>CM077519.1:51707063-57108580 GCA_039654895.1 Mongoloraphidia duomilia | reverse complement strand
TCGACCTGATACGTTTGATATTAAGTTTACTTATGGAATAAAAAAATTATTTTAAAAAACAGAAAACCTGACTGCGTAAATATCGAACTTAAAAGATGGAAACAAGATCAAATGATAACATGCAGTCGGAGGCATAACAAATTGAACAGAAATACCTCCGACTGCATGTTATTATCTGATCTTGTTTCCATCTTTTAAGTTCGATTTTTACGCAGTCGGGTTTTTTGTTTTTTAAAATAATTTTAAATTTGTAGTGTAAATTTTGTAAAAAATAAATAATATAGATGTAATGGCTTGCAAAAAAATCAAATATTTATAATAAACGATCTACCTACGTTTATATTTTGTATACGTACGGGGCCTCCAACTCCAAACTGCTTCTTACTTACTAAACATATTTTGGCCTTGTTTGGGATTTGCTTAAGAAGGACTTTTCGAGATTTGGAGGCCCCCCAGGATCAGAGGCCCGGGGCGAGCCGCCCCCTCCCCCTAGTCCGCCACTGTGTAGAACAAATAAAATACAACAAATAAACTGAAATAAAGTCGTTTATTCAATAATATGGATGAATATGATAACATAATATTGTTATTTTTTTATCATTTATGTACACAGCAAATATTCTTCATAATTACATTTACAATATTCGAATAATGTCAACAAAACTATTCATAATTTAACATATTTTAAAATTACGTGGTATGAAGAGTTTGCAGGGCTGTCCATTATAGACAGATATTGCAAATATTTCTTGAGTTCCAACAACTTATAGCTCGATTACTCTTAGAAAGACATAGTGACGTCATCAGTCTATTGACGGCAACGCACCACCCACTTAGCAACGGACTGTCTGCTTGACAATCGTTACCCTTTCTACTGCTCTCTAACGGTATTTACCATAGACGGTGTGTATAAGTTCAAGTATAGCTCGATTACTCTTAGAATGACACCGTGACGTCATCAGCTATTGACTGCAACGCACCATCCACTTAGCAACGGACTGTTCGATTCACAACCGTTATCCTCTCTGATGCTTTTTATCATAGATGCCACCTGGTTCAATTAGGCGAAGACCGGAAAAATAACCGTTGTCGAGGGATGACATCTAGGTGTCATTCTTATAGTATCGTGTCTCTGCTAAAAATTTCGTATTTCTTAAGGCAAAACGCATGTTTATAATAATTGATCAGTTTTATGGCGTCAAAAACCTTCAGGACCGTGTGAAGGGGGGGGGGCTAGACCCCGGGCGCTGCCAAATTAGAAGAGTTCGATATCCTATTTCAGAGGAGCCCCAAAATTATTGCAGTTATGCACCGAGCCAGGCACCTATTTAGAATCTGGTTTCGGGTAAGGTCGAATGGCGTTCATACAGTTCGGCCGGCGACGGCCCACTTACAGACTTGCGATCCAAATTGCTGACTATAGAATCATTGTTTGTCGGACGGAGTTCATACAGTTCGGCCGGCGACAGTACGACCGTCGTCGGCCGAACTGTATAACTTTACCCACTTACATTATTGTTACAAAGTCCCATTCCAGATCACTAACTGGAATCATTTATGTATGTAGATATTTCGTAAATTTCACTTCTGTAGCGTGTAGTGCAAACTACACGGACTAGCGTTGCATTGTTACTTGAATGAATGAATTTTAAATTATAGACGCTCGACAACTGAGGTCATTAGCGTTACTTGAACTTTTATAGTGAATTTTTTAAATCATTTGCTTTGTTTTAGTAAAGCCTTATGAGGTTGATTTTGAAACAAAGACGCAAAGAAAAAACTTGAATTCAAAAATGGACAAAAACATCACTAATTTATTTTATTTATATTTGTGTTTTGTTTGTTTTTTTTTTAATAAAAACCTACGAAAAAAATTTATAGAGTGTGTAAACGGTAGAGAAAATAACATTGGAAACATTTAAAACGTTGTAGTAGGCTATGGGCCATAAGATCCAGTGTAAATATGTAGTAGATTCTTTGTTTTTAACTTCCCACTGGAAGTTATTGTAATGGGTCCGAAAATCGAAATCAAAAAGGAAAAAAAATTTTTATGTTTCAAGGTCACTACACTATTTTTACACTACTTTTAGAAAGATGTCTGTGTGTGTGTGTGTGTGTGTGTACGTACGTACGTACGTACGTACGTATGTGTACATTTCTTTCAAAGACGAAATCTCGAGAACGAAAAATGATATCGACTACGTTAGGGTGCCAATCGACGCGTATTAACGTAAATATGATCTGAAAGAAATTTTTTTAAAATCGGTTCAGCCGTTCTTTTTTCTTAACCAAATAACCTCCAAAAAAGTAGATTTTACACAATATCTCGCGAATAAAAAATTATATCGACTTCTTAAGGGTGTCAATCGAGGCGTGTTAACGTCATTTTGATCCGACATAAATTTTATAAAAATCGGTTCAGCCGTTTTTTTTTTTTTTTTTTTTTTTTAATTATTGATGTTTTAATGATTGAAATGATTACTTTTCTGTGTAATATCTAATTTAATTATTATTATTAAATATTTATCAAACTGGGAAGTTCGTCGTGTGGACCTCAAGGGTCGCACTTTAGTCCTAATAAACGACCCACCTCACGGCTTGTTTTTTTTTTTTATTTGGCAAGGTTCCGAGATACTCTTAATAGTCAACCGTTGCTATGGAAAATTGTTTAAAAAATTCACTGTTCTACTATTTTTTCTATGTACCTAATCCACTACATATTTACATTGGATCTTATGGCCCATAGCCTACAACAAAATTGTAAATGTTCTTAATGTTATTTTCCCTATATGTTCGGTAAAACCGTTTACAAGCATCTAGTAATCTGTTGGATTTTCAGTTTATTATTAACAATAACAATAAAATGGATATATGAATAATTGGTACTATGCCCAGATAGTTCTGGCAGTTGATGATTTTAAAATAAAGGACCGCGCACACAACATATGGAAAAGTGATCCCGGATGATTCTGATCAAATATCTTAATGGGCAGAACTTGCGAAAATCAACAGGTTCTGAGAAAATTTATTTTTTTAACCCGTCACCGTCGGAACTCAAACCCGAAACTTCCAGGTTCGCGCTGGCTGAGTTATAAATAAGCCATTTTCCTGAAAGTAGTTCCTTCAGTTATCCACGAGAGGCAGCACTTGTGGTAGGTACAAACATTATTTATTCCACATTAATGTAGTGTCATGTTAGTGGAATAACTTAATTATTAAATTATTATTTAATTATTTAAATAATTAAGTTATACCACTAAAATGACACGACACTAATGGGGAATAAATAATGTTTGTACCTACCACAAGTGCTGCATCTCGTGAATAATTGAAAGAACTACTCTCAGGAAAATGGTTCATTCCTTCCACAATGCCGCGTTTAAACTCTAAACAACATACTAAATTTTTAGCCAATTTAACCTCGATCACTTTTTCATATATGTTGTGTGTGGAGTCCATTAATAGTAGATTGTATATCTAGATTCGTAATGGAGTATATTACTGACGAGTGGTGATAGTCACGCGAATCATAATAAACCATTACGCACGAGATATATATGGTATTTTTTGTCATACCCACTACAAAATACCTACACTGTAAGAAATGAGAAGGCCGATTACATGATTATCGATGGTCCATTTGTAGCCAGCAATTAATCTGGTAATAGGCACACAAAGAGACAATGGCGTCGCAAACAGGTATCGCCACATCGCGTAGATTCCGTAAAAATACATTACGCATGCGTGGTTACTAATTTTACATTAATTTGTTTTGTATTCATTCATTTTATATATGTAACTATACATTTTATTTTGTAATTTTTACACACTTTATTGGAATATTACACAAATTATGTAATTTTAATTTACTTTATGTAAAAATCACAAATTTGTTTAACTTTACAGTAAAAGTCCAAGTTTTTATGAAGTTTTCTGTGTAAAAATAAATAATAATGTAAAATCACTTAGAAAATCGAGCGAATTCTACCTTAACTTTCAAAGTATTTCTACATCCATTTTTTACAGTGTACGTTTCACTTCATTTAAAAAAAAAATTGACAGTTCATTTGCGTCGCCATTTTTACTTTTACAGTAGGCCGTGAAGATCTTGAGACTGTAATCGCAGGCGGATAGAGCGAATAAAAAGAAGTTGCTATGGCAACTGTTTACTTACAGCACTTGCTATAGTAACGGAAACACTTTTGCACGCCTGCTTGTTAAATGATCCAATACAGGTCGGTATTATGGTACATGCATCGAAAGTAGCTATTTTGTAGTGGGTATGGAAAAAAAATGTGTTATAGTTTTGTTGACATAATAATTCATTCACGCAAATCTATCAGTTCTTTACAAAAAAAATCACAATAAGAATAATTTGGTCTTAGAGTCAATTGAAAAGACAATTTTATTGTGATAATTTTGCTATTGATTTAGTATTAAAAAATATTAAATTATAAACAGTTACATTCCATTAAAGTGTATAGATATAACTCTTTCCCGATATATCGTTTATTATCGATATCTTATCGATACCTTATTTATCGTTTTTTTCGTCATTCTAGCTTTTACAAGTGGCAGTTTATTAAAATTCAATATAATGTTCATATAATAATATTTTTTTGTAGGTTCGGAAATATTAATTAATATTATTTTTTTAAAAATTATTATTTTTATAATAATTACTACCACAAAATTAATAGGACTCGGTTTTTAATTGTATATTTTACACACCCTTTTTTACCATTAAATATTAAAGTTCACAATTTGAGCAAATTTCTCAAAGTCAAAAAAAATAATTGTTTATTATAATATATTGCATTCACTTTACAAATAAATATCTTTCATTGTTTTTATCACACAAATTGCAAGTTTTTTTTTAAAAACTAAGAAATAATTTAAATAAACAACCATTTCTAATATTATGACGTCACACTCTTAGTTCCTCCATTGTTGTATTTTGTTTGGCATTCATTTGTGTGTTTTTCTTTGTTAAAGTGCCTGTGTTGATCATCTGTATGCTATGTGCCGACAGGAGCGGTTGATTTTCGGGCAATTGGTTAGAAGTTAGCGTATTGACGTTCGGTTTTGGATTTTTCGGGGGCGGAGGAGGTCTCGGAAGCGTCGCATTATTTTGCGGCAAATCGGCGAATTCCGGCGGCGGTAGTTGATGATGAGTATGCGAATGATGATGACCTAAAATTGTAGCAGGATCGGCTTTTAAACCGACAATACTCGATTCCAAATCGCCGCAAATATTGTTCGGCATTTGTCCGTTTTCGTTACGTTTTTTCGGTTGGCCGTTCTGTTCGTGATTCAGTCTTGTTTTGTCACGTTGGTAATAAACTCCCGCGAAAATCAAAACGTTCAAAATTAACAAAGAACAGCCAATTGCAATTGTTACACTAAGCGCCGTCGAATAAGCGGCAAATCCGTCTTCGACTGTGTGTTGAGTTGTCGACAAACTTCCCCCTCCACCAGTTCCGTCTTCGAGTCGATCGGACAATTCCGATGACGCAGTTGTTGTCGGTTGGGAAGCGTTTAATTGTCCGACAGTTGTTTTCATTGGATCGCCGATTGGTGATTCGGTCGTCGTGAGTTTTCTCGGTTGAAGGGGCGGTACTTTGGGCGTTGGAGGCGAATCATCGTCTTCGTCGAGGGCGTGGTGCGAACGCGGCACGTCGTCGCCGCCGGGTTTATGAAGATCTGGCACTAGATTCAACCAGAATGATAGCCGATGAGCCCGATAGTGGTTTTTCAGTCTTGGCTTTGTATCTGTCAACACAAAAACAATGTTATTACCATACAAGTTTCATATTTGTCCTTGAAAAAACACCCAGATGCAACTTAATTTTATTGATAACATTTTATTTTTGAGTCATTAATTTTGGCTCAAGGTCATTCCAAATCACTACCCTCGCTAAAAGAGTATAACTTCAAAAACATTTTTATAAAGTTGTCTTTATTGTTCTAGTCGATAAAATAAATTTGTGTAATAAAAACAAAGATTTTGTACTGAAACAAATATAACACCAAATTGTAGTACATAGATATTTGTGTAGAAACAAGTTGGCGAAATTGCATCATTACAACTTATATAACAAACATTTCAGAATGTTTCAGACATTCTTAATCGAAATCCGTTGTCCACAATAAAGAACTTTTACTTGCTAACTGAAGGAAAACCGAAATGGAAATACATTCTTTCAGATTTTTTTGGACGTGCAAACAGCGTTTGTATAATACAGTCGATTCTGTCGTTTTACACTGTATGTGTAATTTCAGAGCACGGATTCCTTCTGAGATTTTTTGTATTATTTGTACCCGAGTACATCGGTGAAGGCAAAGCCGAATGAATGAATGAATTGTAAATTATAGACGCTCGACAACCGAGGTCATTAGCGTCGAGGAATCAAGGCGAAGCCAAACATTTTGACGTGAATAACGTCTAATGTCTCATACAGGGGTGGCATTTTAGAAATATTAGCTGTAACGGAAATAGTCGAAAGTGGTTGGATACGTGAAACAAAACAGCATGGTCTCAGACACAGTAAGCCAGGTCGCCGTGTGGAAAAGTACGAGTCTACCGACAGGTACAAACGCCAAGCCCATCAGGTTTGAATCCCGAAGGCTCTTAATTTTTTTTTTTAATAATGGAAATAAATAAGTTGTGGATAACAATTTAAAATATAAAAAAATAAAATTACAATTATTTTATTTATTATATTATTCGACCATTTGATATTTTAAAAGTGGATGTTTTTTTTTCCATGACAATAAATACAACTATTAGTGTTTAACGGTATTCACCATCTGTCTAAACACGCGATACAGACCTAGATACTTATTTTTTTTCTGAAAGCAATATGTAGTTAATTTTTACACGTTTTTCATGAGATTCGCTTAAGAATCACAGTCAAAAATGTCAACAATGTCCACTGAAGAAGTGCAAGTAACACCGTGTCGTACTACGTATAAAGTATATGTTTTTTTAAGTTTTATTGCTTCAGAACTTTTTCAATAGCCCGTTGATTGAAAGTTGTGATTGCAACATATATCCAAGATTTTATTAAAAGCTGTATGAACAAGAATATACTTATACAGTCTGCATTTTATACCAGGATTGGTTTCCAAGATTTCTGAAAGGTTTTCTACAATTCTTTAGGCGCGCTTTGTAGTGAACGACAGTGAATCGTCACACCCGACGGTGACGCTCGCTGAATCGGGGTTACTCGACTCAAACACGAACACGTATTTGCAGTATGCTGGTAATACTATAAAAAAATATGTTGGGTCGCGCGTCAAAAAGGTTGACAAACGTCTATTTTAAAATTGTAAATGTTCTCAATGTTCCAAATCTTTCTGGTTTCCGGGCTTTTAAGCCGTGGTCCGGTGGTATTTCTACCTGACGTTTCGTCTACAACTGCGGTAGACATTTTCAAAGGCGATGTGGCAGCAGTCGAAGTGTCCTCCTTGACGGCTCACAGGTCAGTGTCCCTTCTTTTATGCTCAGTACTAGGGATGTGAAAAAATAATCGATTTTTATATTAATCGATTATTAGTGTATTTGCCATAATATGGCACATACACTATTGGCGTCGGTCGGATGGCGGGACCTAGGGGTCGGACCAAAATTTCTCGACGTTTCATAGCCTCCTGAACACTTTGGCACCATTTTTAAAAATGATTGTATATATATGTATGTATCTATTTATATATATATATATATATTTATATATATATGTGTGTACACGATAACTCTCGACAGACTTAATCGATTGAAACGAAATTTGGTACACACATTGGAACCTATCACCGCAAGAAGCCTATTTAAAATGGGCCCGATCGGACCATTTTCAGGGTTGTATTTAGGGGTTCCAAAAAGTTTTTGGGCTCAAAAATACCGAAAAATTTGTCAGAATCGTTTCAAAATTGAAATTTAACTCTTTAGTAAAGATTAAAATGTGCTGCTAAAATTTTAATAAAATCGGCCCGACAGGACCGGACTTTCAAATTTTATGAAAACACTAGTTTGTTGATACGGATTTACTTATGGAAGGGTGTATTTAATTGGGTGTACTGATAAAATCCATGTCTAATATTGAAATTTAGAAAAATTTAATTATTTTAAGGGATGTATTAAGGGGTTAAATTTTTTATTTTGTCAAAAAACAAACTTAAGTTTACATAATAATGCCACAATGCCTGTATTAGCAAATACACTATATTGTCGGCAGGGTTTGGCACTGCGACCCGAGTTTTTTTTTTTCTTATAATCGATTTTTAACAATCGATTTTTTTAATAATAATAATCGATTTTTTATAAATCGATTATATAAACTACACTTTTAAATCGCTTAGATAATTTACACTTTTTTTTATTTATGTTTATTTTTTTTTTATTAATATTAATATTAAGAAAGAATATAGGCTTTGGGAAACCCAATGCAGCCAACATTTACAAATTACACGTTTTAATCGATTTTTGTAAACAACGCCATCTGTGCGACGGATGAAAAAACGTAAAATAAGTTCACTAAACGTAAACTAATCAGTCGGAAAATGGCGCCATCTGTATGTATTATGTAAAATAGTTTCATTCCGATACCCTTCCAATTGTTTTCATTCATTATAAAAGTATGCATTTTTTCGAATAATAGAAAAAATCGATTTTTCACAAAAATCGATTATTTCTTCAAAAATCGATTTTTTACAAATCGATTTATATTGAAAAGAGAAAAATCGATTATTAAATAATCGATTTTTTTACTCAATGTCACATCCCTACTCAGTACCAGTGTGTTCTCTGTTCGGTCGTAGTCCGTCTCTCCGTGATTGGTCAATTGTGTAGTGGAAGGGGTGAGTTCGGTAAAACCGTTTACACCCTGTATAATAATAAGCCTGTACGAGAGATGCGGTTGTGTCAAGAACTAACTTTCTGAAGGATTCGACTCATCCTAGTGGAAAATTGTTATAAAAGGATACGACGATGACGTTACAAGTAGAAGACGGGAGATCCGTCAATGAAAATGGATCACAATCTTGTGTTTGTTTGGCCATATGCGTACAAATTATGTAGGGCGGAGCGCCTTGTCACGTGACGAGTGATCTGGCAATAACGTTATTACACCTAAAACTTACCGACCCTTTGGTTGGTTGCCGCTAGCTTCAGTGGCGAGGGAGTGGATCCATTAGAACTTAATACTTTTAAGACAATATCCCAAAAACAGATGACTTTTGGCCGACCCGTAGTTGTACATAGATGTTAAAGAATTATAAATAGTTGTTTAATATTTTCAATGGGCGCCAGAGACGGTTATATACAAACTCTATCGGATCACCGACTCTTAATCCAAAATACGAGGGAAGCCAAAAGTTTATCGACACAACAACAATACATTAACGAGACGATAACTTCATAAACAAATGTCAGTTTTATTTAAGGAAATTATAGGCAAAAGTTACAAAACATCAATAAAACTTCAATTAAAGTATCAACATTATTATAGTTCGTACTAGTTCAACAATGTTTGAGTACACGACGCAATACCGTAAAATTTAATAAATACGACACCATTGATAACCACTATAGCAGGATAAATACGACACTGCTCATAGCCATTACAATAGATACATAATATCGACACTACACGAAGTCGCAAACATAAACACGACACTATTGAAAACCACTATAGCAGGATAAATACGACACTGCTCATAGTCCCTTCAATAGGTACATAATATCGACATAACAAGAATTCGTAAACACGTTAATTCGCAAATATACGGTACTCAAACACACGAGCGTAAACAATACATTCGCGGAACTTTAACAACGCGAAATAGTACGACTATTCATCAATTTAAACAGAAAAGTAATGCATCAATTATTATCTGAGAAAATAGTTATTCAACTCTGAACTTGGAATTACGAAATGACAAACGTAAGCATCGTATTACATTAATACAACAAATACAAAGAATATTCAGAACATAACCTCATTTGTGTTTGATCGACCAAAACAAACTAAACGTTACCAGAAATTAGATACATAATATTATAGATAACATTATCGGAAAAATGAACTAAAGTTAAATATATAAAATATTTTCATATTCATAGATCGAGTCAAAATCTTAAAATGCGCGTAAGTAACGTACGAAACAGCATAACCGTAACTGACCAGTCGCAAACATATATTTGAGTCACAATGAATAACCGAGATTATCGACTCAATCTAATATACGACACTTATAGCATTAAAACACAATAAAGTAAATTATTTCATATTCGATATTGACATATGACATTTAAAACATAATGACTGAAATTTTGAAGTTGTATTGAGATTGATAAAACAAGTTTCGTTAATATCAAAAAAAATATTTGATAACAAATACGGTAACAAAAAAAAAATAAGAAAAAGACGGCAAAATAGTGATTTCTTAAACTTGAAAACTTTCAAACACCAATATTGACACAAACAGTGTACTGATTCAGAAACTAAAATGTCGTTCTTATGGTAATCAGTTTAAATGCAAATTTCTGTTGATCGAAACTACATTTGCTAGGATACCAGCGGAATAAATAAGATGAAAACAAATCACTCACAGTTTGAATCCAGACGTCAAAATTACTGAATTGAAATTAAATTTTCACCTGGCGAAATTTCTTGATCAGGTTTACCACTCCAACGTAATTTTACACGTTAACAGGAATCGGTAGCATCTTAGACGATAGTAGTCTCCGTACATAATTATCCATGAATATTTTCCAACAGAAGTATCCCACCAATGGAACCCGCACCAATCATAAGAAACAATCCTAAGAACCAATCCTAATAACCAATCCTAAGAACCAATCCTAAGAACCAATCCTAAGAACCAATCCTAAGAACCCTTTTATTTAAGGGTAAAAACCGTAACTTCAGCAAAGAACTTCGTGAACAACGATTAACCACAGTATATCACTTCCTGAGTGAATTCCACTATCAATTCAAAAGTTTTCTTCAGTATTTCCAAAAATAACGATTGTTATTATCCAGCTTGAAAAATAACAACCGGGATGGAGGCCGTCACCATTCCAACAAAAAAAAAGAAACGAAACTTCCAAAGCAGTCTGAATCAAAACAATAATTAAAAACGTGACAATCAGTCACTCACCGCCATCGAACGATAGACATAAGTACTAAAACAATCGCGGATCTATTTAAAAAAAATCATAAACAGATATACAACATTTCCAGGTCAGCACCAACTAAAAATTCGTCTTCGTTAAAAATAAGTTTACTTTGACAAAACAAAATTGTAATTCTACCAAATTTAATATTGTGTCAATTATGTCGTAACAACGTGTCTACGGAATCAAAAAATATCGGGACAGGTAATCAAATTTAGGTTGTGGAGAGAGAAAATGTCTGTCTGTGACAAATAAACTGGCATTCAATGAAAAAAGCAAACTATATTATAGAGAGGTAAAGTTTGTTTGTTTATCCAAGTTAATCTCAGATATGACTGAACCGATTTGAAAATTTCTTTCACTGTTTCATAGCCTTCTTCTTCCCGGGTGACATAGGCTGTATATTTATACCATTGAGGTTAAAGTAATATACCGTATGCAACTGCTTAATATACAAAGTTGAAGTCAGGTCTGACAGGGCCGAGTAAACATGGCGGAAAACACGGAATGGATTGGGAATATTATTCTCTTCTTCTCCTCACATATAAAAATGAGGCTTAAGTAAAAATGGCGACTGGCTTCACTTTTAGATCCTTGTAGCATCTCCATAATTATAATTATATTTATTATATTTATCATGTCTGACAAATTCGACTCCTTGTAGTCTTTTGAACGAAATAAAATAATAATAATAACTTTTACCTCAGTCATGGTTTAAACTCAACGACAAAAATGGTATGAGCAATGAGCGAAAAATTAAGTTGATACGCGATCAATTATCTGGGTCGAAAAGCAAGAGAGAGATTATTCAGGCAACAAAATCGTTCCTTTTGAAAAAAAGGCCGCCACAACACAGATACGGAAAACTTAAATAAAAAAAAATTCACGGACGTTTCGTTTACAGCATTAGCATCATCAAAAGGCGACCATTTTTTTCTTTTATGATGTTAAGCGATTTTTATTTGGTTTAAGACAGATCTACCACAATGTAAAATATTTCTGAACGGACATTTCTTTAACTAAATTCAGAACAGTTAAATTCGACTTTTGGTTGAGGTTAGAAAATTTAAACGATAAAAAATGTGGTGTAATTACGATTTTTAAGTTTATCAAGTTTAAGCTGTAAAATAACTAAATAACTCATGCGTGAACTAGGACGTTATTGATGTCTAAGGTTGGTACTAACTACAGTGGCGACGTTCTTGACTGAACACTGTACTATAAGTTTCAAACATAACCTCATTTGGTGTACTGAACCGTATGATGCAGTTTATATTAGAGATTCAGAACAATCGTCAGTGTAGTACACCATATTTTCTACACGGGGGAAACTCCGCTGCATTTGGGACTTGAAAAATGATTCATAATAACATGGTAATTTGATTCGGTGACAAAATAAAGTTACTTATGCCGACTGATTGATGTTTTTTTCTGTATATTCAGAGCAGGTTTTTAACTGTATTGTAGATTATAGACGCTCAACAGCTGAGATCATCAGCGTTCATTTTTCAATTGTAATTTATGCATTTCAAATGTAATTTTTAATCTGTTAACTAATAAAAAAACAAACCACCTAAAATTTAATTTACACTTTAATCTTATATTGTGAAATTTAATTTTTGCGCGCTTAATGCCCTACCGATTTAAAGTTCAAGGTCATTGAAACTACGCTAAATTTTAAAGGGACCGCTCCAAGTGACGTATCCTATAGAACTTACAAATTCTTTGGTAAAATGCATTATCACGGGTCCCACCGTTGGAGCTAAAGCACAGAGTTAAAAGGTATAGAGGCGCTATACCGTCCACAACTGCTTATAAAAAGTTGAAGTAAGGTTTGTCGTCACAGGGGTAACAAACATGGCGGACAAACACGGAATGGATTATGAATATTATTCTCTTTTTCTTCTTACATATAAAATGAATAAACTGAATAAATATGCTGAATGGGTTCACTTTTAATTGGCTGTAGCGTCTCTTTTACCTTTTAACTCAGTGTTCCCAAGTTAGAACACATAATTTTCGAATAAGTACCAGATCCCATTAGCAGATGACGCCACTGTCTGCGCTAAGATTCGTTACAGTCATTGACCAGTGTTTCCACTATTTTGTCACAATTTAGTTACCCTTTTGTTTTAGCAAGCGCCTAAGACGCTCCCTTTATTGATAATTATTAGTATTATCATTGACTGTGTTCCAACGGATATTACTTTGTTTGGTTAGTTACACCCTTTTGGCTTCTCTGTGATCACCTTATAAAAGTTGAAATCTAAGAAATCGACGAGTCTTGTTTTTTTATTTCTGCACAGGCACAGTTTCTAAATCTACGAGTTGCCCGTACGATTATAACGAGAGTGAGCAATTTCGAATAATGATTTGCTTTTCACACTTGTCACGCACTGTACTTTTTATAACAAGATCATGTAAATGGATGTGCGTAAAAAGTGACACGCGTGTGTAAAAAAGACTTTTACATGATCATGTTATAAAATAGTAATTTATGCAACTAGTGGCTTAAGTGACGGATTATATGACAGTCGAGATTTTGCGATACGAGCCTAAAGTTATGTTGCATTTATACCAGAACGAGTGTGTGATTACCGCACTCGCCTTCGGCTCGCGCGGTAATCACACACTCGTTCTGGTATAAATGCAACATAACCTTAAGAGAGTATTGTAAAATCGCGACTGTCAGATTCGTCACTTTAAACACGCGTTACATAGAATATTTTTTGCAACAACTGCTTCAAAAGTTCAATTTTAAGCTAATAAAACACAATTTGGATAAATATTTTATTAGTGACATTAAAGCAAAGTAATCTATAAAGTACTTTATTACGCACGTGTGTTATAAAGTAAAACAAAACAGTGTTACTTTATATAGAACGGAGTGCGATAAAATTTACTTTGAACACTACCGTTCGAACGCATCAGAAACTTCCATAAATAATCACTTTTCAAATGATACACAGCCATCTAAAATTGTACTTTTGATGCAAATGTTGCAAAAAAATTATTAATTGAAAATAAAAAAAAATTAATTTCAAATTTTTTATATACAAATCGAAAACAAATTTTTGTTAATATTAATTACCTACTATTAATTAAGATCGTTTTCCGTAAGAAGAAGTGAAACTTACCTAAATTGAGATATTTTTTGTGAACGGCCTCATAAGCAGTCCATTCGATGTTCTTGAAACGATTTCTCTCCTGTCGGACGCCGTGCCCTGTTTCCGCTTCGTGGGGTTCATTCGGGTTCCTGTAAATGATAAAACATTTGTCTGCATTACAAGAGGTATTAAACATGTATGTGTGACGAAGTTTTCTTTGTTAAAAAAAGGGTATGTTTGTATCGCGGGTACAGACAGATGACGTCGAAACACAAATAATTGTAGATAATTAATACATTCACTTTTATTTATCTTACAAAATCAAATGTTCGTAAAATATAATAAATAAAATTTTTCGTTGGAAAGCAGCCAATTATATAATTGATTCCAAATATATTGGAAAAAATCATTTTATCAACCATATGGTGAAAATATATTGATTCCTAAACATATGAGCAGAATGTTAGATTAGTAATCATGTCACGGTTGCGTAAATGTAAGCTCATTCCGCCGCGAAAGTGGAAAGGTTCAGGTTAGAATCCTGACTGTGACTATGGTTGATAAAATGATTTTTTCCAATATGTTTGGAATCAATTATATAATTGGCTGCTTTTAAATTATTTTAGCATAAACTAATTAAAGTGCAGTCAAAGATTTTGAAATCTCCTTTAGATAAATTTAGTTTTGGCTAACAATTTAATAAGAAGCAGTTTAAGTTCTGATGCATTTAATTTTCACACTTCGATAAAAATGATTTTATTTAATCTTATTTTACAAAATGCTTTTCTCATTTTAAGTTTTAAGTAGATTAATAATTATACTCTTATAACGTTGTTAATTTATACTAAAGTAGAGGTCAAGTAATTTTGAACCTTTCTGGGTTCATAAATTGGAGAACCGGATATCTGTTTATAAACACAGACCTTAATAAATCTATGGTTAACCTTGAAAAAGTTATTAACTTCTGTATAAATCATTAAAAACATGACTATCTCATGATGTGGACTTTGCAGGCGCGTTGCTATATATAGTAACACTACGATGGATAGCCGGTGAATAGTGCTTGTATTGTACAAAGTGCGGAAATTTCGAATTTATAATATGTAGAGAAGAGATTGTTTAGGTACTTACCCGGTTCGAGCAAAATTCGTCCAGTAAATCATGGTTACTTCTGACAACTGAATTTCCGATTTTGTGTAGTTTCTTCCGAAGTGCATGAAACCTCCGACTAGCGGTGCCCCGAAGATGTAAGGCAATTCTTCGCCATGAATACACCCCTGGCGCTATAAGAAATCAGAATAAAAATTGATTAAATAATATATTAACATAATAATATAAATTGGTGCTATAGGCCCAAATAACTTAACTGTTGTTGGCCTTTAAAAACATGAATAATAATTATTAATCTTTATGGAAAAATATTGTGATACATTAAGACAATTTTTGTTAATGAAAAGTTCTTAACTATACAGGATGTCAACTTATGAACCATAGAGCAGGTGGTTATAGTAGCTACATGGAAATACAGGGTGCGTAAAAATAAAATAAGCCTGTAAAACAAAATTCAATAATATACAGCATGTTTTAATTACAACAACAAAATTGTACATATCACTTTTCCTAAAATACACTGTATAAAAAAATATTTTTAGGTTATCTATTCTGCTGACGCAGCGACATAAAATGCCCCTTGGTTTGTGTCCTAATTATTTTCTAGTTTTTGGTACAGCTGGTACAACATAAAACCGTTTAACTTAAAAGTTTTTTTACCTATTTTTATTTTCTAGTTTTTAGTTTGATTTCTGGCCCGTATCATTATGCTCACTTGTTTTTAAACGGTTTTATTTAGCTTGACCCCGTATATTTGTTTGTTTGTTACTATCTTTGTTTCAAATCTTGCGACAGCTTTTTCATCTACTTCTACTTAACCGATTCTTATGAAACTTTGCACACACATTAAGTTCTCGTGACAATACATTATTATGATAATTTCAACTTGGTAACGAGGGTCTGATGATGGAATCAGGAGGTGGACAGTTAAAAGGATGAAGAGTTTGCATCCTTTTAATCATCCTTTTAACTGTCCACCTCCTGATTCCATCATCAGACCCTCGTTACCAAGTTGAAATTATCATAATAATGTATTGTCACGAGAACTTAATGTGTGTGCAAAGTTTCATAAGAATCGGTTAAGTAGAAGTAGTTGAAAAAGCTGTCGCAAGATTTGAAACAAAGTTAGTAACAAACAAACAAATATACGGGGTCAAGCTAAATCAAACCGTTTAAAAACAAGTGAGCTATAAAATTTTCTTTAGAGCTATATTACGAAATTAATACAAAGGGCTGGCAACTTTGAATAATGTAAGTTAATATTGCGATATGAAGTTGTGTTTTATATCGTAGTACATCAACGTATTGACAGTTGATAGCTTCAATGAAGCTACACAATGAAAACGGTACGCCGTAAAGTTTAATCAATGAATGGGTGTAGAACTCTGAAAACAGTTGAGTGGCAGAGAACATAAAAAAACCGATTAAAATGTAAATTTGTGTTACGCCGTGAATATTTTTATTGAATAATAGAAAACTCGCTAGAATACGCTGCTTTAAAAATGCTATAAAATTAAACGAAAAATTACTTGCATACAAAGTATAAATCGTGGGCGAACAACATTTCGCTATTTTCAATGAAGATTACATTAAATAACAACTAAATAAAACAAGCCGTGAGGTGGGTCGTTTATTAATACTAAAGTGCGACCCTTGAGGTCTACACGACGAACTTCCCAGTTTGATAAATATTTAATAATAATAACTAAATTAGATATTACACAGAAAAGTAATCATTTTAATCATTAAAACATAATTATTATTTATTTTTAACAAAAATTAAAAAAAAAAAAAACGGCTGAACCGATTTTTATAAAATTTATGTCGGATCAAAATGACGTTAACACGCTTCGATTGACACCCTTACGAAGTCGATATAATTTTTTATTCGCGAGATATTGTGTAAAATCTACTTTTCTTGGAGGTTATTTGGTTAAGAAAAAAGAACGGCTGAACCGATTTCATTCAGATCATATTTACGTTAATACGCGTCGATTGGCACCCTAACGTAGTCGATACCATTTTTCATTCTCGAGATTTCGTCTTAGAAAGAAATGGACACATACGTACGTACATACGTACACACACACACACACAGAGAGAGAGAGACATCTTTCTAAAAATAGTGTGACCTAGAAACATAAAATTTTTTTCTCCAGTTTGATTTCGATTTTCGGACCCATTACAATAACTTTCAATGGGAAGTTAATAAAACTAAATAACATCACAAAACATCCATGAGCGCAGGTGGGATTCGAACCCATGACAGTCTAGTCTAGAGGCTGGTACCAAGTATGCTATCCACTAGGCTACATTGCCCTCGCCATTGATAGAGTATTTAATAATTGGACACATTCTCCGTTCTGCTTTAATGGATCGAAAATAAGTATTTGCATTGGGGTCTCTTTAATGTTTTCAATGAGGAATTTCTTTAGTCAAAGACGGAGCGAGTTTCGCCAATAATTCCTTTGTGAACTTCGACGACGCAAACTACAGAAGCAAAATAGTTTGTGAACACGAAATTTGGAAAGTTCTCATGAAACATTGTAATACAGAATGAATTATAGACGCTCGAAAACGTAGAGGTCATTAGCGTCAGCATTGTAATACAAATAACACGCGACTTAAACGCTATCGCGGCGATATGCAAGGAATCAGTCGATTGCGATTTTTTATAGACTTAAAAAAAAGAGATTATCAATTCCACGCGTTTATTTACAATTTTTAGTGTATTTGCCATAATATGGCACATACACTATTGGCGTCGGTCGGATGGCGGGACCTAGGGGTCGGACCAAAATTTCTCGACTTTTCATACCCCCCTGAACAGTTTTCCACCATTTTTGAAAATGTTTATATATATATATGTACACGATAACTCTCGACAGACTTAATCGATTTAAACGAAATTTGGTACACACATTGGAACCCATCACCGCACGAAGCCTATTTAAAATGGTCCGATCGGACCATTTTCAGGGTTGTATTTAAGGGTTCCAAAAAGTTTTTGGGCCCAAAAATACCGAAAAAATTGTCAGAATCGTTTCAAAATTGAAATTTAACTCTTTAGTAAAGATTAAAATGTGCTGCTAAAATTTTAATAAAATCGGCCTGACAGAACCGGACTTACAAATTTTATGAAAACACTAGTTTGCGGATAGTGATTTACTTACTGAAGGGTGTATTTAATTTCGTACAGAGGTTGCATTGATAATAATATTGAAATTAAGAAAAAAAATAATATTTTAAGGGATGTATTAAGGGGTTAAATTTTTTATTTTGTCCAAAAACAAACCTAAGTTCACGTATTAAAGCCACAAGGCCTGTATTAGCAAATACACTATATTGTCGGCAGGGTTTGGCACTGCGACCCGAGTTTTTTTAATGGCTTTAAAAAAGCCACTAAAAAGTTGTAAGTATGGGCAGGTTCTAGTTGCCTAAAAATCGAGAATATTTAAGTATAAGAACCTATACCGACACGAAAAGAAAAAAACGATTCAAACATCACTCTTAATTTATGATCATACTGTACTTGTTAAGTATGGAATGTACTAGGGGAAAGAAAAAGCTCTTTCTAATCGGATTTCAAGTTTTTGTAGAGAACTCAAACATAACGAAATGTGCGCCCATTAAAATAGAATGGAAAAGAAACGAAAGTAGGTAGGTACACATAATATCAGAAATGTTTACTTATTATATTATGAGATATAATAAGTTAGAGAATAAATATTTAAATTGATAATTAGGACTTTACCCTGCTAGAAATTTAACAGCCGATTTGTCAGTCAACACTTGATATTTTTAAAATCGATTTTATTGCGAAATATAAATTCAAACAAGCCGTGAGGTGGGTCGTTTATTAGGACTAAAGTGCGACCCTTGAGGTCCACACGACGAACTTCCCAGTTTGATAAATATTTAGTAATAATAATTAAATTAGATATTACACAGAAAAGTAATTATTTTAATCATTAAAACATCAATAATTAAAAAAAAAAACGGCTGAACCGATTTTTATAAAATTTATGTCGGATCAAAATGACGTTAACACGCCTCGATTGACACCCTTACGAAGTCGATATAATTTTTTATTCGCGAGATATTGTGTAAAATCTACTTTTTTGGAGGTTATTTGGTTAAGGAAAAAGAACGGCTGAACCGATTTAAAAAAAATTCCTTTCAGATCATATTTACGTTAATACGCGTCGATTGGCACCCCAACGTAGTCGATATCATTTTTCGTTCTCGAGATTTCGTCTTAGAAAGAAATGGACACATACATACGTACGTACGTACGTACGTACATACGTACACACACACACACACACACACACACACACACACACAGACATCTTTCTAAAAGTAGTGTAAAAATAGTGTAGTGACCTTGAAACATAAAAATTTTTTTTCCTTTTTGATTTCGATTTTCGGACCCATTACAATAACTTCCAATGGGAAGTTAAAAACGAGCTTATTTCTTAACGAAATAATGCACATCTAATATCTATATATATTAACACGTGAACACAGGCCCGTACTTAAAGACTCAGGGCCCCTAGGCACTTGACAGTTGGGCTCCTAAGCTCAAAAAAAGGGGGGGAAATGGAATTGGGTGGAAAGTCGCCAATTGGGTTATTTTACAAAATTGTTGGGCTTTTTTTCTTTAATTTCCATCTCCGCCCTGACCGGGGGCCCCTCGGCGGCTGGGCCCTTAGGCCGATGCCTTATTAACCTAGACAGAAATCCGGGCCTGCGTGAACATCGAAAATTGTGGTACCTTTTTTTACTATTTGTTATGAAAGGAGGGGAATGAAACTTATATCATTCGAAAGGTACTGTGCCACAGATGTGCACAAACAAATAATCATGTGTGTATGTTGCCGTTAAGGCAGGCAAAATAAAGTTTCTCTGCGAGAATATTACTACATGCAAACAAATACATAGCGTTGCTTCTCCCGCGTTAAAGTTGGCTAATTAAGTTAGAAGGGCGCTGATATTACATCCTATCCTATTTCCTGATGTATAGTCCGATAAAAATCAGTTCAGTCATTTTTGAGTTCACCCAGAACAAATATAAATTTAAAAAAATGTGTACCACACGACAGAAGTGAAAACTTCAGATTTTCAAATTTTAAAATATATATATAATTTTTTAATCACACAGTTTAATCATAAATATATTAAAATCGGCCTATACAATTAAATTTAATGAATATAATACCTTAACGATACTATTAAGTTTTAGTGTCATCTATTAGCACACTTATGAACTCCACACTATTACCAGCATTTTGCAAATACGTGTTCGTGTTTGAGCCGAGTAGCCCCGATTGTCACCGTCGGGTGCGTTTCACTTCACTGTTGTTAACTGCCCAGGCAAAGCGCGCCTAAGGAAGTTTTCACTTCAAAAATTCCTAAATGGTTAATTCTGTCCAGAATTCCTATAGGCTGTAGTACAATGTACACGCATGACGAGGAGGGCAGTATGGCCTAGTGGTTGGCGTGCTTGGTGCCGCGGCCTCTGGACTGGACTGCCGTGGGTTCGGGTCCCGCCTGTGCTCGTAGATGTTTTGTGATGTTATTTAGTTTTGGGTTAGTTGTTCTTTAGTGAAGTTGAAAGACGCTAATGACCTTAGATGTCGACGCGTCTATAATCTACAATAAATAAATAAACACGCAAGACGACATTTCGTCGCGAGTTTATTTATTTGTTTTGATTTAATGGTATGAATTATGGTATGGTGTGGTATAGTATGGTATGGATATGGTATAAGTATTGGTTGAGTAATGTAATATATCTAAAGAAGATGACAGTTTGTTAAGTTTTGATGTTCTTATGTGCTATTGCTAATAGCATTAGGGGTTCTACCTACCCCCGTTTTTAGACTGCGAGAGGTTAGCCACAACTCACGTTCTCTGCTAGGTTCCGTGTTTAAGATTCCATTTAGCTGCAAATTCTCTATACCTACTATTAAATAATTGTAATTGTATTTTAAAGACCACCAACAGCTAAGGTTATTTGGGCCTAGCAACAATTCATATTTTCAATTCATTATTTTTTTTTTTTAATAATAAACTGAAAATCCAATTGACACTTTTACCAGCTCTCGGGCTAGAACTCGGGAACTGGGGACTTGTAATAGAGGAACCATAGCAACGCCATGTAAACAACAGCGCCGCTACACTCTCGGCTATTCTCAAGCCCACTATTAAATAAGAATATCAGGGGGATTTCGAATAGCCGAGCATCGCCGTTGTTTATAATAAGGCGTTACAAGCCCCCAGTAATCCGAAGAACTGGTATAATTATCAATTGGATTTTCAATCTATATATATAGAAGAAAGTCGTGTTAGTTAGTTAGTTACACGGCTGGACCGATTTTCATGATCTCTGTTTTTTTAGTGTATTTGCCATATGGCACATACACTATTGGCGTCGGTCGGATGGCGGGACCTAGGGGTCGGACCAAAATTTCTCGACGTTTCATAGCCTCCTGAACACTTTGGCACCATTTTTGGAAATGTCTGTTTATATATGTATATATATATATTTATATATTTATATATATATATATGTGTGCGGGCTATAACTTTCGAAAGAGTTAATTGATTTTGACGAAATTTGGTAGGCACGTTAAAATCCATCACCGCACGAAGCCTATTTAAAATGGGCCAAATCGGACTATTTTAAGGGTGGTTTTTAGGGGTTGAAAAATGTTTTTGGGCCCAAAAATGCCGAAAAAATTCTCAGAATCGTTTCAAAATTGAAATTTAACCCTTTAGTAACGATTAAAATGTTCTGCTAAAATTTTAATAAAATCGGCCCGACAGGACCGGAGTTACAAATTTTATGAAAACACTAGTTTACGGATAGTGCTTTACTTACTGAAGGGTGTATTTAATTTGGTACCGAGGTTGCATTGATAAAAATTTTGAAATTAAGAAAAAAAATATTATTTTAAGGGATGTATTAAGGGGTTAAATTTTTTATTTTGTCCAAAAACAAACTTAAGTTCACATAATAAAGCCACAATGCCAATTAGCAAATACACTATATTGTCGGCAGGGTTTTGGCACTGCGACCCGAGTTTTTTTGATTTGTCTCCGCCCTAGCTAACAGAATAACTATTAAAACATCGGAAAAATTCACCCGGAAGCGAACGAGCGAAGCGAGTGAGTAATGTACCACCCGGAATCGAACGAGCGAAGCGAGTGAGTAGCGTATTGCAGTCTGGGCGAAGTCGGACGGGGCCGCTAGTTTATTATAAAAAAAAGTTTTAATTGGTGCTAGACCCATACATCTTTAGCTGTTGGTGCAGCCTTATCTTAAACCAATCGTGGCCCGATAAAAGTTAGAAAACTCATATTTTAAGGTTCGGTATCTTGAACATGCAGCATGCGACATTTTGAAAAAAACTTATACTACTTTAAGCGACTCCGAGCGAATTTAACGCAGTGTTAAACGATTCGCGCGCCTCACTGCAGGTAGTTGTTGAACTAAGAACTTCAGAAAAATTTCGTTAGTTGTCACGCTAAAAACACTTTGTACCTCGATTCATAAATGCCGCTGCCATACCAGTCGCGGGGTATATGTACAACTTTCGACGTGTGACGTCGTTTAAAAATCAATATGGCGGCCGACACAAAATGGCGGATTACCCATTTCTTTAAAACCCCCTCGATATGGGTATTAAATGAAAGGGTATGACGAGTAGAATACAATAAGCAGTATAACGTCATTATAAATCCAAAATGGCGGCCAAAATTTTTGGAAGACTAAAAAGAACAAAAAAAAAATAAAAAAAACTTTTTAAAGACAAGCTTTTATTGAAATGGATTAAAAAGGAAAAAATAATTTAGGTTCATAATTATAAAAGCGTGGTTTGTATACACTGATTATTAGTCACGATCCACGATTTTATAATGATGAACCTAAATTATTAAAAATAATTTTTTCCTTTTTAGTCCATTTCAATAAAAGTTTTGTCTTTAAAAAGTTTTTTTACTATTATTTTTTCAAATTTCCCTCCTGCAAGTTGCCGCTTGACAGTCTTTGTGCTGGTATGTAGTTTTAATAGATAGTACAGCTTTGTACTACGTACTATCACAGTATTCGAACCCAGTGAACAGTTTTCCCGTTAGAGGGAAACGGGAATGGTTTAGAAATCTTGTTTGTGAAACTATTTAAAAGCTGATTTTCTCTCTTAGTCTCTTTCGACAACAAAGTAAGAGCTTTTCGTCGTCAGTAGATCATAAAACCTTTTCTTCCCGCGAATTTCCGATCGCATACCGTACCTTCCCTTATTCTAAGCGAAATTAAATTACAGATCGAATGTACCTCACAAAACAATAATAAAATATTATTTACCCTTTCTCTACCAAAACCGATTTTTAATTGCGCTTGACAATAAGCACAATTCACAACAATAAATTGAAAAAAAATGGACCGTATAGTTTAGACAACACACTACAGAAGTGATACTTACGCAAGTTCTACACAGATGAAAAAATGTTTACAGTATACAGGGTAACCTTAATATAACAAGCCTCAATATAACGATTTCCTCGATTTAACAAATTTTTCGAAATCCCCTAGAACTGCCCGTAAGAGCTAATGCAAAATATACCTTTACATTACGAATACATTTGTCAGAAACCTCTTTATAACGAATTTTCAATCATTGCAAAATATAAATAGAACGTATTATTTACCTCTATATAACCTTTACATAACGTATCTTATCAATTAAATTTACACTCAATTCCACAATAATTCATGTCTCGACAGGTTAAATTTTTCGTAAGACAATCATTGTTGTTTGTTTTAAAGTTGCAGTGTCTGAGAAACCTTGTTAAAACGAATCGTAGTTCAACCTAACATCTATATAACAAACCTCATTGTAACAAATTACTTGGTATAACGAATATTTTCTAATTCCCTTCAGTTTTGTAATATCGAGGTTGCACTGTATAGTGTATATCTATTAAGTATATAGTGTGTAAACGGTTTTTGCAAACATAGGGCAAATAACATTGAGAACATTTACAGTTTTGTAGTAGGCTATGGGCCATAAGACCTAATGTAAATATGTAGTGGATTACGTAAAAAAAATAGTACAGTGCATTTTTTAAACAATTTTCCATAGCAACGGTTGACTATTAAGAGTCACTCGGAATCTGCTAAATAAAAAAAAAAACAAAGCATCTACATGAGATTTTATGGCCCAAGAGATTAATTGTTCGTTGTCATGGTTTCACCGTTGCGTTCAAAATTACGCAGTAAATACGACCCTGTGTAAAGTAAGTACCGTTAAACGAAATAAGAAAAAGAAATTGGACTTACATTTCAATTATATCGAAGGGTATAAATCACTGAATATTCAAGTTTAATTAACTTCAGAGATGAGGTAATTATTTTCAGAATGTTTGGATAAGTTTGTATCGAACAAGAAAATAAATAAAACTGACTTAGAAGTAAAATCGAAATAATGTCAATTCAAATATAGATTAAGCTAACATTTTAAGCAGCTTTTATATACCGTGCGTCAGATTCAACGTGGACCATCGCATTTCATTGACGTGTAATAGCAGATTGTACATCTAGTAGCGTAATGAGGTATATTATTGACGAGCAGTTACAATATGTTAAAACGAGCGATTAAGCGAGTTTTAACTGCCACACGAGTCATAATATCATAACGCACGAGATATATATTTTTTGTCATACCCACTGCAAAGTTACTGTTTTTCACTCCATTTTAAGTATTTTCAAAAAATTTTGATAGTATTTCAATTTCACTCTATAGTAGGCCGAGAGTAGGTGCCAGTAAGTAATAGCGGACGAATCAGGGCTAATGAAAATAATTCACTTTACTATGGAAATGGTTTGCTTTCCCACACTTGTGTGGGAAAGATACGTTCCCACACACCTAAGTAGTAGTGTAAGGCGGATTCTAATGCCTCTGAGAATCAAGATATGGGGCTGTTCGATGTCTGTTCTACGCCATCTTGAATCTCAGAGGATTAAGTTTTTGTCAAAGCCGACATCCACGCGAGTGAAGCCGCAGGCAAAGCTAAGTAAATACGAAACGTTTGCTATGGCCGAGAATAATATTGACACCTGGTATATAGATACATGCAACAGAAGTTGTTTAATTTATGGTCCTATAGTATATTGGATTCGTAAACAACTTTTACTATACGAGCCAATAAATTGTTATTCGGCTATATTCGGACTACGTCGGTTCAACTAACAAGTTCACAACATTATTTCTAAGTTTGTAATGAGATAATATTTCAATAATATTGTCGAGCGTCTATAATCTACAATATTTCAATAATAAAATATATGCGGCGTGATTTAACTTGAAAAAGGACATATACAGTGAATTTCACTTAAAGGTACGTGCAGTATGGAGCTGGGATTCTAGATAGTAGCGTAGATCATAGAAGGGCTTGCTTAAATTAATGCATTGTTATTGGGTGTCTACCCTGTTGTTGAAATAAATAAATAAATAAATAAATAAATAAATAAATAAATAAATAAATAAATATGCGAGCGTACACAACGAAGCAGTGAGTGTAGCAGGTATAAGCGCTGTTACAAGAGCTGCTAGATACAAGAAAGTATCTCACCATTCTTTCAGCGCGCTGACTACTACAATCAACGTGTGACAACTGTCAAATGGCCGTTACAAGTTTTGCAATTGATGTGACTAGTTTAATAAGTGAAATTTTGCCAGTTTTTATTTAATTGGTTTTGAGTTTTTTCTAAGACGTATTCAAAAGTGCAGTTAGGTTCCATACGTAAATATTCAAAAAACCGGTTTGGTTAAAATTTTAATTCTTGGTATAAATGATAAAATTCGCCATGTTTAGATCGTTTTCTATTAATAGGGTGGACATGATAGCTCCTACCCAAATTTGTATTTAAAATATACCACTTTGTAACAGAAGAACACAAATATTCGTCTTCGCTATCTGACATTTCAACCGCGATTTAAGCTTGTATCAATGCTAGTATCAAAGCTTCGTTGTGCAAACCTATAAGCGCTTATAATTTCAGCCACCATCTACCATACATGCTACCGTCTAGAATCCCAGCTGAGTACTGCACGTACCTTAAGACGTAACATAGGCGAGTTTTTTTTACGTGACCACAACAAATTTATTTTGACAGAGGTTATTTTAGATAGTTCTATATATCGCTCTGAAGAAATCTGATTGGTCGTAGCAAATTAGTAGATAAGTTCATCTTTTTTAAGTAGAATTTGACATTATATAGAATTTCACTTTGATGTCTCAACCAGATGAAGAGATTCATCGAGTGACGGCTGTAAGAGATTTGACACGGCAGATATAAGCATAGATTTTCAGTGGCGTAGGTACACTCTTTTTTTAAAAAATAGATTGATTCAGAAATAGAGGCGGAAAAAAACGTGGGTATAATGAAGCCTGAGAGAACACGCTAGCATGGTTTAAAAATTAATTTTATATTTTTGTATTATTTTTTATATTTTATTTTATTGTAGATTATAGACGCGTCGACATCTAAGGTCATTAGCGTCTTTCAACAACACTAAATAACAACTAACTTAAAACTAAATAACATCACAAAACATCCTTGAGCGCAGGTAGGATTCGAACCCATGGCAGTCCAGTCTAGAGATTGCGGCGCCAAGTATGCTAACCACTAGGCTATACTGCCCTCTTTGTATTATTTTAAAATGAACGCAAAATTAAAAGAAAAAGCAATACACAATGACATATTTTTACACAAAACTTTGGAAATTTTATTAAACAATGGAATTCACAAACTCACTAATGTTCACTACCCGGGAAAACGGTTAGCATACCGCCTGCGAAATATCCTCCAGCTTCACCGTATAATAGATGTACGTCTGTTTTTTCAATATTAGTAAAATGTTTTTATGAACATCACGGCAGAGCAATCGATTAAAACTGATTATAAAGTTATGCATTTTATTTAAATTTTATAGCAGTTACATAATCAGTGATAGAGGTTAATTGCATTAGGTTAGCCTTTTACGAATGCATACTATGAAATTTATTTCGTCAGTGGTGGGTACAATTTATTTTTCTAATAAAACTTTTTTTCTCGAAAATGAACCTGGGGCGATTTTTACAAGCTTTTATTTAACTTGCAATGTATGTTAGTTTGTGTGTTTGTTTGTTTAGGTCAAAACTTGCAAGTCAATTTTGAACGACTTCCACGTATCCGATCGATTTGAAATTTTGTACACAAATGTATTCCCGATGACAATACATGAATAAATCGTTTTTAGAAATAAATTCAACCCCTAAGGGGTTCAAACGGGGATGTAGGGTTTTTTTGACTAATCAACGCCCAGACCAAATCGCTGAAGCTAGAAACTTGAAATTTGGACAGTTGGTTCATTTTCTGATGTAAGCATCCACTAAGAAAGGATTTCTCGAAGTTCAACCCCTACGGGTGTCAAAAGGGGGTAAAATTTTAAAAGACTAAAATGAATAAAATAAATGTTATTGTGACGATTTTATACCTGACAAGGTCTTCAAGGAATAAAGTATCTATCTAAGTAAAAAAACTTTTTAGACACAAGCTTTCATTTAAATGCACTAAAAAGGAAAAAATAATTTTTAATAAATTAGGTTCATAATTATAAAAACGTGGGTCGTGACTAATAAACTATCATAGAGTTCACGACCCACGCTTTTATAAATATGAATCTAATTTATTAAAAATTATTTTTTCCTTTTTAGTGCATTTAAATAAAAGCTTGCCGCTAAAAAGTTTTTTTACTAATATTTATTTTAAATATTTTAGGATAGTGATTCGATTTGTGGAATCTTTTCCGCGTTTAAACGACCCTCTATTTTTTTAAGTTAACGTTTGAAATAAAAACTTTTATCCTGAAAAAAAAATCCTACAGCACTGAAATACTGAAACAAGACATACGTGTGCGAGTCCTAAACTCCCTTTTGCGTTTTGCACTGCTCGTTCGTCGTACTGACAGAAGATAAAAAGCGCTTTGGCAAGAGAAAGCTCCCAGGACGCTTCTCTGCATAAAATTCTACCTGTGTTCTATGCGAAAGCGGTTCTGTTTAACGAAGCTGAATTTTAGAGAAGAAATCGATTCAAAAAAAAAGATTTATTTTTTTTTACGTTCGTACATTTCTCTTGAAGTTTTCATGTATGAGAATAATTGGAACGATAGAACCGACATGAAAAATGATTTGCATTGCGTTTTTGTTTTTGCGAATTTTAATTGTGCCTGATGTAATATTTTTCTGAACCTTTCATCACAGATCTACATATTTTACCGCGTTTATTATAAAAAAAGAGGCGTGGTGTGTGGGTAAAACCACACTGCTAACTTCCCATTGGGTGCCCACTACCCTTAAAGATTAGAGACCAGTCTACAGGTTAACATTTTACAACAATTTTACACTAGTTTTTTTGTTATAAACAAAAAACCGCAAATTAATTTTTTTTGCAAACCTTATCAATAATTATGCGTCGAACAAAAATAACTTCAAAAATTTTATCCCGCGTGCCAGTACTAAACGTTTGTAAAAAAGACGATAAAATAATAAAATAAAGATATTAAATTAATTAATTTAATTTAATAAATTATTAATTTATTAAATATATTTATTTATTATATTTATATCTAATTATTTATTAAAAAAAAATGCATGATTGTGTTGAGATTTGAACCCGAGACCTATTAAGTATGAAGCCACGACGTTACCGTTACACCACAGAGACGTCTTATAGCAATGCTATATAATATGATATTATAATCAAGAAAAATAATACTATGAAATCAGTACGGTTTGGAGTACGAACACATATTTAATGAAAGCGGCACACACGAACAACTGTATGGCAAAAGCTTTTATTAATGTTATTTAAAACCGAAAACGCTCTTGTCACATTAGGACTGGTGTAGTGACTAGTTATTACTAACGATTAACTTCATGGTGATAAATTTTCGTGAAGCGATGCGCGCGCATCCTAAAAATTCACTCTCATCATTTTTTCCATAACGCGCCAAAAGAAGTATAACTTCAAAAAATGGGTGTGTGCTTATGACCACACGACAGAAGTGAAAACTTGATTATTTGCAAAACATAGGTACATAAAATTATAATATTATTTTATTTTTATAATACGTAATAATAAAAACGTAATTCTTGAAACGATGCACTCCTTGTTAGACAGTAAACGTGGTCACCGACCCGAGCGCGCTTGACGTCGAGTGAAGCCGAGTAAACCCGATTCAGCGTCACCGATCAGAGCGTGACGGTTCACTTTCGTTCACTATTTAGAAAGAATGCAAAGTGCGCCTTCAAAAAGTTTAGGAAACGCTGATGTAAAATATGAATCTTGCCGCAAAAAGTCGCAATATAGATAAGTATCTACTGATTTCGGAAATAATATAATAAAAAGGAATTATTTCCGAACGTAATAACTGCGACATTAAAAAATCAATCATCCGACAGAAATTCGAGAATATTTTAAAAGAGAGATGAATTTATTTCAATTATAATACTTTGATCGAAACGTATTTAACCTATGTCGGCGGTAAATTAAATCTAAAGTAAATTTCCACATAAATATTAAAATTTCAAAGTGTAGAAAAGAAAGTAAAAAGCGTCTGCGGTGTTTTTTGGAGCGGAATCATAATTACTGATCCATTAGACACAGTGAAGTTCAAAGTTGTGCATAATTTAATATTCTGTTGATTATCCTTCATTTTAAGTATTAGCTGCGATTCACAATCACGTTATGTTGGCACAACTGTGCATAGATTTTATTTTTTGACGTGAATAACGTCTATTAGACGTCTAATTTCTCGTACTGTTGTGGCACTTTAGAAATATTATAATCGGAATGTATTATATTTTTGCCTACATTGTGCAAGTTGAGGACCCACTGAAATAAAAGTTAAAAAAATTCGACTGATGACCAGTCCTATACTTCCCACCTAGTAAATATTTGCAAAAATAAACACTCTTTTTTTATTCTTTGAAAAAAAACATGGCCCTCTTTTTTGTTTGGTGATTTACTGATGGCTAGCTTAATATAGCAAAAATCATGGTTACCTTGATTTACGTAAGTACAATTTTTATTTTTTTTAGTAAAATATTTTTTTTTCTCGAAAACTGTACATTTTAGAGAAAAAAATATTTACATTTTTATCATATTATAACATCTAGAATTCATTTATATTTTTTTTAACCTATGTTAATGCGTGACATTGAGAACGTTTTTTTTAATATCTCAGGATACACTGAACCGATTTGACTCAAAATCTAATCAGATCTATGTTAAAGGCTGATAAACACAATAGAACAATCGGCATGACCGTATGTTGTTTCGTTTTTACGATATCGAAGGCGAAAAATTGACCACATACATACACACACACACACATACAGACATCTGTCAGAAAATGATTTTAAACGATTGCTAGGGTCTCAAAACGTGAAGATCTGTTAAAATCTCGAAATATTTTTTTCGGACTAAATCCATTACTTCCCTACCATAGTAGGGTGGGAAGTAAAAATAGATAAAAAAGCTTTTAAGTTAAACGGTTTTATTTTAAATAATCAGCTGTACCAAAAACTAGAAAATAATTTGGACACAAGCCAAGGGGCACTTTGTGTCGCTGCGTCAGCGGAATAAGTAATAAAAACGTGGGGAGCATAAAAATCTGGATAACGACTGTATAATTATTAAATAAAAATGGCTTGCCTAGAAAAATGTGTTTCCAAGCCCACCAACAGAAATATTTCAAATGCGCCCCACGTTTTTATTACTTATTCCGCTGACACAGCGACACAAAGTTCCCCTTGGTTTGTGTCCTAATTATTTTCTAGTTTTTGGTACAGCTGATGATTTAAAATAAAGCCGTATAAGTGATTTAGCGTGTTAAGCTTTTGAATTTGAGTCAAGTGGTTTACCATTACGTTATCCGTTCGAAACGTATTTATTTACGTTATTGTGAACTGGAATTTACCGACAGTCGTACAGAGATCTACTCTAAAACAACTCTTAAGTTTTATTATCGTGACATCTTCATTCGGCAACGAACCAAACTGTCCTGTGATAGGAAATGATACATATAAAGTTTGAATTAATTATGTATGCCCCGTACCCCGCCGTCTGCCGAAGCAGTTTTGTTCATCAGGAAATTTCTCAGTAATTAGAGAAATTTAGGGTGGCCAAATATTCAACTTTATATTTTTTCTAAAATCTGTTAACATTTTTTCAAACGACATACTTTATACAGGGTGTAAACGGTTTTACCGAATATTTAATTATTGCTTCAAGGCTAAAATTATTTGTATAGCTTGTCGGTGACTCAATAATGTCATTATAATATTTACAGATCGATTGGTCAGTATTAAAGGGGTGGCAGATCACCCTAAACCTGTCATGTACCCGACGAAATTTATATTATTAGTTCAAGGTTCAAATTTCAATATGTTGCTACGGCGACTGTTTTAAGCATATATTTCAATTTGCAGAACAAAATGTCGGTATTAACCCCCTCTCTTAGAGGGAAACATGTTCGCCTAAGTATTTATATCGTTCTGCAAGGGGGTTAATACCAACATTTTGTTCTGCAAATAACACCAAAAAATTGTCACTAGCTCTCGGTCTAGAACACTTACAATTTTGTAGTAGGTTATGAGCTATAAGATCTAATGTAAATATGCAGTAGATGCTTTGTTTTTTTTTTATTTAGCAGGTTCCGAGTTACTTTTAATAGTCAACCGTTGCTATGGAAAATGGTTTAAAAAATTCACTATACCCACTATTTTTTCTATTTAATCCACTACATATTTACATTAGGTCTTATGGCCCATAGCCTACTATAAAATTGTAAATGTTATATTAAATATTTACACGTAAATCGTATGTATACATCAAAATGGGACACCTGTGTGTAACTGTTGTATAGAATTAATAATAAATGACAAAGTTCAGATATGAAAAATGTCGTTTAATTTCAGCGATATTTATAATAGCCTTCTCCTGAAAATTCAGGTACGAATTTCGTGTGATGTGAAAATATAACTCTTTCAGAGTTTCAGTCTGTGGCCCAGGGCCCCAGAGGTTATAAATACTAAATGAAACGGCAAGTGACTTGAGTTTAATATACGAATTTCAAATATGGTCATAAATCTCAATTATTATCATGCCTAAAGACAGGCGGCTAATTATGTTACGTTGAAAGTGTCATAACGCCTCTGCAGTCCAGATCAGGTGTGGTGAACCTCTATTTTTACAAGCTTTTATTTAACTTGCAATGTACGTTAGTTTGTGTGTGTGTTAGTTTAGGTCAAAACTTGTCAATTTTGAACGACTTCCACGTATCCGATCGATTTGAAATTTTGTAAACATATGTATTCCCGATAACAATACATGAATAAATCGTTTTTAGAAATAAATTCAACCCCTAAGGGGTTCAAACGGGGATGTAGGGTTTTTTTGACTAATCAACGCTCAGGCCAAATCGCTGAAGCTAGAAACTTGAAATTTGGACAGTTGGTTCCTTTTCTGATGTAAGCATCCACTAAGAAAGGATTTCTCGAAACTCAACCCTTACGGGTGTCAAAGGGGGGTAAAATTTAGAAAGACCTAAATGAACAAAATAAAATATTAGTAAAAAAAAAACTTCTTAGAGACAAGCTTTTATTGAAATGTACTAAAAAGAAAAAAATAATATGTATTTAATAATTTTGGTTCATAATTATTATAAAAGCGGGGGTTGTAATCTCTATGATATAGTTTATTAGTCGCAGCCCCCGCTTTTATAATAATTATGAACCAAAATTATTAAATACTATTTTTTCCTTTTTAGTACATTTCAATAAAAGCTTGTCTCTAAAAAGTTATTTTTTACTAATATTTTATTGTTTGCTGTCTTCGGCGGCGTTCCAACCAACGTCACCATAGTTGGCCATGGAACCGGCGCCGCTTGCGTCCAATTTTCTCATGACGTCCGGAACTGGTTGCAGACGGTGAGTTTATAAGGGATGCGTATATGCATGCTTACATTGTTTTGCCGCTCTATTAATCTTGTAAAGAACTGTACATGACTCACTATCTTAAATTTTAAAACTTGACTATAGATTATTTTATCTGGATGAATCATCTTAAATCGGTGGACTAAGTCCCTGGTATTATGAACGGAGATTCGAATACGATGACAGTCACACATAACCTCAAAAATGTTTGACAGCTGCCCAATGCAGCGCTGCAGGCATAGCTGGTGCGTCACTTCCGCGATACACTACTTTCGTAAAATTCGACCGAGCTGTAGCAGTCGTTATTTTTTGCAGTGAAAAATTTCACGCATCAAAAAATGTCTAGAATCACAGTACCGTACCATAGCTAAATCCATGTTGCAAAAAATTTATTCAAAAAATTATTAAGTAAGAAAAAAATATTATTAGACTTTTCATCAGTTTTTGAAGTGAAAACTTCCTTAGGCGCGCTTTGCCTGGGCAGTTAACAACAGTGATGTGAAACGCACCCGACGGTGACAATCGGGGTTACTCGTCTCAAACACGAACACATATTTGCAATATGCTGGCAATAGTGTGTAGTTAATAAGTGTGTTAATAGATGACACTAAAAACTTAATAGTTATTTGTAGTTTACAAGTGCGCTAACAGATGGCACTAAAACATATATTTTGTAGTTCAAAAGTGCGCTAACAGATAAAAGTTAATATTATCGTTAAGGTATTATATTCACTAAATTTAATATTGTATAGGCCGATTTTAATATATTTATGATTGAAACTGTGTGATTAAAAAATTATATATATATTTCACTTCTGTCGTGTGGTCATAAACGCACACCCATTTTTTTGTGAATATAAATTAATTTTAGTATTTCTAATAATTTTTTACTATTTTTGATGTTACACTTTTATAGGTACTGGATTTTAGAGAGTTCAAAGTAACTTTTGGCCGGTATTGTAAGTGAGCATGCGTAAATGTCTCTTCCGTTTTCCGGGTTCATTCGTTATAAAGGCCGGGATAGCGGGATGTCTCCTCGTTAGTCCAGAACACCAAATATGAGAGTCGGTTCTGGACTTTAAACATTATTTTGTTTTTCAAGGTCAACAACTCTTAGAGTTATCTGGACCTTGCACAAAATTATATTTTTAATTGAAATTAATAGCTATTTATGCTACAAGTGCGAAAAGTGACGAATTATGGCATGGGGTATTTACAGAACCAATCCAATTTATACGTTTACCATGAAGGTTTGTAATCGAATGGAAACGACATCCCACGAGCTCGGCTACTTTCAAGCCAGGCTACAACTGATGCACAGTTTTTTTTCTGTCAATATTCATCGATTCAATTATATTTTTTTTTCTAAGATATTTGTTAAAGAACAATATTTTTTGGAATTTATCGTTTGATGGTGGGAGAATCGGGTTTAATGTGGTGGAAGTGAAAGATCAAACGAAAAGAAAATTTCAACGGTTAAAAAAATAAGCATGTTGTCAATAGACATAAAATTGCGATTTCTTTACTGTTTACAGCTTCGTTCGAAAAAAAAGAACGTCTGTAATACGTAGGACGATGTTTGAACAGGTGAGAATCAAGTTTACTTTTATGTCAGTTGTTATTAACATAATATTGCATTAAACAAGTTGTTGGATGCAATATTTGCAAAGTTAAAGTAGCTATTTATTCTTTCAAAAGCTGCTTGTTTCAATCTATTCCATCATACAATAAACACAGGGTGTCACATAATAGAAACGAGAGACTTGAAATTTTAAACATAGCTCAGAACATAATGACAATGCAATATTAACTCGCTTTCTTGTCTGTCTGTATTTGTCTGTTCGGTACAAATTTTGCAAGATGTTTAAATAAAAAAAATTCACAGATTTCGCAATCCTTGCAACCATCGAGGACATTGGAAATGATAACAGCATATATGAAACATAATTAACTGTTTATTATACACACAATATTTATCAATGCACTGTTTAGTTTTGTCAGGAATAACCCTATTATTCTTCTGTTATATACGCGTTCACTTTTGCTTGATTACTTAACTTTTAAATGGATTTTTCTACAGTATTTATTAACATTTGCTCAAAAATAACACCGCAGATCGTCGCAAATACCTCTCAATTAACTAGACATGATATAAAACACATTTCGAAAAAATTGCACTTGTTCAATTTTGCATGATTGCTCCTCACTTGATCGCGACACCGTTGTCTTTTGGCCTTGAACGAAAACTCGTAACTCTGCCCCCATATACGAACATAAACATTTCCAATGTTAAAATTTGATATGTACCACGTTTTTAAAATGAACTAATTAAATAATTATTCTGTACACACTACTATGAACTGCCCACAGACCGAGATGGTTCTATAGCTGGCGCCTCTAGCGGTCAAGTTTGGCAGTACCCATCTTCATTAAAGCAACAATATATAGGATGAATTTTAATTCACGTGATAAGATAGTAATCGTATTTTGCCTGTAAAGGTTAGTAATTTTTTTAATTTTTTTTATTAATTATTGTATTAATCTGTATTAGGTTTTGTATTTGTATGACTTTCGCATCCACTTTGGCTACGCGAAAAAATAAACTATCTATCTATCTGTCTACCTATCTGTCTATCTATCTGTCTATCTATCTATCTATCTATTAATGCGCTATGGCCTAGCTCTTGCCTTTGGTCAGTAGTCGAAGCATTAGTAAATCAATAAAATAATACATGATTTTAAATAATTATATAACGACATAATATTAAGTGTGTTTTTGCTCTGTCAATGTACCGCTTCGTAATAATGATGATCAGAATTATGTAATTGGTCGGTTGAAATCAAAAACGTTCAGTTCATCTTAATTTCCCTACCAATTTCCCATCGCGAAACTGGTTTTCACTACAACTTATTGTGGGTTTATCCAACAGAAAAACGGAAAGTGGTAATGTGGATTTTCAATAATAAATAAATAAAATTCTCATGCACGGTTACAGAAAGCATTGTCAGAAAATCTGACTTGACAATGACCTTAGATTTTGACCACACATTATTTATTCATTAGAACACACTGTAAAAAATGGATGTAAAAATACTTTGAAAGTTAAAATAGAATTCGTTCGATTTTCTAAGTGATTTTACATTATTTTTTATTTTTACACAGAAAACTTCATAAAAACTTTTACTTTTACTGTAAAGTTAAACAAATTTGTGATTTTTACATAAAGTAAATTAAAATTACATAATTTGTGTAATGTTCCAATAAAGTGTGTAAAAATTACAAAATAAAATGTATAGTTACATATATAAAATGGATGAATACAAAACAAATTATTGTAAAATTAGTAACCACGCATGCGCAAGTTGTGTTTTTTATGGAATCTACGCGATGTGCAGGCGATACCTGTTTGCGACGCCATTGTCTCTTTGTGTACCTATTACCAGATTAGTCGCTAGCTACAAATGGACCATCGATAATCTATGTAATCGGCCTTCTCATTTCTTACAGTGTAGGATCACAATCTAAGGCCATTGTCAAATCAAATTGTTCGACAATGATTTCTGCAACCCAGCATCAATATTGTAAATAAAACGTAAAGTCTTTTATGTTGGTCACCCTTGTACCTTACCACAAGTGAAAAAAATAATATTTTTCTGAGAAAATCATTTTTTAAATAAATAACATATTTCACAAACAAACAAACAAAACTTTCCTGGAAATTTTTCCTCAGTGAACTCTAGTACTCGGTATAATTATTTATTTTTCGAAAGCTGCTTTTTTTAAGGTCACCAAAGCAAGGGTTATTTGGATATAACACCAGTTTATTATTTTTAACCGACTTCAAAAAAAAACGGAGGTTATAAATTACAATTTTTTTTATGTTTATACAACCATACATTTTCTAGGGGTTGACCGATTTGAATAATTTCGACGCCATTGGGTTCAGAATGTTTACGGAATGATACCATATAATTTTCATTTAAATCTGTCTAGTGGTTTCTTTTTTTTCTATTAATCAAATCAATTTTTTTTAATAATAAATTGAAAACCCAATTGATACTGAACCTGGTAACTGGGGGCTTGTAATAGAGAAACATGAAAACGTCTTACAAACAACGGCATGGCTTATCTATTACAAGCCCCCAGTTATCAGGTTCTAATCCGAGAAGTGGTGAAAATAACAATTTGATTTTTAAATTAACATTAGATATTGATAACAGAAGTCATAAGCGTTTGAAAATTAATATAAAAAAATGAAATTATTTTGTACTGGGTATAGATAACTTTAGTTGTTGGTGAACTTTTAATTTTTCTTACTTTTAGAGCTAAACAACATGGGCGGATTTTCCGCGGCGTGTTTCTGGCGACGAGTTTTCCGCTGAATTTTACTTATCAAAACAGAAAGCGTTTTTTCCGTCGAGTAGATTCACGTAAAACAATACAACTGTTTGCTAGTTTCAAAATAGCTGCCCCACTGTGTTAGGTTACGCTGCTGTTGTATGTGCAAATTTATTTTTAAAGAACAGAACGAAAAAACGATGTTGGTCAGTTCATCCAATATTAAGAAATTATCAACAGTATAATTCCACACACATGTTTACACTGACTGTACATCCGTCGCCTCGTCTAATTTGCCCCGCACTAAACAATGTTTTTCGTTTCTAGCGTGTTGTGGCGGTGATGATATCAACGAAATCAGAACATTTTACCCAGACTGTACAACCGCCGGTGATCTGTCGCCTCGTCTACTTTGCCCCGCACTAAACGATGTTTTTAGTTTCTAGCGTATTGTGACGCTGACGATATCAACGCAATGCGAAGCGTTCAACTCACTTACGCCGACGGAATTAAAAAAAACGCGACGTATATTCCGTTCGTCTAGTTTCACTCGTTTGTGGTGATCCGTCGCCTCGTCTAGTTTGCCCCGCACTAAACGATGTTTTTAGTTTCTAGCGTATTGTGGCGGTGACGATATCAACGCAGCGTTTAACTCACTTACGCCGACGGAATTTAAAAAAACGCGACGTATATTCCGTTCGTCTGGTTTCACTCGTTTGTAAGCACGGTTTCGATTTGGACGTGTAATCCGCCGCGTTAAAAACGCCGTGTCAAAATCCGCCTGTGTAGTTTCGCTCTTAAAAAACTCCTGTAGGTACTAAACAAAATTTTATAGTATTAAAATACGTACCTACTTCATTGTAGGTAAAGAAAAATGAATACAAAGTATTATTACAGCGCGAAATTTTATTAACGTAAGTTTTATTTTGCTTGCAATGCATTAGCCATAACAATTTGTAAGTAGGTATGCATATTAATGGCGGTAATATAATAGCATATATATTATTTACACAGGGTAATAATTTTGTTAATTGTTGATATTGTTACTGTGGGGGTAATAATAAGCATAATTTACAATTCAGGACATGTTAACGATAATAATTTAACCATTTTACGTTTATCAATAATAAACACGAAAGCTTTTAAAAGACAATTGAAAGCAGTAACGATTTTTGTACGGCTTTGTTACGTCATCAGTCTAGGACTTAGACAGGGGCAACAGGTCGAGAAATTTCGAGGGGCGGTCTGTTTACTACATGCAAAGAATATTTATTTTTCTGTTTTGTACAAGTAGGTACATAGAAAATTGTCAATAGAAAAAAGTTACAAAAAGTCTTCGATTTGTGCCCTTTAAATAGATTAAATCAATTGAAAATTTTATAAGTTTTTTTAGCGACAATTAAAATTTTATGTGTTGAAATGTTCTGAAAATTTTTCTTAATTCATATGGACAAAATTTGCTGGGGGTAGAAGGAAGTGGCATTTAATTGGCGGCAGTATAAATCCAGCCCTGTACGTCAAGGTTTTTACATTCCACTTTTATTTATTCAACTTTATTTAGTCATAGACATAGATAAAGGTTTTCTGGGTTTGCTCTTTTTAATAAACACATTTTTTTCGAAATCAAATTTTGGAAACTTTGTAGAACTTTTTTGAACTGTGCCCTTTGTGCGTACTTAGTTACAAAAAACAATTTATTTTTTTTGTAAGGGTTTTTAGAGGTTTTCAGAAATGGTTTTTCTGGAGCATTTATGAAATTTCGTTGGGGTTTCTTGGAGGATTTCTGAAACTTATACGTTTTTTTTGGATGACTTCTAAAACTCTGTTTAGAGGATTTCAAAAACTGGCTTTGCGTTTTTTGGTGTATTTCAAAATCTTTATTTGAATTTTTTACGAAATAGAAAAATGTGTGTCATGCAAAAACTTGAAGTAATACTAACACATTATTCTTTAACAAGGACACTACGTAAAGGGAAATATATCTAATATGCAGTACAAATATATAAAATAAACCACAAGGGTATATAAATTTTATTAGTTATTACAATTGGGGTGATATTTTAAATGCTGCAAACCAGACGTTCTCAAACAACTTTAGTAAATAAAACGGCACATCGATTTTAATGAGTACACAAAATATCTACGCAAATTTTTCAAGTATTTTTCCCAACCATTTTGGAAAATTTCTCGGATCTTTTTCAAATTTACATTTTGAAAATAATTATTTTACTTAAAAAAGCAACATCACTATCCACTGACAAACTGACAACTGAGAGATAGATTAAAGAAATAATTTTATTTTCAGTATCTCCATCGGGTCAAACACTAAAAACATGAAAAATTCCCGTCCAATAGTAGTCATAAATCTCTTTGATGTATCGCTCTTATAGCGATCACAAAATATGTATGTGCGCGCTGTGTGGTACTATTTAGAAACAGGTTCATACTAACTCTGGTTTTACTTCCCACCTCTACTATGGTAGGGAAGTAATGGATTTAGTCCGAAAAAAATATTTCGAGATTTTAACAGATCTTCACGTTTTGAGACCCTAGCAATCGTTTAAGATCATTTTCTGACTGATGTCTGTATGTGTGTGTGTTTGTACCTGGTCAATTTTTCGCCTTCGATATCGTAAAAACGGAACAACATACGGTCATGCCGATTATTCTATTGTGTTTATCAGCCTTTAACTTAGATCTGATTAGATTTTGAGTCAAATCGGTTCAGTGGATCCTGAGATATTAAAAAAAACGTTCTCAATGTCACGTATTAACATAGGTAAAAAAAATATAAATGAATTCTAGATGTTATAGTATGAAAAAAATGTAAATATTTTTTTCTCTAAAATGTATAGTTTTCGAGAAAAAAAATATTTTACTAAAAAAAGAAAATTGTACGTAAATCAAGGTAACCATGATTTTTGCTATATTAAGCTAGCAATCAGTAGATCACCAAACAAAAAAGAGGGCCATGCTTTTTTTCAAAGAATAAAAAAAGAGTGTTTATTTTTTGCAAATATTTACTAGGTGGGAAGTATAGGACTTGTCATCAGTCGAATTTTTCGTGTATGCAATGTATTTGCGTTTGTTGTGTGTCATGTTTGCATTCTATGTGTCTGCGGCTTAACTAACTAACTAACAAGCGTGAAGCGAAGTTAATAAAAAGCTTGTAATTACGTCAACTGACCTCGCGGGCACCACTGTTATAGTGTTCCGTGCAAATTACATCCGATTCCATGTCATTTGTGTTCCGCCATTTTATTCACGCACGTATCAGCTAATATTTTATGATAGTGTAAAGACATAAAGACTGCTCTAATAGCGCGAATGGAAGAGTTAACGACTGATGCCAATTCAGCTTTAAATATCAGTGGCGCACGATTGAAATTTCAGACGAACTGTTCCGTCGAGAAATAACAATATCTTTACCGCTTATCTTTTTAACCGACTTCAAAAAAAGGAGGTTCTTCTCAATTCGGTTGTATTTTTTTTTTTGTTTGTTGCCTCAGAACTCCGTCATTTATAAACCGATTTGGAAAATTCTTTCTTTATTTAAAAGGATGTTTTCCTCTTTTTAGTGACTTTTTGAAGGATGTTTTTTTTTTGTTAAAAAGTTTTTTTAGTGGCTTTTTGATGGAGGTTTTTTTTTTTGTAAAAAAGTTTTTTTAGTGGCTTTTTGAAGAAGGTTTTTTTTTTGTTAAAAAGTTTTTTGAAGTAGAACGATATCTTTCCCGGCGGTATATAGGGGGGTAAATTGATGGGAGACGAAAAATTCGTCACAATAAATGTGTAACAAAAATGTGTGATAAAAATAGGTGTGTGCTTATTACCACACGACAGAAGTGAAAACTTCAGATTTTCTAATTTTAAAATTTATATATAATTTTTTTATCACACAGTTTAATCATAAATATATTAAAATCGGTCTATACAATTAAATACCGTGCGAGTTTTTTCAAAGCGTACATAGACTGTTTCACAATTTAAAATCGTGGAATAGACATTGATGGTATCTATCTGGTCTACCTGGAAACTGCACACTAAATAACGCAGAGATTTGCCGACAACTATTTCCCCCAGAATACAAATTGTACATAAGAACCTTTTCTTCCACGGTGTACATTTTTTATAGAAAAAATATTAAATAAATCTCTGAGGTTATAAAATTTATTATCACAACTCAATAATAATAATAAATTGTTAGAAAAAACATTCGTTTCCATAGTTTCTAACAATATCTATACCACGATTTCAAATTGTGAAACAGCCTATGTACGTTTTGAAAAAACTCGCACGGTATAATGAATATAATAACACCTTAACGATAATATTAAGTTTTAGTGTCATCTCTTAGCGCACTTGTGAACTACAAAATATATGTTTTAGTGTCATCTGTTAGCGCACTTGTAAACTATAAATGTCTTTTTAATCGTATTAAGTTTTTAGTGTCATCTATTAGCACACTTATGAACTACACACTATTACCAGCATATTGCAAATATGTGTTCGTGTTTGAGCCGAGTAGCCTCGATTGTCACCGTCGGGTGCGTTTCACATCACTGTTGTTAACAGCCCAGGCAAAGCGCGCTAAAGGAAGTTTTCACTACAAAAATGTGTGACAAAAATGTATGACGCGAACTATCATAATTTGTGTTTTGTATCATGTATGTCATATTAATGTTTTAAGATACAACTATAGAAACAAATAAAAAACAATGGAAAATATTAGAAATTGATAATTATTACTGATAAACCGATAATGATTTAAATAATTTTACTAAGAAAGTTTGGTATAAATCTTCAATTTCACTGTCTATTCTGACAGGTCATGGGAAAAACACACGTGGTCGATATCTCAAACATTCGACTATACGTTCGAACACGTCTTCTACATTTTTTTTTGTCATCTCTTGGTTCTTTACAAAAGCAATCTTTTTTCTTAACATGTTGGTAGTGTGCTGTCATCACAGGACAGCTCACAAACAGTTTTTATTTTATTCAGAAAATAGTTAGTAACACTGAACAGGGAAGTTAGTTCGAAGGATGTTAATTTTTACAAGCTTTTATTTAACTTGCAATGTATGTTAGTTATTTGTGTGTTTGTTTAGGTCAAATTTTGCAAGTCGATTTTGAACGACTTCCACGTATCCGATCGATTTAAAATTTGGTACACATATGCATTCCCGATGACAATACATGAATAAATCGTTTTTAGGAATAAATTCAACCCTTAAGGGGTTCAAACGAGGAAGTAGGGTTTTTTTGACTAATCAACGCCCAGGCCAAATTTCTGAAGCTAGAAACTTGAAATTTGGACAGTTGGTTCCTTTTCTGACGTAAGCATCCATTAAGAAAGGATTTTTCGAAATTCAACTCCTACGGGTTTCAAAGGGGGGGGGGGGGTAAAATTTTGAAAGACTAAAATGAACAAAATAAATATTAGTAAAAAAACTTTTTAGAGACAAGCTTTTATTTAAATGCACTAAAAAGTAAAAAATAATTTTTAATAATTTAGGTTCATAATTATAAAAGCGTTGGTCGTGACTAATAAACTATCATAGAGTTCACGACCTATGCTTTTATAATTGTGAACCTAAATTATTAAAAATTATTTTTCCTTTTTAGTGCATTTAAATAAAAGCTTGTCTCTAAAAATTTTTTTTTTACTAATATTTTTGTGTTTTATTTATTAAAGTTATCTTTTCGCTGTCGATAGAAGCTAATAAGGATATATTATGGAATTTCGTCTATACATGAAAAATTGTGTTAACCACTTCCCCTGTTTCCGGTACAGCTATAATATTTCTAAAATGCTACTTCAGTATGAGACATTAGGCGCCATTCGCGTCAAAAGATTTAAAATGTTAGTTCAAATTGTTTATTGGCGAGTTTGACCCTGTCTTAATCTTTTGTGATTGTTTTATTTTGACACATTCTGTTACAATTAGAACAGTGTGTATTCAATCGATTTCTTTTGTCAAAACAAATGAAACGACGCGCGACATTTTTTTTTTCAAAAGGCAGATTATATTAAACGACAAGCTCTGTCGTTTTTTTTGTTTGAACAACAAAAATTGTTTACTACACATGTAGCAAAACATTCTGTAATATATATTTACAGAAATAATATTTTATTTCTGTTTTCTGCTTTATTTACTAATATCTGAAATGAAATGAGTGAAATCGGATATTACCAGTATCGGAAAATTAATAAATTGCGACTTTTTTCTTTTTACTGACAGCGAGTAAAAGAGTCCCTTTAGTTCTTTCATGAATTTGTGACAGACATCGATACATGATGATGAAAATTAGAGCATTTTTAGTATTTTAGATTGAATTCAAAGAGCTTTGACATACCTACTGGAAAAACATTATTATGAAGAAGTCTTTTTAATAAGGAACAAGCAACCAAAAAAGGAACATTGCATCAACAAATAACTATAAGATAAATAAATAAATATTAGAAATCGTGTCCATCGTGATTATAATAAAATTAAGCAAAACCGCAGGATAGTGGACAAAATAATTTGATTTATTAAATTAAATGTACGACGTTTCGTCTATAGATTTAAATCTATAGACGAAACGTCGTACATTTAATTTAATAAATCAAATTATTTTGTCCACTATCCTGCGATTTTGCTTAATTTTATAAATAAATAAATAAATGAATAAAAATAAATAAATAAATAAATAAAATAAATAAATAAATAAATAAAATAAATAAATAAATAAATAAATAAAATAAATAAATAAATAAAATAAATAAATAAAATAAATAAATAAAATAAATAAATAAAATAAATAAATAAAATAAATAAATAAAATAAATAAATAAAATAAATAAATAAAATAAATAAATGAAATAAATAAAACAAATAAATTGATGTCATCGAAATGAGTGAGGATATTTGGAAAAGTAAATAAAAAGTAAAAAAAAAGTGAAGAGGTATAAATGAAATAAATTATTGTGATTGTTTATATTATTGCAAAGAAACACTGAAAGCTTCTTTTTAATATTCTTGGTTACTTGCTTTCGGTTACGCCGAGCGGTTAGGTGAAACCCGATTCACACATGTATGTTCAGTTGCTCGTTTTGAACTTCTCAAAGCAATTTCGTTGAAACCCGTTTTATACACAAGCATGTTGAAAAGAAGCGATCATTTCTTTATAATAATAAAAAGAAAAATAGTCATGACACAATCCCCCTATATTATTAAACGAGTAAATCTTGTATATATGTTTCTATGTATATATCTATGTTTCTATGTATCTATATAAATATTTTCTCGAAAACGGCTCTAACGATTTTGATCAAATTTACCGAAAAGGGGTTTCGGGGGGCAAAAAATCGATTTAGCTAGGTCTCATCCCTGGAAAAATTCGTTTTCCTATCGATTTTATCATTTTTAAAAACGGTTTTTTGACCTGTCAAAACATTGTAATATCGTAAGTAGGCTTTGGAGAAAACAAACTACTTTCATTATTTATATGTCAAAATACTCTGACAGAATTTTTAACTTATTAAAATAATCCGTGAACTATTTGTGTAGTAAAAAATAACAGAAATAAAAACTAAACATAATTATGTAAGTAGTTTTAACTAATATTTAAATAAATAGGTACCTAAGTATGTTATTTTTATATTACCTATACAAAATATGTATATTATGTACGTTAAATATAGTATGACGTATAACCTTACCTAGACTTTTTTTTCTCAAAAACGAATAACGATTTTGATGAAGTTTACAGAATGGGGATTTTTCGGGGCGAGAAATCGATCTAGGTAGGAATTTTGGTCCCAGAGGGGAGCAATTAAAAAAAAGGGTTTTTTTATTTATAACTCGGTCAATTGTCAGATCGATTCGAAGCCTATTTCTACATTGATTTTGTATAATATATCACAGGGGTTAAAACTGCAGTAAATGAACACTAATATAAGAAGTGTCTTGCACAATATGTAAATAATGACAAACAGGCGGCCCGAAGGGCCGCACTTCTGGCACCGCGAGTCTGTGTAAAAACACATCGATTTTTGAAAACTATTGTTAAGATACATACAAAAAAGTTTTGTTTAAAAATTTGCACGGCGGCCCGAAGGGCCGCACTTCTAGCGACGCAGGCATGCAGTATATCAAAACACATCGATTTTTAAAAACTATGGTGAAGATGCATGCAAAAAAGTTTTGCGCTGCAGGTTTATAGTCTGACGTTTGTTATTAAAAGATATAATATGAATTCTATTTCTTCGAAAATCGATTTTTGTGAGTTTTTCAGTAGGTACCTTCTATGCAAAAAAAATATTTGAAATTTACTGGAAGTTGCTAAGATGACATCACAGAGAAAAAGTACTTCGATAAAGTTGATATTTGGTATCAATGTTTAAAAATGAATTATTGAAACAGCAACGGGCAAGCAGAATTTCATCTGATTCGAACATTTTTACAAGATATTCAATCTATGAAAATTGGTTTTTGCGAGTTCTTCAGTCAACAAAACAATAACGGCGGTAGATTTGAAAATGGCGAGCTAAGTAATATTTACAGGAAAAAATGCTTGATTCAAGTTGATACTTAGTTATTACGCTCAAAAATACACATAGGTATTTAAAATATTTAACAGAAACAATTATTTAAATTATGTTTCAGAAATAAATTCGTTTCGGAATAATATTCTGAGAAAATAATATCTCACAGCATACAAGTACTATTTTTTTGAACTCATCCGAGCAAAGCTCGGCACCCAGATATTATAATATTATATGGATAAAAAACTTCAAATTAAAAAAATGTAGGTGTGTGTTTATGACCACACGACAGAAGTGAAAACTTCAGATTTTCTAATTTTAAAATATATATATATATAATTTTTTAATCACACAGTTTAATCATAAATATATTAAAATCGGCCTATACAATTAAATTCATGGAGGAATTTTATCCTTTGTCTAAACAAAATTATTTAGTGAAGTGTTTATCTATTTATTGTAGATTATAGACGCTCAACAATCAAGGTCATTAGCGTCTTGAAGTGTTTATCAATTAAGTTTTAGTGTCATAATTATATTTTTAATTTTTTCCACCTTGGTTTCAAACAAATTATATAATTATTGTCAAAGAAAGAATATAACAAAAATTAAAAAATATATAAATGAATATCATGTAGAAAATTTAGAAAAAAAAATACGCCAAAAATTCTACGGTGCCATCAGATTTCGAACCGAGGTTGCTATGCATACAACGCAAAGACTCTGCTTACTACGCTATCGGTGCAACTGTACGGCGTACCGTTTTTATGAAGTATGTCAGCCGCGTCACATTTGGACTGCGAACTCGAACGTGCAAACGGTTCACTTTATTTCACTACCCAGGCAAAGAGTGCCTAACGCACCTAAGGAAGTTTTCACTTCAAAAATGTATGAAAATGGTTGAGTATACGATCCGTTGGCTGGCTGTCGAAAGAAAACGAAAAAAACATAGATATTAATAAAAAAAATCAACTCACCTGTGGATAATCTCCAAACTTCGTTTGATAATCAAAAACGTACAGATATGAATTTCTTCTTTCAGCTGAATGTAAATCGGCTGTATGAACAACAGGAGCGACCACTTGTGCATCGGACAGCGCCTCCAACGTTTCGTCTCTGATATTAATTGGATGTTGCACCGGCCTTTCCCAATCGGTATATTCATTAACGATTGTTGCTAATATTTCAGAAAGATGATAACTATATGTGTTTCTAACAAACGTTCTTAAAATTTTCGAGCGTCTATCGGCTTCGATACCGTACTGTACATCTTCACCGTTAAATGCAAAATATGCCTCGGCTTTCACAACACCCAACATTAAATCGTATCTAGTAAGCTTTGAAACAGCCGTTTTACGTAACAAAACACTGTTTAACGTATTGACGGCATTTTGTAACGGTTGCACAGTTTTTTGATTGAGTTGATCGTAACTCTGACTATCACTAACACCACTACCGGGGATTTCCCCAGTGTCTATGACGACACCGTCAACACTTGGGCCGAACGCGAACGCAAATTCAGGCGCTTGAATAGGCGTGGACAATAGCACGTCGAGCGGACGTTCGCGTAAACATTTGAGCAGATGAGGATGTGGTAGGTCTGGCGAACAGTTGGCGTGCTGGGCGACTTGGGCAGCGTAGCGTGCAGGCTCTTGGACTAGTGCCCATGGTGATAGCGCCGAACCGGACATCAGTATTGCGCGATGGAACAGTAGACCTGAAACAAAATATGAACATCTTAATCTTAATAATTTTTTTTTAGAATGTACAGATTTCAAGAAAAAAATAATTTTTTATTTGTCTATAAATCAAGATTTTTAACTTCCCCTTGGAAGCTATTGTAATGGGTCCGAAAACGAAATCAAAATGTATAACAAATTTTTATGTTTCAAGGTCACTACATTATTTTTACACCGTTTTTAGAAAGATGTCTGTGCGTGTGTGTGTGTGTACGTATGTACGTACGTACGTATATGTCCATTTCTTTCTAAGACGAAATCTCGAGAATGAAAAATGATATCGACTACGTTAGGGTGCCAATCGACGCGTATTAACGTAAATATGATCTGAAAGAAATTTTTTCAAAATCGGTTCAGGCGTTCTTTTTTCTTAACCAAATAGACTCCAAAAAGTAGGTTTTACACAATATCTCGCAAATAAAAAATTATATCGACTTCGTAAGGGTGTCAATCGAGGCGTGTTAACGTCATTTTGATCCGACATAAATTTTATAAAAATCGGTTCTGCCGTTTTTTTTTTTTTTTTTAATTATTGTTAAAAATAAATAATAGTTATGCTTTAATCATTAAAATTATTACTTTTCTGTGTAATATCTAATTTAATTATTGTTATTAAATATTTATCAAACTGGGAAGTTCGTCGTGTGGACCTCAAGGGTCGCACTTTAGTCCTAATAAACGACCCACCTCACGGCTTGTTTTTTTTAGAATGTACAGATTTCAAGAAAAAAATAATTTTTTTTGCCTATAAATCAAGATTTTTATGAATTTAGATGGCTTTGGTAGATCAAGAGACAAATGAAATGGTCATATGTTTTTTACCCGACTGCCGAAGGAGGCTATAGATGAGATGGGGCAAGTGCGACCCAAAAAATGAAAAGTGTGATTTCCAAACGCTGAAAAATAATGCAACTGAACATCACCAGTGATAATGGAAGAATATGTTTTATTTTATTTTTTTATTGTTTATTGTTTTATTTAGCGGAGCTACACATGTGTGCAAGATTTGAAACAAAAAAATATATATACGGGGTCAAGTACATATTTTTTTTGTTTCAAATCTTGCGCCCGATTTTTCACCCAGTTCCCGTTATCCGATTGAGTTGAAATTTTGCACACATGTGTAGCTCCGGTGACAATACAATATTATGGTAACTAGCTGACCGACCCGGCTCTCGTCCGTGTGCAAATCGCATTTTTGAATTTTCACAGGTAAAAGGTCTCGCTCCGGTAACGTTTCAGTGGATCGGATAAATGTAATAAAATCAGACTAAGCAAATAAAGCACACTAAAAAATTAAAAATAAAAATAGATAAAAAAACTTAAAACAGTTTTATAAATGTCCTAAAAAGAAAAAAAATAATATTTAATCTAGGTTCATTAGTATAAAAGCGTGAGTCGTGACTGTAATAAATTATCATAGAGTTTACGACCAATACTTATGAACCTAAATTAAATATTATTTTTTTCTTTTCAGTACGTTTGTAAAACCGTTTAATTTAAAAGTTTTTTTTACCTATTTTTTTAAGGTGATGCTTCGATTTCAGTAGTATTTTCATCCGTTGCGACATAATTATATAATTACCGTAACTTATGATAAATTGTACTACTTTGTATATTTTATGTTTTTATGACGATTCCACATGCAGAAGCATCAATGGATTGAAATGAATTTGAATTTGAATTTCCATTGCAAAGGTTTAGACAAAATAAGCAGATTAGTGAGATGTATTGGTTTAGTCAGTTTCCATGTGCGGTGGACAAAATGAAAAATAAGAATTTAAACAGAGGCTAAATCCTCGTTAGTAGAATGCAATACGTGAAATCGTTATCCCGTTTTTGCCGTCCATTTCTTTTTCCCTGACACATAGCGGAATCGAAACCTTAATCGGTGCTTCTCAAACTTTTGAGAATTACAGACCACTGATAAACATTTATTTAAATAAAAATTTAAGTCGCACTTTCGTTAAAAATTTACGTTTTTATTTACCTAATTGTATTATTATATTATCTATTAAATAAACATTTTATATGTATATGCGTTTTACACGAACCTTAATTATTTTTCTTGTACCCTCATAATTCCTGTTCAGAACAACAAAATATGTACTAAATTTTATTTATTGTAGATTATAGACGCGTCGACAACTTAGGTCATTAGCGTCTTTAAATACATTAAATAACAATTCTCTTAAAACTAAATGACATCACAAAACATCCATGAGCGGATGTGGGATTCGAACCCACGACAATGTGATCCAAAGGCCATTACATCACACTGTCCTCAATATGTACCAAAATGTTCAGCTACACTCAAGGCGTGTTTTTAAGTAGGTCTTATCTTGATCCGCCATTTTGTTTCAAAATGGCGGTCGTTTAAATGTTAAAAAATTCATAACTTCGGTTCTAGGCATCGTAGAACAGTAAAACGGGTACCGAATTACCTAGTTTACCTTTGAGGAGCGTTCTTAGAAAAATTGTAACCCGGAAAAATTTCCCGAAAAATTTCAAAAAACTATAAAACGCCTGTTTGTATATACTTCTATACAAATGTTATGGACTATGTGATTAATAAATTGGTCATTATTCATTATTAAAAATTTTTTTTGGAAAGCAGCCAATTATATAATTGATTCCAAACATATTGAAAAAAATCAGTTTACCAACCATAGTCATAGTCAGGATTCTAACCTAAACCTTTCCACTTTCGCGGCGGAATGAGCTTACAATTACTCAACCGTGACATGATTACTAATCTAACAGTCTCCTTATATGCTTCGGAAACAATTGATTTTCACTACAAGGAGAATGTTAGATTAGTAATCATGTCACGGTTGAGTAATTGTAAGCTCAAATCTATTAATTATTCATAATTTTCGATTAATATGAAAAGTTTAAATTTACATTCTGTCTTCTGTATTTTTTTCTCCTTACCCCTACCATAACTACCGTTACGCTTTTTCCATAGTCGATCGGAATCACTCCGCTCTACCGCGCCTAGAGAAGTTTCAATTCAAAAATAAGCAACATCCATATTTTGATTTTTTTAAACGCAGTAGGTTTAAGGAGTGATTCCGATCGACAATGTACCAAAAAAGCGAGACAAAAGTAGTGGTGTGGGGTAAGAAAAAGTGGAATTAGATAACTCGCTAACAGATGCCAGTAAAAAATAAATAAAAAGTAATGTCGTCTGTTTTATTCAATTGATAAATCGTGCAGTTTTTGTAATAAGAAAATGTTTATTTTCAAATTTTCAGTTGATCAAAAGCAATATTTTTAATGGAGTGTTCACAGCGGGGTTCCATTTAACGCTGTATTTTTAAGTGTAAATGAATATTTTAGGTTAAAAAAGGTGTGCACATAATTTATGACCGGTCGAATATGTTTTTAATGAGCATTTAATGAAGTGAGTAATTTACTTGTATTGGACCGCGTAAAATCGGTATAAAAATGCCCTCTTTTTTATTATCTAATAATCAATAATTAAAACATTAATTAATCTACTAACGGCTGCAGCATCATTTTTAATACATTTATATTATATACTAGCGACCCGGTCCTGCTTCGCCCGGGTGCTATGAATTTAAGAATCATTAATACATTACTCACTCGCTTTATATAATAGCAGAGGTAAAAAATTCGACTGATGACCAGTCCTATACTTCCCACCTAGTAAATATTTGCAAAAAATAAACACTCTTTTTTTTATTCTTTGACTAGGCCCAAATAACCTTAGCTGTTGGTGGTCTTTAAAACACAATTTAATTTTTATTCTTTGAAAAAAGCATGGCCCTCTTTTTTGTTTGGTGATCTATTGATGGCTAGCTTAATATAGCAAAAATCATGGTTACCTTGATTTACGTACAATTTTTATTTTTTTTAGTAAAATATTTTTTTTCTCGAAAACTATACATTTTAGAGAAAAAAAATATTTACATTTTTTTCATATTATAACATCTAGAATTCATTTATATTTTTTTTTACCTATGTTAATACGTGACATTGAGGACGTTTTTTTGAATATCTCAGGATCCACTGAACCGATTTGACTCAAAATCTAATCAGATCTAAGTTAAAGGCTGATAAACACAATAGAACAATCGGCATGCCCGTATGTTGTTCCGTTCTTAAGATATCGAAGGCGAAAAATTGACCACATACACACACACACACATACACACATACACACATACACACACACACACATACAGACATCAGTCAGAAAATGATCTTAAACGATTGCTAGGGTCTCAAAACGTGAAAATCTGTTAAAATCTCGAAATATTGTTTTCGGACTGAATCCATTACTTCCCTACCATAGTAGAGGTGGGAAGTAATAATTCATGATAATTAAAATTTTGAGCATTTTTTAATTTATTTTTTCAACTATATTAATATTACGTTTGTGTTGGTATGCACTATTCTTAATTAATGTACAACTACAGCTAATAAACATGCCGTGAGGTGGGTTGTTTATTAGGACTAAAGTGCGACCTTTGAGGTCCACACGACGAACTTCCCAGTTTGATAAATATTTAATATTAATAATTAAATTAGATATTACACAGAAAAGTAATCATTTTAATCATTAAAACATAATTATTATTTATTTTTAACAATAATTAAAAACAAAAAACGACTGAACCGATTTTTATAAAATTTACATCGGACCAAAATGACGTTAACACGCCTCGATTGACACCCTTACGAAGTCGATATAATTTTTTATTCGCGAGATATTGTGTAAAATCTACTTTTTTGGAGTCTATTTGGTTAAGAAAAAAGAACAGCTGAACCGATTTTGAAAACATTTCTTTCAGATCATATTTACGTTAATACGCATCGATTGGCATCCTAACGTAGTCGATATCATTTTTCATTCTCGAGATTTCGTCTTAGAAAGGAATGGACACATACGTACGTACGTACATACGTACACACACACACACACACACACAGATATCTTTCTAAAAATAGTGTAAAAATAGTGTTATAAAAATTTGTTATACATTTTGATTTCGATTTTCGGACCCATTACAATAACTTCCAATGGGAAGTTAATAATAAATTATTAATTGAAGTTTTTTGTCCACATTTACCTACTTAAATACCTAGTATACAATAACAAATATTTACCCGATCTTTTGCTCGCAAAAATGTAAACAGAAAGAGATGGTAGATTATAGACGCTCGACAACTGAGGCAATTTGCGTCAATTTCATTGTATTTGTGGATTCGTATGGGCGGTAAAAATAAACCGTCTCCTATATGTTTTTTTATAATCCACTCAGTGAATAATTAATAAAGTTATCTCATAGTAATTAACTTTTTTTTACCCATTACCTGGGTGGGCTATCTAATAATGTTTTAATGAGAGTCGGCGATGCGTTAAACTGATATGTCAAAAATGTAATTTTAATGAAAATTGAGTGAATTTTTCATCCGCACACATTTTAAAATATTTTTAACTAGATATGTGAACAATTCAGATAAACGCAACTAATTTCGTCTCTGAAAGTAAATATTTTGAACGCTTAATTTAATCTAATTGAATTGTAACGTGAAAATATTGCTTTATTTTTACTTTTTTATTCGGATTTTTATTTAAATTCACTACAGTGAAATCTCTTTTGACTGTGTCTATTTAATGAAGGTCACCTCTATTAAACGGACGTAAGAAAAAATACAGAAAAATATATTTAAAATATTGTTTTATTTTCGATGTTTTTTAATTTATATTTTTATTTAAATTCAGTACAGTGAAATCTTATTTGACTGTGTCTATTTAATGAAGGTCACCTCTATTAAACGGACGTAAGAAAAATTACAGAAAGTTACATTTAAAATATTGTTTTATTTTCGATATTTTTTTTTTCGGAATTAAATTTAGATTTAGGTATTTAAAAGTACAGTGGAAACACTTTTGAAAGAACCTCTGCCCATTTAAAGGTCATCGTCCAAGAAAAAATCCTGAAAAATTAAATTTAAAATAATGCTACATTTTCACGTCAAGAATCACTCAAGAATCAACAACAGAAAAAAAGAAAGTGCCCATACATGCACACGGGGGGCAAAAAAAATCTTTTGTAACTACATTCTTGTAGGGTAGGTATCGTTGAAAAGGGCTTTTTGAGTAGATCATGAATGTGTTTTTATATTTATTTGATCAAAATTGTAGGTTTTGCATAACTTACATAGTACGGAATCACTCTTTGCGTGGCTCGACACGCACTTGACCGTTTATAATTCGTTTAAGAACCTTAAGGGGTCAGAAATGTTAGCCATTTATAAAATGTATTAAGGGAAAAATTAGAAAAAAAACAATGCCTAATTAAATTTCTGCATTTAAAAATAAATAAAACAAAAGCTCGGTGATTGACAGTAAAAAGTTATATTGTTTTCTAATAAAAGACGAACGATTTTATTTAGTGAAAGTCGTTTATTTTGTCTTCTTTTGTTATTTCTATTTTAAAAAAGACAAAACAACAGCGTTATAGATCTAATACACGCTACTAAATGAAAAATCGTCGAATAAAATCTAGGTAGATATGCACCTTGGTGAAAAAGAAAAAAAAAGAAGGCACAATGAGAAAAGAAGAGAGTAAATACGTTTTAAAGAAAACAATGTACTTTACCCCTTATAAATGAAATTTCTTATCTAACAACACATATAGGGTTGGCCAATCATGAATCGCTTCGATTTTATTTTTCAGAAGCAGAATTTTGAAGTGAATAACGTCTAATGTGCCCCTACTAGGGTGGCATTTTAGAAATATTAGATGTAACGGAAACTCATACCAGAGTGACATTTTAGAAATTTTTATTTATTGTAAATTATAGACGCGTCGATAACTTAAGTCATTAGCGTCTTGATTACATTAAATAACAACTTTCCTAAAACTAAATTAAATCACAAAACATCCATGAGCGGAGGCAGGATTCGAACCCACGACAGTCTGATCCAGAGGCCGCGACGCTAACCAACTGGATCACACTATCCTCAAAAATAATAACAATGTGAACATTTACAATTTTGTAGTATAGGCTATGGGATATGAAATCTAATGTAAATATGTAGTTCTTAGATGCTTTGTTTTTTTTTCATTTAGCAGTGTCCATTTTTAGTAGGTACATTTATGCGACTACTTAATAAAAGCGTTTTCCTTTAAATGTTTTTTTTAAACATCAAAACAAAGATCTATTTTTAATCCTGCAAGGCAAAAAATCGACCCTAGTTACAAAGTTCCTGAATACTAAAAATGTAACCACGAAAAAACAAAATACGAAATTCGCATTTTGTTGTTTTGTAATTACTTTTTTAGTATTGCCTGTCTTCATACTAAAAGTTCCATCCCTCTTTACGATATTTAATTATTAATTAACCCAGCCCTAAAAATACTTTTCAAGTTATAAGCTATTATTTCCTGCAACATTTTTCTTTACATGCTGTCTCACAGAACGTCAGATTGAGTTCTTAACTCAACATTATTGCCTTTTGTAATCGATACTGTTCTTTATCGAGATTATTCTTCATCTAGATTCTAGAATCTAGATTCTAGGTTATTATTGTTTATTGAAGCTACAGGATGTAATCCTTAATGCATGTCGATTTTGACATAAATCTTATTTTAACTCGAACTGTACACAGAGAAAAACGAGGACAGTGTGATCCAGTGGTTAGCGTCGCGGCCTCTGGATCAGACTGTCGTGGGTTCGAATCCCGCCTCCGCTCATGGATGTTTTGTGATGTTATTAATTTTAAGGGAGCTGTTATTTAATCATTAATGTAAGTTGTCGACGCGTCTATAATTTACAATAAATAAAAATAAATAAAACAGAGAAAAAACATTTTATAGAAAAGCTTCCTTCAAAAAAAGCCACTAAAAAGACGAAATAATAAAATTTCGAGTAAAATTTTGAGGTCGGTACCAATTTAATTTTTCGAAATTCAACCGCTACGGGTGTCAAAGGGGGGTAAAATTTTGAAAGACTAAAAAGGAAAAAATAATTTTTAATAATTTAGGTTCATAATTATAAAAGCGTGGGTTGTGTCTAATAAGCTATCATAGAGTTCACGACTCACGCTTTTATTAATTATGAACCTAAATTATTAAACATTATTTTTTCCTTTTTAGTGCATTTAAATAAAAGCTTGTCTCTAAAAAGTTTTTTTACTAATATTTTATTATTCAAGAAGGTTATGTTATGCTAGTAAGTTATGTAACATGATGAACAATCTATCTATGTGTTAGTCATTTATAATAATTTACTGGCGTATATAAAATTTCTATGAAGACAGATGAAATATTGAGAAACATATTTTTTCAAAAGTAACGTCGTATAAAAACAGCAATAAAAATGACAATAAATATTCAATTTTCATCTTAGAAATAAAATATGTTTTTCTTACTTCAATTTGGAGAGGTCTGGGCTTTGAGAAAAAAGAATTGCTCTTTTTTCAGTATACACAAATAAACTGTACCTATAGTTGGGCCGCTTAACAGATAGAGTGATCACGTGAAAAGTACACGAATAGCTTGCGCCGCAGACGTGGCCTTCGCATAGTTTCGTTCCCGAACGTTCAATCAACCAATCAGGTACTTTGCACGCGCTGATCACGAAAAGATCATTGGAGCATCTACTGACTTTAAAAATTCTTTCACCTATAGAAAGCTACATTATCAGAGAGTAACATGGGCTGTATTTTATTTTCAAAAAAATTAGAGATACCTACGAAAATTACAATAATGTAACCCAAGGTATCAAAAATTTGCCTATAAAAGTCATTATTTGGCGTACACTGCGAAAACTATTGATTAATTCGAGAGAACGAGCGAAGCGAGTGAGTAATGTTTTAATTAATTATAAATTCGAGCGAACGAGCGTAGAGAGTGAGTAATGTTTTAAATAATTATAAATTCGAGCGAACGAGCGAAGCCAGTGAGTAATGTTTTAAATAATTATAAATTCGAGCGAACGAGCGAAGCGAGTGCGTAATGTATTAATAAATTATAAATTCATAGCACCCGGACGAAGCCGGACCGGGCCGCTAGTTGTTGAATAAAACAATCAAAATTTTGATAATAATGAAACCTATTCTACTCCGAATAAAAATATACCAATCCTTATTTGACTTCATTTTGTAGTACCTAACAAAAACTTTTCTTATTTGAAACTTCACAATACCTACGTAACAGTTTTCATTAAATCAGTTTGCCAATACGTAAAACAATAAAATTAATTCTGTGAATAGAGAAATTGCGTTTGTTTCTGATAAAACAAATAGCTGCTGTTATTCAGCTTTTGTTTTACAGTACCTACCTAACCTGGCTTGCTGACGTTGTTCTATTAGACATACGTACATATTTAATAATCAGAATAATTGTTCTCCTTTCAAATTCTATTTATAACTTTGAGATCATTATTTGAAATTACGACGTACTACCGAGGGTGGAGCACATCTAACTTGACATAATATAATAAAGTATGATTTCCCCCAGTCAAAAGGTGTCATGGGACACCCGACAGAAGCTATGCTTCTTACGCATTGTATACAAAACCGAATTTATCAAAGCTATAGACAATACAATCGAAAAGTTATTATTTGACCGCCATTTTGAAATCTGATGCAATTTTATTTTTTTGTGTCCTATAAAACTCTTAAAAATCAATTTTCAAAAAGATCAGATAATTTTTACAGAAGTACATATGGCCGCCATTTTGAAATATGACGCCATTTTATTTTTTGTAAAGATACACACAGTACTAATGTACCAAACGTTATCTTTGTGTTGGTGCATATACGTGTACATAGGCCACTGCGCGTGCGCCAGTATATTACTTTCACCGCTGGCCATAGCTATAGATATACTTTCAATAACATAAGCGTGACGGTGACGCGAATCCATAAGTTTTTTCTCTCCCAGAAATCGTCTAACGCGTCTATAGAAGCATAGCTTCAATAAACGAAAGACACGAATTGGCACTAGACCCAGATAGCTCTAGTGTTTGATGCGGTTAAAAAATAGACTTAAAAATTTCTCTTGTCTCTCGAGTTCATTTCTTACACTAGTGTACATATGTTATACATAATTTGTGTGTAGAAATTGAAGCACAAATGCCTGACCTTGCATAGAACACGTCATTGGATGGTTTATAATCACACCTTAATATTTAGAGGCACGTCATACACTAGGGTAGTGTCGTTTGTCTTCGTCATTTTCATTCATTAGACACTATAGTACCTACCTTATGCTAGACACACTGCAGTGTAATACCGAACTATCCTATGTCAAAGTACAGTCGAAGTTTGAAATTAGTGTTTTAAAGTATTTCAATTAAATGAGCTTTCATTTGTCAAAGTTTGTCGGTGAACTAATAAATCACCCTGTATAATAAAAGTGAAATGTTGTCTGTTTGTTCGTTTGTTTATTTGTTGAACTGATTTAAAGGAAATTTTGAATAGGTATACATAATGTATTTATTTATTTATTTTATTTATTGTAAATTATAGACGCGTCGACAACTTAGGTCATTAGCGTCTTGATTACATTAATTAATATCAACTCACTTAAAACTAAATGGCATCACAAAACATCCATGAGCGGAGACGGGATTCGAACCCACGACAGTCCACACTGTCCTCTATATACATAATGTAGGTTATAGGTCAAGGAGCATTGAGCTTATGTTCTAGTTGGTTTCTAATAGATGTCTCCACTGAAGAATTGATTTAGTAAAAGCATAGTTCGCAACCGGATCTGTGTGTGATTAAGCCACCGCGTAGCACGGTCTGCGTTTGAAGGACAGCGAGCACTATTTTTGAAGGGTGTAGTGGGCTTAAAATGGGACTGACATGTAGTTACAAAGCTTCTTGATGATTATACTGTGGCCCTTTGTTGATGGCGTAAAGACAAATCCCGCTTAGCTCAATAAATATCTCAAAAATCGTCTCAGATAAATGGCAAATTTCACGGCCGAGACAGAGAGGTCAAAAAACAGACAGAAACAATGAAATATACACCAAAAATCACAAAAATAATGTTCTCATTTAGTGTCCAGCAATCATAAAAAAAGGGTACGTGCCTCACCCACATAAGCACATGGTCGAAGATATACTTCATACATTGACATTTTTGCTTTTCCCGTCTCAGCATTTTCAAAAAAATAATTATTATATTAAAAAAATTCAAGAGGTGTCTTGGGACACCCGACAGAAGCTATGCTTTTTACGCATTGTATATAAAACCGAATTTATCAAAGCTATAGACAATACAATTGAAAAGTTTTTATTTGACCACCATTTTGAAATCTGATGCAATTTTATTTTTTTGTGTCCTATAAAACTCTTAAATATCAATTTTCAAAAAGATCGGATAATTTTTACAAAAGTACATCTGGCCGCCATTTGGAAATCTGACGCCATTTTATTTTCTTGTGTCCTATAAAACTCAAATATCAATTTTCAAAAAGATCGGATAATTTTTACAAAAGTACATATAGCCGCCATTTGGAAATCTGACGCCATTTTATTTTTTTGTGTCCTATAAAACTCTCAGATATTAATTTTCAAAAGGATCGGATAATTTTTACAAAATAGTACATATGGCCGCCGTTTTGAAATCTGACGCCATTTTATTTTTTTGTGTCCTATGAAACTTTCAAATATCAATTTTCAAAAGGATCGGATAATTTTTACAAAAAAGTACATATGGCCGCCATTTTGAAATCTGACACCATTTTATTTTTTGTGTCCTATAAAACTTTCAGATATTAATTTTCAAAAGGATCGGACAGTAGATATACTTTTAACATTAGCATGTCGGTGACGTGACGCGAAACTATAAGTTTTTCCCATCCCAGAAATCGTCTAACGCGCCTATAGAAGCATAGCTTGAAAATCCATTGATATCATAACATCTATACATATTTAGTATAGATATATCCAAAGCCTGCTTAAAATATTACACTATTTTGAAACGTAAAAAAATGATTTTTGAAATTATAAGGTCTATAAAAAAACGAATTTTTTCTGGGATGAGACCTAGTTAGATATTTTTTAAAAACATTCTTATTAATTTTTGTAAGGCAGTTGGGCTTGAGCTAATAGCCGAGAGTGTAGCAATACTGTTATTTACATGGCGTCGCTATGGTTCCTCTATTACAAGTCCCCAGTTCCCGGGTTCTAGCCCGAGAGCTGTTAAAAGTGTTAATTGGATTTTCAATTTATTATTTAAAAAAAATAATGAATTGAAAATATGAATTCGTGCTAGGCCCAAATAACCTTAGCTGTTGGTGGTCTTTAAAACACAATTTAACACAATTTTTGTAAGCCAGTTAATTTTTTTTTAGTTTTGAAATATAGCTCTTTTGATGTATTACAATAACTGGGGATCAGTTGTTGACGTCGCGAATTATTCAACTGAAAAAACTAAAATGATATTTTTGTCAGAGAATTGACTTTAAATATTTCAAAAGTATTTGGTATAAACAATAAATAACAAAATGGCGTGTCTATAAGCTATAAAGTATGTGACAGTCGATACTATGAATATAATCCAATCGTGAATGTTTAGAAAATATAAGGTCATAATTTATCAAGATTGTTTCTGAAAGCTTCTATCGTCTTACATAATAATACTGCAACTGAACATGGAAAGGTGTAAAGATGTAGAATACAGTGCCTTTGATTTCAGCCAACATACTGACTTTTTGTCATACTCATTATAAAATAGCTACTTTACTTGCATTTATATCGGCCTATGTGGGAACGTGTCTTTCCCACACTGGTGTGGGAAAGTAAAATTCATTAGAAATTTAATTTAAATTCAAAAGTAATTTAATTTCAATTAAAAAATAATTTTATTTTATTTCAAAAGTAATTTAATTTAAATTCAAAAGTTATAATTTAATATTTTTTAATTTATTATTTTTAACTCCGACGAAGAAAGAGGGGTGTTATAAGTTTGAAGCCCTTGTCTCAGTGTGTGTGTGTCTGTTATCTGTCGGTGGCATTGTAGCTTCCAAACGAATGAACCGATTTCAATGCGGATTTACTTGTTTGAAAGCTGGTATTTGCGAGATGGTTCTTAGCCATGCTTGATTGAAATCGGTTCAGCCGTTTCAAGATCTTCAGCTCTCATCTCAGTTTGTACAGAGATCTGGGCCAGTATATTACAGCTAGAAACTTTGAGTTTGAGCTCAAATAAATTCAGTTTTTGATTAGTTAGTCCTCTATATGCTAGTAGTTGAACTACTCAAAATATTTAAAAAAATTAAACTGTTAAAATTATAGTTAAAATATTACATTTATAACGACGACAGCGCCTCTAAAGGTTTTTAACGGTAACTTAAATGCGGGCCCCTTTTAACAATCATAACACTATGTATATATAGGGTTTTTGGGAAGTTTTTTGCAGCCAATTTATTTATACTGAAAGAGTTTTATTTTTACTAAACGTTTCGCCTTTTTAGGCATCATCAGTAATATTCTGAAATGGTATACATATATACATTAAAATGAACAAGTTATAATACAGTATTTGAAAATAAAGATAAATGAATGAATTAGATTCAAAATACTTACATTTTATAGTGAAATTATAATTTATGAACATTATTTGAACGATGTTGTTATTACCATGGATTTTAGACAACTGTTTCTATTTTTAAAATGAAAGAAAGTTATGGAAGCTATTGTACGTGTATTGTTAAATTTGTGTGCAAGTGTGTATACTTGTATTCAGGCGTACCAATTGTATAGATAAAGGAAAAACTCTAGGAGGTGTAATGTACTATTGTTTTAGAGGTACTATGTATATATAACAGTTTTGATTAGTTCTGATTTTAGTCGCAAGATAGCGTAACCGCAAACGACACACGTGATGTTATTTTGAAATGTGTCAGGTTATTAATTGTCACATTATTATCGTGTGCTGTTGTTTTCATTCGTTTATTTAAACATATGATTACAAACAATAATTATATGCAAATATATCGGCACGGTTTGACATCGCCCGAGGGTCTTTTTTCGACTGTTGATACTCCGCCCAATTAATATTCAAATTAAAGCGGATATCCTGTACACACACACACACACACACAGTCAAACTTAATCCGTTCTAATAGACAGTTTTTACACTAATGCTACTTAAATGAATAAAAATTACCTAGAGGTGTTTTTTTTTGAGGTTAGGTCAATATCGAGGGAAAGTTGATTTAAATTTTCATTGTTTATTTTTATCCGACTACGAAAAGAAAACAATTACCTATATTGTATGTGAATGCAGCGGCTTGATCAGAAATTTAACTTGGGAGCACATTATTTTGTTAAAACGAGTGATAATGAGTTTTAACAGTCACACGAGTGACGAGTGTGAAAAATTAAATTCCGAGAAGATTTAAATTTTATAAAAATGTACCAAACACATTTTGAGATAGTCATGAAAAACGCCATCTTGAATAAAAAATTTAAATAGCCAATGGCGTTTTAAATTGTTTAAAACGACCAATTTTGAGTAAATCATTAAAGATGGAGAAAGGACGTCATTAAACACAACGCAAGGGCGACATTAATGATGGAGGAAAGTTCAAGGACAGCATTAAAGATGGAGTAAGAGTAGAATAAAATAAAATATAATCTTTATTTTGGCAAAGTCCAGTCAATGATTTCATTCAACCATTTTGTTCAAAAAATTTAAATGGCCGATGGAATCGCTTGATATATCTGAACAGTCTGAAAGCAAGTTCAAAATTTTATATCATTCTCTCGAGAATTCAAAATGGCGCATCAAGCTAGACTAAAGATATTGTCAGCTCACTTTTGATCCGGACGCCAACAAGATTCAGCCGCACTATAAGAGGATTGGTGTCATTACGTCACGCTGGGACACTGAACAAGTGAACTAGACGGAGACAGAGATATACAGTTGCAATAAACGAAAGACAGAGATGGGGAACGCGTGTTGGACGTTCGCTCCTAATCTTCTGCGACAGCCCGACAGCTTTAGCATCTCCAGAGCTTCTAACATACAGCTGTAATACATACCTCGGTCAAGGATGGGGAAGGAATATTAAGCTGTGCTTCGTTTTTATCATAATTGAATTTGTTTCAATATTTGATATTTTGCGGAAAAAGTTTATTTTATACTTCTAGTGATGGATAAAAAAGGGATATAGTTTTAAAGGAATAGGACATTTTTAGGGTTGCGTACCTCCTAACCCTATTACTGACCTGTGATATCCATCTGCCACGAGGTCCTATTTCACAAACGGTAAGAGGTAGGTAGCTATATATATATTTTTAACTTCCCATTGGAAGTTATTGTAATGGGTCCGAAAATCGAAATCAATATAACAAATTTTTATGTTTCAAGATCACTACACTATTTTTACACTATTTTTGGAAAGATGCTTGTGTGTGTGTACGCATGTACGTACGTACGTATGTGTCCATTTCTTTCTAAGACGAAATCTCGAGAATAAAAAATGATATCGACTACGTTAGGGCGCCAATCGACGCGTATTAACGTAAATATGATCTGAAAGAATTTTTTTCAAAATCGGTCCAGCCGTTCTTTTTTCTTAACCAAATAGACTCCAAAAAAGTAGATTTTACACAATATCTCGCGAATAAAAAATTATATCGACTTCGTAAGAGTGTCAATCGAGGCGTGTTAACGTCATTTTGATCCGACATAAATTTTATAAAAATCGGTTCAGCCGTTTTTTTTTTAATTATTGTTAAAAATAAATAATAATTATGTTTTAATGATTAAAATGATTACTTTTCTGTGTAATATCTAATTTAATTATTATTATTAAATATTTATCAAACTGGGAAGTTCGCAGTGTGGACCTCAAGGGTCGCACTTTAGTCCAAATAAACGACCCACCTCACGGTTTGTTGGGCCCTTTTTGTGATAAGTGTAGTTGTTTTGTTTATTGTTTTATCCAGCCTTGTAATACCACTAAGGTGTGCATTTTTGGTGGCCTGCAAGAGAACGAGCGGACGTTTTCCCCATTCACGCTGGATTTAAGTTGGATATATACAATGCGAGGAGAACTGGCAGTGTCTTCATCCCCGTTGATCCGAGCCCAACTATTCACAACACCAATATGCGCCCAGCACATGACTATATAGGTAGTACCAACTGTGAAACCGTGAGACACGAAAAACTACTTAAAACGAACCGGACAAATGATTTGTCTCCCCGTTCTTCACATCGCCGTTTATTTCTATCGTTTATTTTCAACCTTGAAATGCGAAAATCTATTCGACAGTCGAACGAATTTAAGGTAAAACCATAGACTGAGAGATTGCGCAACTTGCTGAAAATATTCACTATATAAGAATTCAACTAGCTACCTCTTATCGTTTGTGAGATAAAGCTCTGTGACAGACGGACAGACATCGTAGGTTCAGTAATAGGGTTCCGTTCGGAGGTACGGAACACTAATAAAGTGGCTGCCAATCTCTGTGAATGCAATTGGTCCGCATCTTAAACTCGATGAACTTTATTGGTTCGCGTCTGAATCTCTGTGAACGCTATTGGTCCGAATCTGAATCTCTTTAACGTTATTGGTCAGCGTCTGAATCTCTGTGAACGCTATTGGTCCCAATCTCTTTAACGTTATTGGTCAACGTCTGAATCTCTGTGAACGCTATTGGTCCCAATCTCTTTAACGTTATTAGTTAGCGTCTGAATCTCTGTGAACGCTATTGGTCCGAATCTGAATATTTTTAACGTTATTGGTCAGCTTCTGAATCTCTGTGAACGCTATTGGTCCGAATCTGAATCTTTTTAACGTTATTGGTTAGCTTCTGAATCTCTGCGAACGCTATTGGTCCCAATCTCTTTAACGTTATTGGCCAGCGTCTGAAGCTCTGTGAACGCTATTGGTCCGATTGAGAGTAAAATTTAAAAATGATTTGTATTTATTTTCAGAATAAAAATAATATAAAAACCGTTATAAAATTTTCACAAATCAGCAAAATTTCAATAAAAAAATTTCGGATAAATTTCGATTGTTCAGAACTTTTTTCACAAATTCTTTATTCCAGAGGATTTTTAGACGATTCAGGATACCAAATCTAATTTTCCGGTTGTACCTTAAATATATTTATCACAACTAAAAAAAGGGACAATAATTTTGGAAATTTAAGTACCTAATAACACGGCAAAATATTTAATAATAATTTAATACAAGAACCAGTGAAAGTAACAATTTCGATTTATTATTAAAAAAAGTCAAGAGGTGTCATGGGAAACCCGACAGAAGCTATGCTTTTTACGCATTGTAGATATTATATAAAACCGAATTTATCAAAGCTATAGACAATACAATTGAAAAGTTATTATTTGACCGCCATTTTGAAATATGATGCAATTTTTTGTGTCCTATAAAATTCTTAAATATCAATTTCCAAAAAGATCGGATCATTTTTACAAAAGTACATATGGCCGCCATTTTGAAATCTGACGCCATTTTATTTTTTGTATAGATACACACAGTACTAATGTTGTACGACACGTTATCTTTGTGTTGGTGCATATACGTGTACATAGGCCACTGCGCGTGCGCTAGTATATTACTTTCACCGCTGGCCATAGCTATAGATATACTTTTAATAACATGAGCTTGACGGTGACGCGAATCCATAAGTTTTCCCCTTCCAGAAATAGGCTAACGTGCCTATAGAAGCATAGCTTCAAAAATAATCCAGACAGTTGTTAAATAATCTTAGTAAATATTTTCCAAGAATATAAAGAAATAGATTTCTGTGTCACACCGTCACACGTTCCACTGTAGTTAAAGTCCTCGACTGTCACGCCGCTATGCGGACGGTAGGCGACCTGTCTGTGTTACCGTTGTGAGACATTGACAATGTGTTAGCCTTATAAAACAACGAACTGACTTTTAAAATTAATCGATATCGATATATCTTTCTGCAACTTAAATTGGATTTATTCCGTTTATATAATGCACTTACTATTCGGAACGTTTGTGATTCAAGTTTTATTGCTTTCTTTTGTTTTGTTCTTTAAATACGTCGCTCGACTTATCAGTGCTTGTTAGCTCTGCGTTTATCAAGACTGGAGTTTTGTTTGCTTTTTTATGTTCAAATAGTTATAAATAAAACTGTTACTTTGTAAGTGACTGTAACTAAGTTTGTAACAAAATTTTGACTTAAATTGTTAAATTGTGTTTTAAAGACCACCAACAGTTAAGGTTATTTGGGCCTAGCACCAATTCATATTTTCAATTCATTATTTTTTTTTTTAAATAATAAATTGAAAATCTATTTGACACTTTTACCAGCTCTCGGGCTAGAACCCGTGAACTTGTAATAGAGAAACCATAGCAACGCCATGTAAACAACAACATTGCTAGACTTATAATGACGCATATAGCCTAGTAGCTGCGCGTCTTACTAAAATAAAAAAAAAACAACATTGCTACACGCTCGGCCATTCTCAAGCCCTTTTACCTGGAAAGTTACTTATAATTTCAAAACGAAAAATTAGTAAAAAATTACAGTTTTTCTACGAGAATTTTGAAATCAATTATTTACAAAACTAAAAAAATATAAATTTTATCCCCAAAATACCAACGCAGTGTTATTTAATTTATGATTTAGAGAAAAATTTTCATATCTATTTCATCATTAAAAATTTTCACGTTAAATGATTTTATTTTTTTAATTAATTTTTTTAATGAAAACAAAAAATGTCTTTTAAACGTAGTACACCGACGCAGGTCGCGGCTCATATCAAACACGAATAATTAATTCGCTTAAATTTTTCAAAACAAATGAACGGTCATGACGTAGATTGACTACCGTAATGAAGTTTCACAATATTATATCAAATTCAGGTGGAATGTTCATCGTTTGATGTTTGGCAAATTAAATTTCATAAAATTAGTTTGTCATTTTATTTTCCGCAATTTAAATTACAACTTTCAAAAAACATGAAAATTTTATCCCTTTTATGCAAATAAGGAAGTTTTAATTGACATTTTTGCATAAAATGCATAATTCATATACATTAATACTAAGGTAAATTGCCTGTCCAGTAAAATGACGACAGAAGAATATCATGTAGACTTCTTTTGTTTGTAACGTCTTCTTTTGTTTGTTACGTCTTCGTTTCAGTAGTCGATGCAAAACTTAAAATTCAAATGAATAAATCAAGTGCTTTGTTGTTTACACAAATATTTTATAGGATGGTTAAAAAAGCTAAACAAACCAATCCATGAAAATTCTAACCCTTTAAGGATCGATTTTACATATTCGGTTTATGACCGGTTTATCGTACATTTTAATCACGATGTTTTTTTAATCACACTGTGAAATTTGACGGGTTGCTATGGTAACGAAACGCAGCAACTTATGAACACGTAGATGTCAAAATTTAACAGTGTGATTAAAAAAACGCGTAGACACTTCCGTTTCATCTGGCATTTTAGCCCTCAAATCGGCTAGCCAACCCAGCCTAAGAAGGCCGTTTCCTTCAAAAATAGCTTAAGTACGAGTTCATAAAAATGCTTTCATTTATACAGCATTACGTTGTAGTAGGTTTGGTAAAAACCATCCAAAGTACAAAATCTGATAACTGATGAAATATCAACAGGATTTTCAATTTATTATTTTTATTAGAGGATAACCTTCGCAGTTAGTAGGTATTCTTCCACCATATACCACCCGTCACGTCCACCATATTTTACTTTTCGTTATTTCCACCATATAATACCCGGTGCGTCCACCATCAATTTATGTTTACGTCTGGGTCTTTCTCATTTATTTATTTATTGCAGATTATAGACGCGTTGACAACTGAGGTCATTAGCGTCTTAAATACATTAAATAACAATTCTCTTAAAACTAATTGACATCACAAAACATCCATGAGCGAACCCACGACAGTGTGATCCAAAGGCCGCTACGCTAACAGTTACACACACTGTCCTCTCTCGGTCTTAATCGTCGTGTCAACGCCATCTATATTGATTTAACGAACCTCGTGTGATTTTAAATAATTCCAACCCTAACCTCAATAAATAGTGAGTCACAAAAAGCCATTTATTGATTGGCTGACAGATAATCATTAACAATGAACAATTCGTGTTAAATTTACATTTAAATACGATTGTGTTTTGCTGAATTCTATTTTTAAAAATATGACAGCTTGTGTTTTGGATACAGTTTTTTTATATCAAAATAAGGCGAAATACGAGGGGAAATATTAACGCATACTTGATTGACTCAAAAACGGTGGAAAATTCATTTGTTGTTTTTAAAAAAAACGTTAAGGTCCAAAAATTACAAAATTCAATTTTATGCACTGTGCCATCTAGAAAATCAACTTTTATTTATGAAATTATCTCTAATTTGACTTCACAAATCCAGTCCTGCTTCATAAAAAAAAATGAAAATAGACAATATTTTTAATTTGGGTTGAACTTATTTTTTTTAACTGCATATCTAAAAATAAAATATTATTTGCGAAAATATCGAAAAAAAGTCATTAAGAAACAAATGCTCGATTTTCTAAATTACTAATTTATGTCCAAAATATGAAACGGTACTGGATCCAAATAATCCCGGCACTTGGTGACCTTAAAAACAGTTATCGTGAATGTAGAAATACTTTTTTATACCTGCTGCCCTCCTGATAATCAGAAACCATAATCATTACTTTAAAAGACATTTTAAATCATAAATCAATTTTGAAAACTGTATTCGCATTTCCGAAATAGTAGATTGTATTTCGAGTGTCGTAATGGGATTTATTACTGACGAGTTGTGACAGTGTGTAAAAACGAGCGATAGCGAGTTTTTACAAACACACGAGTGATAATTACCATTTCGCACGAGAAAACATATGATATTTTTTGCCATACCCACTACAAAATACCTACTTTTCACTTCTTTTTGAGTATTTTCAAAAAAGTTTGACAGTCAATTTGCGTCGCCATCTTTACATTTACAGCAGTCCGTGTAATAGCAGGCGGAAAGAGCGAATAAACATATGTTACTATAACAACCGTTTACTTACCGTAGGTATTAGTTATGAAAACACTTTCAGCATACCTGCCTGTTAAATGACCCAATACATGCCGGTATGCATGCATGAAAAGTAGATATTTTGTAGTGGGTATGGCAAATTTAGTTTGTCGAACCTCGAACTTGAAACGTACAGTGTCACATTATTATCAATTCTTTCAAAACAAATAAGCACACATTATTATTCTAAGGAGTATTGTTAAATCAACAATAGCTTCCTATGTGTATATTCTATTCTCCTGATAATCATAAAGCAATATGGCGGCGTCTGTACTGCACGTAACGATATTATTAAGTACACAATAAGCAGTATTAGGAGTCCATGCACATAGAGGAGGTATTGTTAAACTAACTAATGATGCCGAACAAACAACGATATCATTTATAAAACGATCATTCTATTCCCTTGTTTGTTTATTTGATTTAAAAATATCGATTAACTCAATCGATATATTATATTAAGTCTTGAAGCGTTGAAAAGTTGGTCACTAAAGAATTTAGCAAATTAATTTTGTTATTTTTTGCCCTGCAATCCGTTCTCTTGAAGTAAATGAACCATAGGTGTTTTAGGAATATTAATACAATGATTAGAAAATATATATAAAAATTGTGTTTTGTTTTAATCGCCATCTTAGCAATAGACTGACATCTTTGAGGTCAAAACGGAACGAGGTAAAAAAATATTTTTCGAAAAGTATAAAAATAAAATTATCGAACTTTGGAATTCTCGGCGTTCGATCGATGCTTCTCTATCGGTGGTTATACGATTGATTACTACCTACAATGGCGGCTAATCATGATTGCAGGTTATGTTGTGTTATTTAAACGTTACATTAGAGGAGCCATGGAAATGGCATCGCTACACGCTTGGCTATTCTCACGTTTAATAGGTATCAATTTTTTCAAAGCAACGAGTTCAATTTTTTTTGAAGTGAAAACTTCTTTAGAGGCGCATTGCATTCTTTCTGAATAGTGAACGAAAGTGAACCGTCACGCTCGGGTCGGTGACGCTGAATCGTGTATACTCGGCTCCAGTCGTCATCAGTCACGTTTACTGTCTAACAAGGAGTGCATCGTTTTTATTATTACGTATTATAATTAATAATAAAATAATATTATAATATTCTGTATCTATGTTTTGCATATAATCAAGTTTTCACTTCTGTCGTGTGGTTATAAGCACACACCCACTTTTTTATAACATTGCTTTATTTAAGAAACAAAAAAGACAATTAGATTTGTCATTGTGGAAGTCATTGATAACTCAGCTATCGCGAATCTGGAAGTTTCAGGTTTGAGTCCCGACGGTGACGGATTAAATAAATACATTTTTCTGTAATTGCATTGTAACGTTCCGTCATTTGGTGTCTTTCATACAAATTTCTTTTATTCGGGTTCAAATCCAGTAAAATATAAAAGATTGAAAGAAATAAAACAGAAATTTGTCAACATGGATTTTTTGAAATAATTTGTATTTTATAAAATATGACGTCAAACGTTTTTGTTGGCTCGCTGAATTGAAGATGTCGTTAGAGTCATGTTTTGTTCGGGTATTTCCCTGAAACGTGAATAGATACTTTTCAGACCATAATGTTCACGCTATGTTGGTATAAATGTGCTGCACACACACTATTATAATTTTGAGCTTGTATTCTGTACGCATATTATGTTTTTGATGTACAATTTCCTTGTTCAATTGTTTTCCATTCCACTAAGAAAGGATTTCTCGAAATTCAACCCCTACGGGTGTCAAAGGGAGGTAAAATTTTGAAAGAATAAAATGAACAAAATAAAATATTAGTATAAAAAACAACTTTTTAGAGACAAGTTTTTATTGAAATGTACTAAAAAGGAAAAAATAATATTTAATAATTTTGGTTCATAATTATTATAAAAGCGGGGGTTGCGACTAATAAACTATCATAGAAATTACAACCCTCGCTTTTATAATAATTATGAACCAAAATTATTAAATATTATTTTTTCTATTTTAGTACCTACATTTCATTAAAAGCTTGTCTCTAAAAAGTTTTTTTTACTAATATTTTTTTATCGACATCATATTAATATGGGCCTTAGAACATCTTGCTTTTTATTTAAAATTCTTCTTTGAACCCAAAATGCCCCTAAACCCCTCAAATAAACTCAAAATCACCCTACCATGCTCTTAAATTCCTCAAATAAATCAAAAATCAATTCAGAATTCGAATGAATGAATTGTAAATTATAGACGCTCGACAACAGAGGTCATTAGCGTCTGAATTCGAGTGAGCGTGTATAGCGACCATCGATTACAAGTACTCGAGTACAGCGAGTACTTTAAAGAATCGATTACTGAATCGATTCTTGTATTCGAGTACCCATCACTAGTTTGGAGTCGAGTCGGTAAGTGGAATCCGATTGGCTTTATAGATGTATCACAGATAGATGTAACATTTAACCAACAGAATCCGCATAAATGTGACATAAAGGGCGTTGACAAGAATTGCGCTAGAATTCAGCCAGCTGCAGAGAACCTGCGAACGGTCTGCAACTATTCCCACCGTGTCTTGAATAGGAAATCATGTCAGCTCCCATATGCATAGGTATGTTTATTTATGTGTGTGCGACGGCCTTCCATAGTCGACTCGTCCGTTCAACTGATTTATTGGAACATTTATATATATAATCGTACAAATGGCAGCACACGATATACCAAATATAAACGTTACGCATCAATACTGAAATGCGTAACGTTTGTATTTGGTAGTGTGCTGGAGTTATTACATTCAAAGGCGACGCAACTTTGATATCACTAATTTCAAATCTGTAGACACCGTATACCAGCGACGGCCGACCTTTTCATTTTATGAATTTTTGGGGGGATATAATATTCATGTAAGTATACGTAAGTATATTAATTTTTTTTTGCCATACCCACTATAAATTAACTATATTATGAAGTATTAGAAATACCTTGTATTATGTCCGTCTTGTGACTTCTTGTGAATTTACACTACGCGTTTCAGCAACGAGTTGCCATCTTCAGGTGTGGTTAATTATTTTTTTTCAAACACACATTGAGTATTCGTAACACTATATAATATTATGATGCTAATCACTGTGTATTATGTCGTGGTTTGTGAAGTACTGATTTAAATTTCGAGATTTTATGATTTATATAGTAGGTAAATGAAATGGAAATGTAAGTGTGTGTGTATGTGTGTAGACGATTACTGAGCATTGGGTGTTTGTGTGCTGTTAATTATTGTGTCGTATATTATGTTCGATTTTAGTGTTCGTTTGTCATTGACGAGTCGTGCATGGGTTTAAATTATACGTGTCAGTTACGGGCGCGATTCTAGAAAAGGGATTAAGCAATCTACGCAGACATACTTGGTTTTGTCTCAACGAATGCGATTAACTTACGAGGATTAAGAAGAACTATAATCACAATAGAAGTCAGTTTACGCAACTGGGTTAGAAACAAAAGAACCGGACAATGACGCCATATTAGAATTCTAAACAACTGACACACGACATTCAATTGTCATTTAAATGGCGGATTAAGCATTTGGAGACCGAAAAGTATATGATTTTTACAAGATATTTTTTCAATGAGCTATTTTCCTGAGAGTAGTTCTTTCAATTATCCACGAGAGGCAGCACTTATGGCTGGTACAAACATTATTTATTTCCAATTAATGTCGTGTCATTTTAGTGGTATGACTTAATTATTTAATTAATTTAATAATAATAATAATTTAATAATTAAGTTATACCACTAAAATGACACGACACTAATGGGGAATAAATAATGTTTGTACCTACCACAAGTGCTGCCTTTCGTGGATAATTGAAGAAACTAGTCTCAGGAAAATGGCTCGTTAATAAAATTTAAAAAATATTGCTTTCCTTTGGGTTTTTTGAAACCTGTGCGAAGATTAAAAAATATAAAAATTTATTAGGTCTACGCCGCTGGCAGCAAAGTAAACTCGTTCTTTACGTGTCCTTTATAATGTTTTATAGAATCAATAAAATCGAACATTAGCAACAATAATCAATCGGGAGCCTGCAGTTGGTCGCAAAAACACATTTTACTGCGCTGTCATTAAATTTTATTTTTACTTCCGTTAGGACGCATAATAATAAATTATTTTCTTTATGTCGGTTTCTTATCATCCGTTTCAGGCATCAAATCAAACAAACCACGTTTTGAAAGATTTCGAATCGATTCGTTTTCTATAGTCTATCCTGAAATAGTGTAGACTGTAGATAATAAATAATTTTGGTTTAAAGTTTTTGACGGATTCCAGTCGTACTATTCAGTAGGTACTTAGCCTTCGTAAAAATCGTGTACATTTCCAAAAATAAAGAAGGCAGTATAGCCTAGTGGATAGCGTACTTGGTATCAGCCTCTAGACTAGACTGTCGTGGGTTCGAATCCCACCTGCGCTCATGGATGTTTTGTGATGTTATTTAGTTTTAAGTTAGTTGTTATTTAATGTAATTTACGACGCTAATGACCTAAGTTGTCGACGCGTCTATAATCTACAATAATAATTCCAAAAATAAAATCTCGACAGATCGGATTCATATTACCTAAGATTAGGCCACGCTGAATCCAATGGGCGCATGCGCAGTTCTGTAACTCATTTAATTTTGGAGATATACTGGACACACTTAGGAGACAAAAACGTTAAAGAACTTTTTGATGCTAAATTTCACAAAGAATATTCCCTCAAGACGATGTAATTTTTTGGACACCTTGTATAGAAACAGGATATACCTATATACCGTTTTTGGTTGATATACGTAGAAGTTTAATTCAAGTTGTCTATTGAAATAGTTGAAGTACGTTTTAGATATTTATGAATGGGGCGAAACACTTGAAGGCAATGTATTGCGTAGAAAAGAGCATCCTCCTTGTACAAACAAGGCGTATGACAAGCTATTTTAAATGAAAGGAAATTAATGTAACGTTAAACCATTTAATAATTAATCTATATGCTAAGGGCAAAATCACTATATATTTAAGACTAGCAACCCGGTCCGGCATCGCCCCGGTGTTACGAATTTATGATTTATTGATACATTACTCACTCGCTTCCGGGTGCTATATTTTAATATTACTCACTCGCTTTGCTCGCTCGCTCCAGTTATTATAGCCTATGTCCTAAAGCACAGTATTACCTATTGAACAATGAAAAAAATATAAAATCGTTTTGAGATTACCTTCGATTTTCACCCGGACGAAGCCGGACCGGCCAGTTATTATAGCCTATGTCCTAAAGCAAAATATCATCTATCGAACAGTGAAAAAAAATTTTAAAATCCGTTCAGTGATTTCTGAGATTATTCCCGATTTTCACCCGGACGAAGCCGGACCGACGAGTTATTATAGCCTATGACCTAAAGTAAAGTATCACCTATCGAACAGTGAATTAAAATCGGTCTTCTGAGATTACTCCCAATTTTCACCCGGGTGAATCCGGACCGACCAGTTTAATTATGTATCTAAACCTTCCTAGTGATTCAGTCTATCTAATCGTGGAAACTAGAACAAAATCCGTTCAGTAGTTACGGAGAAAATTGGGCACAGACAGACAGACGCGGCGAGGACTTGGTTTTATATTATATACTAGCGGCCCGTCCCGGCTTTGCCCGGGTGGTATGTAATTATGATTTAATAGCGGTCACCCATTGCTCCGCTCACGTATATTTAGTATACCTATTGTTAATTTGTTATCCCCCCGCGAGAATCTCCCCCCCCCCGCGTAGCTTTCTATTAGTGAAAGAATTTTTAGAATCGGCTTAGTAGTTCCAGAGATAAGAATTTATAATTTATTACCCCCCCCCCCGCGAGTACCCCTTCGCAAGAATCTCTCCCCCTGCGTAGCTTTCTATTAGTGTAAGAATTTTTAGAATCGGTTTAGTAGTTGCAGAGATAGAATTTATGATTTATTACCCCCACCCCCTCTAATTTTTTTGAAAATAAAATACAGCCCATGTTACTCGCTGATAATGTAGCTTTCTATAGGTGAAAGAATTTTTGAAATCGGCACAGTACTTTTTGAGTTTATTCATTACAAACATACACATACACAAAAATACAAATCTTTCCTCTTTATAATATTAGTATAGAAGTATTGATTGGTAATTCGACAAAAAGGGTATGAGAAATTTTCTTTCTAGGTAAAAATTTCACCTACCCCTAAATTCGGTAAATATTTCATTCAGCCCGATTTTCAAGAAGCATTGGGGAACACTTTAAGCTTAAGGTATAAGCAACTGACTTGTGGTGCGAACTGCATCAGAAAATAAAGCTTCTTCAGCTCATTTGATCCTAGAAGGCTTGCACTATGACATCCGTGAAAAGCGTATTTGCTATACTCCTGTTGTATTTTCTATAGAACACACGACACTTTGTAGTGTATAAATTTCTATCATTATCATTTGATCGCATAGAGAATTCACAGGATTCTGTAATACCGACACGATGTATCTCTTTCATGCTCATGTTTGCTTTGTAGTTTCTTTTGTTTTGTTAGGATATCCGTTAAAATAATATGGTAGATAATAGGTTAGTGTATGTTGATATGTTTGTTTTTATTGGACGCTTTGTTTCTCTTTAATGGAACATTTTATGAACAAGTAAAATATTTTTTTGGTGGTCAAAATAAACATTCTGTTTCTTGTTTGCATATAAGTTAAAGTAAAAAATTCGACTGATGACCAATCCTATACTTCCCACCTAGTAAATATTTGCAAAAAATAAATACTCTTTTTTTATTCTTTGAAAAAAAGCATGGCCCTCTTTTTTGTTTAGTGATCTACTGATGGCTAGCTTAATATAGCAAAAATCATGGTTACCTTGATTTACGTACAATTTTTATTTTTTTTAGTAAAATATTTTTTTTCTCGAAAACTGTACATTTTAGAGAAAAAAATATTTACATTTTTTTCATATTATAACATCTAGAATTCATTTATGTTTTTTTTACCTATGTTAATACGTGACATTGAGAACGTTTTTTTTAATATCTCAGGATCCACTGAACCGATTTGACTCAAAATCTAATCAGATCTAAGTTAAGAGCTGATAAACACAATAGAACAATCGACATGGCCGTATGTTGTTCGATATCGAAGGCGAAAAATTGACCACACACACACACACACATACAGACATCAGTCAGAAAATGATCTTAAACGATTGCTAGGGTCTCAAAACGTGAAGACCTGTTAAAATCTCGAAATATTTTTTTCGGACTAAATCCATTACTTCCCTACCATAGTAGAGGTGGGAAGTAAAAATAATATAAATAAAAATGGAGTGTGTGCCTGATCCACATAACCGCACGGTCGAAGTTATACTTCATACATTTTTCATTAGAACACGTTCCGTTCAAGTTTTTGGTATTTTTAATTTTAACTATTTATTGATTGTTATTTTCACATATCATAATAATTTATCGAATTTCCCTTAAGCCATGGAAACATAAGTATCCAAAGCATGCTTACAATATTACATTATTTTGAAACGCAAAAAATTGTTTTTTATTAAAATTATAAAATCTATAAGAAAACGAATTTTTTCAGGGACAAGACTTAGCTAGATCGATTATTTGCTCCCCAAAAACCCCATTTCAATAATTTACATCCAAATCGTTAGAGTCGTTTTATCCCCATCAGCGTTTCAGTAATTTTTGAGTCGGTATTTTTTGACTCGAGGTCATTCTAATTCACTACCCTTGCTAAAGAAGTATAACTTCAAAAAAACTTTTCAAAACAACGCTTTTATAAATGAACTAAGAAAAATATAACAATTTTTTTCTGAGATTCCAAAAAAATGTTATGTCCGAAAGTGTCGTTTTTTGGCAAATACATTATTAATATTGTAAAGTTTGGTATAAACTTACCGTCTGGAACAGCGCTGGACGTCATTAGAAAATTGACGCAGGCGGCGCCGGTTCCATGGCCAACTATGGTGACGTTGGTTGGATCGCCACCGAAGACTGCGATGTTTTCCTGCAACCAGTGCAATGCGGCGATTTGGTCCATCAGGCCATAATTCGCTGGGGAACGCAGGTACGCGTCTGTATTGGCGTTCAGAAAACCTGCAACCAAACATACATAGCTTATTAATCACAAAAAATACAACCAAAACATGCGCCAGTGAAACAAATTTGGAAATCGGTTCACTGAGACCATTTTTTTCACTCGGGCGAAGCCGTTTTTTTTTTCGAGACAAAATGTAGCCTATGTCCTTCCTCAGGATGTAATCTATCTCCTTACCAAATTTTATCGAAATCTGTTCAGCGGTTTAGGCGTGAAAAGGTAACAGACAGACAGACAGACAGACAGACAGAGTTACTTTCACATTTATAATATTAGTAAGGATTTATTTTTAATAATGAATTTATTCCTTGTCTAATTTCAATCGTTTAAGCTGTCAGACAAAAAAAATATTAATTCCTGCAACACAACGTTTAAAAAAAAAATGAAAACATTCCGTAATAATTGTTGTACAAATTTATAAAAAAATCGGGAAGAGCTGTGATTAAATCCGACATTTCGCGTAGGAATTTTGTAACCCTATTAAATATTTCATAAAATGAATACTTAATAAACTTAGAGAAGACGTCAGTCTGTGTAGATTTTTCCACTGACTTTTGTTACAATGAAAAATGTCTCTCTGAGATAATTTCTTTGATCAGTGTGCCATAAGCTTGCAAAACGACAAATTAACTTTGTCACTGTTGTTTAGCATTTCTGACAATTAACAGGGTAGCAAGATTTTTTATCTGGTTTTGTACAACAGTCTGTCCACTTGTACTCATCAGTAAGTATGTCGTACCTATACAAATTTATAAAGTTTTGATATCTGTGTGTAACGTCGCTTTTGCGTACCTACTTGACGGAAAAGTGTGTTTTCAGAATTTTTGTCTGTCGTAACGTTTCACGCTTCAGACTACTTGTAGTTCGAAAACCGTTTTAACTGGCGACCGTGACAAGACTTACTTTGCAAGACGGGAAAATGTGTGTTCAAAATTTTTGTCTGTCGTTTTTTTGCAAGCTTTTCGGGTACTTTGTAAGACGGGAAAATGTGTTTTAAGAATTTTTGTCTGTTGCAACGTTTCACGCTTCAAACTACTTTTATTTCGAAAAGTGTTTTAATTGGCGACCGTGACAGGACTTACTTTCTAAGACGGGAAACTGTGTATCATTCAAAATTTTTGTCCGTCGTTCTCTTGTAAGCTTTTCGGGTACTTTGTAAGACGGGAAAATGTGTTTTAAGAATTTTTGTCTGTCGTAACGTTTCACGCTTCAGATCTACTTTTAGTTCGAAAAGTGTTTTAATTGGCGACTGTGACAGAACTTAGTTTGTAAGACGGGAAACTGTGTTTTCAAAATTTTTGTCAGTCTTTCTCTTGCAAGCTTCTCGGGTACTTTGTAAGATGGGAAAATGTGTTTTCAGAATTTTTGTCTGTCGCAACGTGTCATGCTTCAAACTACTTTTGTTTCGAAAAGTGTTTTAATTGGCGACCGTGACAGGACTTAGTTTGTAAGACGGGAAACTGTGTATTCAAAATTTTTGTCTGTCGTTTTTTTGCAAGCTTTTCGGGTACTTTGTAAGACGGGAAAATGTGTTTTCAGAATTTTTGTCTGTCGTAACGTTTCACGCTTCAGACTACTTGTAGTTCGAAAAGTGTTTTAATTGGCGACCGTGATAGGACTGTGCGTTTGTTCTGTTATATACTGTCCGTTTATATTCGAAAATGACTAGTCGATTCTGATGAAATTTGGTACATTATCAGTTGGTACTCAAACTTAAAGTGCTGGGTACTTTTCATCCGGCCACGTTGGTTGAAGATAAGGTTTCTGTCAATTAACATGAGCGAATCACGTAAGTGAAGCCGCTAGCAAAGCAATTAAAGCTAGTAGTAGATACGATAAAAATATTTTGATGATTATTTTTTTTGTAACGTCATTTTAGAATTTTTGAGAAAAACGTAAATAAATAGACTTAGAAAAAGCACTGTTTTGAAAAATAAAATATAACATTTTAAAAAATATTCAAAGTGAAAATTAAGCTGCTCTAATAATTAATTTTTGGTTTGTGTTTAATTTTTTTTCAATAAGTGTTTTTACAATCTCTACCTGCGTTTTCTCGTGAAGTTGGTTTTCAATGTGGCAAGATAAAGAAAAAAAAATAATATTTTCCGTTTTGTTTTTTGAAGGAAAAAGGAAATTTCTTCTTATTAATTATTTTCAAGTCTTTTGATTGTCGTTCCGTGATGAAAGTGCAAATTAACATTTTTCTTCTTCGCAAGATTTTAACGTCTTATAGACATTTATAATAGATTTGTTCAGTAGCGGTGCAGTTCTTAACCGCTACCATTAACCTGAATTTTAAATATTTTGAAATATTCTTTGTTAATAGAATTTAAACAAGCCGTGAGGTGGGTCGTTTATTAGGACTAAAGTGCGACCCTTGAGGTCCACACGACGAACTTCACAGTTTGATAAATATTTAATAATAATAATTAAATTAGATATTACACAGAAAAGTAATCATTTTAATCATTAAAACTTAATTATTATTTATTTTTAATAATAATTAAAAAAAAAACGGCTGAACCGATTTTTATAAAATTTATGTCGGATCAAAATGACGTTAACACGCCTCGATCGACACCCTTACGAAGTCGATATAATTTTTTATTCCCGAGATATTGTGTAAAATCTACTTTTTTGGAGTCTATTTGGTTAAGAAAAAAGAACGGCTGAACCGATTTTGAAAAAATTTCATTCAGATCATATCCCTATATTATTAAACGAGTAAATCTTGTATATATGTTTCTATGTATCTATATAAATATTTTCTCGAAAACGGCTCTAACGATTTTGATCAAATTTACCGAAAAGGGGTTTCGGGGGGCAAAAAATCGATTTAGCTAGGTCTCATCCCTGGAAAAATTCGTTTTCTTATCGATTTTATCATTTTAAAAAACAGTTTTTTTAACGTCATAAAACAGTGTCGTATTGTGAGTAGGCTTTGGAAAAAACAAACTATTTTCATTATTTATGTCAAAATTACTCTGACAGTCAATCTTTAACTTATTAAAATAATCAGTAATTATTTGAAAAGTAAAAAAATAGCAACAATAAAATCTAAACATAATTATGTAAGTAGTTTTAGATAAAATTTAAATAAATAGGTACTTATGTTATTTTTATATTACCTATATAAAATATGTATAGGTAAGTACGTTAAATGTAGTATGACGTATAATCTTACCTAGACCTTTTTTTCTCAAAAACGACTAACGATTCTGATGAAATTTACAGAATGGGGATTTTTCGGGGCGAGAAATCGATCTAGGTAGGAATTTTGGTTCCAGAGGGGAGCAATTAAAAAAAAGGTGTTTTTTATTTATTATAACTTGCTCAATTAAAGTCAGATTGATTCGAAGACTATTTCAACATAGATTTTATATAATATATCACAAGTGTTAAAATTGTAATTGAACACTAATATAAGAAGTGTCTTGCACAATATGTAAATAATAACAAAACGGCGGCCCGAAGGGCCGCACTTCTGGCGCCGCGGGTCTGTGTAAAAACACATCGATTTTTAAAAACTATGGTGAAGATACATGCAAAAAAAGTTTTGCGCAGGTTATAGTCTGACGTTTGTTATTAAAAGAATCGATTTTTGTGAGTTTTTCAGTAGGTACCTATAACGCAAAAAAAATATTTGAAATTTACTGGAAGTTGTTAAGATGACATCACAGAGAAAAAGTACTTCGATAAAGTTGATATTTGGTATCAATGCTTAAAATTGGATTGTTAAAATGGCAACGGGCGAGCAAAATTTCATCTGATTCGAACATTTTTACAAGATATTCAATCTATGAAAATCGGTTTTTGCGAGTTCTTCAGTCAACAAAACAATAACGGCGGTAGATTTGAAAATGGCGACCTAAATAATATTTACAGGAAAAAATGCTTGATTCAAGTTGATACTTAGTTTTTACGCTTAAAAATACACATAGGTAGTTAAAATATTTAAAAGAAACAATTATTTTAAATTATGTTTCAGAAATAAATTCGTTTCGGAATAATACTCTGAGAAAATAATATCTCACAGCATACAAGTAGGTACTATTTTTATTGAACTCATCCGAGCAAAGCTCGGCACCCAGATATTTTACGTTAATACGCGTCGATTGGCATCCTAACGTAGTCGATATCATTTTTCATTCTCGAGATTTCGTCTTAGAAAGAAATGGACACATACGTACGTACGTACACACACACACATACACACACGGACATCTTTCTAAAAATAGTGTAGTGACCTTGAAACATAAAAATTTGTTATACATTTTGATTTCGATTTTCGGACCCATTACAATAACTTCCAATGGGAAGTTAAAAATACAATAAAACAGGCGAAGCCGCGGGTACAAGCTAGTAATAAATAAAGTAGAATCCTACACGTGATGTCTCTGCTATATTGCTATATTATGTTTGTAATGTAATGTAATGTAGACTAGTGCAGCTAATTTATTAATGTCTTGGAATGTAGAACACGGTACTCGCTACCACTGCAGCTGTATCGGCGTCGAATGCATCAGAGCAACACAGATTTACTCTTCACCGCAAACATCTACGTTCCGTTTACTGACAATATTATTATACTCCTTGCTGGTACACTCAGTTGAAAATTAAAACTCATTTAAAGGATGTATTATTGTTATTGTAGATTATAGACGCGTCGATAACTCAGGTCAATAGCGTCTTCAACATAACAATTAATAATCCATTTGTATATTAGAATCTGCCAGCCGGCATACACAAACCGACTGGTACGAGCTCGGGCTCCTGCAGGGAACACCAGTTCTCAAACAAGATTGGAATGCAATTGCGAGAACAACTACATTCCAATGTTCCCCCTGGGGGATAAGGATGTAGGTAAACAGATACCTACTACATATTTAGAATTTTTTTTAAATGTACCTATAGTTTTAGCTTAATAACTATTAAAAAATTTTTACGACTTTTTTACATCATTTAGAGGACATTTTAAAAAAATTATTACATCTTTTTTGCATCATTTATTGGAAACTCCCAAAAGTCCACCAGAAACCCCCAAAAGTCCACCAGAAACCCCCGAAAGTCCACCATAAACCCCCAAAAGTCCACCAGAAACCCCGAAAAGTCCACCAAAAACCCCCAAAAGTCCACCAGAAACCCCCAAAAGTCCACCAGAAACCCCCAAAAGTCCACCAAAAACCCCCAAAAGTCCACCGGAAATTCCCAAAAGTCCACCAGAAACCCCCAAAAGTCCACCAGAAACCTCCAAAAGTTCACCAGCAACCCCCAAAAGTCCACCAGCAACCCCCAAAATTCCACCAGAAACCCCCAAAAGTCCACCAGAAACCCCCAAAAGTCCACCAAAACCCCCCAAAAGTCCACCAGAAACCCCCAAAAGTTCACCAGAAACCCCCAAAAGTCCACCAAAAACCCCCAAAAGTCCACCAGAAACTCCCAAAAGTTCACCAGAAACCCCCAAAAGTCCACCAGAAACCCCCAAAAGTAATAGTAATAGTACCTAATTAAAATACAAAATTTCTTGTCAAAAATTTTATTCACGAGAGTATCTTTTCTGCACGGCCGGAGTCCGATTGGAGTAAATGAATCGCTGCTGTAGTTTGTAAATTGTTCGCTAGCTAAAATACAAAATTGCTAATGTCAAATTTTTATTCACATGTGTGTTTTTTCTGTACGTCCGGAGTCTGATTTCAGTATAAACGAATTCTGTTGTAATTTGTACATTGTTCAGTGTACTGTACTCGTAAACTGCTGAAGAGTAAAAACTGTTTCTTGTGTCATTGTAGTATTGTTTCTTGTGTGAAGTTGTCACTCAATGCGTGTCTTTGCTCTACGTCTAAAGTCTGATTCATCAAACGAATCGGTGATGCAATTTGGACGTTATCGGGTGCAGGTACTGTGTAACTTTTTAAATAACCGAAGAGTAAAAACTATTTATTTTGTAAAATTGTCATAATATGCGTGTCTTTGCTCTACGTCTGGAGACCGACTCATCCAACGAATCAAACTGACGCAATCTGGACGATTTCCGGTGCAGATACTGTGTGACTATTTAAATGGCTGAAGAGAAAAAACTGTTTCTTATATATTATAGTCATTACTATAAATAAATGTACACATGCGTGTCTTTGCGTTGCGTCCGGGGTTTGACTGTTTATTGTGTGACCTTGTAATCAGTTGAAGTATTAAAACAATATATAATTCTTGTGATTTTAGTTTTTAAACATTCAATAAATTATCCAGGAAGAAAGTTTTTCGTATGCGTGTCTTCATGAATGGAGTATGCGTAGAAAGAATAAAGTTGTAACAAAAGAGTATCAACCTAATGACCTTTAGAGGTTATGTAGACAAAAGAGACCTCGGCGGTAGCTATTTAAGGTAGAATGGTAGGCTAGGTACAGTACCACATCACAAAATAATATGTTGTTATTATATAAGGTTTTCTTGAAAATTAGTGTCAGTTTAAATTTTATAATGTAAGTAGGTACTTTTTAGGGTTATGTATCTTTGTATGGAACTTTATTATCCTGCCTACGATTACGATGCCTGTCCGTTCGTCCATTTGTGTGTCCGTCCGTCTGTCACAGGACTCTATATCACAAACGGTAAATTATTTTTAATAAATTAATGTTTTTATTTATTACTAAAGGTTTTATTCGATATCGGTGGTTACTCCCCTGCACTCTTCATCTCAAATCCTTTCCCCTCGCCTAAAAGCTGTTATGGCTTTCCCGACGTTATTTTTATTTATTTATTGTAAATTATAGACGCGTCGACAACTTAGGTCATTAGCATCTTGATTACATCAAATAACATAACGCACTTAAAACTAAATGACATCACAAAACATCCACGAGCGGAGGCGGGATTCGAACCCACGACAGTTTGATCCAGAGGCTGCAACGCTAACCACTGGACCACACTGTCCTCGACGCTATTTTTAAAAGCTAAAAGTTATAGGTCTTTCCAAAGTCAGTTTTCTAGGTTGGGTCTGATGATGTTTTAAAAAAATTCGGGACGGTCTCATTAGGTATATAAATTGTTTTCGTCGATTACTTTAAAGGTTTTGTAGATTACAGACGGTCGACAAGTGAGTCCATTGTCGAAGTTCGGACATGTGATAGTTATGTACCCGATCAACAATTTCTATGGAATCAACAATTTTGTGATAAGTACAAGAATGGAGTTTCGCCGCTACAGCAATTCACAAAGCCACTGGGCAAGGTGCAAACGACAACCACTATGTTTCATATGCATCGAACAGTGTGTAAATTGTGGCGGCAGCGCTCTACAAGAAACAGTTTCGCCGCTACAGCAATTCACAAGGCTACTGGGCAAGGTGCAAACGACAACCACTATGTTTCATATGCATCGAACAGTGTGTAAATTGTGGCGGCAGCGCTCTACAAGAAACAGTTTCGCCGCTACAGCAATTCACAAGGCTACTGGGCAAGGTGCAAACGACAACCACTATGTTTCATATGTATCGAACAGGGTGTAAATTGTGGCGGCAGCGCTCTACAAGAAACAGTTTCGCCGCTACAGCAATTCACAAAGCCACTGGGCAAGGTGCAAATGACAACCACTATGTTTCATATGCATCGAACAGGGTGTAAATTGTGGCGGCAGCGCTCTACAAGAAACAGTTTCGCCGCTAAATCCATTCACAAGGCTACTGGGTAAGGTGCAAACGACAACGACTATGTATATAACTGAAATATGACACTTTCCACGCGCCTATGTTTCACGTTATTGTGATGATATTGCACATTTTTAATAATTTGTTTATATAAATAACAAATCGTTCAAAAAAAATCTGCGGCATTTAATTGTTAAATAATTATTTGACTATACAACATCTCCAATACATCCAAACGCACACAGCACCTCCTCAATTTTATTAAAGTAAAACACACTGTATATTATGTAGAAAACATATGTATTGCACATTAGACGCGAATTATTCTGAGTTGCGCTACAAAATGAGTGAACTGATGTCAGTCAACGGAATATATTATGCGGTCTGAGTTAGCGGGCGATGTTTCAACCGCGCTGCGGTCGGGATATGCTTATAATATATTATGCTGTATCATCTTCTATACTACTTGTTTGTAATATACAATATTACTACGTTGCCATATTGTATTTCCTTACGTATTATTTACTTGCCCTAAATTAACTATCGCAGGATGCAATTCCATATTACTGTCCTCTCTAGAAACGAGAACTTTTTAATAAAAATAAACCTACTTCAAAAAAGCCAGTAAATTGAGGATGAATAATACCATTTTGAGGTCGACTGCAAATTTAATAAATATCGATTAACTGACTTCATATTTTATTAAATTGGCGACGACCTCAAAATTTTATTATTTTCCTCTTTTTAGTGGCTTTTTTGAAGGAGGCTTTTTAGTTAAAAAGTTTTTTATTTTTTACTTTTTAGTGGCTTTACAATACGTAGTTTTGCACGTTATAAACCGACATCTGTCTTGATATTTGATTACTAAACTAAAAAAAGAAAACCACTGAACCGATTTTACTAAAATATACGTGGAACTACCCTGATGGTATACCCTATTAAATAAAACAATAATCATCCAAATCGGTTCACAAATGCACGAGATATGAGATGACATACATACATAACATACATAAAAATACATATCTATTAACAAAAAATCAGTCGAACTACTGAACCGATTTAAGTAAAGCTTATATGGGACCACCTTGAAGGTATGTTCTATTAAATAAAACGGTAATCATCAAAATCGGTTCACAAATGCAGGAGAAACCGGTGATACATAAAAAAACATTCAAGACGAATATAAAACCTCCTCCTTTTTTTGAAGTAGTTTTGAAATGAGTTAGCTGGTTCCTTAGACTCACAAAAAATTTTTTTTTATTATATTTGCAATATAAAAAAAAAGGTAACAGTTTAGTCACTTCTACCACAACTTTTATTATAATGGTGAATGTACATTTCAAGAGCTAAGCTCCCATCTTCAGCACATACTAAACTAAAGTCATTACAATTATCTTACTCTTATATAGGTACTTAATCTAAATCAGGAAATATTTACTACTAGGAGGTACTTAATTCTAACTTAAAACTTAGGTAAATAAAACTAAATATGTTAATTTATCAGGTCAAATAAAGCAGAGAACGGAATCGGGCCATTGTCAGAATTTAGGAGCTTATTTTTGTAATGACTTTAGTTTAGTATGTGCTGAAGATGGGAGCTTAGCTCTTGAAATGTACATTCACCAATATAATAAAAGTTGTGGTAGAAGTGACTAAACTGTTACCTTTTTTTTTTATTGATAAACAACCACAGTGCTCTTAATTATTTCTATTTGCAATATAGATCTAACTTAAAATAAAACTGTCAGGTGTTTCCTTATTGCAGAAGGGGGTCCAATTTAGATATAGATTTTGCAAATGATTCATTTCTGTAGTGTGTTATAGGTGTAAAAAACAAATGAATATTTGCCGGACGGCGTTCATGAAATATTCATTTTATGCAGAGAATTGTTAATTATAGATGCACGACAATGCATTTTATGTAAATAGCTTAGAAATCGCTTGGAAGTAAATGAGGCACTGACATTTCATTTTGTCACGTAACCGCAAATAATATAACTCTATTCAAAACTAATGTTGCCAACAGCATAAACAAAACTCCACTATGCACCTGTCATAATAATAACAAATGAACGCTACAGTGTATATTTGCTCTATATGCTATGCCCTAACCACAGAAGTGGACTTACAGAACGATTAATTGCAATCTGTATTTTTTACGTATGATCATTGATCAAGTGCGCTATTTTGAAAATTCTTTTATTTCCAAGCGTTACGTAACCCAAATAAATGGCCAAGTGCGTGTAGAGTCACGCAAAGAGTAGAGTTCCGTACCTACTAATATGTAAGTTTTAATAAAATAAATAAAATAAAAACACAATCATAATCTACTCAAAAGGCCCTTTTCAACGACACACCACAAGAATATGGGGTCACATTTTTATTTTGAGCCCCGTTTACATGTATAGGCGCCCCCCTTAAATAAACCTTTTTGATCTTTTGTTATTCTCTCCATCTTTGGGTCGCAGTAATACATAATATTATGTGTGAATTTCAAGTTCCTATCTCATTTCGTTTAGAAGTTAGAGACCTGGAACAGACAGGGGTTGGTGTTGTTCTGATTCGGGTCTATAGGCCGTCGTTGGTTGGAATTGCTTCCTAGAATTCTACATCCAGCATCGGAGATGGAAGGACCTCTGAAGAAGCTCGCCACTCGTGCTAGCGAAACGTTAGGAAGCAATTCCAACCAACGACGGCCTATAGACCCGAATCAGGACAACACCAGCTCATGAACTGGCCGCGAAAGCCTCAACCAATCTGGAACAGACAGACAGACAGACATTGTTGGCACAACGATAGGGTTACTTTCTGGTGCGGAACCCTAAAAAATGACAAGGGGCGTAGTAATTACGAAGACGTAGAGCTACTTGTATAGTTTTATCTTGAAATATTCACAGGACATAACATGATACAAAACACAAACTATAGTTCACGTCATACATTTTTTGTCACACATTTTTTGTAACGCATTTTTCTTCTCGCCTCATTTTACCACCCTATATACCGCCGGGAAAGACATTGTTCTACGTCAGAAAAATAAAAGAACACGTGCCCTCCTCGCCTAGAAGAATGTGTAGACCTGTTACTTGTGTCAAAAATGCACAAACATCAACATGGCTGACGATTTCAAGGTCGCAGAATATGATTGACAGTAAGTGTCGTTTCTGTACTATTTTTCTGTGACTATTTGCTTACCTAACCGTGTATTCAAGGCCAACTTTCTCATTTGACCAAACTGACAAAGCTCGGTTGTTTCAATTTCACAAAGTTCTACTACATTACAGACGACTGAATTTTATCCGGAAAATTGCCTTCTTATTTTACTTACGTAATCTAATATTTGATTAAGAGGATTTCTGAAATTCTAGTTTTTAAAAGATTTCTTTTTGAAGTTATACTTCTTTAGCGAGGGTAATGAGTTGGATTGACCTCGACTCAAAAAATACCGACTCAAAAATTATTGAAACGCTGACAGGGATAAAAAGGCTCTAACGATTTGGACGAAAATTGCTGAAAAGGGGTTTTGAAGGGCAAAAAATCGATCTAGCTAAGTCTCATCGCAAAAAAAATTCGTTTTCTTATAGATTTAACAAGTTTAAAAATCAAGTAACAAATCGATCGAATTGAAAAAGAAAAATACGGTTGTGTAAGTAATGAAAAACTTTTCCAAATTAAGGATCATTTGACCCCCCCATTCCATTCAAAAATTTGGGGGGAGTCGCTACCCCCCGCACAGGGCTAGAGCTGCAAAAATGATTTTTGCATAAAAATTGGTCCCCTTTGATATACAAATCGACGTGTTTTTGGATTTTTGTCAAAATTTTCATTTTGCCGAGTTTTACGGGGGTACAAGTTTTCGTTGGGACATACATAATGTCCCGTATGAAGTGTAGCCGAGAGTGTAGCAATGCTGTTGTTTACATGGCGTTGCTATGGTTCCTCTATTACAAGTCCCCAGTTCCCGGGTTCTAGCCCGAGAGCTGGTAAAAGTGTCAATTGGATTTTCAATTTATTATTAAAAAAAAAATAATGAATTGAAAATATGAATTGGTGCTAGGCCCAAATAACCTTAGCTATTGGTGGTCTTTAAAACACAATTTTTTAAATTTGAAGTCGCGGGTACATCTAGTTCTTAATAATAACGCTTAGAAGTTATTCGCACTCCCTCTGTCTACGCCACTGATTAGAATTATGTATTGACAGAAATAATATGAGCGTTCTACTTCGACATGTTATCATGATACGTAATGCGAACCACGTGGTCACATCATGAATGCACGTCCTTCCACCATACATTACCGTCTCTCCCACCATGCATGAGCGACGGTGCTCGTAACGTGCTCAAATGCATTTTGAAACATGTGCGCCGTATGCACTGCACTTATAAACTAGTTTTATTATTTCATTTACGGTTCGTCGCATCTGTCTTCGCATAAACTGACAGAAAGTTGATGGAGTGCTCTCAGTGCATTTATAATATTATTAAATTCAATACAATATTTAAAGTGACATTCAGTTATGCAGAAATATTTTAACGGAAACGTTTGCGCCATTTTAAACTTGACGATCGATTTTCAGTCGGCCGACTGTTTAGCTTGCTGAGTGACTGCGAAGCGTTCTTATGAACACGCAACCTGCAACTGTAAAATCGATCGATTAAATTGCCAGACAATTTTTAGTTGGCCGAGATTATCTGGTACTAGTATCAATTCATATTTTCTTTTTAGTGTATTTGCCATAATATGGCACATACACTATTGGCGTCGGTCGGATGGCGGGACCTAGGGGTCGGACCAAAATTTCTCGACGTTTCATAGCCTCCTGAACACTTTGGCACCATTTTTGAAAATGTTTATATATATATGTATGTATATATTTATATATTTATATATTTATATATATATATATATGTGTGCGGGCTATAACTTTCGAAAGAGTTAATTGATTTTGACGAAATTTGGTAGGCACGTTAAAATCCATCACCGCACGAAGCCTATTTAAAATGGGCCAAATCGGACTATTTTAAGGGTGGTTTTTAGGGGTTGAAAAATGTTTTTGGGCCCAAAAATGCCGAAAAAATTCTCAGAATCGTTTCAAAATTGAAATTTAACCCTTTAGTAACGATTAAAATGTTCTGCTAAAATTTTAATAAAATCGGCCCGACAGGACCGGAGTTACAAATTTTATGAAAACACTAGTTTACGGATAGTGCTTTACTTACTGAAGGGTGTATTTAATTTGGTACCGAGGTTGCATTGATAAAAATTTTGAAATTAAGAAAAAAAATATTATTTTAAGGGATGTATTAAGGGGTTAAATTTTTTATTTTGTCCAAAAACAAACTTAAGTTCACATAATAAAGCCACAATGCCAATTAGCAAATACACTATATTGTCGGCAGGGTTTTGGCACTGCGACCCGAGTTTTTTTTAACTTCCCATTGGAAGTTATTGTAATGGGTCCAAAAATCGAAATCAAAATGTATAACAATTTTTTTATGTTTCAAGGTCACTACACTATTTTTACACTATTTTTAGAATGATGTCTGTGCGTGTGCATGTGTGTGTGTGTACCTACGTACGTATGTGTCCATTTCTTTCTAAGACGAAATCTCGAGAATGAAAAATGATATCGACTACGTTAGGGTGCCAATCGACGCGTATTAACGTAAATATGGTCTGAAAGAAATTTTTTCAAAATCGGTTCAGCCGTTCTTTTTTCTTAACCAAATAGACTCCAAAAAAGTAGATTTTACACAATATCTCGCGAATAAAAAATTATATCGACTTCGTAAGGGTGTCAATCAAGGCGTGTTAGCGTCATTGTGATCCGACATAAATTTTATAAAAATCGGTTCAGCTGTTTTTTTTAAATTATTGTTAAAAATAAATAATAATTTTGTTTTAATGATTAAAATGATTACTTTTCTGTGTAATATCTAATTTAATTATTATTATTAAATATTTATCAAACTGGGAAGTTCGTCGTATGGACCTCAAGGGTTGCACTTTAGTCCTAATAAACGACCCATCTCACGGCTTGTTTTGCTATATTTTTAGGGCCAATTCATATTTTCAATTAATCATTTTTTTAATAATAAACTGAAAAACCAATTGACTCTTTTACCAACACGTATATATTAAAACCTGGGAACTGGGGGCTTGTAATAGCATATAATACAGACCCCGCTAACTATAGCGGGGTCTGTATTATCTGCTATTACAAGCCCCCAGTAAAATGCTAGCACGATGAAACGAAATGTTTGGAATGTATCCCCTCTACTAACTTTCCCGTTACCATATTTTTCGTTTCATCGTGCTAGCATTTTACTAGTCAAATCGTCGAGTTTCACTTCAAGAAAAAAACAAACAAATGTAATCATGAAAACTATAAACCGATTTTTCCAACAGCTTTTCCTGCAGTCAATTTCATCTAATAGAGCTCTCAAAGTACTTACTGGTGCAATAGACTGCTGCGTGTGTACAGACGGGATGGCCATTTGCGCTCTTGTATCACGTCTGTGCCATCGCCATTTTAAAAGCTCAAGCTGACCTCAAAATGACTTTAAGAGTCTCGGCTATACGTAACTTTTCTTCACTAAGTACGCCGACTGACGTACGTGATCTCGCAGTAAGTATATTGCAGCCAGCTTTAAATAAATAAGACATGGCAAGTCAAGAACGGACACATTATAACAGGGCTTCAAATATATCGATTTTTTAAAGTTATGACTTATGCAATTAGGTATTAAAATTTTAAAAAAATTATTATTTTTTTAATTTTTTCTAATAATTAAAAAAATTATTATTTTTTTAATTTTTTCTAATAATTTAACATAAATAATATTGACAAACTAAAGGAAATTTTTTTTAAAGCCATAGATAAGTTATTAAAAATTAATTAAAATGTATAAAAATTTAAAAAATATCACGTGACTTCAAAACGCGCCAGGAATGTTTGTGACGTCGTTATGTTAAAATTTGTGTGCATTTGTTGGTATTTGTGTGTATGTATTACACATACTATCAAAAATAATACATTTTTAACAATTGGTAACCATGGATACAAAGACCATAAATAACATAATGACGTCACACGCGTTCGGATTTTTTCGGCGCGTCATCGGAACTGAGTTTAAAATTAATTTTTATTTAAATATAACTTTTTAATTAGTAAGCAAAAAAATTAAATAAAAACAGTTTTGCTATAAAAACTTGTATGTGGTCTTTCCATTTAAATAAAAAAAAAAATTCATTTAAAAACCCAATTGCGGAAAAGTTTGCGCAAAGCGTTTAACGAAGCAAGCACTTTATAAATAGTTCACCTAGTTTACTATTTATTTTTTATTTAATGTAGATTATAGACGCGTCGATATCTCAGCTCATTAGCGTCTTTCAACTACGTCAAATAACAAAGCTTAAAACTAAATTACATCACAAAACATCCATGAGCGCAGGTGGGATTCGAACCCACGAGCGTCTGATCTAGAGGCCGACACGCTAACCACTAGACCACACGGACCCCTAGTTTACTATTTGATGTCCTATTTAAAAGAATGTTAAAAAATTAGTACCCTTATTTATTTATTTAATTGCAACAACAGGGTGTAACCCTAATAATTGCAGCTGAAATAACAAAGTAAACAAATGAAAGCTTTGATTTTAGGTAATAGGTGCCAACTAATTGAAAATAAATAAATATGCCGACAAGGGTTATTTAGGCACGTCACATCTCTCAAAAAGTATATTAACATGACATACATGATACCAAACACAAACTTGGCATAATTATACACTGTAAGAAATGAGAAGGCCAATTACATAGATTATCGATGGTCCCATTTGCAGCCAGCGATTAATCTGGTAATAGGAACACAAAGAGACAATGGCGTCGCAAAGAGGTATCGCCACATCGCGTAGATTCCATAAAAACACATTGCGCATGCGTGGTTACTAATTTTACATTAATTTGTTTTGTAGTCATCCATTTTATATATGTAACTATACATTTTATTTTGTAATTTTTACACATTTTATTGGAATATTACACAAATTATGTAATTTTAATTTACTTTATGTAAAAATCACAAATTTGTTTAACTTTACAGTAAAAGTCCAAGTTTTTATGAAGTTTTCTGTGTAAAAATAAATAATAATGTAAAATCACTTAGAAAATCGAGCGAATTCTACCTTAACTTTCAAAGTATTTTTACATCCATTTTTTACAGTGTATGGTAGTTTGCGTCACACATTTTTTGTAACGCATTTTTCGTCTCGCATCATTTTACCCCTGTATATACCGCCGAGAAAGACGCAGATCTACGTCAAAAAAACTTTCAAGTTGCCTGTATTTTTGTGAATGCTGAATTTCCGTAATTTTAATGATAACCTCGCTGCAAAGATATTATGTATTAAAATGTTTCATTGATAGAAAAAAAAACTATTTCTGTTTCAAATTTTTTTTTATTTGTATTTTAAGGATCGATTCAAAGCCCTGTTTTAAAATAACTACGTAAAAAATAAAACATTTACGATATAAAAACCGTTATGAGAACTTTTTATTTTTTTATAATACGGTGATAAAAAAAGTTCTATGTGCTAAAAAGTTATAAATGTATTGTCAGCTATGTGACAAGTCAAATAGTCTCAGACGCTAATGACCTCTGTTGTCGAGCGTCTATAATTCACAATTCATTCATTCATTCAAATGGGCATAATAGTCACTTCCTAGTTAAAATAAATTTATTGTAATAATTAAGAATATTGCATCATTTTAAAGTGTTTCTTTTTGTTTCTATCAATTATACTGCAATATACAGGGTGTCTCACAACTGTACGTCATAACTTTGGAATCTTATATAACTGAGGTAAATTTGAATTAACAATGTTAAGATATCAAAACGGGTTCGATTTTTACTTGTTATAAAGTTATGGCCTAATGTCTCAAAATTATAGCAGGACTAAAATCGCGAAATTATGACCTTGAGAACTGATTTTAGGTTAAACATTTTGTATCAGCATAAGTCTGATTCTCATTTGTTAATGAGATAACAAAAGAGGATCGGACTTAAAAATTTATAGCTCAAAATTATCGCAGGCACAAATTTCCAAAGTTATGACGAAGTTGTGGGAGACACTCTTTGTATGATTTTTTATCCGCAAATTCACTGTAAATAATACGATATGTTTTTTTTCCATTGTGCAGATTGCAAAGAGGTAGCTGTAATGCTTTTGAAATAGCTGTGTGAAGAACGGAAATCTTGTTATAAAAACAGAACCGTATTCGCATTTAGAAAGTTGAACTCAAGCATCTATAAATATATAAAAAAATAGGTAAAAAAACTTATAAGTTAAACGGTTTTATTTCAAATCATCAGCTGTACCAAAAACTAGAAAATAATTAGGACACAAACCAAGGAGCACTTTGTGTCGCTGCGTCAGCGGAATAAGTAATAAAAACGTGGGGTGCATTTGTAATAATTCAGTTGGTGGGCTTGGAAACACATTTTTCTAAACAAGCCGTTCTTTTAATAATTATACAGTCGTTATACAGATTTTTATGCGCCCCACGTTTTTATTACTTATTCCGCTGACGCAGCGACACAAAGTGTAGCTTGGTTTGTGTTGTAAATTATTTTCTAGTTTTTGGTACAGCTGATGATTTGAAATAAAACCGTTCAGCTTAAAAGTTTTTTTACCTATTTTTATTTTCTAGTTTTTAATTTGATTTCTGGCCCGTATCATTATGCAAACTCCTCTTCCTTTCAACTGTCCACCTCCTGATTCCATCATCAGATCCTCGTTACCAAGTTGAAATTATCATAATATTGTATTGTCACGAGAACTCAATGTGTATGCAAAGTTTCATAAGAATTGGTTAAGTAGAAGTAGTTGAAAAAGCTGTCGCAAGATTTAAAACAAAGATAGTAACAAACAAACAATTAAATATATGGGGTCAAGCTAAATAAAACCGTTTAATAAAAAATACTAGCTTTCTGGACCGTATTTAATTTTTTAAGAATCGTATTTTTCTCTAAATTAACTTTATTTTTGAAATGAAATGAAATGAATTTATTTTTTATTTTTTTAGAGTTAGTAATTATCATTCCCAAGATAAATTCATTCTGGGAATTTACCTATTATTAAGTATCATTAAGTACGGTCCTGTGAGCTTGACTGAGGCCCGTTCTTTGGAATATAAGCAATCTGTTGTATTTTTGATAGCGTTATAATATTTTCATATTTTCGTGATACGTGTATCACAAAAAATGCAGAGCTAACGACTCGTAAAAAAAGTAATTTATATCAAAACGACATTTTAAGTACCTGTAATATATATTGAAGTATAAGGAAATATATAATCAATAACAAAAAAAAAAGAATGCCGAGCTGAGAAATTCAGAGAGACGCGCGTTTAATAATAAAAATTCAATTTCAAAAGAGTTGTAAAATTCTTAAAATGTAAATTGCAAATGTCTTGAATTTTGTTTTGAAAAATCAGAGACAAATCAAATAAATTATTTCAATTGAAAATTTTTATTGGAAGAGCAGCCAATTACATAATTGATTCCTGCAAATATCGGAAAAAATCATTTTGACAACCATAGTCACAGTCAGGATTCTAATCTGAACCTAAAACAAAAAAAAAAAAAATACAACCGAATTGAGAACCACCTCCTTTTTTGAAGTCGGTTAAAAAATACACAGAAATTAACAAAGATTTTTAAATGTGGATTTTTTCAGAAGAAAAAAACTTTAGGTACTTATAGAATCTTTAGTTAACAAATTTATGGTACAACATATTGGTTTGTATCTAAGATGGATTGAATTCATCTACTCTTCTGTCTATTGCAGATCCCTGTAACTCAACCCAGCAGACAAACTAACTGTGATGGTCAGGTTTTGAAAGCTTAGCATATTTATTAAGCTGTATCGCTTCGGTTGCTCGTTTTGAATTTCTTCGAGCAGTGCCGAGTTGTTCCGATGAAACCCGATTCGTACACAAGCATGTTAAAAATGAGCGGACAAAGTTATTTCTTTATAATAATGTAAAGAATAATTAAAAGAAAAATAGTGATGACATATTTCTGAACAAAAAGCTCCATTTAAAAAAAAGGCATGTGTCGCGGCCCACACGTGACACGACCGATGTAAAACTTCTTATGTATGAATTACTTAGGGTTGGGATAAATTCGCATCACCACGCTTCCGTTAAAATGTTGTAACGTATTGAAAAAGAATGAATGAAGTTTCCAAACAGAAATGTTTAATTAAATATTTTAAGTATTTCGAAATCTAATAAATTAATAAATAAATAATCACTACTTGTATCACGATTACATAATAAGTTAATATCAGAAACAAAATAAAACCCGTTTCGCAATCTTGCGTTATCCAGTATCCTGCGTTATTAAAGTTTGGTTAGATTTTATTTTTAACAACCAACTAATAATTGGTGTGAACATTTCAAATTTATTAGCTTTGAAAGTATAACACAACTGGTTCTGTTTTGATATTATTAAAGTTTGCAAACTCGCTGGCCGAGGTCGCTCGACTACTCTTTCCACACTCAACTGTGCCTCCGCCTAGCGAGAACTTACCACAGAAGTCGACTTACAGAAATATTGTTGACCAAATCCACTAAGGTTAAAGCTATTTTATTTATTTATTGTAAATTATAAACACGTCGACAACTTAGGTCATTAGCGTTTTGATTACATTAATGATTAAATAACAACTCCCTTAAAATTAATGACATCACAAAACATCCATGAGCGGAGGCGGGATTCGAACCCACGACAGTCTGATCCAGAGACCGCGACGCTAACCACTGGACCACACTGTCCTCTTACATTAAATAACAACACACTTAAAACTAAATGACATCACAAAACATCCATGAGCGGAGACGGGATTCGAACCCACGACAGTCTGATCCAGAGGCCGCGACGCTAACCACTGGACCACACTGTCCTCTTACATTAAATAACAACACACAACTAAATGACATCACAAAACATCCATGAGCGGAGGCGGGATTCGAACCCACGACAGTCTAGTCTAGAGGCTGCGGTACCAAGTACGCTATCCACTAGGCTATACTGCTCTCGTGAAAAATTGTAAACGCGAGATTGACGATACTGACTGCAGTGAAGTGTAAGTGATGCTTCTGTAATCTTTTTCTGTGACTTTTGCTCGGTGTGTACCAGCTGGCCACGGAGCTATACAGAGCTACACAGAGCTACGGTACCCTTCGATAATGAGGCACCAAATCGTTTTGTCGATAAATGCAGAAAACGGACGAACCACTGTCCCGTACCCTCGCTGGTCTCGACTTATTCTTTTGTTTGTGGATCAATTCGTTAAATGTACGGTGGTCAAAGGTGGCTCGTTGATCAGAACAAATGAAGCACGAATTTTAAATTCACTAACCTTGTACGCTTTTATGTAAACGAAACTGAAATAGTAGATTGTATATCTAGATGTGTAATGAGCTATATTACCGACGAGTGATGACAGCATGTAAAAACGAGCAACAGCGAGTTTTTACAGTCACACGAGTCATAATACACCATTGTACGCACGATATATGGTATTTTTTGCCATACCCATAACAGAATACCGAATTTTTACTTCATTTTCAAAACATTTTGACTGTTCATTTGCGTCGCCATCTTTACTTTTACAGTATGCCGTGAAGGTCGTGAGTAAGTAATCGCAGGCGCATGCAGAAGGATATAGATAGCGAATAAACAGAAGTTGCTATGGCATATATTTCAATTTGCAGAACAAAATGTCGGTATTAACCCCCTTGCAGAACGATATAAACACCTAGGCGAGCAAGTTTCCCTCTAAGAGAGGGGGTTAATATCGACATTTTGTTCTGCAATTTGAAATATGTGCTTAAAACAGTCGCAGTAACAACATATTAAAATTTGAACCTTGAACTAATAACATAAATTTCGTCGGGTACATGACACGTTTAGGGTGATCTGTCACCCCTTTAATACTGACCAATCGATCTGCAAATATTATAATGGCATTATTGGATCACCGACAAGCTATACAAACAATTTCAGCCTTGAAGCAATAATAATTATGACCATTTTTTTTGTTACATGTTGGGGGCGGTCTGCATCCCTCCCATACCGCTATCTAGCAAAATCCCCTACTCAGGGCTCTTTAATATGCCTCCCTCAACATCTTCATAAAAATAAGGCCTTGAATAAATAACACCAAAAAATTGTCGCTAGCTCTCGGTCTATACGAAATGTTACAATCACCACAAAACACCAAACCATAACAAACACTCTTAACGTACGTTTCGCCAACCAAGTTGGCATCATCAGGAGATGATTAAAACTAAAGACTAAACACAAATTACTGCCTATTTATAGGCTACCTAATTTTAATTACCTGAAAACTAAACTAATTTACTAAATCAAAAAGCAGGCTACCTGGAATTGGGCCTTTGTCACTGTTCATAATGTTATTTTTACACTTATGAATCTCTAGACTCTCTACGGCGTCTAGTTGTCTAATATTAATGACGTTCCTAATTAATTTTAAATTACTATTGTCTATTTTATGGTCATTTTCAAATGCATGTTGGGCAACACTAGATTTATCAAACCTGCCATATTTTAGATGAGCCATATGCTCTTTAAATCTTACTGAAATTGATCTTCTCGTTTGGCCAACATACTTTTTATTACAATTTTGACAACTAATTTCGTAAATCCCGGACTTTTCTTTTTCTTCTACTTTTTCTTTAGGGTTCCCTAATTTTTCTTTCAAACTATTACTTGAAGAGGATACAATATTTAATCCTACTTCTTTAAAAATCTTTTTTAACCCTCTGGTGAAGCGCGATTCAAATGGAATCGATACATATCGGTCTATAGACTATAGCTATTTTGTAGTGGGTCTGACAAAAAAAAATTAAAATTGCTACAATAATAACGAGCTGCCACTGAATAAGAGAATATCTATAATGACGTCCTTTTTCGCGTCTGGACAGTTTTCTTTTGAACGAACCTAAATTCTCATACAAATCGCCGGTCGTTACCGACTCACAGACAGTTGAGTAGATTAGCTGTGCATCTCGCATTCAAGCCGAGAAAAAATGGCGTCGCTTAAATAAGACAATCAATTCTATTAAAGAAATTATTGTATCCGATTTTCTATCACATTAATTAATCAATTAATTAATTATCGATTTTCAATTAGAAAACCAAACGTTTTTCATTTACTGCTTTATTAAGAATCAGGAGCAATATCAGAGTTCTTATTTTTATTTTATTGTAGATTATAGACGCGTCGACATCTAAGGTCATTAGCGTCTTTCAACTACACTAAATAACAACTAACTTAAAACTAAATAACATCACAAAACATCCATGAGCGCAGGTGGGATTCGAACCCACAGCAGTCCAGTCTAGAGGTTGCGGCGCCAAGCACGCTACCATCTAGGCTATACTGCCCTCCAGAGTTCTTAAGGGTGTCGTTTTTTTTAAAGGTATATCCAATAGGGTCGTCCTGCGTATCAAAATTTAATAATTTTGATTTTATTTTTTTTAAATTTATTGTAGATTATAGACGCGTCGACATCTAAGGTCATTAGCGTCTTTCAACTACACTAAATAACAACTAACTTAAACCTAAATAACATCACGAAACATCCATGAGCGCAGGTGGGATTCGAACCCACGGCAGTCCAGTCTAGAGGTTGCGGCGCCAAGCATGCTAACCACTAGGCTATACTGCCCTCTGATAATTCTGAACAATGTGTGTTATTCCTCATACATAATCAAATAATGTAAACCGACTTTTTCGTTCTTATATCCTTTCTCTTAATGAGCCATTTTCCTGATAGTAGTACTTTCAATTATCCACGAGAGGCAGCACTTGTGGTAGGTACAAACACTATTTATTCCCCATTAGTGTCGTGTCATTTTAGTGGTACACATATAACTTAATTATTTAATTAATTCAATAATAATAATAATTTAATAATGAAGTTATACCACTAAAATGACAAGACACTAATTGGGAATAAATAATATTTGTACCTTCCACAAGTGCTGCCTCTCGTGGATAATTGAAAGAAGTACTCTCAGGAAAATGGCTCATTGAAAAGAATAATTAAAAAAAATGTGTTTCTGTCAAACGGTTGTGAGTTTAGCCGTTATATGATGACGTCAAAACCAGACTAGAGGCTTAACCTTGAGCCAGACACACTTCCTCGCATAGATAAAGAGAGGTGTGTCTATGGAAAGAGAGGTGTATATTAAATATCTATGGTTTGTTTTTAATTTATGAGAGATCAGTGTACAATCTCTCTCTTTATCTATGGATCAGTAGGCATGAGAGTACATTCAACTACAGACAGCCAATCAGATGTGATTGACGTAATTTCCGCAGCGGTATAATTCTATGTTTAAAATTACATTGAAAAATACATACTGTTGGGAATTTTTTTCTTGTTTTTTTCTTGTAGGAAAAGCTTCCGAAAAAATCTCAAAAAAATCGTTATATTATTCTATTTGTAACGTAGATTCCAATTCTCAAAAAAACATCGGGACTGACCCCATTGTTATATATGTCCACATACCTATATAGAGTATATTATATATATGCCAGAGAATATCACTTGGGAGGGGAGCTTCAATAAATAAGGTATCTAGCCATTATTATTAAATATCAAAGCTGGGTCTAAACAACATCATAAAATATCCATGAGCAGAAGTGGGATTCGAACCGTCGACAGTCTGGACCACCACACCACACTATGGTCCGGCTGTTCCCGTAAAATCTCGCCAATATTCGGGTTGCTTTCATACTGAAATTAGCAGCGTTTGTATATTTCTAATTTCCACCAATCAGTGCACAGCTATATGGGTCTATTTACAATCTTGATTTTATCGAAAGAAGCAAAACTTGTTTTTAGTGAACGCCGACGCTGCGTTAATCTGCTTTCGAAAAGCGAGAGAAAGTTTCTCGCTTTTACTAAACTTGTCGTTTAACTTAACCGTTAAAGCTTACTATAATATTATAAAGTGTGTTCAAAAAAATATGTATATAGGTACATAAAAAAATTAACTATGTGTCTCCATGCACGGTTGAAGTTATACTTCATACATTTTTTATTAGAACACGTTCCGTTACGAAGTTTTTGCCATTTTTAATTTTAACTATTTTGACATATCATGATTCATGATAATTTATAAAAAATCCAAAGCCTGCTTACAAAATTATTACACTATTTTGAAACGTCAAAAAATTGAAGATTTATAGTGTGATTCTCGGTCCTTCATTTGGCGTTTAGCCGAACCCTTTAGCTTTAAAAATAGCGTCGGGAGAGCAGTTACAATTTTTAGACGAGGGAGAAGAATTTGAGATGAAGAGTGCAGGGGGTAACTTCCAGTAGAGAATACTCTTAACACAGGCTTTGTTCAGTTTAGCTACGTAATATTCACAGCGGCAACAAGTTTAGGAATAATGTTCTAAAACTTATGAACAATTTATTAAAACAAGATGGATGTTTGTCAGCAAAATGTCACACGGCTGAAATAACAAAAGACGCTGAAGCGCTGAAACTGTATCAATGATTTACTGAAGCGTTTTTGTTACTTTACTTCTAACTTTAACGCGGCGTTATTCGTTAAATGAAAACGGGTGAAAATAGAAAGAAAAGTTCGTGACCTTCGTGACGAAGTATGTCTAAGCGTTAACTGTTTTACAACAAGGACAACGACGGGGAAGGGGACCTGGTACCTACTATATCAATCAGTTGCGGCACGTCACAATATTACCTACAGTGACCTGTCTCTAAGAGCACGCATCCTATACAAGTGAATTTATTTATTGTAAATTATAGACGCGTCGACAGCTTAGGTCATTAGCGTCTTAATGATTACATTAAATAACAATTAACTTAAAACTAAATGACATCACAAAACATGAGCGGAGGCGGAATGCGAACCCACGACAGTCTGATCCAGAGGCTGCGACGCTAACCACTGGGTCACACTGTCCTCGAACTACAAGTGAAGGAAATACTGTAGTTTTCACAACGCCGCGATGGAAAATTTGATTTTCGGTACCTACATATTTACAGAGTTGAAACTGAGTTTTCATGATACACTTTTGAAGTTGGTTAAATAAACCACACCTTTTTTTTTTTTATTTAGAAATAATGAAAGGAAAAAAAACAACAAAACACCTTTATTTTTCCTTTCGAGCGGATGACGTCACATGGCCCAAATTTCACGACTTACGTTACAGTACATATATTTTATGTCCTATTTTGATAGTTGCTTGATTCTAACTCGAATCTTCCACTAACTCAGCCGTCGCGGTAGTGGAAGATTCGGGTTAGAGTACCGACGGTGACACAGGTTTGAAAATGAATTTTTCCAGTGTTGCATCGTAATGTTACGTCATTTTCGATGGATGTTTCAAATACTAATGCTAACTTAAGCATTTAATCTATACTAATATTATAAAGAGATAAAATTTGTTTGCTTGTTTGTATATTGTGAGTAATCTCTGGAACTACTGAGCCGATTCTAAAAATTCTTCCACTAATAGAAAGCCTATCTCTGAGTGATATAGATTATATTTTATTTTGATAAATTTCTCGCGGGGGGGGGGATAATTTCTGTGGGATAGTAACAAAACGTAACTCCGCAATTCTTTTGCATTTTAGCGTTTTGGCGGAATCCTACTAATATTATAAACATCACCAGCCCGACTTCGCTTCGCAGGAGGAGAATTTCTAACGGGTGGGGACGGGATCGCTAGTTTATATATAAACTGCGATACTTTAATCGTATGTTTTTTTATTTTATTTATTATAAATTATAGACGCGTCGACAGCTTAGGTCATCAGCGTCTTGATTACATTAAATAACAATTAACTTAAAACTAAATGATATCATAAAATATCCATGAGCGGAGGCGGGATTCGAACCCACGACAGTCTGATCCAGACGCCATTGGACCGTACTGTCCTCTTTAATCGTATGAACATTTTAATTGTAAGACTTCACTTGTGAGGCACCGTTTCATAAGTAGACGAGTCGACTATGGATTAAAGACACTGAAGACGAGACGGTGCCAAGTATTGTTGACACAATATAACGAATATGAAACAAACTAATGAAGAGTGCCGACGTTCAAAAACAAAAAGGGAATGATTCTTCAACTATTTTTTCCCGTAACTGCCTCAAAATTCAACTAAAACATAAAAACTGTACATCAAAATAACTCGTTTTTTAATTCTTAAGCGAACTGTTTGAGAATAAATTAAAATAAAAATTTTATTCGATATTAGAATCGGTTTTTTGGTGTGATTTTTGTGTGTTCTTTAAGAGAACGTAATTTATATAGTTCTGTATCTAGTTCGTGTATTATTAGAGCGGTTTATATGGCGGAGGTTTGCGAACAATTTGTCTTCTGACAACAAAGTGCTTCGTTTATTGTATATGCTAGACAGAGACAGATATAATTTTGTTACCAGAGGTGGCGCTTATTGGCTAATAGGTTCGTAGCGTTACAATCCGAACAAAGTAAGATCACGTCAGTTAAAGCTTTGACTATTATAGTCCGAACTTAATCTATATATATAAAACAGTTCCGTTACTGACTGACAGACAACGCCCAGGTCAAACCGCTGAAGATATAAACTTGAAATTTAGACAGTAGGTTCCTTTTGTGACGTAGGCAGCCACTAAGAAAGGATTTTTCGAAATTCAACTCCTAAGGAGGTTAAATAGGGGATGAAAGTTTGTATGAAAATTCGTCATTTTTGAAGTTAGAAGAATGAAATTTTGCACAGGAGTTTCTTATATAACGTAGGTGAGCACTAAGAAAGTTTTTTTTGAAAATTCATCCCCTAAGGGGGCTGCAAAGGGAATGAAAGTTTGTATGGAAGTTCGTCATTTTTGAAGTTAGAAGCATGACATTTTGCACAGGAGTTCCTTATATTACGTAGGTGAGCAATAAGAAAGGATTTTTGAAAATTCATCCCCTAAGAGGGTTAAATAGGGGATGAAAATTTGTATGGTAATCCGTAATTTTTGAAGTTAGAAGCATGAAATCTTGCACAGGAGTTCATATATAACGTAGGTGAGCAATAATGTATTAATAAAATTCGAGCGAACGAGCGAAGCGAGTGAATAATGTATTAATAAAATCCGAGCGAATAAACACCACCAGCCCGGCTGCGCCTCGCAGAAGAAGCATTTCTCGCGGGGGGGGGGATAATAAATCATAAATCGAAAAATACGTGGGCGAAGCCACGGGTAACGGCTAGTCCAAGTATATATTAATAGGCCAGGCGCATGCTTGGCGCCGCAACCTCTAGACTGGACTGCCGTGGGTTCGAATCTCACCTGCGCTCATGGATGTTTTGTGATGTTATTTAGTTTTAAGTTAGTTGTTATTTGAAACACGCTAATGACCTTAGATGTCGACGCGTCTATAATCTACAATAAATAAATAAAACATAAACCAGGCATTTTTGAAGTGAAAACTTCCTATTAGGCGCGTTAGGCACTCTTTGCCTGGGTATTGAAATAAAGTGAACCGCTCGCGTTCGCAAGTCCGAATGTGACGCGGCTGACATACTTATATCATAAAAACTGCACCGATAGCGTAGTTGGCAAAGTCTTTGCGTTGTATGCATAGGAACCTCGGTTCGAAACCTGATGGCACCGTGGAATTTTTGTCGTATTTTTTTCCAAATTATACGTGATATTTATTTATATATTTTTTATATTTGTTATATCTACCTATTGTTTTTTTTGACATTAATAGTTATAATTTTTTTGAAACCAAGGTGAAATAAATTAAAAATATAATTTTAGTATTTTAGTAATTCTAGCGGCCACTAAAAAAAAAGTGGGTGTGTGCTTATGACCAGAAGTTTTCACTTCTGTCGTGTGGTCATAAGCACACATCCACTTTTTTTTGTACGGCTATCGCTTCCTAAACTACTGAACCGATTTGGACGATCGAGGTGTCATTTGAAAGGGTTCGCAGTACAGAGGTGCAATAATGTCTCAGAATTGCGATAAGTGAATTTTAAGGGTTAAAGAACGAATTTCAATAAAGCGATTTTTAACGTTACAAAATAGATGATATTGTATTATAAGTATGCTTTGGAAAAACAATTTGCATTATGTCAATTCTCCTGGCGGTATCGTTTTTCGTTACTCTGTTTAAAGAAATTAAGGTCGATTTATATTATCCGGTCAGACACGGTGCGGGAACGTAGCGTTTCCGGCAAGACAAACATTTTTACAAGCATTTAGAGGATCCCGTCTGAACGGACGGGATCCGCTAAGTATAAATATTCGTATTTGAAATTCATGTAAAAATGTTTGTCTTGCCGGAAACGCTACGTACCCGCGCCGTGTCTGATCGGATAATATAAATCGAGCTTAACTCTCATCGCGGCTTAAGAAGTTCCACTTCAAAAAACTGACATAAACGTCTATTCCTTGTGATTCCAGATATAGTGTCAAAGTTGATGAGACGCCACTGACTGGTAATAGTGCTCCGGGGTGTGTTGGAAGCCAAGCACGACCAACCTATAGAGTGTGTCATGCCGCACTGAGGATTGGGAGTTTGGGGCAACGGGGGGTTTGGGGCAAACGGCAAACACTCTGGTGCGACTCGTCACGTTCGCGGGACCAATTTTCAAAATTATGACAATTTGTCACCGGTGACATCGGTGTTGCTATCGCAGCTATAATATAAGATACAATTTTATCCTTTTTCCAGTCAGACGTGACGCGACTATATCCCGTTTTGTTCAAAATATAAATAAAATGAAAAACTGAACAGGAATTTTAAAATATATCGTAGTACATATTTACAGGATTATAATAAAAGTGGAATTTGAAAATTCAATCATTACTATATTTGAAAAAATCAGTAGGACTGATAGTAATGGAAATTCTATTCGCTACATGCACAGAGAGCCTATAGTATGGGGTGGCCGCCGACCCTTAAAACTCAATTTTAAACTTACACCGCCCCCCCCCCTCCCTTCAAAGTTTACATAAAAAAAGACATTAGACGCTAATGACCTCTGTTGTCGAGCGTCTATAATCTACAATTCAATTCAATTAAAAAAACACATTTTTGTACGCTGTTCAGAAATGAGTGAAACAAATTGAATGAAATTTGACAAAAGTGCATTTTAGAGGATCTCTCCTTTCGGTAATCAAAGATACCCAAAAGAAATTGTATTTTTTTTTCAGAACTTTCTTAGGGGTGGTAATACGGCTCTCAAATTTTTTTAGCGAAAAGACTGATTAATTATCTTCATTTTGTTACTCTTGTAAAAATTTCGTATTCCGCATAGTTCCGAAGGAAAAAAATGTTTTCTTAAATAATGCTAATAGATATTCCTAGTACAAGTTTAATAAAATTGTAATACAAAATTTTATTTACAAAATTTTATGTAAACTTTGAACTCTTCTCACGGGCAAACGGTACATTTTGGTATATAAATAAATTGGGCCCAATCGACTTATTTTGACTTCTACTACACGTGGTAGCTCTGTGTCCCAGCAATTTTGGGACACCCTGTATACAGTAGATTATAGTCGCTCTACAACTGAGCGATTCTTAAGTCGCTCTCCTTTCATTTTAATGACCCTTAAACCTTGTACAAACCAAAATTATAATTTATAAAATCGAATAATTTTCTTTCTAGTAATTCCTGTTTCCTCAAAAAAAAATTCTGCCAAAAATCCATTTATTTATTTTATTTTCTACCCTAACACCCTGTATATGTCCATTTAAAAAAAATATAAAGCTGAACAAATAAAAATGAACATATTTTCATTGAAAGTTATTATAAGTTTTTTAAGAACACAAAACAAATTAATTCCAACGCCGAAGAATTTGTTTCTTGTACGTGACATTTTCAAATTACACACTTAAAAATGGAAACTTTATATAGGTTTGCAATATAAAATGTTTTCCTTATTTTTTTACTTATTAATACCGAGAAAAGCACTTAAATTTTAATCTTATATTTTTTTAATTATAGAAAGTGGAAGGATTTCATATCATCTATAAACAATTAATTTGATTTTTTTAGGTTACGAAAAATAATTTACCTATATCGAATTTTATGTAATTTAGGCGGATCTAGGTTTTTCGCGGCCTAGGGCTTATTGAAGTCCGATGGGCCCCATTTTTTACTATACGACAACTAACAAGAGCTCATTGTTAATGAAAAAGTATTAAAAATGTATGTATATTCAATTTTGTGGGCCCTTGACATTTGTGGGCCCTTGAGACTTGCGGGCCCTTGAGACTTGTAGGCCTTTGAGGCTTGTGGGCCCTTGAGGCTTGTGGGCCCTTGAGACTTGTGGGCCCTTGAGACTTGTGGGCCCTTGAGATTTTTGGGCCATTGAGACATGTGGGCCTTTGACACTTGGGTGCCCAGGGCCTAAGCCTTATTAGTCCCTATGTAGATCGCCCCAGCTAAAAGAAATAATATACGGTTATCTTACATCAAACTAGTTTGAGGTTATGATACCGTATGTAAGATACCTATGTAACGTTTTTCGGATCTGCTTTTATTCTCACAACTTGTTTGACTCAGACTAACGAATGCCTTTCAAAATAATTTTGAGGAGAACATTTATCTGTAAATTGTGAAGGAAACAATCACTTTAAATAAATTGATGCAAATTTAGTATTCAAGCGATTAGCTAACAACTCCCATTAAAACTCTGCAAATATCAGGATAGCTGTTTAAAACAAATGCCGGCTTTAAACAATTGAGTTATACAAGACTTCAAACAAAAATGTTCCGTAGAAATTACAAAAAATGCATTAACATGTTATTTTTGAATTACTAAGAAGAAATATTGGGATCTGTCAAATGGGAGGGGCTTTAAAAACATGGCGGAGTTAAGGGAAAACTTTCAATTGTTGCTATGGTTTTATAGTTTAAAAAAATTCGACTGATGACCAGTCCTATACTTCCCACCTAGTAAATATTTGCAAAAAATAAACACTCTTTTTTTTTATTCTTTGACTAGGCCCAAATAACCTTAGCTGTTGGTGGTCTTTAAAACACAATTTAATTTTTATTCTTTGAAAAAAGCATGGCCCTCTTTTTTGTTTGGTGATCTATTGATGGCTAGCTTAATATAGCAAAAATCATGGTTACCTTGATTTACGTACAATTTTTATTTTTTTTAGTAAAATATTTTTTTTCTCGAAAACTATACATTTTAGAGAAAAAAAATATTTACATTTTTTTCATATTATAACATCTAGAATTCATTTATATTTTTTTTTACCTATGTTAATACGTGACATTGAGGACGTTTTTTTGAATATCTCAGGATCCACTGAACCGATTTGACTCAAAATCTAATCAGATCTAAGTTAAGGGCTGATAAACACAATAGAACAATCGGCATGCCCGTATGTTGTTCCGTTCTTAAGATATCGAAGGCGAAAAATTGACCACATACACACACACACACATACACACATACACACACACATACAGACATCAGTCAGAAAATGATCTTAAACGATTGCTAGGGTCTCAAAACGTGAAAATCTGTTAAAATCTCGAAATATTGTTTTCGGACTGAATCCATTACTTCCCTACCATAGTAGAGGTGGGAAGTAAAAAATACATAATTTTTAAATTCATAAAATATCATAGATAGAGGAGGGAAGCCACTCAAAAATGCCTCGCTGCAAAAGATATCTTCTTCTATCACAAATACATGGTTACAGATGTAAATTAATAATACCTACTATAAATTTTTAAATTCACAAGTAGTGTCGTAATGAGGAATTACTGACTAGTAGTGACAGTATGTTAAAACGAGCGATTTAACCATCACACGAGTCATAATATCATTACGCACGAGAAATATATGTTTTTTTTTGCCATACCCACTATAAAATAGCTGCTTCTTAATTTATTTTCAATATTTTCAAAACATTTTGACATTTCATTTGCGTCGCCAACTTCACTTTTTTAGTAGACCATGAGTAGCTGTCGCAGTGCTCACGTAAACTGTTTACTTATCACACTAGTGTGTTTTGAAAACACTTTCAACACACTTTGTCTGTTAACCGACATTACGCATGTATAGTAGCTATTTTATAGTGGGTTTGGCAAAAAAGATTTAAATATATTATTAATACGCCACTGGGGGATAAAAAATAAACATAAAATGTAAAAAAAATAATTCTTAATTTAATTTATTGCATCAAGCAGTGATATTATATATTTCAGTTGAAGATTTTTCTCTCTTTTTAACTCTCGTTTATCGAAAAAAAAACTTCTTTGAGTTAAGAATATTCCTGAGAAATAAGTGACAAATACCTGCTCATTTATCAAGCGGCGATGCGAAGGGGGCTAAAAAGAGTTATGGAGGGCAAATAGATCCACGATATATAGTTAGACCCATTGACTAAGAAAATAGACCACGCGCTTCTAATTTCAACAATTCGCGATTAAATTCCAAGTAGCCGAGCTCTATAGTCGTTAACTGAAATTAATTCTAAGCGGGATGAACTCGAAACAAATATGGCCGCTTCTGAATGTCAGAGTCTTAGACCATAGATATAGAAATGGACAACTAGAATCAAGTACTCTACACGATAAGAAATGAGAATGCCGATTACACAGATTATCGATTGTCCATTTGTTGCCAGCGATTAATCTGGTAATAGGCACACAAAGAGACAATGGCGTCGCAGACAGGTATCACCTGCACATCGCGTTGATTCCATAAAAACACATTGTGCATGCGTGGTTACTAATTTTACATTAATTTGTTTTGTATTCATCTGTTTTATATATGTAACTACTAACTATACATTTTATTTTGTAATTTTTACACACTTTATTGGAATATTACAGAAATTATCTAATTTTAATTTACTTTATGTAAAAATCACAAATTTGTTTAACTTTACAGTAAAACCTTTAGATCACACTGTCGTGGGTTCGAATCCCACCTCCGCTCATGGATGTTTTGTGATATAATTTACTTTTAAGGAAGTTGTTATTTAATGTAATTAAGACGCTAATGACCTAAATTGTCGACGCGTCTATAATCTACAATAAATAAATAAATACACGTTTGTCATCATACCTTACTTGCCACTAACGCAATCTGACGAATAAAAATATGGTTGCCCTCATTTTTCTGGTACATTGCGCAGTATCTATTTTTTAAGTCAATGGTTAGAGCATAACATTAGTGTTTACCCCGGTCTTCTTCTATATCCTGGTATTATATGTACGTATGTATACAAGTTCAAATTACGGCCACTCATGGCGCAAGTTGTAAATTGCTACAAGTTTTGAAGAGACGTAGCTTACATAATGGGGTGTGTATATTTACCCCCACCTTACCACCATATACCGTTACACAGTTTCTAGAACTGCCTCCTCGTGTCTGGATGAATAACTAGGTGTATACAATTTATGTGAGTTCCACAATATCCGACAAAAAAAACACATTTAAGAGTATTCGATAATGATAGTTACCCCCCATGTACTCTTCATTTTATTTTTCAAATCCTTTTCCCTCGCCTAAAACCGGTTATGGCTCTCCCGATGCTATTTTTTAAGCTAAATTCATGTAAACGCCAAATGAAGAACCGAAATTCACATCACAGATCCCGCAGGAGAAAAATTTAAAAAAACAATTTCCTAGAAAAACTTACAACTTTTTAAAAATTACGTAATCTTTCACACGTAGCCAGGTCCGGATTTCTGCCTAGGCTAACAAAGCACCAGCCTAGGGGCCCAGCCGCCGAGGGGGCCCCGGCCAGGGCGGATGGAAATTATAGAAAAAGTCCAAAAATGTTCTAGTTAATTTTTTTCATTCTTTTCACTTTTTTTTTTGGCTTAGGGCCCCCCAAACTGTCAAGTGCCTAGGGGCCCTAGGCCTCTAACTCCGGGCCTGCACGTGCCCAAAACTTTTATTCAAAAAAATCGCCTGACGGATCTGCAGTGTGACAAACAGACAAAAATTCTTAGGTTTCAAACAAAATACCCAAAAAATCAGAAATTTCGTTACTATATTTTGTATAATCGAATTGACGGTTATTAATTATTGTTATTGCAACAATAAAAAATGGTGCTACAATTATTGGGAAATGTGATGATCAGCTTTTTTGTGTCGGATACTGTATCATATTTATATATGCCATGCACTCGAATTATACAGAGGTTAGTTCTGGAGTTTAACTGTTTAATGGCTCCTTATGACGTCACGAATTATACATTTTAATGTGGATTTCTAACATTCTACGTAATATATTTTATATTACGTGGCATACCTATTTATAAATTGCACATCATGATCATATTATATAATAAGTATTATTTTTAACAGACATAAAATAAATATTAGTAAAAAAAACTTTTTAGAGAAAAGCTTTTATTTAAATGCACTAAGAAGGAAAAAATAATTTTTAATAAATTAGGTTCATAATTATAAAAGCGTGGGTCGTGAACTCTATGATAGTTTATTAGTCACGACCCACGCTTTCATAATTATGAACCTAATTTATTAAAAATTGTTTTTTCCTTTTTAGTGCATTTAAATAAAACTTGTCTCTAAAAAGTTTTTTTTACTAATATTTATTTTGTTCATTTTAGTCTTTCAAAATTTTACCCCCCTTTGACACCCGCAGGGGTTGAATTTCGAAAAATCCTTTCTTAGTGGATGCTCACGTCAGAAAAGGAACAAATCTGTCCAAATTTCAAGTTTCTAGCTTCAGCGATTTGGCCTGGACGTTGATTAGTCAAAAAAACCCTACATCCCCGTTTGAACCCTTTAGGGGTTGAATTTAATTCTAAAAACGATTTATTCATGTATTGTCATCGGGAATACATATGTGTACAAAATTTCAAATCGATCGGATACGTGGAAGTCGTTCAAAATTGACTTACAAATTTTGACCTACACAAATGCGTGACAAAAAAATGTGTGACGTCATAGTTTGTGTTTTGTATCATGTATATCTATGTTAATATTTTTTAAGAGTAGTGACGTTATTATAAAACTATAGAAATAGTTCTTCGTCTTCGGTTGCGGTACAATCGTAATTACTGTGTCCCTTGTAATTTTTTAAATGAACAGACATCGAAAAAGAAAATGGCGACGTATAATATTAATTGTGTAACAGCCCATCTGTAAGTTGTCTTACGTCGTTAACTATAAGACACAGTATTTACTTAAAACTTGCGTACCGTGTAAGCGTTTTGAGAATCCTTAATTTAATTCCCGCATCTGTCTGTACCTTCCCCACGAACTGAATCAACTCCGTAATGGAAACGTCTATAAGGCCTCCTTCACAAATGTAGCAGTGCTGTTGTGAGCAAATAGCATGCAATGACCGAGAAAATTGTGTCGTTTTAAAATGAAAGTTATTTTCAAATATCGTCAAGTTCCAAAATTTAAGATAGTGACTCATGCATAGTTCGTAACAAGGTTGATGGAGCGGGAAGCAATGAAACAACTTAAGCACACGCGCGTCTCATGCATAAAAACTGTGCCGCTTATAATTAATAGTAAAGTGCATGACTCACTATCTTAAATGTTGGAACTGACTATAGCATTCGATTAGTCTATATTTAGGCCAACAGAAGAAGATGAACACTGAACATTTTGGAGAAATACGAATCTGACAAAAAATGTGTAACACATTTTTTGTAGGGAATTTAGGTAGCTTTAATTTTGTATCTATTTTTGGGGTAGAATTGAAAGAAAGCTCAGAATTTGGTAAAACTTAATTTCGTATTTGTCTCATTTACTATCAGCAATTTTATTGATTTCCATCGTTCGAAGAAATTTTTAAACAAATAATTCTCTAAAATTAGAAAAAATAAAATAAAGAAAAGATTGAAAAATGATAACTAATAAATACATTTTTTTAAATTTATGTCAAAAATAGTGATTTGCAAATAAATTAGACTGTTTAGACGACACCTTGTATCTATATTCTATGTAATCTAGATATGAATAATTATTTTATTATTGCGTAATCGCATTTTTGTTTAAAAATCTAAAGTAAATTCATTTTTGTAAAAAATAATAACGCAGGATTTTTTGACTGTAAATAAAAATTTGAATTCATTTTTGTATGTAGGTATTTGTTTTGAGAATAAAATACAAAATTTAAATGTGCTAACTTTAATTCAACACTTTTTTAATGGTCTCGAAAATTTTTCGAGGTTTATTTTTCTATCAAAAAGAAGTTAAAAAAACTTTTTAAGTTAAACGGTTTTATCGTATATTTTTTATTTTTTAGTGTGCTTTATTTGCTTAGTCTGTTTTGTTTACATTAATTATCTGATCCACTGAAACGTTACCGGAGGAAGACCTTTTGCCTGTGAAAATTCAAAAATGCGATTTGCACCCGAACGCGAGCCGGGTCGGTCAGCTAGTTACCATAATATTGTATTGTCACCGGAGCTACAACATGCGTGTGCAAAATTTCAACTCAATCGGATCACGGGAAGTTGGTGAAAATTCAAAAGTACGATTTACACCCGGACGAAACCGGGCCGGTCAGCTAGTTACCATAATATTGTATTGTCACCGGAGCTACACATGTGTATAAAATTTCAACTCAATCGGATCACGGGAAGTGGGTGAAAATTCAAAAGTACGATTTACACCCGGACGAAACCGGGCCGGTCAGCTAGCTACAATAATATTGTACTGTCACCGGAGCTACACATGTGTGCAAAATTTCAACTCAATCGGATAACGGGAACTAGGTGAAAAATCGGTCGCAAGATTTGAAACAAAGATAGTAACAAACAAACAAACACATATACGGGGACAATCTAAATAAAACAGTTTAAATTCGATTGTGAATGAACCTTATTTCTACAATTCTATTAACAAAAGTCATTCCCGTGCAACACGTTGATGCAAATGGAAATTCTATTTGACTTTTTTTTCTGTTACAATAAATTTCGAATTGATAAAATAGTAATTCAATTAACTTTTTTTAAAAGGATTTTTTGTGGCTTAACGCACTTTTTGAAATACAAACGTTTCCAGGAAATTCATGAGCTTGAAAATAGCCGAGCGTGTAGCCGTTGTTTATGTGTTTCCTCTATTACAAGCCCCCAGTTTCCGGGTGGCCAAGGTTTAATTCCGAAAACTGATAAAAGTATGAATTGAATTTTCAATTTAAGTATTATTGTAAAAAATAATATCTACTAGCACACAATTATGAACTACACACTATTACCAGCATATTGAAAATACATGTTCGTGTTTGAGCCGAGTAGCCCCGATTGTCACCGTCGGGTGCGTTTCACATCACTGTTGTTAACAGCCCAGGCAAAGCGCGCCTAAGGAAGTTTCCACTTCAAAAAATTAGGTAGAAAAGAATTAATTGTACACTTGAGTTTTTCTTAAATTATTTAAGACCGTCAAGTGGCTGGCTTATCTGGGTCTAGTACCAATTATTATTTCCAGTTTATTTTTAATTAGGTTTGTAATCGCCAATCTATGATTTAATTTTAGATTAAAATGAAAAATGTCATAGTATTTTGGTGCCAGATTTTTTAATCTGCAACTGTGTAACTTTTTTGATCGATAATAATTAAATAAATAATTTCATAAATCTTACAAGCCGCACATTTTAAAATTTTATTTTAGTTAAAATTTCATTTCAATTACAAACTACGATAATAAAATTTTAACTGCTTCATTTTAAAATGTGAGTAAGGGGAGGTTGGGTCAATTCCTTTTAAAATGTCAACATTGTGACTGTGCAACATTAATATTATATTGTATATTCAATAAAAAATTTATGACGATGTGGCTTGAATTTTAATTTTTATTCTATTTGAATTTCATCTAAGAATTCATTTCAAAATTACTAAATAATAAACAGTTGATTGTATACCTAGATGCGTAACAAGATACTATATTACTGACGAGTTGCGGCAGTATGTTAAAACGAGCGATTTAGCGAGTCATAATATCATTACGCACGAGATATATATGGTATTTTTTGTCATATCCACTATAAAATGGCCGCTTTTCACTTCATTTTCAAAAAAATTTGACAGTTCATTTATTTATTTATTGTAGATTATAGACGCGTCGACATCTCAGGTCATTAGCGTCTTTCAACTACACTAAATAACAACTATCTTAAAACTAAATAACATCACAAAACATCCATGAGCGCAGGTGGGATTCGAACCCACGGCAGTCCAGTCCAGAGGTTGCGGCACTAAGCACGCTAACCACTAGGCTATACTGCTCTCTTTTGACAGTTCATTTGCGTCACATTTATAGCAGGCCAAGAGTAGATAATAGCGGGCGGATCATAGCGACTAAACAGAAATCACTATGGAAACTGTTTATTTTCCACAATAGTGTGTTTTGAAAACACTTTCGACACACCTGCTTGTTAACTGACCCATTCCATGCATAACATACACGCATGTAAAGTGGCTATTTAATAGTGGGTATGGCAAAAAATAAATTATTTGTATTGCTGTAGGAAATTATATAAAATCATAATTTTAAAATTCAATTACCTTATTATACTCGGGATTTCTAAATTCGATGTGCCCACGTAACTACCGCCGGACATTTTTTGGAAAATCACTTAACACAAACTGCAAAGTTTTAACTGAAAATAAGTAGTTTTATTTGCAAACGATTACCTAATTATACTTTGGACTTCAAAATGTCGACGTAACTATTTCCAAACATTTTTTTGAAAAACCACTTACTTATTTAAATTAACACAACACTATCAGAGTTTTAACTGAAAATAGTTTTATTTGCAAACGAAAATAAGGATTTTCAATATTAAAAAAAAAAATTCACAGATTTCGCAATCCTTGCAACCATCGAGGACATTGGAAATGATAACAGCATATATGAAACATAATTAACTGTTTATTATACACACAATATTTATCAATGCACTGTTTAGTTTTGTCAGGAATAACCCTATTATTCTTCTGTTATATACGCGTTCACTTTTGCTTGATTACTTAACTTTTAAATGGATTTTTCTACAGTATTTATTAACATTTGTTCAAAAATAACACCGCAGATCGTCGCAAATACCTCTCAATTAACTAGACATGATATAAAACACATTTCGAAAAAATTGCACTTGTTCAATTTTGCATGATTGCTCTTCACTTGATCGCGACACCGTTGTCTTTTGGCCTTGAACGAAAACTCGTAACTCTGCCCCCATATACGAACATAAACATTTCCAATGTTAAAAACGAAATTAATAATTTTTGTAACTTCAGTCAAATAATCACTACACTAGCACCTATGTACGCGTATATCAGATATCTCTTGAACGAAAAAATGTATTTTAAAACTTAGATAATTTACGAAACACGACCTATTACGTAATCTTGATTATATTTGGGAAACAAATCGATCATTCAATATTACAATGTTTAATAAATCGCATGACAGATGTCACTATCTATACCAATTTATATTACAAAAACTTAAAATTTACACTTTTTCGTTTTTTAAGGCCACCAACAGGCAAGGTTATTTTGGTCTAGTACCAATTCATATTTTCAATTTATTATTTTTTAATAATACCTACATTAAAAATCAACTTTAACCAGTTTTCGAATTAGAAACTCGGAACTGGGGGCTTGTAATAGATAACAATGATTATAGATTGTAGACGCTCGACAACTGAGGTTATAAACATCTGTTTTTAACAGGGGTCATCGAAACGCCATGTAAACAATGGCATTGCTATGCGCTCGGCTTTTCTCAAGCCCCATGGTTCGGTTTATAATTTAAAATTTTGCTAAATTAATTCAACTATAAAACGGACTAATATTTAGCACTAGATTTTACCGGCGGCTTCGACTTATTTATCTTGTCTCGCGGACGCGGAATCTTCGAATTTTTCCGCGGAATCCATTTTAAGAAATACTGACCTATTAGTAACAGCTAGCAGGGGCGGATCCAAGGGGGGGGGGCATTGTCTCCGCTGAGCCACAGTCAAATAATAATATTTTACCCAATTTTTGGTTTCACACACACAAATCACAAAATCAAAACGAATCTCCTGGAAGATAGGTAACTTTCATAAAAATTGCCCCCCCCCTCCTGAGTGAAAACCTGGATCCGCCTCTGAAGACATTAAATATAGAAGGTCTGGCAATCCTAGCTTATAGACAGTGGCGGTGCTATGATTTTTTGTCAGGGTGTGCCAGACTTGGAAATGGTGTTCTGAAGGTGACCAATAATATTTGTTCCCAAAATTTCAGTGCTCGTCAAAATTTTAACCCAGATTTACTTGCTATAGAATTTACAAAAAAAGTTGTTGAAATTTCGAGGGTTAAAAGATAAACTAGAGATTGGGGATTATTCCAGGGTGGGCAAAGACAGTTTAAGGTGGGCCATGGCCCACCCTTTAACGCCGCCACTGCTTATAGATCGGTTACTCTACTAATTTGAAATGTTTCATTGAAACATTTTAAAGAAGTGCTAATCTTGCCGGTTCTCAATTTTATAAGTAGATTGAACCAAAAATGTAATTCTTATGATAATATTTTATTTGACTTGGTGGTCTTAAGTGTGGGGCGTTCCAAAGCAGGTTTTAACACGAGATGATGGAATAAATTAATCTCGTTAAAATATTAAATTTTACAAATTGAATTACGCGGATGAGCGACCGTTTAGAATGTAGACTTTTTTCCCTCTTAAAGTCGTTGTAAACAGCGCGATTTATATTGTTCAAGTTTCTTTTTATTTTTATCCGCAGAAATTCTTTCTTTTTTAATCAGTCGAACGAAATTAAATTGTACCAAGAATTTTAAATAACCTGAGAAATATTCCAGTTTATCAAGAAGCTTTTACATTATGGTTGCTAAGCAAATCTACAGGGTGTCAACGTTTTTACCGAACATAGGGAAAATAACACTGATTTATTTATTTATTGTAAATTATAGACGAGTCGACAGCTTTGGTCATTATCGTCTTGATTACATTAAATAACATCTCCCTTAAATTAAAACTATATTACATCACAAAACATCCATGAGCGGAGGCGGGATTCGAACCTACCACAGTCTAATCCAGAAGCCGCGACGCTAACCAACTGGACCACACTGTCCTCAAAAATAATAATATTGAGAACATTTACAATTTTGTAGTAGGCCATGAGTTATAAAATTTAAAAAATTGGTATATGATAAAATCAATCGATTTAAAACCCCTTATATCCACACCATATTATTCACATAACAATTAGAGGTGAAAATAATAAATATCTCAGACAGCTAGGCTGCCATGATTTGTGAGCTATATCTAAGAAAAAATCAAATGACCACTGTCGGGACTTGAACCCGAAACTCCCAGTTTCCGGCTAGGCGAGTTACCGATTTCTCCACAGTGCCCGAGAGTGGAAACCGATCCTTTCTTATATATAGCAATTTCAAGTTGAAAACACACTACATGCGAGAGTAAATATGTAGTTCTCAGATGCTTTGTTTTTTTTTTCATTTAGCAGCTTCCGAGTTACTTTTAATAGTCAACCGTTGCTATGGAAAATTGTTTGAAAAATTCACTGGTTTACGCTCTGCGTTTAAAAAATATATATTTCTTTAATACTTGTTTGCAATTAAGAAGGATATAAGAACGAAAAAGTTTGTATACATTATTTGTTTACGTATGAGGAATAATAAGCACTGTTCAAAATTATCAAATTTTGATATGTGGGACGACCCTATTATGGGTCGATTACACAAGGCGACTTTACACGCTAGTCGCTAGTGAATTTACTCGTTGCGACTAAAGTCGCTCAATGTAATAAGCTGTCTGATCCACTCACAGCGTGTGGATCGCTCGCTAGTCGTCCGCGACTAAAGTTGAAGACCGGTTTATTTTAGGGAAGACAATATTTGCCTGACTACTTAGTAAAATTAAAAGTGATTCTTAAAAAAAATCGGCACAGAAATAATAATAGAAGGAGCTATTTTTACGTACTTTTAGAAACCGAGAAAATAACTGCGGTGTATAAAAACATACTTTGTATAATGTAGGAATAAAAACTGAACAAAATGGCTTATAAAATAGTTGATCGAAGTAGGTAAAAAGAATATAGTTAAGAATTCTCGACAGTGTTAAAGGGCACTATAAAAAGAGATCAGATTAAATACGTTAACTTCAACATTTAGGTACACTTTTCATGGGCACGTCAAAAATCTATAAAAGTCAATAATGCACGTAGTCGCTATAAACATTCTGTTGGAATACAGGCATTGCTCGTGCAGTGGCGTGCGTCGCAATCAGAAAATAGAACGCTATTATGAAAATAACGTGGAAATAAAAAAAAGTCAAGAGATGTCATGGGACGCCCGACAAAAGTTATGCTTTTTACGCATTGTAGGTATATAAAACCGAATTTATCAAAGCTATAGACAATACAATTGAAATGTTATTATTTGACCACCATTTTGAAATTTTTTGTGTCCTATAAAACTGTTAAATATCAATTTTCAAAAAGATCGGATAATTTTTACAAAAGTACATATAGCCGCCATTTTGAAACCTGACGCCATTTTAATTTTGTGTCCTATAAAACTCTCAGATATTAATTTTCAAAAGGATCGGACAGTAGATATACTTTTTATGAGCATGTCGGTAACGTGACGGTGACGTGACGCGAAACCATAAGTTTTTCCCCTCCCAGAAATCGTCTAACGCAGTTTGCAAATTGTTTTTATTTTAATTGAATGTTTCTAATCACTTGTGTGTTTAATAAACAATAGCTGGAAATGTCAAATGAATGAATCCTCACAAGATATACAATTAAGTAAACAAAATATATAACAATTTATTTACCACTGCTACATGTTTCGACATAGATTGACTGGGATATGTCATCTTCAGGCAGAATCTTTTTCACCTAATTAGTCATTTAGCTAAAAATTAAACATTAAAACTTTGTTAAAAAAACTTTGATTCTATTACATTATGTTTTTTGAAGTTAATATGGTAAAAATTAAAATTATGAAATATATTTACCTTTGAAGTTGCAAATAAGATCCAATTGCCACAAATTTAATGAAAAACTATCTTGTAATCCAAGCAACAATGTTTCAGAACAGAATTATGAACTGTATGTGTCATATTGTGTCTAATCAATGCAGAATAAAAATGTATTTTTTTAATATTTTTAGACGTAGAAGTTTTGAAATGAAGGAATACAAAATAGTCGTATAAAAAGTATAAAGGGATTGGGTGTTGACCTCTATTGGTGACCAATGGAATCGCTATTATGACGGTAATTATTTGATGTAAACACAAAGTCAAAAATGGTTTGAAGCTGTGATGGTATTCAGACAGTTAGGATAAAATCATTATTAAATGCTTAATTTGATTTCAAAAAGTTCGAAAATATTCAATAGTTGAGCTGAATTTGAAATATGCAATGGTTTAAAACCTGATTCTATGTTAAATTTATGGTTGTATTCTAATAAATGTTCAAAATTTGAATTATTGTTGATGATGTTTTTTCTATGTTCAAGTACCCTGAGTTTAAATTTTCTCTCCGTAGAGACTGTTCAGCCTTTTACATTGGTAAAACGGAGAGAAAATTTAAACTCAGGGTACTTGACTTTCTGTTAACATCAAATAATTACCGTCATAATAGCAATTCCATTGGTCACCAATAGAGGTCAACACCCAATCCTTTTATACTTTTTCTACGAACATTTTGTATTCCTTCCTTTCAAAACTTCAACGTCTAAAAATATTAAAAAAAAATACATTTTTATTCTGCATTGATTAGACTCAATATGACACATACAATTCATAATTCTGTTCTGAAAGATTGTTGCTGGGATTACAATTCTTCATTGATAGTTTTTCATTAAATTTGTGGCAATTGGACCTTATTTGCAACTTCAAAGGTAATATACTTATTTCATAATTTTAACTTTTACCATATTAACTTCAAAAAACATAAAGTAATAGAATCAAAGTTTTTTTAACAATGTTTTAACAAAGTTTTAATGTTTAATTTTTAGCTAAATGACTAATTAGGTGAAAAAGATTCTGCCTGAAGATGACATATCTATGTCGAAACATGTAGCAGTGGTAAATAAATTGTTATATTTGCTTACTTGATTGTATATCTTGTGAGGATTTATTCATTTCCAACTATTGTTTGTTTTTATTTTATTTCAGAATCAACTAACCTGGTCTGTTGGTGGCTTTAAAAAATGTAAGTATATATAGGTATCGACAGGATTCGGCAGGGTTTTTGTTTAAAAAAAATGTGTACGCTACTGATTGGAGCTCTTGTATCAATTCAAACGTGCGCGCGATATATTGTGTTGATGCCGTAGTAGCAGAGCGTAGTAGTTGTAGCAGAGCGTAGTTTTGATACTCAAATAAGACGTCTCGCATGTGAAAGCATGATTCCTTTTCCGAACAGCACATACAAGAGCTGTTATCATAATATTTTGACTAAAAAAAACTATACGGCAAACTGAACAAGAGCACAATTTCAAGTCTGGGAATCCCGTCTAAGGTAATTGTTTTATATTATAACTGACGATTACGACCATCGGCTTCACTTTATTTTAACTACGTTTGAAAATATCAGATTAATGGATCTATTTTCTACTGGCTATTGCAGCTACGCTATCTGGCGACTAAAATCGGAACTATAATCAAATGGGTTATGGCCTATGACTGTCGAATATCGAGGATCGCTAAGTTGGCTTTATTTTAATTTCCTTAGATATTGAAAATATCAAATTAATGGATCTATTATTTACTGGCTTTTGCAGTTACGCTACCTGGCGGCTAAAATCGAAACTAATCAAATCGGGCAGTTATGACTGCCGTATATCGAAAATCGGTGAGTTGGGTTTGTTTTAATTTCCTTTGAAAATATAAAATTGATGGGCGTTTGCAGCTACGCTATCAGGCGACTGAAATTAGCAGTGGCAGACTAGGGAGGGGGGGCGGAGAGGCGGCTCGCCCCATGCCTCTGATCCTGGGGGCCTCCAAATTTCGAGAAATCCTTCTTAATCAAATCCCAAACAAGGCCAAAATATGTTTAGTAAGTATAGAGGCAGTTTGGAGTTGGAGGCCCCGTACGTATACAAAATATAAACGTAGATACTAGGTAGGTCGCTTATTATAAATATTTAATTTTTTTTGTCAGCGATTGCATCTATATTATTCATTTTTTACGAAATTTACACTACAAGCAGACCGGACGCCTCATTTAGTTCGCCGCCCCGGCCTCCGACGGGCTTAGTACGCCATTGGAAATTAGGATTAATTAAACTTTTTCTTCCTTGAATCGGAAAGTAAAATCTACTGTTTATCAAATATTGGACTCAGTTTGAAATGAAAATCCATTACTAAGTCCGTTCAAAATTGGGTCAGTTATTTTTTTGAGTTGACCTTCAGACAAATTGTTAAAATAGTTGATTTGCTTTGAGAGTTCTATAAAAACTATAAAATGTAGAGCTTAGTAAAAATTTCGTTAAAAACAATAAAATTGCAGACAGTCACGATTTTATTTATGTGTATTTAATAATATTTTGTATGACGTATAGAGTTAAAATGTTAACATCATCTTTTAACAAAAGTCATAAAAATGTAATGTTTAAAGTACTAGGTACGTGCTTTAAATACATTGTGACATCCAAAGTTTTGCAGTCAACAAGCAAAACGTCATAATCTTTACGACTGTGAAATGACCGCAAACAAACAAACAAACTCAAATAGCGTAAACTTGTTTATGTATTCAAAGTCTACAAACTTTAGTGTCCATCACAGACCACCTTGTGGTCATCCCTTAACCAATCTTAACACCGGATTGTTTATCTACACCATATTTGGTTGGTTTAAGTTGGTTAACTATCCGTTCGTGCATGGAGTATATAAAGGTTAAGAACAGGAATATCGTGGCCTGTAGAGCAAAACGTGGGGCACAAAAATCAGTTATTTTTGTAGTTTGAAAAAGTGCCGCAAGTAGCGCTGTACTCATTAAAATTCTATCTAGTATAAGAACCATAGACCAAGAAGTTTGAAAACTCCAAGAACCATACGAATTACGAATCACATGTCACCCTAAACGTGTCATGTACCCGACGAAATTTATATTATTAGTTCAAGGTTCAAATTTTAATAAGTTGTTACGGCGACTGTTTTCAGCATAAATTTCCATTTGCAAAACAAAATGTCGGTATTAACCCCCTCTCTTAGAGGGAAACTTGCTCGCCTATTTGTTTATATCTTTCTGCAAGGGGGTTAATATCGACATTTCGTTCTGCAAATTGAAATATATGCTTAAAAAAGTCGCTGTAACAACATATTAAATATAATATAATATAATATAAATTTCGTCGGGTACATGACACGTTTAGAGTGATCTGCCACCCCTTTAATACTGACCAATCGATCTGCAAAGACGCTAATTACCTGAGTTGTCGACGCGTCTATAATCTACAATTAATTAATTAATTTAATCGATCTGCAAATATTATAATGACATTATTGGGTCACCGACAAGCTATACAAACAATTTCAGCCTTGAAGCAATAGTAATTGTGACCATTTTTTTTATTACATGTTGGGGGCGATCTGCATTCCTCCCATACCGCTATCTAGCAAAATCCCTTACTCAGGGCACTTTAATATGCCTCCCTCAACATCTTCACAAAAATAAGGCCTTGAATAAATAACACCAAAAAATTGTCACTAGCTCTCGGTCTATAAGTATAAGTGAAATTTGCATTTATTTTTTACGTTGACGTTTGGTTCTTTAGCGGCTAAATCTATACAAAAATATTCTCAATATTTGGCCCGTGTTTAATGTACATAGTCTCCTCTCCTTAACCTCTATACTCCCTGATCATCCACTGCTACTTGCATGGTTGTCTCGTATAACACCAGATTGCACGGCGAGCTTAATTTGTACGAGTTCGTGACCTTGGACGGGTCCTGCAACTACATTATCTGGTAAATCTAGAACAACCGTAACGCCGCCGCCATCTCCAGTGTTTAGGATTGCTTATAAGGACGCGTGTGAAACCGAGGGCCTGCGTCAACCCCCTCATATATAGACTAATTTATATTCCTAGCATCTGATTCCATGCTCATAGCAGCACCCGTTGAAATTTTCAACTACTACACGTATTTTAACAACCGTGGAGACAAGAAAAACGGCTTATGAAATGGCTTTGCTATGGTTCCTCTATTACAAGCCCTCAGTTCCTAGGTTATAACCCGAGAGCTGGTAAAAGTGTCAACTGCAGATTTTCAATTTATTATTAAAAAAATAATAAATTGAAAATATGAATTGGTGCTAGGCCCAAATAACCTTAGCTGTTGGTGGTCTTTAAAACACAAAAAAAATTAATTTTATACAGGCTGTATCGGAAGTTGATGATTTTGTTTTCCTTGCGAAATTACGAATCGAAAAGTCCTTAATCATTTGTCTCCGTCTAACTTTCGTCATTTCCTGCTTCCCTAATTATTTTAGGGAAAATATCTTCAAACAAATGATGACGTTTTAGCTGTCAGAATAATTTCTAATCATTTTGTTCAAGTTCCATGGCTATCGCTATCTTTTTTTGAGGTAATTTTGATATTTTCATATCAAATTTCTGCCGTTACAAAGCACGCAAAATTAATTTTTTTTAGTTATTTAGATGCAGAATTTTATGTTCTAAAACTTTTATTTGAAGATATTTTTCCTAAAATAATAATTAGGGAAGCAGGAAATCACGAAAGTTTGATTTTACGGGTTAAATCCCTATGTGCAGCAGTCACGGTCACTACCCTGTATGTAAGGACACCCTGTAGTCAAGTTGTACAGTGGCAGATGAATAATTGAGTAATATATCACAATGTAAACAGTCGTACGTAATTTGCTAATAATGAACATTATTATTGTTACATATTATGGTTTTGGTAGTTTGTTCAATGTTGCAGATAATAATAATTCAGCATTCAGGAGTGTTTCTGAATGTTTATTGCATAATGCATCAGGAGGATAGAGTACGAACAATTATTGTTCATGCGATTATATAGGAGGACTAGCCGTTACCCGTGGCTTCGCCCACGTATTTTTCGATTTATGATTTATTATCCCTCTCGCGAGAAATTCTCCTCCTGCGAATTTTATAAGTAATACATAACTCACTCGCTTTGCTCGTTTGCTCGGATTTTATTAATACATTACTCACTCGCCTCGCTCGTTCGCTCGAATTTTATTAATACATTACACACTCGCTTCGCTCGTTCGTTTGAATATTAATTATACATTAGTCACTCGCATCGCCCGTTCGTTTGAATATTAATAATACAATACTCACTCGCTTCGCTCGTCCGATCGAATTTTATTAATACATTATTGCTCACCTACGGTATATAAGGAACTCCTGTGCAAAATTTCATGCTTCTAACTTCAAAAATGATGAACTTCCATACAAACTTTCATCCCCTATTTAACCCCTTTAAGGGATGAATTTTCAAAAATCCTTTCTTATTACTCATTTACGTTATATAAGGAACTCCTGTGCAAAATTTCATGCTTCTAACTTAAAAAATTACGAACTTCCATACAAACTTTCATCCCCTATTTAACCCCCTGAGGGGATGGATTTTAAAAAATCCTTTCTTATTGCTCACCTACGTAATATAAGGAACTCCTGTGCAAAATGTCATGCTTCTAAATTTAGAAATGACGAACTTCCATACAAATTTTCATCCCCTTTTTAGCCCCTTTAGGGGATGCATTTTCAAAAAAAAATTTCTTAGTGCTCACCTACATTATATAAGAAACTCCTGTGCAAAATTTCATGCTTCTAACTTCAAAAACGACGAATTTCCATTCAAACTTTCATGCCCTATTTAACCCCCTTAGAGGCTGAATTTCGAAAAATCCATTCTTAGTGGATGCCTACGTCACAAAAGGAACCTACTGTCCAAATTTCAAGTTTATATCTTCAGCGGTTTGACCTGGGCGTTGTCTGTCAGTCAATCAGTCAGTCAGTCAGTCAGTAACGGAACTGTTTTATATATATAGATGAATCTCTGCACTGTTATCTGTCAGTCTTCATTATTTTGAACTTAAATAAGAATGTCTTTTTTCAAGTTTTTTTTTTAACTTGCTTTGTTAGCCGATTACTCTTAGAGTGAAACTACGCACGGGCGGATTTTGCACGTCCAAATCGAAACCGTGCCTATAAACGAATGAAACTAGACGAACGGAATATACGTCGCGTTTTTTTAAATTCCGTCGACGTGAGCGAGTTGAAAGCTTCTGATTGCGTTGATATCGTCACCGCCACAACACGTTAGAAACGAAAAACATTGTTTAGTGCGGGGCAAACTAGACGAGGCGACGAATCACCGACGGATGTACAGTCTGGGTAAAATGTTCTGATTGCGTTGATATCGTCACCGCCACAACACGCTAGAAACGAAAAACATTGTTTAGTGCGGGGCAAACTAGACGAGGCGACGGATCACCGACGGATGTACAGTCTGGGTAAAATGTTCTGATTGCGTTGATATCGTCACCGCCACAACACGTTAGAAACGAAAAACATTATTTAGTGCGGGGCAAACTAGACGAGGCAACGGATCACCGACGGATGTACAGTCTGGGTAAAATGTTCTGATTGCGTTGAAATCGTCACCGCCACAACACGCTAGAAACGAAAAACACTGTTTAGTGCGGGGCAAACTAGAAGAGGCGACGGATCACCGACGGATGTACAGTCTGGGTAAAATGTTCTGATTTCGTTGATATCGTCACCGCCACAACACGCTAGAAACGAAAAACATTGTTTAGTGCGGGGCAAACTAGACGAGGCGACGGATCACTGACGGATGTAAAGTCTGGATAAAAAATTTGTGTGGAAATGTTGATAGTCTGTCTCTTAATATTGGATGAACTCATCAACGTCGTTTTTTCCTTCTGTTCTTTAAAAATAAATTGACACATACAACAGCAGGGCAATCGTAACACAGTGGAGTCCATTTTGTAACTAGCAAAAAGTTGTATTGTTTTGCGTGAATGTAGGTACAGGACGGAAAAAAACGCTTTCTGTTTTGATACGTAAAATTCAGCGGAAAACTCGTCGTGAGAAACGACTCCGCGGAAAATCCGTTCGTGTAGTTTCGCTCAAGAAAATCTATATTTAGGCTGAATAGATATATGAAATTTTTTATGCAATATTTCGTAAAATGTGGAGGCATATAAATTCATGGGCCTTTGAAGTGCAACATAAATGTGTCTTGATATAAATCTAATCTTTTTTTATTACCTATACCTACCTACGGAGTAACGGAGGAAGGTTTTTGCTCGTGTCTCATATTTTCTGTTCAAAGAATATAATTATTATTACTTATGCATTGAGCATGATACGATGAATCGTTTGTGGAATTGCTCTGATATTTATATTTTTTTACTAGCTTTTGCCGGCGGCTTAGCTCTCACGAATGTTAATTTTTTCCGCAAGTGCGCTCGATTAAATGTCTGATTTGACGGGAACATAGTAGACAGATATTATTATAGACGCTCGACATCAAAAGTCATAAGGGTCTGAGCTTAAACATTAGAATATACTTTATAAGTTTTAAGTTTTTTATTTAATAAGTTTAGATAATACTGTAATATAAAAAAATCATATAATAAATATTGTTTTTAATAATAATTTATTTGTACTTATTTGTAGTTGCTGAAGAAGTCGTAATTAACGACGAAACGTTCAATATGAATCAAAAAGGAAAATTCTAGAATTTTTTTACCAATGTCTTTTGCCCTACGATATAGGTAGTTTCATATTATAAATACTGGACATGAAAGTGATTAACAATAAAAAGTGGTGGAACCTTTGGTGTAAAGATATGAAATGTTATAATTACCACAAAACACGAAACCATAACAAACACTCTCGACGTACGTTTCGCCAACCAAGTTGGCATCATCAGGAGATGATTAAATCATCTCCTGATGACTTCAAACCGACTTCAAAAAAAGGAGGTGGTTCTCAATTATTTTCGGTTGTATTTTTTTTTATGTTTGTTACCTCAGAACTCCGTCATTTATAAACCGATTTGGAAAATTCTTTTTTTATTTGAAAGGATATACTCTCAGATTGATCCCATAGAAATTTCATCAAAATCGGTTCAGTAGTTCGACTGATTTTAATAAAAGTGATTAATGGCGTGTGATTCCTTTAAGGTAAATGTCACTTTTTGACACATCAGACAGCGTAAGAAAGTCGGTTTTATAAAAGTGAGTAACGACGTGTGATTCCTTTAAGGTAAATGTCACTTTTTGACACATCAGACAGCGTAAGAAAGTCAGTTTTATAAAAATGATTAACGGCGTGTGATTCCTTTAAGGTAAATGTCACTTTTTGACACATCAGACAGCGTAAGAATGTCTGTTTTATAAAAGTGAGTATGGACGTGTGATTCCTTTATGGTAAATGTCACTTTTTGACACATCAGACAGCGTAAGAAAGTCGGTTTTATAAAAGTGAGTAACGACGTGTGATTCCTTTAAGGTAAATGTCACTTTTTGACACTAACGGTTTTTCCCACCAATTTTTGTGTGCAGGTTTTCGTTACGATTTGGTTTTCTCTAATTATATGCAATCTACCTACCTACTTATGTCTATACTACCAAGAAAATGGCTATATAACTGTTGATTAGTTAGTACCTTAATATATTATACATCTAATAAACATCAGCTAGTTAAAAGTTGATCAGTAAGTGTCGTGTGACGTAATGACGTCATTTTGTAATAAAATACTCGTTATATTTATTACATCGTCAAGTAAAGTCATTAAAGTGACGTCATTATCCTGCCTGAATGTACAGTACTTACATTTTGTAATTACTCTTTACATTAAATGTTAAAACGGTTTTTATTTATTTTCTGAAGAAAAAAAAACATCGCCATTCATATATCCTATTTGTAAGTCATTTGTTTGGTGAAGAAATTACTCGGTCTGTACTGAAACTTTTTCAGTCGATAAGATAAAATAATATTCTGAAAACACCTTGCTTGAAGCAGAGCTGCTGAAGATAATTCATAGGTGCGCTAATAGACGACACTAAAACTTAATTGAAAAGGTATTTGTGGTATGTTGGTAATAAGTTATTTGTAGTTCACAAGTGCGCTAATAGATGACACTAAAACTTAATTTATAAAAGGTTTTTGTAGTATGTTGGTAATACGTTATTTGTAGTTCACAAGTGCGCTAATAGATGACACTAAAACTTAATTTATAAAAGGTTTTTGTAGTGTGTTGGTAATAAGTTATTTGTAGTTCACAAGTGCGCTATAATAAATGACACTAAAACCAAATTTATAAAAGGTTTTTGTAGTGTGTTGGTAATAAGTTTTTTGTAGTTTATAGGTGCGCTAATATTTTTAAAAGGAAGCTTCAAAATGAAAAGTCACCTCGGGCCTCAGCTAATGTCCGCCACTGAGAGTGAGAAACTAGCGGCATCAAGCGAAATGTTAAATCGAACGACAATATAAAATAGTGAACATTTAAAACAGGAAGTTAAATTTTACTGTTTGTAGTTCTTAATGGAATGTTCGACGCACTTTTGTGCTTGAATTTGCAAGAGAATTCGCATTCAGTTAATGGTAAATGAATATTTTAACTCTTCAACTTTATATACATAGGTAGTTGAGGATTTTTTGTACTTAACTTTTTATTTTATGATTTCATATAACACATAAAATGCGAGAAGAACGCCGGATCTACTACTATACATACTTACTCCTAGTACCTATGCTAACGTGTTAATGACATTTTTTTATGCCTACGCATAACGGTTCATCTGCAATCGCAATGCGACATTTCATGTAAAGAGAACTACTTCATTATAGTATAATATATACAGGCTGTTCAAAACATGCACTTAACAAGCCGTGAGGTGGGTCGTTTATTAGGACTAAAGTGCGACCCTTGAGGTCCACACGACGAACTTCCCCGTTTGATAAATATTTAATAATAATAATTAAATTAGATATTACACAGAAAAGTAATCATTTTAATCATTAAAACATAATTATTATTAATTTTTTACAATAATTAAAAAATAAAAAAAAAACGGCTGAACCGATTTTTATAAAATTTATGTCGGATCAAAATGACGTTAACACGCCTCGATTGACATCCTTACGAAGTTGATATAATTTTTTATTCGCGAGATATTGTGTAAATTCTACTTTTTTGGAGTCTATTTGGTTAAGAAAAAAGAACGGCAGAACCGATTTTGAAAAAATTTCTTTCAGATCATATTTACGTTAATACGCGTCGATTGGCACTCTAACGTAGTCGATATCATTTTTCATTCTCGAGATTTCGTCTTAGAAAGAAATGGACACATACGTACGTACGTACACACACACATACACACACACACAGACATCTTTCTAAAAATAGTGTAGTGACCTTGAAACATAAAAATTTGTTATACATTTTGATTTCGATTTTCGGACCCATTACAATAACTTCCAATGGGAAGTTAAAAATCACGATGTTTTTTTAATCACACTGTTAAATTTTGACAGCTACGTGCTCATTGGTTGCTGCATTTCGTTACCACAGCAACCCGTCATTTAACAGTGTGATTAAAAAAACATCGTGATTAAAATGTACGATAAACCGGCCATTAGTATATTAAATAATAAATAAATAAATTATTTGTAGACCCGTGACATAATATAATACAACGCCCTTACGTCCTCTATCAAACGTAAAAAGTTTAATCAAAATCGGTGCGGCCGCTAAAAAGCTATGTTTGAACATATAATATATACAATAAAAGAGAGGACAGTGTGGTCCAGTGGTTAGCGCCACAGCCTCTGGATTAGATTATCGTGGGTTCGAATCCCGTCTCCGCTCATGGATGTTTTGTGATGTCATTTAGTTTTAAGTGAGTTGTTATTTAATGTAAGAGGACAGTGTGGTTCAGTGGTTAGCGTCGCGGCCTCTGGATCAGATTGTCGTGGGTTCGAATCCAGCCTCCGCTTATGGATGTTTTGTGATGTCATTTAGTTTTAAGTGAGTTGTTATTTAATGTAAGAGGACAGTGTGGTTCAGTGGTTAGCGCCACAGCCTCTGGATTAGATTATCGTGGGTTCGAATCCCGCCTCCGCTCATGGATGTTTTGTGATGTCATTTAGTTTTAAGTGAGTTGTTATTTAATGTAAGAGAACAGTGTGGTCCAGTGGTTAGCGCCGCGGCCTCTGGATCAGATTGTCGTGGGTTCGAATCCAACCTCCGCTCATGGATGTTTTGTGATGTCATTTAGTTTTAAGTGAGTTGTTATTTAATGTAAGAGGACAGTGTGGTTCAGCGGTTAGCGCCACAGCCTCTGGATTAGATTATCGTGGGTTCGAATCCCGCCTCCGCTCATGGATGTTTTGTGATGTCATTTAGTTTTAAGTGAGTTGTTATTTAATGTAAGAGGACAGTGTGGTTCAGCGGTTAGCGTCGCGGCCTCTGGATCAGATTGTCGTGGGTTCGAATCCCGTCTCCGCTCATGGATGTTTTGTGATGTCAGAATTAGTTTTAAGCTCGGTTTTAAGTGAGTTGTTATTTAATATGTAATTAAGACGCTAATGACCTAAGTTGTCGACGCGTCTATAATTTACGATAAATAAATACAATAAAAGAAAACATTTAAAATTTTTAATATAAAAAATGGCGTAAATACTTAAAATTAATATTTCGAGTTTTGAAATTTTAATATTTTTAATGTTCGACCATGCATTGTGTACAAAAAAAAATGCAACATCGAGAATGTTTTGTTTCAAAGAATCTTAGTTCACGTAGCTGTTTGTTAAATGGGCCATGAAAAAGAAGCAAAAACTGAAAGGGATTACCAACCTAAATAGTTTTAAAAGCAAAATTTGAGCACTATAAAGCCGCCAATGGTAATGGAGGGAAAATAACAATTCATAATATTATACATATCTTTATTATAAATGTCATTCTCAAAAAGTAACAACGAGAATTTAGAGGTTGAAAAAAACAGTAAAAGTTACCTATTATTTAGAAATTAGGAGAGAAAAACTCAGTGGCAAAAGGATCAAATAAAATTTGCAATACTGATGATTAAATTTGCATTTATAAGCTTACGTTTCGGTCCTCATTGCACCTATTATTAGTGCTATTGCTATCTAATAAAAAACTTTTTAACAAAAAAAAACCTTCTTCAAAAGGCCACCAAAAAGAAGAAAATAATGAAATTTTGAGGTCTGTGTCAATTTAATAAAATATGAAGTCGGTTAAAAAGAACGATATTAATCAGTAATCAATATACTATACTTTTTAACCGACTTCATATTTTATTAAATTGGCACAGACCTCAAAATTTCATTAATTTCATCTTTTTGGTGGCTTTTTGAAGGAGTTTTTTTTTTGTTAAAAAGTTTTTTATTTTTTACTTTTTAGTGGTATTACAATACGTAGTTTAGTCGCTTGCCAATAGACTTCTTTGGCTGTGTGATGTGTCCAAAAATTGACATTTACCTTAAAGGAATCACACGCCGTTACTCACTTTTATTAAACCGACTTTCTTATCATCTGTGCTGTGTGATGTGTCAAAAAGTGACATTTACCTTAAAGGAATCACACGCCGTTACTCACTTTTATTAAACCGACTTTCTTATCATCTATGCTGTGTGATGTGTCAAAAAGTGACATTTACCTTAAAGGAATCGCACGCCGTTACTCACTTTTATTAAACCGACTTTCTTATCATCTATGCTGTGTGATATGTCAAAAAGTGACATTTACCTTAAAGGAATCACACGCCCTCATTTTTATTAAACCGACTTTCTTATCATCTATGCTGTGTGATGTGTCAAAAAGTGACATTTACCTTAAGAAATCACACGCCGTTACTCACTTTTATTACCTGCAAATCAATTCAGCACCCTGTATATTGATAATTTATTCAACTCGAATCTCGAAACTTCGGGTTTCAGTTCCAACGCTGACGGGTTCAATAAATAAATTTTTCTGATATAGCATTGTAGGGTGACGTCATTGGGTTTTTCTTTTTTTTTTAAATGCAATTGGAAAATTATTTATACTTGCGAGATTAAAGATTTTTTACAGCTTCGTAGAACGGCAAGATTTGAATTTTATTTTTCGATAAGCTCGCACGGTTTGCATTTCTTCTCCTCTAAAAGCATACAGTTAATTTAGAGAAATTGAGTATGAAAAGAATTTTAAAGGTTCATTCCTAAAAAAAGATGGAAGCCATTTGTGAAAACATTTGTTATATAGCCTAAAAAAATTGTTTTATAGTACAAATATTTATGAAAATATCAGCTGACCCGTTGCAAAAATTTCGCATTTTAAACGACTTAAGTCAGAAAAAAATAATAAAATGCGGCCAAGTGCGTGTCGGACTACGCACAGTGAAGGGTTCCGTAGTCGGGAAAAACATTCACGGTTAAAATTCAAAGTTAATAATGAATTAAATAATAATTTATTGTCTTTCATTTTTTTAAAGTTGAACATAGTTTTTCACAACGCCGCTATTAAAATTGAAATTTTCGGTACCTGTTTAGCGGGTTGAAACTGAGCGTTTTCATCCCTAGGGATGAAAATTTTCAGTTGTCGGTTCTCTCTGTTTTTAACGTTGTTAAGAGGGAGACAGAGCGTTTGGATCCGCATATAATTTTCGAAAACGTCAAATTAAGAAGGAGATAGAGCGATATTGAATCAGCATATAATATTCATAAACGTCAAAATGACAGACATAACCCCACATAAATCTGACAGATCTAATATTTTTGCGACTTTTTTGCACGCCCAAATTGTAGGTACCTCAAATCGAATTGTCAATAGAGTTGTTGTGAAAAATAATATTCAATTACTCGGTATGAAACTTGGCGTTTGCAACACGAGTGGTTGCATGCACTCGTACCTCTGGCAGCAAACTTCACACTAGTTGCAAACGTCAAGTTTCTTACCTTGTAATGCAATATACTATTTCTGGGTCGGAAAACTAGTTATCGAATAAAGCAGAGAGCTTTTAAAAATGAAATTATATACCATTTTATATGAATAAATTGACTACACATGTACATTGCGCATATTTTAATGCATATCTACATTGTAACAATTGTACTTTATAAAATTATTGTCAATGTATTCTTTTTTATATGAAGGAAAGTCAGGCAGTGCTCTAATACTGTTAGCAAATGCAAGCAGAAACTAGTATTACATACCGATGCTCAAGCATTTTCTGTACAACTTACCAAAAGGCAGTTCGCTATAAGTTTGAATGTACGTAATCAGAGCTGGGCAAAGCACTGAACCTAAGTGCTTGAAGCATCGAGCACTTTCATAAATGCTCGATTTATTTAAGCAACAACCACTTTCGTTTTCAAAAATGCTTAAAAATAACGAGCGCTCACTTAAGTGCTTAAGAGCACCAAGCATTAAGCATGTTAAAGTAACTTCTTAATTCTTAAAAGTCCTAAGTTAAAAATATATATGAAAACTGAAAAAAAAATCTAGTATCAAACGAAATAAGCATTATAAAGGATTGCCGAAATATGATTTGTTAACCAAAAAACAAAAATACTATTCAATGAAAGTACTTATTAAGCATTTAAAGTGCTTATAAAGCATTTAAAATGCTTATTAAGCAATTTATACCTAATGCTTAAGTTTATTTTATTTATTGTAGATTATAGACGCGTCGACATCTCAGGTCATTAGCGTGTTTCAGCTACACTAAATAACAACTTTCTGAAAATTAAATAACATCACAAAATATCCATGAGCGCAGGTGGGATTCGAACCCACGACAGTCTAGTCTAGAGGCTGCGGTACCAAGTACGCTATCCAATAGGCTACACTGCCCTCAATAAAAAATGTTGACTTGCAAAATTTCTGTTTTTTAATCAAATCGGCTTTATTTCGCGATTTCCAGTCGATATACCTACACTAAAAAAATTAACTTTGAAGCATTTTGGCATCGTCAAATGTGTTTCAGTAATAAAAGCTTATTTCTAAGTTATTCATTGCAAATTACGTTTAAATTCGGTTAAAAACATGATTTTTACGTCTAACATATCATTTTGCATTGAAAAAATCTCGTATTGAAAAATGAATTTTTAAAACTTAGAAAAAATTTTAAAAATTAAGGACCTAGTAAGTCTTTACGCGCAAGTGTTCTAAGAATCAAGCATCGAGCATCTGTTTTCAAAAGTGCTTAAAGCATTTTCAGCACTGTTCAGCTCTGTACCCAACGGGCCAACACCGTTCTTGAAGTGAAACTTATTGACGTGCAGATATTTTAAAGTTCGACCATTTTGTGTTTAACATTATACAGAAGCAATTTGAATATCAAATTCGTCGTCTCGTGTCTTTAAGAGAACGACGAGAACGAAACTGGTGGAGGCATTATGTAAAGCATATGATAATGTCGAATTTTTCAGACAAACTTGATTTATTGTGATGACTTTTTCAGAGGCCAAATGAATTACCAACGTACCAAAATCACACCTGGGATATATACGTCTCTTAACTTTCTCTCTATCTCCGCTGCGCCGTTGTTTATCCACGTCTTTATCGTTTACACAATATTTTTTATAGTCGTGTCTCTCTTTAAAATACTACGGAGATATAAATTAAAAAATATGTTAGGTTATACGCAGGGCCGGCGTTAGGGGGGGGGGTAAGCGGCTCAAAAGTACTCCGGGTCCGGGTCCCGAAGGGGGCCTGCCGGTAGTGATGAGCAAAGCAAGACAAAGATCAAGACTTGGATAGTCTTAGTCTTGGTCTTGGTCTTGCTTATTTATAATATAAGATGTAGAGATTGTACTTTTACGCACGCTTTGGACTTTTACGCACTGTGATGATACTTTTACGCACGCTTTGGACTTTTACGCACTGTGACGGTACTTTTACGCACGCTTTGGACTTTCACGCACGGTGACTAAAATACGCCTCTTTACGCCCCGCCTCACAGTGCTCGAATATTGAACTTTAGAAGCAGGAGTTATAAAAAAAATATTATATATATCTCGTGCGTAATGATTTTATGATTCGTGTGACTTAAAACTCGTTTTAACATAATGTCACTTACTCGTCAGTTATGAGTTATGACACTAGAAATACAATCCACTATATTATCTAACAATCGAAGTATCATTATGAACGCACCTTTAGAGTCTATATTCCAGGTAATTTGTATGCTAGAATAGTTCACCTCTTTCTATATTATAGTGTTCTCCTTCAGATCGACTATCTTTGTCTTTCGTTTACGGTCTAAGAAAGCGATTCTACAAGAGAGACCTTTCTCAAAAGAAGGATCCAATGGCGCACAGTGATTTTCTACTGCGGATCCATGAGTGTTGAAAGGCCCTGTTAATTATTTTTGGTAATAAGTCTCCATTCAATGACTAAGTATTGAGAAACCCCTCAGGGGGAACATTGGAATGTAGTTGTTCTCGCAATTGCATCCCAATGTTCTTTGGGAATTGGCGTTCCCAGGAGCCCGAGCTCGTACCAGTCGGTTTGTGTATGTCGGGTGGCAGGTTCTAATACACAAATGGATTATATATTGTTGTGTTGAAGACGCTAATGACCTGAGTTGTCGACGCGTCTATAATCTACAATAATAATTTAAAAAAATGCTGAGAAAATCATTTCACATTTTAATAAAATAAAACTCCGATTCAGCGAGCGTCACCGTCGGGTGCGAACAGTTCACTTTCGTTTACTACCCAGGCAAAGCGCGCCTAAGGAAGTTTTCACTTCAACAACTCCTGGAGGATTCTGATAGTATGAAGATACAATGAATGATCAACTTTTAATTTCATACTCAATGGGGTTGTAAAAGCACATTTTTTTTGGGAATGACCTTCAACTTTAATATGTTTTTTTGTGTGCTATGTCAGTTTTCAGTTACCAGTTTTATTTTTTTATTTTTGACTAATTAAAAAGAGGACAGCTTGGTGTAATGGTCAGCGTGCTGGTCTTTGGAGTAAGCTGTCATGGCGAATCTGCACCTCCGCTCATTGATGTTTTGTGATATGTTAGTTGATGTAATTAAGACGCTAATGACCTAACTTGTCGACGCGTCTATAACCTCCAATAAATAAATAAAAATTTAAAAAAATCTTTAATAGTTCGTTAAAATTATTAAATTGTGTTTAAAGACCACCAACAGCTAAGGTTATTTGGGCCTAGTACCAATTCATATTTTCAATTCATTATTTTTTTTTAATAATTAATTGAAAATCCAATTGACACTTTTACCAGCTCTCGGGCTAGAACCCGGGAACTGGGGACTTGTAATACAGGAACCATAGCAACGCCATGTAAACAACAACATTGCTACACGCTCGGCCATTCTCAAGCCCTTTAATCGTTTGTTACTTCTGAACTATTAAGAGACACTGAACTTTTCTTGAGCTTATTTGAATTAACTCATATTCTTCTATAAGTAGGTTGGTACGATAAATTCCAAGACTTGAAAAATATCCAATTTCGCATTTTTTTTAAGATACACCCCTAGAAAAATGTTGCAACGACATGTTGAGTTTTAAACTAATCGCATTAACACCTTCAAGATTCATCGGAAATAAGGTCGCCCCCAAAAGGAAATCCTGTGAGTGCGCCACTGGGAGAACGTCTCATATAAGAAACCGTTCGTGTCATACATAACTTCCGTTCTTTCACCGCCGCCCCACATCGGCCCTCCCCCCCCACCTGTTCGTGCTCCCATTCTTGGAAATGCGTTTGCATCCTAATAAGTTCATTCATGACCTGTCTTTTCCACCTTCGTTCTTTTTCATCATCTTCAACCCTTTTTCATTTAATTACTGGGATCAACTACTTTTATATAATATCTATGTAAAAGTTTGATATTATGAATTTTAATTATAATTTATCTGATATAATACGGTTCTTAAATATTTCATTTACAAATGATTAGAATCCTCTGAAGACAGTTTTGAAAACATCCTTCCTTTCTGACGTGAGCAACGTCTAATATCTCATGAGGTGGAATTTAAGAAATATTAGATGTGTGTTATTCCTCATACATAAACAAACTAGCCGTTACCCGTGGTTTCGCCCACGTATATTTCGATTTATGATTTATTATACATACAAACTTTCATCCCCTATTTAACCCCCTTAGGGATTGTTTTTCGAAAAATCCTTTCTTATTGGGTGCTTACGTCACGAAAGAAAACTACTGTCCAAATTTCAAGTTTATATCTTTAACGGTTTGACCTAGACGTTGTCTGTCAGTCAGTCAGTCAGTGAGTAACGGGACTGTTTTAAATATATAGATAATGTAAAACAACTTTTTCGTTCTTATATCCTTCCTCTAAATTGCATACAAGAATTAAAAAAATGAGTTCATTTCAAACGGATGACTTTAGCCGCCATATGATGACGTCAAAACCAGACCAGAGTACTAACCTTGAGCCAGACACACTTGCGCGCACAGATAAAGAGAGTTATGTATATGGAAAGAGAGGTGTATATTAAATACCTATGGTTTGTTTTCTATTTATGACAAATCAGTATATTATCTTTTTTTATCTATGGATCAGTGGGTGTGAGAGTACATTCAACTACAGCCAGTGAATCAGAGAAGGCGTAGCGGTATAATTCTATGTTTAAAATTACATTGAAAATACATACTTTTGGACATTTTTTTTCTTGTAGAAAAAGCTTCCGAAAAATTCTCAAAAAATTGTTATATTAGTACCGAAGTATTTGTAACGTAGATTTAACAATTTAAAATATAAAAAAAATAAAATTAAAATTATTTAATTTATTATATTTTACGAACTTGATTTTATAAGTTAAATAAAAGTGGATGTATTCCTTTCCACGACAACGAATACAATTATTTGTGTTTAACGATATTCACGTCATCTGTCTGTACCGGCGATACAGACATAGCCATTTTTTAATATTAGTCGTATTTCAGTAGAGGTGTAAAGGTGCATTGTCTTTCTTTTTAACGTATAAAAGCAAGCCATTATTGATGAAACTGAAGAAGCGTATGAAGAACAAAGACGTGGAGCTGATTGTAATTTTATCCACCCTTCAAGGTCTGTCAGATTGTTTGTAGGTACCTTCGATGGAGTGTTTGCAATATAGGTTATCGGGAACTTGTACGAAATTTATATTTTCAAATTCTAGACATTTTTAAACAACAGTTCGGCGTTTTGATTTCTAAAACCTAATCCAACCCCACCCTTAATTTTATTAACACGACTGATTTTTGAGTCAAAACTGAAAGCTGTGTCTGCTAACGTTTTTATATATTTTTCTAGAAAATTTCAAACACACCATAGCTTCTAAACTAAAAGATATATCTATAAAATATTTAGGCTTAAGAAAAGTATGAACTTTTTCATTGATACGAGCTGCTTTCTGGATTAGTAATATTTTTTATTCTTTTTGTTTACAAAAAATTAGACTGATGACCAGTCCTATACTTCCCACCTAGTAAATATTTGCAAAAAATAAACACTCTTTTTTTATCTTTTGAAAAAAGCATGTCCGTCTTTTTTGTTAAGTGATCTACTGATGGCTAGCTTAATATAGCAAAAATCATGGTTACCTTGATTTACGTACAATTTTTATTTTTTTTAGTAAAATATTTTTTTTCTCGAAAACTGTACATTTTAGAGAAAAAAAATATTGACATTTTTTTCATATTATAACATCTAGAACTCATTTATATTTTTTTTTCCTATGTTAATACGTGACATTGAGAACGTTTTTTTTTAATATCTCAGAATCCACTGAACCGATTTGACTTAAAATCTAATCAGATCTAAGTTAAAGGCTGATAAACACAATAGAACAATCGGCATGGCCGTATGTTGTCCCGTTTTTACGATATCGAAGGCGAAAAATTGACCACATACACACATACACATACAGACATCAGTCAGAAAATGATCTTAAACGATTGCTAGGGTCTCAAAACGTGAAAATCTGTTAAAATCTCGAAATATTTTTTTCGGACTAAATCCATTACTTCCCTACCATAGTAGAGGTGGGAAGTAATAAAAATTACATTGACTTTGAAGAAGTGTTCGAAAACTTTTAGGTACAACTGTACATTATCTGATTGTCTTTTTTTATCCAAACACAACTTGAAATATTTTTACATTTTATCACTGTCGTTATGTACATTTGTATAGAAATGAGAAATATAAAGCAAAAGAAAGAACTCTGATTGGCCAAAGTTATTTTCATATAGAATTGTAACAGTAAAATGTTTCTTGTAATAAACTAGCTACAGCAGACAAAAAATCTGCTTTGTATTAAGTAGGTATAATAAAAACTATATGTTGAATTAAAAATAATGATGAAAAATAAATCTAGAAAATTTTGTAAAAATATGTAATTTCAATATGATTTTTTGAAGTTATACTTCTTTAGCGAAAATAGTACACTCAAAAATTACCGACTCAAAAATTAATGAAACGCTATCAGGGTTTTGGCGGGCAAAAAATCGATGTCTTTATCCAGGAAATTTCGTTTTCTTATAAATTTTATAATTTTAAAAATCAATTTTTTGATGTTTCAAAATACTGTAATATTGTAAGTAGGCTTTGGATACTTATGCTTCCATGGCTTATGGAACATTTGACTGTAACGAGCACAAGCGTTTCGGAGACACAGGGGTTTTTACATTTTTTCAAAATCAACTGACTTTTTGATCATTCCTATGCAATAAAACAGAAGTTAATAGAATAATGAAAAACCAACTTGTGCAAAATCGATAAGGAAGAAATCATTTGTGTCGGCGTGGCCGGTTTAACTTTTTAATTAATATAGTTCCTGTAACATTCTTCCAATAAAACGGCCATCTTTTATAGACATGACGTGAACGATCTGTTCGGAAGAAATGTTTGTGATATTCAGTTTGAAAACAAGTATATTATGTACGAGTTTGCTTTGTCCCTCCATCATGTGTACAAAGACTAGGTCGTGTTTTGACTTTCCGAGCACGACATGGAAAGCAATGGATGGATGACTGAACCAAATGTTTCACTTAGCCGAAGATACCATTCGCACAGGATTGACCAAAATACGTATTCTTCGACCATACGGTCAATCGAACACATACGGCCGTATTCATAGTTAACCCTTAAGTAGTAAGGGACACTTAAATCGAATATTCGTTTCATAGTAAAAATTGACGTCTGTAAGGGCCCTTACATCACCCTCACCTTAAGAGTGGATAGTATGTCCCTTAAGTGTCGAAAAAGTATGTGCGTCTTTATTTAGACAAAGAAGCAAACAGACGTAGGAAATAATAAATTATTATTATTCTGCTAACCTAACCTGCATTCTCTGTGTAGGTAAACAGCGTAATATTACGTAAAATAAAGATTTTAAAAATGGACGATTTTGACGAATTGTACGATAGTAGTGATGAAAGTAGAATGTTTAAAAAAGAGATATATACGCGATCTTGAAAATCCTTTTGAATTTTACGAAGAAAATGAATTTTCGAAAAGATATAGATTCAGCAAAGGAGTTGTAATAGGTAGATGTATTGTTAACCGTTGGTATTCCATCGTTTGACGAAAATCAATAATCGTGGTTAATCGTGGCTAAAAACACGCATTTATATCAAAAATGACAACTAAACACAATCGGTCTGCAGTATGACCAACTGTTCTAAAGGAAACAATCATGGAGGTTTACTATAAATCTTCCCTCACTCAAGGAAATGACTATGAAATACGTTGCCCCCAGCACTCAAGCGACTCTCAGCGAAGGGACCCTTATCACTTACCTTAAGGGTTAACTATGAATATGGGCAATAGCCACTAGTGGTCTGGTCGAGCCTCCGGTGACGACTGATTCGGTCGAGGCTGCTGTATCGAGCCGACGCTTTGCCACTAGCAGCGAGCGCCTAGTGTGCGGAGCGTTCATTGAAACTCATTGAAAAATATTAGTAAAAAAAACTTTTTAGAGACAAGCTTTTGTTTAAATGCACTAAAAAGGAAAAAATAATTTTTAATAATTTAGGTTCATAATTATAAAAGCGTGGGTCGTGAACTCTATGAGAGTTTATTAGACACGACCCAGGCTTTTATAATTATGAACCTAAATTATTAAAAATTATTTTTTCCCTTTTAGTGCATTTAAATAAAAGCTTGCCTCTAAAAAGTTTTTTTTACTAATATTTATTTTGTTCATTTTAGTCTTTCAAAATTTTATCTCCCTTTGACACCCGTAGGGGTTGAATTTCGAGAAATCCTTTCTTAGTTAAATGCTTACGTCAGAAAAGGAACCAACTGTCCAACTGTCCAAATTTCAAGTTTCTAGCTTCAGCAATTTGACCTGGGCGTTGATTAGTCAAAAAAACCCTACATCTCCATTTGAACTCCTTAAGGGTTGAATTTAATTCTAAAAACGATTTATTCATGTATTGTCATCGGGAATACACATGTGTACAAAATTTCAAATCGAACGGATCCGTGGAAGTCGTTCAAAATTGAGTTACAAGATTTGACCTAAACAAACTCACAAACACACAAACTAACATACATTGCAAGTTAAATAAAAGCTTGTAAAAATATAACCACAGCTGCACGCGTTCACTAGTGGCTGAGCTGTGGTCGCGTTCGGTGACTGTGTTTGCGTAAGAACTTATAATTTATGCCGTTCGATGTCGCTAGTATGCAGTTTGTAGCTAATCCCAACTGATAAGCCCGGAGTTACTCGCGTTCCCCGTAACAACTTGATTATGGCCTATATAATATATAGATTGCAGATTATCGACGTTTGACAGATGAGGCCATCAACGCCTATTATTATGGTCTAAAGCACTCCCAAAATAATACTCTATACAATCGTGAAGACCAAATTTAAATCGGTTAAGCAGTTTTTAAGTTAATCGCGAACAAACGGACATACAGAAATGACGGTTTTTTTGACACGAACCGAGAGCAGCTGAGTTTCAAGGTTATCAAGCAAAACAGTTAAATTCAAATGTTCAAACCCTGGAATGTACCAATCTATAGATACTAACAAACTCACCACATTCTATACCCTCTGCCACTATACTCTGTAAAAAGTTTTTTGTTAGTTTTTGTGCTCTTTTACAATGTTTGAACCTCTCAACTTTTAAACTTGTGAAACTTTTCTTCTTCTTCAAGATTTTTTTTATATAAAACGGACATTGAGGCATATATCTCTATTTACTCGTGATTTTTAAAGGTTTTCTCTGTGTAATTTAACTATGTAAGGAAATTTGACTATATAAGGAAAGTCAAATGAAATTTCCAGTCATATCATTTTTGCAAATAAAATTTAGAAGTTTGTTTGTACGAAATCAATTTATGAATGTAATTTTTGGAAAGAAAGAAATGTCATTGATATTTTACAAATCAAACTTAAAGTGAACTGCAAAATTTATGTACCACATAGCAAGCACGCAGCTGTCACTAACACATTCAGGGCGGAGCTTAACATCGCTCAAGGTCTTAGAAATTCGTTGACAAACATCAGTGACTATTGTGCTAGTATTTCTATATGCTGTGTTTCAGACGTAGATTTAATTATTTTTTTCGTACAATATGAGCATACATTATTATGTTGGTACCTTGTATATATTATGTTTTCAACGTTTGAGTTATAAAGGAACTTTCATTCAAAGACCTCGTTTCAATTCCACTGATGTTTATTTGATTTTGTAAATGCTTTTATATAAATTCTCAAAACTTCACTGTTAGATTTATTCACATATTATGTTAAAATGATCAAATGCATACTTTTCAAAACTAGTAAATGAATAATGATTATACAAATAAAGTTCCATTACTGTCGAATTCGAAGATTGTAACATTTCCGATTTAAAATTAATTATTTTCAACGATGAAACATTTCTTTAATTAATCATGCATCTGAAAGTATTTTCTTACATCAATTTACAGAACTATTTTCACGTCAGTAATAACGTATAAGATTGATTGAGTTGGAGAATCAATGTTTTGAATCGGAACGTAAATAAAATAAATTCAAAATTATCCAAGTGTGTTAGCTTTCACGGCCGGCGTTGTTCCAAATCTTCACAGTTTCCGGGTTTGTAGGCTGTGGTCCGATGGTTTTTAAATCCGACTGTTCGTCTACAACTGCGGTATAAACATATTTGACAGGCTAGTGTGTTCTCTGTTCGGTCGTTGTCCTACAACGACCGAACAGAGAACAGACAGGCAGGACTACGACCGAACAGAGATCACACACTGGCACTTAGCATAAAAGAAAGGAGAACACCAGTCGTTGACACACTCACCTGTGAGCCGCCAAGGAGATTTCGACTGCTGTCACATCGCCTTTGAAAATGTCTACCGGAGTTATAGCTATAACTCCGGTAGACATTTTCAAAGGCGATGTGACAGCAGTCGAAGTCTCTTTGGCGGCTCACAGGTCAGTGTGTCAACGACTGGTGTTCTCCTTTCTTTTATGCTAAGTGCCAGTGTGATCTCTGTTCGGTCGTTGTAGGACAACGACCGAACAGAGAACACACTAGCCCGGAAACTATTAAGCTTTGGAAATTCAAAATGGTTGTGCATAATTATTTTACTAATAATTTGTTCAAAAAACGTTAATTGGTGTTGAACTATGTTTTTGTAAATTCGCACATACGTTTCTGGTGTTATTTGGTCAATTAAATTTAAGTTCAGTGACGTAAGTCCTTAGTTAGGATCATAATTAATTTAGAGAGAAGTGTAATGTTCAAACTTGGCAACAAAAGTTTTTTTGCCAAAGAAGATAACCTTAATTTTAATATAGCTCAGCGATGTCAAGCTCTGAGCTAGGATATTAAATTAAGCGAGAAATGTAATGTCAAGACTCACCAAGAATTCCCAGTCTGTAGTTGATGGTGACGACGACAACGCCGCCATAAGAAGCGAGGACACTACCGTCGTACGGGTTACCGGAATTCCACTCGTAACTCTCGCCATGGATGAACACCATTACTGGGAACCTTCTGAAGCTGCCGGAACCGCCGCCCTCCCTCGTTCCGGCTAAAAAACATACAAACAGAGGCATTCTTCTCTTAGCTCTTTAATATTTCATATTGTTTTAAATGAAATTTATTTTTAGAATGTTTATAAATAGGACCACGGATTATATATTGTACCTTGTTCATTAAAATAAAAACACGTTTGTTTGTTTGTCTGTTATTCATTAGCATTTCTTTTTTTTATTTCAATGAGATTAAAGTGTAGAGGCGCTGATGATCTCGATCTTTTTATAAACAGTTAAAGTCAAAATTAAAGTGCTTCTTTTTAAGCGAAAAAAATTATATAACTATATTCGCTGTGTGCAAAACGTATTGCTGTGGAAAACGAAATCAATCACAGCGCTCCAAGTCTTCATAGTTTCCGGGCTTGTAGGCCGTGGTCCGGTGGTATTTCTACCTGACGTTTCGTCTACAACTGCGGTAGACATTCTCAAAGGCGATGTGGCAGCGGTCGAAGTGTCCTTCTTGGCGGCTCACAGGTCAGTGTCAAGGAGGGCACTTCGACCGCTGCCACATCGCCTTTGAGAATGTCTACCGAAGTTGTAGACGAAACGTCAGGTAGAAATACCACCGGACCACGGCCTACAAGCCCGGAAACCATGAAGACTTGGAACAATGCCGGCCGTGAAAGCATGCACACCTGGATAATCACAGCGCTGTTTTTATTTTGTTTTAAATTTTCAAAACTATTTTTCTTACGTTACAAAAACTTATAAACGTTAATATTAATTTCCAAGAAAAATTTCTTTTTTTCTGTAAATACTCTTTTGTGTTAATGATATTATTTTTCTTGTTGAACTAATAGTATTTTTAAAGAAAAGTATCTTAAAACAGAATAAAAAAAACATTTGTGCAAAACAATATTGAAGAAAAATAAAATAATATTTCGACTACTTTTGTCTACAATAAGCTGAATGCATCTTTCTAAGCGTTAATTCAAGGGTTGTCAATGAGGCTCGGCCCTCATAAACATAACTTGAACTTAAACGGCTTTCAAAAAAAGAGTCAGAATGTCTTAAAAAAAAAAAATAATTTTCCCTTCGTCTTACAATTTCCTTCCCTAATCTGCATTCAACTAGAAGTCAGCGTAAATAAATCACTATATCTACCTAATAGTGATTTATTTACGCCGAATTTTAACTGAATGTAGGTTAGGGAAGGTGATTGTAAGACGAAGGGAAAATTATTTTATCTTTTTCAGAGACATCCCAACTCCTTTTTTGATGTCGGTTCAATTAAAAAAAAATAATTATGAATTTTTTTTGTTATCCACAATATTGTCGAGCGTCTACAATCTCTCCCCTCCTCCCTCTCCCCTCCTCCCTCTCCCCTCCTCACTCTCCCCTCCTCCCTCTCCCCTCCTCCCTCTCCCTCCCCCCTCCCCTCCTCCCTCGCCCCTCTTCACTCTCCCCTCATACCTCTCCCTTCCTCCCTCTCCCCTCCTCCCTCCTTCCTCTCCCCTCCTCCCTCTCTCCCTTAATCTCTCTCTCCTCCTCCCTCTCTCCCCCCTCTCTCCCTTCCTCTATCTCCCTTCCTCCCTTTCTAACTTCCTGCTTCTCTCCCTCCCTCCCTCTCACCTTCCGTATTTCCGTCTTTCCCTCCCTTCTTCTCTCCCTCCTTCCCTTCTTCTATCCCTCTCCCTCTGCCTCTCTCTCGGTATTAAAATTTCATATTTGAAAGCCCTAGTCGTCCTAGTTATTTAATAGAGAGAGAGAGAGAGCGAGAGGGAGAGAGCGTGTACTTAAAGTACTTTTGATGCAGTTTTAGAGTTTTAGACAAAGCCATTAAGGTGTCATTAAGAGAACTTTTCTGATGTTGCATTACAGTTTCCTGCAATATCTACTTGTTGTATTATTTCATTACATTAAAGAACGTCACTTTTGCACATTGTTCCATTTTTGTAGATTTTCTTTTATCGAATATTTAAATTGCTATGCAAATAGAATTTTCACTTGCTAAACGAGTTGCGTTAATTTCAGAAGAAAAAGAAGAGAAAGTTAAGAAAAGCGACTTTGAATATATTTTTTTTAAAGCTGCCAACTAATGTCCGTCTAGACAAGACAAGACAAGACTTTCAAAGTGTTGTCTTGTCTTGAAATATCAAGACAAGACTTCACTTAAGTCTTGTCTTGAAATATCAAGACTTCACTAAGTCTAAGTCTAGATTAAAAAACTCTTGTCTTGTCTAATATCAAGACTTTAGATTATTTTCAAGAGTCTAGATTAACTGAGTGTTTACCTACTACTACCTACTTAGTTTATCTAAACTCTTGAAAATTGTCTAGAGTTTTGGCAAGAGTCTTGATCTAGATAAAGCAAGTCTTGTCTTGTCTTGTCTTGAAAATTTCTAGACAAAGACTTTTGTAAGTCTTGTCTTGAATATCTAGACAAGAGTCTAGAAAGTCTAGATCTAGACGGCAACACTACTGCCAACTATCAGGGTTAGGTGGGCCTAGTATCAATCGTATTTGACATTTTTATTTTTAGAAATACATTGAAAATCTTATTAAAAAATAAGATGTAGACATTCATTTATTTAATTATTTATTTTTTGCATGCAAATTAAAAATGAGTTTTTAATCACGCTAAAGAAGTATAACTTCTAAAGCGCGTACATAAGTACACCGACTTCTTTTGTATTTTAATTTATTGTAGATTACAGACGCGTCGACAACTCAAGTCATTATATAGCGTCTTTAACACAACAAATAATCCATTTTAGAATCCGCCAGCCGGCATACACAAACCGACTGGTACGAGCTAGTGTCCCTGGGAGCGCTAATTCCCAGAAAACATTGGAATGCAAACTACATTTCAATGGTCCCCCTGAGGGATTTTTTTTGTATAGGTAAGTAGATTTAATTTCAACAGGGTGCTAAATAAATAATATTTAAATCAAGAGATTATTAAACGCATACACTGTAAAAAATGGATGTAAAGATAGAATTCGCTCGATTTTATAAGTGATTTTACATTATTATTTATTTTTACACAGAAAACTTCATAAAAACTTGGACTTTTACTGTAAAGTTAAACAAATTTGTGATTTTTACATAAAGTAAATTAAAATTATATAATTTGTGTAATATTCCAATAAAGTGTGTAAAAATTACAAAATAAAATGTATAGTTACATATATAAAATGGATGAATACAAAACAAATTAATGTAAAATTAGTAACTACGCATGTGCAATGTGTTTTTATGGAATCTACGCGATGTGGCAATACCTGTTTGCGACGCCATTGTCTCTTTGTGTGCCTATTACCAGATTAATCGCTGGCTACAAATGGACCATCGATAATCTTTATAATCGGTCTTCTCATTTCTTACAGTGTAGTACATTTATTTTATTAAGGTAAAGTAAGTGATATTAAAAACTTGTTACGTAATGTTCTAAACTTTAAAATTAAATTCGAAAACGTTTGATGTTATATTCATATCACAAACTATGATTAAAATAGTTCATTTTAATTATTGCGAGTTCATAAACTCTTGATAGCTAATAATATTCTGAAATAGGTAAAATTTCATGTATAATACTCTTTTATTATATGCAGGGCCGGCTCTAAGCATCACTAAACAGGATTTCAATGAATTTGGATATACCTTAATCTACCCTAGATGAGCTTGATAATGGCCGAGCGTGTAGCAATGCTGTTGTTTACATGACGGCTATGGTTCCTCTATTACAAATCCTCAGTTCCCGGGTTCTAGCCCGAGAGCTGGTAAAAGTGTCAATTGGATTTTCAATTTATTATTAAAAAAATAATAATGAATTGAAAATATGAATTGGTGTTAGGCCCAAATAACCTTAGCTGTTGGTGGTCTTTAAAACACAATTTTTTTCTTACCCTAGATTTATGATGATCTATCAGTCAGTCAGTATATCTGAGACATACGGACAGGACGAAATTATAAGGGTCCCGTTTTTGCCATTTGGCTACGGACCCCTAAAAATAGTCTGTCGTTTACACGGCCACGGGTGTTTTATGCGTGACAACGTCTACCTGGGATGAAAGAAATAATACATTTTGGAAAGTAGATTTTGAATTTTTTTTATTGTAAATTATAGACGCGTCGACAAGTTAAGTCATTAGCGTCTTGATTACATTAAATAACATAACTCACTTAAAACTAAATGACATCTCAAAACATCCATGAGCGGAGACGGAATTCGAACCCACGGCACTCTGATCCAGAGGCCGCGACGCTAACCACTGGACCACACTGTCCTCAATAGATTTACACGTTGATTGTCTAGTGAATTCACACTTTAATATAAATAATAGTCGTAGCTTATCTTCGAAGTTCGGTGTCTACAAGATATGATTGTTTCTAGAATATTATGTGGTAATACCATTTATAGCATTGATATATCTAGGTATTTATTAATATATCCCATTAAAGGGTGTTCGAAATAATTTTCACTTTCATGTTGAGCTCTCGCTGGTACGAGGATTCACTTCATATCATAGCTATTGAATTAGCATATATGAATTGACACTCGCATGTAGTGAAAATCTATTGATTCTGAAGCATATAAGGAGAATATTAATTTAGAAATCATGTCACGGTTGAGTATTGTAAGCTCATTCCGACGCGAAAGTGGAAAGGTTCAGGTTAGAATCCTGACTGTGACCACTGGTTGGTAAAATGATTTTTTCCAATATGTTTCGAAACAATTATATAATTGGCTGCTTTCCAACGAAAAATTGTATACTTTAGTTGTCTAATTTTTGAAAATTGTACTCTGAAGAATTCTACATATGGCGGTAAAAAGTGGGAGCCGGTCGTGATATTGCAGTGCATTTTATCACAAGTATACTCATAGAATAATATTGGAAATTCAGGTATAAACGTTAAAGGACGATTTAGATAATTCATTTCAAATGAATTATCTAAAGTAAATCGTAAATTAAACATTAAACGTAATCATCTTATAGCAGGGGCGCACATATAAATCGTATACGGGGGGGCAGTTAGAATTAAATTTTCGTATCTATAATTTGGTTTCGAGAGGTTCCAACGGCGTTCGCACAGTTCGACCGTCGATGGCCGAACTGTATACAGGGTGCTGAATCGTATTGCGGGTAATAGGGATTTAACCCGTAAAATCAAACCTTTGCGATTTCCTGCTTCCCTAATTATTTTAGGAAAAATATCTTCGAATAAAAGTTTTAGAACATAAAATTCTGCATCTAAATCATTAAACAAAATTAATTTTACATGCTGTGTAACGGCAGAAATTTGATATGAAAATGTCAAAATTACCTCAAAAACGGATGGCGATAGCCATAGAACTTGAACAAAATGATGACGTTTTAGCTGTCAGAATAATTTCTAATCATTTTGTTTAAGTTTCATGGCTGTCGCTATCTGTTTTTGAGGTAATTTTGACATTTTCATATCAAATTTCTGCCATCACAAAGCATGCAAAATTAATTTTGTTTAATGATTTAGATGCAGAATTTTATGTTCTAAAACTTTTATTCGAAGATATTTTTCCTAAAATAATTAGGGAAGCAGGAAATCGCAACAGTTTGATTTTACGGGTTAAATCCCTATTACACGCAAAACGATTCAGCACCCTGTATATACTTAAAAACGTGTGTTTCAGATTGCTAACTATAGAATAATTTTTTGCCGGAAGTATGTAGATTTATTGCAAGTTTCACTTCTCTAGTGTGTCAACTGCACGGTCTAATCAGTAAACTAAATACTCTTTAACCTTTGAGTAAGGCACAAGAAGGTACACACCCTCCAAGTGCCCCGACACACCATTTTTGAAGTGAAAACTTCCTTAGGCGCGTTAGGCACTCTTTGCCTGGGTACTGAAAAAATGTGAAGCGTTCGAAACTACTTCCGTAAAAATTCGCAACGTACTTATATATGATAAAAACGGCCGTTTACATACTTCCACCCATAGCGCAGTTGGTTACATCTTTGCGTTCTATGCATAGGAACCTGGGTTCGAGACCTGGTGGCAGCGTAGAATTTTTGGAGTTTTTTTTCTAAATTCTACATGATATTTATTTATATATATTTTTTTATTTTTGTTATATTCTTTGACAATAATTATAATTTTTTTGAAACCAAGGTGGAATTAATAAAAAATACAATTTTAGTATTTTAGTAATAAATTATTTTTAGTTCATAAATGCGCTATAATAGATGACACCAAAAAATAGAAAATCTGAAATTTTCACTTCTGTCTACACCCATTTTTTTAATGAACTCCTTCCCAAGGGAATTTTTTTTATCTAGCGTTGAGGGGGAGGGCTTTCTGGATCCTGTCACTAAATACGTGCCTGCCCCGAGCGCAATTTTCCCTTCGCACGGTCCTGTAATTACATTTTAAAAAACTAGTCGATTCGCAGTCATGTATATAAACCGAAATATCAAAATTGTAAATAAAAATGTTATGTAGGTATCAAAATTAAAAATTGTTCCCTGTGGCGTTATGATATAAATTTTAATAAAGATAAATTTGCATATAAAACTGTAATGAAATTGCCAAATCGACAATAAATGTGTACAAAAAATATCTCATATTGCAGTGATCGCTTCATTAATTATCCTAATTATTATATAAACCGTTATTATAGTTTCATTCATAATTGCTAATTGATTTCTTTATCTGTAAGAGTGATGACACACACAGCGGTTTGTGCCGAGACGGTTGCCGAGTCGGCACGAATGCTAAAGTTTTTCAATGATGCAAAACACACATCGCGGCGAAAATTGCCTGCCGACTGAAAGCCGACTCTCAGCCGCCTCGACACATCGTTCTCCACAAGAACCGCCTGACTGCCGATTTCACACCGCTGTGTGCGTCGTCGTCGAGTCGGCAATCGCCTCGGCTGTCAAGTCGGCACAAACCGCTGTGTGTGTCATCGGTCTATCATGCCTGAAATTGTGACCAGATTATACATATAGTTTTTGAAGTGAAAACTTCCTTATAGGCGCGCTTTGCCTGAGTACTGAACGAAAGTGAACCGTCACGCTTCGGGTCGGTGACGCTGAATCGGGTTTACTCGGCTCAAACACGAAAACGTATTTGTAGTATGCTGGTAATAAGTTATTTGTAGTTCATAGGTGCGCTAATAGATGACACTAAAACATATATGTTAGAGCAAAATATAATAATCCAAATCTTAAGTCCGACTCAAAACGGGCAAAGTATTATTTTAACAAAATATAATATATCGCAGTGTCTCGTTCGCTGGTCGACACAACATTATGATCTCTAGTCAGATATAAAAATCCATACCCTCTGTGTGCCCTTATCTTAATGACCAGCGCTTGTGATGACACGAGTATTTCGTTATAAAAACAAACATCCGTAGACTGAACTTCTCGCAATGACATCTTAGCCTTTCAATAATTAAGTATTAATAACTAGACGGAACATAAATAATAACCAATAATAATATTTTTTCGCTAACATATATATATATTTTAAAATTAGAAAATCAGAAATTTTCACTTCAGTCGTGTGGTCATAAGCACACACCCACTTTTTTCCATATACCCACTACAAAATAGCTGCTTTCAATACATGCACACCGGCCTGTATAAAAACATATTTCTATATAAAATCGTGTTTAAAATCGACTAATATGAGCGGGAAGTTCAAATCCGGCTGTAAATTATTATAAGAAACATATTCTGTAAAATAAAAGAAATCCCATTTTGTGTCCGATGGGAGTCATATCCTTTACTTCCTCTAGCTGCAGTATAATTTTAATATTTTCACGACCGGACCATCGGTTGGTATATAATACGCCATTTAAATATATTATCATAACAAAACATTCTAACCACACACTCATTTCTATCCTCCTTTGCTATCGTTAAAAATTAGCTACACTCTGTTAAGTTTCACAAAACCTTGGTTGGCCATGATCTAATTTTTACAGACGCAGGGAAATTCTAAGGTCAACTATTTGAAGTTAAATACTTCTTTAGACGCGTTATAAAAAAAATGATGAGAGTGAATTTTTACGATGCGCGCGCACACTGTGACACACGAACTGTGACATCAAAATTAACAAGATTGATTTCCATAGTTACCATATGAACAAATCTTGTCTTTTATTTATTTTGGAAATGGCTTGCTTTCCGACACAAGTGTGGGAAAATTACTTTCCCGCACACCGGCCTCTCAAAAGTCACATTATCATGCATATACATACAAGGGCTTGAGAATAGCCGAGCGTGTAGCAATGCTGTTGTTTACATGGCGTTGCTATGGTTCCTCTATTACAAGTCTCCAGTTCCCGGGTTCTAGCCCGAGAGCTGGTAAAAGTGTCAATTGGATTTTCAATTTATTATTAAAAAAAATAATGAATTGAAAATATGAATTGGTGCTAGGCCCAAATAACCTTAGCTGTTGGTGGTCTTCAAAACAAAAAAAAATTGTGTTTTAAAGACCACCAACAGCTAAGGTTATTTGGGCCTAGCACCAATTCATATTTTCAATTCATTATTTTTTTTTAATAATAAATTGAAAATCTAATTGACACTTTTACCAGCTCTCGGGCTGGAACCCGGGAACTTGTAATAGAGGAACCATACCAACGCCATGGTCTTTAAAATACACACATGCATGAAAAGGAGCTATTTTATTGTGGGTATGGCAAAAAGGTATTAACGTAACGTCGAGAATTAGCGGTTTTTAAAATGAGCATACGTACGCTAATATTATTATAACCTACAAAAAAATTTACCACATGCATGGGTAATATAATAAAAAGAACTGACATAGAGCATGTTTTACATAAAAATTAAAATAAAAATTGTATGCATTGTGGTTTAGGTATATTTGTGTGTGTAGGTATGTGTGTGTGTGTGTCCAGCGAAATATGTTTCATGTAGAAGGCTTTAGTACGCTTTGTGCAAGTTTATTGTAACATTGTTCACACAACGTATCAGTGCGGGTCAAAAGCTCGGAAAAAATATGGAATTTACATAATTTTACTTTTTATCATCCTATGAATACTTTTGAGCTAAAGCTTTAAAGGGAAGTTTTCCTGTAAGTTACATTTTAGTGTTCTGTACCTAAATTGGTAAAAAAAATGGGTGTGTGCTTATGACCACACGACAGAAGTGAAAACTTCAGATTTTCCAATTTTTGGTGTCATCTATTATAGCGCATTTATGAACTAAAAATAATTTATTTCTAAAATACTAAAATTCTATTTTTTATTAATTCCACCTCGGTTTCAAAAAAATTATAATTATTGGGATTCGAACCAACGACAGTCTGATTCAGAGGCCGCGACGCTAACCACTGGGCCTCCTAAGATGTTCTCACGTCAAAATTAAACACTTATATCATCTCGGAATTTTTCTCAGAGACCGTTAGATATAGAATGTTGATTAATTAATTAATTGTAGATTATAGACGCGTCGACAAATCAAGTCATTAGCGTCTTCAACACAACAAATAATCCATTTGTGTAATAGAATCCGCCAGCCGGCATACATAAACCGACTGGTACGAGCTCGGGTCCCTGGGAGCGCTAATTCCCAAAGAACATTGGAATGCAATTAGCGATAGCAACCATAATCCAATTTCCCCCCTGTAGGGTAGAAAGTTGAAATTTGGCACAGTTGTATTCCAACTGGTGGTTCTATTACAGATTAGACCTCTCTTAAGTTTGTACTTTGTAATTTTTAACCGACTTCAAAAAAAGGGGGTTTCTCAATTCGACCGTATATATTTTTTATGTTTTATGTGTGTTCGCGGATAACTTCGTCGTTTATGAACCGATTTTGAAAATTTTTTATTTTTTTATTTGAAAGGATATACTTTCAGATTGGTCCCATAGAAATTTCATCAAAATCGGTTCAGTAGGTCGGCTGATTTTAATAAAAGTAAGTAACGGCGTGTGATTCTTTTAAGGTAAATGTTTTTTTTTGACACTAAAAAGTAAAAAACTTTTTAACAAAAAAAAACTCCTCCTAAAAGGCACTAAAAAGAGTAAAATAATGAAAATTTGAGGTCTGTGCCAATTAAAATATGAAGTCGGTTAAAAAGTATAGTATAGTGATTAATATCTTCTTTTTAACCAACTTCATATTTTAATTGACACAGACCTCAAAATTTCATTATTTTCCTCTTTTTAATGCCTTTTTGAAGGAGTTTTTTTTTTTAAAGTTTTTTTTATTGTCACCCGCACAGATATTTTCTGTGACCTGTGCACAGACGGAGTTCAGCTAACTAAATGCTAATTGCAACCTGAATACTACTGAAACAAATTGGATTCAGAAGATTGAGTGGTTTTCACTATTACTGTAAATTAATGATGCTCGAAAATATTTTTACATTTTTTAAGTTAAATCTTTCAAAATACGTTTAAAAATGTATACAAGCTGTTCTACACGTATCTGTTGACGCAAAAATACTTGTTGAGCGTTTACTGTACTCAGTCGCAGCCGCATCGAATTAATGTCTCAGATTTATTTATTTATTGTAGATTATAGACGCGTCGACAACTTAGGTCATTATAGCGTCTTGCATTCAAATAACTTAAAACTAAATAACATCGCAAAACATCCATGAGCGGGATTCGAACCCACGACAGTCTAGTCTAGAGGCTGGTACCAAGTACGCTATCCACTAGGCTACACTGCGCTCGCCTTTTCTTTCTTTCTTTATTTATTGTAGATTATAAACTTAAAACTAAATAACATCACAAAACATCCATGAGCGGGATTAGAACCCACGACAGTCTAGTCTACAGGCTGGTACCAAGTATGCTATCCACTAGGCTACACTGCTCTCGCCTTTTCTTTCTTTATTTATTTATTGTAGATTATAAGCACGTCGACATATCAGGTCATTAGCGTCTTAAATTACATTTAGCAATAACTAACTTAAAACTAAATAACATTATACAAAACATCCATGAGCGCAGGTGGGATTCGAACCCACGACAGTCTAGTCTAGAGGCTGGTACCAAGTACGCTATCCACTAGGCTACACTGCCCTCGCCTTTTCTTTCTTTCTTTATTTATTGTAGATTATAGACACGTCGACAACTTAGGTCATTAACGTCTTAAATTACATTAAATAACTAACTTAAAACTAAATAACATTACAAAACATCCATGAGCGCAGTTTGGATTCGAACCCACGACAGTCTAATTTAGAGGCTGGTACCAAGTACGCTACCCACTACGCTACACTGCCCTTTAATAATGTCTCAGACATATAGTTATGACGCGATGACGGAATGTCTTAGACATAGTTTTGTCGTGTCAGGTCAGCAAGAAACGTTCCATCCAGGTGTGCAACCTTTCACGGCCGGCATTGTTCCAAGTCTTCATGGTTTCCGGGCTTGTAGGCCGTGGTCCGGTGGTATTTCTACCTGACGTTTCGTCTACAACTGCGGTAGACATTCTCAAAGGCGATGTGGCAGCGGTCGAAATGTCCTCCTTGGCGACTCACAGGTCACAATTACAGAGAGACGGACTACGACCGAACAGAGAACACACTGGTACTAGGCATAAAAGAAGGGAGAACACCAGTTACTGACACACTGACCTGTGAGCCGCCAAGGAGGACACTTCGACCGTTGCCACATCACCTTTGAGAATGTCTACCGCAGTTGTAGACGAAACGTCAGGTAGAAATACCACCGGACTACGGCCTACAAGCCCGGAAACTGTGAAGACTTGGAAGAAACGTTCCGTCTGTCCTTGAGAATTAATTCAATTAAAACTGAAGCGACTCAAAATCAACGTCAAACTTCCGTTTTTTGCGTTTTGTGCAGTTGTGTTGGCGTACCTGGCGTTTACTGTACGCCTCGGCGGATTGCAGAAAACGTATGCGACGTTTATTAATTATTATTTTAATTAATTTATACATTCTGCGCACATTTTGTCGCGACGACAACTTGTACATTTATGCAGAACGTGTACAGACGTACATAAAACACATGTACATGTATAAATATACCGGGTGTACGTTTAAACCTTATATTAGAAGCCCAAAATCATATTGTTACAAAACTGTTTTCTGAGTTGGCGGAATAAATATTAATTTACAATAATTAAAAACACAATAATAATGAACGCAACCACGAAAAGTCAATTCTAACAATCAACATAAGCAAACAATAACTAAACAGTAATTACAAAGCAAAACAAAACAACTATATACAATAATTCGTAATTATTACCACTACACTAGTATTTATTTATCAATTTGGTTATTTATTTTTATCACGGCACTATTTATATTACTGCTCCACCGTAGACTTGAAAGCGTGACTCACCGTTGACTGATTCTTACTCACTCGTACTGCTGTTTATATAGGCTGCGTAGCATAAGCCTAGTGTGTTCTCGCTTTCTTTAGAACTTTCGTGCAGGTACCAGTTGTTACAGTAAGCGGACCCCCGTTTCTCAGAACTCTTGCCTGCCGGTTATATACAGGGTGATCCGTAACAATATACTAATAATTTTTCTTCGCTTCGCTTATACATTTTTGTGGTTTAAATTAGAAAAATAAACATACGTTGACTATTTACACTTTCCCGACCTTATTTATGAACTTAAAAGGTCCATTTTGGTCTGAAATTAAAGATAAAGGATTTTTGTTTAAACTAGCTACGGAGCAATTTTTGAAAATATTGAAAAGCCTTTTCAGCAGAGCTGATGTAAACTATTTGAATTCTGAACTCAACATTTTTGAATGAGTCATTTTCCCGAGAGTAATTCCTTCAATTATCCACGAGAGACAGCACTTGTAGTAGGTACAAACATTATTTATTCCCTATTTAATATAACTTAATTATTTAATTAATTTAATAACAATAATAATTTAATTATTAAGTTATACCAATAAAATGACACGACACTAATGAGGAATAAATAATCTTTGTCCCTACCACAAGTGCTGCCTCTCGTGGATAATTGAAAGAACTAGTCTCAGGAAAATGGTTCATTAAAGTAGAATTATTTCAGGTTAATTTGGACGCACGTCTTGGCAACAGAGAATTGGCCATTTACAAATAGATCCATTCAAATAAATCGTTTTATGATAGTTGTGTCTCTTTCTTGGAGCAAGCGTTCTTCCTCATAGCGTTATAAATAATGATATATGACCATTAGACTAATTGCAATTCCATATTACAAGCATGCACTGGTAGTTGATTTATGTATTCTAAGTACCGAGCTAGTCGTGTACTTCGTTATGTTAAGGAAATAGACGTTCTATTTGTCGCTATTAGCATATTAATTAAATGACAAATTTCTATTTGTCTTTAAAAAAAAATATTTTTTATTTATTTAAAATTATAAAATAGTTACAAAGTTTATATAAGTAATATTATTTAATTAATTATTTAACGTTTAATGTTGCTTCTATTTTACATACAGAATTTAATGGACTTTGCCCCACAACTGTTATAGTTTAAAGTTAAGAATAAATCTTTGTATAATTATTATTATTTGAGATTGCTTCTATTTTGCACATAGAATTTAATGAGCTTGGCCCAACAACCTTTCTTGATGAAAGTGAGATTGAATCTGAATAATTATTAATATTTAGTAAAAATCACAGTTTGCCCGAAATGGACTTTGTACTGTAAAATGTGCTATGTTCAGCAAAGTAAACTATGGGAAACAATTGTGTGAGAAAGTGTCTTATGTCACTTGTGCACATTGTCATATGAAACATGTCATATAATTTATTATGTACCTACAGTGTGTTCAAATAAATACGATAGTCACAAAAAATTTGGAATCTTCACGGTAAGTTGCAGGGCAGTGGAAAGAACAACCAGGCTCGGGGGACAGTATACAAAGTTGAAAAAAATGAGTGTGTCTTTATGATCACACTATAGAAATGAGAACTTCAGATTTTCTAATTTTAAAATATATATATAATTTTTTAATCACACAGTTTAATCATACACAGTTAAAAATTTTATGTTAAATATAACATATTTTAGATGTCCTCAGCGATCCACTAATTTTTTTATGTTATTTTAACATAACACCTTTCTGTTAATCGTTTACATGCAAGTTCTGTTAAATATTTAACATTTACATGACATATTTTTGTGTTGTTTTAACTTCTTTTTTCTGTTAATTTAACTAAGTCTTCATGTCAACCTAATACAATTTTATGTTAAAATTGACATTTTTAATCAATATTTTATTAACTTAATTTAAATATAAATTTTCATATTTTACATATGACTTATATGTCAAATATTACCTACATAAATAATTAGTTAATTGGAGGACTGCTCCATATCGCCACCCCAACCGAATAAAGGCGTAAAGTTCTTCACCGATTTTTTTCACTTATAATGAATTAAAAAAAAATCGGTGAAGAACTTTACGCCTTTATTCTGTTGAGGTTTAGATATGGTGCCAAATAAAATATCTTGATATAGGTATACATATAGGACATAGGTATATTATAATATATTTTTATTGTAGTAATAGTATGTATAATAACATAGTAATAGTACATAATAATAACAAAATTAAACACAAAATAAAAAGCACAAGTGGATAAGTCCAAGCTCTGGCTGATCACCGTAGAAAAGCCTATCAGACAACACTATTAAAATTTTATTATTGAATATACCTAAAAACATCAAATCGGTGACAGACTATACCAATTTTTTTAGATCATTTTTTATTGTCAGTATCTCAAATATTGCTCTATAGTACTTGATGAAATTTATACAGATTATAGAGAAATACCTATATTATTAAGATTTATAATTATCACTGTCTGCCTTGCAAATTTACACGTCCAGATTAAACAAGAGTTAAGTGGTAAATGCAGGATTCCAATAGAGTACTAACATTTATTTTCATTTATTTTGATTTCTTACTTGAGTTGAATTTCTGTTAACATTACTTTCCTGTTAGAATTACTCATGACTAGATGTCATATGAACATATTTATTATTTCAATTGATTTTAACAAAAATAATCTATCAGAAAGACATATATTTTATGTTAACGCAGGTGACCAACATAAAAATAAGTTTTTTTATGTGTTAATATAAAATAACATTTATAAAACGTAAAATCTCGCACCAAATATGTTATATTTATTATTTAACACATAAGAGGACCTTGACATATCTATGAAATGTTATTTTAACTCAAAAAAACAGTAAAGTTTAACATAAAAAAATTGACAGAGGATTTTTTTAACATATACAAACTCGATTTTTAACTGTGTAAATATACTAAAATCGGCCTATACAATTAAATTTAATGAATATAATACCTTAACGATAACATTAAGTTTTAGTGTCATCTGTTAGCGCACTTGTGAATTACAAATGACTTTTTACTCGTATTAAGTTTTTAGTGTCATCTATTAGCACACTTACGAACTACACACCCAGCATATTATTGCAAATACGTATTAGTATGAACTACCCAGCATATTGCAAACACGACGTGTTCGTGTTTGAGCTGAGGCCCCGATTGTCACCGTCGGGTGCGTTACACATCACTTAACAGCCCAGGCAAAGCGCGCCTAAGGAAGTTTTCACGTCAAAAATTTTTGAAAAGTAAATTTTGACCTAAACTAACACCATTCCCCAGTTGTGGAGTTGGATCCAGAATTTTGGTTTGGGAGGGGCTTGACCCAGCTGAGGGAAGACTTTATCAAGGTAAACACTAAAAAAGCACAAAACATTTTATTTCGCTCATTCAAACGAACGCTAATGACCTAAGTTGTCGACGCGTCTATAATTTACTCATTTAACGCATAACCTATCTACTATGAAAGCAGGATAATATCGAGTTTAAGTTGAGATTTGTCAGGGGTGGACACAGATGCTTTTTTTTGGGGGGCGGGCTTTAACCTCTTAGTCCCCCCTGGATCTGCTACCGGTTGGAATAGTAAAAGAGGGAAGATATACATAAATTTTAAGCGAAGAAATAAAAAATTTCAGAATTTTATTATGTTTTGGAGTCAATATTTTTCATAAATATAGTCTTATAAATAAGTATGATCTCTAGATTGAGGCGTACATATTATATTTTTCGAAAAAAATGGAAAACGTTATTATCATTTTTAGTAGATAGGGCAAAGGCACCAGTTCTCGACCTGGGTATTTAAGTGGTCAACAAATTTTGATGAGCTATGTGACGTCATTCTTAACCCAATATGACGGATTACTTTTTTCTTTACAACCCCCTTAATATGGATATCAAATGAAATGGTTTGACGAGTAAAATACGATAAGTTATGTGACGCCATTCTTAAAACTAAAAGGTAAAAAATAAAATCTAAAAAAAATTTTTTTAAGAAAAGGTTTTAATTAAAAAAATGTACCTATCTACTAAAAAGTAAAAAATATTTTAATAGTTAAGTATATCTGGAAATTTAAAGTTTTGAGGAGGTTGCGCAATGTAATTAAGCAAGTGTTGTAAGACCGCCCCAAAGTTTTTAGTTTTCAGATGTATGAAAATTATTTTTTTACTTTTTAATGCATTTTTTAAATAAAGGCTTTTGTTATTATTTTTTTTTATTTTTTTCATTTTGAGGTACGGAACCTTAAAAATGATCGCGACCGCACACTGTAAAAAATGGATGTAAAAATACTTTGAAAGTTAAGAATTCGCTCGATTTTCTAAGTGATTTTACATTATTATTTATTTTTACACTAAAACTTCATAAAAACTTGGACTTTTACTGTAAAGTTAAACAAATTTGTGATTTTTACATAAAGTAAATTAAAATTACATAATTTGTGTAATATTCCAATAAAGTGTGTAAAAATTACATAATAAAATGTATAGTTACATATATAAAATGGATGAATACAAAACAAATTAATGTAAAATTAGTAACCACGCATGCGCAATGTGTTTTTATGGAATCTATGCGATGTGCAGGCGATACCTGTTTGTGACGCCATTATCTCTTTGTGTGCCTATTACCAGATTAATCGCTGGTTACAAATGGACCATCGATAATCTATGTAATCGGCCTTCTCATTTCTTACAGTGCAGGTGAACGGTTGGGAATTGGTGTGTTTACCCTATACAATATGAGCGAGCCAGGAAAAAATCATAAAATAGTCATATAAATCAAATACAGGTTTCAGATATAATCTTACACTGTGCAAACAGGAAATGAAAAGTCAATATTTAGCCGGAAAGCAATTCAATAAAAGAAGAAATTCTTTTTTTATTATGTTGGTACCTTCAGTTTTTTTTTCTTTTCAGTTTGTGATTTCCCCAGAATATAGTGTTTATTTTACTAAGTACATATTATCAATGATATTTTGATAGAGCTGTGAAATATATCATCAATGGTGTTAACCCAAAAATTACTTCGAGCATTTCGAGTTAAAAGATAAATTTTAATCTAAACTATATTATAAATGCGAAAGTGTATTTGTCTGTATGTCTGTTTGGTACCTCTTCACGGCTTAAGCACTGAACCGATTTCGACGAAAATTGAGATTCCTTGAAGCCGGACAAAGGACATAGGCTACTTTTATCCCGGAAAACTGTTCCCGAGAGAGTGCATTCGTTTCACCTAAAATGCAACATCCACTGAACAAAAACATCAGTAACAATATTTTTATAAAAAAAATGAATAACAGCGATTTTTTTAAATTAGAATATTACAAATGATTTATGTTTTTGTTCGGTGGATATTGCATCAAATTTTAATTTGTTGTTACGGTGACTGTTTTAAGCATACATTTCAATTTGCAGAACAAAATGTCGATATTAACCCCCTCTCTTAGAGGGAAACTTGCTCGCCTAAGTGTTTATATCGTTCTGCAAGAGGGTTAATACCGACATTTTGTTCTGCAAATTGAAATGTATGCTTAAAACAGTCGCCGTAACAACATATTAAAATTTGAACCTTGAAGTAATAATATAAATGTCGTCGGATACATGACACGTTTAGGGTGATCTGCCACCACTTTAATACTGACCAATCGACCTGCAAATATTATAATGGCATTATTGGGTCACCGACAAGCTATATACAAACAATTTCAGCCTTGAAGCAATAATAATTGTGACAATTATTTTTTTACATGTTGGGGGCGGTCTGCATCCCTCCCATACCGCTATCTAGCAAAATCCCTTAGTCAGGACACTTTAATATGTCTTCCTCAACATCTTCACAAAAATAAGGCCTTGAATAAATAACACCAAAAAATTGTCACTAGCTCTCGGTCTATAGAATAGAATAGAATAGAAATAATCGTTTTTGAAAAACTATAAAAAGGTGTAATAGCGTCATACAGAATAAAGATATACAATTAATAAATTATATTTAATAAAAAATAGTTGGACAGATTTGTGAAATTCAGTGTATTTATAGAGTTGCCCCTTTAACATTGTTTCCTATTATAAAAAGCTTCGGCAAAAACCGGAGAGATTAGCACAAAAACAATTGACGATACGTACAGGTTTCACTCCCCCGAGTATCTGAGCTGTCCGTGAAGTATCCATCAACAAAATAATGAATTATAATCAACGGAATTGTTGATTGTTGACCACGGAATAAAACAAAATAACTATCATTCGTTGTTTTACCTAACTAAGGAGGGTTCATATTTGTGCCACTGTAACACGCCTGGACGGATTTTCACAATTGAGGAGTCGATAGATTCGTTATAATTTCACGAGTGCACTGAATATATGATGACACGTAAAAATCAATATGGCGGACGCTAGACGCCATATTGCCATATTGCCAAAGCACAAAAATCAGCAAAATTGTTTATGCGTGGTATCAAATTAAAGAGCTTCAGCTAAAGATTTCAAAAATTGTGTTGTTTTGAGAAAATAGTAACGTCAGTACTGTGCACAAACGAGTTTCGAGTCGGACGGGTCTGTGTTTTCTAACAAGGGGTGGTTCTATGAATATGGTTAGTTAGTTGTTCGACGCAAGTCGAGACGCACCATTGACCACCCCTTGTTAGAGAACATAGACCCGCCCGACCCGAAACTCGTTTGACGCTGCTATCTTCTCTATAAAACGGTACTACTCTACACACTGTAAGAAATGAGAAGGCCGATTACATAGATTATCGATGGTCCATTTGTAGCCAGCGATTAATCTGGTAATAGGCACACAAAGAGACAATGGCTCGCAAACAGGTATCGCCTGCACATCGCGTAGATTCCATAAAAACATGCGTGGTTACTAATTTTACATTAATTTGTTTTGTATTCATCCATTTTATATATGTAATTATACATTTTATTTTGTAATTTTTACACACTTTATTGGCATACTACACGAATTATATAATTTTAATTTACTTTACGTAAAAATCACAAATTTGTTTAACTTTACAGTAAAAGTCCAAGTTTTTATGACGTTTTCTGTGTAAAAATGAATAATAATGTAAAATCACTTAGAAAATCGAGCGAATTCTACCTTAATTTTCAAAGTATTTTTACATCCATTTTTTCAGTGTACTACGACAAACGGGGGATGAGCACTGAGCGAAAATAGCGATTTGCAGCCGCGCGAAAAAGTTCGTATCACCATTTCAAATACCTCGGAGTATAATTTGATCGAGAATTCTCACAGGTCATCAGAACGAGGAGTTTTCAAGTTGTTGTTATATTTTCTCTTTTTACAAAAGCCCCAGAGTCTAGACTAATCGATTATATTGAAATATAACTTTTATTGTTTCGTTTATAACATGATAAATGTTTTTTTTCTTTTCATATTCGTTTATGGCAAGTTTTTGAAAAGTGTTTTTATATATTTTTACAATACGATCAAATAAAGTACTTCCTACATAAAAATAATTTTAATAAAATTCAACTGAGTCTTCATGGTTTCTAGGCTTGTAGGCCGTGGTCCGGTGGTATTTCTACCTGACAATTCGTCTACAACTGGGGTAGACATTCTCAAAGGCGATGTGGCAGTGGTCGAAGTGTCCTCCTTGGCGGCTCACAGGTCAGTGTGTCAGTGACTGATGTCCTCCCTTCTTTTATGCCTAGTACCAGTGTGTTCTCTGTTCGGTCGTAGTCCGTCTCTCTGTTATTGGTCATTTGCGCAGTGTGTAGTGGTGGGGGTGAGTTCTCTACTCGGTCGTATTTCATCCTTGTACGATTGGTTATTGGTTTTGTATGTCGGAGTGCTGGTGTCCAGGTTTTACTGAGATTGAGGGCTTCATCTTTTCGGTTGAAATTCTGTGTGTGTTTTTGTATTTCAGGTGGTAATACCACCGGACCATGGCCTACAAGCCTGGAAACCATGAAGACTTGGAACAATGCCGGCCGTGAAAGCTTGCACACCTGGATAAAATTCAACTGAGTTCAAAAAACAAGTCAGAACTCAGAATGTCTCTAAAAAGATAAGATAATTTTTTTCCTTCATTTTACGATCACTTCCCTAACCTATATTCAATTAGAAGTCGGCGAAATTATTTCTTTATTAATAGTCTAAGAGGCAGCAATGGATTTTCTTAAGTGTCTATACGTAAGGCAAAATAATCTCAACAATCCATGTATAAGTGTTCCCCAATTTTGAGAATCTATAACTTGTAAGTCTGACAGTTATTCTCCCTTTCGTTTTAAGAAGTTAGACAAATTTTTTATGTAATAATATATTCTAAATTATTACTCATTAATATAGATTAAAAAAAAGTGTTGCATTATTATAGATACATGAAAAATTCATATTTTACCTGTCTAACTTGTACTTGCCATCTAAAACGCAAGGGAGAAAGGCTACCAGACTTATAGATTCTCAAATGAGAAACACGTATACTTACAGGAGTTTTTAATATTTTTTTTGCCTTAAGTAGTAACTTGAGAAAAAACGTCACCAGCTCTCAGCCTATATTATAGTCATAGTGCTTTATTTACGCCTTCTTCTAATTGATGTAGGTGAGGGAAGGTGATTGAAAAGCAAAAGGAAAAATTATTTAATCCTTTTTGGAGTCATTCTGACATTCCACTGTAACTTATTGAGGTTATGTTTATTTTACAAATTCAACTACTTATGTCCCTTGCATAAAATAAGTAGTGCATAATAATAAGCTTTTGACTACAATAGCTTTCTCATCTGAAGTTTGCTATATTTAAGTTTTAATTAAAGCATTACACTGTACATATATATTTATTTTATATGAGCAACGATCTCTATATTGCATTTTACTATCCCAAGCTCGGCTTTTTCTCCGTAAGGTATTTACTTTATACTACGCGAATTTAAAATAATTGTTTGAGGAAGAGCTTAAAGCTATTATTTGCACAAATGCACTAAAAGATCTACAATTTAACGGATTTTTATAGTGCAACCAATGTAAAGCGCATTTTTTTAAAAGCCACCAACAACTAGAACTACTTGGGCCTCGTTAGGCTTAATACTAATTCAAATTTTTAATTTTAATTTTTTTTATGGATTTAAAATTCAGTTGATACATTTATTAGCTCTTGGAAAATTTATCAAAGGGGCTTGAGGGGAGGGTCAAAAATCGATCAAACTAGGTCTCATTTCAGGAAAAATTCATTTTCTTAGAGATCTTATACTTTTAAAAATCAACTTTTTGACGTTTCAATTTTTATTTTATTTATTGTTAATTATACACACTTAAAACTAAATGACATCATAAAACATCCATGAGCAGAGGCGGGATTCGAACCCACGACAGTCTGATCCAGAGGCCGCGACGCTAACCACTGGACCACACTGTCCTCTTGTTATTTCAAAATAATGTAATATTGTAAGCAGGCTTTGGATACTTACGTAGATAATCCAAGGATTTTATTATTAATAATTATTTATTAATTTCAAAAATGCTGAGAGGAAAACAGCGTAAAGCACATACCCTTTTTAGTGTATTTGCCATAATATGGCACATACACTATTGGCGTCGGTCGGATGGCGGGACCTAGGGGTCGGACCAAAATTTCTCGACGTTTCATAGCCTCCTGAACACTTTGGCACCATTTTTGAAAATGTTTATATATATATGTATGTATATATTTATATATATATATATATATTTATATATTTATATATTTATATATATATATTTATATATATATGTGTGTACACGATAACTCTCGACAGACTTAATCGATTGAAACGAAATTTGGTACACACATTGGAACCCATCACCGCAAGAAGCCTATTTAAAATGGGCCCGATCGGACCATTTTCAGGGTTGTATTTAGGGGTTCCAAAAAGTTTTTGGGCCCAAAAATACCGAAAAATTTGTCAGAATCGTTTCAAAATTGAAATTTAACTCTTTAGTAAAGATTAAAATGTGCTGCTAAAATTTTAATAAAATCGGCCCGACAGGACCGGACTTTCAAATTTTATGAAAACACTAGTTTGTTGATACGGATTTACTTATGGAAGGGTGTATTTAATTGGGTGTACTGATAAAATCCATGTCTAGTATTGAAATTTAGAAAAATTTAATTATTTTAAGGGATGTATTAAGGGGTTAAATTTTTTATTTTGTCAAAAAACAAACTTAAGTTTACATAATAATGCCACAATGCCTGTATTAGCAAATACACTATATTGTCGGCAGGGTTTGGCACTGCGACCCGAGTTTTTTTAATAGATATTAATTAGAGAGTCGCCAAAGCGGATTAGATAAAGGGAACTAATAATTACAGCCAATCTAAGGCTAATAATAGTGCTTCTGACGTGGAAGGAAGCCATTTATTTATTATATAGTCGATGACCACAAATGTTCATTGCTTCTCTGAACACTAATGGCCGTCTCATTATTATTTTGATTAGATTGCTCGGCCGATTATCATTGAATATATTACGTAATGTCACGCGACTGTCCCTTGTATTACGGCGATTTTTACTTCCCACCTCTACTATGGTAGGGAAGTAATGGATTCAGTCCGAAAACAATATTTCGAGATTTTAACAGATCTTCACGTTTTGAAACCCTAGCAATCGTTTAAGACCATTTTCTGACTGATGTCTGTATGTGTGTGTGTGTGTGTGTGTATGTGTGTGTGTGTGTATGTGTGTATGTGGTCAATTTTTCGCCTTCGATATCTTAAGAACGGAACAACATACGGGCATGCCGATTGTTCTATTGTGTTTATCAGCCTTTAACTTAGATCTGATTAGATTTTGAGTCAAATCGGTTCAGTGGATCCTGAGATATTCTAAAAAACGTCCTCAGTGTCACGTATTAACATAGGTAAAAAAAAATATAAATGAATTCTAGATGTTATAATATGAAAAAAATGTAAATTTTTTTTTCTCTAAAATGTATAGTTTTCGAGAAAAAAAATATTTTACTAAAAAAAATAAAAATTGTACGTAAATCAAGGTAACCATGATTTTTGCTATATTAAGTTAGCCATCAGTAGATCACCAAACAAAAAAGAGGGCCATGCTTTCTTCAAAGAATAAAAATTAAATTGTGTTTTAAAGACCACCAACAGCTAAGGTTAATTGGGCCTAGTCAAAGAATAAAAAAAAAGAGTGTTTATTTTTTGCAAATATTTACTAGGTGGGAAGTATAGGACTGGTCATCAGTCGAATTTTTTTTATACTTTTCAACCATATATCTATAATTACATACAGATTTCAGTTAAGACGCAATATAAGTAAGTTTTGTTTACCTGGTTTTATGAAAACATTAATGCATTAGAGAAAATCGTTTCACTTCAAATTCAACACTAAGAATATTTTTAGATTGTATTTCTAGTGTCGTAACGATTACAGAGTGTCCCAGATTGATGTATACATAGGGGAAAAAATGCACTGTAAAAATGGATGTAAAAATACTTTGAAAGTTAAGGTAGAATTCGCTCGATTTTTTAAGTGATTTTACATTATTATTTATATTTACACAGAAAACTTCATAAAAACTTGGACTTTTACTGTAAAGTTAAACAAATTTGTGATTTTTACGTAAAGTAAATTAAAATTATATAATTCGTGTAGTATGCCATTAAAGTGTGTAAAAATTACAAAATAAAATGTATAGTTACATATATAAAATGGATGAATACAAAACAAATTAATGTAAAATTAGTAACCACGCATGCGCAATGTGTTTTTATGGAATCTACGCGATGTGCAGGCGATACCTGTTAGCGACGCCATTGTCTCTTTGTGTGCCTATTACCAAATTAATTGCTGGCTACAAATGGACCATCGATAATCTATGTAATCGGCTTTCTCATTTCTTACAGTGTTGAGAACATTTACAATATTGTAGACAAGCGACTAGGTCCTGCAGTCAGGGTCCATTCTGATTGGTTGAATACACAGTACACACACACAAACGAACGTATTAACTAACTAGTGAACTCTGTATATCTATAATATGGATAGTTGATAGCGATTAAAAAATGGGTTTTGTATGTGGAGAATGTTCAAACACATATATTCTTCAAGACAGGCATTAATGTTCACAAAATTAGAATGAAAACTTCAGGTAAGGCTTATAATCTAATTCTTTCTATAAAAGTCGACCAATTTTTTGACATTTCAAGATACATCGATTTTCGGGATACGCGGTTCGCTTTGAGGTTTTACGAGATCGGTCTCCTTTCTCTCTATCCTTCATGCATATTATATTCATGTATAGACCGAGAGTTAGTGACAATTTTTTGGTGTTATTTATTCAAGGCCTTATTTTTGTGATCTTCACAGATGTTGAGGAAGGCATATTAAAGTGCCCTGAGTAAGGAATTTTGCTAGATAGCGGTATGGGAGGGATGCAGACCGCCCCCAACATGTAACAAAAAAAATGGTTACAATTATTATTGCTTCAAGGCTGAAATTGTTTGTATAGCTTGTCGGTGACCCAGTAATGCCATTATAATATTGCAGTTCGATTGGTCAGTATTAAAGGGGTGGCAGATCACCCTAAACGTGTCATGTACCCGACGAAATTTATATTATTAGTTCAAGGTTCAAATTTTAATATGTTGTTACGGCGACTGTTTCAAGCATATATTTCAATTTGAAGAACAAAATGTCGATATTAACCTCCTCTCTTAGAGGGAACATGCTCGCCTAGGTGTTTATATCGTTCTGCAAAGGGGTTAATACCGACATTTTGTTCTTTAAATTGAAATATGTGCTTAAAACAGTCGCCGTAACAACATATTAAAATTTAAACCTTGAGCTAATAACATAAATTTCGTCGGGTACATGACACGTTTAGGGAGATCTGCCACTCCTTTAATACTGACCAATCGATCTGCAAATATTATAATGGCATTATTGGGCCACCGACAAGCTATACAAATAATTTCAGCCTTGAAACAACAATAATTGTGACCATTTTTTTTGTTACATGTTGGGGGCGGTCTGCATCCCTCCCATACCGCTATCTAGCAAAATCCCTTACTGAGGGCATTTTAATATGCCTTCCTCAACATCTTCACAAAAATAAGGCCTTGAATAAATAACACCAAAAAATTGTCACTAGCTCTCGGTCTAGTACCTATACCTACATATTTTGTATGCGATAAATAGAAAGGGATGACTTGACATACGAAACCATGGGAATTTAATAATAATTCACGTCAAAGTGTAAGAGAGCTATTGTACCGAACACAATTGGTTCTTTGATTTAAATTACATGTAGACGACGACGAATCTATATAATATTATGTGTTCGTAGAGACTTATTGTTGTACAGCACTCTCTCTGCGTGCTTATTCTAAAATCACAACCCCGACAAAAAAGGGATCCTAATTGTTCGATCGAAAAATAAATTGACTATCCGCTTTAGCAATGAGTTTTGTAATCGACAATCGAACAAGTTTAGCTACAGAGCGTTTGGTAAAGATACGGAAAAATTCAAGGGGTTATTCCATGGCTTATTTTAAGAATATTTTGTCCTTTGATGATTTTCGGAAAGGTGCTTTGTTTCAAAGATACAGGGCGACAAATTTTTCTACAAAAAAACTTTTTAACAAAAAAAAAAAAACCTCCTTCAAAAAGCCACAAAGAGCGAAAAATAATAAAACTTAGAGGTCTGCGCCATTTTAGTAAAATATGAAGTCAGTTAAAAAGTAGATATTAATTAAATTGGCACTTTTTAACTGACTTCATATTTTATTAAAATGGCGCAGACCTCAAAGTTTTATTATTTTCCTCTTTTTTGTGGCTTTTTGAAGGAGGTTTTTTTTGTTAAAAAGTTTTTTATTTTTTACTTTTTAGTTAAAGGAATCACACGCCGTTACTCACTTTTTATTTTATATTAAACCGATTTCTTACGCTGTGTAATGTGTCAAAAAGTGACATTTACCTTAAAGGAATTACACGCCGCTACTCACTTTTATTAAAATCATCCGAACTACTGAACCGATTTAAGTAAAATTTATATAGGACCAACTTCGAGGTATACCCTATCCAATAAAAAAAGAATTTTCCAAATCGGTTTATAAATTGCGGAATTCTGAGATAAAAAATGTACCTAGGTATAATCTATTAGGTATCCAGTACATGTATACAGTAAAGCTTTTTTAATCTACAAAAACTGCTGAAAGTCCCTACCGGCAGCACCAGCTAGGATGCATGAATCCAATCTTCTCCTTGTTGACTGTCAAACTTTTTCAAAAAGAAAAAAAAATGCGACTTTCTGAAAATCATCAAAGGACAAAATATTCTTAAAATAACCTAAGGAATAACCCCCTTGAATTTTTATTGTATGTTTACCAAACACCCTAATATTAACATTATAAAGAGAGGGTGTGAGTTCGTTTATTTGTTTGTAAGAAGTAACCTCGGAAACTACTGGACCGATTACAAAAAATGAGGCAGAACTTGTGATAGGGACAAACATTATTTATTCCCCAATAGTGTCGTGTCATTTTAGTGGTATAACTTAATTATTCAATTAATTTAATACTAATAATAATTTAAATATTAAGTTATACCACTAAAATGGCACGACACTAATGGGGAATAATTAACAATGTTTGTCCCTATCACAAGTGCTGTCGTGGAAAATCGAAAGAACTACTCTCAGGAAAATGGCTCATTAACCTTAAATTATAGACGCTCGACAACTAAGGTCATCAGCCTGCCATATGACAACAGAGTTGGATAGTCGATGTTTCAGGTCTGAATTGGAGTTAGTGAGGTCCATGGAGAGGATGTGTCGATTAATATTTAGGATCCTCCTTTAAAATTTATATTCGCGAAGTGTCTCTACGTCGTATTCAACATTGGCGTTTATACAAGCAAGTCTTCAGGTAGAGCACCTAGGCCGTCGTTATCAGTGTTCGAACAGGATGTTCTTAAAACCATTGTTCAAAAGAACCATTTAATACAAAGAGATTTGCATATTCATTATTCTTGTAACTCACATTTATACTTGTTTAATTCCATTCTAATTGCAGATAACTTCACTTCGTCACATATTTAATTTTGTGTTTCTTTAAGAATAAATTCTAATTGCATATTGTCAAAGGTTTTCAAAGTGCAATAGGCCTATCCAGTTAGAGCAAGCGAGAGAGATAGAATCAACCCAGCTGCCTCAACAATGCGCAAAACGGAACACAATAGACCTATCCAGTTAGAGCAAGCGAGAGAGATAGAATCAACCCAGCTGCCTCAACAATGCGCAAAACGAAACACAATAGACCTATCCAGTTAGAGCAAGCGAGAGAGATAGAATCAACCCAGCTGCCTCAACAATGCGCAAAACGGAACACAATAGACCTATCCAGTTAGAGCAAGCGAGAGAGATAGAATCAACCCAGCTGCCTCAACAATGCGCAAAACGGAACACAATAGACCTATCCAGTTAGAGCAAGCGAGAGAGATAGAATCAACCCAGCTGCCTCAACAATGCGCAAAACGGAACACAATAGACCTATCCAGTTAGAGCAAGCGAGAGAGATAGAATCAACCCAGCTGCCTCAACAATGCGCAAAACGGAACACAATAGACCTATCCAGTTAGAGCAAGCGAGAGAGATAGAATCAACCCAGCTGCCTCAACAATGCGCAAAACGGAACACAATAGACCTATCCAGTTAGAGCAAGCGAGAGAGATAGAATCAATCCAGCTGCCACAACAATGCGCAAAACGAAACACAATAGATCTATCCAGTTAGAGCAAGCGGAAGAGATAAATATAACGCAACTCGTGTTGAAGGAGACAGTGAACCAGTGCGTGTTTCGATCTGCGCATTGTTGTGGCAGCTGCGTTGTTTTTATCTCTCTCGCTTGCTATAACTGGATAGGTGTGACGAAGGAATTTTGAGTGATCATAAACCGTTCAGTATCTCGATTTGACTTGGACATCGAAATCGAGTAAGTAAGTAGGTACTATTTATTAAACACTCGAGTTGACCCAAAAGTCAAGTATTTATTAAATATTCGACTACACTCAAAAATCGTGAGTAGGTATTTATTAAGTGCTCAAATTGACTGGAAAATCACGTGTTTATTAAATACTCGAGTCGACTCAAAAATTGAGTAATGTATTTAGTAAATACTCCATTCGACTCAAAAATCGAGAATTTATTAAATATTCAAATTGACTCGAAAATCAAGTATTTATTAAATACTCGAGTCGACTCAAACGTTAAATATTTATTAAATGGTACTCTATAGTCAACTCAAAAATCGAGTATTTATTAAATATTTGAATTGACTCGAAAAGCAAGTATTTATTAAATACTTTACTCTTGACTCAAAATTCAAGTATTTTTTAAATGTCTTAATTATCGGGTATTTATTAAACATATACCGACATAATTACTAACTGGACTCGAAAGTCGAATATGAAGTATTTTTAAATACTCGAGTTGACCGGAAAATCGAGTATTTATTATACACTTGACTCGATTCGAAAATCGAGTAGGTATCTATTTATCTCCTCGACTAGAAATAAAGAAATATTTTAAAAAATCAACCCAACTCAGTTTTTTGCGTAAAAAAAGAAATACATCGGGAATTAAATTAAAATTTCACATCGTCTCTCTTTCTCGCGTAGATAATACAAAATATTGTACACCTCTGCACGCTTTGAAATAAAATTGTTTTCAGTCAATCTACAGATAATATCGAAGCTGAAATTTAATTACAGTCAACTCAAACAAAACAATTTTTAACGAGTGAAGTTTTGACGTATGATTAATGACTTCGGACTTCGAGGGACGATCGCTATATACAATCTATGTTCAATTCCACTAATAAATTATATAATACACATGTATTTTATTTTCGTACCATGTGTGCAATGTCGCAGCCAGATTGTAAATTTAGCCGCTTTACAAAATGGCTAGACGCTTTAAAAATACTAGTACAATAATTATTGCAAATTAATGAGCCAAAAAGCTTTTGGGTGTTGAAAATAAATTACAAAACAAAGTTCAAAAAACTTTCTTTTGTTCCCTTGTTTTTTCCTAAAAAATATTTTTATTTAGTACAATTACAAACATTTAGAACTAAAAATATAGTTTAAGGTTTAAAAGTTATTTTTGATCTCATTAATTGAAATTTGTAAAAAAATTACTTCAAAAAGTGTGTCATATTTTTTTTTGTGAAGAAGCAATAAGGGTGGTTTCCCATGTTATCCCTGCATAAATCCAATACTGGGCGCCCCATTGAGCATTAGAAGAAACATAAATCATTAAAAAGGCGTATAGAATTCAATGGTATCGATCGGGTGTAATTAATATTTAAATTTAATTAAAATTTTGACTCGGTGATGGATTATTCATTTAGTGGTTTTTAAGTGGATGATAGCATTTTAAAATTCTATATTATTCGCGCTGTTACAATTGAACCAGCTCACTCACCCCACATCCGCATTTGAACAAATCTATTTATTCGAAACTAATTGTTTATTCATCAAAGTGAAATAGTTTTCCACTGTTCAACTTTTCCAATTATTTTTAACATATAATAGTACAAGCTTTTACGGCCGGCTTCTATAGAAATGATTTGTTTCGGGTTACTGGGCTGTGGTTTGCTGGATCGAATTCTTCTTTCAGACGTTTCGCTGGCTGCTGCGGCAAACATCTTCAGTAATGTGGTGGACGTGATCGAACTCTTCGATCACGTCCGCCACATTACTGAAGATGTTTGCCGTAGCAGCCAGCGACACGTCTGAAAGAAGAAATCGATCCAGTAGACCACGGCCCAGAAACCCGAAACAAATCATCTCTATTTTCATCATATTTTTTAATTGTTTATTATTATAAAAAAAGTTTTTCAAAATCGATTCAAACGTTTTGCCTGTACCCGTAGAATCAAAATAACGTGACGCGGATTCACAGACAAAACGAGTGCAGATTTTGAAAATTAGAAAACGGTCTGAGATATTTTTCAAAAGAAGAAACTGAAAAAAATGTTTTTCTCGACAAAAATATTTTTTCAGTTTCTTCTTTTTTGATTAAATTTTAACAATGATACCTGTTTTACAAGGGTACCTATTTTTTGCCATACCCACTACAAAATAACTACTTTCCATGCATGTATACCGGTCTGTATTGGGTCATTTAACAGGCAGGCGTGCCGAAGTGCTTTCAATAGAAACCTAGTGCGGTAAGTATAAACGGTTGCTATAGTAACTTATGTTTATTTTGTCTATCCGCCTGTTATTATACATACTCACGGCCTGCTGTAAATGTAAATATTGCGATGCAAATGAACTGTCAATACTAAAAATGAAGTGAATAGTAGGTATTTTATAGTGGGTATGGCAAAAATTGTTGACAATATTCCACATATTTGATCAATGAGTGGTTAAGCCACGCCTCCGCCTCTTCCAAATATACCGCTGCCATGTGATCGTAGCAAAGTTGCCGGTGACAGCGTTCTAATTAATATTTCCTCGCTTGCATGGTTAATGAACGCGATCCGCTGTTTCGAGGGAAACGACGAAGCGTGCATTTGTTTCTATCGGCCATGATGCCCAAAACAACTGAACAACAGTCACTCATTGACTTGTGCACTCATTCGTTTTGAGCCTAGCACTAATTTATTTATATTTTCAATTTTTTTTATTATTTTTAATAATAAATTGAAAATCTAATTGATTATTTTTACGAGTTCTCGGATAACCTGGGAACTGGGGGCTTGCAATAGAAACTGGGGGCTGGTAATAGAGTCATGGAAAGGTCATATAAACAATGGTATCGCTACATGCTCGGCTATTCTCAAACCGCACTCATCTATATTAGTAAATATGTCTATAGAAAATATCTTGCGAAATCTTTATTATTAAATAATTATATCTTTCGCGTTTGTAAATCGAAAAAAAAAATTAAGTTGGTGGTGGCTCACAGGTGAGCAGCCAAGGAGGACACATCGTCTTTGAAAATGTCTACCACAGTTCCATGCTAAGTGCCAGTGTGATCTCTGTTCGGTCGTAGTCCTGTCAGTCTGTTCTCTGTTCGGTCGTAGTAGGACTACGACCGAACAGAGAACAGACTAGCCTTTCAAAAATATATACCACTGTTGTAGATGAAACGACAGATAGAAATACCATTACCACGATCTACAAGCTACACACCGTCGTCTTTTGATATTTTCTGAACCGAAAATATGATGTTTTGCAAATTTTAAGTAAATACAAAATTGCTGTGAAGAAAATATTTGCACACGTTTTAAGGTATTATTTATTTCACACGGAACATAATTGGATCTGAGGGTGAAGAATATTTAATTATTACGTTGTAATTGCCAATTTAATTATTTCCATGAAAATTCAATTACTTAATGCATCGATGAGTTTGTAATTCGTGAAACAAAATTATGTTTTAATGAAGTAATTTTTCAAGTATCAGGATTAATTTGATTAAAAAAGTTGGACGCGTTAAAAAAATTAAAGGTGTTTATTATTTTAGAGGGTAGTGTAGCCTAGTGGATAGCGTACTTGGTACCAGCCTTTAGACTAGACTGTCGTGGGTTCGAATCCCACCTGCGCCCATGGATGTTTTGTGATGTTATTTAGTTTTAAGTTAGTTGTTATTTAATGCAATTTTAGACACTAATGACCTGAGTTGTTGACGCGTCTATAATCTACAATAAATAAAATAAAAACACTGGCTCCTTTCGTACTTCTATATACTGCACTATAGAGCGTCTACCATCATCGGTCGACTGGCTCAGTTGGTAGAGCGTTTGACTGAAGATCCAAAAGTCTCTGGTTCAGTCTCAGGTTTCGGATCGCAATATTTTGGTTATTTTGATTCATCAAATATTCTGTTAAAATATCTTTTTTTTTTGATAAATGTTTATTATTTTACAATTAACTTTTCACCTGTCGAGCGTCTATAATCTACTTTCTTTCTTTCTTTTCCAAGCACAAATATTTTGGGCTTCTAAGTTTTCCGAAAACGTTAATAACATAAATTGTAAGATGTACGAAAATATGGTGGACTTACGGTAAATATGGTGGAAGTACGGGAATCTTTATATTTAAACTAGTAAAGTATGTCTGTCTGTATGTTTGTTATCTCTTCACGGCTTAACCACTGAACCGATTTCGACGAAAATTGGCAAAGAGATTCCTTGAAGTCCGACAAAGGACATAGGCTACTTTTTATCCCGAAAAATTGTTCCCGAGGGAGAGCATTCAAGCCATGCATCCACACTCTACTGTGCATACCTATTAGTAAGTGTTGAAAAGACAGGAGGTCATGAATTTAATGATGCGCTCTACGTTTCCATGGTTACGCATCGTGTATTTTGAAAAACAGATAATTATTGCATTATTAATTGTCAAAATAGGCATTCAATTCATAGTATCTTACTTTATATTTGCTATTTTTTACGTTGATTTTAGAATCAGAGAGAATTCATAGTTGCTCGAGCACCGGGATGCCCATGTAGTCAACATTTATACCTAACAATGTATCAGATGTCACGTCAAATTAATCTTACAATCGGTGAACATAAATACCTAATGATATTATTATTAATTTACCAACAAATGGCTGACGCTTAATTGTTGATGAGCTGATATCTACGTGTAAATTAAGGTATATTATTATTAGACATGACTTTAGTATACAGAGTGGGGTATAAATGGGAAATAATACATGATGGTAGAAAGTAGAAAGCATTGTTGCTAATTACTGTTTGTAAAAAAAAATTCACTGCAGGTAGGGTTACCATACATAAGCGGAGGGATGCCTGTCTAGGGTGCCTGGAATGCCTGATTTTTCAGAAAAATGCCTGTCTAAAATAAAAAAGCTGTAGGTAGGTAATGACGAAGTCACGAAAGGGCGCGAAATTTTAAAATGCCTGTCTCTGACCAGCGCCGACCGCACGCCCTTCTAAACCTGTCAATAATGCGACAAACGCCTGTCAGATGGTAACCCTAACTGCAGGAGGGTTAATTTTATAACCAGTTTTAACACCCCAAAACCGTAAAAAACATGTCGCTAGCTAGGACTACTGTATCTATTGTTCAGTTATTTTAGATTTCCACTGAGAAATAATTCGCAGTTAGCTCAACTTTTGTATACACCTTTGTTATATTTTTCTAAAAAACGTGTAAAAAGTCTCCATCGATATCGTGCCGGAGTTGCCAGATATTCGAGGTTCAAGGTCACGAAAAACAGTTTTTTGCGAATTTCTCGGTTCCGTTCCATTTTTAGTAAAAAATGGTTATAACGAATCTTGTAGAGGACAAAATTCTCTATAACTTTGGTATAAATTATTTTTGTCTACGATTCATAGTTTTACTTATTTAAGACCCGCAGCTTCCTCCCCCTGGATTTATGCATAACGGGATTATCCTGTTTCTCGATGGCCTAAAGACATGACCTTAGTTGTCGACGCGTCTATAAACTACAATAAATAAATAAATCGATGGCCTAAAATAATGACTTGTACCTTTAATTTTAGGTAAGATATAACGATTGATAATAATTTTATAGAAATTAATGCAGTAGCTCTCTAGTTATAAGTAATCAAACATACAAACCGACAGCAGTCAAACAGACAGAGAGACAGACGGACAATTTTTTTTTCAAAAATAAGATCTTTCTACTTGATAGCAATTATTATAAAGACTATTCGTAAAGGAATTTTGTAAAAAAATTACAGGGGTTGAGAGAGCGCGGAGAAAATATGACTATGCATTCGCATATCGTATAATTGGCACTCTACTATTAGTAGCGAGGACAGTGTGGTTTAACGGTTAGCGTAGCGGCCTTTAGATCACACTGTCGTGGGTTCGAATTCCACCTCCGTTCGTGGATGTTTTGTGATATCGTTTAGTTTTAAGAGAATTGTTATTTAATGTATTTAAGACGCTAATGACCTAAGTTGTCGACGTGTCTATAATCTACAATAAATAAATAAAATACTATTCGTTCTCTCAACCCCTGTAATTTTTTTTACAAAATTCCTTACGAACAGTTTTTGTAATTATTATAGACTATTCGTAAAGGAATTTTGTAAAAAAAAATATTGTCAAGAAACGGAAGTTAAACTCATTATATTATTTTGCCATCGTTAAAAATTTTAAGATATTTAAATTTGATCCATAATTTTTGGGATCAATCGAAACGGATTATCTAAACAACACGAAAACAGCATTAGCTTAAACCAGATACACTGGAAATTGAGCGACCCATTACAATGTTACAATTTGTACAACCGAGGGCTGGACCCTGCCTCATATATTTATTCATGTATAGTTTGGAATAGGGACTACTGTATGTGTCATTAAACAAATAGCCATGTACAAGATTTAGTAAATATTTATGCGTTTTGATCAACCCTACTGTCGATGAACAGAGCTGGATTAAACGGCGATTAAAATATACAGAGATGGATTAATGGGAGGGAGGAGGTACAAAACGATCCAATGATTATCCTTCTCATTAAACAATATTTAGGTTCGATAGTTATTCGTTTTGTTTTTTACTTATTTCATTAATTTACATTTTTATAATTGCTGGAATTTTGAATTTGAATAATTTATTTTCCAGTAAACGTTCCGAAAAGTTACAATTGTGGTAATTGTAACTTTTCGTATCTTTACACCAAAGGTTCCACCATTTTTTATCAGTAAACGTTGACATATTTTATATTATAAAGTATTAGAAATACCTTGTATTATGTCCGTCTTGTGACTTCTTGTGAATTTACACTTCGCGTTTCAGCAACGAGTTGCCATCTTCAGGTGTGGTTAATTATTTTTTTAAAAACACACATTGAGTATTCGTAACACTATATAATATTATGATGCTAAGCACTGTGTATTATGTCGTGGTTTGTGAAGTACTGATTTAAATTTCGAGATTTTATGATTTATATAGTAGGTAGACGGAATGGATTAGCCTGAGTGTAGACGATTACTGAGTATTGGGTGTTTGTGTGTTGTTAATTATTGTATCGTATATTACGTATATTTTGACATTTAGTTTTATTTATATGAGAGCTTTTAAAGGGTGTGAACTATGAGGGGTGGGATTTAAAAAGTTTAATCATCATTGGACTAGATTAAGGGTGTAAAGAAGCTTTTGATTTTTATGTTTAAGCGCCCCCAAAAAAAAGTCATTTCCATTGCAACGTAAATACATATTTTTTTGAAATTTTGATGAAAAGTTTCATATTATGGTTGTTCACTTTGTAAAATTTGAAAACTACCAGAACTTATAAAAAATTACGTAGGTAAGTACAATCTAAAAGTATCCCGAAAATTATTTTAAAAATAGCAGTAGAAAAATTATCAACATGAAACAAGTGCCAATGACATCTAGTGGTAGAAAATTTTACTTGAATAAGGGAAAAATTTACATTTAACAGTGTAAATTTATCGTTAAATTGTTTATTACAAAAATAAACTAAGCAAAATCGACAAAAAGTTTATCGAAAATGGAATCCGCGACGTTTTCTAATATCATAACATTAAACACTCAGTTATTATATGACACGTTTAGGGTGATCTGCCACCCTTTTAATACCGACCAATCGATTTGCAAATATTATAATGGCATTATTGGGTCACCGACAATCTATACAAACAATTTCAGCCTTGAAGCAATAATAATTGTGACCATTTTTTTTGTTACATGTTGGGGGCGGTCTGCATCCCTCCCATACCGCTATCTGGCAAAATCCCTTACTCAGGGCACTTTAATATGCCTCCCTCAACATCTTCACAAAAATAAGGCCTTGAATAAATAACACCAAAAAATTGTCACTAGCTATCGGTCTAATAGCAACTATTGAAATTTTTCCCTTAACTGCGCCATGTTTTAAAATGATCATGTAGGTAATTTCTGTACACCCTGTACATCATTGTGAGTAATTTACATGTATAAGCAATGCTAGGTGTGTTAATGAAATTATACATGAGCATAATATTGTAACTGAAATCATTCCCACGCTCGACAAAATGGCGTATTCAAACAGGGAAATAATTGTACGTTCAGCAAAGTTGGTTTTAAAAATTACTTTTTCAATTATTAATTAAATATACAATACACATACGATAGTTTGTTTTTTTAGTGTTAATTATAAAAATATTCAGTTATTAATGAATTTTAAACAAGCCGTGAGGTGGGTCGTTTATTAGGACTAAAGTGCGACCCTTGAGGTCCACACGACGAACTTCCCAGTTTGATAAATATTTAATAATAATAATTAAATTAGATATTACACAGAAAAGTAATCATTTTAATCATTAAAACATAATTATTATTTATTTTTAACAATAATTAAAAAAAAAAAAACGGCTGAACCGATTTTTATAAAATTTATGTCGGATGAAAATGACGTTAACACGCCTCGATTGACACCTTTACGAAGTCGATATAATTTTTTATTCGCGAGATATTGTGTAAAATCTACTTTTTTGGAGGTTATTTGGTTAAGAAACAAGAACGGCTGAACCGATTTTGAAAAAATTTCCTTCCGATCATATTTACGTAAATACGCGTCGATTGGCACCCTAACATAGTCGATATCATTTTTCATTCTTGAGATTTCGTCTTAGAAAGAAATGGACACATACGTACGTACGTACGTACGAACATACGTACACACACACACACACAGACATCTTTCTAAAAATAGTGTAAAAATAGTGTGGTGACTTTGAAACATAAAAACTTTTTCTCCATTTTGATTTAGATTTTCGGACCCATTACAATAACTTTCAATGGGAAGTTAAAAAACGGCCAAGTGCGAGTCAAACTCGCGCATCGAGGGTTCCGTACAATAATAAAAAAGCTTTTTAACAAAAAAAAACCTCCTTCAAAAAAGCCACTAAAAAGAGGAAAATAATAAAATTTTGAGAACGGCAACAATTTAAAAAAATATGAAGTCAGTTAAAAAAGTGCCGATTTAATTAATATCTACTTTTTAACCGGATTCACATTTTATTAAATTGGCGCCGTCCTCAAAATTTTATTATTTTCCTCTTTTTAGTGGCTTTTTTGAAGGGGCTTTTTTTGTCAAAAAGTTTTTTTTTTTACTTTTTAGTTAAAGGAATCACACGCCGTTACTCACCTTTCTACTTTCGCGGCGAAATAAGCTTACAATAACTCAACCGTGACATGATTACTAATCTAAAATTCTCCTTATATGCTTCGGAATTAATAAATGTTCACTACATGGGAGTGTTAATTCAATATAGCTAGATTGTAGATGTGAATCTTCGTACTAGCGAGAGCTCATCATCTATTATATCAATTATATATTTGGCTGCTTTCCAACAAAATTTTCAATTATTTTTAAATATAAGTTGAATATTCAGCAGTTTTCTATTTGAACCATTCTTGACACCATAGAAAATGGCACTCAAATATCTATCAATTGCGTAATAATATAAGTTTACATAATCAGATTCTCTATAAACAAAGCCAGTGAATTAATTAATTAATCACACAATTGTAGATTGAATGATTATTTGTCGCACAAAGGGCTTGAATTCGAAATGCGATATTTAACAGTAAATCAAACTTTCGTTACATAATACGACATTATATATTATAGACGTTCGGGTGTGAATGAGATGGATGCTAAGATACAGAGTGGGAATGAGTGAGATAACAAATCAAGAACACGTACATCTACGTCAAAGCATACTGCGACTATGTAATTGAAAATTCAATAGTGGGTGCATTTAATTACATGGCAGCCATTGTAACTCAATCTGACCAAACATATAGAAGTTCACCTGACCCATGTCTACCCTATTCACCGATTTACACGATGCCTAAATACTAAAGACCAGTTCAAACGATCAAGATACAGGGTTCAGGGTTGCCATGAAGGAATAGGATAGGCTGTCGTGTTTCTACTATAAAGGAGGCTAAACAGTAGCCGAACAACCGCGGGTAAAGGCTAGTGCATAATAGAAAAGATATCGAAAGCGAAGGAGGTTATTTTTATACCTATTTGGGATTATCATTTATCTCCTCCTTGCCGTAAGATTGCTTCCGATTTTCAGCTCCAGTGTAATAATATGACATCTAATAGATCGAGAGCTAGTGACAATTTTTTGGTGTTATTTATTCAAGGCCTTATTTTTGTGAAGATGTTAAGGTAGGCATATTAAAGTGCCCTGAGTAAGGGATTTTGCTAGATAGCGGTATGAGATGGATGCAGACCGCCCCCAACATGTAACAAAAAAATGGTCACAATTATTATTGCTTCAAGGCTGAAATTGTTTGTCTTAATAGTTCAAGATTCAAATTTACGGCGACTGTTTTAAGTACACATTTCAATTTGCAGAACAAAATGTCGGTATTAACCTCCTTGCATACTGATATAAACACCCAGGCGAGCAAGTGTCCCTCTAAGAGAGTGGGTTAATACCGACAATTTGTTCTGCAAATTAAAATGTATGCTTAAAACAGTCGACTTAACAACATATTAAAATTTGAACCTTGAACTAATAATATAAATTTCATCGGGTACATGACACGTTTAGAGTGATCTGTCACCCCATCAATAATGACCAATCGATCTGCAAATATTATAATGGCATTATTGGGTCACCGACAAGCTATACAAACAATTTCAGCCTTGAAGCAATAGTAATTGTGACCATTTTTTTGTTACATGTTGGGGGCGGTCTGCATCCCTCCTATACCGCTATCTAGCAAAATCCCTTACTCAGGACACTTTAATATGCCTCCCTCAACATCTTCACAAAAATAAGGCCTTGAATAAATAACACCAAAAAATTGTCACTAGCTCTCGGTCTATAAGTCGAAGGAAATAACCCTTCAGGTGGATTAGGGTCGCAGCAGATTATTGTCAGCGTAACAATAATTTTCCGGTCAAATCTACGTATGCAGATACCGTGAATACATAAATGTGAAATATATACAGGGTTTCTCATAATGAGATGACAACTTCCACACAATTAATAAACCCTCGGTTTACATGGTAGATTTGGAATAGGTACAAATTGAAAATAATAGTATATCGTGCAACTAGTGTGCTAAATACATCTTTATGCGTCAGACGCGATGTTTTCAGCACGAGCAGTAGGGGTCTAGGGCAGGGGTCGGCAACCTTTTGAGACGGAAGAGCCAAAAGTTACAATTTACAAAATTTCCCAGTTTTTAAAGAGCCACTAACATTTTTATGTCAATATTATGGTATTTGATTAGGATTAGGATATAAAAAAATTCACAGATTTCGCAATCCTTGCAACCATCGAGGACATTGGAAATGATAACAGCATATATGAAACATAATTAACTGTTTATTATACACACAATATTTATCAATGCACTGTTTAATTTTGTCAGGAATAACCCTATTATTCTTCTGTTATATACGCGTTCACTTTTGCTTGATTACTTAACTTTTAAATGGATTTTTCTACAGTATTTATTAACATTTGCTCAAAAATAACACCGCAGATCGTCGCAAATACCTCACAATTAACTAGACATGATATATTACACATTTCGAAAAAAATGCACTTGTTCAATTTTGCATGATTGCTCCTCACTTGATCGCGACACCGTTGTCTTTTGGCCTTGAACGAAAACTCGTAACTCTGCCCCCATATACGAACATAAACATTTCCAATATTAAAAAGTTCTGACTGCGACCGTTGACGACACAGTGCACCAATAACTAAACAAACAGAACAGTGTTGCCACATTTAAAAAATGTCAGCTCTCCGTATACTCTCTATACTCCACCTATTCTCACTGTTCTCTGTGAGTGTTTTTATCCTGTTTAAAGTCTTTTTTGCAGTATAATATTTTTTATGAGTTTTGAAAATAAAATAATATAATTATTAATATTTGCGCATGGAACTGGAGAGCCGCATCTTGACATCATAAGAGCCGCATGCGGCTCGCGAGCCGCAGGTTGCCGACCCCTGGTCTAGGTGTATATACTACCTATATATGCCACCAGAACACGGCCTTCGTGGACTCTCGAGTCATCCTGTGCAAGAAGTTGCTTTAGCAATGGGCACTAAACAACGAAGCACACCATTCTTATGCATATGCATGGTATTTATTCACACAGCTTACCACTACCTTGACTAACAGCTGACGTTGCACTTCATTTATATTCAAAATGGTGCAACGCCGTGCCAGTTGCACTGTGTGCATTCGAAGCAGTGCTGTACGTCACAACGGGGGCAAAGTCAATACATTTACCGACACGCATATTAGTGGAAGGCGGCGAAAGAATATGTCTGTATCGCGGGTACAGACAGATTACGTGAATACCGTTAAACACAAATAACTGTTAAATGTATGCATAATGACTGCAAACAGTATATGAAACACCTGTTGTAAAGAACAACGACGCAACACAATCAGGAAAAATTCATTAATTCAAACCTATGTCACCGTAGGGATTTTAACCCTAAACTTTCCACTATCGCGGCGGACTGAGTTGACATTACTCACACAGTGACACATTTTCAAACGATCGACTTTCTCCCTTTAAAGCATTCTGTCACTGAAAAACGACTACATGCGAGAGTCAATATTCCAACACCACTGCTAGACTACAGACAACTCAACATGTAAAGTAAACACAACAGGTGAAAACAACGATGAAGTATCCATTTTTAATAATTGTATTCGTTGTCAAGGAAAGTTTTAATACATCCAGTTTTATATTTATCTCATAAAATGAATTGCTTGTAAAATTAAATAAAATAATTGTAATTTTATTTCTTTATATTTTAAATTCTTATCCAATGCCTACAAATATTTCCATTATTTAAAAAAAATATCAAAAGCCTTCGGGAATCGAACCTGGGATTGGCGTTTGTGCTTGTCGATAGACACGTACTTAGGGCTTGAGAATGGTCGAGAGTGTAGCGGTGCTGTTGTTTACATGGCGTTGCTATGGTTTCTCTATTACAAGTCCCCAGTTCCTGGGTTCTAACCCGAGAGCTGGTAAAAGTGTCAATTGGATTTTCAATTTATTATTAAAAAATAATGAATTGAAAATATGAATTGGTGCTAGGCCCAAATAACCTTAGCTGTTGGTGGCCTTTTTAAAAAAAAAAAAGACACGTACTTTTCCACACGATCACCTGGCTTACTGTAGTTAAGACCTTCACGTGTCAACCACTTCCGACTATTTCCGTTGCATCTAATAGTTCTAAAATGCCATCCCAGTATGAGAGATTAGACGTTATTCACGTCAAAAAGGAATTTTTAAAAATAATTTTTAATGTGTAAACATTTTTTAACGAACACCCCTCCCCCCCAAAATATATCTCAAGCTGGACTGAATTCGTGTATTCCTGTGAGAAGACAAGAGACTGTTACCAGGGGCTCCGCCGGAAAATTTTTCCTGGCGATCGTAGATTATAAACGATCGATAACCGAAACTATTAGTATCTATGAATATATACTTATAAGTAAGTATATATTGATTATAGTCTAAATGTCGTTTTTAGTACGGCCCTGTCTTATATTTGTTATGAGATATGCATATGCAATAATTCTCTAGAGTAGAACGTGATGTTGAGATATGTATGACGATCATGCTAATCATACAGGGTTTAACAGTAATGAAACAAAAATTATTTAAATAAAAAAAAAAAAATTATATACCACGTTTTTAAAACGGACTAAAAAGTATAAAATAATTTCTCCTAAACGAAAAATGTGGGATGCAATCGATAACAGTAAGGAGTGTAGAGAGTAGCTGTCATTGAGAAAATTCATTTTATTTTTATTTATTGTAGATTATAGACATCTAAGGTCATTAGCGTCTTTCAACTACACTAAATAACAACTAACTTAAAACTAAATAACATCACAAAACATCCATGAGCGCAGGTGAGATTCGAACCCACGGCAGTCCAGTCTAGAGGTTGCGGCACCAAGCATATACTGCCCCCCGAAAGAAAATTCAGGTGAACTACTCAAACATTAATAAATTATCTATTGCACCCCACGTTTTTTGTTTGGGAGAAATTATTTTATAATTTTTAGTCAGTTTTAAAAACGTGGTACCTATAGGTATTAATCTTTTATTTTTATTGAAATAATTATTTTCTGGTAGTCTTGGGACGTCCGCCATATTGGGTTAAGAATGGCGTCACATAGCTCGTCGTATTCTACTCGTAAAACCCTTTCATTTGATACCCATATCAAGGGGGTTGTGAAGAAAAAGGTAATCCGCCATCTTGGGGTGTCCGCCATATTGGATTTAAAACGATATTGCATTGTCACCGGACTTATACACGTGTGCAAAATTTCAAAGCTCTTGCTTAATTAGCACTAGTCAAAATTTTGATTGCAAGATTTGTACCGAACAGACAAACAGACAAGAAAGCGAGTTAATAAAAACGTGGTAATTTAGTTCATCCTGAAATAGTGTAGAGTAATAAATCATTTTGGTTTGAAGTTTGACATTGTCTATTTAAAAAAAGGTCAGGTACCTACTCTATACGGTGCCACTTGAATCTATAAAACACTTCAAAAACTCTACATTATTTAGGGTACAAAGATTTTAGAAAAAAATAAACAATAAGTATAGAAACTAAACCAGTATCTACTTATCAGGAGATCAGAAACATAATAAAGGAGGTGCTATGAAACCATAAAAAAGTTTAGGTACCTACTCTATGGTGACACTTGAATCTATCAAAAACTTTACACTATTTAGGGCACAATCAAAGATTTTAGAAAAAAATAAACAATATAATAAACTAAACTAGTATCAACGTATCAGGAGATCAGAAACATAATAAAGGAGGTGTTATGAAACCATAAAAAAGTATAGGTACCTACTCTTTGGTGTCACTTGAATCTATCAAAAACTTCAAAAACTCTACACTATTTAGGGCACAATCAAAAATTTTAGAAAAGAAAATAAACAAACTAAACCAGTATCTACGTATCAGGAGATCAGAAACATAATAAAGGAGATGCTATTAAACCATGATGTATGATTTTCAATAAATTTTGAATCAAGACGCTAATGACCTACGTTGCCGACGCGTCTATAATCTACAATAAATTAAATAAATTCAATTTTGAATATTTAAAATTAAACAATTCTAGCCATAGTAGAGGTATCTTAAAACAAATACAGGAAATGTAATTAAACATGAATATTTCAAAAACACATTTCAAGAATGAAGTAGCTTCTCAAAGTTGTGTTGTTATCAAATGACACTTAACTAATTAAAGTCGTTTAGTTTCATAAAAGTCGATATAATATAATATTTTGTCGAGTGACGTTTGAAGGATTGACATATAATTATGTACTCCTGCTACAAAATAACAAAGTATAAAAGGGCCCCAGAGAAAGTCTTTGTGCTTAATAACTGCCACATACCTACACTGCAGATTACCTACCCTATAGGGCTATAGAAGGACGACATCAAAGGAACACGCAACGACTAAAAAATAATAAGGAAGGAGCCTTTCTTACGACGGAAGTCGTTCATGCTAGTCGAACAATTAATATTGTCTACCGGAAGTTACCCTCTGCACTCTTCATCTCAAATCCTTTTCCCTCCCCTAAAAACGGTTACATGATCTCCCGACGCTATTTTTAAAGATAAAGGGTTCGGGTAAACGCCGAAGAAGGCCCACACTACAGATCCTTCAGACGGAAAAATCGAAAAACGATTGCCTGAAATTTTTTTAAAAATTACGTAACTTTCACACAAAGTCAAAATATTTTTTCAAAAAATTCGCCAGTAAGATCTGTAGTGTGATTCTTGGGCCTTTATTCGGCGTTTATCCGAACCCTTTATCTTTAAAAATAGCATCGGGAGAGCTGTAACCGTTTTTTAAGCGAGGGAAAAGGATTTGAGATGAAGAGTGCAGGGGGTAACTTTCGGTACAGAATAACGACCGAGCGTGTAGCAATATCATTGTTTCTATGACTTCTCCATTACAAACCCCCAGTTTCCAAGTTTTAAATCCGAGAATTGGTATAAGTATATCAATTGGATTTTCAATTTTCTTAGTGGATGCTTACGTCAGAAAAGGAACCAACTGTCCAAATTTCAAGTTTCTAGCTTCAGCGATTTGACCTAGGCGTTGATTAGTCAAAAAAACCTTACATCCCCGTTTGAACCCCGTAGGAGTTGAATTTAATTCTAAAAACGATTTATTCATGTATTGTCATCGGGAATCCATATGTGTACAAAATTTCAAATCGATCGGATACGGGGAAGTCGTTCAAAATTGACTTGCAAGATTTGGCCTAAGCAAACAAACACACAAACTAACATACATTGCAAGTTAAATAAAAGCTTGTAAAAATAAGGTTGTCTGTATAAATTATTATATTATAAACTAAATAATTTATATATATTACACGTAAACTAAATATAGGTAATACTTATAGATAATAATCCATAAGATGATAATATTTATAGAACGCGTTGAACCTTTTCTAATACAAGTTAAACATTAAAGCTATAAATATCGTCCAGTAGCTGGCATTAATTTCAAATTTGAAATTTATATTCAAATTAAGCAAGTAAAATTACAATCTCTCGGGTTCAATATGGCGCGTTGATGAGATATCTACCTTATCCAGATTAAGTCATTTCATCCCTACTATCCCACCAACCTTCTAGGGTAGTAAAATCAATGATCCGAAACATGACAGCTAACTACTGGCTACATCTACCCATATATGTATATATTAAATATGTATATATGTATATATTAAATAATTTATATATATTACACGTAAACTAAATATAGGTAATACTTATAGATAATAATCCATAAGATGATAATATTTATAGAACGCGTTGAACCTTTTCTAATACAAGTTAAACATTAAAGCTATAAATATCGTCCAGTAGCTGGCATTAATTTCAAATTTGAAATTTATATTCAAATTAAGCAAGTAAAATTACAATCTCTCGGGTTCAATATGGCGCGTTGATGAGATATCTACCTTATCCAGATTAAGTCATTTCATCCCTACTATCCCACCAACCTTCTAGGGTAGTAAAATCAATGATCCGAAACATGACAGCTAACTACTGGCTACATCTACCCATATATGTATATATTATAACATGCCGTAGGACAGGTTCCGTCATTGATAAATATGCTTCTATATTATACGAAAAATTTGCATTAACATTTTTATAAGGTCTAGTCCAGACTACATACACTTGCCCGCAGACGGTCCTGTCCATAGTCACCATGTTATCCGCCCTAGGGGAAAAAAATAAAGGTCCGTCATAGATCAGTAAAAATTATAATAATAATAATGCGTTTAACGTCCGTTTCTCGACATTATGTCATAACAGACGCCATTCGCATCATTACTATTTTCCATTTTTACCACTTCCCGTTTTATACATTTTTATTACACTTCAACTTATTTAATAGCAATGTGCGAATGGAGGAATTATAGGACATTAGGATAAGGTAGGCAACTTGGGAGCATATGAGTTTGACAGGTAATCGGCCATGGCCTTGAATAAGGAACCATCTCGATATTCATCTGAAATTATTGAGGGAAACCATGGAAAACCTCAAACAAGATGGCCGGTACAGAAATTACCGTTTATCGGCGTGAGGCAGTAGGAAAAAGTCCTAGCCACATCTGCCCCCGCCGGGATTCGAACCCAGTACCTTCCCAATGCGAGTCTAGTGCTGTACCACTAAGCTACATCGCTGGGTGTAAAAATAATATAAATTAATAGATGTATACGGCTGAATTGCAATTGAAAATTTTTGTTGGAAAGCAGCCAATTATATAATTGATTCCAAACATATTGAAAAAAATCATTTTATCAACCATAGTCATAGTCAGGATTCTAACCTGAACCATTCCACTTTCGCGACGGAATGAGCTTACAATTACTCAACCGTGACATGATTACTAATTTCTAACATTCTCCTTATATGCTTCGGAATCAATTGATTTTCACTACATGCGAGTGTTAATTCATTATAGCTAGGTTGAAGGTGTGAATCTTCGTACTAGCGAGAGCTCATCATGAAAGTGAAAATTATTTCAAGCACCCTTAAATCCCCTATATTATTAAACGAGCAAATCTTGTATATATGTACCTATATAAATATTTTCTCAAAAACGGCCCTAACGATTTGGATGAAATTTACTGAAAAGGGGTTTTGGGGGGCAAAAAATCGATCTAGCTAGGTATCATCCCTGGAAAAATTCGTTTTCTTATCGATTTTATCATTTTAAAAAACAGTTTTTTTAACGTTATAAAACAGTGTCGTATGGTGAGTAGACTTTGGAAAAAACAAACTATTTTCATTATTTATGTCAAATTACTCTGACAGTCAATCTTTAACTTATTAAAATAATCAGTAATTATTTGAAAATATGTAGGTACATACGTTATGTAGTATGACATATAATAATATTATCTACTTATAGGTATGTAATTTTTTTTCTTAAAAACGACTAACGATTTTGATGAAATGAGAACTTTAAGTACTATTTTTTTGAACTCATCCGAGCAAAGCTCGGTCATCCAGATATTGGGATACATTAAATAAGTACCTGGTTGGTAAAATGATTTTTTCCAATATGTTTGGAATCAATTATATAATTGGCTGCTTTCCAACAAAAATTTTCATTAAAAATAATGCCTGTGCGTCACACTAAATAGTTTGAGAAGCACTGCTCTAGAGTCTAGATGGTTAATCAGTATCGAAATACATGGTTTTTTGGAGGGCCTTATCTTTTTATTACATTTGGTTAGAAGCTTGAATGTTTTACTGGATTATGGATCGTAGATCTTAGTATTTGATATTTAATTAATAATAATTAAAACATTTCCAAATTTAAAATAGAAAAAGGGTCTTGACGGTCGGACAGACAGACAGACAGACGGCGGACGGACGGTTGAACGGGCGGTTGGGCGAGCGGACGGACGAACACCAAAGTGATCCTATAAGGGTACCGTTTTTTTGATTCTCAGGTACGGACCCCTAAAATTAATATAAATCGAATTAATAGTGACGGATCCTGTATTATATAACAGCACTCGAGTATTAACTACTTATATGCTTATGTACAAAGTATAAATTGGTAAATTAACCTTGCATTTCACAAGCAAAACCAAAGACTGAATTAAGATATAAAGGGAAAAACTTTTCAAGGAATGGAAAATAAATGAAGTGTTCGGAAACTTTTCATAAGTATTTTCATTTTTCTCATACTAAAACAATTTCTGTAGTTTTCCCTTTTCTCGAAATCGGATTAAATAAATTCTTAATTTCTTTCTAATCCAGTAATATTATAAATGCGAAAGTTTGTGTGAGTGTGTGTGTGTGTTTGTTACCACTCAGCTCCGTAACGGTTGAACGGATTTTCATGAAATTTGGTATATGGTTACTTTAGGTCCTGGAATGGGACATAGGGTACTTTTCATCCCAGAAAAATGTATAGTTCCTGTGGGATAGTAACAAAACGTAATTCTTCAATTTTCTTGCATTTTAGCATAATTTTGCGGAATCCTACTAATATAAAAATCACTAGCCCGCTTTCGCCCGGGTCGCAGGGGGGGGGGGTAATAATCATAAATTCATATCACAGCTGTTGGACCCTACATTTTTACCCGTAAATCGTAATTATCCGAATTATTTAATCTTACAGCATCGGGCCATAACAAAATCTATGCCAAATTTCGAGTCTCTAGTTTGTACAGTTTGACTCTGGGAGCTTGTAACAGACATACGGACGGACAGACACCGGAGTGAGGTCGTAAGTGTTCAGTTTTTCTACGTGTCGGGCGATATTGCTAGTGTTGCCGTCTAGACAAGACAAGACAAGACTTTCAAAGTCTTGTCTTGTCTTGAAATATCAAGACTTCACTAAGTCTAAGTCTAGATAAAGCAAGTCTTGTCTTGTCTTGAAAATTTCTAGACAAGACTTTTGCAAGTCTTGTCTTAAAAATTTATAGACAAGACAAGACAAGAGTCTAGAAAGTCTAGATCTAGACGGCAACACTAGATATTGCCGATTGTGACTCGTGTGATTGTCGCCTCGCTGCGCTCTGGCGAGCAAACGCCACCCTCGTATGCAATCACCAATTTTCGGCCCTTGTATCAAATTTTTATTTTAATACTTTTTACAAAATATCTTTTATCGTATCTTCTGCAGTTCTGATTTTATGTAAAAAGTAGGTAAGTGAACACGAAATAGCTATTTCTAATGTTATGATAAAATTTATCTATATCTAGCGGACTGAATAGTACAGGGAATAATACCCTTTTCAGGTTGGACGTAGGAACATATTTTAAAATCTATTATAATTGTATTAGTGATATAAATATTTATCAAAAGCGGTATTAAACTTGTTCTCCTAATAGATTTTTAATACTTTTTGACTTCCCATTGGAAGTTATTGTAAGGGGTCCAATTTTGCGAATGAAACATTTTCACATAATATCTGGACGTTTTGAGGTCCCTATAGAGTTCGAATATATTGTTTTTAGAGATATCTCCCTCCCCTTTCTCTCTCTCTCTCTCTGTGTGTGTGTGTGTGTGTGTGTGTGGACGTACGTTCGTACCTTGTTGAACTTTTTTTCGGCTTGCAAATCTCGAGAACAAATAATGATATCGAATCCGGACCAATTTCATTCGACACATACCTACATAATGAATACTTGATTACGTTTGCAGAAAATTTCAATCAGCGATTTTTTTTCTCTCTTAATCTCCAAGGGCACCCTATGGGAAGTTAGCAGTGGTTTTACCAACACACCAAGCCTTTGTTATTTATGTTAAGGCCACCAACTTCAAAAATTAGGTACATCGCTGTTATAAAAAAATGTTTCGTATCAAATTTATTTAAATTAATTTTTTAAGTCAAAAAAGATATTTTAACAGAATATTTGATGAATCAAAATAACAAAAATATTGCGATTCCGAAACCTGAGACTGAGATTTAAGTTCTTCAGTCGAACGCTCTACCAACTGAACCAGTCGACCGATGATGTTAGACGCTCTATAGTACAGTATATAAAAGTGCGATTGGAGCCAGTGCTCTATTTTTATTTTATTTATTGTAGACTATAGACGCGTCGACAACTTAGGTCATTCGCGTCTTAAATTACTTACATTAAATAACAACTAACCCTTAAACTAAATAACATCACAAAACATCCATGAGCGTAGGTGGGATTCGAACCCACGATAGTCTAGTCTAGAGGATGGTACCAAGTACGCTATCCACTAGGCTACGCTGCCCTCACCAGTAGTAAAATGTAAAATAAAAATGCGGTTTTTGATAAGAATCGAAATATTTCAGAACTTTTTCAAACTTTAGCAAACAAATATTGTTATATACTTTGGCCTTGTTTTTCCTAAAGTAATAACTTCAAACAATAGTTGTTTTGAGAAAATTAATAATATTAATTGTGTTTAAAGACCACCAACAGCTCAGGTTATTTGGGCCTAGCACCAATTCATTATATTTTTTTTATATATAATAAATTGAAAATCCAATTGACACTTTTACCAGCTCTCGGGCTAGAATCCGGGAACTGGGGACTTGTATTAGACGAACCATAGCAACGCCATGTAAACAACAGAATCGCTACACGCTCGGCCATTCTCAAGCCCTAATAATATTAATAGTGCAACACTGTATTTTCGTGCGTCTTTCGTGAAACATCCTGTATAGTTAGAAAGCTGTTATACTAATAAAGTCGTAAAATTAACCTCCTCGTTAGCCAACGAGGCATCCGATCTGATAAAAACAAAAACTGGGGCGCTTTATCTAGCGGATAGAAAACACAAAAACATGCTTTCAAATGCATGGAGCTTTTTCGCAATCTGAACTGGTTGTGTTTCGAAACACCGATGTTTTTATAATATGTTAAAACACGTGAAATATTGTTGTACGGGTGACTCAGAATTTAAAAGAAGCCTGCATTTCAGCCATTTCAAAAGATGGCGCTACTATATTAATTTAACTCAATCTTCCTCATAACATAGCAGCTTTTATATTGAAAGTACAGTCAATTTGTGTGAAAAGTAAGATTCCATAGATGATATTTTTGGTATTAAACATTTTTGGGTTCATGTATTGAAATTAATATTTCAATTTTTTTCAATTTCAATTTATTTATTTCTCAAAAAAAAAATAGGTATAATATATAATAATTATGAAAATTAAGAGGATTCCTTGCCCAATTTGGGAGATCAGTGCTAGAGCAGAAGTTCAGAAATATAACGTACCTATGTGTACCTATATATTTTTACTTCCCACCTCTACTATGGTAGGGAAGTAATGGATTCAGTCCGAAAACAATATTTCGAGATTTTAACAGATTTTCACGTTTTGAGACCCTAGCAATCGTTTAAGATCATTTTCTGACTGATGTCTGTATGTGTGTGTGTATGTGTGTATGTGTGTGTGTGTGTATGTGGTCAATTTTTCGCCTTCGATATCTTAAGAACGGAACAACATACGGGCATGCCGATTGTTCTATTGTGTTTATCAGCCTTTAACTTAGATCTGATTAGATTTTGAGTCAAATCGGTTCAGTGGATCCTGAGATATTCAAAAAAACGTCCTCAATGTCACGTATTAACATAGGTAAAAAAAAATATAAATGAATTCTAGATGTTATAATATGAAAAAAATGTAAATATTTTTTTTCTCTAAAATGTATAGTTTTCGAGAAAAAAAATATTTTACTAAAAAAAATAAAAATTGTACGTAAATCAAGGTAACCATGATTTTTGCTATATTAAGCTAGCCATCAATAGATCACCAAACAAAAAAGAGGGCCATGCTTTTTTCAAAGAATAAAAATTAAATTGTGTTTTAAAGACCACCAACAGCTAAGGTTATTTGGGCCTAGTCAAAGAATAAAAAAAAAGAGTGTTTATTTTTTGCAAATATTTACTAGGTGGGAAGTATAGGACTGGTCATCAGTCGAATTTTTTCCTCCTTATTATTATAGGTCGAGAGGCAGGCGTAAATTTATATAGCTCATTTGTGACAGGATGAAATTTTCAGGGAAGGTAGAATCTAGTATGACAAAGAATAAGTGCTAGGGTTGCCTCGTCAAATCCTGGTGCGAAGGCCGGGAGGAGCTCACTTCCGGTGCAAAATACACATATTTCATTAGCTCATAGTTATCTTTCGTCATTATATGACAGCATACAATTGACGCCATATTGTAGATCTCGAAGAGCTGTATTGAAATACATAGGGTTGCCTAAGGAAATTTTGGGTAACACATTGAAAACTTATAAATTATATTTGTTTTTTTGACATTTTTAAAGCTGTCAAATAACATTATGTATATATGTATACTTATATATTGTAACCGTTCTGAAATGAGTTATCGGCCTTGTGTTTGGCAAACATTCATACGTATGTCTAGTTATTTATAACTTTATGTTTTCAACACATTTGGTTTCTAACTCATATTCGTATAATTACGCAGGAATTGCCTGAATCTGGTATTGACAATTTTCCCAAGAATTTATGTATTTTAGGGTAGCAATTTCTTATTTTTATTTTTCAACGTAATTCAACGTGCACCTCTTATATAAATTAGTATAAATTACTTACTTGAAGGTCGTAGTAACCTGTAATAAAAGTTTTAAAAAGGTAGTTTGGAGTTTGTTTCGAAAAGAGAAAAAAGGTTGATTTTTGTTTGTGATTTTAAATTTGGTTTGACACTAAAAACTAATTGAAGCATTTGACTTTACTGAACCTCGATTAATATTTTTTCTTGAAATTCAACTTAATCAGACGCAGGTATAAAGTAAACTAAGCGAATATAAAACCAAAATAACTATAATGAAAAAATGGAAAATAATAATAATTTACTATAATAAAAGAAAAAACCGATTGATTTGTGAGTCAGAATTAGGAAGTTTCCCTTTTTTATTTGTTTGGTCTAAATCATAGTTCTAAAAATTATAAAATTAATGACGGAAGAATTTTTTAAATATCTTTAAAAACAACAAAGTTATGCTACTTCAATCTTTGAATTGACAATTCTCCAAGAAATTCCGTTTTCAGTCCGGGTGACGTCACGCGGCACGATATTTTTAAGAGTTATTTTCAGTTTATATGTGTGGTAATTTAACATGGTAACTTCCGATAAATCTCTTTCTATAAACTCGTAAAATGTTATGGAAACACTAAAAACAAACCAGTTGATGACGGAAAATATTGACATATTTAAATTTTTGACAGTCAATTTTAATTTAATATAAATAGAAAAGTCTGTATTACAACAAAATAGTTACTAAGTAACTTCGGTTCTAATTACTCACAAAGCTAAAAAACAGCAAACTTGTACCGCGTGACGTCATATTCAAAAATCAGTTTCGTTTGCGACCCCACGTACAAGAAATTGAATATCTCCGTTGAAATTAAAGATATCAAAATAATTCTTTCAGAATTTTTAAAGTTATCTTTATTATAATGATGTGACAGTATCATAATTAGTATTTTCGTCCAATGGAAACTTCCTAATTGTCAATCTTTATTATGGCAACTTTTCAGCAACTATTTTGTCGCCTTCTTCAAGCCTAAAATTACATTATTAAAATTATGTAATTTTAGGCCTGAAGAAGGCAAACATTGCCAATTATTGACAATTCTGATTCACAAATCAACCGGTTTTTTAATTTTATTATATTACATACGTGAGTGATCGACCTGAGTTTCAATATAGTTTACTATACATTAAACTATTCAAAAATGTTCCGAACAAAGGCAATAACATTTTATGAATTATTATTAAATTACTTATTCTAAGCATACTTATATTAACGTGCTATTAAAATATTTATTTTTTTTTTTTACAATAATATGTAACATTTTTAAACAAAACGTAGTTTAAGGTAGTTGCTTTGAAAAAAAGTCAAGAAAATCATGAAATAAAAATTATATATATTTTTTTTAATAAAGGTATCTCTTTATGCTAGTTAAATTAGAAAATAATGCGAGATATTTTTTGTTGAAAATTGAATTTTTAACATTTTTAATATAGGTAAGGTGCTAAAAAATATCACATTAATAATTTTTCAATAAGAAAAAAAACAATACATAATAATCTATCTGTTTTTTTAATAAAAAAAAAAAAAAAAAAAAACGATGCATGACACATTACCGCTGATAATGTTAGTAAAAAAACTATAATTATTGACCACGTAGTTTCAAAATGCAATAACAAATGACATTTGGCGACGTTCCATTCAAACGACTTTACACCGGTACCTAAAGATGTTTCACATCAAAAATTTAAATTTTTGCATATACTGATACTACTTTACAAAATGTATAACTTTTCTTTTCCGTGATACAGGATTTAACTATTATATTTTATCCAATTTTGAGCAGTTATTAACAATTTATAATTTTCGAAATGTCATTTTCTTAAAAACTATGGTTACCATGCTGGACTAAGGGCCACTTTGTAATTTTGAGCTGTTTGAATTTATACATATATACATATACATATAAAAATTGACATTTTGCACCGGAAGTGGCTTATCCCGGCCGTCGCACCAGGATTTGACTAGGCAACCCTAGCGCTTTTTCTTTGTCATAATAAATACTACCTTCCCTGAAAATTTCATCCTGTCACAAATGAGCTTCATATATTAACGCCCGCCTCTTGGTCTATTAACGAGTGTGTGTGTGTGTGTGTGTAGTAGTAGTAGGAATTGAGATTGAATTTAAATGTAAGCTAAAGTCATTGCTATTATCAATCAACTGTTACTCAGTGAATGAATTTTGAAATATTTAATTGTTTTTGTGTTATTATTTTTATTTTTGTATTTTTTTGTATACGACCAATCCTTCTCCCTTGTTTGATAGCATCTATTATAGGAAATATTATTTATTTTATAAATATTTACGTGTCGAATGAAATTAGTCCGGAGTCTTTATCATTATTTGTTGTTGAGATATGCGAGCCGAAATAAAGTTCACCACCGTACGAACTAACGTACGTACGTACACACACATCTATCTAATAACAGTGGAGTCGGACTCTAGGGGCCTCAAAGCGTGCAGATATGTCCAAATTTTTCATTCGCAAAATCGGAACCATTATAACAACGCCGATAGTAATAATAGGGTCGATTTAGACGTGGTATTTTATTTTCTTTTCTTCTGGTCTTGTATTTGAAAAACGCACACGGATGTGCCAAATCTCTGCTAAAACACGTACGTGAAAAACGCACCCGGACGTGTAAAATAAACGCACATACTTGAAAAAATTTCACGTCCGTGTGTGTTTTTCACGTCCGGGTGCGTTTTCACGTGCGTGTTTTTAGTAGGGATTAGACACATCCGTGTGCGTTTTTAAAGTTCTTCAAATAATTACACGGACGTGAAAAACGCACCCGGACGTGAAAAATAAACGCACGTACCTACCTGAAAAAATTTCACGTCCGTGTGCGTTTTTCACGTCCGGATGCGTTTTTCACGTTCGTGTTTTTAGTAGGGATTAGACACATCCGTGTGCGTTTTTAAAGTTTTTCAAATAATTACACAGACGTGAAATTTTTTCAAGTACGTGCGTTTATTTTTCACGTCCGGGTGCGTTTTTCACGTACGTGTTTTAGCAGAGATTTGGCACATCCGTGTGCGTTTTTCAAACACAAGACCAGAAGAAAAGAAAAGAAAATACCACGTCTAAATCGCTGTCTGTTTAAATCGCCCCTATTACTACTGCCGATATTTGTTTATTTACTAGGTTATTATAACATTATTCTAGAGAAAATTGCAAGGACAGAATGACGTGCAATTTTTATGTAATGTTAGACATGAAATATCTGCGACATAAATGCCTGTAAGCTTATATAATGCCTGAAGCATTAAAAGACGTCTGAAACTACCATGTAGAGTGTCATTTGTTATTTCTTGTAGGTAGCTAATATTTTATTTTATAGAGTTTTATCATGTCCTCATTTTTTCAATAAACTATGTTTTATAAATACAATTTATTATTAAAACACATTCTAGACATATAAGCATAGTAAATTATAGACGCTCGACAACAGAGGCAATAATAATTTAAAAGACATGTTGTAATAAAATATAAATGAAGAAATTGTCAACTTGTATGTTTTGGAATTTTGTTATAAAACGTTTTTTTAATCTGGAAGAAAAAAACGGTCATCTAGAAATTATATAGTTTAATACAATAAATCATTTTAAGAGGGCTTTTCTGGTCTTAAATAAAAACTGGCAAAATTTCACTTATTAAACTAGTCACATCCATTGCGAAACTTGTAACGGCCATTTGACAGTTGTCACACGTTGATTGTAGTAGTCAGCGCGCTGAAAGAATGGTGAGATACATTCTTGAATCTAGCAGCTCTTGTAACAGCGCTTATACCTGCTACACTCACTGCTTCGTTGTGTACGCTCGCATATATAACAATGCATTAATTTAAGCAAGCCCTGCTATGATCTACGCTACCATTAGAATCTCAACTGCGTACTGCACGTACCTTCAGTAGGTGCTTACGTCACAAAAGAAATCTACTGTCTAAATTTCAAGTTTATAACTTCAGCGGTTTGGCTTGGCCGTTAATTCGTCAAAAAACTCTTACATTCCTTTTGACCTCCTTAGGAGTCGAATTTCGAAAAATCCTTTCTTAGCGGATGCCTACGTCCTGTAAGGAACCTACTTGCCAAATTTCATGTTTGTAGGCTGAGATTTCGTGATGAATGTGTCAGTGAGTGACAAGATGTCTAAAAGACACCATCTATCTACAAGTTAATGTAATATAGTGTATTACTAATTCACGAACACGAGATCCCAAGTGGCCATTAAGATATATAAATTCAGTTAGTTGGTGCATTAATTCGATAGATGGCCGACGTCAATTGTGATATAAGACACGAAGACTGCTTTACCGACGCATACTTCCTTTACAGTATCGCTAATATAACGAGAGCTAGTTAATATTTAATCGTCACTAATACTATTAGAGCAGGTCGACTACCCCGGTTATTTATCACCTTAAGATTAATTAACATCGTACACAAAAGGGACTCATCCCCCACTTCATTCCTATTCCCCCCAACGTAATAATAATTTTATTGAGATTTAATTCAATCTAATTTTCAAATAGAAAATAATGAAAAAAAATTACAGTTATCGATTGCTTTATCAACGCTTGAACTGATTTTATCATTTAATGTACCTTTAATATTCTGCTCTTTATATTTACCGTACGATCAATATACTGGGTGTCCAAGATAAGCGTGAAATGCATTGGGATTTCCTAACCCGTAAAAGAAAGAGATTTGGTTAAATGAAAGAAAATCTGGTATAAATGCAACATAACCTTAAGAGAGTATTGTAAAATCGTGACTGTCAGATTCGTCACTTTAGACACGCGTTACATACAATATTTTTTGCAACAACTGCTTCAAAAGTTCAATTTTAAGCAAATAAAACACAATTTGGATAAATATTATATTAGTGACATTATAGCAAAGTAATCTATAAAGTACTTTATGACGCACGTGTGTTATAAAGTAAAACAAAACAGTGTTACTTTATATAGAACGGAGTGCGATAAAATTTACTTTAAACACTACCGTTCGAATGCAGTAGAAGCTTCCATAAAGAATTACTTTTCAAACGGTACACAGCCATCTAAAATTGTACTTTTGATGCAAGTGTTGCAAAAAATAATTAAATGCATCTTCTTCATTAGTCTGTGGCAATCAATTTACAACCAATAATAAATGAATGAAACAAATTGATGTATGAATTTTACATTCATGGCTCTGAATTGAAAGTGTTCAAATTATCTCCTGATCGACACGTTTTGAAAAGAACGAATTAATTTGATAAATGTCCATTTTGAAATTTCACGAATCATTATAAAACACGTCCGTTGAAATGTGAACTCTCTTTCTCTCTCTCTCTAATTCGCATAATTCATTTACTCAATACAAAATATTAGCTGTCCATTGATCTGATTAATTCCGGTGTCATTGCATGTTTCGTATAGTTGAATTAATCGTTTGATACCGGATTATTCTGTCGAGTGGTCGGCTGGCCATTATACTTGTGTGTTAACGATTTATTAAGTACATAGTCGACTCGATTGATCGTTTCGAAAAAAAATGGGTATGTGCTTATGACCACACGACAGAAGTGAAAACTTCAGGATAAATAATAGTTTTATACGGCTGAAATGCAATTGAAAAATTATTTTTCGTTGGAAAGCAGCCAATTATATAATTGTTTCGAAACATATTGGAAAACATCATTTTACCAACCATGGTCACAGTCAGGATTCTAACCTGAACCTTTCCACTTTCGCGGCGGAATGAGCTTACAATACTCAACCGTGACATGATTGCTAATTTAATATTCTCCTTATATGCTTCAGAATCAATAGACACTCGCATGTAGTGAAAATCTATTGATTGTGAAGCATAATACAAGGAGAATATTAAATTAGCAATCATGTCACGGTTGAGTATTGTAAGCTCATTCCGCCGCGAAAGTGGAAAGGTTCAGGTTAGAATCCTGACTGTGACCATGGTTGGTAAAATGATTTTTTCCAATATGTTTCGAAACAATTATATAATTGGCTGCTTTCCAACGAAAAAAAATTTTTATTGAAAACTTCAGATCTTTTAATTTTTGGTATCATCTATTAGCGCATTTATGAACTAAAAATAATTTATTACTAAAATACTAAAATTGTATTTTTAATTAATTCCACCTTGGTTTCAAAAAAATTATAATTATTGTCAAAGAAAGAATATAACAAAAATTAAAAAATATATTAATAAATATCATGTAGAATTTAGAAAAAAAATACGTCAAAAATTCTGCAGTGCCATCAGGTTTCGAACCGAGGGTTCTTATGCATACAACGCAAAGACGCTGCTTACTTAGCTATCGGTGCAACTGTATAGCGTGCAGTTTTTGTGATATAAGTATGTCAACCGGGCACAGTTGTAAGAGAGTAACCAGTCAGTACCTAGACGTGTATTAACAGCATACTGCAAATACGTGTTCGTGTTTGAGCCGAGTAACCCCGATTCAGGGAATCTCACCGTCGGGTTGCGAATGCGAACGGTTCACTTTATTTCAATACCCAGGCAAAGAGTGGCTAACGCGCCTGAGGAGGTTTTTGTTTAGTGCGGGGCAAACTAGACGAGGCGACGGATCACCGACGCTATAATATGTGAATCATATACAGATTGTATCAAATTAAACCTGTGCATAGGGCATTCTGTGTGTAAGACAGAGATCGATACATAAAGCAATAAGTAAGAATGAGATAAATGATCGCAAATAGGATGTTACGTAGTTACTGTAAATAAATAATATTTATACAACCTAATAGCGTCATCTTTGTTTTTTCGCTCCTTCTATGCTGTAAAAATGTAAATCTTTTATCAGTGTAATTTACAGTAACCACGTAACATCCTATTAGCGATCTTTTATCTCATTCTTACTTATTGCTTTATGTATCAATCTCTGTCTTACACACAGAATGCCCTATGCACAGGTTTAATTTGATACAATCTGTATATTGTTATCAGTAATATTTTTGCATAAAAATTGCAATGGCTTACACGGACATTTCCGTGACAATTTTTATTGCTAAAAGGTTGGCAACATTTAGGAATAGTTTAAGGTTGGACACACTGACGGTACTACAAACATACTTTCTATAATAAACTGTAGTTTTCTTGTGCTGTATAAAGTTTTTGATAAACTGTGAATTTACTAAAACCAACTTAATGTTTACCCAAAATAGTTCCAACGGCGTGTAAAGTATATTAATTAAAATGGGTTTCTCCCGTACGCAGTTATGGTTAGTGTACAATTATCCGAACGTAATGTAATTTTAGAAAGGGTCAGTTCAAATTTTCATTCATGCTATTAATAATAAAGTTTGTTTTGGTTGTTGAACGGAAAAGTATTAACCCGCTACACACTGCTACTGATCCGTGCTATGGCACTACTTTGGGCCGGTTTATCTTATTTCTTTTACCTATTTATTAGGCGCGTTAGGCACTTTTTGCCTGGGTACTGAAAAAATGTGAAGCGTTCGCAATTTTGCGTAAGAATTCGCAACCCAGCTGACATACTTACTTATATCATAAAAACGGCGAGGTATCTACACTGTTGTGTCAATAGCTCAGTTATCAGCGTGTTTGCGTTCTATGCATAGGGACTAGGGTTCGGAAACTGCTCGTATCGTAGAATTTTTGACGTATTTTTTTTCTAAATTATACTTGATATTTATTTATATATTTTTTAATATTTGTCATATTCTTTCTTTGACAATAATTACAATTTTTTTTAAACCAAGGTGGAATTAAGTAATTAAAAATACAATTCTAGTATTTTAGTAATAAATTATTTTTAGTTCATAAATGCGCTATAATAGATGACACCAAAAATTAGTAAATCTGAAGTTTTCACTTCTGTCGTGTGGTCATAAGCACACACCCATTTTTTTTAATTTATTGTAGATTATAGACGCGTCGACATCTCAGGTCATTAGCGTCTTTCAACTACACTAAATAACAATTTTCTTAAAACTAAATAACATCACAAAACATCCATGAGCGCAGGTGGAATTCAAACCCATGACAGTCAGTCTAGAGGCTGCGGTACCAAGTACGCTATCCACTAGGCTACACTCCCTTCTTATTTATTTTTTACTAACTGTTACTTGTGGCTGCGCCTACATATATAGTTCGATTTTTTATGCCTTCCCATACAAACTTTAATTCACCCCTTCTTAGGGGTTTTAAGAAAATTCTAAAATACGTGTTTTATTATTTGTTTTGAAAAGTATTTATACTAAGTTTCAAGTTGATACAAACATTTCCACCCCATTTCACCTCCTCAGGAGTCCATTTCCGAAAAAGTGCATCTCTACGCCCTGTAAGGAACATATTTCCAAATTTCATGTTTCAATCTTCAGTGCGTTGTCTGTCAGTCTATTAGTCAGTCAGTTACGCGGAAGTTACCCCCTGCACTGTTCATCTAAAATCCTTTTCCCTCGCCTAAAAACGGTTTCCGCTCTCCCGACGCTATTTTTAAAGCTAAAGGGTCCGGATAAACGCCACCTATGGCACGCGTTCCATAGGTTCGCCATCCCTGGTATATTTATTGTAGATTATAGACGCGTCGACATCTAAGGTCATTAGCGTCTTTCAACTACACTAAATAACAACTAACTTAAAACTAAATCACATCACAAAACATCCATGAGCGCAGGTGGGATTCGAACCCACGGCAGTCCAGTATAGAGGTTGCGGCACCAAGCATGCTAACCACTAGGCTATACTGCCCTCCTCCCTGGTATATGTATTAACATAAGTGATATTATTATGTGTTTGTCGGCAGGGTTCGTGCACTGCGATCCGAGTTTTAAATTGTTTGGGATCAGTATAGTTCTATACTGATTTGACAAAGGTCGGTTAATAACTCTTATCTCGAGGTCACATTAGCTCATTAACCGTTAGGAAGTAGTAAATGTGCATATCGATAGCGGGTCATATAGCCAAATGCAACTTACGTCATTTCGTATTGATTTATTTCAGTAACGTGTTGCAGTCAAAGCTGTTAATTATCACTGATGCTGGAAGTTGCATATATTGTCAGAAAATCTAAATTGCCACTGATCTAGATTTTATACATATCCGGATTCGACCGGGCAGATTTTGGTTGAACAACGAAATTTTCAAATGCAACACATTTTTCATATTTCACTTTACTATATCTCTTATACGGGCGACTATATATAGGGATTACTGTAATTGTCGTTTCTGATTGGTCGAGTACCCCACGTTGGTTTCGTTTGACACATGCGCACACGAATACGTTTTACTAGTATCCGAACAACTGAACCCAGCTCCGTAAAAATAGTATCTCTTATAGTTTTGCCACCGCACACCGATTTAGCTCAGAATTCGCGTGCAGGATCCTCGATTTGTGTTACATTTTCGCTTACTGCTCATCCCCCTTTTGTATTGTAATAATATACAGCCTGTTGCTCGAGAAGAACAAAAATTACCGGCGATAAACATGCGTGCAAACTGTTCCTCTTTATAATATTAGTATAAATTATGGATGCCCGACAACTAAGGACATAAGGGAAGACTTTCAGATTTTTAAATTTATAAAAAAATAACTGGTCTATTGAGACATTTTTTTTTACTGATATGTTTTTATAACCACATTTTTCTGTGCATTTTTGTCAAAATTTAGTTTAAAAATATTTTTTTTGTGTAATAAGTAGTATAGCATTTGTTTTTCTGTGAAATGACCTTAGACTGTTCTGTCTGTTTTTAGACTGTGTCAGTACCACTTTTTCAAATATTTTTTTCGTTTTTCTCTCGGCCTTTTTTCATAAATCTTAAAAACATCTTTTAAGCTTTTGGAACTTTCTGAATTTCTTTAGAATAAAGCCAGACTTACTTTTATAAACTTTTATAATAAATTATTGAGTGAAACGATATTATGTCATTTATTCCTCTCCATTAAAAATAAAATGAAGGATAAATCAATTTATATTAAAAGTACTTTGTCAGTATTTCCTTTTTTGACTACAGATATACATAAGATTATAAGCAGGCTGAACAATTCGGTGACCCAATAATGCCATTATAACATTTGCAGATCGATTGGTCTGTATTAAAGGGGTGGCAGATCAGCCTAAACGTGTCATGTACCCGACGAAATTTATATTATTAGTTCAAGGTTCAAATTTTAATATGTTGTTACGGCGACTGTTTTTAGCATATATTTCAATTTGCAGAACAAAATGTCGGTATTAACCCCCTCTCTTAGAAGGAAACTTGCTCACCTAGGTGTTTATATCGTTCTGCAAGGGGGTTAATACCGACATTTTATTCTGCAATTATCAATAATATTGTTTTTACATCTTTTGGACGTGTGACAGTTCCGAATTAAAATGTCAGAACACGGACGAAATTTTATGAACGTCTCTCTCTCTCTATCTCTCTCTCTCTATATATATATATATATATATTACATTTTAGACTTTGTGCAAATCATTTTCAAACTGTCAAGGATTAAAAAAAGTTATAAATGTGGTACACGTGAACAAAATACCAGAATAAACTAGAACAGCTATCTCCCTATATTACGTCATATATAACTATGTTTGCTTCGAGCCATATATGAACTCGAATGTGGAACAAACAAATGAAATGCAATCGTCGGATGTTTGCGCTATTGTTTTGTTTTAAACGATATATGAAGCTGTTTTGTTGATATATTTGGTATGTTAATTACAATATTTTTATTATTATTTCTCCTATTGGGACATTCTGACAAACCGTCAGATATTGTTTTATGAAAATTTATAGAAATTGTTTTAATAAAAAAAGAGAGTAGGTTAGGTACCTACTTCCCTGTAACCAGCGACGCTGTCTAATGTCTCATACTGGGGTGGCATTTTAGAAATATTAGATGTAACGGAAATAATCGAAAGTGGTTGACATGTGAAACAAAACACCGCATGTATAACTATTAGACTGAGAGCTAGAAACAATTTTTTGGTGTTATTTATTCAAGACCTTATTTTTGTGAAGATGTTGTGGGAGGCGTATTAAAGTGCCCTGAGCAAGTGATTTTGCTAGATTGCGGTATGGGAGGGATAAAGAAGCAAAAGAAACTGCCGAACACATTCTATGTGAATGTGAAGCAGTGTTCTCCAAAAGGCTGCAACATCTTAACAGGCCTTTTCTAAAGCCTGAAGACATATGGAGAGAAGCCCCCAGAAAGGTTATAAGGTTCATAAAAAGCATTTTACCCGACTGGGAATAAACTATTAGGGGACTCACAAAAGATCTTATAGGTCGCAGTGATTGTGAGATATCTAATGTCTTATCACCCCGTGTAAATCTAATCTAATCTAATGGGAGGGATGTAGACCGCCCTCAAAATGTAACAAACAAAATGGCTGCAATTGTTTGTATAGCTTATCGGTAACCCAATAATGCCATTATAATATTTGCAGATCGATTGGTCAGTATTAAAGGGGTGGCAGATCACCCTAAACATTTCATGATAGGTACCCGACGAAATTTATATTATTAGTTCAAGGTTCAAATTATAATATGTTATTAACTCCCCTCTCTTAAAAGGAAACTTGCTCGCCTAGGTGTTTATATCGTTCTCCAAGGGGGTTAATACCGACATTTTGTTCTGCAAATTGAAATATATCATGCTTAAAACAGTCGCCGTAACAACATATTAAAATTTGAACCTTGAACTAATAATTTCGTCGGGTACATGGCACGTTTAGGGTGATCTGCCACCCCTTTAATACTGACCAATCGATCTGCAAATATTATAATGGCATTATTAGGTCGCCGACAAGCTATACAAACAATTTCAGCCTTGAAGCAATAATATAATAATTGTGACCATTTTTTTTGTTACGTGTTGGGGGCGGTCTGCATCCCTCCCATACCGCTATCTAGCAAAATCCCTTACTCAGGGCTCTTTAATATGCCTCCCTCAACATCTTCACAAAAATAAGGCCTTGAATAAATAACACCAAAAAATTGTCACTAGCTCTCGGTCTATATGTTTTAAGGTTTTATGTCCTTTGTCGGGCTTCAAGGAATCTCTTCGCCAATTCTGGTAGAAATCGGTTCAATGGTTAAGCCGTGAAGAGGTAACAGACAGACAGACAGACAAACACACGTTTGTATTTATAATATTAGTTTGGATATCGAGCTAGAAAATTTTTAAAAAACATATTCTCGTTTCTTAATGGATTAAAGAGAACCGTTTTGTTTTTTGGACGTCCCGGAGCTAAACGTGTTCAATAAATCTTTGTGAAGACATACATAAAATATAAGAGAGACGAAATCCTTTTTAATATTTATGTTTTTTCTGCGGGGTCGAAATAAAAACGCACGTTTAAATAAACCTGGTTTGAGTTGTGTGTCGCTTGAGTTGCTTACAACTGAAACAATCCCATGTCCGACTACTGGCAAGATTCTATTAAGGCGGCGTTACACATGTGACATTAAGACAAATACCAAATGTTTGGCATTTGATGAAATATTTGCCAACGTAGTTTATTTTTTATTTATTGTAAATTATAGACGCGTCGACAACTTAGGTCATTAGCGTCTTGATTACATTAAATAACAAGCCGTGAGGTGGGTCGTTTATTAGGACTAAAGTGCGACCCTTGAGGTCCACACGAGGAACTTCCCAGTTTGATAAATATTTAATAACAATAATTAAAATAGATATTACACAGAAAAGTAACCATTTTAATCATTAAAACATAATTATTATTTATTTTTAACAATAATTGAAAAAAAAACGGCTGAACCGATTTTTATAAAATTTATGTCGGATCAAAATGACGTTAACACGCCTCGATTGACACCCTTACGAAGTCGATATAATTTTTTATTCGCGAGATATTGTGTAAAATCTACTTTTTTGGAGTCTATTTGGTTAAGAAAAAAGAACGGCTGAATTGATTTTGAAAAAATTTCTTTCAGATCATATTTACGTTAATACGCATCGATTGGCACCCTAACGTAGTCGATATCATTTTTCATTCTCGAGATTTCGTCTTAGAAAGAAATGGACACATACGTACGTACATACGTACACACACACACATACACACACAGACATCTTTCTAAAAATAGTGTAAAAATAGTGTAGTGACCTTGAAACATAAAAATTTGTTATACATTTTGATTTCGATTGTCGGACCCATTACAATAACGTCCAATGGGAAGTTAAAAATTCACTTAAAACTAAATGACATCACAAAACATCCATGAGCGGAGGCGGGATTCGAACCCACGAGAGGCCAACGTAGTTGTGAAATCACAAACATGTACGTTTATCACATGATACAAATTCTTCTTTTAAAGGCGGCGCCACACATGCGGCATTCGTCAAATATCGAACACCGAATATTTGATACTTGGTAAATATTTCAGATCCACACATGCGCGAAGTAACAAATGTTTGGTATTTGTCAAATGTCAAATATTTTCCCATCAATTATCGGTAAATTAGCACGAATGTTGATGCTCCCATGTTTATTTATGATTCGTCAAATTGGCGTATGTGTGTGCTTGTCGTTTGGCAACCAACGTAAATTGTTCGCCGAACACCAATCATTCGCCATTTGACTAATGCCGCATGTGTAGCGCTGCCTTTACAAACATTGGCCCACTTTGACTTGTGAAATTTACCGATAAGAGACGGAAAACATTTGATGTTTGACAAATAGCCAACATTTGCCAATTTTTTCAGATTTACACTACCAAATATTTGCCAAATATCAAACATTTGAACATTTCGTATTTGACAATTAATGCCACATGTGTAAAGGCGGCGTTACACAGCCGAACCGGAAAGCTAGTTTAACATAAAAGTGTTCGATTCGAAATGCAGTGTGGGAATTCAAACAGCAGTTACAGCCGGTAGGTAAAATGGGGAGTCTAACCTGTTTTGCATTTAAGAGAAAACCTTTCATTTTACTCTTTGCAAAACAAGTAAAAATACATAAATAAGTCGACAAAATATTTTCCATGTATCATTCCAATGCACTTTACGAATTCTGAAGTCAAGAATAATGGCGGTTCATATGTTTTCTGTACGACAAAACAACAGCTGAATATAGTAAACACTGATTTCTGTCTGGAGATGTTGCTACACATGATATTAATTTTCTCAAGGGGTGGGGGTGAGTTTAGCCCCTGCTTGACGGCAGTCATGAGTTTATTTAATTTAAAATGTTCATAGAAACAGCGGCGTATCTAGGGGTTGGCGGGGAACAAAGGGTTGCCGAGTGACAGTAAAATTTATATTATTGCAAAATGCAAATTTCAAACCGCGCTTGAGCATTAGTCTTCCTTTTGCCAGAGCTGCTCCAATTCTTCCTTTCGCCAGGGGCGCTAAATCCTCCTTTTGCCGGAGCTGCTCCAATTCTTCCTTTCGCCAGGGGCGCTAAGTCTTCCTTTCTCTAGGGGCGCTAAATCCTCCTTTTGCCAGAGCTGCTCCAATTCTTTCTTTCGCCAGGGGCGCTAAATCCTCCTTTTGCCAGAGCTGCTCCAATTCTTCCTTTCGCTAGGGGCGCTAAATCCTATTTTTGCCAGAGCTGCTCAAATTTTTTCTTTTGCCAGGGGCGCTAAATCCTCCTTTTTCCAGAGGCTTCAATTCTTTCTTTCGCCATGGGCACTATGTCTTTCTTTCGCCAAGAGCGCTAAATACTCCTTTCGCTAGGGGCGCCAAATCTTCCTTTCGCCAGGGGCGCTAAATCCTCCTTTTGCCAGAGCTGCTCAAATTTTTCCTTTCGCCAGGGGCGTTAAGTTTTCCTTACGCCAGGGGCGTTAAGTTTTCCTTTCGCCATCCTCTTTTTGCCAGGGGCGCTAAATCCTCCTTTTCCCAGAGGCTCCAATTCTTTCTTTCGCTAAGGGCGCTAAATCCTCCATTCGTCAGGGACGCTAAATACTTCTTTCGCCAGGGGCGCCAAGTCTTCTTTTCGCCAAGGGCTCTAAAAACTCTAATCGCCAGGAATGCCAAGTTTTCCTTTCACCTGGGGCACCAGGACACCTAGATACGATACTGCACAGTCATACCGCAGTGATGTATAATTTGACGTATTAAGGCGACAGAATTGGTAGGAAGTTATCCTGACATATTATATCCATGGTACAACATATAGGTAGGTATAACTGAGTTTGCAGACAGGTATTTCTAATTAGCGAGCCTGTCAGCGTATATCCGGAAACAGTACATTGTTTAGTGCTAATACTGGTCGATTATAAATTTGCGGCGCATCTGCGAACATCCGGAATTATGTGCGCTAAATAAAGGTTCCGCTTTTGTACTTTTTTAGAGATTTTCCCGTCCCAATTTTTTTTATAGCACCATCAGAGAGCTCATACCTAACCTAGAAGAGGTGCGTTTTGACATGAATAACGTCTAATTTCTCATATACTGAGGTGGCATTTTAGAAATATTGGATGTTACGGAAATAGAAGGAAATAGTACGTAGTTGTCATGTGAAACAAAACACACATGCACTGGTCTTCCAAGTTGGGCAGGAAATCCTCTAATTTTTGTAAAATATTTGTTTATTTTGTATATTTTTTTTCACTGAGGAAAATAAATAATTTGAATTTGAATATAGGTCTATGTTGACATAAGCCAGGTGGTTGTGTAGTAAAGTACTAGATTTATGAGAGTTTTTTTTATACCTTTGTCGTTTTTATTCGATAGTTCGATCGGCTAATACGGAAGATATTGAGATCGAGTTCTTACTATTAATTATTAAGAATTGTTCGCGTATTTTTCAGAGCACAGTGTGGTCCAGTGGTTAGCGTCGTGGCCTCTGGATCAGACTGTCGTGGGTTCGAATCCCGTCTCCACTTATGGATGTTTTGTGATGTCATTTAGTTTTAAGTGTGTTGTTATTTATTGTATGAGGACAGTGTGATCCAGTGGTTAGCGTCGTCGCCTCTAGACTAGACTGTCGTGGGTTCGAATCCCGTCTCCACTTATGGATGTTTAGTGATGTCATTTAGTTTTAAGTGTGTTGTTATTTAATATAAGAGGACAGTGTGGTCCAGTGGTTAGCAACGCGGCCTCTGGATTAGACTGTCGTGGATTCGAATCTCGCCTCCACTCATGCATGTTTTGTGATGTCATTTAGTTTTAAGTGTGTTGTTATTTAATATAAGAGGACAGTGTGGTCCAGTGGTTAGCGTCGTGGCCTCTAGACTAGACTGTTGTGGGTTCAAATCCCACCTCCGTTCATGAATGTTTTGTGGTATCATTTAGTTTTAAGTGAGAATTGTTATTTAATGTAATCAAGACGCTAATGACCTAATTTGTCGACGCGTCTACAATTTACAATAAATAAAATAAAACACGTATTTTCAGGAGCGAATTATGAAATTACTATAATTTTAAATGTAACGAAACACTCAGTACTTACTATTATAGACGTCATATTATTATCTGTAGCTCTAGCTATGTGGTTATTTAATATTGATAGGCAATGAGATAGGTACCTATTATTAGTGTCTTAAAGCGATAGATCATTCTATTTTTGATGCAAATTCAATCAAATTATTCCTTGGGTCATTAATCTATCACCCCTATTTTGAAGTAAATACCTTCCTTATAGGCGCGTTATGCACTTTTTGCCTGGGTACTAAAAAAATGTGAAACGTCCGAACTACTTCCGTAAGAATTCAAACTACTTCCGTAAGAATACCAACTACTACCGTAAGAATTCGCAACATACTAATATCATAAAAACGACCGTGTATACATTGGCCAGCCATAGCTCAGTTGGTTTAGTCGTTGCGCTCTATGCATAGGAACCTGGGTTCGAGACCTGATGGCAGCGTAGAATTTTTGGCGTTTTTTTTTCCATATTTTATTAAATTGACACAGACTTCAAAATTTCATTATTTCCCTCTTTTTCGTGGCTTTTTGAAGGAGGTTTTTTTTTTGTTAAAAAGTTTTTTTTGTTTTTTTTAGTGTTTCAAAATTTTTCCATATCAAATTTAATTAAATCAATTTTTAATGAACAAAAAATATAACAGGATATTTAATGAAAAAAAAAACAAAAAAAATTGCGATCCGAAATCTGGGATCGAACCAAGGATATTTAAATCTTCAGCCGAACGCTCTACCAACTGAGCCAGAAGACCGATGATATTAGACGCTCTACTGAGTACATAGTAGAGTATATAAGTACGGCTGTATTGTAGTAAAATAAAAAACATAATGTTACGGATCACCCTGTATATAAACGACAGGCAAGAGTTCTGAGAAACGGGGTCCGCTTACTGTAACCACTGGTACCTGCACGAAAGTTCTAGAGAAAGCGAGAACACACTAGGCTTATGCCACGCAGTCTATATAAACAGCCAGTGCAAGTGAGTGAGGGGCAGTCAACGGTGAGTCACGCAGTCAAGCATCGGTGGATCAGTGATATAAATAGTGCCGTGATATAAAAACCAAATTGATAAAATAAATACTAGTGTAGTGATAATAGTTACGAATTGTTGTATATAGTTGTTTTGTTTTACTTTGTAATTACTGTTTAGTTATTGTTTACTTGTGTTGATTGTTAGAACTGACTTTTCGTTGTTGCATTCATTATTATTGTGTTTTTAATTATTGTAAATAAATATTTATTCCGCCAACTCAAAAAACAGTTTTGTAACAATAAATTTAATAAAATTAATTGATTATATTATAATTATTATTTACCAGATTTCATGCCACGACACAATCGGTGAAAATTTCAACTATAGCTACCTCTTACCATTTGTGAGATAGAGCCTTGTGATGGACGGACGAACGGACAGACAGACACTGTATTTGCCATGATTCATGCCACAACGACACACAATCTGTGAAAATTTCGACTAGCTACCTCTTACCGTTTGTGAGATAGAGCCTTGTGACAGATGGACAGACAGACATCGTAGGCTCAGTAATAAGGTTCCATTCGGAGGTACGGAAAACTAAAAAGCGAAAGTGAAAAAACAATTTAAGAACAGAAAATATTTAAGTGGGAATGAGATAAAAGCTCAACTTACGCTATGAAGCTTCTGAAAACAAGAGAACGAGATTGTTTTGTAAGCTGAAATGCCCTGTGTGTGTAATTTTAAATCTCAACATAGAACTTATATTAATATTAAACAAGATACATTTCGTATTACAAAGATAAGCTTTTGGGTTGAGGCGAGGTTCAGCAAGCAAACAGTTAACGAAATTAGCTCGCGTTCTGCTGTGTTTGTTGGTTTTACTATATTTAATTGTTAGAATTGCACAAGTTGCTTCGTAGTGGAAGATTCAACCGAAACTTATATAATATTAGGTTTGTTGCGAAAATAATGTTAGTATTGTTGGAATGAAAACTTCAAATTTCAATGCAGACCAACGGAGTTGACTGCCCCCAGAGGACAGAGTGGTGTAACGGTTAGCGTAGCGGCCTTTGGATCACACTGTCGTGGGTTCGAATCCCGCCTCCGCTCATGGATGTTTTGTGATGTTATTTAGTTTTAAATGAGTTGTTATTTGATGTAAACAAGACGCTAATGACCTAAGTTGTCGACGCGTCTATAATTTACAATAAATAAATAAAACTTGACTGCCACACTATCTAAGTCTAGTGATGGGCGGATGTTTTTACAATCGGAACAATTGTAATCGTTCATAATAACAAACGAGTCCACAATCGACTCGGAGTTTGATTTTACAATCGAAATAGCAATAGCAGCGAATGAGAATACATATAATCGCGATTCAAGGTTATATGCTAGTCGACTGACGTTCACGCGACTATTGATTGTTCACTGCTCAGTCGGTACTCACTACTCTGTGATCTCTTCACTATTGAATTCTTATTACACGATTACTGCACAATTATCGACTCGACCACAATTGTTGATTGATAAACGATTGTATATTATGTGGCTCTCGACAGTGTAAGATTCAGTACTATGCGACTCGGTCTCGGTGAAGATGAAACAACAACAATCGAGTCCAAGTGACAACCGCATCGAGAGTCATCGAGATGTTTGAACAATCGACTAAAACATCTCGTATCGCGCATCATTATAATATCTTACAATTAAAATCGGAACTGATAATAATAGTGACTGTTTCAATAACTATGGGAAACCACATATTTGCATAATAAAACGTCAGTATTATGACATTTTGCCCTGCTTAATCGACTATTATCCATTTCCCGGTGTAATAATTTAACTGCCGTGCCCGTTGGAACAGACAAAATCGATTATAGTAATGTCATTCATTAAATCAATGTTCTATAATCTATAATAATACAGGCTCGGGATCGTCGAGACTTGTTTATAGTTTAAACAGCAGTACCAATGAGCCATTTTCTTGCAGTTCTTTCAATTATCCAACAGAGGCAGCACTTGTGGTAGGGACAAACATTATTTATTCCCCATTAGCGTCGTGTCATTTTAGTGGTATATATAACAAACTTAATTATATAATAATAATTTGTTTAATAATATAATTATGTTATATCACTAAAATGACACGACACTAATAGGGGAATAAATAATATTTGTCCCTAGCACAAGTGCTGCCTCTCGTGGATAATTGAGAGGACTACTCTCAGGAAAATGGCTCATTGATTCGTCTAATACTCTATTACAAACATTCGGTTCTCAGTTTTGATCAAAACATATTTTACTAATTCTAATAGACGCTAAAATCCTCTGTTGTCGAACGTCTATTTTTTAAACTAGAAGAGATACCGAGCGTCCTTTTTTCTACAAGATTAACTTGTATTTATTATTGTTGTGTTTTTAATTATTGTAAATAAATATTGTAAATAAATATTTATTCCGCCAACTCAGAAAACAGTTTTGTAACAATACGTAATAGAATCTCAATAATATCCGCGAATTGTATTACCCGACATTTTCGTTAATTCAAACATCCGTTTGTGTCGCATAATCGAGACTCTACTATAATAATAAAATGTAAATCAACATGCAATGGATTTTGTATTTTCACCGTTTTTTTTTCCGACGAACTATGTATCTCTACATTATTGTTAAAAGCAACAAACGACATTTTTTTGCAATTTTTCCTTTTATTCGATTCGACAGCAGTTTGATCAACACAGTGCTTGCTGCCTGCTCACTGCTGACCGTTACTCCATTGTCAACATAGATTTCGTCTTTTTTATTGCTTCACATTTCCATAAATCGCCGACACTGTGGATATACATCATTGCTTGCAGATGCATCGATTTTATAAAGGTGATCCATAATAAACTATTTTTGAAGTTATAGGGTAAATGCGGGAGAGATGCCGCAGTAGGAGAGACGCCAATGGCTATTAACTTACCTATTTACCATTAATGGATGGTGCTGCAAGTACGTATGTTCGTTCATCTTATCTTGACAAGATAAGAGGAACGAACATACGTACTTGTAGCACCATCCATTAATGGTAAATAGGTAAGTTAATAGCCATGCGGCGTCTCTCCTACCGCGGCATCTCTCCCGCAGTATGATAACAAGTACATCTTATTATTAATATAAAATATTTTTTTAATTCATAAATACAGTTTTTCCACATTTCATTAGAAAATAATTTTCTGTAAAGTAAGTTTTACAAGGCAATAACTGACAGTGTTTATTGCCATGATATTAGAAAACGTCGCGAATTCCATTTTCGATAAACTTTTTGTTTATTTTACTTGTTTTATTTTTGTAATAAACAATTTAATGATTAATTTGCACTGTTAGCATGTAAAATTTTCCCTCGTTTTGAGTACAATTTTCTGCCACCAGATGTCATATGCTCATTTGACGGATCCCAATAAGGTTGTCAAAATGATTTTTTCCGATATTTGCAGGAATCAATTATGTAATTGGCTGCTCTTCCAATAAAAATTTTCAAATGAAATAATTTATTTAAATTGTCTCTGACAGTAATGCGAGCAAAGTCGCTGGTAAAAGCTAGTATATAAAATAAAATTACTGAACACGTTTGTACCTCAAACCGACTGCAATATGACAGACGGACCGCGCAGCAGCAGCTCGCATTATATTTTCATAAAACGTATGTCGTATATTTTTTTGCAGTTTGACATAATATGAAACGAGAGATGCATAGTATGTGAAAAACATTTTAATATGAGTGCGACGTCAGTACAAGGCGTATAGCATATAGTTTGTACATTCATTGTTGCCGCATAACAGTGGTGTGCTTAGTGCTACGAGATCTTACATTGTTGTCCATGACCGCGCCCCCCGTCAAAGGACACGAAACACCACAACCAAAAGTAGAATACATGTCTAAATTGTGTTTTAAAGACCACAGCTAAGGTTATTTGGGCCTAGCACCAATTCATTATTTTTTTTTAATAATAAATTGAAAATCCAATTGACACTTTTACCAGCTCTCGGGCTAGAACCCGGGAACTGGGAACTTGCAATAGAGAAACCATAGCGACGCCATGTAAACAACAGCATTGCTACACTCTCGGCTATTCTAGAATACGTGTCAGTTTCGCAGTTGGTAATACGATTTCCATCAAAAAAAAAACAAAATATCACCAGGCTAGTGTTTTTGAGATAGTGTCATTTTCATGGTTGGTATAACTAGGATTACCAGATGGCCGGAATTTCCGGGAATGTCCCGGAATTCGCTGGTTTGTCCCGCGTACCCGAAATTTAAGTCTTCTATCCCAGAAATACATAAGTTCAACGAATTTGTGTTCGCGATCGCAAGAAACGACACTAAGTTACATGCTAAGTAGTATGTACTAAGTACTTATTTATTATATATTGGAAAAAATCATTTTACCAACTATAGTCACAGTCAGCTGATTCTAACCTGAACCTTTCCACTTTCGCGGCGGAATGAGCTTACTACCTAGCTATAATAAATTAACTCTCGCATGTAGTGAAAATCAATTGATTCCGAAGCATATAAGGAGAATGTTTGACTAATAGTCTTGTCACGGTTGAGTAAATGTAAGCTCATTCCGCCGCGAAAGTGGAAAGGTTCAGATTAGAATCCTGACTGTGACTATGGTTGGTAAAATGATTTTTTCCAATATGTTTCGAATGAATTATATAATTGGCTGCTTTCCAACAAAAAATTTTCAATCATATTATATGTCTCGGGCACAATGATTAATTACATGACTCGTGTGACTGTTAAAGAATAAAGATGGCGAACATAGAGTTCGGTGGTCCACGACACTGGTTAACAAAAATGAAACAAAAAACGGACAGCACTTTTAATTATCGCCTATGCAGTTTAATTTTACAAAAGGCAAAGAAGATCTCTGAAAGTGTATTAAATTACCTAGAATATTTCAACTGGACACTTCCGTATTTTGTGTTGGATTAAAATTATGCAATTATGTTTTTCTGGTGCAGTTAAATTAGAACAGATTATTTATCTTAATGGGATTGTACACAAGATTGTGTTTTAAATTTTCAAGGTGCCATTTTGTGTAGAAAAAAATTGAATGCTTTACTGTCGTTACAGTGTGGTAAATTGTGTAAATAGAAGAATCGGGTTCGACTGCGGCCAGAGACCTATTTTTTATTTGAATTTACCGTTCTATAATAATTTATGACGACTATCTACGTCGCGTCATATGCATAATTTTGTTCAATAAATTGTCAGGAAAAAAAATTAAATCAAAAAAATCAAAAAACCCGACTGTGTCAAAAGCGAGCCAAAAACAAGATCAAATAACATGCAGTTGGAGGCATAAGATATTGTTCAACTTGTTACTACGTATGTGCCTCCAACTGCATGTTATCACTTGATCTTGTTTCCATCTTTTTGGCTAGCTTTTAAACGCAGTCGGGTTTTTTGATTTTTCTATTTTTTATTTACGTCTTTTTAAGTTTTTTGAAATCGTGATCTTTCTTTTGATTCCCATATCGATGTATAAAAGAGAAATTACTTTTACATTCTGGACAATGGCGTTTAGCGTCTGCCATATTGAATTTTCCGTGACATCATATACCCTATGTCAGTCTTGTAATTAAGACGAATCTAATGACACCTCATTTATTAAAATCCAGTTAGCCGTTTGGTTGTTACGAGGGAATAAAGAATCCCACATACATACATACTTATAACATATCTCCAGGGGGAACATTGAACCTAGTTGTTCTCGCAATTGCATTCCAATGTTCTTTGGGAATTGGCGTTCCCAGGACCCCGAGCTCGTACCAGTCGGTTTGTGTATGCCGGCTGGCAGATTTTAATACACAAATGGATTATTAATTGTTGTGTTGAAGACGCTAATGACGTGAATTGTCGACGCGTCTATATAATCTACAATAATAATAATAATAAACCTATAATTTATAGAGAGCGTGAAAAACATAACCCTATGCCTTTACTGTCGCGTAGTCGGGTAAAAAGACATTCGGTATTCTGACTTTTGACACATTCAGGACATCCTCTTTATTTATTAGGTGTATCTACTATATGTATTATGTAACGTATTATCTAATAATACAAGGGTACAAAGCATCGCTTTTAGGAAGACAATATTACCTAGTTCCGTTCCGGCAACCAACATTCTATCATCAAGTTTTGTAACCTGATACAACGCACCTACCATCTACCGGTAACATTATTCATCAACTTATTAACTCTTTAAAAAGTATACTATAACATGACGTTAATTTATTTTTTGCCATACCCACAGCGCTGGATTTATACTAGGGGCTAGTGCCCAGGGCGGCAAATTTTCAAGGGCGGCAAAATTTGGAACGTGGAAACATTCATAAATTAAAATAACACTGCATCAGTTTTATTTACAAAATTGTAAAAAAAACTTCAGTGTGGGGCGGCATTTTTCACGGTACCCCAGGACCCTGCATACCCATTACAAAATAGCTACTTTCAATGTATGTATAGCGGCCTTTAATGAGTCATTTAACAGGCAGGTGTGCGGAAAATGTTTTATTTTCCGCACTAGCGCAGAAAATAATGGTTGCCATAGCAACTTCTGTTTATTCGTTCTATACGCCTGCGTGCGCCTGTCATTACTTACTTGCACGAACTTCGCGGCACAGTGTGGAAGGAAAGATGGCGACGCAAATGAACTGTCAGAATTTTTTGAAAATGACGTGAATTGTGAAAAGTAGGTATTTTGTAGTGGGTATGGCAAAAAATACCATATATGTTTCGTACGTATTGGGAGTACGGCTCGTGTGACTAAAAACTCGTTATCGCTCGTTTTTACATACTGTCATCACTCGCCGTAATATGTCCCATTATGTATCTACTATGGAATCACTATGGATCACTATGGAAATGGGGGATTCCTTTAGATGTACCTATTATTTTTTCAGATATGCACATTGCAATGTTATACTGCTTGTATTTTTTATGAAAAAATAAATTCTTTTCAATTTCATCTGCCCGCTATTATACAGGGTGGACCAGGTTATAGTAGCAATAATTCACCATTCGATGGTCCATCGAAAAATAAGTCGACATGCATAATTTTATTTTTTCCAAAGCGCTTCCTAAGGGAGATACACCCCTTCAAAGTTCAGTTTTAAAATTCTTTTTTTTGTCCTAACTCTCAGGTCATTAATGCGTTTTTGACCAAATTTGGTACAAGTATTTATGCAATAGATACTCATTACTTGACGTAAGTAACTTTTGTCAAAATTGTCAAGTGGCGTAGATACAGGGGAGTTGTTTCACTTTTCCCGCCCTATTTTCTGCGCCACTGGATATTTTTAAAGAATAACATTTTTTTCGAATTCCCTGTTCAATTTAGAAAAAAAGAGTCACTCTTGCAAAATTTCGATTTGAGGCTTCGTTTACGAGATAATTAGAGTTGAAAGTTTAGAACACTTCTAAAATAGCCACCTACGAAAATAATAGGTCTGGAATCTTGTACAACAATTGTAAACTTTTTACTGTTTGACGAATTTAAATAAATAATTCATTAATAAAATTAAAAACAACAAATAAATAACTTATGAAAATAACCAACAAAGTAGGCGATACTTGGTTTTGAGATAATTTATGACACTTGTCAGTATTGATTTTTAAAACTGGACTTTGAAGGGCTGTATCTCCCTTAGGAAGCGTTTTGGAAAAAAATAAAATCATGCATGTTTACTTATTTTTCGATGGACCATCGAATGGTGAATTATTGCTACTATAACTTGGTCCACCCTGTATATACCCACTATAAAGTGGGTATGGCAAAAAATTATTTACGAGCTTAAAAAAGTCATTTGAATCTTCAAAATGCACTTTTAAAATAATAAAATTCAAGCTCTTAAACAATATTATTACATAATGCGATTATTCTTTAATATTTTAATCTTTCACGGCGAGTTAGTTGAATTCTCTATAAAAACCTGTTAATTAAAAAATAATACTTATTTCGTTTACATAAAATTTTTACCCTGAAGCAAAATTCAACAAAACAAATTTGTTTAAATATCAGGAAGTCAAAATCGAATTTTTGCCTTTGTTTTTTTTTTTTTGTAAGCCACGTTTTCAATGGAATTTAATTTTTTGACGTGAATAACGTCTAATGTCTCATACTGGTGCGGCATTTTAGAAATATTAGATGAAACGGAAATAGTCGGAAGTGGTTGACATGTGAAACAAAACACATCATATTATTGTATAACTATGTTAACATCTCAACACAGTACAAACACCAAGCCCAGGTCCGAATCCCCAAGGCTTATTATTTTATTAACTTCCCATTGGAAGTTATTGTAATGGGTCTGAAAATCGAAATCAAAATGTATAACAAATTTTTATGTTTCAAGGTCACTACACTATTTTTATACACTATTTTTAGAAAGATGTCTGTGTGTGTATGTGTGTGTGTGTACGTATGTGTACGTATGTGTCCATTTCTTTCTAAGACGAAATCTCGAGAATGAAAAATGATATCGACTACGTTAGGGTGTCAATCGACGCGTATTAACGTAAGTATGATCTGAAAGAAATTTTTTCAAAATCGGTTCAGCCGTTATTTTTTCTTAACCAAATAGACTCCAAAAAAGTAGATTTTACACAATATCTCGCGAAAAAAAAATTATATCGACTTCGAAAGGGTGTCAATCGAGGCGTGTTAACGTCATTTTGATCCAACATAAATTTTATAAAAATCGGTTCAGCCGTTTCTTTTTTTTAAATTATTGTTAAAAATAAATAATAATTATGTTTTAATGATTAAAATGATTACTTTTCTGTGTAATATCTAATTTAATTATTTTTATTAAATATTTATCAAACTGGGAAGTTCGTCGTGTGGACCTCAAGGGTCGCACTTTAGTCCTAATAAACGACCCACCTCACGGCTTGTTTAATTACTATTTACTTTTTTCAAAAGCAATCACTTGCTATCTGTCAATATATGACAAGTCTTTGAAAAACATGGCGGTATTGGGCACATGCGCAGAAAAAATGTTCGTTGATGAAAAGGTCTATTAAAGTAAATTCGTATTGTGGAAAGGGGTTCTAAACATTTATTATTATGTAAACTAAAATTCAGATCTAAAGGCAAATTTAGTGTATTGTAGTTTTCAAAGTCTTCTATTAGTCAGTGACATTATTAAAAGGTATATATCTTACTATAATTGAAGCAGTTCCTAATATCTACGTAGGCTTTGCTACACGAAGGAATTTTCATTATGGCCTGAAGAAAATTTACTTTACCACAACTATGCCTATATGGGAAACTTCATTCGGCTTTTACACCAACGCTCAAAATAAAATACATAGTCGAAATTATTTTGAAAATAGGTACTTGTACTAAAATACAGACAAACCGACAAATAAAAAAAAATGGACTGTGTGCCTCACCCACATAAGCGCACGGTCGAAGTTATACTCCATACATTTTTCGATAGAACACGTTCCGTTGAAGTTTTTGCCATTTTTATAATTTTAACTATTTACTTATTTTTATTTTTGACACATTATCATGATAATTTATCAAGTTTCTCTTAAGCCATGGAAACATAAGTATCCAAAGCCTGCTTACAATATCACACTATTTTGAAACGTCAAAAAATTGATTTTTAAAAATCTATAATAAAATGAATTTTTCCTGGGATGAGACGGTAGCTAGATCGATTTTTTGCCTCCCAAAACCCCTTTTTTCATCCAAATCTAACAGTCGTTTTTTCCCTGTCAGCGTTTCATTAATTTTTGAGTCGGTAATTTTTGACACGAGGTCATTCTAATTCACTACCCTTGCTAAAGAAGTATAACTTCTAACACTGGGTTCGTGTAAATCTCACACGTCTGAAGTTAAAGTCCATCATATGAGTAAACATTTGTAACCAAGTAAACACTATAAACAGAATTAGGAGACGTGTCCCCCTCAACGAACTCGTAACTACTCTACCCGCCATCCAATCACGGTTCCGTTTCCCCGCTATATAGAAGCTCATTTCCCCCTCTCCTAACGGTGATGTTTTTTTCCGTTACCCTCTATAACTTCGATCGCGCTGGTGTCGGTGAGGCAAAAAAAATAATAATGAATTGAAAATATGAATTGGTGCTAGGCCCAAATAACCTTAGCTGTTGGTGGTTTTTAAAACACAATTTTTGTTTCTATAAATAAAAAAGGGTTTTTATTTATAGAAACAAAAATTGTGTTTTAAAAACCACCAACAGCTAAGGTTATTTGGGCCTAGCACCAATTCATATTTTCAATTCATTATTTTTTTTTTAATAATAAATTGAAAATCCAATAGACACTTTTACCAGCTCTCGGGTTAGAATCCGGGAACTGGGGACTTGTAATAGAGGAACCATAGCAACGTCATGTAAACAACAGCACTGCTACACGCTCGGCCATTCTCAAGTCCTTTTTTTATTTACAGAAACAGGTTGAACACATGACTAAGTAGTTGGTACATGAAAAGCTGTAATGAAGAGAAAATTCGTATAGCCTAGAAATATTATACTGTGTACCTATATTAGACTGCAGATGAGAGTGGATTTTATCAACCTGCCTCTTGTATTAGGTAATGCTATTCGAACAAATACAATATGACTCGATGTTGTTGGCTATGAATAGAATGGGGCGCCGCCCCAGTTCCATATCAGCGATGATCAACCTGGGGACAGCCCAAGTTGATTTCTAATGGTTCTCACACAGAAACTTAAAAAAAATCGGAGATGACCAAATCGACATAATATATTGTACTAGCAGCCCTGTCCGGCTTCGCCCGGGTGCAATACACTACTCACTCGCTTCGCTCGTTCGCTTGAATATTATAATTACAATACTCACTCGCTTAGCTCGTTCGCTCTATATATAAATCTTCCGTGAAAAATTATCTAACTGATGGTGAAAACCGCATTAAAATCCGTTGCGTGGTTTAGGAGGAGTTAGCGGTGGTACAGACAGACACGGAAAGCGACTTCAATTTATACTATGTAGAGATAATGCATATTTGGTATACAGTGTGTAAACGGTTTTACCAGGGGGCAGTATAGCCTAGTGGTTAGCATGCTTGGCGCCGCAACCTCTAGACTGGACTGCCGTGAGTTCGAATCCCACCTGCGCTCATGGATGTTTTGTGATGCTATTTAGTTTTAAGTTATAGTTGTTATTTAGTGTAGTTGAAAGACGCTAATGACCTTAGATGTCGACGCGTCTATAATCTACAATAAAAAAATAAACGGTTTTACCGTGAACATAGGGCAAATAACATTGAGAACATTTAAAATTTTGTAGTAGGCCATGGGCCATAAGTTCTAATGTAAATATGTAGTGGATTACATAGAAAAAAAATTCGACTGATGACCAGTCCTATACTTCCCACCTAGTAAATATTCGCAAAAAATAAACACTCTTTTTTTTATTCTTTGACTAGGCCCAAATAACCTTAGCTGTTGGTGGTCTTTAAAACACAATTTAATTTTTATTCTTTGAAAAAAGCATGGCCCTCTTTTTTGTTTGGTGATCTATTGATGGCTAGCTTAATATAGCAAAAATCATGGTTACCTTGATTTACGTACAATTTTTATTTTTTTTAGTAAAATATTTTTTTTCTCGAAAACTATACATTTTAGAGAAAAAAAATATTTACATTTTTTTCATATTATAACATCTAGAATTCATTTATATTTTTTTTTACCTATGTTAATACGTGACATTGAGGACGTTTTTTTGAATATCTCAGGATCCACTGAACCGATTTGACTCAAAATCTAATCAGATCTAAGTTAAAGGCTGATAAACACAATAGAACAATCGGCATGCCCGTATGTTGTTCCGTTCTTAAGATATCGAAGGCGAAAAATTGACCACATACACACACACATACACACATACACACATACACACACACATACAGACATCAGTCAGAAAATGATCTTAAACGATTGCTAGGGTCTCAAAACGTGAAAATCTGTTAAAATCTCGAAATATTGTTTTCGGACTGAATCCATTACTTCCCTACCATAGTAGAGGTGGGAAGTAAAAAGTATAGTGAATTTTTTAAACAAATTGCCATAACAAGTTAAGAGTAACTCGGAACCTGCTAACTAAAAAAACAAGGCATCTAATATTTACAATGGATTTTATTGCCCATAGCCTACTACAAATTGTAAATGTTCTCAATGTTATTTGCTCTATGTTCGGTAAAACCATTTACACCCCATGTATATATTCTTACTTCCCACCTCTACTATGGTAGGGAAGTAATGGATTTAGTCCGAAAAAAACATTCCGAGATTTTAACAGATTTTCACGTTTTGAGACCCTAGCAATCGTTTAAGATCATTTTCTGACTGATGTCTGTATGTGTGTGTGTGTGTGTGTATGTGTGTGTGTGTGCGTGTGTGTGTGTATGTGTGTGTGTGTATGTGGTCAATTTTTCGCCTTCGATATCTTAAGAACGGAACAACATACGGGCATGCTGGTTGTTCTATTGTGTTTATCAGCCTTTAACTTAGATCTGATTAGATTTTGAGTCAAATCGGTTCAGTGGTTCCTGAGATATTCAAAAAAACGTCCTCAATATCACGTATTAACATAGGTAAAAAAAAATATAAATATATTCCAGATGTTATAATATGAAAAAAATGTAAATATTTTTTTTCTCTAAAATGTATAGTTTTCGAGAAAAAAAATATTTTACTAAAAAAAACAAAAATTGTACGTAAATCAAGGTAACCATGATTTTTGCTATATTAAGTTAGCCATCAGTAGATCACCAAACAAAAAAGAGGGCCATGCTTTTTTCAAAGAATAAAAATTAAATTGTGTTTTAAAGACCACCAACAGCTAAGGTTATTTGGGCCTAGTCAAAGAATTAAAAAAAAAAGTGTATATTTTTTGCAAATATTTACTAGGTGGGAAGTATAGGACTGGTCATCAGTCGAATTTTTTTATGTTTGTTCAGTCATAACTTCTCGAGGGGTTGACCGATTTTTATGATTTTGATTCCGTTGTGTTCAGAATATTTATAAGGAATGGTCCCATATAATTTTTATTTAAATCGGTTCAGTAGTTTTTTTTTTGTAATCAATTAATTTTTTATGTATATTACCTCACATCTCCTGCATTTGTGAACCGATTTTGACGATCCTTTTTCTAATTAAGCTTGTCTCTAAAAAGTTTTATTTACTAATATTTTATTTTATTCATTTTAGTCTTTCAAAATTTTACTCCCCTTTGACACCCGTAGGGGTTGAATTTCGAAAAATCCTTTCTTAGTGGATGCTTACGTCAGAAAAAGAACCAACTGTCCAAATTTCAAGTTTCTAGCTTCAGCAATTTGGCCTGGGCGTTGATTAGTCAAAAAAACCCTACATCCCCGTTTGAACCCCTTAGGGGTTGAATTTAATTCTAAAAACGATTTATTCATGTATTGTCGTCGGGAATACATATGTGTACAAAATTTCAAATCGATCGGATACGTGGAAGTCGTTCAAAATTGACTTGCAAGATTTGACCTAAACAAACACACAAACTAACATACATTGCAAGTTTGTAAAAAATAGAGCCTTCTTTAAAAAAAGCCACTAAAAAGAGGAAAATTGAAAATTTTTGAGATTGTAAAAAATGTTGAAAAGGACTGGTATATCAACCACGCTCTATTTTATAATGAATTAATTTCATATTTCAGTTCTTTTCGAAGCACTTTCGAAAAAAATATCAACCGTGAAATTTCATTTGCCATAAAAAAATTATTATTTGATACGACGACTGTAAATTTTTTTAATTAGGTATAATTGGTTTATAACATTTAATTGCCTTAGAAAAAATGTATTTTTCATTTCATAATAAAAAATAATTATATATCTATACGTAATACATATGCCTACTCAATATTTGAGTGGTGTGAATTGTGCTTTTGAAAAGAATTTAATGAACGGAATATTTCAATAATTTTGTACAACGCTTTGTGACATAACTTTTACGTTTATGAAATGAAAATATTTTTCATCAAAAACTGCTTATTTTAAAATAAATTCAGTTACCTTGTTAATACTTTGGATTTCTGGAACCGATATTCTCACGTGACTATCGTCGAAAATTTTTTTGAAACCGCTAAAGACCTTAGTTGTCGAGCGTATATAATCCACATTTTTTTAAGGATCACTGAATGTTTAAATTAACACACTGTACCACAGTCTTAACCGAGCTGTTTTATTAGCCAACGAAAATAACGATGTTAAAATATTTTTAATACCTATTTTTTTGTAACTTCTGCAGTCAAATAATCACAAATACTAGTTACATTGTCCATCAAAATGATGAATAATTTATTTTATAAATTAGATAATCAATTATTGACGAAAAATAACTCATTACATAATTTGCATTATATCTCAGAAACAAAACAAAGATCCAATTATTATAATGTTTTGTTAATCAGGTGGCAGATGTCGCCTCCTACTAATTTAAACTAGTATTTTTTAATGTGAGTTAAAATAGCTACCAACAGTCGGGGGTTCTGTGAATTAGACATCTAACTGTCATATTCTTCCATAGTTCATTAACTGATGATGTTTAATAAATTGCATTCGATTGGAAATAACATCTTTCAATTTTTTTGGGTCGCACTTGCCCCATCTCACCTTATACATTAAAAAAATACATACTGATCGAATTGAAAACCTCCTCCTTTTTTGAAGTCGATTAAAAATGAGGTCGAATCAATTTGATTTTCTTAATGTCGTCGTTGACGTGTAAAAAGCACATATTAAATCTGTACAAATTTCGTTTCGAAATTGATACGTTATTTTATAGGTAAATTACGTTTCCAATCTTATATATTATCCAACCTAACCTGTACATAACACGGACCTAACCTAAACTTACTACCACGTTTACTACATGGACGCGAGCCTAGCCTAACCTTACACGTCAGCTAGCGTGCGGTATCAGTAACATAATAAAAATTCCAGTCGTCGCGTCGTTCCAGAAAGTAGAAAGCTTTGTGATATTGCACGACCACAATCTGCATATAGCTTCTATATAATCTGTTTTTTGTAATATCTGTCTCACGTCATCAAAGACACAAGAGACATTGAACTATACACTGTCAAAAATGGATGTAAAAATACTTCGAAAGTTAAGGTAGAATTCGCTCGATTTTCTAAGTGATTTTACATTATTATTTATTTTTACACAGAAAACTTCATATAAACTTGGACTTTTACTGTAAAGTTTAACAAATTTGTGATTTTTGCATAAAGTAAATTAAAATTACATAATTTGTGTAATATAATAAAGTGTGAAAAAATTACAAAATAAAATGTATAGTTAGTAGTTACATGTAACTATACATTTTTACACACTTTATTGGAATATTACACAAATTATGTAATTTTAATTTACTTTATGCAAAAATCACAAATTTGTTTAACTTTACAGTAAAAGTCCAAGTTTTTATGAAGTTTTCTGTGTAAAAATAAATAATAACGTAAAATATATTATTACATATTAATTATTACCTACATGTTGAATTGTTTGTGTGGTCCTAATAACATTTAGGTACCTATATAAATATGAATCTTTTAATTTCTCTAAGACAAAAAAAAAAAAATTGCCGCCCTAGGCTCCAGCCTACTCAACCTGTTGGTAAGGAATGAATTGTAAATTATAGACGCCCGACAACTGAGGTCATTAGCGTTCAGCCTGTTGGTAAATCTGCCACTGCTTTTGGGGGAGCCTTGAGCCCCTTAGCCCTGGATCCGCTACTGGTTCAGGGGACAACTTTAATAATAATAAAGAAAATTTTGATGAAACTGACGCAACTTTTGCAAAAAATGTACGCTGAGATCTTCTTGTTCTGTGTTCAGATAAGACAGTGTCTAGCTATTGGAGGTCAGAGGTCAGTATCGTCAAATGTTGGACGAAGCTAGGGAAATCGTAAATTTGTTTCAAGTCAGAGACGAGAACGACGGCGAAAATTATGGTATTGGAGGAAGCGTCGTAATAACGACCGGTTACATTGTTATCTATGTACGCAAATAGGGATGAGATAACTATACTTTTTTCCAGTCGTAAAATATAAATGCGTAGACGACGATCTCACACCGTTTAGTGGAAACTATTTTTAGTTTATTAAAAAATTAAAAAATTGGGTACGTCACAAATAAAAATTAGAAGGATGTTTTTTGTGACACTAATATCTATAACATCAAAATTGGACCCCAATTATTTAAAAAAATATGTATTTTTACAAGCTTCTATTTAACTTGCAATGCATGTTAGTTTGTGTGTTTGTTTAGGTCAAAACTTGCAAGTCAATTTTGAACGACTTCCACGTATTTGATCGATTTAAAATTTTGTGCACATATGTATTCCCGATGACAATACATGAATAAATCGTTTTTAGAAATAAATTTAACCCCTAAGGGGTTCAAACGGGGATGTAGGGCTTTTTTGACTAATCAACGCCCAGACCAAATCGCTGAAGCTAGAAACTTGAAATTTGGACAGGTTCCTTTCCTGACGTAAGCATCCACTAAGAAAGGATTTCTCGAAATTCAACCCGTACGGGTGTGAAAGGGGGGTAAAATTTTGAAAGATTAAAATTAACAAAATAAAATATTAGTAAAAAAAAACTTTTTAGAGACAAGCTTTTATTGAAATGTACTTAAAAGGAAAAAATAATATTTAATAATTTTGGTTCATAATTATTATAAAAGCGGGGGTTGTAATCTCTATGATAGTTTATTAGTCGCAACCCACGCTTTTATAATAATTGTGAATCAAAATTATTAAATATTATTTTTTCCTTTTTAGTACATTTCAATAAAACTTGTCTCTAAAAAGTTTTTTTTTACTAATATTTTATTCTATTTATGTCCTTTTCTGTTGAAAGAAAATTGAAATATATATAGATTTGTAATATATAAAAACATCACATCTAAGAAAGTTGTTTTTTTTCTGAAAGACTAATTCAGTTTGAGATATCGAGAAAAAAAATGAAATTGATATTTAGTTAAAAAAGAAATCCTGAATAGTGACCAAACTTGTAAAATTAAAGAAAATGTTGTACTAGTGACAGATGTTGGTGTCATCAATATAATATGGAAGAACTTAAGAAAACTCGAGTTTTTCTTTTCGTTTGAAAACAAATATCAACGTAAAATAACGACCGTCTCATACTTTAGATTACATTCGAATCAAGGCTTGGAAAAATCTATTTGCGAGATTTTAGATTTTTAATACGTTTTGTAAATCTGCAACTTTTCTTTAACACTTACGGTTGATTTTAAGTATACTTAAAGAAAAAACCACGCTGAATCGATTCCGGCAACCAACGCCCCTGTATCTCTTTTATTTTAGGAGATATGAGCGTTTATATAAAAACGTCATTACTTCTAAACTAAGAGAGATACAATGTTGCAATCAATTCAGCGTGATTTTTGCTATAAGAATATCTTCAGTTGCAAGTTATATTTAAACAGTATCTGATAGATTTTTGAGATTTCTCAAAAATGTCAAAAGTAAGAAGATTCCTTTGTAAAATATATTAATACTTATAGAAAAAATCAGGGCTTGAAAATAGCCGAGAGTGTAGCAACTGTTGTTTACATGGCGTTGCCTCTATTACAAGTCCCCAGTTCCCGGGTTCTAGCCCGAGAGCTGGTAAAAGTGTCAATTGGATTTTCAATTTATTATATTAAAAAAAATAATGAATTGAAAATATGAATTGGTGCTAGGCCCAAATAACCTTAGCTGTTGGTGGTCTTTAAAACACAATTGAATTCAATTTTTTTAGAAAAAATCACGCTGCGTCAGTTCTTTTGAAAACCTATCTCACCGGGAAATAAATAAGTTTTAAAAAAATAGGTTAAATGAATGCCAAGTGGACGTCCACAATGGCGACTGGTGTCTGCGAGTGAGTGAGGCGCGCTCTACAAGTGTATATTTTATTGGCAACGTCGCCAGCGCACCAGGGTCGCCAACCTCGACATAACGAGGCATTGATAGTGACCACGGTACCAGACTAGCGACGTTGCCAAACCGTTTCATTTTATTTTTATTTAATGTAAATTATAGACGCGTCGACAACTTAGGTCATTATAGCGTCTTGATTACATTAAATAACAATTAACTTAAAACTAAATGACATCACAACACATCCATGAGCGGAGGTGGGATTCGAACCCACAACAATCTGATCCAGAGGCCGCGACGCTAACCACTGAACCACACTGTCCTCTTACATTAAATAACAACACACTTAAAACTAAATGACATCACAAAACATCCATGAGCGGAGGTGGGATTCGAACCAACAATCTGATCCAGAGGCCGCGACGCTAACCACTGATCCACACTTTCCTCTTACATTAAATAACAACACACTTAAAACTAAATGATATCACAAAACATCCATGAGCGGAGGTGGGATTCGAACCCACAACAATCTGATCCAGAGGCCGCGACGCTAACCACTGAACCACACTGTCCTCTTACATTAAATAACAACATACTTAAAACTAAATGACATCACAAAACATCCATGAGCGGAGGTGGGATTCGAACCCACAACAATCTGATCCAGAGGCCGCGACGCTAACCACTGAACCACACTGTCCTCTTACATTAAATAACAACACACTTAAAATTAAATGACATCACAAAACATCCATGAGCGGAGGTGCGATTCAAACCCACAACAATCTGATCTAGAGGCCGGATTCGAACCCACGACAGTCTGATCCATAGGCCGCGACACTAACCACTGGAATAGACGCTGATGACCTCAGCTGTTGAGCGTCTATAATCTACAATCTACTAACCACTGGACCACACTGTCCTCGTTGAGCAACCGTCGTCACGTGAGTTAGCTCCCATACAGATTTCTATATGAATCGTTTGACTGCGTTGCCTGGCGACGTTGCCGGGGAGCATCCCGGTGAGGTGCGGCTCGTACAGTTTTCCCATCCCTATTTGAGTTTAGATGACGGTCGGCATTACTGGCGACCGACTGGCGTGAAACGAGTTTCCGTCATTTGGTTGAATCCCTCAGCCTCAAGTCGGCGCTTTGCCCCCCATTCTCTATATATTTCTATATCAAAACTTGTCTATAAGTCTGAAAGCAAGGCCTTTGACACTCCGTGAACGTCGAAATAAACTTATAACAACTTTCATTTCTTTTTTTAAAATTACGTTATTTACTTCATTAATCATACGGAAAAGTTTATTTTTCAGAAATGCGTCATTCTGCGATTGAAACATTTTCCTTTATTTTCTATTATTCATGAAATTGTTGAACTTTATTGATGACAATTTTTTTTGTATCGTTAAAAGTGGAAACGCAAAAGCCTTATTTATTAATTCTTTCAATTCATTTCACTTATGAAGAAATATGAAAATCACCAGCGAATTTATATTTTCATTAATTCATTTCTTCAATCGAGTTTGATCTAAACATATTAAAAAAATCGGTTCAACTGTTTGGGCTGTACGCTTGACACAAAAAAGCGTGACAGATTCACAGACAAAGCGATTGTATAGACTGTGTGCAGGAGGGCGGAGTTATAATAATATCGACGCGAGCGCTCGTTGTGAGATCCATTGTAAACTCGGAATTCTAATTTTCCGTTATTATCAGTGAGCATTGTTGTTTAAAAAGTCAAGTAAGTAAAATTATGATTTTACTTCTAACTTATTTGGAAATTCTTACTATAAATCTGATAGATTTGACACTTTCAAACCCGGTCCGCAAGATTACAGGCGCCATGGTTTTAGGTTATGCTGTCGTCTCGCAATATAAACCATAGACATATGTGTAGGTACACCTCCATGTCTGATATAAATTAATTAGTTATTTTTTATTATACGTCAAAATTGAAGAAGAAAAAAACTTAAAATAAATAATTTTCATGTATACCTTTTATGCTACGCTATTTATACTATTTGCACACAGCTAAATTAAATGGTACCTATTCGTTTATAAAAAAATTTCGCGGTCTAAAACAACAATAAAAATGAGTTCAATCGTGCACTATTGCTCGCTAGCGGCGCTAGTAGGCTTCGTGCACACAACCTATAAAGTAGAATTTACGATGTCTGTTGGACAGGAGAGGGGAGATTTTAGTTTGTCATTCTAAAATAAAGTAACTATGCATAGTCATGTACTCAGTGACGCTTCGAAAATCATCTACCATCAACCCATCAACTTACGAATGCCCTAATCTATAATAAATGACGTCAAAGTAAATCGGATATCATATATATTATCTACTTATTGAAAGGATGTCCAAAATCAGAGAGAAATTACCTACCATAAACATAAGATTGTACACATGATATTTTTTGTATCACGATTGTGCGAATAAATCGCTTGTAGCTCGTCAGATGCAGCTATACCAACCGTGTAAGACCTCACACTATAAAATACATAACTGATGTGTCATGAGCGCGCGATTGTCGAAAACACATAGCAAACTAAGTCGCAGGTTCGCACTACTCCATGCCATGGATTCCTATGAAGCCGCTCTTTTCACTTGCAGACGAGCGAATGCGAAACAAACGCAACGATCGCTAGAACGAGCGAAAGTGCGATTGAGTTTTGTTTCCAAATCGCGCGATCGAACCAGACATTTCGAGTATAGCTGAGTAATCGTTAAATCGCGTAAATCGCAAAACGTAGCATGTGTACGAATTAATACTTTTGAAGGCCCCAAGCACAGAAGGCTCGTACGCCCCCGGCTTCTTGAATCAAAATAAAAATTGGGTAGAATGGGGGTCCCCAATCACGTGCTTATTGTGTCTCTCCGTTAATCCGTCATTGGCGTTGGTCCTTCGAGCGGGATGATTATTATTTTTCGAACCGATTGCTGCGGGGCGAAGCCCTATTCAACCTTGTGGATGTGACGTGACGATAGAAGCACTTCTCCGTTAATCCGTCATTGGCGTTGGTTCTTCGAGCGGGATGATTATTGTTTTTCGAACCGGTTGCTGCGGGGCGAAGTCCTATTTAGCCTGGTGGATGTGATGTGACGTAGGAAGCGTTTCTCCGTTAATCCGTCATTGGCGTTGGTCCTTCAAGCAGGATGATTATTATTTTTCGAACCGATTGCTGCGGGGCGAAGCCCTATTCAGCCTTGTGGATGTGACGTGACGATAGAAGCACTTCCCCGTTAATCATTGGCGTTGGTCTTTCGAGTGGGATGATTATTATTTTTCAAATCGATTGCTGCAGGGCGAAGCCCTATTCAGCCTTGTGGATGTGACGTGACGATAGAAGCACTTCTCCGTTAATCCGTCATTGGCGTTGGCCCTTCGAGCTGGATGATTATTATTTTTTGAACCGACTGCTGCGGGGCGAAGCCCTATTCAGCCTTGTGGATGTGACGTGACGATAGAAGCACTTCTCCGTTAATCCGTCATTGGCGTTGGTCTTTCGAGCGAGATGATTATTATTTTTCTTGTTGCAGGGCGAAGCACTATTCAGCCTTGTGGATGTGACGTGACGATATAAGCACTTCTCCGTTAATCCGTCATTGGCGTTGATCCTTCGATCAGGATGATTGTTATTTTTCGAATCGATTGCTGCAGGGCGAAGCCCTATTCAGCCTTGTGGATGTGACGTGACGATATAAGCACTTCTCCGTTAATCCGTCATTGGCGTTGGTCCTTCGAGCGGGATGATTATTATTTTTCGAACCGGTTGCTGCGGGGCGAAGCCCTATTCAGCCTGGTGGATGCGACGTGACGATAGAAGCGTGCCGCGGTGATACGTGAGTTTCTACTGAATAAGCATCACCTTTATTGTAGATGATTTATTGAAGAACAGGGTTTATTCTGCTTACACGAGCATTACTGAATTAGTTAAACTTCCATCCGCAAGATGGATGATTGGATATTCACACATCGTATTTGCCTGTTTATTTATATGCTAAATACTTGTAACTTGTTCCGATCTTGTGCTTGCATTTTGTAAACAGACTTATGTCCGTTTTCTTTTTTATTATTATTGTAGATTATAGACGCGTCGACGACTTAGGTCATTAGCGTCTTCAACACAACAATTAATGCATTTGTGTATTAGAATCTGCCAGCCGGCATACACAAACCGACTGGTACGAGCTCGGGCTCCTGGGAACGCCAATTCCCAAAGAACATTGGAATGCAATTGCGAGAACAACTACATTCCAAGGTATGTAAGTATGTATGTATGTGGGATTCTTTATTCCCTCGTTGCAACCAAACGGCTGACTGGATTTTAATAAATGAGGTGTCATTAGATTCGTCTTAATTACAAGACTGACACAGGATATATGATGTCACGGAAAATTCAATATGGCGGACGCTAAACGCCATTGTACAGAATGTTCCCCCTGGGGGGTGTTTGTTTTGTAAAAAAAGTATAATAATCGCCGAATAATGAATAAGTACTAGGCCTAAATAATCTTGGCAGCTGTTGGCCCTAAAAATATTGTGCAATCTTAAAAGCAACTATATTTAGAAATTAGAAGTATAGCTTTAAGAAAATAAGTACGTGATCGGAGTCTTAAATATATTCGTAAATAATTAGTTTGTTTCATAAAAAAGCGGAGTACGCAGCTAACGGTAGATTAACTGTAATCTTAAATCCCCCCAACAACAGTTCAGGGCATTGTACACTGTTCACAATTGCACCCCGAGGAGCAATTCTGGAATAAAATACGAATTCTTTAATTTTTAACTTTTAGCACTTTTATTTCGCAGTAAAAATTTAAATTCTTATTAAATATTAGGCGGTTTAGTTTTTCGTAAAAATTTTTTAATTAAAGTAGTATTAATTTTAAATGTCAAATCACTGCTTCTACCCTTTCCCTTCCTGCGCTTTACCATTTTCAACCATCATTTCTACACCTTCGATTCAGATGTGCTATCCGTTACAACTTTATACAGGGTGGTGACCGTGACTGCTGCACATAGGGATTTAACCCGTAAAATCAAACTTTCGCGATTTCCTGCTTCCCTAATTATTTTAGGAAAAATAATTAGGGAAGCAGAAAATCGCGAAAGTTTGATTTTAGGAAAAATAATTAGGGAAGCAGGAAATCGCGAAAATTTGATTTTACGGGTTAAATCCCTATGTGAAGCAGTCACGGTCACCACCCTGTATAGTATTGTAAGTTTTTACTTTGATCGTGTATGCCGCGACACATGCTTTTTTTATACGAAACTGAAAATTCAGTTGGCGTTTTCACCAGTTTTCAGATGCAAAAGCCTCTTAAGGAATTATAATTTAACACCGCTTTGACAGGTAATGCCATTAGTAGGTACCTACTAGATCCCTATGTATATTTCACAAATTTCGACATCATGAATTATACATAATATTCTAGTTAGAGTTATGTATAATAGTGCACCATACCTATGAACCAAAAGGCCAAATCGGTTATGTCGAATTTTTCGTAATTTTTTTCACATCTTCAATCTAGCTCTTGCCCGAGGTGTGTTTAGAGACCACCAACAGCTAAGGTTATTTGAGCCTAGCACCAATTCATATTTTCAATTCATTATTTTTTTATTTTTTTAATAATAAATTGAAAATCTAATTGACACTTTCTCTACTCGGTCGTATTCCGACCGAGTAGAGAACTCACCCCCACCACTACACACTGCGCAGTTGACCAATTACAGAGAGACGGACTACGACCGAACAGAGAACACACTGGTACTAGGCATAAAAGAAGGGAGAACACCAGTCACTGACGTCTGACACACTGATCTGTGAGCCGCCAAGGAGGACACTTCGACCGCTGCCACATCGCCTTTGAAAATGTCTACCGCAGTTGTAGACGAAACGTCAAGTAGAAATACCACCGGACCACGGCCTACAAGCCCGGAAACCATGAAGACTTGAAAGACGTAGTTTTATGTTAAAAATCCATCTGAAGAGATTATTAAAAAGTCGACATAAACGTTTTTACAATTAGGACACAGATATATGTAACACAATATAGGTGGGATTAGGACATAATAAAATTCATTACGTGATGTGTCACTAGATGTCTACACTCTACAGTGTATTCACGTTTAGCCAACTTAACAGAGTTGGTATGATACGGGTGTGACGTCAGCAGTCCATTTTAACAACCAATTGTAAATTGGGACACAATGTGACGTATAAATTTCATTGAATATCACAGCAAAACAAAGCTTCACAAGTCTAGAATTGTGTTAAATTATACCATAGTAGAGAGAATAATATAGTAGCATTGCTCTTCTGTCGGTACCTAAATCACGCAGAAGAGCTGCGCAGGTGAGCTGCGCAGGTTGTGTTAGCTTGCAGAGCGATCAGGCACGCCCATACTGTTTTCGTATTGGCCGTACAGCGGCACAGTGCTGTATTGTTGTTTTTGAAGTGAAAGTTTTTTTAGGCGCACTTTGCGTTTTTTCTGAATAGTGAACGAAAGTGAACCGTTACGCTCGGGTCGGTGACGCTGAATCGGGTTTACTCGGCTCAACTCGACATCAAGCGCACTCGGGTCGGTGACCACGTTTATTGTCTAACAAGGAGTGCATTGTTTCAAGAATTACGTTTTTATTATTACCATTTACCGTATTATAATAATAAATAGTATATTGTGCGACTAGTGGGAGAAAGAGGAGATTCCTCGAGTGTGTGTTTTACCGCACTCGCTACGCTCGTGCGGTAAAACACACACTCGAGGAATCTCCTCTTTCGACCAATAGTCGCACACAATATTTTGTTCAAATATGTCATTTCGTGGCTCTGCTAAGGGTGGGCGAAATAATAAGTGACCTGATTGATTGTGTAAACGTTCCCCGTAATGAGCGTGGGCGAAATGGGATTTCGCCCACTCTGCCCTGATTGATTGCGTAAACGTTCCCCGTAATGAGCGTGGGCGAAATGGTATTTTTTCGTCTCGCATCATTTTATCCCCCTATATACCACCGGGAAAGACGGTCAAAAAACTAGCAACCCTGTATGTTAAATGTTATGATATTGTCATAATTTTAACTGTCATTTAACTCTTTACTATTAACACATAAATGCATTTGATGACCAACAGCTCTCTGGTTTGAATAGATAAATGCTTCATTATTGTCGTGCGCAACGGTTCGAGATCAATTAAATTTAATTACAATAAGCAATTAATATGTAACATAAGAAATAGATTTGTTGCCATACTCACTATAAATTAGCTGCTCTACATGCATGATATATGGATGCATGTAGAGTGACTATTGTGCGGGAACGTATTTTTCCCACACTAGTGTGAGAAAGCAAACCAATTGCATAGTGATTTATGTTTATTAGCCCTGATCCGCCCCGCCATTATCTACTGACAGCTACTCTCGGCCTACTATAGAAGTGAAGTTGGCGACACAAAAAAAAAATTGAAAATAGGTACTGAAAACGAAATGAAAAGCAGCTATTTCATAGTGGGTATGGCAAAAAACACCATATAATATATCTCGTGCGTAATGATAATATAACTCTTGTGACTGTTAAAACTCGCTATCGCTCGTTTTAACATATACTTACTATCACTACTCGTCAGTAATATACCTCATTACGTCACTAGGTATACAATCTACTATGAATTATGACTCTAAAATAGCCGTTTTCTACTACAAAGTCGCGTAATTGGCAGCCTATCAATTCAAATCAATAAATCAATCAAGATATTTATTACCTGACAATAATTTTGCAAATTGTGTTAAATTGTGTTTTAAAGACCACCAACAGCTAATGTTATTTGGACCTAGCACCAATTCATATTTTCAATTCATTATTTTTTTTTTTAATAATAAATTGAAAATCCAATTGACACTTTTACCAGCTCTCGGGCTAGAACCCGGGAACTGGGGACTTCTAATAGAGAAGCCATAGCAACGTCATGTAAACAACAGCATTGTTACACTCTCGGCTATTCTCAAGCCCAATAATTTTGCAAGAAAGTAAGAAAGCATTTGAGATAATATTTCGAAGCACTCATAACTTCTCTGTAATCTCTTTTGTAAATTATAGATGCTCGACAGGTCAGGTCATTTTGCACCTTTTGTGAAGAGAAACGTCCCACCGGTTAAGAACCTCTGGCTGAATATGTATCTAATATCTATATTCTATAAATATATTATGATTAAATTCTAAAAAATAGATATATTAAATGGACACAACAGATTTTTAAGAGTAGGTATTCTATACCGGAAGTTACCCCCTGCACTCTTCATTTAAAATCCTTTCCCCGGTTACCGCTCTCCCGACGCTATTTTTAAAGCTAGAGGGTTGGGTAAGAATTACACTACAGATCCTTCAAGCGAAAAATTGAAAAACGTTTTCCTGGAAAAACTTACAATTTTTTAAAAATTATGTAATCTTTCACACGTAGCCAAAACTTTTTTTTTCGAAAAATTCGCTTGTAGAATCTGTAGTGTGATTCTTGGTCCTTCATTTGGCGTCTACCCGAACCCTTCAGCTTAAAAAATAGCGTCGGGAGAGCAGTAACCGTTTTTAGGCGAGGGGAAAAGATTTGAGATGAAAAGTGCAGGGGGTAACTTCAAGTAGAGAATGCTTTTAATTAAAATAATTTCATTGCTAGACGACGTTACAAATTTCAATAGAATTGATTCAATTGTTTTCCAGTAGTGCCAACTTGTAATTCCGTGTTCTAGGTAGCTTAAACTACTATATTATTTCTTAGGTGTTTGTGGATCAATGGGTGATCGAGTAGGTTAAATTCAAATTAGTTGTTAAATTATACAGTTTACATATTAAATACACAGGTAATTCCCCGATTCACCAGTTAAGACCACGTAGTACACCTATAGTTTCTTAGATTAATAATCTCAATAAGATAGCTGCGTTTACCTTCATTATACTAGCATTCGCTGTGAGCAGATGCATGGAGGGGTTTTCAAAGTGTCTGCGTTAGTTTGAGAAAGTTGTGTCGGAACATTTATAATTATACGACAGCTAATGACCCCAGTTGTCGAGCGTCTATAATCTACAAACTCTCTCTTGGACAGTGTTGCCAAGTGCAAAACTTGAATTTCCCTAGAAAAATCTTGAAAATTTCCCCAGATTTTCCATAGATTTCATAATTTCAAAATAACCTAAAATTTTCCAAAAAAAAATAAGAATTTCCCTAAAAATATGTACATATTTCAATTCAAATTTTGGTTATGTTTTATGGAATAAATCTGGTATAGGAGATCTAAGATTATCCAAAGTAATAATGAGTCTGTTTCATATTTTATCTTTTGCTAGTTATACAACCTACCATTTAAGTATTATTTGTGTCAAATTGATAAAAAAAAGGTGTGTACTTATGTGCGCACGTCAGAAGTTATACTTCTTTGGCGTAACAAAACAAAAATACTTAGCTCCAAAAATTTCGTCCCGGGTGCCAGTACTAAACGTTTGTAAAAAAGACGATAAAATAATAAAATAAAGATATTAATTAAATTAATTTCATAAATTATTAATTTATTATATTTATATCTAATTATTTATTAAAAAAAAATCATGTTTGTGTTGAGATTCGAACCCGGGACCTATTACTATGACGCGGCGGTGCTATCCATTACGCTACGTACATCTTACTTAGCAGTGCTATATAATAGGGTATTATAATCATGAACTTCCGACTAACTTCATGGTGTTACTAACGACTAGCTTCATGGTGTTAAATTTTCGTGACGCGATGCGCGCGCATCGTAAAAATTCACTCTCATCATTTTTCTATAACGCGCCAAAAGAAGTATATCTTCAAAAATAATAAAAATTGGCATCTGATGCAAATTTTGGAAAATTTCCCAGATTATCAAAAATTTCACTTTTTCCCTCACATATCCAAATTTTACCTAGATCTAGGGAAATTTCCCTAGCACTGGCAACACTGCTCTCGGACCGTTTTTTTTTTGGGTATATAGGTATATTGTGTTATTTAAATACATAGACATGGGTTACATAACTTATCAAACGCGTGGGTGATTGATGACGTCACTTGTTCGAGTTTTGTACACTCTATAATGTTTTACATAATTCACATCCGCCGCCTCTTTCATAAATTTTCATTAAGTTCTGTTAACTTTGTTAATAAAGTTTTCACAAAATGCCGGATTCCGATAAAGTGAATTTCAACATCGCAAATAATACAGAAACACTGTGAGTTTTATATACACGGTATTTTCACTATAGAAATAAAGGTGCAGACGCTTATAATCTCTATTGTCGAGCGTCTATAATTTACAGTATCTATATATTATCTAGAAATAAAGATTGATTTTTAACTTCCCATTGGAAGTTATTGCAATGGGTCCGAAAATCGAAATCAAAATGTATAACAAATTTTTATGTTTCAAGGTCACTACACTATTTTTAGAAAGATGTCTGTCTGTGTGTGTGTGTGTACGTACGTACGTACGTATATATGTCCATTTCTTTCTAAGACAAAATCTCGAGAATGAAAAATGATATCGACTACGTTAGGGTGCCAATCGACGCGTATTAACGTAAATATGATCTGAAAGAAATTTTTTAAAAATCGCTTCAGCCGTTCTTTTTTCTTAACCAAATAGACTCCAAAAAAGTAGATTTTACACAATATCTCGTGAAAAAAAAATTATATCGACTTCGTAAAGGTATCAATCGAGGCGTGTTAACGTCATTTTGATCCGACATAAATTTTATAAAAATCGGTTCAGCCGTTTTTTTTTTTTGTTTTTTTTTTTAAATTACTGTTAAAAATAAACAATAATTAGATTTTAATGATTAAAATGATTAGTTTTCTGTGTAATATCTAATTTAATTATTATTATTAAATATTTATCAAACTGGGAAGTTCGTCGTGTGGACCTCAAGGGTCGCACTTTAGTCCTAATAAACGACCCACCTCATGGCTTGTTAATATCGTTTTTAAGTTACATCTTAAAGCCAGGTATTTTAAATTGGGACGAGATTTTTCTATCTCGACACGAGATTAACAATTTGTCTTGTCTTGTCGAATCGAGATCGAGTTTTAATTGTCGAGATCTCGTTTCTACCGAAACGAGAACTACATTTTCGCAAAAGTATCAAGACGAAATGACAAAAATTTCTAGTTTCTACACACTTAACGAGGGATGCTATATCTGGACGAGACGGTACTCTAATAGGGAATAATTTTCAAAAAGCTTACTTCGGACATAAAGTTTATTTTAACGCCACCAAATGCGAAGGTTACATCAGCCTAATATAAATTTTCAATTTATTATTATTTTCAATTATAAATTTAATTTTTTTATACCTATTTTAGAAAGAGAGAAATTAATAACTGATGTTTTTTTTAAATACGAAAAGCAAAATTGAACATAAATGGAATTACTCCACCAGATTTGGAAAAATCCAATTGACAATTTTACTAGTTTTTACCGTTCACAAAACCCGTATAATTATTCGAAAAATAAAACTTTTCAAAAATAAGTTTCAGAGAATGACTAATGACATTTTTTTATTTCATAGGAATTGGAAACAAATTTTTTGTGAAATGAAATTATAAAAAAGGTAATTAAATATCATCAATTGCGTATTTGTTACAAAGAGGATTTTCCTGGAAGTTTAATTTCATTCATAAACGAGGAAAATTATTTTTTTTTTAAACAAAATCATTGTTCATAATTGTATAGAAGAATGAATTTAATTTGAAGCTTTAAACCATTTAACAGAACATTGTTCAAAGTTATAGACAAATTATTTCGGAAAATATAGATCCAGATTTAAATACAAATTTAAAAATTTTACTAGCTTTTACCAGCGACTTCGCTTACCTACTTTAAAAAATTGTGTGTTTTAAAGACCACCAGCAGCTAAGGTTATTTGGGCCTAGCACCAATTCATTATTTTTTTTAATAATAAATTGAAAATTTATTTTTACCAGCTCTCGGGCTAGAACCCGGGAACTGGGAACTTGTAATAGAGTAACCATAGCAACGCCATGTAAACAACAGCATTGATGCACTCTCGGCCATTCTCAAGCACTCGCTTACTTTAGATTCAGCAAATACTATCTACATTTTTATTATATTTATATAGGTAGATGCACTTTTTAACGACTCCCATATTTTAAAAAATGTTTGCTCTGCATTGAAAAGCAAAGTTTAGGATTAATAAAACAGTTGAATGCGACTCGATTTATTGCTCACATTTTTAAAATTTAACTATAAGAATTTAGGGTTCGACAAATGAACTGTCTGTTTTCTTCTCCAAGCCTGTAGGATTATTATTTTTTAAACGATTTATTTTTTTTACTCATTAACATCACAATCTATCTATCTATCTATATAAAAGTCAATGAGGTGTGTGTGTGTGTGTGTGTTGTTTAACCGTTCCTTAGCCGATTGCGATGAAATTTTGGTGAGTTGTGCTCACTACCGAGAATATTTCTGTAGGTTCATAAATTCTTAGCATCCGGGCGAAGCCGGGCGGATCCGCTAAATTACCGTGCATGGTGGAAGTACGTGTATATATGGCGGAGGGGCAGGTGTTTAATCTTTTTCTATATGACCGCTATTAAATCATAATTTCATACCACCCGGGCGAACCCGGGACGGGCTGCTATGAAAATTATGTTTTCGTTATTTCAAAGAGCAGTAAATTTTGAACACAATGATACATCAATTACTTCATTCTGATTTCAAATAAGCTCAAAAATAAGTTTTGAAATATGTATGTAAGCCCCGCCCACTAAATAGCGTTTTTGCTTGTGACGTCATGATACATGAAAGTACAGAGGACGTGCGCTTATATTATCTACTAATGCTATCTAAAAATCTGTTGAAACTGTTGAAAAATACTGTTTTGTACCTATGTAAACGATTTAATCTACATTCTATGGAAACGGACACTCGACATATACTTTGACGTCATACACTGTTTTCAATTTTTAGAAATTTATTCATATTTCAATAGATTATTGCATTTCAACAAATCATTGAATGTTTCTCAGATTTTAAAGTTGTGTTCGAATTGACGTTTATTTATATATGCTACGAAATTTTAAAAAATGAGCGATATTTCTGTTCCTCTAGGAATTAATTGTGAATTATAGACGCTCGACAATGTTTCTCTAGGAAATTCTTGGCGGAATATAAAAAATTGTTATTTATGATAAAATCTTTAGTTTCCCGCTCAAGTTTACCCTGGGAAATATTTTGATTCAAAATCAGACAATGTCCTTTTTGAAATTTTTTTTTTTTTTGAAATTTTTGAAACTGAAATGAATTTATTTTTTCATAAAAAATACAAGCAGTATAACATTGCAATGTGCATATCTGAAAAAATAATAGGTACATCTTAAGGAATCCCCGTACTAGATGCACCTTCACAATAAACATTTATTAGTCCCTATTGAAAATAAAGGAATTATATAATAAGTATAAAAGAGAAAAAAAATAAAAAATTCTTTTTTCCCTAATCCTTGTCTCGCGAAGCCCCTGAGTTTTTCCGCGGAATCTACTTTGAGAAACACTGCCCCAAACCGTTCTTTTAATCTGATATTTGTTCCTTCTCTAAATTCCGACTGCAATATCCATATAAAAGACAATTTGCTAAAACCATTATCTGTACTCTCACCTACACGTAGGTAGTACACGTTGTACAAGACATGCGCCGTTAAACTCTAACATAATGTCAATGAATCGTTCAATTTATTATCTTAAACTCAACATGCTTATCTCTCTAGTAGTTACCTGTTACTTCCGATATCGGTGAATTACCTTCGTAGTTAATTAATTACCTACCATTATCGATTTAGATCAGAGACAATCTTATGGGGGTGCTTACTGACTTTCAATACAGAAATGTTACTAGTATAAAGTTGGTACTCGATAGCAACGTTTTAGTTAATAAATTGTTATTTTCATATTACACAACTTCTTTATTTATGACCTTAAAAGTACCTAATATTATAGGTAAAGATACAAAAGTCCTGTGTATACAGGCTAAGAGAAAGAGGCATTTTTTTTAATAGAATTAAAATAATTTTAAACAATAATTAGTTATTTTCATATTACACAACTGCTTTATTTATGCCCTTGAAGTGACCCTAAAAGTACTTATTAGAATGTGTACCTAATAAATATAGGTACCAAACTCCTGTGTATACATTAAAGAGAAGAGGCTTTTTTGTTAATAAAATTAAAATTTTTTTAAATAATAATTAGTTATTTTAATATTACACAACTGCTTTATTTATGACCTTGAAGTGACCCTAAAAGTACTTATTAGAATGTGTACCTAATAAATGTACCAAACTTCTGTGTATACATTAAAGAGAAGAGGCTTTTTTGTTAATAAAATTAAAATATTTTTTAATAATAATTAGTTATTTTAATATTACACAACTGCTTTATTTATGACCTTGAAGTGACCCTAAAAGTACTTATTAGAATGTGTACCTAATAAATGTACCAAACTTCTGTGTATACATTAAAGAGAAGAGGCTTTTTTGTTAATAAAATTAAAATATTTTTTAATAATAATTAGTTATTTTAATATTACACAACTGCTTTATTTATGACCTTGAAGTGACCCTAAAAGTACTTATTAGAATGTGTACCTAATAAATGTACCAAACTCCTGTGTATACATTAAAGGGGAAGAGGCTTTTTTTATTAATACTTAAAATAATTTTAATTAATAATTAGTTATTTTTACCGGACTTCAAAAAAGGAGGTTCTGTGTTTCCTTTGTATGTTTGTATGCGCGCGATTTTTTCAGAAACTACACGACCGATTTTTAAGATTCGTTTTTTATTTAATAGGGAATACCTTGATGCTGGTTCTTATATAAATTTTACTTAAGTCGGTTCAGTAGTTTGACTGATTTTAATAAAAAGTGAGTAGCGGGCTGTAACACCGTTAAATATCAAAACAGAAGACGGTTTATAGTGCAAACTACGTACGTTGGTGAACTTTTTTCGTCTCGCATATCTCGTTTATTATTATTGTATTTGACGCAATTTTTTAAATGCAAATTTTAATTTTTCATTGATTTATGTAATGTAAAATTGTTACTGTCCTTTTTGCTAGTTTGCAAAAAAAAGTATCCGTAGTTACGTAGCGCCAATGGTACACAAAATAATTCGTATCTGGCATTTTAGTAGCGCGTTCACTTTGGCGTGAAATCATGTTATAAACAATAATTGACATTTGGAAGCCGGGCAGAGAATGTATCGAATTATCTATAATTCAATTAGAAACAGTGTACCAACACTAAAGCTGAAAAATACCAGACAGCACAGTCTGACAACCTTTTTACAAAAAATTATACCCGCAGGTAAAATAAAAATATACATATTTTACAAGTCTTTAAATAAATTTTATTTATAACAGAATTTAGCAATATATATATATTAAAATTGGAAAATCAGAAGTTTTTACTTCTGTCGTGTGGTCATAAGCACACACCCATTTTTTATTTTTTTTTATTTTAAATTGTTATCCAACATTTAGGTGCGTACCTATATATTTTCATTATTAAAAAAAAATAAATAAAATATTAAAAGTTTTAGAGATTCGACCCTGGGCTTGACGTGTGCGTCTAGTACTTTACCACAGAGCCACCTAGCTAATCTCAACATAGATCTTAATATAGGTATACAGGTTGTGTTTCTTCCGACTATATTTACGTCTCATATAACATTTCTAAAATGCCATCCCAGTATGAAAGTTAAAAAACTCAAAATTTATATTTTGATAAAATGTGAAATTAAAGCTATTGTGGAGCTCAAATCGCGTGTGCAAATAGAAACACTGTTACTCAAAAGTTGAGTAGTAAAGTACATAATGTCATTCTATAGTTGAACAAACAATTAATCATAGTTATATTATTACAAAATGTAGTTTGCTTTATGAACCGTTGAAAACTAAACATTTTGTTTTGTTTACCTTAGAAGTCTGAACATTTCAGTGTACGTATTTATAATATGTTGCATACATTAGATTATAGTGTTTCAGTTGAGTTCAGTTGTTTTCAGCAAAACTTTAGCGGAAGGTAATTTTGAAGCTTTCAAAGCACACTTTTCCTTCAAATGATATTCCTATTAAATTTGCATTCAGATGTTTCCGCTCCGTTAACAATTGACAATCGTCAAAACTGCGATTCACTATTTAATGTACTTTTTTGTCATACCCATTATAAAATAGCTGTTTTACATGCATGTATGTATGCATGAAGGGACTTTTGACAGGCCGGTATGCGGGAACGCATCTTTCCCACACTAGTGTGCAAACCATTTCCATAGTGATTTATGTTTATTCGTCCTGAGCCGCCCCGCCATTAGTGATGAGCAAATTGGTCTTGGTCTTGGTCTTGCGAAAAAGCAAGACCAAGACCAAGACTATCATTAGACTAGCAAGACCAAGACCAAGACCGAATGAACAAGAACAAGACCAATACCAAGACCGAATATGCAAGACCAAGACCAAATACACAAGACTAAACTAAAAATTCTTACTTCAGAGCCAGTGGCGGCTGATCTTCAGAAGTAAAAAACTAAAAAAAGACAGATAAAATGAGCCCAAGACTTGATACTCAAGACCAAGACTAAAAAACTCGGGTCGCAGTGCCAAAACTCTGCCGACAATATAGTGTATTTGCTAATTGGCATTGTGGCTTTATTATGTGAACTTAAGTTTGTTTTTGGACAAAATAAAAAATTTAACCCCTTAATACATCCCTTAAAATAATATTTTTTTTCTTAATTTCAAAATTTTTATCAATGCAACCTCGGTACCAAATTAAATACACCCTTCAGTAAGTAAAGCACTATCCGTAAACTAGTGTTTTCATAAAATTTGTAACTCCGGTCCTGTCGGGCCGATTTTATTAAAATTTTAGCAGAACATTTTAATCGTTACTAAAGGGTTAAATTTCAATTTTGAAACGATTCTGAGAATTTTTTCGGCATTTTTGGGCCCAAAAACATTTTTCAACCCCTAAAAACCACCCTTAAAATAGTCCGATTTGGCCCATTTTAAATAGGCTTCGTGCGGTGATGGATTTTAACGTGCCTACCAAATTTCGTCAAAATCAATTAACTCTTTCGAAAGTTATAGCCCGCACACACATATATATATATATAAATATATAAATATATATATACATATATAAACAGACATTTCCAAAAATGGTGCCAAAGTGTTCAGGAGGCTATGAAACGTCGAGAAATTTTGGTCCGACCCCTAGGTCCCGCCATCCGACCGACGCCAATAGTGTATGTGCCATATTATGGCAAATACACTAATAAGCAAGACCAAGACCAAGACTGAATCAGCAAGACCAAGACTGTCCAAGTCTAGGTCTTGGTCTTGCTTTGCTCATCACTACCCGCCATCACCTACTGACGTCTACTCTCGGCCTACTATAGAAGTGAAGTTGGCGACACAAAATGAATTGTTAAATTTTTTGAAAATACTGAAAATGAAGTGAAAAGCAGCCATTTTATAGTGGGTATGGAAAAAAATACCATATATATATCTCGTACGTAATGACCTTATGACTCGTGTGACTGTTAAAACTCACTTGATCGCTCGTTTCAACATACTGTCACTACTCGTCAGTAATATACCTCATTACACATCTAGATTTACAATCTACTATTATGAACTCATTTTGGAAACATTGTTACAAAGAAAATTCTAGAAACATATTGTATAGACATGTTAAATTAATAATAATCAGAAAGTAGGTCGTAGGGGAGGAGGGGGCTAGTTGTCACAAGTACTAGTTGTCTCAAGTATTGAAACTCCATCTTGCGGTGTAATAACGACCTACATGAATATGGTCGGTAAACCAGTATGTTAGAAGGGGACACCACAGAAAGTTTAAATGATTTTCGACAGTTATTGTGTATGTGAGAAATCTTTCTTCAAAACTGATATAGCTAAGTAAATTTTTAGAAAATGGTTAATCATCATTTATCTTATTTTAACAAAGTCATCCAAACATGACAATGGTATGGTCGTGTAAACAACATTATGCACTACTGAAATATAAGATGATTTTTAGGTTATCTTTTGCCATGTTTTGTAGTTTCACCTCAAAATAAATTATTCGCATCGGGGGCTAGTTGTCACAATGAACAAAAATGGGTGCAGTGCACAAACTGTCGATTGTGGGCTCATGATAAGTATGCTGGTGACAATGGGCTGTTCTATTTATGTATTAATTGTAATTCGGACGATGATTTATAAATCCTACAACTACGATTTTGATTTTTTGATTTTACTTTTGTTTTGTTTACATTTTTTCTTTTCAGAATTCAATTCAATTCCTAGAGCTATGTTTTTAACGCTATATTTTCTAATTATCTTTGTAGGTATGTTGTTTATTTTTAATTATATCTTTGTTTTTGTACGGTTTAACAAATGAGACAACTAGCCCCCTTGTCGGGGTAAGTTGTCACACATGCATCGCCTATAAAAAATGTGAATTAAAATTTCTTATTAATGTTTAGTCAACTTTTATATACAAAATATTGTAAAAGAATGTTACTTCATTTCAATAAAAATTGGAGACTTTATTAAATCCAGTAATATCAAAAATATTCCACCTAAAATCAAAATTGTGACAACTAGCCCCCTCCTCCCCTACTTATTTTTTATGTTTATAATTTATTTATATTATTTTGTTGTCTAAATAACATAAAAGTTTTTAACTGAATTTTAAATATCTCACATTTTTGGAATAGAATGCATCTTGATAGCATAATTACTCTAATGTTAAAACGGTACACTGCTAAATGCAACGTGTCAAGTCAGCGGCGTGCCAGAAACTGAAACTGGGGACATGCGTTTTTATCCATTAACGTAAATCACCTAACATCTGACGTAGCTTATGCTTGATTGTATGATAAAAAAAAATATAGACAATATAATATTAATTTATGCAACTAGTGGCTTAAGTGACGGATTATACGACAGCCGCCATTTTGAAATACGAGCCTAAAGTTGTGTTGCATTTATACCAGAACGAGTGTTGCATTTATAGTGTTGCATTTATAGAACTCGTTCTAGTATAAACGCAACATAATCTTAGGAGAGTATTGTAAAATCGCGGCTGTCAGATTCGTCACTTTAGACACGCGTTACATACAATATTTTTTGTAACAACTGCTTCAAAAGTTCAATTTTAAGAAAATAAAATGGATAAATATTTTATTAGTGACATTATAGCATCAAAGTAATCTATAAAGTACTTTATTACGCACGTGTGTTATAAAGTAAAACAAAACAGTATTACTTTATAGAACGGAGTGCGTTAAAATTTACTTTAAACACTACCGTTCGAATGCAGTAGAAGCTTCCATAAAGAATCACATTTCAAACAGTACACAGCCATCTAAATTTGTACTTTTGTTGCGAGTGTTGCAAAAAAAATTAAAAAATATGTAAATAAATATCACGTGGATAACAAAAACAGTAATGATGCCGACGGGAAGCGAACTAGCGACATTATGAGTACGAAGCAAACGTTATACCACTGAGCTATTATAACTGTTTGATGTGCGGCAGCTGTATATATGCTATATCTAGTTGTTATACAGGATATAGGGTATTATAATGAGATCAGTGTTGGACGTGACGTGACGATCGACTTGCGTAACCAAACGAAAAAATGTGGCTAAAAAAGTTACACTTTAAAAATATCTTGGAATGAAAATGTCGATCGATTGTGACAGACCGCAAACCTATTCTGAAATTGAAAATTTTTGTTGGAAAGCAACCAATCTATGGTTATTTATAGCATTGATATATCTAGGTATTTATTTAATGTATCCCATTTTAGGGTATTTGAAATAATTTTCACTTTCATGTTGAGCTCTCGCTAGTACGAAGATTCACATGTACAGCCTAGCCATATTGAATTAGCACTCGTATGTAGTGAAAATCAATTGATTCCGAAGCATATAAGGAGAATGTTAGATTAGTAATCATGTCACGGTTGAGTATTGTAAGCTCATTCCATCGTGAAAGTGGAAGGGTTCAGGTTAGAATCCTGACTGTGACTATGGTTGGTAAAATGATTTTTTCCGATATGTTTGGAATCAATTATATAGTTGGCTGCTTTCCAACAAAAATGTTCAATTGCAATTCAGCCGTAGATATAAATCTATTAATTTATCTAATCTAAAATATGTTGATGCCCGAATAAAATTCGATGTAACGCCACTGTCCTAGCGAACAGAGCGGCAACACAAAATGTGTAGTAGAGTTCAAATAGATAAAAAAAAGTCGCCAACGTAAAATATGGGACCTGAGCAAACAGTAACTAAAACTAGCGTTATCATATGTCACTCGGAGCTTAAAGGCTAATTACCCATTCCATGGATGTGCACGACTAGTTTAGCTTGCTATGGGCTAGGTGCACTAGCCTGTTATCTTGGTTTTCAGTTCTGTACGAGGTATAGATGGAGTATGCGACGGAACTATACGTAAAACAAAAGCGCATAACTGTTTAAATTTTGGCGTGACAACGTCTCACTACGAGAATGAATGAATTGTGGATTATAGACGCTCGACAACAGAGGTCATTAGCGTCTGAGACTCAAAAACACGACGTAGTATTTTTAAATACTTAAGTTAAACATATTATATACAGGATGTCCCATGACTCGAGGTCCATAGCTTAAGGACGTTTTTAATCGGTTCCATGCGTCTTGATCCCCGAACAAAATATCCCTGGAAAAAATATTCCCATGACAAAATATCCCCATGATAAAATATCCCCGAACGAAATATCCTAGCGACAAATATCTCCAATTAAAAAAGACAAAAAACAAATTTATTGATAGAAACAAATTAAATAAGAACAAGTTAATTATTAACAATGAATATTTATTGAAAAATAAATTCGACAAGATTCGTTTACTATTAAATCTATTTATTAAAAAAATAACGCTGAATCGACTCCAACACCCCGCACTGTTAGTTTCTAAGATATAAACGGCATCTGAGAGATTTTTGAGTTTTCTTAAAAATGCCAAAAGTAAGAAGACCCCCCTCTTTGTACAAATTTGCGAAATTTTTGAAAAATAAATTCGATCTGATTCGTTTGATATTAAGTCTATTTATAGAAAAAATAACGCTGAATCGACTCCAACACCCCGCACTTTTAATTTCAAATAATATAAACAGCATCTAAGAGATTTTTGATTTTTCTTAAAAACGCCAAAAGTAAGAAGACCCCCCTCTTTGTACAAATTTGCGAAATTTTTGAAAAATAAATTCGATCTGATTCGTTTGATATTAAGTCTATTTATAGAAAAAATAACGCTGAATCGACTCCAACACCCCGCACTTTTAATTTCAAATAATATAAACAGCATCTAAGAGATTTTTGATTTTTCTTAAAAACGCCAAAAGTAAGAAGACCCCCCTCTTTGTACAAATTTGCGAAATTTTTGAAAAATAAATTCGATCTGATTCGTTTGATATTAAGTCTATTTATAGAAAAAATAACGCTGAATCGACTCCAACACCCCGCACTTTTAATTTCAAATAATATAAACAGCATCTAAGAGATTTTTGATTTTTCTTAAAAATGCCAAAAGTAAGAAGACCCCCCTCTTTGTACAAATTTGCAAAATTTTTGAAAAATAAATTCGACCAGATTCGTTTGATATTAAGTCTATTTATAGAAATATTTTGTCGGGGATATTTTGTTCGGGGATCAATACGCCTGATACCTTTTAATCGACATAAAAAACAGAGGTAATCAATTCGAGACGTATAATTTTTTATATGTGTTTTGAGCCATAACTTTTCGAGGGGTTGACCGATTTGAAAAATTTTGATGCCGTTGGATTGAGAATATTTACGGAATGGTCCTATATAATTTTTACTTAAATCGGTTCAGTAGTTTCTTTTTTTTCTAGAAATCAAATTAATTTCTAGATATGTTACCTCATATATCCTGCATTTGTGAACCGATTTTGATGATTCTTTTTCTAATCAATAGAACATACCTTCAGGGTGGTCTCATATAAATTTTTCTTAAATCGGCTCAGTAATTTTTTTAAGTTTAGAAATCAAATATCAAGAAGTTGATAAATAACGTATGGCGTGTGTGTGTTTTTAAAGACCACCAACAGCTAAGGTTATTTTCGGGATAGAACCCGGGAACTGGGGACTTGTAATAGAGGAACCAGAGCAACGCCATGTAAACGACAGCATTGCTAAACGCTCGGTCATTCTCAAGCCCCTAACGTATGGCAGTCACTAAAAAATAAAAAATTTTATAAAAAAATAAAACCCCCTTCAAAAAAGCCACTTAAAAGAGGAAAATAATAAAATTTTGAAGTCGGCGTCAATTTAATAAAATAAAAGTAGACAATATGGCGACTATTACCTATATTTACACCTATATTAGAAGTTAAGTTTGCATAGTCAGGGAGTTACCTTTACTTAAATTTAAACATGAAATATAGAAAATGTTATTAAATAGTGCATTATATAATTCTAAACAGTTTTTAAATTTAACTTTTTAGCATTGTATTGTATTTTAAACTATGAATCTGACTTGTTTACCATGTAAACAAAATAAATACTTATACTTACTTATAGGTACTTATAAGTACATGTGAAAATACTGAAAATGTAAGTATTACAAAAAATTGGGTTTGTGCTTATGACCACACGACAGAAGTAAAAACTTCAGATTTTCTAATTTTTGGTGTCATCTATTCTAGCGCATTTATAAACTAAAAATAATTTATTACTAAAATACAAAAATTGTATTTTTAATTAATTCCACCTTGGTTTAAAAAAAATTATAGGTAATTATTGTCAAAGAAAGAATATAACAAAAATAAAAAAATATAATCATGTGGAATTTAGAAAAAAAACGCCAAAAATTCTATGCTGTCATCAGGTTCCTATGCATAGAACGCAAAGACGTAATCAACTGCGCTATGGGTGGAAGTGTGTAGACGGCCGTTTTTATGATATATAAGTATGTTGTAAATTCTTACGGAAGTAGTTGCGAACACTTCACATTTCTCAGTACCCAAGCAAAGAGTGTTTAACACGCCTAAGGAAGTTTTCACTTCAAAAAAAAAACCATGATAATATTAATATTTTACTTATTTCTTGGTTTTGTTTCATTCACTTGTTTCTATTTTATTTAATAAATTCAAGAAGATTTCCATGAATCGTTTTGAGCGTGATGCGGTTCGCAATCTTTTATTTTCCGGAAAATTGCAACAGAGTTACAAGCAATAAAATTCAAACAAAAAATATATAAACATATAAATGTAGGAGTCCACGGTGCTACTTTGTCTACAAAATAACAATGAGGTACTGTTGATGTACCGCACTATGCACGCTCCTGTAAACTAACAGGTTGGGTCTGGAACTAGCCTAGACCGAAATGAAGAGACATAAAAACGCGTTGTACCGAAATTTAAGGAGTGACTCATGCACTTATATAGACAGTTTGTATGTATGGGACGCATATACTTTAAATGCATACCAAGTGTGGCTGTATTAATGCATGAGTCACTCCTTAAATTTTGGTACAACATAATAGTACTTCTTGAAGCTGGTTGGTTATTTTTAGAAACAAACAAACAATCTGCAAATTGTAGATTATAGACGCTCAACAGCTGAGATTTTGTTTGGACTGAAATATTATATTTCAATTCAAAGTGCGGTAGTTAGCTACCCGACACGTAAACTTACAACATCAATAAAAGCACACAATGCAAAAAGGTTTATATACTGTGAAAATTTATTTTTACAGTTGATTTTTATAAATATTACAGCGTACTGTACTTACGTTTTCAAACAAAAATAAATAAATACAAAAAAAAAACACTCATATATTCAGCAAATTTATTTGTGTAATACCAATGATTAAACGGTTTCGGTTTGTTTAATTGTTATGTTTATGAACCGCTGGTTTCATTTTGTTTTATTTATTTTTTTGTTTCATTTTTAACAGACGTTGCCATATTGTTACATTTAAATAGGTCCAAACAACCAGTGAACAAAAATCTTCTCCGGTTAATCAATAATTTTTTCACAACGCCGCTATTAAAAATTCGATTTTCGGCACCTGTTTAGCGGGTTGAAACTGAGCGTTTTCATCCCTAGGGATGAAAATTTTCAGGTCGGTTCTCTCTGTTTTTAACGTTTTAGCGATTGAATCCGCATATAATTTTCGAAAACGGCAAATTAAGAAGGAGATAGAGCGATATTGAATCCGCATATAATATTCATAAACGTCAAAATGACAGACATAACCCCACATAAAGCTGACAGATCTAATATTTTTGCGACTTTTTTGCACGCCCAAATTGTAGGTACCTCAAATCGAGTTGTCAATAGAGTTGTTGTGAAAAATAATATGCAATTACTCGGTATGAAACTTGGCGTTTGCAACACGAGTGGTTGCATGCCCTCGTACCTCGGGCAGCAAACTTCACACTGGTTGTAAACGCTAAGTTTCTTACCTTGTAATGATATATACTGTAACAAAACTGTTTTCTTACGTGGGTGGAATAAATTATTTATTTACAATAATTAAAAAATGTTACAACAATAGATAACAAGAAAATGTAACAATTATATCTCAATTCTAACAGTCAACACTGTTTATATAATAATAACACGATCTGTAATTCTTAAACGAACTGAAGCGCTTTAATAACACTGAGCAATTTATATGCTGTATTTATTTCCAATCGACACTGTCACACCCCTCTCGTTGTTCCTTTTTCTCCGGTGACTCTCCTGCTTATATAGAGCTAGCAGCTTGACCCCCCCCCCACGCTCGCACGCTTCTGGTGATTACCTGTGTCTTCGACATCATGCCACGCCTCACCATTGTTACTTGTTCTCGATGATTCTATTGTCGCCAGCGGCGTAACATCTGGGGTTTTTGCTACAATACTAGTAAGCCATGGAAACGTCATTTAAAATAAATTTATGTATAATATCAAGCATTCGTTATACAAATATTGTGTAAGGCCGGATGTAATTTCGAACGCAATAATGGCAAAAGAAGGAGGTCAAATATTTAATAATTATTTCATGTGCGTATCTGCAAGGAGTATAGAATAATATACAATACGGTCGTTCAATTATTTGCCAATCACACGAATGGGAGCACAAGGACCGTTTCTGTATTGTCGCACCAGTCAGATAATCAAGTAGTCCGTGCAATATTATTTCCCGAGCCTTGCCGAGACTACATAGGGATGGGCGAACAATGTTGCCGAATAAGATTTAAAATAATTAATGTAAAAGATACTCAGTCAATATCGTGATAACTTTATATTATATTTTAGTACAAATTAAATTGACCCAGAGTAACTTCCGACTTGTCTTTAGAGTTTCTGAAGTATATGACGTAATTGGCCGATCCTGACCCATCACCACACCGGAAGTGACGTCATCTGTTCGGTGTCTGATGACGTCAACAACAATTAATAATCCATTTGTGTATTAGAATCTGCCAGCCGGCATACACAAACCGAGTGGTACGAGCTCGGGCTCCTGGGAACGCCAATTTCCAAAGAACATTGGAATGCAATTGCGAGAACAACTATATTCCAATGTTCCCCCTGGGGAAAATTCCAATTATATATAACTTGAATGATAATATATAATCTGAATTAAACACAATTTGAATTATAATAATCGTAATTATGATTGGAAATTCATTCCAATGAAACGTATTATCTACACTACACTCTAGAGAGTGTTTGACATCGACGCAACAGCGAATGGCTACTGAATAATGGCTAGTGAAGTAGTCTAAGCTCCCCTATTACAGATAATAAATGCAGTAGGTATCTACTCACAATTCAAAAAAATCGTTTGATATAATTCGAATTAAACATTCGATTATTAGAATCATTCATAACCTAAGAATAAGGTTACTATTCTGATCGGAAAATTAAGCAAACATTTGTTAAATTATATCATTTCATTAATTCCAGAATTCCGATATTAATTTCTTTAGTTCCGGAATTGATATGTTTAAACTTTTTGAAGTGAAAACTTCCTTAGGCGCACTTTGCCTGAGTAGTGAACGAAAGTGAACCGTCACGCTTCGGGTCGGTGACGCTGAATCGGGTTTACTCGGCTCTAACACGAAAACGTATTTGTAGTATGCTGGTAATTAAGTTATTTGTAGTTCATAGGTGCACTAATAGATAACACTAAAACATATATATATTTTAAAATTAGAAAATCAGAAGTTTTACAAACCCACTTTTTTTTTCTAAAATTCCACAGAATTGCGAAAACTCGAAATTCTGATATGGAAGCCCTACGGGTGTTTCCCATCCTTATCGTTGGGGGCGATCGTCCGTGCTTTGGCACCATATGGAGATAGAGTCATTCAGCTAGCTGCAGAAATTTATTGCATCAAGTGGCGCTAGTTATTCGGCGGTTATTTATCTATTTGAACAAGGGACTTTATACTTAACGTCGTACCGCCCAGTTCGTTTCTCGACCGGATGATCTCGAAGGACATCTTCTGGTACACAGATGAAACTGTATACGAACCGCACATTTGACCGAGCAAGCGAAGAGAGCGATGTCCCGTTTTTTAACTCGACGCTCTGCCTGTTTGTTCGTTTGTCGTGTTGTTCCGAGATTGTGGCTGACTTCGTGAGCTTATTTTAAAGAAATTTGGTATGGATATAATATTTAAATCTACGTTGCACGATGCACATGTTTTAGACAATTTTATTTATTTATTGTAGATTATAGACGCGTCGACAACTTAGGTCATTAGCGTCTTAAATTACATTAAATAACAACCATATAGCTTAAAACTAAGTAACATCACAAAACATCCATGAGCGCAGGAGGGATTCGAACCCACGACAGTCTAGTATAGAGGCTGGTACCAAGTACGCTATCCACTAGGCTACACTGCCCTCAGTGTTTTAGACAAGAAGTCTAAAGAGTAGAGAATCAAAATCGCATTCCGCCCTTGATACACACTGAATTTTTTGTCCTACGCCCCATAAAATAGCGGATTTTTGTCTTCATTTCTAGTATTTCCAAAATGTCTGTCTGTCTGTCTGTCACAGGCCTCTAACTTCTAAACGAGAGGAGATAGGGACTTGAATTTATTTATTTTTTATTTATTGTAGATTATAGACGCGTCGACATCTAAGGTCATTAGCGTCTTTCAACTACACTAAATAACAACTAACTTAAAACTAAATAACATCACAAAACATCCATGAGCGCAGGTGGGATTCGAACCCACGGCAGTCCAGTCTAGAGGTTGCGGCGCCAAGCACGCTACCATCTAGGCTATACTGCCCTCTAGGGACTTGAAATTCACACATAATATGTATTACCGCTGCCCAAGGACAGAGAAAATGACAAGAGAATTAAAAGATTTATTTAAGGGGGACACCCATATAAATGCAAACGGGGGTTAAAAATTTTTTTTTTGTACCTATTCTTGTATTTTTTATTTTTTGTAGATTATAGACGCGTCGACACCTAAGATCATTAGCGTCTTTCAACTACACTAAATAACAACTAACTTAAAACTAAATAACATCACAAAACATCCATGAGCGCAGGTGGGATTCGAACCAATGGCAGTCCAGTCTAGAGGTTGCGGGGCCAAGCATGCTAACCACTAGGCTATCTGCTCCCCCTATTCTTGTAGGATATTGTTGAAAAGGGGTCTATGAGTAGATTATGAATGTGATAAAAAATTATTTAAAAAAACCCCATTCTATTAGAGAACGACATACATAAATGTATGCAGTTCATGAAAAACTGTTAACACCGATGTTAACATGATATTGTGTGTTTGTGAAATCGGCCATTGAAATGTGTTGATTGGACAACGAACTTTATATACGGAGGATTGAAACAGCAAAGTGTTGGTTAAATGCGGTTCACTCAAAGACCATGGAACAGGGCTCTTCACTTTGTGGCCGTCAGCTGTTTAGCACAAGACGTCGTCCGAGCCACATACTGCAGCTCGATTTACAGTGAATGTACGAATTTATAAACATTTGTATGTTGGCTCACGTGCACCGTCAAGACAGTTGAAGGATTGATTTAAAAATCTGAGAACAGTGTGGTTCAGTGATTAGCGTCGCGGCCTCTGGAAATACTAAATACTAAGGTCTACGGTCCCTTAAAGGTGCAAAGAATTTAAGATTCTAGGTTAACGCAATCAAAAGATACAATCATTTTGTCATTTCATCAAAAACTTCCCGTTGACCTAGAATCATGAAATTTGGCACAAAGCAAGGTCTCGCAGCACAAGTAAAGGGAAAAATCCGAAAATCACAAAAAGTAGAAATTAAAGGGGGTCCCCACACAAAAAACGGAAAAACCTTTTAAAGGCTGTATCTTTGGAACCGTAACATGTAGCCGGTTGAAATTTTCACAGAATATGTCTACAAAAATTCAATAGAATTATCTCTTGGCACTTGGTAGAACATGATTGAATAAAAATTAATAAACAAACACTTGAAAAATTCTACACATTTATTCGTCTCAACGATCGTTTCGGGTTTCTAACCCATCATCAGGAGTTTACATTAAAACTGTTTTAATGTAAACTCCTGATGATGGCTTAGAAACCCGAAACGATCGTTGAGATGAATAAATGTGTAGAATTTTTCAAGTGTTTGTTTATTAATTTTTATTGAATATGTCTACCTAATATATTTGTTGTAACGGTATGGAACCCTCGTAGCGCGAGTTCCACACGCACTTGACCGCTTTTTTTAGGAATATCTATTAAAAATTCTACAATGTTTTTATGAAGTAATATGTGTGGTCACAATGTAAGGCCATGGTCAAATCAAATTTTCTGACAATGCTTTCTGCAACCCAGCATGCGTGTAGTATTATACAACCTGAGAAAGGATAGTTAGAATTAGATAATACCATCGGGCTTCTATTAAAGGTAAAGTGACCACATTTTCATTGAGACAAAGCGGGACAAATGGGATACAAATACAATTTAGTTATATATATTTTATTGTATACATTCATATACTTGTACAAAAATGTATTTATTATTAATTATTGGTAACTACAAAAATATTTGTAAAAACAACAAACCGCACTGTCTAACGGTAGTCCGCACTTTCTGCACTTATCTGAATTAAGCCGAGACGTAACGACAATGATCGAACACCACCGAGTAAATCTAACTCGGTACATTGCCTAATTTAGTTTACTCTACATGCATTTTATGTGTTTTTTTTATGCATTTTTTATTTCTTTATATTCACCATAATACTTAATAAATAATAGGTAATATATTTTTACAGTACATTTAAAATAAGAAATGCAGATATTTTCTAAAAAGCGGGACATTTTTAAAAATCGGCGGGACGCGGGACAGTCCACCAAAAAGCGGGACTGTCCCGCCAAAATCGGGACGTGTGGTCACTTTAATTAAAGGGGACTAAGCAGTAGCCAAAAACCGACATTACCGCGAGTGAAGCCGCGTAAATATAAAAGTTTAATAATTTTTAATTTAAATAGGTACACTACAGCGAAATTAGATTTCCGAGACTTGACTTCCCAGTTTTAACAATCAATTATTACAGCCGATCTTTCTTAATAGACTTGTCGCTCAAACTATTCATTAAACTGTGCAAATGGCAGCTTAATATTGGATTTCGTTATCTTGAACTGAAATTTAAAAAAAATACAACTTAATTTATTTTACCTATTATTTTTCTTGAGGAATATTTTATATTTTTGAAGTGAAAACTTCCTTAGGCGCGTTAGGAACTCTTTTTCTGGGACCTGGGTACTGAAATAAAGTGAAGCGTTCGCAACCCGACGGTAAGAATTGAATTCGCAACAGGACGGGAAAAATTCGCAACCCGACGGTAAGAATTCGCTGAATCGGGTTATAATATCACAGTTACACAGTTGTATCAATGGCTCAGTTAGCAGCGTCTTTGCGTTGTATGCATAGGGACCTTGGTTCGAAACCTGATGGCATAGTAAAATTTTTAACGTATTTTTTTTTCTAAATTCAACACGATATTCATTTATATATATTGACGTTAATGACCTCAGTTGCCGAGCGTCTATAATTGATCATTCATTCATTATTTACATATTTTTTAATTTTTGTTATATTCTTTCTTTGAGAATAATTATGATTTTTTTGAAACCAAGGTGGAATTAATTAAAAATACAATTTTGGTATTTTAATAATAAATTATTTTTAGTTCATAAAAGCGCTACACTGTAAGAAATGAGAAGGCCGATTACATAGATTATCGATGGTCGATTTGTAGCCAGCGATTAATCTGGTAATAGGCACACAAAGAGACAATGGCGTCGCAAACAGGTATCGCCTGCACATCGCGCAGATTCCATAAAAACACATTGCGCATGCGTGGTTACTAATTTTACATTAATTTGTTTTGTATTCATCCATTGTAACTGTACATTTTATTTTGTAATTTTTACACACTTTATTGGAATATTACACAAATTATGTAATTTTAATTTACTTTATGTAAAAATCACTAACTTTACAGTAAAAGTCCAAATTTTATGAAGTTTTCTGTGTAAAAATAAATAATAATGTAAAATCACTTAGAAAATCGAGCGAATTCTACCGTAACTTTTATAGTATTTTTACATCCATTCTTACAGTGTATAATAGATGACACCAAAAATCAGAAAACCTGAAGTTTTTACTTCTGTCGTGTGGTCATAAGCACACATCCATTTTTTTATTACACTATATAGTATAATTCAAAATGGCTGGAAGATCACTTGAAACGTTTAACTAAATAATAAAAAATAAAATAAATAATAAAAGAAAACAATATTCAAAGGTTTCCGATTTGTTGTTGTTGAAAGGATTAACATAATACAACAATAAAAATTGGAATTTGGGTAAAAATATAATAAAAATTCATAACACAGTTCATATCAATCATATTTCAATACTTATATATAATAAAAAGAATGCAGATTTTTAGTCACGTAGACGATGTGAAAAATAAAAAAAAAGTTCAGTATAAAAACAATAAATTTTCTTGAATCACACATTGAACTTTCCTGAGATTGTTCCTTGAACCGAAGTTTATCATTGTTCCTTCATTCTGTCAGAATAAAGAACGGGAAGGAAAAAAGACATACCTACCAAGAAACCGAATATTGATCAGCGACATACGTAATAATATATTGACAAAGAGAGAATTCAGTGCTAAAGCGTAAAGGGCTACGTATTTCCTGATAAAATCCTCATGGATACTTTCAGTGGCGTTACAATGTATTTTTTTTAATGAATAGTTGTTCAATAAAAAAATATTCAGATGGTTAATAGCAGAAATTCTGAAGTTATTTATAATGTCCTTAACTACCAATGACAATTTTAGATGTCGATAATGAATTGGAAACTTGTTTATTTATTATTTTTTGTTTTTTCTCTTAAGTTATATAATATATTTCTTTAATATAAATTCTATAGAATTATCGCTAGGTACTTGGTAGAGCATGTTTGAATAAAAATTAATAAACAAACACTTGAAAAATTCTACACATTTATTAATCTCAACGATCGTTTCGGGTTCCTAACCCATCATCAGGAGTTTACATTAAAACTTTAATGTAAACTCCTGATGATGGGTTAGGAACCCGAAACGATCGTTGAGATTAATAAATGTGTAGAATTTTTCAAGTGTTTGTTTATTAATTTTTATATTTCTTTAAGTTATCCAAGTTCAACCCTAGAAAATTCCTGGTCATCATCAGTGTGTTCTCGCTTTCTCTAGAACTTTCATGCAGGTAGCAGTTGTTACAGTAAGCGGACCCTGTTTCTCAGAACTCTTGCCTGTCGTTTATATACAGGATGATCCGTAACAATATTTATAGTTGAAGGTACAGAACAAACAAGGCTGGTATTTAGCCGATTTTTGGCGACTTCGGGTGTACTTTTCAAAATTCACGGGCACGTCTATGACAAAATGAATGCGAGTGAGTGAGTGAGTGAATACTTGGCCGGTTTTATCATTCTTTCCAGTTCACTTCGCACCGGCCTACTATAACCGCCGTCGTCGTATTTTGTTTTCGCGAACTTTTACGCACTTGTCCGAAGTCCGTTCTACTTCTGGCTTCGCTTTGCACTAGAGAAATATTCTCTCCTCCTTGCCGTTTGAACCGCACATCCTCCTCCCGCATACATTATTTTGTATCCGCTAGTGATTATTCAATGTAACAATGTTTTAAAGTCACACCAACTGTCACGTTTATTATGAACCTTGTACCAATTTGTCATTTTAAATCTCGACTCTTTTCGAACCCTTTATAATTTATGCAATAAAACAATTATTTAATACTTCAGACTTCTCTAGATAGTATAGTTATGTTGTTATAATTTAATGTTTATTTTATTTTTTTTATTTACCTAATTTTTTTATTTTAATTTTTTATTTAATTTTTTTTATTTTATTTTTTTTATTTAATTTTTTTTTATTTAATTTTTTTTATTTAATTTTTTTTATTTTATTTTTTTTATGTATATTACTATATAGCCTCCAATTGCATCAAATTAAAAAAACATCACCAAACATTCATAAGCGGAGGTGGGATTCGAACCCACGACAGTTTGATCCAAAGGCGAGCACACTAACCGTTATACCAAGCTATCCTTCAATATTATTTAATGTCGCCAGCTGGAACGGTTATCTGGACTTAGTTCCAATGTGTTTTTATTAAATCTCGAATATTGTCAAGTCCGATAATTATTAACTTCCCACTGGAAGTTATTGTAATGGGTCCGAAAATCGAAATCAAAAAGGAAAAAAAAAATTTATATTTCAAGGTCACTACACTATTTTTACACTACTTTTAGAAAGATGTCTGTGTGTGTGTGTGTGTGTGTGTGTGTGTGTACGTACGTACGTACGTACGTATGTGCCCATTTCTTTCTAAGACGAAATCTTGAGAACGAAAAATGATATCGACTACGTTGGGGTGCCAATCGACGCGTATTAACGTAAATATGATCTGAAAGGAATTTTTATAAAATCGGTTCAGCCGTTCTTTTTTCTTAACTAAATAACCTCCAAAAAAGTAGATTTTACGCAATATCTCGCGAATAAAAAATTGTATCGACTTCGTAAGGGTGTCAATCGAGGCGTGTTAACGTCATTTTGATCCGACATAAATTTTATAAAAATCGGTTCAGCCGTTTTTTTTTTTTTTTTTTTTTTTTTTTAATTATTGATGTTTTAATGATTAAAATGATTCCTTTTCTGTGTAATATCTAATTTAATTATTATTATTAAATATTTATCAAACTGGGAAGTTCGTCGTGTGGACCTCAAGGGTCGCACTTTAGTTCTAATAAACGATCCACCTCACGGCTTGTTATTATTTTATTAAAGACGTTTTTCACCAAAAACTTAAGGGGTAGTGACTCCGACACTAAACATACCCCATTTTTTCGACTAAGACCCACCATCGGACTGTACGCCCCACAATCCAAAAACATACCTACATAATTTTTTTCTCGGCGCACGTTTCGCGAACCAAGTTAGCATCATCAGAAGATGATATTTGTGGTTACGTTTTTAGTATTCATTGCAAGAATAAAAACAAAACATAATTAACCGATTCATATAACGCGAGTATTTACGAGTGAGATTACGTAAGAGTATGTACATTTGAAAAGGACGAACTATACAACAACAAAAAAATTTAGCCAATGAACATTCAATAATGGAAATACTTATTGTGTTTATAAAAAAATTATTGAATGCATGGAATGTAACATTTTAACAATTTGGGTTAAAAAATATCATTAATAAAACATACCTTTTTAGTTCAGTGAAAATGGCGCTCAACGTCATGATTGCGTTTGAGAATAGTCATCACAAATTCTCTCAGACGAAGACACATTTTTGATTACGAAAAAAATTATTACCTGAAAATAAAAATAATTCAATTAGATTTTATAAATAATTAATTAAAAAATCTAAAATAAAGTACTTATCTAGTTTAAACTTATACAGAATAATTTCTGCAAATATAAACCAACCGGCAGGGTTCTCAGGGCGTACCTATAGTATTGATTAATGATTTTTTAAATTAAACTTAAAATCCAATTTATTATTTCGTTACCTGATTAGAACTAGGAAATTTTTTCATCTATTATAATTTTTATATCATATAGAACAGCACAACTTAAAAAAAAGAAAAAATTCTTTTGTGTTGATATGGTGGAAGTGTCGGTTTTTGTGGTGGAAGTTCGGGTCTATATTGAATTGAACTGTTTTAAACAAGCCGTGAGGTGGGTCGTTTATTAGGACTAAAGTGCGACGCTTGAGGTTCACACGACGAACTTCCCAGTTTGATAAATATTTAATAATAATAATTAAATTAGATATTACACAGAAAAGTAATCATTAAAACATAATTATTACTTATTTTTAACAATAATTAAAAAAAAAAAAAACGGCTGAACCGATTTTTATAAAATTTATGTCGGATCAAAATGACGTTAACACGCATCGATTGACACCCTTACGAAGTCGATATAATTTTTTATTCGCGAGATATTGTGTAAAATCTACTTTTTTGGAGTCTATTTGGTTAAGAAAAAAGAACGGCTAAACCGATTTTGAAAAAAATTTCTTTCAGATCATATTTACGTTAATACGCGTCGATTGGCAACCTAACGTAGTCGATATCATTTTTCATTCTCGAGATTTCGTCTTAGAAAGAAATGAATACATACGTACGTACGTACGTAAACACACACATACACACACACACACAGACATCTTTCTAAAAATAGTGTAGTGACCTTGAAACATAAAAATTTGTTATACTTTCTGATTTCGATTTTCGGACCCATTACAATAACTTCCAATGGGAAGTTAATAAATAGTTAATAATAACGATTTAAACCTCTAATATTTTTGTTTTACCACTTTACCTTTCAAATCGTCAAGGCAGTGCTGCCTAAGAAGTTTTACTTCAATAAATAAAAAAATGTTAAATGGTTATAGCTTTAATCGACTCTGACAGTTGTTGGTTTTAAAAATGTTCTTGTCATGTAATATCAAGGCTTAAAATAAATTGATTATTTATTCAAAGTGAAAAAAGTGTTTAACGTAATTTGAGATTAAGTTTTAATCCGTTGCTTATTTCGGACTTTACATAATTCATGATATAATCTCGTTTGATGTGATGATAAGTGACATATACTGTATATTAAAAACAAAGGCACTTCTTTTTTCCACTAAAATTAAGTTTGTTAATTAAGAATATACAGGGTGTTGAAAAACTTCTAGACGTAGAAGAGTGTACTTAAAAAGTGTACTTGGATAAGCCTATGGGTCCGAAACGCGTCGTTATATAATTTTAGGGGAGACCCGGGACAAAGTTACTGTATTTTTACTGCCCGTGCTCACACTTAAATCCCAAACCACTGGACCGATTTTGCTCAAATTTTGCATGCATATTCAGAACGGTCACACCTCGTAGCGAAATCCCAAAATCGGTCCTAACTCAAATGTGGGGAGAAGTCGCTTCTTAAGAACCTATATAACAGGTTAAAAAACTATACCAACTCAACAACTGAAGCTTTTTGTCCACAGATGTGTCATCACTATTTTTATTAACTTGTATGACTCGGCTTTTATCGGAACTATTCGGCGAAGCCGAAAGCAAGCAACCGGTTAATACGACACAATGTCGCCGGTCCCTTGTAAGTCGTTCTATCCGGATTCTACTGTATATATAAAAAAAATCAAATAACACAACCGTTGTTACAGGTCTCTGAAAAATTGTCGAGGTTCGCACTGAATTCTCTCCGGTAACGCTTGCTTCAGGACATTTAACACGGAGCCGTGACCAGCGAAGCGAGACGGACATATATAGCTGTTCAATTGATGCGAGAGAGATGTATATACGTAGATATATATAGCAGACGTGATAGATTGTGTGAATCAAACATCTGAACCTTTGATTCTGATTGCACTTATACTTTTCCCACTTTAGCCAATATACAATCAGGACCGTATTTAAATTATCCTATGCGCATTCCGTTCTCCAAATTCAGACCTTTTGACGTAAATAATGTCTAATGTCTCATACAGTGGTGGCATTTTAGAAATATTTAGTTTTAAGTGAGTTGTTATTTAATGTAAGAGGACAGTGTGGTCCAGTGGTTAGCGTCGCGGCCTCTGAATCAGACTGTCGTTGGTTCGAATCCCACCTCCGCTCATGGATGTTTTGTGATATCATTTAGTTTTAAGTGAGTTTTTATTTAATGTAAGAGGACAGTGTGGTCCAGGGGTTAGAGTCGTTGCCTCTGGATCAGACTGCCATGGGTTCGAATCCGGCCTCCGCTCATGGATGTTTTGTAATGTCATTTAGTTTTAAGTGAGTTGTTATTTAATGTAAGAGAACAGTGTAATCCAGTGGTTAGCGTCGCGACCTCTGAATCAGACTTTCGTTGGTTCGAATCCCGCCTCCGCTCATATGGATGTTTTGTGATGTCATTTAGTTTTAAGTGTGTTGTTATTTAATGTAAGAGGACAGTGTGGTCCAGTGGTTAGCGTCGCGGTCTCTGGATCAGACTGTCGTGGGTTCGAATCCCGCCTCCGCTCATGGATGTTTTGTGATGTCATTTAGTTTTAAGTATGTTGTTATTTAATGTAATTTAAGACGCTAATGACCTAAGTTTTCGACGCGTCTTTTATCTACAATAAATAAATAAGTCCGCGACTGTACATTTGTTACAAATTACAATCCTAGTTAATAATATTCAACCTGTATATATTTTGACTAAAGACATATACTAAAAAAAAGTATAGTACCTTACAGTACGATAGTATTATGTTGTGTTGGTGTTTGATATAACTAGGTATCGTCTATTTACTAGTGTTAAATCAATAGAACGACCGTAGGTAGCACGTGATATAAACATCCAGACGCGCTCCCTGGGGACAACGGGAACTGCTGTAGGGATGTATAAGGAGATATCCCACTGTTACCCAATCCATATTACGGTCTGGGTTATAGGGACACACACATACACACACATATTACACAAGATACCGCCTTCTATATAATATATCCGTGGTCAAAACACAAAAATGCTCAGGGCGAAATTTTGGTACAATAAAATTATTAATGAGCGAACTGTCAAGCTCATGGAATGATCGAGTCCTAAATTTTTTTGTTGCAAGGGACAGCACTGCCGATTACATGTCTCGAGGTACCCTCCTACTTATACACGAGCTCCCCGAACGTCGGGTCAAATGAAATTCAAAAAGCCACAAAAAAAGGAAAATAATAAAACTTTGAGGTCTGTGCCATTTTAATAAAATATGAAGTCGGTTAAAAAGTAGATACTTATTAATTAAATTGGCACTTTTTAACCGACTTCATATTTTATTAAAATGGTGCAGACCTTAAAGTTTTATTATTTTTCTCTTTTTTGTGGCTTTTTGAACTAGGTTTTGTTTTTGTTAAAAAGTTTTTTATTTTTTTGTTAAAGGAATCACGCGCCGTTACTCACTTTTTATTTTATATTAAACCGATTTCTTACGCTGTGTGATGTGTCAAAAAGTGACATTTACCTTAAAGGAATCACACGCCGATACTCACTTTTATTAAAATCAGCCGAACTACTGAACCGATTTAAGTAAAATTTATATGGGATCAACTTTGAGGTATACCCTATCCAATAAAAAAAGAATTTTCGAAATCGGTTTATAAAGGACGGAGTTCTGATGTAACAAACATAAAAAAAATACAACCGAATTGAAAACCACCTCCTCGGTTAAAAACGGTTTCTGGTTAATTCAGATTTAAAATATACGTTTATCAATGAAATTCGTTCGTGTAGAAGGATTAAAGTACTTCGAGACATGTGATAGGCAGTGCTGTCTCTCAGGGCCGCAGTAAGGGTAGGGCGGAGGGGGCGACGGCCCTGGGCGCATCAAGTTATGGGGCGCCAAAGGCGCGCCAGTATTTTATGTGCCAGGCTGATTACTACTAGACAAAACATAAAATATACAATAAATAAAAATATTGCAAAATATAATTAAGAAAGATAGAAATTATGAAATATTTGGCGATAATTTCTATAGAAATACCTATCTATAGCAAAAGACTTAAATTATGAACGTTTAATAAACCAATTTGCTCAATTGAAGGCCAGAAAAGTGAAGTTTTGATTTTTCGTAGACCGTAGTTAGGTAATTTTTTTTATAACGTTTATTTTGCAGTTATTAGTGAACATTTTTTATGTTGTTTAATTATTTATGTTGAAATCTCTTATAAAAATCTCGTATCATGCATTTTTTGTTTGTTTTTTTGAGGGAGGGGGCGCAAATTAAAATTTTGGCCCCAGGCGCAAGATTTCCTTACTGCGGCCCTGCTGTCTCTTCTTAATTGCAGCGAAACAATGGAAGACTGGATCGTTTAATGAGTGAAACATCCAGTTAATTGAACGATCCAATGCTGAATTTTTTCGGTGTATGACATAAACAGTGTTGTTTTTTGGCCAGAGATTTACACTGTAAGTATAGCAGTGGGGTTTAACTTATAACCCGGAAGGGTCATTTACCTTTAAAATCTCAGAAAGGTAAAACGTCTTCAGGTTGTCGAAATCGTCTACAGTAGACTCTTAAATAAGTGCATAATTACTAAGTCGAATGGGATAATGACCTTTTATTTGATTAACAAGCACCGCATATTTCAAAGTAATTAAAATTTAAACTATTTAATTTAACAAGTAACGCTTTCACTTTTCTAACCTAAGACAGTGTAGTGTAACGGTTAGCGTAGCGGCCTTTGGATCACACTGTCGTGGGTTCGAATCCCACCTCCGCTCATGGATGTTTTGTGATGTCATTGAGTTTTAAGAGAATTGTTATTTAATGTATTTAAGACGCTAATGACATAAGTTGTCGACGCGTCTGTTTAATCTACAATAAATAAAATAAATAAATTTTCTAACTTCAAAGACATTGTCAATTGTACTATCCTTTATACATTTTTCAGTTGAAGTTTTCGGGAATTTTTAAATTAAACTCTTTCCTTATTTTTAATCTTGAAATATTATAATAATGATAATTTATCAAATGTCCCCTAAGCCATAGGAATATAAATATCCAAAGCCTACTTACAATACCTATAACACTATTTTGAAACGTCAAAAAATTGTTTTTTAAACTTATAAAATTTATAAGAAAACAAATTTTTCCTGGTGTGAAACTTAGCTAGATCGATTTCTTGTCTTCTAAAAGCCATTTACAATAAATTTCATCCAAATCGCTAGAGCCATTTTATCCCTGGCTGCGTTTCATTAATTTTTATGTCGGTATTTATCTCCGTTTTTATTTCGAAATTTTTTATGTCGGTATTTCCTGGAATGAGACGTAGGCTAGATCGTTTTTTGCACTCCAAAAGCCTTTTTCAGTCATTTTCATCCAAATCGTTAGAGCGGTTTTTATCCCTGTCAGCGTTTCATCAATTTTTGAGTCGGTATTTTTTGTGTCGGATTTTTCGTGTCGGAATTTTTCGAGATATTTTTTGATACGAGGCCATTCCAATTCACTACGGTTGTTATTTCATAAATTTTTGAGTCGGTATTTTTTGTGTCGGATTTTTCGTGTCGGAATTTTTCGAGATATTTTTTGATACGAGGCCATTCCAATTCACTACGGTTGTTAGTTCATAAATTTTTGAGTCGGTATTTTTTGTGTCGGATTTTTCGTGTCGGAATTTTTCGAGATATTTTTTGATACGAGGCCATTCCAATTCACTATCGTTGTTAGTTCATAAATTTTTGAGTCGGTATTTTTTGTGTCGGATTTTTCGTGTCGGAATTTTTCGAGATATTTTTTGATACGAGGCCATTCCAATTCACTACCGTTGTTATTTCATAGATTTTTGAGTCGATATTTTTTGTGTTGGATTTTTCGTGTCGGAATTTTTCGAGATATTTTTTGATACGAGGCCATTCCAATTCACTACCGTCGTTAAAGAAGTATAACTCCAACAAATCGTTTGTGAAAATGTTGAGCACTCCTTCAATTGTTATGTAGGTACAAAGTTTTCCTAATTCACGTAAACAATATAACAAACATACAAAACAAATAGACGCGACGACACAGTTTCAGAGGGGGACGACGACGATGACGAGACGATGCTGTCGAGTGGGGTGAGTTGAGAGGGGGATGAATGGAGGGCGAGAAAACAGAGAATCCATGCGTGAATCCCCGATTATGGGTGTGTTTAGTCGTGATCACTTTATTAAATTAGTACTGAGCTCTCGACTTTATTTATATATAAAATGGTTTCCACTCTACACCGTACATATTTTACGATAACATTCTCACATAAAATTCAAATAGGTCGCTTTGGTACAGAACTGTCGTCTTGCTCATTTAAAAACATATACAGGGTGTAAACGGTTTTACCGAACATAGGGCAAATAACACAGAACATTTACAATATTGTAGTAGGCTATGGGCCATACGATCAAATGTAAATATGTAGTGGATTACGTAGAAAAAAATTCGACTGATGACCAGTCCTATACTTCCCACCTAGTAAATATTTGCAAAAAATAAACACTCTTTTTTTATTCTTTGAAAAAAAGCATGGCCCTCTTTTCTGTTTAGTGATCTACTGATGGCAGCTTAATATAGCAAAAATCATGCTTACCTTGATTTACGTACAATTTTTATTTTTTTTAGTAAAATATTTTTTTCTCGAAAACTGTACATTTTAGAGAAAAAAATATTTACATTTTTTTCATATTATAACATCTAGAATTCATTTATATTTTTTTACCTATGTTAATACGTGACATTGAGAACGTTTTTTTTAATATCTCAGGATCCACTGAACCGATTTGACTCAAAATCTATTCAGATGTAAGTTAAAGGCTGATAAACTCAATAGAACAATCGGCATGGCCGTATGTTGTTCCGTTTTTACGATATCGAAGGCAAAAAACTGACCACATACACACACACACACATACATCAGTCAGAAAATGATCTTAAACGATTGCTAGGGTCTCAAAACGTGAAGATCTGTTAAAATCTCGAAATATTTTTTTCGGATTAAATCCATTGCATTATAAATAAAAATTACATTTGACAAAGGGTGTTAAAATGCACGCTTGCGATATCTGGCGAGATTTTATGAAAACTTACAGTACTGTGTTAAGCTTTGCTGAAATCACGTCCGATGTCGCTACATCTACAACTAGATATCCATATCTAGTTGCGGTTAGATGCTGGCGACACCGGACGAGATTTAATAAACGTAATTTAAAGTCGTCAATAATAATAGCGTACTTAAAACACGCTTTAAAATTTAATTTAGTCGAACGGTAATTGTTTTAGTTTGAGTTGATAATAGTTTGGTACCAAACCAGTAAAATGGTTTTTTGATGTATTTTTACGTATCAGTGAAATTTTAAGATAGCACTTTATTTTAGTATAGGCTGTAAAATGCAATTTGACGGGCTGCACATATAGGTACTGACTACGTGATTGCATTTTGATGTAATAAAAATTTTTGCACAAATTGCATAACACATTCACTTCTCTATAGAAAATTGAATTTCATTTTTATGTGCCGATTAAAAAAAGTTATGTCTTATTTTAACTAAAAATTAAATTAAATTTTTTTTGCCATATACCCACTACAAAATAGCTACTTTCCGTGCATATATACCGGCCTTGTCGGTCATTTAACAGGCAGGCGAGCCGAAAGTGTTTTCATTACATAACTAGTGCGGTAAGTAAACGGTTGCCATAGTAACTCATGTTTATTCGTTCTATCCGCTTGCTATTACATACTCACGGCCTGCTGTAAATGTAAAGATGGCGACTCAAATGAACTGTCAACATTTTTTAATGCAAATGTCAAAACGTAGGGTTAAACATATAAACTGTTTATTTATGTGACACCGTTAATGCAAAATATTTTCAAGTGATTTTAAGCCCGATTTCGCTTCGCAGGGGGATAATAAATCATACTTCACTTCGCGGGGGGAGAATTTCTCGCGGGGGAATAATAAATTAACAATATACTAAATATACGTGAGCGAGTTTAAAATATTCACTGATGTTACTTAATGCAGAATAAAGACGAAACGTGTGTAAAATCGGAGGCCAAAAGCTGTTTGCGAAACGGCCAAGGTCATACCTCGTGGCCTTTTAAACAGGATAAACTCGTTCCAGCCTAAAACTAAAAGTGCTATTCATTTCGCAGGATAAGGTTTTGTATGATTTATAGCCGAGGGCTTAACAGCGGATTCTGTAATTTGTATCTGGTAATAATATCGTCCTTAAAGGCTACATTAATCACGCTATATGAGACCAGGCCACAATCAACAGGGCTACTGCTGTTTAAAGCTTACATCTCTACGTCGTAGCCACTTTGTTTTCGGTTCGATGTACTCGTTTCAATTATTCAAACGAATTATAGTCTATCCTGAAATAGTGTAGAGCAGCGGACAACTAATTTTGTAAAAAAAAAAGGGTGTGGGTCTCGGGACCCCCGACAGATGTGAAACATCAAAGAAAACGTTATTGAACTCGGTGGTATTCTCTATGTAGTAGTATATATTTTTTCGAAAGCAGCAACTAACTGTTACGCTGACGTAATCCTATATACTGCACTGTAACACACGCGGTTGTCTTCCCGTGCCCGAGCGCGCGGAAGCCGAAAGAGAGAGTGTGTGTCGCAGTGGTGGGAGAACAGCAGCGAAGGAGCGGACCATAAATTTCGTTGCATATTTCCCCTCACGCGGCTGTTCACAGCCCGACATAAGATGTTTCACATCAAAAAATGTGAGGTCCACTAACTAAATATACAAGTAAAAACCAGTCGAGAAAGTTTTGCGTACTGAATACATACTCCTTAAAGTCCTTTCCATACTTTGACTCGAAAAAAAAATCAAATATAGGTATCGTATATCAAAAAATTGATTCGTCTCGGAAAATTCCCTAATCGTAAACCGCTCACAAATTCGACATAATATTGTAGCAAAACCCCAGAGTTACGCCACTGGCGACAATCGAAGCATCCATAACAAGTAACAATGGTGAGGTGTGGCATTATATCGAAGACACAAGAATGTTCTAGAAAGCGCACGAGCGTGGGGGGTTAAGCTGCTAGCTCTATATAAGTAGAGCAGTCACCGGAGAAAGAACAACGAGAATCGTGTGACAGTGTCGATTTGAAATAAATACAGCATATAAATTGTTGAGTGTTATTAAAAGTGCTTCAGTTCATTTAAGAATTATAACTGTTCGTGTTATTATTGTATAAACAGTGTTGACTATTAGAATTGAGATATAATTGTTACAGTTTATTGTTATCCATTTTTTGTTAGATTTTGAATTGTTGTAAATAAATAATTTATTCCACCCACGTAAGAAAACAGTTTTGTTACAATATTATGAAGCGAGCGAACGTGTTTTCAAAATCGACATTCACGCAAGTGGAGTCAGGACAAAAGCTATAAGTATACCATAGAAATTATAGTTTTGAAAATTATTTAAGAAAGTAATTTTCTTTCAAATTTTACTTTACAAACTACAATTTTGGCGCCCCAAAACATGAGAATGTATAGTATAGTGCACAACACAATGTGTGCGGGTTATATGTGTGTAATAAAGAAAGAACTTTTACAGGAGTTGACCAATGGTTTCCCGGCACGATATCCATCTAACTCACACTTTGTACGCTGCAATAGTCACTCCCCCCCCCCCCCTCTGACGCCCGCACTGAGTTATTGTGGCCGTCGAAAGCATACTGAATGAACCCGCTTCGGTATTGGACAATCGATAGGCACAATTGAAAGTTTTTTTTTTAATTTTATGCTTTTGTTTTTTCAATATTTTTTTGTTTTGTTTTGTTTGTCTTGTTTTTTTTAAATTGTTGTTGTTTTTTACTGTTTCGCATTTGTTTTTATTTAAAAAGGTCTTTAGCTACTAAAAATAACTAACTGCTATTAATTCGTCCCATGAATATCCTATTTCAACGAAAAAATATGAGAATTGGTGCAAATATCAGTTGGATTTTCGTTTCTAACCTGGGGGAAAAAAATAAAATGCAATTTCAATTTATTATTATACCAATAACAATACACAGGGGCAGTGTAGCCTAGTGGATAGCGTACTTGGTGCCAACCTCTAGACTAGACTGTCGTGGGTTCGAATCCCACCTGCGCACATGGATGTTTTGTGATGTTATTTAGTTTTAAGTTAGTAGTTATTTAATGTAATTTAAGACGCAAAAATTAATAACACGCGGACAGGGATAAATGACTGTTAGATTTGGATGAGAAAAAGGGTTTTGGGAGGCAAAAGACCGAACTAGCTTGGTTTCATGATCCTAAGAAAAATTCGTTTTCTTATAGATTTTATAATTTTAAAAAAAATTTTTTGACATTCCAAAATAGTGTATTATTGTAAGCAGGCTTTGGATACTTAAGCATAGATGTTATAATATCCAAGAATTTTATAAATAATATAATTATTTATTAATTTTAAAAATGCTGAGAGGGAAAAAACAAACATGTAAATGTATGAAGTATAACTTCGACCGTGCGCTTATGTGGGTGAAGCACATACTCTTTTTTTTTAAGTGAAACTTCTATAATAAGGGTAAGTTTGTGAGACGATGAAACTAAAAAGACGACATAATACAAATATAAATTGAGAAAGAAAGAGATATAGAGCTCAATCAATAACTGACGCACTATTTATGAACTACGCAACGCGCTTGATTAGCATTGCCATCTATGATTGGATAGGTAAAGTGGTCAAGTTTTTTATTTTAATTTTGTCAAGTATTTTATAACATTACTAAGACGTATCACGATTTTATTCAGACAAGTGGTTTTATTGAACGTGTAAAGTCGGCATATCGTTTGTCGACCATTCTGGCACCAAGGAGTGTGGTGATTAATTGGTTTTTAACGAGAATACCATAGATTTACTGCGCTATATATTGATTAAAATGTGCTATCGAGTATCGCGGTGCAAGACGTTTATTGTTCCAAATACTCCTTTTATCGCTATGCATTTATACTCCTTATCCTGTTGTAATACACTTTTTATAAGGATTTTTTGTGCTACACTTTCTACGTTAATAATAATTACTATCAAATAAGCTTACATAGGCCAACATCTTTAAGAATTACACATCGGGACCGATATTACTCTCACTTAGGGATAGTCCTTCATAGGCCACTTTTCATAAAAATCTTTTTGTGTAATTTTTCGCAATAATAATTACTGCTATTAAATAAGCTCAAGTTGGGCAGAACATTTTTTTTTAATTATAATTATTACATTGGTTTGTATTTATTTGAGAATTAATTAATTTTGAATTCTGAAAACTCTTTAAGAATATCCTATATCGAAAGTTACCCTTTGCACTCTACATCTCAAATCCTTTCCCCTCGCCTAAAAACGGTTACGGCTCTCCCCCGACGCTATTTTTAAAGCTGAAGGGTTCAAGTAAACGGCACTTTAAGGACCACTAATTATTTTTACAGATATCTCAGGTGAATTTTTCGAAAAACAGTTTTGGCTACGTGTGAAAAATTACGTAATTTTTTAAAAAGTGTTTTTCTAGGAAAATGTTATTCAAAAAATTCGCGTGTAGGATCTGTAGTGTGATTCTTGATCTTTCATTTGACATTTATCCGAACTTTAGCTTTAAAAATAGCGTTGGAAGAGCCATAACCGTTTTTAGGCGAAGGGAAAGGATTTGGGACAAAGACTGTTGCAGGGATAACTTCGAATAACTGAACTATCTTTTGGGGCCGAATCATTCTTTCATAAGGAAAGTCCTCCATTTATGCTACACTGAGAGCTGCTACTACACTATTTATATGTATTTTCTGAATGCCTCAGTTATAACTAAAAATTAAAAACTAATTTTTCTTTTAATTATATGATTTCATACACGAGTTTCTGAAGTAAATTTATTAACGCGGAAAATAAACATCTGACATTACATGTTATAATCTTATGTTTGTATTTAATTAGTTAAATCGTTACGTCTTTTACTAATCTAAAACCTTGTACATACTAATTAATAAATGTTTCTGTGTGAAAAAACAACGAGTGAATCGTGTGCGTTGAATTTTTGTGTACGCTCAAGTGCGGCACACACGTCCATATTCAGATAAATTTGTTAACGCTGTACAAATTTATGTCGAATGCACGCTATACATAAACTTTCTGTAGCGTGTCGTATTCGACAACGTTAACAAATTTATCTGAATGTAGACGTGTGTGTCGCATACTAACGTACTACAAAAATCTAACGCACACAGTCCATTCGTTGTCATTTTTTCAGTATTAATACATTTATCGAATGGAGACTTATGTGGCCACTTGTCGAACTTAGTACAAAAATTCAACACACACAATCCATTCGTTGTCGTTTTTTTACCACCTTCAAAAGCATCTACTTCATATTAATATGACGTGAACAAGATGTTTTTGAAATCGGTCAAACAATAACGAATGGATTGTGTGCGTTAAATTTTTGTAGTACGTTCGTATGTGGCACATGCGTCTACATTCGAATTTTGTTAATACTTCATAAATGCAGGTCAGATAAAACGCGAGTATGGATAAGACATTACAATTTTAGCATGTTTTTTCTTATATCACAAAATATTTTGCTGAGAATGCGGAGTTATACGGCTTATAATATAGGCAATGATAAACTTTTATACTTTAATGCAGTTTCGAAACAATTTTTAGCGAAAAAATATTTTAACTTGCGTTTTTCTTTCGCGGAGACAAATTAGTTTCTCAAAGTTACACTTGGTACTTTTATATCAGCAATGTACCAACGACATGTTAGAGTTATGGACTGTTCAAAAAATATAAAAATTGTTTGTTTTAATCATCTCCTGATGATGCCAACTTGGTTGGCGAAACGTACGTCGAGAGTGTTTGTTATGGTTTGGTGTTTTGTGGTAATTATAACATTTCGTATCTTTACACCAAAGGTTCCACCACTTTTTATTGATACAAATAGATGTTGTACGCCTCCATCAATGGCGGCCCTAGGATTTTTTGTTAGGGTGGGCCAGAGTTGGGCATGGTGTTCTGAAGGTGACCAATAATATTTGTTCCCAACATTTCAGTGCTCTTTAAAATTTTAACCCAGATTACTTGCTATAGAATTTATAAAATTGTCGGAATTTCGAGGGTTGAAAGGTATTTAAAAGATAAACTAGAGATTGGGGATTATTCCAGGGTGGGCCAAGACCGTTTAAGGTGGGCCATGGACCGCCCGGCCCACAATAATGTTGCATCTATACCCATGTCCAAACCATTGGAAAATTGACATATCGTGCACAGTTATCCGTCGATCGTTGTAGCGTAATTATCTAGAGTTTTCAGTGATAAAATTTTTTTTTGAACTTAAAATGATGAATTGTGCTATAATAACGTGGTAGAACAGAAGTGCGAACATTTCTATGTCTAATGCTGGGTTTATCGTACAATTTTAACACGCTGCTTTTTTAATCACGCTGTTAAATTTTGATTGCTACGTGTTCATTGGTTGCTGCGTTTTCATTTTGGCAAATTGTCGATCGTTGCCATAGCAACCGTCATTTAACAACATGATCAAAAATAAAATTGTACGATAAGCAGGTACATAATTTTTAATTTTATTTGTAGGTTATTTTGAAGCTGCCATGTTGTTCAAGTGTCAGATATTATAAATTCAAGGCCGAATTTTAAAATATAAATTATCTATTTTTTTAATAAAAACGTAATTCACTTTTTATTTAAAATTCTATTATTATTTTTTTGTAGTGGTTTTATTTAGGTATCACCCTTCTTTAATTTGTAATAATTCAAGTTATATTAAGTATGTATATTCTGATTGTAACCCTTTTTTCTAATAAAAATTCCTAAATACGTATCGTATTGTTTATTATTCTTTTAGTCATGGTGATTATATAATGTGTCGTGACTCGTGGGTGAACAATGTTTGGCACAATGTATTAGTAGTAGTAATGTATTAGATAGGTGATACGTTACACCCGGTATATTTGTCTTGAAGAATGGCATTTTTAATCGAATTGTTTGTTGCAGTTTTTGAACGTTTTGTATAAAAATAAAAGGTCGGTTATAAGATAAACTTCCATGTAACATTTCTAAAAAGTATAAAAACATAACCAAGGACAAACTTTTATTATATTAACAGTGATTCTAAAACCTGTTTAAAGAAAACAATGAAACAAAGAGTCGATATGAGAAGTTATATTAAAGAATCGATTTTTGTTGATAAAATACTTACAGTGAAACCTCGCGTAGCACTGTTAGGTTCCTATAAAATCTCGTGTTGTGCTAAATTATGTTAGATATAAGGGTCTTAAGAATCACTACAAAAACAAGAAATTCAAAAGTTGACAAAAATACGCCATGTTATATTTATAATTACCAAAAACTAATTTTATTAAATTAGTATTATTTTTGCATTACGGCTAAACCAATATCTGAAAATCACACAAAAGAATAAAAATGTTGAAAAATTATATCCAACTAATTCACAATACAAAATTATCCAAGTGTGCAAGCTTTCACGGCCGGCATTGTTCCAAGTCTTCATGGTTTCCGGGCTTGTAGGCCGTGGTCCGGTGGTATTTCTACCTGACGTTTCGTCTACAACTGCGGTAGACATTCTCAAAGGCGATGTGGCAGCGGTCGACCGCTGCCACATCGCCTTTGAGAATGTCTACCGCAGTTGTAGACGAATACAAAATTAGCCTAAAAATATCGTTATGTGAAGTTTGCCGCTTCTTTTTAATCATGTTAGCCCGAAATTGTCTTACAGCGAAACCGTATTATAGAAGTATCGTGTTATACGAGACTTGCCTGTATTAAGATAGATTTATATAGCTTCAACTTCAAAAGTTTGTTTTGGATTTCAATTTATGTGACGCTAAAAATAAAGTCAAATACAACGTAGTTTTACAAAAGAAATTTAAATTTCAATCCTCAATTTATTGAAAACAAAAAAATATCCGGTGTTCTGAAGGCTAAATTTCGAGGGCTTAATCATTAAGCACCCTACCTGAGACTCACAATTTTTTTCATTAAATGATTTAATATAAAAAAGATAAACCGAATACGATAAGAAAAATTAAATATTATAGCCAGGAATTTGCAGAGGGCATCGGATAAGTGTTCGGAACAACATCAAAAAGTCTACTTAAGTCCGCCATATTGGAAATATGGCGACCAAAACATACTTCTCCAATATGTCAAAGAGTAAAAATATGTATAATGAAAATTAAAGACAATAAAATTCTTTACAAATTTGATTCCACACATTTTTTTCTTAAAAATGATAGATTTGGCATTCGCGGCCGAAATAAGTAAAGTATATTAAACATTGGAAAGATGGCGTCCTAAAATATATATTCCCCAAAATCTAGCTTTCAGTGCCTGTTAGCCTAAAAACATGCATTATAAAAATTAAAGAGAATAAAATTCTCTACAAATTTTATTCCACACATTTTTCCTTAAATACGATATATTTGGCTTTAGCTGCCGAAATAAGTGAAGCATATTCTGTTCCATAGTTAATGATAGAATGCATGTATTTTGCACTCTGGATTTTGATCGAGGCAATCATCACCTCTTAAACGTGTCCTTTTTGTTTGATTAATTATATTATGATCATTAACATTCAGTTGTTTAAATCCGGCGCCTTCTGTAGGTTCAATTAAAAGGACAAACATATTATTGTTTAACATTGTTTTCGAGGAACGTTCAAGACAATCGGCTTTTAATCGCATTTCTCCTCACATTTCTCCTATCTTTCGACGGTGTGAAATGCCCCGACATTCACATTTCAGTTAATTTGTCTCCTTTAGCACACGTCTTCTTGAACCGGATTCAATATAATTTACAGTGCTGGTCAAAAGTTTGCATCCAAAAAATGTGCTATCAGTCATTAGTAAAGAGGTGTAATGGTCCAGCGTACTCAGGACCGGCGTTAGGATTTTCGGACCCCGGGTAAACGTTCTCAGGCCCCTGTGAACCCCAAAAAAAAATTTACTCAAAAATTTGTTTCCTTTTTGGAAATAGTCGGAAAATTTTAATGCAAAAAATCATTTTTGGGAAAATATTTTAATGCTCGCAATTTTAAACACGGTAGTCACGTATTATATAATAGGTAATCTCCGGGCCGGCGAGCCCCCTTCGGAGGCCCGGACCCAGAGTACCTCTGCCCCGCTTACCCCTCTCTAATGCCGGCCCAGAGCGTACCTACTGGCCTTTGAAGAAATCTGTCGTGGGTTCGAATCCCACCTCGCGCTCATGGATTTTTTGTGATGTCGTTTAGTTTTAAGTGATATGTTCTTTGATGTAATTAAGACGTTAATAACCTAAGTTGTCGACGCGTCTATAATTTAATAATAAAGGAAGTCAATGATAAATGCAATTAATAACTACGTAAGTCTGAGATTGGCTTGAGCCATTGAGTTAGAAATTTTTATTTTGATAGTCAATTTTTTTTAAACACCAACATCTACGGTTATTTAGGCCTTGCACCAATTCAGAAATATTAAAAGAAATAGGTATGTCTGACATGGGACAGTTCTGTATTGAGTCAACGTTTGCTAGTGGGCAAATCGCAACCAATTTTGTTTATTCTTTTTACGTTTCAGTTCTATTTCGTTGTTTAAAAAACGAAAATTAGTTTTGAACGTGTTTGTTTTAAAAATAGGTACAATTGTTGCAACTGCACGTGCTCAATCAGGCTTGTTAAGGGCTCTAAACGGAATAGTAAATGATGAACAAATAAAAAAACAACAACGAATTTACACAAATTCATATCTCGATTTCAAATAATAATACCAATGATTTGATGCCATTTATACGACACCTAAACCAACACCTTAAATTTAAAAAAATGTATGTTTACTAGTTTGGACTGCAATTTATAGAAAAAAAATAACAATAACCAATTTTTTATACACATCGTCTCGCTTTTCTCGTCTCGATATTTTTGGTCTCTGTTTTTCTCGCCTCGATTATTCTCGTCTTGATATTTTCATCTCGCTTTTTCTCGTCTCAATATAACTGGCTTCGCTTTTTCTCATCTTGCCTTTCTTGTCTCGATATTTCTCGCCTCGACATTTCTCGTCTCGCTTTTTCTCGTTTCGATATTTCACGTCTTTTCTTTTTCTTCGTCTTGATTTTTCTTGTCTCGCTTTTTCTTGTCTTGATATTTCTCGTCTTTCTTTTTCTAAGTCTCGATATTTCTCGCCTCGCTTTTTCTCGCCTAGCTTTTTCTCGTCTCGCTTTTTCTCGCCTCGCTTTTACTCGCCTCGCCTTTTCTAGTCACGTTATTTCTCGTCTCACCTTTTCTAGTCACGATATTACTCGTCTCACCTTTTCTAGTCACGATATTTCTCGTCTTGCCTTTTCTCGTCACGATATTTCTCGCTCGCCTTTTCTAGTCACGATATTTATCGTCTCGCATTTTCTCGTCACGATATTTCTCGTATTGCCTTTTCTCGTCTCGCCTTTTCTTGTCACGATATTTCTTGTCTCGCCTTTTCTCGTCACGATATTTCTCGTCTCGCCTTTTCTCGTCACGATATTTCTCGTCTCGCCTTTTCTCGTCACGATATTCCTCGTCTCGCCTTTTCTCGTCTCGATATTTCTCGTCTCGTCTTTTCTCGTCACGATATTTCTTGTCTCGCCTTTTCTGATCACGATATTTCTCGTCTCGATTTTTCTCGTTACGATATTTCTCGTCGCACATATTTATCAGCTTGTTACTTCGTCCCAACACTATAGTTTAGAATTGAGCCAGCGCTGTATATCATGCTTACGCCGGATATATTTATGAGAAAGAGAAGGTTGAGGTAGTCGAGGATCGCAGGACTCGGCGTCCTTCTCATTCCGGGACTAGGACACTGACGGACGGATTCACTGAGTACTTAAAGAGCCAGGATGACTGTACAACTGACATCTATTATGCAGCTGTCGCGTGAACTCGGCAAAGCCGAAGGCCTCGCATACCGTGTGTCCTCTTTCGATTTGCATTTCAACTATCGAATACGGGAAAAGTTTTGCACAGTACATACTTTACTAAAAACTCGAAATAAAATAATATTGCAGGGATAAAACATTTGAAATGAAAATAATTTTTGAAAAAAAAAATTTAAAAAATAAAATAATTTTGCCAATCGTTTTAAATCACCTTCCCTACCTACTTTCAGTTAGATGGCGTAAATAAACAGCTATGACTATAATAATTGCACCGACTTGTAACTGAATGCAGGTAGGGAAGGTGATTGATAAACGAAGAGATAAAATATTTAATCATTTTTTTTCCTTTCTATTTGAATTTTTTAATTATTTCTAATTTGCAATTTTTAGTGTCCTTGTATTTTATTTCATTCCGGATCGTCCGGGTAAAGCTGGATAAAATTTCCTTCCTCATACAAACCCAAACAATACGGTAAAAGTTCTTCCAAATCGGTCCAATAATTTCTGAGATACTTAATCGCGGCCATGCATACAAAATATTCCCGACTCGCTTACATTTTCGCTCACTGCTCATCCCAATTTGTTGTAGTGTATAAATATATAGCCGATATTACTCGAAAAGGAGTAGACTTTTAAACAGTGTAAGAATTTTTTAAATCGCTTCAGTGATTCCTGAGATTACTCACAGACAAAAAATTTTCGTCTTTATAATATTAATATATTGAAACACATTTTTACTTCCCACCTCTACTATGGTAGAGAAGTAATGGATTTAGTCCAAAAAAAATATTTCGAGATTTTAACAGATCTTCACGTTTTGAGACCCTAGCAATCGTTTAAAGTCATTTTCTGACTGATGTCTGTATGTGTGTGTATGTGTGTGTATGTGGTCAATTTTTCGCCTTCGATATCGTAAAAACGGAACAACATACGGCCATGCCGATTGTTCTATTGTGTTTATCAGCCTTTAACATAGATATGATTAGATTTTCAGACAAATCGGTTCAGTGGATCCTGAGATATTAAAAAAAACGTTCTTAATGTCACGTATTAACATAGGTAAAAAAATAAAAAAAATATATAAATGAATTCTAGATGTTATAATATGAAAAAAATGTAAATATTTTTTTTTCTCTAAAATGTAGTTTTCGAGAAAAAAAATATTTTACTAAAAAAAATAAAAATTGTACGTAAATCAAGGTCACCATGATTTTTGCTATATTACTAGCCATCAGTAGATCACCAAACAAAAAAGAGAGCCATGCTTTTTTTCAAAGAATAAAAAAAGAGTGTTTATTTTTTGCAAATATTTACTTGGTGGGAAGTATAGGACTGGTCATCAGTCGAATTTTTGATATTGTGTAACATCTTAGTTCTTGCGGCATTTGGTGGAACTAATTTCGTAAATGCGACGGAAATGTGTAACCGGAAGTAGAGAGAAACGCGCGCTATTCAATTTAATATACTTAATATTATGATTCTGCGGTGCGGCCTACAGTTGACGCTGGATCGTGTCAGCGAGCGCACACATTTTCATAGCATTTGAGAAGAGAAAACGGGAGAAAGAGAAAGAAGACGCAGCTGTGCACAGTTCGTTCTACTATTAAAATACGAAGTTAGATGTTACACATCATTGGCGACTATTGTAAGACTTACTCATTTTTTTTCTGTTGGGCCGATTAATTGAAACATGCGGTATACGAACAATTACACATACACAGTACATGTGTATTTTGAGCAAAACTACATAATATATAAACATAAAGTAGACAAATTACTGTACATAAGTAAGAATATAAATGTATTTATGTGTAGGATAAGGTAGAAAGTGTTTGTTTGTCCTGGGTATACATTCACACGGTTTTTATTTTTGTATTTCTTCTTTGTGGATTTTTAGAATATACATGCTCTTTGACAAAACGAGACCACAGTCACCCTATGGCAAAACATTCTGTTTACATTCGCTTTCATACAAAATTAATTTAATGAATTCGACTTCTGTTTGTTTCAGGAGATAAAGGCTTGAAGATTGGCTAAAGTACTTCAGAATTGCAATAAACTATTATCTAACACATTCGTGTCTATCTGTATGTTTGTGATAAACTTGAAAATCGTTGAACCGATTTCAATTTGGTTTTTAAGGTTGTGTAGAGCATTATTTTGGGAATGCTTTTCGTGATTCAAAACAAAGTGGCTGACATCTGGTGTACGAATCCGAAGTCGTTTAGGTTAATTAGGTAAAATTTTTTGTCAACAATGTCAGATCGTCCATAAACATACATTAAATACGTTATGGTTTAAGTCAAATGAATGAAATTACGGAAGCTGCCATTTTTTTTTCGTAGACCGTCAGATTCCCTATCGGATTTGTTCAGAGATCGTACAGTCATTGTGTAAACAGACCTTTATTTTTATTATCAAAGTTACTTCTAAAAACAATTTTTCGGCTCATTTTTTATTTCAATTTCGATTTTCCTATTTTTAAGTGCTCTGCGTTCCAGTCCGGATTTTTTAGACCTTTTCCAGTGAATGCTTAAACAAACCTTTGTTATTAAAGCTCGAATGACGTAGACGACGTAGCGACTGGAGACTCTGGCAGTTATAAACGAATTACGAAGCAAAATCATTATAAAATGAACACGAATATATGCTATGAGCGAAATTTATGCAAATGAACTTCAGTTTGAGAATGCGTGAAAATTAATAACGGTTTGCTAATTGTACATACTATTTTACACACTTACACACACACACATATATCTACATACAGGGTGTACCACACGATTGAAAACATAGAGAAAAACTGGTTTCATTTTAATTGGTATTTATTTTGATTTATTACGATTCCAAATTATTAATTCAAACATAGTATTACACTTTTAAAAAAAATATTTTGCAGGTCGTTTTTATAAAAAAAATGGGTCTTGAAAGACGGACACCCAGCCAGCCAGCCTGACGGACAAACGAGTGATCCTGTAAGGGTTCCGTTTTTTCTTATTGAGATACGGAACCCTAAAAAGGGTCAAGTGCGAGTAGACTCGCTTCACGAGGGTTCCGTGCCGTTACAACAATTTAAAATTAGTTTAAACTGTGTCTATGTTAAAAAGCACAGTGTAAGCTCAAACCGCACGGTTGAAAGTTATATAGTTTGATTACAATATAAAATAATAATATAGGTAGGTACCTAGTTTAATATCTTCTCGCACGATGCCATTTTAGTCAAGACGAGTCTAAAATATGTCTGATTACAATGAGACTATAATTTTGATTTTAGTTTGTTTCAAAAGCGTAGCTCATAGAAACTGCCAAAACAAAACAATGTTGCAGGTCGACAATATAAAGTATTAATATTGACTCAAAAAGACCTAACAGAAGTGATGAGACTTTTGGAAAAATATTTTTTAAAGACCGTTTTAAAAATGATAAACCAATTGGCCATCCCTATTTTTGAATATGAACGGATTTCTATTAAAAGCTATTAAAATAGAGTTTCTTAATAATATAAATCCGGTTCTATAATCAAATTAAAGCAGTTGGGCCACGTTTGCCTCAACTAGAACGAAGTTACTTAACATTAGTAGAGCTGAAACTTCTTCTTCTTCTTCTTCAAAGACAACAATGAGGGAGAGCTCTTTCAAACTCAGACAACATCTATTTTCTACGCTGAACGGTGCGCGACCGAAATGACGAAATCCGTTTTTTGTTGTACCCGTACCCGCATGACTTTTTTTTTATCTAGTTAATATTCCTAGGAATTTAAGGCTTTTATACTTTAAAATACCTAATTTATGTAAGGCTGAATTTTTATTTAGTGATCCTACTGACCACAGGGAACAATATTTTAAAATTCCAATGTTCGAGTCCCTAATTTTCAGGCCTTATAGAATTTTTGACGAAATGTTACTAAAACCCAGAAATAAATAACTTGTATCTCTAAATTAGGGAAACAACATACCCACTAAACGTAGAGTCTCTTATGCCAGCTTGAACTTATTTTTTGCGAAAAAACATCTCCAGAAAAGTTCCACCGCTGTAATTACGCGTCTAGTTTGCGAACGGTTGATCGGACGTCAAAAGTGGTACAAGTAAAAATATTTGTCAATAAATTTAAAATAAAAAATGTCCAATCCATGATACAGTTTATCCTTAAGATAAGCCTGCAAAACGCGATCAAATTCAAATATAGTTTTCAGCGTGCTGTAAAAAATACGCTTGTCGCGTTTTTTTCTTAACCGTATCTCATGAACGAATGGTTTGACGAAAAAACTTTCATGAAGGAAATTGTAAAGCAGACTTTGCTCTACACGACAAGATTATTTCTAATTTTTCGTGAATGTTTTAGAAATTTTTTTCACGAGTTTATTTAAATAATATGAGTTTCATCCAAGTGTGCAAGCTTTCACGGCCGGCATTGTTCCAAGTCTTCATGGTTTCCGGGCTTGCAGGCCGTGGTCCGGTGGTATTTCTACCTGACGTTTCGTCTACAACTGCGGTAGACATTCTCAAACGCGATGTGGAAGCGGTCGAAGTGTCCTCCTTGGCGTCACAGGACCTGTGAGCCGCCAAGGAGGATACTTCGACCGCTGCAGCATCGCCTTTGAGAATGTCTACCGCAGTTGTAGACGAAACGTCAGGTAGAAATACCACCGGACCACGGCCTACAAGCCCGGAAACCATGAAGACTTGGAATATCAGTTTCGTTTGATTTAGCGTTCACGATGTTTAACAGTGCTGTCTTTATTCAATGCAACTAAAAATGCAGAACAGGATCATTCAATGATCTCTGAATGATTTTCAGTCGTCATTATCGCAAAGGTTTTGTTTTTTGGTCACAGATACGCGTGCAAAAACTCAGCCACGTAATATATGTTATGTAAAATATTATTTGCTCGTGTGTATTCAAATCGTACGCAGGTGAAATTATATAATATTATGTTCTTTTCTCTGTTATTCTCTTTTCATCCGTCTCTCTCTCTCTTTCGGTATAATAAAGAGCCAGGTGTTTATTTACTTTATTCAGAATATTTCTGTGTACATTCAAACAGGTAGACATAAGATATGAACATAATACTCTTATTATTTGCAGTTCATAATTCTGGAATTTGTATAATAACATGTATGCTTATAGACCGAGAGCTAGTGACAATTTTTTGGTGTAATTTATTCAAGGCCTTAATTTTGTGAAGATGTTAAGGGAGGCATATTAAAGTGTCCTGGACAAGGGATTTTGCTAGATAGCACTATGGGAGGGATACAGACCGCCCCCAACATGTAACAAAAAAATGGTCACAATTATTATCGCTTCAAGACTGAAATTATTTGTATTAGCTTGTCGGTGACCCAGTAATGCCATTATAATATTTGCAGATCGATTGGTCAGTATTAAAGTGGTGGCAGATCACCATAACCCGACGAAATTTATATTATTAGTTCAAAGTTCAAATTTTAATATGTTGTTACGGCGACTGTTTTAAGCATATATTTCAATTTGCAGAACAAAATGTCGGTATTAACCCCCTTGCAGAACGACATCTAGGCAAGCAAGTTTCCCTCTAAGAGAGGGGGTTAATACCGACATTTTGTTCTGCAGATTGAAATATATGCTTAAAACAGTCGCCGTAACAACATATTAAAATTTGAACCTTGAAAAATTGAAAATAAAGAAAAGCAAAATTAGACGACTTCAAGGTTGCTTTTGAAAAGGTCAAAGCTTGAAGAAAAACTTTTTTTTTATGAACACACGACACAAAATTCCCTGTTGTATATTTTAGATTGCTGTCAATTTTAAAAGAAAACAATACTGTACAATCGACCTTTGACTGAAGTTTTCGTTCGTTCGCTTTTTTTTTATTCTGAAAGTTTTCTTCTTTTTCCACTTGTAAAGTTTCAATTCTTTTTATCCTGTTGCTATATTAGTTTCATGGGAAGGAGAATTCCGATACAAATAAAATTGGTACAAATAAAACTGTAACAGGACTGCAACTTTTTGAAGTTATACTTCTTCAACGAGGGCACTGAATTGGAATGATCTCGAGTTAAAATTAATATCGATATAAAACCGACTCAAAAATTAATGAAACGCTGACAGGGATAAAACGTCTCTAACGATTTGGATGAAAATTACTGAAAAGGGGTTTTGGGGGGCAAAAAATTGATCTAGCTACCCAGGAAAATTTCGTTTTATTACCGATTGTATAATTTTAAAAATCAATTTTTTCACGTGATCTTTTCACGTGGTCTTTAAAATACACAATTTGACTGAAAAAATTCGCTATCGCTCGTTTTACATACTGTCACTACTCGTCGGTATTATACCCCATTATGCATCTAGATACACAATCTACTCCTGCTGTTGCAATGATTTTATAAGATAGGTAGATAATAAAAATATAAAATGCGCGAAGACAAAATGAAAATATATATGCATGGTAAAGGAAAGAGATTTTATGATGGAGTTACAACATGTAATAAACTTTTATGCAACTGGATATTAATTATGTGGAAGCTAGTTAAAACTAACATTAAAAAGAGATAACGATAAGAATAAAAGCCTGAAATAAAAGTTTTAAAACTGAAATTTTTCAAACTTTGTATTTTATGAAAATTAGGAGTGTGCGAGTAGACTATTTTACAAGCTTTTATTTAACTTGTATTGTTCGTATGTTAGTTTGTTTGTTTAGGTCAAATCTTGCAAGTAAATTTTGAACGACTTTCACGTATCCGATCGATTTAAAATTTGGTACACATATGCATTACCGATGACAATACATGAATCAATCGTTTTTAGAATTATATTCAATCCCTAAGGGGGTCAAACGAGGGAGTAGGGTTTTTTTACTATTCAACATCTAGGCCAAACCGCTAAAGCTAGAAACTTGGAATTTGGACAGTAGGTTTCTTTTGTGACGTAAGCACCCACTATATGAAGGGATTTTTCGAAATTCAATCACTAAGGGAGTCAAAAGAGGATAAACTTTTGAACGATTAAAAGGAACAAAATAAAATATTAGTAAAAAAAACTTTTTAAAGACACGCTTTTATTTAAATGTACCAAAAAGGAAAAAAATAAGTTTTAATAATATGCATGCGCTATCTCGTTTCCATCATTTTAGTTTTTTTTTGACGCAGTCGGGTTTTTTATTTTTTTTTATTTTAATTTTTAGTTTTTTGAAATCGTCTCAACGAGGCCTTTCTTTTGATACACATATCGATGTTTTTCGAAGGAAAATTACTTTTACATTCTGACAAAATTGCGTCTAGCGTCAGCCATGTTGAATTTCCCCTGACGTCATAAACTCAGTAGCACTCGTGAGACTATGACGAATCTACTGACACCTCATTTATAAAAATCCATCCAGCATTCGGATAAAAACAAATTTGTGAGTAGGTAAAGTTGTACAGTGGGGTCTCCTTTCATCGGAGCGACAAATGGAGAACTGGATTATTTAGTGAATTGACTGATTCAATGATCATTGATCTTAACCATTAATTTTGACATAAGCCGTTTCGCTTTATGGCCACAGATATATATCAAGTACAAAGTACAATATCATTAAATTTCGAAATCTGTTATTATGGGGTACTTATACAAAGAATGAATATAAATGAATGAATAAAAAAGTAATAAAACGACATCTAAACAACAAAAACCACCAGAATATGTACGTATAAACATTGCCAGGAGTACAGGGTGTTCCAGAAATTCAATTTTTAACTTCCCATTGGAAGTTATTGTAATGGGTCCGAAAATCGAAATCAAAATGTATAACAAATTTTTATGTTTCAAGGTCACTACACTATTTTTAGAAATATGTCTGTGTGTATGTGTGTGTGTGTACGTATGTGTCTATTTCTTTCTAAGACGAAATCTCGAGAATGAAAAATAATATCGACTACGTTAGGGTGCCAATCGACACGTATTAACGTAAATATGATCTGAAAGAAATTTTTTCAAAATAGGTTCAGCCGTTCTTTTTTCTTAACCAAATATAATTCAAAAAAGTAGATTTTACACAATATCTCGCGAATAAAAACTTATACCGACTTTGTAAGGGTGTCAATCGAGGCGTGTTAACGTCATTTTGATCCGATATAAATTTTATAAAAATCGGTTCAGCCGTTTTGTTTTTAATTATTGTTAAAAATAAATAATAATTAGATTTTAATGATTAAAATGATTAGTTTTCTGTGTAATATCTAATTTAATTATTATTATTAAATATTTATTAAACTGGGAAGTTCGTCGTGTGGACTTCAAGGGTCGCACTTTAGTCCTAATAAACGACCCACCTCACGGCTTGTTTAATTTGTTTTTATAAGGCCACCAACAGCCAGGCTTATTTGGGCCCAGAGCCAATTCATATTTTTAATTTTTATTTTTTAATTATAAATTCAAAATCTAATTGATAATTTTATGAGTTCTCGGATTAGAACCTGGGAGCTGGGGGAGAAACTGTAATAGGGCAGCATTTGAAACGCCATATAAACAGCGGCATCGCTACACGCTCGGCTATTCTTAACCTCATGAACCTATTATGTTTAAAGAAGGTAATTACCGGACATTTTTAAACTTCAACAAATAATTAATTTAAAAATTCGATTTCGGAGACGAATCGGAATTTCACAAAGAACACGTCTTTTGAATCGTAGGAACTATTTTTGGAACATCCTGTACAATAACGTATATCCATAAACATAGCCAGAAATATCTATATATCATGCAAAAATGAAAATTCAAAAGAGAATTGTTGGCTGTTATAGTATCAAATACGTAGATACTTGTATTATACTGTCTCTATGGGTATTCCATAGGCCGTCCGTGTCGATTCAATAGAATTATATAACGTACAGTGGCGGACTAAGCCCGTCGGAGGCCCGAAGCGGCAGAGCTAAATGAGGCTCCCGGTCTGCTTAGAAATTGATGTATTTGTAGTGTAAATTTCGTAAAAATTGAATAATATAGATGTAATCGCTGACAAAAAAATTAAATATTTATAATAAACGACGTAGGTACCTACGTTTATATTTTGTATACGTACGGGGCCTCCAACTCCAACCTGCCTCTTAGTTACTAAACGTATTTTGGCCCTGTTTGGGATTTGATTAAGAAGGACTTCTCGAGATTTGGAAATTGTGTTTTTGAAGACCACCAACAGCTAAGGTTATTTTGGCCTAGCACCAATTCATATTTTCAATTCATTATTATTATTTATTTTTTTTAATAATAAATTGAAAATCCAATTGACACTTTTACCAGCTCTCGGACTAGAACCCGGGAGCTGGGGTCTTGTAATAGAGGAACCATAGCACAACTCCATATAAACAACAGCACTGCTACACGCTCGGCCATTCTCAAGCCCTTCGAGATTTGGAGGCCCCCCAGGATCAGAGACCCGGGACGAGCCGCCCCCCCCCCCTAGTCCGCCACTAATAACGTATTTTAAAGCCTGGTTTAAAAATTATCATTTCGTATTGTGCTACAAAATCGGACTGCGGAACGTTGCTTGCTAACAGAATCGAAATTTTTTTAAGTGAATAACGTCTAATGTCTCATACTGGGGTGGCATTTTAGAAATATTACATGTAACGGAAATTGTTGGAAGTGATGTGAAACAAAACTCAGCGTGTAACACTATGTTAAGGTCTCAGACACAGTAAGCTAGGTGACCGTGCAGAAAAGTACGAGTCTACTGACAGGTGCAAACGCCAAACCCAGGTTCGATTCCCGTAAGTTTTTAACATTTATTTTTTTAATAATGAAAATACTCATAATATTGGTATTGGATTTACACGGAAAAATTCGTGACAAAAAATATATAAACAAATAATACTTAATTTGTACGAAAAATTGTTACAATATCATTATTGAGATACAAATTTATATATTTACTCGTAGGTATTGTAACGAAAATAATATATAAACTATCTGATTTTGAATGTAAACAGAAATGTTAAATGTGTTTATATATTCGTGGAACTCGCTCATTTCTCATTTAAATAAATATTAGTAAAAAAACTTTTTGGAGACAAACTTTTATTTAAATGCACTAAAAAGGAAAAATAATTTTTAATAAATTAGGTACATAATTATAAAAGCGTGGGTCGTGAACTCTATGATAGTTCATTAGTCGCGACCCACGCTTTTATAATTATAAACCTAATTTATTAAAAATTATTTTTTCCTTTTTAGTGCATTTAAATAAAAGCTTGTTTCTAAAAAGTTTTTTTTACTAATAATTTTGTTCATTTTAGTCTTTCAAAACTTTACCCCCCTTTGACATCCGTAGGTGTTGAATTTCGAAAAATCCTTTCTTAGTGGATGCTTACGTCAGAAAAGGCACCAGCTGTCCAAATTTCAAGTTCCTAGCTTCAGTGATTTGGCCTGGGCGCTGATTAGTCAAAAAAACCCTACATCCCCGTTTGAACCCCTTAGGGGTAGAATTTATTTCTAAAAACGACTTATTCATATATTGTCATCGGGAATACATATGTGTACAAAATTTCAAATCGATCGGATACGTGGAAGTCGTTTTAAGATTTGACCTAAATAAACACACAAACAAACACACAAACTAACTAACATACATTGCAAGTAAAATAAAAGCTTGTAAAAAATAGGAATATTTTCACTGATAATTTTTTTTAATGCCACCGACAGCTAGGGGCAAAATATTGCATTATTGTACGCTGACGTCACAGTCTATATTTTCCGCACGCATAGCTATATTGTCGTATGGCATAAAATATTGCATTATTGTACGCGTGCGATATATATTTTTACAACGCTATATAAAATTCGATTTTCGGTACCTGTTTAGCGGGTTGAAACCGAGAGTTCCATCCCTATAGGGATGAAAATTTTCAGTTGTCGGTTTTCTCTGCTTTTTAACGTTATTAAGAGGGAGATAGAGCGATTGAGTCGCGCCAACTTCAATAGCACATATTATTCAAAAACGTCAAAATGACAGACATAACCTCACATAAATTTGACAGATCTAATATTTTTGCGGCTGTTTTGCGCGCCCAAATTGTAGGTGGTACCTCAAATCGAATTGTCAATAGAGTTGTGAAAAATAATATGCAATTACTCGGTATGAAACTTGGCGTTTGCAACACGTGTGGCTGCATGCCCTCGTACCTCGGGCAGCAAACTTCACACGGTTGCAAATGCTATGTTTCGACCCTTCTAATGCAATATACTATTAAGCACCCAATTAGGAGCACGAAATTTTGTACATTTCAAATATGTGTTACAAAAATTAATATGATTGTTCCGTGGTTTTATATACTGAGAATGTATCATAGGCTGATAGACTGCAAGCACAACATACTATGTAGTGTATTATCTTTTTAAGTAGCATGAGAAAAGCTCGTTAAGCTCGAAAGCTTCGGTAATATCAATAGAGATCTTTGCTCATTTTGTGTTGAACAAAGCGAACATTATATTTATACTGAATGTCGAACGACGCCCTACGTGTATCAAACAAAGATAGACACTGTGTGCTCAAGTCGAGTGTTAGTTCGTGTGTTTTAGAATCAAAAAACTAATAAGGAAATCGCATGTTTCCAACAAGGAGGATCGGCACAGCATTTACCTGCTTTCAAAAGGCGGCTGATGCTTTTGCATGACCGCTACAGGAAACACACAACTATCATTAAGACGTAAGACGTGTCCCATTTCCGGTTAAATAAACAAGGCTTTCCTTCAAAGTAAGTGGAAAATAATTTAGTTCTTATTTGGTTAATTAACATAATTATGGCGCTCGTTCTGCACAGGGAAATTTAGAACTTAAACAATTTAATTATGTCAATATATATTTTATCATATTATAAAAGAATATCTGGATGACCGAGCTTTGCTCGGATGAGTTAAAAAAATAGTACTTTAAGTTCCCATTTCATCATTATTGTTGTTATTTTTTTTACTTTTCAAATAATTACTGATTATTTTAATAAGTTAAAGATTGACTGTCAGAGTAATTTGATATAAATAATGAAAATAGTTTGTTTTTTCCAAAGCCTACTCACCATACGACACTGTTTTATAACGTTAAAAAAACTGTTTTTTAAAATGATAAAATCGATAAGAAAACGAATTTTTCCAGGGATGAGACCTAGCTAGATCGATTTTTTGCCCCCCGAAACCCCTTTTCGATAAATTTGATCAAAATCGTTAGAGCCGTTTTCGAGAAAATATTTATATAGGTACATAGGTACATATATACAAGATTTGCTCGTTTAATAATATAGGGATTTTCTAAAATTGATTTATGTAGTGATGGGCGATACGAGATGTTTTTACAATCGAAACAATTGTAATCGTTCATAATAACAATCGAGTCCACAATCGACTCGAAGTTTGATTTTACAATCGAAATGTTCGATTGTTCAAGTCGATTATTTGCCACATAGGTTATAGCAATAGCAGCGAATGAGAATACATATAATCGCGATTCAAAGTTATATGCTAGTCGACTGGCGTTCACGCGACTCGTTCACTGTTCACACTGTTCAGTCAGTACTTACTACTCTGTGATATCTTCATCATTGAATTCGTATTACGCGATTACTGCACAATCGACCATCGATTCGACCATAGTTGTTGAATGATGAACGATTGTATATATTATGTGGCTCTCGACAGTGTACGATTTAGTACTATGTGACTCGGTCTCGGCGAACTATGAAACAACAACAATCGAGTCCAAGTGACAACCATCGAGAGTCAATTAGATGTTTGAACAATCGAGACAATCGACTAAAACATCTCGTATTGCGCATTACTAGATTTATGTAATTTTGCTCTTACAACTTTTATTATTAATAATTTAGAAAGGCGGACAAGTGCGAGTAAAATTTAATAAAAATTAAGTTTGTCACGTAGTAATTCCACATAGAATTAGAAATTACCTAATGTTTTTTGAATTTTTTCCTTTACTTGTGCTATGAGGGAGGCCTTCCTTCGTGTTAAATTGATTCTAGGTCAACGGGAAGTACCCTGATGAATGAGTGAGTGAGTGAGTGAGTCAATATCAAATTACGTGATTTTTGAAAGGTCATATCTTTTTATTGCATTGAGCTAGAAGCTTGGAATTTTAATTTTAACTTGATACCTCTTGACGGACGGACAGACAGACAGACGACAGACAGACAGACAACAAAGTGACCCTATAAAGATTCCATTTTTTTCAATTCTGAGATACGGAACCCTATAAAAACGTCTAATTTCACTTTTGTATAAAAATATAAAAACAAGACGCAAACGGAACGAGGGCTCTCTAATTCTTCGTATGTAGAAGGAAGTTAAATCTTTGTCAGGAAATCTTTTTTTCTGTCACGAAATTGCTTCTATTGCCCTACTTGTATTCTTATACAGTTGAATAAAAGCGCTATTTCGAACGCGTGATTGGACGGTTACGTTTTGAATGTGTTTAAAGAGGTCAGTCGTCGAGTGTTTGTTGTGGTCAACTGGAACTTTCTTAATCTTCGTACCCTTATATTAACGTTTTAGGTATTTGAACAGTTTTATTTTCTACTATCTGTTCGCTGCTTTCTTTTTTTATATACATAAAGCTACTAAGTGTCACAATTTGTTTTATAAGAAGGCGCCTCTTGGATTATCGCTTTTTAGTCTATTGAAATATTGTTCTCTTGTTTTTGGTGTTCTTTGAACATATTGTTGCGATAAAACAAAAGCAAATGGACCAATAATCGAGCTCTAAAATTATGAAAACCGTTGTACAGTGAATTTCTATTAAGGCGCGACATAGGCGGGTTTTGTTTACCTGGTAGTTATGGAAAACATTAATGCATTAGAAAAAAAAGAGTGTGTGTGTACTTATGTACGCACGTCATAAGTAATACTTCTTTGGCGTAACAAAACAAAAATAACTCCAAAAATTTTATCCCGCATGCCATTACTAATCGTTTGTAAAAAAGACGATAAAATAATAAAATAAAAATATTAAATACAATAATTGATGAAGGTTTAATTAATTAATTTAATTTAATAAATTATTATTTAATTAATTATATTTTAACTTCCCATTGGAAGTTATTGTAATGGGTCCGAAAATCGAAATCAAAATGTATAACAAATTTTTATGTTTCAAGGTCACTACACTATTTTAGAAAGATGTCTGTGTGTGTGTACATATGTACGTACGTATATATGTCCATTTCTTTCTAAGACGAAATCTCGAGAATGAAAAATGATATCGACTACGTTATGATGCCAATCGACGCGTATTAACGTAAATATGATCTGAAAGAAATTTTTTCAAAATCGGTTCAGCCGTTCTTTTTTCATAACTAAATAGACTCTGAAAAAGTAGATTTTACACAATATCTCGCGAATGAAAAATTATATCGACTTCGAAAGGGTGTCAATCGAGGCGTGTTAACGTCATTTTGATCCGACATAAATTTTATAAAAATCGGTTCAGCCGTTTTTTTTGTTTAATTATTGTTAAAAATAAATAATAATTATGTTTTAATGATTAAAATGATTACTTTTCTGTATAATATCTAATTTAATTATTATTATTAAATATTTATCAAACTGGGAAGTTCGTCGTGTGGACCTCAAGGGTCACACTTTAGTCCTAATAAACGACCCACCTCACGGCTTGTTTATTTATTATATTTATATCTAATTATTTATTTAAAAAAAAGCATGTTTTTGTTGAGATTTGAGCCCGAGACCTATTGTGTATGCCGCGGCGGTGCTATCCGTTACGCTACGTAAATCTTACTTAGCAATGCTATATAATAGGGTATTATAATCATGAACTTCCGACTAACTTCATGGTGTTAAATTTTCGTGATGCGATGCGCGCGCAACGTAAAAATTCACTCTCATCATTTTTCCATAACGCGCCAAAAGAAGTATAACTTCAAAAATCGTTTCACTTAAAATGTAACATCCACTGAGCAAAAAAAATTTACTGGGGCGGTGGGTCTAAAGGTCTGTTCTGCAAGAAAAAGAGAGGAGAGAGTGAAAGAAAGAGAAAGCCTTGACTGCGTAATGAAATGTTTCTATTGCTGGAGACTGCATGAAAGCGTCATTTTAGCTCGAGTCAAGTGAAAATGTTTCCGCACAACTAACCGCTTTTCATTAAAACCTTCGCACAATGGCCACCGGGAATGTTAAGTGTTCAGATTCCTGTGTGTTAACAACTATGTTAATGTTCGCTGCTTGTTTAACTGCACGTGTATTTTCTCACCGAACTACGCCCCGGTTCTGGATTCGCGACTTCAAACAGGGAATAGGATCGTCCCACATTTTTTTTTGAACTGGAATCAGGGCCGGATTTACCCAAAGTGCCGTCCTGGGGCACCGTGAAAAATGCCGCCCCACATTTCACAATTTTGTAAGTAATAATAGGTAATAATAATAATAAAAACTCGGGTCGCAGTGCCAAAACCCTGCCGACAATATAGTGTATTTGCTAATACAGGCATTGTGGCATTATTATGTAAACTTAAGTTTGTTTTTTGACAAAATAAAAAATTTAACCCCTTAATACAGCCCTTAAAATAATTAAATTTTTCTAAATTTCAATATTAGACATGGATTTCATCAATACACCCAATTAAATACACCCAATTAAATACACCCTTCCATATCTAAGTAAATCCGTATCAACAAACTAGTGTTTTCATAAAATTTGAAAGTCCGGTCCTGTCGGGCCGATTTTATTAAAATTTTAGCAGCACATTTTAATCTTTACTAAAGAGTTAAATTTCAATTTTGAAACGATTCTGACAAATTTTTCGGTATTTTTGGGCCCAAAAACTTTTTGGAACCCCTAAATACAACCCTGAAAATGGTCCGATCGGGCCCATTTTAAATAGGCTTCTTGCGGTGATGGGTTCCAATGTGTGTACCAAATTTCGTTTCAATCGATTAAGTCTGTCGAGAGTTATCGTGTACACACATATATATATAAATATATAAATATATAAATATATATATATATATATATATATACATACATATATATATAAACATTTTTAAAAATGGTGGCAAATTGTTCAGGAGGCTATGAAACGTCGAGAAATTTTGGTCCGACCCCTAGGTCCCGCCATCCGACCGACGCCAATAGTGTATGTGCCATATGGCAAATACACTAATTATAATAACAAGCCGTGAGGTGGGTCGTTTATTAGGACTAAAGTGCGACCCTTGAGGTCCACACGACGAACTTCCCGGTTTGATAAATATTTAATAATAATAATTAAATTAGATATTACACAGAAAAGTAATCATTTTAATCATTAAAACATCAATAATTAAAAAAAAAAAAAAAAAAAAAAAAACGGCTGAACCGATTTTTATAAAATTTATGTCGGATCAAAATGACGTTAACACGCCTCGATTGACACCCTTACGAAGTCGATACAATTTTTTATTCGCGAGATATTGTGTAAAATCTACTTTTTTGGAGGTTATTTGGTTAAGAAAAAAGAACGGCTGAACCGATTTTAAAAAAATTCCTTTCAGATCATATTTACGTTAATACGCGTCGATTGGCACCCCAATGTAGTCGATATCATTTTTCGTTCTCGAGATTTCGTCTTAGAAAGAAATGGACACATACGTACGTACGTACACACACACACACACACACACACACACACACATACAGACATCTTTCTAAAAGTAGTGTAAAAATAGTGTAGTGACCTTGAAACATAAAAATTTTTTTTCCTTTTTGATTTCGATTTTCGGACCCATTACAATAACTTCCAGTGGGAAGTTAATAATGCGTTTAACGTCCGTTTCTCGACATTATATCATAACAGACGCCATTCGCACCATTACTAATTTCCATTTTTACCACTTCCCGTTTTATACATTTTTATTACACTTCAACTTATTTAATAGCAATGTGCGAATGGAGGAATTATAGGACATTAGGATAAGGTAGGCAACTTTGGGAGCATAGGAGTTTGACAAGTAATCGACAATGGCCTTGAATAAGGAACCATCTCGATCTTCATCTGGAATTATTGAGGGAAACCATGGAAAACCTCAAACAAGATGGCCGGTACAGGAATTACCGTTTCTCGGCATGAGGCAGTAGGAAAAAGTCCTAGCCACATCTGCCCCCGCCGGGATTCGAACCCAGTACCTCCCCAATGCGAGTCTAGTGCTGTACCACTAAGCTACATCACTGGGTCACAATTTTGTAAATAAAACTGCAGTGTTCATAATTTTACACACATTCTTAATAATGAAAAAAGTATTTTATTTATTTCAATTTATGAATGTTTTCACGTTCCAAATTTTTCCGCCCCTGAAAATTTGGCGCCCTAGGCACTAGTCCCTAGTGCCCCTAGTGTAAATCCAGCGCTGACTGAAATCTACGTTACAAATGGATAACAATTTAAAATATAAAAAAATAAAATTACAATTATTTTATTTATTATATTTTACGAACATTTGATTTCATAAGATAAATAAAAGTGGATGTATTCCTTTCCATGACAACGAATACAATTATTTGTGTTTAACAGTATTCTAGGTCTGTACCCGCGATACAGACATATCCATTTTTTATACTATTCAAAATGATAAAAAGTGGTTGGAAAGTGATGTGGCTTTACCCTACCTGTGTTGTTTATTACAGATAAAGTTAAAAATAAGCTGATATGACATTATCTAAAATATATTAGGCAATATCGGTTGCCTAAGTAAACAACGCAAAAAAAACAAAAAAAAAGACAAAACAAAACACGCATTAACCGTTTATGCAGCTAGTTCGCAGCACACTTGACCAAAAACGACAAACCGTGATTATGTTTGAACACGGTCTAAGTACACTAGCTCTAACGTCCTTTATTTATGTATTCGAATGTCCTGTAACCGATCCATAAAGTTTAAACAAGCAATGTAATTCACCCCAAAAGCATGTTAACCACTAGAAAATTTAATATAATAATCTTGTGGTCAAATTTGCAAGATTTTTGTAAATGCTAAAATTTTTAGAATAGCTAGTATTAAGGGTATATTAGTAGATTGTACAATTTTTAATTGCGAGTGCAGTATAGCCTAGTGGTTAGCATGCTTGGTGCCGCAACCTCTAGACTGGACTGCCGTGAGTTCGAATCTCACCTGCGCTCTCATGGATGTTTGGTGATGTTATTTAGTTTTAAGTTAGTTGTTATTTAGCGTAGTTGAAAGACACGCTAATGACCTGAGATGTCGACGCGTCTATAATCTACAATAAATAAATAAAATTGAATAAAATAAATTAAAATAAATAAATAAATAAATCTAATTGCGTAATAAGGCATATGACTGTTTTTTCCCTAATATTTTTGAAAATTCAAACCACAACAAATTTTTTTAAAGTTTTGGTAAGTAATAAGTAAGTATTGAAACACATTTTTTTCAATAAAAATATTGGTGAAAAAACGATTTTTTTTTTAAATTTCAACACCCTGTATCTCAAAAATAAAGCGGTTACGGATCATAGCTTATATATGGACGTTTTTCCTTAAAATCATCCGAGGAATAGATCGGAGCTTTATTCTGAAACATCCTGTGGGTATATATCTACGGAAAATTTCCATCCATTTTTATGTGATGCCCGAACAAAAAAATAAACATAATTGCAATAAATAGATACTTACAGGTACCTATTATTTATAAAATCTACTATCAGAATATACATGTAAAATTTGTGCGCTATATATTTTCAACTCATTTTTTTTTTATTGTAGATTATAGACGTGCCGACAACTCAGATCATTAGCGTCTTCAACACACCAAATAAATCCAGGTGTGTATAAGAATCCGCCAACCGGTATACAAAAACCGACTGGTACGAGCTAGGGTCCCTGGGAGCGCTATAATTTCCACAAAACATTGGAACATAAACTACATTCCAATGTTACCCCTGAGGGTTTTTGAACTCAAAATCCGTTTGTGTGTAATCTGATAGCTTGTGGTGTATTTTGAATCACCCTGTATAATAAAAACGTGTTCTAGTGGATACAACGTATGTTCGTTTATGTATATTATGTACGTACAACTAGTGTATGCTGTATTCAAATATAAATTTCGACTGGAATGTTTGTGAAAATATGAGTGGGCTGGTTTATTCTGATAACGTATGATAAATGATCAAATTAATTGGTCTACATATATTGTTATCTCAGTCTGGATGATGGCTCCGTTCCCACCGACCTCCTAGTAGTCACCGACCCCCACCATCGACCTAGAAAATGGATTGCTTACTTTCTTTTCTAATCAGACTTGAACCAATAGCGTCTAGAAAGATTCAGATTCGGACCAATAGCGTTTACAGAGATACAGATATTCGAACCAATAGTATTAACAGAAATTCAGATTCGGACCAATAGCGTTCATATTGATTCAGATTTAAACCAATAGCATTAAAAGAGATTCAGACACTAACCAATAGCGTTTTAAAAAGATTCAGACTTGATCCAATAGCGTACATACAGATTCAGATTCGAACCAATAGCGTTTACTGAGATTCAGACTCGGACCAATAGCGTTCAAATAGATTCAGACGCGGACCAACAGCGTTCAAAGAGATTCAGACTCGGACCAATAACGTTTAAACAGATTCAAACTCTGACCAATAGCGTAAACAGAGATTTAGATTCGAACCAATAGCGTTTACTGAGAATCAGACTCGGACCAATAGTGTCTCAGAGATACAAATTTCGATCAATAGCGTTCACATAGCTTAGCCGTCCCTTTATTTTATCTTGATTACACAATAAAGAACGTTTTCATCACATTGCTGAGATAAGAAATGAACAGTCCATTCTTTATGTCAATGAAACGTACACATATGATGATCGAGCGCGCATGTGTGTATATGTGTGTGTGTGTGTGTGGAAAGTGAGGTTATGTATTCTGCTTGCGTCCCGACACTAAATGAGGCGAGAGACGGGCAACGGGTTGCGCGGCTCTCTAAATATTTACGATATTACCAACTGTAAGTGGATAAAAATACACGCAACCCAACAGCCATTACTGTATACGCATACATATTATGCACAAGTATGTTTAAGGTACGAACAAACTATTGACACGACACGTTATGGCATGTGAAAACACGTGACAGCACTTGCAGTTCACCCGCCGTCGTTCCAAAATGTGGAATAATAATTTCACACTGATCTTAATATGAAAGCCGTGTTCAGAAATAAACTGTTATACGACACGTTACAACAGGTGCCAGCACGTGAAAGCACGTATCGTATTAAAATGTGGTGTAAAAATCCCATGCTGTACCTATTTAACATAAGAGCTGTGTCTATACAAGACAAAAACTTAATATGATAGCCGTGTCTGGACACACGGTATAATATGTTCAAGAATAAACTATGATACGACATGTGCTAGCACGTGAAATTACGTATCGTATCAAAATGTGCTGTGAAAATTTCATGTTGCATCTATTTACCATAAAAGCTCTGTTTAAACAAAATGTATGGAATTTCTAACGGGATACATGACAGCACGTGCCAGCACGTCAAGTTTCGCGTCGTGACATATTGTTACCTACATGCTGTTCTTAGTTGGGTTATATTAATAAAAATTCTCGTACGTTTATAATAAAAAAATTTTTTCGTTCTTAATTTTTCTTTTTTTTTTGATAAAATTTTCAGTACACAATGTATTTATTTTAATATTTTAATGACCGTTCATTGGCTGGATTTTTTTCAAGTTGTAATAACACCAAAAACAAAATATTTCTGAGAAAATGTAACTTTCCAGGTTTGCCGTAGTGGCACATTTCAATAATTGAGTTGTTACAACAGCTGATGGTCATTTTATGAAATGTCTAAACATTGAAATATCCAGTTACATGCTTCCGTCATGCATTAACTCGACAGCGACAGAATTCGAGCGTGCAGTCAACGTATTAATAAATAACAAATCATATTCGGATATCATCTATGCTATAATGTGGTGGGCGAACGGGTTCATATGGTGGAAGTATGGGTCTATACGGTGAATGATCAATGAACGAACAAAAACTAAAGTCAGTAGACTATAAAATATTCACATAATAACTTTTTAATATAATTTTGAGTCTGGATACATTTACTATCTTTTGTTTGATCATATATGATTTGGCCAATGTTTCAACATATCACTTATAGATGGAATTTAATTTTTTGACCGACAATACGTTATTTATAATAATATAATGAAATACCTCGCTTCATTTTAAAATAAAAAAATAGGTTCGGTGTCGATATCATTATTTGTTCTTGAGATATGCGAGCGTAAAAAAGTTCACCAACGTTCCAACTAACGTTCGTTAGTTGGAACGTTGGTGAACTTTTACGTACCTACACACAGAGAGAGACATCTCTCTAAAAATGGTAGATTCGGACTCTGGGGACCTCGAAACGTGCAGTTATGTCCAAATTTTTCAGTCGCAAAAGCGAACCCATTACAACTTTCAATGGGAAGTTAATAAATTAATATATGACATTTTTATAAGAGGTTTAAAAGCTACGACTTTCAAAGATTTTATTTAATTATTGGAAAACTTTAAATCGCTACAACTTCTAAACCAAAAGAGATACAGACGTTTGCTTGTGCTCATTAGAATCAGCGGGTCATTTTCTACAAGCTTGGTGATTTTGAAACATTTCTGAGAGATTTCAATTTTCGTCAAAAATCACATTTTTTTTCAAGCTATATGCCTCAAGAAAATCGCAAAAATCGAAATCTGAGATACATTTTTGAAATTGAGAATGTTTATAGAAAAAATTACGCTGAATCCAGCGAGCACAAGCAAACGTCTGTATCTCTTTTAGTTTAGAAGCTACGACCATTTAAAGATTTGTTTGTGAATTTTTTGAAACTTAAAACGGGCACAGCTTCTAAACCAAAAGAGATGCAGACATTTGCTTGTGCTCATTGGAATCAGCGTGTCATTTTCTATAAGTTTGGTGATGTTGAAAAAGTTCTGAGAGATTTCGATTTTCGTCAAAAATCACATTTTTTCAAGGTAGCCTTAAGAAAATCGCAAAAATCGAAATCTGAGATATATTTTTGAAATTGAGAATATTTATAGAAAAAATTACGCTGAATCCAGCGAGCACAAGCAAACGTCTATATCTCTTTTAGTTTAGAAGTTACGACCATTTAAAGATTTGTTTGTGAATTCTTGGAAACTTTAAACGGGCACTGCTTCTAAACCAAAAGAGATCCAGACGTTTGCTTGTGCTCATTGAAATCAGCGTGTCATTTTCTATAAGCATGGTGATTTTGAAAAAGTTCTGAGAGATTTCGATTTTCGTCAAAAATCACATTTTTTTCAAGGTATATGCCTTAATAAAATCGCAGAAATCGAAATCTGTGATACATTTTTGAAATTAATAATGTTTATAGAAAAAATTACGCTGAATCCAGCGAGCACAAGCAAACGTCTGTATCTCTTTTAGTTTAGAAGTTACGGCCATTTAAAGATTTGTTTGTGAATGTTTGGAAAATTTAAACGGGCACAGCTTCTAAACCAAAAGAGATACAGACATTTGCTTGTGCTCATTGGAATCAGCGTGTCATTTTCTACAAGCATAATGATTTTGAAAAAGTTCTGAGAGATTTCGATTTTCGTCAAAAATCACATTTTTTTCAAGGTATATGCCTTAAGAAAATCGCAAAAATCGAAATCTGAGACCTATTTTTGAAATTGAGAATGTTCATAGAAAAAATTACGCTGAATTCAGCGAGCACAAGCAAACGTCGGTATCTCGTTTAGTTTAGAAGTTACGACCATTTAAAGATTTGTTTGTGAATTTTTTGAAACTTTAAACGGGCACAGCTTCTGATCCAAAAGAGATACAGACATTTGCTTGTGCTCGCTGGAATCAGCGTGTCATTTTCTATAAGCGTGGTGATTTTGCAAGGCGTGTGTTACAGTGCACGCCTGAGCCGAGAGAGAGAGAGAGAGTGCCGCAGTGGTGGGGAGAACAGCAGCGAAGGAGCGAACCAAACATTTCGTTGCATATTTCCCCTCACGCGGCTGTTCACAGCCCGACATAAGATGTTTCACATCAAAAAACAATAATGAATTGAAAATATGAATTGGTGCTAGGCCCAAATAACCTTAACTGTTGGTGGTCTTTAAAACACACACACTATAGTTTGACAGCTTCTGGTTTAAACAATAAAATTCAAATCCATTCTTTTAAAACAAATGCAGTGCAAAATGCGCGATATGCATTCTGGGAAATAATCCGATATACATTCAAATGTTATAAGAATATATTTTTATATCGATATAAGAATGGAAATAAAATAAACGATATTATTTTCAATCTGCGGTTTTTTAAGTGATCGTTCGTCGGTAGTTGCAGTCGGTAATATCGCTTTCTGCAAACGTTTTATACGCAATCATAAAAATGCGCCACAATTCGTCGTATTTTCTACGAAATTATGTTTATTCTACAGGGTGTTCTAAAATCTTTAGAATTTACGTCAGTACCAGTATCCGACAAAAAAGGTGTAAACCTTAAGCTCACGGGGAAAGTGAAAACTTCATTAGAATATTTTTTAGAAAAATTATAAAAAATATTTGCTGTTTATACAAATTAAAATGTCAAAATAGGTGTGTTACCTACGTGATACAAATTTCCCCTCTATTGAAGCATTTCTCCTTTATCTGCAGTTTATATAAATTAAAATGTCAAAATGGGTAGGTTACCTAGGTGATATACTCGTATATTTCCCCTCTATTGAAGCATTTCCCCTTTATCTGCTGTTTATCCCTATATTATTAAACGAGTAAATCTTGTATATATTTTTCTATGTTTCTATGTATCTATATAAATATTTTCTCGAAAACGGCTCTAACGATTTTGATCAAATTTACCGAAAAGGGGTTTCGGGGGGCAAAAAATCGATTTAGCTAGGTCTCATCCCTGGAAAAATTCGTTTTCTTATCGATTTTATCATTTTAAAAAACAGTTTTTTTAACGTCATAAAACAGTGTTGTATTGTGAGTAGGCTTTGGAAAAAACAAACTATTTTCATTATTTATGTCAAAATTACTCTGACAGTCAATCTTTAACTTATTAAAATAATCAGTAATTATTTGAAAAGTAAAAAAATAGCAACAATAAAATCTAAACATAATTATGTAAGTAGTTTTAGATAAAATTTAAATAAATAGGTATGTTATTCTTATATTACCTATATAAAATATGTATAGGTAAGTACGTTAAATGTAGTATGACGTATAATCTTACCTCGACCTTTTTTTCTCAAAAACGACTAACGATTCTGATGAAATTTACAGAATGGGTATTTTTCGAGGCGAGAAATCGATCTAGGTAAGAATTTTGGTTCCAGAGGGGAGCAATTAAAAAAAGGTGTTTTTTATTTATTATAACTCGCTCAATTGAAGTCAGATTGATTCGAAGTCTATTTCTACATAGATTTTATATAATATATCACAAGTGTTAAAATTGTAATTGAACACTAATACCTATAAGAAGTGTCTTGCACAATATGTAAATAATAACAAAACGGCGGCCCGAAGGGCCGCACTTCTGGCGCCGCGGGTCTGTGTAAAAACTCATCGATTTTTAAAAACTATGGTGAAGATACATGCAAAAAAAGTTTTGCGCAGGTTATAGTCTGACGTTTGTTATTAAAAGAATCGATTTTTGTGAGTTTTTCAGTAGGTACCTATGCAAAAAAAATAGGTATTTGAAATTTACTGGAAGTTGTTAAGATGACATCACAGAGAAAAAGTACTTCGATAAAGTTGATATTTGGTATCAATGCTTAAAATTGGATTGTTAAAATGGCAACGGGCGAGCAAAATTTCATCTGATTCGAACATTTTTACAAGATATTCAATCTATGAAAATTGGTTTTTGCGAGTTCTTCAGTCAACAAAACAATAACGGCGGTAGATTTGAAAATGGCGACCTAAATAATATTTACAGGAAAAAATGCTTGATTCAAGTTGATACTTACTTTTTACGCTTAAAAATACACATAGGTAGTTAAAATATTTAACAGAAACATTTTTTAAAATTATGTTTCAGAAATAAATTCGTTTCGGAATAATATTCTGAGAAAATAATATCTCACAGCATACAAGTACTATTTTTTTGAACTCATCCGAGCAAAGCTCGGTCATCCAGATATTATAAATTAAAAGGTCAAAATGGGTAGGTTACCTAGGTGATACATATTTCCCCTCTATTGAAGCATTTCTCATTTATCTGCTGTTTATATAAAATAAAATGTCAAAATGGGTAGGTTACCTAGGTGATACAAATTCAGAACACAGTGTGTTTATAATATCAAATCATTTTGAACGCTCTGTACTGTACGATATTGAATCTTGCCAAATAATTTTTATAAATCGCTTTTACAAATATTTTTATATTTTATTTTGAAGATTGAAGATTGAAACGTTAAATATGATAAATAATATATTTCCGATACATTTATTTATTATTAGATAATTTTCAATAAAGAAAATTTTTATTTTGTAACAAAATTATTGACATTAAAATATTTATTGAAATGCCAGACATTTTGATAAATTGTTAAAATATTTAAATATTAACAATTTGAAGTTGGAACATTTTTATATTTAATACTAGCCATTACGTGCCGCATCATAAGGTTAACAGAAATATTTGAAGTGAAAACTTCCTTAGGCGCGCTTTGCCTGGCCTGTTAACAACAGTGATGTGAAGCACCCGACGGTGACAATCGGGGCTACTCGGCTCAAACACGAATACATATTTGCAATATGTTGGTAATAGTGTGTAGTTCATAAGTGTGCTAATATATGACACTAAAAACTTAATACGAGTAAAAAGTCATTATTTTGTAGTTCACAAGTGCGCTAGCAGATGACACTAAAACATATATTTTGTAGTTCACAAGTGCCCTAGCAGAATATAAAACAGTCTGTCTTTGTCTTTTCAGTTGGTGAGTCTTATTTATATCTACGTGTATCAAATTTCATTGAAATAGGACTAGATGTTTAACTGGGGTTATCGTACAATTTTATTTTTTAATCGCGCTGTTAAATGACGGTTGCTATGGCAACGATCAATAATTTGCCAATATGAAAACGCAGCCACAAATGAACACGTGCTATCAAAATTTAACAGTGTGATTAAAAAAAACAGCCTGGTAAAATTGTACGATAAACCCAACATAAGACAGAAAAAAAATCTGAAAATGACCAAAACAAAACCTCCTTCAAAAAACCACTAAAAAGAGGAAAATAATGAAATTTTGAGGTCTGTGCCAATTTAATAAAATATGAAGTCGATTAAAAAGTATAGTAGGTATAGTGATTAATATCTTCTTTTTAACCGACTTCATATATTTTATTAAATTGGCACAGACCTCAAAATTTTATTATTTTCCTCTTTTTAGTGGTTTTTTGAAGGAGTTTTTTTTTTTGTTAAAAAGTTTTTTATTTTTTACTTTTTAGTGTCAAAAAGTGACATTTACCTTAAAGAATCACACGCCCTTACTCTCTTTTATTAAAATCAGCCGAACTACTAAACCGATTTTGATGAAATTTCTATGGGACCAATCTGAAAGTATATCCTTTCAAATAAAAAAAAAAAAAATCAAAATCGGTTAATAAATGACTGAGTTATGAGGTAACAAACATAAAAAAAATAAAAAAATAAATACAACCGAATTGAGAACCACCTCCTTTTTTTGAAGTCGGTTAAAAAAGATGATTTTTTTTCAAAAAAAGTTACTAACTGGAAAACCTTCCTTTACAGTATTATTATTAGTACCTATTGATGTTTAAATTATTCTATTTCTAATACAGTTAAGCATCGATAATCCGTACTCTCAATATTTCGGATTAAAAAAACAAATGCATTTGTAAAATACAAATTGAAAGGAAAAAGCTACTATTTACAAACAACTTTATGAGAAATCAATCAGTTTTAAGTATATTCAGAGGATGGAAGATCCACTGATTTGAATTTTCTATACGTAAAGAAGGGAACAGAGTTTGCGGAAAGCACTTAAAAAAGAAGGAATAAAAATTGCAACGTACTTATTGGAAATTTTTAACGATTCAGCTATTGTCAATGTGTATACTTAACAGTAAAATAGAATGATGGCGATTGTGAACTGTTTAATAAGAGAAAATTTATAGGTACTACATCATGTGTCATAAAAATATTTTATTTAAAAATACGTCTGGAAAATGCATTGAAGCTAGCGAAGCCGCAGGTAAAGCTAGTAGCAGTATCTTAAGCGTGGTTTTGTCGGCACAAAAAAGCAGTAACTGACCACAAACAATTAAATTAAAAACACAATTAAAAAAATATTTAAAATTGTAAATTGCTAAAACGATACACGAGTTAACATACCCACAAAAAAATACCTACTTTACATGCATGGGAGTGGGTCAAAACATACTAGTGTGGAAAATAAACAGTTTCCATAGCGATTTATGTCCATTCGCTGTGATCCGCTCGCTATTGCCTACTAACAGCTTCTCTCGGCCTACTATAGAAGTGAAGTTAGCTACACAAAATGAACTGTCAAAAAATTTTGAAAATACTAACAATGAAGTGAACATCAGCTATTTTATAGTGGGTATGGCAAAAAATACCATATATATCTCGTGCATAATGCGGTATTATGACTCGTGTGTCTGCTAAAACTCGCTAAATTGCTCGTTTTAATATTCTGTCACTACTCGTCAGTAATATACCTCATTACGACACTAGAAATACAATCTACTATTCTTTTTTATAATTTTATTTATTGTAGACAACTTAGGTCATTAGCGTCTAAAATTACATTAGATAACAAAAACTAAATAACATCACAAAACATCCATGAGCGCAGGTGGGATTCGAACCCACGACAGTCTAGTCTAGAGGCTGGTACCAAGTACGCTATCCACTAGGCTACAATGCCCCCTCTAATATTTTAATCGAGTTGAATAAAGTAAGTATATAAAAAGAAAAATGATTTGATTTGAATAAAATTTCATTAAAAAATTACAAAAATTCATTTATTTTACATTCAGTTGGAACGCATATTTTTTCGCATGCTGAAAATTCTTACATTTGTATAAAAGTAGGTAGGTACTGACTATACTGAAGGAAAGGTTGTGTCTTTCACACAATAACACCCGGCTATAAATCTAAACAAGCCGTGAAATGGGTCGTTTATAAGGACTAAAGTGCGACCCTTGAGGTTCACACGACGAACTTCCCAGTTTGATAAATATTTAATAATAATAATTAAATTAGATATTACACAGAAAAGTAACCATTTTAATCATTAAAACATAATTATTATTTATTTTTAACAATAATTAAAAAAAAAAAAACGGCTGAACCGATTTTTATAAAATTTATGTCGCATCAAAATGACGTTAACACGCCTCGATTGACACTCTTACGAAGTCGATATAATTTTTTATTCGCGAGATATTGTGTAAAATCTACTTTTTTGGAGTCTATTTGGTTGAGAAAAAAGAACGGCTGAACCGATTTTGAAAAGATTTCTTTCAGATCATATTTACGTTAATACGCGTCGATTGGCACCCTAACCGTAGTCGATATCATTTTTTATTCTCGAGATTTCGTCTTAGAAAGAAATGGACACATACGTACACACACACACATACATTTCTAAACATACTGAAAATTAAGTGAAAAGCAGCTATTTTATAGTGGGTGTGGCAAAAAACCATAATATATCTCGTGCGTAATGATATTATGACTCGTGTCACTGTCTGTACTTATCAGTAATATACCTTAATGCGCAGCTTGATATACACTCTATACTATTGTAATACTAAAGTAAATGCAGTTACCGCGTATAAATTCAGAGAAAATTATTTTCGTAAAATTTTCCTGATTTTCATACACTGCGACGGACAGCCGAGCAGACGGCACCCTATTCATACACCGTTAATTCATAAAAAAAACTTCTCCCCTTTTAGCGCGATGTTGGCTGACGCCTACAACACGCACGCCATATATACAAACACCCACGCCGCATGCGCAGAAACAGAAACGAAAAAAAGAATTTATACTTTTTGTACTGAAAAAAACTGTTCATATGTAAAACTGTAGATTTATTATTCGCTTTTCGTATTTAATCGTTTCAACAATATATAAATAATGCGATATAATTTTGTTGTTTTGTCATTAGGTTATTCTAAAGGACAGCGTTTCCTAGACGGCTACGGACCCCTTAGAGATTTTCAAAATTGTCACGGGCCCCCATTAATATAAATTTTAATAATTAAATTACTTAAATTAAATAAATTTTAACTTCCCATTGGAAGTTGTTGTAATGGGTCTGATTTTGCAAATGAAAAATTTTGACATATCTGCACGTTTAGAGGTCCCTATAGAGTCCGAATCTACTGATGTCTATGTGTGTGTGTGTGTACGTACGTTCGTTCGTTCGTTCGTCCGTTGACGAACTTTTTTTCGGCTCGCATATCTCAAGAATAAATAATGAAATCGACTCCGGACTAATTTTTTTATTTATTTTTTTTAAGTGTAAATGTCAATTTATAACATTTACATTTTGCGTAAGTTTCACTTCTGTTAAGAATCATTAAGAGCACTGTGGTTTAATTTAATAATAAAGAGTTTAGTCACGTCTAACCACAATAATTTTATTAATGAATGTACATTTCAAGAGCTATGCTCCCATCTTCAGCAAATACTCAGTTTTAGTATTTGCTGAAGATGGGAGCATAGCTCTTGAAATGTACATTCATTAATAAAATTATTGTGGTTAGACGTGACTAAACTCTTTATTATTTCACTTCTGTAGTGTGTAGTATAAACAACATCACAGTTTTTCGAGGCCTTCATCGAACTGCGCAAACAAATATTTGCCCATCAAGTGTGAGATTTAGACGCCCCAGTTTTTTTTCTTTTTGTATTTTTTAAGAGGATTTTCTACCGGAAGTTACCCCCTGCACTCTACATCTCAAATCTTTTCCCCTCGCCTAAAAACGGTTACAGCTCTCCCGATGCTATTTTTAAAGCTAAAGGCTTCAGGTGAATGCCAAATGAAAGACCAAGAATCACACTGCAGATCCCACAGGTGAATTTTTTGAAAAAAGTTTTGGCTACGTGTGAAAGATTACGTAATTTTTAAAAAGTTGTGATTTTTTCACGATTTTTTTTTAAATTTTTTGCCTGTAGGATCTGTAGTGTGACTCTTGGTTATTCATTTGGCGTTTACCCGAACCATTTAGCTTTAAAAATAGCGTCGGGAGAGCTGTAAACGTTTTTAGGCGAGGGAAAAAATTTGAGATTAAGAGGGCAACTTCCGGTAGAGGAACACTCTTATTAAAAATAGGGTTTTTAATTTTGAAGTGAAAACTTCCTTAGGCGCACTTTGCCTGAATAGTGAACGAAAGTGAACCGTCACGCTTCGGGTCGGTGACGCTGAATCGTGTTTACTCGGCTCAAACACGAAAACGTATTTGTTGTATTTTTATACTTATTTTATTATATTGACGTCTGTAATCAGCTTGTCTATAGGTCGGTCTTATGATAAATCCGGTATAATTTTGTAAAACAGCTTATACGATAAAAAATAGCTGGCAAAAGCTTTTTCTGTTGTCCTTGTAAATAGGCAGATGCGGTGAACGTATCATTGTTTAGTATTTTGATTAATTATGTATAAATTCAAAATAAAAATCACGATACCCCGGTCCTTACCACCGTGACTCTACAGGGTGACTCTAAATGATCCATTTTAATTAAAAAAAACAGCGTTTTATTTATTTAGACTTATTTATTTACAACTTAGGTCATTAGCGTCTTGTTTATATTAAATAACAATTAATTTAAAACTAAATGACATCATAAAACATCCATGAGCGGAGGCGTGATTCGAACCCAAGACAGTCTGATCCAGAGGCCGCGACGCTAACCACTGGACCACCTCTTACATTAAATAACAACACACTTAAAACTAAATGACATCACAAAACATGCATGAGTGGAGGCGTGATTCGAACCCACGACAGTCTGATCCAGAGGCCGCGACGCTAACCACTGGACCACACTGTCTCTTACATTAAATAACAACACAATTAAAACTAAATGACATCACAAAACATACATGAGCGGAGGCGTGATTCGAACCCACGACAGTCTAATCCAGACGCCGTGACGCTAACCACTGGACCACACTGTCCTCAATGTAATAAGTATTTGTTTCCGTCTATTTGCATTCTCACGAAGCTCAATATAGCTCATTTAGCTGGAAGCTAAAGCTGACCGTTTCGTTGAAACAAATGCATATATCGAAAACACAAGTATGTTTGCAAAAAGCATGAAAGCTGCATCGCAGCTTTTTCACTTCACTTTATGTCCATTAGTTGAGTTTCGAGATCAAAAAAAAAGAGAGGGCTTTTAAAAATATAAGAATGAGAAAATCTTGAATTCAGAGATTCTCTATGAAAATATATTTTCCCGTTTTGTTTGTTTTGATCTGACTTTATATACAGGATGTCTGGGAAATACATTCGACACATTTTGATGTGTGCAACGGTACAGACAGATGACGTGAAAACCGTTGAACACAAATGATTGTATTCGTTGTCATGGAAAGAAATACATCCACTTTTATATATCTTATAAAATAAAATGTTTGTAAAATAATAAAATAATTGTAATTTTTTTGTATATTAAATTGTAATCCAATTCTTAGATATTTTCATTATTAAAACAAGTATATATAAAAAGCTTTCGGGAATCGAACCTGGGATTGGCGTTTGTACCTCTCGATAGACTCGTACCTATCCCACACAGCCACCTGGCTTACTGTGTTTGAAACCTTAACATAGTTATACATCTGTGTATTGTTTCACATGCCAACTACTACCGACTATTTCCGTTACATCTAATATTTCTAAAATGCCATGCCAGTATGAGACTTTAAACGTTATTCACGTCAAAAAAAAAACAGGTTCTAATTTGAGAGGTGATAAAAGTTTCAACTGGAATTTTCATAATAAAATGAAAATATGAATAATGGTGCTAGGCCCAAATAACCTTAGCTATTGGTGGCTTAAAATAAAATAAGAGATCGTATAGAAAAGAATTTTACAATAAATTTTAGTTGCTGTGTAGGTAGATTTTTTTATTTTTGTAATAGAAAAATACTTTAACTATAAAAATACGCTTAAAGAAACTAAGAATTTCAGAATTTAATATTTTCTGTATTATGAACTAAAATGTAACTTTATGTACAAAATATGTACGAAAGTACGTATATATGTTTTTAATATTACTTTTTTGTGTTTATCCGATGCAAACAAAAGGAATGATTGTCAAAACATTTCAAATAGTTTATGAAAAATAAAAAAACCGTTTTCATACGTCTTGTTTTCCGATAAGAATGTTCCGTAAATATTTACAAATATTTAATAAAAAACGCTTTTTTGAGTTACGATAAAAAAATATTTCACAGCTTTTTTTAGAGATACTAAAAAAAAATTTCAAGTAATAAATAATTTTTTATTTCATCATCTTAGAAACCCAAGACTAAGTGATCGAGTTAAAATAAAGACCTCACCCGTCTCACTCAACATACGGACGGACAAACAAGTGATTCCATTTTTTTTAATAATAAAAGTAGATAAATCTTATTCAATAACTATTTAAAATATAAAAATAAAATTACAATTATTTTATTTACTATATTTTACGAACATTAATACAATTAAAACAATTATTTGTATTTAACGATATGCATCTGTCTGTACCCGCGATACAGACACACTCATTGTTCTTTTGAGGTACGGAACCTAAAAAAATAAATTCGTATTTATGTAATAACAAATAATAGACACACGGACAGACAAAATTAAAAACCGATCGAGTTAAATCGAGCTAACAAAGCTAAAAGAGAGGTCACTCAATCGATTATGAAATAAAATAGCGCAGGTAACAAAATAACAAAAAAGTTAGTCAATTAAAAGCGTAATAATAAACGCAAATAACTGGCATCAATTAGTGAATTTTAGTTTCTATTTCGGCGAATTTACTGGAGGGTAAAAATGTAAATAATGCCAGCAGTACACAATGGCATTTGTAATTATGTGTTCTCTTGTACCTACTGATTATACATGCTATTGGTAAATAGTTAGCGGATGAATGAATGATTGATTTCGAGCAGAACTTTTCCATGTACCCTAATTATAAATTATTCGTCCATGAAAATAAATAGATTTCGACTTAGACAATCAGTTTAAAATTAGCAATTTTCAGAATTTTTTTCTGTCAATTTGTCTGTTTCGTGTTAATTCAAAAACAGCTGAACCAATTTCAATCGAACTTTCATTTTAGTATTTGTTATAAATCAGGGAATTTCGACTTAGATATATCTACAGTTTATAATTAAACCATGAGAGTAATCGAGTCTTATTAAGAGTAGCTTTTTGATAGCAAATAAGTTACTGAATCTAAATTTTATACATAAACCCCTTTTCTTCCATTGGCGTAGAAATTTGAAACGTTCAAATATTAAAAAACCCGAGTTCTACGCCTATGGATTAATATTAATCATAATTTTGATATGGGTTTTTTTTGTTCCATAAAACTATGTCAACATTCCAAATTTTAGCAAAATCGCACAAGCCGTTTTAAATTTATAACAAAAAAACGATTTCAAAATTGTAACTTTAGGGCCGTATAGCGCCCAAACTAAGAAATTTTGTAAGAAGGTAAGTTTGCTTAAATCGGCTTATTTTGGTCTCAGGAACAATGTGGTAGGCGTGCATCCTGTACTATATCTCGTGCGTAATGATATTATGACTCGTGTGACTGTCACTACTCGTCAGTAATATGCCTCATTACGCAACTAGATATGCAATCTACTATATTTGGACATGAATTGGTTCTACAGCAAAATGTCAGTCAATCAGATTAAATAATCGAAAAGCAATTACTACAGTTTTGACAATTGTGTTTATTTGCATGAATAATTACCGCAAATGCAAATGGCAATTGAATAATTTAATGTCGATTATTTTTAAAAAGACAAATTCATATGTCTTTAAATGCAGCCATTCTCACAAGAGCGCAATGGCGGCGCTAGGATTTTTTGTTAAGGTGGGCCAGACTTGGGCATGGTGTTCTGAAGGTGGACCAATAACATTTGTTCCCAAAATTTCAGTGTTCGTTAAAATTTTAACCCGGAATACTTGCTATAGAATTTACAAGAAAAATTGTTGACATTTCGAGGGTTAAAAACGTATTTAAAAGATAAACTAGAGATTCGGGATTATTCCAGGGTGGGCCAAGACAGTTTAAGGTGGACCATGGCCTACCCGCTAACGCTGCCACTGCAAGAGCGATGTGACACAGCCAGTGGCGGACTTATAAGCCCGTTGGAGGCCCGAGGCGGCAGAACTAAATGAGGCCCCCAGTCTGCTTAGAAATTGATGTATTTGTAGTGTAAATTTCGTAAAAAATGAATAATATAGATGTAATGGCTAACAAAAAAAATCAAATATTTATAATAAACGACCTACCTACGTTTATATTTTGTATACGTACGGGGCCTCCAACTCCAAACTGCCTCTTACTTACTAAACATATTTTGGCCTTGTTTGGGATTTGATTAAGAAGGACTTCTCAAGATTTGGAGGCACCCCAGGATCAGAGGCTCGGAGCGAGTCCTCCCTCCTTAGTCCGTTACTGGACACAGCAGCAGCCCTACGCGACAATATTTAACGTCAAAGAGTTCCATTGCTCAACCATGCTCAAATATTGTTTATATAAAAAGTAATGTAGGGAATAAATAATATCCCTAAATAATGAATATGTCTCCAGATAGAGATTCTAATATGAAAGCCGATTGTGCTTTGGGAAACGACAGAGAAATTAAAATCTGATAAAAACTTTTATGCATTATGAATGGATCGGCCATGAAATCCAGAAATAAAGGATATATGCTTTGGTTATATTATCTATATTCTCAACACAAAGTATTTTTATACAGGGGATCACCTAGTTCAAATCAACTCTTCAATTTTTAAGATTCTGTACCTCCGAACACGAACAAAACCCTATTACTGAGCATACGATGTACGTCCGTTTGTCCGTCTGTCACAAGGCTCTATCTCACAAACGGTAAGAGGTAGCTAGTTGAAATTTTTTTCAGTAGGTACTGATTTTTCATGTTAAATAATATTGTGTAGTAAGAAAATTTACGGGTAAATAGTTAATGCCACTTATGAAATGAAATTTCTTTAGCGAGACTAGTGGATCGAAATGACATTGACACAAAAATACCGACACAAAAATTCAAACATGACGTTGCACAGCATTTAGTGTACCGTGTATAAGATTGCAGGTTCGAGTCAGCTTGGAGTAAAATGAAATATTAAATTCATTGTTTTTTCTTTATTTATTATTAAAAATAATAAATTGGAAAAATTAAAAGTGTATAATTAATGTAAAAATTAATTTATTTATTTAAATTCGCGTGGTTAACGAAGACAAAAGAAGTTTTAACGTGCGCTTATGTGGGTGACGCACAAACATGCCCTTTTAAAATTATTTGCTTGTTTAATATAGCCGACGCTTCGTAGGATTTTTGCTTGCATCTTCAGAACCTGAAGAGATATAGGTAATAATTAATATAATAATTAAGTTACAAATAATTTTTCAAGTGCAAACATTTTTATTACCTCCACCCCAAATTTATGCTGTGCCACGGAAGTGGTGTGTTGCGGTCTGCGGAATTGACGCAAAGCTATATATTCTATCCTTGGTCAAATTTATCAATTTATCAACTCTGAATGTTTACACGTCCCTTGAGAGTATCGGGAACTCGCTTCGACTTACTAATGTAGAGCTTTTTATGAAACAGGCATAATTTAACTTTTAAGGATTTTTCTCTGTTTATCAAATACTTCTTTGCATCATCCTTTATATTATACTTTCCGTATTTATAATACAGAAGATGATAAAATATGTTGTCAAAATGTTTGCATCTATGTATATGTATTAAAAGTTTTCATGAAAAGCTAGCTCACTGCTGAGGTAAATACATCTATATAACACAAGAGCTTTATTCACATCTATATTATAGAAGTACTCGCATTTCCCTCGAGGCCTGTATTCAATATTTGAAATTATTATTATGTCCATTACGCGAAAACAGAAATAACTCAACTTTCCAATAATATTTATAAAACAACAATTTGATGATGAATTTGGTTATTAAGTATTACACTGAGGGCAGTGTGGTCCAGTGGTTATCGTCGCAGCCTCCGGATCAGACTGTCGTGTCTTTCAACTACTTACACTAAATAACAACTTTCTTAAAACTAAATAGCATCGCAAAACATCCATGAGCGCAGGTGGGATTCGAACCCACGACAGTCTAGTCTAGAGGCTGCGGAACCAAATACGCTATCCACTAATTAATTTCGATTTAACATTGCAAAATGAATAAAAAATAGTTTAATTATGTTTGATTTTATCTCGGCAATGACCTCAGTTATCGAGCGTTTATAATCTACAATCAGTGTCGCGCTCTCTCTCTCTCTCCCTTTCTTTCTCTCTCTCCCTTTCTCTCTCTCTCCCTTTCTCTCTCTCTCTCCCTTTCTCTCTCTCTCTCACCCTCTCTCTCTCTCTCACCCTCTCTCTCTCTTTAATGAACCTAAACTTAAAGCGTACTGTTGAAGTAAGTTCCAGTCAAACTCGGCTTTTATGAGAGGGAATCTGCGGGCAAGATTGACGTTCACGGAAGAGAAGACGCGGGTTCAGGCTAGTACACAAATAAAACTGTAATGTCTAGCGTTATTAGTATGTAAACACAATATACTATCAAAACGCGTCGGTGTGAGTAAGGTACTATAAGTAGTATCTATAATAAGTGTAAGTATAAGTAAGTACTCAATACATGCCGTTTACTACAATAAGTTCGATCCTGAAATCCAAAAGACTTATGTCGTCTTACAACTTTGTAAGTCACTGTATCATAAGCGTTTCGTCAAGTTGGGGCGTTTATACAACATTAAATCGATATACAAATAAAATATGGGATTTGTCAGATAGCCATATGACATCTGGTGGTAGAAAATTGTACTCGAATAAGGTAGAAATGTACATGCTAACGGTGTAAATTTATCGTGAAATTGTTTATTATAAAAAATAAAACCAGTAAAATAAACAAAAAGTTTATAGAAAATGGAATCCGCGACGTTTTCTAATATCATGACATTGCAATTGCAATTGAAAATTTTTGTTGGAAAGCAGCCAATTATATAATTTTCACTTTCATGATGAGCTCTCGCTAGTACGAAGATTCACACCTACAACCTAGCTGTAATGAATTAATACTCACATGTAGTGAAAATCAATTGATTCCGAAGCATATAAGGACAATGTTAGATTAGTAATCATGTCACGGTTGAGTAATGTAAGCTCATTCCGCCGCGAAAAAGGAAAGGTTCAGGTTAGAATCCTGACTGTGACTATGGTTGGTAAAATGATTTTTTCCAATATGTTTGGAATCAATTATGTTAGATTAGTAATCATGTCATGGTTGAGTAATGTAAGCTCATCCTGCCGCGAAAATGGAAAGGTTCAGGTTAGAATCCTGACTATGACTATGGTTGGTATAATGATTTTTTTCCAATATGTTTGGAATCAATTATGTTAGATTAGTAATCATGTCATGGTTGAGTAATGCAAGCTCATTCCGCCGCGAAAATGGAAAGGTTCAGGTTAGAATCCTGACTATGACTATGGTTGGTAAAATGATTTTTTCCAATATGTTCGGAATCAATTATGTTAGATTAGTAATCATGTCATGGTTGAGTAATGTAAGCTCATCCTGCCGCGAAAATGGAAAGGTTCAGGTTAGAATCCTGACTATGACTATGGTAAAATGATTTTTTCCAATATGTTTGGAATCAATTATGTTAGATTAGTAATCATGTCATGGTTGAGTAATGCAAGCTCATTCCGCCGCGAAAGTGGAAAGGTTCAGGTTAGAATCCTGACTATGACTATGGTTGATAAAATGATTTTTTCCAATATGTTTGGAATTAATTATATAATTGACTGCTTTCCAATAAAAATTTTCAATCGGGTTTAAAATTATTCTATCTTCAGATTTCGAAGAGCCGCTACTGTTAAGAAAACATAGTTGGAAGGAAGGTGGTATATAACATGATTTGTGTTAAAATCGATTGTTTAAAGTTCTGAGGCAGATAAAGTTTGGACCCCGGTTTGTTTACTTGTAGATAGGCGTACATAGTGTGTTATAGAGTAAGTAAATACCCACCTATCTACCGTACCATTACAACTATAGAATTTAGCTACAGTGTAGGACAGGCACTGGTTGGTTTATATTATATTATGAAAAGCTTACGATGCTTTATACTTATTGAAAGGACAGCTTATTTGCTTTATTATACGGTGTAAGCTCTACTTTAAAATTATTATGTAAAATTATTGTTTCACAAAAATATTTAGTGCTCTACACTGATAATTCGAATAATAGTATTCTTTACCGGAATACTTCGTCTCAAATCCTTTCCTGAGGGCAGTGTAGCCTAGTGGTTAACATGCTTGGTGCCGCAACCTCTAGACTGGACTGCCGTGGGTTCGAATCCCACCTGCGCTCATGGATGTTTTGTGATGTTATTTAGTTTTAAGTTAGTTGTTATTTAGTGTAGTTAATGACCTTAGATGTCGACGCGCCTACAATCTACAATAAATAAATAAAATCAAATCCTTTCCGTTCGCTCAAAAACGATTGCCGCTCTCCCGACGCTATTTTTAAAGCTAAAGGGTTCGGCTAAACGCTCAAAGAAGAACAAGAACCACATTACAGATCCTACAGGGGAATTTTCGAAGTTATACTTCTTTTGGCCGTTATGGAAAAATGATGAGAGTGAATTTTTACGATGCGCGCATCGCGTCACGAAAATTTAACACTATGAAGTTAGTCGGAAGGTCATATTTATAATACACTATTATCACGTCACAATGTGACATTAAGAGCGTTTTCAGCTTTGAATAGCATTAATAAAAGTTATTGCTATACAAACGCTTGTTTATGTCGCTTTCGTTAAATGTGAGTTCGTACTCCAGCAGCCGTTCTGTTTACATTATTATTTAGTAAATACTAGATAGCATCAATTATATAACACTGGTAAGTAAGATGTACATAGCGTAATGGATAATACCGCCGCGTCATACGCAATAGGTCCCGGATTCGAATCTCAACACAAACATGCCTTTTTTTATAAAAAAAATCTGTAAAAGACCGAAGTGCCAGACATAACTTTTTTTTATTTATTGTAGATTAAAACTAAATTATATCAAAAATTCACAAATTTCACGAAATTATGTACCTAAGTATAGGAGAACAGCTTGATGCAATGGCCAGCACACTGACCATTGCATCAAGCTGTTCTCCTATACTTAGGTACATAATTTCGTGAATTTTGTGAATTTTTGATGTAATTTAGTTTAGTTTAGTGAATTTTGTGGCCATTGCATCAAGCTGTTCTCCTATACCTACATAACTTCCGTTACTATTTTATACATTAGTATTTTGGTACGGATTAGAAGAGAGATTTTGCATGTCGTTTGTTTATTTACCCAGAATGCACATCGCAGAAAGTGTGTGTGAGAGAGAGAGAGAGAGAGAGCAAGCGGTCTTAGAATAAACCGTGTTTGTTTCCTTGACTTGTCAGCGCAGCTCGTGTACCAATGCTAAGTCGCCATCGTTTGACCGGAACAGGAAGTTGAGCGCACAGACCGAAGTAGTTTGAGTTTTAGTAGAAAAGGAAATAAAAGCACATCCGGTTGGCGTCTTTGCACAAGAAGAATTTTTCAACAGCGTATATAAAATTTTTAGTGAACTTAAAGCATGTAGAATTTAGAAAAGAGACCTGCAGACACAGAAGATTAAGTGCGCAGTTTATGATGACATAGGCGAACCTACTTCAAGATAAAATGCTTCTCATTTTCCGACAGTTGCATGATGTATGCAGTTTCTCAAACTCGTTTTTGTTTGTTTGCTTTTCAGTTGTTTTTTAGGGTTCCGTATCTCAATAAGAAAAATTATAATTTAAAAAAACTAAAAAACACGCTTTAATGAACTAAAAAGTAAAAAATAATTAATTTTATTGTAAAAAAGCGTGGGGTAGTATGAAAATATGATACAAAGCACCCCACGCTTTTTTACAATAAAATTAATTATTTTTTACTTTTTAGTTCATTAAACCGTGTTTTTTAGTTTTTTTAAATTATAATTTATTTTTGCTTTTTAGTCCTGGAGATCCTGGTCAGGATAATGGGACAAACTTATGGAATTATTGTATTGTAATCGATCCTTGATAAGTGTGCAAAGTTTCAGTTCAATCTGAAGTTTTTTGCTTTTTTTTTTAGTCCTGGAGATCCTGGTCAGGATAATGGGACAAACTTATGGAATTATTGTATTGTCATCGGTCCTTGATAAGTGTGCAAAGTTTCAGTTCAATCTGAAGTTTTTTGCTTTTTTTTTTTAGTCCTGGAGATCCTGGTCAGGATAATGGGACAAACTTATGGAATTATTGTATTGTCATCGGTCCTTGATAAATGTGCAAAGTTTCAGTTCAATCTGAAGTTTTTTGCTTTTTTTTTTTAGTCCTGGAGATCCTGGTCAGGATAATGGGACAAACTTATGGAATTATTGTATTGTCGTCGGTCCTTGATAAGTGTGCAAAGTTTAAACTAAATCTGGCCGTTCAAAGTTGGTCAAAATCAAGTTCAAAGAAGTCGGTTAAAAACTGACAAACAAGCAAGCACGCACGCAAGCCCGCAAGCTCGCAAACATACAGGTGAAGCTAATATAAGCGTGTTAAAAAACGGAAGCCTTATAGGATCACTCGTTTGTCCGGCTGGCTGGCTGGGTGTCTTTCAAGACCCATTTTCTCAGGAACGGATAGAGATATCAATATTATGAAGTATTAGAAATACCTTGTATTTTTTGATGTTCGTCTTGTGACTTCCTGTGTTTTAACACGACGCGTTTCAGCAACGAGTTGCTATCTTCAAGTGTGGTTAAATTTTTTTAAAAATTACACATTTTACCACACCTGAAGATAGCAACTCTTGTAGCATGACAGCGGTAATGACAGAGTAATGGCTTACACGAAGAGCGTGTACACTACTCAACACTGACATGTTTTTGTAATGTTTCAAGAAATTGTCATAAGATTTTTTGAAATTAAGTTAGGTACATCATTTTTCACAGATTCATCATTTTGATAGAATATGATTAAATATCAAAATTATTAACAACACTTGAAAAAATTCTACAAATAAACAATAAGTTTCACGATCGTTTCGAATACTTAATCCATCTTCAGGGAGTTCCCTGAAGATGGACTAAATGTCCGAAACGAAGTGATTGTTAATAATTTTGATATTAAGTTACGCCTGTGAAAAATATTTATAAAAAATAACTCACCAATTAAATGTAGAATTGAATGACAAAATAAACAGACCTGTAACAAAAAATAACGTACATTAGTTTTCAAGAAAATTCGTTTTTTTTGTAAAACTAGAATTTAAATGGAAATGTGAAAAAAATATATACGTATTCATAAATTATCAATAATATAATAATATTTATGAATTAAAAAATGCATATTTAATTACATTTATGCGGCATATTAATATGAAATATTAAATAAATAATTGTATTTATATAATCTATTAAAATTAGAATTAAAAATACATACATACACGTCGAATAGATAATCCCGTTTTTTTTTAGTCGGCTAAAAATATTTTACATAGAGTGATCATTTTTAACTTTCATATAAATACTAGTAAATTATTTAGTGATGTAAATAAAAATACTATCCGCAGTCATATTTTTGATGTGCAACATCTTAGCTCTCGCGGCATTAGTGGGACATTTCGTGAATGCGACGGAAATGAGTAACAGGAAGTAAGGAGAAGCGCGCGCTATTCAAATTTAATATTATATGATTCTGTGGTGCGGCCTACAGTTGGCGCTTGTGCTGCAGCGTGTCACCAAGCGCACACATTTTCATAGCGTTTGAGAGGAGAGAGAGAGAAAGGGAGACAAATAAAGAAAGGGAGACAAAGAAAGAAGACACAGTTGTGCACCGTTCGTTCTGCTATTAAAATACGAGGTTTTTACACATCATTGGTGACTAGTGACTACATTAAGAATCGCTCATTTTGTTATTTTAATTATAGATAAATAGATGGAAAATTATACGTGTGTATTTCCAAAACCACTTTTTTCAACTGGTATCAGGTCTGAAGTCCTCACGAACCTGACAAACAAGAAAGGAAACTTTCAAAACGGCTCATTTTTGCAGAAGTTATTGAGAACGATAGAAAATTCCACACACGCGAACAGCCTCCATGCGAAAAATTACGTTTCTTTACGTTTTGAGGGAACGACAATCAAAATCTATTTTTATCTCGTTTTTGCTACCCCATCACTATATTTCCATTTCATTGCGGAATTTGGAAGTAAAAAACTATTAAAAACTAAAGAATATTTTAAACAAGAAACTACGCAATCGGCCAATGTGAATGCTTCTTTATCTATACTAATATTATAAAGCTGAAGAGTTTGTTTGTTTGTTTGTTTGGTTAAACGCGCTAATCTCAGGAACTACGGGTTCGAATTGAAAAATTATTTTTGTGTTGGATAATCGATTTATCGAGGAAGGCTATAGGCTGTATAATATCACGCTACGACCAATAGGAGCAGAGCATCAATGAAAAATGTTGCAAAAACGGGAAAAATTATTCTTTTTGAGAGCTTCCATTGCGTGCGCTGCGTAAACGGTTAAAGTTACGCAAAAATCATGTATGACGGAATATAGCGAACGAGCGAAGCGAGTGAGTAGTATAATTCCTAAACCACGCAACGGATTTTGATGCGGTTTTCACCATCAGTTAGATAATTTTTCACGGAAGGTTCATATATATAGCGATCGAGCGAAGCGAGTGAGTAATGTAATTATAATATTCAAGCGAACGAGAGAAGCGAGTGAGTAGTGTATTTATAATATTCAAGCGAACGAGCGAAGCAAGTGAGTAGTGTATTGCACCCGGGCGAAGCCGGACGGGGCCGCTAGTAATAATATATTGTTTGAAAACAACTGGAAATTCGAGTTTTGAATTATCATTTTTGTATATTAAAATATTTACGCCAGGGGTAATAATATTTCATGTTTTTGTCTCCAAAAAGAATAAATGATTTTTAAGCATAATGAAAAAAATTTGCACAAAATGAGCGGTCATTTATTACGTAATAAAAATAATAACACAAATACCATTGCTGAAAAAAATTGCAAAATATTTCTTCTTTTTTTTAAATATAACAATGGAAAAGACAATAAATAATTGATAGTGCATTGTTAAACGTAAAATTCAATGTGAATTATTGTGGAATTTCAAACAATAAATTTAAACCCAGCAGTTTTATTTTAATGTGTGTTTCAATTCATGGGTATGGTTCAGAACTATTTTAAATTAGAAAAAAATAAGTAAAGAAACTACGTTTATATTTTAAATCATCAGCTGTACTAAAAACTAGAAAATAATTAGGACACAAACCAAGGGGCACTTTGTGTCGCTGTGTCAGCGGTATAAATAAAAAAAATTATAAAAGCGTGGGTCGTGAACTCTATGATAGTTTATTAGACACGCCCACGCTTTTATAATAATTATAATTTAGGTACATAATTATTATGTACCTAAATTATTAAAAATTATTTTTTCCTTTTTAGTGCATATTTAATTAAAAGCTTGTCTCTAAAAAGTTTTTTTTTACTAATATTTATTTTGTTCATTTTAGTCTTTCAAAATTTTACTCCCCTTTGACACCCGTAGGGGTTGAATTTTGAAAAATCCTTTCTTAGTGGATGCTTACGTCAGAAAAGGAACCAACTGTCCAAATTTCAAGTTTCTAGTTTCAGCGATTTGGCCTGGGCGTTGATTACTCAAAAAAACCCTACATCCCCTTTTGAACCTCTTAGGGGTTGAATTTATTTCTAAAAACGATTTATTCATGTATTGTCATCGGAAATACATATGTGTACAAAATTTCAGATCGATCGGATACGTGGAAGTCGTTCAAAATTGACTTGCTTAAGATTTGACCTAAACAAACCCACAAACACAAACAAACAAACTAAGATACATTGCTAGTTAAATAAAAGCTTGTAAAAACGGAACCATTATAAGATCACTCTTGTGTCCGTCCGTCTAGACGTTTTTCTCGAAAACTGCGTGATGTAGTATTTTTACTTCCCACCTCTACTATGGTAGGGAAGTAATGGATTTAGTCCGAAAACAACATTTCGAGATTTTAACAGATTTTCACGTTTTGAGACCCTAGCAATCGTTTAAGATCATTTTCTGACTGATGTCTGTATGTGTGTGTGTGTGTGTATGTGTGTGTGTGTGTGTGTGTGTGTGTGGTCAATTTTTCGCCTTCGATATCTTAAGAACGGAACAACATACGGGCATGCCGATTGTTCTATTGTGTTTATCAGCCTTTATAACTTAGATCTGATTAGATTTTGAGTCAAATCGGTTCAGTGGATCCTGAGATATTCAAAAAAACGTCCTCAATGTCACGTATTAACATAGGTAAAAAAAAATATAAATGAATTCTAGATGTTATAATATGAAAAAAATGTAAATATTTTTTTTCTCTAAAATGTATAGTTTTCGAGAAAGAAAATATTTTACTAAGAAAAATAAAAATTGTACGTAAATCAAGGTAACCATGATTTTTGCTATATTATGTTAGCCATCAGTAGATCACCAAACAAAAAAGAGGGCCATGCTTTTTTCAAAGAATAAAAATTAAATTGTGTTTTAAAGATCACCAACAGCTAAGGTTATTTGGGCCTAGTCAAAGAATAAAAAAAAAGTGTTTATTTTTGCAAATATTTACTAGGTGGGAAGTATAGGACTGGTCATCAGTCGAATTTTTTTTTATTCTGGTTTCTGGAACAGATTGCACATTATCAGCGCCTAAAATCTCTAGGTTTTAACATAGTTCATTGTCAAACAAGTGAACATCGCGTTTTAGAAAACCGTGGAACGCTACTTGCGGAATCCATAGTAGCCAAATAAAAATCCTTTACTACGCCATTATTTGTTAGTTTACGGGCTTGACGATAGGTGCGCAGGGTTCAGATGCTTATATAACCCGTTATAAGAATGTTGTTATAAGAGCCTCTTTGATACACGATTCACAGATTCCTAGATAAAAAGATGCTAGAGCGCCGAAACAAATAAACGAGGACGGTGTGGTGTAACGGTTAGCGTAGCCGACCTTTGGATCACACTGTCGTGGGTTCGAATCCCACCTGCGCTCATGGATGTTTTGTGATGTCATTTAGTTTTAAGGATGTTGTTATTTAATGTAATTAAGACGCTAATGACCTAAGCTGTCGACGCGTCGATAATCTACAATAAATAAAAAAGAAACAAATAAACGGCCCGACACCGGACACACCTCGGACTACCCTCTCTGCATTTTCTGCAATCTACTCTAGTCTTTCCCATCAACATTTTATGTAAATATCACGTTAACATCACATGCTTGGTTAGTATGCACAAAGTAGACTAATAATTTTAATAGTATTCTCTACCGGAAGTTACCCCCTGCACTCTTCATCTCAAATCCTTTCCCCTCGCCTAAAAACGGTTATCGCTCTCTCAACGTTGTGTGTTTTAAAGACCACCAACAGCTAAAGTTATTTGGACCTAGCACCAATTCATATTTTCAATCCATTATTTTTTTTAATAATAGGTAAATTGAAAATCCAATTGACACTTTTACCAGCTCTCGGGCTAGAACCCGGGAACTGGGGACTTGTAATAAAGGAACCATAGCAACGCCATCTCTTGACGTTACTTTTAAAGCTAAAGGGTTCGGTTAACCGTCAAATGAAGGCAAAAAATTGAAAAAAAAAATTACTGGAAAAACAAAATTTTTAAAAATTACGTAGGTAATCTTTTACACGTAGCCAAAACGTTTTTCAAAAAATTCCCCTGTAGGATCTATAGTGTGATCCTTGGTCCTTCATTTGACGTTTACCCGAACCCTTTAGCTTTAAAAATAACGTCGGGATAGCGGTAACCGTTTTTAGGCGAGGGGAAAGGATTTGAGATGAAGAGTGCAGGATTTAACATTCGGTAGAGAATACTCTTAATTGTCGAGCGTTTATAATAGATATTTGATATGCAAAACCAAAAATAGTGTTTTTAAATTACACGTGCGCTATTTTTGTATCTTGGGAAAAATATTCTATATATATATATATATTTTATAAAGAATTTATGACATAAGTAAACACAAAAAAATCCGCAAATCTTATGATGAAGAAACACCTTCTCTTATATCAGAAAAATAATTTATCTGTTTATTCATTTGACATCAAACAACACGCTCCACATAAATATATCATTTAGCTCAAAAACAAACATTAAACTGACAGTTTAGAAGCTTAGTTCTTAACTCTCAGAAGTCTCATTTGCAGAAGTGGGATTCGTCTGAATCTGCTGTCTCAAATCTGCTTTACGTCATACATTTTTGATGAATTTTAGCTCTGAGATTCGGTTCTGGATTCTCACAAGTTTTATTTGGGGAAGCGGGATTTCCTCGAATCTTTCGTTTAAAATCTATTCTCCTTCTTATATCTACATTTCCATTTTATATACCATAAATTGTCATCTCATTTTACCATAAATTTTCATCTCATCTTTCCATGCTAAAGTTTAGGGACTCGGTTCTAAACTCTAACGAGTCTTATTTGCAAAAGTGGGATTCCCATGAATCTGAATGTCTCAAATCTACTTTACCATACATTTCCCTTGAATCCATACTACTAAATTCTGGGACTCAGCTCTAAATTTTTATAAATTTAATTTGCAGAAGTGGAATTTTCAACTGAATCTTTTGTCTGCAATCTAATTTCCTTTTTATAAATTTTTATTTCATTTTATTATAAATTTGCATCTCATTTCACCATAAATTTTCATCTCATTTTACCATAATAAGTTCAGTTTATCCAAAGCCTGCTTACAATATTACACTATTTTTAAACGTCAAAAAATTGATTTTTAAAATTATAAAATCAATAAGAGAACGAATTTTTCCTGGGATGAAACCTAGCTAGATCATTTTCTTTGCCCCCCCAACATCCCTTTGCAGTAAATGTTATCCAAATCGTTGGAGCCGTTTTATCCCTGTCAGCGTTACATTAATTTTTGAGTCTGTAATATTTGAGTCGAGGTCATTCCAATTCCCTAGACTCTACCCTCGCTAAAGAAAATGCAATTTCAATAATACATTGGCCGACTAAAATCTTCCGTTTATCAGCTCTTCTTCTATAAAATATACGGATCACCCTGTATATAAACGGCAAACAAAGAGTTCCGAGAAACGGGGCTTGCATACTGAACAACGAGTACCTGCCGGAATGTTCTAGAGAACGCGAGAAGCACTGGGCTCCAGTCCACGCAGCCTATATAAATCAGTGAACAGTGAGTCGCTGTTCAACACAGTATAATCTACACTGACTGATTCCCGTTGACTGACCCCGCGACTCACTGTTCACTGATTTATATAGGCTGCGTGGACTGGAGCCCAGTGCTTCTCGCGTACTCTAGAACATTCCGGCAAGTACTCGCTGTTCAGTATGCAGACCCCGTTTCTCGGAACTCTTTGTTTGCCGTTTATATACAGGCTGATCCGTAACAATACCAAGAATTTTTGAGCGATCTTTTCGAAAACTAAAAATAATCACTTCGATTATAGTTCTGCATCAAACAAAACCAGCAACTTTTTTCTACCGTGCTCTTTCGTTTCTTTCCCTCTCTCTCTTTTTATACAACGTCTCAATTTATCATCTGCGTTTGGCCCGTATACACTGTGCATCGTACACTGAAACCACATCCCATACCATCTTTCGAACGGCTCTTTCTACACAGTTATCTCGACCTCCGTCTTCTACACGCGCGTTAAATATATTTATTTAGTGAACGAAATGCCCCCACTCAAAGAATTGCCCTTTTGTAGATACAACGTGTACCATACAGGTCACTTCCCCAGATAGAGAACTATCTTCTGTCTAAAGGTAGCTATCACGGCCGAATTGCCAATTTAACCGCTTTACAAAATGACTAACCCTTTCATAAAATGGTGCTGTTTTGTAATTCATTACCTGTTAAAAAAACAATTGTGTTTTAAAGACCACCAACAGCTAAAGTTATTTGGGCCTAGCACCAATTCATATTTTCAATTCATTATTTTTTTTCATTACCTGTTTTTGGATCTTATGTTCCAAATATAAATTTTCGAGGTTCGGATTGGAATGGAACTTGGTACCCTTTTAGATTTCCATTCCTTAAGAAAACGGCAGAAAAAACTTAGCTCATCTGTGTTTTGAAGCGAACAACCTCTAATGTCTCATACTGGGGTGGCATTTTAGAAATATTACATGTAACGGAACTAGTCGGAAGCGGTTGACATGTGAAACAAAACACAACATGTATTACTACGCTCGTAAGCCATACTGGCCGTGCAGTAAAGTATGAGTCTACCTACAAGTAAAAACGTCAAGCCCAAGTTCGATTCCCTAAGGTTTTTAATATATTTTTTTTAATAATGAAAATATATAGGTATTGGATAACAATTTAAAATATAAAAAAATAAAATTACAATTATTTTATTTATTATATTTTTTGATTTTATAAGAGAAATAAAAGTGGATGTATTTTTTTCCATGACAACGAATACAATTATTATTTATAAATACAAATTTTAACACGGACGTCGTGAGTAAATACACAATTAAATGAATGCATAATGACTGCAAACAGTATATGAAACACCTGTTGTAAAGAACAATGACGTAACACAATGCTGTAATCAGGAAAAATTCATTAATTCAAATTGAGTTGACATTACTCACACAGTGACACATTTTCAAACGATCGACTTTCTCCCTTTAAAGCATTCTGTCACTGAGAAACCACTACATGCGAGAGTCAATATTCCAACACCACTGCTAGACTACAGACAACTCAACATGTAAAGTAAACACAACAGGTGAATACAACGATGAAGTATCCATTTTTAATAACACCAAGACAAGATAGAATTTCTATCAAGGTTTGAATTAATGAATTTTTCCTGATTACAGCATTGTGTTACGTCATTGTTCTTTACAACAGGTGTTTCATATACTGTTTGCAGTCTTTATGCATTCATTTAACAATTATTTATGTTTAACGGTATTCATTCATCTGCCTGTACCCGCGATACAGACATTTTTTTTGTAGGATTTGAATCAAATGTACCTACCTAAGTACTGAGCGGTCTGCAGAATTTTCAGTTTCGAATAGGACGGGTTCCAGTTCAGCATCCGGCAAAAAAGTGGTTTGAGTCACAGCTTTCACATAAGGTGCTTCGAGTAACACATAGTATATCGTCTTATTTTTATAGAGCTTCAACACTATGATTTCTTTTCTTTAATGGCTCATAAAAGGTGTCATTTTATAACGCTCTATAGTCAGTGTGTAAGATTTTATATTTCAACAGCCGCCTGTCTTCCCACACTGTTTTATTCCACGTGAAATTGAGTTTTTTTTCATAGTTCTTAAAATATAAACGCTCTTACCACTAAACGCATACATTGTACAGGTTGCATATTATATGATTTTGTTTTAAGGTGTTTCATTAGAGCATAAAAGTTTAACGTTTTTATGTTTATCAGCCTGTATTTTTATTACTTTCGTTACAAAAAAATCGGTCAAGTGCGTGTGGAACTCGCGCTACGAGGGTTCCGTACCATTACAGTAAATTTCTCGCGGTGCTGATTTTTCACATCTGCCAGGCGTCCCACGACGGCTCACATTTTTTTGTATGAGGACCCCCCCTTAATTTATTATTTGGTAAGATATCCGCCATATTAACACATTTCAATCAACTACCTGTTACGGTTCCAAAAATATACCCTTTAAAATGTTTTTCCGTTTTTTCTGTGGGAGTGGAACCCTTCTTAATTTTTACTTTTTGTGAGTTTCGGATTTTCCCTTTACTTGTTCTGAGAGACCTTGCTTTTTGCCAAATTTCATAATTCTAGGTCAACGAAAAGTGCCCTATAAGTTTTGATATTTAGTGAGTTTGGAGTATCAAAATAGGTGACAAAATGGCCGTATCTTTTGATTGCGTTGACTTAGAATCTTAAATTCTTTACACCTTTAAGGGACCGTAGACCTTAGTATTTTATATAAATTTCAACTTAATATCTCTATTCGTTCCTGAGAAAATGGGTCTTGACAGACGGACATCCAGCCAGCCAGCCTGACGGACAAACGAGTGATCCTATAAGGGTTCCGTTTTTTTCTTATTGAAGTACGGAACCCTAAATAGAGGAGAAACTGAAACAGATAAAATTTTTCAGGTACCTCAAATCGAAATGTCAATAGTGTTGTTGTGAAAAATATTATACATTTACTCGGAACGAAACACAGCAAATGCGACGCGTGTGATTTGCTGCCCTTGTACCTCGAGCAACAAATTTCAAACTAGTTGCAAACGCTGTGTTAACACCTGAAAACGGGACCACTGGAAGGAACGTCCTCTACCAAACGCAGAAAAGTTTAATCAGAACCGGTGCATCTGATAATAAAAATTAAATAGGCACCTACCTATAAATTAGTTATAAGAAAAAAATAAAATAAATTATAAGAAATAAATAAAACGATGTGTTTTATTAAATTTAAAATGTATTTAAACTATTGCTTCGGCCGGACCTCCTCTCCTGATAGGACCCCTGCCTTCAGCATGACTGACTACCCCCTTGTGGGGGCCATGTTGCCAACATAATATTATATATCTATGTCTGCCTAATCAATATTTATCTTTATAAAAGTATTTCTTGTGTGTGTGTGTGTTCATATAATATAACAATATGATAATAGTAATGGTAACGATATGATAATATATTCACCATTCAGTTTACCTAGTTTACCCATTGTAAGAAAGCGTCGTTTATCAAGTTGAACGTTCAACTCAGCCGCATCTGTCATTTTCGCTGTCATATGACAAATACACCTACAATATATACGACCTGTTCAAAAATATATTTGGTTATCGAGGATCTACTATTTTAAATTGAATAAAACACTGAAGAACTTTATTTTATAATAATTGTTTCGGTCACCACAGTGACTCCGTCTGTAAAACTCATTTTGTGTACAAGTTTTGTATCTCAGTATGAGTTTAATTTATTTTATTTATTGTAAATTATAGACGCGTAGACAACTTAGGTCATTAGCGTCTTGATTACATTAGATAACATAACTCACTTAAAACTAAATGACATCACACAACATCCATGAGCGGAGGCGGAATTCGAACTGCACGACGATAACCACTGGGCCACACTGTCCTCCTACATTAAAAAACTCGGGTCGCAGTGCCAAAACCCTGCCGACAATATAGTGTATTTGCTTTTACTGGCATTGTGACTTTATTATGTGAACTTAAGTTTGTTTTTGAACAAAATAAAAAATTTAACCCCTTAATACATCCCTTAAAATAATATTTTTTTTCTTAATTTCAATATTTTTATCAATGCAACCTCGGTACCTAAATAAATACACCCTTCAGTAAGTAAAGCACTATCCGCAAACTAGTATTTTCATAAAATTTGTAAGTCCGGTCCTGTCGGGCCAATTTTATTAAAATTTTAGCAGCACATTTTAATCGTTACTAAAGGGTTAAATTTGAATTTTGAAACGATTCTGAGAATTTTTTCGGCATTTTTGGGCCCAAAAACATTTTTCAACCCCTAAAAACCACCCTTAAAATAGTCCGATTGGGCCCATTTTAAATAGGCTTCATGCGGTGATGGATTTCAACGTGCCTACCAAATTTCGTCAAAATCAAATAACTCTTTCGAAAGTTATTGCCCGCACGCACACACACACACACACACACATATATATATATATATAAATATATATATATAATATATATAAATATATATATATATATAAATATAAATATATATACATATATAAATAGACATTTCCAAAAATGGTGCCAAAGTGTTCAGGAGGCTATGAAACGTCGAGAAATTTTGGTCCGACCCCTAGGTCCCGCCATCCGACCGACGCCAATAGTGTATGTGCCATATGGCAAATACACTAATAATAACACACTTAAAACTAAATGACATCACAAAACATCCATGAGCGGAGGCGGAAATCGAACCCACGGCAGTCTGATTCAGAGGCCGCGACGCTAACCACTGTACCACACTGTCTTCTTACATTAAATATCAACACACTTAAGACTAAATGCCATCACAAAACATCCATGAGCGGAGGCGGGATTCGAACCCACGACAGTCTGATCGAGAAGCCGCGACGCCAACCACGGGGCCACTCTGTCCTCTTACAATAAATAACAACACACTTAAAACTAAATGAGATCACAAAACATCCATGAGCGGAGGCGGGATTCGAACCCACGACAGTCTGATCCAGAGGCCGCGACGCTAACCATTACACTAGCGACTGTCCCATAAATTATAGACGCTCGACATCAGAGGTCATAAGCGTCTTAAGTAACAAATTTCATAAAATTAAAATCATATCACAAAACATCATTGCGCGGTTGTGGGATTCGAATCCACGACCGTCTGACGCAGAGGCCTTCACGCAAACCAATACACTAGCGACTGACCCATAAATTATAAACGCTCGACAGGAGAGATTATAAGTGGCTGAAGTAAACATTGCAGACTTAACAATGAAGCTTTTATTGAATAAAAAGCACGAACAAAGCTAGAGATGTGAGCGTCGCAAAGTTGTGAACCGTTTCGTGTACCTGCCGGCAGGCGGCAACAAGGTCGAGCTTCGGCAAGCTTAAGGCCGCGTAAAGGCCAGTGCAAAGTTGGACAAAGGAGACGGAAACCGACGAGATAATCAGAAATAAGTCGACCGTTATTAAACGGACTTGTAACTCGGTACGGATATTATTGTATTTCTCTCGCTCTCACTTTCCGTTTCGTTCTCCCTCTCGCACTCTTATTGACCTCTCTATAAGCTTGTTAATGAATGAAACTAACACTTGAGGCGAACAAACTGTTGTTGTCTAGTATTATATCTATGGTCGAAAGGAAATAACGCGTATGTCGAATTTTATTTATTTTACCATTCAACTCCACAAGTGAGGAATGGGTAGGTACCTACTAATTTGGGTCAAAATGCACTTTTAAAAATTTTACAATATTTTTTTCGTTTTGAGGTCCCCCGAAGCCAAGAAACATATTTTACCATTCTAACTCCACAAGTGGGAAATGGGTACTAATTTAGGACAAAATGCACTTTTAAAAATTTTACAATATTTTTTCGTTTTGAGGTCCCCCGAAGCCAAAAAACATATTTTGCCATTCTAACTCCACAAGTGGGGAATGGGTACCTACTAATTTGGGTCAAAATTCACTTTTAAAAGTTTTACAATATTTTTTTGTTTTGAGGTCCCCCGAAGCCAAAAAACATATTTTGCCATTCTAACTCCACAAGTGGGGAATGGGTACCTACTAATTTGGGTCAAAATTCACTTTTAAAAGTTTTACAATATTTTTTCGTTTTGAGGTCCCCCGAAGCCAAAAAACATATTTTGCCATTCCAACTCTACAGGTGGGGAATGGGTACTAATTTGGGGAAAAAATTCACTTTTAAAAATCGCTACGATCTCGACTATTTACAAGTTCAAAATAATTTTATAATATTCCAAAACACATGTAAATATTTCTTTGAAGAAGAATAATAAACGCGTGCTCATGTCTTGACTTTACATGGAGGTATAAAATATAAAAAATCATTCATCTGTTTTGTGTTAATTAATAATTTTGTTTATAATAATAATTGAATTCCAGTGCTTAATAATTATTACACTTTTATTAATTTTTGGTTTATCACGAAATGAATTTTTTTTAAATACACTCGGTGGGAAAAATTTTTTATACTTACATAAATCTATCTCTTTTATTTTTCCATTTTTTATTAAAATATTACATTTCAAAGTTACCAAAATAAATTAAAACCATAAATTTTTTGTGAAAAAATAAACTTATTTGCATTTATTCAATTATCTACCTGAGATTTAAAAATTCAAATAATTTCAAGAAAATAAACATTTTGTAGAATTAAGAATACGAAAATATAATAAATTAGGATCTTATCTACAGTTTTACATTCTTATTATAAAGTACATTTCTAAAATAAGAAAATAAATTAATAGAAAAAGGAAAAAACAAATAAATAATTTTATTTCAGAAAGAAAAACTGCAAGATCTGAGTCAACAAAACCACAGCATAAAGGAAAAACCGCAATTTTCTTATAATAATATTATGGAGAAAATTACATTATTTTCAAAACAAAATTTACTTATACAGTTTTGTTGCTAACTTCATTATGTCTGTGAAGAGACATTAGGGCTGGGGTTAAAATATTTTATCGATAAATAGATACTTTATTTTTTATTCATTGTAAATTATAGACGCGTCGACAATTTGGGTCATTACCGTCTTGATTACATTAAAAAACATAACTGCACTTAAAACTAAATTACATCACAAAGCATCCATGAGCGGAGACGGGATTCGAATCCAGGACAGTCTGATCCAGACGCCGCGACGCTAACCACTGGACCACACTGTCTTCTTACATTAAATAAAAACACACTTAAGACTAAATGCCATCACAAAACATCCATGAGCGGAGGCGGGATTCGAACCCAGGACAGTCTGATCCAAACGCCGCGACACTAAACACGCAGGACCACACTGTCCTCTGCGTTTTTAGAAGACTTTAGGAAAAAGATAGTTAGTTTCTCTCTCGCACAATAATAATTACTTTCTGGAGAGAAATGAAAATAATAGATGGAAGACAGATCAACAATAAAATAATGCATCCAGTGACGTAATACAGGAAGCTTTCTCATAGAAAGTGGAATTCATGCTTTTTAATTAATCTTTTGTTAGAAAGGCGACATAGCTTGCGGTGCAATTTTCATCCCACTATGAAGTTGTTCATTTTAAATTACGATTCAATTCTTACTGTATTTCCAGTCATAGGCGTCCGTTACGCGGCTGATCCGGTGCTCGAGCACCCAAGAGATTTTTTGTCTGAGCTCAAAACACGCACGAATAAGCCATTTTCCTGAGAGTACTTCCTTCAATTATCCACGAGAGACAGCAATTGTGGTAGGTACAAACATTATTTATTCCCCATTTATGTCGTATCATTTTAGTGGTATAAGTTAATTATTAAATTAATTTAATAATAATAATAATTTAATAATTAAGTTATACCACTAAAATGACACGACATTAATGGGGAATAAATAATGTTTGTTGTTGTTTGTCAGATATGTTTGAATATTATTATATTGTATTATTTTTGTGTATTTCATATTTTGTGGAACAATAAATCTATTTCTATTTCTAAGAAAAAAAAAAAAAATTTCTTCTTTCTACCACAAGTGCTGCCTCTAGTGGATAATTGAAAGAACTACTCTCAGGAAAATGGCACATTGTCCTCTGATGTCAAAATACACGTTCGTAAATATTTTTTCAAATAATTTTTTTATTGCTTCCATCCGCAAGTATTAATGCCGTGCCACCTATAAGATTTGTTGTGCAGGGACCGTCAGGAGTGGGGGAAATGAGCTGCTAGCGGGGAACCGATTGGCTGGTCGGTGGTATGCGAATGCGTTGAGGGGGAACTCGAGCAGCACTCCGCTTTCTGTTCAGTGTTTACTTGGATTTATAAATATTGTGAGAGTACCCCAGGCTAAATTCAATGGTCTGCCACGTACTCTTTGGTATTGTTATTTTTTCTCTTTTTTTATACAAAGAAATGTTCAAAATGGCGACAAAAAATTTTTACTCAAGTCGGATCACTTGCCTCCGTCTATTTTATATCTCATAAAAAGTTTAAAATGAACGATTACTGCATTTATTTATTTATTTATTTTCCATTTGAATAGGTAGGTACACATATTGATATTAATTAATTATACATTGGATACTCCTACCCAACTTGGCAGAAGCCAGTGCTAGGGTAGGGGTACTTATTAGTTTAAATAGGGTATTAAATCGTGACTCAAAAATAAACAAGATTCGGTTCACTGAACGATTCACCTTTTCTGTAGGTTGACTTCAAAGTAAATGGACAGATATTAGCCCAAAAAGATGCGTAAGAAGTGACTGACCTGAAGATCTGCAGCGCTAGGATCATAGAGAAGAAATGCTGAGAGTCCCAGCCGAGCCAGGAACTTGTCGTATATCCAAAACAGTTGAGATGGCCCAAAATGCATCTACGTGCTCGTAAATCAATCGATCAATTTAGACCTCCAACTTTCACAACGCACTAATTCACTTCATGAGATATGTTTCACCACTCACATGTAAAATTATCGTCAAAATTTTCAACGAATAATACCCAAAAGGCAAAAATAGAAATGTATTTACCAAGCAAACAACTTGATACTTTGAATAAAATTTGACGAATGAGTTCGTTCTAGAAATCTATGCGATTAAAAATTTTCAAGATATGACCCGTTACATAAAATTCATAAAAGGCAAAATTAACCGTGACAAACCGACGCCTATGTTGTCGGCATTATATAAAATAATATAGTTACGTGTTCGCGGCCAAGCGTCGCGTAACAATAAGAAAATAATAATTTTCATTAAGTTTTAATGTATTTATTTGAATATTAAATGTTTACAATTGTTTATAATTTGATAGTCGTTGATTTATAATTCGTTACACTTTTAATTTATGCTTTTGCAAGTTGGTTTCTTTAGATTTGGTTATTATTGTTTTATTCGAAAGATTAATTATTAATTTAGAAAAGTTTAATTATTCCAAATATGTGTTTTGGATAATTAATGGATCACCCTGGATTTGCGCTCCAGCTAAGACCAAATGGTTATGAACACTGATTAGCGTTCGTGGGCTCTATTTATAGAGTTTGAAATGACGCTAAGTATTTGCTGAGAGAACGGCGTCAGTGCCAGATTGGCATTGTTAATTCCACGAATAAAGTCTGTGGAATTTACGTAGGAGTCAAGATAAAGTCACGTATGTAACTATATAGACATTATCTTCCTATCGTTTTTGTTTTATCATTTCATGCTTTAAACAAAATCTATATATATATATATAAAAGAAAGTCGTGTTAGTTAGTTAGTTACACTATTTATAACTCGAGAACGGCTGGACCGATTGTCATGATCTTTTAGTTTTTGAATTTGTCTCCGCCCTGGTTAACAGAATAACTATTAAAACATCGGAAAAATTCACCCAAGAGCGAACGAACGAAGCGAGTGGGTAATGTACCACCCGGGAGCGAACGAGCGAAGCGAGTGAGTAGTGTATTGCAGTCCGGGCGAAGCCGGGCCGGGCCGCTAGTATATATATAATTTCTTTATAAGTATTTTTAGATTGTATATTGACAATGCACTGTCGCGTGTTTAATTTATTTCACTCTCGTTATTATTTTTATTAACTTGAGGAAGATTTATAAAATTATACTAGCCATTATATTATTGTATAAGAGCCAACCATCCACACTACTGTGCCTACCTATTCAGTAGGTGTTGGAAAGACAGAAGGTCATGAATAATATTAATGGTGCGTTCTTTTTTATTTATTGTAGATTATAGACGCGTCGACATCTAAGGTCATTAGCGTCTTTCAACTACACTAAATAACAACTAACTTAAAACTAAATAACATCACAAAACATCCATGAGCGCAGGTGGGATTCGAACCCACGGCAGTCCAGTTTAGAGGTTGCGGCACCAAGCATGCTAACCACTAGGCTATACTGCCCTCCAATGGTGCGTTCTACGTTTCCATAGTTACGCATCGTGTACTTGTTTATTTTACAAAACAGATTAATGACCTGTTTATCTTACATTTTAATCACGATGTTTTTTTTAATCACACTGTTAAATGACAGGTTGCTATGATAATGAAATGCAGCAACCAATGAACACGTAGCTGCCAAAATTTGAAAGTGTGATAAAAAGAACACCTTTATTCAAATGTACGATAAACCGGCCATAAGTATTGCATTTTTACCTGTCAAAATTTATAGCAGCTAGTTTTATTCTCTACTAACATTATAAATGCGAAAGTTTGTGTGTGTGTATGTTTGTTACTACTCAGCTTCGTAACGGCTGAACGGATTTCCATGGGTATATAGTTATTAAATAGGTCCTGGAATAGGACATAGGGTATTTTTAGTCCCGGAAAAATGTATACTTCCTGTGGGATAGTATACTTATAACAAAACGTAACTCTGCAATTCTTTTGCATTTTAGCCAGGGGTGGATCTACATAGGTGCTAATAGGGCTTAAGCCCCGGGCCCCCAAGTGTCAGGGGCCCACAAATGTCAAGGGCCCACAAGTGTCAAGGGCCCACAAGTGTCAAGGGCCCCAAATATCAAGAGCCCATAAATGTCAAGGGGCCACAATTGTCAAGGGCCCACTAATGTCAAAGGCCCACAAACATTGAATAATCATCATACATTTTTAATACTTTTTCATTAACAATGAGCACTTATCGTTATGAGCACTTATTGTATAGTAAAAAATGGGGCCATAAGTTCTAGGCCCTGAAAAACTTAGATACGCCCCTGATTTTAGCGTATTGGCGGAATCCTACTAATATTATAAACACCACCAGCACGAATTCGCTTCGCAGGGGGAGAATTTCTCGCGGAGGGATAATAAATCATTAATGGTTGGCACCCGGGCGAAGCTGGGCGGGACCGTTAGTGATAAATAAAACTCAATTGATATTTTCAGCAGCTTTCAGATCAGAACCTGAGAACTGAAGATGACTTTTGATACGCACATATTACGTCACTATATTATGGTACACGTCAACACCAGACCACATCAACTAGTTCTAATTTAACGTGTCATCCAGGAGCAGCAGAGCTATTTCGTCGGTGAACGCTGTCAATATTTAAATTGACGTCTTTTGAAGTATCATGTATCAAAACATTGTAAACAAAAACAACGGGTTTACGTATAGACACTTTGGCTGAAAAACAGAATTATATGCATATACAGTGCCAGTGAAGGATACAAAACTATCTGAGGACAAGTGCGTAAGCTTTCACGACCGACATTTTTCCAAATCTTGACAGTTATTGAAGTGAAAACTTCCTTAGGCGCACTTTGCCTGAACAGTGAACGAAAGTGAACCGTCACGCTTCGGGTCGGTGACGCTGAATCGAGTTTACTCGGCTCAAACACGAAAAAGTATTTGTAGTATGCCGGTAATAAGTTTTTTGTAGTTCATATGTGCGCTAATAGATGACACTAAACCTTAATTGAAAAGGTATTTGTGATATGTTGGTAATAAGTTTTTTGTAGTTCATAAGTGTGCTAATAGATGACACTAAAACTTAATTGAAAAGGTATTTGTAGTATGTTGGTAATAAGTTATAGGTGCGTATTATATTAATAAAAAAAGTGGGAGTGTGCTTATGACCACACGACAGAAGTGAAAACTTACCTATATATGTATATCTACATATTTTAAAATTAGAAAATCTGAAGTTTTCACTTCTGTCATGTGGTCATAAGCACACTCCCACTTTTTTTGTGTGTCCTATAAAAACTCTCAAATATCAATTTTTAAAAGGATCGGATAATTTTTATAAAAGTAGGATACTGAATAAATAATAAATTTAAATCAATAAATATTTTATATAATCAATTTTTGCTTGACAAAATATAGTAAATCAATTATAAACGTAAATATTTTACAGAGAGACAGAGAGAGAGAGAAGAAAACGATACGGGTGACGGTAACGATCACGTTTTTTCTCGGTTTACTCCCCTGTGGTCGAGCGCGCAACGTCGGTAAAAAAAGCTTCGCTTCAAAAGATTGAAATATGGTAACTTTCTAAGTTAAAAATTTAATCTAGACAAATCACAATTGTGTACCGAGCTATGGGGGAGACAGATCACAGATAAGTATCGAGTCGAATTTTGGTTAAAAGGAAAATAAGGACAACAGAAGGGTTTTGTCTCACATGGATTCCAGGACAAAACAAGCAGCTATGTTGCCCGCTCTAATTATCTCTTGATATTTATAATTAAATTCGTTAAACCTCTCTGAGAACCCTTTTATATTTAACTAACACGAAGCAAGAATAAGAGGCCCTTTAATTGTTGACCAGTGGTGTTCCCTGGTGGGACTAATAAACACCGTAACCGCAGTTTTGTTTTCTTTTGCTCGCGACTTTTATGTTATCTGTATGTAGGCTGCATAAGTTTAGGGGCAAAATATACAAATATTTGTTGTCGTTAAAGTTTGATGGATTTTTTACTTCGCGTATTATGACTTCTGCCAAGAGTCAAGACACGCCTTTCAATTTTTTTTTGCCATATCCACTATAAAATTGCTAATTTACATGCGTGTATGCATGCAGGGAATGAGTCAGTTACCAGGCAGAATATCATAAGTTAATGCGGGAGAGATGCCGCGGTAGGAGAGACGCCGCATGGCTATTAACTTACCTATTTACCATTAATGGATGGTGCTACAAGTACGTATGTTCGTTCATCTTATCTTGACAAGATAAGATGAACGAACATACGTACTTGTAGCACCATCCATTAATGGTAAATAGGTAAGTTAATAGCCATGCGGCGTCTCTCCTACCGCGGCATCTCTCCCGCATTTACCCTATTTATATCTCGTGATAAATGATATTCTGACTCGTGTGACTTACAACTCGCTATCGCTCGTTTTAACATACGCAGATAGATATACAATCTAGCAAACAGAAAATTCTACCGAGTTGTAATAATTTTTTCTTGAGAAAAAATACAAAATACAAAAAAAATCAAGAAAAAGAAATTACAGACAAAAGTCTCGTTACTGTTTTATATATTTAATAATGATGAACTTCGTTGCACGTGAACCGTGAAGCGAACAAGCGCCACTGACTTTTTGACGGATAGAAACTATAAGGGCAACAAAGGAAGAGAGAAGAAGGCACAAGGACTGTTGAAGTAGGAAGGTACTGCCGTCTCGATCCTTTAAAGGAAAGTCCGTAGCCGAGGAAAACAACTATCTGGTTGTACCTCGTCTGGAACGGTGCACCAGGAATACTGATACTGCTATTTCTGATCCTTCTGACTACGCATACATACAGGGTGAGGCACATGAAGCGTTACAATATCTCAAAAATTATTGGCTGTAGCAAAACAATTTTTGAATAAAAACTGTTTCGTATCAAGGGGAACGTATGGCTGAGGTCAGGCCAAGGTCACCTCCATTTTTTCTAATTCGAGAGGACAGTATGGCTCAGTTGGTAGCGTCGCGGCCTCTGAATCAGACTGTCGTGGGTTCGAATCCCATCTCTGCTCATGGATGTTTTGTGATGTTATTTAGTTTTAAGTGATATATGTATATTTGTTGTATTTAAGACGCTAATGACCTAAGTTGTCGACGCGTCTATAATCCACAATAAATAAAAAATAAAATTTTCTAATTCGATTTTTAACGGAATCTTGTAGTCGGTATTGGGACGAATCCAACGATTGATATCATGAGGTTATTCAAGGTCATAAATAAAGAATTGAAGATATAAACAAATTACTTATAAATAAAGAAGTTAGGTAATATGAAAATAACTAATTATTAATTAAAACGCCGCTACCAAGTAGCCTTGTTTTGCAATGATAATACCTAATAAGAGGGCCTAGAGGTTCAAGGTATTCACTTTAAATATCTACTCAATTGCTATTATTATTGTGACGTTTTAATTATTAATTAGTTTTTTCATATTACCCAATTTCTTTATTTATGACCTTGAAGTGACCTGGAATAACTTCTTGTCATAGGTTAAAGATTATGGCTGTAGACAAAACTCAAATTATTAAAAAGTTATAATGGGTTTCCACGGTTAACACTATTAATATATTATTTCGTAACTCCATCAATTTTCTATGGCTTTTATTGTATTTGTATAGCAGTTACCGATCGCGTTAAAGACTTCTACAAACACCTTGTTTCATGGTTACAGAACTTCCAGAACAAATACACAGAAATGATCTACAAATTCAATAAGACAATTTTTTTCACAAGTATCTGCTATTACATAATATTATACTAAGATATTAGTAACCGTAGGATGACCTCAGATATCGAGCGTCTATAATCTACTCTAAGTCCCGTAGCTAACGAGTCGTTATTCCCCTGTCTCGCGCATATAATATGACGTATATGTGTGTATATAGTACACCCATAAAACCAGTCTTATACGTATACCGTGTGTCCAAAAAAAAGGTATGTGTGTGTTTTATACTCCTTAACATACTTATATCTCGCGAGTGGTACGGCAGCGACATCTATGAATCGAGGTACAAAGCGTTCTTGGCGTGGCATCTAACGGATTTTTTCTAAAGTTCTTACTTCAACAACTACCTGCAATGGGGCGCGCGCTAGGTTTAATGCTTTACGTCATTCATTTTTTTTTTTTTTTGAAAAATGGTGCTGACTCAAAAAGTAATATTATGTAACTAATATCACTTTAAAAACAAAATGGACGGAGATTTTTGACTTGTAGAGTGTGTGAAATAAAGAAAGTAATATAAAGTTGTGTAAGCTTGAACTTATTTGAGGTTAAGAAGAAAAAAAAGTCTTTCCCGATCCAATTATTTTATTCAGTACAAAACTTGACGTTTCGGCGCCAATTGGCGTCATTCTCAAGTTCAAATGGGATGTCTGTAAAAATAAGTTAGAAAATTTATTTTTATGAACACACGGTATATATATATACGAATAAGTATTACCTTTATTTAAGTTCATATGCACATATATAATACTATCCCTACTAGATCCTTCTAAAACATACACCTTATATTTACCAAGTTCCTATGTTTGCTGCATTTGGCGATACTGTACAAACAAGGGTTGACAAATTAAGTGGGTGGCCTAGTTTTTTATTCTATAGATATTGGGTTCGAATTCCGGCGAGAGCAAATATGACTGATAAAATTGTCTGTGCTATTTCCTTTTAACATTGGAAATGTTTATGTTCGTATATGGGGGCAGAGTTACGAGTTTTCGTTCAAGGCCAAAAGACAACGGTGTCGCGATCAAGTGAGGAGCAATCATGCAAAATTGCAAGTGCAATTTTTTCGAAATGTGTTTTATATCATGTCTAGTTAATTGAGAGGTATTTGCGACGATCTGCGGTGTTATTTTTGAGCAAATGTTAATAAATACTGTAGAAAAATCCATTTAAAAGTTAAGTAATCAAGCAAAAGTGAACGCGTATATAACAGAAGAATAATAGGGTTATTCCTGACAAAACTAAACAGTTCATTGATAAATATTGTGTATATAATAAACAGTTAATTATGTTTCATATATGCTGTTATCATTTCCAATGTCCTCGATGGTTGCAAGGATTGCGAAATCTGTGAATTTTAAAATTATAAGTATTATTGATTGACCTTTACCCGCGGCTTCGCTCGTGTTCATCGCGAAAGCAATTACAAAGTTATAATTTCATTTATTACTGATAAACTTCTGGATTCACTCCTAAATTTTAACCCAAAAACTATTCAAAATATCAATTAAATTGCCAAATGATATTAAAACAAATTGAAAATATGACTCGGTTGTCCTAAAAATAGGTGCTTCCAAGAGTTTTTAGAATAAAATCAGGGAACTGAGGGCTTGTAATAGACATAAACAACGGCATCCTTGCGTAATATCCAAGTAATTACGTGATGATCATTTAATGAAACATCTGATCATTCCATGAAACCATCTAGTAGTTTTATAAAACGTCTAGTCATTTCATGAAATTAAGTCAGGAGATCTTACATATCCATAACATCTTCGTTTGATCTTTTCTATCTTCAGCCAGCTTCCTAGCAATCAGAGTGTCTACGTGAATTTCAAATCTCCTTATCTAATTCCCCAGAGATTTTGTTCATCCCTGACTTAAATAAATTCAATCGCAAACACATTAACAACTTCGATGTTGGTAATAAATATTAGCAGAGGCAAAGTTCCAATTGAATTGACCAGCTCAGCATCCAGAGCTATGCGGTATAGCGGTTTTTGGTTAACCCTTCCGTACACGCTTATAGTAACGTAGGTGGAGTGTGTAGATAACGCCATGGCACCAGATGCAGAATTAATAAGTTTGTTCGTTTCCTCTACACTCTACAGTATTTAAAGCTTCACGAACTTACTATTCTCTTATTCTATCTACAGCAAAAGCTCTGCTAACATTTGCAAGAAGCTTCGAAGCGGCCATTGAATTCATGGCTCAGACTTCTTTTGATGTGAATAACGTCTAATGTCTCCATACTGGGGTGGCATTTTAGAAATATTAGCTGTTACGGAAACTCATACTGTGGTAGCATTTTAGAAATATTAGCTGTTACGGAAACTCATACTGAGGTGCTATTTTAGAAATATTAGCTGTTACGGAAACAGGGGAAGTGGTTAACACACTTTTTTATGTATAGACGAAATTCCGTATATATAGTTAACGGCATCGAAAAGTCCACACCCAGCAACCGCCCGTTTACTAAACAGTGTGTATATTTTGAAAAAGAATCGTTATTTTCAAAAACTGTTTCTACACTTTATTAGGGCACTAATTTAACTATTTAAATATGTGAAAATAAACATTTATTAATTTATGCATACTAATGTAAAAAATAAAAATGTGTGATTTTTTGACACTTCAGGCATACCTACTGTATGTTACGACGAAACTATCCATCTCTGTAACTTTTTACCACGATGCAGCGCTTTCGTCGTCTGTCCTAGATACGCAATAGGCCTATTATTTCTTTAGGTGTAGATAACCTAGTTCCGCAATGATGTGGCGGGAGCTTTACAAATGGCGTATTATGTAATGTGGAATCGGTATAGGCCTGCGTGCAAACTAAGGACTGGATACGTTTTACACGCTCTTGGAATACTCAATAAAATTCCACATTATATAGTAAACGAAATTTGTTCACCCCTTCATAAACTTATCTAACAAACTTTTTCCACCGGCTGAATATTAATTAGAAATATAAATTGGATCCCTTTACGTATTGAAATACAATTTGCAAATTTTTAATTAGCGTCTTTATACAGTATGTATCGTAAAATGTGATCAGTTTAATCAAATTAAAAATAAAAAGTGCCCTTAAGCTTAAGGTGACTGTACACCAGTTGTTCGATATGATCCTTTATTCTGCACCCGCATAGCTCTATCTTCCAAGCATATGAATATGTGTGTCTGTGTGTGTGCATATAAAATTCTATTCGGAAATCTTTAATTTCTGTCTGTAAGAAACCTTATTCAATCTTTGATGGTAATGCTTTCAAAATAAATTAGAAATGTGTATCATTTTTCCCATATGACTTTGAGCCGGATTTTTATATTTTGTTTGATCTAAATAAATGATTTAAAATCAGCTAAAAATGACAATTATTAAAAACGGCCGAACTACTGAACCGATTTTGATAAAATTTCTATGGGACCAATCTGAAAGTATATCCTTTCAAATAAAAAAAGAATTTTCCAAATCGGTTTATAAATGACGGAGTTCTGAGGTAACAAACATAAAAAAATAAAAAATAAAACTTTTTAACAAAAAAACACCCTCCTTCAAAAAACCACTAAAAAGAGGAAAATAATGAAATTTTGAGGTCTGTGCCAATTTAATAAAATACGAAGTCGGTTAAAAAGTATAGTATAGACTATAGTGATTAATATCTTCTTTTTAACCAACTTCATATTTTATTAAATTGGCACAGACCTTAAAATTTCATTATTTTCCTCTTTTTAGTGGTTTTTTGAAGGAGGTTTTTTTTTTGTTAAAAAGTTTTTTATTTTTTACTTTTTAGTGTCAAAAAGTGACATTTACCTTAAAAGAATCACACGCCGTTACTCACTTTTGTTAAACCGACTTTCTTACGCTGTCTGATATGTCAAAAAGTGACATTTACCTTAAAGAATCACACGCCGTTACTCACTTTTATTAAAATCAGCCAATTTTGATGAAATTTCTATGCGACCAATCTGAAAGTATATCCTTTCAATTAAAAAAAAATTTTCAAAATCGGTTTATAAATGACTGAGTTATGAGGTAACAAACATAAAAAAAAAATACAACCGAATTGAGAACCACCTCCTTTTTTGAAGTCGGTTTAAAAAAAATACAACCGAATTGAGAACCACCGCCTTTTTTTGAAGTCGGTTAAAAATGGCATAAATTCTTTTAAAGTTTTTAAGCAACAAGCGACATTTTGTGAAGCTTACTAATGTTAATTGTAGCTAAAAAAAACAGTGGTAAAATGACTTTTGTGACCACAGTTTTTCCGAGAGCATTTCTTATAATCTGTTTTAATTTATTGTAGATTATAGACGCGTCGACAATTTAGGTCATATTAGCGTCTTAAATACATTAAATAACAATTCTCTTAAAACTAAATGACATCACAAAACATCCATGAGCAGAGGTGGGATTCGAACCCACGACAGTGTGATCCAAACGCCGCTACGCTAACCGTTACACCACACTGTCCTCTTTATAATCTAAGTGAACAGTCATGCCTTAAACACATTTTCCTTTTAATAATATTCTGTGACAAAAACTAATTACGTAATGCCAGACATTCTTAGATACCACCTATTTAAAATTAAACAGAACGAGGGCAAAAACGATAAAAAATAGAGAAACTAAAAGAGAACCAAATAAACTTAGAGTACTTATTTTACTTAGCGTAACGAGTAAAACGTAAAGTCAAATGTTATGTTAAGTGATCAAAAATGATATGACAAGAGAGAAGTCGGTTAGGTAATTATATATCATGAAAGGGGCAAGCAATCCAGCGATAAAGTGCAATGAAAGGTACATTCAGTGACAAAAACAGAACTGAACAATTCTCTGCAAAATTGCATTCACTAAAAATGATTTATGTTCAGACGATTTTATAAGATGACACTCCGGATGCACAGAAAACACACAAACATGTAATGATTGACTAATTTTATGACACTGGAACGATAACTCGAACACAGTGGGCTCTTTTTAACCGATCTCAGAACATTTATAAACCGATTTGGAAAATTCTTTTTTTATATGAAAGGATATACTTTCAGATTGGTCCCATAGAAATTTCATCAAAATCGGTTCAGTAGTTCGACTGATTTTAATAAAAGTGGTTGACGGCGTGTGATTCCTTTAAGGTAAATGTCACTTTTTGACACATCAGACAGCGTAAGAAAGTCGGTTTAATAAAAGTGAGTAACGGCGTGTGATTCCTTTAAGGTAAATGTCACTTTTTGACACTAAAAAGTAAAAAATAAAAAACTTTTTAACAAAAAGAAAATCTCCTTCAAAAAGCCACTAAAAAGAGGAAAATAATGAAATTTTGAGGTCTGTGCCAATTTAATAAAATATGAAGTTGGTTAAAAAGATGATATTCATCACTATACTATACTTTTTAATCGACTTCATATTTTATTAAATTGGCGCAGACCTCAAAATTTCATTATTTTTTTCTATTTAGTGGTTTTTTGAAGGAGGTTTTTTTTAGTTTGAGAATTTATAACATATTGTAACAAAACTCCCTCCAACGGTCTAGAGTAGAATGACTTCAATAATCGAATCACCTATATATATAGCCTTCCCATGTCAGGGGTGTCGCTTTCTTCATTATTGACTCGTCAGAATATTCCATTGGCTCAAGGTTGCGCGATCAAATATTCTAGAATGTTGGTTGGAACGGAGCGCTTCGATCCGTTACAATATGATACTCCGGACACATAGAAAACACACACATACATAATGAGAAATTTGATTACAATGTAGCCAGTTTACTAGGTCATACAGTACACTTCAGTGATGCGCCTGTTAAAATCTGACTCTGGATGCATAGAAAATACACACAAAATAACTTTTTTTGTTCGACACTGTATATCTAAGTACTATACCACACATAGAAGTAAGGAGCAGAAAGTTTAACACGTGTCGCCTTGTCGTTAACCACTTCTAGCATATAGGGATGAAACATCACTTCACAAATCCCGATAATATTTATAACTAGCAAAAACATACCTTTTTCGCAACGGTTCTCTTAACATCTACTTCACACTCTTTGGGTTATAAGAAATTACTGATTTACTCTGTTATAATTCAATGGACATTGGCATATTTTTGCCCGACTACTTTTAATATTAGAAGTTTGTTTTTTACTTCCCACCTCTACTATGGTAGGGAAGTAATGGATTCAGTCCGAAAACAATATTTCGAGATTTTAACAGATTTTCACGTTTTGAGACCCTAGCAATCGTTTAAGATCATTTTCTGACTGATGTCTGTATGTGTGTGTGTATGTGTGTATGTGTGTATGTGTGTGTGTGTGTATGTGGTCAATTTTTCGCCTTCGATATCTTAAGAACGGAACAACATACGGGCATGCCGATTGTTCTATTGTGTTTATCAGCCTTTAACTTAGATCTGATTAGATTTTGAGTCAAATCGGTTCAGTGGATCCTGAGATATTCAAAAAAACGTCCTCAATGTCACGTATTAACATAGGTAAAAAAAAATATAAATGAATTCTAGATGTTATAATATGAAAAAAATGTAAATATTTTTTTTCTCTAAAATGTATAGTTTTCGAGAAAAAAAATATTTTACTAAAAAAAATAAAAATTGTACGTAAATCAAGGTAACCATGATTTTTGCTATATTAAGCTAGCCATCAATAGATCACCAAACAAAAAAGAGGGCCATGCTTTTTTCAAAGAATAAAAATTAAATTGTGTTTTAAAGACCACCAACAGCTAAGGTTATTTGGGCCTAGTCAAAGAATAAAAAAAAGAGTGTTTATTTTTTGCAAATATTTACTAGGTGGGAAGTATAGGACTGGTCATCAGTCGAATTTTTTCTTTTACATTGTCGTGTTTTAATTTTTGTAATTTTGATTTTTAGTTTTTATGTAGTCTAAACCTATTTATTAAAAACTGTGTATTTTTGGAATCGTCACAAAATTTTCTTTCATTTGATGCCCCACCGAGGCTTGGGAATGGCCGAGCATGTAGCAATGCTGCTGTTTACATGGCGTTGCTATGGTTCCTCTATTACAAGTCCCCAGTTCCCGGGTTCTAACAAGAGAGCTGGTAAAAGTGTCAATTGGATTTTCAATTTATTATTAAAAAAAATAATGAATTGAAAATATGAATTGGTGCTAGGCCCAAATAACCTTAGCTGTTGGTGCTCTTTAAAACACAATTACCTGCACCCGATCGATTTGACCGAAAATGTTTTTCCATTTCACGGCCGCCATTTTGAAATCACAAAAATATTTTATAGCCTAGAACACTTGAGCGATGAAGACAAATCGAATTACATCTCGATTATGAAAATAGACCCCGTAGATTTGATCCTATGAGATAACGACCTTGCTAAAATCATAACCCTTTCGCAGTCAGGCACAATACTGGTGTTCTCCCATCCTTAGTTTTGGTTCGTCAGAGTTCTTTCGAAGTCATTAACAAGACAGTGAACATATACAGCGCCATTTCTAAAGTAAGTAAACTATCACATATAATATATAAACGTATGGGAGGCTGAAACAGTGCCGACGCAGCTACATGTCCCTTTACTTGTCGTTGCTGAATTAAAAATTTAATTAATTTCAAATGAAAAAAATGGCAACCTTTACTTAAAAAAAATATCAAAATAATATCGAAACTGTGTGATCGTTCGTAATCCTGCTCTATATATTTGCGAATTTATTAAGATTTAAATTTTTTTAGCAAGTCAGCGGTTTCAACACCTCACGTCGGGGTGCTTTAAATGATGTAAAAAGAGGGCAGTGTAGCCTAGTGGATAGCGTACTTGATAACAGCCTCTAGAGTAGACTGTCGTGGGTTCGAATTCCACCTGCGCTGCTCATGGATGTTTTGTGATGTTATTTAGTTTTAAGTTAGTTTATTATTTAATGACCTAAGTTGTCGACGCGTCTATAATTCACAATAAATAATTAAACGATGCAAAAAAACTAGTAATTTGTTAAAGCTGAAATTTGGCACAGGGTTAATTTATGAAAAAAAAAGTGATCTCATTTTGATCTTTGTCTTAAATCTTGCAATTTTTGAGCACGAGCTCTTGTATTTTAATGTTAAGTAACCAATGCAGTGTACCAACTGTATTTTATTTATTAATTTCCCAATTCCCATTGGAAGTTATTATAATGGGTCCGATTTTGCGAATGAAAAATTTGGACATATCTGCACGTTTTGAGGTCCCTAGAATCCGAATCTACTGTTTTTAGATAAATGTGTGTATACGTGCGTACGTTCGTTCGTATGTACGTTGGTGAACTTTTTTTCGGTTCGCATATCTCAGGAACAAATATTGATATCGACTCCGAACCAATTTCATTCGACACATAATTACATAATGAACAGCTGAGTAGGTTTGCAGGAAATTTCAATTAGCGGTTTTTTTCAGGTGTGCAAGCTTTCACGGCCGGCATTGTTCCAAATCTTCATAGTTTCCGGGCTTGTAGGCCGTAGTTCGGTGGTATTTCTACCTGACGTTTCGTCTACAACTGCGGTACTACACAATTGACCAATTACGGAAAGACGGACTACGACCGAACAGAGAACACATTGGTACTAGGCATAAAAGAAGGGAGGACACCAGTCACTGACACACTGACCTGCGAGCCGCCAAGGAGGACACTTCGACCGCTGCCACATCGCCTTTGAGAATGTTTGTAGAAATACCACCGAACCACGGCCTACATGCCCGGAAACCGTGAAGATTTAGCGGTTTTTTGTTTATATAAAAAAAAAACTACTGTAAAATTGTTGTAAAATGTTTCTCGTCTCGCATATCTCGAAAACAAAGAATTATATCGACTTCGGACCGATTTTATTACATAATATTATATAGGGTAAAAGTTTTTCAGTTGGTTATCCTGCGGACAAAACATAAATATATACGTTCGCTGATATTAAACTGGAAATAACGTGCATGCAGTTACTTTTTAATTAAAAAGTATCTAAATTGGTAAAGCGAGTTCACTTTCTTTATCTTAATTTATGTAATTAAAACAGAAACACTTTTGTTATTCTCATAAATTTAAATGTTTTGCTCATTGTCTAAACTCTAATTTACTATATATAGGGTGGCACATCTTAAACAATGCAGTGAAATATCTCGTAAACGGTACAAACCATAAAAAAATGTTTTATACAAAAGTTATAGAGTGTCAAGGGGGACAGAAGACTGTGATATCAGATTTAACATAGGTGGTGCTATGAAGGTCAGGCGAAGGTCAGCTTCGATTTTTTAATTGCAACAGTGCATTTTTATTCCAAAATACGATACAGTATTTAAAAGTGAACAGTAAATTATATTAAGGTGCATATCAGCTAAAGTTAATAAATATTGAAATTTTTATAAATAAAATAGCAAATTTAATTTCTCAATTGGGTTCTTTTATGAATTGAATTCAAGCTAAAAAGGCCGGTGCGTAATATTATCATGATTCATAGCTATCTAATTGTCGTTTATTTTGGCCGTTATTTAATTTCTAAATATCTCAATATTTATTAACTTGAACTGATATGTATCTTAATAATTTACTGTTCACTACTAAATACTTCATCGTATTCTGGAATAAAAATGCACTGTTGCAATTAAAACATCGAAGCTGACCTTCGCCTGACCTTCACAGCACCACCTTATATGTTAAGTCTGATATCACAGTCTTCTGTCCCCTTGACACTCTATAACTTTTGTATAAAACATTTTTTATGGTTTGTACCGTTTACGAGATATTTCACTGTATTGTTTAAGATGTGCCAGCTCCTGTATACAGTGTGACTACAATTAAAATGCAATACAGGGTGTACCAAGATATTATGTCCAAATTTTTATAATCTGAATTATTCAAAATTTTACTTGTTTTTAAGGACACCAATTACCAGGATTATCTGGACTTAGTATCCAATTTACAATTTGTTAATATTTTCTAAACCTTGTAACTTTTGCTTGGTCTTTTATTAATATGACCACATTCGCTAATGACCTTCGTTGTTGAGCGTCTATAATCTACAAAAAAACGATGTGATCACAAAGGTATGCCCGTTTATATGACATGTTGGCAAGTAGACTTACGAAATTCCACTATATTCAACTTTGAAACTTATAGAATGGTGCAGGTCAGATTTTTTATTTATTGTAGATTAATAGACGCGTTGACATCTCAGGTCATTAGCGTACTTTTTGATTACATCAAATAACAACTTTCTTAAAACTAAATGACATCACAAAACATCCATGAGCGCAGGCGGGATTCGAACCCACGACCGTCAGATCTAGAGTGACGATTTTTTTTAAATTGATTTTAAAAAGAAATAGTAAAACCTGAGATGTCTTATTCAAACTATAAGTTTTTTAAATTTTTAATGTGTGTTTTTCTGACGCCATTTAAACTGTATTCCAGTATTACAAATAAAAAAAGGGGTGTGGGTCTCCGGACCCCCGACAGATGTGAAACATCAAAGAAAACGTTATTAAACTCGGTGGTATTCTCTATGTAGTAGTATATATTTTTTCAAAAGCAGCAACTAACTGTTATACTGACGTAATCCTATATACTGCACTGTAACACCGCGTGTGTTACAGTGCGCGCCTGAGCCAAGAGAGAGAGAGTGCCGCAGTGGAAGAACAGCAACGAAGGAGCGGATCATAAATTTCGTTGCATATTTCCCCTCACTCGGCTGTTCACAGCCCGACATAATATGTTTCACATTAATAAAAAATATATTATTATTATTATTATTACACGCTTACCACTAGACCACACTGTCCTCAATGCTCTGCAGAACTTAACCATTAGTTAGGCCCGATGACACAAGCAAGATCGTGGACACCACACGCACCTAACTACGGGTTAATAATTTTAGTTGCACTGTGTAACATATGAAGTTAATATTATTTACGAGTAAAGATAGGTTATGTAGGTATGCTTAACTATAATAAGTTAAATATACCTAATTAAGGAGCCAACATAAACCGTAAATTATGTTAATATATATACATTATATAATATATAATCGCATGCAAATTATTCCTACGCACAAATGTATAAGTAGTTTGAAATTTAAATCATTTGGAAGAGGCAGTCATCTACTAGTAAATTATAAAATGAAATTTGCATTTGACGCCTTTTTCTTTCAGTAAATTTCAGTGGAAGCTCAGCGGTGACTAATTTGAACGGTGCGTTAGCAATTTTTTAAACATGGTGACTCGCGCAGGGCCGTTCGTAATTTTTGATGTGAAACATCTTATGTCGGGCTGTGAATCGCCGCGTGAGGAGAAATATGCAACGAAGTGTTTGGTCCACTCCTTCGCTGCTGTTCTCCCCACCACTGCGGCACTGGCTAGGCGTGCACAGTAGCACACGCGGTGTTACAGTGCAGTATATAGGATTACGTCAGCTTAACAATTAGTTGCTGCTTTTGAGAGTGCGTATAAATGTGACACGAGGCGAGGCTCTGTCTTAATCTTACAGTGGGTGGCAATTGTTACTATGCTAGAAAATGAAACAGAAAATTCTACAGTTTCAATTGTTGCATGCGATGATAATGAATAAATTAAAATTTTATGGTAAAAAAATATTTATGGTAAAAAAAATATATACTACTACATAGAGAATACCACCGAGTTCAATAACGTTTTCTTTGATGTTTCACATCTGTCGGGGGTCCCGAGACCCACACCCTTTTTTTATACATAGTGACTCGCGCAGGGCCGGATTTAATGTTGGCGGCACTCGACCCGAAACATTTTGCCGCGCCCTAGTCCTTCTATTTGATACAATTAAAAAAAATCAGCGAATTTTTTGGCCTTGGCTAAAATACGGAGGGCTTGAGAATGACCGAGCGTGTAGCAATGCTGTTCTTTACATGGCATTGCTATGGTTCCTCTATTACAAGTCCCTAGTTCCCGGGTTCTAGCCCGAGAGCTGGTAAAAGTGTAAATTGGATTTTCAATTTATTATTAAAAAAAAAACATTGAATTGAAAATATGAATTGGTGCTTGGCCCAAATAATCTTAACTGTTAGTGGTATTTAAAACACAATTTCACAATGTTTTCGCTAAAATACGGTACTGGCTAAACTGTTATTTTTGAAGTGAAATTTTTTTAATCGCGATGAGGTGATGAGAGTATATAATTTCGTCTAGCAGAATAACAAAAAAAAAATAAACGACGCCGTCAAGAGTGGAGGAAACGAAATGAGCTGATAGCGGGGAACGCGATCAGAATTGGTTAACGGGTAGTGCGTTGAGGGGAAATCGATCGACACGATCCTTTCTGTTCGCATAGTAGAAATAATACCCAGGGGGCAGAGCTGAATAGAGAGACGCGATGGGTATAGTATAGCCATCTGTGAGAATAAAATGAAATTAACTGTATACGTAATGTATATTATATGTAGTTAAGATCATAACCAAAATATTATAGCAGTGTTTAAATTATTCGTATTTAGACGTAATGTTTGACACCCAGTTTTTTTTCTTAATTGAAAATGGCTAGTAATAAATAATTGTCATATTGCTTTAGGTAACATTTTTCATTAAAAAGTAATAAAAAATTTAATATAGGTACATCTATTTCAATAAATAAATATGATTTGTAAAATTAAACGAGACAGTTTTTCCAATAAAAAATGTATACGTAGCATTTAAACTGTCATCAGCAAGTGAAAATAAAATTTTCATCTGAGAAAATGTGAACATAAAACTTTAATAACTACAGTGAAAATAAAAAAGTTCATAATATAAACATACAGGCACTTTCGAAAAGTTTATAAAATCGATTATAGATAATATAAAAAAAAAAACACTGCCAACTTAATCAATTAGCAACTCAACGAAGTTATAATTAATGCACATTTAATAATTAGTTTTTGTTCTTTGAAGCTCAGTGCAGCTGAATTTGTGGTTTCATTTTAGTTATATCCGAAGTGTTTAATATGCTGTAGTAATTGAGATTTTACTGTTTAAATACTATAGTACACTCAGTGATTTTCTGCAATGAATTTCATCGAAACATAAGCGGGTTTTGTTTACCTGCTAGGTAGTTATGGAAAACATTAATGCATTAGAGAAAATCGTTTCACATTACTTATAGACCGAGAGATAGTGACAATTTTTTGGTGTTATTTATTCAAGGCCTTATTTTTGTGAAGATATTGATGGAGGCATATTAAAGACCCCTCATGAGTAAGGGATTTTGCTGGGCTTGAGAATAGCCGAGAGTGTAGCGGCGCTGTTGTTTACATGGCGTTGCTATGGTTCCTCTATTACAAGTCCCCAGTTCTCGGGTTCTAGTCCGAGAGCTGGTAAAAGTGTCAATTGGATTTTCAATTTATTATTAAAAAAAAAAAATAATGAATTGAAAATATGAATTGGTGTTAGGCCCAAATAACCTTAGCTGTTGGTGGTCTTTAAAACACACAATTAGGGATTTTGCTAAATAGCGGTATGGGAGGGATGCAGATCGCCCCCAACATGTAACAAAAAAAATGGTCACAATTATTATTGCTTCAAGGCTGAAAATGTTTGTATTATTAGTTCAAGATTCAAATTTTAATATGTTGTTACGGCGACTGTTTTAAGCATATCTTTCAGTTTGCAGAACAAAATGTCGGTATTAACCCCCTTGCAGAACGATTTAAACACCTAGGCGAGTAAGTTTCCCTCTTTCCCACTTTGATATGCCATGTTGTCTGGAGCCGGCTTTATTGTCGTTTGTATAGGTTTCTTGAGAGTATCCGCTTGGAGGCTCCGCGGCAGGCGAAGCTCCCTCGGCGTAGCTCCCTCGGCTCAGTTGTCAAGATGCTGGAGGGCCATTGTTCATGCCACAATGGCCCTCCTGGCTGTCATTTGGCAAGTCGCGAAACAGTAATGTGTATATGTCACTAATCTTCAACATCTCGCACTATTGTCTATTTCACTCTCGCACTTACTAATCATACACAAACATACATATAGCCGTCTCGCTTTCTCTTTAACAGTTCACTCTTTTATGTATGTATGTATGTAGGGTGTTGTAGGTATGCACAATAAATGTTTCCTTTCCTTATTCATTGATGAAACACGTATAAGGTATTATTTTCGTGTATATAGAAATAATCTCGAGGATTTTACAATAGCCGAAGTCGTTGGGTTGTTGTTGTTTATAAGGCATTAAGTTCGTCTTTATTCTGTTGTAACTCTCTAGTTTCGAGGTTTTAATTTGAAAATTGGATTTTGGATTTGTAGTTTATTTAAGGCATCTATGCGTGAACCTTGCTTTAGTTTAGTTTAATATTATGTATATTAATATTAGTGATGTGCCGAATATCCGTATCCGATCCGTATCCGCGGATATCCGAGGGAAAAGAAAGATCCGTATCCGTATCCGTGTTCGTTAGTTTTTTGGCGGATCTTTTAAGGATCTTTTACCTTATCAATTTTCAATTCATAGATAAAATTTTATATATATAGGTAATTAGGTAATAATGAAAAACAGTTAAATTCCATTCAGATTATTTTTTATTTTTTAATATCGTGGTCAATAACTTTTTCCCATAACAGATACTCTCTTTCCAAAGGTCGATGTGCAATATTTAGTATTTACCGCCGCGTACTCTAAGAAAGTTAAGATCCGTATCCGTATCCGTATTCGCGGATCTTGAGACCAAATATCCGTATTCAGATCCGTATCCGCGGATATACATTTTTAACGATCCGGCACATCACTAATTAATATGACAGATTCGATCGTAAACACTTTTAATTTAAAATACTGTATTTTTTTTATGCAAATGTCTAAAATGAAGGGTGAGGTTTTATGAAACCACTGTGCAAATCAAACTTTATTGCTATAACCCTAAACGCTTTTAACCCGAAATCGCCGAAAGTACATAATTTTGGTTACGTGGTTTTGGTATTGTAATTTGAACCCTGATCAGTATGGAGATGAACGTAAGAATTCAGATTCTATCGTTGGTGGTCATTGGGTATTTGATGTGCCGCTCGACTGAATATTCGTACGATATTAGTTATGTATAAACGTACAGTATAGTTGTAAACATAACGTCGCTGCTTTTCGATGAGTACTGGTCTGGTCGACTATCATCACTCTTGTATGCAGTCGTACAATATAGTTATTAACACAAACGTCGCTGCTTTTCGATGAGTACTGGTCTGGTCGACTATCATCACCCTTGTATGCAGTCGTACAATATAAGTTATTAACACAAACGTCGCTGCTTTTCGATGAGTACTGGTCTGGTCGACTATCATCACACTTGTATGCAGTCGTACAATATAGTTATTAACACAAACGTCGCTGCTTTTCGATGAGTACTGGTCTGGTCGACTATCATCACTCTTGTATGCAGTCGTACAATATAGTTATTAACATAAATGTCGCTACTTTTCGATGAGGACTGGTCTAGTCGACTACCATCACACTTGTATGAAGTCGGACAATATAGTTATTAACACAAACGTCGCTGCTTTTCGATGAGTACTGGTCTGGTCGACTACCATCACACTTAAGTGTATGAAGTCGTACAATATTGTTATTAATATAAACGTCGCTACTTTTCGATGAACACTGGCCTGGTCGACTATCATCACACTTGTGTGAAGTCGTACAAAATAGTCGCTGCTTTTCGATGAGTAGGTACTGGTATGATCGATCGCTTCGATTGGACGTGACGTGACGCTCAATATGCGTACCCGAACGGAAAAAACGAGACTAATATAAGTTTCTCTTAAAAAAAATATTTTTCGTTTTTTCCCAAACCAATCAGAAATTCCCTAGGTCTGAAGAAATGTCCTGAAAGTGGCAAGACTGTACAAGTGTGAACGCCACGTGACACAAATTTGTTTCAACGACTTTCTAATCACATTTTAAAAATCAATGCCAAAGAATATACGGTGAATAATAGGTGATACACAGTGAATGAAGAGTTATATTATGTAATGTTAACATCTAGAGAGCTGTTTATCGCTAGTCAGTTGTCAACATGTGGTGCGGGTACGATGCTCTCTTGTTACAGGTGATTTATGCTCCAGTTTCGACGACACTTTTAGCTGCATTCAGACCATTCCATGTGTTACATAATACATGTGCGCGGAGTGAATGCACTTGACAGACTAAATAGCTGAAACGTCCTGTCAAAATTAGTGACAGGGAAGTTATTTTTTTAGTAAATCTAGATTTACATTCTCCAAAAACAAATATAAATAAATTGATTCCAATCCTTTTATTATTTTATTTCAATAAATTATCTGCATGCAAATTAAAAATTAGCTTTTAATCACACCAAAGAAGTATAACTTCTAACGCGCGTACATAAGTACACACACCCACTTTTTTTTAAATGTAGGTCAGTTCTAGATTTTTAGTCTGCGCAGTCTTTATTTCCGTTTTTCCTTGGTCTTTCTGTAAATCTGAACGGGTTTTTAAACCTCTTAATGACGTCATTTATCATCAGCTCTAAAATTAGCATATTATCAATTTTATTTTCCTTCACGTCATAAAAAATCGTATTAAATAAATTATTGGTCTCAATATATTACATGTCCACCAGTGCGGGGTCAGTTTTCCTATATTGATTTTGTATTGGTTACCTATATTCGTTATTTTGTCTGGTTCTCAAACTTTTAAACATTCTGAATTTCGAGCGTCTATATAATCTACAATATCGATCTCTCTTAAAAGAGGCGTGCACTGCCCGTTGCCGTTAAAAACCCTTAGAGGCGCTGTCGTCGTCATAAAATAATGTAATATTATTTTTAAGAGTTTAATTTTTTTAAATATTTTGAGTAGTTCGACTACTAGCACATAGAGGACTCTGAACGAACAATAAGCCAATGCACGTCTGATGTCACCCCATGCTTAGATTTTACTGCATCGACTTTACAGCATCGATGCTTAAGAAACACAATCATTCACAAAATCTTTGAAAAAACGGACTGAACACGAAATTCAAAACTGACATTTATACCGATGTAAACAAAACGAAAGTAGCGCCCTCTCTTAGACAATAGCTACACTTTTTAATTATTGATGGCAGCCACAGTTACAGTAAATGTCATGAGTGACTTATTCAACATTCTGCTGTTATTATTAACAATTTCGTCTTGAACTTCAGCATATCCATTTGTTGTCTTCCAATTTATTTTTTAAATGCCTAAAAATGCCTCTTTATTGAAAAAAATATTTCAAATTCAATCTCAATTCCTACTTTTATTAGTTTCAATACATGAACCCAAAAATGTTAGCAAGAGTATCATCCATAAAATCTTACTGATCACACAAATTGACTGTACTTTCAATATAAAGCCTGTTTGTAGACATATAAATAAATAAAAGCTGTAAGGTTGTGAGAAAGATTGGGTTAAATTGCATATGGTGGCGCCATCTTTTGAAATGGGTGAAGTGCAGGCCCCTTTTAACAAACTGAAAAATATCTTGAAGTACATTAAAATTTAAATACAAGACCCTTATTAATATAACTAACAAGCGAATTTAATAAAAAGTTTGTCAAAATAAATACCTACGGGTTAGTATATTGAAAAATATTACTCTGCAGTGCTACACTATTTGAGAATGACTATACACTAAAAAAAATATTTTTTCGATGGATTTTGTTCAAATAAAAATGCAACATACTTAAATTTCAAACTTCAACGCAAGTACTACAAAGTTACCAAGCGAACCTAAAAGTTAAAAATTTTTCTTTTATTAAATTGTGCTTTGCATAAACAAATAATAGAATGCCAGTATTCGTTAACATTGAAATGTGACCAGAATAATCAATCGGAAGTTCCGTTTCATTGTCGTCTGCCCTCACAAAATCCGGTTGACTATTATTGGTATGCACCGGAAAATATATCCTCAATTTCAATACATGTATCTTTGAACGCTTACTTAAAATACTGGACTGTCCTATAATTACGTGAACCAAAAAAAGTCAATACGAAAATATTGTTACATATTCTTCGGCCTTTGAGCATTTACTTCATTCTGTTTAAATTTTGTATCCCAACAATCAGGAGTTCTGTTAGATTCTTTGCTTTTCATTCATGCCATGTTTATTTTTTAGTTGCGTGAATATTATTTTTACAGACTTACATTTTCATTTCTTTGCGGCAAGGAATTAAACTGTCTTCAAAAATTGTTTTAGTTTGTTGAAGTGAACACTTCCTTAGGCGCGCTTTGCCTGGGCTGTTACCAACAGTGATGTGAAACGCACCCGACGGTGACAATCGGGGCTACTCGGCTCAAACACGAACACGTATTTGCAATATGCTGGTAATAGTGTGTAGTTCATAGGTGTGCTAATAGATGACACTAAAAACTTAATAGGAGTAAAAAATCATTTGTAGTTCACAAGTGCGCTAGCAGATGACACTAAAATTTAATATTATCGTTAAGGCAAAGCGCGCCCAAGGAAGTTTTCTGCACATCAAAAATTAATCTAAAAATTTTCTTTTGAATTTTAAAAACTATTTCGGTCGATTGATGCGCCCCAGATAATTATAGCGTATTTTATGGTAGTTATAATAAAAGCATCGTTAAAATATGAGTATAGACTATTTTGCACGTACATTAGAAATATTGTATAACCGAACATACAGAGTTCTATAAATTTGCATTCCAGTAAAGTGAAAGCACTTGACTTTTGTCTGCAGAAATAGCGTTACTACGCTACCATGCCGCCGCATATGCTATATGGTTCACCGAATGAGCACTGAACGATTCGACACCCCCCCCCCCAACAATCTCACATTCACCCCCCCAGACTGGGAGCCGGCCATCTATTGGACGGACAGAGTCGACAGTTGCTCGACAGGTACTGAATAAGCGAAATTTCATCACGTTATCGTTTTTTAATTATCCAAAAATTAGCGTTTTAATTTTTTTTTTTTGGGGAATTTCTATGCTGGGTTTTTACGAAAAGTTGTCAGTTATTTTAATTATTTTATTTGGGAATTTCAAGGCTGGATTTCTTACAAAAAGTTGTCAGAGTTTTTATAATTTCATTATTATTATTAAATTAATTCAATAATTAAGTTATACCACTAAAATGACACGACACTAATGGGGAATAAATAATGTTTGTACCTACCACAAGTGTTGCCTTTCGTGGATAATTGAACGAACTATACTCTCAGGAAAATGACAATAAATAAATAAAATAGATAGGCGAGGTACAAACCAGTCATACACTGTAAGAAATGAGAAGGCCGATTACATAGATTATCGATGGTCCATTTGTAGCCAGCGATTAATCTGGTAATAGGCACACAAAGAGACAATGGCGTCGCAAACAGGTATCGCCTGCACATCGCGTAGATTCCATAAAAACACATTGCGCATGCGTGGTTACTAATTTTACATTAATTTGTTTTGTATTCATCCATTTTATATATGTAACTATACATTTTATTTTGTAATTTTTACACACTTTATTGGAATATTACACAAATTATGTAATTTTAATTTACTTTATGTAAAAATTACAAATTTGTTTAACTTTACAGTAAAAGTCCAAGTTTTTATGAAGTTTTCTGTGTAAAAATAAATAATAATGTAAAATCACTTAGAAAATCGAGCGAATTCTACCTTAACTTTTAAAGTATTTTTAAATCCATTTTTTACAGTGTAGTTGTATGTTTCTTTGTTTCTTATATTATGTATAGTAATTTTTATTTCAGTTGTATTGGCACTAGATAGGCGAGGTAAAAATCAGCCATAGGGCTGCACTTTCACCCTAAATAAACATTTATTTATTCTTCTGCCGTACCTTAAAATTTATTCTATAGTCAAATTTCCTCGACATCTTCGCTTTCAATATTAGAAGTGAAATTTAAATTTTCCAAATTCAAGCCTGTATGGAAAGCAGGACGCAGGAATCGAACTTGAAACGTTGGCAAATGAAAGTCTGCAGCAGAGGTGACGTTGAACGATCGCTCAATCGGGTGCCAGCTGCCGTATATTGTGAGGCTGGGTGGCTTACTGGGGGAGACGGGGGTCTCGTGGAACGAGTCGACGTCCTTCGAAAGTACGAGCGAGACAGAGTTAGTTTCGGAACGTCAAACACTTTTCGTCTTTCTCTGAACCGATAGAAAAATAATTCCTATGAGAAAACGATTTGTCTTTAATACGAAGCACTATTGATGTATCATATTTTTAAAGAAAACTACGTGATTTCTAAAACAGTCCTTAAAAGGGCAATATACGGGGTGTCCAAGATAACTAGTGTTGCCGTCTAGATCTAGACTTTCTAGACTCTTGTCTAGATTTTCAAGACAAGACTTGCAAAAGTCTTGTCCAGAAATTTTCAAGACAAGACAAGACAAGACTTGCTTTATCTAGATCAAGACTCTTGTCAAAACTCTAGATAATTTTCAAGAGTCTAGATAAACTAAGTAGTAGTAGGTAAAGTAAACCACTTTGAACCAATGTTAATTAAAGGACATTTATTGTAGGCTAACACAAATTAACAAAATTTTAAAAAAATACCCATGAGTCACATTAATATGGAACAGCGGAGAGTAGGGGGTCCCAAAATATTTTTTCATACTAAGGAAGTCGCGTCATGAAAAAGATTGAAAAACACTGATATAGATTATAGAGAAAAGTTCAATTATTTATAGTTATCATTATCAGCCTTGCACATTTTTTTTGCATACCTGGCAGACCTCAGACTGAAAGTATATTTATTTGGGGAGAGGTATTTCAGGTATGCAAAAAAAACTACAGTTCTGTACTTGATTTGGAAAGGGGAAAAGGTTATATTTTATAGGCTATTTCGGTTAAAAATTCGATGGCTTAAAAAACAATAAAAAACGCAGATGTGTGGAAAAAATAAATGCATTACAATATCGATGTTTCAAAGTTATATTTTTTGTAATTTATTCGACGAACAATTTCCGGCAGATCAAATTCATTCAACGTATAAAATAATGTACATTTGTAACAAGTCAATAAAATGTGCCAGAGGCGTAACTATCAAAGAGCAAATGGTCGAAGTAGGTGCCATATTTACGTATATATACTAATTGAGCTACAGCCCAGGGCGGCAGAATTATAGGGGCAGCAAATATCTCTTCACTTTGATGTGAATAAAAAACAGAAAATAAAAGTAAATAAAACAAGCCGTGAGGTGGGTCGTTTATTAGGACTAAAGTGCGACCCTTGAGGTCCACACGACGAACTTCCCAGTTTGATAAATATTTAATAATAATAATTAAATTAGATATTACACAGAAAAGTAATCATTTTAATCATTAAAACATCAATAATTAAAAAAAAAAAAAAAAAAAAAAACGGCTGAACCGATTTTTATAAAATTTATGTCGGATCAAAATGACGTTAACACGCCTCGATTGACACCCTTACGAAGTCGATATAATTTTTTATTCGCGAGATATTGTGTAAAATCTACTTTTTTGGAGGTTATTTGGTTAAGAAAAAAGAACGGCTGAACCGATTTTAAAAAAATTCCTTTCAGATCATATTTACGTTAATACGCGTCGATTGGCACCCCAACGTAGTCGATATCATTTTTCGTTCTCGAGATTTCGTCTTAGAAAGAAATTGACACATACATACGTACGTACGTACGTACGTACGTACATACGTACACACACACACACACACACACACAGACATCTTTCTAAAAGTAGTGTAAAAATAGTGTAGTGACCTTGAAACATAAAAATTTTTTTTCCTTTTTGATTTCGATTTTCGGACCCATTACAATAACTTCCAATAGGAAGTTAAAAAGTTTAAAAAAATAGAACCTTCTTCATTAAAGTCACTAAAAAAGAGGAAAATAAGAAAATATTAAGGTCGGAGCCAATTAAATAAATTATGAAGTCGGTTGAAAAGTGTCAATTTAATTAATACCTATCTAGTGCTTTTTAACCGACTTCATATTACATTAATTTAGCGCCGACCTCAAAATTTTATTATTTTCCTCTTTTTTATTGGCTTTTTTATAGCAGGTCCTATTTTTTTAAAATTTATTATTTATATTTTACTTTTTAGTGCCTTTACAATACGTAGTTTCCACGTTATTAACCGACTTCGCTGTGTCAAAACTGACATTTACCTTAACGGAGTTACATTCTGTTACTAACTTTTTATTAAGATCAGTCGACCTACTGAACCGATTTAAGAAAAATTTATATACGAACCATCCCCAAGGTATGTCCTATTAAATAAAAAAAAATCATAAAAATCGGTCGTGTAGTTTCTGAAAAAATTGAAAAATAGAACCTTCCTTTTTTTGAAGTCGGTTAAAAATACTGTGTTGTCGATAATGAAACGCGTTAGCTTCTAGCCTGAGTCTAGGGGGGGGATGCTTGTTTACAATATTTTGTGACCTGACCAAAAAAATCTTGTTACGCCACTGAAACGTGCGCAGTTGTGAATTTAATTTTTCTCCAAAGCAGCTTTCGAAAAAAAATATTCTCTTATACTTTGAATTAATCTTTAATTGAAATTTCGTTTCATATAACTCAATATATGTATTCTTAAAAAAACGACCATAGTCGATATTGTTAATTAATTATTAAAGTAGGTAGATATATATTTTTTGCTTTTTTTTTCCAAAAACTGCCTTACGAATGTAATAAAATTAAGTATCTATTATAAAATAATTTTGTATTTTTTCGTAAATCTAACATCACATTAATTATTTTATTATAGACGCGTCGACAACTTAGGTCATTAGCGTCTTAAATTACAATAAATAACTAACTAGCTTAAAACTAAGTAACATCACAAAACATCCATGAGCGTAGGTGGAATTCGAACCCACGACATAAGAGCGGATCAGACCGAATAAACATAAATCACTATGGAAATGGTTTGCTTTCCCACATCAGTGTGGGAAAGATACGGCCTGTCACTTTCCATGCATACACACATGCAAAGCAGCTATTTTAGAGTGGGTATGGCAAAAACGATTTTCCAACCTTATCATCAAAAATTGTCACTAATTTAGAAAACCTGTCGCAATTCAAAAACAAACACGATAAATGCAATCAGGTTTCCCACAATCAAAAAAACGAAAATACTCAGAAAATGATTCACAGTCAAAACAACAAGAAGTTCTTCTTCAAAAATGTTCCCATGGTTTCATTTTGAATCGATTAACCATTTAGTCGGTAGTCCACTGGCATGAATATGTAGAATTGCGCGATCAACAAGATGGCGTAAAGGATGTTGTTTATGAGTCAAAACAGCTCGATAATAAGAAATCAATTTGTCTTTAAAAATGTACAGTGACGGTCCTAAGGTTGGATTATTAAAAATCAAATACGTTAGTTGTGGCAGATTCATAATTATTGCAACGTTATCATGAGACGCAACGTAAATCGACTTTTGTAGATAAGTTAAATTTACCAGCTTGCATTGACTCAACAGAACTTGTTTATCGACCATACGTTGAAGTTTATCAAAATTCATGTCTTGGACAATTATTTCAATTTTTTACTTCCCACCTCTACTATGGTAGGGAAGTAATGGATTCAGTCCGAAAACAATATTTCGAGATTTTAACAGATCTTCACGTTTTGGGACCCTAGCAATCGTTTAAAAGCATTTTCTGACTGATGTCTGTATGTGTGTGTGTGTGTGTGTGTGTGTGTGTGTGTATGTGTGTGTGTATGTGGTCAATTTTTCGCCTTCGATATCTTAAGAACGGAACAACATACGGGCATGCCGATTGTTCTATTGTATTTATCAGCCTTTAACTTAGATCTGATTAGATTTTGAGTCAAATCGGTTCAGTGGATCCTGAGATATTCAAAAAAACGTCCTCAATGTCACGTATTAACATAGGTAAAAAAAAATATAAATGAATTCTAGATGTTATAATATGAAAAAAATGTAAATATTTTTTTTCTCTAAAATGTATAGTTTTCGAGAAAAAAAATATTTTACTAAAAAAAATAAAAATTGTACGTAAATCAAGGTAACCATGATTTTTGCTATATTAAGTTAGCCATCAGTAGATCACCAAACAAAAAAGAGGGCCATGCTTTTTTCAAAGAATAAAAATTAAATTGTGTTTTAAAGACCACCAACAGCTAAGGTTAATTGGGCCTAGTCAAAGAATAAAAAAAAAGAGTGTTTATTTTTTGCAAATATTTACTAGGTGGGAAGTATAGGACTGGTCATCAGTCGAATTTTTTCTTTAATGAGATCTTCGACATTCGATATTTGTTTTTCGTATAAATGTTTGGTTAACAAGCTGCAAAATTTTGCCTCGAAAACCTGATCCAAATACCAACTAAATAATAAACCCAATAATAGAAAAACGTTTAAAAAACACAAGCGCGGTTTTTGTTGAATGCCAACGCTTGCTATGATACCAACACTTTGTAGAATACACATAGAATAACTTTGATAGAATTCTTCTTGATGTATTTGAGCTACACACCAACAAACGAATGCTATTGCTAATAGAATAAATAAAATTATCAACCATAATTTTTCATCAAAAGTTAAGACTAGAATTTTCCATTTTGGAGAAATATTTGCACGTCGTATAATAAAACTGGATTCACTGCTAAACAAAATGGCGGTCGTGAACAAAGTGTTATTCACATTACTTCTTATTGACGTAGTAATACCCAAAAGATTAAAATTGGGCATCAGTTGAATATGATTTAATGTATGGTTGCATTTAATTAAAGTTGTGTTAATTTTAAGTGTATCTGCGATGACTTTTAAAAAATTTACGTCCAGTCCAGATATTGAACCTGAGGGATGATCAATTTTGAACGGTTCGATTCCATGTATGCCGATCAGAAAGTAACATTTAGCTATATTAATTGAGTTACGTTTCAATATTCTTGTGTTTATCGAAATTGGATTGATAATTGCTTTTTGATGAGATATGTTCGTGATTTTTCCACAGTTATTAATTATATCTATCGCATTTTGGTAATATAACTTTACGGAATTATTTTCACTTATTGTAAGAATTATTACATTTATAACGAAATTATCCCATAATTTTTGAATTGTCGATTTTATATTTTCGAAGTTGTTTTCCAGTAATATAAACAGTGTGGGATTATCTTTTAATTTATTATCACTTGCTTGAATTTTTTTGAGTAAATTTGATTTGCCAATCAAAATATATCCATCCGAAGAGATATCAATATTTTTTTGATAATCTTCTCGAAAACACGTATACGAAAAATTTAAATGTGTGATGATGTTTTCAAAGATTTGGTCATTTTCGTAAAATATTTTGACAAAATTTGCATTTTGAAAAAATGTGTTTGTTATATTTACGATTTTAAATAGAACTTCGTCTGTGTATGAACTAGGGAAATAAAAATTTATTTTTCCATAAACACAATGGATTATTAAAAAAGTTAAACCGGACAATTTAAAATGATTCATTTTCAATACGAAATGTTGACTACAACACAAATGTTGGCCAACTCAATTTTACGTGAGCTTAAATAGTTGTGTTATAAAAATACGTATGTATAAATCATTCTTATCATTATAAAAAATTCTTGATGGGACAACTATAATTTATATTTGACAAGTCATCATTTCACCTTTATAAAATACTAGCCGTTACACGTGGCTTCGCCCACGTATATTTCGATTTATGATTTATATTACTCACTCGCTTCACTCGATTTTTTTTTTTTATTTGAAAACGAAAAAAAAATACTATGCGACTTGGCTTCTGTGGCCATTATCGCTATACATAGAGTGGTATTACATAAGTCACTCGAATTTTATTTTTGCAATACTCACTTGCTTCGCTCATTCGCTTGAATATTATTAATACATTACTCACTCGTTTAGCTCGAATATTATTCATACATTACTCACTCGCTTCGCTCGTTCGCTTGAGTATTATTAATACATTACTCACTCGCTTCGCTCGTTCTCTTGAATATTATAAATACAATACTCACTTGCTTAGCTCGTTCGCTCGAATTTTATTAATACATTACTCACTCGTTTCGCTCGTTCGCTCAAATATTAATAATACATTACACACTCGCTTCACTCGCTCGCTCGATTGTTATTAATATGTACATTATAATATAAGGAACTCCTGTGCAAAATTTCATGCTTCTAACTTAAAAAATTACGAACTTCCATACAAACTTTCATCCCCATTTAGCCCACTTAGCTGATGCATTTTCAAAAAAAAAATTCTTAGTGCTCACCTACGTTATATAAGAAACTCCTGTGCAAAATTTCATGCTTCTAACTTCAAAAATGACGAACTTTCATCCCCTTTTTAGCCCACTTAGGTGATGAATTTTCAAAAAAAAATTCTTAGTGCTCACCTACGTTATATAAGAAAATCCTGTGCAAAATTTCATGCTTCTAACTTAAAAAATGACGAATTTCCATACCAACTGCCATCCCCTATTTAACCACCTTAGGGATTGAATTTCGAAAAATCCTGTCTTAGTGGGTGCTTACGTCACAAGAGGAACCTACTGTCCAAATTTCAAGTTTATATCTTCAGCGGTTTGACCTGGGTGTTGTCTGTCAGTCAGTCAGTCAGTGAATGAGTAACGGAACTGTTTTATATATTATATAGATAAATGAATGTTTTTTTTTATAATCATCAAATTATTATCAGGGTTATTTGTGCCATCAATATACATATTTTTAAAGTAGGTATTATTATATCTACTATGAATACTTCCTGGTAAAAATTAAAGCGACACTTAGTTTTTCTGTTATAGTTTTAATATTATCCATGAAATAAAAATAACCACAAAGCATCAAAACGTTTATTAGTCTTAACCGATAGGTAATCTATAAATAAGTAGGTAATAGTTTTTAATATAAATTAATAGATTTATACTTACGGCTGAATTGCAATTGAGAATTTTCGTTGGAAAGCAGCCAATTATATAATTGATTCGAAACATATTTTCACTTTCATGAAGAGCTCTCGCTAGTACGAAGATTCACTTCTACAACATAGCTATATGGAATTAACACTCGCATGTGGTGAAAATCTATTGATTCCGAAGCATATAAGGAGAATATTAGATTAGCAATAATGTCACGGTTCAGTAAATGTAATTAATTTCTAAGCAGACCGGGGGCCTCATTTAGTTCTGCCGCCCCGGGCCTCCGACGGGCTTAGTCCGCCACTGGTTTTCTTTATACGAAAGAACATTTTTGCAGGATGGTCACAGAATACAAATGGATAGAGAAATAAGTAAAAAATATGTCAAATAATTCAAAAACTTTACTACTGCCACTTAGGTAACTATCGGTGATATAATATTGTGATATGTTCAAAAATAATAAAATAATATAATTACAATACAATTTCTTTATACACACACAAACTTTGAACATATGAATAACTTAGATATTTTCAAAAAATATCAATTTTTGTAAATAATCATTAGTGTATTTGCCATAATATGGCACATACACTATTGGCGTCGGTCGGATGGCGGGACCTAGGGGTCGGACCAAAATTTCTCGACGTTTCATAGCCTCCTGAACAATTTGGCACCATTTTTGCAAATGTTTATATATATATGTATGTATATATTTATATATATATATATATATATATATATATATATATATATATATATATATATATATATATATATATATATATATATATGTAAGTATATATATATATATATATATATATATATATTTATATTTATATATATATATATATATATATATTTATATATTTATATATATATGTGTGTACACGATAACTCTCGACAGACTTAATCGATTGAAACGAAATTTGGTACACACATTGGAACCCATCACCGCAAGAAGCCTATTTAAAATGGGCCCAATCGGACCATTTTCAGGGTTGTATTTAGGGGTTCCAAAAAGTTTTGGGGCCCAAAAATACCGAAAAATTTGTCAGAATCGTTTCAAAATTGAAATTTAACTCTTTAGTAAAGATTAAAACGTGCTGCTAAAATTTTAATAAAATCGGCCCGACAGGACCGGACTTTCAAATTTTATGAAAACACTGGTTTGTTGATACGGATTTACTTATGAAAGGGTGTATTTAATGTGGTACAGAGGTTGCATTGATAATAATATTGAAATTAAGAAAAAAATATTATTTTAAGGGATGTATTAAGGGGTTAAATTTTTTATTTTGTCCAAAAACAAACTTAAGTTCGCGTATTAAAGCCACAAGGCCTGTATTTGCAAATACACTATATTGTCGGCAGGGTTTGGCACTGCGACCCGAGTTTTTTTTGACTTTATCCAGAGTTCCAAACCAAAAACAATCAGTGCGATTCCATTGCCAACTAACAGGACTCCAAAAACTCCTTGGAGTTGACTTACTTTGAGAACTTCATGTTCTACGTCAATTTGGAGATTCATCTTATTTTTGTGTATCCACCATTTAGTCGGTAGTCCACTGTCGTGTATACGAGAAATTACTCTATCAATGATATACTTCAAAGGATGATATTTATAAATCAAAACTGCTCGATAATGTGAAAATATTTTCTTTTCAATAATATGAATCAACGGAGCCAGATTTGACTTATTTTCGATGATATGCTTCAATGCCGCGCCATTCATAATGGCCGCCGTTTTTTCATTATTAGAAACGTACGCAGGCATTTTATAATAAGAAACATTTGACAGTTCACATAACCTCAAAAGATCTTCATTATCGAACAAAAGTTTCAGACTATCGTAATGTGGTTTTTCAGCTATGATTTTCACTTTTTCGTTGATTAAATCGTTCAAGGTAGATATTTGTTTTTCATACAAAGGTTTATTCAGTAAACTGAAATATTTCGCTTGAAAAACTTGGTCCACGTACCATCCATACAAAGAACACATAACCAAGAAAATATTCACGAAACACATTCGTCTGTTTTGTGGAAATCCAACGCTTGCTACGAATCCAATACTTTGAAGAAAATATGAAGAATAGCTTTTGTAGAACATGTCTTGTTTAAAACGACCGAATAGCCAGGTGATTAAAGATATTGTTAATAAAATAATTAATAAAATTAGCCAAACTTTTTTGTCGAAGGTTCTGATTAAAGTCTTCCAGCGAGGAGCCTCTTTTGAACGTTGAGTTATAATTACTAAGTCGTAATCGAACGTAATAGAAGTCAAATATAATTTACCATCTTGATTGAATCTAGCTGATGTGCTTATGCCAATATTTTCAAAACTTCCGGTATATGGTACCGTTGTGATGAAACCAGCTTTTGTGTTATTACCTGTTATTTCGATATCAATGCCCAAAGTATCAAAAAGAAATTTCAAAAATGCTACATCTAATCCACCAAGAGATTTTTTAGTTTTATTATTTTCAAAAAATGGCTTTGACCCGCGAATAGTGATTTTAAAGGGACATTTTGTCAAATTTAATTGTCGTCGTTTGAGTGTTTTTAGATTTATTAAAGTTGATGAATTAACATTTTTCAATTGAATTATATTTGCCAATTTTCCACAGTTGTTGATAGCTTCGATTGGATTGTGGTAAAACGTAGTAACTGAATTTGTTGTATCATTTACGGTTATAACAAATGAATTTATTACAAAATATGTCCATAAATGATTGAAAATAAATTTAATTTTTTCTGAATTAATATCTTCAAATAAAATAAATAACACCAGTTGTTCATTTTTAAATAACGTTTGATAATTTTTCGTAGCCATTTTGTTGAGTAAATCATATTTTCCAATAAAAATGTAGCCGTCGGTTTCAAAATTTAAATCACAATTTTTTTCAATTTGAAAAAACGAATACGAAAATTTGAAATTTGGAATAATCCTTTCGTAGATTTCATCCTTTTCATAAAATATTGTGACATTATTTGAATTTTTGAAAATTATGTTTGTAATATTTATAATTTGACTAACAAAATCATATTTTGATTTGGTGTCAAGAATACTGACACCTCCAAATGCAAATGGTACTAAAAATATTAAACAATAGGTTTTCCAAATTTTCATATTATTTTTTGTTTAAGCACTTCTCTAGTAAGAACCGTATCATAGTTTGGTATACCACAAATATAACAACCTATTACATTATATAATTGGTAGGCATATTATTTATAGCTGTTATTAATTTTTCGTAATTTTTAAATCATTAGCAACCTTAAAACGTTTTTTATTAATATTAATGGAACGAGTATTATTACCACTGATCTCTGATTAATGGATAATGAATGGAGATGGGCATTGTCAAATTTGACCGCTAGGGGCGCCAACTATATAACCACCTCAGTATATTATGAAGTATTAAAAATACCTTGTATTATTGTCTGTTTTGTGACTTCTTGTGATTTAACACGACGCGTTTCAGCAACGAGTTGCCATCTTCAGGTGTGGTTAATTAACCACACCTGAAGATGGCAACTCGTTGCTGGAACGCGTCGTGTTAAATCACAGGAAGTCACAAGACGGACATAAAGAAATACAAGGTATTTCTAATACTTCATAATATTCATATAGTGACTTGGAGACGCAACACTCTAAAAATGTATCACCTCGGTATATTTTTTTATTTTATTTATTGTAGATTATAGACGCGTCGACATCTCAGGTTCATCATCACCATATTGATGATGGATAACTTTTTTTTAGCAACGCACACATACTACTTTTTTGTCGCGCGATTTTGCGATTAAGTCGCTTGAATATCGCATACTCTTCGCTGAAATTGATGTAGATATCACAATAAACATACTTCTTTTTGTCGTGCGATTTTGCGATTAAATCGCTTGAAGATCGTCAGCTACCAATAAGGACGCATACTTTTCGGTGAAATTGATGTATCACGAGAAATTTCAAGCAGTTTAGTAATTAAACGTCAAATCGCGATGTAGAATCCTAAATCGCACGTTTTCGATACAAAAAGTAGCATGTGTATTATCAGTTATCCATTAATTAAAGATCAGTGACTTTACTTGATTTTTGTAATTTATTGTTTTTTTCCCACTGTATAATTTCTATTGAAAATATTATTCACTTTAATAAATACAGATGATTGCTAAAGTTATAGCATTCCTGCAGTTAGGAACATCCATCAAATGATGTAACATTACAATGCAATACTAGAAAAATCCATTTCAAACCTATGTCACCGTCGGGACTTAAACCCAAATTTTTCACTGTCATGGCGGCTGATCAGTTATCATTTTTACTTTACAGAGACACGATTGAATTTATAATATTTTATTTATAATACATATTTGGTTAAAAATTAATTTTTCTGGTAATAATAATTGTATTTGTAACGTTACCTACTTCATTACTTTATTAATTATGTTCAACTACTTGATTTGCCTGATTGTTAAGTCTTAATTTTATGATTTAATCATTTTTTTATTATAGGGTTTTATTTTCCCCACTCGAGACGTGTCTCTTTAGACATAACATTGCGATGCCTCAGGGCGTCGCCGACACACAGTTTAGGAACCACTGTGACACGAGGCATATTTTAAATTAAAGCAATGAGTTATCACCTTTATAACTCCGTATGGAGAACGTTGAAAAAGCCATACATGCATTTTTCAATGTATTCTCTTTTTACAAAATAAAACAAAAACCTCTCAAAAGCCATCATCAAATATGAATATCATCTATGAATAAAAAATGTAAAAAACAAGAGCGTCACAATTTTTAGTTGGGTTATAGACCTAGAGCTAGTGACAATTTTTTGGTGTTATTTATTCAAGGCCTTATTTTTGTGAAGATGTTGAGGGAGGCATATTAAAGTGCCCTGAGTAAGGAATTTTGCTAGATAGCGGGATGGGAGGGATGCAAACCGCCCCCAACATGTAACAAAAAATGATCACAATTATTATTGCTTCAAGGCTGAAATTGTTTGTATAGCTTGTCGGTGACCCAATAATGCCATTATAATATTTGCAAATCGATTGGTCAGTATTAAAGAGGTGGCAGATCACCCTAAACGTGTCATGTACCCGACGAAATTTATATTATTAGTTCAAGGTTCAAATTTTAATAGGTGATTACGGCGACTGTTTTAAGCATATATTTAAATTTGCAGAACAAAATGCCGGTATTTTAAATGTCGGACATTTTGTTTTGCAAATTGAGATATATGCTTGAAACAGTCGCCGTAACAACATATTAAAATTTGAACCTTGAACTAATAATATAAATTTTCTCGGGTACATGACACGTTTAAGGTGATCTGCCACACCTTTAATACTGACAAATCAATCTGCAAATATTAAAATGGCATTATTGGCTCACCGACAAGCTATACAAACAATTTCAACCTTGAAGCAATAATAATTGTGACCATTTTTTTTTTGTTACATGTTGGGGGCGGTCTGCATCCCTCCCATACCGCTATCTAGCAAAATCTCTTATTCAGGGCACTTTAATATGCCTCCCTCAACATCTTCACAAAAATAAGGTCTTGAATAGATAACACCAAAAAATTGTCACTAGCTCTCGGTCTATTAGTTTAATGAGAATTTTTGTAGTAATAATTGTGACAGTTGGCATTTCAACTTTTCAAAAGCCGGCCAAGTGCGAGTCAGACTCGCGCACCAAGGGTTCCGTACAATAATAAAGAGGTAGGTAGGAGTAAATAATTAACAGATTTTGAAAACTGTTTTTACTTATATTTTATTTTGTTCTTTTTAGTGTTTCTAAATTTTTCCGTATCAAAAATTAAATTAATTTTCAAAGTCAAAAAAATATATTAACAGAATATTTGATGAATAAAAAACAAAACAAAAATATTGCGAAACTCGGGATCTAACCAGGGACTTTTAGATCTTCAGTCGAACGCTCTACTAACTGTGCCAGTCGAACGATGATGTTAGACGCCTATGCCCTATAGTACAGTATATAAGTTAGGGTGGGTCAAAAAAATCAATTATTTTTTTTTTACAAGTGACACGGAAAAATAGGTTGCTAGACACCTTAAAAAAATTCTCACCAAATATGAGCTCTTAATTTTAATAGGAAGATCCTCCGCATCACAGTTTTTTATTTTTTTCTCAGTCCAATAGAAAAAAATTAAATACCTCATCATTAATTGATTGTACAGAAAAATGTTTTAAGAGAATTTTGTAGGAAATTTAATGCTCTATAAAAAAGGTATCTTATATTTTTTCCGCAAACCTCACCATTTGAAAGATATTGAAGTTTATTGTCGAGTTATAAAATTCATAAACAAAAATGAAATGTGTCTTAAAATAATCAAACTTAAATCTTCAATATCTTTCAAATGGTGAGGTTTGCGGAAAAAATATAAGATACCTTTTTTGTAGAGCATTAAATTTTCTACAAAATTCTCTTAAAACATTTTTCTGTACAATCAATTAATGATGAGGTATGAATTTTTTTCTATTGGACTGAAAGAAAAATAAAAAACTGTGATGCGGAGGATTTTCCTATTAAAATTAAGAGCTCATATTTGGTGAGAATTTTTTTAAGGTGTCTAGCAACCTATTTTTCCATGTCACTTGTAAAAAAAAAAAATAATTGATATTTTTGACCCACCCTAATATAAGTACGTTTAGAACCACTGTTGTAATAAAATAAAAAACAGTAATTTTTTAAAATCAATTGATTATTTAAATCTAATTATTATTTGTCAGGATTCATGCCACAACAACGCCCAATCTGTGAAAATTGCAACTAGCTACTTTACCGTTTGTGAGAGAGTCTTGTGACAGACGGACGGACGGATGAACAGACATCGTTCGGAGGTACGGTACCCTAAAAAGCAAATATAGATACGTAGATGACATCACGAAAAGTTTTAATCTTTTTGAATGTCACTTCCAATAGAATTAGAAAGCTGTTTTGTTTCCTAATGAATTAAATATCAAATTTATACACTGCAGCTATAACACAAAATGTAAAACAATAAAAATTCACGTCTGATTCATAAATTTTTAAATTTTTCATCTACTTTCCGCTTCTTTTTTTCGTTTTATGGATTTAAAATTGATAACAATGTTTGTAAGGCCACCAATTGCCAGGGAACTAGGGAAAGTATGAATTAGATATCTAATTTATTATGTGTGAACATAGTAATAGGACTTGAGAATGGCCGAGCGTGTAGCAGTGCTGTTGTTTATATGGAGTTGCTATGGTTCCTCTATTACAAGTCCCCAGTTCCCGGGTCTTCAATTTATTATTTTCAATTTTCAATATATTATTAAAAAAAATAATGAATTGAAAATATGAATTGGTGCTAGGCCTAAATAACCTTAGCTGTTGGTTGTCTTTAAAACACAATTTACATATATTATGAAGTATTAGAAATACCTTGTATTTTTTGATGTCCGTCTTGTGACTTCCTGTGTAATAATAACTTTAGTTGTTGGTGGTCTTTAAAACACAATTTCACAATATAGTAATACATAAAATTGTAACAAGATCTTCGTCTGTAATTTCGTTCATTTTCGGGGTTTTTAGAGTTTTTGGGTATTTTCATTTTGTATTATTATTTTCGATAAGAAAATAAAGGTATCCTTCAATAAAAAGAGAGGGCATACACTACATAATACAAGTCGTCGATTAATAATTAACTTTAGAAAACTCACCACACGTGCCATAAAGAATCAATCCTTACCTGCAACAGAAAAAAATATTGATTTAAATATTAAAAAAAATTGAAAAATTAATAATAATTGACATAAATTCTACAATATTTTGTGACAACATTTTCGTCATAATGCAGTGGCTTCTATGAACAGGGTCGGGTTAAGCCATGTAGAGGCCCGTAGGCAATGCAAGTCTCGGGGCCCCTCTCTCCTTATATGTAACGTAGGTAGGTCAAAAATATTTATAGGCAATTTCCAACCGTCTAACGCGGTATCTATTCCTATAGCATAAATATAGCAGCTTACCGTATTGTTTACGTGGCGTAGTGGTTAAAACGGATGCTTCATACGCAATACGTCGCGGGCTCGAATCCCGTGCAACACCATTAATTTTAGTTTTTTTTAACTAAGTATGCCAATTCCACCTACTATTTATTTATATTTTCTTCTATTTTCTCTATTTCTTTTTAGTGTATTTGCCATAATATGGCACATACACTATTGGCGTCGGTCGGATGGCGGGACCTAGAGGTCGGACCAAAATTTCTCGACGTTTCATAGCCTCCTAAACACTTTGGCACCATTTTTGAAAATGTTTATATATATATGTATGTATATATATATTTATATATATATATATATATATATATATATTTATATATATATATGTGTGTACACGATAACTCTCGACAGACTTAATCGATTGAAACGAAATTTGGTACACACATTGGAACCCATCACCGCAAGAAGCCTATTTAAAATGGGCCCGATCGGGCCATTTTCAGGGTTGTATTTAGGGGTTCCAAAAAGTTTTTGGGCCCAAAAATACCGAAAAATTTGTCAGAATCGTTTCAAAATTGAAATTTAACTCTTTAGTAAAGATTAAAATGTGCTGCTAAAATTTTAATAAAATCGGCCCGACAGGACCGGACTTACAAAATTTTTAAGAAAACACTGGTTTGCGGATAGTGATTTACTTACCGAAGGGTGTATTTAATTTGGTACAAAGGTTGCATTGATAATATTATTGAAATTAAGAAAAAAAATATTATTTTAAGGGATGTATTAAGGGGTTAAATTTTTTATTTTGTCCAAAAACAAACTTAAGTTTACATAATAAAGCCACAAGGCCTGAATTAGCAAATACACTATATTGTCGGCAGGGTTTGGCACTGCGACCCGAGTTTTTTTATTAACTATGATTTATTTTTCTCACGGGTTGGGGGCCCATAAGTTGGCTATATGGATAATTCGGGACTGTTCACGAGTCACAGAAACAAGTTCGGTTGACACAATTTCCAATGTAGAAAACAAAGGAAACTATTAAAATTTTCATTACCGTTGCGGCACATTGTTTGGTTTGACAAAGTATTATAAATTTAACTCTTAAAATATTTTTATTTCAATTAAAGAGATGACAGTCAGTTTTTTATGTGCAATGTTGTTAAATAATTGTTTCCATCCTTTTCCTGCTAAAAGGTTTTAGTGTACCGAACATTACTGCAGGTACGAGCTTTAACTGTGAATGTATTTGTGACTATGGAAGTGGATCCATGTAGGTATGGGGCAACGATTGAGGATTGCCCAGCGTCAATTCAACTTTTTCCACTCATATTATGGTTTTCTCAGATTTTTTGTTGAAATCAATTTTATCTTGTAAGGAGATAAAAAAAAATGTTTTTATTAAAAAAAAAAATTTTATTAAAAAAAAATTTTTATTGAAAAAAAAATTTTTATTGAAAAAAAAATTTTTATTGAAAAAAAAATTATTGAAAAAAAAAAATTTTATTGAAAAAAATTTTTTATTTGTTTTTTGTCTGTGCTAATATCAGAAACTACTGAATCAATATCTCAGACGCTAATGACCTCTGTTGTCGAGCGTCTATAATCCACAATTCAATTTTCACTGAATCAATATAAAAAAAAAATTACTTTTCACAAGGCTACGTCTTTCCCAAGTGACAGACTATATTATTGTAGCAATAATTTTGTTACATTACACTCATTCTTGATATGCCTTTTTCAAAATTATTTTTACATAGCGACGCCATTAAATTGAAAGTTGTTGATAATCAATAACACTTTTTTGGTTTTGAATTCATAAAAATATCATATCGAAGAAAACATATTTCATAACGAATTTATTCTAATAGAATATATTGTGTTTTATTTATTAAAAGTAAGAACATATTTTGTTCTTACAATTGGTGACCCCGACGTGATTTGAACACGCAACCTTCCATTTCAATTTTTTTTCCACGCGCAGGGGGGGTGTAATGTAGCAATAATTTTGTTACATTACACTCATTCTTGATATGCCTTTTTCAAAATTATTTTTACATAGCGACGCCATTAAATTGAAAGTTGTTGATAATCAATAACACTTTTTTGGTTTTGAATTCATAAAAATATCATATCGAAGAAAACATATTTCATAACGAATTTATTCTAATAGAATATATTGTGTTTTATTTATTAAAAGTAAGAACATATTTTGTTCTTACATTATTATATACATGCTGTTGAATGAGCCATTTTCCTGAGAGTAGTCCCTTCAATTATCCACGAGACGCAGCACTTGTGGTAGATACAAACATTATTTATTCCCCATTAGTGTCGTGTCATTTTAGTGGTATAACTTAATTATTTAATTAATTTAATAATAATAATAATTTAATAATTAAGTTATGTACCATTAAAATGACACGACACTAATGGGGAATAAATAATGTTTGTACCTACCACAAGTGCTGCCTCTCGTGGATAATTGAAAGAACTTACTTTCAGGAAAATGGCTCACTGGTTATGTGTAAATAATGATTATACATATATTTTTTATTTATTGTAGATTATAGACGCGTCGACAACTCAGGTCATTAGCGTCTTAATTACATTAAATAACATGATCAATTAATACTAAGCGACGTCACAAAACATTCATGAGCGAGGTGGGATTCGAACCCACGACAGCCTAATCCAAAGGCCAGCACGCTGACCATTACCTACACAAAGCTGTCCTCGATTTAACATATTATAGAGATATGTGCAGTTCTTACTCTTCTGATTTTTTAGAGCAAAAATACATTGCATAATATTATATGGTGTTTCCATGGATCCTATTGGGATCTGTCAAATGAGCATATGACATCTGGTGGTAGAAAATTTTACTCGAATAAGGTAACAGTGTAAATTTATCGTGAAATTGTTTATTACAAAAATAAAACAAATAAAATAAACAAAAAGTTTATCGATAAAAATGGAATCCGCGACGTTTTCTAATATCAATTTGTGGACGCGACCCCTTAGCTGCATGTGATCTTAAAAAAAAATTTTGTTCGACGGCGTTCATACAGTACGGCGTGATTTAATTTTTTGTCCACGACTGTAGTCACGCCGCACGTTCCCTTTGGTTCCCTGATCTGCGGCGTGGAGTTAATTTAAAGTTGTCTCAATCGAATGATTTATAATTTGGTTAGCCCTGCAGCAAAAGAGGGAGCGAGTGAGAGACATAGAGAGAAAGCGGTACGCGTTTTACCTCATTTTTTACCTCCATTTTGCTTTTCACTGCTGTAAATTGAACACGTTCGAAGCGGTTTGAACGATGAGAGGCGGCTTTGGTGATTTTAGTTTGTATTGACATAAGTTATAAACAAGAAAAACATTCAAGCCACGAAAACGTATTTTTTGATTTGAATTTTCGTCATCAGTGTTTTAAATTCGATTTTGTATACAAAACCAAATGAGAGAGAGAGAGTGAGAAAGAGAAGAGGTTCTGATAATGGATTGTTTATGGCTGAAATGGAAATGTGACCGACGAAGCGTCAAAAAGGGGAAAAATATTGGTGCGAATTATTTCACGGAAGGCGTATCACCTTCACCAATCCTATTATCTAATGTTATGCTTTGTATACTGGGTGTAACAAAACGTTGCGACGGATGAATTGATTTTGAAACGTCAGTATCAATCTTCCATAATAGAATAAGATTTTTTTTAATTTTAAATTTCGGATCCTGCCAATTTTTATTTCCCACCTCTACTATGGTAGGGAAGTAATGGATTTAGTCCGAAAAAAATATTTCGAGATTTTAACAAATTTCACGTTTTGACACCCTAGCAATCGTTTAAGATCATTTTCTGACTGATGTCTGTATGTGTGTGTGTGTGTATGTGGTCAATTTTTCGCCTCCGATCTGTGAAAACGGAACAACATACGGCCATGCCGATTGTTCTATTGTGTGTATCAGCCTTTAACTTAGATCTGATTAGATTTTGAGTCAAATCGGTTCAGTGGATCCTGAGATATTAAAAAAAACGTTCTCAATGCCACGTATTAACATTGGTAAAAAAAATATAAATGAATTCTAGATGTTATAGTATGAAAAAAATGTAAATATTTTTTTTCTCTAAAATGTACAGTTTTCGAGAAAAAAATATTTTACTAAAAAAAATAAAAATTGTACGTAAATCAAGGTAACCATGATTTTTGCTATATTAAGCTAGCCATCAGTAGATCACTAAACAAAAAAGAGGGCCATGCTTTTTTTCAAAGAATAAAGAAAGAGTGCTTATTTTTTGCAAATATTTACTAGGTGGGAAGTATAGGACTGGTCATCAGTCGAATTTTTAAATGTAGGGTTCAGAGTTTCTACTGTATATCAAGGGATGTGGAAGTTTGTTAATAGTTTCGTTTGAGCTATCTTTGAACTCAGCTGCCATTAAGACAGTAATTATAGTTAAATCGATTGATGAGCAGATGAGTCGGTGAATATACGTATACTTAGTAGGCTTAGGTAAAGCCGGCTCCATACAACATGGCAAATGTCGACCAATGTTGACAATCGAGCAATTGTCATTCCGTGTGAATGCTTTTCATATGGCCAATATTTAACAGTCACCAACGTTGGCATTGGACGACATTCGCTTTGAGGGCGGTTTTTTTGAACACACATCAAAGGAATTGGCCAACGCTGGTCTCAACTTGAAAAAATGACTTTGTTTGCATCCAGACGATTGGAAAGTTTTCACTACGCGATGTTTGTCAGTGTGATTTATGAGCTGCATGAAACATGTATTCAGAGCTGGGCACAAGAAATGATTACCGCTGAAGCACTTGCAATAATTGCGTCATCTTCGCTATCCATTTTGTTTAATGTTGGTGTATATTGGCTAAAACATTGGGTGTAGATACTAAGCTTGGCCAACGCTGGCAAAACAGAATAAGAAATTATTTGAAGCAATTGCAATAATTGCGTCATCTTCGCTATACATTTTGTTTAATGTTGGTGTATATTGGCTAAAACATTGGGTGTACATACTAAGCTTGGCCAACGCTGGCAAAACAGAATAAGAAATTATTTGAAGCAATTGCAATAATTGCGTCATCTTCGCTATCCATTTTGTTTAATGTTGGTGTATATTGGCTAAAACATTGGGTATAGATACTAAGCTTGGCCAACGCTGGCAAAACAGATTAAGAAATTATTTGAAGCAATTGCAATAATTGCGTCATCTTCGCTATACATTTTGTTTAATGTTGGTGTATATTGGCTAAAACATTGGGTGTAGATACTAAGCTTGGCCTACGCTGGCAAAACAGAATAAGAAATTATTTGAAGCAATTGCAATAATTGCGTCATCTTCGCTATCCATTTTATTTAACATTGGTGTATATTCGCTAAACATTGGGTGTACTAAGCTTGGACAACGATGGCCAAACAGAATCCTGTCGTGTGGACACTGGAGTGCATATTCAAATGATCACACATGCCCAACATTGGTCGCCAATATATTCGCCAACGTTGGCATACGTTGGCCATGTCATCTGGAGCCGGCATAAGGTGCACACTGAACAAGGCAAACGTGACTCTTCTTAACACGCTGATAGATCTGTCTGATCTCTTAATTGCTTCCGATGCTGTGATTGATTGAATACCATTTCACCAACTAATGAAAAAATAAACTAGTTTTATACGCATTCAATTGTTCACTGTGTTCATGTTTTGTTTTTTAACGCATTTTTGAAGTGTAACTTGCGTTAAATATTTAACGGTGTCACGATGACAACGACTAACAAGTCATACATTATGCTACAAATGTCAATTTATATAACATTAATGCTGGGTTGCAGATTTTTATGTGCCCCACGTTTTTATTACTTATTCCGCTGACGCAGCGACACAAAGTGGTTTGTGTCCTAATTATTTTCAAGTTTTTGGTATAGCTGATGATTTAAAATAAAACCGTTTAACTTAAAAGTTTTTTACCTATTTTTATTTATTCTTTATCCGTACACAATTGAATGAGCTACATCTAATGTCTACATGGTTACAATATTATGTAAGTATGTATATTTAAAGTTTGTCATTTGCATGATATTTGCATAGATGCATAGGTTTTCATGTCATGGCAGCTATTATTTGTGAAGAGTTCGTGAGTTTTGACACGAAACGTGCTATTGCATGTGTTAGCTTCTGTCAGGGATCGATTCTGTGCCTCGCACATAACTTTTTTTCTTCTCTAATACTTCACCGGGGCCCATATATCACGTCTCTCAACAATGTAATATATTGTAAGTTATATATTATGTCATATAAGAATTGCCGCAGGTAGACATTTCATACCTGATATGTAAGAAAGCACAGGACGCTGATCGGATTTCTGCTATCACTAAAATCGAATTAGAAATACTTACGTCTTTTTGTATTTAAAGAGAAAGAGAGATTTTAGATTATAGACGTTCGACAACTGAAGTCATTACCCGCTATTTTTGTATTTAAAATTAGCTTGTTTTGGAAATTACGAATTTCGTGTTTTCTACTTTTTGAAGTTATACTTCTTTACCGAGGGTAGAGAACTGGTTACTGGAATGACCTCAACTCAAATATTGCCGACTCAAAAATTAATGGAATGCTGTAATTTAACGTTGACATGCATAAAACTGCTCTATCGATTTGGATGAAATTTACTGAAAAGGGATTAATTAGGGAACCAAAAAATTAATCTAGCATAGTCTCATCCCAGGAAAAATTCGTTTTCTTATAGATTTTAAAATTTCAAAAATCAAAATAATCTAATATTCTAAGCAGGCTTTGGATGCTTATGTATAGATGTTATGATATCCATGGATTTTATTAATAATATTTATTAATTTTTAAAATGCTGAGAGGGGATAAGCAAAAGTGTTAAATAAATAAAACGTTAAAGGCTTGAATGTGTTTTGAAATTAAACATATTTACGCCCGGTAGAGTGAATTGAATTCATACGGTTGAACGTATAACGCAAACAGCTAACGAAAAGATCGGACCACATTACCAAAGCTAGCAATATTTTACCATTTTTAGTGATGGACGATGCGAGATGTTTTTACAATCGAAACAATTGCAATCGTTCATAATAACAATCGAGTCCACAATCGACTCGGAGTTTGATTTTACATTCGAAATGTTCGATTGTTCAAGTCGATTATTTGCTAAATAGGTTATAGCAATAGAAGCGAATGAGAATACATATAATCGCGATTCAAGGTTATATGCTAGTCGATTGACGTTCACGCGACTCGTTGATTGTTCACTGTTCAGTTGGTACTCTGTGATCTCTTTATTATTGAATTCGTATCGGGTATACAGTACTGTACGATTCAGTCTCGGTAAATTACGAAACAGCAACAATCGAGTCCAAGTGACAATCATCGAGAGTCATCGAGATATTTAATCAATCGAGACAATCGAGTAAAACATCTCGTATTCGCGCATCACTAATCATTTTATATTGACGATGTTATTTGTATTAAAAATTTTACTTCTGTAGTGTATATTGTAAACTAAGTACAAGGTCTATTTTTTATGAACATACGGTATATAGGGTGTTGTTTTTGGTATCTTGGGAACGGTAAAAGATATAAGGCTGGTTAAATTAGAGAAAAGTTGCGTTTTTTCATGACGAATGAGAATCTGAAAAGAAATCCAGGATATTTTGATTGGTTTTTGAATTATCATGAAAAAATTAATTATGGTTTCAGAAAAAAATTATCTTCGCTATCATTGACGCTATTTTAATCAAACTTATTAACTCTGTGTTTTTGACCACTCCGAGTTGAAAAATGCCAAAAGAAATTTTCTAGACATTCTAGATTTCAAACAGAGATAGTTAACCGTTCTCAAGATACCAATGGTGACCATTGAAAAAATCACCACCCTGTATAACCAGTTAAAAATAATATACAATGGTTAAAAAGCTAAAATTATTTTTTAATGAAAAAATGGACTTACATAATTCTCTACTTGTTCAACAAACAGGTTTATCCGTTATTCACAAAGGTACCATAAACTCGATAATTAAAATTTATAATTATGCTCCGACAACAATAAAAAAAAACGCTATTAAAACTCTTCTAAAACAACTGGAAACAAAGCAAACAACTGTTGTCGGCATAGCTCAAGAATATGCAGAGTTTAAAATATTATTATTATATAATAAAAATTAACAAACGCTGTCTGCAGATAAAAATTCATTTATTATACAAAATGTTCCGAAAATATTTACATACCTATTAATAGCTCGCGTTTTTTATGATGGACCGATTTTGGCGATCGAGGTGTCATTTGAAAAGGTTCGCAGTACAGATGTGAAATAATGTCTCAGAATTGCGATAAGTGGATTTTAAGAGTTAAAGAACGAATTTTAAAAAATAGATTTGTAACGTTACAAAATAGATGATATTATATTATAAGCATGCTTTGGAAAAACAATTTACATTATGTCAAGTAACAGTTAAATACCGACATTTTGTTCTGCAAATTGGAATATATGTTTAAAACAGTCGCCGTAACAACATATTAAAATTTTAACCTTAAACTAATAATATAAATTTCGTTGGGTACATGGCATGTTTAGGGCGATCTGCCACCCCTTTAATACTGACCAATCGATCTGCAAATATTACAATGACATTGGGTCACCGACAAGCTATACAAACAATTTCAGCCTTGAAGCAATAATAATTGTGACAATTTTTTTGTTACATCTTGGGGGCGGTTTGCATCCCTCCCATCCCGCTATGTAGCAAAATTCCTTACTCAGGGCACTTTAATATGCCTCCCTCAACATTTTCCTAAAAATAAGGCCTTGAATAAATAACAACAAAAAATTGTCACTAGCTCTCGATCTATTAGGAGAATATGAAATATTTAAGTTTTCCTTTTTCTTTTTCAGCTAAGGTTATTTGGGCCTAGCATTAATTCATATTTTCAAATTAATATGTTTAATAGATTTTTTTTATTATTAAAAATAATAAATTAAAAAACAAAAAAATATTTCTTTAATTTTGCAATTGCTCACTAGAGGTCAGACATTGTAACAGATTTTTAGTTTGGAAAGCTGTCACTACATATCGCTGTTAGTAACTTATTTATATTCATTTATTTAACCAGATAATTTACATAATTTTTAATTATTTTATTATAGTCTACTCTAGCCGGTTATCACAAGATGTCAAACTAACGAACATTCAAATTGTGTAGCCTCTATAATCATAATTATTTTTTAAACATACTGTATAGCTACCTATAACAGCGTACTTCACAGTTTACAACAATGTGCGCGACGATGTCAAGCTATACATTATTTTTGCGATGAATTGAAAAGGGGAGATAAAAATGATAGTAATCAGATAAAAATAAATGAGCGCGCATCTATAGAGGGGGGGTCGCGACAAAGCTGTGAAAAATGATCTCTTTTAGACGCGGCTGGCCACAGCTGATAAAGAATAACCGGTGTGTTTCAATGCCCATAATATACAAAGATACAATACCTTGTTTCTATACTTACAGGCTGTGCGACGAAACGCGATCATTTCACTATTTTTCGACGTGAATAACGTCTAATGTCTCATACTCGGGTAGAATTTTAGAAATATTAGATGCAACGGAAATAGTCGAAAGTGGTTGACATGTAAACCAAAACAGTATAAATATCTAGGTACTATTTGTGTATCGCGTTAGCGTATTTGAAATAATTTTCACTTTCATGATGAGCTCTCGCTAGTACGAAGATTCACTTCTACAAAGCTATATTGAATTAACACTCGCATGTAGTGAAAATCTATTAATTCCGAAGCATACAAGGAGAATGTTAGATTAGTAATCATGTCGCGGTTGAGTAATTGTAAGCTCATTCCGCAGCGAATGTGGAAAGGTTCAGGTTAGAATCCTGACTGTGACTATGGTCGGTAAAATGATTTTTTCAGATATGTTCGGAATCAATTATATAATTGGCTGCTTTCCAACAAAATTTTCAGAACACAGTATGTATGGGTAACTATATTAAGGTTTCAGATACAGTAATCCAGGTGATCGTGCGGAAAAGTACGAGTCTACGCCAAGCCACGCTTGTGTTGTTTTTAGTATATGTGAACGAGAGAGGGCGAGAAAGTATACCGGTGAGTGAGAGAGTTTCACTTTGACCGTGCGATCTTAAGCACATATATCTTCTTTTTACTAGCCTACGAAAAAAGGAGGGTTATGGCTTTTTATATGCATATAACTAGTCTTGCTTCGCTCGAATAGACGCTGATGAACTTAGATGTCGAACATCTATCTATCTATCTGGCTTCGCTCGAACTAATGCTGGTTATGACAGAAACCTTATACCGATCGTAGCGATGATATCTAGCAGACAACCTTTAAATTAGTTTATTTATAAAGCGTTAAAATATCCCAGAGTTTTGGCAACTACTGACCGAAGTATCTACTGCATTATTACTTCAATCAATTGCTGCTAGATGTCAGAGTTTGATAAATCTTATCTTAGTTCGACCGTAGTTGGAGCCTACTTTATGTTTGGGTATACAGACAAACTGACAAAAATTCCGGAATCTCGTTTTTCAATCAAGTTGTTATACAAAACACCAAAAAAAATTCGACTGATGACTAGTCCTATACTTCCCACCTAGTAAATATTAGCAAAAAATAAACACTCTTTTTTATTCTTTGAAAAAAAAAGCATGGCCCTCTTTTTTGTTTAGTGATCTACTGATGGCTAGCTTAATATAGCAAAAATCATGGTTACCTTGATTTACGTACAATTTTTATTTTTTTTTTTAGTAAAATATTTTTTTTCTCGAAAACTGTACATTTTAGAGAAAAAAATATTTACATTTTTTTCATATTATGCCATCTAGAATTCATTTATATTTTTTTTACCTATGTTAATAGGTGACATTGAGAACGTTTTTTTGAATATCTCAGGATCCACTGAACCGATTTAACTCAAATTCTAATCAGATCTACGTTAAAGGCTGATAAACACAATAGAACAATCGGCATGGCCGTATGTTGTTCCGTTTTTACGATATCGAAGGCGAAAAATTGACTACATACACACGCAACAACACACACACATATACAGACATCAGTCAGAAAATGATCTTAAACGATTGCTAGGGTCTCAAAACGTGAAGATCTGTTAAAATCTCGAAATATTGTTTTCGGACTAAATCCATTACTTCCCTACCATAGTAGAGGTGGGAAGTAAAAACGAAATATTACGGACGGTCCCGTTACAATTTTGTAAAATTACCAATCTACAAATTACAAAACGAGTTTCCCGCCGTCTATGTATTTTGCACTGATAACATTTTTTTTTAGTATTTTTCTTTCTGCACACCTTCTACAAAGTTATGACAAATAAATAAGGAAAGGGTCAGAGTACAGGGGCAATGTGTTACAAGAAATGGCCTTTAGTTGAGTTATCGCGCAGGAGGGCGTATGTACGCTCCATGCGATCCTGTTATGAGTCGAGGGAAAGAGTTCTTCTCGTTTCTGCGTTCCTGGTAACTTATTCAATGGCTATTAAGCCGTCACGAAACAGTGCTTGTGAATTGCCTAACCGTTCAGACTCTCCTTAACCTACAGATCGACAAATCTATAGTCAAGTTTCAAAATTTAAGATGGTGAGTCATGCACTTTATATAAGCGGCACAGTTTTTATTAATGGACTCGTATGCTAACATTATGTCAATGGTTTCATCTCCATTAACCTTGTTATACGAACTATGCATGACTTAATATCTTAAATTTTGTAACTAGACTTAATAGATGAATTGATGCATTATAAAATATCGTTTCACTTAAAAAGCTACATCCAATGAACAAAAACATGCGTTACTAACAATATTGAGTTACAATATTTTAATTAAAAAAAAAGTCAAGAGGTGTCAGAAGCTGTGATTTTTACGCTTGTATATAAAACCGAATTTATCAAAGCTATATAGACAATACAATTGAAAAGTTATTATTTGACCGCCATTTTGCAATCTGATGCAATTTTATTTTTTTGTGTCCTATAAAATTCTTAAATATCAATTTTCAAAAAGATCGGATAATTTTTACAAAAAAGTACTTATTGCCGCCATTTTGAAATCTGACGTCATTTTATTTTTTTGTGTCCTATAAAACTCTTAAATATCAGTTTTCAAAAAGATCGCATAATTTTTACAAAAGTACATATGGCCGCCATTTAGGGTATTGAATCGTGACTCAAAAATAAACAAGATTCGGTTCACTGAACAATTCACCTTTTTTGTAGGTTGACTTCAAAAGTAAATGGACAGATATTAGCCCAAAAAGATGCGTAAGAAGTGACTGACCTGAAGATTACAGAGAAGAAATGCTGAGATTCACAGCCGAGCCAGGAACTTGTCGTATATCCAAAACAGTTGAGATAGTCAACGATGGCCCAAATTGCTTCCACGTGCTCGTAAATCAATCGATCAATTTAGACCTCCAACTTTCACAACGCACTAATCCACTTCATGAGATATGTTTCACCACTCACATGTAAAATTATCGTCAAAATTTTCAACGAATAATACCCAAAAGGCAAAAATAGAAATATATTTACCAAGCAAACAACTTGACACTTTGAATAAAAATCGACGAAAGAGTTCGTTCTAGAAATCTATGCGACTAAAAATTTTTAAGATATGACCTGTTACATAAAATTCATAAAAGGCAAAACTAACCATGACAAAGCATAGCTTCAAAAATTATTTCATGTTTTGCATAATTTCCAAATAAACAAACCTCGCCTATGTTGCGTCATAATTGAAATGTATGTAACGTACAGGTACCAATGCTATCAGAAAATGTCTTTTTCATCAAAAACAATGAAATGTATACTTGTTTTCAGTTGAGTAATTATCATGGAAATATTTATACTGAAACAATGATTTAATTTCGGTTTTCGTAGAGAGAATTAAAACGCATTAGAAAACCAATTTCACGATTAACAAAATTAACATTCAATTTGCCACAAATTCATTTAATTGTTTGCTTAATGTGTCATGAAATAGAATGTTAACGACAGCGTAAAAATAAAAAATTAATCCATTAGCGACAACACTCTACACTGGCGTAGCCTAGCGGCCGGTTTCCGAAAAACAATTATAAAGAGGTGACATTTTTTGAAGCGAAGAACGTCTTATGCAGGGGCGAACTAAGGGGGGGGGGCGGAAGGGGCAGCTCGCCCCGGGTCTCTGATCCTGGGGGGCCTCCAAATATCGAAAAGTCTTTCTTAATCAAATCCCAAACAAGGCTAAAATATGTTTAGTAAGTAAGAGGCAGTTTGGAGTTGGAGGCCCCGTTACGTATACAAAATATAAATCAGTGTAGCTGTATGGTAAAGTACTTGTCTGCCGACAGGTACAAACATCGAGCCCAGGTTCGAATCCCGAAGGCTTTTAGATATTTTTTTTATTTTTTTCTTTTTTTTAAAATATATTATAGGTATTGGATAACAATTTAAAATACCTTTAAAAAAATAAAATTATCTACAATTATTTTATCTATCGTATTTTACGAACATATTTTGTTTTTATATAATATATACTGCTGTCAGTGACTCTAAGGTGTTCGACATTAATTCAATTAAAGTCTAAAACCATGCATGTGGTGATTAAAGTATGGTGTGCAACGCGTGTGTTAAATCTTTAGGCGTCTGACGCATAAAGATATATTTAGCACACTAGTTACATAATATACTATTGTATCGTGTGTGTTTTAAAGACCACCAACAGCTAAGGCTATTTGGGCCTAGCACCAATTCATATTTTCAATTCATTATTTTTTTTTTAATAGTAAATTGAAAATCCAATTGGCACTTTTACCAGCTCTCGGGCTAAAACCCGGGAACTGGGGACTTGTAATAGAGTAACCATAGCAACGCCATTACACAGCATTGCTACACGCTCGGCCATTCTCAAGCTCTACTATTGTATGATTAACTTGAATACAATGTAAATCAAATTGAGTTATTTAGCATGTAAAGTCAATATGTTGGTTGAAATCAATATAGAGGTTCATTATTAAAAAAAATGCAGCCCCCTAATTTAAATTTCTGTCTACGCCTCTGAGATAGCACGTTCTAAAAACACGGCTACGTGATTTTATGGAAAAGAGGGAAATAATCAGAATTAATATCGTATTGTTCTACGGAATGAAATATTATTTTACTTTAAATAGGTATTATTTCTAAATATTGTTTCAATTTGTTTATTGAAGCTCATGGATAAACAAATAATCGATTTTACCTCGTTTGAGGGGCTTATTTATTAATTATAGGTAATTTAACATAAAAAACGGGTGTGTCAATATCGCGATGACGTCAATACCGTTAAACACAAATAATTGTATTCGTTGACTATGTTTTATTCAACTTTTTAAAATATATTTTTGAGTAAATTCTCTACTACTTTAGCTATCGCTGAGACCCACCATTGCCCCACCACTTATTCGTATTCCAATCGCCCGTACGAGGGAGCTCAAGATTATATATGTATCACTTTTGAAGGAATAAATAAATAAATTATAATATTACGTATGTTTTACATATACAGGGTGATTCCAAAGTTGACGTTATCCTTTCACCAGCGAATAGGGCTTCAACAAATAAGATTTTTTTTTCTTTGGCGCTTTTTCGAAATATCAACATCAACGGAGATACAAGGTGTCAAAGTTTTATTTAAAAAATTAAAATTAATTAATAACTGCCAGACCATTTGAGATATTTAAGAAAAATTTTGTAAGAAAATAAAATACATATGTATGAATTCAAAACTTAATTTTAGGTGCCCATTAAAACGGTTTTTATTTTTTACTCGAAAACAAGGAATTCAACAATAATTTTTATTTTTAGAAAAATCAGTTTTTTTTCTACGCGCACCACTGGTCAACCCAAAAATATTTTATTTATTCAAGAGTTTCCCTCCCACGTAGCTATTGACACCTACAAATTTTTTTTTAAATATCTCAAGTGGTTTGGCAGTTATTAATAAATTTTAATTTTTTAAATAAAACTTTGACACCCTGTATCTCCGTTGATGTTGATATTTCGAAAAAGCGCCAAAGGAAAAAAAATCTTATTTGTTGAAGCCCTATTCGCTGGTGAAAGGATAACGTCAACTTTGGAATCACCCTGTATAATCAAGTTTTCACTTCTGTCGTGTGGTCATAAGCACACACCCACTTTTTTTAATTTGCGATGTGGATAGCAAATTTAAATTTTAAACTATAATAAAACATCGATCAAAACAATTCGTAAATCTTTAATTTTTAACATTTCTTTGTTTTGTGGTGCTGACGGCAAAAAAACATTTAAACTATAGAAACGTCATCAGGGTTTTTGTCACAATTTTACCCAAAAGGTTAAGAATGTTGTAAATCAATGCATTTACTACCCAACTGCAAGTGAGATACAAAGCTCGTAAAGTTTACGTTCCCGCAACGTCGTAAAAACGTTTGGTAAAAGATTTCGACTTACTGCATTCGTACGGTACAACACACACAACACATCCGTCGATATCTGCGGATCCCTCCATATAATCCGCAGATAGTACTTAAAAAAGAGTGGTCCCAAGTTTGAGCTTTGGGGCATTCTCAATTTACAGGCAGATGTGCGAATAGTGAGGTTTATTTACTTTAAAAATGGTATGCACACTGTGTAATTTTTATAGAAAAAAGTACAGTAGATTCCCTCTAAATGGACTCGTTTACTGCAGCCTTTTTCGTCTCGAATATTTAACCATTTGACTGTTCTAGATATTCAATTTTTTTTTAAATCAAATGTGCGTAAAGAAATCGGAGCATATTTTTTATGCCAATATTAATATACAGGGTGTTTCATAATATATGCGCAGGACTTCAGGATGTGATAGCTCGTTTAAAAATATGAAAAAAAGTTTCTATTAACTAACCCTCTAAAATGCACCATTATAGAGGTACAGGGTGTTGAAATTGAAAAAAATTTCGTTTTTTGCGAATATCTCCGGAACCGTTTATCGTATACAAAACAGCTTTTGTAAGCATTTGCTACTCATAATAAGCTATCTTTTGCGCGGAATTTTTTTTTTAAGTCATAATTGGTGAAGGTTTTGAAGGGGTAGTGGGTGTAAAATGGTGCATTTTAGAGGGTAAGTTAATAGAAACTTTTTTTCATATTTTTGGACGAGCTATCACATCCTGAAGTCCTGCGCATATATTATGAAACACCCTATATAAAATAGTAATAGGACCTCTGCGATCTGTTTAAAATTTCGATTTTTTACATTTTTTTTTTAAATTTTATATAACGGAAGAATGTGTTTCCAGATTTTTTGTCTATCGAAATTATACAGTCCAGTGACGTTCGTAAAATGTTTTCATTGGATTATACGTTTTAATTCTTTTCAGTTAAACTCTTTTATATAAATTACTACACCATGTATTTTTATGATACGAACCTGAGATACAAAAATGCGTAGTAGGTACCTAGGTTTTAAACGTAATTAGCCTTCGTAATTAGTTTAATGAGACGGATATTTTGTATGTTAGAACAAATTCTTCGTCGGATTAGCCGAATTGAAAGCCGTATTAAGAATAACTGCGATCATGAAACATCACATTAAATTCTAAGTGTGTACAATCTTACGTCTGTCACTTGACTTCTATTGGCTTTGATCGGATGGCAGGACCTAGCAGTCGGTCCATAAATTCTCCTAGAGAAATATGCGTGGTCCTTGTCAAACTAGATTTTCTGACAATACTTTTTGTAACTCTGCATAAGAAATAATAAAATTCGACTGATGACCAGTCCTATACTTCCCACCTAGTAAATATTTGCAAAAAATAAACACTTTTTTTTTATTCTTTGAAAAAAAGCATGGCCCTCTTTTTTGTTTGGTGATCTACTGATGGCTAGCTTAATATAGCAAAAATCATGGTTATACCTTGATTTACGTACAATTTTCTTTTTTTAGTAAAATATTTTTTTCATATTATAACATCTAGAATTTATTTATATTTTTTTTACCTATGTTAATACGTGACGTTGAGAACGTTTTTTTAAATATCTCAGGATCCATTTAACCGATTTGACTTAAAATCTAATCAGATCTAAGTTAAAGGCTGATAAACACAATAGAACAATCGGCATGGCCGTATGTTGTTCCGTTTTTACGATATCGAAGGCGAAAAATTGACCACATACACACACACACATACAGACATCAGTCAGAAAATGATTTTAAACGATTGCTAGGGTCTCAAAACGTGAAGATCTGTTAAAATCTCGAAATATTTTTTCCGTTTGGGGGTACGGAACCCTAAAAACTATTTCTGACACGACAAACTCGGAGAAGTTTTATAAGGTAAAACTTGTGTATCTTTTACTTTTGTTACATCATATACGAGGAATGGTTAGGTCATATGTGACCTGGTTTTCAAGTGCACAAGAAGGCATACTTTACACACCTTTTAGACTAACGTGTCGCATCTAAAGGTACCTGCACAAAGGCTGGAAAGTTAGTGCATTACTTAAGTTTCCTCTATATACATAATATTATGCCATCGGTTCTTCCAAAGTTGGTGATTCCGCAAGGGACACAACTTTGTGCTTCCTGTATTGCTAAACAGTATCTGAATAGGTACAGCGTGTACAGAAATAAATAAATAAATAAATAAATAATATTTTTATTTGTCTTGACCATACAAAACAGGTTTACAAAAATGTCAGAAGAAAAAAGAAATCAGATCATATTAGAAAGATTATAGGGAACGATATGTAATATTGTTTAGTTTCCATTAACGGAACTCAAATAATCATCATGGTCAGACTTCAAACGTCTTAGTCAATCAAGAGTCAAGATTATATATTTTTGAATTCGCGCTTTGAGAAGCTTTCGTTTGATATCCTACATCGATGACCTCAAAAAAACATTTTTTTTACCTCTTCTTCCATCTCCCAAAACTGACCCCCAAAATCAAAATTTAATTTTTCCTACTTGACGTCTGTAATTGAGACTTCCTACAATTATGCCAGTTTTCAACTTTCTTTGAGAAAAATGCCTGCGATACAGTCTACCAATTAACTACTAGCTGTACCCGCGGCCAGGCCCGGACTTAAAGACCCAGAGCCCCTAGGCACTTGACAGTTGGGCCCCCCAAGTCCAAAAAAAGGGGAAAAATGAAAAAATGGAATTGGATGGAAATTTAGCAAAAAAAAAAAGTCGCCAATTGGGTTATCTTACAACATTTTTGGTTTTTTTTTCTTTAACTTCCATCTCCGCCCTGGCCGGGGCCCCCTCGGCGGCTAGGCCTCTAGGCAGGTGCCTTGTTGGCCTAGGCAGAAATCCGGGCCTGCCCACGGCACCGCGCTCACGTGGAATTCGAACTGCTGTTATTTTTGACATATTATAGCTAAGGAATTTTTGTGTCGAGGTCATTCCAATTCACTATCCTTGCTAAAGAAGTATAACTTCAAAAAGTGCCACGTTTACATTCGTTTGCAGAATATGTCGATCGTTTGTCAGTTGTTCCATCCTTGTATAACTCACAGTGCTAAAAGTGTATGGCCCTCGATATAGTTCATATATACAGAAGGTGGTACCTTTCTAATCCCATTAGGCAAATTCTCTGGGTAGTTCCTACAATAAAAAGCACTGAGAAACACCAAAAGCTTACCTCTGTAATCCTATTCTGTAGGTTAGTATTTTTTTCCAACGTTTTACATACTCCGTGAGCGTAAATTATATAAACATGGCTTTGAAAATTCGAGGTGAAAAATTGAAAATGGAAAACGATTTTTTAAAATCACACACGAATACATTTATATGAAAATTTATTTTCAAATCTTTAGAGACATTTGTCGGGAAGCCTTTATCGTTTCCATAGCTTGTCTATTACAAGCCCCCAGTTGCCAGATTCTATAATCTAAGTACTGACGAAAGTATCAATTGGATTTTCAATTTCTTATCTATATATATATAAAAGAAAGTCGTGTTAGTTAGTTAGTTTCACCATTTATAACTCGAGAACGACTGGACCGATTTTCATGATCTTTGATTTTTTTGATTTGTCTCCGCCCTGGTTAACAGAATAACTATTAAAACATCGGCAAAATTCACCAGGGAGCGAACGAGCGAAGCGAGTGAGTAGCGTATTGCAGTCTGGGCGAAGCCGGACGGGGCTGCTAGTTATAAATAAAAATAGTGGGTCCCTCCGTATCTCAAGAGACGTGTTAACATTCATAGATAAGAAGACGATGACAGCTGACCATGGAGGGTAGAATATAGCTTACAGTCGTGATATATGTGACATTTCATTTCACCGAGTCACTCTGACAGAAATTGGAGGAGGGGCAGTTACGATGTTTACATATCAAAAAATAACGAAGGACATAAGAATAATGGGCTCGTCTGTTACAAGTAACCAATTTCCAGCACTGGTGAAAGTGTCAACTTGATTTTTAATTTGTTACAGTTAAAAATATAAAAATTAAAGATAAATGTTTTGGGACAAATATATAGCTAAACTTCTGTTGTACTTTTTTTTGTGACACCCCTGTTCTAATGTAAATATTATAATTCCAAATAATAATAAAATACGTTAATAATATTTTTGTTAGTCTTACAGAAAACAAAATCTCCGTTTATGAAAATACACAATATAATCAACGTTTTGGATGGCTGAAACTGAAGCTGTACTGTACAGTGTTTTGTTTTTGGTAAACCGAAACTAAGTCCATGTTACGGAATTTATATACGGAGTGTCCTAATGTAATCAACCGAAATGTAAATGACACCGAATTGAAAAAAAAAATTAAAAAAACGCGATATAAGTCCATAAAGAAAAAAAAAACTCGGGTCGCAGGGCCCAACCCTGTCGACAAAATAATGTATTTGCTCATACATGTGTTATAGTTTTATTCTGGGCAAAATAAAAAATGTAGCCCCTTAATACATTCCTTTAAATGTTAATAATAAAAATTTTAACGATCAGTATTTTTTTCAGGCATTATTATAAAAAACTATTAATATGACGTTTCGGCACTAATTAAGGGCTTCTTCAGATAATAATTAAATTTATGCTAAAAAATTAAACAATAATAATTAAAAAAATACTAATCGGTAATTTTATCTCAATTTAAAAAATTAGGTGATGTTATTTTATTTATTTATTGTAGATTATAGACGCGTCGACATCTCAGGTCATTAACGTCTTTCAACTACACTAAAAAACAACAAACTTAAAACTAAATAACATCACAAAACATCCATGAGCGCAGGTGGGATTCGAACCCACGTGCAGTCAAGTTCAGAGGTTGCGGCACTAAGCACGCTAACCACTAGGCTATACAGCCCTCTAGGTGATGTTAATACGACATTAAATTAATAATTTTTTTTTAATTTCAATATTTGGCTTCCATTTTATCAGTACAGCATCTGTACCAAATTATAACCTTTGTTGTCGAGCGGCTATATTCTAAAATCTTACTATTTATTTCATAGAGAACAGCTAACCCGACTGCTTCAGTTCCTAAATTGAAGTGGCGCTTTCAGTTCGAATAAATTCGCTGAAAATTTATTTTAGAGGTTATGCAAATTGTTTTGTTTCACTGTTACACTCTGTATACCAACATAACGACACCAAAGCCGATTCTATATAATATAATATCCCCACCAGTCATATATGTGTACATATTATAGATATAACCAACTTAAAAAACAAAAAAAATCGTACGCAAAAAGCTATATTTTTTTAATTTGTAGTCACTGTGCATATTTACAAAGCTGTAGGTATAAGCATATTTTTCACGAATTTTTAATATTAGATATTTTTTAATTAGAAAATTAATTTTAATTGCTCGGAAATCCAAAATAAAACAAAACCGTTATAAATAAATAAAAAAAATTATTAAAAAAAACAAAAAATCCGACTGCGGAAAAAGCGAACTTAAAAGATGAAAACAAGATCAAATGATAACATGTAGTCGGAGGCATACATGTAGTAACAAGCTGAATAGAAATATCTGATGCCTCCGACTGCATGTTATCATTTGCTCTTGTTTCCATCTTTTAAGTTCGCTTTTACGCAGTCGGGTTTTTATTTTTTTTTTAAATAATTTATTTTTATTTCCTTCCTCTTATTTGAATCTATTCATCGAGGCTTTTCATTTGATACCTCACACAAAAGGTTTTTCCGACTTTTTGCGTACTTACAAAAAGACGTCTAGCGTCCGCCATATTGAATTTTCCGTGACGTTATGTACCCTATTTGAAATCTTCTTAACGAAACCATTATGTCATAACAGACGCCACTCGCACTATTACTTTTTTCCATGATTTATCACTTTCCCGTTATTTTCTACATATTTTTGAAGTGAAAACTTCCTTAGGCGCGCTTTGCCTGGGCAGTGAACAACAGTGAACCGATTCACACCCGACGGTGACGATCGCCACTCGGCTTAAATACGAACACGTATTTGCAGTATGCTGGTAATAATTTGTAGTTCATAAGTGTGCTAATAGATGACACTAAAACTTAAAACGAGTATTAAGTTATTTGTAGTTCACAAGTGCGCTAACAGATAACACTAAAACATACATATATATTTTAATTTGTAGTTCATAAGTGCGCTAATAGATGACACTAAAACTTAAAACGAGTATTAAGTTATTTGTAGTTCACAAGTGCGCTAACATGTGACACTCAAACATATATATATATATATTTTAATTTGTAATTCATAAGTGCGCTAATAGATGACACTAAAACTTAATATGCGTATTTAAAGTGTATACAAAATTATCGAATCCTCCATGAATTTTTTTTAAACTTCAACTTAATTAATAGCAACGGGCGAATGGAGCAATTATAAAAAATTAGAATAAGGTAGGCAAATTTGTGAGCATCGGAGTTTGGCAAGTAATCGGCCTTGGCCTTGAATAAGGAATCATCTCGATATTCATCTGGAATTACTGAAGGAAACCTCAACAAGATGAATGACCGTTTCTCGACATGAGGCAGTAGGAAAAAGTCCTAACGACATTTACCCCTGCCGAGATTCGAACCCAGTACCTTCCGAATGCGAGTCTAGTGCTTGCACCACTAAGCTACGTCGCTCGGTGATATACACTTAATAAATTGTGTTTTAAAGACCACCAACAGCTAAGGTTATTTGGGCCTAGCACTAATTCATATTTTCAATTCATTATTTTTTTTTTAATAATAAATTGAAAATCCAATTGACATTTTTTTCTAGTTCTCGGGCTAGAACCCGGGAACTGGGGACTTGTAATAGAAGAACCATAGCAACGCCATGTAAACAACAGCACTGCTACACGCTCGGCCATTCTCAAGCCCCTACACTTAATAGATACACAATTAAACTTTTAAATAAAAATATCTTGCCAGCTGCCGGCAATAAATCCATCACGTGCGGTACCTATGTTTATATTCGGTTGGTATATCTGTAAAGGGACTCCACACTCTCTCACTTGTTCTGTGGGGCGGCTCCAGCGTCCGTCGTGGCAGCGGGTCCTGGCTGTTCTCCCGGACTTATCGATCCGGAGTCACGACCCCACTGCCTATCCCCACCAAAGCACGGTATAGGACGTTACGAACGAATTCGCGTGCGAGTGAAATAACACCACTGTATCTGCGGTCGTATGCCAAAGTGGTTCAAGGCAGATTTTTAATAATAATAATTTTAAACTTGATAAGAGCTGTAATAAATAGAAAAGTTTGTCATTAGCTGCAATGACGATTTAACTCTTCAGTAGGCGTGAAGGTTTCTATAATTATTTGTCTATTTTTTAAATAAAAATTAGTTTCACCTAACGCGCGTACATAAGTATCTACACGCACAAACTTTTTGTAATAATAGATACAGCAAATAATAATAAAAAGAAAAATACTGAGCTTCAATAAAAAAAGGTGTGAGCCTCATCCACATAAGCTCATGGGGGAAGTGAAAACTTCATTATAAAAATAATAAAAAATATTTGCTGTTTATATAAATTAAAATGTCAAAATAAGTAGGTTACCTAGGTGATACAAATTTCCCCTTTATCTGCTGGTTATATAAATTAGAATGTCAAAATAGGTAGGTTACCTAGATGATACAAATTTCCTCTCAATTGCATTTCTCCTGTATCTGCTGTTTATATAAATTAAAATGTCAAAATGGGTAGGTTATCTAGGTGATACAAATTTGACCTCAATTGAAGCATTTCTCCTTTATCTGCTGTTTATATAAATAAGAATGTCAAAATGGGTACGTTACCTAGGTGATACAAATTTTCCCTCCATTATAGCATTTCTCCTTTATCTGTTGTTTATATAAATTAGAATGTCAAAATGGGTAGGTTACCTAGGTGATACAAATTTTCCCTCCATTATAGCATTTCTCCTTTATCTGTTGTTTATATAAATTAGAATGTCAAAATGGGTAGGTTACCTAGGTGATACAAATTTTCCCTCCATTATAGCATTTCTCCTTTATCTGTTGTTTATATAAATTAGAATGTCAAAATGGGTAGGTTACCTAGGTGATACAAATTTCCCCTCAATTGAAGCATTTCTCCTTTATCTGCTGTTTATATAAATAAGAATGTCAAAATGGGTACGTTACCTAGGTGATACAAATTTTCCCTCCATTATAGCATTTCTCCTTTATCTGTTGTTTATATAAATTAGAATGTCAAAATGGGTAGGTTACCTAGGTGATACAAATTTTCCCTCCATTATAGCATTTCTCCTTTATCTGTTGTTTATATAAATTAAAATGTCAAAATGGGTAGGTTACCTAGGTGATACAAATTTCCCCTCAATTGAAGCATTTCTCCTTTATCTGCTGTTTATATAAATAATTAGAATGTCAAAATGGGTAGGTTACCTAAATGATACAAATTTCCCCTCTATCTGCTGTTTATATAAATTAAAATGTCAAAATGGGTAGGTTACCTAGGTGATACAAATTTCCCCTCTATCTGCTGTTTATATAAATTAAAATGTCAAAATAGGTAGGTTACCTAGGTGATACAAATTTCCACTCTATTGAAGCATTTCTCCTTTATCTGCTGTTTACATAAATTAAAATGTCAAAATAGGTAGGTTACCTAGGTGATACAAATTTCCCCTCTATTCAAGCATTTCACTTAAGAAAATGTAAATTCAGTTGAGTAGAGAACGACTGTGTTTTAAATATATAGATTAATAAAAAATCAACATAATCCACTTTGTTTTGAGACCGCAGATATTATATAGCTGCGACGTATGCCACACGTCATAGTGCGTTTGCATGCATTTGATGAAGGTTTTGATATTGAAGAAGAATAACTTAACGTTTCGACTCGATGTGAAAATGTGGGCCACCGGTGTGCCTAAAATTGTGATTTAAACATATTTGTTTGCAATTTAAACACTGCATTGCATGGCGCCACCGTCAGAATAAGCCATCAGAAATGACAATACAGACGCTGATGAACTCAGCTGTCGAGCGTCTATAATCTACAATATATCTAGGCGGCTACGATTTTTGAGTTTTCGGTATCTTTGGGTTTTGTTTGAAATTGTGAAACTTTGCGTCAAAGTTTTTTTTTGAAAAAAATAGAAAAATTTCAGGAATTGTTCAAAATCATCGTGCTTATAGAAAATGACACGCTGATTCCAATGAGCACATGCAAACGTCTGTATCTCTTTTGGTTTAGAAACTGTGCCCGTTTAAAGTTTCCAAAAATTCACAAACAAATCTTTAAATGGCCGTAACTTCTAAACTAAAAGAGATACAGACCATGTGCTCGCTGGATTCAGCATAATTTTTTCTATAAACATTCTTAATTTCAAAATTATATCACACATTTCGATTTTTGCGATTTTCTTAAGGCATACTTTGAAAAAAATGTGATTTTTGACGAAAATCGAAATCTCTCAGAACGTTTGCAAAATCACCATGCTTATAGAAAATGACACGCTGATTCCAATGTGCACATGCAAACGTCTGTATCTCTTTTTGTTTAGAAACTGTGCCCGTTCAAAGTTTCCAAAAATTCACATACTAAGCTTTAAATGGTCGTAACTTCTAAACTAAAAGAGATACAGACGTTTGCTTGTGCTCGCTGGATTCAGAGTCATTTTTTCTATAAACATTCTTAATTTCAAAAATGTATCACACATTTCGATTTTTGCGATTTTCTTAAGGCACCTACCTTGAAAAAAATGTGATTTTTGACGAAAATCGAAATCTCTCAGAACTTTTGCAAAATCACCATGCTTATAGAAAATGACACGCTGATTCCAATGAGCACATGCAAACGTCTGTATCTCTTTTGGTTCAGAAGCTGTGCCCGTTCAAAGTTTCCAAAAATTCACAAACAAAACTTTAAATGGTCGTAACTTCTAAACTAAAAGAGATACAGACGTTTGCTTGTGCTCGCTGGATTCAGCGTAATTTTTTCTATAAACATTCTTAATTTCAAAAATATATCACACATTTCGATTTTTGCGATTTTCTTAAGGCTATACCTTGAAAAAAATGTGATTTTTGACGAAAATCGAAATCTCTCAGAACTTTTGCAAAATCACCATGCTTATAGAAAATGACACGCTGATTCCAGTGGGCACAAGCAGACGCCTGTATCTCTTTTGGTTCAGAAGTTGTGGGCACTCAAAGATTTTCTGAAATTTTGTGGGACGTTTAAAACTGCATAATTTCTAAACTAAAAAAGATACAGAAATATGCGTGTGCTCATTAGATTCAGCGTGTCTTTTTCTATAAGCCTGGTCAATTTGAAAAAAATCGGAAAGATTTCGTTTTTTGTGATTTTTTGAGTTTTTTGTTAAAAAAATGATTCGACGTGACATCTCTCGAGTGGAAATTAAAGGTTGTCACGTCGATAATTCAGTTTTCTGCAAGACAAAAAATATTCGACGCGACATCTTTTGATTGGTAAGGGAACTAAATTTTTCGTACATGCATGGCTACCTTCGAAGTGAGACGTTGTCACGTCAAAAAATGTCATTCAAGCTCATTTAAAAAAAACTGTATTTTTAACTAGAAACGAACGGAGTAAATCCCAGCATATTTGCAAACACTGAAAAAAAGTTTCATTAAATTCGTTTCAATTATTTTCCCTAGCCAAATTAGTCAATTATTGGAAAAAATCCGCTCATGTTTTTATAAAAGATTAATACCAACGAAATATTTTAATCTTCATTTCCTGCTTGTTTTTTCACACTTCCATCCCTTTACATCGACCACCGGTGCGTGGTAATCTCAATTTGGGTATCTGTTAGGGTATGTTTACGCATCAACCGGACAAGAATCCGACCGGTAATAATTGGAACATTGACCGATTTATATATACTTATGCAAATTATACTATATATTTTTTCCTAATATTTTTATAAAAAAATTTCATGAAAATTGTAATTTTCTAAATATCTGTAGGTCATGATTATGGACCGATGTGGTTCCGAAACGTCGGCTTTTTGTTAAATGTTTTAAACATAATATAGTATTCGTAAGTCTTTCTTTCCTGTTTTAATAAAGCATATTCTGTTAGTTAATGAATAAGGTGCGATTAAAAGAAATTTCTATACAAATTATATAAAAAACCTAGCCGGTGATAATAAAAGAGAGGTCTTTGATCCAGAAAACCAGAATTCACTAATAGTACAGGCAAACATTTTTTTAAATGACTTATTGTCCTTTTTACAAACTTTCATTAATTAACTCTGCTAGTTGATTAGTAATTTCCGAAGAAATCTCCTATGCGTAAATAAACCTTTAAACACGAAGTTAGCCATGATTGGTATTAATTAATGGTTACCATAGCGAAGCGAAGTTAAACGTGAAAATAAACCAGTGATACCAAATCTTATTTCACCAATATAATAACTAATAAAAAAGAAATTCTCAAACTAAGTATTTAGTTGGAATGTGGTGGAAGCACGGGTATTATGTGGTGGAAGTAAATGTGTTATCAGAGGATATCTACTAATTTTAAAATAAAAAATTATTATTTCAGATGCAAAATCAACCCTTAAAACATTTCGAATAGGTTATTTTCTATAAGCGTTTATTAAGCAAAAAATCGATAAAATCCTGCTATTCCAGTATCGTGCAGGTTGGTTATTTCCTATAGGCCCACATTAGGAAATTTTCTAGATCTAGGGAAACTGTTTTTAGACGTGGCAACCAGGGCCGGACTTAAAGGCACTTAGGCACTTGACAGCTGGGCCCCCAACCCCAAAAAAAAGATGAAAAAATGGAATTGGATGGAAATGCCAATTGGGTTATCTTACAACATTTTTGGGCTTTTTTTTCTTTAATTTCCATCTCCGCTCTGGTCGGGGCCCCCTCAGCGGCTGGGCCCCTAGGCCGGTGCTTTGTTGACCTAGGCAGAAATTCGGGCCTGGTGGCTACACTGGCAACTATTATAGCATACTGTAAAGACTGTAAAGAACTTTAACCTAAATATTAACCGCAGGTTCTCGATGGCTTCTAGTGAGTGTGCAATCAGGTTGAACGTACGCCACTGCCTACTTCGGTGTTGTGTTGTGTGGAGTGTGTCGGCCATTAAGGGATTAAAAGCATTGTAAAGCTGTAGCCACGCGGTGAACTAATTCAACAATCGTTATGAAGATATATTAAAAAAGTTCGTGCCATGACCGTCCATCGCATCTACCATACTCCTTGTTCTCTTCGATATAATATCGGCACTCTGTATGTGTGTTATATACGGTACCTGCTATTTGTGGTACAATAAAGTCATTAAATTTGTACATGTATGTTTATTGTATTCGTAATGGCAATTTTTTTAATTAAATAACAATCTATGGAAGGATATTTTTAATGATACTTTGCTTTGAAATGTTTAGTAAAAATAAAAGGAAAATAAGTTTAATCAAGGATGTGCGAGAAAATTTATTTTCGAGTTTACTCGACTCAAGTATACTCGATTTTCGAATTGGGTCGAGTCGAAAAGTACGGGGAGAAAATTTTCAAAAAAAATTTTTTCGCATTTCTCAATATTTCAACGCTTCCTCCATTGTACTATTCGATTTGAATCGATAAAATCGAGTATTTAGGAAAATATTGGATAAAAAAAGTTATTAACGTTAAAAAGTTAATAACGGTAATAAAATTGGGTGAATGTATTTACGTACGCGCGTTAGAAGTTATACTTCTTTGGCGTGATTAAAAACTAATTTTTAATTTGCATGCTAATATTTATCTATTGAAAAAAAACTAATAAAAGACAAGATTTGTTTATATGGTAACTATGGAAATCAATCCTATTAATTTTGATGTCACAGTTTTTAAAAAATTCACTCTCATCATTTATTCATAACGCGCCTAAAGAAGTATAACTTCAAAAAGGCATGTGCGTGTTTTACACACGGCGGAAGTTATACTCCTTAACCGAAACCGACGTCTATGAATCGAGGAACAAAGTGTTCTAGGCGTGACATCTAACGGAATTTTTCTAAAGTTCTTAGTTCTACAACTACCTACAATGGGGCGCACACATCGTGTAACGGTTTACGTGAACTCGCCCGGAGTCTCATAAAGAAGTATAACTTCCAATTAGTAAGGCAATGGTTATTCGGGCGACGTAAACAGTCCATCCTCTCTAACTTCTAAGGTTGATGACTTGATTTTAATACATTAAAAAAAGTTATTCGCTAAAAATATACGCATGTTCTATAGTTAAGCACGTAAACAAATAAATGAAAATATAGTATAGAAATAACAAACGTGGGCGAATAAGTACTTTATTTTCTTATAATGTAATTTTGTTACTACCAACTCATAAATGAAAAATAATTATTCTTTTAAAATTATACGTTGAAGTTTTATTTTCTGTGATTTATTGAGTTCATATTTTATTAGTTCAGTCCGTTGAACTTAGTATTTCTGTTTGTTTACTTTATAGTCCCATATTTTAGGCAATAATTTACTTACTTGAATAATATGTACTGAATTTATCTATACTAATATTATAAAGCTATGTTTGTTGGTTTGTTGTTTGCACACGCTAATCTCAGGAACTACCAGTCCGATTTGAATTTTTTTTTGTTAGATAGCCCGTGTACTGAGGAAGGTAATAGTATCCAGGTGTGCAAGCTTTCACGGCCGGCATTGTTCCAAGTCTTCATGGTTTCCGGGCTAGTAGGCCGTGGTCCGGTGTTATTTCTACCTGACGTTTCGTCTACAACTGCGGTAGACATTCTCAAAGGCGATGTGGCAGCGGTCGAAGTGTCCTCCTTGGCTGCTCACAGGTCAGTGTGTCAGTGGTTGGTGTCCTCCCTTCTTTTATGCCTAGTACCAGTGTGTTCTCTGTTCGGTCGTAGCCGCCAAGAAGGACACTTCAACCGCTGCCACATCGCCTTTGAGAATGTCTACCGCAGTTGTAGACGAAACGTCAGGTAGAAATACCACCGGCCCACGGCCTACAAGCCCGGAAACCATGAAGACTTGGAACAATGCCGGCCGTGAAAGCTTGCACACCTGACTAAATTTACTTTTCAGTAGATATGGTTTGCGGTCATGATAGTGTGACTACACCTTTCCACAGACAACGGTGTTTTGTGTCGTTCCATGGTAAGTTAGTATCTACACGTGGTGGGTACATTGTACGCTGTACAGGTAGGTAATGCAGTTTACTGTATAGATATAGGTATGACCCCTCGGTGACATATGCGGTAAACGTGAAAATGTTTCATTATTATTATTATAAAGAACTTATTCTAAAAATGAGAGAAACACGAAATAAATAGTTATAATAAAATTAGTATCGTCTGTGGTCGAAATTCGACCAGTTGTGTCTGTAAAGTAAATCAACATTTATATGTCGTGTCGATTTCATATTTTATTATAATGCTAATATTCTGTCGGGTGCCACTTATGGTATGCGTTCCCTAGGTTCGCCATCCCTGCTCTAGAATAGAATAGAATAGAATATATTTATTGTCTAATATATAGCAGTGAGCAGGATTCGTCATACAAAAATATTTAATAATTATAATAAATTGAATAAAAATCATTATCTGAATACAAAAAAGCTTTAATTAGTAGAGTCTTTAGCTGTCTTTTAAATTTAGGTAAAGGAAGTGACTTCAGCTCAGCAGGAAGACTGTTGAAAAATTTTAAAGCTGAATATTCTGGGCTATTGCAATAGAGACTTAAGTTCGGTTTAGAGAGTAAAATGGCTTATTTATTTATTTATAGAGGTTAACGGAAAATGATTTAAGGTGCGGCCTCATGCAGTCGCTCGACGCTCATTTAGAGCGTCAAATTCAGTCACGTGGTGAAATTTTAAATCTCCCACCACATGAAAAATCGCAGCGACAAAACTAAACACAGTTTAGTTTTGCAGCGCGATTCTAGCGCAGTTCTGACGCTTGGAAGCTGCTTCAAAAAGCCGATGAGTTCCTAGGAATTTTAATAATGGATGAATCCAAAAACGTTTTTATTACGCTTTTTCATTTGATTGCCGGAAAATTTCATTAATAATAGTAATAAATAATAATAATAAACCCACATTTGATAGATATTTATTGATATCAGACATCGCTGTATATTATGTTGATAACCTATGTATAATAAATTAAACAATATGAAATTATTTTCTATTACGATTTTTCTTCAAAACGTATTTTATAGGAAATTTCGGTATAAATTATTAATATGTAATTATTTATTATAACAGCTTTACAACGATTTTATATTTCTGTTTGTATATTATTATATATACTACAAAATGAGGTTAGGGACAAGCAATATAAATATCGATTTATTTTGACGTTTATTATAACGCAGCCATGTTGAAGCTGCAATTTGACGCTATAATTTTCATGTCGCGGAAAATTTAAAATTGCACCACGTGACTTAATTTGACGCTCTAAACGAGCGTCGAGCGACTGCATGAGGTCGCACCTTTAGGTTTGGACAAACCCTACTAGAATGTTATAAAAATTATGAATTGTGGAGTTTATTATTTTGTGAATTTATTGAAAATTTTTTGGTAAAATTGTACACATTAATTATAAAAGTAAATAGGTACCTATATTATGAATTATCATTGCATTTTATGAATGAATTTATGTAAACATAAATCTGCATTAAAAGTCATATTTTGTTGAATTAGTTTTGTTAATTCCCATTTCAGAGATATTTATGTTTTATTTTTAAATGAAAATAAAATATTGCAATCATGTTTAAATCGTAATATATGCCCTGTCTATATTACTCTTTCGTTGTGTACTAGGGGTGCCCAAAGAAATGTAAATATTTGCAACACTGAACGAGTAAATAAATTCTATAAGAGACATCGGTTCGACCAATTGTTGAGTCTACAAGTGAACCTTTAAATGGGTAGGGCATTCACCTTAAGCGCGCCAATTTTAAATGTTATAACATGTAATTTAAAGTAGATATAATTTTTGATGTGAAACATCTTATGTCGGGCTGTGAACAGCCGCGTGAGGGGAAATATTCAACGAAATGTTTGGTCCGCTCCTTCGCTGCTGTTCTCGTCACCACTGCGGCACTCTCTCTCTCTCTTGGCTCAGGCATGCACTGTAACACTCGCGGTGTTACAGTGCAGTATATAAGATTACGTCCTAGCATAACAGTTAGTTGCTGCTTTTGAAAAAATATATACTGCTACATAGAGAATACCACCGAGTTCAATAAAGTTTTCTTTGATGTTTCACATCTGTCGGGGGTCCCGAGACCCACACCCGTTTTTATTTTAAAGGGTCAGTTTTTGTATCATTTAATGTAAACAGAAAAAAAATAATATTTAAAAGACCCCATGAAAAGTACATGCTTATTACATTAATATAATATTAAAGCCCCTATGTATAGAAGATTAAAATAAGAATGGACTTATAGTAAGTACTTATCTAATAATATGTAAGTCAATGTAAATAAAAAGAGAAATATAGGGCTTGTCTAAAGAAAACATGAGCTTTATCTCTGTCGAAAATCAGTTTCCTTGTTCGAATGACGCATATATCCTATACTTAATCTTTCTTTCTATAATAGATGCTTATGACCTCAGTTGTCGAGCGTCTAAAATTTACAATAATTCATTTTTTATATATTTTTAATGGGTAAACATCTTTATTCCCCCTCCAATTTTATTCCGGAGTGAAAATGACGTCAAAGCTCGACTGTCATTCTACCGTAAAGCTGTCATTTTTTTGAGGTTATGTATAGCTGTCAATAGTCATCGTATTCGAATCTGAATATTTACACATGTCTTGTTTTATGAAGTTAGTCACAGAATTAGCTCCGCTGTCGACTATAATCAATCCTCCTTGTTCAGCTGCCAAAATGTTTTGAGGTTATGTGTAGCTGTCATCGTATTCGAATCTGATTATTTACACATATCTTGTGTTATGAAGCTAGTCACAGAATTAGCTCCACTTTCGACTATATTCAATCCTTTTTGTTCAGCTGTCAAAATATTTTTGAGGTTATGTGTAGCTGTCATCGTATTCGAATCTGAATGTTTAACACATGTCTTGTTTTATGAAGTTAGTCACAGAATTAGCTCCGCTGTCGACTATAATCAATCCTCCTTGTTCAGCTGCCAAAATGTTTTGAGGTTATGTGTAGCTGTCATCGTATTCGAATCTGATTATTTACACATATCTTGTGTTATGAAGCTAGTCACAGAATTAGCTCCACTTTCGACTATATTCAATCCTTTTTGTTCAGCTGTCAAAATATTTTTGAGGTTATGGGTAGCTGTCATTGTATTCGAATCTGAATATTTACATATCTCTTGAGAATACGATTTTTTAAGTGTTAAATTAGCACGCATCAGGAGTATAGATTCAGCAAATTATCTTTTACAGTTTGTTGTATTACATAATAGGGTATTTATGTACTCGTAAATTATCTTTAGTTTCTGTTAACAGTTCTACACGTTAAATTAATGTTTGTAATGTTGGTACATGTATCTGCATTTGCATTTTACAAATAACAACATTTATATTCGTTATGTCGCATTATAATATGTATTTACATTCTTTCAACTGTCACAGAAATAATTTATTCATTTTTTGCATAAAATTTATGAACGCAGACACTAAAAAAAATTCCAAATCTTCATGGTTTCCGGGCTTGTGTCCGGTGGTATTTCTATCTGACGTTTGGTCTACAACTGCGGTAGACATTCTCAAAGGCGATGTGGCAGCGGTCGAAGTGTCCTTCTTGGCGGCTCAGTGATTGGTGTCCTCCTTTATTTTATGCTCAGTACCAGTGTGTTCTCTGTTCGGTCGTAGCCCGTCTCTCCGTGATTGGTCAATTGTGTAGTGTATAGTGGTAGGGGTTAGTTCTCTACTCGGTCGTATTTCGTCCTTGTACGATTGGTCATTGGTTTTGTATGTCGGAGTGCTGGTGTCCAGGTTTTACTAAGCTATATACAAACAATTTCAGCCTTGAAGCAATAATAATTGTGACCATATTTTTTGTTACATGTTGGGGGCGGTCTGCATCCCGCCCATACCGCTATCTAGCAAAATCCCTTACTCAGGGCACTTTAATATGCCTCCCTCAACATGTTCACAAAAATAAGGCCTTGAATAAATAACGCCAAAAAATTGTTACTAGCTCTCAGTCTAGTTTGGCACAATGTTTATGAAACACCCTGTATAGTCGAAGGTTCAGATTAATCGAGCAACGTTCGTTAGCGCTATATGACCGTTTTGTATCGGGTATACCTTGTACTATCTGTGACGTCATATTGGGAATGAAGGTACCTGGTCGTTAGGACATAGTCAGTAAATTTAGATTACGAGCAAGGATTATTTTGTCACCGAGAAAAATGTTCCCGAAGGAATGAACTCCTAAAATTAAAATTATTAGCGTTGCTCTGTTATAGACGTGTCTCAAGTCTAAATTAATGATCAGAAATTAATTTATATCGTTTTATTACACCTCTAGATGACTGTACAGGGTGTTCATAAATGCTAACTATATCTTTTAATTTCCGTAAGCTATATCGAACCATATTTTTTCCATCAAATTCTATAGTCGCGGAAAAATAACTTCCGCTTTTAATTTATACAGTGTGTAAACGGTTTAACCGAACATAGGGTAAATAAATTAATAGATTTATACGGCTGAATTGCAATTGAAAATTTTTAGTTGGAAAGCAGCCAATTATATATTTGATTCGAAACATATTGGAAAAAATCATTTTACCAACCATAGTCACAGTCAGGATTCTAACCTGAACCTTTCCACTTTCGCGGCGGAATGAGCTTACAATTACTCAACCGTGACATGATTACTAATCTAACATTCTCCTTATTTGCTTCGGAATCAATTGATTTTCACTACATGCGAGTGTTAATTCATTATGGCTAGGTTGTAGGTGTGAATCTTCGTACTAGCGAGAGCTCATCATGAAAGTGAAAATTGTATATTAGGGCAAATAAAATCGACAACATTTACAATTTCGTGTAGGCTGTGGGCTATAAAATCTCATGTAAATATGAAGTAGATGCTTTGTTAACTTCCCATATTGGAAGTTATTGTAATGGGTCCGATTTTGAAAATGAAAAATGTTGACGTATCTCCACATTTGAAGGTTCCTAAAAAGAGGAAAATAATAAAATTTTGAGGTCGACGCCAATTTAATTACTGAAATTTTTTATAGATAGATATAGGTATCTACTTTTAATTTATAAAATTGGCGCCAACCTCAAAATTGTATTATCTTCCTCATTTTAGTACCTACTAGCTTTTTAAGGTTTTATTTTTTTATAATTTTTTTTATTTTTTACTTTTTAGTGACTGCAATATGTAGTTTGCATGTTATTAACCGACTTCTTTCTTGCTTACTAAACTTAAAAAAACTATTGAACCGATTAAAGTAAAATTTATGTGGGACCACGCTGAAGGTATGCCCTATTGACAAAAAAAAATAATAATAAAAATCGGTTCACAAGTGCAGGAGATATGAGATAACATAATTAAAAAATTAATTTAATTACAAGGAAAAAAAGAAACTACTGAACCAATTCAAAATAAAAATTATATGGTAGGTACTATTCTGTAAACATTCTAAACCGAACGGCGTCGAAATTATTCAAATCGGTCAACCCCTCAAAAAGTTATGGCTGAACAAACATAAAAAAAATTAAAGTGAAAGTACAATGGTCACTCGGAGTCACTCCGAGTGACCATTGTACTTTCATTTTAATTTAATTACGGACTTTTCCTAGCATTTTATAAAAAAATTATTATACTATGTAAATAAATATACATGTCGAATTGATAACCTCTGTTTTTTTGAAGTCGCTTAAAAACAACTCTAATTTATTTTATCTGGCCGTAAGAGAGTTTTGGACCGCTCCAAATACCGTACACCATCTGCATTCGATAATTATGTTATTCATTATGGCGGCTATATAATTTTTTATTCGATAATAAAAATTAATGTTTTTAGACGTCACTCACCGTTATGTACGCCGCTCGAACGGCAAGTTACACGAAAATGGACGCTAAAGGACGCTAAATATTACCTGAAACAACAGAAAATTAACATTAGTTACGTTCCGCAGCCCGCAGGGTATTTATAAAGAAAATTCATGTACCCATTGGATTTTATAATATGCGATACTTAAAATATAACAAAGTATTTTATTGGATAATAATTTATAGAAATTTTATTAAAGATAATTTTAAAATAGATACTCTGAAAAATAATAATTTGAAAATATGAATTGGTGCTAGGCCTAAATAACCATAGCTGTTGGTGGCATTTAAAAACAAAAACTACTCTGAAACTTAGAGAATAAATACTGTAACAAAACTGTTTTCTTACGTGGGTGGAATAAATTATTTATTTACAACAATTAAAAATGTAACAAAAATAGATAACAATAAGATGTAACAATTATATTTCAATTCTAATAGTCAACACTGTTATATAATAATAACACGAACAGTAATTCTTAAACGAACTGAAGCGCTTTTAATAACACTGAACAATTTATATGCTGTATATATTTCAAATCGACACTGTCACACGACACGATTCTCGTTGTTCTTTGTCCGGTGACTGCTCCTGTTTATATAGAGGTAGCAGCTTGACCCCCCACGCTCGCGATCTTTCCAGAACATTCCTGTGTCTTCGATATCATGCCACGCCTCATCATTGTTACTTGTTCTCTATGATTCTATTGTCGCCAGCGGCGTAACATCTGGGGTTTTGCTACAATACTGTTTGAGTATTTTAAAATTATTACCACTTATTTTTGAAAAACACTGTGCCTCTTTGAATTGTAATTGTGTTTTAAAAACCACCAACAGCTAAGATTATTTGGGTCAATTCATATTTTCAATTCATCATTTTTTTTTAAATAATAAATTGAAAATCCAATTGACACTTTTACCAGCTTTCGGGCTAGAACCCGAGAACTGGGGACTTGTAATACAGGAACGCCATGTAAACAACAGCATTGCTACACGCTCGGCCATTGTCAAGCCCTGCCTCTTTGAAATAAGCATTTCTTTAATACTGTTTAAAACACGTGTTTTTTTTGTTCGAGACATTCAGCAACTTCCATTTGAAGCAAAACTAGTGAATTCAAATGACCTCGACACAAAAACAGAAAATTAAACGACACAAAAATTCATACATGGCAGTACACAGCACGTATAACTCTGTTGAGCGCTCACGCAGAACGATCCAGATGGCGACGTGGGGAAACGCACATTGTACAGTGCATAAGATTGCAGGTTCGCGCCAGCTTGACGTACACACCCTGTATACCTACCGATTCCGTACTATTATGTGTTGTTTTATTATTCTCTCCCAACAGAATCCTAGGAGTTCGGAGGTAAATTCAATGCACGAAGTTTGACAGGTACAAGATGGATTCGTGTTTAGCTTTGATTATATAACAAATCGCTGGCAGTAATCCGAGTTAGCGAACGAGAAACTGCCACGTAAGTTGTTCTGTTATATTTTAGTCTACCTAATCCACGAAGTTTTAATAATTTAAATAACAGGTACCTACTAGACAAAATATATAGAGAAACAGAGTCGAATTATTTTACATTAATACCATCGAGATCTTGGAAAAATTCAATGGGGTCGTCCCACATTTTTAGAATTCCGTATCTCAAAAGGAAAAACGGAACCCTTATAGGTCTCCAGGTGTGCAAGGGCTTGAGAGGCCATAGAAATACAAAAATTTCAACCGAAAAGATGAAGGCCTCAATCAGTCATCGGTGAGTCACGAAATCAGTCAATGGAGAATACTAAGCGACAAATAGTGCGTCTGATATAAATACAGTGAATATAAATGTTTGAAACATAAATAACTAGAAATAAATAGTCCTGGTATATAGTTAATTGTATATAGTTAAGTGTTAATTACTGTTTAGTTATTGTTTACATGTGTTGATTGTTAGAATTGTTGTTGCGATCATTATTATTGTGTTTGTAAATAATTGTAAATAAATATTTATTCCGCCAACTCAGAAAACAGTTTTGTAACAGTACGAAACCCTCTCCAAGCGAGTCCAACGCGCAATTGATCGTTTTTTTTTAACACGCTTTTATGAGCTTCACCTGTATGTTTGCTTGCTTGCTTGCTTGTTTGTCAGTTTGTAACCGACTTCTTTGAACTTGATTTTGACCAACTTTGAACGGTCAGATTTAGTTTAAACTTTGCACACTTATCAAGGACCGACGACAATACAATAATTCAATAAGTTTGTCCCATTATCCTGACCAGGATCTCCAGGACTAAAAAAAAAAGCAAAAAACTTCAGATTGAACTGAAACTTTGCACACTTATCAAGGACCGATGACAATACACTAATTCAATAAGTTTGTCCCATTATCCTGACCAGGATCTCCAAGACTAAAAAAAAAACAAAAAACTTCAGATTGAACTGAAACTTTGCACACTTATCAAGGACCGATGACAATACAATAATTCCATAAGTTTGTCCCATTATCCTGACCAGGATCTCCAGGACTAAAAAGCAAAAATAAATTATAATTTATAAAAACAAAAAAACACGCTTTAATGAACTAAAAAGTAAAAAATAATTAATTTTATTGTAAAAGAGCGTGGGGTGCTTTGTATCATATTTTCATACCACCCCATGCTTTTTTACAATAAAATTAATTATTTTTTACTTTTTAGTTCATTAAAGCGTGTTTTTTAGTTTTTTTAAATTATAATTTATTAAATCTACCTACATTACAAATAGATTATGAAACATTATTTTTATGTACCGTTTTTCCGAGGTCTCGATGCAGACGACGCAAAAAATAGTACGCATTGTATTTAACACAATACAAGGGAATAATATAATGTATTCATACTGCAACTACTTATACACTCGCGAAGTGCAACTTTGTTTAGCAAAACAAGTAGTAATTATGAAAGTTAACTGCGCATTAAACGTCGAATATATTGTTTGTTTGTAGAAACGTTTTGTACTATATAAGAGCGTCTGACAACATCGCTCCGTTGGCTCAGTGCTAGAGCGTTCTACTGAAAATCTAAAGGTACCTGGTTCGATCCCAGGTTTCGGGTCGCAATATTTTTGTTTTTGAAGCTATGCTTCTATAGGCGCGTTACACGATTTCTGGCAGGGGAAAAACTTATAGGTTCGCGTCACGCAACATGCTCATGTTAAAAGTATATCTATAGCTATGAGTGTGACGTATATATACTGGCGCACGCGCTGTGGCCTATGTACACGTATATGCACCAACACAAAGATAGCGTGTTTTACAACATTAGTACTGTGTGTTATACAAGTAAATTTGAATTGATTACGCGAAAATCTCAATGTGTGTATTGTTTAAATTGTGTTTTTAAACAATATAAGTATTTTATTTCTTATTTCAATTAAATGGTATTTATATTTTGTATTGGACTTGCGTAACCCATCGCATGTGTTGACGTAAAAAGCATAGCTTCTGTCGGGTATCCCATGACACCTCTTGACTTTTTTTTATTCATCAAATATTCTATTAATAAAATTAATTTTAATAAATTTGATACGGAAAATTTTGAAACACTAAAAAGAACAAATTATATACCTAAGAAAAAAAAAATTTTTAAATACATGCTTAAATAAATAATTCTGTTAATTTTTTACTTCTACCTAAGTCTTTATTTTTATTATTGTACGGAACTCTCGATGCGCGAGTCTTATATTTAACCGATTTCAAAAACGGAGGGGGTTCTCAATTTAATGCGTTTTTTAAGCTGTTTTATTTAATGAGCAATAAAAAGATGGGGCTTGAGAATAGCCGCGAGTGTAGCAATGCTGTCGTTTACATGGCGTTGCTATGGTTCCTCTATTACAAGTCCCCAGTTCCCTAGAACCCGGGAACTGGGGAGCTGGTAAAAGTGTCAATTAGATTTTCAATTTATTTAAAAAAAAAAAAATAATGAATTGAAAATATGAATTGGTGCTAGGCTCAAATAACCTTAGCTGTTGGTGGTCTTTAAAACACACACACACACACACAATAAAAAGATGGCCGCCTGTATAAATTCATCGTTGAAATAATACGGACATGGCGGAGTGATTATAATTAACTATTGAAATGCTGTTATAAGGCTTGTATTAATTGTATATTACGTTTAATTATTTTGTAATCAGTCAGAAAAGTAAGCGTAGCTTTGGTATAACTCCTCGAATTAAAAAATGAACTTCGTATTTTAGATTATGTGAGGTTAGATCGCTGTTTAATATACACAGCAGAACTAAGTGGCGATTTTTTTTCCGATGACCATAAGAGTGAAGAAAGCATTATCATGGCGAATTGTTAAGAAGTTGTAAATTATTAATATTTAATTTTGTAGGTGGATATTATAATCATTATTCTGTCTTTAAAAGTAATTTACGTAATTTATATAATTCGTAGTATGAAAGTTATGTAATTATTTCTATCAATACTTTTGTTCACATTTCTAAAACATTATAAATTTGATTTTTGTATCATTAAGAATAAAACTTTTGTTTAAATAAGTACACGGATTTTTTACTCTGCGCAACAGGTTATGGGCTCAGATGGTTAATAAAATATAAAAATGTCAAGTTTAGGAGGGAATATATTTGATCATAACAGTAAAATAATTTTGGAAGCACGTGGTTCTAATTATTCAACATGGAAATTTCAAATCATGATATTATTGAAAACAGAAGAATTATTTGACATGGTTGATGGAACTCGAAGGCCGGGTACAAATGAGGAAGAAAGGAAGAAAGCTATAACTGACGATTTAAAAGCTCAGCGAATAATTGCTACAGCAGTAAATGAACAAGTAATAAGCCATTTAGTAGCGTGCAGATCGGCAAGAGAAATGTGGACACGTTTACAAGCTTTATTTGCAAAAACATCCGAAGCAAGTATACACACTTTGCAGCAGCAATTTTACACCTATAAATACGAAGGCAAGGGAGTGGCAAATCATATTGCACAATTGGAAAATTTATGTTATCAACTGAAAACGTGTGGTGAAACAATAAGCGAAAATATGCTCATTAACAAAATTTTAATGACACTGCCGTCAGAATTTAAACATTTTTATTCTGCATGGGACAGTACAACCGATAAAACAATAAACATATTAACTTCAAGATTGATGATTGAAGAAGAAAGGATCAATTCTAAATCAAATAATGAAGAAATTGCTGAGGCGTTAGCAGTAAAGAAAAATAATTTTAAAGAAACGAAGCAAAATAGATATTCAGAAGATAGAACAGAAAGAAAACCAGGCGTTTGTCATTATTGTAATAAACCAGGTCACTGGAAGAAAGAATGTCGGAAAAGGCAAAGAGAAGAATCAGGAAGAACGTTTAGAAATAAAAATTATAACCAATCACGCAACCATCATGCTTTAATAACAGAAATTACTAATAAAGGGAACATTGGCTGGTATTTGGATAGCGGTGCTAGTCACCATATGACATCTGATTTCTCATTATTTACTGACTATTTCGAATTTAAAGAAAGAAAACAAGTAACAATAGGCGATGGAAGCACAATTGAAGCAGTAGGATCTGGAATCATTCCTGTTGAAGTTTGGACGAAGGAGAATGGCTGGAATACGGCTGATATAAAAGAAGTATTGTATGTTCCCCAACTAAAATGCAATTTATTCTCAGCTTCAGCAGTTGTGGATAAAGGATATATGATAATTACAAACAAAACAGAATGTGAAATAAAGAAAAGAGGAGGACAAACTATTGTTCTTGGTGTAAGAGAAGGAAATTTATTTAGATTAATATTAAGACCGAGACAAACTAAAAACGATTATCAAATAAATTATACAAATTTACAGACATTAAAAGAATGGCACGAAAAATTAGCACACCAAAACATAAGACAATGCTTACAAATTTTGAAGAACAATGAAATAAACATATCGGAAAAAGAAAAATTTCAATGCGAAGGATGTATTTTCGGAAAACAGCATCGTGAGCCGTTTGAACAATCACATACAGTAGCAAAGGAACCTGGTGAAATCATTCATATGGATGTCTGCGGTCCTATGGAGCAAGATTCAATTGGAGGGTCAAGATTCTTTTTATTATTGAAAGATGATTATACACATTTTCGTTCAGTTCACTTTTTAAAACATAAAAATGAAGCTTATGAAAAATTAAAGGAATATATTCCAAAATTTAGAAATGATACAAATAAGAAAATAAAAATAATAAGATCTGATAATGGATTAGAATTAAACAATAAATTAATCAACGGGTTATTATCAAGATACGGCATTCATCATCAGTTAACTGTCAGCTACACTCCGGAACAAAATGGCCGTGCAGAACGCGAAATGAGAACTATTGTGGAAGCGGCAAGATCAATGATTTATAGCAAGCAACTTAACAAGTATTATTGGGCAGAAGCTGTTAATACTGCAGTTTACATATTAAATCGAACAGGGACAAGTTCACAAAATAATAAAACTCCTTATGAATTATATTATGGTAAAAAATCATCAATTAAATATTTTAAAGTATTTGGATCGGAAGTTTTTGTGCATATTCCGAAAGAAAGACGGAAGAAATGGGATACAAAAAGTAAAAGAGGAATATTTGTTGGATATGGCGAAGAAACAAAAGGCTATAGAGTCTATTTCCCGGAAGAAAGAAAATTAGGAACGTACAGAGATGTAATTTTCAAAAAGGAAACAGAAACAAGGGCAATAATTAACTGTCATCCTGAAGAAAATAAAAATCATGAAATTAAAGAAGAATTTAATGAAAACAATAATGAAGAAAACACAACTGAATATGACGAAAATGATACAAGGGACGAAAATTATCAAAATGAAAATCATAGAGTAGATAATGAAGAAAGGAACAATGAAAACGAAAATCGAGAAACTAATGAAGAAAATAATCAGAGAAGATTGAGAGATAGAGAAACTATAAAAGCACCTGATCGATATTATGCTTCATATTTAGCAATAAGAGAAGATTTGAACTATGAAGATGCATTAAAAAATAAAAATTGGAAAGATGCGATGGAAACAGAAATGAATTCTTTAATTAAAAATAAAACATGGGAATTGGTGGATGAACCTGAAAATAAAAATATCATAACAAATAAATGGATTTTTACAATTAAAGGTAATGGAATGAAGAAAGCAAGATTAGTAGCAAGAGGATACAGTCAAAAGTATGGAGAAGATTACAAGGAAACATTTAGTCCTGTAGCACAATATAAATCGATAAGGATGTTATTAGGTTTAGCAGTAATAAATAATATGGAAATTGAACAGTTTGATATTCAGACAGCATTCTTAAATGGACAATTAAACGAGGAAATATACATGGAGCAGCCTCCAGGATTTGAAGATAAGTCAGGACGGGTATGTTTACTAAAGAAAAGTATTTACGGCTTAAAGCAATCTTCAAGATGTTGGAATGAAAAATTTGTGGACGTTTTGCGTAAATTCAAATTCAAACAATCTGAAAATGACCCTTGTGTATTTTTTACGGATGATTTAAAAATTATTTTAATTATTTATGTTGACGACGGATTAGTCATTTCAAGATATAAGAAAGAAGTTGAAAGTTTCTTACAGCATTTAGAAACTTATTTTGATATAAAACGAATGAAATTTAATAACTACTTAGGAATGAACGTAAAGAAAATGGATGATGGATACATAATAAATCAAAAGGATTACATAGAAAAGTTGTTAAAGAAATTTAATATGGAGAATTGTAAAACAGTACCGACACCTGGACCAACATGCAATATGGAAACTGAAGGAGATATGTCAATCATAAAAGTACCATACAGAGAAGCGATAGGTAGTTTGTTGTTTTTAGTGACAGTAACAAGACCGGACATTTCATTTGCAGTAAACAAACTAAGCAGGTATATAGAGAAACCTAGAAAACAACATTGGGAAGGTATCAAGCGTATTTTTAGGTATCTTCAAGGAACACAGGATTATGGATTGCGGTTCTATTCAAAACTGGAAGAAGGAAAAAATAATATATTAAAATGTTATACAGATTCTGATTTTGCAGGAGACTTAGAAACAAGGAAATCTACAACGGGATATGTATTGACTTTTAATGGGACACCTATAGATTGGTTTTCAAGAAAGCAGTCGACAGTAGCGTTATCAACGGCAGAAGCCGAGTACATAGCGGTAGGAGATGGGATAAAGGAGATGTTAAGTATTAAGAAGTTAGCTGAAGAATTGAAAATAATGAACGGAATTGTTGAAGTATATGTTGACAATCAAAGTACAATTAAAATGACCAATGATGAAGGTGCACACAAACGAACAAAACATATAGATGTCCGTTTTCATTTCATCAAAGAAAAGGTTAACAAGGATATTATTCTGAAATATATAAAAAGTGATGATCAATTAGCAGATATACTGACTAAAAGTTTAACAAAATTTCAGTTTGAATATTTAAGAAGAAAATTAAACATTAGGAGGGAATGTTAAGAAGTTGTAAATTATTAATATTTAATTTTGTAGGTGGATATTATAATCATTATTCTGTCTTTAAAAGTAATTTACGTAATTTATATAATTCGTAGTATGAAAGTTATGTAATTATTTCTATCAATACTTTTGTTCACATTTCTAAAACATTATAAATTTGATTTTTGTATCATTAAGAATAAAACTTTTGTTTAAATAAGTACACGGATTTTTTACTCTGCGCAACACGAATAAATCGAATATTAATAAATTTCATTGTTAGAATAAATTAATTTCGAGATTTTCGACGGGTTAAAACAGTTCATGGTTTTTTCATACTGAAAAAACGTGTTTTAGATGTCACTTCGTAAGTTCGTTCAGAGGCCACAGAGTTCAATGGATCTAAACAAGTTTTTACAAGTTTTTATTTAACTTTACTTGTGTGTCTGTCGTAAAATCTTGCAAGTCAATTTTGAACGACTTCCACATATCCGATCAATTTGAAATTTTGTCTGTACTCCCGATGACAATACATGAATCAATAATTTTTAGAATTAAATAATTAATTAATTTTAATAATGTAATGTTTTCATAAATTGTAAAAATGTTAGTAAAAAAACTTTTTAAAGACTAGTTTTTATTAAAATGTAGATACTAAAAAGTAAAAATAATTTTTATTAATTTAGGTTCACAATTATAAAAGCGTGGGTCGTGACTAATAAATCATAGAGTTTACAACCCAAGCTTTTATAATTATGAACCTAAATTATTAAAAATTATTTTTTCCTTTTTAGTACATTTCCGGAAAATTTTGTCTTTAAAAAGTTTTGTTTACTAATATTTTATATTCTAGTTTTAATAGTTTAGTCCAGATTGTTCTAGAACTATCGCGGTGCGTAATATCATGGCTATCTACTATAATTTATCTAATTGTCGTTCATTTTGTCCGTTATTTAATTTCTAAATATCTCAATATTTATTAACTTTAGCTGATATGTACCTCAATAATTTACTGTTCACTATTAAATACTGTATCATATTCTGGAATAAAAATGCACTGTTACAATTAAAAAATCGAAGCTGACCTTCGCCTGACCTTCACAGCACCACCTATGTTAAATCTGATATCACAGTCTGCTGTCTACCTTCTCTATAACTTTTGTATAAAACATTTTTTTATGGTTTGTACCGTTTACGAGATATTTCACTGCATTGTTTAAGATGTGCCACCCTGTATAGGTATAGAACAATGTAATATAAATTTGTTTGCAAACAACATTAAATTCAAATAATTTTAAATTTACATTTTGAATTTGTAGACATATTGTGTATAAAACAAATACCCATAGAAATTAATATTCATATAAAACAAACTGATACTTCTGTTTGGAATATAATAATTCACAGTAATAATAATTATACTTAATATAAATTAGTGAATTGGAATACTATTCATTCACAAATTCGAATAGTTGTAATATCTGTCAATTTTATCATGTATGTTTTATGATACATTTTTAGAGTGCTTAGCATCATAATATTATAACGTGTTACAAATACTCAATGTGTGTTTTATAATATAAAAAATTAACCACACCTGAAGATGGCAACTCGTTGCTGAAACGCGTTGTATTAACAATACATGAAGTAACAAGACGGACACCAAAAATACAAGGTATTTCTAATACTTCTTATTATTTATGTATGGTTTACTCTGCCTTTTAACACAACACACTTATTATGTGTAGCCATTTTAAGTTATTTTGATTTTTATATATTTTAAACCGCCATAACTTCTAAACTAAAAGAGACATCGGCCTATCTGAGTGCTCATTCGATTCAGCATACTTTTTTCTACAATCGCAATTCTTTTCATGTTTTTATGCGTTTTGAAAATCTGCGACTTTTTTTATACAAAGCGCTTTCTGGTGCATTTGGTTTTATTTATTGCAGATTATAGACGCGTCGACATCTCAGGTCATTCGCATCTTTTCAACTACATCAAATAACAACTAAATGATATCACAAAACATCCATAAGCGCAGGTGGGATTCGAACCCACGACCGTCTGATCTAGAGGCCGACACGCTAACCACTAGACCACACGGTTCCTTGGTGCATTTGATATTAACCAAACTTATATAGAAAAAGTCACGCTTCCGAGCACTCACGCCTCTGTATCTCTTTTAGTTCAGAAGATTTATCAATTTTAAATTATTTTTGATCTGAGACGTCAAAAAATTCTCAAGTATTAATAATTTAAAACATTATCTTATTAATTGTAAAATATATAAAACTATCTTTTTGACGGGAAAAAAATACATGATTTTATAATATTGTGATTGTGCTGCAATCTACAATAAATTGATCGACATTTTGAAAAACAAAAACGAATCACTTGAAATTACATAACAGATTTAGATAAAAACATTTCGAATAGCCACTCGTCTCGTCTGATATACATATATACAAATTGGATTCGAGTTGGCTGTGTGTACACAACACGTGCTAGATGACATTGAACACGATGATTCCGTAATAGAGGAAACGGAAGTACGTGATTAGGAAGTCAACAAGTTGTCGTTCATAGATGGCGGTGTTACTGTTAGGTAGTGATGGGCGAATACGAGATGTTTTTACAATCGAAACAATTGTAATCGTTCATAATAACAATCGAGTCCACAATCGACTCGGAGTTTGATTTTACAATCGAAATGTTCGATTGTTCAAGTTGATTATTTGCCACTTATGTTATAGCAATAGCAGCGCATGAGAATACATATAATCGTGATTCAAGGTTATATGCTAGTCGACTGACGTTCACGCGACTCGTTGATTGTTCACTGTTCACATTGTTCAGTCGGTACTCACTATTCTGTGATCTGTTTACTATTGAATTCGTATTACGCGATTACTGCACAATCGACCATCGACTCGACCACAGTTGTTGAGTGATGAACGATTGTATATTATGTGGCTCTTGACAGTGTACGATTCAGTACTATACGACTCGGTCTCGGCGAACTATGAAACAACAACAGTTGAGTCCAAGTGACAACCATCGAGAGTCATCGAGATGTTTGAACAATCGAGACAATCGACTAAAACATCTCGTAATCGCGCATCACTACTGTTAGGTATTTGTATTATAATATGAATACGAAGTACGTGTTCTGAGGTCAATTTTCTTAACACAATTCGAAACGATTAAGTAATTTTGTCACTTTAAACGAAAATCAATGACAGGTTTGAAGATAGCCGAGCTCGTAGCGACGCCGTTGTTCATATGATGTTTCTATGGCTCCTATATTACAACTGATCCACTTGATGGCACGACACACCATTCACAGCTTACCGATTGCGTGACACCGTCGACTGATTGATTCAACACGACACACTCGCTGTTTATATACCTGCGTGATGTGTACGCTGAGTGCGTCCTCGTATTCTCTAGCGTTGTCTAGTATCTTCGCGTAGGTGCCAGTGTGTTCAACGTCAGACACCGCTTCTCAGAATTGTTGCCCGTCGTTCATACACAGGGTGATCCGTAACAGTATTATTAGGCAAAAATAATGTATATGGAGATCAGTTGTATTTTAATGACTAAATAAAACGAAAAGCAAATTACCCAAATTTAAAAAATGTAATGCATTTATGAACAGGTATATTAGTAATATGATACTATCACGTAATGGTCTCTTTTGAAATGAGATTTTTTTTATGTAATTTGAAGTTCTGTGCTTTTTATGTTCAATTTGTATGCCTACTTTGGAAAATAATTATTTGTGACATATAAAATAAAAATAATTTTTGATTGCCTTTTCAAAACTGAAATGTGGAAACAACTGCAGTAACGAAATGACAAAAACCGAGTTTTTAATAACTCTATGATGATTATAAAAAAATAAAGAACTCGCACGGCTTCGCCCGAGTGCTAAGAATTTCCCGCGTGCTAAGAATTTATATATAGGTAATAAGATTAAACACCCGTCCCTCCGCCATATATACACGTACTTCCACCATGCACGGTAATCTAGCGATGCATGCTGATGATCTACAAGCGACTTAATCGCACAATCGTGATACAAAAAGTAGCAAGTGTGCGCTGGCCTTCAGCGTATTTTTTCTTGTATTAGCACAATATGGGGTTGTTTATTATTATCAGAAAAACATGTCTCAAGTTTCAATTGCAGTAAAATATTATTTCTGAGAGCAGTCATTAACTGAATCAAATAGTAGATACCTATACTTCACTTGATATGTCACGAATAATTTGTATACTACTTTCAAAGTTGTTTGCTAGATGTCATCGCTAAGATAATGTTTCAGTAAAATCTGCCATTAACGCAAAGGAAGCTGATGGTAAAGACTAAAAAAATAAAAATAAATAGCTACAAAACAAAATAATAAATTTAAAACAGACACAGAAAAATCTGTCTGGATCGTTATGTTATTTAGCTTGGAAAAGTTAGAGCAAGTAAGTTGGGCAAAAAGACATTGATGACTCCATTAGTAGGTGCGAGGAAATTAGAACATTGCATCTTTTGTACAAAGGAGTATAGACACAGCACATGTAGAGAAATGTTGGTTGTAACGGCAAATGAGTAAAGGGCACAATATCTCCGGTCACAAAGCAAATCGCTTATGTTCATCTATACAGGGTGTCCTATGACTCGAGGTCCATAGCTTAAGGACGTGTTATTTATGTGATTTTGAGTTAAAATCGCTTAATGAACATAATAGACCGAGAGCTAGTGACAATTTTTTGGTGTTATTTATTCAAGGGCTTATTTTTGTGAAGATGTTGAGGGAGGCATATAAAAGTGACCTGAGTACGGGATTTTGCTAGATAGCGGTATGGGAGGGATGCAGGCCACCCTCAACATGTAACAAAAATAAATGGCCACAATATTATTGCTTCAAGGCTGAAATTGTTTGTATAGCTTGTCGGTGACCCAATAATGCCATAATAATGTTTGCAAATCGATCGGCCAGTATTAAAGGGGTGGTAGATCACCCTAAACGTGTCATGTACCCGACGAAATTTATATTATTAATTCAAGGTTCAAATTTTAATATGTTGTTACGGCGACTGTTTTAAGTGTATATTTCAATTTGCAGAACAAAATGTCGGTATTAACCCCCTTGCAGAACGATATAAACACCTAGGCGAGCAAGTTTCCCTCTAATAGAGGGGCCGTTAATACCGACATTTTGTTCTGCAAATTGAAATATATGCTTAAAACAGTCCACTAAAAGAGAAGAAAGGTTACCTCAAAACTCAAGAACCCCTAACCCGATTTGAAAAATTCGTTCACTGTTTAACGCTACGACAAAAGGGGAATGAGCAGTTAGCAAAAATTTGCACCCGGGCAAAACATAAAAATTAATGACAATTTCAAGTTCATTTGATGATTTACTGTTCTTTTTTCGAAGCAAAAGAAAGACACAGCACGGACAAACACATACCTCGACGTACCTTCTTATAACACGACCTGTACTTCGCGGAACCTATGAGGGTTCCGCAAAGCAATTATTTGAATTTAAAAAAGCAACTTAATTTTTTGGCAACATTAGAATTAGGGAAAAAGTCGATCGTTTGAAAATGTGTCACTGTGTCAACTCAGTCCGCCGAGATAGTGGAAAGTTTAGGGTTAAAATCCCTACGGTGACATAGGTTTGAATTAATGAATTTTTCCTGATTACAGCATTGTGTTACGTCATTGTTCTTACTCAGGTGTTTCATATATCTACTGTTTGCAGTCATTATGCATTCATTTAATGATTAGAATTTTTATTAATGATTCCAGAAAGGATATTTTTATTTTGAATTGCTCTAGAGCTTCAAGAAGGCTAACTATTGGCCAGAAGAGATAAAAAAAGTCGACGTCAACGGTTTTGTTTTATAGCCACAGATATAGAGCTGTTAGTGCCAGAGTACACTACACCACACTACTGTAGTGCCGTATAGCGGTAGAAATACGTATCACAAGCAATGCAATATCTCTTTGTTCGTTTTATGTACAGCAGTGGCGGTCCTTACAATCTATGACCGCCATTTTGCGTTTAATTTTCTATTGTCTACAATACAATTTTTGAGATGATGTATGAAGGTCATGTTTGGGTTATTGTCGTACCTATATTTTAGGTTATGTAACGTAAAATGTGATAGAAAGAACCATTTTTTGAAGTGAAAACTTCCTTAGGCGCGCTTTGCCTGGGCTGTTAACAACAGTGATGTGAAACGCTCCCGACGGTGACAATCGGGGCTACTCGGCTAAAACACGAGCACGCAATATGCTGGTAATAGTGTGTAGTTCATAAGTGTGCTAATAGATGACACTAAAAACTTAATACGAGTAAAAAGTCATTTGTAGTTCACAAGTGCGCTAACAGATGACACTAAAACTTAATTTTATCGTTAAGGTATTATATTCCTTAAATTTGATTGTATTCGCGTCTGACATTAAGGTCGAAGCCCTCTATTGGACTTAGTCGCGAACTACCCGAGGAGGTCGTAGCAACGGAACAAAGCGTTGAGTGAAGGTAAAAGTGCACAAAATATATGTTTTTCACGAATGACAGTATACAAATGTAAGCATATTGCAAAAAGATACTGTTCAGTGTTCACTTGAAGTTTTGTAATAAATAATTCTGTCGTAATACGACTTTTGAATGAATTGTGAATTATAGACGCTCGACAACAGAGGTCATTAGCGTCTGGCTGAAAATATCGAAATTAAATTTCACTAAAAATGTTTTGTTATGTCAGCACAAATGTTGCAATAGGAACTTACGACGCGGAAAAAAATCATTGCCGTTAAAATGATCACTGCATGAATGAATGAATTGTAAATTATAGTCAGACGCTAATGACCTCTGTTGTCGAGCGTCTACAATCCACAATCCATCCATCCTGTAAATTATAGACGATCGACAACAGAGGTCATTAGCATCTGAATGATCACTGTACAAAAGAGTGCTTTCTGTTATAAGTCTTATTCCAGTTAAACCCATCTATAGCTTCCTCAATTCACTATTTTCAGGAAATTTGTGATAGGAAAATGCTGTCGAAGTAGTTCGGCAACAAGGATTTGAACACATGTAAGGCATTTCTGAAACTATTTAATACAAATCACATGTAAGCTAATGTAAACAAACAACGGTTAAAAGTCGTATTGCGACAGAATTATTTATTACAAAACTTGAAGTGAAAACTGAACAATATCTTTTAGCATTATGCTTACCTTTGTAAACTGTCATTCGTGAAAAACATATATTTTGTGCACTTTTACCTTCATTCAACGCTTTGTTCCGTTGCTACGACCTCCTCGGGTAGTTCGCGACTAAGCCCAATAGAGGGCTTCGACCTTAATGTCAGACGCGAATAGGCCGATTTTAATATATTTATGATTAAACTATGTAATTAAAAAATTATATATATATTTTAAAATTAGAAAATCTGAAGTTTTCACATCTGTCGTGTCGTCATAAGCACACACCCACTTTTTTTTAATTAAAAAAAGTGCGCTACTGGAATTTGCAAGATATTGTGAAGAAAGTATGAGACATTGAGCCAACAGCTGCTGTTCTACTATTAAACCTATCTGATGAATGTACTTGCGGTATTACAGCAAAACACTGCTGCCAATTCAGCTGTTTTCCCCTAAATTTAGAAAGATTTAAAAAAATTAAATTTTTTTAAGAATTTTTAAAATAAAATCTAATTAGGTAGTCACCAGGCTATCATTTATAGATAAAGAAAATTCGACAATACCAACATTCTTAATGACAAACTAACCCTAAAATCAAACATAATATACGATACAATAATTAACAACACACAAACACCCAATACTCAGTAATCGTCTACACAAATACATTTCCATTCCGTCTACCTACTATATAAATCATAAAAACTCGAAATTTAAATCAGTACTTCACAAACCACGACATAATACACAGTGCTTAGCATCATCATATTATATAGTGTTACCAATACTCAATGTGTGTTTTTTAAAAATAATTAACCACACCTGAAGATGGCAACTCGTTGCTGAAACGCGTAGTGTAAATTCACAAGACGGACATAATACAAGGTATTTCTAATACTTCATAATATAAAGAAATTTGCTCAAATTGAAGATAGCCGAGTTTATAGGGCTGCTGTTTTTAACCGACTACGGCAAACCCAAAAGGAGGGTTATGAGTTTTACAGGTTATGTGAGCAGTGAGATAATTTGTTACCTCGGACAACCTAAACTACTGAACCGATTTCGACAAATCAGGCGTCGTTGAATTCGTCTTGATCTAGAGTGTGTTCTAGGCTATATAACGTCACAGTAAATTCAAAATGGCGGACGCTAGACGTCATGATAAGAAATCGTGGGTCGATTCGGTCATGTAAAAGCCATCTAGACGACAAATGCAAAACAAACTACGGACGCACACCAATCTAGCGAAAGTCAACGAAACAAACCTATAGGCGCCACAGGCTAAACATAACGGTAATTCGCCTAACGGCGGTGTTCTTTTAAAATATTTTTCTATTATTTATTAAGAAATTATAATAAATAAGTTATATAAACAAACTAAAAAAGAGTGAAATAAAAATAAGACTTAAAAAAACTAAAATTGGGCTACGTAAAAGAAGAAAACAAGCAAATCAAAATGTAAGACAATATTTTTTTGTTGTCAGTAGTCGGGGACCTGTTCGGGAGCTGAAGAAAAAATTTCGGTATTCGAGTCTCCGACTACTGATAACAAAAAATTCTGTCGCCGTTTTGATTTGCTTGTTTTTTTCTTTTATTACTCAGAGTTTAATTTTATTAACTTTTATTCTTATTATAATATGCATTGCATATGAATGTTTCCATGTATCGTCTATTACAAACCCCCAGTTCCTTTAATGGTGCCCAAATAACCTTGAAACTTAGTAACCTTGAAAATTTGAGATTTAGTATAATTTAGGGAGAACTTTGTTGTCTGTGTCGGCAGCATTGGCATCAATTCGGAGAGATAATGAGAAAGGATTGCATGTGACGTCACAAGCCCCACCCGATCCTACCTAACACAGTGCTTTCTGTCATCTCTTGTACGCCCACCAAATTGCATTTCAGAAGGCAATTTTCTCAGTCGCTACCTACGTTGAGAGAGTGGAAAATCAACTTGTCTTATTTGAGAGAAGAAAATGCAAACAGACTGTTTGCAATTTATTTATACGTGTTGAATGATTAAAGGTCGATATTGGAAATCACAGTGTCAAAAATTATGAAGAAATTATATACCTAGATGTAAATAATATAGTAATTTGTGCAACTAGTGGCTTAAGTGACGGATTTTGTGATACGAGCCTAAGGTTATGTTGCATTTATACCAGAACTTGAATTGAATTGAATAGTGGATTATAGACGCTCGACAACAGAGATCATTAGCGTCTGATACCAGAACTCGTGTGATTACCGCACTCGCCTTCGGCTCGCGCGGTAAACACACACTCGTTCTGGTATAAATGCAACATAACCTTAAGAGAGTATCGTAAAATCGCGACTGTCAGATTCGTCACTTAAGACACGCGTTACATAACAATATTTTTTGCAACAACTTCTTCAAAAGTTCAATTTTAAGCAAATAAAACACATTTTGGATAAATATTATATTAGTTACATTATAGCAAAGTAATCTATAAAGTACTTTATTACGCACGCGTGTTTAAAGTAAAACAAAACAGCATTACTTTATAGAACGGAGTGCGTTAAAATTTACTTTAAACACTACCGTTCGAATGCAGTAGAAGCTTCCATAAGAATCACTTTTCAAACGGTACACAGCCATCTAAAATTGTACTTTTGATGCAAGTGCTGCAAAAATATTATTTATCCAATTTTTTAGTAGTCATGGGGGAAAAAACAGACTGAATATGCCGTCTCTAAGTTTCAATACTCACACAGGTTATATTTTGTTTTAAGCAGGTTTATAGCACTTTTTCTTGGAATGGCGGTGATCAGTTTTATTAGATTTGAATATTTTACGTCAGCTTACGTGACAAGAAATAAAAAAAGAAATGTACGAAAATGTAAGTTTAAAGCCGGGAATACATCGCTGACAAACGTTACCATTCGTTCGCGTTGTCAAAGGTTTATTTATAATGCGTTCGTGAAGTGTAGACGATCGTTTGCAACAAATAGATTAGGAAAGGAAGACGTGACGGAGTCGCAACTGTCTCCTTCTAACTAAAATCTGCGTTAAACGTACATTCACCCATTGACGACACAACTGTCAAATTTCATTTATTCAACTGACATAACCTCGTTTTTTTAAACACGTCGTCGTTAATAATTAAAGCAATTTGTTATGGGGTGGCGTTTTGTACTTAAATGCAGTTATAATGAAAACTATGACAGCAAAAAGTTTAAATTTCCGACTGAGGAAAAAACTAAAATAATACCTCAATACTTAATTCATGAAAACATTTTTCTTTTATTCTTTTAGCTTGCCCTCCCTTTATCTAGCGTAGCTCAGACGACTTCAGAACACTTTTTCAATTCCAAATGGAAAGAACAAACTCAATTTCTAATTATAATTGCTTAAATAATACCTCGACAAACGTCAGCGAGGTTAAGTTAGGTTAGAATAAACGTCACTGGCTGAATCAAGTTAGGACATTCATTTTTCATAAATTTTTAATTTTAAATAAAAAAAATTATTTCACACGAAATAATAAAGTTTTGTAGCCAATTATGACGGGATTTATTAATTATTATCAGCCATTGTTTTGGTAAGAAATGTGTTTTAAGAGAATAGTAATGAATATTCCGTTAAACCCCATACTTTTTTAAACGCCAATCGACTCCACTTTAAATTTCGCGCTCAAATTAGTACCGCCTACTTCTGTAGTCTATTAAGTGTGGTTAGAATGGCTAGGTGCGAACTAACGTTTTCCATCAGCTGTCAGTAAAAATAATAATAATAATAATGCGTTTAACGTCCGTTTCTCGACATTATGTCATAACAGACGCCATTCGTACCATTACTATTTTCCATTTTTACCACTTCCCGTTTTATACATTTTTATTATACTTCAACTTATTTAATAGCAATGTGCGAATGGAGGAATTATAGGACATTAGGATAAGGTAGGCAACTTTGGGAGCATAGGAGTTTGACAAGTAAGCGACCATGGCCTTGAATAAGGAACCATCTCGATATTCATCTGGAATTATTGAGGGAAACCATGAAAAACCTCAAACAAGATGACCGGTATAGGAATTACCATTTCTCGGCGTGAGGCAGTAGGAAAAAGTCCTAGCCACATCTGACCCCGCCGGGATTCGAACCCAGTACCTCCCCAATGCGAGTCTAGTGCTGTACCACTAAGCTACATCGTTGGGTGGCTGTCAGTAAAAATACAAAGATCAAAAGAAAATGTGAGCCACAAATGTCTCTAATGATTGCTATGTTAACGTGTTGACAATAGTTTGCAGTAATTCGCTACCATTTGTCGAGAAAGGTGAAATTACTGGGAACGCTAGCGAATGTAAATAATGCTTCAGATGTGTATTGTTACCCAGAAACGTTTTCGAGAATGTCTGCGTACGAAACGGTGAAATTACTCTGGGAATGCTAGCAAATGTAAATAATGCTTCAGATGTGTATTGTTACCCAGAAACGTTTTCGAGAATGTCTGCGTACGAAACGGTGAAATTACTGGGAATGCTAGCAAATGTAAATAATGCTTCAGATGTGTATTGTTACCCAGAAACGTTTTCGAGAATGTCTGCGTACGAAACGGTGAAATTACTGGGAATGCTAGGAAATGTAAATAATGCTTCAGATGTGTATTGTTACCCAGAAACGTTTTCGAGAATGTCTGCGTACGAAACGGTGAAATTACTGGGAATGCTAGCAAATGTAAATAATGCTTCAGATGTGTATTGTTACCCAGAAACGTTTTCGAGAATGTCTGCGTACGAAACGGTGAAATTACTGGGAATGCTAGCAAATGTAAATAATGCTTCAGATGTGTATTGTTACCCAGAAACGTTTTCAAGAATGTCTGCGTAAGAGCAGCAATACGTAAACGAATTCGAACGAATGGCAACGTGTGTCAGATTATCAAATGTATTCCCGGCTTTAAGCAATATACTCAAATATCAGAGAATACAAGAGAAGCAAACGCTGGAACATTAGCGCAACGTCGGCGAATTACCAGCAATCACATTATATGGAAACCTCTTGTTGTGCCCCGGAGAGATTTGAACCGGCCATTTTGTGTACATGTTGTTACAAGTCTGAGATAAACTTGTTTCTTAAGTCAAACTATTCGCACTGGACGATTTAAAGACGTCTTGTTTTGTTTAACTTCCGCCAATTTATTAAGGAAATGTTTTGCGTTGCTCCCAAGTGGAAATATTTCCATTTCTATGTACAAATTGTAACCTATTTATACCACTCGCTGCCCTGCCCTATTTCTACGTTATACAAAGTGTAACTTATTTACCACTAGCTGCCCGAAAATTTCAAAACGAATTTTATAAACTTATACTTATTTGACAATATTTTTAAAAAAATCTTTTTTTATAAATTTCTCATTTTTTGTGTGCAAATAACGCGGCAACAATATAATAATAACGCCTTAACCGAAGTTCGAGATTACATGTTCGACATGAGATTTAACTAAACCGAATTTAGGATTATCACCGATGTCAGGCATATAAAATACTTTTCGAGAACATTGGTTTGGTGTTGAACTTATTTCACACCGCGAATCATCTTCGTCAGCGTTCGTGTTGTTCCGTTAACAATCACAGTGGTGCGAAAACTGTTTGGAGTTACGTATTTCATTATCCCTTCCCTTAGAATTTCTCCAGAATTGCTCACGTCCCTTCGCAAAACTTATACGAAAAAAAATCAAAATATAAACAGTTCTAAAAATATAAATTAACTATAGTCAAGTTCCAAATTTAAAGACAGTGAGTCATGCACTTATACTTCACTATTTATATAAGCGGCACATTTTTTATACATGCAGGACGCGTACTATAATATGCTTGCAATGTTTCATTTGTTTGCCGCTCCATTATCCTTGTTGCATGACTCACTATATTCAATTTTGGAACTTGACTATAATATAAAATAATTTCAAAACAAACAATGAAACGCGAAATTTTTTTAATTTAAATTATTGTAGATTATAGAAGCTCGACAACTAAGGTCATTATATCTTTTTAATTACATGAAATTAAATTAGACGACGTCGCAAAACATCCATGAGCCGAGGATGTGGGATTCGAACTCACGACAATTTGAATCAAAGGCCTGCACGCTCACCATTACACCAAGATGTTCTGAAAAAAAAACATTTTTTTATTGAAATGCATTCCTAGGGCTTGAGAATAGCCGAGAGTGTAGCGGCGCTGTTGTTTACATGGCGTTGCTATGGTTCCTCTATTACAAGTCCCCAGTTCCCAGATTCTAGCCCGAGAGCTGGTAAAAGTGTCAATTGGATTTTCAATTTATTATTAAAAAAAAAAAAAAAAAAATGAATTGAAAATATGAATTGGTGCTAGGCCCAAATAACCTTAGCTGTTGGTGGTCTTTAAAATACAATTACAATTAGAAATGCATTCCTCTTCTGCGAATTTTCACGAAATTGCCAAACAATGGATGTAATGAAAATTTTTCGTTGGAAAGCAGCCAATTATATAATTGATTCGAAACATATTGCAAAAAATCATTTTACCAACTATAGTCACAGTCAGGATTCTAACCTGAACCTTTCCACTTTCGCGGCGGAATGAGCTTACAATACTCAACCGTGACATAATTACCAAACTAATATTTTCCACATATGCTTCGGAATCAATAGATTTCAGGTTAGAATCCTGACTGTGACTATGGTTGGTAAAATTATTTTTTCCAATATGTTTCGAATCAATTATATAATTGGCTGCTTTCCAACGAAAAATTTTCAATTGCAATTCAGCCGTATAAATCTTATTAATGGATTTAATAGTATGTACCTATACGATTTGCCGAATTTTAAGGTCCTGATCCCGGTATGTGTCGAAATGTCGACTAATAAAAAAATTTTGCAAATAATTTTTGTTAATTTTTTGTCTTGTATGCTGTTACCGTAACTCTAGATAAATAGAAGCACTAGGTGTTTAAGTAATCATAGTAAGATATTAATGTTCAAGATATTAATGTTCAAATATTTGATATCAAGTAATATGTCACTAATAATTAATAAACATCATCAAATCTATATACGCCGCTATATCACGAAGTGATGTAGACAACTCACCGAGACATCCAAGGAGTATGTACACATATCAGTGACCGTGAATCAAAATAGCGTATGTCAAATATTTTCAGACAAGCTGTAATGACGGGGCAAAGCCTATATAAATTTAGATGCCGCTAAGTTCTTAACTTCTTGGACAAAAAAATAGGTAAAAATGTTTTAAGTTAAACGGTTTTCTTTTAAATCATCATCTGTACCAAAAACTAGAAAATAATTAGAACACAAACCAAGGGGCACTTTGTGTCGCTGCGTTAGCGGAATAAGTAATAAAAACGTGGGGCGCATTTGAAATATTTCTGTTGGTGGGCTTAGAAACACAAAAGCCGTTCTTATTTAATAATTATACAGTTATTATACAAATTTTTATGCGCCCCACGTTTTTATTACTTATTCCGCTGACGCAGCGACACAAAGTGCCCCTTGGTTTGTGTCCTAATTATTTTCTAGTTTTTGGTACAGCTGATGATTTAAAATAAAACCGTTTAACTTAAAAATGTTTCTACCTATTTTTATTTTCTAGTTTTTAGTTTGATTTCTGGTAACGGTTGAACAGTTCCACTGTCCACCTCCTGATTACATCATCAGAGCCTCGTTACCAAGTTGAAATTATCATAATATTGTATTGTCACGGGAACTCAATGTGTGTGCAAAGTCTCATAAGAATCGGTTAAGTAGAAGTAGTTGAAAAAGCTGTCGCAAGATTTGAAACAAAGATAGTAACAAACAAACAAATATACGGGGTTAAGCTAAATAAAACCGTTTAATAAAAACCGGCCAAGCGTATGTTGGGATAGGGTTCCGTAGTGTTCGTGTATTTATAAAATAATAATAAATATTTCATTTTGACAAATTTGGTTGCTTCCGAAAAAGGGTTATTTCTAGAATTTTCATAAACTATTTTAATAAAGATAACACAAAAAAATTTTAGTCAAATACCCAATTGTAGATTACAGACGCTCAACAGGTGAGATCATCAGCGTCTATTAGAATATTATTGCAATATCTATATGGTCACAGAAAAGTTATTCTATCATTATTAATTTCCCATTGGAAGTTATTGTAATGGGTCCGAAAATTGATATCAAAATGTATAACACATATTTATGTTTCAAGGTCACTACACTATTTTTAGAAAGATGTATGTGTGTGTGTGTGTGTGCGTATGTACGTATGTGTCCATTTCTTTCTAAGACGAAATCTCGAGAATGAAAAATGATATCGACTACGTTAGGGTGCCAATCGACGCGTATTAACGTAAATATGATCTGAAAGAAATTTTTTCAAAATCGGTTCAGCCGTTCTTTTTTCTTAACCAAATAGACTCCGAAAAAGTAGATTTTACACAATATCTCGCGAATAAAAAATTATATCGACTTCGTAAGGGTGTCAATCGAGGCGTGTTAACGTCATTTTGATCGGACATAAATTTTATAAAAATCGGTTCAGCCGATTTTTTTTTTTAATTATTGTTAAAAATAAATAATAATTATGTTTTAATGATTAAAATGATATCTTTTTTGTGTTATATCTAATTTAATTATTATTATTAAATATTTACCAAACTGGGAAGTTCGACGTGTGGACCTCAAGGGTCGTACTTTAGTCCTAATAAACGACCCACCTCACGGCTTGTTTTCATTATTTTGACATGAGCTACTTTGCGATAGGACCGCAGATATACAAATATCATGTACCTATAGTTAGACGGTATATATTATATTCACTTTGACTTGTTGCCGAACTTCTCTCTATCAACGCCTTAAAGTAAGGTCGGACATTTTATAAACATGTTTAACTGGGATTTCAATCCTAGTAAGTGTAGGGCCGCTGGTCAGAAACAAATGGGGTAGGATTGATCCTATCTTGTAAGAATACTATCTCTTTTTTATTTTTCACTTTACAAAAAAATATTTTTCCTGTGATCTAATGTCCGGTGGATCAAAATAATAAAAAACCAAATGCAGTACTCTATCTTTTATTTATTTATTGTAGATTATAGACGCGTCGACATCTCAGGTCATTAGCGTCTTTAACTACACTAAATAGCAACTTTCTTAAAACTAAATAACATCACAAAATATCCATGAGTGCAGGTGGGATTCGAACCCACGACCGTCTGATTTAGAGGTCGACACGCTAGCCACTAGATCACATGGCCCCCAGTTATCTTTAATCCGACGCTCGATTATCCGATGAATATTGTAGTCCGCCATTTTTTAACATGGTTGTAGACATGCAAAATTCTTTAATTAGTCGCAGTGTTTCCAAAAAATTCTCAAAAAATGTTTTGATAGTCTAGTTGTATTTTAAATTCAAACTCAAAAGAAAAAAAATGTGGGGCGACCCTATTACCTACAATTATACAGTGAAAACTTTCTATGACGAAAAACTCTCTATAAAGAAAATATTGGTTGAACATGGAAACCGCTGAACCGATTTCCATCAAAAATGCCTAAGAACCATCTCGCAAATATCAGCTTTCAAACAAACAAAAAAATACATTGAAATCGGTTTATCAGTTTTGAAACGACGATGCCATAGACAGACAAAGGCTTCAAACTTATAACATATACCTCTTTTTACATCGGGGGTTAAAATAGTAGATTGTATATCTAGTAGCGTAATGAGGCATATTACTGACGAGTAGTGACAGTATGTTAAAACGAGTTTTAACAGTCACACGAGTCATAATATCATTACGCACGAGATATATGTATATTGTATTTTTTGCCATACCCACTATAAAATAGCTGCTTTTCACTTCATTTTCAGTATTTTCAAAATTTGTTGACAGTTCATTTTGTGTCGCCAACTTCACTGCAATAGTAGGCCGAGAGTAGGTAAAAGCGGGCGGATCAGGGCGAATAAATAAGGAAATGGTTTGCCTTCCCAGATTAGTGTGGGAAAGCTACGTTCCCGCACACCTGCCTGTCAAAAGTCACTTTACATGCTTACCTACATGCACATGTATTTATTTATTTATTGTAAATTATAGACGCGTCGACAACTTAGGTCATTAGCGTCTTGATTACATTAAATATCAACTCCCTTAAAACTAAAATGACATCACAAAACATCCATGAGCGGAGGCGGGATTCGAACCCACGACAGTGTGATCCAAAGGCCGCGACGCTAACCACTGGACCAGACTGTCCTTTAGATGCACATGTAAAGCAGCTATTTTATACTGGGGATGGAAAAAACTTGTTTTTGATTTGGACATATGCAAGTTCTTTGCCGAGACATTTCCGCTGTTATTGCGCGTGTTGCCTGTTAGCGAAGACACGGGAGGTTAAAACTACAAAGTACGAAGGATAGATGGATGAAGATGGGGTCGGTTTTGTGGGATGATATTAGATGAAGGAGTGTAGAAAGATGAAGAGGGAGGGGGAGAAAAGGAGGAAGAAGAAGAAGAGACGAAATATCAACTATGTTGTGCTACGCTGTACAACTAGGCTCTGCTACGGTGTACGCAAAACTGGTGAGATGATGACAACGTTGATGCCGAAACCGCGCCCAAGGCGTTTTCGTCTTGTGCCGAAGAGAAAATCTCCTTCAGCTAAGAGAATGACAAAGATTTGAAACATTCATACCAACTAGCATTACAGCGAGCCTCAAGGTCAAACTGGATTTCTTTGAGAACACCAGGTGTCTCTCTCAAACGGACCACATACATTTTTAACTGACTTCAAAATAAAATATTAGTAAAAAAAAACTTTTTAGAGACAAGCTTTTATTTAAATGCACTAAAAAGGAAAAAATAATTTTTAATAATTTAGGTTCATAATTATAAAAGCGTGGGTTTTGAACTCTATGATAGTTTATTAGTCACGACCCACGCTTTTATAATATGAACCTAAATTATTAAAAATTATTTTTTCCTTTTTATTGCATTTAAATAAAAGCTTGTCTCTAAAAAGTTTTTTTTTCTAATATTTATTTTGTTCATTTTAGTCTTTCAAAATTTTACCTTCCTTTAACACCCGTAGGGGTTGAATTTCGAAAAATCCTTTCTTAGTGGATGCTTACGTCAGAAAAGGAACCAACTGTCCAAATTTCAAGTTTCTAGCTTCAGCGATTTGGCCTGGGCGTTGATTAGTCAAAAAAACCCTACATCCCCGTTTGAACCCCTTAGGGGTTGAATTTATTTCTAAAAACGATTTATTCATGTATTGTCATCGGGAATACAATATGTGTGTACAAAATTTCAAATCGATCGGATACGTGGAAGTCGGTCAAAATTAACTTGCAAGTTTTGACCTAAACAAACAAACAAACTAAACATTGCAAGATTGTAAAAAGGTTATTATTTCGACTGTATCTTTTTTATATATGTCACCTCATATCCTCTACATTTGTGAATCGTTTTTGATCATTATTGTTTTATTTAATAGGGCATATCTTTAGGGTGGTCCCATATAAATTTTACTTAAATCGGTTTAGTAGTTCGACTGATTTTTGTTTATTATGTAAGTCACCCCATATCTCCCGCATTTGTGAACCGATTTTGATGATTCTTATTTTATTTAACAGGGTATACCTTTAGGATGGTTTCATATAAATTTTACTTAAATCGGTTCAGTAGTTCGACTGATTTTTGTTCATTATGTATGTCACCTCATATCTCCCGCATTTGTGAACCGATTTTGATGATTCTTGTTTTATTTAATAGGGCATACATTCAGGATGGTTCCATATAAATTTTACTAAAATCGCTACAGTAGTTTTCCTTTTTTAGTTTAGTAATCAAATATATATAACAGTTACACCTGCGCAAGGTGTCTTCTAAGAAAAATTGTTTTTACAGTAGTAATTATGTAATAGTTTATGCGATGACATAATATTATGTTTAGAAACTTATCGGTTGGAGGTGATGAGATGTTTTAAAGCGTCTTCACCGTCCCCAAACTGGGGCCGACACATGGCACACGGCAGTCAACCGGAATGATTGTTGATGGCGAAATGTGGATAGGTGTACAAAACACGAGTTTGATAAAGTGGTACACGTGTAGCTGTCAATTTTCAGATAATCGATGTCTCAAATAGTGTTGCCGTAGAGATTTTTGAAGCTATGCTTCTATAGGCGCGTTAGACGATTTCTGGCAGGGGAAAAACTAATGGGTTCGCGTCACGTCACCGACATGCTCATGTTAAAAGTATATCTACTGTCCATTCCTTTTGAAAATTAATATCTGAGAGTTTTATAGGACACAAAAAAATAAAATGGCGTCAGATTTCAAAATGGCGCCCATATGTACTTTTGTAAAAATTATCCGATCTTTTTGCAAATTGATTTGTAAGAGTTTTATAGGACACAAAAAAATAAAATGGCGTCAGATTTCAAAATAGCGGTCATGTGTATTTTTGTAAAAATTATCCGATCTTTTTGAAAATTGATCTGTAAGAGTTTTATAGGACACAAAAAAAATGGCGTCAGATTTCAAAATGATGGCCATATGTACTTTTGTAAAAATTATCCGATCTTTTTGAAAATTGATATTTAAGAGTTTTATAGGACACAAAAAAATAAAATGGCGTCAGATTTCAAAATGACGGTCAAATAATAACTTTTCAATTGTATTGTCTATAGCTTTGATGAATTCGGTTTTACATACAATGCGTAAAAAGGATAGCTTCTGTCGGGTGTCCCATGACACCTCTTGACTTTGTTTCATTCCGTTTTGACGAGACGAAAAATATCGAATCGCGACAAATAATTTTGCTTGTCTCGAAATCTGAGATGAGAAACGAAAATTGAGAAATTTCGACAAAATTGTTGAATATCGAAATGATTATTGAATCAGTCTTAATGGCCGGTTTATCGTACATTTTAATCACGATGTTTTTTAATCACACTGTTAAATGATGGGTTGCTATGGTAATGAAACGCAGCAACCAATGAACACGTAGCTGTTAAAAGTTAACAGTGTGATTAAAAAAACAACGTGATTAAAATGTACGATAAACCGGCCATTAGTATTATAATTAAAAGAATACTATAGTCCATGCCGAGTAAATCATTTTTGTTTGGAGTTTTTGAAAGATTCCATAGAGTAGGTAGGGTACCTAGCCTTCTTTTTAATCATTAAAGACTTAATAACCAATAAACTTTAAGCCTTTACCTGAATTTCGGAATGATTTAAAATAAGGCTAGGTACCTACTCATAGTACCACTGGAATCTGGAAAATGATTCATTACACAACACTATTTTCCGGATGGACTATTAATTAGTTATATAAAAATAATATAGGTATATGTTAAAATATATCTAGTCGTGTAATGAGACGTACCTGACGAGTTGTGACAGTAGATATGTTAAAACGTGTGGTAACGAGTTGTAACAGACACACGAGTGATATTATCATTACGTACGAGATATAAATCCACTATAAAACAGCTGATTTTCACTTCATTTTCAGTATTTTCAAAATTTTCTGAAAGTTTATTTGTGGCGCCAACTTCACTCCTATATTAGGCCGGAGCACGCACAAGAGTATGTAATATCAGGCGGGTCACGCGAATAAACATAAATCACTATAATATGGAAATAGTTTGCTTTCCCACACAAGTGTGGAAAAAATACGTTTCCGTATACCGCCCTGTCAAAAGCACATGCATGTAAAGCAGCCACAGTAGAATCCGGATAGAACGACTTTCAAGGGACCTACGACATTATGTCGTATTAACCGGACGACGCACAAAGCGGACGCATAATATATATATAATATATGTATGAAACCTAACTTGAGTTGGCATTTACGTCGCTAAAAACGGTTATTCGTTATAAACGAAGTCGTAATAGACGGACTCTGCTGAATTTTATAATGGATATATTTTTTCGACTATAGCATCGGTAAACTGATATCTACTTGAGTGCGGAATAAAAACGCTGGTGTCAACAAAATTATTGAAAAGACATTTTCTCGAAATCTCCAGGCGACATTCTTAGTGATGTGATACGTGTCTTAATAAATCTAACCTCAAAAACATACTGACGTTTGTCTTTTGTTCCTTGTGGTAACATTTATCCTGTGTAAAGTTAGATTATGCGATTTATTAAGTGGAACAGCGCGTGTTTAACATTTTGGTATCCACTTGGGAACAAGAACTATCTATTACACATAACTTACTCGGTACTACTTGATTGTTAAATTCACTTCTCTGTTTCAGATTTCTCTTTCAGTTTCAGGAACGATACCCGAACAGTATCGGGTATACCTATTCGATTCCGAAAGCTTACAACTATAATTATTCGATTTGTACTCGTTTTGTGTACTCGAAGAAGTACTCGATCGTCAAGTTGAGTAGAAAAAACTCGATTATACGAGTAAGCGAGTACTCGAAAAGTCCGGTAGAATAACAGAACCGTCGGGTAGAGTAGAAAAAAATACTCTAAGTAATTGTACGAACGTTAAAGTATGTGTAGGTATATACCTATAGAGAAAAACAAGCGGAATCGATTCCCGTTGACCAAAATCGTCTATCTCTTTTACTTTCGGAGATATAAGCGTTTTTTGATATTTTAATTTTGAGCATTAAATTCGCTTTGATCTGGATAACATTAGGCATACTTATAGAGAAAAACACGCGAAATCGATTCCCGTTGACCAAAATCGTCTATCTCTTTTAGTTTCAGAGATATAAGCGTTTTTTGATATTTTAATTTTGAGCATTAAATTCGCTTTGATCTGGATAACATTAGGCATACTTATAGAGAAAAACACGCTGAATCGATCCCTGTTGACCAAAATCGTCTATCTTTTTTAGTTTCGGAGATATAAGCAATTTTTATTTTAATTTTTCGCAGTTAATGACCTTAACATGACCCAAAAACACCCCAGAAATCCCCAAAAACACCCCAGAAATCCCCAAAAACACCCCAGAAACCCCCAAAAACACTCCAGAAACCCCCAAAAACACCCCAGAAACCCCCAAAAACACTCCAGAAACCCCCAAAAACACCCCAGAAACCCCCAAAAACACTCCAGAAATCCCCAAAAACACCCCAGAAACCCCCAAAAACACTCCAGAAACCCCCAAAAACACCCCAGAAACCCCAAAAACACTCCAGAAATCCCCAAATACACCCCAGAAACCCCAAAAACACTCCAGAAATGCCCAAAAACACACCAGAAACCCCAAAAAACACTCCAGAAACCCCCAAAAACACCCCAGAAATCCCCAAAAACACTCCAGAAACCCCCAAAAACACCCCAGAAACCCCCAAAAACACTCCAGAAACCCCCAAAAACACCCCAGAAATCCCCAAAAAAACTCCAGAAACCCTAAAAAACACTCCAGAAACCCCAAAAAACACCCCCAGAAACCCCCAAAAACACCGCAGAAACCCCCAAAAACACCACAAAAACCTCCAAAAACACTCCAGAAACCCCCAAAAACACCCCAGAAACCCCCAAAAACATCCCAGAAACACTTTGATCTGGATAACATTAAGCATACTTATACAGAAAATCACGCTGAATCGATTCCCGTTGACCAAAATCGTCTATCTCTTTTAGTTTCGGAGATATAAGCGTTTTTTGATATTTTAATTTTGAGCTATAAATTCGCTTTAATCTGGATAATATTAAGCATACTTCCTACTCAAAAAATTTGTTATGTAGGTACCGGATAATAAGTATATGATCAAAATAAATTATTGTAGATAACAGCTAGACCCTCGACAACTAAAGTCATTAGCGTCATGACCAAAATAGGATGCTAGTTTGTGTTATATATGTTGAGTATTCTCTACCGGAAGTTACCTCCTGCAAGTCCTTCTTCTCAAATCCTTTCCCCTCACCTAAAAACGCTTACAGTTCTTCCGTCGCTATTTTAAAAGCTAAAGGGTTCGGGTAAACACCAAATGTGGGACCAGGAATCACACTACAAATCCTACAGACGAATTTTTCGAAAAAAAGTTTTGACTACGTGTGAAAGATAACGTAATTTTTAAAAAGTTGTAAGTTTTCCTGTTTTTCGCTTGTAGGCTCTGTAGTGTGATTCTTTAGTCCTTCATTTAGCATTTACCCGAATCCTTTAGTTTTAAAAATATTGTCGCGAGATCTGTAATCGTTTTTAGACGAAGGGAAATGAATTGTGATCAAGAGTGAAGGGGGTAACTTACGGTAGAAAAAACTCATTTTCATAGACCTACGAGTGGGTATAGGGAAACGCACTGTTATAATAATTTATCAAAAAAATCGAAAACGTTATAAAATCGATTCGTATATTTCGATAGACGTATGCTTTTATTATATAGGTTTGATGATTAAATTCGTTACGAATTGTACCGCACGGAATATCAGAGAAAGTATCTCTCTATATATGTAGAAGTAGTACGAAGTACGTGTATAAAATCAATACATACAAACCACCAACGAATCCAATTTATGCCCCCTTTGGCAATATTTCGCCGCTGTGAATATAAAAGGTATGTACGTGTACAGTGGCCTCCCTTTAAGTCATCCAGATCAAAGCGAATTTATAGCGAAAAAATAAAATATCAAAAAACGCTCATATATCTCTGAAACTTTTTCGGATCTTTTGCCTACCTTTTTTTCGGGTTTTTTTGCCCCACTTTTTTTTCGGGGTTTTTGCCCCACCTTTTTTGTCGGGTTTTTTGCCACACTTTTTTTTCGGGTTTTTTGTCCCACCTTTTTTTCGGGTTTGTTGCCCAACCTTTTTTCGGGTTTTTTGCCCCACCTTTTTTCGGGTTTTTTGCCCATCCTTTTTTTCGGTTTTTTCCCCTACTTTTTTCGCGTTTTTTCCCCACCTTTTTTCCGGTTTTTGCCCCACCTTTTTTCGGTTTTTTGCCCCACCTTTTTTCGGGTTTTTGCCCCACCTTTTTTTGAGTTTTTTGCCCCACCTTTTTTCGGATTTTTTGCACGCGGTGATCACGCAGTAATCATGCGTTTTCATTGCTCCATCTGTTAAGCGGCCCGACTATACCATGGCTTCGCCCGGATGCAAAGCGCCATTTTCGCTTACTGATCATCCTCTTTTTGTAGTGCCCGTATAGGCTTTGAAACGTTGAAAAGGACAGTGTGGTGTAACGGTTAGCGTAGCGGCCTTTGGATCACACTGTCATGGGTTAGAATCCCACCTCCGCTCATGGATGTTTTGTGATGCTATTTATAGTTTTAAGTTAGTTGTTATTTAATGTAATTTAAGACGCTAATGACCTAAGTTGTCGCCGCGTCTATAATCTACAATAAATAAATAAAATTGAAACGGTGAAAAAATTTGTCAAATCGGTTCAGTGTTTTTCGAGTTTTGATGCATTCCAAATTCAGAATTATGTAATAATATGGTCAGACTCACTACTTGTCGGGCGGCATTCATAGAGTTCGGCCGTCGCCGGTCGAACTGTATAACTTCCACAAACTTGCATTCCAAATGCAATTCAGTCGCCGTCGGAAAATTTTTGTTGACTACACTCGCGGCGCCACACTCGAGTGTAAACCTGCCTTTAAAAAGGTAGAGCAGAGTCCGTTAATATAAACTCATTTATTTTCCACCAAATCTATAAAGCCGTTCTCACATTTACTTTTTTAAGAAAAGTCAACATTTTCATAAATTTTGTTTTTTTAAAAGGAAAAAAAAATTGTGATATCGTTTATCTTTCTTACCGAAATTTATGTTGAAACATTTTCTGAATTTTATATTTCAGAATACCGCACAAACATTGCGAGTTATGCAATATTATATGTGTGGTATAACTGAGACCAAACAATGTGTTCTTAAATCTTAGTACAGTATAACTAGTATTTGTATCCAGGGGTGCAGGGCCGTAGCTAGGGGGGGGGGGCATTAAGGGGCAATGCCCTACCTTAAAACATCCAGTGCCCTACTTTAAGGAATTATAAACAAGCCGCAAAGACTGTCACGACAGAGACAGAATGACAAACTTGATCTATCTGGCATTTGGAAAAACAAGATTAAATTCGTTGGACTAAATGAAGTTCTTCGGAAATTTCATAACATGGCAAGTTCTGTATTTTTTTTAACATTGGAAATGTTTATGTTCGTATATGGGGGCAGAGTTACGAGTTTTCGTTCAAGGCCAAAAGACAACGGTGTCGCGATCAAGTGAGGAGCAATCATGCAAAATTGAACAAGTGCAATTTTTTCGAAATGTGTTTTATATCATGTCTAGTTAATTGAGAGGTATTTGCGACGATCTGCGGTGTTATTTTTGAGCAAATGTTAATAAATACTGTAGAAAAATCAATTTAAAAGTTAAGTAATCAAGCAAAAGTGAACGCGTATATAACAGAAGAATAATAGGGTTATTCCTGACAAAACTAAACAGTGCATTGATAAATATTGTGTGTATAATAAACAGTTAATTATGTTTCATATATGCTGTTATCATTTCCAATGTCCTCGATGGTTGCAAGGATTGCGAAATCTGTGAATTTTTTTTTTAATAAATTGTCATTTACCGTTTTCTTGCTTTTGTAATTTGATATCACCAGATGAGGTGGGCAATCCAATTAGAAAATTGTAGTCTTTTGCTTATTGAATTGCGAATATCTAATAAATCTAATATAATTAAAAATGCATTAACATGACCTTAAATTATTACAATGTACGTTTGTTAACGAGTTGCCACTGGTACATTCACATAAATACGAAAATCCTGGAGTAGCTTAATATAGTATACTATGCAGTTGGTGGTACGGCGGGCTCGACATAAATTTTTATAACCCGAAAAATAACAAACCGCTCGCAAAACATAGCTGAAATTCGGTACAATATTAAAACGGCTGTATAGCGGGAAATCGCGAAGAACGAGAAGTCGGTATGGCAGAACTCTGCATTGGTTCTGGAATACAATGAAAAACTTTGTACATCTGTGGCTCATTTCAAAAAGACTTATGTCAGATGTTTAAAAAATAACACGGGGCACAGTAATTACGATTGTTCCGCAACCGAAGAACTACTTCTAAAGTTTTATATTACAATTACCTAATAATTTTTACTTCCCACCTCTACTATGGTAGAGAATTATGGATTTAGTCCGAAAAAAATATTTCGAGATTTTAACAGATCTTCACGTTTTGAGACCCTAGCAATCGTTTACGATCATTTTCTGACTTATGTCTGTATGTGTGTGTGTGTGTATGTGGTCAATTTTTCGCCTTCGATATCGTAAAAACGGAACAATATACGGCCATGCCGATTGTTCTATTGTGTTTATCAACCTTTAACTTAGATCTGATTAGATTTTGAGTCAAATCGGTTCAGTGGATACTGAGATATTAAAAAAAACGTTCTCAATGTCACGTATTAACATAAGTAAAAAAAAAATATAAATGAATTCTAGATGTTATAATATGAAAAAAATGTAAATATTTTTTTCTAAAATGTACGGTTTTCGAGAAAAAAAATATTTTACTAAAAAAAATAAAAATTTTATCAAGGTAACCATGATTTTTGCTATATTAAGCTAGCCATCCGTAGATCACTAAACAAAAAAGAGGGCCATGCTTTTTTTCAAAGAATAAAAAAAGAGTGTTTATTTTTTGCAAATATTTACTAGGTGCGAAGTATATAGGACTGGTCATCAGTCGAATTTTTAATATTATGTAATCAAAGTATTCAGTTAATTTGAAATTGAAATTAATATTAAAATACAAAACACAAATAAACTATGGCGTAACTATGGTCGTTCATGTCACACATTTTTTACAACTGCGTTTGCGTCATACTTTTTTTGTCACACATTTAAAAACAAAAACAAAACAACAAAGTTTCGGTTTTTTTTTTAATTTGTAACGTTCGTTAATTATGAGCCATTCTGTATACACAGGTGACATAATATGACATAATATATATTGTGCGTTATGTTGCACGTGTACCAACTTTACAATATATACCTAAGGTGACACGGCATAGTGGCTTATGTCAAGATTTATGACGCTCGATTCACAAACATATTTTTTCGTAAATCCTCCATGCCCCCCTTTTTAATATCTCTAACAATACTAAACTATTTTGAATCGTCAAGAACTTGCTTTTTAAAATTATAAAATCTATAAGAAAACGAATTTTTCCTGGAACCCCTATTCAATAAATTTCATCCATTATTATTATTGTAGATTATAGACGCGTCGACAACTCAGGTCATTAGCGTCTTCAACACAACAATTAATAATCAATTTGTGTATTAGAATCTGCCAGCCTGCATACACAAACCGACTGGTACGAGCTCGGGCTCTTGGGAACGCTAATTCCCAAAGAACATTGGAATGCAATTGTGAGAACAACTTAGTGATGTAAAAATACGGTATTAAACTTTTTTGTGTATTAAACCCATGGTATAATACCGTATTTTTTCAGTATAAAACGGTTTTGTACTTTTTCACACTACGGTTACGGTGCATTTTTCGGTATTGCCAACTGTATAATAGGAAAAGTTCCTGTTCTCATTTTGGTATTAAAGCGTTTTAAACGGTATTAAACCGTTTTAAACGGTGTTAAACGTTTTATACGTGCTGTATAAAGTAGCAAAATACGCAGTATTTATACCTAGTATAAAACTGGGGTATATTATTTTTTTTACATACCGTAAAATACCGTTTTATACAAACGTTTTAAACCAGAGTATTATAAGCATTTACATCACTAGAACAACTACCTACATTTCGATGTTCCCCCTGAGGAAAAATTTCATCCAAATCATTAAAGCCGTTTTATCTTTTAATTTATTTATTGTAGATTATAGACACGTCGACATCTCAGGTCATTAACATCTTTCAACTACACAAAATAACAACTATCTTAAAACTAAATAACATCACAAAACATCCATGAGCGCAAGTGGGATTCGAACCCACGGCAGTCTAGTCCAGAGGTTGCGGCACTAAGCATGCTAACCACTAGGCTATACTGCCCTCGCCGTTTTATCCCTGTCAGCTCATTACATTAATTTTTGAGTCGATGATTTTTAACTCGAGATCATTCCAATTCGCTATACCCTCGCTAAAGAAGTATGACTTCAAAAATGTCATATGCCACACTGTGTTGCGGCCCCACGTGGGGGCTACAAATATGTATAGCATGAATGTCGGAACGGGATGATGTATGACACTTGTCATAGAAACCTATCCGACACACAGAGCCACTAACACTTCAGTCACATCAATTGAGATGAATTGTGTTGATAAAGATGACTGCTGCACTCCACCAGAACACTACTCCATCCACCTCTACCCTACCCTACCCCATCCCACCCTACCTTCCCTCCTACAGTCGAGCAAACAAATGTTGCCCCGAGAAAAATATACATCATTATAATTTTTTCATTATCGCAATTTTCTTCTTAAATAAAATGTAAACAAACATATTGTAACAAAACTGTTTTCTTACGTGGATGGAATAAATTATATATTTACAACAATTAAAAATGTAAACAACAATATACAATAATTCGTAACAATGAAAAGTCAATTTCAACAGTCAACACTGTTTATATAATAATAACACGAACAGTAACTCTCAAACTGTATTTATTTCAAATCGACACTGTCACACGACTCTCGTTGTTCTTTCTCCGGTGACTGCTCTACTTATATAGAGCTAGCAGCTTGACTCCCCCACGCTCGCGCGCTTTCTAGAACATTCTTGTGTCTTCGATATAATGCCACGCCTCACCATTGTTACTTGTTCTGGATGCTTCGATTTTCGCCAGTGGCGTAACATCTGGGGGTTTGCTACAATATTTTGATTATACGTGTGACTTTGCTTTGAGTCCGGAGTCCGATTTCAAATACGAATAATTACTGACAATTATACAATTCGTTATTAACATGATTATAGTGTTATTCAAGCATATACACACGTGTGTCTTTGCTATGCATTCGGAGTCCGATTTCAATAAAAAGTAGGTAACTAACGATAAATTTTATTGTTGACAATTATAAATTTCCTTCTTCTTGTATGTAATTCAAGCAGGTACTATACAGGGTGTCCAAGTTGACGTTGGCTAACATGGGTAACTTTGTTATTAGTGGAGATAGAAAGTCGGTTAAATGGGCAAAGTAGTGCAGAATTATGTGCTCATTAACGTCCCGTCGAAAAAACGATTGAATTTTTGACACACTATGGATTTATTTAGAAAATAGTGAAAATTGCCGTTTTTGAAAACTGGCCATAACTTTTTTATTTATGAAGATATCTGAAAATTTCTTTAACCATTTTTTGATAACTTTTTATGTTCTTTTCAGTGGCGTAGGTTTAATTTTTTTATATCCACTACATAATGAGATATTGACATGAGCTTTGGTTTTTCTTATGGACGCCATTTTAAATTTTTAGATATTCGAATTCTGCTTATTTTTCTGATTAATTTGGTGTATCATATGCTACATTTAAAAAAAATGCAATTAACGTCCCATATTAGAGGCACTATAAAAACCACTGACAGTCAAATTATATTTCAGTTCTGCTAAACTACGATTTATTATTAATTTTACACTTAAAATGTTCGCACTACTTAATTATAACTTGATTGTCAGTTTTTTTAATGTCTCTTATATGAGACGTTCATTGCAAATTTTTTAAATGTGGCATGTGATACACCAAATTAATCAGAAAAATAAGCAGAATTCGAATATCTAAAAATCCAAAATAGCGTCCATAAGAAAAACCAAAGCTCATGTCAATATCTCATTATGTAGTGGATATAAAAAAATTAAACCTACGCCACTGAAAAGATCATAAAAAGTTATCAAAAAATGGTTAAAGAAATTTTCAGATATCTTCATAAATAAAAAAGTTATGGCCAGTTTTCAAAAACGGCAATTTTCACTATTTTCTAAATAAATCCATAGTGTGTCAAAAATTCAATCGTTTTTTCGACGGGACGTTAATGAGCACATAATTCTGCACTACTTTGCCCATTTAACCGACTTTCTATCTCCACTAATAACAAAGTTACCCATGTTAGCCAACGTCAACTTGGACACCCTGTATACACACGTGTGTCTTTTAAGTGTGTCCAGAGTTCGATTAAAGCAGATGATACAGTTTGTTTGATCTACTATATGGCGACCTTGTAGGTAACTGATTTTAATTATGTTCAGTGATATATTTTATTAACTTTTTAAAACTTTTGGGGAGCTAATTTTGACGCTGTCATCTGTAGTTACTCTTGTACTGTCGAATTAATAATGTAAGCAATTAAAAAACTGTCACCCCGATGTCCAAATCCAGTGTGCAATGTTTCCAGCCCCAATTGCTCCGGAGCAGCGGTTCTCAACAGTTATTCCGAGAAGATTTAATAAGATTTTACTAAAGGTTACTGCTCCCATGCATAAAAATTCGACTGATGAACAGTCCTATACTTCCCATCTAGTAAATATTTGCAAAAAATAAACATTCTTTTTTTATTCTTTGAAAAAAAGCATGGCCCTCTTTTTTGTTTGGTGATTTACTGATGGCTAGTAATATAGCAAAAATCATGGTTACCTTGATTTACGTACAATTTTCTTTTTTTAGTAAAATATTTTTTTTCTCGAAAACTATACATTTTAGAGAAAAAAATATTTACATTTTTTTCATATTATAATATCTAGAATTCATTTATATTTTTTTACATATGTTAATATACGTGACATTGAGAACGTTTTTTAATATCTCAGGATCCACTGAACCGATTTGACTCAAAATCTAATCAGACCTAAGTTAAAGGCTGATAAACACAATAGAACAATCGGCATGGCCGTATGTTGTTCCGTTTTTACGATATCGAAGGCGAAAAATTGAACACATACACACACACATACAGACATCAGTCAGAAAATAATCTTAAACGATTGCTAGGGTCTCGAAACGTGAAGATCTGTTAAAATCTCGAAATATTTTTTTCGGACTAAATCCATTACTTCCCTAGCATAGTAGAGGTGGGAAGTAATAATTAACAATGAAACTGTCGTAATATTCTACACGTTTGATTTAGGACGGCCGCAAATGTTTAATTGTTCGGGAACCGCTTGTGTACGTATATTTCCAATCGAGATTACATAATGTAAAGCAGTGGATGATGCCAAATGATATGTTAATTCGATTATGTTTGATAAATTTTCAGTTCAAACTGTGCAAAACTGACATCAACTGATATTTACCAAATGTGCTCGTGCATAATTTCCATTGTGTGCGTGTGTTTTTTGTTAACAAACCTTAAATGCAAGCGTACGTTGCAATTTTGAAGTTAAACTTCTTAGGCAGCGTTAGCTCGTTGATTTGAGGACCAAAATGCAGAAAATACAATGGAAGCTCAAGCGTCACACGCGTAACCAGTAGCAACGCTACAAGGCCCGATGTTGTAATTTTATTTTTTTATATTTTAAATTGTTTTCCAATACCTATATATTTTCATTATTAAAAAAAATATATTAAAAGCCTTAGGGAATCGAACCTGGGATTGGTGTTTGTACCTGTCGGCAGACTCGTACTTTACAATACAGCTACACTGGCTTACTATATCTGACACCTTATGTAGTTATACACGCTGTGTTTTGTTTGTCAACTACTTCCCCTGTTTCCGTTACATCTAATATTTCTATAATGCCACCACAGTATGAGACATTAGACGTTATTCATGTCAAAACCCGTAAGTAAACGAAATTACAGGTCGAGATTTAGTTAGGTACTATCTTTTCAAATACCTACAAAGGGCAGTGTAGCCTAGTGGATAGCGTACCTGGCACCAGCCTCTACACTGGACTATCGTGAGTTCGAATCCCACCTGAGCTCATGGATGTTTTGTGATGTTATTTAGTTTTAAGTTAGTTGTTATTTAATGTAATTTAAGACGCTAATGACTTAAGTTGTCGAAGCGTCTATAATCTACAATAAATAAATAAAAAATTCAAATACCTATATTATAGTATTTGATATAATAGCTTCATAAAAAAATTATTACATTTGGGGTCGAGGAGAAGAAATTGGGAACGGGGGCGAGGGGTTCGGCGGTAATTCAAGTGTACCATATACTCTCAAGATATTGTATTGATAGTAGTGTTGCATGTTTGTTGATTGTTAAGTAATAATTTGTACAAATATTAATGGATTTACGACACGAAATTTAAACAATCGAAACACGAGCTTTCAGAAAACGTGAAAATGTGTCGTTTTAATGTTGGTTGCCTGTCACATTGCTACGAAAATAGTAAACAGGGTGTCTTTATTTAAAAATGCAGCTAACATCAGACAGCTTTGAGCACTTTTACATTGTGCGTACGTGCGAAGTCCAGAAGTTGAATGACTTGCCACTGGCTGTTTCAGGATTATAACAATCGGTAAACAGACCGATCAATAACAATCGTCACAATTTCCGTTCGAATGTATCTATAGAATGAATGAATTGTAGATTATAGACGCTCGACAACAGAGGTTATTAGCGTCTGAATGTATCTATAGACTATATACCAATATAACATATTATAACACCGACCCCGCGGAGAAGAGGGGATGAATTGCAAACATTATTTCCCGTTCCGCATTCTTTATTTCATTGAGCTGTTTTACCCTTCAAACCGTCGTAGCAGTGGCGCGGCATAAGAAGTTTCACTTCAAAAACTAAAAGAGTTCACCAGCAATGTTATCAAGGAAATGGGATTGAAATATTAGTTAAAAAAAACGTTTTCGAGACAAGTTTTATTTAAATGCACTAAAAAGGAAAAAAAATTTTTAATAATTTAGGTTCATAATTATAAAAGCGTGTTTCGTGAACTCTATGATAGTTTATTAATCACGGCCCACGCTTTTATAATTATGAACCTAAATTATTAAAAATTATTTTTCCTTTTTAGTGCATTTAAATAAAAGCTTGTCTCTAAAAAGTTTTTTTGTACTAATATTTTATTTTGTTCATTTTAGTCTTTCAAAATTTTACCCCCCTTTGACACTCGTAGGGGTTGAATTTCGAAAAATCCTTTCTTAGTAGATGCTTACGTTAGAAAAGGAATCAACTGTCCAAATTTCAAGTTTCTAGCTTCAGTGATTTGGCCTGGGCGTTGATTAATCAAAAAAAATTCGACTGATGACCAGTCCTATACTTCCCACCTAGTAAATATTTGCAAAAAATAAACACTCTTTTTTTTTATTCTTTGACTAGGCCCAATTAACCTTAGCTGTTGGTGGTCTTTAAAACACAATTTAATTTTTATTCTTTGAAGAAAGCATGGCCCTCTTTTTTGTTTGGTGATCTACTGATGGCTAACTTAATATAGCAAAAATCATGGTTACCTTGATTTACGTACAATTTTTATTTTTTTTAGTAAAATATTTTTTTTCTCGAAAACTATACATTTTAGAGAAAAAAAATATTTACATTTTTTTCATATTATAACATCTATAATTCATTTATATTTTTTTTTACCTATGTTAATACGTGACATTGAGGTCGTTTTTTTGAATATATCAGGATCCACTGAACCGATTTGACTCAAAATCTAATCAGATCTAAGTTAAAGGCTGATAAACACAATAGAACAATCGGCATGCCCGTATGTTGTTCCGTTCTTAAGATATCGAAGGCGAAAAATTGACCACATACACACACACATACACACACACACACACACACATACAGACATCAGTCGGAAAATGATTTTAAACGATTGCTAGGGTCTCAAAACGTGAAAATCTGTTAAAATCTCGAAATATTGTTTTCGGACTGAATCCATTACTTCCCTACCATAGTAGAGGTGGGAAGTAAAAAACTCTACATCCCCGTTTGAATCCCTTAGGGGTTGAATTTATTGCTAAAAACGATTTATTCATGTGTTGTCATCGGGAGTACATATGTGTACAAAATTTCAAATCGAGCGGATATACGTGGAAGTCGTTCAAAATTGACTTGCAAGTTTTGACCTAAACAAACACACAAACAAACTAACATACATTGCAAGTTAAATAAAAGCTTGTAAAAATAGTAGACCGATCGAGATATTTTATAATAGATAGTACCGAGTTATTTCGCTATAGATATAATATTTAGGATGTACCTATATAGATGAAGGATAATCCAAGCATATAGTACAATAATTGCACTAGATTTATGACCTATCAGGAACAATGCCAATTATAGATACATAATATAACGAACCGTAGCTATGTCGGTCGTATTAATTCATTCCATTGAACCGACAGAGAACCGACCTGAATCCGAGTATCAGTCGACCGCCGTCCGCCGGAAGCTGCAGTACGAATCAGAGAAGGATAGGGAGACAAGATATAGAGAAGAAGAAAAGGGGAAAGAGAAGGAGAGAGAGAAGGCGAAAGAGAAGGGGAGAGAGAGAGAGTGTGTCACATGTAATCATGTCTATATTATGAAACCTGTAGGCTTAGCTCACACGTAACCACTTTCCGACGACATCAGAACCACAATAAAGTCATCATCTGTGGAGAGTAGCTAAAATGTACCCTAAAAATTCGACTGATGACCAGTCCTATACTTCCCACCTAGTAAATATTTGCAAAAAATAAACACTCTTTTTTTTTATTCTTTGACTAGGCCCAAATAACCTTAGCTGTTGGTGGTCTTTAAAACACAATTTAATTTTTATTCTTTGAAAAAAGCATGGCCCTCTTTTTTGTTTGGTGATCTACTGATGTAGCTTAATATAGTAAAAATCATGGTTACCTTGATTTACGTACAATTTTCTTTTTTTAGTAAAATATTTTTTTTCTCGAAAACTATACATTTTAGAGAAAAAAAATATTTACATTTTTTTCATATTATAACATCTAGAATCCATTTATATTTTTTTTTACCTATGTTAATACGTGACATTGAGAACGTTTTTTTGAATATCTCAGGATCCACTGAACCGATTTGACTCAAAATCTAATCAGATCTAAGTTAAAGGCTGATAAACACAATAGAACAATCGGCATGCCCGTATGTTGTTCCGTTCTTAAGATATCGAAGGCGAAAAATTGACCACACACACACACACACACACACACATACACACACACATACACCACACACACACACACACACACACACACACACACACATACAGACATCAGTCAGAAAATGATCTTAAACGATTGCTAGGGTCTCAAAACGTGAAAATCTGTTAAAATCTCGAAATATTGTTTTCGGACTGAATCCATTACTTCCCTACCATAGTAGAGGTGGGAAGTAAAAATATGGAAATTGGGTTACCCGACAATGCAACGACAGTCGCAATGTGTTGACGGTATCATCCACAAAATTGTCGCAGTCGACAGGCCAACACAACTCACACGTACGATTCTCCAACGACACACCAACAACAGGCCGGCAGTCTGTGTTGTGTCAACGCAGACTGACTGTTTGCTCTGCAAGTTGGTGTGTATTGACAAAGCGATCTACTCACACGTGCGTCTGCACGCTAACTAAAATGTGGTTGAAAAGTGGTGGTAAACGGTTTACCATTGAGAAAGTTACAATTTTGTAGTAGGTTATGGACCATAAGATCTAATGTAAATATGCAGTAGTGGATTATACCTACATATAGAAAAAATAGTACAGTGAATTTTTTAAACAATTTTCCATAGCAACGGTTGACTATATTAAAGTAATTCGGAACCTGCTAAATAAAAAAAAAACAATTTACTACTTTACATTGGATTTTATGAACCATAGCCTACTGCAAAATTGTAAATGTTCTCATTGTTATTTCCCCTATGTTCAATACTGTACTTATATGATAGGCACTTGAGACCTTGAGACCGGAAACATATTTAGTACATGATGACGTTTTTTTTGAAAACGGCTACAAATGAACATTTTTATTTCTAAATTTAATTGGTTTTATAATGAAATGTCACGAAGCAGTGTAAAGTTTTTTTGTGTTGATTTATTTAAAAAAATATCATTTTTTAAAAAGAATGCGAACTTTGTTTTGATTTATTTTATGCTGCCATAATTCTTTATTAGTTAGTCTGTCACTCTATGATGAATACAAATTTATATTTTTTTTATATTTATGTAATATTTTCTCAGTTCATAATCTTTATTATTACGCCATTATCACTGAAAGAAGGGTGTTCTTCATAAAAACGTTTCTTTAAAAAAAATCACGGTCTTCATAATAGACTAGCCTTTACCCGCGTCTTCGGGGGAGAGAAGGGGAGGGAGAGAGACGGAGAGAGAGAGAGAAGGGGAGGGAGAGAAAGCAGGGAGAGATAAGGGGAGGAAGAGAGAGAAGGAGAAGGGAAGGGGAGGGAAAGAAGGGGGAGAGAAGTGGAGGGAGAGAGAGAAGGAGGGAGAGAATGTGAGAGATGAGAGAGAGAAGGAGGGAGGAGAGAGAAAAGGAGGGAGGGGAGAGAGAAGAAGGGAGGAGAGAGAGAAGGAGGGAGGAAAGAAAGGGAGGAAGAGAGAGAAGGAGAAGAGAAGGAGAGGGAAAGAAGGAGGAGAGAAGTGGAGGGAGAGAGAGAAGGAGAGGGAAAGAAGGAGGAGAGAAGTGGAGGGAGAGAGAGAAGGAGAGAGAGAGAGAATGTGAGAGATGAGAGAGAGAAGGAGGGAGGAGAGAGAGAAGGATGGAGGAAAGAGAGAAGAAGGGAGGAGCGAGAGAAGGAGGGAGGAGAGAAGGGGAGGAAGAGAGAGAAGAAGAAGAGAAGGAGAGGGAAAGAAGGGGGAGAGAATTGGAGGGAGAGAGAGAAGGAGAGAGAGAATGTGAGAGGTGAGAGAGAGAAGGAAGGAGGAGAGAGAAAAGGAGGGAGGAGAGAGTGAAGGAGGGAGGAGAGAGTGAAGGAGGGAGGAGAGAGAGAAGGAGGGAGGAGAGAGAGAAGAAGGGAGGAGAGAGAGAAGAAGTCTATCTCTCTCTTGACCGGCGTTCTTTCGTTCGTCAAACTATAAAATTATATCTAATTTTGATATCAGTAATAAATTTTAATAACAAACTATACTTTCCTGTTAAACAGGTAGTTAATATTCAGTAAGTAACGTTGTTCATAATATATCCCTCCATTAAATTGCGATATCATATTTTATATAGTTGCATATAGATAGTGATTTATTATTAATAAAAGTGCATAAATTATGCAGTTCTGAAGTGTCGAGGCATCTCTTTAAAAATGAACTGGAACTACAAGCGAACTTAAGTTCATTAGAACAGTGCCTTTCAAACTTTTAGATCTTTCTTGATTTAAATTAAATTTGTGTTTATTTCAATTCAATGTACAGTGTTTTTACACGCTTTTAATAATTTCATTTGTAATTTTGTAGACGCTTATGACCTCAGTTGTCGGGCGTCTATAATTTATAATATCTGTAAGTTTCTACGCAAACACTAATTTTCAGTTTTCACTCACTTTTAAACGTTCAATTGACTTGAAATTTTGTAGTCGCATGTAGTTTTGATGACAAAACAGTATTCCCATATTTTGGCTGTAATAATTTTTAACGAACAAGTAAAAAAATAGAAAATAATGTATATGGTGGAAGTTTCGGTGTTGGTGGTGGGAGAACGTGTCTCCAATCGTTTTTAACACGCTTTTTTCACATATGAAACATTTGAATAAAAACGAAAAAAATTTTCAATTGCAATTCAGCCGTATAAAGCTATTAACTTATCTAAAAAATCAAACTCGTTGGTTGATTTCTATACTGTGTTTTATGTATGTACCTATTTAACATGTAGATTATCTTACGATGTATAAAATATACATAATATAATTATTAATTTTAGAATATTATGTAGTAATACCATTCTATGGTTATTTATAGCATTGATATATCTAGGTACTTATGTATTTAATATATCCCATTTAAGGGTGTTTGAAATAATTTTCACTTTTATGATGAGCTCTCGCTAGAACGAAGATTCACACCTACTGCCTAGCTATAATAAATTAACTCTCGCATGTAGTGAAAATCAATTGATTCCGTAGCATATAGGGAGAATGTTAGATTAGTTGAGTAAATGTAAGCTCATTCCGCCGCGAAAGTGAAAAGGTTCAGGTTAGAGTCCTGACTGTGACTATTGTTGGTAAAATAAATTTTTCCAATATGTTTCGAATCAATTATATAATTGGCTGCTTTCCAACGAAAAAAATTTTTAATTGCAATTCAGCACAAATCTATCAATTTAAAAAAAAACACACTTTTATTAAACGCACTAACAAGTAGAAAATAAATTTCTATCTCTGTTATAACGTATAAAAGCGTAAGACACTCACTGTATTTCTGTTTAATTTTATTCATCGAGTGCCCACGCTTTTAAACGTTTTAAATTTATTTTCTACTTTTTAATGCGTTGTAATTAAAGTGAGTTTTTTAATATATATTTTTTTATTTGCGCCTCAAAGGGATTTACTTGGCATTTACTTTATCTTGTGTTAATCGTTTTTCTACTGCGAACTTCAACATTATTTTTGGAACACCCTGTATAATGGGAAACCCTGAATTTAAGTCTGCGTCTAGCGGCATGAAATATTGCTTAAAGAAAATATGTGCCAAATACCATTATAATAATATGAAAATGCAATAAGTCGACCGGCTGACTTGGACATAATTCTTTTTATACTGACGTCACGATGGCGGTACAGGGTGCACCATAAAAAAATATTCAGGGGTGCACAATACTAATATCATTGTCTAAGACTTCAAGATCGACATTTTGTTTCAAATCTATCGATATTTTTTTTCAGTACATGATAAAGTGCTTTTGTAAAATAAATTATAAAAACTCACCAGTAGGTCGCTTCTATATGATTTTTTTTTATATTACCTGAAACAAAAAATCCATGCACATTAATGTTTTTGAATTCATATCAAATATTGAAAGTTTTTTGAAAATTAGTTTAACAAATTTAGTGTAATGCCAGAACAAAAAAACAGATCAACTGATTTTAGCTGTCAAATGTTTTTGAATCTATATTAATATTCTATAAGCTTTTTAAAAATCAAGTTAACAATTTTTGTGTGATGCCAGAACAAAAAAAAAGCAGTTATCGATTTAAGCTGTCAGAACATAGAAGGCACATAAAACTGAGGTTGAATATTTTCGTTTTTCATTGTAATTTTGAATCAAATTTGACTTTTATTATATTTAATTTTCGTTAATAAATATAAAATTCGAATGATACTTTCACCAGCTCTCAAATTAGAACCTGGGAACTCAAAAGCTTGTAATAGACGAGTCATAAACAATGACACCCCTACGAACTCGGCTATCCTTAAACCGGTTGCGGTTTCTAACGCAGACGGAATAAAGCCCATCCGAATTACAACAATTAGAAGACATAATAGAGGTCGCAAGAATAGGGGTCGTAAGGATATTATATTGTGATTTACGGTAAAGTATCTGATGGCGCATAAAATAATATTATATAATTAAAATAAATACTGACAGCTAAATACTAACATAACAAACGGAAGTAACTATATGTAGGTACTACTACTGTGTGAAAATGACGGCGTATTGAGTTACTAATGGAATCTAACAATGGAGTGGTAACTTGCTAATTAATAATGTTCTATCCCTGTTTAAAACAAACAATGTACAGGATTTTAAACATTCAAAATGTGGTCACGAACTACTCTTGGCAAAAATGCAATTATTCCTTGGATTTGCTTCCCGTGTCATTCTCGTATCCCCCATGAATTAGCCCCCCGTGATTTCCATTTTTAAATGGTCACTGTCAAAATAAAAGTAACTTAATTAACCTTGGAATTTTGGAAGCAGCAGCTGTTATAATAAATTCTGTCCGATGTCGCTAGTATACAGTTTGCAGCGTTAAACTCGGTATTTCCCATGCCTTCATGACTTAGAAACCCCCAAAAGTCCACCAGAAACCCCCGAAAGTCCACCAGAAACCCCCAAAAGTTCAACAAAAACTCCCAAAAGTCCTCCAGAAATCCACAAAAATCCACCCGAAACCCCCAAAAGTCCACCAGAAACCCTCAAAAGTCCACCAGAAACTCCCAAAAGCCCATCATAAACCCCCAAAAGTCCACCACAAACCCCCAAAAGTCCACCAGAAACCGCCAAAAGTCCACCAGAAACCCCCAAAAGTCCACCAGAAACCCCCAACAGTCCAACAGAAACCCCCAAAAGTCCACCAGAAACCCCCAAAAGTCCACCAGTAACCCCCAAAAGTCCACCAGAAACCCCCAAAAGTCCACCAGAAACCCCCAAAAGTCCACCAGAAACCCCCAACAGTCCAACAGAAACCCCCAAAAGTCCACCAGAAACCCCCAAAAGTCCACCAGAAGCCCCCAACAGTTCAACAGAAACCCCCAAAAGTTCACCAGAAACCCCCAAAAGTCCACCAGAAACCCCCAACAGTCCAACAGAAACCCCCAAAAGTCCACCAGAAACCCCCAAAAGTCCACCAGAAGCCCCCAACAGTTCAACAGAAACCCCCAAAAGTTCACCAGAAACCCCCAAAAGTCCACCAGAAACCCCCAAAAGTCCACCAGAAGCCCCCAAAAGTTCAACAGAAACCCCCAAAAGTCCACCAGAAACCCCCATGAATTAGCCCCCCGTGATTTCCATTTTTAAATGGTCACTCAAAATAAAAGTGACTTAATAAACCTTAGAACTTTGTAAGCAGCAGCTGTTCATAAGACGAGAGGTTATAATAAATTCTGTCCGATGGCACTAGTATGCAGTTTGCAGCGTTAAGCTCGGTATTTTCCGTGCCTCCATGACTTAGCGTGCGATTATATATTATAGCTCAAAAAACTCGCAAGAGAACGGTCTATTCAACCGTAAGAACCAAATTGAAATCAGTTCAGCGGTTTTCAAGTTAACCTTGAATATATACAAACAAACAGAAGAAGTTCCGTGTACGTTTCCGCGCCGTGTCTGACCGGATAATATAAATCGAGCTTAACGCGTACATAATTCGATTAACAAAGGTAATGAAATATTTTTGTAAATATTTTAATTTATTTTTATTTTAGAAATGGTGTAGTTTTGAGCCGGTTTTTTGCGCATTGTTTTGTAAACAGTTGAATCTCCTATACAGTCCTACCACATATACAAACACTTCAAAATATAGCGGCCAGAATATCGCAACATGCTCAAACAAGAATAAATACTGACAAAAATGGGTATTTGCAAGTCGCCGCTTATTCCGGATTATCGTAAATACCCACTACCTATTGACTGGCCACGTTTTTTATCGATTTATTTGATTGGCCGTTGCCAAATTTATTCCTTTTTTTTAATTAAAACAAAAATACTGTGTGTTCATACAGACAACAATTAAACATTATATAGGTACTTACAGGCATTGGTGGTGGGCAAAGTTAATCTAAAATTTTACTTTATTCCGTTACTCAAAAAGTTAACTTCGTTAATCGTTAGAGCGTTAGTTTGTTGAAAATGTAACGCAAGTTAAAGTTAACCGTTACGTTAACTATCGAATATTTTTTGAAGTGAAAACTTCCTTAGGCGCGTTTGGCACTCTTTGCCTGGGTATACTGAAAAAATGTGAAGCGTTCGCAACTACTTCCTTAAGAATTCGCAACATACTTATATCATAAAAACGGCCGTCTACACACTTCCGCCCATAGCGCAGTTGGTTACGTCTTTTCGTTCTATGCATAGGAACCTGGATTCGAGACCTGATGACAGCGTAGAATTTTTGACGTTTTTTTTTCTAAATTATTATTGCTTCAAGGCTGAAATTGTTTGTATAGCTTGTCGATGACTCAATAATGCGCCATTATAATATTTGCAGATCGATTGGTCTTGGTCAGTATTAAATGGGTGGCAGATCACCCTAAACTTGTCATGTACCCGACGAAATTTAGTTTAAGGTTCAAATTTTAATATGTTGTTACGGCGACTGTTTTAAGCATATATTTCAATTTGCAGAACAAAATGTCGGTATTAACCCCCTCTCTTAGAGGGAAACTTGCTCGCCTAGGTGTTTATATGGTTCTGCAAGGGGGTTAATAGCAACATTTTGTTCTGCAGCGTGCGACACAAAAATACAGTTTCGTTCAGAAAATACTTTACATACTATTTTTACGCATGAAAGCCAGAAGTAATTAAGAGAATTCTTTGAAATCCTGATAATTTCATTACTATATCCTTACTTGAGATGAGACGACGTATGAATGCTTTGAAAACGGAGAATGGGTTTCTACACACACACACACACACACACACTATTTTATAATATAAAATCGGCCATCTTGAATCACTGATCGATTGAATTATTCATCGTTTGAATTTGACAATAGCCGAGATTCTAGGGATGCCTTTGTTTATGCAACGAATTTCCGTTAGTCGTTTATCACAAACCTCCAGTTCCAACGTTAAGACGGTTATGATCTCTGTTGTCGAGCGTCTACAACTTACAATATCTATCAAAGGTTAGTCTATTCATTTTCAAATAGCTTTTATGTCCCCCTACACAACTCAAATAGCTTTTCGGTCCAACTATCCTATAAATAAATGTACTAAAAAGAAAAAAATAATATATTAAGATAAATTAATAGATTTATACGGCTGAATTGCAGTTGAACATTTTTCGTTGGAAAGCAGCCAATTATATAATTGATTCGAAACATATTGGAAAAAATTATTTTACCAACCATAGTCACAGTCAGGATTCTACCAAGCTCATTCCGCCGCGAAAGTGGAAAGGTTCAGGTTAGAGTCCTTACTGTGACTATGGTTGGCAAAATGATTTTTTCCAATATGTTTCGAATCAATTATATAATTGGCTGCTTTCCAACGAAAAATTTTCATAATATATTTAGGTTCATAAGTATAAAAGCGTGGGTCGTAAACTCAATGATAATTTATTACAGTCACGACCCACGCTTTTATAATTATAAACCTAAATTAAATATTATTTTTTTCTTTTAGTACATTTATAAAACCGTTTAACTTAAAAGTTTTTTACCTATTTTTATTTTTAATTTTTTAGTGTGATTTATTTGCTTAGTCTGATTTTATTACATTTATCCGATCCACTGAAACGTTACCAGAGCAAGACCTTTAGCCTGTGAAAATTCAAAAATGCGCACCCGGACGGGAGCCGGATCGGTCAGCTAGTTACCACAATATTGTATTGTCACCGGAGCTCTCGGGCTAGAACCCGGTAACTGGGGGCTTGTAATAGAGGAACCATAGCAACTCCATTGTAAACAACAGCATTGCTACACGCTCGGCCATTCTCAAGCCCAACCTGCCTGTTAACTGACCCATTACATCCATTACACGCATGTAAAGTAGCTATTTTATAGTGAGTATGATAAAAACGAATTTTGCTTATAGAAAGCAAGTCTTAAAATCATTATACATACATATAAGATGTTGAAAATAAACAAATTCCTTCGTAAAATTCCAACATGTTTTCTTTGCTCTCGACTAGAGATATTTTCCACAGCGCCTTGCGGAGAAAATGTTCACGAATGAGTGGTGAAAAGAAAGGGGAAATGGGGAAAACGGAAAAAGGATTATCCAACATCCACACAGAAGTCACGGTACTTCCTTTTTAGCCAATGCCAACTTGGACTAACATAGGAAGTCAAATAAAAAAAAAAAAAACTTTTCTGTCGCACAAAAAAATTCTCTGTCTATACTCGGCCACCCCGAATCGTCGTATATGTAGATGATAAGAGAAGATTTCTAACATATCGGCGCGTGGACTTGCCAAGGTCGTTTCATCGTCCCCCTTCCCTCCCTTAGTCTCCTTGACATACCGCACTTCGAAAGCGATATTGGATTATCGACAAATTTTTTTTGTGAAAAAAAATCTTTGTGCAAGGAAATGTAATATCACCTCTATTATATAGTAAGTATAGCTATATACACAAAATTGCCTTTTGTTGAGACTTATTTCACAATTTTTATATAAAAAAACCGGTCAAGTGCGAGTCAAACTCGCGCACCGAGGGTTCAGTACAATAATAAAACCCACCTAGTAAATATTTGCAAAAAATAAACACTTTTTTTTTTTTTATTCTTTGACTAGGCCCAAATAACTTTAGCTGTTGGTGGTCTTTAAAACACAATTTAATTTTTATTCTTTGAAAAAAGCATGGCCCTCTTTTTTGTTTGGTGATCTACTGATGGCTAGCAAAAATCATGGTTACCTTGATTTACGTACAATTTTTATTTTTTTTATTAAAATATTTTTTTTCTCGAAAACTATACATTTTAGAGAAAAAAAATATTTACATTTTTTTCATATTATAACATCTAGAATCCATTTATTTTTTTTTTACCTATGTTAATACGTGACATTGGGAACGTTTTTTTGAATATCTCAGGATCCACTGAACCGATTTGACTCAAAATCTAATCAGATCTAAGTTAAAGGCTGATAAACACAATAGAACAATCGGCATGCCCGTATGTTGTTCCGTTCTTAAGATATCGAAGACGAAAAATTGACCACACACACACATACACACACACACACACACACACACACACACACACATACAGACATCAGTCAGAAAATGATCTTAAACGATTGCTAGGGTCTCAAAACGTGAAAATCTGTTAAAATCTCGAAATATTTTTTTCGGACTAAATCCATTACTTTCCTACCATAGTAGAGGTGGGAAGTAATAATGAGTTAGGTAGGGATAAAAAATTTATAGGTTTATTTATTTAAGCTTGTTAATTCCAAATAGTTTTTTTTTATACTTATAAGTATTTTATTTTGTTCATTTTACTGTTCCAAATTTTTCGGTATCAAATTTAATTAAATTAATTTTCAAAGTAAAATAGAAACATTAATTTATTAGAATTGATTGCCACAACAACACACAATCTATGAATGAATGACTGAATGAATGAATTGTAAATTATAGACGCTCAACAACTGAGGTCATTAGAGTCTGACACAATCTGTGAAAATTTCAACTAGCTACCTCTTACCTTTTGTAAGGAAGAGCCTTGTAACAGACGGACGGACGGACATCGTAAGTTCAGTAATAGGGTTCCGTTCGAAAGTACGGAACCCTAAAAAAAAGCAGTTCAGTCATGTAAGTGATAAACTCATAGATAGATGGTATACTAGATAAATTATAAATAAACTCAGATGTCACAAGAGGACAGCTTGGTGTAACGGTCAGCGTGCTGACTAGGCTTCTGGGTTAAGCTGTCGTGGGTTCGAATTTCACCTCGCTTATGGATGTTTTGTGATGCAGTCGTTTAGTATTAATTATTGATGCACTGTAAGAAATGAGAAGGCCGATTACATAGATTATCGATGGTCCATTTGTAGCCTGAGATTAATCTGGTAATAGGCACACAAAGAGACAATGGCGTCGCAAACAGGTATCGCCACATCGCGTAGATTCCATAAAAACGTATTGCGCATGCGTGGTTACTAATTTTACAATAATTTGTTTTGTATTCATCCGTTTTATATATGTAACTATACATTTTATTTTGTAATTTTTACACATTTTATTGGAATATAACACAAATTATGTAAATTTAATTTACTTTATGTAAAAATCACAAATTTGTTTAACTTTACAGTAAAAGTCCAAATTTTTATGAAGTTTTCTGTGTAAAAATAAATAATAATGTAAAATCACTTAGAAAACCGAGCGAATTCTATCTTAACTTTCAAAGTATTTTTACATCCATTTTTTACTGCAGTGTGATGTTATCTGATGTAATTAAAACGCTAATGACCTAAGTTGTGGAGCGTCTATAATCTTAATATGTTTCTTTTTGATCAAATTATGGGTGACACACCATGGCCAACTGTGTGTTACATAATATATTATTATTGTCATAGACCAGCAAACGCCCATATATGGTTATATTGTTCATTATATAAAGCCAATATGGAGATACCTATACTAGATAATAATATGTGTGGTTAACACTCTATGCGTTGGGACCTGTGTTAAACAGGGTCAGGCATCAATAACTGGCAAATATAACAAAATAAATGACCTTACCTAAATAGTCAAGTTCCAAAATTTAAAATAGTGAGTCATGCATTTTTACTTCGCTATTTATATAAGAGGTACAGTTTTTATGCATGCGACGCGTATGCGGACATTGTTTCATTGGTTTGCCGCTCCATTAACCTTGTTAAGGACTATACATGACTCACTGTCTTAAATTTTGGAACTTAACTATAGTATCTGCACATTTCACTGCTTAATGTACGCTAAAAAATTTAAGAAAAGAAGTGTATTAAATTATTTATGTGGTAGTAATGATCCCCTTGAATTTTTATTTCCTCATAAAAACTTTTTGACAAAAAAACCTTCTTCAAAAAAGCTACTAAAAAAAGGGAATTAATAAAATTTTGAGATCGGCGCCAATTAAAATATGAAGTCGGTTAAAAAGTAGATATTAATTAAATTGGCATTTTTTAGCCGACTTCATATTTTATTAAATTGGCGCTAACCTCATAATTGTATTATTTTCCTCTTTTTAGTGAACCTTGGAGGTTTTTTTTTTGTTAAAAAGTTTTTTTTACGTTGACGTTCGGTGCCTACATGTCGCAGTGCCTCTAGCGACTAAATCTATAAAAATTATCTTCGATTTTTGGCTCGTGCCCAATGTAATTGCCATAGATGTTTATTTTTTTATTATAAGTTATAGACACGTCGACAACTTAGGTCATTAGTGTGTTGACTACATTAAATAACAACTCACTTAAAACTAAATGACATCACAAAACATCCATGAGCGGAGTCGGGATTCGAACCCGCGACAGTCTGATCCAGAGTCCGCGACGCTAACCACTGGACCACACTGTCCTCTTACATTAAAAAACAACTCACTTAAAACTAAATGACATCACAAAACATCCATGAGCGGAGTCGGGATTCGAACCCGCGACAGTTTGATCCAGAGGCTGCGACGCTAACCACTGGACCACACTGTCCTCTTACATTAAATAACAACTCACTTAAGACTAAATGACATCACAAAACATCCATGAGCGGAGTCGGGATTCGAACCCGCGACAGTCTGATCCAGAGGCTGCGACGCTAACCACTGGACCACACTGTCCTCTTACATTAAATAACAACTCACTTAAAACTAAATGACATCACAAAACATCCATGAGCGGAGTCGGGATTCGAACCCGCGACAGTCTGATCCAGAGGCCGCGACGCTGACCACTGGACCACACTGTCCTCTTACATTAAATAACAACTCACTTAAGACTAAATGACATCACAAAACATCCATTAGCGGAGTCGGGATTCGAACCCACGACAGTATGATCCAGAGGCGGCGACGCTAACCACTGGACCACACTGTCCTCTTACATTAAATAACAACTCACTTAAAATTAAATGACATCACAAAAAATCCATGAGCGCGGAGTCGGGATTCGAACCCACGACAGTCTGATCCAGAAGCCGAGACGCTAACCACTGGACCACACTGTCCTCTTGCATTAAATAACAACTCACTTAAAACTAAATGACATCACTAAACATCCATGAGCGGAGGCGGGATTCGAACCCACGACAGTTTGATCCAGAGGCCGCGACGCTAACCACTGGACCACAGTGTCCTGTTACATTAAATAACAACTCACTTAAAACTAAATGACATCACAAAACATCCATGAGCGGAGTCGGGATTCGAACCTACGACAGTCTGATCCAGAGGCCGCGACGCTAACCACTGGACCACACTGTCCTCTTACATTAAATAACAACTCACTTAAAACTAAATGACATCACAAAACATCCATGAGCGGAGTCGGGATTCGAACCCACGACAGTCTGATCCAGAGGCCGCGACGCTAACCACTGGACCACACTGTCCTCTTACATTAAATAACAACTCACTTAAAACTAAATGACATCACAAAACATCCATGAGCGGAGTCGGGATTCGAACCCACGACAGTCTGATCCAGAGTCCGCGACGCTAACCACTGGACCACACTGTCCCTCTTACATTAAATAAACAACTCACTTAAAGACTAAATGACATCACAAAACATCCATTAGCGGGGTCGGGATTCGAACCCACGACAGTATGATCCAGAGGCGGCGACGCTAACCACTGGACCACACTGTCCTCTTACATTAAATAACAACTCACTTAAAATTAAATGACATCACAAAAAATCCATGAGCGCGGAGTCGGGATTCGAACCCACGACAGTCTGATCCAGAAGCCGAGACGCTAACCACTGGACCACACTGTCCTCTTGCATTAAATAACAACTCACTTAAAACTAAATGACATCACTAAACATCCATGAGCGGAGGCGGGATTCGAACCCACGACAGTCTGATCCAGAGGCCGCGACGCTAACCACTGGACCACAGTGTCCTGTTACATTAAATAACAACTCACTTAAAACTAAATGACATCACAAAACATCCATGAGCGGAGTCGGGATTCGAACCTACGACAGTCTGATCCAGAGGCCGCGACGCTAACCACTGGACCACACTGTCCTCTTACATTAAATAACAACTCACTTAAAACTAAATGACATCACAAAATATCCATGAGCGGAGTCGGGATTCAAACCCACGACAGTCTGATCGCTAACCACTGGACCATACTGTCCTCTTACATTAAATAACAACTCACTTAAAACTAAATGACATCACAAAACATCCATGAGCAGAGTCGGGATTCGAACCCACGACTGCCTGATCCAGAGGCGGCGATGCTAACCACTGGACCACACAATAACAACTCACTTAAAACTAAATGACATCACAAAACATCCATGAGCGGAGTCGGGATTCGAACCCACGACAGTCTGATCCAGAGGCGGCGACGCTAACCACTGGACCACACTGTCCTCTTACATTAAATAACAACTCACTTAAAAGTAAATGACATCACAAAACATCCATGAGCGGAGTCGGGATTCGAACCCACGACTGCCTGATCCAGAGACCGCGACGCTAACCACTGGACCACACTGTCCTCTTACATTAAATAACAACTCACTTAAAACTAAATGACATCACAAAATATCCATGAGCGGAGTCGGGATTCGAACCCACGACTGCCTGATCCAGAGGCGGCGACGCTAACCACTGGACCATACTGTCCTCTTACATTAAATAACAACTCACTTAAAACTAAATGACATCACAAAACATCCATGAGCGGAGTCGGGATTCGAACCCACGACAGTCTGTTCCAGAGTCCTCGACGCTAACCACTGGACCATACTGTCCTCTTACATTAAATAACAACTCACTTAAAACTAAATGACATCACAAAACATCCATGAGCGGAGTCGGGATTCGAACCCACGACAGTCTGTTCCAGAGTCCGCGACGCTAACCACTGGACCATACTGTCCTCTTACATTAAATAACAACTCACTTAAAACTAAATGACATCACAAAACACCCAAGAGCGGAGTCGGGATTCGAACCCACGACAGTCTGATCCAGAGTCCGCGACGCTAACCACTGGACCACACTGTCCTCTTACATTAAATAACAACTCACTTAAAATTAAATGACATCACAAAAAATCCATGAGCGCGGAGTCGGGATTCGAACCCACGACAGTCTGATCCAGAAGCCGAGACGCTAACCACTGGACCACACTGTCCTCTTGCATTAAATAACAACTCACTTAAAACTAAATGACATCACTAAACATCCATAAGCGGAGGCGGGATTCGAACCCACGACAGTCTGATCCAGAGGCGGCGACGCTAACCACTAGACCATACTGTCCTCTTACATTAAATAACAACTCACTTAAAACTAAATGACATCACTAAACATCCATAAGCGGAGGCGGGATTCGAACCCACGACAGTCTGTTCCAGAGTCCGCGACGCTAACCACTGGACCATACTGTCCTCTTACATTAAATAACAACTCACTTAAAACTAAATGACATCACAAAACATCCATGAGCGGAGTCGGGATTCGAACCCACGACTGCCTTATCCAGAGACCGCGACGCTAACCACTGGACCACACTGTCCTCGTCATAGATGTGATTTTGGCGTTTCCAAGAGGACAGTGGCGTCACAGCGCAAAATTTTTCGTACTGTCGGACCCGGTGTGTGACCACACAAGGTCTCTAAGTGTTGTTTGCAATATACGTCCTTCTACATGTGAGTATATACTGTGTTAGGGGTAGTTATTGTACAGTGTATTGTATACCCTTGTGTCTACAAATTAGGGTTGTAAATTGAGTATATGTATACCTAAAACATGTTCGCTAATTATTAATTAAACAAAACATACATATCGATAATAATGTATATTACTTTAAATTTGTAACATTACAGTTTATTCATTTTCCAGATAGATATAAATAGTGAAAAGTGCATGACTCACTATCTTACATTTTGGAATTCTATCTATATTATTATTATCTATCTACTTCATTTATTTATTTATTGTAGATTACACTGTAAAAAATGGTTGTAAAAATCCTTTGAAAGTTAAGGTAGAATTCGTTCGATTTTCTAAGTGATTTTACATTATTATTTATTTTTAACACGCTTTTATTAGCTTCACTTGTATGTTTGCTTGTTTGTCAGTTTGTAACCGACTTCTTTGAATTTGATTTTGACCAACTTTGAACGGTCAGATTTAGTTTAAACGTTGTCGACTTATCAAGGACCGACGACAATACAATAATTCAATAAGTTTGTCCCATTATCCTGAGCAGGATCTCCAGGACTAAAAAAAAAAAGCAAAAAACTTCAGATTGAACTGAAACTTTGCACACTTATCAAGGACCGATTACAATACAATAATTCCATAAGTTTGTCCCATTATCCTGACCAGGATCTCCAGGACTAAAAATCAAAAATAAATTTTAATTTAAAAAAACTTAAAAACACGCTTTAATAAACTAAAAAGTAAAAAATAATTAATTTTATTGTAAAAAAGCGTGGGGTAGTATGAAAATATGATACAAAGCACCCCACGCTTTTTTACAATAAAATTAATTATTTTTTACTTTTTAGTTCATTAAAGCGTGTTTTTTAGTTTTTTTAAATTATAATTTTTACACAGAAAACTTCATAAAAGCTTGGATTTTTACTGTAAAGTTAAACAAATTTGTGATTTTTACATAAAGTAAATTAATATTACATAATTTGTGCAATATTCCAATAAAGTGTGTAAATTACAAAATAAAATGTATAGTTACATATATAAAATGGATGAATACAAAACAAATTAATGTAAAATTAGTAACCACGCATGCGCGATGTGTTTTTATGGAATCCACGCGATGTGGCGAAACCATGTTTGCGACGCCATTGTCTCTTTGTGTGCCTATTACCAAATTAATCGCTGGCTACAAATGGACCATCCATAATCTATGTAATCGGTCTTCTCATTTCTTACAGTGTATAGACGCGTCGACATCTCAGGTCATTAGCAGCGTCTTTCAACTACGACTTATATATAATTTGTAAATATTTTGTGCAAAATGGCTGAATTATGACGGTGTTTTGCCAAAAATAAAACTCTTTTCGTACGCTTACATGGCTAACGCTGGCCAAATCTTTAGAGTTACTCAAAGCAATGTACGAAAAAATTGTAGGTCTTAAAAACCGCTATTAAATCATAATTTCATACCACCCGGGTGTAGTCGGGATGGGCCGCTAGTAACATATATTTCATATTTTAAAAATTACAGATAATTAATTTGGTTAATTAATTTACTAAAAATGTAATGTACAGATATTTTTATTTGGTTGAATGTAGACTCAATATTTTAAAAATATATCTTAATATAACGAAAACCAAGGAAATCAATATAATAAATAATACAAAGAGAGGCAACAAATAACTCAACGAAGTAAACAAAAATATAATATAGAAAATTGTATGTGTGCTCAAAGGTTGTTTGCTTCAAACCTTTGCGATTGTTGTCTGCTTTTTTGAACAGCGGAAATAGTCCAGTGATTCTAAAAGCCAACTACGAACGTTACATTTGTCATTTTTTCAAATACCTATCTGTCCGAGCGATGTCATAAATTTTTAAATATCGTCTAATGTCTCATACTGAGGTGGCATTTTAGAAATATTAGATGTAACGGAAGCAGTCGGATGTGGTTGGCATGTGAAACAAAACAGCATGTATAACTATGTTAAGGTCTCAGACACAGTAAGCCACGGTTGCCGTACGGAAAAGTACGAGTGTATACCGACAATCCCAGGTTCGTTTCCTTAAGGCTTTTAATATTTTTTTATAGTGAAAATATTAAATAATAATTTAAATTATGAAAAAATAAAATTACAATTATTTTATTTATTATAAATTAATGTAGTAATACCAATCTTTGGTTATCTATAACATTGATATATTTAGGTACTATTAGTGTATCCCATTTAAGGGTATTTGAAATAATTTTCACTTTCATGATGAGCTCTCGCTAGTACGAAGATTCACTTCTATAACATAGCTATATTGAATTAACACTCGCATGTGGTGAAAATCTATTGATTCCGAAGCATATAAGGATAATGTTAGATTAGTAATCATGTCACGGTTGAGTAAATGTAAGCTCATTTCGCCGCGAAAGTGGAAAGGTTCAGGTTAGAGTCCTGACTGTGACTATGGTTGGTAAAATGATTTTTTCCAATATGTTTCGAATCAATTATATAATTGGCTGCTTTCCAACGAAAAATTTTATTTATTAACTTCCCACTGGAAGTTATTGTAATGGGTCCGAAAATCGAAATCAAAAAGGAAAAAAAATTTTTATGTTTCAAGGTCACTACACTATTTTTACACTACTTTTAGAAAGATGTGTGTGTGTGTGTGTGTATTTCTTTCTAAGACGAAATCTCGAGAATGAAAAATGATATCGACTACGTTAGGGTGCCAATCGACGCGTATTAACGTAAATATGATCTGAAAGAAATTTTTTCAAAATCGGTTCAGCCGTTCTTTTTTCTTAACCAAATAACCTCCAAAAAAGTAGATTTTACACAATATCTCGCGAATAAAAAATTATATCGACTTCGTAAGGGTGTCAATCGAGGCGTGTTAATGTCATTTTGATCCGACATAAATTTTATAAAAATCGGTTCAGCCGTTTTTTTTTTTATTTTTTTTAATTATTGATGTTTTAATAATTAAAATGATTACTTTTCTGTGTAATATCTAATTTAATTATTATTATTAAATATTTATCAAACTGGGAAGTTCGTCGTGTGGACCTCAAGGGTCGCACTTTAGTCCTAATAAACGACCCACCTCACGGCTTGTTATATTTTAGATTTTATAAGATAAATAAAAGGATGTATTTTTTTCCATGACAACGAATACAATTATTGGTGTTTAACGATATTCACGTCATCTGTCTGTACCTGCGATAGAGACAAACCCATTGTTTGTGTACAAAATTCGATTCAGGATATTGCGGGCCAGTCTGTATAATATTGTGTCTAATGGACGATGTAGGGGATTCGGCTATCTGTTAGTGGTTTGTTTAATCCTTCCCCTTAGACTGCCTGCATTGCACTGCAACAAGATTATCTTCCATCGGGCTTACGTCAACCATATCAGCTATGTGTGCTGGGTAAAGGCACCGGTTTTCGACGACTTCTACCTGTGTTCAATAACTTTTATATTTATACTTAGTATAAACAAAGCATGCACTACATATTATTACTTCCCACCTCTACTATGGTAGGGAAGTAGGTAATGGATTTAATCCGAAAAAAATATTTCGAAATTTTAACAGATCTTCACGTTTTGAGACCCTAGCAATCGTTTAAGATCATTTTCTGACTGATGTCTGTATGTGTGTATGTGGTTAATTTTTCACCTTCGATATCGTAAAAACGGAACAACATACGGCCATGCCGATTGTTCTATTGTGTTTATCAGCCTTTAACTTAGATCTGATTAGATTTTGAGTCAAATCGGTTCAGTGGATCCTGAGATATTAAAAAAAACGTTTTCAATGTCACGTATTAACATAGGTAAAAAAAAATATAAATGAATTCTGGATGTTATAATATCAAAAAAATGTAAATATTTTTTTCGCTAAAATGTACAGTTTTCGAGAAAAAAAATATTTTACTAAAAAAAATAAAAATTGTACGTAAATCATGATTTTTGCTATATTAAACTAGCCATCAGTAGATCACTAAACAAAAAAGAGGGCCATGCTTTTTTTCAGAGAATAAAAAAAGAGTGTTTATTTTTTGCAAATATTTACTAGGTGGGAAGTATAGGACTGGTCATCAGTCGAATTTTTCGGGATGAAAAGTACCCTTTGTCCTATTCCAGGACCCAAAGTAACTATATACCAAATTTCATTAAAATCCATTCAGCCGTTACGGAGCTGAGTATAGTAACAAACATACACACACACAAACTTTTGCATTTATAATAATAGTAGAGATTCAGTCGATCACTGCAGCTTAGTGATCAGAAACCGGTAACTTTACCCTATTATGCATGCAGTGTAAACGCTAAAAGGCAGTATGTTACTACTGCAGTATAAAACGATACAAATCTATGGCCAAAAAGCAAAACCACGTATGTTTCGAAAGCTAATCTATGTCTCCAAATTAACTTGTCATATTTTAATTATTTTTTTATTTTTCTTACAGCCTCTGATTTATTTTTTATTTATTGTAAATTATAGACGCGTCGACAACTTAGGTCATTAGCGTCTTGATTATATTAAATAACAACTCACTTAAAACTAAATGAAATCACAAAACATCCAACCCACGACAGTCTGATCCAGAGGCCGCGACGCTAACCATTGGACAACACTGTCCTCAGCCTCATTGATACTTTTACCAGTTCTCGGATTCGAACCTGGGAACTGGGGGCTTGTAATAGAGGAACCATGAAAACGCCATATTAACAACTCCATCGCTACATGCTCGGCTATTCTCAAGCTTATGAGTGATAAAGTAGCTATGAAATGAAATCGTTAATTATACGTCACAAAAAAATTTAATTGAAAATGGGTCGTTTTCGAAGCATCAATACCGAAAAAATCACGCTGAATTTGGAATGAATGAACGATTGTAACTTATAGACGCTCGATAACTAAACTCATAACTGTATTTGAATGTATCTACTAATCAACGGCGGATATTTGAATGATATCGACATTTTTTTAAATTTTTCTTGTGAGGTCGATTTGATAACAAAAAAAAGTCAGGAGGTGTCATGGGACACCCGACAGAAGCTGGTGTTGGTGCATATATAAATGTACATAAACCACTGCGCGTGCGCCAGTATATTACCTATGAGTGTAGTTATAGACATACTTTTAACATGAGCATGTCGGTGACGTGACGGTAACGTGACGCGAACCCATAAGTTTTTCCCCCACCAGAAATCGTCTAACGCGCCATAAGCATAGTTTCAATAACTGAAAATCTGTCCTTTAATATTTGTTTATGTTTACTGTAAACAATATTTCAGAGATTGGCGGTTGCTGAAATTACAGTTGGACCTTTAAAGATAATATTTAAAGTAAACTGAAGCTGAAGGAAGCTGGTGTTGAAGTAAGTAGACCAGGCAATAAGAAGACATTTGAAGTTGGATTTCTCTTCCGGGCAAATGTGAAACGTAGGCAATAAAACGTACCCTAAGGCGTATAGCGAAAGCATCACCATGGCCCGTCTATCAAGGAATCGTTACTGAACTCTCCATATCCAAATCTGAACGAAGGCAAATTGCTGAAGATTTTTTTACTGTCGACTGTCAAAGGACATTTAAACAAAAATTAAAAATAAAAAAAATATATTTTTTGTAGTAAGAGGCCTGTGACAGACAGACAGACGATCGGCCTTTAGAATTCCGTTTTTGAAGTTAAACTTCTTTTGGCGCGTTACGGAGAAATTCTGAGAGTGAATTTTTACGATGCGCGCGCATCGCATCACGAAAATTTAACACCATGAAATTAGTCGGTAGTAGTACCATGAAGTTAGTCGGAAGTTCATGATTATAATACCCTATTATATAGTGCTGCTATGTAAGTTGTACGTAGCGTAACGGATAGCACCGCCGCGTCATACGCAATAGGTCTCGGGTTCAAATCTCAACATAAACATGCTTTTTTTTTAATAAATAATTAGATACAAATATAATAAATAAATATATTTAATAAATTAATAATTTATTAAAAAAATTAATTTCTTTAATATTTTTATTTTATTATTATATCGTCTTTTTACAAACGTTTAGTACTGGCACGCGGGATAAAGTTTTTGGAGTTATTTTTGTTTTGTTACGTAAAAGAAGTATAACTTCTGACGTGCGTACATAAGTACACACACACTCTTTTTTTAACCATTTTAGTACGAAACCTTAATACTTAATAATTTTGTAGCTGTTTTAGGGTTAACAAAAAAATTAATCAAACTTGGATATTGGATAGTTCAAAACCGAATCAGTGAGCTATATAGAGACCTCGGTCGCTTATATGGTAATTTAAGAATCGTTAGGTTCAACAACTGTGGGTAGAGAATGGTCACGAACAATACCGGGTTTTTCACAGCTATACATACCTAGTGACCGGTGCTTTGATACTGTACAAGCACAACACAATCTACCCCTCTTGCCTCTTCCAATACACATCACTGTCCTCCCCCCCTTCCAATACACTCTGCTAATATGTTGGTTTGCAATTCAAAAACACGCCGCGTTCTAATGGGGAAAGCGTAATTTGATTTTATTTAATTACAATATAAAAATAAAATTACCAGAGGTCTTTAAACAGCGAGAGAAACAACGCGTTTGCATGTAATATTCTACCATGCTTTCATTGCAAATCATTCGTGTATGTTAACTTTATTTTTGTTGCACATATAGGGATTTAACTCGTAAAATCAAACGTTAGTGATTTTCTGCTTCCTTAATTATTTTAGGCAAAATATCTTCAAATAAAAGTTTTGGAACATAAAATTCCACATCTTAGTCATTAAACAAAATTAATTTTGCCTGCTTTGTAACGGCAGAAATTTGATATGAAAATGTCAAAATTACTTCAAAAACAGATAGCGATTGCCATGGAACTTGAACAAAATGATAACGTTTTAGCTGTCAAAATAATTTCTAATCATTTTGTTCAAGTTCCATGGCAATCGCTATCTGTTTTTGAGGTAATTTTGACATTTTCATATCAAATTTCTGCCGTTAAAAGCATGCAAAATTAATTTTGTTTAAAGATTTAGATGCAGAATTTTATGTTCTAAAACTTTTATTCGAAGATATTTTTCCTAAAATAATTAAGGAAGCAGGAAATAGCGAACGTTTGATTTTACGGGTTAAATCCCTATGTGCAGCAGTCACGGTCACCACCCTGTATTTCATTTATTTTATTTATTGTAGATTATAGACGCGTCGACAACTTAGGTCATTAGCGTCTTCACCACCCTGTATAGATTAGCAGCAATCTAGATACAAAAAGGTTGGTTCTGACTTCTGAGTTTAGACCCTCAGAAATTGAGTGTCGCAATGGTTCGACAATGATTCTGGAATGGTTCGACAATGATTCTGCAATGGTTAGACAAAGATAGCGATGGTAAATCGCTGAGGGGGAGTAGAACCAGAGTGTTGCATCTGTTTAACAAAATAAATCAATCTCGAAATGATTTTTGTCAAGCTGTAAAAGATAAATGTAGTGATAAATGGTGTTTGTCGCAACGCAGAAGGCGGAGAACAAAAGTTTCGTACAACATTATCAGTTTATCAGTTAGGAGTACAGATTGTTTAGTTAACTATTTCGCATCTTGAAACACAATGTTATCTCAAACCGATCGACGTTCCGCGCCCCGCGTTCTCAACAATCCACACCACTTTGTATTCAAACTATATGGAAAGCTTAATGCTATACTCCTGAGACCAGGGACGGCTTATACAGTGCGTGACGTCATAAAGTGCCACCATACTTAAGGCCGATTCACACTATAGGTCAAGTCACGGTCTGATCAAATACACCAGTGGTTCACAATGCATTCAGTCTACGGTCACAAAATATCTAACAAGCCGAGAGGTGGATCGTTTATTAGGACTAAAGTGCGACCCTTGAGGTCCACACGACGAACTTTCCTGCAGTTTGATAAATATTTAATAATAATAATTAAATTAGATATTACACAGAAAAGTAATCATTTTAATCATTAAAATATAATTAATATTTATTTTTAACAATAATTAAAAAAAAAAAAACGGCTGTACCGATTTTTATAAAATTTATGTCGGGTCAAAATGACGTTAACACGCCTTGATCGACACCCTTACGAAGTCGATATAATTTTTTATTCGCGAGATATTGTGTAAAATCTACTTTTTTGGAGTTTATTTGATTAAGAAAAAAGAACGGCTGAACCGATTTTGAAAAACATTCTTTCAGATCATATTTACGTTAATACGCGTCGATTGACACCCTAACGTAGTCGATATCATTTTTCATTCCCGAGATTTCGTCTTAGAAAGAAATGGACACATACGTATGTACGTACGTACATACGTACACACACATACATCTTTCTAAAAATAGTGTAGTGACCTTGAAACATAAAAATTTGTTATACATTTTGATTTCGATTTTAACAAAAAAAAATCTCCTTCAAAAAACCACTAAAAAGAGGAAAATAATAAAATTTTGAGGTGTGCGTCAATTTAATAAAATATGAAGTCGGTTAAAAAGTATGTTGAAGCCGTTCCTGACTATGCCGCCTACAGGCTAAAATGGAAACACAATGTCTATAAAGCAGTTGGTTGTATGTAGTACTCACTCACAGACGGACAGACGGACGTGAGCACCATTTGAGGGCGCCGTCAACAACCTAAACTATTTACGTAAATGTTTTAAATAAAACCACTCTCTCAGTTGCTATTTATTTACCAAGTACATGGCGAAGAAATAGGTATCTAATGTTCTTTTAAATTAACAAATTTAAGGCCTCGGCCACAATTTATGTTTAAACACAGATAAGCAAAGAACTGCTAAAACAAGTTTTTTATATAAGTATATATAAAATATATATATAAAATAGCTGCGTTACATTCGTGTATGTATGCATGTACAGTAACTTTTGATAGGCCGGTGTGAAGACAGTGTGGTGTAACGGTTAGCGTAGCGGCCTTTGGATCACACTCTCGTGGGTTCGAATCCCACCTCCGCTCATGGATGTTTTGTGATGTCATTTAGTTTTAAGAGAATTATTATTTAATGTATTTAAGACTCTAATCAGCTATTTTATACTGGGTATAGAAAAGAATCATGCGTAATTATATTATGACTCATGTGACTGTTAAAACTATAGTTATCACTCGTTTTAACATACTGGCACTACTCGTCAGTAAGATGCCTCATTACGCAACTAGATATACAATCTACTATTATCTACACATTTATTTTTATCTGATTTTCACTATACATGCGTTTACAGCTTGTAAGAAAATAAAAAAAATCTACCAGTATACAGTGAATAGAAAAAGTTGCCAACACGTCATTTTATACAAGGTGTCTATTTTTTATGGTACACTAGTTGAAAAAATAAGCAAAAACCGTTTCAATTCTGCACTGTAAGAAATGAGAAGGCCGATTACATAGATTATCGATGATCCATCTGTAGCCAGCGATTAATCTGGTAATAGACACACAAAGAGACAATGGCGTCGCAAACAGGTATCGCCTGCACATCGCGTAGATTCCATAAAAACACATTGCACATGCGTGGTTACTAATTTTACATTAATTTGTTTTGTATTCATCCATTTTATATATGTAACTATACATTTTATTTTGTAATTTTTACGCACTTTATTGGAATATTACACAAATTATGTAATTTTAATTTACTTTATTTAAAAATCACAAATTTGTTTAACTTTACAGTAAAAGTTCGAGTTTTTATGAAGTTTTCTGTGTAAAAATAAATAATAATGTAAAATCACTTAGAAAATCGAGCGAATTCTACCTTAACTTTCAAAGTATTTTTACATCCATTTTTCACAGTGTGTACAGTGAATTTATTTTAATTTTATTTATTGTAGATTATAGACGCATCGACAACTTAGGTCATCAGCGTCTTAAATACATCAAATAACATATCACTTAAAGCTAAACGACATCCATGAGCGAGGCGGGATTCGAACTCACGACAGCTTGCTCGAAAGGCCAGCACGCTGACTATTACACCAAGCTGTCCTCTACAGTGAATTTATTCACAAAACACAAATATTACTTAGTCGCGACCTCAACGTAACCACAATATATCGCTGACAATTTTAAAAATATGTCGAAAATTCTGATTTTTGTATATAACCCTTTTAGACAAATATTTGTAATAACATGAGAACTACTGAACCAATTTTAATCAAACATAGCCTAAAACCTTATTTTATTTATTTATTGTAAATTATAGACGCGTCGACAACTTAGGTCATTAGCGTCTTGATTACATTAAATAACAACTCACTTAAAACTAAATGACATCACAAAACATCCATGAGCGGAGGCGAGATTCGAACCCACGACGGTCTGATCCAGAGGTCGCGACGCTAACCACTGGACCACCCTGTCCGCCTAAAACCTGACCAGATAATGTACCCACACGGAAAATAAAACCGCATGAAAATCGGCTAAGCGGTTCTCGAGACGTTGCGTTTTATAAGGGTAGAGCAACGTTACGCTTTCGAATAGACACATTGTATAGTTTTATAGGTAATGTTTTCGGTACAATTATGTCCTTAGTATTATCTTTCGTAACTGTAGTTAGGCAACACACTTTAACAACGCTCACATTCTATCGTAATAAACAAAGAAAGTTTCCAGCGTGTTGGAAAATGGCGCGTTTAGTAGATTATTCTCGAACAATACTCGTACTCCCACCGCCGATACCCGCTCTTCCACCGTATTTGTTTTGTGAACTAAAAAGTACCATAAAAATGAAAATTAACAAACAACGGACTATTCTAAAAAAAATTGTAGATTCTTACTCGTAGAAAATTCTATATTAATATCTAATATAAAATATTTTGATACATCATATTAACAAGAAATATTAAATCACCTACGTTTAAAATTAGCTCTCGCATGAAGTATAAAATGCCTTTAAAATTGCTTTATTTAAGAAACAAAATGGATATTTAGACGTGTCACTGCGTGGAAGTAATTGAATAACTCAGCCAGTGGTCATGGAAACTCCATTTAAACAAGGGAGATATCATAGACAGAGTTAAAAATTGTTAAATTTATTTTAAAGACCACCAACAGCTAAGGTTATTTCGGCCTAGCACCAATTCATATTTTCAATTCATTATTTTTTTTTTAATAATAAATTGAAAATTCAGTTGACACTTTTACCAGCTCTCCGGCTAGACTCCGGGAACTGGGGGCTTGTAATAGAGGAACCATAGCAACGCCATGTAAGCAACAGCATTGCTACACGCTCGGCTATTCTCAAGCCCCATAGACAGAGTAAGAAAGCCACCCAAAAAAATGTCGATGCAAAAGATAGAGATGGAAGAATAGACGTGTTGTTCTATCTTTTTCTGTCACACTTTGGTGGTACCTATAGAAACAAGGAAACTACTGTTTACCAACGAGAGGTGTCCTGTCACGGTCGCCAACTGTAACATTTCTCCATCATCAGGTCGGAGATATAAAAGTATTGTAACGTCATCGGATATGTGGAAGTGAACCAAAATTGGATTTCAAGATTTGATTCTAACTATACATTGACAAGTGAAATTAAATAAAAGTTATCTTTTCCTTGTTTCTATCGTTTTCTATCTCTCTTTTCCAAGGTGACACTGTCACTTACAGTTGTGAGTATGACTCCCCTACTCTATCTATGATATCTCTATGATTGCTACACGTTCGCACATTCTCAAGCCTAAAATCAAATTTTACCAGTTCTGAGATTAGAACCTGGGAACGGGGGGTATTTGTAATAGGGTAGCCATATAAACAACGGCATCGCTACACGCTCGGCTATTTTAACATGAAGGTACTTTTATACTAATGTTATTTCATTAGCACAAATTTACAGTTGAGTCACCTCAGTGTGTGACCGACCTGAAAATGTAGACTTAAGAAATAACAAAAATTTACCTTCTCTTTTTTAACTCCCCATTCTGTAGCGTTTCTATTTATTTTCAATTATAATATTTTCGCGGGAACTTTAATTAAAAACTCGGGTGTAATTTTAAATAAAAAACTTAAACCTCTAACAAATTAAAAAAAATGTGTTTGTTTTTTTCAAAGCTATTTTAAAAGTTTATCAATTAAGTGACCGTTTTCTTTGGAAAATGTATCTATTAAAAATTTATTTACAAAGAAATTGAGCTATTTTTAACCGACTTCAAAAAAAGGAGGTTTCTCAATTCGACCGTATATATGTTTTATGTGTGTTCGCGGATAACTTCGTCGTTTATGAACCGATTTTGAATTTTTTTATTTGAAAGGATATACTTTCAGATTGGTCCCATAGACATTTCATCGAAATCGGTTCAGTAGTTCGGCTGATTTTAATAAAAGTAAGTAACGGCGTGTGATTCTTTAAGGTAAATGTTACTTTTTGACACTAAAAAGTAAAAAATAAAAACTTTTTAACAAAAAAAAAACCTCCTTCAAAAAAGCACTAAAAAGAGGAAAATTATAAAATTTTGAGGTCTGTGCCAATTAAAATATGAAGTCGGTTAAAAAGTATAGTATAGTGATTAATATCTTCTTTTTAACCAACTTCATATTTTAATTGGCACAGACCTCAAAATTTCATTATTTTCCTCTTTTCAGTGCCTTTTTGAAGGAGGTTTTTTTTACTGAAATAAATCCTTCAAAAAAAGTTAAGAATAATTTATATACTACTTCGTAGTTTTGTATACCTACTAACTGAGTAGCCAAAATCGAGCGTCTATAATCCACAATTCATTCAGTAGCCAAAAAACTCATTAACGCGAGTGAAATCGATGGTACAGGCTAGTTGTGAAATAATTTTATCAATACTTTGAATATAATTAAACTATAGAGGGAGGTTTACCTGTAAGTTACATTTTTTTTGAAGAAATGTCAACATTTTTAGACATTTTTCATGATCATAATGTAGCAAAACCCCAGATGTTACGCCGCTGGCGACAATAGAATCATCGAGAATGTTCTGGAAAGCGCGCGAGCGTGAGGGGTCAAGCTGCTAGCTTTATATAAGTAGAGCAGTCACCGGAGAGGGAACAACGAGAGTCGTGTGACAGTGTCGATTGGAAATAAATACAGCATATAAATTGTTCAGTGCATTAAAGCGCTTCAGTTCGTTTAAGAATTACTGTCGTGTTATTATTATATAAACAGTGTTGACTATTAGAATTGAGATATAATTGTTACATCTTATTGTTATCTATTTTTTTTGTTACATTTTTAATTATTGTAAATAAATAATTTATTCCACCCACGTAAGAAAACAGTTTTGTTACAATAATTTTCAGATTTTTTTCTGTTTGCCTGTCTGTTCCACCATAACTCTCAAACCCCAAATCCGATTTTAATTAAATTTGGTACGTAATATATAGAGCTCCTCAACTCAAAGGATAGGCTACTTTATATCCGGCTTCGTTCGCGTTGACGTAATAAATAACTATCATTTGGTAAATTACTAAAAACGTATAATTCTATATTATAAATTGCATTAGTAATTTAGTAATTGTGTATGTGATATGTCTTTCTATGTATTTTTAATCATTGTAGAGCCCTGAAGAAGTCAACAATTTATTTTTATTTATTGTAAATTATAGACGCGTCGACAACTTAGGTAGAAGTCAACATTTTTATTTATTTATTGTAGATTATAGACGCGTAGACATCTAAGGTCATTAGCGTCTTAGAAGTCTACAATGTTGGCAATGAAATGAAATATATTGCACATGCAAATGTTCTTATTTCCCGTTATTAAGCTATTATGAAAGATATATGATGGACGAAAAAAACAATAATATGGGTAATAAATAAAGTTGTTGTTAACAAGTGCGATGTCGCGGGTAACGGCCAGTACAAAATAATATTTCAAAAAATTAGCACATCAATAAAAGTTAAAACGAATTAATATTTTTGCATAAAAAGTTAACTGCTTTCTTTTTCAAAAATACCTTAATTAGAGAAAGCAAATTATTTTCTTTATTCATTTCAAAGAGAAAAAAATTAATAAATAAGAAACATTTTCGTTTGTTACAAAGGAATTAATTATTCAGATTATCTGTTAAAAATATTTAGTCCTCCATGTTTAATTATTAATAAATATCATAAAAGTAAATAAGCTCTAATTTGTGTCAGCAAAAAATTATAACAAGTTTGTTTTAATTAAGACAAATAAATATCTGATTTTTATTTAATGAGTTCAAATGTATTTCAACTAACCTTATTTACATGTTTCTTTGTGAGTTTTTCGTTTTATATAATCAGCAAAGTCAGAATATCCATTTTTCAATACTTAATTGATGTTAATAGACGGAGAGCTGGCGACGTTTTTTATAAGCTTTTATTTAACTTGTAAGGTATGTTAGTGTGTGTGTTTGTTTAGGTCAAATCTTGCAAGTCAATTTTGAACGACTTCCACGTATCCGATCGATTTAAAATTTGGTACACATATGCATTCCGGATGACAATACATGAATAAATCGTTTTTAGAAATAAATTCAGCCCCTAAGGGGTCCAAACGGGGATGTAGAGTTTTTTTGACTAATCAACGCCCAGGCCAAATCGCTGAAGCTTGAAACTTGAAATTTGGACAGTCGGTTCCTTTTCTGACGTAAGCATCCACTAAGAAAGAATTTTTCGAAATTCAACCCCTACGGGTGCCAAAGGGGGGTAAAATTTGGAAGACTAAAATGAACAAAATATTGGTAAAAAAAAACTTTTTAGAGACAAGTTTTTATTTAAATCCACTAAAAAGAAAAAAATAATTTTTAATAATTTAGGTTCATAATTAATAACGTGACTAATAAACTATCATCGAGTTCACGACCCACGCTTTAATTAATTATGAACCTAAATTATTAAAAATTATTTTTTTCTTTTTAGTGCATTTAAATAAAACTTGTCTCTAAAAAGTTTTTTTTACTAATATTTTATTTCTTAAGTGTCTACGTGAGGCAAAATAATATCCCCCAGGAATGATTTCAACGTCGGGTCATAAAATTGTGGATCATTCTGTATATTAAACTAGAACAAGTGTTTTAACAGTGTTCACAGAAAGTGTTCGGAATCAGAAGGAAACAAATAGAATTTCGTTACATCTACTAAAAAATTGATGAACACCTATTTTTCAATTTGTTCGACCTTTCGTTAAGTTCAACTCTACTTTTCTTACGTCATGTTTTTATTGTAAACTCCGTCAAGACAACATGTGTTGAAACTGTCACGAAACAAGTAGTAAAGAGAAATCCAATAACGATGGCCAATTTAGAAACATAGAAAACTAGAAACAACAATTCGTGTGAAGAAAATTCACGCCAAGCTGCAACAAAACACATGTATCTGTGACTAAAGAATAAACAGTTATGCTCTAGTTCTTGTGAGGTGGGAAGATAATGACAGTTCTGATAGAATATGATCGAGCAAAGCGTAACAGGCAAGTTGCAGGAACGTCAAGAGATGCAGGAATTCCTCATCAAGGTTATAACGTTTATGGCATAAATAGTTCTGCTCTAGTTCAAGTGAGATATGAGGTAATTAAAGTTTTGATAGGATATGAAACTTAACAAGGGTCTAGAAATATGAGAAATGGGTGTTTAGACCTTTACAGCACAAATAGTTCTGCTCTAGTTCAAGTCAGATATGAGGTAATTAAAGTTTTGATAGGAAATGAAACTTAACAAGGGTCTAGAAATATGAGACATGGGTGTTTAGACCTTTACAGCACAAATAGTTCTGCTCTAGTTCAAGTCAGATATGAGGTAATTAAAGTTTTGATAGGAAATGAAACTTAACATAGGTCTAGAAATATGAGAAATGAGTGATTACTAATTAGACCTTTAGAGCACAAATAGTTCTGCTCTAGTTCAAGTGAGATGGGAAATAGTTAAAAGCTTTTAATTGAATATGACAAAATAACAGAATCCTCGAAATATTAACAGTAGACATGTAAGGCATAAATAGTTCTGCTCTAGTTCAAGTGATATGGAAGAGAATCAAACTTTTGATAGGCTATGACAGAAGAACTAAACAGAGGTATAGAAATATGAATAAATGCATCATTTACAGCATAAATAGTTCTGCTCTAGTTCAAGTGAGATGGAAGATAATTAAACTTTTGATAGGATATGACATAAGAACTAGATCACGTGAGGTAGGAAAAAAGGAACTTTTAATACAAATTGATAGAAGAAAATATTATAAGTGCATCAAAACATAGAAGAAGCCTCATCAGAACTATTATAATAAAGCATAGACAGTTCTGCTCTAGTTCTTAACGAATTTAAAACAAAACAATATTATTATATCTTATAAAAACGTATCGTTATATTAATAAACTATTCTGTTTAAAATAGTTCTGCTCTAGTTCTTGACGAAAATACAAATCAGAAGTAAATAGTGACTTTGTACTAAACTGAAAATTTTAAATTTAACAGCACACTGAACCAAAAAAATATATTACGCTGAATAAACGATAATTTTTTCACTTCATTAATGTTTTTTTATATTCACCACTAAACTGGTTTTTATAAAAACCAAGTTTTCTTCCTTTCAATACATTTTTCATAAACACACCAACTTTTTTGGGATAAATTGTTTTAAATTATGGTGTACATTTGAATGAAACGCGAGAGAGGGCGAGAGAGATGTGTGTATAACAAATGCAACTCTATTTCATTTTAACGTATAAGAAATAATTACAGGAGTCCTGCAGATCAAGGCACGCAACCCACATACAAAACTAAAATCCTTTTATTTCAAGCGAACACATTTTCTGTCTTTATTTTTTACAACAGTGAAGAAAAGGAAAAACATTCAGTACATGTACTTGTCCGTTGAGCATCAGAAGTAAAAAAGCATCTACGCAACTTTACCGCAAATACATATATATATATATATATATATATATATATATATATATATATATATATATACTCATGTACACTACCGGCCATAAATACTTTAAAGAACAAATTTGGCCATGTTTTCGTTTTGTTATTATACACTGCATTTGTGACTGTGTTGTTAGCAGTGGTTACCAAACTGTGAGGTTTTCGTATTGAAATTTAAAAAAAAATCCACCTCACGGCCGCCATTTTAATTTCATAAAAATATTGTATAGGCTAGAACACTCGTGTAGCTAATGTATACATTTTTAAAATTCTTGAGAATGAAGAGAAAGACATACGGTGAACAAGGGGCACTTTGTGTCGCTGCATCAGCGGAATAAGTATTAAAAATGTGAGGCGCATTTGTAATATTTCTGTTGGTGGGCTAGGAAACACATTTTTCTAGACAAGCCGTTCTTATATAATAATTATACAGTCATTATACAGATTTTTATGCGCCCCACGTTTTTAGAACTTATTCCACTGACGCAGCGACACAAAGTGCCCCTTGGTTTGTGTCCTAATTATTTTCTAGTTTTTGGTACAGCTGATGATTTAAAATAAAACCGTTTAACTTAAAAGTTTTTTACTTATTTTTATTTTCTAGTTTTTAGTTTGATTTCTGGCCCGTATCATTATGCAAACTCCTCATCTCTTCAACTGTCCACCTCCTGATTCCATCATCAGACCTCGTTACCAAGTTGAAATTATCATAATATTGTATTGTCACGGGAACTCAATGTGTGTGCAAAGTTTCATAAGAATCGGTTAAGTAGAAGTAGTTGAAAAAGCTGTCGCAAGATTTTAAACAAAGATAGTAACAAATAAACAATCAAACAAAAATACGGGGTCAAGCTAAGTAAAACCGTTTAATTAATTAATTGTATTTTAAAGACCACCAACAGCTAAGGTTATTTAGGCCTAGCACCAATTCATATTTTCAATTCATTATTTATTTATTTTTTTTTTAATAATAAATTGAAAATCCAATTGACACTTTTACCAGCTCTCGGGCTAGAACTCGGGAACTGGGGACTTGTAATAGAGGAACCATAGCAACACCATGTAAACAACAGCGCCGCTACACTCTCGGCTATTCTCAAGCCCTAAAACCGTTTAAAAATATAGATACAGTTACGCGGAAGAAAATGGCGTAAGTGAATATTAGGGCTTTAATACTTTTGGCCGATAGAAAGTGTGTATCCCGAAGGAGGTACCCACTTTAACTATAAGCGTATACAGGATAGATTGCGGCCATGTTAAACAACTCAGTTTGCACATGCTCTATTTTAACATGTTACGTGCCATATTAACTTCGCACAACGGAATTTGTTAATTTTGTCATGTGACTTACAACTAAACATTAATGAGGTTATGTTACTTTTTAACACCAACGCAAAATTATAGTTTAACCTTTTTTTTTTTGCGTTTTGAAAAATGAAAATTTTTTAATTATGAAATTGGGTGGCAAACTTATAAATAATTATTCACACAAAAACTTTTTTAGTGTAAATATATTTTTAACTTCGATTTTTTAGCTGGAAATTATTTATCAGGTTAATTTAAATATATTTTTTTAAATATAAAAAGCGGTGATTTTAGCTACCTATTAAAAAAAATCTTCGCCAGATATGAAATGGACCCGCGCCTCGCTGGAAAGTATTTACTAAAGAAATTGTGGATGCTAATTTTTGATCGTCTAGTTTCAAACTTCATCGATAATAAACTTTCTCTCTACGCCGAAAAATTAGAAAATACTAATGAGTTACACATCAAGCATTTTGGGGTCACTGTGGGGTCATTTTAGGGTCACTATGGGTCATTTTGGGGTCACTGTGGGTCATTTTGGGGTCACTGTGGTGTCATTTTGGGGTCACTGTGGGGTCAAATCTGGGTCACTATGGGGTCATTTTGGAGTCACTGTAGAGTCGTTTTGGGGTCACGGCAGGGTCATTTTGAGGTCATTAGGGGGTCATTTTAAGGTCATTAAGGGGTCACTCTGGGGTCATTTTGGGGTCACTGTGGGGTCATTTTGGTGTCACTGTGGTGTCATATCTGGGTCACTGTGGGTCATTTTGGAGTCACTGTGGGGTCATATCTTGGTCACTGTGGGATCATTTTGGGGTCACTGTGGGGTCATTTTAAGGTCACTGTGGTGTCACGGTGAGGTCACGGTAGGGTAACTGTGGAGTCACTGTGGGGTCACTCACTTACAAATTAATATTATAATGATTCTGCTTCCTATAGGTACCTACAGTATGTGTGAACGGTTTTACCGAACATAGGGCAAATAAAATTGTGAACATTTACAATTTTGTGGTAGGTTATGGGCTATAAGATCTAATGTAAATATGTAGTAGATGCTGTTTTTCTTTTTATTTAACAAATCCCGAGTTACTCTTAATAGTCAACCGTTGCTATGGAAAACTGTTCAAAAATTCACTGTACTATTTTTTCTATGTAAACAACTACATATTTACAATGGATCTTGTGGCCCATAACCAACTACAAAATTGTAAATGTTCTCAATGTTATGTTTGGTAAAGCCGTGTACACCCTGTATATATTTGTTTGTTTTTTCATAATACTTTTTAAAAGGTAGGTACCTATAATACCTACCTCCTGATTCAACAAGCAATGAGGATTAAGTATTCCAGTACGGTCATTACGTAATCAAATACAGCTCTAAAATTGTATTTTATAGGCAATTTCAATAGCGTGAAATCAACAAAAATATTGTTGCGAAAGAAAAAACAACATCAGCGTTCTTTTTTCTGCACGAGAAACAGATGAAATAATAATATAAAATATATATAGATACGTTTTTGTGGCACCGTAAAAAAGTATATATGGATGAGAAATGTAAGCAAAAATATTTTAATTAATTTTCCTTTTATCTCTGTATATACATTTTCCGTATCTAATTACCCTTAAATTATTGTAATTTATGTAAATTGTGTGTTAAATATGCGAAAGGCCGGAGTACCTACAGGAACTTGGAGTATTTAATAAATTATTACCTATTTGACGATATTCAAAACAAGAGGATTCTTAAAAAATAGGTAAAAAAACTTTTTTAAGTTAAACGGTTTTATTTTAAATCATCAGCTGTACCGAAAACTAGAAAATAATTAGAACCAATTAAGGGGCACTTTGTGTCGCTGCGTCAGCGGAATAAGTAATAATCTGGGACTTTTAACAGACTCAAATAAAAACGTGGGGCGCATAAAAATCTGTATAACGACTGTATAATTATTAAATAACGGTTTGTCACACTTGACCGAAACGATCGTCTGATAATTAATATATAATTATTGATTATTATTAATAAAAAAGTTTTGGGTATCAGGTCTACTGAAATATATTGATAGTAATTTAATTGACCCAAACGACTTTCCTGAAATATAAAGATTATTATAAAAAAAATAATATTTAATTTAGGTAGATAAGACAAGAGTTATTTATCTTGAACGCTTATTCGCGCGAAGGGCGTATTGTTATTAATCAAAAAAAGGTAGTTGCAGATAGAAAATTTGAAATTGATGTAGATAATATTGTTAGCAATTATTTGAACATTTGATAAAAAATTATAAAGTATAATAAAATTACCATTAAAGTATACCTACTGGAGTTCATACTCCATTCTGAATTATTAATTAGAATAGATGGCGATAAGGTTCAATTGAAAATTTCAATTTTAAATTAGATTATAGCTAACGTTTCGAAAACAAAATTCAGAGGTCTGAAGACTGAAATAAAAATTCCGAAATGTTAAATAAATGCAAATTTAATTAAGTATTAAATTTTTCAGAAGATCTAAAATAGTTATTTTCGATACGTGTGCGTCAAGTGAGGTATTCTAGTAGGCTTAAATTGAGACACGAGCTAAGGGACTGACGCATACACAACGTTTTGGACTTTCACGCACGGTGACTGTACTTTTACGCACGCTTACTAAAATACGCCTCTTCATGCCCACCTCACAGTGCTCCAATATTGAACTTTAGAAGCAGGAGTTATAAAAATAATTTTTTTACAGAATATACTTTAGTGCTGAAAACATCAGATTTTCAGCATTTATGAACTTTCAAAAATTTATAACAAATTATGAGTCAAGAACCTTTTCGACTCAGAATAACCTGAAGAATATAAAAAAAATTGTTTCATTAGAAAAAAATTCTTCCCTTTGGTTTTTCTTATTTAAACAATAACCGACCAAGGACTGGCCCTTTACATTTTTATACTCAGAAAAATCCCCCCGACACGATAAAAAAAAAATTACTCGAAATAGTTTTGCAAACGACTGCGCCACTATGCCCTGCTCTATTTATTTTATCTATTTATTTATTGTAAATTATAGACTCGTCGACAACTTAGGTCATTAGCGTTTTAATTACATTAAATAACAAGCCGTGAGATGGGTCGTTTATTAGGACTTTAAAGTACGACCCTTGAGGTCCACACGACGAACTTCCCAGTTTGATAATTATTTAATAATAATAATTAAATTAGATATTACACAGAAAAGTAATCATTTTAATCATTAAAACATAATTATTTATTTTTAACAATAATTAAAAAAAAAAAAGGCTGAACCGATTTTTATAAAATTTATGTCGGATCAAAATGACGTCAACACGCCTCGATTGACACCCTTACGAAGTCGATATAATTTTTTATTCGCGAGATATTGTGTAAAATCTACTTTTTTGGAAGTTATTTGGTTAAGAGAAAAGAACGGCTGAACCGATTTTGAAAAAATTTCTTTCAGATCATATTTACGTTAATACGCGTCGATTGGCATCCTAACGTAGTCGATATCATTTTTCATTCTCGAGATTTCGTCTTAGAAAGAAAAGGACACATACGTACGTACATACGTACACACACACAGACATCTTTTTAAAAATGGTGTAAAAATAGTGTGGTGACCTTGAAACATAAAAATTTGTTATACATTTTGATTTCGATTTTCGGACCCATTACTATAACTTCCAATGGGAAGTTAACAAAACACTTAAAACTAAATGACATTACAAAACATCCATGAGAGGAGGCGGGATTCTAACCAATGACAGTATGATCCAGAGGCCGCGACGCTAACCACTGGACCGCACTCTCCTCGCCCTGCTCTAGTAGGATTGTTTCTAAAAATAAAAAAATCAATCAACGCGAATGACACGGGGTTTAAAAAATTATAAAATGACTTTCTGTATACTTATAGATTTGTTCGAATGTGCAAAATCGTAAATTAAAAACACACTTTTGGAAACGTACGATTAATTCAGTTTAATTTCTAAGAATTATAGCTTTTTCGTTTTTCTTAATTTATGAGCGGTAATTTATTTTATATACCGTAAATCTACACAATTAATCATTCTATAACGTACACTTTTTTTGAAAGAAAGAAAGAAAGAAAGAAAGGAGAAAGTCAATGGAAAAGTCGAGCCGAAAAAAGTAATGTCCACAGAGGCGTAAATAAAAAGAAAGAACTACACCTCAAAAACTCTCTTTCATCTAACTAAATTGTAAAGCGTAACGTTTTCGCCATAATATTGTCACTTCTGATGTCTCAAATCTCATTTATTACTCAATTAATAATTTTTTGTCCCCCAGGGGGAACATTGGAATGTAGTTGTTCTCGCAATTGCATTCCAATGTTCTTTGGGAATTGGCGTTCCCAGGACCCCGAGCTCATACCAGTCGGTTTGTGTATGCCGGCTAGCAGATTCTAATACACAAACGGATTGTTAATTGTTGTGTTGAAGACGCTAATGAGCTAAGTTGTCGACGCGTTTATAATTTACAAAAAAACTCGGGTCGCAGTGCCAAAACCCTGCCGACAATATAGTGTATTTGCTAATACTGGCATTGTGGTTTTATTATGTGAACTTAAGTTTGTTTTTGAACAAAATAAAAAATTTAACCCCTTAATACATCTCTTAAAATAATATTTTTTTTCTTAATTTCAATATTTTTATCAATGCAACCTCGGTACCAAATTAAATACACTCTTCAGTAAGTAAAGCACTATCCGCAAACTAGTGTTTTCATAAAATTTGTAAGTCCGGTCCTGTCGGGCCGATTTTATTAAAATTTTAGCAGCACATTTTAATCGTTACTAAAGGGTTACATTTCAATTTTGAAACGTTTCTGAGAATTTTTTCGGCATTTTTGGGCCCAAAAACATTTTTCAACCCCTAAAAACTACCCTTAAAATGGTCCGATTAGGCCCATTTTAAATAGGCTTCGTGCGGTGATGAATTTCAACGTGCCTACCAAATTTCGTCAAAATCAATTAACTCTTTCGAAAGTTATTGCCCGCACACACACACACACACACACACACACACACACACACACACACACACACACACACACACACTTATTATATATATATATATAGACATTTCTAAAAATGGTGCCAAAGTGTTCAGGAGGCTATGAAACGTCGAGAAATTTTGGTCCGACCCCTAGGTCCCGCCATCCGACCGACGCCAATAGTGTATGTGCCATATGGCAAATACACTAATAAATGAATAAAATACTTTGGCCATCATCGGCATACGATGGCCATGTCGTTTGGAGCCAGCTTAAGAACACCATTTATATCAACAATGGTAGGGGAAATCCCAGAAAGATAATCTAATTTTTATGTCCAATCACATTTATTGTGGAAAACCCTAGTCTCGCTTTTTTCAATCAGTCGATCCCAAAAAGTCAGTCTAATCAATTCAGCACAAGTTCGTACAATGCACATTTTTTGTGATGTGAACTTTTATATTTCGCAGACGGCGGTTCGATACGGAATTTAATGTTAACAAACTTTCGTGAAAACCTATCGATGCACAAAAGTTTCACACACTAAGTTCAAAAAAAAAGTACAGAAACTTTTCACTTTTTTACGAATTTTTATACTTTATAAAAAAATTTTTAAATATACACCTATTAGCAAATTTCAAAATTTAAGATAGTGAGTCATGCAAGTGATGAGTATATAATTAAAAATAAATAAAATAACGAGTGGATCAGAGCGATTAAACATAAATCACTATGGAAACTGTTTACTTACCACACTGTAAAAAATGGATGTAAAAATACTTCGAAAATTAAGGTAGAATTCGCTCGATTTTCTAAGTGATTTTACATTATTATTCATAAATTCATAAAAACTTGGACTTTTACTGTAAAGTTCAAATTTGTGATTTTTAAATAAAGTAAATTAAAATTACATAATTTGTGTAATATTCCAATAAAGTGTGTAAATATTACAAAATAAAATGTATAGTTACATATATAAAATGGATGAATACAAAACAAATTAATGTACAATTAGTAACCACGCATGCGCAATGTGATTTTATGGAATCTACGCGATGTGCAGGCGATGCGTGTTTGCGACGCCATTGTCTCTTTGTGTGCCTATTACCAGATTAATCGCTGGCTACAAATGGACCGTCGATAATCTATGTAATCGGCCTTCTCATTTCTTACAGTGCACACTAGTATGTTTTTAAACCCTTTCAACACACTTGCACACGCATGTAAAGTAGCTATTTTACAGTGGGTATAGGAAAACATATTTTAATAATCAATCATTTGTAGTGTATTAATAATATCACATTCTTAAATTAATTGATAAAATGTCTTTTTAATGAGAGAAGTTTATAAATTATGTGCACAGTACATAAAATTCGTTGAAATTAATAAATCACAATGTTTTTATACTTAAAAGTAGGTAATATAAAAATAAAGGATAAAAAAGTAAGAACAAAAAAATACATTATGACATTAATTAAAGCCGGGAAGAAAATACTGTAAAGCACCGAAGACATCCTGAATTTATATGAAGTGGAAAAATGTCCTGGGATCGGGGAGTTAACATAATAAAAACTCATTTCAATACTTTGGATATCCCGCTGAAAACTTACTTAAAACTTTTTTCTTACATCGTATCATTTCTAGGCTTATTCTAAATTCTATTGAATGTAACAAAAAAGTTATTATGTATTAAGTAAGCTTAACTCAACGTACGTACAATGCAAACGTTGGCATTTCATTGCCTAGATATCTTAATCAACAGTACTGTTTTGGTATTCTCTAGAGTCTAGCCGATTAAACCAGCTTCGGTAATCTTCGGTTGAAAATTGTATTTTCGGCAAAATAGCATCGTAATCACCACCGCTGTTTTGACTTTCTCTCGAGTTTAATCGTTTAATCGACTTCGGAAATCTTCGGCTAAAAATTGCACCTTCGGAAAAATAGTATCATATTCAACACTGCTGTTTAGGTTTGACCGAATAATCGCGCTTCGGTAATCTTCGGCCAAAAATTACACCTTCGGCAAAATAGCATCGTAATCAACACTGCTGTTTTGACTTTCTCAAGAGACTTGATTATTCGTCTTCGGCCTTCGGTAATCTTCGCCCAAAATTTGCATCTTCGGCAAAATAGCATCGTAATCAACACTGCTGTTTTGACTTTCTCAAGAGACTTGATTATTCGTCTTCGGCCTTCGGTAATCTTCGCCCAAAATTTGCATCTTCGGCAAAATAGCATTGTAATCAACACCGCAGTTTTGACTTTTTCTCGAGTCTAATCGTTTAATCGGCTTCGTAAATCTTCGGCTAAAATCGCACCCTCGGAAAAATAATATCGTAATCAACACTGCTGTTTAGGTTTTCTCTTGAGTCTGACCGAATAATCGGCTTCGGTACTCTTCGGCCAAAAATTGCAACTTCGGCAAAATAATCGGCATTCACGTTCAACAACCGAAGTCATATTTGGACTTTTGAATTATAAACAACAGACCTGCATTTAGATTGTAGAGTCGACCGGGTTTGATTAGTTTAAATTTTATTCGAAAGATAGCGTAGCTGCAAAAGTCACTTCCCAATTGCGATCTAACTGTGTAATAATTATTACTTTTAAAAATTAAGGAAAAACGTTCTTTGTTGATATTTTTTAAAATTAGATTTGTAAGTTTGATTAAAATCATAAGTGGTTATGAACAATCTCGTACACTGAAGACATTTCAGAACATTATTATAAAACTCCAGGGGTAAAAATATTAGTTCTCGCTTTTTAAATTACAAAACTTGAAATGTTATATAAGTTCATCTTTCTTTTACAGATTGTTTTTATTTTTCTGTGATTGTCAGTTGACAACAGTCTGTAATGTAATTTCAGTTCTGAAAGAACCAACAAACATTTAATACAATGAAGTATGAGTAAACCATTGCGGATAATGAAACTATATAAAAATCTGAAAACTTTGCTTTCATCATAATTTTATGTGAAACAATAATAATTAAAAAAAAAATTTAACCGGCATGAACAAAAGAATCAGTACGCCTCTAAAAAGAATTTTTTCTTTATTTCGTTTTACACTCACCTTCCCTACCTACAATCAGTAAGAATTCGGCGCAGTCATTTCGTACACAGACATGTTAAAAAAGAGTGTTCATAATATTGTTTCTTCATGTTATTATAAAAAAAATTCACAGATTTCGCAATCCTTGCAACCATCGAGGACATTGGAAATGATAACAGCATATATGAAACATAATTAACTGTTTATTATACACACAATATTTATCAATGCAATGTTTAGTTTTGTCACTATTAACCCTATTATTAAACCCTATTATTCTTCTGTTATATACGCGTTCACTTTTGCTTGATTACTTAACTTTTAAATGGATTTTTCTACAGTATTTATTAACATTTGCTCAAAAATAACACCGCAGATCGTCGCAAATACCTCTCAATTAACTAGACATGATATAAAACACATTTCGAAAAAATTGCACTTGTTCAATTTTGCATGATTGCTCCTCACTTGATCGCGACACCGTTGTCTTTTGGCCTTGAACGAAAACTCGTAACTCTGCCCCCATATACGAACATAAAAATTTCCAATGTTAAAACTAGCTGCCCGGTCCAGTTTCGTCCGGGTGCTATGAATTTATGATTTATTAATACATGACTCATTTGCTTCGCTCATTCGCTCGTTTTCCGGAATAAAAAGTAGCCTATGTCCTTTGTCGGGCTACAAGGAATCTCTTTGCCAATTTTCGTCGAAATCGGTTTAATGGTTAAGGCGTGAAGAGGTAACAAACAGACATACAGACAATATTTATAATATTAGTTTTGATAAGAATACTATAGTAAATTGGTTGAGTGGAGATCGCTGGCGAGCTGTCGAATGAAAAAGGCGCGTGTTTTAAATATATAGATTACTAGCGGACCCGTCCCGGCTTCGCTCGGGTGGTATGAAATTATGATTTAATAGCGGTCACCCATTACTCCGCTCACGTATATTTAGTATAGCTGATCCGGCAAACGTTGTTAAAAATTTCTAGGAATAATTACATTACTCACTCGCTTCGCTCGTTCGTTTGAATTTTATTAATACAGTACTCACTCGCTTCGCTCGTTCGCTTGAATATTATAAATACACTACTCACTCGCTTCGCTCGTTCGCTTGAATATTATAATTACATTACTCACTCGCTTCGCTCGTTCGTTTGAATTTTATTAATACACTACTCACTCGCTTCGCTCGTTCGCTTGAATATTTTCGCCTACTCACTCGCTTCGCTCGTTCGCTTGAATATTACAAATACACTACTCACTCGCTTCGCTCGTTCGCCATATATGTATTTTTTAAAGCTTAATATAAAAATCGCGATTAAAAATCAGGGGTTGATCGTATAAGGGTGAAAATTTAGAGTTGTATGTATTTTTCAATGCTGAATCATGAAAAAATTAAAACAAAAAATTTTGTCAAAAAAATAAAAAAAAATTTTTTAGGGTGGACCACCCTTAACATTTAGGGGGATGAAAAATAGATGTTGTCCGATTCTCCACCCTACCCGATAAGCACACAAAATTTCATCAAAATCGGTCCAGCCGTTTCGGAGGAGTTCAATAACGTACACCGCGACACGAGAATTTTATATATAAGATACCTAATTCGTGAAAGTTGAATGGCGATCAAAAACATACCCGACTTCTGAATGCACTTGTTCTACTGACGTCACCAGACAAAACTAAATTCAAACTGCATTGCATAATACAGTTATACCTGCATGTTACGCTGAATTATTATGCAAAATTAAGTTTGGTTGTTTTGGGAATACAAAATGGAGTGACTCATGGTCGACTAGATCATATAACAAGATTCTACAAATAGTCAAGTGTTCCTCTTCCGAATGGTTTCGTGCAAAATTGTGTTCAATTCAAAGTGAATCAATTTGCATTTCATAAACATACAAAATTGTACAAGCAGGCATGCCGAAAGTGTTTTCATAACACTAGTGCGGTAAGTATTTATTTATTGTAGATTATAGAATCGACATCTCAGGTCATTAGCGTCTTTCAACTACACTAAATAACAACTTTCTTAAAACTAAATAACATCACAAAACATCCATGAGCGCAGGTGGAATTCGAACCCACGACAGTCTAGTCTAGAGGCTGCGGAACCAAATACGCTATCCACTAGGCTACACTGCCCTCTGTGCGGTAAGTAAACGGTTGCCATAGTTGAGTAAATTATAGCTCAATCCGCCGCGATAGTGGAAAAGTTTGGGTTTGAATCCCGACTGTGACAATGGTTGATAAGATAAACTTTTCCTAATATTGCAGAATGCATTATGTAATTTGGCTGATGTAACAATATAATTCTACTTAGGTATTTCATAGTCGTACTGAATTCACTCTTTAAAATAGTAACTTATGTTTATTCGCTCTATCCGCCTGCTATTACATACTCACGGCCTGCTGTAAATGATAACGACGCAAATGAACTGCCAAACTTTTTTGAAAATACTGAAAATGAAGTGAAAAGTAGGTATTTTGTAGTGGGTATGGCAAAAAATACCATATACCTATATCTCGTGCGTAAAGGTATTATGACTCGTGTAACTGTAAAAACTCGCTATTGCTCGTTTTGACATGTCACTACTCGTCTACGCATCTAGATATACAATCTATCTATCTATCTATCTATCTATCTAGCTACAGTCGACTCTTGTTAATTCAAACCTGCGATAATTCGAACCTCTCTATAATTCAAAGTTATCACGAGTTCCCTACAAAATCTCTTTATATTTCGAACTAAATTAATACATTTTTATGCACTTGGTAATTCGTACGAAAAAATCATTGCTATATAACAAAACGACGCGTTAATTCGAACTCATCGGCGTCTAACACTCGACAATTCAAAGTTGCAGAGAGAAAGAGGCGGAAAGATTGTAAGTACATACATACATTTTGCGACAAGTTCAAACTTGTATCAACATTTGTTTGTTGAGCCTTTGTTTCGAACCATTTGATATTTCAAACACTCGATAATTCGTAATATTTTAAGAGTCCCTCGAGTTTCGAATTAACGAGAGTCGACTGTATGTATCTATACTATTTTATGAAATTTGGACATGAGAACGTTCAATAACTTACATTAGTTTTATATAGTTAACGCTCTGCTACGGTCTATAGTTATTGCTATGCTACAGTCTGTATATATGTAATACAAATTAAATTATTGGTACTTGAGAGCTTCCACTTGATTTTATATTAGTCCGCAAGGTTTTGAAGTTACTGATTCCACTTTATATGTTGATATTAAATTTAGATGCTCAATAGTAGTACTATTTAACTTTCGAAAAGCATATCTGACAAACAAATTATAGCGACGTCTCAACAATCTATTTAATTGCAAATAAATTAATTAATTAATCTATACTTACAATACGTATCTATATTATAATACGCGAACACCGAAAATTGTGGTACCTTTTTTACTATTTATTATAAAAGGAGGAGAATGAAACTTATATCATTCGAAAGGTACCGTGCCATAGATGTGCACACAAAAATCATGTATGTTGCCGTTAAGGCAAGTAAAAAAATTCGACTGATGACCAGTCCTATACTTCCCACCTAGTAAATATTTGCAAAAAATAAACACTCTTTTTTTATTCTTTGAAAAAAAGCATGGCCCTCTTTTTTGTTTGGTTATCTACTGATGGCTAGCTTAATATAGCAAAAATCATGGTTACCTTGATTTACGTACAATTTTTATTTTTTTTAGTAAAATATTTTTTTTCTCGAAAACTGTACATTTTAGAGAAAAAAAATATTTACATTTTTTTCATATTATAACATCTAGAATTCATTTATATTTTTTTTTACCTATGTTAATACGTGACGTTGAGAACGTTTTTTTTAATATCTCAGGATCCACTGAACCGATTTGACTCAAAATCTAATCAGATCTAAGTTAAAGGCTGATAAACACAATAGAACAATCGGCATGGTCGTATGTTGTTCCGTTTTTACGATATTGAAGGCGAAAAATTGACCACACACACACACACGCACACACACACATACACACATCAGTCAGAAAATAATCTTAAACGATTGCTAGGGTCTCAAAACGTGAAGATCTGTTAAAATCTCGAAATATTTTTTTCGGATTAAATCCATTACTTCCCTACCAATCTACCATAGTAGAGGTGGGAAGTAAAAAGAGGGCCATGCTTTTTTCAAAGAATAAAAAAGAGTGTTTATTTTTTGCAAATATTTACTAGGTGGGAAGTATAGGACTGGTCATCAGTCGAATTTTTATTTTTTTAACTGATATAACTTTTAAACTAAAAGAGATATACCGTACTTTTTCCTATAAGATTAAGTAATTTGAACCACATCTGTGTAACATTTATATTTTTCAAAAAACTGCAATTTGCGACCATTCACAGCCCTGTATCTTTTTTAGTTTCGGAGATACACTAAGCGCAAAATTTACGCCGGAGAAAATTGTGGTTGCTAAGTCGACTAAGAATCAACAAACAAATATATCTCGCGATAAAAATAATTATTTAGTAATTTTATAACATTTTAAAACATCAGTCGAATTCATTTCAAACGTTTAATCGTATAATTAAATAAACAGGGGATGGAAAGTTAAAAACACGCGGAATTAAATTAAGGGTAAGTATTCTGAGCGCATGCGTGCAAATCTTTACGTTTACAGGGTGTAGCAATGAGACAAAACCGTTTGAACTTTTTGATAATTTTTAGGGTTCTATATCTAAGTAGCGAACCCAATAATCTACGTTGGGTTGCAGAAAGCTTTGTCAGAAAATCTGATTTGACAATTATGACCTTAGAATATGATCGTGTGATCGAATACTGAATATGTCTAAGAACAATTCAAACCAAATTTTCGTGAATGTTACTAATAGTAACTTACCCTATGCTTCATAACTCCTAAGAAGTTATTTCCAAAATAATTAATTGACATATAGTGTGCTGTGTGAGTTGGGGTATTGCTATTATATTTTGAAAATAAAACAAAACTTTAATTGAATCTTGGAACAAAAAAATCAACGTTTATTTAGGGAAAATAATGAATAATAATCATCTGAACAGTGCACTACGCAATAAATCACACACGTACACAGTGACACAGTCACACTGTCCCAAGTAAGTAGTTTTCATTAAGTTAAAGTATTTTAGATACAAAATAATACGTTATTTTTAAAAGTAGGCGAAATCTCGATATTGTCGAGATTTATCGAGATCTCGCCAGACAATCTCGCGAGATCTCGAATTGCCAATCTCGGCTCGAGATTGCATTCCCTAGTTGTATCTTTAGATTACAGTGAAAAACAGACTAGCGCGCTTCTAACTGAAATGTATTTAAAACAAACTCCCTGTATATTTTTAAATGTAGATGGTGTGCAGAAATCGTACCCTTGAGATCTGACCAAAGATCAACTTACACACAACAAATGAGTTTTTCGTTTAAGTTTTAATTTCACGCATGCGCAGATCCATTATGTTTTATACATTAACATTACGTAATAGTACAATTAAATGTATTTGTGCCACTGAGTCAGCATCACACTGGGAAAAAAGTACATCAAAGCTACATTAGAGTTAATACAAAATTATAGCGCTAGTTTACGGTCTTTTTGGCAAAACTCGAAATTCCTCAGATATTTTAACTAATGTTTTATAGAAAAACAGACGCTGATTCCATTACGCAAAATAAAATGTCTGTATAACTTTTTATTTAAAAGCTGTTACACTCACAGATTTTTTTTAATTTTTGAGAAATTTTTAACATCCATAACTTCTGGGCTTGAGAATAGCCGAGAGCGTAGCAATGCTGTTGTTTACATGGCGTTGCTATGGTTCCTCTATTACAAGTCCCCAGTTCCCGTGTTCTAGCCCGAGAGCTGGTAAAAGTATCAATACGATTTTCAATTTATTATTAAAAAATAAATAAATTGAAAAAAGCCAAAAGAGATATAGAAGTTCAAGTGTAGTCAGCATGTCTTTTTAAAAATTTAAAAAATTTTTTAATTTATCCAAAAATAACATTTTTTTTAAATCATAAAAATAGAAAATTTTAATTTACTACATAAAAAAAAGACACGATGTTTCTAGTAAACTACAAAAATATCCGAGACTTAGCAGCTTTATGGTGATTTTTTATTTATTTTGCAAAGTTAGCGTTCCCTGTTTTGACGCTATTGATTTAGGCACAGAGCACTCGATCAAAAGAGCCTTAATATGGCATACATAACTACCTTACTGATATTTATGGTAGAATAACTAGCATGTGGTGATTTTCTGAGCTGGTGATTATCGCCAAACACTCTGAGGGAATGTTGATTAGCTTAACATCGAGTTAACACAATGATATATTGCTTGATGATATCTTTCATTCGTGGCAGAAATTTTTGTCTGGTACTGAAACTATCTGTTAGATTTTTCATAAATTCAATCTTTTTGACGTGAATAACGTCTAATGTCTCATATTGGGGTGGCATTTGCGAAATATTTGATGTTACGGAAATAGAAGGAAGTAGTATAGTTGATAAATAACAATCATGAGTTAGGTAATTGTGGACAACAATATAATAATTATTAATTAATTCAACAATGAATTTTTAAAAATTCATTGTTGAAATAATTAATAATTATTATAGTATAGTTGACATGTGAAACAATTAACACATGATATACCTATATGCTAAGGTCTATGAATAATAAATAAGTACCAGGCTTAGATAGCCCTGGCAGTTGGTGATTCTTAAATAAAAAAATACATATTAGTAAAAAAAAACATTTTAGAGACAAGCTTTTATTGAAATGTATGTACTAAAATGGAAAAAATAATATTTAATAATTATATAGTTCATAATAATTTGTTATAAAAGCGGGGGTTGTAATCTCTATGATAGTTTATTAGTCGCAACCCCGCTTTTATAATAATTATGAACTATAATTATTAAATATTATTTTTTCCTTTTTAGTACATTTCAATAAAAGCTTGTCTCTAAAATGTTTTTTTACTAATATTTTATTTTGTTCATTTTAGTCTTTCTAAATTTTACCCCTCTTTGACACCCGTAGGGGTTGAATTTCGAGAAATCCTTTCTTAGTGGATGCTTACGTAAGAAAAGGAACCAACTGTCCAAATTTCAAGTTTCTAGCTTCAGCGATTTGGCCTGGGCGTTGATTAGTCAAAAAAACCCTACATCCCCGTTTGAACCACTTAGAGGTTGAATTTATTTCTAAAAATGATTTATTCATGTATTGTCATCGGGAATACATATGTGTACAAAATTTAAAATTGATCGGATACGTGGAAGTCGTTCAAAATTGACTTGCAAGTTTTGATTTAAACAAACCCATAAACAAACAAACACACTAACATACATTGCAAAATAAAAGCTTGTATTTAAAAATAAATTATTTTTTTATTAACAAGTAGAGATTTTATCGGCCTTAGCTGTTGAAATTATAATATCAGACAGATTATTTTTCTGCCTTGATTGTAGGGACTTTTTTTATTTATTATTTGATAATATTGTTTTGTTGTTTGGAATGTGCAAGTTTTTTTCTTAGTTTGCACAAATCAAACGTTAATCTGTCATTTTTAAGAATAAATAAAATAAGTCATGTTTCCATGTGTCGTAATTTCTTTTCGCTGTACTATATCGGAAATAATTTAATTTTATTGTAGAATGAAAGTTTTATAGTAAATATACTTGTATTATAGATTGGGTGCTTACTTGATGTAAATTAATATTAAACATTTTGAATAATAATAAAACACAAGGTTTTTTAAAATTTACACTATAACTTTATTTTATTTAGTGTAAATTTTAAAAAACCTTGTGTTTTATTATTATTCAAAATGTTAAATATACTTGCATTCTAGAAACTAAAGATTGAAATAAAAATAGTTGCAACTATCTAAAACGTATCGAACTGGTACCATCAAAGATAAACGGAAAAAAACAAAAAACGAACGATGTTTGAACAGTTGAAGAATAACAAAAATAAGAAAACAGGGATTGAAAAACTATTTGTTTCAAGGAAAATGTGTTTTTTATAACTCTGCAGTTCAAGAACAAAAAATGTATTTGTTTTTTTAAATACATTGATATTTAATTTAATTCTAATTAAAGGGCTAAATAATATATTTAACCATTTCTCTAGATTACAGGGATGGCGAACCTTTTCACATCTGCGTGCCAATTTTTTTCAGAAAATGTGTATTGAGGCCATGACGTTCCAACAAGCAACCAATGAAATTTTGTGGGCAAAAAAATTAATCAAAATTACTTGTAGTGTCGATCTCATATTTGTTATTTGAATGATATTAAATTTTTATCGACAACATCTAACATAATTTCTTATCTCAATCAACGTTGTGCCAATAATATTTTGTCGCGTGCCACCTATGGCACACGTGTCATAGGTTCCCCCTCCCTGCTCTAGAATATCGTTCAAAAGTCGGTTTCAGAATTTTGATTTTGCAATAACTTTTTTTCAAAGCTCATCAACCGTTACGGTTTTTTCTGGGCCTAATTTCTAGTCATATTTTTGAAAATAATCATTATTTTAAAAACGAAATGTACATTTTTCATTTTAAATTTAATCTAGTTTGGAGGTTTTTGTGCACCTCTAGCTTAAAACAGTTGAACGGTTGCAATCTGTCGATGATAACGCAATGGTTACAGGATCAAAGGAAGGATTACTTTAACAGGGGCGCAGATAGAAGGAAGATTCATTCATATAACAATAAATTCAGATTTGTTAATCGATATTTATAATACCGAATATAATATTATCAATTTTTGAACAGTTGTATATGCATTAATCTTTATCATGAACTGAATATAATATTGTTACAACCGTCAGATTTCTTATAGAAGGGAAATTTTTGAATTCATGCAGAAAATTCACGGTTTGGAGAAGTTGTTTATTTACTATATATAGGTATACAGGGTGTCCCAAAAAGAATGGGACATAAAGTAACAGCTGATTCCTTACAAAAAAAATTCGACTGATGACCAGTCCTATACTTCCCACCTAGTAAATATTTGCAAAAAATAAACACTCTTTTTTTTATTCTTTGACTAGGCCCAAATAACCTTAGCTGTTGGTGGTCTTTAAAACACAATTTAATTTTTATTCTTTGAAAAAAGCATGGCCCTCTTTTTTGTTTGGTGATCTATTGATGGCTAGCTTAATATAGCAAAAATCATGGTTACCTTGATTTACGTACAATTTTTATTTTTTTTAGTAAAATATTTTTTTTCTCGAAAACTATACATTTTAGAGAAAAAAAATATTTACATTTTTTTCATATTATAACATCTAGAATTCATTTATATTTTTTTTTACCTATGTTAATACGTGACATTGAGGACGTTTTTTTGAATATCTCAGGATCCACTGAACCGATTTGACTCAAAATCTAATCAGATCTAAGTTAAAGGCTGATAAACACAATAGAACAATCGGCATGCCCGTATGTTGTTCCGTTCTTAAGATATCGAAGGCGAAAAATTGACCACATACACACACACATACACACATACACACATACACACATACACACACACATACAGACATCAGTCAGAAAATGATCTTAAACGATTGCTAGGGTCTCAAAACGTGAAAATCTGTTAAAATCTCGAAATATTGTTTTCGGACTGAATCCATTACTTCCCTACCATAGTAGAGGTGGGAAGTAAAAATATTGCGATAGACCCCAACATGTCTAGTCCGGAAGTTGATATTAAAAGAGATACAGGGTGTCAAAGTTTAATTTTTATTTTTATCATTATGACACGGCATTTTAATAAGAAACATTGAATTTTTAAATAAAACTGTCAAAATTACTATGATAACGCTGCGCCGGCGTTTTCAAAGCCACCTATGTTCATTTTCAAAATTTGCCATTTAAAACCACATTGCATCGATTACTTTAAGTGTAAATATCTTGAAAAAAGTTACTCCTAGCCACTTTTACAAAATATACCTTTTTTACGTAAAAATGACGGAAAAAACAATTTTTTAATTCAAAAAAATAGTACGAGTGCGTACAAAAAAGTTATGACTATTCGAATGAGTGAAAAGGCGTGTAAGTGGCGCCCCCTACAAGTAAGAGCCATACCAAGGTCAGATTTGAATTTCTCATGTCAAAAAATTCCCATGTACCAAATTTCATTAAAATGCCTAAATTATTTTAAAAGTTATTTAAGAAAATCAAAAATAAAAATTAAACTTTGACACGCTGTATCTCTTTTAATATCAACTTTCGGAATAGACAAGTTGGGGTCTATCGCAATATTTTTTTGTAAGGAATCAGCTGTTACTTTATGTCCTATTCTTTTTGGGACACCCTGTATATAAAACTATCTACATATGGTAATGCACCATTTATAAACGGATATAGTATATTTATGTACATTACAGAACTATTACAAACACGATTATATTTTGGAATAAATTTATTTTTTATTATTATTATTATTATAGCAGATTGTATATCTAGTTGCGTAATGAAGCATATTACTGACGAGTATGATAGTATGTACGAGCATAAAATTCTTCGGTGAAAGTTCTTAAAAATAGCGTCGGGAGAGCCACAACCGTTTTTAGGCGAGTGGAAAGGATTTGTGCAGAGGGTATTTGTAGGTATCCTATATGCACTTAATACTAAACAAATGAGCCATTTTCTTAAGAGTAGTTCTTTCAATTATCCACGAGAGTCAGCACTTGTGGTAGGTACAAACATTATTTATTTCCCATTAATGTCGTGTCATTTTAGTGGTATAACTTAATTATTTTAATAATAATAATTTAATAATTAAGTTAATGGGGAATAAATAATGTTTGTACCTACTACAAGTGCTGCCTCTCGTGGATAATTGAAAGAACTATTCTCAGGAAAATGGCTTATTGATTTTGAATAATATTCATTCGGAAAAGCCTTAATAGGCCCGAGACCTTACGATTTGGCCATCAGATAGTAGGGCCGAGATTTTATGGTTTGGCCATCACATAGTTCAGAACTGGGGCAACGTGACGAGTTATCCGCGATATCTGTTCCCATTTTCATGTTTTGTTTTACACACAAGAGAGGGTTTTGTTGGCTGGTCGCGGGAGGCGATGGTTCGCTTGCTGTTTAGCAACACTTACTCCGATCGCGCTGAAACACTATACGCATCGTTTACGACAAAATGTAAAAAAAAAAAGTTTTCGATATCTCTCTTGTTTTTTGACACAATTCTTGTTATCTTCATGTTTCAAAGAACAATAAAATAGTTCGATAGGTTCTTTGATAGTTGTGAGATTATAGCGTGATGTCACAAAAAGAAGACTAACCGCGATTCAAAACAAACGTACCTAACCTCAATCATACAAAAGTAAAATTGCATATCTTATACACTGGGTGATTTATTAGCTCACCGTCTAACTGTGACAGATAAGAGCTTTTTTAATTTTAAGAAGAAAATGTATATGAATTATGAACATACGTCCTATTTCACTTATTTCAGAGTATTTTCTACCCGAAGTTACTCCGGGGCACTCATTTCAAATTCTTTACCCTTGCCTATAAACGGTTAAGGCTCTCTCAACGCTATTTTTAAAGCTAAAAAGAATCACACTATAGATCCTACTTTTGTCTTGTCTAGATTTTCAAAACAAGACTTGCAAAAGTCTTGTCCAGAAATTTTTAAGACAAGACAAGACTTGCTTTATCTAGATCAAGACTCTTGCCAAAACCCTAGACAATTTTCAAGAGTCTAGATAAACTAAGTAGTAGTAGGTAAAGTAAACCACTCGGTTAATCTAGACTCTTGAATATAATCTAGAGTCTTGATATTAATAATAATAATAATAATAAATGTCTTTATTGAATCGAACGGGTACAATCCAATAGGCGAAGTTCAGCGAAAACGCTGCTTTTCAACTTAACCCGGAAAACTACATATTAGACAAGACAAGAGTTTTTTAATCTAGACTTAGGCTTAGTGAAGTCTTGATATTTCAAGACAAGACAAGACTTTGAAAGTCTTGTCTTGTCTTGTCTAGACAACAACAGGCGAAAAATTGAAAAAAACATTTTCCTAGGAAAACTTACAATTTTTTAAAAATTACGTAATCTTTCACACGTAGTCAAAACTTTTTTCAAAATCGCAAAAACGATTTACGATTCCATTTTCATGACGTTACAGGAAATATTTATTGGAAAATATTTAAAAATTGTTATATTTTATGTTTGTTTTATATTATGTGAAATGAGTTTAAAAAATTATGAAATTAATTTCCGGTCAAGTAATTTACTTTGTAACCAATTAAATAGCTAAATACCTTCCGGCAATTAAAAAACCTTTTTTTTTTGAAGTTAACAATCGAAAAAAAAAATACTTTTGATTCAAAACTGTCATAAAAATGAAAATTTGATTATTTAATGATGCCTATCATGGTTGGTGAAATGTGCGAAAAGTGTTAGAGATTTTAAATTGTATCAGAAATTGCATTTTTCTTAAGTCCTACATTAAAAATACTAAAATTCGATATTTCATTTTTTTCTCAAATAGGATCGTCCCGCGTATCAAAATTTGATAATTTTGAACAGTGTATGTTATTCCTCATACATAAACAAATAATGTAAACCAGCTTTTCCGTTCTTAAATCCTTCCTCTAAATTGCAAACAAGAATAAATAAAATGTGTTCATTTCAAACGGATGAGCTTAGCCGCCCACGTAAAAGCCAGACCAATGAAGCCAGACATACGTCCACGCATAGATAAAGAGGGGTATGTCTATGGAAAGAGAGGAATACTTCCTCGTCAGTCGTAACTCGTGAAGAACCTAACCTAAGTTCTAACTGCCAGCCTGCCAACTGTACATAAACAAATGAGTGTACTATATTCTCTTTTTATCCATATGGATCAATGGGCATAATTCAACTACACCAGCCAATCAAAGAATGCTGGCTGTGAATGACGTCTTCCGTGGCGGTATAATTCTATGTTTAAAATCACATTGAAAAATACGCACTTTTGGGATTTTTTTCTTGTAGAAAAACCTACCGAAAAATCTTAAAAAAATTGTTTTATATTCTATTTGCAACGTAATTTTCAACCTTAAAAAATGTGAGACGACCCTATTGTAGTTGGTACTACAAAATTAAGTACCTATACGCTGATTTCATTAAGAAAACTTAGATTTTCTATTTTAAGATTAATTCATATGATCAATGATTGACAACTCTAAAAAAATGTCAACGAAATAGGTTTGTAGAAAATTGTCGTATTTATTGAACACACGGTACAGCTATTTGTATTTATGCTTTAATGTGTTTGCTGAAAATATGAGTTAATAATAATTCATAAAACATATGTTTATCAACAAGCGTTCCGCATTCCCGTAGGTCTGTTGACTTTAATGGTTATAGGCCATGGCTTATGCATTGACCAATACTGACAGATCGCTCAACGTACCTACACGTTGCGACGGCGGCGACTGGCACAAAAATAACGCCTGTCCAATTTTCTAGCGCTCGGAATCCGCGCGGAGCTTATTTAACATAGCCTAAGTACGTTCGTTCATACATGCCCGCGCGGATTATCACTCCGCGCGCCTGCCGCCATTCGACCGTCGGAAAATAGAACCGTGCGGAGCTTATTTAACATAGCATAAGCACGTTCGTTCATACATGCTCGCGCGGATTATCAACCCGCCCGCCTGCCGCCATTCTACCGTCCGAAAATAGAACCGAGCAGAGCTTATTTAACATAGCATAAGCACGTTCGTTCATACATGCCCGCGCGGATTATCAACCCGCCCGCCTGCCGCCATTCTACCGTCCGAAAATAGAACCGTGCGGAGCTTATTTAACATAGCATAAGCACGTTCGTTCATACATGCTCGCGTGGATCGTCAATCCGCCCGCCTGCCGCCATTCGACCGTCAGAAAATAGAACCGCGCGGAGCTTATTTAACATAGCATAAGCACGTTCGTTCATACATGCCCGCGCGGATCGTCAATCCGCCCGCCTGCCGCCATTCGACCGTCGGAAAATAAAACCGTGCGGCGTCCACGCGGTCCTATTACTAGGGTGTGCCGTAACGACATGCGATTGCTTTGTGGAGGCCGCACGTTTTGAACGTGTGAACAAAATATACAAACGTATTGCTTCTTCGACTTCCATCTTTGAAATGTGGTGAATGTAACCTCGCCCTTCTCCTGCACTTCCGCACACTCACTGCAACTAGGCAACTAGTCGAAACTCAGACTTGTGGTAGGGACAAACATTATTTATTCCCCGTTAGTGTCGTGTCATTTAAGTTGTATAACTTAATTATTTTATTAATTTAATAATAATAATTAAATAATTAAGTTATATATATATATATATATAATGGGGAATAAATAATGTTTGTTCCTACCACAAGTGCTGCCTCTCGTGGATAATTGAACGAACTACTCTCAGGAAAGTGGCTCATTGGTTCGATGTTTTCAATTTTTTTTCCATAGGCGTCAGCTACCCAATTAGTAAGTATAGAGATTGAATTTCCCCCTCAACGCACTACCTAGCAGCCAATCCCAATTGGTTCTCCGCTAGCAGCTCATTCTCCCTACTCCTGACAATGCCGTTTCTTGTTTTCGCTACACTTTTGAACAAAATTACCCTCATCGCGGCTAATGAACAATTTTTATTTATTTATTGTAAATTATAGACGCGTCGACAGCTCAGGCCATTAGCATCTTTCAACTACACTAAATAGCAACTTTCTTAAAACTAAATAACATCACAAAACAGCGTAGATGGGAATCGAACCCACGACAGTCTAGTCTAAAATCTGCGGTACCAAGTACGCTATTCACAGGCTACACTGCCTTCGCTAAAGAAGAAGAAACATGTTTAATGTCCTGCAGGACTACCATTCAGATAATTGAAAGTTCGGTATCGGACCAATAATATTTTTATGTAACACAGGACAAGTAACAACAACTGACAGTTTTTATGTAACACACAGAGAGAACATAAATTCATTGAACCAGGTGTGAGACATTAGGGAGACAGAGAGAGAGAGAGAGAGAGAGGACACTTCACTATTACAAATTATAGTAGCTATATATGTTTCGTTGACCAAATTATTGCGACGATTTTTAATTTCCATTTCAGTTGATTATTTTCAGTGTTTTTGTCACATAAATTTTCATACCGAAAAACAAAACACAGTTGGTGAAAAATTAAGTTGTCATTTATTTTAGAATTTTCCCCCAGGAACATTGGAATGTAGTTGTTCTCGCAATTGCATTCAAATGTTCTTTGGGAATTGGCGTTCCCATCATCCCGAGCTCGTACCAGTCGGTTTGTGAATGCAGGCTGGCAGATTCTAATACACAAATGGATTATTAATTGTTGTGTTGAAGACGCTAATGACTTGAGTTGTCGACGCGTCTATAATCTACAATAATAATAATATTTTAGAATTTTCAAATATTTTTTTTTAAACCATCGCGATCGATTATTAGAATTATCTGAGTTAATCATTTTTTATTTTAATAAAACACGCAGATCATTTCTAAATGTAAATTAAAAATCGACTGTTCAACCACAAATATTCAAAAATGAGCAGATTTATACGGAAAAATAAAAACCAATTGTCGAAATTATTAAATACTTCACATTGTTTTTCAAAATACATTCATCAATATTGCAAATATTGTGTAAATATACAAAATGTTTTAGAAAAAAGTTCCGATATTTGAGGATCCAATTCCTCGGATGATTTTAAGAAAAAAAGTTCATATGAACTATGACCTGTAACTGCTTTATTTCTGAGATGTTGAAATTTAAAAAAAAATCGGTTTTTCTCCAATATTTTTGAAACTACAACAGGCTTTTTTAAAAGTTTTGGTAGGTATTGAAACACATTATTTTCGACAAAAATATTGGGGAAAAACCAGGTCTCGAGCTCAAGAAACCCTAGTGTTTCACGGAACCCTATGTTGCGACTCACTGATGTTACGAAATAAAATATATTATCAACACAGATGACATATAACACAGATATGTTGTGGCTATACTAACGAGCGACCCACCTTTTGAAGGCCAGATTTGACCGTTGCATCTGTTAGCAGAATTCAAAAGCTTGAAATAAGTATGTGTGAGTTATAGTTGATTCAAAACATAAGAGTGGTTCTGATCCTACACACTTAAAACAATCTCAATTCTATTAAAATGTATATGTCGCTTTAGTCGCGGGATATGTACCTAAACTACGGCACACATGGAGTAGTAGAGACAGAGAATATTATATGATCCAGTGTTGCCAGTACTGCTGAATTCAGTATCTGTGATAATGTATACAACTGTATTTTATTTTAAAATTTTTGACAATGCCTATTATAATTACTTATATTAAAAAAATGTGTTGACGCATCATTTTATTAGTTACCATTTTTGCCACTAAGTAGGTGCCAGGAATGGATATTATCTATAAATACCAAGGTATAGTACTTTATTTTGTTTATGTTTTTAGTTCCATAAAATGATACACAAATCATTCAATAAAGGCGCTCCCGTAAGGTAAGACCCCCCTGTTATCGATCAATAGATGAATCCGTTGTGACTAAATACACCCTGTATATAAAGAGAGTATTATGTAATATGTAGATGAAAAATTGAGCATCAAAAAATAAAAGTTGATACAGTGGCGAACGTAGTATATTATAGACACAAAAAAGTATGTAGAAGAAATTTGAGACGGGTAATAATAAGGTGGTTTAGACATATGAAAAATATTATGAATTATTTTAGACAGATTGTTGCAGTAATGATGTGTGTACGAAGGTCTGTCTAACGGACTGAAATAAATGGTCCCAGACTACAATATAGCTGGGGCCCCACACTGATTCTTAACTCCATGAGTTAAACTATCGCATACCAATTTTTTCAAGTGAAAACTTCCTTAGACGCGCTTTGCCTGGGCAGTTAATAACAGTGATGTGAAACGCACCCGACGGTGACAATCGGGGCTAATCGACTCAAACACGAACACGTATTTGCAATATGCTTGCAATAGTGCGTAGTTCATATGTGCGCTAATAGATGACACTAAAAACTTAATACGAGTAAAAAGTCATTTGTAGTTCACAAGTGCGCTAACAGATGACACTAAAACCTAATATTATCGTTAATTAAATTTAATTGTATAGGCCAATTTTAATATATTTATGATTAAACTGTGTGATTAAAAAATTATATAGGTATATATTTTAAAATTAAAAATATGAAGTTTTCACTTCTGCCGTGTGGTCATAAGCACACACCCATTTTTTTATTTCTGAGATACTTTTCCAAATATCCTCACTCGGTCGAATTTCGACGGGGCCATTCTAGTATTTATTTCTCTATTATCGCTTGTATTATCACACTTTATCACATTTTTTTGAGCGCTCTTAAACCCTTTTTAGATAGACAGATTGACAGCTGAGGTCACAACTCACACGTGACGTAGTATTATGAATGGCTTCTTAAAATATGACGCTGATAATTTTGCGATTGAACATGTTTTTAATTGTTGCGCAACTTTAAATGGATGGTTTAATTATTAGTGTAGCGTTAATCACCCGCCGTCTTTAACAGTGTAATTATACTATCCACTTTAAATACAACACATCCTTTACTTACTTCAGTTCTTCATTGCAGCTCGACGAGGTATCAACAATACGTCATTAATTACGCTGCATTTAAAGAACTTGTTGTTTATAAAACACAATAGAAACTGAGATATTGTTCTTTTGTGGAATAACAATGTCTCTTACGAAGGGTTAATTTGTTGTTCTATTGTGTTGTCTTACATTTACGTGAAATTAATGAAAAGTCAATTATTAACATTAAATTTGTTTACGTATCAGAAGATTGTATAATTCACTCAACTATAGAATTTCATTTTAATATGTTATTTAATAAAACTACTTCTTTTAGGGCAAAGACAGACCCGGCGGTTTTAACCGAAGCGTTTACCGAGTCGGTTTCCAAGTCGGAAGGTCGTTCAATATATGTATAATAACATAATAGTGTAAAACATACACAGCTGTTTCAAAACCGCTTCTACGAAACGCACCGAACGGCACAAGTGCGTGTGTTTTACACTATTATGCTATATTAAACGACCTATCGATTTGGTACTTTTTGGGGCAAATGTCGGTACTTTAGGGGCAAATGGCCGTATTTTTTGGGGCAAATGTCGGTACTTTTTGGGGCAAATGTCGGTACATATTGGGCCAAATTTCAGTACTTTTTGGGCCAAATGTCGGTACTTTTTGAGTCAAATGTCGGTACTTTTTGGGGTAAATCTCGGTACTTTTTGGGGCAAATGTCGGTTACTTTTTAGGGCAAATGTCGGTACTTTTTGGGGCAAATGTCGGTTACTTTTTGGGGCAAATGTCAGTACTTTTTGGGGCAAATGTCGGTTACTTTTTGGGGCAAATGTCGGTACTTTTTGGGGCAAATGTCGGTTACTTTTTGGGGCAAATGTCGGTTACTTTTTGGGGCAAATGTCGGTACTTTTTGGGGCAAATGTCGGTTACTTTTTGGGACAAATGTCGGTACTTTTTCGGGCAAATGTCGGTACTTTTTGGGGCAAATGTCGGTACTTTTTGGGGCAAATCTCGGTACTTTTTGGGGTAAATGTCGGTTACTTTTTGGGGCAAATGTCGGTACTTTTTGGGGCAAATGTCGGTACTTTTTGGGGCAAATGGTAGTCGGCCGACTGTTTATTTGCATGAGTGACTACCAAGCGTTCTTATGGACATGTGTTCACCTGCAGCTGTTGAATCGGCCGGTTAAATAGCTTTTGAATTATTCTGCAGTTGGACAGAATAATAATTATGCAAGGCAAAAATCAGTTTTCTACAATCTATCTCTGGTCTAGTTCGAAAACTGGAGAAAGTATTAATTGGATTTTCAAATTGTTATAAAAAAATTAATTAAATATATTTATTTATTCATTTATTTATTTATTCATACCCTACAAACAGGCCAAGGCCTAATTATATGTAGGTTAAATATTACAAAATGAAAAATATTCGAAAATATGAATTGCTTCTAGGCATGGCCCTCACAAAAAGGGGACTGACAAGGCTCTAGCCTGGGGGCCCGGGATAAGGAGGGGCCCACCGTGGCGGGTCAGCCAATTAAGAGTTGAACAGCTAACACAAAAGTCGCAGCAGTAGGTAGAAGCTGGACCACCAGAGATCCTGGTCTGGGGGTCCGCTACAGGATATGGGAGGCATGGTGCTAGGTCAAAAATAAACTTGGTTGTTGGTAGCCTTAAAAATTAAAATTATGAATGAAGGTGGTTAGTGAATGGGGTCCTTACTATAGTTTATATAAAGTAGCTAGCAACTAGAGTGAAAGTATCAGAGGAAGTGTAGAAAGAAGAAATGTTATATCGTACTGATTAATAATAGGCTGAAAGAGTGACATATTAGACGTGAACGTAATGGGTGTGCATGTTGGGTAGGTAGTGTTAGACAGCGAGGAGAGTTCCTTACAAAGATAAATGTCATCATCTACCGTTTGCACTCCATACAACCTGGTGCAAGGATGTGCACTCCGCAGATGTCACATCGTCCGTAATGTTGAACTGTCCAATTACGAGCATATGGTGAATTCACTTCTTGGAAAGTGTGAAAGTTCTCCAAGAAGAGTTCAGTTGTCAAATGTATAAATTTAATTACATTTATATCACGCATCACTTGCATATAGCTAGTGAGGAACTGTCCAATTGACCATGATGAATTTACTTCTTGGAAAGTGTGAAAGTTCTCTAAGAAGAGTTCAGTTGTCAAATGTATTATTTTAGATCACATTAGTTGCATAGCTAGTGAGGAACTGTCCAATTGGCCATGATGAATTCACTTCTTGGAAAGTGTGAAAGTTCTCTAAGAAAAGTTCAGTTATCAAATGTATACATTTAGATCACATTGGTTGCATAGCTAGTGAGAAACTGTCCAATTGGTAATGATGAATTCACTTCTTGAAAAGTGTGAAAGTTCTCTAAAAAGAGTTCAGTTGTCAAATGTATAAATTTAATAAAATTTATATCACATCACTTGCATAGCTAGCGAGAAACTGTCCAATTGACCATGATGAATTCACTTCTTGAAAAATGTGAAAGTTCTTTAAGAAGACGAGTTCGGTTGTCAAATTTCAAATGTATAAATTTAGATGCTAGTAAGGAACTGTCCAACGATGAATTCACTTCTTATAGAAAGTGTGAAAGTTCCCTAAAAAGAGTTCAGTTGTCAAATATATAAATTTAATTAAATTTATATCACATCACTTGTAGAGTTAGTGAGGAACTGTCCAATTGACCATGCTGAGCACTTCTTGGACAGTATGAAAGTTCTCTAGGAAGACGAGTTCGGTTGTCAAATGTATAAATTTAGATCACATCACTTGCATAGCTAGTGAGGAACTATCCAATTGGCCTTGATGAATATATTTTCAAATTTCTTCGCTCGCTGACTGAATTTAAAGTCAATGCATTTATGTTTAAAAAATGTAAAGTTTAGCGCATCCTTGCACCAGATGATAAAGAGAAATGATAATAGTACTTTTTTTCCATTCCTTCATTGATACCTTAATAAATTTTCCATTCATGAATGCGATGAAAGGTGCGGAAACCCTATTAAACATTGTCTGCCGTGATATTATGTTTTGTACGCGTGTACTTTACAACAAAAATGTCCTCAGGAATAAATTATTACTCTAGAGAAGTAGTGTGTTTAGACATGACGTGTTGTGATATGGCATATCAACGTAGCATGGAGAATATGCATAACACTACAGCAAAATTCAACTATCTCTATGTCCAAATTTAATTTACTTTACACCAGGGATGTTATGGAGCTTTGGCAACCGTAACCGAAACTATCGGATATCCGAAATAATTTCATAACCGTATCTATAGTCGGGCCGCTTAACAGAGTGATCACGTGAAAAGCACATGAATAGTTTGCGCCGCAGGCGTGGCCTTCGCATATAGTTTCGTTCCCGAACGTTCAAGCAACCAATCAGGTACTTTGCACGCGGTGATCATTCTTTATTTATTGTAGATTATAATTGGTAATTGTGTTTTAAAGACCACCAACAGCTAAGGTTATTTGGGCCTAGCACCAATTCATATTTTCAATTCATTATTTTTTTTTTTTTTAATATTAAATTGAAAATCCAATTGACACTTTTACCAGCTCTCGGGCTAGAACCCGAGAACTGGGGAACCATAGAGGAACCATAGCAACGCCATGTAAACAACAGCGCCGCTACACTCTCGGCTATTCTCAAGCCCTTGTAGATTATAGACACGTCGACAACATAGGTCATTAGCGTGTTAAATACAATGGCCGTATGTTGTTCCGTTTTTACGATATCGAAGGTGAAAAAAATTGACCACACACACACATACACACACACACGTACACACACGTGCACACACACGTACACAAACACACACACACACACGTACACAAACACACACACACACACGTACACACACACGTACACACACACACGTACACACACACACACACGCACACACGCACGCACACACACACACACACACACACACAGACATCAGTCTGAAAATGATCTTAAACGATTGCTAGGGTCTCAAAACGTGAAATCTGTTAAAATCTCGAAATATTTTTTTCGGACTAAATCCATTAGGTACTTCCCTACCATAGTAGAGGTGGGAAGTAAAAATGTTGGATATTAAGGTGGAAGAACGGTTTTTGAAATAAGTCACACTATAATGGGCAACTTTCTCATATACCTATATACCTAATTCACCGCGTATAAGTAAGTATATTATGTTTGTTATTCTATGCTATATAATGCTATGCATAAATATTATGCAAGCAGTGCAGTCTGTAGTAACGTCTTATTTGAAAATACAAACATTCTGCAAAATCCTAATAAAAATAACATTCGTAATATCCATAAAATGCAATTTGAAAGCCGAGATTTATGTTTATGTGCAGAAAATAAAATATCAAAATGCTAAATTAAAAATGTATAAATACTGAATATAAAATAAAATGAAATATGTGCAGGGAAAAAATATTTAAACTTTAAATAAATCCAACGATCATCAATTAAAAACTAAACGATATCACAAAACATCCATGAGCGAGGTGGGATTCGAACCCACGACACCTCAATTCAAAGACAAGCACGCTGACCATTACACCAAGCTGCCTTCGGAACTGAGAAGTGAGGACAGTGTGGTGTAACGGTTGGCGTAGACGACCTTTGGATCACACTGTCGTGGGTTCGAATCCCACTTCCGCTCATGGATGTTTTGTGATGTCATTTAGTTTTAAGGAAGTTGTTATTTAATGTAATTAAGACGCTAATGACCTAAGTTGTCGACGCGTCTATAATCTACAATAAATAAATATAAAAGGAACTGAGAAGTCCAAAGCGAGCAACCGAACATACATGTATGAATCGGAGGGTTCTAGCCGCTCTGCTAACCCGAAAACATGCAACCTTCGTAAAGAGGAACTGTTAAAAATAATATGAAAAGTTACAATCATTTCTTTTCTTTCTCGAATTCTTTTCCGATTTATTTTATTTATTGTAGATTATAGACGCGTCGACAACTTAGGTCATTAGCGTCTTAAGCTACATTAAATAACAACTAACTTAAAACTAAATAACATTACAAAACATCTATGAGCGCAGGTGGGATTCGAACCCACGAAGTCTAGTCTAGAGGCCATGGTACCAAGTACGCTACCACTAGGCTACACTGCCCTCAATAATTTTCCGAATATCTTCAATCTGTCGAAAGCGCTAGTGACCCCCTCTAGTACTCAATAATATGAAAACAAGACATTGATAATATTGTAGCAAAACCCCAGATGTTACGCCGCTGGCGACAATAGAAGCATCGAGAACAAGTAACAATGGTGAGGCGTGGCATGATATCGAAGACACGGATAACCACCAGAATATTCTGGAAAGCGCGCGAGCGTGCGGGGTCAAGCTGCTAGCTCTATATAAGCAGGGGCAGTCATAAATCAGAGACAGTCGTGAGACAGTGTCGATTTGAAATAAATACAGCATTTAAATTGTTCAGTGTTATTAAAGTGCTTCACTTTGTTTAAGAATTACTGTTCGTTATTATTATCGTTTGATTGTTAGCATTGACATACAGTTATTGTATTTGAATTGTTGTTACATTTTTAATTATTGTAAATAATTAATTTATTCCACCCACGTAAGAAAACAGTTTTGTTACAATATGAATTAGTACTAGGTCGAGATAACTCTGGCGGTTGGTGGGAGAACGTGAAAATTTAAAACACGCGAGGAAGAGAAAATTGCGCGAGGAAGTTGGCGAAGGTTTGGAAGAGTGCATAGCGTCAGAGAGTCGAGTGTTTAATGGAACTATATTATAGAGCTGTAAGAGCTTGCAAATTTCTGTGAGTCAGCGCGTTATAATATATCGTATGAGGGTCAGCTTGCTTCAACACAATTTATGACTCTCTCAGCTTCTTATGGAAGAAAATGCGAAACATCTCGGAGTTGAAACGCCGATGACGTAAAGGCCGGTTCTCACGGGGCGATTTTAATTGATCAACTTTAGTTGATCAACTAAAATCGAATGAAAATGAGCGTGAGAACCTATATTTCAACTTTTGTTGATCAATTTTAGTCGGTTCCACAAAAGTTGGACTGAGTCTAACTTTATCGTTCAAGTATGAGTCATATTCAACTTTAAACTAGTTGAAACTGCTATTTGAAGCGTGTGAACTGCGAACTATTGTATTGTCAGTCAACTTCAGTTCATTCGTCTGTCAATATGAGTACTGTCAATGTCTGGTGTTCCGAAGTGTTATATTATTATTTATAATAATGAAGTGGTCAGAAAAATTAACATTAAATTTCTTAGAGTTGTATCAAAAACACGATTGTTTGTGGAATCACAAATTAGACTCATACAGAGATAAAGATTGCCGAGAAAATGCATTACATATTATAAAGAGTGAAATGAGGTTAGAAGACCTGTCTATAGCGGACATTAAAAATAAAATTAAATTTGATATCTTCTCGAAATCCACCGTCTAACCCAAAAACGACGTTTTTTGCGTTGTTTCGTCATTTTCATTAAATTTTTTTTTAGTTCGTCCCTTAAAGTGGCTATTATTCCTAGACCTGCATGGAAAACTGCATTTGGCGCCATTTTGAAGTTGAAACAGTCAATCAATTTTCATTGAAACGTGGGAACGAAAAGTTGTTCAATTTAAGTTCAATTTTAGTTGATCAACTAAAGTTGATCAACTAAAATCGCCCCGTGAGAACCGGCCTTAAGATAGATTGCAGATTATAGACGCTCGACAACTACGGACTAATCTAGAGCTTAAACCTTGGGCCTCCAAGTGTCAAGAGCCCCACAAAACTGGATTATTATCATAAATTTTTAACCGACTTCAAAAAAGGGCGAGGTTCTCTATTCGGGACCTATATGTTTTTTTTACAAGTTTGTATTTAACTTGCACTGTATATGTTAGTTTGTTTGTGTGTTTGTTTAGGACAAATCTTGCAAGTCAATTTTGAACGACTTCCACGTATCCGATACATTTGAAATTTTGTACACATATGTATTCCCGATGACAATACATGAATAAATCGTTTTTAGAAATAAATTCAACCCCTAAGGGGTTCAAACGGGGATGTAGAGTTTTTTTGATAAATCAACGCCCAAAGGCCAAGTCGCTGAAGCTAGAAACTTGAAATTTGGACAGTTGGTTCCTTTTCTAACGTAAGCATCCACTAAGAAAGGATTTCTCGAAATTCAACCCCTACGGGTGTCAAAGGGGGGTAAAATTTTGAAAGACTAAAATGAACGAAATAAATATTAGTAAAATACCGAGGGGCAGTATAGCCTAGTGGTTAGCATGCCGTGGGTTCGAATCCCACTCGCGCTCATGGATGTTTTGTGATGTTATTTAGTTTTAAGTTAGTTGTTCTTTAATGTAGTTGAAAGACGCTAATGACCTTAGATGTCGACGCGTCTATAATCTACTATAAATAAAATAAAGTAAAATGCCGATATGGCAGCTAACCTGCTAAGAATCATCTCGCAATCATGATCTTTCAAAAAAAAAACGCATTGAAATCGGTTCATCCGTTTTGGAGCTATGATGCCACAGACAGACAGACAAAACTTTCAAACTTATAGCATCCCTACTTTTTGTGTCAGGGGTTAAAAATAGCATCACCGCTTCCACGTGCACCTACTCTAGCGACATAATGCAACGCGCTTAACAATAATATTATCCCTGGGATATAAACTATTGTCATCTGTTTTTCAAAATCACAATGAGTGCGCATGACACAAAAAACCATTGTTTTATTTTAAACTATCGTTTTTATTTTAATTTCAATTTTAAATATTTATGAGTTATTCAACCTGCAATTTTGTTTAATATGAATTTTTTTTATTGCTATAACATATTTATGATAAACATTATACATATTTTTTTATTTATTGTAGATTATAGACGCGTCGACATCTCAGGTCATTAGCGTCTTTCAATAACAGAATGATGGCCTATATGAAGAGCGTGTACACTACTCAGCACTGACACGGTGCTAGGGTTACACTCGTACAAAACTACACGCCACATGTCAAAAAGTGCATACCAGCTGAAAACACTATTAGGCTCGATTTATATTATCCGGTCAGACACGGCGCGGGAACGTAGCGTTTCCGGCAAGACAAACATGTTTACATGCATTTCAAATACGAGTATTGATACGTGTCTGAACACTGTAAGAAATGAGAAGGCCGATTACATAGATTATCGATGGTCCATTTGTAGCCAGCGATTAATCTGGTAATAGGCACACAAAGAGACAATGGTGTCGCAAACAGGTATCGCCTGCACATAGCGTAGATTTCATAAAAACACATTGCGCATGCGTGGTTACTAATTTTACATTAATTTGTTTTGTATTCATCCATTTTATATATGTAACTATACATTTTATTTTGTAATTTTTACACACTTTATTGGAATATTACACAATTTATGTAATTTTAATTTACTTTATGTAAAAATCACAAATTTGTTTAGCTTTACAGTAAAAGTCCAAGTTTTTATGAAGTTTTCTGTGTAAAAATAAATAATAATGTAAAATCACTTAGAAAATCGAGCGAATTCTACTTTCAAAGTATTTTTACATCCATTTTTTACAGTGAAGGGACGGAATCCGCTGAGTATGAATATTCGAATTTGAAATGCATGAAAAAATATTTGTCTTGCCGGAAACGCTACGTTCCCGCGCCGTGTCTGACCGGATAATGTAAATCGACCTTTAGATGCAGGTACTATAAGATACCTAAACGAATTTCGCATTTTCAGTTTTTTTGTCTGTCTGTATTTGTTTCAAGTTAACTAAAAAATTACTGACCAAAAAAACGACGTTATCGCGAGCGAAGCCACGGTTATATAATATAATATGTGCACTTAATTTAATAAATATTTATTAACGGAGATAAATTTCATACAAAACACTGAAACAAAAAACAGCATATACAATATTTCAGACTGAAATTACAAACGGACGTTCAGAATTTTATAAAATGAGACCGCATACATACAATAGCGTGCAGTGCATACGGCGAGAAAAATCACTGATCTCTAACTATTGGATTGTGGATTTGACGGCTCCTATAATATACAAAACGGTTAGAATTTGTCAGAAACGGCAAGACGCGATGCGACGTGGACAAGACTTATACTTTATAGAGCTGCGTTTCCTAAACTTTTTCACTTACGGAGCCCTTATAGAGATTAGCAAAATTGTCGCGGACCCAGAGGCGAATTTAGTTTTTTCGGGACTTAGGGCTTCTTGAAGTTCAATGGGTTCCATGCGTTTTGATCCCCGGACAAAATATCCCCGACAAAATATTCCCATGACAAAATATCCCCATGATAAAATACCCCCGAACGAAATATCCTAACGACAAAATATCTCCAATTAAAAAAAAAGACAAAAAACAAATTTATTGATAGAAACAAATTAAATAAGAACAAGTTAATTATTAACAATGAATATTTATTTGATATTAAGTCTATTTATAGAAAAAATAACGCTGAATCGACTCCAACACCCCGCACTTTTAGTTTCAAAGATATAAACAGCATCTGAGAGATTTTTGAGTTTTCTTAAAAATGCCAAAAGTAAGAAGACCCCCTCTTTGTACAAATTTTTGAAATGTTTGAAAAATAAATTCGACCCGATTCGTTTGATATTAAGTCTATTTATAGAAAAAATAACGCTGAATCGACTCCAACACCCCGCACTTTTAATTTCAAAGATATAAACAGCATCTGAGAGATTGAGCTTTCTTAAAAATGCCAAAAGTAAGAAGACCCCCCTCTTTGTACAAATTTTCGAAATTTTTGAAAAATAAATTCGACCCGATTCGTTTGATATTAAGTCTATTTATAGTAAAAATAAAGCTGAATCGACTCCAACACCCCGCACTTTTAGTTTCAAATAATACTCGAAATAATATAAACAGCATCTGAGAAATTTTTGAGTTTTCTTAAAAATGCCAAAAATAAGAAGACCCCCATCTCTGTACAAATTTGCGAAATACACAAAATGGCCGCCATTAGAGATCAGTGGAACAACTGAGTGGAGTTCTTCTCTTTTTTCATTCCTAGGCAACAGAATAACGTTTCTCTGGTCAGTCCGGCGTGGTGAAGAACAGGCAAATGATAACCCAAGCAAAATGGGTCATGCATTGTTATTATACGTGTATAAAACGTTATCTGAAACTCATTTCTACAAACACGTACTTGTGAAAAACAAACCACCAGATTGGAATGGAGAACAACCACACACTAGTAAAGTCGGACCTCGCTCTCTTCGTGTTTTTAACTTAAAGAATTTTAACGTAACTAGAAAACGACGTGGATGGATTTTTTTTTGTGGACTTGAGAATAGCCGAGCGTGTAGCAGTGCTGTTGTTTACATGGCGTTGCTGTGGTTCCTCTATTACAAGTTCCCAGTTCCCGGGTTCTAGCCCGAGAGGTAAAAGTGTCAACTGGATTTTCAATTTATTGTTAAATAAAAAAAATATAATGAATTGAAAATATGAATTGGTGCTAGGCCTAAATAACCTTAGCTGTTGGTGGTCTTTAAAACACAATTTATCACACAATTTTTGGAATTTTTTGACGTGAATAACGTCTAATGTCTCATACTGGGGTGACATTTTAGAAATATTAGATGTAACGGAAGTAGTCGAAAGTGGAAACAAAATACAGCATCTATAACTATGTTAACGTTTTAGACTCAGGAAGCCAGGTGACCGTGCGGAAAAACGACGTACGAATTAGGCGCTCGTTTGTTCGTTAAATACGTCACATGTAACGTTTCAGTGCGCTATTATTATTGACGAAGAGTTCGGCGAATATATAACTTTATTACAAAATTCTAGGCGGTTTAATATAGTAAAAACTGTGCTGTTAACAACATGCAGAGAAAGCCACTAATTCAACTTGACGTTCTTTTTTTTACAACACATACGATGATATCTAAAACTTCTATCGAGGAAGCTGACATTTTCTTTTTGTAGCTTTTGCAGATATATTTTAAATGTTTCAGGAAGCAAGTTCTACTTCGAAAACACGCTATCGTCGCAGGAAAATAGAGCTTTTAGAATTAAACTTGTTGACCTGATTGCTAAGCACCAAACACTACATGTGTATATTTTTAATACAAGTGTACTTAGTATTTTTGTGTGTGTGTGTGTTTTAAAGACCACCAACAGCTAAGGTTATTTGGGCCTAGCACCAATCCATATTTTCAATTCATTATTTTTTTTTAATAATAAATTGAAAATCCAATTCACACTTTTACCAGCTCTCGGGCTAGAACCCGGGAACTGAGGCCTTGTAATAGAGGAACCATAGCAGCGCCATGTAAACAACAGCATTGCTACACACTCGGCTATTCTCAAGCCCTAGTATTTTTGCAAAATATAAATATTGACAAATTCATTTTATTGTTTGGATACATCTACAAATTAAGTAAAATAAAATTTTTTGGAAACTCTTTTTCGAATATGAAACTAAATAGATTAATTAAGCCAGAGGGTGGTTTACTGGTTTATATGGTTCAATTTAATCAGAAACCACTAGCTAATATTATGTACTCCAGATATTGAGTTTAGAATACATATATATAATACATTAATATACTGTAATAATATAATATTATATACATACACTTCCTACTTTATCTACTATTATTCAAAAGTTTGAAATATCATAGTGTCTAAAACATTAAAATAACAAATTCGATATATTTAAATTAGACAGATAAAATCGAACGTAATATACGACACAAATTATTAACACACAAACACCCAATACTCATTAATCGTCCACAAACATACACAACACACTCATACTTACATTTCATCTACCTACTATATATAAATCATAAAATCTCGAAAGTTAAATCAGTACTTCACAATCCACAACATAATAGACATGTGTGCTTAGCATCATAATATTATAACGTGTTACAAATACTCAGTGTGTCATCAACGTCTTAGAATTTCAAAACTGGAAGATTGCAATAGTAATTAAATTAAAAAACTGAATAAAAAAATTTCACATCCTAAAAAATGGGATAAAGCATATCACGGCAATTTATTTATGAACTTTTTAAAAGGACATACAGTGAAAATTTTATCTATCTGTCAGACACAAAATATTGCAATTTCGTCATCTTTCACCTTTTCATCAGATCAATTTTCTTTCGCATGGAAAACTGCCAAGTATATATTTTTTTGTTCACAATTGCTAGATTTTCTTTTTTAAATTACCTATACGTCACTAAAAGTTTGTTATGACAGACGAGCTGAATTTTGTCTCGTATGTTGAATAAATAAACTAAGCCATCAATTTATACATTTTCATAACTGAATTTCCCAAACTTATTTGGCCTATCGCTCCTTTTCAGAAAGAAAATTACTGAACGTCCCCCTAGAAATCTGCATTCTTTAATGTGCCTATATATTTCTACCTAAGAAACATATTAAAGAAAGATTTTTCGTTGGAAACGAAACATATCTATTAATCTATTAATTTGTATTAAAGAAAGATGTTTTTAAGATGCCCTGACGCTTAAATTACAAAATTATTTATTAAAAGATCGGTTGTAACTTAACTTTATTTGGAAAATAAATTAATGTCTACGAGTTTAACTATATTTTTCACAACAGATGAAAATGTACGACTACAAACGGTTTTTCAAAATTTTCTTCTTCTTTCTTTCCGCTTCCATCGCGACAGTCTAGTCTAGAGTCTGCGGTACCAAGGGTAAGTTCGGTTTTACGCTCAGATTGATCGGAGTGCTCTAATACGTTCGAATTTAACATTTATATGCTCTGAAAGATCTCTATCCTGCGTTCGGTTTTAAGATCTGGAGCAGATCGAGCGCGCTCGATTTGCTCCGAGGAAAGCGAGCGAGCAAGCAGATTCAACCAACTTCAGAGCATTCATTTTAAAAATGAGCGGAAATACTTGTTGTGAGAATGGATAAATTTCGAAGTTTATTTATATGAGGTAATTTTTCAATAGGTAAAAACACACGAATAATATTTATTCAAAGAATAGTAATAATCAATAAATCTATATCACACAGAATGATTAAATAAAATATTTATTATATCTATGGGTCGACAACAACCAGTACTACTATTAATTTTAAAATAAAGGAATAAAACGAAAAAAATTGTGATTCATGATTTATTGTTATAACAATCTTGAATTAAATCAAAATGAGGAGCAATAAAGAATATATTTCGGCTTTAGTAATAAGAATTTAAATTATTGGCGCCATTTTATTCTGACGTTTGGAAAAATCTGCTAAATTACGTTCGGAATTGTTTAGATGGCTCGATTTGCTCGCTTGTCACGTGACCAAAAATCTGTTCGCTCGGCTCGATCAATCGAGTGCAAAACCGAACTTACCCCAAGTACTCTATCCACTAGGCTATACTGCCCCCAAGTCTAGGTTTAATTATACAACTTTGACTGTACAGCAAAATTAAAATAACTTTTCGAACGGTAGTGTATTTAATACGATTACAGTATGCATGCGATGTACATACACAATTAATATGATACCATGTGTTTGCTTTAAGTATATGTCTCATCTCCTTAGTGTTTAATAAGCTGGTTCTTAGATGACGTTGCGTCTGCCCTTGGGTAAACTTATAACCGGGACACAGAGGATGTGGTTTATATCCCCGCTCAAGACCTGCTCTCCTAGATTATGTCTAACTTGAAAGTACGGGATGTGTACAGACGGTACACTAATAGTAAATAACTATGTTAAGATGAAGGCACACAACCGCACTTAAATATCGACATGTTAAGAGCATTGGATACATACGAAATATCCCCTGCGCTCTTCATTTCACTTTCCCCTCGCCTAAAAACGGATATGACTCTCCCACAACGATATTTTTAAAGCTTAAGGCTTCGGGTAAACGCCAAATGTAAGACAAAGAATCAAACTACAGATCCCACATCCTAATTTTTTGAAAAAAGTTTTGGTTTTGATCAAAGTTCCAGGAATTTTTTTTTTTAATTTTTCACTGAAAGATCTGTAGTTTAACTTCTTATTTCCTTCTATTTCGAGATTATCCGAAATCTTTAGCTTTAAAAATAGCATCTGGAGAGCCACAACCGTTTTTAAGCGAGTGGAAAGAATAGTGTTGCCGTCTAGATCTAGACTTGCTAAACTCTTGTTTTATCTTGTCTAGATTTTCAAGACAAGACTTGCAAAAGTCTTGTCTAGAAATTTTCAAGACAAGACAAGACTTGCTTTATCTAGATCAAGACTCTTGCCAAAACAATTTTCAAGAGTCTAGATAAACTAAGTTGTAGTAGGAAAAGTAAACCACTCGGTTAATCTAGACTCTTGAAAATAATCTAGAGTCTTGATATTAGACAAGACAAGAGTTTTTTAATCTAGACTTAGACTTAGTGAAGTCTTGATATTTCAAGACAAGACTTTGAAAGTCTTGTCTTGTCTTGTCTAGATGGCAACACTAGGAAAGAATTTGAAATGAAGAGTACATGGAGTATTTGTATAGATACCCAATTCTCTTAAATGTTTGTTGAGATTTCGACCTGTCGGACGTGTCTCGGCCGGTCATCCGGCCATACGCAACTCGGTGAAACATAATCGTATATCATTAGTCGCGCGGAGCTGCAAAATTGTTCTTTATTTAAATTATTGAATTATTTTATTGAGACACAAGGACAGTCGAAATTCGTAAATCTCTTACAGTGTCTTCCTCGTTTCACGGATTTACTGTAATTTCGTTTTAGAGAAAGAGAAAGAGAGAGAGAGAGAGAGAGAGAGAGAGAGAGAGAAAGAGAGAGACGTGTTTTTGGACCGCACAATGGAAAGTACTAAATTCCAAGTAAGCTTAAGTGAGATTTGAGACAGTCTACCACTAATTTTGATATCCGCAGTGATCAACACTATTTGTATTATTTGTTTTGTTAGTTTCTATATAGTTATCGTTTTTGGTTTATATATTGTATTACCAGACTGCGGTAAGACCGAACTTCTGCTCACATACATATCTGTGACCTCAAGGAAACACTGCTTACGTCGAATTTGTGGTAATAATTCTTCAGATACATTTTTTAACTGTTTTGAATGACATATAAAACCGGTTTATCTTTAAATAAATTCAAATTTAAAAAATTAAGTACTTAATTAAAATTGAATAGTATATTCAATAGTACATTTCTGCGACATTAAGGCAAAATAGCTTATTTATTTACTTACTTATTTATTTATTTACTCACTTATTTATTTATTTACTTACTTATTTATTTATTTATTTATTTATTTATTTATTTATTTATTTATTTATTTACTTACTTACTTACTTACTTACTTACTTATTTATTTATTTAATCACTTATTAATTTATTTACTTACTTATTTATTTATTTACTTGCTTACTTACTTATTTATTTATTTATTTATAATACTCTATACAAACTGGACAAGGGCTAATTATCTGTAAACATAATTATAAAACAGATATACAAAATACGTATTCAAATTTTCAGTAATGATTTTAGATAGATTTTGTTAACTTTATAATTTAAGTAAAATTATGTGAAAGTTTTACATACGTCATAATTTAAGTTAATTAATTTTTAAATACATATCAGTGCTCTCAAGGTAAAATAGCTTAAGACGAATTTTTAGTACCTATCTAGTAATTTCTACATCTTTATATATTTTTACTGGATTTCGCTTCAAGTCCGCTGCAAACTTGACCGTGTATGGCGGGCATAATAACGGGCGGATCAATGCGAATAAACATAAATCACTATGGAAATGATTTGTTTTTCCACACTAGTGTGGGAAAGATACGTTCCCGTATATAGGCCTGTCAAAAGTCACATATGCATGTAGGTAAATCAGCAATTTTATAAGGGGTATGGCAAAAACATCTTCCAAAAATGTCTGCTAGAGTGTAGTACCTCGAAGCAAAGGGTCTGCATAGCATGGCAGTCAAAAATTGAGAGCAGGATGAAAAAAATCGTCATTAAAATTATTTTATTTATAATCTATCATAAGCCGTTTTGTCCCGTGGCCATAGATCATAGTACATCGTTTTAGTAATTAATTTAGAATTGTAGTGGATAATTTGCGACATCATGCTTTGCTGGATATGTGCAAATTAATGTGAACAATAGGATTGTAGCACAATAAAAAAACAGTGAGTACCTACTCTCATAAAAGATATGTACCTATAAACATTCAGACGGCTACATTTAACCTCAAAAATTTTTTACAGCTGACCAAGGAGCGACAGTGTAGCTTTGCGTCACTTCTAGGACAAACCAATTCCATCATGCTGTGTAGGGGAATTGCGATCTAGTGTCGGGGAATTGTGATCTAGTGTCAGGGAATTGCGATTCTTAATAAAAGAGATGCGGATGGTCGAAATCGATTCAGCGTGATTTTTTCTATAGGAATATCTTCAGGTGCAAGTTATATTTAAACAATATCTGAGAGATTTTTGAAGTTTATTAAAAATGGTAAAAGTAAGAAGACCCCCCTCTCTGGAAAAAAATCGCAACATTCTAGAAAAATAAATTTGCTCCGATCTGTTAAATGATAAGTATACTTATAGAAAAAATAACGCTGAATCTGGTATAAATGCAACATAACTTTAAGAGAGTATTGTAAAATCGCGACTGTCAGATTCGTCACTTTAGACACGAGTTACATACAATATATTTTGTTGCAACAACTGCTTCGAAAGTTCAATTTTAAGCAAATAAAACACAATTTTGATAAATATTTTATTCGTGACATTATAGCAAAGTAATCTATAAAGTACTTTATTACACACGTGTGCAGGGGCGGACTGGCCCACCGGGATACCGGGACAATTCCCGGTGGCCCGGTGCATATGACGCCGATATTGTATATTAGAGACAAATAAAAAAACATTTGAGTCAGCGAATCACATTATAAGTAGCCAGTTTATCAGCGCCGTGCCATGAAATATAAGTTTTACATACAATGATAGCGTTAATGTATTAAAGGGTTCAATACTGCTTGCCTGGTCTTGTCGGATGACTACCCTCGGGCCTCGGTCCTTCCCCCTTTAGTTGGCTTTCATCTATTTTAACATATTAGGTACCTATATAATAATAATTGTCACCTACTGAGCGTTTCTTAGAACTCACCACTTAAAAAGGTCAAGCTATATTATCAGTGTTCTTGTAATTTCTGGCACTTTAAAAGATGCAATATTTATTGGACACAAAAAAGATCAAGTTACCATACTTTTGTTCAAGAGTCAAGGGGGGTTGAAAATATTACGACACATGTTTTGTTATCATTGCACGTAAGTTAAAGTACACATGCGAAATTGATCGGTCGTATACGCTTGAGCATACCCTCGTCTTTGTCGAGCTAGTTAAAACTTAAAAAAAAATAATTTTTAGTTACTGTGTTGACGTTGGTCGTTGTGGCTGTCCATTGTCGTCTGTCAATTAAAAATCAAAATGAATAAAGGCAAACGAAAAGGAGGTGCGGAACGTTTAAGGGACAAAAAACGTAAAGTGATAGAAAAGGAAGCTAAAAAGTGTGTCAAAGTTAGTGATATGTTTAAAAATGTTTTGTGGACAAAAGTGGTAAATTACCTGAATCGTCTGGAGACTTTGCCAAACATCAATTGTTGTTGTTGGACACAGTGCCAAGTACATCTTCTTATTTGGAAAATACTAACATTCCAAGTACCCCTCATGAAGAAAATAAAAATTTAGAAGCAAAGGGTGATATGGTTTTAAAGGAAAAAGAAACAAAAATAGAACTTCCAATACCGCCATTATTCAACGTATTCACTAAACCTGATGATAATCAAATTGATTTATTTTTTAAAATCATCCAAATCAACCCCTGATTGACGATTTATTACCGTTTCTAACCAGGAAGGTATTTTATCGTTCCGATGAGATAAATCGTTTTTGGCTTAGTTTTGATTCAATCACATTAAAGTTATATTGTACGTTCTGTCTAGTTTTTGCGAAATCTTCTGAGAAAATCTCATTTTGTGGTGGCATGAATGACTGGAAACATATTCATCAGCGTATATGGTAACATTATTTAGTCCAGTAATTTTAGATTTCCACTGCAGAAAAATTCCCAGTTAGCTGATTTTTTTTTATTTACCTTCGTTATGGTGTTTTAAAAAACGTGTAAAAAGTCCCCATCGATATCGTGCCGGCGTTGCCAGATATTCGAGGTTCAAGTTCACTATAGACGGTTTTTTGCGAATTTCTCGGTTCCGTTCCATTTTTTGTAAAAAATGGTTATTATCAATCTTGTAGAGGACGACATTATCTACAACTTTTGTATAAACATTTTTTGTCTACGATTTATAGTTTGTTTTATTAAAGTATCCGCGGCTTCCTCCCCCTCGATTTTACATAACGGGATTATGCTGCTTCCCGAAGGCCTAACATAATAATTTGTACCATTATTTTAAGTTGAACTTAAAGCTAACGATTAATTATAATTTTATCGAAATTAAAGCAGTAGTTCGCTACTTATAAGCAACCAAACATACAAATCGACAGCGCTCAAACAGACAGACAGACCGACAATTTTTTTCGAAAATACGATATTTATACTTGATATCAATTATAAAGACCATTCGTAAAGTAATTTCGTAAAAAAAATTTACAAGGGTTGAGAGAGTGCGGATAAAGTACGAGTATGCATTTGCATACCGTATAACGCACTCTACTAAGAATAGCTCGGAGTAACCATACTTTTAATTTTTTTTTCAAAATTCCTTTACGAATACTCCTTATAATTGTTATAAAGACTATTCGTAAAGAAGTTTTGAAAAAAAAATTAAAAATGTGGCTATTATTACGCGTTACGTTATTACGCGTTATACGGTATGCAAATGCATACTCGTACTTTATCCGCACTCTCTCAACCCTTGTAAATTTTTTTTACGAAATTACTTTACGAATGGTCTTTATAATTGATGTCAAGTATAAATATCGTATTTTCGAAAAAAATTGTCGGTCTGTCTGTCTGTTTGAGCGCTGTCGATTTGTATGTTTGGTTGCTTATAAGTAGAGAACTACTGCATTAATTTCGATAAAATTATAATTAATCGTTAGCTTTAAGTTCAACTTAAAATAATGGTACAAATTATTATGTTAGGCCCTCGGGAAGCAGCATAATCCCGTTATGTAAAATCGAGGGGGAGGAAGCCGCGGGTACTTTAATAAGACAAACTATAAATCGTAGACAAAAAATGTTTATACAAAAGTTGTAGATAATGTCGTCCTCTACAAGATTGATAATAACCATTTTTTACAAAAAATGGAACGGAACCAAGAAATTCGCAAAAAACCGTCTATCGTGAACTTGAACCTCGAATATCTGGCAACGCCGGCACGATATCGATGGGGACTTTTTACACGTTTTTTAAAACACCATAACGAAGGTAAATAAAAAAAAATCAGCTAACTGGGAATTTTTCTGCAGGTGGGTGATTTTAATATCTAAAATTACCGGAGTATTATTAAATGTCAAGTTAAGCGGAACGTTACCGTGTTATAAAACGAGACTTTTGATAATCAAGTCTAAATTTTACAATAAATATGACATTTTGTTGTGTCGAAAGTTGATTGTCTTAAGAATTGAATTGCATTTTGCATCAAAGATATTAACTATTGTATCTACACTGATACGTGTTGAAAAGTGCCTACCCCCCATGTTTTTCTATATTGCAACATTGTAAGTAAAATACACAGCTATGACCAAAAATCTACAGTAAATGCACCCATGCAACTGGCCTGACAGGTCCACTGTCCCGGCCCGCTGACCTGCTGCCAGTCCGCCCCTGCACGTGTGTTATAAAGTAAAACAAAACAGCATTATTTTATAGAACGTAGTGCGTTAAAATTTACTTTAAACACTACCGTGCGAATGCAGTAGCAGATTCCATAAAGAATCACTTTTCAAACGGTACCTACACGGTCATCTAAAATTGTACTTTTGATGCAAGTGTTGTAAAAATCAATATACACGTTCATTCAACTGTATAATTATGAAACGAAAAATATCAAATAGAAATAAAAACAAAAAACTTACGCTAACTATTTTGTTTCGCAAATTTTCATGTCAATGGAACTCTCACCTGAAACAAAAGAAAAAAGAAATTATTATTTTAATAGTAAGTATAGGTATTTTTAACTTCCCATTGGAAATTATTGTAATGGGTCCGAAAATCGAAATCAAAATGTATAACAAATTTTTATGTTTCAAGGTCACTACACTATTTTTACACTATTTTTAGAAAGATGTCTCTGTGTGTGTGTATGTGTACGTATGTACGTACGTACGTATGTGTCCATTTCTTTCTAAGACGAAATCTCGAGAATGAAAAATAATATCGACTACGTTAGAGTGCCAATCGACGCGTATTAACGTAAATATGATCTGAAAGAAATTTTTTAAAAATCGGTTCAGCCGTTCTTTTTTCTTAACCAAATAGACTCCAAAAAAGTAGATTTTACACAATATCTCGCGAATAAAAAATTATATCGATTTCGTACGGGTGTAAATCGAGGCGTGTTAACGTCATTTTGATCCGACACAAATTTTATAAAAATCGGTTCAGCCGTTTTTTTTTTTTTATTATACATAATAATTATGTTTTAATGATTACTTTTCTGTGTAATATCTATTTTAATTAAATTGTTATTAAATATTTATCAAACTGGGAATTTCGTCGTGTGGACCTCAAGGGTCGCACTTTAGTCCTAATAAACGACCCACCTCACGGCTTGTTTAGACATCGATTTTGCCTGTCGAATAAATGCTTTAATGAAGTTTAGTAGAGAACCGGTAGAACTCTTGAAGAGCCGCATGCGACTCGCGAACCACAGTTTGGCGACCGTTGGAATATACAACTAGTACATTTATTAGAGTAGATGTACATCAGATCATGCTTGCATGCATATTATATGTAATTCGTGAAGGGATTTATTTACGTTTGTCCTTTGTTTTAACATTATCAAAGTCAAATACTGCGCGGTTTCGCGGTCAGTTGAATAATGAAGATGGCGCGCCACAGCACTATGGTAACTACTGGGGCGCATAATTGCGTTCGCGCCGGACAAATGGTCACTAGTGAACGCTTTTCAAAACTATACTGGCAATAGATTACGAATAGTGTTCGCTAATGACCTCAGTTGTCGAGCGTCTATAGATTGTTTTGTGCTTTTTAGGGTTCCGTAGTGGAACCCTATTACTAAGCCTACGCCGTCTGTCTGTCCGCTTGTCCTACCTTTAAAAGGCTGTATCTTTTGAACCGTAATATGTAGCCCGTTGAAATTTTTACATAATGTGTTATTATGGCGGATATCCTAAAAAATAATAAAAATTCAAAAAGTAAAAATTAAGGGGGGTTCCCATACAAAATTCTTGTTTTTTAACCGACTTCAAAAAAAGGAGGAGGTTCTCAATTCGGTTGTATTTTTTTATGTTTGTTACCTCAGAACTCTGTCATTTATAAATCGATTTGAAAAATTCTTTTTTTTAGATAGGTTATACTTCGAAGTTGGCCCCATATAAATTTTACTTAAATCGATTCTGTAGTTCGGCTGATTTTAATAAAAGTGAGTAGAGGCGTGTGATTCCTTTAAGGTAAATGTCACTTTTTGACACATCGAAAGAAGTAAGATAAAGTTTGCAGAAGTGAATCTATTGGCAAGCGACTAAACTGCGTATTGTAAAGCCACTAAAAAGTAAAAAATAAAAAAATTTTTAACAAAAAAAAACCTTCAAAAAGCCACTAAAAAGAGGAAAATAATGAAATTTTGACATCTGCGCCAATTTAATAAAATATGAAGTCGGTTTAAAAGAATTATATTAATCAGTAATCACTATACTATACTTTTTAACCGACTTCATATTTTATTAAATTGGCGCAGATCTCAAAATTTCATGATTTTCCTCTTTTTAGTATAAAGATCTTTTTGGACAATATTTTGAAGGATATTTTTTTTTGTTAAAAAGTTTTTTTTCAAATTTCTTTTATCGTACTTGACAGGTCGTAGTTTAGTGTATAGTTGTGGCTTCACAAGCGACGTGATATGTTGTTTTTAGAGCTATATAATATATGTCTTATATTCTGAGGTCTATAATATATTCTGTCAATAAACTATCTATATAAAACAGGCGGTCGACCACAGGTGATCAGGAACCGATATCTTTACCCTATATTTAGCCAAGTATTGAGCTTTGACGTGATTTTAATTTCAAAACTGCTAAGCACAGGCACGGCTATGACAGTTTGCTATACATTTCCTTTTGGAATAGACATGCGCTTTACCTGTCTCAAGCACATCGTCGCGTCGGCAGGTAGATACAGTTACGCGGTTAATGTTCTCCTATTGCAATTTACCATGTAATTAGTGTTAACGGGAACTGCACTAATTAGACACATAGACTATCTATATAACGCATCCCATCTAAACAACTACAGAGATGTCCTACAAGTAGGGTGACCACCTGCTGGATTTTATAACTAACAAGCCGTGAGGTGGGTCGTTTATTAGGACTAAAGTGCGACCCTTGAGGTCCACACGACGAACTTCCCAGTTTGATAAATATTTAATAATAATAATTAAATTAGATATTGCACAGAAAAGTAATCATTTTAATCATTAAAACATAATTATTATTTATTTTTAACAATAATTAAAAAAAAAAACGGCTGAACCGATTTTTATAAAATTTATGTCGGATCAAAATGACCGAAAAATGACGTTAACACGCCTCGATTGACACCCTTACGAAGTCGATATAATTTTTTATTGTGTAAAATCTACTTTTTAGGAGGCTATTTGGTTAAGAAAAAAGAACGGCTGAACCGATTTTGAAAAAATTTCTTTCAGATCATATTTACGTTAACGCGTCGATTGGCAGCCTAACGTGGTCGATATCATTTTTCATTCCCGAGATTTCGTCTTAGAAAGAAATGGACACATACGTACACACACACACACATACACACACAGAGACATCTTTCTAAAAATAGTGTAGGACCTTGAAACATAAAAATTTGTTATACATTTTGATTTCGATTTTCGGACCCATTACAATAACTTCCAATGGGAAGTTAAAAAGATTTTTTTGGTGATAAATAATATTATAACTTACAAATGTATTTTTGAAATGAAAACTTCCTTAGGCGCGTTAGGCACTCTTTTTCTGGACAGTTAAAAAAAGGGAACCGTTCGCAAAAATGTGACGCGGCTCACATAGGTATATCATAAAAACGATACGCAGTTCACTTGTATTAATAGCGCATTTGGTAATGCGTTTGCGTTCTATGCATAGGAACCTGGGTTCAAGACGTGATGACAGCGTAGAATTTTTGGCGTTTTTATTTCTAAATTCTACATGATATTAATTATTTATATATTTTTTTATTTTTGTTATATTCTTTCTTTGACAATAATTATAATTTTTTTTTGAAACCAAGGTGGAATTAATTAAAAATACAATTTTAGTATTTTAGTAATAAATTATTTTTAATGGCTTGCTTTCCCACACTATAGTGTGGGAAATCGTTCCCGTACATAAGCCTATCAAAAGTCACTTTACATGCATGTAAAGCTGCTATTTTATAGTAGGTATGGCAAAAAAGAACATTACGTTATAGTATTATATATACTTAGCAATATTTTATTGAAAAATGTGTTTTTAAAAAGTACAAAAGGAAGACGAAAAATTATATTCCATCTTTTCCTGTGTATTTACAGCGAGCCTCCTATAAGATCTGTCAGTAATACAATTTACTGAAAAAACAAGAAACGATAAAATTTCTGTTAAAAACACAGGAAACAAAAATATTGCGTAAATGGAATTACAAAGACAGTTTTACTTCAGTTGATTTTAAAGGATGAGTTAATATTTTTGCTCATGAAAATTAATTATTATTAAGTATACCTACAATAATGTTCCTATGGTTAATAATTATTACTAAGAAATTAACGTATTTCCGGTTAATTAATAATTTTTAGGCCATGGAAAATAAATTTACGTGTTTCCTTAACAAAAATCGTAACATTAAATTTCTAAAGTACCAGCGGTATAAGACGTTTCCGGTCAAAACAATAAATAATAGTAACATAACTAACGTATGTCACGAATTTATTTTAAATAATTATTTATTCATATATCTGAAAATACTTGTTAATCTCAAGAATCACTTATTATTTCAAGAATACAATTTTGATTCAATATTTATATAACTAGTTATTAATTAATCAAGTTAAATAATTGGACCTTTCTTTGACATTGGCCAATACGTTTCATTTGTCAAAAATGCATTTAGAATTTTGTTAAAATATAATATTCGAGAGAGTTTCATTTTTAATTTCAACGAGTCAAGACATAATATTATAATATTCTTTTAACAATTTCCTTTTTCTCAACGGCGAGCTTAAAATTGCGGCGAGGCATTGGCCCAATATTTTCGCAATTATATTAAGTTTTTCACCGCAAGAGAACAGTAATTTTTTTTTATATTAACATATCAAGTTTTATAAAGATTCGATTGATTTCAAGACGTATTGGCCAGCAAGCAAATTCCACCAGTGAAGGGAGAAAGTAATTATTTCAAGTGTCGGAATTTATTCAAAATAAATATACATTTTTAGAATCTTTCGTCGTCTAAATTCTTTACTGTAGAATTTGATCCTGTTCTCTCTTGAGAACAGGAAATTATTTTAACGGCGCTGTCCAGAGAGACAGTATCGTTAAACAATACATATTTTGCTTTAAAATCAATTTTATATCTAAAAATATAAAAATAAAATAGTATAGCTTATCATGAAAGAAAGCGTTACAAAAAAATATTATCACAAAACACCACACAAAACTTTACACATAGTTTTTCTATGTAAAGTAGGTATACTACTACTATAGACACATAAGAGCGTCCAATTTATTTGAGGTCACCGACAGCTAAGAATATTTGGGTCCAGCACCAATTCATATTTCAATGCATTATTACTTCCCACCTCTACTATGGTAGGGAAGTAATGGATTTAGTCCGAAAAAAATATTTCGAGATTTTAACAGATTTTCCCGTTTTGAGACCCTAGCAATCGTTTAAGATCATTTTCTGACTGATGTATGTATGTGTGTGTGTGTGTGTATGTGTGTGTGTATGTGTGTGTGTGTATGTGTGTGTGTGTATGTGTGTGTGTGTGTATGTGGTCAATTTTTCGCCTTCGATATCTCAAGAACGGAACAACATACGGGCATGCCGATTGTTCTATTGTGTTTATCAGCCTTTAACTTAGATCTGATTAGATTTTGAGTCAAATCGGTTCAGTGGATCCTGAGATATTCAAAAAAACGTCCTCAATGTCACGTATTAACATAGGTAAAAAAAAATATAAATGAATTCTAGATGTTATAATATGAAAAAAATGTAAATATTTTTTTTCTCTAAAATGTATAGTTTTCGAGAAAAAAAATATTTTACTAAAAAAAAATAAAAATTGTACGTAAATCAAGGTAACCATGATTTTTGCTATATTAAGTTAGCCATCAGTAGATCACCAAACAAAAAAGAGGGCCATGCTTTTTTCAAAGAATAAAAATTAAATTGTGTTTTAAAGACCACCAACAGCTAAGGTTATTTGGGCCTAGTCAAAGAATAAAAAAAAAGAGTGTTTATTTTTTGCAAATATTTACTAGGTGGGAAGTATAGGACTGGTCATCAGTCGAATTTTTTTTAATTGAAAATCGAATCGATACTTTTATCAGCTCTCGGATTTGAACCTGGGGGCTTGTAATAGAGGAATCATGGGAGCGCCATATTTAACGACGGCTATTCTCAAGCCCACTTTAGATGTCCTCTGTTGTTGAGCGTCTATAATCTACAATTTTCTTCTTTTGTGTATTATTGTAACAGGCATTTAATAAAAGTTTTTTCAATTAATAAAATGAATCGTAGGAAGGAGGAAAAGAAATTAAATGAGTTAAATAAAATAAATTTAACGTTTCGTTATTTATTTCTGACTGCCTCAGCAGCTTATTTTATAATTCAGTTGTCTAACAAATGTTGACACAACCCTGCATAAAATTTAAATTAAAAACATAAATAAAATAAATTTCTTTTGTCTTAAAAACATCTTACGCCATTGTGTTGAATTTTATAATTTTTTTCTTCCGTCTCCTTGCAATATTCTTAGGCAATTAAACGAAGCTGGGGAAAAAAAAGCCTTAAATAACGGCGTTCTGTTATAAACAATAAACAAAAATAGGCCTTGTGAACTATTCAACTGGAAAATTCGAGGAATATTTGATTCGCTTTGCTGATTTATAACGCTATTCTTTTCAAACGAAATAGGAAAACTCTTAAAGCATAGAGAATTTGTTAATTTATGAAGCGAAAACTACCCTCGAGGTAACTCCGTACCTACAGGTTGTTACAAGAAATTATTATTCAAGCATCTAAATGAATGAATGATTTGTAAAATTATTGAAAATGTTTGTTGGAAAACAGCCAATTACATAATTGATTCCAAACATATTGGAAAAAATCATTTTACCAACCATAGTCACAGTAAGGATTTTAACCTGAACCTTTCCACTTTCGCGGCGGAATGAGCTTACAATTACTCAACCGTGACATGATTACTAATCTAACATTCTCCTTATATCCTTCGAAATCAATTGATTTCCACTACATGCGAGTGTTAATCCATTATAGCTATAGCTAGGTTTTAAGCTCATTCCGCCGCGAAAGTGGAAAGGTTTAGGTTAGAGTCCTGACTGTGACTATGGTTGGTAAAATGATTTTTTCCAATATGTTTGGAATCAATTATATAATTGGCTGCTTTCCAACAAAAATTTTCAATTGCAATTCAGCTGTATAAATCTATTAATTTATTGTAAATTATAGACGCTAGACAACACCTATACTAATTATAAAACTAAAAGTGACTTTTTTGACGTAAACAACTTAATGTCTCATACTGGGGTGGCATTTTAGAAATATTAGATGTTACGGAAACCGAAGGAAGTAGTTGTCATGTATACCCATTTTTTGTGTCACATTCTGTAAATCTATAGAAACTTGATGTACAGTCGCGGACTTAATAAAGTTTACACTTGAGTTTTTCAGTGTAAGTTCACAAAAAGTCAGTAGCTTAGCAACAAATTTAGTTTTTAATAGGTAAAATATGTAATTGTCAAAAATTAAAAGAAATAATTGTCGTTTAAATGCCTCGAAATTATTAAAACGATGAATAAAAAAGAAGAATTATTGCAAGATTGGAGGAAGGAATTTGCTAGTATCAAATATTATCAAATCTTTTTATGTTTTAATTGAATAATATTGAGTAATTTGGATTGTATAATAAACAACTGAGGTGTTTTGATAATAATTTTTTATTGAATTTTTAGGATGTAACCTTAGTAATAGATACATTACTATCAAAAGCCAAATTACAATATGCAAAAATTAAAAAAACCGGTAACTAGATGATACAGGTGTAAACTTTTTTAAGTCCGCAACTGTACATAAGCGATTTTGGTTTAAACAGAAATGGTTAGCTATAACAGCTATCTGTGTGTTTATTATCAGCTATCAATACAAAGCGGCAAAGAACAATGAAGCTCTTACAGTAATTTGGTACGTGAAGCTATGTAAAGCCTATATCTGTTACGATCAAATATTCAAAATGGCGTATTTTTTGCATGTCTGTTGTTCTAATTTTATTTATTTTTAATAATTTCTAATGAATTCTTTAGGTTCTGAAATAAATATTAGCTATTTATAAAAAAATATAATAATTCCTATATGAGTTGTTAGTAGATTGTATATCTAGTTGCGTCATGGGGTATATTTCTGACGAAGTTGTTATTTTTTCCTTTTTTTATACAAAGACAAGTTCAAAATGGCAACAGAAAAATTTTACACATGCCGGATCACTTGCCTCGGTCTATTTTATGACTCATGAAAAGTTTAAAATGAAGGATTACTGCATTAATTTAAATAGGGTATTGAATCGTGACTCAAAAATAAACAAGATTCGGTTCACTCAACGATTCATCTTTTCTGTAGGTTGACTTCAAAGTAAATGGACAGATATTAGCCCAGAAAGATACGTAAGAAGTGACTGACCTGAAGATCTGCAGCGCTAGGATCATAGAGAAGAAATGTTGAGATTCACAGCCGAGCCAGGAACTTGTCGTATATCCAAAACAGTTGAGATAGTCAACGATGGCCCAAAATGCATCCACGTACTCGTAAATCAATCGATCAATTTAGACCTCCAACTTTCACAAAACACTAATCCACTTCATGAGATATGTTTCACCACTCACATGTAAAATTATCGTCAACATTTTCAACGAATAATAAATATATAAAAAATTTATACATTTGACTGGTTCTTATTATTATTCTATCTATCTATCAATACTATATTATATTAACATATGTGATGGACGTAAAAAACAGAAATTATTTTTTCCATTTTAGTACATTTCAATAAAAGCTTGTCTCTAAAAAGTTTTGTTTACTAATATTTTATTACAATGTGATAATTTGTTTGTCTGTCACATATATAAAATCTGTTCGGCGGCCTCTCGATTCGACTGTAGTATCGACGTAGGTACCAATACTTTTGTTTGTCAGTATTGTTCTAAAAATTACCTCCGTTATTATCGCTCTAGTTGATGTTTCGATTCGACTGTGTAGATAGGTATTACCTAGCTATGTATATCGTAAAAGAAAACGGAGAAAAGAAGGAAAATCATACCAAAATAAAATGACGCAAAGAAATCAAACAACCGTATAATGATTCTCTATACTCTAGACCAGCGTTTCCTAAACTGTTTTTTGACAGTTCATCTGCATCGCCAATTTCACATTTATAACAGGCCATCAGAAGTTACTATAGAGGGCGGATCCTAGAGCGAATAAACATAAACTACTATGTAAACTGTTTACTTACCACACTAGTGCATTTTGAAAACACTTTCAACACACCTGCCTGGTAATTGACCCATTCCATGCATACATAAACGCATGTAAAGTAGCTATTTTATAGAGGGTATGGCAATAAGATATTAGTAAAAAAAATGACCTCAGTTGTCGAGCGTCTATAATTTACAATTCATTAATTCAGTAAAAAATGTTTTTTAGAGACAAGCTTTTATAGAAATGTACTAAAAAGGAAAAAAATTAAGAATTTAAGTTCATAATTATTATAAAAGCGTGGGTTGTAAACTCTATGATAGTTTATTAGTCGTAACCCCCGCTTTTCTAATAATTATAACCTAAATTATTAAATATTATTTTTTCCTTTTTAGTACATTTCAAAAAAAACTTGTCTCTAAGAAGTTTTTTGACTAATATTTTAATTTGTTCATTTTAGTCTCAAAATTTTACCCCCTTTTGACCCCCGTAGAGGTTGATTGACGAAAAATCCCTTCTTGGTGGATTCTAACGTCAGAAAAGGAACCTTGCCCACATTTCAAGTTTCTATAGCTTCAGAGATTTAGCCTGGGCGTTGATTAATTAAAAAACCCTACACTCCCGTTTGAACCCCTTAGGGGTTGAATTTATTTCTAAAAACGAATTATTCATGTATTGTCATCGGGAATACATATGCGTAAAAAATTTCAAATCGATCGGATACGTGCAAGTCGTTCAAAATTGACTTGCAAGATTTAACCTAAACAAACACACAAACTAACATACATTGCAAGTTTAATAAAAGCTTGTAAAAAATATACTCAAGTAAATGCGTCATTCAAAAATTTGACTTGCAAGATTTGATCAACACAGGCCCGTATTCACCGAGCCTAGTTAGTTATTTATTCCGTTGATTTATTCCCCTGGTAACTATTACTCGGAATAAATAGCGATAATTCAATTCACCACACGTAGTTAAGTTTACTGCAGGTATAAATCGTAAGAATAGTTATCCTGTCCAATTTCAAGGGTATAAATATTTATCCGCCTAGTTAAATAGGGTGTGCACGAAATGCATAAATTACTTTATGGCCTCGCGACCATTTCAGGTAAATATTAATTTCATATCTTACAGGTAAAGGTTTTTGTCAGTAAAATATGTCATTATTCACCATTTTACATTTTCGATAGATGCGCCATCGGTCGGATCTTTGGTAAACGTGCGTTATTTGACAAAATCTGCAAGGCGTATAGTATATAGTAAATTTTTACCTGCAGTTACTATTCTATCGAATGAATTGCTTGGTGAATAGAAAGTTTATTTTATTCCAAGGAATAAATTTATTCTAAGGCTAGTAACTTCTATCTTTAACAGTGTTTGGTGAATACGGGCCAAAGCAAGTTAAATAAAAGCTTGTAAAATAATGTTTGAGAAGCACTGTTTACTCTTTAGATATTTTGTACCGTGGGGAACGAGGCTCTACTAATGAACCGTTTGAAATGATAGGTGGCAATGGTAGGCACAATCAACCGTAATTCACAAAATCTCCGCGAATAGCTATGATTCCTTTAATGTATTATGTAATATTATTTTTGTTTGTACTTTGTTTTCTTGTTTATTTCGCAGTTCAAAACACTTTTAATATAATTATATGATTATTTTATTCCATCTTAATGTCATTTAGAGCTCGTGCAGACACGGCGGAATCCGAGCGTTTGCAACCGCGCTTTTTGAACCGCGGAAAAATATTTTGTGTTCAGACAACCGCGCCGCGGCGGTGAGCGTGCAAATATGCAGGAGAGGGACGAGGTTACATCCACCATATTTCAAAGATGGAAATCTAAGAAGCAATAATATGTTGTGTTTGTTCACACGTTTGAAACGCGCGGTCTCCGCAAAGCAACTGAACGCCGTCACAGCACGCCATAGAATTGTTTTCTCTATTTTACAGTAGAGTCCGTAGGCGATCGTTCTGAGACACCCTGTATATTGATATTTTAAGGCCACCAACAGGCAACAGCTAAGGCTATTTAGGCCTAGCTTTAATTCATATTTTCAGTTTATTATTTTTGATGTGAAACATCTTATGTCGGGCTGTGAAGAGCCGCGTGAGGGAAAATATGCAACGAAAATTATGGTCCGCTCCTTCGCTGCTGTTCTCCCCACCACTGCGGCACTCTCTCTCTCTCGGCTTCCGCGCGCTCGGGCACGGGAAGACAACCGCGTGTGTTACAGTGCAGGATTACGTCAGCATAACAGTTAGTTGCTGCTTTTGAAAAAATATATACTACTACATAGAGAATACCACCGAGTTCAATAACGTTTTCTTTGATGTTTCACATCTGTCGGGGGTCCCGAGACCCACACCCTTTCTTTAATAATAAATTGAAAATCCAGTTGACACTTTTACGAGCTCTCGGATTAGAACCTGGAAGCTATGGGGGAAAACTGTACTAGGGCAGCATTTGAAGCCATTGGCATCGCTACATGCTCGGCTATATTCAAGCCTTGTATGATACAGGAAAGAAGTAGAAAAATAATATGTATTGAGAGTCTTATACGTACAATTAAGTTTAAACATCAATATTTTCCGTATTCAACATGTATTTCATTCTGTAATAACACATAATCCTAGTGTTAATTTATTTCAACAAGTACGAGAGTTGATGGGTTCGGGGGGTGGTGGCTGGGCGCCTAGGTAGTCAAAGTGGGTTTCGTATAGAATAACCAAGATTTAGAGTATTCTGTAACACGCAACACTCAATCAAAGAAACTGATTCCGAATCTCACATTAATTATTAATAATATTTTTACCCGACTGCGCGACAGCTAAGGCAGGATATTGTTTTCCACGCGTATCTGGATATGACCGTATGTATGTATGTATGTACGTGGGATTCTTTATTCCCTCGTAGCATCGAAACGGCTGGATGGATTTTAATAAATGATGTGTCCTTCGATTCGTCTAAATCGTGCGATGGTTATAGGCTAGCTTTTGTTTTTATAAAACCAAAATGGCGGCCGTAAAATACAAAATGGCGGCCTAGAAACGAAAAAAAGTACTAACAATATTATTGATAAAACAAAACTACAAAGTTGTCACTAAAAAATTATTTAAAAAAAAATCCAGCACTGCGTAAAAATCGAACTTAAAAGATGGAAACAAGATCAAATGATAACATGCAGTCGGAGGCATCAGATATTTCTATTCAATTTGTTACTACTATGCCTCCGACTGCATGTTATCACTTGATCTCGGAGTTCGCTCAACAAGGAAAACGGTCGAAGTTCTTTCCGTCTTTGTAACTTATTTGCGTAAGCCTAGTTTCAACGTACATCAATAGAAGTGTCGCCTCTTAATAAAACTTGATTACTTTTTGGTACAAGATTAGAAGAAGACGGAGAAGACAGACAGACAGATAGACAGAGCGCGTTCCAATGGCATTACGTAATGATTCAGCGACGACGTTAGGTGCTAATGACTGGGGAGGCCCCACCACTGGGTGAGAAACGACATCCAGCTATCTTCTCGTCAGATGCAGCTCTTTTCACTATGTATAAGGTAGCTAAATGTCGTTAGAAACGTAGAAACTGTTGTTACAAGGAAATCACTTCCTTGTTAGCAACTTTTAGTAGGTGTTGTTCACCTGTCGTACAATTGTTGAGTTTTGTATCTGTTCGAGAAATTTTCAATTCAGACGAATTGGTTGAATGGTTGAATTATTTTAATGAAACTATAGTATTTCTCTTTTAATTACTATATTTCAATTTGTTAATTGCACTACAAACTCCCGCTTCCTACTCTCGAGAGATGTGTAAACATTCTGATTCAAAATAATCTCGAAGTTACTTTTGGAATTTCTCGACATAACCTCAAAACGTGTATTGTGACGTCACAATACAGTAGGTGCGGACTAACTATATTTTTTCGGGGACGCTTAACATTTGTAGGGGCCCAAGGGAGAGATTTGAGTAATTTTGTTGGGATTGGGAAATGGGAGATCACGGGTCTTCTCCAATTTCGGGGGCCCGGGACGCTCTAGCACCCTGCGCTTCTTGTCAGTTCGTAATTTTCAGAGAGACTGTATAAGGAGATATTTTTTACCGATAGGTAAATTAGACAATTTTATTTTTTAAGTTTCTGACCAATAAGATTATTTTCTTAAATCAATCGACGTGACTGTTACACTCGCTTGCGCTCGTGTGTCATAACTCGTCGAAAATCTATATATTAATACGTGAATACCGAAAATTTTGGTACTTTTTTTTACTATTTATTATGAAAGGAGGGGAATGAAACTTATATTCACTCGTGCCATAGATGTGCACAAAAAAAATCATGTGTGTATGATAAAATAAAGTTTCCCCGCACGGGAGAATATTACATGCAAATACATAGCGTTGTTTCTCTCGCTGTTTGGTGTAACTCGAGACCTCTGATGACACACCACGGAGATTCTATGAACTATCGATATGTAGACGATATCATTTTGTTGTCGATACAGTTATGTAGATGTTATAAATTCCAATTAGAATTTCGTTATTTTACAGACACAATTGGCTGAATTTCGACCACAGGCTATACTAGTATACTTTACTACGCCCTAGGGCCTAGATAAACAATCTTCTATTATAAGGCAAGTGTTTTATAAATCTTAATCTTTATGGTGTTTGTTGAGAAATGCAGAAATATGAGAGCTTTTACTGCAACAAAACTGCATATTCTAGCGTCTAGACAAAATAATTGTGACAAAGTGTACTACAATTCTTTTTATTTAACAGGACAAAGGTAGGCGAGTTTACAAGCATTTTTACACATCTTAAACGTCCTTGAAACAAGCATCTTTCTTAATGTAACAATTGTTATAATTCTTGAAATAAAGAAGTTTTTTTGTGTAGACCTTTTAATGCAAGAGTAAAAAAGAAACCTCTCGCTAACTTTATTGTTCTTTATTGTTACGAGAATTATTTTTTAAATAGACTTCCGAAAAAAACAAAAAATAGCCTGCATTCAGAAAAGAAAAAATGGGTATGTCTGTATCGCGGGTACAGTGAATACCGTTAAATACATATAATTATAAATTAATATATCCACTATTACTTATCTCATAGCATCAAATGTTCGTAAAAGATAGGTATAAGTAATAAATAAAATAATTGTCATTTTATTTTTTTATATTTTAAAATCCAATACCTATATATTTACTCATTAAAAAAAAATATTAAAAGCCTTCAAGATTCGAACCTGGGTTTGGCGTTTGAACATGTCGGTAGTCTAGTACTTTACCACACAGCGACCTGGCTTATGTCAACATTGCCCTTAAAACATAGGTGTACATGTTGTGTTTTGTTTCCTTCTATTTCCGTTACATCTAATATTTCTCAAATTCCACCCCAGTATGAGACATTAGACGTCATTCACGTCAAAAAGCGCCCTAAGGTAGGGCTATAATCAACTAGGGTAAAAGCACCTATTATAGAAGTTATACTTCTTTATGCGACTCCGAACGAATTTGCGCAAAGCGTTAAACGATGCGCGCGCCCCACTGCAGGCAGTTGCTGAACTAAAAACTTTAGAAAAATTCCGTTAGATGTCACGCTAAGAATACTTTGTATCTCGAGTCATAGATGTCGCTGTCGTACCAGTTGCGGGGTAAATGTTAAGGAGTATAACTTCGGCCGTGTGTAAAACACACACATGCCTTTTTTAACTCCGAACTCTCAAAAGAAGGGTGTTATGCGTTTGGATCGTATGTTTCGTATATTTGTGTATTAATTAGGGTGAAGTGAAATCGATGATTTTTGAGTTATTAATTTTTTTTTAATATCTAAGTATCTATATTATATAACACACATAAAATATTAATTTTTTATTTAGTTCCCAAGGCTATTGAGATTTAAAAAAATAACATGTTCTTATTTATTTTGCTTTACACCTATTTTATTTTTAATTTTACCAAGTCGGATTAGTTACCTAGTTATTTTAAAAAGTTTATAGAAGCTATGTAACTTCTAAATAATTGAATAATAGTCTTATTCAGAATGTTCTGATACTCTGATAGCCCGAAAGTTGGAATTTTAAAATAAAGCTTATAATTCCAGCTTTAGTGCTATCAGAGTCTGGGAACCGGGAATTTGCAACGCTCGATTATTCTCGAACTCTTGTCGGTCTATAATGTACTTAGTACATGGTATTTGAGAAACTACATTTTTCATTGTTGAAAAGTTCACAGAGAAGTCAACATAATAAAGCAGAGTTTTCGAGGAAATTCGATTCTCATCAAGCAGCCGAGTAGAGAGAAACAAGAGAAGACGATATTATTAAGGACTTTAAAGCAGTAAATCTTTTTCTCTGCAACCGGTCGTATGGCGAAGCAGTTAACTTTGCTTTCGTACACAATTTTAAGCCGGGAATACATCTGACAAACGTTGCCATTCATTCACAGTGCTATCATTCTCGGAAACATTTCTGAGTAACCACACATCTGAACGAATGATTTTCAATTTTTACATTCGCTAGAAACCGAGAATACATCTGACAAACGTTGCCATTCGTTCGTATTCCTTTGCAGTTTGCGTTGTTATCATTGCTGTTCGTATGCAGACATTCTCGGAAACGTTTCTGGGTAACCGCACATCTGAACTTGCAATATTTACATTCGCTAGCATTCGCAGCAAACCAACCTTTCTCGACAAATGATAGCGAACTACTGCAAATGATTGTCTACACGTCCACATATAGCAACTTTTCGAGACATTCTTGGCTTACATTTCCTTTTGATCTTTATATTTTTACCGACAGCCGATGGAAAACATTTGTTCGCACTGCTAGCCATTCTAACCCCACTTAATTTGTTGCAAACGATCGTCTACACTTCACGAACGCATTAAGGTACGTGCAGTACGCAGCTGGGATTCTAGATGGTAGCGTAGATCATAGCAGAGCTTGCTTAAATTAATGCATTGTTATATATTATGCGAGCGTACACAACGAAGCAGTGAGTGTAGCAGGTATAAGCGCTGTTACAAGAGCTGCTAGATTGAAGAATGTATCTCACCATTCTTTCAGCTCGCTGACTACTACAATCAACGTGTGACAACTGTCAAATGGCCGTTACAAGTTTCGCAATGGATGTGACTAGTTTAATAAGTGAAATTTTGCCAGTTTTTATTTAATTTGTTTTGAGTTTTTTCTAAGACGTATTTAAAAGTGTTAGGTTCCATACGTAAATATTCAAAAAACCGGTTTGGGTAAAATTTTAATTCTTGGTATAAATGATGAAATTCGCCATTTTTAGATCGTTTTCTATCAATAGGGTGGACATGATAGCTCCTACCCAAATTTGTATTTGAAATATACCACTTTGTAGCAGAAGAACACAAATATTCGTCTTCGCTATCTGACATTTCAAACGCGATTTAAGCTTGTATCAAAGCTTCGTTGTGCAAACCTATAAGAGCTTATAATTTCAGCCACCATCTACCATACATGCTACTATCTAGAATCCCAGCGGCGTACTGCACGTACCTTTATAAATTAACCTTTGACAACGCGAACGAATGGGTACGTTTGTCAGATGTATTCCAGGCTTTATGCAAGTGCAAAAGCAATGCTAGTTGCTGACTTAATTCCACATAATTTCTGTTGAAAATGCTCTATTAAAATGAGATATATCGGTAAGTAAAACGTTCTGGCGTGTTAATAATTCCGAACATGGTGAACTCGAATGATTTGCTTGCGCAGCCAACTGGGACAAGTGCAAGTCACGCTTTAAATGTTTGGACAGATTAACTTGTCAAGGCGACGCCTTTGCCACATTATAAAAAGAGGTCAAGTGCGAGTAGAACTCGCGCCATGAGGATTCTGCACCGTTATAACAATTTAATAACAATTAAGTTTTCTTAAGATTAATGCGCAATTATATCTTTTTTTTTAATAAAAAAAAAAGTTTGTCACGTAATAATTCCTAGACATAGTTTACAACCATCGCATAGGATGGCGTTTCAGTCGATCGCAAAATTGGTTTGCGTTCATAGTTATATATTTTTAATTTGTTTTCTGGAGTCTAGATGGCTCTACATGCTAATTGTGAGTTAGTACCTAGCGAAATACGTGATTTTTTTAAAGGTCTTATCTTTTTTATTGCATTGAGTTATAAAACTAGTTCGGTTAATCCAAGTTCTACTGTAGTTTGAAAAGTTAAAATTTACAAACTGAATCAACATAAACCGATATTTTCATTGGAAACTTTGCCAAACACATTCTGTCGTTTGTTATGTTGTATAATATATAAATATTTTAAAATGGCGTATAAAACTGGAAATTGTAAATAATATTTTGAAGTTTTCTAGCTGGAAAACAATGACATTTATATTTCTACCGACGATATTTATCCCATTTTATTATCCATTTATGTGTGTGACCTCATATCGATTTAATTTTCTATTTAGAATGTTTCACAAATCTGATTTTTACGATTACATAAATGCAACGAGATGTCGTCTTTAAGATTTGTATTCTGTCCGTCAAAAAAGGAGGAGGTTCTCAATTCGATCAATATCTATTTTTTTTTAATGTGTGTTCACCGATTACTTAGAAATGGCTGAACCAATTTTTTGTGTTCAGGAAGATGTCGGTTTGTTCCCATATAATTTTTTTCTTAACCTTTAACTACCCGCGCCGGTGTATAAAATACACCATTTCTACTAAGAAAGCGGGAAAACTCTGATGCGTTATCCCCCACTCATGCCCCTCGATGTAACCCTTGACCGATGTATTTACTAGGTACTCAGACAGTTGCGATTTGGTGGTTGGATAGTGAGTGTGTTTTTTTGACAATTTCTTTAATGCAGAATGGCTCTTATCTATATATATAAAACAGTTCCGTTACTGACGGACTGACTGACTGATTGACTGACAGACAACGCCCAGGTCAAACCGCTGAACATATAAACTTGAAATTTGGATAGTAGGGTCCTTTTGTGACGTAGGCACCCACTAAGAAAGGATTTTTTTGAAATTCAACCCCTAAGGGGGTTAAATAGATGTGGTGTACATAATACACCGCGCGGGTAGCTACACGAGATTCTAGAGCGCGGGCAGTTAAAGGTTAAATCGGTTTAGAAGTTTTTTTTTTAGAAAAAAAAATTTTTTTTTTCGATTTGCTTCAGTAAAATTAATTATCAATGCTAATTTCCCATGTTATCTGCAACGTAACAAAATATAGATTAAAACCTAACAAAGAAAACGTATCTATAAATTAAAAAATGGCATGTAAATCGGATCAGTGGTTCTTGAGTTATAAGCGCACTAACAGACAGACCGGCAAATATCCAAACCTAGGCATTACCTATTATTATTATTGACGTTTTTAAAATGCAAGTTCTAGGTCTTAGGGTGTGAGTTCTCTGATCATGCTATAAAATATACGGGACGACTCCATTTTTTCTATGTTGAGTTTTATAATAATCGATCGGTTGTTGCACATCCTTAGTTTTAATTTAAATAAAATATTAATTCAATATCGGTTCAATAATGAATGTAGGCCATTCAAAAGATTCTGACGTGTCAAGTTTGAAAAGAAATATGAAGCTAATCTTTTTGAGAGAAGATTTTACGGAATTTCTCATTTTTATTCAACCTTATTCCAGTCATCTGCACTCCCCCTATATTTCCATCTTGTTCGTCATTACAGACATGCCGGTTACACGCAATGTGACACTAAGGTTCCAATAAACTGAACTAATATACGCTCTCATTTAATTCATCCGAACTCACTGAAATCGATTTGAAAAGTTATGAAATATTTTGTGTATGGTATTTTTATTCATGCACTGTAAAAAATGGATGAAAAAATACTTTGAAAGATAAGGTAGAATTCACTCGATTTTCTAAGTGATTTTACATTATTATTTATTTTTACACAGAAAACTTCATAAAAACTTGGACTTTTACTGTAAAGTTAAACTAATTTGTGATTTTTACATAAATTAAATTAAAATTACATCATTTGTGTAATATTCCAATAAAGTGTGTAAAAATTACAAAATAAAATGTATAGTTACATCTATTAAATGGATGAAGACAAAACAAATTAATGTAAAATTAGTAACCACGCATGCGCAATGTGTTTTTATGGAATCTACGCGATGTGCAGGCGATACCTGTTTGCGACGCCATTTTCTTTTTGTGTGCCTATTACCAGATTAATCGCTGGCGACAAATGGACCATCGATAATCTATGTAATCGGTCTTCTCATTTCTTGCAGTGCAGATAACCATATTGAATTCAGCAGTACAATTGTACTGACACTGGCAGCACTGTCTCTACTACTCCATGTGTGCCGTAGTGTAGGTACATATCCCGCGACTAAAGCGACATATACATTTTAATAGAACTGAGATTGTTTTAAGTGTGTAGGATCAGAACCACTCTTATGTTTTGAATCAACTATAACTCACACATACTTATTTCAAGCTTTTGAATTCTGCTAACAGATGCGGCGGTCAAATCTGGCCTTCAGAAGGTGTGTCGCTCGTTAGTACAGCCATAACATATTTGTATTACATGTCATCTGTGATACTAGTAATAACTATTAATGTATAATTTAAATGCAGTTTACTGAGGTTTTACTGTACACGTTTGCTCGTTGATAGAGGAAAGTGGGGATAAAAGGAAGTGCAGGAGAGACTCTGGCGGAAACGGAAATAACGGCACAGATTTGCACCCGTTGGCAAATTTATTATTGCCAGGATGCTTTTTAATAATTTTGAATATTAATTAAGATGTAGATTAACATCCGAGGTAGATTTTCTCTCATTAATTGAAATATATTGCTAATATGATTTTTCTTCAATATTTGTTTCTAGAATTTTAATTTGAAAATTGTTTTTTCGTTATATTAATAGAGTATTAAATTGTGAATAAAATGACATATCACTTACTTCATTCTGATTTCAAATAAGCTCATAAATAAGTTTTGAATTATGTATGTAAGCCCCGCCCACTCAAAAGCGTTTTTGTTCATGACGTCACGATACATGCAAGTATAGAATACGTGCGTTTATAAATTATATACTATCTAAAAACCAAGAACAAACTGTTGAAAAATACTGTTTTGTACCTATGTAAACAATTTAAGCTATATTTCTATGGAAACGAACACTCGTCATATACTTTGACGTCATACAAGCTGTTTTTGATTTTAAAAGCTTTTATTTAATTTGAAATTTATTCGTATTTCAATAAACTATTGCATTTCAACGAATCATTCAATGTTTCTCAGATTTTAAAGTTGTGTTCAAATTGACGTGTATATTCGTGCTACGAAATAAAAATGAGATAGAAAAATGCATGCATATACCCTATTGTGTCCGTAAAAATAATTTGCGGTTTAATTTTTTTAAATATTTGGACCTAAACATTTTTTTGACATATTTATTTGAATTTGAGTCTCTACTTATAGCAGCTGCTCTTAGGGAGGTACAATTTAGTCGAAAATTAATCAAGGGATTACAAAAAGCTTTAATTATTTTAATTAACCTGAAATCCTCCTCGGAGCTGTGATTATATTAATAATTTATAATTTTATACAAAGTTTATTATATCAACAACAAACAATATGAAATCAACAAAACTCGCATACAAAATATGCTAACAGTATCAAAAATATGTTCAAGTAGTTAATAATATTTTATTATTATAAATAGAGTTTTTAAGCCTAGACCCTTAGGCACTTGACAATTTGGGCCCTCTAAGCCTAAAAAAAATTGGAAACAAAAATAAAAAATGGAAATAGATACCTAAGTCGCTATATTAAAATAGGCTATATTAAAAAGAATATAACAATAATAAAAAAATAATAATAATAATAATAATAATGCGTTTAACGTCCGTTTCTCGACATTATGTCATAACAGACGCCATTCGCACCATTACTATTTTCCATTTTTACCACTTCCCGTTTTATACATTTTTATTACACTTCAACTTATTTAATAGCAATGTGCGAATGGAGGAATTATAGGACATTAGGATAAGGTAGGCAACTTTGGGAGCATAGGAGTTTGACAGGTATTCGGCCATGGCCTTGAATAAGGAACCATCTCAATATTCATCTGGAATTATTGAGGGAAACCATGGAAAACCTCAAACAAGATGGCCGGTACAGGAATTACCGTTTCTCGGCGTGAGGCAGTAGGAAAAAGTCCTAGCCACATCTGCCCCCGCCGGGATTCGAACCCAGTACCTCCCCAATGCGAGTCTAGTGCTGTACCACTAAGCTACATCGCTGGGTAACAAAAATAAAAAATATAGAAATAAATATCATGTAGAATTTAGAAAAAAACGCAAAAAATTCTACGCTGCTATTAGGTCACGAACCCAGGTTCCTATGCATAGAACGCAAAAACTAAACCAACTGCGCTATGAATGGCAGTGTATATATACAGCCGTTTTTATGATTTAAGTATGTTGCGAATTCTTACGCAAAATTGCGAACGCTTCACATTTTTTCAGGAGCCAGGCAAAGAGTGCCTAACGCGCCTAAGGAAGTTTTCACTTCAAAAAATGGTTTATGTCATGGAATAATAAAGATAGTACGCTACTGACGCAATGTTGTTTGATGTACAAGACGTGTTGTGTAGGACCTGAAATGAAAAATAACTACAATTTTCAGAATGAAACTCGCTCGCTTTCAAAGTGACAGACAAATATTTCATATTCCTTCAGGCCTCCGGTAAAACATTCAACCATTGCATTGGTGTGACCTGAACAACGCAGTGTCGTAATTTTTAAGTGTCATTCAAGACTACAGTTTTTTGTCTCAGTTTTTACGGCATTATTATTTTTATGAATGAAACTCAAACATGTTCGTTCACTTTTGTTTATATATACTTTATAATTGAAACGTCAAATATTACTGGCAAATTATTTACAAAATAACTATTTCATTTATTTATTTATTGTAGATTATAGACGCGTCGACAACTTAGGTCATTAGCGTCTTAAATTACATTAAATAACAACTAGCTTAAAACTACATAACATCACAAGACATCCATGAGCGCAGGTGAGATTTGAACCCACGACAGTCTAGTCTAGAGGCTGGTATCAAGTATGCTATCAATTAGGCTACACTGCCCTCAATAACTATTTCATTTTTAGGGTTTCGTACCTCCGAACGGAACTCCTACGATGTCCGTCCGTCCGTCTGTCACAAGGCTCTATCTCGCAAACGGTAAGATGTAGTTAGTTGAAATTGTCATTCACCACTTTTTGCGTGACGTCACAATACAGTAAACTAATGACACTGCATATAGAATTCCAGCAGATTCACTCGACTGTCGATACTTCGAATGTTTGTCAGCCATTTTTTAAGATCAAAACTGTGTTAAGCGCGCGATCACGCCCCTAATTTTACTACACGACTGATCTTACAGTTTGACTCAGAACTGGCAGCTGTGTTTGCTAAGAACATGGCGGTCGATTGCGCAACATGTATGCGCTAATAATTAGGTTTTACATTTCGAGTGATTCACTTGATTAAACTGTGTTAGTGTATACTCTATCGTTTTGTACAGGATATGTATATTGATAGCACGTATAAATACATTATTTTTTTAAAATAAAGAAAAAAGTGCCTAATGCAAGTATATTTATGAAACGTTTATTAATGCTATGAGTATGCTAGCAGAACACATACTACTTTTGTCAATTTTCAAACTTTGTTATTAACTTCCCATTGGAAGTTATTCTAATGGGTCCGAAAATCGAATCAAAATTTTTAACAAATTTTTATGTTTCAAGATCACTACACTATTTTTAAACTATTTTTGAAAAGATGTCTGTGTGTGTGTGTGTGTGTGTACGTACGTTTCTTTCCATTTCTTTCTAAGACGAAATCTCGAGAATGAAAAATGATATCGACTACGTTAGAGTGCCAATCGACGCGTATTAACGTAAATATAATCTGAAAGAAATTTTTTCAAAATCTGTTCAGCCGTTCTTTTTTCTTAACCAAATAGACTCCAAAAAAGTAGATTTTACACAATATCTCGCGAATAAAAAATTATATCGACTTCGTAAGGGTGTCAATCGAGGCGTGTTAACATCATTTTAATCCAACATAAATTTTATAAAAATCGGTTCAGCCGTTTCTTTTTTTAATTATTATTAAAAATAAATAATAATTATGTTTTAATGATTAAAATGATTACTTTTCTGTGTAATATCTAATTTAATTATTATTATTAAATATTTATCAAACTGGGAAGTTCGTCGTCTGGACCTCAAGGGTCGCACTTTAGTCCTAATAAACGAGCCACCTCACGGCTTGTTTAATCACGGTGTCAGGTTATCTTGACTGTACTGTAATAACAGTAGACGAAAGCAGGAAATATACATAAATACGGCCGTAGTGATCTTTTCCTTTAGTTCGTTCGGCCACCGCACAGTGACAGCACAGGAGTAAAATAAATCTCAGTATTTGCTTCTCCGAGTTCGCACTGCGTTTGTCATTTTTTTTAAGCAATACGAACCGGCGTCACCTGAGAATTTTTTTTATGTTTATCTTGTACATTCGATTTGACCTAGAAGATTGATGTCTTTTTCTTAAAAGAGAACTTCTCCCTCAAGAAGTATTTATTCCCACACGTGTTGGTCGTCGAACGGAAATGATGTAAAAACACAAAAGATTTGTTTCTGTAGTAGACATAATATAACAACAAAATAAATAGTTTACTAACTAGAAAAATACATTAGCGACATCTCTTGATGACATTACGAAGTTCTGTGTCGACATCTATGAGCAGCGTAGAGAAGTGCGTATGTGGTTCGAATCCAAGCCAAGTTATTTTTATATTTTTATATTAACGAAACTGAATGTTAGTAAAAAATGGGTGTGTGCTTATGACCACACGACAGAAGTGAAAACTTCAGATTTTCTAATTTTAAAATATATATATAATTTTTTAATCACACAGTTTAATCATAAATATATTAAAATCGGCCTATACAATTAAATTTAATGAATATAATACCTTAACGATAATATTAAGTTTTAGTGTCATCTGTTAGCGCACGTGTGAACTATAACAAAGAAAATAACGATATCTCTCGATGACATTACGAACTTTGTTTATTGTGGCGACATCTATGAACTGCGTGGAGAAGTACGTATGTTGCTCGAGTCTAGGCTAAGTTTTTTGGGATTAACGAACCTGCAAGTTAAAATTGAATAAAATTCTATATATTTTTTTATTTATTGAAAAAGTATTTAAAATACTTAATACCTACCTATATTTTTACCCACGCATATTTATAAATGGAATGTTTGACACGTTATTAAAAAAGCAATATATCGTTTTTTTCTGTTCTGTTTCTACATTGACTCCGGTACGTTTTTGTTTTTGATATTGATGGAAAAGATGTCAAATGTTTGTTTATTAAACTGATTTATTTTTGTTTATTTATTTATGTTCGACATATTATTTATTAACATCCCATTGAAAGTTATTGTAATAGGTCCAAAAATCGAAATCAAAATGTATAACAAATTTTTATGTTTCAAGGTCACTACACTATTTTTACACTATTTTTAGAAAGATGTCTGTGTGTGTATGTGTACGTATGTACGTACGTGTGTGTCCATTTCTTTCTAAGACGAAATCTAGAGAATGAAAAATGATATCGACTACGTTAGGGTGCCAATCGACGCGTATTAACGTAAATATGATCTGAAAATAATTTTTTCAAAATCGGTTCAGCCGTTCTTTTTTCTTAATCAAATAGACTCCAAAAAAGTAGATTTTACACAATATCTCGCGAATAAAAAATTATATCGACTTCGTAAGGGTGTCAATCGAAGCGTGTTAACGCCATTTTGATCCGACATAAATTTTATAAAAATCGGTTCAGCCGTTTTTTTTTTTTTTTAATTATTGTCAAAAATAAATAATTATTATGTTTTAATGAATAAAATTATTACTCTTCTGTGTAATATCTAATTTAATTATTATTATTAGATATTTATCAAACTGGGAAGTTCGTCGTGTGGACCTCAAGGGTCGCACTTTAGTCTTAATAAACTACCCACCTCACGGCTTGTCTCGTTTTATTTTTTATTACACTTATATGTAGATTATAGACGCTCGACACTTAGGTATGTGTAACCTTTCGAATTATTTCTAAACAGAATTCACAAGGAATCTATTAAAATTTTTAACTTACAATTATTATTCTTTTTTTTTTAACTTTTTGTTTGTTTTTTAAAAATTCCAGAATTTTTTGGGTGCTTTTAAGAGTGTGCTGCCTTACGCTTTTATAGTAGCCACATCTGACGATCTTCAAGCGACTTAATCGCAAAATCGCGCGACAAAAAGTAGCAAGTGTTCGCTGGCTTTGAATGCTTTTGATATTAAATAATAAAGAAGACAGTGTGCAGTGGTTAGCGTCGCGGGCTCTAGATCAGACTGTCGTGGGTTCGAATCCCGCCTCCACTCATGGATGTTTTGTGATGTAATTTAGTTTTAAGTGTATTGTTATTTAATGTAATCAAGACGCTAATGACTTAAATTGTCGACGCGTCTATAATTTACAATAAATAAAATAAAAATTAAATAATAAAAACATGGTTTTCGATTTATTTTTGTGACCTTCTGGTGTAATTTTTGAACAAGGAGCATCCAAGCATTTTATAGCTTTTACGAGCCTCACCATGTCTAAAGTTAGTTGCAGATTATAGATGCTCGACAACCAAATCTAAATTCGGTACTGTGACAGGTGAGTTATCGAGAACGGGTACCTTTACCCTGTTGATATTATATTTGAAACAGGTAAGTAAAAAAAACGCCAGGATACGCATGTTATTAAAAAACCGTGAGCTGTCAATATATATCATTGAAATATGTAGTTTACTCACAAACTGACAGTAACGAAAATTTAAAAAGACTCATTCTCGTGCAAAGCCTCATCTCGTTTGCTTTGACTTCATGGCTTTTCTTGTATACATATGTGAGAATACAGTAGACGTCAGCTTATACGCCGGTTAACTACACAGCCTTAAATAAAACTTGATATTTTAACATTGGAAATGTTTATGTTCGTATATGGGGGCAGAGTTACGAGTTTTCGTTCAAGGCCAAAAGACAACGGTGTCGCGATCAAGTGAGGAGCAATCATGCAAAATTGAACAAGTGCAATTTTTTCGAAATGTGTTTTATATCATGTCTAGTTAATTGAGAGGTATTTGCGACGATCTGCGGTGTTATTTTTGAGCAAATGTTAATAAATACTGTAGAAAAATCCATTTAAAAGTTAAGTAATCAAGCAAAAGTGAACGCGTATATAACAGAAGAATAATAGGGTTATTCCTGACAAAACTAAACAGTGCATTGATAAATATTGTGTGTATAATAAACAGTTAAATATGTTTCATATATGCTGTTATCATTTCCAATGTCCTCGATGGTTACAAGGATTGCGAAATCTGTGAATTTTTTGAATAGAATTTTCATTTCTATTTTTTAAAGTACCTACATTACATAGAAAATCGCATGTTAATTTCAGTAATCCTTAAATGTTTTCAATTTTTTCTACTCACAAACCTTACAATTAGTGCCACGAAATTCGAATATGTATTTGGAATAAAAATACTTATAGTCTAGAGAGGGGAAAGTGATGATTCAGCGTTTACTTCTCCTGTACAACCTCGACCACTTATCGGCATTCTACTGTAGACTGGATTTGAAACTAATAGTGCTTCGAAAAGAGATATTCGACATGTTGGCATGTTCTACAGTCTCGTAGTCGCGCACTTATCGGCATTCTACTGTAGACTGGATTTGAAACTAATAGTGCTTCGAAAAGAGATATTCGACTTGTTGGCATGTTCTAACGGCCTCGTAGTCGCGCATTTAAAGAGGGTCTACTGTACATAATAGCATGCTAGAAGATATATTACCAGTATGTGGAGGACGCGGAGGTGTGAGACGTAGATCCATACGTCGGTTGTTTCACAACCGAAACTTAATATTTATGTTGTCTGTTCCACAATATCCCATGTTACACCTAATATATATACCTCTATACAGTAAAACCTACCACAAACCGAAACTGAGAGACAGAGAGAAACTATTTAAAGGGGTGAAACAACTTTCAAACCTGAAAATTAAAAATTGTCATTATATTATTAAAAATCTTGTCTGCATAAAAATATATACATGTGGCGGCAGAGCTGTATGAGAAACAGTTTCGCCGCTACAGCAAATCACAAGGATACTGGTCAAGGTGCAAACGACAACTACTATGTTTCATATGTATTGAACAGGGCGTAAATTGTGGCGACAGAGCTGTACAAGAAATAGTTTCGACGCTACAGCAAATCACAAGGATACTGGTCAAGGTGCAAACGACAACTACTATGTTTCATATGTATTGAACAGGGCGTAAATTGTGGCGACAGAGCTGTACAAGAAATAGTTTCGACGCTACAGCAAATCACAAGGATACTGGTCAAGGTGCAAACGACAACTACTATGTTTCATATGTATTGAACAGGGCGTAAATTGTGGCGACAGCGCTGTACAAGAAATAGTTTCGACGCTACAGCATTCACAAGGTCACTGGGCAAGGTGCAAACGACAACCACTATGTTTCAAATGCATTGAACAGGGTGTAAATTGTGGCGACAGCGCTGTACAAGAAATAGTTTTGACGCTACAACATTCACAAGGTCACTGGACAAGGTGCAAACGACAACCACTATATTTCATATGCATTGAACAGGGTGTAAATTGTGACGACAGCGCTGTACAACAAATAGTTTCGACGCTACAGCATTCACAAGGTCACTGGGCAAGGTGCAAACGACAACTACTATGTTTCATATGCATTGAACAGGGTGTAAATTGTGACGACAGCGCTGTACAACAAATAGTTTCGACGCTACAGCATTCACAAGGTCACTGGGCAAGGTGCAAACGACAACCACTATGTTTCATATGCATTGAACAGGGTATAAATTGTGGCTGCAGCGCTGTACAAAATACAGTTTCGCCGCTACAGAAATTCACAAGGATACTGATCAAGGTGCAAACGACAACCACTATGTTTCATATGTATCGAACAGGGTGTAAACACTGCTATATAAATATCGACATCACTCGGATGTTCTCGGAATTCTCGAAATCCAAGAAAAAAACTGTTTAGACTTGCTATTATACTTGTTTTAGTTTTGACAGGTTTCACTGTAAATAAATACGTAGTAGTTGTTCATTCATGATTTCATGGCGTCAGATGAAAATGGAAAAGCATCGATCCGCCAGTTTGGGAAGGTTTTAGACCATTAAAAATTTCCCGATACCTATGTAGGTAATATTGTGAACGTATTTGTTAGGCTGTTTATTAGTTTTGTTTCGGATTACCTAACTCAAAAACTACTGAACCAATTTTTCTTGTTGCTTGACTTTCAAGCATATTATACCGATGTCGTGATATTGTATAGCGTTTCCATGGCTACTCTATTACAAACCCCAAGTTCCCAAGTTCTAATCCTGGAATTGGTAAAAGTATCAACTGGATTTTTAATTTGTTAAATATAAATTGGTACTAGACCCAAAAACCCTAGCTGTTACTGTTAGTGGCCTTAAAAAAATTAAATAGCAATGAATGACCATGGAAAACTTGATAAAATGCAATGCTAAAAGTACATTTCGACTTTAAAAATTGTACCAGAAACCGATAGATAGATATTGTAAATCATAGACGCTCGACAACAGAGGTCATAAGCGTTTGAGCCAGAAATCGAGCTATAAAGTCGCACAGGACATGGCAATTGATGTATTTTTACGTCATGAGTTAGTAAACGAGCTGTTTGTGTTTTTGAATGATTCGTTAATATAACCGTAGGTAATATTTCTATACGGAAGCTGAAAGGCAACCGAATTCTTTGATATATAGGAAACTGATGATATCTCGAGTGATCTAGCGATACCTTCTGTCTTCTATTTTCCTTGAAAATGAGTTCCATTGTTTATTACATATATACAGGTATAGCAAACTGTAGCTTTACACAAATATATAAGGTAAATGTACCAGTTTCCGATCGCTTACCTACCTATAATCACTAGATATAGAGGACTGCTTAAATTAGTGGTTCCCAAAGTTGACTGGACCGCGACCCACTTAACAATAGCTATGTTCCAACCTGCCATAAATGGATCGTTTTGAAACGGTAACGAAACTGTTTTTATCGGTTTTGTGCGCACGCGCGTCAACCTTGCACGGTTCTGTGACGGTACAAACGTAGACATTGGTTGGAACGCTTTTGTGACCGTTTTGTGCATCAAATCATGGCCTTCATGGCCATGCATATGATCAAAATATATCAATTGTCATTTGTCAAATGTAAATTCCTAATTTCAGGCTTTTTTTGTAGTTAAAACAATTTTTAGAATTACACGAATATAAATATAATTAAATTTTTTAACTAAGAATTCAAATATAAATATTTAAATTAATAATTTTGCAAAAGCAAACAAAAATAAAACAAATCTCAAATGAAGAATAAAGAGATATTTGATTAGAGACGAGACAAAACAAAAATAAAACAAATTACAACTGAATAAACAACTGTCTCAAGTTGGTATTGAACAGAGACAAACGTAACAAAGTGCTTAATGCGCATGTCAGTTTTACAGTTTCATTTTGTTTTCATGTCTAGAGCATGTACCGAAATGGTCGTTCGGAAACCATTCACAAACTATCACAAATTCGGTTGGAACGCTTTAAGAATCGTCCACAAACGATCACAAGTTCGGTTGGAACGCGTTCTATCCACTGCGCATGAGCGTGACGGTAATATTACGGTATTCAGAGTGGTTGGAACAAAGCTAATAACTTCCAAATTCGGGACTCACCTCTTGGCTGTCATGAAGAAAAAAGGGCCATAACTATATGAATGAAGGACTGTTCAAATAAGAAAAAAAACATTCAGTTAGAATCGAAAATTTTAATACTTAATTAAATACAAGGAGTGATATTTCAATGAGAAGGATTTATTTGTCGGTCGGTCGATGTGTCGTCCTATTTTTCAGGGCCCACCCAATATTCGCTTGCAACCCATAGTTTGGGACTTAAATACAAAATTTATCCAAGTTTGACGTCACAGGGCCGAGTAAACATGGCGACGAAACACGGGATGGATTGGGAATATTATTCTCTTCTTCTTCTTCTCCCATATAAAATGAGGGCCTAATTACAATGGCGACTGTTTTCACTTTTAAATGTTTATACTTCCTCTATATTGGAATTTTTCACTTTAAAAATTAATTTAATTTTTGATACGGAAAAATGTTGAAACACTAAAAAGAACTAAATAAAATATAAGTAAAAAAACGGTTTTTAAAAACAATCTTAAATAATTAAATATGTTAATTTTTTACTCCTACGTAACTTCTTATTTTTTGTACGGAATCCTCGATGCGCGAGTCTGACTCGCGCTTGGCCGGTTTTTTTTATAACAGAAGACAGTATTCTTTTACAAACAAAATACTATTTTATTATACGACGGAATTTTTTTAGGTGGCTGTCGTACATTGCTTATTTTTAATCGTAAAGTTGTGGATCAATTCGTATAGAAATCGGTGTTGAAGCTCAGTCTATAGGAAACTGAAAATGCACAGACCATTTGCAGTCATAACCATAAATTGCAACCATTCATATAGTAGACATTGAGGTCACGGTGGACCGAACACGTAAATACACAAGTACAGTGTCTTCAAAAAATCTCCTAGTTACATCGGTACTGGTACATTATTTGCAAATCATATGTGTCATTTCTAAATAACGATGTGCCAGGAGTTGATCACCACTGACGTAACTCATAGATTTGTTTAAAGACACTGTATAGGGTGAGAGCTAGTGACAATTTTTTGGTGTTATTTATTCAAGGCCTTATTTTTGTGAAAATGTTGAGGGAGGCATACTAAAGTGTCCTGTGTAAGGGATTTTGCTAGATAGCGGTATGGGAGAGATGCAGACCGCCCCCAAAATGTAACAAAACAAGCCGTGAGGTGGGTCGTTTATTAGGACTAAAGTGCGACCCTTGAGGTCCACACGACGAACTTCCCAGTTTGATAAATATTTAATAATAATAATTAAATTAGATATTACACAGAAAAGTAATCATTTTAATCATTAAAACATCAATATTTAAAAAAAAAAAAAAAAACGGCTGAACCGATTTTTATAAAATTTATGTCGGATCAAAATGACGTTAACACGCCTCGATTGACACCCTTACGAAGTCGATATAATTTTTTATTCGCGAGATATTGTGTAAAATCTACTTTTTTGGAGGTTATTTGGTTAAGAAAAAAGAACGGCTGAACCGATTTTAAAAAAATTCCTTTCAGATCATATTTACGTTAATACGCGTCGATTGGCACCCCAACGTAGTCGATATCATTTTTCGTTCTCGAGATTTCGTCTTAGAAAGAAATGGACACATACATACGTACGTACGTACGTACATACGTACACACACACACACACAGACATCTTTCTAAAAGTAGTGTAAAAATAGTGTAGTGACCTTGAAACATAAAATTTTTTTTTCCTTTTTGATTTGGATTTTCGGACCCATTACAATAACTTCCAATGGGAAGTTAAAAAATGTCACAATTATTATTGCTTCAAGGCTGAAATTGTGTGTATAGCTTGTCGGTGACCCAATTTTGTCATTACAATATTTGCAGATCGATTGGTCAGTATTAAAGGGGTGGCAGATCACCCTAAACGTGTCATGTACCCGACGAAATTTATGTTATTAGTTCAAGGTTCAAATTTTAATATGTTGTTACGGCGACTGTTTTAAGCATATATTTCAATTTGCAGAACAAAATGTCGCTATTAACTCCCTTGCAGAACGAGATAAACATCTAGGTGAGCAAGTTTCCCTCTAAGAGAGGGGGTTAATAACGACATTTTGTTCTGAAAATTGAAATATATGCTTAAAATAGTCGCCGTAACAACATATTAAAATTTGAACCTTGAACTAATAATATAAATTTCGTCGGGTACTTATGACACGTTTAGGGTGATCTGCCACCCCTTTAATACTGACCGATCGATCTGCAAATATTATAATGGCATTATTGGGTCACCGACAAGCTATACAAACAATTTCAACCTTGAAGCATTAATAATTGTGACTATTTTTTTTGTTACATGTTGGGGGGCGGTCTGCATCCCTCCCATACCGCTATATCTAGCAAAATCCTTTACTCAGGGAACTTTAATATGCCTCCCTCAACATCTTCACAAAAATAAGGCCTTGAATAAATAACACCAAAAAATTGTCACTAGCTCTCGGGTCCAGTACCTACTTGTCAACGTAAAATACAAAATATTTAAAAATTTAATAATTATATTTGATGTGAAAACTACTTAACGCTGTGTGTAAAAAATTGAAGAGCCGTGTAACAGCTCGGAGCACCCTCAACTAAAAATCCATATTTGTAATTAAAAATTTACTTGAGGCTGTTAAAATGCCCGCAAACACTACGCGTTGACCTGGGGAAAATGGGGCATCATATTATGTTTGGCCTGGGGAAAGTAGCATATCATAAATATGTGCGGTCTGTGGAAAGTGGCACATCATATTTTCGCCCAGAGGAAAGTAACACATCATATGTTTGGCCTGGGGAAAGTAGCACATCATATGTTTGGCTTGGGGAAACTGTGACATCATATGTTTGGCTTGAGGAAAGTGCGACATCGATTTTACCTGCTGATTCATTCGCGTCAATATCGATTTCTATGGAAATTAAATTTTAGCTCGTATGTAGATTCGTAAAAAGTTATCTATATACCTAGCTTAAGTTTGGGTATCAGTTTTATCGAAAACGGTCCAGCCAGTATGACAAACAAATAAAAATTCTAGAATTCCTTGAGAAATTTTAGAACATGGAAGTCATTCATGGTTCGGGTTCCCCATGTCGATAAAAATAATGTAGATTATAGACGCTCAACAACATAGGTAAGTCACACGCGTCTTCGATATTTTGTATTCTTATGCAGTTTTTAAAAGAGGTAGGTATAGTTCTCCAGATTTTTTCCAATTTTAGTTTCAAGACTTCGTCCGATAAAAAATTAACAAATAATTTTTACTGAGATTAAAAGTGTTTTTCAAAGAAACATAATATATTCAAACAGTATAGAGGAGAGTAATTGGAAGTTATAGACGCTCGACAGTTGAGGTCATTAACGTTCAAACATTATTTTTCTTAGTTATACAACTATATCCCAATTTTCCTGAAACATACTGTATATTTTCGCGGAATATATAAAAATGTCCTAAGATACTTTATTGTCGAAAAAAGAAAAATATTTATTTATCCGATGGTGTTGGTGTTCTAAGGTTATGTTTCGATTGAAAGACAACATTAAAAAACTGTAAAGAATTCATATCATTTTTTCCCAGAAGTGAGTATATCATGTGACGTCACTAATATTTAAACATTTTTTGTGCGTTAGGCCAGCAAAAAAAGTAAATAATCAAGATAGCTGCTCTAATATAACAAAAAAAGAGAAAAAATTAAAATAAATAAATCGAATATATTAATATTGGACTAGAAGATAAATATTTCATTTATTTTTTTTATTGTTTATTTTAAACGTCGGTATTTCGTCCGACAACTTCTGTAATCCGGCATATTTATTTCTGGTAATCCGACAATGTCCCGGAGAAATACTGCTGTACAGTATTTTTAAGTGAAAATATTTTTACTCCCTCTCTTTCAAGAATTTTATTTTAGACTAATTCGGTGAAACATCGCGAAAGAGGCATAGAGAGCTCCGATATCAACTATGTTCTATCCTCCTTAACTAGCTGTCAAAGTTTTGAAGGTTATATGTAGTTATCATCGTATTCTCATCTGATAGTTTACACAATATCACTTGTGTTATGAAGTTAGTCACAGAATTAGCTCCACAGTCGACTATATTCAATCCTCCTTGTTCAGCTGTTAAAAAGTTTTGAGGTTATGTGTAGCTGTCCTCATATTCGAATCGGAATGTTTACACAATATCACGTCTTGTGTTATGAAGTTAGTCACAGAATTAGCTCCACTCTGGACAGTATGCAATCCTTCTTGTTCAGCTGTCAAAATGTTTTGAGGTTATGTGTAGCTGTCATCATATTCAAATCTGAATATTTAACACATCTCTTGTGTTTTGAAGTTAGTTACAGAATTAGCTCCACTCTGGACTATATGCAATCCTTCTTGTTCAGCTGTCAAAATGTTTTGAGGTTATGTGTAGCTGTCATTGTATTCGAATCTGATTATTTAACACATCTCTTGGGTTATGCAGTTAACCACAAAATTAGCTCTACTCTGGACTATATGCAATGCTTCTTGTTCAGCTGTCAAAATGTTTTGAGGTTATGTGTAGCTGTCATCGTATTCGAACACATCTCTTGTGTTATGAAGTTAGTCACAGAATTAGCTCCACTCTGGACTGTATGCAATCCTTCTTGTTTAGCTGTCAAAATGTTTTGAGGTTATGTGTAGCTGTTATCGTATTCGAATTAGAATGTTAAGACTTTCTTTAAAGTACCGGGGAATGTATTTCACTCATTCTTTTTCTTGCAGCTTAAAAGTATATAAAATTATCCCCATAATTGTTTTTCTCTCGAAAGAAACAAAACTGAATAAAGCTTTTTCGGTATCAAAAGTATGTCTTAAAAAAGTAGTTGTGGCGAAACAAAATGTGTAGCAAAAATGACAAAACTGCTAATTAATTTAAAATTAAATCACAATTTACAACGCAGTTTTCATTTTTAATTACCTCGACAAACTTTATAAGCTTAGTTTTTAATATTCGCTCATCACTTACAATTAATTCCCCATTTTCTCCACCACGTTATAAAATCATAAAATCACAGTTGAATTTTACTCATTTTTATTTATATTTCAATTTTTAAACGTAGGTATATATTATGACTTTTAAAAATAATATAAAAACACCGGTCGTTGTGCAAAACCCCGCCGACCAAATAATGTAGTAAATAAAATCGTAATAAATTTCGACTTGATATACATTTTTTGGACCGACATATTATCCATTTTCAGAATTTTTGTCTATCTGTCTAAGTTAATTTTTACGAAATTTTGACATACCTAGATGTACAATGTACATTTTTTGAACCGAATTATCCATTTTCAGAATTTTTGTCTGTCTGTCTGTTATAAGTTAATTTTAACGACATTTTGACATACCTAGATGTACTGTACATTTTTTGAACCGAATTATCCATTTTCAGAATTTCTGTCTGTCTGTCTGTTACAAGTTAATTTTAACGAAATTTTGACATACCTAGATGTACAATGTACATTTTTTGGACCGAATTATCCATTTTCAGAATTGCTGTCTTTCTGCCTGTTAGAAGTTAATTTTAACCAAGTTTACAAAATACCTAGCACTTATAAGTAATTTTCAGAATTTTTATCTTTCTGCCAGTTGTAAATTGATTTTAAAGAAGTACAGTGTTTAGGATACCTAGAGACCGAATTAATCATTTTCAAAATTTTTGTATGTGCGTCTATTTGTTTGTTCTGGGTTTACTCAAAAACTACTAAACCGATTTTGGTCAAACTTTCCCTGTAGTTTTTATTGTACTTCAATAGAGTAGAATATAACATTGCGGATCTACGGATTAGTGGGATGAACAGTAGATAAAAAATAAAATTACTAAGACGTAGAACTACTTGGGCTTGAGAATAGTCGAGCGTGTAGCAAGGCTGTTGTTTACATGGCGTTGATATGGTTCTTCAATTACAAGTCCCCAGTTCCCGGGTTCTAGCCTGAGAGCTGGTAAAAGTGTCAATTGAATTTTCAATGTATTATTTAAAAAAAATAATGAATTAAAAATATGAATTGGTGCTAGGCCCAAATAACCTTAGCTGTTGGTGGTCTTTAAAACACAATTTAACAATTTTTAACGTAGAACTATTTCTATAGTTTTATAATGACGTCATATCCGTCAAAAAATACTAACATGGCATACATGAAACTCTGGCGTAACTATGGTAATTTGCGTCACACATTTTTTTATCACAAATTTTTTGTAACGCATCATTTTACCCCTTATATATCACCGGGAAAGACGTCGATCTACGTCAAAATCATGGGTAGTTAGCTAGTATACGCATTAAAAATCACAAAAATATAAATTAACTTACATATCCTATAGAGTAACAAATTTTTTCCCGCCATCCGACACGCGCCAATAGTGTATCTGACGATGTACTATGTATAGGCACACTAAAGAAAACTTCTTTGATTTTTATATTGCGGCGGTACACAAAATTCGACCAATAAAATCGCAGCGATTGAATTTTATGTATACAAAAAGAAAATGTCAAAGTTGATTCATATATCCTTTTGCGAAAGAAAATTCGGATAACAGTTTTTCAGATTATACCTTCAGGAGAAACCTACAATCAAATTACTTAAAATATACATAGCTGGATAAATAGGATCAAACGAGTAAAATTATGAAAGAAAATTTAATGTATTTTCGCCAAAAATGTATTCTGTACTAATAGGCCGAGAGCTAGTGACAATTTTTTAGTGTTATTTATTCAAGGCCTTATTTTTATGAAGATGTTGAGGAAGGCATATTAAAGTGCCTTGAGTAAGGGATTTTGCTAGATAGCGGTATGGGAGGGATGCAGACCGCCCCCAATATGTACCCAAAAAAATGATCACAATTATTATTGCTTCAAGGCTGAAATTGTCTGTATAGATTGTCGGTGACCCAATAATGTCATTATAATATTTGCAGATCGATTGGTCAGTATTAAAGGGGTTGCAAATCACCCTAAACGTGTCATGTACCCGACGACATTTATATTATTAGTTCAAGGTTCAAATTTTAATATGTTGTTTCGGCGACTGTTTTAAGCATATATTTTAATTTGCAAAACAAAATGTCGGTATTAACCCCCTTGCAGAACGATATAAACACCTAGGCGAGCAAGTTTCCCTCTAAAAGAGGGGGTTAATACCGACATTTTGTTCTGAAAATTGAAATATAAGTATGCTTGAAACAGTCGCCGTAAAAACATATTAAAATTTGAACCTTGAACTAATAATATAAATTTCGTCGGGTACATGACACGTTTAGGGTGATCTGCCACCCCTTTAATACTGACTAATCGATCTGCAAATATTATAATGGTATTATTGGGTCACCGACAAGCTATACAAACAATTTCAGCCTTGAAGCAATAATAATTGTGACAATTTTTTTTTGTTACATGTTGGGGATGGTTTGCATCCCTCCCATACCCTTACTCAGGGCACTTTAATATGCCTCCCTCAACATCTTCACAAAATTAAGGCCTTGAATAAATAACACCAAAAAATTGTCACTAACTCTCGGTCTATAAGGCAGTTTCTTTTTACAACCTAATAAACGAAAAACTTTTTTAAGGGCGATTAGCAGGTACCATTTCGCATTTCCAAGTTAATATTATTTACAATACAATATTGTCATTAGTTGTCAGATTGAAACCTGGAAAATGTGTGTGTTTTTTTATAAGGCCAACAGCAACCAGGATTATTTAGGTCTAGTGCCAATTAACATTTTTAAATTTATGAAACTGGGGGTTTGTAACAAAAGAGCTATAGAGAAATGTCACTTAAATTCTCATTTCTCTATTAAAATATAATATAGGTTTTGAATTGTTCGTCAATTTGAAAAGGCAAGATCTATTGACACTTTGAAATATTTGTAAAATGCTATAAGTTACAAATTTATTGAACACCCGTTATATTTAACAAACAAATTCGTTTTTCTGTTCATTTTATGTAATTTATATAATTGAACTTTTTGATGTACAAAAATCATATACCGTTATAAAATAGCAATTTTCACAAATTGGTTTTATTATACTATATTATATAAAATATTTATAAACAGAAAGTTTTTGATATTATTTTAATTAACAAAACTGGTTAATTCATATAATTTGTTGTGCTTATATTTTGTATTTTATGAACATGAAAAGAATTTCAAAATAATACAAACTGAAAAACAAAATGGAAAGAGCTTGATATTTCTTATCGGTTAAGTATTGAAATATGTATTGTCTAAACCGACTTGAAGTTAAAAAATACCCGGTTTATGAATAGAAAAATATCGATCTGTTTGCGTAGATCCATAAACTAAGTACCGTCTTTTCCACCATATTTTACCGTTCTTCCACCACACGGTTTTTTTCCGAATTCCGATATACAAATTTTCGTTGCAATTTAAATGCTCTTCGCACAAAACGCTGTGCGTCTGTGCTCAACACGTGCGTAGATTCATGATTTTATAACCTATTTAGACATTTAACGCACACGATCCATTCGTTGTTAGTTTTTTTCACTAATTTCAAAAAATTTGCTGCAAAACGGTAAATACGGTTCTTTAATCTTAGTGTAAAAATTAACAACTAGTGGATTGTGTGTGTTGAGCACACACGATCCATTCGTTTTTGATTTTTTCACAAGTTCAAAGAAATTTGCTGCGAAACGGGAAATACGTTTCTTTAAGCTTAGTGAAAAAATTAACAACGAATGGATCGTGTGTTTCTACTCAACACACACAACCCGTTCGTTATTAATTTTTTCACTAAGTTTAAAGAAATTTGCTGCGAAACGTAAATAAGTGAAAAAAATTAACAACTAATGGATTATGTGTACTCAACACAAACGATCCATTCGTTGTTGATTTTTGCTCGTTTCATTCATTTTTAAAACTCCATGTCGGTTTAGACAGTACTGTAATCTGACATTTTGTTTTCAGTCAGAATTATTTTGAAATTTTCACGGCACAAATCTCTCTGAACTCGGTGAGTTGCCAACGAATGGACCGTGTGCTTTGAGTTATTTGGAATGTGGCACATACGTCCACATTCTGTTAAATACATATTTAGTGATGTGGACAAGGTGTTATGGTCAGTACTCGATTTTTGACTGGACCATTAAAAAACATCCGGTATAAATGTTTAAAACAATTTTTTTTAACTTGTAGGATATGTGTGAGTTGTGAGTGAGGTTAGATTGTCAAACATGTTACAAAATATATAACATGCTGTCCTTTACAAATGTTCGCTGCTGTCAGCCTGTCCCCCCCTCTTCAAACCGTTTGCGGTTTCACGTTAATATCATTATAAGGAAATATAAACTTATTAAAGTGTCATAATATTTTGACATTGTTATATCACATTATTATTCAGGTTGTGGTGACCATTTTGTATGATATTTGCAAATGGAGAAATCTATTGTTTGAACCAGGGAGTATTAAGGTTTTAAGGAGAGGAATCTGTATTCATTGGACACGGATAATTTTTATAGATTTAGTCGCTAGAGGCGCTGCGAATAGCAGAAACCGAATGTCAACATAAAAAATAAATGCAAATTTTACTTACAACTAAGAATATTTTGTAAAAAACTTGGTGAATTTTTATGAACAAGGGTACAAAATGTGATTCGTAAGTCGTACGGGTCATATCTTGGAGTTTTCAAATTCCTCAGTCTATGGTTCCTTAGACTAGATAGGTTCCTACTGAGAACAGCGCTACTTGTGACACTTTTTCAAACTACGAAAATCACCGATTTTTGTGCCTCACGCATTGCTCTACTGTAGGCCACGGAGATTTCTCTCCTTAACTTTTATTCTCCATGGTTTACACAACATCTCCTGTGTTATGAAGTTAGTCACAGAATTACCTCCACTGTCGACTGTATTCAATTCACCTTGTTCAGCTGTCAAAATGTTTTGAGGTTATGTGTAACTGTCATAGTAATCGAATGTGAATGTTTACACAATATCTCTTGTGTTATGAAGCTAGTCACAAATTACCTCCACTGTCGACTGTAATCAATTCTCCTTGTTCAGCTGTCAAAATGTTTTGAGGTTATGTGTAACTGTCATCGTAACAGAATCTGAATGTTTACACAATATCTCTCGTGTTATGAAGTTAGTCACAGAATTACCTCCACTGTCGACTGTATTCAATTCTCCTTGTTTAGCTGTCAAAACGTTTTGAGGTTATGTGTAACTGTCATCGTAATCAAATCTGAATGTTTACACAACATCTCTTGTGTTATGAAGTTAGTCACAGAATTACCTCCACTGTCGACTGTATCCAATTCACCTTGTTCAGCTGTCAAAATGTTTTGAGGTTATGTGTAACTGGCATCGTAACAGAATCTGAATGTTTACACAATATCTCTTAGGTTATGAAGTTAGTCACAGAATTACCTCCACTGTCGACTGTATTCAATTCACCTTGTTCAATTGTCAAAATGTTTTGAGGTTATGTGTAACTGTCATCGTAATCGAATGTGGATGTTTACACAACATCTCTTGTGTTATGAAGTCAGTCACAGAATTACCTCCACTGTCGACTGTATTCAATTCACCTTGTTCAGCTGTCAAAATGTTTTGAGGTTATGTGTCATTGTAATCAAATCTGAATGTTTACACAATATCTCTTGTGTTATGAAGTTAGTCACAGAATTAGTTCAGAATCGAACCGAAAACATACGTTCGAATAAACGTAGAGTTAAAATCGTAGCCGTAGGCAGATATTAGAGAGCTAACGAAAACTCAGCAGGGAAGGCGACACATTGAGATTGAGTAGGCATGTTAGGAGAATTTATAGGGAGCAGTTCCAATTTGCAATTTAAATTAGCCAACCTTCTTTTGTAACTGTAATACGATTGGCTGAATCTATATATAGTCTAGCTAGCGTCAGTGAAACACAAGCTGAAAGTTAAAAAAAAAATCAAATATCTCGCCTGTTAGTTAGAAATTTACACTACGGAAAATATAGACGCATTTTATGTACTGTAAAACGAATTTAATTTTTACTAACGATTTTATAATAGTATATTGTGTAACTAGTGTGCTTAATATATATAAAATATATAAATATAAATATAATGAAATGTGGAAAAATTGCATTTATGAATTATGAATTAAATCTAGCAGCTCTTGTAACAGCGCTTAAAAAGAAATAAAATACATCTTTATACGTCAGGCGCGATATTTTCAGCACAAGTAGTAGGCGAGCATACACGAGCCTTGGCGAGTGTGCATCGCGAGCCGCATACGAGTGCTGAAAACATCGCGTCTGACGCATAAAGATTTAGCACATGCGTTGCACACTATACTTTATATAACACATGCATGGTTTTAGAATTTAATTGAATTAAAAAAACAGTTACATAATGGTTCATTATGCAACTGTTTTTTCATTATAGCACTGAAAAGCGTTACATAATGGTCACTAGTCAATAAACGGCTATTTAAGGTTCGCAAAACAGATACGAAAAAACACTAAAAGCGTGCATGTGTTATATAAATATTTTTATTCAACACATTTTTAGTGTTTTTTCGTGTCTGTAATGCAGATCTTAAACGGTCATTTATTGACTGGTGAAATCATGATCAATTATGAAACGCTTTTCGATCCTATTATGAAAAACATTTGTAAAACCCGTTACATAATGAACCTCTTTTCGATGCTATAATGAAATATGGTTACTATGGCAACGAGGTAAATAAATATTGTATCAAGGCCAATGTTTTTATTATGAGATGTACTGCTGTCAGTGAATCTAAGGTGTTTGATATTAATTCAATTAAAATCTAATTAAGCCATGCATGTGACGAATAAAGTATAGTGGGCAACGCGTGTGCTAAATCTCTATGCGTCAGACACGAGTAAAAAAACATTTTTGTAATACTGTGCCTTATGATTTAAAGGATCTTTTTTAATATGTATTATATTTTCCTGACGTTTGTATCCACATTAGTGGCTTTTCAATAAAAAATTATTATTATTATTAAATTATTATAATGGGCGAGCGCACACGAGCCGAATGCGAGTGCTAAAAACATCGCGCCTGACGCATAAAGATGTATTTAGCACACTAGTTACACAATATACTATCCAAACAGTAGCATAATATGCTACTTTTTACCCGATTACGGAAGGTTAAAATAAAATTTCTTCCAAAACCGATATTAAGACGAGCTAATCCGTTTTATTAGTGTATTTGCCATATGGCACATACACTATTGGCGTCGGTCGGATGGTGGGACCTAGGGGTCGGACCAAAATTTCTCGACGTTTCATAGCCTCCTGAACACTTTGGCACCATTTTTAAAAATGTTTATATATATATATGTATGTATATATATATTTATATATATTTTATATATATATATATATATATTTATATATATATGTGTGTGTACACGATAACTCTCGACAGACTTAATCGATTGAAACGAAATTTGGTACACACATTGGAACCCATCACCGCAAGAAGCCTATTTAAAATGGGCCCGATCGGATCATTTTCAGGGTTGTATTTAGGGGTTCCAAAAAGTTTTTGGGCCCAAAAATACCGAAAAATTTGTCAGAATCGTTTCAAAATTGAAATTTAACTCTTTAGTAAAGATTAAAATGTGCTGCTAAAATTTTAATAAAATCGGCCCGACAGGACCGGACTTTCAAATTTTATGAAAACACTAGTTTGTTGATACGGATTTACTTATGGAAGGGTGTATTTAATTGGGTGTACTGATAAAATCCATGTCTAATATTGAAATTTAGAAAAATTTAATTATTTTAAGGGATGTATTAAGGGGTTAAATTTTTTATTTTGTCCAAAAACAAACTTAAGTTCACATAATAAAGCCACAATGCCAGTATTAGCAAATACACTATATTGTCGGCAGGGTTTTGGCACTGCGACCCGAGTTTTTTTTTTTATTGTAAATTATAGACGAGTCGACAACTTAGGTCATTAGCGTCTTGATTACATTAAATAACAATTCACATAAAACTAAATTACATCACGAAACATCCATGAGCGGAGGCGGGATTCGAACCCGGGACAGTCGGATCCAGAGCCCGCGATGCTAACCACTGGACCATACTGTCCTCTGAGCGAATCCGTGAGTGAAGGCTAGATATATTTTTAGATTACTGAAATGCAATCCAAAGTTAAATTTGAATATATGTGTCTAAAATTACATACAAATGTGTTTACTTTGTCATTACATAATGAGTAAGCCATTTTCATGTACCTATATAATATTACTTAGATTATTCTAGATATATAATATACAGTGTGTCCTAGGATTAACGAAACAAAAATTCCAAGTCTTCATGGTTTCCGGGCTTGTAGGCCGTGGTCCGGTAGTATTTCTACCTGACGTTTGGTCTACAACTGCGATAGACATTCTCAAAGGCGATGTGGCAGCGGTCGAAGTGTCCTCCTTGGCGGCTGCCACATCGCCTTTGAGAATGTCTACCGCAGTTGTAGACGAAACGTCAGGTAGAAATACCACCGGATCACGGGCTACAAGCCCGGAAACCATAAAGATTTGAAACAATGCCGGCCGTGAAAGCTTGCACACCTGGATGAAATAAAAATTGCTTAAAAATAAATTTTATATTTGGCGGTACATTTTTTTTTATATCTATTAATTTTAATTAAAATGCAAACTTTAACAAGTTTTTTACTGCAATATTTCCTTTCCGGATAAATTATAGGAAATCGAATTTGATGAGAACAAATATTATTATTATTATTATTTTATTTCTTTCAAAAGACTACAAGGAGTCGAATTTGTCAGACATGGTAAATATAAAAATAATAGCAAATATGAAATTAAACTATAAACAATACAATAAATTAATTTAACTGTACCTATATTGGTTTTCCATTATTTGATTTATCTACTAAAAAATAATTTTCACAATCTTGGACAAAACATTTATAAAAATATTTGCTGCCTGCGATGAAAATATTGTCGCTTACTGTTCAAACCCCTTTTACTGTAGCTTGTCACTCATCAAAAAATATAGGCTTTTAAAAATTGAAGGAGTTTTTCAAATCGGTCCATCAGTTCCCGAGCTTTGAAGAAATATATACAAACTTCTTCTATTATATACTTAATAATAATAATTTTTTGATAAATTAATAAGATTTATACGGCTGAATTGCAATTGAAAATGGAAAGCAGCCAATTATATAATTGATTCGAAACATATTGGTAAAAATCATTATGGTTGGTAAAATGATTTTTTCCAAAATGTTTCGAATCAATTATATAATTTGCGAAAAAAAAATTTTCAATAATAATTTTATTTGCCAAATATAAAAATACATTAAGCTGACATTAGTACCTATAATAACTACGAGCGAAGCGAGTGAGTAATGTAATTATAATATTCAAGCGAACGAGCGAAGCGAGTGAGTAATATACCACTCGGGAGCGAACGAGCGAAACAAGTGAGTAATGTAATTATAATATTCAAGAGAACGAGCGGAGCGAGTGAGTAATGTATTGCACCCGGGAAATTCCTAGCACCCGGGCTTTCTTAGCATCCGGGCGAAGCCGGATCGGGCCGCTAATATAGATATAAAAGTGATCGACTATCGGTGAGTGATCCAAAAACCGCTATAAAATTTATAGGACACATTGTATATTATAATAATATAATACACGCACAAAATGCTAATGATGTTCTTGGAAGTTTCACATGTATTGTGAGCGCGTTTATTTGCGGAATTCCATTCCTTCCTTGCGCGATGCCAATACAGAGATACCTAAATTGTAAATATGTGTAAACGAAAGCGAAATTCCCGATACAAGGAGAGAGCGAACTTGCGAGTGCCTACGAACCGTAGCAGGTGGCTACGCACGTAGAATCATAAATAATTGTATTCAATCCACGCGAAAACGGTTGGCTGCACTGTAAAGATATTCAATACTATGATACAAACGCAAAGATTTTGCGAAAAATTATAGTCCATCCTGAAATAGTATAGAATACCAAATCTTTTTGGTTTGAATTTTTCGAGTGTTTGTGTTTTTTAAAAACCACCAACAACTAAGGTTATTTGCGCCTAGCACCAATTCATATTTTCAATTCATTATTATTTTTTTAATAATAAATTGAAAATCCAATTGACACTTTTACCAGCTCTCGGGCTAGAACCCGGGAACTGGGGACTTGTAATAGTGGAACCATAACGACGCCATGTAAACAACAGCATCGCTACACGCTTGGCTATTCTCAAGCCCTTGAAGTTTTCGACAAAATTACCGGATAGAATTAGAATTAGAATTAAAAAGTAGGGGCCCTTGTAGGTATGCACTGCGACCAATAAGGTCTATTGTGCTCCCCTAATGTTCCATCAGTTCTTTAGAATTCCCAGACAGTGAATGTAGTCTAGTATCTTACTTGTGCTGATGTCTTTAAAATCCTTAGGTAACATTAAAGTTGATCCAAAGTGTTTATACCTTGTCTGTGCGACAGCTTCGCATTTACAAAGTATGTGAGCAGCGGTTTCCTCCACCTCTTTGCACTTGCTGCATAGAGCATTGTCGGAAATACCCAACCTGTGTAGGTGTTTGTTAAGATGACAGTGTCCTGTTAATATCCCAGTCAAAGCTCTTAAGTTATTCCTACTGAGTTTTAATACTTCAGTAGTTCTTTTCCTTAGAGGTTCTTCAATGAAGGCCTTTGAGTGTGCTTGCGCTGGAATTCTAGTCCAGTATATCTTGTGTTGTTCCTGGAGCCAATTAGTCACCGCCTGCTTGGCAGTTGCCTTAGCAATTCCGCATATAGGTTCTGGTGACATTGACTCACTGTTTGATCCTTCCTTTGCTAATGAATCAGCTGATTCATTTCCCGGAATATCTCGATGTCCAGGTACCCAAATTAGGTTAATCCTGTTTCTGTTATTTGCCAGATGTTGTAGTGCTGTCTGGCATTCCTTTACCATATTTGAACATACTCTTTCAGAATCAAGGGCTCTCAGCGCCGCTTGACTATCAGAAAATATGTTAATAGTCTTCCCAGAGTATTTCCTGGCTATATTTTCTTGTGCACATATTAAAATGGCACAGATTTCAGCCATAAATACCGTGGCATAAGCTCCTAGTGGTCTACTGATGCTGAGACGCGGTCTTACACCATATACCCCTAAGCCTGTACCTGAGTTTGTTTTCGATCCGTCTGTGTACCAGATCAACCCCTCAGGGTTCCATGATTGGTCTCCTCTTTCACAAGCCTCTCTGCTCAATATAGTAACCGAGTAAGTCTTATGAAAGATATATTCCGGCTTAATGCTATCTGATCTCATTTCCAGGATTTGATCATAGCCTTTTATCCGTTCAATTGTCCTGTGCCCTTTTAACGTATGGGTGGAAGCCCACATTCCGTTACATTGTAACCTATAGGCACCTAGTCGGGCTTCTGCCATCACCACTAAATGCAGTGGGGGCAGTCCCAGAAGGACTTCCATGGCCGCAGTAGGGGTAGTATTCATTGCTCCTGTTATTGATAAACAGGCTGATCTTTGTAGTTTGCCCAGTTCAAGTTGAGTAGTCCGGAACTCGGTCCTGGGCCACCATACTAGTGAAGCATAGGTAAATGCGGGTCTAATGACCGTTGTGTATAACCAGTATACAACCTTCGGTTTTAAGCCCCACGTTTTGCCTATCGCTCTTTTGCAAGTCCAGAGCAATATCATTGCTTTGTTAATTTTTATTTCTACATGGGATTTCCATGTTAGTTTGGAATCTAACACAACCCCTAAGTATTTGACTTCGTCGGTCAAAGTTAGTCTAGTGCCGAAGAGTATAGGCAACTGATGGTTCATATCCTTCTTCCTCCTTGTGAACCTAATCATGTTTGTTTTTGTTGGGTTGACTGTAAGTCCGGTTTCCCGGCACCAGCTCTGCACAACATTTAGGGCAGACTGCATCAAATCCAACAAAGTGTCATAGTGCTTACCTTGTATAAGAATCACTAGGTCGTCCGCATAGCCTTGCGTATAAGCTCCTGATGTGTTAAGGAGAGACAGTAGTTCATCGATGATTAATCCCCATAGGAGTGGTGATAGAACCCCTCCTTGTGGACAGCCACGAGTCACCTGTACCTCCACTGTCTCGTTGTAGAGAGTAGCCTTGACTACTCTACTACTGAGCATAGCATGGACCCAATGGCACAGAGTTTTGTTGATACCTCTTCTTTCCAAAGCGAGGCCTATAGTTTCTATTGAGGTATTGTCAAATGCACCCTCAATGTCCAGAAACGCTCCAATAGCGATTTCCTTGTTTTCCAGCGTCTTTTCAATTCTACTAACTAGATTGTGTAGCGCTGTTTCACAAGATTTCCCAGATAGGTACGCGTACTGATTATCATGTAAAGGAGAAATCTCAAGTACGCAGTCCCTAATATATCTGTCTATAATTTTTTCCAAGGTTTTCAGCATGAAGGATGTTAAGCTAATCGGTCGATAAGCTTTGGCTGACATGTAGTTATTACGTCCAGGTTTAGGTATGAACGCAATCCTTGTTTTCCTCCAGCTTACTGGAATGTACTTTAGTGCTATACTCGCTCTAAATATTCTACAAAGAGGTCTATTGAGATAAGTAATTCCCTTCTGTAAAAGTGCCGGGAATATCTCGTCACCTCCAGGAGATTTAAAGGGAGCAAATGAGTTAATTGCCCATATTATTCTGGGTATATCAACCACCTTGGACGCTAAGTTCCAATCATCCCTCGAGGGCCTGCCTGGGGCCCTGAAAGGAGTGGTGATACCATTGGTTTCATCCAGAATTGTAGATCCAGGAAAGTGAGTCTGGAGCAACACCTCAAGAGTCTCCTTACCTGTATGGGTAAAGTTCCCATTTGCAGTCTCTAGTGACCCTATTTTAGAGCGATGTTCACTGGAGAGAATTTTATGGAGTTTAGCACTGTCTGGAATATTCTCGATCTCCTGACAGTACTTCCTCCACTTATCTCTCTTGGCCCTTCTGAGAGCCTTATTATACTCGGTTAAGGATTTTCTATATATTTCCCAATTCCCGGTTGTTTTAGCCCTATTAAAGTGTCTTCTGGTGTCTTTCCTCAAGGTGGTGAGCTCATTATTCCACCAAGGGACGTGTTTTGATAAGCTTCTAACCACCTCAGGACAGTTATCTTTATAGGATGTAATAATAGCATCATGAATAAATTCAGACGCTAGTTCGAGATCCCCCACTGTTTTGACCATACATGGACCCTTAGGAATATCAATTCCTAGACTGTTGATATAGGAGTCCCAGTTGGTGTTCCTGGGATTTCTACGTAGTTCTGGTTCAACAGTGGGAGTTTTAATTTGAAAGCATATGTATCTATGATCCGAAAGTGAGGGATCATCAGAAACATGCCAGTTATTAATCTTATTACAAATTAAGTTCGTACTAAGAGTTATGTCAATAACTTCCTGTCTTTGTGCAGTGACAAAGGTTGGTTTATTGTTTCGATTGAGTACCTCTATATTACAACTAATGATGTATTACCGGATAACACCGGGTAAATACTGCTAGTATTACCTCAGAACAAAGATAGCTATAGAAACAGCATATCACGTCGCTTGTGAAGCCATAACTGTACACTAAAGTACGACCTGTCAGGTACATTATGATAATTCGTTGCTTGTATTCCATAGTGTTAATTACTCTTTATGTCGTGTTGTGTGACTGGATGTTACAACGAAGGTTCCAAAGCGCCTGCGAAAAATTAAGGTGTATCGTATTATCAGTGAGTAAAAATATTTTATTATATTTTCAATGTGACTTATTGTTCCCAGCACGTGTCGACTGGCTTCAGTTGTGCATACCTACAAACTGTGGGGCTTGAGAATGACCGAGCGTGTAGCTATGCTGTTGTTTACATGGCGTTGCTATGGTTCCTCTATTACAAGTCCCAAGTTCCCGGGTGCTAGCCCGAAAGCTGGTAAAAGTGTCAATTGGATTTTCAATTTATTATTAAAAAAAAATAATGAATTGAAAATATGAATTGGTGCTAGGCCCAAATAACCTTAGCTGTTGATGGTCTTTAAAACACAATTTTTTTACAAACTGTGATATGCCACTTCTGTAGCTATCTTTGTTCTGAGAGCATTAAAAAAATGTTTATCAAATATAAAATGTAGAAATTAAATTTTTGAAGCTTTTCGAATTCGCAACTAATTAATAGTACATGTGAATGACAGATTATATAAATAGAGATGATAATTAATTATTATTGACTATTTAAATATACTAATTAGTATTTGTTTGTTTGATCTTTAATCCAATTACATTTTTGAATATTTACCGATGTTTAAAATCAATTTTCAAACCAATTAAACATATTAATTTCATTTAAATATAGGTATCTAATTTGTATTTAAAAAATACTCATTATGTAAATGTTAAAAATCGAACAAAAAAATTCAAAATCAGTTCGTTTTGGCTAAAATTTGAATCTTGTCTCAATTATTAATATTATGATATACATAGTTAATTTCCCTTAAAACGCAACATATAGACAAGTTTTATACAGGGTGTGTCACAGGAAACCGAACATAGGGAAAAGCACACAGTACAAATTAGTTAAGATCAGAGATTGCTTTGCCCTCTATTCATGTTAGGTAAATGATAAAATCAAACGATTTTTTAACCCCTTATATCCACAGCAATATTATTCACATAACAATTAGAGGTGAAAATTATATATATCAGACAGCCAAGCTGCAGCCATGATTTGTATAAGCTAAATCTATATTCCCGGCCCAACTCTATTCATGTAAAAAACCATGATAATTAATTTAGTTAAGTTAGCCATGTGTATTCTATCTTTGTCACGCTACTCATTTTGCTTATGTTTTCCTTGTTGCACTCATTACTTTTCTATGTATTCAATCCTGTCATACACCCTGTATACATGGTCGTTATGGAAACCATTAATGCATTAGAGAAAATTGTTTCACTTAAAATACAACATCCGCTGAACAAAAACATTCAGCAGTATCGATATTTTAATTAAAAAAAAATTAATTACAGCAAACTTTTTAAAATTAAAATATTGTTAGTCATTTAGTGATTGTATATTTTTGTTTAATGGATGTTGCATTTTGAGTGGAATGATTTTCTCTACTGCATTAATATTTTCTACAACAACCAGGTAAATAAAACCTGTCTATGTTTATTTTATTTATTGTTGATTATAGACGCGTCGACAACTTATGTCATTAGCGTCTTAAATTACATTAAATAACAACTAGCTTAAAACTAAATAACATCACAAGACATCCATAAGCGCAGGTGGGATTCGAACCCACGACAGTCTAGTCTAAAGGCTGGTACTAAGTACGCTATCCACTAGGCTACACTGCCCTCGCATTTTTTTTTCTTTCTTTATTTATTGTAGATTATAGACGCGTCGACAACTTATGTCATTAGCGTATTAAATTACATTAAATAACAACTAGCTTAAAACTAAATAACATCACAAGACATCCATAAGCGCAGGTGGGATTCGAACCCACGACAGTTTAGTCTAGAGGCTGGTACCAAGTACGCTATCCACTAGACGCTGCCCTCCCTGTCTTAAGTGAAATTTACTAAATACACTCTACAGGTAATAATATTATGTATGTACTATTGGATAGATACATAATTATATAACATTATGTATTCAACTAAGTTATGTAGTAGGTACATAACAATATACGCAATCTACATAATAATAATTAATTACATAATACTACCTAATGGTGAATCTGTGTATCACAATTGTTCAGCGGTCTCACATTTGTTCGAATAATATATAGGGTGTACTCAAAAATTATCCTCAATTCACTGTAAGAAATGAGAAGGCCGATTACATAGATTATGGATGGTCCATTTGTAGTCAGCGATTAATCTGGCAATAGGCGTCGCAAACAGGTATCACCTGCACATCGCGTAGATTCCATAAAAACACATTGCGCATGCTGGTTACTAATTTTACATTAATTTGTTTTGTATTCATCCATTTTATGTATGTAACTATACATTTTATTTTGTAATTTTTGCACACTTTATTGGAACATTACACAAATTATATAATTTTAATTTACTTTATGTAAAAATCACAAATTTGTTTAACTTTACAGTAAAAGTCCAAGTTTTTATGAAGTTTTCTGTGTAAAAATAAATAATAATGTAAAATCTTCAAATAGAGTTTTGTTTAGTAAGCCACCAGTTTGGAAACACTGGTATGCATATATGATGTCACTACATATTATAACATATTACCTAGTAGGTATATTCAAATACATTAAAAAGTCTCGTTGCAGAACACCGATTTGTCGTCTTTTTTCAAAAGGGAAACTTATTTTAAACAATTACATTATATATAATAAAACAATAATATAAATAGAAGCTTGCAAGATTATTTTTTTAAACAAGTTTTTATTAAAATACACTAAAAAGAAATAAGTATAATCACGGTAGACGTACTGTTGACCATCGAGATGTGTCCTGTTACGATCGCCAATTGTAACGTTCTTCATTATCAGGTCGGAAATATGAAAATATTGTTTTTATTTATTGTTTTTCTGCTATTATGATAGAATTCTACAATAAATATTAGCTGTGCAAGGCAGAGTTATAATGGTTGAAAACAGTAAGGCGCAGGAAATAGAAACGTTGACTTAATAAAAAGCTACAATATCGTGTCTGCTATTAAATTTGAGCAGTATACAAGACAAAATTTTAGATCATAGACGCTCAAAAACAAATGCCATAAGCGTTTTTTTACAATTATAAGTAAATGGTTGAAAACAAGAAGGTGCAGGAGGGGAAGAACTGGAAGCGTTGACTTAACGAAACGCCACAGTATCGAGTCTTCGCTATATATATAACGATGCGACAATGATTTTGAGTTGTGCAGCAAGGTGGAGTTAGAAGGGATTGTATTATTTGGTGATAACGAACTCGCCTGCCTCCTGATGAAAGTTAATAAAAGAGTCAATCAATTTCGGATACAATAGGAACTCCGAGAAGTGAGCTTTAATTACGTTTCAGTGAATAATAACAAAATGGAATAATGGCTGTAATAATTTAAACATTGACAAAATCGACGGCTATTAGGGCTGTCTCCAGCATTATTTATAAAACCAGCTAGTATAATACTATGTGGGTGGTACTGCCTACGTAATATCTAAGGTACAGTACTGTATAGGAGTATAGACCAGCGATTTTAGAAATTTGGAACGCGCCAAAAAAAATTTCAAAAATTTTACCATTAACCGCTAAACATAATTTTAAGCGGTTATAAAAATTTTTGGAGTTTACTCCTTAAGAATCGATTTTCATATAAGGCCCCCGGTAAGGAAATTTTGAGGAGTAAAATTTATACAAGCGTTAACTAAAAATTTACAGATTTCGCAATCCTTGCAACCATCGAGGACATTGGAAATGATAACAGCATATATGAAACATGATTAACTGTTTATTATACACACAATATTTATCAATGCACTGTTTAGTTTTGTCAGGAATAACCCTATTATTCTTCTGTTATATACGCGTTCACTTTTGCTTGATTACTTAACTTTTAAATGGATTTTTCTACAGTATTTATTAACATTTGCTCAAAAATAACACCGCAGATCGTCGCAAATACCTGTCAATTAACTAGACATGATATAAAACACATTTCGAAAAAATTGCACTTGTTCAATTTTGCATGATTGCTCCTCACTTGATCGGGACACCGTTGTCTTTTGGCCTTGAACGAAAACTCGTAACTCTGCCCCCATATACGAACATAAACATTTCCAATGTTAAAAGCGTTACATTTTTCTGCGCAACGTACCTTGCGCACCTTTCACTTGTATACAGCCGACGTGTACAGGGTATGTTGCGCGATAACTGACACTTAAGGAGTAAACTCCAGCCGTGCGTCGGAGCTGACACACACACTTTTTTTTAAAACAGAATTAATCAGTTGCTTCTATTAATTTTCTTTTAAGGTGGTCAATATTTTCCAAATTGTGTTTTAAAGACCACCAACAGTTAAGGTTATTTGGGCCTAGCACCAATTCATATTTTCAATTCATTATTTTTTTTTAATAATAAATTGCTAGAACCCGGAAACTGGGGACTTGTTATAGAGGAACCATAGCAACGCCATGTACACAACAGCACTGTTACACGTTCGGCTATTCTCAAGCCCCCAATATTTTCCAATTCACCACAAAATATTTTTATTTTCATAAAACCCCAACATTTAAAAAGCGTTTTATTATTGCGATTTTAAATTAAGTTTTCTCATATAATAAGAGTTTCATCCGGACGAAACCGCGTCGGCCAGTTATTATAGCCTATGTGCTGAAGCAAAGTATCACCTATCGAACAGTGAAAAAAACAAGCCGTGAGGTGGATCGTTTATTAGGACTAAAGTGCGACCCTTGAGGTCCACACGACAAACTTCCCAGTTTGATAAATATTTAATAACAATAATTAAATTAGATATTACACAGAAAAGTAGGTAATCATTTTCATTAAAACATAATTATTATTTATTTTTAACAATAATTAAAAAAAAACGGCTGACCCGATTTTTATAAAATTTATGTCGGATCAAAATGACGTTAACACGCCTCGATTGACACCCTTACGAAGTCGATATAATTTTTTATTCGCGAGATATTGTGTAAAATCTACTTTTTTGGAGGTTATTTGGTTCAGAAAAAAGAACGGCAGAACCGATTTTGAAAAAATTTCTTTCAGATCATATTTACGTTAATACGCGTCGATTGGCACCCTAACGTAGTCGATTTCATTTTTCATTCTCGAGATTTCGTCTTAGAAAGAAATGGTCACATATGTACACATACACACACACACATATACACACACAGACATCTTTCTAAAAACAGTGTAAAAATAGTGTAGTGACCTTGAAACATAAAAATTTGTTATACATTCTGGTTTCGATTTTCGGACCCATTACAATAACTTCCAATGGGAAGTTAAAAATTAAAATCGGTACAGTAGTTTTCGGTTTACTTTCACAAACAAACTAACTCATACTCTCTATTATATTAGTAGGTATAGATAACTTTCAAAGATTTCCCATAAATCAAAAACCTGTGATTTTCCACCGTCGTTGATCAAGATATTTAACACTTTGACGGAACATAGGTTAAGCTGAACATATTTCCTGACAAGGCGGACCCCACTGAGCCCTTCTGGGAACGCCACTGATAGTGAAATCCCACAAGTGCTACTAGCAATTTCCTCAAACCACATACGTTTTCCGGCATTCGTTACGATCCGTGGTGGCGATGGAACAGAGAAAACATACGCGACTGATTCTCTCTCTCTCTCTCTCTCTCTTACAGTACTTACGGGACCCGACATAAAATTATTTATTTACCTATTGTTCAATCGATGTTAATTTTTAATACATAATGTGCTAATTCAAGAAGCAGGGGTACATTTCGCTAAAAAGTTTCTTTTCACATCGGAACGGTTCGGTAGTACTCGTGCTTTGGTTTATTCTTTTGTTTTCGAAGTTATTTTAAACCGACTTCAAAAAAAGGAGGTGGTTCCTCAATTCGGTTGTATTTTTTTTTATGTTTGTTACCTCATAACTCTGTCATTTATAAACCAATTTTGAAATTTTTTTTATTTGAAAGGATATACTTTCAGATTGGTCCCATAGAAATTTCATCAAAATCGGTTCAGTAGTTCGGCTGATTTTAACAAAAGTGAGTAACGGCGTGTGATTCTTTAAGGTAAATGTCATTTTTTGACACATCAGACAGCGTAAGAAAGTCGGTTTAATAAAAGTGAGTAGCGGCGTGTGATTCCTTTAAGGTAAATGTCACGTTTTGACACTAAAAAGTAAAAAATAAAAAACTTTTAACAAAAAAAAACCTCCTTCAAAAAACCACTAAAAAGAGGAAAATAATGAAATTTTTAGGGCTGTGCCAATTTAATAAAATATGAAGTCGGTTAAAAAGAACTATATTAATCAGTAATCACTATACTATACTTTTTAACCGACTTCATATTTTATTAAATTGGCACATATCTCAAAATTTCATTATTTTCCTCTTTTTAGTGGTTTTTTGAAGGAGATTTTTTTTTTGTTAAAAAGTTTTTTATTTTTTACTTTTTAGTGTCAAAAAGTGACATTTACCTTAAAGGAATCACACGCCGTTACTCACTTTTATTAAACCGACTTTCTTCCACTGTCAAAAAATGGCATTTACCTTGAAGAATCACACGCCGTTACTCACTTTTGTTAAAATCAACCGAACTACTGAATCGATTTTGATGAAATTTCTATGGAACCAATCTGAAAGTAAATCCTTTCAAATAAAAAAAGAATTTTCAAAATCGGTTTATAAATGACGGAGTTCTGAGGTAACAAACATAAAAAAAATACAACCGAATTGAGAACCGCTTCCTTTTTTGAAGTCGGTTAAAAATGAACAGGCTAATTAAAACAAAATTTTAAATTCTTCAAAATAAAACAAATTCATGTCTGTCCCTGTTTGTACGCAGAACAACATTTCCGTTATTCTCCTGTTTCATATTCCCATTTCATTGCAGGGAGTGTGTATTACTTACTTCGCACGTAGGTATTCTCAAATTATATTATTATCTACGGTCTATGATGTGCAGAACAGCGCCATCTCAGCCGAGCCGAGCCAATGGAGTTCGTTATGAGAGAGCGAGAAGACGCCTCAACTGCTCTCCATACCGAATAATAATTAGATAGTTGGTACACCTGGAACACTGGATAACGTTCCGTGAATTGCATATAACTCCCTACATTTTGTCGGCGTTACAAAAAGTAAATTGTATTTGTAGTGTCGTAATGAGGTACATTACTGACGAGTAGTGACAGTATGTTAAAACGAGCGATTTAAGCTAAATTAACGTTCACGGGAGCGATGCCCCAAGTAAAATCTCTAGGTAATACACACTGTAAGAAATGAGAAGGTCGATTACATAGATTATCGATGGTCCATTTGTAGCCAGCGATTAATCTGGTAATAGGCACACAAAGAGACAATGGCGTCGCAAACAGGTATCGCCTGCACATCGCGCAGATTCGATAAAAACACATTGAGCATGCGTGGTTACTAATTTTACATTAATTTGTTTTGTATTCATCCATTTTATAAATGTATCTATACATTTTATTTTGTAATTTTTACACACTTTATTGGAATATTACACAAATTATGTAATATTAATTTACTTTATGTAAAAATCACAAATTTGTTTAACTTTACAGTAAAAGTCCAAGTTTTTATGAAGTTTTCTGTGTAAAAATAAATAATAATGTAAAATCACTTAGAAAGTCGAGCGAATTCTACCTTAACTTTCAAAGTATTTTTACAACCATTTTTTACAGTGTATAGGTAATACACACGAGGCCGTGGGTTACAAAAAGTAGATTGTATTTCTATAGTGTCGTAAAGAGGTATATTACTGACGAGTAGTGGAAGTATGTTAAAACGAGCGATTTAGCGATTTAAGCTAAATTGACGGGAGCGAAGCCGCGAGTTCAGGCTAGTTAATGTATAAATTAGCGAGACTTATGTAGGGTTAACTTATAATTTTGAAATACTGAAATACTGTCAATATTGTAAAAGATTTATTCAAAATTAATATAGGATTTAAACAAAAATCAACGAGGCACGTGAAATTTATTTTAGGTTTGGAAGAAATAATCCGATTCTTGGTAAAACGACGTGACGATTAGCAAATAAAGAGGATTTACCGGTTAGTATTCACAATGACGGAATTGAAAATGGCATGAATTATACGGGTTGATACAAAAGTAATAGGTAAACCCCCTCCAACTTATTTCTACGGGATTGAAACCATTTTTAACCGACTTCAAAAAAGGAGGTGATTGTATTTTTTACTTCCCACCTCTACTATAGTAGGGAAGTAATGGATTTGGTCCGAAAAAAATATTTCGAGATTTTAACAGATCTTCACGTTTTGAGACTCTAGCAATCGTTTAAGATCATTTTCTGACTGATGTCTGTATGTGTGTGTGTGTATGTGTGCGTGTGTATGTGGTCAATGTTTCGCCTTCGATATCGTAAAAACGGAACAACATACGGCCATGCCGATTGTTCTATTGTGTTTATCAGCCTTTAACTTAGATCGGATTAGATTTTGAGTCATTATTATTAGTTAATACGTACTAATGTTAGATGGACTTTCAATACAATGAATTGATTTTATAAGATTTCTAAAAGGTACTTTAGGGCCAGCCGATATGCTAAGGGATGATGTAATAGTAGTGGGCGGTCTCGTGGCGCAGAATATCCAGAAAATGGGAACTATGGGACATAAATACGCACTATAATAATACATTTAATCCCTAAGAGCAATCATCTTATCAGATTTTCTCGTGCACCTGTGTAGAACCAAGCTACCAAAATCTACCTGTATTTATACAGGGTGTATCACAGAATTGAGAACATAGAAAATTAATGACTGCAACACACAAAATAAGTAGCGCGACAAAGGGAAAATATAATCATGGCTATCGGTTTTAATAGACTTCAGAAAACAAAGGTTATCAATTCGTCATGTATATATTTTTGAAGCTATGCTTCTATAGGCGATTTCTGGGAGGGGAAAAACTTATGGATTTGCGTCACCGTCACGCTCATGTTATTAAAAGTATATCTATTGGGATCCGTCAAATGAGCATCTGACATCTGGTGGCAGAAAATTGTACTCAAACGAGGGAAAATTTTACATGCTAACAGTGCAAATTAATCATGAAATTGTTTATTACAAAAATAAAACAAGTAAAATAAACAAAAAGTTTATCGAAAATGGAATTCGCGACGTTTTCTAATATCATGGCAATAAACACTGTCAGTTATTGCCTTGTAAAACTTACTTTATAGAGAATTATTTTCTAATGAAATGTGGAAAAACTGTATTTATGAATTAAAAAAATATTTTATAGTAAAAATAAGATGTACTTGTTATCATACTGCACTAAAATAGTTGAATCCATGATGATTAACAAATTTATAGGATTAACTTCGTATACAAATATTTTGAGGTTAGTAACTTAACTACTTATTACAATATAACTTATTATGTTGCAGTTATGTGTTTACATTATTCACCTAACCCAGCCTTAAAAGCGCATTGAACGCGGATGATTAATTTCGTGGAGATTTTCTTTTAATTTTGATGTTTTTAAGCAATATGTCGTAAAGATTACTACTTTTGACAGTTCATTTTGCATGCATTTTTCTCGTTATATTTCCGACATTTGATAATATGCCCGGCTTTGAGAATCCGTTCTCCTTCAACGAAATTCCTTTGTTTAGGATTCGTACCGGCCCAATCACAAATTGCACTTATATTTATCATTTCTTATCACTTTAAAAATCATAAAATTACACGCAAAAGTATACCCCGTATATGAAATTTCCCCCCGTCTGAGCCATGTTTTTGAAGCTCCACCTATCTGACGGATCCCAATAGCTATAGATTTTTGTTTATTTTACTTATTTTATTTTTGTAATAAACAATTTCACGATAAATTTACACCGTTAGCATGTACATTTCTACCTTATTCGAGTACAATTTTCTACCACCAGATGTCATATACCAATTTGACAGATCCCAAGAGTTTTGAGAGTTCGTGACTAACCATGTTTTAATTTGGAGTGAATCGTGATATTATGGGAAACGTAGTATAAAAGAAGATGTTGAATTGAATAGGAGTATAAACGAGAATAGATATTATGAATTATAGACGCCAGACAACTAACAAACGAGAATGAATATTAATTGTATATGACGAATGTTTACTGAAAACACACGTATCATCCATACAATTCACATTGTTTCACGATCCACCGTAGGGATTCTCGGTCTAGTTAACATTACCTGCAAGCGTTAATTGCACATGATGTTGTTTATCGTGGCGACATCTATATATGAACATACGTATAAGAATTGGGAGAGGCCAAGCAGTCACTTCAATGAAGGCTACAATGTTTTTTTTCATCAGATGGCTAGTAAGATATACGCCAAACGTTTAATTTTTTTATTCGTCAGATGGCGCTAGTGGCTAGTAAGACATACGCCAAACGTTTAATTTTTTATTCGTCAGATGGCGCTAGTGGCTAGTAAGATATACGCCAAACGTTTAATTTTTTTATTCGTCAGATAGCGCTAGTGGCTGGTAAGATATACGCCAAACGTTAAATTTTTTATTCGTCAGATGGCGCTAGTGGCTAGTAAGATATACGCCAAACGTTTAAATATTTTATTCGTCAGATGGCGCTAGTGGCTAGTAAGATATACGCCAAAAGTTTAAATTTTGTATTCGTCAGATGGCGCTAGTGTTAAGTAAGGTATGTCAAACGTTTAGAGATTAACGGTTTGTGTTTAGTCATTCTTCATTTATCCATTATTGAGTTATAAATAATTAAATAAATACAAAACTGCGATTTAGCTGTTAATTTATTAATGACAGATACTTCGTTTGCTAGTGGCTCCATCAAGTGGCGGATAATATGAATAGTACTGCAGATATTTGAATGAGATCAAAGTGGTATATACTTCGCTTGCTAGTGGTGTCACCAGGTGGTAGAAAAGAAATTTGGTAAGTGGTAGCCCACATTCTTACCGTCAATAATTTTAGCCTATATATACACAAGGGCGTCGCCAAATTTTAAGCAGGGGTGGCATAATGAGGTAACGTGGAAGGGGAATTGCTGGACCCCCGGGGGCGCACCGCACAGCTCCTGTAGTTAGCGCTGCAGACCAATTTTTTTTAATTTAGAAGGCTTGGACCCCTAAAAGCCCCCCTGAGGTAACCAGTATAACATATAAATGAAGATGATTTGAGGATGGGAACTTAAATGACCAAATTCATGTATAATATAAAGAACTTTTTCTTTATCTTAGATTCTTGCTCATGCCAGCGGGTCGCGTATCCTCCCTGGACCCCCCCCCGGCTACGCCCTTGTATCTAAACTGTAAATATAGCTCAATAAATGATTTTTAAAATATAAAAAAATATAATATATTCCACAAAAATCATGTCAGTAGGCTACGGTAGGCTATCATAATATTTTATATTGTCCGAGCTATAATAGCCAGCTGTTGATTTTTTGTGCAGACAAAGCCACGCCCAGGTCTCTTCTAACTTTAATTCTACTCTGAATATTGCAATTTGTGCAGCTTTGTGCGACATAAATTAAAACGTATTCAGCTGAAAAGCTGAAGCAAGCGAAAATAAAAATATTAGATATCTATTAAAATTAAAATTTCATTGGAAAAAAATATTTTTTATGAAACAATGAAAAACCAAAATAATCGAAATATGACACATTTTATATAAGTATTCGATTTTTTCGTGGAAATTGTAAAAAGCTGAATTAAATATGAAACGAAATAAATTGATTTCCATTTCTTTGAAAGACAATATTCCCAGGAGACAATGCTAATACATATTTCTAATTCTTACGTCATTCAAAAGTGTAGGTACATGGTTTATCATATTATAGTACATTGTATTTCTAGTTGCGTAATGATCGTATTACTGACGAGGAGAGCTCGATTTATATTATCCGGGGGAACGTAGAGTCCAACTGACAACCATCGAGAATTATCGAGATGTTTGAACAATCGAGACAATCGACTAAAACATCTCGCACTGTAAAAAATGGATGTAAAAATACTTTGAAAGTTAAGGTAGAATTCGCTCGATTTTCTAAATTATTTTATATTATTATTTATTTTTACACAGAAAACTTCATAAAAACTTGGACTTTTACTGTAAAGTTAAACAAATTTGTGATTTTACATAAAGTAAATTAAAATTACATAATATGTGTATACTATTCCACAGAAAGTGTATAAAAATTACAAAATGAAATGTATCGTTATATATATAAAATTGATGAATACAAAACAAATTAATGTAAAATTAGTAACCACGCATGCGCAATGTGTTTTTTATGGAATCTACGCGATGTGCAGGCGATACCTGTTTGCGACGCCATTGTCTCTTTGTGTGCCTATTACCAGATTAATCGCTGGCTACAAATGGACCATCGATAATCTATGTATTCGACCTTCTCATTTCTTACAGTGCGTATCGCGCATCACTAATGGTTGTTATAGTTTGCAGGTTGAAGATAAACTTATAATACTAACACATAGATAGATAGGTACCTAATTATTAACTTGAATTGATTTACATATACAGGGTGTATCAGAGAAAACCGAACATAGGGAAAACTCCATTGTGCAAATTAGTTAAGATCAACGATTACTTTGGCCACATATGAGAATGGGTACCATGGTAACGCTGACTAACCATTATTTAATAACAATAATAGCTAATAATGAATAATTAGAAAAATCAGTTAAAATAAATTCTTCAATATTAAATGAATTTATTTTTATTAATGAAACAATTTTTTATTAAGAAAATATTTTTTTAACTAATAATTAAACAAAACAAACAGTTAAAATAAAAAATTAAAGCAAATGTTCAAATAAACCTCCATTTTGAATTAAGCAGTGGCTTAATCGGTTACAAAAACTTTGTCTCACTTTATCTAACATTACAGGAGTCATATTGAAACATACTTCGACGATTTTGTCTTTAAGTTCATCCAGATTTTGTCAAATGAACAGCAATATGCATTTGTTACTGTATACGTACACCATGGTAACGACCTCTGAATAGAGGGCAAAGCAATCTCTGATCTTAACTAATTTGTACTGTGTACTTTTCCCTATGTTCGGTTTTCTGTGATACACCCTGTATGTATAGAACTAGTATGAGGTCAGCTATCGGTGAACATTATTAGTTAATACGTCACCATGGTTACATGCTGTGATCAGTCTACTAATATGCTTTGTTAGATTAATATAGCAGTGACGGATATGCGTTTAGATCATGTCTCACGAAACGCAATACATAGGAAATACGTTACAAATTATTAACAGGGATTTGTCCATTTAAAGAGATGAATTAGTTAACAAGCACGCTTTGATCAATATTATTATAAAACTGTAAACAAGTATGCACGCCATCTCTTGTTACGGAAATATACTATGTCTAACTCGAATCAAAATTATTATCTATAATCTATATGGATATCTTTAAAACACAAACAGTAATTACTTATAGAAAAAAACACGCTGAATTGATTCCGACCATCAGCGCCTCAGTATCTCTTTTGTGTGTGTGTTTTAAAGGCCACCAACAGCTAAGGTTATTTGGGCCTAGCACCAATTCATATTTTCATTTTATTATTTTCTTTTAATAATAAATTGAAAATCCAATTGACACTTTTACCAGCTCTCGGGCTAGAACTCGGGAACTGGGGACTTGTAATAGAGGAACCATAGCAACGCCATGTAAACAACAGCATTGCTAAACCGCTTGGTCATTCTCAACCCTCAGTATCTCTTTTAACTACAGGCTCTGCAATGAAACGAAAATGTGTGACGCGAATTACCATACCAACCCTAAATAAATCAATAATAATAATAATATATACAATTTTTAACACGGACGTCGTGACTAAATACACAATTAAATGATTGCTATGTTACGTCATTGTTCTTATAATAGGTGTTTCATATACAGTTTGCAGTCATTGCATTCATTTAATAATAATAATGTAGTCATGGCTTATTCTGATCCATTCAATTTATAATTTATAAACAAGAAGTTTAACACTTCAGTCTTGTGTGCCGCAACACATGTCATTTTTATTACAAGCTTTTATTTAACTTGCAATGTATGTTAGTTAGTTTGTGTGTTTGTTTGTTTAGGTCAAAACTTGCAAGTCAATTTTGAACGACTTCCACGTATCCGATTGATTTAAAATTTTGTACACATATGTATTCTCGATGACAATACATGAATAAATCGTTTTTAGAAATAAATTCAACCCCTAAGGGGTTCAAACGGGGTCGTAGGGTTTTTTTGACTAATCAACGCCCAGGCCAAATCGCTGAAGCTAGAAACTTGAAATTTGGACAGTTGGTTCCTTTTCTAACGTAAGCATCCACTAAGAAAGGATTTTTCGAAATTCAACCCCTACGGGTGTCAAAGGGAGGTAAAATTTAGAGACTAAAATGAACAAAATAAAATATTAGTAAAAAAAACTTTTTAGAGACGAGCTTTTATTGAAATGTACTGAAAAGGAAAAAATAATATTTAATAATTTTGGTTCATAATTATTATAAAAGCGGGGGTTGCGACTAATCGTAGAGATTACAACCCCCGCTATTATAATAATTATGAACCAAAATGATTAAATATTATTTTTTCCTTTTTAGTACATTTCAATAAAAGCCTGTCTCAAAAAAGTTTTTTTTTACTAATATTTTATTAAGTATATTATTTTAATTCGAGTTAGACGCAGTGCATTCCTGTACCAAGAGATGGAGCTGTTTGCATTTAATAGTTGTTTGTAGTGCAGGATGAATGCGCTGTAAGGATGGTTGATCCAGTGAAAATTATCCTTAATAACACAGTCATGTAATACAGAACTATATTATTGAATCGCTTAAAGAATAAACGCTAATCCTGTATGATGACGGAATGCAACAAACGTGTCGCATTTGTTTAATCAAATTATTATCGATGTCATTATACGGCGGGCTTTTTAAAAAAACAAGGAAAGTAATTACTATTAATTTTTTTAAGGCACTGGAATGTAATATGAAAAAAATGTCGATTTATAATGTTCGGTTTTTTGTCCTGGTTTCTTTTTTGTATATTTTTTTGTCTGTCCGTCCGTCACTGCGTATTTTCTCCGAATCTACTGGACTGGACGAAAAAAGTTGAAATTTGGTATATATGTTAGGCGACCCAATCACGGACGTATAGACTGTGTACATGGGGGCGGAGTTATAATAATATCGACGCGAGCGCTCATTGTGAGATTCATTGTAAACTCGGAATAATTTTCCGTAATTGTCAGTGAGCATTGTTGTTTAAAAAGTCAAGTAAGTAAAACCATGATTATATTTCTAACTTATTTGGAAATTATTAATATAAATCTGATAATTTTGACACTTTGATTACAGGCGCCATGGTTTTAGGTTATGCTGTCGTTTGTCAATATAAACCATAGACATAGATGTAGGTACACCTCCATGTTTGATATATATTAGTTAGTTATTTTTTATTATACGTCAAAATTGAAGAAGAAAAAAACTTAAAATAAATAATTTTCATGTACCTTTTATGCTATGCTATTTATACTATTTGCACGCAGTGAAATTAAAGGGTATTCGTTTATTAAAAAATTTCGCGGTCTAAAACAACAGTAAAAATGAGTTCAATTGTGCACTATTGGCCGCTAGCGGCGCAAGTAGGCTTCGTGCATATAACCTATGGCGTGTATAAAAGATTAATTAATATAAGTTGACATTTTGAACTTTGCGCAAAGTTTTGTAAGCTTAATGTACATATTATAATATATTGTAATTAACTAATTAACAAAGTAAACAAAAAATGTAAGTACAAGAAATATATACACTTGACTCGAAAATATTCCTTTTTACAAAAAAAAACAACAAATATAAACAAAACATAAATTGTCTGTAAACAGAATGATTGTAGAAAACATTTACGTACAGCAGGCTCTGTCGTTGAGCGTCTATAATTTACTAAATCTAACGAACAACTTTTGACTATGTACTTATTCTATAAATGTATTATGGATTTGTATTTCACGGAAGTTATTTGTCATCTACAGAATATTGGGCATTGATTTGCTATATTTTACAAATCTAGGGATGGAACGATACTCTACCCTAATGGCTAAATTATTAAAAATTATTTTTTCCTTTTTTAACTTCCCATTGGAAGTTATTGTAATGGGTCCGACAATCGAAATCAAAATGTATAAAAAAATTTTATGTTTCAAGGCCACTACACCATTTTTAGAAAGATGTCTGTGAGTGAATGTGTGTGTGTGTGTAAGTATATGTACATACGTACGTACGTATGTGTCATTTCTTTCTAAGACGAAATCTTGAGAATGAAAAATGATATCGACTACGTTAGGGTGCCAATCGACGCGTATTAACGTAAATATGATCTGAAAGAAATTTTTTCAAAATCGGTTCAGCCGTTCTTTTTTCTTAACCAAATAGACTCCTAAAAAGTAGATTTTACACAATATCTCGCGAATAAAAAATTATATCGACATCGTAAGGATGTCAATCGAGGCGTGTTAACGTCATTTTGATCCGACATAAATTTTATAAAAATCGGTTCAGCAGTTTTTTTTAAATTATTGTTAAAAATAAATAATAATTATGTTTTAATGATTGAAATGATTACTTTTCTGTGTAATATCTAATTTAATTATTATTATTAAATATTTATCAAACTGGGAAGCTCGTGGTGTGGACTTCAAGGGTCGCACTTTAGTCCTAATAAACGACCCACCTCACGGCTTGTTTCGAAGTGGAAATTGTACAAAAAATCTATGTTAAATAGATGTATACATTAGTTTAAAAAAAATATCGTTTCAATCGATCGATTATTTTTCGATCAGGATCGATTTAAAATTCTACAATGCTTTTCTTATGGAGAAATATGTGTGGTCAAAATCTAAGGTCATTGTCAAAGTAGATTTTCTGACAATGCTTTCTGCAACCGAGCAGTAATATTACAATAATATTAATTGTTCAGCAACGTCTTATCGCATTCACCAGTTATTAGTCAAATAGGCTGTAAGCCTTTGATAACATTGTTGTTGGAATGAAACAATTATATAGACGAGGGCTAAGCCCTAATAGTGAATAGTTGATATTCACAACAGCACAGTTTGGGGCAAAGCCCTGCGTTGTTCGTGCGGACGCGCTTGTTAGAAACCATTGTGCATTGTCAGCGTAGACGGCTCTTTAATTGCTAGAGGCGGAGTGACCAAGCTCTTTCTCTCTATCCTCCTTGTCTCCACCTCCTTCTTTAATACCTCCATCTCTTCACTATCGACAGTAGCATTCAATGCCAGTGCCTGATAATGATTAAAGACCACCCACTACCATCCTCCTTTCGGAAGTTAGCATTGTTACAATCGATTTCTTAATTGGGAAACGAAAATTCGAGATAAACAAATAAATATTATCATATTTGCTTTTGCTGCTGAGAGATAAAATAGTAAATTATTAAAATCTTTCTGTTTTTTTTTCGGCAAGAAAGGAATATACATTGCTTGTGTTTTGGAAATATTGTAAAACAAGCCGTGAGATGGGTCGTTTATCAGGACTAAAGTGCGACCCTTGAGGTCTACACGACGAGCTTCCTAGTTTGATAAATACTTATTTAATAATAATAATTAAATTAGATATTACACAGAAAAGTAATCATTTCAATCATTAAAACATAATCATTATTTATTTTTAACAATAATTAAAAAAAAAAAACGGCTGAACCGATTTTTATAAAATGTATGTCGGATCAAAATGACATTAACACGTCTCGATTGACACCCTTACTAAGTCGATATAATTTTTTATTCGCGAGATATTGTGTAAAATCTACTTTTTTGGAGTCTATTTAGTTAAGAAAAAAGAACGGCTGAACCGATTTTGAAAAAATTTCTTTCAGATCATATTTACGTTAATACGCGTCGATTGGCATCCTAACGTAGTCGATATCATTTTTCATTCTCGAGATTTCGTCTTAGAAAGAAATGGACACATCCGTACGTACGTATACACACACACAGACATCTTTCTAAAAATAGTGTAAAAATAGTGTAGTGACCTTGAAACATAAAAATTTGTTATACATTTTGATTTCGATTTTCGGACCCATTACAATAACTTCCAATGGGAAGTTAATAATATTTTTATTATTTGTGGGAAGGTTGGACTAAATAAAAAACAAATTATTGATGCTATGACGTTTCGTCCATATATTTGGACTTTTTCAAATAGTCATTCTAACTTTAACCCACAAATAATTAATATAAAAATAAACAAGCCGTGAGGTGGGTCGTTTGTTAGGACTAAAGTGCGACCCTTGAGGTCCACACGACGAACTTCCCAGTTTGATAAATATTTAATAATAATAATTAAATTAGATATTACACAGAAAAGTAATCATTTTAATCATTAAAACATCAATAATTAAAAAAAAAAAAAAAAAAAAAAAACGGCTGAACCGATTTTTATAAAATTTATGTCGGATCAAAATGACGTTAACACGCCTCGATTGACACCCTTACGAAGTCGATATAATTTTTTATTCGCGAGATATTGTGTAAAATCTACTTTTTTGGAGGTTATTTGGTTAAGAAAAAAGAACGGCTGAACCGATTTTAAAAAAATTCCTTTCAGATCATATTTACGTTAATACGCGTCGATTGGCACCCTAACGTAGTCGATATCATTTTTCGTTCTCGAGATTTCGTCTTAGAAAGAAATGGACACATACGTACGTACGTATACACACACACAGACATCTTTCTAAAAACAGTGTAAAAATAGTGTAGTGACCTTGAAACATAAAAATTTGTTATACATTTTGATTTCGATTTTCGGACCCATTACAATAACTTCCAATGGGAAGTTAATAATATTTTTATTATTTGTGGGAAGGTTGGACTAAATAAAAAACAAATTATTGATGCTATGACGTTTCGTCCATATATTTGGACTTTTTCAAATAGTCATTCTAACCTTAACCCACAAATAATATAATAATATAATATAAAATAAATATATATGTAAATAATAAATATAATAATATAATATAATATATAATATATAAATAATAAATATAAATAAATATAATATAATATAAAAATAAATAATAATTGGACACGAAATATGTCAGAATAATAATATTGCTAAAATTTTACATTCCTTGAAGAAAGTTCTACTCAAAAAGCTATAATAACTCTTAATTTCTATTTTAATCTCATCTTAACCACCGCAGATAAACGAATTGATAAAGTTATTTGTTTTTATCGATAGTCGATACACGGAGCTTGTATCGTTTAATAATATTTTATTGATCTTAAGCTTGCCAATTAATTGTTTCTGAGAAGCCGTATATAATATAAAGAACATCCGACAGGACAACAGCAAGGATTGTTTTTCGTGACGACAATATCTCAGAGACGACTAAAAGGAACATTATATAACTAGTGTTCTTTGTTCTAACAGCATTGTTTCGATGTATACATGACGTTCATCGAAACCACGAGCTGTTCAAACAAACTTTTCATAGTTCTCAATAAGAGTGACAAGAATTAGAGAACTTCTGCTGTCGATAGTTTCTATACAACGAACCGCTTAGAACAGGTTTGTTCAAACTATAGTACGGCTCCGAAATAACAGACAGTGAGTCATGCACTTGAAATTGAAATTGTGTGTTAAAGACCACCAACAGGTAGGGTTATTTGGGTCTAGCACCAATTCATATTTTCAATTCATTATTTTTTTTTAATAATAAATTGAAAATCCAATTGATACTTTTACCAGCTCTCGGGCTAGAACCCGGGTACTGGGGACTTGTAATAGAGGAATCATAGCACTTATATTTCACTATTTATATAAGCGGAAAAGTTTTTTATGCATAAGATGCGTATGATTTACATTGTTTCATTGATTTTTCGCTCCATTAACATTGCTAGTAATTATACATGACTCACTCTCTATTATTTCCGAACCATACTATTTTTCTTTTTGAGACAAGCGATAAGTTACCGCCTAACAGCCTGTACAAAAATCATATTTTCTAATGTTAAACAGCTCTGCTTTGAGATGCTGTTACATCCACCATTTAATACCCGTGCCCCCCACCATATTCCAAAATTAAAGTCCATGTTTTTCTAACGATGTACACGAAAATTAAAATGCTGCTATAAAATAATAGATTGCATTTCTAGTGTCGTAATGAGGCATATTACTGACAAGTAGTGACCGTCACACGAGTCATGAAATATATAATATGGTATTTTTTTTTGCATACCCACTATAAAATAGCTGCTTTTCACTTCATTTTCAGTATTTTCAAAAGAGCCATGGTAAAGGATCTTAAAAAATAATATTGTTGACCGGTTTATCGTACATTTTAATCACGATGTTTTTCAATCACACTGTTAAATGGCGGGTTGCTATGGCAACCAAACGCAGCAACCATTGATTACGTAACTGTCAAAATTTAACAGTGTGATTAAAAAAAACATCGTGATTAAAATGTACGATGAATCGGCCACATGTCTAACATTTACTTCGTTAGTTTGAACAAACTCTTACAAGTTCTTTTTTATGCCTTTTTAACTTTAATATTCGTCTATTTTTACTTCATAAGTTATAGTGGATAGAAAAGCATAATATAAAGTAAACAGAAAACAAAAGAGCTGACAGGCTTATCGGAAACGACTTTTGTTTAAGAAACTACATAAACACTCTCGAGTCGAGTGGAAACCATGGAAATTCTCAATTCAAGGAGCTCGTACAAAAGGATTATATGACAGTATAAAAATTAGAAGGAGCTAATAGACCGAGAGCTAGTGACAATTTTTCGGTGTTATTTATTCAAGGCCTTATTTTTGTGAAGATTTTGAGGGAGGAATATTAAAATGCCCTGAGTAAGGGATTTTGCTAGATAGCGGTATGGGAGGGATGCAGACCGCCCCCAACATATAACAAAATAAATGGTCACAATTATTATTGCTTCAAGGCTGAAATTGTTTGTATAGCTTGTCGGTGACCCAATAATGCCATTATAATATTTGCAGATCGATTGGTTTTAAAGGGGTGGCAGATCACCCTAAACGTGTCATGTACCCGACGAAATTTATATTATTAGTTCAAGGTTCGAATTTTAATATGTTGTTACGGCGAGTGTTTTAAGCATATATTTCAATTTGCAGAACAAAATGTCGATATTAACCCCCTCTCTTAGAGGGAAACTTGCTCGCGTAGTTGTTTATATCGTTCTGCAAGGGGGTTGAATACCAACATTTTGTTCTGCAAATTGAAATCTATGCTTAAAACAGTCGCCGTAACAACATATTAAAATTTGATCCTTGAACTAATAATATAAATTTCGTCGGGTACATGACACGTTTAGGGTGATCTGCCACCCCTTTAATACTGACCAATCGATCTGCAAATATTATAATGGCATTATTGGGTCACCGACAAGTTATACAAACAATTTCAGCCTTGAAGCAATAATAATTGTGACAATTTTTTTTGTTACATGTTGGGGGCGGTCTGCATCCCTCCCATACCGCTATCTAGCAAAATCCCTTATTCAGGGCACTTTAATGTGCCTCCCTCAACATCTTCACAAAAATAAGGCCTAAAACAAACTGATGCAATGCTTTCTGAATCTGCGATAACTGGTTTAGGTTTGAGTTTACGATATGAATAACCTAATGAACCCCTGGCTGTTTGGTGGCCTTAAAAAACATTCTGACTTATTCGATGACGAGCCGCCACTGTTAGAAAATACATTATTAAACAAACAAACTCTAACTTGATTCAAATATTCGTTCCTTTCCTAGTTTATCACTTAATCCGACATGTAACATGACAATTGGTAAACCTAATTATTTTATTAATGTAGAGAATAGTACTGCATACTTCCTACAGAAACAGGTAATTTTATAGTAATAGTAGTAATAGTAAAATAGTCATTTATTAAATTATTCGTTCCGTAATACCTACAAAATAATATAGTTAACAGGTTAACTTTACCCCAGTCATGAATTGAATAACAAAAACATTTAAATTAAATTAAAAACTTCCTGTATTTTGATTAAATTGAAGAATAGTTATTTTCGATACGTGTGCGTAAAGTGAGGTATTCTAGTAGGCTTAAATTGAAGCACGAGATAAGGGACTGACGCATACATAACCAGATCTCGTTGTGTATGCGTCAGTCTCTTTAGCGAGTGCCTCAATTTAAGCCTACTAGATATCTCACTTTAAGCGGACGTATCGAACATAATTTTTTATAACGACTGCTTCTAAAGTTCATTAGAGAGAAAAAAAATATATGGAAACGGAAAATTCGCTCTTCTAGTCCTTAGAACTTTACAATTACAGACTAAGTTACGATTTAGTTTATTTTTATTAAAGTTATTAACTTCTGTATAAATCATTAAAAATATGACTCTCTCATGATGTGGACTTTGTATGCGCGATACTATATATAGGAACACATCGATCGATAGCCAGTAAGTGCTTGTGTTGTGTTGTATTTTTACCTGCAGCACACGCATTCAATATTAACACATAGTCAAGTTCCAAAATTTGAGATAGTGAGTCATACACATATATTTCACTATTTATATAAGTTGCACGGTTTTTATGCATGAGACGCGTATAATGATTACATTGTTTAATTGCTTTTCGCTCCATTAAACTTATAGACGCTGATGACCTCAGCTGTTGAGCGTCTATAATCTACAATCAATCAATCCAATAACATTGTTAGAACTCTGCATGACTCACTATCTTAAATTTAGGAACTTGACTATACTTTGTGTTTTGTCACTTAAGCATGAGGATGCAAGTAGGTAGCTATAGATATGTCGACGACATCATATTTATAAAGTTTTAAGCTTTTGATGCTTGCCTGCTCCCATTTTCTGTAGAATAACACGATAAAGTATAAACTCTCAACTACTCATTAAGAAGTATGGAGGAAAACCTCGTTCTGCATCGAATTTTTTGGTTAGCTAACGGACTACGCGATTTTTTACGCGACACCGTCTCACTCCTAGACCAGGGGTCGGCAACCTTTTGAAACGGAAGAGCCAAAAGTTACAATTTACAAAATTTCCCAGTTTTTAAAGAGCCACTAACATATTTTTTATTTCAATATTATGGTATTTGATTAGGATTAGGTATATATAAAAAAAAATTCTTACTGCGACCGTTGACGACACAGTCCACCAATAACTAAACAAACAGAACAGTGTTGCCACATTTAAAAAATGTCAGCTGTCCGTATATTCTCTACTCCACCTATTCTCACTGTTCTCTGTTGAGTGTTTTTATCCTGTTTAAAGTTTTATTTGCAATATAATATTTTTTATGAGTTTTGAAAATAAAATAATATAATTATTAATATGCGCGAGCCGCAGATTGCCGACCCCTGTCCTAGACCTATATCATTGAGTTAAAAGGTAATAAAGGCGCATAATCGTATATACAACTGCTTAAAGTTGAAGCCAATTCTGACGTCACAGGGGACACAAACATGGCGGCCAAACACGGGAATGATTAAAGAATATTATTCTCTTCTTCTCTTAGATATATACTAGTATTTATTTTTATTTTTTCATCATGACTTGCTTAAAAAACACCTCGATCTCCCTGTCATCAAAATCAGTTGTAAATTTTAGGAGCTATGTAGCTATGACAGACAGACAGATAGACATAACGAAATTATAAGGGTTCCTAGAGGCTACGGAACCCTAAAATGTACTGTATTTGACGTGATTATGGAAAATATTCAATATAAAAAATAATTCTGTGAATATCGAGTTTGGTGTAAAAAATGTTCCAATCGATCGAAATACAGTTATTTATAAAAAAAATAAGAAAAAAACATAAACCAGCTGTGACCCAACAACATACATATTTTAAGGCCCAAAATATAATATGTACCAAAAAAAAACACCAGCATATAGTATCCATATGTTACAATATTAAGCAGGCTCCATGTAATATTTTATTTGCAATAGCCGTGGACGGAAAATCGGTGTGAAGAGTGTGTATAAAAAGGAAACATCCAAATTCCAAAGTCTTCTTCTTTTTTTCTTCAATTTATATAGATTGATCCAAAACTCTATTGCCACTTATTGGGACCATTTTACATCTAAAAAAATATTAGTCAAAATAACTTTTTAAAGACAAACTTTTGTTGAAATGTACCTACTAAAAACTTTTATTTAAATGCACTAAAAAGGAAAAAATAATTTTTAATAAATTAGGTTCATAATTATAAAAGCCTGGGTCGTGAAATCTATGATAGTTTATTAGTCACGACCCACGCTTTTATAATAATGACCCCAATTTATTAAAAATTATTTTTTCCTTTTTAGTGCATTTAAATAAAAGCTTGTCTCTAAAAAGTTTTCTTTACTAATATTTATTTTGTTCATTTTAGTCTTTCAAAATTTTACGCCCCGTTTGATAAAAAAGACAACTAGCAGAGTTTGTAATACCTAGACAATTGTAAAGCTATATAAGCAACGACAATCCCAATGTTCTCAGCTATTCTGAAGCTTGGATATTTTTGCGAATGAATGAAATGTTTTTTTAGAGTCAGCTTCTATAATAATATTATGTTCTTGTTATTTCTCATACCACCGACAAGCATTTTCCTTTATAAATTTTCCCAAGCTTTTCTATCGGATACTTGATGGCACAATATCGTCCAGCATAGGCACGAATGAATAGCAATAGGGATGGGTTATTTACAACTTACATTTGACAAAGGGAACTAGGGGCCTGGAATAGGGAAGTCATGGAAACGCCGAATTGTGTCGGACAATTTATTTTTAACGTGAATTACGTCAAATGTATTATACTGGGGTGGCATTTGAGAAATATTGGATGTTACGGAAATAGAAAGAAGTAGTTGTTTATCTGAAATAAAACATATTATATAGGTACCTATGTTAACGTCGATGTTGATATAAGTCAGGTGCCTGTGTGGTAAAGTAGTTAACAACAGCCATGTGAAACGCATCCGACGGTGACATCGGGGATACTCGGGGATACTCGGCTCAAACACGAACACGTATTTGCAATATGCTTGCATTAGTGTGTAGTTCATAAGTGTGCTAATAGATGACACTAAAAACTTAATACGAGTAAAAAGTCATTTGTAGTTCACAAGTGCGCTGACAGATGACACTAAAACATATATTTTGTAGTTCACAAGTGCGCTAATAGATGACACTAAAACTTAAAATATTATCGTTAAGGTATTATATTCATTAAATTTAATTGTATAGGCCGATTTTAAGTTTTCACTTCTGTCGTGTGGTCATAAGCACACATAATTTTTTTTTTTCATTTCAACGAATCTGTTCAGCCCTATTGACGATGAATAGGTAAAGAGAAGTGACTTCAATATATAAGCGACATGGGATAGCTTTATTTAAAGACCACTAAAGGTTACCTAAGTTTGACAACACTGTACATGTATTTTGCGACAGTGTACCGTGTATTCTTACAATGTAACATTAAATTATATTGTTTATTGTTATGGTATACACTTGTGTTTGGAAAGTTTACATCCTGCCTGGCTACCTATAAAATAGTCTGAATTACTGGAGGTACGCATTGTCAATTTCGGTATCAAGTTACGAAATCTGTTTCTATATTAAATTTTAGAAATGGCTTTACAAGAGCGTGGAAATTTTATTACAATACAGTATAGGCCCTATTATTAAGCACTTATATTTTTCTTGGTTTAAGACCTTAGTTCCCAGGTAGATACTATTCTGAAAACTCCTAAAATTATCAAATTTCAGTTTATTATTAAAAAATAATAAATTGAAAAGACGAATTGGACTTGAGAATGGCCGAGCGTGTAGCAATGCTGTTGTTTACATGGCGTTGCTATGGTTCATCTATTACAAATCCCTAGTTCCCGGTTCTAGCCCGAGAGCTGGTAAAAGTGTCAATTGAATTTTCAATTTATTATTAAAAAAAAAAATAATGAATTGAAAATATGAATTGGTGCTAGGCCTAAATAACCTTAGCTGTTGGTGGTCTTTAAAACGCAATTCAATACGAATTGGCGGTAGGCCTAAATAACGGTAAAAATATCAAAAATAATAATAAAACGTTTAACGTTAGTTTTTCGACATACGTCACTCGCACCATTACTTTCCCGTTATTTTCCACCTATTTAAACTTCAACTTAGTTAATTGCAATGTGCGAGTGGAGGAATTATAGAAAATTAGGAAAAGGTAGGCAACTTTTTGAGCAAAGGAGTTTGACAGGTAATCGTAAAATTGTGCACTGGCGACATCTGACGGAATTTATTATAAGCTCCTAGCTTAACATTCAATCGCTGTCATATTTTAAAATGTTAATCACGTGTTATGGGAGCACGCTGCACAGTCAACGACGGAGTTAATTCTATTATAGTTATGTTATATTATCCGTCTCGAAGGACCATGGTCAGTTGAGTAAACCAAACAAAGATTCAAAAATACTGCACAAAAAATATTTCGTTTTTTATTGCCAGTGACGTTATGAAAATATATTTGTGAAAGTTCACTTTAAACTGAAAATTAAAAATTTTTACGAACATTTTTAAAGCACATTTTGATTTTGTTGGTTGACTTCATTTTCAATAAAATGTGAGTTCTTTAGATTTTAGACTACTTTTTCAATTAAAAATATCTTATCTATGTCGACAAAAATACAATATACATATAAACATTTTTTGAACTGGAGAAGGTTTTCTAAAGAATTTTATTAGTATGATTGAAAATGAAAAAGCTGTAAGTATTGATAAATTGTAATAAAAAATATCCCAATTTAATTTTTTCCTTCTTTAAAAAATGATTTTAATTTAGTATGAATGAATTCAGGTACCTATTACAAAAAAAAACTGCTTATGTTAAAATTTTTAAATAAATTTTGTTTTCAGTTTGGATTTCTGATAATAATAACTAATCAGGAAAAAAAATATTTTTTTCAACCAATTTTTTTTTAATTTAGGAAAACAAAATCATTAATTTACTTTGCAAGTTGTATAAAAAATTGCAAAATATTTTACTGTTCTCACTAAATTTTTAAAATGTTCACAAATTCATTTGGAAATAAAAAAATAGTTAAAATAGTCATTTACAGAAGTTAAGAAAGTTCTAGCTGTAACATTGTTTCAAAATGTCTGTTGTTATTTAAAAAAAATATATAATTATAGATATTTACTAGATGTTTATAAAATATTTGTAATATATCTCCCGCATTTCACGCAAAATCTACATCTAAATGTTATAAATTGACATTGACACTTGAAAAAAGTGGATTGTGTGCCTCATCCACATAAGTGCTCGGTCGAAGTTATACTTCATACATTTTTCATTAGAACACGTTCCGTTGAAGTTATTTGCATTTTTAATTTTAACTATTAACATATTTTTATTTTTGACTTATCATGATAATTTATCAAATTTCCCTCAAGCCATTGAAGTATCCAAAGCCTGCTTACAATATTACACTATTTTGAAGCACCAAAAATGTTATTTTTAAAATTACAAAATCTTAAGAACATGAATTTTTCCTGGGATAAGACCTAGCTAGTTCAATTTTTTGCCCCTCAAAATTTCATCCAAATCGTTAGAGCTCCTTTATCCCTGTCAGCGTTTCTTTAATTTTTGAGTCTCCGTTTAATAAAAGGTCGGTTCATATTTTGTCTTCCTGATTCACTACCCTCGATAAAGAAGTAGATATAACTTCACAAATTAAAAAAATAAGTTGTTTTGTATTATCGGGGGTCCGCGACAATTTCTGAGGAATCCGTAAACGAAAAAGTTTAGGACACGCTGTTTTAAAATGGTTGCAAAAACTGTCTGCGTAAGCGTTGTTGTTTTTTTTCAAAACAAACGAGCGCTACACGGTCGGATGTCTAGATAAGTAATGCCCAGTCAAGACAGAGTTAAAGTTTATTTTGACCCGATATATTGCATCCATTGAAACGATATGAAGCATCTTCTTTCTTCCAAATACAATAGGTACAAACCTCCATCAAGTTTCATGCTTGCTCATCAATATTCCCTTATCATAAGCCCTATAAGACGCTACCCCACACCCCCCCCCCTCTTTCCCCCTGACACACGCACGGCAGTGCACAATAACACTAAAGCTGATGACTATGTCGGTCTATTTATATCAAAGAAAAGGTTGAGATACCCGACTGCGTCCTCGGTGTCTAGTTAAATGGATATGAAGAGGTCGTACAGTTAAAGTTTACCCTATACAGATGTTCTATAACTCCTAAAACCATTCGAAATTAAAAACCGCCCCGTACATTATTCGCTACTATATCTCTTTCCCGCCGACTAGTGATGTAAAAATACGGTATTAAACTTTTTTGTGTATTAAATCCATGGTATAATATCGTATTTTTTCAGTATAAAACGGGTTTTTACTTTTTTACACTACGGTTACGATGCATTATACAGTATTGCCAACTGCATAATAGGAAAAGTTCCTGTTCTCATTTTGGTATTAAACCGTTTTAAACGGTGGTAAACGTTTTATACGTGCTGTATAAAATAGTAAAATACGCAGTATTTATACCTAATATAAAACTGGGGTATATTATTTTTTTACATACCGTATAATACCGTTTTATACAAACGTTTTATACTAGAGTATTATACGCATTTACATCACTACCGCCGACAGATATAATAATTGCTATATTCTTAGACGGGTGGACCTATTTTTACCCGACTGCTGAAGGAGGGTAATGTTTTTCAAGTGTATGTATGTATCTTTGCATTTTCGTTGGCGCCTTCTGTAGCGTGAACGGCTTAACGTTTTTTAAAAAATGAGGTGTCTATAGATTCGCCATAGTCTCCCGAGTGCTACTGGGTACATGAAATCACGGAAAATTCAATATGGCGGACACGACACTATTTTATCAATACGCAAAAAATCGGTAAAACCTTTGTGTGGGGTATCAAATGAAAAGGCTTGATGAGTAGATTCGACTATGAAAGGAAGGAAATAACAAAAAATTATTTAAGTAAAACAAAAACCCGACTGCGTAAAAAGCGAACTTAAAAGATGGAAACAAGATCAAATGATGACATGCAGTCGGAGGCATCAGATATTTCTGTTCAACTTGTTACTACAGGTATGCCTCCGACTGCATGTTATCATTTGATCTTGTTTCCATCTTTTAAGTTCGATTTTTACGCAGTCGGGTTTTTGTTTTTCTAAAATATTTTTTTTCATTTTTTTTCTTTTAGTTGAATCTATTTATCAAGCCTTTTGATTTGATACCACACACAAAAGGTTTTACCGATTTTTTGCGTATAAACAAAATGGCGTCTAACATCCGCCATAATGAAATTCCCGCGACGTAATATATCGTATTTGAAATTTTCTCAACGAAACCTTTCTTTTGATATCCACATCGATGTATTTAGAAGGAAAATTACTATTGCATTCTAACAAAATGGTGTCTAGCTTCCGCCATATTCAATTTTCCGTAACGTCATATATTCAGTAGAACTCATGAGATTATGACGAATCTATAGACACCTCATTTCTCAATATCCGTCAAGCCGTTCAGGCTACGGAAGGCAAAATGCAGATACTTATACATACGTACACCCTCTGTCTCTCTTTACCGGTACCTACACTGTATATACAGGGTGGACCAAGTTATAGTAGCAATAATTCACCATTCGATGGTCCATCGAAAAATAAGTAGACATGCATAATTTTATTTTTTTCCAAAACGCTTCCTAAGGGAGATACAGCCCTTCAAAGTCCAGTTTTAAAAATCAATACTGACAATTAGTGTCATAAATTATCTCAAAACCAAGTATCGCCTACTTTGTTGGTTATTTTCATAAGTTATTTATTTGTTGTTTTTAATTTAATTAATGAATTATTTATTTAAATTCGTCAAACAGTAAAAAGTTTACAATTGTTGTATAAGATTCCAGACCTATTATTTTCATAGGTGGCTATTTTAGAAGTGTTCTAAACTTTCAACTCTAATTATCTTGTAAACGAAGCCTCAAATCGAAATTTTGCAAGAGTGACTCTTTTTTTCTAAATTGAACAGGGAATTCGAAAAAAATGTTATTCTTTAAAAATATCCATTGCCGCAGAAAATAGGGCGGGAAAAGTGAAACAACCCCCCCTGTATCTACGCCACTTGACAATTTTGACAAAAGTTACCTACGTCAAGTAATGAGTATCTATTGCATAAATACTTGTACCAAATTTGGTCAAAAACGTATTAATGACCTGAGAGTTAGGACAAAAAAAAGAATTTTAAAACTGAACTTTGAAGGGGTGTATCTCCCTTAGAAAGCGTTTTGGAAAAAAATAAAATTATGCATGTCAACTTATTTTGCGATGGACCATCGAATGGTGAATTATTGCTACTATAACCTGGTCCACCCTGTATATTGGTTGGTATAAAATAATTAAAATTTGAGAGCCCATCAAATATTTGTCCGTGTGGACGATAGATTTTATAATTTTCAAGTGTTTTTATACGCTAAAAGTAAACTGTAAAGGCTAATAAAATGTGATATTTTGAGTAAAACTGCTCTCCTTAATAATTACTAAGCTTAATTGCTTTAAACGGAAGCACTTAAAATGTCTGACTGAATTATAAATGCACATAAATGAATAAAAACAGTCAAGAGTTGAAAGTTTTATGTTGACGTTTTTAGAGTTCTGTTAATTTTATATAACAGTATCAAACAATTTTTGTTTTCGGTGAAATTATAACCGAACAATCATGAATACGTATTTCTATTCTATTCTATTCTATTCTATTCTATTCTATTCTATTCATGCGTTGAAAGTTCCGTACATCATTTTCTATAAAGTTCTCCTGTAATTTTTGCCACCCTCTATGTTTTCTAACAATGGATGCTCAATGGTGCGTCTCGACTGGCGACGAACAACTAATTGACCACCCCTTGCTAGAAAACATAGACCCGTCCGACCCGAAACTCGTTTGTGCGCAGAAATGACGCTACTATACGATACTATTCTACACTTTGATAACTGGTGGTCAGTGAAGCCACTCTATTTATATATGTTTCGGTGTTGTTAGCGTTATGAACGTAATGTAATTACTCCGTTGTTCTAACTGTTGGGTTGCTAAAGAAGAACGTCACAACATCCAACTTCACGATTCACAGCACCTGGAGGCATAACAAATAATAGCTACCCATATATAGCTACTTTTACGTATAACAACTGATGCGGTAACGACATCACATTTTTTTTTATAAAGATCTTAGTTATTACACCTCTAAATGGAGAGAAAGAGGTTGTAGATTATAGATATTCGACAACTAAGGTCATTCGCGTCTACCTCTAAGTGGAGAGATGGAGGGCAGTGTAGCTTAGTTGATAACGTACTTGGTACCAGACTCTAGACTCGACTGTCGTGGGTTCGAATCCCACCTGCGCTCATGGATGTTTTGTGATGTTATTTAGTTTTAAGTTAGTTGCTATTTAATGTAATTTAAGACGCTAATAACCTAAGTTGTCGACGCGCCTATAATCTACAATACATAAATAAATCTAAGTGGTGTCGGAAAAGTGAACGAGCCGTACCGAGGCTTGTCATCCGTCGATCCACAAGCCTTCGATGTCTGAGTATTTACCGACATTTCACGGGAATGGTCGAGCGACTCCAAGTCACCTCGAGTAACAACGTGTATTTACGTTCCCACGAAGCGAGGTGCTACGATAAACGTCAGACCAGACTCACCAAGCTACATGCCGTGGAACCCCGGCTTTATATATTTACAAGCTTTTATTTAACTTGCAATGTATGTTAGTTTGTGTTTGTTTAGGTCAAATTTTGCAAGTTACTTTTGAACGACTTCCACGTATCCGATCGATTTGAAATTTTGTACATATATGTATTCCCGATGACAATACATGAATAATTCGTTTTTAGAAATAAATTCAACCCCTAAGGGATTCAAACGGGGATGTAGGGTTTTTTGACTAATCAACGTCCAGGCCAAATCGCTGAAGCTAGAAAATTGAAATTTGGACAGTTTGTTCCTTTTCTGACGTAAGCATGCACTAAGAAAGGATTTTTCGAAATTCCACCATTACGGGTGTCAAAGGGGGGGTAAAATTTTGAAAGACTAAAATGAACAAAATAAATATTAGTAAAAAAACTTTTTAGAGACAAGATTTTATTTAAATGCAGTAAAAAGGAAAAAAATAATTAATAATAATTTAGGTTCCTAATTATAAAAGTGTGGGTGGTGACCAATAAACTATCCCCCAGGGGGAACATTGGAATGTAGTTGTTCTCGCAATTGCATTCCAATATTCTTTGGGAATTGGCGTTCCCAGGAGCCTGAGCTCGTACCAGTCGGTTTGTGTATGACGGCTGGCAGATTCTAATACACAAATGGATTATTAGTGTATTTGCCATATGGCACATACACTATTGGCGTCGGTCGGATGGCGGGACCTAGGGGTCGGACCAAAATTTCTCGACGTTTCATAGCCCCCTGAACACTTTGGCACCATTTTTGGAAATGTTTATATGTATATATATATATTATATATATATATATATATATATATATATATATGTGTTCGCGGCATAACTCTCGAAAGACTTAATTGATTTGAACGAAATTTGGTAGACACGTTGGAATCCATCACCGCACGGAACCTATTTAAAATGGGCTCAATCGGACCATTTTAAGGGTAGTTTTTAGGGGTTGAAAAAAGTTTTTGGGCCCAAAAATACCGAAAAAAATCTCAGAATTGTTTCAAAATTGGAATTTAACCCTTTAGTAGAGATTAAAATGTGTTGTTAAAATTTTAACAAAATCGGCACGACAGGACCGGACTTACAAATTTTATGAAAACACTAGTTTACGGATAGTGATTTATTTGCTAACGGTAGTATTTAATTTGGTACAGAGGTTGCATTGATAATAATATTGAAATTAGGAAAAAAAAATATTATTTTAAGGGATGTATTAAGGGGTTAAATTTTTCATTTTGTACAAAAACAAACTTAAGTTCACATAATAAAGCCACAAGGCCTGTATTAGCAAATACACTATATTGTCGGCAGGGTTTTGGCACTGCGACCCGAGTTTTTTAATTATTGTGTTGAAGACGCTAATGACCTGAGTTGTCGACGCGTCTATAATCTACAATAATAAAAAAACCAATAAACTAGATATCATAGAGTTGACGACCCACGCTTTTATAATTATGAACCTAAATTATTATTAAATATTTTTTCTTTTTAGTGCATTTAAATAAAAGCTTGTCTCTAAAAAGTTTTTTTACTAATATTTTTTAGTCAAGTAAGAATAGTTGAGTTATATCAGAAATATCAATTTTAATTTAGCGAGACATTTGCGAAAAAATGCACCTTGGAACATACTTATCTATAACAATAATATATTATGTAATAAACTCAAAGAGTTGTTCGAATTTTTGTACACTTTTTGAACTTTTCTGTGTCACAGCATGCCATTGAACGTATATATGATAAAACAGACCGGCGTTCCAGATCGTTCCAACTTTCCTATATTGCACTTTTTCATATATTATATAGATATCTTTCTTTCGCTCCCGGCAATAAGTATTCTTTTCTTTCTTTCTATTATAAAGAAAAGAAATATAATAGAACTTATTTTTGCTTCGCTTTTCATTCGCTACTTCACAGAAGAATGTCTAAAAATATTCCATGTTATATACAACCAAAAATGTTTCCTGAACAAGGTACTTTTTTATTTGATATAATTTCAACTGAAATGTATGTTTTAAAATGAACTACAGTATAGTAAAACCATTTTTTATTTACTTATTAGCTTCTACCGACAGCGAAAAAGATTACTTTAATAAATATAAAAAAGGTAAAAAAAACTTTTAAGTTAAACGGTTTTATTTTATATCATCAGCTGTACCAAAAACTACAAAACAATTAGGACACAAACGGGCACTTTGTGTCGCTGCGTCAGCGGAATAAGTAATAAAAACGTGGGGCGCATTTAAAATATTTCTGTTGGTTTGTGTCCTAATTATTTTCTAGTTTTTGGTACAGCTGATGATTTAAAATAAAACCGTTTAACTTAAAAGTTTTTTTACCTATTTTTATTTTCTAGTTTTTAGTCTGATTTCTGGCCCGTATCATTATTCAAATTCCTCATTCTTTCAACTGCATTGCTATAAGACGTCTCTGTGGTGTAACGGTAACGTCGTGGCTTCATACGTAATAGGTCTCGGGTTCAAATCTCAACAGAAACATGCATTTTTTTTTAAATAAATAATTAGATATAAATATAACAAATAAATATATTTAATAAATTAATAATTTATGAAATTAAATTAATTAATTTAATATCTTTATTTTTTTATTTTATCGTCTTTTTTACAAACGCTTAGTACTGGCACGCGGGATAAAATTTTTGGAGTTAGAAATTTTTGTTTTGTTACGTAAAAGAAGTATAACTTCAGACGTGCGTACATATAGTACACACACACTCTTTTTTTCAAGAATGAACTTCAAAAATCATTAATTTTTAACCTACTCAAAAATCAATTAACGGTATAATGTAAAACTTATCAATTATTACTTAATTGGTAAAGTTTGTAAAACTTTACGGATAAAAAAAGAAAAAGGTGTAACCATTTAATTACCGCTGCAGGTATCGTTTGATTGTAAAATAATAACAGTCTTTTTCTGTTTCCAGTTTTAACAACATTTCCGGTACAAGATATTAACATAATTACAGTCAGCGTTTTTAAAAAAAAACATGGCTCTTTTTGTTGTTCATAACTTTTACACGAGAATAAAATATAATTAGGATAATTATTATTATTCTACTATGATATGTTTTGCAAACTTTTTACTATACTCATTTTGTATATCAACTTACAAATTATATGTGTATTAAAGCCTGCTTTACACTGTCGAAGAATTATATTCGTTTGCGGAGGTGTGTGTGTGTGTGGATGGACGGAGATGTTGTGTAGTTAAATAATTGAGTGAATGAATTGTGAATTATAGACGCTCGACAACTGAGTCAAATAATTATTTAATAATAAAATACCAGAGAGTTTATTGAACGATTTGATATTTATAAATATACAGTGCGTAAACGGTTACTCCGAACATAGGGGAAATAACATTGAGAACAGAACATTTACAATTTTGTAGTAGGCTATGGGCTATAATATCTAATGTAAAAATGTAGTAGATGCTTTGTTTTTTTATTTAGCAGATTCTGAGTTACTTCTAACAGTCAACCGTTGCTAAACGTGACATGTACCCAACGAAATTTATATTATTAGTTCGAGGTTCAAATTTTAATATGTTAATGTTACGCCGACAGTTTTAAGCATATATTTCAATTTGCAAAACAAAATGTCGGTAGGTATTAACCCCCTTGCAGAACGATATATACCCATAGGCGAGCAAGTTTCCCTCTAAGAGAGGGGGTTAATACCAACTTTTTGTTCTGCAAATTGAATTATATGCTTAAAACAGTCGTCGTAACAATATATTAAAATTTGAACCTTGAACTAATAATATAAATTTCGTCGGGTACATGACACGTTTAGGGTGATCTGCCACCCCTTTAAAACCAATCGATCTGCATATATTATAATGGCATTATTGGGTCACCGACAAGCTATACAAACAATTTCAGCCTTGAAGCAATAATAATTGTGACCATTTTTTTTTGTTACATGTTGGGGGCCGCCTGCATCCCTCCCATACCGCTATCTAGCAAAATCCCTTACTCGAAGCACTTTAATATGCCTCCCTCAATATCTTCACAAAAATAAGGCCTTGAATAAATAACACCAAAAAATTATCACTAGCTCTCGGCCTATTACTGTATAAACAAAGCATAGCTAAGAAATAGTTATGGTAATGTAAACACGTAATTAAAAAAAATCTATCGATGACGTAAAGCAAAGCTGCCTTCAATCAATTTTGGAGTGGATAATTGGAATGAAATATATAAATACTTAAATCTAATAAGAAGTTTGTTTTTCGTCACGATCAAATGGAAACCGTTAGACTGTCAACTAATGATTAATGAGCAAATATCATGTTTTCTGAAACTAACATTCATATAATGTTAAGCTTGGGATACACGTCACATTAAATATATTTTTCTTATTGCATGTCGTACGAATGGTTATGACGTGAAACACTTTAAACTTAGAATGATCCATTTTCCTGAGAGTACTTCTTTCAATTATACACTAGAGGCAGCACTTGTGGTAGGTACAAACAAGATTTATTCCCTATTATAGTGTCATACATTTTTAGAGTCACTATATGAATATTATGAAGTACTAGAAATACCTTGTATTATTTCCGTCTTGTGACTTTGTAATGAAACTCTCTCCAGACAGCGCCGTTAAAATAATTCCTGTTCTATAAGATAGAACAGGATCAAATTCTTCCAGTAAAGAAATTAGACGACGAAAGTTCTAAAAATGTATAGGTATTTATTTTGATAAGTTCAGACACTTGAATTAATTAGCTTTCTCCCTTCACCGGTGGAATCGACTTGCTAGCCAATGCGGTCTTAAATCACTTAAATCTTTTTAAAACTTGGTGCGTTAATAAAAAAAAAATTACTGCTCTCTTGCGGTGAAAACTTATGATAATTTCGGAAAATATTGGGCCAAGGCGTCGCCGCAATCTAAGCTCGCCGTTGAGAGATGCCAATATTGTTAAAAGAATATTATCATTATGTGTTGACGCGTTGAATTTAAAAATGGAACTCTCCAGAATATTATATTTTAACAAAAATTCTAAATTCATCTTTGATAAAATGATAACGTATTGGTCAATGACAAATGAGGTTTATATATTCAACTTGATTAATTATTATATAATTACTGAATCAAGTTGTATTCTTGAACTAATAAGTGATTCTTGAGATTCAAAATGTATTTCAGATAATGTAAATCAATCGCTATATTATTAAATGAGCAAATCTTGTATATATGTACCTATGTATCTATCACCTGTGTACCTATATAAATATTTTCTCAGAAACGACTCTAACGATTTTGATCAAATTTACCGAAAAGGGGTTTCGGGGGGCAAAAAATCGATCTAGCTAGGTCTCATCCCTGGAAAAATTCGTTTTCTCATCGATTTTATCATTTTAAAAAACAGTTTTTTTAACGTTATAAAACAGTGTCGAATGGTGAGTAGGCTTTGGAAAAAACAAACTACTTTCATTATTTATGTCAAAATACTCTGACAGTGAATCGTTTCGGAATAATATTCTGAGAAAATAATACAAAATCAATATCTCACAGAAAGTACTATTTTTTTTGAACTCACCCGAGCAAAGTTCGGTCATCCAGATATTAATTATTTAAATCAAATCATGACATACGTTAGTTATGTTACAACTTCTTGTGAATTTACACTACGCGTTTCAGCAACGAGTTGCCATCTTCAGCACTGTGTATTATGTCGTGGTTTCACAAACCACGACATAATACACAGTGCTTAGCATCATAATATTATATAGTGTTACGAATACTCAATGTGTGTTTTTAAAAAAATAATTAACCACACCTGAAGATGGCAACTCGTTGCTGAAACGCGAAGTGTAAATTCACAAGAAGTCACAAGACGGACATAATACAAGGTATTTCTAATACTTCATAATAAGTATTAATATTATTAGTGTTGTGTCATTTTAGTGGTAAAACATAATTATTTAATTAATTTAATAATAATAATAATTTAATAATTAAGTTATACCACTAAAATGACACGACACTAATGGAGAATCAATAATGTTTGTACCTACTACTAATGCTGCCTCTCGTGGATAATTGAAAGAACTACTCTCAGGAAAATGGCTCATTAAAAGATTGGCTCGAGTATGACATTATCTTAATAGCACTCTTTTCGATACCGTAAACATATTTTTTGCATAAAAAATGTTCCACTCTAAAAGATGGCTTTGTAAGAGCAAGTTGACAGGAAATATCCAATCGTCTTCTGAGGTATATAGTTGAGATCAGAACCAACATATATTAGTGTTTAATGGGGGTTACCAGGCTTTTTCCTACCACCTGATGGCTGATAGCGTCACTGCTAAGTAAGGTATATAGTTACTAGATTTAGTGACTAATAAGTTTGTCATTTAAATGTCAGTACCTACCGTTTATATTTTCCGCTACCTGATGACGCTACTAGCAAGTAAAGTATATTAGTCATTTAATCATTTTAATGCTAATCGCAGTTTAGTATTTATTTTATCTATTCCTTAATAATGATCAAACGAAGAATGACTAAACACAAACCGTTAATCCCTAAACCAATCTAAACGTTTGACATAGCTTAATTGCCACTAGCGCCATCTGCCGAATAAAAAATGTGAACATGTGACGTAGGCCTCACTTGCCACTAGCGCTATCTGATGAATAAAAATATTGTAACCCTCACTGGTTTTTACACACAATAAGATAAAATTATTATTTAGTTGGTTCTGATCTTATATAGGTAATATATAATTATAATTATATATGTTACCGGCAATCTGTATAATACAGGCATTGTATACAATGCCTAGGCTATGTATAGAATGCCTTGAGCCGGTAGGCAATGTATGAAATATTATGAATATTAATATCTATTATATGCTTTGCCTAGACATTGTATATAATGCCTCGGCATTGTATAGAATGTCTGCTGGTCCACCGGCAATGTGTGAAATAAATTGATATTGGTCTATATTTATGAGTATTATGTAATTACCTACCTCCTTAGGATAGAGACACATCTGCCGAACGTTCGGCGGCGGAAAGTTCAGTAGCGCAAAATTACCAAGGATATGACAGCGGATAGTTCAGCCTAGTGTGTCATACGTAACTCACTCGTAAAATACAGTACACGCGTGTCACATATGTGTCCCTACACTTACATACAAAATGACGAACCAATAAAACACCATATAATATCAGATTGCTCAAAATCAACTTTATTAAATGATAATGTTAGAGAACTTCTCTTTTTAGCAATAGAATTGTTACATTCAAACGTATTTTTTAATATTATAAACTTACTTTTGAGTTGTATAGCAAAAAAATATTCATTGCAAATTTGCAACACTCATGAAAAAGGAACTTAGTACCTATCTACAACTTAACTAAATAAATCACAATAAAATTTAAGTGAAACTTTAACTTTAAATAATTTGGGTCAGCAACAGTCTCATTTGGTTAAAAATAATCAGGTCATATAATTAATAAAAAATTTTGGAGCATACAAGTAATTCAAGAATTACAAGGCGCGATATTCATGTAGGTATTGTGTGTAAACGGTTTTACCGAACATAGGGAAAATAACACTAAGAAGATCAATTTTGTAGTAGGCTATGGCCATAAGACCTAATGTAAATATGTATTGGATTACATAGAAAAAATAGTGCAGTGAATTTTTTAATCAATTTTCCATAGTAACGGTTGACTATTAAGCGAAACTCGGAACCTGCTAAATAAAAAAAGGCATGAGGTGTCGTAAGATACCCGACAGAAGCTATGTTTCTTACGCATTGTATATAAAACCGAATTTATCAAAGATATAAACAATACAATTAAAAAGTTATTATTTGACCGCCATTGTGAAATCTGACGCCATTTTATTTTTTTGTGTCTTATTAAACTCTCAAATATCAATTTTCAAAAGGATCGGATAATTTTTACAAAGAAGTATATACCTATGGCCGCCATTTTAAAATATGACGTCATTTTATTTTTTTGCGTTCTATAAAACTCGTCAATATCTATTTTCAAAAAGATCGGATAATTTTTACACAAAAAGTACATATTGCCGCCATTTTGAAATCTGACGTCATTTTATTTTTTTGTGTCCTATGAAACTCTCAAATACCAATTTTCAAAAGAATCGGATAATTTTTACAAAAAAGTACATATGACCGCAATTTTTAAATCTGACGTCATTTTATTGTTTTGTGTTCTATGAAACTCTCAAATATCAATTTTCGAAAGGATCGGATAATTTTTACAAAAATGTACATATGGCCGCCAATTTGAAATCTGACGTCATTTTATTTTTTTGCGTCTGAAACTCTGAAATATCAATTTTTAAAAGGATCGTATAAATTTTAGAAAGGAGTACAATATATTTCCGCCATTTTGAAATCTGACGTCATTTTATTTTTTTGTGTCCTATGAAACTCTCAAATATCAATTTTCAAAAGGATCGGATAATTTTTACAAAAAAGTACATATAGCCGCCATTTTTAAATCTGACGCCATTTTATTTTTTTGTGTCCTATGAGACCCTCAATATCAATTTTCAAAAGGATCGGATAATTTTTACAAAAAAGTACATACGGCCGCCATTTTGAAATCTGATGTCATTTTATTTTTTTGTGTCCTATGAAACTCTCAAATACCGATTTTCAAAAGAATCGGATAATTTTTACAAAAAAGTACATTTGGCCGCCATTTTTAAATCTGACGTCATTTTATTTTTTTGTGTTCTATGAAACCCTCAAATATCAATTTTCAAAAGGATCGGATAATTTTTAGAAATGAGTACTATATATTTCCGCCATTTTGAAATCTGACGTCATTTTATTTTTTTGGGTCCTATAAAACTCGCAAATATCAATTTTCAAAAGGATCGGATAATTTTTACAAAAAATTATATATAATGGCCGCCATTTTGAAATCTGACGTCATTTTATTTTTTTGTGTCCTATGAAACTCTCAAATATCAATTTTCAAAAGGATCTGATAATTCTTACAAAAAAGTACATATGGCCGCCATTTTGAAATCTGGCACCATTTAATTTTTTTGTGTCCTATAAAACTCTCAAATATTAATTTTCAAAAGAATCGGATAATTTTTACAAAAAAGTACATATGGCCGCCATTTTGAAATCTGACGCCATTTTATTTTTTTGTGTCCTATAAAACTCTCAAATATTAATTTTCAAAAGGATCGGATAATTTTTATAAAAGTGACGTTACACTACTTCGTGACGTGACGTTTCACTTTTTATTATTAAAGTCCCCATCTGAAACGTGCGTTAAGAAGCATAGCTTCAAATAAAAATAGGTAAAAAAACTTTTAAGTTAAACGGTTTTATAAATGTTTTAAAAAGAAAAAAATAATATTTAATTTAGGTTCATAAGTATAAAAGCGTGGGTCGTAAACTCTATGATAATTTATTACAGTCACGACCCACGCTTTTATACTTATGAACCTAAATTAAATTTTATTTTTTTCATTTTAGTGCATTTATAAAACCGTTTAACTTAAAAGTTTTTTATCTATTTTTATTTTTAATTTTTTAGTATGCTTTATTTCCTTAGTCTGATTTTATAACATTTATCCGATCCACTGAAACGTTACCGGAGAAAGACCTTTTGCCTGTGAAAATTCAGAAGTACGATATGCACCCGGACGAAAGCCGGGCCGGTCAGCTAGTTACCATAAATTGTATTGTCACCGGAGCTACACTTGTGTGCAAAATTTCAACTCAATCGGATCATAGGAAGTAGGTGAAAATTCAAAAGTACGATTTGCACCCGGACGAAAGCCGGGCCGGTCAGCTAAATATCATAATATTGTATTGTCACCGGAGCTGCACATGTGTGCAAAATTTCAACTCAATCGGATCACGGGAAGTGGGTGAAAATTCAAAAGTACGATTTACACCCGGACGAAAGCCGGGCCGGTCAGCTAGTTACCATAAATTGTATTGTCACCGGAGCTACACTTGTGTGCAAAATTTCAACTCAATCGGATCATAGGAAGTAGGTGAAAATTCAAAAGTACGATTTGCACCCGGACGAAACCGGGCCGGTCAGCTAATTATCATAATATTGTATTGTCACCGGAGCTACACATGTATGCAAAATTTCAACTCAATCGGATCACGGGAATTGGGTGAAAATTCAAAAGTACGATTTACACCTGGACAAAAGCCGGGCCGGTCAGCTAGTTACCATAATATTGTATTGTCACCGGAGCTACACATGTGTGCAAAATTTCAACTCAATCGGATCATAGGAAGTGGGTGAAAGTTCAAAAGTACGATTTGTAACAAATATACGGGATCAAGCTAAATAAAACCACCGTTTAAAAAACAAAGCATCTACTACCTACTTATTTTTGCGTGATGCCAGAACATACGTTTTTATTTGAGAATCAGTTCGGTTGCTTTTGCGTGATGCCAGAATATTTTAAAACTCGCAGTCGCATAAGAAGTTAATTACTTGAAAAAAAATCATGTAAATCGGATCAGTGGTTCTCGAGTTATAAGCGTACAAAGGGACATACAGACAGAGAAAGTCAAATTGTTCGGGAAGGTATGAACGTCGAGAAATTTTGGTCCGATCCGATCGACGTCAATAATTAGTTACACGTCATTTTAACTCAGTAGGCCAGGGTTTTTAAACTTAAATTCAAACATCAGCAGTCAAAAAATTGAATAACTATATTAAAATAATGCAATATAAGACAGAGCATACGCTATCTTCCAATATCCATATCACACTGTGCAACAGACAAGGACAACCGAAACAAGTTCGCGATTTATTAGATAAAGTCGCAATTATTTCGTTTAATAATCATATAAATCTGTATAAAAAAACTGTTTTGACACAATATTATACATGAAATCTATCTAAAATTTTCTGCTCTTTCGTTTAAGACAGGTTTCGAATCGATCTGACTTAAATTGAGCAAACTATAAGCAAAAAACACCGTTTTTTCTAATTTGCTCCCCTCTGGGGCCAAAATTCAAAAATCGGGCGACGTTAGGATCAAATAGACCCCGAGAGGAATGGAACAAAAAAAAGTTTTTGAAAATTGGTTCATCCGTTTGGGCTGTACGCGTGACACAAAATAGCGTGACAGATTCACAGATTCACAGATTCACAGATTCACAGATTCACAGACAAAGCGAGTGTATATAGGCGCTTCTAGCTTCGCTAAGATCGCGCCTAAAAAAGGAACTTATAGTACCTTCCTATAACATTAGTAATATTAACACAAATTGCCGGCTGCTCATTCGGCATTGTACACAGTGCCTAGGCCAAGTGTGAAATAAATAATATTTCATACATTGCCTGGACGTTTTAGGCATTCTATACGTAGCCTAGGCATTGTATACAATGCCGGATTATACAGATTGCCGTTAACATATACAATACCAACATATAAATTGGTGTTTACTTGGTGTTTATACATAATAAAGTTTCATTTCAGATGCTTAAGATTTACACGTAGCCAGTTTTTTGATCAAATTAACTTACGATGTGTACTTTTAGCTTTATGAATAAGGTGAGAAAAAGGATACAAATGTTTCTAAGTATTATAGTACGTTGCTAATGGCAAAGAAATAAAAATGGTTTATTACTATTATTGATAAAATCATTAATCAAACTAAAAACAATGGAAATAGAACGTGTATTGAATTGTTGGCGAATATTCGAACAAAAGATAAATAAATTGATATTGAAGTACGATATTTTTGTAGCGCGGTGACTAATTAATATTATTTTTGAAGAGAGAATTCTAGGTATGCTTTAATAATATCCGCGTCACGTAATTGCATCAATAATAATTAATGACGTACTTTAATAAATGACGGTTATGCATTTTTGTTATTATACTAGCTGTTACCAGCGGTTTTGTTTGCATTAATGCCGGTTTTTACCCGACTGCCGAAGGAGGGTAGTTTTTTTCGGATGTATGTATGTAAGTACCAATTTGCATTTTCTTTGGCGCATTATGTAGCCTAAACGGCTTGACGGATATTGAAAAATGAGGTGTCAATAGATTCGTCACAGTCTAACGAGTGCAAATTAAAATGAATTATTTTAAAAAAACAAAAAAACCCGACTGCGTAAAAAGCGAACTTAAAATGATAAACATGCAGTCGGAGGCATAGTTATAACAAGTTGAACAAAAATATATGATGCGTCTCCGACTAACAAAAACATTGGCCTTGATACAATATTTATATACTTCGTTGCCATAGTAACCATATTTCATTATAGCATCGAAAAAAGATGTACATAATGCGGTTCATTATGTAACGGGTTTTTTCAAATGTTTTTCATTATAGCATCGAAAACCGTTCCATAATGGATCATGATGTCACCAGTCGATAAACGGCCATTTAAGATCCGCCTTACAGATACCAAAAAATACTTAAAGCGTACATGTGTTGATTAAATATTTTTTAGGAATTTTATTTATTTTCTTGAAATCAAGTTTTTCAAATGTTGGCCCACTGTGTGGTCAGTCGCTTTAATGCAATGCACTTACAAGAACCAGTGGTAATTTAATGCACTTCAAAGCATGTAAAGCACGGCTCACACTAGACTGGTTGCCAGCCGCGAATTTAGTAGCCGTTACTGTTAACCATCGATCAGCTTGATGTGACCACAAAATTTGCCGCTGGCGTCACCAGCCGGCGAGTATTCGTCAGCGGCTGGCGAAGTTGGACGAGTTCAACTTTTGGTAGCAGGCAGCAGCGACTAAATCACGTGACCGCTGACACCAGCCGGCAGCGCCGTCGGACAACTATAGCCACAGCAGCTACCGTACCTCACGTGGTATTTTGCATGTCGAATAGCAAACTGGCGAGTAGCAGCCGATAGTGTGACCGGATTGCCAGCCGCTGGGCGCTGAGTAGAAACTGGCGAGTGATAGTGTGACCGGATTGCCAGCCGCTGGGCGCTGAGTAGAAACTGGCGAGTGATAGTGTGACCGGATTGCCAGCCGCTGGGCGCTGAGTAGAAACTGGCGAGTGATAGTGTGACCGGATTGCCAGGCGCTGGGCGTTGAGTAGAAACTGGCGAGTAGCAGCCGATAGTGTGACCGGATTGCCAGCCGCTGGGCGCTGAGTAGAAACTGGCGAGTGATAGTGTGACCGGATTGCCAGCCGCTGGGCGCTGAGTAGAAACTGGCGAGTGATAGTGTGACCGGATTGCCAGCCGCTGGGCGCTGAGTAGAAACTGGCGAGTGATAGTGTGACCGGATTGCCAGCCGCTGGGCGCTGAGTAGAAACTGGCGAGTGATAGTGTGACCGGATTGCCAGCCGCTGGGCGCTGAGTAGAAACTGGCGAGTGATAGTGTGACCGGATTTCCAGCCGCTGGGCGCTGAGTAGAAACTGGCGAATAGCAGCCGACAGTGTGACCGGATTGCCAGCCGCTGGGCGCTGAGTAGAAACTGGCGAGTGATAGTGTGACCGGATTGCCAGCCGCTGGGCGCTGAGTAGAAACTGGCGAGTGATAGTGTGACCGGATTTCCAGCCGCTGGGCGCTGAGTAGAAACTGGCGAATAGCAGCCGACAGTGTGACCGGATTGCCAGCCGCTGGGCGCTGAGTAGAAACTGGCGAGTGATAGTGTGACCGGATTGCCAGCCGCTGGGCGCTGAGTAGAAACTGGCGAGTGATAGTGTGACCGGATTGCCAGCCGCTGGGCGCTGAGTAGAAACTGGCGAGTGATAGTGTGACCGGATTTCCAGCCGCTGGGCGCTGAGTAGAAACTGGCGAATAGCAGCCGACAGTGTGACCGGATTGCCAGCCGCTGGGCGCTGAGTAGAAACTGGCGAGTAGCAGCCGACAGTGTGACCGGATTGCCAGCCGCTGGGCGCTGAGTAGAAACTGGTGAGTAGCAGCCGATAGTGTGACCGGATTGCCAGCCGCTGGGCGCTGAGTAGAAACTGGCGAGTAGCAGCCGATAGTGTGACCGGATTGCCAGCCGCTGGGCGCTGAGTAGAAACTGGCGAGTAGCAGCCGATAGTGTGACCGGATTGCCAGCCGCTGGGCGCTGAGTAGAAACTGGCGAGTGATAGTGTGACCGGATTGCCAGCCGCTGGGCGCTGAGTAGAAACTGGCGAGTGATAGTGTGACCGGATTGCCAGCCGCTGGGCGCTGAGTAGAAACTGGCGAGTGATAGTGTGACCGGATTTCCAGCCGCTGGGCGCTGAGTAGAAACTGGCGAATAGCAGCCGACAGTGTGACCGGATTGCCAGCCGCTGGGCGCTGAGTAGAAACTGGCGAGTAGCAGCCCAAAGTGTGACCGGGTTGAGGCTGCTGCTTGCTGGTGCTACTGTCAGCTGCTGATCAGTAGCAGCTGGCAACCAGCCTAGTGTGGCTCGTGCTTTAATCATTAAGGTCCTATTATGATGTTATTAGAATAAATACAACTGTGACCTATTTGAGTAAAACATCCTGTATCACAGTTACCTAAAAATGTTTTCGATGGAATAAGTAATTCCAAGTATGCATATAGTTTTTTCTTTCTTTTCAATTTTCTAATGTAAACTGAACTCCCGGGATCTGCAAGTTTTTTTACGTCATTTGTTCATACAGCATTCTATTGTTTTCATATTTATTTTATTATTTATAATGTTTGCAACCGGGCATTTGTAATTAAATTTCTGTTATGTCTGCATTTGCTTTTCATTATACCTTCAACAAAAATATACATAGGTATCTACATACTGAGAAAATGGCGTTGAAACTAAAATAAAAGATGTAATTTTAATTTTTTTGTCGTCGATTTTTTTTTAATGTTATAGTCCATCCTGAAATAGTACAGAGTAATAAATCGTTCAGATACCAGTCCATAGAGTAGGCAACTAGTCTTCTTTTAAAATATAATTCCCAAATTGAGAAAGTACCCTAACCCTTAGAAAAAAATTGTGAAATTTTTGAAAAATAAATTTGCAAAGTCCACAAATGGATTTCACTTCTTCTTCTTCTTTTTCCTAGCTTTGTCCCATTATTTAGGGTCGGCTCTTCTCGTCATTTTCATAGAATAGAATAGAATAGATATATATTTCTCTATGTAATGATGATGAGTAATTAATTTGGTTTATAGTTTTACGGCCAGTTGCCACCTGACGCCAAGGCAGTGAAACTCTCTTGCTAACTGGGACTTAGGATGTCGCCGTTGGCTTGCTCTTCCGCCGCCATCCTCTACACGACGCCCTGCCCGACGCCATTTACTTGTTTACAGAGACTGTTGTGACTCTTGGATTAATGTGTTTCAATCAACGAATTGTTCGACTGCACAATTCGATTTACTTTTTGAAATCTTCTTCACAGAGACTTAGGATGTCGCCGTTGGCTTGCTCTTCCGCCGCCATCCTCTACACGACGCCCTGCCCGACGCCATTCACCTTTTTACAGCGACTGTTGTGACTCTTGGATTAATGTGTTTCAATCAACGAATTGTTCGACTGCACAATTCGATTTACTTTTTGAAATCTTCTTCACAGAGACTTAAGATGTCGCCGTTAACTTGCTCTTCCGCCGCCATCCTCTACATGACGCCCTGCCCGACGCCATTCACCTTTTTACAGCGACTGTTGTGACTCTTGGATTAATGTGCTCCAATAAACGAATTGTTCGACTGTACAATTCGATTTACTTTTTGAAATCTTCATCACAAAACTAGTTTCTCCACATTAAAAAAAATTATAAACAGAGTACAGCTAGCAACTATACAGCGTTATACAATTACGAATTAGGTAATTAAAAAAAATAGGTATCCAAATCGGTTAACTGGAAGCCGCTGAAAGCTCTCGAACAAAAAAAACCGCCTAAAACTATTTTAAATAAATGATTTTGGAACATCGGAATCATGTATGATTCTCCACATCAATTTTAAATCATCCTGTGAAGATTTCAAGTTGCGTGTCTAGACTTTTAAAAGGTTTTGTTTATTTGATATGAATTATTGCCGTAGCCATTTTATGATCTTACAGTCAAACGTGCACAAATTTTGTCCATAGACTAATAAACGGCGATATCTCAAACTATCGTTAGGTATTATATAACCTCATTTACGGCTTCGCTCTCACATCAAACTAAGAGCGAAACTACACGGGCGGATTTTCGCGGCGTTTTTAACGCGGCGGATTTCGCGACCAAATCGAAACCGTGTCTACAAACGAGTGAGACTAGGCGAACGGAATATACGTCGCGTTTTTTTATTTAAATTCCGTCGGCGTGAGCGAGTCGAACGCTTTTTGATTGCGTTGATATCGTCACCGCCACAACACGCTAAAAACGAAAAACACTAATTAGTGCGGGGCAAACTAGACGAGGCGACGGATCACCGACGGATGTACAACCTGGGTAAAATGTTCTGATTTCGTTGATATCGTCACCGCCACAAGACGCTTAAAACGAAAAACACTGATTAGTGCGGGGCAAACTAGACGAGGCGACGGATCACCGACGGATGTACAACCTGGGTAAAATGTTCTGATTTCGTTGATATCGTCACCGCCACAACACGCTAAAAACGAAAAACATTGTTTAGTACGGGGCAAACTAGACGAGGCGACGGATTACCGACGGATGTACAAGCTGGGTAAAATGTTCTGATTGCGTTGATATCGTCACCGCCACAACACGCTAGAAACGAAAAACACTGATTAGTGCGGGGCAAACTAGACGAGGCGACGGAACCGACGGATGTACAACCTGGGTAAAATGTTCTGATTTCGTTGATATCGTCACCGCTACAACACGCTAGAAACGAAAAACATTGTTTAGTGCGGGGCAAACTAGGCGAGGCGACGGATCACCGACGGATGTACAACCTGGGTAAAATGTTCTGATTTCGTTGATATCGTCACCGCTACAACACGCTAGAAACGAAAAACATTGTTTAGTGCGGGGCAAACTAGACGAGGCGACGGATCACCGACGGATGTACAACCTGGGTAAAATGTTCTGATTTCGTTGATATCGTCACCGCTACAACACGCTAAAAACGAAAAATATTGTTTAGTGCGGGGCAAACTAGACGAGGCGACGGATCACCGACGGATGTACAACCTGGGTAAAATGTTCTGATTTCGTTGATATCGTCACCGCTACAACACGCTAAAAACGAAAAACATTGTTTAGTGCGGGGCAAACTAGACGAGGCGACGAATCACCGACGGATGTACAACCTGGGTAAAATGTTCTGATTTCGTTGATATCGTCACCGCCACAACACGCTTAAAACGAAAAACATTGTTTAGTGCGGGGCAAACTAGACGAGGCGACGGATCACCGACGCATGTACAGTCTGGATAAAAAATTTGTGTGGAAATATCCTGTTGATAGTCTGTTTCTTAATATTGGATGAACCAATCAACGTCGTTTTTTCCTTCTGTTTTTATGGGTTAAAAATGTTTTTGGGCCCAAAAATACCGAATAAAATCTCAGAATCGTTTCAAAATTGAAATGTAACCCTTTAGTAAAATAATATTAAAATGTGTTGCTAAAATTTTAATAAAATCAGCCCAAAAGGACCGGACTTACAAATTTTATAAAAACGCTATAGTTTGCGGATACGGATTTACTTACTGAAGGTTGTATTTAATTTGGTTCAGATGTTGAATTGATAATAATATTGCAATTAAGAAAAAAAAATATTATTTTAAGGGGTGTACCAAGGGATTAATTTTTTTATTTTGTCCAAAAACAGAATAAATCCACAATGCCTGTATTAGCAAATACGCTATTTTGTCAGTAGGTTCTGGCACAGCGACCAGAGTTTTTTTATTTCATGACAATAAATAAATTATCTACCGGACAAATGATACTAGACCCAGAAACTTCTGCAGTTGGTGGTCTCGAAAAATAGAGAATGAAACTGTACTTTCAATTTACTGCTTTGTTTGCATTTTACCAGGGTTCAAAAGGAGAATTTGAGAGAAAGGTAGGTATATTATAATAATGGTACAGTGTACACTAATTTAAACAAATATAATATCCCAACAATGTCTACATAATAGCTTGACCTGCGCCATTGCGGATCATTTCAACACGCCAATAAATATCTAGTTTGTAATTAGTGACTATTATGTTTAGGAAATGAGGAATAATGTACTTATAATTAGGGTAAAGCTACCAATTTATTTACCTCGTTCTCTTCCAACACAGGTTACAGCCGTTACAGGCACACATTTTTTTCTGAAAACAAATACATAGTTATATGTTTCGACCTACTCACGGACATGTCAGACAAACTGGCATCCTTATTTTGATCATATCAATAAGTATTCTAACCCGCGGTGGTTGGTAGTGGTTTTGCGGGGCTGCGATTCTCGCTTTAAATTTTATTCAACTATTCTAATTGCAGACCTAAAATTGGAATAAAACTAAATAAAATCATTATTTAAAGTTATTTATTTTATCCAGGTGTGCAAGCTTTCACGGCCGGCATTGTTCCAAGTCTTCATGGTTTCCGGGCTTGTAGGCCGTGGTACGGTGGTATTTCTACTTGACGTTTCGTCTACAACTGCGGTAGACATTCTCAAAGGTCGAAGTATCCTCCTTGACGGCTCACAGGTCAGACCGCCAAGGAGGACACTTCGACTGCTGCCACATTGCCTTTGAAAATGTCTACCGCAGTTGTAGACGAAACGTCAGGTAGAAATACCACCGGACCACGGCCTACAAGCCCGGAAACCATGAAGACTTGGTATCATAATATTATTTTGTTAAACGATGCAATTGAGAGCAAGTAGATACCTACTATTGAAATTTTTAATTTCAATTAGTTTTGAATAAATCTATTTTGGAATGGCTACATATTTTCTACGGAATTGGATTTTAGTTTATTGGCAACTTTCCCTTGGTAGATAAGTATAAGCAACGACATAATTAATTTTCTCGGTTCGTTAAATATATGCAAACAATTAAATGTTTGTCGATTACAGATTGGAGTCAAACTGTGCAGCTTCAAATACACCTAACGTGTTAAATATTTGAATATCATTACCAATTGAATATTAATATTGTACGATCATTGTTCAAATATAATTATTGATCATGTTTAAATAGATATTAGCCGTCGTAATATGTACGTTATCAATGGTTGCAATTTAAAACACAAGCCGTTATCTTTTCGACAGTCCGTCAGCGGTCCCTAATCAATCGATTAACATTTTTGACCACAGACGTGTCACCAGTATATCTTTTTGAAGTGAAAACTTCCTTAGGCGCGTTAGGCACTTTTTGCCTGGGTACTGAAATAACGTGAAGCGTTTGCAAATAACCGTAAGAATTCGCAACCTGACCGTCGCAACCGACCAGTTCACAACATACTTATATCATAAAAACGGCCGTCTACACACTTCCATTCATAGCGCAGTTGGTTACGTCTTTACGTTCTATGCATAGGAACCTGGGTTCGAGACCTGATGGCAGCGTAGAATTTTCAGCGTTTTTTTTTCTAATTTCTACATGATATTTATTTATATATTTTTTTATTTTTGTTATATTCTTTCTTTGACAATAATTATAATTTTTTTGAAACCAAGGTGGAATTAATTAAAAATACAATTTTAGTACTTTAGTAATAAAATGTTTTTAGTTCATAAACGCGCTATAATACATAGATGACACCAAAAATTAGAAAATCTGAAGTTTTCACTTTTGTCGTGTGGTCATAAGCACACACCCATTTTTATTATTATTGTTTATATTATTGAAGTTATACTTCTCTAACGAGGGTAGTGGATTAAAATGACTTCGAGTCAAAAAATACCGACTTAAAAATTATTGAAACGCTGACAGGGATAAAACGGCTCAACCGATTTGGATGAAAATTATTGAAAAGGGGTTTTGGGGGACAAAAAAACCATCTAGCTAGGTCTCATGCCAGAAAAAATTCGTTTTCTTATAGATTTTATAAGTTTAAAAATCAATTTTTTGACGTTTCAAAATAGTGTAATATTGTAAGCAGGCTTTGGATACTTATGTCAAAAATAAAAAATTAGTAAATAGTTAAAATAAAAAATGCCAAAACTTCAACGGAGCGTGTTCTAATGAAAAATGTATGAAGTATAACTTCGACCGTGCTCTTACGTGGGTGAGGCACACAGTTCATTTTTACTTCCCACCTCTACTATGGTAGGGAAGTAATGGATTTAGTCCGAAAAAAATATTTCGAGATTTTAACAGATCTTCACGTTTTGAGACCCTAACAATCGTTTAAGATCATTTTCTGACTTATGTCTGTATGTGTGTGTGTGCGTATGTGGTCAATTTTTCGCCTTCGATATCGTAAAAACGGAACAACATACGGCCATGCCGATTGTTCTATTGTGTTTATCAGCCTTAACTTAGATCTGATTAGATTTTGAGTCTAATTAGTTCAGTGGATCCTGAGATATTCAAAAAAACGTTCTCAATGTCACGTATTAACATAGGTAAAAAAAAAATATAAATGAATTCTAGGTAATATGAAAAAAATGTAAATATTTTTTTCTCTAAAATGTAGTTTTCGAGAAAAAAAATATTTTACTAAAAAAAAATAAAAATTGTACGTAAATCAAGGTAACCATGATTTTTACTATATTACTAGCCATCAGTAGATCACCAAACAAAAAAGAAGGCTTTTTTTCAAAGAATAAAAAAAGAGTGTTTATTTTTTGCAAATATTTACTAGGTGGGAAATATAGGACTAATCATCAGTCGAATGTTTTTATAAAGAAACGATTCTAGATAAAAAATACAATATGTAGAATTTCAAATCTACTTTCAAATGTTTTAGTTACATAAAATAAAAGAATTTTACAACACGAACACGTTCGTATAACATGCTTTGCAATATACAATTTATTTCTAAATCGCAATGGTATTAGGTTTTTTTTTTTGTAAAATACAAGTAAATGTTTTCTTAAGAGATCCTTTTTGTATATATAAATTGAAAATATAAAATGATTCCATCAAAATCTAAAGTTGAAGCTCCGTAATACTTTTCTTTCTTTTTCACTTAGTAAATTGGAAAAAAGTAAAAATAGATACGTTATAATTTACATTCGTATATTCAAAAGCAAATAAAAATTTCATTAATAGAATGTATCGTCGGTTACTTGGTAAAAGTGACCAAGTCCACGACTTAAAATTGTTCAGGAGAGAGATTTTCAGTTAATTGATGTTATGGATAATTCAGTAGATTATTATTAAAATTCATGATAATTTATTATGAAAGCTTAATTTACCTTTTTTATCTTTACCAGTAGAAATGTGAAATTTAAGTACTTTGTAAAAAAATGACCAAGTCCTTCAGCTACAGGACTTGGGCAAACTTAGCAGTTCTTGAGTGATGAACGATTGTATATTATGTGGCTCTCGACAGTGTACGATTCAGTACTATGCGACTCGGTCTCGGTGAAGTATGAAACAACAACAATCGAGTCCACATCGAGAGTCATCGAGATGTTTGAACAATCGAGACAATCGACTAAAACATTTCGAATCGCGCATCACTTAGCTTTGGCATTTTGTCGGATATATTTGGGGTAGAGAATTTTAAAGTTTCAACCAGGAAGTTTTTAATGCTGTAGCTTAGTTGTTAAAATGTAGTTTGTAATATTCTGTGAATGTTTGGCGCTACTCGCGTGATCTGGAAACAGCGTGTTTAACAAATTAACAGAAAACACGGAAACAATCGCTATTCAGTAATTACGCTCATTATGGTCAATTAGTGTTGAAGTGTTAAATGTCTTATTAGTATACAGGGTGGTGATTTTTTTGGTGCTCACCATTGGTATCTTGGCAATGGTTAAAGATACAAGGCCGGTAAAATTAGAGAAAAGTTGCGCTTTGAATTCGGACATGTGCGGGGTGTCATTTAAAGGGGTTTTCTTAAGGATCTCAAATTTGCTACTGGGTGTCCAAGATAAGCGTGAAATGCATGGGGATTTCCTAAACGGTAAAATGAGAGAAAATATGCAGAGATTTGAAATCTTTATAAAAATGTGCCTTAATAAAGTGATTATATTTATTTTCTAACTCACTTAATAAGCGAGTTATAAATAGAAAACGAAAATGGGAAAATTTCGTTTTTCAACTGTCCGTCGCAAGCCAAACAAAATATGGAAAGTTTGACTGCGCAGGATAGTAGTAGTGGAAATTCTGCACATTTTATCTCATTTAACCAAATCTCTATCTCTTACCGTTTAGAAAATCCCCATGCATTTCACGTTTATCTTGGACCGCCTGTATATAACATAACTATATTTAATTTACGCAAAACGAGAAGATAATTTATTAGATATATTAAATAGATTTATACGACTGTTTTGCAATTGAAAATTTTTATTGAAAGAGCAGTCAATTACATAATTTGCATATATATGGAGAATGTTAGATTGGTAATCATGTCACGGTTGAGTAATGTAAAGCTCATTCCGCTGCGATAGTGGAAAGGTTCAGGTTAGAGTCCTGACTGTGACTATGATTGTCAAAATGATTTTTTTCCGATATTTGCAGGAATCAATTATGTAATTGGCTGCTCTTCCAATAAAAATTTATAATTTACTAGCGGACCCGGTCCGGCTTCGGCCGGATGCTAAGAAAGCCCGGGTGCAAAACACTACTCACTCGCTTCGCTCGTTTGCTTGAATATTATAAATACACTACTCAGTCGCTTCGCTCGTTCGCTTGAATATTATATATTTTTTATTATATATTTTTTAAAGCTAAATAAAATAAATTCAAAAAAATGTTCTTTAAAAAAATAGATAAAAAAATTCTGGATAGGGACACCCTCATCATCTAGCGGTATGAAATATACTTTACGACCTATTCTCATACCTACCAAATACACACAAAAAAATTCATGATAATCGGTCAAGCCGTTTCGGAGGAGTATGAACACAAACACCGTGACACGAGATTTTTATATATATAGATTAGTTTGGTGGCCACAGAAACCATTCCAAACTTTTTCGGACGCATTTATATAGGAATATACAATGTGTATAAACAATAATGAAAACAATAATTGTTAGTTTTAGGTCGCCAGATGTTCAAGTCGTTTGCGGTTTTTATTAGTTTCGCGCAATGCTTTCTGGGATCCGTATAACGTGTAATAATATTATGACTGTGTTTATAACAAAAGTTCTTAAAGTAATAATAATGCTCTTATATTACAGAAAACAAGTTTCCTCCACAACAATAATTACTCTGTCTATTTAGAGTAACTCGACAATAAATGTTTACTTTTGTAAAGTTAATTAATAATATGTCATTTAGATTAGATAATACGTGCTTTAGATGTTGTTAAAATAAATTTGTATCGTACACAAGGACTTGCTAACTTACTATGATCATCCTGAATTACCATTGAACTAGGAGGTAATAGAGACGCTGTACGTAGGTACACAACTGTTTATACAAATATGGCGGCCGAAGAGGGGATGGATTAGGGAATATCAATCTCTCTTCTTCCAAGCGCGGATCCACCGCTGTGGGCACGATGGGCATGCTCACAACCCTAATTGAGGTCGATAGGCTGATGTTATATCCAATGCCTTAAAAAATTAAAAAAAGAAAATTTATATACAGGGTGAGTTCGACCACCCGTATCAGTCGTTTTTTTCGAAAACTGTTAGTCGTAGAGAGTTGTGTCAAAAATTTGTATTATAAAAGCCCTAATAAAGAATCGAATAGTGATAAATTTTTTTTCCGGGAAGGTCGGCTTCCCTATTAGTTTGCTCCAGAATGTCCAGAACTCCGGAATTATAAATGTAACGATAGGTCGAAAGTGGTATTGTTGAAAAGATCTTTAAAAAATAAGCAAGTTTTGTAGGAAATTTTTTTTTATTACTGCCACCCCTGTTAAATAATATTTGTTTGAAATTACTAAATTAAAATGTCATATTAACTAACTTTTTAAAAGTCCGCATTTAAAATCTAGTTACCTATCTATCGACCATTAAACACTGAAGAAGTACACTCACAGTATAACCAGAAGAGCTCAGTAGTATGTATTAAAGAGTAAATGGAAGACAGTTTGAACACTTGTGACAATGTCTAAGGTTGCTAGATTTTTAATGCCGACTTCGATCGTTATTATGAAATTTTGATTTAATAATTTCAAACGGTTGTTACTTAACAGGGGTGGCAGTAATTAAATAATTTTTCCTACAAAACTTGCCTATTTTTTAAAGAGCTTTTCAACAGCACCACTTTCAACCCATCGTGCTTTCTAAAATTCCGGAATTTTGAACATATAATAATTTATATTTATACTTATAGAAATTTACAGGGGTGGCAGTAATAAAAAAAATTTTCCTACAAAACTTGCTTATTTTTTAAAGATCTTTTCAACAATACCACTTTCGACCTATCGTTACATTTATAATTCCGGAGTTCTGGACATTCTGGAGCAAACTAATAAGGAAGCCGACCTGCCCGGAAAAAAAAATTATCGCCATTTGATACTTTATTAGGGGTTTTATAATACAAATTTTTGACACAACTCTCTACGACTAACCGTTTTCGAAAAAAACGACTGATACGGGTGGTCGAACTCACCCTGTATACATTGTGAGCGAGTTAGTAGTCCGACTAGCACTTAAGCCGATTTTCGGAAAGCCTTGACCACAACCTTTTTTGAGGGCTGGATCCGCGCCTGTCTTATTCTACTTTTTACAAATGCAATGGTTGACTAAATATGGCGATTGCGGATTTACTTTTAAATGCTTGTAGCTAAAAATTGTTAAATTGTGTTTTAAAGACTACCAACAGCTAAGGTTATTTGAGCCAAGCACCAATTCATTATTTATTTTTTTTTTAATGATAAATTGAAAATCCAATTGACACTTTTACCAGCTCTCGGGCTAGTACCCGGGAGCTTATAATATGCCATATTATCCTCCTTGCTCAGTATGAATTACGGTTGAACTTCTCTAGTGCTCGGTTGCAGAAAGCATTGTCAGAAAAACTGATTTGACAATGACCTTAGATTGTGACCACACATCTCCATAAGAAAAGCATTATAGAATTTTTAATCGATCCGGCTCGAAAGATAATTGATCGATTGAAAGTTGAAACGATATTTTTTTTTAAACTGTGTATATTTGTATTTAACATAATTTTTTTGTACAATTTCCACTTTGGAACAACATTTTTCTACGCATTTTGATAAAAATTTAACTTGAAAAGCGATCTTTTTCTATGGAGATCAAATCAACTATTTGTTTTTGTGTGAGTATAGGTACAGTCTAATGTTCTACATGACAGAGAGTTTATTTATTTATTTATTTTATTTTATTTACCAACAATAGGGTTCCGTTCGGAGGAAAAACGAAATTATGTCTAGCGCAGCGCTTCGTTTACTGTTTTATTTATACGTGGTTTATTTAACAGTCCTATCATAGTCGCCAGTTCATATACTCTGAACTTATAATATTGTGCGTTTGCTTATGTTTAACAGTCCTGTCACAGTCGCCTGCAGTTCATATACTCTGAACTTAATTGTGTTTACAGAAAACGTGTCCCTAGTACATAAACAAAAGTGATGCACTATCATTTAAAAAGAGATAAGAGGTTTCAAAATGTTCATTAATAAAAATAATTACCCGACTGCGCCAGAAGGAGGGTATTGTTTTTCGAGTGTATGTATGTATCTATGTATGTATATTTCTTTATCACGCTCTGTAGCCTAAACGGCTTGACGGATTTTGAAAAAGGAGGTGTCATTAGATTCGTCTGAATCCCCAGAGTGACATAGAGTATATGACAACACGGAAAATTCAATCTGGCGGACGCTAGACGCCATTTTGTCAGAATGCAAAAGTAATTTTCCTTCTAAATACATTGATATAGGTATCAAAATCAGAACAAAAGAAAGGTTTTGTTGACATTTCAAATAGGGTACATGACGTCACGGAAAATTCAATATGGCGGGCACTAGACGCCATTTTGTCAGTACGCAAAAAATCGGTAAAACCTTGTGTGTGGGGTATCAAATTAAAAGGCTTGATGAGTAGATTCAACTAAAATGAAGGAAATAAAAAAATTATTAAAAAAACAAAAAACTCGACTGCGTAAAAATCGAACATAAAAGATGGAAACAAGATCAAGTGATAACATGCAGTCGGAGGCATAGTAGTAACATCAGGTATTTCTGTTCAATTTGTTACTACTATGCCTCCGACTGCATGTTATCATTTGATCTTGTTTCCATTTTTTATGTTCGATTTTTTAATGTTGCATTTTTTTTCTCCTCGAATATGTTTCGGGGCAGTCACTGCTCCAATAGTTTGTTGTTTCTTCTTAATGACACACAAACTGACCAGACAAAGCGTTCGAATCGGTTCGTTACTCGATTCAAACAGATAAAATAATTAGTGAATATATATACAATATACATGAAGCAAAGGTTTGCTAAACGTTAGCTTGACATGCAGAGTGCAGATTAAGGTTTGACTTCTCTCTGTGTAAACCGACTATGGACAAGCTTAACATGTAAACTATGTTTGCGGATATATAATATAGACTGTTTATTTATGTAACACCGTTAATGCAAACTATTTCCAAGTGATTTTAAGCCCGACTTCGCTTCGCAGAGAGAGAGATTCTCGCGGGAGGGTAGTTTGCGGATATATAATATAGACTGTTTATTTATCTGACACCGTTAATGCAAACTATTTCCAAATGATTTTAAGCCCGACATCGCTTCGCAGAGAGAGCGATTCTCGCGGGAGGGTAGTTTGCGGATATATAATATAGACTGTTTATTTATGTGACACCGTTAATGCAAACTATTTCCAAAAGATTTTAAGTTTGACTTGCTTTCGCAGGCGAAGAGATTCTCGCAGGAGGGGATAATAAATCAAAGTTCGCTTCGCAGGGGGGAATTTCTCGCGGGGAGATAATAAATTAACAATATATACTAAATATACGTGAGCAGAGCCACGGGTGACCTCTTGTAGTGAATATTTCTGAACGGTCTGTACCTACTCGCATAAAACAGTTCAATTTAAATTGCGGTTGTGGCGAGCCAGTGGTTGTCGGTTCGAGTCCCACCCAAAACACATTACATTGAATACTAACGTTGTAGTGCCAACATAATATACAAAACGTCCCACACATATGCATGCGTAGGTGGAAATACATTGTATTCAAGAAAAGTTGATTTTTAGGATCCCGTACCTACCTCCTTATAGAACCCTATTACCCTGTCTACGCTGTCCGTCTGTCACAGGGTTCTATCTCACAAAAGTTAGGAGGTAGATAGTTGAATTTTTTTACAAGCTTTTATTTAACTTGCAATGTTTGTATGTTAGTTTGTTTAGGTCAAAACCACGTATCCGATCGATTTGAAATTTTGTACACATATGTATTCCCGATGACAATACATGAATAAATAGTTTTTAGAAATAAATTCAACCCCTAAGGGGTTTAAACGTGGATGTAGGGTTTTTTTGACTAATCAACCCCCAGGCCAAATCGCTGAAGCTAGAAACTTGAAATTTGGACAGTTGGTTCCTTTTCTGACGTAATAACTGAAAATATGAATTGGTAGTTGGCCCAAATAATTCTGACTATTGGTGGTTTACACAAAAAGAAATATTATATTATCACATAACGCACTACATTTTTTAGGACAACAAATTGCTAAATTGTTTTCAAAAATCAATGAAAGATTGATATTAAAATGTTTATGCAAAAATTGTATCATGCAACAAAAATCATTCTTGAACACAGTGTATTATTAAGTAGGTACCCACAACCGGCGCCAACTTAAAATCATAGATGATATAAAAGTTTCTAGATGGAAGACTGCAGCTGCAGTACGGTCACATTATTATTAGGTAGGTATGATTTGTTTCGAAAAAAAGAATCATTTTATGCTGGACTACTATTAATAATTTCTCTTTAACACCGTTTTTTCTCAATTTGAAAAATATTAGAAATATTTCATTTTTTGTGATTTTAAAAAAAATGAGATTTCCAACGAAATTCCAGAAATCTCGGAACTTTTTCAAACTTATCATACTCGAAAAAAATGACACGCTGATCCTAATGAACACAAGCAAACGTCTTGAATAAATGAATTATAAATTATAGACGCTCGACGACAGATGTCATTAGCGTCAGAAGCAAACGTCTTGTTTGGGTTGTAACCATTTATTCCCGAAAATTACAAAAAAGAAAAAAACCTTGAATGTTTTATAGCTCCTAAATTATAAGAGATACAAACATGAATAACGTCTAATGTCGCATACTGGGGTGGCATTTTAGAAATATTAGATGTAACGGAAACAAGGGAAGTGGTTGACATGTGTAACAAAACACAGCGTGTATAACTATGTAAGGTATATGAGATGTAGTAAACCAGTGTGATTATATGGTAAAGTACGAGTCTGCCGTACAAACGCCAGCTCAGGTTCGAATCCCTAAGACTTTTAATATATTTTTTTAACAAGAAAAATATATAGTTATTGGATAACAATTTAAAATAGGTATAAAAAAATAAAATTACAATTATTTTATTTATTATATTTTACGAACATTTGATTTTATAACATAACTAGCGGCCCGGTCCGGCTTCGCTCGTTCGCTTGAATATTATAATTACATTACTCACTCGCTTCGCTCGTTCGCTCTCGGGTGGTATGATTTATATATAAAATCTTTGTTTTATATATACAGAATAATACATTACTCACTCGCTTCGCTCGTTCGCTCCCGGGTGAATTTTTCCAATGTTTTAATAGTTATTCTGTTAACCAGGGCGGAGACAATTCCAAAAAATCAAAGATTGTAAAAATCGGTCCAGCCGTTCTCGAGTGTAAGTGTAAGTAACTAACTAACACGACTTTATTATATATATAGATTAATACAATGATTTGTGTTTAACGCCATTCACGTCATCTGTCTGTACCCGCGATACAGACTTATTCGGGTTTTTTTCTAGATCTAAATAAATATTCTGTAACTTTGAAAGCTCAAGTATTTTTGATGAAGTTTTCAGAGGAAATATAATTAAGGTTAATAGCTCGTTTAGTATCAATAGTGTCAAATTCTTTACGTCGACATATTGTAATCAACCATCTTGGATTCATAAGAATAACCGTTACGCTCTGTCTATTTTACTAGGACAGCCCTAGTTTAAAACTCAAGCACATGCGCGGTTTTGTAATTTACAATGTCGACTAGCTGTGTTGTGTTCCAGTATCGGTAGTTACTCTGCTGCTGTACTGGTTTTGGATACTATGTAGAGCACTAAAACATGGGCCCCCTATTCAATTAGCAGTATACTACAATGGAATAACAAATACGCGATAGCATTGATTAAGGGCGTGTGTGTGTGGATGTGTGTGTGTGTGAGGGGGGGGGAGCGTGGAGTCCCACATCCTACATATATTATGTAACGGCTTCGACATTTACTGTTTGTACGAGAGATAGTCAATAGTTGCATCGGGGAAGTACAGAAATCGTATTCATGACCTAGTGAGCGTAATTCCGCTGCACCGCCGATACTACACTAGAATCTACAGTAAATTACCAATAAGTGCACTTTACCACTCTTTAGACTCCATTCTCATGCTAAATCCAACGTATATATGTATACTTCAAAGAATGCTACCAGACTTATTTTTTACCAACTGATGGCACCACTAGGGGTGCGTTCCACTTGGCGACCATTGCGCCCACTACGCTCGCGACTTATGGCCGCGCTCATTACGTTTGGTCGTTGTAGGCGTTGCGATCGCCAAGTGGAACGCACCCTAGCAAGTGTTAGAACTTTAGAAGCGTACTGGGCCCATAACCTTTTAGTTTAGAACACGTTGACATTCCCCCCCAGGGGGGATATTGGGATGTAGTTGCTATCGCAATTGCATTCCAATGTTCTTTGGGAATTGGCGCTCCCAGGGACCCGGGCTCGTACCAGTTGGTTTGTGTATGCCGGCTGGCGGATTTTAATACACAGATGTGTTATTAACTTCCCACTGGAAGTTATTGTAATGGGTCCGAAAATCGAAATCAAAAAGGAAAAAAAATTTTTATGTTTCAAGGTCACTACACTATTTTTACACTACTTTTAGAAAGATGTCTGTGTGTGTGTGTGTGTGTGTGTGTGTGTACGTACGTACGTACGTACGTACGTACGTACGTATGTGTACATTTCTTTCAAAGACGAAATCTCGAGAACGAAAAATGATATCGACTACGTTAGGGTGCCAATCGACGCGTATTAACGTAAATATGATCTGAAAGAAATTTTTTCAAAATCGGTTCAGCCGTTCTTTTTTCTTAACCAAATAACCTCCAAAAAAGTAGATTTTACACAATATCTCGCGAATGAAAAATTATATCGACTTCGTAAGGGTGTCAATCGAGGCGTGTTAACGTCATTTTGATCCGACATAAATTTTATAAAAATCGGTTCAGCCGTTTTTAACTTCCCACTGGAAGTTATTGTAATGGGTCCGAAAATCGAAATCAAAAAGGAAAAAAAATTTTTATGTTTCAAGGTCACTACACTATTTTTACACTACTTTTAGAAAGATGTCTGTGTGTGTGTGTGTGTGTGTGTGTGTACGTACGTACGTACGTACGTACGTACGTACGTATGTGTACATTTCTTTCAAAGACGAAATCTCGAGAACGAAAAATGATATCGACTACGTTAGGGTGCCAATCGACGCGTATTAACGTAAATATGATCTGAAAGAAATTTTTTCAAAATCGGTTCAGCCGTTCTTTTTTCTTAACCAAATAACCTCCAAAAAAGTAGATTTTACACAATATCTCGCGAATAAAAAATTATATCGACTTCGTAAGGGTGTCAATCGAGGCGTGTTAACGTCATTTTGATCCGACATAAATTTTATAAAAATCGGTTCAGCCGTTTTTTTTTTTTTTTTTTTTTTTTTTTAATTATTGATGTTTTAATGATTGAAATGATTACTTTTCTGTGTAATATCTAATTTAATTATTATTATTAAATATTTATCAAACTGGGAAGTTCGTCGTGTGGACCTCAAGGGTCGCACTTTAGTCCTAATAAACGACCCACCTCACGGCTTGTATTTTGTTGTGTTGAGGACGCTAATGACCTGAGTTGTCGACGTTGACATTCGTTGACATTCTCACACAGACTAAATTCTAAAAGTATTTTTATTTCTTCTTCATAATTTACAATGATACGTAATTATTTTGATATTATGTCATTTGATGCACTTTGATGTCATTCAAATGTCAGTACTGTTTATATTTTACGCAACCTGATGGCGCCACTAGCAAGTAAAGTATCTGTCATTCAATCATTTAAGGTCTAAATCGCAGTGTAGTATTTATATTACCTATATCAAACAAATTATAATTTTTTTAAGATAGGTAGAGTGTCCGCGGTGAGAGATGAAGCCAGGCACGTCATCAACAATATGCTAGTGAACGCCTGCTTGCCCGCAGACAGTGCCGTGTATACAAAACTGCACATTGGGTTTTATGACGTTAGGTACAATTTTGGAAAACTGCTATTCATGACAATAAACAGCCAATAGCAAGCTAGAAGGCGGGCGCAATGCATTCACGTTACTATGACGCGGTGGCTTCATCTTTCGCCGCGCGAGGTCTACTTCAACACCGATTGTATCTCGCTTAGCTGGCATTTTTTGACATACGTTGATTGGGGCTTTTCGTATTATTTTTAACTTCCCATTGGAAGTTATTGTAATGGGTCCGAAAATCGAAATCAAAAAGGAAAAAAAAATTTATGTTTCAAGGTCACTACACTATTTTTACACTACTTTTAGAAAGATGTGTGTGTGTGTGTATGTGTGTGTGTGTGTGTGTACGTACGTACGTATGTATGTGTCCATTTCTTTCTAAGACGAAATCTCGAGAATGAAAAATGATATCGACTACGTTAGGGTGCCAATCGACGCGTATTAACGTAAATATGATCTGAAAGAATTTTTTTCAAAATCGGTTCAGCCGTTCTTTTTTCTTAACCAAATAACCTCCAAAAAAGTAGATTTTACACAATATCTCGCGAATAAAAAATTATATTGACTTCGTAAGGGTGTCAATCGAGGCGTGTTAACGTCATTTTGATCCGACATAAATTTTATAAAAATCGGATCAGCCGTTTTTTTTTTTAATTATTGTTAAAAATAAATAATAATTATGTTTTAATGATTAAAATGATTACTTTTCTGTGTAATATTTAATTTAATTATTATTATTAAATATTTATCAAACTGGGAAGTTCGTCGTGTGGACCTCAAGGGTCGCACTTTAGTCCTAACAAACGACCCACCTCACGGCTTGTTAAGTATTATCTATCTACTCTCGAAGTTTGGTACACTCGTTATAGATCATCCCTGTATATCTATTAGTATTATTAATGTGTTGAAAGCGATTTATAAATACGTTATTTGGCCACAGCAACCGATTCACTTTGTTTTTGTTATACTTAATAAAAAAAAATACGTTATTGAAATTGAACTTTTTAATATAGAAATTACTGCACGAATATTGGTTTTGGCACAGAAGTTGAAAAGTTTGAAATCTGATGTGATTTTACAGAATAATAATAATCTTTAAACTAGTATATTATAAAATAGTAACAATCGATCTCTGTCTGTAATATCGTTTTTTTTGCTGATTTATTTTTTCCAGAATTTTTTTCTATGTGCCTTTTTGTACACCTGTCGATTTGTCTGTTAGTACCATCATCACTCGAAGAAGAAGAAGAATAGTAAATTATAGACGCTCGACAACAGAGGTCATTAGCGTCTGAGTCATCACTCGACCTGTTTTATTGTATAGTTACATTGTTGTGGACAGTGTCGTCTGATTTTTATGAAAATCATGCAGGCGAAACATTCCAAAATGGCGACAAAGAAAATATGTTAAAAGCAAGGGCACTATAATAAAACAAAATTTCTAGTTGATTAACAAAACAAGAATTTTTGTAACAAAACAAATTTTCCCAAAAAAAGAGTGTGTGTGTACTTATGTACGCACGTCAGAAGTTATACTTCTTTGGCGTAACAAAACAAAAATAACTCAAAAAATTTTATCCCGCGTGCCAGTACTAAACGTTTGTAAAAAAGACAATAAAATAATAAAATAAAGATATTAAATAAATTAATTTAATTTAAACAATTATTAATTTATTAAATAGATTTATTTATTATATTTATATCTAATTATTTATTTAAAAAAATAGCATGTTTGTGTTGAGATTCGAACCCGAGACCTATTGCGTATGACGCGGCGGTGTTATCCGTTACACCACGCACATCTTACATAGCAGTGCTATATACTAGGGTATTATCATGAAAAATAATAATGTAAACAGTATGGCTGTTGGAGTACGAATTTAACGAAAGCGGCATAAACAAGCGTTTGTGTAGCAATAACTTCTATTAATGTTATTCAAAACTGAAAACGCTCTTGTTACATTGTGACTGGTGATAATAGGGTATTATAAACATGAACTTCCGACTAACTTCATGGTGTTACTTTCGACTAGCTTCATGGTGTTAAAACGTAAAAATTCACTCTCATCATTTTTCCATAACGCGCCAAAAGAAGTATAACTTCAAAAAACGTATTTTTGTCATTAAGTACGACTGAACCGATTTTGATGAAACTGTACAGTATGATACCCGAACAACACTTTTTAACCGGTAAGATCAGAATTACAAAATGCTAGTAACAACATAAAATCGATAACGGCTTATCTTGAAAAAAACAAGACAAATACCAACTGCAGTCGAGTTGTTTGAGACTAATGAGATTTGTTTTAATAACTTCTTTAAGAAAGAAAATCTGACAAAACAAATGAAATAAATCCGGCTAAAGCTTTGCATCTTATTATTTATTCACAAATTTGCCGCATCATTAAACGTCGCAACAAACAAAAACGATTTCTCTATTCGTTGATGTCGCAAATACTATGACTGTAGCGGCAAAAAGTCTACGTAATTATACTTCGTCCACTCTCGATTGCCACATCTCCTCTCTCTTTTTATTTATTTATTGTAGATTATAGACGCGTCGACAACTCAGGTCATTAGCGTGTTCAACACAACAAATAAATCCAGGTATGTATAAGAATCCGCCAGCCGGCATACACAAACCAACTGGTACGAGCTAGAGTCCCTGGGAGCGCTAATTCCCACAAAACATTGGAATGCAAACTACATTCCAATATTTCCCCTGAGAGAGTCTTCTCTCTCAATATACCACTTCTATAACTAAAAGAAATACAAAAGTAAGCATGTCCTCATTGGTATCAGCTAATTTTTTTCTACACCTAAGGGTTATTATTATGAGTTTGAGAAAATTTTGAGAGATTTCGAATTTTATCAAAAGTCACTTTTTTAAAGTAGACCTATGCCTTAAAAAATAGCAAAAATCGAAATCTTTGATATATTTTTCAAATTGAGGATCTTTTGTAGAAAAAAATACGCTGATTCCAATGAGCACAATTTCTGTATCTATTTTGGTTTAGAAGTTATGGGCATTCGAAGATTTTTTTGTGAATTTTGGGAAACTTCATATGGATATAACTTCTAAACCAGAAGAAATACAAGCGTTTGCTTGCGCTCATTGGAATCTACTTCCCTTTTTGTTCAATCATGGTGAGTTTGAAAAAGTTCTGAGATATTTTAGAATTGGGATGAAATTCTCTCCAAGATGGCGGCAAATTATCGACGAGACCTCTGTACCATAGGCCAAAGAGGAAACATTAAACATTTTTTTTTAAATAGCACCATTAGCGTCTAAAGCCAGTTCATGTTTTTAATTCATTGCTCCTTTCGTGTCGTCATATTGATTACGTCACAAGTAAACTCCTCCCATTATTCCAGACCAGTGCTGGACGCAGTATGGCTATACGCATTGCTACTGTGACAAAACAAACTGTGTACCCTCGATACAAGGATTTTTAATTCATTGCTCCTTTCTTGTCGCCATATTGATTACGCCACAAGTAATAATAATAATAATAATAATAATAATAATAATTCTTTATTTTAAAAAATTCCAAAGAACATAATAGCGTCAGAAGATATAAAAATATTATGCGAAAAATTCATGTAGATTATAAAAACAATTTTGAATTAAATAATGCCTCAGGGACACTTTGAAGTCTCTAAAGGATACAATATTTTTTATAAAGCATGGTAATCCGTTGTAGATTTTAATAGCCATACAGACAGGGCCACGCTGATAAGCCACTAATGATGCCTTGGGCAAAAGTAAATTATATTTCTTTCGCGTTAAGTAACCATGGTCAGCAGACTCAAAGTTGGAAAGATGACTCCTAACATAAGTAGCCATGGTGAATATATATAGCGACGGCAGAGTTAAAATATTATGAGCTATGAAGCTATCTTTACATGAATGATTAAAAGTTAACTTGAACATGATACGAATTGATTTTTTTTGAAGAATAAAAGCACGGCTCATGTTAGTACAGCTACCCCACAGCAGAATACCATACCTCATATGAGGGTAAATGAAGGCGTAATACAACGTTTTTAAAGTAGCAGTGTCAACTACTCCCATCATGCCAGACCAGTGCTGGACGCAGTATGGCTACGCATTGCCACTGTGACAAAAAAACTGTGTACCCTCCATACAAGGATTTTTAATTAATTGCTTCTTTCGTGTCGCCATATTGATTACGTCACAAGTAAACTCCTCCCATAATGTCAGACTAGTGCTGGACGCAGTATATGGCAATACGCATTGCCACTGTCACAAAACAAGCTATAACTGCTTACCCTCAATACAAGGTTTTCATTCACTTTCCCAGTTATAATTACTTCTCTTCATTTCAGAAGCTTTGTTACTTGTGTTTCCATTAAAACGTTCTGTCATATTCTTGACAAAATGGCGACTCTGTGGCGCGTGAAATATGCAAATTAATCATGATTAAACGTTTCGCTGTGATCCGGTTCAACGAAATAAAGCATGATTTACGTTATGTCATTTTTAATGCCGTCAAACGATTAAGCTACTTGCATTAAAAATACACTTAAAGATGTCGGGGATTATCTATTTATTAATTTAGAAATTAATTTTATAGAAACTCGAAACAGAGATTTGTACTTCTTAAAATTATAATTTACTTCAGAAAAATTAATATCTATGATTCAAAATTATTCTTTGAGTAGATTTTATCAAGAAATTAGCATCGAGTCCTCGGCAGGGCCGTAGCTAAGGAGAAGGGCATAGAGGGGCCTTAAAATGTCAATGCTCTAACTTAAAAATAATCAAAATACTGTATCTAATCGACTTCTGTATTTTTTAAAAATTTGCATCATTTAAAAATTATTTGTGACGCCATACTTAAAATTATTTAATTCTAGCTATGACCTTGATCTCCAGTAATCTCAAGAGATATTCAAATATTCAAATTAGGCTGCTACACATAACCTCAAAAAATTATACAGCCGAAGGTGGAATATATCTGACGATGAAAGCCATGCAGAGAAAGAGATTGTAGATTATGTGACACTCAACAGCTGAGGTTATTAAAGCATGGTATGGAGTTTTGCGTCACTTCCGTGACATTTCACACGGAGGGATAGAATAAAATAATTCAGTAAGGCCTGTATTCACCAAACAGTGTTAAAGATAGAATTTACTAATCTTAGAATAAATTTATTCCTTGGAATAAATTTAACTTTCAATTCACCAAGCAATTCATTCGATAGAATATTAACTTCGGGTACAAATTTACTTTATACCATACACCTTGGATATTTTGTCAAATATTTTGATTCTCAAGCACATTTACCAAAGATCCGACCAATGGCGCATCGATCGAAGATGTAAATTTATTTTATTTTACTACAAAAGCCTTTACTTGTAAGATATGGAATTATTATTTATCTGAAAAGGTCGCCAGGTCATAAAGTAATTTGTGCATTTCGTGTCCATCCTATTTTACTAGGTGAATAAAATATTTATACCCTTGAAATTGGACAGAATAGTTATTCTTACGATTTATACCTGCAGTAAAATTATCTACGTTTGGTAAATTGAATTATCGCTATTTATTCCGAGTAATAGTTACCTGCAGGGGAATAAATCAATGGAATAAATAACTAACTAGGCTCGGTAAATACGGGCCTAAGTGACGTCGAAATAAAAAAAAATTCAATGCTTAATAATATTGTACAATTGTGTGCTTTATGTTTTGTACAGTAAAGTTTAATGAAGAGCCTTGCCATTTCTAAAAGCGATGATAATATATTGTCAAACGCCCTTTAGGGTTCCTTCGTCGTCATCGTCGACGTTGTGTAAAAGCTCTTAGCTTCGCTGAAGTCATCGTCGTAGGACTATTATTTGAAACAGACGCGAATACATTGGTAGGACGTGAGGTAAGCTCTTGCGATGACCCATAGTCCTAGTAGATACGCCTCAAGATACCAGGGATGCTCGAATAAACATTTTAGATGAAAATGATTTTGAATTTAAATTTGCGATCGAAATGTTGTAACCGTAATAAACGGCAGTGGCAGTCATAATATAGATTTGCTTTCGGATCTAAGTTCTTAATACGATCTTTTTTATTTTTATAACAAAATAGTCTTTAAGAGCGGCTCCGTTCGCGTTAATGTCAGTTTTTGGGCTAAGCCCGTTTTAGTAGAAGCACGATTACTCCTTGATGAATAACATTTTAGTGAAACATAACCCTAGTAGTTGGTAACTCTTAATAAATAAATATTAAAAAAAATGATTTTTTTAACACCTTTTTGACTAGCACTACGTCTTCCCGGCGGTATATAGGGGGGTAAAATGATGCGAGACGAAAAGTGCGTTACACAAAATGTGTGACGCGAATTACCATAGTTATGCCGTAGTTTGTTTGCGTTTTGTATCATGTAAGTCATATTTTAAGATAAAATTATAGAAGTAATTCTACGTCTTCGGTTGCTGCACAATCGTAATTACTGTGCCCTTTGTCATTTTTAAACGGTTTTATTTAGCTTGACCCCGTATATTTGTTTGTTTGTTACTATCTTTCTTTCAAATCTTGCGACAGCTTTCTCAACTACTTCTACTTAACCGATTCTTATGAAACTTTGCACACACTTTGAGTTCCCGTGACAATACAATATTATGATAATTTCAACTTGGTAACGAGGGTCTGATGATGGAATCAGGAGGTGAACAGTTGAAAGGATGAGGAGTTTGCATAATGATACGGGCCAGAAATCAAACTAAAAAGTAGAAAATGAAAATAGGTAAAAAAACTTTTAAGTTAAACGGTTTTATTTTAAATCATCAGCTGTACCAAAAACTAGAAAATAATTAGGACACAAACCAAGGGGCACTTTGTGTCGCTGCGTCAGCATAATAAGTAATAAAAACGTGGGGCGCATAAAAATCTGTATAACGACTGTATAATCCTTAAACAAGAATGGCTTGTCTAGAAAAAATGTTTCCAAACCCACCAACAGAAATATTTCAAATGCGCCTCACGTTTTTATTACTTATTCCGCTGACGCAGCGGTACAAAGTGCCGCTTGGTTTGTGTCCTAATTATTTTCTAGTTATTGGTACAGCTGATGATTTAAAATAAAACCATTTAACTTAAAAGGTTTTTTATTTTCACATAAGAATAATTTACTTATCTAAATATGTTTGAAGATACAGTTTTACCAATCAAAAAATTATGCAGTTGGTTGGTTTGGTACACTGTGATAAAATTTCTGACGAATACAGTTTTATTAGTTTATTTATTAATATTATTATAAAAAATTATATTCGAAGAGAACGGCTGTATTTTTTTTCTCGAATTCTGATTTCTTAAGTATTTCTTAGTATTATTGTACAGCCCTAAGATTTATCACAACAGCTTAAATACAAACCGACATGGTGCAATATCTCTGTACTTACATAATATATATAGGGTGTCAGTGCCACTGTCAACGTATTTCTGAAATGATATAACAATTTACAAGCGACTAGGCCTTGCACTGTAAGAAATGAGAAGGCCAATTACATAGATTATCGATGGTCCATTTGTAGCCAGTGATTAATCTAATTCTAATTCTTTCTATAAAAGACTTAATTAAAATTTATACTTCTATTTCAATTTCTCAAGAACACTTTTATTGTATACATTTTGGACATCCTATAATATCTTAAATAATAATATTAAATTAGGTTTTATTTTTAAATGTCAAAAAATTGATCTACTTTTATAGAAAGAATTAGATTACAAGCCTTACCTGAAGTTTTCATTCTAATTTTGTGAACATTAATGCTTGTCTCGAAGAAAATTTATTTGAACATTGTCCACATACAAAACCCATTTTTTAATTGTTATCAACTATCAAGTATTAGTATACAGATTTCACTAGATAGTTGTTAAGTCCGTTTAGGAGTGTTTGTGTGTGTGTGTGTCAAACGACATCAAGATGGGGTAATCGACCAATCAGAATGGACCCTGACTACAGGGCCCAGTCGCTTGTCGCCTAAGGAAGTTTTCATTTCAAAAATAAATATTTTCACTTTATTAAGTCACTTTTTTATGAAGATTTCAAATCTCTGCATATTTTCTCTCATTTAACCAAATCTTTATCTCGTACCGTTTAGGAAATCCCATGCACTGTAAAAAATGGATGTAAAAATACTTTGAAAGTTAGGTAGAATTCGCTCGATTTTCTAAGTGATTTTACATTATTATTCATTTTTACACAGAAAACTTCATAAAAACTTGGACTTTTACTGTAAAGTTAAACAAATTTGTGATTTTTACATAAAGTAAATTGAAATTACATAATTTGTGTAATATTCCAATAAAGTGTGTAAAAATTACAAAATAAAATGTATAGTTACATATATAAAATGGATGAATACAAAACAAATTAATGTAAAATTAGTAACCACGCATGCGCAATGTGTTTTTACGGATTCTACGCGATGTGGCGATACCTGTTTGCGACGTCATTGTCTCTTTGTGTGCCTATTACCAGATTAATCGCTGGCTACAAATGGACCATCGATAATCTATGTAATCGGCCTTCTCATTTCTTACAGTGTGTATTTGACGCTTATCTTGGACATCCAGTATATATAGGCTACGACACTGGATTACTCTTTTCATTATTCAGAGGGCGTTAACCGTTATTCATGAAGTGTACGTCGTGGAAATTAGTTTTGGCTTAATTAAAGTCAATTATTTTGGGATATATGAGTTTTCATACTTATAGAGCATGTAGATATATTTTACAGGTAAGGTGTGTAACATATATCCCATATAATAAGTAGATACGTTCAGATGAGTGAATATATACAGGTGGGTCCAAAAATGTTGGTTCTTATCAACTACAGAAAGTATGGCATACGTTGGATTTTTTTTAACTACGAACTATGTTATTAAAAAATATTAGTAAAAAAAAACTTTTTAGAGACAAGCTTTTATTGAAATGTACTAAAAAAGAAAAAGTAATATTTAATAATTTTGGTTCATAATTATTATAAAAGCGGGGGTTGCGACTAATAAACTATCATAGAGATTACAACCCCCGCTTTTATAATAATTATGAACCAATATTATTAAATATTATTTTTTCCTTTTTAGTGCATTTAAATAAAAGCTTGTCTCTAAAAAGTTTTATATACTAATATTTATTTTGTTCTTTTTAGTCTTTTAAAATTTTACCCCCCTTTGACACCCTTAGGGGTTGAATTTCGAGAAATCCTTTCTTAGTGGATACTTACGTCAGAAAAGGAACCAACTGTCCAAATTTCAAGTTTCTAGCTTCAGCGATTTGGTCTGAACGTTAATTAGTCAAAAAAAACCTACATCCCCGTTTGAACCCCTTAGGGGCTGAATTTATTTCTAAAAACGATTTATTCATGTATTGTCATCGGGAATACATATGTGTACAAAATTTCAAATCGATCGGATACTTGGAAGTCGTTCAAAATTGACTTGCAAGATTTGACCTAAACAAACACACAAACTAACTAACATACATTGCAAGTTAAATAAAAGCTTGTAAAAAGATTTAAACGCGTGAAAAGAGAAATGTTGTAGTTTATAGATGCTCGACAGTTAAGGTCATTGGCACAAATAGTTGGCTATAATTAGCCAATTACTGATGTAACTGATGTAACGTTACACAAATGTCGCTATCGCGACTCAAGCCCAAAACTTCTAGAATCGCCCTGGCTGAGTTGTTAGTTACTTCACACCTAGAGTGCCATGACTAAATGTTCATTTGTTTAAAGAATATTGTAGAGAACTGATTGGCGTTCATAGAAAACGCAAAGATCAGTTGAACTACTTTTTTTAAATAATTGTCTTAGTAAGGTCCCCAGATCTATTGATTTTCCAGAACCACTGTTCGGTTTTAGAAATTTTGAGTATCTACAGAATATTGTATAAATGTTTTCTGGCAAATTCCAATGAAATTTTCCAATTTTTTTAAGAATGATGGAAACTGTTGTTCTTCGTATCTTTTTTTTTGTTTTGAGTTTAAACACACTAGATTTTACGATAATACTTTGAAGAAATACAAGTAACAATATACAAACATTTGGAGCATCCTGTATCATGTATGACGTAAGTATTTATGACACTAGTAATGACGTGCATAACATTGCAGGGCTTATGACTGTGTTAGAGGAATAACTAGGAAGGTGTACTTATTTTATAGTTATGACATGTATGCAGCAGGGTAGAAGTTCACTGTAGTAGAATATAATATTAAATAGTTACTGTAGTAAACTACACTACAGAATGTTATTTTACATTCTACAAACCAGAAAAAACATTACAAACAAATAGACCCGAGATTCTAGATAGATTGTAGATTATAGACGCTCGACAGCTGAGGACATCGGCGTCCATATATCCGAGATTCTACGAATTCCCTTTTTGAAGTTATATACTCTTTAGCGAGGGTAGTGAATTAGAATGACCTCGAGTCAAAAAATACCGACATAAAAATCGACTCAAAAATTAATGAAACGCTGGCTCTAACACACAGAATTTCAACCGAAAAGATGAAGGCCTCAATCTCAGTAAAACCTGGTCACCAGCACTCCGACATACAAAACCAATGACCAATCGTATACAAGGACGGAATACGACCGAGTAGAGAACTCACCCCCACTACTACACACTGCGCAGTTGACCAATTACATGAGAGAGACGGACTACGACCGAACAGAGAACACACTGGTATTAGGCATAAAAGAAGGGAGGACACCAGTCACTGACACACTGACCTGTGAGCCGTCAAGGAGGACACTTCGACCACTGCCACATCGCTTTTGAGAATGTCTACCGCAGTTGTAGACGAAACGTCAGGTAGAAATACCACCGGTCCACGGCCTACAAGCCCGGAAACCATGAAGACTTGGAACAATGCCGGCCGTGAAAGCTTGCACACTTGGATAAAACTGTCTTGTATTTTATTGTTAAATAATTATTTGGTTATACTGTACACAACATCTCCATCCATCATTTACCTCACCAAGTGTATGCATTCTGTGGAATACAGGTAAATACAAGGTGGTAGGGTAGCATTTACCTACAGGGGGCGGAGGCTTCGCTAGCTACATTGTGACTGATGAATACTGAGTATATCATTGCCAACCCAGAGAATTATGTCACACGATAATGAAGAGATCAAAAGGGGCAAGATGTAACCATCAAAGCTTTTGAAGTAATATACACATACATGATACAGTACATCCAGATACAGATTCTTCTAGAGCCAATCGTCTCAAATTTATTTTCCTTGTAATTATTATTATTTTCTCAACAGGTCACAACCAATCTGCCACTCACACAATTACTATCTTCCACTTTCTCGTTATTTTCTACATTTTTAAACTTCACTTTAGTAGCAATGCGCGAGTGGAGGATTTATAGGATTTTAGAATCAGATAGGCAACTTGAGGGCAGTATAGCCTAGATGGTAGCGTGCTTGGCGCCGCAACCTCTAGACTGGACTGCCGTGGGTTCGAATCCCACCTGCGCTCATGGATGTTTTGTGATGTTATTTAGTTTTAAGTTAGTTGTTATTTAGTGTAGTTGAAAGACGCTAATGACCTTAGATGTCGACGCGTCTATAATCTACAATAAATAAATAGATAGGCAACTTTGTGAGCATAGGAATTTGGCCTTGTAAAAGGAACCATATCGATATTTATCTGGGTCTATTGATGAATATTTTCGAGGAACTCAGTGCCACAATTTTGATAAAATATATACAAATAACGCTACAAAATATTTATCAGAAATGTAAAATTAAAAAACTCTCCAGGCAAAATTAAATGAAAACTTTCTGAAGTCATTTATTTGTAAAGATTCAGTTATTTCATACACTTAAACGAAGAAAGCGGCGTTGATTTCAAGCAGGTAATGTAATGAATAATACAGTAATGTAAGCCCTTTGTGCGTGGTTTATAAGGTGCAACAAAATTATTATCAAAGTCTGATACATGCAAAAATCAACATTAACCGCTTCGAAAGTCATTCTGACTAACTGAAAAGTTACAAAACACAGCCTTGCAAAGCAGTGACGCAAAACCTGACTGTTTCTCCCTCCGCTCGGCTAAACTCGGCACCCCCGAGAGTTAACCCGAATGAGCGTTTCACCTCGGAGCCTAACGGTTCAGACTTATTCCCAGAAAAAAGTGAGCACGGTGCACCTCTAAAAAAACTTTAAAAAAATAAATTCGACCCGATTCGTTTGATATTAAGTTTGTTTATAAAAAAAATAACGCTGAGTTGACTCCAACACCACGCACTTTTAGATTCAAAGATATAAACAGCATCTGAGAGATTTTTGAGTTTTCTTAAAAATGCCAAAAGTAAGAAGACCCCCCTCTTTGTACGAATTTGCAAAATTTTTGAAAAATAAATTCGACCCGATTCGTTTGATGTTAAGTTTATTTATAGAAAAAATAACGCTGAATCGACTCCAACCACCCGCACTTTTAGATTCAAAGATATAAACAGCATCAGAGAGATTTTTGAGTTTTCTTAAAAATGCCAAAAGTAAGAAGACCCCCCTCTTTGTACGAATTTGCAAAATTTTTGAAAAATAAATTCGACCCGATTCGTTTGATATTAAGTCTGTTTATAAAAGAAATAACGCTGAATCGACTCCAACACCACGCACTTTTAGATTCAAAGATATAAACAGCATCTGAGAGATTTTTGATTTTTCTTAAAAATGCCAAAAGTAAGAAGACCCCCCTCTTTGTACGAATTTGCGAAATTTTTGAAAAATAAATTCGACCCGATTCGTTTGATATTAAGTCTATTTATAAAAAAAATAGCGCTGAATCGACTCCAACACCACGCACTTTTAGATTCAAAGATATAAACAGCATCTGAGAGATTTTTGATTTTTCTTAAAAATGCCAAAAGTAAGAAGACCCCCCTCTTTGTACGAATTTGCAAAATTTTTGAAAAATAAATTCGACCCGATTCGTTTGATATTAAGTCTATTTATAAAAAATATAACGCTGAATTGATTCCAACACAAGGCACTTTTAGATTCAAAGATATAAACAGCAGCTGAGAGATTTTTGAGTTTTCTTAAAAATGCCAAAAGTAAGAAGACCCCCCTCTTTATACGAATTTGCGAAATTTTTGAAAAATAAATTCGACCCGATTCGTTTGATATTAAGTCTGTTTATAAAAAAAATAACGCTGAATCGACTCCAACACCACGCACTTTTAGATTCAAAGATATAAACAGCATCTGAGAGATTTTTGATTTTTCTTAAAAATGCCAAAAGTAAGAAGACCCCCCTCTTTGTACGAATTTGCAAAATTTTTGAAAAATAAATTCGACCCGATTCGTTTGATATTAAGTCTGTTTATAAAAGAAATAACGCTGAATCGACTCCAACACCACGCACTTTTAGATTCAAAGATATAAACAGCATCTGAGAGATTTTTGAGTTTTCTTAAAAATGCCAAAAGTAAGAAGACCCCCCTCTTTGTACGAATTTGCGAAGTTTTTGCCAAAAGTAAGAAAAGACGCAAGCGATACGTTTTTTAAGCGCGACCTAAGCGAAGTTAGAAGCGCCAATCACTCGCTTTGTCTGTAAGTCTGTAACGGATATTTTGTATCCGTCGTACTGCCCTAACGGCTTAACCGATTTAAAAAACAATGTTTTTTCGATTCCTCTCGGGGTCTCTTTGATCCTAACGTCGCCCGATTTTCTTATGTTAATAGCGTCTAATGTCTCTTACTGGGGTGGCATTTTAGAAATATATTATTAGTTACTACGGAAACAGGTCAAGTCATGGTTAACAGATTTTCATGTACAGACGAAAATCCATCCGTATATATAGTAACCGGCATCGAAAAATCCACATCAAGCGACCGCCTGTTTACTAAACCGCGTGTATTTTGAAAAAGATTCGTTATTTTTGAAAAACCGTTTCTACACTTTATTAGGGCACTAATTTAACTATTTAAATATGTAAAAATAAACATTTCTAAATGTAGACATACTAATGTGAAAAATAAAAATGTGTTATATTTGCCAAACTTAAATAAAATTACAATTTATTTATTATATTTTACGAACATTTGAATAAAGTGGATGCATTTATGTTTTTATCTGTCTGTACCCGTGATACAGACATACCTGTTTTTTGGTTCATTCGGTACAAAATGTAAACAATATATTTTGGTGAAGCCATACCTACAGATTTGAAACAATGATTTTATGTGTAGGCAGGCTCAGCTGCCGTTCCTGTTCCCTTCTTCTTGCGAGAGGATATTAACTAAGCGCTAGGGAAATTAGGTGTTTAATATCAATTTAACGGTTAAGCGGAGATTGATTGAAGCAAAATCTAGTTTATGGGTCAAACGTGCAGTTACTAAAAATACAGTCAACGAATCAATGTCGACAGATATTGTAAATTATAAACGCTCGATAACAGCGGTCATAAGCATCTGAGATACAATATCTGTTCACTTTAATAAGTGATCTTAAATCTCCTAGCACCTAAAAGTGTATCTGATTGTATAACTTTTAAATTACGGACAATAAAAATTTTATATATAATTATCTATATATAAAAAAAAATTAAAAAAATCTTAAATGAGGGCAGTGTAGCCTAGTGGATAGCGTACTTGGTACCAGCCTCTAGACTAGACTGTCGTGGGTTTGAATCCCGTACCTGCGCTCATGGATGTTTTGTGATGTTATTTAGTTTTAAGTTAGTTGTTATTTAATGTAATTTGAGACGCTAATGACCTAAGTTGTGTTTGAAATAATTTTCACTTTCATGATGAGCTCTCGCTAGTACGAAGATTCACATCTACAACCTAGCTATAATGAATTAAAATTCGCATGCAGTGAAAATCAATTTATTCCGAAGCATATAAGGAGAAGGTTAGATTTGTAATCATGTCACGGTTGAGTAATGTAAGCTCATTCCGCCGCGAAAGTGGAAAGGTTCAGGTTAGAATCCCGACTGTGACTATGGTTGGTAAAATGATTTTTTTCGATATGTTTGGAATCAATCATATAATTGGCTGCTTTCCAACAAAAATTTTCATTACCAAATAATATTAGGTACCTATAATTCAAATAGTATTAAAAATTTACATTGTTTAAAACAGCATCATTCAGTGATTCACCTATCTCGATGTTAATTTTTATTTGTGTATTAGGTATTATTGACAGCAATTACTACACAATTTCGATGATATTTGCGCTCCGAAGATGTGGAAAAATTCCACGAAACGTCAGCAATAAATGCAAATTTTACATTATAGTAATTGCGTTTTATTTTGGATTCTTTTTGCCACTGATGACATAATCTTCAAATAAAGTTATTCAACTATCTAGGAATATTTTATGGTACTTACAGAAATTCAGAAGTTAAAAACGCTTACCTGAAAAAGAAAGAAAAACGATTTTAGAGAAATGATTAAATTTAAAAGAAGCGACTATACAAAGTTGTTCTTAGAACATAAGAATATAATATAATATTTTATGGCGAGAGAATAATGTGATCATTTCAAGTGTCATTTCTGATAAATCTATTTCATAGTATTCACAGAAGGTGCCAAACGAAATTTATTTCACTGCAAATACTACGGTTAGTATCTTCACAGATATTTAGGGTTTCGTATGAGACGATATTTTTGAAAATATCGTTTCAACCCTATCGAAAATTAAAAAAAGTCAAGAGGTGTCATGGGACATCCGATAGAAGCCATGCTTTTTACGTTAACACATGCGATGGGCTACGCAAGTCCAGTACAAAATATAAATACAATTTAATTGAAATAAGAATTAAAATACTTATATTATTTAAAATTACTTGTATAGATAGACACAGTACTAATGTTGTACAACACGTTATCTTTGTGTTGGTACATATACGTGTACATAGGCCACTGCGCGTGCGCCAGTATATTACTTTCACAGCTGGCCAAGCGCAATACGTATAAAGTATATATTCTATAGCTATGAGTGTAGCTATAGATATACTTTTAACATGAGCTTGTCGGTGGCGTGACGGTAACGTGACACGAACCCATAAGTTTTTCCCCTCCCAGAAATCGTCTAACGCGCCTATAGAAGCATAGCTTCAAAAACTAAAACCCGACTACGTAAATGAGGAAAACAAGCAAATCAAAACGTAAGACAGTATTTTTTGTTATCAGTAGTCGGGAACTCAAATGCCGAAATTTTTTCTTCATTTCTCGAACAATCCGCGACTACTGATAACACAAAATAAATACTATCTTACGTTTTGATTTGCTTGTTTTCTTCAATTACGTAGTCGGGTTTTAGTTTTTTAAGTTTTATTTTTATAGTTTTTTTATATACCTAACCTATTTACTAAACTTACTCAGTAAATAATAAAAACCATTTTAAATCAACACCGTCGTTAGACGAATTACCGCTACGTGTAGCCTGTGGCGCTTATAGGTTTGTTTCATAGACCTTCGCTAACTTGGTTTGCGTCCGTAGTTTGTTTTGCACTTGTCGTCTAGATGGCTATTGCATGGCCGAATCGACCCACGATTTCATGACGTCTAGCGTCCGCCATATTGAATTTCCTGTGACGTCACATAACCTATTCGCGTCTGACATTAAGGTCGAAGCCCTCTATTGGACTTAATCGCGAACTACCCGAGGAGGTCGTAGCAACGAAACAAAGCGTTGAATGAAGGTAAAAGTGCACAAAATATATGTTTTTCACGAATGACAGTTTACGAAGGTAAGCATAATGCTTAAAAAGATATTGTTTTTTCACTTCAAGTTTTGTAATAAATAATTCTGTCGCAATACGACTTTTAACCGTTGTTTGTTTACATTAGTTTACATGTGATTTGTATTAAATAGTTTCAGAAATGCCTTACATGTGTTCAAATCCTTGTTGCCGAAATACTTCGACAGCATTTTCCTATCACAAATTTCCTGAAAATAGTGAATTGAGGAAGCTATAGGGTTTAACTGGAATAAGACTTATAACAGAAAGCACTCTTTTGTACAGTGATCATTCAGATGCTAATGACCTCTGTTGTCGATCGTCTATAATTTACAGGATGGATGGATTGTGGATTGTAGACGCTCGACAACAGAGGTCATTAGCGTCTGACTATAATTTACAATTCATTCATTCATGCAGTGATCATTTTAACGGCAATGATTTTTTTCCGCGTCGTAAGTTCCTATTGCAACATTTGTGCTGACATAACAAAACATTTTTAGTGAAATTTAATTTCGATATTTTCAGCCAGACGCTAATGACCTCTGTTGTCGAGCGTCTATAATTCACAATTCATTCAAAAGTCGTATTACGACAGAATTATTTATTACAAAACTTCAAGTGAACACTGAACAGTCTCTTTTTGCAATATGCTTACATTTGTATACTGTCATTCGTGAAAAACATATATTTTGTGCACTTTTACCTTCACTCAACGCTTTGTTCCGTTGCTACGACCTCCTCGGGTAGTTCGCGACTAAGCCCAATAGAGGGCTTCGACCTTAATGTCAGACGCGAATAGGGCAAGACCGACCTAGGTTACACTCCTAGGGTAAAAAAGAACAGTATCGTCTCCTTTTAGGTAACGTCTCGTCTTTTTATCTTGTCTTATTCTCGTCCTTTAAGTCTCGTTTCATTCTAAGAGCAATCGAGCTATACTTTTAGTATCGTCTCGTCTCATCAAAACGAGACCGAGAAAGTCTCAGGTGTTGCCGCGGACTCGTGGGAAGCCCTAGAGATGGTGTTTATAAACATACTGAAGAAAATAGTAGTCTGCTAGAAGAGTAAATGCTGAGAGATTTTGTCGGAGGAAAACGTAGCTAGTATAAAGATAGATAAAAACTGACAGACTCGTTTGAAATGGCGTCAGTTTGTTGAAATTGCCAACGCATCTGTGAACGAGTTCAGACAAGTTACTTAAAAGTATATCTTGACAAAACTCGCTTTTTAAAAAGAGTGTGATTACTTAATTTTTTCTTTCACTTGGTTCATAATATTTACAATAATTCATTTATGTTTAAAAAATACTAATTCTCCTTAATAATAATTATAGGTCGAGAACTAGTGACAATTTTTTGGTGTTATTTATTCAAGGCCTTATTTTTGTGAAGATATTGAGGAAGGCATATTAAAGTGCCCTGAGTAAGGGATTTTGCTATAGATAGCGGTATGGGAGGCATGCAGACCGCCCCCAACATGTAACAAAAAAAATGGTCCTCAAGGTTGACATTGTTTGTATAGCTTGTCGGTGACGCTATAATATTTGCAGATCGATTGGTCAGTATTAAAAGGGTGGCAGATCACCCTAAACGTGTCATGTACCCGACGAAATTTAAATTATTAGTTCAAGGTTCAAATTTTAATATTTTGTTACGGCAACTGTTTTAAGCATATATTTCATTTTTCAGAACAAAAGGTCGGTATTAACCCCCTCTCTTAGAGGGAAACTTGCTCGCCTAAGTGAATTTATCTCGTTCTGCAAGGGGGTTAATTGCAACATTTTGTTCTGCAAATTAAAATATATGCTTAAAATAGTCGCCGTAACAACATATTAAAATTCGAACCTTGAACTAATCATATAAATTTTGTCGGGTACATGACACGTTTAGGGTGATCTGCCACCCCTTTAATACTGACCAATCGATCTGCAAATATTATTATGGCATTATTGAATCACCGAAAAGCTATACAAGCAATTTCAGCCTTGAAGCAATAATAATTGTGACCATTTTTTTTGTTACACGTTGGGGACGGTCTGAATCCCTCCCATACCGCTATCTAGCAAAATCTCTTACTCAGGGCACTTTAATATGCCTCTCTCAACATCTTCACAAAAATAAGGCCTTGAATAAATAACACCAAAAAAATTGTCACTAGCTCTCGGTCTATTAGGCTCCTGTGATGAGGACATCAAAATTACCCAAAATTCTCCAAAAATTTCCGAAAGTTATCGAATGTTCGCAATGAAAAATAAATTACCGGTTATTTTACAACACTAGTTGTAACAATATTTTACAAAATCAAAACTAAGAGTTGTTTACGCAGCATTTAGATTAAGTCAAATTATAATATAGAGAGTATAATTTAGTAGTGAAGAAGTAGCAGTTTATGTATAAAATCTGGCACAGAAGTTCGAGGATGATAGAGATGGTGAATCTCTTCCTCCATGGGAGGAAGTAAGTTGCCGTACAGTAATTACCTAACGTCATCTTGACGACGATACAACTTGTAACCATCTGCCGGAAGTAATATAAGTTTCAATTATTGTAATCCATAAACGCATGCGCTCGTTATGTAAACCGGCATATATTAAATTGACTGAATTTTGAACTTCATAAAAACTTTTCATTAAATTTAAATTCATAATATAGTTTACTGTTTATAGGTTTCTCTAGCAAATTAAGCAGACTTCAAAACTTTAGCAATTATAATTGATTTCACAAATACGATTTAACTTTGCATAATAAGTTTGGTATGAGGTATTTTTGAAAACGGATTTTTTTGTAACGAATGATTGGTTGCAGAAAGCATAGTCAAAAAATCTGATTTGACAATGATCCTTAGATTGTGATAATGTAATTACAGTTTTTATGCATTTAATGCTTTCTGCAACCCATAACATAAATCCATTTTAAAAATTGTTAGGTCTTCTCCTGCTTGGAATATTAATTTTATCAATTCAAATTATTATCAAACTATCTAGCTGTAAGTAATTTGACGTTGAATTTCCTAATTATATTCGGATGAATTTTCTCGAGCTAGCTTCAAGATATTAAACAAGTAGTTTAATACGCCATCAAATATAACCTATAATACTTACGAAATGGTTTGTTTAAACAGGTTAAATTAGACGCTGTCACTTTTGCCAGATAAATGCCAGAGCTGGCTCTAAAATATTAATCTATTCACCTATCCACCCTTTTTTGCACAGAGTATAAAGAATACAGTATACAGAAAGCTAATGGGTGCAACAAGGAAAACAGCAAAATGAGTAGCGCGACAAAGAAAGAATGCATTAATGACTAACTAAATTAAGCATTTTATATATTATCTATTAATTTTATTCTATTCAATTGACGCCGACCTCAAAATTTTAAAATTTTTCTCTTTTAGTGACTTTTTCGAAGATGGTTCTATTTTCTTATTTTTATTTTTTTTATTTTTTACTTTTTAATGACTGCAATAGGTACGTAGTTTGCACTTTATTAACTGACTTCTTTCTTGATACTTGATTACTAAACTAAAAAAAAAAACTAATAAATTGATTTAAGTAAAATTTGTGTGGAACCACTCTGAAATTAGGCACTATTAATTAGTGCCTCCTCGATTTCTCTAAAACCTTCGTGCCGGTACTAGTTGTTTACAGCAAGCAGACACCGTTTCTCAGAACTCCCGCCTGCCGTTTATGTACAGGGTGATCCGTAACAATACTTACATGTCGAAATGATAACCTGTTTTTTTGAAGTCGGTTAAAAATTAACTTGAAAAATTATTTTTTTAAACCAAAACTGTACATAAAAACATGAGTTGATTCTAAGGGGCTGATATTTAAACGAACCGTTAACGGATAAATATATAAGAGGCCTAATTCTTAGATTTTCCATCCATTTTCCGGTGTCCTTGTTTAATAAATTCAAGATAATTAAATATTTCCACTTTGTTGATTTAATCGCAAATGTTTTTGATTTTGCAGGGCTGCAAGTAATCAGATATTTTATCCGATATATATTTTCTTTATCAGTGGTTGTCAATCACTCAGCATTCAATAATTTTATTAACTTCCCATTGGAAGTTGTTGTAATGGGTCCGAAAATCGAAATCAAAATGTATAACAAATTTTTATGTTTCAAAGTTACTACACTATTTTTAGAAAGATGTCTGTGTGTGTATGTGTGTGTCCGTATGTACGTACGTACGTATGGGTCCATTTTTTTTAAGACGAAATCTCGAGAATGAAAAATGATATCGACTACTTTAGGGTGACAATCGACGCGTATTAACGTAAATATGATCTGAAAGAAATTTTTTCAAAATCGGTTCAGCCGTTCTTTTTTCTTAACCAAATAGACTCCAAAAAGTATATTTTACATAATATCTCGCGAATAAAAAAATTATATCGACTTCGTAAGGGTGTCAATCGAGGCGTGTTAACGTCATTTTGATCCGACATAAATTTTATAAAAATTGGTTCAGCCGTTTTTTTTTTTTTTTTAATTATTGTTAAAAATAAATAATAATTATGTTTTAATAATTAAAATGATTACCTTTCTGTGTAATATCTAATTTAATTATCATTATTAAATATTTATCAAACTGGGAAGTTCGTCATGTGGACCTTAAGGGTCGCACTTTAGTCCTAATAAACGACCCACCTCACGGCTTGTTTTTTATCGTATTAAATATCTTTTTAGTAAAAAATTGAAAGCCTAAAAAGAATAAAAAAAATTATCAGGATTGAAAAATTCTAGCGCAATCAGTTATTATAAACAATTTAATTGTTTATTTCTTTATAACTGCAGAACCGAAAATTTTTTCTTCTTAACTGCTGATGGCACGGAACACTGCAACTCCACCGATAATTTTTTAAATAAGCTAAAAATATTTTCAATGAGCTAACTGTTCTAAAATGGTTACATAACAATACGTCATCATAGTGGAATTTTCGCATGGTGGGAGAAACGGGACATTTATGGTGGAAGTGACGGGATAGTTACGAAAATTCTGATGACGAATGAACTAAAATTAAATAAGCATAGCTTCAAAAATTAAATATTCAACGTACTGTTATTTTTGATTCTGTAAAAAGCACCGCGAAAGCTTCGTTTAAAACAGCTTTGTTTTATATTACACATTGCTACCGGTTAGGTACCACTGAACCGGCCCCAGGAGTAAGAAGTACTCTTAATGAGAAATGTAAAACTGCACGAAACACAACCATGTATACCTATATATACATAAAATGTAAATATTTAAATAATGATAATACATTTATAAATCCACCGTCATGTCAATGTTCAGTGGCGTCACGTGGGACTGAAATATAAACATGGCGACTTTAGATGAAACTCTGAAATTACTTCAGGGATTTACCTGGAATCTGGTGTCAAGAACTATTCATTAGATAGAAAAAAAAATGTTACACAGATTGTATTGCACCTTAAGTATTCATCATATCAGTTAAGGGGATGCTGATTAAAAACGATATATAATGGTGCATTCATTTTAATGTGACCTTTTAACAGTGGCGGACTAAGCCCGTCGGAAGCCCGGGGTGGCAGGACTAAATGAGGCCCCCGGTCTGCTTAGAAATTGATGTATTTGTGGTGTAAATTTCGTAAAAAATGAATAATATAGATGTAATGGCTAATAAAAAAAATCAAATATTTATCATAAACGACCTACCTACGTTTCTATTGTAACAAAACAGTTTTTTCTAAGTTGGCGGAATAAATATTTATTTAATATAATTAACAATTCAATAACAATAAACGCAACAACTATATGCCCATTCTAACAATCAACACAATAATATTAACGAAACAGTAATTCTTAAACAAAGTGAAACACTTAAATAACACTGAACAATAATTATATTTATATACCAGTACTGTATTTATATTCGCAGTTCAACACGACACTGACTCACGACTGACTGACTGCTGACTCACTCGTACTTCGCTTATATATGTTGAGCAGCCTGGCCCAGCACGCTAGCGCGCTCTCCAGAACATTCCGGCGGGTACTCGTATCTTCGATATCATTCCATGCCTCATCACTGTGACCTTTCCTTCTCGACGCTTCTATTGTAGACAGTGGCATAACATCTTGGGGTTTGCTACAACATTTTGCATACGTACGGGGCCTCCAACTCCAAACTGCCTCTTACTTACTAAACATATTTTGGCCTTGTTTGGGATTTGATTAAGAAGGACTTCTAGAGATTTGGAGACCCCCCAGGATCAGAGGCCCGGGGCAAGCCGCCCCCCCTCCTTAGTCCGCCACTGCCTTCTAGTCTATCAGGTTCAGGCTCGGTGACCGGCTGCAACCGGATCGGTCGATTGAAGCATCCGATTCCGATGCAGGATCTAGTGGTGTTGGGGTATTGCAGGATTTGCGCGCTTTCACACTTGTCCGGTTTTCGTTTTCAAGTTTGTTTTGGTTTTGCTTCAACTCTGGCAAGGAAGGTGCGAATACTAAAGTTTTTTTAATAAACATTAAACCGCACCTGCTGAAAACCTGATCGCGTGCGGATCGTTAATTTTTCCTTCTGGATTCCGTCAAGTTCAAAACCTAACCGGCGAACCTGATAGTGTGAAAGGACTCTTACCTCTACAGTTATAAAGGTACCAATTTAGAAAAGAAGAAAACGATAATTGCCTTCATCCAATCAACACACCGCATTTTTTACAAGCGCGCTACTGCAAAATCGCCCTGCATATTTCATGAATCGACCAAGTGTGCGCATGGCGAAGTAAGAAGATTTTATATAGAAAGAGATGGTGGAAAGGTAATAATGATACAAAAGAAGAGGTTTACACTATAGTTACCTTTTGTTATAAACCGAGAAATTACATTACGAAATATATGTACATAATATTTTCATTCCATCTGCATGTACAATAAATAGCCGAGCTTAAGACATTTATTTGATTCACTGAAAGATAAAATATCTCGCGAGTAATTCTTTGAATGTCAGAATTTATGTCTTCCAAATTATTTTACTCTACAAAGTCCAATGATGGTGAAAGCACTAAACTTGCATTCGGAAGGTACTGGGTTCGAATCCCAGTGGGGGCAGATGTGATTAGGATTTTTTCCTACTGCCTCTTTCCTGTACCGGCCATCTTGTTGAGATTTTCCATGGTTCCCTAAATAATTCAGTATATTTTTCCTGCTGCTTCTTGCTGACAAACGGTAATTCATGAGCGGTATCTTACTGATGTTTTCCATGATTTCCCTCAATAATTCAGAAGTTTTTCCTACTGCCTCAAGACTAGAAAACGGTATTTCTTATACCAGCCATCTTGTTGAGATTTTTCTGCTTCTTCTTGCTGACAAACGGTATAATTCCTGTAGCGGCCATCTTAATGATGTTTTCCATGACTACCCTCAATAATTCAGAAGTTTTTCCTACTGCCTCACGACTAGAAAACGGAATTTTTCTTATACTAGCCATCTTGTTGAGATTTTTCTGTTGCTTCTTGCTGACAAACGGTATAATTCTTGTAGCGGCCATCTTACTGATGTTTTCCATGATTACCTTCAATAATTCAGAAGTTTTTCCTACGGCATCAGGACTAGAAAACGGTATTTCTTATACCAGCCATCTTGTTGAGATTTTCCATGGTTTCCCTCAATAATTCAGGATTTTTTCCATATAATATACTGCCTGACGACGAGGAAACGGTATTTCCTATACCGGCCATCCTATTGAAGTTTTCCATGATTCCCTCAGTAATTCTAGATAATTTAATATCGAGCTGGTTCCTTCAAGGTACAAGGCAATGGCCGATTACCTGTCAACGTTATCTAACCTTATCTTAATTTCCTATATATAAGAAAATTTAAAAAATGACGAGAAAGTGATAGTAATGGTATGAGTGGCATAGTTACCCGAAGTTACGTATCTGTACTTTGATTTTATGCATACAAATTACATGCAAAAATAATATTGCTGGTTTGTCTGCAGAAAGTACGTGTAATGAAGGCCTGTCAATCTAATTAACATATTTTGAGTTTTTTCCCAATCGGCTGTCAGTTATTCAAAATGACAGCTACTTTCCAACCTAGTACCTGATGTCAATCACTTTTATTAGGCTGTTCATTTGTTTTTTGCATTGTATTTATTTTTCTCTTTGCATAATTTAAAATTGCAATGATTTCCTAAGAGAATTCTCAACACAAAAAAGAATGACATTTTCTGTAGTAATTCGCATTTTGAAAAATATATGAAAGAGTTGGTTTCATTTTAATTTTTTTACCCGTTCGGTAGCTAAATTCGATTTTTTGATGAATTTCTAAATCTCCCAAATCTAAAAATAAGCTCCGATGAGTACAAGCAAACGTCTGTATTTCTTTAGTTTATAGAAGTCGTTTAAATTTATTCAAAAATTTAAAATATCTTTGAATACAATTTTTGAAGTGAAAACTTCCTTAGGCGCGTTAGGTACTCTTTGCCTGGGTATTGAAAAAATGTGAAGCGTTCGCAATTTTGCGTAAGAATTCGCAACATACTTATATCATAAACACGACCGTCTTCACACTGCCACCCATAGCGCAGTTGGGTTAGTCTTTGCGTTCTATGTATAGAAACCTGGGTTCGAGACCTGATGGCAGCGTAGAATTTTTGGCGTTTTTTTTTTCTTAATTCTACATGATATTTATTTACATATTTTTTTATTTTTGTTATATTCTTTCTTTGACAATAATTATAATTTTTTTAAACCAAGATGGAATTAATTAAAAATACAATTTATTTTAGTATTTTAGTAATAAATTATTTTTAGTCAATAAATGCGCTATAATAGATGACACCAAAAATTAGAAAATCTAAAGTTTTCACTTCTGTTGTGTGGTCACAAGCACATACCCATTTTTTTTAAATAAGAAATTATATAATGAAAATATATTACTTACGAAAAAAATTTTATTTCAAAATTATTCACATTCAAATTAGTGTAGGTTGGTGATAAATGTACAAATAAAATAAATAATTTATATTATAATTTCAGAATAGTGAACAAAATAATTTGATTTATTAAATTAAATGTACGACGTTTCGTCTATAGATTTAGACTTTTTCAAGTACATACATAAAAATATTCATTTTTATGTATGTACTTGAAAAAGTCTAAATCTATAGACGAAACGTCGTACATTTAATTTAATAAATCAAATTATTTTGTCCACTATCCTGCGATTTTTCTTAATTTTATTATAATCACGATGGACACGATTTCTAATATAAATTATAATTTCATTCAAAATATTTCAACAAGAAATAATATTAAAACTTAAATAAATTTTAATTAGAGTTTTCATTTCGCATTGAGAAATTAACATTTTCTAGCGTGCATAAAATATCAAACAAAAATATATTATTTCAAGAAAAAGTAAAATGATACAAAAGCACTCTTATTTCATTTTGAAGCTATTCAAGTTTTTAATATAGGGTTCTGTAGAATATGAGCTTTAGCCTTTAGAGAAGCTTTAAAGCTTGTACATTGCACTATACAGTGTAATAATTTACTTTTTTCTTTTCGCGTCAAAATGGGTAGTTCAGTCGGCGAATGAGAGTCCCTTTACAACTGTGAAATTTAATCTTTTACCTTTCGAAACGGAATAATTTCCATTTTTTTAAGTTTTCAGACTACATGTACTTCTGTTGCAAAAGACTCGTCAAAAGAATTACATGTCTCTGCCGAGATTCGATCCGTCTTACTTTCATGGCAGGTATGTTAACCAGTTACTAGCCGTTGCTCTCTAAATCAAGCAAATTTAATTAACCAACTTTTTTTCAAAAAACATTACCAGTTTGAAAGTTATTTAAAACTATTCACTGAAATTATTTTCTTCCTTTCATTTATTTATTTATTGTAAATTATAGACGCGTCGACAACTTAGGTCATTAGTGTCTTGATTACAATAAATAACAACTCACTTAAAACTAAATGACATCACAAAGCATCCATGAGCGGAGGCGAGATTCGAACCTACGCCAGTCTAATCCAGAGGCCGCAACGCTAACCACTGGACCACACTGTCCTCTTTTTCCTTTTTCCTTTGTATTCAAATTATTTAGTTTATTTAAACTTTTAAAGTAATTAACTGTCACTTGACATAATCCAAATTGTTTTTCCAAAGCATGCGCTTATAATATATCATATATTTTGTAAGGTTAAAAATTGATTTTATGAATTTGATTTTTAACCCTTATAATCCACTTATCGCAATGCTGAAACATTTTTGCACATCTGTACTGCGAGCCCTTTCAAATGACACCTCGATCGTCCAAATCGGTTCAGTAGTTTAACAGGAGATAGACGTACAGTCGTGGCGAGGGAAGTATAGTCTAGTGAATAGCATACTTGGTACCGCAGCCTCTAGACTAGGCTGTCGTAGGTTCGAATCCCACCTGCGCTCATGGATGTTTTGTGATGTTATTTAGTTTTAAGAAAGTTGTTATTTAGTGTAGTTGAAAGACGCTAATGACCTGAGGTGTCGACGCGTCTATAATCCACAATAAAAAAATAAAATTTAATTGTTGAGGGGTCGTGTGGTCTAGTGGCTAGCGTATCGGCCTCTAGATCAGACGGTTGTGGGTTCGAATCCCACCTGCGCTCATTGATGTTTTGTGATGTTATTTAGTTTTAAGAAAGTTGTTATTTAGTGTAGTTGAAAGACGCTAATGACCTGAGGTGTCGACGCGTCTATAATCCACAATAAAAAAATAAAATTTAATTGTTGAGGGGTCGTGTGGTCTAGTGGCTAGCGTATCGGCCTCTAGATCAGACGGTTGTGGGTTCGAATCCCACCTGCGCTCATTGATGTTTTGTGATGTTATTTAGTTTTAAGAAAGTTGTTTTTTAGTGTAGTTGAAAGACGCTAATGACCTGATGTCGACGCGTCTATAAATAAATAAAATAAATACAGTCATGGCGACTGTACACGCGAAACTGTTAAGGACCACCGAAAAAATATCGACGCGATCGACGGAGTTCTGAACTTGCTCTAAGAAACGGTTCGATTTTGACGAAATAAGAAATATGTCGGATGCTTTCAAAATTATATCAAAATTCTGATACAAGATTTAAAAAAAAATGAAAGTAGCGTCTAACAAAGTCCGATGAACGGCTGTTGAGACCACGCTTATAATATAATGTGATCATGTGATGTAGTAAAAGCCTATTCAATGGCCTCCTCTTAACTGTTCTGTGAAAAGAATAAAGTATAAAATGACAGAGTTCAACATTGGCGGAACATTATCCAGGGGTGTCTTGAACATTGCTGCGAAACCGTTGAACACTGCAAATGCAGGGCCGGCGCGTCAAAATATGCCGCCTAAGGCGAATACAACTTTTGCTGCCCCCCCCCACGAATAAACGCTGCCTGGCTGCCTGTAATTTGTAAATACCCTCTTTACAACTTATGGTATTTGCGCCGAGCGGCTGGGCGACATGCGACATCTTTTATCTAGTAGTAGAAGGTAGAATTAAGAATCGGTGAAAACATCATTTTTAAAAAGTAGAATACCGCACGAAAAATTCGCTGCTACAAAAATATGCCGCCCTAAAAATATGGCGCCGTCCGACCAGTCGCACGTGCCGGCCCTGTGCAAATGGATAATAAAAAGTATTAGAAATACCTTGTATTTTGGTGTCCGTCTTTTGACTTCATGTGTTGTTAACACGACGCGTTTCAGAAACGAGTTGCTATCTTCAGGTATGGTTAATTTTTAACCGACTTCAAAAAAAGGAGGCGGTTCTCAATTCGGTTGTATTTTTTTTTTTTATGTTTGTTACCTCATAACTCAGTCATTTATAAACCGATTTGGAAATTTTTTTTTTATTTGAAAGGCTATACTTTCAAATTGGTTCCATAGAAATTTCATCAAAATCGGTTTAGTAGTTCGGCTGATTTTAATAAAAGTGAGTAACGGCGTGTGATTCTTTTAAGGTAAATGTCACTTTTTGACACTAAAAAGTAAAACATAAAAAACTTTTTAACAAAAAAAAACCTCCTTCAAAAAACCACTAAAAAGAGGAAAATAATGAAATTTTGAGGTCTGTGCCAATTCAATAAAATATGAAGTTGGTTAAAAAGAAGATATTTATCACTAAACTATACTTTTTAACCGACTTCATATTTTATTAAATTGGCACAGACCTCAAAATTTCATTATTTTCCTCTTTTTAGTGGTTTTTTGAAGGAGGCTTTTTTTTGTTAAAAAGTTTTTTATTTTTTTTATATTATAAAACGCACATTAAGTATTCGTAACACGTTATAATATTATGATGCTAAGCACATGTCTATTATGTTGTGGATTGTGAAGTACTGATTTAAATTTCGAGATTGTCAATGTGCGTTTTATAATATAAAAAATTAACCACACCTGAAGATAGCAACTCGTTGCTGAAACGTGTCATGTTAACAACACATGAAGTCACAAGGCGGACACCAAAAATACAAGGTATTTCTAATACTTCTTATTATTCTTATTAGTGTATTTGCCATATGGCACATACACTATTGGCGTCGGTCGGATGGCGGGACCTAGGGGTCGGACCAAAATTTCTCGACGTTTCATACCCTCCTGAACATTTTGGCACCATTTTTGGAAATGTCTATTTATATATATATATATATATATATATATATATATATATATATATATATATATATATATATATATATATATTTATATATATATATATGTGTGCGGGCAATAACTTTCGAAAGAGTTAATTGATTTTGACGAAATTTGGTAGGCACGTTGAAATTCATCACCGCACGAAGCCTATTTAAAATGGGCCCAATCGGACCATTTTAAGGGTGGTTTTTAGGGGTTGAAAAATGTTTTTGGGCCCGAAAATGCCGAAAAAATTCTCAAAACCGTTTCAAAATTGAAATTTAACCTTTTAGTAACGATTAAAATGTGCTGCCAAAATTTTAATAAAATCGGCCCGACAGGACCGGACTTACAAATTTTATGAAAACACTAGTTTGCGGATAGTGCTTTACTTACTGAAGAGTGTATTTAATTTGGTACCGAGGTTGCATTGATAAAAATATTGAAATTAAGAAAAAAAATATTATTTTAAGGGATGTATTAAGGGGTTAAATTTTTTATTTTGTTCAAAAACAAACTTAAGTTCACATAATAAAGCCACAATTATTAGCAAATACACTATATTGTCGCCAGGGTTTTGGCACAGCGACCCGAGTTTTTTTCAGTTTACATTTATCAGCAAATTACAAAATATCCGAAAAACTCGTAAGAAAACGCAATTACACATGGTGTGAGGCGGGGTTTCCGTCAAAAGCGAGCCCTTTTTGAAGACACACGTCACGCGTCAATGCTGAATAACAAAACATTAAAGTTTCATGAAGCTCTTTGCTTGAACAGTGAGAAAGAAGACTTTTTTTACAACGACCCATTGACCGTTCTGCACATATCATAGTGCGCTGTGCCGCATGGGTAATATAATACGACAAAACGAATCATATTATGTGTAAATGTGAGAAGAGATTGCTCAAATATTTGAAAACCATTGGAGTGTCGCTTACTTATACTGAATTTTTATTAAACATTTCGTATATCAAAGTTTCGGGTTTGAGAATAGCCGAGCGTGTAGCAGTGCTGTTGTTTACATGGCGTTGCTATGGTTCTTCTATTACAATTTTGAGTCGGTTTTTTATGTCGGTATTTGCGTTTATCACCCTTCATATTGGATCCGTAGTGACGTAAAATACTTTATAACAGCAAGACGAACTGATAGACACCTTATTTCTTAAAATCGGCCCAGTAGTTTAAAACCAAAACCATAATCTTTTCTTTTCCGCACTAGGGTAAAAATATGTTACCAAAATTATGTTGTTAAAATAATAGATCACTAAAAAAGAGACCATGTATTTCTACAGACGTGAAACTTCTGGTCGCTTCGACTGTAGACACACACACACACATCCATACGTCAATGGTGCAGATGAGTACTGGGTAGTCTTCTAGTTACAATTTCAGCCGCATGAGTTCAATTTACTCTAGCTTGTGTGATCAAAACTGAGCGTTTTCTTCTCATATTATGCATACCTACATAATATGAACTATTTATAGAGCTTCATGAAATTAAAAATTCCGTGTTTTGTACCTTTGGGAATCCCGGCTTTACTGAAATTTAACCTTTTCGATGCTTATATACACTCTGCTGATTTAAAACTAAGACTTTTCTCTAAATGAGCTGTTTAAAAAATTATGAGAGTACTTTAAGTCGATATAATAGTAGATAGTATATCTAGTGTCGTAATATATACGCGTCACATATGCCGCTTATATAAATAATTGAAGGCTTTCCTTGTTGAAAAATGTTGTTATTGTTTAAATGATTATTTTAACATGTAACCATGTATGTTTCTGTATGTATATTATGTATTTATATTAATTGTAATTGTATCTGACTTCTCCTATGCAATTTTTCTTTTGCCGCTGCAGGAGTAATAAACAATTTGAATTTGAATTTGAAGAATAAGTGCATGACTCATTATCTAAAATTTTGGAATTATGTATTATATAACTTTGTTAAAAAAGAACAACTTAGAAATAGAAAACAATAAGTTTAAAATAACTAGAATTTTAACATTGTTGACGCGTAAATAATGATTTGCCCTCATTTCATCTGAAAAGAAAAGCGTTTGAAATGTCCCTCAGGAATGAAGATAAATGCACAGGACAACAATCAGGGACAAATACGTACTTACAGAAGTCACACTGTATATACAGGATGTTCTTTAAATGCTTTCATTGAATATTTAAAAAATACATAATAAAAAAATCAGTCGAATTAAAGAACCGATTTAAGTACTATTTGACTACCCTGAAGGTATGCCCTGATAAATAAAACAATAATCTTCAAAATCGGTTCACAAATGCAGGAGAAATAGGTCTACATACGTAAAAAAATACGCGCCGAATTGAGACCTTCTCCGTTTTGGCGGAATACGTCATTAACAGTCAGCTTTCTCTGATTGGCTGCTGTAGTTGAATCACGCCCACTTATATTTTGTTTATGTACAGTTCACAGGCCGGCAGTTAGAACTTAGGTTAGGTTCTTCACGAGTTGCGACTGACGACGAAATATTCCCCTCTTTCCATATAGACATACCTCTCTTTATTTATGCGTGGACGTATGTCTGGCTTCATTGCTCTGGCTTTGACGTCATAATATGGGGGCTAAGCTCAGCCGTTTGAAATGAACACATTTTTTTAATTTTTATTTTCTAGTTTTTAAGAGTTTTACTGTCCACCTCCTGATTCCATCATCAGACCCTCGTTACCAAGTTGAAATTATCATAATATTGTATTGTCACGGGAATTCAATGTGTGTACAAAGTTTCATAAGAATCGGTTAAGTAGAAGTAGTTGAAAAAGCTGTCGCAAGATTTGAAACAAAGATACAAACAAACAAATATACGAGGTCAAGCTAAATAAAACCGTTTAAAAACTTGGTTTACATTATTTGTTTATGTATGAGGAATAACATACACTGTTTAAAATTATTAAATTTTGATAAACGGGATGACCCTGAAACTGATAATGAATGTAGACAGGATCAACTTCTCTGTATTGTAATTTTATACCTTTATCGCCGTTTCGCGAAACACATTGTATAATTTCAAAAATGCACCTATAGACATCATCTGTCTGTTGATATAAAGTGCAAAGTAGTGTTTGATGTAGGAACGGCGTTTAGCACTCTGTCCGGAAGGCCGAAGTTGGTATAATATGTGAAGAAACGGGTAAGTGTAGGGGTCTGTCAGAACGTTGCAAAGACTTATATAATGCTGTTCGGGTCAAAGTAAATTGTTTACGAAATTCGTATATTGCAAGATAAATATCTACTTCATCTAAATACATAAATGACAGTGTTTCGACACAACAGTAGTATTGCCCGATTACTGTTAGAATGACACAGTGACGACAACGCACCACCCACTTAGCAACGGACTGTCTGCTTGATAACCGTAACCCTCTCTGCTGCTCTCTGATGATTTTTACCATATACGGCGTGTAGAGCCTGATTACTCTTAGAATGACACAGTGACGTCATCAGCCTATTGGCGGCAACGCACCACCCACTTAGCAACGGACTGTCTGCTTGATAACCGTAACCCTCTCTGCTGCTCTCTGATGATTTTTACCATATACGGCGTGTAGAGCCTGATTACTCTTAGAATGACACAATGACGTCATCAGCCTATTGGCGGCAACGCACCACCCACTTAGCAACGGACTGTCTGCTTGACAACCGTCACCCTCTCTGCTGCTCTTTAATGGTTTTTAGCATAGACGGCGTGTTTGAGTTTAAGTAGAGTCCGATTTCTCTAGAATGACATTTGATTATTTGAATTACTATTGAATTTTACTTACCACACTAGTGTGTTTGAAAACACTTTTACCATGCCTGCCTGTTAAATGACCCATTACAGGCCGGTATACATGCGTGGAAAGTAGCTATTTTAGAGTGGGTATGGCAAAAAATATTTTATTATATTTTCAATGTGACTTATTGTTATACCCGCACGTCTCGACTGGCTTCAGTTGTACATACCTACAAGCTTGTGATATGCTCCTTCTATAGTTATCTTTGTTCTGAGAAAAATATATTATTTTCCAATCCATAATTTCAAGTGTTTTAGACTGGGGGGTGGTACAACGGCGTTAAACCATGTAACATTTCGAATAATTTGATTTGAACGTGAGGAAGCAAACAGATGGTAAACATTAAGGATGGAGGCGTAATAAAATAAGCAATTTCATAAAACTTTATCAACCAAACACTTTTCTTTTTCTGTATACAGTTTCAGGTATGTAAGTGCGACTGTAACGGAAAACGGCCGGGGAATGGGTAAGATTATTATTAGGGGAAGAGAATGTTTAACTGTTGGTTCTTCATTTTTATATTTTATTACGAATGACGATTCGTTTTTACGTATGTCGCCATATCTACCCTTATTTTTTATATCAAGGATGAAGGAAGTACTTTTTAAATTAAATAAAAACACTACGTTTTGATTTATTTACATTTAAGACCTTCGTCAGACAAAGATCTTAAGACGTCTGTGTTGTGCGAAACAACAATGTTATAAAATAAAGTTCGTAAGTGTAAGTGCATTAAAATGTTAGACATTTATCTAATTTAAAATGTAGAACTTTAATTTAAGTCAAGTAACGGCCAAATTTTTGAAGTGAAAACTTCCTTAGGCGCGCTTTGCCTGCAAGGCTGTTAACAACAGTGATGTGATAAAAGTGGATGTATTCCTTGTCATAGCAACGAATAGGTAATATTTGTGTTTAACGATATTCACGCCATTTGTTTGTACCCGCGATACAGACATACCCATTTTATAACTTCTTTTTTCCGAAATTTTAGATTTTAAAATATAAATGATTGATGTCTGAGCCATTAAAAATAAATTTTATAATGGAAAACAAACAAAGTTTTTATATAAATAAATTGATATCTCTTGACAGACTGTGTATTTGGTATGCTCAATTATTAGTATAAAAGTTAAAAACAACATTTATTTACATAAAAATCATATTCAGAAAATACTCAGTTCGAATCCCAGTAGAGACAAATATGACACATAGCTTTTTATAATATACGGGGTGTCCAAGATAAGCGTGAAATGTATGGGGATTTCTTAAACGATAAGAGATAGAGATTTGGTTAAATGAGTGCAGTCAAACTTTCGATATTTTGCTTGACTTGCGACAGACAGTTGAAAAACGAGATTAAATTTTCCCATTTTCGTTTTTTGTTTATAACTCGCTTCTTAAGTAAGTTAGAAAAAAATATTTTCACTTTATTAAGGCACTTTTTTATGAAGATTTCAAACCTCTGCACATTTTCACTCATTTAATCAAATCTCTATCTCTCACCATTTCGGAAATCCCCATGTATTTCATGCTTACCTTGGACACCGTGTATAATGGGGCCGTCCCACTAAATTCACTTTCTGATATAACTTAGACATTCTTACTTGACTTTAAGATACAGTTTAACAAATATGAAAAGAACGCTAGAAATTTTATGTCCGATGAAAATGACATTTTTATTACTTGTAAATAATGTGGTTCTTGGTCCTTAATTTGGCGTTTACCCGAGTCCTTCAAGTAGCGTTAAAAATAGCGTCAGGAGAGCTGCAATCGTTTTTGGGCGAGAGGAAAGGATTTGAGATGAAGAGTGCAAGGGTTAAATTCCGCAATCGAATACTCTTAAGGCCTGGTTAAACTTTCGTAGAACAATAATTCCTGAACTCCTGTTCCGATAATTTTTAAAGCATATTACGTTTCGTGTACATCTTGAATAATTTATCAGAAACTGTACGACGGTTGAGGAACGCGGTACAGAAATTCCCCGGCCGTGAGAGAAGACAGTTTGTTGAACGTCATCCATCCTTCTTCATTTCTCTTCATTATAGCAAGTGAATAAACACTAGCTACTTGCACACAAACACTGGCAATAAGTTCACGGACAAATTGTCCTGCGGAAAATCGTAGGCAGAGTAATAACGTTTCCTACCTCTATATGGGACCCTATTACCCTGCCTACGATGTCTGTCGTCCGCCCGTCTGTCACAGGGCTTTATCTCACAAACAGCTAGTTGAAATTTTCATATGAAGGTACGGAACTCTAAAAAGTGAATTTTAATTTATTGGGGCGACCCTTGTGGATACCGAAAAGTCGGCTGCTTTCTGAAATATATACAATAAAAATAACAGTTATACGTCACAAGATTTGGATTGTACAGGAAACCCTCGTCTAATGTGCTGACAGCACTGAAAGATTGGATTTAAAACCGTTGGTATTGCAGTTTTTGATATTTCAATTTCGGTTATCAATAAAATATATCTAATCACAAATTTTATTCTTTTTTGGGATACAATTCGATAGCAAAAAAAAACAAAATAAAAGCATGCGTCAGTAAATGTTTGTACAGTATAACTCAAACAACTTTGCAACAAAAGCATCCTTGATTTTTCAAATTATTTAACTACTTAATAATAAAGATGGTGGAATGTAGGTCAATGTCATTTGTTAAAAATAATTTTTATATGAAGTACCTACTCTAATCAATTTGAAAAAAATGAGATTTTTGACCAAATTCAATTTTTTGTTGTTGAAAAAGACGCTATTTTCAATAAGTACTACACCAGAATTTTTTGTGTATTTTTTTTTGGGAAGCTATGGATGTTTAAAATTTCTCACAAATCAAACAAAACTCAAAAGTTATTGGACGTCAATATCTTCTGAACTGAAATTATTATCTATTCCGGTAAATTTTAAAAAAATCTGAAAAACTACAATAACGGTAAAAGAGAATAGGTAATTACAGGATCTTCAAAAAAAAATTGTTTAAAAAATCTTCAGGACCTGTATATTGATCAAATCATTTATTTATTTTTATTTATTTATCTAATTTTATTTATTTATTTCTTAATTATAAGAAAAAATCAAATGACCACTGGTCATTTGATTTTTTCTTAGATATAGCTCAAAAATCATGGCAGCTTAGCTGTCTGAGATATTTATTATTTTCACCTCTAATTGTTATGTGAATAATATGGTGTGGATATAAGGGGTTTTAAATCGATTGATTTTATCATATACCAATACAATTCTTTGTTTTTATACCATTTTGAAAAAAAAATTCTACAAAATTGAAATTCTCTCAAAACTTTAATTATATTTGTAGAAAAAGACCTGCTGATTCCTAATGACAGTTTGATCTAAAGTCCAGCACGCTAACCGTTACACCAGTCACCAAGCTATCCTATATATTATAGAAAGAATCGATCTAGATATTATATTTTAAAATACCGCTGTTTAGGAAAAGGTAGAATACTCTGGCTGTATATTATGCTAAATTATTCTATTTCTGATGTATTGCAAACTATAAAATTTCAGAGATACGGAATCAGAACTTGGTATGCTGTAGGTACCTATGTATGCTTCAGATGCAGTACATAACTCAACGACCAAAAAGATAAAACCACATATGTCGAATTTTTAATAAATTTTTTGCCATACCCACTATAAAACATTACATGCATTGCATGTAAAGTGACTTTTTACAGGCCGCTGTGCGTGAACGTATATCTTTCCCGCACTAGTGTGGGAAAGCAAGCCATTTCGGTCGTGATTTATGTTTATTCGCCTGTTCCGCCCACAATTACATATTCCTGTACGTGTCTCGGCCTACTAGAGGAGTGAAGTTGGCGTGTAGTGATTTTTCAGTGACAGAATGCTTCAAAGGGAAATTGTTAGTCGTTCGAAAATGTGTCACTGTGCGAGTAATTGTTAACTCAGTCCGCCGCAACAGTGGAAAGTTTAGGGTTAGAATCCCTACGGTGACATAGCTTTGAAAAATGAATTTTTCCCATGTTTCAGCATTATGTTACGTCATGCCAAATGGGTGTTTCATATACTAATGCACGCATATAAGCATTATAAAAATTCTGTATATTAAATATATTGTTACGGATCATTCTGTATATAACCGACAGGCAAGAGTTCTGAGAAACCGGGGGTCCGCTTACTGTAACAACTAGTACCTGCACGAAAGTTCTAGAGAAAGCGAGAACACCTCGGCTTATGCTACGCAGCCTATATAAACAGCAGTCAACGGTGAGTCAGGAAGTCAGTCAATGGAGAATACTGAGCGACAAATAGTGCGTCTGATATAAATACTTGAAACATAAATAACTAGAAATAAATAGTCCTGGTATATAGTTAATTATTACGAATTATTGTATATAGTTGTTTGTTTTTGCTTTGTAATTACTGTTTAGTTATTGTTTACTTGTGTTGATTGTTAGAATTAACTTTTCGTTGTTACGTTCATTATTGTTGTGTTTTCAATTATTGTAAATAAATATTTATTCCGCCAACTCAGAAAACAGTTTTGAAACAATATTATTATAGTTTAATTCCGATCATGACACTTTTTATGAGCATCGTTTTACGTTTTATTTTGAATTATTATGACAGTAATTTATTTGTTAAAAAAGTAAAACGGCATGCCATAGACTGTCTTTTCCCAGGAGCCAACTTTATTTTTCGGTATTTATTTCGAACCGTGACGCTTGAGCCACTGGCACGTGCGCAAATATCGAACTGGCGCCAGTGGCAGCGAACCAGTTAACTGTTTAACACAATTATAAATATTTCTCTTAAAACACATTTCATCTCTACACAAATTTTAAATTAAAACTTAATTTCAAAACGGTTTTATTAACCCTCCTGCGAATGTATGGGTTACCCAGAAGTCAAGGGCGTACGCATAATTTTATTCAGAGAGGGTAAACCTAAACATCCGGTTATCATAAACGATAGTCCAAAGGTTCTTAGTGCAATTCAGGGAATTTTCAGGCGCCAAAAACTGAATAACAGGAAATAAAAGGGATTAGTATGAAGTAAGTTTAATGAATTTTTACAATTTAGTACATTATTCCAGATGCCCCCCCTGCGTACGCCTATGCTAGGAGTATATTTTCCGCAGCGCATCCCCAGGTCACGATCTTTGACGGGCCTCCCTGTACTAACCGCTTCGATTTTTGTCTTTTGTCCATCTTATATATAATTAGCAGACCCGCCACGATGGACCCCTTCTAATACCGGGCCCCCAGGGCCGTCTCTGGGGATCCAAGCTGACTCGGGCGCCGTGTCAGAGGGGGGGGGGGGCTGCCAAATGAAAATATTTACAGTATAAGTACTACTTGGTGAGTTTGACAGTGGGGAGGGCGCCTCAACCCCTAGGGACGGCCCTGAGTCCCTCCCCCTCGTGGGGGCCATGGGTACATGAGTAACAAAAACATCTGAAGGTAGAAGTTGCGAAGAATGAGTCATTTTCCCGAGAGTAGTTCCTTCAATCATCCACGAGAGGCAGCACTTGTGGTAGGTACAAACATTATTTATTCCCCATTATGTGTCGTGTCATTTTAATTGTTTAATTAATTTAATAATAAAATTATACCACTAAAATGACACGGCACTAATGGGGAATAAATAATGTTTGTACCTAACACAAGTGCTGCTTCTCGTGGATGATTGAAGGAACTACTCTCAGGAAAATGGCTCATTCGACATGAGCATAGTTGCCTTATGGTTACAGATTATATACTTTAGGAAAAATTCAGTTTAGTATTTCCATTCACATTCTTTATGTAAATTTCTCGTATGGGCAATATATTTTTTGTATGTTACACACATAAGTACATACACGCACATACGAACACATTTACGTTAGGGGATAGGCATGTTTGTAAATTGGTATGCAAAAACCGCTTTCATGTCAGTGAAATACGATATGGAGATGGACTTGTATACAAGTCAGTGGCGCTATTTCCTAGCTCAAATTTTTATTTCATCTTATAATAGTACATAGCTCAAGTTATTAATATTTAATAGCATTGATATATCTAGGTATGTATTAATATATCCCATTAATGGGTGTTCGAAATAATTTTCACTTTCATGTTGAGCTCTCGCTGGTACGAGGATTCACTTCATATTATAGTTATTGAATTAGCATATACGAATTGACACTCGCATGTAGTGAAAATCTATTGATTCTGAAGCATATAAGGAGAACATTAGTTTAGCAATCTTGTCACAGTTGAGTATTGTAAGCTCATTCCGCCGCGAAAGTGGAAAGGTTCAGGTTAGAATCCTGACTGTGACCACTGGTTGGTAAAATGATTTTTTCCTATATGTTTCGAAACAATTATATAATTGGCTGCTCTCCAACGCAAAAACATTTTTCAATTGCATTTTAGCCGTATAAAATTATTATTTATATTAATATTTAAGTTTCGATTGTAACTTAAAAATAAATCGGCTCTCGCATGAGATGTGATTTAATATTGAAACAGGTATATATGGGGAAGGAACAGATTTCACTTTCGGGGCACTGTGCGAGTAAGTGGCAACTCAACCGGTCGGAAACTGGGAATTTCGGGTTCAAGTCCCGACAGTGACTTTTGATTTTTTCCTTCTATATCTTATAACAATCGTTTGAAATTGAAATTGTGTTTTAAAGACCACCAACAGCTACGGTTATTTGGGCCTAGCACCAATTCATATTTTCAATTCATTATTTTTTTTTATAATAAATTGAAAATCCAATTGACACTTTTACCAGCTCTCGGGCTAGAACCCGGGAACTGGGGACTTAGAGGGAAATAGAGGAACCATAGAAACGCTATGTAAACAACAGCATTGCTACACTCTCGGCTATTCTCAAGCCCAACAATCGCTTGACGTTTAACAATCATGATGGCATAATATGTTGACTGATATTTTAAGAAATACTATTCACTACCTAGTGGATGCCTTGTGGATTAAAAAGTCATTGTTGAATTAATTAAAAATTATTATAATAGTACATTGTATATCTAGATGCGTAATGGGATTTACCACCGACGAGTTGGGACAGTATTTAAAAACGAGCGATAGCGAGTTTTTACAGTTACAAGAGTCATAATACCATTACGCACGAGAAATACATGGTATTTTTTGCCATACCCACTACAAAATACCTACTTTTCACTTCATTGTCAGAATGTTCAAAAAAATTTGACATTTAATTTGCGTCGCCATCATTACATTTACAGCAGGCCTGAGCAGGCGGATAAAGCGAATAAACATAATTTACGGCAACCGTTTACATAACGCACTAGTTATGTTACAGACAGATGACGTAAATACCGTTAAACACAAACAATTGTATTAGTTGTCATGGAAAGAAATACATCTTCTTTTATTTCTTATTCAGTAAATATATATTTTCATTATTAAAAAAGATATATTAAAAGCCTTCGGGATTCGAACTTAGACTTAGCGTTTGTATCTGTTGATAGACTCGTACTTTTCCACATGGCCACCTGGCTTACTGTCTTGTAGATATACATGCTGTGTTTTATTTTACATGTCAACGTCCTGTTTTTCTCATATTTCCTTATTTTTGTAGTATGTTTGTTCGATTTCAAAATGTCACGGAAATGTCGCTCCATTTATTTATTTATTGTGGATTATAGACGCGTCGACAACTTAGGTAATTAGTGTCTTAAATACAACAAATATCATAATATATCACTTAAAAACTAATTAACATCACAAAACATCCATGAGCAGAGGTGGGATTCGAACCCACGACAGTCTGATTCAGAGGCCGCGACGCTACCAACTGAGTAATACTGTCCTCAAATGTCGCTCCACTGTCATAGTATATATATTTCACCTTTCGTGGTCAGCTGTGTTTTTTTGAGGTTATGTTAACTGTCATCGTATTCGAATCTGAATGTTTACACATTTCTTAATGGCACCAGTAACTTTTTCTTCTAATCAAAGTTATTACCAGTGAAGCAAATTTCTATTAGCACGAGTCGTCACTGCGTTCTAGTAATTCGAGACGAAAATGAGGTTATGTGTACACTGTATATAATATATACCAAATAAGATACGCACTTAAGCGTATCTCTTCAGCATAGTTGTGGAATGTTTACCCCACTGTACACCGGTCCCAGTAGGACCGGAATGTTGTCATTCCCTGGTATGAAGTGTGGGAAATATCGGTTATTCACGTGGGACCTCCAAACTCATTATTTGGATGACTGACCATCGCATAGAAATATGGGTATTTTTCACGCTAGGTACCAAACAGCCTTGCTATAAACCGATACATAATATATTCTGTACTCTGTCGGTTGGATTTTGAACTACCTTAAGGCTAGACTTCAATGGATAAGCCAAAGTCTGAACAAACAAAACGAATATACAATCCAAAGTAAATGTTATTACGATTATAAATCTGGAATTTTGTGAAAATCGTATGGAAAGAGTATTCCAAAATGGCGGCCAGTAAACAATGAGTTAAGCGTTTCGAGGGTTTAACCGATGATGACGCTCGATTTGTATAAAAACCGTACGGGCGGAATTTTTCAAAATGGCGATCAGTTAAAATGCTAAAGCTACATTACTATGATTGTTCAGTCAAAAATTTCCGAAATGGAGATCAGCTAAAATGATCAAACTACTTAAATAAAAAACAATAATTATGATAAATATCCAATGAAAAATTTACAATTTTTTTATAAAAATTTTTAGCCCGGTCCCAAATTAGATTCTAATTACGTTACTGAGTACAATTATCAGGGACCGATCTTCATAGGGTTTAATAATTGGCTTAAGCCCTGGCCCCCAAGTGTCAGGAGTCTACAAAAATTGTATTATTATCGTATATTTTTAATATTCTTATGCCGGATTTATCGTACATTTAACACACTGTTTTGTTAAACGTTGTCAATTTTTTACACCGAATAACACACATAAAACATACGAAGTAACCACAGAAATAACAGCGAATTATCAAAACAGCGTGTTAAATAATGTACGATAAACCCGGCATTAATCTAACATTGAACTTCAATAATGCCTAGGGAGGACAGTGTGGTGTAACGGTTAGCGTAGCCGACCTTTGGATCACACTGTCGTAATCCCACCTCCGCTCATGGATATTTTGTGATGTAATTTAGTTTTAAGGAAGTTATTTAATGTAATTTGAGACGCTAATGACCTAAGTTGTCGACGCGTCCATATAATCTACAATAAATAAAATAAATAATGCCTAGGTCCCGAAAAACCTAGATTCGCCCCTGACCATTATAACTTTTAATTTCTCATTTCGTAGCACTGAACTTTTCCTTGGTCTAAGAAAATTTCCAATATTCAATTAAAATAAAATCAATTTTATTGATTTCGTTCTTTTCTCGAATATATCTTCATTAAAATGCAAAACACAAATCACGCTACCAACCTGTTAAAAATGCTATCTCCTATATAAATTTCATAAATTCGATTAAAAGCAAAATAAAAACAAACATCTTTATTATAAAATAAATAATGAAGAAATAAAAGCGAGACTCCAATTTCCTGGAGAAAATAGCATTTCACCGACCATATTGTATACATGCATGTTTAATGGGGAAACGGGGGAGCCACTCCGGCTTCGGAATAATATTGGCCTGATTAGAACTGTCCTATGTCCGTACTTTCCAATAAATTATAAATCATTTTTTAAAAATGCATGCATGTCAACACAGCACTGCGACTTCGAAAAATAATCAATTTTGACTTGAACCGAAAACAAACAGCGCGCGGCGCAAACATTTTATTTCTGCGAATGCTCGTACCAGTGTTACACTGTTACAATACAACGTTACGTTACACTGTAACGCGACACTATTACGTGACACTGTTAGGTTACACTGTTACGTTACACTGTTGCGTTACACTGTTACGTTACACTGTTACGTTACACTGTTACGTTACACTGTTACGTTAGATTGTTACGTTAGATTGTTACGTTACATTGTTATATTAAACCGTTACGTTAAATTGTTACGTTGCACTGTTGCATTACACTGTAACGTTACACTATTACGTTACGTTGTTACATTACGCTATAGTTTTACGCTACATGGTTTCGTTATATTGTTACGTTACAGTCAAGGTTTAGGATGGTAATTGGGTAAAATATTTTAAGAGATAAATTGCAGACTGTGTTACTGTATCATTCGCCCGTGTTCGGTTCGCTACGCAACTTTTCCAATGAACGTCAAAGCATGTCTGCAACTGTTTTACATAAGTACCTATGCCCGGTTTTATCGTACATTTTAAGCGCGATGTTATTTTGATCACACTGTTAAATTTCGACAGCTACATGTTCATTGGTTGCTGCGTTTCGTTACCGTAGCAACCCGTCACTTAATCGTGTGATTAAAATAACATCGTGATTAAAATGTACGATAAACTGGCCAGTCATATTTTTATTACGGGTTGGAATAAATATGAACAACAAGTGAGCATTTGAATGAATAATTTGTAAATTATAGACGCTCGACAACTGAGGTTATTAGCGTCTGAAAACAATAAATGTAAATAAAAACAAAAGCAAAATCAAAAATTGACACACAAAGCGAGCATTTAGTCTCTGCAAATGCTCGCGATTATGTTACGACATGTCTGCTCAAGGCCAACGATACTTCGGTACCAGCCCGTTAGAAATGGTGATACAACGAGAATAAACTTTCATATCTTTTTAATTATGTTAATATTCTTTCACGACATCCTCAGTTTTATAATATTATACCTATCTGTGACTTAATCGCAAAAACGCTTAGGTATTTTGTATTTTTAGAACCGTGAGACATACTTTTTTAAATTGTCAGGTAGGTTTTTTAACTCCAAAATTAATTTTAATTTTAAATCCAAATTTAAACTACATTTCAAATTTTTTGTAGAATAAGTTCAAAAAATGTATCTGAAGATATAAAAAAATGATAAAAAATAGTGTGCGCTTATGGTTACACGGCAGGAATTGAACTTTTTGATTACTTTACCTACTCGACTATAGATGGCAGTTCCAATAAATGTGTTGTATAGTTCATAAACAGTACGTCATTTGTTTCTCAATCTATCTTGTCGTTTTAAGAGTTTTTGAGGGCGCGAAATCAGAAATCCTGCAGCCCTGGGCGCCTATGACCCCCACTTCAAAATGGCCATTTTCCTGAAAGTAGTAGTCAATTATCCACGAGAGGCAGCACTTGTGGTAGGTATAAACATTATTTATTCCCCATTAGTGCCGTGTCATTTTAGTGGTATAACTTAATTATTTAATGAATTTAATAATTAAGTTATACCACTAAAATGACGAGACACTAATAGGTAATAAATAATGTTTGTACCTACTACAAGTGCAGCCTCTCGTGGATAATTGAAAGAACTACTCTCAGGAAAATGGCTCATTCAACATACGTGTTTTTGGTTTTAGGGCACAGATATAATATACCTTGTACCCACTGTGTTTACATTAAGATCGACATCAGTTTTGATATAAATTCAAGTCTTATTCACCTCCAAGAACAATACGTTGAATTTAACCCAAAACTGCAGTCCTATATGTATGTTGGAGGTCTACAGTTAAACATTTAATATTCTTTATAAGAGGATGTAACAGTAAGAATTTCAACACTTGAAAAATCTGTGTTTAAGAAAAGTTAAACTTTTTAAGCAAGACACATTCATAACTGCTTGATGACATTATGCATATACATTTCTGCTGAAAGCTTAAGTTGAAGAAAAAACGTCACAAAATACAACGAGCAAAAAAAGAAATGAAAAATATATCCAGCATTGTAAATATACAGTACTTTTTCTCGTAAGGCGGTCCATAGCAAATGAACCACTATAATAGTCAAATTTAATATAGTTAGTCATGCACTTATCACTATCTATATAAGCAGCACAGTTCATGCATGGGACGCGTATGGTTATATTGTTTTATTGCTTTTCCGCTTCATTAACCTTGTTACGGACTCACTTTCTTAAATTTCAAAATTTAGTTCCAAAATTTAAGAAAGTGAGTCATGCACTTATATTTCACTATCTATATAAGCGGCACAGTTCATGCATGGGACGCGTATGGTTATATTGTTTCATTGCTTTTCCGCTTCATTAACCTTGTTACGGACTCACTTTCTTAAATTCCAAAATTTAGTTCCAAAATTTAAGAAAGTGAGTCATGTATTTATACCTCACTATCTATATAAGCGGCACAGTTCATGCATGGGACGCGTATGGTTATATTGTTTCATTGTTTTTCGCTCCATTAACCTTGTTACGAACTATGGATGACTCTCTATCTTAAATTTTGGAACTCGACTATGGATATTTGAATGCAATGAAGAATATTAGTTTTCCGGTCCGGATTCATCCGGGAGATTTTGGTCTAGCAGCGAAATACAAGAGCAACAAAATATAATAGCGATTTTAGTTCACAAATTCCATTAAGAGATGACACTATAAGCAACGTCTCTCTGTTTGTCCGACTATAAATCGAGAAACTCTGAACCGATTTTCATGCGATTTTAGTTTCTAGGTAGGTACATTATCTGGTCAGGATTTAGGCTATTATCGGTTCAGTAGTTTTCATGACGTCATAACAATATTTTTCAGTCAATCGATCGTATTGCCATCTATGATCTCTTAACAGAAGGATAACGTTTTAGAGAGAACTTATGAAGTCAGATCCTTGAAGATCAGGGTTTAATCAAAATTTTCCTTAATTGGTATATGATAAAATCAATCGATTTAAAACCCTTTATATCCACACCATATTATTCACATAACAATTAGAGGTGAAAATAATAAATATCTCAGACAGGCTGCCATGATTTTTGAGCTATATCTAAGAAAAAATCAAATGACCACTGTCGAGACTTGAACCCGAAACCCCCAGTTTCCGGCTAGGTGAGTTACCGATTTCCCCACAGTGCCCGAGAGTGGAAACCGATCTCTTCTTATATATAGCAATTTTACGTTGAAAACACACTACATGCGAGAGTCGACTATTTAAATAAACTGCAAAGCATAGTACAGCTATTAAACAGCATACATGCGAGAGTTAACATTTTTTATAAGTTTTAACAACTTAATAAACTCGTTAAGCCGGGAAGCCTTAGGTTTTACCTATAGATAAACAACGTTTTGAGTTTCTGTGGACAGTAATTAATTACTGTCCACAGAAACTCAAAACGTTGTTTATCTATAGGTAAAAAAATTTTCCTTGTATTTATTTGCCTGATATGTTCAGTACCAGTATTAAAAAAATAATTTCCTAAGTTATTTTCCGATTCGTCGAAAATATTTTTACACCCTGTATCTTATACAGGACTTGGCAGTGCGAAAATAGTATTATAAAAAGTATAAAATTTATTACAAGTTCAATATAGAAATATAAAACTTTTAAAATTTATTTTACAACTTCTGATTAAGATTAGCCAGTTTAAAAGGAGAATTTCAGCTAGTAAAGGAAGATATCGAAAAAATTAAGTTTATAACATTTCAAAGTTAACCTTTCTAAAATATTGTTTGTTTAGTCTAAATTTTTAATACTTCTGCACTAATGCCAAATATTCTGGTAGCAAATACCTGTGCGTTAAATATAGCAGCATGCTATAAGCAATACAGACCTGAATTACATTTTTTTGCAAGAAACGGTAAGTTCGAGATGCACTTATCCGGTTTTGTATAACTTGGAACGTTCATTTATTGTGGATTACAGACGCGTCGACATCTCAGGTCATTAGCGTCTTTCAACTACACTAAATAACAACTTTCTTAATAGTCCGGTCAATTTAGCCCTAAAAATAGTAATTTTATCATAAAATTAAGTCAGACAAAAATTGTAGATCATATAATTATCTATAAAAAATGTCACAATACTTTTCCTCCTAAGAGCCACCGTTTCTGAGATATAATGATTATAAAAGTTGAAAAAGTTGTAATCTTCATAATATGCATGCAATGAATACAGTTTGTGAAATATTAGAAGATCCCTTGCATGTCTAAATTGATCGGACTATAAAACTAAATACATAACATCACAAAACATCCATGAACGCAGGTGGGATTCGAACCCACGACAGTCCAGTCTAGAGGCTTCGGAACCAAATACGCTATCCACTAGGCTACACTGCCCTCAACTTGGAACGTATAGTTGTGAAGAAAGGGGTATGAATTTAGATCATTTAAATGTGTTTTAACTATGATGTAGGAAGTGGGTGTCAACTTCTAGCCATTGTTAAATGAACAAAAAGAAGGAAGTATGTGCTATAATAGCATTTTCATATGTCGACATGCTTTTGTGTTACATTTCAAGCCTCTACTTAATATGACAATAATTAGAGAAAAACGCCAAGTATCAAGAAAATAACTACAGCACTATGAAATCAAAGTAATTTTCATTATTATACAAGGTGATAATTAAATATATGCACAAACTTTAAGGAATTAATCTGATTGATTTTAAGACAAAATCTTCATATACCGAAACGGCTCTCTTTTCCAGATACAGGGTGCGTTAAAATTGGAAAAAAATTTAAGATTTTTTTATTTAGTTTTTTAATAGTGCCAGCTACTTAATAAAAACTTTACACACACTAATATATAGTAGAGAGTACATTTTTCAAGTATTAAATTATTTTTAATTCAACCATGGGCGTAGATGTGGGTAGTTTAGGATTTTTAAGAAAAAATGGCACGCGACTTGAAAGCTTTGTCGGTTGAAATAGATAAAAATACACAAAAAGCTCTCTTGATGGTAATTTTTGATAGGATTAACCGTTTTTGAGAAAATTTCCTAATTCAACTTTGATGCACGGCTCTTGATAAATGTAAGTGGGAGTTAAAATTGCTCAGAACTTAACAAAAAATTAATATTACGAGACAGATCTTATGAAAATAAATTAATACTTGCAAAATATAGCCCGAGAGCTAGTGATAATTTTTTGGTGTTATTTATTCAAGGCCTTATTTTTGTGAAGATGTTGAGGGAGGCATATTAAAGTGCCCTGTTTAAGGGATTTTGGTAGATAGCGGTATGGGAGGGTAGCAGACCGCCCCCCCAACATGTAACAAAAAAAATGGTCACAATTATTATTGCTTCAAGGCTGAAATTGTTTGTATAGTTTGTCTGACTATCTATTAGTGTGTGCTAAGTTTTAATTAAGTAGCTGGCACTATTCAAAAATTAATTAAAAAATTTTTAATTTTTTTTCAAATTTCAACACCTTGTGTCTGGAAAACAGAGCCGTTGAGGACTCGTACTTATATGAAGATTTTGTCTTAAAATCAATCATAGATTAATTTCTCAAAGTTTGTGCACGTACTTAATCAACACCCTGTATATACAAGTCTTTCCGGGCTTATAGGCCGTGGTCCGGTGGTATTTCTACCTGACGTGTCGTCTACAACTGCGGTAGACATTCTCAAAGGCGATGTGGCAGCGGTCGAAGTGTCCTCCTTGGCGGCTCACAGGTCAGTGTGTCAGTGACTGGTGTTACTGACCTGTGAGTCGCCAAGGAGGACACTTCGACCGCTGCCACATCGCCTTTGAGAATGTCTACCGCAGTTGTAGACGAAACGTCAGGTAGAAATACCACCGGACCACGGCCTATAAGCCCGGAAACCATAAAGACTTGGAACAATGCCGGCCGTGAAAGCTTGCACACCCTGTATACATACATATTTTTTCACTAAAGAAAGGAAGTAGTTTTTCCCCTTGATATTACGGCTCAGTTTATTTCCGCTACTATAATTACAATTAAAAAGTTAAAGAAATTATTTATTCTTATAAAACACCTGCTAGCAATTATCACGCCCATTATATTATCTAGATAATGCTCCAGACCTGTAGAAAATACTTGAAAAAAACTAGAGTGCAGTTTTATGAAACCACGGTTCAAGTGAAACTTTAATGCCATGCCATAACCCTAAACGCTTTTATCCGGAAATCGCCGAAAGTATATAATTTTGTTTAGGTGGCTTTGGTAATGTAATTTGAACCCTGATCAGTATATGGAGACGAACGTAAAAATCTGGAGTCTATCGTTGGTGGTCAATGGGTATTTAATGTGCTGCTGGACTGAATATTCGTACGATATATAATAGTTATGTAGACGTACGATATAGTTATAGACATAAACGTCGCTGCTTTTCGATGAGTATTGGTCTGGTCGACTACCATCACACTTTTATGCAGTCGTCGAATACCTATATAATTATGAGCATAACATCGCTGATTTTTGATGAGTATTGGTCTGGTAGATCGCTTAGATTGAACGTGGATGTGACGTGACGCTCGATATGCGTAACCAAACGAAAAAAAACGAGGCAAATTAAGTTTCAATTCTAAAAGTACTTTGTATGGAAGTATCTAAAAAAAAAAAGATACTTTGTATCTATAAAAGTAATTACATCTACCTAAATAAAAGATGAATTTTGATGTCCAAAAAATAAAAAAATCAAAGTTTTCCTTTACTTACCAAGTTTCATTAAGAAAAATGATGATAAAATTTCACTCACCTGCAAAAAAAAAACAAAAATTACAATAATGTCAACATTTTTAAGATTTTCATTTGTTACATTTATTGAAGCACGCAGCTTCAGCCATTTTAAGTATTGCAGACCTCTTAATTTTTCACTGAGCTTCTGTGAATTCGTTTTACTAAACAGCTGAACCGTTGAAAAAACTCAAAACTTTATAAAAATACAAATTTAAAGGTTTCAACAAAATGAAAGTTGCATAATTTATAAAGTATTAAGTAAATAAAAAACAAAAATTAGAAGTTATCAGTAGCGGCTTGTCAATAACTTATTAACATAAATATCCAAAATTCTGACGATAGTAACACTGTACCGGAACATTTCTGATCAATATATATCATAAAAACGACAGTACTCAACTGTTCCACTCGTAGCGCAGAGGTTACATCGCAGCGCTCTATGCACAGGGACCCGGGTTCAAAAACTGATGGCATCGTAGAATTGTTGTCTTTTTTTTCTAAATTTTACATGATATTTATTTATATATTTTTATTTTTGTTATATTCTTTCTTTGACAACAATTATAATTTTTTTTGTTTAGTTTACGCTCATAGTTTTACAGAATTCCGTCCGATGTCACTATCCCTGTAGTTATCGGTCTATCTATTTTCTTTACATAGTATAACGAGCGTAGTGATTGAGAAAGCGAACGAGCGAAGCGAATGAGTAGTCTATTGGACCCGGGCTTTCTTAAGGCCCGGGCGAAGCCGGACGGGGCCGCTAGTGCCTCCATAAAATACAAAAAAGAAAAGTTTTCTAGCGAAAACAAATAATTAAATGATGACGTAGATAACTATAGTTCTTCGTTCAGTTAAACTAATAGCTTAACAAAATTATTTGTTTCGAAGTAGAATATTAATTCTTTAATTGTGTTTTGGAAAGTGTAATTCACAACAAAAGCGAAGGTGTAAAGTAATAGAAAACGTAGAAAACACAAGTTTTTCTTCTTAATGACAAAAGTTTTAAATACCAGTCAGAGTTACTTTCACAAATTCTACAAAGCTTTCTAGACTACAGAAATGTTTGCTATTGTGTAAAATCTGCGGTCACAAATTAAAACAGTTCATGTCGAAATAATGGTCATTTTTTGGCGCCTTTTTTGAAGTTATACTTCTTTTGGCGCGTTATGGAAAAATGATGAGAGTGATTTTTACGATGCGCGCGCATCGCGTCACGAAAATTTAACACCAAAGTTAGTCGTTTGTAACACGGAAGTTCATTATATAGCATTGCTAAGTAAGATGTCGTAGCGTAATGGATAGCACCACCGCGTCATATGAAATAGGTCCCGAGTTCGAATCTCAACACAAACATGATTTTTTTTAATAAATAATTAGATATAAATATAATAAATAAATATATTTAATAAATTAATAATTTATTAAATTAAATTAATTTATTTTATTATTTTATCGTCTTTTTTACAAACGTTTAGTACTGGCACGCGGGATAAAATTTTTGGAGTTATTTTTATTTTGTTACGCCAAAGAAGTATAACTTTTGATGTGCGTACATAAGTACACACACACACACACTCTCTTTTTTTTAACTCTAACGCTTAAATGTAACGCTGAAACCGATAAAACGGTTTTAACGATTTGGATGACTGAAAAGGGATTTTGGGAGGTAAAAAGTCGATCTAGCTACATCTCATACCTGGAAACTGGGGGTTTGTATAGATGAACCATAGAAACACCATTCAAATAACGACATCTATTTTATGTGCCGTTTTAGAACAACCAACTATCAGAGTTGGTTAAAAATCCGTCGCTGTCTCTTAGACTACGTATACTGTAAAAAATGGATGTAAAAATACTTTGACAGTTAAGGTAGAATTCGCTCGATTTTCTAAGTGATTTTACTTTATTATCTATTTTTACACAGAAAAGTTCATAAAAACTTGGACTTTTACTGTAAAGTTAAACAAATTTGTGATTTTTACATAAAGTAAATTAAAATTACATAATTTGTGTAATATTCCAATAAAATGTGTAAAAATTACAAAATAAAATGTATAGTTACATATATAAAATGGATGAATACAAAACAAATTAATGTAAAATTAGTAACCACGCATGCGCAATGTGTTTTTATGGAATCTACGCGATGTGCAGACGATACCTGTTTGCGACGCCATTGTCTCTTTGTGTGCCTATTACCAGATTAATCGCTGGCTACAAATGGACCATTGATAATCTATGCAATCGGCCTTCTCATTTCTTACAGTGTATAGTATGTTCGCATGTATACGATTCAATCATTAATTAACTTGCATTTTAAGTAAAATCTTACATAAGATGCTTTGTCATTTCACCGCAGATATATTACGTACATAGCTAACTAAATAAACCATTTTCCTAATTATTTATTTATTTCAGTACTAAGCTTCTTACAGTGATTCTTTTGTCAGAGATGTAGTAAAGATGGATTTACAAATCCGTAAACGCTTACGTTACAGTTTAATTACCGAACAGAAGATACTGTTGTAATGTAATTTAAAAATAACTCGAGTCGCAGTGCAGAACCCTGCTGTCAAAATAGTGTATTTGCTAACACTTGCAATGTGACACTTAAATATATTAATTATTTTGTGAACTTAATTTGTTTTTGGAAAATATAAATCATTTAATTCCTTATCTCAGTCTCACGAATTTCTCGCCGAAAGGTTCTCCTTCAAGTCTTCATGGTTTCCGGGCTTGTAGGCCGTGGTTCGGTGGTATTTCTACCTGACGTTTCGTCTACAACTGCGGTAGACATTCTCAAAGGCTGCCACGGTCGAAGTGTCCTCCTTGGCGGCTCACAGGTCAGTGTGTCAGTGACTGGTGTCCTCCCTTCTTTTATGCCTAGTACCAGTGTGTTCTCTGTTCGGTCGTAGTCCGTCTCTCTGTAATTGAAAATGTCTACCGCAGTTGTAGACGAAACTTCAAGTAAAAATATCACCGGACAACGGTCTACAAGCCCGAAAACCATGAAGACTTAGAACAATGCCGGCCGTGAAAGCTTGCACACCTGGTTCTCCTTCAGTTGATCAAAATTTTTTGGTTTGTCGAGTTAAACTCTTCCCTTAAGACAACCCCACAGATAAAAATCACAAGGGGATAAACCGGGTGAACGTGCTGGCCATTCGATGTCACCTCGGAGATCAGCTTACCGGGGGAAAATAGTTGGACCATGGTGGTCAACATTTGAGCGACATAACTTTTGCTTCATGATGTTTTTTTTCTTCTACTTTTTTGATACTGGATGTCAATTTCCACTCTGATCCTCTTTACAATAAAAAAGAAATGAAAAATTTCAAAAACTCATTTATTTATCTCATTTGCAAAACCATCATGTCTCACAATCGGATCCTGTTTTATCATTTAGTTTTTATACAGCCTTCATACCTATAAGAATTTAAAATGCTCTAATAAAAAATATTTTCGCTAATGACCTCTGTTGTCGAGCGTCTATAATCCACAATTCAAAAAATATTTTATATTTAGAAGATGAAATTATTAAACTTAGGTATACCGTTAAAATTGTGTTTTAAAGACCACCAACAGCTAAGGTTATTTGGACCTAGCACCAATTCATATTTCCAATTCAAAAATTTTTTTTTTAATAATAAATTGAAAATCCAATAGACACTTTTACCAGCTCTCGGGTTAGAACCCGGGAACTGGGGACTTGTAATAGAAGAACCATAGCAACGCCCTGTAAACAACAGCATTGCTACACTCACGGCTATTCGGAATTTTTGGGGGTGAGAGAGAAAATTTTTGGGGGTGGGTGAGAGAGAATTTTTGATGGTGGGTGAAAGAATTTTTGGGAGTGGGTGAGGGAATTTTTGAGGGTGGGTGAAGTAATTTTTGGGGGTGGGTGAGGGAGTTTTTAGGGGTGGGTGAGGGAATTTTTGGGGGTGGGTGAGGGAATTTTTGGGGGTGGGTGAGGGAATTTATGGGGGTAGGTAAGGGAGTTTTTAGGGGTGGGTCAGGGATTTTTTGGGGGTGGGTGAGGTAATTTTAGGGGGTGGGTGAGGGAGTTTTTGGGGGTGGGTGAGATAGTTTTTGGGGGTGGGTAAGGAAATTTTTGGTGTTGGGTGAGGGAATTTTTGGCGGTGGGTGAGGAAATTTTTGGTGTTGGGTGAGGGAATTTTTGGGGGTGGGTGGTAGAATTTTTGGGGGTAAGTGTGAGAATTTTTGGGGGTGGGTGGCTATTCGCAAGCCCTTAGGTACTGTTATTATAAATTTAAAAAGCCCGCCATACAATGACGTACTTAACATCGATATAACTTAATCAAACAATTGCGACGCGATTTTTACAATCGATATTTATATAATCTTCAATCACACAAAATCGAAACGATCAACTGAAAGATTTGGAAATAATTCAAACATTTGTACAACTTGTTTTACATGAGAAATGCGTTTATTTAATAAAATTTGAAAGTAGAAAAAAAATAGGAAAACGTGAAAAGTAATAACCGTATGCAGGTCGCGTTTCTTCATCGCCATACATAAGCCAAATCATGTCACTTATATGAAAAGGTGGTATAAACGAATGTACCTACATCCTTGTGTCATCCGTGCGTAAGGGGGCAGAGCACCCTTCTTGGAAGGGGTGGAGAACACCTTTTTTTAAGGGGCGCAGTCCACAAGGAAACATGTAAACTCAACTTATCCGCGGATACTGTACTTATACGTTTGTTGTAGCATAGAATAGTAAAGACGCTAATAACCTCTGTTGTCGAGCGTCTATAATCTACAATTCATTCATTCATTAGAATAGTAAATTGTACATCTAGTTGCGTAATGAAGCATATTACTCACGAGTAGTGACAGTATTATTACGGATGATCCTGTATACAAACGTCAGACAGGAAGCGGTGTCTGCTTGCTGAACACACTGGTGCTTACACGAACATTCTGGACAACGCTAGAAAAATCGAGAATACCACTGAGTTTACGCCACGCAGGTATATAAACAGGAGTGCGAGTGAATCAGTGTCGTGTTGAATACGAAGTCAAGTACTGAGCGACGAATAGTGCGTCTGATATAAATAAATCTGACATAAATAATTACAAATAAATTATCCTTGTATATATAGTTATTTGTTAAGTGTTAGTTAAGTGACTCGTTTAGTTCAATAATTACCGTTTAAGTTTTTAGTGTATTTGCCATATGGCACATACACTATTGGCGTCGGTCGGATGGCGGGACCTAGGGGTCGGAACAAAATTTCTCGACGTTTCATACCCTCCTGAACACTTTGGCACCATTTTTAAAAATGTTTATATATATATGTATGTATATATTTATATATATACTAGCCGTTACCCGTGGCTTCGCCCACGTATTTTACGATTACAATTTATTATCACTTCAAAAATGACGAACTTCCATGCAAACTTTCATCCCCTTTTTAGCCCCCTTAGGGGTTGAATTTTCAAAAAAAAATTTCTTAGTGCTCACCTACGTTATATAAGAAACTTCTGTGCAAAATTTCATGCTTCTAACTTCAAAAATGACGAATTTCCATACAAACTTTCATCCCCTATTTAACCCCCTTAGGGGTTGAGTTTCAAAAAATCCTTTCTTAGTGGGTGCCTACGTCACAAAAGGAACCTACTGTCCAAATTTCAAGTTTATATCTTCAGCGGTTTGACCTGGGCGTTGTCTGTCAGTCAATCAGTCAGTCAGTAACGGAACTGTTTTATATATATAGATATATATTTTTATATCTATATATATTAATATATTTATATATATATATATATATATATATATATTTATATATATATATATGTGTGTACACGATAACTCTCGACAGACTTAATCGATTGAAACGAAATTTGGTACACACATTGGAACCCATCACCGCAAGAAGCCTATTTAAAATGGGCCCGATCGGACCATTTTCAGGGTTGTATTTAGGGGTTCCAAAAAGTTTTTGGGCCCAAAAATACCGAAAAATTTGTCAGAATCGTTTCAAAATTGAAATTTAACTCTTTAGTAAAGATTAAAATATGCTGCTAAAATTTTAATAAAATCAGCCCGACAGGACCGGACTTTCAAATTTTATGAAAACACTAGTTTGTTGATACGGATTTACTTATGGAAGGGTGTTTTTAATTGGGTGTACTGATAAAATCCATGTCTAATATTGAAATTTAGAAAAAATTATTTATTTTAAGGGATGTATTAAGGGGTTAAATTTTTTATTTTGTCAAAAAACAAACTTAAGTTCACATAATAATGCCACAATGCCTGTATTAGCAAATACACTATATTGTCGGCAGGGTTTGGCACTGCGACCCGAGTTTTTTTTATTGTTAGAATTGACTTTTCGTTGTTGCATTTATTGTTATTGAATTTTTAATTATTGTAAATAAATATTTATTCCGTCAACTCAGAAAATAGTTTCGTAATAGTCACACGAGTCATAATATCATTACGCACATACAAGGTATTTTTGCCATACCCACTATAAAATAGCTACTTTTCATTTCATTGTCAGTATTTTCAAAAAATTTTGACTTTTCATTTGTGATGCCAACTTCACTTCTATAGTAGGTAGGCCGAGACACGCACAGGAATATGTAATAGCCGGCGGATCAGGCGAATAAACATAAATTACTATGGAAATAGCTTGCATTTACACATCCGGGTGGGAAAGATACGTTCCCGCACACCCCGTCAAAAGCCACTTTACATGCATGTAAAACAGCTATTTTATAGTGGGTATGGCAAAAAAGAACTATAAAGAAGCAATACTTTTGTCCTTGCATATATTCCATAACCTTGAAATTGGCAATAATGTTAATCTATTGTATAAAATCTCGACCACCATTGAACGGATTTGAACCATGAGGTGTTTACTACCATTGATAGCTTATTCCTTGAAGAAGGTTTAGGTCTGTAATTGTTCGACCCGGCTTCACCCGAGTGAAAATGAGGTTAAATCCGCTAGACTGAACAGTCTTGAATGTGATTTTAAAGCATTAATTACAATTTTTGTCTTAATTTTAATCTCTAGTTTTGGTTTGTCGATAATTTTAAAATATATCCTATATAAGTCCCGAGGGCAGTATAGCCTAGTGGATAGCCTACTTGGTACCAGCCTCTAGACTAGACTGTCGTGGGTTCGATCCCACCTGCACTCATGGATGTTTTGTGATGTTATTTAGTTTTAAGTTAGTTGTTATTTAATGTAATTTAAGACGCTAATGACCTAAGTTGTCGACGCGTCTATAATCTACAATAAAATGTATAAGTCCCGGTAAAACAGGTATGGAATTTGGTCTATAGTAAATTGAAATTTGTACATTCCTATCGCATTTAAATTTTGGAAGAAAAGGAACCGAATTTTTATAATAGTAAAAGGATTTTGTCTATTTCTACATTTTATTACTTGGCTAGCGCGAGTAAGTTCACGTTATTCCGGGAACAAATTTGGGTAAGCTTAGTAAAACTAGCAATAAATGTCAGATGGAAATATTACTTCCTTTTGTGATGCATAAGGAAGTAATCTCAGAACAAAGATAGCTATAGAAGGAGCATATCACCGCTTGTAGTTATGTACAACTGAAGCCAGTCGAGACGTTCGGAGAACAATTGGAAATACAATAAAATATTTTTACTTATTAAGATACACCTTGATTTTTAACCGACTTCAAAAAAAGGAGGTGGTTCTCAATTTTTTATGTTTGTTAGCTCAGAACTCTGTCATTTATAAACCGATTTGGAAAATTCTTTTTTTATTTGAAAGTATACACTTTCAGATTGGTCCCATAGAAATTTCATCAAAATCGGTTCAGTAGTTTGGCTGATTTTGCGATAAAATTGTCACTTTTTGACACATCAGACAGCGTAAGAAAGTCGGTTTAATAAAAGTGAGTAACGGCGTGAAATGTCACTTTTTGACACTAAAAAGTAAAAAATTAAAAACTTTTTAACAAAAAAAAAACCTTCTTCAAAAAGCCACTAAAAATAGGCAAATAATGAAATTTTGAGGTCTGCGCCAATTTAATAAAATATGAAGTCGGTTAAAAAGTATAGTACCTATAGTGATTAATATATCTTCTTTTTAACCGACTTCATATTTTATTAAATTGGCGCAGACCTCAAAATTTCATTATTTTCCTATTTTTAGTGGCTTTTTTAAGGAGGTTTTTTTTTGTTAAAAAGTTTTTTTTATAAGTGTTTTGGAACCTTTATTGTAACATCCAGACACACAGCACGACATAAAGAGTAATTAACACTACGGAATACAAGGAACGAATGATCATAATGTACCTGACAGGTCGTGCTTTAGTGTATAGTTGTGGTTTCACAAGCGACGTGATAATTATGCTGTTTCTATAGCTATCTCTGTTCTGAGGTAGTAATTTATAGGTTAGTTACATTCCGTTTTGTGTAGTTGGCGCAAAGCTGTGTTTTAAAACGGAATGAAAGCGGTAAACTTTGAAATCAGATTTTGAACTTAGTGAATATTTTATATTAAAATTCAAAAATAAATCAAGCACGAATACACAGTTGCCCAATTGGACGTGAAAAATATAAATTTAGTTAGCTGTTATGGTGAAAAAATCAGAGGTCATGCTCATAGGTTCTTGAAATGTTTTTCTTAAGTGCACTAAAACTTAACGACACCAACCGCAGAATACCAACTGTCCAACAATAATATATCTGTGTAGTGGCAAAATAGTTCATGCTAAATTTTTACGAAAATTAAGTAAATGGCGGTTTAAACTTGAGATATTCATTTTTGGAAAAGTTAATATCGCCGCGCTATTAACAACTACTTTCTCAATGTCTGTAACCAGAGCGCCGGTTACAGACATTGTGAAAGTTTCGTATACACGAACATTGTAAATAGCTATTCGATCTAGATTTATTCACCAACGCCTATTTTAAATTTGAAAAAAACTTGAAACGAAGCAGCCGCGTTTTCACAGATTTATTTAAAATTTAAATTTATTTTTTTTGATAATTTTTAAGGTCCTGAAAAAGACAGTTTGTATCAAAACATTGATCAGAGTATAGCAAATATTTTGTTGCCTTGTCTCCCTCTCCCATTTTTCCTAAAGTATCTTGCAGGTAAATATTATTATCATCGCGCTTCTATCTTATTTTTAGGCGCGATCTTAGCGAAGCTAGAAGCGCCTATATACACTCGCTTTGTCTGTGAATCTGTGAATCTGTGAATCTGTGAATCTGTGAATCTGTGAATCTGTGAATCTGTCACGCTATTTTGTGTCACGCGTACAGCCCAAACGGATGAACCAATTTTCAAAAACTTTTTTTTGTTCCATTCCTCTCGGGGTCTATTTGATCCTAACGTCGCCCGATTTTTGAATTTTGGCCCCAGAGGGGAGCAAATTAGAAAAAACGGTGTTTTTTGCTTATAGTTTGCTCAATTTAAGTCAGATCGATTCGAAACCTGTCTTAAACGAAAGAGCAGAAAATTTTAGATAGATTTCATGTATAATATTGTGTCAAAACAGTTTTTTTATACAGATTTATATGATTATTAAACGAAATAATTGCGACTTTATCTAATAAATCGCGAACTTGTTTCGGTTGTCCTTGTCTGTTGCACAGTGTGATATGGATATTGGAAGATAGCGTATGCTCTGTCTTATATTGCATTATTTTAATATAGTTATTCAATTTTTTGACTGCTGATGTTTGAATTTAAGTTTAAAAACCCTGGCCTACTGAGTTAAAATGACGTGTAACTAATTATTGACGTCGATCGGATCGGACCAAAATTTCTCGACGTTCATACCTTCCCAAACAATTTGACTTTCTCTGTCTGTATGTCCCTTTGTACGCTTATAACTCGAGAACCACTGATCCGATTTACATGATTTTTTTTCAAGTAATTAACTTCTTATGCGACTGCGAGTTTTAAAATATTCTGGCATCACGCAAAAGCAACCGAACTGATTCTCAAATAAAAACGTATGTTCTGGCATCACGCAAAAATAAGTAGGTAGTAGATGCTTTGTTTTTTAAACGGTGGTTTTATTTAGCTTGATCCCGTATATTTGTTACAAATCGTACTTTTGAACTTTCACCCACTTCCTATGATCCGATTGAGTTGAAATTTTGCACACATGTGTAGCTCCGGTAACAATACAATATTATGGTAACTAGCTGACCGGCCCGGCTTTTGTCCGGGTGTAAATCGTACTTTTGAATTTTCACCCAATTCCCGTGATCCGATTGAGTTGAAATTTTGCATACATGTGTAGCTCCGGTGACAATACAATATTATGATAATTAGCTGACCGGCCCGGTTTCGTCCGGGTGCAAATCGTACTTTTGAATTTTCACCTACTTCCTATGATCCGATTGAGTTGAAATTTTGCACACAAGTGTAGCTCCGGTGACAATACAATTTATGGTAACTAGCTGACCGGCCCGGCTTTCGTCCGGGTGTAAATCGTACTTTTGAATTTTCACCCACTTCCCGTGATCCGATTGAGTTGAAATTTTGCATACATGTGCAGCTCCGGTGACAATACAATATTATGATATTTAGCTGACCGGCCCGGCTTTCGTCCGGGTGCAAATCGTACTTTTGAATTTTCACCTACTTCCTATGATCCGATTGAGTTGAAATTTTGCACACAAGTGTAGCTCCGGTGACAATACAATTTATGGTAACTAGCTGACCGGCCCAGCTTTCGTCCGGGTGCATATCGTACTTCTGAATTTTCACAGGCAAAAGGTCTTTCTCCGGTAACGTTTCAGTGGATCGGATAAATGTTATAAAATCAGACTAAGGAAATAAAGCATACTAAAAAATTAAAAATAAAAATAGATAAAAAACTTTTAAGTTAAACGGTTTTATAAATGCACTAAAATGAAAAAAATAAAATTTAATTTAGGTTCATAAGTATAAAAGCGTGGGTCGTGACTGTAATAAATTATCATAGAGTTTACGACCCACGCTTTTATACTTATGAACCTAAATTAAATATTATTTTTTTCTTTTTAAAACATTTATAAAACCGTTTAACTTAAAAGTTTTTTTACCTATTTTTATTTGAAGCTATGCTTCTTAACGCACGTTTCAGATGGGGACTTTAATAATAAAAAGTGAAACGTCACGTCACGAAGTAGTGTAACGTCACTTTTATAAAAATTATCCGATCCTTTTGAAAATTAATATTTGAGAGTTTTATAGGACACAAAAAAATAAAATGGCGTCAGATTTCAAAATGGCGGCCATATGTACTTTTTTGTAAAAATTATCCGATTCTTTTGAAAATTAATATTTGAGAGTTTTATAGGACACAAAAAAATTAAATGGTGCCAGATTTCAAAATGGCGGCCATATGTACTTTTTTGTAAGAATTATCAGATCCTTTTGAAAATTGATATTTGAGAGTTTCATAGGACACAAAAAAATAAAATGACGTCAGATTTCAAAATGGCGGCCATTATATATAATTTTTTGTAAAAATTATCCGATCCTTTTGAAAATTGATATTTGCGAGTTTTATAGGACCCAAAAAAATAAAATGACGTCAGATTTCAAAATGGCGGAAATATATAGTACTCATTTCTAAAAATTATCCGATCCTTTTGAAAATTGATATTTGAGGGTTTCATAGAACACAAAAAAATAAAATGACGTCAGATTTAAAAATGGCGGCCAAATGTACTTTTTTGTAAAAATTATCCGATTCTTTTGAAAATCGGTATTTGAGAGTTTCATAGGACACAAAAAAATAAAATGACATCAGATTTCAAAATGGCGGCCGTATGTACTTTTTTGTAAAAATTATCCGATCCTTTTGAAAATTGATATTGAGGGTCTCATAGGACACAAAAAAATAAAATGGCGTCAGATTTAAAAATGGCGGCTATATGTACTTTTTTGTAAAAATTATCCGATCCTTTTGAAAATTGATATTTGAGAGTTTCATAGGACACAAAAAAATAAAATGACGTCAGATTTCAAAATGGCGGAAATATATTGTACTCCTTTCTAAAATTTATACGATCCTTTTAAAAATTGATATTTCAGAGTTTCAGACGCAAAAAAAATAAAATGACGTCAGATTTCAAATTGGCGGCCATATGTACATTTTTGTAAAAATTATCCGATCCTTTCGAAAATTGATATTTGAGAGTTTCATAGAACACAAAACAATAAAATGACGTCAGATTTAAAAATTGCGGTCATATGTACTTTTTTGTAAAAATTATCCGATTCTTTTGAAAATTGGTATTTGAGAGTTTCATAGGACACAAAAAAATAAAATGACGTCAGATTTCAAAATGGCGGCAATATGTACTTTTTGTGTAAAAATTATCCGATCTTTTTGAAAATAGATATTGACGAGTTTTATAGAACGCAAAAAAATAAAATGACGTCATATTTTAAAATGGCGGCCATAGGTATATACTTCTTTGTAAAAATTATCCGATCCTTTTGAAAATTGATATTTGAGAGTTTAATAAGACACAAAAAAATAAAATGGCGTCAGATTTCACAATGGCGGTCAAATAATAACTTTTTAATTGTATTGTTTATATCTTTGATAAATTCGGTTTTATATACAATGCGTAAGAAACATAGCTTCTGTCGGGTATCTTACGACACCTCATGCCTTTTTTTATTTAGCAGGTTCCGAGTTTCGCTTAATAGTCAACCGTTACTATGGAAAATTGATTAAAAAATTCACTGCACTATTTTTTCTATGTAATCCAATACATATTTACATTAGGTCTTATGGCCATAGCCTACTACAAAATTGATCTTCTTAGTGTTATTTTCCCTATGTTCGGTAAAACCGTTTACACACAATACCTACATGAATATCGCGCCTTGTAATTCTTGAATTACTTGTATGCTCCAAAATTTTTATTTATTGTAGATTATAGACGCGTCGACATCTCAGGTTATTAGCGTCTTTCAACTACACTAAATAATAACTTTCTTAAAACTAAATAACATCACAAAACATCCATGAGCGCAGGTGGGATTCGAACCTACGACCGTCTAGTCTAGAGGCTGGTACCAAGTACGCTATCCACTAGGCTACACTGCCCTCGCGCTTCTATCAAAGAGGTCTGAGCAATAAGTAAAAAAACGACATTAACGACATTAGCTGCGTGTACAGGCTATATAGTCTTTCCCACCAACAAATATAGTTATCACGTGTACAGCACATGCTTGGCTCGGATGCACAAAGTATCTGATTGGTTGTTCTGCTATGCTGAGTTTCAAGTGACTAATCAGATACTGATCACGCAATTTTATTGCTATATATCGGTTCATTGGAGAGACTATAGTATAGAGTATCTATAAAAAAGGTCGACATAATCCACTTTGTCTCGTTACCGCAGATATATTGAAACCCTTGACCTAACCGTGAGTCGGCCAAAAACCGACAGTTGAATATCATTCCAAGAAGCGGCGGAGGCGGCGCGGGCGGCGGTGACATGACGCTTGAAACCCTGGAGACTGGAAAAGCCAGCGTATCTACATGAAAACGTGTGTGTAAATGCAGGGCTGTAGTTCGAATTAAAATTCGCTTATATAGTTCAAAATATGTTAAAAAAACTCGTCTTATTTTTGTTTTTATTCAAAATTAGTTTTCAGGTTCGGATTCGCCTAGATTTGGTTTAGCAGGGAAAAATTAAGAGCTATATTACTTTACTGTATCTCTTATAGCACACACCAATTTAGCTCCGACCTCTCATGCGGAATCCCCAACTCGCTTTAAGTTTGGGCTCACTGTTCATCCCCCCATGAAATTTGGGTTTTCAATGTAAGAAATATTCTTTGTAGATGGAGAATAAATGTGTTGGAGCCGCCAGTGTCTGGTCTAGAGGTCAGTACACTAACCACTACACCAATGAATGGAGATGGGCACATGAGAAACGTAATATAGCTGGCAGCAGGTATAGCCACAGCCACCTAAGTTATCATTGGTTTTTATCGAAAAACGCGCAAGAAATCAAGTTTTTTCCCTTCTGTTTCCAATCAATTCTTTTCAGTTCCGGATCCTTTGGAAATAGAAAACCTCTATGATTCGAACGTTGGTAAACACAGCATATTATAAATTAATAGATTTTTCTATACGGCTGAATTGCAATTGAAAATTTTGGTGGAAAGCAGTCAATTATATAATTGATTCCAAACATATCGGAAAAAATCATTTTACCAACCATAGTCACAGTCAGGATTCTAACCTGTTTGAAATAATTTTCACTTTCATGATGAGCTCTCGCTAATACGAAGATTCACACCTACACCTTAGCTATAATGAATTAACACTCGCATGTAGTGAAAATCAATTGATTCCGAAGCATATAAGGAGAATGTTCGATTAGTAATCATGTCACGGTTGAGTAATTGTAAGCTCATTCCGCCGCGAAAGTAGAAAGGTTCAGATTAGAATCCTTACTGTGACTATAGTTGGTAAAATGATTTTTTCCGATATGTTTGAAGTCAATTATATAATTGACTGCTTTCCAACAAAATTTTCAACAGCATAATATTATTATGAATTACGATTATTTTAAACAAGCTTATTCTGTACACACTACTATGAACTGCTTACAGACCACGGTAGTTACATAGCTGGCGCCCCTAGCGGTCAAGTTTGGCAGTAGACCTCGCGCGGCGAAAGATGAAGCCACCGCGTCATAGTAACGTGAATGGATTGCGCCCGCCTTCTAGCTTGCTATTGGCTGTTTATTGTCATGAATAGCAGTTTGCCAAAATTGTACCTAACGTCATAAAACCCAATGTGCAGTTTTGTGTACACGGCACTGTCTGCGGGCAAGCAGGCGTTCACTAGCATATTATTGATGACGTGCCTGGCTTCATATCTCACCGCGGGTACTCTACCCATGCTCATTGATTCATTGCTCGAGTACATGAATGTCAAACTACATCCCTGGGTGCGGTATGAGGTGACTGCTATAACACAATGGGTTAGGCTGTCTGGATTGACCCTGGTTTTATATATTTCATCGTCTCAGAGAGACCACACTAGATGGTCACCCTCGTATTGTACGAATGCCTCACTATCATACATTAAACGACACTACGAACCTTACAGCTATGGGATTTGACAAAAGCTTATAGGTACAAAGATTTCAATAGACACAGATCGGATTCTTACCTCGGATTACATATTTTATCCGAGATGTAGTTGGGTTTTTAGAAATTAAAAAAAATATCATAAATTTTTTTCAAGAACTTTTTTTTTCGAATTATCTATTGGCTGTAGAAAACAGCAAACTGATACCAACCTTAACATAGTTTCATGATGAGCTCTCGCTAGTACGAAGATTCACTTCTACAACCTAGCTACATTGAATTAACACTCACATGTAGTGAAAATCTATTGATTCCGAAGCATAAAAGGAGAATGTCACGGTTGAGTAATTGTAATCTTATTCCGCCGCGAAAGTGGAAAGGTTCAAGTTAGAATCCTGACTGTGACTATGGTTGGTAAAATGATTTTTTCCGATATGTTTGGAATCAATTTTATAATTGGCTGCTTTCCAACAAACATTTTCAATTGCAGTTCAGCCGTATAAAAAATCTATTAATTTATATAGTTACCTATACATGTTTTACATGTCAACCACTTCCGACTATTTTCGTTACATCTAATATTTCTAAAATGCCACCCCAGGAGACATTAGACGTTATTTACGTCAAAAATTCTAAAAACGTTTCCCCATCTAAACATCGTACAAAATAATTGAAAACAGTGAGAAAACTAAAATTCAGGATTCCTTACTATTTTATATAATATAAGGATCGATAAGCACTAAAAACAAAATGGAGGTAGGTACGTTCTATGTACAACGTAAACTCTACGGTGAATACTACATCCAATTGAGTGTCGTCAATAGTTTTGTTATACATAATTTAGTAATTTAATGTACCGGTAGCAACTCTTGGATACTGTGAGGTCACCAAGGTAACCCTTATACTCGTATATTGTGAAATTCTCGCTAGAGAGTGAGTGAGACAAGGCAATAGGAGTGGGAGAAGAGTGGATTTTCCTTTTCGCGTTGTATATTCAACAAATATACTTTTATGAATCGATTCGATCATTATTATTATTATTATAGTTTTCAAAATATGACCCTTCGGATCAAGTGGATTTTTTTATCTTTCAAAAAATGACCCTTCTGATCAAGTTGACTTTTTTATCTTTTAAAATATGACTCTTCTGATCAAAAAGACTTTTTTATTTTTCAAAATATGACCCTTCTGATCAAGTGGACTTTTTTATCTTTCAAAATATGATCCTTCTGATCAAGTGAACTTTTTTATCTTTTAAAATATGACCCTTCTGATCAAGTAGATGTTTTTCCCTTTCAAGTATGACTCTTCTGATCAAAAAGACTTTTTTATTTTTCAAAATATGACCCTTCTGATCAAGTGGACTTTTTTATCTTTCAAAATATGATCCTTCTGATCAAGTGAACTTTTTTATCTTTTAAAATATGACCCTTCTGATCAAGTAGATGTTTTTCCCTTTCAAGTATGACTCTTCTGATCAAAAAGACTTTTTTATTTTTCAAAATATGACCCTTCTGATCAAGTGGACTTTTTTATCTTTCAAAATATGATCCTTCTGATCAAGTGAACTTTTTTATCTTTTAAAATATGACCCTTCTGATCAAGTAGATGTTTTTCCCTTTCAAATATGACTCTTCTGATCAAAAAGACTTCTTTATTTTTCAAAATATGACCCTTCTGATCAAGTAGATGTTTTTCCCTTTCAAATATGACTCTTCTGATCAAAAAGACTTCTTTATTTTTCAAAATATGACCCTTCTGATCAAGTGGACTTTTTTATCTTTCAAAATATGATCCTTCTGATCAAGTAAACCTTTTTATCTTTTAAAATATGACCCTTCTGATCAAATAGATGTTTTTCCCTTTCAAATATGACTCTTCTGATCAAAAAGACTTCTTTATTTTTCAAAATATGACCCTTTTGATCAAATGGACTTTTTTATCTTTCAAAATATGATCCTTCTGATCAAGTGAACTTTTTTATCTTTTAAAATATGACACTTCTGATCAAGTAGATGTTTTTCCCTTTCAAATATGACTCTTCTGATCAAAAAGACTTTTTTATTTTTCAAAATATGACCCTTCTGATCAAGTGGACTTTTTTATCTTTCAAAATATGATCCTTCTGATCAAGTGAACTTTTTTATCTTTTAAAATATGACCCTTCTGATCAAGTAGATGTTTTTCCCTTTCAAATATGACTCTTCTGATTAAAAAGACTTTTTTATGTTTCAAAATATGACCCTTCTGATCAAGTGGAATTTTTTCCCTTTCAAAACATGACACATCCGATCAAGAAGACTTTTTTATCTTTCAAAATATGACCCTTCTGATCAAGTGGACTTTTTTCCCTTTTAAATATGACTCTTCTGATCAAGTGGACTTTTCTATTTTTCAAAATTCTCATTCGTTCATTGCTAGTTGTAGCGGGTCCTCGTGAAGCTGTAAGCCCCTGACTTTTGGTGAGTCATGTCACCCTGTAGGTATTTACGCCACAGCTACTCGCACATCCCTAAAGGCGACGTATTTTTTATGTTCACTCAACTGCAGAAAGTATGTTATACCCGTGTTGAACCAGTGTATGTGCTTTTGATTCAATTAAATATTCTGGAAGGTCAGTACGGGTTATTCCCACAGAAATCTAAGGATCAATTATTTACATATTCACACCGACAAAATTGTTTTCTGTCTTGGTTTTCTCCAAAACTAACTTTTAAATAATGTACGCTTTAAAAATCTTTTTCTAAACGAATCTAAAAAAAATTTTGCCTACTGATAGGAAACTTATTTTAAAGCCAGCCTTCAACGGTTTTATTCTATAAGTTTCGACAAGAGATGACAGAACGGTCGACCTACAGTGAGAGATTTTTTGCTCTTGCTTAGTTCGTTTGCCTAACCAAAATCTATCCGTATGAAGCTGGAATTGTTACCTGCAAATCCCCTGTTTGGCCGCCATGTTTGTTAGGCTTGTGACGTCAGACTTGGCTTCAACTTTGTATAAGCATTTGTACCTATACGTATTACGTACAGCGTCTCTGTTACGGTGTTACCTCTTAACTCAGTAGCTACAAACTGCATACTAGTGATATCAGACGGGGTTTATTATAACCTCATAGCTTAGAATTCAACTAGAGCACTTTATTTTGATATTTGGCCATTTTAAAATGTGAATAACGTTAACTAATGAAAGGACACGGACAACGCCGGGTTTAATGGTAAAAATTCAACAATTAATAAATTCCTTGATTTATGCAAATATTTCATCCACGTCGAATAACGTTTTCAAAAAATAGAATTATCTCAAGAATCGAGTTGAATATTTAATATCTTCATTTCTCAAATTTCAAATGTTACGAGATATTATTGTGTTGGCAGGACTGTTTTTTGACGTTTAATGGATTGGTAGAAGTGTTTTTATATTCGATCTTTTATGTTACCATAAACGTAATTTTCGTTACAGTTTCAGCAGAGCTCAGGTAATAAACTTTCGGTTCTCTTATAATGTTTCATGTTCTTTCAGTTGTCGCATTTTTTCAGTTTTATTTTTCATAACATCTGTAATGACGTTATTTTGTGATTTTTTAAAGCTGTCCTATCTTTGATACGATATTTTATGAAAAATATAAAAACTTGATTTATAGATTTTTATCACATGTTAGCCTTCACCTCTGGCTTCGCTCGCGTAAATGTCGGTTATCTTTCTATTTAGATCATAGCAATCAGACGACCTTTAAAAGGGGCCTACACTTCAAGTTGCCGTTAAAAACCTTCAGAGGCGCTATCGTCGTTATAAATGTAATATTATTTTTAACAGTTTAATTTTTTTAAATATTTTGAGTAGTTCGACTACTAGTATATAGAGGACTCTGAACAAACAATAAGCAAATGTACGTCTGACGTCTTCCCACGCTTACACTTTACCGCATCGACTTTACAGCATCGATGCTAAAAACACAATCAATCACAAAACCTTTGAAAAACACGAACTGCAGACACGAAATTCAAAACTGACATGAATTCGAGCGAACGAGTGAGGAGGGTGCACTCGGGCGAAGCCGGACGGCACATCTAGTCAATATATAATGCATTTATCAAATCATAAACACAGGTATCTCTCTATTTCACTTCGAAACTCCAATGTAGGGCAGAAGCTGTATCTAGAATACGTAATAAACTCGATGCGTCGCTGTTTCTGTTGGCACCGTGGCACTGGGAAGGTGCATTATTAATGGTTTTGTTAATATGTTGTGCGGGAACTTTGTTGCTACTAGTGCTTTAATTAGTAATGCGGAGAACCTGTCCCAATTGGAGACTCTCGCAGCTGATGCTTACATAATATTATAATCCGTTGTTTTAGATTAAGATGGCAAACTACTATCTAGCGCAGTTACTACTGCCGTATCTAATGCCACACTAATCTTATCTTAGCTTTCTGGCCCGGTTTCATCCGAGTCTATTTTGGTTCGTCAACAAAATAATTAAGCCCAACATCTCGTATATCAATTTAATCTGGATGACCGAGCTTTGCTCGGATGAGTTAAAAAAAAATAGTACTTAAAAGTTCTCATTTCATCAAAATCGTTAGTCGTTTTTAAGAAAAAAATTACATACCTACCTATAAGTAGATAATATTATTATACGTCAGTATACGTCATACTACATAACGTATGTACCTACATATTTTATATAGGTAATATAAAAGTAATATACCTATTCATTTAAATATTCGTTAAAAAAATAACAACAATAAAATCTAAACATAATTATGTAAGTATAATTATGTTTAGATTTTATTGTTGTTATTTTTTTACTTTTCAGATAATTACTGATTATTTTAATAAGTTAAAGATTGACTGTCAGAGTAATTTGACATAAATAATGAAAATAGTTTGTTTTTTTCAAAGCCTACTCACCATACGACACTGTTTTATAACGTTAAAAAAACTGTTTTTTAAAATGATAAAAACGATAAGAAAACGAATTTTTCTAAGGATGAGACCTATCTAGATCGATTTTTTGCCCCCCCGAAACCCCTTTTCGGTAAATTTGATCAAAATCGTTAGAGCCGTTTTCGAGAAAATGTTTATATAGGTACATAACTACATATATACAAGATTTGCTCGTTTAATAATATAGGGATATACACTTAAGTCAGCATATAACAGTATAGTATCGTTAGAGAAGAAAGCGTCATTTCTGCTCAGAATAACGAGCTTCGGATCGGAAAGGTCTATGTTTTCTAACAAGGGGTGATCCTACGAATATGGTCATTTAGTTGTTCGTCGCCAATTGAGACGCACCATTGACCACCCCCTATTAGAAAACATAGACCTGTTCGACCCGAAACTCGAGTTTGTGCGTAGAAAAGACGCTACTATCTTTTCTAAACGATACTATTCTACACCTCCTTTTTTTGAAATCGGTTAAAAAGGCTAGGTACCTTGCGCCCCGGGAGCCTCGCTAAATATATAATAATTGGAATTTTTAGAAATGTGCGCAAGACCCTAATTCAAATATCCCGCTTTAAGCTGTACATTTGACAGACTACCCGAGGACAGTATGGCTCAGTTGGTAGCGTCGCAGCCTCTGAATCAGACTGTCGTGGGTTCGAATCCCACCTCTACTCATGGATGTTTTGTGATGTTATTTAGTTTTAAGTGATATATTATGATATTTGTTGTATTTAAGACGCTAATGACCTAAGTTGTCGACGCGTCTATAATCCACAATAAATAAAAGACAGACTACCCGAACAGGTATAAACGGCGAAGGGGTGGGTTTTTCGAGATACTATTTAGAATGAGTTAAACTGTGGCATTCTAAATTTCACTCGGGCGAATCCAGGTAGAACAGCCAGTTTTTCATATATTAGAGGCCTCGCGCAACTTTATTTTGCCCACGCCCACTTTTGTGTTTGCCCCGTCGGTGACAATGTACTAAGCTATCACTTAAACAATGGTTTAATATTTACCAATAAACAATAATTTATTATACTAAACATAGGCATCTGTAAATGGCTATTGTAAATTAATTTTCTATTTAAAGTGTGCATTTTCCGTTATTGACATTATTGAGTCTATTATAGTATAATATCCAACGTTAAATTGTTTAACCATTTCAGTTAGTGGTTTAAAACAAATGCACAGCACATAATATGCTCAACATTGTAAAGCGTGGTTAACATAATATAATACAGTGTTCTCCATAAAATCATGACTTACTGAAAACGAGAAGTCAAGTTTTGTTACACTTAAATTTAAAAATGTTTACGAAACTTACATTTTAATTAGGCTCCACGAAACTTAAATTTTGTAGATTTCATGAAATTTAAATTTCGTAATTTTCACGAAACTTAAATTTTATAGGCTCCATGAAACTTAAATTTTGTAAATTTCATGAAACTTAAATTTTGTAGGTTTCATGAAATTTAAATTTTGTAGGTTTCATGAAACTTAAATTTTGTAGGTTTCATGAAACTTAAATTTTGTAGGTTTCATGAAATTTAAATTTCGTAGTTTTCACGAAACTTAAATTTTATAGGCTCCATGAAACTTAAATTTTGTAAATTTCATGAAACTTAAATTTTGTAGGTTTCATGAAATTTAAATTTTGTAGGTTTCATGAAACTTAAATTTTGTAGGTTTCATGAAACTTAAATTTTGTAGGTTTCATGAAATGTAAATTTCATTGGTTTCTTGAAACTTGAATTTTGGAGGTATCTACCATGAAGTTGAAATTACATAGGCTTTGTGAAACTCAAATTTCATTTCATCTTACTTAAATTTTTGAATTTTTGTATGTTTCATGCCTGTGATGAAATTTAAATTTTATAGATTTCGTATGATATTTAAATTTTATAGCTTTAAAAATAATTTAAACATAAAACTTTTCAAAAAATCTTCCAATTTCATTATTTTAGCTAGGTAGTAAATAATAGTAGATACCTACATACTATAACGTTTTTTTTAATTACTTATTACTATTTCTTTATTTTTGTGAGGAATTATTCATTAGAAAAACTTACCAAGATTTCAAACCGAATCCTGTAAATCCTTATAAAAAAATAATGCGTTATTACAAATCAAAAATATTTCAGAATTCCAACATTAAAAAAAAATGGGTGTGTGCTTATGACCACACGACAGAAGTGAAAACTTCAGATTTTCTAATTTTTGGTGTCATCTATTATAGCGCATTTATGAACTAAAAATAATTTATTACTAAATTACTAAAATTGTATTTTTAATTAATTTCACCTTCGAAAAAATTAAAATTACTTACTTATTGTCAAAGAAAGAATATAACAAAAATAAAAAAATATATAAATAAATATCATGTAGAATTTAGAAAAAAAAACGCCAAAAATTCTACGCTGCCGTCAGGTCTCGAACCCAAGTTCCTATGCATAGAACGCAAAGACGTAACCAACTGCGCTATGGGTGGCAGTGTGTAGACGGTCGTTTTTATGGTATAAATATGTTGCGAATTCTTACGGAAGTAGTTGCGTTCGCGTACGCGAACTTGCGAACGCGAACACGAACGGTTCATTTTATTTCAGTACCCAGGCAAAGAGTGCCGAACGCGCCTAAGGAAGTTTTCACTTCAAAAATGGCCTTGTCTGAATATAACTAGACCACACTGTATACCATTAAAATGACCAATTGAATCCTGTGAATGGGGCATTCAAATCAAATTGCAGTGCAGCCGCTTAATGCGTTTTCTATAACGGAAAGTATTAATTCAAAATATAGCGTGATCAACGAACAGTTGAAAATTCTCTAAATCGGAAGCTGTGAACAAAATTGATGTACAATTTTATTCAAATGTTGCAGGAAACATTAACTTTTGTACAGTGTAGGTACAACCGAATATTTCCATCAATAAACATTTTCATTAATAACTGCAAACACACCATGAATACTAAAAAAAGCGGTCAAGTGCGAGTAGAACTCACGCCCTGAGAGTTCCGTATCGTTATAACAATTTAATAAAAATTAAGTTCGTCACGTAGTGATTCCCAAATATGGTTTACAACAATCGCGTAGGATGACATTTCGGTCGACCACAAGATTGGTTTGCGTCCATAGCTATATGTTTTTAACTTGTCCTCTAGAATATAGATGGTGCAACATCCCTATTGCTGATTGAACGAGCAAGTGTGGTTGCCTATATATTTTTTGATGTGAATCACGTTTGATTGTATAATTTTTTTATTTATGTAATTTTAAAAATAAAAATTGTGTAGAGGTTACGCGCTAAGATTAAATAATCAAAAACGTAGAAAAATTTTACAGTGGTCAGATTATTTGGAGATATAAGTAGTTTTTAACTGGTGGAGGAAAAAGGATCCTAGCGCATACCGAAACACAAAAATATTTTCTGTAATCATTTTGTTTTCATAATGAATTAGTTAAAAATAAATGGTGACTTTAAAATTAAGAATCTTTTTTCTATTATTTTAACTAAATCGTCGATTGGTAATAATTGTTATTTGAGTCGTGGGGGGGCCCAGCGCGACACAAAAAAAAATATTTAAAAACCGTTTCCACTACGCTACAATGGTTTCTAGTTTCTACATACTTGTGACTAATTAGTCAGTATCGAAATACGTGATTTTTTGAAATGCAGTATCTTTTTATTGCATGGAGTTCGAAACTTGGATTTTTTACAGGATTATGGGGTTGAAAACCTTATTATTTGATATATCAACCTCTACCCGTTCCTGAGAAAAAGGGTCTTAACGGACGGACAGAGAGACAGACAGATGGAAGGACAACAAAGTGATCCTATATAAGGGTTCCGTTTTTTTCATTCTGAGATACAGAACCCTCAAAAAGTAATTGCAAAACACAAAAAAGCGACACTATTGCTACCTGGTGATCCAATATTAATATAACAGATGATCCAGTGTCGCTGCTCACAAAAACTGTGCCATGTTGGGAATTATATTAACTCAAAAATTGCATTTTTTAATGGAAATGGACACATGAGAAACATAATATAGATGGCAGCAGGTATATAACCACCTAAATTATCATTGGTTTTCAATTTTCATGTAGAAAAACGCGCGAGAAATCATTTTTTCTCCCTTCTGATAGCATGCAACCACTTCTTTCGGATCTTCCGGATCCTTTTAAAATACCAAAACCTATATGATTTGAACATTGGTAAACACAGCACAACGGCATTGTCAACGATTTATTATTTTAAATAAACTTAATCTACACACCTACTACGAACTGCCCACAAATCGAGGTGGTTACATAACTGGCGCTCCTAGCGGTCAAGTTTGGTAGTGCCTTTTCTCCACTGTGCACTTTGGCAGTTCATGAACAATATTTTCTTGGTCCTGGTTAAGCAGTAAGCAGTCACTCTGTATAGGTATATTAATATAAATTATATTCTGTGTTTAAACATTCCCTGGTCAATATCTGTATATATAAACAAAATTGATTACATTTTGTGCCGATAATATAGACTATATTTATACCTACCATTTTATAACTGATAATAGAGTGATGTATTAGTGGATGCGGTAATATAAATTATATAATATATCTATGATGTTGTACAAGCAAATGCTGCTAAATAACTCTATATCACTGCTTCTCAACAATCAATTTTATTCTAGTGTATTTTAGTATTTTTTTGCCATACCCACTATAAAATAGCTACTTTGCATGCGTGTATTTATGCATGGAATTGGTCAGTTCACAGGCAAGTGTGTTGAAAGTGTTTTCAAAACACACTAATGTGGAAAATAAACAGTTTCCATGGTGATTTATGTTTTCATAACCGTAGGTATATATGTTTAAGTATAGTAGATACGTAATGGGGCATATTACGGCGAGTGATGACAGTAGGTAAAAACGAGCGATAGCGAGTTTTTACAATCACACGAGCCGTAATACTATTACCTACGAGACGTATATGGTATTTTTTGCCATACCCACTAAAAAACCTACTTTTCACGTCATTTTCAAAAAATTCTGACAGTTCATTTGCGTCGACATCTTTCCTTCCACAGTGTGCCGCGAAGTTCGTGCAAGTAAGTAATGACAGGCGCACGCAGGCGTATAGAGCGAATAAACAGAAGTTGCTATGGCAACCGTTATTTTCTGCGCTAGTGCAGAAAGTAAACCATTTTCCGCACACCTGCCTGTTAAATGGGTCATTAATGGCCGCTATACATACATAAAGTAGCTATTTTGTAGTGGGTATGACAAAAAATGTTTTTTGATCAATTGACGTACACAATTCGGCTTAACCGTATTTTATTGCATTCAATTCAGTGTTGCCAACATAAACGTATGTTGCACGAAATTGCACTGTTATAAAATAGGAACTAAAACTAGGTCAAAACAATAAAAAGCTTTGTTCTGTTTAATTTATATAAATCGCGCTGTCAATGCTTCAAGAAAATTGTCTCCTTCATCAGAAGAATATTATAGAAGCTCTAAAAGGGAACCTTAAGAATAATAGCAAAATGTTTACTATTTGTTTAAGGGATGACTCCAAAAACAATTAATTCCGGAATGCTCTAGACTCTAGAGTCTAGAACGTTCGCACCTAAAGCTCTTTCAAGCTTTTGCTTGTGACTTCAGTCGCGTGAATGTCGGTTTTGACAAAAACCTTATCGTATTGAATAAAAAATACTGCAGAGTATATTATACTTACTTAAAGTTTGAGTACCAACTGAGACTGTACCAAATGTAATAAAAATCGGACTGTTCTCGAGTGATGATTGTACAGACAGATCAAAATTCTGGAAATATGTATTTTTTTATTTTTTCCGCCGTGCCCACTATAAAATAGCTGCTTTACTTGTATGTATGTACGGCGTACGCATATAAACTGACTTTTGAGAGACCGGTGTGCGGCAACGCATCTTTCCCACACTAGTGTGAGAAAGCAAACAATTTCCATAGTAATTTATGTTGATACGCCCTGATCCGCCCGCTATTACCTGATAGCTACTCTCGGCCTACTATACAAATGAAGTTGGCGACGCAAAATGAACTGTCAAAATTTTTTGAAAATACTGAAAATGAAGTGAAAAGCAGCTATTTTATAGTGAATATGGCAAATAATACCATCTTATGACTCGTGTGACTGTTTAAACTCGCTATCGCTCGTTTTAACATACTGTCATTACTCGTCAGTTATGTACCTCATTACGCTACATAATATACAACAAAAAAAAATACTGGGCGTCTATAATAGGTACAGAAATGTAAGTATCTATAATCAAAATTTCGAAAAAAATATTTTGAACAAGGAAATATTTTTTCCCATTTTGTGATTGACATTGCCAATAATTTCATTTTGAGTTTCAACAAGTTTACAAAAGAATACAAAAAAAATTCTTTTATATTAAAAAGTTATAAAGTTCAAAAATCTACACCGTGTTTAGTTGTTATATAATCTTCAGTAGTCAGTAGTTTTGTACAGTTCTGAATAAGAATGAGTTTGTGAAAATAAGAAAACATTTTTTTTAATGGTTATACAAGTTAAGTATAAAGTTATTCAAAGTTAAATCCGTAATCCACGTGTATACATTTTTATGCGCATAGCAAAATAGCAATTTAAAGTATTTTTAGAGTTCCGTAAAAAGTTTTTGACCGTATTTAAATATGTGACGATGTCTGGAATTTTAAAAAATTCCATATTAGATACAAAAATTATTCTTTATGTTAGTATTTTTGTGTTGCGGATTTTCTTTTGACAAAAACGTTTTGTTAAAAGTTTGTTCGGATTTAAGTTATAAAAAGAAAGTTTTTTAAACATCTTACAAATATTTTTACAAATTTTAACAAATTATCGATACTAATCTATTATTATTATAGATTATAGACGCGTCGACAACTCAGGTCATTAGCGTCTTCAAAACAACAATTAATAATCCATTTGTGTATTAGAATCTGTCAGCCGGCATACACAAACCGACTGGTACAAGCTCGGGGTCCTGGGAACGCCAATTCCCAAAGAACATTGGAATGCAATTGCGAGAACAACTACATTCCAATGTTTCCCCTGGGGGAGGTACTAATCTAAATATATAAAAAGAAATGTACTGACTGACTGACCGACCGACTGACTGACTGACTGACTGACTGACTGATTCATCATGATATCTCAGGAACTATTAAGACTACAAACATGAAATTTGGCAGGTAGGTTCCTTATAGAACATAGACATCCGCTAAAAAAGGATTTTTCGAAATTCAACCCCTAAGGAGGTCAAAAGGTTGCGTAGAATTTTTTGACAAAATGTTCATTTCTCACTAATCATTAAGGTGAGAGATATTGAATTCAACATTTCTAAATTCGAAGTTGACTTGACCTTGAGATTATCGAAAGTGTTGTGAAAATCGGTTCAGTTGGTTTTATGTAATAGAATTGGAAAAAAAGAATAATATAAGATTTTTTTAAAATAGATTTTGAAGCTGTATACCTGCCTTTCACTCTTTATTTCATTTTAAAAACACAGTTTCATAAAATTTGATTTCATAAATTTGAATGTAAAAACGATCTCATATTTCAATATTAAGACAGGAAAATAAATCTCAATTTAAAACCGACAAAAAATGAAATGTATTCCACCGTTTCTATATTTTTTCTGAAAAATTGCTAAAGAAAATATTTAGATAAAAAAATTCAACGTCGCGAAAACAGACAACGACTTTAAAAGATATTAAATGTTATTTTCATTCAATAAAAGGAAACAAAAGAAAACAAAAAACTACTACCTATGATATAATCTACGCTTACGTCATGCGTTCGCATTTTGTTTCTTTTTGTGTAAATAGGTGTGTTTGGTATCAAGGTGTAGTGTAGAATATGTCGTAATATAAATAATAGTTTTATATGGTTGAAATGTATTTGAAAAATTTTTTTCATTGGAAAGCAGCCAACTATATACTTAATTGTTTCGAAACATATTGGAAAAAATCATTTTACCAACCAGTGGTCACAGTCAGGATTCTAACCTGAACCTTTCCACTTTTGCGGCAGGTTAGAATCCTGACTGTGACCACTGGTTGGTGAAATGATTTTTTCCAATATGTTTCGAAACAATTATATAATTGGCTGCTTTCCATTATTGTCGAGTTTACCCATCCCTTGTACCAGTTGCTTTTCCTTAAACCAGTCGTGTAACATATAACCTAGTATAACCTAGTCATCTCGGCGTAATCTTATTTAGTCCATTAGGCAGGTATATACACTACCGGTCATGAGATAGTACACAGGTTAAAAAAATAATATATTGATCGATGCCACAGCACTGACAACATATAAAAACAATGAATGAATTGTAGATTATAGACGCTCGACAACATAGGTCATTAGTGTCTAATATAAAAACCAATTTCCAGAAGTGACATATTTCATTTTGGCTTTATTTGCGTGAGCGTCAAATTATTGTCAGCGTATAGATTCGCTCGCGTAATGTCGGTTATTTAACGGGAACCCTATCTTAACTCGAAGGTAGCCGGGAAAAATACCTTACTTTTGGGTACCAATTAACTAAGTTTTAATCTAAATCAATTCAAAAAATTTTGAGTGACAAAAATTCCGAAAACGCGCCTCCCATTTTTATGTATTAGGCATCATACAAATTACCCGAAAACACGCTAGAAGGCAAAATTACAGACAGATGTCTCGTTCCTCTTTAACTTATATGTATCACGTGATATGTATTGATAACATTACAAATCCAATAGTTTTGTTTATCTGGCATAATGGGGACAGTTAGTGATCGGATAAACGAAAATTTTGGGGAATACAGAAATGTGTCGACCAGATATTTAGTTAGTTACATTCTACAGATTTTTTGGGCTTGAGAATAGCCGAGCGTATAGCAGTGCTGTTGTTTACATGGCGTTGCTATGGTTCCTCTATTACAAGTCGCCAGTTCCCGGGTTCTAGCCCGAGAGCTGGTAAAAGTGTCAATTGGATTTTCAATTTATTATTAAAAATAAATAATAATGAATTGAAAATATGAATTGGTGCTAGGTTCAAATAGCCTTAGCTGTTGGTGGTCTTTAAAACACACAATTTCTACAGATTGCACACACATACGATATTCTACTCTCCCCCTGCGAACGTTTTTTGGGGAACTCCCCCCTACATCACCCTCTTTTCAACCTATAGAAAAACGCCATTACAACCCTTGCGAGAAACTCTGCACTCCGCGAGGATTTGTCAAAAAAATCACCAAAAATCGTGTGTCCATTCTGTAGAATTTTACCTTAAACTAACTCTAATAACCTGAATTTCCGAACGTCTGTAATCTAAAATCTAAATTTTTTTTGACAAAAACAGGAAATATTGACGTCTCTATGACCGGTAGTGTAAGAAAATACGTCATAAGTCAGTATTGCTGTTTCTAACCTAAGAACTGACATTAACATAATAGAGTATACAAACGTAGAGAAACATTTCATTCACAGCTTTTATTGTTTTCAATTTATTATATCAAACACAGGCCCGGGCTATTTCAGTATTATTATTCAGCAGTAAAAATAGCGGGGCAATATGTTTTAGAGGTGAAATGATAGAATGTAGATAAACAATAAATTGCTCATCGTGTGTTGTCGTAAAGACTCGTGAAAATACGAGTCAGTCATAAAATATGTAAATATCAATATAAAAACACAATACGTTTATAGCATGGAATAGCGAAGTTTTCGAGAAAATAAAATACAAAAACTATTTTTCTATGCTGGTCAATTGCATTCGCCATTTTTAGGGTTCCGTACATCCGTATGGAACCCTATTACCCTGCCTACGATGTCTGTCTGTCTGTTCGTCCGTCCGTCTGTCGGCCTAGGTGTGTATTGTAACGTAGTGTGGTTTCTTGAGCAAAATAGTGGTGACACAGAGTTTTTTAATTAGTTTCCAAGAAACGCACACTGTCACAAAACCAGTAAAAAACTGGCTAGATCTTTTTATATGGAGATTATACTCCAATAATTCCTTGTATTGTATATTTAAAAGAAAGCAGAAAGGTAGTTTAAATAATCAAACTGTATTTAATTAAAAACACAACAGTAAGTTTAATCAAAACAAAAATGAAAATAACACAAAATAGCTGGATACTGATACAGAAAAATTACTATAAAAATTTGTTAAACACAATATTTAAGTTGATTTTTGACTTGACAAAAATCAAAATTTGTAAATGACAACAAAAGAAATAACCAAAGATTTACGAGTATAAAAGAAAACGAAGGAATTTTAATGGACTACGGACGGCGGATTTCTCTCCGAAAAAATGGCTCTTAGCCGGTATTTATAGATGAGAAACGCCCTTATGTCCAATTATATAATTGAAATAGTTAACCGAATTGATCTCTGTCAGACCACAGCTAGCAGTAATGTAATACTGGTTGCGGCCTGACAGGAGTTTTAAGCAAGGAAAAAATAAACACGATAAATTTAATACATAAATTTACAAAATGTATAATAATTTGAAAAAAAATATATGTAGTCGCTGCAGTATATCGTTCTGCAGGGTTAATACCGACGTTTTGTTCTGCAAATTGAAATATATGCTTAAAACAGTCGCCGTAACAACATATTAAAATTTGAACCTTGAACTAATAATATAAATTTCGTCGGGTACATGAGACGTTTAGGGTGATCTGCCACCCCTTTAATACTGACCAATCGATCTGCAAACATTATAATGACATTATTGGGTCACCGACAAGCTATACAAACAATTTCAGCCTTGAAGCGATAATTGTGACCATTTTTTTTGTTGCGTGTTAAGGGCGGTCTGCATCCCTCCCATACCGCTATCTAGCAAAATCCCTACCTCAAGGCACTTTAATATGCCTCCCTCAAATTCTTCACAAAAAAAAGGCCTTGAATAAATAACACCAAAAAATTGTCACTAGCTCTCGGTCCTGTAATTTGATGACCGATGAAAAAACAAATTAAATTTAGTGATAATACCGGGTAAAAGCTCTCGGTCTATGGGAACAAGGATATTTTGCACTTTAAAATGATTCAATTAACCACTCAATCTACTGGAGATTTAAATTTGACATACAATCCTTTGCCTTGCGACTAAAGATATTTAATTCAGTCAATTTATATTATTAAAAATCTCTTTTCTTTCTCTATTTCAGAATGCATATTATGAGATTAATGACTTTTATGCGGCTTGTAGTGAATCTTTATCTGTCGGCTAATAAATATGACACAATATGCCACAAGAAACGACGCTTTCTCTGGAGATTATGGCGTCCCAACGCTTCTCTCTTGTCTTGTTATAGAATATTCTTTTTCTTCTTTGAGCTTCCGCTTTTGACAATGTAAACGTCAAGAGTATTGGGAACGGAATTATTCATAATTATTTTTAAGTGCTTTTTCCTTTGTCTCTCTCATGTCTGGCTGTAAGTCAAATTATAAAAAAATAATAATTGAATGATAAAACATTTTTAAAATGCAACTATGAAACAAGGCCACCTACGTTTATTTTTAATTTTAAAGTTTTGAAGTAAAAAATCGATGATAGTAATTCCAGAAAAAACAAGCCGTGAGGTGGGTCGTTAATTAGGACTAAAGTGCGATCCTTGAGATCCACACGACGAACTTCCCAGTTTGATAAATAATTAATAATAATAATTAAATTGGATATTACACAGAAAAGTAATCATTTTAATCACTAAAACACAATTATTATTTATTTTTAACAATAATTAAAAAAAAAAACGGCTGAACCGATTTTTATAAAATTTATGTCGGATCAAAATGACGTTAACACGCCTCGATTGACACCCTTACGAAGTCGATATAATTTTTTTTTCGCGAGATATTGTGTAAATCTACTTTTTTCGAGTCTATTTGGTTAAGAAAAAAGAACGGCTGAACCGATTTTGAAAAAATTTCTTTCAGATCATATTTACGTTAATACGCGTCGATTGGCACCCTAACGTAGTCGATATCATTTTTCATTATCGAGATTTCGTCTTAGAAAGAAATGGATACATACGTACGTACATACACACACACACACAGACATCTTTCTAAAAATAGTGTAGTGACCTTGAAACATAAAAATTTGTTATACATTTTGATTTCGATTTTCGGACCCATTACAATAACTTCCAATGAGAAGTTAAAAAGTTAAGAGGTGTCATGGGACACCCGACAGAAGCTATGCTTTTTACGTCAACACATGCGATGGGCTACGCAATTCCAGTACAAAATATAAATACAATTTAATTGAAATAAGAATTAAAATACTTATATTATTTAAAATTACTTGTATAGATACACACAGTACTATTGTTGTAAAACACGTTATCTTTGTGTTGGTGCATATACGTGTACATAGGTCACTGCGCGTGCGCCAGTATATTCACAGCTGGCCAAGCGCAATACGTATAAAGTATATCTATAGCTATGAGTGTAGCTATAGATATACTTTTAACACGAGCATGTTGGTGACGTGACACGAATCCATAAGTTTTTCCCCTCCCAGAAATCGTCTAACGCGCCTATAGAAGCATAGCTTCAAAAAAACTACTAAGCTATATCCAAGATAAACGAGTAGGGGAGCCTCCTAGGGATTAAACTTTTTGATTTTTTATTATTTGCCAGGATTCATGCCACAACAACACAATCTGTAAAAATTTCAACTAGTTATCTCTTACCGTTTGTGAGATAGAGCCTTGTGACAGACTGACAGACGGACAGATATCGTAGGCCCAGTAATAGGGTTCCATTCGAACTGCGAATGGAACGGGAGCACCTTCCTTCAAATTTCGCAGGAAGGTGCTCCCGTTAAATTAGCGTTCCAACAGCCTAGGAGACGTTGACTTACCGAAAATCTACTGTACTTCCAAAAAGCACGCATGTTACATAAATGTAATCTTTTCTACTAAGAATAAAAGCCGACGCACATTTTATACAACTCGACGACAAGCAGTATTATAGCTCAGGTTTTTATTTTAGCTATGAATTTTTGTATTCTGTAAAATTCGTAATATTTTTTTACAGCTACCTAGTTTTATTACTTCCAAACTTTCCGTATCTTTATGTTAACAAACATCAAGTAAACAAATCTCTGGGAACAGAAGCTTACTTTTCAAATCCCAAGCTAAAACAAATATTCAATGTCTGCACTCTAAGCATATTTCGTTTGACGTTGTTGTTCTTTGGTGATTAACCGTTAAGCCATATCACAGATGACATATATACAGATATGTTGTGGCTGTACTAACAAGCGATCCACATTTTGAAGGTCAGATTTGACTGTCGCATCTGTTAGCAGAATTCAAAAGCTTGAATTAAGTATGTGTGAATTGGAGTTTCATGCTTTCACGGCCGGTAGACATCTTGGTAGCAAATGTTCCCGGGCTAAGTGTAGCCGTGGTCCAATGGATTTTACTCCGTACGTTTCGCCCAACGGAGCTTTGGGCGAAACGTACGGAGTAAAATCCATTGGACCACGGCTACTTAGCCCGGAAACATTTGCTACCAAGATAAGTATGTGTGAGTTTATAGTTGATTCAAAACATAAGAGTGGTTCTGATCCTACACACTTAGAACAATCTCAATTCTTTTTTGTATCCCGTCTGGGCTAAACAAATATACATTATTTCTATTTCTATTCTATTAAAATATATATTATGCCGCTTTAGTCGTTTTAGTTAATGAAGTAAAAAGTAGGTACTTTATAGTGGGTATGGCAAAAAATATTGTAGCAAATCCCAAGATGTGACGCCGCTGGCTACAATAGGTAGAAAAACCCCAAGATGTTACACCGCTGGCAACCATAGAATCGTCGAGAACAGGTCACAGTGGTGAGGCGTGGAATGATATCGAGAATACGAGTAACCGCCAAAGTATTCTCGAAAGCGCACGAGTGTGCTGGGTCGAGCTGCTCGAACTATATAAGCAGGGAGCCGACGGGAATTGAGTCAGTCAGTCATGAAACAGTGTAGAGTTGAATTTGCGAACATAAATAGTTATTGTTCAGTGTTATGGAAGTGCTCCACTTTGTTTAAGAATTACTGTTTGTTATTATTATTGGATATAGTTGTTGTTGTTGCATTTTATTGTTATCTATAATTTTTTTGTTAACATTTAATTCTTGTAAATAGATAATTTATTCCGGCCACGTAAAAAACAGTTTTGTTACAATATCATATCTCGTGCGTAATGGTATTACTACGCAGGACCGGATCTGGGTTCAGTGGCATCCTAGGCAAATAAAATCAAGGCACCCCCTAGCTGTAGCTCCAGTCAAGACTTGAAATTGTCGCCACACGAAAAATCCTCTCTAAAACAGAAAATCTTCTCCAAAACTCGAAAAATCCACTCAACCAGGTGCGCATACGGATAGAAGTCCTTTCAAAAAATCAGTTTAGCAGAACAAATGCCTTTGCAAAGTATAAATCTCTCAGGCTATGTCAGTTGCAAATAAATTAGGACGATTGCATTTACGGTACCTAAGAGAACACAAAGGCAGCTCTGACTTAAAATGTAGATTTTGTATGGATTTGATTTAATATAAATAAAATTGAAAAGCGCATGTCTGTTTCATTCGAATCTCGAATAACAATATTTTCTACCTTGCCTACGTAATGTCAGGCTAGGTAGCTATCATACTATATTTCGACCAGTGCGGCTTTTACCAAGGTATAAATTTGTAAAGGTTGACTCATTTGGACTATAATGAATTTTGTTAAATCGGTAATAGGGTTAAAATCTGGTTTTGAGCAGGCTCGGATTTCTGCCTAGGCCAACAAGGCATCGGCCTAGGGGCCCAGCCGCCGAGGGGGTCTCGGCTAGGGCGGAGATGGAAATTAAAAAAAACAAGCCTTGAGGTGGGTCGTTTATTAGGACTAAAGTGCGACCCTTGAGGTCCACACGACGAACTTCCCAGTTTGATAAATATTTAATAATAATAATTAAATTAGATATTACACAGAAAAGTAATCATTTTAATCATTAAACATAATTATTATTTATACAATAATTAAAAAAAAAAAAAAAACGGCTGAACCGATTTTTATAAAATTTATGTCGGATCAAAATGACGTTAACACGCCTCGATTGACACCCTTACGAAGTCGATATAATTTTTTATAATTTTTTTGCTAAATTTCCATCCAATTCCATTTTGTCATTTTTTCCCTTTTTTTGGGCTTAGGAGGCATAACTGTCAAGTGCCTAGGGGCCCTGGGTCTTTAAGTCCGGGCTTGGTTTTGAGTCAAGGATCTTGGTATTGAGTAATGTATTACCATATGGCCACAAGTGAGAAATTCGGTATTGTACTATTTGGCCGCCATTTTGAAATCTACAACCATAATTTTTTGTTGTACTACCAATATTAACTCACAAAAACCGATTTTCAAAGAAATCGGACGTCTTTAAGAAAATGTTCGATTCAGATGAAATTTTGTGGGCCCATTGCCATTTTTACACTCGGAAGCCATTTTTAAGCATTAGTACCGAGTATCAACTTTATTGAAGTATTTTTCCCCTATGATGTCATTTTCACGTCCCGTAAATTTCATTTTCTATTTGACCGTTATTTTGAAATCTATACCGCCATTAATTTTTATTTTTTAAAGGGATATATTAAGGAGTTAACATTTTTTATTTTGTCCAAACAAACAATAGAACAAATAAACTTTTCCCCTTTCTAATCACAATATTATGTCCACTTATTAGCTTTTACCGACAGCGAAAAAGATTAGTTTAATAAATAAAACACACAAAAACTGGCTATAGCTGTCCAATTTTATTTTTAAGTACTGCGTTTCGGTCTGTTATAGGAGACCCTTTTCAAGCAATAATGATCTAATGATCTCTTATAACAGACCGAAACGTAGTATTTAAAAATAAAGTTGGACAGCTATAGTCAGTTTTTGTGTGTTTTATTTATTAAAGTAACAATATTATGTATTTAATTAAGTATAGATTTAGATTAACGCCAAGAATTCACGCAACTAGTCTTACAGATCAGAATCAATAGTTGTCATTTGATTGCTATAGATTTGAAATTTTGCTTATACTTTTCAAGCAATAATGATCAACGATCTCTTATAACAGACCGAAACGTAGTATTTAAAAATAAAGTTGGACAGCTATAGCCAGTTTTTGTGTGTTTTATTTATTAAAGTAACAATATTATATATTTAATTAAATATAGATTTAGATTAACGTCAAGAATTCAGGCAACTACTCTTACAGATCAGAATCAATAGTTGTCATTCGTTTGCTATAGATTTGAAATTTTGCTTATACTTTTCAAGCAATAATGATCAACGATCTCTTATAACAGACCGAAACGTAGTATTTAAAAATAAAGTTGGACAGCTATAGCCAGTTTTTGTGTGTTTATTTATTAAACTAACAATATTATATATTTAATTAAATATAGATTTAGATTAACGTCAAGAATTCAGGCAACTACTCTTACAGATCAGAATCAATAGTTGTCATTCGTTTGCTATAGATTTGAAATTTTACTCATACTTAGTCAATTGTAGGTCAAGTACAACGGTTAGTAACTTGGTTGATGTATATATTATGTCAACGAACTTTTTTTACCTCTCAACCCCCTATCATACCTCTTTACAATTTTTAATTTTTATAATAGATATTTCTATAACAAAGATATTCACTAATTAAATTTTACATCGAGAAAGTGTTTTTTTCCCCGAAAAGTTAACAATAGTATCAAATCAAATAGAATCAGCTTGCGTAATTAATGAGCCATTTTCCTGAGAGTAGTTCTTTCAATTATCTACGTGAAGCAGCACTTGTGGTAGGTACAAACATTATTTATTCCCCATTAGTGTCGTGTCATTTTAGTGGTATAACTTAATTATTTAATTATTATTATTATTAAATTAAATACATAATTAAGTTATACCACTAAAATGACGCGACACTAATGGGGAACAAATAATGCTTGTACCTACCACAAGTGCTGCCTCTCGTGGATAAATGAAGGAACTATTCTCAGGAAAATGGCTCATTATAGAAGTCAATCGATTGCTTTTTCATTTGTCGATACGATTCCGTATGGTGCTATACAATTTACATATTCGAGGTGCTCCGATATCTTTACATCGGTATCAGAGATGACAATAATATATTGTTATCTTATCGGACACTGTGCATTTTAAAGAAAGTATATAAGTTTTGGTACCTATACTCCCTTAAAAAATCTTATGGTCGGATTCCGTGCCTGTGGCTACAGTCTGGATTGTTACCCCCCTGCGGAGCCCATGGCAGTGCTGGTGTACTTGGTTGTTGCAAATTCCAGAGTTTAATAATTAGCATATCTCATAATAATTAATTAATACCTATAACAAATAAGAAAATATTGTTTACAACAATCACAACGGTAAATTAAATACACTTCATCCAAATTTTCTTTCAAGAATAACAATTATTAAACGTTTCGCAAGGACCATAGTGGTTATTTTTATAGAACTTCAAATGGCTTTAGATTTTCAGAAATTGTATGTCACACAAAAATGGGTGGATCGATTTTCATGGACCTTACAATATGCCCTAGGATTGATCCAACTTTGGACCTTAAGAGTAGACGCCAAATTATAGGACCCCGTTCACAGTGAAGCAGTCGTTTTTTTTACCGTAAGTAGTAGATATCTATCCTACCACATACAATTAAATGTGTATGTTCATACGATACTGTCACCACCGTATACGGTAAAATCACCGATTCGAACACTTTTTGATAACGACAACCGTATCATCGTATGCAGCGAACAGAAACACCTATTCGATGCTTTCATTCAAGTTTCGAAAGCTATGTTATGATTTTGCTTGTTGATTAATGTAGACACGAGGCTTGTGTTCTAAGAAAAAAGTTTCAAATTTTCATCGATGTAGCTTTGTAACAAGTAGGTCCTTACCTACTTACAATTGAGTAATCGATGAAAGTAAGAGCAAAAATAATTGAATTAATAAAATTCGTTGTGGAGAAGAAAATATCAGAAAGTCTATTTATTCAGATTTATTATTTTTTTATTAAATATATAGGTACCTAGTTATACACACACAAATTAAGGTTCCAAAACTGAGCTGCCAAATTGCTAAACATATCTGAACAAGGTATCTGACCTTTTAAAGTTAAGATAGTTAGATCTACAATGTTTTAAGGGTCAAGTATATGTCAATGCGTTTGTAAGAATTACAAAGTTGCAATGACATTTGGATTTTGTAACATAATAAAATGATAGATTAGTGCTTACCTATGCAAAACCCTTAGAAACATTTCATTTTTATATCGGCAATGAAATTAAGAAAAACGCTGATGAATGTCAGTTTTGTTATGTTTTCGAGTCAATTTGTCAAAAAATATTATGAATTCATAATCCAAATACATATTTTGGAAAATATTAAGTGGAAGTTAATGTTTTTGCTGAAAAAGACTTAATTGTTATTAAATTGGGAACAAAACAGGTGGAATCAGTGTATAATATTCACAAATTTGAAAATTTTCTTTACTTACCTATATCATTTTTCAAACGTCAAAAAAAAAAATTAATAAAAAAAGCAAATATTAAGCAGTTTATTTATATTTTAATATTAATCTTAATAAAAAACATCTTTTCTGAAATTTTTAGGAGTTTTTGTCGGAGAATAGTCGTTTTTTTGCAAAAATTAGAAAAAAATGAGTATAAAAGGAATTCGTAATGTCATAACTTGCATAACTTTCACACCCCCTCGGACCATTCCTGTAGACAAAAGACGTTGCAAGGATGAGGACGCTCAAGTGCTTAACAAAAAAAAAAGATTTTTTTCTTTAAATCAGTGTAAAAATTGAATTGCAATATGCAAAGTGATTTTACAGAGTCGTTGATATAGTTTTGTTTTAAATAAATAATGAATAAATACGATGTTTTCAAATTTAAAAAAGTATATACAATGGCGGTTATATTGCAACATGTAGCTGTTCAATTGTTGGTGCATCTGACATCACAAGAAACAAACGAATTTCAACTGTCATCACAAACAAGTAAGTCATATTTCATTTTTTATTTAGCAGTGCTTTCTTTCTTAATTTTGGAAGTGATTATTATTTTTAGACTAGTTTTGAGTTTTAAAACTGAAAAATTATACTTTTTTAAATATTTATGGATCCCGTTATGTTCGTTTGTGGTTAGATTTTGACATTGGCTTTTTTTGCACATAATAAATACCTACTTATATAAAAGTGTTCAGACTCAGTCAAAAATTTGACATTACTAATTCTTCTATCGCTACAGATATATTTTTCACTTCTTTATTTTTTGATAAAGCACAGATTTTTAGAATTTCTTATACGCGCGTCAAGTGACGGACAGTTTCTTTAAAAATATACATCCATTGTTTATTCAATTTTTGCGTAGAAAAGTTCAAGCAATCGATAAGATTTTCTATTTTTAATATTTGTATTTTTTACGCGTGCAAATCTTTGTTTTGATTCTTAAAGTCTAAACTTGACGTTTGAAACTTCTTTACCCTCGGTCCCAACCACCTACGTTAACATCTAGACGCTAATGACCTCTGTTGTCGAGCGTCTATAATTCACAATTAATTAATACGTTAACAGCTGATTCTATTGAGACGTTTGATTTCTTTGCTAGGTAGTTTAACTACTTGTCAAAAGATGGACGAAACTTTCCGACTGTCAATAATCGCCAACGAAACATATCACTTTTGAGCGGTGGCCGGCAAAGTATCCTGTTCTCTTCCCTGGAAGTATTCCAGCAAGAAATTTATAAGGTAATGTGGAAAATATATATTTATTACTTTGAATTTGTATCTTTGTTGTCCGGGACCCCCGACAGATGTGAAAACGTTATTGAACTCGGTGGTATTCTCTATGTAGTAGTATATATTTTTTCAAAAGTAGCAACTAACTGTTATGCTGACATAATCCTATATACTGCGCTGTAACACACGCGGTTGCGGCGTTTGAGCACGCCTGAGCCAGAAACGCAACTAAATACACAGCGAAGTATCTATACTTATTACATACCTAAACGTGTATACATATACTTTTGCTTTACAGTACGTTCGTATGTATACTCTCTCTCTCTCTCTCTTCCCGTGCCCGAGCGCGCGGAAGCCGAGACAGAGAGTGCCGTAGCGGTGGGGAGAACAGCAGCGAAGGAGCGGACCATTAATTTGCATATTTCTCCTCACACGGCTGTTCACTGCCCGACATAAGATGTTTCACATCAAAAATAAATAGACGAAAAAATTAAAAAAACAATATATAAATAAGTTGTAAAAAAAATTAATGTTTCCGACCGAATTCGAACCAGTGACAGTCTGCGTACGAAGCAGACGCAAAAATTCCTAAACGATTTGAGTTTAGTTTATTTTGCTTTCTCGATTGAAACGTAAAATAAAATGAACACGTTGTAGACTGTAATATTCGTTATTTCGTAAGAAATGACGTCATTCTGTGATGAGCAGGCCTTTAAAAAGCAATGTGCACAGATGACAATGCTGCATATTGTATATTATGTACCCCGACATCTAAACCAAGTGAATTTCACTACAAAATTTTTATTTTCATATTTTTCTGTATATATGAACAAAATCGCGTTCACAATACGAGATATTCACAAGAATTCTTTTACGATCTTTTGTAACAGTCATAGCGAATGCACTTCGGGTTTTCGTTTTAACAATACAGGGACGAATTTATGTCTCACTGGCTTTCCGACCCGGTGTCATCCGGGCAGATTTTGGTTAATCAAGAGCAACAAATCTCTACATAGTATAAATTGAAGTCGCTTTTCGCGTCTGTCTATCTGTTTAACCGCTAACTCCTCCTAAACCACGCAACGGATTTTGATGCGGTTTTCATCATCAGTTAGATAATTTTTCACGGAAGGTTTATATATTATATAGCATAATTAATAAATAATAATAATTAATTAATTAAATTCGTAACCCGACCGTAAGAATTCGCAACATACTTATATATCATAAAAACGGCCGTACTCAACTGTTCCACTCGTAGCGCAGAGGTTACATCGCAGCGCTGTATGCACAGGGAGCCGGGTTCGGAAACGGATGACATCGTAGAATTTTTGGCTTTTTTTTCTAAATTCTAAATTCTACATGATATTTATTTATATATTTTTATTTTTGTTATATTCTTTCTTTGACAATAATTATAATTTTTTTAGTTTAGTTTGCGCTCATAGTTTTACAGAATTCCGTCCGATGTCACTATCCCTGTAGTTATCCGTCTATCTTCTTTGCCGTACCCACTCTAAAATAACTGCTTTACATGCATGTATGAAAAAAGTGAAAAGCAGCTGTTTACAGTGGGTATGGTAAAAATACCATATTATAATATATCTCGTTCGTATAATGATATTATGACTCCTGTGACTGTTAAAACTCGTTATCACTCGTTTTAACATAATGTCACTACTTGTCAATATAGGTACCTCATTACGCCACTATAGATATAATAATAATAATAATAATAATAATAATAATAATAATAATTTCCTTTATTTCTGTATTACTACTTGTGTAGTGTAGAAAACGTCATTGCAAAATACATAATATGATACATACTATAAGAAATAAGAATAATTAAGTTCTCTTGGTTAAGTTACACAAGAAAAATTCGCCAATACTATAAAAATTATGACATAGCAATTAGCAACACCTCTTTGAGCTCATTTTTGAACCTGTGTAGGCTTAGATTTTTAATTGAAAGAGGCAGGTGATTAAATATTTTTATAATAATGTTCATGGAGCCTTTGTTGACGGTGAGAAAAGTTGTTATGTAGTGGTTTACAATCAACTATTAGATATTTTGTCTAATAAAATAAAATTGAAGGGGTTGAATCGAATTCAGGACCTGTATTTTCCAGGAGACTATCTATTCAAGTACCTTGTAAAATTCACTTTTATTTCCTGCAGAACACAAAATGTCTCCAACTGGAATATCTGCTATATTTAGACATTTCGGTTTGGATTTAGATAACAATAAAATAACTAGTTGGACGTTTCAATAAATTAATTCAGCTTGAAACTGAACATATAATAATGGTACCTATTATTGCATATTTGTTTAAAGTGACTTTTGACAGGTCGGTGTACGGGAACGTGTCTTTCCCATATGTGTAGTGATGTAAATGCGTATAATACTCTGGTATAAAACGTTTGTATAAAACGGTATTATACGGTATGTAAAAAAAAATAATATACCCCAGTTTTATACTAGGTATAAATACTACATATTTTACTATTTTATACAGCACGTATAAAACGTTTAACACCGTTTAAAACGGTTTAATACCGTTTAATACGGATTAATACCAAAATGAGAACAGGAACTTTTCCTATTTTGCAATTGGCAATACTGAATAATGCACTGTAACCGTAGTGTGAAAAAGTAAAAAATCGTTTTATACTGAAAAAATACCGTATTATATCATGGGTTTAATACACAAAAAAGTTTAATACCGTATTTTACATCACTATACTATAAGTGTGGGAAAGTAAGCCATTTCCATAGTGAATTATGTCTATTCGCCTGATCCGTCCGCTATTACATACTCCTGTGCGTCCCTCGGCCTACTATAGAAGTGAAGTTTGCGACACACATGTGTCAAATTTTTTTGAAAATACTAAAAATGAAGTGAAAAGCAGCTATTTTATAAAATTATAGTGGGTATGGCAAAAAATACCATATATATCTCGAGCTTAATGATATGACTCGTGTGATTGTTGCCTGTTAAAACTCGTTTTCACATACTGTCACTACTCGTCTGTATAATATGCCTCATTGCGCAACTAGGTACACAATCTGCTATTAATTTCAATTTTGGATTTAGTAAAAAAAATTTAGATATTTAAGATTTAACTTTTTAAACAGTATTTTTTCAATATTTTTATATAGGCGTACTTTCAACGGGGACCGTGTAATTAAGCGTAGCGTTTATAATTAAAACATCGCCTTGCTTCACTAGTGTATCTGCCTAAACACTATACATAAAACAAATACACTTCAACAAAACCATTTAAAAAATTCTAGAAATCGTGCAGTATTCCATTTTCCTGTATAAATGTATTTACAGCCAGTTTGGCAAAAGTAATTCGATTTTATTTATTTATTCACAAGCAATTTCTGCTGCGTTAAAGGAATATACAAATAATATAAAAAATAGACTAAACTTGAAGGTATGTCAACAGTTGAGTTCCGTGTTGATCCGGACGACGTGTTATAGTTGCATTGCACGCGACCGGAGCGCCATGCCACCCACATACATATAACGTTTTCTGACAGATCAAAAGAGATCCCAGCGGCTGAAGGGTATATAAATATTATCTATCCTTAAAAGGATGAAGATAGTTAGCTTTCAACGTTTTAATATTGTAAAAAATAGCACGAACAAAACGCTGTATTAACGATCCATTCAGATTTATACTGCATTTATTTTTTGATGATCACAGAAGACATAAGCGTCTGATAAATTAAATGTAAAGAAAAAAAAAAAACAAAATTAAACAATTATAATTATTATAAATGAAACGTCGAGAAATTTTGATCCGACCCCTTCCTGCCATCCGACCGACGCCAATAGCTCGTATGTGCCTATGGCCAGTATATCTACTAATAAAATGTGTCACATAAGTCATAACAATTTGAGTGACTTTTGCATGTTGGTCAGACTGGAAACAAAATAAAAATATGAACATCGCGCTGTCAGTCAATCATTCAATTTATGACTGCAATATTTTTTTTAGTTTTAACACAAAAAATCGATGATTTAAAAAATGTGACTGTTGAAAAGTGTTTTTGAACATTCCTTTTTCACGTTTGTAATTTTCGTTTGCCGCTGTTTTTCGTAAAAATTACTTTATTCAGTAATTAAATTTTTCGTTGTGAGGTCTTATGGATACTGTATGATGTACCTATGTTGTATGCACGAAAATCAAGGTAAGAGATATCTGTTGATAAGTTATTATATTAATAAAATAAATAAAAAAATGTTTTTAAGTAAAACGCTTTTACTTTCATTAAAGTCTTGCATAATTAATGTAATAAAAAGAAAAAAAAATAGTTCATAATTATTATAAACAAAGCGTAACTAGCTGAAAACGCAATTAATAAAAGCATTTAAAAATAGTAATTTTGACAGTTAAAATATTTACACACTAACGGCTCGGTCCGGCTTCGTCCGAGTGCTATGAATTTATAAATTATTAATACATTAGTCACTCGCTTCGATCGTTCGCTCGAATTTATGATTATGTAAAACATTACTCACTCGCTTCGCTCGTTCGCTCGAATTTATAATTAATCAATAGTTTTCGCAGCGCACGCCAAATAATGACTTATAGGCAAATTTTTGATACCTTGGTTTACATTTGTGTAATTTTCGTAGGGATCTCTAATTTTTTTGAAAATAAAATACAGCCCATGTTACACGCTGATAATGTATCTTTCTATAGGTGAAACAATTTTTTAAAAATCAGTTAAGTAGTTTTTGATTTTATCCATTACAAACAAACATACAAAAAATCAATTTTTTTCTCTTTATAATATTAGTATGAAGTATATGATTAAAAATTTAGGTGTTAGCTCCGGAAGTTGTGCAGTCGTGGACCATTCTGTATGTGAGTTAAAACTTTTTTGATTTGCTTTGAATTCGGCATCTTTTCCAGAATATTAATATTATCGTGTATAGAAGTTTACTACTTAAAAGCAAAAACATCTTGTGCATAAAATTCCGTAAGCTTTTTGACACTTTCAACCCCACTTATACAGTCTAACTTTTCCTTTTTGCTCTTATGTAACAGTTCTCGTTTCCTTCTACTCCTTCACATCAACGCCACGTTTAACAGCAGCGTCGCCACCTACGTCATGACCGTTGTCCTCTGACAACCACTCAACAGGAATTATCAAAATAAAAAAAAAACTACTGAATAACACGAATAAACCGTAGATAAAGAAAACTTCCTAGATGGAACATTATCTTCTTTATATTTTAATTTTTGAAGTGAATACTTCATATGCGTTTCTGGAAAAGTTTGCGCAAAGCGTTTAACGATGAGTGCGCCCCACTAGCTTCCATAAGAGGGAACTAAGAACTTTATAAAAGTTCCGTTAGATGTCTATAAGATACGATAACGAACTTTCACCATACTTTAATCCATTCTGTTTCATTTTGACAATTAATTAATTATGAATGAATGAATGAATTGTAAATTATAGACGCTCGACAACTGATGTCATTAGCGTCTGATAATTCAATATGGCTGCTGTGTTATTATATTGCATTATAAATTATATTGTAATTAGTTAATTTAATAAATTATTGGGTAATAAGGACCAGTTAAATGTATAAATTATTTATTCTTTGCCAACGTTTCGTTGCGAATTTGCAACTTCTTCAGGGCTCTACAACAGTGAAGTACATACATAATTAATCTTTGAATTATAAAAGAAAACATTTTTTTAACCTTTAAAAATTTCTTACCAAATGGTCAATATTATACATTAATTGTCAAAATTTCTTGTTACTTATACTTGATGGTGAAAAATACATAATATATAATTGCCACATAATTCGATTATATTTCTTGTTACTTATTTTAAAACGGTATTAGTATTAATTATACAATATAGGGCAAATAACATCGAGAACATTTACAATTTTGCAGTAGGCTATGGGTTATAGAATCTAAAGTAAATATGTAGTAGAAGCTTTGTTTTTTTTTATTTAGCAGGTTCCGAGTTCGGTACTCTTAATAGTCAACCGTCGCTATGGAAAATTGTTTAAAAATTTCACTCTATTATTTTTCCTATGTAATTATTCACATTGGATCTTATGGCCCATTGCGTACTACAAAATTGTAAATGTTATTTCCCTATGTTCGGTAAAATCGTTTACACACTATTTATAAGGATTTGTAAAAAAAGAACGAATACATGCCGGCTTCACATAAACAATCTCTGCGTTCTGTCTACCATTTGCGACAGAAATCTACCTGCAGCCTGCAGGGCAATTCCCGGATACTTCTTGCTTTTTAGCTTACGTTCAATTCTGTTGTGAAATATCTCAAAGTGGATAACAGTTTGTTGAGAGGACAATTTTACTCAGCACTTTTGAGAAACCTTTTTCTATTGTTGAAGAAATCTTTTATGTATAAAATTAAAATGTAGGTACCTACTTTTTAGAGACGTTAAGTTTAATTGTTTACTTGACCTTTCATGTCTCATATTTTTTAGGTTCGTGTCCAGTGGTGTATATTTTTTTATATAAAGACAGATAATTGCTAGAGTTATCATGCCCAGTACTAATTCATACCTACTGAAGGAGTTTTTGCTATCTCGGTTAGCCGTAAATTTTTTTTGTCATACCCACTATAAAATAGCTTCATTTGGGTATGCCACTGCAAAAAATGGATGTAAAAATACTTTGAAAGTTAAGGTAGAATTCGCTCGATTTTCTAAGTGATTTTACATTATTATGTATTTCTACACAGAAAACTTCATAAAAAATTGGACTTTTACTGTAAAGTTAAACAAATTTGTGATTTTTACATAAAGTACATTAAAATTAGATAATTTGTGTAATATTCCAATAAAGTGTGTAAAAATTACAAAATAAAATGTATATAGTTACATATATAAAATGAATGAATACAAAACAAATTAATGTAAAATTAGTAGCCACGCATGCACAATGTGTTTTTATGGAATCTACGCGATGTGCAGGCGATACCTGTTTGCGACGCCATTGTCTCTTTGTGTGCCTATTACCAGATTAATCGCTGGCTACGAATGGACCATCTATAATCTATGTAATCGGCCTTCTCATTTCTTATAGTGTGTATGCATGTAAAGTGCCGGAACGTATCTCTCCCACACTAGTGTGGGAAAGCAAGCCATTTCCATAGTGATTTATGTTTATTCACGCTGAATCCTGATCCGCCCGCTATTACCTACCGACAGCTATTCTCGGCCTACTATAGAAGTGACGTTAACGACACTAAATGAACTGTCAATTTTTTTTTTTGAAATACTGAAAATGAAGTGAAAAGCATGGCTATTTTATAGTGCGTTTGGCAAAAAATACCATATATAGCTCGTGCGTAATAAACCTAATATGATAGCATGACTCATGTGCGACTGTTAAAACTCGCTATTCTCGTTTCAACATGTCATTTGCTCGTCTTTACCTCAATTTGGTAATGATTTATAAGGCTAGATATTATCTACTCTATAGTACCACATGAAATCTGTCAAATTAAGATGATTTATTACTCCTGCACTATTTCAGGATGAACTATACGAAACCATTAAATCAAACCAAAATATCAACGGGTGTGACAGGTCATTAATCGGTTGATAGAGTTAAAATGTTTTTGTTGTGTCTATTTTTTTGAATGGGTGAACATATATTAAAAGACAATGCAAACAAGTTTTAAGATGGCGTCGTCTGCCAGGCGAGCCTAAGCCAAACAGCTCCACAAGCATCCAATATATCTTACAGAATTGTTGAATAAAAGGTCGTTTAAAGCTCCATTCCCTACAAACAAGCAGCTTTTTACAGCTTCAATAACATCGAAAGCATTTCTGACATTCTTAAACATTGCCATTATTAAAAATCGTCGATAAATTTTGACATTATAAAGATCGTTAGGATAGACTTTAAGGATTTCGATGCAGTTTCCTCAAAAGATACCGCTCGATTATATTTTGACTTAGGATCTATGTTCTCGAGTCATTCACTTCGACTTACTCATGTAACGCGTTTTATGAAACAGGTAGATCGCAAAAAATAAAGCGATAACGATGTTTGAGGTGTCAATTGAAACCAAAAGAAGTCCCGTTAAAGTATTTTTGAAGCTATGCTTCTATAGGCGCGTTAGACGATTTCTGGGAGGGGAAAACTTAAGGATTCGCGTCACGTCGCTGACATGCTCATGTTAAAAGTATATCTATACTGTCCGATCCTTTTGAAAATTAATATCTGAGAGTTTTATAGGACACAAAAAAAATGGCGTCAGATTTCAAAATGGCGGCCATATGTACTTTTGTAAAAATTATCCGATCTTTTTGAAAATTGATATTTAAGAGTTTTATAGGACACAAAAAAATAAAATGGCGTTAGATTTCAAAATGGCGGCCATATATTATACTTTAGTAAAAATTATCCGATCTTTTTGAAAATTGATATTTATGAGTTTTATAGGACACAAATAAATAAAATGGCGTCAGATTTCAAAATGGCGGCCATATATACTTTAGTAAAAATTATTGGATCTTTTTGAAAATTGATATTTAAGAGTTTTATAGGACACAAAAAAATAAAATGGCGTCAGATTTCAAAATGGCGGCCATATGTAGATACTGTTGTAAAAATTATCCGATCTTTTTGAAAATTGATATTTAAGAGTTTTATAGGACACATAAAAATAAAATTGCATCAGATTTCAAAATGGCGGTCAAATAATAACTTCTCAATTGAATTGTCTATAGCTTTGATAAATTTGGTTTTATATACAATGCGTAAAAAGCATAGCTTCTGTCGGGTGTCTCATGACACCTCTTGATTTTTTTCACACACTTGCTCCCTTACCCTCCCCTTAACAGCAACCCCCCACTCGCTTGGTATTCGTCCCTAGATTTCTATGTCTATGCTTCTACAGCTCTGTTAAACCTACTGATTTATAACAGCCTTTAAAATCGTAACCTAAAGTGTGTCGAAAAATTGAAACCTTTCAAAAAAAGAACAATTTTGTTGAATAAGCGCGTAAAACTTGCAATTTTTGTCTGTAAGTATACTGCAGGTATATAAGTAAGCACTCGGCAGTTTGTAGGTGTGTGCTTTTTTGTATCTGTTGGAATATGTTTAGGATTTGCAAATTGCAAAATGGATGCTTTGTATAAAGCTGGCAGGGAAACAGCGCAGTGGCTCACCAAACGAGGTGTGAACATTTATAAGGGACTCTTGTATATTCACCTCTATAGTCAAGTTTTAAAATTTAAGATAGTGAGTCATGCATAGTTCGTTACAAGGTTAGTGGCAAGCGGAAAAGCAATGAAACAATTTGCGTCCCATGCATAACAACTGTGCCGTTTATATAAATAGTGAAATATAAGTGCATGACTCACTATTGTTGTGTCATTTTGAGTCAACATAATACTCTACATTGTCGACACAACATTGTTTTGTTTTGGCAGTTTCTATTAGCTACGCTTTTGAAACAAACAAAGCAATTCCAAATTATAATTTCGTTGTGATCAGACCTATTTTAGACTCGTCTTGATTAAATCAAATTTTGTTGTGTTTTATTTATTTATTTATAATTTTATATAAGGATCTACGATAATATTAAATCTAGTCAAAAAGATCTTTATACTATCTTAAATTTTGGAACTTGACTATAATCACATACAACCGGAATATGTCAAGGATTTTCAATTAAATAATAAGTATATTCAATTATTATCCGAGGGCTTGAGAATAGCCGAGCGTGTAGCAATGCTGTTGTTTACATGGCGTTCTTATGGTTCCTATATATTACAAGTTCTGAGTTCCCGGGTTCTAGCCCGAGAGCTGGTAAAAGTGTCAATTGGAATTTCAATTTATTATTAAAAAAAAAATAATGAAATGAAAATATGAAATGGTGCTAGGCCCAAATTACCTTAGTTGTCGGTGGTCTTTAAAACACAATTTTTAATTATTATCCGAATATACTGCAGCACAGGGTGACGTGTTTACTAACTAAAACTATACAGTCATTATTTTAGATTAGATTATTGTAGATTATAGACGCTCGACAACTAAGGTTGTTTTTATTTATTAAGACCACACAACTATTGCGGTTATATAGGCCTAGTACCAATTCATAATTTTCACTTGGGAACTGGGGGTTTGTAACTGACAAGATGTGGAAACGCCATAAATAAACAACTATATGCTCACGATTATAGTAATGCCCTTGTTTGTATGGCTCCTCTATTACAAGCCCCCTGCAGTCCCCAGGTTCTATTCCGAGAACTGATAAAATTATAAATTGGATTTTCAATTTAATATTAAAAAATAATAAATTGAAAATATGGATTGGTTCAAACAACCATAGCTGCGTTGGTGTTCTAAAAATGAAAATTTATATTACGCATGTAGAAATTCTAAAAAAAAACCGGAAAACGGTACATTTGTAAGAAAAAAACATTATTTATTCATTCAGTAACAGAAAGGAATAATTCGTTTTTTTATGTTAAAAAAAACTAAAAAAGGTATAAAGAACGACAAATCGTATGTAAAATGTATAACATGTTTTGTTTTGTAAAAATTTCAAATGGCGGACATGCTTTTAACCTCAAATTCAACGAAATACAATAACGAATCGCCTCTGCTATGTAAATGTCGAAAACAGAAAAGACTAAAAGCCCAAAGTCGTAGTCCTCTGTCTACATATGAGCCTCTGTACTAAGGTATTGTATATAATATTATCTGCCTACGAAAGATAAAGGTTTTAAAAAGTAATACGAAAATCCATTTTGTTCACATTAGTTTATTCTGAGCCTGTTCAAATAATACCGTAGGTTTGTATATTATATATCCTTAAAATATACCGTGTGTTCATTTTAAAAGGAGCCTGCACTTCAAGTTGCCGTTAAAAACCTTTAGATGCGCTGTCGTTATAAATGTAATATTATTTTTAACAAGTGTGCAAGCTTTCGCGGCCGGCATTGTTTTTTTTTTTTTGACTCTGGACAATCATAAGATCCTCTTCGAAGAAACCCAAGCCATAGACAGAACGTTGAGCTTTTACCAAGAATATACAGAGAGGCCATAGAAATACATAAACACACACAGAATTTCAACCGAAAAGATAAGGCCTCAATCTCAGTAAAACCTGGACACCAGCACTCCGACATACAAAACCAATGACCAATCGTACAAGGACGGGATACGACCGAGTAGAGAACTCACCCCCACCACTACACACTGCGCAGTTGACCAATGACAGAGAGACGGACTACGACCGAACAGAGAACACACTGGTACTAGGGATAAAAGAAGGGAGAACACCAGTCACTGACACACTGACCTGTGAGCCGCCAAGGAGGACACTTCGACAGCTGCCACATCGCCTTTGAGAATGTCTACCGCAGTTGTAGACGAAACTTCAAGTAGAAATACCACCGGACCACGGCCTACTAGCCCGGAAACCATGAAGACTTGGAATTATTTTTAACAGTTTAATTTTTTGAAATATTTTGAGTAGTTCGACACTAGCATATAGAAAACTCTGAACGCACAAAAAGCAAATGGACGTCTGACGTCAGCCCACGCTTACATTTTACCGCATCGACTTTACAGCATCGATGCTTGAAACAATCAATCACAAAACCTTTTAAAAACACGAACGGAACACGAAATTCAAAACTGACATTTAAAGCGATTTAAACAAAACGAAAGTAGCGCCCTCTCTTAGACAATAGCTACACCTGTCTAGTTATTAATAGCAGCTACAGTTACAGTATCTGTCATAAGTGGTTTATTAGTCAACATTCTGCTTTTATTATTAACAATTTCGTCTTAAACTTCAGCATATCCATTTGTTGTCCTACAATTTATTTTTTAAATGTATAAAAATGCCTCTTCATTGAAAAAGATATTTCAAATTCAATCTCAATTCCTACTTTCATTAATTTCAATACATGAACAAAAAAATATTTAACACCAAGAAATTCATCTATGGAATCTTACTGATCACACAAATTAACTGCACTTTCAATATAAAAGCTGCTATGTTGTGAGATAGATTGGGTTGAATTACATATGGTGGCGCCATCTTTTGAATTTAATGAAGTGCAGCTCATTTTAAATACCTTGCAAAATATATAATTTAATTATTGTTTTTGAATAATCCCCCTATATTATTAAACGAGTAAATCTTGTATATACCTACCTATCTATGTTTCTATGTATCTATATAAATATTTTCTCGAAAACGGCTCTAACGATTTTGATCAAATTTACCAAAAAGGGGTTTCGGGGGGCAAAAAATCGATTTAGCTAGGTCTCATCCCTGGAAAAATTCGTTTTCCTATCGATTTTATCATTTTTAAAAACGGTTTTTTGACCTGTCAAAACATTGTAATATCGTGAGTAGGCTTTGGAGAAAACAAACTACTTTCATTATTTATATGTCAAAATTATCTGACAGAATTTTTAACTTATTAAAATAATCCGTGAACTATTTGTATAGTAAAAAATAACAGAAATAAAAACTAAACATTATTATGTAAGTAGTTTTAACTAATATTTAAATAAATAGGTACCTAAGTATGTTATTTTTATATTACCTATATAAAATATGTATATTATGTACGTTAAATATAGTATGACGTATAATCTTACCTAGACTTTTTTTTCTCAAAAACGAATAACGATTTTGATGAAATTTACAGAATGGGGATTTTTCGGGGCGAGAAATCGATCTAGGTAGAAATCTTGGTCCCAGAGGGGAGCAATTAAAAAAAAAGGTTTTTTTATTTATAACTCGGTCAATTGTCAGATCGATTCGAAGCCTATTTCTACATAGATTTTGTATAATATATCACAAGGGTTAAAACTGTAAATGAACACTAATATAAGAAGTGTCTTGCACAATATGTAAACAATGACAAACAGGCGGCCCGAAGGGCCGCACTTCTGGCACCGCGAGTCTGTGTAAAAACACATCGATTTTTGAAAACTATTGTTAAGATACATACAAAAAAGTTTTGTTTAAAAATTTGCACGGCGGCCCGAAGGGCCGCACTTCTAGCGACGCAGGCATGCAGTATATCAAAACACATCGATTTTTAAAAACTATGGTGAAGATGCATGTAAAAATGTTTTGCGCTGCAGGTTTATAGTCTGACGTTTGTTATTAAAAGATATAATATGAATTCTATTTCTTCGAAAATCGATTTTTGTGAGTTTTTCAGAAGGTACCTTCTATGCAAAAAAAATATTTGAAATTTACTGGAAGTTGCTAAGATGATATCACAGAGAAAAAGTACTTCGATAAAGTTGATATTTGGCATCAATGTTTAAAAACGGATTATTGAAACGGCAACGGGCAAGCAGAATTTCATCTGATTCGAACATTTTTACAAGATCTATGAAAATCGGTTTTTGCGAGTTCTTCAGTCAACAAAACAATAACGGCGGTAGATTTGAAAATGGCGACCTAAGTAATATTTACAGGAAAAAATGCTTAATTCAAGTTGATACTTAGTTTTTACGCTTAAAAATACACATAGGTATTTAAAATATTTAACAGAAACAATTATTTAAATTATGTTTCAGAAATAAATTCGTTTCGGAATAATATTCTGAGAAAATAATATCTCACAGCATACAAGTACTATTTTTTTGAACTCATCCGAGCAAAGCTCGGCACCCAGATATTGTATTTTACATAGCATCAACTCTTTTGAGAGAGTTGGCCATGGTTAAATTGTTTTACGAATATCTATCAAGTTTCTGAATCCACATTAAAGTCAAATAAGATGCCAAATAAGTTGTTATATTAAGTAAGCCTACTGCGAAACAAAACTTTGCCGTTACATAACACGTGTGAATTCGTTCAGTCAAATTAAGCTTCAGATATACAAAGACCCGACCCCAAAACTTTACTATTTGCATAATTTCACTGAAACTATTTACATAACGGATCAGATATAAGTATAAGGACTTTCTTATACAGTGTAGTGCTGTGTTAGTTTTCAACGAAAATCATAGTTGCAGTAATAGTCTAAGAGGCAGCAACGGATTTTCTTAAGTATATCTTATTTATTTTATTTTTTATTTATTGTAGATTATAGACGCGTCGACATCTCAGGTCTTTATAGCGTCTTTCAGTTACACTAAACTAACTTAACACTAAATAACATCACAAAACATCCACCAGCGCAGGTGGGATTCGAACCCACGACAGTCTGCGGTACCAAGTACGCTATCCACTAGGCTGCACTGCACTCTTCTTAAGTATCTACGTAAGGCAAAATAATATTGTAACAAAACTGTTTTCTGAGTTGTCACAGTACAATCTACACTGACTGATTACCGTTGACTGATCAATATTTATTTCATTGCATGACACCGTCGACTGATTTCCTGACTCACTCGTACTTCGCTTATATAGGTCACACAACCCCGCCTAGTACGTTCTTGCGCTCTCCAGAACATTCCGGCAGGTACTCGTGGTTCAACAAGCAGACACCGCTTCTCGATCTCTATTGGAGGCAGTGGCGTAACATCTTGGGGTTTGCTACAATATCAACAAAATCGGACGTTTGGCAAGTCTACTAAAGCGCACTTTTATTAAAATATTATTCCTTTTTTGTCGATGGTATAAATCAGATTATAAATAAAAACTTTGTGAATGAATGAATTGTGGATTATAGACGTTCGACAACAGAGGTCATTAGCGTCTGATAAAAACTTTGTAATGAAAAGTAAACCAAAGAGAAAAAAAACTGAAAAAACACGTTCATAAATCTCTGTTTATAAATACTGAAGAGTGAAGCCTAAATGTACAGGTTAACACATTGAAAGCTCGATAATATCGTCAAACTTTCAAATAGCAAAAGCTTTTAAACTTTTTCACAAAGTTTAGTGTATAATAGCTGATGTGTACACACCAGAAAGAATGGTTGCGAAAAAATGTATTTCATTCTTATACTACGGGAGGTAGCGTTGCAAATGAGTCGATTATTTCATACCGGCTGATAATTATACCTATATGTTAGTTCTCATCCACCTGATAAGATATCCGACCGTCAGCTGCGCCAGTAGCGGTGGAGGTAGTAGTAAGAGGGTGTGAAAGTTGCTAAAAAAATAGATTTTAAAGTTACTTCATACCGCATCAAATTTGGTATGGTGATTCTTTTTATAATAAACAATAAGAAAAAACCGTCAGCTAATTTTGGACACACAAATAAGCAAGGCATACAGTTTTGGAAATGTAAACATAGAATTAAAATACCCCAAAATTGAAATATCTCACTGACAGCTAAAAATATTTACTTCGTTACTATAGCAACTATATTTTATTCCACGCGAGAAATATAAAAATATAGTTGCTATGGTAACAAAGTGAATATTTTTAGCTGCCAGTGAGATTTCAGTGAGATATTTTTTTAACGATTTTTATACCCTCTTACCTCGCGGGTGCGACGACTGACGCTCACTTTGGTTACTGTCGGTACTTAAGCAATTACTAAAAATAAGAATTGGTCGGTATGAAATCACTGCCTAAAATACTACAACGCTGCCTCCCGTACTATTAATATTATGACTAAATATAACTAAGGACGGAGTCGATATCATTTTTTGTTCTAAGATATGCGAGACGACAAACAATTTACAACAATTTTGCAGTAGTATTTTTGTTATAAACAAAAAACCACTAACTGAAATTTTCTGCAAACCTAATCAGGTGTTCATTATGTAATTATGTGTCGGATGAAATTGGTCCGGAATCGATATTAACGTACGAATGAACGAACGTACGTACGTGCGTACACACACACACACACACACACACACACACACACACAAAGTACGTGCGTAGAGAGAGAGAGAGATCTAAAGACTGTAGATTCGGACTCTAGGGACCTCAAAACGTGCAGAAATGTCCAAATTATTCAGTCGCAAAATCGAACCTATTTCAATAACTTCCAATGGGAGTAAATGTCTCGGACTCTGCAGTCGATTTTTTATATGTCTGTTACGTCCTTGTGCAATGAATCCCTCGATTTTGTGTACCGGCGCGTTGGTCGTATTGATTGACAAATGGAGGCGGTTAGACAGAGCGAACAAACCCATGTTATGTACTGTAAATCAAACCTGAAGTTTTCATTCTATCTCCTGATATAAAATGTCAAAAAAGATAAACAGTTCGACGATGTATGATGTAGTGGACTATAAAACAGGCAACTTTACTAGGCTATCCTTCCTATGCTTAATTTTTATTTTACCATTTTTTTGTTGTTTTCTTCACATCTCTATTTTATAACATTTTTTACGCATGAAAAATTCACAAAACACATTGACTTGTTAAAATTTCGTAGAATTGAATTGACGGACATTTTAAAATAATAAGTAGATACGTGTTTTTTTTGCAGATATGAAAATTGAAGGTTATTTAAATTTATTCTACTCAACTCTGAACACAATATTATGGACACTAATGACCTCTGTTGTCGAGCGTCTATAATCTACAATATCTTTATCATAACATTTGAGCGAGTCACTCTGTTAGAAATTTGGAGGGAGCAGTAATTAATTATTAGTGTATCTATCGGAGCATTTGCTTTGCGAATGTGAAGCAGTCATGACTCAAAGATTCCGCCACCTTAACATTCCATTCCCAACGCCTGATCAAGTATGGGATACAGATTCCAGAGCGATTCTAGGATTCATCCAGAGTCTTAACCTCGCATTGGAATAAACAAGTCAGGGCCACACAATAGATCTATTAAGGTCGACGGGGCTTGCCTTACGCCCTCTTTCTAATCTAATCTAATCTAATCTAGTGTATCTACCTATTTGCCATAATATAGTAGTCGGTCGGATGGAGGGACCTTCAAATTACAATATTATACGTACATTTCTAACACTTACGATCTTCAGGTTACCACGAAATTATAACAATAAATTTCCTTTAATATATCGCAAGGACCAATTTTCCGATAGCGTTAACCTACAGTACCTACTTTTACACATTTCTACATTTAGGATTTTCAGGTTAATAATGAAATTATAATAACTTCTTTAATATATCAGAAGGACCAATATTTCTGATAGCGTTAACCTCTGAAATTCTTTTGCATTTTAGCGTAGGACGTATAGACGGAATCCTACTAATATAAACACCACCAGCCCGACATTGCTTCGCAGGGGGAGAATTTTCGCGAGGGGGGGGGATAATAAATCATAAATCCAAATAAACGTGGGTGAAGCTACGGGTAGCGGCTAGTACTATATAAAATTTTTCTCGTCAAAGATAATATTAACACCATCGACGCCGTGGGTAAAAGCAAGTAACAATATAATATTATGCTGACAAGCAAAAATGGAAAGAAATGGCATAATATAAAAAATCGTTTTATATAATCATAGGGAACATACGTATATTATATAAATATGTATGTAACAATTTTCTTCCTTTTGTAGCCATTTTCTTTCTGCTGAGAAGTGTATAAGTACAATTTTCCTTCTAACAATGCCATTTCCTCAAGCAGTACATGTCTTTGTATCAGCCGTTTCTTTTTACATCACCTCTTCGATCTCTTAGACCTATTTCTCTTTCATTCTTTCCTCCAATTTCTTCATCTATCTCTTTTTTTCTGTGCTGTACCATACGTCAACTGTAAAGGATGACACTAAATATATTTATGTTTTGGTCACTGTTTTGTGATATCAAAAACTATATTATTTTAGAATAGATGTATACAAATTAATAAGAAAAATGATAGTTTTATACGGCTGAAATGCAACTGAAAAATTTTTTTTCGTTGGAGAGCAGCCAATTATATAATTGTTTCGAAACATATTGGAAAAAATCATTTTACCAACCAAGTCACAGTCAGGATTCTAACCTGAACCTTACAAATTAATACATTCTGCTTTAATACGTTATGAAACATAAAATTAGATATATTATTCAATGTAATTGTCAATGCTATGATTTGTTTCCCACGATCGGCGACGAATTGCAAACGACGAATATACTGTACGGTTGCTTACTGTGCTCGAGGCTATAATAATATAGTCTCGACCCCATGCCGCATGCGTTGTACCGGCGCGCGATTTGAATCGCTAACAATAAGTATATATTTTTGAAGTAAAACTTCTTTAACCGCAATGAGAGTAATTTTGTTCAACAGCTTAACAAAAACGAAAAACGACATCGTCAGGAGTGGGGGAAATCGGAACCGATTGGCTGGCGGGTAGCTAGGTACGATTGGGATTTGCGTTGACTTAAAAATTATACCACTGACAGGGATAAAACGGCTCTAACGAGTTGGATGGAATTTACTCAAAAGAGGGTTGGGGGGGGGGGGGGGCAAAAACTTGATGTAGCTGGGAATCCTAAAGAACTGATGGGACATTAGGGGAGCACAATAGACCTTATTGGTCACAGTGCGCACCTACTGGCCCCTACTTTGTTAATTAGGTATTTAAATTTAAAAAAAATTATTAATTTTTTAATTTTTTCTAATAATTTAACATAAATAATATTGAAAAACGAAAAGAAAAATTTTTTTAAAGCCATAGATAAATTACTAAAAATTAATTAAAATGCATAAAAATTTAAAAAATATTACGTGACTTCAAAACGCGCCAGGAATGTTTGTGACGTCGTTATGTTAAAATTTGTGTGCATTTGTTGGTATTTATGTATGTGTATTATATCAAAAATTATAAATTTTTAACTTGGTAACCATGGATACAAAGACCATAGATAACATAATGACGTCACACGCGTTCGGATTCTTTCGGCGCGTCATCGGAACTGAGTTTAAAAATTAATTTTTATTTAAATATAACTTTTTAATTAGTACCTAAGCAAAAAAATTAAATAAAAACAGTTTTGCTATAAAACTTGTATGTGGTCTTTCCATTTAAGTAAAAAAAAATTCATTCAAAAACCCAATTCTAATTCTAATAGATGTTATCCATGAATTTTTTTTTAAAATAACAATATTATTTATTAATTTTAAAAAATGCTGAGAGCGGGAAAGTAAAAATGTAAATGTACAAAGTATAACTTCGACCGTGCGCTTATGTGGGTGAGGTACATACTTTTTTTCAATTTTTATTTCCAACTGAAAAAATCAGAAGAGCAAAATACGTTGAGAAAAAGTGGACTGGATGTTTGAAGTGACACCCTGTATCTGAGAGTCCATATAAAGTTAGTATGGGAAACGGAATTGTTTGGTGTAAAACAAAAAGGGGGAACCTGTTAGATAAACAAAGTCAGCAAGAAGTTTTGAAATTGATTACTTTGTTAGCGCGGGTGTTTGTCAAGTAGTAATAGGCGAGAATGCCGCGTAAAAGTTGGCGACACTGTTTATTTACAAAATTAAATCGGAAATCTCCTAAACAATTTCCTTGTATAACTCTCCAAATTATTTCTTCAAGCTCGTAAAAACTTTTTTGCCATACCCACTACAAAATAGCTATTTTCCATGCATGTACACCGGCCTGTATTGGGTCATTTAACAGGCAGGCGTGCCGAAAGTGCTTTCAATACAAACCTAGTGCGGTAAGTAAACGGTTGCCATAGTAAGCTATGTTTATTTGATCTATCCGCCTGCATGCGCCTGTCGCATTACTTACTTGCACGAACTTCGCGGCATACTGGAAGGAAAGATGGCGACGCAAATGAACTGTCAGAATTTTTTGAAAATGCTGAAAATTAAGTGAAAAGTAGGTATTTTGTAGTGGGTATGGCAAAAAATACTATATATTTCTCGTGCGTAATGGTATTATGACTCGTGTAACTGAAAAAATTCGCTATCGCTCGTTTTGACAAACTATCACAACACGTCAGTAATTAACCTCGTTACGACACTAGAAATACAATCTACTATTTAAAAATTGATAAGACTTAATAATGAAGAACATTGTTAATTAAAGTAAATATAACGAGTTAGGTAGAGGTAAAAAATTAACAGTTTTATTTATTTAAGATTATTTTTAAAAAGTTTTTTTTACTAATTAGGTACATTTTATTTTGTTCTTTTAAGTGTTTCAAAGTTTTTCCGTGTCAAATTTAATTAAATTAGTTTTTAAAGTAAAAAAAAATATTAACAGAAAAAACAAAACGAAGGTACGGAACCCTAAAAATATACTTATCTTTGTTTCAAAAACATTTACATTATAAACTTGCTATTGTGCAGTCATTAAGTGTAGTTAATCCACAAACAACAATAACAAGGAGTATATTAAAAGTCGCATTTGTTTACCAAAAGCAACACTTTACAGCATTAAACAGCGCGTTAAATTAATTTTAACGAAGTCAAAGAGTCAGTTGTGTTCGGGCGTTGGAATCATTATATGCACACATGAAGTCGTTATAAACGCAAGGGATGTTGAGTTTGCATGTCGACCGCGATCGTAAATACAGGTCGGGGAACTCTGGTGGTGGGGGTGTCCTCAGCTGTAAAGACTTAGACACCGTTCGGAGTACATGTTATCCGCTAGATTCGTCATGGTTTGTTTCCCGTGAAACCGACACAGAAAAACGGGCTAGGCTTGTTGTGTATACAGAGTAGGGAACTGTGACGACGAGGGTGTTATCAGCATTGCAATTGAAGTTTCGCATTATCGCTTTTTATTTTTTGTTTGCCTAAACTCCTTTCACTAGCACTCTGAAACTAGACACGGTGTATTGCTACACCCTGTATAATGTAGTATTAATTATTTTTTATTAACACAATTTTTTTTCTGATAATATAACGGAGTATAAAAAATTGACGAATAATTATGGTGGAAGTACGGGACTATGACATTCCTAGTCTCGTATTATGATGGAAGTACAAGACTATGAAATTTCTAGTTCCGTATTATGGCGAAAGTACGGAACTATAAAATTTCTAGTCCCGTATTATAGTGGAAGTTCGGGACTGAAATTTCTAGTTCTGTATTAAAGTAAAGGTACAAGATTATGAAATTTCTAGTTCCGTATTATGGCGGAAGTACGGGACTATAAAATGTCTAGTTCCGTATTATGGTGGAAGTTCGGGACTGAAATTTCTTGTCCCGTACTATGGTTGAAGTACGGGACTATGACATTTCTAGTCCCGTATTATGGTGGAAGTACAAGACTATGACATTTCTAGTTCCGTATTATGGCGGAAGTACGGAACTATAAAATTTCTAGTCTCGTATTATGGTGGAAGTTCGAGACTAAAATTTCTAGTCCTGTATTAAAGTAAAGGTACAAGATAATGAAATTTCTAGTTCCGTATTATGGCGGAAGTACGGGACTATAAAATTTCTTGTCCCGTATTATGGTGGAAGTTCGGGACTGAAATTTCTTGTCCCGTACTATGGTGGAAGTACGGGACTATGACATTTTTAGTCCTGTTCTTCCACCATATTTTTTTTTATTTTGACACTACTTAATATAAAGTTTTCGAATAAGTAAAAACACAAAAGAACAAAAAATATTTAACCGATCCTTGTATTTTGCCTTTCACTTTCGAGCTATTAGGAGCGAAAGTATGCTGTGGTTTATGCAACCATGTTCCCTTAAACCCCAAACGTTAGACTGAGAGAACACCTCATTTTCACATGGTGTATGTTTGTGTGTATGTAATAAACATAGCTACGGTAAATCTTCGTTTATCCACGAAAAATAGGGAACTAACATCAAAATAAACTTAAGTATATGTCAAAAAAGATATAACACTTTTTTTATTTAAAAACAAATTCGAAGATAATATGCGCTTTGATTGGATAATAAAAATAACTAAATAATAAATGCTACTTTTTTGTAAATCACTTTATTATTGGACATATTTATTTAGTTGAAATAAATAGATCAATTGCAGAGATTTTTAAGTAGGTACCTAATTTAAATCTTTCGTTCAAAATAATCATCTAAATTATTCGATTTTCGAATTTAAAATTAATTTATAAAAAGTAGGACGATGACTATATCGAAAATATAAACTTGTAAATGACGGTTAAAAAAACAGTTAAAAAAATGTTGCATAAAATACTTACATAAAACTGAAATTTTACGAATACATAATTTTAATTTTAAGTGAAAATAAAAATGTATAAAAAATTATGAATAGGAAACATAAGTCAACCAATGATCAAATAATCGAGGTTATACTGTATTAAGTCCGGGAAAGAATTTGTAAACTGGGGAGATTTAAATGCCTGAATGTTAAACTTTTTATTTGAATTCTTTACTTTATGTTGTTTAATAATAATTTCAACGCGAAATACTTAAATTAGAAATGTTTATTATTTATTTAATTATACCGAGCTATTTTTTTTTTAATCTAAAAATAGTTCATGATACCTAAACTTAAATTTAGAATACTGTTTAAGTTAATATTAATATCGATGTGATCGGGGAATAGTGTCTTTACCGTACCTTTAATAATAAGCGATATGCAGCTGTGAAATAAAAATTATATTATACTTAATTTAATGTTTGAAATATTGCTACTTACTTCGTAATTTGTTTTAAACCATTCAAACAGTACTTACTTATTCAAACTATAATAAAACTACTTAAGACAAAGTATATTAAATTTTTAGTATCACAGCCGTCATAAACTTAAAACACAGCTTAAGAACCTTTTACCGTCTTACATTACCTGTCTGCACTCATTACATTACATTGATTGTCCATAACACATTTTATTATTTATAAAAAAAGCGCATTAAACTAAAGTGCCTGCGAAACATGTCCACTTTATTTTATTTTTGCACTTAATAATTTTTTTTACAATAAAATTTTCGTTACGAAAATGTCTTGATGTCTAAACGCTGTTAGTTACCCCACCGCCCAATTGCTGCAAGAGTGATTCGGTGAAATATCTATTGTGCGCTATATTCAATCCTCCTTGGTCAGCTGTCACTTCATAATTTTTTTAAACCGTTCTTTTTACATTAAAATTTTCGTTACGAAATTGTCTTGATGTCTAAACGCTGTTAGTGACCCCACCGCCCAATTGCTGCAAGAGTGACTCGGTGAATTATCTAGTGTGCGCTATATTCAGTCCTCCTTGGTCAGCTGTCACTTAATAATTTTTTTGAACCGGTCTTTTTACATTAAAATTTTCGTTACGAAAATGTCTTCATGTCTAAACGCTGTTAGTGACCCTACCGCCCAATTGCTGCAAGAGTGATTCGGTGAATTATCTATTGTGCGCTATATTCAGTCCTTCTTGGTCAGCTGTCACTTAATAATTTTTTTGAACCGGTCTTTTTACATTAAAATTTTCGTTACGAAAATGTCTTTATGTCTAAACGCTGTTAGTGACCCTACCGCCCAATTGCTGCAAGAGTGATTCGGTGAATTATCTATTGTGCGCTATATTCAGTCCTTCTTGGTCAGCTGTCACTTCATAATTTTTTTAAACCGTTCTTTTTACATTAAAATTTTCGTTACGAAAACGTCTTGATGTCTAAACGCTGTTAGTGACCCCACCGCCCAATTTCTACAGGAGTGATTCGGTGAATTATCTAGTGTTTGCTATATTCTACCGTCCTTGGTCAGCTGTACATTTTTTTTAATGCTTCCACATCTCTTGGGAAATCGGGGAGTCGTTATTTCTTTTAAAATAATTTATTTAAAAAAAATCCTGTATATATTTGCTTTAGTATTTTACAGAAATGGCACTATTTATTATTTAAAAAAAATAATTGATTATTTAATTCTAATTATTATTTGCCATGATTCATGTCGCAACAACACACAATCTGTGAAAATTTCAACTAGCTATACCTCTTACCGTTTGTGAGATACAGCCTTGTGACAGACATCGTAGGCTCAGAGTAGGGTTCCGTTCGGAGATACGGAACCCTAAAAACAATCCATATCATCTATAACGATGAGAAATGTGTTGGTACCATTTTTAAGGTTCCGTGAACTTTTCTATCTTTCAAAATATTAGGAATAGGAATATTAAGAGCACTGTGGTGTGTCTAAACTATTGTTTTATTTTTTCAAAATATTACCCTTAAATCAAGTTTTTTTTATCTTTTAAAATAATATCGTTTGATGTTTCGTCAGAAAGGGCACTACATTACAAATATTACATAATAATTTATAAAAAACTTGAAAAACAATAGGCATTCATCCATAATAATCCAATAAATTTTCTTCGGCGTTCTTAAATTATTTACCTCATTTGTGTGCGTGTTTTGTTAACAGATTATCTTTTGTTTCTCCGCATTGAAGGTTTTATATAATATTTAAACGGGTTAAAAACAGACGAGCGCTATTGAAGCAGCAATCGTTTATCAGCCTTATCTTTGTCCGACTCTTCCTTTTTGTGTATTGTAATCCGGTTATAATAGTAGAATAAATACGATTATACAATCATGATTTATTCAATTATTCAATCATGCGCACAGAAAATTTCAATACAAAAAAAAACTCGGGTCGCAGTGCCAAACCCTGCCGACAATATAGTGTATTTGCTAATACAGGCATTGTGGCATTATTATGTGAACTTAAGTTTGTTTTTTGACAAAATAAAAAATTTAACCCCTTAATACATCCCTTAAAAAAATTAAATTTTTCTAAATTTCAATATTAGACATGGATTTTATCAGTACACCCAATTAAATACACCCTTTCATAAGTAAATCCGTATCAACAAACTAGTGTTTTCATAAAATTTGAAAGTCAGGTCCTGTCGGGCCGATTTTATTAAAATTTTAGCAGCACATTTTAATCTTTACTAAAGAGTTAAATTTCAATTTTGAAACGATTCTGACAAATTTTTCGGTATTTTTGGGCCCAAAAACTTTTTGGAACCCCTAAATACAACCCTGAAAATGGTCCGATCGGGCCCATTTTAAATAGGCTTCTTGCGGTGATGGGTTCCAATGTGTGTACCAAATTTCGTTTCAATCGATTAAGTCTGTCGAGAGTTATCGTGTACACATATATATATATAAATATATATATATATAAATATATATATATATATAAATATATATATATATACTTACATATATATATATAAACATTTTTAAAAATGGTGCCAAAGTGTTCAGGAGGCTATGAAACGTCGAGAAATTTTGGTCCGACCCCTAGGTCCCGCCATCCGACCGACGCCAATAGTGTATGTGCCATATGGCAAATACACTAAAAAGGCCGATGTTCTCATGTTTTTTAAAAAATACATGTGCGATACAAGGTGAATTTTTAATTTAACGAAGAAAACAATGTAATGAGGACTACCATATTTTTATTCGTCAGATAGCGCTAGTGGCAAATAAGGTATACCTACGTCAAATTACTACATTTTTTATTTGTCAGATGGCGCTAATAACAAATAAGGTATCTATACGTCAAACGATTACATTTTTTATTCGTCAGATTGCGCTAGTGCCAAGTTATGTATACGTCAAACAATTACATTTTTGATCGTCAGATTGCGCTAGTGGCAAGTAAGGTATACGTCAAACGAATACATTGTTATTCGTCAGATGGCGCTAGTGGCAAGTAAGATATGTTAAACGTTTGGAGATTAACGGTTTGTGTTTAGTGATTCTTCATTTATCCATTATTATAAGGAATAAATATAATTAAATAAATATCTACAAACTGCGATTTAGCCGTTAAATGATTTGCTAGTGGCGCCATCAGGTAGGCGGAAAATATAAACAGATTTACTTTACTTGCCAGTGGCGCTATCCGATGGTAGAACCCTCAATGTTACACTTTAACCACCGTCGCAGGGAAGTTGTGTAAAGAAAGTGCAACATGACAGCGGTAATGACAGAGTGATGGCCTACACGAAGAGCGTGTACACCACTCACCGCACTGGCACGGTGCTAATGTTACACTCGTGCAAAACTACGCGCCACTAGTGCAAAAAAATGCTTACCAGCTGAAAAAGCTATTAGTTTCTCAGTCAATACATTTTTGTCATATACAATGAGCTAATTGGTTTTTAAGTTTTCTTCGTCTCAATGAATTTTTAATAAACACAGTATTTATACATAGTTCTTTGAACGTTCATCGGCAGTGGCGGCGTTAGAGGGTGGGCCATGGCTCACCTTAAACTGTCTTGGCCCACCCTGAAATAATCCCCAATCTCTAGTTTATCTTTAACCCTCGAAATTTCAGCAATTTTTCTTGTAAATTCTATGAGAAGTAATCTGGGTTAAAAATTTGACGAGCACTGAAATTTTGAGAACAAATGTTATTGGCCACCTTCAGAACATCATGCCCAAGTCTGGCCCACCCTAACAAAAAATCCTAACGCTGCCACTGTTCATCGGTTGAATATTTTTTTCAAGCCACATCGTTTCTAAAACTCGCGGCCTAATTTTCAACTAGTTGACAAACCAGCTATTTTTATAACAGGTGTTACCGAAAGGTTTCTACCTAAAAAAGTAATGGCGGGGCACAAAAAAACATGAATATATTAAACAAGATGCGTTGTACAATCGACGCTGTAGGTACTGAGTGGACAAAACTGAACTTTTAAATGTTATGATATTTTCGTATCTATATTATAATTTATATCAGTATTGTAAATATGTCAATATAAATTTAATTCCGAAAAATTCTGATTTATAGCCTGCCAGTCGGTCGCCTATACTGCCGTCCGAATCTAAAAAGCAATATCTTCATTTTTTTTCCATTTGTAGTTAGTTCATTTTTTAGGTTAATTATGGGAAAAACTGTTATCCCACAACGCTAGAGGAAGCAGTAAGAGCACAAAAATCTCTTTTATGCACTTTGCGGTGTATTCACCTGAGATCATCAATTCATAAGCTATAAGAATTTGATTGCCCATTTTCTCGCAATTAAATTTATGAGATACTGCTTTTTATGTTAGGACGGCAGTATATAAAGAATCCGCATTAATTTATAGAAATATGGTCGTGCTGTTTTTAATGTTATTTTTTGGCAGGCTTCGACTTTTTTAATCGGATTTTCGAGTCAAAAATTTTAATCGATATAATAAATTGTTTTATATTTATATAAATAATGGATTCCTCCCACACTTTTAGTCGATTTTGAAAATAATTTAATTAAACAATTTTCTTAAGGTTTTTTTTTATTTATTGTAGATTATACAGACGCGTCGACAACTTAGGTCATTAGCATCTTAACTACTTACATCAAATAACATATCACTTAAAACTAAATGACATCACAAAATATCAATGAGCGAGGTGGGAATCGAATCCACAATAGCATGCTCAAAAGGCCAGCACACTGATCATTACACCAAGCTGTCCTCATTCAAAATTTTTATATACATATTTGATACATTTTTGGAAGCCTTTCGTCAAGACCTTTTCATTAGATATCCCACACATATGCAGTTTTGCTAACTTTTGATTTTTGTGTTTTGACAATATGGCGTCTAGCGTCCGACATATTGAATTTTACGTGACATCATATACCCAATGCTGCTCCTGGCGTTATAACGAATCTATGGATACCTCATTTGTGACAATCGGTTCAGTCGTTTGAATGCTACAGGGGCACAAACGTACCCACAAATTTGATAAACGCATCACCCTATAGAGGAATTTTATTTATTGTAGATTATAGACGCGTCGACACCTCAGGTCATTAGCGTCTTTTAATTACATCAAATAACAAATTTCTTAAAACTAAATGACATCACAAAACATCCATGAGCGGAGGTTCGAACCCATGACAGTCTGATCTAGAGGCCGCCGCGCTAACCACTAGACCACACGGTCCTCAACCTATATAGAGGAGCTATACCGTGTATACAACTGCTTAAATACAAAGCTGAAGCCAGGTCTGACGTCACAGGGGAGAACAAACATGGCGGCCAAATACGTAATGGATTGGGAATATTATTCTCTTCTTCTTACATGTAAAATGAACAAGTCTAAATGCTTGTAGTTCCTCTATGAACTTTTACCTCTGTGCCCGCAGCAGTCGAATAAAAACTGATCGATTAGTGGTCTAAAACTGGTATCTTCACCCTAATGTAAAATTTTTCATGTTGAAATTTAATCATTAATTAAAAAAACGAATCCATAAAAATGCCTGATTACTCGACAATAATTAATTTGAATTTACTGGAAGTTTAAAAGAAATGAATTTTTTTTACTGTTTTAAATTTACATGCCGTGTGGTGGAAAAAAAATAAAATATTAATTTAAATGTATACTGATTTAACATTATTTATGATAAAATTTAATTCTGTCATAAATTTTGATATTTATTATACATGAGTACAGCTAAGCAATAAAAAAAGAAATAGGCTATTTAAAACTGTACTAAAATGGATGCCGTACACAAATAAACAAGGGGAGTTTTTATGTTTAAACACAAAGTAGAATACATTCGAAAAAAAACCTTTGAAACGAAACGTTGTTTTCAATAATGTTTTGGTTTTATTTTCGTTTTATTACTCGCCAAAACTACCACAGCGCTACATCATTTTAGAAGTATCAATTTATTTGAAAATCGTATTTATATATATATATACGAGAAAATTTCGAAGCCAATAACTGGAAAATTCATTATTAGTAGATTGTATATCTAGATTCTAGATGTGTAGTGGATTATATTACTGACGAGTGGTGACAGTATGTAAAAACGAGCGACAGCTAGTTTTTACAGTCACACGAGTTATAATACCATTACGCACGAGATATATACTGTATTTTTTACCATACCCATTACAAAATACCTACTTTTCACTTCATTTTCAAAAAAATTTGACAGCTCATTTGCGTCGCCATCTTTACTTTTACAGTATGCCGTGAAGGTCGTATGTAATAGCAGGCAGATAGATCAAATAAACAGAAGTTGCTATGACAACCGTTTACTTACCGCACCAGTGCGGTAAGGTAAAACACTTTCCGCACGTCTGCCAGTTAAACGAATCAATACAGGCCGATATATATGCATCTAAAGTACCTATTTTGTAGTGGGTACGGCAAAAAATGTTTAAACTCACCCAAATCCATATCTGAAACAGTTTGTGGCATTAATTAGACGTTCATTTGTTTCTTACCTGTAACAAAATGAAAACAAATATTTAGCAAAAGCTCTCATAATTTCACATGATTTCTTTTAAAGTGCTATTTGTACCCGGACGAAGCCGGGTCGGTCAGTTAGTTACCACAATATTGTATTGTCATCGGAACTACACAAGTGTGCAAAATTTCAACTCAATCGGTTAACGGGAAGTGGGTGAAAATACGATTACAAGATTTGATTTAGTTAGATAGCCCAAAGGGTTTTTACACTTGATAATGATGTCTAATTAACATCGAAACATTGTATACACATTGTTAGCTTTTTTATATAGCTGATTAATAAAATTTTTTTGGATCGGGAAAGTTTCCTTTTCAATATTATTTAATACTGTTACGGATCACCCTGTATATAAACGACAGGCAAGAGTTCTGAGAAACGGGGTCCGCTTACTGTAACAGCTGGTACCTGCACGAAAGTTCTAGAGAAAGCGAGAACATACTAGGCTTATGCCACGCAGCCTATATAAACAGCAGTGCGAGTGAGTGAAGATCAGTCAACGGTGAGTCACGCATTCAAGTCTACGTTGGAGCAGTAAAATAAATAGTGCCGTGATATAAATAACCAAATTGATAAATAAATACGGATGTAGTGGAAATAATTACGAATTATTGTATATAGTTGTTTTGTTTTGCTTTGTAATTACTGTTTAGTTATCATTTACTTGTGTTGATTGTTAGAATTGACTTTTCGTTGTTGCGTTCATTATTATTGTGTTTTTAATTATTGTAAATAAATATTTATTCCGCCAACTCAGAAAACAGTTTTGTAACATTAGCTTTTTTATATAGCTGATTAATAAAAATTTTTTGGATCGGAAAAAGTTACCTTTTCAATATTATTTAATACTTTAACCGGATCTCACGTTTTTTGAATAAATAAAAGCGTTAAAAAATGAGTCTAATTTATAAAAACATCCTGTATAATTGGCTGTTGTTTTGTTCAAAGTAAACGAAGAATAAAAATATCGACAATCGGATGTCAAAGGTTATTCACATATAAAAAACAAAGCTCAAAAACATGCATTTCCACTCGTATAGAGCTTTCAATATGTTTAAAGCCAGTATAATGTCGAAATATTAAAATATATATCCATTTATCTTAAAATACTTATATTATCTGACATATCTGTTTCCCTGTAATTGACAGGTAGACAGATATTAATAATGCGATGTTAGCCTGACCTATGCTCCGCCAACGCTCCTTCATATTATTCAGAAGCGCCCCGGTTCAAAATCCAGCCTTCTTTGCACATGAATGTATAACGCTTCGGTTATCAATAAAATCGCCTAAACATATTATTATTATACTTTATACCTAGAGGCTAGAACGCAACACCCAATGCGTTATTGTTGTGATTTTTTGCGCGAACTTTAATACTCCAGATCAGGGATGGCGAACCTATGGCACACGTGTCATAGGTGGCACGCGACACAAAATTGTCGGCACCGCATTGATTGGTATATAATCGAAATAATTAAATTATGCGTATTAATAGGTATAAAAAAATTCGACTGATGACCAGTCCTATACTTCCCACCTAGTAAATATTTGCAAAAAATAAACACTCTTTTTTATCCTTTGAAAAAAAGCATGGCCCTCTTTTTTGTTTGGTGATCTACTGACAATTTTTATTTAGTAAAATATTTTTTTCTCGAAAACTGTATATTTTAGAGAAAAAAAATATTTACATTTTTTTCATATTAAAACATCTAGAATTCATTTTTTTTTTACCTATGTTAATACGTGACATTGAGAATCTCAGGATCCACTGAACCGATTTGACTCAAAATCTAATCAGATCTAAGTTAAAGGCTGATAAATACAATAGAACAATCGGCATGGCCGTATGTTGTTCCGTTTTTACGATATCGAAGGCGAAAAATTGACCACACACACATACACACACACACACACACACACATACAGACATCAGTCAGAAAATGATCTTAAACGATTGCTAGGGTCTCAAAACGTGAAGATCTGTTAAAATCTCGAAATATTTTTTTCGGACTAAATCCATTACTTCCCTACCATAGTAGAGGTGGGAAGGAAAAATTCAACAATAGTTATAACTTTTGTGAGATAGAGCCATGTGACAGACGGACGGACAGACATCCTAAACTCAGGAATAGGGTTCCGTTCGGAGGTACGGAACCCTAAAAATGACTGCATGCGATAAGCACAGTCTCTTCCCAATTTATCTCTCCCCCCGATTTGAATCTAGAGCTTATCACCAGCTCGTCGTCACAGTAAAAAAATGTCAATTTTATTTTACATGTAAATTATTAATATGCTCATCGAATACATTGAAAAAAAATTTAAAAATGGACAACAAAAAATCGTTCGCTTTTCTATTAATTTTTATTACATAGTAGATTGAACACAATGATATAACAAAAATAGTGTATAATCTCGCTGATGTTTTTTTTACGCTTGAAATTTTTAACATGCTGATAAATTGCAGACTGAAATTTATTGAATATAAAGGCATTCTGAAACATTTAATAATAAACAGTAAAGACGCGATTATCCGACATTAATGGAACCGACAGGTAGTCGGATAACCGGATAATACGAAAATGGTGGACGCAGATTTAAGTTTCAGGGACTCAAGGCTTTAGAACAAGTTAAAAATATGTCTTGTAACATTTATTTTGACCTTGAATGTGATATTTGAAAAATCATTATTTTTAACATATATCATACGTGCAACAAAAACTTAATTTATTTTCTTTAGTGAATGATGTCTCTGAAGCCGCCCCTTAAATTTGTCGCTCTGTATGCTTAAAATGTTGACATGAATTCGTCTTGGTTTAGTCATTTTAGCGCCTCATATTTTTGCTCTGCAATTAAAAAAAACCAATTTGCCAAAAATTTTACAAAAAAGGGATTATAATTATCAGGTTTCAGGGACACTGATTCTATATTATGACAAATTATAGATCTAGCGAAGATGAACGAACAGTATGTCGAGTAATCGAGATTCTACTGTAATTGGCATATGAAAATTGGTAAAAGAAAGCATCTACGATAAAAATAATATATCATCTCTATAAATGACATTTTTTTAATTTAAAAAAATACCATTTTTTTCGTAATCAAAAAACGTTATATGGCGTTTGTCATGGCTCCACTATATTTAACCGATTGGCTGCCAGGTAGTGTAGGTATGAATGCGTTGAGAGGGAAATTCGATTGACACGCCCCTTTCTGTTTAGTGTTTACTTGGTTACAAATCTTTCACTTCAGACGCGTGAGATTTACATGCAGTCAGTTTTTAAATCCAATATTTCATGTCCCATTTCACAGCTCAAATAGTTCTTATGTCCCCTTACACAACACAATGGTCACAATTATTATTGTTTCAAGGCTGAAGTTGTTTGTATAGCTTGTCGGTGACCCAATAATGCGATTATAATATTTGCAGATCGATTGGTCAGTATTAAAGGGGTGGCAGATCACCCTAAACGTGTCATGTACCCGACGAAATTTATATTATTAGTTCAAGGTTCAAATTTTAATATGTTGTTACGGCGGCTGTTTTAAGCATATATTTCAATTTGCAGAACAAAATGTCGGTATTAACCCCCTCTCTTAGAGGGAAACTTGTTCGCCTAGGTGTTAATATCGTTCTGCAAGGGGGCTAATACCGACATTTTGTTCTGCCAATTGAAATATATGCTTAAAACAGTCGCCGTAACAACATATTAATATTTGAACCTTAAACTAATAATACAAATTTCGTCGGGTACATGACAAGTTTAGGGTGATCTGCCACCCCTTTAATACTGACCAGTCGATCTCCAAATATTATAATAGCATTATTGGGTCACCGACAAGCTATACAAACAACTTCAGCCTTGAAGCAATAATAATTGTGATCATTTTTTTTGTTACATGTTGGGGGCGGTTTGCATCCCTTTCATACCGCTATCTAGAAAAATCCTTTACACAGGGCACTTTAATATGCCTCCCTCAACATCTTCACAAAAATAGGACCTTGAATAAATAACACCAAAAAAATGTCACTAGCTCTCGGTCTATATAGCCTAAGAAGTTTTACTTCAAAAAACAGCACGAAAGAAACAATAGAAAAACATAACTCACATCAGTATTTATTCAAAATCGAACATTAAATAAAAAAAGTGCAAATATCAATTGAACACAGCTGCAATATCAATAGAGAAAAACTAATGGTAAATAGCGCGGGCGCATATCACGCAGTTGGCCTTCATCCGGCGTGAACTTCGTGAGAGTCGTCGAAACGTGATTCACGATGAAGGCCGAGTGGGGTTTGTGCTCCACGCTCTAATAAAATAAAGTATTATACCCTCCTCATACCCAGAACGGTTGCTTCATGACTACAGTGGCGCGGCAAGAGTTCATTTCAAATCCTTCATCCGGAGTTAAGTTTGCAAATTTTGCGAAGAACGGTGTCCAAGATAAGCGTGAAATGCATGGGAATTTCCTAAACGGTAAGAGATAGAGATTTGGTTAAATGAGAGAAAATATGCAGAGATTTGAAATCTTCATAAAAAAGTGCCTCAATAAAGTGAAAATATTTATTTTCTAGCTTACTTAATAAGCGAGTTATAAATAAAAAACGAAAATGGGAAAATCTCGTTTTTCAACTATCTGTCGCAAGCCAAGCAAAATATGGAAAGTTTGACTGCGCAGGGTAGTAGTACTGGAGATTCTGCACATTTTCTCCCATTTAACTAAATGTCTATCTCTTACCGTTTAGGAAATCCCCATGCATTTCACGCTTATCTTGGACACCCAATATAAAGGGAGAGCTAAAATAACGTTTTGAAAAAAGGAAGGGTGAAATACTTTCAGAATCCCTTGCTGAAAAGCATGACCGATTCTTGTAAAGGATCGTTCATTTCGAAATAAAAATGGGGCTTCTAATAGAAAAGCCATGGAAACGCCATATAAACTACCCTACACACTCGGCTATCAAGCTTAACGAAAAATTAAGATTCGAACACTTATATCTAAGACCATAGCTTGTTAAGTTTGTACATTATTTTGTCGCTGTGCAGCATCTACAGTTGCTACATACGTTTGTGAAAAGTTCTCTACAAATTTTCAAAATTTTATATACATAAGGCTTAATTAGATCCATTAGTCCAAAATTTATTTTTATTGTTAAATTTACTTTTACCAAATATAAAAATTTCCGAAATCTGTATAAGGTTCTCTTGTCTCTACGCAACGACAGCCAAGCCTTTTTTTTCTTACTTTTGGACCCCTTCTATCGCCGGGAGCACTGCAGCCTTTAGGGCTTATTGTGATGACTCTCAATCTCCTATACCACCCAATCCAGTATTCTCTTTTCTTGTACTAGCTTGCACAAATAATAATGATCTTTAATAATAATAATAATAATAATGATATTTATTATTGGTGCAAGAATTGCCGAAATCGTGAACTGATTGGTTGATATAGTCTTCTAGAGTCTAGACCCATTCATAAACAACACCACCTTGAGGAACTCATCTGGCATGAGATATCTTTAGCGCGCCACTGACTCTGTAAAACCTCCCTGCGCAACTCCCCAATTGGAGCGGCCGATTTTGTTTCGTCAATTCTTACACGTAGTACACAGCCGAGTCCTAGTGGCTGTCTGTCATGATTACCTTCTGGTACGTTCCACTTTTATTTATTATTATCGAATAGATGGTTAATACTTACCCATTGATCATTTCATAAATTGAATTAAATGAATTTCGATAGATGAACTCTGGATTACTATAGTATTATATTTTCTACACCACTCAGCGTTAATTAAAAAAAATAAAACTACGTTTTTAATTAAAAAAATATTAATAGCTGCTAAATTATTCATGTTTTCATCAATTTATAACTATTTTTTACTTTGTAATAAAAATAACCTAACTTTTTATATAAGTACAGTGGAATTTGAGAACTTGAACGCCACACAATGTTAAATATTATAATAGTCTATTCATTTTCAAGATAGAGTGACCTGTGTGCGTTATCAGTTCGTGTCCCTTTGTTTCTAGAGTTGTGATTGGTCGATAGAGAGAATTTCAAATTTTGCTAATGTACTGTACCGTATTTATCTATTTATTTTGTTGTAAGAGACACTGTTGGAATATATTTTTTCAAATCAGGTACTCTATCTTGAAAATGAATAGACATAGTATAAGTTTAAAGAATTTTGTTTGCGCCGTCCGCTATTTGGTATTTTATCATATTTTGTAAGTTGAACACCTCTTTATTTTGAACGTTAAACCCTTACTTCCTGACCGAATTCACTGTAATTCCTTTTCAGGACTGGCTCTGTATTTTTATCGCCCCAGGAAAAACATCATTTGCCGTTCTATATAGGTGCACAGTGTCCAAGGGGATTTCCTAAACGGTCAGATATAGAGATTTGGTTAAATTAGAGAAAATGTGCGGAGATTTGAAATCTCCATTAAAAAGTGCCATAAATTGAAATTATTTTTTTCTAACTTACTTAATAAGCGAGTTATAAATAAAAAACAAAAATGGGAAAATTTCGTTTTTAAACTGTCTGTCACAAGTCAAGCAAAATATGGAAAGTTTGACTGCGCATGGTAGTAGTACTGGAGATTCTGCACATTTTCTCTTATTTAACCAAATCTCTATCTCTTACCGTTTAGGAAATCCCCATGCATTTCACGCTTATCTTGGACACATCGTCCGAGATTAGAACGAATACACTTCAAAATTCTTATTATAATATTTTGAAAAAGTTATTTATTTTCTCACAGTTATCCATCTTTATTTCTAAAAGCTCTTTGCTTAACAACGCAACAATAACGTGTTTCGACAATGTCTTTGGCATACTTTCTCAATAAGTCAAATAAGTAAATATTCTTTTCCAGAAAGCTTTTTTGTGTTGTGACTTTGCACTGAAAAATTGTGTTAATTTGTACATGAAAACTAACTTAATATTGATTTACATAAATGACATATTTTTTTTCAAAACGAAAATATTAATTTTCATTCTAAAGATTGCTTTACACCGAATCCTACCGAAGAAGAACACAAAATATATTATATGAAGCTTTTGACATTTCTTTTTCGCTTTTTTTGGAAATTTTTCCTTTTTCTTAAGCTAGGGTTATATGGGCCTAGTACCAACTATATTTTAAATTTATTATTTTTGAAGTGAAACTTCTTTAGTCCAACGCAACGGAAGTAGCAATTTCTATAAGTGATGGAGAATTAAACAGGTGAAAAATTACAGGAGCACAGAAGCTGTCGTAATGTAAATTATAGACGCGTCGACAACTTAGGTCATTAGCGTTACAGAAGCTGTCAATTTTTTTTTTTGATTTGAGTATAATAAGTGAGAGGGAGTGAGAGAGTTTTACTTCTACCGTGTGGTATTGAGCACTCGCACTCTTTTTTAAACGGTTTTATTCAGCTTGACCCCGTATATTTGTTTGTTTGTTACTATCTTTGTTTCAAATCTTGCGACAGCTTTTTCAACTACTTCTACTTAACTGATTCTTATGAAACTTTGCACACACATTGAGTTCTCGTGACAATACAATATTATGATAATTTCAACGTGGTAACGAGGATCTGATGATGGAATCAGGAGGTGGACAGTTGAAAGGATGAGGAGTTTGCATAATGATACGGGCCAGAAATCAAACTAAAAACTAGAAAATAAAAATAGGTAAAAAAACTTTTAAGCTAAACGGTTTTATTTTAAATCATCAGCTGTACCGAAAACTAGAAAATAATTAGGACACAAACCAAGGGGCACTTTGTGTCGCTGCGTCAGCGGAATAGGTAATAAAAACGTGGGGAGCATAAAAATCTGTATAACGACTGTATATATTATTAAATAAGAACGGCTTGTCTAGAAAAATGTGTTTCCAAGCCCACCAACAGAAATATTTCAAATGCGTCCCACATTTTTATTACTTATTCCGCTGACGCAGCGACACAAAATGTCCCTTTGTTTGTGTCCTAATTATTTTCTAGTTTTTGGTACAGCTGATGATTTAAAAGAAAACCGTTTGACTTAAAAGTTTTTTTACCTATTTTTTTAATAAGAAATTGAAAATCCAGTTAAGACTTTTACCAGTTGTCGGATGCGAACCCAGGAACTGGGGGCTTGTAATAGAGAGGAGTCATTGTTTAATATGCTGCCGCATGATATTAAAATTTTGAATTTTAATAAGTTTAAAAAAGTAATAAGGGCAGCTTTAGTCAGTAATACTTTATAACATTCATGATTTCTATATTTAATATGTATTTTATTTGTATTAGGTGTTTTGACGAATCCTCGTGTAATTGTATTATGGATTAATAAATTTCTATTCTATTCTATTGCTATACACTCTCGACTATTTGCAAATCCGGTTCCATCTACAAACTTTTTAGTTATTTGATAATTTTAACACAAGCACTTTTGTCCCCAGTCCCGTTAAAGTACTTTGCTGTTAATATTTTTAATTAAAAATAAACATCCATAACGCGAGAAAACGGAACTACTGGAAAGGAACTGACTGTTAGCATGTTGATATCATTGCATTTACATGCCACAGAACTTTGCTACAGCACTACGTCTTCTGTTCAGTTTGACTTGAAGTTGGCGAGAAACGTAAGCTTTGATAAATCTCCCAGCGTACCGAATTAATATTATTATAAATTACTTTTCGAGCAAGCAAGTACTACACGTAAATATTTCACCCCCAGTGTATAATGTTCAAAGATACTTTGAACATATCGTAACTTATAATGTATTTTACATATTTAGTTTGGTATAATACTAACTTCTTTTAAGGTTGATCAAACTTTAGCTCCCTTCGCAGAATAAAAATTCAGAGTTCAGTGTAATAGGGTAAAGGCACCAGTTTCCGATACCTATACAGTGTGTAAACGGTATGGTTTAACAAACACAATAATTAATTTCGTATTCAAAATATCACACCATTAATAAATTAATAATTCCGTTTTTTTATTTTTCCAACAAGTTATGTTTTCTTTCCATTTTTTGTCATCATGTTAATTTTTATGAAAGAAGACGTGACATGCTTGCATGTTGCTTTATTTCTTAGAACTCAAATAATATGAACATTCACCATAATCTCCCAAATAGGGAAAATACAATTTGATTTTTTTGATGGATCAATGAGACCTGTGAGGCTAAAAAAGCAAGCTTTTCCCTGTTCTGTGTCGCGTTTCCTAGGTTTTTTAATAATGTCTAAATTTTTAACTTTATAGAAACCTAGAAGATAAGGTGGAGAACGGTGTTTTTTGGCACATTTTAAGCTATATCTTTATAACCAATTCACCAACAAATTTGAAAAAAACATTTTTGGAATCCACAAAAGTACCTCACATCCCACACAATACAACAAATTCAACTTTTTTTTAAAGGGCCAAACTTACCCTCAATATAAATATTTACAATAATATTTAAATAAATAAATAATAAATTCCTTTATTAGAGTTCGGACAAGCCAATGTGACTATCTCGTCCGCCCTCTACTAAAAATAACCTTTGATCATGCCAAATTTCAAATTCCTACATCACGTAGTTTTCGAGTAACAGACAGACGAACGGACGGACGAGTAATCTTATAATGGTTCCATTTTTCCTTATAAGGTACGGAACCCTAAAATGGTAAAATGGAATTTCACGATGAACTTACACTGCTAGCATATAACAGTAAAATTTTCTACCACCAGATGTCATATGCTCAGTTGACAGATCCCAATTTTGAAACCCGTTCGCAGGTTGAGATTTTTCAATTCCAATTCGTCGAATAATTCAGAATATAGTTGTATACCCGTCCGGCAATATTGTATGTATAAACAGCCACACATGTACACCATGATAACAAATTTATAATGTCTATATACGCATCTCAGTTGGCTAGTTCATAAAATATTAGTGCTCGGTCGGTATGATTCTCTCCTCCGTTATGTTGTACATCAGCTGGGTGCATTTGCAAACATGTACAGCAGCGGTACAGTCTCGAAGCTGTGAGTTTACACATTGTCAGATGTCACATGAACAAAGAAAATTAATTGTAGATTATAGACGCGTCGACAACTCAGATCATTAGCGTCTTCACCACAACAAATAATCAATTTGTGTATTAGAATCTACCAGCCGGCATACACAAACCGACTGGTACGAGCTCGGGTCCCTGGGAGCGCTAATTTCCAAAGAACATTGAAATGCAATTTGCGATAGCAACCACATTCCAATGTCCCCCCTGGGGGGAAGAGGACTTGAGGCCCAGCATGTAGCGATGTCGACGTTTGTATATCGTTTCCATGGCACCTCTATTACAAGCCCCCAGGTTCTATTCTGAGAACTGGTAATAGTAGATAGAATATCTAGTAGCGTAATGAGGTATATATCTGACGAGTATATAGTGACAGTATGTTCAAACGAGCGAACGCGAGTCATAATATTATTACGCACGAGATATATATGGTATTTTTTGCCATACCCACTATAAAATAGCTGCTTTTAACTTCATTTGCAGTAATGCTTTCAAAAAATTTTAGTTCATTTCACTTCTATAGTAGGCCGAAAGTAGCTGTCAGTAGGTAATAGAGGGCGGGTCACGGCGAATAAACATAAATCACTATGGAAATATTTTCCCACACTAGTGTGGGAAACGTCTGTCAAAAGTCGCATTACATGCATGCATACAATAGCAGCTATTTTATGGCAAAAATATATTCCAATTAAAATTACAAAAAAAATTTTAATAAATGATCGTTATATAAAGTAATTTCAAAACAAATATCGGGATAAACAGTGAAATCTGAATAATTTTTAATACAAAGGATGAGCTTGGAATCGTTAGCCCCCCCTTCAGAGAATTTTTACAGCCCCATTTGGCTTGTTGGGTAGCGCGCCTCAGTGTGCATCCTCTGACCTAGGGCTTTCGAATGGTCGAGCGTGTAGCGGTGCTGTTGCTTACATGGCGTTGCTATTGTTCCTCTATTACAAGCACCCAGTTCCCGGGTTCTAGCCCGAGAGCTGGTAAAAGTGTCAATTGGATTTTCAATTTATTATTAAAAAAAAAAATTCGACTGATGACCAGTCCTATACTTCCCACCTAGTAAATATTTGCAAAAAATAAACACTTTTTTTTTTTATTCTTTGACTAGGCCCAAATAACCTTAGCTGTTGGTGGTCTTTAAAACACAATTTAATTTTTATTCTTTGAAAAAAGCATGGCCCTCTTTTTTGTTTGGTGATCTACTGATGGCTAACTTAATATAGCAAAAATCATGGTTACCTTGATTTACGTACAATTTTTATTTTTTTTAGTAAAATATTTTTTTCTCGAAAACTATACATTTTAGAGAAAAAAAATATTCACATTTTTTTCATATTATAACATCTAGAAATCATTTATATTTTTTTTTACCTATGTTAATACGTGACATTGAGGACGTTTTTTTGAATATCTCAGGATCCGCTGAACTGATTTGACTCAAAATCTAATCAGATCTAAGTTAAAGGCTGATAAACACAATAGAACAATCGGCATGCCCGTATGTTGTTCCGTTCTTAAGATATCGAAGGCGAAAAATTGACCACATACACACACACACACACACACACACACATACAGACATCAGTCGGAAAATGATCTTAAACGATTGCTAGGGTCTCAAAACGTGAAAATCTGTTAAAATCTCGAAATATTGTTTTCGGACTGAATCCATTACTTCCCTACCATAGTAGAGGTGGGAAGTAATAATGAATTGAAAATATGAATTGGTGCTAGGCCCAAATAACCTTAGCTGTTGTGGTCTTTAAAACACACCCACACACACGAGAAAATGACCATAAGCAGGCCGATACTGTACAGGCCCGTTACATATTGTACACTAGCATTGAGATAGGGTTATTACTTATGCCCTGGCTAGATATGCTCCGTGCTACAAAGATGTGTTAGTAGGGCACTGCGTAAGCTTGTAAACTGCCTCTTATAATATGTGTGTTAAAGGCTGACAACACACAGACAACGCACAACATCAACCGGTAACCTTGAAAAAAATAATGGAACCGTCAATCAATTTACATATTATTTTTTCCAAATGAAACTTCTTTAGCCATTATAACAGTAATTTAGTTTAAATCGGTTCAGTAATTTCTGAGATTACCCCTAATTTTCAACCAGGCTAAGCCGGGCCGGCCAGTTATTATAACCTATGTTTCAGTAAGTATCACGTATCGAATAGTGAAATTTTTTTTGAAATCGATATGATATTACCGCCGATTTTCACCCGGGTGAAACCGGGCCTGCCAGTTTTAATTGTAATTAATCAACCTATCTATGTAGTATTTGTGAAATGAGCCCCATTAAAACCTGCGCCCCCCGCAACGCAGGGGTGCTATTTACGCCACTGGTGCGTAACATAAAATATAATTAGTTTAAGTTTTTACCTCGGTTTTTATTGTGTCGCTAGTTTCGCCTTTCAAGTAAAACGGAATACTACACGAAAAATAAAAATATATATATTATGTTAACACGGAAATGTACACAATGAAAAATATGTTTAAAAGCGATAAGAGTCGCATGCAAACTGTAAAGAACAATAAATATCAACTTTAGATATAATCACTTAACGCTCAACAGCCAGGCCTCCTTTTTTTGTAAATAGTCTAAATGGATTGTGACACATCTGTCAGTATTATAAATTTATCTCAAAGGCAATTTTTTTATTAATACCAGTTTAGTAAGGTGGCATATTCTAAACATCACCCGGTAATAATCATTCTCTAACCATCGTAGAACCATTACTTCACCGTGCAGCAAGGAACTGCTTAAGACCAATGGATACCTACAAACCTTGAACTCTTCATATTAAATCCTTTCCCGGGGTCCGGATACTGTTGAAAATTTTTATCGAGGTCCAAAAAAAAAAAAAAAAAAAAAACAATTCATATTCTTTACTAATTTTTTATTTTAATTTTCACTCACAAAATAATATGAAAATATGAAATACAATAGATAGGTATAATTGTATTCAAAAATCAATGGGAGAAATTACATAAGTTAGGTTCACGCGGGGAGCAGCTTGTGCAAAGAGTGTTTCAAGGTGGGCGGTGGTTAATCTTGAGTGATATTGGTTCTTCAAAATGTGCCTCTTTGTTACCGCCACAAAGCACTCGAAAATAAAACTTTCGTAACGGAAAGTACAAAAAAATATTTTTTAAATAATTCAAAAAAATTTTGGTGGTCCAGTTTTTGACCTTCCGCGGTCCGGACTTGGACCGCCGTCCGCCAGTTGCCGATCCCTGCCCTAGCCTATAAAAACAGTTATGACTCTCCTGACACTATTTTTAAAGTTAAAGGGTTCGGGTAAACACCAAATGAAGGATCAAAAATCAGATGGCAACATTATTAGCGATATAAATAGATATAAATTAGATGATTTTTTTAACATGAGTGTCTGAGTTTTTTATGAGCTCATTAATGTATTTGCCATAGAATATGGCACATACACTATTGGCGTCGGTCGGATGGCGGGACCTAGGGGTCGGACCAAAATTTCTCGACGTTTCATAGCCTCCTGAACACTTTGGCATCATTTTTAAAAATGTTTATATATATATGTATGTATATATATATATATATATATATATATATATATATATATATATATATATATTTATATATATATATATTATATATATATATATGTGTACACGATAACTCTCGACAGACTTAATCGATTGAAACGAAATTTGGTACACACATTGGAACCCATCACCGCAAGAAGCCTATTTAAAATGGGCCCGATCGGACCATTTTCAGGGTTGTATTTAGGGGTTCCAAAAAGTTTTTGGGCCCAAAAATACCGAAAAATTTGTCAGAATCGTTTCAAAATTGAAATTTAACTCTTTAGTAAAGATTGAAATGTGCTGCTAAAATTTTAATAAAATCGGCCCGACAGGACCGGACTTTCAAATTTTATGAAAACACTAGTTTGTTGATACGGATTTACTTATGAAAGGGTGTATTTAATTGGGTGTACTGATAAAATCCATGTCTAATATTGAAATTTAGAAAAATTTAATTATTTTAAGGGATGTATTAAGGGGTTAAATTTTTTATTTTGTCCAAAAACAAACTTAAGTTCACATAATAATGCCACAATGCCTGTATTAGCAAATACACTATATTGTCGGCAGGGTTTGGCACTGCGACCCGAGTTTTTTTAATATTTAAAGACGATTTATATTTATATTAATGGCTAAACAAATAAAAAACATTATTATTATTATTATATACCTACGTCGAGAAAAATGTGTAGTCGGCAGTTTGTAAGCTTTCACAGCCGGCGTTGTTCCAAAGCTTGATATTTTCCGGGCTTGTAGGCCGTGGTCCGATGGTATTTCTACCTGACGTTTCGTCTACAACTGCGGTAGACAGTTTCAAAGGCCAGTGTGTCCTCTGTTTAGTCGTAGTCCTATTACGACCGAACAGAGAACACACTGGCAGGACTACGACCGAACAGAGAACACACTTGCAGGACTACGACCGAACAGAGAACACACTGGCAGCATTACGACCGAACTGAAAACACACAGGCACTTAGCATAAAAGAAGGGAGGACACCAGTCGTTGACACACTTACCTGGATGCCGCCAAGGAGGACACTTCGACCGCTGCCACATCGCCTTTGAAAATGTCTACCGCTGTTGTATAGACTAAACGTCAGGTAGAAATACCATTGGACCACAGCCTACAAGCCCGGAAACTATCACGATTTGAAAATTGGATAGTGTTTTGTGGTTACTTTTTTGGCTTTCAGTATTCCTTAAGGAATCAAGTTAAATCATCTATCTATCCAAACTCTCGTACTTCCTATCTGTGCATTGCGTCGTATTTGCTGTACTCCTGTTATAGTTATTTGCATAATAGTTATGAAAATTGTAAGTTGTTCATTCTAAACAAAATTAACCCTAGACCCATGTTCTTCAAACACGATACTGCAGTCACAGAAAATTGTTATGAAATTGTCTACTAGTTAAATGGCGGATATTCAGGAAGGAAATATCCTTGCTTAGTATCTTCATATGCTATTTGAAGTTAACAGCGTATCTCAATCGTAGTTGCTTAAGAGTAATCCGTGATAATTTATAAAAGAACGTTTGAGAATTTTGGCCGTTGTGAAATTATATAGAAATAGAAGGTCAGTCATCAATGATATTTTTGTAGGTTTTTGCAAGAGATGGCAATACATACAAATTTAATATATTTCATATAAACCTAAATTTTACTCCATTTTGACTTATTAAAATTTAAAATATTTCGTTAGAGAATATTTTCTTGTACACTAACATATAAATATTTTCAAATTTAAATCTTTTTAAAAAAAAATTTGTACTTACTACAAATTTTTGAAAAATTACAAGCTTCTAATCTGAGAACTAGTGGAAGTATCTATCGGATTTTCATTTTGTTATTTGAAGAAATTATAAATTGAAAAAAAATGGATGGATACTGGGTTCTGATAGCTTTGGTAGTCGGTGGATGTAACAAAAAAATTTCATAAAATTGTTGATTTTGCTAGAGCATTTTTAGAATTGATTTAGAAGCACTCTAATTATCTAATTCTTAATAACTTCAGAGAAGTTTTGGGTTCGGAACAGTTTTTGAAAATTCAAAACTGGTTTGGAAGCAACAAAATCTAAAAATTCTAAACACTTCAAAGAAGTGTTGGTTTAGGAATAGTTCTTGAAAATGCAAAACTGGTTTAGAAACAACAAAATCTAAAAATTCTGAAAACTTCGGAGATGTGTTAATTTAGGAATAGTTCTTGAAAATGCAAAACTGGTTTAGAAGCAACAAAATCTAAAAATTCTAAAAACTTCGGAGCTGTGTTAATTTAGGAATAGTTCTTGAAAATGCAAAACTGGTTTAGAACCAACAAAATATAAAAATTCTAAAAACTTCAGAGATGTGTTAATTTAGGAATAGTTTTTGAAAATGCAAAACTGGTTTAGAAGCAAAAAAATCTAAAAATTCTAAACACTTTAAAGAAGATTAAATTTAGAAATAGTTCTTGAAAATGCAAAACTGGTTTAGAAGCAACAAAATCTAAAAATTTTAAACACTTTAAAGAAGATTTAATTTAGGAATAGTTCTTGAAAATGCAAAACTGGTTTAGAAGCAACAAAATCTAAAAATTCTAAACGCTTTGAAGAAGATTTAATTTAGGAATAGTTCTTGAAAATGCAAAACTGGTTTAAAAGCATCAAAATCTAAAAATTCTAATCACTTCAAAGAATAATTGGTTTAGGAATAGTTCTTGAAAATTGAAAAACTGGTTTAGAAGCAATCAAATAATCTAACACACAATTCAATTTTTCTATGACTGCTATTATTTAGTATGTAGGTCAAATGCTTAGTACACATGAAAACATGTGCGACCTTATATTGAGTCGCAGGGGTATCGTCGTAGTGCCTTCTCTATACCTCTTTCTCTATGGCAATCACTAACGTATTCCCTGTGAGCTGAAGCAATCCTGGACCGTCTCGAGGGAGTGCTGCAGTATACACGCCGACCGCACCGCTGGCACACATCGCCCGCGGGCGGCAGAAAGGCCACATCGAATGAACCTGGTGAATGCGGCGACTCCATACGCTCTCTTCTCGCTTTATAACTTTACAGTTGTGTGACTCAAATGAAACGTAACATAGGACTATTACGTCCTATTAATATGAAAATAATAATTTTATAACACAATACTGGGTGTTCAAGATAAACGTGAAATGCACTGGGCTTTCGTAAACGGTAAGAGATAGAGATTTGGTTAAATGAAAGAAAATGTGCAGAATCTCCACAACTACTACCCTGCGCAGTCAAACTTTCATATTTTACTTGATATGCGACAGACAGTTGAAAAACGAGATTTTCCCGTTTTCGTTTTTATTTATAACTCGCTTATTAAGTAAGTTAGAAAAAAAATATTTTCACACTTTATTGACGCACTTTTTTATGAAGATTTCAAATAGCTTTGCACATCATTTTCTCTCATTTGACTCTATCTCTTACCGTTTAGGAAATCCCCAAGCATTTCACGCTTATCTTGGACACCGTGTATAAAATGACATTATCTAAATAAAATTTGTCCAAATAAATAACTAAAGCTAAGTGTCATATTTTTTAGACAAATTTGGATAATCTTTCGGGTCCTTTTCGAATTCGGTAAGCTTACAGAAAACAGTACACTGGATAATAGTTGGTATACGCATAAATATTAAAAAAAAAATTAATACCTAATAGTAAAATATAATTTTAGTGCAAATTTATGCCCATTTCTTTTTTTTTATCAGGACTATTTATATTATTAAAAATAATTTTTTTTGAGAAGAGGCGGATCCTTTTTAACCGACCTCAAAAAAGAGGAAGTTCTCAATTCGATCAGTATGTTTTTTAATGTGTTTCCACCGATTACTCAGGAATCGCTGAACCGTTTTGAAAATTTTTTACTCCGTTGTGTTCAGGAAGATGTCGGATTGGTTCCGAATTCCTACATTTTTTTTTATCGGCTCAGCAGTTTTTTTTAAATTTATTTTGTAGCGAACATGGTTTCACATAATTAGTTTTAAATATATTAGTATTTAAAATATTTCAAAACACTATAAAAAAAATGTGAGTTAAACAAATCATTTTATCATATTTGGAGTTAAAGAATTAAAAAAAAAATCAAATTCTAAATGGGGAAGTTGGCACTTACAATAATATTTCAAGACCCCATATTAAAAGGCTATGTACCGGAATTAAATGAACATAACGTTATAAATGTTCTCACAACTTAGACCCAACATTTGGAGATTATCGTTGCTGGAAGCTTAATTAAATGATTATATAGTTAAATTTAATGAAAGTGCTGTTTATTTATTTATGTAACTTTTATATTTTATAACAACGCATAATTATCAAAAAGATACTTAAAAAAATATTAATAAAAAAACTTTTTAAAGACAAGCTTTTATGTGCCAAAAATAAGGGAAAAATAATATCTAATAATTTAGGTTCGTAATTATTATAAAAGCGTGGGATGTAAACTCTATGATAGTTATTAATTAATCGCAATCCTCGCTTTTATAATAATTATGAACCTAAATTATAAAATATTATTTTTCCTTTTTGGCACATTTCCCTAAAAGCTTGTCTCTAAAAAGTTTTTTTTACTAGTATTTTATTTTGTTCATTTTAGTCTTTCAAAATTCGACCTCTGTAGGGGTTGAATTTCGAGAAATTCCTCCTTTGCAGATGCTTACGTCAGAAAAGGAACTTACTGTCCAAACTTCAAGTTTCTAGCTTCAGCGATTTGGCCTGGGTGTTAATTAGTCAAAAAAAATCCTTACACCCTCGTTTAAACGGCCTCTGAATCAGACTGTCGTGGGTTCGAATCCCGCCCCGCTCATGGATATTTTGTGATGTCATTTAGTTTTAAATGTGTTGTTATTTAATGTAAGAGGACAATGTGATCCAGTGGTTAGCGTCGCGGCCTCTGGATCTGACTGTCATGGGTTTGAATTCCGCCTCCGCTCATGAATATTTTATGATGCCAGTTAATTTTAAACGAGTTGTTATGTAATGTAATCAAGACGCTAATAATTTAAGTTGTCGACGCGTCTATAATTTACAATAAATAAAATAAAAACGAATGAAATTATTATCATCAAACATTTTTCATTTCTCTTTTAGCAGAAATCCAAAAATGTTTGACAGGTCGTTAACAGGTATGATTATATAATAATAAGTCATGATTGAGAAAATAATCACAGAAGAAAATATTGAAACATTGATTGGCAATTACATGGCTAATGGAGACGTTTGTTTCCTTTCTATTTTATCTTGGCATGTGTCAAAAACAAAACTTTTACATTCGTAGTCAGTTCACGCAATTCTTTACCTCCAATATTGCCAGAACATTTCTCCCAAATTATTAAACATTATATCTTTTCCCACAAGGCCGCTAGAAAACCCCAAAAATCCGCTAGAAAACCACAAAAGTCCGCTAAAAAATCCCAACAGTCCGCTAGAAAACCCCAAAAATCCGCTAGAAAACCCCAAAAGTTCGCTAAAAAACCCCAAAAATCCGCTAGAAAACCCTAAAAGTCCGCTAGAAAACCCCAAAAGTCCTCTAGAAAACCCCAAAAATCCGCTAGAAAACCCCAAAAGTCTGCTAGAAAACTCCAAAAGTCCGCTAGAAAACCCCAAAAGTCCGCTAGAAGACCCCCAAAGTCCGCTAGAAGACCCCAAAAGTCCGCTAGAAAACCCCAAAAGTACACTAGAAAACCCCAAAAGTCCGTTAGAAAACCCCAAAAGTCCGCTAGAAAACCCGTTGACAATTTAAATAAATTTATTCTGTACACACTACTATATGACCTGCTCACTGACCGAGGTGGTTACATAGCTGGTGCCCCTGGCGGTCAAGTTTGGCAGTGCCCATCTCCATTAAAGAGACGGCACCGTCGATCATATGCTTTGATGTACCTTCCCACTACACGATTGTGACTCGAGTGTCGAGAACATCGCGAAAAGATTAAATCCCTATAAAATTATATGTTGTACATCCTTGAAATATCTTCTCATAATTATTTCAATTCAAGTCTGGTGTTTTATTAAAATAAAGAAATGAAATATTTGAAACCATGAAATGTAATAAAAAACGTAATATTTTACTTTAATGTCGCAATAAACCATTTGCACGGTTATGGTTAATTGTGAATTGTGACGCCGGTTTTCGGCCATTTTCTTTATACAATTTCCAAGTTTTTTTACTTAAAACTTAGCTTTCCGATCTGGCTTAATTCGGGTGGATTTTAGTTTTGTAGCGAAAAAATCAAGAGCACCAAATCTCTCATATATACTTATTCACTTTCTCTCTTACAGTTAAGCCAGCTCCAAATTAGCTCTGAACCAGCGTACATGACCCTCAACTGGCTTCTCATTTTCGTTTACTGCTCATTCCCGTTTTGTCGTAGCGTAATAATATTTTTTTATAAAATAAGTAAAAGTAGATATTATATAAAAACTGTTAGCAATTAAAATGGTATAAATGCAGCATAACCTTAGGAGAGCATTGTAAAATCGCGACTGTCAGATTCGTCACTTTAGCCACGCGTTACATATTATAATATTTTTTGCAACAACTGCTTCAAAAGTTCAATTTTAAGCAAATAAAACACAATTTGGATAACTATTTTATTAGTGACATTATAGCAAAGTAACCTATAAAGTAATTTATTACGCACGTGTGTTATAAAGTAAAACAAAACAGTATTACTTTATAGAACGGAGTGCGTTAAAATTTACTTTAAAAACTACCGTTCGAATGCAGTAGAAGCTTCCATAAAGAATCACTTTTTAAACGGTACACAGCCATCTAAAATTGTACTTTTGATGCAAGTGTTGCAAAAAAATTATTTAGAGAGAATAAAATTTTATATCGACATATTTCATTCCGTTAAAAATATCCACCCAAATTATTACTTTCAACATGACACAAACAATATTCTATCAAAGAAAAAAATCTCAATTTTCATATCCCATTTTTTCGCAATTTTCTCGCGATTATGTTTCGACCAGCCGTTTTCCAGTCTAGCATATTTCTACCCTTTTCTTTTTCATATACAAATATATAAGATTGATAAAGACAAGACTAACAATTGAACAACACTATTTCGTACTATACAGGATGTCACAAAATAACTATTCCTAATTTTCAGAAATGATAAAGGACACTAATTTAAACATTTTTTATTAACAAACTAGTGTCCGGAAAAAACTTTATAAAAATTGTTCGAAGTTACGACCACCATTTTCGATACACAAGTTATAACGACGTGTAATCGACTGCCGAATTCTTCGAAATAACTGCGGACGTTCACGAATATTTCCGAACACTAGGTTATTAATAAAAACTTTTTATTTAAGTGTCCTTTAATATTTCTGAAAATTAGGAATAGTTATTCTGTGACACCATGTATATGAGTTTATACTACACTTTATATTCAACACATTTTCTTCCCGTCAAACTTTTTTCCCCCCTTATTTTTTACGCTATTCCATTCTTATACATTTTTGTTTGACTTTTTCACAAAATTGCACTTTCCACATACATAAAATACATATAAATACACAATTTATGTTTGTACATTTCCTATTTTGAATATTATTATACCCACGTCGTCTTTTGTGTAATTTTGAAAATAAAATATTTTGTATGGCTTGGAAATTATTTATTGAACATTTCCTTCCGAAATTTAAAAATCAAGCTTCTGACAAACCGAAAGTTACTTTACAATAGATTAGGAAAGGAAAGCGTGGCGGAGTCGCAACTGTCTCCGTCTAACTAGAATGTGCGTTAAACGTACGTGTGAATTGAATCAGTCTTTCCCTTCTCCTTCACCCATTGACGCGACGCAACTGTCAAATTTCATTCATTCTACAGACATAACCTCGTTTTTTTTAAACGCGCCGTCGTTAATAATTAAAGCAATTTGTTATGGAATGGTGTCTTGTACCTGGACGCAGTTATAATAAAATAATACATAGATATCCAATACCTAATTGATGAAAACATTTTTTTTATCCTTTTAGCTTACCCTCCTTTGATCTAGCGTAGCTCAGACGACTTCAGAACACTTTTTCAACTTCAAGTGGAAAGAACAAACTCAATTTCTAATTATAATTGCTTAAATTATACCTCGACAAACGTCAACAAGGTTAAGTTAGGTTAGAATAAACGTCACTGGCTGAATCAAATTAGGACATTCATTTTTCATAAATTTTTAATTTCAAATAAAAAATTATTTCACACGAAATAATAAAGTTTTCTAGTCAATAATACCGGGATTTATTAATTATTTTTATGAAACAGCCATTGTTTTGGTAAGAAATGTGTTTTAAGACAATAGTAACGAATATTCCGTTAAACTCCATACATTTTTGAACGCAGGATGAGCTTACTTTTCTGAGCTTAATTTCTCAAATCGGGGCTGAAGTTGAAATTTCTACTCTCATTTCTTTTTCTAAATTTATTTGTGACCTGTACTTCGAAGTTCAATTTGACCTGTGCGTATTGTTTCGCGACTCACATAGGATAGCGACACACAGTTAGGGAATCTCTGCTATATTATACTATTAAGATTAAAATTTTGTAATGTTTCATTTTAAAAATATTGATAGATATTGAAGAGATACTTTAACAAAAGAATAGAAAAAATATTATTATCATACGATTTTTAAGAAAATAGAATACCTATACTATTGAAATATTATTTTTACTTGTTGATACAATTTCTTAGTAGGTAAAGAAAGTTTGCTCTTCCTTCATTGCTTTCGCTTGAATTGTTAAAATGAAGATGTTCCGAAAGCTGAATCCATAAAAAGTTAGGAAACCTATGTAAACACCTGTTTACTGGGGAAACAAGCCACCGTTTCAAAATATTATGTTAAACGAATTTTAGTCGAAATAAATACATATACAGTGTGTCCAAGAAAAGCGTGAAATTCATGAAACGGTACGAGATAGAAATTTTGGTTAAATGAGAGAAAATGTGCAGATATTTGAAATCTCCATAAAAAAGTGCCTTAATAAAGTGAAAATATTTTTTTTCTAACCTACTTAGAGTTATAAATAAAAAACGAAAATGGGAAAATCTCGTTTTTCAACTGTCTATCGCAAGCCAAGCAAAATATGGAAAGTTTTACTGCGCAGGGTAGTAGTACTGGAGATTCTGCACATTTTCTCTCATTTAACCAAATCTCTATCTCTTACCGTTTAGGAAATCCCCATGCATTTGACGCTTATCTTGGACACTCTGTATATATGTATCAAAAAGAAATTTAAGTGAACAAAAAAAATTAATCAAAATTATTTTTCGTGTCGATCTCGTATTTGTTATTTGAATGATAGCCAAATGTTTTCGACAACATCTAACATATTTTTAATTATTTCGATTTTGTACCTCAATCAATGCCGCGCCGACAATATTCCGTCGCGTGCCATAGGTTCGCCATCCCTGCTCTTACTATATTTTTATGCCTAAACTGTGTTTACCAATAATTTATAACATTTCGTAGACTAGAACCACACGTGTAATTCCTTGCACGCATCATAGATGTCGCAGTTGTAATAACATAAAGTTTACGATGCCACTGACAGATGTCAGTAATATCTTAAAACTCTTTTTTATTATTCACAGAAATAAAAACCAAAATCATTTGATAATCATATTTATGACGTCATAATGATGGCCACAGATAATAAATTTTTATTTAAATCCCAGCACGAAAAGAACAATAAAACTTGATTCACAAATTTTCGCGAGCTAAACGAGTGTAAATTTGTACAGCGTAATTTCAACATCTTTTGAGTTGGTACTGTTTATGCGTTTCGGTTGAGATCTTTTTATGAGCTTGAGTTTTAGAAACCCAGTTATAAGAAATATAATAATAAATTCCAAATAAAGAAACTTCACCTTATTAAATAAGCAATTACTTTTTATTATCGTTATTTTTAGAACTTGTGTAAACATTCCGTTGATATTTATGACGATCATTTGCGCAAATGTTTCATTCAAAACACGTTTCAGTTGTTTTTTTTTTAAGTGCAACTTCTTAACGTTTGCCTTAATTATTTAACAGTAACGGTGTACCCCCCAGGGGGGACATTGGAATGTGGTTGCTATCACAAATTGCATTTCAATGTTCTACGGGAATTAGCGCTCCCAGGAACCCGAGCTCGTACCAGTCGGTTTTATGCCGACTGGCGGATTCTAATACACAAATGGATTATTTGTTGTGTTGAAGACGCTAATGACCTGAGTTGTCGACGCATCTATAATCTACATTATTATTTAATTAATTTAGTAACGGTGTAACCAAATTTATCTGTAATTGTCAATTTATAAGATGTAGATTTTGCGCAAGTTTCACTTCTGTGGTGTGTAGTGTAAACAACATATCATTGTTTGTCGGACGGCGTTCATACAGTTCGGCCGTCGCCGGGCGAACTGTATATAGAATCACTGTTTGTCGAATGGCGTTCATACAGTTCGGCCGTCGCCGGGCGAACTGTATATAGAATCACTGTTTGTCGAATGGCGTTCATACAGTTCCGCCGTCGCCGGGCGAACTGTATATAGAATCACTGTTTGTCGGATGGCATTCATACAGTTCGGCCGTCGTCGGGCGAACTGTACCTATATAGAATCACTGTTTGTCGTATGGCGTTCATACAGTTCGGCCGTCGCCAGGCGAAGTGTATAGCTTTACCCATTTTGGCGTTCCAGATCACTAATTAGAATCAGCCGGACGTATGTAGAGTTTGCGTAAGAAAGTTTCACTTCTGTAGTGTGTAGTGTGAAGTACACGATCTTATAATTAAACTAAATTTTACAATAACGTTTGAGTATTGCATAAGAAGTTACCCTTCCTACGAGTGTCGGCGACATATACACAATTTTTATTTTTAATTTCTGACTTGCACGCTACTCCCCTAGTGGCTGAGCAATGTAAGTTGTTTATTAAAATGTAGAACAGCATATAATTACTCTAAAATAATTTAGTTATATTCATTGTTTAAACACTAATAAAAGCAGTACACATGAGTTATCACATAGTCAAAGATTTAATTATACTTTTAATCTGTTGTTATTTGAAGTCCCCTTTTATATCTGTGTTCGCGATTAAATTGAAAACCGCTACATCATGTAGGAACGGCTGGACCAATTTTCATGAAATTTGGTATCCAAATTTAAAGTAAAAGTTACCGATTTTTTATTCGGTTAGGTTCAAGTGGAGATTATTTCTTTATTTATAATTATAAATAATACATTGAAAAAATTAAAATATTATTGAATTTTACTTTAGCGTTTGGTAAAGTTACTTTACCGCCTGGTTCTCGTCACGAGCCCGAAATCGGTCATTTTATATCCGGTTTACATGTAAAAAAAGCAGCCATAATACAAAATACTAGCCATTACCCGTGAATTCGCCCACGTATATTTGGACTTAAGATTTATTATCCCCTCCGCGAAAAATTCTCCTTCTGCGAAGCGAAGTCGGTGGTGTTTATAATATTAATAGGATTCCACCAATACGGTGAAATGCAAAAGAATTTGAGAGTTACTTTTTGGTACTATCCCACAGGAATTACACCCCTCCTCCCCGCGAGAAATTTATCAAAATAAAAAATAGCGCCTAAATCACTCAGAGATAGTGTACGAACGTACGTACGTGTACACACACACAAACACACACACACACACACATATCCCTCAAAAAACAATAGATTCGGACTCTGGGGACCACAAAACGTTCAGAATGTCAAAATTTTTCATTCTCAAAATCGGACCCATTACAACTTAACTTCCAATGGGACGTTAAAAAAACAGCAGTTATCGGTAAAACAGAAACTGTATTTATAATATATGAATAAAAATTGTTTAGTTTGTCGATTTTTTCAAATAATATTGCATAATTAAATTTACATAATATCACATTTATAAAATTATTATTCATAATATGGCTACGTTCATGTTTTTAAATAATAAAAATTAACATTACGGCCGACAGAACAATATTTGCATTTAATGGTTCGTATAATTCTGCATACGATTTTATCTTTGTACATAAAAACCATTAAACAAAACGTGAAATGCTCATTTTCCCTTTTTTTTATACATAAACCTAACTAAAAGTCAATTATTAATTAATTACTATAGATTACGCCGTTTATACGATCGATTATTTTATTTAACATTAGAAAATATAATACTTTAACAAAGAGGGGCTTTAGAATAGCCGAGCGTGTAGCGATGCCGTTGTTTTCAAGTGTTTGTGAATTTATTTTTTATAACTCCTGCTTCTAAAGTTCAATATTCGAGCACTGTAAGGCGGGCGTAAAGAGGCGTATTTTATTCACCGTGCGTGAAAGTCCAAAGCGTGCGTAAAAGTACAATCTCTACATCTTATAATTTCGAAATTTCCGCACTTTGTACAATACGCACTCTTCACTTGCTATCGATCGATGTGTTCCTATATATAGTATCGAACGTACAAAGTCCACGTCATGAGAGAGTCATGTTTTAATGATTTATACAGAAGTTAATAACTTTAATAAAAATAAACTAAATCGTAACTTAGTCTGTAATTGTAAATTTCTAAAGACTAGAAGAGCGAATTTTCCGTTTTCATAATTTTTTTTTTCTCTATTAAACTTTAGAAGCAGTCGTTATAAAAAATTATGTTCGATATGTCCGCTTAAAGTGAGATATCTAGTAGGCTTAAATTGAGGCACTCGCTAAAGGGACTGACGCATACACAACCAGATCGAGTGCGCTGTATACCCCCACGAGCCGTTAAGCGAGTGGGGGTAAGCGCACGAGATCTCGTTGTGTATGCGTCAGTCCCTTAGCTCGTGCTTCAATTTAAGCCTACTAGAATACCTCATTTTACGCACACGCATCGAAAATAACTATTATTCAATCATGTTCTACCAAATGCCTATAAGCGATAATTCTATTGAAATCATACTGTCTTAATATCTCAAAAACAATCCCCTGACGACGCTGGAAACGCTGACCCTTTTCATTTAAAAAATAATTGAGCGAAAGTGTCACTTTCTAATCTTTCGATAATTTAAATTTGCCCTCGTTAAACGGTCCTCCGCTATTATTTACTTTTTGGTTGAACTTATTTGTCCCTCACGGTCCATAATGATCAAAAGCATTTTATTAAATTGAAAAAGGTTTACCGGTTTAGTATCAATAAATCAGTGTAGGTTTTTTTTCGCATTACAATTTAAAAACCAACCGATTGATGTAACAGATGTACATTGGAAATGCTGTGAAGGTGGTAGAACTGGTTGTTGTTGTAAGGTTGGCAGGAGTAGATCGCCTCCTGTTATTCCTGCTGCATCGATATATGTACATAAGTACTGAATGCGTTTGCAGCAGGATTTTGATAGCTATTGTAGATTATAGACGATCGGACGTAGCTTAGTTGTGAGCGCACTAGACTCGGATTCGGGAGGTACTGGGTTCAAACCCCGGTGGAAGCAGCCGATGTGGCTAGAACTTTTTACTACTGCCTCTCGCCTAAAAACGATAATACCTGTACCGACCATTTTGTTGAGTTTTTCCATGGTTTCCCTCAATAATTCCAGATGAATATCGAGATGGTTTCTTATTCAAGGCCATGGCCGATTACCTGTCAAACCCCTATCCTCCCAAAGTTGCCTACCTTATCCTAACTTCCTATAATTCCTCCATTTGCACATTGCTATTAATTAAGTTGAAGTTTAAAAAAATGTCTAGCCTTTATCACAAGTATTTGGAATGGGAATGAAGTTTAGAAAATGGGTGTCACTTTATTGTAAGAAAAATCCTGCTGCACCGTGATCTCCAGGCTGCAAAATACCGCTCTAATAGCTTCTTTAGGTCCCCAAACATTCTTGTGCCTTCATGGAAAGAAAATCAGGGGCAAATTGACTGAGTCCTTTGACTCTCTAGAATTATTGAGGGAAACCATGAAAAACCTCAACAAGATGGCCGGGACATAACTTTTCATATTTTGGTCAGAGGCAGTAGGAAAAAGTCGTAGCCACATCTGCTCCCTCCGGGATTCGAACCTAGTACCTTCCGAACGTGAGTATTGCTCTCATCCACTCGATTATTTGATCTGGAATTATTGAGGAAAACCTCAACAAGATGGCCGGTACAGGAATTGCCTTTTCTCGGCAAGAGGCAGTAGGAAAAAGTCCTAGCCACATTTGCTCCCGCCGGGATTCGAACCCAGTACCTTCCGAATGCGAGTCTAGTGCTTTCACCATTAGGCTATGGTTCTATGGACGAAGTATACGCGGATAATACACTATATAGATTGCAAAAGAGCGAATGCGAACGACGTGCGGCCGGTGGAACGGGTAGATTGGTTACCTCCCGATGATGTATCGGATTCCTTTCAATCTTATGAGATGCAAAGGGGATGCCGGCACCACCTTTCAACTACTTCTTCGATTGCATCGAATATCAACAAGAGGCTGTTTGCTTTTGTTTTTTATAGCGTTTCTCTTTCACAAAAAGCGGTATTGAAGTCTTGTTATGTGGATTAGTTATTGGAAAAAATGCTTCGTGAAAGAACGTTTTAATATCAAACACGACTATGATGGGTTTTTTATTTTCAATTTTGTTTTGCTTCACTTATGATTAATATGTTACTCATGCAGAAAGTCTGGAATTATTTTTTCACATATATGGTGTATTCACAGTCTAAAAAACACACTGCAGACAGTATATACCTACCTACCCGTTTTTAGGGTTCCATTTTTAAATGTGTGTGACATTTACCTTAAAGGAATCACACGCCGTTACTCACTTTTATTAAAATCAGTCGAACTACTGAACCGATTTAAATAAAATTTATATGGTACTTACTTCGAGGTATACCTTATCTAATAAAATAAGAACCATCAAAATCGGACTACTCTGTAATAAGTTATTCGTGATATATATATATTAAAAAAAGAGGCTTGGTGTGTGGGTAAAACCACACTGTTATCTTCCCATTGGGTGCCCTTAGAGACCAGAGACTAACATTTTACAACAATTTTACAGTAGTTTTTTTGTTTTAAAAAAACCCGACAATTCGAAATTTTTATATACCTTCTTCATTATGCAATTATGCGTCGAATGAAATTGGTCTGGAATCGATATCATTCTTTGTTCTCGAGATATGCGAACCGACAAAAAGTTCACCAACGTACACACACAGAGACATATCTCTAAAAACAGTAGATTCAGACTCTAGGGACCTCAAAACGTCCAGATATGTCTAAATTTTTCATTCGCAAAATCGGACCCATGACAACAACTTCCAATGGGAAGTTAATTATACATGTTTTTATAAGGGGAAAAAATGACTAAACTTATTAACTGCAATATATTTGAATTAAAAATATGCATTCTGTAAAGTTTTAAGCTTTGTTTGTTAATTACAATACTGTAAGTAATGTGCATTTGTTTTAAAGTTAAATTGAAATACCATTAATTTGTTGAGCTTAATCTGCAAGCTTAGCGACGTGCTTGGCTTTTATATTAACATGTAATATTTTGTAGCTGCTTCTAATAACATGCAGTGGAATGAATTTGTACGTTTTGTGTTTGTTTTTGAATGGCCATAAGTGCCACACAAACTAATTAAATTTTCAGGAGTAAATAGAGAGCTTAATGTCAGGTCACCATATGCAGTATGATACAAATTTTCGTATAATATTTATTTTATGTTAGGATAATAAAATTTAGAAGTATTAAAATACTCGCGCACCGAGGGTTCTGTACAATAATAAAAATAAAGAGTTAGGTAGGGGTAAAAATTAACAGATTTTTGAAGTGAAAACTTCCTTAGGCGCGCTTTGTCTGGGCAGTTAACAACAGCCATGTGAAACGCACCCGACGATGACAGTCGGGGTTACTCGGCTCAAACACGAACACGTATTTGCAGTATGCTGGTAATAATGTGTAGTTCATAAGTGTGCTAATAGATGACATTAAAAACTTCATACGAGTATAAAGTCATTTGTAGTTCACAAGTGCGCTAACAGATGACACTAAAACTTAATATTATCGTTAAGGTATTATATTCATGAAATTTAATTGTATATAGGCCGATTTTAAAATATGCCGATTGTTCTATTGTGTTTATCAGCCTTTAACTTAGATCTGATTAGATTTTGAGTCAAATCGGTTCAGTGGATCCTGAGATATTAAAAAAAACGTTCTCAATGTCACGTATTAACATAGGTAAAAAAAATATAAATGAATTCTAGATGTTATAATATGAAAAATATTTTACTAAAAAAAGAAAATTGTACGTAAATCAAGGTAATCACGATTTTTGCTATATTAAGCTAGCCATCAGTAGATCACCAAACAAAAAAGAGGGCCATGCTTTTTTTCAAAGAATAAAAAAAGTGTGTTTATTTTTTGCAAATATTTACTAGGTGGGAAGTATAGGACTGGTCATCAGTCGAATTTTTTTTTTCTTTTTTCAAACGGTGCTTCGTAATGAAACAGTCTGTATATTGCAAGTGTCGATTTTATAAAAAGGACAACATAAATATAGTGCGATGTGAGTGTTGTAAAAGTTTGTCATTTATATATCGAACAAAATGGTCGAGGATTTTTTTTCGTTCGGCTTTATTTTTTTACGATGTTGTCTAGACTCGCGCTGCATGGACCACAATGATATAACTTATATCTTAAAAATAAAGTAGGCAGAGTTTAGCAGTTATATTTGGCCTTCTGCTGCTCATAAAAATGGCCAAATGAAAATTATCGTTTTTCGATAAAAAATACAGTAAGGCCAAGTCAAATATATCTATAAGTAGTAGATTTTTTTTGTCTTTCGTGAACCTTAGATTTTAAACTCAAAATTGCGGAATTTATAAATTAGTGTTAGACGCTAATGACCTTAGTTATCGAGCGTCTGTAATGTAATAAATAATTAAACAAGCCGTGAGGTGGGTCGTTTATTAGGACTAAAGTGCGAGCCTTGAGGTCCACACGACGAACTTTCCAGTTTGATAAATATTTAATAACAATAATTAAATTAGATATTACACAGAAAAGTAATCATTTTAATTATTAAAACATTATTATTATTTATTTTTAACAATAATTAAAACAAAAAAAAAACGGCTTAACCGATTTTTATAAAATTTATGTCGGATCAAAATGACGTTAACACGCCTCGATTGACACCCTTACGATGTCAATATAATTTTTCATTCGCGAGATATTGTGTAAAATCTACTTTTTTGGAGTTTATTTGGTTAAGAAAAAAGAACGGCTGAACCGATTTTGAAAAAATTTCTTTCAGATCATATTTACGTTAATACGCGTCGATTGGCACCCTAACGTAGTCATCATTTTTCATTCTCGAGATTTCGTCTTAGAAAGAAATCGACACATACGTACGTTACACATACACACAGAAATCTTTCTAAAAATAGTGTAGTGACCTTGAAACATAAAAATTTGTTATACATTTTGATTTCGATTTTCGGACCCATTACAATAACTTCCAATGGGAAGTTAATAAATCAAAATAAAATAAAATCACCGAGATATTTTTTTTAGATTTTTTAGATCTTACATACCTAATATAAAAACACGCATCGCTAATGACCTCAGTCTCGACCTCAGTTGTCAAGCGTCCATAATCTCTCTATAAAGGTAGATACGCAAATTTACATAAGCAAAAGAAACGATTTATTTAGGGTTGTTATGGTTAAATCGCGTCACCACACTTTCGTTTCATCCCAGCATTTTACTTTTCAAATCTTCGAAGCACTCCTGCTTAGAAAGTTTTACATCAAAAATTTAAGTTAGAATATTCATGTCGACATCAATTTGCATAAAAGAAATCAAGTCATAAAAAAAACAAAATATATACTTCTGAAAAACTGGTTTCTTTCACAATTTTAGTTGCAAATAACAAAATCAAAAACTTGAAAATTTTTCTCATCGACTTTTTATATATAAAACTTTTACTGTGTTGACATCATTCAATTTAAACCTAATAATAAGAGCAAGCAGAAGACTGAGAGCTACCACATGGGAGTATGTTTCACACACTGCGCCGTTCCGAAACTATTCCATGTCCAAACACTTCAAATAATAATAATAATGCGTTTAACGTCCGTTTCTTGACATTATGTCATAACAGACGCCATTCGCACCATTACTATTTTCCATTTTACCACTTCCCGTTGTTTTCTACATATTTTAAACTTCAACTTTTTTTTTATTAGCAATGTGCGAATGGAGGAATTATAGGAAATTAGGATAAGGTAGGCAACTTTGGGAGCATTGGAGTTTGACAGGTAATCGGCCATGGCCTTGAATAAGGAACCATCTCGATATTCATCTGGAATTATTGAGGGAAACCATGGAAAACCTCAAACAAGATGGCCGGTACAGAAATTACCGTTTATCGGTGTGAGGCAGTAGGAAAAAGTCCTAGCCACATCTGCCCCCGCCGGGATTCGAACCCAGTACCTTCCCAATGCGAGTCTAGTGCTGTACCACTAAGCTACATTGCTGGGTAAACACTTCAAATACTTTTTCAAGAACGAAAATATCATGAGCGATCTTTAGGGTATGTGCCTCAGCCACAAAAGCGCACGGTTGAAGTTATACTTCATACATATTACATTTACATTTTTGCTTTTCCCCTCTTATCATTTTTAAAATTAAAAAATAATTATTATTAAAATCGGTGAATAGCTTAACATCTGTAATATACAGGGTGCTGAATTGCTTTGCGGGTAATAGGGATTTAACCCGAAAAATCAAACTTTTGTGATTTCCTGCTTCCCTAATTATTTTAGGAAAAATATCTTCGAATAAAAGTTTTAGAACATAAAATTCTGCATCTAAATCATAAAACAAAATTAATTTTACATGCTTTGTAACGGCAGAAATTTGATATGAAAATGTCAAAATTACCTCAAAAACAGATAGCGATAGCCATGGAACTTGAACAAAATGATGACGTTTTAGCTGTCAGAATAATTTCTGATCATTTTGTTCAAGTTCCATGGCTACCGCTATCTGTTTTTGAGGTAATTTTGACATTTTCATATCAAATTTCTGCCGTTACAAAGCATGCAAAATTAATTTTGTTTAATGATTTAGGTGCAGAATTTTATGTTCTAAAACTTTTATTCGAAGATATTTTTCCTAAAATAATTAGGGAAGCAGGAGATCGCAATAGTTTGATTTTACTGGTTAAATCCCTATTACCTGCAAAGCAATTCAGCACCCTGTATAAGTATCCAAAACCTGCTTATAATATTACACTATTTCGAAACATCACAAAATTGATTTTTAAAATTATAATATCTATAAGGAAACGCATTTTTCCTGAGATGAGACATAGCTAGATCGATTAACCCACCCCCCCAACTCATTTTCAGTAAATTTCATTCAAATCGTTAGAGCCTCCTTAAAAAAGCCATAAAAAAGAAGAAAATAATAAAACTTTGAGGTCTGCGCCATTTTAATAAAATATGAAGTCGTTTAAAAAGTGCCAATTTAATTAATATCTATGTACTTTTTAACCGACTACATATTTTATTAAAATGGCGCTAACCTCAAAGTTTTATTATTTTCCTCTTTTTTGTGGCTTTTTGACAGAGGTTTTTTTGTGTTAAAAAGTTTTTTTTTTGAATTCAAAGTTTAATTGTCTTAGGCTATTCGGTTTAAATTGAATCGAAAACAGTTCGGTACCCAACTGGTAAAGTGTGATGGAAAAGTTTGCAGTGTTGGGGGAAGAAAAAACTGTTCAACCGACGCAAAAGTATTTGATGGGATTTGCATCTTTACATGAAATGTTCCTCCGTCCAGAGTAACCAGCTTAAAATACAATACAATAGAAGTTATCATGTCACATTAAAAATGCTATTACTACATAATAAGCCGACATTTTGTCTCATTGATTTCAAAGTAGGTCTGATGCTTGAAAAATTATATACAGGAAAGATTAATATATTTTTTCTTGTGAAATAAATTGACGGGAATATTGGATTGAAACATCGGATTTACTTTTATAAATTAAATTGGTTTATCGTTGAGGTAAAAAATGAAGAGAATTATTTTTATTAAATCGTTTCGATATTAAAAATACAGAGAATTAAAGATTTTATCGACTATAGACATTTATGACTTCAGTTGTCAAGAGTCAATGATTTAGTACTCATTAATTATTTTTTTAAATCTCTAATAATTGAAAATATGAGTCGCTAGAATTCATTGATTAATTTTTGAAGTTCTATTTCTTTAGCGAGGGTAGTGGATTGGAATGACCTCGAGTCAAAAATTACCGACTTAAAAATTAATGAGACGCTGTAGTCACGCTAACAGGGATAAAACGGCACTATAACGATTTGGATGAAATTTACTGAAAAAGGATTTTGGGGGGCAAAAAATCGATCTAGCTAAGTCTCATTCCAGGAAAAAATCGTTTTCTTATAGATTTTATAATTTTAAAAATCAGTTTTTTGACGTTTCGATGATATAATATTGTAAGCAGGCTTTGGATACTTAGGTATAGATGTTATGGTATCCATGGATTTTATGAATTATTACTGAAAAGAGAAAAGCAAAAATGTAAATTTATGAAGTAAAACTTCGACAGTGCGCTTATGTGGATGAGGCACATATCTACACTTTTTTATATTTTCGGAAATTTTCAGGCCATGGCCCAAACTAGCATTTTTGTAAGTAAAGCGAAGAAAGTGAGCTTCAGTTTCCAAAAATTGAAAAGCTCGATCGTTCCTTCTTTTGCATTTTAAATAGGTTACATAGAAATAATAAGGAATATTATGGGACTTGTATCAGATATTTTTTTACTAAATTGTAATATATGAAAATGGAACTCACAATGCAAAAGTTTTATAAATAAAACTTTTTAAAAATTTAGGTCACAAAAATAACATTCGCATTGTAAACGAGAAAATACGTAAATAAGTGAGTATTTCAAATATTTACTTAAAGAGACTTTTTTTGTGAAACTGTGGATTTTAGAATAATATAATATCGACACCTTAGGTAGGGTGAGCAGTTGTACAAGTCTTTTATTTACTGTCACAGCTCACGCAAATTAAACAGAGTTGGTTTAGCTTTTCGTGGCCTTTGGGGACTTGCTCTTTCGGTTATTTGAAATGCATATAGTAGAAAACAAAGAAACACATACTCACTGAACTATAATAAACTGAAAGGCTCATAGGACTATGAGATGAACGATTTTAACATTGGAAATGTTTATGTTCGTATATGGGGGCAGAGTTACGAGTTTTCGTTCAAGGTCAAAAGACAACGGTGTCGCGATCAAGTGAGGAGCAATCATGCAAAATTGAACAAGTGCAATTTTAACATTGGAAATGTTTATGTTCGTATATGGGGGCAGAGTTACGAGTTTTCGTTCAAGGCCAAAAGACAACGGTGTCGCGATCAAGTGAGGAGCAATCATGCAAAATTGAACAAGTGCAATTTTAAAATTGGAAATGTTTATGTTCGTATATGGGGGCAGAGTTACGAGTTTTCGTTAAAGGCCAAAAGACAACGGTGTCGCGATCAAGTGAGGAGCAATCATGCAAAATTGAACAAGTGCAATTTTTTCGAAATGTGTTTTATATCATGTCTAGTTAATTGAGAGGTATTTGCGACGATCTGCGGTGTTCTTTTTGAGCAAATGTTAATAAATACTGTAGAAAAATCCATTTAAAAGTTAAATAATCAAGCAAAAGTGAACGCGTATATAACAGAAGAATAATAGGGTTATTCCTGACAAAACTAAACAGTGCATTGATAAATATTGTGTGTATAATAAACAGTTAATTATGTTTCATATATGCTGTTATTATTTCCAATGTCCTCGATGGTTGCAAGGATTGCGAAATCTGTGAATTTTTTGTGTAGAATTAAGATAAGAATCTTTCGGGCTTATGAGCCGTGGTCTACTGGAATGGCTTCTTCTTTTCCCAGACGTTTCGCTTGCAACTGCGGCAAGCATCTTCAGTGGTCGTAGTGTTCTTCTCGGTGTCCTGCTGTCGAGTGTACTGGTACCTAGTTGTGCAGACGTATTTATAGGTAAGGTACCTGGTAGGGGACTGGCCTGTGATTGGTCTATGGTGCAGTTGACCTCGGATTGGGTGTGTCCATGATTATTGTTTGTTAAATTGAATTTTTTCCGTGGTTTTGGACGGGTATTTTTCAAAGCTGGGAACCAAGCTTTGTTCAGTTTGAGCTGAACTGAACAAAGCTTGCTTCCCAAAGCTTGTGGAAGATTCGGGTAGAGTCCTGATGGTGACATAAGTTTAAAATGATTTTTTCTATGGTGTTGCAATACAACGTTACGTCATTTGATGGATGTTTATAACATGCTAACTTAAGCATTTATTTGTAGTTGATTGCAATCATTGTAAATTGTTTTGACTGTACATTATTGAGTTCCGTGTCTATGACCCATAAATAAAATATGGATCGTTGCCAAGTTATGTCCTGTGGCCTATACATATTTTGTTTAATCATACAGTGGTTTTTGTCACAAATATATCGATCATAGTCTATAGAATATTATTATTTTTAGAATTATGTAATTGTACGATAAAAATTGATTTTTGACCAGTGATGTCCCGTTTTAACTCATTCATGCTCAGTTGCAGAAAGCGTTGTCAAAAAGTATGATTTGACAATTACCTTAGATTGTGACCACATATATTTCTCCATAAGAAATTAAGCATTGTAGAATTTTAAATCGATCCTGCTCGAAAAATAATAATAAGAGCGTAAATAAACACAATATAAACAAACATCGTTTGATCTAATTATTTATTTAGTAGCTGTCCACCGTAACTCTAAAATTTAATGAAATAATTTTTCAAATCGGTTCAGTAATTCCTGAGATTACCCGCCAAAACTTGTTTTCTTTATAATATTACTAGTGGCCCGGTCCGGCTTCGCCCGAGTGCTATGAATTTATGATTTATTAATACATGAATTACGACCGTTTGTCCTATAAAAAATCCTTAAATTCGTAATAAAAAATTTTGAGGGTCACTTATCGGGATAAAAACTGTCATATCTCTCAAGTTGGAGCAAACAATACACATTTACAAAATTTCATTAAAATCGGATGAGCGGTTTCGGAGATTTGCGTGAACGAACATCGTGACACAGGATTTTTATATATTAAGATACTTATAAGTAGTATAGATTTATTTATTTCTGCGCTATAATAATAACTTCAACAAATTGACACGTGTACATATCGAATCTACTTTATATGCCACAAATCCAAAAGTTTTGCACGCATTACAAGGGGAAAATATATTAAAAATAACAAAAAAAAACTTTTTCTGAAGTTTAGAACAGAGTTTTATTAGTGATATGTGTATAACAATGTTTGAATCAAAACATGGTTTGAATATTTATGTCAAAAAGTTCGTATATATGTCAATCACTGTAAGAGTTAAACCATATTTTCTCTGACGAAACACGCAAAAACATAATTCACTTGTTTGTAATACACACATTTCATATAAAGGGTGGTGACGACTGTCGACCATACGATTTTAACATATAAAATCGTACTTTCGTAATTTCCCGCATCCCTAATTATTTTAAGCAAAAAACCTTCAAATAAAAGTTTTAAGATAATAAAATTCTGCATCTAAATCAATAAACAAAATTAAGTTTGCATGCTTTGCAACGGAAGAAATTAGATATTTTGTTTGTTGACTAGATGCAAAATTTTTATGCCCCAAAACTTTTGTTTGAAGATTTTTTTGCTTAAAATAATCAGGAAACCAGGAAATTACGAAAGTATGTTAAAGTCCAAGATCGGCGGGCGCGGTCACCACCCTGTATATATCTGCATATATAATAATATTATGATATATTATATCATAATATTTATTGTTTGCTTATTCAAACAAATTTGTAATACGGATACCTTTGACACGGCACCGAACTATCATCTTTTCAATCTAAACAATCATTCTTTTTTACACCTTACTGTCACAAGGAGCTCATGGAAGCACGCACTCAGCACTCTTAAAGTAATCAGGAACACACAGATTGAATTATTTGAGGGTAGCTGAGATCGCAGGGATGATTTTTTTATAAGATACTAGCTTTCCAGCCCGGCTTCGTCCGAGTAAATTTTAGTTTGACAATGAAATACTCTAAAAGCTACAAATCTTTTATCATTTTACTGTATTCCTGGTAGTTTAGCCAACGTACACCAATTTAGTTCAGGGATCGCGTGCGAGACATCCTACTTTAGAATCATCATGGAGATGCTTAAAACTTATTATCTCCTGATGATCATGCTAACATGGTTGGAGAAACGTGCATCGAGAAAAAAGGGTTGCAGAACGCATTGTCAGAAAATCTGATGTAACATTTTATATTTATGCAGGAACAGTCTAATGTCGTTGTCAAACTCCCTGCCATGTAGAACATTAGATTGTACTCACACAAAAACAAATTATTGATTTACATAGAAAAAGATCGCTTTTCAAGCTAAATTTTGATCAAAATGCGTAGAAAAATGTTGTTTCGAAGCGAAAATTGTATAAAAAACTATGTTAAATAGCTGTATATACAGTTTTAAAAAAAGATCGTTTTAATTGATCAATTATTTTTCGAACAGGATCGATTTTAAAATCTACAATACTTACTTTTCTTATGGAGAAATATGTGTGGTCACATTCTAAGATCATAGTCAAATCAGATTTTTTGACAATGCTTTCTGCAACCCAGCAGTAGTGCTTTGTTGCTACATTATCTTCACAGCAGTTCCACCCTTCGTTAAGAGACTCAGTGAGGTGGCGCCTTAAAAATAAACTAGAGAGAAAACTCGATATCATTGTCAAATCAGATTTTTTGACACTGCTTTCTGCAACCCAGCATTAGTGTTTTGTAAAAATTAATAAACAAACACTCATGTTCTTACCAAGTGCCTAGCGATAATTCTATAGAATTTAGTGTTTTGTTGTTACATTATCTTAACACCAAAGGTTCCACCCTTCCTCAAGAGGTTCATTAAGGTGGCGCCCTACAAAAAACTAGAGAGAAAACTCTATTTTCAATTTTTTTCGAAAGTACCTTTCATTAAATGACATTATTATTAACATCACGTTTCAATCATAAAAATTCGTAACAGGATTCCAGGAAGCAATCTTGGACTATTAACATTTAAAGCGGCTAAAATTGTCTTTCGGAAATGCGTATATTTCTGTGTCAAAAAATCCATAAAAACATTTCCACTTGTAAACTATTTTTTCCAGACATGAAACCATAAGTAATAGTCCGGAGGTGTATTGAAAATGAGGTGAAGTTTTCTGATAAATCAACATGAACGACCGTTTTCGTGTCACTGGAGACCCATACAGCGGTCGTCGCTGACCGTTTGCCAACAATAAGCTGCTATTATAACTTCAACAAACAGCTACGCTATACTCACAAACACATTTATATAAAATATATTATTATGTGGATACAAAAAACATTTGATAAACGCATGTGATGCGCTTACTCAAAGCAAGTTTATTAAGTTTTATGCAATTTGTCTAGGAGATAATAATGATAGACTAATGCTGGGTTTATCGTACAATTTTATTTTTGACATGAAAACTTCCTTAGGCGCGCTTTACCTGGGCTGTTAACAACAGTGATGTGAAACGTACCCGACGGTGACAATCGAGGCTACTCGGCTCAAACACGAACACGTATTTGCAATATGCTGGGAATAGTGTGCTAATAGTCAATAGATGACACTAAAAACTTAACGCGAGTAAAAAGTCATTTGTAGTTCACAAGTGCGCTAACAGATGACACTAAAACTTAATATTATATCGTTAAGGTATTATACATATTCATTAAATTTAATTGTATAGGTTGATTTTAATATATTTGTAATTAAAGTGATTAAAAAATTATACATAAGTATATATATTTTAAAATTAGAAAATCTGAAGTTTTCACTTCTGTCGTATGGTCATAAGCACACATCCATTTTTTTTAATCACGCTGTTAATTGACGGGTTGCTATGGTAACGAAACGCAGCAACCAATGAATTCAAATTGGTTGCTGCGTTTCGTTACCATAGCAACCCGTCATTTAACAGCGTGATTAAAAAACTGCGTGATTAAAATGTACGATAAACCGGCTATAAGTATATTAGGGTGGGTCTTAAAATGGTCATTTTCTAAAATTAATGGTCCCATAGGTAAATGTTTTTTGTCAAGGTACATATATCGTTTAAAATCTCTGAAAAAATTTCCAAAATATGTAAGAAGTTTCAAAATTAATAATACAATACAAAAATGGGGAGAATTTCTCGCGGGGGGAATAATTCCTGTGGGATAGTAACAAAACATAACTCTGCAATTGTTTTGCACTTCAGTGTACTGGCGAATTCCTAGTAATATTATAAACACCATCAGCCCGGCTTCGCTTCGCAGGGGAAGAATTTCTCGCGGGGGGATAATAAATCATAATTTTATAGCACCCGGGCGAAGCTGGACGGAACAGCTAGTTAATTAATACATGAAATGTCGGTTCAAATGAAAACAGGATAATAAAAGTTACATGCAATCCAACACCTGTCTGACACTTTAACCTCAATAAAGCTTGCATGCAACTCATTAGCACTTTAAGAACAAGTAAAAACAAATAGTAGCACATAAAGCTGTAAGTGTACAAGGAGTAAAGTTCACGTAAGAATGTGTCAAACAAAATAAATTATTACCAACTCTTTGTTTTGGAATAAGGCCTGATTCACACTTGGTTCGATCATGTGTTATCAAGTGTTAAAATTATTGTGTCTTTTTGAGTGTGTTAACATTGGAAATGTTTATGTTCGTATATGGGGGCAGAGTTACGAGTTTTCGTTCAAGGCCAAAAGACAACGGTGTCGCGATCAAGTGAGGAGCAATCATGCAAAATTGAACAAGTGCAATTTTTTCGAAATGTGTTTTATATCATGTCTAGTTAATTGAGAGGTATTTGCGACGATCTGCGGTGTTATTTTTGAAAAAATGTTAATAAATACTGTAGAAAAATCCATTTAAAAGTTAAGTAATCAAGCAAAAGTGAACGCGTAGATAACAGAAGAATGATAGGGTTATTCCTGACAAAACTAAACAGTGCATTGATAAATATTGTGTGTATAATAATTAATAAACAGTTAATTATGTTTCATATATGCTGTTATCATTTCCAATGTCCTCGATGGTTGCAAGGATTGCGAAATCTGTGAATTTTTTTTTAAGTGTTGCCGTCTAGATCTAGACTTTCTAGACTCTTGTCTTGTCTTGTCTAGATTTTCAAGGCAAGACTTGCTTTATTTAGATCAAGACTCTTGCCAAAACTCTAGACAATTTTCAAGAGTCTAGATAAACTAAGTAGTAGTATGTAAAGGTTTACTTTACCTATTACTACTAATCTAGACTCTTGAAAATAATCTAGAATCTTAATATTAGACAAGACAAGAGTTTGTTAATCTAGACTTAGACTTAGTGAAGTCTTGATATTTCAAGACAAGATTTAAGTGAAGTCTTGTCTTGATATTTCAAGACAAGACAAGAGTTTGTTAATCTAGACTTAGACTAGTGAAGTCTTGATATTTCAAGACAAAACTTAAGTGAAGTCTTGTCTTGATATTTCAAGACAAGACAAGACAATGAAAGTCTTGTCTTGTCTTGTCTAGACGGCAACACTAGTTTTTTTTAAATACCACCAACAGCTAAGGTTATTTGGGCCTAGCACCAATTCATATTTTCAATTCATATTTGTTTTTTTAATAATAAATTGAAAATCCATTTGACACTTTTACCAGCTCTCGAGCTAGAACCCGGAAACTGGAGACTTGTAATAGAGGAACCATAGCAACGCCATGTAAACAACAGCATTGCTACACGCTCGGCTATTCTCAAGCCCTGTGTCTTTTTGAGACAACATCAAATATTCTGTATTGTCGACCACAATATTGGTTTTTTTAAGTGTCTATGAGCTCCGCTTAAGAAACAATGTGTTCATTGGTTGTTGAGTTTCGTTACCATAGAAACCCGTTATTTAACAGCGTGAATAAAAAAATAGCGTGATTAAAATGTCCGAATAACCCACCATAAATCTTTAAAAAATGTGAGATGGTTATACGAAAGATATTGTAAATTATAGACGCTCGAAAACAGATGTCATAAGCGAAAAAGGTTATACGAGTGTCACACGTCTCACAAAAGAATATAGTAAGACTTCAAGTTTTTCTTTCTTTTATTTATGAATGACTGATTCAAAATATAGTTAAAAATGAATGAAATCTAAAAATAAATCATTTTACTGTCACAATACCAGGAAACCAGGAAGAAGGAGACTGCAACAATGCTTTATTAAATGGTTTATTCATTGTTTATTATAACCCTTTATAACAAAGAAAGAAATTAAGTTTTTCCGAGGTTAAATATTTAGAATAATAAATAATAAAAACGCATCAAGAACAAAATGTGCACTCATTCATTGTTTATACACGAACTTTGTGAACTTTGGCACATAAACATAAAATGGTGCAGTGCTCCAAGTGTTCTATTAAGCGGACAGATTTAGAGGTAGGTACGCCAGCACAATTGCTATATCCCTACTAAATCTGTACCAAAACATTGAACTATCCCATGTCCAAAATTAGACTACTTTTTACCCACACTGCTCATTCCCTCGTTATAATATATATTTTTTGCCATACCCACTACAAAATAGCTACTTTCGACGTATGTATAGCGACCATTAATGACCCATTTAACAGGCAGGTGTGCGGAAAATTGTTTACTTTCTGCACTAGCGCAGAAAATAACGGTTGCCGTAGCAACTTCTGTTTATTCGCTCTATACGCTTGCATGCGCCTGTCATTACTTACTTGCACGAAATTCGCGGCACACTGGAAAGGAAAGGTGGCGACGCAAACGACCTGTCAGAATTTTTTTAAAATGACGTGAAAAGTCGGTATTTTTTAATACCATATAATATGTCTCGTACGTAATGGTATTACATATCTAGACATACTGCAATCTACTAGCAGCTGAGAAATTTTTGAGTTTTCTTAAAAATGCCAAAAGTAAGAAGACCCCCCTCTTTGAACAAATTTGCGAAATTTTTGAAAAAAAAATTCGACCCGATTCGTCTGATATTAAGTCTATTTATAGAAAAAATAACGCTGAATCGACTCTAACAACCCGCACTTTTATTTTCAAAGCTATAAACAGCATCTGAGAAATTTTTGAGTTTTCTTAAAAATGCCAAAAGTAAGAAGACCCCCCTCTTTGTACAAATTTGCGAAATTTTTGAAAAAAAAATTCGACCCGATTCGTCTGATATTAAGTCTATTTATAGAAAAAATAACGCTGAATCGACTCTAACAACCCGCACTTTTATTTTCAAAGCTATAAACAGCATCTGAGAAATTTTTGAGTTTTCTTAAAAATGCCAAAAGTAAGAAGACCCCCCTCTTTGAACAAATTTGCGAAATTTTTGAAAAAAAAATTCGACCCGATTCGTCTGATATTAAGTCTATTTATAGAAAAAATAACGCTGAATCGACTCTAACAACCCGCACTTTTATTTTCAAAGCTATAAACAGCATCTGAGAAATTTTTGAGTTTTCTTAAAAATGCCAAAAGTAAGAAGACCCCCCTCTTTGTACAAATTTGCGAAATTTTTGAAAAAAAAATTCGACCCGATTCGTCTGATATTAAGTCTATTTATAGAAAAAATAACGCTGAATCGACTCCAACAACCCGCACTTTTATTTTGTGCCGCACTGTTTGCATTGCAGACCGCGGAGATTCCTCTCCTTTACGTCTATACTCCTTGCTTAAATCATTCACAGAAGTGTTTGTTTTGATCTTTTCTCAGCGAAAGAAATAAAAATAATACCCATAAACAATAACGTGAAAATGAACTCTAACAAGGAAATATAAAGGCAGGCCATTTTCATAAATATTTGATAGAATTTTCAGCGAGCAGATTTTTTCCCGCGACAGAGGTGATAAATAATACAGTGAGTTAGAACGCGGCTCGGGTAGGTCAACGCGGTAACACTTTATTCTTATATAAGCCATTACAGTACAAAATATACGAGTGCAGAGTTGGCTGGTTTTAACTAACATCATTAAAAACGCTAATTGCCTCTGTTTACCTGTTCACCTGTTGGAATTACATTCTAAATACCTCATCACTTTCAATTTTATCTTGCTAGAAATTGACGTGTCAAAAAGTGAGTAAGGTAAAATTGGGATAAAAGACGCACTTCTTGAAACAAAACTCGTGAAATTAAAAAAAAGTTATAATAAATTAGTTATTTATGAACTTGAGAGTAGCTACATTAATGGCCGGTTTATCGTATATTGTAGCGAACCCCAAGATGTTACGCCGCTGGCCACAATGGATAGGAAACCCTAAGATGTTACGCCACTGGCAACAACAGAAGCATCGAGAATAAGTCATAGTGGCGTGGCGGGGAATGGTGTCGCAGATACGCGAAGACACAAGAATGTTCTAGTAAGCGCGGCGAGCGTGGCGGGGTCAAGCTGCTGCTCTATATAAGAGACGAGTGTCGTGTTATGGGGAACGAGTGTCGTGTTATGGGGAACGAGTGTCGTGATAGTATACAAACAGCAAATAAATACACATATAAATTGTAGTGTTATTATAGTGCTATATTGAAGTATTTTCACTTTGTTTGAGAATTACTGTTCGTGTTATTATTATACAAACAGTGTTGACTGTTGAAATTGACTTTTCATTGTTACGAATTATTGTATATTGTTGTTTACATTTTTAATTATTGAAATAAATAATTTATTCCACCCACGTAGAAAACAGTTTTGTTACAATATGTTATTTTCATCACGCTGTTAAATTTTGACAGCTACGTGTTCATTGGTTGCTGCGTTTCGTTACCATAGCAACCCGTCACTTAATCGTGTGATTAAAATAACATCGTGATTAAAATGTACAATAAACTAGCCATAAGACAGATTTTTATAAATAAGGGTAGTTTATTGATGAACAAAAAAAGTCAAGAGGTGTCATGGGACACCCGACAGAAGCTATGCTTTTTACGTCAACACATGCGATGGGCTACGCAAGCCCAGTACAAAATATAAATACAATTTAATTGAAATAAGAATTAAAATACTTATATTATTTAAAATTACTTGTATAGATACACACAGTACTAATGTTGTACAACACGTTATCTTTGTATTGGTGCATATACGTGTACATAGGCCACTGCGCGTGCGCCAGTATATTACTTTCACAACTGGCCAAACGCAATACGTATAAAGTATATCTATATAGCTTTCAGTGTAGCTATAGATATACTTTTAAAATGAGCATGTCGGTGATGTGACGCGAACCCATAAGTTTTTCCTCTCTCAGAAATCGTCTAACGCGCCTATAGAAGCATAACTTCAAGCTATATAGATATTGTAGCAAAATCCCAGATGTTACGCCGCTGGCGACAATAGAATCATCGAGAACAAGTAACAATGGTGAGGCGTGGCATGATATCGAAGACACAGGTAATCACCAGAATGTTCTGGAAAGCACGCGAGCGTAAGGGGGTCAAGCTGCTAGCTCTATATAAGCATGAGCAGTCACCGGAGAGAACAACGAGAGTGGTGTGACAGTGTCGATTTGAAATAAATACAGCATATAAATTGTTCAGTGATATTAAAGCGCTTCTGTTCATTTAAGAATTACTGTTCGTGTTATTATTATTTAAACAGTGTTGACTGTTAGAATTGAGATATAATTGTTACATTTTATTGTTATCTATTGTTGTTACATTTTTAATTATTGTAAATAAATAATTTATTCCACCCACGCAAGAAAACAGTTTTGTTACAATATACTTTTAACATGAGCATGTCGGTGACGTGACGCGAACCCATAAGTTTTTCCCCTCCCAGAAATCGTCTAACGCGCCTATAGAAGCATAGCTTCAAAAATAAAATTGCGATATATACCTGAGCAATTCACCACCCTGTATATTTATAAAATCGTATATCTACACCATTATTCAACTTTTGTACGGTCCTTCGAAGAGAGATTTGTAATTTTCGTAACACGTTACATGAAAATACTTTTAAGCTGTAACAACAAACATTAACATAATCTAGATAGAAATATAAATAAATGTATATTTATTTTGGCATGTGTTAAAAATGTAACAACATTTGTTTTTAAGTGATATTGCATGCAGATAAAACGTACAATGCGGTAACGATAATCCATCAAAACCTTTTTTAAGACCACCAACAACCAGGATAATTTGGGTCTAGAGCCCCAATTCATATTTTTAATTTACCTATATCTAAGATATTTTAAGGCATTTTAAGCCGTCATAACTCCTACACTAAAAGAGATACGAATTTATGCTTGGGCCGAAACGATTCAGCGTACTTTTTTCTATAAGACACATTAATAATACAAGTACTACTAAAGGGGACCGTGTGATCTAGTGGTTAGCGCACCGGCCTGTAGATCAGACGGTCGTGGGTTCGAATCCCACCTGCGCTAAAGGATGTTTTGTGATGTCATTTAGTTTTAAGAAAGTTGTTATTTAGTGTAGTTAAAAGACGCTAATGACCTGAGATGTCGACGCGTCTATAATCTACAATAAATAAAAATAAGTACTACCTATTAAAAAAAAGTTTATCGCAACCATACAGTAAAAACTTAAAGAAAAAATGAAAATGAATTTCCCTATCAGTTTTAAAAACGTAAATATTTCTGTAGTTCATATATAAATAAACAAGAAACGTAGTATCAGTCATTCAAAACTTTGTTCATTAAACAGTTTATTTCTCATTTAAATAAAACGTCAAATCCTGGGAAAATATGGTTTTTTATTTAAAAAATAGGTAGGTAATTAATTTTCGTCCTTTGATTATTTATCAGCGAACAGCATACTAAATATATTAATCAATCAATACTAATAAATTATTAGTGTTGCCGTCTAGACAAGACAAGACTTTCAAAGTCTTGTCTTGTCTTGAAATATCAAGACAAGACTTCACTTAAGTCTTGTCTTGAAATATCAAGACTTCACTAAGTCTAAGTCTAGATTAAAAAACTCTTGTTTTGCCTAATATCAAGACTAGATTATTTTCAAGAATCTAGATTAACCGAGTGCTTTACTTTAGGTAGGTACCTACTACTACATAGTTTATCTAGACTTTTGAAAATTGTCTAGAGTTTTGGCAAGAGTCTTGATCTAAATAAAGCAAGTCTTGTCTTGTCTTGAAAATTTCTAGACAAGACTTTTGCAAGTCTTGTCTTGAAAATCTAGACAAGACAAGACAAGAGTCTAGAAAGTCCAGATATAGACGGCAACCCTACTAATAATAATAAAACTGTGAAGAAAGTGTGTGTGTGTGTGTGTGTGTGTGTGTGTCTGTCTGTTCCGCCATAACTAAACCCCAAATCCGATTTCATTGAAATTTGGTACACGCATATAGCGCTCCTCAACTTAAAGGATAGCCTACTTTATATCCGGCTTCGCTCGAGTTAAGGTAAAGTGTGTAAAGTAAAATTGTGTAATGTGACAATGTGTGAAGTGGAAATGTGTAAAGTGAAATTGTGTAATGTGACAATGTGTAAAGTGAAATTGTGTAATGTGACAATGTGTAATGTGAGATTGTGTAAAATGCCAATGTATAATGTTACAATGTGTATACCCTAGATTTACACACTGGAAATTAGCAGTGGAATAAAAACAGCTGCTTTGTATATATACACTGCTGGAACAGTTAAAAGTTTATATTTATTAAAAACTGGACGACACGAATCCGTATACCTAAGTTTAAAAATAATTCTTAAGGCTTTTTTTTGTAAGAAAAATATACGGTTGACATATGATGATTTGCCCCACAACAGAATTCCATAATTTATATATGAATAAATTGATGCAAAATAATATGTTAAAAGTGTATGCTCATCAACAAGATATGATAATCTTCTTAAAGGAAAAAGAGCACTGGATATTTTAGTGCAGCATTCGTCTATGTGAAAAGACCAGTTTAAGTTAGAGTTAACAATTAGACCTAAAAATTTGAAATTATCAACTTGTTCAATCAAACTGTCATTGATAACAATAGCAGGTAAAACACTAAGTTGATTCTGCCTTGTATGAAATAAAATTGATGCTGTCTTGCTAATATTTAATTTAAGGTCATTATTAACACACCAGTCAAAAACTTGATTACTGCCAACATTGGCATCAATTTCAATTTCGGTCATATCACGACTTTGAGTTAACAAAGTGACGTCGTCGGCATACATGATGACTTTTCTGTTCGGGTCAAAATAACCAGGTAAACTGTTTATATAAATTAAAAAAAGAATTGGACCCAAGGTAGAACCTTGAGGAACTCCTTTATTTAAATTTAGCTCCGATGAAAAATGTTCTGAGATATTAACTTTTTGAGTTCTGTTCGATAGAAACGACTTTAGCCAGTCAAAAGCTTTACCTCTAATACCTACATTAAATAAATTGTCAAGTAAAATTGCATGATTAACGGAATCGAATGCTTTACTGAGGTCAAGAAATACGGCTGAAGCAAAGCGACCATCGTTAAAAGCGCACAAAATAAATTCAACTAAATCAACCATAGCCGTCTCGGTACCTTTTCCATTCAAAAATCCATGTTGATCTTTATTGATAATACCTAAATTATTCAAAAAGTACATTAAACGTGCACAGAAGGCACTTTCAAAGATCTTAGAGAAAACAGAAAGCACTGAAATAGGTCTATAATTACAGACATTGGTAATGTCACCTTTTTTATGTACTGGTACTACTTTCGCTTGTTTAATTAGCTCGGGAAATTGTCCACTCAGAAAAGATCTATTAATTAAATAAGTTACAGGGAGGACAACGTGACTAAAAGTGTCTTTAAAAATAGATACAGGAATTTGATCAATTCCACTAGAAAATCCTGGTTTCATTTTACGAACTAAATTTAAGATTTCGTGTGAATCTACAGGTGATAAGAAAATAGTTTCGCTATTAATAGTATGTTTCGAAACTCCATTAGCTCCAGGTGAAAGGCCGTGTAGGATATTACTCGACTGTATAAAATAATTATTAAACATATTTGCAATGCTAGCTGTATCATGTACTTTAGTGATACCATCTGAAATTAATTCGGGAAATTTATTACAACAAGTTTTAGTTTCACGTTTAATGATGTTCCACATACATTTACTCTTATTTGCGGAATTCTTTAAATAGTCGGTATTGTGGATTAACTTAGCTGCACGAATAACTCTCCGATATATTATTTTATATCTTTTAAAGTATACTAGAAATTCAGGATCATTATTTATTTTACTGAGACGGCTAAGCAGTTTCAGTTTGTTGCCGGAAACACGAATTCCACGAGTAATCCATGGACAGGGAGGTTTAGATTTTTGCTTAATTTTTATTTTTAAAAGAGGGAAGGCTATGTTGAATAGTCGACAGTATTCTGTATAAAACTGGGAAAATGCATTATTGAAACATAATGAGTCATTTTGAATACTATCCCACTGTGCAATTGATAACAAATAATGGAAATAAGCAATGTTAGTTTCATTAAATATTCTCTTATATTTATAACTTTCGGACTGACAATATGGAATGGTTGAAAATGTAATAAGTTGAGCAAAGTGGTCAGATATAGCTGAGTTAATAACTTTAACAGAAATATCATTAGGTATATTAGTGATGACATTGTCAATAATGGTTGAGCTATGGTTCGTAACTCTTGTGAACGTGTTCACAGTTGTAAATAAGCTATATGATAAAAGAACATTATTAAATTGTTTTACCTTGGGGCAATTTGAATCCATAAAATTTATATTATAATCGCCGACTAGAAATAATTTGACCTTGGGAGCATATACCATTTTTACCATATCATCAAACTTACGAATAAACTCGTCATAGTCACCAGTCGGTGATCGATAAATACAAACAATGACAAAAGTATCAAAACCAGCAGTGTATTTTATTCCGACAGCTTCAAATGTTTTATCAACACAAAATTTGTTAATACTGTCAATTGGAGTAGCTTGAAGATCATTTCTACGGTAAATACAAACACCACCATGTTTGAAAGTCTTACGGCAGTAGCTATTACACAAAACAAACCCATTAAATTTTACAAACGGTATTTCAGCACTCGTGCACCAGTGCTCAGACATACATATAAAGAAAGGATTAAGATCATCAGTAAGTATTTGCAGCTCGTCAATTTTATTTTTTATACACTGAACATTTTGATGAATAATATGTATAGCATTGTTATCTATACTAGCTTGTTTATTGCACTTATGTAAAGAAGTATTTATGCTCGGTCTAAAAAATTATTCACAACTACATTTTGACAATTTTTAGTATAAAATGATTTTTTATTAACATTAACATTAACTAGATTTGGATTCTGGATATTTGACCAGTTGTGTATGAAATCATAAATTTGAGCTGCAAATTTTGTTTTTGCGTTTCTTAACAAATGTAGGCCATGCTTGGTATAATCATTTCTGTCAAGAATCTTATTTATATCGAACAGATATATATTATTGTTAGTACGTTGTAATTGATTATAAAGGCGAAATAATTTTATATTATATTTATAAATGATACTATTCAAATGCAATTCATCATATCTATAAGGTATTGTTGTTAAGATCAGATTAGTATAAAAACATGCACGCACTGATTTTTGTACATCGCTTAAAAAGTTTGCAATATTATTATCACTGATGTCATTAGAACCGGCCATAATTATAATAAAATCGTCCAAAGTCATATCAACTCCCAATTTTTGAATAGATTCAGTGACTTGGCCATATTTTGCATTCGGTTTGAAAATTGTCTCAATTTTAAATTTATTGCCTAGTTTATCATTCAGACTAGCGTAACAATTTCTGCCATGGCTATCCGCGAGTAATAATAATTTGTTACCCTTTGCAGAGTCGATCTTGTCATTATTTTTCATTTTAACATTAATTTGTTTTTGTTTGGAAGTATTCGATTCACTTTTTGGTTTATAAACGCTATTAGATACCCTAGATTTATCTTTTTTCTTTTTTAGGTTCAATTTAGGTGTTTCACAATCTGACCAATCTTCAGATTCTTCAGACTCTGAACTCGAAACTTCATATCTATTTTTCACTATAACATTGACCTCCAAATGTTTATTTGAATTATTCGCTAACGCATTTTTGTGTTGAGATGGTGGGTCAGGATAGGATTTAACACTTCTAAAAGTTTAAAGTTTTAATTTACTACCTACATGAGTTGAGTATGTTCCGGAATAGCTGTGCCGCTGACCTGATTTTAAATTGTTTTTCGAAACACGATATTTCCGTTTTTAATTAGCGTATCTCATTTGTTTATTCGTTTTAATTAAAAACGAGAAATAACCAGATGTTTGAACGAAATTTTAATACCTAGAAGTTTTTTTCACTACCTAATTTTATAAATACCTATACAGTTATTTTTTATGAAACATTTTAATAAAAAAAAATGCATTTAATACATAAAGATATTAATGAAGTACCTACATATATTTTTAACTATATTCTAGCGACATGGGAACATAAGTATCCAAAGCCTGCTTACAATATTGCACTATTTAGGAATGTCAAAAATTGATTTTTAAACCTACAAAATCTATAAGAAAACGAATTTTTCCTGAGGTGACACCTAGCTAGATCGATTTTTTGCCTCCTAAAACCCTTTTTTTCATTCAAATCAACAGTCGTTTTATCCCTGTCAGCGTTTCATTAATTTTTGAGTCGGTATTTTTTTAATCGAGGTCATTCCAATTCACTCGCTAAAGAAGCATAACTTAAATAAATCACGGACTATTTCGAGATAAGCGGTTTTGATTACAGACCATCGATTGTGTTGTATTGTGTATTTTTTTTATCAAAGTAAGACAGAACGAAAAAATATAACATCTTCAGTTGGCTTTGCACAATATTTCTGTTGATGTGTTACGGTTTTGTTTGTCTGTTTGCTCATGTATTTTCAGTATACTTTCAGAGGCCGTTTTCATGAAATTGTCACGCATGATCGAAAACGAGATTTTCCACCAGTGTGTTGCGTGACGTCACAGTTGATTTAACCAGCGTAAAGTCGAAGCTGTTTGTGACTTTTAGAGAACATTTACTTTGAATCTAAAACTTGAAATGTCGTTTATTCAAAACAGTTCATTCGATATTTACATATTGTTAAAACAATTTACAGAATTTAACACCTTGTCAAAGCAACCGCTAGTTAACTTAACTGTACCGTGCAGTACTCTTATGTGTTTGTGTTTTAAAGACCACCAACAGCTAAGGTTATTTGGGCCTAGCACCAATTCATATTTCCAATTCATTATTTTTTTTTAATAATAAATTGAAAATCCAATTGACACTTTTACCAGCTCTCGGGCTAGAACCCGGGAACTAAGGACTTATAATAGAGGAAACCATAGCAACGCCATGTAAAAATAGCATTGATACACGCTCGGCCATTCTGAAGCCCTCATAAAATATAGGTAATAAATAAAATAATTGTAATTTATTTTTTTTATATTTTAAATTGTTATCCAATACCTATATAATATTTTCATTACAAAAAAATATAATAAGCCTTGGGGATTCGAACCTGGGCTTGGCGTTTGTACCTGTCGGTAAACTTGTACTTTTCCGCACGGCCACCTGGATTAATCGTCGAGTTTTACTTCACAAATGTACTGTTTTCTTCGATCTTCTATCCTGTCAGTACAATTTTTTATTCCAATTTAAGATACTTTACTAACCACATAAATACAGATATTTTCGAAACAAATGTAGCCAACATGCAAACTTTCATGTTCCTAGCTCATTCAAAAATAAAGTACATTTCGTTCGTACACAAGTCAATGAGTACGTTCTATTGTTATTCAGTGCTGGGGTGGTTAACAATTGATGCATTTGATTCATTCACATTTCTAAAAAGGGCAAAAATACGCGTAGAACAATTATTTTTTAGTGTTTGAACTAAAAATGCATGTGGTGGAAGGACGGGTATTAATGGCGGGAAAACGGGTATTTTTGGTGGAAGGACGGGTATTAAAGGTGTGAATAATAATGATAGTAAAACGGGCATTAATGGTGGAAAAACGGGTGTTAATGGTGGAAAAACGGGTGTTAATGGTGGAAAAACGGGTATTGCTGGTGGGAGAGCGGGTACATAAATTATTTTTGTTTTTTCATAGAAATGTTCTATAATATTTCTAGACGTTTAAAAATTATTGTTATTATGCTTTGTCAAATGAAAAAGTAAGATGTGCACGAATATTAATGAATGAAAAGGTTATATTTTACATAAAGGACGTTCGTCATAATATATATTGTTGAATTTACGAGTTTAGATTTCGTATTAAGGAGGTTCAACAATATTGTTGAATATCCGAAGTTAGACAACCCTACATGCGGTCCTATATCTTAGGCAGTAAGGCAAAACTGTTTATGTAAAAATTTAGATATTGGTTGTATTTAGTGTAAATAGATAGCACAATCCGCCGCGATAGTGGAGAGGTTCGGGTTCATATCCCGACTGTGACAACGGTTGATAATAAAAATTTTTCCCAATAGTGCAGAGATAATTATATAATTTGGCTGAAAAAAATATAACTTCACATACTTGGTTGTATTTAATTATTAAAATAATAAATTAGAAATATTAATTGGTAGGTCCTACTTGAATTCAATCCGGTTTGTACGGCCGGATGAAGCCGGGCTGAGCAGCCGTCATTCGCTAAATTTCAAAATAACTGAATACTTTGATTACATAATATTAAAAATTATTAATTGCAAAATAAAACTATAGAAATGTAGTTCTACGTCTTCGGTTGCGGCACAATCGTAATTAGGTATTTGAATTTAAAAAAAATTATTAATTTTTTAATTTTTTCTAATAATTTAACATAAATAATATTGAAAAACGAAAAGAAAAATTTTTTTAAAGCCATAGATTAAATACTAAAAATTAATTAAAATGTATAAAAATTTAAAAAATATAACGTGACTTCAAAACGCGCCAGGAATGTTTGTGACGTCGTTATGTTAAAATTTGTGTGCATGTGTTGGTATTTGTGTATGTGTATTATACATACTATCAAAAATAATAAATTTTTAACTTGGTCGCACGCGTTCGGATTCTTTCGGAACTGAGATTAAAAATTAATTTTTATTTAAATATAACTTTTTAATTAGTAAGCAAAAAAATTTAATGAAAACAGTTTTGCTATAAAACTTGTATGTGGTCTTTCCATTTAAGTAAAAAAAAATCATTCAAAAACCCAATTACTGTGCCTCTTGTCATTTTCAATTTACATTTCGAAGATTTTGGTTTTAATCGTTTTTGATTGCTTCTGTTGGAAAAGTGGGGGGTAGCAGGCAAAATTGTGAAGATATTGGTTGAAAAAAACGCCATACACGGTTTCGTTTTGCGGTCTCAGATGTAATATACCTGCATCATAGATATAGGCAATGCTGTTGGCATCTAAATTATACATTATAATTTATAGTATTTCGTATAATGTACGCACAATATCCAAAACGGAAAGCCGGGACACATCCAAAACATAAATCAATTCATGTTCTGCCGGCGCGCGCGGCGGGGCCCGCAATCGGGACGCGCGGATAAAACGCGGAAATAATTTATGATAACTTTTATATAATTTCCATTTACATTAAAATCAAAGCGGGATTCTGAATCATATACACTTTTATTTGTTTTTTTATTTTAAATATCTGCGTCTGAATGGCAAAATCGACGATGTTGCCGATTTCTGATAATTTTATTAACCGACTTCAAAAAAAGAAGGTGGTTCTCAATTCGGTTGCATTTTTTTTTTTCTTTATGTTTGTTACCTTATAACTTCGTCATTTATACACCGATTTTGAAATTTTTTTTTTATTTGAAAGGATATACTTTCAGATTGGTCCCATAGAAATTTCATCAAAATCGGTTCAGTAGTTCGGCTGATTTTAATAAAAGTGTGTAACGGCGTGTGATTCTTTAAGGTAAATGTCACTTTTTGACATATCAGACAGCGTAAGAAAGTCGGCTTAATAAAAGTGAGTAACGGCGTGTGATTCTTTTAAGGTAAATGTCACTTTTTGACACTAAAAAGTAAAAAATAAAAAACTGTTTAACAAAAAAAAAACTCCTTCAAAAAACCACTAAAAAGAGGCAAATAATGAAATTTTGAGGTCTGTGCCAATTTAATAAAATATGAAGTTGGTTAAAAAGAAGATATTAATCACTATACTATACTTTTTAACCGACTTAATATTTTATTAAATTGGCACAGACCTCAAAATTTCATTATTTTCCTCTTTTTAGTGGTTTTTTGAAGGAGGTTTTTTTTTTTGTTAAAAAGTTTTTTTTTAGTATAATTCAATTTTTTACCGAAAAATACCTATACGCAAAAAACAGACAGACACGGGCATATTATATTATAGAATTAGTAGCCTTTACCCGATTTTGAATTTCCTCAACCTAAGGGCAGTCGGATAAGAAGTAAATACCCTATTTTTAATCGGAGAAAAATTATCCCAATGAATATCGAATAAAATATCCCGTTGAAACATTTTGAAAAATTCAAACTGTCTATAAAAAATGGTTTTGACTGTAATAAAAAAAAATAAATAACGTCAAATGTCTCATACTGGGGTGGGCATTTGATGTTACGGAAATAGAAAGAAGTAGTTGCCATTTAAAACAAAACACAACAATATTGTATGTTAAGATAAGCCAGGTGGCTGTGTGGTAAAGTACTAGTCTACCGACAGCTACAAACGCGAAGCCTAGGTTTAAAATCCGAATTGGCTTTTAATATTTATTTTTTTAATAATGTTAATAAGTAATAGATTGTAGGTATTGAATAACAATTAAAAATATAAAAAAATAAAATTACAATTATTTTATTTATTATTATTTTACGAACATTTGATTTTATAAGACAAATAAATAATACAATTACATATTTATGTTTAACGGTATTAATGTCATCTGTCTATACCCGCGATACATAGTACCCATTTTTTTTAACAAATGAGCAATTGGCCATGCGTCCACCGAAGGACTAAATAATTATATTTGTCTTATTTTTCAAAAGATCTACCATAAGCCGTTTCGCTTTTGTCACAGATATAATCTTTTTTTAACTTGTTCTTTTAAGGTTTGTATTATTTATTTAAATTCTATAACGTCTTGTCAAATTATTATGTAATCTTTTCAAGTTAAGTAATTTTACTTCTTTTTTAGATTTAATTATAATTGAATCTTTCTTAAGAAAAACTCTTTGCATAAGTAGAAAAATACAGTTTGTAAAACTTTATATGGTTGTGTAAGGAAAAATAATGATGTTAAAGTAAGGGTGATAATATATTGGTAACTTAGAAATAGCTATACTTAGTAATTTAGAGATTAAGTAGAATAAAAATTAATAAACAAACACTTGAAAAATTCTACACATTTATTAATTTCAACGATCGTTTCGGGTTCCTAACCCATCATCAGGAGTTTTCATGTAAACTCCTGATGATGGGTTAGGAACCCGAAACGATCATTGAGATGAATAAATGTGTAGAATTTTTCAAGTGTTTGTTTATTAATTTTTATTCAATCATGTTCTACCAAGTGCCTAGCGATAATTCTATAGAATTTATATTAAGTAGAATTTCTAAGTTGCATACAATTTTCTAAATCGAACGTAGATATTTAGAGCAGGGTTAACTTAGGATTATCCTACTTTTATTTGTATACCTATTTTACAAGCCTAATATTTTGGAAGTCATTGAGTGAAATAAAGAAGATCAAACAAGATAACTTCCTATCATCCTCATCATTATCTTGACCTAGGTCAAAACCAAAAACATATCCTCAATAACTCAGAATTGTCATTATGCAATTGGACGTTATGTCTGTTGATAGAATTAATAAAAATATACCTACCAAATAAAGAAGATATATCAAATATGATAACTTTCTGTCGTCCTCATCATTATCTTGACCTAGGTCAAAACCAAAAACAATAACACATCGTCGATAACTCATATTTGTCTTTGTGAAATTGAACGTCATGTCTATTGATAGAATTAATTATTATTATTATTATTTCGTTCAAAAGACTACAAGGAGTCGAATTTGTCAGACATGATAAATATAAAAGTAATAGCAGATATGAAAATAAAGTATAAACATTACAATAAATTATTTCATAGTAAAGTGATCAACGATATACAAACATTGTGCAATCAATGATTTCTTAAGTTTCTTTTGAAATGTATTGAAAGGCAAGTCTTTAAAGTCATTAGGCAAATCATTAAAAAGCTTCAAGGCAGCATAATGCGGACTGTTTTTAAAGAGAGAGAGATTACATTTAGGTAATAAGATATTGCCACAGTTACGAGTTAAATAAAAATGGTGGGAGTTTATAGTTTGAAATTCAGCAATATGCTTTTTAATAAAGCAAAGTGATACCCATAGGTAATAAATAGGTACCAAATAAGGAAGATAAATCAAAGGTGATAACTTTCTGTCTTCCTCATCTCTTGACCTAGGTTAAAACCAAAAACAATAACAGAAATTTGTCTTTGTGAAATTGAACGTCATGTTTATTGGTAGAATTAATAAATAGGTACCAAATAAGGAAGATAGAGAGAGAGAGAGAGAGAAATTCCTGTCATCTCATCATTATCTTGACCTAAGCCAAAACTAAAAACAAAAACGCATCGTCAACAACTCACCTTGAACTGGTGCGTAGATATTCAAATAAAGACAATCCTCGGACTGATTCCTCAAATAGGGAAGAAGACGCCTCAAATATTCCAACCTTCCCTTCGGCATCCGTTTTAAAGCGGAAGTTTCGTTTTTAATATCCGGTAATCTTTGGGGACACACTGGACTAAATTTGTCCGCCATTTTAACACCAGACCATAATGCACCAGTAACCGGCGGCATAAACCGAAGATTACCGAGCGGCGGACTCGCATACGGAATTCCACGAAACACTTCCACTGGTTCTAAATGACGTGAATCTAACGTGACAATGATACCACTGACGTCACCATATTTTGTTCGAACGGTTCGTGACGTTAACGGCGTTTGCGGTGGAGATGGTGGACTACGATCGTTTGCCGCATCTGCACTACAGTACACTACCGTGTCACAAGTGAATAAAAATATAAACACTACGTTTAATAAATTTACTGTTTTGCTTTTTATTATATTATTATGATTCCGTACCATCTTGTTACACCAAACCATGTTACTAGATTTTATTAAATACATTGGAATTCATTTATTTACCACACACGGTTAAATAAATTTTAAATACACGCAATGTAACACAAAAAAATGACAAAATTTTTTTTTTTTTGATAACTACAAAAAAATTAATAAAAAAAAATTATGGAATACGCGAGTGCTGCTTTTATGATTCATTTTTTTCGAGAAAATACATGGACATAAAAATAATTATTTTTTATTTATATGTTAATAACCACTTGCAATACACTTTGTTCACATTATTCGATTTATTAAAATTTATTTACTAATTTTTCACTGACCAAACTTTCAATTATTTATGTTAAAATTATTTGTATACGTTCATCCTTATTTTTAATAACAATTCAACACTATTAACAATTATTAAAACAAACGATTTCGTAAATTTAACTATATTTATTTATATATTTCTAATTAATTAATAATAACATTTCACTAAATTCACAATTGTAGTTATATTTTCCCAACAAAGTAAAATTGATAAATGACACAACTTTTAAATATCTATTCACAGTTGAAATTAAAAACAGAAATAAAACAAATTTTTATATATTTTCATAGCAAACAAATGATGAACAGATTTCTCATTTAGATTGTAATCCTTTGTGTGATGTAATTTACACATCGTTATTAAATAACGCGGTGAATTAATACTGCCAACTTTGACAAAAAATAATCCAAGATTATTTTTAAATATTGTACCACTATATTTATCCGAAAAATATTTGTCAACAATTTCGGATTGATTTTGCGTTGACACAGTCAAATTTCTTTGCATCACTTCCATAAAAAAATGACCAGTGATTCCCCGACTTAAAATTCACGATTTCAATTGGTCGATTGACACGATAGGTTATGTTAGACCACGCCTCGTGAAATGTATTGACATTGACAACATTAGTACACAAATTCAAGGTCAATTCACTAAAGACACAAACATCCGGTATCTTTACCGGTAAATCTACCATCCATAAAAGATCAAGGCGTCGATAGCGCTATATACAGCGCCGTTTTAACCGCTTTAACAGTAAGAACAACAAATCCATGACGTCATGCACCGACGCTCTCTCCCGTCAAACTGGCGTCGCGTCGACCGTTGCTTTGTGGCGCGCAGCGTAGTCGATGCGTTCGCGTCGCGACACCGACGCCTCTAGCGTCTCTTTCTAACGATTGGAATGGCATATAAGCGTTCGCTCACTCGCACTAAACAGGGACAAATATGACGCTCGAGCTTGCCAGAGCATCCCTGTGCTTTCCCTGCTTGCTTGCCTTTCACCCGTTACTGTGCGGTCTTGTCTCTAGTATACCTACGTTTCGACTCGAGCTTTGTAAAAGGGCCGTATCAATAGTCATCGACAAACTTAAATCAAGTCAAATTTAATAATAAAAACTCGGGTCGCAGTGCCAAACCCTGCCGACAATATAGTGTATTTGCTAATACAGGCATTGTGGCATTATTATGTGAACTTAAGTTTGTTTCTTGACAAAATAAAAAATTTAACCCCTTAATACATCCCTAAAAATAATTAATTTTTTCTAAATTTCAATATTAGACATGGATTTTATCAGTACACCCAATTAAATACACCCTTCCATAAGTAAATCCGATCAACAAACTTGTGTTTTCATAAAATTTGAAAGTCCGGTCCTGTCGGGTCGATTTTATTAAAATTTTAGCAGCACATTTTAATCTTTACTAAAGAGTTAAATTTCAATTTTGAAACGATTCTGACAAATTTTTCGGTATTTTTGGACCCAAAAACTTTTTGGAACCCCTAAATACAACCCTAAAAAAGGTCCGATCGGGCCCATTTTAAATAGGCTTCTTGCGGTGATGGGTTCCAATGTGTGTACCAAATTTCGTTTCAATCGATTAAGTCTGTCGAGAGTTATCGTGTACACACATATATATATATAAATATATATATATATATAAATATATATATATATATATAAATATATATACATACATATATATATAAACATTTTCAAAAATGGTGCCAAAGTGTTCAGGAGGCTATGAAACGTCGAGAAATTTTGGTCCGACCCCTAGGTCCCGCCATCCGACCGACGCCAATAGTGTATGTGCCATATTATGGCAAATACACTAATAACAAGCCGTGAGGTGGGTCGTTTATTAGGACTAAAGTGCGACCCTTGAGGTCCACACGACGAACTTCCCAGTTTGATAAATATTTATTAACAATAATTAAATTAGATATTACACAGAAATATAAACATTTTCATCATTAAAACATAATTATTATTTATTTTTAACAATAATTAAAAAAAATAAAATAAAACGGCTGAACCGATTTTTATAAAATTTATGTCAGATCAAAATGACGTTAACACGCCTCGATTGACACCCTTACGAAGTCGATATAATTTTTTATTCGCGGGATATTGTGTAAAATCTACTTTTTTTGAGTCTATTTGGTTAAGAAAAAAGAACGGCTGAACCGATTTTGAACAAAATTTCTTTCAGATCATACTTGCGTTAATACGCGTCGATTGGCACACTAACGTAGTCGATATCATTTTTCATTCTCGAGATTTCGTCTTAGAAAGAAATGGACACATACGTACACACACACACACATACACACACACAGACATATTTCTAAAAATAGTGTAGTGGCCTTGAAACATAAAAATTTGTTATACTTTTTGATTTCGATTTTCGGACCCATTACAATAACTTCCAATGGGAAGTTAATTAGAAGTAGATTAAAAAAAAACTAAAAATCACGTTTTTATAGCGATGTGAACAAAAAAGTGAAAAATTAGATATAATATTAACTTTAATGTAAAAAAAGCCTGGGGTGCTTTCTACATTTTTCTAAAAAGCACCCTACGCTTTTTTTACATTAAAGTTAATATTATATCTAATTTTTCATTTTAAACTTTATTTTTTCATGCTATAAAAACGTTTTTTTTAGTTTTTTTTAACTATAATTTTAACTCAGTGATTTAAACAGGCGGATAGTACTATGCATACGGTCATGAGTCGGTATAGTAGGGTACATTCAACGACAAGCCTCTCGAAATGGAAAACATACACTGTAGTGTATGTGTTTGTGTGTGTGTTCGGTTTCTTAACACGGTACGAGATATTATGCTGCACTGCTTACTGCCTCACTAGGTCTCGTGTTACGCTACAAATACGTACCACTAACATCTGCTGATTGGTTCACAAATCAAACAATTGAAAGTCGCTTACTGTTTTGTTTATGATGAATTTAGTAAATACCTGTTTCTCAACTACAATAACTGGACCAGTATTCATTCTCGTAGCTGGTGATGAAAAAGAAAATAACTGTTTATGTCGTACGTGTTATCGGAACAGAAACAGTTCCAACAACAAGCCGTGAAGTGGGTCGTTTATTAGGACTAAAGTGCGACCCTTGAGGTCCACACGACGAACTTCCCAGTTTGATAAATATTTAATAACAATAATTAAATTAGATATTACACAGAAAAGTAATCATTCTAATCATTAAAACATAATTATTATTTATTTTTAACAATAATTAAAAAAAAAAAAAAGAAAAATCCGGCTGGACCGTTTTTATAAAATTTATGTCGGATCAAAATGACGTTAACGCGCCCTAACGAAGTCGATATAATTTTTTATTCGCGAGATATTGTGTAAAATCTACTTTTTTGGAGTCTATTTGGTTAAGAAAAAAGAACTGCTGAACCGATTTTGAAAAATTTCTTTCAGATCATAATTACGTTAATACGCGTCGATTGGCACCCTAACGTAGTCGATATCATTTTTCATTCTCGAGATTTTGTCTTAGAAAGAAATGGACACATACGTACGTACGTACACACAGAGACATCTTTCTAAAAATAGTGTAAAAATAGTGTAGTGACCTTGAAACATAAAAATTTGTTATACATTTTGATTTCGATTTTCGGACCCATTACAGCTCTCCCGATGCTATTTTTAAAACTAAAGGGTTCGAGTAAACGCTAAATGAAGGACCAGGAATCACACTACAGATTCTACCGGCGAATTTTTTGAAAAAAAGTTTTAGTCACGTGTGAAAGATTACGTAATTTTTAAAAAGTTGTAAGTTTTTCCAGGAAATTTTTTTTTTCTTCAATTTTTCACCAGCAGGGTCTGTGGTGTAATTCTCGGTCCTTTATTTGGCGTTTACCCAAACACTTTAGCTTTAAAAATAGCGTCGGGAGAGCCAGGACCGTTTTTAGTCTCAAAGGGAAAGGTTTGACTATGACATGCTCTTGCATGTACAAAAACTGTAATTATATAATCACAATCTTATAAGGTCATTGTCAAATCAAATTTTTTGACAATGATTTCTGCAACCCAGCATAAATCTATGCTTAAATGTGTACCCAGCACTACAAAACATCAGGTTCAGTTGTTATTCATCTTAAATAATATTATCCAGTGTAACATTTGCATAATATTCTGCTGCATATTGTCATTTTAGATTTATTTAGATACAGCGCCGGAAATTTTACAATAGGAATTGATAATTCAATGATTTTCTATATTTTATTCATGGTAAATTTTAGAGACTCGACATTAAAAGCCCCCAGCTCTCGGGTTCTAATCTGAAAAGTGGTAAAAGTATCATTTGGATTTTCAATTTATTGTTACAAAACTGTTTTCTGAGTTGGCGGAATAAATATTTATTTACAATAATTACACACACAATAATAATGAACGCAACAACGAAAAGTCAATTCTAATAATCAACATAAGTAAACAATAACTAAACAGTAATTACAAAGCAAAACAAAACAACTATATACAAAACCTCGTAATTATTACCACTACACTTGTATTTATTTATCAATTTGGTTATTTATATCACGGCACTATTTATTTTACTGCTCCAACGTAGAACTTGAATGCGTGACTCACCGTTGACTGACTCTCACTCACTCGTACTGCTGTTTATATAAGCTGCGTAGCATAAGCCTAGTGTCTTCTCGCTTTCTCTAGAACTTTCGTGCAGGTACCAGTTGTTACAGTAAGCGGACCCCCGTTTCTCAGAACTCTTGCCTGCCGGTTATATACAGGGTGATCCGTAACATTATTATAAAAAAATAATAAATTGAAAATATTTAATTGGGACTAGGTTCAAACAACGGTGGCTGTTGGTGACCTTAAAAATAATAAAAAATATAATAATTTGAATTTAAATAACAATAGTACCTAGATTGTACAACTAGTGGCGTAATGAGCTACAATTACTGACGAGTAGTGATAGTTTAAAACGAGCGATTAAGCGAGTTTTAACAGTCACACGTGTCATAATACCATTACGCACGAGGTATATGTGGTTTTTTTGCCATATCCACTATAAAATAGCTGCTTTTCACTTAATTTTCAGTTTTTTCAAAGTTTTTTGACAATTCATTTTGTGTCGCTAACTTAACTTCTATAGTAGGCCGAGAGTAGCTGTCAGTAGGTAATAGCGGGCGGATCAGAGCGAATAAACATAAAGCACTATGGAAATGGTTTGCTTTCCCACACTAGTGTGGAAAAGATACCTTTCCGCACACCGGCCTGTCAAAAGTTACTTAAATGCATGTAAAACAGCTATTTTATATCTAGGTGTGCAAGCTTTCACGGCCGGCATTGTTCCAAGCACTTCATGGTTTCCGGGCTTGTAGGCCGTGGTCCGGTGGTATTTCTACCTGGCGTTTCGTCTACAACTGCGGTAGACATTCTCAAAGGCGATGTGGTAGCGGTCGAAGTGTCCTCCTTGGCGACAGGTTAGTGAGCCGCCAAGGAGGACAAAAAAACGTTTTAAATTTTAAATACTGCTTTAGCCAACTTCGTGTGTACTCAACTTTAAAATTTAGGTTTAGTTATTTTATATTTTGCATATAATGTTATGTAATGTTCGCCCTAGATAATGCAATGCTAGCTTTTTAAGTCTAGTTCCCATTGTATGTTGTCGTTGTGACTGCTATAATACTTGCAAGCTTCTTTTTCTATGCCATATTATCTAGCTAACTATATAAGGAGTGTACGTGTATGTAAGGATGTTATTTATACATGGATGACTACTACAATTGCATGTTATCTACAGAGTGTACACGAAAAACTATACCAACTGCGACGTTATCATTTTTGAAGTTATACTTCTTTTGGCACGTTGAGAGTAAAATGTTATCGTCTATAATCTACAATAAAAATATAAACCAATTTTATGCATGGAACGCGTATGCTTGCATTATTTCAAATCTACGACAAAAGGACGCGGCAATTTGGACGCGGGACAAAAAGACGCGGTCATTTAGAAGCGAGACAAAAAGTCGCAAGGGACAAAAGGACGCGGAGAAATTTGGACGCAAGACATTAGATCGCCTTCCAGTTGGACGCAAATGGCGAGGTTGGTAGTCAAAAATAGACTATAATACCTGGAAACAATTAAAATAAAATGTAACCTTTTCTGAACATTTTAAAACATCCTACACTAATATAAAAACATAAAAATTTGTTCATCTAAACTCAAGAGTAATCGTTGATATTTGACAGGATATCTGAAAAAGCCAGATACTTAGCCCGAAAAAAAACGTTAATTAAATGCGAAAGGTATCATCATTTAGACACGGTAAGGCAAAATCTAAATTCACTTATGATCTAGATTATTCTAGAGGGCACCCAAGTGAAAGAAATGTGCGTCGTGAGACACCCGACAGAAGTGAACACTGCAAACTGAATCGAATTTAAAAAATATTACAGTAACTTCAAAAAAACAGATAACTGGCTTACATCTAAAAATATTATCAACTTTTCTCCCTCGATACTAAAGCCACAATTATATCAGATAGTAAAAGAGTAAGAGAGACACTGTATATATAATACTAAAAATGCGCCTTTTGCGTCCAACTGAAAGGCGACCTAATGTCTTGCATCCAAATTTCTCCGCGTCCTTTTGTCCCTTGCGACTTTTTGTCTCGCGTCCAAATGACCGCGTCCTTTTGTCCCGCGTCCAAATTGACGCGTCCTTTTGTCGTGATACCCATTATTTCATTATTTTGCCTCTCCAATAACCTTGTTACGAGCATGACTCACTATTTTAAATTTTGACATTGATAGTTCTCCATCCCTACTACAGACCGGTTTTCACGATCATTTTGTATAATATTATAAGCACAAGTTTTGTCTAGCTATATGGCTATAAAAGCTTAAGCATCTCAGAATTGCTAGCAATGTGGCATCATAGTTTTTGTAATTGTTTCCTGCTGGAATGACAGCTTATACGTTTTTATGTCGACTTGCAAATATTGTTTCTCCGTAAGTTAATAATAATTTTTAGTATTCATGTCTCCCTGATTGTTTTTGATGTGTAAACATTTTTATTACCCCCTGTTCCCCTAAAAATGTCTGCTGTAAGTACAAGTTTATGTAGATAAATTTCTTTTTGAAGCATGAAGCTTTTTTACGGACGTTGTGCGCTTGGCCGCAGGGGAGTAAACTAAGAAAAAACTCGGGTCGCAGTGCCAAAACCCTGCCGACAATATAGTGTATTTGCTAATAATTGTGGCTTTATTATGTGAACTTAAGTTTGTTTTTGAACAAAATAAAAAATTTAACCCCTTAATACATTCCTTAAAATAATATTTTTTTTCTTAATTTCAATATTTTTATCAATGCAACATCGGTACTAAATTAAATACACCCTTCAGTAAGTAAAGCACTTTCCGCAAACTAGTGTTTTCATAAAATTTGTAAGTCCGGTCCTGTCGGGCCGATTTTATTAAAATTTTAGCAGCACATTTTAATCGTTACTAAAGGGTTAAATTTCAATTTTGAAACGATTCTGAGAATTTTTTCGGCATTTTTGGGCCCAAAAACATTTTTCAACCCCTAAAAACCTTATAATGGTCCGATTGGGTCCATTTTAAATAGGCTTCGTGCGGTGATGGGTTCCAACGTGCCTACCAAATTTCGTCAAAATCAATTAACTCTTTCGAAAGTTATAGCCCGTACATATATATATATAAATATATATATACATATATAAATAGACATTTCCAAAAATGGTGCCAAAGTGTTCAGGAGGCTATGAAACGTCGAGAAATTTTGGACCGACCCCTAGGTCCCGCCATCCAACCGACGCCAATAGTGTATGTGCCATATGGCAAATACACTAAAAACATAATCGTCACCGTCACCCTTCCATTCACTCGCGATACCATAAATATAGCAGCTTACTCTAAGGTTTGTGTGGCGCAGTGGTTAGAACGGAAGTCAAGTATCCGGTAAATCATCAAATAACGTGGCTTAACTTAGTCGTTTGAAATTATCACAGTTTTTTTAATTCTTGTTTGCAATTAAGAGGAAGGATATAAGAACAAAAAAATTGGTTTACATTATTTGTTTTTGTATGAGGAATAACAAATTATAGTAACACTATCCAGGTGTGCGAGCTTTCATGGTTTCCGGGCTTGTAGACCGTGGTCCGGTGGTATTTCTACCTGACGTTTCGTCTACAACTGCTGTAGACATTCTCAAAGGCGATGTGGCAGCGATCGAAGTGTCCTCCTTGACAAGAGAAGCTGTAAACTGGGACAAACAGAAAAATCTGCCATAGCCGAACACACTTTGACTCTGGACAATCATAAGATCCTCTTCGAAGAAACCTGAGCCATAGACAGCAGTTGAGCTATTACCCAAGAATATACAGAGAGGCCATAGAAATACATAAACACACACAGAATTTCAACCGAAAAGATGAAGGCCTCAATCTCAGTAAAACCTGGACACCAGCACTCCGACATACAAAACCAATGACCAATCGTACAAGGACGGAATACGACCGAGTAGAGAACTCACCCCCACCACTACACACTGCGCAGTTGACCAATTACAGAGAGATGGACTACGACCGAACAGAGAACACACTGGTACTAGGCATAAAAGAAGGGAGGACACCAGTCACTGATACACTGACCTGTGAGCCGCCAAGGAGGACACTTCGACCGCTGACACATCGCCTTGGAGAATGTCTACCGCAGTTGTAGACGAAACGTCAGGTAGAAATACCCCCGGACCACGGCCTACAAGCCCGGCAACCATGATGACTATAGTAACACTGTTCAAAAGTATCAGATTTTGATACGCGGAACGATCCAATTATTGATGCTTCTACCAGTTTTCGTGTTGGAACGTAGGAACTGGGGGCTTGTAATAGAGGAACCATGGAAAGAATTGAGTTCGTAATTTACCGATTTGTAATAAATTGATGCCAACGTCTTTAATTCCCACAACAGACTTGAAACATAAGCTTATAACAATTCAAGCGAAATAAAGTTTGTAATAATATTTTGATAATGCAAAACAATTTTTCACATTGCGACAGCATGAAACGTTAACAAGAAATATACTTTGTATTCCGTTCTTGCGTTGTGCATACAAAATAGTACAACATAACTTCTTCCGATCAAGAACATTAACTATACTATACACTGATCTCTTATTAATGGATAGTTAATTAATGGCGCACATTGTCTGAAACCATCTAAATATCTGTAAATGAAACAGCGTCCATGATTTGGACCCAAAATGTTGCCCAGAGTAAACAACTGAGAATCGATATATAAAAACTTTTTCTATTGCACCAAAACTATTTATTTTAGACTCGAGGCAGCGTTTCCTAAACTGTTCCGCCTACGGACCCCTTAAAGATTAATATAATGGTTGCGAACCCCATTAATATAAGAGTAATTTTTATTTTATTCAATTTTTTTTAGTGCAAATATGAATATAAAATTTAGATGTAGATTTTGCGTAAGTTTTACTTCTGTAATGTGTAGTATAAACAACATATCGCAGCTTGCCGGGCGGCTTTTATACAGTTCGGACGTTGCCGGAACGGATTTTTAAAGTACCATCATTTTTATAAATCATAGACAATACTAGAAACACGTTGAAATAGAATTCACTTGTGGGAAACATTGGAACCAATCCAAATCACCTATTAAAATTGCTAATAAAAATAATCCCATTTGGGTGTTGGAAATAATTTTCATTTTCATGATAAGCTCTCGCTAGTACGATGATTCACATCTACAACCTAGCTTATAATTAAATAGCACTCGCCTGTAGTGGAAATCAATTGATTCCGAAGCATATAAGGAGAATGTTAGTTTGGTAATCATGTCACGGTTGAGTACTGTAAGCTCATTCCGTCACGAAAGTGGAAGGTTCAGATTAGATTCCTGACTGTGACTATGGTTGATAAAATGATTTTTTCCGATATGTTTTGTATCAATTATATAATTGGTTGCTTATCCAATAATTTTTTTTTAAATTGGCAATGTTTATTATTAGTGTAGATAATAAACTCGCAATTAATGTAAGGTTATGTTTGCACTCTCATCAGCTGTTCATTGTCCACCATGTTAGTTTTAATACGAATCTATTTATACGTTCGGTGTGGTGGTAGTTCTAAATTCTAATTTGTAAGCAAAGTGCATTAAAAACTATCAATTTGTTACGTAAATTTGCAATAGTTAGGTTATGTCTATACTCTAATCAGCTGTTCGGTGTCTGCCATGTTGGTTACATTCGAAATTTCATAGTTCGCTTTTGGAAGATCTACTTTTTGCAAACATGAAAAAACAAAGAAATTGTCACTCGAAACTCCCTCAGTACGTCTTGTCCACATCTTTTGAGAGTTTTAAGGCGCTGTGTAAGGACTAGTCGTCTATCTTCAATCCATTAATTAGAGTTCAATGGTTCGACGTTATGCAGAACTGTGTTGTTAAAATACAGCACACATGCCGGTATTACAGTTACCTGCAGATAGTGAGGAAGAGAAGCCTAAGTTAAAAACTTTCTGTGTTACACAGATAGATGTTTCCGACAGCCAACTACATTTAAACTAAACAGTATAGGTACTGTGTATTATGTAGACACAGGTACTCGTTGTACCTAGTATTTGTATCTTGTGTCCGTTTTGACACGAAACATAGTGACAGAATATATTTTTAACACTCGACCCATCGCATAAATTTCATATTATTGTCAACAAACAGACGGAAATCCTGGAAATACGTTGGCATATCTAGGTATCATACAAAATACCCAAGAAAAATTAAATTACAGACAGAAGTTCCGTTATTATATTTTTATGTGTTATGGTTATTTTATATTATATTAATGTTACAGTTACTCCATAAGGAAACAGTTCACCTGAGGGAAACTACAAAAAGCCTCAATAACATGGCTGCCGGTAGAAGCATTGCTTTTTCTGGGCGGAAGGCAGGAGGAAAAAGTTCTGCCTCCGTTAGGAATATCTTTCAAATACAAGTCCACCGTCAATATCCACGCTACTCATTCAGTACTTTCTAGAATTATTGAGGGAAATCATGGAACACTTCAACAAGATGACCTGTACAGGAATTACTGTTTCTCGGCGGATGGTAGTAAGAAAAATCCCGCCTCCGTTAGAAGTATCTTCCATATATGAGTCACCACGAATTTCTACGCTATTTTCGTTTTGTACTTTCTAGAATTATTGAAGGAAATTGTGGAACACTTCAACAATGATGATCAGTACAGGAATTACTGTTTCTTGGTGGAAAAGACAGGAGGGAAAAGTTCTGCGCGCCTTTGTCAGAAGAATCTTCCAAATATTCACCACGAATACTCATTCAGTACTTTCTAGAAATATTAAGGGAAACTATGGAAAACTTCAACAAGATGATCGGCATAGGAGTCACCGTTTCTCAGCAAAGGGTAACCAGAAAAAAGTCTTACGTCTTAATCTGCATCCGCCGGGATTCGAACCCGGTACCCTCGCGATTCGAGGCCAGCGCTCTACCGCTACGCTACTCCTTAACGAAATAAAACTGTGTATATAAGGCTACACATACATTTATAGGTCAACTAGATGAATTATATGATTTTATCGGAAAGTCGCACTTCAGAGTACACTTGAGTTTCCGTGTTCCGTGTCTCTCTTGAGGCCAGCCATACCTTCTTCTCACATCTATTATTTCGTTACATGTGCAACGCAGGGAGAAAACTTGTACATTTTATTACAACAATATTTAGTTGCTTAGTCTAGTAGTTTCTATGCAGTAAAAGACATCACAAATAGAGTCTTTAGCTTCCTTAATTTAAAAGTATACTTTAAATAAATTCTTTCAAGAAATAACAATACTCTCAATTTGATATAACCTTTGATATACATAATATAAATACGACATTTTAACAAAAATGTCTGGAAGAATGTTGTTTTGAAAGGGAATTTGCACCAACAATATATACAGTGTGTTCGGTAATGTGATGTGAATATTGGAATTATGTACTCCTGGGGTCATTCTGAACCTAAAAGTCTTAATACACATACTATGCCCAAAAGTATTTATTTATTTATTAGTGTATTTGCCATAATATGGCACATACACTATTGGCGTCGGTCGGATGGCGGGACCTAGGGGTCGGACCAAATTTTCTCGACGTTTCATACCCTCCTGAACAGTTTGCCACCATTTTTGAAAATGTTTATGTATATATGTATGTATATATTTATATATATATATTTATATATTATATATATATGTGTGTACACGATAACTCTCGACAGACTTAATCGATTTAAACGAAATTTGGTACACACATTGGAACCCATTACCGCACGAAGCCTATTTAAAATGGGCCCAATCGGACCATTTTAAGGGTAGTTTTTAGGGGTTGAAAAAAGTTTTTGGGCCCAAAAATACCGAAAAAATTCTCAGAATCGTTTCAAAATTGAAATTTAACCCTTTAGTGAAGGTTAAAATGTGCTGCTAAAATTTTAATAAAATCGGCCCGACAGGACCGGACTTACAAATTTTATGAAAACGCTGGTTTGCGGATAGTGATTTACTTACTAAAGGGTGTATTTAATTTGGTACAGAGGTTGCATTGATAATATTATTGAAATTAAGAAAAAAAATATTATTTTAAGGGATGTATTAAGGGGTTAAATTTTTTATTTTGTCCAAAAACAAACTTAAGTTTACATAATAAAGCCACAAGGCCTGCATTAGCAAATACACTATATTGTCGGCAGGGTTTTGGCACTGCGACCCGAGTTTTTGTAAATTATGGACGCGTCGACAACTCAGGTCATTAGCGTCTTCAACACAACAATTATTAATAATCCATTTTTGTATTAGAATATGCCAGCCGGCATACACACCCCGACTGGTACGAGCTCGGGATCCTGGGAACGCCAATTTGCAAAGAACATTGGAATGCAATTGCGAGAACAACTATACAGTCCATTGTTCCACCTGGAGGAAACAGTAACTTTTAGGTCATATTAAGACGTTTAGATCCAGAATAATTTCAATATTGACATCACATGACGGGACACCCTCTATAAAACAACTTTGAAAAATAAAGTTTCAATCGATCAGTTATATTCAGAATCGATTAAAAATTTCACAGTATACTTTTTTCATTGAGAAATAGAATTATCCTCACTAACCAAGGTCATTGATCAGGATGCAATCGGGAAACTGTCCCCGGAATTGATTCTGAATTTCAGTAGAAACAATGGTAATGTGAAATCATTTCCGGCATGAATTATTGTGTAATCATATCCTCCATAATCTGTAATGCATAATAAATCTACATATATAAGTGTGTGTGTGTGTCGTCTGTGGCTGGGATTCCCAGCTCATCAAATACGCTCCACTTGCGAAGATTGGCCACGGAAGAGATGCAACGCGATGACCAGACTAAACATAGACCGGATAACGATGTCCCCTAATCTCTTATTCATGATAAGCGGCGTATGCAGGCCAACGCTTTCGAATCAAACAGAAATGGCCACCTTTTTAAATATGGCCTCTCATCAATGTTGAAGAATGAATTATTATTATTAATATTGTAGAATATAGACGCGTCGACAACTCAGGTCATTAGCGTCTTCAACACAACAATTAATAATCCATTTGCGTATTAGAATTTGCCAGTCGGCATACACAAGCCGACTGGTAAGAGCTCGGGCTCCTGGGAACGCCAATTCCCAAAGAACATTGGAATGCAATTGCGAGAACAACTACATTCCAATGTTCCCCCTGGGGGATTGAAAAATGAAACCAGTGCAGCAAAGCGTAACCATATTACGTTCCGGACAACCTGGTACTCAGGTTTTATTGGGTATACAGGGACGGATTTAGATTTTTGCCGCTCTTGGGCTAAATCAATATTTACTGCCCCCTTTATTAAATTATTCTCCCCAATTTCTTCCCACATTCCTCTTCCAAACCTCATTCCACAAATATCGTAAATAAAACACTAATTTCAGACTTGAGAATGGCCGAGCGTGTAGCAATGCTGTTGTTTACATGGCGTTGTTATTGTTCCTCTATTACAAGTTCCCGGGTTCTAACCCGAGAGCTGGTAAAAGTGTAAATTGGTTTTTCAATTTATTATTAAAAAAAATAATAATGAATTGAAAATATGAATTGGTACTAGGCCCAAATAATCTTAGCTGTTGGTGATCTTTAAAACACAATTTAACACTAATTTCTTCTTTTTCTGCCGCCCCTACGAACTTGCCGCCCTGGGCTGTAGCCCTCTAAGCTCCCCTGTATATACGCCCATGTGGGTATAGAATTCGAATAGATTACTGCAATATTTAATAATTATTTAGTTTAATAAAGTAGATTCCAAACGGGGGAAGTCCATTTATGAAAGATGAAACAATTTGTAACAAACATATTATATAAGAAAGCATGCTAAAGTCCGCCTACGCCCTACACCGAAAAACCGCCAACTTATTTTAGGTATATAAGCAAAACTTTTTCTGCAAACTTTACGTTGAGGTTTTTTTTTTCTATAGCTAATAATTAGGTAGTTTTATAAGTTATCTCTAATTAGCCTGTGAATGATGAAGAGGTTACATTTTTTATTTATATTATGTAGGTATAGGTACATCTTTTATACAGGGTGTGGTTTAGAAAATGTAACATCTCACATATAAAATGATGGCCGAGGTACTGGTTTCATTTTTAAATGTTTATAACCCCTCTATATCTTTTATCTCAGTGTCTCTTAAAGTTATTAAAAATCGGTATTGGAAAATAATATAAATAAAACAAAAAACTCTTGAAAATAATCTGATCTTTTGAAACGTGAGAAGCAAACATACATAAAAACCTAATGTCTTAGCTGGTTTGTTTTGATTAGTTCCGATTTTAATCGTAAGATAGCATAGCTGCAAAAGTCACTTGTCAATAACAATGTGAAACTATATATATAGAGCAACTTCCTGGACGATTAATAATAAATCTTTTAAACTTTATTAAAACAAAAGTTAATAATAGTGAAGTTAAAAGCGAACCTTGTAACATAAAATAAGTTTCTTGATTACAACATCTATCTTTGAAATAAAATACTATACTGAAGAAGCTATAAAAATGAAATAAAAGTTCAAAATGTCTGAAGATAGGTTTCTAGTGAACGTAAAATCCGCTATATATGATGTTACGTCTTTAGTAACGCTGTTCTAGCTTTAAACACTGGAGTATTTTCAATCAGACGCGAAACTCGTGCAGCAAACTTCGCCGTAACAACATATTAAAATTTGAACCTTGAACTAATAATATAAATTTTGTCGAGTACATGACACGTTTAGGGTGATCAGCTACCCCTTTAATACTGATCAATCGATCTGCAAATATTATAATGGCATTATTGAGTCATCGACAAGCTATACAAACAATTTCAGCCTTGAAGCAATAATAATTGTGACCATTCTTTTTGTTACATGTTGGGGGCGGTCTGCATCCCTTCCATACCGCTGTCTAGCAAAATTCCTTACTCAGGACACTTTAAAATGCCTCCCTCAACATCTTCACAAAAATAAGGCCTTGAATAAATAACACCAAAAAATTGTCACTAGCTCTCGGTCTACAAGGGACAACTCGAAGTGTCGCCTCTTATAGTGCATCCTACCTTTTTGCCTTAGGCTTAAGGGTTTAAGGTTAAAAAGTAAATTTAACTCGAAGGTCTCTTTAGACATTGTGTATTATGACGGATCTATTTCTCTTTTTATTTGATTGCTTCACCTTTTGAATGTGAACGATGGAGGCTATTTTATGTACGTTGTTAAAATCTAAAACACCGCTCAAAACATTTTGTTACAGCCTAACAGACTTTACAGCTTTTTAACCCTTTCATATCACGTAGAAAAATACATTTTAACACTACAATCTAGCCAAACCATGTCTGTGAAAAAATCAGCATGGACCTGCGATATTTATATTGTAACAAAACTGTTTTCTTACGTGGGTGGAATAAATTATTTATTTACAACAATTAAAAAATGTAACAAAAATAGATAACAATAAGATGTAACAATTATATCTCAGTTCTAACAGTCAACACTGTTTATATAATAATGACACGAACAGTAATTCTGAAGCGCTTTAATAACACTGAACAATTTATATGCTGTATTTATTTCAAATCGACACTGTCACACGACTCTCGTTGTTCCCCTTTGTCCGGTGACTGCTCCTGTTTATATAGAGCTAGCAGCTTGACCCCCCACGCTCGCGCGCTTTCCAGAACATTCCTGTGTCTTCGATATCATGCCACGCCTCATCATTGTTACTTGTTCTCGATGCTTCTATTGTCGCCAGCGGCGTATCTCTGGGGTTTTTGCTACAATATTTTCTAAGGTGGCGATGGACTATTTCAAACTTGGTAATATTATTATAATGTGAATTCCATTGGTTGCTTTTTCTCAAAATGGTTGCCAACATTTATTTCTATTCACGAATCTCGGCAGTTGGTGGCATGTGTGTTTTTTAAAAACCACCAACAGCTAAGGTTATTTGGGCCTAGCACCAATTCATATTTTCAATTCATTATTTTTTTTTTAATAATAAATTGAAAATCCAATTGACACTTTTACCAGCTCTCGGGCTAGAACCCGGGAACTGGGGACTTGTAATAGAGGAACCATAGCAACGCCATGTAAATAACAGCATTGCTACACGCTCGGCTATTCTTAAGCCCGGCAGTTGGTGGCCTTCGTTAATTAAAAGAAGTATGCAGGTAATGAGACAACGAAAAAAATAGTTACAGTAAATTTTCTCGTTTATATTATAATACAAGGCCACTGAAATAAACTGGATGCAAGTAGGGCTATCTAGTGAGAGTAGATATAACTATAGTTTAAATTTACACTGTGACTATTACAACTATAATGCGAGGCAGTATATTCCCATTGACATCAAAAATGTGCCATCTCTAGTAGAATAGCGAAACTTCTGCAGTGGTTAAAATGCAAGCTTAAATTTTTTTAAGCAAAAAATTACCAAATTTTGGAATTACACCTCGCGGATTCATTTTTACGTTACAGCAGCTGTCAGGATTTTCTGGGCCTGGTACTAATTAATATTTTTATTTTATTATGAATAATAAATAAGAAAGTAATTACTTGGTCACATAACTGACTCAATATTTTTAAAGTAAGACTTTTTTAGCCTCGGTTTTTTTGTTCGGTTACGCATGTCGATCGTCACGTCACGTCCAACACTGTTTTCATATATATCCTAGACAACAACTAGATAAGTATAGCATATAAGCAGCCACACATCAAACGGCTATAAATAGCTCAGTGATATAACGCTTGCTTCGTACGCGGAAGGTCGCTGGTTCCGGGTTCAATTCCAGTCGGCACCATTACTGTAATTTTGATTGTAGACTATAGGCGCTCGACAACTGAGATCATAGCGTCTATATGTTATTGTGATGATTACATAATTTCACATTTCTCGGAGAATTCTCGACAATTTTATCTCGATATCAGTTCACAATTCGAGATGAAAAAAAATGAGTGTGGGTCTCGGGACCCCCGACAAATGTGAAAAAAAAACGTTATTGAACTCGGTGGTATTCTCTATGTAGTAGTATATATTTTTTCAAAAGCAGCAACTAACTGTTATGCTGACGTAATCCTATATACTGCACTGTAACACACGCGGTTGCTGCGTTTGAGCACGCCTGAGCCAAAAACGCAACTAAATACACAGCGAAGTATCTATATTACATACCTAAACGTGTATACATATACTTTTGCTTTACAGTACGTTCGTATGTATACTCTCGCTCTCTCTTCCCGTGCACGAGCACGCGGAAGCCGAGAGAGAGAGAGTGCCGCAGTGGTGGGGAGAACAGCAGCGAAGGAGCGGACCATAAATTTCGTTGCATATTTCCCCTCACGCGGCTGTTCACAGCCCGACATAAGATGTTTCATATCAAAAAATTTTTCGTCTCGAAAGTAAAACTAGATCGTGCGCAGTCAATTTTCTATGTCAGTGAGATAACCATTGTAAATATGAAGAGAATAATTTTCTATGTTTCGTCTATGCATTTAAATAGAGCATATTATCTAAGAGTTTGTTATTAGTGCGTGAAATTCTGTTTGAACTGCTAGGGGTGGTTCAAGTTTTAGTTCTTATATAATAAAAGTTTTCGCAAAGTCTAATTAAGAGTGAGATAGCGCGATCGCATTCTTCGACCAATTAGATAATTGCAGTAAAAGAAATTGCTTCTAACTTCAAGTATAAAAAGTTTTACATTGCGACTGTATTTTTAAGAGTTTATTTTTATATTGTTTTCGTTTTAATTAATAGTTTTTTTTTAGTTCTGGAGAATATTAGCTAGGTTCTTATCTTTAAATGGAAAATAATATTCTTTTTTCGTATACTTTGTTGGAAAATTGCATGGAATAGAAAATAATTATTGTTTAATTGGTTGTCTCACTTAACTTAAGGAATCAATTTGAAATATACAGCCAATTCGACGATAATATTTTTTTATCTGCTTTACATGCATGTAAAGTGACTTTTGACAGGCAGGTGTACAGAAACGTATTTTTCCCACACTAGTGTGGCAAAGCAAGCCATTTCCATCGTGATTTATGTTTATTCGCCCTGATTAGTCCGCTATTACCTACTGATAGCGACTTTAATATATTTTTGAAATTGAGTAATGTTTGTAGAAAAAATTGCCCTGATTCTGATGAACACATATAGCAGACGTCTGTATCATTTTTGAAATGAAAACTTCCTTAGGCACGCTTTGCCTGGGCAGTGAACAACACTGAACTGATTCACACCCGACAGTGACATTCGTGGTTACTCGGCTCAAACACGAACACGTATTTGCAGTATGCTGGTAATAATTTGTAGTTCATAAGTATGCTAATAGATGACACTAAAAACTTAATACGAGTATTAAGTTATTTGTAGTTCACAAGTGCGCTAACAGATGACACTAAAACATATATATTTTAATTTGTAGTTCATAAGTACGCTAATAGATGACACTAAAACTTAATATGCGTATTTAAAGTGTAGGTATGCAAAATTATCGAATCCTCCATGAATTTTAGTTGAACAGCGCAGCTGTCAAAATCCAATTCAAAGGTTAAACATTATTATCATTACCTAAGGTATTATATTCATTAAATTTAATTGTATAGGCCAGGGGTCAGCAACCTGCGGCTCGCGAGCCGCATGCGGCTCTTATGATGTCAAGATGCGGCTCTCCAGTTCCATGCGCAAATATTAATAATTATATTATTTTATTTTCAAAACTCATAAAAAATATTATACTGCAAAAAAAAACTTTAAACAGGATAAAAACACTCAACAGAGAACAGTGAGAATAGATGGAGTAGAGAGTATACGGACAGCTGACATTTTTTAAATGTGGCAACACTGTTCTGTTTGTTTAGTTATAATCCTAATCAAATACCATAATATTGAAATAAAAATGTTAGTGGCTCTTTAAAAACTGGAAAATTTTGTAAATTGTAACTTTTGGCTCTTCTGTCTCAAAAGGTTGCTGACCCCTGGTATAGGCCGATTTTAATATATTTATGATTAAAAACTTATATAAGTAAATTAGAAAATCAGACGTGGTCATAAGCACACACCCATTTTTTTATGATATTTTTGAAAACTTTAAACGCTTAGGTACTGCTTCTAAAACTGAATAGAAATATGGATGATCAAAATAATAAAATTTTACTCAATTTCAAGGAACACAACCGAAACGAAGCAAATCTTATCAGAATAAAGTTTTCGTTTGTTGCAAAGTTTTAGAAACATTCTACTACAGGAACATAAATACTTTTAATTATAACATCGTAACAAGATATAGTTGTATGCTGGTAGGATAAAGAAAATAAAGAAGTGTGACTGTTAAGAAAGAAAAAGAAAACATGTCGTAAATTAAAAGTAAAACTTTAACTGCTTTAGAAATACTGAAAACGAATGCAAACTTTATAAAGTTGGCTTATATGTATCTCCACTATGCGTCCAGGCATTATAAATATACAACTAATGTACACAATACAGTCTCAGTCACAATTATTATTTGAATTCTTAATTTATTAATTATGATCTCTGTTGTCGGTCTATAATTTACAATATCTATCCGGGTTTCTAAAATGAGAAATAAACGTTAGAATTGTTAGGAACACTCACAGAATGATGTAACGTTTAGAAAAATTCATTTTAGAACTATGTCACTGCCGAGACTCAAACCGGAATTCGGGTTCGGGTCCCCACGGTGACAGGTTTAAAATGAATTTTCTACTATTCTATGGGTGTTCCTTAAAGTTATGCTAACATAATAACAAATTTGTTTTTAAAAAGTTTTTTTATTTAGTGTGTCAAATTTTTTTCGTAGGTATCAAATTTAATTAAAGTATATTTTTAAAGTAAAAAATTCGACTGATGACCAGTCCTATACTTCCCACCTAGTAAATATTTGCAAAAAATAAACACTCTTTTTTTTTTTTCTTTGACTAGGTCCAAATAACGTTAGCTGTTGGTGGTCTTTAAAACACAATTTAATTTTTATTCTTTGAAAAAAGCATGGCCCTCTTTTTTGTTTAGTGATCTACTGATGGCTAGCTTAATATAGCAAAAATCATGGTTACCTTGATTTACGTACAATTTTCATTTTTTTTAGTAAAATATTTTTTTTCTCGAAAACTATACATTTTAGAGAAAAAAAATATTTACATTTTTTTCATATTATAACATCTAGAATTCATTTATATTTTTTTTTACCTATGTTAATACGTGACATTGAGGACGTTTTTTTGAATATCTTAGGATCCACTGAACCGATTTGACTCCAAATCTAATCAGATCTAAGTTAAAGGCTGATAAACACAATAGAACAATCGGCATGCCCGTATGTTGTTCCGTTCTTAAGATATCGAAGGCGAAAAATTGACCACATACACACACACATACACACACACACACACACACACACACGCACACATCCAGACATCAGTCAGAAAATGATCTTAAACGATTACTAGGGTCTCAAAATGTGAAAATCTGTTAAAATCTGGAAATATTTTTTTCGGACTAAATCCATTACTTCCCTACCATAGTAGAGGTGGGAAGTAAAAAAATATATATTAACAGAATATTTCATAAATAAAAATAATTTTGCGATTCTAAACCCAGGCTTGAATCCGGAACCTTTCGATCTTCAATCTAACGCTATCACCATTGCGCTGGCTGGTCGACGTTAAATTGCGCGCTTAATGCAAGTATAATACCTACGTCCTACATTATACAGTGCAGTAGTGTACAGTGAACGTGTAACAACATAAAAAATTAATTGATTATTTATTTAATTATAATTATTATTTGCCAGGATTTATGCCACAACAACACACTGTCTGTGAAAATTCCAACTAGCTACCTCTTACCATTTGTTAGATAGAGCCCAATGGCAGGAACCCTACTACTCTGCCTGTCCGTCCGACAAACATCGTAGGCAGAGTAATAGGGTTCCATACGGAGGTACGGAACCCTAAAAAGCATTTATTTGCATTTTAAAAAGTACTGATGTTCGATAAATTAAAAATTAGCGATGCAGCAGGTTTTCAATTAGTAACTTCAATTCGTATTAAAAACACATATTATATGAAAGGGGGGACGGCAACGAGAAATTCCCAGGTGTCAAGAATGATAATTAGAATGTAATGGCGGTGGGAAGTTAACATCAAATACGTCCGGTTTGCAAATTATGCAACTTTAGGGCGGCCACTCATCCGGTCAACGCGCGCTTTGATCATGCTCTGCAGATCTAGAGCATGTATTCATAATATAGATGGACAGAAATATTCATTTTATCAAATCGCTCAATGGTTTTTTGTTTTAAGACAACAGGTAAGTTTGTTTGGGTCTAATACCAATTCATATTTTCAATTTGTTGTTTTTAGGGTTCTGTAGTCCGTACCTCAGAAAGAAAAAACGGAAACCTTAGAGAATCACTTTGTTGTCCGTCTTTCTGTCCGTCAAGACTATTTTTCTGAGGAACGGCTAGAGGTATCAACTAATTATTAGTTGTCTACAACCCCATAATCAAGCTTCTAGCTCAACCCATCTTCAGGAGCAGGTACTCCTGAAGTCATCTTCAGGAGTACTCCTGAAGATGTATTAATAACCCGAAACGATCGTAGAGTAAATTTTTAAATAAATCTGTGTTTGTAAAACTATTTTTGAAGTTATACTTCTTTTGGCGCGTTATGGAAAAATGATGAGAGTGAATTTTTACGATACGCGCGCATCGCGTCACGAAAATTTAACACCATGAAGTTAGTCGGAAGTTCATGATTATAATACCCTATTATCACCAGTCACAATGTGACAAGAGCGTTTTCAGTTTTGAATAACATTAATAAAAGCTATTGCTATACAAACGCTCGTTTATGCCGCTTTCGTTAAATATGAGTTCGTGCTCCAAATTCGTACTGTTTACATTATTATTTTTCATGATTATAATACCCTATTATATAGCACTGCTATGTAAGATATGCGTGGTGTAACGGATAGCACCGCCGCAACATACGCAATAGGTCCCGGGTTTGAATCTCAACAAAACATGCTTTTTTTTAATAAATAATTAGATATAAATATAATAAATAAATACATTTAATAAATTAATAATCTATTAAATTAAATTAATTTATTTAATATCTTTATTTTATTATTTTATCGTCTTTTTTACTAATATTTAATACTGGCACGCGGGATAAAATTTTTGGAGTTATTTTTGTTTTGTTACGCCAAAGATGTATAACTTCTGACGTGCGTACATAAGTACACACACACTCTTTTTCAAGGGTTGTTTTATTTTTTATTTCATATAATAGTACATAAAAAATCTTTCTATTTGGCAGAGAATTTGTGGCAGAACCTGTATATATAATTTCAAGTGAGAGTCATTTGCAGTTGAGCAAAAATCAATTTTTCTAAAACAAATCCCTGAAGTGCCACTGACAATGGCGTGGGTATACATATTGTACAATATTAAATTTCAATGGTTCGAATGCGGATCCCTGGGGTACTCTTTAAAAATAACTTACATTTGGACCGCACTAAATATAGATAGTCCCAGCGTAGTACTTCAAACACCCCTTTAAAATAACCTCGAAAATAACAAACATTTTGCACTGTATTGTACACTATAGCTTATGGAGAAGACCACTGATCTCCAATTATATTGATAGTCGACTAGTCCTTATACTACACCTAAAACATTTTTTCGGGGTTTTTTGCAAATTTTCTGGGATTTTTTGCAAATTTTCCGGGGTTTTTTGCCAATTTTTCGGGGTTTTTTTTTTGCTAATTTTTCGGGTTTTTTTGCAAATTTTTCGGGGTTTTTTGCAAATTTTCCGGGGTTTTTTGCAAATTTTTCGGGGTTTTTTTTTGCTAATTTTTCGGGGTTTTTTGCAAATTTTTCGGGGTTTTTTGCAAATTTTTCGGGGTTTTTTGCAAATTTTTTGGAGTTTTTGCAAATTTTTCGGGGTTTTTTGCAATTAACCCTGAAAAATTTGCAAAAAACTCCAAAAAATTTGCAAAAAACCTCGAAAAATTTGCTAAAAACCTGGAAAAATTTGCAAAAAACCCCGAAAAATTTGCAAGAAAAAACCCCGAAAAATTTGCCAAAAACCCCGAAAAATTTGCAAAAAGCCCCGGAAAATTTGCAAAAAATCCCGAAACATTTGCAAAAAACCCCGAAGACACAGCTGTCTTTGTAAAGCCCCGTCTTTATATTATCGCAGAACTCAAGTCGTAAGACTGACGCAAAAGATCGTAGTGCCTCGCGCATTACGTAAAACGCAGATCGAGCCAAGTTTTGCGTTGCGTTGCGTTCACGTCGCGTGTGTTACGCCAACCAATCAGAGGTAGCTTGAACGAATGAGGTTATGGCAGACGAAATAAACAACTGTTCTAATTGGACAATGCAGACAAAACGCACGTTTATTATAAACGGCTGACGCAACGTAAACTTGCGTCCTACATATTTTGTTTGTTATGTGTTTTGCGACAATTGTAGACGTGGCTTAATTAATACACGACAGTTTGCCTGCTAAGAACATGTCAGTCGCTTGCGCAGCATGGTATGCGCATATTCGAATGATTCATCTGTCTATAAACTGTATCTCATGTCTCTTAGAAATGGCTGGAATCCACGCTATCAGCCCATTGCCTACTACAAAATTGTAAACGTTCTCAATGTTATTTGCCCTATGTTTGGTAAAACCGTTTACACCCTGTATATAAATATACCAAATAATTATGCGCAGCCTGTATGGGGTATTATGTAGATATAGGATATATAAGCAGGAGTATATCACAAGTGAATAGTAGTGTGCCAGGAGTATAGAACGATGTTTGGTCGATCCTCAATCGTTTTATGCATGTTTAGCGGTGCGTATAGCGGGGACCGAAAACGGACAGAGTGGTAGTTTATCACAGCCAACTAGACTTGCCCCAGAACAATAATCCTAAAGATTTAAAAGCTAACTGACTGACTTTACATGATGAATTGACATTCATGGTTGAAATTGTTCTACCGGCTCGCCGTTGTTCAAATGTTTCGGTCGAGTCGAGTCTCAACGATGATACGATCTTTGAGATTACAGATATTTTAAACACATTGTTTTAAATGAAATATAACGCACTTCATGCAAATTTAACACGTGATTAATGTTCGCTTTGAATGGTTTAATCCAGCGGTACTAAACCTAAACTAAACTAGAAACCAGAGCTGGACAGTGTTGAGAACTTATTGCTCGTAATTGTCGTAGAACTCGCGCGGCGAAAGATGAAGCCACCGTGTCATAGTAACGTGAATGCATTGCGCCCGCCTTCTAGCTTGCTATTGGCTGTTTTGGAGATCCAATAGCAGTTTGCCAAAATTGTACCTAACGTCATAAAACCCAATGTGCAGTTTTGTGTACACGGCACTGTCTGCGGGCAAGCAGGCGTTCACTAGCATATTATTGATGACGTGCCTGGCTTCATCTCTCACCGCTGGCACTCTAATAATGCTTTAAGCACTTATAATGCTTATAAAGCACTTTGTAAAACAAATACTCGAGTTGCTTGATGCTTATATAGCACTTACGTAAAGACTTGCTACTTAATAAGTATACTTAAGCATTTAACTGCTTAATATAAGCATTCAACAAGCTTATTAAGCATTAAGAATGCTTATTGCTTAATAAGCACTTTAAATGCTTAATAAGCACTAGTATTTTTGTCTTTGAAGTGAAAACTTTCTTAGGCGCGTTAGGCACTCTTTTCCTGGGTAGTTAAATAAAGTGAACCGTTCGCAATCCGAAATGTGACGCGGTTGTCATACCTATATCATAAAAACGGTACCCATAGCGCAGTTGGTAACGTCTTTGCGTTGTATGTATAGGAACCTGGGTTCGAGACCTGATGGCAGCGTAGGATTTTTGGCGTTTTTTTTCTAAATTCTACATGATATTTATTCATATATTTTTTTATTTTTGTTATATTCTTTCTTTGACAATAATTATAATTTTTTTGAAACCAAGGTGGAATTAATTAAAAATACAATTTTAGTATTTTAGTAATAAATAATTTTTAGTTCATAAACGCGCTATAATAGATGACACCAACAATTAGAAAAACTGAAGTTTTCACTTCTGTCGTGTGGTCATAAGCACACACCCATTTTTTTTCTTTGTTAATAAAGCATATTTCGTTTATCCTTTACAGCTGCTTATTTCGTTTGATGCTAGAGATCCTTTTTTTCTGTATGTTTTGAACTTTAGACTTTTGTACTGTGATGTTTGAAGTTAAGACTTAAGAATTTACTTTAAAATACTGTTTGGTGCTTAAATGATCACCTTGTCCCTTCCAATTCTGCTTCCCTCCAAGCAAAATCCGTCACTGTATTGGGGTATATTCTTTTGTTCCCAAATTTTACAAAATATGTTTTCATTTTTGTGGTTTCGAAATCTATAATTTGAGTTTGGACATAGGAGAGTTTGACGTCGTAAAAAGAGAAGTGTGAAAATAATATGACAGTTTTTCATGTATACAAACATATCATATCTGCAACAAAATAAATCAAACTTGTGCTTTCAATGACTACAAAAAACTTTATAAAAATGCTACGAATTTTTATTCTGTCAATGAATCAAACCATCTTTAAATTTCTGAATAACAATTACTCACCGCTGTTTTTTTAAATTGTTTTTAGCTTTGTTTTTCGATATTTTATTTTATTAATGCATTATTCCTAAAATTTCGAATTTATTATTTTCAGTGTATTTACTACTTATACACAATCGATGGCATATAACATCATTGACGTTAGTGCGACTTTAGTATGTGCTGAAGATGGGAGCTTAGCTCTTGAAATGTACATTCACTAATAAAAAAATTCGACTAATGACCAGTCCTATACTTCCCACCTAGTAAATATTTGCATAAAATAAACACTCTTTTTTTATTCTTTGAAAAAAAGCATGGCCCTCTTTTTTGTTTAGTGATGGCTAGCTTAATATAGCAAAAATCATGGTTACCTTGATTTACGTACAATTTTTATTTTTTTTACCTATGTTAATACGTGACATTGAGAACGTTTTTTTTAATATCTCAGGATCCACTGAACCGATTTGACTCAAAATCTAATCAGATCTAAGTTAAAGGCTGATAAACACAATAGAATAATCGGCATGGCCGTATATTGTTCCGTTTTTACGATATCGAAGGCGAAAAATTGACCACATGCACACACACACACATACAGACATCAGTCAGAAAATGATTTTAAACGATTGCTAATGTCTCAAAACGTGAAGATCTGTTAAAATCTCGAAAATTTTTTTCGGGCTAAATCCATTACTTCCCTACCATAGTAGAGGTGGGAAGTAAAAAGTGGTGGTAGAAGTGACTAAACTGTTATTTTTTATACCTCTCTTTATCTATGCCTGGCTTCATTGCTCTGGCTTTTACGTCATAATATGGCGGCTAAGCTCATCCGTTTGAAATGACCACATTTGTTTGCAATTAAGAAGAAGGATATAAGAACGTAAAAGTTGGTTTACATTATTTGTTTATGTATGAGGAATGTTCAAAATTAACAAATTTTTATACGCGGGACGACCCCATTCAAGATAAAATTAATCAGATACACCGACTGAATTTTTTTCAAATATCAAAATAGAGTCGTGTAATATTGGGAACCCTGTACCTTTGTATATCTTAGCAATACAGATAATACAAGACAACGTCAGAATAGATAGGTGCTCCAAATTCCAACGGAACGAAGTCAGTCAGGTATCGGAGTATAAGGTAGGTACACATATTCAAGTGACATATAACATATAGGTTAGAACCGGCAATGGTTGAACTGTGCCCATTTGCCGTTGCCTACGGCAAAATAGGGCAACGTATGTACGCCTTGTCGAACCAGTGCGACATTGGCGTAATTGGGACTTGCATGTGTTTAAAGACGAAGGTACATTCAACGACATCACACCAATATTAATACTAGCATAGGAAATTCTTCGGTGAAAAATGTTATAATTTTCTCTCTTTAACCGACTTCAAAAAAAAGCGGACAAGTGCATGTCGAACCACGCACTGTGAAGGATTCCATAGTCGGGAAGAACGTATCCGCCATGTTGGATTATTAATGATTTTTGAATTTTCTCGTAATTATCACCTTAAACATTATCTATGTTTCAAATTTCAAAGGAATTTTTTTGGGGTTTTTTTTTGGAAATTTTTGGGGGTTTTTTTTGGAAATTTTTTGGGGGTTTTTTTTAGAAATTTTTTGGGGTTTTTTTTTGGAAATTTTTTGTGGTTTTTTTTTAGAAATTTTTTGGGGGTTTTTTTGGAAATTTTTTGGAAATTTTTTGGGGTTTTTTTTGAAAATTTTTTTGGGGGTTTTTTTTGGAAATTTTTTGGGTTTTTTTTTTGGAAATTATTATTAATAGCGTGCAAATTACGTGTTGCAAAGCCACTAAAAAGTTAAAAATAAAAACTTTTCTATTTTTATTTTTTTATTTTAAATTATAGACGCATCGACAACTTAGGTCATTAGCGTCTTGATTGCATTAAATAACAACACACTTAAAACTAAATGACATCACAAAACGTCCATGAGCGGAGGCGGGATTCGAACCCACGACAGTCTGATCCAGAGGCCGCGACGCTAACCACTGGACCACACTGTCTTCTTACATTAAATAACAACACACTTAAAACTAAATGACATCACAAAACATCCATGAGCGGAGGCGGGATTCGAACCCACGACAGTCTGATCTAGAGGTTGCGACGCTAACCACTGGACCACCTGTCCTCTTACATTAAAAAACAACACACTTAAAACTAAATGACATCACAAAACATCCATGAGCGGAGGCGGGATTCGAACCCACGACAATCTGATCCAGAGACCGCGACGCTAAACACTGAACCACACTGTCATCTTATATTAAATAACAACACACTTAAAACTAAATGACATCACAAAACATCCATGATCGGAGGCGGGATTCAAACCCACGACAGTCTGATCTAAAGGTTGCGACGCTAACCACTGAACCACACTGGCCTCTTACATTATATAATAACACACTTAAAACTAAATGACATCACAAAACATCCATGAGCGGAGGCGGGATTCGAACCCACGACAGTCTGATCCAGAGGCCGCGACGCTAACCACTAGACTACACTGTCCTCGCGCCGACTTTTAATTTAGTGTAGATAGGGAAGGCAAGCGAAGGCTAAAATTATTTTATCCTTTTTAGGGGCATTCTGTTTCTTTTTTGAAGTCGGTTCAATTTAAAAATATTTTTATAATTATAAAGCGATGAGTGTGGCCTGATCCACAACTAAACAGATCCGCTGTGCGCCTGGAAAAGACGCCTGGCGTGATTTATAAACGTCCTCGAATATAGTCAGATAAGAATTATTCGTCGGATCGAAAACTCCGACAGGATCTGTCATACTCTCTCTCTCTATTCTCTCCCTCTCGCTCTCTCCCTCCCCTCCGCGCTTGTTAGATACTATTCAGCTTGTGATTCATAGGTTACGCTGTAAGTTTACACATTGTCAAATTAAAAGATTTGATTTACATGTACCTACATTAATTTATATACAGGGTGCTGAAAAAAATTATTAAAAAAACAAAAATCCCGACTGCGTAAAAATCGAACATAAAAGATGGGAACAAGATCAAATGATAACATGCAGTCGGAGGTATTTCTGTTCAATTTGTTTCTACTATGCCTCCGACTGCATGTTATCATTTGATCTTGTTTCCATCTTTTATGTTCGATTTTTACGCAGTCGGGTTTTTTGTTTTTTTAATAAATTTTTTATTTCTTTCCTTTTAGTTGAATTTACTCATCAAGTCTTTTAATTTGATACCCCACACACAAGGTTTTACCGATTTTTTGCGTACTGACAAAATGGCGTCTAGCGCCCGACATATTGAATTTTCCGTGACGTCATATACCCTATGTCACTCTGGGGATTCAGACGAATCTAATGACACTTCATTTTTCAAAATCCGTCAAGCCGTTTAGGCTACAGAGCGTGATAAAGAAATATACATACATACATACACTCGAAAAACAATACCCTCCTTCTGGCGCAGTCGGGTAAAAAAGAGTGTAGCATATTTAAAGAAGTAATAGTATAGACCAAAATAAACAAAAAAGTCTAAGTAAACATGGGTCCGCAAAGTAACGGTTCCGAAGATATGGAAGGTTATTCTTTTTTGAAACATTTATTTGCAATTATTATTTATTACTTATAAGTATATTATGGACAAACAAACAAAAGAAGCTTCTAGCAAAACCAAAAAATAAAGTTACATAAGATGTTCAAAGTACCCTCCTTCCATTTCCAAGCAGGCACAACATCTTTGTCTGAAAGATATTAAAACTCTTTCTAAAACCCCCTCATTAGCTCGGATTTGTTGGCATTTTTGATTAATTCGTAGCTGCAGCTCCTCGATGCTATTTACAGGAGTACCATAGACTAATGTTTTCAAATATCCCCAAAAAAGAAAGGGTTTAAATCAGGCGATCTTGCAGGCCATAATACAGGTTCGTCCCCTTCCATATCTCCGAAACCGTTACTTTGCGGACCCATGTTTATTAAGATTTTTTTGTTTATTTTGGTTCATACTATTACCTCTTTAAATATGTTACACTCTTTTTTTTAACATCCTGTATAAGTAAATTTATTTTTATATAATCTCCAAAATGTAGATAGAACAATCATGACATAACTAGGTCAGAAAAAAATTATGCAATCAGAACAATATAATAAAATTATTGATTAATTATAACGTGTAAATTGGTTGCTGATTTACAGGCGATTAAATTTAAATACAGAGAATAAATAATGTCATTAGTTTAAAAATGAATTTTTCTAGTATTGTACTGTAGTCTGTAACGTTCATTCAATGAGTGTTGTTAACAGGAATGCTTACTTATATTTAATATAGAGAATTTTTGTCTTCTGTCTCGCAGTCTATTTTCTTAGTCAACGACTTATACCTACAATATCTTGTAGTAGCGCCTGTTGGGCTGGCAACTACTGTAACATAGCTCTATATAACAAGAGATCGAGTAGCTTAGGGGCTAACAGTTCACGACTATTCCCGCTTGCTATGTTCTGTTATGTTGACATTTTAGCAAATATAAAGTATACTTCGTTTTTTGCTGAAATGCGTTTTTGACAATAAAGTAGAAACAGATGTACCGCGCTTAAGTTATAGGGAGATTTCAATCAAGGGCAGGGCCGCAGGCTGAATATATAATATTAGGTGGGCCCTCTAGGTGTATAATTCCTAAACAATCGTTGGTTTTTGATGTGAACAGTGAACAGCCGCGTGAGGGGAAATATGCAACGAAATTTCTGGTCCGCTCCTTCGCTGCGGCACTTCTCTCTCGGCTTCCGCGCGCTCGGGCACGGGAAGAGAGAGAGAGAGAGATAGAGAGAGTATACATACGAACGTACTGTAAAGCAAAAGTATATGTATACACGTGTAGGTATGTAATATAGATGCTTCGCTGTGTATTTAGTTGCGTTTCTGGCTCAGGCGTGCTCAAACGCCGCAACCGCGTGTGTTACAGTGCAGTATATAGGATTACGTCAGCATAACAGTTAGTTTCTGCTTTTGAAAAAATATATACTACTACATAGAGAATACCACCGAGTTCAATAACGTTTTCTTTGATGTTTCACATCTGTCGGGGGTCCCGAGACCCACACCCTTTTTTGTATGCATATTATACTACCATACGGTGTCCTGTACTCCTCCAAAACAATGGAAGTTATGGAAGGGACTGTAGTAAAAATATACGCGTATTTTTGAAAACTTTTAAAAAAACAACGAAAATAACAAAGTTTATGACATGAACAATAAAGGTGAACAAAAAAAAAAGAAGATAAAAAGTAATATTTTATTTATGATAAACAAAGAAATAAAATGTTTTTTGAGAATACAGAAAATAAACTGAAAATTAGATATTTTGTAGTGGGTATGGCAAAAAAAATCATATATATCTCATGCGTAATAGTATTATGACTCGAGTGACAGTAAAAACTCGTTAAATCACTCGTAATAAACCCCATTACGCATCTAGATATATAGCCCGAGAGTTAACGTTGCATTTTAGGTAGTGTTTTTACGCCGATCGATTGTTATCTTTATCGATAAATCTGGTATATCTAATAAGTGAACCAAGCGTCAGCTGATGCACCCGCGGTGGATGTGGGTGTGAGAGGCTGCGAAAGTGGTAAAAGAATTTTAAGTCATAGTACGCCAGCTGAAACTTTATTTATAAATAGTTGACATCATAGTGAGTTGAAAAAAAATCGTCAGCTGCATCGTGAAGGGAGGATTGTGCGTCAGCTGCTCGCATGAACTTGTAAAAAAACACGTAAAATGTTGCCCATTTCGCTTTTTTGCACTGACAGCAAACACGTAAAATAAAGTAATAGTTATAGTATGAGGAATATTATGCACTGTTCAGAATTATCAAATTTTGATAAGTGGGATGGCCTTATTATTAGTGTATTTGCCATAATATGGCACATACACTATTGGCGTCGGTCGGATGGCGGGACCTAGGGGTCGGACCAAAATTTCTCGACGTTTCATAGGCTCCTGAACAGTTTGCCACCATTTTTGAAAATGTTTATGTATATATGTATGTTAATATATATATATATATATATATATATATATATATATATATTTATATATATATTTATATATATATGTGTGTACACGATAACTCTCGACAGACTTAATCGATTTAAACGAAATTTGGTACACACATTGGAACCCATTACCGCACGAAGCCTATTTAAAATGGGCCCGATCGGACCATTTTAAGGGTAGTTTTTAGGGGTTGAAAAAAGTTTTTGGGCCCAAAAATACCGAAAAAATTCTCAGAATCATTTCAAAATTGAAATTTAACCCTTTAGTGAAGATTAAAATGTGCTGCTAAAATTTTAATAAAATCGGCCCGACAGGACCGGACTTACAAATTTTATGAAAACACTGGTTTGCGGATAGTGATTTACTTACTGAAGGGTATATTTAATTTGGTACAAAGGTTGCATTGATAATATTATTGAAATTAAGAAAAAAAATATTATTTTAAGGGATGTATTAAGGGGTTAAATTTTTTATTTTGTCCAAAAACAAACTTAAGTTTACATAATAAAGCCACAAGGCCTGTATTAGCAAATACACTATATTGTCGGCAGGGTTTGGCACTGCGACCCGAGTTTTTTTTTTTTTTGACGGGAACACAATTCCTCTACAAATGAACCGGGACTAACGTTCATCTATTTTACAGGACTTCTGTATACGTCGGCATGGGAGTCCGGCTCAGGTACATACAGTAAATGTGGTCTCACCTTTTTTAATTTACTAAATTGATTTTTTCAGCTCCCTTTTGTGTTTGTTTTACGAATCTGTGCGGATATATGGTGAAGCCGCAAACAATACTTTTTCATTTAGTTACCATTTATTCTGTGACGAACTGTTTCAGAGGGACGCGCGAGTCCTTATTCTCTTTCGAATAAATAAATGAAAATGTCATGTGACAGTACCTACTGATCAAGGTATGAACTACACATTATAGTGCAGGACATAGTGACGCAATCGTTCGGAAAAATCCTAGGAAAAACATTTTTTTTCCATCGTATTTAGAAAATTTTTCTGATTATGAAACTGTTTGTTATTAATTGTTATTATCATGGTTGGTAATTGTTTTAACACGGAAATTTAAATGAAATGGAACTTTTTTTTATAATCAGAAATTATATTTTTCATAATTCTTAAGATTTTTACTTCCCACCTCTACTATAATAGGGAAGTAATGGATTTAGTTCGAAAAAAATATTTCGAGATTTTAACAGATCTTCACGTTTTGAGACCCTAGTAGTCCTGGATTTATAAATAGGCCGTATAGGCCGCGGCCTAGGGGCGGCGGCGTCCTAGGGGCGGCAGATTTCAGAGGACGGTCACTTGATTTCAGAGGAGGCCCCTTTACTACAAATGGAAAATTATTATTAGTGTATTTGCCATAATATGGCACATACACTATTGGCGTCGGTCGGATGGCGGGACCTAGGGGTCGGACCAAAATTTCTCGACGTTTCATAGCCTCCTGAACAATTTGGCACCATTTTTGAAAATGTTTATATATATATGTATGTATATATTTTTATATATATATATATATATTTATATATTTATATATATATATATTTATATATATATGTGTGTACACGATAACTCTCGACAGACTTAATCGATTGAAACGAAATTTGGTACACACATTGGAACCCATCACCGCAAGAAGCCTATTTAAAATGGGCCCGATCAGACCATTTTCAGGGTTGTATTTAGGGGTTCCAAAAAGTTTTTGGGCCCAAAAATACCGAAAAAATTGTCAGAATCGTTTCAAAATTGAAATTTAACTCTTTAGTAAAGATTAAAACGTGCTGCTAAAATTTTAATAAAATCGGCCCGACAGGACCGGACTTTCAAATTTTATGAAAACACTAGTTTGTTGATACGGATTTACTTATGGAAGGGTGTATTTAATGTGGTACAGAGGTTGCATTGATAATAATATTGAAATTAAGAAAAAAATATTATTTTAAGGGATGTATTAAGGGGTTAAATTTTTTATTTTGTCCAAAAACAAACTTAAGTTCACGTATTAAAGCCACATGGCCTGTATTAGCAAATACACTATATTGTCGGCAGGGTTTGGCACTGCGACCCGAGTTTTTTAGTGTATTTGCCATAATATGGCACATACACTATTGGCGTCGGTCGGATGGCGGGACCTAGGGGTCGGACCAAAATTTCTCGACGTTTCATAGCCTCCTGAACACTTTGGCACCATTTTTGAAAATGTTTATATATATATGTATGTATATATTTATATATATATTTATATATTTATATATATATATATTTATATATATATATATATATGTGTGTACACGATAACTCTCGACAGACTTAATCGATTGAAACGAAATTTGGTACACACATTGGAACCCATCACCGCAAGAAGCCTATTTAAAATGGGCCCGATTGGACCATTTTCAGGGTTGTATTTAGGGGTTCCAAAAAGTTTTTGGGCCCAAAAATACCGAAAAATTTGTCAGAATCGTTTCAAAATTGAAATTTAACTCTTTAGTAAAGATTAAAATGTGCCGCTAAAATTTTAATAAAATCGGCCCGACAGGACCGGACTTTCAAATTTTATGAAAACACTAGTTTGTTGATACGGATTTACTTATGGAAGGGTGTATTTAATTGGGTGTACTGATAAAATCCATGTCTAGTATTGAAATTTAGAAAAATTTAATTATTTTAAGGGATGTATTAAGGGGTTAAATTTTTTATTTTGTCAAAAAACAAACTTAAGTTTACATAATAATGCCACAATGCCTGTATTAGCAAATACTCTATATTGTCGGCAGGGTTTGGCACTGCGACCCGAGTTTTTTTTTAGAAAGGTATGTACATGGGGCGGCGGAAATAAAGTGGCCTACACTCATAAAAAATATAAATCCGGCACTGGACCCTAGCAATCGTTTAAGATCATTTTCTGACTGATGTCTGTATGTGTGTGTGTATGTGGTCAATTTTTCGCCTTCGATATCTTAAGAACGGAACAACATACGGACATGCCGATTGTTCTATTGTGTTTATCAGCCTTTAACTTAGATCTGATTAGATTTTGAGTCAAATCGGTTCAGTGGATCCTGAGATATTAAAAAAAACGTTTTCAATGTCACGTATTAACATAGCTAAAAAAAAATATAAATGAATTCTAGATGTTACAATATGAAAAAAATGTAAATATTTTTTTTCTCTAAAATGTATAGTTTTTGAGAAAAAAAATATTTTACTAAAAAAAGAAAATTGTACGTAAATCAAGGTAACCATGATTTTTGCTATATTACCAGCCATCAGTAGATCACCAAACAACAAAGATGGCCATGCATTTTTTCAAAGCATAATAAAAGAGTGTTTATTTTTTGCAAATATTTACTAGGTGAGAAGTATAGGACTGGTCATCAGTCGAATTTTTTAAATATATTTTTAGTGATTAATTTGAACTCTGTATTATTTTGATTCACGAAATTAGCAAAAATCGACCATAGTTCATTAGTTCAGTGTGTTTTAATCATGGCGCTACGCCACTGTTAACTATTTGATATAAAGCAGCTAAGAACCAATTACTCCCAAAAAATTATCAATATACTTGTACAGTTACAATGATTGTCGGACATGTTTGACTGTGTAGGTGCTGCTTTAGAAATTAAAATCAAGTCAACGTCTGAATAAATATTTCTTTGTGCAAATCCTTCTTGCATAACAAACCAAAAAATATAACCACAGTGTTTTGATTTATCTCGTAAAATGTGCATTTGTAGATTTTGTAATTTGAGGTTAAATTAATAATTATAATTATCTAATCAGTGATGCAGTGTTTCAGTTATTGACAAATGAAATTAAAAATTGCAATTGTTCAGGTTTGTTTTTTTTTATGGGCAAGCAATAATTTCCATTTAATTACATTTTAACTGAAAAACAAAAATTATAAATTGAATTTTACAAATGTGCTATTTGACTAAACAGTTGAAACATTTATAAAATGGAGTCGGTTAAAAACAAAAATGAAACAGAGTGTGGAAGTGACAGTTTATTATGATGTGCATTTGTTAAAACTATTTTTATTATTGATGATTATTAATGTTTAAACATTATTGAACTCGTTTATTGTTGTGTTTGCATTATAGTCAGTTCTCTCTTAAGAACGCCGGTATGAAATGGCGGAAAAATAAGTATTGGGAACGGCAAACGCAGATGAAAAAGGTACGTTGTGTATTTATATATTTAGCTCTCTTATAAAAGTATTCGATACCGGAATTTACCTACCCTCTGCAGTCTTCATTTCAAATCCTTTTCTCGCGTCTAAAAACGGTTAAAAACGCTCTATACTGGCTATATTTTTGAAGTAGAGCATTCACTGGAAACCCCCAGAAATTCACTAGAAACCCCCAGAAATTCACTGGAAACCCCCAGAAATTCACTGGAAACCCCCAGAAATTTACTGGAAACTCCCAGAAATTTACTGGAAACCCCCAGAAATTCACTGGAAACCCCCAGAAATTTACTGGAAACTCCCAGAAATTTACTGGAAATCCCCAGAAATTCACTGGAAACCCCCAGAAATTCACTGGAAACCCCTAGAAATTCACTGGAAACCCCCAGAAATTCACTCTGCGAAATTATGTACCCGTCCTTTCAGAAAACGGTCAATTAGGCTTCTTTATACGATCAGTAAGGCGAGACTTCGACGTTACAGCGACGGCAACCGAATGAAAGCAACTTTCAGACGACTGCAACTTGCGCGTTGCAGTTGTGTCTCGGTATCTTTGGTGGGAGAAATTTTGTTTTAAAGGACGAAACGTCGTGGTGGCATCGCAGTCGCGTTTTATTAGGGAACAGCCAGCGTTATAGCAATTTAGTCGACTATAAGTTTCGGCCGTCGGCGTGCAGTTGTGTCTCGGTGTCTCTATTGGTAGCAATTTTGCTTAAAAAATGTCTACAGAGTTCGAAAAGATGTTGCGTCGCGGTAACATCGTAGTCGCATAGTCATACATTTTTTCGTCGCACGCTTGAATTCGGTAAAATTCATATCCATGAATATACGTAACTTTTGAGGTTAGTTATTACATAAAACAAAGTAATATTTCATTCTATTGTAATTTATGGCTGCTTTGATCTATAAAGTGATTTCGTCAGCAAATATCTCAGGTATATTATTGCATTATAATAGTACAGGTGTAAATCTGAAGGTTTGTACTTATTAATGTTACATGCACGGTTCGAAACAGCGGTCCCCAAACTAATTTTGTATTATGTACAATATTACATAATATTGTGTAATCGCTAATGACCTTAGTTTTCAAGCGTCTATAATTAGTCTCTCTCTCTCTCTCGATGGTGTATATTATACGTAAAAACTGAAGTCTATTTGAAACCTAAGCTTTTCACGTCTTTCAAAAACTTTAAAAATTAATTATTAAAATTAAATTGTTTTTAAAAAAAATATTAATTTATTAAAGTTAATTGATTATTTGCCAGGATTCATGCCACAACCCACTATATCTGTGAAAATTTCAACTTAATTTATGAATTGCTACTAAGCTTAAATAATCATGAAATTTGCTTAAACAGTTTACTCATAACAAAAAATGAAATTTCCTATAAATAATAATAATTGTTATGAAATTTGCTTCCCTCCTCATTTACAGAGGAAGACTATATTATAGACGTTCGACAACTAAGGACCTTAGCATCTAGTCTTCATTTGGAACACTCCAAAGCGTAACATTTTGAGAATCGCGTCTTTAGATTGATTTATTTGTGGGGAGATTAGGTACTGCTGCACGCAAATTGTACATTTTCTGCTTCGTCGCAGAAAGATAAATGGATCTATGATTATAAGATTTAAAAAGGCCTACATGCATTGTGTAGTTTTACATAACCCTACAAATTTATTTCCACAATGAAATATCCCTTTGCAAAATCCCTCGCACTTTAAAACAATAAAGAAAGAAAAAAGTGCTTATAAAATACTGGAGTTACGCGTCTGTCAAACCCGGGCAATTTATTTTTAATTTTTTGACGAGATTTTGTGTACATTTAGCACAAAATTCAACTGAAATGTATTGAAACTTATGTAAGCCAATCGAAATTACAGGTATGGTTATTGGTTATATACTACTGTCCATTTGCAATAATTGTTAGGTTAAAATTTATTCTATCAGTTGTTAATTGTTCGCCATATTAATTTCATTGGAAAAAATGTTCCCTGTTGGAAAAAAATGTTCGCTGTTGGAACTTTGAAATCATTAATTTCGTGCATATTTGAAAAAATAGCGTGTTACCAAAATATTGTAAGTTATTCAAAATTGTAAGGTTATGTTTGTACTCCAATCAGCTGTTCGTTGTCCGCCATATTAGTTTGATCACAAATGGCGCTGTTGGAAGTTCTGACTTCATGCGTGTTTCAAAAAAAGGGTGTTACGAAATGTAAGGTCCATAGTTTAAAAGCCACTTGAATTAAATAATTTTTTAATCATTCTTTATAAAGGAAAACTAGCTCAATAAGCATTTACATTTCTTGAGATTAGCAGCCATTATGCAAAGCTTTACCATCTATATATGTAGTCAGAGGTTTCTTTGTGATATTATTATCTTATAGAAAGGAGTCTTTTCAATAGATGGGTGTCGTATATTTCATCGCCTTTGCAAAGGACAGCTTCTATTGGGATCTCCTCGCATACACGATTTAACAATCTGTGCATTTCCGCTACATTCCATGCATTCCGATTATTGAAGGTTCGCAATTTGCTATACATAGGTACCTTCTGCCTTCTAACTCCTCCTGGATATATTAAACATATCTAACGTTATGGTAGGTTCAATAACAATATTCACATTAGAACTACATAATTAGGGTTCCGTAACCAAATGGCAAAAACTGGACCCTTATAGAGGGCAGTATAGCCTAGTGGTTAGCATGCTTGGCGCCGCAACCTCTAGACTGGACTGCCGTGGGTTCGAATCCCATCTGCGCTCATGGATGTTTTGTGATGTTATTTGGTATTAAGTTGGTTGTTATTTAGTGTAGTTGAAAGACGCTAATGACCTTAGATGTCGACGCGTCTATAATCTACAATAAATAAATAAACCCTTATAATTTCATCCTGTCCGTCTGTCTGTCTATCCGTCTGCGTCTATCCGTCACTATGTCACAGATCATCATAAATCTAGCTAGAGGTTTGAAACTTGGAACATAGACAGTGGGTGATAACTACGAGACAAATCGAAAATAAATGAAAATCCAACGTGGCAGATAAAAATCCAACATGGCGGAGTCTGTCACGAAATAAAATTTAGGGTACTTCAACTCGAGCTAGACCTTTGAAATTTGAAACATAAATAGTGTTTAAGGTGATAATTACGAGAAAAATCGAAAATCTTTAAAAATCCAACATGGCGGATATGTTTTTCCCGACTACGAAACCCTTCACTGTGCGTGTTCCGACACGCACTTGGCCGCTTTTTTACTATTAGGTTTTAATCTATAGGTACTACATGAGAATTCAATTCCAAGGACGTATATAAGTCAGAATTTAAAATTGGAGCGAAAATTTTTTTTTTTTTGTAAATGTTTCTCGATGTAGGTATAGGTTTCGCTAACCATGTTGATATATCTGCAGATGATGCTAACATGTTTTTTTTTTAAATACTTAAAGCCCTTTTTATGGGTCGTCCATTTGTCCGGTTGCTCTTCGCTCCGGCCATTAGCTATCTATGATTTATTATTTACACGACCGATGCTAGGTTGCCGAACCCATTGTCAGAAAATTTGATTTGACAATGACGCTTAGATTGTGATCGTAATAATCACATTTCATAATATGTATGTAGTGAGTATTAGCGACTGTGTAACAGTATAGTGCGGGAAGACGCGACGTAACTACGTGCGTTCTGAACGACGTTCCATTCAAACTATTTTATGAGTAACTACGTGCGTTCTGAACGACGTTCCATTCAAACTATTTTACGACTTAACTACGTGCGTTCTGAACGACGTTCCATTCGAGCTATTTTACGACGTAACTACGTGCGTTCTGAACGACGTTCCATTCAAACTATTTTATGAGTAACTACGTGCGTTCTAAACGACGTTCCATTCAAACGATTTTACGACGTAACTACGTGCGTTCTGAACAACGTTCCATTCTAACTATTTTACGACGTAACTACGTGCGTTCTGAACGACGTTCCATTCAAACTATTTTACGACTTAACTACGTGCGTTCTGAACGACGTTCCATTCGAACTATTTTACGACGTAACTACGTGCGTTCTGAACGACGTTCCATTCAAACTATTTTACAACCGTGAAAATATACATCAAATTGAGAACCTCCTCCTCTTTATGCACTTTTCTATCTTGACAAAGCTAAATAATTGTTATGGACTAATTTTGATGCACACGGTAAATGTTTTGACTATTTGATACTATTTTCTCAGCTGAATTTTATCAACCAAAACTAAAACTGAGTAACAATATAATAAGCAGTGTTATTACTATCGTAAGATAGTAGTCCATATTCAATAACAAAATGGCTGTATATAAACAAAGATAATAACTATTAAGCTGGGAGACTGTCCTCGTTCCAAAAATGAGATTGCAACGTCGTACCAACATCATAAAAATGAACGTAATTTTTTATTGACTGTTTAAAAATTGATATCGCTAAGTGTAAAGTAAATCTGTTATATCTTTCAGCTTCAGTAAACTGTAACGGTAAAAACAAAAGAATATTTCTGAATCGATGTGCAATTTTTTGAATACCTCTTTTAACTCACTATGCTTTCTAGTCCGGCTTCGCCCGGGTAGATTTGAGATGTAGCGTGCAGGGGGTAAGTTCCGGTAAAGAATAAGCTCTTAAACAAACATTTTCTCTTTATATTGGTGTAGATTTATAATATTTCCTGGCTTCAGTTATCGCTATTTAAAATATGTTGAGCTCAGTGGTCGCTTATAATTGTAAAATGGACGTTTAGATTGACTAACAAAATAATATTAAACTTCCACGACTTTCTTTAATAAATAAAAAACGTTTTATTGGATAGGTACTATAAAAATTTTAAAGCAAATAATTATGGTAAAATGTATGTTATATGTTTTGTAACTACTTTTTATACAAATAAATCATTTTTAATCTATATTAAAACTGTATAAAACCCTCAGAAATAATAAATATTTGAAATAACTGTAAACAACTAAGTACGTTATAAAATATGACTGCATGGGATCCTAGGAAAAAAGCGCGTTGTGAACAGAGCTATATAATCACGGGCTTGGTCTAGAACTATACGTGGACCATATTTAAAATATTGTCACAAAACCGTTTTCTGAGTTGGCGGAATAAATATTTATTTACAATAATTAAAAACACAATAATAAACAATAACTAAACAGTAATTACAAAACAAAACATACAACTATATACAATAACTCGTAACAATTATAATTATATACCAGGACTATTTATTTCTAGCTATTTATGTTTCAAATATTTATATTCACTGTATTTATATCAGACGCACTATTTGTCGCTCAGTATTCTCCATTAACTGATATGCCTGACTCACCGTTGACTGATTCCCTCACTCAGTCGTACTGCTGTTTATATAGGCTGCGTGGCATAAGCCTAGTATGTTCTCGCTTTCTCTAGAACTTTCGTGCAGGTACCAGTTGTTACAGTAAGCGGACCCCGTGTCTCAGAACTCTTGTCTGCCGGTTATATAGGGTGATCCGTAACATTATTAAACCTTATTTTAATTCTGGATCAACAAATGACGGGTCATCATCTTTCCAAAGTGGGTTTAGGACCTTAGAATTTTTATTAATACAAAGTGCTGACTGACTGAAAGCCAAAAAACTATTATATTAGAAAAAATACAAAGTATAAAAACCATATTGCTAACAAAATTTAAGTTAAACATTCGAATAGACATCTAAATTATATAATTTCACTAAAAATCTAGTCAATTTGCGAACTACCTAATTATTTAATAAGTAATAATAATTATAAATTCTTTATTTGGGTACAGAGTGCAGCCAAAGCTGATTTCTACTCTGCCCCATCAAAATATTTATACAGACATAAAATAACAATATTAATAATAAATTAATTAATTAGGTACCTATAAAATAAGATATTACAGGATATTGGTTTTTGAAATTAAGGCCATCAACTGACATGGTTATATGGGCCTGGTACAAAATTCATATTGTCAATTTGTTATTTTTTTTAATAATAAATTGAAAATCCAATTGATACTTTTACCAGCTCTGAGATTAAAACCTGGGAATTGGGGGCTTGTAATAGAAGAGTCGCGGAAACGCAATATAAACAACATCATCGCTACGAGCTCGGCTATTCTAAGGTCGATAATTTTTTCCGAGAAAAAAATTTACAAAAACGCCAAACCTTCGAATTGTTCCCTACACCGTTTAATGTACTTATTGACATGACCAACGTAATATAAACAACATCATCGCTACGAGCTCGGCTATTCTAAGGCCGATAATTTTTTCCGAGAAAAAAACTTACAAAAACGCCAAGTCTCCGAATTTTTCCCTACTCCGTTTAATGTACTTATTGACATGACCAAAGAGTGATGCCAGTGTGCGTGACATGTTGGTGAATTTCTGTAACATTAAACAGAATTTGGTTCACTGTAAATTTAAGCTCAGTACGGTGTCATACAAAAATATAAAGGAATGTTTCATAGAAAATCACACGCAGCTGTTTTGATTTGTTCAAACGAAAAGCGTACTAATTGCGTTTAAATATAAGACACTGGATTTTAGAACAGCACCACGATAAGTGTATCCAATGCTTGTATATACAAGATGCGTGTAAGACGTCTAGACATCGAAGAAGAAGATTGTACATTATAGACGCTCAACAGTTGAGGTCATCGGCGTCTGATTCTAAATAGTGTTGTCGTCTAGATCTAGACTTTCTAGACTCTTGTCTTGTCTTGTCTAGATTTTCAAGACAAGACTTGGAAAAGCCAAATCGCTGAAGCTAGAAACTTGAAATTTGGACAGTAAATTCCTTTTCTGACGTAAGTATCCATTAAGAAGGAATTTCTCGAAATTCAGCCCCGAGGGGGATCAAAAGGGGGTAAAATTTTGAAAAACTAAAATGAACTAAATAAAATATTAGTAAAAAAAAATTTTTAGAGACAAGCTTTTATTGAAATGTACTAAAAAGGAAAAAATAATATTTAATAATTTTTGTTCATAATTATTATAAAAGCGGGGGTTGGGACTAATAAACTATCATAGAGATTACAACCCGCGCTTTTATAATAATTGTGAACTAAAATTATTAAATATTATTTTTTCCTTTTTAGTACATTTCAATAAAAGCTTGTCTCTAAAAAGTTTTTTTTACTAATATTTTTTTATAAGATACTTTTCCAAATATCTTTACATTGTCGCATTTCGATGGGGGAAGTCTGATTATATTTAAAGACGCCATAATTATTGGCTACGTCGTGTTTAGCCGAACAACCTGTATAAATTTGTAGTATATATAAGCATACCCTTTCTTGTGTACTATACTAACTTATTTTGCACCTATTTTTAGCAGAGGCCGCTACACTAAAAACGCTCTATACTATTTCAGAAATACGTTTTACAACGCGAGATCTGTGTAACATTTCAGTAAAAAAAGATGGCAACATAAATAGTAGCATTCTGTTGTAAATTTAGAAAACTTACTACAATATTTCAGAACACTACAAACAGTTCGAAATCTGTACTGAATAAGAAAAGTTTATTTATTATAATTAACATAATGCGTTCAAGTGTTTCTACTTTATAATAATAATAAACGTTTAAAATAAATTATTGTTGTTAATAATTGTGCTTAAGGTGTAACAATATCAATAATTACTATTGTTGTTCGATTGTTAAGCTTTAAAACTAAAGGCGAATGACCTTAAATATGTGGTAAAAATATTTTTTTGTGCGTCGTGATTTTTAATTATTTGTAGAATCAAATTTTTTTTGATTCAATAATGTTTAACAATAAACTAAACATTTTATTTTTAAGTGAATTTTTAATTTTTTTTTTGTGTTTTTTTTAATATTAATATAACTATGATAAACAGCATTTGTTCGTTTGGCAACGATTCAGCATTTCATGTTATCTGAAATGTCAGAAACCTGTAAAACTTTCCATTGAAATGTTTACCTGACCTCTTAAAAAATATTTTCAATATTTAAAATTCTTAGTTCTGAAAAAACGTAGGTACTTCAGATGTAATAACATTAAATATATATCATTATAATCATTTCTTTCTTCTAATAAACCTAAAAATTGTTTTTCAATTATTGTCTAATTAAAAAAACAGTTAATAGACGCTTATGATTTGACTTGTCGAGCGTCTCTAATTTATAATCATTCATAAATACAACGGTGATTATGTGCTAAATATTTTAAATGAATGTATGATATTTTCAAAACCAAAATGAAATTCAAAATGAAGTTATCAACAATATTTCTTTTTAAAATTTTCTTAGTGTTAATAATAAAAACCGAATCTCAAAATAATAATAACAGCGAAAGGATATTTACAAGGATAATAATGACGTCACAAGGAGCTTTACAAGGAACAATAATAGTACCAATCAAAAAGCATGGTTTCCCGAGAATAGAACGATTTCTGGGAATACCCTACGCCAAACCTCCAGTGAAAAACTTACGATTTATGCCACCTGGGTCACCCCCGCCTTGGAAAGATCATGGGAAAATATGTGACAGCTTCGGTCCGGTGTGTCCGCAAATATTGCCAACATTAGATAAAAAGTCAATGTCTGAAGCAAGATATAAACATCTGAAACAGCTATTGCCGTATTTAGAAAGACAATCCGAGGACTGCTTATATTTGAATATCTACGCACCAGAAAATGGTAAGTTAAATAGCTGTTATAAAAAACTAGGTGCGGTTTTATGAAACCACGCTGCAACTGAAACTTTATTTCTGAACTAATATTATAAACAGAATAGATTTGATTTTTCATGTGAAACATCTTATGTCGGGCAGTGAACAGCCGCGTGAGAGGAAATATGCAACGAAATTTATGGTCCGCTCCTTCGCTGCTGTTCTCCCCACCACTGCAGCAATCTCTCTCTCTCTCTCTCTCTCGGCTCCCGCGCGCTCGAGCACGGGAAGATAGAGAGAGAGTATACATACGAGCGTACTGTAAAGCAAAAGTATATGTATACACGTTTAGGTATGTAATATAGATACTTCGCTGTGTATTTAGTTGCGTTTCTGGCTCAGGCGTGCTCAAACGCCGCAACCGCGTGTGTTACAGTGCAGTATATAGGATTACGTCAGCATAACAGTTAGTTGCTGCTTTTGAAAAAATATATACTACTACATAGAGAATACCACCGAATTCAATAACGTTTTCTTTGATGTTTCACATCTGTCGGGGGTCCCGAGACCCACACCCTTTTTTGTATGTTTGTTTGTAATGGATAAAATCAAAAACTACTTAACTGATTTTTAAAAAATTGTTTCACCTATGGAAAGCTACATTATCAGCGAGTAACATGGGCTGTATTTTATTTTAAAATAGCGGACCCGTTCCGGCTTCGCCCTGGTGCTAGGAATTTCCCGGGTGTTAATGTATTTATAATATTCAAGCGAACGAGCTAAGCGAGTGAGTAGTGTATTAATAAAGTTCGAGCGAACGAGCGAAGCGAGTGAGTAGTGTATTAATTAAGTTCGAGCGAACGAGCGAAGCGAGTGAGTAGTGTATTAATAAAGTTCGAGAAAACGAGCGAAGCGAATGAGTAGTGTATTAATAAAATTCGACAAACGAGCGAAGCGAGTGAGTAGTGTATTTATTAATAAAATTTGAGCGAGGGTAGCGAATGAGAAATGTAGTAGTAATATTCTTAGCACCTGGGAAATTCCTAGCATTCGGGCTTTTTTAGCACCTGGGCGAAGCCGGAGCGGGCCGCTAGTATTTAATAAATGAGTAATAAAACTCGCCGAAAGTACATAATTTTGGTTACGTGGTTTTGGTAATGTAATTTGAACCCCGATCAGTATGGAGAGGAACGTAAGAATTCCGATTATTTCGTTGGTGGTCATTGGGTGTTTGACGTGTTGCTCGACTGAATATTCGTACGATATTAGTTATGTAGACGTACAATATAGTTATGAACACGACGTCGCTGCTTTTCGATGAGTACTGGTCTGGTCGACTACCATCACACTTGTATGTGCAGTCGTACAATATAGTTACTTATTTATTTATTTACTTAATATCAACAGTTAAAAAATAACTAATTAATGAATATAAAACATCGCTGCTTTTAGATAAGTACTGGTCTGGTCGATCACTTCGATTGGACGTGACGCGACCTCGACATGCGTAACCGAACGGAAAAAAACGAGGTTAAGTGCATGGACTGAACCGATTTCATAGTAGATTGTATATATCTAGTGGCATAATGAGGTATATTACTGACGAGTAGTAACATTATGTTAAAACGAGCGAAGTTGTGTAAACAAAATTTCAATAGGTAGGTCTCCAAAAGTCCACACGACATTCGTTTACTAAAATTGTGTTTATTTTTCATAATATGTTTAATTGAGACAGCGGAACGTTTCAAGTCAGACGTATTTCAGCATGAAATTAATGACTGGAAAACAAATAAATCATTCAAATTTACGTACTCGAAAATTTCATTAAATTTCAAGCATTTTAAATCATCTATTAGTTTCATGTAATTTTATTTTTTATCGACTTCGTAGAAATATTATAAAATATTTTTTAAAATAGAATCTTCATTAAACTCTAAAAATTGTTGTTGTCGAGCGTCTATAATATCTATTCTAAAATTGTTCTCTAGAAGTTTTGTCAAAAATAATTTCAGTAAACGAAATAAAATCGAAAATAATACAAAATCCTAACATCGACGGAACAAATTATGTATTTATTTTATTTATTGTGGATTATAGACGCGTCGACAACTTAGGTCATTAGCGTCTTAAATACAACAAATATACATATATCACTTAAAACTAAATAACATCACAAAACATCCATGAGCAGAGGTGGGACTCGAACCCACGACAGTCTGATTCAGAGGCCGCGACGCTACCAACTGAGCCATACTGCCCTCACAAATTATGTAAATGTTCAAAAGCCGAATAAGAGCGATAACACACACAGCGGTTTGTGCCGAGGCGGTTACCGAGTCGGCACGTATGTTAATGTTTTTCAATGATGCAAAACACACACGCGGCGAGAATTGCCTGCCGACTAAAAGCCGACTCTCAGCCGCCTCGACACATCGTTCTCCACAAGAAACGCCTGACTGCCGAGTTGACACCGCTGTGTGTCATCGTCGAGTCGGCACAAACCGCTGTGTGTGCCATCGCTCTAACTGATAGATTTAATAGGTTATTATACTAAAATCAATAAAATTATCATGAAACGGCGTTTATAAAAGCAGTAACATCTGCAAGATCTGTTATTTTCAGATGTCGTTTGTGCAGTTGTAATAATTTAGATATTTTATCTGGCATGTCCGGGAAGTTTGGAAGACAAAACTTGGCGGTATGTTAACACGTGCTCGCAATGTAATAGCTATTGTGCTCACGTTGTATATAACACAGTTTAGATAGTGTGTACGGCAAAAATTAAACCATTGATTCAATCCTAGTATAGTTCAAAAATAGCAATCCAAAACAACCAAAATGAATCAATCTCTTTGATGTACCGCTCTTATAGCGATCACAAAATACGTATGTGTGCGCTGTGTGGTACTGTGTTTGGAAACACGTCCACACTCCTCTGTTTTTTACAAGATTTTATATAACTTGCAATGTATGTTAGTTTGTTTGTTTGTTTAGGTCAAATCTTGCATGTCAATTTTGAACGACTTCCACGTATCCGATCGATTTGAAATTTTGTACACATATGTATTCCCGATGACAGTATATGAATAAATCGTTTTTAGAAATAAATTCAACCCCTAAGGGGTTCAAAGCGGGATGTAGGGGTTTTTTTACTAATCAACGCCCAGGCCAAATCGCTAAAGCTATAGAAACTTGAAATTTGGACAGTTGGTTCCTTTTCTGACGTAAGCATCTACTATGAAAGGATTTTTCGAAATTCAACCCCTACGGGTGTCAAAGGGGGCTAAAATTTTGAAAGATTAAAATGAACAAAATAAATATTAGGTAGTAAAAAAAACTTTTTAGAGACATACTTTTATTTAAACGCACTAAAAAGGAAAAAATAATTTTTAATAATTTAGGTTCATAATTATAAAAGCGTGGGTCGTGTCTAATAAACTATCATAGAGATCACGACCCACGCTTTTATAATTATGAACCTAAATGATTAAAAATTATTTTTTCCTTTTTAGTGCATTTAAATAAAAGCTTGTCTCTAAAAAGTTTTTTTTTCTAATATTTTTTGTATGCAATGTATTTGCGTTTGTTGCATATCATGTTTGCATTCTATGTGTCTGCGGCCTAAGTGTCAATATTTTGTGGACAGCTTCTATATTATACAAAACTACATACATGAACCGTATGTCACGTTCAAAAGCAGATATTTGTTGACACCTACGCGTTTGTGTATATCGAGTCACACATCAGCTACGGGGTCAAATGTATTTTCAATTCTATTCTATTTGCTCTGCACTTGATGTTACTGCATTATAATATCTGCGGCTGAATGACAAAACTTCTTATGTCGAATCTGCAACTTGATGTAGAGCCCGAAAACTCTTTAAAATTACACAGTGACGTCATCAGCCTATTGTCGACACGGCAACGCCTCCATTTAGCAACGAACTGCCTGCTTTAATATTGACTGACTGATTCCCAGGATCTATAAAACCTACAATCATGAAATTTGGCAGGTAGATTCCTTATAGGACGTAGGCATCCGCTAAGAAAGAATTTTTCGAAATGCAACCCCTAAGGGGGTAAAAAGAGGGTGTAGAGTTTTTTGACAAAATGTTCATATTTCTCAAATCGTTGAGGTGAGAGGTATTGAATTCAACATACTAACTCTTGTTTAAAAATAAGTAAACCCATATGCGAGCATTTTTTTTAATTCAATCCCTAAGGAGGTCAAACGAGGATGTAAAATTTTTTGACAAAAAATATTAATATGAGCGAACCTTCGGTTAAAAGCCACTACTATAATATAATATGATTAAATAATGTACAGGGTGTTTACAGAATTTTTGAAATATGTAATCGCCAGGTGAAAGTTTCTTGATATAGCGATAATTTTGAAAGTTTCATAAAACATACAAAGCAGGAGGTGAGTTCTGTACTAAACAAAGAAAAAATAAACTTTTGTAGAAAATAAGCAGATGCTGGCGTAATAATAACAGTAAATTTAACTCCTTTGTCTTCTGCGACTCGAAATATCCCAAACAGGAAGTTCACAAAAAACGTAATAAAACCTGCGACGTGAAACTAAATATACAGACAAATTTCGTAGAATTAATTTCAGAAACAAAATACGGCTGTCTAATTAAAAGTGACAAACTATAAAAAATTTGAGAAACGTGAATGCTTTTAAATAAAATGTAATGCTGTACTAAAATCACTGATATGCATCTATGGATAGCCGACAGTAGGTACCTGAGTGGGGGAAAAACATTACACTGAGTTAAGATGTAATAGAGACTCTATATACTTATACACCTGCTTATACCAAGTTGAAGCCAAGTTTGACGTCACAATCTAACAAACATGGCGGCCAAACAGAGGATGGATTAAGGAATATTATTCTTTACTCTTCTTGTTACATAATGTTACAAAACTGTTTTCTGAGTTGGCGGAATAAATATTTATTTACAATTATTAAAAACACAATAATAATGAATGCAACAACGAAAAGTCAGTTCTAACAATCAACACAAGTAAACAATAACTAAACAGTAATCACAAAGCAAAACAAACAACTATATACAAAAATTCGTAATTATTACCACTACACTAGTATTTATTTTATCAATCTATTTATTTATATCACGGCACTATTTATATCACTGATCCACCGTAGACTTGACTGCGTGACTCACCGTTGACTGATTGATTCACTCACTCGCACTAGCTGTTTGTATATGCTGCGTGGCCTAAGCCTAGTGTGTTCTCGCTTTCTCTAGATCTTTCGCGCAGGTACTAGTTGTTACAGTAAGCAGACCCCGTTTCTCAGAACTCTTGCCTGCCGTTTATATACAGGGTGGTCTGTAACAATGATATAAAATGAATGAGCTGGCTAAATATGGCGACTGGCGTCACTTTTAAATGCTTATAGCGCCTCTACAACCTTTTTGCTCAGTAAAACATTATAACATCCGACATCTTGTAGGAACCTTTACCTGCGTTCGTTCAGGTACATGGGACAAAAATAATTCCTCGACGCCGTACAAAAATGATTGTTTGGGCACGCGTTCAAGTTCCGAACACATCTACGGCGCATGACCAGAAAATGATCCCAACAAAATGTCGTACGTTCAATTCTAAGTGACAGAGCAGGAGTGAGGATTACGACCTCGGCTATCCATATACATATATCAGTGACTAGAATTAAATACACCAGCAATTTATTAATTAATGTATAGTACGGCTCCGAAATAATTAAGAGTGAGTCATGCACTTTTACCTACTTCACTATTTATATAAGCGGAATAGTTTTTAAGCGTGGAACGCGTATGCTTTACATTGTTTCATTGATTTTCCATTCCATTAATCTTGCTAGTAACTATGCATGACTCACTCTCTATTATTTCCGAACCATACTATAGATATACTTGACACCGGTGACGTAGTCAGAGAGAGTATAAGAGTATATTTATATCTTCTAAAAATTATCACCCTGAAAATTGGTGGTTTGTAACCGACATTCACGCAAGTGATGTATGGATTCGGCAAAAGTAAATGAATCAGAAACATTCAACTCTGTTGGGCAGCGTTAGGTAACTGACTTTTGCCACATTCTGTAGGTATATTATATTTTGTACTAGCGGCCCGTCCCGGCTACGTCCGGGTGGTATGAAATTATTATTTAATAGCGGTTTTTAAGACCTACAATTTTTTGTACATTGTTTTGATGTATCTCTAAAGATTTGACCAGCGTTATAGCCATGTAAGCGTACGAAAACAGTTTTTTTTTTTGACAAAACACCGTTATAGTCCAGCCATTTTGTACAAAATATTTACAAATTATATACAGAAACCTGCCTCGTTAATCGCTCTTTCTATTAGTGAAAACCGTTTCAAAATCCGTTGCGTGGTTTAGAAGAAGTAAGCGGAGAAACAGACAGAGGCAGACAGCGACTTTGTTTTATACTATTATTTTAGAGATTAGAGATTTAAAATTAATGCCTTCGATTATACACAGGTGTCAGTAAAGTTGCCTATTTCAAAAATACAATAATGACTGGTGCTTTAAACAAGGTATTACATAATTAATGACGAATTCTTGAACGAATCAATTTTGACTAAAATTTGTAATTAGTTGTGGTGGAATCGCTTTCTTGATTTTTATTTTGCGAATATTTTAAATTATAGACGCTCGATAACTATACCTCGAGTTTACATATCAGTGAAGTTTCGGGATTCTCAATAATGGAGTGATATTTTTTGTGAAATAATTTTTTACTTCCCACCTCTACTATGGTAGGGAAGTAATGGATTCAGTCCGAAAACAATATTTCGAGATTTTAACAGATTTTCACGTTTTGAGACCCTAGCAATCGTTTAAGATCATTTTCTGACTGATGTCTGTATGTGTGTGTGTATGTGTGTATGTGTGTGTGTGTGTATGTGTGTATGTGGTCAATTTTTCGCCTTCGATATCTTAAGAACGGAACAACATACGGGCATGCCGATTGTTCTATTGTGTTTATCAGCCTTTAACTTAGATCTGATTAGATTTTGAGTCAAATCGGTTCAGTGGATCCTGAGATATTCAAAAAAACGTCCTCAATGTCACGTATTAACATAGGTAAAAAAAAATATAAATGAATTCTAGATGTTATAATATGAAAAAAATGTAAATATTTTTTTTCTCTAAAATGTATAGTTTTCGAGAAAAAAAATATTTTACTAAAAAAAATAAAAATTGTACGTAAATCAAGGTAACCATGATTTTTGCTATATTAAGCTAGCCATCAATAGATCACCAAACAAAAAAGAGGGCCATGCTTTTTTCAAAGAATAAAAATTAAATTGTGTTTTAAAGACCACCAACAGCTAAGGTTATTTGGGCCTAGTCAAAGAATAAAAAAAAGAGTGTTTATTTTTTGCAAATATTTACTAGGTGGGAAGTATAGGACTGGTCATCAGTCGAATTTTTTATTTATCGGACAGTGAGTTTTTTACGTCCCTGAAAGTGTAATGTTTTGTTATTTGTGAAAATACTGCCCGAAAAGTTTTTTACTGATATGTGGAGTATAGAGTCACTGGAGTGGCTATATTTGCAGTCTACTAACGGTACACGTCAAAGGTTTGAAAACTAGTTCTCATTAATTTGATAGTCAATTTTTTTGTTTTGAAAATTCTATATATTTTGTAAATTTCATAATTACATAATTTGCTTTTTTGTGAATATCAAATTTTTATGACGTGGTTCATCAAGTAATTTTTAATTCCGTGACCTTGAAAACGTTTTAACGTTGGATCTAAAATTTTATTGCTCAACTGATTTATCTATTTATTTATTGTAGATTATAGACGCGTCGACAACTTAGGTCATTAACGTCTTAATTACATTAAACAACAACTTCCTTAAAACTTAATGACATCACAAAACATCCATGAGCGGAGGTGGTATTCGAACCCACGACAGTGTGATCCAAAGGTCGGCTACGCTAACCGTTACACCACACTGTCCTCAAACTGATTTATCAATAAGTACCTACATTTTTTGATAATTATAATTTTTGTATTATGTTTATCATCTACGTATGTATTAAAATTATTCAGTATTGGATATTTAAATTAAATCGAAACAAATAGTGCAAAAATTGTTTTGTCCTTTAATATTTGTTCACAAATCGATAAAATTGACGTATATTCACAATAAACTGTGATCATCTAAGGGCCCCTTAACAGTCTTGACATGTCACACGCGCGGCATACCTCCGAGCTGTCACCACATGGCTTATGAATATTATGTTCAGTTATTTTTGGTATTCAACGGTAAACATTAATTGCTAACAGATGACATCCTTAATCATATTATTCTGACTATAATACAGTGAAGTCTCGTCAAACCAGTATAATTAAAATGAAGACATTTTCAAAAAGTTCAAATTATCGAACCCTATTTGAAATCTTCTCAACGAAACCTTTCTTTTGATACCCATATCGATGTATTTAGAAGGAAAATTACTTTAGCATTTTGACAAAATACCGTCTGAAGTCCGCCATATTGAATTTTCCGTGACACCATATACCCAGTAACACTCGTGAAACTATGACGAATCTATAGACACCCCATTTTCCAAAATCTGCCAAGCCGTTTACGCTACAGTAATTATAGGTGGTGTGTACGAAGCCTACTAGCGCCGCTAGCGGGCAATAGTGCACGATTGAACTCATTTTTATTGTTGTCTACTTATACCGGGAAATTTTTTAATAAACGAATACCATTTTATCTAGCTGTGTGCAAATAGTATAAATAGCATAGCATAACAGGTACGTGAAAATTATTTATTTTAAGTTTTTTTCTTCTTCAATATTTGACGTATAATAAAAAATAACTGATTAATGTATATTAGACATGGAGGTGTACCTACATCTATGTCTATGGTTTATATTGACAGGCGACTGTATAACCTCAAACCTTGGTGCCGGTAATCTTGCGGAGCGAGTTTAAAAGTGTCAAATTTATCAGATTTATATTAATAATTTCCAAATAAGTTAGAAGTAAAATCATAATTTTACTTACTTGACTTTTTAAACAACAATGCTCACTGACAATTACGGAAAATTAGAGTACCGAGTTTACAATGGAACTCACAACGAGCGCTCTCATCGATATTATTATAACTCCGCCCCCTTATAGCCTATAGGCGCCGACGAAAATGCAAAAATATACTTACATACATACATATTACATATTATACACCCGAAACACATTACCCTCCTTTGGCAGTCAGGTAAAAATAGAGTTCTAAGTGTAAAAAAATAAAAAACACGAAAAATAATGTACGAGACGTCTTTAAAAACATTTTTTATTGTAGATTATAAACGCGTCGACAACTTAGGTCATTAGCGTCTTGATTACATTAAATAACAACTCACTTAAAACTAAACAGCATCACAAAATATCTATGAGTGGAAGCTAGATTCGAACCCACGACAGTCTGATCCAGAGGTCGCGACGCTAACCACTGGACCACACTGTCCTCTAAGGTCATTGTCAAATCAGATTTTTTGACAATGCTTTCTGCAACCCAGCATAAATCTCTTGTAGTAAAAAAGTTGGTAACTTTATTTTCAACACAACAATACAAAATGTATTTTATATAGTAGTTATTTTTATTTAAGACTAATATTTACTGAATTTCCATCGTCGAAGTAAAACAATACAATCCCACGCGTTAGAAATTGTATAAACTGAATTTGTTTAAAAAACGTATGCAGAATCGATTCATTGTTTATATTTGAATAAGTGAAATTTTAGTTACGCAAAACGTATTTTAGAAACAAATTAATTTTGTTTTATTTAAAATTTAAACATTTAATGTAGCTATTGCATTTCTAACTAGTCTTGAGAACAGTGTGGTCCAGTGGTTAGCGTCGCGGCCTCTATATAGACTGTCGTGGGTTTGTATCCCGCCTCCGCTCATGGATGTTTTGTGATGTAATTTAGTTTTAAGTGTGTTGTCATTTAATGTATTCAAGACGCTAATGACCTAAGTTGCCGACGCTTCTATAATTTACAATAAATAAAATAAAAATCTAACTACTTTTTACCCGTACAGTGGCGGCGCTAGGATTTTTTGTTAGGGTGGGCCAGACTTGAGGATGGTGTTCTGAAGGTGGGCCAATAGCATTTGTTCCCAAAATTTCAGTGCTCGTCAAAATTTTAATCCAGATTACTATAGAATTTACAAGAAAAATTGTTGAAATTTCGAGGGTTAAAAACGTATTTAAAAGATAAACTAGAGATTGGTGATTAGTCTAGGGTGGGCCATGGCCCACCCTTTAACGCCGCCACTGTACCCGTAGCGTCACTCGCGTTATTTTTTGGTAGTAGGTACTTATAATAGTTAGCGACATTTTTTCTTTAAGTTCAACTTCAACGTTTTTTTAAACTATTCGATTACATAGTGTGTCCACAAATTCATGGGGATCTCCGTTATTATGAGAGATAGAGATTTGGTTAAATGAAATGAAGTATTCCTTAGGTAATGTTGTATCAAATCACATAAATAAAGTTTAAATATTTTGCGTAAGTAGTTTAGGCGATATAATAGAAAAAGTGAATTTTCGTTTTCTTTTTAATTTTTTGCCGATTGCTGATTTATTTTAACAGACAGTCAAATATAGTTTCCACTTTCTCAAGGCAGTTTTTTAATACCAATTTCGTGGTGTATTCATATTTTTGAAAAATCGGCAAAAATAAATTCGCAAATTCAGTTTTTTTATTATAGCGCTTAAACTACGCAAAATATATTTTATTTATGTGATTTGATACAACTTTACCTAAGGAATACTTCATCTCATTTTAACTAAATCTCTATCTTTCATAATAACGGAGATCCCAATGTTGAGAATGAATTTGTGGACACACTGTATAAACGGTTTGAAAGGTGTCTGATCTTAAGCGTCGGCAAAAAGTTTCCACAGAGAAGCAAACAAAATGAAAATTTAGAAAATATATTGTTCGGAAAATAAAAAAATCTAAGATTGTTTCAAAAATGCCCTATTAATTAATCATTAGATATCGTGTTTATTTATTCGACTCTCCACGAAAATGAAAAACTCACACATCCGTAATTAAGTGATTTTTTTTAAACAGTTAAAACTTTCTCCAGAATTCAGTGTAGAATTTTTATGCGACGGACATAAAATACTGTAGAAAATTCCGTAACGCGTTCTTAAAATAAATCTCAGAGGACAAGAGGTGTCATCTAATTGATTAATGGATAAACAAATTGAAGGGAAGAGAGACAGAGAACGAGGCTGGCGCACTTTAAAATATACTTAAAGAATTATGAACTGCTGCCAATAGATTTTAAACTAAACAAGAAGAAAATTAAATAAAACGCTTGTGTCAAAAACCTAGGAAAATATTTTGTGTAATATCTACAATGTGAATAATTTAAAACGAAACATGCAAGAATAATTAAAAATAGTCTCAGAACAGAGACAGCTGTAGAAAGAGTATATCACTTTGCTTGTGATGTCACAACTATACACTAAAGTACGACCTGTCAGGTACATTATGATCAGTCGTTGCTTGCATTCCGTAATGTTAATTACTTTTTATTTGATAAATTTGTGTTTTATTGAAAAAATTGTGCCTGGATGTTACAATAAAGGTTCCAAAACGCTTATGAAAAATCAAGATGTTTAAAATGGAGTTGAAATTATGTGGCTTATTGTTCCCCGCACTTCTCGATTGTTGTACATACCTACATACTGTGATATGCTCCTTCTATAGCTATCTCTGTTCTGAGGAAATAGAACGTAGGAGATTTTCCTACATCCATTTTCTCACTTAGGCAATGGAATGTAAATTATTATGTTGTTAGACAACAGACATAATTTAATTTAGTAGAATGAAAATAGTAAAACACTAAATATCTTATATCTTGTTCCGGAAGCAAATTTAGTGTTTTACTATTTTCATTCTACTAAGTATTGAACAAGAAGCAAAAAACGAAGTCTCACTATACACAATAATTTAATTTTGCTGTAATTATTATTAGGTTAATATTTATTTAAAGTTGGGGAAATAATATTGAAAATAAGGTTGAGTTTTGAATAATTTTATTAAAATAGGTAAATACGTGATAATAAATTTTCAAAGAGTCTTCCATTAACAGCCAATCAGTTACAATTTTTGTCAAGTTTAGTAATAACACTAGAAGCAAATTAAGTTGTCTGTTGTCTAATAACACAATAATTTATGTTCCAATGCCTAGAATTATTCAAAACTGTGATCTTGCAAGTTTCGTTTTAAATTATTCACCTGTATATAATTTCCTGATGTGCCTCCGAAGTCCGAATGTCTGTCTTTCCACGTCCTCTAGAAGGACCTTATTGACCTAGACTCTAGAGAACTGAAACTTTGCATTTTGCCGGGCACGGGACAGAGTCACAGAACCTAAATGAGCCGGATTTTCGATTTCCTCTCCAGGGAAAGAAATAGGGAAGGTGATTATAAAGCAAGGACAAAAATTATTTTACCGATATGAGATTTCTGTTCAATTTTTGAAGTGGAAACTTCTTTACGCGCACTTTGCGTTCTTTCTGCATAGTGAACGAAAGTGAACCGTCACGCTCGGGTCGGTGACGCTGAATCGGGTTTACTCGGCTCCAATCGACATCAAGCGCGCTCGGGTCGGTGACCACGTTTACTGTCTAACAAGGAGTGCATCGTTTCAAGAATTACGTTTTTATTATTACGTATATTATAATAATAAAATAATATTATAATATTATGTATGTTTTGCATATAATCAAGTTTTCACTTCTGTCGTGCGGTCATAAGCACACACCCATTTTCAAAATTAGTTGTGTTATTTTTTGTTGTTGTCTGCGTTTAAAAATAATAACCATACAATTTTTAGTTAAATAATTGTATTTTTGGATCATCGTAGTTATTTTAAAAATTCCTTTATATAAAAGTATTCAGTTCTTTTTTTTTTTGTTACTTTGGATATTTGATCATGCAAAAAAGAACTAGCAATGGCATTCACAAAACAAACTAGATAAAAAACAACAGAAATGCATTTAAACATTTTTAAACAATCTATTTCAATGTTCACAAATCTTGTAAGATTTTTTTAGACAGCCAGATTAAAACTATTTTTATATATTGATCAACACGTAATGAAATCAGTAGTTCTAAAACTGTCCTTAAATATGTAGTTCCTATTTATAATAAAATCGTATTTATTATTATCAATGTATCAGTTAACTTGCAACGAGTCTTCTATTTGTAATTTCAATTTTTTGCGAATTTCCCAAGTATTTTTTTATAATGGTACCTACCTAAATGAAAGAATGCGTTCCTAAAACTTTGGTCTGTCAGTTTGTACGGGATCACTCTCAAACTCTGTGTCTCAATTATTAGTTTAAGAGATATGAGCGTTGATATAAAATTTTATTGAAACATTTAAAAACACCATAACTTCTAAACTAAAAGAGATAAAATGTTGCAAGTGGTTGGAATCGATTCAGCGTGATTTTTTCTATAAGAATAGCTTCAATTAAAAGTTATATTGTTATATGTTTGAGGTACCCCCCTTTGTAAAAAATCGCGGATTTTTTGAAAAATAAATTCGCTCTGATATGTTTGATATTAAATATATTTATAGAAAAAATCACGCTGGAAGTCTTCACTTGCAAGTTATATATTTTAAAAACAGTATCTGAGAGATTTTTAGATTTCTTAAAAATGTCAAAAGTATAATATTGCGAAATTTTTCAATAATAAATTCGCTCCGATCTGTTTGATATTAAATATATTTATAGAAAAAATCACGCTGAATCGATTCCGACCACCCGCACCGCTGTATGTCTTTTAGTTACAGATATATAGGAGTTTTAAAAACGGTTATCGCTCTCCCGACACTATTTTTTAAGCTAAAGGGTTTGAGTAAACGCCAAATGAAAGACTGAGAATCACACTACAGATCCTACAGGCAAATTTTTTGAAAAAAGTTTTGGATACGTGTGATATTTTACGTAATTTTTTTTAAGTTTTTCCAAGAATTTTGCTTCCAATTTTTCGCCTGTAAGATCTGTAGTGTGATTTTGGTCCTTCATTTTGCGTTTACCTGAACCCTTTAGCTTTGAAAATAGCATCGGGAGAGCGGTTATCGTTTTTAGACGAGGTGAAAGAATTTAAGATGAAGAGTGCAGGGGGTAACTTCCGGTAGAGAATAATCTTAAGGCACGGTTATGTCATAAAAAACTTTTTAACAAAAAAAAAACCTCCTTCAAAAAGGCACTAAAAAGAGAAAAATAATGAAATTTTGGGGTCTGTGCCAATTAAAATATGAAGTTGGTTAATTAATCACTATACTATACTTTTTAACCGACTTCATATTTTAATTGGCACAGACCTCAAAATTTCATTATTTTCCACTTTTTAGTGCCTTTTTGAAGGAGGTTTTTTTTTGTTAAAAAGTTTTTTATTTTTTACTTTTTTTTAGTGTCAAAAAGTAACATTTACCATAAAGAATCACACGCCGTTACTTACTTTTATTAAAATCAGCCGAACTACTGAACCGATTTTTCTATGGGACCAATCTGAATACCCTTTGAAATCGATTCATTCAAAATCGATTCATAAACGACGAAGTTATCCGCGAACACACATAAAACATAAAAAATATATACGGTCGAATTGAGAAACCTCCTTTTTTTGAAATCGGTTAAAAAGTAAGAAACCGCTAGATGAACGAATCTTAAAGATGATAGTATAAGATATTCATGCAAAGGCATATAAAACAAAATGTAATGCTTAAATGACGTGACAAACAGCCAATGGCTTTAACTTCACCGTAAGAAAATAATCTGATACTGATTATTTATTCAGAAAGAAAGTACAATGCGAAGAGAAAATAGAGAAAATTAAGAGCTTTTTAACAAAAAACATTACATGAAAACAAGGCATAAAAAACAACATTTTCTTACTAAACGATCTAATACACAAGATAAGATGACGTTGAGAAAAGTAGCAAGGAAATATAATAAATAATCTTAACATCCCATTTCATTTTTCCCTCAAGCCCAGAATAGTCGGTCGTCTTGCAACAAGATCCTTGCGCCGTCACTTGTTTGCCATAGCATCTTTGACTTGATGTAAAAAGAACGCGACACTGTCTCCGTACACTTAAAAACGAGGTTAATAATAAACAGTTCACGTTTCTGCCGTCAGTTAGAGCTGCTGGCAGTCACACATCACTTCTGTAACCTAACCTATAAGTACACATGCAATCTAGGTAGCGCTTCGAGAGAAGTTGTGCACCTCAAAAATAAAGAACAAAAAAAAAGAAGAGTTAACTGAGACAGAAGTAGCCGGGTAAGGAATTGAAAGAGGAACAAAGTAGTGAAAAAGAAAAATGAAAGTATAAAAAATGAAATGTCTGGAGAGAAGTCATTCATCTTTGTTTCTGGTGGCCATGGCGGTGCGGCGTGAAGCAAGAAGTTCACCAAGCCAACAAACAACGTGTGTGTCGACGGTGGTGCCACTGTGTGGTGTCGAGCCGTTACTACGCGTTTTGAATATATTAGATTTATCACCAGCCTCGTCTATATCACAAGCGTAAAGGTTATTATGTAGCTACGCCTCGTTTTTAACTTTGCTTATATAATCTTACTAGTTAACCAACGATTCAGCCAAAACGATCGATCGATTTTGAATCCTAACCTATAATTATGTGATAATATGTATGTTTGTTACTCAATCACGCCTCAATGCCGAAACGGATCTGAATGAAATGTTTTGCGCAAGTAATTTATGACTCGGATAAATACATATGCTACTTTTTATCCTGGTCGATTCAGTAGTTCCCGAGGGATAAGACTAAACTTTTTTCTAAGGGGGACAACCGATTTGAATGAAATGTTGCATGCAGAGAGTTTATGACCAGGAGAAATACACAAGTTCCGCCTATATAATACATTTTTTAAGCCGCTCCTATGTTCATGAGAACAAATCGCGAGAAAAAAAACTTTAATAAAAAAAATGGGTGTGTGCCTGTGACCACACGACAGAAGTGAAAACTTCAGATTTTCTAATTTTTGGTGTCATCTATTATAGTGCATTTATGAACTAAAAATAATTTATTACTAAAAAATACTAAAGTTGAATTTTTAATTAATTCCACCTTGCAGTTTCAAAAAAATTATAATTTTTGTCAAAGGAAGAATATAACAAAAATAAAAAAATATATAAATAAATATCATGTAGAATTTAGAAAAAAAAACGACAAAAATCGTACGCTGCCATCAGGTCTCGAACCCAGGTGCCTATGCATAGAATGCAACCACGTTATCAACTGCGCTATGAATGCAAGTGTACTGCGTACCGTTTTCATGATATAGCTATGTCAGCCGCGTCACATTTTTGCGAACGATTCCCTTTTTTTAACGGTACCCAGGAAAAAAGTGCTAAACGGAGTCTAAGGAAGTTTTCACTTCAAAAATATTAGATAATTATTCAGTCGAATATAGCAAAAGCTCGAGCAAAAGCATTGCCTTATAATTGGCAGAATATCGAATAGTTGCATAATATTCGTTGCAACTCTATAAAAGCTTGTATAATCTTGAAAAAAAAATATTGAGTGTAATCTAACAATGTGTAAACTTACAGCTCTAACAGAATAATGTCCTATCTGTGCGCGGCTGGGTGCTGACAATGTGACTTAAAATCTGAAAATAAAAAGTGCGAAGACATAAAAAATACTAAAACGCCATCTACAGGCTTTGACTGTGGGATATTCATATTTCAGCAATGAGAGCTTTAAAGCGGCAAGCAGCGAAGCGTTCATTTCAAGCTGTAAGACTGCAGAGATTTTAAATTTAAATAAAAATAGGTAAAAAAACTTTTAAGTTAAACGGTTTTATAAATGTACTAAAAAGAAAAAAAATAATATTTAATTTAGGTTCATAAGTATAAAAGCATGGGTCGTGACTCTAATAAATTATCATAGAGTTTACGACCCACGCTTTTATACTTATGAACCTAAATTAAATAATATTTTTTTCTTTTTAGTACATTTATAAAACCGTTTAACTTATAAGTTTTTTTACCTATTTTTATTTTTTAATGTGCTTTATTTGCTTTGTCTGATTTTATTACATTTATCCGATCTACTGAAACGTTACCGGAGCAAAACCTTTTGCCTGTGAAAATTCAAAAATGCGATTTGCACCCGGATGGGAGCCGGGTCGGTCAGCTAGTTACCATAATATTGTATTGTCACCGGAGCTACACATGTGTGCAAAATTTCAACTCAATCGGATAACGGGAACTGGGTGAAAAATCGGTCGCAAGATTTGAAACAAATAAATAAACATACAAATATACGGAGTCAAGCTAAATAAAACCAAACATACTGGTACTAGGCATAAAAGAAGGGAGGACACCAGTCACTGACACACTGACCTGTGAGCCGCCAAGGAGGACACTTCGACCGCTGCCACATCGCCTTTGAAAATGTCTACCGCAGTTGTAGAGGAAACGTCAGGTAGAAATACCATCGGACGACGGCCTACAAGCCCGGAAACCATGAAGACTTGGAACAATGCCGGCCGTGAAAGCTTGCACACCTGGATAAACACTTGATAGATGTAGATTATAGACACTCGACAACTCAGTCCTCTTGGAAATAGATTCGGTTAAGGTTATGGAACAACACACAAGGAAACAAAAATTGATGCTCTATTGATCGATTGGATTTAAATTATTACTATGTTATTTTTCAAGGATCTGCACATATTTTGGAAATAATTTTGTGCGGTGACTGATAGTTTTCAGGCTACCCTAAACAGAAATCTACGCTTCGCTTCTCTAAGTACAGCATCTGAAAGACCTGAAAGTACCAGAACTGCACCCATATTTGCTCTTCGCTCTTCCCTTTTTCATACGCCTTCCGCTTCACTGGTTGGAAATAAATGGATGGAAAAATCGTCGAGCTATCAATATTATTAATGAACGTGAATTGCCAAACTTATCTTAATTTTTATATTGTAATATTATATTATGCACTTATTTAGTTCAATATTACTATGAAAAGATTCTTAAAGAGAGTCTTAAGAATCCTAATCTTATCATCCCAGCTTAAATCTCTCAGATGATGTTTTCAACATACGCAGCTGAATCAAATTTGTATTTTAGTAATATCGGTTTGGAGAGGGGCTTGAGAATGGCCGAGCGTGTAGCAATGCTGTTGTTTACATGTCTATTACAAGTTCCCGGATTCTAGCCCGAGAGCTGGTAAAAGTGTCAATTGGATTTTCAATTTATTATTAAAAAAAATAATAATGAATTGAAAATATGAATTGGTGCTAGGTCCAAATAACCTTAGCTGTTGGTCATGGTCTTTAAAACACAATTTAACAATTTATTTCGCCTGAGGGGAACAATATCTTAACCGAAAGGGCCAATCGTAGCCTGATAAAAAATACTTTATACATTAAATTTGGGTACTAGTTGATAGTGTACCAAATATCTTCAAAATTAGTCTAACAATATTCGAGTAATGCTGGTACAGAGACACAAACAGACAGATAGACAAAATATCCGAAAAATCCACGTTACTGTTTCATGTAATATCTATCTACAGATTGTATCAAATTAAACCTGTGCATAGGGCATTCTGTGTGTAAGACAGAGATCGATACATAAAGCAATAAGTAAGAATGAGACGGAATGAGATAAATGATCGCTAGTAGGATGTTACGTGGTTACTGTAAATAAATAATATTTATACAACCTAATAGGGACCTAATAGCGTCATCTTTGTTTTTTCGCTCCTTCTATGCTGTAAAAATGTAAATCTTTTATCAGTTTAATTTACAGTAACCACGTAACATCGTATTTATCTCATTCTTACTTACTGCTTTATGTATCAATCTCTGTATTACACACAGAATGCCCTATGCGCAGGTTTAATTTGATACAATCTGTGTAATTATTATTATAAAAGACAATTTCAGGAACTTTTGCTCTTTGCAAATGAGGGTTTACTGTATGTGAAAAAAGGTGGTACAATCATTATATAAAACTTTTAGCCTTTATATACATTATCTTTTAAAATCAATGACGGTAAATTAAAGACAGTTTTTTCTTTACTTTCGCTATCTTGTGTCAACTTTTTAGGTTTTAATCATTTATATTTTGTTAAGTTCATGCAGTGCTGCCAGGTCTAGAAAATTTTTTCTATATCTAGGGGATTTCCGAATGGTTTGAGGTTATGTACTGCTCTATTTTTTTTAAATTATTGATTTGTTATATCTTAATAAAGTAAAATACCATTGACAAACATGAAATTTGGCAGGAAGGTTCTATCAATAGCTCAGTTAGTAGCGTATTCGCGTTGTATGCGGTTCGAGACCTGATGGCAGTGTAGAATTTTTGGCGTTTTTTTTCTAAATTCTACGTGAAACTTATTTATATATTTTTTTATTTTTGTTATATTCTTTCTTTGACAATAATTATAATGAAAGATTTATTCGTTGGAGAGCAACCATTATATAATTGTTTCGAAACATATAGGAAAAAATCATTTTACCAACCAGTGATCACAGTCAGGATTCTAACCTGAACATTTCCAATTTCGCGTCGGAATAAGCTTTCAATACTCAACTGTGACATGATTGCTAAATTAATATTCTCCTTATATGCTTCAGAATCAACAGATTTTCACTACATGCGAGAGTCAATTCATATATGCTATTTCAATAGCTATGATATGAAGTGAATCCTCGGACCAGTGAGAGCCCAACATGAAAGTGAAAATTATTTCGAATTCCCTTTAATGGGATAGATTAATAAATACGTACCTAGATATATCAATGCTATAAACGGTATTATCACATAATATTCTAGAAACAATCATATCTTGTAGACATCATAAGGTAATCTACATGTTAGATATATACATAAAACACGATATAGAAATCAACCAACGAGTTGATTTTCTTTAAGATAATAATAGTTTTTTTATACGGCTGTATGAGAGAAAATCTTTCAATTGCATACAGCCGTATAAAAAAAACTATTATTATAATTGGTATATGATAAAATCAATCGATTTAAAACCCTTTATATCCACACCATATTATTCACATAACAATTAGAGGTGAAAATAATAAATATCTCAGACAGCTAGGCTGCCATGATTTTTGAGCTATATCTAAGAAAAAATCAAATGACCACTGTCGGGACTTGAACCCGAAACCCCCAGTTTCCGGCTAGGTGAGTTACCAATTTCTCCACAGTGCCCGAGAGTGGAAACCGATCTCTTCTTATATATAGCAATTTCACGTTGAAAACACACTACATGCGAGAGTCGACTATTTAAATAAACAGCAAAGCATAGTACAGCTATTAAACAGTCGAATCATTATAAATGCGAGAGTTAACATTTTATAAGTTTTATCAACTTAAGAAACTTATTATAATTATATTTTTTTTAAGCCAAGGTGGAATTAATTAAAAATACAATTTTAGTATTTTAGTAATAAATTATTTTTAGTTCATAAATGCGCTTATAATAGATGACACCAAAAATCAGAAAATCTGAAGTTTTCACTTCTGTCGTGTGGTTATAAGCACACACCCATTTTTTTTTAAATAGAAATCTGGCAACGCTGAGTTCATGACTTGATTTAAAAGGTTGCTTTAAAATAAAACTTTTACCTGTTTTCTTAAGTTTCGCCAATGAAGTTACTGTGATGGACCGAAACTTTTTTTTTGATGGTATTAAATTTTAAAAGTGAAGTTTAATTTCTGACAGTAAAAAATAAATGGAGTTTCTTACACGAGAAAAATATTAAGTGCACTAACTCGACGAGGCAGCAGCGGTTTAAAGTTTGTGTTCTCTGCATAATTAGAGCTAATGGCTAATGACAATCTGGAAACTTATCAAAAATGCATTTTTTTCATTAAAAATTTAAATAATCCCTCGGAATAAAGGTAGGGTTATACTGTCCGCACAGATACGGGGCGTATCAATTCAATTATTCAGCACCTATATCATTCAAAATAATCAAATAGATATACTTATTCCAAGTCTTCATGGTTTCCGGGCCGTGGTCCGGTGGTATTTCTACCTGACGTTTCGTCTACAACTGCGGTAGACATTCTCAGTAAAACCTGAACACCAGCATTCCGACATACAAAACCAATGACCAATCGCACAAGAACGGAATACGACCGAATAGAAAACTCACCCCCACCACTATACACTGCGCAGTTGACCAATAACAGAGAGACGGACTACGACCGAACAGAGAACACACTGGTACTAGGCATAAAAGAAGGGAGGACACCAGTCACTGACACACTGACCTGTGAGCCGCCAAGGAGGACACTTCGACCGCTGCCACATCGCCTTTGAGAATGTCTACCGCAGTTGTAGACGAAACGTCAGGTAGAAATACCACCGGACCACGGCCTACAAGCCCGGAAACCATGAAGACTTGGAACAATGCCGGCCGTGAACGCTTGCACACTTGGATAGATATGCTTATATTTTCTATACTTGAATATTAATATAATATAATATTCATGAATTATGAAACAAACTCAATATTCAGGCACACACGGTATGTCAGCTGAAAATATATTTCAGTCAAAACAAATTGCCGTCTGGCTGGAAGTCATTGAAACGAGCAATTTAACAAAGAAAAAAATGTTAAGCCGCAATGGATATGCCAAGTGAATTTCCAGACTATAATAAATTGTTTTTTTGTTTTCTTTTTTCTGTTTGTTGGTACCTCTTAAAATAGTATAAGTATAGTATATTCTATATACTATCTATATAATAGAGACTTATCCATAATACTCATCTTTCAATGATACACTTCGAGATGATTAAAAGCAAATGATTTCTGAAAGAACTCCGACGCAATTTTTTCTTTATTAATTATCGAAAACATTATTTTTCGGGCGATACATCATGTATAACAGTGGTTCCCAAACTTTTCCATTAGGTACTAAGTTTCCCAAATTTTTATTACTGCTCTATGATTTTTAAAATAGAGTGGTGATTTAAAAACTCCAAGTGTGCAAGCTTTCACGGCCGGCATTGTTCCTAGTCTTCATGGTTTCCGGGCTTGTAGGCCGTGGTCTGGTGGTATTTCTAGGTAGAAATGCCACCGGACCACGGCCTACAAGCCCGGAAACCATGAAGACTTGGGACTTAAAAACTGTTTAAGAAATTTAGATAGGTATTTTATTTAACAAAACGAATAAAACGACCCCTTACGGTGAGACTACGGTTGTCTATCTGTCTGTTTGTAGGTATGTCTGTCTGTCTGTCTATCTATCCCTAACACTTATAATTTTGGAGAAAAAAATAATAACCTATGAGTATTATATTTCGTTTAACAGTGTAACGAAAAAATCAAAAAACGATTCCGTCAGGACGGAAGAAAATGAAATGAGCTGCTAGCGGAGAACCGATCGAGATTGGCTGACAGGTAGTGCGTTGAGAGAGAAACGCCCCTTTCTGTTCGCATAGTAGAAATAATATCCAGGGGGGCAGGACTGAACAGCGAGATGCCAATATAGTCTAAAGCCATCTGTGATAATTAGACGAAATTAACTATATAGACGTAATGTAGATGATCAGAAGATTAGTGTTTTCTACAAAATGTTTTTCTAAAAAGTTTTACTTCAGACGCACCCAGTTTTTTTACATAGATTTTAACGAAACGGATCTTGCGGCGGATTTTTGAAATTCGATTGAAAAATCTCATTTTTCTTCGTATTGTTCTGGAAGGAAAAACAAATAGATAATGGCGGGGATTTTATATTATAGATGCGTTATAGATAATATATTCTTCACGGTTTTTTTGTATGTTGCAAACGACAGATTCAAATACATTTCAGTAGGTAGAGAAATACTCCTCAGGTGAAAATCGTCTAGACATTGTAGAATCTAGACACATGTGAACGAACGAAATAATATAATAAAAATACATACATAACATTACATATGCATGGGAAAAGCTAGATGTAAGATAGTCTATTATAAAAAACTAATGGAATACAAATCGATATTTAAAAAAAAGACAATGCAATAGAATTGCAACTGAATGAAATATAAGTTTATCACGTGATAATTCCACATACTTATAACAAGCCGTGAGGTGGGTCGTTTATTAGGACTGAAGTGCGACCCTTGAGGTCCACACGACGAACTTCCCAGTTTGATAAATATTTAATAATAATAATTAAATTAAATATTACACAGAAAAGTAATCATTTTAATCATTAAAACATAATTATTATTTATTTTTAACAATAATTAAAAAAAAAACGGCTGAACCGATTTTTATAAAATTTATGTCGGATCAAAATGACGTTAACACGCCTCGATTGATACCCTTACGAAGTCGATATAATTTTTTATTCGCGAGATATTGTGTAAAATCTACTTTTTTGGAGTCTATTTGGTTAAGAAAAAAGAACGGCTGAACCGATTTTGAAAAAATTTCTTTCATATCATATTTACGTTAATACACGTCGATTGGCACCCTAACGTAGTCGATATCATTTTTCATTCTCGAGTTTTCGTCGTAGAAAGAAATGGACACATACGTACACACACACACACACACATACACATTACACACAGACATCTTTCTAAAAATAGTGTAGTGGCCTTGAAACATAAAAATTTGTTATACATTTTGATTTCGATTTTCGGACCCATTACAATAACTTTCAATTTAGAAATTAATGATCTTTGGATTTTTTCATTGTGCTATGAGAACTTTTGTGTTGTGAAATTTCAAGATTCTGGGTCAACGGGAAGTACCCTATAAGTTTTGATGAGTAATTAGTCACTATAAAATAAACATTGTTTTAAAATCTTTTTGTTGGATTTAGTTATAGAAGCGTGAGAATGGTCGAGCGTGTAGCAGTGCTGTTGTTTACATGGCGTTGGTATGGTTCCTCTATTACAAGTCCCCAGTTTCCGGGTTCTAGCCCAAGAGCTGGTAAAAGTGTCAATTGGATTTTCAATTTATTATTAAAAAAAAATATTGAATTGAAAATATGAATAGGTGCTAGGCCCAAATAACCTTAGCTGTTGGTGGTCTTTAAAACACATTTTTACTTCCCACCTCTACTATGGTAGGGAAGTAATGGATTCAGTCCGAAAACAATATTTCGAGATTTTAACAGATTTTCACGTTTTGAGACCCTAGCAATCGTTTAAGATCATTTTCTGACTGATGTCTGTATGTGTGTGTGTGTGTGTGTGTGTGTGTATGTGTGTGTGTGTGTATGTGTGTGTGTATGTGGTCAATTTTTCGCCTTCGATATCTTAAGAACGGAACAACATACGGGCATGCCGATTGTTCTATTGTGTTTATCAGCCTTTAACTTAGATCTGATTAGATTTTTAGTCAAATCGGTTCAGTGGATCCTGAGATATTCTAAAAAACGTCCTCAATGTCACGTATTAACATAGGTAAAAAAAAATATAAATGAATTCTAGATGTTATAATATGAAAAAAATATAAATATTTTTTTTCTCTAAAATGTATAGTTTTCGAGAAAAAAAATATTTTACTAAAAAAAATAAAAATTGTACGTAAATCAAGGTAACCATGATTTTTGCTATATTAAGCTAGCCATCAGTAGATCACCAAACAAAAAAGAGGGCCATGCTTTTTTCAAAGAATAAAAATTAAATTGTGTTTTAAAGACCACCAACAGCTAAGGTTATTTGGGCCTAGTCAAAGAATAAAAAAAAGAGTGTTTATTTTTTGCAAATATTTACTAGGTGGGAAGTATAGGACTGGTCATCAGTCGAATTTTTTTTAGTTATAGAAGCCTGAATTTTTTACAGGACAATGGGCTTGTAGACCTTATTAATTTCAACTTGGTAACTCTAGCCGTTCCTGAGAAAAAGAGTCTTGACCGACAGACAGACAGACACAACAAAGTGATCCTATAAGAGTCCCGTTTTTTCATTCTGAGGTACGGAACCCTAAAAACGAAACCATTATAGGATAACTTTGTTGTCCATCTGTCTGTCTGTATCCTTCAAGATCCTTTTTCTCAGGAACGGCGAGAGGTATCAAGTTGAAATTAATGTCAAATACTAAGGTCAACAACTTCATAATCCTGTAAAAAATTCAAGCTTCTAGCTCAATATGATAAAAAGATACGGCCATTAAAAAATCGCGTAATTTGATACTGACTCACTCACTCACTCACTTATCAGGGTATCCCGTTGACCTAGAATCTTGAAATTTGGCGCGGTGGAAAGTCTCATAGAACAAGTCTGTTTGTGAGTAGAATTGGGTCAATATACACTCAAATTAAATATGTACATCATTTCGATCACTATAATAATTTTTTGCCATACCCACTATAAAAAATACCCACCATATTATATGCGTAATGATACTGTCACAGCTGTTAAAACTCGCTCGTTTTATCATACTGTTCCTACTCGTCAGTAACATACCTTATTATGACACTAGAAATACAATCTACTATTAATCTGTTTAAACTTTGATTGATTGAGAACAGTGTGGTCCAGTGGTTAGCGTCACGGCCTCTGGATCAGATTGTCGTGGGTTCGAATCCCGCCTCCGTTCATGGATGTTTTGTGATGTCATTTAGTTTTAAGTGTGTTGTTATTTGATGTAATCAAGACGCTAATGACCTAAGTTGTCGACGCGTCTATAATTTACAATACTTAAATAAAATAAACTGAACTTTGATTATCTTAAAAACTCGCATCGCTTACAACTATTACATTTTAAAAACTCGGACACAATACATTATTACGTAAACATAGTGTATTTTATGTACATAAGTGTTATGTAACTATGTACTATATGCATCTATTTAGAGTCACAAAACAAAGCGGTCTATGTCGATTTTTTCTTTGTAAATCTATTATCTTCATCTTTCACTGGGAGAAGTGGCCCTCAAAACTCGAGAGCCGCTGAACCAATTTGAAAAATTCTTTCATTATTTAAAAGTATACTTCTTGGCAACTAATATAAGCTACCTATTATTGAAAAGGGGGATGATCAGTATGCGAAAATGGCGATATCCACCCAAACGAATCAATTTTGATTAAATTTTATACATAGACACTATACCTTAGTACCAGTATGAGATAAACGCTAATGACCTCAGTTGTCGAGCGTCTATAATTTACAGTTCATTCATTCATTCATTCATTCACCAGTATGAGAGGGCGACTAATTCCTCCCAGAAAATGCATGGAAGGAGGCTGTGGAGGTGACTGCAGGGATGTTATATGAAGCTCTGTAACCGAAACTATCGGATATCCGAACTAATTTAATGTCCGTATCCAAAACCGAAACCGATATAAGACTTCTAATAAATCCAATATCCAAATCGGAAATCTCATATCCCTAACAACCCTGGTGAGCTTGAGAATAGCCGAGAGTGTAGCAATGCTGTTGTTTACATGGCGTTTGTATGGTTCCTCTATTACAAGTCCCCAGTTCCCAGATTCTAGCCCGAGAGCTGGTAAAAGTGTCAATTGGATTTTCAATTTATTATTAAAAAAAAAAATAATGAATTGAAAATATGAATTGGTGCTGTTGGTGGTCTTTAAAACACACAACAACCCTGGTGTACTGTATGGAAAAGTTAGTCCGCCCCCGAGTCCGACTTTTATCGGACCGTTAATTTCATTTGTCATAATCCATTTTGTCTTGTCACCACAGATACGCGTAACATTACAACGATGTAGCATGTAAGGCATGTAAGAATGACTTCACATTCCACTTCTCCGAAACACGCACGCCGTCATTACACTTACCTACGACACGGGAGAAGTACGCGACAATGCATTATTTAAAGGGGGGTGGGGCCTCTCCAACTTTAATATACCCGACAATGGTCTACTCATCCAGTGTATGTATGTCTACCATATATGCAGTCTAAACGTGCCCAAGTACCGAACTCTACCACGTCCAATTTACAGTTAAAGCTGTCAGATTACAGACCATGTGTAATCTCACCATGTATGCAGTCTAAACGTGTCCAAGTACCGAACTCTACCACGTCCAATTTACAGTTAAAGCTGTCAGATTACAGACCATGTGTAATCTCACCATGTATGCAGTCTAAACGTGTCCAAGGTCCGAACTCTACCGCGTCCAATTTACAGTTAAAGCTGTCAGATTACACACCATGTGTATTCTCACCATGTATGCATTCTAAACGTGTCCAATAGGACCGAACTCTACCGCGTCCAATTTACAGTTAAAGCTGTCAGATTACAGACCATGTGTAATCTCACCATGTATGCAGTCTAAACGTGTCCAAGGTCCGAACTCTACCGCGTCCAATTTACAGTTAAAGCTGTCTGATTACACACCATGTGTATTCTCACCATGTATGCATTTTAAACGTGTCCAATAGGACCGAACTCTACCGCGTCCAATTTACAGTTAAAGCTGTCAGATTACACACCATGTGTAATCTCACCATGTATACATTCTAAACGCGTCCAAGGACCGAACTCTACCGCGTCCAATTTACAGTTAAAGCTGTCAGATTACACACCATGTGTAATCTCACCATGTATGCATTCTTAACACGTATTCAAGGACCGAACTCTACGTCCAATTTACAGTTAAAGCTGTCAGATTACACACCATGTGTAATCTCACCGCATGTATGCAGTCCAAACGAGTCCAAGTACCGGACTCTACCGCGTCCAATTTATAGATAAAGCTGCCAGATTACACACCGTGTGTAATGTCAGAGTTATATGCAATCCTTTATGATTGGCATAAAGGTGAGTCTGTACAAGTCAGAAAGTGTCGATCAGAAGATTGCGTTCAAAAAGATTAAAATAATCTTAGTTGTCGAGCATCTATACCATCAAAAACATTCAATCTACAACTCTATCCCATGAACGGATATTGACACAGCATCTGATTGGTCCCTCAATACAGCATAACAACCAATCACATATTTTGTGCATCCTAACAGAGCATGTGCTGTTCACGTTATAACTACGATATATCTGTTGGTGGGAAAGACTATAGTAACTATTAATATTGTAATTTGGTACGCAGATAGTTCTGCAACATCTGTTTCAGCGTTATAAAAAGAACATCCTTCCATTTCCCATTCCTACGTCATTATTCCATACTTCTACGTTAGCTGACATACGTGCCACAGTGACGTCACAAAAATGAATTGATGGAGGGGGTTCATAGTTTTAGTTAATACCGACATTTTGTTAACCAACTTCAAAAAAGGAGGTTGTATTTTTTTTTATGTTTGTTACCTCAGAACTCCGTCATTTATAAACCGATTTTGAAAATTTTTTTTTATTTGAAAGGATATATTTTCAGATTGGTCCCATAGAAATTTCATCAAAATCGGTTCAGTAGTTCGGCTGATTTTACTAAAAGTGAGTAACGGCGTGTGATTCTTTGAGGTAAATGTCACTTTTTGACACTAAAAAGTAAAAAATAATAACTTTTTAACAAAAAAAAAAACCTCCTTCAAAGAACCACTAAAAAGAGAAAAATAATGAAATTTTGAGGTCTGTGCCAATTTAATAAAATATGAAGTTGGTTAAAAAGAAAATAATAATCACTACACTATACTTTTTAATCGACTTCATATTTTATTAAATTGGCACAGACCTCAAAATTTCATTATTTTCTTTTTTTTTAGTGGTTTTTTGAAGGAGGTTTTTTTTTGTTAAAGTTTTTTTCTGCTAATTAAAGTATATATGCTTACAACAGTCACCGTAATAACATTTTAAAATTTGAACCTTGAACTATTAATATAAATTTCGTCGGGTACATGACACGTTTAGGGTGATCTGCCACCCCTTAAATACTGACCAATCGATCTGCAAACATTATAATGGCATTATTGGGTCATTGACAAGCTATACAAACAATTTCAGCCTTGAAGCAATAATAATTTAATAACAATTACCTAACTCATATATATTGTTTTTCAATAATAATTGTAACCATTTTTTTTGTTACATGTTGGGGGCGGTCTGTATCCCTCCCATACCGCTATCTAGCAAAATCCCTTACTCAGGGCACTTTAATATGCCTTCCTCAACATCTTCACAAAAATACGGCCTTGAATAAATAACACCAAAAAATTGTCACTAGCTCTCGGTCTATAAGAGATGTTATAATTTGTCACCAAATGTTAATGTTAAATCGGAAAGAAATTATGTAATTGTGATTTTTCATTTCTGTCGGCACGCCCCAGAATTGTCATTTGATAGTGTTCGTATTCATATGTGATGTATTACATGCGGTAAACATATGTATACCTACTACCGCTAGTTCTGTAAATTCAACAGATATTGTGGCGCCGTCGTCATTGCGTTTCTCATTTGTTTCATGCAGTCGGTTCAAACGTATCGAACAATTAGGTATTTAAGTTTAAAAAAAATTATTAATTTTTTAATTTTTCCTAATAATTTAACATAAATAATATTGAAAATCGAAAAGAAAATTTTTTTTAAAGCTATAGATAAATTACTAAAAATTAATTAAAATGTATAAAAATTTAAAAAATATCACGTGACTTCAAAACGCGCCAGGAATGTTTGTGACGTCGTTATGTTAAAATGTGTCTGCATTTGTTGGTATTTGTGTATATGTATTACACATACTATCAAAAATAATAAATTTTTAACTTGGTAACCATGGATACAAAGACCATAGATAACATAATGACGTCACACGCGTTCGGATTCTTTCGGCGCGTTATCGGAACTGAGTTTAAAAATTAATTTTTATTTAAATATAACTTTTTAATTAGTAAGCAAAAAAATTAAATAAAAACAGTTTTGCTATAAAACATGTATATGGTCCTTCCATTTAAGTAAAAAAAAAAATTCATTTAAAAACCCAATCGGCTTATTTTAATTTTCCAATACTAGTAGATTGTATTTATCTAGATGCGTAATAGGGTAAATTACTGACGAGTAGTTTTTCAGAAAAATTTTTTTCAGTGTTTCGCCTGTGCGAGATCTGTAACATGATTCTCTCAAAACATTTACATGGAATGATTAGGTGGACCACTTGTCAGCGCCACTTAAAAGTGTGAAAATTCCTGGGTACGAGTGAAAGCGAATTAAAAACTGATGTTCAACTTTAATTTACAGAACTCTACACGCAAAAACGCGTTTACATAACGTGTACCTACGTCATAAAACACGTTTTTTTTTGCTGGGGGAATACTGCATAATATATTAAAGGATTATAAAATGATATGGTTTTAATGATACATACGTAAAAAGTACAAAAATTACATCTGACAGCTGGAATTAAAAAATAACAATAAAATATGTTCACAGTACACTGTAATAATAATAAAAACTACATCATGTCATATTATTTCATAATATGTGCAATTTTAATAATACAATATCTTTACTCTTGTGGTTTCGCTCGCGGAATAGCTTTTGACAACCTTTTGTAGCCATTGACTATTTAATCCTTAATCAATCTCGTACTTATGTAATCTTGCATACTTACAGACAATTTATCTATACATATTACATATAAATAAAATTGAATATCTGTCTGTCTGTCTGTTTGTACGGGCTAATCTTCGAACCATTTTTAAAAATTCTTTCACTAATAGAAAGCTACACTATCCCTGAGTGATATAGATATACTTTATTTTGATAATTCTAGCGGGGGGATAATTCCTGTGGGATAGTAACAAAACGTAACTCTGAAATTCTTTTGCATTTTAGCGTATTGGCAGAAACAACACCAGCCAGGCTTCGCTTCGCTTCGCTGGGGGACAGATTCTCGCGGAGGGGGGGAATAATAAATCATAAATTCTTATCTCTGGAACTACTGAACCGATTCTTAAAATTCTTTCACTAATATAGCCTATAGTATTCAAGGATAGTGTAGCTTTCTATTCGTGAAAGAATTTTTAAAATAGGTTCAGTCGTTCCAGAGATTATCCTCTACATACAAACTCACAAACAAACAAACAAACTTTTCGTCTTTATAATATTAGTATATAGGTATAAAGTTATAGATAGATTATCCAGATACGCAGTTCACCTGTCTTTATTTATAAGGTTGGCACTATTGTACAATATTTATGTTGTTTATTCAGTGTGCCAACTTTCCAGCGAACTGTTGTTAAAATAAAGAGTTGCATATAAAATTTAGACAGGCATGGTGAGAAAATATCTCACGACCCATCTATATCGAAAAATTTATTACTTACAGAAATATTTTTTGTAGATTTGTAGTTTTGTCTGTTTTTTGGTTTGGTAAACTATTAAATTATTTGAACATACATTTTGTTATTTTTGAAGTGAAAACTTCCTTAGGCGCGTTAGGCACTCTTTGCATGGGTACTGAAAAAATGTGTGGCGTTCGCTGCTACTTCCGTAAGAATTCGCAACATACTTATATCATAAAAACGGCCTTCTACGCATTTCCACCCATAGCGCAGTTGGTTTAGTCTTTGCGTTCTATGCATAGGAACCTGGGTTCGAGACCTCTTGGCAGAGTAGAATTTTTGGCGCTACATGCAATTTAAACAAAATCGGTCGCTGTATACTTTTAACATTTTTATTTGATATAAGTACGGTCTGCAAATTTGTAATTTCATTTTTGAGTATTTTGTATTTTTATATTTTTGTATTTTGATAGGTACCAAAAACTAAGAAGGCGTTTCCAAAATTGTTGGTGCTACCTTCTCTATATCGTTCTCTATATCAATAATATGCATCCAAAACAGGGTACGTTTTGCCCGACTACACTCGGGTTAAAACCGACATTAACACGAGTGAATCCACTAGTAAAAGCTAGTACACATAAATTTATTAAAATTAATTGATTATTTAATTCTAAATATTAATTGCCATGATTCATGTCGCAACAACACACAATCTGTAATCTCTAATCGTTTTTGTGAGATAGAGCCTTGTGACAGACGGACAGACATCGTAGACTCAGTAATAGAGGGTTCCGTTCGAAGGTACGGAACCTTAAAAATCAGGTAAAAATTTATATTGGATACAAATCGGTTTAAAGACAAACGAACAATTTCATAATTTATTCATGAAAGTTTATTTTTGATGCTAGTAAATTGGCATCATTTGGACATTAATTATGCAATTAATGCAACTTATTATAGTTTTACATAGTAAACTAAATACAAATAAATTAATGTCTGTTGTAGATTATATTATATAAAGCCAGATTTATTCCTTCTTGTTTGTTTCAAGGAGGATCACTGAATGATGATTAATTATTTTGAATAACACTGCACTAATAATTGTAAAATGACTAATAAAACATATATTAATTAACATATAATAATTAAAATGTCATTTTCTCCGCAATTAATGATCGGATTTGAAAAATAAATAGACTGTTTTAAAAAGAATTGAGAGGCCTTTCGAACTGCGAATCTTTTGACACCCCTTTCCATTAAAAATTTTTGGGGTGCAATTCACCCTGCTCTCAGGGTTGAAGTTACGTAAATAATACCAATCGATTTAGATGTCCCCCTTGATTCTAAAATTGACGTGTGCGAGCTTTTTTTGCAAAACTGATGTTAACAGTCAGTAGGTATGTGTCCATTTCTTTCTAAGACGAAATCTCGAGAATGAAAGATGATATCGACTACGTTAGGATGCCAATCGACGCGTATTAACGTAAATATGATCTGAAAGAAATTTTTTCAAAATCGGTTCAGCCGTTCTTTTTTCTTAACCAAATAGACTCCAAAAAAGTAGATTTTACACAATATCTCGCGAATAAAAGATTATATCGACTTCGTAAGGATGTCAATCGAGGCGTGTTAACGTCATTTTGATCCGACATAAATTTTATAAAAATCGGTTCAGCCGTATTTTTTTAAATTATTGTTAAAAATAAATAATAATTATGTTTTAATGATTAAAATGATTACTTTTCTGTGTAATATCTAATTTAATTATTTTTATTAAATATTTATCAAACTGGGAAGTTCGTCGTGTGGACCTCAAGGGTCGCACTTTAGTCCTAATAAACGACCCACCTCACGGCTTGTTTTATTAATTTTCTATGTTCCCAATCCCGCCATACACCCTGTATACATTTTTTGTTCGTGATTTCATATACAGAAGTTAATACAAAAAAATTTAAGTACAAAACAAATAACGTCATTTTTGTTAGATAAAAACAAATGGAAATTCTGAAAAAAAAGAATGTGCGGTGATAAAAATTCAATACGGAAACAGGTTGCGATTCGAAAATGGTACGGAAATGAGTTTAGAGACAGAAAGAGCAGAGAGGATTGGATGAACACTTCTGATAAAGCATTGCGTATTATAGGGGACAGTTGCCTACTTATCAACTCACATTTTTCTATACAGTGCGAACGAATTGGCGTGGAACGCTCCAAATAAAAACTTCCCCGATTATCTGCGACCAAGATTCTCGAACCTTATTTCTTGATCGCTCATCTTTTCCGATAGTTGTCAATTTTTTCTATCCCCACCTCTTTCAATAATTCCGCAGATATCACGATTTTTATTTTTTTTAGTTTCTCATGAACCAATTTTCAAAATCTGTCAGAAAAGTAGGGGTTGTCATTAAAAAAATAGGTAAAAAAACTTTTAAGTTAAACGGTTTTATTTTAAATCTTCAGCTGTACCAAAAACTAGAAAATAATTAGGACACAAACCAAGGGCACTTTGTGTCGCTGTGTCAGCGGAATAAGTAATAAAAACGTGGGGCGCATTAAAAATATTTCTGTTGGTGGGCTTGGAAACACATTTTCCTAGAGAAGCCGTTCTTATTTAATAATTATACAGTCGTTATACAAATTTTTATGCGCCCCACGTTTTATTACTTATTCCGCTGATGCAGCGACACAAAGTGCCCCTTGGTTTGTGTCCTAATTATTTTCTAGTTTTTGGTACAGCTGATGATTTAAAATAAAACCGTTTAACTTAAAAGTTTTTTTACCTATTTTTATTTTCTAGTTTTTGGTTTGATTTCTGGCCCGTAACTCCTCATCCTTTCAACTGTCCACCTCCTGATTCCACCATCAAGACTCTCGTTACCAAGTAGAAATTATCATAATATTGTATTGGCACGGGAACTCAAGAGGTTTCAGCAACTTGCTCTAGCCTATGTAAAATACTAGCTTTGCCTTATTTAGGAAAAGTGAATTTAATGGTTGGCGACCCTGCCAGGATTTAGTTAAGTAAATGATCTAAATTTGCTTTCCTAAAGTAAGTAAAAGCAGAGTACGTTACACCTACCAAAAAGTAATATATTTTAGACAACTTACCTCAGTTATCGAGCATCCACAATCTACAATCTCTCTTTCTTAGACATGTTATTTTGTATTAGCAATCGTTTTGATTGACAAAAAAATAAAAAAAACAACTATAAAATAATTTTAGTGAGTTTTATTTATTGCAGTAGATATGAAATGTGAATTTTAATTTACCCTTAAAAAAGTTTAAATGTTCGCATATTTACAGCTCTTTGAAAATCTAAAATACGTCTGCAGGTTATATGCGTAAAGCACTCCCTACACGCAGCGGAATGCTTGTGAGATTTGTATATACAAACAAAATGTATACTCTATAACCTATGTTTCATTTCTACTGCACGTTCATACAAATTTGTACAGACAACTTTCAGCATTTTGTATGCACATACATGTAGACAATAGAATAGAATAGAATTAAAAGTAGGGGCCCTAGTAGGTATGCACTGCGACCAAAAAGGTAGACATACTACACGCAACGACATAATTGTCGCTGCATTTTGTTGGTACAAACAGAAGGATGATTGCTTTTTTTAAATCAACTTCCTGTGATTTCTTTGTACGATTTGTTTGTACTGTCATGTTTGTACAAACTTGATGTTGCAACTAGGGACAAAACATGTTAACTGTCAGAATATTCTGACAGTAAATATCCCTAGACGCAACACCAATTTTGTACGAACAAATCGCTATACGTATATAGTTGTAATATTTATAATACAAACATGTCAACACAAACATTCCGCTGCGTGTAGGGGGTGCTTTAGGAAAAGATTGGCTGCAATGCGCATGTCAGGTTATAAATGTTTTAAGGGTGGAAGTCGCCTAAAATACAATAAAAGAAGTGTTTATAATACGAGTTTACGATGTTTTTTTATTCGGATTTTACACGACGTTCGAGAATAATTTTGTTAAGTATTATAATTATGAATAAATTAAAAATTTACGTTTGCTTTATTTTTATATTTTTCACGTATCTTCAACTCTTAATTTTAAACATTAATGACCTGAACTGTCGATCGTCTATAATTCATTAGGTATATCTTTCTTCGGATCGCAATGTTTCCCTCGCCATAAAAGGTGTTAGTTTTTGATGAAATTATAAGCCTGTATAAAATCAAACGCGATTAAACAATTTTTACAGGTCGTTCAGAATTTTTGAAAATCATAAAAATAGCTACCTACTTTTTATGGTTCCGTGCCTCCGAACGGAACCCTTTTACTGAGCCTACGATGTCTCACTCTGTCACAAGACTCTATCTTACAATGCGGTAAAAGGTAAGTTAGTAGAAATTTCTACAGATATGTGTTGTTGTGGCATTAATTCTGACAACTAATAAATAATCAAAAAGTATAATCCTTAACCGGAAACTCCCCATATATTCGTATATCTTGTATGTATCTCTGTTTTCTCTTGAATTGAACACTTATACTATATTCAAGTATACCTTGTTTCTGCTGTGCTACTGCGGTATCTTGTAGCGCAACGGGTAAGGTGTTCGCATGTCACTCCGAAAAGCCGGGTTCAAATCCAACTGACGACACGTGTTTTTTTTTTTGTTTTTTTTCAATGTAGGAAAATATTTTGGAATTTTTAGAGTAAGAAATTTAATTTAAACATAATTTCAAAAATATAAATTAAATTTAATTAATCTCTTTCTTAGTTGTACGGCGAACCCTCTGCACGCGAGTCGAACTCGTACTTGACCGATTTTTTTCATCATGTAAAATGATGTATATTTACATCATGGTTACGGACCGTGCGTAAAGCCTCGCATTTTGAGCCAACTCAGTTCCAAGACATTGCACTTGTTTTAAAAAAAGGCACCATTTTACACTTGTTACGCAGTACTATACTATATTATACAATTAGTATAAGCTGCGTTAATAATTTTAGTTGAATACGGTCCTGTATTAAAATACTGAAAGTTGAGTTAAATAAATCTCAATCACTGTAGTGGCAGTAACTTGGTGAATTCCAGCGCACGTAAAACTTTAATTATCTCTTGTTATAGTATTTTGTTAACTGAACCAGTCAGGGTTGCCAAATTGGGGAATTTTCCCCCAAAGAGATTTTTATACAGCCCGGAAAACATTTGGGGGACAATTTTTCATGGGGTATTTTTTTGGGGATTTTTATTTTTCACTGGGGATAAATTGGGGTAATATTGAAATTATGATAATGAAAACTTGATACTCCCTTGGAGGTCCAGTATCCAGTTTGGTTTATTGCTGTTTGCATTTGTCTATTTTCTATATTTTTTCTATTGTTGTTTTGTATTTGTACCTCTTTTCTTTAGAAGAAATTTTAATTTATTTTATGTTTTTAGTTGTTTTAAAAATAAATTAGATATTTACTAGCGGCTCAGTCCGGCTTCGCCCGAATGCTATGAATTTATGATTTATTACTCCCCCCCGCGCGAGAAACTCTCTCCCTGCGAAGCGAAGCCGTGTAAGCGTATGAAAACAGTTTTTTTTGACAAAACACCGTCATAGTTCAGCCATTTTGTACAAAATATTTACAAATTATATACACAAACCTTCCTCGTTTATCGCTCTTTCTATTAGTGAAAACCGTTTCAAAATCCGTTGCGTGGTTTAGAAGAAGTAGGCGGAGAAACAGACAGGCAGACAACGACTTTGTTTTATACTATTTAGAGATTTTATAATATTTTTGGTGTTACTAAAGGCTGAAATATTTTTAGGCTATGTTGTCTTCCTAAATAATGTTTAATTTGATTATTATATTTCAATAAATTAAGATTCATAATATGTTCGGTTATTTTTTCACATACTTATGTTAATTTTGGGGGATTTTTTAAAGTTTAATGTATGAAATATTTAAATTACATGAAAAAACCTTTTGAAAGCTGAGGATAAGAAAAAAAATCTGTAAATCGGTTGACCCTGCAGGCCATCCCTGGAACTTCCCGCTATGAGTTCGAAGCACTTGATAATATACCCAAAAGTAGAGTTTTGAGCTCGAAGAGCACAAAAATCTGAAAATTACTGATAACACACACACACACATATACAGACATACTGACATCATCGTAAAAATAGTCAGAATAGCTTCCTAGGATCACAAAACGTCGAGATTTGATGAAACCTAATTTTCGAAAATGGGGTTGAAATCAACAACTTCCCTATTTTTGAAAATTTTCCATTTTCTTAACGGGAAGTTACAAAACGGGATTTTTTTATAGATAGGTATAGTGATTTTGGAGGATTATTCGATATCGTTTGGGGGATATTAAACAAAGCGATCTGTCAACCCTGCCGTCAGTTATTTTTATGCTTAATAATTTCAGTGACAATAAAATAGTTACGTCTAGACGAAGCTTATAAAACGAAACCAAACGAAAATATATCGTCACTTATTCGTAAATTTTATTTATGATAACGACTTTATTCTGTGATTTTACTCCATGAATAGATATATTTTAAATTACACCAGATTTAAATTCAAACCATAAAATCGAAAACTTGAACACATTTCTGCAATTTTATTATTGAAATTTACTGACTGGTGTTTAAAATAAATAATAACTACCTGTGGATAGTTACGTCATGAACTTATATTTGTCGATCTGTAATTGAGGGTCACTGAACTATAATTATACTGGAACGCGCTTTTTCAAATCTTGAATCTCGATGCCGACACTTCTCTTCACTAATGATGTAGGTCAAGTTCTCACTGAATTTAGGACCCATTATGTTAGCCCAACAGCTTTTTGGACAGTCTTGTACCTTCATAGAAAGCAATCAGTCGATGTTTTGTGATGTCTTTTAATTTTATTTAAATAGACGCTGGTCTTCCAAGTTGGGCAGGAAATTCTCTTTTCGTAAAACAGTTGTTTATTTTGTATATTTTTTTACTGAGGAATAAATAATTTGAATTTGAATGGCCCTACTTGTCTAGCGTCTATAATAACACTGAGATATCAGTCCGTTCAAGGGAACGTGACTGAGTTAATCGGCTTCCAAAGGAGAGTTAAAGGTTCCGCACGTTCCAATAGAATTATAGTTCAGTGGTTGAGACGGAGCAGTCGAGATCGAAAAATAACGGGTACGCGGTGGCGTCCATTCTTATCGAGAAATAATGAGACAATCGAAGGTTCATAAAGCAAGTCAGTTGAACGATATCAGACACCTATATCTTTCTCTCTCTCTCTACGTGTGTACGTGGCTCACATGGAAATCGGCCATTATTAGCGTGTGATTTAAACGACTGCGATAGGTTACTTTAACTTGACTTAAAACGCGTCGATACGCTGGCAGAATCTAAATGTTTAACTAAATCTATAGACTTGTCCTATTCTTGAAATCTCTTACTGTTTAATTTTATAATGGATCAATATTGTATTTTTTATTTATTGTAAATTATAGACGCGTCGACAACTTAAGTCATTAGCGTCTTAATTACATATTAAATAACAACTCACTTAAAACTAAATGACACCACAAAACATCCATGAGCGGAGGCGGGATTCGAACCAACGACAGTCTGATCCAGAGGCCGCGACGCTAACCACTGGACCACACTCTGATCAATATTATAGTTACACAATTTGCAGCGGTTAAGAGTATTCGAGGACGCTAATGACCTAAGTTGTCGACGCGTCTATAATTTACAATAGTAATAATAATAAAAAAAAAAGAGTATTCGATACCCCCTGCACTTTTCATCTCAAATCATTTCCCCTCGTCTAAAAACGGTTACCGATCTCCCGACGCTATTTTTTGAAAGCAGCTTTTTTTTCAAAAAATTCTCCTGTAGGATGTATAGCTTTCAGAAAGCTACATATCCTACAGGCGAATTTTTTGAAAAAAAGTTTTGATTGCTTGTAAAAGATTACGTTATTTTCAAAAAGTTGTACGTTTTTTCTAAAAATTTCTTCAATTTTTCGCCTAGAGATCTGTAGTGTGATTGTCGGTCCTTCATTTGGCGTTTACCCGAACCCTTTGGCTTTAAAAATAGAGTCGGCAGAGCGCTAACCGACGTTTGCTTGTGCTCATTGAAATCAGCCTCAGTCTTTTTCTGCAGATATGGTAAGTTGAAAAAGTTCTGAGAGATTTCGATTTTCGTCAAAAAATTGCATTTTTTAAGGTATTAAAAAATTGCAAAAATCGAAATTTTTATTTAATTTCTAAACTTGGGAATGTTCATATAAATAATTTATAATTTAAAAAAACTAAAAAACACGCTTTAATGAACTAAAAAGTAAAAAATAATTAATTTTATTGTAAAAAAGCGTGAGGTAGTATGAAAATATGATACAAAGCACCCCACGCTTTTTTACAATAAAATTAATTATTTTTTAGTTTTTTTAAATTATAATTTATTTTTGCTTTTTAGTCCTGGAGATCCTGGTCAGGATAATGGGACAAACTTATGGAATTATTGTATTGTAATCGGTCCTTGATAAGTGTGCAAAGTTTCAGTTCAATTTGAAGTTTTTTGCTTTCTTTTTTTTAGTCCTGGAGATCCTGGTCAGGATAATGGGACAAACTTACGGAATTATTGTATTGTAATCAGTCCTTGATAAGTGTGCAAAGTTTCAGTTCAATCTGAAGTTTTTTGCTTTTTTTTTTTTAGTCCTGGAGATCCTGGTCAGGATAATGGGACAAGCTTATTGAATTATTGTATTGTCGTCGGTCCTTGATAAGTGTGCAAAGTTTAAACTAAATCTGACCGTTCAAAGTTGGTCAAAATCAAGTTCAAAGAAGTCGGTTACAAACTGACAAACAAGCATACAAGCAAGCCCACAAGCAAGCATACAGGTGAAGCTAATATAAGCGTGTTAAAAATTACATTAAAACTGTATCCGAGCAAAACTTAAGAATATGTCTTTCAGTCTTTTCATTTTCACTGTTTTCAAAAGCACAAAGGCTTTGTGCAGAATATATTTACAGAGTAATAAATTGATTATAGCTTCGAATTGTGGAAATTTACCAATTAAAATTACAATGATTAACAATCACTGAGAATTTAACAATGAAATTTCAATTAAATAAGAAATTCTACCATACACTAAGTAATTTTCGGTTGCAGAAAGCATTGTCAGAAAATCTGATTTAACAATGACCTTAGATTGTGACTACAAATATTTCTCCATAAGAAAAACATTGTAGAATTTAATGTAAACGAGATCTGACTGAAACGTAAATCTGTTACGTTAAATTAAAACAGAAACAAATTTTATTCCACTACATATTTGCAGTAAAGGTAAACACGTGGATACCCTCGAAGAATATGAAATATATAAAACCACAAAATTCAACAATACCAACATTCTTAATGACAAAAAAATCGAACATATAATAATAATAATAATAATAAATGTCTTTATTGAATCGAACGGGTACAATCCAATAGGCGAAGTTCAGCGAAAACGCTGCTTTTCAACTTAACCCGGAAAACTACATATTATATAAAGTACACATATTGTTACAAACATATAAAAATATACATATTAAAAAGAAAATACATATAAAAAGAATATACATATAAAAAGCATATACAAAAAAAAATAAAATATATAGGTATATGAGTATAGTGAATAATAAAAATATTGGCATCAGGCTAATGTAAATTTATACTTTATAGTACAGATTTAATTTTTATTTTAAAAGAGTTGAGACTTAAACATTTTAGCTCAGAAGGCAAGTTATTATAGTAAAAAGGAGCCAAGGACGTAAACGAAGCTTTAAATTTAGTCGTGCGAAATTTTGGAATAGATAATTTGTCTTTATAACGTAAATATAATATACGACACAATAATTAACACCCAATACTCATTAATCGTCTACATAACATATAACGTAAAATATAATATACGACACAATAATTAACACCCAATACTCATTAATCGTCTACATAAATACACACACATTCACACGTCCATTTCATCTACCTACTATATAAATCATAAAATTTCGAAATTTAAATCAGTACTCCACAATCCACTACATAATACGCATATGCTTAATATTATAACGTGTTACGGATACTCAATGTGTAATTTTTAAAAAAAATTAACCACGCCTGGGAGATAGCTACTCGTTGCTGAAACGCGTCGTGTTAAAACACAGGAAGTCACAAGACGGACATCAAAAAATACAATTGTTATTTCTAATATTTCATAATATTAAAACAGGAGTTTCCAGGCTGTGATTTTGAAGTTTCTAGGCAATACTTCGATTGCCAAGCAACCTCTCACAAGTTATGTAATAAGTTGCTGTGTAGATTGTAGAAACTTACATAATAAAAGGACGTCACCTGTAATACACTTTAAATACAGAGCGGCACAAAAATAACAAATCCACTCATACTATCGATTAATTTGGAATTTGCAAGGTTTGAGATTAACCGAGCGCGTAGCGATGTCGTTATTATGGGTCCCCAGATCCCACTTTCAGGTTTAATTCGAGAACCGGTAAAAGTATCAATTTTATTTTCAGTTTATTATTAAATTGTGTTTTAAAGACCACCAACAGCTAAGGTTATTTGGGGCTAGCACCAATTCATATATTTTTTTTAATAATAAATTGAAAATCCAATTATATTTCAGTTTTAACCTAGAAATAAACTAATTGCGCAATATCGGACAGTAATAACGTCGTAATATCAGGTATCCGATATTAGGAAATTTATTGGTGTTATAATGTGTTATAATGTTTTATAATATTAAAGCATAAAAAAATTATAAAAGCTTGTAAAAATATTTTAAACCTTATCAAAAACATTGTTTAAATATCGGATATACTATCCGATATTAGGACTACATTTTGACATGACAGAAAAATGAGACTTTTTATAAATTTGAATTTTTGCTCATTTTTGTTTCCTTAAAACTTTCCATATTTTTGGACGTTGTTAACGACACTACATTATTGTGTATTGTATGTCCAAGTAATTTCATTTTTTGTAATGACTTAAAAAATATGGACACTTTTCAAAAGTTAGCCGATATTAGGGCACTTTACTCTACTACTCTAAATACATTTCGTTTTGGAACAAACTGTATTTGAACAACAGACAAACAGACAACAATATAATTTGAGGCAAACAGTTTACAATCTCCGCGTGTTGCGTAAGTTAGTCTAATTTAAATTAGAAACGCACAACGTATATTGGTTGAAATTATGGAGCGTGTAGGGAAGGATTTGGATATCGGTTAATCACTCCCCACTTTCATGTGGTCCAGACAAACTTGACTTTATAGACTATTCAACTAGAGACATAACCTCAAAGTCTATATTCAATACAAATAAGTTAACTTGTTTGATAAAGTTACTGAATGAAAGTCACTATTGACGCTAATTATTATAGCTTTCATGTAACGTCAAATACTGGTTTTCTTACTTGCGAACGTTCTTAAGCCGGCTCCAGATAACATAGTCAACGTATGCCAACGTTGGCGAATTTATTGGCGACCAATGTTGGGTATGGTTGGACTTGATGTGTGATCATTTGAAAATGTCCACATGATAGGATTCTGTTTGGCCAGCGTTGACCAAGCCCAATGTTTAGCGAATATACGCCAACATTAAACAAAGTGGGTAGCAAAGATGATGCAATTATTGCAAGTGCTTCAGCGGTAATAATTTCTTGTGCCCAGCTTTTAATTCATGTTTCATGCAACTCATAATAGTGAAAACTGTCTAGTAGTCTGGTTGAAAACAAAGTCATATTTGCAAGTCGAGATCAGCGTTGGCCAATTTCCCTTTGATGTGTGTTCAAAAAAACCGCCCTCAAAGCGAATGTCTTCCAATGCCAACGTTGATGACTATTGGTCATATAAAAATCATCCACGTGACATGGCAACTGCCCGAATCTCAACATTGGTCGACATTTGCCATAATATGTGGAGAACGTTTTTTTTAACTGTTGGTATAAGAATTTTAGTAGTACCAACCTTCCATTGATTTTAAGTTGTAATGTTGATAACAAACTAAAAGTTAATTTTTTAATTTTAGTGTTATATTTAATTTTACTGTAAAAACGTAAATAATTTAATGGGAAATCTAGAAAAAGCGTAGATCTCTAATCAAAGTAATTCATGGTCTGATTTGTATGTCGGATTGTGCTTCAAATTTTGAGATAGAAACACGGGGTCAATCTGAGATACGCTAGCATATTGGGTTATTGACTATGCATAATATTGGGTGCCTCAAAAATACGCTGAAGATTTAAAATTCAATAAAATATCAAACTTTATAGAGATTATAACTTTTTGACAATTGTCCATTTCATGATTAGGTTCCCTATTTCTTGCTTCAATAAATACGCTGAAGATTTAAAATTCAATAAAATATCAAACTTTATAGAGATTATAACTTTTTGACAATTGTCCATTTCATGATTAGGTTCCCTATTTCTTGCTTCAATAAAAAGAGACTGCACAATCACATGCCTCGAAGAACCTTCCTACTACAAGAATGGCAAAATTTGTGGAACTGCATTATTAACCTTATTTATATTAGAAATCGTGTCCATCGTGATTATAATAAAATTAAGAAAAATCGCAGGATAATATTTAGTCCACTATCCTGCGATTTTTCTTAATTTTATTAACCTTATTATTCCGCAAATTCGGAATAAGAGGTTTAGGCATTTGACCGCACATTTATTTAGATATTATATAATTTGAATTATTTAAATTGTTTTTTTATTATACAATTAAAGAATCAACTAATAGTTTTGAAGAAAATGCCAAAAAACCATTTTTGAGAGTCTTCTCCTAAGAGTTGTAGCTCTCTGGGGGTGCATTTTTGGAAAAAGTTTTACAGAGTAAACTACACTTATCTAGAAATTTTGTCAGACATTTTTGAAACACCTTGTATAAACAGCGGTATTTTAACGATCTCAGTATAAGCACTAAGCACAAGTTCGATTTTTAACAGACTTTAAAAGAGAAGGTCCTAGGTTATCAATTCGACTCGTACGTATTTTTTAAATAACAGTCTCTCTAAAATTCAGACGAAATAAATTAAAAAATCTACATAAAAACTGAACTTGAAGAAAAATACTGATCTTGTAACCGCGTAAACTTGGAATCTAAAGAATAAGGGAGTTGAATTGTATGGGGGACTAAAACTCGAACTGGAGGGCATAACCGTAAGTATGCATACTGTGTTAGTACTAGTTAGGTATAGTATTCAAGTCAGTATGGTCCCGGATGTAGGGCAGTACGCCCCATGCACCCATCCGGACGTGACCGGAGACCAAATGACTCCCTCATCGCCAACTAGGTTTCCTGTGGCGGTCTAGCAATCTAGTGCTGGATATACGTACCTGGGTGTCCCAGAATGCCTCGAGTTATGCCACATTTAATTAGGATAGCGTTTCTCAATTTTTCGGTCGCGTTAAATTTTTAATGGATGTCGAAGGAACTGATAAAATATAATTATCTTATTTGAAAAGAAAACACTTCGGAAATTAAAAAAAAAATTATTGGGATCCGTCAGATAGGTGGAGCTTCAAAAACATGGCGCAGACGTGGGGAAATTTCATATACGGGGTATAATTTTGCGTGTAATTTTATGATTTTCAAAGTGATAAGAAATGATAAATATAAGTGCAATTTGTGATTGGGCCGGTACGAATCCTAAACAAAGGAATTTCGTTGAAGGAGAACGGATTCTCAAAGCCTGGCATATTATCAAATGTCGGAAATATAACGAGAAAAATCCATGCAAAATGAACTGTCAAAAGAAGTAATCTTTACGACATATTGCTTAAAAACATCAAAATTAAAAGAAAATCTCCACGAAATTAATCATCCGCGTTCAATGCGCTTTTAAGGCTGGGTTAGGTGAATAATGTAAACACATAACTGCAACATAATAAGTTATATTGTAATAAGTAGGCAAGTTACTAACCTCAAAATATTTGTATACGAAGTTAATCCTGTAAATTTGTTAATCATCAGGGATTCAACTATTTTAGTGCATTATGATAACAAGTACATCTTATTATTACTATAAAATATTTTTTTAATTCATAAATATACAGTTTTTCCACATTTCATTAGAAAATAATTCTCTGTAAAGTAAGTTTTACAAGGCAATAACTGACAGTGTTTGTTGCCATGATATTAGAAAACGTCGCGAATTCCATTTTCGATAAACTTTTTGTTTATTTTACTTGTTTTATTTTTGTAATAAACAATTTCATGATTAATTTGCACTGTTAGCATGTAAAATTTTCCCTCGTTTGAGTACAATTTTCTGCCACCAGATGTCAGATGCTCATTTGACGGACCCCAATAAATTATAAAAGTCACGGGCTACGCACGACTCATACAACGCGTTCACTGAGAACGTCCGCTCTAGTGACGATACGGACGGCTGTCGTTACAGTTGTAATGTAAAATGGTTCCACCCACTACAAAACAAACTAAAGTATATTGTAACAATAGCCGCTAATCGCTATAGTCATATTATACTTTATCTTGTTCTGTGGTGGGTAAATCGATATTTTCGGTACACGGTGTATTAGACACGGTTACTTAAGATGTGTAGGTTTTCAGTATAGTATGTAGTTGGACAATAACTGGTGCAAGCGGCACAGCGCTATGCCGAGGAAAATGGATATCTAGATGACGTTACATTAGAAGACTCAACTGACTGTTACGAATGAATGTATTAAAGACGCGTGCACACTGAAAACCGACGCTTTATTTTGAATTGAGCAAATCTCGTTTCGGAGAGAATTAACCAGACAACAAAAAAGTGTAAATAAAATCATAATGTTACAAAACTGTTTTCTGAGTTGGCGGAATAAATATTTATTTACAATAATTACTAATACAATAACAATCATAAATGCAACAACGAAAAGTCAATTCTAACAATAAACACAAGTAATTGACACTTAACTATATACAATTGACTACACTAATATTTATTTAACAGGTGAATTTATATCAGATTTATTTCCTGTTCAACACTGTCACAGTACAATTTACACTGATTCCCGTTGACTGATCAATATTTATTTCACTGTACTGGCACGACTCACCATTCACTGACTCGATTGCTTGACACCGTTGACTGCTTGCTTCAACACGACACACACGCTGGTTATATACCTGCGTTGCCTACGCCCAGTGTGTGCTTGTTCTCTCTAGCGTTGTCTGGAATCTTCGATACCATTCCGCGCTTTACTACTGTGACCTTCCTTTATCGTCGTTTCTATTGGAGGCGGTGGCGTAACATCTTGGGGTTTGCTACAATAATTTTTTTGGGATTGTAAATTTTTTAACGGAATTTCGATTGCGTTATTGGCTGGTTACACTTTGTTACACTATGGCTGCACTGTGTAAACTTTTACCGAAAACCGTGTTCGACTGGTCAGTGTAAAGCTCAATGCTACAATGTTTCGTGTTCGGCTGGGCGGCGGTGGGATGCTAGTGTGATCTTCAGTGTTACACTTTTACCACCTTCTCAGGGAGGTCTTTGATCGGAAATCCACTTGTTGAAATAGACGAGATTATTAATTTCCAAAACAAACCTCCTTCAAAAAGTCACTAAAAAGAGGAAAATAATGAAATTTTGAGGTCTGCGCCCATTTAATAAAATATGAAGTCGGTTAAAAAGTATAGTATAGTGATTAATATCTTCTTTTTAACCAACTTCATATTTTATTAAATTGGCGCAGACCTCAAAATTTCATTATTTTCCTCTTTTTAGTGGCTTTTTGAAGGAGGTTCTTTTTTTGTTAAAAAGTTTTTTATTTTTTACTTTTTAGTGTCAAAAAGTGACATTTATACCTTAAGGAATCACACGCCGTTGCTCACTTTTATTAAAATCAGCCGAACTACTGAACCGATTTTGATGAAATTTCTATGGGACCAAACTGAAAGTATATCCTTTCAAATAAAAAAAAATTTCCAAATCGGTTTATAAATGACGGAGTTATGAGGTAATAAACATAAAAAAAATACAACCGAATTGAAAACCACCTCCTTTTTTTGAAGTCGGTTAAAAATAGAGTAATTTGAAAAAATACATTCAAACAGTGTCATTTACCTACAGCTTACAACAAAATAAATAGGTAAATACGGTCCAGTACAGTTGCAAAATTTGAAATTCTCCCAACCGACCAATCACAACTCAAGAAACAAAGGGACACGAGCGGATCACGCCCACAGGTCACTCTATCTTGAAAATGAATAGACTATATTATGTATCATCGCGCTTCTACTAAAAGGGGATGAGCAGCAGCCAAAAAACCGACATTAGCGCGAGTGAAGCCACGAGTAAAGGCGGGTTTAAGCGAGAAGTATCTACATTAAATGTGTCCTTATTTCTAAAATTAATAACTTCCTTATAATATTTTGAATTTTCAATGTGGGAAGCAGTAAAAACTTGAGAAAATATGAGCTGTTTTTAGTGTGAACGCAGCCTTAATCAGTTAACACGGACAAGCAATAATGAAAGGAGGATCTCCCTAAAACTGTCAACGTTCAATATTAAGCTTATACTTGCTTTAGAGCTGGTTAATTTTATTTAAAGCCTAATTTGTCACGTCTTTTAAAACACTTTAGGCCTGGCGTTGCAGCGTCCAGCGCCCCTGGCCATTCTGCGCCTGGAGTGTATAGTATTACTTATAAAATTTTAATAATATTACATCGGATTAATTTGAATTTGCAACAAAATTCCGCATTGCATATTACACGAAAATTCAACGAATATAAACTTTTCACTGCAACAACTAAGTCATACAAAAGTAATATCGAGAAAAATAAATGAATAAGTCATGATTACAGGACCGCAATAAGTAATAAATAAAATTCAATACAAAACAGTAATAAAAATAGGTAAAAAAACTTTTAAGTTAAACGGTTTTATTTTAAATCATCAGCTGTACCAAAAACTAGAAAATAATTAGGACACAAACCAAGGGGCACTTTGTGTCGCTGCGTCAGCGGAATAAGTAATAAAAACGTGGGGCGCATTTGAAATATTTCTGTTGGTGGGCTTGGAAACTCATTTTTCTAGACAAGCCGTTCTTATTTAACAATTATAGGTACATATTTTTATGCGCCCCACGTTTTTATTACTTATTCCGCTGACGCAGCGACACAAAGTGCCCCTTGGTTTGTGTCCTAATTATTTTCTAATTTTTAGTACAGCTGATGATTAAAATAAAACCGTTTAACATAAAAGTTTTTTTACCTATTTTTATTTTCCGGTTTTTATCATAATCCGCTAAAATGCTCCAAAAATCCGCTAAAATGCCCCAAAAGTACGCTAAAATGCCCCAAAAATCCGCTGAAATGCCCCAAAAATCCTCTGAAAAGCCCCAAAAATCCGCTGAAATGCCCTAAAAATCCTCTGAAAAGCCCCAAAAATCCGCTAAAATGCCTCAAAAATCCGCTGAAATGCCCAAAAAATCCTCTGAAAAGCCCCAAAAATCCGCTAAAATGTCCCAAAAATCCGCTAAAATGCCCCAAAAATACGCAAAAATGCCCCAAAAATACGCTTAAATGCCCCAAAAATACGCTAAAACGCCCCAAAAATCCGCTAAAATGCCCCAAAAATCCGCTAAAATGCCCCAAAAATTTGCTGAAATGCCCCAAAAATCCGCTGAAAAGCCCCAAAAATCCGCTAAATTGCCCCAAAAATCCGCTTAAATGCCCCAAAAATCCGCTAAAATGCCCCAAAAATCCGCTAAAATGCCCCAAAAATCCGCTAAAATGCCCTAAAAATCCGCTTAAATGCTCCAAAAATCTGCTTAAATGCCCCAAAAATCTGCTTAAATGCCCCAAAAATCCGCTAAAATGCGCCAAAAATATTGCAGAAATAACTTTTTGCTGCACCCACTATAAAATAGTAACTTTATTTATGCGTTTATGTATGCAATTGTGTTAAAAGTGTTTTCAAAACACACTAGGGTGGTACTGGTAAGTAAACATTTTCTACTAAAAAAATGAAGTTGACAACACAAATGAACCGTCAAATTTTTTTAAAAATACTGAAAATAAAGTGAAAAGTAGCTATTTTATACTGGGTATGGCAAAAAGTGCCATATATTATGTCTCCTACGTAATGATATTATGACTGGTGTGTCTGTTAAAACGCGCTAAATCGCTCGTTTTAACATACTGACACTACTCGTCAGTAATATACCTCATTATGCCACTAGATATAACAGTCTACTATTTAACACGTAAGCAATATCAGATTTGGTGATCGATACTTCCGGAATAAATGGCGAAAATATTTTTTTCGCGATTTTGATTTGCATATTAGAATTTTGTCACGCGAAAATACAACTCGGAATCCATCAATATTTTTAATAGTTGTCGATATTATTTCAGATTATGTTAAAAACGTGTTTTATGGCACTATTCTGTATAGTCAATGCTAGAATGTACATAGCACTATAAATTTCTGTCTCACTTTTACCTTATGCAATGTCAAATTTGTTAGAAAGTGACAAAAAATTAACAGTACTATAATATTTCTAACGTTGACTCTACAGAATTTCGTCATTAAATTTGACACGAATATCTTAAATCACAACACGCAAAACATTATAATAAATTTTTATAGGTACTAAATAGGGGGTTGGAAAAATAATAATGACGAGTTTTTTATAAAATGAAACTTTTTAGCATCGTTTTTTTTTCGTTCGGTTACGTATGTCGAGGTCACGTCACGTCACGTCCAATCGAAGAATGCACGTATGCTTCACTATTTATATACAGTGTGTCCACAAGCTCACTCTCAACATGGGGATCTCCGTTATTATGAGAGATAGATTTGGTTAAATAAGATGAATTGTGTGTTTTAAAGACCACCAACAGCTAAGGTTATTTGGGCCTAGCACCAATTCATATTTTCAGTTCATTTTTTTTTAAATAATAAATTGAAAATTTAATTTACACTTTTACCAGCTCTTGGGCTAGAACTCGGGAACGGGGGACTTGTAATAGAGGAACCATAGCAACGCCATGTAAATAACAGCATTGCTATACGCTCGGCCATTCTCAAGCCCTAAATGAGATGAAGTATTCCTTGGGTAAAGTTGTATCAAATCACATAAATAAAGTTGAGATATTTTGCGTAGCTTAGGCGCAATAAAAAAACGCGAATTTTCCATTTTTTTAATTTTTTGCCGATGGCTGATTTATTTTAACAGGCAGTCAAATTTAGTTCGCACTTTCTTAAGGCAGTTTTTTTATATCAATTTCGTGGTGTATTCAGATTTTTAAAAAATCGAAAATTCTCTTTTCTTATTAGTAGGCATAGCAAGTAAACTACGCAAAATACCTAAACTTTATTTATGTGATTTGATACAACTTTACCTAAGGAATACTTCATCTCATTTAACCAACACACTGTATATAAATAATGAAATATATGTGCATGACTCACTCTCTATTATTTCCGAAACGTGCTATAGGGCTTTGAAACTTGATTTAAAAAAGTCATACCAGAAACCGAGCATTATTAGTTTAGATATTGCGTTAAGCACTATTAAATGGTAGTAAGACTTTTGAGACCATCTGTATAAATAAATAAAACAAGAATATTATAACTATTTTATAGCTACTATATAAGATGGCGCTATGATCGGACATTTGCAACATTAGCTACCTGCGGACCTGTGCATATGGCGTTAGGTTTATATGCTTAAGCAGTACCAAGGAAATTTCTACTCTTCAGGTCAGCTCATCCAAAGTTAAAGAGCTGTTGTAACAACGTCAGTCGTTCAACATTACGCAAAAAAAACAAGCCGTGAGGTGGGTCGTTTATTAGTACTAAAGTGCGACCCTTGAGGTCCACACGACGAACTTCCCAGTTTGATAAATATTTAATAATAATAATTAAGTTAGATATTACACAGAAAAATAATCATTTTAATCATAAAAACAAAATTATTATTTATTTTTAACAATAATTAAAAACAATAACATTTCGAATAATTAAAAAAAAAAACAAAACGGCTGAACCGATTTTTATAAAATTTATGTCGGATCAAAATGACGTTAACACGCCTCGAAGTCGATATAATTTTTTATTCGCGAGATATTGTGTAAAATCTACTTTTTTGGAGTCTATTTGGTTAAGAAAAAAGAACGGCTGAACCGATTTTGAAAAAATTTCTTTCAGATCATATTTACGTTAATACGCGTCGATTGGCACTCTAACGTAGTCGATATCATTTTTCATTCTCGAGATTTCGTCTTGGAAAGAAATGGACACATACGTACCTACGTACACACACACACACACACAGACATCTTTCTAAAAATAGTGTAGTGACCTTGAAACATAAAAATTTGTTCTACACTTTGATTTAGATTTTAAGACCCATTACAATAACTTCCAATGGGAAGTTAAAAATGGTGAACAAGCCCATTGTGCGCAGAATACAAAAACGGCTGCGCAACTTTCGAAAAATTAGTGCGCGGCCGCACACCCACGCAGTTTAGAACATTGCCAATAGCAGTGGCCTTTCCTTAGAAATATTATCTGGCCTTGGCGGTTACCCATTGAGTAATATTTAATGCGAAGTTATTGTTCTGAAACTGCTATAACCGTCTGAACACTCTGAACATTTAATTATTTCACTTGGGTGTATTGTGCAAGTATTATGATTATTGTTTGTTATTTAATTTGTATGAACAGAATAACACTCCACTCTGTTCAAAGGAAGTCAGTTTTGAATATCTATAGTTAGCCTAAATAATAGTACACTGAAAAATCATTATTATTTCACAACGTACCTTTCCTTTGCAGCATACCTTTGCCGGTAGAAATCTGGAAAATTGATTAAGTAATTATGAAAGTACTAGCTTTTACCTGCGGCAACACTCTCTTTAATGCTTTTTAGTTACTGCCTCAGCCCCTTTTAACCCCACTCCCTGATGTATCAACGAATATACAGTTCAAGATAAGTGAACCATTTTAAAAAAATATATTAAAATTTTGAGCTGGATTTAACACTATTATTTAAATCGTGTGTGCTCCAATCTGGTGGTGGAGAAACGAACTACATTCTACTTAATAATAGTCCAGCCAAGCATTTCTCTGCTTTTTTTTTATAATCAAATATTTTGTCACAACGAAGTTATAAGAACTGCTTTCTCGTTAGATTATTAAGATTTAAAGATAGTGTCATTATGATGACACGAATGCTTTAAGAAGAAATCAATAATTAATTTATAGAAATGATTATGACCTCAGTTGTTTCTTTCAATAATTAATTTCTTAATCGAACAGCAAGCGAGCATCTCTTGGAAGCAGGGTTGACACTTTTGTTAAAAAAGGTCACACACACACAACCCAAGTAAAAATTCTTATGTATGAATAATATAAAAATCAATTAGAGTTAGGAGCACTTGTACACTGTGCGTCGTGCGAAGTCGAGAAGTCGTATGATTTGCCACTGACTATTTCAGGATATATGTGTATCGGTAGTCGTTCGAATGTGTCTACAAATTATACCATATATAACAAAATTATAACACAAACCCCGCGGAGAAGAAGGGATATCTTCCAAACATTCTTTAATGTGCCCCATTCTTTGTTTAGTTGAGCTAGCATTTTACCCTTCAAATCGTCGAGACAGGGGCACTGCCTAAGAAGTTTCACTTCAAAAACAAGAAGAGAGAAATTCAAAATTATTACCTAAATATACTTTTACATATTTTTTTAAGTATTTGTGTCGGTCCCACATAAAAATAGTATATTTTTTTATTTTTGAACACTTTTTTATAAAAGTTTTCATATTAGAACCTGGAAACGGGACTTATTTTTTGTTTTTTTTTTCTGGGTTTAATAATTATAAGATCTCCAGAAAATAATATAAATTGATGTGTTTTTTAAACGGTTTTATTTAGCTTGACCCCGTATATTTGTTTGTTTGTTACGATCTTTGCTTCAAATCTTGCGACAGCTTTTTCGACTACTTCTACTTAACCGATTCTTATGAAACTTTGCACATACATTGAGTTCCCGTGACAATACATTATACAATATTATAATAATTTCAACTTGGCAACGAGGGTCTGATGATGGAATCAGGAGGTGGACAGTTGAAAGGATGAGGAGTTTGCATAATGATACGGCCCAGAAATCAAACTAAAAACTAGAAAATAAAAATAGGTAAAAAAACTTTTAAGTTAAACGGTTTTATTTTAAATCATCAGCTGTACCAAAATCTAGAAAATAATTTGGACACAAACCAAGGGGCACTTTGTGTCGCTGCGTTAGCGGAATAAGTAATATAAACGTGGGGCGCATAAAAATCTGTATAACGACTGTATAATTATTAAATAAGAACGGCTTGTCTAGAAAAATGTATTTCCAAGCCCATACCAACAGAAATATTTCAAATACGCCCCCACGTTTTTATTACTTATTCCGCTGATGCAGCGACACAAAGTGCCCCTTAGTTTGTGTCCTAATTATTTTCTAGTTTTTGGTACAGCTGATGATTTAAAATAAAACCGTTTAACTTAAAAGTTTTTTTACCTATTTTTATTTTAAACAAAAGAATAATGAAATAGCTTTCTCAAATGGAGGATAGTTGAAAAATGGAACCCCTTCTAAATTGCAAGTAACGTAAAGACGTAAGGGATGTCATTTACAACGTAAACTAACAAATTAGCGTATGCACTAAGAAAGACTGCTGACATTATTTCTGACACTTTGCGAGATAAAAATGCCTTTTCTTAGCGAACTAAATGAACGTTGGCTTGCGGGTAGTTGAACAAACTTCGCTCTCAATTCGCAGTAGCGTTTCCAACTCTTTTTGACATGAATAACGTCTAATGGTGTCATATTGGGGTGGCATTTTAGAAATATTAGATGTAACGGAAATAGCCAGAAGCAGTTGACATCTAAAACAAAACACAGCATGTATAACTATATTAAGGAACACAGTAAGCCAGCTGTACCCGTGCGGAAAAAGTACGAGTCTACCAACAGGTACAAATGCCAAACCCAGGTTCGAGTCCCGAAGGTTTTTAATATTTAATTTATTTTTTGGGTTCCGTATCTCAGTAAGAAAAAACGGACGCTTTATAGGATCACTCGTTTGTCCGTCAGGCTGGGTGTCCGTCTATCAAGACCCATTTTTTTTAAACCAGATGTTCGTAAAATATAGTAAATAAAATAAAAAAAGTTCTATTAGAAAAATTGTACCCGCCACTGACGAATTAAATTTCATAATATGCATTTGTAAAAGGCTAACTAAATACAAACCTTTATTATTGATTATGTAACTTCTATATAAAATTTGGATAAAATGCATAATTTTATAATCAGTTATTAGTGATTGCTCGGCCGGTGATATTCATAAAACAGTATTTTACGAATATTGAAAAGACATGGTGTTATTATACGGTGAAGCTGGTGGAAATTCTGCAAAAGCACGCAGACGATATGCTGACCGTTTTCCCGAGCGTCATGTCCTTGAAGCACGCACTTTTAATATAACATGTGCAATATTTTGTGAACTTGTGATTGAGTTTGTGATTATTATTCCATTGTAATAAAATTTTCAAAGTTCTCGGTAAGTACGAGTCTTTGTGTATTACTTTTTCTTTTAATTTTCTTTTTAATTTTCTTTTAATTTTGTGTTCGTTTTGAATTAATAAAACTAAAGGTAAAAATGCATTAAATTACTACAGTTGTTCAGAATTTTAAAAATTTTTTCATTTCGGATTTTCGATAATAAACAGCAATAAATCGATTTTAACTTATTCCATGTTGTACAGGTCATGATTGAGTGTAGTTTTTCTTGATATTTCAATCCTTATTTTCTCGCGTTTGAACAATAAAATTAGAAATGCTTACATTTTTCGATTACTTTGTACCTTGAAATTATAAATCAGAAATAACACAATTACATAATTTTTAATTTTAAAATGAAATCACGTCATCACTTATGTTGCCGATACAGTTTTTTTTTAGAGTCGGGACAGGAGTTGTGCCGAGTTTTTTATTTAAAAATAAAATAAATTAAGTTTTTGTCATACCCACTCTAAATAGCTACTTTCGATGCATGTACACACGTTCTGTACTTATTGGATCATTTTAAAGGCAGGCGCGCAAAAGTGTTTCCATTTCTGTTTATTCGCTCTATCCGCCTGCGATTACATACTTACGACCTTCATGCCTTACTGTAAAAGTAAAGATGGCTACGCAAATAAACTGCCAAAATACCATATAAGTATATCTCGTGCGTAAAAACTCGCTACCCCTCGTTTTTACGTACTGTCACCACTCGCCGGTAATATACCCAATTACGCATCTAGATATACAACCTATACTATTAAACAAAGCTAACGTAGTCTCTTAGACTTCATTTTTCCGCCTCTATTTCTGAATCACCATGTATAGTAAATAAAAAAATAATATCAATATAATTTGTTTTTCTTATTTAAAAATTGATTTTAATTTTAATATGTCGAAAAGACATCGTGCGACTACATTTGTTACAAAATGGTACGCGACTACTCAAAGGAAAAGATTCAAGTACATCTTTAACTTGAGGCATTGCCTCAAACTCATTATCTGACGAGTCGTCTATGTCTCGAAGCTTTTATCTCGAGACCAGTGTACTTCTTTTTGTCTCACTTTATCTCCTTCTCACTCGGTGCTTTATGTGTTATTTTACTTTTTTGAATAACTATCATTTTTCTATCTATTCAAAGAGCTTTCAGTGTATAGAAGTGAATACCATTTTTTTTTCTTTTAAATTATCTCACCAATTCCACAATCAGGGTGAAGATACGTGGCATAAAAAGCCATTCAAATGCAATTTTTAAATGGAAACCTTATAATTAAATATTATTCAATCTAAGAGTTTTTAATTGCAAATCAACTTTAGCAGGTATCTACCGATAATTAATATAAAGAACGTTCTCGAGCATTTGAAAATACATACTTTAATAGGGTCGTCCCGCGTATCAAAATTTAATAATGTTACAAAACTGTTTTCTGAGTTGGCGGAATAAATATTTATTTACAATAATTAATAACACAATAACAATAAATGCAACAACGAAAAGTCAATTCTAACAATAAAAAAAACTTAAACGGTAATTATTGAACTAAACGAACCACTTAAATAACACCTAACAAATAACTATATATACAAGGATTATTTATTTGTAATTATTTATGTCACTGTACTGACTGATTCGGCCGTTGATTGACTAATATTTATATCACTGATCCACTTGATGGTACGACTCACCATTCACTGATTATTAGAAATGATTAGAAAGAAATGACCACATACGTACACACACACACAGGCATCTTTTCAAAAATAGTGAAAAAATAGTGTAGTGACCTTGAAACAAAAATTTGTTATACATTTTGATTTCGATTTTCGGATCCATTACAATAAATGGGAAGTTAAAAAGGTGTTCATTTCAAACGGCTGAGCTTAGCCGCCATATGATGACGTCAAAGCCAGACCAGAGTACTAACCTTGAGCCAGATACACTTCCTCGCATAGATAAAGAGAAGTATGTCTATGGAAAGAGAGGTGTATGTTAAACATTCGCTCGAATTTTATTAATACATTACACACTCGCTTCGCTCATTCGTTTGAATATTAATTATACATTACTCATTCGCTTCGCTCGTTCGTTTGAATATTAATAATATAATACTCACTCGCTTCGTTCGTTCGCTCGAATTTTATTAATACATTACTCACTCGTTTCGCTCGTTCACTCGAATATTAATAATACATTACTTACTCGCTTCGCTCGTCCGATCGAAATTTATTAATACATTATTGCTTTGTATAAGGAACTCCTGTGCAAAATTTGATGCTTCTAACTTCAAAAATGATGAACTTCCATACAAACTTTCATCCCCTATTTAACCTCTTTAAGGGCTGAATTTTCAAAAATCCTTTCTTATTACTTCATCTACGTTATATAAGAAACTCCTGTGCAAAATGTCATGCTTCTAGCTTAAAAAATTACGAACTTCCATACAAACTTTCATCCCCTATTTAACCCCTTAGGGGATGAATTTATAAAAATCCTTTCTTATTGCTCACCTACGTAATATAAGGAACTCCTGTGCAAAATGTCATGCTTCTAACTTTAAAAATGACGAACTTTCATACAAACTTTCATCCCTTTTTAGCCCCTTTAGGGGATGCATTTTCAAAAAAAAATTTCTTAGTGCTCACCTACGTTATATAAGAAACTCCTGTGCAAAATTTCATGCTTCTAGCTTCAAAAACGACGAATTTCCATACAAACTTTCATCCCCTATTTAACCCCCTTAGGGGCTGAATTTCGAAAAATCCTTTCTTAGTGGGTGCCTACGTCACAAAAGGAACCTACTGTCCAAATTTCAAGTTTATATCTTCAGCGGTTTGACCTGGGCGTTGTCTGTCAGTCAATCAATCAGTCAGTAACGGAACTGTTTTATATATATAGATTTTATCTATGAATTGAAAATTGATAAGGTAAAAGATCCGTAAAAGATCCGCCAAAAAACTAACGGATACGAATACGGATCTTTTTTTTTTCCCTCGGATATCCGCGGATACGGATCAGATACGGATATCCGGCACATCACTAGTTAAATACCTATGATTTGTTTTCAATTTATGACAGATCAGTGTACTATCTCTCTTTATTTATGATTAATCGGGTTATAATAATATCATGACTGAAAAATAATTACTCGAAATTTCTCCTATCATTAAATTTTTTAGAATAATTCTTGTCTCTGACGCAATGTTTTGTTTACACATAGCTGATCTCTTTTCAATATCTAAGTTAACATTAATTTTCTTGACAGTAATGGCGCAAACCTTTAACTAACAGACTACATAATTGATAAGTTAACAGCAAAGTTTTAGTTTTCTTAACATGTAACCACTATTACCAACACAAAAGTATTTCATTCGCCATACCAACCCAACTTTCTCTTAAAGCTGAATTAGACTTTTCATAAATATACAGGGCGTCTGGCGATTTTGTCACAACCTCAAGATATTATTTCTGAGGTCATTTTGAATTACAATTCTATTAAAAAATGTCGAGGTTTTATCTACAAAATTAATAAGAGTCCCGCATTTATCTTCTTCTTTGCAACCCCCTTGACATGGGTATCAAATGAAAGGGTTAGACGAGTTGAATACAATAAGCTACGTGAACGTCATTCTGAATTCAAAATGGCGGGCGCCCCAAGATGGCGGATTACCTTTTTCTTCACAACCTGCTTGACATGGGTATCAAATGAAAGGGTTTGACGAGTAGAATACGATAAGCTACGTGAACGTCATTCTGAATTCAAAATGGCGGACGCCCCAAGATGGCGGATTACCTTTTTCTTCACAACCTGCTTGACATGGGTATCAAATGAAAGGGTTAGACGAGTTGAATACGATAAGCTACGTGAACGTAATTCTGAATTCAAAATGGCGGGCGCCCCAAGATGGCGGATTACCTCTTTCTTCACAACCTGCTTGGACATGGGTATCAAATGAAAGGGTTAGACGAGTTGAATACGATAAGCTACGTAACGTAATTCTGAATTCAAAATGGCGGGCGCCCCAAGATGGCGGATTACCTTTTTCTTCACAACCTGCTTGACATGGGTATCAAATGAAAGGGTTTGACGAGTTGAATACAATAAGCTAAGTGAACGTCATTCTGAATTCAAAATGGCGGACGCTCCAAAATGGCGGATTACCTCTTTCTTCACAACTCCCTTTACATGAAAGGGTTCGAGTAGAATACGATAACTTACGTGACGTCATTTTAAATCCAATATAGCGGACGCTAAATAAAGTAGGTGAGCTGATTATTACAAAATTGAAAATTTAAGACTTTTTGTAAATTGAAGAATTAAAGTATTTTTCTGTTGTGTAAAATTAAAATAATTAATAGACTAAAAAGTAAAAAATAAATGACTTAAAAAAACTTTTTGAAAAACAATGTTTTCTTTTAAATCCAAAATGCACTACAAAATATGTTGAAAATTATTTTATATAACACATGCACGCTTTTAGTGTTTTTTCGTATCTGTTTTGCGGACCTTAAATAGCTGTTTATTGACTAGTGACCATTATGTAACGATTTTCAGTGCTATAAAGAAAAAACAGTTGCATAATGAACTATTATGTAACTAGTTGCATAATGAACCATTATGTAACTGTTTTTTTAATTCAGCTAAAGTCTAAAACCACGCATGTGTCATATAAAGTATAGTGTGCAACGCGTGTGCTAATCTTTATGCGTCAGGCGCGATGTTTTCAGCACTCGTATGCGGCTTGCGATGTACACTCGCCAAGGCTCGTGTGCGCTCGCCTACTACTCGTGCTAAAAACATCAGCACTCGTATTCGGCTCGTGTGTGCTCGCCTACTACTTGTGCTGAAAATATCGCGCCTGACGTATAAAGATGTATTTAGCACACTAGTTACACAATATACTATTAATCAACTTATAATCACTGAAAAAAAATTATTTTCTACTTTTTAGTACATTTTGGTTTTAAAAGAAAATCATTGATTTTTAAAAAGTTTTTTTTGTTATTTATATTAAATGACGAAAATTTTCTGACCCACTTTGTACTGTAAAAAACTAAAAGAAAGAAAATCAAGTGAGCAATGTGATTTGCTACCGGACAGAGGACAGGTCCATTTATGCGTTGTCTGATCTTACAGGGAACTGTAATACGACTGGGGTGTTGGTTCTGTACCCCGGTTGAATTTGTCACAGCTTATCAGCATGACATGGGCTCAACTGGACTTGAACCTTGCGTGGAAAGAATCTATTAACTGCGCGCCGTGATAACAAATGACACTTAAAACCCTTTTTTTATATTCGCCACGCTTGAAAAAGTACACTTTTGTTCTCTTGTACACTTTTAAAAACAATTGCCGGCGGATTATTCTATTAGCTTTTTATTATACTGACTTATGCTGGGTTACATTGCCAGAAAATCTAACAATGATCTTAAATAGGTACCTACCGACATTTTGTTCTGCAAATTGAAATATATGCTTAAAACAGTCGCCGTAACAACATACTAAAATTTGTACCTTGAACTAATATTATACATTTCGTCGGGTACATGACACGTTTAGGGCAGGGGTCGGCAACCTACGGCTCGCGAGCCGCATGCAGCTCTTATGATGTTCAAGATGCGGCTCTCTAGTTCCATGCGCAAATATTAATAATTATATTATTTTATTTTTAAAACTCATAAAAAATATCATACTGCAAAAAAAACTTTAAACAGGATAAAAACACTCAACAGAGAACAGTGAGAATAGGTGGAGTAGAGAGTATACGGACTGCTGACAGTTTTTAAATGTGGTAACACTGTTCTGTTTGTTTAGTTATATAATCCTAAACAAATACCATAATATTGAAATAAAAATGTTAGCGGCTCTTTAAAAACTGGGAAATTTTGTAAATTGTAACTTTTGGCTCTTCCGTCATAAAAGGTTGCCGACCCCTGGTTTAGGGTGATCTGCCACCCCCTTTTTTTGTTAGACTTTATAGACTTTAATTTTAGTTTGAACTCTCCTGATGATGGGCTATAGAAACCCGAAACGATCGTTGAGAATAATAAAAGTGTAGAATTTGTTCAAGTGTTTGTGTATTTATTTTATTCAATCGTGTTCTACCAAGTGCCTAGCGATAATTCTATTAAAATCATATAATAATAATAATAGAATTTCTCGCCTATAGCTTAAAAAACTAGGCTGCGGAGATCAAAATAAGTAAGATTTAACGGGGACAATTTTTTTGTTGAATAAAATTTGATTGATGTGAAACAGTCTTTTCAAATGTATTAAGAGTCGTAATATAACTTTTAAAATTTAATAAAACAATGTCGCAGAAAGTAAATACGATCCGTAATATATCTGTTAAAAGTTTTCTTAAATATAAAATATAACTTTTCCGGTCTGTATTTTTAACTTTTAAGTACTACGTTTGTAGTTATATTTTAAACACACATTTTTACTAACAATTCAACACAAAAGTTGAAATATTCCACTAAAATTGTGGTTTGCTTTTTTAACAATCTAAAATTTCCTGGATATTTTGTTTTTTTGAATAAAATTTGGATTCTTGAGAAAGCTTAAATAAACTTGCAGAATTGCAAATTTTTTGGCATACCGATTATTTAAAGATGAAATCGCGCGTACCTACAAATATTTAAGTGATAAAAAAATACTTTCAAAATATTCTTTGATATATTATACTCAGTGGCGGACTAAAGGGGGGTGGAGGGGTCGGCTCGCCCCGGACCTCTGATCCTGGGGGGGGCTTCCAAATCTCGAGAAATCCTTCTTAATCAAATCCTAAACAAGGCCAAAATATGTTTAGTTAAGTAAGAGGCAGTTTGGAGTTGGAGGACCCATACGTACCTATAGGTACAAAATATAAATGCAGTAGGTAGGTTGTTTGATTTTTTTGTCAGCCTTTACATTTATATTATTCATTTTTTACGAGCCTCTGACGGACTCCACTGATTATACTTACATAATAAAACTGAGGGCAAAAATTATTGTAGATGCGTCCGTTTTAAGGAGGTTTTACTGTCCTACAACGTGTAGTTCTAATAACATTATGCGATGAGTTTTCTAAAAAGAAAATTTAAAAGAAAATTGCTTTTAGACTAGCATTTTCCTACGATAAAAATAATACCTGATTTTAAAAATTTTGCTTCAGGAATATAATGTTTAAGTCTCTTATTCATAATTTTCATTATCTCTTATTCGTACTTATGTCAGCTAATAGACGGAGAGCTAGCGACGTTTTTTCTTAGGTGTCTAGTAAGACAAAATAATATTATCAAGCCGTGAGGTGGGTCGTTTATTAGGACTAAAGTGCGACCCTTGAGGTCCACACGACGAACTTCCCAGTTTGATAAATATTTAATAATAATAATTAAATTAGATATCACACAGAAAAGTAATTATTTTAATCATTAAAACATAATTATTATTTATTTTTAACAATAATTAAAAAAAAAAACGGCTGAACCGATTTTGAAAACATTTCTTTCAGATCATATTTAAGTTAATACGCGTCGATTGGCACCCTAACGTAGTCGATATCATTTTTCATTCTCGAGATTTCGTCTTAGAAAGAAATGGACACATACGTACGTACGTATACATATACACACAGACATCTTTCTAAAAATAGTGTAAAAATAGTGTAGTGACCTTAAAACATAAAAATTTGTTATACATTTTGATTTCGATTTTCGGACCCATTACAATAACTTCCGATGGGAAGTTAAAAATTGTGTTACATTATTACATGAAAAATTTGTCTACTTTCTACCTGCCACCTAAATTGCAAGGAAGAAAGGCTGCTAGACTTACAGATTCTCGAATGAGGTGGGGATGTGAAAAAATAATCGATTTTTATATTAATCGATTATTTTTTTCTTATAATCGATTTTTAACAATCGATTTTTTTAATAATAATAATCGATTTTTTATAAATCGATTAATTTTTTAATAATAATAATCGATTTTTTATAAATCGATTATGTAAACTACATTTTTAAATCGCCTAGATAAATTACACTTTTTTTTATTTATGTTTATTTTTTTTTTATTAATATTAATATTAAGAAAGAATATAGGCTTTGGGAAACCCAATGCAGCCAACATTTATAAATTACACGTTTTAATCGATTTTTGTAAACAACGCCATCTGTGCGACGGATGAAAAAACGTAAAATAAGTTCACTAAACGTAAACTAATCAGTCGGAAAATGGCGCCATCTGTATGTATTATGTAAAATAGTTTCATTTCGATACACTTCCAATTGTTTTCATTCATTATAAAAGTATGCAATTTTTCGAATAATAGAAAAAATCGGTTTTTCACAAAAATCGATTATTTCTTCAAAAATCGATTTTTTACAAATCGATTTATATTGAAAAGAGAAAAATCGATTATTGAATAATCGATTATTAAATAATCGATTTTTTTTACTCAATGTCACATCCCTAGAATGAGGCACACTTATACAGGGATTGTTGAGATTATTTTGCTTTACGTAGACACTTAAGAAAATCCGTCGCTGCCTCTTAGATCATAACCTCAACTAATAAGGTAAATTTCATCTCACCTGAAGCTATATAATATGTAGTACATTCATACAAGTAAATTGTAACACACAAATGCTCATTGCTATCGCCCTGTAATCTTACCCCGGAGCAATATATCCTTTTAAGACTCAAGTCTAAGAAAAAAACTTCTTTACTCAAGCTACGACCATTTCATTTTGAGAAAGTTTCTTTTTCTTTTTATCGTTCTCTTCTTCGTGCCTTTATTTAAAAAGTTTAAGGCTATACCTAAAAGAAAAATGCCTCAAACTATTTTTTCTGTTATAAATTTAAAACAAAATGTATTGCACAAAAATTCAGATTGATATCATTTTTTTAATCAAATATTTCGTTAAAATATTATGTACAATTATAAATACAAAATTATATGGTAAGAGTATAGCCTAGTGGTGAGCATGCTTGGCGCCGCAACCTCTAGACTGGACTGTCGTGGGTTCGAATCCCACCTGCGCTCATGAATGTTTTGTGATGTCATTTAGTTTTAAGTTAGTTGTTATTTAGTGTAGTTGAAAGACGCTAATAACCTTAGATGTTGACGCATCTATAATTTACAATAAATAAATAAACTTATCAGGTCTTTGTCAAAATTTTCTGACGATGCTTTGTGCAGCCCAGTATTAATTTTTAACCGACTTCAAAAAAGGAGGAGGTTCTCAATTTGATGTTTTTTTTTAACTACCACATTATAACTTATTTTAAGTACATCTAAGGAAGTATATGAAACCAGCATTGGTAACAAAGGAAGAAAATAAAATTTTATTATGCCAATTATTATCTTTTACAGACCACGTATAAATGGAATCAAATAGTTGTACAAAACCATTTAGACTTCAAATGTGCACTCGGATATCCGTTTCTAGAAAGTTACATTGCTTTTTCCAATTTTAAAAATAAAGCATAGTCATACATAATATCTTTTTGCCATACTAACTATAAAACAACTGCTTTACATGCATGTATGTATATATGCACGTCAACTGTAAAGTGACTTTTGACAGGTCGGTGTACGGGAACGTATCTTTTCCACACTAGTGTGGGAAAGCAAACCATAAAAAAAATAAAAATAAAATTTGAGAAAATTAAAAAAAATTTAAAAAATTGTCATAGTGATTTATGTGTATTCGTCCTGATTCACCCGCTATTACCTATACTGACAGCTACTCTCGAATGAATTGTGGATTATAGACGCTCGACAACTGAGGTCATTAGCGTCTCTCGGCCTACTATAGACGTGAAGTTGGCCACTGAATGAACTGTGAATTTTTTTTGAAAATACTGAAAATGAAGTGAAAAGCAGCTATTTTATAGTGGGTATGGCAAAAAAATACCATATACAGGGTGTTTCATAATATATGCGCAGGACTTCAGGATGTGATAGCTCGTCCAAAAATATGAAAAAAAGTTTCTATTAACTTACCCTCTAAAATGCACCATAAAAACACCCACTACCCCTTCAAAACCTTCACCAATTATGACTTAAAAAAAAATATTTCCGCACAAAACATAGCTTATTATGAGCAGAAAATGCTTATAAAAGCTGTTTTCTGTACGATAATCGGTTCTGGAGATAATCGCAAAAAACGAAATTTTTTTTCAATTTCAACACCCTGTATCTCTAAAATGGTGCATTTTAGAGGGTAAGTTAATAGAAACTTTTTTTCATATTTTTGGACGAACTACATCCTGAAGTCCTGCGCATATATATACGTAATGATATTATGACTAGTCACTCGTGTTTAACTGTCACTACTTGTCAGTAATATACCTCATTACGTCACTAGATATACAAACTACTATTACTGCAGATGACACCGAAGGACACTACGTTTCATGTTTGTAAATACTTCCAAAAATGCCCCCCCTCTCCGGGTATTGTCAAGTGAAAGAAATGTGATTTGATGAACTTTTCAAAAAATATATAGAAGAACAGTAGATATTGGTTCAAAAACTTCAATAAATCATATCAGTTGTTCGAAAGAACTACATTGAAACGACAAGTGAAAATATTTGCTACAACTTTCACTTTCATCGTAATAAATCAGTATAGAAAAAATGTTTTACAAAGGGCACGTTTTTTGTTAATCGCGTACGTATCAGCATTACGAGCTAACAAAAGTAAGTAGATTTAGTGATATATTTTATCAGTTGCATTGTTATACTCTATGTATACAACATTTCGTTGTTTCGCACGGAACTCGCCAATGTCCACTTATAGACCGAGAGCTAGTGACAATTTTTTGGTGTTATTTATTCAAGGCCTTATTTTTGTGAAGATGTTGAGGGAGGCATATTAAAGTGCTCTGAGTAAGGGATTTTGCTAGATAGCGGTATGGGAGAGATGCAGACCGCCCCCAACATGTAACCAAAAAATGGTCACTATTATTATAGTTTCAAGGGTGAAATTGTTTGTATAGCTTGTCGGTGACCCCATAATGCCATTATAATATTTGCAGATCGATTAGTCAGTATTAAAGGTATGGCAGATCACCCTAAACGTGTCATGTACCCGACGAAATTTATATTATTAGTTTAAGGTTCACATTTTAATATATTGTCACGATGACTGTTTTAAGCATATATTTCAATTTGCAGAACAAAATGTCTGTATTAACCCCCTCACTTATAGGGAAACTTGCTCGCCTAGGTGTTTATATCGTTCTGCAAGGGGGTTAATACCGACATTTTGTTCTGCAAATTGAAATATATGCTTAAAACAGTCGTCGTAACAACATATTAAAATTTGAACCTTGAACTAATAATATAAATTTCGTCAGGTACATGACACGTTTAGGGTGATCTGCCACCCCTTTAATACTGACCAATCGACCTGTAAATATTATAATGGCATTATTGGGCCACCGACAAGCTATACAAACAATTTCAGCCTTGAAGCAATAATAATTATGACCATTTTTTTTGTTAAATGTTGGGGGCGGTTTGTATCCCTCCCATACCGCTATCTAGCAAAATCTCTTACTCAGGGCACTTTAAAATGCCTCTCTCAACATCATGACAAAAATAAGGGTTTGAATAAATAACACCAAAAAATTGTCACTAGCTCTCGGTCTATTACCTGTGAGCCGCCAAGGAGAACACTTCGACTGCTGCCACATCGCTTTTCAAAAAAATGTCTACCACAGTTGTATAGACACAATGTCAGGTAGAAATATCATCAGACCACCGCCTACCAGCCGCGAAAACTATCGAGATTTGGAAGAACGCCGGTCGTGGAAGCGTACCACTGCACTTGGATAAATCTTATTTGGGTTCCAACTAATTTGGGTTCCAACTATATGGATATGAGAGATATGGATATGGGACAGTTCCATGCCGAACGATTTTGGAGTGATATAAGAGTCCAAACAAGCAACAACAAAACAAGCTAAGAGAGATGACGGTTCCATGGTTGGCGAATGTAGTGGTTTGCAACAATGGACGACGACGAGCAATATAGTTGCTCATCAATCACCCATCTGACGCGGAAACGGTTAGATTAGAAGATACTCGCTAGAGGATTCACCAGGATAACGCGTTACGTGAAAGATTTATTATCAATCAACCAGGTAAAAATAACAAGACGGCTTGCATCACACGGTTACCGGGACGTTAAAGAAATACGAGCGCTTATAAATGATCGTAAAAACAAAACAACAAGCACCTAATGACGGAGATCAACGAATATTGCCGACACTTCATTAAACAAGTTATTATAATATGATTTTACTAAATTATTAAATTGAGATACACTGAGCTTATCTACCGCAATATACTTTACTGACAAAGAAGTTTTAAGAATTTTTGAGGTTATACTTATTTAGCGAGGGTAGTAAATCGGAAAAACCGACATATTTCTTGCGAGATGTTTGTAGAAAAGCGGAATCTACAATTAAAATTTTTTGAAAAGTAAAACTTCTTAGCCACCGACAATACAAAAATTTGCGTTACGAAGATTACTCACGGAAGTGATGTCACGGGAATGCTTAAAATACTTTTTAATACCACGGTAACTACCTATTTAGACATTTTTATAAATTTATAAATAGCAGGCAAATATTTTCTTATATAAATAATAAATTTGTCTAAGAATGAATGAATTGTTGATTATAGACGCTCGACAACAGAGGTCAATAGCGTCAATTTGTCTAAGAGTTTTAATTGGTAAGTTACATATTTCAAAGCAGAAAATGAATTAAAAAAGGTCAGTTTTTAAATCTTCCGAAAAATCTACAAAAAAAATGTATATAGAGAATCAATTAAAACGCTTGCAAAAATTTTTTACAATAAGGTAATTTATAAGTTTCACTTCTACCAAGTGTTACTAAGACATTCTTGATCCTTTTTTTATCTAAAACAGCGTTTCTCATACTGGAGTCCGTAAGCATATCCGAGGGGATTCGCGGATTCATGTTTGGTGTAAGTGGGCAAAATTATACAGTTCGACCGCCGTTCGGCAAATGGTGATTCTGTATAGTCAGCGATCCGAAACGTAATTTAGTGTGGACAAAGCTATATAGTTCGGCCGTCGTGTTATACAGAAGTGAAACTTCTTACGCAAAATCTAAATGTTATAAAATTGACAAAAATGAAATAAACAAGCCGTGAGGTGAGTCGTTTATTAGGACTATAGTGCGACCCTTGAGGTCCACACGACGAATTTCCCAGTTTGATAAATAATTAATAATAATAATTAAAATAGATATTACACAGAAAAGTAATCATTTTAATCTTTAAAACAGAATTATTATTTATTTTTAACAATAATTAAAAAAAAAGAAACGGCTGAACCAAATTTTATAAAATTTATGTCGGATCAAAATGACGTTTCACGCCTCGATTGACACCCTTACGAAGTCGATATAATTTTTTATTCGCGAGATATTGTGTAAAATCTACTTTTTTAAATGTTATTTGGTTAAGAAAAAAGAACGGCTGGACCGATTTTGAAAAAAAAAAATTTCTTTCAGATCATATTTACGTTAATACGCCTCGATTGGCACCCTAACGTACCTAGTCGATATCATTTTTCATTCTCGAGATTTCGTCTTAGAAAGAAATGGACACATACGTACGTACGTACATACGTACATTAGACGCTAATGACCTCTGTTGTCGAGCGTCTATAATCTACAATTCAATTCTACATACGTACACACACACACATCTTTCTAAAAATAATGTAAAAATAGTGTAGTGACCTTGAAACATAAAAATTTATAATACATTTTGATTTCGATTTTCGAACCCATTACAATAAGTTAATAAATAAATAAGTCTTGATTTTATTAACGGGGGTCACGACGATTTTGTTAAACTCTAACAGGTCGGTAAGCGAAAAAGTTTAGGAAGCGCTGCTCGATAAACATTTTCATTTCTGAAAAACAAAGCATTTATGTGTAGGAAATAATTTAATGTTATTTAGAACGAAAAATGTACCTCGAATAAATGATATAGAAGTGAAGTTAATTGCATGTTATGTTAAAATTGTCGACATTTGAGTGTCACTTGTAATAACCTGGTTATTATTAACTTTCAGTTGAAATATTCGAATGAAAAGCTTACATAAATATAGCTGTCTTCCCAATTCCATCTCTGTTTAGACGATGTAACCTGATTGGCCAAAGCTTTTTGTGCTTTATTGACGTTTCATACCAGTTCACCGTTTTCTCGTTAGAGCGACACTTGCTTCAGTCGTTTGCTACTACCATCTGACGACGAAACTGTGAACTTTTATTGTGTATGTCGTATTATAGGAAATGGATATGTTAATGCAATTTGAATTGTTTTTTGTTTTCACGTAATTTAATTTTTTGTCGGTTAAAAACAAAAGTGGTGTTTGCTTTTGTTTGTTTCGATAAAATCCATTATACATCATTGTTATTGAATTTTATTGCAATGGCAGGTCAATTTTGAATTTTTTCAATTATTTTTTTGTATTCATATAAACGTGTATAATATTGTTCCCCAATACAAGGTTTTATATTCCGTGTCCATGACTCCTCTATTACAAGCCCCCAGTGGCCAGTTTCTATTCCAAGACTATTTGACTTTCAATCTTATATATAAAATTCTCGTGTCGCGGTGTACGTTATTATACTCCTCCGAAACGGCTGGACCGATTTTGATGAAATTTTGTGTGCTTATCGGGTAGGGTGGAGAATCGGACAACATCTATTTTTCATCCCCCTAAATGTCAAGGGTGGTCCACCCCAAATTTTTTTTTTTTATTTTTTGGACAAAATTTTTTGTTTTAATTTTTTCATGATTCAGCATTGAAAAATACATACAACTCTAAATTTTCACCCTTATACGATCAACCCCTGATTTTTAATCGCGATTTTTATATTAAGCTTTAAAAAATACATATATGGCGAACGAGCGAAACGAGTGAGTAGTATATTTATAATATTCAAGCGAACGAGCGAAGCGTGTGAGTAGGCGAAAATATTCAAGCGAACGAGCGAAGCGAGTGAGTAGTGTATTTACAATATTCAAGCGAACGAGCGAAGCGAGTGAGTAATGTAAGTAATTATTCCTAGAAATTATTAACAACGTTTGCCGGATCAGCTATACTAAATATACGTGAGCGGAGTAATGGGTGACCGCTATTAAATCATAATTTCATACCACCCGAGCGAAGCCGGGACGGGTCCGCTAGTTTACTATAAAAATATTAACTGGTACTGGGCCTAAATAACCCTTGAGGGCAGTATAGCCTAGTGGTTAGCGTGCTTAGTGCCGCAACCGCTGGATTGGACTGCCGTGGGTTCGAATCCCACCTGCACTCATGGATGTTTTGTGATGTTATTTAGTTTTAAAATAGTTGTTATTTAGTGTAGTTGAAAGACGCTAATGACCTGAGATGTCGACGTGTCTATAATCTACAATAAATAAATAAAATTAAATAACCCTAGCAGTTGGTGGCCTTAATAAGAGTAGGTAATCAGTGATTAGGTTCAAATTCAAAATGTATTCATTTCACAGAGCTCAGCAAAGTACCTATGTCAAAAAAATACAAAATAGAACATTTTGCTAAAATCAATTAAAATTGAAAAAAAATATAGATTACTAGTTACAAATGGTAACATAAATAAAACAGAAAGAGAGGGGGAAAGAAAAAGAGAGAGAGAGAGATTGTAGATTATGGACGGTCGACAACTGACGTTATTAGAGTCTACAGCTATGAAAAATAAATTATTATCATAATATGTTTCTCGGTATATTTACAAGCTTTTATTTAACTTGCCATGTATGTTAGTTTGTTTGTTTAGGTCAAATCTTGTAAGTCAATTTTGAACGACTTCCACGTATCTGATCGATTTGAAATTTTGTGCACATATGTATTCCCGATGACAATACATGAATAAATCGTTTTTAGAAATAAATGCAACCCCTAAGGGGTTCAAACGGGGATGTAGGTTTTTTTTGACTACTCAACGCCCAGGCCAAATCGCTGAGGTTAAAAACTTGAAGTTTAGACAGTTGGTTCTTTTTATGACGTAAGCATCCACTAAGAAAGGATTTTTCGAAATTCAACCCCTACGGGTGTCAAAGGGAGACCAAATTTTGAAAGACTAAAATGGACAAAATAAAATATTAGTTAAAAAAATTTTTTAGAGACAAGCTTTTCTAAATGCACTAAAAAGGAAAAAATAATTTTTAATAATTTAGGTTCATAATTAATAAAAGCGTGGGTCGTGACTAATAAACTATCATAGAGTTCACGGCCCACGCTTTTATTAATTATGAACCTAAATTATTAAAAATTATTTTTTCCTTTTTAGTGCATTTAAATAAAAGCTTGTCTCTAAAAAGTTTTTTTTACTAATATTTTTTTTAAATCTTGTTTTCGAAATTTTACCTGCTTTTAGAACTCTTAATGAAGGTACAATTTAAAATAAATAATTAACTGACATTATTTTATTAACATTTCAATTATCAAATACCTACCTCATTTTATTTACAAAGAAAGCACTTTAAGAAATTCGATTATACTAATGAGTAGCTAATTAAAATTTATCAAAGAAAATGTTTTATACGAAATGTTTCAGAATTCAAAAATGATATTGATGTGTAAACAAAATTAAAACATATAAATAAATTTGTAAAAGGACCTATATCCCTATTTTCATTTTCTTGCTGATTTTTCAGATATTTTGTATGATTCTTATGTGAGAGAACGTGTATTCAGAATTTTTGTCTGCTGTCGTATTCGAAAACAGCATAACCGATTTTGATCAAATTGGGTACACCATTAATTGATACCGAGACTGTATACGCTCGGATTTCTCGTTAAAATTGACATTAACACGAGCGAATATCCGACCAAAATTGATGTTCGGGGTGAGCGCAGCGGGCAACCGCTAGTATATTTTTTGTATTACGAAAAATAAAAAAATACACTAGAAACATATTTATAATTGAAATATTTTAACAGAAACTATTAAAAATAAATTTTTTTCGAGGCATTCAATCGAATTAATCACGTTCCCTCCACCACAAAACCCCGTTTTTTCCACCACATATATTTCTAGCCATAATAATGGTTTTTTCTATGACGTAAACATAAAAAAAAAAAATTTTACTGAAAATTATTATAAGGTTGGAAATACTGTCTGTTAATCTAAAAGATGATTTTCGTAAACATGTTGTAGAAAATCGAAGTGTTCAGTTAAATTTTAATAGGGTATCAGAAGATAGAGGAACTAACAAAAGTTTTCATGGTTACAGTCTGGTGAAGTTTCTATCAAATACAGAGTTTCTAGTTTCTACTGCGGCATTAACCTACATAGCATGAATAAATAATTAAGATTCAAGTTTATTTTGAGCTACTGAACCTGTCAGAATTTTAACTTAGTTTCAGACAACTGTTTTTGTTCGATAAAATTAAGCTCATCTCTTGTTACAAAAGAAAGTATTATTACTGCAAGTTGCAAAATTAATAATATATTATACCGGATGTCCCAGGATTGAATTTATAAAATGAAAAATAAAATCATGCGTTGAAAAAAAAATTGTAAGTTTAGCATAACTTACATAGTACGGAAACCTACTCTTTGCGTGGCTCGACACGCACTTGGCCGTTTATTCTGGAAATGCAAAGAATATCTGCAGCGCTGACACAATATTTAATAAAGTTGTAACAAAATTTCTCTAACCGACAATATTATCAGCAAAGTTAAATGAAAAAATAGGTGACGTCTGCTGCAGACACGGGCCGATAAAGTATAGTATTTTAGCATAAACGTTGTACGACCAAGGCCCACTTGACCATCTATCTTTATCTACTGGGTAATTCACTTTATAATGTTCCACATAAATACTAACTAAAAATAAACAGTTCCAAGTGGTTAAACGTTGATTTATTGCAAAATGAAGCGTTCTGTTGATTCTATTTAGTATTTATAGACATACTAGCTTTTCCTGCGGCTCCGCTCGCGTGGACATAGAAACGCCTTAATAAAATTTTTATACAAGGTGTCTCATGATTCAAGGTCCATAGCTTAAGGACGTGTTATTAAAGTCATTTAAAGTTTTTCGACACAAAATAAACTGTCAAATTTTTTTAAAAACACTGAAAACGAAGTGAAAAGCAGCAAATAGTGGGTATGGCAAAAATGTCATATAGATAATATATCTCGTGCGTAATAATATTATGACTCGTGTGACTGTTAAAATTTGCTCTCGCTCGTTTTAACATAGTGTCACTACTCATCAGTAATATACCTCATTACGCTACTAGATACACAATCTACTGTTACCGGGACGTGGTCCCATTGTCTACAAAGAAATCCGAAGTCTTTGGTTATGCAGGGAACACATTTTGCATTATCGATCTGGTCAAGCAATGAGCGGAGAATATTCAAATATTTCATATATGTTTTGAATGGAGATTCAAATGGCACTGTTCCAATACAATAGATATTGTAGATTATAGACGCTCGACAACAGAGATCATAAGCGTCTGTACCAATACAATACATATACGTGTTCTAGTGTACAAAAATAGCCTTTCTTAGCCATATTGGAACCTCGGACGATCCTAGTAAATGTAGACAGATAATGCTTGTTTTTTTGATGCTAGCATCTAGTAACTGTTACTTTATAAAATATAAATCTTAAATGGAGTTTCCGAAATAATTCAAAAGCATCAAAGAAGGTTTCTGAAATTCTTTAAAAAATCTAGACAAGGTTTCTGAAATCTTTCAAAAGACCCAAATAATGTTTCTGAAATCTTCCAAAAAGGTTTCTGAAATTCTGCAGAGAAATCCAAATAATATTTATGAAACTCTCTATAAAATCCAAATAAGGTTTCAGAAATCCTTTAAAAAATGCTAACAAGGTTTTTGGAATTCTCCAAGAAACCTATATAAGCTTACTAAAATAGAAATTAGGAGAGAAAAACTCAGTGGCAAAAGGATCAAATAAAATTTGCAATATTGATGATTAAATTTGCATTTATAAGCTTACGTTTCGGTGCTCATTGCGTTTGTTCTCTCCTAATTTCTACATCATCTACGGATCACCATTTCTCTATATCATAGAGTTCTTCAACATCTTACTAAAATACTTTAAAAAAACTCGGTCAAGATTTTTTTTAAATTCTCCAAAAACCCAAACAGGGCTTCTAAAATCCTCCAAAAAATGCGAACAAGATTTTTATAATTCTCCTAAAAATCCAAACAAGGTTTGTGAAGCCTTCCAAAAAAATTCAAATGAGATTTCTGAAGTGAACAAATCGCTTGTAAACGAATAGTTGCGATCAGTCTAGGACCTAGGTAATTTGTTAAGATATCTATGATTGAAACGAGCGACCAGATTACGCTCTACTTATTTTATTATACCAATTCCTTCATTCTTCTGCACTCCTAATATTGAGAAAAGCCAATAACCAAAGCACTTTTCATAATAATGTTTCGAGTTATTGTACCCACGTATATTCGAATTGTTGGATAAACTAGTCACTAAAAACGTAGCTTAGTTTTCTTTCCAAAATCGTCTGTCTGTAGCAGCATAACTGGAGAACAGCTGAACCGATTTTGATGAAATTTGGTATTCTTACTTAATAAAGGGTGCATTTTAGGACTCAGTACCTCAGAATTTTTATAGGGATCACTTTGTTGTCCGTCTGTCCGTTAAGACCCTTTTTCTTAGGAACAACTAGAGGTATCAAGTTGAAATTAATATCAAATACAGCCCCCCCCCCAGGGGGGACATTGGAATGTGGTTGCTATCGCTAATTGCATTCCAATGTTCTTTGGGAATTAGCGCTCCCAGGGACCCGAGCTCGTACCAGTCAGTTTGTGTATGCCGGCTGGCGGGTTCTAATACACAAATGGATTATTTGTTGTGTTGAAGACGCTAATGACCTGAGTTGTCGACGCGTCTATAATCTACAATTAATTAATTAATTAATATCAAATACTAAGGTTTACAATCCCATAGTCTTGTAAAAAAATCAAGCTTCTAACTCAAAGATACGGTTTTTCAAAAATCAAGTAGGTATATTTTGATACTGACCCACTCATCAAGGCCTATAGGCCATAGGGTATTTCTCGTTGACCTAGAATCTTGAAATTTTGAAAGTCTCATAGCATAAGCAACAGAAAAAATTTGATTTTAATTATATGTGGAATTATTACGTGATAAACTTAATTTTTATTACAATTAAATGAATGCATAATGACTGCAATCAGTATATATGAAACACCTATTGTTCTTAAAATAGGTGTTTCATATATACTGTTTGCAGTCATTATGCATTCATTTAATTGTGTATTTAGTCACGACGTCCATATTAAACTTGTATATATTAATTTTTATTATTTTGTCAATTATTGTCGTAACCTCAACAAAGCAATTGTCAAATTGTAAAACGGTACGGAAACCTCATACCTCGAGTCCCATTCGAACTGGTCCATGTTTTCAAAGGCTAGCCTTTGAAAAAGATGGACCAGTTTTTGACAGACGCTATTGACCTCTGTTGTCGAGTGTCTATAATCCACAATTCATTCATTCGATATCATGATTAAGATTTAAATAGTTTAAATTTAAATTTTAAATAACCCTTGATAATTGGTATATGATAAAATCAATCGATTTAAAACCCCTTATATCCACACCATATTATTCACATAACAATTAGAGGTGAAAATAATAAATATCTCAGACAGCTAGGCTGCCATGATTTTTTAGCTATATCTAAGAAAAAATCAAATGACCACTGTCGGGACTTGAACCCGAAACCCCCAGTTTCCGGCTAGGTGAGTTACCGATTTCTCCACAGTGCCCGAGAGTGGAAACCGATCTCTTCTTATATATAGCAATTTCACGTTGCAAACACACTACATGCGAGAGTCGACTATTTAAATAAACTGCAATCAAATGACCACTGTCGGGACTTGAACCCGAAACCCCCAGTTTCCGGCTAGGTGAGTTACCGATTTCTCCACAGTGCCCGAGAGTGGAAACCGATCTCTTCTTATATATAGCAATTTCACGTTGAAAACACACTATACCCTTGATAAGTCTGCAGCCTGACAAGCTCATTATTTGAATTAATTTGATTACAGTAGCCGTAACCTGTAAAGTTTTCGAAAGAAAATGGAAAATTTGAAAATAAAGAAAGACATCCACAAGTTCCGTAAAAGAAAATATATAAGAAACTGGTGTAAATGTGATTCTGATTCAACTTGGAAAATTAAAAACTTTGTTTACAAACTTCTTTTTCCAGAATGTCATAAAGACGTGTTTTTTATCATTTCCTTACAAAATACTTAATTGGAATGAATTTTTTTATCTGTTGCAAGTTCAAAAGTAAATTTATTTTATATGAAAATTTCGCTTTTTCACGATACACATTTATTAATAAAGTAGTCTTTTTTATTTAACATCAGTAGGTAAAATTTTAATTTCGTGGTGAATGAAAAACGTAATTGCATTTTCCTTTACATTTTTCTTAATTTTCTTGCGTTCTTTCCACAGTGACAGCAAATCTTTTTTATCGAAGAAACGTATGTACCTGTGTATATATTATTTAATTAACAATTAGTTATTTTCATATGACACAACTTCTTTATTTATGACCTTAAAATTATCTACTTATTAGAACATCTACCTAATATTATAGGTAAAGATACAAAAGTCCTGTGTATACAGGCTAAGAGGAAGAGGCTATTTTATTAATAGAATTAAAATAATTTAAAAAAATAATTAGTTATTTTCATATTACACAACTTCTTTATTTATGACCTTAAAATTATCTACTTATTAGAACATCTACCTAATATTATAGGTAAAGATACAAAAGTCCTGTGTATACAGGCTAAGAGGAAGAGGCTATTGTATTAATAGAATTAAAATAATTTTAAACAATAATTAGTTATTTTCATATTACACAACTTCCGACAACTTCTTTATTTATGACCTTGAATAGCCTCATGTCATAGGTCGTTGGATTCGTTTCAATAACGGCTCCAAGATTCCGTAAAAAAATCCTCATGGTCTGAAAAAAAATGGAGGTGACCTTGACCCGACCTCAGCAAATCAATCGAGAAAAAAATCTATTTTTCACAATGCCGCTATTGAAAATTCGGTACCTGTTTAGCAGGTTGAAACTGAGCGTTTTCATCCCTAGGGATGAAAATTTTCAGGTCGGTTCTTTCTGTTTTTAACGTTGTTAAGAGGGAGACAGAGCGATTGGATCCGCATATAATTTTCGAAAACGTCAAATTAAGAAGGAGATAGAGCGATATTGATTCCGCATATAATATTCATAAACGTCAAAAAGACAGACATAACCTCACATAAATCTGACAGATCTAATATTTTTGCGACTTTTTTGCACGCCCAAAATTGTAGGTACCTCAATTCAGAATTGTCAATAGAGTTGTTGTGAAAAATAATATACAATTACTCGGTATGAAACTTGGCGTTTGCAACACGTGACTGCATGCCCTCGTGATAATCACACAAATTTATACTTTAAATTAAGTCATAATTTTTCAACAACTTAAATCGTCGCTTATCAATTAGTTCAGGCTTAGAAACGACGAAACAAAAAATGTTCTGTGTTTTTCTGTTTACGTTATTTATTGACAATATATTATGTAATGTATAGCAATTTTATTGTGGATATACTGGCTATATTGGCATATTGCTATCATCAATATTCACATATCGTCGGTCTGACGCCAGAAGTTGCTAACAACAAATTTAAAAACTGCTAATATTATTACACGTCTTCTCTATTTTTGCTAATAACAAAAATTCTAATACAAGAATTGATTGTGTGTGTGTGTGTGTTTTAAAGACTACCAACAGCTAAGGTTATTTGGGCCTAACACCAATTCATATTTTCAATTCTTTTTAATAATAAATTGAAAATCTAATTGACACTTTTACCAGCTCTCGGGCTAGAGCCCGGGAACTGGGGACTTGTAATAGAGGAACCATAGCAACGCCATGCATTGCTACACGCTCGGCTATTCTCAAGCCCTACAAGAATTGATCGTTAGCTGTGAAACTAAATAAAATCATGATTGCAATATAATTATTGCTATAGGCACTTAGTAGGATTGGATAAAATAAATATACAAACACTTGAAAAATTCTACACATTTATAAATCTCAAGGGTCGTTTCGGGTTTTTAGCCCATCATCAGGATGAAACGCGAAACGATCGTTCTACATGACAGAGGGTTTTACAACGATATTAGATTGTTCCTACATATTGTATAAAAACCGTAATTGATCACAATCTAAGGTCATTGTCAAATCAAATTTTTTGACAATGCCTTCTGCAATCCAGCATCTTAATATCGTCTGCTAGATTTCATAGGTGAGAATATAAAAGTTATTTGCTACAAATAATATTGTTACAAAACTGTTTTCTGAGTTGGCGGAATAAATATTTATTTACAATAATTAAAAATACAATAACAATAAATGCAACAACGAAAAGTCAATTCTAACAATTAAAAAACTTAAACGGTAATTATTGAACTAAACAATCCACTTAAATAACACTTAACAAATAACTATATATACAAGGATTATTTATTTGTCATTATTTATGTCACTGTATTTATATCAGATTTATTTCTAACGTTTATTTATGTCGGTCATTTACTCAGTTACTTCAGTACTATTTATTTATATCCACTCCACTATTTATATCACTGTACTGACTGATTCGACCGTTGATTGATTAATATTTATATCATTGATCCACTTGATGGCACGACTTACCATTCACTGATCGCCCCAACACGACACACTCGCCGTTTATATACCTGCGTGCGGTGTACGCTCAGTGCGTCCTCGTATTCTCTAGCGTTGTCTAGAATCTTCGATACCATTCCACGCTTTACTACTGTGACCTTTCTTTCTCGTGGTTTCTAATGGAGGCAGTGGCGTAACAACTTGGGGTTTGCTACAATATTTTGGTTAGCGCCTTTTTTAACTGATCCGACGATAATATATTATGTGTAGTATGTGTGGATATATTATGTAAGTTAAATCTGAAACACATGTTGTATAATATTGAACGATTGTCGAATATAATAATGTGTGATTTATACACCAATTTAAATTACAAAATACGATTTATTTCTGTCGCATACACTTATAAGTTATTTATTAGCATATTATGTAAGAGATTTATGTAAACTGAAACACTCAGTACGCTAATATTGCTACATAAACTCATTTTTGTTATGCGACTTATGACGTACAATTATTTGATGAACACATTTTTAGTCTTTTTAATCTATTTTTAATAAAAATATATATGAGCACTGTGGTTGGAATAAAAACAAAATAAAATATAGTTACTTCTTACCACAACAATTTTATTGATGGATGTACATTTCGAAAGCTAAGCTTTCATCTTCAGCGAACACTACATGATGTAGTGTTCGCTGAAGATGAAAGCTTAGCTTTCGAAATGTACATCCATCAATAAAATTGTTGTGGTAAGAAGTAACTATATTTTATTTTGAATCTATTTTTAGTCTATACCTCAGAACAAAGATAGCTATAGAAGTAGTATATCACAGCTTTTTTTTACATTTTGGCGTTAAAAAATGCAACGAATCTTGAGCCTGTGATTCTATCAGCTATTAAAATTGGACGAGCTGTATTACAGTCCTGTCTGAAATTTTAAAATACAAAACGGTATCCAGAAGGAGTAGGTTATATTTATCGTTACATTGTAGAAAGACTCGTGTAAAACAAATTACAAGATGTTCTATAAACCATGTCCCTTTGAACATAAAAATATGACGTAATACTAGTTTTCGACCTGGCTTCGCCCGGGTAGACTTTTTGAAGCGAAATAATCAAGAGTAACAAATCTCTCACTTCACTGTATCTCTTATAATTTATAGAGTTTTCAGCTGGTAAGCACTTTTTGACACTAATGGCGCTTAGTTTTAGTGTAACACTAGGGCGTGTCAATTTTGAACGACTTCCACGTATCCGATCGATTTTAAATTTTGTATATATATGTATTCCCGATGACAATACATGAATAAATCGTTTTTAGAAATAAATTCAACCCCTAAGGGGTTCAAACGGGGATGTAGGGTTTTTTTGACTAATCAACGTCAAGGCCAAATCGCTGAAGCTAAAAACTTGAAATTTGGACAGTGGTTCCTTTTCTGACGTAAACATTCACTAAGAAAGGATTTTTCGAAATTCAACCCCTACGGGTGTCAAAGGGGGGTAACATTTCGAAAACAAAATAAAATATTAGTAAAAAAAACTTTTTAGAGACAAGTTTTTTTGAAATGTACTAAAAAGGAAAAACTAATATTTAGTAATTTAGGTTCATAATTACTATAAAAGTGGGGGTTGCGACTAATAAACTATCATAGAGTTTACAACCCACGCTTTTATAATAATTATGAACCTAAATTACTAAATATTATTTTTTCCTTTTTAGTACATTTCGATAAAAGCTTGTCTCTAAAAAAATTTTTTTACTAATATTTTATTTATGGTCACTTTTAGTTAAGATACTGATGGCGCTGTACAATTATCTATGTCTATAATATAATAATAATGATCTTTATTATAGGTGCAAGAATGGCCGAAGCCGTTTTCATCTTGTCCTAAAAAACATATAAATATACAATAATAAACACATACATCATTAAAACATTTTGATAAAGTACGATAAAAGTACAAAAATATTAAAATTTAAATTAAAATACAAGAAACATGTCTGCTGATGTTACTTAAAGAGTAATTAATATATTTTTATTTAAAAAGAAATGTTCACATAAGCATGTGAAGATTTAGCTATAATTAATTGAGCTTAGCAATAGCTTTTTTAAGTTGCTTTTAAAATTGCCGTATCTCTGGGAACGTAGCGCTTCCGGCAACTTGTTCCATTCCCTTGGCCCACTAACGATAATGGACGTTGCGCCAACTGATGTATATGTCCTGGGTATGATCAAGTCACTTGTATGCCTAGTGTTGTGTTGATGATGCGTCTGTAGGTAATCAACTTTCAGCGAAGACAACATGGAATCATCTGTCATTAATCGTCGATACAGTAAACACAAAAGGTGAAAGAGCCTCTGATCAGCCATATCCAGTAGCCCCAGGTTTTTTAAAATAGGGTGTATTCGCTGATAGCTAATATTGTATCCTATAGCTTTCATCAAAATCGGTCTGTAAGAAAGAACACCCTGTATATTATATCATTCCCTCTATCTCGGTAACAATTCCAGTACAAAAGTAATAAAATAGATATTAAAGGAATGATATTTTTTATTGCAGAACACGGAGTACCACAAAAGAATCCAGTTATTGTATACATTCACGGTGAATCTTTCGAATGGAATTCCGGAAATCCTTACGACGGAAGTATACTTGCATCCTATGGAAAAGTAGTCGTAGTTACACTTAATTTCCGGTTGGGCATTCTAGGTAAGTGAATTAAAATTATTTTATAACGAATATAGAGCTCCGGAACAATTTCAACTTCAATGTAAGAATATTACACTTAGACGGAGAGCCCACCATAAGATTTCCTATGTATTGTTACAAAACTGTTTTCTGAGTTGGCGGAATAAATATTTATTTACAATAATTAAAAACACAATAACAATAAATGCAACAATGAAAAGTCAGTTCTAACAATCAACACAAGTAAACAATAACTAAACGGTAATTAGCACTTAATTATATACAATTGACTATACTAATATTTATTTTATCAGGTGTATTTATATCGCGGAACTATTTATATCACTTGATTGCACGACTCACCATTGACTGCTTGACTGATCGCTTCACTCACTCGTTTATATACGCTGCGTGGCTGAAGCCCAGTGCTTCTCGCGTTCTCTAGAAACTTCGCGTAGTTACTCGTTGTTCAGCAAGCAGGCACCGCTTCTCAGAATTATTGCCTGACGTTTATATACAGGGTGATCCGTAACAGTATTAAATACACAGACAAATTTGTCTGTTTGAATTAGCATGGAGACAGACAATATGCAGGACTGGACTTAGAGACCCAGGGCCCTAAGCACTTGACAGTTAGGGGCCCACAAGCCCAAAAAAAAAATGGAATGGATTGCTCTGAAATTTAGCAAAAAAATACTATAAGTCGCCAATTGAGCATTGGGCTATCTTAAAACATGTTTGGGATTTTTTTCTATAATTTACATTTCCGCCCTGGTCGGGGCCCCCTCGCAGCTGGGCCCCTAGGCCGGTGCTTTTTTGGCCTAGGTTAAAATCCGGACCGGACAATGGAGTCGGCCCGCGTATCAAATTTTATAATTTTGAATAGTCTATGTTATTTCTCATACATAAACAAATAATGTAAACCAACTTTTTTGTTCTTATATCCTTCCTTTTAATTGCAAACAAGAATAAAAAAAATGTGTTCATTTCAAACGGCTGAACCAGTGGCGGACTAAGGGGGCGGCTCGGCCCGGGCCTCAGATCCTGGGGGGCCTCTAAATTTTGAGAAGTCCTTCTTAATCAAATCCCAAACAAGGCCAAAATGTTTAGTAGGTAATAGGCAGTTTGGAGTTGGAGGCCCCGTACGTATACAAAATATAAACGTAAGTAGGTCGTTTATAATAAATATTTTATTTTTTTGTCAGCCATTACATCTATATTATTCATTTTTTACGAAATTTACACTACAAATACATCAATTTCTAAGCAAAACGGGGTCCTCATTTAGATCTGCCGCCCGCCTCCGACGGGCTTATAGTCCGCCACTGGGCTGAGCTTAGCCGCCATATAATGACGTCAAAGCCAGACCAATGAAGCCAGACATACGTCCACCCATAGATAAAGAGAGATATTGTCTATGGAAAGAGAGGAATACTTCCTCGTCAGTCATAACTCGTGCAGAACCTAACCTAAGTTCTAAATGCCAACCTGTCAACTGTTATACATAAATAAAATTGTTAAATTGTGTTTTAAAGACCATCAACAGCTAAGGTTATTTGGGTCTAGCACCAATTCATATTTTCAATTAATTTTTTTTTTAATAATAAATTAAAATTCCAATTGACACTTTTACCAGCTCTCGGGTTAGAACTGGGGACTTGTAATAGAGGAACCATATCAACGCCAGCATTGCTACACGCTCGACCATTTTCAAGCCGTATACATAAATAAATCTTATATAATATAGCGGTGACAATTTTAGCGTATAACGTTGTACGGACCTGTTTTAAGTCTGCGTTCTAACCCAGCTCCTAAACGTAGCGAAGTGGGAAAATGTATATTTTGAAATTCTCTCCAACCGTCTGAGTGGGAAACCTCGACAGCCTGCAGACAGAAAATGGAGCGAGCACACTACGTTAGTGCATTTACCTAGGCATGAATATGACAGGCTTGTAAACTTCAAACAATATATTTCTGAAAGTTCTTTGTACGGAATGCTACAATGAAATATGTCAAAGGCTACACTCCCTACGAAACAAATATAACATTCATGAACTTGTTTTCGACTTATTTCCTTGATAAAAACTACAGTAAACCTCGGTTAATACTTACTGAGGACAGTGTGGTGTAACGGTTAGCGCAGCCGACCTTTGGATCACATTATCGTAAGTTCGAATACCACTTCCGCTCATGGATGTTTTGTGATGTCATTTAGTTTTAAGGAAGTTGTTATTTAATGTAATTAAGACGCTAATGACTTAAGTTGACGCGTCTATAATCTACTATAAATAAATAAATAAATCGGTTATTACTTTAGAGTCCGATCGAATCGTCGGCCAAAAATTAAAAATTCGTTAAAACATTCGGTTTTGGTCAAAATCAGGCCGAAAATTTTTTCGAAGCCGAAACTATTTTTGACTTAATTACTTGATAAAAACTACAGTAAACTTCGGTTATAATTATTATAAAGTCCGATGAAGCTTCGGCCAACCACCATCGGTAAAAAATTAAACCGTCGTTAAACATTCGGCATCCGCCGAAATCAGGCCGAATATTGTTCCGAAGCTGAAACTATTTTCCACTTAGTTTTTTGATAAAAACTATTATCGAAGCTTCGGCTACCTTCGACCAAAAATTAAATCTTCGTTAAACGATTCGGTTTCGGTCAAAATCTGTTTTCAGTTTAATTCCTTGACTTCGGCTAACTTCAGCAAAACATTATAGACTTTGGTCGAAAGTTTTGGCAAAGCCGAATATTGAATTTACTGAATAATTGAGTTAATTAATAAATAAGAAACAAAATTGTGCCTGTATTATTTTATTTAAATCAACAACAAAACTCTGCTAAGAAAAAAACGCATATGTCGCGGCACACACGATCGACGTAAAACTTCTTATGTATGAATAATATTATAAAATGAATGGATCAGAATGAGCCATGACTACGTTAATTATTGATTTATTTAGGGTTGTTATAGTAATTCGCGTTACACTATTTTTGTCACCTATCTTCGTTTCATGGAGCCAGCATTTTACCCTTCAAATCGTCGAGGCAGTACCGCCTAAATTTTACTTCAAAAAAAAAACAAGAAATGAAAAAATACATTTTAACTTCAACACTTTTTTAGCATTATATAATGTCGCTAAGAGCCCTGTGGTTGAAGGTGAGAAAAAGCCGAAAAACTGACCTTGAAATACACATTCTTAGGTTTCGTTTAGTTTGATATCGAAGCAGATTTTCCGTAGGAACTCGTCACTAATCGCTCGCGTATTATATGAGTTATAAAATGCTGGACGGAAACGAAAGCAAAAAGATGGAAGGAAAAGAAGGTTGCGCCGGCGCTATGGAATAGTTTAGAATAGCGTCGAGTGATGTAAGAGTTGAGTTTAGGACGCGATCCGAGGAAAAGCATTTACAGCAACAAAAGAAATTCTTTTAGACTGGCGCAGATGAAATCTCGCGCGACGTTTTCAGGAGATGCAACTATTTCAGTGTTAACTATTGCTAACTTTTGAAGTAAAACTAGTTGACTTACTCTACCGTGAAAATGCAGAAGTTCACTTAAAAAAAGGATATGTCTGTATCGCGGATACAGACAGGACGTGAATACCGTTAAACACAAATAATTGTATTCGTTGTCATGGACAGGAATACATTCACTTTTATTTATCTTATAAAATCAAATGTAAAATATAATAATTATTTAACATGCAATATGCCTGAAGTGTCGAAAAATCACACTTTTTTATTTTTCACATTAGTATGTCTACATTTAGAAATGTTTATTTTCACATATTTCAATAGTTAAATTAGTGCCCTAATAAAGTGTAGAAACGGTTTTTGAAAATAATGAATCGTTTTCAAAATACACGCGGTTTAGTAAACAGGCGGTCGCTTGATGTGGATTTTCGATGCCGATAACTATTTATACAGAGACTATGGGTTTTCGTTTGTACGTGAAAAACTATGTAAACCACTTCCTGTTTGCGTCACAGCTTAGATTACGAAAATGCCACCACATTAGACGTTATTCATGTTAAAAGTTTGTAATAGTTAACATTGTAATAGTTGCAACCTTGTATATCGTCCTCATAAAAATGGCACTTTTTCCTACGTGTCATTTTTAGATGTGTCCAAGAAATCTGAACATACTTGGTCTTATATAATGTTTACGGATGTCGTTTTTTTCCTTTTTTTCACATTCACACAAACTATATCTCATATGTCTATATATGTTTACGAACAGATTTTGTTTGTTTTTTGTTTGTCTTTTTTTTGTTTTTGTTTTGGGCGCGTGCATTACAACATAAAACATGTTTTACTGTTTTTATCTAATTAATAATTTGCTTGAATATCTTTTTTTGTTGAAGGCCAGAATTATTTGACTGAAAAAAAATATTTTTTGTATTTCGTGTTTCAGAAACAATTAGTAGGGCGTTAGGAAAGTTTAGTCACCTTTTTGAAATTGGTCCCATTATTTTCAGTACACTCACACTAACTAACAACTCTATTAACTCTTTGAGTCATCATGTCCAATTTTTTACACGAAATTGAAAATTTTCTGTAAAAGATTTATTAGATTTTTCTGTATTCTACGGTGGATTTTATGCTTTCAAGCATCTTATCTATAAAAAATGAAGATATAATTTTTGAAGTTATACTTCGGAAAAATCAAAACATAAACCAATTCAAAAAGTAAGGTAACGCTGTACGGCTGTAATAATTTGGATGAAATTTACTGAGAAACGGTTTTGTAAGGCAAAAAATCGATCTAGCTAGGTGTCATCCTAGGAAAAATTCGTTTTCTTATAGATTTTATAATTTTAAAAATCAATTTTTCGACGTTTCAAAATAGTGTAACATTGTAAACAGGCTTTGGATACTTATTTAGGTTTTATTTTTCCTATTCACTATCCCAGGGGTCGGCTCTTATGATGTCAAGATGCGGCCCTCCAGTTAAATGCGCAAATATTAATAATTATATTATTTTATTTTCAAAACTCATAAAAAATAATATACTGCAAAAAAAAAACTTTAAACAGGATAAAAACACTCAACAGAGAACAGTGAGAATAGGTGGAGTAGAGAATATACGGACAGCTGACATTTTTTAAATGTGGCAACACTGTTCTGTTTGTTTAGTTATAATCCTAATCAAATACCATAATATTGAAATAAAAATGTTAGTGGCTCTTTAAAAACTGGGAAATTTTGTAAATTGTAACTTTTGGCTTTTCCGTCTCAAAAGGTTGCCGACCCCTGCACTATCCTATCTAAAGAGGTATAAAAATAAAATAATCAAACACTTATTTGAGCTTGATATTCGGGCTTATTGTCATGTTGAAAACCTTGTCAGCATCCGTCTATTCGAGAAAAATATTTTCACCTGGTAGTATTATTTTTCAGTGTTGAAAAGTCACGTCGGAAAAACTTTTTATTTCGTATTTTTCCTCGTTTTTTTCTATAAAAAAAATGAAAAACAACTAGTCCACACAATTTCCAATTTGCAAATTGATTAATAAAAGGGGGACGTTTGATTTGAAGCCGCAAATATGCTAATGTTTTCCGTGTTTTGTAATGAAACGACAAAAAGAGCAATTATCTCTGAATATTGATTGTGTATACCATTTGTGACAATTATTTTCTATTTTCAGATACCTATGTGTACGGAAAATAAAAAGTCATTTCATAGTAGGTATTTTCTCTTTATAAAAAAAACAAACAGGAAAAAAAACCGGCTAAGTGCGAGTCAGGCTCGCACATCGAGGGTTCCGTACAATAATAAAAATAATGAGTTAGGTAGGGGTAAATAATTAACAGATTTATTTAGGTATTTAAGCTTATTTTTAAAAAGTTTTATTTACTTATGTTTTATTTTGTTCTTTTTAGTGTTTCGAAATTTTTCCGTAGCAAACATAAATTATACCTATTTTTAAAGTAAAAAAAAATATAATAACAGAATATTTGATGAATAAAAAAAAACAAAAATATTGCGATCTGAAACCCAGGATCGAACCAGGTATTTTTAGATCTTCAATCGAACGGTGGTGTTAGACGCTCTATGAGTCTATAGTACCCACAGTATAGCAGTACGGTTACTTCAATTATATGGTATACTGTACTATAGACTCATAGAGCGTGAAATAAAAAACATTAATTCATTAAAATTAACTATTTATTAACTTCCCATTGGAAGTTATTGTAATGGGTCCGAAAATCGAAATCAAAAAGGAAAAAAAATTTTTATGTTTCAAGGTCACTACACTATTTTTACACTACTTTTAGAAAGATGTCTGTGTGTGTGTGTGTGTGTGTGTGTACGTATGTACGTACGTACGTACGTACGTACGTATGTATGTGTCCATTTCTTTCTAAGACGAAATCTCGAGAACGAAAAATGATATCGACTACGTTGGGGTGCCAATCGACGCGTATTAACGTAAATATGATCTGAAAGGAATTTTTTTAAAATCGGTTCAGCCGTTCTTTTTTCTTAACCAAATAACCTCCAAAAAAGTAGATTTTACACAATATCTCGCGAATAAAAAATTATATCGACTTCGTAAGGGTGTCAATCGAGGCGTGTTAACGTCATTTTGATCCGACATAAATTTTATAAAAATCGGTTCAGCCGTTTTTTTTTTTTTTTTTTTTTTTAATTATTGATGTTTTAATGATTAAAATGATTACTTTTCTGTGTAATACCTAATTTAATTATTATTATTAAATATTTATCAAACTGGGAAGTTCGTCGTGTGGACCTCAAGGGTCGCACTTTAGTCCTAATAAACGACCCACCTCACGGCTTGTTTCTAATTATTATTAGGTGAGTCTGAAAGTTGGCGATCTTAAAATAAATTTAAAAAAACATTTCCGCGAAATAATTACCATCTTTAACTTTTTCGTAGTCGGGTAAAAAGTACGGTCTGTTAAGTTTATTAATTACCTACGTAATCGACTCAGGCCCGTAATCACCAAACATTGTTAAAGATAGAAGTTACTAATCTTAGAATAAATTTATTCCTTGGAATAAAATTAACTGTCAATTCACCAAGCAGTTCATTTGATAGATTATTAACTTCAGGTACAAATTTACATTATACCATACACCTTGGACATTTTGTCAAATATTTTGATTCTAAAGCACGTTTATCAAAAACCGACGCATCGATCGAAAATGTAAATTTATTTTATTTTACTACAAAAGCCTTTACCTGAAACATATGGAATTAATATTTACCTGAAAAGATCGCCAGGTCATAACGTAATTTGTGCGTTTCGTGCCCATCTTATTTTACTAGGCGAATAAATATTTAAATCCTTGAAATTGGACAGAATAGTTATTCTTACGATTAATACCGGCAGTAAACGTAACTACGTTTGGTGAATTGAATTATCGCTATTTATTCCGAGTAATAGTTACCAGGGGAATAAATCAACGGAATAAATAACTAACTAGGCTCGGTGAATACGGATCTCATTATGGTAAAAGATAAATAATTAAAATCAATGTCGTCCTCGGCATATTTGGATTGCGTTAGTTGACGTAGCGTAATCCAAAGTAACTTAATTTATGTAGATCGTCGATATTGTGACGTATGCATGTTCACTTTATTATCTGGACGCCATTTAATTAAACTGCCTCGGGGAATACAAACCAATCAAACCAATAAACCTACAAACACTGTCAATACGCGATATCAAGGTTGCGTCGACTAACGGCTTTCGCGTGACGTCACAAAACAGTAAACAGATATCGATATCCAAGTTAAAAACCTCTGTCGTATAATGCGAACTATAATACCCATAGATAGATGGCAGTTTAATATAAATTGTCGTCGTCATTTAGTTTGGTGAATAAAAACTGTTTAGAAAAAATTTACACACACTACAGAAGTGAAACTTTTATAGTCAAGTTCCAAAATATAAACTGATGACCTCAGCGGTTGAGCGTCTATAATCTACAATCTAATCTAACCTAAAAAAAGATAGTAATGGAGCGGCAAACCAATGTAACAATGTAAGTATACGCGTCCCATGCATAAAAACTGTGCCGCTTATATAAATAGTGTAGTATTTAACTTTACTTGTCATTCTTTCTGTCTGCTACAAATCTTGCATTGAAAATTTCGACTACTTAGTTCTAATTGAGCTAGAGCTTTGAAATTTTGCACACGTGTATAAGTCACGTGACCTATATCTAATATCGTTTTATATCCAATATGGCGGATTACCTTTTCCTTCACAACCCCCTTGATATGCGTATCAAATGAAAAGGCTTTAATGGTAGAATACAAAGAGATGTGTGACGTCATTCTTAACTCAATATGGCGGACGCCCCAAGATGGCGGATTACCTATTTCTTTACAACCGCCTTGGTATGGGTATCAAATGAAAGGGTTTGACAAGTAGAATACGATGAGCTATGTTACGTCATTCTTAACTCAATATGGCGGACGCCCCAAGATGGCGGATTACCTATTTCTTTACAACCCCCTTGATATGGGTATCAAATGAAAGGGTTTGACAAGTAGAATACGATGAGCTATGTTACGTCATTCTTAACTCAATATGGCGGACACCACAAGATGGCGGATTATCTTCTTCTTTACAACCCCCTTGATATGGGTATTAAATGAAAGGGGTTGACGAGTAAAATACGATAAGCTATGTGACGTCATTCTAAAGAATAAAACCTGAAGTTAATACATTAAGAGTGCTATTTACGACATAATATAAGTTTTTTTGTGTTGACGCTCTGACGTCTAATTTTAGCACTGTAGTCAAAATACTATTTCCGCTACACGATGTTTAAAATTAGTTTTGTACATATATTCGGGACATTATATTGTTTCATGTGACACAACCTCAGTAGTGCCGTCATTTTGACGGCACCCTTGTGTAAAATAGTCCAGATGAATATTCATAAAATATAGGCTCCACTCTCGCGGACAACAATGCAGCATATTTGATTTGTTGGCACACACATTGTTACTTACAGCTATCTAAAATGATGATTTATTTTTCATTTTAGTCTTTTCGAGATTTGTAGTTTATATTTGCATATAGGGTTGATGAATATTTTATTCCTTGTAGATTTTACATTTTATTTTTGTAGCTCTTTACCGCTTATAGATTTTCTCTTTTTCTCACCACCTGCAAGAATCTTAAATTAAGGTGGATCTACAGTAGACTTGGATAGTTCCGGACATATATAGCTCCATATATCTTTTGTCGGATATGTTTCTTTAGAACGCATCTTGAGAACATTATAGCCTAGTGGTTAGCGTACTTGGTACCGCACCCTCTAGACTAGACTGTCGTGGGTTCGAATTCCACATGCGCTCATGGATGTTTTGTTATGTTATTTAGTTTTAAGAAAGTTGTTATTTAGTGTAGTTGAAAGCCGCTAATGACCTGAGATGTCGACGCGTCTATAATCTACAATAAATTAAATTAAATTAGAACGCATGTTAACACGCGGTTAACACAGCTGAATTCAAGGTCATACATATTGACTGACAAACATCAAAGTGGGGACAGATGGGTGAATGTGATGATATTAGGTATATATTATTCTAGAGTCCGGCCAAATGAATTTTTCCTGGCTTTTTAAGCATTAAGTACTGTGAGTAGGTACGAGTTTATATACCTTTAATAATAGATTGTACCTGTCTAGATACGTAATGGGGTATATTACAGCGAGTGATGACAGTATGTAAAAACGAGCGATAGCTAGTTTTTACAGTCACACGAGCCGTAATACCATTACGTACGAGACATAAGTATATGGTATTTTTTTCCAAACCCACTACAAAATATCTACTTTTCAAGTCATTTTCAAAAAATTCTGACAGTTCATTTGCGTCGCCATCTTGCCTTCCAGTGTGCCGAGAAGTTCGTGCAAGTAAGTAATGACAGGCGCGCGCAAGCGTACGCAGGCGTATAAAGCGAATAAACAAAAGTTGCCATGGCAACCGTTATTTTCTGCTCTAGTGCAGAAAGTAAACCATTTTTCGCACACCTGTATGTTAAATGGGTCATTAATGGCCGCTATACATACATCGAAAGTAGCTATTTTGTACGGAAAAAAATAAATAAAACGATTTTAAATTGAATTAAAATTTATTTATTTATTGTAGATTATAGACGCGTCGACAACTTAGGTCATTAGCGTCTTAAATTACATTAAATAACAACTAACTTAAAACTAAATAACATCGCAAAACATCCATGAGCGCAGGTGGGATTCGAACCCACGACAGTCTAGTCTTGAGGCTGGTACTAAGTACGCTATCTACTAGGCTACACTGCCCTCTTGGAATTAAAATTAATTCACAATTAAATGTTTTCTCTAATTTTAGATTAAAAATCAGTAGATTAATTTTTTCAGATTGTTCTTGTTTTCAATTTTCCTGCGTAGTTAAGGAATAGTAGATTGTTTATCTAGTGACGTAATGAGGTATATTAGACTAAACGGTTTAGTCGTGGAAATAATTGTGAGTATGCGCCCGGCCTTACAGTATAAAAACAATCTAAACACGTATAAATTATCTACGTCTCCAACACGGATCGTGGACTTAAAAACTCCGGAGGAAAAATCTTTGTTCATTATACATTTCAGTAAATTAATTAAAAGTTTTCAGATTTTGTTTTGTTATTGTTGTTGTTTTTTTCGCGCAGCTTAAACTTTTGTCGTCTCTTTTAACATAATACTTCATAAATCTTTTATACGCCCATTATATTTCCTAGTCTTATGTAATATTATACAAGGTGTCTCTTTTATCGACTAAACCTATATTTCTCAACACTTCGTGGACCTCGCGTCATAAGCCTACCTTAAAAAAATATATTTAAAAAAAAAACAAAAAACCCGACTGCGCAAAAAGCGAAATTAAAAGATGGAAGCAAGATCAAATGATAACATGCGGTCGGGACATCAGATATTTATATTCAACTTGTTACATACATGTTATGCCGTCATGTTATTATTTGATCTTGTTTAAGTTCGCGTTTTAGGCAGTCGGGGTTTTTGTTTTTTTTGAATAGTTTATTTTTATTTTCTTGCTTTTAGTTGAATCTACTCATCAAGCCATTTCATTTGATACCCCACACAATATAGGTTTTATCAATTTTTGCGTATTGACAAAATGGCGTCTAGCGTCCGCCATATTGAATTTTCCGTGACGTCATATACTCTATTTGAAATCTTCTCAACGAAACCTTTCTATTGATACTCATATCGATTTATTCAGAAGGAAGATTATTTTTGTATTCTAAAAAAAGAGCGTCTAGCGTCGGCCATATTGAGTTTTCCGTGACTTCATATACTTAGTAGCACTCGCGAGACTATGACGAATCTAAAGACACCTCATTTTTCAAAATCCGTCCAGCCGTTTAGTCTACAGAAGGCGCCAAAGAAAATGCAAAGATACATATATACATACACCCGAAGAACATTACCCTCCTTCTTCTTAATCGGCAGTCGGGTAAGAAGCCAACATATAGTAATATCCCGCCTTTTGTAATATGTATCGCGTCCCACTTAAATATAATTTAAATATTCTAAATTTGGAACTAGGCCTAGATAACCTTGGGAGTTGGTAGTCCCAAAAAATACATTAAATTGTTAGAATTTAACTAGGTAAATAAAATACTTATTTATGTTTTTGATAGGTTTCATGAAACCTGGAATCAAGGACACGACGCCCGCGAATTTCGGATTGTTGGACCAAATTGCAGCGTTACAATGGATACAAGACAACATTGCAGCGTTCGGGGGAAACCCCGAATCAGTAACGTTAATGGGCCATGGTACTGGAGCAGCTTGTGTCAATTTCTTGATGGTTTCTCCTGTTGCCAGAGGAGCTGGCCAAGGTAAAAAAAATATAATATAGAATATAGAATTTAAAAATACAAATAGCTTTGCTAATGCTATAATTTTCTGGTAAGACTTCGTAAATAGTAGAGAAGAAGAAAATATTACTTATAAGCTTTTGGGATTCGAACATGGGATTGGCGTATCTAACTGTTGGCAGACGGCGCTCTAACCGATTCAGCTACAGCGAGATCGACTGCCTGTCCATTAAACTTTTATACAAAGTAAAGTTTGTCTCCACTTCATATTAAATTGCTTGATAACGATGTTGTCTATAGGCTAGTTGCAAAATGTACTTCGTGCTTGCTCGGGGTTCCTCTTGGTTTGATCCCCTAGGGCCTAGACTCTTGTGTGTATAACTATGTAAGGTCCCAGATATAGTAGGCCAGTGTACGAATCTGCCGACCAGGTACAAACTCCAAGTCTAGGTTCGAGTCCCGAAGGCTTTTAATTTTTTAACCGACTTCAAAAAAAGGAGGTGGTTCTCAATTCGGTTGTATTTTTTTTTATGTTTGTTACCTCAAAACTCCGTCATTTATAAGCCGATTTGGAAATTTTTTTTTATTTGAAAGGATATACTTTCAGATTGGTCCCATATAAATTTCATCAAAATCGGTTCATTAGTTCGGCTGATTTTAATAAAAGCTAGTAACGGCGTGTGATTCCTTAAGGTAAATGTCACTTTTTGACACATCAGACAGCGTAAGAAAGTCGGTTTAATAAAAGTGGGTAACGGCGTGTGATTCCTTTAAGGTAAATGTCACTTTTTGACACTAAAAAGTAAAAATAAAAAAAATTTTAACAAAAAAAAAAACTTCCTTTAAAAAGCCACTAAAAAGAGGAAAATAATGAAATTTTGAGGTCTGCGCCAATTTAATAAAATATGAAGTTGGTTAAAAAGTTTAGTACCTATAGTGATTAATATCTTCTTTTTAACCGACTTCATATTTTATTAAATTGGCGTAGACCTCAAAATTTCATTATTTTCCTCTTTTAATGGCTTTTTGAAGGAGGTTTTTTTTTGTTAAAAAGTTTTTTAAAATTTCTTTTTAATATTGAAAATATATAGGTACCTATTGGATAACAATTTAAAATATAAAAAAATAAAATTACAATTATTTTGTTTATTATACATATTTTACGAACATTTAATATTAAGTATAGGATAAATAAAAGTGGATGTAGGTATTTCTTTTCACGATAACGAATACAATTATTCATGTTTAACAGTATTAACGCATCTGTCTGTACCCTCATGTTTAAGATTTGTTTTATGTTTTTGTATTTAAAGGCTTGTTCCATCGAGCCATATTAATGAGTGGTACAGCACTGGCTGATTGGGCACTGACAGCTAACTTTCGTCAGATAACGACTCAAGTAGCTGCCGCACTTAATTGTCCTCCAACAGAAGATGACAATGAAATGGCCGATTGTTTGAAAGCTAAACGTTTAGAAGACATTCTGAACACTCAAGTTGTAACGCCTAACTTCACAACACCGTTTGGCCCGGTCATTGATGGATCAGTTGTACCAAATAAACCAAGCGAAACTATGGGTGTTTACACCGATCTCTTTAGTAGGTATGCCTGTTTGTTGCCAACATTATTGTAATAAAGAAATTAGAAAATTTCAAGAGGACAGTGTGGTTCAGTGGTTAGCGTCGCGGCTTCTGGATCAGACTGTCGTGGGTTCGAATCCCGCCTCCGCTCAACAAGCATGGTTGGCGTCTTTTGAAAATGCCAACCACGCGTGTTGGCGAAATGTCAAGACCCAAACTTGAACAACCGACGACCTAATAGCCCAAAAAACTCGTCAATATTAAAACATAGTTTAATATCAAATCATTGATATATTATTTTCTTATTGGTTCAGGTATGACCTCCTGTGCGGAGTTACGGAACTGGAAAGTTATCATCTATTAAATGCAGTGTCACTGGCATTCGGGATGACAGAAAAAGATCGGGATGAAATGTTACGAGCGTATATAGCTCCCCGTTTTGAAATATTTCCCGATCTGGTGTTAACAAAAACGCTGGACGAATACACTGACTACACATATCAAGATCACTTCCGTACGTCCGGTTATAAACACCGTGACGTCATCCTGGATATTTTATCAGATGCGCGCGTCGTGGCACCGCTTATTCAAACTGCCAGTTTCCATTCGGCCGCCGTTTCCAAAACTTACTTTTATGTGTTCAAGCATAACAGCATCTTCAGCAGTTTTGCTAATGTAAGTAAAAAATATTTCGGGGTTTGGGTCCCGACAGCATACAGTACCTAAGGTTCTGTATAGCGGTGTCATTGGTAAATGTCAAACTCTACTATTTCTACTCCAAAACATACCGCGATACAGAGCAATTGGACGCTGTACATCAAATCCATATTAGTGATTAATTCGGTGCCGAGAACAGTGTAGTCCAGTGATAAGCGTCGCGGCCTCTGATTTTTACGTTTTAACACCATGAAGTTAGTCGAAAGTAACACCATGAAGTTCATGATTATAATACCCTATTATCACCAGTCAGAATGTGACAAGAGCGTTTTCATTTTTGAATAACATTAATAAAAGCTATTGCTATACAAACGCTCGTTTATACCGCGTTCGTTAAATATGAGTTTGTACTCCAACACCCGTACTGTTTACATTATTATTTTTCGTGATTATAATACCCTAATATATAGCACTACTATGTAAGATGTCATAGCGTAATGGATAGCACCGCCGCGTCATACGAAATAGGTCCCGAGTTCGAATCTCAACACAAACATGCTTTTTTTTTAATAAATAATTAGATATAAATATAATAAATAAATATATTTAATAAAGTAATTAAATTAATTTAATTTATTTAATATCTTTATTTTATTAGTTTATCGTCTTTTTTACAAACGTTTAGTCCTGGCACGCGGGATAAAATTTTTGGAATTATTTTTCTTTTGTTACACCAAAGAAGTATAACTTCTGACGTGCGTACATAAGTACACACACACTCTTTTTTAGTAACATATTCTTTTTGTAGGTTGAGAAAAGTGTTCACGGCGAAGAAATATTGTTCGTATTCGGTATACCTTTGTTGGGTTCTAAACACCCGTATTCTGAGCCAGTTAATCAAGAAGCTATGTTTGCAGAAGCCGTCATGACCTACTGGACTAACTTCGCCAAAACTGGGTAAGTTTTCGAGACAATAACGGGTGGTATTTAAACGTGAATTATTTTTAACAAAGCGAGCAATGAATTTTTGAAGTGAAAGCTTCTTTAGGCGCACTTTGCGTTCTTTTTGAATAGTGAACGAAAGTGAACCGTCACGCTAGGGTCGGTGACGCTGAATCGGATTTACTCGGCTCCACTCGACGTCAAGCGCGCTCGGGCCGGTGACCACGTTTACTGTCTAACAAGGAGTACATCGTTTCGAGAATTATTACGTATTATAATAATTAAATAATATTATGTATGTTTTTCATATAATTTTCACTTCTGTCGTGTGGTCATAATCACACACCCACTTTTTTGTGCAATAACATTTTAATTATAAGCATTAAAGTTATTATTTTGCGCAATAATATTTTGCGTTTTGTCAATTATATTAACACAACCAAACAGCGAACTTTGCCGTTTATGGCTTTTACCTCAGAACAGAGATAGCTATAGAAACAGCATATCAGGTCGCTTGTAAAGCCACAACTACACACCAAAGTACGCCCTGTCAAGTACATTATGATCATTCTTTGCTTGTATTCCGTTGTGATAATTATTCTTTATGTCGTGTTGTATGCCTGGATGTTACAATAAAGGCGTTTATGAAAAATCAAAGTGTAGATATCTTATTATCAGTAAGTAAAAATATTTTATTGTATTTCCAATTGTTCTCCGAACGTCTCGACTGGCTTCAGTTGTACATAACTACAAGCTGTGATATGCCACTTCTATAGCTATCTTTGTTCTGAGGCTTACACTATTGTTAAGACGTGTAATGCACATTTACTCATTTTAAGGAACAGATATTCTAATTTATATTAACCATTGTTAAAAATAATATCCGATAATTTTATTTATCGCCATTTTGATTTTATAAATGATGAGAAAGTTTATTGAATGCTTGAATATTATTTTTAATGCCCTTAGTCAGTTCACATTGTGTTAAAAAAAGTGGGCGTATGCTTATGACCACACGACAAAAGTGAAAACTTCTGATTTTCTAATTTTAAAATATATAAGTATATGCTCTAGTGTTATCTATTAGCGCACCTATGAACTACAAATAACTTATTACCAACACACTACAAAAACCTTTTAAATTAAGTTTTAGTGTCATCTATTAGCGCACTTATGAACTACAAATACAAAAACCTTTTGATTTAAGTTTTAGTGTCGTCTATTAGCGCACTTATGAACTACAAATACCTTATTACCAACACACTGCAAAAACCTTTTCAATTAAGTTTTAGTGTCATCTATTAGCGCACTTATGAACTACAAATACAAAAACCTTTTGATTTAAGTTTTAGTGTCGTCTATAAGCGCACTTATGAACTACAAAAAACTTATTTCCAGCATACTACAGATACGTTTTCGTGTTTGAACCGAGTAAATCCGATTCAGCGTCACCGACCCGAAGCGTGACGGCTCACTTTCGTTCACAAACCGATTCAGCGTGCGTCTTGCTTTAGAATTTCGTAAAAAATTGTTATGCATCTCTGTATTACACCGAACTAATTCGTGTGTACATTTAACTACTCAAAACTAAGATTCTGCCTTTTTTTTATTCGAAGCACTTAAAAGTTTAAGAGTTTGTTTGAAAATAGAAGACACGATCTTTTTGTTGTTCTGTTTTACTTTTTTTATTGGTGCAGCTTTAACAAGTTTCACGGCGCTAAAATTTATACTTAGCACGATTAGTGAACGGAGTATTTAAATTGGAGACAGAAAATCCCCAACCGTTTGTACTTATATACAGGGTGTTTTCTTAGCTCACCCACAAAGTTTGACAGATATAAAAATAGGTAAAACAAGCCGTGAGGTGGGTCGATTATTAGGACTAAAGTGCGACCCTTGAGGTCCACACGACGAACTTCCCAGTTTGATAAATATTTAATAACAATAATTAATTTAGATATTACACAGAAAAGTAATCATTTTAATCATTAAAACATAATTATTATTTATTTTTAACAATAATTTAAAAAAAAAAACGGCTGAACCGATTTTTATAAAATTTATGTCGGATCAAAATGACGTTAACACGCCTCGATTGACACCCTTACGAAGTTGATATAATTTTTTATTCGCGAGATATTGTGTAAAATCTACTTTTTTGGAGTCTATTTGGTTTAGAAAAAAGAACGGCTGAACCGATTTTGAAAAAATTTCATTCAGATCATATTTACGTTAATACGCGTCGATTGGCATCCTAACGTAGTCGATATCATTTTTCATTCTCGAGATTTCGTCTTAGAAAGAAATGGACATACGTACAAACACACACAGGCATCTTTCTAAAAATAGTGTAGTGACCTTAAAACATAAAAATTTGTTATACATTTTGATTTCGATTTTCGGACCCATTACAATAACTTCCAGTGGGAAGTTAAAAAACCTTTAAGTTAAACGGTTTTATAAATGTACTAAAAAGAAAAAAATAATATTTAATTTAGGTTCATAAATATAAAAGCGTGGATCGTAAACTCTATGATAATTTATTACAGTCACGACCCACGCTTTTATACTTATGCACCTAAATTAAATATTATTTTTTTCTTTTCAGTACATTTATAAAACCGTTTAACTTAAAAGTTTTTTGACCTATTTTTATTTTTAATTTTTTAGTGTGCTTTATTTGCTTAGTCTGATTTTATTACATTTATCCGATCCACTGAAACGTTACCGGAGCAAGACCTTTTGTCATGTGAAAATTCAAAAATGCGATTGGCACCCGGATGGGAGCCAGGTCGGTCAGCTAGTTACCATAATATTATATTGTCACCGGAGCTACACGTGTGTGCAAAATTTCAACTCAATCGGATAACGGGAACTGGGTAAAAAATCGGTCGCAAGATTTGAAACAAATATACGGGGTCAAGCTAAATAAAGCCGTTTAAAAAGCCGGATGGCGTATATACAGTTCGACCGTCGCCGGTCGAACTGTATAACTTTTTCTACTTACATTCCAATCACTGTTTGCTGGACAGCGGCGTTCATAATATTCAGTATTGTAAAATGGATTTTATTCAAGAGAAGCAGACATTTATAATTTGATTTTTTCGCTGACAGGGCATTGTTAAGTCTGCATTCAATAAAGTTTCTTGTTCCGGGCTTGTGTTACATCGGATGGCAACAGATTGGGGTGCAGATGAATCCCACATCTCTACTTCCCCCTCTCTCTCTCCCTTTCTCTCTCTCTCTCTCTCTATTGGCACAAATGTTGTATCGATATATTATTAATATTACAAAGATTTTATTCGCAATGGACTCCAAAGGTGGTTTTGGTCAGCTCGCGCATTGCGGCAATCGGCACTGAAATCTTCAAAGTGTTGATTTCAGTAAGGGCCGATAGATAGATAGATAGATAGATTTATTAGTCAAATGTACATTAACAGGGTTGACACGTCAATTACAGAAACAATCATAAATCTTACGTTATAAAATCCTTTACCGAATAAAATTCTCCTTCTAATAATATTTTAAATATAGCTTTCTTAAATGCCGTGAAGTTTTTGTTTCTAATTTCTATAGCTAGTTTATTATAAAGTACTGTACACATATGTCTGGCGCTCCTCTCAAAAAGGACTAGGCGATGCTTATTAATAGATAAATTTTCTTTATTCCTTACGTTGTAATCATGAAGATTTGATCTTTTAGGAGTATTTATTAAGTCGGCATGCCCCTTTTGAAAGCATAGACAGACATATATGTACAGTGATGGTATAGTAAGAATATTTAATTTCTTAAATAGACCTCTACAAGACGTACGCGGTGGGACTTCGGCTAGAATTCTTACAATTCTTTTTTGTAATATAAATATATTAGAGATGTCAGTACTACCCCAAAACAGTATACCATACCTGGCTAGTAAGAGAAACGACCCAAAGTAAGCGTTTCTTACCACACCGAAACTAACTATTTTTATTCTTTAGGATTTCAAGAAAGGGTGCGTGTACTTATGTACGCGCGTTAGAAGTTATACTTCTTTGGCGTGATTAAAAACTTAATTTTTAATTTGCATGCAAATAATTTATTGAAATAAAATAATAAAAGACAAGATTTGTTTATGTGGTAACTATGGAAATCAATCCTGTTAATTTTGATCTCACAGTTTTTGAAAAATTCACTCCTAATATTTTTTCATAACGCGCATAAAGAAGTGTAACTTCAAAAATGGAACCCTTACCGCATCACTCGTTTGTCGCAGTCGAATTTCTCCTTACTTTTGACGTCAGAGCAACTAATGTTGGGTTTCTGATACGATTTTTAAATTTAGATTCAAGAATGTAATTTGTTTTGAACCAAACGGAGATCTCCGTTTAGTCTTAAATCAAGATTTAAAAGTCGTAACAGAAACACAGCATTAATTGTTCAAATAAGAAATTTTGTTCCAATTGATATATTTTATTTTTTCGTTGTGAATTACAATTTTTTTTATTTAATAGGGTCAGGCCCCTTTTTTCCATTGGCAAGTGCCCAGGGCCCCGTGATCGATGGGGCTCCTAGTTCCTGCCAGATCACCAACCGATAACCGATTTTACTGATAAATATATTGTTACAAAACTGTTTTCTGAGTTGGCGGAATAAATATTTATTTACAATAATTAAAAACACAATAATAATGAATGCAACAACGAAAAGTCAGTGGTGTAACAATTAACACAAGTAAACAATAACTAAACAGTAATTACAAAGCAAAACAAAACAACTATATACAATAACTCGTAATTATTACCACTGCACTAGTATTTATTTTATCAATTTGGTTATTTATATCACTGATCCACCGTGGACTTGATTGCGTGACTCACCGTTGACTGATTGATTCACTCAATCGCACTGGCTGTTTATATATGCTGCGTGGCATAAGTCTAGTGTGCTCTCGTTTTCTCTAGAATTTTCGCGCAGGTACCAATTGTTCAGTAAGCAGACCCCGTTTCTCAGAGCTCTTGCCTGCCGTTTATATACAGGGTGATCCGTAACAATATTTATAGCTGCACTATCCACCCGAACTGAACACTTTTCGCCGGCACTGGTCATAGTCATAGGAGCCCCATTATCCTAAAGTGCCCAGGGCCTTCAATAAGTTAAAGACGGCCCTGAATAAGGTTTTTACATGAAGTATTATTATGTTTCATGCAAATAAATAAAAAAGTCTAAAAATATCGTGTTAGGAAATGGTTTTGTAATCTTTTTCAAAACAATTTAAAATTATGGATTTTGATAAACACTTAGTAAGTACAACAAAATCAACACGGGATTATAAAAATAAATATAAAAACTCGGTACTTACGCTGGCTAAAAAGAAAAATGCGTGCGTAAACATATTTTCATTTCCTAAAATAGCTCATATGTTAAGTTATTATTGTTTTTAAAGTTCAAAATATTGTTGGTTTCAGTTAATGAAATTAATTTTCTAAAATTAAAAGAAAAATATTTACGTCATAAAACTTATACGAGTTGCCACAAAATATTGTGTCGGTTTCAGGGACGTAGTCAGCATTTTTTGCTTGCATTAGCCAGGGCTGGGCCACACTGATCTAGATTTCAACCCCATATAACCCAAGACGCCTTGAGTTCCGTAAAAATGACAATGTTAAACCACAAGTCTTAACGTAATAAGTCGGCAACCTGCCATCGTGATGTTAAACGTCAAACAATTAAGATATACAAGGAAAAAAATCAGAAGCTCTCGGGGCACTGTGTGAGTAAGTGGTAACTCAACCAGCCGGAAACTGGGAATTTTGGGTTCAAGTCCTGACAGTGGCTTCTGATTTTTTCCTTGTATATCTTAATTGTTTGACGTTTAGCATCACGATTAAACCACAAGCATTTAACCCCAATAATCTATTGTCTGTTTGGGCGGAGGGGGTGTGATGTACGACGAGAAATTAAAACATGCTAATTTAAAATAACATAAGCTCGCTAGAACAACACAGTTCAGGAAGCTACTAATTTTTAAACCAATGCTTTTTGTTTATTCAAACAAACTTACATGGGCGAAAATTTTTATTGCATTGGTCATGGCCTACTCGGGCCCATCAGTAGCTACATCCATGGTTGGTTTATAATTAATTAAAATATTTTTCTTTTGCAGGAATCCAAATTATCCACGAAAAGTTGGAAATCGTCAGTTTGATTTGACTTGGCCACCGTATGAAAAATCCAAAATGCATATGAATTTGAGTATGTATATAAAATTATAATATTTTTATTTTTTAACTTCTTAAACACCTTTTATAAATCTTTGTAGATCTTTTGGGAATAAATAATAATAATCAAAATTATTATTATTATATCCACTGTAAATTGCGTAATTTTTTAAATTGAAGTTCACACATTTTAATTAATATTCAATATTTTTCATTAGTGTTTTTTAATTACGACCTTCCAGGGTTATTTAAACTTAGTAACAATTCTTATTTTCAATTTATTATTACTTATAGGTAGTTAGTGATCAAGTTCGATTTTAAGTGAGCAAGGTCGATTCTTAGTGAGCAAGGTCGATTCTTACTGAGCAAAGTCAATACTCTTGGATGTCATATAGACACTGAAGAAGGGGGCAGTGTAGCCTAGTGGATAGCGTACTTGGTACCAGCCTCTAGACTAGACTGTCTTGGGTTCGAATCCCACCTGCGCTCATGGTTGTTTTGTGATGTTATTTAGTTTTAAGTTAGTTGTTATTTAATGTAATTTAAGACGTTAATGACCTAAGTTGTCGACGCGTCTATAATCTACAATAAATAAAATAATATACTGAAGAAGCCCATTGGCATTTTATATTGAATAATAGATATTTTCGTGCTCAAAAAAATGGTTTTAACAATAAATTGAAAAACCAATTATTGATACTTTCACCGGTTCTTAGATTAAAACCTGGAATCTAATTTCCAAACCCAGTAATAACATTTTTTTTTATCTATTTAAGGTATTCCGTTGGCACTAAGCAAAGACTACCGTCAAGAATACATGAAATTTTGGAACGAAGTCTTGCCAGCTGAAATGGACGACTATTTAAAAAACTCGATATTCAACAAACCGTCTAAACCAAAACAGCCTCCACTTTGGTTATATCCAAATGTTGGAACATCAACTTCATGGATGAATCCACCGATATCTTATCCAAAAACTGGCACTTCTTACAATCATGATAATATTGTCGGAGGAGTTTTTCACAGTACATATCCAAAACAAAAATATAAAGTTGTTGATACAACGACGCCTGTGTACGGAACTATAAAAAACAAGCCTCCAATTTCGGACGGACCCAAACGTCCACCGTACATTCCTTTGGATAATTTGGATAACAATTCACCAACTGTCCAACCAGAATCTTTAAGTGCGAGTTTTGGTATTGTCATTGCTTTGGGAATAGTGTTTTTATTAATAAACATAGTCGTTTTTGCCGCTTTGTATTACAAGCGCGATAGACTCAAAGCTAAAGAAAGGACTCTCAAGAGAAAATATGAGGACAATCCATTAGATGATAACAATACGGATGAAAAAGATGATAAGCGACAAAAAGTAGAAGATGGCCTTGATGAGAAAGGTTGTAATGTCATGAAAATGATGAAATCTTCGAGAAGTGATGATGTATACGAAGCAGTCAAACTTAACGAAAAAAGTATAAGTCAATGCAGTCCAAAGAGCAGTCCGAAATATAAATTTACTAGGAAAATGTCTACAAGTACGATTGATCCACACACTAAAGTTCGAGAATGGATTGCTCATGAAATAGTTCAGCGTTGCAGTCCACGGTTTCTTCGAAAAACGCGACAGCAAAAAGAAAATGAAGAGAATAAAAATGGCAATCCTACAAAAGGCACTAATAAAGCAAATCGTGAACCAGAATTACGAAATCAAATTTCCGTTAGACCCACAAGTCCAATTTATTCTGGCAATGATTCCGGAAATCAATCGATGCAATCAGAATCATCTATTCCAACAAAGCAAACTGGAATACCTGTAAACAAAACTGGAACACTTAAAAAACCTAAGAAGGTGTCTGTAGCTATTGATGCAACAAGCGATGCAAGAAGTAGCAGTGTATTGAAACAAGAACCAATCGAACTTACCAAGTCACTAGATTATCCTAAATTAAAACCGTTTAATACATTGCCAATTCGAAGATCTGCTACGTTAAATGATTTTCTGGACAATTCACAAAATAATTTAAGAAGAAGCACTACAAATATAAATTTGCAGCCAATGTTGATTTCAAATACAAGTGAACCGTCACAATCTACGGTAATTAAAATCGATCATTCTCATTCAAAATCAGATCCAGTTCAAGCTACTTACGTTAAAAATCCGGATGGGCTTTACATATATTCTTCTAATCAGATTCCTCTAAAACTGCAAACTTTCAATGGCCCAGATATCAATGTTACATGTAGAGATGATAGTGACGCAAATATTAAAGAACTGACACCTGAAGAAGCATTGCAAACTATAAAAAGAAGAAAATTCCCGAAAGTGTTACCAGATTTTCCTGAAAATGAAGCCGGATCGTCTTATGCACAAAAACGTAGATCTTTACCGCCACCAAGTAATTTGTCGTTCATGCCAGTCGTTAATGAAGGACTTTCTCCTAACCAAAATCTACCAAACAACCAAAAAATATATTCAAGAATTCCACCAGCACCTCCTCCCAGAATATCATCAACTTTGGGTAGAAAACCTGTAAATGCAGATCCAATTGTTCCAATAATGCAACAATCATCATCTGAGGAACCAACCATTGTTTGCAATTCAATTCATGTTGGATCTTTAATTCCTCAAAAGGAAAGTGGAACTCGTAGACCTGTTAACATGTTACAAAACGATCATAAAGAACCAATTTATGTTAGTTCCAAAGGACATCAACAAGCAAAAACAATAATTAGTGCGTCGTCAAGTCAACCTATAAGACGAAATGAACCGAAAGTGGTTATCAAACCATCAATTGGAAAAAAGTGTGATGTAACAGTCACAACGAAATCTATACCGAGAGTTATGGCGTCTGAAACGGATCCTACTAAAATGAACCATGGATTATTTGCCAAACAAAACTCGCAAAATGAACAAGGGTCGCTTTTTCGTCAGAATTCACAAAATGATCAAAAATCACTTTCACGTCAAAATCCACAAAATGAGCAAAGACCGCTTTCTCGTCAGAATTCTCAGAATGAGCAAAGACCGCTTATCACGTCAGAATTCTCAGAATGAGCAAAGACCGCTTTCACGTCAGAATTCTCAGAACGAGCAAAGATCGATTTTAAGTCAGAATTCTCAGAATGAGCAAAGACCGCTTTCTCGTCAAAATTCTCAGAATGAGCAAAGACCACTTTCACGTCAGAATTCTCAGAATGATCAAAGACCGATTTTACGTCAGAATTCTCAGAATGAGCAAAGACCGATTTTACGTCAGAATTCTCAGAATGAGCAAAGACCGATTTTACGTCAAAATTCTCAGAATGAGCAAAGACCGATTTTACGTCAGAATTCTCAGAATGAGCAAAGACCGCTTTCACGTCAGAATTCTCAAAACGAGCAGTTATTGTTTTGTCGACAAAATTGTGAGAAAACGGTTACTCAAAACGTACAAGGAACCGTAGGGTCTGGTGAACTACCTCAAAAACCTGATCAAAAATCGAAGGTGCAAAAAATATCATTTATACCAACATTACTAAAAACAGCTGCATCAAATAAATCCTCATCCAATTCTTCAAACTCAACTTCTGATGGAAGTAATTCCGATACAGGAACTGTAAAAAGAATAATAAAATAAATATTTATAGTTTGTGACTTAATTTTATTTATAAAAGCTTCTACAAATTTCATCGGATTATGAACATGTTTTGCCATAAACTAATATGAGTTTAACTGAACATTTTAACAAAACATTTTCTGATACAAGTGCTCTAGATAAGCTTGAAAGTGAATTTCAATTTATCAGATAGATTACAATATTTGAGTGATTTTTGACTTACTTTTTTGTATTTATTAAATAATATTATGTAGTTATAATAATTGTTTTTTAGTTTTTACAAACAAAAAAAATGAGCGAGTCTTACAGTAGTCGCCAATTATGTGTAACATCTAACCTTTAATAGCAGATCGAACGGTGCACAGCTGTCTTCTTTTTCTTTCTCCCTTTTTCTCTCTCTCCTTTCAAATTCTATGAAAATATGTGCGCTAGCTGACACGCTGCAGCACAAGCGCCAGCTGTAGGCCGCATCGCAGAATCATATTATTATATTCGATTGAATAGCGCGCGCTTCTCATTTCTTCCTTTTAAACATTTCCGTCGCATTCACAAAATTAGTTCCACCAAATGCCGCATACCGAAAGCTAATGCCTCTTCTACACAATCGGCCATGATGAACGATTACAGGCGATCACGAATATGTGGAGGGCATAATCGCCTGTAATTGCCCATGATCGGTGACGATCGAGCGTGATCGCCGATGTGTCGGTTTTTCGACAAACATCAAAGGACGTTGGATCATCAAATGGATAATTCACGATTGTGTGGACAGATGCGCAATGATGGTGACAATCATGACCCATTCTGTGATCGTCCATCATGGCCGATTGTGTAGAATCAAAAAACAGTTACATGAACAGTATTTATATCAATTTTTCTATCTATAATTTATTTGAACTGAAATAAAATTTACAATGTATTATTTGACTACTTGGAATTAATAAACATTTTTTTATAAACGTATAACATTCATTTAAACTCTTCAGTTATTTACCTACCAGAGATGAGTCGTGTGCAGTTGGCACTCTTTTTTCGGAAAAACAGTTAAATTTTTGGAGTTCCTTAGAGTTCCTGAAAAAAATTAAAAAGTGTTCTATCGATTTAAGCGCAAAAATTAAAATAAACGCAGCACCCCTTTTTCAGCAAAAAGAGTTCTGAGCGGTTATTTCGATAGAGAAACGATAGTTCTAGAGTTCTCTGACGAAAATTTAAATAGTTCCGGGTAAACTTCCGAGTAAAAAAAAATGTTTATATATGGTGATATCTCACACTTTTCCCAAAATACCGGAGATCAAGTGAGTTCTGGGCAGTTTTCGAAGTCGATTCCTAATGATTGAGGTCGATTCTTACTGATCATTAAGAATCGACCTCGATCATTAAGAATCGACCTCGATCATAAAGAATCGATCTCGATCATTATGAATCGATTCTTAATGATCGAGATCGATTCTTAATGATCAAGGTCGATTTCTTATTGATTCGATCGATTCTTAAGTGATCAATATGGTCGATTCTTAGTGATCTAGAAATTCTTAGTGAGCAAAATCGATTCTTTCAATGCTAAATTTATTTTCAATGTACTTTTAGCCTGGAATTACAACGAGTACGGAAACCAACCTTGTGCAGATTCCTTCATTTATTTTGGATTATAGACGCTCGATAAATAAAGGCCGTTGACTTTTGATTGCATCGAATTATATTAAACGACATCACAAAACATCCAATAGCGGTGGTGGGGATTCGAACCCATAACAGTTTGATCTTAAGGTGAGGCGAGCACATCTTATTTTAAAGTCGTTCCAGAAACACAGTCATAAAAATCGCACACAACTGAACTTCTTTATTTTTATTTCACACTGGAAATTCACAGTTACAGAAAGGTATTTCTAATATTTTTTTAATAAAAAAGGACAGAAAACTTAAACATGTCACGCATCCGTGTTCTTTGTGGACGAAAAAAAATATACATCGAGGAAGAAATTAGCATAGATATTGGCTCTTCGCGTGAAATGCAGTGTGGAGAAACCAGCAGTGAAAAATAAAACGGTCATGTACAGGCAAAAAACGTACAATTTCAATTTAGTTTTTGACTTCTTACATTCAAAGAAGGGTAAATGTTGTTATATTCTATTCGGATATAGATAAAAGATTACATTTTGTTGAGATTTAAGTCTATGTATTGTGTTTCATTTTTGATTTTATGACTATATATGAAATTGATTTATATATTTCCATGTCATAACTTTCTCATAGCGTTGATTTACAAAAAAAATATTTCTTTCTTGAAAATATTTTTATTTTAAACAGTTCAACCAGTGACGGAGCCAGAGGGTGGGTTTGCCAGAGGGTGTCTTGGCCCACGCTGGCATAATTCTCAATCTGTAGGTTATCTTTTAATTACGTTTTAAACCTTCTAAATTTCAACAATTTTTCTTGTAAATTCTGAAGCTAGTAACCTGGGTTAAAATTTCATCGAGCACTGAAATTTTGGGAATAAATGTTGTTGGCCCACCTACAAAATAATATAAAGAATAAAATAAAATAAAAAAGACAATTTGGATTAAATCTTTATTTATTGTTAATAATAATAATTAAATTTTTACAATTCTTGCATTTTCCACTCTTAAAACATTTTATAAAGAACAATATAATTCTCAAATACATTTTCGCCGTTCAGACTTGAGACGTATACAACAATTATTCAAACTTAAAAATCTACTAATAGTCTAAGAGCCAGCGATGGATTTTCTAAAATGTCTACGTAAAGCAAAATGATCTCAACAATCCATGTATAAGTGTTCCCCATTTGAGAATCTGTAAGTCTGGCAGCTTTTCTTCCTTGCATTTTAGATGGCACCCACGCTTTTATAATTATGAACCTAAATTATTAAAAATTGTTTTTCTTTTTAGTGCATTTAAATAAAATCTTGTCTCTAAAAAGTTTTTTTTACTAATATTTATTTTGTTCATTTTAGTCTTTCAAAACTTTACCCCCCTTCGACAGCCAGCATGCCCTTAAATTGCATCTAAAATGCCCTTAAATTGCCCCCAAAATGTTCGCTCATGTAGCCCTTTCATTTGATACCCATATCACAGGGGTTGCTGTGGAAATGATAAATCGCCATTTTGTAACATCCGCCATATTGGATTAAAAATGGCGGCACGATTGTCACAAGAACCAAACGTGTGTGCCAAATTTCAGCCCGATAGCTTCAGTGGAAGTGGGTGAAATATTGATTGCAAAATTCCAGGACATACAAGTGAAGTAAAGCTTGTAAAAAGTGTTTTATTATTAGATACATGAAAAATTCATATTTTACCTATCTAATTTCTATCTGCCACTTAAAACTCAAGTGAGAAAGGCTGCCTGACTTACAGATTCGCAAATGGGGAACACGAATACAAGTATTTTTTATATTATCTTGCTTTATACGTAGACAAGTCTTGAGAAAAAATGTCGCCAGCTCTCCGTCTATAAAATGGTGACGAACAATGCGTCGTTTCGTTTATGTTTTGTTAATATTATGTACAGATTTTTTTTAAAAGATTGTCTATATATATTATATAATATATATTTAAAATCACCGTTATATTTAAATTCAGTTAGTTTAACATTCACTCATTTTTTTAATAATATCTAAATCAACAATATTTGGCACAAAACAAAATTTTAATGATAAAAAAACTTGTTTTATTATGATATTTTTAATTTTCCATTTATTTGGTTTAAACATTTAATTTATATAAATACTGAATTGGCAGTATTATTTAGAAAAACTATTTTTATCGGTTTTATAATATTCACAGTTTTAAAAATTAAACAAATCGATTTTCGTAAACTGAATTGCTAAAAACCTTTTCTCAAAGAAAGTTGCAAAAATATTTTTTTTTCTTAAATCTAAATTATAACAGTCCTATCAAAAAATGAGAAGATTCAAAGTCCTAGAAATATTCCTTTCTTTATAAAATAAAATTATTAATATTCTTAGAAAAAGTAATATTTTTTTAAAACCGAAACGGTTGGAAAAAAGGCAAAAATAAAAAAGTACATATTTGAAATACATATTTCGATTTGAATTGTTGAAAATTCAAATGAAAATACAAAACCACTCAAATTTCACTTCAAAATAATCAAACATTTTAATAATTTTTTTATGTTTTCATTTATTTTTGGAAAACTTTATAACTTATACCAATTATTTTCAGTTTTTCATATTTTCAACCGCTATTAAAGATGACAAAATTTTTTTATTTTGTTCGTAACAATTTTTAAATTCAATCTAATTTATTCTTGTAACAATTTAAAATCAATGGTGCAATTTTCCAACTTTAGCATTATCTTAAGCCGTTTAGCCAGTCCAAGAAGTGTTGCGCTTAACGCCAATTATTTGAAATACTTATATTATCCTATTTGGTGTGAGCAGATGCATGGAGGGGATTTCAGAGTGACTGTTAACGCGCAACAACGAATAAACAGAGAAACATGCGGTGGGTTGTTGGCTACTCTATCTGGCGACCTTCAGTTGCCAGAGGTAGCTATGGCTACGTTGCTGGCAACGTTGCCGTGGCATCTCGATGAGGTACGGCTCTAGTAGAGTGCCCGCGGTGAGAGATGAAGCCAGACACGTCATCAATAATATGCTAGTGAACGCCTGCTTGCCCGCAGACAGTGCCGTGTACACAAAACTGCACATTGGGTTTTATGACGTTAGGTACAATTTTGGCAAACTGCTATTCATGACAATAAACAGCCAATAGCAAGCTAGAAGGCGGGCGCAATGCATTCACGTTACTATGACGCGGTGGCTTCATCTTTCGCCGCGCGAGGTCTACCTAACTCCCTTCTCTATGCTAACTGCGTCGTAGTCAATAATAAAAAAAGTGGGCCGTGAAAGTAACACTATCAAAATAAAGTTCGAATTTTTATGCAGAAAAAATATAATACGCAAATTCATTCGCTCCCATCAAAATACCAAAGAAATACAAATGCATACTTAAGCGAAAATGAAATATGTAGGTACCTACGTCATATAAAATTTTTCGTGGCATATTTTTGAGATGATCCAAAAAACGTGTTTAATTAAACAATGCAGTGAAATATCTCGTAAACGGTACAAACCATAAAAAAATGTTTTATACAAAAGTTATAGTGTCAAGAGGGACAGAAGACTGTGATATCAAATTTAACATAGGTGGTGCTGTGAAGGTCAAGCGAAGGTCAGCATCGATTTTTTAATTGCAACAGTGCATTTTTATTCCAGAATACGATACAGTATTTAATAGTGAACAGTAAATTCTTAAGATACATATGAGCTAAAGTTAATAAATATTGTAGATATTTATAAATAAAATAGCAAATTTAATTTTTCAATTCGGTTCTTTTATGAATTGAATTCAAGCCATGAAGGCCAGTGCGTAAGATCTTGACTATCTGCTATGCCATAATTTATCTAATTGTCGTTCATTTTGGGCGTTATTTAATTTCTAAATATCTCAATATTTATTAACTTTAGCTGATATGTATCTTAATAATTTACTGTTCACCACTAAATACTTCATCGTATTCTGGAATAAAAATGCATTGTTACAATTAAAAAATCGAAGCTGACCTTCGTCTTACCTTCACAGCATCACCTACGTTAAGTCTGATATCACAGTCTTCTGTCCCCCTTGACTAAAACATTTTTTATGGTTTGTACCATTTACGAGATATTTCACTGCATTGTTTAAGATGTGCCACCCTGTATAATCGAGATTTTCAATGCAAAATATAAATTGTTGCAATTTTTTTCTAGAAAACTGTACCATTAAGTTTAGCATCGATAATATAACAAGGATAAAAATTAATAATAATGTACATTGTACATATTTGATTAATAATTAACTAAAATAAAGTAGTAGATATCTAACTAGCTATCATAACTCTTTGATATGAATTATTTAAAACACGTAATTTAATTAAAATTTCGCTATATCAGATTTTTCTCTAAGGCCCAAAACCCACATGTTACTTTTTGTATCACGATTGTGCGATTAAATCGCTTGTACATCGTCATATGCAGCTACCACTAGCGTAAGGCCGCACACTGTTCGCTGAAATATCGAAAACATATTGTACACTTAGTCGCAGGGTCGCGCTACTTCATGTCATGTAATCCTGTAATGAGGCGCGCATTAATCGCTAGATCGAGCAAAAGTCCAATTGAGTCCTCATGCTGTTGCCAAATCGGCAATCGCGCGATCGAACGAGAAATTTCAAGTAGCTGAGTAATCGTCAAATCACGATGCAGTTGCCAAATCGCACGACCCAAACTGAGGTACGCTGCCATTTGTGTAAAAATTTTAGATCGCGAACAGAACGGGTTAGTTCAGACACGCTGGAATCTGCGCGGATGAAAACCATATTTATTCGTTAATACACGCCCGCGCGGATCGTCAATCCGCCCGCCGGCCGCCATTCGACCGCCGGAAAATAGATCCGTGCGGCGTCCGCGCGGTCCTATTACTAGGGTGTGCCGTGACGACATGCGATTGCTTTGCAGAGGCCGCACGTTTCGGACGTGTGAACAAATACAAACTCATTGCTTCTTCGACTTCCATCTTTGAAAAGAGGTGTAGATGTAGCCTGGCCCTTTTTCTGCATATCCGCACGCTCAACGTCGTGGCTGTCTGAACACAGTATATTTTTCTGAGGTTCAAAACGCGCGGTCTCAACCGCGCAGATTCCACCGTGTCTGAACTTGCCCAAAAGGTTGAAAGTCATTGTTTCAGAGTATATGATAGCTTGTTATTAATAAAAATTGAGCTAATAAATTAAATATAAAAAAAAAACATTTTTTTTAAATTTCATAGTAGCCTGAGAAATACATAATCGTAATATTATATACAGTGTGTTTAATAATTATTATTATATCTAAACAATGTTGAAATTACCATAAATATACTAGAAGATATCAGTCAATAGTTATAATCGAAAAATCTTTTTCTAAATAACAATAAAAATTACTCACTCTAAAAACAATGAAATCAATAATTTATAACAGAACGTAACCAGAGCTGAGGATTATCTTGTATCTTAGATGCATTTTATATCTTAGATACTTTTTGTAACACGTAGGTAACACTTTTGTAAATAAAATTTAAAATATCTTAAGAAAAAACTGAATTTGGATGTTATTGTTTATATGAAGCAACCAATTCGAGATGGCAAATAACTAAAATCGATAGCTGGTTCTGTCAACAAATACTATTTTTTTCTGCAGGTTTATATTATAGCATATTATACCGTGCCGTTAAAGTAAATTATAGACGCTCGACAACTGAGGTCATTAGCGTCGTGCCGTTATATTTAACGTACAGGTGTACCTATGCTACCAGAAAATTGCCATAAAAATGAGCGATCAAAATTTGCATCAATAAATATAAATATATAGTTGGAATCCAGCTTTACGCCCTCTTGACTACGTCACTGTCGTGAAAAACATAAAAACAATACTACGAATACAACTGAAATTATAAACTGAAAAGTAAATTCAAATTTCAAACGAATTTTCAGAGATCGAACATAAAACATTATTTCAGTGATTCCACTTTTTATACTGTGTTATATATATATTATATTTATTTTACGTGAAAAGAAAAAAATATAAAAACAATATTTAAAACAATATATGGTAATATTATATAGGAATACATTCGTTTATTTTCAACAATATGTTCTATAACGCCGTTTTTTACTCGATTTTTACATTTAAACAAAAAACATTTACATTTTTTTTATATTTACAAATTTAAACTAGATACATTTATGGCCAAATTTACGTTATAATATAGTCTTTAGGCCATTTTTTAATTATTGTTATTTTCGTTTAACATATTTCAATACAGGGCCCCCGGAATAATTTTTTGTCAGACTTTTTCATAGCTTGCTATTTTTTTTCTTCTACCTAGGCTGAAAGTTCGTACTTTCGTCCCTGCCAAGCGAGAACAAAGTCGCTCTTTATTCCTGTGGTACGGACAAGTGCGCGTGCGCAATAGCACTTATGCCGGCTCTCACGCACCTACTTCTGTCTCCTACACATTAAAATTATTTCCTTTAAAATTATTTTTTAATAATTTTAATAATAAAATAAAATAAAAATAATAATTTTAATAATTTTTTTTTTCAATTTTGCGAACTTTCGGCCTGGCAGCAGAAAAAATAGTATGCGCAACACGGGAGGAAATTACTACATCTCCTCCCGCGTATTTGCCACTCTCGCCTTCGGCTCTGGTGGCAATTTTATACGCGGTAGGAAATGTAGCACTTTCCTCCCTTATGGCACAATGTACTATTATTGCACTTTATCGCAAGGAAGTATTTATTTTACAGTAATGGAGATGGACACATGAGAAACGTAATGTAGATGGCAACAGGTTTATAGCCACCTTGGTTTTCATAGAAAAACGCGCGAGAAATCAAATTTTTTCCTTTCTAATAGCATGCAACCACTTCTTTTCAGTTCCGGATTCTTTGGAAATAAAAACATCAAGGATTTGATCATTGATAAACACAGCACACCGGCATTATTGATAAACACAGCACATCGACATTGTCAACGTTTTATTATTTTAAATAAACTACTATGAACTGCCCACAGACCGAGGTGGTTACATAGCTGGCGCCTCTAGCGGTCATGTTTGGCAGTGCCCATCTCCATTCGGATTTAACATGCAGACGTGGCAAGACATTTTGCTATACTTTCATTTTTTACCACCAGATGCCATAGCATTAATTAATATCAAATCCCTACAAGAGAGTCGCGGCAATCGTCCGCTCCAAGTAAGAGTTCGACATGTAGGCGCGGCCTAATCGAATAACCACATTTTACTATAAGTACTTTTATTTTCTACCACTAGATGTCTTAGTGTCAAACGTCAATTCCCAATGGCTATCAAAATTGTGTCAAACATAACAAAACAAAAATATGCATTCGACATTAAAAATAACTTATTCAAGTGGGAAATTCCGTCTTCAATTTATAAGTTAAAAACTTCTTCAACGCCGGCCTTAAGAATTTTTGAAAATAGTGTGCGATGATGCTTCCCATTCCTTAGGTACTTTGCAAAAAATAATTTATTTTTAATGAATCAATTATCACAATTCTTAAAATGGGACGACGAAATTTGTAAAAAAAAATGTTTTGAAAAGAAACATTTTTTTTTACAAATTTCGTCGTCCCATTTTAAGATTGTGTATTTTCTCGCACCGCCCAAGAGTAGGCCCTGCACTACATTTCAACAAATTTGTAATTTATCGCATGACAAATTTAAATAGTGTAAAAACGCCAACAAAAAATTAAATACATTAATTCCAAATTTTTATTTCAATAAAAAAATGGGTATGTGTAACCTTTATGTGGGGTTGAAGTTAATTTTGTTTAGCATGTAACCTGGTTACATGTTACCCGTAACGGTCTGACTTATCTATAACCAAAACCTTCCGGTGCTCCTGTTTATTATGAGATATATTAATATAAATACCGAATACTATAAACCAAAATGTCCCGAACATAATTTTTATCCTTGAAGAAAAAAAAAACACATTTTTTTCTCTGTGAGGTATTTGAGCATATTATACACAGACTGTTTTTTCTGAAACTGAAATAATCGCTTAATTTTTTACTATGACACCATTATAATTTAACATCCGTTTGTTCACGTTTATTGATTATATATTTTACAGTATTAAATTAAAAAATATCGATATATTTAATTTAAAAATCAGTCTAAAACCAAACAGTAATCACGTATCACACTCTCATTTCACTCATAGCTGCTTGAGGCAGTCTCATATTTCCTTTATTATTTTGATTATTGTGTTGATGTTGAGTCGACAACAATGGTTGACTTTCCGGTGGACTCTTACTCCTCGGTGGAGGTGGAGGTCTAGGAACGTTTAGATGCATTGTTGCTGAACCGTTCGGTGGTTGAACGATTCCTTGTTGTTGTAATTCGGCAATTACGTTAGCCGTATTATTCATAAGAGTTGTGTTTTTTGGTAACGTCATACAATCTTGTCTATAATTTTGTTGGTGTTGGTTATGTATCGATGCATTCTTCGGCAAGGTCATGCAATGCTGTTGCTGAAGAACATTTGGACTAGGAGGCGGTGCTTTCATCATATTGGACAGTTGCATGTTCGTAGCACATAAGTGTTGTCCTTTCGATAAAGTTCCTTGTTCGGCTTGGTTCGCTTGAAGGATCATAGCAGAGGTGTCTTGTTCCACATCAACTATGACGCTACCACTCTGGGAATGACCCATATGGTAATGACCATGCTTTGTGATAGTTTCGAAATTTTGTTGATTTCGATTTTGTTGTTGCTGAAGCGATTTGACTTCGAGTCGCGTTTTATCACGTTGGTAATAAACTCCCGCGAAAATAAGTACGTTAAGAATTAAAAGTGAACAACCAATGGCGATCGTGACGCTTAAAGCTGTGCTGTAAGCTGCGTAACCGGCTGCTTCCAAACTTGCCAACGTATCAGACGATGTATTCATATGATTGTAAGTTTGTTGATTTGTCTGTTGGTAATTTGTACCTGGTGGGATGACGTTAATACAAGTTGTTACAATGGTGTCCATCGTCGTCGGTGTTTCCAAACTTTGACTGACGTTCGAATTGCGTCGGCGGAATAGTTCAGTAGTCGGATCGTAGTAGCTTACTCGGGAAAGTGGATCGGGTCGGACGGGACCGTCGTAGAGGTCGGCGTCGTTGTGGTTCCGGAAGAGGTTGTGACGTGCGACGACATCTTCCATGCCGGCACGATGTAGTTCCGGAATTAGGCGAAGCCAGACGCTTAACTGGTGGGCACGGAAGTGGTTCTTCATCTTAGGTTTCATACCTGAAAATAAAAATTAATATATTAGTAATGAGATATTATAAAGGTTTTGACGATCATTTAATAATATCATTAATTTTTATATATAAAACTAAAATAAATAAATAAAACAATAAAATTTGATTTAATCAAGACATGTCTATGTCTGATCACAACGAGATTTTAAATTTAATTCCACTTGTTTGTTTCTGAAGCGTAGTTCATAGAATCTTTAAAACAAATCAATGTTGTGGTCGACAATGTTGGGTATTGATTTTGTTTCAAAAAGACCCTATAACATTTTGGAAAAGTTTTGGAAAAGAAAAATTTTGCAATCAGTTCTTAAAAAAGGAAAGTTTACAGACGGTATTGACCACATAGACCGAGAGCTAGTAACAATTTTTTGGTGTTAATAATTTATTCAAGTCCTTATTTTTGTGTAGATGTTGAGGGAAGCGACTGTTTTAAGCATATATTTCGATTTGCAGAGCAAAATGAGGGAAACTTGCTCGCCTAGGTATTCATGTCGTTCTGCAAGGGTGTTATAATACCGACATTTTGTTCTGCAAATTGAAATATATGCTTAAAACAGTCGCCGTAACAACATATTAAAATTTGAGAAAATAATAATTTGCAAGTTAGTTACACATCTGGTGGTTGATATATAAATCACTTGCAAATTAATATTTTCTAGTTTCTCCTCGCACCGCGGCGGTAGAGTTAAAGATTTAAAATAATAACCTCATATAATTTTCTTGATTAAATAAAATATTATATAAAAATGATCGATTACAGGTAAATGGTCGGAAAGCGGTGCCTTTATTTTATTTCAAATAAAAATGAAAATTGTTTGACAAGATTATCGTACAAATATATCTGAAATATATTCTTGTCATCTCCTTGTGAATAAAGAAGCATTTATTGCAGCATAAAAGTAGAAATATTTATTACAAATAAAATATTTATGGATATTATTTCTTGTTTCGATATCAGATAGTGACACAAGGCACTATCTATTATGATTTTATTACTGGAATAATGCAACGAATAATTTCTTTTAAATTATCTTTTTATGTCTATCACTATAATATAGGTATGTACTTATAAAAAATTATCATAATTGCTTTTACGCGTATTTATTGATTTTATAGAATATTATTTTTTCCTTTTTAGTACATTTCAATAAAAGCTTGTCTCTAAAAAGATTTTTTTACTAATATTTTTTGTTCATTTTAGTCTTTCAAAATTTTACCCTCTTTTGATCCCACGCGGGGCTGAATTTCGAGAAATTCCTTCTTAGCGGATACTGTCCAAATTTCAAGTTTCTAGCTTCAGCGATTTGGCCTGGGCGTTGATTAGTCAAAAAAAATCCTACACCCTCGTTTGAACCCCTTAGGGGTTGAATTGAATTCTAAAAATGATTTATTCATGACGTATTGTCATCGGAAATACATATGTGTACAAAATTTCAAATCGATCGGATACGTGGAAGTCGTTCAAAATTGACTTGCAAGATTTGACCTAAACAAACAAACTAACATACAAACATTGCAAGTTAAATAAAAGCTTGTAATGAACTGGTGTTAGGTCTAAAAGTCGTGACAGTTAGTGAACTCAAAAAATATGCACTAAGAACAGAAAAAATACGACTTTAAAAAATTCCAACATACCATTCGATCTCGCTTATTAGAGCTGAATCCTTCAGAGAATTTAACGTACAAAATTTATTGTATTAAGTCCATGAAGACTTACATCTATAATATTAGGTATTAACCTCGCTGGAATATTATGTTTGATCTAGAATAAAGTTTTGAGCATGAATTGCATAACTTTCGGCACATTAAAGTTATATAATGAAAACTAACTTTCATACATATTATTATGTATTGTGTGTACAGAAGTGGCTATCTGCTATTCAGACTTTCTGTAAAGTACCAGAGATGGATCTGTCTTATTTACATATCAGAAGCAAATATACGATAAAATCACAGCTTGACCTAGTATTTATACACTAGCTTTTACCGACCGGCTTCGTTCGCGTTCGTGTCAATTTTAACAGAAATCATATATTGACATGCTCATGTTAAAAGTATATCTATAACAGTCCGATCCTTTTGAAAATTAATATCTGAGAGTTTTATAGAACACAAAAAAATAAAATGGCGTCAGATTTCAAAATGGCGTCCATATGTACTTTTGTAAAAATTATCCGATCTTTTTGAAAATTGATATTTAAGAGTTTTATAGGACACAAAAAAATAAAATTGCATCAGAATTCAAAATGGCGGTCAAATAATAACTTTTCAATTGTATTGTCTATAGCAAGTTAAAAATAAAAAAAAAAACAGGTATAACAGGTATGTGTCTATCGCGGGTACAGACAGATGATATGAATACTGTTAAACACAAATAATTGTATTAATACATCCACTTTTATTTATCCTATAAAATCAAATGTTTGTAAAATATAATAGGTAAATAAAATAATTGTACTTTTATTTCTTTAATTTTAAATTGTTATCCAATAGTACCTACCTATGTATTTTCATAATAAAAAAAAAATTAAAAGCGTTCGGGATTCGAACCTGTGCTTGGGGTCTGTACCTGTCGGTACACTCGTTTTTTCCACACGGCCACCTGGCTTAGACATGCTGTGTTTTGTTTCACCGACTATTTCCGTTAAATCTAATATTTCTAAAATGCCACCCCAGACATTAGACGTTCTTCACGTCAAAATTTATGTTCAAAAGATGACTAACAAGACTGGTTTCAACAAAAAGAAAATCAATAATGGAGTGGTTATATTTTGGCGAATTATGAATTCAAAACGTGTACAATAAAATAAGAAGTATATAAGGGCTGTTATTTTTTGACTAATTGTTAATCCAAACCTGGTATAATAAAAGAGACCGTAGCCCTGAAGAGAATAAAGGAAATAACGGTCGAAGTGTGTTGGAAAGAGAGGTGGTGGGGAGGCCAGTCTTCTTCATGATAAAAGATTGAATCAATATGCACGGGTAGTTCTCAGTTGAGGAGTTGGGGCCAGTAGAACAGCAGTATATAGAGTGGTTATATGTAGTGATGGGCGATACGAGATGTTTTTACAATCGAAACAATTGTAATCGTTCATAATAACAATCGACTCGGAGTTTGATTTTACAATCGAAATGTTCGATTGTTCAAGTCGATTAATTGCCACATAGGTTATAGCAATACAGCGAATGAGAATACATACAATCACGATTCAAGGTTATATGCTAGTCGACTGACGTTCACGCGACTCGTAGATTGTTCACTGTTCAGTCGGTACTCACTACTCTGTGATCTCTTCACTATTGAATTCGTATTTACGCGATTACTGCACAATTGACCATCGACTAGCAACGAATGAGAAAACATATAATCGCGATTCAAGGTTATATGCTAGTCGACTGACGTTCATGCGACTTGTAGATTGTTCACTGTTCAGTCGGTACTCACTACTCTGTGATCTCTTCACTATTAAATTCGTATTTACGCGATTACTGCACAATTGACTATCGACTAGTAACGAATGAGAATACATATAAACGTGATTCAAGGTTATATGCTAGTCGACTGACGTTCGCGCGACTCGTAGATTGTTCACTGTTCAGTCGGTTCTCACTACTCTGTGATCTCTTCACTATTAAATTCGTATTTACGCGATTACTGCACAATCGATCATCGACTGGACCACAGTTTTGAGAAATGAACGATAGTATATTATGTTGCTCTCGACAGTGTACGATTCAGTACTATGCGATTCGGTCTCGGTGAAGTATGAAACAACAATCGAGTTCAAGTGACAACCATCGAGAGTCATCGAGATGTTTGAACAATCGAGACAATCGACTAAAACATCTCGTATCGCACATCACTAGTTATATGTGTATATAAAAGGTACCGGAGACAAAATCTACCCGTATCTATATGTGGCGGCACATACCTATGTCTGTACTATGTCCTACGTCTATTCGCTTTATTTGCGCACCTCGTTCCGCTAAAACAGTGCTTTGAAAACAAACTATCGACTTACCAAATTTTAAATTCTAACTGAAAGCAATTATAAAACTGATCATTTTCTACGAAGGCACGCAGAGCTGCACAAGATACTTGAAAAAAGTATCTAGACATAGATAAGATACCAGGCATTCAACATCCCAAATACGCACTCGCCAAGGTTCGTGCGCGCTCGCCTACTACTCGTGCATATAAGGGTGCATTATGTAACGGGTTTTTCAAGTGTTTTTCATTATAGCATCGAAAAGCGATCATGACGTCACCAGTCAATAAACAGCCATTTAAGATCCGCTTTACAGACATGAAAAAACACTAAAAGCGTGCATGTGTTGAACAAAAAAGAAATAAATTAAAAAATCAAAAAATTATAAATTCTATAATTTCGGAAACAGGCTGTGACCCTAAAAAACCAGCCCGCGACCCCCCTTGGGGTCGCGACCCCGACTTTGGGAACCCCTGTAATAGATAAACACGCTATATTTATTTATTGTAGTCTTAAATTACATAAAATAACAACTAGATTAAAACTAAATAGCATCACAAAACATCCATGAGCGCAGGTGGGATTCGAACCCACGACAGTCTAGTCTAAAGGCTGGTATCAAGTACGCTGTCCACTAGGCTACACTGCCCTCGAACGTCATCGCTATAGACACGCTCGGCTATTCTCAACCACTCACAGTTAAAATTTGTTCATTATTTTGACAGTGATTAAAAGATTCCTGTCAAAATTTATTCATATTTATTTTAGGTTTTCTGTACTAGGACAGTCTTAATAAAAAATAGTTCCACGAATTCCATTGAGTTCTTTGCAAGCGCCAATGTACAGGAATTTATTATAGGTAGCAAGAGATTTTTTGCTCGATGTTTCAAGTGTTCCACTAAAGAGAATGTATATTATAGAGTCGTCATGCAACGTTAAAAACACAACACTAGGGCCACAACATACAGAAATACCCGTACATTTATTCGACGTCTTTTAACCATTTGAAAGTTATATTTGTGATTAATTATTTTTCAATAATTGGAGTTTCATGCTTTCACGACCGGTAGACATCTTGGTAGCAAGTGTTTCCGGGCTAGGTAGCCGTGGTCTAATGGATTTTACTCCGTACGTTTCGCCCAAAGCTCCGTTGGGCATCTTCAGCGGCGATTGGCAATACGATTTGATCTTCTCGGCGGTCGCCGCTGAAGATGCCCAACGGAGCTTTGGGCGAAACGTACGGAGTAAAATCCATTAGACCACGGCTATACCTAGCCCGGAAACACTTGCTACCAAGATTTTCAATAATTGGTAACCAAATTGATCTTTCTATCCGTTTTCGGATTAGGGTCTGGGAACTGAGGGTTTGTAATAGAAGAAGCGTGGAAACGACCTAGCTACATTTAGTACGAATATAGCACGAATCCTAGGATTTCGTAAAAATTAAGTTTTCCGGGACAGGGGACTTAAATTTCTGAACACGGAACAAACCGACGAGTTCTGGGACTTTTCCGGAAATCCCGACCTTCTGGCAAGCCTACTTGTAACCACTGAGCGTATCCGCTAATGACCTCAGTTGTCGAGCGTCTATAATTTACCACTGATCATAAATATATGGACACTATAAAGACGCTATACGTTAGACACCTGTAGCTAGGCTGAAGTCAAAGGTTGGCATCACAGCCATAAGGGGCCGTTCAAGTATTACGTAACGCAGTTTGGGGGGAGGGGGTATTGTAACGTTACGGTGCGTTACAATGTGGGGAGGGATCAAGCTGCGCGATACGTAACGGTATTTTAGTGATTTTCCGGTAATACTTGAATGGTCCCTAACAAAGATGGCGGCCAAACAAGGGATGGATTAGGAAATATTATTCCCTTCTTCTTCATCTTCTTATACATAAAGAATCGATAGGTTGACTAAATATGGCGTCTCTATATCTTTCTAGCTCAGTGTTTGTAACCAACATTTGGTCCATTGACATTACGAGTCTATAATGTATTTAGTTTATGGTTTGAACACCATGTAATGTCGCGGCGGTGGTAGGGGCTTGATGGAATGACGACTCGTGTGAGCGAACCATCTGCTAGATGCAAGTCTTTGTGATGTGGAACAGAATTGATGTTTACTATCCTCCTTCCACTTTTCTTTAAACACACTGTACAATCTACAATGTGTTCTGTAATAATATTTTGGATCTATAGCAATGTAGCCATACATGGAGCTTGAGAATAGCCGAACGTGCAGCGAAGCAATTGTTTGTATGGGGTTTCAAATGCTTCCCTATTACAATTCCTCCCCAGCTCCCAGGTTCCCTGTGGTTGAGTGGTTAGCGTCGTGGCCTCTGGATCAGACTGTCGTGGGTTCGAATCCCGCCTCCACTCATGGATGTTTTGTGATGTCATTTAGTTTTAAGTGTGTTGTTATTTAATGTAAGGTCACTTTAATATGTCTCCCTCAACATCTTCACAAAAATAAGGCCTTGAATAAATAACACCAAAAAATTGTCACTAGTTCTCGGTCTATTATTATAAAGTAGAAAAACACACACTTAATAAAATTCAACTATTACTCCGGAAGATGGAATAATAGTTCGAAACGATCGTCGAGTGTTTAAATAAACAAAAATGAATAGATTTTTTTCTACTGTGTGTTTTTCTGTTTAATGAAAAGATTTTTTCATTTTAAAAAAATGTTCGTGGCGTCGCCACAATATTATAGATTAATAAGTTGCATGCGAAAAGCGATTTAAATATATTGCCCGTAAACTGGGATGTCTGCGAGATAACTGTCAGTTTTAGTGAACGCAGCAATTATTTAGTTTAATACAGTAAATCCCAAGAAGGAATATTATTCCCCATTGTTTAACAGGCAGTGTCGGTTGGCGCTTGCTTGTCGTCTGACAACCCTCTTCACGGGATACAAAACGTACTAACCATATTATCATACCACAATCTGTCCTTATTTCTCTACCATATTACAACTATTATACAGGACGTCCCCAAGAACTAGTGTTGTCGTCTAGATCTAGACTTTCTAGACTCTTGTCTTGTCTAGATTTTCAAGACATCTATGACTCGAGGTACATGTGACATCTAACGGAATTTTACTAAAGTTTTTAGTTCAATAGCTACCTGCAGTGACGCGCGGAGTCGCATAAAAAAGTATAACTTTTAGAAAAATTCTTTATTGAACCTACGCTGAACATAGAAATTATAGATATTTTCCTATTTCACTTTTTATTCTATTCTATTCTATTCTATTCTATTCTATGCGTGAAATTTAAAACTACAAATATCTCAAAACTACAGAGATATTGTGACCTTGACATTTTCTCTCTTTTAAATGTTTAGAGCTAATTTTATTACAGCCATTTTGTATAATTGTGTATTGATTTTGACGTGCCAGATATAATTAAATACTTAGTACACATTCAAAATTATATTATTGAATTGTATAATTTATAAATAACAAACAGCTCAAAATAAAAGCTCTTCCAATAATTAATTCGCAACATATATCTGTCTCGCTCGCACTCGCACAGCATTATCAATATTTCTATTTGTGTGATGGGTAATACATCCGAATGCTGTCTTTTTCTTTCTCATTGGACGCAAAATTAAACATTTTTTTCTACATTTCAATTTTTATTTGTTTTCCTTGCCCCTCATCCCAACTCCATTAATCCATCAATCATTGTGTTCCAGCTTTTATGTTTTTATATTTTAGGGAAAACGATGACATGGCGCATGGGTCAATCCCTGAAGCCAAAGGTTGGAGCCACACACCAAAAAAAAAAAACAATAATTTTTATACATCGATTTGTTTACACTGTCCACTTCCATATACAGGTATAGATCATAGGTTATGTAAACAATATGCCTTTTTTACTGTAGTTGTTTATACATTGTATATACAGAGTACAGACCAATAATATTACACTATTGATTTTGGTTGGATGATAGGAGTATTTTATGAAATCACACATTACTAAAGTTTTAATATATTTTCTTATACTAAATTAGGTATTTAAGTTTAAAAAAAATTATTAATTTTTTAATTTTTTCTAATAATTTAACATAAATAATATTGAAAATCGAAAAGAAAATTTTTTTTAAAGCTATAGATAAATTACTAAAAATTAATTAAAATGTATAAAAATTTAAAAAATATCACGTGACTTCAAAACGCGCCAGGAATGTTTGTGACGTCGTTATGTTAAAATGTGTCTGCATTTGTTGGTATTTGTGTATATGTATTACACATACTATCAAAAATAATAAATTTTTAACTTGGTAACCATGGATACAAAGATCATAGATAACATAATGACGTCACACGCGTTCGGATTCTTTCGGCGCGTTATCGGAACTGAGTTTAAAAATTAATTTTTATTTAAATATAACTTTTTAATTAGTAAGCAAAAAAATTAAATAAAAACAGTTTTGCTATAAAACTTGTATGTGGTCCTTCCATTTAAGTAAAAAAAAAAATTCACTTAAAAACCCAATTGGCGCCGACCTCAAAATTTTATTATTTTCCTCTTTTTATTAAGTTTTTTGAAGACGGTTCTTTTTTTTATAAAAAGTTTTTTTTTTTACTTTTTAGTGGCTTTGCAAAACGTAGTTTGTAAGTTACCAACCGACTTCTGTATTGATATTTGATTACTAAACTAAAAAAAAAAACTACTGAACCGATTTAAATATTAAAATATTAAGAACCTTCCTTGGGAATAGCTTATCTGATTAGTGAAAAGCGCATCGAAATATGGCGAACGGTTCTCGAGATAATCGCGAAACTAAAAAAATTAAATATGTTAACAAATTACCGAACCGATTTAAATATAGAAATATTTTATACGCAAGAACCTTCCTCGGGAATAGCTTATTCGATTAATGAAAACCATATCGAAATATTATGATTAACGGTTCTCGATATAGTCGTGGACAATACATACACATCAAACTGAGAATCTCCTTTAAAAACGGAAGTTCCCGATTTCAATCGTAATGCTAAATCACCACGCGCTCGTCTAAAAGAGCTTTCACAATCCAAAAGAAAAGCACAACATACGCATTTCAACTCCATCTGGAGTAACGAAAACAAACGTTTGTAATGCCATACACTCGAACTTAATCTTTTACAAGTTTTGCGATATAATATAGCAAAATAAACTCAAGGCGTTTTGAGTAACTGCACGACTGTGATTATATAATAACGTATAAGACCACTACAAAGCCACGTAGTCTACACCATTTTATGAACAGGTTTCAGGGATGTGCCAAATAGGATTTATATTTTCATCTGTCAATTATTAGACCTCGCGCGACGAAAGATGAAGCCACCGCGTCATAGTAACGTGAATGCATTGCGCCCGCCTTCTAGCTTGCTATTGGCTGTTTTGGAGTTCCAATAGCAGTTTGCCAAAATTGTACCTAACGTCATAAAACCCAATGTGCAGTTTTGTGTACACGGCACTGTCTGCGGGCAAGCAGGCGTTCACTAGCATATCATTGATGACGTGCCTGGCTTCATCTCTCACCGCGGGCACTCTACTAGAGCCGTACCTCATCGAGATGCCACGGCAACGTTGCCAGCAACGTAGCCATAGCTACCTCTGGCAACTGAAGGTCGCCAGATAGAGTAGCCAACAAATTTGCCAGTGCGTCAGTTCGTTCGCAAAGTATCTCACCGGGAAATTTATAAATGTATCCACTCTCAAAAAAATAAAATAAAAATAATTTGTTTAACGTCCACTCGCACCATTACTACCTTCCATTTACCGCTGTTATTTGCCACGTGGAGGAATTATAGGAAATTAGAATAAGGTTGGCAACTTTGTGAGTATAGGAAGTTGGCATGTCATCGGCTATGGGCTTCAATAACGAACCATTTTGATATTTAACTGAAATTATTGAAGGAAACTATGGAAAACCTCAACAAGATTGTCGTTACAGGAATTATCGTTTTTCGGCAAGTGGCTCTAGGAAAAAATCCTAAACTATTGATGGAAACCATGGAAGACCTCAACAAGATGGCTGTTACAGGAATATAACCGTTTCTTGGCGAGAGACAGTAGAAAAAAATCCTAAATTATTGAGGGAAACCATGGAAGACCTCAACAAGATGGCCACTACAGAAATTACCGTTTCTTGGCAAGTGGCTGTAGGAAAAAACTCCTAAATTATTGATGGAAACCATGGAAAATCTCAGCAACATAGCCACATGGATTATCGTTTCTCGGCGAGAGGTAGCAGGAAAAAATCCTAAATTATTGAGGGAAACCATGGAAGACCTCAACAAGATGGCCACTACAGAAATTACCGTTTCTTGGCAAGTGGCTGTAGGAAAAACTCCTAAATTATTGATGGAAACCATGGAAAACCTCAGCAAGATAGCCACATGGATTATCGTTTCTCGGCGAGAGGCAGTACGAAAAATTCCTAAATTATTTAAGGAAACCATGGAAGACTTCAACCAGATGGCCGCTACATGAATTACCGTTTCTCGGCATGAGACAGTATAGGAAAAAGTCCTCGTCACATTTGGCCCTGCCGGGATTCGAACCCAGTACCTTCCGAACGTGAGTCTAGTGTTTTCACCGTTAGGCTACTCACTCTGCAGTTGTTGACATAATAAAACGGCGTATAAATATCACAGTTATTTTAAAAGTCGAAGTTGTAAACTTATTCCGTAAACATTTTAGCTAAAGTATAAAACCTCAGGGTATTATAATTTAAGAATATTTATTTAGGAATAAATTCCGTAAGCCATTTAGTATTCGAGTCGTAAAATACATTGTGTGCAGAATACAAACGAATCGTCATTGATAACATAAAAATGATAAGAAAACCAGGATGCATAAAAATATATCGTGTTCATAAAAAAAATCATTGTCCATATCGAATCGTATAAACCAGGGTGTGTCAAAATCGATCATCCTAAAATATTACTGTAAAACTAGACTGGCATTTTTTAGGAGCTTTATTTCACATTTTTTTTTTAATTCTGAGATGGTAATATTTAATATTTTTCAATAAAGATTTAAGGGCTTGAGAATAGCCGAGCGTGTAGCAATACTTGTGTTTACATGGCGTTGCTATGGATCCTCTATTACAAGTCCCCAGTTCCCGGGTTCTAGCCCGAGAGCTGGTAAAAGTGTCAATTGGATTTTCAGTTTATTATTAAAAAAAAATAATGAATTGAAAATATGAATTGGCGTTAGGCCAAAATAACCGTAGCTGTTGGCGATCTTTAAAACACACACACACAACAAAGATTTAAATTATTAGGGAACCCTTACAATTTCTTCATGAAACTTAAATTATTAATTATTCATTATTAATGAATTTTATGAAATGGAATTAAAAAAGTTAAATCAAAATTTGTTTGCCCGATTATTCAGAGTACAAAAAATATTTTTTTAATTTGCGAAATTTCGGAACGAGTGTATTTTTTATAAGTTATACTTCTTTATGCCACCTCGGCCGAGTTTACGCAAAGCGTTAAACGATGCGCGCGCTCTACTGCAGGTAGTTGCTGAACTAAGAACTTCAAGAAAAATTCCGTTAGATGTCACACCAAGAAAACTTTGTACATCGATTCATGATGTCGCTGCCGTACCAGCGTGGTGTGTATATGTTAAGGATTATAACTTCCGCCGTGTGAAACACACACGTACCTTTTTATGCTGAGCCTGTATATGGGTTAGTTGTGCACATTCAAACTTCAGATACTAAGATCTGTTAGCGAAGCGTGTCGGAAGATTTTATGGTCTACGTTGATATAAAAGATTGTAGAGGAAGTGAAACCGTGTTTATACCTGTCGGTTTTTCAGTTAAGAGTGATACCGAAAATTTCCCCTTGCACTCTACATCTCAAATCCCCTTGCACTCTACATCTCAAATCCCCTAGCACTCTTTATTTTAAATCCCTTTTCCTTGCCTAAAACTGTTATGGCTCTCCCGACGCTATTTTAAATACTTAATTATAACTACAGAGTTTGTAAAGATTCTGATCCTGCAGTAGTCAAAATAATGTGATGAGGAAGGTTTCTTCATGGCTTACAGGATAAAAAAATCGGTTTTTATCCTTTCAGCCACGAAAAAAACATCCTAAACACTTTATTATTATTATTGTAGATTATAGACGCGTCGACAACTCAGGTCATTAGCGTCTTCAACACAACAATTAATAATCAATACAACTTTACAAAAATGGATGTGTGCTTATGACCACACGACAGAAGTGAAAATTTCAGATTTTATAATTTTTGGTGTCATCTATTCTAGCGCATTTATAAACTAAAAATAATTTATTACTAAAATACTAAAATAAATGGTATTTTTAATTAATTCCACCTTGGTTTCAAAAAAATTATAATTATTGTCAAAGAAAGAATATAACAAAAATTAAAAAATAAATATCATGTAGAATTTAGAAAAAAAAGCCAAAAATTCTACGCTGCCATCAGGTTCCTATGCATAGAACGCAAAGTCGTAACCAACTGTGCTATGGGTGGAAGTGTATAGACGGCCGTTTTTATGATATACGTACGTTGCGAATTCTTACGGAAGTAGTTGCGAACGCTTCATATTTTTTCAGTACCTACCCAGGCAAAGAGTGCCTAACGCGCCTAAGGAAATTTTCACTTCAATAATGTCTATGTTCAGTATAGCTTTCGGACAATCTATATAACAAATGAAAATCATTCGGTATAAACACTGACCAATAAGCGTGGCGAGTTTGTTTCTACCTAGAACACACTTCTAGGTAGAAACAAGAAAATGAGGTAGGGATGTGAAAAAATAATCGATTTTTATATTAATCGATTATTTTTTTCTTATAATCGATTTTTAACAATCGATTTTTTTAATAATAATAATCGATTTTTTATAAATCGATTAATTTTTAAATAATAATAATCGATTTTTTATAAATCAATTATATAAATTACACTTTTAAATCGCTTATATAAATTACACTTTTTTTTATATTCTATTTATTAATATTAATATTAAGAAAGAATATAGGCTTTGGGAAACCCAATGCAGCCAACATTTACAAATTACACGTTTTAATCGATTTTTGTAAACAACGCCATCTGTGCGACGGATGAAAAACGTAAAATAAGTTCATTAAACGTAAACTAATCAGTCGGAAAATGGCGCCATCTGTATGTATTATGTAAAATAGTTTCATATCGATACCCTTCCAATTGTTTTCATTCATTATAAAAGTATGCAATTTTTCGAATAATAGAAAAAATCGATTTTTCACAAAAATCGATTATTTCTTTAAAAATCGATTTTTTACAAATCGATTTATATTGAAAAGAGAAAAATCGATTATTAAATAATCGATTTTTTTTACTCAATGTCACATCCCTAGAAGTGTGTTGCACGCAGTAAACTGACGGGGGTTGGAGTTGCGCTGGTGGTGAAGCGAGCAAGCGGCGGTCCTCTGAAAGACGTTGATAAAGAGAGATGCTACGTGACAGATAACATACACTGTTTGAGGTGTACTTATTTGATATATCGACACTGTGTTTCAATCCGATTACATATGCTACTTGCCGGGATTTATTTGAACATAGGTACTATACTACTCTGTATACTATCAACATGCAAACAATGTACCTATATCAATGAATACCTGTTTTTAACCAACTTCAAAACAAAACGGAGGAAGGTTCTCAATTCGACTGTAATTTTTTTAAATGTCACTTCACATCTGCATTTGTGAACCGATTTTGATGATCATTCTTTTATTTAATAGGGAATACCTTCAGGGTGGTTCCTTATAAATTTTACTTAAATCGGTTTAGTAGTTCGACTGATTTTTTTATGTATTTTTTTATGTATGTCATCTATGTACCTTATAATATCTCCTGCATTTGTGAACCTATTTTAATTATTATTGTTTTATTTAATAAGGAATACATTCTCGGTGGTTTCGTATAAATTTTACTTAAATCGGTTCAGTAGTTCGACTGATTTTTTTTTATGAATGTTATCTATGTATACCTTATAATATTATCTCCTGCATTTGTAAACCTATTTTAATTATTATTATAATATTTAATAAGGAATACATTCTAGGTGGTTTCGTATAAATTTTACTTAAATCGGTTCAGTAGTTCGACTGTTTTTTTTTATTATAAATATGTTATCTATGTATGTCACCTCATATTTCCTGCATTTGTGAACCAATTTTGATGATAACTCTCAAGGGTCTGAAGTGAAACTTTATGAGTAAATATTTGAACTATGTATAAACACTAATATATATTGGTTCTGATCTTAACTATATACAGTAAGTATTTAGTTAATTTCAACCAATTATCACATTTGGCTATACTCTTGGCGTCTCGCTATTCAGCTTTGCCCCTTGGGTATCATTTTTACTATTCGAACAAAAAGGGGCGTGTCGATCGAGTTTCCCCCTCAACGCACTACCGGCAAGCCAATCCCGATCGGTCCTCTGCTAGCAGCTATTCCATGTCCTCCACTCCTGACGGTGTATTATTTCTACTATGCGAACAGAAAGGGGCGTGTCGAACGAGTTTCTCTCTCAACGCACTACCTGCCAGCCAATCCCGATCGGTTCTCTGCTAGCAGCTATTTCATGTCCTCCACTCCTGACGGTGTCGTTTTTTAATTTTTTTGTCATACTGATATACGAAATTACTCTAGTCGCGTTTAAAAGAGTTTCACTTCAAAAATTTAGTACGGGAATATTTTCTCCGCGTTGCAAAGAGAAATGGACGAACTGAGACACAGGAACTAGATTCCCCATGATAATTTGAGGAGGAATATATATTGCGGAGGATTTATAAACGTACATTTATATCTCAGACTGACAGAGCCAAGGTGTGAGGCTGGTAATTACCCCAACAAGAAGACGGAAGGTTTTGGGTTCTGATCCAAGTTAAGACTTGTTACTGTTGTGTTAAATTGGATTCGCGATGAAAAGGCCGGAGTGATATATTGAGCATTCAACTCCTCAACATAGGCACGTATAAAGTGTGCGTTCAACTATACCTGGGCCCGCTCATAATATTCAGTGTTGCAAATCCTGCTTAAAAAACAAGCAAACATTAAGTTCTAGGCAATTGTGTTGGCATTATTAGAATGCGATGACAGCTGCATATAACCTCAAAAAATTTCACTTTCGCGATACACTAATTCCGTGACAATCATTCTCGCAGAAATTTTTGGGGGTACTGTAACGATACTTACGCATCAAAAAATCTTGGAACATTTCTTATACTCAATACAGAATTATGTGTGTGTTTTAAAGACCACCGACAGCTAAGGTTATTTGGGCCTAGCACCAATTCATATTTTCAATTCATTTTTTTTTTATAATAAATTGAAAATCCAATTGACATTTTTACCAGCTCTCGGGCTAGAACCCGGGAACTGGGGACTTGTAATAGAGGAACCATAGCAATGCCATGTAAACAACATATTGCTACACTCTCGACCTTTCTCAGGCCCTACCGAATGTCTTAAATAAATGTGAACTTTTAGGACATTCATGAGCACGTCATCCTATATTAAATCGGCGACAGCTTCGTTCCGTTTCGCCGACTCGAAAAATATTATGCTCAAGACTATGCAACTGTGACGGTACGAAAATGTCACGGTGACAATTGATCGAATTTCGACCACAGTCGATCCTTCTACATTAATTTGTAATCAACAATCGTACCTTCTTCAAACGAAAAAAAAATGGGTGTGTGTTTATGACCACACTTCAGAAGTGAAAACTTAAGATTTTCTAAATTTTGGTGTCATCTATTATAGCGCATTTATGAACTAAAAATAATTTATTACTAAAATACTAAAATAATGTATTTTTAATTAATTCCACCTTGGTTTCAAAAAAAATATAATAATATTATTGTCAAATAAAAAATATAACAAAAGTTAAAAAATATATAAATAAATATCATGTAGAATTTAGAAAAAAAATACGTCAAAAATTCTACGGTGCCATCAGGTTTCGAACCGAGGTCCCTATGCACACAACGCAAAGACGCTGCTAACTTAGCTGTCGATGCAACTGTGTAGCTTGCCGTTTTTATGATATAAGTATGTCAGCAAGAGAGTGATCAGTCAGTACCCAGACGTGTATTAACAGTATACTGCTAATATAGGTACGTGTTCGTGTTTTGAGCCGAGTAACCCCGATTCAGCGATTCTTACCGTCGGGTTGCGAACGCGAACGGTTCACTTTATTTCACTACCCAGGCAAAGAGTGCCTAACGCGCCTAAGGAAGTTTTCACTTCAAAAAAAGATTCGCAGGGATATTTTCGTTTAATCCACATGTCAAAATATCGGTTGGCAACAATGTTCCCACGACACACATATTGCGCCCGCTGTGCACGCTGTGTGTACACCGTACTTTCTTTGTTACCTGCTTAAGATTCGCCATGAGATGCGCCCACCTTTATTTACTAAAATTATTACGAAATGACGCGGTTTTACAGAAATTAAATTTCCTCTAACACAACATGACGTCCGTGTTTAATATTATCTTCAAACACGGCGTCGTTTTTCCGTCTCTGTCCTCCTGTACTCTGCACAAGCTTTCTTACCTGGAGGTGCCTAACGTTGTCATTTGATATTTATTTAGATTCGTATAACGCTCTCTACTTTATAGGGTAAACGCACCGTTTCTTGAACATTAATTTTTTGACGAGATTAACGTCTTAATGTCTCATACTGAGATGGCATTTTAGATTTATTTTATTTATTGTAAATTATAGACTCATCGACAACTTAGGTCATTAGCGTCTTGATTACATTAAATAACAAGCCGTGAGGTTGGTCGTTTGTTAGGACTAAAGTGCGACCCTTAAGATCCACAAGACGAAGTTCCCAGTTTGATAAATATTTAATAATAATAATTAAATTAGATATTACACAGAAAAGTAATTATTGTAATCATTAAAACATATTATTATTATTTATTTTTAACAATAATTAAAAAAAAACGGCTGAACCGATTTTTATAAAATTTATGTCGAATTAAAATGACGTTAACACGCCTCGATTGACACCCTTACGAAGTCGATATAATTTTTTATTCGCGAGATATTGTGTAAAATCTACTTTTTTGGAGTCTATTTGATTAAGAAAAAAGAACGGCTGAATCGATTTTGAAAAAATTTCTTTCAGATCATATTTACGTTAATACGCGTCGATTGGCACCCTATAACGTAGTCGATATCATTTTTCATTCTCGAGATTTCGTCTTAGAAAGAAATAGACACATACGTACATACACACACAGACATCTTTCTAAAAATAGTGTAGTGACCTTGAAACATAAAAATTTGTTATACATTTTGATTTCAATTTTCGGACCCATTACAATAACTTCCAATGGGAAGTTAATAATGACGAAACATTTTTTTAACACAATATGTGTTATGTAATAAAAGTGGTCGACCACAAGTGAGTGGTCGAGAGCCGGTGCGTTTACCCTATAAAGAATATAAATAATATGACAGGTTTAATAAGTTTTTTGTGTTTTAAATTACTTCAATTCAGCGTTAGCTTATTAATATAATTTGCAAGAATATTTTTTCCGGCGAAGGAAAACATTTTTCCGTAAATAATACTTCATAAATTTAAACTTGTTTCCGTATTTTTTTATGATTAATGTTTGAGGTTTTGTTTTACCGAACTTGGTTAAATTTTTTTTCTTTTTTTTTATATCACAGCGCATCATTGATTCCCCTTGAAACAGATATTCTTATACATAAAAAATTAACTTTTTACGAAGCATTATTCTAATCCTAGTTTCGATATTAACTGACAATTTTAAGGTCGATTTATATTATCCGGTCAGACACGGGGCGGGAACGTAGCGTTTCCGACAAGACAAACATTTTTACATCCATTTCAAATACGAGTATTGATACGTGTCTGAACGGACGGGATCCGCTAAGTATAAATATTCGTATTTGAAATGCATGTAAAAATGTTTGTCTTGTCAGAAACGCTACGTTCCCTCGCTGTGTTTGACCGGATAATATAAATCGACCTTAACAAGTAAGTAGGAATAATACTTTTAGGGTTGGAATCTACATTACAAATTATAGATAATAAAACAATTTTCGAAAGCTTTTTCTACAAGAAAAAAATTCCCAAAAGTGTGTATTTTTCATCGTAATTTTAAACATAGAATCATACCTCCACGGAATACGTCATACACAGCCATCCTTCTCTGATTGGCTCCTATAGCCGAATCACGCCTACTGATCGATAGATAAAGAGAGAATATAGTTTATATGTACAGTTGATCGGCCGGCAGCTAGAATTTAGGTTAGGTTCTTCACGAGTTACGACTGACGAGGAAGTATTCCTCTCTTTCCATAGACATACCTCTCTTTTTCTATGCATGGACGTATGTCTGGCTTCATTGGTCTGGCTTTGACGTCATCATAACATGGCCGCTAACCTAACCCGTTTGAAATGAACACATTTTTTAAATTATTTTTTGCAATTAAGAAGAAAGATATGAGAACAAAGAAGTTGGTTTACATTATTTGTTTGTGTATGAGGAATATAATATTATGCATTGTTCAAAATTATCAAATTTTGATGGGTACGCGGGACGACCCTATTTACGAAGTTAATAAAATTTAAAAAATTAATTTGATTTGCCTAATTATATATATAACTCATGTAAACACAATTATTAATGCTATTATCCTATTGAAATGAATTATTAATGTTAAGATACTTCGAATGTAGGGGTGTACAAGCGGTCGAAAACTCGAATATTCGTCGAATACTAGAATTACTTGATCGTCGAGTCAGCAATACTCGGGAAGTCGACTAAATACACAACTCGGCGCAAAAATCGAGATTTTTTAACACTTGCCTCGACCCGAAAATTGAGCATTTTTTCTCATTTAGTCTCCAAAATCGAGTCTATAATAGTATATTAAATATCTCGATTCACAAATCGAGTATTCATTAAATACTCGCCTCAATAAATACTCGTATCGACTCGAAAATCGAGTATTTATTAAATACTCGCATCAATAAATATCTACTCGTATCGATTCGAAAATATAGTATTTATTAAATTCTTGCCTCTAAAAATACCTGTGCTGTAACGGTTAGTGTAGCGACCTTTGGCTCACAGTGTCGTGGGTTCAAATCCCACCTCCGCTCATGGATGTTTTGTGATGTCATTTAGTTTTAAAAGAATTGTTATTTAATGTATTTAAGACGCTAATGACCTGTTGTCGACGCGTCTCTAATCTACAATAACTAAATAAAATCCACAAATACCGTCAATAAATGCTTGTCTGCACCAAAATCGTTATAAATTCTCCAATGACTCGAAAATTGAGTTCATAACTAAAAATCTAATATTTATTAAATACTAGTCTCAAGTAGAATATCGAGTGTTTATTAAGAAATTGACTCGAAAAAGAAAATCCAATATTTGCACACTCCTAAGAGATGCTTTTAAATGTATTATAAAAGACTGGAAACAAAATATTTCAAGTCAAATGATAAATTACAAAAGATCTTTTCAGCAAGATGTCAGAAAAGACGATGGTTTGAGTATGATAAGAAACAAATTAGCCCCTTCAAAAGTTTTTAATAATTTAATTAACGTCGATTTAATAAATGATATCACGAAAACTAATTAAAAAGTGTGCTCATTTCAGAAGAACTAAATTTATCAGATTAATTTCTGCTACAACACTCATTGTAGATATTACACATTAAGAACTTTTTATCGTTATTATAAAAAAAAATATAAATTTTTTATACTTAAGTCTAACTACTTAGCGAACGAAACTTTTTTTTTTTAATTGGCTGCCCATTATTTCTCACCGATATTTCAATTGAAAGACTTATGTTGGGTTTATCGTACAATTTTATTTTTTAATCGCGCTGTCAAATGACGGTTGCTATGGCAACGATTAACAATTTGCCAAAATGAAAACGCAACAACCAATGAAACATTTAAAAATCAAAATTTAACAGTGTGATTAAAAAAACAGCCTGTTAAAATTGTACGATAAACCCAGCATAAAAGTGATATCGAAGTTTTAAAAATCGGCCAAGTGTGAGTCATACTCGTGCACTGAGGGTTCCGTACAATAATAAAAATAAAGATTTAGGTAGCGGTACAACATTTCCAGATTTATTTAAGCTTGTTTTTAAAAAAGTTTTTTTTACTTATATTTTTTATTTTGTTCCTTTTGTGTGTTTCAAAATTTTTCCGTATCAAATTTAATTAAATTAATTTTTAAAGTAAACAGAATATTTGACGAATAAAAAAAAAACAAAAATATTAACTGTCCCGTCATTTTCACCATAATTGTTCCGTTTCTCCCGCCATACGAAATACAATATTTTCATGCTTTCGAAAAAAAGCTAGTTTAAATTTTTTTTACCAAAAACTTATTTTATTAATTACTTTTAAACGCATTGAATATTCGAAAACAAATAAATTACATTAAATTATGAAAAAGCAAAGTTGGATCGACGCGACGGCTAGAATGTGTTTCAAAATTAAATATTTACTTACAACTTTTTAATCCTATTAAAAACAGATCAGAGCACAACACTGTTTGATTTATTGACAATCTCTAAATTAACATTTTTACAGATGGCTTTAAAAAGTTTGCTTGCTGAAAACATCGATGATTTTTTGGACTGATTATTTTTTAATCAAAATGAAAGTACAAAAAATATTGCAGATGATATCAGCTACTGAACTTTTAACCTTTACTAATTATAATGGATTTGTTATTTTTTGAAAAACGACCTCCTACAGTCTAATGTCTCATACTGGGGTGGCATTTTAGAAATATTAGATGAAACGGAAATAGTCGGAAGTGGTTGACATGTGAAACAAATCAGCATGTAAAACTATGTTATGATCTCAGATGCAGTAAGCCAAGTGGCCGTGTGGAAAAGTACGAGTCTACCGACAGGTACAAACGCCAACCCCAGGTTCGAATCCCGAAGGCTTTAAAATATAAAAAAATAAAATTACAATTATTTTATTTATTATATTTTACGAACATTTGATTTTATAAGATAAATAAAAGTAGATGTATTCCTTTCCATGACAACGAATATAATTATTTGTGTTTAACGATATTCACGTCATCTGTCTGTACCTGCGATACAGACAACCCATTTTTTTTTGTTTCACGATATTAATTTAAAGAAAGCACTTGAAGTAATACTTAAATAGCTTTAAAAATAAAGTTGTATACGGTATATAATAACGTATTATCGCAAACTTGTTTGTTTACAATGGCGATCAAGTTACCCAGTACTTTTGCGCATGCGTATGAACGTAAACTCGGTAATGAAGTTCACTTCTATACCGGGTGTCGGTTTTATAGACCCCGTCAAAAAACGGAGGAAGCGAGGTGTATTATCGTATTTGATGCGACTAAAACGGAACGCAAATTTGCGTGACATGTCGCAGCCTACTAAATTCCGTTCTGTTAAAATTCCTCTATTTGAAAAATGGACGCAGAAAGATCTAGAGCTCACAGACTATAGATCTGCCCGCCCACATTTAAACAAAGAAAATGGGTTCGCCCCCAGGGGGGACATTGGGATTTGGGATGTAGTTGTTATCGCGTCTATAATCTACAATAAATACAACAAGCCGTGAGGTGGGTCGTTTATTAGGATTAAAGTGCGACACTTGAGGTCCACACAACGAACTTCCCAATTTGATAAATATTTAATAATAATAATTAAATTAGATATTACACAGAAAAGTAATCATTTTAATCATTAAAACATAATTATTATTTATTGGCACCCTAACGTAGTCGATATCATTTTTCATTCTCGAGACGTACGTACACACACACACAGACATCTTTCTAAAAATAGTGTAGTGACCTTGAAACATAAAAATTTGTTATACATTTTGATTTCGATTTTCGGACCCATTACAATAACTTCCAATGGGAAGTTAATGAAATCGGTTCAGCTGTTTCCACGTAAACATACAGACAGATGAGAAAAGGAGACTTTAATCTAAAAGTTGCCCACACGGTATATTGCATACATACATGGTATTACTTTAATAAAAGTTTTGCGCTGTAAGATGATCTTTTCTGAGTGGCATTCGAGAGGATGCTGCAAACCCGGATGCCGGCGCAAGGTTATCTTGATCAATATGTAGATAGGTATGCCAAGACATTTAAATTTGAACGCTGCACAGCCGATGTCTCGAGTCATTTTAAAAATGTAAAGATAATGCCACTTGTTCAACGAAAAATTATTCTAAAGATTGATATCAAAATAACAAGAACTTACACATACATATATTTTTTATTCTGGAATAAAATTGTCTTGAAAAATAAAAAAAATCATATTTTTGTCGAGACTAAAATGGACATTTATTGTAACTGGAAATTTCATGAAATGTCAAGGTATATTATGAAACGTTTGTTTCGAAAAAAAATTATATAAGCAAAGGGCATCACAATATGATTAAAATACCAGTTTTATAAAAAAATGGGTGTGTGCTTATGACCACACGACAGAATTAAAAACTTCAGATTTTCTAATTTTAAAATACCTATATATATAATTTTTCCATCATAAATATATTAAATTCAATCAAATTTAATGAATATAATACCCAATAATATTAAGTTTTACTGTCATCTGTTAGTGCACTTGTGAACTACAAAATATATGTTTTAGTGTCATCTGTTAGCGCACTTGTGAACTACAAATGACTTTTTACTCGTATTAAGTTTTTAGTGTCATCTATTAGCACACTTATGAACTACACGCTATTACCAGCATATTGCAAATACGTGTTCGTGTTTGAGCCGAGTAGCCCCGATTGTCACCGTCGGGTGCGTTTCACATCACTGTTGTTAACAGCCCTGGCAAAGCGCGCCTAAGAAAGTTTTCGCTTCAAAAAATGTGTATAGGTAGTATTAATTTCTGTATTTTTAAAGTTACCTAAGTAAATATTTAGATTTGTAATAACATTCAGGACGTTAAAAAAATTGAAACATTTTCATAGACGTTTCATGAAATGTCTGGATATTTTTATGGACGTTTCAAGTACTGTCTGAACAGTTTTAATAAACGTTTCATGTAATATCTGGAGAACGTTTCTTGTATTGCCTGGACATTTTTATAAAAAATTTATGCAATAGCTAGACGTTTTTATAGACGTTTCATAATTTTCATATGAATAATTTAATTTAAAAAATTCCACGAAAAAAATAATTGGCAGCGAGTAAGCTTATAGAAAAATTAAAAGAAAAAAAAAATCAGAATTTTCCAATATCGTTATCTTTATTCATAATAGGTATATCAAAAGGCAATAAAAAATTCATAGCTCGAGTACAAACACCGCCAAGCAGACCAAGCATTCATAATCGTTCAATGCGTAATACTTTTTCCCCTTTCTCCTCTCCCCGTCATTCTAATATCTGAAATCATTTAGGTTGATGTCAAACGTACAGCTCGTCGATTCGGTACAGAACTTTCCAATAACCTGACAACTTAATACATCTACTAGCGTCTAGCCCCCGGTACATAACTAACGATCCAATGGCGCCAACTGGAATCGAATCAACGACCTTCTGCATGCGAGTTAGGCGCGCTACCAGGTCGGTTAGCGAGCTGTTTTTATGCTATACCATGTAGTATAGGCATTGACAAGAAAAGTCGGGGTTGGGACCCCAAGTGGGGGTCGCGAACTGATTTTTTAGGGTCGCGGTCTGTTTCCGTGATTATAGAATTTATTACTCTCGTGATTATTACCATTAAAGTCGAATAATAGAAAAAAATACTATATAAATAAAAACACGAAATCAAATAAAAACGGAGTGAAGTGGCGGGAGGGGGTCTCTGGGGTAATAAAGAGAGAGTGATTTCTCCCACCCACCTCCTGGCGCCCCCTACTCTGTTCATTCGCTCCCACTCCCAAGAACTGAAAAATCTTTTTTATAGACTATTTTGTACATTGTGGGGAAAAATGTTTAAGGGTCGCGAAGGCTTTTGCAATTTTAAATTAGTCATGATCAAAAAAGTTTTGGAACCCCTGTAAGTAAACACAACAGGTGATACAACGATGAAGTATCCATTTTTAATCAACCAAGACAAGACAGAATTTCTATCATATTATATCGAGGCAAATAAAATGTTTGCAATCATTATGCATTCATTTAATTGTGTAATATCTGGATGACAGAGCTTTGCTCGGATGAGTTCAAAAAAAATAGTACTTAAAGTTCCCATTTCATCAAAATCGTTAATCGTTTTTAAGAAAAAAAATTACATACCTATAAGTAGATAATATTATTTTACGTCAGTATACGTCATACTACATAACGTATGTACCTACATATTTTCAAATAGGTAATTACTGATTATTTTAATAATAAGTTAAAGATTGACTATCAGAGTAATTTGACATAAATAATGAAAATAGTTTGTTTTTTCCAAAGTCTACTCACCATACGACACAGTTTTATAACGTTAAAAAAACTGTTTTTTAAAATGATAAAATCGAATTTTTGCAGGGATGAGACCTAGCTAGATCGATTTTTTGCCCCCCAAAACCCCTTTTCAGTAAATTTCATCCAAATCATTAGGGCCGTTTTCGAGAAAATATTTATATAGGTACATATATACAAGATTTGCTCTACTTACCATACCATTATGTATAATTATTATATTGTAGTGCTAATAATCGCATGATTGAAGCACAATATATTATTTTCTTTTCGTTTTTTTTTTCACCTAATAAAATAAAAAAAAAAAAAAAAGATTTGCTCGTTTAATAATATAGGGATTTAGTCACAACGTCCGTGTTAAAATTTGTATATATACTAAAAATAAGAAATTTTAATTAGTAACCTTGAACTTTGCATTTAAATTTAATCGAAATGAGATAGTTCGGTGTCAAACTAACGAAGTATTGAAGTGATGGGTGGAGGAAGAAGTGCCAAGCAGATAAATTCGAATGTCAACCGCAAATGTGAACTCGGAAAAAAATAGAATGGGTGTGAGAATAAGGGCAAATGGAGGTTGCATTACATGTTTTTACAGAACTAAAGATCATTTGACTTCACCTATCAGTAGCGCACAAAAACAAACTGGAAAAAAAGAAATGAGAGGTTTTCAAACCGAGCCAAATCTAATTTTGATTATTAGCTCCAACCCTAACTTTTACCAACTGTAATTCATATTATCAACGTTCAAAAATAAATCAACATTCTTCTGGGTTACAGAAAGAATTGTCAAAAAAATGGGTGTGTGCTTATGACCACACGGCAGAAGCGAAAGCTTAAGATTTTCTAATTTTTGGTGTCATCTATTATAAGCGCATTTATGAACTAAAAATAATTTATTACTAAAATACTAAAATTGTATTTTTAATTAATTCCACCTTGTTTTCAAAAAAATTATAATTATTGTCAAAGAAATAATATAACAGAAATAAAAAAATATATAAATAAATATCATGTCGAATTTAGAAAAAAAAATGCCAAAAATTCTACGCTGCCATCAGGTCTCGAACCCAGGTTCCTTGTATAGAACGCAAACACGTTACCAATTGCGCTATGAATGCCCAGTGTAGTGCGCTCCGTTTTTATGATATACTCGTAGCTATGTCAGCCGCGTCACATTTTTGCGAGCGGTTCTCTTTTTTTATCTACCCAGGAAAAGAGTGCCTAACGCGCCTAAGGAAGTTTTCACTTCAAAAATTTGATTTAACAATGACCTTAGATTGTGATAATATAATTACAGTTTTTATACATGCAAGAACAGTCTAATGTCGTTGTTCAACTCCCTGTCAGGTAGGATATTAGATTGTACTCACACAAAAACAAATTATTGATTTACATAAAAAAACGCTTTTAAATACCAGTTTAAAAAAATATCGTTTCAATCGATGAATTATTTCTCGAGCAAGATCGATTTAAAATTCTACAATAATTTACTTCCTTTCGCCACGCGGTTCGATCGTCACTTTGTCTTAGTAAACATTTTTTTTGTTAGAAAAAAGTAAAACACGCTTCAATATTAAAACATAACCTATAATCGTGATTGTATGGTAGGTTAAAATGGTTACCATCTTAAGCTGTAATCATTCGTGTAGCCACCGGCAGAGGCGCCGCGATTGATTGTCGGAAATTCCATCTACCGGTGCGGAACCACAACTCATTCTTTCTACACCTAACCCTACACTATAATCCAACAATTCTTCTATATTAGTACCGCGGTTGTACCACTACTTCCGTCACGCTTTTTCTTTACACTGCTGATCGGAACCACTCCTAGAAATCCAAAGAAGTTTCGTTTCAAAAATAATTATGGAGATTTCGAATGTGTGCATCATTCTTTTTTTTTAAAAGACCACCAACAGCTAAGGTTATTTGGGCCTAGCACCAATTCATATTTTCAATTCATTATTTTTTAATAATAAATTGAAAATCAAATTGACACTTTTATCAGCTCTCGGGCTAGAACCAGGGAACTGGGGACTTGTAATAGAGGAACCATAGCAACGCTATGTGAATCATTCTTGATCACGTTACAGAACCCACATTTACTAGTAGAAGTATAAAACAGAACCCTTCTAGGATCACTTTTGTTGTCCGTCTGTCCGACAAGATCCTTTTTCTCAAGAGTGACTGGAGGTGTCGAAGAATGAATTGTTGATTATAGAAGCTCAACAACAAAGGTCATTAAGGTCTGTACTGGAGGTGTCAAGTTGAAATTAATGGCAAATACTAAAATCTACAACCCCATAGTCCTGTAAAAAATTCAAGCTTCTAACTCAATGCAATAAAAAGGTAAAATCACGTATTTTTTGATACTGGCTCACTCATTAAAATCTATAGGGTATTTCCTGTTGACCTAGAATTTTTGACAGTTCATTTGCGTCGCCAACTTCACACTTATAGCAGGCCGGGAGTAGGTAATAGCGGGCGGATCAGAGCGAATAAACAAATCACTATTGAAACAGTTTACTTACCACACTAGTGTGTTTTGAAAACAGTTTCAACACACCCGCTTGTAAACTGATCCATTCCATGCATACATACACGCATGTAAAGTAGCTGTTTTATAGTGGATATGGCGAAAACGTTTTTACATAATGTTACGCATAAGTAATAAAGATAAAGACGCTAATGACCTAAGTTGTCGACGCGTCTATAATCTACAATAAAAATAAATAGAGATAAAAAATCTGCAGTATCAAAGATGACGAAAAATGTGCCATAGACGGTTTTGTTTTTTCGTTGCAGATACATCAACACCACCCCCGTCGTCATGTAAGCTTGGGCGTCCATCTAATTTCAATTTAAGGAATGGCCGATCCTTTACGGTGCTGCCATCTGTGTAATACGGTGTCAGACCGCACATTCCATTCACGCGTTGTGTCGGATAATTCGACTGTCGTCTTTAGAATGTGAAGAGTTCACCAGGTCGATGATGTTTGCTCGGGTTTGAAAAATCGTATTGACTAAGCGCTTTAATCAATTTTATTTCATAACTGAATATTGGAGGGTTTGAAAAGCCGAGCGTGTAGCATGGTCCCTCTATAACAAGCCCTCAGTTTCCAAGTTGGATTTTCAAATCATTAAAAAATAATTCATTTAAAATATGAATTGGTGATAGACACAAATAACTCTATAGCCAACTGTCTAAATACTGGAATAAGTTAAAAGTTTTAACTAAACTTTACTAATAGTAACAATATGATTTTTTGTCTTTTTTTTGGAAAATGTCCAACATCATTACTCCTAATAATAGTTTTTTTATACGGCTGTATGCAATTGAAAGATTTTTTCGTTGGAGAGCAGCCAATTATATAATTGTTTCGAAACATATAGGAAAAAATCATTTTACCAACCAGTGGTCACAGTCAGGATTCTAACCTGAACCTTTCCAATTTTCGACGCGAAAAAACGAAAAAATCTATCATTACTCCTAAATTCATGTTTGACAATAATATGAATTAGCCCTAGGGTTGAAGCACATATTTTATGTTTTTGTTGTTTGCTAAATAAAAAAAAATAAAAATAATATGAATTGAAGCGCTGGATCTACGATTACTCTTTGCGTACAAATTAACTTGTTCGCTAGATTTCGAAAATACTATTAACTAAACACTTGATTCTTTACAAGTTTACTACACCATGATACCTTTCCGGATATTATAGAAACAATATCCATATTTTATCTTTTTAAGGTCACAAACAGTCAGGGTGATTTAGGCCTAATACCAATTCATATTTGCAGTTTGTTATTTTTTTTAATCTATATTTATATAAAAATGAATGTTTGTTTGTTTGTCTCGTATGCGTTCCCACATACCATTCATCCAATGGCGATAAAATTTTGGTGTGTTGTTGTGAGCACGCCGGGGAAGGTTTCTGGGCAGAACCGCTAGATTACCGTCCATGGTGGAAGTAAGTGTGTATATATGGCGGAGGGACGGGTGTTTAATCTTATTATAAATATAAATTCTTAGCACGCGGGAAATTTTTAGCACCCGGACGAAGTCGGGCGTGACCGCTAGATTATTATACATGGTGGAAGTATGTGTATATATGGCGGAGGGACGGGTGTTTAATCTTATTATAAATATAAATTCTTAGCACGCGGGAAATTTTTAGCACCCGGACGAAGCAGGGCGGGACCGCTAGATTACTGTACATGGTGGAAGTACGTGTATATATGGCGGAGGGACGGGTGTTTAACCTTATTATAAATATAAATTCTTAGCACGCGGGAAATTTTTAGCACCCGGACGAAGCCGGGCGTGACCGCTAGATTACTGTATATGGCGGAAGTACGTGTATATATATATGACGGAGGGACGGGCGTTTAATCTTATTTTAAATATAAATTCTTAGCACGCGGGAAATTTTTAGCACCCGGGCGAACCCGGGCGGGATCGCTAGATTACTATACATGGTGGAAGTACGTGTATATATGGCGAAGGGGCGAGTGTTTAATCATATTATAAATATAAATTCTTAGAACGCGGGAAATTTTTAGCACCCAGACGAAGCCGGGCGGGACCGCTAGATTACTGTACATGGTGGAAGTACGTGTATATATGGCGGAGAGGCAGGTCTTTATTATCGAAGATTGACGGAACCGCTATAAATCATAAATTCATAGTACCCGGGCGAAGCCGGACCGGCTAGTAATAAGTAGGAAATACAATTAATACTTAACCAGTCTCGGATTAGAACCTGGAAACTGGGGGTTTGTAATTATTAGAGGAGCAAAACGCTCGGCTTAAGGATAGCCGCGCGTGTAGCGTATAGCATGTCGATATTTTGAAATATAAATAGAAAACAAAAATTGAACACGAATATTAAAAAAAAGGTTTATTGAATAAAGTTTGGGAAATATTCTGAAAGAAAGAGAAAAACGCGTGAATCAATAATCAATAATGAAACCACATCTTCTATAATAGAGTTTTTATGAACACTTCATTCAATTTTTCAACCATTTCCACATTTTCCAGAGAGAGAGAGATAAACCAAATATACAATATGTTCGACAAAACTCATTATAGACCGAAAGCTACTGAACTTTTCGGAACTTATTTTAGGACTTCTTTTGTACAATTTATTTATTGTACATTATAGACGCGTCGACAATTTAGGTCATTAGCGTCTTAATTACATTAAATATCTTCCTTAAAATTAAATGACATCACAAAACATCCATGAGCGGAGGTGGGATTCGAACACACGACAGTGTGTTTCAAAGGTCGGCTACGCTAACCGTAACACCACACTGCCCTCATCTTTCTTTTGTTCAAGAAAATAGTACGAGTGCGTACAAAAAAGTTATGACTATTTGAATGAGTGAAAAGGTGTGTAAGTGGCGCCCCCTACAAGTAAGAGCCATACCAAGATCAGATTTGAATTTCTCATGTCAAAAAATCGCCATATACCAAATTTCATTAAAATGCCTAAATCATTTTAAAAGTTATTTAAAAAAATCAAAAATAAAAATTAAACTTTGACATCCAGTATCTCTTTAAATATCAACTTTCGGAATAAACAAGTTGGGGTCGATAGCAATATTTTTTTGTAAGGAATCAGCTGTTACTTTATGTCCCAATCTTTTTGGGACACTCTGTATTATATGTGTATTTAAATGTAACCAAATATAATATTCTTAGTGGAGCAAAAAGTCAGACTTCCAACCAATTTGAACTTAGAGATAATACAAAGTGCCTAGCTGTTTCTATCCTCTTCTTTAAATCAATCTTCGAGTTCAATCCCCTCTATCTTCTGTTAGACACTGCCAATGTGTTAAAAGTCGACAGAAAAAATTTTACGTGGGAAAGATACTCGGAGCAATAAGTAAACCTCTGCACTTTTGAACAGCTCTAAAAGTTCTTACAAATGCATTAGCGCCACTGAAATATCGAAATTAGAATCCATCGAAATAAATTAATTTTATTTATTGTAAATTGCGTCGACAGCTTATAGGTCATTAGCGTCTTGATTAGATTAAATAACAATTAACTTAAAACTAAATGGCATCACAAAACATCCATGAGCGGAGGCGGGATTCGAACCCACGACAGTCTGATCCAGAGCCCGCGACGCTAACCACTGAATCACACTGTCCTCTTACATAAAATAACAACTCATTTAAATCTAAATTACAACACAAAACATCCATGAGCGGAGGCGGGAATCGAACCCACGACAATCTGATCCAGAAATAGAAGTTTATAATATATTAATACAAATATTTATGTCTGTACCCACTATACAGACATTATTTTAAACTGTACGTAGCAGTGGCGGATTCAGGGGGGTGGTTAGGGCGGCCACCCCCCCCCCCCGAAATTTTTTGCAATGCGCGGCGTTGGGCGTTGTATATTTTCGATATTTTTTTTATATTTTCGCGTGTAAAAACTGGTTTGGTGAGGTAAGTATCAATATAAATATGTATTTTGAAATCCCCCCCAAAATATTTTTCTGAATCCGCCCCTGGTACGAAGCTATGAACGTCCGCTGCGAGATATTGTAGATATCTGATTGGTCAAATAAAATCGGAATATAAAGCTTAAGTGAAAGCGTGGGCATATAAAACTTTTATCGGGTCAATAACAGCTTTATAAATTTTAAAATGTCAACCACGTTATATTTTAAGATATAATAAAATTCTCGAAGGTAACGGAAAACATTGAAAATGATTTCACAATAAGTATTTTATAGAAAGTTGCCAGGTCATATACGATTAGCACGAAAGCTAAAAGGGTTAACTAATAGCGTTAGTATGGGTTTGTGGAGGGTTAATAATACCCATAGTTGCCTTTTAAATATTCACGAACTTCTATGAAAGTTAAGGCGGGCGTAACGTAAGTTAGTATACTAGACTGGAGAGGAAGGAAGTTTCCTGTGTAAAAGAGGGGACGTTGTGTGAAGAAGTTATCGATGCGAGACATTTTAGGCCTATTCTGAATAGGGAAGTGGATACTACGCAGCGCTAGACGGGTTTCTGTACCCAACTCAGATTGCAGTGACGACTCGTCACCAGTTTTAATAATTAAAAACATGGACTGTGTGCCACAACCACATAAGCGCACGGTCGAAGTTATATTTCATACATTTTTCATTGGAACACGTTCCGATAACGTTTTCGGCATTTTTAATAATTTCAACTATTTACTTATTAATAATTAATTCAACAATGCAACAATGCAATAATTAAAAATAAGTAAATAAATAAGTAACAATATATGAGTTAGGTAATTGTGGACAACAATATAATAATTATTAATTAATTCAACAATGAATTTTTAATCCACAAGGCATCCACTAGGTAGTGAATAGTATACTAGTCACTACCTAGTAGATGCCTTGTGGATTAAAAATTCATTGTTGAATTAATTAATAATTATTAATAAGTGAATTAATTAATAATTATTACATTGTTGTCCACAATTACTTAACTCATATATTGTTATTCATTTATTTACTTATTTTTAATATTTACATGTCATGATAATTTATAAAATTTAAAGTCATGAAAGCAAAAGTACCCAGAGCATGCTTACTTTTGTTTATTGTTTTTTTATTGTAGATTATAGACGCGTCGACAACTCAGGTCATTAGCGTCTTTAACACAATAAATAACATATTTGTGTATTAAAATCCGCCAGCTGGCATACACAAACCGACTGGTACGAGCTCGGGTCCCTGGGAACGCTAATTCCCAAAGAACATTGGAATGCAATTGCGATAACAACAACATCCCAATGTCCCCCCTAGGGGGCAGAGCTTACAATATTAAACTATTTTTAAATGTCAAAAATTGATTTTTTTAAATTATAAAATCTATAATAAAACGAATTTTTCCTGGGATCAGGCCTAGCTAGTTCGATTTTTTGCCCTCCGAAACCCCTTTCCAGAAAATTTCATCCAAATCGGTAGAGCCGTTTTAACTTCCCATTGGAAGTTATTGTAATGGGTCCGAAAATCGAAATCAAAATGTATAACAAATTTTTATGTTTCAAGTCACTACACTATTTTTAGAAAGATGTCTCTGTGTGTGTGTATGTGTGTGTGTGTGTGTATACGTACGTACGTATGTGTCCATTTTTTCTAAGACGAAATCTCGAGAATAAAAAATGATATTGACTACGTTAGGGTGCCAATCGACGCGTATTAACGTCAGTATGACCTGAATGAAATTTTTTCAAAATTGGTTCAGCCGTTCTTTTTTCTTAACCAAATAGACTCAAAAAAAGTAGATTTTACACAATATCTCGCGAATAAAAAATTATATCGACTTCGTTAGGGTGTCGATCGAGGCGTGTTAACGTCATTTTGATCCGACATAAATTTTATAAAAATCGATTCAGCCGTTTTTTTAAAATTATTGTTAAAAAATAAATAATAATTATGTTTTAATGATTAAAATGATTACTTTTCTGTGTAATATCTAATTTAATTATTATTATTATTAAATATTTATCAAACTGGGAAGTTTGTCGTGTGGACCTCAAGGGTCGCTCTTTTTAAATAATAAAAAATGGCCAATCACGACATGCCACTGTTAAGTCAGCTCTCGACTTCCCCCGGTATTTACTTTCCACTTTGCAGTGATTTAGGTCTATTTTTAATAGAGTTTACAGTGACGACTCGTCAGTAAAAACGCACTTATTTTAAAAATATGTTTCGATAAATTACCTACTTCTTGAAAATCTATTTCAAATCATGACTCAAAATTCGGACCCATTACACAACTTCCAATGGAAAGATAAAAATTTTGATAGAAACTCTGGTAGATGAAGCTATGCCTCATGTGATCTCGCGCCGTCACTGATTATCGAAAAGATACACTGACACCAATGGAGGACATATATACCAGAGAATAGACAGAGAACCTGGTGTCTGGCATTTTACACAGGCGAGGGGAGGAGAGGGAAGTTTATAAGGAAGGGGGAGGGAGTTTATAGAAGTAGATGCGCAAGTATAATTTCACAGTTGATTTCACAGCCATTAGATGTACCACATGGGCCGGGATCACGGATATTGTCTCAGATAGATTGGGTGGTATATATAGAGGATCTAGCTAGCTTGTTGCATTGTTCTGAGCGTATATGGAGACATTTACTGTATTATGGACTGTACACTTTATTGCGGGGTTGCAGAACGCAGAAAATCTGATTTAACAATAACCTTAGATTGTAACTGCACATATTTATGCTTTGGAATGAAAACCAGCTTTAAGCTGATTTCCACACCAATTGGTAAAAATTCGTACTTTATCAATAAAGACATTATTAGTGTATTTGCCATATGGCACATACACTATTGGCGTCGGTCGGATGGCGGGACCTAGGGGTCGGACCAAAATTTCTCGACGTTTCATAGCCTCCTGAACACTTTGGCACCATCTTTGGAAATGACTATTTATATATATAAATATATATGTAAATATATATATATATATGTGAGTGTGCTGGCAATAACTTTCGAAAGAGTTAATTGATTTTGACGAAATTTGGTAGGCACGTTGAAATCCATCACTGCACGAAGCCTATTTAAAATGAGCCTAATCGGATCATTTTAAGGGTAGTTTTTTGGGGTTGAAAAATGTTTTTGGGCCTAAAAATGCCGAAAAAATTCTCAGAATCGTTTCAAAATTGAAATTTAACCCTTTAGTAACGATTTAAATGTGCTGCTAAAATTTGAATAAAATCGGCCCGATAGGACCGGACTTAAAAATTTTATGAAAACACTAGTTCGCGGATAATGCTTTACTTACTAAAGGGTGTATTTAATTTGGTACCGAGGTTGCATTGATAAAAATATTGAAATTAAGAAAAAAAAAATATTATTTTAAGGGATGTATTAAGGGGTTAAATTTTTTATTTTGTTCAAAAACAAACTTAAGTTCACATAATAAAGCCACAATGCCAGTATTAGCGAATACACTATATTGTCGGCAGGGTTTTGGCACTGCGACCCGAGTTTTTATTATTATATTTCTCCATAAGAAAAGCATTGTAGAATTTTAAATCGATCCTGCTCGAAAAATAATTTGTCGATTGAAACGATATTTTTTTAAACTGTGTATCCATTTATTTAAAGTTCCTTGGAGAATTTGTACTTCAAAACAACATTTTTCTACGCATTTTTAACAAAATTTACCTTCCAAGTCTTCATGGTTTCCGGGCTTGTAGGCCGTGGTCCGGTGGTATTTCTACCTGACGTTTCGTCTACAACTGCGGTAAACATTCTCAAAGGCGATGTGGCAGCGGTCGAAGTGTCCTCCTTGGCGGCTCAAAAATCAGTGTGTCAGTGACTGGTGTCTTCCCTTCTTTTATGCCTAGTACCAGTGTGTTCTCTGTTCGGTCGTAGTCCGTCTCTCTGTAATTGGTCAACTGCGCAGTGTGTAGTGGTGGGGGTGAGTTCTCTACTCGATCGTATTCCGTCCTTGAACGATTGGTCATTTGTATGTCGGAGGACACTTCGACCGCTGCCACATCGCCTTTGACAATGTCTATCGCAGTTGTAGACGAAACGTCAGGTAGAAATACCACCGGACCACGACCTACAAGCCCGGAAACCATGAAGACTTGGGACAATGCCGGCCGTGAAAGCTTGCACACCTGGATAAAATTTAGCATGAAAAACGATCTTTTCCCATGTATATCAATCATCTGTTTTTGTGTGATTTGTCTACCGTAGAGAAACTATATTTTGCAATAAACATTTTACATCAATTTTACAGTTTTTTTTTTTTTTTTAAACCGCCAATTCAATTTTTTACCAACCTTATTAGGTGTTCATTATGTAATTATGCGTCGAATGAAATTGGTCCGGAGTTGATATCATTATTTGTTCTTGAGATATGCGAACCGAAAAAAAATTCACCAACGTACGAACGAACGTACGTACACACACAGAGACATCTCTCTAAAAACAGGAGAATCGGACTCTAGGCATCTCAAAACGTGCAGATAAATTCAAATTTTTCATTCACAAAATCAGACCCATTACAATAATTATTTCCAATGGGTAGTTAACTAGTTTACGAGTAATTATTATCTATTTAATGATATCTAAGCTAGTCTTCGCGGATATTTATGCGAGCGAATCTGCAGGCTAAATTGACGTTCACTGAAACGAATCCATAGCTTCAGGCTAGTTGAAAATAATGTCTACTTCACTGAATATTTTACAATATTCAGTGTATAATTTTACATTTTTTCGTTAACAACGTCAGCTGTTAAGCGTACAACATCTGCTTCAGTTTTAACTTTATTATATGTACAAATTAAAATAAAATATTAAAAATGAAAAAAAAAGTTTTAAAATCTATCATACCCTGCATTTTTATGTATTTTTTACTCGGATTGGCAGATGATATCGAACATTAAAATCTTTCATGTATAAACCCCGAACTTTTTGTGTTTAAAAAAAAATAGAATAATAAACCATTCGATTTTCGTTGTTTGCTTTTTACAGCTCTGTCAAACCTTCATCAATTTTAATAATAATGTCATTTTGTATTAGAAGTTTGTCATCTAAATAATTGAATAAAATCGGTTTAATGATAGACTGACATTTAGAGTATATAATGCTATCTCATTTTTAGTGTAGCAAAACCCCAGATGTTAAGCCGCTGGCGACAATAGAATCATCGAGAACAAGTAACAATGGTGAAGGCGTGGCATGATATCGAAGACAAAGGAATGTTCTGGAAAGCGCGGCGAGCGTGGGAGGGGTCAAGCTGCTAGCTCTATATAAGTAGAGCAGTCACCGGAGAAACCACAACGAGAGTCGCGAATTAGTGTCGTGTTATAAATAAACAACGGAAATAAATAAATACAGTGCTATTGAAGTGTTTTCACTTTGTTTGAGAAATACTGTTCATGTTATTATTATACAAACAGTGTTGACTGTTGGAATTGAGATATAATTGTTACAGTTTATTGTTATCCATTTTTTGTTACATTTTTAATTGTTGTAAATAAATAATTTACTCCACCCACGTGAGAAAACAGTTTTGTTACAATACGTTTTGAAAAACACCTCCATACTCAATTATTTAGTTATAGTCCATTCTGAAATGGTGTAGAGTAATGAATCATTATTTTGACAGATTCCAGTGTTACCATAATGTAGGTATCTAGCTTTCAATCAAATTCTCAGATTCAGGTAAACCATGAACAAACTTTGTTCTGATCATATTTTAGTAGATTGCAGTGTATCTTAAAAAGTTTATTTGGTTATTAAGTCTTTACCTGAATCTTATTATGATTTTAGGTAGTACTCGAAGGTTAAAATCTGTTAAAAACTTCGAACTAAAATAATTTATTACTTTACACAATTTCAGGCTGAACTATATTTAATTTTATTTATATACGTATTCGTCTTAAAACAGATGTAATTTCTGATTATTTCCGATGAAAAAAAAGAATAAATAAATAAATAATGTTGAAAGCAGACAGGCGAGAATCCTTCAGTATAGGAAATCTTAGGTAATTAATCCGCTTCCGTTATCTTTATTTATGGTTTTCTCACATTTCTCCTTTCACAGCAACCCGGATCAAAACAGATTTTTTTCTCATATAAATACGTGACCACGAAACCTCATTATTTCGCTGTTAAGACGATTGTTACGCTTTTCTATTGTAGATTATAGACGATCGATAACTGAGGTCATAATAAAACATTAAACGAGATTCGCAAAATTTCTTGACGTGAGCCGAGACGGGACAAAACGAGACGAACCAACAACAAATATTATTATATTACGCAAAATAATATGAAGCTTGTACTGATCTGTGGTCAAGAGCAGATCTAGGTTTTTCGGGGTCTAGGGCTTATTGCAGTCCAATGGGGCCTCATTTTTTGTTAGATTAAAAATCTTTAAATTGGGGTTTAAAATTCATTTTTAATAACAAAAAAATCACAGTTGATTTATTTAAGAAATGTTGTAAGTGCTCACACTATAAGAAATGAGAAGGCTGATTACATAGATTATCGATGGTCCATTTGTAGCCAGCGATTAATCTGGTAATAGGCACACAAAGGGACAATGGCGTCGCAAACAGGTATCGCCTGCACATCGCGTAGATTCCATAAAAACACATTGCGCATGCGTGGTTACTAATTTTACATTAATTTGTTTTGTATTCATCCATTTTATATATGTAACTATACATTTTATTTTGTAATTTTTACACACTTTATTGGAATATTACACAAATTATGTAATTTTAATTTACTTTATGTAAAAATCACAAATTTGTTTAACTTTGTTTAACTTTACAGTAAAAATCCAAGTTTTTATGAAGTTTTCTGTGTAAAAATAAATAATAATGTAAAATCACTTAGAAAATCGGGCGAATTCTACCTTAACTTTCGAAGTATTTTTACATCCATTTTTTACAGTGCATAATTGTTAATAAAAAAGTATAAAAAATTTATGATAATAATTCAATTTTTGTGGGCCCATGGCACTTGGAGGTCCAGGGCTTAAGCCCTATTTGTCCCTATGTAGATCCGCCCCTGTCTGTGACTATAGACACCAATGAAGTCAGTTATCGAGCGTCTATAATCTACAATCTCGCTAATGACTTTAGTTGTCGAATGTCTATTTTCTACAATTTCTCTCTCTGATTTGTGCAATTTTTATAAAAAGAATAACACATTAAATCTATAAAACTGTGTGAAATATTATATCATACACTTTACAAGCAATACTCGGCTAAAATCCAAATGAGGTTGGTATTACTGTATCATCCATACGCCATCATAATATACAGACTGTAATATAGGTAGATAATATTATATATTATATACAGGATGTTTTAAAATAAAGTCATGTATTTGTTTTAACTCAAACGTCTAAGTAGTATGTAAATGGTACTTATTCGCTACAAAGCCTGGTAGAGTCACATTTTTTGCATTTTTTATGGGATTATACGCGTTTCCATAGCAACAGTATCGCATTTATATTTTAATCGAAAATTATATAGTACGAGAGCTAGCAACGCTTTTGTCACTTGACTTTAGCATGGTTCTTCTATATTTCGGCCCTTTTTATGGCGTAGTATAGGCAAGCGAACGGTCGAACTGGCAGAAGACGTTGCGTTTAAAATCACGTGTTGTCGGACGTTGCTAGCTCTAAGGCTATTATGAAAACAACAAAAATCTAATGGCTACTATAAAAAAAAATTCGACTGATGACCAGTCCTATACTTCCCACCTAGTAAATATCTGCAAAAAATAAACACTCTTTTTTTATTCTTTGAAAAAAAGCATGGCCTTCTTTTTTGTTTAGTGATCTACTGATGGTGCTTAATATAGCAAAAATCATGGTTACCTTGATTTACGTACAATTTTCTTTTTTTAGTAAAATATTTTTTTTCTCGAAAACTATACATTTTAGAGAAAAAAAATATTTACATTTTTTTCATATTATAACATCAAGAATTCATTTATATTTTTTTTACCTATGTTAATACGTGAAATTGAGAACGTTTTTTTTAATATCTCAGGATCCACTGAACCGATTTGACTCAAAATCTAATCATATCTAAGTTAAAGGCTGATAAACACAATAGAACAATCGGTATGGCCGTATGTTGTTCCGTTTTTATGATATCGAAGGCGAAAAATTGAGCACATACACACACACACATACAGACATCAGTCAGAAAATGATCTTAAACGATTGCTAGGGTCTCAAAACGTGAAGATCTGTTAAAATCTCGAAAATCCATTACTTCCCTACCATAGTAGTAAAAATATATGGTAGCCCTCACTGGCGTATATTTTCTAGTGGAATGGAGGGCAAAGTACATTTGAATCATCCAGCATCCTGTATATATTAGAGGAGTCATGGAGGCTGAAGCGGCGCGTCACATAACCGGAGGAAACGGGGAATGAGAAAAGAGAATAGATACGGCCGAGTGCTTGGACTAAATTGGCTGCAGTTTACGTACTGTTTTATACGCCGACTACAACAGACCTTCCAGCTATTACAAGCCGAGGTTTTTATAGTATAAGGGATTGTCAGCGAATTAATAAAGCTGTGACGCGACTAAACAAAATCTTTATACAAACTGGGATAATACCGAAGCTGAGTGCTTACGTTTAAATTGGATGCAGTTTTATGCACACTCGAGTTGAAGTTTGTATCATATAATCGGTTCTATAAGCGATTTATCTAAGCTGCGAAAATTAGAAAGTGAGCAGAATCCTTCCCGGAATAATTTTGATGTAGAAGCAAGGGATGTTTTATTGTAAATTATAGACGCGTCGATAACTTAGGTCATTATTTTTATTTATTGTAGATTATAGACGCGTCAAAAACTTAGGTCATTATTTTTATTTATTGCAGATTATATACGCGTCGACAACTTAGGCCATTAGCGTCTTTTAATTACATCAAATCAAATAACAATTAACTTAAAACTAAATGGCATCCATGAGCGGAGGTGGGATTCGAACCCACGACAGTGTGATCCGAAGGCGTGCTACGCTAACCGTTACACCACACTGTCCTCACTTAGGTCATTATAGCGTCTTGATTACATTAAATAAGAATTCACTTAAAACTAAATGACATCACAAAACATCCATGAGCGGAGGCGGGATTAGAACCCACTGTCCTCGCCAGGAATGTTGCAGATGTGTGCATCCGTATCCGCAAGCGCGGAGCATTCGCATCATTTTTGACATCTGCATTTGCATCCGCAACGATCGTTGCGGAGCTTTAGCGGATGTGGTTGTGATGCAAATCACAACAAGATTATCAGGGGCGGGCCAGGCATTTGACGCGTGCTAGAATTCTTTGGCTACTTGGCCAATAGGGATCAAGGATTCGGCTAAGCGTGCAAGTAATATTATTTACCAATCTAAAATTTGATTATTAAGTAATGAAAATACTGACTTTCTTAATAAAAATGATAATAAATTAAAATCTCTTAGTAATTATTCAATTATTCTCAAAATTATTTATAACTAGTATACACTGTAAGAAATGAGAAGGCCGATTACATAGATTATCGATGGTGCATTTGTAGCCAGCGATTAATCTGGTAATAGACACACAAAGAGACAATGACGTCGCAAACAGGTATCGCCTGCACATCGCGTAGATTCCATAAAAACACATTGCGCATGCGTGGTTACTAATTTTACATTAATTTGTTTTGTATTCATCCATTTTATATATGTAACTATACATTTTATTTTGTAATTTTTACACACTTTATTGGAATATTACACAAATTATGTAATTTTAATTTACTTTATGTAAAAATCACAAATTTGTCTAACTTTACAGTAAAAGTCCAAGTTTTTATGAAGTTTTCTGTGTAAAAATAAATAATAATGTAAAATCACTTAGACAATCGAGCGAATTCTACCTTAACTTTCAAAGTATTTTTACATCCATTTTTTACAGTGTAGTTACAAATAAATTCATCTACGACTATTGAAAATGGTCCAATTTTTTACCCAGCGGGTTCTTTGATTTTTGAGGATCATGAGTTCAGAGGTTCCTCTATTTTCTATAACATTCCACAATTTCAACAATCGAGGTCATCGGGAAGAATTCAAAAACGACCGGACAGACAGTTGTCTGAATCCTAATTTTCAGCTCTGGCTAGTGGGCGTACACCTGCTTACTGCGCATTCAAATCTCAGAGGCCAAGCTATGTTAGCCGAGTTGTAACTGCATATTACTTATTAGGATTTATTACTACAAAGTCATTCAAACAAAAAATGAATTAAAAAAAGTATCTTAGATAAATTGACTGTACTTTTGTAAGAAGTACTATTCAAGCAAGGATTGAATAATATAATGTTTTCAAAGCGATTTAATAAGACTTTATTTTCGGCTAACCGTTTGGACATAATTAAGAACCTTTTATGTAGCCATAAACGAACCTTGAGTTTAGTTTTACAATGTAACAGGGTTATGGAAGATCTAATAAAGCAACAAAACAAGGAGTATAAGCAGAAAATGTTTCAAATATGTTGATAGCAGGTCGCGTACTATAGCTAATAGTTATTAAAGTAACTGGTATGATACGTTTTCGATCCATTTTTAATCAAATTTTGATTCATTTTTGATGTGAAACATCTTATGTCGGGCTGTGAACAGCCGCGTGAGGGGAAATATGCAACGAAATGTTTGGTCCGCTCCTTCGCTGCTGTTCTCCCCACCACTGCAGCACTTATATTGTACTGAATAAATAATTTATAAATTAATTGTCCGGGTATATTAAGTTATACATATATCAGTAACAACGGCTGTCTAGACAAGTTCATCCGCAGAGTAGTGGTACCACTTTAGCCTTCTATGCATGGGGACTTGGGTTCGGAAACTCATGGCATCGTACAATTTTTGACGTTTTTTTTCTAAATTCTACATGATATTTATTTATAACATTTTTTATTTTTGTTATATTCTTTCTTTGACAATAATTATAATTTTTTGAAATTTCATGACTCCAAAAATTAATTTATCCAATTTTAATCCATTCTTCATCCACTTTTAAAATTTTAGAGATCTTAAGTTAAAAGTAATTTCTAATTTTTCACAAAGTGTTACATAATAACCGATTCTTCATAATTTTTCTCACAGATGGCAATAAGATCGACTAATACTTATTTTTTATATAAATCGGAAGTTTTTCCACTTTTGTTTAATAAATGACATTAAAATTGTTCAGATTCAGTCAACAAATAATTTTTTTCAAAATTAGTTGCATCCTTTTTAAGAAATGTGTACAGAAATAAAACGTGAACATTTTTCAAAATTTCAAAATATTCGTTAGTTTAGAATATTCTCGCAGTAAGTAGGTAACCTATACTTACAAAAAATAAAAATAAGGGTGTGGGTTTCGGGACCCCCGACAGATGTGAAACATCAAAGAAAACGTTATTGAACTCGGTGGTATTCTCTATGTAGTATAATATATTTTTTCAAAAGCAGCAACTAACTGTTATGCTGACGTAATCCTATATACTGCACTGTAACACCGCGTGTAACACCGCGTGTGTTACAGTGCACGCCTGAGCCAAGAGAGAGAGAGTGCCGCAGTGGTGGGGAGAACAGCAGCGAAGAAGCGGACCAAACATTTCGTTGGATATTTCCCCTCACGCGGCTGTTCACAGCCCGACATGTTTCACATCAAAAACAACCGTTTTGCATTTTTGATCAAAATAAAAAATCGAACTATGTGTTTTACAAAACCAGTAGCGCTAAATAAATAAAATTTATTAATTCGATACACTTTTAAATCCGAGAGTTTTAAGAAGCGACACTAGCGCCACGCTACGTCGGCCTCGTAGCGCGTATTACGTTTCGTAGCCTTATTCAGCAATCTTAGATACAGGCCGATCGAAAATTTACACCGTCGTTCTATAGAAATTTTATTTCGAAAATTTAAAATTTGAGAACGCATTCTTATTCAACATTAACTAAAGACCGAACAAAACTTTACGCGTGATTTATAACTTAAAAATTGACTTTTTCAAAAATCTGTCAAAAATTTTATAAAAGAATTTGCGATATAGTTATTTGATAAACATTTTCTCTGTCTTACAGAGCTACACAATACACATATCTATATATCGAACATTTTATTTTATTTATTGTAGATTATAGACGCGTCGACATCTAAGGTCATTGGCGTCTTTCAGCTACACTAAATAACAACTAACTTAAAACTAAATAACATCACAAAACATCCATGAGCGCAGGTGGGATTCGAACCCACGGCAGTCCAGTCTAGAGGTTGCGGCACCAAGCATGCTAACCACTAGGCTATACTGCCCTCTATATATCGAACAGTGAATAGTAGATTGTATATCTAGATACGTAATGGGGCATATTACTGACGAGTAGTAACAGTATGTAGAAACGAGCGAAAAGGAACCAACTGTTTAAATTTCAAGTTTCTAGCTTCAGCGATTTGGCCTGGGCGTTGATTAATCAAAAAAACCCTACATCCCCGTTTGAACCCCTTAGGGGTTGAATTTATTTCTAAAAACGATTTATTCATGTATTGTCATCGGAAATACATATGTGTACAAAATTTCAAATCGATCGGATACGTGGAAGTCGTTCAAAATTGATTTGCAAGATTTGACCTAAACAAACACACAAACCAACAAGCACACAAACTAACTAACATACATTGCAATTTAAATAAAAGCTTGTAAAAAGACATATGTCAGGTCCTGTATAATCGTCTACTCAATGTCCCATTCTCCGGACCATCGCAAGCTGTAATAAATGATCTCCGGCAAGACTAACTTTGAATATTGATGTCCAACCGGCCAGATATGTGCCCTATTTTCAATCTCGTGGGACGGCGATGTAATAGACATCTGGTGCACAGAATGCATACTGATATACCTCCAGTACACTGTTAAGGGTCCTATTTCATTGGCGCTTAACTTTACTTTGTACACTGCAAGCGAGCGTCCCGACGCTCTACAGACGCCTTTATATCTAAGACCACGATGCAAACCCGCTTAAGTCAAAATGGGGACCCACGTATTTTTTTTAAATTTTTTTAATCGGCAGTTTTTTTGAATTTAAGGCTTTCGATTTTTTTTCGGAATTTTTAGACTCGGAAATGCCTTAAATAATAATAAAATTGAAAATTGTTAGTCGGAATACGTCATACGTTCGCGTTTGTATTCTAACAGCCAATAGGAGTATAAACCCAGCAGAAATGAAAATACACTGTTGTCGACAAGCACCTGTCAAGCGTCAAGAAGCGTGGTTTAGTGTTTTGTCAAGAAGCGTGGTTTAGTGTTTTTGTTATTTCATACATCAGAAAATACCTACATCCGAAATTTTATTTTTCCAAAAAATTGACATCAATGGTTTTGTTTCGTGACCATAGATATGTATGGCTGACTATGTAAAATAGATAGCTGATAGAGGATGTCGTTGGCCAAAGCGAATTTAATACTTCTTGACATACTGTCATTAATATATTTCACCAGCTTCTTCAAGACGGTTGAAAAAAAACAAGCTTTTAAATGATATTACGATGTATTTTTTTATCCCGCTCGTACAAACTTTGATTTGAATGGTTTTTTTTAAATTTATTGTAGATTATAGACGCTCGGCAACTTAAGTCATTAGCGTCTTAATTACATCAAATAACATTATCAATCAAAACTAAACGACATCACGAAACATCCATGAAAGAGGTGGGATTCGAACCCACGACAGCTTGCTTCAAAGACCAGCATGCTGACCATTACACCAAACTGTCCTCTTGATTTGAATGTAGAACGCATTAAATGAGAACCCGTCTATTTTAAAGTTTATGACTGCGTATTAATATTTAAAATTAAAAAAACTAACAATTTTTCAAAAAAAATATTAACACTCCGCATATCAAAAATAAAGCGAAAACGGACCTATGTTTATATGAATTTTTAACCTACTTCAAAAAAAGGAGGTGGTTCTCAATTCGGTTGCATTTTTTTTTTATGTTTGTTATCTCATAACTTCGTCATTTATAAACCGATTTGGAAAATTCTTTTTTTATTTGAAAGGATATACTTTCAGATTGGTCCCATAGAAATGTCATTAAAATCAGTCCAGTAGTTCGACTGATTTTAATAAAAGTGAGTAATGGCGTGTGATTCCTTTAAGGTAAAAGTCACTTTTTGACACTAAAAAGTAAAAAATAAAAAACCTTTTAACAAAAAAACCTTTTTGAAAAAGCCACTAAAAAGAGGAAAACAATGAAATTTTGAGGTCTGCGCCAATTTAATAAAATATGAAGTCGGTTAAAAAGTATAGTACCTATAGTGATTAATATCTTCTTTTTAACTGACTTCATATTTTATTAAATTGGCACAGACCTCAAAATTTCATTATTTTCCTCTTTTTAGTGGCTTTTTGAAGGAGGTTTTTTTTGTTAAAAAGATTTTTTTTTTGTCTTAAAATCATACACAGGTTAAGGCCAGTGGCGGATTTACCAGCAGAATGAGTAGGCTGGAGCCTAGGGCGGTAGATTTTAGGGGCGGCAAATTTAGAGCCAAAATTTTTTTTATGTCTTACAGAAATTAAAAAGATATTTATATAGGTACCCAAATGTTATTAAAGGTCGGTAGGGGCGATAAAATTTGAATAGCCTACTAGCGGCAAATATGATAATCCGCTACTGGTTAAGCCCCTTAAATATTGACAATCAATTATGAAACACCTGTATAATAGTTATACACATTTATCGCTGCATCCGCACTGCGCAGGTAATAGCTGCTATATTGTTAAAGCAAATCGAATATACTGCAGCAAACAGTTAACGAAATAACGAGACGTAATAAAAATTTTCCGTTTATCAAAAAGAAAATGATATTGCACACAATTTTCACATTTACTATTTATTTATTCACTTTTCTTCAACTCGTAAAGAAATTCTTCTCTGATTTATATTACAAAAGTTTAGTTTAAACAGGACCGTAGTTAGAATTTTAAATTGGGGCGTGCTTTTTTTGTAAATCAGATTTTCTAATCTAATTGTAGATTAAAGAGTAAAGTCATTAACCTTAAGAGCATTCTATACCGGAAGTTACCCCCTGCACCCTTTCCCCTCGCTTAAAATGGTTATGGCTCTACCGACGCTCTTTTTAAAACTAAAGGGTTCGGGTAAACGCCAAATGAAGGACCGTCAGATTCGTCAGGCGAAAAATTGAAAAAAAAATTCTTGGAAAACTTGAAAACTTTTTTCAAAAAATTTGCCTGTAGGATCTGTAGTGTGACTCTCGGTCCTTCATTTGGCGTTTACCCGAACCCTTTAGCTTTAAAAATAGCGTCGGGAACCGTTTTATACGCGAGGGGAAAGGATTTGAGGTGAAGAGTGCAGGGGGGATAACTTCCGCAATTATATACTCTTAAGAGTATTCGATACCGGAAGTTACCCCCTGAACTCTTCATCTCAAATCCTTTCCCCTCGCTTAAAACGACTATGGCTCTCTCGACGCCATTTTTAAAGCTAAAGGGTTCGGGTAAACGCTAAATGAAGGATCGTCAGATCCGTCAGGCAAAAAATTGAAAAAAAAAAATTCTTGGAAAAACACAACTTTTTAAAAATTTCGTACTATTTCACACGTAGCCAAAACTTTTTTTCAAAAAATTCGCCTGTATAGGATCTGTAATGCGTGATTATTGATCAAATTATTTTAGTCAGAGATATTTTCTTCGCGAATTCTTATATTTTTCTGAACTATGAAAATTCTCTTATTAGTGTATTTGCCATATGGCACATACACTATTGGCGTCGGTCGGATGGCGGGACCTAGGGGTCGGACCAAAATTTCTCGACGTTTCATAGCCTCCTGAACATTTTGGCACCATTTTTGGAAATGTCTATTTATATATGTATATATATATATATTTATATATATATATATGTGTGCGGGCAATAACTTTCGAAAGAGTTAATTGATTTTGACGAAATTTGGTAGGCACGTTGAAATCCATCACCGCACGAAGCCTATTTAAAATGGGCTCAATCGGACCATTTTAAGGGTAGTTTTTAGGGGTTGAAAAATGTTTTTGGGCCCAAAAATGCCGAAAAAATTCTCAAAATCGTTTCAAAATTGAAATTTAACCTTTTAGTAACGATTAAAATGTGCTGCCAAAATTTTAATAAAATCGGCCCGACAGGACCGGACTTACAAATTTTATGAAAACACTAGTTTGCGGATAGTGCTTTACTTATTGAAGGGTGTATTTAATTTGGTACCGAGGTTGCATTGATAAAAATATTGAAATTAAGAAAAAAAATATTTTTTAAGGGATGTATTAAGGGGTTAAATTTTTTATTTTGTCCAAAAACAAACTTAAGTTCACATAATAAAGCCACAATGCCAGTATTAGCAAATACACTATATTGTCGACAGGGTTTTGGCACTGCGACCCGAGTTTTTCATAATTTTAAGTAATTAATAAGAAAATGCGGACTTTTGCATACTTACACTTATCTGAGTAGAATTAGCATTTTACGCTAAATGAGAAATTATAATATCAAGTTATAGGTTTAAATTAGCATAAAGCTGTCGCTGGGTTTTTTGTACAACTACATTGTAGAGTTTAAAAGATATAAGTACAGTGAATTTTACTTAAGGACGTATGGCACGGATAATCGTAGGCAAAAATGTGTATCTAAGTAACTATACTAAAAGATACCAGCATACTGGATTTTTAGCTAAAACTTTTACACACAGACATAGTTGGTGTTATTTATTCAAGGCCTTATTTTTGTGAAGATGTTGAGGGAGGCATATTAAAGAGTAAGGAATTTTGCTAGATAGCGGTATGGGAAGGATGCAGACCGCCCCCAACATGTAACAAAAAAAAAATGGTCACAATTATTATTGCTTCAAGGCTGAAATTGTGTGTATAGTTTGTCGGTGACCCAATAATGCCATTATAATATTTGCAGATCGAATGGTCAGTATTAAAGGGGTGGCAGATCACCCTAAACGTGTCATGTACCCAACGAAATTTATATTATTAGTTCAAGGTTCAAATTTTAATATGTTGTTACGGCGACTGTTTTAAGCATATATTTCAATTTGCAGAACAAAATGTCGGTAACCCCCTCTCTTAGAGGGAAACTTGCTCGTCTAGGTGTTTATTTCGTTCTGCAAGGGGGTTAATACCGACATTTTGTTCTGCAAACAATTTCAGCCTGGAAGCAATGATAATAGTGACCATTTTTTTTGTTACATGTTGGGAGCGGTTTGCATCCCTCCCATACCGTTATCCAGTAAAATCCCTTACTCAGGGCACTTTAATATGCCTCCCTCAACATCTTTACAAAAATAAGGCCTTGAATAAATAACACCAAAAAATTGTCACTAGCTCTCGGTCTAATATTAATTGAAGACCTATTAAGTGGATTGGTTTCATCTACTATTTGAGTCCCCTTTAGCAGTATTGTAACCCCTAATAAGGTCATAATATCAAAAAATTAAAAAATTAAAGAAAACTTACCGATTTCAAGGTATTTCTGATGAACCGAGTCGTATTCGTCCCAGACGATGCTCCGGAATCGATTTTTTTCACGTGACGCCACCAACATGGGCTCCTGCTTTTTGTTTTCGTTCGGATTTCTGTAACAAACGAAATTATTATTAAATATATACGATTTGTCTCCAGAAAATAAATAATTAGGTCGTCTCATTATTTTTAAGAAAATTATTTTTTATTTGCAAAGTACTCAACTTTTTCAAAGGGTTTCATTCATAAGAAAAAATATAAATTTGCAGGGATTCTTCTTATTAAATATGAACTTCTTTCAAAAAGTTAATACGTTCATAAAGTAAAAAATTATGCAGGGTTTTTTTTGTTTTTAAATTCACTGGTTCAGCTGTGATCAGCTATTCACAGTAATAATACAAATTAGTATTTATACTCTATTCATTTTCAAGATAGAGTGACCTGCGTGCATAATCAGCACGTGTCCCTTTGTTTCCACAGTTGTGATTGGTCGGTCGGGAGAATTTCCAATTTTGCTAATGTACTGGACAGTATTTACCTATTTATTTTGTTGTAAGCTGTAGGTAAGTGACACTGTTGGAATGTATTTGTTCACATTAGTCTTGGAAATGAACTTCCATAGTTATATATTATTAAAAAAATTCGACTGATGACCAGTCCTATACTTCCCACCTAGTAAATATTTGCAAAAAATAAACACTCTTTTTTTTTTATTCTTTGACTAGGCCCAAATAACCTTAGCTGTTGGTGGTCTTTAAAACACAATTTAATTTTTATTCTTTGAAAAAAGCATGGCCCTCTTTTTTGTTTGGTGGTCTACTGATGGCTAGCTTAATATAGCAAAAATCATGGTTACCTTGATTTACGTACAATTTTTATTTTTTTTAGTAAAATATTTTTTTTCTCGAAAACTATACATTTTAGAGAAAAAAAATATTTACATTTTTTTCATATTATAACATCTAGAATTCATTTATATATTTTTTTACCTATGTTAATACGTGACATTGAGGACGTTTTTTTGAATATCTCAGGATCCACTGAACCGATTTGACTCAAAATCTAATCAGATCTAAGTTAAAGGCTGATAAACACAATAGAACAATCGGCATGCCCGTATGTTGTTCCGTTCTTAAGATATCGAAGGCGAAAAATTGACCACATACACACACACACACATACACACATACACACACACATACAGACATCAGTCAGAAAATGATCTTAAACGATTGCTAGGGTCTCAAAACGTGAAAATCTGTTAAAATCTCGAAATATTGTTTTCGGACTGAATCCATTACTTCCCTACCATAGTAGAGGTGGGAAGTAAAAATCAAATTGTAAATTTCCTAGTAACCAATATGTTTATTATTTTTACTATTGTTACGGATCACCCTGTATATAAACGTCAGGCAGGAATTCTGAGAAGCCTTGTCTGTTTGCTGAACAACGAGTAACTGCACGAACATTCTAGAGAACGCTAGAACGCGATGTGCCTTAGCCAAGCGGCCTATATAAGCAAGCGAGTGCGAGGAAGTCGGGCAGTCAATGGTGAGTCGTGCAACCAAGCGAATCAGTGATATAAATATTAGTCAATCAACGGTCGAATCAGTCAGTACAGTGATATAAATAGTGGAGTGGACATAAATAAATAGTACTGAAGTAACTGAGTAAATGACCGACATAAATAAACGTTGGAAATAAATCTGATATAAATACAGTGATATAAATAGTTCCGTGATATAAATTCACCTGATAAAATAAATATTAGCGTAGTCAATTGTATAGAGTAAAGTGTTAATTACTTGTGTTGATTGTTAGAACTGACTTTTGGTTGTTGTATTTATTATTGTTGTGCTTTTAATTATTGTAAATAAATATTGTAAATAAATATTTATTCCGCCAACTCAAAAAACAGTTTTGTAACACTATAATAAATTACAAATCGAATTGATACTTTCACTAGTTCGCAGATGTAAACAGACGAGCTATGGAAACGCCATATTAACAATGACATCCCTATAATCTCGGCTATGACTGTTGATTAAGTTTATTTGTTTTAGTAATTATTTTAAGTGAAACTGTGCTGTTTACGTAATCGATTTATCACTGAAAATGCATGCATTAAATTTATTAGCATTGTCGTGTTAAATCTGTTCTCAATGAAACCATTCATACATCTTACTGTTAATTCAACTTCGAATACAATATTATTAGTGCAGTAAATACGATGCAATATGGGCGCGATTGCGAATTATATTCACCATTGTGCATCTAACTAAACTTGAAAATACAGCTCGTTAATCTGCCGTGGCGTACATGCTTGATGTAAAACTGTTTATTAAATAACTATAAAGGGTAAATGCGGGAGAGATGCCGCGGTAGGAGAGACGCCGCATGGCTATTAACTTACCTATTTACCAATGGATGGTGTTACAAGTACGTATGTTTGTTCATCTTTTCTTGACACATACGTCGCATGTTAATATGATTTTGTGCGTATTTAAGTTCAAGTTTTTCGACGGTATCTCTAAATTTTAAGTTCCAGTTTTTCGAAGGTATCTCTAAATTTTTATGATGAAATTTTGTTAGTGGTTTTATATATACATCTGTAAAAATGCTGGGGTGAAATTATAATTTGAAAAGCAGCATAAAAGGGACTGCGGCATTTATCCTTTTTCGGTGCGACGTCTCACCTAAGAATGAAGGAGAGACGCCGCTTTGCAATGTTTTTTATTATTTTTATTTTAGTATGATTTTTATCAGAATTTTTCTTTTGTTTTTATGTATAATTAAGGCTAAATGAATGTATTAGGCTGTGTTAAAATATAAAATCATAAAATACAATATTTACAAAATTATGATATTTTTTCGAAACGTGCGGCATCTCTCCCGCATTTACTCTATATAAATTTTTGGTCAAAATTAACACATCACTCTGTTTTTAACTCCCAACGAAAAAGAGGGGTTTTATAAGTTTGAAACGAATGAACCGATTTCAGTGCGTTTTGTTTGTTTGAAAGCTGGTATTTGCGAGATGGTTCTTAGCCATGCTTTTTTGAAATCGGGTCAGCCGTTTCCAAGATCTTCAGCTCTCATCACAGTTTGTAATCTGTTTGTGGCATTGTAGCTCCCAAACGGATGGATCGAATTCAATGCGTTTTGTTTGTTTGAAAGCTGGTATTTGCGAGATGGTTCTTAGCCATGTTTGATTGAAATCGGTTCAGCCGTTTCCAAGATCTTCATCTCTCATCTAGGATTCAGAGGGGGGGGGGGCAATTGCCCCCCCCCCGAGCCTTGACTATATATGTAGTATATAGACTATAGTTAAATAATAATATTTTACCCCATTTTTGGTTTACTACACACAAATCACAAAATCAGAACGAATTTCCTGAAAGATAGCTGTACTTAACTCTCATAAAAATTGCCCCCTTTCCTGAAGGAAAACCTGGATCACCTGGTGCGCTGGCCCTTAAATCAATAATCTGGCAACGACGCCATGTTTTAAACAACATACTTATTCCCATTATTCCAGACAGGTGTACGAGGATCCTGGAGTGGTATTCCATGTTTAGTTACTTGATCCGATATAATTTATAATTAGTCATTACATAATATTATTAATACACCTGATTAGACTGACGTAATATATTATATTTCCACATAAATAATTTCACTTTACTGTCTGAGTCTGACAGCTGCATACGGAAAATTGAAAAACAACACATAATTATTTGTCACCTAAAAAACCTTCATCAAGTGTACAGTGGAACATCACCAACTGCCAGGATTATTCGGACCTAGTATCAATTTATATTTTCAAGTTTTTGTTTGTAACTAGCTAGGCCCGGTCCGGATTCGCGCGAATGTAAATCATGACCCACCTTAAACTGTCTTGGCCCACCCCATGTCCCACCATGACATAATCTTTAAAATACGTTTTTAACCTTCGAAATGTCATTAATTTTTCTTGTAAATTCTATAGCAAGTAATCTGGATTAAAATTTTATCAAGCACTGAAATTTTGGGAACAAATATTATTGGCCCACCTTCAGAACACCATGCCCAACATTGGCCCACCCTAACAAAAAACCTTAGCGCCGCTACTGCATAAAAACAAATTTTATACCGACTTTTTAATTGAAATCGACCGAACCCGAGCGAAGTCAAAATCCGATCAAAATCGGATCAGTAGTTTTTGAGTAAACTCCAAAAAAAAAAATTCGACTGATGACCAGTCCTATACTTCCCACCTAGTAAATATTTGCAAAAAATAAACACTCTTTTTTTTATTCTTTGACTAGGCCCAAATAACCTTAGCTGTTGGTGGTCTTTAAAACACAATTTAATTTTTATTCTTTGAAAAAAGCATGGCCCTCTTTTTTGTTTGGTGATCTATTGATGGCTAGCTTAATATAGCAAAAATCATGGTTACCTTGATTTACGTACAATTTTTATTTTTTTTAGTAAAATATTTTTTTTCTCGAAAACTATACATTTTAGAGAAAAAAAATATTTACATTTTTTTCATATTATAACATCTAGAATTCATTTATATTTTTTTTTACCTATGTTAATACGTGACATTGAGGACGTTTTTTTGAATATCTCAGGATCCACTGAACCGATTTGACTCAAAATCTAATCAGATCTAAGTTAAAGGCTGATAAACACAATAGAACAATCGGCATGCCCGTATGTTGTTCCGTTCTTAAGATATCGAAGGCGAAAAATTGACCACATACACACACACACACACATACACACACACATACAGACATCAGTCAGAAAATGATCTTAAACGATTGCTAGGGTCTCAAAACGTGAAAATCTGTTAAAATCTCGAAATATTGTTTTCGGACTGAATCCATTACTTCCCTACCATAGTAGAGGTGGGAAGTAAAAAAACTGACAGACAAAAAAAATATAATTTTATAATAATGGCTAATTCGGTCCAGGTATCTATAACGCTAATAGCTTTAGTTGTCGAGCGTCTATAATCTACATCTGTTATTGGAGGACAACTTATGGTGTAATGGTTAACGTGCTGGCCTTTGGAGCAAGCTATCGTGGGTTTGAATCCTACCTCGCTCATGGATGTTTTGTGATACCGTTTAGTTTTTAACCCCCGACAAAAAAAGGGGTGTTATAAGTTCGTGTGTATCTGTGTGTCTGTCTATGGTATCGTAACTCCCTATTTATTTTATTTATTGTAGATTATAGACGCGTCCACATCTCAGGTCATTAGCGTCTTTCAACTACACTAAATAACATCTATCTTAAAACTAAATAACATCACAAAACATCCATGGGCGCAGGTGGGATTCGAACCCACGGCAGTCCAGTCCAGAGGCACTAAGCACACTAACCACTATGTTATACTGCCCTCCCGTAACTCCCAAACGGATCAACCGATTTAAAAGCGGTTTTGTTTGTTTGAAAGATGGTATTTGCGAGATGGTTCTTAGCCATGTTTGATTGAAATCGGTTCAGCCGTTTCTAAGATTTTCAGCTTTCATCACAATTTGTAATGTTTGTGGCATCGTAGCTCCCAAACGGATCAACCGATTTAAAAGCGGTTTTGTTTTAATTAATTGTTATTTGATGTAATTAAGACGTTAATGATCGAAGTTGCCGACGCGTCTATAATTTACAATAAATTATAATTACATCTGTAATAATTTTATATTCTTGTTGAAATAAATCAATACAGAATTTAAAACTAAACTTGCATACAAATCATGTATACCCTTGTCTACAGTAGAATATTCTGTCTTACCGGTTGATTTTGCCTAAATTCATTTTGATCACGTCCAAGCCTAAAATTGAAAGGATTAACACTCCAATTAGGCTGCATGCCTGTAAGACTTAACTCTACATTTTCTATAAATATCTATAAAATTTCTTTTTGCCACACCCAGTATAAAATAGTTGCTTTACATGCATGTAAGTATGCACGTAAAGTGACTTTTGACAGGTCAGTGTACATGAACGTATCTTTCTCACACTAGCGTGGAAAAGCAACCCATTTCCATAGTAATGTTACAAAACTGTTTTCTGAGATGGCGGAATAAATATTTATTTACAATATTTATTTACAATAATTAAAAACACAACAATAATAAATACAACAACCAAAAGTCAGTTCTGACAATCAACACAAGTAAACAATTACTATATTTACAAAGATTATTTAATTCTAATTATTTATGTTTGTATATTTATATTCACTCAGATTTATTTCGCACTATATTCGCTGTTCAACACTGTCACAGTATAATCTACACTGACTGACTGATCTCCGTTGAACTGATTAATATTTTTATCACTGATCCACTTGATTGCACGACTCACCATTGAATACTCGATTCCCGTCGACTCGCTGCTTATATTGGGCGCGCGGTGTACGCTCAGTGCGTTTTCGTATTCTCTAGCGTTGTCTAGAATCTTCGCGTAGGCACCAGTGTGTTCAGCAAGCAGACTCCCGTTTCTCAGAATTCTTGCCTGCCGCTTATATACAGGATGATCCGTAACAGTAATTTATGTTTATTCGCCTGATCTGCCCGCTATTACATACTCCTGTGCGTGCCTCGGAATGAAGTTAGTGACACAAATGAACTGTCAAAATTTTTTGAAAATACTGAAAAAATAGTGGGTATGGCAAAAAATAGCATATATATCTCGTGCATAATGATATTGTGACTGTTAAAACTGCTATCGCTCGTTTTAACATACTGTCACTACTCGTTAGTAATATGCCTCATTACGCAACTAGATATACAATTTACAATAAAATATCTTTTTTGAAGTTTACTAACATAAGACAACCAGATCAATGGTAAAATAATAACAATATTTTGACGTTGTGGGTATAAAATATGAACTCTAAAAAAACATCCCTTCAGTGGAGGACCAATTTGTAGGTAGATACTACTTTCTTTTAACGCGTCATCCAAACAAAAACTTTGTAAAAGTCAACTAAAAAAAAAACGCTAATTAAAGAAAATGTATCATTTTTTTTATAATCTGATTAAAATTTAATAATATTAAACAAGTTCATTAAAAAAATTTTAAATGCCTTTAAACTTTTATTTGCTTTGTTAAAAATAAGCTGATTTAATGTTCTATATTTTTTATATAATATGTTTTCAATATTAAAAATGACGTGGACACTTTTGATGTGAATAACGTCTGTCTCATACTGGGGTGGCATTTTAGAAATATTAGATGTTACGGAAATATTTGACATGTGAAACAAAACACAGCATTAATTATAGGAATTAAGTAAAATTAGACCAAATCCAAAACCTTATAAAACACAGCAACTTTAACTACCTATGTTAAGGTATCAAACACAGTAAGCCAGGTGGCCGTACGGAAAAGTACGAGTCTACGGACGGGTACAAATACCAAGCCTAGGTTCGAATACCGAAGGCTTTTATTATATATTTTTTATAATGAAAAAATATAGGTATTGGATAACAATTTTAAACAATTATATTATTTATTATATTTTACGAACATTTAATTTCATACGATCAATAAAAGTGGATGTATTCCTTTCCGCGCATGACAACGAATACACTTATTTGTGTTGAACGGTATTCGCGTCATCTGTCTGTACCCGCGACACAGACATACCCGGTTTTTTGACAAAATTCTCGTACCTACCTACTAATTGATAAAAAAATTCTTGAGTAAAAGGTTTTTGTTAGATTGGTATTATTTTTTGGCATATTGTCGGAAAAAGCAAGCAATCTGCAAAGATTACTCTATTATTCGATACGCATGAAGAATTTAGGCTTCGAATCAGAACAACATTTTATTGGTGGTTTTTAAACATAGATATTACACAGGACTGATCATAAGTTACTTGCTCCGTATATCCCAGAAAATTTGTATATATTATATGCTGATATTCTTCCTTTCGACACAGAGCTTGCGCTAGTGAGAGGGAGCATCCTTTTTATATATATTTTTTGTAATATAACTTATGCAATGTTAGGAAATAAATAAAAATAAATAAATAAAAAATTCTAACCCAGATGAGTTGGAATTCAGCACAAACACCGCCTGTAAACTATCGGGAAAAATTCACAATTTCCATTAAAATTTTTTTTGGAGTACCTACCTAATGGTATTGTAAAAAAATTAATTAAAATTTATTTATTTTAGTTATAGATATTCCTTTTACAATACTGCATTTTTTAAAAATAATTGGTAAAACCAGTGCTAGATTGAGAGCACAAAATACATTATTTATAGTTTTCATAAGCTTATATGAACAGTTTGAGGTCGTAATTAAATTTTTTATAACACAAAAACAAGTGATTACAAAAATCTTGCTTCGGTAATGATTTTTTTAGGAAGGAGTGTATATATGTTTACAATCTAAGATTATTTCCCTAAAATATAGACGGTCGACAACTGAAGTCATTCACGAAAATGTCAATTCACATTTTCTCACAAATTTCACTGAATAATTAAATTTAAAGATTTTTTTGGAATTGTGTTTTTTACATGCATATAAATTTTTGTCTGTTTATTCGAAATGAATAAAACGATGCAGGTTAGCAAATATGCTATTTTGTCGACAAGAAGTTTCACTTCTGTAGTGTGTAATGTAAACTATACGGTTTCATTTTTCACTCATTATTGAATTTTCTATCCATGGTTGACATTAATTGCTGTCAACTTTCAGGACATGCTTTGTAAGCTGTTATTGAGTCAACGGTAGCGGCTAGTCGTCATTCAGAAGTGAGGTTAAATAACGCGCATAGTAAATCGTTTTTAGGTCCGCCGCACAGGCAGGTAGACATGGAGGAAGAAAGAAATCCATGGATGATTAATATGCATTTAGTGTGCGGTGACAGACGATGGTGCAAAACTACGTACAACCAAACTTTACAAAACCGGTACAGTACTAACTTATATCGCACTCGCTGATAAAAGATCAAAAGCAAACGTTGACAATAATTAGAAATTATAAAAGCTTTTTAACAAAATAAAACCTCCTTCAAAAAACCACTAAAAAGAGGAAAATAATGAAATTTTACGTTCTGCGACAATTTAATAAAATATGAAGTCGGTTAAAAAGTATAGTATATAGTGATTAATATCTTCTTTTTAACCAACTTCATATTTTATTAAATTGGCGCAGACCTCAAAATTTCATTATTTTTCTCTTTTTAGTGTCTTTTTGAAGGAGGTTTTTTTTTTTTGTTAAAAGTTTTTTATTTTTTACTTTTTAGTGTCAAAAAGTGACATTTACCTTAAAGGAATCACACGCTGTTACTAACTTTTATTAAATCGACTTTCTTACGCTGTCTGATGTGTCAAAAAGTGACATTTACCAAGGAATCACACGCCGTTACACACTTTTATTAAAATCAGCCGAACTACTGAACCGATTTTGATGAAATGTCTATGGGACCAATCTGAAAGTATATCCTTTTAAATAAAAAAAGAATTTTCCAAATCGGTTCATAAATGACGGAGTTCTGAGGTAACAAACATAAAAAAAAATACAATCGAATTGAGAACCACCTCCTTTTTTGAATTGTCTGTTAAAAATAATAACAAAAATATTTTTTTCGAGAAATATTAATTAAGTTAACATGTTCATACGATCAAATATCGCAAATTATTAATTACTTAGGTTAGCATTAGTGTTAGGAACGTACTCATTTAATGACATAACTTTGCAATGCAATACCAGAAATAATTAATTTTTAATGTTATGTCACCGTCGGAACTCAAACTCGAATCCTCCACTATCGCGGCGGCTGAGTTATCATTTACTCTACGGTGACACGATTAAATAAATTTAGTGTTGCCGTCTAGACTAGACAAGACAAGACAAGTTGAAAGTCTTGTCTTGAAATATCAAGACTTCACTAAGTCTAAGTCTAGAATAACAAACTCTTGTCTTGTCTAATATCAAGACTCCAAGATTATTTTCAAGAGTCTAGATTAGTACCGTAGTAGGTAAAGTAAACCTTTGCATACTACTACTTAGTTTATCTAGACTCTTGAAAATTGTCTAGAGTTTTGGAAAGAGTCTTGAAAGCAAGTCTTGTCTTGTCTTGAAAATTTCTAGACAAGACTTTTGCAAGTCTTGTCTTGAAAATCTAGACAAGACAAGACAAGAGTCTAGAAAGCCTAGATCTAGACGGCAACACTACTTAGTTTACCTAGACTCTTGAAAATTGTCTAGAGTTTTGGCAAGAGTCTTGATCTAGATAAAGCAAGTCTTGTCTTGTCTTGAAAATTTCTAGACAAGACTTTTGCAAGTCTTGTCTTGAAAATCTAGACAAGACAAGACAAGAGTCTAGAAAGTCTAGATCTAGACGGCAACACTACTTAGTTTATCTAGACTCTTGAAAATTGTCTAGAGTTTTGGCAAGAGTCTTGATCTAGATAAAGCAAGTCTTGCCTTGTCTTGAAAATTTCTAGACAAGACTTTTGCAAGTCTTGTCTTGAAAATCTAGACAAGACAAGAGTCTAGAAAGTCTAGATCTAGACGGCAACACTAAATAAATTTGAGGTTAACTTATCTCTAAATTGTTGTGGACGTGTTATTGCTCTGGTCCAAATCTCCATTTGAATAACGTGTGGAGGGAATAGTAAGTGTCCATACCTTGATTTAGACTTTCAATTATTGGCTGTCAGAGTTCACTACAGTCCCAATAAGTTATATAAGTTTTTCTTGAAACCACAGAGAACGCGATTTTCAGTTTATATGCTATTCGATTGGCGCACAAATCTAAACGTGAAGGGGGTAAACGAACATTCATTCTCTCTCACTCTCTACAGTTTACCCTATGTCTCTCTCCGCTCCTCGACAAAATTCATTTGAAATAAATCGGTTAGAAAATTGATGTGACTTTTTAAATATAAAACTTTTTAGCTATGTGATTTTTATTTACAGATTACTTCGTAACTTGAGGTTTTTAAAAGGATCAAACAAAATTTTATTCAGGAAAGTTACAAACGATTTAACTTAGATACATGCATATCACATAAATCTTTCAAATTTTAACAAAACCGTGCATTTTTTTAAAAATTGCCTCATTGGCATTTAAAACTTTATCCCCTCTCAATGTCTCTGTAAGCTTTTATTTAATTTCACCTGCTAGGGTCAAAAACTTGTAATTAATTTTTGTTCACTTTCGCGACCGACCTGACACTTTGCATACAGACGTAGTTCAGAGACAGATACATAGATTGTAGATAATAGACGCTCGACAGCTAAGGTCATTAGCGTTTATACGTATAGTTCCGATGCAAATACAATATTTTCATTTCTACGACCTGATGATCGAGAAACGTTACAATAAGGTGTTCTGTCACGGTCGCTAATAATTGGCGACCGTGACAGGATGGTGAACAGTAGGTCTACCGTGATTATACTCATTTAGCTTAGCTTGGCGAGGATTTGATATGGTTTTTTAAGATCACCAACAGCTTTGGTTTTCAATTTATTATTTTTGAAGTAAAGCTTCTTAGGGGGCACTGCATCGACAATTTGAAGGGTAAAATGCTGACAGAGCTGACTAGATAAAACGAAAATCGCCACAAAAAATGTGTGACATTTTATGTATATCACAATAATTTTGCGACAAAAATGTGGTGACGCAAATTACCATAACAATCCTAAATTTTCAGATGTGGAACATGCAGTTGAAACGAATTTAAGGACTTGAGAATCGTCGAGCGCGTAGCATTGCTGTTGTTTACATGCCGTTGCTATGGTTCCTCTATTACAGAGCTGGTAAAAGTGTCAATTGGATTTTCAATTTATTATTAAAAAAATAAATAATGAATTGAAAATATGAATTGGTGCTAGGCCCAAATAACCTTAGCTGTTGGTGGTCTTTAAAACACACAATTTTAAATGAATTTAAATAATACGTCAGTAAGTATTTACTCTAAATTAAGTAGGTGAAAAAAAATAAATTCTGATATCGGTTGGCCATCTATTTGTTCCAATTTCGGACTAGCATAAAATTGTATATGTGTAATTTTATTTAACATTCCAGATATCGCGGCTTAAAAACATAGCGGTTTGTATAACACATTAATTCGTTACAACACTTGTTTAAACTCGACGTACTAATTACTCATCCAATGCCCATGTTATTATTGTTTTGTATATGCATATTTATCCATTTTACTCCACCTACTACACTACACTGTTAATGCATCAATGAACTGGCCCATATCCGAATAAACCATGTACATGATCAGGTACAGTATCCGCACTATCCTCGATTTTAGGTTAACCGCACCCGATACAGTCTTCGATAGAGAATTTTGTCGATAAGAACATTTATAATTGATTTTTATGGAGTATCGCACATGAGCGACTTAACTGTTGGAGCGACAAAAAATGCGAGCTAATAATAAAGCATTCTCGCATCTTTTTTTTCGCTCCAACAAATTCTAAAACATAATTAGTTTAAAAAATATCTGACTGTCACAAATTGCATTTTAGAGATATTTTTAACTTCCCATTGGAAGTTATTGTAATGGGTCCGAAAATCGAAATCAAAATGTATAACAAAATTTTATGTTTCAAGGTCACTACACTATTTTTAAACTATTTTTAGAAAGATGCCTTTGTGGGTGTGTGTGTATACGTATGTACGTACGTGCGTATGTATCCATTTCTTTCTAAGACGAAATCTCGAGAATGAAAAATGATATCGACTACGTTAGGGTGCCAATCGACGCGTATTAACGTGAATATGTTCTGAAAGAAATTTTTTCAAAATCGGTTCAGCCGTTTTATTTCTTAACCAAATAGACTCCAAAAAAGTAGATTTTACACAATATCTCGCGAATATAAAATTATATCGACTTCGTAAGGGTGTCAATCGAGGCGTGTTAACGTCATTTTAATCCGACATAAATTTTATAAAAATCGGTTCAGCCGTTTTTTTTTTAAATTATTGTTAAAAATAAATAATAATTATGTTTTAATGAATAAAATGATTACTTTTCTGTGTAATATCTAATTTAATTATTATTATTAAATATTTATCAAACTGGAAAGTTCGTCGTGTGGACCTCAAGGGTCGCACTTTAGTCCTAATAAACGACCCACCTCACGGCTTGTTATTAAATTCAAATTTTCAAATTCAAATTCAAATTTATTTCAATCCATTGATGCTTCTGCATGTGGAGTCGTCATAAAAACATAAAATGTACAAAATATACAAAATATACAAAGTATCATATACAATATACAAAACAACTTACAGTAATTATATAATGACTGAATTATTGTCCTCAAGAAATTCCTGGCAATCATAATAGCATTTTCCTAGTAACATTTTTTTGCAGGCTTTTTTAAAGGCAATGGCGCTTTTTATATTTTTAATAGTGTCTGGTAACTTATTATACAATTTGTGACCCCAATATCTGGGTCCTTTTTCAAACAGTGCTAGTTTGTGTTTGGGCGTTTTTAAATCCGAGCCAAATCTTGTGCTATAATTGTGCGTTGTGTTGTTACGTTCATATTCTGTTAATTCATGTTTGTTCATGTCCATGTTTATATATTAATAATATAAATTTTTATAGGTTTGTGGACGATAATAATAATTAAAAGATATTATTAGTGTATTTGCCATATGGCACATACACTATTGGCGTCGGTCGGATGGTGGGACCTAGGGGTCGGACCAAAATTTCTCGACGTTTCATAGCCTCCTGAACACTTTGGCACCATTTTTAAAAATGTTTATATATATATGTATGTATATATATATGTATATATATATATTTATATATTTATATATTTATATATTTATATATTTATATATTTATATATTTATATATTTATATATTTATATATATATGTGTGTACACGATAACTCTCGACAGACTTAATCGATTGAAACGAAATTTGGTACACACATTGGAACCCATCACCGCAAGAAGCCTATTTAAAATGGGCCCGATCGGACCATTTTCAGGGTTGTATTTAGGGGTTCCAAAAAGTTTTTGGGCCCAAAAATACCGAAAAATTTGTCAGAATCGTTTCAAAATTGAAATTTAACTCTTTAGTAAAGATTAAAATGTGCTGCTAAAATTTTAATAAAATCGGCCCGACAGGACCGGACTTTCAAATTTTATGAAAACACTAGTTTGTTGATACGGATTTACTTAGATATGGAAGGGTGTATTTAATTGGGTGTATTGATGAAATCCATGTCTAATATTGAAATTTAGAAAAATTTAATTATTTTAAGGGCTGTATTAAGGGGTTAAATTTTTTATTTTGTCAAAAAACAAACTTAAGTTTACATAATAATGCCACAATGCCTGTATTAGCAAATACACTATATTGTCGGCAGGGTTTTGGCACTGCGACCCGAGTTTTTTTATTATTTTGACAATCTAAGCTGTACATAGTCTTGTTCTGTTTTACGGCAGGGATGTTATAATGTTAATGGCCATAACCTGAAGTAACATGATCACGCGTGTTATCAAAAAAACTAAAACAATATTTCAAACACACCACATTTGCATACTCTATAATATGCATTTGGATATTATGTAGATATATGTGACATGATATTTATAAAACATTGGGTTATATACAGTCTGTATCACAGGATCAATAACTTAGGGAAAACGCTGTAGTGAAAATCATTTAGGATCAGTGATTGCTTTGCCCTATTTGCATGCTTAAAAACCACGATGAAATTAATTTATCTTAGTTAGCCATGATTTCATTCTATCTTTATGTCTTATGTCCTGTTTGTTACACTAATTAATTTTCTATGTTCTAAATGCTTTGTTACACGCTGAATAGATTATAGTGTCCTAGCGGTTTTGCCCGGCTTCGCCCGGGTGCTAAGAATTTATGTTACACCCTGAATAGATTATAGTGTCCTAGCGGTCTCGCCCGGCTTCGCCCGGGTGATAAGAGTTTATATATATTTAATAGATATATAATAAATATTAAACAACCGCCCTTCCGCCATATAGATATTATACGTTTTTCCACCATGCACGGTAATCTAGCGGTCTTGCCCGGGTGCTAAGAATTTATGTTACACCCTGAATATATTATAGTGTCCTAGCGGTCTTGCCCGGCTTCGCCCGGGTGCTAAGAATTTATATAATATACTTAATAGATATATAATAAAAATTGAACAACGGCCCCTCCGCCATATAGATATACGTACTTCCACCATGCACGGTAATCTAGCGGTCCTGCCCGGATTCGACCGGGTGCTAAGAATTTATGTTACACCCTGAATAGATTATAGTTTCATAGCGGTCTCGTCCGGCTTCGCCCGGGTGCTAAGAATTTCTATATAGTAAAGACTAAACACCTGTCCCTCCGCCATATATATACTATACTTCCACCATGCACAATAATCTAGCGGTCCCGGCCGGCTTCGCCCGGGTGCTAGGAATTTATGAACATACAGAAACCTTCACGGGCAAATGAAGGACCAAGAATCACACTGCAGACTTCTCAGGAAAATTTTTTGAAAAAAGTTTTGACTACATGTGAAAGATTGCGTAATTTTTAAAAGTTTTTCCAAGAAAATGTTTTTCAATTTTTCGCTTGAAGGATCTGTAGTGTGATTCTCGGTCCTTCATTTGGCGTTTACCCGAACCCTTTAGCTTTAAAAATAGCGTCGGGAGTGCTGCAACCGTTTTTAGGCGGGGGAAAGGATTTGAGATGAAGAGTGCAGAGGGTAACATCCGGTAGAGAATACTCTTCATAAAAGTATCTTGTAAGTATTAGTAACGTGATCTTTTAAATGCGTACATGAAATGTCACAAAAAAAAACGGTATGCAAATTTTATAATTTCAGAGAGGAAGTAAATAGATTAAGAAATATGAATAATGTACAAATCACAAAAACCTCTTACAACATTGTATCGTTTATCTTAAAGCCGGAAGTTACTATATGCATTGCAATTTGCAGTTATTTTTTTTTGTAACAGTTGTTGCGTAGATGTCCATTTACAGGGTTGCCAAGTTACGACCATAAAAATATTCAGTTGTGACTGGATGTTACAATAAAGGTTCCACAGCGCTAATGAAAAATCAAGGTGCATCTTATCATCGTATCATCAGTAAGTAAAAATATTTTATTGAAGTGAAATCTTCCTTAGGCGCGTTAGGCACTCTTTGCCTGAGTACCTACTGAAAAAATGTGAAGCGTTCGCCACTACTTCCGTAAGAATTCGCAACTACTTCCGTAAGAATTCGCAACCCGACCGTAAGAATTCGCAACATACTTATATCATAAAAAGGGCAGTCTCATACTTCCACCCATAGCGCAGTTGGTTATGTCTTTGCGTTCTATGCATAGGAACCTGGGTTCGAGACCTGATGGCAGCGTAGAATTTCTGGCGTTTTTTTCTAAATTCTACAGGATATTTATTTATATTTTATTTGTTATATTCTTTCTTTGACAATAATTATAATTTTTTTGAAACCAAGGTGTAATTAATTAAAAATACAATTTTAGTATTTTAGTAATAAATTATTTTTAGTTCATAAATGCGCTATAATAGATGACACCAAAAATTAGAAAATCTGAAGTTTTCACTTCTGTCGTGTGGTCGTAAGCACACACCCATTTTTCTATTTTCAATATACTAGTGATGCCACTTCTATAGCTATCTCTGTTCTGAGAGTGAAACAGAAAGCGTTAGCGTATCTAGTGTGCCATGGTCTAACAGTAATGTATGCATGTATGCACAGAGTATGAACATTGAAATCGACGTTCTGAAAGAGTTTTTGCCGCGTGAAATGTGAATGAAAGTTCAACAACCGTGAGTGTGTTGAATCAGTCACAGAGAAAATATAGTCAAATAATAATATGAAACAGTATTCATTGAAACTATATATGTGTAGGGCATAAGGCAAAAGCGCTTATGCAAAAATAGTAGATTGTATATCTAGATGTGTAAAATTACTGACGAGTTAGTGACATTATGTTACAACGAGCGCCAGCGGTTTTAACAGTCACACGAGTCATAATACCATTATAATATTATATAATATACTTATATAATATTTTTTGCCTACCCACTATAAAATAGCTGTTTTTCATTTTATATTCAAAATTTTTGACAGTTCATAATCACATCACACAATAGACAAATTCATTAGTTATAGGCACGTATAATACTTATGTCTTATATGATATTTTTTGCCATATCCACTATAAAATAGCTGCTTATCATTTCATTTTCAAAAGTTTTGATAGTTCATTATCATATCACACGACAGACAACTTCACTAGTTATAGGCACGTATAATATATGATATTTTTTGCCATATCCAGTATAAAATGGCTGCTTTCCATTTCATATTCAAAATTTTTGACAGTTCATAATCACATTATACAATAGACAACTTCACTAGTTATAGGCACGTATAATATATAATATTTTTTGCCATATTCACTATTAAATAGTTGCTTTTCATTTTATATTCAAAATTTTTGACAGTTCATAATCACACACACAATAGACAACTTCACTAGTTATAGGCACGTATAATATATGCTATTTTTTGCCATATCCACTATAAAATAGCTGCTTTTCATTTTACATTCAAAATTTTTGACAGTTCATAATCACATCACACAATAGACAAATTCACTAGTTATAGCCACGTATAATATATGATATTTTTTGCCATATCTAGAATAAAATAGCTGCTTTTCATTTCATATTCAAAATTTTTGACAGTTCATAATCATATCACACAATAGACAACTTCATTAGTTATAGGCACGTATAAGGTAGTCGTTGCTAGCGTATAGTGACTGCTGAGAAATGGATCACAAATTTGACATATAAGTGGTTTTGTTTTTTGGTCACAGTTATCTATGTTCGAAATTCATACATTTTGTATTTATTATTTATGTTTTATTTTATTGAAATATTTTATGTCTATACAAAAATTTAAGTTTGAAGTTTTTTATTTGGGATTATAAAACCAACATTTTATGTCGTATTTCTAAAAATTATTTAAATTTTGAACGTCATACTTCGCACAGTTTTACAGATTTTGTTTGAAAATTCACACATAAAAATTTTGATATATTGTAAAGAACATAAAAATTCATCGAAGAATATGTAGATTTTTTTCATGACAAAGTAATTTTTAGCATGTTCCGGATGTTTTTGAAAATTTTTATTGAGGTCCAGAGAACTAATCTTTTTTAGCGATACCTAACATAGATTACTTTTGTAATCTGTATTATCGATAAAAAAAAGGTTACTTATTTATATTTATTTTTAATTAAAGTTCAACAAATATATATTTAAATAAAACTGAATGGAGAAAATATTTAAATTATATTTGATATCATCATTTTTACATACCTACATTTCCCTTTTGAAAACGCTTTTTTTGTAAACGTGGTCCAGTAATTTTCTATCATCTGAGATCAGTAAGTGGACGTCCGTCAGATGCCGATCTTTACATTTTAGATGTTATTAACATCAAAAGCTTTTTCACATTTAATGAAACTACGAACTACAATTAGTTATTACTAGCAATAATTAGATAAAATTAATGTTTATAGTAACGTATATAGTTATCAAAAATGAAGTGTAAAAGGAGGAATTAAACAGCAGCAGGAGGAATTAAACAGCAGCGTTATTATTCTAGATCCAATTTCAGTTTGAAGTTGTGTCGGTTGTCGGGATAGCATGGAATGTTAAAATGCTAATTAAGTATGCTGAACACGCTGCTTAAAGCTGACCACCGTGTTATTATGGCTACGGTTAGAGAGAGAGAGAGAAACACACACATATGGCTACGGTTAGAGAGAGAGGCAGACGTATATAGTTCTGGTTAGACAGTCAGTGAACGCCCCGAGCGGTGACATAGAGAATGAACCTGAATAAATGCACGGTGGAGACTTTCTTACGTGCGCGACTACTGATTTAACCCCCTCTCTAGACTCCATTCTCGTTCTAAATCCAGCCTACACAGAAGGAGAGAGAGGGAAGGAGAGAGAGAAAAGAAAAAGAAGGAGAGAGAGGGAAAAAAGACAGAGAAAGGGAATGAGACAGAGAGAGGGAAGGAGACAGAGAGACAGGGAAGGATACAGAGAGAGGGAAGCAGACAGAGAGAGGGAAGGAGGCACAGAGAGGGAAGGAGACAGAGAGAGGGAAGGAGAGAGATTGTATATTATAAAAGACGATGTGGCATAAAAGAAGGGAGGACACCAGTCACTGACACACTGACCTGTGAGCCGCCATGGAGGACACTTCGACCGCTGCCACATCGCCTTTGAGAATGTCTATCGCAGTTTTAGACGAAACGTCAGGTAGAAATACCACCGGACCACGGCCTGCAAGCCCGGAAACCATGAAGACTTGGTATAAGTAGGTACTTCATTTTCACTCTATATAGCGTATCACTTGAATAATTTCGAATTTTTTGAGCCAGTTCGTAGACAAAGTCCTGACACATAAGTCGCATTAAATAGTCCCAGCAAATCTCCATGTTAATTCAACAAAAACGAAATTTCTGTAGTACTTTTTGTTGTCGACAATCTCATTAGAGAAACGATACCTTGGTTAGGTATTCTTCTTGTTCTTGACGCACCCTGTACAGATTGTGGTAGCCCTAGGATATACCGGTAAACAACGGACTGATACTCATCCCATAATCACTCTCCTGATTTCAGTCGCACTGCAGCCTTTTTGTGTATGTTCTGTCGTTACATGAGACATGTTATGTAACCATGTTGTTGACTTTCACTGATTTACTTCACAATTCGTCTACCTTTTATCAAACAGTAAATAAATGTCATAAAGAGGCGACGCTACGAGCGGTTCCTTTTATTTACAATGAAACTGCGTACAGTCCCTGAAGGCAGTGGCGGCTCCTCTATGAGAGCTGTGGAGCTGCCGCACTGCCAGAAAATAACGCACAATTAAAAAAAATATTGTATAAATCTGCATAATATGTTTTAATTTCAAATATTGTGTAAATCTGTATAATATATTTTAATTTCATAATCACATATCATTATTATGAATGACGGCATTCCGCAGGCCTATATTTTATAAACAGTCCTGCAGTTTGTGTTGCACCTAAATCCAACCAAAATCCAATGTGTTAAAGAGAGATGACTTAGTAAAAATGAGACAGATCTATACGCGTAAAAGCGAAAATGCGTTCACAGAACCTAGTACAGTATTATTTTTCTTGATTATAATACCGTATTATATAGCAATGCAATAAGGTGTCTTCGTAGTGTAACGGTAACGTAGTGGCTTTATAAGCAATAGGTCTCGGGTTCAAATCTCAATACAAACATTCCTTTTTTTTTAAATAAATAATTAGATATAAATTTCATAAATAAATATATTTAATAAATTAATAATTTATTAAATTAAATTAATTTATTTAATATCTTTATTTTATTATTTTATTGTCTTTTTTACAAACGTTTAGTACTGGCACGCGGAATAAAATTTTTGGAGATATTTTTGTTTTGTTACCTAAAAGAAGTATAACTTCTGACGTGCGTACATAGTACACACACACTCTTTTTTTTTAATACAATAAAAAATATTGCTATAAAAATCACTTTATTTACGATTTTAGCGCTAGCGAAATCATTGTATAATGTATAGACAAATTATTCAGATCAAAAAATACACTTAAAAATTGCATCAAATGTATTTTTGAATTTTTTTTTTCGAGGTTCCCTCATTGGGGGGGGGCTACTCCAATCTCCGGGTTGACTCTGCAGAACACCCATTTAAACTGTTTACGCGCCGCCACTGCCTGAAGGTCACATTTACGCGACCGCGACGGAGTACGACAGAGACATACGACAGGTTTCGTCAATGGACGTCAATAAAACAGTTTAGAGGGTCGTCTCTTATAAATCTTGTCTATTCTTTGCCTGGGTATTTAAAATTCTCGCAATTCATATACAACCAATTTTAATAAACTGAAAGATTCAAGGTCAATGAAACTTCAATAGAATCGTTTAGAGCGTCGCCTCTTACAAATCTTGTCTATTCTTTACTTGGATATTTAAAATTCTGGCACTTCAAATACAACCAATTTAAATCAACTGAACGTCGCAAGGTCAAACAAACATTAATAAAACCGCTTAAAGCGTCGCCTCTTATAAAAGTTTATCTATTCTTTGCTTGTATGTATACTATAATGTGTATGTTTAATTCTGTTCAACATACCAACGCTATGCAATGAAAAATTCCTGTCTTGTACGCGTTTAATTATAAATGAGATAACTACGTTTACTCTTTCCTAACTAAATATATTTTTTTTCGGGGATTCGGTAAATAAGAGGACCGGCACGGTTCGTAGGATGGCCCTTGGTGGGTTCGAACTCCGCGTTCTCTCGTAAATGTGCCGCTACACGTACGGTGTTTCGAACTAGGACTGGCTAATTTTAACAAAAAAAAATATAGGTCACTGTATACCGACAAATCAATAGGTACAAATAATTAAAATCGTAACTTCGTAATTGCGAATTTTTAACGAAATTTAGATTTTATTTTATAGCATATCTAGACTGAATTAACCATTTTCAAAAATATTAGCCACTTTCAAAAATATTAGCCATTTTCAAAAATATTAGCCATTTTCAAAAATATTAGCCATTTTCAAAATTATTAGCCATTTTCAAAATTATTAGCCATTTTCAAAAATATTAGCCATTTTCAAAAGTTTTTTGCAGCTCGTATTTTACAGACTTCCATGTTTCCAAAAAAAATTGTGTTTTAAAGACCACCAACAGCTAAGGTTATTTGGGCCTAGCACCAATTCATATTTTCAATTCATTATTATTATTTTTTTAATAATAAATTGAAAATCCAATTGACACTTTTACCAGCTCTCGGGTTAGAACCCGGGAATTGGGGACTTGTAATAGAGGAACCATAGCAACGCCATGTAAACAACAGCACTGCTACACGCTCAGCCATTCTCAAGCCCTCCATGTTTCCAGGTTCCAATTTGAGAATTAGTGAAAATATCAACTCGATTTTCAATTTGCAATTACGGACATTATGGCGGGCGGATCAGAACGATTAAACATATATCACTATGAAAACTGTTTAAACTTACCACACTAGTGTGTTTTAAAAACACTTTCAACACACCTGTCTGTTAACTCTGACTTTTATTCCATGCATACACAGACAAAAATAAATGAATAAATAAATAAATAAATAAATAACTAAATGAATAAATAAATAAATGAATAAATAAATAAATGAATATAAAGTAGCTATTTTTATAGTGGGTATGGCAAAAAATAAATACAAAAACACTACTGCATTGTGGCGAAGTTAAAAAGCTGTAAAATATTTTTATTAAATAAAAAGGTGAGAGTCTGGAAGGATTCGAATTTAACGCTGTGTTAAATGTTTAAAACATTCATATTATTACATAAAAAGTTACAATATCAAAGAAGATTTAAGTCCGTATAAAACCCGGCTGCACAGCAGGTACTACTACTATACGAACTCATTGCCAACATAATAAAAACTTCATACTAGAGTGATAATAACAATAATACGGCATATGCTGGTGATATCATATAATATAACTACGTAAAACCGTCGGTTTGATCTGGAATTATCACTGCTCCAAATTAGAATGGGGGACAAAAGTGGTGAAACGAAATAGCATTGACCATTTCCAGAATAAAAACCGCGGTTCCAAAATTATGATACAAAAATGAAGCCGTTAAAAATAACTGCTATTAAAATAATTGTTATTAAAATAACTGCTAGTAAAATAATAGGTTAAAAACAGAACAGTTATTGAAAGAACAGGTTACTGAAATAACCGATTGCTAAACTGACAAGTTAGGAATTTAATTTAAAAGAAATAGGTTTAAAACTTTGATGTTTTTTTTTTGAAACTTTACAACCGTAGCATTTTTTTATACGATGATTTTGAAAAAGATATAAAAAAGTCGGTTTTTCTTTTTGATAAAATCGCAATTTTTGGCAAAAATTAAATTCAGATATTTTTCAAATTCGTCATGCTTGCAGAAAAAACATGCTGATTCCAATGAACACCACTTTTGCGTCTCTTCTAGTTTAGAAGCTATGGGTGTTTCAAATTTCTCAAAAATTAAGAAAACGTATTAAGCTTCTTAACTAAAAGAGATACGTAATTTTTCTTTTGCTTATTAGAATCAGCGTGTCTTTTTAATAAGTGGGGTGAATTTTAAAAAGTCTAAAAATATGTTTTGCATTTTTTAAAGTAACAAGATTCCAATAGGTGATTCGATTGAAGGTAAGTATAGTTATGAACGTGACGGCGCCATATGTGCAAAAGTTATATGAATTACAAAATGGAGACAGAACACAAAACTACCTGATTATCTATTGTTATAAGGGTGCTACAATAATATATGATAGTTCACTAAAGTTCATAAATATAATGACGTAACAACAACTACAGCTGTTTATAGAGTGAATTTATTTTATAACTAAACATATCGCAATATTTTAATAGAATGACGTCAATGTGTAAAAATTATAATTCAACTAGCGGTTCCGTACGGCTTCGCCCGGGTGCTAAGAATTTATGATTTATTACCCCTCTCCTGTGAGAAATTCTCCCCTTCCGAAGAGAAGTCGGGCTGGTGGTGTTTATAATATTATAGTAGGATTCCGGCAATTTGCTAAAATGCAAAAGAATTTCAGAGTTACGTTTTGTTGCTATCCCACCGCTGAGAAATTTATCAAAAAAATATAGCCTAAGTATCTATATCACTCAGGGATAGTGTAGGTTTCTATAATAGTGAAATTGGAATCGGTTCAGTAGTTCGAGATATTACTTCCTACATACAAACAAACAAACAAATTTTACCTCTTTATAATATTAGTAGGTATATAGATTTAAATGCTCAACTTTTCGGCAAATGCGCAAGATATCTGAATAATTGAAAAATTCAAAAACTAAATTTATACAAAAAGGCTGATGGAAAATTTCCAGGGCGGAGATGGAAATTAAAGAAAAAAAAGCCCAAAAATGTTGTAAGATAACCCAATTGGCGACTTTTTTTTTGCTAAATTTTTTCCCTTTTTTTGGGCTTCGGGGGCCCATCTGTCAAGTGCCTAGGGGCCCTGCGTCTTTACGTCCGGGCCTGACAACGTGTGTATCTTAACAGTAATTTGTTAATATTATAGCGAACTATTTGTGAATTTATAGAGTTACGAGCTGTTCCCGTAAGTAATTTAATATATCAATTGCTATATTATGTTGTAGTAAACGGTTTTGCCTTTAGGTCACAGATATAATCCGCGGAAGTAGTCATCTATCATAATCTTGATATCGATTTACGGAAGTTATTCCAGAATCACAGTAATTAATCAGAGAGAATAAACTTAATTTTGTAGGCGTGAAAAGTTAGTCTGCCAAAGTTTAGACTCGGTTGCAATCGAAGTTTGCAAAGTTCCAACGGATAGCAACCGAAGTGGCCATCGTAGCTTTTATAAGTTCATATGCACGAATTATTACTTTATTCATACTTATACAAAAAGCTATTTGAGATATAATTATTATTGCAACATTTGAGCGATATGCTCTTAAAAAAAAATTCGACTGATGACCATGGTCCTATACTTCCCACCTAGTAAATATTTGCAAAAAATAAACACTCTTTTTTTATTCTTTGAAAAAAGCATGGCCCTCTTTTTTGTTTAGTAATCTACTGATGTCTAGCTTAATATAGCAAAAATCACGGTTACCTTGATTTACGTACAATTTTTATTTTTTTAGTAATATATTTTTTTTCTCGAAGACAAAAAAATTATACATTTTAAATTTAATAAAATACGACCTTTTAATGTATTTATATTTAAGAACTTTATTTTACACAATTATTGCTATAAAATAAAGTTCTTATAATTAATGTCAATAAATTAAAATGTTTTGTTTTATCAAATTCAAAATCAATAATATTAACTTACAAGCAGTGGCGGACTAAGCCCGTCGGAGGCCCGGGGCAGCAGAACTAAATGAGGCCCCCGGTCTGCTTAGAAATTGATGTATTTGTAGTGTAAATTTCGAAAAAAATGAATAATATAGATGTAATGGCTGACAAAAAAAATCAAATATTTATAATAAACGACCTACCTACGTTTATATTTTATGTACGTACGGGGCCTTCAACTCCAAACTGCCTCTTACTTACTAAACATATTTTGGCCTTGATTGGGATTTGATTAAGAAGGACTTCTCGAGATTTAGAGACCCCCAGGATCAGAGGCCCCGGGGCGACCCGCCCCCTCCTCCTTGTTCCGTCACTTATTACATGTAACGGCCGAATATATTATATGTAAAAATACTGACAAAAATATTATTTGAGTGAAAAACATAACCTACAAAATTGGTAAAACAGAAGAAGCAACGACGACTATGATTAAGATAACTTATTAAGGAGGACGGTATCATGTTGTGTATATGCCTATGGCATGCGTTACATATGTGAAACACGAATCTAATAAGACATTAACAAACTATCTAAGCAAACTTAGCTGAAACTAAACTCATAAGTCGTGGAACGAAACCCGAAACTATTTAATGGCCATGAAAACGATCTGCTTTGTTAAACAATATAACATCTTCTCATTGTACATTGTTAAAAGAAGAAGTTGGACCAAGTATCAAGGAACGAGAAGGTTTAAATCAACACAAAATTGCTGACGAAATTACAAAGGTTAGATAAGTATTGTAACAAAACTGTTTTCTTACGTGGGTGGAATAAATTATTTATTTACAACAATTAAAAAGGTAACAAAAATAAATAACAATAAGATGTAACAATTATAAGTTATAAGTCAACACTGTTTATATAATAATAACACGAACAGTAATTCTTAAACGAACTGAAGCACTTATAACACTGAACTGTATTTATTTCCAAATCGACACTGTCACACGATTCCCGTTGTTCGTTTCCTGTCTTCTCTCCGGCGATTGCTCTTGCTTATATAGAGCTAGCAGCTTGACCCCCCCACGCTGACGCGCATTCCAGAACATTCTTGTGTCTTCGATATCATGCCACGCCTCATCATTGTTACTTGTTCTCGATTATTCTATCGTCGCCAGCGGCGTAACATCTGGGGTTTTGCTACAGTATTGGTTAGAGAAGACACCAGAGGACAGTGTGGTTCAGTGGTTAGCGTCGCGGCCTCTGGATCAGACTGCCGTGGATTCGAATCCCGCCTCCGCTCATGGATGTTTTGTGATGTCATTTAGTTTTAAGGGAGTTGTTATTTAATATATAATCAAGACGCTAATGATTTAAGTTGTCGACGCGTCTATAATTTACAATAAAATAAATAAATAGAAGACATCAGCGTCATACATGCGCGCAAACGAGTTTAGTGCCGGGTGAGTCCATATTCGGTTTAAAAGGGGTAGAGCGTGACACACAACGAACTTGGCACGCATCTTTCGTGCCGGACGAGTCGATATTCTACCACTGACAGCTCTCCCCACTACTTCTACCGCGCAGATCGGCCATCTTGCTGGTGTCTTCTGTAAACAGTACTGGTCTACCTACTTTATTAAAGAATATTAAGAGCAGTGTGGTCGGAAATTATAAAACCAAAAGTACAGACGTTTTTTTGTGCTCATTGGATTTTGGAATCTGCAGAGTGTCAATTTTTATTAGCATGGCGATTTTGCAAAAGTTCTGAGAGACTTTGGATAAATATCCTGCCTGCCTGCTTACAATATATTCTTGGATTTTATTAATAATAATCTATTGATTCTGAAGCATATAAGGAAAATATTAGTTTAACAATCTTGTCACGGTTGAGTATTGTAAGCTCATTCCGCCGCGAAAGTGGAAAGGTTCAGGTTAGAATCCTGACTGTGACCACTGGTTGGTAAAATGATTTTTTCCAATATGTTTCGAAACAATTATATAATTGGCTGCTCTCCAACGAAAAAAAAATTTTTCAATTGCATTTCAGCCGTATAAAACTATTATTTATATTAATAATAATTATTTATTGATTTTAAAAATGCTGAGAGGGGAAAAGTAAAAATGTAAATAAATGAAGTATAACTTCGACCGTGCGCTTATGTGGCATGAGGCATATACCTTTTTACTTCCCACCTCTACTATGGTAGGGAAGTAATGGATTCAGTCCGAAAACAATATTTCGAGATTTTAACAGATTTTCACGTTTTGAGACCCTAGCAATCGTTTAAGATCATTTTCTGACTGATGTCTGTATGTGTGTGTGTGTGTATGTGTGTGTGTGTGTATGTGGTCAATTTTTCGCCTTCGATATCTTAAGAACGGAACAACATACGGGCATGCCGATTGTTCTATTGTGTTTATCAGCCTTTAACTTAGATCTGATTAGATTTTGAGTCAAATCGGTTCAGTGGATCCTGAGATATTCAAAAAAACGTCCTCAATGTCACGTATTAACATAGGTAAAAAAAAATATAAATGAATTCTAGATGTTATAATATGAAAAAAATGTAAATATTTTTTTTCTCTAAAATGTATAGTTTTCGAGAAAAAAAATATTTTACTAAAAAAAATAAAAATTGTACGTAAATCAAGGTAACCATGATTTTTGCTATATTAAGCTAGCCATCAATAGATCACCAAACAAAAAAGAGGGCCATGCTTTTTTCAAAGAATAAAAATTAAATTGTGTTTTAAAGACCACCAACAGCTAAGGTTATTTGGGCCTAGTCAAAGAATAAAAAAAAGAGTGTTTATTTTTTGCAAATATTTACTAGGTGGGAAGTATAGGACTGGTCATCAGTCGAATTTTTTTTCTATATATGCAAATATTTAGTGGCATAAAAATATAAATTCAATCTCCGACATTTTTAATAAAATAATAATCTGAGGTGAAACCGTAAAGTAATCACTAACTGTAACGTTCCCATAACTTAACGTAATGTCTGATGAACCTGAACACAGCCAATTTGCTCGCGTTCTATTTCAGTTTCAGCATTTTCAGGAAGCTATATCCCTTTTGCATAGACAAGTCGAGTAGTATTAAAATGAGAAGAGGTCAGGGCGTGGCCACAAAAAAAACTTTATTTGAAAGTTGGTTTATAATAAATACTAGAAACAAATAAATTACAACAATACGTTGCACAATGGGGAAATTAACACAAATGCTTGTAGCGTGCAAGTACAAACAATGGTGGTTACATAATGAGCGTACATAGGTAGCGTTATGTAATTTTGTAACGTAATATCTTAATGCAAACATTTGGTAAGTAGACTATTACACCAACCCTGCACTCATACCGCACCAGTGTAGTGTGCCAAATGAGTACATCGGTGAACAGGGCCGCACTAAGTCCGAAATATTGATCATTACATATCTACAGACGGTCAGTCAATTACTCAATATCCTGATTTTATTACTTCGTTTAATATAAAAAAAACATTTGTTTGATTAATATATAATAATTTTTTTTGACGTAGAACTACACCTTTCCCGACGGTATATAGGGGGGTAAAATAATGCGAGACGAAAAATGTGTGACGCGAACTACCGTAGTTATAGTATCATGTATGTCATGTTAATATTTTTTGACAGATGTGACGTCATTTAATGATTAATATGCTGGAAAAATAAGAATTTTACAAAACACGCTTTTCACGTTATCATTTTTAAATTGAATCGAATCATTGACTGATTAAATTGTAACTTTAGCACCGCTGATTTACGCTATCACTCACCAGACGGCAGCACCTGCTCACAGCAGCGGGATTTGGCACTGCTGATCGTGTTTTTTAAACGGTTTTATTTAGCTTGACCCCGTATATGTGTTTGTTTGTTTCAAATCTTGCGACCGATTTTTCACCCAGTTTCCGTTATCCGATTGAGTTGAAATTTTACACACATGTGTAGCTCCGGTGACAATACAATATTATGGTAACTAGCTGATCGGGTGTAAATCGTACTTTTAAATTTTCACCCACTTCCCGTGATCCGATCATCCGACTGAGTTGAAATTTTGCACACATGTGTAGCTCCAGTGGCAAGACAATATTATGGTAATTAGCTGACCGGCCCGGTTCCCGTCCGGGTGCAAATCGCATTTTTGAATTTTCACAGACAAAAGGTCTTGCTCCGGTAATGTTTCAGTGGATCGGGTAAATGTAATAAAATCACACTAAGCAAATAAAACACACTAAAAAAATTAAAAATAAAAATAGGTAAAAAAAGCTTTTAAGTTAAACGGTTTTATAAATGTACTAAAAAGAAAAAAATAATATTTAATTTAGATTCATTAGTATAAAAGCGTGGGGCGTGACTGTAATAAATTATCATAGATTTTACGACCCACGCTTTTATACTTATGAACCTAAATTAAATATTATTTTTTTCTTTTTAGTACATTTATAAAACCGTTTAACTTAAAAGTTTTTTTACCTATTTTTATTTTTAAGCTGATGTCGTTGGGGGATTAAGCCGACCCTGTTTCAAAGAATATATGCTTCATGTGAGATAGTACTTATATGACACCGAAAGTTTTAATACCGCTTTCACATAGACAAGCCGTAATATATATAAGTACGCTTTAAATAGCTGGGATGTACATATTATAATAGTTATGTAGTGCTTCCATATCAACTTACACAAAGTTGTCTTTAAAACTTACATGATAATATTATCTATCATGGCGGCGTAGTAATCATGAGTCATGGCTGTACATGCGCACCACATATAAAATAGTCAATATATACACCAGTGGCGTAGGAAATTCAAAGGGGAGCATCTGTATATTCAACTTATGCGAGGTGATTTATAAGCTCACCGACAAACTTTGACAAATGGAAGCTCATCTTATTTTAAGAAAAAAATTGGACATGAACATCATAATATGTCCCATTTCACTTGTTTAGAAGGAATTAAACATATCTATAAACATTAGTTTTTTATATAGGTTGACAACAAAACATTCGTTGTTTTTTAAAGTTATACTTCTTTAGTAAGAGTAGTGAATTTGAATGACCTTGAATCAAAAATTATCGACTCAAAAATTAATGAAACGCTGACAGGAATAATACGTCTCTAACAATTTGGATGACATTTACTGAAAACGAGTTTTTTTTTGGGGAGGGGGGGTCAAAAATCGATCTAGCTAGGTCTCATTCCAGAAAAAAATTGTTTTCTTATAGATTTTTTATTTTTAAAAATCAATTTTTGACGTTTCAAAATAGTGTAATATTGTAAGCAGGCTTTGGATACTTATGTATAGGTGCTATGATATCCATGGATTTTATTAATAATAATTATTTATTCATTTTAAAAATAAAAATTAATAAACAAACACTTGAAAAATTCTACACATTTATTCATCTCAACGATCGTTTCGGGTTAGAAACCCGAAACGATCGTTGAGATGAATAATTGTGCAGAATTTTTCAAGTGTTTGTTTATTAATTTTTTTTCAATCATGTTCTACCAAGTGCCTAGCGATAATTCTATAGATTTTACATTTTACTATAAATTACAATTCTTATTTTCGCTTCGGAACGTCGAGACGAAAAATTCTGCAACTCTCAAAAGTTTAACTTTGTTCTCGTCAAGAATTTCTTGATATAAAAAAATTATCATCGAGACGGGACGATCTTCAACAAACCAATTAAATTTTTTTGTTGATAAAATTACCAATAGGTTAAATTTTCGTTGAAATGTTAAGCATTTTTATGTAAGTACACCAGTGACGTATCTATGCGGTGCAAAGTATGCATTTGAACTCTCCATGAATATATTAAGAACCTTCCAATCTCCTGTTTTGTCGCAATTATCCACAATTTTATTCTCTTATCATTTAAAATTCCATCCTACATAGGAAAGTTTCGGCACGTTTTGAAACTTTGAGATTTTTTACAAAAATTAATCCAAAAGTAAAATTTATAATTTTAGTGACTTACCCAGTGCGAGCGAAATTGGCCCAATAAACAATCATGGCTTCTGATAACGCAACTTCTGCTTTGGTGTAGTTTCTTGGGAAATGGCTGAAACCATCCACCATTGGTGCTCCAAACATGTAGGGAAGTTCCTCGCCGTGAACGGTACCCATTCTCTGAAATTAGAAAAACATTAATTGATTAATATTAATTGATTATTTATTTCTAATTATTATTTTTCATAATTCATGCCACAACAACACACAATCTGTGAAAATTTCAACTAGCTACCTCTTATCGTTTGTGAGATAGAGCCTTGTGACAGAAGGACGGACGGACAGACATCGTAGGCTCAGTAATAGGGTTCCGTTCGAAGGTACGGAACCCTAAGAAGAACGATGATGAACTTTAAATATTGTTTAATTTATTATTACAATTTTCTTAGTTTATTAATTGGAAGTTATTGTAATGAGTGCGAAAATCGAAATCAAAATGTATAACAAATTTTTATGTTTCAAGGTCACTACACTATTTTTAGAAAGATGTCTGTGTGTGTATGTGTACGTGTATGTACGTATGTGTCCATTTCTTTCTAAGACGAAATCTCGAGAATAAAAAATGATATCGACTACGTTAGGGTGCCAATCGACGCGTATTAACGTAAATATGATTTGAAAGAAATTTTTTTAAAATCGGTTCAGCCGTTCTTTTTTCTTAACCAAATAGACTCCAAAAAAGTAGATTTTACACAATTTGATCCGACATAAATTTTATAAAAATCAGTTCAGCCGTTTTTTTTTTAATTATTGTTAAAAATAAACAATAATTATGTTTTAATGATTAAAATGATTACTTTTCTGTGTAATATCTAATTTAATCATTATTATTAAATATTTATCAAACTGGGAAGTTCGTCGTGTGGACCTCAAGGGTCGCACTTTAGTCCTAATAAACGACCCACCTCACGGCTTGTTCATGTTTATTTTCATAACTTTTGCCCCCTGAACACAATTCTGAGTACGCCTTTGCCCATGCGTTTATACTTCATTTGCAACAGTTCATTCGGTAATAATGATTTTGAATTCTTTTTTTACTGTCTCGTAATTTGATTTTGTTACGTTTCATGTTTCAAAAAAATCTAATTACTGGAAATAAGGATCAAATCGGTGAAATAAAAATGTAATCGACATTGCAGTCACGCATAAAAAATAGCATTATATAATGTTCATTTTAGGGAATTTATTTAAGTGGAAATTCCAGGAATGTTAGGGATGTATGGCACGTGTAGTCACAGTCACAAATGTGTATCTAAGTAACTATACTAAAAGATGCCAGCATACTGGACTTTTTAGCTAAAACTTTTACCCCGGTACAGATTGTCACACCAACTAGCCCAGGAAATGAAAAGAAAAAATCACCCGATGTCGCAAATAATTCCCATAGAGCTGGATTTTTTACAGATGGTAAAATACCTTTAGACATACGGTTAAAAATGGGTTTTGTATGTGGAGAATGTTCAAACACATACTCTTCAAGACAGGCATTAATGTTCACAAAATTAGAATGAAAACTTCAGGTAAGGCTTGTAATCTAATTCTTTCTGTAAAAGTCGATAAATTTTTTGACATTTCAAAATAAAACCTAATTTAATATTATTATTGGAGATATTATAGGTGTCCAAAATTTATACAGTAACAGTGTTCTTGAGAAATAATTGGAATGTAAAAATAAATTTTAATTAAGTTTTATTTTGAAATGTCAGAAAATTGATCGACTTTTACAGAAAGAATTAGATCACAAGCCTTACCTGAAGTTTTCACTCTAATTTTGTGAACATTAATGCCTGTCTTGAAGAATATGTGTTTGAACATTCCCCACATACAAAACCCATTTTTTAATCGCTATCAACTATCCATATTAGTATACAGAGTTCACTAGTTAGTTGTTACGTTCGTTTGGGTGTGTGAGTCAAACGACATCAAGATGGGGTATTCGACCAATAAAAATGAACCCTGGCTGCAGGGCCTAGTCGATTGTATTGATTCGTGCAACGAACGGGTAAAGCTTAATTTAATATTACTGCAATCAGATCGTTCTTTCGAAAAATGAACAACTCGGGTGATTATAGTGAAATTAAATTTAAATTACAACCAGAAACAATTAGACGATAAAAATGACAAATTAATGTGAGATTTGCGTGAGCATTAACATGTCACGTTGCATGAAACTTACCGACCTGATACGGAACTACAGTATGTCCACAAACACATTCTCAACATGGAGATCTCGGTTATAATGAGATATAGACATTTAGTTAAGTTGCTTTGGTAAAGTTGTATCAATTCACAGGAATAAAGTTTAGATATTTTCCGTAGTTTACGGATTATAATAAAAAAATGGATTTTTGAATATTTTATTTTTGACATTTTTTAAAAATCTGAATACAGCACGAAATTGATATTAAAAAACTGTAAACTAAATTTGACTGTCTTTTAAAATAAATCAACCATTGGCAAAAATAAAAAAATCGAAAATTCAGTTTTTTATTATATAGCACCTAAACTACGCAAAAAAGAAGGAGGTTTTCAATTCGATCGGTTTTGTAGTTTTGTCTTTATGAAATATCAAGACACAAGCCACTAAAAAGTAAAAAAATAAAAATAAAAAAAACTTCCTTCAAAATAAAAGCCACCAAAAAGTAGAAAATAATAAAAATTTTGATGTCGGCGCCAATTTAATAAAAGCAGATAAATAAACAGTTTTATAGTAACTAAATTGGCGCCAACCTTAAAATTTTTATTATTTTTCTTTTTTTTGTGTCTTTTTTGAGGGAGGTTTTTTAAAAGTTTTTTATCTGAAATGATTGTCTGTCAGTCTATTTGCACCGAGATCATTTAAAAAAAAACAACAGGAAGACAAAATATGACACCAAGCAACAGATGTGTAACTCCTTTGCAAATTTACGTTTTCTAATTTCTTTACACAGCGATGAGTTATCGGTAAAATAAGAAACTAGGTTGAAAATAATAACCTTTTTCTTTATAACATAAGTAAAAAGTTATCGATCAAAGGTAGGTGGTCAAAAATCGACGCCTTGACACTACAGAGTACGCCTAGTCAAAATCAGCCAAACCGTGGAATCACTGCTTCAATATATGATGGAAGAGCCGGGATTATGTGGTGTAAGAACGGGTATTACCAAGCCACATTGAAATATCAAAAGTGTTATGTTTTATTTATCTAAAAAAATTCCAATTTACTGATTTTTTTACTTATTTAGGCAAAAATGGAAGAGTTGAATAATAATTTAATTTGTAGTAGTTACATATGAAAAAAAAAATTAGGTATATAAAAACTAAATTCTCAGTTTGTAAAATACATATTATGCTAAACGTCGAAAAAAAAGAAATTTTGATAAAGTTCTTTCGACAAACTAACAGAGCTGGTCAAAAAACCGATGTATTATTTAGAAAACTGCGAAGATTATTCAAATTGAATTTATTATAGTTATATAACAAACTATAAGTGTTTCAACTCGGGTAGATTGTTTTTGTGATCAAGTAAAACATGACATTTCCTTGTACAAATATAGTTACCCAGTAAATTTAGGGGAGGATACAATTTTAATTACACAACACGAGACTTATTGTGTCCATTATATTAAGTATAATAATATAATGAAATCTGCCGACATACATTTAGTCTTACGCTCGTTGTTGCAATAATAATTTGCAATCTTAAATCTATTATATTTAGAAAACAGACAGTATTTTTCGACAGTCCATCAACGGTCCCTACTCAATCGATTTACATTTAATATTTTTGAAGTGAAAACTTCCACAGGCGCGCTTTGCCTGGGCTGTCAACAACAGTGGTGTGAAATGCACCCGACGGTGACAATCGAGGCTACTCGGTTCAAACACGAACACGTATTTGCAATATGCTGGTAATAGTGTGTGGTTCATAAGTGTAAGGTATTATTAACTTCCCATTGGAAGTTATTGTAATGGGTCCGAAAATCGAAATCAAAATGTTTAACAAATTTTTATGTGTGTGTGTGTGTGTACGTACGTAGGTACGTATGTGTCCATTTCTTTCTAAGACGAAATCTCGAGAATGAAAAATGATATCGACTACGTTAGGGTGCCAATCGACGCGTATTAACGTAAATATGATCTGAAAGAAATTTTTTCAAAATCGATTCAGTCGTTCTTTTTTCTTAACCAAACAGACTCCAAAAAAGTAGATTTTACACAATATCTCGCGAGTAAAAAATTATATCGACTTCGTAAGGGTGTCAATCGAGGCGTGTTAACGTCATTTTGATCCGAAATAAATTTTATAAAAATCAGTTTAGCAGTTTTTTTTTTAATTATTGTTAAAAATAAATAATAATTATGTTTTAATGATTAAAATGATTACTTTTCTGTGTAATATCTAATTTAATTATTGTTATTAAATATTTATCAAACTGGGAAGTTCGTCGTGTGGACCTCAAGGGTCGCACTTTAGTCCTAATAAACGATCCACCTCACGGCTTGTTTAATGGTGAAATTATGACACAACTGATTGATTATATGTATTAAACAATTTAGTCGAATTGAAATCGCGACACGTACACAACTCGACTAAACTGTTTAGTCGTGGAAACAATAGTGTGTATGCACCTGGCCTTAAGCGACTTTGTGTGTTAGTCAAAGATATAGAAGCGCTTTGTTAGAAACGTCATTCAATCATAACAAAGTATACCGTCAACGCCTACAAATCAATATCAGAATTAAACGTATCAACAAAAGGTTATAATTTATTTTCTAGTTTTCTAATAACAGCACTCAAAAGGTGTTACTTGAATTGTACGTGTTAAAAAACAGCTGTTGGTTTACAACAAAAGGTGCTGTTCGCCGTTAAAGCTTTTGACACAAAATAACAAATGACGTGTCAGACCAATATCTGCTCCCCTCCCCCTTTCCACCCATCCCTCGCAACAAAACAACTTGTCAACAATATTGAAATGTCATGTATGAGGTTGTACGCATACTCTGGTACTATAGTTTTTTTCAAGATATCTGGTTGTTACTAAAGTAAATTCAATCAAAAAAGAAAGTAGTTACCTATACAAATAAAGATATTAAAAAATGGGTATGTCTATATCGTTGGTACAGACAGATGACGTGAATATCATTAAACATAAATAATTGTATTAATCAACTTTCATTTAACTTATAAAATCAAATGATTCTCAAATAATAATAAATAAAATAATTGTACCTAATTTTTTTCTTTATATTTTATATTGTTATCCAATATCTATATTTTCATTATTAAAAAAAAAATAAATTAAATTAAAAGCCTTCGGGATTCGAACCCGCGCTTGGCGTTTGTACCTGTCGGTTACAGACACGTACTTTCCCGCACGGCCACCTTGGCGTACTGTATCAGAAACCTGAATATAGGTAGGTATGTATACTGTATTTTTTTATTTCACATGTCAACCACTTCCAACTATTTCCGTTACATCTAATATTTCTAAAATGCCACTCCAGTATTAGATAACAGGCGTCATTCACGTCGCTGCGAGAACGGCTCAGTGAAATGTGTTAAGGAAGTCTGTCGTAGAAGTGGTGCAAAGCTGTGTCAAAAATTTTTGAGGTTATAAGTAGCTGTCATTGTATTGGAGATAATAGGTTATAGACGCTTGACAGTTGATGTCATTAGCGTCACCTTTTGAGAGTATCGAGGGCTCGCTATTTTTTTTTTATTAACAGCTTGGTCCAACTTTAGTTGTAAAATTTACGTAACAAATGATTGTAAAATTATGTAATTTTTTTTTCAAGAACAAATGGAAACAAAATATTGCATTTTATCTGTTATCTTTTTATGTATTATTCATACAAAAAGCAATTTAAAAAATAACCTTTTATAGATCAAAATGTTTTGATAAAAAATACATCTATATATAACTAACGTACTTTACTTTTTGCCCGGTTCAGTACTATCTTAAACTCAACTATAAATCAAAACTTAGGAATTAAAAAAATAAAAGTTTTATTGCAAAGATTCAAAGAAACTAGCAATTTTGTGCAAAAATAAAAATGTGTTGCAGCGCTACATAATTTTCCAGCTACATTAAATGAGAAAAAAAAAACAAAAAATTATACTCTAATTTTTTTTAATAATATCTAATTTAATTATTATTATTAGATATTTATCAAACTGGGAAGTTCGTCGTGTGGACCTCAAGGGTCGCACTTTAGTTCTAATAAACGACCCACCTCACGGTTTGTTATTAATTATTTATAGAGGCGTTTTAATTTCACAGACAGAATTATTATAATATCCAAGTGTGCAAGCTTTCACGGCCGGCATTGTTCCAATTCATCATGGTTTCCGGGCTTGTAGGCCGTGGTCCGGTGGTATTTCTACCTGACGTTTCGTCTACAACTGCGGTAGACATTCTCAAAGGCGATGTGGCAGCGGTCGAAGTGCCACATCGCCTTTGAGAATGTCTACCGCAGTTGTAGACGAAACGACAGGTAGAAATACCACCGGACCACGGCCTACAAGCCCGGAAACCATGAAGAATTGGAATTATTATAATAAATTCACTTTTATGAAAGCACATTATGTAATCATTCTTTATGTATTTTCTTCACGTAATAAATATTTGCGGGATTTTATAATATGCAAGCAATAACTTACTACAAAACATCCCTTAATCTATCGTCTAGACGGAGGGTTAGAGTCTTGATCTTTATTTAAATATATTAAAATTATCGACAAATTTGAGTTTTTAAAACCTTTTACTGCGGAAACAATATTTTTTTAATGGAGCCGTCACATTTTTATAACATCATGGAACTCATACCTAACCTAGAATATTATGCTCGCCAAACTTTTATTTTGTAATTTAAAGCTGTCAATAATAATAGCGTGTTAAACGTGACAACGGCGTTTTTGAGATTGACGATAATTTCGAAAGCATATAAAAAATAACTTCAATTAAAGAATGTGTTTAGTGTACAATAAATTGTAATCAATAATGTTTTTTAAACAATTACTCGAAATGAATTTTTTGTGAAATAGGTATCTGATGATCGTATTGGTCGAAAACGCTTATATACAGGGTGGCACATCTTAAACAACGCAGTGAAATATCTCGTAAACGGTACAAACCATAAAAAAATGTTTTATACCAAGGTATAGAGTGTCAAGGGGGACTGCAGAAGACTGTGATATCAGATTTAACATAGGTGGTGCTGTGAAGGTCAGGCGAAGGTCAGCATCTATTGTTTAATTGTAACAGTACATTTTTCTTCCAGAATACGATACAGTATTTAATAGTGAACAGTAAATTATTAACGTACATATCAGCTAAAGTTAATAAATATTGAGATATTTAGAAATTAAATAACAGCCAAAATGAACGACAATTAGATAAATTATGGCACAGCAGATAGCCATGATATTACGCACCAGCTTTCTTGGCTTGAATTCAATTCATAAAAGAATCGAATTGACAAATTAAATTTGCTATTTAATTTGTAAATATCTCAATATTTATTAACTTTAGCTCATATGTACCTTAATAATTTACTGTTCACTATTAAATACTGTATCGTATTCTGGAATAAAAATGCACTGTTGCAATTAAAAAATCGATGCTGACCTTCGCCTGACCTTCACAGTACCACCTATGTTAAATCTGATATCACAGTCTTCTGTCCCCCTTTTTTACCATAAATATTTTTTTTACCATAAATATTTTTTTTGCTATAAATATTTTTTTTACCATAAATATTTTTTTACCATAAAATTTTAATTTATTCATTATCATCGCATGCAACAATTGAAACTGTAGAATTTTCTGTTTCATTTTCTAGCATAGTAACAATTGGCACCCACTGTAAGATTAAGACAGAGCCTCGCCTCGTGTCATATTTATACGCACTCTCAAAAGCAGCAACTAATTGTTATGCTGACGTAATCCTATATACTGCACTGTAACACCGCGTGTGCTATCCTGCACTGTAACACCGCGTGTGCTACAGTGCATGCCTGAGCCAGTGCCGCAGTGGTGGGGAGAACAGCAGCGAAGGAACGGATCAAACATTTCGTTGCATATTTTCCCTCACGCGGCTGTTCACAATCCGACATAAGATGTTTCACATCAAAAATAATTTTTAAGTTACGACAGCGTTGTTTGAGACCGTCGATAACGTCGAACTTCTTTTAAATAAACAAAACTGTTATTTTTGAGTTACGACAGCGTCGTCTGAGACCGTCGATAACGTCGAAAGTATATAAAAGAAATAACTTGCCGTTATATGAGGGTGTGAGAATTGAGGCACTCAAAGAGAGAATTGCCTGAAGCAATTACTGCGAGTATGTTGTCCTCTTTTCAGATGGAATTAAACGAAAGTGCTGCTCACTCGGCTGAACGGTTCAGCCGTTCAACAGACGAACGTGTGTGAGATACCAACGTCGATATTATCTCTCCGTTAAGATCTCGCCAAACCGACTGATAATATTTTGTGTTCTGTCCCTTTTTCAATATTCTATAAGCTTTTTTTTTGTTGCCGAGGTCACCGCTAAATAAAATTCTGATTGAATAATCGTCATGGGAGAGATATTTAAAAATTGAAAATTTATTACTACCGATTTTTTACAGTCAAGCAAGTTGAAAAAAATTGAGGTAAGGTAAAGCGCTCCACAGTGGCAAGTCGGATTTTTTATATTATTGATTAATAAATATAAACTTCTTCTAAAAGAAGATTTCCTGGATTAGTAGCAGAGCGTAGTCGTTTTCAGTTGTATTTAATTTATTGTAAATTATAGACGCGTCGACAGCTTAGGTCATTAGCGTCTTGATTAGGTACATTAAATAACAACTCACTTAAAACTAAATTACATCAGAAAACATCCATGAGCGGAGGCGGGATTCGAACCCACGACAGTCTGATCCAGAGGCCGCGAAGATATTGTCATTGTCATCGTACAAGAAAGTAGTAGAAAGTAGTACATAGTAGTAGATATAGTAATAGATAGATAGATAGATACTTATTTATTTTTAAAACCCCTGTCGAGTCTATCTGGGGCTGGTACTAATATTACTTTATATTTTCAATTTATTATTTTTGTAGTAAACTCTATAATCCAATTGACACTTTCTATTGCAATAGTTAACAAAAACCCAATTGATACTTTCTCTAGTTTTGAAATTACTTCAAGACCGCCAACTGTTAATCTCTATCTGGGCCTAGTACCAGTTCATATTTTCAATTTATTTTAGTTTTGTAATAATACATTGAAAATCCAATTGTAAGAATAAACTGAAAATCTAACTGATACTTTCTCTAGTTCTCCAGTCAAAAATAAGAAGTTTGCGCCATTTTATCGATCAGATTCAGTTAAACAAGTCTCTTTTTTAACTTTTTCTTGTATCTTTAATATTTCAACAGATATAAGCTGGGCAATGAAAAATCAGCCACCTGTATATCTCGTGCGCAATGATATTATGACTCGTGTGACTGTTAAAACCCGCTATCACTCGTTTTAACATACCGTCACTACTCGTCAGTAATATGCCTCATTACGCCACTAGATATACTTACTCTTACAATCTATACTATTTTCGATCATGGTTACTTTAGTAACACTCAAATTTCAGATGTTAACATATTAAGTTATACTGAATTGACAATTAAATTAAAATAGGCAAGTCGTTTTGAATTAATTTAATTTCTCTGTACACCGCAATAAACTTTTGGGTTTGGAGTGTCGGCAATAATATTATAGAAGGACCCCACATATTCGTGATGAATATACTATGAATAATTTCGACAGTCATAAATGACGAGAAATTAATTATAAATTGTAGATTCACAGAGATTAATATCTATGGGCAAAATTCAAAACTGTTAATGTCGATTTTTGAAGTAAAATTTCTTATCCGGCGCCACTGTCTCAACGATTTGTAGGGTAAAATGCTGGTTCGATGAAACGAAAATGTGTATATAAAAAAGCCACTAAAAAGAGGAAAATAATAAAATTTTAAGGTCGGCGCCAATTTAATTACTAAAACTTTATATAGATATATCTACTTTTATTTTATTAAATTGGCGCCAACCTCAAAATTTTACTTTCCTCCTCTTAGTGGTTTTTTTGTGAAGATTTTTGTTTTATAATTTTTTCCAATTTTTTACTTTTTAGTGACTGCAACACGTTATAGTTTACACGTTAATCACCGACTTTACTAAACTAAAAAAAGAAAACCACTGAACCGATTTAAGTAAAATTTATGTGAAATCACCCAGAAGGTATGCCTTGTTGATTAGAAAAAGAATCATCAAACTCGGTTCACAAATGCATGAGAAATGAGGTAACAAAATTTTATCGCAATCGGACGAAAGGTACAGGAACGCATACAGGACAAAGAAACATATATTCAGAGGGCAGTATAGCCTAGTGGATAGCGTACTTGGTACCAGCCTCTAAATTAGACTGTCGTGAGTTCGAATTCCACCTGCGCTCATGGATATTTTGTGATGTTATTTAGTTTCAAATTAGTTGTTATTTAATGTAATTTAAGACGCTAATGACCTAAGTTGTCGACGATAATAAATAAAGTAATGAAACATACAATCATTTTTATATAATACTACCCGTTACCCGTGGCTTCGCCCACGTATATTTCGATTTATGATTTATTATCCCCCCTCCCCGCGATAAATTCTCTTCCTGCGAAGCGAAGCCGAGCTGGTGGTGTTTATTCGCTCAAATTTTATTAATACATAACTCACTCGCTTCGCTCGTTCGCTCGGGTTTTATTAATATATTACTCACTCGCTCCGCTCGTTCGCTCGAATATTAAATTACGTCTGATCACAACGAGATTCAAATTTTGATTCAACTTGTTTGTTTCAAAAGCGTAGCTCATAGAAACTGCCAAAACAAAACAATATTGTGTAAGTACAACAATATAGAGTATTAATGTTGACACAAAAAAATTCGACTGATGACCAGTCCTATACTTCCCACCTAGTAAATATTTGCAAAAAATAAACACTCTTTTTTTTATTCTTTGACTAGGCCCAAATAACCTTAGCTGTTGGTGGTCTTTAAAACACAATTTAATTTTTATTCTTTGAAAAAAGCATGGCCCTCTTTTTTGTTTGGTGATCTATTGATGGCTAGCTTAATATAGCAAAAATCATGGTTACCTTGATTTACGTACAATTTTTATTTTTTTTAGTAAAATATTTTTTTTCTCGAAAACTATACATTTTAGAGAAAAAAAATATTTACATTTTTTTCATATTATAACATCTAGAATTCATTTATATTTTTTTTTACCTATGTTAATACGTGACATTGAGGACGTTTTTTTGAATATCTCAGGATCCACTGAACCGATTTGACTCAAAATCTAATCAGATCTAAGTTAAAGGCTGATAAACACAATAGAACAATCGGCATGCCCGTATGTTGTTCCGTTCTTAAGATATCGAAGGCGAAAAATTGACCACATACACACACACACACATACACACATACACACATACACACATACACACACACATACAGACATCAGTCAGAAAATGATCTTAAACGATTGCTAGGGTCTCAAAACGTGAAAATCTGTTAAAATCTCGAAATATTGTTTTCGGACTGAATCCATTACTTCCCTACCATAGTAGAGGTGGGAAGTAAAAAAACCCAACAATACGTTACAGACAATAATTACGGCTCCATATTTCCCCGAGGAAAGAAAACTAATAATTTAAACAGAAACTGGATTAATTGGCGGAAAACTCTGAGTTGTTCCAATTTACAATCAATTTAAATTATAGATAATAAACAATACTTCCACTGGGAGCGCCAAACAATGAGAAAGTTTGAATTTAATTCAAGCATTTATATAAAACTAGCGGCCCCGACCGGCTTCGCCCGGGTGCAATACATTACTCACTCGCTTCGCTCGTTCGCTTGAATATTATAATTACATTACTCACTCGCTTCGCTCGTTCGCTATATATATTATAAACCTTCCGTGAAAAATTATCTGATGATGAAAACCGCATCAAAATCCGTTGCGTGGTTTAGGAGGAGTTAGCGACAGACAGACGCGGAAAGCGACTTCATTTTATAATACGTAAAGAAGATGTAAATATAAATTTAATGAAATTATAAAATCAAGGCATTTCAAATATTTATGTTTGTTAATATACTCAATATCTGGGTGCCGAGCTTTGCTCGGATGAGTTAAAAAAAATAGTACTTGTATGCTGTGAGATATTATTTTCTCAGAATATTATTCCGAAGCGAATTTATTTCTGAAACATAATTTAAATAATTGTTTCTGTTAAATATTTTAAATACCTATGTGTATTTTTAAGCGTAAAAACTAAGTATCAACTTGAATCAAGAATTTTTTCCTGTAAATGTTACTTAGGTCGCCATTTTCAAATCTACCGCCGTTATTGTTTTGTTGACTGAAGAACTCGCAAAAACCGATTTGTCATTATTTACATATTGTGCAACACACTTCTTATATTAGTGTTCATTTACAGTTTTAACACTTGTGATATATTATATAAAATCTATGTAGAAATAGGCTTCGAATCGATCTGACAATTGACCGAGTTATAAGCAAAAAACCCCTTTTTTTAATTGCTCCCCTCTGGGACCAAAATTCCTACCTAGATCGATTTCTCACCCCAAAAAATCCTCATTCTGTAAATTTCATCAAAATCGTTAAGTCTAGGTAAGATTATACGTCATACTATATTTAACGTACATAATATACATATATTTTATATAGGTAATATAAAAATAACATACTTACCTATTTATTTAAATATTAGTTAAAACTACTTACATAATTATGTTTAGTTTTTATTGTTGTTTTTTTTTACTATACAAATAGTTCACGGATTATTTTAATAAGTTAAAAATTCTGTCAGAGTATTTTGACATATAAATAATGAAAGTAGTTTGTTTTCTCCAAAGCCTACTCACGATATTACAATGTTTTGAAAGGTTAAAAATCCGTTTTTAAAAATGATAAAATCGATAGGAAAACGAATTTTTCCAGGGATGAGACCTAGCTAAATCGATTTTTTGCCCCCCGAAATCCCTTTTCGGTAAATTTGATCAAAATCGTTAGAGCCGTTTTCGAGAAAATATTTATATAGGTACATAGAAACATATATACAAGATTTACTCGTTTAATAATATAGGGGGATATCAGGGTCGTATTTAAGCGGATGAACAAACTATGAAACCGCCATAAATAAAAAAAAATTTAGTAAAAAAATTTTTTTAAAGACACGCTTTTATTTAAATCTACTAAAAAGGAAAAAAATAAGTTTTAATAATTTAGAGTCACAATTATAAACGCGTGGGTTGTAAACTACGATATTTTATTAGTTACGGCCCACGCTTTTATAATTATGAAACTAAATTATTAAAACTTATTTCTTTCCTTTTTAGTACATTTAAATAAAAGCGTGTCTTTAAAAAGTTTTTTTTACTAATATTTTATTTTGTTCCTTTTAGTCGTTCAAAATTTTGTCCCCTTTTGACTCCCTTAGGGATTGAATTTCGAAAAATCTCTTCATATAGTGGGTGCTTACGTCACAAAAGAAACCCACTGTCCAAATTCCAAGTTTCTAGCTTTAGCGGTTTAGCCTAGGCGTTGAATAGTCAAAAAACCCTACTACCTTGTTTCACCCCCTTATAGGGATTGAATTTAATTCTAAAAACGATTGATTCATGTATTGTCATCGGGAATGCATACGTGTACCAAATTTTAAATCGATCGGATACGTGGAAGTCGTTCAAAATTGACTTGCAAGATTTGACAACTAACTAACTAACATACAAACATTACAAGTTCAATAAAAGACAAGCCATCCCTATCCCATTCCCTGGTGTATAAGAAAAACTATAGTGAAAGTTTATAATCAAAAGCGGTTCAGTAATTTTTAAGAACCCGGAACAAACAAACTTGACAGACAAAAATTCTGGAAATGTCTAAATCGATGTTGGTAAACTGTTACACCTAATTCGCAATTTCGCTAAAAAGTTTATTTTTATTTACTCTCATAAAAGCTCAAAAATATCACAATTTTCTAACCACATTGTATAACAGAGTCGAATTGTAAATTATATACGCTCGACAACTGAGGTCATTAGCGTATAACAGAGTCAGCAAATAATAATATTGGTTGGATTTTAGTAGGCTATGAAACAAAAAGTGACAATTAATGGTTATATTAGATATAGAATTATACCTATGTTGGTCTGTGTTGACATAAGCCAGGTGGCTATGTGGTAAAGTACTACACTACCGACAAGTTCAAACGCGAAACCTAGGTTCGAATCGCAAAGGCTTTTAATATTTATTTTATTTTTAAATAAAAATATTTATACATATATTGGATAACAATTTAAAAAATAAAAAATAGCCGAGAGTGTAGCGGAGCTGTTGTTTACATGGCGTTGCTATGGTTCCTCTATTACAATTCCCCAGTTTCCGGGTTCTAGCCCGAGAGCTGGTAAAAGTGTCAATTGGATTTTCAATTTATTATTAAAAAAAAAAAATGAATTGAAAATATGAATTGGTGCTAGGCCCAAATAACCTTAGCTGTTGGTGGTCTTTAAAATACAATACAATTAAAAAATAAAAAAATAAAATTACAATTATTTTATTTATTACATTTTACGAAGATTCAATTTTATAAGATAAATAAAAGTATAATATTGTAGCAAACCCCAAGATGTTGCGCCACTGCCTCCAATAGAAACCAGTAGAAATAAAGGTCACGGTAGTAAAGCGTGGAATGGTATCGAAGATACTGAACAACGAGTACCTGCCGGAATGTTCTAGAGAACGCGAGAACGTACTAGGCTGGGCTGCGCGACCTATATAAGCGAAGTACGAGTGAGTCAGGTCAGTCGACGGTGTCACGCAAACGGGAATCAGTCAGTACAGTGAAATAAATATTGATCAGTCAACAGGAATCAGTCAGTGTAGATTGTACTGTGACAGTGTTGAAACTTGAACAGCGAAATAAATCTGACATAAATACCGTGATATAAATTCACCTGATAAAATAAATATCAGTGTAGACAATTGTATGTATATAGTTAATTGTATGTAGTTAAGTGTTTTTAAGTGGCTCGTTTAGTTCAATAATTACCGTTAAAGTTTTTAATTGTTACGGATTATTGTAAATAAATATTTATTCCGCCAACTCAGAAAACAGTTTCGTAACAATATAAATAAAAGTATGTATTAATACAATTATTTGTATTTATCGGTATTCACGTCGCGTCGTCTGTCTGTACCCGCGAAACAGACATACCTACACATTTTTTTAAACATTTTATTTCGATGTACCTAATATGTTTCAACATACTGTGTTTATATAACATCCACACGTATTTCACATTTTTCCACAATAAAGTAGATTTAATTTAAAATAAATTCAGTGAACACGTAAAAGAAAATTTGCCTAGAATATTTTTTCGACACTATAAATGCTCCAGCACACACGCAGAATAGAGTAGCGAGGTTGATGTCAGCTAGAGAGATGACACGACATCTTGATGGAAAGATATCAGCGGCCAAAAGGCAAAAGGCTCATGTCGAATTTTTAATAAAATCAGGTTAGTCCATATATTTAGTACATGTATATAGTCAGGCTCCTATCTTTAATTAATACTGATCGGACAGAGGCTAATGACCTCTGATGTCGAGCGTCTATAATTCAATTCAATACAGATCGGGCACGGCCAGAATGAGATAAATAATGCCTATATTTTGACAGTTATTTTATTTATTTATTGTAGATTATAGACGCGTCGACATCTCAGGTCATTAGCGTCTTTCAACTACTCTAAATAACAACTATCTTAAAAGTAAATAACATCACAAAACATCCATGAGCGCAGGTGGGATTCGAACCCACGGCAGTCCAGTCCAGAGGTTGCGGCACTAAGCACGGTAACCACTAGGCTATACTGCCCTCTATTTTGACAGTTAAGGTACTTAAAGGTCATTGTACGTATTTCTATAATAGGCATGGGGAAACTACCGCATTTATTTTTGCATAATGTCCATTGTATACGTGAAGTAGAATCTTTTGGAAATCTTGAAATAATTATGATTTATTTTTTGTTACAAGCTTTTATTTAGTTTGCAATGTTTGTATGTTTGTTTGTTTGTTTAGATCAAATCTTGCAAGTCAATTTTGAACGACTAGCACGTATCCGATCGATTTAAAATTTGGTACACATATGCATTCCCGATGACAATACATGGATTAATCGTTTTTAGAATTAAATTCAATCAGGGGGTCAAACGAGGGAGTAGGGTTTTTTGACTATTCAACGCCTAAGCCAAACCGCTAAAGCTAGAAACTTGGAATTTGGACAGTAGGTTTCTTTTGTGACGTAAGCACCCACTATATGAAGGGATTTTTCGAAATTCAACCCCGGCTAAGGTAATCGAAAGGGGATAAACTTTTGAACGACTAAAAGGAACAAAATAAAATATTAGTAATAAAAAATGGTGGAACCTTTGGTGTAAAGATACGAAATGTTACAATTACCACAAAACACCAAACCATAACAAACACTCTCGACGTACGTTTCGCCAACCAAGTTGGCATCATCAGGAGATGATTAAAACTATTGTTATGGTTTGGTGTTTTGTGGTAATCGTAACATTTCGTAAAATATTAGCAATAAAAACTTTTTAAAAACACGATTTTATTATGTACTAAAAAGGAAAAAAATAAGTTTCAATAGATTAATTTCATAAGTGTGGGTCGTGACTAATAAAATACCTATCGTAGAGTTTACAACCCACGCTTTTATAATTATGAAACTAAATTATTAAAACATATTTTTTCCTTTTTAGTACATTTAAATAAAAGCGTGTCTTTAAAAAGTTTTTTTTACTAATATTTTTTTTAATATAATTTTTATCTGTTGCTTACCTATGCAGAGAAATTTTCTCTTTACTATCCAGGTGTGCAAGCTTTCACGGCCGGCATTGTTCCAAGTCTTCATGGTTTCCGGGCTTGTAGGCCGTGGTCCGGTGGTATTTCTACCTGACGTTTCGTCTACAACTGCGGTAGACATTCTCAAAGGCGATCTGGCAGCGGTCGAAGTGTCCTCCTGTGAGCCGCCAAGGAGGACACTTCGACCGCTGTCACATCGCCTTTGAGAATGTCTACCGCAGTTGTAGACGAAACGTCAAGTAGAAATACCACCGGACCACGGCCTACAAGCCCGGAAACCATGAAGATTTCTCTTTACTATTAAGTTCGAAATTTCGACATACGCTCTTTTACCTTTTGGCTAAGGATTATTCTTGCGGAAGTGGTATAAAAGTGGGTCGTGTTGTATAAAGGGGTAGGGTCGGGGAATGGGCGAGTAGTTGGTTGTGGACGATTACCGAACATCTCTCAACAGCATCTTTGAGAAAGGATCGCGGCGGCGATGGCGAGAAGTTGATGCTATGAGAAGGAGAAGTGTGTGTAGCGCGCTGTAAATAATGAACTGTAAAACTGACGCCTAACATATGAGACGAGAAAAGTGCGGCGAGGGGTGCGGGACGCACGCCCAACGTCAAATCAAGGATGGAATTACTATTGCGCTAGATTGCACAAATCGTTGTCAGAAAATCTTTGCTAGGTTGCAGAAAGCATTCTCTTTAATTTATTTATTTATTATAAAAATTGTGTTTTAAAGACCACCATCAGCTAAGGTTATTTGGGCCTAGCACCAATTCACATTTTCAAATCATTATATTTTTTTAATAATAAATTGAAAATCCAATAGACACTTTTACCAGCTCTCGGGCTAGAACCCGGAAACTGGGGACTTGTAATAGAGAAACCATAGCAACGCCATGTAAACAACGCAGCATTGCTACACGATTGACCATTCTCAAGCCCTTGCAGGTTTTCTTATGGAGACACTGGTCATAATCTAAGCCCCACTTCCCTATTTTCGTTACATTTCTAAAATGGCACCCAGTATGAGACATTAGACGTTATTGACGTCAAAAAAATTTTTTTTCATAGACATGACGACTGAAAGGACATTGGACATCCTGTATATTATTTAGCTTCATTTTAGACACACTATGTAATGGCGATAAAAATATTTTGTTGTGTAGGTAAGTACGCTAATTATTATCGTAACTTTTTTCTCGCTCCGTTAATTTCATTTTATGGCATCCTATTCATGAAATAAACACATTATTGATAGAAATAAATACAGGATGCAACAAAAATTGAAAGCAAAAAACTACATAAAATATTACTTTGTAAATATTAAACATAAAACCATTACAGGAAATTAATACTGTTCGTAACAAGTACCCCTGAAAACCGAAATATGATTTATTATCCCCCTACGCGAAAATCTCTCCTCCTGCGAAGCGAAGTCGAGCTTAAAATCACTTGGAAATATTTTGCATTTACGGTGTCACATAAATAAACATAAGACATTGCAATAAATTAATACTGTTCGTAATAAGTACCCCTGAGAACCTAAGTATGCTTTATTATCCCCCCACGCGAAAATCTCTCCTCCTGCGAAGCGAACAAAATCACTTGGAAATATTTTGCATTAACGGTGTAACATAAATGAACAGTTTATATGTTTAACCCTACGTTTTGACATTTGCATTAACGGTGTCACAGCGCACTTTAAAATTGACATATCTTTTATTTGTCAACCGATTTAAATGAAACTAACACTAAATGTTAGCCCAATCTTATTTCAATCATCACTGAGAACCACATCCAAATTGGTTCAGCCATTGCGGAGATTAGCGTGCACAAAAAAAGTGTTTTTATTTTATTATGTGTATAGATTAACGTTCCTGTGAAAACCGAAATTAACGCGAGCGAAGTCGCGGGTAAAGGCTAGTACTAGTAATAGCATAAGTACGTTCATCCCTACACTCGAGATGAAAGGATGGAATAGTAATGTCGGTTGTAGATGGGGGAGTTTATATAAACGTCACCCCAAACCAAACTTCGGAATAATAAAAGCAGATGTCTCTGCATGTCAGGTATTACAAATTGTTTTACTACTCTCATTTTAATTATTGTCAGGACTTGAAAAAATTCCTCTTTCAATTCACGTATGAATTATCGGATTTATAAAAAACTTTTAAAAAAACTTCTTTAAAAAAGCCACTAAAAAGGAAGAAAATAATAACATTTTGAGGTCGTCGCCAATTTAATTACTAAACTTTTCATATAGATCTATACTTCAATTTTAATAAATCGGCGCCGACCTTAACATTTTATTATTTTCCTACTTTTTAACCAACTTACAAAAAAAGGAGGTGGTTCTCAATTAGGTTTTATTATTTTTTTCATTTTTTTTTGTTACCTCAGAACTGTCATTTATAAACCGATTTAGAAAATTCTTTTTTTATTGAATAGGGTATACCTCAAAGTTGGTCCCATATAAATTTTATTTAAATCGGTTCAGTAGTTCGGCTGATTTTTAATAAAAGTGAGTAACGGCGTGTGATTCCTTAAGGTAAATGTCACTTTTTGACATCACACAACATAAGATGATAAGAAAGTTGGTTTAATAAAAGTGAGTAACGGCGTGTGATTCCTTTAAGGTAAATGTCACTTTTTGACACGATCACACAGCGAAAGAAGTCGTTTAAGTAAGTGAATCTGTTGGCAAGCGACTAAACTACGTATTATAAAGCCACTAAAAAGTAAAAAATAAAAAACTTTTTAACAAAAAAAAAATCTACTTCAAAAAGCCACAAAATAGAGGAAAATAATGAAATTTTGAGGTCTGTGCCAATTTAATAAAATATGAAGTCGGTTAAAAAGTATAGTATAGTGATTACTGATTAATATCGTTCTTTTTAACCGACTTCATATTTTATTAAATTGGCACAGACCTCAAAATTTCATTATTTTGGTCGATTTTTGAAGGAGGTTTTTTTTTTGTTAAAAAGATTTTTTTAGTATGAATTTTGACCCAAATTAGTATCTATCCATTCCCCATTTGTAGATTTGGGATGGTAAAATATGTTTTTTGGCTTCGGGGGACCTCAAAACGAAAAAATATTGTAAAATTTTGAAAATCTAAATTAATACCATTCCACTTGTGGAGCTGGAATAAAACTAGAGAGAAAATATATATAGTTATAAAAGCAATCGTTCAAAAATAAACGCGTCTCAACATATTAAAGTGGAAAGCAGGAAAGAAAGTTCTTTTGATCGAAATATAGTGGAGGAAGTAATACATCTACTTGTGTATAAACTAGTTAATGCAATAAACAGCAAAACTAAACACAATTGAATTTCCGATAAAAAAAAGAGCTGCGGAAATAAAATTAAAGAAAACGAATCTGTTGGCAACGTTTTCCACTGCTGCAGAAGCCAAGTGATATTGTGACAGGTTTTCAGAGGCATCAAGGCCTGGGAGCTGCAGGCTGTTGCCATTCTACTCTCCATCTATATTAAAACAAACCGAGGCCTGGTACAGAAATACCGTTTACTCTACATCATCAACACAATGCTGGATTGTATTTATTTTATTTATTGCAGATTATAGACGCGTCTATATCGTCTTAATTATACCTACATCAAAAAAAAAATTAATTTATTTACTAGAAAAAAAGAAACTACTGAACCGATTTAAATAAAAATTATATGGGACCATTCCGTAAACATTCTGAACCCAACGGCGTCGAAATTATTAAAATCGGTTAACCCTTCGAGAAGTTATGGCTGAACAAAATAAAAAATATAAATAACATAATAATGTTTAACCTTTGAATCGGATTTTGACAGCTGCGCTATATGCTTTAGTGTCATCTGTTAGCACACTTGTGAACTACAAATAACTTAATACGCCTATTAAGTTTTAGTGTCATCTATTAGCACACTTATGAACTACAAATTATTACCAGCATACTGCAAATACGTGTTCGTGTTTGAGCGAGTAACCCCGAGCGTCACCGTCGGGTGTGAATCAGTTCACTTTCTGTTTTTTTACAGTCGGTTAATAACATATCACTTAAAACTAAATGACATCACAAAACATCCATGAGCGAGGTGGGATTCGAAGCCACGACAGATTGCTCCAAAAGCCAGCACACTGACCACATATATTTCTCGATTTCTCGATATGAAAAGAATTGCAGAGATCTAAATCGAGCCTGCTCGAAAAATAATTTATCGATTGTAACGATATTTTTTTAAACTGTAAATACATAATAGCTACCAGCGCCCGCTCTAGGGGCGGTCAACCCGAACATTTATCCGAGGCGCTAAAATTTGGGGGCGGCATTTTGACTGGAGGTGGTGAGAAAAAATACCCAATTAATAGAAAATTTACAAAACTTACAAAAATCTAGTAAATTTTTATAATTTCGGAAAAGACATTAAAATTTAAATAAAACGATTTCATTTTTATTGAAAATAAAAAATATGTACCTTTATTTAAAATATATATATATATATTCTTAAGGGGCGGCAATTTGTCTTTTTGTCCGGGGCGACGTAACTGCTAGAGCAGGCGCTGTAACAACTTTCCATGCATGGTATTATGACTCGTATGACTTTAAAATTGTCACAATTCGTCAGTAATAAACCCCATTACGACACTAGAAATACAATCTACTATTATTATATTTTCAATTATTTCACTTGTTTGCTGCGCATCTCGACTGGCTTCAGTTGTACATATCTACAAGCTGTGATATGCTCCTTCTATAAATATCTATGTTCTGAGGTTTTACATAACGAGTTTTCAACGAGATTACTGTTTATTATTTTCCAATTTACCATGATTTATGGCACAGTATAGTTTTGAACTAAGCCTATGAACTCTTCCGCAATTCTGCAGTGTTTAGTCAACGTTATTGATTGTGTATATTTTTTTTTGTTTTATTCTATGAAACCCTCGTGACGTCATGTACGTTACGCGAATGACAATTTTTGCTGTAGAAAAATGATACGGCGATGTCATTTGAATTACTGTTTTTTTTTCAAGAAATATTATTTTCAACTGACAGGCTTCACTTTAAATCAATTATTTAAGTTTTTTTATTTTATTTTACTCGTTTTTAAAGCTTTTTCAATCACAAATTGTTACACAAATTATAAATTCAACTTAGTAAGTATATAAATAGCAATAAAATGTAATTGAAAATTTTTCGTTGGAAAGCAGCTAATTATATAATTGATTCCAAACATATTGGTAAAAATCATTTTACCAACCATAGTCACAGTCAGGATTCTAACCTGAACCTTTCCACTTTCGCGGCGAAATGAGCCGTACAAATCTATTAATTTATAAAATGTAATACATATTTCTTATCACATCTATATTTTAATTCTAATCTAGTGGCGTAATGAGGTATATTACTGACGAGTAGTAACAGTATGTTAAAACGAGCGATAGCGAGTTTTAATAGTTACACGAGTCATAATATCATTACGCACAAAATATATTATATGGTATTTTTTGCCTACCCACTATAAAATAGTTGCTTTTCACTTCATTATCAATATTTTCAAAAAAATTTGACAGTTCATATGTGTCGCCAACTTTACTCCCATAGTAGGCCGAGAGTAGCTGTCAGTAGGTAATGGCGGGCGGATCAGGGCAAATAAACATAAATCACTATGGAAATGGTTTGCTTTCCCACATTATAGTGTATCTGCTTGTATACTATGTACCAATCAAACACACTAATAAATAGAATAATGGATCGTCGATGGCCATCTCAAAGTACTGAATTGGCGCTGGAAGCAACGGCACTTCAGTGAATTAAAGTGTAACAGTTTAGTTTAACTTCAGGGAGCAACAAAGTTATTTCTACATCAAAACCTCATAAAGGTCTCAACAAACGTGTGACATCATCTAGGGATTTACTATACAGACTCGATGGGGAGAGAAGGAGTGGGGAGTGAGAGGGCGGAGAAACGCAAGCTCACAAAGTTAACGGAAAAATATTTTGCCACGAAGTTTTCTTTCTGTTGGTAGCTCTTACATAGCTACTTTGTTGTTTAGGGCTTCTGGGAAAGATATGAGTACCAACTATGAACAAGAAACAACTGTCACAGGGATTTTAACATCATTGTGACTTGTATTGGAAACTAATAATAAAGAAAGAAAAAAACACTAAATCGTGTATCTCAAAATATAATGCAATACGATATATCAGGGATGGCGAACCAATGGCACGCGTGGCACAGGAGGTACGCGACGGAATGTTGTTGGCAAGTCGTTATTGCGATTGAGGCACCTGGTACACAATTATTTTGTTCATTTTAACCTTTCAAAATTTTACCCCCCTTTGACACCCGTAAGGGTTGAATTTCGAAAAATCCTTTCTTGGTAGATGCTTACGTCAGAAAAGGAACCAGCTGTCCAAATTGCTAGTTTCTAGTGTCAGCGATTTGGCCTGGGCGTTGATTAGTCAAAAAAAACCCTACATCCCCGTTTGAACCCCTTAGGGGTTGAATTTAATTCTAAAAACGATTTATTCATGTACTGTCATCGGGAATACATACGTGTACAAAATTTCAAATCGATCGGATACGTGGAAGTCGTTCAAAATTGATTTCCAAGATTTGATACAAACACACAAACTAACATACATATTGCAAGTTAAATAAAAGCTTGTAAAAAATATACTCAAGTAAATATATTCATTACTATCAAAAATTTACCAGAAAAAAGAATTTAAAAAAATTCAAAAATTCTTACCTGTGGATAGTCTCCATCTTTCGTTTGATAATCAAACACATAAAAATAAGTTTTGGGTCCCGAAGGTTCTTGTCCAGGTTGCGGCGGTCTAGCACTCAACAAATCACCCGTTTGCACAAGCGGCGCTACAAACTGTGCATCACTAAGCGCCGCGACGGCAGCGTCACGTGTATTAATTGGATGTTGCACCGTCCTTTCCCAATCAGTATACTCATTAACAACCGTAAAAAATATTTCACTCAAATGATAAGTATATGCATTTCTAACATAAGTTCTGATAATTTTATCGCGTCTTTCTCCTTCAAAACCAGCCTGAATGTCATTGGCTGAGAACCTCCACAAAGCTTCACTTGTCACAACACCGAATAACAAATCGTATCTGTTCGTACCACGTGATGATAAAGTAGCTTCACCACTACGTTTCATATTAGAATTAACTCCAGTTGCCGGCGCGGACGCGAAACTTTGTAAATCCGAAGGTAGAAAATAAGTTAACAGTTCTTTAGCAAAATCTGTTTTAATAACAACACCATCAACACTTGGTCCGAACGAGCTTAAATACGCAGGCGCCGTTACATCGGCATTCAATAAATCTTCTAACGGAGTTTCCCGAAGACAATCGACGATGTATTCGTGATCTTTCGCCACGTCTTCGGGGATCGTGCAGTTGACTTGACGTGCTAACCTCACGGCATAGTTGACAGGATCTTCGACAAGCGCCCATGACGATAATGCCGATCCGGAATGGAGGATTGCGCGATGGAACAAACCCGGCATGACGGTTGGTGAGATCATTAAAAAATTGATACACGCTGCACCGGAACCGTGACCAATCAGAGTCACGTTTGTCGGGTCGCCGCCGAATAATGAAATGCTTTGTTGAATCCAGTGCAGCGCGGCGATTTGATCCATTAAGCCGTAGTTGGCTACGCGAGCCTTCAAATGCGGTGCCGGATTTGCGTTGAGAAAACCTGAAATGAAAGGAAAAAAATTAATAAAGTGTGATTTTTATACTCCTTTTTATTTATTTATTGTAGATCTATAATCTACAATAAATAAATAAAAAGGAGTATAATTATTATTTATTTATTTATTTATTGTAGATTATAGACGCGTCGACATCTAAGGTCATTAGCGTTTTTCAACTACACTAAATAACAACTAACTTAAAACTAAATAACATCACAAAACATCCATGAGCGCAGATGGGATTCGAACCCACGGCAGTCCAGTCTAGAGGTTGCGGCACCAAGCTCCTTTTTATTACAATACCAGCGGCAGGCACGTAGTCAGGGGGTGGCCTTAAGAGGCTGAAGTACATCCCTCCCCCCCCCCGAAATTTCATAAATTCTAGCAAATTTGTGCTTTTTTATGAAAAAGTGTTTTTAAATACATTTCCATTATAATGAATGTGTCATTTATGACCATAATTTTTCATGCAACGAATGTAATAATAATTATTACATTCATTGGTTGAAAAAATTGTGTTTTAAAGACCACCAACAGCTAAGGTTATTTGGGCCTAGCACCAATTCATATTTTCAATTCATTATTTTTTTTAATAATAAATTGAAAATCCAATTGACACTTTTACCAGCTCTCGGGCTAGAATCCGGGAACTGGGTCGTTGGATGAAAGTTGCTGAAAGTTAGTGAGAAATTTTATTTACTTTTTGATTTTTAAGCTCCACCCGAAAAAAATTCCTGGCTACGGGCCTGACTAGCGGTCTGATCCGGCTTCGTCCAGGTGTTATGAATTTATGATTTACCAACGCATTACTCACTCGCTTCGCTCGTTTGCTCCAGTTACCTATCGAACAGTGGAAAAAAAATTGAAATCGGTTCAATAATTTGTGAGATTATCCCTAATTTTCACCCGGGCGAACCGGGCCGGCCAGTTGTTATAGCCTATGTTTTAAAGCAAAGTATCACCTATATCGAACATTGAAAAAAAAATTGAAATCGGTTCAATAATTTCTAATATTTTAATTAATATTTTAATTTTTTTAACTTGTTATTTTTGTAGTTTTCCTAATCGTACGGGGCTTGTAATGGCGACTTTTCCGTAAGATTCATTAAAATAAATAAATACATAAATAATTTTTCTAACAAATGACATAAAAAAAATCTTTGAAGTCAGGTGGAATTCGAATAATTTTTATCAAAAAGTATAGTGTTTAAACGACTTACGCAGATTTTCCATAAAGCAATATAACTTCTTGGATTCTAAGTTTATTAAAAAGTAGAATATTTCACCGTTTCACGGAATGCAACCACCTCTTCTTTTTTTCCAAGAGTCTTGCGTTACTTTGTTCAACTACGTTATACGTTCAGCTATGTTCAGCAAGCAGCGTTATAAGTATAAAAGTTATATAATTTATACTACCTTAGAGAAAGGAGATTTTATTCAGCTAGTTGGGTGTAAAACTAACATAGCAACGGTCGAGAAAGAGAGAGATTGTCGATTGAGCGTCTATAATCTACAATCTCTCTCGCACTCATACACGTCCCCACATCCCACGCCCTAATCCGATAAATAGAAGCATCAATTCAATTTTAAATGTATTATTAAAAAAATAAAAAAATTGTACTAGACAGTAATAACCCTATAGGTCTTGCTGCCCTTAAGAAATACCATTATGTAATTAGGAAATGGATATCTGTCAGAAATTTAGTTTTCTTGGAAGTTTTTCAAGTATTTTGTAAAGGGGAGGATCTAGGATTCCCGGGGTCTAGGGTTTATTGAACTGTAATGTGGCCCCATTTTTTAGCTCATTGTTAATGAAAAAGTATTAAAAATTTATGATAATAATTCAATTTTTGTGGGCCCAAGGTTTAGGCCCCATTAAACTCTATATAAATCCGCCCCATGAATTTGTATGAGAATTAGTTTCCAGAATTTTATTTGTCTGTCTGTCTGTCTGTTTGTACACGCTTCGCTCGCAAATCATGTCTTGTTAGGTTATGTTCAGTGTTGGGTTATGTTTAGATTATTTTTAATGCACTCTGAAGGAGGAGCAAACTACTATTTTTACAAAAAAACATAATTTAGGCTTAACCTACTAATAACGTGATTTAAAAAAATGCTTACGTTTATTTTGTGAACACTGATATTATTGATTTTTTTAAAATTTTCAATTTTGGATTTCACAGAAACTGCACGTAATTTAATTTTGAAAAAAAAACTAACTATTTAAATATAAGTAATATTTTGAACATATGTCAGGTCCACTCTATTTTTTTGAATTTCTTTGTCCGAACATGCCTTTTATCATTAATGTAAGCAACTGAATATTAAAAAAACAATTTTTAATAAACAAATAACATAATACTGAAATATATAAGTGAATAAAATATAAACATGTACAATAAAACACCTATGTCCTATAAATTTCAGAAGCAACTAAATAATAATTTTATCAGTAGACATCGACAAACGTTGAGGCCAGTTCAGTCAGAAATATTACCTAACCTAATAAATATTACATAAGCAGACAGATAAATTGATTTTATAAATTAAAGGAACTCATAGACAGTCAGATGTGCTTGGCGATCAATTTTCTCCGACCTACTATACTAATGCTGGGTTGCAGAAAGCGTTGTTAAAAAATCTGATTTGGCGATGACTTTATAGATTGTGATCACACATATTTCTCCATGAAAAAAGCATTGAAGAATTTCAAATCGATCTTGCTAAAAAAATAATTGATTGATTGAAACGATATTTTTTAAAACTGTGTATACATTTAAAATAGTTTTTTGTACAATTTCCACTTCGAAACAACATTTTTCTAAGCATTTTGATCAAAATTTAGCTTGAAAAGCGATCTTTTTCTATGTAGATCAATCATTTATTTTTGTGTGAGTACAATCTAATGTTCTAGCAATAAAACTACGTGATTGGTCGCTTCAAACTCAGTATAACAACCAATCAGATACTTTGTGCATTCAAGAAGATATTGATCCACTTCAAAATGTACTCAGGGGCTCTTAAAATCCAAAATGGCGACCAAAATTTCAATGTTTCCTAATTATTACGGTCTGATTTGATTGATATTTAGTTTATATATTAAGTATCTTCAAGTGCTAAACACGAATTCAAGGTTAGAATTAGCCACTAAAAACCAAGATGGCGGCCAAAAATTAAATTTTTTTATTTACTGTCAGATTTGATTGATTCTTGATTTCTACACATACCTATATTGAGGTGCTGAGTGTCATTTTGAGGTTTTGAGGTCAAAATTAAATTTAAGATAAAACTTTGTTTTTTTTTTAATTAAAATTGGACTGGTGATAGTTCTGTACCGAAGCAACGATATGTATTGTTAACGATTGTGATAACGTAAGGAAGTAATAAAAAAGACAACCAAGTTTTTAACTTCAAAAGAATTTTAATTAAGCGTTAGAAACAAAGGCCTTGTTACAGGAAATTAATTTTTATTTACTGGACAAGAGTATCGTCGTTATTAAATAACATTTGTCAATGAAAAAAGATTGCAAAAGGGAAAACCGAACATGAAATTCGCATGGCGCAAAAAATAAAAGGTTATGTAATTATATCATTGTCTTGTTAATACTTTTGACTTTCAATAAAGAATGAAAATTTCATTAATGAATTAAGAAAAACAATTTGCAATCATCGCATTTTCAGTGATGCGGTAAAGCAAAGGCGCAGCCAAAAAACAGTTGAGGGATGTAATTTTTTTGAAGTAAAAAACGTGACGGAAGTAAGGATGGGAATGAGAATAGAAAGAATACAACCGCGATACTAGTACAGAGGAATTAATTATTTCGCTAATAGATGGCTGTAAAAAAATGTCTCTCCTTTGGTACAATAATTGTTTAAGATGGCGCTTATTTAAAAACATATAAATGAGTAAGATGACTGCATCATTCGTCAACACCCAAACCGCTCAATTTAGGAATTTGAAATTTGGACCGAATACTTCTTTTATGATGTAGGCAAAGAATAAGAAATTATTTTGCGAAATTAGCTTCTAAGGCGTTCAAAAGGAGGTGTGATTTTTTTTGACATACCTAACGTCCATATATCGCACAAGTCGTTAAAGTGCGAAATATTGAATTCAAAATACGTGTTCGATCGTGTGTTTTTTTTTATTTCAGCCCTCAAGGGAATGAAAAGGAGATGCCAATTTAAAAACTATGAGATTTTAAATTCAGCAAATAAATGTCTCATTAGAAATAAATAAACACATTTTTCAAAATTTCCAAAAATTTTAAAATTTTAAAAAAAATTTTTCTTAAAAATTTCAAAATTTTCAAAAAAAAATTTTTCAAAAATTTCAAAATTTTCAAAAAAAAATTTTTCAAAAATTTCAAAATTTTCAAAAAAAATTTTTTCAAAATTTTCAAAAAAAAATATTTCAATAATTTCAAAATTTTTAAAAATAATTTTTTCAAAATTTTCAAAAAATTTTTTTTCAAATATTTCAAAATTCAACCCCAAAATACGTTGGAAGAGAAGTGTATTTTATGTACCCGGGCGAATCAGGGCCGGACAGGTAATGAAATATATACAAAGACACGCCTTAACCCCTTCAAATTTCAAAACTACTCTGTCACTAATTGTCAGTTTGTATACACATAGAATGCTGAATGATAGAACACACAAGTATCCTTGGTCAAACATCGTCATCAAAGAAGTGTTGTTCTCGAGTAACATTGCGGCAATTAATACCTTACTTTGGAGACAGTTATAGTGTCTCAGCACGTATCGTCTTACCTTTCATCTCGGTCTCTGTCCCTGTACACGGCCGTCTTCACACTTATAACATAAAGCTCTCGAAATTTACCTGTTAGCTATATTTACTACTAATAGACCGAGAGCTAGTGACAATTTTTTGGTGTTATTTATTCAAGGCCTTATTTTGGTGAAGATGTTGAGGGAGGCATATTAAAGTGCTCTGAGTAAAGGATTTTGCTAAATAGCGGTATAGGAGGGATGCAGTCCGCACCCAAAATGTGACAAGAAAAATGGTTATTGCTTCAAGGCTGAAATTGTTTGTATAGCTTTTCGGTGACCCAATAATGCCATTATAATATTTGCAGATCGATTGGTCAGTATCAAAGGGGTGGCATATTACTCTAAACGTGTCATGTACCTGACGAAATTTATATTATTAGTTCAAAGTTCAAATTTTAATATGTTGTTACGGCGACTGTTTTAAGCATATATTTTAATTTGCAGAACAAAAGTATACTTTAAAAGTATCTAAAATACTTTTTACCACCCCTTGTTCAGACCCGAAACTCATTTGTGATTTGTGCACAGAAATGACGCTACTATCTTCTCTAAGTGATACTACTCTACTTTTCCTACAGCCTGTACAATGGAACGCAGAGACAAAAGTAACGAGGAAGTTAAGAAGGAAGGAACAGGGTGCTCAACGAGGATGACGACGACGAGGACGAAGGTGACAACAAGTGTCATCAGCTCCTTCTATATATAACGTATGTTATCTCGTGTTACAATCTCAGGTGTGTCGTTAGCAGTTGTGGAGGAGGCCGTCTCTAATTGTGAAAAGAAATCCAATACCGACTACAACTTGCCCACCAAACACTGAGAGCTAACGTTACATAATTCTTTAGTGACGCTGAAGAATATTGGGGTCTTTATGTACCCTATCTTATGTTAATTGCTATGGTTAGTAATTAATATTAATTTTCATAAATATTGTTATTTTTGTACTTGAAAAAGTCTAAATATATAGACGAAACGTCGTTTCATTCAATTAAATAAAACAAATATTTTGTCCACTATCCTGCGATTATTCTTAATTTTATTATAATCACGATGGACACGATTTCTAATATAAATATATAGAGAGTGTCCAAGACTTGCGTTGTCGGCCGATATATTGATTTTGGGTGAAGATAGAAAAAAAGTTTAAAAACAAAAGTTGCATAAATTTTAATGGTGTATAACCTAAAAATATTTACAATTATACAGTCTTGTGGCAGAGCAAAGTTATGTTTTTTTTAACCTAGCACCCTGTTTTTATTTGTTTTTTCAATTCTGCACCTAAATGTGAATAGAAATTGTAATGGAAGCAATGCTCGAAAATTCAATAATTTTTGAGTTATTCAAGTTTTTTGAAATTTTTGACACATGCAGACCTTTACCTAAAATTCGACATAGCCAAAACAGAAACTTTTATCAAACTAACATTTTGAGGATCACTAGATAATGGACGGACAAATCAATGTCTGTCCTAAAAAAATGAATTTATTATACAAGGTGTTCAAAATAATGTACTTCTTTTACCTAACTTCAATCACGTGTAACTTTTGATTGTTAAATACAACGAGGTTATTACTTCCCACCTCTACTATGGTAGGGAAGTAATGGATTTAGTCCGAAAAAAACATTTCGAGATTTTAACAGATTTTCACGTTTTGAGACCCTAGCAATCGTTTAAGATCATTTTCTGACTGATGTCTGTATGTGTGTGTGTGTGTGTGTATGTGTGTGTATGTGTGTGTATGTGTGTGTGTATGTGTGTGTGTATGTGTGTGTGTGTGTGTGGTCAATTTTTCGCCTTCGATATCTTAAGAACGGAACAACATACGGGCATGCCGATTGTTCTGTTGTGTTTATCAGCCTTTAACTTAGATCTGATTAGATTTTGAGTCAAATCGGTTCAGTGGATCCTGAGATATTCAAAAAAACGTCCTCAATGTCACGTATTAACATAGGTAAAAAAAAATATAAATGAATTCTAGATGTTATAATATGAAAAAAATGTAAATATTTTTTTTCTCTAAAATGTATAGTTTTCGAGAAAAAAAATATTTTACTAAAAAAAATAAAAATTGTACGTAAATCAAGGTAACCATGATTTTTGCTATATTAAGCTAGCCATCAGTAGATCACCAAACAAAAAAGAGGGCCATGCTTTTTTCAAAGAATAAAAATTAAATTGTGTTTTAAAGACCACCAACAGCTAAGGTTGTTTGGGCCTAGTCAAAGAATAAAAAAAAAGTGTTTATTGTTTGCAAATATTTACTAGGTGGGAAGTATAGGACTGGTCATCAGTCGAATTTTTTTTTTTGCTGGAATTGTATTCTTTAGAATATTTACTAACACTTTATTAAGGTTTCTCCATACCTAAACCAAATATTTTAATACGAAAATATTAGGTTTACATATGAAGAAAAACATTCATGAGCGAAGGCGGGATTCGAACCCACGATAGTCTGATCCAGAGGCCGCGACGCTAAACCACTAGACCGCACTGTCCTCCCATTCACTATGTGAACGGTAGTAGATAGGTATAATATAATACTATGCTATTTACCTAATATTCCAAGTCGATAGTTGAGTGTGACCACCACCAGGTCGGCGTAGGCTGCAAGTACACTGCCGTCATACGGATTTCCCGAATTCCATTCGAACGATTCGCCGTGAATGTACACCACCACAGGACGCCGGACCTCGGTGTTCACTGCAATGAAAAAATAAAACGTTTTATTATATAGCATAGTGTATAATAATAGAGTTAGATAAACCAATTGAATTTGGGGCTTGTTTAGTATGAAGTCATGAAAGCCGATCGCACAATGGCGCTTAAAACTAGAGCAAAAACAAACTGCGCAAGTCTCAAAACTTGCGCAGTTTGTTCAAATGTAGATGGCGTTACTGTTACATTCGGTTAGTGATGTAAATGCGTATACATAATACTCTGGTATAAAACGTTTGTATAAAACGGTATTATACGGTATGTAAAAAAAATAATATACCCCAGTTTTATACTAGTTATAAATACTGCGTATTTTACTATTTTATACAGCACGTATAAAACGTTTAACACCGTTTAAAACGGTTTAATACCAAAATGAGAACAGGAACTTTTCCTATTATTCTGTTGGCAATGCACCGTAACCGTAGTGTGAAAAAGTAAAAAACCGTTTTATACTGAAAAAATACGGTATTATACCTTGGGTTTATTATAAATAAAAAGTTTAATACCGTATTTTTACATCACTACATTCGGTATACGCTCCATTGTTTTGTGTTTTTTCGCTTTAAAAAAATCGCTAAAATCTTTAATATATGCATTTTACAAATTGCCATAGTTGATAGAAGAAACGAAGTGAACACAAACAAACTATATCCTGCGTACAACATAGTAGGTATGTTCTTTCAAGTAAAGATTGCATTAAAAAAAATTTTTATTTCCAGTCATTACCACCAATTATTTAAAATATAAAGAACATTAAAAGTGAAAAACTTATATAATATATTTTTCCCCCAGGTTTAATGCTTTGTCGCTATACGCGGAAACAGCTGTTACAGAAATTCTAAACTTGTGTTAATAACTTTAAAATATTTTACATTATAATTATAATATTCTTAAAGAGTTGCGAGTCCTTACGCTCTTTTGTATAATTTTTAATGAAATTTACACATACATAATTATAAATACATAATACAGTGCATTTAGCACACTAGTTGCACAATATACTATTATACTTATATGCTTTTATTTTTTTAAACGTTTAGTTCAGAAATACTTCTTCAAATTAAATTTATAAAAGTCGCTACCTCTTTTCGAGACAGATTAACTTTATCGAATTAATAATAATTCAATTTTGCTGCCCTTGTCGAGATTTGTTTCCTTGCAACAGATGTGTTTTAATACGCAATTTTGTAACATTTTCACTAAACCGACTTTATGCACAATTACCACGTCAACAGTCAGTAACGGCGCCAGAGGGTGGGTCATAGCACACCTTAAACTGTCTTGGCCCACCCTGACATAATGCCCAATCTCTAGGTTATCTTTTAAATACGTTTTTAACCCTCGAAATTTCAACAATTTATTGCAAGTAGCTTGTGTTAAAATTTTATCGAGCACTGAAATTTTTAAATAAATGTTATTGGCCCACCTTCAGATCGCACGGTGCCCAACACTGGCCCACCCTAGCAAAAAACCCTAACGCCGCTACTGTCTAGAGTCCGCTCTTCTTATGTTAAATCGTGCAGATATTTACATCTACTTTTTGTTAGTTTTTTTATAACAGTGTATGAATTTTACAAACAAATGTTGTACATTTCAAATATGTGTTGCAAAAAATTATGTAACTATACCTACTTATATGCATCTAGTACAATTAAGAATAAGACGCGAGTGCCACACCTCGTGTCTTATAATTATTTGTACCTACTATAGATGTATAAACTACTATTTTTTACACAAAAACAGCTAATTTGGGGTAAGAAGTATAAATTATAACTTCTGCATTTTTTGTGTGTGTCAAACCCGATATTAACGCGAGCGAAGCCGCGGGTAACGGCTAGTTTCTAATAATTCATTTCCCAGTTTCATGCACGTTTAAATTATAAATATTGTCACAATGCGACATTCGGAATAAATGGGGAACAAATGCACCCCCAACAACAAAATGTCACATTTAGTGATATTGGCCAATCTATTAACTAGTAGGTAATTGTCACATTCTGCACCCCAATTGGTCGGTAAATATTGGCGAACATTTTGGGGTAGTTTGAGTATTCATAATTTTGTTGATTTGTGCCTATACAATATTAAAACTACGATTTAATTACTTGGATACAAAGTTGAAAGATTATTATTAAATAATTTTAATTTTGATAAAAAAAATTCGACTGATGACCAGACCTATACTTCCCACCTAGTAAATATTTGCAAAAAATAAACACTCTTTTTTTATTCTTTGAAAAAAAAACATGGCCCTCTTTTTTGTTTGGTGATCTACTGATGGCTAGCTTTAATATAGCAAAAATCATGGTTACCTTGATTTACGTACAATTTTCTTTTTTTAGTAAAATATTTTTACTTCCCACCTCTACTATGGTAGGGAAGTAATGGATTTAGTCCGAAAAAAATATTTCGAGATTTTAACAGATTTTCCCGTTTTGAGACCCTAGCAATCGTTTAAGATCATTTTCTGACTGATGTCTGTATGTGTGTGTGTGTGTGTGTGTGTGTGTGTGTGTATGTGTGTGTGTGTATGTGTGTGTGTGTATGTGTGTATGTGGTCAATTTTTCGCCTTCGATATCTTAAGAACGGAACAACATACGGGCATGCCGATTGTTCTATTGTGTTTATCAGCCTTTAACTTAGATTTGATTAGATTTTGAGTCAAATCGGTTCAGTGGATCCTGAGATATTCAAAAAAACGTCCTCAATGTCACGTATTAACATAGGTAAAAAAAAATATAAATGAATTCTAAATGTTATAATATGAAAAAAATATAAATATTTTTTTCTCTAAAATGTATAGTTTTCGAGAAAAAAAATATTTTACTAAAAAAAATAAAAATTGTACGTAAATCAAGGTAACCATGATTTTTGCTATATTAAGCTAGCCATCAGTAGATCACCAAACAAAAAAGTGGGCCATGCTTTTTTCAAAGAATAAAAATTAAATTGTGATTTAAAGACCACCAACAGCTAAGGTTATTTGGGCCTAGTCAAAGAATAAAAAAAAAGAGTGTTTATTTTTTGCAAATATATAGGTACTAGGTGGGAAGTATAGGACTGGTCATCAGTCGAATTTTTTTTCTCGAAAACTATATATTTTAGAGAAAAAAAATAATTACATTTTTTTCATATTATAACATCTGGAATTCATTTATATTTTTCTTACCTATGTTAATACGTGCGACATTGAGAACGTTTTTTTTAATATCTCAGGATTCACTGAACCGATTTGACTCAAAATCTAATCAGATCTAAGTTAAAGGCTGATAAACACAATAGAACAATCGGCATGCCCGTATGTTGTTCCGTTTTTACGATATCGAAGGCGAAAAATTGACCACATACACACACACACACATACAGACATCAATCAGAAAATGATCTTAAACGATTGCTAGGGTCTCAAAACGTGAAGATCTGTTAAAATCTCGAAATATTTTTTTCGGACTAAATCTATTACTTCCCTACCATAGTAGAGGTGGGAAGTAAAAATTGTTGAAAACATAAAAAAAACTGGGGTGTAGTTTTATGAAACCACGGTGCAAGTGAAACTTTATTGCCATAACCCTAAACGCTTTTGACCCGAATCGAAGTTTGACTCTATGATAGTAAAATATAATAAAAAATAAACAGAAAGAATATAATCGAAATAGAAAAAATTATAAATCACGAGGTACGCCGTGGGACACTCGACAGAAGCTATGCTTTTTATTCTTATTATTAAGTATTGAATTTAAAACCGAATTTATTTACATATAAAAGCTATAGAAACTATAGCAACAATACGCGCTGCCTAGCCAATGAGGCGCGTTGCATCGCCGCGTTCGTGACGTTTTTTTTGTGATTTAGGTCCCCATTCCAAACGTGAGTTAAGAAGCATAGCTTCAATAAATATCAAGTAGAATATGGAATAGTTTAAAAAAGAAACTAAAATTAAAGGTGCCGCCCGGGTTTCCTACCAGCGACCTACTACGTATAAAGCAGCTGCGATACCCCTACGCCACGCATCCCGTTGTGTTTACTGCTAATATTTATGATATCTATACCAAGTTGAGTGTTTAGGTCTGCAATAGTGTTGAGATACATACGCGATTCTTCGATCGGACGTGACGTGACGTGACTTCGACATGCGTAAATGTATATAAATGTTCGACTGCACTCGAAAATCAAATATTTATTAAATACTCGACCCGAAAAGAAAATTCCACACCCCTATATACTGGGTTGGATTATTTTATTCACCCCTGAGTTATATTATAAAGATACAAAAAAAAGGTAATAATTTCAAAAAAGTACCTAATAAGTATTATTGTTTCAAAAATACGGTTGATTGATTTAAATGCATTTTTTAAATTAACGATTATGATTAATGACCTTTTTCAATACTGCAAGCGCCATTTATTTTTGAAAATAATCGAAGCACAGGATATCAACAGATAACCGACAAACAATAAAGGCATTGTTTTAACATTAATGTCTAAAACGAAGCGCCACATACTGCGCTGCCATCTAGTGTCAACAATGGGGTCGCGTAGGAGTACGTCTGTGCCAGTAGGGATATGTCTATCACTTCGATTTAACTTTGTAAAAAATAAATATATAACGATAACAATGGAATCAGCATGAATGCTGCCCTGATTATGTTTAGGACAAGCGACTAGGCAGTGCAGTCAGGGTCCATTCTGATTGATCGAATACCCTATTTTGATGTAGTTTGGCACACACAGACACACCTAAACGAACGTAACAACTAGCTAGTGAACCCTGTATACTAATATGGATAGTTGATAGCGATTAAAAAATGGGTTTTGTATGTGGAGAATATTCAAACACATATACTTCAAGACAGGCATTAATGTTCACAAAATTAGAATGAAAACTTCAGATAAGGCTTATAATCTATTTCTTTCTATAAAATTCGATCAATTTTCTGACATTTCAAAATAAAACTTAATTTAAATTTATTTTTCCATTCCAATTTCTCAAGAACACTGTTATTGTATAAATTTTGGACATCCTAATATCTCAAATAATAATATTAAATTAGGTTTAATTTTGAAATGTCAAAAAATTGATCGACTTTTATAGAAAGAATTAGATTACAAGCCTTACCTGAAGTTTTCATTCTAATTTTGTGAACATTAATGCATGTCTTGAAGAATAAGTGATTGAACATTCTCCACATGCAAAACCCATTTTTTAATTGCTATCAACTACTCGTATTAATATACAGAATTCACTAGTTAGTTGTTACGTTCGTTTGAGTGTGCATAAAACGACATCAAGATGGGGTATTCGAAAAATCAGAATGAACCCTGACTGCAGGGCCTAGTCGCTTGTGTTTACACCTTGTACACTGTAAAAAATGGATGTAAAAAATACTTTGAAAGTTAAGGTAGAATTCGCTCGATTTTCTAAGTGATTTTACATTATTATTTATTTTTACACAGAAAACTTCATAAAAACTTGGACTTTTACTGTAAAGTTAGACAAAATTGTGATTTTTACATAAAGTAAATTAAAATTAGATAATTTGTGTAATATTCCAATAAAGTGTGTAAAAATTACAAAATAAAATGTATAATTACATATATAAAATGGATGAATACAAAACAAATTAATGTAAAATTAGTAACCACGCATGCGCAATGTGTTTTTATGAAATCTACGCGATGTGCAGGCGATACCTGTTTGCGACGCCATTGTCTCTTTGTGTGTCTATTACCAGATTAATCGCTGGCTACAAATGGACTATCGATAATCTATGCAATCGGCCTTCTTATTTCTTACAGTGTATACAAAATATAGTTCAACCTTCCACCCCGGACTAAAAATTATTCTAAAAATTATAACACTTATAAATTTTAAGGTAAATTAATTATTAATTACATACTGTCCACAGAAACTCAAAACGTTGTATATCTATAGGTAAAACCTAAGGCTTCCCGGCCTAACGAGTTTATTAAGTTGTTAAAACTTATAAAATGTTAACTCTCGCATGTATAATGATTCGACTGTTTAATAGCTGTACTATGCTTTGCAGTTTATTTAAATAGTCGACTCTCGCATGTAGTGTGTTTTCAACGTGAAATTGCTATATATAAGAAGAGCTCGGTTTCCACTCTCGGGCACTGTGGAGAAATCGGTAACTCACCTAGCCGGAAACTGGGGGTTTCGGGTTCAAGTCCCGACAGTGGTAATTTGATTTTTTCTTAGATATAGCTCAAAAATCATGGCAGCCTAGCTGTCTGAGATATTTATTATTTTCACCTAATTGTTATGTGAATAATATGGTGTGGATATAAGGGGTTTTAAATCGATTGATTTTATCATATACCAAAATAAATTAATTATGAGTAAAAATTGACAGTTTTAATCTTATGTTTCGATTCACTTTTTATACTGTATTCAAAATCGGTTAAACGGTGTAAGCGGCAAATTTCCAAAACAATAATTTGAACCGCCAGATAGGTTTGACACATATGCAAGCGACATTTTATAGTAAACGGAACAAATTTATTGCCTAGATATATATAATACAGAACACAAAACATTGCTAAAGTGTTGTCCGAACACTTTTATGCACAGGGTGAAAAAAGTTCCGGTCACATTACCATATATACGAGCGTAGTTTATATGAGTTAGTAGTTTTTCATACATTTCCGTGTGTATGTTGGTAACACTGCGGTCTGAACAACGTGCATAAGATATGGCCGCATTTTACCCATAGATATACAGACTATGTCTATGGTAAAACCTTTGTACTGCTGCTGCCGCTCAGATATTTTATTGTTATAAAACGTTTTGGTTTTGTTTAGACTCCAAACAATACGCGAGATAAACAATAAAATGCAGCGGAAATTATTTGACATTAGGGTTTTAGTTTATTAATTAAGAGGACAATAATTCCTTTGTAACTGTCTCACTCGTGTGCTTTTTCTTTTTTTAACTGTAACGTTATTTTTAAAAAAGTTTGAAGTTCTGTTTAACCTTTGTTCGTTGTTTGCCAGACATTCATTTTGTATTAATGTATTATTTAATATAATTTTTATTTTAAAATTGGAACCTCAACATTTTTTTGCTCAATCAGTTCGAAAAAAAAGTTCATTTCTTGTATAGCCAGAAATTTGTTTCAGAAAATTTGAAGTTGATTGGGCTAGACTTGTTAGGCCGATTTTTTTCAAATTATACTACATAAAGGAAAAACATTGCCTAATGTTATGTCTTCAGTAGAAGTAGTTTTTTTTATATTGAACAGAAGGTTATTATAGTAATTCAAAGTACAGAATGAATTTCATTTTATCAAAAGTTTAACATAAAAGATAATTATAACATAAGACAATTGTTAAATAACAGAATAATTGTAGTTAATAAGAATTAAAGGTAGATACACAATACCTAACAAAAATGTCGATAGTAATTTTCGTAAGACAAATTCAGGTAAAGCTTCACGAACAAAAAATATTTTAGCCACAAAATATGAATGTAGACTAGACTTTAGAAAATATCGGCGAACAATTTATTATCTGACTATTGTCTGTCTCTTCACCCCGCGAAAAACGCCATCGCACGAACACTCCCCCCCCCCCCGCGAACGTTTTTTGGGAAACTACTCCCTACACCCCACTTCCTTTTCACTTCGCAAAAACACCATCGCACCAGCACCCCCTTCTCCGCAGGAAGCTTTCCCTCTACAATCGTTGCAAAACCAAAACTACACAACCCCCTAAGTTTGATTAATAAATTGTTTGCCGATGTTCTCTAGGAGCTTTTTAAATGTAGTTGTTTCAAATCAAATCTAAATATTCTGAGAATTTCTGGTGTAAAATAAATTATTTCTTGCTTCTTGAAACTCTCATTGTATTATTCCATTTAGAAAGATTCCCCATCTTCGGAAATATATTATAAAATAAATTAATTTAAGTTTTTTAGACTATATTTGGGAAGGTGTATTTAAAATTTAAATAAAATAAACTGACGCAGAATTTTCGATAAAATTCACAAAACACATACATAAATAAATGCGCACGCATATTGTTTTGCGCGTTAGCAACGCTGCCGGTTCGATAGCTCTTTTTAGTGTATTTGCCATATGGCACATACACTATTGGCGTCGGTCGGATGGCGGGACCTAGGGGTCGGACCAAAATTTCTCGACGTTTCATACCCTCCTGAACAGTTTGCCGCCATTTTTGGAAATGTCTATTTATATATGTATATATATATATATATTTATATATATATATATGTGTGCGGGCAATAACTTTCGAAAGAGTTAATTGATTTTGACGAAATTTGGTAGGCACGTTGAAATCCATCACCGCACGAAGCCTATTTAAAATGGGCTCAATCGGACCATTTTAAGGGTAGTTTTTAGGGGTTGAAAAATGTTTTTGGGCCCAAAAATGCCGAAAAAATTCTCAAAATCGTTTCAAAATTGAAATTTAACCTTTTAGTAACGATTAAAATGTGCTGCCAAAATTTTAATAAAATCGGCCCGACAGGACCGGACTTACAAATTTTATGAAAACACTAGTTTGCGGATAGTGCTTTACTTACTGAAGGGTGTATTTAATTTGGTACCGAGGTTGCATTGATAAAAATATTGAAATTAAGAAAAAAAATATTATTTTAAGGGATGTATTAAGGGGTTAAATTTTTTATTTTGTTCAAAAACAAACTTAAGTTTACATAATAAAGCCACAATGCCAGTATTAGCAAATACACTATATTGTCGGCAGGGTTTTGGCACTGCGACCCGAGTTTTTTTTAATATGCAACTGTTTTAAATTACAGTGTCAAACACAATAAAATTAACTAGACAAGGCGACGGATCACCGACGGATGTACAGTCTGGGTAAAAAAATGAATACCAACGTCGTTTTTTTCCCTTCTGTTCTTTAAAAATAAATTTGCACATACCACAGCAGCCTAACCTAACACAGTGGGGTCCATTTTGTAACTAGCAAAAAGTTGAATTGTTTTGCGTGAATCTACTCGACAGAAAAAACGCTTTCTGTTTTGATACGTAAAATTCAGCGGAAATCTCGTTGCGAGAAACACGACGCGAAAAATTCGCCCGCGTATAGTGTCGCTCTTACCGTCGTCTATATTCGGGACACGCTCTTCGCGGCCTGTACAAGTCCCCAGTTCCCGGGTTCTAGCCCGAGAGCTGGTAAAAGTGTCAATTAGATTTTCGATTTATTATTAAAAAAAAATAATGAATTGAAAATATGAATTGGTGCTAGGTCCAAATAACCTTAGCTGTTGGTGGTCTTTAAAACACAATTTCAATTTCTTCGTGGCCTGCCGTGATCAGTCTCCTTTTCCTCTTTCCACCATGGTTAGAACTTATTTTTTATAAACAAACAAACAAATGAAAAAGTAGTCTGGCCATTTTGTTGAATAAAGTTTTGATACTTTTTTTTTAAATGCAAAAAAAAGTGTTTTTGATAAGAACAAAAAGTATTTTATAACATTTTCTTTCGTACAAAGTTAAATGTTTTAAAGTTTTGTTTGCGTAAAATATTAACGTCAGTTGTTATGTGTATTTAGGCGTAGGCAGATCGTACAAGCGCATAAGAAAGTTCTCTAAACTCGACAACGTAGAGAACTTGCCTCAGGTCACATCTAATATCTATGGTCACATGGCAAAACCGTCTACGTCATTTTTAGTATTCAGTACCAAAATTGGAAAAAAACTTTTTAACAAAAAAAAAACTCCTTCAAAAAAGCCACTAAAAAGAGGAAAATAATAAAATTTTGAGGCCGACGCCAATTAAATAAAATATGAAGTCGATAAAAAAAGTGCCAGTTTAATTAATGTTTACTTTTTAACCGACTTTATATCGGTTTAAGTCGGTTAAAAAGTGCCAATTTAATTAATATCTACTTTTTAACCGACTTCATATTTTAATTGGCGCCGATCTCAAAATTTTATTATTTTCCTCTTTTTAGTAGATTTTTTGAAGGAGGTTTTTTTGTTAAAAAGTTTTTATTTTTTTAGTGGCTTTACAATACGTAGTTTGCACGTTATTTACCGACTTCAGTCTTGACATCTGAAATTTACCTTAACGGTGATACAGTACGGTACTAACTTTTTATTAAAATCAGTCGAACTACTAAACCGATTTACGTAAAGTTTATATGGGACCACTCCGGAGGTATGCCCTATTAAATAAAACAATAATCATCGAAATCGGATCACAAATACAGAAGAAAGCGGTGAACATAGGTACATACATAAAAAAAACATAGGTTCCGATTATAAAACCTCCAAAAACGGAACACTTACCACTAGCTGTCTGTCCGTCTGTCACAAGCTTCTAGAGCCAAATGTTACAAGCTAGAGACTCGAAATTTGGCATAGTTAAAACTTGTTATGGCCCATTGCTGTGGTTTAAATATAGATAAATAATTCGGATAATTAAGGGCAATAATGTGGGGTCAAACAGGTTATGAAAAAATGAAAAAATATTTCACCCCATCGAGTGGGGTGTCTAATGAAAGCTAGTGACCGATAGAAAACAGTAATATTAAAAAAAATATTTAGTTAAATTTGCTTAAGAAAACAAATTAAAAACCTTGAAAATCACTTGTCCCACCGCATTTATTTCTAAAGTATTAATCGGAGAAATGACCGTTATTGCTGTAGGTATACTGTGGTGTACCTAGTGATGTAAAAATACGGTATTAAACTTTTTTGTGTATTAAACTTATGTTATATACCGTATTTTTTCAGTATAAAACGGTTTTTTACTTTTTCACACTACGGTTACGGTGCAATATTCAGTATTGCCAACTACATAATAGGAAAAGTTCTTGTTAACTTCCCATTGGAAGTTATTGTAATGGGTCCGAAAATCGAAATCAAAAAGGAAAAAAAATTTTTATGTTTCAAGGTCACTACACTATTTTTACACTACTTTTAGAAAGATGTCTGTGTGTGTGTGTGTGTGTGTACGTACGTACGTACGTATGTGTCCATTTCTTTCTAAGACGAAATCTCGAGAACGAAAAATGATATCGACTACGTTGGAGTGCCAATCGACGCGTATTAACGTAAATATGATCTGAAAGGAATTTTTTTTAAATCGGTTCAGCCGTTCTTTTTTCTTAACCAAATAACCTCCAAAAAAGTAGATTTTACACAATATCTCGCGAATAAAAAATTATATCGACTTCGTAAGGGTGTCAATCGAGGCGTGTTAACGTCATTTTGATCCGACATAAATTTTATAAAAATCGGTTCAGCCGTTTTTTTTTTTTTTTTTTTTTTAATTATTGATGTTTTAATGATTAAAATGATTACTTTTCTGTGTAATATCTAATTTAATTATTATTATTAATATAAATATTTATCAAACTGGGAAGTTCGTCGTGTGGACCTCAAGGGTCGCACTTTAGTCCTAATAAACGACCCACCTCACGGCTTGTTCTCATTTTGGTATTAAACCGTTTTAAACGGTGTTAAACGTTTTATACGTGCTGCATAAAATAGTAAAATACGCAGTATTCATACCTAGTATAAAACTGGGGTATATTATTTTTTTTACATACCGTATAATACCGTTTTATACAAACGTTTTATACCAGAGTATTATACGTATTTACATCACTAGGTATAACTGTACGAAAGAGTCAAGTCAAGAAGTTGTAGAGGGTGGAGGATAGAATATGGTGTTAATAAAGGTATCTTGTTTGTTTCACTTTTTGTCATAGCACACTGTACTCGTCTAGTTGATGAATAAAGTCATAAAAAGTGGGCGCTACGTGGCAACTGTTTAATGTACACAATATAAACAACACGTGATGAGCTTAATTTCAAAAACTGTTCTGTCCATGTTGAACTAAAATTAAATTATCCACAAAAAACATGTCCAGAGAATATTAAATTAAATAGTATCAAAAAAATAAATATTATTTTAAAAAGATATTCGTATAACTTTCCAAGCGAGCAAGATTTTATTTATGTATTTATTTATTGTAAATTATAGACGCGTCGACAACTTAGGTCATTACCGTCTTAAATTACATTAAAAAATAACTAGCTTAAAACTAACATTACAAAACATCCATGAGCGCAGGTGGGATTCGAACCCACGACAGTCTAGTCTAGAGGCTGGTACCGAGTACGCTATCTACTAGGCTATACTGCTATCTATAATTCTCCGTTGTTTTACACAGGTCAATGCTCTTATAAAGCTTGACATACATTTTTTTACTCGGAATCAAAGAAATGGCACTACTATAGCTTCAAGTAGCAATGTACTTTGGCTTATGACGTATCAGATTTGAGTTAATATTTTGTATGTGTTGACTGCACGCTAAAACTTTCAATTCCATTATTCGAAAAAGTAACGGGTACTCGATATAAATGTACCGGGTATCTACCCTAAATACTTAAAAAAACTTTTTAACAAAAAAAAAACCACCTTCAAAAAACCACTAAAAAGAGGAAAATAATGAAATTTTGAGGTCTGTGCCAATTTAATAAAATATGAAGTCGGTTAAAAAGTATAGTATAGTGATTAATATCTTCTTTTTAACCAACTTCATATTTTATAAATTGGCACAGACCTCAAAATTTCATTATTTTTCTCTTTTTAGTGGTTTTTTGAAGGAGGTTTTTTTTTTATTAAAAAGTTTTTTATTTTTTACTTTTTAGTGTCAAAAAGTGACATTTACCTTAAAAGAATCACACGCCGTTATTCACTTTTATTAAACCGACTTTCTTACGCTGTCTGATATGTCAAAAAGTGACATTTACCTTAAAGAATCACACGCCGTTGCTCACTTTTATTAAAATCAGCCGAACTACTAAACCGATTTTGATGAAATTTCTATGGGACCAATCTGAAAGTATATCCTTTTAAATAAAAAAAAATTTTCAAAATCGGTTCATAAATGACTGAGTTATGAGGTAACAAACATAAAAAAAATACAACCGAATTGAGAACCACCTCCTTTTGTTGAAGTCGGTTAAAAAGTAACGGGATTTTACATAGCTACTAAATATCTATAATCATTATAGTATATTCAATATACTAAGTATACTTATTTCAAAAGAAAAAGTAGATAAAAATTTAGAAGAAATATTATGTTTTTCAGAAAAAAGACTTCTTATAGACTGTGTGCAGGGGGGTGGAGTTATAATAATATCGACGCGAGCGCTTGTTGTGAGAACCGCTGTAAACTCTGAACTCCAATTTTCCGTAATTGTCAGTGAGCATTGTTGTTTAAAAAGTCAAGTAAGTAAAACCATGATTTTACTTGTAACTTACTTGGAAATTATTACTATAAATCTGATAAATTTGACACTTTTAAACCCGGTCCGCAAGATTACAGGCGCCACGGTTTTAGGTTATGCTGTCGTCTGTCAATATAAACCATAGAAAAATTTAACCACAGCTGAAGATAGCAACTCGTTGCTGAAACGCGTCGTGTTAAAACACAGGAAGTCACAAAACGGACATAAAAAAAAATACAAGGTATTTCTAATACTTCATAATATTCATATTATAATGACTTGGAGACCCAAACCCTCTAAAAATGAACTCGACGGTGGCGCCGCACAACAGATTCGGAACTAAAAGCGTGCAGTCAGCACACACGAACTTAAAAAGCGCAATAAACGCCAGTTTACTGTTTTTCATGGAGAATATTTTTCTCGAGGCAAGTAAATAATTTGCTTGTTTATAATATATTACATACGTGTCAGAAAGTTTGGTTAGTTAAACTTCTTGTTAATTTTACGTATAAAATTAGTTAACAAGCGGTTTAATTTTATAAAAATTTATTACACAATGAATTATATTTTATAGGGTGCAAACGGTTTTACCGAACATAGGGAAAATAACATTGAGAACATTTACGATTTTGTAGTAGGCTATGGGCCATAAGATCCAATTAACATGTTGTGGATTACATAGAAAAAATAGTACAGTGAATTTTTTAGACAATTTTCCATAGCAACGGTTGACTGTTAAAAGAACCAACTCGTAACCTGCTAAATAAAAAAAAAGCAATGCATCTACTACATATGTACATTAGATTTTATAGCCCATAGCCTACTACAAAATTGTAAATGTTCTTAATGCTATTTGCTCTATGTTCGGTAAAACCGTTTACACCCTGTATAAAAGTCTAAGGTAAGTTTAAACTTTATAAACATTATTTTAAAAACGAATTGACGTTAATGACCTTACAATTCATTCATTAAAAATGACTTAAAGGTGTCATCGTAGTTAAGGAACTGTCATTTATTAGATACTAGTCTTTACCCGCGACTTCGTTCGCTTTAATGTTGATTTGGACGTGAATAACGTCTAATGTCTCATACTGGGGTGGCATTTTAGAAATATTAGATGGTACGAAAATAGTTGACATCTGAAGCAAAACAAAGCCTGTATATATGTGTTAAGGTCTCGGACACTGTACGCCAGGTGGCCGTGCGGAAAAGTACTAGTCTACCGACAAATACAAAAGCTAAGTCCCAGGTTAGATTCCCGAAGGTTTTTAATTTTTTTTTTAATAATGAAAATTTATATCTAGGTATTGGATAACAATTTAAAATGTAAAAAAATAATTTACAAGTATTTTATTTATTATTTTTTACGAATATATGATTTTATCGAGGATTTTATAAGATAAATAAAAGTGGATGTATTTCTTTCCATGACAACGAATACAATTATTTGTGTTTAACGGTATTCACAATCTTCTGTCTGTATTCGCGATACAGACATACACGTTTTCTTTCTATGCTATATTGCTATAGATAGGTTCCCTTTCGATCTCAGAAATGGCAAACCAGGAGATAGTGTTTTGTCAAAAAGGATTAGGTAACTCGGTTTCATATTGCAGAATTTAAGCAATGTTTCAATAATTACTAAACGCTCGTGACCTTATTTGTTGAGCGTCTATAATCTACAATCTCTCAGTAATAATTATTGGAATGTTTTATTGAATCAAAATTCTACAATTTTTAGTTTTTGATTATCGCGATTTTTAAATAATTTAAATAATAATTTGTATATTAACTAGCATCTACGATGATTTAAAAAATACAAAGTTTTCTAAACTCACTCTTTTTAGGTCCTCTCCGGATTGCTGGAAAGAAGGAAAAAATTAAATAAGTATTTTATTCTTAGATTGGATAAAAAAAATAAAGAATATTTAACATAAAATTCTTTTTAAAGGTATAGGTTAAAATAAATTGCTATAATAAACCGTGCTAATCAAAAACCAAAGTGCCAGTAGTTTAAAAAATTTTAGCGAAATTGAAATGTCAAAATAGTGCGTAAAACCAAATTTGCGCATATATGTTGCGCAAGCGACCGCCATGTTCTCAGCAAGCACAGCTGCCATGTTCTGACTCAAACTGTCGTATCGATCGTGTCGTAAAATTAAGGGCGGGGCTTAGCGCACGATTAACACGTCTCAAGGTCTTAGAAATTAGCTGGTAAACATTAAAGTGCAGGCAGTCGAGTGAATGTACTGGCATTTCTATATGCTGTGTCAGTAAATGAAACTATTGCTTACAAAATAATAATAATAAAAAGTGCATTTGCGTCACTGTGAATTACCCTTTGTTCTTTAAAGTAAAGCACGATTCATACGCACTTTACATTTAGAGCGAAACTACAAGGACGAATTTTCCGCAGAATTTTACGTACCAAAACAGAAAGCGTTTTTTTCCGTCGAGTACATTCACGCAAAACAATACAACCTTTTTCTAGTTAAAAAATGGACCCCGCTGTCATAAATCATAAATTCTTATCTCAGGAACTACTGAACCGATCCTAAAAATTCTTTCACTAATATAGAAAGCTAATTCCTGTAACAGAACGTAACCACTAAGCTATGCAATTGTTTCACATCTGCCAGGCGTCCCACGACGGTTCACATTTTTTTTAAATACTCGGCAAAACTCGAAAATTAAAATCGATAACTCTCACGCATCTACTAGGTAGTAAGTAATTCGAATGCATATGTATTGTTACGGATCACCCTGTATAAGAATGACGGGCAACAATTCTGAGAAGCGGTGTCTGACGTTGAACACACTGGTGCCTACGCGAAGATTCTAGACAACGCTAGAGAATACGAGGACGCACTGAGCGTACATCGCACGCAGGTATATAAACAGCGAGTGTGTCACGTGTTGAATAAATCAGTCGACGGTGTCACGCAATCGGTAAGCAGTGAATGGTGAGTCGTGCCATCAAGTGGATCAGTGATATAAATATTAGTCAACAAACGGTCGAATCAGTCAGTACAGTGATATAAATAGTGGAGTGGATGTAAATAAATAGTACTGAAGTAACTGAGTAAATGACCGACATAAATAAACGTTAGAAATAAATCTGATATAAATACAGTGACATAAATAATTACAGATAAATAATCCTTGTATATATAGTTATTTGTTAAGTGTTATTTAAGTGGCTCGTTTAGTTCAATAATTACCGTTTAAGTTTTTTTATTGTTAAAATTGTCTTTTCGTTGTTGCATTCATTGTTATTCTATTTTTAATTATTGTAAATAAATATTTATTCCGCCAACTCAGAAAACAGTTTTGTAACAGTATGTTGGATTTGAGATATGTTGGATTTGAGATGAGAATAGAACCTTAAGAAGTGGCATAAGTATGTCACCATTTACACACTCTAGTCGGGCACTTATCGGAAGTCTACTGTACTGTTTGCTCCAGTTTTTTCGAACAGAACTCTAAAAGTCCAACATGATTCACTCAGTGTTGAAACAAAGATAATGGCCCTTGTCCGGAAATAAACAAAATAAAAAGTACATTACTTCAGTACGACAAGTTGAGTGTCACTCCGCAAGATGGCCAAGCTTTAATAACTACCCACATCATAACTTCACCTCTAAGATAAGACAACTCTATAGTGGTGGAAAAAAATAACAATGCTGTTATCGAAAAAATAACAGTTATCAAAAATAACAGATACCAAAATAAGTCTAATTGGTTAGGCTATTTTTTATGTCAGCCATCTTTTTTTATGATGCATTTTTTATAAACAACCGATTTATCTACGTGAAAATTGCATTTCAATTTCTTCATAAGTATACAATAATTTTTTGGTGAAAAATTTTGGCGCCATAGGCGATTGACGCCTCTACCTTCCCCGCAAAGATCTGCGATTAGAGTGACTCTTTTTGAGCGCTAATTACCTCAGTTATCGAGCGTCTATAATCTACTATCTTTGACTCAGACGTAACCCTGATGCATATAACAAAACTTAAAAGAGTTGACAAAAAATATTAGTAAAAAAAATTTTTTAAAGACACGCTTTTATTAAATTTACTAAAAAGGAAAAATAATATTTAATAATTTAGGTTCATAAATTTATTAAACTATCACAGAGTTTACAACCCACGCTTTTATAATAAGTACAAATTTTATTATATAAAATAATTAACTGTAATTGTAATTGTGTTTTAAAGACCACCAACAGCTAAGGTTATTTGGGCCTAGCACCAATTCATATTTTCAATTCATTATTTTTTTTTTTTTTAATAATAAATTGAAAATCCAATTGACACTTTTACCACTCGGGCTAGAACCCGGAAACTGGGGACTTGTAATAGAGGAACCATAGCAACGCCATGTAAACAACAGCGTCGCTACACTCTCGGCTATTCTCAATAATTAACTGAATAACCCGTATAGCTCGATTTATATTATCCGGTCAGACACGGTGCGGGAACGTAGCGTTTCCGGCAAGACAAACATTTTTACAAGCATTTAGAGGATCCCGTCTGAACGGACGAGATCCGCTAAGTATAAATATTCATATTTGAAATGCATGTAAAAATGTTTGTCTTGACGGAAACGCTACGTTCCCGCGACGTGTCTGACCGGATAATTTAAATCGATCTATTTAGCAGATCAGACATTAAAACTCCGTGAGGTATTCACCCTATCTGTGATACTTACAGAATTTTTTTTTATTTAAATGTCGAAAACAATAACCGAAATGGATAAACGAGAGATAATATACTCTTAATTAAATAGAAAAGCTAAATAAAATGCAACATCTACCTTTTCTCGAAAGCTGAGAGACAGAAAAAAGGCAAACAAAAGGACGTAAAAATAAAATTAAACAACGAATGAGCAAGCTAACAAACAGAAACCCTTATATTTCATATTCTTTGTATTTTCGCGTACTTTTGACATTCATAATTACATATAATCTTTAGTTACATTTAATTTTAAACGAAAGCATTATTATATAAGATATATATTAACACTAAACAACACGTACCTAACGAAAATAACTGTATAAAAATACTTGGCACGGTAAAGAACTCTTCTCTATTTATTTCAAACTGAAACGAAAGGCCAAACAAATTTTTTTTTACTTCATATTACTATCTACGTTTTAAAAAAGAAATTTAGCATGTTTACGAGAAACGGCACTTTAAAGCAGAGCTGGGTCTATAATTGCGCAAAAGTAATTAATTACAATAAAATTAAGCAAAATCGCAGGATAGTGGACAATATAATTTATTAAATTAAATGTACGACGTTTCGTCTATAGATTTAGACTTTTTCAAGTACATACATTAATTACAGTTAACAAATACTTTTCTTAGTAATTGTAACTGTATTTAACAACTTTTGGAAACGAATATATAACTGTAATTGTTTAATTACATTTAAAAACGAATGTAATTGTAATTTTAATTAATTACATTTAAAATGGAATGTAACTGTAATTAATTAGGTACATTTAAAATGGAAATGTAAATAATTACATTTTAAATGGAATGTAATTGTAATTGACTCAATTACACTTTGTTGTAAAGTAATTGTAATCGTACCTACCTACTCAATTACTTTTTTATGTAATCGGTATAGCGATCTGCTTTAAAGTGAACGCTAGAACTCGGCCGAAGGTCAGTTTTTCTAGCCGAAGCCAATCTTAGGCTTTTTTCTCACCTTGGTCGAAGCTGGTGCTTCGATCGGATTCTACTATCCCATTTTGGAGGGCATTACCTACAATTTTTTTTGGAATTTTAAATTATACCTACTTGTATAGATCTAAAACCACAGATTTTTGAATTTAGTGAAATTTTCTATGGGGCGCTTACAAAAAAAATAAAAAAAGTTAAATTCTCATAAGGGCACAATAAAGTATAACAGGATGGAGGGGGGTCATATCATGAGATTTCGCACGACTTTCAAAAATCCAGAGGGCTGCAGTCTGCAGACATCGTCTATGGCGATAAAGTTATTTTAAATTTATACCTTTCTTTATTTTATTTATTGTAGATTATAGACGCGTCGACAACTTAGGTTATTAGCGTCTTAAATTACATTAAATAACAACTAACTTAAAACTAAATAACATCACAAAACATCCATGAGCGCAGGTGAGAATCGAACCCAAGACAGTCTAGTCTAGAGGCCGGTAGCAAGGTACCCTATCTACTAGGCTACACTGCCCTCTTTTATACCTTTCACACGAAAACAAAAAAATATTGATTTTCAAAATCGAAAATTTGTTTTTTTATTTTAGGGAATTATTCAGACTGAACAAATCTTCATACCGGATCAAAGTGAAATCTGAAAGTGAGAAAAAAACAATAATGGACACCGGTTGTGTGTACAGAAACCACGAAGTATTGCTATAAAATAATGTTCGTGGCTTAAAGTTGTGGCTCCACAATTGCTATCATAAATTAAAGAGCGAAAAGCTTAACGCTGCTTTCCTATATACGTATGTACTGTGTATGTTACATAATATATCTGTTTCCACAAAGCAAAATCGCTTATGTTCTATTTTTAGATTTTAACGTAGAAATACGTCTTTTCCGGCGGTATATACCAGGTAAAATGATGCGTTATAATAAATGTGTGACAAAAAATGTGTGACAAATAAATGTGTGACAAAAAAATGTGTGAAAAAAAATGTGTGAAAAAAATATTGGGTCGCGACCCGAAGGTTGAGAAAAGCTTTCTTTGACTACAATGATACACTCATCCACTGAAGTGTTAATAAGCAGTTTTTCCCCCAGGGGGAACATTGGAATGTAGTTGTTCTCGCCATTGCATTCCAATGTTCTTTGGGAATTAGCGTTCCCAGGAGCCCGAGTTCGTACCAGTCGGTTTGTGTATCTCGGCTGGCAGATTCTAATACACAAATTGATTATTAATAATGTTACACAAAATCAAGTTAAAAACAATTATTAATTGTAGAAAAAAAATATCAAAAATTAAACGTAAGCGATTTTGTCTTTTAACCACAGATATACAAGCATTCTTCTGTGCTCCGCGCTTTGAAGGCTCGCCCTCTACGTTGTTTACGGATAACATAAATGCAGCGAGTTTTCTTCTCTTTTTTTGAGAAAAAAAGCTTATTTATAAGATGAGAAAATATGGAGCGCAAAGGTGCAAAATGTCGACCTGCAAAGTTTTTTTTTTTTATTATGTTACAGTTCAAATGTTTACGTTAATATTGACTTTATAAAATGAAGCCGAGCTGTAGGGACAAATTTTTAAACGCAAAGAAAAAAAAATCAGGTTCGGCTATTGTCAAGCCTAATTAAGTTACGTGCAGTATGGAGCTGGGATTCTAGATGGTAGCGTAGATCATAGCAGGGCTTGCTTAAATTAATGCATTGTTATATATGCGAGCGTACACAACGAAGCAGTGAATGTAACAGGTATAAGCGCTGTTACAAGAGCTGGTAGATTCAAGAATGTATCTCGCCATTCTTTCAGCGCGCTGACTACTACAATCAACGTGTGACAACTGTCAAATGCCCGTTACAAGTTTCACAATGGATGTGACCAGTTTAGTAAGTGAAATTTTACCAGTTTTTATTTAATTTGTTTTGAGTTTTTTCTAAGACGTATTTAAAAGTGTTAGGTTCCATACGTAAATATTCAAAAAAGGTAAAATTTTAATTCTTGGTATAAATGATGAAATTCGCCATGTTTAGATCGTTTTCTATTAATAGGGTGCACATGATAGCTCTTACCCAAATTTGTATTTAAAATATACCACTTTGTAGCAGAAGAACACAAATATCTGACATTTCAAACGCGCTTTAATCCTGTATCAAAGCTTCGATGTGCAAACCTATAAGCGCTTATAATTTCAGACATCATCTACCATACATGCTACCATCTAGAATCCCAGCTGCGTACTGTACATACCTTAATAGTAATTAATTAATTAAAAATCCACCTGGAAAAATAAAACTGAAATCGTTCCAAAACCATCAATAAAATAAACCCAAATAAATAATGAACTCGAATGGCATGGGTTTAAAACAAAAGATATGTTGAAGTAAAACGCAGCTTGCAAAGAGACATGTGTATTTGTGACCCTCCCCATTTAAGAGTTGATCCTCCATAGTAGTCTGCACTCTTCTATATCCCGCGCGAACAAACAAACAAACATTCGCCACGTTGTATCTTTTGTGTCGAAAAACCGCATTCACATAATATAAAAGTAAGAGCGATTTTTCCGGCCCTTTAAACCGTCCACTAAGCCTACCAACTCGCCTATAGTTTCTAGCAGTCCAGTGGCCATCAACTTTTTCTCAATGAGGAATTTTAAAATGTGAACATACAGTAGAACGCGGATTATCTGATTCCGTTTTAACCGAGTTTGCGATTACCAAGGTTACATCTAAATTTTACTCCCTGTTTTAACCGAAATTTCGCGCGTAAGAGGTCGGGTTATCGGAGCAATGCAATTGTTTTTTTATGATTTATAAACTTTGTTCATATTATGCTAAATATTAAATTGTTAATATATCAAATTTTAATAACACTAATTCAGTGTAGTCAACAATAAAATATAGAAACATAGAAGTATTATTCTGATAAATTATATTAATAACAATAAACGCGTTTTCATATAAACCGATTTATTATTTGAACAATTGTTTTCGTGTACGTTGTACATATATCCCGGTAATTTATTTTTATTATTTATTATTATTATGCGCAATGTTAAAATATAATATTATTGTATCCTCATAATTTAGTAGTATCTACTATCTAATTGGCGCCCAACGTGGGGCTCCATTCTACATATTAGATCAACGCTCGGGGCAGTTCTATTTATTTCATTTTACATTTTAAATTGAAATTTATTGATGGTGTAACTATTGTGACATTTTAAAAATATTTCCAGTTTTTTCTACACAATATTGTACCTATTAGGCAATCTGATCGATCAATTTTATAAAGATAAAAAAATTAAAATACATGCGCCGTCAAAAAGTCAAAGTTGAAATTCTCTCAGATATTTTGCAATAGAAACCCATGCACTTAAGTTTCTTTTTGAATTAGAAGCCATTCACAAATTTTAAAAAACTTTTGAACGCTTCACAGCCTTTAAAGTAAAAGAGATAAAGTTTTTTTTTGCTTACTGAAATCGGCATGTCGTTTGCTATAAATCCTGTAAATTAAAAAAATATCTTGAAAACATCGGTTCCGCGTTTTTGTAATTAAAAAAAAGAAATAAAACAATTAACCATTTGCTAAAAAACAAAACACAGCTGATAAATACAACCTAAAAACTTGAACGATCAATGTAAAAGTTATCCAACGTTCATTTATTTTGAAGAAATTCAGAACGTAATAATATATAGATTAAATGTCAGTTTTTTTATATTAGATTAAATAACGAACAAAAAACGAGTATTTTATTAGACAGAAGAATTCCGTTATAACTGGCAGCAAAGCGTATTGGCATCAGTCGACTGCCGGTCGAAAGGTGCCGAGGGTTGCCGCCCCAACCGGCGTCAGTCCCATTCCCCGGTCTACGCAAGCTGGAACATACGTCACCGGGTCCAGAGCTATCGCGTTCACATAATCCACATTACTTACGACTTATGCGTCTTAGAAGCAATTATTATGGATTTCTTAGAAAGAGAGAGAGACTACAGACGCTCGACAACTGAGGTGATTTTTTGAGAAGATGTATGGAGCAGAATTAGGAATACTGTTGCCAAACAAGAAACAACTATCAAAAAAGGTATATGGAGACATAAATTGAAAGAATCCATCTTGTTATACTGTGATACTCTAGACTATAGAATATAGATGCTCGATAACTGAGGTGATTCCTTAAGAAGATGTATGAAGCAGAATTAGAATTAATATTGTCATCAAACAAGAAATGGATATAAAAGAAGGGATGGAGAAGTAAATTGAAAGAAAATGGCCTTGTTGATTGTAGATTATAAGCGTATTAGTTATAGATTTAAGCGGCGTCGATCATATAGTGCTTATTAGCCGTTTCAATAATAATAAAAACAAATTAAAACTTAGACTAAACATATTTAAAATGCCGGCCAAGTTAAAGGTAATTTAAAAACCAAGCAGGTGTGCTGCAATGCTCTCTACCCGTTCCCAATATAATATCTGCTATCTGATTAGAATACGCTTCCTGTGATCAGGGGATGTAGGTGAAAAACATAGCGTCGCCCTGAGAGTAACATTGTATACAGCAATATATAAGGTGATTTATAAAAAGTACTAGCCGTTACCCGTAGCAGCACGACGCGTTAACAAAAACTTAATTTTATTGCGAGATATTAAATAGACTATATCCTTTGAGATGATACGGATACAAAATTTTATAGAATTTTTAAAATATTACTGCTGAACCGATTTAAGAAAAATTACATTGGATCTATCCGACATCTTCCTGAACACAATGGAGTCAATTTTTTTCTAATCAGTGCAACCATTCCTGAGTAATCGATGGGCATATATTGAAAAAAAAAATACATATTGATCGAATTGAGAACCTTCTCCATTTTTAAAGTCGATTAAAAAAACAACATAATATTTACATGTCACGTGGTTGTGTAGAGAAAACATATTTTAATGTCATTTAATAAACCGTTGTGGAATAAACGTCAGATTTAAGAAAATAAAATAATTAAGCTTACTGCCATCTCATGAAGAAATTTATGTACTAAGAGTTTCAAAATCTGATTATTTGTATCAAATCGTTATCTCATTTAAATGAAATAAAATGTCGTGATTTTATCGTTATAGCTTCTGTCCGCTGCTTCGCTCGCGTCTACGACTGGTCCGATTTGGGTGAAATTTTTACTATATTGTTTAGGATTGTTTGATAAAGGATCATGTCACGTATTATAATGGACTTCTTTTTAATCACACTGTATATTATGTATAACAGGGAGGGGGCACAACAATGGCGCTAGCGTATGCCCGACGACGATTGAGGTTATGTGAATAAACTAGCAGCTACATGTGAGTTGTGTGCGTGAATTCGATTTGTGTTTAGTCGTGTAGCTATTATGTGATGTTATTTGTTTTTTATGCCCCATAAACAACAGGAGCAACACTTAAACATATTGCTGCGCGCTCTCTCTCTCACCCTGTTTTTTTTTTTTTTTTGTTTACTTCCGTTATGCAGAGAAGGGAATGATGAAACAAATGCAGGTACTTAAAAACTGCGTTTGTTTGTTTTATATTTAATAAATTGTTATATCATCAAAACACACACGAATAGCCTAACAATCAAAATTATAATATTATAAACAGAATGATGAAATAGTAGATTGTATATCTACTGGCGTAATGAGGTATGTTACTGACGAGTAGTGACATTGTTTTATAGTGAATATGGTAAAAATATTTTGAATGGTTGTTCAAGCGAGGGAAAAAAATTTCTGATTGTTTCGCAAATCAATTTTAGCGAAATTTTGCAGACATTTTTATAACTTAGGTCCATCGATATAGATTATAGATTTAATAAGTTAAATATACAAAAAAAATCTATTTGACACGTCACCAAAAAGTATAAAATATTACAAAATAAAATTATCGCCAACATAAAAATTCGTTTTTACTAAGCAAGGCCAATTCTAAATTTATTTATTATTATAAAAATTGAGTAGGTGGGTATTTTTTGTGTCTTTTCGGTAGTTCGTTAGATTATAGATGCTCGACAACAAAGGTCATAAATACCTAGATTTCAAGCGTTCTACAAGATATTTATCTGCTATCCATTCTATTCAAATCAGTGGTCTATTATTTTACCTGGTTACGACGAAAAAAGATCAAAATATATAAACAAAAAATACAATTAGATATTGCAGGTTATAGGCGTTCGACAGCATAAAAACACATAATATATTAATGCGTATAGAGAAAATATGAAAAATTAAAAGTGTCCCAATCGAGCCTTTTTGATAAAGACATCATAATCAAAAGTATTGTTCAATTTCAATTTTCAATTTAAAACAAAATATTCGTTTATCTCAATTATAAACCAATTTTCAATATTTCAGGCTTAATATTTTATTGAAATACACGCGTAAAACTTTTAAAAGTGACTCATTGATTTTAAAGTTAAGAAACAATTTATTGCCAACAATACAAATTAAAAGATACAAAATTATAAATCTATAGCCAGCTTTCCAACGATTAAATTAAAACGAAGATGCGTAATTATTATTTGTTCATTTGAATTTAATCACAAAAGTTGATTAATTGTGCACGTGAAAATTTATTGTTTTCTAACTTTTCAATTAAACAAAGAATTTGCTCATTCATATTTATTATTTAAAAAAATATTGAATTATTATTTTCTTCTAATAAGTAATAATTTGTGTTAAAATATTCTGAGAAAAATAAAATTTAGCTGAATGAATTAACGATGAACAGAAATGTAACTAAATCTGTAATTGGGTTTTTAAATGAATTTTTTTTTTTACTTAAATGGAAGGACCACATACAAGTTTTATAGCAAAACTGTTTTCGTTTAATTTTTTTGCTTACTAATTAAAAAGTTATATTTAAATAAAAATTAATTTTTAAACTCAGTTCCGATAACGCGCCGAAAGAATCCGAACGCGTGTGACGTCATTATGTTATCTATGGTCTTTGTATCCATGGTTACCAAGTTAAAAATTTATTATTTTTGATAGTATGTGTAATACATATACACAAATACCAACAAATGCAGACACATTTTAATATAACGACGTCACAAACATTCCTGGCGCGTTTTGAAGTCACGTGATATTTTTTAAAGTTTTATACATTTTAATTAATTTTTAGTAATTTATCTATAGCTTTAAAAAATTTTTTCTTTTCGATTTTCAATATTATTTATGTTAAATTATTAGAAAAAATTAATTTTTTTAAACTTAAATACCTAATTATATAATATAATTGAAATATAATATGCTTAAAACAGTCGCCGTAACAACATATAAAAATTTGAACCTTACTAATGACATAAATTTCGTCGGGTACATGACACGTGTAGGGTGATCTGCCACCCCTTTAATACTGACCAATCGATCTGCAAATATTATAATGGCATTATTGGGTCACCGACAAGCTATACAAACAATTTCAGCCTTGAAGCAATAATAATTGTGACCAATTTTTCTTGTTACATGTTGGGGGCGGTCTGCATCCCTCCCATACCGCTATCTAGCAAAATTTATTTGATCCTTTGGCCACAGAGACATCCTCTCCTAATAATTTCAATCATTATCTACGGTTCACCATATCTCTATATTATAGAGTTTTTTTAACAAATTAAGTAGTATAAAATATAAGCATAAAAAATTCTATCGAAATTAAAAATACCATAAAAATCAAAAAATTGCCTAGATTGGCCGATGCATTACGTTAGCTATCTCTAAAAGACATTATTATGGATTATTAGTTGACACATTAGTATTAGTATTCCATGCCAGGGTACTATGTCATGAAGGTCATTTAATAATTTAGGGGCTAATTTTTTTTTATATTATACACTGTAAAAAATGGATGTAAAAATACTTTGAAAGTTCGCTCGATTTTCTAAGTGATTTTACATTATTATTTATTTTTACACAGAAAACTTCATAAAAACTTGGACTTTTACTGTAAAGTTAAACAAATTTGTGATTTTTACATAAAGTAAATTAAAATTACATAATTTGTGTAATATTCCAATAAAGTGTGTAAAATTACAAATAAAATGTATAGTTACATATATAAAATGGATGAATACAAAACAAATTAATGTAAAATTAGTAACCACGCATGCGCAATGTGTTTTAATGGAATCTACGCGATGTGGCGATACTTGTTTGCGACGTCATTGTCTCTTTGTGTGCCTATTACCAGATTAACCGCTGGCTACAAATGGACCATCGATAATCTATGTAATCGGCCTTCTCATTTCTTACAGTGTAGATATATTTATTGCTAATGCAAAATAGACTCTACGAAATAGCGCCATAAGTTGCGTAACCTATTTATCTAAATCTTTACGATATAAAGAGCCATATAACATTATGATACCGTCCATATGGTTAGAACACTATAAAACTGCTTTTTACAAGCGATCTATAAGCTCTTAGTTTTATTATTATATACAAGTTTATATTGTAATTTATTATTTCATTATACTATTCGTTCGCAGCCATTAAAACAAAGTAACCTAACTCATATAAAGACTTCTATATCGTCAACGTCAAAGGTTGTAACTTTTTACTTTTATTAATATTACTTTCATCAACGGAATCACATTATGTTATTCAGAGTGAATAAGTAGCATTTTCTGGTAACATAGGTACCTGTCCATTACATATAACAGCACGTTATATCCAATGATCTACATCCAAAAACTGTATTTTTACAGTAAATTTATTTATTTATTGTAGATTATAGACGCGTCGACAACATAGGTCATTAGCGTCTTAAATTACATTAAATAACAACTAGCTTAAAACTAAATAACATCACAAAACATCCATGAGCGCAGGTAGGATTCGAACCCACGACAGTCTAGTCTAGAGGCTGGTACCAAGTACGCTATCCACTAAGTATACTGCCCTCTTTTACAGTAGAACTTCTTTAGCCGCGATGGGAGTAATTTCGAAACCATCCGAAGTGGGGGAAATGAGTCGCTAGCGGAGAAACGGAATCGATTGGTACGTATTAATGCGTTACAGAAATGAAACTTATTTACTTAAAATCTACATCTGTAGTGTTATAAATTGACATTAATTATACTTAAAAAAAATTAAATAAATAAAATAATCTGTTTTATATTAATGGAGGTCCGCGACAATTTTTCTAATCTCTAAGGGATCCGTAGGTCAAAAAGTTTACGAAACACTGAATTATAGAGAATTGACGTTGCAACGAGCGTGCCGCGATGCAAAAGACACTTTAATTACAAGACATAATAACGTACGTATAACCTTTGCCACAAAAACATACGTCTGAAATTATATAATATTATACTGTACAGACTGTGGCGGCTCGTTCGAATGGGGTGCGCTAACCATTTTAGCATTGTGAGGATAAAGTGAAGAAATTTTTTTTGTATACAATCCATAATAAAAAAAAACTCGGGTCGCAGTGCCAAACCCTGCCGACAATATAGTGTATTTGCTAATACAGGCATTGTGGCATTATTATGTGAACTTAAGTTTGTTTTTTGACAAAATAAAAAATTTAACCCCTTAATACATCCCTTAAAATAATTAAATTTTTCTAAATTTCAATATTAGACATGGATTTTATCAGTACACCAAATTAAATACACCCTTCCATAAGTAAATCCGTATCAACAAACTAGTGTTTTCATAAAATTTGAAAGTCCGGTCCTGTCGGGCCGATTTTATTAAAATTTTAGCAGCACATTTTGATCTTTACTAAAGAGTTAAATTTCAATTTTGAAACGATTCTGACAAATTTTGCGGTATTTTTGGGCCCAAAAACTTTTTGGAATCCCTAAATACAACCCTGAAAATGGTCCGATCGGGCCCATTTTAAATAGGCTTCTTGCGGTGATGGGTTCCAATGTGTGTACCAAATTTCGTTTCAATCGATTAAGTCTGTCGAGAGTTATCGTGTACACACATATATATATAAATATATATAAATATATAAATATATAAATATATAAATTTATAAATATATATTTATATATTTATATATTTATATATTTATATATTTATATAAATATATAAATATATAAATATATACATACATATATATATAAACATTTTCAAAAATGGTGCCAAAGTGTTCAGGAGGCTATGAAACGTCGAGAAATTTTGGTCCGACCCCTAGGTCCCGCCATCCGACCGACGCCAATAGTGTATGTGCCATATTATGGCAAATACACTAATTATACTTACAATGCAACGTCTTCTGTCTAACTGTCTGTCCGTAGGTGCGCAATTATTCGAAAACCACTGATTGGATTTATATGTAATTTTTAAATTTATAGGTACCTACGTTGTCTGGGCAGGTTTTAGTCTATGTTTTGTTAACATATAGGGAATTATAGTGACAATTTAACTGCAGCAAGTTGACGAAAAACAGGCTGCCTAAACCGTTAGAGATAATAATAATAATATTAATAATTTCTCTTTATTCTTTGACTGCTAAGCAGTATTGAAAGCGTCAGGTGCAATATAATTGAAAAAAGAACTCTTAAGACAATGCAATGTAAAAGGAAGATTTGTTGGTGTGGGTGTTACAATTGGCGCCCAAGCGTGGGGCCAATTCTAACATACTGAATTGGCAGAGACAATTTTATACTGAAGCCTGTCGGCGAAAAACAGGTCAAATTGAGGCTTTCTTGGCATACGCTACCTAAACCGTTAGAAATATATCCAATTCAATGTATAAGGAAGATTTGTTGGTGTGGGTGTTACAATTGGCGCCCAAGCGTGGGGCCAATTCTAACATACTGAATTGGCAGAGACAATTTTACTGAAGCCTGTCGGCGAAAAACAGGTCAAATGGAGGCTTTCTTGGCATACGCTACCTAAACCGTTAGTTTTACTGAAGCCTGTCGGCGAAAAATAGGTCAAATTGAGGCTTTCTTAGCATACGCTACCTAAACCGTTAGAAATATATCCAATTCAATGTATGGAAAAATTGTTGGTGTAGGGTTTACTATTGGCCCCACGTGTTGGGCGACAATTGTAACATACGGAATTGGCAGTAAGAATTTGACTAGAAGAAAGTCAGCCGTTAGAAATATATCAATGCAATATATGGAAGATTTGTTAGAAATAATATATTCTATTAAAAAGCTCGCGACAGCGTAAGTTTCTCTTTAACAGGTAATAACTGCAAATCCGAGCGAAGCCGGACCGGCCTGCTAGTCAATAATAAACGGTGATGATGCTAACATAATTAATGAAACGTGCATCGCAAACACAATATTGGCGTTTAGGAGTTTTGTGTTTACTAAATAAATAAAATATATGAGCACTTTTTTGTGTTTACTGTTTTAAAAATAAATATAGTTTAAAAATTCGTAATTGGCGATCATCCAAACGTCACCAGAGTGCCTTTAAAACGTGTTTTGCTCTTTTGAAACATTTATTAAAATGCTTTGATGCATGCAATTGCATTCTTTTAGCAACGTAGATATGCCTTCCGGCATTTTTGCTTCGGTTAGCTGTTATTTACAAATGTTCCGACTCTGTCAGGTGAGGTTAGAATTTGTAGGCAAACATGTATGTCTAAACTGTATGGTCTATATGTACGTATAAACTACCAGCCAGTCATTTTCCTGGAATAGTTTCACATACTATGGATGTGTCAGACTTATAATCGACAAATCATATATAGAATATGTGTTTGCACTCGTCATATTAATGAACGAATTGTAAATTATAGACGCTCGACAACAGAGGTCATTAGCGTCCAGCAATCGTCATATTAACTTTACATGTAAAGTATTGTTACAAAACTGTTTTCTGAGTTGGCGGAATAAATATTTATTTACAATAATTAAAAATACTATAACAATAAATGCAACAACGAAAAGTCAATTCTAACAATAAAAAAAACTTAAACGGTAATTATTGAACTAAACGAGCCACTTAAATAACACTTAACAAATAACTATATATACAAGGATTATTTATTTGTAATTATTTCTGTCACTGTATTAATATCAGATTTACTTCGCTGTTCAACACTGTCACAGTACAATCTACACTGACTGATTCCCGTTGACTGATCAATATTTCACTGATCCGCTTGATGGCACGACGCACCATTCACTGACTCACTGATCTCCGGTGACTGATCCCTGACTCACTCGTACTTCGCTTATATAGGTCGCGCAGCCCAGCCTAGTACGTTCTCGCGTTCTCTAGAACATTCCGGCAGGTACTCGTTGTTCAGTATCTTCGATACCATTCCACGTTTTACTACTGTGACCTTTCTTTCTCGGGGTTTCTATTGGAGGCAGTGGCGTGACATCTTGGGGTTTGCTACAGTATCTTCATTTGATTAACATTGGGTTCAAGTTATGTCAAATAGTGGGCTATAGTGTGTTATGAGAACAGGTCAAGATACCAATCGACAATGACGCCGTACAATAAAATCACGCGTTTCAAAGTATATGCGGAGGCGAATTATAGATGCTCGATAGCTGAGATCATTAGCGTCATGTGATGAGAAAAGGTCAAGCTACCAACCGACAGTGTTGCAACTTACAAGTTTGGGAGTTAATAAATCATAGCTTATACATTTCCCTAGATTTAATATAATTTTGCTGCACTTGGCAACCTTGTTGAAACTGCTTATCCATATACACATACTAGTAGTGTTTGTAGTTTATGCATATTGTTTAAAATATATGCTATAATGAACACGCCACATACTGAGTTGAAACTCACTGGTTTCAAAATGTTCAAAGTTTCAGACAGGTATGCAAATATGCATACAGGTGAGTTCTGTTTTTATTTTGTTAACTTTCAACTGATAAAAAATAAGTTAAACAAACGTATGTTGCAACTACAAGCTTTAGAATTTCTTGAGTAAAATTAATTCAGTATTTTATTTTTTTTTTGACCGCAACGAGTTACATTTTAAGTGTATTCCAGGGTTCCAAACTTAGAGGTTTTCCCCCCAAATTTAGGGGGTAAGTAAATAAGTGCGATGGGATTTTTTTAGGCGCTTTATATTTTTAGGGGTATTTCTTGAGTAAAATGAATTCAGTATTTTATATTTTTTTGACCGCAACGAGTTAAATTTTAAGTGTATTCCAGGGTTCCAAACGTAGGGGTTTTCCCCCCAAATGTAGGGGTAAGTAAATAAGTGGGATGGGATTTTTTAGGAGCTTTATATTTTTAGGGGTATTTTTAGGGATTTTTTGACTTTTCATATTTATTTTTTTTTATTGAAAAAAATAAAGATGTAAAAGTATAGGCCCTAGGACAATCCAAACTAGCCAATCATATTTATTTGTTGACCTAGAAATTATATTTCAAGTATTTATTTAATTTATAAATAAAAAATATTACAACATATTATTTATTAATTATTATTAATTTATTATTTATTACTTTTACAGAATATTATTTTTTAGGGGGATTTCTAAGTAATTGGGGCGATTTTGGGGGTTTTTGACTTTAGCTTTAGGGATAAATATTTTTGAGAGTTGGTAACACTGGTGTATTCTCTACCGGAAGTTACCCCCTGCACTCCTCATCTCAAATATACATACCTACTATGTTTTGGGATATCACATATGGCATTTTACTTCTTAAATCGACTAGTCACTAGTCTTCAGAAGTTTTACTTCAAAAATCCGTTTGAAACAAAATGACAGACCACGGTACAGACAGACAGATGAGCGGCTAGACTATTTTATACAATAGTATTGATAAAAAAAACAGAGCTGTTTGAATTAATCTACCCGGTATATTTAAAATGCAGTGCCTGTACAAATCTCTCGCATTTACTAAAAGCTCTGAAAAGTTAAAAAAAGAGAAATGTAAACAAAAAATGGTAATACGAAAAGTTTAATAACACGACGTATATATAAAATAGAGATTCAATAACAAGTTTCATTTTGAACGTTGAGTAATTTGTTAGATGAGTTTCACATGTATGATGTAATAAATTTCGTTTACATAAGTACGGCTCTGCAAACATCATTTCAAATCTAATTTCTTTTTTACTTTCGAACGGTCGCATGGAATGAAGAAAAAAGTCTTGTAATGACGAAAAAAATCAAATTCGAGCACAGAATAAATTTGTGGGAAAATCGATAAATACGAGGTTTCTTTTGGATTTTTCTCCTAGGGTGGTAATGGACTATTTGTAGTTAAGTTATATACCGTCAGTTTTTTTTTCAAAATCACTGCTAACATACAACGCTCTTAATTTTCTTAAAAACGGTTGACTTAGGCCCGTATCCACCAAACACTGTTAAAGATAGAAGTTACTAATCTTAGAATAAATTTATTCCTTGGAATAAAATTAATTTTCAATTCACCAAGCAATTCATTCGATAGAATAACTTCAGGTACAAATTTACTTTAAACTATACACCTTGCAGATTTTGTCAAATATATTGATTCTAAAGCACTTTTACCAAAGATCCGACCGATGGCGCATCAATCGAAAATGTAAATTTATTTTATTTTATTACAAAAGCCTTTACCTGTAAGATATGGAATAAATATTTACCTGAACAGGTCGCCAGGTCATAATTTCATACAGTAATTTGTGCATTTCGTCCCCACCCTATTTTATACTAGGCGCATAAATATTCATACCCTTGAAATTGGACAGAATAGTTATTCTTACGATTTATATCTGCAGTAAACTTAACAACGTTTGGTGAATTGAATTATCGCTATTTATTCCGAGTAATAGTTACCAGGGGAACAAATCAACGGAATAAATAACTAACTAGGCTCGGTGAATACAGGCCTTAGAGACAAAAATAGTTACTATAAAAATGTTTAAAACAACATTTTGAGCAAATTTTGTAATAATACTTTATGCTCTAGTTTTCAATAAAAAAATAAAAATAAAAAATTAGGATACTCGAAAATAAAAAAAAATCTATCAAGAAACTTCTATAATTTTCTGAGTCATGTCATTTTTTTTTAAGCCAGCCAATATTTATTTCAACAAGCCTTTAATATTTCTGTAGTCTCAAAAAGAGGATGAGAGTAAAAATGGAAAAATTACTTCTTTGCAAATATTGATTGAGCAGTAAGTAGGTACACCGAAATGTAATACGGTAAATTGGGGATAAGTTGAAAATTAGATAATAACAATATAACAATACCTAGTTTTCAATCTTCAATTTTCGTTGTCAAAATATTATGCGAAGAACTCATTTTTCCATTTTTACTGACTCATCCCCTTTTTCCTTGACACCATAGATTTTACAGACGCTTATGATCGCTTTTGTGGAGCGTCTATAATTTACAATATCTACCTATATCTTTTAAATTGTGTTTTAAAGACCACCAACAGCTAAGGTTATTTGGGCATAGCACTATATCTTTTAAAATTTTATTTTAAAGATAGTAACTATCGTACTGAGAATGGAAGCGCAAAATTTACCTAATAAATAGTTTTTATAATAAACAAAATATAGTTTCAAATGTAACTCCAATAAAGTATGAAAATGTTAATAAAGCTATGCTAGTAATAAAAAAGTTCATAAAAATATTAAATATTTCAATAATACGAAAGCGTTATGAATATTTTCATTTTGAAAAAGTTTGTAACTTCGATAATAAGTTACGCTTATAGATGGCGCATAATGCATTTATTGTACAACTTTGCTGTACAGATCACTTTTTAAATTCATATTTTCAAATTAAAAATATTTAGGTAAAACAGATTGAAAAGAAATCTAATTTTAAATGGTAATATTAAATGCACTCAAAATATACTTTTTTTCTGAGATCAAATAGTTTTCGACAAACAAGGCCATTTTTCTGTAGCATAATTTTTTTTTTAATTTTCCGATGTAATCACAGTTAACTCGTTGAAATTTGTATACTTAACATTTTTATACTTTCTAAAATCTATACTTATATCTACTCCTTAAATTTTTTATCTCCTATAGAAATTTGTACCTATAATACTCCTTAAAATTAGTAATTCCTTAATAAAAAACTTTTTAACAAAAAAAAACCTCCTTCAAAAAGCCACTAAAAAGAGGAAAATAATGAAATTTTGAGGTCTGTGCCAATTTAATAAAATATGAAGTCGGTTAAAAAGTATAGATATAGGTACCTATAATAGTGATTAATATATCTTCTTTTTAACCAACTTCATATTTTATTAAATTGGCGCAGACCGCAAAATTTCATTATTTTCCTCTTTTTAGTGGCTTTTTGAAGAAGGTTTTTTTTTTGTTAAAAAGTTTTTTATTTTTTACTTTTTAGTATCAAAAAGTGACATTTACCTTAAAGGAATCACACACCGTTACTCACTTTTATTAAACCGACTTTCTTACGCTGTCTGATGTGTCAAATACCTTAAGGAATCACACGCCGTTATTAACTTTTATAAAAATCAGCCGAAATACTGAACCGATTTTGATGAAATTTTTATGGGACCAATCAGAAAGTACATCCTTTCAAATAAAAAAAAATGTTCCAAATCGGTTTATAAATGACGGAGTTCTGAGGTAACAAACATAAAAAAAAAAAAATACAACCGAATTGAGAACCACCTACTTTTTTTGAAGCCGGTTAAAAATGTATACAGATATTGTTTTTTTATACTACCTACTTCGAATTAATATTTTTATTGTGGATTATAGACGCGTCGACAACTTAGGTCATTAGCGTCTTAATTACATTAAATAACAAATCACTTAAATCTAAAGGACATCACAAAACATCCATGAGCGGAGGTGGGATTCGAACCCATGATAGTGTGATCCAAAGGCCGCTACGCTAACCGTTACACCACATTGTCCTCTTCGAATTAATATACCATAATTATTATGAATAATGAAATGTTTAAAACTATATATTTGAATATTGTATTTATGTGAGCACATCGCACAAATATAATCCACTAAAAGGGTAAAGACACTAGTTTACGACCACTAGCTGTAATGAAGCACTTTTATATTTATATAGTTGGCAGAACAAATAATCACACAACAAAATAATATGCAAAAAGAAAAAATTGTAACGTTAATTTAAATTGTTGTCGAGCGTCTATAATTTATATCTATGTCTATCTATTATTTAAAATCTCTAGTTTCATACTTTACTGATAATATACTCTATCGAAAACAAATTATAGAATTTAATACAACATTATAATTTTCTATTAAATAGATTTATACGGCTGTTTTGCAATTGAAAATTTTTATTGGAAGAGCAGCCAATTACATAACTGATTCTTGCAAATATCGGAAAAAATCATTTTGACAACCATAGTCACAGTCAGGACTCTAACTTGAACCTTTTCACTATCGCGGCGGAATGAGCTTACAATTATTCAACCGTGACATGATTATCAATCTAACATTCTCCATATATGCAAAGGAATCAATAGATTTCCACTGCATGCGAACGTTATTAATTATAGCTAGGTTGTAGATGCGAATCATCGTAGTAGCGAGAGCTATTCATTCTTTATTATGTTATGTCGGTAATAATCTAAGTATTAGGTAAACTATAAAAAAAGTGGTCTAACACAGATGAGTGGTCGGAAACCGGCGCCTTTGCCCTAATTTTAATGAATAACAAACTGCAATTCAAATTTAAATGAACTATAAGCATTAATTTAAAACCGAATAGAAATTTACATAAAATAATATTTTCCAATTATTTCACTAGTTCTAGCGTATTTAGTTTTGATACGATTTAAATAAACATTACATTTTAGTTTAATCTTTTGGTTACCAACACCCGGGAGTATCTGGGCCAATACCGATTCATATTTTAAATTTAGGTACCTACTAAATATTTTTAAAATTTCTGAGCGTTTATAAAAAATGAGACATAGAAACGCCATATAGACATCTCTATGTACTCGGCTATTCTAAAATCCCTTTTGTCATCTGTTTTTGTGGAATGAAATTCAAAAAAACGGTTTTTAAAAAGAATAATTAAAAATCGATTGTTTATACCCGTTCTTCCACCATATAGACCCGTTCTCTCACGATTTAAATATTTAATATTGATGTTGGGCTCTCGCTGGTACGAGGATTCACTTCATATCATAGCTATTGAATTAGCATATATGAATTGACACTCGCATGTAGTGAAAATCTATTGATTCTGAAGCATATAAGGAGAATATTAATTTAGCAATCATGTCACGGTTGAGTATTGTAAGCTCATTCCGCCGCGAAAGTGGAAAGGTTCAGGTTAGAATCCTGACTGTGACCACTGGTTGGTAAAATGATTTTTTCAAATATGTTTCGAAACAATTATATAATTGGCTGCTCTCCAACGAAAAAAATTTTTCAATTGCATTTCAGCCGTATAATACTATTATTTATATTAAATATTATTTGTTCTACGTTTTGAGAGAGTTATTTCAGATTATAGCCGCTCGGTAACTATGGTCATTAATTTCTATGTACATTTTCAGACTTTTTGTAGTTAATTTTCAGAAACGGTCGTAAAACTTAAAATAGAAAAAGTTGAAATCTAACTTTGTGTTCTTGATTTCTCTGTGCAAAGGTTTATTATAATATAACAAAAGAAGAGGCCTCGCATCATATATGTTCGTATATGTAATGTACAGCTGTTCAAAGTATCTATTATAATACGTTGTGATATAACAGAATAGAGAAATGTACAATATAAAGCAAATTTATGTAAAATTACGCTTTCAAGAACGCTATTGCACGACTTGCTTTATGCGGATTCACAAGAAGACAACGCGATTGTAGTTTATATTATACGTACACTACCGGTCCTAAGTCAAGATGGTCAAATAAAATTTAAAAAATTAATACCGACTACGTAAAATCATAAAGACAATTTTTTTTGAAGTGAAAACTTCCTTAGGCGCGCTTTGCCTGGGCTGTTAACAACCGTGATGTGAAACGCGTCCGACGGTGGCAATCGGGGCTACTCGGCTCAAACACGAAGACGTATTTGCAATATGCTGGTAATAGTTTAGTTCATAAGTGTGCTAATAAATGACACTAAAAACTTAATACGAATAAAAAGCCATTTGTAGTTCACAAGTGCGCTAACAAATGACACTAAAACATATACTTTGTAGTTCATAAGTGCGCTAACAGATGACACTAAAACTTATTATTTTCGTTAAGGTATTTATATTCATTAAATTTAATTGTATAGGCCGATTTTAATGTATTTATGATTAAACTGTGTGATTAAAAAATATATATATATATATATATTTTAAAATTAGAAAATCTGAAGTTTTCACTTCTGTTGTGTGGTCATAAGCACACACCCATTTTTTTATCAGTTGTTGGGGCCCTGCTCGGAAGCTGGAGAAAAAATATCGGTAATCGAGTTCCCGACTACTGATAACAAAAAAATACTGTCTTACGTCTTGTTTTGCAATCATTTGCTTGTTTTCTTACTTTAGGTAGTCGGGTTTTAGTTTTTTTACTTTTATTTTAGTCTTTTTTAACTTTTTTTCATATAGGTAACCTATTTATTATAATTTCTTAATAAAAACATTTTAAATCAACACCGTCGTTAGACGAATTACTGCTATGTTTAGCTTGTGGCGCCTATAGGTTTGTTTCGTTGACTTTCGCTAGCTTGGTTTGCGTCCGCAGTTTGTTTTGCACTTGTCGTCTAGATGGCTTTTACATGACCCTTTTTTATATCATGACGCTTACCATCCGCCATATTGAATTTCTTGTGACGGCATATAGCTTATAGGACACACTCTGGTTTAAGACGAATTTAACGACACCTGATCTGTTGAAATCGGTTCAGTAGTTTAGGAGCAAACGTTGAAAAAAAGATAAATGTGCACACTTAGACATCTTTTAAATTCGCGCACCTGGGTAAAACTGCACTGTAAAAAATGAATGTAAAAATACTTTGAAAGTTAAGGTAGAATTCGCTCGATTTTCTAAGTGATTTTACATTATTATTTATTTTTACTTCATAAAAACTTGGACTTTTACTGTAAAGTTAAACAAATTTGTGATTTTTACATAAAGTAAATTAAAATTACATAATTTGTGTAATATTCCAATAAAGTGTGTAAAAATTACAAAATAAAATGTACAATAAAATGGAATAATACAAAACAAATTAATGTAAAATTAGTAGCCACGCATGCGCAATGTGTTTTTATGGAATCTACGCGATGTGCAGGCGATACCTGTTTGTGACGCCATTGTCTCTTTGTGTGCTTATTACCAGATTAATCGCTGGCTACAAATGGACCATCAATAATCTATGTAATCGGCCTTCTCATTTCTTAGAGTGCACAACAAATAACATATTTGTGTATTAATATCCGCCAGCCGGCATACACAAACCGACTGGTACGAACTCGAGTCCCTAGGAACGCTAATTCCCAAAGAACATTGGAATGCAATTGCGATAACAACTACATCCCAATGTCCCCGCTGGGGGCGAACCGATTTCCTTTGTTTAAATGTGGGCGGGCAAGATCTATAGTCTGTGAGCTCTAGATCTTTCTGCGTCCATTTTTCAAACAGAGGAATTTTAACAGAACGGAATTTAGTAGGCTTACTCAGCGATAGTGTGGACTAATTAAGATGTTTTATAAATTTGAGTGGTAGTGTATACTGCAAGAGTGAAATAGACAATGCACATCATTTCAATTTACACACTGTACGACTGAAACAAGCAGCCACAAAAGATTATTGTTGGATGTATAATTCATGTACAAATGTATCTACGTATACGATGAAGAAAATGGAATCTACGTAATTCCTTGGTATTTCGGCAAATATATATCGATATAATATTAAACGCTGATATAGTAAAATGATTTTGAATGAGCAATTTTCCTGAGCGTAGTTCTTTCAATTATCCACGAGAGGCAGCACTTGTAGTAGGTACAAACATTATTTATTCCCCATTAGTGTCGTGTCATTTTAGTTGTATAACTTAATAATTAAATTATTATTATTATTAAATTAATTAAATAATTAAGTTATACCACTAAAATGACACGACACTAATGGGGAATAAATAATGTTTGTACCTACTACAAGTGCTGCCTCTCGTGGATAATTGAAAGAACTACTCTCAGGAAAATGGCTCATTGTGTTGTTACACGTTTTCAATTTTATATCAACACTCTCTTTTAATTACAGAGATATAAGCGTTTTAAGTTATTTTAATTTTTATGCATTTTCAACTGTCATATCTCCTTAACTAAAAATTATTTTTACTTCCCACCTCTACTATGGTAGGGAAGTAATGGATGTCCGAAAAAAATATTTCGAGATTTTAACAGATCTTCACGTTTTGAGACCCTAGCAATCGTTCAAAATCATTTTCTGACTGATGTCTGTATGTGTGTGTGTGTGTGTGTATGTGGTCAATTTTTCGCCTTCGATATCGTAACAACGGAACAACATACGGCCATGCCGATTGTTCTATTGTGTTTATCAGCCTTTAACTTAGATCTGATTAGATTTTGAGTCAAATCGGTACAGTGGATCCTGAGACATTTAAAAAAACGTTCTCAATGTCACGTATTAACATACGTAAAAAAAAATATAAATGAATTCTAGATGTTATAATATGAAAAAAATGTAAATATTTTTTTCTCTAAAATGTACAGTTTTCGAGAAAAAACATATTTTACTAAAAAAATAAAAATTGTAATAAAATAAAAAATAAAAAAGGTAACCATGATTTTTGCTATATTAAGCTAGCCATCAGTAGATCACTAAGCAAAAAAGAGGGCCATGCTTTTTTTCAAAGAATAAAAAAAAGTGTTTATTTTTTGCAAATATTTACTTGGTGGGAAGTATAGGACTGGTCATCAGTCGAATTTTTTTTACTAATATCTTATTCGTATAGGTAGGTAGATAGGTATATAAAATGTTGTGCATTATTTGGAAATTAAATAACAAGTGAAGGTTAGTAATAAAGCTTGTAAAATGATCGACCACAGGTGGTTGGAACCCATGCTTTTACCTTATGTATTAATATACACACAAGTAACGCCTGTGTCTTAAGGTGCATTTTCATGTGACGCTAGACGCTGGCGTCTAGCGTCAAATGTGGTCACGTGACATAAACGCCATCTTGAAAAACTGTAGCGTCAAATTTTAGCGTCAACAGACAGCAAGGTTTTGACACTTGTAAACTTGTAAAGAGAGCGTCAAATAAAGACATCCATAAATCAAAACCGTGGTGAATTTGTTATAATAATTAATAAATAAGCTCTTTGCAAATTTATTAACAGAAAAGACAATGTCTGAATACGATTATCAAAAATGAAATTCCCATATTTTTGACTTAAATAACCGGCGAAAGTACACGAATTATAAGGAATAAAAATTAAAAATATAACTATGCTTACTTTTTTATAGGTAATTATATGCACTACCAGAATATGAGAAAAAAATAAATTGTATCTTGAGAAATTTTAATGTTTTTAGTATTCAATAAAAAAAAATTGTTTTGTTCTAAGTGAGACGGGAATTTTAATTAACCATCGAAAAACCATCAGGTATAGTATTTTCCTTAATAAATAGGTACTTTTGAAGTAATAAAATCAATGGGTTAAATTCGTAGAATCAACCCCCTAGTAGCAACATAAAGCAATTCTTTAGCAAGCCTGTGTGTTGATACTTGATGCACAACTCAGTACCTAGCTGTAGAAAACTCGTATCATTAATGACCAGAGACAACTAATGACGCCAGCGTAAAAGCTAAACAATGTTTAGCTTTGACGCTACATTTTTTTCAATATGGCGTTTATGTCACGTGACCACATTTGACGCTAGAAGCCAGCGTCGAGCGTCACATGAAAATGCACCTTTTTACTTATAATTATAATTGGAATTTACAACATCAACATAACAGTACCGACAACGAAGAAATCCGACAAAACCCTCTGCATGTTGATAGTTCATAGAATGCCCGTGGTATGTCACTAGAGGTCTCAAATTACACCAAACAGCGAGAGAAACAACGCTATGTATTTGTTTGCATATAATATTCTCTCGTGCAGGGAAACTTTATTTTACCTGCCTTAACGACAACATACACACGTGATTTTTTTTGTGCACATCTATGACATAGTACTTTCACTTCTTTCATAACAAATAGTAAAAAAGGTTCTTTATTTATTTTTATATTTATTTATTGTAGATTATAGACGCGTCGAACTCTCAGGTTATTAGCGTCTTTCAACTACACTAAATAACAACTTTCTTAAAACTAAATGACATCCATGAAAGCAGGTGGAATTCGAACCCACGACTGTCTGATCTAGAGGCCGGTTCGCTAACCACTAGACCACACGGCCCTTACCAAAATTTTCGGTGTTTAAGTATTAATATATAGATTTTGTTAAAATAATTTGATTACTGAGAGAAAAAGAATTTTATCTTGTGCTTAAGTTCTAAGTAGTTACATTGTTACTTTTGCAACAATACTATCTAGAAATTATCGCCCTATAAAATACAAAACGCAATAAAGATCACAATAAAAGCACATACTAAAGCGTGTTACAGATTTTAATCAGAATTTACTATAATACTAAAATATAATATTTTCTTCTTGAATATGAAATTAATACCAAACACGGCAATAGCCAAGATAAGGACACTGTTAATAAGCTTTATTTATTTATAGTAAATAATTATTATAGACGCGTCGACTACTTAGGTCATTAGCGTCTTGATTACATTAAATAACAATAGGGTTTTTTGGAAGTTGTTTGCAGCCAATTTATTTATTTATCTATATAAATAAAATGGCTCGTTTTAACATACCGTCACAACTCGTCAGTAATATACCTCATTACGACACTAGAAATACAATCTACTATTTGTTTTCCTACCCTTTAAAGAAAGTATGTATTATTTTCATTCGAAAAACAAATGCACAGAGGGCTTCAGAATAGCCGAGCGTGGAGCAGTGCTGTTGTTTACATGGCGTTACTATGGTTTCTCTATTACAAGTTCCCAGTTCCCGGGTTCTAGCCCGAGAGCTGATAAAAGTGTCAATTGGATTTTCAATTTATTATTAAAAAAAATAATGATTTCAAAATATATGAATTGGTGCTAGGCACAAATAACCTTAGCTGTTGGTGGTCTTTAAAACACTCAAATCATTTCCCCTCGCCTAAAAACGGCTACAGATCTCCCGACGCTATTTTTAAAGCTAAAACTTGCAGCTTTTCAAAAATTACGTAATTTTTCACACGTAAAAAAAAACAAATGCACAGAGCAATTTACTTTTTTTCCTATTTCGAGAGTAAAAGTAAAATACAAAAATTTCAGTAGGGTAAGAAAGGGGGGCGCAAATGAAAACCGTGTATTTAGTAATATTGAAATACGACATGGCGTATAGTGCAAAAAGAAATGTTAAAACATCGTCTCCTTAAATAGGCAAAAAAGAAAATAGAGTCATAAAGTTAGAGGCGTTGGTTGCTTGGCAAATGTGAAGATGGCTTGGGAAGAGGTCGCTTTCACATACATACGTGTAAAGTTCTAACGCGATACAGAACTAACACATGTCTAAATTGAAATTCATTTCACCAAATTAGAATTTACAATTTATTCGATTTCAATAGAATTATCGCTAGGCACTTGGTAGAACATGTTTGAATAAAATTAAAATTCTACACATTTATTAATCTCAACGATCGTTTCGGGCTTGAGAATGGCCGAGCGTGTAGCAATGCTGTTGTTTACATGGCGTTGCTATGGTTCCTCTATTACAAGTCCGAGGACAGTATGGCTCAGTTGGTAGCGTCGCGGCCTCTGAATCAGACTGTCGTGGGTTCGAATCCCACCTCTGCTCATGGATGTTTTGTGATGTTATTTAGTTTTTAAGGGATATATTATGATATTTGTTGTATTTAAGACGCTAATGACCTAAGTTGTCGATGCGTCTATAATCCACAATAAATAAAATAAAATAAATACTTTTCACTTAATTTTGAGTATTTTCAAAAAAAGTGGAAACATAGGAAGTTTATAGTGGGTATGGTAAAAAATACCATATCTGCGTAATGGATATTATGACTCGTGTGATAGTAAAAACTCGATATCGCTCGTTTTTCAGCATAAGCTCTGATCAGTTTAGTTATAATTAACCGTATTTACCATGGATATTTAACCTAAAACATTCCCAACTACTTTCTCAATGAAATTTGATGTAGTTTCCGAATTTATCGGGTTCAGACAGACAATTGGACAGACGTTATTTTTTATACAATACCTATGTGAGGAGATATGAAAAAAATCTTATCATAGTTCTGCACCGGATAATAGTGATAGCAAAGATTGCGTGAACAATTTACCCTACAACAATGATACAAGGGCGAGAAAGAGATGGCGCCACTGGGGAATTAGAATGTTAGACAGGGATGAAAGTGTATGGGAACGTCCCAAGGGGGTCCACTAGAATGGAGTGGAGAAGTTAAGTGAGGGACGCGGTAAAACAGGATATGGGATCCTCTCCAGAAATTCTCTAGTTAATATAGTATGATCGCAAAGTTACCGGCTACGCAGTTTGTACTACGAATTACGAAACTACAATATTTATAAATTAATAAATTTTTTATACGGCTGAATTGCAATTGAAAATTTTGTTGGAAAGCAGCCAATTATATAATTGATTCCAGACATGGAAAAAATCATTTTTTTAGATTAGTAATCATGTCACGGTTGAGTAATTGTAAGCTCATTCCGCCGCGAAAGTGGAAAGGTTCAGGTTAGAATCCTGACTGTGACTATTTGGTTGGTAAAATGATTTTTTCCGATATGTTTGGAATCAATTATATAATTGGCTGCTTTCCAACAAAATTTACAATTTTCATTGTTCTTACAACAGGTGTCTTCATATACTGTTTGCAGTCATTATGCATTCATCTAATTATGTATTTGGTCACGACTTACGTGTTAAATTTGTAATTAAAATTTACAATATTTATTTTCAAAAAAACTCAGTATCTAACAAAGAAATACAATTATTAATTTGAAAATAACTGAAAACGTACGTTTGTTACAATTTTTCAGATTCCAGGTTCTAATTTGAAAACTGGATTTTCAATCTGAAGTGTCAAATGACTTTAATTTATTATTAAAAAAAATAATAATAGGTAGAGTTGTATTGTTTAGAAAAGACACTAGCGTCATACATCCGCATAAACGAGTTTAGTGCCGGACGAGTCCATATTCTACCACTGATAAATCTCTCCACTACTTCTACCACGCATATCGGCCATCTTGCTGGTGTTTTCTCTAAACAGTACTACTCTACATTGAAAATACACACTGGTACTAGGCCCAGATAATTCTGGTGGTTGGCATACTTGAACGGTTTTGTTTGATGGTCAAAGATACACATCATGTATTTATTTATATATATTTTTACTTAAAAAATTTTATGGGTTTAAAAATTAGTCAATTTTATTTAATAGGTATATAAAAATGAAAGCTTTTGGTATCTGAAAATTCTAAACGATTTCCAGATGAACTAACGGGTTGAAATTTGGCATATTTATGGATTCTAACCCTACACTAGGTAACAAAAAAAAAAAATGTTAACTCAAAGGTTGTGAAATAGAGGTTCTTTCACAAACTTTTACTATTGAATTTGTGGATTTTGGAATTTTCTTATAATATGGTTGTTTTTGCTAGTTAAAAAACATAGAAAATATGATTCACCTTTGTATTTAAGTGAAGCTGTCGCAAGTCACATTAAATGCACACTCATCTGTTTCACAAAACAACTGCACCAATTTAGAACATCCAAGATAAATTGGCTTCGGCCAATCAAGTTTCTTTATTACCTGTCCAAGGTAACTGATTTTATGTAGTTCTGCTGTAAATTATTTACAACTTAATCTTATTTTCAAAGTGAACACAAAATAAGTACTCTAGGTTATTTGTCTGGGTCTTAAAAAAAAACAACTGACGCGCTACAGATCACGTGTCTTTAAAAACATAAGCGTGATTAATCAACTCAAATTTGAAATAGATAAATTAAATAAATAATATATATTTATAAAATTTCTTCTGTGTTTTTTATTTATTGTAGATTATAGACGCGTCGACAACTTAGGTAATTAGCGTCTTAATTACATTTAATAACAACTTCCTTAAAAGGTCGGCTACGCTAACCGTTACACCACACTGTCCTCTAATTTCTCCTGTGGTTATGACATTACGGTGCACGTTATATTTTCATTTATTTTTTGTATGATTTCGTTTTGTATTCTTTTTCTTTAAATGAAAAAAGCTTCTGCCCTAGCAAAGTTGGGCAGAAATATTATTTCTCAAAGAATTTCTCTGATGTTTCTTGATTTAGTTTGAAATATTCCTGAAACTACTTGTCAGAGAAATTTGTTGAAAAAATGTTGAAATCGCGAAAAAAATTTACAGAGATTTTCAGAGAAATATTTTCTCCAGGGAAATGGGAGTCCTAGTTGTGAATCATATACATAGATTTTCGAAATTATACTGAATTAGCAACTAAAAATATTATAATAAACTTACATTCTTTAATGATGCTTTAATTTTGTACCACTGGTAGAAGTAAATCACCCTTCAAACAATCCAAGTCGTAATAACTAACACTCATATTATAGAAAGAACTGATAACAAAAAAATTAATAAACACAAAACCCTCCTTTGCGTCGCGCAGTCGGGTAAAAACTCGGAATGAATCGTCCTTCGGATTCGGTCGCTATTTTACTTGAGATTCTATTAGATTCTGTGACACTCTCGTATTATTTTTGAATTGAAATATTTTTACGAATGATATCTGGCGTACAAGGCGACACAATGACAACGGCTTGTTACATAAAATAATTGTTACATTATAAACTAAGTATTATGAAATTATGGTCAGAGGCGGCGATTAAGGGAAATACATTTTTAATTTTTTTTATTAAAATAAACACAGTAACAACTGAGGTGTTACAATTCGATTACGTAAAATTAAATCCTTTGTCCGAATATTTGTTGCACAGTATAAATATTAGTTACCAAGTTTATTTAATGAACCATTTTCCTGAGAGAAGTTCCTTCAATTATCCACGAGAGGCAGCACTTGTGATAGGTACAAACATTATTTATTCCCCATTAGTGTTGTCATTCTAGTGGTATAACTTAATTATCAAGTTATTATTATTATTAAATTAATTTAAAAATTGAGATATACCACTAAAATGACACGACACTAATGGGGAATAAATAATGTTTGTACCTACCACAAGCGCTGCCTCTCGTGGATAATTGAAGGAACTAAAGAAACTAAATGTTTTTATAATCTACAAGAATTTTTTAATCGCTAAATATTCTATTTTTGTGACTTTGTTTCATGCACAGTGAAGCTTTTATAAATTCGATTCTATTCTATCTAAAGAAAGTAATACTAGATTCCTACAAAAAATGTAAATTATTCATTTTTTCAAATTAAAATGTTGTTAGTAACGCATGTTTTTGTTTTCCTTAACTACCAAGTCAACAAAACACGCCTATGTTACGTCTTAAGTGAAATACAAACACACATACAAACATACATGTCGATATGATAACATCACTTTTCTCATTTTGCTGTCATTTGAGAAATATTAGATGTAAGGGAAATAGTAGGAAGTGGTTGACATGTGAAGTGAGGACAGTGTGGTGTAACGGTTAGCGTAGCCGACCTTTGGATCACACTATCGTGGGTTCAAATCCCACCTCCGCTCATGGATGTTTGGTGATGTCATTTAGTTTTAAGAAAGTTGTTATTTAACGTAATTAAGACGCAAATGACTTAAGTTGTCGACGCATCTATAATTTACAATAAATAAAAAAACAAAACAGCATGTATACTATGTTAAGGTTTCAGACATAGCAAGCCAGGTGGACGTGAAGAAAAGTACGAGTCTACCGACTGGTACAAACTCCAAACCTCGGTTCGATCCCAAAGGCTTTTAATATATTTTTTTTAATAATGAAAATAAATAGGTATTGGATAACAAATTAAAATATAAAAAAATAAAATTTCAATTATTTTCTATGTTATATTTTTTGAACATTTGACTTTATAAGATAAATAAAAGTGGATGTAAATAATAGTTTTATACGGTTGAAATGCAATTGAAAAATTTTTTTCGTTGGAGAGCAGCCAATTATATAATTGTTTCGAAACATATTGGAAAAAATCATTTTACCAACCAGTGGTCACAGTCAGGATTCTAACCTGAACCTTTCCACTTTCGCGGCGGAATGAGCTTACAATACTCAACCGTGACAAGATTGCTAAATTAACATTCTCCTTATATGCTTCAGAATCAATAGATTTTCACTACATGCGAGTGTCAATTCATATATGATATGTAGTGAAAATCTATTGATTCTGAAGCATATAAGGAGAATGTTAATTTAGCAATCTTGTCACGGTTGAGTATTGTAAGCTCATTCCGCCGCGAAAGTGGAAAGGTTCAGGTTAGAATCCTGACTGTGACCACTGGTTGGTAAAATGATTTTTTCCAATATGTTTCGAAACAATTATATATTTTGGCTGCTCTCCAACGAAAAAAATTTTTTCAAAAGTGGATGTGTTTCTTTCCATGACAACGAATACAATTATTTGCAGTTAACGGTATTCACATCATCTGTCTGTACCCGCGATACAGACATACCCGTCGTTTAGAAATGATGACAAAGCGTCGAATTTCTTTCAGTCATATCTGTTGAGCACATCCTATATTATACAGTGTGTAAACGGTTTTACCGAACATAGGGCAAATAACTTTGAAAACACAATTTTGTAGCAGGCTATGGACCATAAAATCTATTGTAAATATGTAGTGGATTACGTAGAAAAAATAGTACAGTGAATTTTTAATTTTCCATAGCAATGGTTGACTATTAAGAGTAACTCGGAACATGCTATCAAAAAAAAAAAAAACACAAAGCATCTACTACCCACATGATACATTTTTAGAATGTTAGGTCTCCACAACATAATAGACATGTGCTTAGCATCATAATCATTATAACGTGTTACGAATACTCAATGTGTGTTTTATAATATAAAAAATTAATCACACCTGAAGATGGCAACTCGTTGCTGAAACGCGTCGTGTTAACAACACATGAAGTCACAAGACGGACACAAGGTATTTCTAATACTTCTTATTGTGGCTTATCAGCGTGGCCCTGTCTGTATGGCTATTAAAATCTACAACGGATTACCATGCTTTATAAAAAAAAATTCGACTGATGACCAGTCCTATACTTCCCACCTAGTAAATATTTGCAAAAAATAAACACTTTTTTTTTATTCTTTGACTAGGCCCAAATAACCTTAGCTGTTGGTGGTCTTTAAAACACAATTTAATTTTTATTCTTTGAAAAAAGCATGGCCCTCTTTTTTGTTTGGTGATCTACTGATGGCTAACTTAATAGGTGCGTTTGGTATCAAGGTGTAGTGTAAAAAGTGTAAGCACTTTTGACACTATTACGTTTGTTATACAAAAGTGTAAAATAACTGATCTGTTTGTTATTTCAGTGTGGGACTAAAAGTGTAACAACTATTAGTCCTGACTTTTGAGCAGGTGCACGTAGTGTAGTGTAGGTCACGTGATATATGTCTGAATTGACAATCGCTTTGACAGATTTGATACTTTTTTCGTACTCAATTTTTTACATTTTTTGTCTCTTAAAAATGAATGAGCTTCAAAATGTAATGGTACAAGATAAATATGGCAGTGAGCTTAACATTTTTACGACCAAAAAAAACTGTAAAAACTAGAAATAATGAACTCAGCCAATCTGTCATTAATTTATTTTGTAATGCGCATGTACAATCTAGTCAGAATGTACACTAGCCCGTTTGTTACAAGTGTACGTTTAGTTTACACTTTTGGTGAACTTTTTACACTTTTCAGTGAAAAATTATCTACACTACACTACACCTTGATACCAAACGCACCTACTATAGCAAAAATCATGGTTACCTTGATTTACGTACAATTTTTATTTTTTTTAGTAAAATATTTTTTTTCTCGAAAACTATACATTTTAGAGAAAAAAAATATTTACATTTTTTTCATATTATAACATCTAGAACTCATTTATATTTTTTTTTTACCTATGTTAATACGTGACATTGAGGACGTTTTTTTGAATATCTCAGGATCCACTGAACCGATTTGACTCAAAATCTAATCAGATCTAAGTTAAAGGTTGATAAACACAATAGAACAATCGGCATTCCCGTATGTTGTTCCGTTCTTAAGATATCGAAGGCGAAAAATTGACCACACACACACATACACACACACACACATACATACAGACATCAGTCAGAAAATGGTCTTAAACGATTGCTAGGGTCTCAAAACGTGAAGATCTGTTAAAATCTCGAAAAAATTTTTTCGGACTAAATCCATTACTTCCCTACCATAGTAGAGGTGGGAAGTAATATTGTATCCTTTAGAGACTTTAAAGTGTCCCTGAGGCATTATTTAATTCAAAATTGTTTTTATAATCTACATGATTTTTTCGCATAGTATTTTTATATCTTTAATCTGACGCTATTATGTTCTTTGGAATTTTTAAAATAAAGAATTATTATTATTATTCATCTACTACATATTTACATAATTACATAGGATCTTATAGTCCATAGCCTACTACAATATTGTAAATGTTGTCGTTGTTATATGCCCTATGTTCGGTAAAACTGTTTACACCCTGTATAACATGTGAATATTCGTACAGAAGGTACATATAGGTACCCGAGTACGGAACTACACGTTTTCCGAATGTGTTTTGTGAATTGGATTCCAGGGGGCACTTAAGCGCAGAACCGACCGCATAGACTGAGTAGGTGGCATAAGCTCGGACACACGGCCGCAGCTTTTCTATTTGATCCCCCGTACAATCTCTCACCCCTAAGTTCAGCGGCGGCACGTTACAAAAGGATACACTATCTGAGGACAGTGTGGTCCAGTGGTTAGCGTCGCGGCCTCTGGATCAGACTGTCGTGGGTTCGAATCCCGCCTCCGCTCATGGATATTTTGAGTTGTAATAAGTTTTAAATTAATTGTTATTTATCAAGACGCTAATGACCTAAGTTGTCAACGCGTCTATAATTTACAATAAAATAAAAGATACACTATATACTGCCTGACCAAAGAAAGAACGTCAGTGCGGAAGGTTGTAATCTGACATCTGGTGAAAGTATCATTTAGAATTTCGATTTATTACCAAAAAATAATAAACTTAAAATATTACTAATGTGTCTTAAAATTACGGTTTTTACTTTCTACGTCTAAGAGAAGTATTGAATTCAATCCGAAAATTTTTTTTCTGGATATTAATAAACCTTAGGAATCATTTGAAACCATTTTGTCTGCGTGTGTATATGTGTGTTCTTTCGATATCTCAAAAACGGAACGACATTAGGCCACGCGATTTGTTTTGTATTATTTGTCAGCACTTAGCATAGGTCTGATTAAATCTAGAACCAAATCGGTTCAGTTGTTTCTGAGATATTAAAAAAAATGTTCTCAGTGTAACGTATTAACATATAGATAAAAAAATATAAATGCATTCTAGATGTTAAAATAAGAAAAAATCTTATTAGTTTTTTTCCTAAAATGTACAGATTTCGAGAAAAAAATATTTTTAAGATAACCCAACATCCAGAGCGGCTTAGTCGCTTTAAAAAATAAAATAAAAAATATCGAATTTTTTCTGGGTGCTCCGCCCCTGGAGGTGATTTCGATAGCCAGGGTCTTTGCCACGGTAGTCGTATAGCCTTCACTATCACCAAAACGACGCTCAACGATGTTTCTCTGCATGCCGCTGATATTGTATTGTGCGAAGGACCACGCTCTGCTACTATAATATACGCAGGTAACGATCCGTGCTACACGCAAAAAGATTTAGAACAGAGAATCAAATAATGCTTTCTTTATTTCAAATTTATTTATACTTTCAATTTTATATTGCATAACATACTTTAAATGGCTTCGCTAAATTACTATACCAAGTCGATGCTAGCAAAATACTAATAAACCATTTATATAGTTCTCGATTATATTTATTGCCTTTATCGACAAAATTTACACGATTTTATTTTCTTCGGAATGTACAGATAAGGATATAAATAAGGGCAATAAAGACAACAATACTATAGATGTTCCAGAATTCATGATTGTTTTCACATAGTGTTTTCACGAGTGTGCGATTAAATCGCTTGCAGATCGTCAGCTGCTGCAGCTACCGACAACTTAAAGGACGCACACTATCCGCTAAAATACACAAGTGACGTGATTATCGCACACACTTCGAATAACGCATCGATCGATAGATCGAGCTGTTACGAAATCGTGCGACTAATCCTCACGATGAATTTTATTTTATACAAGATTTTTTTAATGTTAAATTTAAAGTTTTGTTTTTCTTATCAATTTTAAATTATGTTATTGAAATTGTATTTTATTGTCAGTTTACTATTAAATTATACTGTTATTTTCTTTTATATTTATTCTCTAAAATGTATAGGTACTTCTGACTCAACCTATATCTACTGCTTCATTGTCAGTCCGGGTTGAATAAAGTATTTATTTATTTATAGAAACACTTTTAGGTAGAGATCGAACTATGATATTTTTAAAGTTGGCCTCCTCCTAAATTTCCCCCTTAAAATATGTATTTTGTTGTGTCACAGAAGCGACGCGAAGTTTCACTGTCACTCACTTATCGGTTTGTTTTGAGGTTATGTGTAGCTGTCATCGTATTTGAATCTGAATGTTTACAAATCTCTTGTGTTATGAAGTTAGTCACAGAATTAGCTCCACTCTGAACTATAAGAACAAAATTAGCTCCGCTGTCGACTATATGCAATCCTCCTTGTTCAGCTGTCAAAATGTTTTGAGGTTATGTGTAGCTGTCATCGTCTTCGGATATGAATGTTTACACATCTCTTGTGTTATGAAGTTAGTCACAGAATTAGCTCCACTCTGAACTATAAGAACAAAATTAGCTCCGCTGTCGACTATATGCAATCCTCCTTGTTCAGCTGTCAAAATGTTTTGAGGTTATGTGTAGCTGTCATCGTCTTCGGATATGAATGTTTACACATCTCTTGTGTTATGAAGTTAGTCACAGAATTAGCTCTACTCTGAATTATAAGAACAAAATTAGCTCCGCTGTCGACTATATGCAATCCTCCTTGTTCAGCTGTCAAAATGTTTTGAGGTTATGTGTAGCTGTCATCGTCTTCGGATATGAATGTTTACACATCTCTTGTGTTATGAAGTTAGTCACAGAATTAGCTCCACTCTGAACTATAAGAACAAAATTAGCTCCGCTGTCGACTATATGCAATCCTCCTTGTTCAGCTGTCAAAATGTTTTGAGGTTATGTGTAGCTGTCAACGTCTTCGGATATGAATGTTTACACATCTCTTGTGTTATGAAGTTAGTCACAGAATTAGCTCCACTCTGAACTATAAGAACAAAATTAGCTCCGCTGTCGACTATATGCAATCCTCCTTGTTCAGCTGTCAAAATGTTTTGAGGTTATGTGTAGCTGTCATCGTCTTCGGATATGAATGTTTACACATCTCTTGTGTTATGAAGTTAGTCACAGAATTAGCTCCACTCTGAACTATATGCAATCCTTGTTGTTCAGCTGTCAAAATCTTTTGAGGTTATGTGTAGCTGTCATCGTATTCGAATCTGAATGTTTACACATCTCTTGTGCTATGAAGTTAGTCACAAAATTAGCTCCGCTGTCGACTATATGCATTCCTCCTTGTTCAGCTGTTAAAATGTTTTGAGGTTATGTGTAGCTGTCCTCGTATTTACACATCTAAAAAATATATCGAAGACTCACTGCTTTTTTTTACTTTTATTCAAAAATTGTCATTTTTTGAATCGCCTGTATAACAAAGAAGGATAAGCACCTTTATAACGGAAATATTTTGTGCGTGAGTGAGATAATAATAATTTATGAACTGAGCACAGAAAAATCTAATAGAAACGCTCTTGCGGCTTCCTTTTTTTTAGATGAAGTATATTTACCATGACTTTTTGTGAAACTTCATGTAACAGACAGAACTTCATAAATTGACAATCAAAAACGGTTCAAAGCAATGTCAAAAAAATTGAACTAATAATTTTCATTTAGACACTAATGACCTCACCTGTCGAGCGTCTACAATATCTCTGATTTTTATAAATGGAAATTTTCAGTGTATGTAGATATATTATATTTAAAACACAAGCCGTTTTCATTCAAATAATTTTCGTATTTTTTTATTTAACCTTTTTGTCCACAGATGTGTCATCACTATTTTTAACTTCCCATTATTGTTAAAAAAGAGCGTTTAGAATTGTTTATTTATAATAACATAAATTATGAACATTTGCAATTATTCCTTTTATTTCTAAGTAAATTTTTCAAATATCTTTACACCGTCAAATTTCGGCGAATTTTATTTGAGATCGATCTTTTTGAAAATATACTTTTGTTGCTAAAGGTGCACATGTTTTCTGTACTCATTTAAATAGCAAAAAATACTGTATATCTTCAAGACACAAACGCGATAAAGTTATGTTCTAGTGGCTGTCAAGTGTAAATGCATTTTGTAAAATGCTGTTTAAAATTTATTCAAAGCTTGTATATATTTATATTTATCTAATATGAAAGGTTTAAACTTTAAAGTATGGTTTATTTTATTTATACACAAGGTGTACGACTAAAAGCGCTGGCAACGAATCTATAGTTTGATTCGCATTACGCAAAAATAATATCAGTTATGTCATGTATCCATCTATTTAATACTTCTATACTGACAGCATTGGCTGACTTGTGGCGAAAACACCTTACTGAGTTCTACCACTGTCTGTTAGAGATTTACCAGTTAACCAGTTTAAGGAACAGATAAAAAACTACCTTACAAAAATAGTTTTTATTCCATCGAGGAATTTTTAGATAAAAAAATTATATAACAATTGTATTAAATGACTTGTGTAAACTATATAGTGTAAACACCAATAAATCATCTATCTATCTATCTATATCGTTCTCGACCAATTATAAAATATGGATGCTAACAATGCATTTAACAAAATCTGTTTAAACCATTCTTGAACATACTTTTCCGAATTTTGACTTTACAAATTAAAGTGTCAAAATAGGCAAATACAAATTGATAAAAAATCTTGAGAAGAAATTACATTTCTTTGAGATTGATGGACAAACAATTGTGTACTAGTGAAGGATATAGTGGCAATATCGCTCACAAAAATCCCAGGATAAACAATTTTTCTTTCGTCGTTTTCAGAAAATTTTTCTGATTATAAAACTGTTTGTTATTTGTTATTATCTCCTGGCAATCGTCCACGAAAGTTGAAAAAATATTTTTTTTTTAAATTATTTTTTCATAATCTTTAGGCTGTTCGAAATAAAAAAAGTCTTTATAGGTTCATTATCGTATTTCTACTCTATCAATACTTATACATTTTTTAGTATTTATAAAAACAAGAAATCCATGCATTTCCAGCAAAGAAAGGCAGGTATCCAGATATATAAAATTTCATAATCCCGTATTTGCGTCCACTATGTCCTACGCTATTATATAACTAGTACCTACGAATAAAAAAAATAAAATTAATATTTTAATAAGTCACAATTTTCAATTCTACACCTTGTATCATTTAAGCTATATAAAAGTCCTTGTAGATTTTATGCTTACGTAACATGCATTTCTATATAAGCTTCATAATCATCTACATTCATAGTATACTGGGTGTACTCAAAAAATAAGGAAATGAATTTCTAGAAAGCAGTTTTGTCCACTTTGAAATTATTCTCGTAAAATATTTAAACAATCTTATTAATAATTGCTTTTCGGTCGCGTTAATGTCGGTTTTTTTGCTTACTGCTCATCCCTTTTAGTAGAAGCGAAGATATATAGCCTATTCTATATAATGAAAGACCGATCAAAATCGATTCAATAACAAACTGACGAACAGACAGACAAAAATTCTGAATATGGATAATGAGGTCTTAGTATCCTATAAAGCATTAATTATTACATATAGGTATAGTTAGATCTAAATATAAATTTCGTTAAAAGTTTACAATAGATTAGGAAAGGAAGGCGTGGCGGAGTCGCAACTATCTCCTTCTAACTAGAATCTGCGTTAAACGTAAGTTGTCAATTGAATCAGTCTTTCCCTTTCCCTTCACCCATTGACACGACACGACTGTCAAATTTCATTCATTTTACTGACATAACCTCGTTTTTTTTAAACACGTCGTCATTAATAATTAAAGCAATTTGTTGTGGGATGGTGTCTTGTACCTGACTGCAGTTATAATGAAAATTATTTTTATTTATTGTAAATTATAGACGCGTCGACAGCTTAGATCATTAGCGTCTTGATTACATTAAATAACAACTCACTTAAAACTAAATGACATCACAAAACATCCATGAGCGGAGGCGGGATTCGAACCCACGACAGTCAGATCCAAAGGCCGCGACGCTAACCACTGGATCACACTGTCCTCATGAAAATTATGACTAGTCTATTACAAAGCTACGATTTTTTTTTTTGCAGATATTTATATCCTATTTCAAGTTTACAAAAACGGAATTACACTCCATTATATTGTTTTACATGTGAGTCACGGATTCAATCTTCAAAAAAAAAATTAAATTACCTTCTGCTATTTTTATTACCATATCGTGAAATCCTATTTCTGATTTAAAAAAAGGATCAAAATAATCCGACCATTGCAAGGGCTTGCTACTTTTAAAGAACCTACACGTTCTTAGATTATTCCTTTTTCGTTCAACAGCAATATTACATATTTAAATATTTATATACATAACACAGCGACATCTCTGAATAACAGTCTACATAAACAGAAAATACGAATTGGAAGTATGCAGGATGTTCATCAAATAGTAACTTTATTTTAACGAAATTTCGACTTAGATGTACAGTTTATGAGAGGCCTAAACCAAATTAGTCATTTTTGGAATTTTTGTCTGTTGGTCAATTTTTATTTGTTCCAGGTTATCTCGAAAACCACTGAACCGATTTTGGTCGGACTTATACTACTTATAGTATATCAGGTTACCAGGTAATAGGCTGTATATAATCGTAGTTCCAATAAAAAGGACTGATTAATAGCCAAAAAACTTATATTAACTGTCTCTATGACCGTATACTGATCACCCAGTATATTTGATAGACAAGTGCAAGACACATGACGCAGTGTTCCCAACAGCGCGGACATGACGAACGTCTAGACATCCAAATTGGACATTCGCCCTCTAACTCTATCATTTAAATTTTATATCATCGTGATCGGAATAAGCAAGTTTCTATCATCATTTTCTTCATTTTTATTGAACTATATGACCATACATTTGTAAACGTCTAGACAATTCAAAAAAACTCCGGTCGAAGCCAAAAGCAAAATTACATCGATATTTATGTGAACAAAAAATAAACGTTTAACTACAAATTTTTCTCGCATTCCTCGTACTTTCAATTTTTGTCATCAATACCAATACTATTTTTTTTTTGTAATAGTTCCTGATCTCCTAGTATAAAATGCATTTTGCGTGGACAAATAAAAAAAATGTTGTCATAGTTACAAAGAAGATTTATCACAAAAAGTTTTTCACAATTTTCACACTTAAAAATTCAAAATGACCACACGATAAAGCGTGAATAATCTGTTGAAATTCTTCTGTATTTCTGAACTCCTGATACAAATATAATAAATGAAGGATTTTATACAATTCAACTGGGTTATCAATTGACATGTTAACTATTTCACACTATATAATATTGTGAAGAGGCCTAAATATGCCAAATTAAGCTATAATATTATACAGGGTGCTGAATCGTTTTGCAGGTAATAGGGATTTAACCCGTAAAATCAAACTTTTGCGATTTCCTGTTCCCCTAATTATTTTAGGAAAAATATCTTCGAATAAAAGTTTTAGAACATAAAATTTTGCATCTAAATCATTAAACAAAATTAATTTTGCATGCTTTGTGACGGCAGAAATTTAACATGAAAATGTCAAAATTACCTCAAAAACAGATATAGATAGCCATGGAACTTGAACAAAATGATTGGAAATTATTCTGACAGCTAAAACGTCATCATTTTGTTCAAGTTCCATCGCTATCGCTATCTGTTTTTGACGTAATTTTGACATTTTCATATCAAATTTCTGCCGTTACAAAGCATGCAAAATTAATTTTGTTTAATGATTTAGATGCAAAATTTTATGTTCTAAAACTTTTATTCGAAAAAATTTTCCTAAAATAATTAGGGAAGCAGGAAATAGCAAAAGTTTGATTTTACGGGTTAAATCCCTATTACCCACAAAACGATTCAGCATCCTGTATAATATTGTGAAGAGGCCTAAATATGCCAAAATAAGCTATAATATAAGTCTACTTTAGTAGATAATTATAATAGTGTGATTTGTTGTAATACTTCTGTATTTCTGATCTCCTGATACAAATATAATAAATTAGGGATTTTATACAATCAGCCACTGGCTTATCAAGTGACAGGTTGACTATTTCACACTGTATAAGTGTAGAGAGGCCTGTATGGTAGCAGTGAAAGTAGCTCCTGGGCATTAGCGCTACACTCACAAAAAGAGAGACAGACAATTGCATGTCCCTCACTGTAAGCTGTTCGCCTGATAATAGCATCACAAATTAGGGAGACAAGCGTGCGTTCTGCACTGTATAACACCAAGAGCACTGCGTCGCAAATAACCAACGACAGAAGCTACGGTCAAGGTGTAACCCGTAGGCATTTTAGTGTAAGCGAGTAAGTCCAAGCTTTGATCGTATACAAAAGTCTACTGAACAACATTACTAAAATGTTATCACCTATTGAATTTAACAGATAAATATGATGAAAAACGTCAAATCGATGGCAAACTAATCCAATTTTTGATGCGAAACGTCTTTAGGCACGGGTGCAAAATCGTTTTAATGGAACGTCGTTCAGAACGCACGTAGTTACGTCGCGTCTTCCCACACTATATCCTGTTACACAGTCGCTATGTTACGTGTGTGTGTGTGTGTGTGTAAATATCTGTGTATTGCTGTTTCAATACTTTCACAGGGAGTTTCTCGCGGGGCGGGGTGTAATAAATTATAAATTCTTATCTCTGGAACTACTGAACCGATTCTAAAAATTCTTCCACTAATTATCGTCGCAGGGGGAGAATTTCTCGCGAAGCCGTGATAATAAATTATAAATTCTTATCTTTGGAACTACTGAATCGATTCTAAAATTTCTTTCACTAATTGTCTTTGCAGGGGGAGAGCTATGACCTATCTGCCAGGCGTCCCACGACGGCTCACATTTTTTTAAATCATTTTTTGCTGTCAATATCTCGAATATGGTTCAACACTACTTAATGAAATTTATACAAATTATAGAGAAGTATCAATTATTTACAATTATCATCGTCTGCCTTGCAATTATTTTTGCATATCTGGAAGACCTCATATTGAACTTTTATCCATTTGGAGAGAGGACCTGTCAGGTATACAAAAAAATTTGCAAGGTAATTGATGATAATTATTGTAAATAATCGATACTTCTTTATTATAATCTGTATACATTTTCTCAAGTAATCGAGATACTGACAATAAAAAATGATTAAAAAAAGTGTCGTCTTAACCCTCAGGAACTACAGAATCGACCGAGTTGTTCACGTGTTAATACGAGTCATAAATTAAAAGAAGCGGGGCTGATCGGCCCTCCAGCTAGTGGGCCCTGTATCATTACTACGCCTCTGAAGTAATGTAAAAACTTTGTACTTAATAATAAATTATTCAAATAAATGCACAATCATCTAAAAAAACTTTAATATACGTCCCTGCCTTTTAAAATTAGCTATTTTTAAATCGGTATATGAAAAAAAATTTCATGCACGTTTTCAAACACAAATTCTGGTAAATAAATTTTTGTCAAATAAAATATTATCGAACAAGTTAGTTCAATAGAATCATAAGAAAAATATATCCCTGCAAGCAAAAAAATATGCAAGTCGTCGTTTTTTTCAGAATCCCTTTTACAAATCGTATTTCTGATCGCCTGGCGTCGAATTGTCTGATCTAACAGAGCTACAGGAAATCAAACGGAGCAAGAAAATATATAACTCAATCTATTAAGTATTTATTGCGTTGTTAAATCAATATATTTGCGAAAAAAGCAACATACAACAAAAGAAACTAATGTTAAAAAATTAAAATTGTGTTTTTAAAGACCACCAACAGCTAAGGTTATTTGGGCCTAGCACCAATTCATATTTTCAATTCATTATTTTTTTTTTAATAATAAATTGAAAATCCAATTGACACTTTTACCAGCTCTCGGGCTAGAACCCGGGAACTGGGGACTTGTAATAGAGGAACAATAGCAACGCCATGTAAACAACAGTATTGCTAAACGCTCGGCCATTCTCAAGCCCGAAACTATTGTTAATTAGGGCTTGTTATAATCGTGAAAATAATTGCCACAGTCAAAATTCAAACCTAATTTCTCCAGTTTCAAGCGTTTGTTTATTAACTTCCCAATGGAAGTTGTAATGTGTCCGATTTTACAAGCTTTTACTTGCTTTCCTGTCTGTCTGTCCGGGACAAATCTGGCAATCGAATTTTCGATTACTTCCCGATATCCAATCATGCTAAAATTTTGCACACACATTTGGTTCTGAAGACAATACAATAGAGTATATTTAAAAATATTGTAGATCTAATATGGCGACCACCACAAAATGGCGGATTACCGTATTCTTTACAACCTCCTCGACAGCAGTATCAAATAAAAGGGTATGACAAATAGAATACAATAAGCTGTGTGACGTCATTCAAAATTCAATATGGCGGCCTACACAAAATGGCGGATTACCAATTTCTTTACAATCCCTTTGATATGGGTATCAATTGAAAGGGTATATGACGAGTAGAATACAATAAGCAGTGTAACGTCATTATAAATTCAAAATGGCGGCCGAAAATTTTTGAAGAGTAAAAAGAACAAAATAAAATAGTTATTGGTAAAAAAAAACTTTTTAAAGACAAGCTTTTATTGAAATGGACTAAAAAGGAAAAAATAATTTTTAATAATTTAAGTTCATAATTATAAATCTACATCTAGTATTTTTACGCACTAGGTACCTATATTTACAACCTCCTATTCTGGATGGATCTACTGCATAATAATATAATCTTGTACATGCGAATGCACTAGCAATGCCTACCAACATAAAGAAAATAAAAGCACTGCATTAAATAATACATCATTTCTACAACATACATACATCCGTACATCATCCATATATGGAACACATGTCCCACCAAGAAAGTATTTCCTTTTTAGAAACTTATACAATTTACGTCACTGGAGTAATATATTATTTTGTACTCGCAGAAGAATGTAACATTATTTATTTAAAAATCTTAAAAGCCTCCATATTTTTGGTTGGATAACTTAATTTGGCGAGTAGCTGGGTAGAAAGCTAGACAGAAACTATAAAAGAAAATGGTGTACTCATACAGTGACGGTTCGTGACTCAAGGACATTCAATAATATTAATCCAAACCTGCCTAATATTTTTTTAACTACGTCTTTCCCGGCGGTATATGGGGGTGGGGGTAAAATTATGCGAGATGAAAAATGCGTTACAAAAAATTATGACAAAAAATTATGACCAAAAATGTGTGACCAAAAATGTGGGACCAAAAATGGGTGACAAAAAATGTGTGACAAAAATGTGTGACAAATAATGGGTGACCAATAATGTGTGCCAAAAAATGTGTGATAAAAATGTGTGATAAAAAATGTGTGACAAAAATGTGTGACAAAAAATGTGTGACGAAAAATGTGTGACAAAAAATGTGTGACGAAAAATGTGTGACAAAAAATGTGTGACAAAAAATGTGTGACGCGAACTACCATAGTTGCGCCATAGTTTGTGTTTTGTATCATGTACTTATGTCATGTTAATATATTAAGATAAAACTATAGAAGTAGTTCTACGTTTTCGATTGCGACATAAACGCAATTTCTGCGCCCCTTGTCATTTTTTTTTCAATAACACGGTTGGCAATGCGTAACTTGACCAATACCTTCAGTTGGTCACGTTTGCATGGAACCGGACGAAGTATACCTTCAGTTGGTCACGTTTGCATGGAACCGGACGAAGTATCTTTAATTTCATAATGCTCATTTTTTTTTATTTGCAAAAAAAATGTGTTTTACTTACAAGTTGTTTTCCTGAAATAGTGTTGTCAACTTTGATAGTCACCAGTGAAAATGTGCCAAGCTGAATTGTGTAACATACCTGAAATAATAGAAATAAAATAATTAGATTCAATTCAATTTTAACTGTTGAATAATAATAAAGAGCTCATAAATAATAAAACCTATTTTGATCTACTGCCACCGCACTGATTTCCCAAACTAAATTACCTATAATGTTAGCATAAATTTTAACAAACTCAAGAGCCGCAGAACCCTGTTCCACATCTTGAAAAAGCATAAGAGGCCATACAATAACCATGCCACGTGATGCACTTTTTGAACATTTTTGATTTCTTCTAGTAATGTAACGCAGCGTGACGCTTTCTTGTCCCTGGCTCATATCATGTGACACTTCAATATTTTTTATTTTATTTTGAACTTGTAAATTTTTTAAAAGAATTTGTGACCAATAATTAACCCTCACGTGATGCTCAACTATGCATCTTCCTCCCCCGCATCGTGACGTTTTATAGACCCCCCCCTCTTTAAAGATCGTCACGTGGTTATACTGTATGGCCATTAATGGATTCTTGTATAATATGGCACATGCATCCGTTTTTTGAGACGCCTATGACTCAAACTGTGAAGGATCTTATCCTCCTTCCCTCGCTGTACCCTTCTTTACCGACTGGCTTGACACAATTTAGCGCCAATTACTAGCCCAGAGATGCGTAACGTCTTTTCTAACATCATATATATGGCGTTATCTATGACTTACTTATTATTGCGTTGTTGTTTTAACATTTGAAGTTCTAACAGAGAGAAAAAAACAATTTACATAATATTTACATTTGCTCTACAATTTGCACAACATAAATATTTAAAAAAATGTATTCTCAGTATTTCAAAATAAAATAACTTATAAATTTAAAATGAAGCTTGAGAATTAGTCTATTTCGTGGGAACGCCAGGGCCGTAGCTAGAGCTGAATTAAAGATAGGGCACTGAAAGTTTAAAGTAGGGCTGAAGCAAAAGACTACAATTTTTTAATTGGATTGCCCACCTCATCTGGTATCAAATTACAAAAGCAAGAAAACGGTAAATGACAATTTATTCAAAAAAAAATAAAAAATACAGAGCTTGCCATGTTATCAAATTTCCGAAGAACTTCATTTAGTCCAACGAATTTAATCTTGTTTTTCCAAATGCCAGATAGATCAAGTCTGTCATTCTGTCGCGACCGTCTTTGCGGCTTGTTTATAATTCCTTAAAGTAGGGCACTGGATGTTTTAAGGTAGGGCATTGCCCCTTAATGCCCCCCCCCCTAGCTACGGCCCTGGGGAACGCTATTGTTATAAAAAAACCGGTTAAGTACGAGTAGAACTCGCTCTATGACCGTTATAACAATTTAATAAAAGTTAAGTTTGTCACGTGATAACATCCACATAGAAATAGAAATTAATTCTTTTTTGGATTGTTTCCTTTGCTTGTGCTACGAGCCCCTGTTCGTGCCAAATTTTAATATTTTACGTCAATGGGAACTGGGAAGTACCCTATAGGTTCTGACGAGTACCTACATTTTTTTTCTCATTTTAGTACATTGAGTTAAGAAGGTTGAATTTTTTATAGGATTATGGGATCGTAGACCTAAGTATTTGATATTAATTTCAACTTGATACCACTAGCCGTTCTCGAGAAAAAGGATCTTGACAGACAGACAGGTGGACAATAAAGTGTTCCTATAAGTGTTTCGTTTTTTAATTCTGAGGTACGGAACCCTAAAAATGGTAAAAAATTCACAGAGCAACAGATAATCAAATAAATATTTTGAACAACTGTTGAAAAGTTCCCTGACATTACATGTCGTCCGCCATATTGAAAAGATGGTGCCCAAAAACAGTTTTTTAGCAAAATATTGCTTCCAGTGCGTCCTACAGTAAAAATAGTTATTATAGAAGTTAAAGAGAATTAAATTATCTACAAATTAAGTTCTATATGTTTTAATATTATAGCGTCGAGACTCGAGGGTGAGAAAAGTGAAGCATATTTAATCCTGTGCGTGCCTCGGCCTACTATAGGAATGAAGTTGGCTACACAAATAAACTGTCAAAAAATTTTGAAAATACTGAAAATGAAGTGAAAAGCAGCTATTTTATAGTGGATATGGTAAAAAATACCATATACAGGGTGAGTTCGACCACCCGTATCAGTCGTTTTTTTCGAAAACGGTTAGTCGTAGAGAGTTGTGTCAAAAATTTGTATCATAAAAGCCCTAATAAAGAATCGAATGGTGATAATTCTTTTTTCCGGGAAGGTCGGCTTCCCTATTAGTTTGCTCCAGAATGTCCAGAACTCCGGAATTATAAATGTAACGATAGGTCGAAAGTGGTATTGTTGAAAAGATCTTTAAAAAATAAGCAAGTTTTGTAGGAAAATTTTTTTTATTACTGCCACCCCTGTTAAGTAATATATGTTTGAAATTACTAAATTAAAATGTCATAACAACGAACTTTTTAAAAATCCGCATTTAAAATCTAGTTACCTAGCTATCGATCATTAAACACTGAAGAAGTACACTCACAGTATAACCAGAAGAGCTCAGTAGTATGTATTAAAGAGTAAATGGAAGACAGTTTGAACACTTGTGACAATGTCTAAGGTTGCTAGATTTTTAATGCCGACTTCGATCGTTATTATGAAATTTTGATTTAATAATTTCAAACGATTGTTACTTAACAGGGGTGGCAGTAATTAAATAATTTTTCCTACAAAACTTGCCTATTTTTTAAAGAGCTTTTCAACAGCACCACTTTCAACCTATCGTGCTTTCTAAAATGCCGGACTTTTGAACATATAATAATTTATATTTATACTTATAGAAATTTACAGGGGTGGCAGTAATAAAAAAAATTTTCCTACAAAACTTGCTTATTTTTTAAAGATCTTTTCAACAATACCACTTTCGACCTATCGTTACATTTATAATTCCGGAGTTCTGGACATTCTGGAGCAAACTAATAGGGAAGCCGACCTTCCCGGAAAAAAAAAATTATCACCATTCGATTCTTTATTAGGGCTTTTATAATACAAATTTTCGACACAACTCTCTACGACTAACCGTTTTCGAAAAAAACGACTGATACGGGTGGTCGAACTCACCCTGTATACAGATTATATCTCGTGCGTTATGATATTATGATTCATGTGACTGTCAAAACTCGTTATCACTCGTTTCAACATACTGTAACTACTCAACAGTAATATGCCTCATTACGCAACTAGATATAAAATCTACTATTAATTCGTTAAGTTAGTGGTTTGGGAAAAATATTGTTTATTTTTTACAGAAACTGATGAAAAACGATATAATAATATAATATGATAAATAAATAAAAATTTAATAAAAATCGATACTTATGCCGAGAAATACTGCGTATTATTAGATTATTTCAGGACACCACAATTAATCTTCTTAATATAAGCAATCAAATATAGGGATTAAATTAATTCAAGGAAATCAATATCTATAATCCACCAATAAAACAGTCCTTCCAGGAGTGTCTCTCGTTGCAGGACAATTATGCATCAAAGCAGTTGTCATAACCTACAAGTTTCAGGGTATTTTTCTAAAAAATTATAAATATTTTATTGTAGGTAAAGAATTTCAACACAAATTTATTTTTTTTTCGATCAATTTTTAATTATTATTTTAATAACATTTAAAATTGACTGGATATTTTTATCAGTTTTAAAATCAGAATCCAGAAATTAGTAGATTACTATTAAGCCAAAAACGTTGCAAAAAAAAAAGCGGCTTCCCTATAATCTCGACTATACTCACACCCAAACTTAAAGTTTTGTTTCCAGATAAGACATCATCATATTATTGAATAAAGTAAAAAAAAATTTTTAATAGATTTTATTTATTTATTAACTTCCCACTGGAAGTTATTGTAATGGGTCCGAAAATCGAAATCAAAAAGGAAAAAAAATTTTAATGTTTCAAGGTCACTACACTATTTTTACACTACTTTTAGAAATATGTCTGTGTGTGTGTGTGTGTACGTACGTACGTACGTACGTATGTGTCCATTTCTTTCTAAGACGAAATCTCGAGAACGAAAAATGATATCGACTACGTTGGGGTGCCAATCGACGCGTATTAACGTAAATATTATCTGAAAGGAATTTTTTTAAAATCGGTTCAGCCGTTCTTTTTTCTTAACCAAATAACCTCCAAAAAAGTAGATTTTACACAATATCTCGCGAATAAAAAATTATATCGACTTCGTAAGGGTGTCAATCGAGGCGTGTTAACGTCATTTTGATCCGACATAAATTTTATAAAAATCGGTTCAGCCGTTTTTTTTTTTTTTTTTTTTAATTATTGATGTTTTAATGATTAAAATGATTACTTTTCTGTGTAATATCTAATTTAATTATTATTATTAAATATTTATCAAACTGGGAAGTTCGTCGTGTGGACCTCAAGGGTCGCACTTTAGTCCTAATAAACGACCCACCTCACGGCTTGTTGTAAATTATAGATGCGTCGACAACTTAGGTCATTAGCGTCTTGATTACATTAAATCACAACTCACTTAAAACTAAATGACATCACAAAACATCCATGAGCGCAGGTGGGATTCGAACCCACGACAGTCTGATCCAGAGGCCGCGACGCTAACCACTGGACCACACTCTCTTAATAGAAGATGTTTTTTATTGAGTGGCCCCGAAAAGCAGAAAATAAAAAATCTTCCAAAAAGATAATATAAAAATTTTGAAAAGCATTCGAGACCAATACTCTAGAACACCGTTTATCACTTGGTAGGTCTCGACCCGGCACCGGGCCACGAAAATAAAATACCGGGTTGCAGAATTGTCGCCTTGTTTTTTATTCATACTCGTGAATGATCAAGGGTGTTCCAAAATTGCTGAGACACAGAGCTACCACGTGTAGCAGAGGTCAAAATAAGTCGATTGGACCCAATTTATTTATATACCAAAATGTACCGTTTGCCCGTGAGAAGAGTTCAAAGTTTACATAAAAAAACACATTTTTGTACGCTGTTCAGAAATGAGTGAAACAAATTGAATGAAATTTGACAAAAGTGCATTTTAGAGGATTACTCTCCTTTCGGTAATCAAAGAAACCCAAAAGAAATTGTAGAAGGGTTAAAACCACCCTCACCCCCTGACATTTTTTTCAGAACTTTCTTAGGGGCGGTAATACGGTTCTCAAATTTTTTTAGCGAGAAGACTGATTAATTATCTTCATTTTGTTACTCTTGTAAAAATTTCGTATTCCGCATAGTTCCGAAGGAAAAAATGTTTTCTTAAATAATGTTAATAGATATTCCTAGTACAAGTTTAACAAAATTGTAATACAAAATTTTATGTAAACTTTGAACTCTTCTCACGGGCAAACGGTACATTTTGGTATATAAATAAATTGGGTCCAATCGATTTATTTTGACCTCTACTACACGTGGTAACTCTGTGTCCCAGCAATTTTGGGACACCATGTATTTTTTTTTTTTGTTGGCCCTGGCTTAGCCTTCAGCCAGTAAGGACACCCTGTATAAACAATACTGACATATTTTGAATGACATATATACCTCACTTGCTAGTGGCTCTATCAGCTGGCAGAAAAAAGTCTGGTAGCCCTCAATGGCAAAAGGTTGTACAAACCTACACAACAGAAAGTATGTCTGCTTGAATATAATATTAATCTAATGTATATCAGTTCATTCAATGCAAAATTATTCTATTTGTGAAACAATTCAGCTACTTGGTGCATTCTATTGATTTAATAATATGTATTATTCCATCACCTATTTAGTACCATTGCATTCGACACACTATCTAGTTTATTTGTTGCCCGTCGGTTGGTAAACAGATCAGTCTCTTAGTCAAAGTTATCTTGGTTTAAATATGTTTGTCCAGAATGAATCAGTAGCGTACTTATCTCGATTTTCGTTCGAAATGGAGCGGGAAAAACAGTAATAATTTCAAATTCATTCAAACACATGGTAATTTAGAAAACTGCTTTTCATGGAGAAATAACTTTCATTGAAAAGTGATTTTCTTGAGAAAATGACTGTTTAGACATTTTTCTTCTTTAGAGAAATGTTTTTCAAATATGTCTCTTCCTAGAAAAAAGACTTTCTTAAAGAAATCTTTCTAATGTCTTAGAGAAATGTATTTTTTAGAGAAATGAGTAATTTATAAGAGAAATATATTATTTCTATTTCTATCAGAAAGAATGCTCCAAATACAAAAATTAAGAACCGCATTTTAAAATTTTAGAAGCGAAATAAATTCTTTCTTTGAGAAATAGATTTCTTACATGTAAAAAATCTATTTCTCTTTAGTGCCGTATTCACCAAACACTGTTAAAGATAGAAGTTACTAATCTTAGAATAAATTTATTCCTTGGAATAAAATTAACTTTCAATTCACCAAGCAATTCATTCAATAGAATAGTAACTTCTGGTACAAATTTACATTATACCGTACACCTTGGACATTTTGCCAAATATTTTGATTCTAAAGGACGTTTACCAAAGATCCGACCGATGGCGCATCGATCGAAAATGTAAATTTATTTTATTTTACAACAAAAGCCTTTACCTGAAAGATATGAAATTAATATTTACCTGAAAAGGTCGCCATGTCATAAAGTAATTTGTGCATCCTATTTTACTAGGCGAATAAATATTTATACCCTTGAAATTGGACAGAATAGTTATTCTTACAATTTAAACCTGCAGTAAACTTAACTACGTTTGGTGAATTGAATTATCGCTATTTATTCCGAGTAATAGTTACCAAGGGAATAAATCAACTGAAAAAATAACTAACTAGGCTCGGTGAATACGGGCCTAAGAAAGAATTTATTTCTGTTAAATGTAATTTATCGATGTGTTTTTATATATCCATTTTAAATGGATTAATAAGTGTCAGTGGTCATCAGTGCATCACGATGGAGGATAGGCGGGGAAGTCCCGACGGAATCAATGGTCTTTTTGACCGCGTTCAAAGCTGACACTGCTAAACAAACGAATGTGTTGACGTAAATAAGCAATTTAAATATATGTAAATCGGTTTGTGTGGTGTTTTTTACTGAAAGTTGTAGATATGCAGCCCGGTTCAACCGGTGTGCATATTAATAAGGCAAAAGTCACACAGTAAACATAATATTACTGTGAAAGATTTTTTAATTTTGTCAAAACTCGAATTTATATTAAATTAGGGATTTAAATTGTTTGATGATTATTATTAACTAGGTAACTTTTAATTAATGCATCCGAGAGATTTTTAATAATACCAAAGATGACATTTCGAAAGAACGCGTTGTCTTTTGCTAAAAATTTTACAAGTCAGTAACGCAGTCTGAATAATATTATTGCCATACCCACTGTAAAATAGCTGCTTTACATGTCGGTATTAACCCCCTTGCAGAACGATATAAACACTTAGGCGAGCAAGTTTCCCTCTAAGAGAGGGGGTTAATACCGACATTTTGTTCTGCAAATTGAAATATATGCTTAAAACAGTCGCCGTAACAACATATTAAAATTTGAACCTTGAACTAATAATATAAAATTCGTCGGGTACATGACACGTTTAGAGTGATCTGCCACCCCTTTAAAACTGACCATTTGATTTGCAAATATTATAATGGCATTATTGGGTCACCGACAAGCTATACAAACAATTTCAGCCTTGAAGCAATTATAATTGTGACCGTTTTTTGGTTACATGTTGGGGGCGGTCTGCATCCCTCCCATACCGCTATCTAGCAAAATCCCTTACTCAAAGCACTTTAATATGCCTCCCTCAACATCCTCACAAAAATACGGCCTTGAATAAATAACACTAAAAAATTGTCACTAAATCTCGGTCTATAACGCAGTCTAAATAAAAATTAATAATATGAATTTTGAAAACATTGCTAGTATTGTAATAAACATTTACATATAACGCTGACGATATTTCTTATCAGTTAATAATGTACACGATATCAAAAATACAGAAAAAAACGAATGAAGACTTAAATTATATAAGTTGTAAAGACTGTTTAGAAAGTGATTTATTGTGAATGGATGTTGTTTAGCGCTAACAACCCTCATAAATATCGTAAAATATAGTTGTTCGTAGCTCGGTCTTATTACCTTTAACAGAAGCACAAAAATACCTAACACTAAATAATTCATTTCAACATTTACAGGGCTGCATCTATAGCGTTTTATTGTCCGTGGTAGTGACAGCCAACCATAGATGGCAGTGCCAATCAATCGCGTCTTTTTCTCTTTCTCTCTCTTTCATATCGCACACACCCCCTTGAAGAACCATATAAACACCTAGGCGAGCAAGTTTCCCTCTAAGAGAGTGGGTTAATACCGACATTTTGTTCTGCAAATTGAAATATATGCTTAAAATAGTCGCCGTAACAACATATTAAAATTTGAAGCTCGAACTAATAATATAATTTTATTCGGGTACATGACACGTTTAGGGTGATCTACCACCCCATTTAATACTGACCAATCGATCTGCAATTATTATAATGGCATTATTGAGTCACCGACAAGCTATACAAACAATTTCAGCCTTGAAGCAATAATAATTGTGACCATTTTGTTTGTTACATGTTGGGGGCGGTCTGCCTCCCCACCGCCGCCCCCCGGGCACTTTAATATGCCTCCCTCAACATCTTCACAAAAATAAAGCCTTGAATAAATAGCACCAAAAAATTGTAACTAGCTCTCGGGTTAATCTTCCTGAATCTGATTTTGTCCTCAGTGAGCCTTGGGGAGGGACCTACGATCATTTTATACCCATGTTTTGTACCTGAAGCCAACTTCCAATCAGAGAGATGTTATTCTCAAAGGTCCAGAGTCTGTTGGACGTTTCTGTAGGGAATCCCACAAACTTATACTCGCTAATGAAGTTTCGTACTTAAAAAATGTCCGTTCTTAACAACGTATTATAGTTCCAATGGTGTTGGGATACAACCCTGGTCGAAATTAATGTAGTTAAGTACATGGCTGTTAGTCACGCGAAGGCGCCGCAGCAAAACCTTAAATAATTCAATTAATACATACTTTTAGCACAAAAAATACGTCATATTTTATTTCACATTATGGCTTGACAACACAGAACAGCAACGGTTCTTTGTAGATAGTATGAATTGAAAACAAAGTTAATAATATTCGTTCATTATTTAAAATTTTTCATAAAAAAAATGTCTGCTACGAAAAACAAGATAAAAAAACTGGCGCGTGCGTAAATCTCATGCGTCTAAACTGAAACATCATGAGTAAACATTTTGTAACCAAGTAAACACTAAACAGAAAGGGGCGTGTCGCTCGAGTTCCCACTCAACGCATTCTTACCTACCCGCCAGCCAATCGGTTCTGATTCCCCGTTAGAAGATAATTTCTCCCACTTCTGACGGTGGTCTTTTTTTTAAATATCTTATCCGTTGGACCGATTATGTTCAAAATATGTGTTAAATGCTGACAAATATACAACTAAAAATACATAGCCATTGTTGTTCCGTTTTTACGACATTGAAGAAGAATTTTACCACATATTATACATACACACACACAGAAAGAGAGAGAGAGAGGAGGGAGAAAGAGAGAGGGGGGGGGAGAGGAGAGAGGGAGGGAGGGAGAGATGGAGAGAGAGAGGGAGGTAGAGAGTAGGGGGAGAAAGGGAGAGAAAGAGAGGGACAGAGTGAGATAGGGAGAGAGAGGGAGGGAGGGAGAGAGAGAGAGAGTGAGAGAGGGAGGGAAAGAGAGAGGGACAGAGAGAGGGAGAAAGAAAGAGGGAGAAAGAGAGAGAGGGGGAGAGAGAGAGAGGGAGAGAGATCAATTAAAAATGGTCTCAAACGATTCCTAAGATATCTAAACATGAAGATCCAATAAAATCCCCAATAAAAAAAGTCCAATACGTCCCTACCGTAATTTAGAGGTGGGAAGTAAACATGCCTCAACAATAATAATTGCCAAAAAAGTGGAGCCCAACTTGAACGAAAGCTGGCTACATAGATAGATATTGTAAATTATAGACGTTCGACAAAAGAGATCATAAACGTCTGAAAGATGGGTACAACTCTACCATGTGATTTGTGGTTTCTGTTTCTCTTCTGAACATTCTGAAGAAAAAATGGCGAACATAGATCGGTGTCCAATCTCTCATTAAAAGGTCTCTTCTAGTTGTACAGCTCGCCTCTAACGGATACCAGCGAAATTAACGATTCCTATGAGAGTGCTTTTTTGTTACGCTTATAGCGACTATGCATTGTGCATCGAATCAGAAACTAAAACATAACATTATAATTGCACTGTGTATTGAATTGCAATCTTCTTCGTATTTCTCAAACTTATTTACTATCTCATTTTCACATCTCATCATCTCCTTAAAGCATCTGCAATGCTTCGGTTACGTGATTACTTTTACCATGTGTCTCACATAAGACGTAACATAGGTAAGATGAATTTCACTTAAGACACAACAAAGCCAGGTTTTGTTTTTCTGGTTATAGTTATAGAAACCATTAATGCATTAGAGAAAATCATTTTAAAATGCAACATCCGCTAATCACTATCAATACCTATTTTAATTAAAAAAATTAATTACAGAAGTTTTTTTAAAATTAAATTATTATTGTTAGTTATTATTGATGTTTCAGTAATGCTAACATAAATAAAATATTAGTAAAAAAAAACTTTTTAGAGACAAGCTTTTATTGAAATGTATACTAAAAAGGAAAAAATAATATTTAATAATTTTGGTTCATAATTATTATAAAAGCGGGGGTTGTAATCTCAATGATAGTTTATTAGTCGCAACCCCCGCTTTTATAATAATTATGAACCAAAATTATTAAATATAAAAGCTTGTCTTTAAAAGTTTTTTTTTAGTTAAATTTTATTTTGTTCATTTTAGTCTTTCAAAATTTTACACCCCTTCGACACCCGTAGGGGTTGAATTTCGAGAAATCCTTTCTTAGTGGATGCTTACGTCAGAAAAGAAACCAACTGTCCAAATTTCAAGTTTATAGCTTCAGCGATTAGGCCCGGACGTTGATTAGTCAAAAAAAAACCTACATCCCCGTTTGAACCCCTTAGGGGTTGTTTTTATTTCTAAAAACGATTTATTCATGTACTGTCATCGGGAATACATATGTGTACAAAATTTCAAATCGATCGGATACGTAGAAGTCGTTCAAAATTGACTTGCAAGTTTTGACCTAAACAAACAATATAAACAAACAAACATACATTGCAAGTTAAATAAAATCTTGTAAAAAACTTTTATTTGTATTTTAATAGCTTGCGAAACTTGACCGCACGAACATTTAACATAATAATTAAGGCCATATTCAACATTTTTCAAAAAACGCAGATTATTTTCCAATGTATTAAAATAAAATGGACACCCTGTATACAATGTATCCACACTGGATTAAATTAAATAGAAATTTAAATGCAGCGCTGCAATGTAACTATTTAATTAAAATTCAGAATACGATTCCAAATGCTACGTACTGATTGTAAAATCAAGATAATATGTGCTCTACATAATATATTTCAGTTAAAATCGTTTCATTTGAAAAAGAAAAAACCCTATTGTTCAAAATATCCCTGCTTCACTGTAGAATAAGACGGTGTTCACAACCTTTGCTAATTCATTGTTCTTACCCTCGGCTTCGCTCAGCCCCGGATCTTCAATTTTTTTTAGGCGGGGCAAAAACTGAAAAATGCCGCTCCCGCCCACTTATATTTATTTTTACCTTTATCATCTTTACAATTTCAGCTATCAGATGTCCACTAATTGATTGACATTTGGTCAAAGTTAAGTAAATGATGAGTTGTCCATTCGTCTGTAAAGTGTGAATTTGAACTTGGCCGCCCTCTGAACTTGCCGCCCGGGGCATAGGCCCCGGCTTGCCCCCCCTAGATCCGGGGCTGGCTTCGCTCGCGATAATTTCGAGTTTTTTCGTGAATAACGTCTAATGTCTCTTACTGGGGTGGCATTTGAGAAATATTGGATGTTACGGAAATAGAAGGAAGTAGTCGTCATGTGAAACCAAACATATATACCTATGTTAAGATCTACGTTGACATAAGCCAGGTGGCTGTGTGGAAAAGTTCTAGTCTACCGACAGGTTCAAACGCCAAGCTCAGGTTCGCATCCCCAATTTTATAATGAAGATATAGAAGTGTGTTTTAAAGACCACCAACAGCTAAGGTTATTTAGGCCTAGCACCAATTCATATTTTCAATTCATTATTTTTTTTTAATATTAAATTGAAAATCCAGTTGACACTTTTACCACCTCTCGGGCTAGAACCCGGGAACTGGGGACTTGTAATAGAGGAACCATAGCAACGCCATGTAAACAACAGCATTGTTACAATCTCGGCTATTCTCAAGTCCGAAGATATATAAGTATTGGATAACAACGGACATTGGAATGTAGTTGTTCTCGCAATTGCATTCCAATGTTCTTTGGGAATTGGCGTTCTCAGAAGCCCGAGCTCGTACCAGTCGGTTTGTGTATGCCGGCTGGCAAATTCTAATACACAAATAGATTATTAATGTTGAAGACGCTAATAACCTAAGTTGTCGACGTGTCTATAATCTACAATAATAATAATAACCATATTGATAGTTGATTGGTAGCAACGGTGCGATCAGTATTAGGCGACCTAGTTATAAAGATTATAAAGCCAATGCGGCGGGTGCTGTGACGGTAGCAGGTATAAAAATTGAAAAATTTATATCTCCGTAAATACTTAACATATTGAAATGAATGACCTGAGCTGTCGACGCGTCTATAATATACAATAATAATAATATTGAAATGAAATAAACGCCATTTTGTTTTTGAAACAGTCATATATTTTTTTATTTTTACAGCCTCATTAAAACTAAACAACATCCATGAGCGAGGTGGGATTCGAACCTACGACAGCTTGCTCCAATGGCCAGCACGCTGACCTCCCTAAATATCTAATCTATACAAATAATTGGGCTTGAGAATAGCCGAGCGTTTAGCAAAGCTGTTGTTTACATGGCGTTGCTATGGTTCCTCTATTACAAGTCCCCTGCAGTTTCCGGGTTCTAGCCCGAGAGCTGGTAAAAGTGCAGTCAATTGGATTTTCAATTTATTATTAAAAAAAATAATGAATTGAAAATATGAATTGGTGCTAGGCTCAAATAACCTTAGCTGTTGGTGGTCTTTAAAACACACACACAATGGCCAGCACGCTGACCTCCCTAAATATCTAATCTATACAAATAATTAATTAAATTAAACTTTTTCCAAAATTCGAATTTGCAGGAAATGCAGGTTTAGTCTCAATTTAAAATTTAAATGTCTGTATGAGTGGATAAAAAGGGAATGAAATGAATAAATCCGAATAAACTTTTTTCCATCAATTCAATCTTCAGGTCTATATTTTACAAATAATCTCTATAGGACAGCGTTTCCAAAACTAGGGTACGTAAGTATATCCGATGGGAACCGCGAACACATCCCTAGTGTAGTAGGCAAAGCTTTTAATGTTCAGCCGGCGACGGTCGAACTGTATAAACGCCGTCCGGCAAACAGTAATTCTATAGTCAGCGATCTGGAACGCAAGTTTGTATAAGTAGAAAAATGCTATACAGTTCGGCCGGCAAACAGTATTATGTTGTTTACACTACAGTCTACAGAAATGAAACTTACGTAAAATCTACATCTATATGTTATAAATTGACATTTACAGATTAATATATATGATTTGTTTTTTGATGCCATGACACCCATGACAAAAGAAGTTTCACTCAAAAAAAATCACCCCGTATATATCGACGTATGTAAGTATATGTAAATAATAAATATTAATTTATTAAAATTAATTGATCATTTAATTCTAATTATTATTTGCCAGGATTCATGCCATAACAATACACAATCTGTAAAAATTTCAACTAGCTACCTCTTACCGTTTGTGAGATAGAGCCTTGTGATGGACGGACGGACGGATGAAGCTCGATTTATATTATCCGGTCAGACACGGCGCGGGAACGTAGCGTTTCCGGCAAGACAAACATTTTTACATGCATTTCAATTTTGATACGTGTCTGAACGGACGGGATCCGCTAAGTATAAAATAATATTCGTATTTGAAATGCATGTAAAAATGTTTGTCTTGCCGGAAACGCTACGTTCCCGCGCCGTGTCTGACCGGATAATATAAATCGATCTTAAACCGGACGGACGGATGAACGAACGGATGGACGGACAGAGAGACATCGTAGGCTTTGTAATAAGGTTCCTAAAAAACTAAATTCCTCTTGAATTTATATTAATGGAGTCCGTAGGCGAAAAAGTTTAGGGAACGCTGCTATAGGACATATTATTTAGCTTTCATGTTTTGTATTTTACAAAAAGTAAAATTGATACGATTCGTTTTCATATTGTAAAAAACCATTTACAAACTTTACGTAAAAGTTTTTCCTCTCATAAATATGCAAATCTAGAGTAAATATTGACATACAGCAATAAAACGATTTTCCTTTAAAAAAATACAAGTTTTCCCCGTACATAAGCATATTTTCTTTAGAAATATATTATAATATAACACAGATATAGCATGATATAAAAAAGATACATTACACAGACTATGGCGTATCAACAATATAATAAACCAAACATAATATTATAGTCAATAACAAACAGATTTTCACAGAAATAACAAACATATTATTTAAACTAGTTTATCATATCAATACAAATATACAACAATGAGATAAGTTTTTTGTGGTTATAATATAATAATTATTAAATAGACAGTAGCCATTCCACAAGCAAATATTTTTCTTAACGTAATCAGTCGGAAAACCCGCCATCGTGATTTTAAACGTCAAACAATTAAGCTATATAAGGAAAAAATCAGAAGCCACTGTCAGGACTTGAACCCGAAATTCCTAGTTTCCGGCTGGTTGAGTTACCACTTACTCACACAGTGCGGCAGTGCCCCGAGGGTGGGATCTGTTCTTTTCCTATCCTATTCCTATATATATATACCTATTTCAACACTTAATCACACTTCATGCGAGAGCGGATTTTATTTAAATTATGAACATAACTAAATATTAATAACTCGTAAGTCCAGACAAGACCGTTTATAAATACAACAATGACTTAAGAAAAAGAACAGATCTCACACTCTGGGCACTGTGTGAGTAAGTGGCAACTCAACCAGCCAGAAACTGGGAATTTCGGGTTCAAGTCCTGACAGTAGTTTCTGATTTTTTCCTTGTATATCTTAATTTTTTGACGTTTAACATCACGATGGCAGGTTGCCGACTGATTACGTTAAGAAAAGTATATGCTTGTGGAATGGTTACTGTCTATTTAATAAATGTAATACAAATATAGTTTAAAAAAGATGGGTATGTCTGTATTACGGGTACAGACAGATGACGTGAATACCATTAATCACAAATAATTGTATTCGTTTCATGGAAAGAAATACATCCACTTTTATTTATCTTATAAAATCAATTAATGTTCGTAAAATATAATAAATAAAATAATTGTATTTTTATTTTTTTATATTTTAAAATTGTTAACTAATACCTATATATTTTCATTATAAAAATATATATATATAAAAAGCCTTAGGGATTTGAACCAGCAGGGCTTGGCGTTTGTACATGTCGGTAGACTTTTACTTTACCACACATCCACAGCTCAACATATGTTTTAACATAGGTATACATATGGTGTTTTGTTTCACATGACAACTACTTCCTTCTATTTCCGTAACATCTAATATTTCTTAAAAATGTCACCCCTGTATGAGACATATGAGACATTAGCCGTTATTGACGTCAAAAAAATAATGTATTTGGACCGACTTCAAAAAAGGTGATAAAAATAGATAATTATTTTTCCTTTCATTTAACCGACTTCAAAAAAAGGAGGTGGTTCTCAATTCAGTTGTTTTTTTTTTTTTTTTTTTTTGTTACCTCATAAGTCATAACTCCGTCATTTATACACCGATTGGGAAAGTTTTTTTTTTTATTTGAAAGGATATACTTTCAGATTAGTCTCATAGAAATTTCATCAAAATCGGTTCAGTAGTTCGGCTGATTTTAATAAAAGTTAGTAACGGCGTGTGATTCCTTAAGGTAAATTGTCACTTTTTTTTACAATCACCTTCTCTATTCAATTAGAAATCGGCGCAATTATTTCTCTATTATATAATCACGGTTTATCTAATTGAATGTAGGTAGGAAAGGAGATTGTAAAAAGAAAAATTGTTTTATCCTCTTATTTCTTCTCTCGCACACTTTCTTAGCATAGGATGAGTAAAAGTTATGTCTGAGAATAACTATGACTTAGAGGAACATTTATTGAAAACCAACTATAATGACAATAGACATTGTAGTTTGGTTCATAGAGCAGAAGCTATTTAATGTTGCTAGAGGCGCATCTAGCAAGAATATAATCCCTCAAAAGGAAACCCATAAAACTTATACATTTGAACTTAAATGTATCACAAAAAGTATTCACATAACAAAAACTACCCAAGTACACTAGTGTGACAATGCGATCCACGCTAAATTATTATGGCTTTAGAGAGAAAATCGTTAATGCATAAAATATACACGAACTCGAAATATTCAATTTTGTCGCGTCGTTCTTGTGAGAACTGCTGCATTTAATAACACGTAAAGTTGCATTCGTGCGTCCTTGGCCGCGCCAAACTCGAAATATTAAATTTTGTCGCGTCGCTCTTGTGAGAACCTCTGCATTTAAAAACACGTAAATTTGCATTCGTGCGAAGCTGGCCGAGCTAAACTCGGTGCGTTGAATTTTATCGCGTCGCTCTTGTAAGAACCTCTGCATTTAAAAACACGTAAATTTGCATTCGTGCGAAGCTGGCCGAGCTAAACTCGGTGCGTTGAATTTTGTCGCGTCGTTCTTGTAAGAACTGCTGCATTTAAAAACACATAAAGTTGCATTCGTGCATCCTTGGCCGAGCTAAACTCGATGCGTTGAATTTTGCCGCGTCGTACTTGTAAGAACTGCTGCATTTAAAAACACGTAAAGTTGCATTCGTGCGAAGCTGACCGCGCCAAACTCGATGTGCTGAATTTTGTCGCGTCGCTCTTATGGGAATTGCTGCATTTGAAAACACTTAAAATGCAGTTACACGCGTGTATCGTCCTGGTCGCGCCAAACTCGAGTGTTGAATTTTGTCGCGTCGCTCTTGTGGGAACTGCTGCATTTAAAAACACGTAAACGTTGAAATATCGAGTTTAGCGCGGCCAAGTTGACACACCTGTCTTTATCTTAAGGTAGCCTTTTTTATGCGACCACGATGGACCACAACGACACGCGACAGCGACATGTTTCAGAAACACCTATTAAATGGAACTGAATTTTAAATTGTCCGTGAACTGTTCGGAAGTTTCGAAAAGCTAAACAGGTGTGTCGTCTTGGCCGCGCCAAACCCGTTAAATGGCATTTATGCAAACATTTACGCGTGTTTTCAAATGCAGTTATTCTCATAAGAGCGACGTGACGCGACCAAATTCAACGTTTCGAAAAGCGTGTGATATGTCGCTGTCGCGTCGGTATGTGAGAAAAAGTCGCGTCGCGTCGTGACGTCGAAAATTGACTTTAAGAAAATAAAAATGTTGTGAAGTGTTTTTTAGGTTATTTTCAAAATAGTGTATTTGATAGTATGCATAGTGTAAATGCTCCAAGGTCATTGTAAAAGACATACAGCCTGTAGGCCTTATAAATTTTATCTATGTGGTGTTGTCTCACTCGTGTGCAATATATCATGTCATAAAAATGAGTGAGATGACAATATTGTTGGTTACAGCTACTACGTCACATAAACAAATTCATGCTTTTGACCCAGATTCTCTATTGTCACTTTCTGAAAAAGGAAGATTCAATTCGTAGGCCTGTGTAATTTTTTTTAAAGGTCGCGACGTCTTCTATCTCACAAATAACGCCCCATAAGAATAATTTTTTCGTAACCCTACAAATTAAGTAAAATTTAATTTTACCATTTTTTTAATTTTTATTTTTAAGCTACAAAATATGCCAAAAAAAATATTTTTTAAAATAAAGACTTCTTTTTTCTTTTAGTTATTTATTTTATACAACTGGCCTTCACCAGTGCGAGAGAGGGCAGTGTAGCCATGGAACTTGAACAAAATGATGACGTTTTAGCTGTCACAATAATTTCTAATCATTTTGTTCAAGTTCCATGGCTATCGCTATCTGTTTTTGAGGTAAATTTGACATTTTCATATCAAATTTCTGCCGTTACAAAGCATGCAAAATTAATTTTGTTTAACGATTTAGATGCAGAATTTTATGTTCTAAAACTTTTATTCGAAGATATTTTTCCTAAAATAATTAGGGAAGCAGGAAATCGCAAAAGTTTGATTTTACGGGTTAAATACCTTTTACCCGCAATGCAATTCTGCACCCTGTATATAAATTTAATATGAAAAATAAATTAAATAAAAATGAATAAACAAACTCGTCTTCTTCACGCAGTTAAATTTAATATTAATAAAAATAAAAACGTTATTTATAACCTGTAAAATAAAAATATTACTAAAATCATATTAATTTTTACTATATACATCCAAGTACCTACCCGCACTTCAGAATTAATAAAAAACCAAATTACTTACTCAATTTTTCATTTAAAAAAACATCCTCCGCAAACGTTAAACAATAAACAGAATACAAAATGGCGTGGGTTGCATTAATCTTAGCTTTAATTATTTTCTATATAAAACGTACTCGAAAGCTTTTCAACTTCTTAAAAAGCTTCTTCCTTATACTGAATATATTTCTTAATATCTGAAGTATAATACAAGTAGGCTATTATATAAAACTTATTTTCCTTACGTGTAAATAAAACAAATGAATTTTATAAGGTTTTAAAAATTTCACGTTTCTAATATAAAGAGCTATTTTTACTTGGCGTTTACCCGAAACTTTTTTCTTTCAAAATTGCGTCGGGAGAGACAACCGTTTTTAGGCGAGTGGAAAGGATTTGACATTAAGAGTGCCGGGGGGATATTTTCGGTATCGAATACTCTTAATAAAGCGGGGCTTGAAAATAGCCGAGCGTGTAGCATAACTGTTATTTACATGGCGTTGCTATGGTTCTTATATTACAAGTTCCCGGGTTCTAGCCCGAGAGCTGGTAAAAGTGTCAATTGGATTTTCAATTTATTACAAAAAAAAAATAATAATGAATTGAAAATATGAATTGGTGCCAGGCCCAAATAACCTTAGCTGTTGGTGGTCTTTAAAACACAATTTAATAAAGCGTATTGTTATTGCGATTTTACATCACGTTTGTTCAAAAAATAAGAGTAATATTTAAAAAAATTCGGTGCATTTAAAAAATAGGCGATGCCTAAAGGCCGGGTCACATGGACGTGTGGCTTGTGATAGATCGTGGCTCGTCTTGGCGCGGCTTGTAAAATTGTGTATTAAAGACCACCAACAGCTAAGGTTATTTGGGCCTAGCACCAATTCATATTTTCAATTTATTATTTTTTTTTTTAATAATAAATTGAAAATCCAATTGACACTTTTACCAGCTCTCGGGCTAGAACCCGGGAACTAGGGACTTGTAATAGAGGGACCATAGCAACGCCATGTAAACAACAGCATTGCTACACGCTCGGCTACTCTCAAGCCCGATGCGGCTTGTAGTTCTAGATGGCTCGTGGAGGTAGGGCCAATATTGTGATATATTATTCGTATAGATATTATTACCTATAATAATGAGTCATCATAAAACCCTTTGACTCGTGTTTTACCGCCTTCAAGGCGATCCATCGAGTTACGAGTCACGAGTCACTGCGAGCGACCCATGTTACACGATGCGTGTTCGTGGTGTCTTTTCGTGGCTTGTGATGGCTCGACGAGCTACGCGTTGTGTAACCTGACCTTTATATGACGAGTCGCCACTGCTCAGATGTCTTTTAAATATAATTTCATAGAGAAAAAAACAAGAAACGGTCATAGGTTTTTGTGGTTTTCAAGAATGCATAGCAATTTTCATCTTCGCTTTATAAAGTACCCAATCCACTAACAGCACGTTCTTTTTTTCGTGAAACGCATCTGCTAATGCAATACCGAATTCCCCATGGCATAGTTTCCGCATTGAACATATTGATTCAGCTCAATGTTTCAACTTTTGGTTATATCGAAAACTGAGTGAAAATGGGGATATTATGAGACAAGGAGTAAAGGGAAAGTTAGATGTATCCAGTAAAGTTTCATATATAGGTAAGGAAAAAGGTCATGAAAATTTTATTACAAATCTATAGATAGGTTGCCGAGTTTTCAAAACTAAAGTTCGTTTTCTCAACCGTTCCAACGTAAATGGATTTTGCTTTTTTTTTACTTTTAAGACAAAAAGTGTAGACGCTCTAACCTGATAAATAATAATCAATGATTTTCTATACAGGGTGTTCTCAGTGTATTTATTTAATTTTTAATAAGTGACAGTACAGGTCAATTTGTGTTAAAACACCTTAGTAACAAGAATAATCTAAACATTTTTTTGTCATAGAATAATAAAAAAAAAATCAACTATAGCTACCTCTAATTACCGTTTGTGAGACAGAGCCTTGTGACAGATGGACAGACGGACGGACATTGTAGAGATCAGCAATAGGGTTCCGTTCGGAGGTACGGAAGGGTGTCCCATGACTCGAGGTCCATAGCTTAAGGGTGTGTTATTGAAGTCATTCAGAGTTAAAATTACGTAATAAATACTTATATGTCCGAAAATGCTTCTCAACAGAACTACAATTGAAAAATTGAATTGGTAAAATGTAAAAAAAAAACGTTTTAACAAAAAAAAAACCTCCTTCAAAAAGCCACTAAAAAGAGGAAAATAATAACATTTTGAGGTTTGCGCCAATTTAATAAAATATGAAGTCGGTTAAAAAGTATAGTATATTATAGTGATTAATATTTTCTTTTTAACCGAATTCATATTTTATTAAATTGGCGCAGACCTCAAAATTTTATTATTTTCCTCTTTTTAGTGGCTTTTTGAAGGGGTTTTTTTTTTGCTAAAAAGTTTTTTATTTTTTACTTTTTAATGTCAAAAAGTGACATTTAGATACCTTAAAGGAATCATACGCCGTTATTCACTTTTATTAAACCGACTTTCTTACGTTGTCTGATGTGTCAAAAAGTGGCATTTACCTTAAGGAATCACACGCTGTTACTCATTTTTATTAAAATCAGCCGAACTACTGAACCGATTTTGATGAAATTTCTATGGGGCCAATCTGAAACTATATCCTTTCAAATAAAAAAAATCCAAATCGGTTTATAAATGACTGAGTTCTGAGGTAACAAACATAAAAAAAAATTTAAAAAAAAATACAACTGAATTGAGAACCACCTCCTTTTTTTGAAGTCGGTTAAAAACATTAGTCATTAATTTTATTAGTAATTAATTTTCGGGCATATGTTTATTAAGCAATTTTAACTCTAAATGAACTAGACAACACGCTCTTAATAATTAAGCTATGAACCTCGAGTCATGGGACACCCTGTATACTAGTAAAAAAAAAAAACCACGAATCTCTCGAAAGATATTTTATTATCATTATTAAATGTAGCATAAATATGTATAAAATATATGTATTATGAAAAATTAAATTCTAAAAAAAAGTTCTTCTACAATTGTTGAACTTCTTTAAAAATATAAAAGCTACATAAAAAATGTTCAGATAATTTAAAATCGGAAACCAAAAATTATCTCAGCGATATAATTTGAATAAGCAAACGATAAAAAGGAAGAAAAAAACAAAAAGAAAATCCGTGAATGTATTCGACGTTGGTTGAGGAGAGACAAAGAACACAGATATCTCCGCCATCGTAGTTTATAATATATAACCTCCATTTTGAAAAGGAGAGGAAACCCATATACAATATTGTTCCGTAAGTCTTTATTTTCTTTAAAATTTATTCGGTCCTATACGCCAGCGTCTCCTAAACATTTTTGCCTAAGGACCCCTTGAAGATTAGTAAAATGAAACTGTAAAAAAATTAATTGACAAATTTAATTCTAATTATTATTTGCTAGGATTCATGCCACAACAACATGTAGGTAGTGACTTTTATATGGTGTAGTGAATTCTGTAGTGCACTGTAAGAAATGAGAAGGCCGATTACATAGATTATTGATGGTCCATTTGTAGCCAGCGATTAATCTGGTAATAGATACACAAATAGACAACGGCGTCGCAAACAGGTATCGCTTGCACATAGCGTAGATTCCATAAAAACACATTGCGTATGCGTGGTTACTAATTTTACATTAATTTGTTTTGTATTTATATATGTGACTATACATTTTATTTTGTAATTTTTACACCCTTTTTTGAAACTATGCTTCTATAAGCGCGTTAGACGATTTCTGGCAGGGGGAAAACTTATAGGTTCGCGTCACGCAACATGCTCATGTTAAAAGTATATCTATAGCTATGAGTGTGACGTATATATATTGGCGCACGCGCTGTGGCCTATGTAAAATTAATATCTGAGAGTTTTATAGGACACAAAAAAATAAAATGGCGTCAAATTTCAAAATGGCGGCCATATGTACTTTTGTATAAATTATCCGATCTTTTTGAAAATTGATATTTAAGAGTTTTATAGGACACAAAAAAATAAAATAGCGTCAGATTTCAAAATGGCGGTCATATGTAGTTTTGTAAAAATTATCCGATCTTTTTTAAAATTGATATTTAAGAGTTTTATAGAACACAAAAAAATAAAATGGCGTCAAATTTCAAAATGGCGGCCATATATACTTTTGTAAAAATTATCAGATCTTTTTGAAAATTGATACTTATTTAAGAGTTTTATAGGACACCAAAAAATAAAATGGCGTCAAATTTCAAAATGGCGGTCATATGTAGTTTTGTAAAAATTATCCGATCTTTTTGAAAATTGATATTTAACAGTTTTATAGGACACACAGAAATAAAATGGCGTCAAATTTCAAAATGGCGGTCATATGTAGTTTTGTAAAAATTATCCGATCTTTTTGAAAAATGATATTTAAGAGTTTTATAAGACACAAAAAAATAAAATTACATCAGATTTCAAAATGGCGGTCAAATAATAACTTTTCAATTGTACTGTCTATAGCTTTGATAAATTCGGTTTTATATACAATGCGTAAAAAGCATAGCTTCTGTCGGGTGTTCCATGACACCTCTTGACTTTTTTTTTAACAACGCTTTGTGCAACCGGACCCTAGTTTAAGAAACGCTGCTATACGTGTTTATGTTGTTTACGCGAAGCATTCACTTTTTTTTCAGGGATGAAAACTTCGCAATTCATATTTTTTCAGACTACTAGATTAAACAATTGTAATGACGACGCTCAAAGAATTTATTACGCATATATTTGCATTTCCTATACATAAATGAACCTGTATAAAAATTGTGTTTATATTTTAACTGGCCTTTGCGTGTGGCTTCGCTCGCGTTATTGTCCGTTTTCACAGGAAAAGTTTGCTCTAGAGTTGCCGAAAAGTAGTGCACTGTAAAAAATGGATGTAAAAATACTTTGAAAATTAAGGTAGAATTCGACAAATTGGTTGAGGCTTTCGCAGTCAGTTGATGAGCTTTTGTCCTGATTCAGGTCTATAGGCCGTCGTTGTTTGGAATTGCTTCCTAACGTTTCGCTAGCACGAGTGGCGGGGTTTTTCAGAGGTCCTTCCTTCTCCGATGCTGGATGCACAGAGTGGTGAGTACCGACTAAACAGTGTGAACAGGGAACAATCAACGAGTCGCGTGAACGTCAGTCGACTAGCATATAACCTTGAATCGCGATTATATGCACTCTCATTCACTGCTATTGCTATAACCGTGGCAAATTATCGACTTGAACAATCGAACATTTCGATTGTAAAATCATACTCCGAGTCGATTGTGGACTCGATTGTTATTATGAACGATTACAATTGTTTCGATTGTAAAAATATCTCGTAATCGCCCATCACTAGAAGTTTCATTCGAATTATATCAAATGATTCTTTTGTATTATGAGTGCAAATTCTGCATTCCATGTAGGCGGAGCTGAGATTTACTCACCAGCCAGTAGAATTCGCTCTTGCATCGACGTGAGACAAGTAGAGTGTTGCCAGATACATTGCTATTTTTTCTTTCGTTAAGTTATAATTTTCATAATATAAACTTTATATTATTCACTCTTCAGGAGGATCGAGCAGGCAACGCTGCATCTGTGACGAAAGAAGTATTTCATTGTTGTTACTTCTGTCTCTATATCATGTTATATTTATTTCACTCAGTTTCATTGGAATTTCCGATCGTAACAATCTCTTATCTCTTATATGTTTCCGATTATTATAATTCGAATTGTTTACAAGTTTTCAAGTTATATATAATTCGAATTATTTCCATAATTGGATGTTACCGATTATTTAAAAAATCGGATTATCTATTATTTTTAATCCGAATTATCCCACCACTAACTGTAATCATCCTGTATATTATAGATTGTGTAAACTGTAAAGAGAAAACCAAGTCTTACAAGCATATTTTACAATCGACATAAAAAGAGAAAGGTAGCTATGGTATAGAAACCATCTAGCGGCATACCGCAGAACTGCGGACTGGGAGACCACCGCCACTGTATCTCCATCTCGCTTCTTCACATCCCAATAGGCATTCTCTCTTTATACCTTTCAAAGATGCAAATTATGGACATCATATATTTCTCCTGTCGTAAACGAATCGATCCGAAAAAAGGACCGATTCGAATATCATAATGTTGTAAGTTGTGTAGAAAACACATTGAATGAACTTTGTTTATTATGACGGCAGCATGTTTTCACTTCGTTCGTCTAATTTTTCAACTTATTTTCGTTGAATGTGAAAATACATGAAACGGAACAAATCGTCCGTGATATAAAATTCTTCATAAACTATCAGCATTTTCAAATTTATGTCTGATAACAATCTTGCATTTTGCGGTTAAAGTTCAAGGTTTATTGATTGGTTTTGAGTAGAAATGCAATTTTGATTTTATAACTTTATTCTCATGTAGACAGGCAGGGGCGGACTTGCTATATTTTTTCAGGGACGCTAACATTCCTTGGGGTTTTGAGAGGCAAAAAATCGAACTAGCTAGATCCAATTTTTGATGTTTTAAAATAGTGTAATATTGTAAGCAAGCTTTGTATACTTATGTAGGTATAGATGTTATGATATCCGTGGATTTTATTAATACACTAGCGGACCCGTCCCGGCTTCGCTCGGGTGGTATGAAATTATGATTTAATAGCGGTCACCCATTACTCCGCTCACGTATATTTAGTATAGCTGATCCGGCAAACGTTGTTAATAATTTCTAGGAATAATTACATTAATCACTCGCTTCGCTCGTTCGTTTGAATTTTATTAATACAGTACTCACTCGCTTCGCTCGTTCGCTTGAATATTATAAATACACTACTCACTCGCTTCGCTCGTTCGCTTGAATATTTTCGCCTACTCACTCGCTTCGCTCGTTCGCTTGAATATTATAAATACACTACTCACTCGCTTCGCTCGTTCGCCATATATGTATTTTTTAAAGCTTAATATAAAAATCGCGATTAAAAATCAGGGGTTGATCGTATAAGGGTGAAAATTTAGAGTTGTATGTATTTTTCAATGCTGAATCATGAAAAAATTAAAACAAAAAATTTTGTCCAAAAAATAAGAAAAAAAAATTTGGGGTGGACCACCCTTAACATTTAGGGGGATGAAAAATAGATGTTGTCCGATTCTCCACCCTACCCGATAAGCACACAAAATTTCATCAAAATCGGTCCAGCCGTTTCGGAGGAGTATAATAACGTACACCGCGACACGAGAATTTTATATATAAGATAATAATTATTTATTAATTTTAGAACTGCTGAGGGGACAAACAAAAATGTAAATGTATGAAGTATAACTTCGACCTCGACTTCGACCGTGCGCTTATGTGGGTGAGGCACATACCCTTTTTTTGATATCCCACACACACCTTACGCTGAGCCTGGATGCAAGTTTTTAACAAAATTTCGGCATAGATATACCCGTTTATAGAAAACCTGAACGAAGCCATTTTCAAAATTTTTGGCACTATGTCTCTTTATTCCGGGTATAATAACTTAAAAACTACTGAGCCGATTTTGATTGGACTTCCACAATAGTGTTTGTTATACATCAGGCTTGAGAACTGTTGAAAGTATAATTTTATTTATTGTAAATTATAAACGCGTCGACAACTTAGGTCATTAGCGTCTTAAATTACATTAAATAACAACACACTTAAAACTAAATGACATCACAAAGCGTCCATGAGCGGAGGCGGGATTCGAGCCCACAACAGTCTGATTCAGACGCCGCGACGCTAACCACTGAACCACATTGTCATCTTACAATAAATAACAACACACTTAAAACTAAATGACATCACAAAACGTCCATGAGCGGAGGCGGGATTTGAACCCACGACAGTCTGATCCAGAGGCCGCGAAGCTAACCACTGGACCACACTGTCCTCTGTTGAAAGTATCAATCTGAATATTAAATTTATAATTAATTGAAAATATGAATAATTGAAAGTTTGAAAAAAATTATTGGCTCAGAAAGTATGAACATATTAATACAATTAGCAATATTTTCGTGATAAACAGTTTGACCGCAACATTTTTTATTTAAAGAAAGTTAATTACTGATTTCTCGTTTGAAAATACCAGCTGAAAAAAAGATGTCACAATGTCATCGACGTTAAAAAAACATCCGACTTCAAATGACGCAAGGAAAATTATTGAAGCTTTTCTTTTCACATTGAATTTCAATATTTCAAGCTCCGTTACGAATTATTTATGAACCGATATCGATATGAACTTACTTTCTTTGTTTTTGACCTGAATTCAACCTGGAATATTGTTGGCAAAATGTTATATAAAACTTATTTAGCATATATTATTCAGTTAGGTATATACAGATAAAAAAATGACTAACACTATCAAAAATGACTAAAAACAAAAGTAATAATAATAATTTTTTTATTTTCTTTATATTTACAATATTTATATCTACTAAAAGAACGGCCAAGTGCGAGTCAAACTTGCGCACCGAGGGTCCAGTACAATAATAAAAATAAGTAGTTAGGTAGGGGTAATAAATATACAGCCTAATTTATTTAAACTTCTTTTTTATTTTGTTCTTCTTATGGCCGATTTATCGTACATTTTAATCACGATGATTTTCAATCACACTGTTAAATTTTGACAGCTACGTGTCACAAATTGGTTGCTGCGTTTCGTTACCATAGCAACCCGTCATTTAACAGTGTGATTAAAAAAATATCGTGAATTAAATTGTACGATAAACCGGCCATGAGTGTTTCAAAAATTTTCCGTATCAAATTTAATTGCTATAGTCAAACCCCAAAAGTCCACCAGGAACCTCCAAAAGTCCACTTGAAACCCCCAAAAGTCCACCAGAAACTCCCAAAAGTCTACCAGAAACCCCCAAAAGTCCACCAGAAACCCCCAAAAGTCCACCAGAAACCCCCAAAAGTCCACCAGAAACCCACAAAAATTCCACCAGAAACCCCCAAAAGTCCACCGGAAACCCCCAAAAGTCCACCAGAAACCCCCAAAAGTCCAACAGAAACCCTCAAAAGTCCACCAGAAACCCCCAAAAGTCCATTAGAAACCCCCAAAAGTCCACCAGAAACCCCCAAAAGTCCACCAGAAACCCCCAAAAGTCCACCAGAAACCCCCAAAAGCCTACCAGAAACACCCAAAAGTCCACCAGAAACCCCCAAAAGTCCACCAGAAACCCCCAAAAGTCCACCAGAAACCCCCAAAAGTCCACCAGAAACCCCCAAAAATTCCACCAGAAATCAACAAAAGTCCACCAGAAACCCCCAAAAGTCCACCAGAAACCCCCAAAAGTCCAACAGAAACCCCCAAAAGTCCACCAGAAACCCCCAAAAGTCCACCAGAAACCCCCAAAAGTCCACCAGAAACCCCCAAAAATTCCACCAGAAACCCCCAAAAGTCCACCAGAAACCCCCAAAAGTCCACCAGAAACCCCCAAAAGTCCACCAGAAACCCCCAAAAGTCCACCAGAAACCCACCAAAAGTCCACCAGAAACCCCCAAAAGTCCACCAGAAACCCCCAAAAGTCGACCAGAAACCCCCAAAACCGCGCTATAGTGAAATTCTATTACAGTGAAACAGGCCTAAACGTGTCATAGCGAGGTACTACTGTACTGTATGGTATAATATAGAAATATTGCGGAAATCAGTGGGAGGAGAAAAAGAAGAGACCAAAAAGCCAATATTGAAAGTTACTCAATGTTCTTGACGACTTATAAATATGAGAAGGGGGCTCGTGTAGTTTTTAAGAGGATATTGAATTGTTTCCTAGCAAGGATTTCAGCTACTTAAAGGACAAGTCATGCAGCAATAACTACTGTGACAGCAGCTGCTTCTGGATAGAAGACGAAGAATAAGAGATATAAAGCTATAATACACAGTATACGAACAACTGAAAACTTTATAACATGTTCCAATGAAGTTATTGAAACCGACACTGTTTACATCGAAAATGTTTTCCGCTCAATCGAATTTCCAAAGTATGAAATTCTATTGTACAACGTTTGAAAAGTAACTTCAATATAAAAATAATCCTTTCAATATGTGAAAAGCACGTTCTTATAACTTGTATATAAGAATTGTTGTCAGTGTGTCATTGTTGAATGTAATTTTTGATTTTGTGGTGCATAAATTACCGTGAAATTTCCGTAATGTTCCATCTAAAATTAATGTTTAAATTTAATGACATAAATTACTCTAAAATTTCGGTTGTATTACATATCAATGACAGTAAATTGTTGTAAATGTTGTTTTTCGACTGTAATTTTACTGTCATTAATGTAAAATTTCCTATGGAATATTCCATATATTACAGTAATTTTCTCATTTGTATTATTCAGATTGTAATTTTACTGTGTTTGCTGTAATTTTATTGTCATTAATGTAAAATTTCCTATGGCATATTCCATATATTACAGTAATTTTCTCATTTGTATTATTCAGATTGTAATTTTACTGTGATTGCTGTAATTTTACTGTCATTAATGTAAAATTTCCTATGGCATATTCCATATATTACAGTAATTTTCTCATTTGTATTATTCAGATTGTAATTTTACTGTCATTAATGTAAAATTTCCTATGGCATATTCCATATATTATAGTAATTTTCTCAATGTATTATTCAGATTGTAATTTTACATTTTACGGTAGCGTATAATGGAAAATTGAGTAAATGAGCTTTCAACAAAGATAGATCTCTCAATTATTTATTAATTTATATGTTTATATGTTTACAAACAGGAATTAGCCTAATAATATGTAGACCAGCCACATTTCACAAGAGTGAGAAAAAAAACAAAAACAAATTATTATATATTATAAACTTAAGTTCAATAAGATATGATAAAAAATATATAAAATCGACAATATATCTTGTGAAATCGTCACAAAAAAAAAGAAATAACAGAAATTGTTTTACTGAAGCATTGATATTATTGAAAATTATACAGTTTTATGTTTCGACAAAAATTGTTGATCTCTGGAAAAAAATGTGTCGGATGTGAGTTGCAATATTAAGAGGTAATCTTAGCTTCGTTGTTCTATACAGGGTGTTTGAAACTTCAGGGCCCCTTTTTCTCAAAAACGGCTAGAGGAATCAAGTTGAAATACACATCAAATACTAAGATCTATAACCTCATAATCCTGTAAAAAATTCAAGCTTCTAGCTGAATGTAATAAAAAGATACGGCCCTTCAAAAAATCATTTCGATATTAACTCAGAAGTATGTATAAGATACCATCTAGATTCTAGAGGACAATTTAAAAACAAATAACTATGGACGCAAACCTACGGTCGAGCGAAGCGTCATCCTAAGCGATGACTTTAAACTGTAAGTGGGAAATTATTATTACGAGACAAACTTAATTTTTAATAAATTGTTGTAATGGTACTGAACCCTCATGGCGCATGTTTTACACGCACTTGCCCACTTTTTTATAAGCTTTTATTTAACTTGCAATGTATGTTAGTTTGTGGGTTTGTTTGTTTAGGTCAAAACTTGCAAGTCAATTTTGAACGACTTTCACGTATCCGATCGATTTGAAATTTTGTATACAAATGTATTCCCGATGACAATACATGAATAAATCGTTCTTATGAATAAATTCAACCCCTAAGGGGTTCAAACGGGGATGTAGGTTTTTTTTACTAATCGACGCCTAGGCCAAATCGCTGAAGTTAGAAACTTGAATTTTGGACAGTTGGTTTCTTTTCTGACGTAAGCATTCACTAAGAAAGGATTTTTCGAAATTCAACCCCTATGGGTGTCAAAAGGGGGTAAAATTTTGAAAGACTAAAATGAACAAAATAAATAGTAGTAAAAAAAACCTTTTAGAGACAAGCTTTTATTTCAATACACTAAAAAGAAAAAAATAATTTTAAATAATTTAGGTTCATAATTATAAAAGCGTGGGTCGTAAATAATAAACTATCATAGAGTTCACGACCCACGCTTTTATAATTATGAACCTAAATTATTTTTAGCTTTTTAGTGCATTTAAATAAAAGCTTGTCTCTAAAAAGTTTTTTTTACTAATATTTATTTTTATGTTAAAGTAGTCCTGATTTTTAAGACACTTTGTATATGACTCCTATATGTATTGATGTTTTGTATTCGAAGAGGAGTCCCGGAATGCGTCCCGGTAGACGTATCAAGTAGACTGTGCCGTTTGCATTTAAATATACACAAAAATAATCAGCTCCGAAGTTGCAATTAAAAAAATAAAATAAAAAACCCAACGCAATAATGTCGTTTCCATTATAAAGAAAACAAAGAACAAGATTGTTGAAAATAACATAAGAAGATTTTTTGCCACACCCACTATAAAATAGCTGCTTTACATGCATGTAAAGTGACTTTTAACAGGCCGGTGTGCGGGAACGTATCTTTTTCCCACTATTATTGGAAAGCAAACCATTTCCATAGTGATTTATGTTTATTAACCCTGATCCGCTCTTACCTACTAACAGCTACTCTCGACCTACTATAGACGTGAAGTTGGCGACACAAAATAAACGTTCAAAATTTTTTGAAAATACTGAAAATGAAGTAAAAAGTAGTTATATTTTAAAGTGGATATAGCAAAAAATACAATATGTATCTCGCACTGTAAAAAATGGATGTAAAAATACTTTGAAAGTTAAGGTAGAATTCGATCGATTTTCTAAGTGATTTTACATTATTATTTATTTTTACACTGAAAACTTCATAAAAACTTGGACTTGTACTGTAAAGTTAAACAAATTTGTGATTTTTACATAAAGTAAATTAAAATTACATAATTTGTGTAATATTCCAATAAAGTGTGTAAAAATTACAAAATAAAATGTATAGTTACATATATAAAATGGATGAATACAAAACAAATTAATGTAAAATTAGTAACCACGCATGCGCAATGTGTTTTTATGGAATCTACGCGATGTGCAGGCGATACCTGTTTGCGACGCCATTGTCTCTTTGTGTGCCTATTACCAGATTAATCACTGGCTACAAATTGACCGTCAATAATCTATGTAATCGGCCTTCTCATTTCTTACAGTGCGTGCGTAATCATATTATGACTCGTGTGATTGTTAAAACTCGCGTTATCACTCGTTTTAATATACTGTCACTACTCGTCAGTAATATGTCTCTCTTTATTTATCTATTGTAGATTATAGACGCGGCGATAGCTTAGGTCATTAGCGTCTTAAGTTACATTAAAAAAAAAAATAACTTAAAACTAAATAACATCACAAAATATCATCAGCGTAGGTAAAAAAAAAAAAATTAAAATTTTGAAAGACTAAAATGAACAAAATAAATATTAGTAAATAAAAAACTTTTTAGAGCCAAGCTTTTATTTAAATGCACTAAAAAGGAAAAAGTAATTTTTAATAATTTATGTTCATAATTATAAAAGTGTGGGTCGTGAACTCTATGATAGTTTATTAGTCACGACCCACGCTTTTATAATTATGAACTTAAATTATTAAAAATTATTTTTTCCTTTTTAGTGCATTTAAATAAAAGCTTGTCTCTAAAAAGTTTTTTTTACTAATATTTATTAAAAAACGTTTTATCATGACCAAAAAGTCCTAGTGTTGATAACACTATTACAGATCGTTAAATTATCAACTTTGCTTTACGACGTAACGTATATAAAACTTTAACGAGAAAGAAGATGCTTCGTTCTCGTTGTTCAAGAAATTTATGGGCAGACAAAAAATCTGCAGATGTAATTGGGTTAGACAAATAAAAATAAGAAAAAATTACCAACACGTACTAGTATGTGACGAAACTTAGATAGTGTGGGGGTACCAAAACAAATTCACACTGAACAGTTGGCACCACTGAATTCTACGAACTAGGTATGAGAGAAACATAATAACATTAATACGTTTCCTACCAAAATTCCGTTTGTAGACAATTTTTTTTTCTACAAATTGACCACATTTATCTTAGCGAAACATTTCCTTAAAGAAACTACCACTCTTAAAATAATACATATATAGTTATAAGTTCTTACTTCTTAGAAACGTTGAAAAATACAGTGGTGGCTCGTTAAATAATTTTTGAAGTGAAAACTTCCTTAGGCGCGTTAGGCACTTTTTGCCTGGGTACTGAAATAACGTGAAGCGTTCGCAAAAACCGTAATAATTCGCAACCTGACCTTTCCTTTTTAGTACATTTCAATAAAAGCTTGTCTCTAAAAAGTTCTTTTTACTAATATTTTATTTTGTTCATTTTAGTCTTTCAAAATTTTACCCTCTTTTAACACCCGTAGGGGTTAAATTTCGAGAAATCCTTTCTTAGTGGATGCTTACGTCAGAAAAGGAACCAACTGTCCAAATTTCAAATTTCTAGCTTCAGCGATTTGGCCTGGGCGTTGATTAGTCAAAAAAAACTACATCCCCGTTTGAACCCCTTAGGGTTTGAATTTATTTCCAAAAACGATTTATTCATGCATTGTCATCGGGAATACATATGTGTACAAAATTTCAAATCGATCGGATACATGGAAGTCGTTCAAAATTGACTTGCAAGTTTTGACCTAAACAAACAAATCAAGTTAAATTAACGCTTGTAAAAATCAACATAATGTCACTACTCGTGCATAATATACCTTATTACGACACTAAATATACAATCTACTATTTCCTGTCTATCATACAAAATAATTCCGCAATAAAATAAAATTACAGACCCGTTACAATATTAGATAATAATAATCGTAATTTCCCCCAGCCATAGTTATCATGCGGCAAACGATAGTGTCCGCACAATAAGCAGAAGTTTTTGCTGTACCTAGCAACGTTAGTGTTTCAACATTGGCATCACGTACTACCGTTGCACGGTCTGTCTGGATATCTGTCCGCAGTGAAAACTAACTAATGGGAGAACATAATATGCAACTGGGGTCTTTGATCGTGAGTAATTATTTTTATATTAGTTAACACGCTAAACCGAACAATTTCATAATTTTATTGTAAAAGCAAAAAACAAAGGAAAAGTCGACACAAAAGCAGTGGTCGTCAAACTTGACGATAGTCAATTTGGGTTGGAAAATTCCGTGCAGGTATAATATTCACCTACTAAATTATTATTATTATTGTAAATTATAGACGCGTCGACAACTCAGGTCATTAGCGTCTTCAACACAACAATTAATAATCCATTTGTGTATTAGAATCTGTCAGCAGACATACACAAACCGACTGGTACGAGCTCGGACTTCTGGGAACGCCAATTCCCAAAGAACATTGAAATGCAATTGCGAGAACAACTACATTCCAATGTTCCCCCTGTAACACTTCCCTATATAAAAAATTTTTTTTGTATGTAAAAATATCTACTAATAAAATTCCATTTTTTATGCTTTTGAAAGTACTAGTCTAATTTTAGGTAGTTAATATTATTCAATTCACTCAAAACCGCCGAGTCTTAAAAATAAAAAAAAAATTCGACTGATGACCAGTCCTATACTTCCCACCTAGTAAATATTTGCAAAAAATAAACACTCTTTTTTTATTCTTTGAAAAAAAGCATGGCCCTCTTTTTCGTTTAGTGATCTACTGATGGCTAGCTTAATTTAGCAAAAATCATGGTTACCTTGATTTACGTACAATTTTTATTTTTTTTAGTAAAATATTTTTTTCTCGAAAACTATACATTTTAGAGAAAAAAAATATTTACATTTTTTTCATATTATAACATCTAAAATTCATTTATATTTTTTTTACCTATGTTAATACGTGACATTGAGAACGTTTTTTTTAATATCTTAGGATCCACTGAACCGATTTGACTCAAAATGTAATCAGATCTAAGTTAAAGGCTGATAAACACAATAGAACAATCGGCATGGCCGTATGTTGTTCCGTTTTTAAGATATCGAAGGCGAAAAATTGACCACACACACACACATACATACATCAGTCAGAAAATGATTTTAAACGATTGCTAGGGTCTCAAAACGTGAAGATCTGTTAAAATCTCGAAACATTTTTTTCGGACTAAATCCATTACTTCCCTATCGCTTCCCTACCATAGTAGAGGTGGGAAGTAAAAATGTTTTTAGTTTGAAATTCCCAACAATGTTGATTAAAAACTAAATTTACATTAAATATTTAAATAAATAGGTTTTTCAAATATTGCGGGAAATTTCTTTTGCTGCGTTTCATTTTGGACACAGCACGGGATCTACAACTAGGTATGCTATTAACAGTATAAGACAATAATTAGTCAAACTGTTATTGCGTTAACACAATAGATGGCGACACGTAAAATGTTTCGTTCGTGTGCGGAATTTCAATTGGTTGAATATTAATTAAAAGAAAACTTATGGAAGTCATTAAAAGTTAACGCTACATTTTACGAAAATACGTCCCGTCGCTTCCACCACAAAGACTTCCACCATATGCATAACGTTATTTTTTTTGTCACGAAAAAATATTAGAGTGTATTTTTGGTTCAAATATAAATTGCTTGCAATAAAATTTTTTATTTTTCTATAATTTATTTCGATTATCTAGAATATTTGAGACGCTAACGACCTTAGTTGTCGAGCGTCTATAATTCACAATTCATTCTAGAATATTTGAAAACAAGCCGTGAGGTGGGTCGTTTATTAGGACTAAAGTGCGACCCTTGAGGTCCACACGTTGTGTTTAATCAGCCTTTAACTTAGATCTGATTAGATTTTGAGTAAAATCGGTTCAGTGGATCCTGAGATATTAAAAAAAACGTTCTCAATGTAACGTATTAACATAGGTAAAAAAATATAAATGAATTCTAGATGTTATAATATGAAAAAAATGTAAATATTTTTTTCTCTAAAATGTATAGTTTTCGAGAAAAAAAATATTTTACTAAAAAAAGAAAATTGTACGTAAATCAAGGTAACCATGATTTTTGCTATATTAAGCTAGCCATCAGTAGATCACTAAACAAAAAAGAAGGCCATGCTTTTTTCAAAGAATAAAAAAAAGAGTGTTTATTTTTTGCAAATATTTACTAGGTGCGAAGTGTAGGACTGGTCGTCAGTCGAATTTTTTTTTATGTAATCCACTACATATTTACATTAGATCTTATAGTCCAAGCCTACTACAAAATTGTAAATGTTCTTAATGTTATTTTCCGTGTATGCTCGGTAAAACCGTTTAAACTTTACACACTGTATGCGTCAATAATGCTCCGACAACACTGTTTAACTATATGGTGACGTACACACAATTTACTTTCGTCAACTCTCTCTAGATGTCACCGTTCGACAATAGCTAAAATAATTAGTCTTTATAACAATAGTTCCAATTCAAATTATCACTGTCACATCATATTATAACATTTTACAGTGTGTTTTAGTTGGTTGTACAATCTAAACGACCTCAGGAAGCTGAGATATCGTTTCGGTCTTGTCAAAACAAGACCGAGAAAATCTCAGATATGGCCTTGATCTCGTCTTATCTCGACGAAACTAAGAACGTCTCAGGTATTCTAAATCTTAAAAACAAAAATAAAGATAGTTACTTCTTACCACAACAGTTTTATTGATGGATGTACATTTCGAAAGCTATGCTTTCATCTTCAGCAAACACTATGTATAGTGTTTGCTGAAGATGAAAGCATAACTTTCGAAATGTACATCCATCAATAAAACTGTTGTGGTAAGAAGTAACTATCTTTATTTTTGTTTTTATTCCAACCACAGTGCTCATATAGGTATTTTTATTCTAAATCTTATCTAATTTCGTCGAAACGAGACCAAAAAAGTTCAAAAATAGTTTTGATCTCGAAAAAGCTTCAGGTTTTCTCGATCTCGTTCTCGTCTCTTCGACACAAAACTTAGTTTTTCTCGGTCTTATCTCATCTCATCGAGAAAAAACTGAAAAAATCTTTAGTTTTCTAGATTCTGTCTTATCTCGTCTCGACAAAATCGAGAATTCTAAAATATCGTTTCGATCTCGTCTCATCTCGACGAGATTGAAAATGTCAAAGATTTTCTCGGTCTTGTCTCACATCGTCGAGACGAGGCAGAGAAAATCTCAATTTCGTGTGAAATCTTAAAAAATCTTTGAAATTTTAATTTTCACAGACACCCAGTATAACTTACTGTGGCATTTATTGGCTTCAAGTAAACGTAGGTATATCACATCTGATATGCAAAAAAATCTGATCGTATTGAATAGTTAATTTCAATAATCAACTTGCGAAGCGTGCCATCATGCGGCAGAGCTAATTATTAAGTCTCTACGTGTTCGTGAGAGAACACGATTCTCGCATCCGCGCATCGCCCCCATTTTACACACACACACACTACCTTCCAACATATTTGTTTCGAACGTACACATGTCACGTACAACACTTCCATCTTCCATATTGTAGTACACTACTGTACATAATAATAATGTACCAGGCGTACACTATATGTATACGAATCTAAAGGGGTCATTCAGCATTTTTTTACGGTATTTGACTAAATTTTTTTTTTAACTTCCCATTGGTAGTTATTGTAATGGGTCCGAAAATCGAAATCAAAATGTATAACAACGCGTATTAACGTAAATATGATCTGAAAGAATTTTTTTCAAAATCGGTTCAGCCGTTCTTTTTTTTTAACCAAATAGACTCCAAAAAAGTAGATTTTACACAATATCTCGCGAATAAAAAACTATATCGACTTCGTAAGGGTGTCAATCGAGGCGTGTTAACGTCATTTTGATCCGACATAAATTTTATAAAAATCGGTTGAGCAGTTTTTTTTTTAATTATTGTTAAAAATAAATAATAATTATGTTTTAATGATTAAAATGATTACTTTTCTGTGTAATATCTAATTTAATTATTATTATTAAATATTTATCAAACTGGGAAGTTCGTCGTGTGGACCTCAAGGGTCGCACTTTAGTCCTAATAAACGACCCACCTCACGGCTTGTTGATTTTTTGAAATTGGACAATAAATAACGGAGTTGTAGGCAGCTGGAGACGTTTTTTAGGAAACATCCTGTATAAGTATAAAGACTGTGTTTTCTCTACAATCATTATTTATTTCTGTTTTCATCTCCGGCTCTCGCCTTCTTTATGCCCGTCTTATTGTGCTTCCCCATTTTCCCCATTCACTGGGGATCACAGTTAATATATTAACTTCAACATGACACTTTCGGCTTGAATAAGATGTGGAATACAATCTATTTGTCTCTTTTCCACTTGCAATATTTATATTTATGTGTGACAGAGAAATAAATTAGCGCTGTACAATGTATTGAAAAATTATTTTCGGTAGTCAGGACAAATTAGTAGAAAAAAATATATTTTTTAAATTTCAAAAAATAGTAGATTGCATGTCTAGATGCGTAATGAGGTATATTACTGACCAATAGAGACAGTATGTTAAAACGAGTGATAGTGTGTTTTGAAAACACTTTCAACACTCCGACGCATTCCATGCATACATACATGTAAAGTAGCTATTTTATAGTGGGTAAGGCAAAAAAATCTTTACTTTTGCGAAATTTTTGAAAAATAACTTCGACCCGATACGTTATTTTTTCTATAAATAGACTTAATCGACTAACAACCCGCACTTTTAGTTTCGAAGATATAAAACAGCATCTGAGAGATTTTTGAGTTTTCTTAAAAATGCCAAAATAAGAAGACCCCCCTCTTTGTACGAATTTGCGAAATTTTTGAAAAATAAATTCGATCCGATACATTTGATATTAACTCTATTTATAGAAAAAATAACGCTGAATCGACTAACAACCCACACTTTTAGTTTCGAAGATATAAAACAGCATCTGAGAGATTTTTGAGTTTTCTTAAAAATGCCAAAAGTAAGAAGACCTCTTTGTACGAATTTGCAAAATTTTTGAAAAATAAATTCGATCCGATACGTTTGATATTAAGTCTATTTATAGAAAAAATAATGCTGAATCGACTAACAACCCGCACTTTTAGTTTCGAAGATATAAAACAGCATTTGAGAGATTTTTGAGTTTTCTTAAAAATGCTAAAAGTAAGAAGACCCCCCCTCTTTGTACGAATTTGCGAAATTCAAGTACAATTAATTTGTCAGTAATAAACAACTTCGAAAAATAGCCAAATTATCGCAAAAAATAAATACAACAATATCAAAATTATCAACATAGAAATGATCACTATTTTTGACTTTTGTGTTTTGATAGAATTGTTAAAAATAAAATATATACAACAATTAAAAAGTTTCTCAACATGTTTTATTGTTACTAACCGAAAAAGTACAATCAAACGTACTAAATCTATTGTTTCGTAAATATGTGTGCATGTATGTTCAATATGGAAAAAAAACAGAAAATGTTTTTCCTCAACGTCCAATTTCCATACTGTCTACATATCTATAGTCAAAAACCAAAATCACCCATGTCGAATTTTTCGTAAGTTTTTTCCATGCTTTCAGATAAATTTTTGAACACATTTTCATCTAATTACACCTCATATTTTTTTCTATAGTTTTCAAATTTGTTTCAACCGCAACATATGGCAATTTTAAAATAGCTCTCGCATGCAGTGGAAATAGTAGATTATATTAATAATAAATTCTTATTTCCCGCTACTTTAACATAATATACATGGTGGCATATCTTAAACAATGCAGTGAAATATCTCGTAAACGGTACAAACCATAAAAAAAATGTTTTATACAAAGTGTCAAGGGGGACAGAAGACTGCAGTTATATCAGATTTAACATAGGTGGTGCTGTGAAGGTCAGGCGAAGGTCAGCATCGATTGTTTAATTGTAACAGTACATTTTTATTCCAGAATACGGTACAGTATTTAATAGTGAACAGTAAATTATTAAGTTACATATCAGCTAAAGTTAATAAATATTGAGATATTTAGAAATTAAATAACAGCCAAAATGAACGACAATTAGATAAATTATGGCACAGCAGATAGCCATGATATTACGCACCGGCCTTCTTGGCTTGAATTCAATTCATAAAATAACCGAATTGACAAATTAAATTTGCTATTTAATTCGTAAATATCTCAATATTTATTAACTTTAGCTCATATGTACCTTAATAATTTACTGGTCACTATTAAATACTGTATCGTATTCTGCAATAAAAATGCACTGTTACTATTAAAAAATCGAAGTTGTCCTTCGCTTGACCTTCACAGCAAAACCTATGTTAAATCTGAGATCACAGTCTTCTGTCTCCCTTGACACTCTATAACTTTTGTATATAACATTTTTTTATGGTTTGTATCGTTTACGAGATATTTCACTGCATTGTTTAAGACGTGCCACCCTGTATATGATGATGGACATAAAACAAATGAGTAAGCAAAAACATTTCGACATAATCGATTTTGTCTCGCGGTCAAAGATATGGAATCAATAAAGCTGGCAAATATCATACATTGTTATCAAATATTAAAAACACAAACAGAACACAAAATACCCCACAATGACACTCGTAAAATGCAAATTTAAAATCTGTAAACGTAAATTAAAAAATAAAGCATTCAAAAACACCGGACAACAATCGCATTTGGACATTGTCGTCGGCGAGTGTATCCGCTAAAGCTGCACTAATCCCCGTTGCACCTGAATTTCCCCCCAACATGTTCTGTTACCCTGTTACACTTTAAATAAAAACGTTAAAAAACGATTTCTAAATGTTATACACTCAAAAATAATTTTATATTCATTTTTAACCAACTTTGAAAACAGAGGTTCTTTTTTAAAGCTATAAACCGTATCAGAAACCCAACATTAAAGATTGGTCGATTACCCCACCTTGCTTTTGTTTGACACACACACACACGTTTACAAACATAACACTAACCAGTGAACTCTATTTTATTTTTTTATTGTAGATTATAGACGCGTCGACACCTCAGGTCATTAGCGTCTTCAACACAACAAATAACATATTTGTGTATAAAATCCGCTAGCCGGCATACACAAACCGACTGGTACGAGCTCGGGTTCCTGAGAACGCTAATTCCCAAAGAACATTGGATGGCAATTCCGATAACAACTACATTCTAATGTCCCCCCTGGGGGGCAGTGAACTCTATACTAATTATTGATAGAGTTCAAGCTATCATTATATCCCATATACCGCAGCGTCTTGTTTTGGACAATTATATAGAAAAAAATGATTGCAAAATTTGTACCGAACAGACAAACAAACAAACAAATAGACAAGAAAGCAAATTAACGTGGTAAAATAAATTTTAAACAAAGCTATTTTTAAAAGCGACGTTATGCAGAGCTAGGTTCGGTCGTTCGGATACTGGTAAACGTATCCGTGTGTGCGTGTATCAAACGCAAATAACGTGGGATACTCGACCAATCAGAAACGACAATATTACAGCTATCACTAGTCGCCCGTGAATTAAAGTATCTGTGCAGTTGAAGGACGAAATCTTTAAGGATTTCCCCCTTATTAAAAAATAAAATCAAAATTCTCAACTGAACCTATTGTTCAACGTTTGAAAGTTTGAAGAAAAGAAATGTCTTGACGTAATCTGTTTGTCCGTCTCAAAAATAAGATATTATATAATAATAATATAATAGAGTAGAGAGAATTGAAGCTGGGTGACACACGAAAGAGTAGAGTACTTACTATACCTGAGGATTCAGATAGAAACATTTTCTTCTTTATGTATATTATGTAACGTAACACACACACACACACACATAAAGGTTGCGTCGTCACTGAGAAGTGCTTTTCATACGTAATGATGGCAAGAGATAAGCAGGCTGTGAAGAGCGGGAAACGAACTGTTATGCAACCTTCATGAATGCGGAATCGTTAGCTGTCACCCACACACACACGCGCGCACACACACATACGCACACATGCCAGAATACAATGAAATTAATATTTTGCGAATAATATGTTAATACATATTGAACAGCCTACTTGAAGGGTTCATGGACGTTTTTTTAATTTTCAAAAATCTACTTATATACATATTTAAAAAAACAAGCCATTTTCTTTCGACAGTTCGCCAGCGGTCCCATACTCAACCGATTTACATTTTTTTTTGACGTGAAAACGTCTGTCTTAAACTGGGGTGGCATTTTAGAAATATTAGATGTAACGGAAATTGTCGGAAGTGGTTGACATGTGAAACAAAAGCAACATATTATGTATAATGTATAAGGTCTCGCAGAAGCTGTAAGCCAGGTGGCCGTACGGAAAAGTAAGAGTCTACAGGTAGGTACAAACGCCAAGCCCAGGTTCGAATCCCAAAGGCTTTTAATATTTTTTTATATATAATAAAAATATATAGATATTGGATAACAATTTAAAATATATGTATTAAAAATAAAATTACAATATTTTATTAGATATACCTATTTCACGAACAGTTGATTTTATAAGATAAATAAAAGTGTAGATATATGTATTCATTTCCATGACAACGAATACAATTATTTGTGTTTAACTGTATTTACGCCATTTGTCTGTACTCGCTGTACAGACATACTAATTTTTTTTTATTGATTTTTTTGTCCACATACTTATGTGTCATTACTATTTTTTTTTATTATTAGGTTATTATTTATATTATTATATAGAAACAATTCTGAACGATCCTTTTTAACATGCTTGTGTATGAATCGGGTTTCATCGGAACTGCTCGGAGAAGCCGGATTATTTTTAGCTGTGGAAAATTGTACTCAACTTAAGGTAGTTGTGCTACAATAACATCCAAAAGTTTCGTTCATAATAAGTTGTAAAACAATAAATAAGTATAGTGTTAAATGTAAAAAAAATTTTATTAGAGATTGTACCTAAACTGTTGTTCACATAGTAACACATATTTCACCTAGTTTGTTCGCTTGGATTATATAAAAATGTCAATCTTTTCTCATAAATTGTTGAACTTTGCGTTATTATATCTCAACAATAAAAAGGTCAATATTTTTTGGATTTTCTTTTTTAAACTCAGAACAAAAACATCAATGAACAGTCAGTTTTTTGAAAATTTCTGAATGTTACTTTTTTTTTAAATTAAAAAACTTGTCAAAAACACAACCTTGTTACCGTGTTAATTATCCGAACTTTAATTAAGTTTATCTCGAGTTAGAGATGGTCAATCATCTTCAAATTTTAATGGTATTTGTATTATAGTATCCTTAATGAGTATACGAAAATTTAGAATTTTCTGACACTATGCCTATAGCACGACAACTACCTTAAGCGCAGTTTTTTGGTCGACACCTCGTATAAAGATATCAGTAATTATAAATCATAGTCATGAGTCACAAACATTTAGAAGCATTTAGTTATGAAATTAATTTATAAATTAGTAGATTAAATCCCGTCATATTACGCAGCTGCGACTACAATAATTTCTTGTTTGCATGACATAATACTACCGGTTTCAAAAGTTCGGACACCTGGTACTGGTAGAAATCACGATACGAAAATATTTTTTGAAGTGAAAACTTCCTTAGGCGCGCTTTCCCTGGGCTGTTAACAACAGTGATGTGAAATGCACCCGACGGTGACAATCGGGGCTACTCGGCTCAAACACGAACACGTATTTGCAATAATATGCTGGTAATAGTGTGTAGTTCATAAATGTGCCAAAAGATGACACTAAAAACTTAATACGAGAAAAAAGTCATTTGTAGTTCACAAGTGCGCTAAAAGATGACACTAAAACTTAATACTTATTATCGTTAAAGTATTATATTCATTAAATTTAATTGTATAGGCCGATTTTAATATATTATTTATAATTAAACTGTGTGATAAAAAAATTACATATATATTTTAAAATTAGAATATCTGAGTTTTCACTTCTGTTGTGTGGTCATAAGCACACACCCATTTTTTTTATTTGAAAATCCGATTTTCGATATCTGTTTAACTGGTTGAAACAGAGAGTTTCAACCCTAGGGATGAAAATTTTCAGTTCTCGGTTTTCTCTGTTTTCTCTGTTGTTAAGAGAGAGATAGAGCGATTGAATCGCGCCAACTTCAATTCGCATATAATACTCGAAAACGTCACAATGACATAATATTACTTATGAGATATGCGAGTCGAAAAAAAGTTCACCAACGTACGAACGAACGTACGTACGTACGCACACACACACAGACATCTCTCTAAAAACAGTAGATTCGGACTCTAGGGACCTCAAAGCGTCCAGATAGGTCAAAATTTTTCATTCGCAAAATCGGACCCATTACAATAACTTCTAGTGGTACGTTAATAAAATCGTGTAGGAGAATAGTGACCTGTAGCGGACGGACGGAAAACAAGCAGTCCCGAACCAACGAAACCGATTGTATAATATCATGTAGTGTTGTGTGACGGCAGTAAATAAAGAGATGAGAGACTGCGATTTAGGGATGTGAAAAAATAATCGATTTTTATATTAATCGATTATTTTTTTCTTATAATCGATTTTTAACAATCGATTTTTTTAATAATAATAATCGATTTTTTATAAATCGATTATTTTTAAAAAAATAATAATCGATTTTTTATAAATCGATTATATAAATTACACTTTTAAATCGCTTATATAAATTACACTTTTTTTTCATTTTTTTTTATCAATATTAATATTAAGAAAGAATATAGGCTTTGGGAAATCCAATGCAGCCAACATTTACAAATTACACGTTTTAATCGATTTTTGTAAACAACGCCATCTGTGCGACGGATGAAAAAACGTAAAATAAGTTCACTAAACGTAAACTAATCAGTCGGAAAATGGCGCCATCTGTATGTATTATGTAAAATAGTTTCATATCGATACCCTTCCAATTGTTTTCATTCATTATAAAAGTATGCAATTTTTCGAATAATAGAAAAAATCGATTTTTCACAAAAATCGATTATTTCTTTAAAAATCGATTTTTTACAAATCGATTTATATTGAAAAGAGAAAAATCGATTATTAAATAATCGATTTATATTGAAAAGAGAAAAATCGATTATTAAATAATCGATTTTTTTTACTCAATGTCACATCCCTACTGCGATTTGCTAGCAGATAGGTGGGTACAACTTTTGCTTTTTGGTGTATCAGTGTTCAGTGCTGTATTACGAATGTCAGTTTAATATGGTGAAGCTGTATGGGGATACAATTCTACGTGTTGTCGAAAGCTTATCTACAGTGCTACACATGTAACTGTTCGTTTTGATTCCTTTCAAACCGCAAACTTAACCCGCATAGTAAATAACTTTAAAACAAAACAATATTTAGTAGATTTTGTGTCCATATTTATATAATGAGCCATTTTCCTGAGAGTAATTCCTTTAATTATCCACGAGAGGCAGCACTTGTGGTAGGTACAAACATTATTTATTAGTGTATTTGCCATATGGCACATACACTATTGGCGTCGGTCGGATGGCGGGACCTAGGGGTCGGACCAAAATTTCTCGACGTTTCATACCCTCCTGAACACTTTGGCACCATTTTTAAAAATGTTTATATATATATGTATGTATATATATATTTATATATTTATTTATATATATATATATATATGTGTGTACACGATAACTCTCGACAGACTTAATCGATTGAAACGAAATTTGGTACACACATTGGAACCCATCACCGTAAGAAGCCTATTTAAAATGGGCCCGATCGGACCATTTTCAGGGTTGTATTTAGGGGTTCTAAAAAGTTTTTGGGCCCAAAAATACCGAAAAATTTGTCAGAATCGTTTCAAAATTGAAATTTAACTCTTTAGTAAAGATTAAAACGTGCTGCTGAAATTTTAATAAAATCGGCCCGACAGGACCGGACTTTCAAATTTTATGAAAACACTAGTTTGTTGATACGGATTTACTTATGGAAGGGTGTATTTAATTGCGTGTACTGATAAAATCCATGTCTAATATTGAAATTTAGAAAAATTTAATTATTTTAAGGGATGTATTAAGGGGTTAAATTTTTTATTTTGTCAAAAAACAAACTTATGTTCACATAATAATGCCACAATGCCTGTATTAGCAAATACACTATATTGTCGGCAGGGTTTGGCACTGCGACCCGAGTTTTTTCCCATTAGTGTCGTGTCATTTAGTGATATAACCTAATTATTTAATTAATTTAATAATTAAGTTATACCACTAAAATGACGCGACACTAATGGGGAATAAATATTGCTTGTTACACCTACCACAAGTGCTGCCTCTCGTGGATAATTGAAGGAACTTACTCTCAGGAAAATGGCTCATTAATGTAGTAAATCATACCTGCGAATTTACTATATTATTTAAAAAACACCTCCTTAAAAATCCATCTAAAAGAGGAAAATAATAAAAATTTTGAGGTCGGTTCCAATTTATTTAGATACTATAAAACTGTTTAAAGATCTATTTTTAATAAATATTGGCTCCGACCTCAAATTTTTTATTATTATCCTCTTTTAGGTAGCTTTCTTGAAGGTTTTTTTTAAGTTTTTAAGTAGAATCTGTAGTGTGATTCTCGGTCCTTTAGCCCTTTAGTTTTAAAAATAGCGTCGGGAGAGCGCTAACTGTTTTTCAGGCGAGGGGAAAGGATTTGAGATGAAGAGTGCAGGGGGTAACTTCCGATAGAGAATACTCTTAAGCAAAAAAATGTACTACCACTAGAATATCTCTAAAAGAATATTTAACATTTCATTGAAACATTTAAAATGGGTTGAATTATATACTTTTTGTGATAGATTTACAAAGTCACAATCCATTTAAACATTTCAAGGTCATTGTCAATGACAATTACGGAAATGTACGAGTGAATACGATCAACTGTATAGTGTGTACGTCACTATACATGTAGGTACTATGCTATAACACTGTCTGCAATTCGCTGTGGGATTTATCAGTTGATTTATTGTTTCCCCGGCCAACTGACATCCGCGATTTAATCTGTCTCCCGTACTCCCCCCCCTTCCCTGTTCTAAGAGCAACGCGCGGCGTCACGTACTTTGTACACCCTTCTCCGGCGTACAAATGTTACTCTACCTCCCAACCCTTATATTTCGTATACCCACTGCTAAGGGACTTTCGCCTGTATGCTGGCTCAATAATTCTTAAGATGTTGCAGAATGCAGACATACCGACCAGAAAGCAAAAACAGTATCGAACTCAAAAATCATTGGGGGAATTTTACTTTTTTCAAATTCGTGAAATAAATGTCAGGAAGTAGGTATGTCTTAAGTTTTAAGTGAAATTTTTTAACTTTGTTTTTTTTCGTTCGGTTACGCATGTCGAGGTCACGTCACGTCACGTGCAATCGAAGAATTGCGTATATGTTCCAACACTATTGTAGAACACTGTGTCATCCCAGACAACTTGGTATATCATAAAATTTATGATATAGAATAGAATAGAATATATTTATTGCCCAATATAGCAGTGAGCAGGATTCGTCGTACAAAAAAATTTAATAATTATAATTAATTCAATAAAATTCATAAACTGAATACAAACATGTATTAATTAGAAGTATCTTTAACTCTCTTTTAAATTTAGGGAAAGGAAGTGACTTCAGCTCAGCAGGAAGACTGTTGAAAAATTTTAAAGTTGAATATTCTGGGCTATTGCAAAAGAGACTTAAGTTCGGTTTAGGGAGTAAAATCAGGTTGTTATTACGTGTCTGATAACTATGCAGTGTACTGTGAGTGGAGTACTTCCAAAAATATTTCCGAATGGGACAAAGCGAGTAATAAATGTATATAGACGGAGCAGTTAAAATTTTATGTCTTATAAAATAATCTTTGCAGCTGTCACGATATCCAAGATTGAAAATAATTCTTATGGCTTTTTTCTGCATTAAGAAGACTCTATGGTTGTCTGGGATGACGCAGTGTCACATACATTTTCCGATAAAAACAAATGAATAAATAGTATAGTATCGATGTACCGATAGAGGAATAAATTTGAGATGATGATTTCCAGGAACATCTGGATGTTCGTAAATAATGAAAATCAGTTCACAGCTCAGCTCAAATAAAAAAGAATATCCCGTTATTGTTTTGTTTACGATTAGGTGCTAAGCAACAAATGTGACTAGAAGGACACGGCACATGAAAATAGGATTATTGTAGAGACACTGTATTTTTGACGTGAATAACGTCTAATGTCTCATACTGAGGTGGCATTTGAGAAATATTAGATGTAACGGAAGTAGTCGAGAGTGGATGACATGTGAAACAAAGCATCGCATGTACTTATAACAAAAAATAAATAAAAAAGTAGGGAAATATTTTTGATTGGAATTCTTTTGTATAAGGGCCTGTGATTTATTTTTGCCATACCCACTACAAAATAGCTACTTTCGATGTATGTCAAAAAAAAAAAATTCTGTTTGTTGATAGTTTAGAATGAAAACCAGCTTTAAGCTGATTTCCACACCAATTGGTAAAAATTCTTACTTTATCAATAAAGACATTATTATTATTATTATTATAGCGGCCTTTAATGAGTCATTTAACCTGCACACTGTGGAAGTAAAGATGGCGACGTAAATGAACTGTTAAAATTTTTTGAAAATGAAATTAAAAGTAGGTATTTTGTAGTGGATATGGCAAAAAATACCATATTATATATCTTGTGCGTGAAGGTATTATGATTTGTGACTCGTGTGTCTGTAAAAATTAGCTATCGCTCGTTTCAACATACTGTACTATTCGTCAGTAACATACCCCATTACGCATCTAGATATACAATCTACTATTAAAAATAATGAATTTTTATATAGGCATGATATATTATATAAAAAAAAGTACATGACAATATTTTTTCAAGAAAGTTTTAGCAATACAGGGACTCTAATGTTACTGATATTAGGTAATGTTACTGACCATTTTCCATTGTTATAGATAACAATAAAAATTGATTTCAGGTGTAACAATCAAAGTATACACGATAACAATAAGAAAGAACATAATGTTACGCCTATCAAAAGAACGACATTGTTTTGTTTGGTTATAGTGTTTTGTTTTTGTGTCAAATCGCATGTACTTCTAAAAAAAATGTGAAAACATAATACGGTAAAACATTATTAGACGTATTTTTTTAATAAATTAATTTATAAATAACTTTTTCATAAAAAGTTATTTTCTTCGAAGATAGTTATATTGAAAATATTAAGTTGTTCCTTATTTTGAATTCTGTATAATCGATTTTACAAGCAAAAGTAATATATTTTTTTCTATACAATATGTAAATAAATAATTCAACATTCGCTCTCGGACAGGGTTTGGTAGAAAAAATCCCAATTTTAGGAAAAAAATTAAAAAATTAATTGCATAACATCTAAATAGCGTAAAGCTACCAGTTCTCGAGTACTTACTTATTTACCTTTGGGCTTTGGTCAACCATTTTTTAATTAATTTGTCGTTGATAAAATGTTATTACTTTTAATTGGGCTTTTAACATACCCAGTAAATTTTTTTACGTTAATAATTTCAACTTTATTTTATTTACATATAATATGCTCTATCGATGCGAAAGGAAATTAAAAAAATCATCTGCTGCAGTACCAAAAACTAGAAAATAATTAGGACACAAACCAAGGGGCACTTTGTGTCGCTGCGTCAGTGGAATAAGTAATAAAAACGTGGGGCGCATTTGAAATATTTCTGTTGGTGGGCTTGGAAACACATTTTTCTAGACAAGCATAATAATTATATACAGTCGTTATACAGATTTTTATGCGCCCCACGTTTTTATTACTTATTCAGCTGACGCAGCGACACAAAGTGCCCCTTGGTTTGTGTCCTAATTATTTTCTAGTTTTTGGTACAGCTGATGATTTAAAATAAAATTGTTTAACTTAAAGGTTTTTTACCTATTTTTATTTTCTAGTTTTTAGTTTGATTTCTGGCCCGTGTCATTATGCAAACTCTTCATCCTTTCAACTGTCCACCTCCTGATTCCATCATCAGACCCTTGTTATCAAGTTGAAATTATTATAATATTGTATTGTCACGGGAACTCAATGTGTGTGCAAAGTTTCATAAGAATCGGTTAAGTAGAAGTTATAGATGAAAAAGCTATCGCAAGATTTGAAACAAAGATAGTAACAAACAAATATACGGGGTTGTTACTATCTTTGTTTCAAATAAAACTGTTTAAAAACCATATTTTCACGATTAATATTACAAATTTACGAAATTGTTTGGAGTTTAGACAATAGATGTAAAAAAAATGTTTTGCTAATTTTTAAGGTCTTGAAGAAACCACGATTTGTGTCGAAACGTTGACGATTAAATAGTTCAGCAAATAAATATTGTTAATATTTTGCCTTGTATCCTCATTTCTCCTAAAGTTTTAAACTTATTTATGTCGGAGACTGTATAAATTCTGATGCACAAGAATTGCGCGTGGGGAGATCATACAGCAGTTAGTAGACAATACATGCTGCTCAATAACGCCCGTATGGCAACATATGACTTGTAAACAGGTCGTTTGTGTGCAGACACTTTTATTGACTGCGCACACACATAGAGTTCTGTTTTACTTACATGCAAGTTGCTGCTTTTGACGTGGCTAAAACTCGGTCTATATCCACGAAGATATGTAAATAATAGCAAATGAAGATCCCACATACCTGAAACAAAAGAAACGCAAATTAGATCACTTATTAAAACATTTAATATTCAATAGAGGTTCCACAATTAAAAAAAAAATTTTAAATAAATTATTAGTAAAAAAAAACTTTTTAAAGACACGCTTTTATTTAAATGTACTAAAAAGGAAAAAAATAAGTTTTAATAATTTAGTTTTATAATTATAAAAGCGTGGGATTTAAACTCTACGATATTTTATTAGTCACGACCCACGCTTTTATAATTATGAAACTAAATTATTAAAACTTATTTTTTTCCTTTTTAGTACATTTAAATAATAGCATGTTTTTAAAAAGTTTTGTTGTTCCTTTTAGCCGTTCAAAAGTTTACCGCCTTTTGACTCCCTTAGGGATTGAATTTCGAAAAATCCCTTCATATAGTGCAGGGTGCTTACGTTACAAAAGAAACCTACTGTCCAAATTCCAAGTTTCTAGATTTAGCGGTTTGGCCTAGTCGTTGAATAGTTAAAAAACCCTACTCCCTCGTTTGACCTCCTTAGGGATTGAATTTAATTCTAAAAACAATTGATTCATGTATTGTCATCGGGAATGCATATGTGTACCAAATTTTAAATCGATCGGATACATGGAAATCGTTCAAAATTGACTTACAAGATTTGACGTAAACAGACAAGCTAACATACAAACATTGCAAGTTAAATAAAAGCTTGTAATAATGTTAGTAAATTTTATTTAATAAACGACCGTCGCTTCCACCATAAATACTCCCACCATATTTTGAACTTTAAGTCTGAAGAGGTCGTCCCGCGTATCAAAATTTGATCAAATTTAAGAGTGTGTGTGTAATTCCCCTTGTAATTTTTAAAAAGCCTTTTGTTATTTATATTTAAAGAAAAACTTAAAAGATAAAAAACCTTTAAAATAGATTTTATAATAAAAAGAGTAAATGAGACTGATGAAGCCATACAAAATCTCAATGAGCTTGTTTATCAAAAGCAACTGCTGGTTACTCTAAGTGCTCGCTAAGTGTTTATCATTAGTTTCAGCTCAAAAACTTTGAAAAAAACAAAGATTTACGCGCGAGAAAGAACTGATGCAAGCTGTAAAACATATTTCTGTTGTTTTGTTAAAAACTTTTCTAGGAAGAAATTATCAACAGACTTGGAGTGAATATTGTATATAAACCCTAACGACCTTAGTTATCGACCATCTATATCTACAATTACACTACAACTTTTATAGTGATATATTCTGTGTGAGTTTAAATAAATTCATAACACCCGTGCGAAGCCGGATGGAACAGCTACTTTATTATTAACACTTGGATAAGTTCTATAAATCCAAGTTTTTGTTATTAATATACTAGCGGTCCAGCCCGGCTTCGCCCGGGTGCTAAGAATTTATATATAATAAAGATTAAACATCCGCCCTTCCGCCATATATTATACACGTACTTCCACCATGCACGGTAATCTAGCAGTCCCGCCCGGCTTCGCCCGGGTGCTAAGAATTTATATATACTTAATAAAGATTAAACATCCGCCCTTCCGCCATATATTATACACGTATTTCCACCATGCACGGTAATCTAGCGGTCCCGCCCGGCTTCGCCCGGGTGCTAAGAATTATATAGTAAAGATTAAACATCCGCCCTTCCGCCATATATACACGTACTTCCACCACGCACGGTAATCTAGCGGTCCTGCCCGGCTTCGCCCGAGTACTAAGACTTTATATATAATAAAGATTAAACATCCGCCCTTCCGCCATAAATTATACACGTACTTCCACCATGCACGGTAATCTAGCAGTCCCGCCCGGCTTCGCCCGGGTGCTAAGAATTTATATATACTTAATAAAGATTAAACATCCGCCCTTCCGCCATATATTATACACGTATTTCCACCATGCACGGTAATCTAGCGGTCCCGCCCGGCTTTACCCGGGTGCTAAGAGTTTATATATAATAAAGATTAAACATCCCCCCTTCCGCCTTATATACACGTACTTCCACCATGCATGGTAATCTAGCGGTCCCGCCCGGCTTCGCCCGGGTGCTAAGAATTTATATATAATAAAGATTAAACATTCGCCCTTCCGCCATATATTATACACGTACTTCCACCCTGCACGGTAATCTAGCAGTCCCGCCCGGCTTCGCCCGGGTGCTAAGAATTTATATATATTTAATAAAGATTAAACATCCGCCCTTCCGCCATATATTATACACGTACTTCCACCCTGCACGGTAATCTAGCAGTCCCGCCCGGCTTCGCCCGGGTGCTAAGAATTTATATATATTTAATAAAGATTAAACATCCGCCCTTCCGCCATATATTATACACGTATTTCCACCATGCACGGTAGTCTAGCGGTCCCGCTCGGCTTCGAACGGGTGCTAAGAATTTATGAACCTACAGAAACCTTCCCGGTAGTGAACACAACAACTCACCAAAATTTCATCGCAATCGGATGAATGGTATAGGAACGCATACGGGACAAAGAAACAGAGATTCATTTTTTTTATACTTATAGATGGATTATACTTTGTCGATCAATATGTTAGAAAATAGTATAAGAAATTGTGAGGTCGATTTTATATTGTCTTTTTCAGCTACCACACTAACGAAAAAATCTCGCATCAGCGCAACCAAATCTCGTTAAATTTGTAAAGAAAAATATATCACTAACAAAAAAGTTATTGTAGTTCAATACGATAGTAACCTATCCCCAATAGCATTAACTGATGGTGTTGACAAGTCACGTCGTCACTTTGCGAATAAGCAACCTGGGCACGATCTAACCGCGCGCCGCCCGCCATCAGTACTGCACACAGTTTTGTTTTGACTTTGCCTCTTGTACACCAAAATAAGGCTAGAGACACATAAACAACGCAGTTGAGTATAATCAATCTACTGTAGTGGTTTATAGCAGATTTTACGGACACTATACAGGGTGTAAGTTTCGACAATACCCGATTTAATTCAGTGGCATGAAAGTTCGATTCCACGTCGACAAAACGATTTTACAATATTTTGGTCGTACATTTTGAATCCGCCATTTTGAATTTTTGATTTTTCGTTTGGAATCAGCGATGCAAAAAGTATGTAGGAGCCGTGCTCATAGGTAGCTTTTTATAAAAAAGTTTGGTCAGCCATATTGGATCCGCCATTTTGAATTATGATTTCAGGTTTAGAATCGGTGACGCAAAAAATCTTAAGGATCAGTGCTTACGTTGATATAGGTAGCGATTTTTAAAAAATTTGGTCACCAATATTGGATCTACCATTTTGAATTTTGTTTTAAGGTTTGGAATAAGCGACGTAAAAAATGTATAGGATTCGTGCGCATAGGATACGTTTTTCGTGTAAAATCCACTTTTGGGAGTCTTTTTCTTTAAACAAAAAAACGCTTGGGCCGATTTTGATCAAAATGACGTTAGCGCGTCTCGATTGGACACCCTTACGAAGTCGATATGATTTTTGATTCGCGAGATATTGTGTAAAATCTACTTTTTTGGAGTCTATTTGGTTAAGAAAAAAGAACAGCTGAACCGATTTTGAAAAAATGTCTTTCAGATCATATTTACGTTAATACGCGTCGATTGGCACCCTAACGTAGTCAATATCATTTTTCATTTTCGAGATTTCGTCTTAGAAAGAAATGACCACATACGTACGTACACACACACACACATACACACACACAGACATCTTTTCAAAAATAGTGTAGTGACCTTGAAACATAAAAATTTGTTCTACATTTTGATTTTGATTTTCGGACCCATTACAATAACTTTCGATGGGAAGTTAAAAAAAATTGTATTTCGCGGCGACGATATTTTTGTGATTCCCGCTTTAGGATCAGAGTTTGTTCGACGCGCGTTCTAAGATATAAATCCTATCAGTAGAGGAGGCGGCGGGAGATGAACGTGTTTGTCTGTGTCGATCCGTCAGCCTTTAATTCAGACTCGATCTGTCTTATTCCCCTTCTCAACGCATTCTTCCTTACAATGTCTTCAACCCAAACCCAAACCCAAACTCAACAACACGATCCGACACACCGGCACGCAGTGGGTCGCAAATACAACGGAACGTGGTCCAAATTTGTAATTTTCAAGTCCTAGATATGTTCACTCAGATTGTAAAAAATATTCTCGGAAAATTTCAAACTGTGGTCACATAAGTAATTTTTTTACAAGCTTTTATTTAACTTGCAATGTATGTTAGTTAGTTTGTTTGTGTGTTTGTTCGTTTAGGTCAAATCTTGCAAGTCAATTTTGAACGACTTCCACTTATCCGATCGATTTGAAATTTTGTACACATATGTATTCCCGATGACAATACATGAATAAATCGTTTTTAGAATTAAATTCAACTTCTAAGGGGTTCAAACGAGGGTATAGGGTTTTTTTGACTAATCAACGCCCAGGCCAAATTGCTGAAGCTAGAAACTTGAAATTTGGACAGTTGGTTCTTTTTCTAACGTAAGCATCCACTAAGAAAGGATTTCTCGAAATTCAACCCCTACGGGTGTCAAGGGGGGGTTAAATTTTGAAAGACTAAAATGAACAAAATAAAATATTAGTAAAAAAACTTTTTAGAGAAAGCTTTTATTGAAATGTACTTAAAAGGAAAAAAATAATATTTAATAATTTTGGTTCATAATTATTATAAAAGCGGGGATTGTGAGGTTCAGAAGAGGATGATAATAGAGTTAAAATAAGATTGACTAGCTTTTCGGCTTATTTGGCCCACTGTGCGGGCTGTCTAACTCAACACGAATGCCTATAAAGCCCTGCGCATACCTTTAGGCAGTGTTTTGTTAAACAAAGTACGTCAAAACATTAAAAATACCACTTGAAATGAACAAATACTTTCTCTTAATGAGTTATTAAGTAAACAATATGAACGAAAACATTAATTAGGGAAAAATACTGTTTTTCTTTAATTAAGAACATCATTAAATGTATTTTTCAATGTCCGTTACAGATGCACGGTTTAAGTAAAAGCAGTGGAATTCTGAAGAAAATTATAAAGGACGATACACACATAAGCCAGAGGTGTTAATTACTTCGATATAGGGTATTGATTTTTGGTTCACTTAGAGCCGGATTTAGGCTCATGCAAAATAGGCTATAACTTAGGGCCCTACAATCTCAAAAAAAAAATAAAACAAGCCGTGAGGTGGGTCGTTTATTAGGACTAAAGTGCGACCCTTAAGGTCCACACGACAAACTTCCCAGTTTGATAAATATTTAATAATAATAATTAAATTAGATATTACACAGAAAAGTAATCATTTTAATCATTAAAACATAATTATTATTTATTTTTAACAATAATTTAAAAAAAAAAAACGGCTTAACCGATTTTTATAAAATTTATGTCGGATGGCGGCGGAAAAGCAAGCCAACGGCGGCATCCAAAGCTCCAGTTAGCAAGAGGGCGTCATGTGGAAACCGGCCGTAAAATATAAGCCAAATCAACTACTCCTTATCATGAAAAAGACGCCAAATGAAATGAAATGGGATAAGGCTAGGAAAAGAAGGTCGTCAATTTTTTGAATTATAATTTAACTGTGTGTCAGATTAAAAAATAATTGTTGTCAAATTTTATGTGACCTTCAAATTCTGATGTAGTGTTTGAACATCAACCGAGCCTCTTAGATTTTTATAGGTTAGGAACTCACCAAATCTAAACCCGTCACTGGATTCAATGCACCTTATGTTTGTGCGGTCGGCCTACAAATTCGGTTTACAGTTACCGACGAATGTTGCGTCTTTGAAACTCAGTCTCTCGGCTCGGCACGTCTTGCGCCATCTGTCTATGGCTTGATACGTCCTTTGCATCAGATGCTATACGGCAGACGAGTTCTGAAAACAGATCTGTCTAGATCTGTTTGCATAATAGCATATTAAGAACAAGTTTCTTCACAGTAAAGCGCCAATAAAATTAAATATTAATAACAATGCATGTTAAAGATCGGTTTATACTATCGAGTCGGCAGCGCACCGACAAATATTTTGTGAAACTTTTGAAGTGAAAACTTCCTTAGGCGCGTTAAGCACTCTTTGCTTGGGTACTGAAAAAATGTGAAGCGTTCGCAACTACTACCGTAAGAATTTGCAATCCGACCGTTCGCAACCTGACCTTAAGAATTCGCAACATACTTATATCATAATAACGGCCGTCTAGACACATCCATACATGGCGCAGTTGATTACGTCTTTGTGTTCTATGCATAGGAACCTGAGTTCGAGACCTGATGGCAGCGTAGATTTTTGGCGGTTATTTTCTAAATTCTACATGATATTTATTTATATATTATTTTTATTTTTGTTATATTCTTTGACAATAATTATAATTTTTTTGAAACCAAGGTGGAATTAATTAAAAATACAATTTTAGTATTTTAGTAATAAATTATTTTTAGTTCATAAATGCACTATAATAGATGACACCAAAAATTAGAAAATATGAAGTTTTCACTTCTGTCGTGTGGTCATAAGCACACACCCCTTTTTTTAGTCGGTTACGCATATTGATCGTCACGTCACGTCCAACACTGATCCCATATTCTATACAACAACTAGATATAGCATATAAACAGTCACACATCATACGGCTATAAATGGCTTAGTGGAATATAACGCTTGCTTCGTACGCAGAAAGTCGCTGGTTCCGCGTTCGATTCCCGTCGGCACCATTACTGTTAGTGTATTTGAGATATAGAAATATTGTAAATTATAGACGCACGAGGTCATAAGCGTGTTTCAGTACAAGAGTGTTTGTACGGATTTCTAAAGGAAATCAGCTTTTTGTAAGATTTCTAAAGGAGATGAGATTTTTGAAAATATTCATCAAAAATCACGTAAGGAAGATATGAGAAAGTTATGCAACACCCTGTACGCATATGTCTATCATATATCAGATGTTTTAAGACGTTACCGTAGGACAGAGATCGATCCTTGAATGGCGTGCAACAAAAAGAAGAACATTTTTCCCGGAATTCAAACTTTCGAACTTCCGCACGTTTTCTGCAATTCACATGAGACGAGTACTATCTATGATCTCTTTGCCACAAGCAGTTCGTCAAACTGGGGCACACTTTAATACCAACCTATTTTTAATTCATCAAACTAGTTACAAAGTTTATTTTACTAGTTTTAAAAATACTTCCTTCAACACTGACGCTCATATTGTCAATAGTTCGGTAACAAACCTACTTGGAAATGTTTTTACTCAATAAAATATTTATAAAAGAATACCTTTTACCTCTAACATTAACACAACATTTACTTAACATTAACACTAGCATTAACTTAACATTGACACTAACATTAACACTAACATTTACTTAACATTAACATTAGCATTAACTTAACATTAACACTAACATTAACACTAACATTTACTTAACATTAACACTAACATTAACTTAACATTGACACTAACATTAACTCAATCATTAACATAAACTTTAACATTAACTGGTTGTCTTATTAAGTTTCTAATAAAAATAAGTAAAAAAAATGAAAAATGTAGATATTCGTCTGTTTATAAAAATAACAAAAAATGACATTCATTCTTACAGAGTGCGTTAACCACTTAGACGCTAATGACCTTAGTTGTCGAGCGTCTATAATCTATGTATCTGTTAACGTATACAAGAAACGAATAACGCAAAAAATAACATTTAATAGATAGGTAATTTTGGGTATGACTTATTTTTGAAAAAAATATATTATCTCGTTTTTAGCGTCACCGCTGTATGTAAGCTAGTAGCACTTCACCTTTGTGTTCGTCTTTTGTTTTTTTATGTTCAGATAACGGAAAACCTCAACACATGTATTTTAATAAGTCAATATGATTGAGGAGTTAATTCATAAAAATTAAAAAGAGGTGAAATCGATTTTTTTCTTTTTGGAAATAATATAAACATAAATTATTTACTGATACTATATTTGGAATTTAACGCTAAAGTTAAACGGCTCGAACTCGAATTAGAAATTAAACTTCAAAAAAAAAACCCGGACAAGTGCGAGTAAAACTCGCGCGCCGAGGGTTACGTACCACCAACAATTTCCTTTGAATTAATAACCTCAAAAACTGAAAACAGCAAAAGCATAGCTATCGTAAAGCTGTATTAAGTTCATCTAAATCTAAATTCTATAGAATTATCGCTAGGCACTTGGTAGAACATGATTGAATAAAAATTAATAAACAAACACTTGAAAAATCCTACACAATATTTATTAATCTCAACGATCGTTTCGGGTTCCTAGTCCATCATCAGGAGTTTACATTAAAACTAAAATCTAACCAGTGGGAAGTTAAAAAGTCTACAAACATTATATAGTGACCTAGGGAAGACACCCCAGACACCCCAGTCTTCCCTAGGTCACTATATAATGTTTGTAGACTTTTTAGATTTTAGTTTTAATGTAAACTCCTGATGATGGACTAGGAACCCGAAACGATCGTTGAGATTAATAAATATTGTGTAGGATTTTTCAAGTGTTTGTTTATTAATTTTTATTCATCTAAATCTGATCAAAATTTGCTTATGGTAGCTGAATAATTCCACACAGAGTTAGAATTTAATTACTTATTTTCGGATTTTCTCCTTTACTTGTGCTTTAAGCTTCGTGCCAAATTTCAAGATTTTAGGTCAACAGGAAGTAGCCTATAGGTTCTGATGAGTAAGTGAGTGAGTGAGTGAGTCAGTATCGTATTATGTTAGAAGCTTTATTTTTTACACGACTATATATGGGGTTGAATGCCTTAGGGTTTGATATTAATAATACTTCTAGCCGTTCCCAAGAAAAAGGGTCTTAACGAACAGACAGACAGACGGAAAATAAAGTGAACCTATATAAGGATTCCATAATTTTCATTCTGAGATACGAAACCCTAAAAATGAATTGTTACTTAATCCAAATAACCCTGTCTATTGTTAAGTTTTTAAAAAAGTTCAATGATTTGTTTTCATGAGTATCTCCATCTTCTCCAGGTGTGCAAGCTTGTAGGCCGTGGTCCGGTGGTATTTTTACCTGACGTTTCGTCTACAACTGCAGTTGACCAATCACAGAAAGACGGATTACGACTGAACAGAGAACACACTGGTACTAGGCATAAAAGAAGGGAGGACACCAGTCACTGACACACTGACCTGTGAGTCGCCAAGGAGGACATTTCGACCGCTGCCACATCGCCTTTGAGAATGTCTACCGCAGTTGTAGACGAAACGTCAGGTAAAAATACCACCGGATCACGGCCTACAAGCCCGGAAAACATGAAGACTTGGAATCTCCATCTTCGTTCATCCAATAATTCTTTACTCAATTACATTTGAAAGACCGCAAAAAGAAAGAGAGAACACGAAAAGACGCATGCCGTGTAAAAGTGGATACCGCTTACAACGGATATCTGAGAAGGCAATTTGTCAAAATCAAAAATTTAGACGGTTTCATGCAAACATGCCTGGGAATAGAAGTGTGAAGTGTCTTCTTTTTGAAATGCTTCTCCAGGGAGTTCATTTGGATAGATATCTCTGTTCAAAGAAAAACATTTGATTTTATGAGAAAAAGTTTTATTGATGAAAATAATTTTTTATTTTGATAGCTGACAAAAAAATTTTTAGTCGACCGAATCTATCTTTTTATTTGAGAAAATTTAAACCTCAATTTATTTTACATACATTTTTTACGACAGTTTGATATTTTTTAGGGCTGATTAATTATCACTCATTATTTCCATGATATAACCCTAGTCTAACTCGTTCAGACAGACAATTTTATTTATTGTAGATTATAGACGCGTCGACATCTAAGGTCATTAGCGTCTTTCAACTACACTAAATAACAACTAACTTAAAACTAAATAACATCACAAAACATCCATGAGCGCAGGTGGGATTCGAACCCACGGCAGTCCAGTCTAAAGGTTGCGGCGCCAAGCATGCTAACCACTAGGCTATACTGCCTCCAGCAGACAGACAAATGAACAGGTAGATGTTGCCTTTTATATGTATATGTAGTGAAGGAAAATGGTTAAGAATATTCTCTACCGAAAGATAGCCCTCGCAAGTTGCACTTTTCATCTCAAACCATTGCCGGGCTTGAGAATAGCCGAGAGTGTAACAATGCTGTTGTTTACATGGCGTTGCTATGGTTCCTCTATTACAAGTCTCCAGTTCCCGGGTTCTAGCCCGGGAACTGGTAAAAGTGTCAATTGGATTTTCAATATTTTATTAAAAAAAATAATGAATTGAAAATATGAATTGGTACCATGCTCAAATAACCTTAGCTGTTGGTGGTGTTTAAAACACTCAAATCCTTTGCCCTCGCCTAAAAACGGTTACAGATATCCCGACGCTATTTTTAAAGCTAAAACTTGCAGATTTTCAAAAATTACGTAATTTTTCACACGTAGCCAAAACTTTTTTCAAAAAATTCGCCTTTAGCTTTAAAAGTAGCGTCGGGAGAGCGGTAACCGTTTTTAGACGAGGGGAAAGGATTTGAGATGAGCTTCGGGAGAGCGGTAACCGTTTTTAGACGAGGGAAAAGGATTTGAAATGAAGAGTGCGGGGGGTAACTTCCGATATAGAATACTCTTAATACTGTGATACACCCTGTATATGATTCGTTTCACAAGAAACAAGAGAAATTCTACACTTCCTTAAACATTATACATGTACTTATACCGATGTACAACTACAAACCCGAATGGGAGGGAGTGAGATACGGGAGAAAAATCGTCTTGTTTGTTTTTCCTACTCTTTTTCGTTTGCACTTTTACGAACTTGCAGTAGTCAATAATTTATTTCAACTGCAGCGTGTATTTTACTTAAAACCTACGCCAATATTCTATTTAATATTTATTAAAAGCGTTTTACAAATTTTCCCTAGTTATAAATAAAATTTTCATTATTTTTCGTTTACAGTCATTGAATTCAATTTGCTCTTTGCAAGAATTGATTTAGGTATGTCGGTTTAATAATAGAGACAATTTTTTGGTGTTATTTATTCAAGGCCTTATTTTTGTGAAGATGTTGAGGGAGGCATATTAAAGTGCCCTGAGTAACGGATTTGACTAGATATAGCGGTATGGGAGGGATGCAGACCGCTCCCAACATGTAACAAAAAAAATGGTCACAATTATTATTGCTTCAATGCTGAAATTGTTTGTGACCCAATAATGCCATTATAATATTTGCAGATCAATTGTTCAGTATTAAAGGGGTGGCAGATCACCGTAAACGTGTCATGTACCCGAGAAAATTTATATTATTAGTTCAAGGTTTAAATTTTAATATGTTGTTACGGCGACTGTTTTAAGCATACATTTCAATTTGCAGAACAAAATGTCGGTATTAAACCCCTCTCTTAGAGGGAAACTTACTCGCCTAGGTGTTTATATCGTTCTGCAAGAGGATTAATACCGACATTTTGTTATGAAAATTGAAATATATGCTTAAAACAGTCGCCGTAACAACATATTAAAATTTGAACCTTGAACTAATAATATAAATTTCGTCGGGTACATGACACGTTTAGGGTGATCTGCCACCCCTTTAATGCTGACCAATCGATCTGAAAATATTATAATGGCATTATTGGGTCACCGACAAGCTATACAAACAATTTTAGCCTTTAAGCAATAATAATTGTTACCATTTTTTTTTGTTACATGTTGGGGGCGGTCTGCATCCCTCCCATACCGCTATCTAGCAAAAGCTCTTACTCAGGGCACTTTAATATGCCTCCCTCAACATCTTCACAAAAATAAGGCCTTGAATAAATAACACAAAAAAATTGTCACTAGCTCTCGGCCTATTATTAATATCGGTTTGATATTGAAAATATACTTTCATTAATTTAAGAAAGATGGTTTTTTTTGAGATTTTTTCCCATATATCCAAAAAAGTGTTAATAAAAATTGAAGCATATTCTGTGAAATTAAATTTAACATTAAATGTCCTGGGTGGTAAATGAACAGCACTTATAAAAATTATTTAATGCCTGTATAATATATTATGTACCTAAGTCTAGTTCAATAAATCTTTTAGCTATCATTAATTTACTATTTACAAACAAAGGTTAAATTGGTTCAAAAGACAGATAAAATAGACAATTAACAAATACTGGATTACAACTTATGGCATTAAATTTAGAAATATTAACTTTTGATATGATTTTAGTAATGTTTTGAACCTTATTAAGCGACATTAAGTTTAAAGGTAACATTTAACTGTTAGAAGGTCTCAATGCTTTAGACGTAGTTATAGGCATTATGCTAAACTTTCATAAGCTTGAACTAATATTATATAATTGGCAAGTTAAATTTATGTAGGTTAATAGGTGATAAGTTGTGTGTACAGAGCTCCACTACACTACGCTCGTTCTAATCCATTTTAATAATATATGTTCGGCTAGCCTCCGAACCCAAATCTATTCATGTTAAGAGCTTGACATCCCCGTGGCGTTTTGGTAATTCCCAAACATAGTGCAGGAGCTAGCCTTGTTTAAACTTTGAATTCGTGAATTTATTAGTCACTACACATTGTTTCAAACAGAACTTTTCTCATCAAAGAATATACGTTTTAATAAATTCCACTGTTAACTGATAACTGTGCTCTGATACTATTATAATATTATAAAGTTAATATTTCAATAAAACTCACAGTCAAAACGTTATAATAAATGATTACTACGCTCTGATATAATTTTATTATAATTTTTCATCAGATTAGGTAATACAAACAGTAACATTGACACTAACATTAACTTAGCATTAACTCAACATTAACTCCATCATTAACATAAACTTTAACATTAATTGATTGTCTTAATAAAAATACGAAAAAAACGAAAAATTTATTAATAAATTTCAATGTTAATTGATAACTACGCTCTGATACTATTAGGTACATTATAAAGTTAATATTTCAATAAATCCCACTGCTAAAACGTTATTAGAAAATATGATAACTACGCTCTGATACCAATATATAGTCAATTTCTGCTAATATTATAATTGCGAAAGTTTGTGTGTGTGTGTACCTATGTTTGTTACCACAGCTCCGTAACGGCTGAACGGATTTTCATGAAATTTGGTATATAGTTACGTCTTTAGATCCTGAAATAGGACATAGAGTACTTTTCATCCTGGAAAAATGTATAATTCCTGTGGGATAGTAACAAAACGTAATTTCTTGCATTTTAGCGTATTGACGGAATCCTACTAATATTATAAACACTATCAGCCTGGCTTCGCCCGGTTCGCAAGGGGAGAATTTCTCGCAGGGGATAATAAATTATAAATTCATAGCACCCGGGCGATGCCGGACCGGGTCGCTAGTATTTTAATAAATTCAATAGCAAAAACTATAAATAATGAAAACTACGCTCTGCTACCAGGTATTTGCAAATACCTGGTAGCAGAGCGTAGTTTTGACGTTTCAGGGGTGTACAAGTAGTTTCGAAAGAACAAAAAGTAAAGAGATCTAAGATTCGGAGCTTAATCTGTGTGAGAATGATTTTAATTCAATTTATAAATTAACTCAAACAATATCAAAAGTTGTGCGTCTTACACTAGTGTACTAGTGCATTTATTTCGTCCAACTAGAACGAGTTCAGTGTAATGTGTACACGTATTTTAGTTTAAGTTTAACTGAGTTTAATGAATTCCATTTAAACTTTGTCAGTAGATACTAATTCTGCACCTTTAGGCAGAAAGTACGAATTTATCAATCCTAGGAGAGAAAATCATGTCGTAAGTTTTCGTTTCGTTTTAAACGACGAAATTGGAATTAATTTGTTTATTTAATGGCTTTTAGTATTTTCTAAACTTACAAAATAAGGTTTAAACTGAATAGTTTGATACAACTTGTTACATTTTATATACAGAGTGTACGATTTATTTTACGAGAAACTTTATTCAAACGCCAGCGTAACCAGATAAAATTCCAATTTCAATGTCTGTCCTAAAATGAATTTATAATACAGGATGTTCAAAATAATGTACTTCTTTTACCTAACTTCAATCACGTGTAACTTTTGATTGTTAAATACGAGGTTATTTTTTTGCTGGAATTATATTCCTTAGGATATTTACTAACACTTTTATTAAGGGTTCTCCATACCTAAACCTAATATTTTAATACTAAAATATTAGGTAATTTATACAACTTTTGTATTTAAACTTTTTTTCGATCTTCACCCAAAATCAATATATCAGCCACCAACGCAAGTTTTGGACACCCTGTATATTCTGTATTACATGTATTTCAAAACAAAAGACTACGTATAGTGTCGATGTATTACGAAAAACAAAACAAAAACAAAGAAAAGATGTTAGCGGAAGTGGAAAGACGGAGAAAGAGAAAACTTTATCGTCGCCATGACATGTATGGTGTTTGAGCTGTTGTAAGACCAGTATGGCATATAAATCAAAGATGGGTCTCAATCTTGTTTGCGAGAAGTCTTCACGAATCCCTTAACACCGTACAACTAAGTATAACACAGAACTAGCACTAAAAACTTATGGGACAGTTTGTTGCTTAAATTATCTATACATTATATAATAATTTTAATTTTAAGATTTTTTATCTCGAGAACTATCTATTTTGACATCATCAGGAGATGATTTAATGATCTCCTGATCTCCTGATGATGCCAACTTGGTTGACAAAGCGTACGTCGAGAATTTTTAAATGGCTTGGTGTTTTGTGGTTAATTTTAAGATTTTTTTATCTCGAGAACTATCTATTTTGACATCATCAGGAGATGATTTAATGATCTCCTGATCTCCTGATGATGCCAACTTGGTTGACAAAGCGTACGTCGAGAATTTTTAAATGGCTTGGTGTTTTGTGGTTAATTTTAAGATTTTTTATCTCGAGAACTATCTATTTTGACATCATCAGGAGATGATTTAATGATCTCCTGATCTCCTGATGATGCCAACTTGGTTGACAAAGCGTACGTCGAGAATTTTTAAATGGCTTGGTGTTTTGTGGTTAATTTTAAGATTTTTTATCTCGAGAACTATCTATTTTGACATCATCAGGAGATGATTTAATGATCTCCTGATCTCCTGATCTCCTGATGATGCCAACTTGGTTGACAAAGCGTACGTCGAGAATTTTTAAATGGCTTGGTGTTTTGTGGTTAATTTTAAGATTTTTTATCTCGAGAACTATCTATTTTGACATCATCAGGAGATGATTTAATGATCTCCTGATCTCCTGATGATGCCAACTTGGTTGACAAAGCGTACGTTGAGAATTTTTAAATGTCTTGGTGTTTTGTGGTTAATTTTAAGATTTTTAAACATACACCCATTTTTTTTTCAAAGAATTTTTAATACAGTTTCTTGCGATAGAGACTCAGTATTGTGATATATCACTCACTATTTGTTACATTAAGATCGTAAACTACCCAAACACATATGTGACAAACGAAAAGCACAATTTCCGATGATCCGACAATCCTCCTACAAGAGCACGTTTTCAAAATTATAAACAATCCAATATAAATGTATATCTTTTAAATCCTATGAATTTGTGATGCAAAGAAAACATACATACATATCATATATAGTCAGATATGGGTGGCTGATGCTTTTCGCAAAATGGAAGTCGGGAAGGCAACATAGCAATGTTGTACGATCTCTGTGTTCGCAGAAAGGCACGACATAAGACGTAAATCCTAGCTAGAAAGCTTACGAATATATGCTATCTGCTGAGTGTTTGCTGTGAGAATATTTGTACACTACCGGACAAAGAAATATTCGTACACATATCCTGACCTTGGGTTTCTCTGATCTGTCATCACCTTAGTCCTATAGAAGGAGAATCACAACTTTAAATATTTTTATGTACACTATTGTACAAAACAATTCTTATTTTGGACTTTGATTTGACTGATACACAATCGAAAATAGATACGTATCTTCGACGAGACTCTCTCCAAATCGATTCGATGTCGGACAACGTATCTCGTCGAGATGAGATCGAGACAATTTCGGTCTAGCACCAATTCATATTTTCAATTCATTATTTTTTTTTAATAATAAATTTAAAATCCAATTGACACTTTTACCAGCTCTCGGGAACTGGGGACTTGTAATACAGGAACCATAGCAACGCCATGTAAACAACAGCATTGCTACACGCTCGGCTATTCTCAAGCCCTTCTACACTTAGATACTTAGAAGCTAAGTAGGTAATATAGAAATAAAAAAAAGTCGGTGTGTGCTTATGACCACACGACAGAAGTGAAAACTTCTGACACACATTAAATATTACACTGATCATATACAATAACATACGCGTATTATATTAAACTACTTACTCTAAAAAGTTTTAGTGTCATCTACTAGCGCACTTATGAACTACAAATAACTTATTACCAACATACCACAAATACCTTTTCAATTAAGTTTTAGTGTCATCTATTAGCGCAGTTATGAACTACAAAACTTTTCAATTAAGTTTTAGTGTTATCTATTATCGCACTTATGAACTACAAAAAACTTATTACCAGCATAATATACAAATACCTTCTCGTGTTTGAGCCGAATAAACCCGATTCAGCGTCACCGACCCGAAGCGTGACGGTTCACTTTCGTTCACTACTCAAGCAAAGTGCGCCTAAGGAAGTTTTCACTTCAAAAATAATTATTTTGCCCTTTTATTTGGATAAATCGAAGTTTTATTAAGATTCGGCTCTGGCAATGTACATTATGTAAATACATTGAAATGCAAGTTCGAGACAACCGGCATAATATTATGATGACGGTACAGAAAAATGTATGTCTTTTTACAATCATAAAAGCGTACGTGCGAAGATGCAAATATGTCGAAAGTGATGTAAGGCTTTGCCGTACACGAAAATGGAAATTTATACACCTTGACGAATTATATGTATTTTTTATGTTCTATTTATACTTCGTTTTGGCTTTTTATCGTATCTTGTTATAAGTGACAAAAAGATTCCGAAATAAAAATTACAGGAATGTGCGAGTACAGTAGAACCTTGATCAACCGTCACTCGATTATTCGTCACTTTCTATTATTATCTGTCATAAATCTTGCAAAATTGAAATTGTGTTTTAAAGACCACCAACAGCTAAGGTTATTTGGGCACCAATCCAGATATTCAATTCATTATTTTTTTTAATAATAAATTGAAAATCTAATTGACACTTTTACCAACTCTCGGGCTAGAACCCGGGAACTTGTAATAGAGGAACCATAGCAACGCCATGTAAACAACAGTATTGCTACACGCTCGGCTATTCTCAAGCCCCATGGATCTTGCACATGCATGTTAGAGTGGTTCGTAAAATGGGCCTTTTCAAATATTAATGTTTCTAAATAAATAAATAACAAAAAAAAGCAGCTAAAATTCGAGGTCCCTAGCTCTATATTCTAACCTGTGTCCCAAACTCCTCGAATTTTCCAATTTAGCGCTTTGCGGTTAAATTTTTTTCTATCGCAATTCTCAACTAATTCTCTAATAATAATAGTTTAGTACGTTTATTTATTTATATTATTCTTACGGCTAGCTATCAAATAAGTTATTCATTTTCAAAACGTTTTTAACAACAAAAAAAGCCTGAAATTAGAAATTTACATTTGACAAATGACAATTGACATATTTTGATCATATGCATGGTCATGGAGGCCATGATTTGATGCACAAAACGGTCACAAAAGCGTTCCAACCAATGTCTACGTTTGTACCGTCACAGGACTGTGCAAGGTTGACGCATGCACACAAAACCGATAAAAACAGTTTCGTTACCGTTTCAAAACGATCCATTTATAGCAGGTTGGAACATTTTGAGATTCGCTTTTTTCATCGCAGCAATGTTACATTTTGATTCCACGAATTTTTATAATCCATTTCTTGGACTAAGTTAATTTTGCATACTTAGTATAAAAGTAAAAACGTAAGCCATGAAAATAAATTTTAAGTCTAGATTATGTAAGAATGATGCTATAGAAGTAAGAATTAACAAAACATTCCGTTATGTATCTGTGGTCACGAGACAAAACCACTAATATCAAATTTTGATAATAAAATAAAACTGCCTAACGATATACAGTGTGTCCACAAACTTATTCTCAACATGGAGATCTCCGTTATTATGAGATATAGAGATTTGGTTAAATGAGATGAAGTAATTCTTAGGTAAAGTTGTATCAAATCACATAAATAAAGTTTTGATATTCTGCGTAGTTTAGGCGCTATAATAAAAAAAGTGAATTTTCAAATTTTTTTTTTTTTATTTTTGCCAAATGGCTAATTTATTTTAACAGACTGTCACATTTAGTTTGCACCTTCTTAAGACGGTTTTTTAATACCAATTTCGTGGTGTAAATAAAAAAATGTGCTTATGACCACACGACAGGACTGAAACTTCAGATTTTCTAATTTTAAAATATATATTTAATTTTTTAATCACACAGTTTAATCATAAATATATTACAATTAAATTTAATGAATATAATACCTTAACGATAATTTTAAGTTTTAGTGTCATCTGTTAGCGCATTTGTGAACTACAAAATATATGTTTTAGTGTCATCTGTTAGCGCACTTGTGAACTACAAATGACTTTTTACTCGTATTAAGTTTTTAGTGTCATCTATTAGCACACTTATGAACTACACACTATTACCATTTACCAGCATATTGCAAATACGTGTTCGTGTTTGAGTCGAGTACCCCCGATTGTCACAGTCGGGTGCGTTTCACATCACTGTTGTTAACAGCTCAGGCAAAGCGCATGTAAGGAAGTTTTCACTTCAAAAAAAATTCAAAAATTCACAATTTTTAACCGGCTTTAAAAAAAGGAGGTGGATCTCAATTCGGTTGTTTTTTTTATGTTTGTTACCTCATAACTCAGTCATTTATAAACCGATTTTGAAAATTTTTTTTATTTAAAAGGATAGGTATACTTTCAGATTGGTCCCATAGACATTTCATCAAAATCGGTTCAGTAGTTCGGCTGATTTTAATAAAAGTGAGTAACGGCGTGTGATTCTTTAAGGTAAGTGTCACTTTTTGACACTAAAAAATAAAAAATAAAAAACTTCCTTCAAAAAACCACTAAAAAGAGAAAAATAATGAAATTTTGAGGTCTGTGCCAATTTAATAAAATATGAAGTTGGTTAAAAAGAAGATTTTAATCACTATACTATACTTTTTAACCGACTTCATATTTTACTAAATTGGCACAGGCTTCAAAATTTCATTATTTTCCTCTTTTTAGTGGTTTTTTGAAGGAGGTTTTTTTTTGTTAAAAAGTTTTTTTTATTATAGCTCCTAAACTACGCAAAATATCTTAACTGTATTTATGTGAACAAAAAATGTATTGTCTTAAACGATTTTGTTATGAGACCGCATATATATATAAGATGTTAAAGAAGTAAGAATTAACAAAACATTCCGCTATATATATAGGACTTGAAACGATGTGACTTAAAAAGTTTAATGTGTGCGCGGCCATGCAACCGCTCCTCAACGCCGGCACCGGCCATTGTATAATCACGTCGACTAATCTACATAGTAGTGATTCAACTCCACAAAGGACATCATCATCATCTCTCTCTATCTCTCTCTGTCTTTGACTTTACCAGGCCACATGCATGAGCAGTGTTTGTGAAAACTTTGAGAAAATATTAAAGAATGCAAACCACACCGGCAAATTTATACAGGACTTGGGAAAACGATTTAAAAAAAAAAACGATTTTTAGGAAAAAATATTTTTTGGAAAAACGATTTTTTTAGAAGATTTTTAAGAAAAAATATTCTTTAGAAAAACGATTTTTAAGAAAAAATATTTTTTAGAAAAACGATTTTTAAGAAAAAATATTTTTTAGAAAAATGATTTTTAAGAAAAATTATATTTTAGAAAAACAATTTTTTTGAGAAAAATGATTTTCTAGAAAAACAATTTTTAATAGGAAGAAAAACCAATTGAAATTTGCATGATACTATTAAAGAAAGGAAATCTCGAAAAATTTAGGTCCATTGTTTTACCCCGATAGATTTTCTAGCGATACGAAAATTTCGTGTAATAGAATGCGATTCGACCATTCAAATCAACCTCATGAGAGCCCAAAGTGTGTTTGAATAGTCCTGAACCTTCGTTAAAAGCACTCAGTCATTATTAAGTTAGTTTCTACATGATTTGGCCCCACTGTGGGCGCCAAAATTAATCTGACTAAACTTCTTGCACAAAATATTAAAAATAGTGGACACCATAGAATTTGTGTCATATTAGAAGTATACCTTTAAAGTATTAATAATTTTAATATTGCAAAAATTGACTCAATTTTCCCAAACGGCAATAAAATAGATATTATTAACAAATATTCGAATACAACTTGTTTAAAAATATGACAACCTACGCATATTTCAGTGGTAGCAAGTTTTAGCAAATTTAAAACAGTCTTCAACTAATAATAAAACCAGTCAGCCAGCCAGACGGACAAACGAGTGATCCTATAAGGTTTCCGTTTTTACTTATTGAGGGACAGAACCGTAAAAATACGTGGGTGGTTTCATTTGTAATAATTTTTCGTTTTAAATAAATTTATTTCAATTTTCAATAATAAGTATTTTAATATAAAATTTTCAGGAAAATTTTCACAAAAAAAGAAAACAGTTACTCTAAAATTTGATTAAACAATATCAAGAAAATGTCTGATCACAGAAAAATTTTAATATAACAAAAAATTGTTTATTCGGAGCGTAGCGCTTGAAACAAAAAATAATATTAATAAATGAAACCATAAACAATAAAGCGTCAGCAATTATAATACAGCGATAAAGACGGATGTTTAAAGTTTATCCCATCCTGTATATAAAAACGAATTCTAAAACTTTCCTTCCTCATTCCAATTCTACAACAGACGTGCGACTTTTACTTAACGAACAAAATGAAAATGCTACATTTTCAAGTTAATATTCTGCCGCTTGTTAATTTTTCCCCTCGCACACATTTCCTGCTTATATTCGTGGACTTTTCACACACAATAAGAACAACAGTTCTAAAAGTGACACACATTAACCGGTTAAAGTTAAACAATTTAGAAACTGCAACAATAAATCTATAGAAAAACATATAGGCTGAGAGCTAGTGACAATTTTTTGGTGTTATTTATTCAAGGCCTTATTTTTGTGAAGATGTTGAGGGAGGCATATTAAAGTGCCCTGAGTAAGGGATTTTGCTAGATAGCGATATGGGAGGGATGCAGACCGCACCCAACATGTAACAAAAAAAATGGTCACAATTATTATTGCTTCAACGCTGAAATTGTTTTTACAGCTTCTCGGTGACCCAATAATGCCATTATAATATTTACAAATCGACTGGTTAGTATTAAAGGGGTGGCAGATCACCCTAAACGTGTCATGTACCTTACGAAATTTATATTATTACTTCTCTAGCTCGCCTAGGTGTTTATATCGTTCTGCAAGGGACATTTTGTTCTGCAAATTGAAATATATGCTTAAAACAGTCGCCGTAACAACATATTAAAATTTGAACCTTGAACTAATAATATAAATTTCGTTTAGGGTGATCTGCAACCCCTTTAATACCGACCAATCGAATTGCAAATATTATAATTGCATTATTGGGTCACCGAGAAGCTATACAAACAATTTCAGCCTTGAAGCAATAATAATTGTGACTATTTTTTTTTTGTTACATGTTGGGAGCGGTCTGCATCCCTCCCATATCGCTATCTAGCAAAATCCCTTACTCAGGATACTTTAATATGCCTCCCTCCCTTAAAAAAAATGTAGTCTTCGGGATTCGAACCTGGGTTGTGCGTTTGCAATTGTACCTGTCGGTAGACTCGTACTTTTCCATAAGGCCATCTGGCTTACTGTTATACATGCTGTGTTTTGTTTCATATGTCAACCACTTCCGATTATTTCCGTTACATCTAATATTTCTAAAATGCCACCCAAGTGTGAGACATTAGACGTTATTCACGTCAATAAATTTCATATGAACAATTCCAAAAATAATCTTGTTGCTGACAGTTAATATTAATCAAAATTGAAAATAATTTACATAAAGTTGAGAAAAATTAAAAATTAAACAAAAATTGTTTTGTTTTATATGAACAATTTAACTATTATAATGAACAATAACAGATCATTTCTCAATGAGAACAAACAAAAGCTTAGTTTTGAATCCATTATTCATAATTAATTTGAAAAAACAGACATTTAATTTAAAATAGGGCATACGGAAATGTAAACGTTTCATGGCATTGTTATTTTAACTATGATGATGACATATGGATCGTTGCATAAAAATGCAGATACTTTAATTTAATTTTACGTAGAATACTCAGAGAGTAGTGAGTACCGACAGACGAAAAGAAAGGAGTTGAGAAACAAAACATGTCTTACTGAGATGAAAATATTCTCTTCAGTGTTATATACAGTGTGTGCCAAAAAGTTCGCACCACATGGGAAAATTTTTTGTTTTTGATTTTTTTTTGAAATTTTTTTTGGTAAAAAATTTGTGCTTTTAAAAAGATCAAATTTGAACACACTAGATCCATAGTGTGAATTTTTGTTCCGTAGAAATTGGCGTTTATTTAAACTTCAAAGTTGACTTTTTTTAGCCACCTGTATAAAAAATTACTTTTTCTTTCATAATTGACTTTACACATGGCGAATATCGAACGAATGCTGCAAAAATTTTCGGGAAAACACTTTTAATTTTCGAAATATTGGATTTTTTGTAATTTTGAAGTTTAGATAAACGCCATTTTCTCCGGAACAAAAATTCACACAATGGATCTAGTGTGTTCAAATTTAGTCTTTTTAAAAGCACAAACTTTTTACCAAAAAAAATTTAAAAAAAAATCAAAAACAAAAAATTTCCATATGGTGCGAACTTTTTGGCGCACACTGTATACACTGTAAAAAATGGATGTAAAAATACTTTGAAAGTTAAGGTAGAATTCGCTCGATTCTCTAAGTGATTTTACATTATTATTTATTTTTACACAGAAAACTTTATAAAAACTTGTACTTTTACTGTAAAGTTAAACAAATTTGTTGATTTTTACATAAAGAAAATTAAAATTACATAATTTGTGTAATATTCCAAGAGAGTGTGTAAAAATTACAAATTATTATGTATAATTACATATCTAAAATGAGTAAATACCTAACAAATTAATGTAAAATAAGTAACCACGCATGCGCAATGTGTTTTTATGGAATGTACGCGTTGCGAAGAAGACACCAGCGGCCATTGTCTCTTGTATCACGTTGTAACTTGTATCATCGGTTAATTGTTTTCAGGAGGTAAGTTATTTTTATTGATTACTACTTGTCATTAAATTATGTCATGTAAGATGCTAAATACGTGCAAAATTTAAAAGCATGTGGTATAATAGCTATCGCCACAGAAGTCTTTAACCTGCAGATAATATTTTATTTTAGGGTTATGTGAGAGGATGGGACTCGACTTGAAGTCGATGAAGAACTGGTTTTCATGAAAGCTGAACCTGTAATACTCCTAGAAAAGGATCAATTTTGGATCTCTAGAGACGCCACGACAGAAACAATCAGCAACATATTCAGGGGACATGAAGTTTGTCTCGATATTTCGAATATATAAAATGACATTCGTTATTGTGGACCACAATTTATCAGGTTAAGTTAAGGTATGTTTTCTACGTTCAATTTTTATTAGATAAACATTCCCTAAAAAGCTTCCAAATGAAAATTTTAACATTTCACTAAAGGATTCCTTAAATTGTTGTTGTCCTAAAATTATTATTGCTAGTCATCTATTCTATTCTTCTCTTCAAAATATGCTATATATTTTTTGTTTTGATTTTAGAATATGCTTTCCAACAATATAGAGGAAGATCTGACTGAAACATTGGCGGCATCGATTATCGAAATGAGTAAGCAATTTATTCTGAAAATATGTTAATACGAGTCTAATTTTGTTAATTTCAAAACTTTGATATATAATTCTTTGCTGCAGTAGTAATAGAAATATTTAACTTTATAATTGTGACTGGTTTTGTTATGTTTGTTACGTGTAATAAGCTAATAACAGAAGAATTATTTTTGTTTTTTAATAAAGAATTGTTTAAGCATTACCTTATTGATTTTTTTTTTAATTTTTCCATTCTATTGTAAAATTGCAAAAAAATGTTCCTGTTGTATGTAATTCACATAAAAATATGTAATATTTTACACATTTTTTTGGGAAATGTTACATAAACTATGTAAAATTATACGCATATAGGTTATGGAAGTTTACATAATTTTGTTTAAAATTACATAATTTTGTTTAAAATATTACATATTTTTATGTAATTTGTATTACACAACTATATGTAAATTTACAGGAAAGCGTGTAGCATTCCAGATTGATGTGTACAATTACAAGAATAATCGCTGGCTACAAATGGACCAGCGATAATCTATGTAATCGGGCTTCTCATTTTTTATAGTGTATGCTACAGGATACGTTCCAAATTCTATACTATTCACAGATAGTTAAAAGATATTAAATAATATTGGCATATTCTATAAAATTAAAAATACTTAATTTGCAAATTATATTTTAACAGTACCTATGTGAAACATTTTTGACCTTTCTTAAAAATGTTAAAAGTAAGATCCTCCCTTATGAAAAAAATGTTTTTGCCATACCCACTACAAAATAGCTACTTTCCATGCACGTATACCAGCATGCCGAAAGTGTTTTCAAACTAGTGCGGTAAGTTAAACAATTACCATAGTAACGCAAATGAACTGTCAAAATTTTTTGAAAATACTGACAAAGAAGTGAAACGTAGGTATTTTGTAGCGCGGGTATGGCAAAAACCACCATACGTTTCTTGCGTAATGGTACATAACTCGTCAGTCTTAAACCCCATTACGACACTAGAAATACAATCTACTATTTTACATGTTTGATTTATTTTCAGTGTTTAAAATAAGAAACTTTGACGGAGCAATCTCCGACATACGTACACCGTAAAAAACTGTATACAATGCATCTGTAGTGCTGTTGCATTGCTATTTCCTCGACTGATATATTTTTCTTTTATTCACAAGGTACAAAAAACGCAGGTGCCTTCGCATTACAGCTCCTACATCTCTACATCGGATGCATGGCCCCGCTATTATAACAATAGAAGCATTGTATCTAGTGCCGCGGATCCACTCTTGCCATGACAGCACCATTCAACAGTCTTTTATTTATGGTGAAAATTTCGTATTATGCGCTCTGAGGTTTTTTTTTTATATAATAATATCATTTATTATCATTATATAATTATATTATTATATACACGTTTCCCGACAACTGAGAATTACTTTTTATCATTGTTAGCAAAAATTTATATGACATTTCAACACATTCTCACTGTCTGATTGTTATTTTTATATAAAAGAATTATTTTTATGTATTAGATTGTATAAAGTGTGTACTTTAGTTCTTTGAAATCAAAATAGAGGGAGAATTTACGTCTTGATTATCAACACCATCTAGCGGAACGTGTTAATAATACAGATTTTGAAGTTTCATTATGTCAGACTGAAATAAAATAAAATATTAGTAAAAAAAACTTTTTAGAGACAAGCTTTTATTGAAATGTACTAAAAAAAATAATAATTAATAATTTTGGTTCATAATTATTATAAAAGCGTGGGTTGAAAACTCTATGATAGTTTATTAATCGCAACCCCCGCTTTTATAATAATTATGAACCTAAATTATTAAATATTATTTTTTCCTTTTTACTATATTTCAATAAACTTGTCTCTTAAAAGTTTTTTTCTAATATTTTATTTTGTTCATTTTAGTCTTTCAAAATTTTACCCCCCTTTGACACCCGTAGGGGTTGAATTTCGAGAACTCCTTTCTTAGTGGATGCTTACGTCAGAAAAAGAACCAACTGTCCAAATTTCAAGTTTCTAGCTTCAGCAATTTGGCCTGCAGGGCGTTGATTACTCAAAAAAAACCCTACACCCTCGTTTGAACCCCTTAGAAGTTGAATTTAATTCTAAAAACGATTTATTCATATATTGTCATCGGAAATACATATCTGTACAAAATTTCAAATCGATCGGATACGTGGAAGTCGTTCAAAATTGACTTGCAAGATTTGACCTAAACAAACATTGCAAGTTAAATAAAAGCTTGTAATAAAAAAATGAACCAACTATTTTTTTCTATGTAATCCACTACATATTTACATTAGGTCTTATGATTCATAGCTTACTACAAAATTGTAAATGTTCTCAATGTTATTTTTTCTATGTTATCTTTTCTAAGTCACACCCTGTATAGATATTTTGAATGAAATTCGTTTCTAGTTTAATTCGTTGATCAAAAACTTTTAATGAACGTATAACGATGAAACTTTACATAAAATAACACCTACACAGGGGCGGGTCTACATAGGGACTAATAGGGTTTAAGCCCTGGACCCCTAGTGTCAAGATCCCACAAACATGTTTGTTAATAACATTTCTCTATTTCTCATGCTTTTTTATATAAGATCCAAATTCAACACCATTTCATAAAAAAATATATTTCAACTCCAATTTTGATTTTATTAAAAATGAATTTTAAACTCCAATTTAAAGATTCTTAATCTAACAAAAAATGAGGCCGCACTGGACCTCAATAAGCCCTAGGCTCCGAATAACCTAGATACGCCCCTGCAGCTACACACCGTTTTACAAACAACATATTTACAAAATGTTACAATTTTAGTAAATGCATACTTAAAATTAGATTAGCCTGTTGAAATGGAAATAAAACAAAGATGAAAAATCATTACAAATAAACATAATTACCATAGTGCATTGTTCATTTTAATTACGTACTTTTCCTTTCTCTCTATTCTCTAGCGTTGTCTCTCCAGTCACCGCCGGAAAAATTCGCATACCACGTAAAAAACTCTAATAATACCCAAATAGAATAGAATTTCAATTTTGGCGGAGGGAGGGTACATCTCTTAGGCCCGTATTCACCGAGCCTAGTTAGTTATTTATTCCGTTGATTTATTCCCCTGGTATTACTCGGAATAAATAGCGATAATTCAATTCACCAAGCGTAGTTAAGTTTACTGCAGATATAAATCGTAAGAATAGCTATTGTGTCCAATTTCAAGGGTATTCGTCTAGTAAAATAGGGTGGGCACGAAATGCACAAATTACTTTATGGCCTGGCGACCTTTTCAGGTAAATATTAATTTCATATCTTTCAGGTAAAGGCTTTTGTCAATAAAATATGTCAATATTCATCATTTCACATTTTCGATCGATGCGCCATCGGTCGGATCTTTGGTATACGTCCTTTAGAATCAAAATATTTGACAAAATGTCCAAGGTGTATGGTATACAGTAAATTTTTACCTAAAGTTACTATTCTATCGAATGAATTGTTTGGTGAATTGAAAGTTAATTTTTTTTCCAAGGAATAAATTTATTCTAAGATTAGTAATTTCTATCTTTAACAGTGTTCGGTGAATAACAGTGTTCGGTGAATTCTGTCATTATCATTAAATTTTAGTACGGTTTTAACATAGTTCTTTACCGAGCTGTAAAGCTAAACAGCAAAATCTTTCTCTCGTACAGAAACTGGTACATCTACTATGAGGGAAAATCAATAGCCAAATCGCATCTAAAACAAGTAATTCAAATAATTGAACTGCCGCAGCAAAACAATCTACAGAGTGTTTTACCAAACTATTAGATTATTAGATAAACTATTTTGTAACGTCAAAAAATTTATTTTTAAAATTAAAAAATCGATAAGAAAACGCGCTAATGACCTCAGTTGTCGCGCGTCTATAATTTACAATTCGATAAGAAAACGAATTTTTACAGGGATAAGACCTAGCCAGATCGATTTCTCTCCCATGAAAGCACCTATTCTGTAAATTCCTTCAAAACCGTTAGAGCGATGACACACACAGCGTTGTCAACTCGGCGTTTCTTGTGGAGAACGATGTTTCGAGGCGGCTCAGAGTCGACTTTCAGTCGGCAGGCAATTCTCGCCGCGGTGTGTGTTTTGCATCATCGAAAAACATTAACATATGTGCCGACTCGGTCACCGCCTCGGCACAAACCGCTGTGTGTGTCAAAAATATAATAATATATACACTGTAAGAAATGAGAAGGCCGATTACATAGATTATCGATGGTCCATTTGTAGCCAGCGATTAATTTGGTAATAGGCACACAAAGAGACAATGGCGTCGCAAACAGGTATCGCCTGCACATCGCATAGATTCCATAAAAACACATTGCGCAATCGCATGCGTGGTTACTAATTTTACATTAATTTGTTTTGTATTCATCCATTTTATATATGTAACTATACATTTTATTTTGTAATTTTTACACACTTTATTGGAATATTACACAAATTATGTAATTATGTAATTTTAATTTACTTTATGTAAAAATCACAAATTTGTTTAACTTTACAGTAAAAGTCCAAGTTTTTATGAAGTTTTCTGTGTAAAAATAAATAATAATGTAAAATCACTTAGAAAATCGAGCGAATTCTACCTTAGCTCTCAAAGTATTTTTACATCCATTTTTTACAGTGCATCATAAAAATGTTGCAAGGACCACAAATTTATAGTTACGAGTACCCGAGTCAAGTTCGTCCCTGCTGGGTCCGCAAATTTCGAGTTGCCTAAAGCATCACTGAACCTGAATCCACCCCTGTCCAACGTAAAACTAATTAATGATTCTAATCGATTACTTTTATTGCTTCCATTCGCAAAATGCAGCCGTTCCAATATATTTAGTTACGCTGTTAACTTTTCAATCAAAATCTAACTTCACTGCTGCATTTTCCACTTTTCCCAGGCGGAAGTCGCTTTATTGACGTAGCGTATAGCGTACTAACGCCTCACTTAACGTGAGTAAATATACCTCATAATGACTCATGAGTTACATGGCGGGACGACATCAGATAATTCGGAAAAGCTTTCATTGTTTACACTGCAAAAAACTGTTCTCTCTTAAAAGCCAGTTGCCGCCACAATTTCACAGCGTTACAAATGAAGCTGTGAGATCGCACATCGTCAAATTGCATATCACAATTACTATTCTTCGGATAGTGCCGCTTGACTGTTCAGTGCCAAAATGTTAAGTCGAAGCTGTAAGATTACACACTGCCAAATCGCATATCACAACTGAATTCCGGATAACGCTGTTTGAATCGAAATCTTACCTCTTGGTGATGCTGTGAGATTACACATTGTCAAATCACACATCACAGCTTAACTCCGGATAAAGCTGTATTTCAGTGTCAGTGGTTTATTGAAAATTTTGTTGGAAAGCAGTCAATTATATAATTGATTCCAAACATATCGCAAAAAATTATTTTACCAACCATAGTCACAGTCAGGATTCTAACCTGAACCTTTCCATTTTCGCGGCGGAATGAGCTTATAATTACTCAACCGTGACATGATTACTAATCTAACATTTTCCTTATATGTTTCGGAATCAATTGATTTTCACTACATGCGAGTGTTAATTCATTATAGCTAGAGTGTAGGTGAGAATCTTCGTACTAGCGAGAGCTCATCATGAAAGTGAAAATTACTTCAAAACAACCTTAGTGGGATACACTAAATAAGTACTAGATATATCAATGTTATAGATTCCGCCGCGAAAGTGGAAAGGTTCAGGTTAGAATCCTGACTGTGACTATGGTTATCAAAATGATTTTTTCCAATATTTGCAGGAATCAATTATATAATTGGCTGCTTTCCAACAAAATTTTCAATAAACCAATTTATTTTGTATTTATTAATTATGTGCGACTAAATATATAAAAAGTAAAATATAAAATCTTCGAATTTTTTGACAACAATTATATAGATAGGATGTTTTGTCGGTTAGGTCGGTTTACAACATATCCAGGGCGACCATATATAGCTACATATAGAAGTTACATCGCTAGTAAAACAAAGTTCTTTTACGTTTTATCTCGCCTTCCGCTACGTTTGTACTAACATCGTAGGTACCAGAACTAGTTATAGTACTACGGTACTACGTAGTACTATGTCTGTATATACGCGGCCATAAAAATGCCGCTACGATGAATATATCGACATTGTTTTTATTTCATATTATGAGTATGAGTTATTCAATACGAAATATTCGCCGCCAGGGTTGAACAAATATTAAATCCGATTATAATCAAAATATGCTAAACTTATCGAATGGAGTCGTGCATTTTTTAATAGTAGATTGTATATCTAGATGTGTAATGGACAATATTACGACGAGTGATGACAGTATGTAAAAACAAGCGGTATAGCGAAATTATCAAAAGCAACAATTCTCTTAAATTTTTTCTTGTTTAGCCTGCAACGTACACCAAATTAGGTCAAAAGTCGCATCCCGGATCCCAGACTTGCTTTATATTTTCGCTTACTAATCATCCCCCTTTTGTCGTAGCATAATAATGTCTTTGTTACTCGGGAAGAAGTAGGCCTTTAAATAATGAGAGAATTTTTAAAATCGGTTTAGTAGTTCCTGAGATTAGGTACCTATTTAAAATTGTTATTATTATTTTTTTTTTATACTTAATTATTTTTGACTGTAAAGATTTTTATTAAATGAGTTTTTTTAGTAATTTTACATTTTTTCAAATATATTTTCCGACATCAATCAACATTTCATATCCCTGAAAAACTGTAAAATGTGTTTTTCAGTCGATAATGTACATGACAAAACATATTTTATAAAATGGATACACAAAAAGTACTTATAAATAATTTCAATGAGTTTTGCAAAATTTATTTTTTACAATTTAATGTAAATCAGACCATTAAAGATATTTATACACATCAAAAAATCAAAATTCTATCGGACAAGAAAGAAAATGGGAACTGGGACTTGTAATAATTAACGATTAAAAACACTATATACACAACAATACCTCTACAAGCTCGGCTATTCTCAAAAATCCTTTATATTGTTATCGTCATTATTTCTATTCACACAATTACCAATATATGCTAACTTCTAGAGAGCTGGTAAAAGTATCAATTGGATTTTCAATTTATTATTAAAAAAAAATAATGAATTGAAAATATGAATTGGTGCTAGGCCCAAATAACCTTAGCTGTTGGTGGTTTTTAAAACACAATGCTAACTTCTACACATTTCAATTCACACCAAACAAACGTCATACGCCGCGCCATTGCGCTCGCCGTTCCCCTTTACCACCCGCAACGCCGAGCGAAACCTGCCAGATATCCTAGTCGCCGTGCAGTGTATAGTTCTATAGCTATCGTCGCACACAGTTTCACCGCTAGAGTAGTACGTACCCCTTGTTGCAATAGTTACGTCAGTGAACCTAAATCGGTAGTACAGTAGTCGTCAGCCTGACTGAAGCGCCACTATACATTTTTTTGTGTACAATTTCAAAATTTCAAATTTATTTATTTATTCCTATAAAAATATATGAGCACTGTGGTTGAAATAAAAACAAAAATAAAGACAGTTACTTCTTACCACAACAGCTTTATTGATGGATGTACATTTCGAAAGCTATGCTTACATCTTCAGCAAACACTATACATAGTGTTTGCTGAAGATGAAAGCATAGCTTTCGAAATGTACATCCATCAATAAAGCTGTTGTGGTAAGAAGTAACTGTCTTTATTTTTGTTTTTATTCCAACTGTCTTTATTTTCGAAAGCTATGCTTTCATCTTCAGCAAACACTATACATAGTGTTTGCTGAAGATGAAAGCATAGCTTTCGAAATATCCATCAATAAAACTGTTGTGGTAAGAAGTAACTATCTTTATTTTTGTTTTTATTTATTCCTCACTAAAAAAAAATATACAACTGTCTGTAATAATTATACAAAAAGAGGATTTCCTGCCCAACTTGGAAGACCAGTGCTAGGGCAGGAGTCCAGAAATATATTTGTATTTCATTTAATAATTTATTTATCCTATAAAGAAGTATGATGCTACGAAAGTCTTTATTGGCAATGAACAAACTTGACATGAATGAAATGCATACCTACTCGATAGTAGATGGCCTATAGAGAATTTTCATTGAGTTCAAAGTGGCAATAGATAGGATGCATCAATATTATTATATGTCAATTTCGACATTGTGCATTCCACAAATGCACAATGTCTGAAGTGCAATATCATGTACCAGATAGGTACTGGAAGTATTGACACAGGAAACTTTTATATCTACTAGCTTGTACTCTTTTTGTTTGACACCACTGACATGATTTTTTGATGTGAAACATCTTATGTCGGGCTGTGAACAGCCGCGTGAGGGAAAATATGCAACGAAATGTTTGGTCCGCTCCTTCGCTGCTGTTCTCCCCACCACTGCGGCACTCTCTCTCTCTCTTGGTTCAGGCGTGCACTGTAACACACGCGGTGTTACAGTGCAGTATATAGGATTACGTCAGCATAACAGTTTGTTGCTGCTTTTGAAAAACTATATTCTACTACATTGAGAATACCACCGAGTTCAATAACGTTTTCTTTGATGTTTCACATCTGTCGGGGGTCCCGGGACCCACACCCTTTTTTATGTGAATAATGCAAATAGGTAGGTACTACGTACTTATTTTGCACTTTTTAAAATGGCACTGAAAAATATATGGATTTTAAAGAACAATTTTGATTTTTTATATTTTCTCCATTCATTTTTAGGGTTCCGTATCTCCGAACTGAACCCAATTACTGAGTCTATGATGTCCGTCTGTCTGTCTGTCACAAATCACAAGGCTTTATTTCACAAACGATAAGAGGTATAGCTAGTTGAAATTTTTTATAGTTTTTAAATCAAAGGGTAATTTCTTGAGAAAAAATTGTACACTGCAAGTATTTCACTGCCCGAATTCCGAAAATGTTCAGAATAATAAAAATGACGCATTTTTTGTCACAAATTCTCGAAGAATTCCTGTTATCATAATAAAGGTAAACAATGGAATTTGTCTAGAAAAAAAACGTCGAAATAAATAAGTACGTTTTTAGTCAAAAACGGTCGAAGAATTCCCGATTCAAACAGAATTCCAAAGAAATTACCTCAATTTCCAATTCAAACAGAATCCCAAAGAAATTACCTCCTCCCCCCAACGAGACAAAAGCAAAAATGTGCAACAGAAATATTAAGCGCCTTCAACTGTTGAGTTTTACAAACTTGATTTATATATTTTGTTGATGTGGAAGGAAATATATTATATATATTAGGTACGGGGACAGCACTTGAACTGAAAATTTAAATATATTTGACATTCCACTTTGAGGTGCACGGAAGTGTGCGCAAATAAATATATAAAACTAAAGATACGCGGGTCTGCAAAATGTCAACTGGTAAAATTCATTTATTATGCAAGTGACACACAAAATGCACGAATCTAGCACGCGTTGCAATTTTATGAAGTGAAATTTTTTTGTCGCGACAAGAGTAATTTTTTTAAACAGTGTAACAAAAAAATTTAAAAATCGGCCAAGTGCGAGTCAAACTTGTGCATTGGGGATTCCGTACAATAATAAAAAAAGAGATAGGAAGGGGTAAAAAATCAACAGATTTATTTATTCAAGCTTGTTTTTAAAAAACATTTTTTTCTCGTATTTTATTTTGTTCTTTTTAGTGCTTCAAAATTTTTCCATATCAAACTTAATTAAATTAATTAAAAAAAATTCGACTGATGACGAAGTCGATATAATTTTTTATTCGCGAGATATTGTGTAAAATCTACTTTTTTGGAGTCTATTTGGTTAAGAAAAAAGAACGGCTGAACCGATTTTGAAAAAATTTCTTTCAAATCATATTTACGTTAATACGCGTCGATTGGCACCCTAACGTAGTCGATATCGTTTTTCATTCTCGAGATTTCGTCTTAGAAAGAAATGGACACATATACGTACGTACGTACATATTACGTACACACACACACACAGACATCTTTCTAAAAATAGTGTAGTGACCTTGAAACATAGAAATTTGTTATACAGTTTGATTTCGATTTTCGGACCCATTAAAATAACTTCCAATGGGAAGTTAAAAATACATGATAAAAACTGAATGCAAAATGTGGTGGGAGTGCGTGTCTTTGTAGTGGAAGAACCGTTACAAAGACACATTTACTAAGAAAATGTAATTTCTTAATTTTAAATTAAAATACAAAAATCAAGACAGAGTTGTAGATACTCTACAAAAATCAAGAATAATAATATAATTTTCCTGCCCATCTTTGGAAACTAGTGCTAGGACAGAATCTCAAAATAAAGTAAATGCGTAGGGGTTATTTTTTATTACGTAACATTTTAATGTAATCAAACTGGACAATTACGTCATACATTGTTACTGCCGCTACAAGCGTATCTTCTTACTACATGGAACATAAACTTTAGGCCGCGTAAAACAATCTCTTGTAAATTTCATTTGCAATTCCCGAAGGCACGATATCATTCCCGGATTTGGCCGAATCTTATTTGAGTTCAGTGTTTCGCCCGTTTTGTGTTGGACTTAATCTAGGGACGACTTCAAATCACAGAATTCATAAATGAAGCTACAGAAGAAAGCACTCATAAAAACTTAATAAGAATAACCTGAAGGAAAAAAAAGCGCTTTAACAAAAAGCAGATGATTACATAAATAAGTTAAAGGTTGTACGTCGATAGCTTTTTAAGGGGAATGCGCGATGTATCGACTCGGTTCAGCCAGGCACGGCACGGAACAACCGACACTTAAAAAAAAATAAATAAGCGAAGACCTTTTTCTTGTGTATTCTAAAGCAAGGGCGTACTGTACCTATAGATTCAGTTCAGCCCGGCACGGCACAGAACAACCGACACTTAAAAAAAATAAATAAGCGAAGACCTTTTTCTTGTGTATTCTAAAGCAAGGGCGTACTGTACCTATAGATTTAGTTCAGCCCGGCACGGCACAGAACAACCGACACTTAAAAAAAATAAATAAGCGAAGACCTTTTTCTTGTGTATTCTAAAGCAAGGGCGTACTGTTATAGATTCAGTTCAGCCCGGCACGGCACAGAACAACCGACACTTAAAAAAAAAACAAAAATAAGCGAAGACCTTTTTCTTGTATATTCTAAAGCATTAAGGGTGTACTGTACCTATAGATTCAGTTTAGCCCGGCACGGCACAGAACAACCGATACTTAAAAAAAATAAATAATCGAAGACCTTTTTCTTGTGTATTCTAAAGCAAGGGCGTACTGTATAGATTCAGTTCAGCCAGGCACGGCACGGAACAACCGACACTTGCAAAGAGCTTTTTCTTGTCCGCGCTGTACAAATTCAGTTTATTTTAAGCAGCCGACTGGAGGCACGAAATGTACATTTCAAATATGTGTTTCAAAAAATATAATATAGATATCTCTTTCGGTTCTTTTAACTATCTTTTTGGCATTGATAGTTTTATCACAACTCCAAGGAGTATATTAAAGTTTAAAAGGTGATATTATTTACAAAGGGTGCGATTTCAGTGGTGCAAAGTAGGATAGCTTCTACTATGTATGCGGGTCGAGTATTCTAGAATGATTTATTGTTAGCATCATTGCTACCAATCCGGCTACAATATACACACTGTATAGTGTGTACACACTGTATAGTGTGTACTAATAACAACACAAAGACACATTGAGAACGGTAACACTATGACAAGGCGAATAAACAAGGAGGATAGAATACACTGCTGCTATGTATTAATCACTTTATATACAGAAAGTGACAATGGATTCTTATACAGTCCGTACAATTGCATAATATAGTATTATGTTGCTTAAAGGTTCCAAGTTCCAACAAGAGATTGCACTACTGTCGATTTGATTTTTAACCGACGTCAAAAAAAGGATGTTATCAATTCGACATTTGTATAAATTTTTTTTATGTTTGTTCAGTCATAATTTCTCGAGGGTTTAACCGATTTGAATTATTTCGACGCCGTTGTGTTCAGGAAGATGACGGAATGGTCCCTATATAATTTTTATTCAAATCGGTTCAGTAGTTATTTTTTTGTTTGCTATATAATAGAGTATTATAATCATGAAAAATAATAATGTAAACAGTACGGGTGTTGGAGTACGAACTCATATTTAACGAAAGCGGCATAAACGAGCGTTTGTATAGCAATAACTTTTATTAATGTTATTCAAAACTGGAAACGCTCTTGTTACATTGTGACTGGTGATAATAGGGTATTATAATCATGAAAAATAATAATGTAAACAGTACGGGTATTGGAGTACGAACTCATATTTAACGAAAGCGGCATAAACGAGCGTTTGTATAGCAATAACTTTTATTAATGTTATTCAAAACTGAAAACGCTCTTGTTACACATTGTGACTGGTGATAATAGGGTATTATAATCATGAACTTCCTACTAACTTCATGGTGTTACTTTCGACTAACTTCGTGGTGTTACTACCGACTAACTTCACTCTCATCATTTTTACATAACGCGCCAAAAGAAGTATAACTTAAAAAATTATAAAAAAATAGAATCTCCTTCAAAGAAAGTCACTAAAAATAAATAAATAAATATTTGATAATTCTGCGGCATTGGGAACACAAAATTTAAAGTCATACCAACCTTTTAAATTTGATTTGAAGACGTATCAATCGCAACAGCTTGGACTGCAAGGTTGGCAATGCTATTGTACGGAGAGATTGTACAACCACAATGTAAATTAGGAATAGTTCTATTCCCGTTTCTGTTCACAGGATTCAGGGAAGCAGAACGTTTCTGTGAGACAAAGTGTATCAGTTGTCACTATGCCACCAGCCGGTGTTATAAAGCTTTACACAATGAATACAATGGATTGGGTACCTACTGAGAAGATGGCTAAAAGTCACGATACATAACTATCGTTGGCTAGAATACATTATTTTTTCACACGAGACATATCATATTTTAATTTTAAAATGATATGCAAGCATAGTAGCAGTTTTTATTTTCAATTTATTATTATTGTAATTGCTGAAATTACTGTATTTTTTCAAAAATAATTTCCAAAAATAAATAGTTGAACTAACTTAAAATCTCTCCCAGTATTTTCTCTACCAAATAGTGAAAATATGTTGAACTTACTTTCGTAATTGATCACATTTGTTACAAAACTGTTTCCTGAGTTGGCGGAATAAATATTTATTTACAATAATTAAAAACACAATAATAATGAACGCAACAACGAAAAGTCAATTCTAACAATCAACACAAGTAAACAAACTAAACAGTAATTACAAAGCAAAACAAACAACTATATACAATAATTCGTAATTATTACCACTACACTAGTATTTATTTTTTCAATTTGGTTATTTATATCACGGCACTATTTATCTTACTGATCCACCGTAGGCTTGAATGCGTGACTCACCGTTGACTGATTCCTCACTCACTCGTACTAGCTGTTTATATATGCTGCGTGGCGTAAGCCTAGTGTGTTCTCGCTTTCTCTAGAACTTTCGCGCAGATACCAGTTGTTCAGTAAGCAGACACCGTTTCTCAGAACTCTTGCCTGCCGTTTATATACAGGGTGATCAATAACACATTCAAATTGACTAGCGACCCGGTCAGGCTTCGCCCAGATGCTATGAATTTATGATTTATTAATACATTACAACAAAGGTATCACACCTATCAAAAAGTGAAACAATATTTTGAAATCGGTCTTCTGTGATTATCCCCCGATTTTCACCCGGGCGAATCCGGGCCGGCCAGTTTAAATTGTACATCTAAATCTTCCTCGTGAATCAAACTATCTAACCGTGAAAACCGAAACAAAATCCGTTCAGTAGTTATGGAGAAAATCGAGCACAGACAGACAGACGCGGCGGGGGAATTTGTTTTATATTGTAACAAAACTGTTTTTTGAATTTGGCGCAATAAAATTATTTATTTCAATAATCAAAATATGTAAACGACAATATACAATAATTTAATAACAATGAATAATTATAAACTCAAAAAAAAGTACACAAAACGAAAATGTCAATTCTTAACAATGACACACTTAACAATACGCAGAATATTTATTTTAACACAGGTATATGTTTATTTATCTGTTTTTATTTCCCGCACTTCGTATGGCGCACCGATTACTCACTAAATCACAGGCTGATTGTAGACTGCCTCCGATGGTCGATTCGTCTCCGCTTATATACCTAAAGAACGATGTCTGTCGATTTTTCTAGTACATTCTTTATTTTTCGCGCGATTACCAACAAACACATTTCTTGGAATTCATTTGTTTCCAGTAAGTTCCGCCCAAGGCAATGGCGCAACATCTTAGGGTTTCCTACTTATCGTGGCCAGCGGCGCAACATCTTGGGGTTTGCTACAATATAATCTTTCTATATTATACAAAACAAATTCCCCCGCCGCATCTGTCTGTCTGTGCCCGATTTTCTCCGTAACTACTGAACGGATTTTGTTTCGGTTTTCACGATTATGTAGTATAGTCGAGCCGCTTAACAGATGGAGCAATGAAAACGCATGATCACCGCGTGCAAAGTACCTGATTGGTTGCTTGAACGTTCGGGCATAAGCTATTCATATGCTTTTCACGTGATCACTCCATCTGTTAAGCGGCTCGACTATAAGAACAAATTCAGTTATACAAGATAGTTATTTGTCGTACAATGAAGCTTTACTGTGAACAGACTGTTCGGATAATTTGCTTACAGAAACAAAGACAGCGGATTGTTGTCCATAAAGTTTAAATTAGTCGAGCTTGTCTACAGACAGCAAATATTGATTAGATAATGCATAAGGTGATAGGATTTGGCACAACCTTAATAAACTAGATTAATGACAAGCTTCAAGCATGCTTGTCATTTAATATATACGGATTAGAATATAAAGACGACGGCCATTTTCTCATAGCATCGGTGCCTGCGCGTTGCATTTATAGCGGCACGTTATATATCTGTTAGTCCTAGAGCAGAACTTCGCATTTCCTATATACAGCGTGTCCCAAAAAGAATGGGACATAGAGTAACAGCTGATTCCTTACAAAAAAATATTGCGATAGACCCATACTTGTCTATTCCGAAAGTTGATATTAAAAGAGATACAGGGTGTCAAAGTTTAATTTTTATTTTTGATTTTCTTAAATAACTTTTAAAATAATTTAGGCATTTTAATGAAATTTGGTATATGGGGATTTTTTGACATGAGAAATTCAAATCTGACCTTGGTATGGCTCTTACTTGTAGGGGGCGCCACTTATATACACCTTTTCACTCATTCAAATAGTCATAACTATATTTTTACAGTCATGCACACTATCGAAATTCTCTCACTAAAATTTCTCATTAAAAAATATTAGTAAAAAAAACTTTTTAGAGACAAGCTTTTATTGAAATGTACTAAACAGGAAAAAATAATATTTAATAATTTTGGTTCATAATTATTATAAAAGCGGGGGTTGCGACTAATAAATATCACAGAGATTACAACCCCCGCTTTTATAATAATTATGAACCAAAATTTTTAAATATTATTTTTTCCTTTTTAGTACATTTTAATAAAAGCTTGTCTCTAAAAAGTTTTTTTTTACTAATATTTTTTAATGAGAAATTTTAACGAGAGAATTTCGATAGTGTACACTGTAAAAATAGCAGAGTATGACAGAGTAGCGTTAGTAAACAAGCAGTAACTAAAGCTGTACAGTACTGTTCAAAGCTCTTACAGCAATACAAAAGCTCAACATACTCAATGTTGATACATCTGTGAAGTAGATACCAGCATTGTATAAGTTTGTTCCTCTATCTACCTGTTTACTTTGAAACTTCTTCGGTTCAAAAAGTTTTTGTTTGATCTCTTAGAGCGAAACTACACGGGCGGATTTTCCGCGGCGGATTGCACGTCCAATCGAAACCGTGCCTACAAACAAGTGTAGTCGAACGTCGCGTTTTTATTTTTAATTCCGCCGGCGTAAGCGAGTTGAACGCTTCTAAAAAAAATTGTTAAATTGTGTTTTAAAGATCACCAACAGCTAAGGTTATTTGGGCCTAGCACCAATTCATATTTTCAATTCATTATTTTTTTTTAATAATAAATTGAAAATCCAATTGACACTTTTAACAGCTCTCGGGCTACAACCCGGGAACTTGTATTAGAGGAACCATAGCAACACCATGTAAACTAAAACAACACACTCTCGGCCATTCTCAAGCCCTTGAACGCTTCTGATGGCGTTTATATCGTCACCGCCACAACGTACGCTAGAAACGAAGAACATTATTTAGTGCGGGGCAAACTAGACGAGGCAACTGATCACCGACGGATGTACAAGTCTGGGTAAAAAATTTGTGTGAAAATAACCTGTTGACAATCTGTCTCTTAAAATTGGATGAACTCATCAACGTTGTTGTTTCCTTCTGTTCTTTAAAAATAAATTATCCAGCGCAACCTAACACAGTGGGACCCATTTTGTAACTAGCAAAAAGTTGTATTGTTTTGCGTGAATGTACTCGACAGAAAAACTCTTTCTGGTTTGATACGTAAAATTCAGCTCGGAAATCTCGTCGCGAAAAACACGCCTCGAATTGCACGGCCAAATCGAAAACGTGCCTACAAACGTTCCGTTCGTCTAGTTTCACTCGTTTGTGAGAGACAGACGGACATAGTCATCGTAGGCTCTGTAATAGGGTTCCGTCTAAAAGATAGCATGTGTGCGCTAGCCCTCAATGATTTATTGTTCCTTCTAGACTCCTAGATAGAGGTTAGTTAGTTGAGGTAATAATTTCGATACCTACTTTTGAACTGTCACTCGTATAATATGTAGTGGTATATAGGTTATACCGTAAGAGAGAGCGTCGGTCGTGATTTAAGATTTCAGTCGATCCGGATTAGCTTAAGCCTCATTCAGTGCAGACGTCGGCACAGTGTGTCGGCGGAGAGGGGAACTGCTGGAAGCGGTACGTTGCGGTGCGGTGCGACGACGAGTGTGAACAACTGACAGTAGACCACACACAACCTTGTACACTGTTTACTAACGTGGGCAAATCATGTTTGTGTTTGGACTACAACGCCCCGGCCCGTTATCGCCGACTGCCATACATTTCATTTGTATCTATATAGGCATGCATCCCCACCTACTTTTAGCCTCATGCAATGCCGATGTGACAATATTTACGGGCTAAACTATTGGGATCTGGGAACTTTGTTGTAAAATTTCACATATTATTTTGTTTATTTTATATTTTGAAAAATATAAATATAAGGTATGTACTTGAAAAAGTCTAAATCTATAGACGAAACGTCGTACATTTAATTTAATAAATCAAATATTTTGTCCACTATCCTGCGATTTTTTTTAATTTTAGTAACATCAGATCGTATAGCCCATAGCCTTCTACAAAATTATAAATGTTCTCAATGTTATGTTCAGTAAAACCGTTTACACCCTGTAAACAAATTTAAAAATTGTGTTTTAAAGACCACCAACAGCTAAGGTTATTTGGGCCTAGCACCAATTCATATTTTCAATTCATAATTATTTTTTTTTAATAATAAATTGAAAATCCAATTGACACTTTTACCAACTTTGAACTCTCGGGCTAAAACCCAGGAACTGCGGATACGTATGTTATGTAGTATTCTATTCCGTAGAGTGTAGACAGTCAAAAAAATACAGATGCTGTAAAAATAGTGAGTATTTTCAAAAATAAATCTTCTCAAAATTTTAATTTATAATTGTGTTAATTAAGACAAACGAATTTTAAACTCTTTAAAACAATTAATTAATTAAGTAATTAACGAAACGTAATTTAATTATAATACATTTATACAACTAATTAAATACTTACGTCATTTATTATTATTATACATTAAACAACGGTCCATGCATAGTTTTAGTAGATATTGCATTTAACTTTAAGGGTGAAGCGTGCTAATACCAGATTTGAGTAGACTATTTAAATCGTTACCTAGGCCTAGTGTGATGAAAAAGTACAAGTTTTGAAAAGACTAATATTTTGATCACAGTTAAAAAAAATATCATTTAAATCGATCAATAATTATTTTTCGAGCAGGATCGATTTGAAATTCAACAACGCTTTTTTTACGGAGAAAAATGTGTGATAATAAAACATGCTACTATTTATGCAATTTATTAAGCACAGCAATTCACAAGTTATTGTAGTTTATAGTACCACAGAAGAGGACAGTGTGGTCCAGTGGTTAGCGTCGCGGCCTCTGGATCATACTGTCGTGGATTCGAATCCCGCCTCCGCTCATTGATGTTGTGTGATGTCATTTAGTTTTAAGCGTGTTGTTATTTAATGTACCTAATCAAGACGCTAATGACCTAAGTTGTCGACGTGTTTATAATTTATTTACAATAAATAAAAAAGTACCACAGAAAAGTTGTGGGAATGAGAATTGTAGAAAATGTAATCCTCTTTAAAAAATTCCAAAAGTAAGAAGACCCCCCTCTTTGTACAAATTTGCGAAATTTTCGAAAAATAAATTCGACCCGATTCGTTTGATATTAAGTCTATTTATAGAAAAAATAAGGCTGAATCGACTCCAACACCCCCCGCACTTTTAGTTTCAAAGATATAAACAGCATCAGAGAGATTTTTGAGTTTTCTTAAAAATTCCAAAAGTAAGAAGACCCCCCTCTTTGTACAAATTTGCAAAATTTTCGAAAAATAAATTCGACCCGATTCGTTTGATATTAAGTTTATTTATAGAAAAAATAACGCTGAATCGACTCCAACAACCCGCACTTTTAGTTTCAAAGATATAAACAGCATCTGAGATTTTTGAGTTTTCTTAAAAATTCCAAAAGTAAGAAGACCCCCCTCTTTGTACAAATTTGCGAAATTTAATAATTAATTGAAAATTCAATTGACACTTTTACCAACTTTGAACTCTCGGGCTAAAACCCAGGAACTGGGGATACACCCTGTATGTTATGTAATATTCTATTCCGTAGAGTGTAGACAGTCAAAAAAATACAGATGTTGTAAAAATAGTGAGTATTTTCAAAAATAAATCTTCTCAAAATTTTAATTTATAATTATGTTAGTTAAGACAAACGAATTTTAAACTCTTTAAAACAATTAATTAATTAAATAATTAACGAAACGTAATTTAATTATAATACATTTATACAACTAATTAAATACTTACGTCATTTATTATTATTATACATTAAACAACGGTCCATGCATAGTTTTAGTAGGTATTGCATTTACTTTTGGGGTGAAGCGTGCTAATACCAGATTTGAGTAGACTATTTAAATCGTTACCTAGGCCTAGTGTGATGAAAAAGTACAAGTTTTGAAAAGACTAATATTTTGATCACAGTTAAAAAAAATATCATTTAAATCGATCAATAATTATTTTTCGAGCAGGATCGATTTGAAATTCAACAACGCTTTTTTTACGGAGAAAAATGTGCGATCACAAACTAAGGTCATTGTCAAATCGAATTTTCTGACAATGTTTTCTGCAACCCAGCGTCAGTCTATATAACAATATACCAGAATCCAGGTGTGTAATTCTTTCACGGCCGGCATTGTTCCAAGTCTTCATGGTTTACGGGCTTGTAGGCCGTGGTCCGGTGGTATTTCTACCTGACGTTTCGTCTACAACTGCGGTAGACATTCTCAAAGGCGGTGTGGCAGCGGTCGAAGTGTCCTCCTTGGCGGCTCACAGGTCAGTGTGTCAGTGACTGGTGTCCTCCCTTCTTTTATGCCTAGTACCAGTGTGTTATAAAAGAAGGGAGGACACCAGTCACTGACACACTGACCTGTGAGCCGCCAAGGAGGACACTTCGACCGCTGCCACATCACCTTTGAGAATGTCTACCGCAGTTGTAGACGAAACGTCAGGTAGAAATATCACCGGACCACGGCCTACAAGCCCGGAAACCATGAAGACTTGCAATATACCAGAATGTTGTGACGCCTCGCCATGCAATAGTATCCTTCGTACATTAATAACATTTTGGTTAACCAGACTGAAATTCTACTTGAATTATAAAACAGATGAGTCTGTAATACCGGCATGCACCTGTTGTCGAGCTGCATTTGTTTCGCTATATTATAATTATATGCTCTATATTTTGTTTTACACTGTCGCTGTAACCAAAGTCCAAAACTAACGCATTCAGAGAAAATATACTGCTATGGGGTTCCACCTTTTTTGACCTGAACCTTTTAAACACATCTTTTTAAATTAAAGCACCCCATTTAGACGTAGTTCAAAGTTCAAATACCTGCTTCTAACCTGTTCTAACACCTGTTAAAGAGTTGCCTTGTCTTCGGCATTACTTCACTTTCACAAACTAAGTAGCTCTACAGAAAAAAATGAAGTTAAAAAACGTCTATAAGCGCGGTAGATCGGAATGATTTTGATCGACAGTGTAAGAAAAAAGCGTGAGGGAAATTAGTAATGAGGGTAAAGAAAAAGGAATACAACTGCGGTACTAGTTTAGAGGAATTTCTCAACTCGATACAGATGTTGGTAAAAAATTAATGAAAAGACGTTTACTCTGTTCCAATATCTTGTTTTAGATGGCGCTTACTACACAGTTTGCATTGTGGATGACACATGAAACAAGTATGCCGGTAAGTGAGTGAGAGAGTTTTATTTCTACCGTAGTAGCGCAGCTTCAATTATAATGGTGGACGGTTTTTAGTAGTACCTACGTGTATATGACACATGGCGCAAGTATACCGGTAAGTGAGCGAGAGAGTTTTACTTCTGCCGCGGTAGCGTAGCTTCAATTATAATGGTGGACGGTTTTTAGTACCTATATGTGATTGACACATGGCGTAAGTATTCCGGTAAGTGAGTGAGAGAGTTTGACTTCTACCGCGGTAGCGCAGCTTCAGTTATAATGGGGGACGGTTTTTAGTATCTACCTATTTGTGATTGACACATGGCGCAAGTATGCCGGTAAGTGAGTGAGAGAGTTTCACTTCTACCGTAGTAGTGCAGCTTCAGTTATAATGGTGGACGGTTTTTAGTACCTATATGTGATTGATACATGACGCAAGTGTGCCGGTAAGTGAGTGAGAGAGTTTCACTTCTATCGTAGTAGTGCAGCTTCAATTATAATGGTGAACGGTTTTTAGTACCTATATGTGATTGACACATGGCGCAAATGTGCCGGTAAGTGAGTGAGAGAGTTTCACTTATACCGCGGTAGCGCAGCTTCAGTTATAATGGTGGACGGTTTTTAGTACCTATTGTGATTGACACATGGCGCAAGTATGCCGGTGAGTGAGTGAGAGAGTTTCATTTATATCGCGGTAGCGCAGCTTCAGTTATAATGGTGGACGGTTTTTAGTACCTATATGTGATTGACACATGGCGCAAGTATGCCGGTAAGTGAGTGAGAGAGTTTCATTTATACCGCGGTAGCGCAGCTTCAGTTATAATGGTGGACGGTTTTTAGTACCTATATGTGATTGACACATGGCGCAAGTATGCCGGTGAGTGAGTGAGAGAGTTTCACTTCTACCGTAGTAGTGCAGCTTCAATAATGGTGCACGGTTTTTAGTAGGTACCTATATCTGATTGACATATTGCGCAAGTATGTCGGTAAGTGAGTGAGAGAGTTTCACTTCTACCGTAGTAGCGCAGCTTCAATTATAATGGTGGACGGTTTTTAGTACTCATATGTGATTGATACATGGCGCAAGTGTGTCGGTAAGTGAGTGAGAGAGTTTCACTCTTACGCCACTGGCTGCTGGTATCCCCTTGACACACCTCATTGTAGAAAAACTTTAATAATATAATGATGGGCGTAATTTAGATAAAAAACGTGCTACCACTAAAATTTTATGTCAGAATAAAGTCAAAATATCTACGAGCACTTTGATAAAAGAATCTTGACTTTTTGCACAATTATTCGTAGCACAAATTAGTCTCTGAAACATCGTTAAAACTAATTTAATTTAATCCATTTTCGAGTTATGTAAACGAGATAACGTTAGAAATTTACATAAGATCAAAAGCATCGCTTCTTGTCTATATATAATCATAAGGACTCCACACTTTTCGTCTTTCGTACACTTTTTGCATTTGCAAATTAGTCTAGAACAATCCTTAAAACTAATAAAACTACTTTTGAACTACTAATACGTTCTTCTATTATTTAAATTTAAAATCTCATTAAGTTGAAAGCTGAGTCACTATTACACCAGTAAAGACACTGTCACCGCAGGGGCGTATTCAAGGAAGTTTTTGAAAAATATTAGTAAAAAAAACTTTTTAGAGACAAGCTTTTATTTAAATGCACTAAAAAGAAAAAAATATTTTTAATAATTTAGGTTCATAATTATAAAAGCGTGGGTCATGAACTCTATGATAGTTTATTAGTCACAACCCACACTTTTATAATTATGAGCCTAAATTATTAAAAATATTTTTTTCCTTTTTAGTGCATTTAAATAAAAGCTTGTCTCTAAAAAGTTTTTTTTACTACCTAATATTTATTTTGTTTATTTTAGTCTTTCTAAATTTTACCCCCCTTTGACACCCGTAGGGGTTGAATTTTGAAAAATCCTTTCTTAGTAGATGCTTACGTCAGAAAAGGAACCAATTGTACAAATTTCAAGATTCTAGCTTTAGCGATTTGGCCTGGGCGTTGATTAGTCAAAAAAACTCTACATCCCCGTTTGAACCCCTTAAGGGTTGAATTTATTTCTAAAAATGATTTATTCATGTATTGTCATCGGGAATACATATGTGTACAAAATTTCAAATCGATCGAATACGTGGAAATCGTTAAAAATTGACTTGCAAGTTTTGACCTAAACAAACAAACTGTTATTGCAAGTTAAATAAAAGCTTGCAATAAAAACGGTCGCCCTTCTTGAAGCTATTAATTTACACTACCCTAATCTTGGTAAAAATGGTCCTGCAATTCAAGTTGTCTTTAAAAACCTTTAAGAGGCGCTGTCGTCGTTATAAATGTAATATCATTTTTAACAGTTTAATCTTTTGAAATATTTTGAGTAGTTCGACTACTAGCTTATAGAGGAGTCTGAACGAACAATAAGCCAAGGCACGTCTGACGTCACCCCACGTTTACACTTTACCGCATCGACTTTACAGCATCGATGCTTGAAACACAATCAATCACAAAACCTTTGAAAAACACCAACGGAACACGAAATTAAAAACTGACATTTATACCGATGTAAACAAAACGAAAGTAACGCCCTCTCTTAGACAATAGCTACACTTTTTTAGTTATTAATAGCAGCCACAGTTACAGTTTTTTTTTTTAGTTGTTTAGTAAAATCAAGACAGAAGTCGGTTAATAACGTGCAAACTTATGTATTGTAAAGTCGCTAAAAAGTTAAAAATAAAATAAAATGTAATAAAATATGAAGCCGAATAGAATGTTAGATATTAATTAAATTGGCGCCGACCGCAAAATTTTATTATTTTCTTTTTTATTTTATTAGGAGACTCCATTTGACCTCTTGAACTTATTATTTTCCTTTTTTTAGTGGATCTTTTGAAGCAGGTTTTTTTTCGTTAAAAAGTTTTTTGTATTTCTTTCTCTTAAGTTCAAGATCTGGCTACGTCCCTGTCAGTCGATGTTTTACTCTATTTAAAAATTTAAATATAAAAGTTTGTAACAGCGTCTGCCGTGATAAAAATTAAAACATTTGTAACGAGATTATAACACCGTGGATATTATGTTTAAAAGATAAGAGTAAGACAGAACCAAATAAGTTCTACGATACTGATTAGAAGAAACTATGATTACTAATTTTACTAGAAATAGTATAGATTTTTAAATGTAACACTAAATTTAATCGGAATTTTCGAAAAAACACGTTCGTTCAATTAAATAAAAAAAATTCGACTGATGACCAGCCCTATACTTCCCATTGTATTGTATTTTAAAGACCACCAACAGCTAAGGTTATTTGGGCCTAGCACCAATTCATATTTTCAATTTATTATTTTTTTTTTTTTTTTAATAATAAATTGAAAATCTAATTGACACTTTTACCACCTATACTTCCCATCTAGTAAATATTTGCAAAAAATAAACACTCTTTTTTTATTCTTTGAAAAAAAGCATGGCCCTCTTTTTTGTTTAGTGATCTACTGATGGCTAGCTTAATATAGCAAAAATCATGGTTACCTTGATTTACGTACAATTTTTATTTTTTTTAGTAAAATATTTTTTTTCTCGAAAACTACATTTTAGAGAAAAAAAATATTTACATTTTTTTCATATTATAACATCTAGAATTCATTTACATTTTTTTACCTATGTTAATACGTGACATTGAGAACGTTTTTTTTAATATCTCAGGATCCACTGAACCGATTTGACTCAAAATCTAATAAGTTAAAGGCTGATAAGCACAACAGAACAATCGGTTTTTACGATATCGAAGGCGAAAAATTGACCACACACACACACACACATACAGACATCAGTCAGAAAATGATCTTAAACGCGATTGCTAGGGTCTCAAAACGTGAAGATCTGTTAAAATCTCGAAATATTTTTTTCGGACTAAATCCATTACTTCCCTACCATAGTAGAGGTGGGAAGTAAAAATGGGTTTGTGCTTATAACCCCAATACAGAAGTGAAAACTTCAGATTTTCTAATTTTTTGTGTCATCTATTATAGCGCATTTATGAACTAAACATAATTTATTACTAAAATACTAAAATTGTATTTTTAATTAATTCCACCTTGGTCTCAAAAAATTATAATTATTGTCAAAGAAAGAATAGATATAACAAAAATAAAAAAATATATAAATAAATATCATGTAGAATTTAGAAAAAAAAAACGCCAAAAATTCTACGCTGCCATCAGGTCTAGAACCCAGGTTTCTAGCATAGAACGCAAAGATGAAACCACTGCGCCTTAATATTTATTCCTAAACTGTGAGGAAATCAATTTCAAATTTTAAGTGATTATTCATTTTATTTGAGAAAGTATTGAATAATTTTACGTCGACAATTCAGTGCCGCTTTATTGCTAATAAAAGTAGCAAAAACAACGCAGAAAGGCAGCGCAATTGAATTTAATTGGATGTCATAAAGTTCACCTCAATTTACAGAAAATAAACATAATATATAATATATGTGGTTACAAGGAAAAAGCGCGCATGTCAATTTTTTAAATATCGATATTTTTAATTATCGATAGGTATTTATAATAAATCTTTAAAGGGAGGTTTTCCTGTACTTAAAAAAAAATTATCATTTTAGATATTTTGAATGATACCAAGTCATAATTTAATCATTTTCATATTTTTTTGTTTCGATCGATTTTTTACCCCTCAAAACACCTTTTCAGTAAATTTCATCCAAGTCATTAGAGCCGTTTTATCCCTGTCAGCGTTTCATTAATTTTTGAGTCGGTAATTTTTGACTCCAGGGCATTTCAATTCACTACCCTCGTTAAAGAAGTATAAAGAAAATAGAGTAAAATAAATAAAACCGTTTAAAAAAAGGTATATGTAAAAAAAATATCAACATAAGTAGTTTTGACTTGTACCTGCAGATACATGATATTTGAGTGGTGCAAGTAGTATATTTTGTTAAGGAGAATACGCTGCTTTAAATTAAAGATTCCTATCTATTGTAGCAAACTGTTGAACCTGAAATATAATTAGAGAAATATGGCCAATTTATCCAATAATAAAATCATAATTAACTCTGTAGCGAGTCTTGCAAAGCCTTAATGAGTACATATCGCCCTCAGCCTTAACTTTTAATACCGTAACTATACCTTGGGTTTCAGTGTATATATGTTACAGTCCAAGGTAGAGATGCAAATCGTGCGTGAAATTTCCCGTGACACTGCATGTCACGTCGTGACATGTCGTGAACGTGTAAGTATCGAGAAAATCGTGAGTGAGTGTGCGTGAGTGTGATTAAAAAAATATAATAATAAATCGAGACCTGATGGCAGCGTAGAATTTTTGGCGTTTTTTTTCTAAATTTTACACGATATTTATTTATATATTTTTTATTTTTGTTATATTCTTTCTTTGACAATAATTATAATTTTTTTGAAACCAAGGTGGAATTAATTAAAAATACAATTTTAGTATTTTAATAATAAATTATATTTAGTTCATAAATGCGCTATAATAGATGACACCAAAAATTAGAAAATCTGAAGTTTTCACTTCTGTCGTGTGGTCATAAGCACACACCCATTTTTTTTTAATAGCAGTGAGTAATACCTACACGTCTTATACTTCACAATATAATATAAGCGGCAAAGTTTTTATGAATAGGACGCGTATGCTTTACATTGGTTCATTGTTTTTCCGCTCTATTAAGCTTGTTAATAACTCACTGTCAATAATTTTGGAACTGAACTATACATGGATTGGTTTGTTCAGTCGTAACGAGTTTTTTTGATCGATTCAGCTTAAAATATACAGGGTGTTGCCGTGTTCCATTTGAAATAAGAAAGTTTATATCGATAACTCCAAAACACGGCCTTTTTAGTTATTTAAAAAAAGACAAAACATTTTGTCCATTTAACCGAAGTTGTAGTTTTTATTAATAAAAAAGTTAGTGAAAATTAATTAAAAAACGGAAACTATGACCGGACTATAACATATACATTATGTATAATGAATGATATTGTATGGTACATTTTAAAGCAGAAAGTAATTGTCGTGTCTCAGTTCGAAAAATTAAAATAAAATTCCCTTCTTCCAGAAAATCAATAACGTTTAGTGTGACATTATTTTTTAAAATAAAATAAATATTTACATTACGTAATTTATATTTTTAATTTATTAAATATTTTTTTGGACTAAAAATGATTATAAAATACGAAAAGCTGTTTAAAATAGAATATTCTGTTAAATTACTAAATAAAAATTCTATTAAAAAAGTGCTATTAAAATTCAAAACACAATTTAAATGTGTTGTTAAAAAAACTTATTTTACAACGAATTTACAGCTTTTTTAAATGTTATGAAAATGAACCAAATAATTAATTAGTTTAGAATATTTTTCATTTTTTTATGACAGCATTATTGAATAAATCCAAGAAAAGTTCCAAAACCATCCCAAATAGTATTAGATATTATTATTTATTTCCCATAAACTATTATACAATATCTATTTAGAATGTATTTATATAATAACTCAAAACTAAAGTTGTTTGAAGTACGGATTTTCATATTAAATATCATAAAAAATAACACTACCTTTTGTTTGACTGAAGTGTGTTCAAAATTTTCAGTGAAGAAAATAATTATTTACCTGCAACAAAAAGAAATATTTTATTAGCATTTATTTATATATTCATTCCTTCAATAGTACATTTTTGAAAGACAATAATAATATGTTTAGAATTTTCCTACCCAACTTGGCAAGCCAGTGCTAGGGTGGGAGTACAAACATTTTTTGTTGATCAAAAAAACACATTATTTTTGTTATTTTTTAATTTATTTATTAGATTATTCTTGCACAGGTTCCACAGGTAGGTTATAATTTAGCACAAGTCCTTCTGGAATCTATTAACCAATTTAATTATTTTTAATTAATTACAAATAGCAAAAAAAATTGAAAATAAAATTTATTGACGTGGCTAACTGTTCTGCAGAACAAAGGCCAATAAAATGTATAAAAAAAATTACGCTATACTTTTACAATTTATCAGACAGGATGAGAAAAAAAAATTGTTTTTTAAAGACCACCAACAGCTAAGGTTATTTGGGCCTAGCATCAATTCATATTTTCAATTCATTATTTTTTTTAATAATAAATTGAAAATCCAATTGACACTTTTACCAGCTCTCGGGCTAGAACCCGGGAACTGGGAACCATAACAACGCCATGTAAACAACAGCATTGCTACACGCTCGGCCATTCTCAAGCCCTAGACAGGATGAAACTATGCATAGTTAGCTATTGCATTTCGCTTTAAAACAAATAAGCTAGCTAAATAAGAAACTACAAATAGAGATAAGTGTTTCATAAGTAGCCGGTTTTTTTTTCAAATTTCCACTAAGAGCTTCGTTCAATTTACTACGTTCAGCACTTAACAGTTAAATGGCGTACAGCAAAAGCTTCAGCTGATTTTATACAGCAGTCGTTCTATTGTTTAATGGCCGATTTCATCAACCAGGGCCGTCCCATATCGCATGGTGTTAGCGTTTCACGTTACTGAAAATTAAGTATAACTACCTCTAACGCCACCAGTTTTTCTCGAAATTTTAGCAGTTGGTACTATTTTTAGAAATAGAGAGAGCATTCAGTTTTTGAGATGTGTTTTCAAAAAAAAAAATTTCGCTGTGCCTAACCCACTTAAGTGCACGGTTGAAGTTATACTTCATACATTTTTCAATGGATCACGTTCCGTTGACGTTTTTGGCATTTTTAATTTTAACTATTTATTTATTTTTATTTTTGACAAATCATGATAATTTATCAAATTTTCCTTAAGCCGTGGCAACATAAGTGTCCAAAGCCTGCTTACAATATTACACTGTTTTAAACCGACAAAAAATTGATTTTTAAAATTATAAAATCTATAAGAAAACGAAACTTTTCTAGGATGAGTAAGGCAGCCATATTCATATGGCTAGAGTCGAATTACAAATTCTGTCTTTGATAGTTATAAGACCATATAGAGTTTTCTCAGTGCACGCCGCCGCGCCCCGCTCGTGCTTGAGCTAAATAGCGGGCGTTCGCTGCCGCCGGCCGAGGACGCGGATTGGCCGCCCCAGGCCTAGTCGGCTTTACGGAAAGTCCGCCACTGACCGGATTGAAGCAGTTCGAAAATATATTAAAAAATTCACAGATTTCGCAATCCTTGCAACCATCGAGGACATTGGAAATGATAACAGCATATATGAAACATAATTAACTATTTATTATACACACAATATTTATCAATGCACTGTTTAGTTTTGTCAGGAATAACGCTATTATTCTTCTGTTACATACGCGTTCACTTTTGCTTGATTACTTAACTTTTAAATGGATTTTTCTACAGTATTTATTAACATTTGCTCAAAAATAACACTACAGATCGTCGCAAATAACTCTCAATTAACTAGACATGATATAAAACACATTTCGAAAAAATTGCACTTGTTCAATTTTGCATGATTGCTCCTCACTTGATCGCGACACCGTTGTCTTTTGACCTTGAACGAAAACTCGTAACTCTGCCCCATATACGAACATAAACATTTCCAATGTTAAAATCCCATCAACTAGAATTGGATCGTCTTCGATTATAGATAAGTATGACAAGCCAGGTACATTTTGAGTGAATCATTCCTCTGAAATGATTTCCAGCGCCAACATGACGTGTAGTGTCGGTCCAAAAGCGCACATGTTCACCCAATTAGTTACACACAAAGGGAATTCACTAATGTAATTTGCTACATATTATAGCATAATATAGTCCATACTTAGACCGTACAAAAGTCTACTGGACAATTCTACTAAAATTTTATTATTGAATTTAACAGATATGATGGAAAACATCAAATCAGTGGCAGACTAATGGCCGGTTTATCGTACATTTTAATCACGATGTTTTTTTAATCACACTGTTAAATTTTGACAGCTACGTGTTCATTGGTTGCTGCGTTTCGTTACCATAGCAAGTAGCAACCCGTCATTTAACAGTGTGATTAAAATGTACTATAAACCGGCCACTAGTAATTCAATTTTTTTAAATTATTTTTTTTGTAAATATCTCGAATAAGGCTCAACATTACTCGACAAAATTTAATCAGATTATAGAGAAGTATCAATTATTTAGAATTATCATGGTCTGCCTTGCAATTTTTTATGCATACCTGGCAGACCTCATATCCATATTTTGGAGAGAAGTCTGCCAGGTATCTATGCAAAAAAATTTGCAAGGCAGACGATGATAATTGTAAATATTGATACTTCTTTATAATCTGTATATAAATTTTATCAAATAGTGTTGAGTCGTAGGTATTCGAGATAATGAGAACAAAAATTGATTTAAAAAAATCGAATTATTCTGTCATTTGATGTTTTTCATCGTATTATCAGATGCAAAAATAAAATATTAGTAGTGTACTGTAAGAAGTGAGAAGGCCGATTACATAGATTATCGATGGTCCATTTGTAGCCAGCGATTAATCTGGTAATAGGCATTCAAAAAGACAATTGCGTCGCAAACAGGTATCGCCTGCACATCGCGTAGATTCCATAAAAACACATTGCGCATGCGTGGTTACTAAATTTACATTAATTTGTTTTGTATTAATCCATTTTATATATGTAACTATACATTTTATTTTGTAATTTTAATTTACTTTAGGTATGTAAAAATCTCAAATTTGTTTAACTTTACAGTAAAAATCCAAGTTTTTATGAATTTTTCAGTGTAAAAATAAATAATAATGTAAAATCACTTAAAAAATCGAGCGTATTCTACCTTAACTTTCAAAGTATTTTTATATCCATTTTTTACAGTGTATTGTCCAGTAGACGTTTGTACAGTTAGAGCTTGGACAATAATTTGCTGCATGGGTATTAGGTACCACCTATACCTATACAGATGGATGGTTTACCATCTGGTAATTGAAAATAAATCACCAAACAAAACTGTGGTTCAATATTATGGTTTAAATTATGTGCTTTAATCATAATCCTGATGATGCTAACACGGTTAGCGAAACTCTAAAAAAAGTGTTAAAAGTTTGGTATTTTGCGGTTCTTAATATTCAATGTCTTCACACCAACGGTTTAGGGATTCGAACCTGGGTTTGGCGTTTGCACCTGTCGCTAGACTCGTACTTTTCCGCACAGTCACCTGACTTACTGTGTCTGAAACATGCTGTGTTTTGTTTCACATGTCAACCGCACTGTCAACTATTTCCGTTACATCTAATATTTCTAAAACGGCACCCTAGTATGAGACATTAGACGTTAATCACGTCAAAAAGGAAGGAGGAAAATCACTGCTTCAGAGAGGCGGTTAATCGTACAGTGTGTAGTATTTTATTTAATATCCTTGATCCTGCAGACGAGGTGAAACGATGAAGGAACGGAAAGATCGGCGAACGTCGAAGAATGGGAAGATTCTACCCCTCTAGTTTAATAATAAATTTGCGTATGACGCATCTATTCATTGACGTCACACAAAATATGTGTGTGTGTGTGTGGCGTCTAGCTTCACGTGAGACATGAGATTTGACGTCATATTCACACAAGTGGGCATGTCTACACCATGGAGGCACAAAGTATAATATCCCAGCGGAACAGTCGTGTTGTGTGTTGTTATCACACAAAGTTCTATATGAAATTTTTGACCCGATACAAAACTAACCCATACTCATTGGGGTCGCCCCGATGAAACCCGATTCATACTGTTACGGATCACCCTGTATATAAACGTCAGGCAGGAATTCTGAGAAGCTTTCTGAACAACGAGTAACTGCACGAACATTCTAGAGAACGCTAGAACGCGCTGTGCTTAAGCCAAGTGGCCTATATAAGCAAGCGAGTGCGAGGAAGTCAGACAGTCAATGGTGAGTCGTGCAACCAAGCGGATCAGTGATATAAATATTAGTCAATCAACGGTCGAATCAGGATATAAATAGTGGAGTGGATATAAATAAATAGTACTGAAGTAACTGAGTAAATGACCGGCATAAATAAACGTTAGAAATAAATCTGATATAAATACAGTGATATAATTAGTTCCGTGATATAAATTCACCGGATAAAATAAATATTAGTGTAGTCAATTGCATATAGTTAAGTGTTAATTACTTGTGTTGACTGTTAGAACTGACTTTTGGTTGTTGTATTTATTAATGTTGTGTTTTTAATTATTGTAAATAAATATTTATTCCTTCGCATGATTGAAGCACAATATATTATTTTCTTTTCGTTTTTTTTCCTAATAAAATAAAAAAAAAAAAAATATTTATTCCGCCAACTCAGAAAACAGTTTTGTATCAATACACAAACATGTTAAAAGGTAGGTTCAAAATTGTTTCTTTATAATATAATAATACAAATATAAATGCTTCTTATGTTAAAAGCACTGTTAGAAACATCCATTGAATGACGTAACGTTACAGTTCAATATTACAAAAATTCATTTTAAATCTATGTGACGGTCACAGGTTTTTCTAGTATGCAATAATAATAATACGCCACGGGCAGTTAATATTTTTATTAATTCGAGCCAACGAGCGAAGCAAATTGATAACTTATTATTTAATTAAAAATTTCAGCGAATGAGTAACGTATTAGTAATTTATAAAATTCAGAGGAAGAGCGAAGCGAGTGAGTAACGCATTAATTAATTATAAATTCAAGCGAACGAACGAAGCAAATTGGTAACTTATTAATTAATTAAAAATTCCAGCGAACGAGCGAACAGAATGGGTAACGTGTATTAATTAATTATAAATTCGAGCGAACGAGCGAAGCAAATTGGTAACTTATTAATTAATTATAAATTCGAGCGAACGAGCGAAGCAAATTGGTAACTTATTAATTAATTAAAAATTCGAGCGAACGAGCGAAGCAAATTGGTAACTTATTAATTAATTAAAAATTCAAGCGAACGGGTAACGTGTATTAATTAATTATAAATTCGAGCGAACGAGCAAAGGGAATGAGTGACGTATTAATTAATTATAAATTTCAGTCAACAAGCGAACCGAATGAGTAAGGTAGATATTAATTAATTGTAAATTCGAGAGAACGAGCGAAGCGTATGAGTTACGTATTAATTAATTATGAATACGAGCGAACGAGCGAAGCGAATTAGTACCGTTTTAATTAACTATAAAATCCAGAGAAAGAGCTAAGCGAATGGATAATGTATTAGTTAATTATTAAATCCAGCGAACGAGCGAAGTGAATAAGTAATGTATTAATTATGAATTCGAGCGAAGCGAGTGTGTAACGTATTAATTAAATATAAATTCGAGCGAAGCGAGTGAGTAACTTATTGACTAATATAAATTCGAGCGAATCGAGTGCACCCGGGCGAAGCCGGACAAGGCACCCAGTTAGTTATTTTTGCATTGATTGGAGTTCGTAGAGTTCGATATCCGAAAATTTGAAAGAGGTAGGGAGTTCTTGTGTGTGCACCACGGACAACCCTGTCTCAGCATGTGATATTATGCCATGCTAGTTGCTTCACAAGGCATATATTCGTTAATTTATTACGTTTAAGCTACCTCATGTTACCGCAATGATGTCAACGAATATTATTAACGAGCCGCTATCCTTGGAAGAAAGTCTCCAGTTTAACGAACCTCTCTTTAAAATAATTATCATAAAAACATGAAATATGTTTTTTTTGCTACAAATTGTTTTATGGCAGTGCGGCTGCTGCATAAAATGGTTTTTCTAGCAAATTAACGTTAAAAAATATTTGCACAGGACGACGTTTCGAAAGAAAACATGATTTTGAACATTCGCTTTTATGTAATTAGTATATGTTTTTATGCTTTAATATTCTTTTTATTTTCACGTTCCGAAAGAACATTGGAGAGCTGTGACAGGGTCGAAAAATCATGTCCGATTAATTCTATTTGTACCTATAGTAGAGATTATTTAAAAAGTCATGAACGGCAATAAAACGTGCAACAAAGAAAGCTACAGCTTTTAATCATCTTTAATCATACTATTGGTGACCATGACATGCCAATAATCCCAATACTAATAATTGGTGACCGTGATATGCCAAGTAATCCTAATACTATTGGTGACCGTGACATGCCAATAATCCCAACAATATATTTTGTTTTGGTAACCGTGGCATATGTCAGTAATCCCAATATTATTGGTGACCGTGACATGCCAATAATCCCAATACTAATAATTAGTGACCTAGATATGCCAATAATTCCAATACTATTGGTGACCGTGACATGCCAAAAATCCCAATACTATATACACTTTGTTTTGGTGACAGTGACATATGTCAGTAATCCCAATATTATTGGTGACCGTGACATGCCAATAATTCCAATACCTACTAATAATTGGTGACCTATAGACATGCCAATAATTCCAATACTATTGGTGACCGTGACATGCCAATAATCCCAATACTAATAATTGATGACCGTGACATGCCAATAATTCCAATACTATTGGTGACCGTGACATGCCTATACGCTGTAGAAACCGCACGTCTAGCCAATCGAGTTGCAGTTCCGTTAGAAATTCAAAACAATTCCGACTAAACTGCCGAGTTCGACCGAGTACAGGACATCGTAATATGTGTAACGCCGTGATGTGATTTCGGTTACTACTTACTAGTATATTATTTTGTTACCCGTGACCGGTTCCATTCTCCGTTACACCGCGTGACTACAGTAACAGGTATTTTTCAGATCTCGTAACTATACGTTACGGTTCCATTTGCGGAACAGTTCCAAAATACCTGTTACTAAAAATACTTCCCCGTCTCTATTTAATTGACAAAAATTTATCAAATTCACAATATACTCGCAATTTTGAGATAATAATTAATAAATTAAAAATAAATGTACTAAACTGAAAATCTGAATTAGTACTAGTCCCGTATAAACGCGGCAGTTGGTGACTTTAAAATTTGTAATATATATTTCAAGTATCTCTCAAGCTCTTAAAAGCAAAAAGTTAATTAACGAAAATTTAACTAAGTTAGATTTATGTCCCCACTTAAAAAAATAATAATGTCTGCAGAGAATATTTCCTGCACCGCTATATTATATCTAATAAAACGGCAGATTTATAATACAACTGCTTGACTACAATGAAGTTATAATTTGAATAATGGGCAATTTATTTCTAAATTTAGAAAAGCATGTGTATAGTCGTTATCTAGCTTATAAAATTATATTAGCGACAATTAATGGCTGGTCGTTAAAATTATTGCACAATATATCTATAGCCAAAACGGCAAAACCACTCATGTCGTATTTTTCGTAACTTTTAGGGTTCCGTAGCAAAATAGTAAAAAACGAAACCCTTATATCGTGAGACTTTGTTGTCTGTCAGTCAATTTTTAACCGACTTCAAAAAAGGAGTAGGTTCTATATTCGGGACCTATGTATGTTCACCGATTTCTCCTGCATTTGTGAAACGATTTGAATGATTATTGTTATATTTAATAGGGCATACCTCCGGGGTAATGGTCAAAATTATTATTGCTTCAAGGCTGAAATTGTTTGTATAGCTTGTCGGTGTCCCAATAATGCCATTATAATATTTGCAGATCGATTGGTCAGTATTAAAGGGGTGGCAGATCACCCTAAATGTTTCATGTACCCGACGAAATTTATATTATCAGTTCAAGGTTCAAATTTTAATATGTTGTTACGGCGACTGTTTTAAGCATACATTTCAATTTGCAGAACAAAATGTTGATAATAACCCCCTTGCAGAACGATATAAACACCTAGGCGAGCAAGTTTCTCTCTAAGAGAGGGGGTTTATACCGACATTTTGTTCTGCAAATTGAAATATATGCTTAAAACAGTCGCCGTAACAACATTTTAAAATTTGAACCTTGAACTAATAATATAAATTTCGGCGGGTACATGACACGTTTAGGGTGATCTGCCACCCCTTTAATACTGACCAATCGATCTGCAAATATTATAATGGCGTTATTGGGTCACTGACAAGCTATACAAACAATTTCAGCCTTGAAGCAATAATAATTGTGACCATTTTTTTGTTACACTTGGGGGCGCTTGCATCCCTCCCATACCGCTATCTAGCAAAATTCCTTACTCAGGACACTTTAATATGCCTCCCTCAACATCTTCACAAAAATAAGGCCTTGAATAAATAACACCAAAAAATTGTCACTAACTCTCGGTCCAAAATTCTTGCAACGTCATGGTTTTTAGGTGTTCGCACACATGTGTCGCACAGGTCGAGGCCGGATGGCTCGCCGGAATCCAGGGTACGAAGTCAGTGGAAACGGAATACTGTATATGAAATGAATAACCAGCGTATTTTCTATAATAATATTTATAAGGGTATTATGAAAAAAATACCAAGGAAAATTTTGACATAAGAAATTTTGCATCAGGCCGCGGTTTTGAAAATACGTAGGTATATAAATAAATATATATAATATGCGTTTAACGCTGCTGTCATCGCTATAGATGATCCTCAAAGGGGTTGTCAAGATATGGAAACTTTAAATACAGTTATAAACATGTTTAAATTACAACACTAAACTCGCCAAATTATTATTCAAAATATATAACTTAATATACAATTTTATGTTAACTATTATCACAGAATTACAATTTAAAACACAGACTGAAAATGTACCCCCCAACTTGCAAATCCACTCTTATAAATCGCAAAGTCTCTCTGTTTGTACACTTAAAAGTCGAGAACCGCTAAACCGATTTTTATGTGATTTTCTTTCCCATATTATCTGGTCAAACTATAGGTTATCTCTGATTAAAAGTGGTTCAGTAGTACCTAACTTAATATCTGTCTGATAGGGTAATACGAGAAACGGAATTTTCGACATATTTTATGCAGCTTCTTAAAATAAAATGTAATGTTTATAGATGATTTAAACGCTAATAGAAAGATTTAGATTTTTACGAGTTTTTTTGAAAAAAGCGTTTTTTGACGAAAATCAAAATTTTTCAGAACTTTTGCAAAATCAACATGCTTATAGAAAATGACACGCTGATTCCAATGAGCACAAGCAAACGTCTGTATCTCTTTTAGTTTAGAAGCTGTGCCCGTTTAAACTTTCCAAAAATTCACAAACAAATCTTTAAATGGTCGTAACTTCTAAACTAAAAGAGATACAGACGTTTGCTTGTGCTCGCTGGATTCAGCGTAATTTTTTCTATAAACATTCTCAATTTCAAAAATATACCTCAGATTTCGATTTTTGCGATTTTCTTAAGGCATATACCTTGAAAAAAACGTGATTTTTGACGAAAATCGAAATCTCTCAGAACTTTTGCTAAATCACCATGCTTATAGAAAAAATGACGCTGAATCCAGCGAGCACAAGCAAACGTCTGTATCTCTTTTAGTTTAGAAGCTGTGCCCGTTTAAAGTTTCCAAGAATTCACAAACAAATCTTTAAATGGTCGTAACTTCTAAACTAAAAGAGATACAGACGTTTGCTTGTGCTCGCTGGATTCAGCGTAATTTTTTCTATAAACATTCTCAATTTCAAAAATATATTACAGATTTCGATTTTTGCGATTTTCTTAAGGCACCTTGAAAAAAATGTGATTTTTGACGAAAATCGAAATCTCTCAGAACTTTTGCAAAATCACCATACTTGTAGAAAATGACACGCTGATTTCATTGAGCACAAGCAAACGTCTGTATCTCTTTTGGTTTAGAAGCTGTGCCCGTTTAAAGTTTCCAAGAATTCACAAACAAATCTTTAAATGGTCGTAACTTCTAAACTAAAAGAGATACAGACGTTTGCTTGTGCTCGCTGGATTCAGCGTAATTTTTTCTATAAACATTCTCAATTTCAAAAATATATCACAGATTTCGATTTTTGCGATTTTCTTAAGGCACCTTGAAAAAAACGTGATTTTTGACGAAAATCGAAATCTCTCAGAACTTTTGCAAAATCACCATACTTGTAGAAAATGACACGCTGATTTCAATGAGCACAAGCAAACGTCTGTATCTCTTTTGGTTTAGAAGCTGTGCCCGTTTAAAGTTTCCAAGAATTCACAAACAAATCTTTAAATGGTCGTAACTTCTAAACTAAAAGAGATACAGACGTTTGCTTGTGCTCGCTGGATTCAGCGTAATTTTTTCTATAAACATTCTCAATTTCAAAAATATACCTCAGATTTCGATTTTTGCGATTTTCTTAAGGCATATACCTTGAAAAAAACGTGATTTTTGACGAAAATCGAAATCTCTCAGAACTTTTGCTAAATCACCATACTTGTAGAAAATGACACGCTGATTTCAATGAGCACAAGCAAACGTCTGTATCTCTTTTGGTTTAGAAGCTGTGCCCGTTTAAAGTTTCCAAGAATTCACAAACAAATCTTTAAATGGTCGTAACTTCTAAACTAAAAGAGATACAGACGTTTGCTTGTGCTCGCTGGATTCAGCGTAATTTTTTCTATAAACATTCTCAATTTCAAAAATATATCACAGATTTCGATTTTTGCGATTTTCTTAAAGCATATACCTTGAAAAAAACGTGATTTTTGACGAAAATCGAAATCTCTCAGAACTTTTGCAAAATCACCATACTTGTAGAAAATGACACGCTGATTTCAATGAGCACAAGCAAACGTCTGTATCTCTTTTGGTTTAGAAGCTGTGCCCGTTTAAAGTTTCCAAGAATTCACAAACAAATCTTTAAATGGTCGTAACTTCTAAACTAAAAGAGATACAGACGTTTGCTTGTGCTCGCTGGATTCAGCGTAATTTTTTCTATAAACATTCTTAATTTCAAAAATATATCACAGATTTCGATTTTTGCGATTTTCTTAAGGCACCTTGAAAAAAATGTGATTTTTGACGAAAATCGAAATCTCTCAGAACTTTTGCAAAATCACCATGCTTATAGAAAATGACATGCTGATTCCAATGAGCACAAGCATGCGTCTGTATCTCTTTTTGGTTTAGAAGTTATGACCGTTTAAAGTTTCCCAAAAATGAAAAAAACACTTCTAGACCAAAGATTCTTAACTTTTTCACCCTCACACCTTTTTTGGAAACGAACATGAGGTGTGCTTGTTGGCAAGTTCTGAACTGGTTCTAAACTGTTAAAGCGCTTGTCGGTAACACAGAACTTTTCGAACACAATTGAGTGTTTGTTAATCAAATTATTGGACTCTTCGGACTGTTTAAATCTGTTTCTAGCAATTCTAGGCTTCTAGCAGTTCTAAGAGTCTAAAACTACTACAATTAAGTTCAAACATTCCGAGAATTTGACCTAGTGATGAGCGATACAAGATTTTTTTACAATCGAAACAATTGTAATCGTTCATAATAACAATCGACTCCACAATCGACTCGGAGTTTGATTTTACAATCGAAATGTTCGATTGTTCAAGTCGATTATTTGCCACATAGGTTATAGCAATAGCAGCGGATGAGACTACGTCATATAATCGCGATTCAAGGGTATATGCTAGTCGACTGACGTTCACGTGATTCGTTGATTGTTCACTGTTCACACTGTTCAGTCGATACTCTGTGATCTCTTCACTATTGAATTCATATCGGCCATCGGGTACAGTACAGGGCATTTTGGGGGCAATGTAAGGGCATTTTGGGTGAAATTTAAGGGCATTTTGGGGACAATTTAAGGGCAATTTAAGGGCATTTTGGGGGCAATTTAAGGGCATTTTGGAGGCAATTTAAAGTACTGTACGATTCAGTCTTGGCGAGCAATTAATCGAGTCTAAGTGACAACCATCGAGAGTCATCGAGATATTTAAACAATCGAGACAATCGACTAAAACATCTCGCATCGCGCATCACTAATTTGACCAATAAACATGCAGTTGTCTTCAAAGAGTTCTGCAGTATCGCCAACAAACGCTCTAACAGTTCAAAGCCAGTTCAGTATTCTTGCCAACAAACACACAGCTAAATAATATTTATTGTCTGCAGTCGAACAAAATGTTTCTGTGGCGTTTTAGTAACGTTACCACCCGCCATTTAATTAGGTGGAAGCGAAACAATAGAATGTCTCTATCTGGCGGATCGTACTCACTGGTAACTTGGTCACGAAACAGCTTTAATAATGCACGGGGAATTTGTATCAACAAATCTGTTATCCTTAATAAATGCTTATCTATTCATAGCCTACTATACTATTAAATGCCATATTGTTATTGCGTTTTAAAGTATCTATTTACGCTGCTTATAGACCGAGAGCTATACTGACAATTTTTTGGTGTTTTTTATTCAAGGCCTTATTTTTGTGAAGATGTTGAGAGAGGCATATAAAGTGCCCTGAGTAAAGGATTTTGCTAGATAGCGGTATGGGAGGGACGCAGACCGCCCCAAACATGTAACAAAAAAAATGGTCACAATTATTATTGCTTCAAGATATAGGAATACATATTTTGGAATTTATATTTTTTATTTTATTTATTTATTGTAGCTTATAGACGCGTGACCGCGTCTATATCACAGGTCATTAGGGTCTTTCAACTACACTAAATAACAACTTTCTTTAAACTAAAATATGATATCACAAAACATCCATTAGATTCGAACCCATGACCGTCTGATCTAGAGGCTGACACGCTAGCCCCTAGACCACACGGTCCCCTTTGGAATTTATATTTCGCCGACATTATCAGGGTGTTTTTGAAATTATAAAAGAAAATAATAATATACATAATAAAAAATTAAAAGTCTAAAATATTTTGATTGTAAAAATTATAGGTACTTTTAATTAATACATAAAAATGTGGCACCTATTAAAGCAATGTGAAAACTTTTGTAAAAATTAACAATTGTTTATTTTTTTATTTAAACTCTAAAATTTAACCTTGAAAATACTTTAAAGAAAAATATTTTTAAACTTCAATTTTAATTAATTTTATCAAGTTGAAAATATTTTTATCGAACTAAAAAAAGTCCACTATACTAAATAATATAAAATCACATCTTTATTCTTTATAAACTTTCCACTTTTATATAAAAAGTTCTCAACTACTAAGTATACAAAAAAAAATAAATTATTGAATATTATTCATGTACCGACATTCTTAAAGTTTTCAAGAAACGGTGAAGCCTGAAGGATCACGAAGAAAGAAAAAAGAAAGGCTTAAAACTAATCACTTTACCTCTCTCCAGCTCTCTAAGTAATTACTTTTTTTTTCGGCAAAAAAATAAATCGCTGGCACGGTATAAAATTACTTCAAGAATAAGTTACATCGATGTTTACATAGTACAATACCGATCAAAAAGTTTCGTCCTTACTAATTTCTAAAAACTAGAATATGTGAATTAAAAATATTTTTTAAAAAATTTAACCGACTTTTTAGTTTTTATAACCTACTTAATTTAAACCATTCAAAGTAGGTACATATTGTTGCCACAAAATTTTCAATCGTTTGATAACCCACCCAAAGAACCGACAAAGAACTGATCGGGGGAAAATTAAGATGAACATTTTTTCCACATCACAGTCGCCATTTTGAATTCACAAAAGTATTTTATACCTTAGATCACTCGCGCAATAAAGGCAAATCAAATGACATCTCGTTTATGATTTGGCTCAAGACAACATGGCCAACGTACGCCAATGTTGACAATTAATGTATTGGCAACCAATGTTGGCTATGGTTGGGCATGTGTGATCATTTAAATATGTCCACACGACAAGATTCTGTTTGGCCAGCGTTGGCCAAGTTTAGTACACTCAATGTTTACCGAATATACACCGGCATTAAACAAAAAGGACAGCTAAGATGACGCAATTATTGCAAGCTTGCTTCAGAGGCAACAATTTTTTGTGGCTAGTTCTTAGTTTCATGCAACTCATAAGTCACAATAATATACACACACTGACAAACATCGCGTAGTGAAAATTGTCCAGTCATTTGGATGAAAAAAAGTCACATTTGCAAGTTGAAACCAGCGTTAGCTAACCCTTTTGACGTGTGATCAAAAAATTAGCCTCAAAGCGAATGTCTTCCAATGCCAACGTTGGTGACTGTTTGTTAAATATTGGTCGTATGAAAACCATCCAAACGGCATGTAGATTGCTCGAATGTCAACGTTGGTCGACATTCGCCATGTTTGGAGCCGGCTTAATGCTTTGTTTCAACAATAGTTAAATGCCAGATCGTCAAAAGAATGTAACGTGCGGTATTTAAGCGTTTCAGTATTAATTAAACAGTAATTAGTCTTTGAATGAGAGTTGATATTCTTTTTCTTTCTTTCTTTTCTCCTTTCTTTCTTTCAGTCTTCAAGCACTTTCAAGTATAATTAACGATGAAATACACCAGTTTTATTTTTAGTGGCAAGTACAAGACGTTTCGACGCATTTCTTTTATTAAAAAACAGGTGTAATATCTTAATATTACCTGATGCAGTAGAAGATTTAACGGGAAAAATGTTGACAGTTGCTATCATTTCTACCAGAAAACCATATCTCTACGAACGACATCTTTAAGAAGACATTTCTCTATGAAAGACATTCCTTTAAGAAGACATTTTTCTATGAAAGCCAATTCTTTAAGAAGACATGTCTTTATGAAAGAAATTTCTTTAAGAAAAGATTTCACTATGATTTTGGATTTAAAATATGTTTGTTGAGATCCTTGATTTATTAATTATGACTTCTGTTGTCGATAATTTAGAACTATTTGATACGAGAGTCGACAAATTTTGAGCAGCCCGTTTGAACAGCGCCATATACATACATAATACCCTACCGGCGAAGCAATTAGACAGCCGTCATAGGCTCTTTGTCGCCGGCCGCAATCCTACACAACATACAACACAATAGCGGCAGAGACATTGACTAATCGGACATCACCATGAATGCGGAACCCCAGAGCGCCTAACAAGCTGTTGATATTGCATTTGCATTAATCAAAAGCTATATAGTTCCACACATAATATAACGCCATTCACATAATATAATATTCCTAAGTACACTAGGGGCTATAAGAATCGTCATACTTACTCAGAAATCACTTTTTGACGTGAAAACTTCCTTAGGGTCGCTTTGCCTGGGCAGTGAACAACGGTGATGTGATACACACCCGACGGTGACGATCGGGGCGGCTACTCGGCTCAAACACGAACACGTATTTCCAATATGCTGGTAATAATTTGTAGTTCATAAGTGTGCTAATACAGAGGTTCCCTAACTGTGCGTCGCGACGTCCTGGGGCGTCGCGGCGCTATCCTAGAGGAGTCACAATTTCAGGACTTCAGTCCTGATTTGAGAAGTTATGGTCAGAAAAGCAAGCTCATCCTGCTCATTAATTGTTTTGTTTGCAGTTTTGTATGTTTTCTAATTATTAGAATTAAAATAAAATAAATAATAATTAAGATTCTATACTTATTTTTTGGAATTTTCTTTGAATAATGAAGAATGCAACCTGTAAAGGGAGTCGCAGTAAAGAAAAGATTGGGAACCTCTGTGCTAATAGATGACACTAAAAACTTAATACGAGTAAAAAGTCATTTGTAGTTCACAAGTGCGCTAACAGATGACACACACATATATATATATATTTTAATTTGTAGTTAATAAGTGCGCTAATAGATATACAAAATTATCGAATCCTCCATGAATTTTAGTTGAACAGCGCAGCTGTCAAAATCCAATTCAAAGGTTAAACACTATTATCGTTAAGGTATTATATTCATTAAATTTAATTGTATAGGCCGATTTTAATATATTTATGATTAAACTGTGCGATTAAAAACTTATATATATTTTAAAAATAGAAAACCAGAAGTTTCCACTTCTGTCGTGTGGTCATAAGCACACACCAATTTTTTTATTAAAGAGTATAGTAAAATATAACTGAATTCACTCAAGTTTTTAGGGGTTCCTACCGAAATGATAAATAAAAAGTTAAATTAAAAAAAGAGGCTTGATGTGTGGGTAAAACCACACTGCTTATAACTTCTCATTGGGTGGCCTTATAGTTTTTTTTATTAAGAAATTTTTTTTATGTAATTATGTGCCAGTAATAAATTATGTGGGGTAATAAATCATATAAATTCTTATCTCTGGAACTACTGAACCGATTCTAAAATTCTTTCACAAATAGAAAGCTACACTATCCCTGACTGATATAGGCTATATTAAATATTTTATTTTGATAAATTTCTCGCGGGGGGAGGGATAATGTCTGTGAGATAGTAACAAAACGTTACTTTGAAATTCTTTTGCATTTTAGCGTATAGTCGGAATCCTACTAATATTATAAACACCACCAGTACCCGGGCGAAGCCTGACGGGAACCGCTAGTATTATATTAGCTGTTGTACGTGAATTATCTAGAATCTAGATGGAACAATATAGCGGAAATTTTCAAACTGGGAATATTCGCATCCTTCAAATAGACTAACTAGGTAAGTAGTGCGCAGTTTCACTAATAATATTGTTATACGTCAATCTATCTCTTAGAGTTAGGGCTGGGCAAAATACAAAATAATATAGATATATATAAAAAACATAATTCAGAATTCATATTATGGAATCGTTCTGCTTAAGAGAATTTAAAAGATATGGTATTAAAGGGAAAAAACTGTCCGTCAAAATTCTGCATCGAATTATACGGGGTGTCCAAATATTGCGTTCTCGGCCGATATTATTGATTTTGGGTGAAAATAGAAAAAAGGTTTAAATACAAATTGAGTTGTATGAAATTTAATGGTGTATAACCTAAAAATATTTATGTTTGTATAGTGTGTTCCAGACAAAAATAATATTATAATAATAATTTCTTTCCAATATACCCTTTCATTTCCCCGGTAATTCTCATAATACCTAATAATTCCAACAAAAATAAAGATAGTTACTTCTTACCACAACAGTTTTATTGATGGATGTACATTTCGAAAGCTATGCTTTCATCTTCAGCAAACACTATACATGTATAGTGTATGCTGAAGATGAAAGCATAGCTTTCGAAATGTACAGCCATCAATAAAACTGTTGTGGTAAGAAGTAACTATCTTTATTTTTGTTTTTATTTCAACCACAGTGCTCATATATTTTTATTTTTACCTAATAATTCCTTTAAATACCGTCGAAAAACCTTAATTCCCCCAGCTTGTACACTATTTCCCCCTAGCTGTTTACCCCTCGATAAAAACTTATATTAAACATTTTTTTTATTCTGTTATCAAAATAAATAACCGCGGCATAAACACTACAACATAATAATATTATTTTCAAAATATTTTTGCAGCCCTATTGAAAGAGACACAAGTGTTCGAACGTTCCGGGGAATACCAGCATCGTTCCCATTCCTCCGCCATTAATTACTGACAATTACGACCTGGGTGCTTTATGGATTACTGACACACGTTCACTGTCAGCGGGTAGGGTGTAGGTACATTATCTACAGTTGGTACAGTTACCAGTTAGGAGTTGGCACGCATGAATAACTTCCTATGTATTTACCGAACTTCGGAAAATACAGGTGGTCTGATCACAAACAAATTTCACGTATTTTAGAAGTGAAACTTCTATAGTGAGGGATAGTTCGTGATACGGTGCCTAGAAACAAATAAGCGACATAATGAAAGAAATATATTTTAGTTATCTGTTATGCTATTAAAGCAATTTCACAAATTCTTCCCAATATTCTTTAATTCCTGACGCACTATTTATGAACTACACAACGCGTTTGGATGGCATTGCGGTCTGTGGTTGGATAGGCAAAAGTTTCAAGAAGTTTCATTTCTACTAATATTAATATACAAGGTGTTTCATGAGGAATGGTATATATTTTTAGCATTATATAATATCGTTCATTTCGAGCCAATTCTCAGTTAAAAATGCCACGCATTTTTTCTTACGCCGAGATTATTAAATTATATTGTAGATTATAGACGCTCGACAACATAGGTCATTAGCGTCTATTACCACGTCGAATACGCTGATATGGTATTTATGCAGTAATTCGAATGGTTATATCTCAGTAATCGTTGAGAATTGGTCACATGTTTATAAAATATATTATGAACTTTTTCGCTCAAAATATTTTTGTTGGAAAGCAGCCAATTATATAATTGATTCCAGACATATCGGAAAAAATCATTTTACCAACCATAGTCACAGTCAGGATTCTAACCTGAACCTTTCCACTTTCGCGGCGGAATGAGTTTACAATACAATTACTCAGCCGTGATATGATTACTAATCTAACATGCCCTTTATATGCTTCGGAATCAATCGATTTTTACTATATGCGAGTGTTAATTCATTATAGTTAGGTTGTAGATGTGAATTCTCGTACTAGCGAGAGCTCATCATGAATGAAAGTGGAAAGGTTCAGGTTAGAATCCTTACTGTGACTATGGTTGGTAAAATGATTTTTTCCGATATGTCTGGAATCAATTACTTAGCTGCTTTCCAACACAAATTTTCAATTACAAATCAGCCGTATATAAATCTATTAATTTATACTAAAATATGTACCATTCCTCCGGAAACATCTTGTAATTACAATAAAAAAAATTTTGATCGGAGGCTTTTTTATTAATCTTAAAATAATATTATTTATTGATTTTCAAATAATTATTTGTTCAAATTCAATAATTCATAGTAAGTACATAATTTTAATGCACACCTGTATAATATAGACATTAGGGATTATATGTTCACATGATGATTTATTTGCTCGTCTTGAAGCAATTAGATGTCACCTTCTTACGTGCGTTACATACATACATACATACATAATAAATACACACGTGCTATTACCTATAAGCTTATAATGAAACTGAATGTCTCTACTCACTGACAACCTCACTCATCTGTCAAAATGATAAACAGAGTGTCGAGCGTCTATAATCTACGATCTCTCTCTCTCTACTTCTCTCTCCTCTCACTCTCTTTCTCTTCTCCCCCTCCTCTTTCCCTCTCACTCTCTTTCTCTTCTCCCCCTTCTCTTTCCCTCTCACTCTCTTTCTCTTCTCCCCCTCCTCTCTTTCCCTCTCACTCTCTTTCTCCTCTCCCCCTCCTCTCTTTTCCTCTCACTCTCTTTCTCCCCCCTCCATTTCCCCCTCACCCCTCTGTATCTCACTCCCTCTTTCTCTCTGTCTCTCTCACAGATCACTGCACTATTTCGACAGTAAGTAGGTACTAATCATTAGTTACTAACTAAACTGATCCCCGTAGATCACCCAGGGTGAACATTGGAATGTAGTTGTTCTCGCAATTGCATTCCAATGTTCTTTGGGAATTGGCGTTCTCCTAGGAGCCCGAGCTTGTAACAGTCGGTTTGTGTATACCGGCTGGCGGATTCTAATACACAAATGGATTATTAATTGTTGTGTTGAAGACGCTAATGACCTGAGTTGTCGACGCGTCTATAATCTATAATAATAATAATAATAATAATGACCCCATAGAAATTCGATGGAGAGGATATTTTGACAAGTATCTTAGAAATAAAAGAATTAATAAGTATGTTGTTATAAAGAAAAAATTCCGAACACTCCTTTTTAGGGCTTGAGAATAGCCGAGCGTGTAGCAAAGCTGTTGTTTACATGGCGTTGCTATGGTTTCTCTATTACAAGTCCCCAGTTCCCGGGTAAAAGCTGGTAAAAGTGTCAATTGGATTTTCAAATTATTAGAAAAAAATAATGGATTCAAAATATGAATTGGTGCTAGGCCCAAATAACCTTAGCTATTGGTGGTCTTTAAAAACACACACAAACGCTCCTTTTTAGCATGTTTTACCCGATTCATACATATATGTATGTTTTCGGATATTTTCATCATAGCTTAGATTCAGTCTCTGAAGAATAATACAACAGTAATGACAAGCCCCGAGTTCCGGACGTAGTACTGAATCCAACCCGCTTCGGCGAGTTCAATAAAATTATCTCGCAGACGGAGCTCGCCCTGCAGGTCATAGTTTGGTGACTACTGATATAGTGCAATATCCATAGATGCTCCTTGTTGGACATTAATTAATTAACAACGCTGTGTATATTTGTCATTAAGATACCATTTTGATTTATTTCAAATGTCGGTATGCATTATGTTCAAAGATTGGTTATGTAATAATATGTATGCATTTATCATTGCATACATGTGCTAAACACTATACAGTCTGTCCTAGACCAGTGCTTCTCAAAGTGGTGGTCCGCGGACCGGCGCCGGTCCGTGAGCAAAATGTCCGCAAGTAGTTTACAAAACATAAACTAAATACTTATGTTTCGTTATTGTTTCATTTGTTAAATAATTGAAAAAATTGTGACCTTTGATTATTCTTGTTGTTGTTATGTTTTCGAGAATCACTACAATATTGTTACAAAACTGTTTTCTGCGTTAGCGGAATAAATATTTATTTACAATAATTAAAAATACAATAACAATAAATGTAACAACGAAAAGTCAATTCTAACAATAAAAAAGCTTAAACGGTAATTATTGAACTAAACGAGCCACTTAAATAACACTTAACAAATAACTATATATACAAGGATTATTTATTTGTAATTATTTTTGTCACTGTATTTATATCAGATTTATTTCTAACGTTTATTTATGTCGGTCATTTACTCAGTTACTTCAGTACTGTTTATTTATATCCACTCCACTATTTATATCACTGTACTGACTGATTCGACCGTTGATTGACTAATATTTATATCACTGCTCCGCTTGGTTGCACGACTCACCATTCACTGATTACCGATTGCGTGACACCGTCGACAGATTGCTTCACTCGTACCGGCTTGTTTATACTTATACGCTACGCGGCTCAGCCTAGTTCGTTCTCGCGTTCTCTAGAACATTCCGGCAGGTACTCGCTGTTCAGTATCTTCGATACCATTCCACGCTTTACTACTGTGACCTATCTTTCTCGTGGTTTCTATTGGAGGCAGTGGCGTAACATCTTGGGGTTTGCTACAATATTTATCATCAAGTTCGATCTTCATATCTCAAGTCTTCTTAATAAATTATTGTTGTTTTCGTTCATGATATAATAAATATTTAGGATATTTTCTGGTCCAAGTACTCGATATCCTAAATATTTACTTCTTTATAATAAGTTAATAGAAGTAAATGTGTCGTAAAACTACTACTTGCACGCCCCTAGTAAATCGTAATTATAACAGTTTTAATTTTAACTTCTGCAGTAAATGCATTTTTACAATGTCTAAAAGGTTACGTAATTTTTATTTATAACATAAAAGATGAAAATATAATATAAACACCATTCCAAATGAACAACTCTTTAATTAAATTAAGTCACAAATTTCAAATTTACAACATTGTGCTGATATTAATGTCTACTGTTTAGCTGCATCTTCCTTTTAATTAAACATGTACGCCATAAAGTCGCGTTTACACTAAGTAAATATTGTTCCACGATTCGCTGTTTTATTTACCACTGTCACATAATTATTTAGTTATTGCAATAAAAAATATTTCTACACGCAGCAGCACCTCACGTTTAAAAAATTCTTTGATTATTTAATTATATAATTACTATTTCCCAGGATTCGTCACAACACAGAATCTGTGAAAATTTCAACTAGCTACTTCTTACCGTTTATGAGATAGAGCCTTGTGACAGATAGACGGACGGACATCATAGGCCCAATAATAGGGTTTCGTTCGGAGGATTTATGCACTTGGCTAAAAGTAACCCAAAACATCAAACTACTTATTTATTATCGACGTGCGTTTCGCTAACCATGTTAGCACCGTTAGGAGATGATTATAAGGCCCGTATTCACCGAACACTGTTAAAGATAGAAGTTACTAATCTTAGAATAAATTTATTCCTTGGAATAAAATTAACTTTCAATTCACCAAGCAATTCATTCGTTAGAATAGTAACTTCAGGTACAAATTTACTTTATACCATACACCTTGGATATTTTGTCACATATTTTGATTCTAAAGCACGTTTACTAAAGATCCGACCGATGGCGCATCGATCGAAAATATAAATATTTATACCCTAGAAATTGGACAGAATAGTTATTCTTACGATTTACAACTGCAGTAAACTTAACTACGTTTGGTGAATTGAATTATAGCTATTTATTCCGAGTAATAGTTACCAGGGGAATAAATCAACGGAATAAATAACTAACTAGACTCGGTGAATACGTGCCTAAATCTAAGGACTAAATTTAACGACCAGAATAAATGAGTTATACTTTGATGTTTTGTGTCTTCACTCCTCATGAACAGAAAAAAATCTATGCCAGTACGCTTACTACCGTTTGACAATGGAAGTCCTACGTCACATTTCCCCTGGGAATCGAATTGAATTTCTTCCAGATCCTAGAACTGGATGACAGTTCAAGGATGCGGGTGTGCAAGCTTTCACAACCGGCATTGTTCCAAGTCTTCATGGTTTCCGGGTTTGTAGGCCGTGGTCCGGTGGTACAAGGACGGAATATGACCGAGTAGAGAACTCACCCTCACCGCTACACACTGCGCAGTTGACCAATTACAGAAAGACGGACTACGACCGAACAGAGAACACACTGGTACTAGGCATAAAAGAAGGGAAGACACCAGTCACTAACACACTGACCTGTGAGCCGCCAAGGAGGACACTTCGACCGCTGCCACATCGCCTTTGAGAATGTCTACCGCAGTTGTAGACGAAACGTCAGGTAGAAATACCACCGGACCACGGTCTACAAGCCCGGAAACCATGAAGACTTAGAAGTTCAAGGATGATTCAACGAATATAAAAAGGTATAACACAATATCGTTTTATAGAAAAAGATGGTGAAATCGAATGCCCTAGAATATCTGATTTAAAAGTTTCTCTCGAGCAAAAGAATTCACGTAACATTGTGTTAAGTTGACATTTATAACGGTCGTCGATGTCAGACCATAGCTTCGTCTCTCCTCGCCGCACTTCGTCGCCTTTTCGACCCACTCGTCTAGATTGTGTTCTTATGTATCCCACGTTCTGCAATAGAGTCAACCCGCGTTGTCTTGTACTTATGTCTCTACTAGATAATATACAATAAAACCGGACGGTCATACCGACTCAACCGTTACTTTTTTTACGGTCCTGGAGTGGACTTCCAACGAGAGATTTTCTTTTCTTCCTCCCATTTGCGAACCTCTAGTTTGATTTGGCTTTTAGTATAGCCACAGAAAGGTTCTGGGCCTATAAAGGTTTTAGTTCCTCCTAAAACCTTTATAGGCCCAGAACCTTTCTGTGGCTATACTAAAAGCCACATCAAACTAGAGGTTCGCAAATGGGAGGAAGAAAAGAAAATCTCTCGTTGGAAGTCCACTCCAGGACTGAAACAATCAAAGAGATTTATCTCGCATAGCACCACAAGGACCAAAGAACTCCTTATTCTCAGCAAAGCAGAACTGAGAATAATGACAGGACTCCTCACAGGCCACTGCCCTTTGAGATACCATCTCTCAAAAATGGGTAAAGTTCAGGATGACAACTGTCGCTTCTGTAAAGAAGCAAAAGAAACTGCCGAACACATTCTATGTGAATGTGAAGCAATGTTCTCCAAAAGGCTGCAACATCTTAACAGGCCTTTTCTAAAGCCTGAAGACATATGGAGAGAAGCCCCCAGAAAGGTTATAAGGTTCATAAAAAGCATTTTACCCGACTGGGAATAAACTATTAGGGGACTCACAAAAGATCTTATAGGTCGCAGTGATTGTGAGATATCTAATGTCTTATCACCCCGTGTAAATCTAATCTAATCTAATCTACGGCTACGAATTATATTTTTAATGGTATCGTATGTTACGTATGGCCGGCGCACCGGCCGAGACACATCTGACCGTTCGCAACCTGACCTTAAGAATTCGCAACATACAAAGGTTTACCAGTATAAAAATACGGGTTTTAGATATTTTTACGGGAGACAATTAAAACAGCAATGTTTTAATGAAGATAATCTATTTTTTAAATTTATATTTATGGTTAGAAAAAACAGCTTTTAAAAGCTCTTCATTTTGAGAAGCAAATATATAAAAATCTTTGCAAGATAACTTAAAATTACATTTGACTTGTAACTTGGAGCTTTATTTACCCTGTATTTTATTTTCGAAATTATGGGTTTTTGTATTATCTTAGCCTAAAAAACGGTGTAACCCGTAAAATACGGGGCATCTGGCAACCCTACTTATACCACAAAAACGGCCGTCTACACACTTCCATTCATAGCGCAGTTGGAATGAATGAATGGTAAATTATAGACGCTCGACCTCTAGCGCAGTTGGTTATGTCTTTGCGTTCTATACATAGGAACCTGGATTCGAGACCTGATGGCAGCGAAGAATTTTTGGCGTGTTTGTTTCTAAATTCTACATATTTATTTATATATTTTTTATTTTTGTTATATTCTTTCTTTGATAATAATTATATTTTTTTTAAACCAAGGTGGAATTAATTAAAAATAATTATTTTAGTATTTTAGTAATAAATTATTTTTAGTTCATAAATGCGCTATAATAGATGACACCAAAAATTAGAAAATCTGAAGTTTTCACTTTTGTCGTGTGGTCATAAGCACACACCCATTTTTTTGTATGAGTTTTCCAATTTTCTTCTTGCTTGCTCTCCAAGCAGACAACAGCAGTATATAATAATATATAAGCGTTATGTTTTTCCAGAGCGGACGAAAGCAACAATTTTTCCTTTTTCGTTGCCTTCGAGCGTGACTGTTTTCTTTCATTAGAGACAATTTTTTGACACACCAAATGAGTACGGTTGACATTTTTTTCTCATTAAAGCTATATTAATCCTGACCCCATGCCGTGCCAGTAATAGTTTTTAGTCAACGATCCAACGTGGAAAATTACATGCATAAGTATTCTCGACAAAGGCTTCAATGTTATTTTAAAATTTAATGACGTTTTTTTAATATTTACAAAACATATTTTAAATTTTGTTAAATATACAGGGTATCCCATGACCCAAGGTCCATACCTTAAGGGCGTGTTATTGTGTGTGTTTTTTAAAAACCACCAACAGCTAAGGTTATTTGGGCCTAGCACCAATTCATATTTTTAATTCATTATTTTTTTTTTAATAATAAATTGAAAATCCTATTGACACTTTCACCAGCTCTCGGGCTAGAACCCGGGAACTGGGGATTTGTAATAGAGGAACCATAGCAACGCCATGTAAACAACAGCATTGCTAGACGCTCGGCTATTCTCAAGCCGAAGTGCGTGTTATTGAAGTCATTTAGAGTTAAAAGACGTCTGTACTTCATTCATTTCAAAAGATGGCGCCACCGTATGTAATTTAAACCAATCTTTATCACAACATAGCAGCTTTTATATTGAAAATACAGTCAATTTGTGTGATCAGTAAGATTCTATAGATAATATTCTTGGTATTAAAGATTTTTGGGTTCATTTAATTAGTTTTAACGTCTGTATATATTTTTTTTACAAAATATTTACAAGAAAAAGGGAAGTAAATATTTTGTTATTGATTTCTTTTTATATAATGTTAAATCTGCGAATGAAAATGTAATGTTATATATATTGTAAATTATTCTCTCAAAAACGTTTTTTATCCGCAAACATATAAAAATATTTGTGATTCAGATACAATACATATGATATGTATGTAATCTATAACTTCAAACATATACACATGTTTTTTATACCTCAAACCAGTGGTTTCCAAACTAATTAAACCATACCGGAAAATGTATTTTTATACGATTTTTGTGTCAATTATTTTGAGTTATATTTAAAATAATGTAATTAATATGAAATTAGATTTTGAAATTTAAATAAATTTTGCAACAAAAGTATATAAGTAAGTATAAGTTTTACTACCCAATTCGTTTTATGAAATAAAAAAAGTCTGAAACGATTTACAGTTTTCTTATTTTAAGTAAATGTTCGAGAAGTCAGCGCTTTCAATGTGTTCTTTTCAGAGTTAAGCGCTTTCCCGTTTTTCGACTGTCATACAAAATCCCACTTCTGCTTCGAGTACGACATGACAAGTAAGCATATAGTAACCTAGTAAACTGTCCACGTATATTTTTTACCTGGAATGCGCGCGCATATCGTGTTCACGGATGATCCGATAACTAGGCAATAGTCTGTCTATATTGATTGTCAATGACTTCTGCTGGCTAGGTGGCAGGACACGATATGCGTGCGCAACCATATTTTTTCTTTTTTTCTTGCAGAACAAGCAATAACGATATCTCGCTCATATTTCGAGAGATAGGTACATTGTGTGTGCTTGTTGAATTTGGAATGAGAATGGAACCCAGGAAGGAGGCACCCATTATTAAGTCATAATCGTATAGGTACTTACTTAACGAAAGTTTCTTGCATATGATTTTTTTAAAGAAAAAAAAATAACAGCTACTAGGTTTATTTGCACATAGTACTAATTCATATTTTTAATTTTTGATAATTTGAAAATTTAATTTATATTTCTCCTTTTATCATATTATGAGAACCTGAGAACTGATGATTTGTAATAAGCGACAGTAAAGTAGAAATATGTTTTATAAAGGCCACCAAAAGCTAAGGTCATTTGGGCCAAGCACCATTTTTTTTAATAATCAGAAAATGTAATTGATTTAATTAATTCGGGCTAGAAAATGGGGGGCTTGTAATAGAGGAGCCATGGCAACAACGGCATTACTACAAGCTCGGGCCTCGACGATTTTCAAGCCCAGTTTAAAAATAAAAACCATTTTAGAAACACTGGAATAAAGAGACCAGTGCAGAATACCAATGGACCTTTTTCTCCCCAATCCTAAATCAACACATTATAGTCTTTCAACATTTTCATATTTGTGGCTAGCGAATTTATTAAACAAACAAAAAAGACCGTTTCTGCTGGAACATATTATTCCAAGTACATATTTTATTATTATGTTATTCACATAAAAAGGCCTTTTGTGTTGAAATTTTTCAAAAAAATTATATCCGTGAATTGTTCAAAAAAGCACTGTCTTTTTTAATTAAAAATATCATAACGTAAATGTTTTATATATCTACTACAAAGATTAAAATAGAAATAATGAAATTTATATTCATAACTAGCTCGGTCCCGCTTTGCCAGGGTGCTATGAATTTATTATTTACTTACCTATTATATTTGAAATCGATTCAGTAATTTCTGAGATTACCCCCGATTTCAACCCGGACTAAGCCGGGCCGGTCAGTTATTATAGATAGCCTACGTCTTAAAGCAAAGTATCACCTATCGAACAGTGAAAAAATTTTGAAATCAGTTTGCTGAGATTATCTCCAATTTTCACCCGGGCGAAGCCAGGCTGGCCAGTTTCAATTATACATCTAAATTTTCCTAGTGAATCAATCTATCTAATCGTGAAAACCGGAACAAAATCCGTTCAGTGAGTTATGGAGAAATCGGTATTCTTAGATTATCCCCGATTTTCACCCGGGCGAAGCCGGGTCGGCCAGTTTCAATTATAAGTCTAAACCTTCCCAGTGAATTCATTCAGTAGTAGAAAATCGGGCACTGCAGACAGATAGACGCGGCGGGGCATGAATTGATAATGCTCCCATCATTACCAAAAATTAAACAGTTTAATTTTTGCTGATGGCAACATTGCTCTCGAACCTACATTGTATATCCAACATTAAAAATCTACTTAGCTCAACGACACGGTTCAGCGGATCGTAAAGAAGTTTCACTTTAAAAAAATTGAAAATATTAATTGGTACTACGCCCAGAAAACCCTGGCAGTTGATGGGTTTATAATCATATATACTATAAGATAAATAATAGTTTTATACGGCTGAAATGCAATTGAAAATTTTTTTTCGTTGGAAAGCAGCCAATTATATAATTGTTTCGAAACATATTGGAAAAAATCATTTTACCAACCATGGTCACAGTCAGGATTCTAACCTGAACCTTTCCACTTTCGCGGCGGAATGAGCATAACTATACTCAACCGTGACGTGATTGCTAATTTAATATTCTCCTTATATGCTTCAGAATTAATAGTTGTAAGCTCATTCCGCCGCGAAAGTGGAAAGGTTCAGGTTAGAATCCTGACTGTGAGCATGGTTGGTAAAATGATTTTTTCCAATATGTTTCGAAACAATTATATAATTGGCTGCTTTCCAGCGAAAAAAAATTTTCATATATACTATATTCTTTCTTTTAATTGAATAAACAGTGATCAAATAATGAACCAACTAAATTAAGAATGTTTACTTTTTAATTTTTTTAACACAATAAAAAAACTTTTATAACAGAATAGTAATCAAAATTGCGTGAGGTGAACTTTGAACTTTAGACAGGCAGTAAATCGTACTTAAAAAACAGAATGTTACATAATGCATGTGATACAAAGTTCCACTGTGAATACCTAGATCTTTTATTATATTTAGGAATATAGAAAATAGATAGGTACACCGTGTCCACGAAAGTTTGATTTTCTGTCACATATTATTTGTGATAAGTACCTACTTCTTAATACTGAACTTTTTTCTTAGGCGCACTTTGCCTGGGCTGTTAACAACAGTGATGTGAAACGCACCCGACGGTGACAATCGGGACTACTCGGCTCAAACACGAACACGTATTTGCAATATGCTGGTAATAGTGTGTAGTTCATAAGTGTGCTAATATGATGACACTAAAAACTTAATACGAGTAAAAAGTCATTTGTAGTTCACAAGTGCGCTAACAGATGACACCAAAACATATATTTTGTAGTTCACAAGTGCGCTAACAGATGACACTAAAACATAATAATATCGTTAAGGTATTATATTCATTAAATTTAATTGTACCTATAGGCCGACTTTAATATATTTATGATTAAACTGTGTGATAAAAAAATTATACATATATTTTAAAATTAGTAAATCTGAAGTTTTCACTTCTGTCGTGTGGTCATAAGCACACACACATTTTTTAAAGGTCACCAACTGTCAAAGATAGGAAAAAATACTCTAAAAATAGAATATTCATTTAGTCGAATAAATTCAGAACCCTAGTAGATAATATTTATTAAATTCAAAAATATATTAAATACTCGATTTGATTCGAAAATTACCTATTTATTAAATAGTCGACTTGCTTAAAAAATTTGGTACTTCTAAATATTTATTGGATAACTTGAAACATATCCGGACACAGTGTAAGTTCCACAATATGTAGGTATACGTTATATCATTATATGTCCCATGCACTACGTCATAATATACGTAATGTACAACTATAGACATAATCCCGGTCTGTTTTTCACACCTGAGCCAATATTTTCCACTATATTTGACGCGTATAATCCGCTGCAAAAGTCACACATCGCATAATATAATATTATGTGACCTGTACAACTAACACCTCTAATATATCATATTAAATAAAGTAAGGGAAAACTGTATAAAAAAACAAGGTAAAAATAACAATATGCCTGAATGAAATGTTCCTGTTATAGGTATTTTTATATTATTGCTGATTTTGAGTCACTGTGTATAATATAATTTTGTTTTGATTTAATGTGTTCATGTTAAAATAAACAGACAGACTGAAATTACAATTAGCTTCACATCGGTTGGTTCATATAAAATATTTAAATGATAAAATGATTTCATTGATTAAATTCACACAGTGCAATTAAAAGGTTTTCTGAATGGAAATATCGGTTTCTTTAATGAAACGGCAGCGTAATTAATTTTTTTGTAGACGCAATTTTAAAGTAATTTTTTGTAACAAACATTTTTTTAACCGACTTCAAAAAAAGGAGGTGGTTCTCAATTCGTTTGTATTTTTTTTATGTTTGTTACCTCAGAACTCCGTCATTTATAAACCGATTTGGAAAAAAAAATTTATTTGAAAGGATATACTTTCAGATTGGTCCCATAGAAATTTCATCAAAATCGGTTCAGTAGTTCGGCTGATTTTAATAAAAGTTAGTAACGGCGTGTGACTCCTTAAGATAAATGTCACTTTTTGACACATCAGACAGCGTAAGAAAGTCGGTTTAATAAAAGTGAGTAACGGCGTGTGCTTCCTTTAAGGTAAATGTCACTTTTTGATGCTAAAAAGTAAAGGTGTGAGAGAGTGCCAACACACCTCGCGTCTTATACGACTGTTTTTAGCATATATTTCAATTCGCAGAACAAAATGTCGGTATTAACCCCCTTGCAGAATAATATAAACACCTAGGCGAGCAAGTTTCCCTCTAAGAGAGGGGGTTAACACCGACATTTTGTTCTGCAAATTGAAATGTATGCTAAAAACAGTCGCCGTAACAACATATTAAAATTTGAACCTTGAACTAATAATATAAATTTCATAGGGTACAGCTGCCACCCCTTTAATACTGACCAATCGATCTGCAAATATTATAATGGCATTATTGGGTCACCGACAAGCTATACAAACAATTTCAGCCTTGAAGCAATAATAATTGTGATCATTTTTTTAGTTACATGTTGGGGGAGGTCTGCATCCCTCCCATACCGCTATCTAGCAAAATCCCTTACTCAGGGCACTTTAATATGCCTCCCTCAACATCTTCACAAAAATAAGGCCTTGAATAAATAACACCAAAAAATTGTCACTAGCTCTCGGTCTAACAGTATCGATATATCAGGACGGATGTCATGAAAAATCCATTGTGGAAATGTATTTTTGTTACATCTTGTGTAAGTAGAGGTGGCTGTATCAGTTGGTAACAAGTCATGCTGAGCTTCAACTGTCGGTCAACTATTCATTCAATGTCTGAGCAGAGAACTTGGTAGCGAACAAACGAAAGACGCGAGCCGGTTGCAGTAAACAAAGATTTGGAGCTGAAGCGACGCAATATATCAACTTCCTTGCGCGTGCACCGTTCTATTACGTGGAATGATAAATGTTGTCTATTTTTTATCACTCACAGGGACTTAAATGGCATCTCTTAGTCCGATATCGAACTATACCACGCCTAAATTCCAAGACATTTTTAGAAATAGACGTAATTGGGTTTTAGAATGAATTTTTTAAATGGAAAGACCACATACAAGTTTTATAGCAAAACTGTTTTTATTTAATTTTTTTGCTTACTAATTAAAAAGTTATATTTAAATAAAAATTAATTTTTAAACTCAGTTCCTATGATGCGCCAAAGAATCCGAACGCATGTGACGTCATTATGTTATCTATGGTCTTTGTATCCATGGTACCAAGTTAAAAATTTATTATTTTTGATAGTATATGTAATACACATACACAAATACCAACAAATGCACACAAATTTTAACATAACGACGTCACAAACATTCCTGGCGCGTTTTGAAGTCACGTGATATTTTTTAAATTTTTATACATTTTAATTAATTTTTAGTAACTTGTCTATGGCTTTAAAAAAAATTTCTTTTCGTTTTTCAATATTATTTAAAATTATTAGAAAAAATTAAAAAATTAATAATTTTTTTAAAATTTAAATACCTAATTATGTGTGGTCTAGTAAAGGAGGTAACAATCAACAACGAAGAATCTCTTTTAATTACCAGTTTCTTATATAATTATGTTATAACCTCAGAACAGAGATAGCTATAGAAACAGCATATCAGGTCGTTTGTGAAGCCACAACTACACACTAATGTACGACCTGTCAGGTACATTATGATTATTCGTGCTTGTGTTCCGTAGTGTTAATTACTCTTTATGGCGTGTTGTGTGCCTGGATGTTATAATAAAGGTTCCAAAACGCTTATGAAAAATCAACCGATTTTCACATTTAATATTGATATTCAAATTGGCCAGAGAAGAGTTCTAAATAAGTTTCAAACATAAAAATGCACTCTGCATTACCGACATTTTCTTAGTATAGCAAAATTTTTATTACTGTCATTGTTTAATGCCAACAGATTTTTTATTATGACATATTTTAAAATTATTTAAGATCTCACAAATGTTAAAGGACAGAATTCGTGGATTTTTTCTAGAGAAATTAAATATTTGCCGATTTACGTAGTACCTATTTTACATTTTTGAAAAATATTTTTTGTAATCGTAAAACTAAACAAAACGTAGTTAGCAATTCCAATTGGAAATTTTTAGATTGTAAATTACAGACGATCAACAGTTTAGTTCATTAACGTGATTTAAATATTTGCAGATTTACGTAGTACCTACTTATTTTACATTTTTGAAAATTGTAAAACTAAATGACACGTCGTTAGCAATTCCAATTGAAAAGTTTTAGATTGTAAATTACAGACGATCGACAGTTTAGTTCATTAACGTGGTTTTGTTTATAACGGGCTTAAAGAATCACCTGGCAAAATTCGTCAGTTAGTTTTGTTACACCTGATATAACAAAAATAATCACTTATTATGTATTTCACATTTAATTCCGTTCTTCACACAGTATTAAATAAGTCATTTTAGCGTGTCTATTTAGAGCCATGTTTGAATAAATTTGAATCTATGTTCTGTCAATTAATCTTAATTTCTACAGTTCACACAAATTGGTTAATTTCACGTAACAATGAGATTTATTGTTGAACGTTATACAATGTGTAAGGTTAACCCGAACATAGGGAAAATAACATTAAGAGAACATTTACAATTTTGTAGTAGGCAATGAAAAATTGTGAAATTGTGTTTTAAAGACCACAAACAGCTAAGGTTATTTGGGCCTAGCACCAATTCATATTTTCAATTCATAATTTTTTTTTAATAATAAATTGAAAATCCAATTGACACTTTTATCAGCTCTCGGGCTAGAACCCGGGAACTGGGGGCCATTTTATGTGTACCTATGTGCATTGTCTGGGTAAAATGATAGTATGTCCTATGAATGCATATGATAACAAAGGAAGTCGATCAACAAAACCTATAATGTTTTTTTTAACTAGATTTTACCCGCGGCTTCGCTAATGCCTGGGGTCTGGAATAATGGAATAAAGTGTGAATATTCTTAATTCATACAATTCCTTATTGAACTTTGACGCCTGAAAATTCCCCGAACTAGAACATTTGGATCGTTTATGAATTATGACATAATAAGATCGTCCCCCGTATCAAAATTTGATAATTTTGAACAGGGTAAGTCTATTATTCCTCATACATAAACAAATAATGTAAACCAACTTTTTTGTTCTTATTTCCTTCCTCTTAATTGCAAATAAGAATTAAAAAACTGTGTCCATTTCAAACGGCTGAGCTTAGCCGCCATATTGTGATGACGTCAAAGCCAGACCAATGAAGCCAGACATACGTCCACGCATAAATAAAGAGAGGTATGTCTATATGGAAAAAGAGAGGAATACTTCCTCGTCAGTCGTAATTCATGAAGAACCTAACCTAAGTTCTAACTGCCGGCCTGTTAACTGTACATAAACAAAATATAAGTGTACTATATTCTCTCTTTAGCTATGGCATCAGTGGGCGTGATTCAACTAGAGCAGCCAATCAGAGAAGGCTGGCTGTGAATGACGCATTCCGTGGCTGTATAATTATATGTTTAAAATTACATTGAAAAATACGCACGTTTGAAAATTTTTTTCTTGTAGAAAAAGCTTACGAAAAATTCTAAAAAAAATTATTTTATCTATTTCTAACGTACATTCCAACCCTAAAAAAATGGGGGACGACCCCATTGCAGTATGATAACTCTTAACAGGTATTTTTCAGATCTCGTAACAATACGTTACTGTTCCGTTTGCGGAACAGTTCCAAAATACCTGTTACTAAACATACTTCCTATCTCTAAACTCCAATTTTATGTTGCTAGCAAGCTAGCAACCTTAACCAAACATTAACAAAGTTAAATCCGTTATTTGAGCGTGTTTTGTTATTTATTTTTGTTTTGAGTTAATTTAAGGTGTTAAAGATTAGTTCTTTCAGCACTTTTAATGAAATCGTTTGCAGAATTTCGAGTAGGCACTAATGTTTAGGTACTTATATTCAAATAAATAGGATTTAAAGGATTAAACGAAATACATCAAATTCCGGAACTGGGGCTTCTGTAAAGTTAGACAAAGGATTAAGGTAAATACATTTACCCCATACCATGATGCACACATCACGACGCGGCATTGAATCTATATTCTCTCTCTGTCTCTCTGTCCCCCCACTCTTTCTTTTGCAATGTTCTCACGTGGAATTGCTTTGTGAATCACAATAAATCCGTACCACTCCGTACAACATTCAGTAGCGTACTACCCAGTGGCGGCGCTAGGATTTTCTGTTAGGGTGGGCCAGAGTTGGACATGGTGTTCTGAAGGTGGGCCAATAACATTTTCCCCAAAATTTCAGTGCTCGTCAAAATTTTAACCCAGATTACTTGCTATAGAATTTACAAGAAAATTTGTTGAAATTTTGAGGGTTAAAAACGTATTTAAAAGATAAACTAGAGATTGGGGATTATTCCAGGGTGAGCCAAGACAGTATATAAGGTGGGCCATGGTCCACCCGGCCCACTCTCTAACGCCACTGGTACTATCTGCACTTGCACGAGTTTAATTTATCAACTAAAACTTCTTTACGCACGGTAGAGTGGATTCATGCTAACGAAAAAACCATAAAATATCGTTTTAATATATGTGCAGTTGTGCCGTAATTTTTACTAATTATTATATTTGCCATATACTGGGTGTCCAAGATAAGCGTGAAATGCATGGGGACTTCCTAAACGGTAAGAGATAGAGATCTGGTTAAATGAGCTAGAAAATGTGCAGCATCCCCACTACTACTACCCTACGCAATCAAACTTTCCATATTTTGCTTGGCTTGCGACCAACAGCTGAAAAACGAAATTTTCTCATTTTATAACTCGCTTATTGAGTTAGAAAAAAATGTTTTCACTTTATTAAGGCCCTTTTTTATGAAGATTTCAAATCTCTGCGCATTTTTTCTCATTTAACCAAATCTTTTTCTCTTACTGTTTAGGAAATCCCCACGCATTTCACCTATATTTTGGACACCGTGTATAAGCGTTCTAAGTTATTAAAATTTTTATCCGTCATAATTTCTAAATTAAAAGAGATACGAACTTGCCCTTGGGCCTAAACGATTCAACATACTCTTTTATATAAGAATATCTTCAGTTGTAAATTATATTTAAACAATATTCTTAAAAATGTCAAAAGTATAAGAAGGTACCCCCTAATTATATTCCTCCCATCCCTTGTCATACTTCATCACATATGAATGACGTCACAAAACATAATTTACTTTTGATACGTGAACATTCTTTTTAGAACGTACTGTATTGTGACGTCATAAGTACTTGAACTTTTGATAAATGGCGTACAGCAAACGTATAGTCGATAATATTTACAACGAAATAACAACTTAGTATATGTCTTATATATAAACTAATTATGTTGAACAAGACGTAAGTCGAAGTTGTGGAACTTTACTTAACGACGTGTCTATTCTAAACAAGATGGTGGGAAGACCACTGAACTTGTTAAAGCTGGATATGCTAATTAATCTAATTGTTTTATGTTTCTAGTCCCAACTGAATATATAATCCATTTAATATAATTAATAATAATTACAGAAATATATTAACAACGAAATAAAAAAATGGTTTATCTGTCTAGACCAGGGGTCGGAAACCTGCGGCTCGCGAGCCGCATGCGGCTATTATGATGTCAAGATGCGGCTCTCCAGTTCCATGCGCAAATATTAATAATTATATTATTTTATTTTCAAAACTCATAAAAAATATTATACTGCATAAAAAACTTTAAACAGGATAAAAACATTCAACAGAGAACAGTGAGAATAGGTGGAGTAGAGAGTATACGGACAGCTGACATTGTTTAAATGTGGCAACACTGTTCTGTTTGTTTAGTTATAATCCTAATCAAATACCATAATATTGAAATAAAAATGTTACTGGCTCTTTAAAAACTGGGAAATTTTGTAAATTGTAACTTTTGGCTCTTCCGTCTCAAAAGGTTGCCGACCCCTGGTCTAGACTTATTCCGGCGATAAACGCTGAAACTAAATCACACATAATATATAAACGTATAGCTTTTAAGTTGTAGAAATGAAATCCAGATGGAGTCACCCCACTATTTTCTTTGATGTGTAACATCTTAGCTCTCGGTATGCGGCATTTGGTGGGACTAATTTCGTGAATGCGACGGAAATGTGAAACAAAAAGTAGAGAGAAGCGCGCGCTATTCAATTTAATATAATTATATGATATTGCGGTGCGGCCTACAGTTGACGCTTGTGCTGTAGTGTCTCAGCGAGCGCACACATTTGCATAGCGTTTGAAAGGAGAGAGAGAGAGAAAGGGAGAAAGAGAAAGAAGACACAGCTGTGAACCGTTCGTTTTGTTATTAAAATACGAGGTTAGATGTTACACATAATTGGCGACTACTGTACGACACGCTCATTTTTATTGGAATATTACAAATAGATTATGAAACAAGTTTTTTGGGAATTTAAAAGAACAAAATAAAATATTAGAAAAAAAACCTTTGAAAGACAAGCTTTTATGGAAATGGACTAAAAAGGAAAAAAATATTTTTTAATAATTTAGGTTCATAATTATAAAAGCGTGGGTCGTGACTAATAAACTATCATAGAATTTCAAAAGCTTTTATAATTATGAACCTAAATTTTCTATAAAAATATTTTTTCCTTTTTAGCCCATTTCAATAAAAGCTTGTCTTTAAAAAGTTTTTTTTTCTAATTTATTATACCTACAATATTTTATATTCTCTATATATTATGCTCGGACTAAAGACGAAAAAACACAAAGAAAAAATAATTATATTTAATTGTTTTCAAAAGGTTTCCATTGTTGTAAGAACTGGTCTATTAATAATTTCTAATTTTTTTTTCATGTTGAACCTGAAACCTTATTAATACCAGCCTAATTATGTCTGTACTAACTTTTATAATTTGTATTATTTTTTCTGACTTCGTAAAATTTTTATCATAAAAAAAGTTGTGAAAAGAGGTAAAATTTTTTATTTCTTTAATTATTCACGTTAATCTCGAAAAGTAGTGACCCGATATGAAAAATTCTTGTGTTTTACCGATATTAAACTATGAAAGCGCGATGTTTCAATAAAAGCTCATGGTAATTTTATAATTATATATCTTTTTAAACTATTCGGTAAGCCGTTCTAAAATTTTGTGTACTTATTTCAGAAATCTTAAGAAGTAAGTTTACAAAATTTCATTCATTTCATCGTCATTTGAGATAAGTGCCATACATCCTTAAACAACTATAGGAGACTAGCCGTTACCCGTGGCTTCGCCCACGTATATTTCGATTTATGATTTATTATCCCCCCCCCCGGCGAGAAATTCTCCTCCTGCAAGCCGGGCTGGTGGTGTTCATTCGCTAGAGTTTTATTAATACATTACTCACTCGCTTTGGTCGAATTTTATAATACATTACTCGCTTCACTCGTTCGCTCCAATATTATTAATACATTACGCACACGCTTCGTCCGTTCGCTCGAATTTTATTAATATATTAGTTATTATTGCCAACCTACTTTATATAAGGAACTCCTGTGCAAAATTTCATGCTTCTAACTTCAAAACTGATGAACTTCAATACAAACTTTCATCCCCTATTTAACCCCCTTAGGGGATGCATTTTCAAAAAAAATTTTTTAATGCTCACCTACGTTATATAAGGAACTCCTATGCAAAATTTCATGCTTCTAACTTCAAAAATGACGAACTTTCATACAAACTTTCATCCCCTATTTAACCCCTATAGGTGATGAATTTTCAAAAATCCTTTCTTAGTGGGTGCTTACGTAACAAAAGGAATCTACTGTCCAAATTTCAAGTTTATATCTTCAGCGGTTTGACCTGGGCGTTGTCTGTCAGTTAGTCAGTGAGTAACGAAACTATATAATATAGATAAGTAAAAATTTATGAAAGATTTGTTGCTTTTGATTATTTCGTTGCCAAATTCAAAATCTGTCCGGACGCATCCAGGCCGGGAAAGGTAGTAATGTATATTATTTTCTGGCAGTTGATCTTATTTGTTTATGTTAACTGTATTACATAATTTTTGTCTAATTATACAGAAAGACATACCTAAGTGTACTCGAATTTGGCGACGATAGGAGTCTAAAGAGATTATTTAATGCATTCGTTAGGTATGTGTAGATATTATAAGAAGTTTAGTGCCAACTTACAACTGTGTGCGAGAGCACAGCAAGTACTGAAGTTATGCTGAATATGCTAATTTGTGTTGTCGGCGTTATATGTGTAGGTACAGGCGGGCCCCAGATACTGGAATTACAATAATTCACATTTCGCCACAGAAATGCATTCGCCACACAAGCCAACCGCTACGACTCCGATAGGGTAAATGATACAATTCCCGGTACTACGCACGAACAAGCACTCTACCGAATACACTACTTATAAACCGAATAATAAACAAGCCGTGAGGTGGGTCGTTTATTAGGACTAAAGTGCGACCCTTGAGGTCCACACGACGAACTTCCCAGTTTGATAAATATTTAATAATAATAATTAAGTTAGATATTACACAGAAAAGTAATCATTTTAATCATTAAAACATAATTATTATTTATTTTTAACAATAATTAAAAAAAAAAACGGCTGAACCGATTTTTATAAAATTTATGTCGGATCAAAATGAACACGCCTCGATTGACACCCTTACGAAGTCGATATATTTTTTATTCGCGAGATATTGTGTAAAATCTACTTTTTTGGAGTCTATTTGGTTAAGAAAAAAGAACGGCTGAACCAATTTTGAAAAAATTTCTTTCAGATCATATTTACGTTAATACGCGGCGATTGGCACCCTAACGTAGTCGATATCATCTTTCATTCTCGAGATTTCGTCTTAGAAAGAAATGGACACATCGTACGTACGTCCGTACACACACACATACATCTTTCTAAAAATAGTGTAGTGACCTTGAAACATAAAAATTTCTTATACATTTTGATTTCGATTTTTGGACCCTTTACAATAACTTCCAATGGGAAGTTAATAAAAAAAATTTAAAAAGACAAAAAACGCGACTGCGTAAAAACGAACTTAAAAGATGGAAACAAGATCAAATGATAACAGGCAGTCGGAGGCATCAGATATTTCTGTTCAACTTATCACTACATCCTATGCCTTCCACTGCATGTTATCATTTGATCTTGTTTTTAAGTTCGCTTTTTATGCAGTCGGGTTTTTTGTTTTTTTAAAATAATTTATTTTTATTTTCTTTCTTTTAGTTGAATCTTCTCATTGTTGAAATCGGTTCAGTAGTTTAGGCTGTACGCGATAACAAACTATCTCACTGCTCACATAACCTGTGAAATTCATAACCCTTCTTTTAGCTTTGCCGTAGTCGGGCAAAAAACGAGTTAAATCATACGCGCAATTAATTAATAAGAGATCTAACCAGTTCTATATATAGTTCATTTTGGAAATTGTAATCAGTGACGAATTCGCAGTTACTAACAAGCATAATGGAGCGGAAAACAATGTAAAGCATTCCCGTTATTAGATTCCCATGCATAAAAACTGTGCCGCTTATATTGCATTGTGAAACTATAAGTATTAGTCACTGACTACAATTCTCGAACTGAACTCCTATATCTCTAGGAATTCTAGTGATATAAGTAGATCATGTACCCTAACTTCGCCGGAATTGTACATGCAATACCGTAAATTTGGTTATGGGATGCCATCTACACTTAAATTCAGTAACTACATTCGCTTTTTCTGTTTTATAGCTGCTTATACGAATATTATTAGGTGTATTTGTCTGAAATGCAAATCAACTAGTTTTTTTTATTTAAAATAAAAAAAATGTTAAAAGGATTCGTATTCATGCAAAAGTCAAAGAAATTTCAACACCTTTAAAACTGGGAAAATTATATTTTTATTGTTAATCGACTCTAAAATGTAATAAAGTAAACTACTGAACCGATTTAAGTAAAATTTATGTAGAACCACCCTGAAGGTATGCCTTATTGAATACAATAAGAATAATCAAAATCGGTTCACAAATGCAAGAGACATGAGGTAACATACACAGTTTATTACTAAAAAAAGACGGCTAAACCGATTTAAGAAAAAATTATTTGACTCTAATCTGACATCTTCCTGAACACACTGGAGTCAAAAATTTTCAAATCGGCGCTGTCAAAAAAGAAAACTTTGATCGAATTGAGAACCTCCTCCTTTTCTGAAGTCAGTTAAAAAAATACAGTCAGACTCCAATGAAAAAGACAGTGTAGTTTTTATCGATATTTTAAGGCACAAACCTTTGAAAAAATGTTGCTTTGAGCAAAATTTGAAATCTCTGAAATATTTTTCAAATTTAATCATTCTTTTAGAAAAACATTTTGGTTCCAGTGAACCCCCGACGTCTTTTCGTTTAGAAGCTATATTTGAAGTTTCTCACAAATTAAAAAAAAAAAACTTTGAGCGCCATAGTAGCTTCTAAACAAAAAGTGGTACAGAAGTTTGCTTAAGCTTAATGGAATCAACTAATCTTTTCGGTTTTGAAAAAAAATCTAAAAAATTGTCCACCTTCGCAATTTTTTTGACATACCTACTATACCATTTTGAAAAAAATATTCTTGTATTTAAATATGAAAGATTTGTTTTTATCAAAAACGCAACCCTGATTATATTTCCAACTATTTAACAATTATTGCAAGAAACAATAGATGCACAGATTTAGAACACCTCCACTCGTGACGTCATAATGCTTACCGATAGATCAAACATGAACAGCTTACATAACATTCACCGGATTAATACGTCATTAGTAATTGCCGGAAGCTATTATTAGCAACTAGATGCTTTATACTAGAGCTGTCATGAAAACCGCTTTTCAACCGATATCAAAATAGGTACCCAAATTTACGAGTTATTTCGATCTTTTAAGAAAAGTCCGGAATAAGTTTGGACACATTTTGATTCTAAAATCACACAGATTTTTTAAACAATGTGTAGTAAATTTGTATTACTAGTTCAAGGTTCAAATTTTAATATGTTGTTACGGCATATATTTCAATTTGCAGAACAAAATGTCGGTATTAAACACCTCTCTTAGAGAGAAACTTGCTCGCCTAGGTGTATATCGTTCTGTAAGGGCGTTAATACCGACATTTTGTTCTGCAAATTGAAATATATGCTTAAAACAGTCACCGTAACAACATATTAAAATTTGAACCTTGAACTAGTAATACAAATTTCGTCGGGTACATGACATGTTTAGGGTGATCTGCCACCCCTTTAATACTGACCAATCGATCGGCAAACATTATAATGGCGTTATTGGTCACCGACAAGCTGTACAAACAATTTCAGCCTTGAAGCAATAATAATTGTGACAATTTTTTTGTTACATGTTGGGGGCGCTCTGCATCCCTCCCATACCGCTATCTAGCAAAATTCCTTACTCAAGGCACTTTAATATGCCTCTCCCAACATCTTCACAAAATTAAGGCCTTGAATAAATAACACCAAAAAATTGTCACTAGCTCTCAGCCTACAAGTGCCTAGCGAGAAATCTGTTAACTTGTTACTGGGCTAATATCTTAATATAAATTTATAATTTGTCCGTTTTTTTGCGCCTAAACCCCAATTTTTTTCTTACTTCACACACTAAAATTTGGTAAAATAATTATCTGGCGACGCCGGTGACAACTCCACTATAATATAGAAATAGTATTGGTTTCTGAATAAAAATCAATATTATTTGACTACAATGTAATCGCGCAATGATTAGAACACAAGGAGTATAGACGACTGTCAATGCTAACTTGCCAGGATATGTACCTATAGCAGACAGTGGAATATCTAATTAGTGTCGTTGTTAGTTTAATCCGCATGCATCTCATGGACCAACAACCGTAGTACTAACACATACACACACACACATACGGGAACCCCCGTGTTGAAGATACAATATACAGGCTAAACTAAAATACGACTAAATAATTATATGATGCATTTCACACTCAGGCAGTACAAAATGGTTAATTATGACGTCGATTTTAAAGAAGCGTATTCTCCACCGGAAGCTACCCCCTGAACTCTTCATCTCAAATCCTTTCCCCTCTGACCAACAGATGTCACTCAAATCATGGCTATTGTAGCAATGCATGTCCTATATGAAAAAAATATCGAAAAAACTCGCTTGAATTTATAATTAACGAAATCAATCCCGTAGTTATAATATTAGTATAGAAGTATAATAGATAGATTACTCACTCGCTTCGCTCGTTCGCTCGAATTTATGATTAATTTATCTCCCTTGTCTGGCTCGCTTGCTCCCGTGAAAAAAATTTTGAAATCGGTCCAGTGTATTTTTCGAGTTTACCTCTTACAAACAAATAAATAAACAAACAAAATCACACTATCTCTTTATAATATTAGTATTGGCTGGGTGCGCGACGAATACGACATCTGATGGCCGCACTAAATCACACTCTATATCCGTTGAAGGAATGACAAATTTTTATAAATAAAAAATATAAAATTTCAGATCGCTAAAAAATATAAGTGTAATATCACATCTGAAAGGGGCTAATAAATATTACGTATTGTGTTGAAAAAAGTAAGTATAAAAAATTTTAATAAATATAAAATACATTTTATTTCGAATGTGTTATGTATTTATGTCCACTGTCCACTAGATGGCAGTGGGAACTTAATATGAACAGCCTGTGAGAACGTAATGCCGTCAGATAATATTCGATGTTGTAAATTATTGTTCTTAGTTTACAGTTATTTTCTTAATAAATATTTTATAGATCAAATCAATAAATGTGTTTATTAGATGTGGTTTTGCACTTATGTTTTTAGCAATCAAAAATGTTTTATTTATAAACATAAAATAAAACAGAATGGAGTAAGTTTAGCTGTCAAAAGTAATAATAGTATTAGTTATAATAGCATTAGAGCTAAAATAATCATAATTTAAAATTTGCAACTACTATTTCTGCCTATATTTCTACAATTAACTACAGAACAACTATTATGCAACATTTTTTAAATAACTTCATTTAATTATTTACAACGTGAGTGTGATTTAACGCTTATTTTGTCCATAGCGTACGCTGCAGTCGATTCGGATGCCCCCACCATATACTCTGCACCCAGCGACTTTAACGCTTTATATATCTTATATGGAGCAAAGCAAATATAACTTTATTATTATTGATTTGCAATGGGCAGGCAGCGGTTCTTAAACAGTTTCGAATTTGAAAAGGCCTGTATAAAGAGGTGTAGAGAGCTTGTTTTGTCGTTGGTTCATTAGAGGACCGCCGTTTCATCAATGAAAACCAACCACATAATACCACACCGTAGCAGTCCGCCCTTTACCTGCGGCCCCAGGTAATTCTGATATTAATTGTATGCTGGAACCAGCCACACGGAACAAAACCTACCGACTACAGTGGAACCTAAACATTTCAGGATACACGCATGTATATGCGACATTGGTAAACTTCAAATACGATGGTTGAATACTAATAACTTTGGTCACAACTCACAAGACATAATAGCTTAGGTAAATTTTTAAAATACGTTCCGATAGATTTTCATTTTGGCAATTTTTTTGATGTGAAACATCTTATGTCGGGCTGTGAACAGCCGCGTGAGAGGAAATATGCAACGCTCCTTCGCTGCTGTTCTCCCCACCATGCACTGTAGCACACGCGGTGTTACAACTTACAGTGCAGTATAGCACACGCGGTGTTACAGTGCAGTATATAGGATTACGTCAGCATAACAATTAGTTGCTGCTTTTGAGAGTGCGTATAAATATGACACGAGGCGAGGCTCTGTCTTAATCTTACAGTGGGTGCCAATTGTTACTATGCTAGAAAATGAAACAGAAAATTCTACAGTTTCAATTGTTGCATGCGATGATAATGAATTAATTAAAATTTTATGGTAAAAAAAATATTTATGGTAAAAAAAAAACTACTACATAGAGAAACCACCGAGTTCAATAACGTTTTCTTTGATGTTTCACATCTGTCGGGGGTCCCGAGACCCACACCTTTTTTTTACAAAAATCGAATCAAATCAAATAGCAAACATTCTTTGTATTTAAATCAAAATCAGAATTTCAAAATTTTTAAAAATCATAAATATCCAATAATACTAAATTTTTGTAATTATTTTTTTATAATAAATTACTTTTTCATAATAGAAAATTTATTTAACAAAAACGAGATGAAAATTCTTGAATATTTCAAATTCTTTCAACCTTTCGATTCACTGTATCATAACTGCACGATACCAACAAATAAAAAAAAACTGTAATATTTCAATCAATGTAACTAGAACCGGCTCAACAATTCCGGAATGCGTATAAATAATGTATGAATAATCGACGGCCTCCATGCATAAACACCCCTTCAGGCACCCCTCCACACCCTTTGCAATCGTCATAATATGCACCGATGAACAAATATCTATTTTATGTATCTATTAATGCGCGCTATAACTAGAATCAGAGTTCATAGATGAGACCTAGCTAAATATATTTCTCGCCCCGGAAAACCTTTATTCTGTAAATAGACTACAGAAGTAGGCGGTCCTAATTTGAGCGCGAAATTTAAAGTGGAGTCGATTGACATGTTGTGTTTTGTTTCACATGTCAACCACTTCCGACTATTTCCGTTTCATCTAATATTTCTAAAATGCCACCCCAGTATGAGTACATTAGACGCAAGGTTATTAGAGTACAGGTTGCCACGTTCCATCGAACCAATCAGCGTAAGCGCGGGAATGACGTCAGCTGGAATTTAGTTTAAATCAAGTACAAAAATTGTTGAAGATTATACTTATTTATATTAGGTGCTTCGTGCAGATTTTTTCTTAAAATTGGCAGGAGACAATAAATAGAAGAATAGATGTTAAAAAATAGGATAATTTTTATTTTTATTACAAAATTTAGGTTTAAAAAATTAAATAATGCTCACGAAATGGCAGATCGTGTTAATTACCTATTTTTTTAAATTTAAGAAACGAATAGAATTAACTAACAAATTGATAAATTATTATTTTATCTTTTATATTCACAAAATATTAAAAATAACCACAAAACACCATAACACTTAACGGCTATCGCAAAATTGACAACTTATCATATTTTTTTCACTAACAGAAGAATCATGTTTCTATTAGGTATTGAAAAAATATATCACAGTACCATGGTTACTGTGATTTTTATTTCCAAAAATTAGCAGCGTCCATGGTCTGATCTTTTCTATTGAAGTGAGCAAGCATGGTATATTCCTAGTGACGTCATCCCCCCACTACTATCTATCGGAACGAGGCAACCTATACTCTACTAACCTTGCATTAGACGTTAATCACGTCAAAAAAAAAATGTTTGAATGGCACACTAGATAATTTAATGTCAATTTGACATTTTCCAATGACGTATAATGACGTCACACAAACAATATGAAGTGCACATAATATCTAGTGTGCTTTATTGCGATAACAAAAGTCAGCCAATAAAGCCAAACCATTTCATTGTGCACAATAAACAGTTAAATGGCGTCTGGTCAACTCTCGATATGTAAAACTAGTGCCCTACTATGCCGACATAATTGCGTCAATACAAAATGGAGCTTTCGAAACAAAACACTCGCGTATTCGAATTAATCCAATACAATTATTGCCATACCCACTATATAATAGCTCTGACTTACATGCATGTATTTTTGGATGTAAAGTTACTTTTGATAGGCCGGTGTCAGACGCTAATGACCTCTGTTGTCGAGCGTCTATAATCTACAATTCAATTCAATTCGACAGGCGGGAACGTATCTATCCCACACTAGTGTGGGAAAGCAAACCATTTCCATAGTGATGTATGTTTATTCGCCTTGATCCGCCTGCTATTACCTACTGACAGCTACTCTCGGCCTACTATAGAAGTGAAGTTGGCGACACAAAATGAATTGTTAAATTTTTTGAAAATACTGAAAATGAAGGGAAAAGCAGCCATTTTATAGTAGGTATGGCAAAAAATACCATAAATATCTCGTGCGTAATGATATTATAGAACTCGTCTGAATGTTAAAACTCGCTGAGGGCAATGTAGCCTAGTGGATAGCGTACTTGGTACCAGTCTCTAGATTACACTGTCGTGGGTTCGAATCCCACCTGAGCTCATGGATGTTTTGTGATGTTATTTAGTTTGAAGTGAGTTGCTATTTAATGTAATCAAGACGCTAATGACCTAAGTTGTCGACGAGTCTATATAATCTACAATAAATAAAGATAAAATTCGCTGTGTTCATTTTAACATAATATCATTTACTCGTCAGTCATATACGTCATTACGCAACTAGATACCCAATCTACTATTTTAGAGGACAGTGTAGTCCAATGGTTAACGTCGCAGCCTCTGGATCCGACTGTCGTGGGTTTGAATCCCACCTCCGCTCATGGATGTTTTGTGATGTCATTTAGTTTTAAGTGAGTTGCTATTTAATGTAATCAAGACGCTAATGACTTAAGTTGTCGACGCGTCTACAATTTACAATAAATAAAATCTACTATTTTAATATGTGCATCATACATACTTGTTTACGGGGACGAAAGTTGGCTTTTGCATGCCAATGACGTTAAACAAAATTCGCCGCGCATGCGCCCAGACCACAAGTAAAGTGTTTTGGTCCCCCAGGAAATTCTTTTCGGGTCGAAAATAAGCGAGTTGGTTTTATCAGGAGCGAAGCCGCGAGTTCAGGATATATTTATCCCAAACGCAAAAAAATTAGACAAAAATAAAATATTAAAATGTAGGGACAGATCTGTTTATTTTGAAATTCTAACAAAATATCACACATTTAAAAAGTTCGCTGCAATTTTTAATGAGGTGATTATTTCGATGTGTTAAAAAAACAAAAATGCAATTCGAGTTATAATTTTAATGAGTCTTTATAAACGAAGATTAATTTTTTTAAGAATACATCAGCACGAAACAAATGAAATACAGTGTACCTTCTGGCAAATAAAAGAGATTATTATAAAAAAGGGAGCTATAATAAGGAAGCGGCAAGCTATGTTCATTTTACGACTAATTAGAAAGGGTTAAAACGTCAGGGCCTGATGCAGAACTGTTTCGTAGTCAACCTGAATTGAATTAACAAAAAAATAAAACCTTTGTTACAAAAAAAGACGGTTGTAATTAAAAATTGTTCTTTCCGCGAGTAATTATAAAATGGAAAAAACATTGTTTAAAATGCAAAACTGTCTCATGTCCAAGTTAACAAAATTATTGAATCGATGTGCGATAAAAATAAAAATACATTTTTTGCAGTATTTGCAATAAAAACAAATACTTTGTTTTTGAGTATTCAAGTAAAAATGCAAATACTGAAAAAAAAATTTTTTTCAAACAAAAATAATGTTATTTAAACGCAAATATAATATTATGTTCTATAATCTATTCATGACAGCAACACTAGCGCTACAGTCGTGATAAGGCTCTGCCTGCGGTTAAGCGCGCAATTTAAAAATAGTAAATAAGCTGTATTAGAAAACTCAAAATAGCTGAACCTTCATAGTATTTTAAAAATCTATTTACAAATTCAAATACAAATAACAAATATTTTCATTGAAATGTATTTCAAATATCAAATAAAATACTGCAAAAGTATTTAAATACAGCATTTGAAATACTCTTATTTAAATACAGTATTTGAAATACTTGTATTAAAATGCAGTATTTGAAATATTTTTATTTAAATACCTACAGTAATTGAATTACTTTGATTGAAATACCGTAATTGAAATACTTTTGTTCAAATATTTAACAAGTCTCCTCACGAGATAAAAGTATTTAAATACAGCATTTGAAATACTCTTATTTAAATACAGTATTTGAATTACTTTGATCGAAATACAGTAATTGAAATACTTTTGTTCAAATACTTAACAAATCTCCTTAAGAGACATGTAAAAATTAAGATTCGAATACGATGACAGCTAGATATAACCTCAAATTATTTTTAAAGGCTATCTTTTGACAGAAGTATAGTTCGGTGACGGGTCAATGAGACTTTTAAAGACCCACTCAGATAGGTGATTACAACGTGCTGTTTGCTGATGTCGACCTAAATTATTCACAAAGGGTTTCTTTATAAATATATTTTCATTGCATCTACTTATACATAAATATGCCCCAGTTGTTTTTTATCTATTTATTATTATAGCTACGTCGATTTGATTTTAAACGCTAATTTCTCGTTATGAACAACATAAATAATTCACGTCCTAATTATTTATTGACTTTACGGGATACATTTGATGCTTCAAACAGTAAGCGAAACGTTAGATGAATAAAAAAATTCTTATTTTATCGTCATTCAGATTCCTATGTCACAGAAGAAAATCTTCACTCAGGTACATTTACTCAAATGATCACAAAATCCTACTACATATTAGAAAAATTATACTACTGTTACGGATCACTCTGTATACAAACGTCAGACAGGAAGCGGTGTCTGCTTGCGGAACACACTGGTGCCTACACGAACATTCTGGACAACGCTAGAAGAATCGAGAATACCACTGAGTTCACGCCACGCAGGTATATATAAACAGCGGCGCGGGTCAATCAGGCAATCAGTGTCTTGTTGAATACGAAGTCAAGTACTGAGCGACGAACAGTGCGTCTGATATAAATAAATCTGACATAAATAATCACAAATAAATAATCCTTGTATGTATAGTTATTTGTTAAGTGTTAGTTAAGTGGCTCGTTTAGTTCAATAATTACCGTTTAAGTTTTTTTATTGTTAGAATTGACTTTTCGTTGTTGCATTTATTGTTATCGTATTACGAATTATTGTAAATAAATATTTATTCCGCCAACTCAGCAAACAGTTTTATAACACTACAATAATTATTAATAATTGAAGGAAGGTTTGGTTGAAGGTTAAATTAATGAAGCTTTACCAAAATATCGCTTGTAACGTTTTGTAATATTTAATTTCATCTTCAGGCCCTGAAGATAAAATTAAATATTTCGAAACGTTACAAGCGATATTTTGGTAAAGCTTCATTAATTTGACCCTCAACCAAACCTTCATTCAAATATTAACATTCATTGGGTCAACACTACTACATACTGAAGACAATAATTATTATTTTTTTGGGGCCAACAACTGTTTGAGGTACCACACTTTCGAAACAGAATTAGCCAAATAAAAACCCTATCTATCTATCTATCTATAAGAATACTTAAACGTCCATATTATGTAATTCGATGTAATGCCGACAATAATAAATTAATGTGTCCAGTTTTTGGTGTCCAATAATATTGCATTTTATGTAACGTATCGATCCACTGTTTTTAGGCATTTTCAAAAGTGATCACGAAAACAACACGTGAACGAAATGGTCATCAAGTTTAGCCTCAATCATTTTTAAACACGAACGACAGCAAATGGAAAGTAGTGATGGGCGATACGAGATGTTTTTACAATCGAAACAATTTTAATCGTTCATAATAACAATCGAGTCCACAATCGACTCGGAGTTTGATTTTACAATCGAAATGTTCGATGGTTCAAGTCGATTATTTGCCACATAGGTTATAGCAATAGCAGCGAATAAGAATACATATAATCGCGATTCAAGGTTATATGCTAGTCGACTCGTTGATTGTTCACTGTTCACACTGTTTAGTCGATACTCACTACTCTGTGATCTCTTCACTTTTGAATTCGTATTACGCGATTACTGCACAATTGATCATCGACTCGACCACAGTTGTTGAGTGATGAACGATTATATATTATGTGGCTCTCGACAGTGTACGTTCAGTACTATGCGACTCGGTCTCGGTGAACTATGAAACTTAACAATCGAGTCGAAGTGACAACCATCGAGAGTCATCGAGATGTTTGAACAGTCGAGACAATCGACTAAAACATCTCGTATTCGCGCATCACTAGTGGAAAGTACCACCCTTCCATGTACAACTTAATAGACGTATGAACCTGCACAGCATGAGTAGGCTTTTTTTTAACGTGTCCATATTTTCCTTTCATATGAAAGTTATTTATGGCACAGATTTTTTTCAATTAATATTTTTTATGATTGACGAGTCGCTCATGACGCTTGCATATACATACGGTGTGTACATTTTAAAATGTAACATAGGCATATCGTTACAAAAAGTAGTAGGCGAGAATCCGATAGGGGATTTTGGGGGTAAGTTGACCACTAGACAGTACGAATTGATACACAATCCAAAATCATCAAGATCATAAATATCGATTTTTATGAAAATCGTACGAGCGATGAGTATTTACATTTCAAAATGGCGGCAAAAAAAAATTAAAATCGGATGATTTTTATGAATAAAAATATTAAAAAATTGTTTTTTTTTATATTTCATTTTAATTCGTTAAATAAAAGCACACGGCCCCCTTCTCCAATTGCACAGTCGTTTCAGATTGCTCGTTGTTGAAACTTCTGTTAATTGCATTCCCATGGTGCGTTTTTGAACGATCACCCGGTATAAATAGAAGGAGTGTGAGTGAGACAGACGTATGGCGCAGTGTGAGACGTTAACATGGGATCGCATGACCGCGTATGGATGGGGTACCTAGAGAGGCAGGTGAAGGTATCAAGCCGGGGGGAAGGGGGGATTCCACGGATACGGGTTAAATTTATAGCCGATATGTGTTTAATTAGTGTGTTCATGTCTAAAAAGGGTAGCTCGGACAGGACGAGGGTTGGTAAGTGAGAGGGAATGGGGGGCGGAGCAGGATAAATCGCAAAGGCCGGCCAGCTCGATATCAGTGTATCTATCTCACAACTTGTTGTGTGTGTGGAGATCGATGCTTGCCAACTCCGTGGAACTCTGCAAAGTCCGAATTAAGATATATCTATGGGAAGATCGATGTTCGGTAGCTCCGTATCAACTCTAACAAGTTCGAATTAAGATAGGCATTAACACTCGGCATGTTTCCAGCGTGTTAGAATTCAGATTTCTCTACTAGAATCGATCCTCGATACCTCCGATTTTCAGTAAATACGAAGTAAGAAATGTCTAGAAGATCGGTGTTCGGCAGTTCGAAAAAGTTAGTAACTCCGAATTAAGATTTCCCTGTTGAAGATCGATATTTAACAACATAATGGATATTCCGCTTAACTGAATTAAGATATTAAAGTTAGTGCTCGATAATTTCCGTGGATTTTCAGCGAGTTCGAATTAAGATTTCTCTGTAAAGATCTATGTTCAGTAGCTTGAAGAGATTAATAACTCCGAATTAAGATGTATATGCAGTAGGTAGATATAGACGTTCGACATTCAAATAGATCTATAATTACTCCGAATTAAGATTTCTGTATAAAGACCTTTGTTCAGTAGCTTGAAGAAACTAATAACTCCGAATTAAGATGTATATATGCAGTATCTATATGAAAAACATGCTTAACAACTGGTTTTAAGATTTCTTTGTGAAAGCCAATACTCCTTAGCTTGGAGAAATGTTAGTCACACCAAATTGAGATCATGATTAAGATTTATGTTCGGTGGCTTCGAATTAAGATTTGTCTGTATGAAAAACATGCTTAACAGCTGGATTTAAGATTTCTTTGTGAAATCTAATACTCTTTAGCTTGAAGAAATTTTAGTCACACCGAATTAAGATCATGATTAAGATTTATGTTCGGTGACTTAGAATTAAGATTTCTCTGTATGAAAAACATGCTTAACAACTGGATTTAAGATTTCTTTGTGAAATCCAATACTCCTTAGCTTGGAGAAATTTTAGTCACACCGAATTAAGATCATGATTAAGATTTATATTCGGTGACTTCAAATTAAGATTTCTCTGCATGAAAAACATGCTTAACAACTGGATTTAAGATTTATTTGTGAAATACAATACTCTTTAGCTTGAAGAAATTTTAGTCACGCCGAATTAAGATCATGATTAAGATTTACGTTCGGTGACTTCGAATTAAAATTTCTCTGTATGAAAAACATGCTTAACAACTGGATTTAAGGTTTCTTTGTGAAAACCAATACTCCTTAGCATGAAGAAATTTTAGTCACGCCGAATCAAGATCAGATGAAGATTTATAATCGTCGACTTCGAATTAAGATTCTTTGTACGAAGAGCAATAATTAACCGTACGTACAATTGAGACACTGTATAGTTAAAAACGATAACCATACACATTGTATGTATTATGAGCATGGTGGCGGTAGTGTGGTGTGACGGTGGTGCATTTCTGTTGTTATTTGTGAGCGCTGACAGTTTTTTTATTGATGTCACAAATCGGATCCGATGTCATAAGCGATATTTCATAATGATTCGACTGATATATGTTAAGTGCGGAATACGTGACGTTCTTCATCCAATCAAACCACAATATAATGTTTGTAAAAAATATGATTCAAGATAATAATAATAATAATAATAATTTATTGACCAAAAAAAAAAAAAGATCAAAAGGGTTAAACGAGTTCAGCATAAAATGCTGCTTTTCAACTCACCCTCACACAAAAACAAATCAACAACCATTTGTGAACAGAATACAATAACATACAAAGATACACAAAAATAGAAATAATAATATTGGTAACAGTGGCAACTCATAATTGTTTAATTTAAAAAATAATACTTAATAAGATAGTAGAAACATATGATATCAATTGTGGCTGTTTTGAATCCATTCTTTGAGCCTTACTTTAAAATTTCTAATACTTAAGGATTTGATTTCATTTGGTAATTTGTTATACCAATGAGCTGCCATGTAGGTAAAGCTCTTAGTAAATTTAGTAGTACGAAATCTAGGAATATCGAGGCGTTTACAGCATCTTAGATTATAATCATTAACATTTTTTGTAATCAATTTATTGAACAAATATTCAGGAATCTTTGTTACCAAAATTTTATGAACAATCAAAATAAAATTTATAATCATCATTATGTCAATACTTATCATATTAGCTTTGCTTCTGTATTCCGAGATATGATCGAATTTACGAATCCCATAGGCGTATCGAAGGCACGAATTTTGTAGGATCCTAAGATAATGTTATTTTAATGATCCATTTTCCTGAGAGTAGTTACTTCAATTATCCACGAGAGGCAGCACTTGTGGTAGGTACAAACATGATTTATTCCCCATTAGTGTCGTGTCATTTTAGTGGTATAACTTAATTATTTAATTAATTTCATAATAATAACAATTTAATAATTGAGTTATACCACTAAAATGACACGACACTAATGGGGAATAAATGTTTGTACCTACCACAAGTGCTGCCTCTCGTGGATAATTGAAGGAACTACTCTCAGGAAAATGGCTCATTATATAGAAGAGCGGTAATTTTAAAAACAGTGACGTTTGTGAAAACTAACATTGAGTTATTTCGAAAAAAGTTAGAAAACCGACTTTGATGATCTTTTTTGTGCTAATGACTTTAGTAGGGAAAATACAAAATTTGTTTGTCTTTCTAAAAATAGTTCATATTTTCTTAAAAAACAGAACACTATCGTAAACTAAAACATACAATTGAAAAATCCATTCATTATTATTATATTATCGGCCGTGATAATTTTGTTTGCAGTACAAAAAAAAATAAAACTACATAACCTCATTTTTCGAATTTGCCGACAGTAAATTTTTTCCCTCTACCTGTTTGCCATAAAATCAAGAGGTGTTAACACGTAATCAATTCCAATTGACAAACGATGAAATCAGGTGCCAATTTTATAATCCTAAATAAAAAATGTTTTTTTTTTATGTACAAATATGAACGCAAATGATAATAGACCGAGATCTAGTGACAATTTTTAGGTGTTATTTATTTAAGGCCTTATTTTTGTAAAGTTGTTGAGGGAGGTATATTAAAGTGCCCTGAGTAAGAGATTTTGCTAGATAGCGGTATGGGGGGGATGCAGACCGCCCTAAACATGTAACAAAAAAAATAGTCACAATTATTATTGCTTCAAGGCTGAAATTGTTTGTATAGCTTGTCGGTGACCCAATAATGCCATTATAATATTTGCAGATCGATTGGTCAGTATTAAAGGGGTGGCAGATCACCCTAAACCGACATTTTATTCAGCAAATTGAAATATATGCTTAAAACAGTCGCCGCAACAACATATTAAAATTTGAACCTTGAACTAATAATATAAATTTCGTCGGGTACATGACACGTTTAGGGTGATCTGCCACCCCTTTAATACTGACCAATCGATCTGAAAATATTATAATGGCATTATTGGGTCACCGACAAGCTATACAAACAATTTCAGCATTGAAGCAATTATAATCGTGACAATTTTTTTTGTTACATGTTAGGGGCGGTCTGCATCCCTCCCATATCGCTATCTAAAAAAAATCCCTTACTCAGGGCACTTTAATATGCCTCCCTCAAAATCTTCACAAAAATAAGGCCTTGAATAAATAACACCAAAAAATTGTCACTAGCTCTCGGTCTTATAACTGGATAGCTTTAGAAGTTGAAAAATTTTATCAAAATTCAGAAACTATTAACAAAAGCCATTCATATCGACTCTGATCCCCATTTACTACAGATTTTGTAAGGCAAATTGCGAACACAAGCCCCACGTCTGTTATTTTAGTAATCCTAGAATACATTGCCCTACCACTTACCAGTAGTGACTCGTGTAAAAACCGGTAAAGTGAGAGTCGGACTCGCGTGGAGAGGGTTCCGTCCTACTTATTCCGTTTCCCGTGAGAATTTAAAGACTTACGATTTTTGATTAGATTTTCCTGTTAACTATGAGTGAGGTCCTACATTCCCTATTTTTTCCAAAATTTTTGGCTCAGTATTTTCGGAGATAAGGGGGGGGGGAATGCTCGATTTTCTATATTTTCTTTAATATCTTTTAAACTACGCATTTTAAAATTATAAAAAAAATATATTTGTATTTCTCATAACGATCCCTTTCATTTGATATGCCACATGATGCATTTGAAAAAAAAGTTTTTTTCTAATTTGCCCCCCAAAAATAACTCCCAAAATCAGAATTCGTTTATTTACGCTATACGTTCTTTCCTTGGTCGGACAGTATATAATAGTAAACGGTTTTCCCGAACATAGGGAAAATAACATTACCTAAGAACATTTATAATTTTGTAGTAGGCTATGGACCATAAGACCTAACGTAAACATGTAGTGGATTACATTGAATAATTAATTTTATTGTAAAAAAGCGTGGGGTAGTATGAAAATATGATACAAAGCACCCCATGCTTTTTTACAATAAAATTAATTATTTTTTTACTTTTTAGTTCATTAAAGCGTGTTTTTTAGTTTTTTTAAATTATAATTTATTTTTGCTTTTTAGTCCTGGAGATCCTGGTCAGGATAATGGGACAAACTTATGGAATTATTGTATTGTAATCGGTCCTTGATAAGTGTGCAAAGTTTCAGTTCAATCTGAAGTTTTTTGTTTTTTTTAGTCCTGGAGATCCTGGTCAGGATAATGGGGACAAACTTATGGAATTATTGTATTGTCATCGGTCCTTGATAAGCATGTGCAAAGTTTCAGTTCAATCTGAAGTTTTTTGCTTTTTTTTAGTCCTGGAGATCCTGGTCAGGATAATGGGACAAACTTATGGAATTATTGTATTGTAATCGGTCCTTGATAAGTGTGCAAAGTTTCAGGTCAATCTGAAGTTTTTTGCTTTTTTTTAGTCCTGGAGATCCTGGTCAGGATAATGGGGACAAACTTATGGAATTATTGTATTGTCGTCGGTCCTTGATAAGTGTGCAAAGTTTAAACTAAATCTGACCGTTCAAAGTTGGTCAAAATCAAGTTCAAAGAAGTCTGTTACAAACTGACAAACAAGCAAGCAAACATACAGGTGAAGCTAATAAAAGCGTGTTAAAAATAGTACAGTGAATTTTTAAACAATTCTCCATAGAAACGGTTGACTATTAAGAGTAAGTCGGAACCTGCTAAATAATAAAAAACAGAGCATCTACGGTCTACAAATTTACATTAGATCTTATGACCAGCCTACTACAAAATTGTAAATATTCTCAACGTTATTTGCCCTATGTTCGGTAAAACCGTTTACACCCTGTATAGATAGATAAAATATTCAATTCAAGGCCTGCTTTGTGGAACGTCACTGTGTCCCTCTATTACATAACATAGTAAGTTAACCGCTCCGATTATGTTTTGTAGAGTAATTATTGTGTAACCAAAGTCGGCTCTAAGCCTGTATTTTAGGTTAAACTTGCAATTAGGATAACACCGAATCACAATACAGCCTAGCCGTTCCGACGATGCGTCATCAATGAACGCCGCCCGAGACGCCGCCACTTCTAAAACTTCACGCGCTAATTATTATTTAATCATACATTTGTTTCTACACGGTGATCGATCAAAAAGTGGTTTTAGTCGCGACCGTTCGATAGATGAAATGAACATTTTATTATTTTTCAAAAATTAAATGGAAATTTTCTTTTTTACATTGAGACAAACTTAGGTAGATATACTGCGCATTTTTAATTTATTAATGTTCTTCAGTTTTGTATTAATTATTTTTATTTTTTTCCGAAATTTAAATCAAACTAATGTTTGTATTTCCATTAGTTTTCTCCAGCGGCTTCGCTGATGTGAACATCAATTAAGAGTTATGGCGGAACAGTTAAAAAAACAAACCTAAATTTAATGGTGCCGTCCGGGTTCGAACCAGCGACCCACTGAGTATAAAGCAGCTGCGATATCCTTACGCCACGCATGTCTGTTTGGGATGGCGCGGTGTTCTCTGCAATAGTGTTGGGATATATATACGCGATTATTCGATTGGACGTGACGTGACGTGATCGGCATGCGTAACCGACCGGAAAAAACGAGGCCTAAAGGTTTCACTTAATTATTGTTCATCTAAAACGGTTTTAAGACGTTCTCTAATTATATCTTTCAAGAATTATCAAAGCCGCGAGCAGGCTAACGCCCGTTACATTTTACAATACCGATTTACACAAAGGCACGCGGGTGACGTGGCACTGTTCCGTTCAATAATAGGGTGTTGGGGGGGTAGAGAACAAGTTGAGACTTGTTACATAAACGCAATCGCTACAAACTGACAGTCAGTCCACCTAATTTGCTAATCTAATCTCGTGCATCGCACGCAATGGGATTATTTTGGATTCAACTAATAAATTCAGTTCATGAATTTCAGTATGAATCATTTAACCAATACTGCAGACATCGTTTCTTTATTCTAGCAAAAGGTATTCTCAATAACAATTTCGAATATACAGGGTAAGGTACATAAAGTGTTAGAGTGCCCGCGATGAGAGATGAAGCCAGGCACGTCATTTTGGCAAACCGCTCATGGATCTCCAAAACAGCCAATAGCAAGCTAGGAGGCGGGCGCAATGCATTTACGTTACTATGACGCGGTAGCTTCATCTTTCGCCGCGCGAGGTCTACAAGCTAATATCTGCTAAAGTCGAATCAAGGTCACCTCCATTTTTTTTATCAGACCATGTGGATTTTTTACGGAATTTTTTAAGACGAATCCAACGACCTGCGACATCAGGCTATTCAAGGTCACTTTAAAGTCATAAATAAAGAAGTTGTGTAATTTGAAAATAACCAATTATTAATTCAAACGTTTCTATCAAGTTAAGTAGCTATAAAACTGTAAAAATGTCAAATGTAAACAGTCGAATCATTTCCGAAACAAGGCTACTTGTTACTAAGTTTTAATTAATAATTGTTATTTCCATATTACACAGTTTCTTTATTTATGACCTTGAATAATCTCAAGTCATAGGTAGCTGGATTCGTCTCAATAACGACTACAAGATTCCGTAAAAAAATCCACATGGTCTAATTACAAAAAATGAAGGTGACCTTGACCCGACCTCAGCAAATCAACCGAAAAGTAAATCTATTTTACCAACATACGTGCCCCTTGATACCTAACAGTTTTTATTCAAAACTTTTTTCGCTACAAGCAATACTTTCTGCGGTATATTAACTTATAATACTTTATGTGTCTCATCCTGTATACATTTATAATGGGGTCGAGGACATCTTGGTGTAACGGTTAGCGTGCTGGCCTTTGAATTACACTGCCGTGGGTTCGAATTCCACATTCGTTCATTGATGTTTTGTGATATCGTTTTATTTAACAATTTGTTACCTTTCAGACGATTTTCCTGAATGAATTTGAATCACGTACCTGTAACAAAAAACAAAGTGTCAAATTCAATCAAAATTGAGTAATTAAGTACAGTAAATTATAGTTCATTATTAGTTGATCATAATAGTTTATTATTAGAATCCCAAAATGTCAGTTTTTTTCAGGGCAAAGCAGATCATATTTTTATTTTGGAAATGTTTATGCCTCGTCTATCACAAATCAACAGTTCCTAGGTTCTATTATGAAAACTGGTGTAAGTTTCAACTAAATTTTGATTTATTATGAAAAATTGAAATTCATAATTGTTTGTTACAATCAAAATTAATAATAAATTGAAAATAATGGATTGACAATACACCCAGATAACTCTGACAGTTGTAAATAAATAGTAAACAATAAACCATCATTCTAGATATTTTTCAAAACTTAGTATACTCAAGTTTTGAAAACGTCAGACAAAATAAATCATGTTATTTGTGAGACGTAAACTTTTCTATATTCGTAAAAAAATATTTCTTCGTCGCAGCGTCAAAACAACATTGTTTATAAAATCAGAGGTAGTGAAAAAATACATAAATCTTCAAGAATCTAAAATATTTTTACTTTTTCCTCAAAACCACTCTATAAGCTCGGCTATTTTTAAGGCCAAGATTTGATTGACACCTCAGATCAGAGATAGCTATAGAAGTGGCATATCAAAGCCTGTATTTTTTATTTATTGTAAATTATAGACGCGTCGACAAATTAGGTCATCAGCGTCTTGATTACATTAATTAATAACAACTCACTTAAATCAACTCACTTAAATCATCACAAAACATCCATGAGCGGAGGCGAGATTCGAACCCTAGACAGTCTGATTCAGAGGCCGCGACGCTAACCACTGAACCACTCTGTCCTCTTACATTAAATAACAACACACTTAAAACCAAATGAGATCACAAAACATCCATGAGCGAAGGTGGGGTTCGAACCTACGACAGTCTGATCCAGAGGCCGAGACGCTAACCACTGGACCACACTGTCCTCTTACATCAAATAACAACACACTTAAAACTAAATGACATCACAAAGCATCCATGAGCGGAGGCGGGATTCGAAACCTAGACAGTCTGATCCAGAGGCCGCGACGCTAACCACTGGACCACACTGTCCTCTTACGTCAAATAGCAACACACTTAAAACTAAATGACATCACAAACATCCATGAGCGGAGGCGCAATTCTGACCCACGACAGTCTGATCCAAATTGAAATTATAGACGCGTCGACAAATTAGGTCATCAGCGTCTTGATTACATTAATTAATAACAACTCACTTAAATCAACTCACTTAAATCATCACAAAACATCCATGAGCGGAGGCGAGATTCGAACCCACGACAGTCTGATCCAGAGGCCGCGAAGCTAACCACTGGACCACACTGTCCTCTTACATTAAATAACAACACACTTAAAACTAAATGACATCACAAAACATTCATGAGCGGAGGCGGGATTCGAAACCTAGACAGTCTGATCCAGAGGCCGCGACGCTAACCACTGGACCACACTGTCCTCTTACGTCAAATAGCAACACACTTAAAACTAAATGACATCACAAACATCCATGAGCGGAGGCGCAATTCTGACCCACGACAGTCTGATCCAAAGGCCGCGACGCTAACCACTGGACCACACTGTCCTCTTCAAAGCCTGTAGGTTATTCGAAACTTTGAGATTCGCGCTGGCTGAGTGACACGTCTATTTTTTTTATTTATTGTAGATTATAGACGCGTCGACATCTAAGGTCATTAGCGTCTTTCAACTACACTAAATAACAACTAACTTAAAACTAAATAACATCATAAAACATCCATGAGCGCAGGTGGGATTCGAACCCACGGCAGTCCAGTCTAGAGGTTGCGGCGCCAAGCATGCTAACCACCAGGCTATACTGCCCTCGTGTGACACGTCTAAATGTCCCTTTTTGTTTCTTATATAAAGCAATTGTAAACGTATTTTCCACTTCATGCGAGAGCTAATTTTAAACACGTGAAATTAGACTCAAGGTCTGACTTTTCTATACTTTTGAAAAGTCATTGGTAGAGAACTGTCAGTTATAAAGCATGGAGTCAACACGTATGTTAATCATCTACACGCTTGTCTTTGAAGTATGCAATTAGTGTTACACAAATAAATTATGTGTGACACTCTTATATACCTACACCTTCATTTCTCTTTCTACGCGACGCCGCCGCCTACTCCTTCCGCCGCCGCCGCCGCCCCCGACAACATATACCCATATGTGTCGTACAGGTCGACAAACGCAGATGTGTTCTCTTAACCCTTTTGACACCCACCCTCTTTAACATTCCCTCTATCTCTTTATTACATAGGTGAACACTTACTGGTATTATATCTCTGTGTCTTCAATAATTTGCAAATTAATTGGCGTTTTCTGTGAAATGCTTTTGAGGTGTTAAGATCTAAGACGCTTTTAGGCTTGAATAATTGTCGTTAAATATGGTTATAATTTATGAGGTAAAATAGCGAATGATTAATTTAAGGTAGTACTTCCATGATTCTCTTTGAGAGGACAGTATAGCCTAGTGGTTAGCGTGCTTAGTGCCGCAACCTCTGGACTGGACTGCCGTGGGTTCGAATCCAACCTGCGCTCATGGATGTTTTGTGATGTTATTTAGTTTTAAGATAGTTGTTATTTAGTGTAGTTGAAAGACGCTAATGACCAGAGATGTCGACGCGTCTATAATCTACAATAAATAAAAAGATTCTCCTTGACATTAAAAATTCATTATATTTTTAGGAGTGGTTCCCAAAGACGCTGTGCAAACACCTACAAAATTTGGAATTTTTTCACTGAATGGAAAAAAAGATATTAATTGTTAAAGTTACATCCTTTTAAATTGAAAGGCCGGTGAATCCGAGTCCTAATTCGGATATAGCAAATAAACGCGAGGTGCAATTGCAATAAATAAATATTAGTAAAAAAAACTCTTTAGAGACAAGCTTGTATGAATGACTAAAAAGGAAAAAATAATTTTTAATAGTTTAGGTTCATAATTATAAAAGCGTGATAGTTTATTAGTCATGACCCACGCTTTTATAATTATGAACCTAAATTATTAAAAATTATTTTTTCCTTTTTAGTGCATTTAAATAAAAGTTTGTCTCTAAAAAGTTTTTTTACTAATATTTATTTTGTTCGTTTTAGTCTTTCAAAATTTTACAACCCTTTGATATCCGTAGGGGTTGAATTTCGAAAAATCCTTTTTTAGTGGATGCTTACGTCAGAAAAGGAACCAACTGTCCAAATTTCAAGTTTCTAGTTTCAGCGATTTGGCCTGGGCGTTGATAAGTCAAAAAAAACCTACGCGCACGAGTCGAACTCGCACTTGACCAGTTTTTTAATTCTAGATGCGAGTTCGAATTCCGGCGGAGGAGGAATCCCATCTGTGACCCCCTTGCAGACGTCTATAAACCTACTTAATCTTATACTAAACGATCAATTTTAAAAGCCAATCGAATGCATTTAATCATAGAAATTATGTAGCGTGAAATTTTACAAGTGGCGACATCATTACATGATGCATTTCACTGAACTAAATGCACAGACAGAAATAGAAAGAAATCAAGCTATGTAGAAGAGAGACAGAGCTTAGAACGGAGAGCGATTAAAAATAATCTCCATTAATTAAACTTACAAATCGTTCTGTAATCACCAGAGAAATTCCACGATTATATGAAGCGTAACTGCGCTTAAAAGTTGTGATTCAACGTCCAGTAAACCAGTGGTGATCAAACTGATGTACGTAGAGTACAAGCATCTGTCGCTTTAAGTTGTGTCGATGTTGACAGAAACTTTATCTTAACAAGAGAGATTGTAGCCGAATAAAAAATACTATTACCCTGGGATGAACGCTAATGAACTCAGCTGTCGAGCATCTATAATCTACTTTCTCTCTCGCTCGCTCTCTCTCTCGCTTAAGTTTGGCTACCGATCGGTAGTGTACCGAGTTTAATCAAGATTTACGCTGATATCTGGTGGTAGAAAATGAAAGTACAGCAAAATGTGATTTCCACGCCTCCTCTATCCCTTAAAAGGATTGATGCTGACATCTGGTGGTAGAAAATGAAAGTATAGCAAAATTTGGTGACCACACCTCCATGTCAAATCCCTCACAGGGATTGATCCTGACATCTGGTGGTAGAAAATGAAAGTATAACAAAATGTGATTTCCACGCCTCTATCCCTTAAAAGAATTAATGCTGACATCTGGTGGTAGAAAATGAAAGTATAGCAAAATGTGGTGACCACACCTCTATGTCAAATCCCTCACAGGGATTGATGCTGACATCTGGTGGTAGAAAATGAAAGTAAAGCAAAATGTGGTGACCACACCTCCATGTCAAATCCCTCACAGGGATTGATCCATCTGGTGGTAGAAAATGAAAGTATAGCAAAATGTGGTGGCCACGCCTCCATGTCAAATCCTTTAAAGGGATTGATGCTGACATCTGGTGGTAGAAAATGAAAGTATAGCAAAATGTGGTGACCACGCCTCCATGTCAAATTCCTTACAGGGATTGATGCTGACATCTGGTGGTAGAAAATGAAAGTATAGTAAAATGTGGTGGCCACGCCTCCATGTCAAATACCTCACAGAGATTGATCCTGACATCTGGTGGTAGAAAATGAAAGTATAGCAAAATATTAAATAACAATTTTCTGTATTAGTATACTTTGATTTTTTCTTTTTGTAAATAAATTTTAATGATTGGAGAGTCGGTTGAATCAGAGCAAAATGCTGAGAGCATTTTATATCAAGTAGACTATGGAACGCTGTACAGAAAGCACGCATGACGTTATGGCCAAACGTTTAATCAATAACATGACATGGCTTCTGTGTGCAGTTTGATTTATGCTAGCCAGGGATCTCCACTGATGTGTACACAAGAACAATTGAATACTACACACAGAATTCAAACTGAATAGGCCGGCCAATACGACAAAAGGACAATTATTTTTTGGTTTTTTTTCAATTTGTAAATTCATAACACATTCTGATTCATGCCAAGTTAAATATGGAAATTTTGTTAGGGATGGGCGATCAATTTGGTTTTTTTAAAATCGAATCGAGTAATTAGTAAATTATTTTCTATGAAAATAAAAATTTAAAAAAAATATATACAGGGCGTAAACGGTTTTACCGAACATAGAGCAAATAACATTGAGAACATTTACAATTTTGTAGTAGGCTATGGGCTATAAAATTTAATGTACATATGTAGTCGATACTTTGTTTCTTTTATTTGGCAGGTCCCAACGATATTTAAAAAAACGCGACGTATATTCCGTTCGTCTACTTTCATTCTTTTGTAGGTGCGGTTTCGATTTAGACGTGCAATCCGCCGCGCCAAAAACGCCGTGGAAAATCCGGCCGCTCTTAATTTTCGAAATCGCATCAAAACTCTTAATGGAGAGAATAGTTCTGGTTCAAGCATGCGCACACGTAATAATAATTTGTAGTAACATCAGTTATTATTCCAATTGATCAAGCAGATAATTAATGAATATTGTTAGCAGCTTGTATCGTCTTGCGGACCAATGAAATGTACCTAACTTCACTACACAATGCTATATATTATACAGGGTTATCATAGTGTATTTGCCTATCTATAAATATCACAAAACGCAACGTCTGTCTGTCCGTACGTTAGTACGCTTATAACTCGAGAATCACAGATCCGATTTACACGCATTTTCAAGTGAAACATCTTAGCGAGACTAGTGAATTGAAATGACCTCGACACATAAAATACCAACACAAAAATTCAAACATGACAGTACTCAGCATATATAATTCTGTTACGCTTTTGTTAACATAGGGAAATTAGCAGTGATAATTTTTTTGAAGAAAGTCGACCGAAAAAACAAGTCGAGTTGGGGCTTTCTTGACATACGCTGCCTAAACCGTTAGAGATAATAATATATCCAATGCAATGTATAGAAGATTTGTTGGTGTAATTGGCGCCCAACGTGGGGCCAATTGTAACGGAATTGGCAGTGACAATTTTCCTGAACCAAGTCGACTAAAAAAACAGGCCGAGGCGGAGGCTTTGTTACTTGGCATACGCTGCCTAAGCCGTTAGAGGTATATCCAATGCAATGTATGGAAGATTTGTTGGCTTAGGTGTCACAATTGGCGCCCAACGTAGGGCCAGTTGTTACATACGGAATTGGGAGTAACAATTTTACTGAACCAAGTCGACCAAAAGAACAAGCCAAGTGGAGGTTTTCTTGGCATACGCTGCCTAAACCGTTGATATATCAATGCAGTGTATGGAAGATTTGTAGGGCAAAATAATATATTCTACAAAAATAGTCCGCGACAAAATATGTCTATCATTGACAAACCCGGGCGAAGTCGGACCGAGCTACTAGTTGTTGAGCTATAATCTACAATAAATAAATAAAATAAGAAAACACACTTGAAAAATTCTACAAATATTGTTTGGTTAACACTCGACGATCGTTTCGGGCTATTAACCCATCTTCAGGAATTAGGAGTACATAATTTGTAGAATTTTTCAAGGGTGTGTTTATTTTATTTTATTAATCATTACCAATTAGTGCTTTGCGAAGAATCTATGCAAGTGATAATAAATAAATAAATTCTAGTATAGGTAGGTAAAAGATTAATCCCAATCTAAGGTCATCTCCTGAAAAGGAGTTGTACACCCGGTATACAGTAAAGGAGTTAATGTTTATTCATTATTCAGTGTAAATATGTACAATCTGAATAATCTGAATATATTGAACCGATGGCTATATTGCATATTGCGACAACAAATTAACCGATTATCTTACAGAACTTCACTGATTCGAAGACCAGGGGGCATACTTTGATGCGATTTAAAAAAGAAGGGTGCGTGGCAGAAATAAATTACGAATACCCTGAAAAAATATAGGTATAATAATCCTTGAAGTGAAATATCAAATAAAAAATCAATATGTTTGTATCGAGGGTACAGACTGCAGATGCGTAAATACCGTTAAACACAAATAATTGTATTCGTTGTCATGGAAAGAAATACATCTACTTTTATTTATCTTATAAAATCAAATGTTCGTAAAATATAATAAATAAAATAATTTTAATTTTATTTTCTTATATTTTAAATTGTTAAAAAAAAATAGAAGCCTTCAGGATTCTAACCTGGGCTTGACGTTTGTACTTGTCGATAGACTCGTACTTTTCCGCAAGATCGCATTGGCTTATGTATTTGAGAACTTAACATAGTTATACATGCTGTGTTTTGTTTTACATGTCAACTATTTCTGTTACATTTAATATTTCTAAAGTGCCACCCCAATATGAGATGTTAAACGTTAAAAAAGAGGATTGAGCTTGTGAATAGCCGAGCGTGTAGCAATGCTGTTGTTTACATAGCGTTGCTATGGTTCCTCAATTACAAGTCCCCAGTTTCCGGGTCTAGCCCGAGAGCTGGTAAAAGTGTCAATTGGATTTTCAATTTATTATTAAAAAAAATAATGAATTAAAAATATGAAATGGTGCTAGGCCCAAATAACCTTAGCTGTTGGTGGTCTTTAAAACACAAAAAAAGAGAATTATTTTGAGATAATAGACTAAACATTAGAAGAGATGAAATCATGGACTAAATAATAATAATAAATATTTACAAATGTGAACTAGGATATAGAAATTGTGATTTTAACCGAACAAGGCGAAACAAATGTTTGCTTGTTTATTTGAAAAAAGAAACGAATTTAGAACATATAATATCAAAATTATATATTGTGCTTTTTAGCAGTCTACTAACAAAATAAAAAAATCCCGGACTCATTATTTCTATTTTATTACGTAACATAAAAAGCTTGTAAATTTTCAGTTTGTTATTTACAAAATAATGAACTAAAAATGTATGACGTTTGGCTTGTACATGCAAAAACAGAAGTCGACCTCTTTAAGGCTATGAACACTTCTTTTTTATTATTAATTTTTAACATTAATATTTTTTTGCTATACCCACTATAAAATAGCTGCTTTACATGAATGTATGTATGCATGTAAAGTGACTTTTGACAGGTCGTTGTGCGGTACGTATATTTCCACACTAGTATGAGAAAGTAAACCATTTCCATAGTGATTTCTCCCTGATCCGCCCGCTTTTACCTATACTAACAGCTCCTCTGGGCCCACTATAGAAGTGAAGTTAGCGACACAAATGAACTGTCAAAATTTTCTGAAAATACTGAAAATGAAGTGAAACGCAGTTGTTTTATAGTGGGTATGGCAAAAAAATACCATATATATCTCGTGCGTAATGATATTATGACTCGTGTGACTGTTAAAACTCGCTGTGCTCGTTTTAACATAATGTCACTACTCGTCAGTAATATACTTACCTCATTACGCCACTAGATATACAATCTGACCTCAGCTGTCGAGCGTCTATTTTATTTATTGTAAATTGTCGACATCTTAGGTCATTAGCGTCTTGATTACATCAAATAACAATCAACTTAAAACTAAATGACATCACAAAACACAATGAGTGGAGGTGGGATTCGAATCCACTACAGTCTGATCCAGAGGCCGCGACGCTAACCACTGGACCACACTGTCCTCCCTGTCGAGCGTCTATAATCTGAAATCGATCTCTAAAACTCGAGGAGTTAAAAAAAAATTTGTTATCATAACCTTAAAAAAATATTGTGAAAAGAGTAAGAATAGAAAAACAAAGATAAAACATCTGAAAACGTGAGTACTGTTAAGTTAGTGAAAATGCTGACAGAACACATTCAGTGGCTTTGTTGAAATTACACTTTATTCTCCAAAAAATTGCACAACGTTAGCAACTCATCGCATAGTATAAAATATAAATATGTACCCCGTAAACTCGTTACATAATGCAGAATAGTAGATTGTATATCTAGTGGTGTAATGAGGTATATTACTGACGAGTAGTGACAGTAAACGAACGATTTAACGAGTCTTAACAGTGACAAGAGTCATAATATCATTACGCAGGAGTTATATATTGTTACGGATCACCCTGTATATAAACGGCAGGCAAAAGTTCTGAGAAACGAGGTCTGCTTACTGAACAACTGGTACCTGCGCGAAAATTCTAGAGAAAGCGAGAACACACAGGGCTTATGCCACGCAGCATATATAAACAGCCAGTGCGAGTGAGTGAATCAATCAGTCAACGGTGAGTCACGCAGTCACGTCTACGAGGGATCAGTAATATAAATAGTGCCGTGATATAAATAAATGAATTGATAAAATAAATACTAGTGTAGTAGTAATAATTACTGTTTACTTGTGTTGATTGTTAGAACTGACTTTTCGTTGTTGCATTCATTATTATTGTGTTTTTAATTATTGTAAATAAATATTTATTCCGCCAACTCAGAATACAGTTTTGTAACAGTATTTTTTATCATACTTACAATAAAATAGCTGATTTTCACTTCATTTTCAGTATTTTCAAAAAATTTTGACAGATATTTTTGTGTCGCCAACTTCACTTCTATAGTAGACCGAGAGTAGCTGTCAGTAGGTAATCAGTAAATCAGAACGAATAAACATAAATCACTATGGAAATGGTTTACTTTCCCACACTAGTGTGAGAAAGACACGTTCCCGCAAGCCGGCCTGTCAAAAGTTACTTAACATGAATGTAAAGCAGCTATGGCAAAAAATAAGCTACGAGTTTACACATCGTCAAATTACACATAATTCTGTACACGGACCAATATTCTTTCTAGCTTTGGATCAAACTGTCGGAGGTTCGAATCCCATCTCCGTTCCTGAACGTTTTGTGATGTAATTTAATTTGATGCAATGATCTTAATTGTCGAACGTTTATAAACTACAATAAATAAAATAAACATCCTCTCAGTAAACCGGACTGAGTGGCGTGGCGTTGAGAGAACAACATTCGCATATTCGGAAACTGTTGGGGTCGAATGGCGGCGGGAGAACATGTGCTCTAGGACTCATTCCTACTGCATTTTAAGTTAAATTGGTATACGCTGGCTAAAGATACAGCAAAGTGATATACCTATGTGAGATATTTATTGCTCTTGATTATTTCGATAAACTCGGGTGAATCCGGGCCGCAAAGCTAGTGAAACATTAAGTCAGTTTACACAAAAATAAAAACTGGTCAGTTTAGCACCTAAAATTCCATTTTAGTGTTTAAGGTAGTTGTCGTGGTATGGGCATAGTGTCAGAAAATTCTAAATTTTCGTATACTCATTAAGGATACTATAATACAAATACCATTAAAATTTGAAGTTGATTGACCATCTCTAACTCGAGATAAACTTAATTAAAGTTCGGATAATTAACACGGAGAGCATAGGAAAGGTTGTGTTATTGACAAGTTTTTTATTTAAAAAAAAAAGTAACAGTCAGAAATTTTCAAAAAACTAACTGTTCATTGATGTTTTTGTTCTGAGTTTAAAAAAGAAAATCCAAAAATTATTGACCGTTTTATTGTTGAGATATAATAACGCAAAGTTCAACAATTTATGAGAAAAGATTGACATTTTTATATAATTCAAGCGAACAAACTAAGTGAAATATGTGTTTCTATGTGAACAACAGTTTAGGTACAATCTCTAACAATTTTTTTTACATTTAACACTATACTTATTTATTGTTTTACAGCGTATTATGAACGAAATTTATTGTAAGGTAACTTGTAAAATTCCATAAAATTTGCTAATAAGACACTAGTGGAACCACACCTTAAATCAAATGAGCCATAGCTTATAAAGCGGGTAATTTCTAAGTACACAGACAATTATTTTGAGCTATTATGAAAAGCGACAACCATTTCTTTAGTAGGTAAACACTATAATAATAAGCGAGCATTTGGACTAACTTTTTGCGTCCATCAACACGGATATAAACAATACGTCATTGTTTCAGGCTTGTGACATCACAGCTTGTGTCATTAGACAAAGATGACGAGTGCCAGAACAAAAGTCTACCTAACTCTCTAACTCTGGGCAATATTTGACAATACAGTGAAATATGCCTACATTATATTTACTAGTGCAATGGCAGCCATTATTACCTACATAACCTCAAAAATATTTTTTTTAAATTTTGTAGGTACCTCCAGCTTTTTACACACTTTTATTACACGGTATCCGGGAAGGGGGAGAGGCTGATTTTGATCACGTTTTTAGTGCAATACTTACTAGTTAGCCATTTTGCCAACATAACCTCAAAAATATTTTTTTTTAAATTTGTACCTCCAGCTTTTTACGCACTTTTATTACACGGTATCCGGGAAGGGGGAGGGGCTGATTTTGATCACGTTTTTAGTGCAATACTAATCAGCCGTTTTTGCCTACATAACCTCAAAAATATTTTTTTTTCAATTTTGTACCTCCAACTTTTTACACACCTTTATTACGCGGTTTCCGGGAAGGAGGAGAGCAGATTTTGATCAGGTTTTTTAGTACCTACAATAAGAATTGAGGTAGAAAATATATACTATAAGGAAAGTCTTACGAATGCGTTTCTTAGGACAGACATTCCCCTCAAAACTACCTGTAAAAAAGAGTGAAAAATGTGACTTTGGTTCCAAAGTTAAGTTTTTGGCTTGCACTCGGAGAACTCTCCCAGAGAATGAATGTTTTTGATCCATAAGTGTAATTCTTAAAAGGTTTAACATGCATTCTAAGAACTTTCACCGAGAAAGACATTTCTCTATGAAAGTGTAACTTCAGTCCCATGGTGTAAAATCTGGTTTGCATTCGAAGAACTTTCTCTAAGAAATATTAATATCGCTCCCAGCATGTTGTATTTAAAGAACTTGGCTTGTATTACAATTAAACGGTCTAGACTCTAGAAGACCACATCGAGGCTTCTAGCTTGCAATCTAAGGACTTTCCCTAAGAAAGAGAGATTCGATTCCAATTCAGATTATAGTTCCTATAGAACCTGGGTGACAATCTAAGGACGTTCCTTAAGAAAGAGAGACTTCGATCCCAAAGTACAAGGCTTGCATCCGAAGGATTTTCCTTAAGAAAGATGACTTGGATTTTAAAATGTAGTTCTTATAGAACATGGCTTCCATTCTCAGAACTTTCTCTATGAAATATTAACATCGGTCCCAACGTGTTGTTCTTAAAGAACTCGGCCTGTACTACAATTAAACGGTCTAGAACTCCAGAAGACCACATCGAATTCGAGGCTTCTAGCTTGCAATCTACGGACTTTCCCTAAGAAAGACAGATTCGATTCCAATTCAGATTGTAGTTCCTATAGAACCTGGCTTATAATCTAAGGACTTTCCTTAAGAAAGAGAGACTTCGATCCCAAAGTGCAAGGCTTGCATCCGAAGGACTTTCCTTAAGAAAGATGACTTGGATTTCAAAATGTAGTTCTTATAGAACCTGGTTTCCATTCTCAGAACTTTCTCTATGAAATATTAACATCGGTCCCAACGTGTTGTTCTTAAAGAACTCGGCCTGTACTACAATTAAACGGTCTAGAACTCTAGAAGACCACATCGAGGCTTCTAGCTTGCAATCTACGGACTTTCCCTAAGAAAGACAGATTCGATTCCAATTCAGATTGTAGTTCCTATAGAACCTGGCTTATAATCTAAGGACTTTCCTTAAGAAAGAGAGACTTCGATCTCAAAGTGTAAGGCTTGCATCCGAAGGACTTTCCTTAAGAAAGATGACTTGGATTTCAAAATGTAATTCTTATAGAACCTGGCTTGAATTCTATGAAACAGTAACATCGGTCCCAACTTGTTCTTAAAGAACTCGGCCTGTATTACAATCAAACGGTCTATACTCCAGAGTCACGAGGACCACATCGAGATTTCACTGTACGTTGTTCCCGTTGAAGTATAAAATGAATGTATATATTCATTGAAGAGGAGGCCAGAGCTGTCTCATAACTAGAGTGATGCGTCATGTTAAATTAACGCAAAGTGCTTTTTATTTGATTACACATTAGTTATGAGCGCATGGAATGATTTATAAACCAATTTAATCATTAAACATGTCGCCCGCCCCACGGCGAACGTCCCATCAAATTGCTGCCACTCGACAATATTTTTTTTTATAAATAGATATAAAATATTCAATGACGAAGTAATTGACAAGTGAAAATTTATTTAAAAGTTAATTTATTATAAATGAACATCAATATTATATATTATTGAAATTTTTTTCGAAGTTTAATTAACTGAAAAAATTGTAATTTTATCGAAATGTTATATCAATAGTTATAATTATTTTTTCGCTTCATTTAAAGGTCACTAACTTTCGAAGTTGTTTATTTTTTCAATTTATTAATATTTTTGATATTAAATTTAAAATCCGATTGATACGTTCACCAGTTTTTAGATGAGAACCTCGAAACTTGTAATGGAGGAGCCATGTAATGGCAACGCTACATGCTCGGCTATTCGCAATCCCATCTAATCTCTTGTGGAGGAAAAAAAAATTATGTTTTAAAGACCACCAACAGCTAAGGTTATTTGGGTCTAGCACCAATTCATATTTTCAATTCATTATTTTTTTTTAATAATAAATTGAAAATCCAATTGACACTTTTACCAGCTCTCGGGTTAGAACCCGAGAACAGAGGAACCATGGCAGCGCCATGTAAACAACAGCATTGCTACACGCTCGGCCATTCTCAAGCCCTGGAGGTAAAAAAAATGACAAGGGGCACAGTAATTACGATTGTGCCGCGACCGAAGACAGATTTATTTATTTATTGTAGATTATCTAGACGCGTCGACATCTTAGGTCATTAGCGTCTTAATTACAGTAAATAACAACTTCCTTAAAACTAAATGACATCACAAAACATCCATGAGCGGAGGTGGCATTCAAACCCACGACAGTGTGATCCAAAGGTCGGTTACGCTAACCGTTACATCACACTGTCCTCCCGAAGACATATAGAACTACTTCTATAGTTTTATATTTACATGACATAGGTACATGATACAAAAGACAAAAAATTATGGCGTAACTATGGTCATTTTTTGTCACACATTTTTTGTAACGCATCATTTTACCCCCTTTAGACCGCTGGGAAAGACAGTTCTACGTCAAAAAACTGATGTTTAATACCATATGTTGAAAAAAGTCAAGTTAAAACGCCATATTGGAAATTTTTATTTTATATTCAGTCCATATGTACACATATTCAAATTTCCACATTGTATTTTTGATTCAGTCATAAAATCTCGCATATCATAAAATAGAATAGTAGGTATGTAAATATTGCAACAACTTCAATAATATCTCGTCTTTGCTTCTACATCCGTGTGTATTAAAAAGTTATGAATTTGTATACAGGGTGTTTGAATTCAAACGATTTTTCAGTGTACCCAAAAATTTGACAAAAAAACAACTCAAATTTATAAATAATAATTATTTTAATATACGTCTCACGCCACCAACTGCCAGAATTATTTCGCTCACATTTTATAATTTCGAAATACTTAATAAATTGAAAAAAATTCTAATGATATTTCCACTAAGTAGTTATCAGATAATAACCTGGTAAGTAGGGTTATTATAGATGAATAATGATAACACCATTTAAACAAGCCGTGAGGTGGGTCGTTTATTAGGACTAAAGTGCAACCCTTGAGGTCCACACGACGAACTTCCCAGTTTGATAAATATTTAATAATAATAATTAAATTTGATATTACACAGAAAAGTAATCATTTTAATCATTAAAACATAATTATTATTTATTTTTAACAATAATTAAAACAAAAAAACGGCTGAACCGATTTTTATAAAATTTATGTCGGATTAAAATGACGTTAACACGTCTCGATTTACACCCTTACGAAGTCGATATAATTTTTTATTCGCGAGATATTGTGTAAAATCTACTTTTTTGAAATGGTTAAGAAAAAAGAACGGCTGAACCGATTTTGAAAAAATTTCTTTCAGATCATATTTACGTTAATACGCGTCGATTGGCACCCTAACGTAGTCGATATCATTTTTCATTCTTGAGCTTTCGTCTTAGAAAGAAATGGACACATACGTACGTACACACACACACAGACATCTTTTCAAAAATAGTTTAAAAATAGTGTAGTGACCTTGAAACATAAAAATTTGTTAAAAATTTTGATTTCGATTTTCGGACCCATTACAATAACTTCCAATGGGAAGTTAATAACGTCATCACGAGCTCGGCTACGCTTCATTAATAATAATTGAATATCAAATTGATACTTTCGCCAATTCTCAAATTAGAAGCTGGGAACATGGAGGTTGTAATAAGTAAACCATAGCAATAATACCGTAAATTATAGACGCCCGACAACTGAGGCCAGCAATAATACCAATTATCTCGGTTACTTATACTCAAAGTCCATACATTTTTTTTTCTCTGTTGTCAAGCGTCTATAATTTACAATGTCTATCAATCCATATATTTGTTTTAATTCAAAAAAGTATTTCAATATTCGATAGGTGGCTTTCATAAATTAAAATGGACGCGAGCTAAACTTGCAAAATATTTTACCATTTTCGCAAGTTATATAAATTTACAAAGTTATAAATTCTTCATTGATGGCTGTTCTAAAATATCCAATTATGGCAGCAAGTTAATTACTAGTTCTCGCTAATGACTTCAGTTGTCGAGCGTCTATAATCTACAATTACTAGTTCGGTATTATTTCATTATGTTGTTCGATTTAATTGTCAATAAACATCCATTTAAATTGATGATAGATATATTTAATTACATGTTCATATTATTACAAATTAATATTGATTTATTATGCCGGTTTTATTTGCTGACAATTTTCAGGGAGGTACTTCACTTATTTTTGAATATGTGAAACTTCTTTAGCCGTGATGAGAGTAATTCTGTTCAACAGCGTAACGAACACGAGAAACGACACCGTCAGAAGTGGGAGAAATGAGCTTCTAGCGGGGAACCGCAACCGATTGGCTGGCCGGTAGGTGCTATTGCGTTGAGGGGGAAACACGATCGACACACCCCTTTCTGTTAACAAACGACATCGTCAAGAGTGGGAGAAATGAGCCGCTAGCGGGGAACTGGAACCTATTGGCTGGCGGGTAGGTATTAATGCGTTGAGGGGAAACTCGAACGACACGCCCCTTTCTGTTTAGAAACAACACTGCCAGAAGTGGTTAAATGAGCTGCTAGCGGAGAATTGAAACCTATTAGCTGGCGGGTACAGATACTAATGCGTTGAGGGGGAAACTCGATCGACACGCCCCTTTCTGTTTAGAAACGACACCGTCAGGAGTGGGAGAAATGAGCCGCTAGCGGGGAATTGGAACCGATTGGCTGGCGGGTAGGTACTAATGCGTTGAGGGGGAAACTCGATCGACACGCCCCTTTCTGTTTACAAACGACACCGTCATGAGTGGGAGAAATGAGCCGCTAGCGGGCAACTGGAACCTATTGGCTGGCGGGTAGGTATTAATGCGTTGAGGGGAAACTCGAACGACACGCCCCTTTCTGTTTAGAAACAACACCGTCAGGAGTGGGAGAAATGAGCTGCTAGCGGAGAATTGAAACCTATTGGCTGGCGGGTAGGTACTAATGCGTTGAGGGGGAAACTCGATCGACACTCCTCTTTCTGTTTAGAAACGACACAGTAAGGAGTAGGAGAAATGAGCCTCTAGCGGGGAACCGCAACCGATTGGCTAGCGGGTAGGTACTAATTCGTTGAGGGGGAAACTCGATCGACACACCTCTTTCTGTTTAGAAACGACACAGTTAGGAGTGGGAGAAATAAGCCGCTAGCGGGGAATTGGAACCTATTAGCTGGCGGGTAGGTACTAATGCGTTGAGGGGGAAACTCGATCGACACACCCCTTTCTGTTTACAAACGACACAGTCAGGAGTGGGAGAATTGAGCCTCTAGCGGGGAACCGCAACCGATTGGCTAGCGGGTAGGTACTAATTCGTTGAGGGGGAAACTCGATCGACATACCCCTTTCCGTTTACAAACGACACCGTCAGGAGTGGGAGAAATGAGCCGCTAGCGGGGAATTGAAACCGATTGGCTGGTGGGTAGGTACTAATGCGTTGAGGGGGAAACTTGATCAACACGCCCTTTTCTGTTAATTGTTTTCTGACTTATGTAAACTTTGGTCAGATCCCAGCAAGTAGCGCAAATAGTAAAGTCACACTTAAAAAAAATTTCTTATCTTCAAATGGTCGCCCCTGATCTCTCGAAACCTGATGTCGGGCCCTGCCTTGCACCTGTAGTTTACTCCACAGGTGCGCAAAAAATAGTCGGTTGTTGTTTGTTTTTTTTTTCAAGAAATTTTGAAAAATTACCACAAGGGAAAAGAAAATGGTGTGCTATAAGTGTTGTTTATGATTGCAATTTTTCACATGCTTAATATAAGAGCAAAATGCACATCCCATTTGCAATTCAGGCTGTCGTAAGTAGACATTATTTATCTGTTTATTTGTCTACTTGCAGCTGACGTAATTTAAGTTGAAGCACGATGCAACGTTCTCAAGTTTGTTTTCGTACCAACTGTATAAAGTTTATAACAACGGAAATTTCACTCAGTGTGGGAGTTTTGATTTTAACATACTCGTATTAACGCAGGCAAGAAGCATCATTAAAGTCTTGCATCTTATTAGGAACACTAAGAGGAATCGTGGCGAAAATGTTTTTCATTTTTGAGGTTATACGGTTGACCGCCATCTTGTCTATAAATGTAAGTTTATAACAACGGAATTTCCACTACGTATGGAAGTTTTGATTTTAACATACCTACTTACTCGTATATCAACGCAATCAATAAGTATAATTAAAGTTTTGCATCTTACTTGGGACATTTTTAGGGTTATACGGTAGACCGCCATCTTGTCTATAAATGTAAGTTTTATAACAACGGAATTTTCGCTACGTATATCAACGCAGTCAGTAAGTATAATTAAAGTTTTGCATCTTACTTGGGACATAGAGTAGAATTGTGTTCCTTTTTAGGGTTATACGGTAAACCGCCATCTTGTCTATAAATGTAAGTTTTAAGTAAGTATCAATAAAGCTTTGCACCTTATTTGGAACATCGAGTAGAATCGTGGCAAATCGGTTTTTCTTTTTTAGGGTAAGATCGCCATCTTGTCTATAAATGTCGCCATCTTACATTCGTCGTCTCGGTGACTCGATCACTGAGACGATGAACGTATAATTGTCTATGACAGGGTTATTTGGCGACATTTTAAAATAAGATGGCGGTCTACCCTTTAACCCTGAAAAGGAATAAAATGTAATCTCATTTTTGTTACCTAGAAAATGTTTGGTTATGTTTTACTATCAATATATAATTCTGCCAAGTTTGACATAACCTCAAAGTGTCAAAACACAACTATACACATAAATATTGAGGCAACTAGAACAAATCAAAAATAATTGAATGTTTTTCACCCCACAGATTTTCGTCACATTTTAATATCATTATTAAACCGCCATGTTTAATTCTGACAAGTTTACGACATAACCTCAAAACATGATTGCATTAATATTGACACACTGGATGAAACAAAACAAGGTCGTGCTGCTTTTATGTTTATGTATTGTGTAACGCAAGCAGTAAAATGCAACAATGTAAGTTTAATGCCTGATGGTTGCATATATTGCATAACATGTCGTTACAGAGAATGCATATAGTTTCCATCATACTTTAAAAGAAGATTGCGTCAACATTCTAAAACAACTTTATGACGTATCCACGAAGCCGTTAGTCCCAACTCACTCATCTACTCTTGTTTAGATAAATTTTAAACATTTCCAAATACATTTTTTTTGCCATACCCACTACAAAATATCTACTTTCCATGCATGTATACCGGCCTGTATTGGGTCGTTCAACAGGCAAACGTGTCGAAAGTGTTTTCATAACATAACTAGTGCGGTAAGTAAACGGTCGCCATGCATGGTAATTTATGTTTATTCGCTCTATCCGCCTTCTATTACTCACGGCCTGCTGTAAATGTAAAGATGGCGACGCAAATAAATTGTCAATATTTTTTAAAAATACTGAAAATTAAGTATTTTGTAGTGGGTATGTCAAAAATATCATAATATTATATCTCGTGCGTAATGGTATTATGACTCGTGTCGTTATCGCTCGTTTTTACATACTGTCATAACTCGTCAGTAATAAACCTCATTACGACACTAATCTGTAAAGAATGGATGTAAAAATAATAAGGTAGAATTCGCTCGATTTTCTAAGTGATTTTACATTATTATTTATTTTTACTTCATAAAAACTTGGACTTTTACTGTAAAGTTAAACAAATTTGTGATTTTTACATAAAGTAAATTAAAATTACATAATTACATAATTTGTGTAATATTCCAATAAAGTGTGTAAAAATTACAAAATAAAATGTATAGTTACATATATAAAATGGATGAATACAAAACAAATTAATGTAAAATTAGTAACCACGCATGCGATTGCGCAATGTGTTTTTATGGAATCTATGCGATGTGCAGGCGATACCTGTTTGCGACGCCAATGTCTCTTTGTGTGCCTATTACCAGATTAATCGCTGGCTACAAATGGACCATCGATAATCTATGTAATCGGCCTTCTCATTTCTTACAGTGTAGAAATACAATCTACTAATAATTGTTATATCCCACTTTCGTTTTTAATCAGGTTAATTAGAAATCGATCAGTGAGTTTTTGTCACTAATTAAAAATACGACAATAAGTATTTAAAAAAAAAGTTAATGAAAACAAACAAAAATGTGCAACTGATTAAAATAAAAAAAAGTTGTAAAAGTAAAAGCGACTGTATAGTAAAAAAAATAAACAGAATAAATAAAAACAAACGGAAAACTGTGATGTATTAGTCTGCTTTGAAAATCAACAAAGGAGGATAGAAGAAAGGAAAGTTGGCGCGGCAGCGCGTTTTAAAGCAAAGATAATAATAAAGTAAAACAGTGTGTTTCGGTATGGAGCAGCGGGCGTTGCACAGTGGGGCATAAAACAAGAAAAAAGTAAAAAAAATAAAAAACTTTTTAACAAAAAAAAACCTCCTTCAAAAATTGCCACTAAAAAGAGGAAAATAATGAAATTTTGAGGTCTGCGCCAATTTAATAAAATATGAAGTCGATTAAAAAGTATAATATAGTGATTAATATCTTCTTTTTAACCAACTTCATATTTTATTAAATTGGCACAGATCTCCAAATTTCATTATTTTCCTCTTTTTAGTGGTTTTTTGAAGGAGGTATATATATTATAAATATTTAAAAAAAATTAAAAAAAAAAAATTATTTTTTTTTTGATCAACTTTTTGGCGAATATGGCCCACTGTGCGTTGTGACGACGGTACGGGAGTGTACCTAATGGTGCATGCTGTAAAACTTTAATCCAGGACGGTTATTGACAGCATAGGGAGGGTCTTAAAATGTGCGAGTTGTCTACGAGCATAGACCAACACGGGAGAAAACAGAACTGTAACTATCCCGTTGTGAAAACTATTACTAGGTTATGTCTTAGGGGTTCCGTAACCAACGATTCCACACTATATAATTCTGTCTGTATGTCTGTCCGTCCGTAACAGCTTTCTAATTCCTAATATAAGTGCTACCTACAATTAAATTGACATCTATTACTGATTTAAATTGACCCCCCTCTTTTACAAATTTTCGAAACTTTTGAAAAATAAATTCGACCTGATTCGTTTGATAATAAGTCTATTTATAGAAAAAATAACGCTGAATCGACTCCAACACCCCGCACTTTTAGTTTCAAAGATATAAACAGTATCTGAGAGATTTATGAGTTTTCTTAAAAATGCCAAAAGTAAGAAGACCCCCCTCTTTGTACAAATTTGCGAAATTTTTGAAAAATAAATTTGACCCGAATCGCTTGATATATTAAGTCAATTTATAGAAAAAATAACGCTGAATCGACTCCAACACCCGGCACTTTTAGTTTCAAAGATATAAACAGTATCTATGAAATTTTTGATTTTTCTTAAAAATTCCGAAAGTAAGAAGACCCCCTCTTTGTACAAATTTGCGAAATTTTTGAAAAATAAACTCGACCCGATTCGTTTGATATTAAATTTATTTATAGAAAAAATAACGCTAAATCGACTCCAACACCCCGTACTTTTAGTTTCAAAGATATAAACAGTATCTGAGAGATTTTTGAGTTTTCTTAAAAATACCAAAAGTAAGGAGACCCCCCCTCTTTGTACAAATTTGCGAAATTTTTGAAAAATAAATTCGACCCGATTCGTTTGATATTAGGTCTATATGGCAAATACACTAATAAAACACAACAAAATTTGATTTAATCAAGACAAGTCTAAAATAGGTACCTATGTCTAATCACGAGATTCAAATTTTGATTCAACTTGTTTGTTTCAAAAGCGTGGTTCATAGAAACTGCCAAAACAAAACAATGTTGTGGTCGACAATATGTAGAGTATTAATGTTGACTCAAAAAGACCCAACAATAAGTAGTCATATGGAATGTATGAAAAGTAAAAAACATGTTCAGATTTTCGAAATTTCGTGAAACTGCATGTCTCACAAACTGGCATCCCATTTTTGTTACCTCAATACTGAGGAAGTAGCGTAGTCAAGCACTGATTTTGCATTCGGAAAGGAAATGCCAAAACTTCGAATAATAAAGACTTTTATTTTTCTCTAGTTTAAATCTATACTCATATTTTGTTTCTAACTTATGGCAATACATATTTTTTTTGTCTTCAAGAAACGGAAGAAAAATCAATTTAACTACGATAAAGTTAAAAAAAACTGCGAAAGGTCATTTAAAGTTTGTCGTTTTTTTCTACAAAATAATAAATATAAAATTTCCCGGCCCAAATATAGGGTATAACCGGAAAATACTTTCGAGTTCAATCTAAGGTCTTATAGTTCAACACTGATATAGTTTTTTAAGTTATAAAATGTTAGGTTAAAACATTCGACATGTTCAACATGTCACAGCACAGCACAGTGTAAAGCCGGCTCCAAACAACATGGCAAATGTCGACCAATGTTGACAGTCAAGCAGTTGCAATGCCATGTGGATGGTTTTCCTGTGCCCAATAAACAGTCACCAACGTTCGCATTGGAAGACATTCGTTTTGAGGGCAGTTTTTTGAACACACATCAAAGGAATTGGCCAACGCTGGTTTCGACTTTGTTTTCATCCAAACGACTGAATGAATTGTGGATTATAGACGCTCGACAACAGAGGTCATTAGCGTCTTCAAACGACTGGACAGTTTTCACAATGCGGTGTTTGTCAGTGTTTGTCGTTTATGAGTTGTATGAAAAATATTGTATTAAGAGCTGGGAACAAGAAATTATTACCTCATTGCGTCATCTTCGCTATCCATTTTGTTTAATGTTGGTGTATATTCGTTAAACATTGGGTGTACTAAGCTTGGTCAACGCTGGCCAAACAGAATCCTGTCGTGTGGATATTGGACATATTCAAATGATAACATTGCGTCATCTTCGCTATCCATTTTGTTTTATGTTGGTGTATATTCGCTACACATTTGGTGTACTCTGCCCAAACAAAATCCTATCGTGTAGATACTGGATATATTCAAATGATTACACATGCCCAACCATACCCAACATTGGTCGCCAATACATATGCCAACATTGGCCTACGCTGGCCATGTTGTGTGAAGCCGGCTTAAGAAGATTCAATATTATTCACAGAGCTATTAGTTATTTATTGAATTGACAGTTAATCTTCAAATAAAGATTGATAAGCTGACTGTAAATCAAAATATATATACAAGATTCGTTGTTAAGCTAAACTTGAAGCTGAAATCGAATTGCATTTTGAATTCGACTCGAAATATATAAAAGTAGGACGAGAATGCAGAGCAGCAAATAAAATAAGACGATATGAAATAATGGAGTTCGCTGCTTTTCATAAATGTCGGGACTTATCTATGAAGCGTTTACATGGAAAGCATGTATTCACAAGACAAAGGAACTACGGAACTATGCAAGGTCCTAATCAATACAGAAAAATAAATTAATTGTGTATCTGTGATTTTTGAATTTTCGGCTTTTAAATACTTTTTCCGTTTGCATTTTCGATTACCAAACCAAACCTGTTAAAAATATTAGTAAAAAAAACTTTTTAGAAACTAGCTTTTATTTAAATGCACTAAAAATAATTTTTAATAATTCATAGGCCATGAACTCTATGATAGTTTATTAGTAACGACCAACGCTTTTATTAATTATGAACCTAAATTATTAAAAATTATTTTTTTCTTTTTAGTGCATTTAAATAAAAGCTTGTCTCTAAAAAGTTTTTTTTACTAATATTTATTTTGTTCATTTTAGTCTTTCAAAATTTTACCCTCTTTTGACACCCGTTGGGGTTTAATTTCGAAAAATCCTTTCTTAGTGGATGCTTACGTCAGAAAAGAAACCCACTGTCTAAATTTCAAGTTTCTAGCTTCAGCGATTTGGCCTGGCCGTTGATTAGTAAAAAAAAACCCTACATTCCCGTTTGAACCCCTTAAGGGATGAATTTGTTTCTAAAAACGATTTATTCATGTATTGTCATCGGGAATACATATGTGCACAAAATTTCAAATCGATCGGACGCTCAACTGTTGATCATCTACAATCTGTATAATGTTTCAATTGTAAGGTTAGTTTTGTACCGTACCGTGGATATTTAGATAAGGAAAGGACCCCGTGGAGGAGGGACGATTACATAGTTCTCTACAATATAAGTGTTTTCTCGCGTTGCGCATGTGCTCTCAAATTCCACTAAATTAAAATGCGTAATTCTGTACACAAAACGGCAAATTTACTTCTCTACTATAAATACTTCATCCATAAAGCAAATACAGACTAAATCCATTTAAGGTCTTGACTAATTTCAACTTTATTAGCTTCGCTCTCTCAACTCCCCTTCCGCTACAACTCTTGTCTAGAGTAAACATACTGTGGTTAAAACAAAACTAAAAGCTAATAATTATAAAAGTGTCTGTGTTTATTGTTATCATTTGTACTTTAACCGTTCTTTCTACAAATTTTAAATTAAATTTAATTAAGTTTACATTTTTTTAAATTTTAATTAAACATATTATCTGGATCTTGTACAAAGTCATATCTCCGATTTATTATTATTAATAATTAATACATTGAAAATCTAATTATTTTTTTCATGTTGTGGTTAATGAGCCATTTTCCTGTTAGTACTTCTTTCAGTTATCCACTAGAGGCAGCACTTGTGGTAGGTACAAACATTATTTATTCCACATTAGTGTCGTGTCATTTTAGTGGTATAACTTAATTATTAAACAAGCCGTGAGCTGGGTCGTTTATTAGGACTAAAGTGCGACCCTTGAGGTCCACACGACGAAGTTCCCAGTTTGATAAATATTTAATAATAATAATTAAATTAGATATTACACAGAAAAGTAATCATTTCAATCATTAAAACATAATTATTATATATTTTTAACAATAATTAAAAAAAAAAACGGCTGAACCGATTTTTATAAAATTTATGTCGGATCAAAATGACGTTAACGCGCCTCGGTTGACACCCTTACGAAGTCGATATAATTTTTTATTAGCGAGATATTGTGTAAAATCTACTTTTTTGGAGTCTATTTGGTTAAGAAAAATGAACGACTGAACCGATTTTGAAAAAATTTCTTTCAGATCATATTTACGTTAATACGCGTCGATTAGCACCCTAACGTAGTCGATATCATTCTTCATTCGAGATTTCGTCTTAGAAAGAAATGGACACATACGTACGTACGTACGTACATACGTACACATACACACACAGACATCTATGTAAAAATAGTGTAGTGACCTTGAAACATAAAAATTTGTTGTACATTTTGATTTAGATTTTCGGACCCATTACAATAACTTCCAATGGGAAGTTAATAAAGACAACACAACGAGCTCGGCTAAAATAGATAGATTTCAGATTATAAACGCTCGACAACTAAGGTCTATGTAATTATAAATTGTTGCACGTGTGTAAAATAATTAACATAAATACGAGACAATCGATCTGAACGATCAGTCGACACGAAATGCATAAAATCCCATACTAAAGACATCCATCATTTTATTTGACGTCTGGAAATAGGGTGAAATTTCCAGCGGCCCATTACGAAAAATGCACGTAATAATTTTCTCTATAGAAGGACTGCATAATGTTTATTTCATATGATTGAATGGAAAATTATGATTGATTCAAAATCAATACAATGTCTTTTTTTAATGATTTATTAAAAAATAATATACACTGACAGCAGATGCATGAATATATATATTTTTTATTGATTTGGCTTGTCTGTATTTATTTGTCTTTATCAATAAATAAAAAATTCCCCCAAGCTACCCTCAAAAAATATTTACCTTAATGCAAACTTCATTAAGTAATCCTTTTTTTGAAGTCGGTTAAAAATATAAAAATTATTTTACAATAGACGTAATCGCTCAATAAAATCATTGACTAAACGACATCGTTAAAATAGGATCGTATTGTTGACTAACGGTTCTTATGACAACTTAAGACCGTTTTATATTGTTGTAACACGATTTGAAAAGACGTGCTTTTAATAATACGACTCCGCTATATATTTGCTTGAATTCTTGCGAATATATAATATTCGTTTTATCAAGTCGTCGTTGTATACGGGAAACAGAAAGATTCGGAGACGAGTCAAGGCCCGAAGGCAGCTCTGCTTCTTTTAGACCTCGTTTGAAACAACTTGTGTCGCTCTGCTGTTTTGTTTTATAACCTCAATTCAGCGCATACGTACCTGCCGCTGCCATTTCTATTTTTACCCGACTACATCGAATGTTTCTAATGATTTCAGTTGTCAACCGTCTATAATCTACAATCTCTATCTCTCTCGAATATTAACACTAGTCAAATGAATGCATAACGGCTGCATCAGTATATATGAAACACCCATTTAATGACGTAACATAATGCTGTAGTCAGGAAAAATTCATTATTTCAAATCTTAATGATGGTATTACATGGTTAGCTAAACCTGCGTACAAAAATTCGACGTCACAAAAATCATGGGGCGTAATATTTTAAAAATTTTATGCATACTTTAATTCTGTTTTGTTATTAATATTATTATCCATTATCTATAAAAAAAAATAAAACAAGCCGTGAGGTAGGTCGTTTATTAGAATTAAAGTGCGACCCTTGAGGTCCACACGACGAGCTTCCCAGTTTGATAAATATTTAATAATAATAATTAAATTAGATATTACACAGAAAAGTAATCATTAATCATTAAAACATAATTATTATTTATTTTTAACAATAATAAAAAAAAAACGGCTGAACCGATTTTTATAAAATTTATTTCGGATCAAAATGACGTTAACACACCTCGAGTGACACCCTTACGAAGTCGATATAATTTTTTATTCGCGAGATATTGTGTAAAATCTACTTTTTTGGAGTCTATTTGGTTAAGAAAAAAGAACGGCTGAACCGATTTTGAAAAAATTTCTTTCAGATCATATTTACGTTAATACGCGTCGATTGGCACTCTAACGTAGTCGATATCATTTTTCATTCTCGAGATTTCGTCTTAGAAAGAAATGGTCACATACGTACGTACACACACACACAGGCATCTTTCTAAAAAGAGTGTAAAAATAGTGTAGTGACCTTGAAGCATAAAAATTTGTTATACATTTTGATTTCGATTTTCGGAACCATTACAATGTAACTTCCAATGGGAAGTTAATTAGAATTTTACGTCACGTGATGCATCAGTAAGACAACTTAAAGTTTTTGTGAACATTCGTACTCACACAAATATCGCGGTGCCAGGGGTGACCAAAAAATAAACTTCTATACGTATAATCCAACTCTCACGTGCAATTTTGAGTTTGTTCCAGTTTCCTCTACAATCGTTGCATCGCACATAGAAATAGAGAAACGTATTTTGCCCGGAGCTACATACAGGGATTCTAAAAAAGTTACCTACCTACATCAAACAAACTATATTATTATTATCGAAATAGTATTGCTTTAGTTCTCTTGTAGGTATTTATTTAATACGTGTTATTATCAAAGACATACGTGTTTCTTTGGTGTGACATTTTCTATTATATAATAGTTCTCGTCTACATTTACCGCTTTCGGTTCCGGGCTCATGAGAATAGTCGAGCGTGTAGCAAATAGTGTTGCCGTCTAGACAAGACAAGACTTTAAAAGTCTTGTCTTGTCTTGAAATATCAAGACAAGACTGCACTTAAGTCTTCTTTTGAAATATCAAGACTTCACCAAGTCTAAGTCTAGATTAAAAAACTCTTGTCTTGTCTAATATCAAGACTCTAGATTATTTTCAAGAATCTAGATTAGTAGTTTTAGGTAAAGTAAACCTTTACATACTACTACTTAGTTTATCTAGACTCTTGAAAATTGTCTAGAGTTTTGGCAAGAGTCTTGATCTAGATAAAGCAAGTCTTGTCTTGTCTTGTTTTGTTTTGAAAATTTCTAGACAAGACTTTTGCAAGTTTTGTCTTGAAAATCTAGACAAGACAAGACAGTCTATATCTAGAAGGCAACAATGCCGTTGCCATGACACCTCTATTACAAGCCCTCAGCTCCCAGGTTTTAATCCAAGAACTGCTATGAAAGTGTCAATTGAATTTTTAATTTATTATTTAAAAAAAATTGCAAATATGAATTGGTGCTAGGTCCAGATAATCTTAGCTGTTGGTGGCCTTAGAAAGAACTTTCGGTTCCGAAAGATGGAGCCCATTGAAGACGTGATCAAGGCTAGGTAAACCCAAGCCACATTTTTGGAAAAAATATTAATAAGTCAAAAACGGTTGGTTTTACAGGCACAGTATAAACACAAACTGAATTCAGAATGTTATGGAGAACTTAAAAAAGCAATAATATACGGAGTGTTTTGTTTAAAATAACAAAGTTGATCAACTTCAGGTATTCCTATATAATCGTAAATAGGTACCAGACTTTTGAAAATATTTTTACTGGACAGAATCTATTAATTTATGATCGTACTATACCCAGGGCCGGCGCTAGGATTTTCGTCGTTCTCACGCCCCTGTCCCCTCCAAAAAAAATTTACTCCAAAATTTTGTTTTTTCTTTGGAAATAAAAAATTTTAATGCAAAAAATCAAATAACATTTTTTATGTTGGGAAAATGTTTTAATGCTCGCAGTTTTAAACACGTCACATATAATAGGTAAACCCCGGGCCGGCGGGCCCCCTTCGGGGGTCCGGACCCGGGGTACCTTTGACCCGTTTACCCCCCATAACGCTGGCCCTGACTAGACCTACATGTTTAGACAAATATGTTTTTTCAGTTTCTCTCATAGACCATCTACGTGAACCACCTAAACATTAATACATTATTTTTAAATATTTAAATGATTGGACAACCCTGTCACGTGTTCACTTTATTTCAGTTCAAACGTAGCTTCAGGATAAGTTTCTATTATGTAAAGGTCAACGATTTCCTACGTCTTGTTATCAAGGAGAAGTCAAGTATATTGCTATTATGATTTTCCTCCTGTAAATAAAAAACAAACACGGTTTCATAAATTGCACCCGGTATACAGGGTTGCAACTATTTCGGTGTTAAACTACGATTTCAGTTAATTGGAAAAAAGTTTTGTGTCTGTTTAGACCACTGATATGAACAGAAGTGGATAGTGGTTAGGCTTGTTTTACCATAGGAAGCCGTGTTCCGCTTGAAAGACATTTGTACAGTGGATACTGGCACAGAATACTCCATGATTGTCAATAAAACATTGTAAATAAAAAACTTTTTAACAAAAAAAAAACCTCCTTCAAAAAGGCACTAAAAAGAGGAAAATAATGAAATTTTGAGGTCTGTGCCAATTAAAATATGAAATTGGTCAAAAAGAAGATATTAATCACTATACTATACTTTTTAACCGACTTCATATTTTAATTGGCACAGACCTCAAAATTTCATTATTTTCCTTTTTTTAGTGCCTTTTTGAAGGAGTTTTTTTTTTGTTAAAAAGTTTTTTATTTTTTACTTTTTAGTGTCAAAAAGTAACATTTACCTTAAAGAATCACACGCCGTTACTTACTTTTTTATTAAAATCAGCCGAACTACTGAACCGATTTTGATGAAATTTCTATGGGACCTATCTGAAAGTATATCCTTTCAAATAAAAAAAAATTTTCAAAATCGGTTCATAAACGACGAAGTTATCCGCGAACATACATAAATCATAAAACATAACCACATAAAAAAAAATATATACGGTCGAATTGAGAAACCTCCTTTTTTTGAAGTCGGTTAAAAAATTAAAAACAAGCCGTGAGGTGGGTCGTTTATTAGGACTAAAGTGCGACCCTTGAGGTCCACACGACGAACTTCCCAGTTTGATAAATATTTAATAATAATAATTAAATTAGATATTACACAGAAAAGTAATCATTTCAATCATTAAAACATCAATAATTTAAAAAAAAAAAAAAAAAAAAAAACGGCTGAACCGATTTTTATAAAATTTATGTCGGATCAAAATGACGTTAACACGCCTCGATTGACACCCTTACGAAGTTGATATAATTTTTTATTCGTGAGATATTGTGTAAAATCTACTTTTTTGGAGGTTATTTGGTTAAGAAAAAAGAACGGCTGAACCGATTTTGAAAAAATTTCTTTCAGATCATATTTACGTTAATACGCGTCGATTGGCACCCTAACGTAGTCGATATCATTTTTCGTTCTCGAGATTTCGTCTTTGAAAGAAATGTACACATACGTACGTACGTACGTACGTACGTACACACACACACACACACACACACACACACAGACATCTTTCTAAAAGTAGTGTAAAAATAGTGTAGTGACCTTGAAACATAAAAATTTTTTTTCCTTTTTGATTTCGATTTTCGGACCCATTACAATAACTTCCAGTGGGAAGTTAATAAATAAAACAAAAATAAAATTAATTGTAACATACTTATACATCAAATAATGTAAATTATATAATATAATAAAACGTTTGAATTTAAGTTGATAACATTAAATTGTTTTAGTTACTTGTCTTTGACAGCTTGTTACTTGTCTATTGCAGTGGTCATCAAACTCAATAAATATGGGAGTTACTTTTGAAATTGAAATTATCTAGTGAGCCCTACCTGATTTAAAACATTATTTTTATCATTTCACGTGTTGACTAGGGTTATAACATTACAGACTAATTTTTCTCATTTTTTGAGGTTATATGTAGCTGTCATTATATTCAAATCTGTTCACATCTGTTGAACATATCGAGAAATCTCCATTTTTTTAAAGTTTCGTGAAACAAGACATTAAAAGCGACGATGCGTAACATAAAAAAAAATTCGACTGATGACCAGTCCTATACTTCCCACCTAGTAAATATTTGCAAAAAATAAACACTCTTTTTTTTTTTATTCTTTGACTAGGCCCAAATAACCTTTTTTAAAACACAATTTAATTTTTATTCTTTGAAAAAAGCATGGCCCTCTTTTTTGTTTGGTGATCTACTGATGGCTAGCTTAATATAGCAAAAATCATGGTTACCTTGATTTACGTACAATTTTTATTTTTTTTAGTAAAATATTTTTTTTCTCGAAAACTCTACATTTTAGAGAAAAAAATTCGACTGATGACCAGTCCTATACTTCCCACCTAGTAAATATTTGCAAAAAATAAACACTTTTTTTTATTAATCTTTGACTAGGCCCAAATAACCTTAGCTGTTGGTGGTCTTTAAAACACAATTTAATTTTTATTCTTTGAAAAAAGCATGGCCTTCTTTTTTGTTTGGTGATCTACTGATGGCTAACTTAATATAGCAAAAATCATGGTTACCTTGGTTTACGTACAATTTTTAATTTTTTTTAGTAAAATATTTTTTTTCTCGAAAACTATACATTTTAGAGAAAAAAAATATTTATATTTTTTTCATATTATAACATCTAGAATTCATTTATATTTTTTTTACCTATGTTAATACGTGACATTGAGGACGTTTTTTTTTTTGAATATCTCAGGATCCACTGAACCGATTTGACTCAAAATCTAATCAGATCTAAGTTAAAGGCTGATAAACACAATAGAACAATCGGCATGCCCGTATGTTGTTCCGTTCTTAAGATATCGAAGGCGAAAAATTGACCACACACACACACACACACATACACACACATACACACACACACACACACACATACAGACATCAGTCAGAAAATGATCTTAAACGATTGCTAGGGTCTCAAAACGTGAAAATCTGTTAAAATCTCGAAATATTTTTTTCGGACTAAATCCATTACTTCCCTACCATAGTAGAGGTGGGAAGTAAAAATCAGTCAAGAGTTTGGAGACTTATAGATTGGTTAAAACTAAAAGCACATAGAAAAGCTTGACGTGCTTTCTTAACAAGTATTTATCACTCTCTCAGCGTCGAAAGCTCACAGCTTTTAGTGAGAGAAAACTACACGCTAATCAGATGTGAAACATAACTGAAAAGCATTCTGCGAATAAGGAAAAAGACAGTGAAAAATACGATAGGCGTAGAAAAAACGTCATTAATAAGTAAACAAAATATAAACAAGACGGCTATACAATAGGATCTACTCGTAAAGTAGGTGGGGGCACGATATAAGAGAATCCATCGGATTCCCCATCGAGAGATTAATGAATATAACGAAAAGACGAGAAAGACGGGATCTGAGAACACAATCCGTAATTGCTAGTGGAGGTCATGCATATGCAGTAGTGGCACATTCAACAAATTAGCATTGCCTCACACAAATTATGTAATAAGGTAGGTGCGGGTAATAAGGCCTAGCTAAGGCAGATTTGAAATAAAATAAAAACAATGTGTCCGAATCAACAAATTTTAATGTTAATATAAACCTAGAGATCAATACTATAAAATATAAACAAAAAATGGCAACTTCTGCCGTAAACAAAAACAAAATTAAACATTTAAAAAAATCTTGTCAATAGGCCTTATTATACTACTATAGTATAATAAGGCCTAAGTTTTGTGCCTAAGACTTTAACAGACATAAATAATCAAACTAGACTTCTATAGATTTGGTAATTGAGATCAATAATATTATATAGGCATTAATCATGCTTAAAGTCGTAAAAATAACAACAAATTACTTTAACAGCCATCAGGACACTCAAAATTATTTGTATCATTCGCTGACAATCCAACGCACTCCTCATGATACCACTTGCCGCATTTAGCACATTGTCATTTAGTAGGCCTTAATAACCGCCGATAACATGTGTAAAGAAAAATTAAAAAAAACATTATTCGGACCATGATATATTATTCAAACATCAAAGGTCGTAAAAGCATGAAATAATAGAAAACTATAGCGCAAAATTATGTAGATAAGTGAAAGATTACAAAAAATATTTACGATTAATTGGGACGATTTCTTATTATTCCTGTCGCGCAATCGCTCCTCCAAATGAATGACGTCGCACTGGTGGCAGCGAGCGAGTTAACACGTTGCAACAAGTTTAAGCTGCCATCTATGAGTGTTAACTTACCTGTAAGTGTGACCTTGAACGACATCTATCATTTTAAATAGTATTTTTGTAACTTAGGCCTTATTAGCCGACAGGTCTTATTACCCGCGCCTACCTTACACGAATCAAAAACAGTGGCACTTCAGTCCGGCTGACGACTATTGTGCTACCGATTTAGGTTCGCTGGCGTATAACCATGGACAATTACCACACGGCGCTGTTGTTTACATGGCGTTGCTATGGTTCCTCTATTACAAGTCCCCAGTTCCCGAGTTCTAGCCCGAGAGCTGGTAAAAGTGTCAATTGGATTTTCAATTTATTATTAAAAAAAAAAATAATGAATTGAAAATATGAATTGGTGCTAGGCCCAAATAACCTTAGCTGTTGGTGGTCTTTAAAATACAATTGAAATACAATTGACAATTACCACAGCCGTAGTCAATAACAACAAGGCGTATGTACTAGCCTAGCGGCACCGGCGAGACCTAATTGTGCCAACACGGCACATTGTGAAAGGTCTCCTGGCGGAAATGGAGGGGTTTTGGTCAGAGAGCATCCGGCGAATGGCGGGCACGTGTTCTAAACATGTATAACATGTTTATCAAAAGGCTATTGAAGCAGATGAGACTGCGCGTACTATCAACACGATAGTTGTACAACAAAAAAATCATAAAACCGCATCGATCGTCATTTCACTTTTCTGTTGAACAACTATCGTCGGCAGCTTATGTCCACAGCTCGACTAAATAGTTGTTCGGCGACCCATTAGTTTAATAGTGATGGCACAATTGATTGGAGGGCAGTGTAGCCTAGTAGATAGCGCACTTGGTACCTACCTCTAGACTAGACTGTCGTGGATTCGAATCCCACATGCGCTCATGGATGTTTTGTGATGTTATTTAGTTTTAAGTTAGCTGTTATTTAATGTAATTTAAGACGCTAATGACCTAAGTTGTCGAAGCGTCTATAATCTACAATAAATAAAAATAAACACAATTGATTGATTGTATGCGCACCTCTATAACAACTAAACAGTTTAGTCGAGTTGAAATCGCGACACGTACACAACTCGACTAAACTGTTTAGTCGTGGAAATTTATTGTGTGTATGCGCCCGGCCTAAATTGTTCTATGTGCAGCCACTGGAGATTGCAAATAATAAGGCGATGCCAGTTGATTCTCTTCTGTTCGCCTTGTTCTTTTGATGAAAACTGAACAAGTGCGCTGAAAAATCGGTCGGTTTTTATTCTAAGTATTATTAGTGTATTTGCCATATGGCACATACACTATTGGCGTCGGTCGGATGGCGGGACCTAGGGGTCGGACCAAAATTTCTCGACGTTTCATAGCCTCCTGAACAATTTGGCACCATTTTTGGAAATGTCTGTTTATATATGTATATATTTATATATATATATATATATATATATATATATATATATATATATATATATATATATATATATATATATATATATATATATAGTGTGTGTGTACGGGCTATAACTTTCGAAAGAGTTAATTGATTTTGACGAAATTTGGTAGGCACGTTGGAATCCATCACCGCACGAAGCCTATTTAAAATGGGCCCAATCGGACCATATTAAGGGTAGTTTTTAGGGGTTGAAAAATGTTTTTGGGCCCAAAAAAACCGAAAAAATTCTCAGAATCGTTTCAAAATTGAAATTTAACCCTTCAGTAACGATTAAAATGTACTGCTAAAATTTTAATAAAATCGGCCGGACAGGACCGGACTTACAAATTTTATGAAAACACTAGTTTGCGGATAATGCTTTACTTACTGAAGGGTGTATTTAATTTGGTACCGATGTTGCATTGATAAAAATATTGAAATTAAGAAAAAAAATATTATTTTAAGGCATGTATTAAGGGCCTTAATACATGCCTTAAAATAATATTTTTTTTCTTAATTTCAATATTTTTATCAATGCAACATCGGTACCAAATTAAATACACAATTTAACCCCTTAAATTAAGGGGTTAAATTTTTTATTTTGTCCAAAAACAAACATAATAAAGCCACAATGCCAGTATTAGCAAATACACTATATTGTCGGCAGGGTTTTGGCACTGCGACCCGAGTTTTTTTTATATTTGTATAATATGTATAATAATAGAGCCTATATACAAATGTAAAGTGAAATTATTTCAAATGCAAAACACCCGTATAAATCTATTTAATATTGACTAATATAGTCAAAAAATAATCTTCGAAACGAAATTTCTTTAGTATTCTATTGAACCGATTTTGATCGAACTTTCACTTAGTGTCTTTGTTATACATTAGGGAATAGGTAGATATATCGTTGCGCTTCTACTAATGGGGGTTGAGCAGTAAGCAAAATTCGGCTAAAACTGACATTAAAGCAGGGGAAGGCGAGGTTACAAGAATAATAAATATTCTTGCAATTATTACAAATATTGTAAGAATAATAATCTTCAACGTCGGTTTAAAAAATATTTTAACGATAGAAACCTTTACAGAGAGAAATTGAAGATTATAGACACTCGGTAACTGAGTTTATTAGCGTTTATATACAAGCTTGCAAATGAAATATGATTGTTTCAACAAGGAATAGATAATACCAAGTTTCTCTCTGTCTTAACCAATTAGATTTAAGCTCGTGGTATCATTTATAAAGCATACAATAACTTTGTGGTTAAATTTATTCTGTTTTACATGAACTAACCAAAAAGTTATGTCTTCACATACAGGACGAAACATTTAAAATTTCCAACAAGCAAAGTAACGACACATTTTTTTTGTTTTTTTTTTCAAACTGCAGATCAAGCTTAAAATATGCAATATTTTTAAAAACGGGAATAATATACAGGGTGCTGATTTGCTTTGCGAGTAATAGGGATTTAACCCGTAAAATCAAACTTTTGCGATTTCCTGCTTCCCTAATTATTTTAGGAAAAATATCTTCGAATAAAAGTTTTACAACATAAAATTCTGCATCTAAATCATTAAACAAAATTAACTTTGCATGCTTTGTAACGGCAGAAATTTGATATGAAAATGTCAAAATTAACTCAAAAACAGATAGCGATAGCCATACCGCTATCTAGCAAAATCCCTTACTCAGGGCACTTTAATATGCCCCCCTCAACATCTTAACAAAAATAAGGCCTTGAATAAATAACACCAAAAAATTGTCACTAGCTCTCGCGGTCTATAATGGAGAATAAATAATGTTTTGTCCCTACCACACTTTTAGTGCTGCCTCTCGTGGATAATTGAAAGGACTACTCTCAGGAAAATGGCTCATTCACCGCGTATCGTTATGTGTAAATAAGTTTTTAAGAACCAGCCTGTATAATGGCCATTAGATGTAGGCGTAAGAGAAATGAGAAGTATTTAAAGACTACATAAAAGTTGATGCTGTAACTTTTATCTTAATGACTATGCACTAACAATGAGTATAGAAGACCGCGTGCTATGGAATTAAATCTGCCGACTAAAGATCAAGAAGGAGACCACGGACGAGGTCGACTCTTTTCTCTCACTCACTTTCTTAAACCTTAAGAAGATACACTAATAATAATTTAAATATGAGATGTAATAAAATTAGAACGCTATAAGTCTACAACATAACAGCGGCGGCTCCAGAGGATGGGTTAAGTGCCCATAGCCCATCCTCTGGAGCCGCCGGGTGGGTATGGGCACAGGCCCCTTAAACAGTCTTGCGGTCCACCACTTGGCCCACCCTAACATAATCCGCAAAAACCTATTATTATATTATTATATTATAACAGGTTTTTTTTGGAGTTTACTCCTTAAGAATCGATTTTCATATAAGGCGTCCGGTATGGAAATTTTATGAGGAGTAAAATTGATACAAGCGTTAACAAAAAAGCGTAACATTTTTCTGCGCAACCTACCTTGCGCACCTTTCAATGTATGTGTATACTTGTAACCGCCGTATACACAGGTAAGTATAATAATAGTTTTTTTATACGGCTGTATGCAGATTTTTTCGTTGGAGAGCAGCCAATTATATAATTGTTTCGAAACATACAGGAAAAAATCATTTTACCAACCAGTCAGGATTCTAACTTGAACCTTTCCAATTTCGCGTCGGAATGAGCTTACAATACTCAACTGTGACATGATTGCTAAATTAATATTTTCCATATATGCTTCAGAATCAATAGATTTTCACTACATGCGAGTATCAATTCATATCTGCTAATTCAATAGTTATGATATGAAGTGAATCCTCGTACCAGCGAGAGCCCAATATGAAAGTTGTTGGGCTCTCGCTGGTACGAGGATTCACTTCATATCATAACTATTGAATTAGCAGATATGAATTGACACACAGGTAAGTATGTATGTTTGCCTACTTTAAGGAGTAAACTGCAGTCGAGCGTCGGAGCTGACACACTTTTTTTTTTAATTATTAAGTAGGTGTGCCAATAACTGGTAGCATCAGTGCCAATAAATATACCAAAGCATGTCAGTAACTAAATTTTGTACCGCACAAAATAAAATATATTTTTGTAATTTTTGTATTCGTTATTTTATTCCAACTAATGCCGGTGTCTTAAAGTAGAATGTTTAAAGCATAATCTATGATTACAGGTTATATGCCCGTGAAATTAAATTTACATAAAATATTAATTATAATTTAAAAAAACTAAAAAACACGCTTTAATGAACTAAAAAGTAAAAAATAATTAATTTTATTGTAAAAAAGCGTGGGGTAGTATGAAAATATGATACAAAGCACCCCACGCTTTTTTACAATAAAATTAATTATTTTTTACTTTTTAGTTCATTAAAGCGTGTTTTTTAGTTTTTTTAAATTATAATTTATTTTTGCTTTTTAGTCCTGGAGATCCTGGTCAGGATAATGGGACAAACTTATGGAATTATTGTATTGTCGTCGGTCCTTGATAAGTGTGCAAAGTTTAAACTAAATCTGACCGTTCAAAGTTGGTCAAAATCAAGTTCAAAGAAGTCGGTTACAAACTGACAAACAAGCAAGCATGCACGCAAGCCCGCAAGCTCGCAAACATACAGGTGAAGCTAATATAAGCGTGTTAATAAAAGCAAAAATTTCTCTTGGGAGTGCCAATAACTGTGCGGTTTACACTAAATTGATTTTTTTAAATTATTTTATCTATTATTTGGGGAGAGGTTTGCCAGGTATGCAAAAAACTTGCAAATTACTGCTAAAAATTTAAAGCAATTTTTAAGTTTACCAATTTTTCATTTTTTTTAACTCATAGTCATCTTTATTCTATATTCTGGTAAGAATTCGTTAGCATGAAAAATATTTTATCGCTGCTTTAGTTAGTAATCACTATTCAATGTATACGTCCTCAACACTTTCATAACTTCTTCCTTTGCAAACACATCTATCTGTCTCCTTCTCACGGAATCTAATGCCATCAAATAACAATTTTGTAAGACAGGATCGGATTTAGTTTTATATTTTAATCGTCCACAAAACATTTTGATTTTTTATCGGTTATCGATTAGATTATTTATAATTTAGATTATTTATTTGTATCGATTATATATGGTATTTTTTGCCATACCCACTATAATATAGCAACTTTTTACTTCATTTTCAGTATTTTGAAAAAATTTTCACAGTTCATTTGCGTCGCCAACTTCACATTTTTAGCAGGCCGTGAGTAAGTAAAAATAAACATAAATCACCATGGAAACTTTATTTTCCACACTAGTGTGTTTTAAAAATACTTTCAACACACCTGCCTGTAGCTAATTTATAGTGGGTATGGCAAAAATATTAAAGCTGTCTGTTTTTACCGGTTTTTTTAAAGATTTTTAAAGTGAAAAAAAAAGAGTGTGGGTCTCGGGATCCCCAACAGATGTGAAACATCAAAGAAAACGTTATTGAACTCGGTGGTATTCTCTATGTAGTAGTATATATTTTTTCAAAAGCAGCGACTAACTGTTATGCTGACGTAATCCTATATACTGCACTGTAACACACGCGGTTGTCTTCCCGTGCCCGAGCGCGCGGAAGCCGAGAGAGAGAGAGAGAGAGTACCGCAGTAGTAGGAAGAACAGCAGCGAAGGAGCGGACCATAAATTTCATTGCATATTTCCCCTCACGCGGCTGTTCACTGCCCGACATAAGATGTTTTACATCAAAAATATTGGTTTTATAACGTTTGCTATTTTTATTTTTGAAACGGTTTATTTCACATGAGAATTGTACAACTGAGCAATCAACCAATTATCATTTTTATATCAAATTTCGATAGAAAAATATAATAACAAATCATGTTTGGGGAATACAGCCGTCTCTGCGTGGATTCGTATTACATAAAGATGTAATCTTCTATATACTACTATTACACTGCTGTAAAAATATCACGATTGAAAAAAAAACATTTTTTACAAGCTTTTATTTAACTTGCAAAGTATGTTAGTTTGTGTGTTTGTGGGTTTGTATGTTTGTTTAGATCAAAACTTGCAAGTCAATTTGAACGACTTCCACGTATCCGATCGATTTGAAATTTTGTAAACATATGTATTCCCGATGACAATACATGAATAAATTGTTTTTAAAAATAAATTCAACCCCTAAGGGCTTCAAACGGGGATGAAGGATTTTTTTGACTAATCAACGCCCAGAACAAATCGCTGAAGCTAGAAACTTGAAATTTGGACAGTTGATTCCTTTTCTGACGTAAGCATCTACGAAGAAAGGATTTTTCGAAATCTAACCCCTACGGGTGTCAAAAGGGGGTAAAATTTTGAAAGATTAAAATGAACAAAATAAATATTAGTAAAAAAAACTTTTTAGAGACAAGCTTTTATTTAAATGCACTAAAAAGGAAAATGTAATTTTTAATATTTTACGTTCATAATTGTAAAAGCATGGGTCGTGACTTTTCGAAAGCGTGACATGACTCAAATCGTGAGTAACTTTTCTAATTTTTATAAGTAAACGTGATTGAAATTAAAGTAATTGTAAATAGTAGTTTTTGCCCGTGACAAAAAATTTCGGAATAATGTGTGACATGAAAATGATTTTTTTTTAATTTTCGTGAGTGAACGAGCGCTTTTTAAAATCAATTCGTGACAAGTTAAAAATCCTTAACCGAGATAAACTTTGTTTTGCAATGTAGTGTACATAATATACAGTAGAAACTAACCTCAACTGTTGAAGGTACCATCACATTGAGTGATTGATTACACCATCATATAGATGGCAGAACTGTCGCTCGCTCCTGCTTCCTCTCGCACTTCGACAACCAGCATATATAGGGTTAGGTTAGTATTCTACGTATTTATCGTCACACAAATATGTATTACGTAAGACACGGGCGTACCGACAATTGAAACTATTAAAAATATAAAAAAACCACATCCAAATTGGTTCAGCATTGCGGAGATTAGCTTGCACAAACGCACAGACAAAAAAAGTGTGTCAGCTCCGACGCACGACTGGAGTTTACTCCTTAAAGTAGGCAAACATACATACTTACATGCGTCAGCTGTCGCGCAGCATACCCTGTACACGTCGGCTGTATACAAGTATACACATACATTGCAAGGTACGATGCGCAGAAAACGTAACGCTTTTTAGTTAACGCTTGTGTAAAATTCCCATACCGTGCGCCTTATATGAAAATCGATTCTTAGGGAGTACACTCCTAAAAGTGGGTGTGTGCTTATGACCACACGACAGAAGTGAAAACTTGATTATATGCAAAACATACATAATATTATAATATTACTAGCGGACCCGTCCCGGCTTCGCTCGGGTGGTATGAAATTATGATTTAATAGCGGTCACCCATTACTCCGCTCACGTATATTTAGTATAGCTGATCCGGCAAACGTTGTTAATAATTTCTAGGAATAATTACATTACACACTCGCTTCGCTCGTTCGCTTGAATATTATAATTACATTACTCACTCGCTTCGCTCGTTCGTTTGAATTTTATTAATACACTACTCACTCGCTTCGCTCGTTCGCTTCAATATTTTCGCCTACTCACTCGCTTCGCTCGTTCGCTTGAATATTTTCCCCTACTCACTCACTTCGCTCGTTCGCTTGAATATTTTCGCCTACTCACTCGCTTCGCTCGTTCGCTTGAATATTATAAATACACTACTCACTCGCTTCGCTCGTTCGCCATATATGTATTTTTTAAAGCTTAATATAAAAATCGCGATTAAAAATCAGGGGTTGATCGTATAAGGGTGAAAATTTAGAATTGTATGTATTTTTCAATGCTGAATCATAAAAAAATAGAAATTAAAAATTTTGTCTAAAAAATAAAAAAAAAAATTTAGGGGTGGACTACCCCTAACATTTAGGGGGATGAAAAATAGATGTTGGCCGATTCTCATAGATACCGGATAAGCACAAAAAATTTCATCAAAATCGGTCAAGCCGTTTCGGAGGAGTATGGCAACGAAAACTGTGACACGAGAATTTTATATATTAGATTATAATACGTAATAATAAAAACATAATTCTTGAAACGATGCACTCCTTGTTAGACAGTAAACGTGGTCACCGACCCGAGCGCGCTTGATGTCGAGTGTAGTCGAGTAAACCCGATTCAGCGTCACCGACCCGAGCGTGACAGTTCACTTTCGTTCACTATTCAGAAAGAACACAAAGCGCGCCTAAAGAAGTTTTCACTTCAAAAAGCGTCTATGACTTTATTATATGCTTAGATTAAAATTACTAGTTTATTTTAAACAGTAACTTATTATTGTGACGTAACGTGATTCCAACTAACAGCGGTATTACGACGTAATTACGTAATGAACGACGTAAGATTTGTGACTAGGCGTTCGTTTGTTCGTATCCAATAAAATTTTTAATTCATTTTTACAAATAATAAATTGAAAAGCTAAGTTAAAAAAAATGTATAGGTATCTATTTTTTAACGTTTTCCAAAAATATATTCGTTGCTCGCATAACAACTATTTCTTTCCAACATCCCCTCCCCCAATTTGAATAGAAATGTTTGATGATTTTTCCATTTAGATTACAAAGAATTATTTTTACGTTATTTGGAATCGAGGAAACCTCCGCGTTTTTTGAGAGTTTATTTAAAAAAAACTTACCTTGGTGAGTTCAATACGTTCGAAATATGATCGGCAATGCTGTCTCTTTCCATTACAACGAATTTGGAGAACTGGATCAATAAATAGTCATTTTCACACAAATACGACATTATCACTTTTGCCTTGTGGACTTCGCAAAAATTCAGATCGATAAATAATGTTCAAGAATATTTTAAAAATAATATAAAACGAATTATAAGATGCAAAAGTTAAAGAAAATAAATAAATCAAACAATTGTCACTAACTGAGTCACTAATATAGATAATAAATCACAATTAATTCACATTAAAAAATAAAAAATTAATCAAACCACTAAAACACGACCTGCCAGTACCTACAAGAGTTCGACAAATTCTGCTGCAACGTTATGACTTGTTTTTTTTTAAATAATGAGTTATGTAATTTTCGATTTGATATTATAAAATTTGTTCAGAAATAACAGTGTCGGAGATTTTAACAAGCTATTTAGGCCTGGCGCTGACAAACAATTTTTAGTAAGATACATTTTTAATTTTTAGAGTGTTGGGTCTCCAAGTCACTATATGAATATTATGAAGTATTAGAAATACCTTGCATTATGTCCACACCTGAAGATGGCAACTCGTTGCTGAAACGCGTTGTGTAAATTCACAAGAAGTCACAAGACGGACATAAAACAAGGTATTTCTAATACTTCATAATAATTTTTACTAAGTTAATGCAGATTATAGACGCTCGCCAACTAAGGTCAATTAGCGACTAAGACAATTTTTGTCGGTCAGCTATTGAGTCGCTACGAAGCGTTTTTATATGAACATGCACTCACCTCAGTGGCGGACAAGGGGGGGGAGCGGAGGGGGCGTCTCGTCCCGGGCCTCTGATCCTGGGGGGCCTCCAAATCTCGAGAAGTCCTTGTTAATCAAATCCCAAACAAGGTCAAAATATGTTTAGTAAGTAAGAGGCAGTTTGGAGTTGGAGGCCCCGTACGTATACAAAATATAAACGTAGGTAGGTCGTTTATTATAAATATTTGATTTTTTTTGTCAGCCATTACATCGATATTATGCATTTTTTACGAAATTTACACTACAAATATATCAATTTCTAAGCAGACCGAGGGCCTCATTTAGTTCGGCCGCCCCGGGCCTCCGACGGGCTTAGTCCGCCACTGGCTCACCTACAACTTTTAAATCGGCAGATTAAATAGTTTGTGAATCATTTAGCTAGGTCTGCGAGTGCTGACCGTCGATCGATTATAAACGCTCGACAACTGACAAACTGTCGTTCAAAATTATGGAAACGTCTTCAAAAAATTGAATTTATCCACTTTACCGTCATCTTTAATAGAAATGTCGGTGTAATAGAATTTCACGGACAATCAAAATCTGTCAGAAAATGTAGGTTGTCATTAAATAAAAATGTCGATGACGTCATTGCGAAAGGGGTGGGGGTAGAAAAAATTGACAACTATCAAAAAAATTCACGATCAAGAAATAACGTTGACTTGTTCGAGAATCTTGGTCGCAGATAATCGGGGAAGTAATTATACGTCGAATGAAATTGAACTGGAGTTCATATCATTCTTTGTTCTCGAGATATGCGAGACGAAAAAAGTTCACGAACGTACTTACCTACACACGCACACACAGACATCTCTCTAAAAACAATGGATTCGAACTTTACGCCCGGACCTTGGAGATACGTCAAAATTTTTCATTTGTAAAATCGGACCCATTACACCGCCAATGTGAAGTTAAAAATAAAATTACAAATATTTTGTTTATTATATTTTACAAACGTTTGATTTTATAAAAAAAGGATAAAGAGGTGTGACCGTCGCCCGGGGCTAATAATGAGCAATAACGTTATGTTTAACAGTATTAACGTTTTCTGTCTGTACCCGCGATACAGACATTTACCATTTTTATTTTAAACGGACCTTTTTCTAAAATAGTCGGTGCCTAAAATTTCCGACTTACGGCGCGCCACTGTTCTTTCATGGTTAGATACTGTATATTATATAACATCCATATACAAGGTTATTTTGTTAAATGACAGATAGATAATCTTCCCTTCCCGTGATTCAATCATATCTTACGTAATGCAAGTTCGTACATATAATATAAAATACAGGGTGTTTCATAAACATTGTGCCAAAGTTAAAGAGGTTGTAGAGGAGAGCATTAAAAAAAGCAATTTTGGTCAATAAACTCCTGGCCATTTTGGCAGTAGCTGTTAATGTAATTTTTACCTACCGCCAAAACTGCACATTTACAGGCAAATTTAAGGGTAGGTACTATTATTTTTATTAATACAGCATACCTACTATGAAAATTGGGCCAATTCGATAGGAACTTGTTAATTCACTATACTTATAAATTGTTAATTGTAAATAATTAATAGGGTCATCCCTGCTACATGGCAACCGTTTACTTACCGCACTAGTGCGGTAAGAAAAACACTTTCCGCAAACTTGCCTGTTAAATGACTCATTAAAGGCCGCTATACATACATCGAAAGTAGCTATTTTGTAGTGGATATTGCAAAAAAAATATTATATTATAATAAAATTAAGAAAAATCGCAGGATAGTGGACAAAATATTTGATTTACTAAATGTACAACGTTTCGTCTATAGATTTAGACTTTTTCAAGTTCATACATAAAAATTCACAGATTTCGCAATCCTTGCAACCATCGAGGACATTGGAAATGATAACAGCATATATGAAACATAATTAACTGTTTATTATATACACACAATATTTATCAATGCACTGTTCAGTTTTGTCAGGAATAACCCTATTATTCTTCTGTTATATACGCGTTCACTTTTGCTTGATTACTTAACTTTTAAATGGATTTTTCTACAGTATTTATTAACATTTGCTCAAAAATAACATCGCAGATCGTCGCAAATACCTGTCAATTAACTAGACATGATATAAAACACATTTCGAAAAAATTGCACTTGTTCAATTTTGCATGATTGCTCCTCACTTGATCGCGACACCGTTGTCTTTTGGCCTTGAACGAAAACTCGTAACTCTGCCCCCATATACGAACATAAACATTTCCAATGTTAAAATAACAATATTTATGAAAATTAATATTAATTACTAACGATTTTTCTTAATTTTATTATAATCACGATGGACACGATTTCTAATGTAAATTATATTATAATGTCGATTTTTTGTTTATAACTTATTATTTTATATTCTGAACATCAAAGAACCCAATTAGAACAGATTTTCATTCAACCGGATTTTACAAAATAAATGCATAAAATGCCGTTTCACTAAATTATTTTAAATTTTTAAATTCCTGCAATATTTTTTTTTTTGTTTTATATTTTGTAAACATAAATTTCCGAGAAAAATCAACTTTTATGATACAAAAAAAATCTATATAATATTCACAATATGCAGCTATATTTTCGATATAACAAAAACCTATTATCTGACAAGCATTCATTTGTAATTTGTATTCCTGTAACGCTTTTCCATCTACAGCGTACCAACAAAGTGCAAACGAAATACAAAAATCACTAGTTTGTGTATATAAAAAAACTAACGCAATTACCAACCTAGTAAAAAGTACAGCAGCAGCGCAAGGCGCACTTGGATCGTTCATCTGAACAGAAAACTCAACGATCTTTGCAATCACAGATTAACTTACCAGACAGTTTTATCTAAGACCATTGTCAGAAAATCTGATTTGACAATAACCTCGGGCTTGAGAATGGCCGAGCGTGTAGCAGTGCTTTATTTATTGTAGATTATAGACGCGTCGACATCTCAGGTCATTAGCGTCTTTCAACTACACTAAATAAAAACTCGGGTCGCAGTGCCAAAACCCTGCCGACAATATAGTGTATTTGCTAATACAGGCCTTGTGGCTTTAATACGTAAACTTAAGTTTGTTTTTGGACAAAATAAAAAATTTAACCCCTTAATACATCCCTTAAAATAATATTTTTTTTCTTAATTGCAATATTATTATCAATGCAACCTCTGTACCTACCAAATTAAATGCATCCTTCAGTAAGTAAATCACTATATCCGCAAACTAGTGTTTTCATAAAATTTGTAAGTCCGGTCCTGTCGAGCCGATTTTATTAAAATTTTAGCAGCACATTTTGAGCTTTATTAAAAGGTTAAATTTCAATTTTGAAACAATTCTGAGAATTTTTTCGGTATTTTTGGGCCCAAAAATATTTTTCAACCCCTAAAAACTACCCTTAAAATGGTCCGATTGGGCCCATTTTAAATAGGTTCCGTGCGGTGATGGATTCCAACGTGTGTACCAAATTTCATTCAAATCAATTAAGGCTTTCGAGAGTTATGCCGCGAACACATATATAAATATATATATATATATAAATATATATATACATATATATATACATATATATATAAACATTTCCAAAAATGGTGCCAAAGTGTTCAGGAGGCTATGAAACGTCGAGAAATTTTGGTCCGACCCCTAGGTCCCGCCATCCGACCGACGCCAATAGTGTATGTGCCATATGGCAAATACACTAACAACTATCTTAAAACTAAATAACATCACAAAACATCCATGAGCGCAGGTGGGATTCGAACCCACGGCAGTCCAGTCCAGAGGTTGCGGCACTAAGCACGCTAACGACTAGGCTATACTGCCCTCTGGATATTTTGTGATGTCGTTTTCGATCCAGCTTTGATATTTAATGATACTGACTGTCATGTAAACGTACTATGTTACTGTTACTATTTCTTTACATAACTATAATGTTATAATATTGATGCCAGAGCACGACAGACAGACCCCAGTTCTCTATAATAAAGTCATCAATAAAACTTATTATAAAAACCATTTTACAATATTTAAATTATCAAGAACCACAAAACGATACACTGGCCAAATATACCCCATCTGGCCAATATCATTAAATATCATAACTGAATCGAAAACGACATAACAAATTATTGGATATACCTTTAAAAATTCGACTTCCCACCAAGTAAATATTTGCAAAAAATAAACACTCTTTTTTATTCTTTAAAAAAAGCATGGCCCTCTTTTTTGTTTGGTGATCTACTGATGGCTAGTAATATAGCAAAAATCATGGTTACCTTGATTTACGTACAATATTCTTATTTTAGTAAAATATTTTTTTTTCGAAAACTATACATTTTAGAGAAAAAAATATTTACATTTTTTTCATATTATAACATCTAGATTTCATTTATATTTTTTTTTTACCTATGTTAATACGTGACATTGAGAACGTTTTTTTTAATATCTCAGGATCCACTGAACCGATTTGACTCAAAATCTAATCAGATCTAAGTTAAAGGCTGATAAACACAATAGAACAATCGGCATGGCCGTATGCTGTTCCGTTTTTACGATATCGAAGGCGAAAAATTGATCACACACACACACACAAACACATACAGACATCAGTCAGAAAATGATCTTAAACGATTGCTAGGGTCTCAAAACGTGAAGATCTGTTAAAATCTCGAAATATTTTTTTCGAACTAAATCCATTATTTCCCTACCATAGTAGAGGTGGGAAGTAAAAAAAAGTTTAAAGGTGTAAGGTGCTACAAGAATTTAAAAGTGAAGCCAGGCGCCATATTTATTCAGTTCTCAATTTATATTATGCAAGAAGAAGAAGAGAATAATATTCCCAAGCCATCCCGTGTTTGACCGCCAGGTTTGTTATCCTCTGTGACATCAGAGCTGGTTTCAACGTTATATAAGCAATTGCATACTGCAGAGGTTCCCTTAACTGTGCGTCGCGGCGCTATCCTATGGGCGTCGCAATTTCAGAACTTCAGTCCCGATTTGAAAAGCTATGCTCAGAAAAGCAAGCTTATCCTACTCATTAATTGTATTGTTTGTAGTTTTTTATGTTTTCTAATTATTAGAACTAGAATCTTTATAAATAATAATAAAGATACTATTTTTTTTGGACATTTTTTTTAATAAAAAAGTAATTTTATAATCTGCTAGAGCTAACACAAGTATCTATTTAATTTTAGAAGGAAGTTGCAAAAAATTGCAACCTATAAAAGGAGTCGCAATAAAAAAAAGATTGGGAACTCCTGGTATACGGTATTACGCCTTTATATACTTTTTAACTCAGTAAAAAAGAGTGTCTGTAAACACAAATCTGTATTTGTTTAAATATCTATGATTTGATGTCTGGAAGTTTTGAGTCCCGTGTGCTTTAGTGTTATTGTAGGTATGCAACGTATAGACTATGGGGACATAGTTGGTACTAGGTTGGCACTAATACAGAACAGTGTGTTCTATGCAATTACGCCATACAGCTCTGTGCAAACAACGGACTTCAGTTTGTAAAAAAAACAAAAGAATCAGTGTTAGTTCTAACAATTTCTAGGTTATATATATGAAAAAAGTTTATGTTATGTGTTTATGTTAGGCAATTTATAATTGATTTTTTCTAGGAAGCCATGATGCTGCCGGATATCCAACAGATATAGTATCTAGTCTTTTATTTTTATACGACATTTAAAAAAACCGGTCAAGTGCGAGTCAGACTCGCGCATCGAGGGTTCCGTACTATAATAAAAATAACAACACACAATCTGTGAAAATTTCAACTAGCTACCTTTTACCGTTTGTGAGATAGAGCCTTGTGACAGACGGACGGACAGACATCATAGGGTTCCGTTCGGAGGTACGGAACCCTAAAGACTAAAGAGTAAAGAGCGACATTAACGTGAGCATTGTCGCTGATAAAAGCTAGTTTCACAATAAATATTATTTTATTACATGACGTTTAATTTATAGTTAAATTAATGACAGTTGATATCAAAATCAATTAATCTGGAACAGTGATTTAACTTCAAAACCGAATTACCGCCATATTTATCTATTCGCGGTTTTGAAAATACGTTCAGTATAGTACGACCACATAATTTATTTCCGGTTTATCAGCCATATCTGCATTCAAATGTTTTTAAAACAGTTGAATTTAATACTGTTTATTACAAGCATAATTATAGCGAAAATTACTGCAGCACTAGAATTCAATTAGTTTATCAAACCGCTGATCAAATGTTGAATTACAGTAAAGGCACGATTATTCAACACTATCGATATTAGTACAGAGTTCACTAGTTAGTTGTTACGTTCGTTTAGGTGTGTTTGTGTGTGTCAAACAACATCAAGATAGAGTATTCGATCAATCAGAATGGACCCTGACTGTAGAGCCCAGTCGCTTGTTTATTCAACTCTCCGTTATTCTAGTCACTAGTGTATTCGTCATAGCAACAAAATAGACTGAACTACTCTGGAAATATATTCAACCATCGAAACAAAATGGTGTTTTGACGTGGCCACCATAGAAGCTTATTTTTATAGCGTCGTGTCAACGTTTTTTTTTTTTTTTTTATAAGTTTCTACGGCGACCGCGTCAAAACACCATCTTAATTTTTTTTTTGAAATGAAGTTTGAGATCTCTGTTATGAATAAAAAGTGGTCTGTAGCGAAAAAATGTTTTAGATTTCGACAGACAATTTTTTAAGCGCCTACTCAAAAAATAAATGTTTTTCTGATTCTAAATTAAAGTCTTTGATCTCTTTTATGTACTAAATTTGGTTTTTTATCAAAAAAATGTTTTTTGTCATGACAAACTCATGCAGGTGTTCAAGAAAAGTAAATCCATTTTTTTAGCTAATCTCAAAATTCATTAAAAATAGCAATTAACAAATTTTTACCTGCCTGGCGGACGTAACATGTTTTCCAGCCATTTTCACCTTTTAAATTTGAGGTGTTCTATGGGGTACCTTTTTGGACTATGCTTGGACTAGTACGGAACCCTAAAAATATTTGATACAGTACCTACCTCTCTTTACCTAAATGGTTTTTAACAATTACTTAACATTATTACCTAATTAATTCAAAATGGGAAAAAAATATGCCACGCTTAATCTATTCGCATTTCTTTCATCTCACATCCGCCATTTCAATATATTCTTCTATATTTTCATTTATCCGATCACCATATTCTATCCTGTTTATACCGCGGATATTGGAGGCTCTACTGTACATATCATTTATTTATAAAAAAAAGTAGTTTACCTGCATACAACAGCGGCAATCGCTTATCGTCGCTGCGGGCGACTATCGAACTAAAAAAAATCGTCTACGACCGCCCTTATAAATAAAATGAAGCAATGAACTCTTAAAGGTCACACTGCAACTCAAAGGAAGTAACATATGTGTTCAAAAAAGTCCTAGGTTACTATGAATTGTAAAACGCATGTCTTTACTAACTTCATACAAGCTCAAACGCCATTTTGAATGACAATAGATTAGGAAAGAAAGGCGTGGCGGAATCGCAACTGTTTTCTTCTAACTAGAATCTGCGTTAAACGTACGTTGTAAATTGAATCAGTCTTTCCCTTCCCCTTCGCCCATTGACACGACACAACTGTCAAATTTCATTCATTCTACTGACATAACCTCGTTTTTTTAAACACGTCGTCGTTAATAATTAAAGCAATTTGTTATGGGATGGTGCGTTGTACTTGACTGCAGTTATAATGAAAATTATGACTGCAAAAAGTTTAAATTTCCGACTGAGGAAAAAGCTAAAATAATACCTAGATATCCATTACCTAATTGATGAAAACATTTTTTTTATCCTTTTAGCTTACCCTCTCTTAATCCAGCGTAGCCCAGATGACTTCAGAACACTTTTTCAACTTCAAATGGAAAGAACAAACTCAATTTCTAATTATAATTGCTTAAATTATACCTCGACAAACTTCAACGAGGTTAAGTTAGGTTAGAATAAACGTCACTGGCTGAATTAAGTTAGGACATTCATTTTCCATAAATTTTTAATTTCAAATAAAAAATTATTTCACACGAAATAATAAAGTTTTGTAGTCAATAATGACGGGATTTATTAATTATTTTTATGAAACAGCCAAATTAGGACCGCCTACTTCTGTAGTCTATTTATTCTAATGTCGTTATATGGTTTTGTTTAAGAATGTATGAATAAAGTACAGACATACGTTTCAGAATCCATAGCTGCCTATAGGACTTAAAGATTTTTTGAACACTCGTTACTTAGACAATAATAATATGACTGTTCCTGCAAATCCTGCAAGTCCTGCGACATCCTGCAATGCAATGCTGTTGCCACAGAATTCTTTTATTTGTACAAGATACGTGACTGGTTTTGAGTAAATCGAAACAATGTGTACTTTACTATCGTTCTCTCACTCCAACACCGTTAGGTTTACATTAAGAGCGAGTGAGATAAGCAGACTAAAAGATAGTGGTCTAGTGTTATAAACGATATAAAGACGTGCTTTTCTTTGCGCTAAAAATAGCATCTAATGCAGTTCATCCAAATTTATGACGAATGTGAAAATTAAATGAAAATATATTTTCATTAAAGTCACTTTTAAAATAAAGAACAAGATTTGTGATTTTATAGCAGACGTGTTTTCAAATAAATCATTTTTAAAGCTTCAATCGTATTCCACGGTATTCTATACTTCAAATTATTTTTACCAGCCGTATTAAATATTTTAAATTATTTATTATCATTATGAATATTCTTTATTTTTTACCAAATGACAAAATTTCAAAAAAAAACTATTTTTTGTTTTTTAAGGCACCTATGAAACTAAGAGTCTGTTAGACCGAGAGCTAGTGACAATTTTTTGGTGTTATTTATTCAAGGCCTTATTTTTGTGAAGACGTTGAGGGAGGCGTATTAAAGTGCCCTGAGTAAGGGATTTTGCTAGATAGCGGTATGGGAGGGATAGCAGACCGCCCCCAACATGTAACAAAAAAATGGTCGCAATTATTATTGCTTCAAGGCTGAAATTGTTTGTATAGCTTGTCGGTGACCCAATAATGCCATTATAATATTTGCAGATCGATTGGTCAGTATTAAAGGGGTGGCAGATCACCCTAAACGTGTCATGTGCCTGACGAAATTTATATTATTAGTTCAAGGTTCAAATTTTAATATGTTGTTACGGCGACTGTTTTAAGCATATATTTCAATTTGCAGAACAAAATGTCGGTATTAACCCCCTTGCAGAACGATATAAACACCTAGGTGAGCAAGTTTCCCTCTAAGAGAGGGTGTTAATACCGACATTTTCTATTTAATTAAAATTTGTACAAACCCAAAAAATAAAAAAAGAATCTGTATTAAGAAACTTACAAGGTTTTCGCCATAAAAAATATCCTGAATTATAACCTTCTTGAGAACGACAAGCTCTATATATTACTTCTGACGGCACTATTTTATACTATAAAAATATAAAAAATTACTAACCGTTACAGGCCTATTAGGGTACTCTAATAGAGCCCTGTCAACAAAACGCTATTGACCAGAAAACACTGTGGGTTTGTTCCTGTGATGCTAATAGCTGTACTTTCAACGCTTCGTTTTGTTTTATCAAACAAATGACGACGTTAATATATAAATCAAAATTTTTTTTTCTATGGAGTATAAAAATTGTATGGGAATGGTATAACAAATTTTTCAATAATTTCCTTATTTGACGTCTCCGTGTATAAAAATTTTTTTTGGAAAAAATCTGTTCGTCAGTCTGTCATTTCTAATCTCGAAAATATTGGGACCAAAATATTGAAGCCCCACTTCTTATAATTGCATAATTTATCGCTAATTTTTAAAGGCCTGTAGGATTGCTATAAATTATAACCTACAAGTCAAAATCCCCCGGAAATTTAGCTTGCAGCCCCAGAATATGTCACCACCGAATGGTCTTTTTTAATCGACTTCAAAAAAAGGAGGAGGTTCTCAATTTGATTTGATTTTATTTTTTGTAAATTATAGATGCGTCGACAACTTAGGTCATTAGCGTCTTGATTAACACACTTAAAACTAAATGACATCACAAAACATCCATGAGCGGAGGCGAGATTCGAACCTAGTCTGATCTAGTCTGGACCACACTGTCGTCGCGTATTTTTTAGATTCATTATAACAATAGATGTGAATTTATGAATTTCGTTAAATCTCGAACATACATAATTACCACGGCCACATTCGAAAAATCTCCCCGGACGCCCTAAAAAAGGTCCGTGAAAAAGAGGACATGTCCAGGAAAAAGAGGAGGTGTCCGAGAAATAGAACAGCGATTTGCAAAATCTAAATCTAAAATAAAACAATGCAGCCATGTTAAAAATAAAGCAAAAAAAAAACGGAAATTCGTAATGCATCGTTAAAAGCCACAGAGAGCAAAAGAACAAACCCAAAATAGTCAACCAATGGAGCGAGGGCATAGTTTCATTAGCAGTGAACATTAGCTGATCCATTTGTAGTAAATGAAACACAGCCAATATATTATTGAGCCTACAAATAGGTCAGTCAGTGCAGTGAGGCTAACAAAAATACAGGACTGGAATAGCCGAATAATTCATTATATTTATTTCTTTCAAAAGTCACATTCCTAAGAGCAGAGCTGCAGGAGATACTTGCAATAAAAAAAAGGGTGTGGGTCTCGGGACCCCCGACATATTATGTGAAACATCAAAGAAAACGTTATTGAACTCGGTGGTATTCTCAATGTAGTAGTATATTTTTTTTATCATAAAAAAATGGGGTTTGTATGTGGAGAATCTTCAAACACATATTCTTCAAGACAGGAATTAATGTTCACAAAATTAGAATGACAACTTCAGATAAGGCTTGTAATCTAATTCTTTCTATAAAAGTCGATCAATTTTCTGACATTTCAAAATAAAACTTAATTAAAATTTATTTTTCTATTCCAATTTCTCAAAAACACTGTTATTGTATAAATTTTGGACATCCTAATATCTCAAATAATAATATTAAATTAGGTTTTATTTTGAAATGTCAAAAAATTGATCGACTTTTATAGAAAGAATTAGATTACAAGCCTTACCTGAAGTTTTCATTCTAATTTTGTGAACATTAATGCCTGTCTTGAAGTACATGTGTTTGAATATTCTCCACATACAAAACCTATTTTTTAATCGCTATCAACTATCCATATTAGTATACAGAGTTCACTAGTTAGTTGTTACGTTCATTTAGGTGTGTCTGTGTGTGTCAAACGACATCAAGATGGGGTATTCGGCCAATTAGAATGGATTCTGACTGCAGGGCCTAGTCGCTTGTATTGACATCTACATTTTCTTTGCAGTAATACGACCGATTAAACCACACATAGACGCGCTGACAGCTGTGATCTACATTCCCTTTTAATGGCGAATTGATACAAACAGGATCAAATAAGTATTTCAAGATTAAATGAGGTCCTGTTCACGCATAAATAAACACAGAAATCGATAGGATGTAGTTGTTATTTGTACAAATGTAGTTTAACTCTAGTTCGGTTGTTAGAGCGGTTTTAGTAACATGATAATGTTATGTAATAGTTTATTGTTTTGTTTGTGTTTGTATGTACGCTCTTGCAAAATGCACAGAGAAACGTAGAATAATGCAATAAAATGAATAATTTACCAATCTCTATAATCGTAAATCGTAAATAAAAACCAAGCATGTTCTATCATCTTCTAATACACCGTGTCCAGGAATTTAATTATTTATTTAAGAATATTCTCTATCGGAAGTTACCCCCTGCACTCTTAATCTCAAATCGTTTCTTCTCGCCTAAAAACGGTTACAGCTCTCCCGACGCTATTTTTAAAACTAAAGGGTTCGGATAAACGCCAAATTAAGGAGCAAGAATCACCCTTTAGTCTTAAAAATAACGTCGGGAGATCTGTAACTGTTTTTAGGCGAGGGGAAAAGATTTAAGATGGAGAGTGCAGGGGTGACTTCGCGACAGACAGACAAAAATTGTGGGAACAGGGTTCCCAATCTTAGAACTGTACAAAATACCCAAAAAAAGAACAAGACACCTAATGTACTCACCAGTAGCGTATCAAAAGAAATAATAGGTTCTTCATTTTCTTACCTGTAACAAAAAAAAATGTATCATTAAGATTTTTTTTTGTATATAGGTATGTATTATTATGAACAAAATACATCAGAGAAAATATAACCAAGTTTGAAACTGTTGAGAGCGTACACTTTTATAGCATCAAAAATAGAGCGGATATCAGAATTCCTTCATACAGGTTAAATAAATTAAGAAATGGCCCTAATTTCTGGGCTCCAAAATTTTATAACAAGCTACCCATATATACACAATCGAAGGCTTTTTCTTGGTTCGCTGCTAACAAGTTAACCCTAAATATAACGAAGACTGAAATAATGCCTTTTAAAATTAATAATTTCAGTAAAACTAAGCAAGTCAAATTTCTTGGTATTATATTTGACCTGGCTTTGAAATGGGACAGTCATATAAATGCTTTATGTAGCAAACTAGCTAAAGCTACTTACGCGATTAGGAGAATAAAAAACTCAATTTCAACAGACACAGCCCGTACGGCGTATTACAGTCTTTTCCATTCCCTTATGGAATACGGAATTTTGATCTGGGGAGGGGCACCAGCCGCTCAAAGAATTTTTATACTGCAAAAAGCTGCTGTCCGTATTCTGGTAGGTGTCTGTAGATACGAGCATTGTCGAGCCCTTTTTAAAAAATTAAAAATAATGACCTTCTATGGCGCCTACATTTTTCACTGTTTACTGTATGCTAAGGAGCATTACAGCAATATGAACACACATTCAAATGTACACTCATATAATACAAGAAATAAGGATTGCTTAGTTTTGCCGCTACATCGGTTAACTACGACACAAAAAAGTTTTAAATATTCAGCACTGAAATTTTTTAATAAGCTTCCTAGTCATTTACAAAACTTGCCTACGAAAAAATTTAACAAACAAATAAAATTGCTTATTAGTAATAAATGTTATTATAACATAGAGGAATTTTTTAATTCTAGATTTTAAATATTATGTATCTGTATTGATTGATGACTTCACACTGTACTTAATACTTTTGTGTGTAAATATATCTATTCTATTCTATTCTATTTTTGATTTTTGTTATAATATTCTTTCTTTGGCATTAATTATAATTTTTTTGAAACTAAGGTGGAATTAATTAAAAATACAATTTTGGTATTTTAGTAATAAATTATTTTTAGTTCATAAATGCGCTATAATCGATGATACCAAGAATTAGAAAATCTGAAGTTTTTACTACTGTCGTGTGGTTTTAAGCACACACTCATTTTTTTAAACTATTAGTTCTCAAAAATAATAAAATAAAATTGTTTATAAAAATTAAACTAATGAACGCATCTTGTATGAACGAAACTCGGCTCTGACGCGCATAGTAATGTAGCAGTATGTGCAATATCTCACAAATTAAAACAAAACAATTCGATGACGTAAGAAGGCACACCATTATGAATTAAACTGGAATCCAAAAATTAACAAAAGTATGTTTTTATTAAGTTTGAAAACAAAAACATAATAATTTACGCTTAAGTTATGCCAAGTTGTAATAACACTAATTTAAAATTCGCGCCACATTTAACACAGGTTAAAGTTTCCTATATTTTAACAATATGAGTTGCAACACGATGACGTCATGCGTGTCGATATTTTTCTGCAACGTTGAGTTTCCTAACTTTACGATTATTTCTGCAGATAATACCTTAAGAAATAATTAAAACCGTTTCTTGCATAAATTGTTAACATGATATTAACGAATCGTTTGCCAGGTAAATAACTAAACTTCTACCTTTAATTTAAAAAAAAATGTGTTTTAAAGACCACCAACAGCTGAGGTTATTTGGGCCTAGCACCAATTCATATTTTCAATTCATTATTTATTTTTTTTTTAATAATAAATTGAAAATCCAATTGACACTTTTACCAGGTCTCGGGTTAGAACCCGGGAACTGGGGACTTCTAACAGAGGAACCATAACAACGCCAGTCGCCATGTAAACAACAGCATTGCTACACGCTCGGCCATTCTCAAGCCCTTTTTTCAGAAATTATAATAAAAAATCACCATCTTCGAATACCTATATAATGTTTCAAAATCCGTTGCGTGGTTTAAGAAGAAGTAAGCGGAGAAACAGACAGAGGCAGACAGCGACTTTGTTTTATACTATTTAGAGAAGAGATATCTGCGATTAAATTTTAGTTAAAATGTTAATCAGCGTTGGTGCAATTGGCCATAAATGAGACATCCTCGTGTGAAGTTCAGAACTAAACAATTTAAATTCGTTCTTTTTGTTTTAACTGAACTTTAGACCAGCCCTTTTAATTAAAATAGTTCGTTGTAGAACGAATATGTCTAAAAGTTTTCCGCATCAATAATTTTAAGTTATTATATTAATAATGTTACGTCAACTATAACCAACTAGTTGAAGCTTAGTCAAATTGTTCTTAGATCATTTTTTTTTTTTTGGTTAAAATTCTTATATGAGAATTTATAAAGCATCAAAAAAGAACAAAATCATCCATGAATGAGTTTTAGTAATTTATGAGTTGCTAAAAGAATCTTAATTTCGTTATTTTCCGGAAACTAGTCGGGTTTTCGTTTTTCGGTGGTGGAGGCTCGAAGTGCACTTTATCTCCGCTAGGTTTGCATTAGTCTAAGTTTGTAAAGTTTGAGCACCAAAATTGAATACAAAATAATTTGAAAAAATTATTATTCCAGTTTTAAATTTGAAATCAGCATAATTTACGCTAAATTTTCATTTTTTGTTATAGTTTTTTTTCCAATTATTTTCGAACTCTAAATTGTGAAATGCATTTATTTAAAATCAAGCTTTATTTATTAAATCGTCAAATTAAAAATCAAGTGTTCCAAGATCAAATCAGTTTTTTAGAATCGGAATAAAAATGACAGATTTTCGTTATATACTGATAGTGAATCCTTTAATCCGTTCGTATTACAAAACACGGACGTACCTACATTAAAAAAAGAAAAAAATATTTGTTTGCAAAACTATTTAATAATCAACGTTTCGACACAATTTGTGCCTTCTTCGCAGTTTAGCAATGGAAAAAAATGTTTTGTTTCCATAACTGTTTTTCAATTTTAATTACTTTTGTAATATCTGGTACCATATTTTATTTAAATTTTCATTTTTATTTCAACGTATAATGAACTGAACAAAAATGTCTGTTAAGTTTTCATAGGCTGTTGGGGCAAGTCAAAAGGACGTCAGCGTCGGTTTTCATTTAAATAAGGACGTCCAAAGAGATGGGCACTAGCACCTTAATCATCGCTTAACGCTATTTGTGGCGAATGTACAGCGGCGTTTACACTATCTTCTTTTATATATCAAAGTTTACATGTACAGCGAGATAAAAAAAAATGACCACAATAATTATCTGTCATTCATATGTAGTCACAGAAAGTAAATTTTCCTATAGATCACACTTTACATAAATAATAATATGTCCGTACAGCAATTTAAAAGTCCCGTTACCTCCGCCATAACTTCTATTAACTAGACTTGGCACTTGTCAGTTGATCGACAGCCAGCGATAATTTTTTTTTAATCTACACCATCCAAATACCGTCACCTCCACCATTAATGCTTGTCACTTGTTATTGTAACACATCTCCCGTTACCTCCGCCATTACTTCTATTTACTAGACTTGGCACTTGTCAGCTGATCGACAGTCAGCCATAATTTTTTTTTGTAATCTATACCATCCAAATATCGTCACCTCCACCATTAATGCTTGGCACTTGTCATTGTAACACATCTCTATTGTCGAGCGTTTGTAATCTACAATATCTATCTAGTCTTAACAATTCACATTTGCTGTGATATCCGTCACTTCCACCATATCAGTGATATCAATTTATCCATTTAGTTCCTCAACATTTTAACAAATTTAAGGTTATGTATTTTGTAAACAGCCTCTTAACCGTTTGTATCGTCTATATAGCAATAATAAAGTACCATTACTTCCACCATCTCAGTTACATCAATCGTTTGGCACTTGTCATTGTAACAAATTTAAGGTTGTGTAACAGCACCTTAAGCATACGCATTACCCGTACAGCAGCAGCGGAGCTACGTAACCTCCACCATCACAATATCATCACTTCCGTCAGCTACATTTCGCACTTGTCATTTCAACAGATCTCATCTGCGTGCAACCCGCTGTGACGCCCACCGTCGCCCGTCGCCATGTTGTATTACTCTGTCTCTCATACTCCAAGGTTACGCACTTACACAGGGTCGAAACGAGAAGGTCATACAATTGCTGTTAAGCAGAAAACACGAATCGTACAGGAAATTAGAGTTCGGTATTACAGACCAGTGGTGGGCTTAATTATTCTTTAATAGTTTAATGATTTATAAGTTTTAAGGTGAGATGTACACTGAGTTTAATAATTATTATACAATGTAATCAGAATAATGTAAAACACAGGCGCGTGAAAAGTCATATTTCAGTTATATGCATAGTGGTTGTCGTTTGCACCTTGCCCAGTGACCTTGTGAATTGCTGTAGCGGCGAAACTGTTTCTTGTATAGCGCTGCCGCCACAGGATGCGTGAAAAAATGTCATATTTAAGTTATACGCATAGTGGTTGTCGTTTGCACCTTGCTCAGTGACCTTGTGAATTCCTGTAGCGCAGTGAATCTGAATTTATGCCCGATTTTATCCGTAACTACTGAACGGATTTTGTTCCGGTTTTCACGATTAGACAGCTTGATTCACGAGGAAGGTTTGGATGTGTAATTGAAAATGATCGGCCCGGTTTCGCCCGGGTGAAAATCGGGGGTAATCTCAGAAATTATCATAGCACCCGAGTGCGAAGGAGCGAAGCGAGTGAGTAATGTATTAATAAATCATAAATTCATAGGATCCGAGCGAAGCCGAATCGGGCCGCTAGTTTATTAATATAAAACTAAACTTGAAAACTTTTGAAATTTTGAAATCGTGTCCTTAATACAGGTCTGCAAAGGAGATGAGACCAAATGACAAGTGACAGCTTGTGCTTGTATTTCGGCACTTTTGCCTGCCTGCCATCGCCACCCACACACTGGATCTTGAAATTTCTGTATGTAATGCGAATTGCATACAGTCTCAGCTTTTTTAACTTTATTGCTTTTTCCGTTAAGATATTTATGTTTCATATTAAAATGATGACGTTTGAATTTGTTACATTCGGCCATTTCTATATCTGCACAGAAATAATTCTAGAAATTTTAGAGCCATTGCACACATGCTCCTTTTTGTTGAGCGGTTTTGCGAGTCGCTTGAATTTATTTTATTTATTGTAGATTATAGACGCGTCGACAACTTAGGTCATTAGCGTCTTAAATTACATTAAATAACAACTGACTTAAAACTAAATAACATCACAAAACATCCATGAGTGCAGGTGGGATTCGAACCCACAACAGTCTAGTCTAGAGGATGGTACCAAGTACGCTATCCACTAGGCTACACTGCCCTCGAGTTGCTTGAAGATCGACCTTAGGTCTTTAGCGTCTTGATTACATTAAATAACAACTTACTTAAAACTAAATGACATCACAAAACATCCATGAGCGCAAGTGGGATTCGAATCCACGACAGTCTAGTCTAGAGGTTGGTACCAAGTACGCTATCCACTAGGCTACACTACCCTCGAGTTGCTTGAAGATCGAACTTAGGTCATTAGCGTCTTGATTACATTAATTAACAACTTACTTTAAACTAAATGACATCACAAAACATCCATGAGCGAAGGCGGGATTCGAGTCTGATCCAGAGGCCGCGACGCTAACCACTGGACCACACTGTCCTCGATAGATGTCGAGTGATCTCTGTGGATATGAATATATTAGAGAGATAGATGGAGAGTAATCCCTCTATCTCTTTCCTATGTATTAGAAGACGCTGTATCTGTCGCGAAATCAGAGCTCTTACGCTCTCTATTCTAATATCTCTATGATAATAGAGGATCCATGGGAACGTCGTATGAACAACGGCGTCGTTACACGCTCAACTGTTTTGAAGCCCATTTGTAATCGTATTAATAGTTTCGAGAATCGTATAAACTTGATTTGGAACAATGTTTACCTCTGCAGTAAGTATCTTGAAATCTTATAGGCGAAAAGTGCGTACAGAAAACAAATATTGCACGTCGAGAAACGCTCTTCTTATCCGCTCTGCTGATTTGACAAGCGTAATGTGCGCTACTAAGTAGTAAAAAGGATGAAAGTACACAGTGTGTACAAAAGCAAGTTTTTCCCTGTTCTGTGTCGCGTTGTTTAGGTTTTTTTTTTTTTAGTTCAAATATATCTTTGACCATTAGTACATATTATTAGTGGCGGGTTGTTATAGTAACGCGTTCAGCTACTTATTTGCATATTGACTCAATAGACTACAGAAGTAGGCGGTCTTAATTTAAGCGCGAAATTTAAAGCGGAGTCGATTGGCGTTCAAAAATGTATGGGGTTTAACGGAATATTCATTATACTATTCTACTAAAACACATTTCTTAACAAAACAATGGCTGTTTCATAAAAATAATTAATAAATCCCGTCATTATTGGCTACAAAACTTTATTATTTCGTGTGAAATAATTTTTTATTTCAAATTAAAAATTTATGAAAAATGAATGTCCTAACTTGATTCAGCCAGTGACGTTTACTTTAACCTAACTTCTCGTTGACGTTAGTCGAGGTATAATTTAAGCAATTATAATTATAAATTGAGTTTGTTCTTTCCATTTGGAGTAGAAAAAGTGTTCTGAAGTCGTCTAGGAGCTACGCTAGATCAAGGGAAGGCAAGATAAAAGGATAAAAAAAAAGGTTTTCATCAATTAGGTATTGGATATCTAGGTATTATTTTAGCTTTTTCCTCAGTCGGAAATTTAAACTTTTTTCAGTCATAATTTTCATTATAACTGCAGTTAAGTATAAGACACCATCCCATAACAAATTGCTTTAATTATTAACGACAAGGTGTTTAAAAAAAACAAGGTTATGTCAGTAAAATGAATGAAATTTGACAGTTGTGTCGTGTCAATGGGTGAACGTACGTTTAACGCAGATTCTAGTTAGAAGGAGACAGTTGCGACTTCGCCACGCCTTCCTTTTCTAATCTACTGAAAATAATGCGTACCAACACGAACGTAACTTTAATATAATTGAAAATAAGTAATTCAAAAAATACAATCTATATAATCAATACCTAATACAAAAATATACATTAAAATAAATGCTCGAACTGTTGTCCTTTGGCAGTTTAACCTACAGTAAATTAGCCCGTTATAAAATTCCGTGGATACATTTACAATCATTGTTGGTGTAATATTAAAATATAAGGGTTCATAATTAGTTATTACTTTAATAAAATATTGAAAATACATTTGAATTTATCTGTCAAACGAAAACAAACATTTGGCAACTTAGGCAACGCGACACATAACATGGAAAAGCTTGCCCTTTTAGCCTCACGGGTGTCTCTCTGATCCATCAAAAAAAAATACCATTGTATTGACGTGATAACGTCTAATAAGTTTCATACTGGGGTTGCATTTAAGAAATATTAGATGAAACGGAAATATTTGACATGTGAAACAGCATGACGTATAGGGTCTCAGACGCAGTAAGCCAGGTGGCCGTGTGGAAGAATACGAATATACCGACAAATACAAACGCCAAACCCAGGTTCGAATTCCGAAGACATTCAACATTTTTTTTCTACTTTTACTCAAATACTTTACAAGTCTGATAAATATCCATATACATAAAAAGTTACTTGAAATACAAGACATAATCCACTTTGCCTTCAGGCAATAAGGCAACCATATTGCACCGGAAGAAATCTACGCGTAGACTTAGCTAGTCTACGATACATTGTGTTCGCTACTACGCCGTAGGCATTGTAAACGTGTGTGTGTGTGTTCGCATATACAGTTTCCACATTTTGCCAGTAAAATATTCGCTTTCTCACACGCTGTACATGGTAAATACATCGGAACGTTGCGTCATCAAACCTTCCAGCTCTTCAGTAAGGATTGGACAAAGCATAGGGTTGTGGCAGCAGCGCTGTACAAGAAACAGTTCCACCACTAAAGCCATCCACAAGACTACTGGGCAAGGTGCAAACGACAACCACTATGTTTCATATGTATCGAACAGAGTGTAAATTATGGCGGCAACGCTGTACAAGAAACAGTTCCACCACTAAATCCATCCACAAGGCTACTGGGCAAGGTGCAAACGACAACCACTATGTTTCATATGTATCGAACAGAGTGTAAATTGTGGCGGCATCGCTGTACAAGAAACAGTTCCACCACTAAATCCATCCACAAGGCTACTGGGCAAGGTGCAAACGACAACCACTATGTTTCATATGTATCGAACAGGGTGTAAATTGTGGCGGCAACGCTGTACAAGAAACAGTTTCGCCGCTACAGCAATTGACAAGACCCCTGGGCAAGGTGCAAACGACAACCACTATGTTTCATAGGTATCGAACAGGGTGTAAATTGTGCGGCGGCAGCGCTGTACAAGAAACAGTTTCGCCGCTACAGCAATTCACAAGGCCACTGGGCAAGGTGCAAACGACAACCACTATGTTTCATATGTATCGAACAGGGTGTAAATTGTGGCGGCAGCGCTCTACAAGAAACAGTTTCGCCGCTACAGCAATTCACAAAGCCACTGGGCAAGGTGCAAACGACAACCACTATGTTTCATATGTATCGAACAGGGTGTAAATTGTAGCGGCAGCGCTCTACAAGAAACAGTCGCCGCTAAATCCATTCACAAGGCTACTGCTCAAGGTGCAAACGACAACGACTATGTATATAACTGAAATATGACACTTTCCACGCGCCTATGTTTCACGTTATTCTGATGACATTGTACATTTGTAAGTGTATACATAAATATCAAATCGTTCAATAAAACTAGCTGGTCATTGTTTTAGTATTTCGTTGTTTTAGTATTCGGTGTCTTCACATCAAATGTTCCAATTTTTCGAGATTATTCTCTGCCTAATATAGTTTTTTTTCCGGGGATTTTGTACAGCCCTGTATGCTGACACACACGCACACGCACACGCACGCACATAGCACCTCGAGTAATGCCCCCTCCGACCCTTGGTTCCATTTCATACACCTTAAATGCATTCTCGGTATGTAAGAGGTGAGACGAGAGTGCGTTCGCGTAATAGTGCGAGTATGTCTATTGTCAAGTGTAAAATGGTTGCCAGTTGAAAGGAGTGAATTTGTCATACGTACCCATATAATATTATATACTCCATTACTATACCGGGTGACCGTTGTAAACTGTAGTCACTGTTATCAAATACAAAATTTGAGTTATACTGCAGATAATAATATTAAATAGTTAATTAGAATAATCAAACGATTTAAACCCCTAATATCCACAACGTATTTACTTAACAATTAATGAATAACAGAATATCAGACAGCTGTAGATGAATTTTTATGTTACCAGTAATTTTATATTTGTTATATTTTAATGTGAACTCTTTTTTTTGACGTGTCAAATAGATTTATATCTCAATTATTGACAAAATAAATATCTATCTATCTATATGCCACGATTGTTAATAATAGATAGGTACCTAATATAAGTATAATAATACATTTTTAGTTTCTTCGGATGAGTAAAAAACTCATACTTATAGAAAAAGTCATTGCATTAAAAGTTACAGATTAAAAATTCAGACAAATTATCAAATTGAAGGTTTTTAATATACGGATAGATCTGTTTCAATGAGCCATTTTCCTGAGAGTAGTTTCTTCAATTATCCACGAGAGGCAGCACTTGTAGTAGGTACAAACATTATTTATTCCCCATTAGTGTCGTGTCATTTTAGTGGTATAACTTAATTATTTAATTAGTTTAATAATAATAATAATTTAATAAAGAAGTTACCAATACCTTTAAAATGACACGACACTAATGGGGAATAAATAATGTTTGTACCTACCACAAGTACGTACTGCCTCTCGTGGATAATTAAAAGAACTACTATCAGGAAAATGGCTCATTTAATGAAAATTTGACTTTGATTATTAAAATTAAAGGAATTATTGTTTATTACAGACGATAATGACCCTTGTTGTTGAGCGTCTATAATTCACAATTCATTCGTTTATTACAGAAAACATTTCAATGCTTTGTTTATGACAACTTCTTGTATACCTATTGGAATATATAATAATTTTGACATGTATTTCCTATGTAGACATGTTCTATGAACACACGGTATATTCGTATGTTACGTCATGCATTGTATATTTTACGCTTGTATAATAATGGGTACTTTGAGTTTAAATGTGTCTATCAAACATCTGGGCCCAAAAAACAAAATCACTTATGTCAAAAATTTTGAATTTTTCAGATAGACTTTTTATTTTATTTATTGTAGATTATAGACGCGTCGACATCTCAGGTCATTATAGCGTCTTTCAACTATACTAAATAACACAACTTTCTTAAAACTAAATAACATCACAAAACATCCATGCGTGCAGGTGGGATTCGAACCCACGGCAGTCTAGTCTAGAGGCTGCTGTACCAAGTACACTATCCACTAGGCTATACTGCCCTCGATAGATAGACTTTTTAAATATTATTTTGACATAAATTCTAAATTTAAACTGCATTTTAACGCGACTTGTTAGCTAATTTAATTTTAGAATTTAGAGATAAAATGTTTTTAGATAATTTTGCATAAAATAAAGATTCTGAATGACCCATACCTCTTATGAATCCCATATTGAAGTACCTACATTATTTTTGCTTTGGACTTTCATTTACACCGCGTAACTTCTCCACGGCAGGTCGTGAGGGAGATTAAAGATTACAGACGCTCGACAACTGAGATCATTAGCATCTATATTCAATAGATTTATAGGGCTGTTTTGCAATTGAAAATTTTTATTGGTAGAGCAGCCAATTACATAATTGATTCCTGCAAATATCGGAAAAAAATCATTTTAATAACTATAGTCACAGTCAGGACTCTAACCTGAACCTTTCCAGTATCGCGGCGGAATGAGCTTAGGTTCTTATTTAATGTAGGTATCCCCTTTGGGTGTTTAAAATAATTTCAGTTTTCACCTACATGAATAGCTCTCGCTATTACGATGATTCACATCTACTTACAACCTAGCTATAATTAATAACACTCGCATGCAGAAATAGAAATCTATTGATTCCTTTGCATATATGGAGAATGTTAGATTGGTAATCATGTCTGGGTTGAGTATTGTAAGCTCATACCGCCGTGATAGTGGAAATGTTCAGGTTAGAGTCCTTAAAAGTTCGCTAGAAAATCCCAAAAGTTCGCTAGAAAATCCCAAAAGTTTGCTAGAAAACCCCAAAAATTCGCTAGAAAACCCCAAAAGTTCGCTAGAAAACCCCAAAATTTCGCTAGAAAACTCCAAAATTTCGCTAGAAAACCCCAAAAGTTCGCTAGAAAACCCCAAAAGTTCGCTAGAAAACCTTAAAAGTTCGCTAGAAAACTCCAAAAGTTCGCTATTTGCGGGAATCAATTATGTAATTGGTTGTTCTTCCAATAAAAATTTTCATTAGCATCTATACTGCATGTCGTGTTTGACTAGAAGGGTTAGCGCAACTTTGTGTATAGAACACCCGTGAATTAAGATACTAAATCGCGATTTGATGACTACACATTACAAGGGACGAAACACAGCGTTTACAACTAGTGTGAAGTTTGAATACTATTTCCTAAAAGGCGCCTCCCTTTTTAAAACTTGTGGAATGTTTTAAAAAAGCCATAATTTCACACTTGTTACGCAATATACTATTTTCTAAAAGGAATCAATTCAGTTATTACTGATTTTTTCATCGAAGAAATAAAATATAACGCGGCCATTATTAATAAATGGACAGAAGAAGTTAACTGCAAATAAACACATTAAGGGACATTTTCATAATAAAAATAAAGCAGCACTTGTACATAAATTCCATTCAATAATTCATAAAATATGATACCGCCGTGGGTAGTTTGATGGTTTCATGCTTGAGCTCAATAACTATAAAGTGCCTGTTTATGGTTGAGTCCAGTGAACGACTTACGTAAGTACTTGTACCAGCCGTGTTCAACTTATCTCGTTCGGGTCACACTAGACATTACAATAAATAACTGCAAATATAGTGGACTTTCTAAGGTAGTAGATAGTCATTCAAATTTATTGGAAGAGCAGTCAATTACATAATTGATTCCTGGCAAATATTGGAAAAAAATCATTTTAACAACCATAGTTACAGTCAGGACTCTAACCTGAACTTTTCCACTATTGCGGCGGAATGAGCTTAGGTTCTTATTTAATGTATCCCCTTTGGGTTTTTGAAATAATTTCAGTTTTAAGCTTGTCTCTAAAAAGTTTTTTTTACTAATATTTATTTTGTTCATTTTAGTCTTTCAAAATTTTACCTCCCTTTGACACCCGTAGGGGTTGAATTTCGAAAAATCCTTTCTTAGTGGATGCTTACGTCAGAAAAGGAACCAACTGTCCAAATTTCAAGTTTCTAGCTTCGGCGATTTGGCCTGGACGTTGATTAGTCAAAAAAACCCTACATCCCCGTTTGAACCCCTTAGGGGTTGAATTTATTTCTAAAAACGTTTTATTCATGTATTGTCATCGGGAATACAGATGTGTACAAAATTTCAAATCGATCGGATACGTGGAAGTCGTTCAAAATTGACTTGCAAGTTTTGACCTAAACAAACACACAAACTAACTAACTAACATACATTGCAAGTTGAATAAAAGCTTGTAAAAAATAATGATTATAGATAAAAAATAACTGAAATATAATGTATCTCTTAAATATTATTTCTAAATTCCTTGGCCAACAAAAACGGAGCGGCAAATCGAGAAATATGGTGAAAGCGTTTGCATGGTCGAGTAAGAAAAAATTAGGTTTTGCAGTTGGCAACACCGGATCTCGGTTGCTGCGTAAGCGTAAACTTACAGATACGAAAAACATATGAACATCAAGCGCAGATGTAACTTTACAACCCGTTATCTTCGAGAAACTGTCTTTTCAATAAAAAATATTTATATGCAGCATATATCAACTAAGGCAGTACAACAGGCCACATGTGTGCATCGTTCTGACACATATCTGATATACAGGGTGTAAACGGTTTTACCAAATATAGGGCAAATAACACTGTCAACATTTAAAAATTTTGTAGTAGACTATGGGCCATAAGAACGTAAATACGTAGTGGATGCTTTGTTTTTTTTCTTGGCGGTCGATTAAAATTTTCGATTTTGAAAAAATTAAAAATCTCTCATTGTTTTGCACACGACACGCTATTTTGTTGTCGAGAGCGTCTATAATTCATTCAGACACGCTATTTTCAATAGACCTCTTTTAATTTATACAAGATATGGGCGTTAAAATATTATTTTTTGTTTTTTTAGAAACTTTAAACAGCCGTAGCTCCTGAATCAAAATATACACAGACGCTGTTTATTAGAATCAGCGTATTTTTTCTATAAGCATGCTTGAATCAGAGAAAGATTTTTAAGTTTGTCAAACATTGCATTTTTTAAAAAGACTCCCTTTGCTCATAGATTTTTGACTAAAAAAAAATCTCTTGACTACTTCAAAAATAAACTGTGATTTCAATAAATAATTCTTTAAGTTTAGACGCTATGGGTGAGGTATTTTTTCAAAAAAAAACTTAAAATCTTCAAGTCAATAGAGATGCGAAAGTTTTATGTAGCTTACAAAAATCAGTTAATCTCTTCCTACAACAAAGGAATGTTCGAGTGTTCAGTGCTCATATTAGTTTCGATTTTAGTCGCTAGATAACGCGGCTGTAAAAGTCATTTGCCAATCCTTAAAACTGGCACACTGTATACAAATTCATACAAGTAATGTTATATGAGCCACATACCTTTAATATTTGCAAATAAATAAATAAATGGAAGGTTTAGTGCCGTACATAAAAATGTTTATGTAAATTGCTTGGCGGATAGACTGACGAGAAAGGGAAGTTTTTAAATTATAATAATAGGGGATTCACTTCACATGAAAAGTTAAAAGGGTGCTGCAAATATTCTAATATAAGTAATAACTTTTTAATTAATAATTTCTAATAATCCACTAATATTTTTTATTTATAATATTTAGATTTTAGACAGTGAATTTCATTTTAGATGCAATATAGGCGAGTTTTGTTTATATAAACATTAATTCGTTTCACTTAAAATAAAACATCTACTGAACAAAAAATGGACTGTACGCCTCACCCGCATATAAGTGCGCGGTCGAAGTTATACTTCATATATTTTTCATTAAAACACGGTCCGTTAATGTTTTTGACATTTTCAATTTTAACTATTTACTTATTTTTATTTTTGACATATCATGATAATTTATCAAATTTCCCTTAAGCCATCGAAACATAAGTATCCAAAGCCTGCTTACAAGATTACACTATTTTGAAACGTCAAAAATTGATTTTTAAAATTATAAAATCTATAAGAAAACGAATTTTTGAAACCTTATAGCTATATCGATTTTTTGTCCTCCAAAACCCCTTTTCAGTAAATTTCATCCAAATTTCAATACACCTGCCTGTTAACTGACCCATTCCATGTATACATGCACGCATAAGTACTTAGCTATTTTATAGTGGGTATGACAAAAAATAAATTACTCTTGATTTATATTAAAGGCGGTTCACGACGATTTTGGTGATCTCTGAGGGATCTACAGGCGAAATAGTTTAGGAAATGCTGCTCTAAGTAATGAACATCTCAGTTTGCTATCTCAAAGTGCAGCACACAAAGTAAGTACCTATATGACAGTCACTGAGTTAAGAGGTAATAGAGACGCTGCTTATACAAAATTGAAGTCAAGTCTGACGTCACAGGTCATAACAAACATGGCGGCCAAACAGGGAATAGATTAGGGAATATTATTCTCTTCTTCTTCTTATATATAAAATGAATGAACTGAATAAATATGTCGACTGTCCTTACTTTTAAATGATTTTAGCGTCTCTATATATCGTCCTTGCTCAATGGTGACGGTATACATAAAGTTTCATTTACAATGCAATGCGATGCACCTAACCTCACTTATACAGACAAAGTGAACTTTTTCTCAAAGCTTTTTGATTTTCTTTAGTGTAAGGAAGTTTGTACCTACTCAAGAATAACTGACTTTACGTTAAGCGCATTCTATGAAAGTAGCAAATTGTTAAACAGTGACATATTGTCTTCTTATACACTTCTTGAACTTCTTTTGCAGTTTGACATTTTGTGTTATTTCAATCACTGAAAACTGCTTTCGAATTTTTAAAGAAACTTTCTCTTCAACTTTTTGAAAACGATTTCATAACACTGTCGAGGTCTTTTTCTGGTAGCATAGGTACCTGTACGTCACACTGCAGCGGCACGTTATATGCAATATAGATTATTAGATTACTTATTGACAGCTTAAATAAAAATTAAATAGATACCGAAAAATGCCATTTTTGTTCGTTATATTAGTCATAAATAAAGTCCTTTTTGTTTTCTCGTTAAAAAAGTTACGAGATGAAATTCGAAAAATCCTCTAGCACGAATAAAATTACATAAAAAAACACATATCTACCACATAATATGTCATATGTCTTCTTTAAGTAATTATGAAGAAGTCGACAATGTTGTCGAAACGTTGGCAATAAAATAAAAAAAGATGTGAGCCTCATCCACATATAAGCTCACGGGGGAAGTGAAAATTTCATTAGAAAATTTTTAGAAAAATTATAAAAAATATCTGCTGTTTATATAAATTAAAATGTCGAAATGGGTAGGTTACCTAGGTGATACAAATTTCCTCTCTATTCAAGCATTTCCCCTTTATCTGCTTTTTATATAAATTAAAATGTCAAAATAGGTAAGTACCTATTTTGACATTTTAATTTATATAAACAGCAGATAAAGGTGACCTATTTTTTTATTGTAGATTATAGACGCGTCGACATCTAAGGTCATTAGCGTCTTTCAACTACACTAAATAACAACTAACTTAAAACTAAATAACATCACAAAACATCCATGAGCGCAGGTGGGATTCGAACCCACGGCAGTCCAGTCTAGAGGTTGCGGCGCCAAGCACGCTACCATCTAGGCTATACTGCCCTCTAAAGGTGATCTAATGTTTATATAAATTAAAATGCCAAAATAGGTAGGTGTCCTAGTTGATACAAATTTCCCCTCTATTGAATCATTTCCCCTTTATCTGCTGTCTATATAAATTAAATTATGGGTAGGTTACCTAGGTAATACAAATTTCCCCTCTATTCAAGCATTTCCCCTTTATCTGCTGTTTATATAAATTAAAATGCCAAAATAGGTAGGTTACCTAGGTGATACAAATTTCCCTTCTATTGAATCGTTTCCCCTTTATCTACTGTTTATATAAATTAAAATGTTAAAATGGGTAGGTTACCTAGGTGATACAAATTTCCCCTCTATTCAAACATTTCTACTTTATCGTTACATAAGATTTCGAATAGGTACTAAATAAAGAAGTTTTCACTTCAAAAAATATTTTTGCTCTGATCCAATCATTTTTTCCCAATGCTAAAATTTCCTATATTGTATATCTCACCTGTTTACATATAGTATGTATAAAGTGTTAAGTATGTGAATAAAATAGTGTAAATAAATAATAGAGGACAAATTCAAGCGTTACATTATTATAATAACGGCAATATTACAACATTATACGGGCACAAATATGTACTCAAATAGGCCATATATAGGCCATATTATACACCCCATGGCTGCTCTACGTACATAAATCATATCTGATCCATTTCTGTGTTGCTTGTGTCTATTATGCTTGTTTACATTGATAAATGTAGAACGATTTCTATAATATATTCTTCGTATCGTCTATCTTTTGTATATGTTACGGACAAAGCGAACGATTGAAAAAACTAGAGACGCGCCAATGACTCATTTTTCAAAAAACTGAGTAGCGGGTTATATAGGTACTCAAATTTAAAATGATATACAGGGTGTCCCAAAAAGAATGGGACATAGAGTAACAGCTGATTCCTTACAAAAAAATATTGCGATAGACCCCAACTTGTTCTATTTCGAAAGTTGATATTAAAAGAGATACTGGGTGTCAAAGTTTAATTTTTATTTTTGATTTTCTTAAATAACTTTTAAAATAATTTAGGCATTTTAATGAAATTTGGTATATGGGGATTTTTTGACATGTGAAATTCAAATCTGACCTTGGTATGGCTCTTACTTGTAGGGGACGCCACTTACACACCTTTTCACTCATTCAAATAGTCATAACTTTTTTGTACGCACTCATACTGTTTTTTAAATTAAAAATTGATTTTGCCGTCATTTTTACGTAAAAAAGGTATACTTTGTAAAAGTGACTAGAAGTAACCTTTTTCAAGATATTTGCACTTAAAGTAATCGATGCAATGTGGTTTTAAATGGCAAATTTTGAAAATGAACATAGGTGGCTTTGAAAAATGTGTTGAAGTTCATGGTTATCATTTTGAAAACCTTCTACAATAAAATAAATGTTTTTGATTCGCTATTTAAAATAAAATATGAATTAAAATAAGAAGTATTATTATTTAACTAAAATTTGCCATTTAAAACCACATTGCATCGATTACTTTAAGTGCAAATATCTTGAAAAAGGTTACTCCTAGCCACTTTTACAAAGTATACCTTTTTTACGTAAAAATGACGGAAAAATCAATTTTTAATTTAAAAAAACTCGGGTCGCAGTGCCAAAACCCTGCCGACAATATAGTGTATTTGCTAATACTGCATTGTGGCTTTATTATGTGAACTTAAGTTTGTTTTTGAACAAAATAAAAAATTTAACCCCTTAATACATCCCTTAAAATAATATTTTTTTTCTTAATTTCAATAATATTATCAATGCAACATTTGTACCAAATTAAATACACCCTTCAGTAAGTAAATCACTATCCGCAAACCAGTGTTTTCATAAAAAAATTTTAAGTCCGGCCCTGTCGGGCCGATTTTATTAAAATTTTAACAGCACATTTTAATCTTTACTAAAGGGTTAAATTTCAATTTTGAAACGATTCTGAGAATTTTTTCGGTATTTTTGGGCCCAAAAACTTTTTTCAACCCCTAAATACTACCCTTAAAATGGTCCGATCGGGCCCATTTTAAATAGGCTTCGTGCGGTAATGGGTTCCAATGTGTGTACCAAATTTCGTTTAAATCGATTAAGTCTGTCGAGAGTTATCGTGTACACACATATATATATAAATATATATATATATATATATATATATATATATTTACATCTACATAACTATATTGGTTCCTTTCACTTTGAAACCTTCCTACGTCTCCCAGAAGGAGTGGATTTAGGAGGAATCTAAGTGTGTATATTGACTTCTGCAGTTATTTTTGACCCCCCTGTCTACTTTTTATGTTTGTATTCTAGAAAATAGAAAATACATTTTTTTATTTATAGCCATATTTTGTGTCTTTATAAAGTATAGTCTTTATGACTCCGGGCTGTATATTTTAGTTTCATATTTGGCACTATTTTGCATTTATAAAAAAATATATATTTTATCTTGCTATTTTTTTTACTTCCAACCGTGTTGCCAGATGAAAACCGGTTTTTTAGGCAAAGAATTAATCATAGATGACAATATTTTGATTCTACTTGTATATATAACCGCTATGCCTAAATAATAAATCTATCCGATTAAAATTAATTATGGTTACCATTATTGTAAATATCAAATTAATAGTTATAATGGTGTAATTATTTGTTCTTATAAAAAAATATTACTAATAGCAACGGATTTACCGATACTCTTAGTACGCTGATGCGTAGAGCCCCGTGCAGCAGGCACCCCCCAGAGGCTCTCCTATATTAATTTTTTATCAATAAAAATGTGCGTTAGTGTTTTATCATATATAAAAAATGATTTTTACCAACAGTCTACATTACGAAGATGATACAAAGGGAATTTTTAGATATTAAAATAAAAATAAAGAAATTAATACATTTTTTCCCAATGGTTTTCTTTTCAACTGAAAAAATAAATTATTCTCTACTTTTTCAATGGTTTTATCAAGTTCGACATGACGTATATATATTTAGATCGAATTTAATTATTGAAATTTGACCCACTACCCGTTATCCAATTGAGTTGAAATTTTGCACACGTGTATGAGTCCGGTGACAATGCAATATAGTATATCTAAAATCGTTCTAAATCCAAAATGGCGGACGTCCCAAGATGGCGGCTCACCTTTTTTTTGCAACCCCCTTGATATGGGTATCAAATGAAAGGGTTTCATGAGTAGAGTACGATAAGCTACGTGACGCCTTTCTAAATTCAAAATGGCGGACGCCCTAAGATGGCGGCTCATCTTTTTCTTTGCAACCTCCTTGACATAGGTATCAAATGAAAGGGTTTCATGAGCAGAATACGATAAGCTACGTGACGCCATTCTAAATTCAAAATGGCGGACGCCCCAAAATGGCGGCTCACCTTTTTTTTGCAACCCCCTTGACATGGGTATCAAATGAAAGGGTTTCATGAGCAGAATACGATAAGCAACGTGACTCCATTCTAAATTCAAAATGACGGGCGCCCCAAGATGACGGCTTTCCTTTTTATTTACAACCCCCGACGTATCAAATGAAAGGGTTTCATGAGTAGAATAAGATAAGCTACATGACGTCATTCTAAATTCAAAATGGCGAACGCCCCAAGATGGCGACCCAATTTTAATTTAAATTTTAAAAAGTTAGATAACTGGGTTAGCTGATTAATATAAAATTGAAAATTTAGGACTTAAATTTTACATTTTTGTAAAATGAGGAATTTATATATTTTTCTATTGTATAGAATTAAAATAATTAAAGACCAAAAAGTAACAAATAAATAACTTAAAAAAAACTTTTTAAAAAACAATGGTTTTATTTTGAAACAAAATTGCACTGAAAAGTAGAAAATAATTTTTTTTAGTGATTATAAGTTGATCAGAATAGTTTTCAACATTTGTTAAAAGAAAACCATTGGGCGTTAAAACATCATAACAGTATCAGTATTTAATATTTTATGAGCGCCCAATGGTTTTCTTTTAACAAATGTTGAAAACTATTCTGATCAACTTATAATCACTAAAAAAAATTATTTACTACTTTTTAGTGCAATTTTGTTTCAAAATAAAACCATTGTTTTTTAAAAAGTTTTTTTTTAAGTTATTTATTAGTGCATTTTGATTTAAAAGAAAACCATTGTTTTAAAAAAAGAATTTTAATTAATTTATTTTTTACTTTTTAGTCTTTAATAATTATTTCATACAATCGGGAAATATATTAATTTTTATTTAATTTAATTTAATTAGGTACTGTAAAAAATAGAGTAAATTGTATAAACTTTACCAATATATTTCACAGACGCTAATGACCTTTGTTGTCGAGCGTCTATAATCCACAAATCAAATCAAACCAATATATTTCAGCTAATGGATAGGGTACATCAGAATAAATAATCAATTCAATTTTTAGTGCTTTATTTTGAAACGAAACAAATAATTATTCTGAGATAAGACTAGTAAAAATAATAAGTATTTCACTTATATATTTTAATTAATAAATTTTAATTGGGACCTCCTCTTCCTGGTCTTGTGGTGTAAGGAATCAAAATGTTGCGTAATACGTAAAATTATATACATCACAAGTTTTCACTATTACGTTAGGTATATGGAATCAATATAATGCGTAGTTGTGCGTTGTTTAGGTTGGATATTAACAGAATATTGTATTGTTAAAATATTTTAACATTGGAAATGTTTATGTTCGTATATGGGGGCAGAGTTACGAGTTTTCGTTCAAGGCCAAAAGACAACGGTGTCGCGATCAAGTGAGGAGCAATCATGCAAAATTGAACAAGTGTAATTTTTTCGAAATGTGTTTTATATCATATCTAGTTAATTGAGAGGTATTTGCGACGATCTGCGGTGTTATTTTTGAGCAAATGTTAATAAATACTGTAGAAAAATCCATTTAAAAGTTAAGTAATCAAGCAAAAGTGAACGCGTATATAACAGAAGAATAATAGGGTTATTCCTGACAAAACTAAACAGTGCATTGATAAATATTGTGTGTATAATAAACAGTTAATTATGTTTCATATATGCTGTTATCATTTCCAATGTCCTCGATGGTTGCAAGGATTGCGAAATCTGTGAATTTTTTTTAAATACGATACAAAATAATGAATTTAATTAATTATTTATAATTGTTTAGTTTTTAATTATAAATTTAAATTAGCAATAAAATACTGTGCTTTACAATTTAAACAAATTAATAATGTTTTTATTTTTTTTACCTTTTAATTGATTTTACAAAGTTTGATACGTCGGGGGTTGTAAAGAAAAAGGAAAGCCGCCAACTTGGGGCGTCCGCCATTTTTATTTAGAATGATGTCATGTAGCTTATCGTATTCTACTCCTCAAACCATTTAATTTGATACCCATGTCATGGAAGTTGTAAAGGAAAAGGTAACCCGCCATCTTGGGGCGTCCGCCATTTTGAATTTAGAATGGCGTCACGTAGCTTATCGTATTCTGCTCACGAATCCCTTTCGTTTGATACCCATGTCAAGGGGGTTGCAAAGAAAAAGATAAGCCGCCATCTTGGGGCGTCCGCCATTTTGAATTTAGAATGGCGTCACGTAGCTTATCGTATTCTGTTCATGAAACCCTTTTATTTGATACCCATGTCAAGGGGGTTGTAAAGAAAAAGGTAAGCCGCCATCTTGGGACGTCCGCCATTTTGAATTTAGAATGGCGTCACGTAGCTTATCGTATTCTACTCATGAAACCCTTTCATTTGATACCTATGTCAAGGGGGTTGCAAAAAAAAAAGGTGAGCCGCCATCTTGGGACGTCCGCCATTTTGGATCTAGAACGATATTAGATATACTATATTACATTGTCACTGGACTTATACACGTGTGCAAAATTTCAACTCAATTAGATAACGGGTAGTGGGTCAAATTTCAATAATTAAATTTGATCTAAATATACGTCATGTCGAACTTATTAAAACCATTGAAAAAGTCTGACACTACTAACTTGAAAATCAGCATTTAGGGCAAATTTAATGTATTATAAATGGTTATGGGGTCTATATTGATCCAAAATGCCATTTAAAGGTACCGCCCCTGGAGGTAATAACAGGTTGCCATTTTTTTTCGAATCCAGAAGACCTATTTACTTACCTGTACCAAATTTTAACTTTTTAAGAAGAGAGAGAAAAACATTTTTTTAAGTCTCTCCTGAGGATGCTAATATAGCGAAACGCGCATCGAGTGTGTAAAAACTAATTCTGTCAAAAATTCCAATCAATATAACGCAAAAATGAAATGAAACTACAATGTACTTAAAAGAATCAAAATAGTGCCAAGTATTGAAATCTATATACTCTGACAGCAAAATGCCAAAATGAGTTACTGCACAATATTGAAAAGAATCAAAATAGTGCCTAGTACTGATATCTGTATATTCTTACACTGTTGCCGTGGTACATTTAATAGAGGAGTCAAATAACGGCCCAATGTAAACGCCTTATATACAAAACTGTATATTAATAGCGCCACAATAAAAAAAGTTGCGGAATTATCGTGAACTAAAATTTAATATACATCTTTCATAAATCACAATAAATTGATTCCGCTTGCGGCTGAACGGGGGCAAGTAGGGTAAGTTCAATAGCGGAGGCAAAAAGATACGCGAATAAAAGTCCGAAAGCTCCAGGGTCGGCGCTTCTGACTTCGATATTAAAGAAGTTACATGGCGAAACTTTTTTGCTTCCGATATACGGACGTAAAATCGTCAAGGAAGCAATTTGATATGTGCTGCGGTATAAGAGGGACGCAAAATAGTGCGTTGGATGTATATATATATATATATATATATATATATATATATATATATATATATATATATATATATATATATATATATATATATATATATATATATATATATATATATGTATATATATATATATATATATATATATATATATATACATATATACATAAACATTTTCAAAAATGGTGGCAAACTGTTCAGGAGGGTATGAAACGTCGAGAAATTTTGGTCCGACCCCTAGGTCCCACCATCCGACCGACGCCAATAGTGTATGTGCCATATGGCAAATACACTAAAAATAGTACGAGTGCGTACAAAAAAGTTATGTCTATTTGAATGAGTGAAAAGGTGTGTAAGTAGCGCCCCCTAACAAGTAAGAGCCATACTAAGGTCAGATTTGAATTTCTCATGCCAAAAAATCCCTATATACCAAATTTCATTAAAATGCCTAAATTATTTTAAAAGTTATTTAAGAAAATCAAAAATAAAAATTAAACTTTGACAGCCTGTATCTCTTTTAATATCAACTTTCGGAATAGACAAGTTGGGGTCTATCGCAATATTTTTTTGTAAGGAATCAGCTGTTACTCTATGTCCCATTCTTTTTGGGACACGCTGTATATTAGATTTGTAATATTACATTTGTCTATGACATATATTCTTCTTCCCTACGTCCCGCTAGTTCTCTTGCCAACGCTGCGACCATTCCTCGTACGAATTTTTATTAGGACCCGTTAGCGGTTTAGTCGCATCCAGTTTTTTATCTTGAAATTTATATCGCGCGAGACAGGCGTGATGCATAGTTCTTGCATGAACCACGGTTCAGAATATCGTGTTAGTGCCTCTGGACGCATGTTTGAATAAAATATCTACCCGTTTCAACGGCGGGAAGATGAATGAAACAACACGGTCGCCATTTTGATCTCAATCCGTGTTTCGCATATGTCTTGGTTCGAGCAAATCATTCCGATATTGGAATTCCACAAGACTCGATACATATACACTTAAAATAAACATAACACAAAAGAAGCTATTTTTCTTATAGGTACAGTGCCTTTGAATTCAACAAACATATTATTGACTTTACATGTTAAATTTCTCCATTTGATTTACATTGAATTCAAGTTATGTCATATAGTAGGTTAACTCATATCTTCGTTTGATTTACAATGGATCTCAGAACAGAGATCGTTATAGAAACAGCATATCATGTCGCTTGTGAAGCCACAACTATTAAGCTAGGCGCAAATTGAGACACGTATAGCACTTGTGACGTGACGTGACGCGAGAGACACGACGCGTACGTACCACACGTGCTGTGCGGTGATGCGCAAATTGGGATGCAGTTATCACTTGCCACTGCCGCATGTAAAACGAAAGAAAACGAAAAACTAAAAAATCTACTATTGCACCACAAGTTGTTACACGTGTGACACGTAAAACTGTGTCTCGACCACAACGCCGCACTTGCGCGTGTGGCACGACATCGTGTCATGTACCCAATTTGCGCTGTTTCTTAGACCGAGAGCTAGTGACAATTTTTTGGTGTTATTTATTCAAGGCCTTATTTTTGTGAAGATGTTGAGGGAGGCATATTAAAGTGCCCTGAGTAAGGAATTTTGCTAGATAGCGGTATGGGCGGGATGCAGACCGCCCCCAACATCTAACAAAAAAAATTATTACAATTATTATTGCTTCAAGGCTGAAATTGTTTGTATAGCTTGTCTGTGACCCAATAATGCCAATGTAATATTTGCAGATCGATTGGTCAGTATTAAAAGGGTGGCAAATCACCCTAAACGTGTCATGTACCCGACGAAATTTATATTATTATTTTAAGGTTCAAATTTTAATATGTTGTTACGGCGACTATTTTAAGAATATATTTCAATTTGCAGAACAAAATGTCGGTAGGTACAATAATAAATTATTATGACAATTTTTTTTGTTATATGTTGCGGGTGGTCTGCATCCCTCCCATATCGCTATCTAGCAAAATCCTTTACTCAGGGCACTTTAATATGCCTCCTTCAACATCTTCACAAAAATAAGGCCTTGAATTAATAACACCAAAAAATTGTCACTAGCTCACCGTCTATATACGACCAATCAGGTACATTATGATCATTCGTTGCTTGTATTCCGCGATGTTAATTTACTCTTTATTTGATAAATTTGTGTTTTATTGAAAAAAATAGTGTCATATACCTATGTTGTGTGTCTGGATGTTACAATAAAGGTTCCAAAGCGCTTATGAAAAATCAAGGTGTATAAAATAGAGTTGAAATCATGTGACCTCAATGTGATTTATTGTTTTCCGCACGTTTCGACTGGCTTGTTGTACACCTACAAGCTGTGATATGCTCCTTCTATAGCTATCTATGTTCTGAGCATTGGATTCAAATTAAAAAAATACTCTGAAATCTATCCAAAAGTAAATTTGTTAATTTTAAATGTACTTATATATCTACTTGAGACGATAAAAATCACTTTGAGTGGGTCCCTACCGTTTTTGGGCTTTTGTCAAACGTTAGTAGAATCGGGGGGCTATTATATCTTGGCAATGGGCAATGGCATGTTTATTTGAGTTAAATGGATGCAACAGAACTTTTCAAACGGAAATATTAAGCGACAGAAAGTAGAAACGTCTTTAAGAGAAGGCCATTTCTACTCAAAGGCTTAGCGTATATTTTATTCTAGTCTGGTCTAGAACTATTTAAGCTCTGAGTAGATCAAAACTAATCATGAAATATAAGAAAAAACGTCGATAACAAAAATTCAAATTCAAATTGGAATTCAGCATAATTTGAACAGCAATAAGATATTTAAAGATTGGTAAATAAAATAATAATAAGATATTAAAAAAAAATTTAAATTATTTTTTCGTTACAATACCTATATATATAAATAGATATATGAAGATGGGTAAATAAAATAATATTAAGATATAAAAAAAAAAATTTAAATTATTTTTTCGTTATAATACCTATATATAGATATAAATTTTTTAATGTTGTTACAACATTTTATTGAAGAGATATAATTGTGTTGAAACGTCGCCTAAATAAAATATATGAAATTTTGATCGGGAAGAGGCTTTCTTATGAACCTTTAAATAATTCAATATAATTATAACAAAAAAGGATTTCCTGTACAACTTGGGAAAACCAGAGCCTAGGGTAGGAGTTCAAAATAAAATGGACATGACGCCAAAGTTTAAATACATAATATTATGTAGGTACTTATATGAATGGAGAATATCATTAAAAAGATATTTTTTGTCCATCAGCTGCCCGGTCTTCTTGACCGTAGTACCAATTTGAAAATTTAATTTAGATATAATTTTTTTGTAAGACACTAAAAATTTATCTAATTTCATCCAAATTGTTAAAGCCGTTTTATCCCTGTCAGCGTTTAATTAATTTTTGAGTCCGTAATTTTTGACTCGAGGTTATTTCGATTCACTACTCTCGCTAAAGTATAACTTCAAAAAGTGAAGAAACATTTAAGCTAAAATTTTGGTGTTGTTATAGTTTTGTATCGAAGTTGACAACATTAAAGCGAATTTCTGTATTAAACATCAGACAGATCTCTAAAAAGTAAACTTTGATAAAGGCTTATAAATGTTTCATATACTCCTCCCTCCTTATTTTCCAAAAAGTAACTTCATTCCGTTGGTCCTTAGAGCCACTGTCAGGTATGTATTTATAGCGCATTACGATTGAAGAAACTTTAAAAAAATCTAAAGCAGAACGCACACTGAATCAATCAGAACGACACTTTTAAAATGGACAAAAAATGGGTATGTCTATATATCGCGGGTACAGACAGATGACGTTAATACGTTAAACACAAAAAATTGTATTCGTTGTCATGGAAAAGAATATATCCATTTTTATTTTTATTATAATATAATCAAATGTTCGCAATAAATATTTTTTTATATTATAAATTAACTACTTTCAATTTGACAGATCAGTGGGCGTGACACAGTAGATCTAGTCAGCCAATCACAAGCTGAATGTTATCTACGTCATTTCGGTAGCGGCATAATTCTATGTTTAAAATTCCATTGAAAAAATCACACTTCTGGAATTTTTTTTGTTATAAAAAAGCTTCCGAAAAATTCTCAAAAAAATTGTTTCATAATCTATATTTTGTAGTGTAAAAAAAATGTAACACGATCCCCTTTTGAACGCTCCTTATTTAAAATACTTGTTTATAATAACTTCACAATAAGTAGGTACTTACATAATATTTAGAAAGCATTTTCTTATAGAATCGATATATAAATAATTACACACATACATATACACACACACACCTGACAAACTCATGAAATTGTATTTCTGGACTTCTGCCCTAGCACTGGTCTTCCAAGTTGGGCAGAAAATCCTCTTTTTTTACTGAGGAATAAACTTGAATTTGAATTTGAGTGTAAACGCGATCTTACTTAACATAAGGCACATAACATTGAGAACATTTAAAATTGTGTAGTAGGCTATGGGCTATAAGATCTAATGTAAATATGTAGTAGATAGTTTATTTTTTTTATTTAGAAGGTTCCGATCTACCCTTATAATTCACTGTACTATTTTTTCTATGTAATCCACTAGATATTTAAATTAGGTCTTATGACTCATAGCCTACTACAAAATTGTAAATGCTCGGTAAAATCGTTTACACACTGTATAAGTTTTGCCTTATCCCCTTAATTTAATATAAGTACCAATTTTAGATGAATATATTTGAATATCTCGAAGCTATATTTGTCAGGTGAATTATACGATAATACCGTTCTGTTTTCACAACACCTTCCCCCCAATTTCGCACCAGTAAAACAATAATATTGTGACTTGGAATTAACAGTTTGGAAATGAAGTTCTTCTTATTGCTTTTACATGGTGCGGTAGTTTCTGAAACTTGGCAAATTACAACTCTAGTTTACTACTTAACTAATGCATTTGAAGTTTGGAGTTAACAACAACAACATTAAAAAAAACAAAGAATAACACATCAGGAATATTCGAGCAGAGGTGTGCAAACTGAATAACGCACCCCTAAAATGGGGACGCAAAAATGCGGTCATGAAAATTTATTGAAATTTCATTGTCGATCACATTTTTTGTTTTGAAACTGCTTTATTTATTCATTTCATCTACCTACTATATAAATCATTAAATCTCGAAATTTAAATCAGTACTTCACAATCCACGACATAATACACAGTTATTAGCATCATAATGTTATAAAGTGTTACGAATACTCAATGTGTGTTTTTAAAAAAATAATTAACCACACCAGAAGATGCCAACTCGTTGCCGAAATTTATAGAAATTTCATTGTCGATCACATTTTTTGTTTGAAACTGCTTTATTTATTCATTTCATCTACCTACTATAACATAAATCACTAAATCTCGAAATTTAAATCAGTACTTCACAATCCACGACATAATACACAGTGCTTAGCATCATAATATTATATAGTGTTACGAATACTCAATGTGTGTTTTTAAAAAAATAATTACCCATACCTGAAGATGGCAACTCGTTGCCGAAACGCGTCGTGTTAAATCACAAGAAGTCACAAGACGGACATAATACAAGGTATTTCCAATACTTACTTCTTAATATTTATTTATTCGTTTATTTTATTTATTGTAGAATATAGAAGCTCGACAACTTAGGTCATTAGCGTCTTAATTACATCAAATAACATTTCACTTAAAACTAAACGACATCACAAAACAGCAATGAGCGGGATGGAAATCGAACCCACGACAGCTTGCTTCAAAAGCCAGCACGTTGACCACTACACCAAACTGTCCTATGCGGATAATTTAACGCTGTTTATATTCATCTTTAAATACCGTCTGTAAGATGTCATCGCTACGATTAGGAGAAAAAGATTTTTAACGAAACTTACATTCGTGTAATAGTAGACTAGTTTTTTTATTTATAAATTTTCTAAGATTCGGTCCTGGTTTAACAATAGAGACGCTAGAATAGCGTCTACTCGTCGTCTTGTGTTTTTATCTCTTTTGTTAGTGGCTCCACGTATCTTTAACCTTGCATAACATTGAAAACGTATTGTCCAAGAGCCGACAGTCGGATTTCCTGTCTATCGAATAAACAGACAAAGCCCGTATCAATTAGTATTGGGGCAGACAAATAGGGAGCCACAATAATAATTATTCTTATTCTGCCAGAAATTGAAAAATTTGGGCTTCTAAGGGGTTGCGGCCGAACGAACCTTGACATCCCATGATGGTATAAAAGTACTCATTAAGCCGACATTTTGACGTCAATTTTTATGTAGTCGATGATATTTATTTATTTATTTGTACAAATAGCCTACAAACAGGCCAAGGCCTAATTATAAGAAAACAGTAAAAAAATTAAGGGGTTATGCGGCAGGGTGAGCTTTGACATCCCACGATCATGAAAGTACTTATTGAGACCGATATGTCGATGATAAAAAACCGTAAAAAATTAGGGTTGCTAAGGGGTTTCGTTAGGATGAACGAATGAATGAATTGTAGATTATAGACGCTCGACAACAGAGGTCATTAGCGTCTAAGTTAGGATGAACTTTGGTACCCCATGATGATATTATAATGAAAGTACTTGTTGAAACCAACATTTTGACGTCAATTTTTATGTAGTCGATGACATAAGAAAACAGTAAAAAAATTAAGGGGTTATGTGGCAGGATGAGCTTTGACATCCCACGATCATGAAAGTACTTATTGAGACCGATATGTCGATGACATAAAAAAACCGTAAAAATAGGGTTGCTAAGGGGTTTTGTTAGGATGAACTCTGGTACCCCATGATGATATTATATGAAAATACTTGTTGAAATCAACATTTTGACGTCAAGTTTTATGTAGTCGATGACATAAGAAAACAGTAAAAAAATTAAAGGGTTATGCGGCAGGATGAGCTTTGACATCCCACGATCATGAAAGTATTTATTGAGACCGATATGTCGATGACATTAAAAAACCATGAATAAATTAAAAAATTAGTGTTGCTAAGGGGTTTTGGCAGGATGAACTTTGGTAACTCATGCTGATATTATATGAAAGCCTTGTTGAAACCGACATTTTAACGTCAATTTTATTTATGTAGGTATGTCGACGACATAAGAAGACAATACAAAAAATTACCTGAAGTGGTGTCAGTATTTTTCTATGATCCGGCAGAATAAAAATGATTATAATTTTGGCTGATTGTTTGTCTGCCCAATGTTAATTTACACAAATCTATCTACGTGTATTCGATACAGAAGAAATCTGACGGTGGGATCTCCGCCAAGTAAGTACACATAGAAGAAAAGATATACTTTATATAGCTTTGCTTCAAGACTTCGTTGTATTTGCAAACTGCAGTTCTATATTATATAATAAGTAAGAACTGATAACACTGAAATATATAGAAAATAACTAGTCAATGTACACATTCACTGTAAATGTAGCAGAAGATTTTAAATAAACTGATAGAATGTATTGATTAAAAAAGAAAAGACACTTTTGGAATCTCTACAAATATAGGTACTACTAAGAAATCACGTCTTAATATCATGAGATCGATAGAGAAAGAGAGAGATCTTAGTTTATAGATGTTCGACAACTGAGATCATTAGCGTCCTCAGGTCACGAAAAAATGTTCTTTTAACAACACAACATACTGAGTATTCTCTACGGGAAGTTACCCCCTGCACTCTTAATTCCAAATCCTTTCCTCTCTCCTAAAACGGTTATTGCTCTCCCGACGCTATTTTTGATGCTAAAGGGTTCGGGTAAACGCCAAATGAAGGACCGAGAGCCACATTACAGATTCTACAAGAGTACACGCGAAACATTGAAAAAAAACTTCCAGGAAAAAATTACAACATTTTAAAAATTACGTAATCTTTCACATGTAGCCAAAACTGTTTTTCAAAAAATTCGCCGGTAGTATCTGTTACCCGAATCCTTTAGCTTTAAAAATAGCGTCGGGAGAGCTGTACCCGTTTTTGCTGAGGGGAAAGGATTTGAGATGAAGAGTGACAGGAAGTAACTACCGGTAGAGAATACTCATGTTTGATACTGTTTGTTGTATTATTTAACTCCAGTTTTGCAAAATTTGTCGGGAGGGCCGTTCTAAAATATTTGGTGCCCGTGGGTTACTAGCAATAATGCGGCTCTCTTCATAAGAAAAGATACGGGTGGGGAAACGGGAGCGGGGCGACCGGTACAGTTTTATAAAAGTTTTGACTGTCAAATATTGATTTGAGTGTAAGCAAAATTAGCGCTCCAAAAGGCTGGCGCCTCGGGGCTATAGCCCATTTAGCTCTGTAGTTAGTGTGGCCCTATATGTCGGCAATGTTGAACGACGCAGCTAGTCTATTTTCAAGCCCAATAAAAAAATTGGTGTAGGTATGCTCTAAAACCTAAAAGGGCTAATCATAATCGCAATAAAATATTCATATATCCGCAAATAACGATCGAAGTTATTTTTAGAAATTCATAAGTACACACTTTTATTATCAAAGTCGCTGTGAAATAATGAGAAAATAAAAGAAGAAAACAAAAGAAATCCGATCAGTTAGACTTTGTTCTTGTTCTAAGAAAATGCTCGAAATTGCAGTTGTTGTTTGAATAAAGTTATATTGAATCAATTGTAAAATAATATAGAAAGTTTTAAAGAACAAAATCGACATTTTCATTGCAGATGGTATTTCTATATACTCAAATATAGATTTAATAATTGCAATGATGCATTCGCGATATTTTATTTTATAAAATAAATACTAGTATAATAAAATGATTTTTATACAGGGTGAGTTCGACCACCCGTATCAGTCGTTTTTTTCGAAAACGGTTAGTCGTAGAGAGTTGTGTCAAAAATTTGTATTATAAAAGCCCTAATAAAGAATCGAATGGTGATAATTTTTTTCCCGGGAAGGTCGGCTTCCCTATTAGTTTGCTCCAGAATGTCCAGAACTCCGGAATTATAAATGTAACGATAGGTCGAAAGTGGTATTGTTGAAAAGATCTTTAAAAAATAAGCAAGTTTTGTAGGAAAATTTTTTTTATTACTGCCACCCCTGTAAATTTCTATAAGTATAAATATAAATTATTATATGTTCAAAACTCCGGAATTTTAGAAAGCACGATAGGTTGAAAGTGGTGCTGTTGAAAAGCTCTTTAAAAAAGAGGCAAGTTTTGTAGGAAAAATTATTTAATTACTGCTACCCCTGTTAAGTAACAATCGTTTGAAATTATTAAATCAAAATTTCATAATAACGATCGAAGTCGGCATTAAAAATCTAGTAACCTTAGACATTGTCACAAGTGTTCAAACTGTCTTCCATTTACTCTTTAATACATACTACTGAGCTCTTCTGGTTATGCTGTGAGTGTACTTATTCAGTATTAAATGATCGATAGATAGGTAACTAGATTTTAAATGCGGACTTTTAAAAAGTTCGTTATTATGACATTTTAATTTAGTAATTTCAAACAAATATTACTTAACAGGGGTGGCAGTAATAAAAAAAAAATCCGTACAAAACTTGCTAATTTTTTAAAGATCTTTTCAACAATGCCACTTTCGACCTATCGTTACATTTATAATTACGGAGTTCTGGACATTCTGGAGCAAACTAATAGGGAAGCCGACCTTCCCGGAAAAAAAAATTATCACCATTCGATTCTTTATTAGGGCTTTTATAATACAAATTTTTGACACAACTCTCTACGACTAACCGTTTTCGAAAAAAACGACTGATACGGGTGGTCGAACTCACCCTGTATATAAAATATATTTATATATATAAAATGATTTTTGGAGTGAAAACTTTATCGACGTATCTATTTGAAATCTTATGTAATGATAAAGGAGAAATGCTTGAATAGAAGGGAAATTTGTATCATCTTGGTAACCTACCCATTTTGACATTTTAATTTATATAAACAGCAAGGGGAAATGCTTGAATACAGGGAAAATTTGTATCACCTAGGTAACCTACCTATTTTGACATTTTAATTTATAAAGGGGGTCTCAACAAGAACTTGAATTTTGAATCGCGCGCCATTTTCGACTGTTAATTGTTGAGTCAGCCATATTTGGTATTTGTTTAATTAAAACATTGACATTTACGAAAATGGTGCGTTACAGGTTAGAAAAACGTTTGTTAATAGTGAAAACCCATTACAAAGAAATTGCACGCCAAATTCGTGAAATCCAGCAGGAGGTAGTGATGACATTTACACATGAAACAAAATATCGGTTAAATGGCCACCGTTGCTCTGTTGGCAGGTATGCATTCTTTTGACAAAATTTTGCAGTAAGGGCTGCTGGATTTGACGAATTTGACGTGAAATTTCTTCTTTGAGTTTCTCAGTTGTCTCAGGGTGGTTCGCATAGATCTTACTTTTCAAATAACCCCAGAGAAAATAGTCCAAACAAGTTAAATCGCAACTTCTTGACGGCCAGTTTTGGTCTCCAAAACGAGAGATGACACGACCTGAAAACTTGGTTTGTAACTATTCACTATTAACAAACGTTCTTCCAAGCTATAACGCACCATTTTCGTAAATGTCAATGTTTTAATTAAACAAACACCAAATATGGCTGACTCACCAATTGACAGTCGAAAATGGCGCGCAATTCGAAATTCAAGTTCTTGCTGAGACACCCTTTATAAACAGCAGATAAAGTACAAATGCTTCAATAGAGGTGAAATTTGTATCACCTAGGTAACCTACCCATTTTGAAATTTTAATCTTAATAAACAGCACATAAAGGGGAAATGCTTCAATAGAGGGGAAATTTGTTTCACCTATGTAACCTACCTATTTCGATATTTTAATTTATATAAACAGCAGATAAAGGGTAAATGCAATTGAAAAGAGGGGGAATTTGTATCACCAAGGTAACCTACCTATTTTGACATTTTAATTCTATAGTATAAACAACAAATATGTTTTATAATTTTTCTAAAAAATATTCTAATGAAGTTTTCACTTCCCCCGTCAGTTTATGTGGATGAGACTCACACCTTTTTTGCCATACCCACTATAAAATTACTTCACATGCAAAGTTAGCCAGGATTTTCAAAGTCGAATGTCGCAATTGCACAGCGACAGCAGCGCGTACGTAAGATTATTTACAACTGTCAGCAGATATAAAACATAACCTAACATGTCAACCGACGTTCTAAGTACATCAAATGCTTTAAACGTGCGTACCTGGCGAACACACACGTACGCACGAACTCGCGTGCGTGACGTCATACTCAATGACGCAACCTGCTTCTCTGCTCCCTTGTTTCAACAATTGAATCACGTCAAAACTTTAAAATGCTAGATACTTTAGATTTAGATATTATAGAATATAGAGTGTAATTTTTTAAAACACTTTTCAAGTTTTGACAAAAAATTGTTGGCTTTAGAAGAATCGAGAACGTAGGGACACCGTTGTTTACATGGTATTTCTATGGTTCGTCTATTACTCCGAGAATTGTTGAAAGTATCAACTGCATTTTTAAATTATTATCAAAAAAAGAACTATAAAAGGAGAGAACGCAATTCTAATTTTTTTTGTGAAATAAAATAAATTAAGAAAAAAATTGAGCAAGTTTTTCAAAATTGGTTCAGCCATTTTGTCTGCACGCGTGATATAAAAAAAATCTTGCGATACAAATTCTAAAGTCTAAAGACGTAAAATAGTGAAGCTTTAGACCCGTATATCCTAAAGGTGTATCCTGAAAAACTCCTTAAAGCTGAAATAAAAAAAATATAGTAAAAAAACCGGTCAAATGCGAATAGAACTCGCGCGATGAGGGTTCCGTACCGATACAACAATTTAATCTGTGTCTAAAAGCACAGTGTAAGCTCATATAGTTTGATTCCAATATAAATAATGATATATAACTGTCAAACGGCGTCACCACATGCAATGACCATAAACCATATACAGTTCAATTCCAATATATAAATAATATAGTTTATAATCATTACGCAAGATGACGCCACTTCACTTGTCAGTATAAAAAACGTTAATTTATTATTTAATTCTAATTATTATTTGCCACAACACACAATCTGTGAGATAGAGCCTTGTGACAGACAGACGGACGGACGGACAGACAGACAGACAGGCAGGCATTATTGGCAGGGTAATAGGGTTCCATACGGAGGTACGGAACCCTAAAAAACGAATTTCATAGAACATACTTTCAAGAAATAAAAATAAACTTTACAAAATTACTAAGACGAGTTGAAACGCCCATGCATTTGCATTCTTTAGTATTCTTGTTGATTTTTTTGTACTACAAGAAATTAAATTATTGCAATAGACTGCTTTTCTGTATCCAGTGGAGTCTCGTCAAACGAGGCACCAACTAACTGTGATTATGTTTTTTAGATTTGTATGCCAGAATACCATTGGCGTATTTAAGTTTCAACGCCGCATTACTGGGTGGACCCGATTAGCACACGGCCGGATTATAGAGAGTATACTGTTACTACTTTTAAAAGAGCCCTACACTTTACCTATTTCAAAAGATGTCGCCACCTTATTATGTAATTTAACCCAATCTTTCTCACAACATGGCGGCTTTTATATTGAAAGTACAGTCAATTTGTGTGATCAGTAAGATTCCAGAGATGCTATTCTTGGAATTAAACATTTTTGGGTTCATGTATTAAAATTAATAAAAGTAGGAATTGAGGTTGATTTTCAAAAATGTTTTTCAACGAAGACGCATTTAATACCTAAATTGGAAGACAACAAATGGATATTCTGAAGTTCAAGACGAAATTGTTAATATTAACAGCAGAATGTTGCATAATAAGTCACTCATGGCAGATACTGTACATTGTGGCTGCTATCAATCACTAAAAAGTGTAGCTATTGTCTAAGAGAGGACGCTACTTTCGTTTTGTTTACATCGGTATAAATGTCAGTTTGAAATTTCGTGTTCAGTTCGTGTTTTTCAAAAGTTTTGTGATTGATTGTGTTTCAAGCATCGATGCTGTAAAATCGATGCGGTAAAGTGTAAGATAGATAGATAGATAGATAGATAGATCAATTTATTTGCATGGCCAAAAATTTGGATACAAAAAGTCAAGAAATACAATATAAAAAAGTATACCTAATACAATTTAAAAATTCATTTGCACTATAAAAACCATGTTTAATTAAGCGTGGGGTGACATCAGACGTGAATTGACTTATAGTTCGTTCAGAGTCCTCTATATGCTAGTAGTCGAACTACTCAAAATATTTCAAAAAATTAAACTGTTTAAAACAATGTTACATTTATAACGACGACAGCGCCTCTAAAGGTTTTTAATGGCACCTTGAAGTACAAGCCCCTTTTAAACGAAACCCCCCCACTCGGTGACACGGCACTGGTTAAAAGTAACTGCAACGCAATAGGAGTAATTGAATTGGGTGCGCCCCAACGAGCGCATTCACACAGCACAGCCTGTATATCGTGCATGTGTCGATATGAGCCTACAAACCCAGACGACAACCTTTCTCCCAGCTCGCTTGCTTCAACGAATAAAATTGAATGCATTTCAAATTCAATTTGTGATCGGGTCTTTTCCGTGTCGCCCTGTTGTTGCTATTCCGGTATACAAGATGTCGCACAAATAATGTACCTTTGTTATGAACACTAATTGCCTTAACTGTCGAGCGTCCATAGTCTACAATCTCTATCTCAAATACCTTAGACTTTAGACAGTTAAGACTATAAACGGCAAACGCCTTGCAGAGCATTAAGCATTTATTGCATTTTTTTTAATAATTACCTACTTATTAGAATTTTTTTTACAACAGAATTTAAAAAAAGTTTAGTTTGTGCTGATGATGGAAGATTTCTCTCGAAATGTAAGATTTTGATTTTTGTCCTTTTTGAAAAAAATGTGATTTTTGACGAAAATCGAAAACTCTCAGAACTTTTTCAAAATCACCATGCTTATAGAAAATGACACGCTGATTCCAGCGAGCACAAGGAGACGTCTGTATCTCTTTTGGTTTAGAAGCTGTGCCCGTTTAAAGTTTCCAAACATTCACAAACAAATCTTTAAATGGTCGTAACTTCTAAACTAAAAGAGATACAGACGTTTGCTTGTGCTCGCTGGATTCAGCGTAATTTTTTCTATAAACATTCTTTATTTCAAAAATATATCACAGATTTCGATTTTTGCGATTTTCTTAAGGCATATACCTTGAAAAAATGTGATTTTTGACGAAAATCGAAATCTCTCAGAAGTTTTTCAAAATCACCATTCTTATAGAAAATGACACGCTGATTCCAGCGAGCACAAGCAAACGTCTGTATCTCTTTTGGTTTAGAAGCTGTGCCCGTTTAAAGTTTCCAAACATTCACAAACAAATCTTTAAATGGTCGTAACTTCTAAACTAAAAGAGATACAGACGTTTGCTTGTGCTCGCTGGATTCAGCGTAATTTTTTCTATAAACATTCTTAATTTCAAAAATATATCACAGATTTCGATTTTTGCGATTTTCTTAAGGCATATACCTTGAAAAAATGTGATTTTTGACGAAAATCGAAATCTCTCAGAAGTTTTTCAAAATCACCATTCTTATAGAAAATGACACGCTGATTCCAGCGAGCACAAGCAAACGTCTGTATCTCTTTTGGTTTAGAAGCTGTGCCCGTTTAAAGTTTCCAAACATTCACAAACAAATCTTTAAATGGTCGTAACTTCTAAACTAAAAGAGATACAGACGTTTGCTTGTGCTCGCTGGATTCAGCGTAATTTTTTCTATAAACATTCTTAATTTCAAAAATATATCACAGATTTCGATTTTTGCGATTTTCTTAAGGCATATACCTTGAAAAAATGTGATTTTTGACGAAAATCGAAATCTCTCAGAAGTTTTTCAAAATCACCATTCTTATAGAAAATGACACGCTGATTCCAGCGAGCACAAGCAAACGTCTGTATCTCTTTTGGTTTAGAAGCTGTGCCCGTTTAAAGTTTCCAAACATTCACAAACAAATCTTTAAATGGCCGTAACTTCTAGACTAAAAGAGATACAGACGTTTGCTTGTGCTCGCTGGATTCAGCGTAATTTTTTCGATAAACATTCTTAATTTCAAAAATATATCACAGATTTCGATTTTTGCGATTTTCTTAAGGCATATACCTCGAAAAAAATGTGATTTTTGACGAAAATCGAAATCTCTCAGAACTTTTTCAAAATCACCATGCTTATAGAAAATGACACGCTGATTCCAGCGAGCACAAGCAAACGTCTGTATCTCTTTTGGTTTAGAAGCTGTGCCCGTTTAAAGTTTCCAAAAATTCACAAACAAATCTTTAAATGGCCGTAACTTCTAGACTAAAAGAGATACAGACGTTTGTTTGTGCTCGCTGGATTCAGCGTAATTTTTTCTATAAAAATTCTCAATTTCAAAAATATATCACAGATTTCGATTTTTGCGATTTTCTTAAGGCTACCTTGAAAAAAATGTGATTTTTGACGAAAATCGAAATCTCTCAGAACTTTTTCAAAATCACCATGCTTATAGAAAATGACACGCTGATTCCAGCGAGCACAAGCAAACGTCTGTATCTCTTTTGGTTTAGAAGCTGTGCCCGTTTAAAGTTTCCAAAAATTCACAAACAAATCTTTAAATGGCCGTAACTTTTAAACTAAAAGAGATACAGACGTTTGCTTGTGCTCGCTGGATTCAGCGTAATTTTTTCTATAAACATTCTTAATTTCAAAAATATATCACAGATTTCGATTTTTGTGATTTTCTATCCCTTGAAAAAAAAATGTGATTTTTGACGAAAATCGAAATCTCCCAGAACTTTTTCAAAATCACCATGCTTGTAGAATATGACACGCTGATTCCAATGAGCACAAGCCAACCTCTGTATCTCTTCAGGTTTAGAAGTTGTGTCCGTTTAAATTTTTCAAAAAATCACAAAAAAATATTTATAGCTTCTAAACCAAACAGTACCTACTTGTATACTTATTATAAGATCAGTATAATTTATTTCTTCACTTCTATATCTCTTATAATGTCAATAAAAATACCAAATACGTATACAGAACGTTTTAAAATTACACACAGGATCACAACTTTGTGTAATCCGACAAAGTGAAAAAAACATTCTGTACATTTAATGCGCTTAGTACCTGTATGCGTGAATGTAAATTTGCAGGGGGGAGCGAGGGGGGCTCAACATTGATGTTATATTTATTTTCTCTTTTTATATTTTTACGTAAGTATACATCGACAAAACACCTGAATGCGTGGAAAAGGTGATATGAGCCGCAAGTTTAGAGACATAAACATAAACAACCGTTTTTTTGAACAATATACAGGCTGTTCGAAAAGTTTTTTAGTGCATATTGTGCAGTTAGTGTACTTAGATAGGAATGTAAACTTAAAGCTTTTAAGTTCCATGTTCAAAATAAATATTGAAGAAATACTTACAAATAAAATTAGCATCGAAATCAAACTCACCTGAAACAAAACACAATCAACGTTAGTAAAACGGTATTATGTAATTAAATATAAAATAAAAGCTTGTAAATTTTTGATGTGAAACATTTTATGTCGGGCAGTGAACAGCCGCGAGGGGAAATATGCAACGAAATGTTTGGTCCGCTCCTTCGCTGCTGTTCTCCCCACCACTGCGGCACTCTCTCTCCCTCGGCAGCCGCGTGTGTTACAGTGCAGTATATAGGATTACGTCAGCATAACAGATAGTTGCTGCTTTTGAAAAAATATATACTACTACATAGAGAATACCACCGAGTTCAATAACGTTTTCTTTGATGTTTCACATCTGTCGGGGGTCCCGAGACCCACACCCTTTTTTTAACAAGCTTTTATGAAAATAAACTAAAAATAGATATTAAATCCATGTGGAAGCTACTCGTCAAAAACTAAACAAAATAAGTCCAATCAGACATAGGTGTAAAAAAGCCCCCTCCCGATCAAATTTTCGTTTATTTTATGTTATAGGCGACGTTTAGCACAATTGTATGTCTTCTTGAGGCCATAAACTAAACGAAAATTTGATTCAGAAGAGGCTTTTTTATTAATACTTAAAAAAATAATAAGTATATACCGATCTTCAAATAATTAATTGTTAAAAAAACTTTTTGCAATAGATTAGGAAAGGAAAGCGTGGAGGAGTCGCAACTGTCTCCTTCTAACTAGAATCTGCGTTAAACGTACGTTGTGAATTGAATCAGTCTTTCCCTTCCCCTTCACCCATTAACACGACACAACTGTCAAATTTCATTCATTCTAATGACATAACCTCGTTTTTTTTAAACACGTCGTCATTAATAATTAAAGCAATTTGTTATGGGATGGTGTCTTGTACCTGACTGCAGTTATAATGAAAATTATGACTGCATAAAGTTTAAATTTTCGACTGAGGAAAAAGCTAAAATAATACCTAGATATCCAATACCTAGGTAATTAACGAAAACATTTTTTTTACCCTCCCTTGATCTAGCGTACCTCAGACGACTTCAGAACACTTTTTCAACTCCAAATGGAAAGAACAAACTCAATTTCTAATTATAATTGCTAAAATTATACCTCGACAAACGTCAGCTAGGTTAAGTTAGGGTAGAATAAACGTCACTGGCTGAATCAAGTTAGGACATTCATTTTTCATAAATTTTTAATTTCAAACAAAAAATTATTTCACACTAAATAATAAAGTTTTGTAGCCAATAATGACGGGATTTATTAATTATTTTTATGAAACAGCCATTGTTTTAGGAGAATAGTAATGAATATTCCGTTAAACCCCATACATTTTTGAACGCCAATCGACTCCACTTTAAATTTCGCGCTCAAATTAGAACCGCCTACTTCTGAAGTCTATTAAATTGGCGCCGACCTTAAAATTTTATAATTTTCCTTTTTTTAGTAACTTTTTTGAAGGAGATTCTATTTTTTTAATAATTTTAACATTGGAAATGTTTATGTTCGTATATGGGGGCAAAGTTACGAGTTTTCGTTCAAGGCCAAAAGAGAACGGTGTCGCGATCAAGTGAGGAGCAATCATGCAAAATTGAACAAGTGCAATTTTTTCGAAATGTGTTTTATATCATGTCTAGTTAATTGAGAGGTATTTGCGACGATCTGCCGTGTTATTTTTGAGCAAATGTTAATAAATACTGTAGAAAAATCCATTTAAAAGTTAAGTAATCAGGCAAAAATGAACGCGTATATAACAGAAGAATAATAGGGTTATTCCTGACAAAACTAAACAGTGCATTGATAAATATTGCGTGTATAATAAACAGTTAATTATGTTTTATATATGCTGTTATCATTTCCAATGTCCTCGATGGTTGCAAGGATTGCGAAATCTGTGAATTTTTTTTGTTAAATCAACTTTTAGAATCGAACTACTTATCGAATATTAATCAAATCAACTAAAAAACTTATTTTAGCGGAAATATATTCTTAATTTGACAGCATCGAGGTCGCATGAGATTGTTTTGCACAACTATGTAATTAGTATTTATATCTAGTATTTATATCAGTATACCAAGTCTCCAGGGATTTATTTCGGATGACTAGACAAAGTAATACATGGATCCAGGGCTGTACAAAAACGCGTACTAATGTTCTTGCCGAGGCGATATTTTTCTCGTTCCCTTTCGACGCGAAATATCGAGTAGAGCTTAACAATTTTTTTCGTCCCAAATTCTGAAATCGAGATCGAGTCGAGAAAGCAGTATAGCCTAGTGGTTAGCGTGCTTAGTGCCGCAACCTCTGGACTGGACTGCCGTGGGTTCGAATCCCACCTGCGCTCATAGTTTTGCGATGTTATTTAGTTTTAAGATAGTTGTTATTTAGTGTAGTTGAAAAACGTTAATTACCTGAGATGTCGACGCGTCTATAATCCACAATAAATAAATAAAATAAAAGAGATCGAGTCGAGATTAAACTTTTGACATCTTGTCGAGACAATAAACGAGATTCTAGGTCAACGGGAAGTACCCTACAGGTTTTGATGTGTGAGTAAGTATCAAAAACTTACCTGATTTTTTTCTCTTTAATGCATTGAGGTAAAAGTTTAAATTTTGTACAAGACTATGGGGTTTTAGACCTTAGAATTTGATTTTAATTTCAACTCTAGCCGTTTCTGAGAAAAATGGTCTTGACAGACAGACAGACGGACAAGAAAGTGATCCTATAAGGGTTCCGTTTTTTTCATTCTGAGGTAAATATAAAAGTAGGTAACTTGTATGTTTGTTTGTTTGTCCCGTATGCGTTCCTATACCATTGTTCCGATAGCGATAAAACTTTGGTGAGAATTGTTGTGCGCACGCCGGGGAAGGTTTCTGTAGGTTTATAAATCCATAGCACCCGGGCGAATCCGGGCAGGGCCGTTAGAATATATTTTATAAAAAATCATTTTTCAACTAGATGAGAGCAGGAGCAAAATTTCTCATCCCTAGTTTGATATAAAGAAGCAACAGACCGGTGTAAATATAAACCAATTATCTCTCAGTGGCACTCTCTTGCAACAAACTGGTTTTGCCTCTCTATTTCACCGAACACCGACAAATAATAATATCACCACTTCCAAACAAAATAAACCCATTTAGCTATTTCTTTCTATCTTTCTGCATTTATTCTTTTTTTTCACGCCATTCAGTAGACTGTGGTTATAATATACAGGGTTTTTCAAAACCATAATTTAATTTAAAAAATGAGAAAAAAAAGTATTATTACCACAGTTGTAAATAACCGAATGTTGCCAAGTTGGACAGGAAAAATGTTATACTGTATTGTATTGTATTACTATATTATATTATTATATTATGTCATGTCACGTCACGTCACGTCATGTCCACGTCATGTCAACGTCATGTTCACGTCATGTCCACGTCATGTCCACGTCATGTCATGTCATGTCATGTCCACGTCATGTCATGTCATGTCATGTCATGTCCACGTCATGTCATCTCCACGTCATGTCGTGTCCACGTCATGTCTACGTCACGTTATGTCACGTCACGACACGTCACGCTACGTCACGTCATGTCACGTCACGTCATGTCATATTATTATATACTTAGTTTGATTTTGAACGTAATTAACCAGCTTTAAATAAAATTTCGTAAGGACTATTAATAAAAAAAACTTTCAATTATACAAGCTTCTTACGTTTTATATTATCCGTGGTTTTACTTGCAGTCGAAAGCAGTAAAGTTCAAGGAGAGAAAGCGTTAACTTATCGAGCATCAACATGAGGTATAAATTCATTGTTAATTTCAAAATTAAAATAGTGTAGAGTTTTGTGTCCCTCTTTTGACAAAGCAATGAAGTACTGCACGGGTGTACGTCATGCGCTCTGTTAAAAAAGAAGATTTATTCGAGGTGATCTGTTTTGTGAATGCGGAGGGCGGAGTCGATTCAACAGCCGTAGCCTGGCACCGTGGCATGACACCAGGACACCAGAGTCTAGACTATGTGACAAACCAAATCGAATTCAAAGTCCATTTGTCGGAATATATCAACATATCGCGTTCAGCATATAGGTGAGTTGTACAGTAGGCATATAATCTGTTTGTATTTTACTTGACTAGCCGGAACCCGCGACTATGCTCACGTTATATTTATATTACTGTAGTTCAGGCAAATTAGATGAAAAATAGCTAAATCGAAGAAATAATTAAAGTATGATGGATTTTTTGAAAATCCCTATATTATTAAACGAGCAAATCTTGTATATATGTATTATGTACCTATGTACCTATGCGCCTATGTACCTATATAAATATTTTCTCGAAAACGGCCCTAACGATTTGGATGAAATTTACTGAAAAGGGGTTTTGGGAGGCAAAAAATCGATCTAGCTAGGTCTCATCCCTGGAAAAATTCGTTTTCTTATCGATTTTATCATTTTAAAAAACAGTTTTTTTAACGTTATAAAACAGTGTCGTATGGTGAGTAGGCTTTGGAAAAAACAAACTATTTTCATTATTTATGTCAAATTACTCTGACAGTCAATCTTTAACTTATTAAAATAATCAGTAATTATTTGAAAATATGTAGGTACATACGTTATGTAGTATGACGTATACTGACGTATAATAATATTATCTACTTATAGGTATGTAATTTTTTTTCTTAAAAACGACTAACGATTTTGATGAAATGGGAACATTAAGTACTATTTTTTTTTTAACTCATCCGAGCAAAGCTCGGTCATCCAGATATTGTATTCTTAAAAGGGTTAGAAATAAGGTATTAAAAAGGTCCCACCTATATCGTGGATTGAACATCCCCTTTTACCCATTTTATATTTTCCTCATTTACCTTGAGACAAAAATTTTAGAGCAGAATTTTGTCTATACAAAGTACATGTCCCTTAATATACAAGCGACTAGGCCCTGCAGTCAGGGTCCATTCTGATTGGTCAAATACCCCATCTTGATGTCGTTTGACATACGCACACACACCTAAACGAACGTAACAACTAACTAGTGAACTCTGTATACTAATATGGATAGTTGTTAGCGATAAAAAAATTGGTTTTGTATGTGGAGAATGTTCAAATTCATTTTCTTCAAGACAGGCATTAATGTTCACAAAATTATAACGAACACTTCAGACAAAGTTTGTAATCTAATTCTTTCTATAAAAGTCGATCAATTTTCTGACATGTCTTGAAGAATATGTGTTTGAACATTCTCCACATACAAAAACCCATTTTTTAATCGCTATCAACTACCCATATTAGTATACAGAGTTCACTAGTTACGTTCGTTTAGGTGTGTGTGTGTCAAACGACATCAAGATGGGGTATTCGACCAATCAGAATGGACCCTGACTGCAGGATCTAGTCGCTTGTTCCGTTAATTGTTTTTTAATGTTCTTCACGGAATTTTTGAATCTCCATAACCTCTTAACTCAGTGGCTTCAATGTACTGTACTACGATAACGAAACGGTAGTTGTGTTAGTTTAGTGTACCAGAAAGTTAAATTTCATCAACTTTTCAACGCCATTATCTCTAGTGGCACCGCTGACAGTTAAAAGTATAAACTAACACTAGATTCTGCTTATACAAACTTAATGACCACCATTTTCCCCAGAGTCTGTACAACTGGGTTGTGACGTCATAATTCTGTCTGGCGACCTCTAATTGAAAATGTTATCAATGTCAAAACAGCACTGTTGCAGAAATTTACCAAGCGAAGAAAATAATACAGTGAATCCTCGACTTACGAGATACAATCCTTTGATTAATCGTAGATTTTTTAATCTACAATTTTTGTCCAAATTACTTTTACGGTGATGAAATTTTGTTCTAAAGCGTTGATTAAGTTTAAATCACCTCAACAATAGTAGTATCTAGTTGCATAATGGCGTACATTACTGACGAGTAAATTACATTATGTTAAAACGAGCATATATAGCGACTCGAGTCATAGTATCGTTACGCACGAGATATACACAGAGTAGGCCAATGAAAACAGTCCGGGCAAGTTTTGGCCACTTAACACCAATTTTGCGAAAAAAGCTCGCACGCGTCAATTTTAGAATCAAGGGGGACATCTAAATCGATTAGTATTATTTACGTAACTTTAACCCTGAGAGCAGGGTGAATTACACCCCAAAAATTTTAATGGAAAGAGGTTTCAAACGATTCGCAGTTCGAAAGGCCTCTCAGTTCTTTTTACAACAGTCTTTTTGTTTTTCAAATCCGATCATTAATTGCGGAGAAAATGACATTTAAATTTGTATCAAGTAGTCAACAATTGAACTATTTTTTTTTTAATATGAGGGGGAAAATTCATTTATTTACGGCCACCCGCGTTGGCGTGTAGTGTGAGACTCGGCCGCAGCAATACCACTCCCGTCCGTCCTGCCAACCTGGGACCGCTTACGCATTACTTGATACAAATTAAAATGTCATTTTCTTCGCAATTAATGATCGAATTTGAAAAACAAAAAGACTGTTGTAAAAAGAATTGAGAGGCCTTTCGAACTGCGAATCGTTTGACGCAATTAATGATCGGATTTGAAAAACAAAAAGACTGTTGTAAAAAGAATTGAGAGGCCTTTCGAACTGCGAATCGTTTGATACCCCTTTCCATTAAAAATTTTTGGGGTGCAATTCACCCTGCTCTCAGGGTTGAAGTTACGTAAATAATACTAATCGATTTAGATGTCCCCCTTGATTATAAAATTGATGTGTGCGAGCTTTTTTCGCAAAACTGATGTTAAGTGGCCAAAACTTGCCCGGACTGTTTTCATTGGCCCACTCTGTATATGGTATATTTTGCAATACCCACTATATCTACTTCATTTTCAGTATTTTCAAAAAATTTTGACAGTTATTTTGTAGACCGAGAGTAGTAGGTAAATAGCGGGTCTTAATTACATCAAATAAAATATTACTTTACCTAAACTAAATAACGTCACAAAATATCCATGAGCAAAATGGGATTCGAACCCACGACAGTTTGCTCCAAAAGCCAGAATGCTAGCCGTTACACCAAGTTGTCATCATTCATTGATTTTCTAGATATAGCGGCTTCGCTTTACACCGACAAATCTTACTTCAAAAAAAAATTGTTAATAAACTTGAAAGAAACGCTCAAGCGAAAAAAATGATATAAAAGTAAAAAAACCAGACTAATAAAAATGTTATTTAAAATTTAAAAGTATACGAAGCTCTGTGACAATTGAAAAACGAATAATTATGTCGTGAATAATAACAAAAAAAAAACGGAATAATGTGTTTTATGAAGAAAATATTTTAAGGCACCGGGAGATTTTTTATCCTTATATTCATATAAATATTCTATGAAATATTACGATATACACAGCAGTGGCCGTTCGTCTGTTAAGGCACACACGACAATCTAAATTTGAAAATATGGTGGACGAAAGGGTATATGGTGGGATAACGGGTATATCGTGGAGGATAAAATATTATCCAAAAATAAAACCTCAAATAAAAATTAAAAAATCTTTCGTCAAAAAAATTGATTCCCACAGTAAGATTTACTTTTTTAACCGACTTCAAAAAAAGGAGGTGGTTCTCAATTCGGTTGTTTTTTATGTTTGTTACCTCAGAACTCCGTCATTTATAAACCAATTTGGAAAATTATTTTTTTATTTGAAAGCATATACTTTCAGATAGGTTCCATAGAAATTTCATCAAAATCGATTCAGTAGTTCGGCTGATTTTAATAAAAGTGAGTAACGGCGTGTGATTCCTTAAGTTATATGTCACTTTTTGACACATCAGACAGCGTAAGAAAGTCGGTTTAATAAAAGTGAGTAGCGGCGTGTGATTCCTTTAAGGTAAATGTCACTTTTTGACACTAAAAAGTAAAAAATAAAAAACTTTTTAACAAAAAGAAAACCTCCTTCAAAAAGTCACTAAAAAAAGGAAAATAATGAAATTTTGACGTCTGCGCCAATTTATTAAAATATGAAGTCGGTTAAAAAGTATAGTACCTATAGTGATTAATATCTTCTTTTTAACCGACTTCATATTTTATTAAATTGGCGCAGACCTCAAAATTTCATTATTTTCTCTTTTTAGTGGCTTTTTGAAGGAGGTTTTTTTTTGTTAAAAAGTAAATAAAAAAAAAAAAATCGGTGACTTTAAGTCAGCTCTCGCATGATGTGAAATATTAGTGACAATTTGCTTTATAATACCAAAACTAGGTGGAAATGTGGACAAATGACGATAAGTGCGTTGTGCAATAAATATAGTGGCCCTAATTAACGAGTCGTTTATGCAAAATTGTATATACTAAGTTTTTGTTTTCAGATTTGCGTTGTTCGTCTTATATTGAAAAGATGGTGAAAGGAGATAGCCGTGACGTTGTATTCTCACTGTCAAATTGTATATAAAAAACATACAAAATGACAGTGATAAATGAGTGGTGTCCGGGCACAATGTTTGCAGATTATATTTCGGCACGCATCGCATGCCGATTTCGAAACGATCCCATGTCCGACTTCAATCTTCGAATCAAAATCAAGTTCATTATATACCGGTCATTAAGAGTATATACAGTGTGCATATAAACGGTTTTACCGATAGCATTGAGAACAAATTACAATTGGGCCATAAGATCCAATGTTAGGTCCTGTAGTTTGATTCCTGGTCCTTCATTTGGCGTTTACCCGAACCCCTTTGCTTCGAAAATAGCGCCGGGAGAACGGTAACCGTTTTTAGGCGAGGGGAAAGGATTTGAGAAGAAGAGTGCAGGGGGTAATTTCCAGTAGATAATACTCTTAAATAAACTTCAAAATTTGTGTTTTTAAATAAAAAACTTTTTAACAAAAAAAAACCTTCTTCAAAAAGCCACTAAAAAGAGGAAAATAATGAAATTTTATCATTCTTTTTAACCGACTTCATATTTTATTAAATTGACACAGACCTCAAAATTTCATTATTTTCCTCTTTTTAGTAGCTTTTTAAAGGAGGTTTTTTTTTGTTAAAAAGTTTTTTAATTTTTACTTTTTAGTGTCAAAAAGGATTTACCTTAGTACAGGAATCACACGCCGTTACTCACTTTTATTAAACTGACTTTCTTACGCTGTCTGATGTGTCAAAAAGTGACATTTACCTTAAGGAATCACACGCCGTTACTCTCACTTTTATTAAAATCAGCCGAACTACTGAATCGATTTTGATGAAATTACTATGAGACCAATCTGAAAGTATATCCTTTCAAATAAAAAAAAATTCCAAATCGGTTTATAAATGACGGAGTTCTGAGGTAACAAACATAAAAAAAAATACAACCGAATTGAGAACCACATCCTTTTTTTTTAAGTCGGTTAAAAATTAATATATCTAAATAATACCGTTAATATATTTTGGACTTTTTTTTTAATAAAATATGCATTTTCAATTATCAATAATATAGATATTGGATATTTTCTCGGATAACAGTCTGTGGATATCAGAATTTTTTTTCAAAAGTAAGAAAAAAATGTATTCGAGCACATAATGCGACCTTGAGAATAAATACACTCGAAAAAGTCATTAATTTACTGTTTATTGGATTGAATTTTTAGAGGTTTTAGGATCTATAAATGAATTAACAAGCTATTTTTTTTTCGCGACGTTCCGTCGGATTCTCCGACTTCCTCAGGCTCTATATTACAAAAAAGGATTGAGACATACATACATACAGGAAAAAGCGAATTTAATATGTATACATCGAATGCTTCAATGTATAATAATGTTAGATTATGTTATGTAGCCTAAATTTAATCTAACATTACTTTGTTTTGTATTTGTAATATAGAGCCTGAGAAAGTCGGAGATTCCTAAGAAACGTCACGAACAAAAATAGCTCGTTAACATTCATTTATAGATCCTAAAATCTCTGAAATTTCATTCTATTATCACACGAAGGATCTTAACTATTATGATTACTGTTTATTTACATAATGAAAGAAAATTGCTCATCAAACATTGAATATATAAGCGATACGACCTTGCGTTAGCAAAATTACGTAGTTTGACATTGGATCAGTTAAGGTTTTATTGTAACCCTTGAATATAACGACACGACGATTTTACAACTGAAAACAAGCATGCCATTGTTTATAACCACATATTCCTAATTATAGTAGAATAAAAACAATTAGAGCGCCCATTCGATTATCATATGTAAGCCCCGCTGGAGTTTACCTGACGCCAGGAAAAAGATAAATGCGCAAACAAACTCTATGGGAAGTTTGCATGCTAAGGTCAATGGATCATGCAAATTTGAAAACAGCTTTACGTTTAAAGACGAGTTTGCGTTTTTTTATTTCAATGTATACAGGCTGTTTTTTATTATGTAACTCTTTTCGATTGTATAATGAAATGTGGTAAAGAAATTTCCTGACTGACTGGACTCATTGACTGACCGACTGAATGATTGACTGACTGAATGACTAATGGCTGAATGACTATTGACTGAATGACTGACTGACCGACTAACTGAATGACTGACTGACCGACAAACTGACTCACTGACTGACTGACTGACTTACCGACTGACTGACTGAATGGCTGAATGACTGAATGACTGATTGAATGGCTTAATGACTGACCGACTGACTCACTGACTAATCGACTAACTTAATGACTGACTGACTGACTGACTGAATGATTGACTGACTGATTCGCCCAGGCCAAACCGCTAAAGCTATAAACTTGAAATTTGGAGAGTTGGTTCCTTTTGTGTCGCAAGCACCTGCTAAGGAGGGATTTTTCGAAATTCAACCCCTAGGGAGATCAAAAAGGGTGTGTATTGCGCAGCCTAAAACACTGAAGATAGAAAAATGAAATTTGGTTACGTTCCTTACAGGGTGTAGAGGCGCACTAAGAAAGAATTTTTCGGAAATCAACCTCTAAGGGGATGAAATGGGGCGAAAATGTTTGTATAGAAAATCGTATTCCCTAATCCCTGCGTTTATCAACTTGAAACTTGGTATAAATACTCTTCAAAACAAATAATAAAACACGTATTTTAGAATTTTTTAAGAAAATCCCTAAAGAGGGAAGCAACGGGGTGAAAAAATTTAAATATATGTGAAGGTAACCACGGGTAACTGCTAGTTAAACTATAAAAGTGGTTGACTACAGATGGGTGGTTGGTAGCTAACGTCTATCCATAACTCATATAGCGATCGAATAAAGACTACTACGGTAAAAAACAATAACACTTTGTTGGTTTTAGATAACTACACACATAGCACAATAATATATTGGGTATATGATCTGACAGAAACATATTTGTTATAGAATATGGCTCCGCGAGATACGGACGGAGATTTAGGTACCTACTCAATGGAATTAAGTTACGTTTCGTAGTTTCGAGAACGAAGTTATCGATAACAAAATATATAAACATTAATATTTCATGCAGAAATCAAAAATGAACTTCTAGATCCACCATTTTTTTCTGTTATTATTATTTCTAGTCTTTATTTTCTTGGTACACTATAACACTCGTAGTTGTTGCAATCGTCATCAATACTTATAATTTAACAACTTCATCGAAGGACTGTTAGGGATATGAGATTTCGTAATTGAATTAGTGATGGAATAATTCGAATGAAAACTAATCGATAATCCAATTTTTAAATAATCGGTAACATTCGATTATGGATATAATTCGAATTATATATAATTATAATCTGAACTGTATACAATTTGAATTATAATATATATACATAATATATATAATCATAGAGATTGTTGAAATTGCAATGAAACTGAGTGAAATAAGTATAGCATGATATAGAGATAGAAGTAACATTAACGAAATACTTTTTTGATTGGGCTTGTGAACTAGTTTAGCTCCGCCTATTACCTATATTAAATGCAGTACTCATAATTCAAAAGAATCGTTTGATATAATTCGAATGAAACATCCGATTATTAGAATCATTCATAACCAAGGAATCCGATTATTGTACTTCTGTGATTTTGCCCATAAGTACAGTGGCTAGTGAACTAGTCTTAGGTCCACCTATTACCTATATGAAATGCAGTACTCATAATTCAAAAGAAACGTCTGATATAATTCGAATGAAACATCCGATTATTAGAATCAGATTATTAGAATAATTCATAACCTAAGAATCCGATCGGCCATCACTAATAGATATTGATATATTAGGAGTCTTTTATCAGTTTCGGTTATGGATACGGATATGAAATTATTTCGGATATCCGATTTCAGTTACAGTTACGGAACTCTATAACATTTCCTGATCTTAAGTGGCATACAAAGTACTCAAAAACCTACACGAAAACGAAATTACAAATAGACATCCCGTTATGATTTTATATTATGGTATGTATTTATTCGTCAGTTAAAATGTAACATTTATTTGACAGGTCATACAAAAAAATTAAAGCATATAAAAATTAATTTATGTTATAAAATTCATTTGGAATTAAAAATTGTTTTATTTTATTTTTAAACGTCGTATAATAAAAGCTGCGTTTTAATATTATGTGTGGGTAATTTATTGCTATGAGGATTATTTTTTTACCATACCCACTACAAAATAGCTGCTTTACATGCATGCATGTATGCACGTAAAGTGACATTTGACAGGTCGGTGTGCGGGAACGTATCTTTATACCACACTAGTGCGGGAAAGCAAACCATTTCCATAATGACTTATGTTTCTTCGCCCTGATCTATCACCTAATGACAGCTACTCTCGGCCTACTATAGGAGCGAAGCTGGCGACACAAATGAACTCAAAAATTTTTTTTAAAATACTGAAAACGAAGTGAAAAGCAACTATTTTATAGTGGGTTTGGTAAAAAATAACAAACAATATCTCGTGCGTAATGAGTGACTGTTAAATTCGCTGGCACTCGTTTTAAGATACTGTCCCTACTCGTCAGTAATATGCCTCATTACGCAACTAGATATACATTCAAACATTATGTGTCCTTTCGGTCTTATTGAAGACAGAAAAACATGTTTCCAAAAGTTTTGTCTGTCTGCATTGTACCAGCATTATTCGAGAAACGCCTGGACCGATTTTGATGAAAATTGGTACACTATAAAACGGTACCCAAACATCTAGGTATCTAGTTTGGGTTAAAAGTATTAACGCGAGTGAAGCCGCTGATAAAAAATAGTATCTTCATATAGGGTACATTTTAGGGTTCCGTACTGGAACCCTATTACTAAGCCTACGCCGTCTGTCCGTCTGTCTGTCCTACCTTTAAAAGGCTGTATCTTTTGAACTGTAACAGGTATAATAGCCGGTTGAAATTTTTACAGAATATGTGTTATGGCGGATATCCTAACAAATAATAAAAAAAACATTATCTGGCTAATCTCGGTAGAGATAGGTTCGATTAGATTGTAGATTCGAGCTGAGTTCTTTAGCGTCTATTGTAGAGATTATAGGCCTACGCCTCTTAAAAGCAGCGTTAACGAATCTACGAATAACATCGCACACACGAACGAAGCGCGGCGAGCAACAGCTGGTTAAAGAATAAATTGCAACGAAAATTTGCATAAATTTTTAGGTTTAAACTCATCTAATAATAATAAATGTACGTAATTACATGTAAATTAGTTGTTATACAATGTATTATTTATTGATCAGAAATTTAGGTAGATGAATATATCAAAAGCTCATTTTCCCTCAAGCAATTATATTTTATATACTTCTATAATATTATACCGGGTGAACATTTCGAAACGAATCGAATTTTTCACACGTAAATTTCGTAACTTAAGTAGCCTTTTTGAAATAAAACTTCTTAGGGAGCACTGTTTCGATGATTTGAAGGGTAAAATGCTGGCAGAGCTGGCTGGATGAAACTAAATTTGTTACAATGTGTGACAAAAATGTAGTCAGACTAATTACCATCACAAACCTAAATAAATCAATTAATTATTAATGAGTACAACAAAGAAGATAAACAAAATGACTAGCGCGATAAAGATAGAATGGAATCATGGTTAAATTTTCAAACTAAATTTAAAACATTTAAAGTATCCATGGAAATAATTAAACGAATAAATAAAGTGGAAAAAATGACCTCTTTGTTGCACTCATTAATTACCTACGTGCAGGCCCGGACTTAAAGACCCAGGGGCCAGGACCCCTAGGCACTTGACAGTTGGGCCCCCAAGCCCAAAAAAAGGGGGGGAAATGGAATTGAAAGAAAATTTAGCAAAAAAAAAGTCGCCAATTAGGTTATCTTACATTTTTGAACTTTTTTTTCTTTAATTTCCATTTTAGCCCTGGCCGGGGCCCCCTCGGCGGCTGGGCCCCTAGGCCGGTGCCTTGTTGAAATCCGGGCCTGCCTACATGCACCTCTTTGTTGCACTCATTAATAATCTATGTTCAGATTAGCTTTCGGACAATCGATTAATGTGTTTTAAATAAAAAAATGTATAACAATTTCCACAATTAGAATACTTAATCAATTAGGTGTACCATATTAGAAGTTTTACTAAAAGATTAAATCATAACGATTTTTGTTCACTAATGTTCACACCATGTGTTCACAAAAATTAAGTAGTGAATAATATCAGCCAGCGCTGCGGCTGCCCTGATTGGTTAGCTATATCTAAAAAAAAATCAAATGCTACTGTTGGGATTTGAACCCGAAATCTCCAGTGTCCAGTGCCCGAAACTTTTACTTTTTCTAGCATATTGTATTACGAAAATTTAGATTTAAAAGGACCACCCGGTATATCATTGCACTGCAAACGATACCAACTTAATTTGCATTATTATTTAAAAGTTCATTGTTGCATCTATTTTTATTTTTGTATATCAAATAGGATTTGGTACTTCATTTCTATTGTAATTTTGTCTAATTTAAACCTGGTTAGACGCTAATGACCTCTGTTGTCGAGCGTCTATAATTTACAATTCATTCATAAACCTGGTTACTTAATGAACTGTGAAAATAAAAGATGAATATCAAAATATGATTAAAAGTATTATACTAGCGGTCACCCGTGGCTCCGGTCACGTTATTTTTAGATTGTTTTATGCCCAGTAATATAAAATCTAAAATACATAATTATATAATAACTCTCAACAATTAAAAAAAGTAACCTAGATCACAGCTTTCTATTAGTGAAAGAATTTTTAGAATTGGTTCAGTAATTCCAGAGATAAGAATTTATACTTTATTATCCCCCGCGAGAATCTCTCTCCCTGCGAAGTGAAGTCGGGCTAGTGGTGTTTATAATATTAGCAAAAGAATTGCAAAGTTACGTTTGGTTACTATCTCCCCCCCGCGAGAATTTTCAAAATAAAATATAAGTAGTCTAATCACTCGGGGATAGTGTAGCTTTCTATTAGTGAAAGAATTTTTAAAATCGGTGCATCCGTTTCGAAGATTAGCCCGTACAGACAGACAGACAGACATTCAATTTTATTTATATGTAGGTATAGATGTACAGATTATTAGTATAGAGAGCGTAGAAAATTAGTGAAGGCCTTATTACACGCTCAATGCAAGGAAAATCGGATATCCGATGAAATTTATATCGATCCAGAAAAATTGTACAAAAAACAACTGAAAGCTTTTGAATGGTGTATAATGAAGACTTTACAGCTGGACAGTGGACAGTCATAAAAGAAGAAAAGACGATATCACATTTGGATCGTCTTTAAACTTCCCAGATGTAAGAATTCCCACATGGAACAACGTTCTAAAACTTTTATTTTTGTTAGATGACAATTTCGCAATAACAACGTACTTAATTTTTATTTTTAAACATATGACGGTAATATGTTATGAAGAGTGGTGGGGATAAAAAATCAAAGTGATTTATTATTAATTAATTAAGACTTAACCGACAGCGATGCAATTCATAATAATGGAATCTGCCGACAACAGCTGTCCACAAAATATCAAACAACATGAAAGCTGCCCTGATTATATTTAGGCTATATCTAAGAAAAAATAAAATTCCACTGTCGGGACTTGAATCCGAAACACCCAGTTTCCGGTTGGATGAGTTACCAATTACTCCACAGTGCCCGAAAATAGATTGCTATATATATATATTTTAACTGTCTTGGCCCACCCTGGAATAATCCTCAAACTCTAGTTTATCTTTTAAATACGTTTTTAACCCTCGAAATTTCAACAATTTTTCTTGTAAATTCTATAGCAAGTAATCTGGGTTAAAATTTTGACGAGCACTGAAATTTTGGGAACAAATGTTATTGGCCCACCTTCAGAACACCGTGTCCAACTCTGACCCTGCACCCTAACAAAAAATCCTAGCGCCGCCACTGTAAGTACTACGTTTCGGTCTGTTATAAGAGACCCTTTTCAAGCAATAATGATCTATACACAGTGTATAGATCATTTTTGTGTGTTTTTATTTATAAAAATTATGCAAATTCCTTATTGTGTTTGAGATATTTTTAGAGATAATTCTCAAAATAAGATATATTCTGCACATGGCATGGGAAATCTCGAATGCTCGACGGAGATTTTTAATATGACTTTTATATATCATTCTTTTGAATATTATATTTTAAAACACGCCAGGGACGAGCTTATGAAATATATGACTCTATTTTTACTCTTGCACTACTATAGTAGATTTGAAAATTATTTTCAGTTAGCTATGACAAATGTGCTGCTTTTCCAGTGCAATTTTCAATTTATAATTCAAAGAAAAAGTTTTTTTTTTATTTGCAACAAAACTTTTTCATCACAAAATCATTGCAAATTTAGTCATAAAAAAATAATTTATGTAACTAAACGCGAAAAATTTGTTTTCTATCAATCACTATATACATAATATTATAAAACAAAGTCCCCCGTAGCAACTGTCTCATGTCTGCCTGTCTATTTGTCTGTCTGTCTGTGCCAGATTTTCTCCGTATAACTACCTACTGAATGGATTTTGTTCCGGTTTTTACGATTAGATAGATTGATTCATGAGTAAGGTTTGTATAAATGAAACTCGCCGGCCCAGATTTGCCCGGGTAAAAATCAGGAATAATCTCAGACCGATTTCTCCGTAACTACTGAATGAATTTTGTTCCGGTTTTTACGATTAGATAAATTAATTCACGAGGAAGGTTTAGATGTCTAATTGAAACTGGGCGGCCCGGTTTCGCCCGGGTGAAAATCGGAAATAAACTCAGAAGACCGATTTCAAAAATGTTTTCACTGTTCGATAGGTGATACTTTTCTTTAGGACATTGTGGTCGGCCCGGCTTCGTCCGGGTGAAAACCGATTTTAAATTTTTTTCACTGTTCAATAAGTGATACTTTGCAGTAATGTATTAATAAATCATAAATTCATAGCACTCGGGTGAAGCCGGATCCGGTCGCTAGTTTTAACCAAGTTACCAAAATAATAGCAATATTTATTTGCGAAATTATTAACTTGTAAACGTTTCAACACATTAATTGTGGGTTCTTCCTTCAGAACATTAAAAATTAGCAAAGAATTTAACAAATAGATTTTTCAGAGAAAAACAGTAATTTTAGACAAATTCTCTCATTTTCTCCAGAAAAAATGTTTGAATTGCGAAAGGACTTTCCAGACAAATATTTTCAGCACAGACTGAAAAAAAGAAAACACGACTTTGTTTATAAAAATGTATCCAGCTTTTGCTAGTAAAAAAATAAAATTCAACATTTCACAATTTTTAAAACAAAAAATCATAAATGATGGATGCAATGACATTAGAATTGCATAAATATGTAAATGTGATGATACAAGTCCCTCCATTAAACTTTTCAAATAAACCAAGACAGATTCTACGCCGCACGAGTTGAAGCTGTATGCGCGATTGGTACGCTCTGACAAAGAACCGACAAAGACAAGAACTATTCCGTTTGGAAGAACTAGCTCAAGTCCGAAAATTCTATGAGAACTTCGTATAGCCCGATTATAACCGCCCTCGATTAGCAACGGACTGTCTGCTTGACAACCGTTACCCTCTCTGCTGTTCTCGAGTGGTTTTTACCATAGACGGCGTGTATGAGTTCAAGTATAACCCGATTACTTTTAGAATGACACCGTGATGTCATCAGCCTATTGGCGGCAAAGCAACGGACTGTCTGCTTGACAACCGTTACCCTCTCTGCTGCTCTCTAATGGTTTTTACCATAAACGGCGTGTATGAGTTCAAGTATAGCCCGATTACTTTTAGAATGACACCGTGATGTCATCAGCCTATTGGCGGCAAAGCAACGGACTGCCTGCTTGACAACCGTTACCCTCTCTGCTGCTCTCTAATGGTTTTTACCATAAACGGCGTGTATGAGTTCAAGTATAGCCCGATTACTTTTAGAATGACACCGTGATGTCATCAGCCTATTGGCGGCAAAGCAACGGACTGTCTGCTTGACAACCGTTACCCTCTCTGCTGCTCTCGAATGGTTTTTACCATAGACGGCGTGTATGAGTTCAAGTATAACCCGATTACTTTTAGAATGACACCGTGATGTCATCAGCCTATTGGCGGCAAAGCAACGGACTGCCTGCTTGACAACCGTTACCCTCTCTGCTGCTCTCTAATGGTTTTTACCATAAACGGCGTGTATGAGTTCAAGTATAGCCCGATTACTTTTAGAATGACACCGTGATGTCATCAGCCTATTGGCGGCAAAGCAACGGACTGCCTGCTTGACAACCGTTACCCTCTCTGCTGCTCTCTAATGGTTTTTACCATAAACGGCGTGTATGAGTTCAAGTATAGCCCGATTACTTTTAGAATGACACCGTGATGTCATCAGCCTATTGGCGGCAAAGCAACGGACTGTCTGCTTGACAACCGTTACCCTCTCTGCTGCTCTCGAATGGTTTTTACCATAGACGGCGTGTATGAGTTCAAGTATAACCCGATTACTTTTAGAATGACACCGTGATGTCATCAGCCTATTGGCGGCAAAGCAACGGACTGTCTGCTTGACAACCGTTACCCTCTCTGCTGCTCTCTAATGGTTTTTACCATAAACGGCGTGTATGAGTTCAAGTATAGCCCGATTACTTTTAGAATGACACCGTGATGTCATCAGCCTATTGGCGGCAAAGCAACGGACTGTCTGCTTGACAACCGTTACCCTCTCTGTTGCTCTCGAATGGTTTTTACCATAGACGGCGTGTATGAGTTCAAGTATAGCCCGATTACTTTTAGAATGACACCGTGATGTCATCAGCCTATTGGCGGCAAAGCAACGGACTGTCTGCTTGACAACCGTTACCCTCTCTGCTGCTCTCTAATGGTTTTTACCATAAACGGCGTGTATGAGTTCAAGTATAGCCCGATTACTTTTAGAATGACACCGTGATGTCATCAGCCTATTGGCGGCAAAGCAACGGACTGTCTGCTTGACAACCGTTACCCTCTCTGCTGCTCTCTAATGGTTTTTACCATAGGCAGATTGTATGAGTTCAAGGAGGTGGAGACCGGAACAACAGCCGTTGCCGACTATAATAACTGGCCGTTACCCTCTCTGCTGCTCTTTAATGGTTTTTACCATAAACGGCGTGTATGAGTTCAAGTAGGCGGTGTCATTCTTATAGTAGGTGTGTCTAATAATACCTATTTAAGAAAAATCATTCAAAACGGCGCAGAAGCCATAAATTATGAAGTAAATAACGTCTAATTAGTGTTACCGTTTAGACAAGACAAGATAAACTTGAACAAGTCTTGTCTTGTCTTGAAATATTTATATTTATTTATCGTTTAAATTTTTTCTGTAAAATCTTGATTCGCGACAGTCTTAAATTTCAAATTTGGACGTGGTCCTGTTTAATAATTTTGATCGTCGATTGTTCGGCTCAATTGTTGACGATACATCCTGTATATTTAATTAATATTTTGGACTTACAACAGTTCTGAATAAATAGGAACAGGGGGGTGGGGAAGGGGCAGTGCTCTTCACAAGACACTAGCTCCTTCACAGTCTGTCTTCGTTTATATAGAAATATCTGTATAAACAAGCCATTCTTTCTAAGAATAGTAACTTATTTTATCTCTTTGTTCATCTTGAAAGGGTATTTATCTTGAAAAAAGTGTCTTTTTTCCTTTCTACTCCGATACAGAAAATGAAATTACATTTCTCCGGAGTAATATATTTGTATATATGTGCGTAAATATATCTACAGGGTGTCAAATTATCTATATCTATATAAACATATTCAAAATGTAGTTCAGACTGTCAGTTGTGAGCTGGCGCTAAGGTTACCAGATGGCCGAAATTTCCGGGAATGTCCCGGAATTTGTTGGTTTGTCCCGTGTCCCGAAATTTAAGTTTTCTATCCCAGAATTCGTGCTCGTGATCGCAAGAAACGACACTAAGTCACATACTAAGTACCTACTTATTTATTTAGCACTATCTGCAATTTCTGTACATAATATATATATTTTTACTTGTATTTAATTGATTTCTTCGAACTTACCTTATGTCAGTAAAGACAAATTGGGAACAATAAAATTAATTATTAAAGATTCACACGAAATTAAGCGTGATTTACACACTTAGAAGAGCGTCCCACATCTCACCGTGTACTGGTGTGTGATAAATGAATAAAATTAGATAAGTCTAATGATAAATACAAAAAATAGTAAAATAATAAAACATTTTTTTTTCACAATAAGTTCCCCCCTTGAAATAAATTGCCTTCGCCTTAGAAATGTCCCGAAAATCTTGGTTTTTGATCTCGCAACCATAGTTCAGGCTGTCAGTTGCTTCGAACCATTTTTCAATTTTTTGACATATTAAGCCTGCCACTCACGATCCAACGTTGCAGTACAATTTTGTCAGAATTACTTGAATCCCTGTCAGTATATCGAATCTACAAACGTCATGCATGCTTGGCATGTGAGTCGTACCGCGAAGTGAAGTTTTCTTGTCTTTGGAACTAGAATTTAAAAAAATAGCTACCAATTAAAAAAAGGCATGTGTGTGTGTGTTTTTAAAGACCACCAACAGCTAAGGTTATTTGGGGCTAGCACCAATTCATATTTTCAAATCATTATTTTTTTTTAAAAATAAATTGAAAATCCAATTGACACTTTTACCAGCTCTCGGATTAGAACCCGGGAACTGGGGACTTGTAATATAGCAGCGCCATGTAAACAACAGCATTGCTACACGCTCGGCTATTGGCATGTGTGTGTTTACTACACGGCAGAAGTTTTACTTCTTAACATTTACCCCGCGACTGGTACGGCAGCGACATCTATTAATCAAGGTAAAAAGTGTTCTTGACGTGACATCTAACGAAATTTTTCTAAAGTTCTTAGTTCAACAACTACCTGCAGTGGGGCGCGCACATCGTTTAACGCTTTGGCGTAAACTTGTCCAAAGTCGCATAAAGGAGTACAACTTCGAAAAAAAAATATAAGTGCAGTGTTTTTTTATGGCGATTTTACACACTGTATATATTATCTGTTCTACTTTTGTGTTTCAGACAAATTGAATACTCGAGGACTAACTTTAAACACAAGTCATATTGCTTTGAAAAACGACGAATAAAATTGTGTATTTTTTAACAAGTGTACCCGTGGGCAATAGGCACAAAATTTAATATTGGCTTCAAATGCCGTCACATCTTCAGCTCGAAAAGGCACGAATGGAATCTACAAATTTTCTGCAAATAAAGTGTAACTGACAGAGTTATTTAACTATATGAAAATGATTAATAAACCCTTACCGTGAAATAAATTTACATATCAGTGAATTAATATAATATATCAGACACATGGACGCAATGATATTTTTTAGAAAGCTATAATATGCAAATGCCACTGCTGGGACTTGAACCCGAAACTCCCAATTTCGCGTCGAGCAAGTTTTCAATTACTCTACAGTTCCAACGGTAGGCAAAATTGTGAAATTGTGTTTTAAAGACCGGACCAACAGCTAAGGTTATTTGGATCTAGCGCCAATTCATATTTTCAATTCATACTTTTTTTTCAATAATAAATTGAAAATCCAATTGACACTTTTGCCAGCTCTCGGGCTAGAACCCGAAAACTAGAAACTTGTAATAGAGGAACCATATGTAAACAACTGCTTTGCTACATGCTCGGCTATTCTCAAGCCCTAACAGTAGGCAATTTATTAATAATTTTTATAGTTATAATAATACCTTAATTTATCTTAAAGATATATTTTGATAAATTTATTTGGCTATAATGAAATTAAAATGTTCTGCCATGAAAAAAGAAATCGACATTGGTTCGACATACTAAACGATCAGGGGATCATAAAATAAAATCGTTCTTTCTTTTTATTTTATGTATTTTAATCTAGACTTTAGCAGAGAGCATATGTAGTCGACTTAAGGATCCAATCTTATAGCAGATAGCTATAAATTTTGTGATTATATCACAACCAATTCAATACCAATCTTCTTTATTGCAAAATTACATCAGAGCGTTGGAACAGATCGTCTTTTAGTCACTATTTATCTTTTTAGTCACTATTTACTGTACATAATATTTTAAAGTATTTTGACGTCAAATTTCTCCTCAAATTTGACATCTTCGTATTTTTTTTCTACTTTGTTACTAAATTTATTTTCAAATTTGTCATATTTGAAATCAAAAGTTCTTGTATATTTTTTCTTCTTTGTTGTTATTACCAAATTTGACATGAACGTATTTTTATTAAATAATTGATGATGTTTTAGGGAGGTGGACAGATCCAAAAATCATACACACCTTAATAAGTTTCGTACAACGTTTCGTTAATAATATTAATTTATATTATTAAATAACTTTAAAACTGTTTAACAATTTTCTCATACCGATATGGACCTTTTAATACATTACTGACTCGAGCGAACGAGCGAAGCGAATGGATGACGCATTAATTCGAGCGAACGAGCGAAGCAAATGGGTATAACATATTATTAATTAATTATAAATTCGAGTGAGCGAGCGAAGCGAATGAGTATGACATAATATTAATTAATCATTAATTCGAGCGAACGAGCAAAGCGAATGAGTGACGTATTAATTAATCATACTTAAATTCGAGCGAACGAGCGGAGCGAATGGGTATAACATATTATTAATTAATTATAAATTCGAATGACCGAGCGAAGCGAATGAGTATGACATAATATTAATTAATCATTAATTCGAGCGAACGAGCAAAGCGAATGAGTGAAGTATTAATTGATCATACCTACTTAAATTCGAGCGAACGAGCAAAGCGAATGAGTGACGTATTAATTAATCATACTTAAATTCGAGCGAAGGAGCGAAGAGAATGTATGACGTATTAATTAATCATAAATTCGAGAGAACGAGCGAAGCGAATGAGTAACATTTTAATTAATATAAATTCGAGTGAATGAGCAAATCGAGTACACCTGGTCAGACGTGACATCTAGTTAGTAGTTAATAATAAAAATGTGCAGCAAAAACAATACGCCTCTGTTTATAGTTTCATAATATGTAATTTTTTTTATGAAAACATTATATTTTCACAATGCAATATCATTTGTGCATATAAGAGCAAAAAAAACAAAAATATTGTATAAACAGTGAAGCATCAGCAGTAGATGAAATGGACACTGACGCAGACGCAAAGCTATCAACCGTCTTTTTTTTCATATAACGGGTGGCCCTTGGGACAATGGCAATTATTTTCATTTGGCAACACTGTATAACAGTATTCCAGAGTGTCGACCACAACATACAAAACAATACCAGCACGGTTCGTTTTTTTTTAAGTGAAAACTTCCTTAAGCGCGCTTTTCCTGGGTAGTAATCGAAATTGAAGCGTTCGCACCCGACGATGACGCTCGTAAATCGGAGTTACTCAGATCAAACACGAACACGTAGGTATTTGCAGTATGCTGGTAATAATTTGTAGTTCATAAGTGCGCTAATAGATGACACTAAAACTTAATACGCGTATTAAGTTAATTGTAGTTCATAAGTGCGCTAACAGATGGCACTAAAACATATATATATTTTTTAATTTGTAGTTCATAAGTGCGCTAATAGATGATACTATAACTTATATTTTTTACTTGTGACAAAAATTTCCCCGATTTTTTCGAATTCACAAAAATTTTAGAAAACAGAAAATTGAAAATTGTAAATTATAGACACTCGACAACTGAGGTCATTAGCGTCTTAGAAACTTCATATGCGGCGACACTGCCTCGACGATTTGAAGGGTAAAATACTAGCTCGATGAAACAAAATTAGGAAAGAATGTTTGGAATCTTCTCCGCAGGGTCTGTGTTTATAACACATTCGAACAGGAGCTATGACGATTGTGATTGGTCGGTCCGTTTATCGATACATAATTATAAAGTCTGAAACAGCAAGTTGCAAGTCATTCGACTTCTAGACTTCGCACAGTACAAGTGCTCCTAATAGATTTTTATAATAATCATACATAAGAAAATTCACTTCGGCCGTATGTGCCGTGACACATGCCCTTTTTTGTAAACTTGACTTTTTGTGTGTATGTTTTTAAAGACCACCAACAGCTAAGGTTATTTGGGCCTAGCACCAATTCATATTTTTAATTCATTATTTTTTTTTTAATAATAAATTGAAAATCCAATTGACCCTTTAACCAGATTACAACGCGGGAACTGGGGATTTGTAATAGAGGAACCATAGCAATGCCATGTAAACAACAGCATTGCCACACGCTCGGCTATTCACAAGCCCACATGACTTCTTAAACCATTATCAAATCAAAATTATTAGTGCCACCCTATACAATAAAAGGGTAAAAATAGTACAGGGGAAAAACTAACACTCTGCGAAAATAACAATAAAACGGTTTCACATATACAGAAATGGGCTTTAAATTCTCGACTAAAGTAGACGGCAAATGCATTTATTTTATAGCCTCTACTTCTGCACGCTAGGCATCACATTCGCTACTGTACAAATGGTTTTCTTAGTCCGCGTCCACACGCTTCACAAGAAATGACCAAGCATTTCTCACTCTAAATATAAATCAGTCAACGAAATTAATTCTTCGCCTGATTTTTCTAAATTAATGACACGGGGCACAGTAATTACTAGTGTTGCCGTCTAGACAAGACAATGGGAATACTTTCAAAGTCTTGTCTTGTCTTGAAATATCAAGACAAGACTTCACTTAAGTCTTGTCTTGAAATATCAAGACTTCACTAAGTCTAAGTCTAGATTAAAAAACTCTTGTCTTGTCTTGAAAATTTCTAGACAAGACTTTTGCAAGTCTTGTCTTGAAAATGTAGACAAGACTGTTGCAAGTTCGAAAGAAAAACCGAATAAATCGTGAAGAACTGTTAAAATCAATTTTCATGAAAATTTTCATTTTTCATTTTTACGGTGGAAATGTCTCGAGTTTTCGATAAATCTCAGTTTCTAGAACTTTTCTAACTCGAAAGTAAAAGGACACAAGCATCTTTGTTTTTGAAATTTTATTTCTTTGCTATTTTCAATTAACAATTTTTATTATTTTTACCCATGTTTTTATTTTTTCCGTTATTCATTAAAAATAAGACACATATATTAATTATAATTGAGATTTTGACACTTTATTAATTTTCAAACGTATCTTGTTAAAAACTAAAATCGGAAGGAAACCGAAATAGAAACGCGACTAATTTCTCAAATCTGTGCGCAAAAATAAAAAATTCAAAGAGGGTTTTCTTTTTCACAATAGTGTACTTACACACGAACTGTTTATTTTACCGCAATCATAATCTCTATAAAATAGTTTTCGATTTATATTTGATAAAATGTTCAACTAAAGTTATGAATATCTAATTAATTGGGGTCAAACAGGTTACAAGAAAATTTAAGTTAAATCTATAAAAATTCATTAGTCTATGAGCTGGGGAAGGATGAGCCTACCTAGCTTCATAAAGAGTTATTATTATTATTATTATTATTGTAGATTATAGACGCGTCGACAACTCAGGTCATTAGCGTCTTCAACACAACAATTAATAATCCATTTGTGTATCAGAATCTGCCAACCGGCATACACAAACCGACTGGTACGAGCTCGGGCTCCTGGGAACGTCAATTCCCAAAGAACATTGGAATGCAATGCATGAGCGGATAGTCTGATTCAGAGACCGCGACGCTAACCAATGGACCACACTGTCCTCTTACATTAAATAAAAACACAGTTAAAACTAAAAAATAAATAACATCACAAAACATCCATGAGCGGAGGCGGGATTCGAACCCACGACAGTCTGATCCAGAGGCCGCGACGCTAACTACTAGACCACATTGTCCTCTCCCATGTGTACTGAACTCGGCAGGATTATATTATTATGAAGTATTTGTATATGTTTTGCGGTGTCTTTCTATGAACAATTCAGCGCTAAATTCACGTCGATGAAATGTGGTCGGTAAGACTTGTCATTTATAGTTGTTGGCGGCAAAAGCAATTTGCTTAGTTAACGAGTTTCACTAAAACAAACTAACTAAGTACCCAATCAAACTAATTCCCCGATATTTGAAGTCTACATAATTATCTAACATCAAACGTATAAACGGTAAACACAACTTGAATCAAAGTAGGCTGCTTTAGATCGAAAAAAATTGAATTTTAATTAATCTCACTTTCTCTCTCGCAATTTCTAGATGCTCAAATCTCAACTCAGAAATTTAATCGGATTTGGAAGTTCAACGAAAAAATTCGGTCAGTTGAAAATAATTTTCGAAATAGGTATATAGAAATATATTATGATTAACTTGATATTTAGGGTTCCGTACCTCCGAACGGAAACCTATTTAGGGTAATATAAGTTCAGTTTTGCGCTCAGATCAATCTGATGAGTTTGAATTTACGTAAATTTAACATTGCTCTATATCTATCTCTATCCCTCGCTCGAGCGCCATACATGAATAAATCGTTTTTTGAAATAAATTCAACCCCTAAGGGGTTCAAACGGGGATGTAGGGTTTATTTGACTAATCAACGCCCAGGCCAAATCGCTGAAGCTAGAAACTTGAAATTTGGACAGTTGGTTCCTTTTCTGACGTAAGCATCCACTAAGAAAGGATTTTTCGAAATTCATCCCCTACAGTTGTCAAAGGGGGGTAAAATTTTGAAAGCCTAAATTGAACAAAATAAATATTAGTAAAAAAACTTTTTAGAGACAAGCTTTCATTTAAATGCACTAAAAAGGAAAAAATCATTTTTAATGATTTAGGTTCATAATTATAAAAGCGTGGGTCGTGACTACTAAACTATCATAGAGTTCACGACCCACGCTTTTATAATTATGAACCTAAATCATTAAAAATTATTTTTACTTTCTAGTGCATTTAAATAAAAGCTTGTCTCTAAAAAGTTTTTTTACTAATATTTATTTTAATAACAAATTAAAAATCCAATTGACACTTTAACCAGTCCTCGGAATAGAATTTGGGAACTGAGGGCTTGTAACAGAGAAGCCATGGAAACGACATATAAGCAACTTAAATGTTACACGTTGGATTATTCACAAGCCTGATTTTTTTAAATACGCGCCTGTAACTTTAGAATGAAGTTCTCCTAAAACAGAGATACTTTGGTAGTTAAAATGAAGATAATACGTGTAAAAGGCGACCACCGTTTTACAGATATGCTTTAAATTGGCTTAAGCCGAACTTGGCTTTGATCCAAGCTTAATTACGTTGACTCGCTTAACTTGCCATCAAGTGGGAAATTTTGAAATGGAGATCGGCACATGAGAAACGTTATAAAGATGGCAGCAAGTTATAGCCACTTAAGTTATCATTGGTTCTCATAAAAACACGCGCGAAAAATCCAGTTTTTCCTTCTAATAGCATGCAACCACTTCTTTTCAGTTCCGAATCCTTTAGAAATACAAAACCTCTATGATTTGTACATTGGTAAACACAGCACATCGGCATTGTCAACGATTTATTGAAGTGAAAACTTCCTTAGGCGCGTTAGGCACTTTTTGCCTGGGCACTGAAATAACGTGAAGCGTTCGCAAATAACCGTAAGAATTCGCAACCTGACCGTTCGCAATCTGACCGTAAGAATTCACAACATACTTTTATCATAAAAACGGCCGTCTACACTCTACCACCCATAGCACAGTTGGTTTAGTCTTTGTGTTCTATGCATAGGAACCTGTGTTCGAGACCTGATGGCGGCGTAGAATTTTTGGCGTTTTTTTTCTAAATTCTAGATGATTATTATTTATATATTTTTTTATTTTTGTTATATTCTTTTTTTGACAATAATTATAATTTTTTTGAAACCAAGGTGGAATTAATTAAAATTACAATTTTAGTATTCTAGTAATAAATTATTTTTAGTACATAAATGCGGTATAATAGATGACACCAAAAATTAGAAAAACTGAAGTTTTCACTTCTGTCGTGTGGTCATAAGCATACACCCATTTTATTTTAAATAAACTGATTCTGCACACTCTACTATGAGGCCGAGGTGGTTACATAGGTGGTGCCCCTAGCGGTCATGTTTGGCAGTGTGGTGTACGCCTATGAGGGGTATCAGTTCTTTCAGAGGCCTGTCGCTGAAGCACACTCAAATTTACGGGCTGTCTGGGGGGTAAAAAACACTAACTATTTTCGAATTATCGTAGTTGTGTGAGACAATAAACTAAAGAACCCTAAACCGCTACACCATCTCCATAGCACCAATTCTGATTTTTTCCCATGAATAATGTCCCATCTATACCTACATGTATACGCTGAATAGCTTTTTCATGCGGAACTAAACTTTTTTATTTCTATTCTGTTGGGTCCTTGATACGCCACTGAATTAGCCTAAGACTACACTAGAACCGTATCAGACCAGATCTGATCAAACCAGGCCACTCCAGACAAGACCAAATCAGACAGTTCAGACTTAGTGACTATATTTAGGGTGGATAATATCTGATAAGTTAAAATTAAAATCTCGCACTTTTAGTTTCAAAGATATAAACAGCATCCCCTCTTTGTACAGATTTGCGAAATTTTTGAAAAATAAATTCGACCCGATTCGTTTCATATTAAGTCTATTTATAGAAAAAATATCGCTGAATCGACTCCAACACCCCGCACTTTTAGTTTCAAAAATATAAACAGCATCTGAGAGATTTAAGAGTTTTCTTTAAAATGCCAAAAGTAAGAAGACCCCCCTCTTTGTACAAATTTGCGAAATTTTTGAAAAATAAATTCGACCCGATTTGTTCGATATTAAGTTTATTTATAGAAAAAATAACGCTGAATCGACTCCAACACCCCGCACTTTTAGTTTCAAAGATATAAACAGCATCTGAGAGATTTTTGAGTTTTCTTAAAAATGTCAAATGTAAGAAGACCCCCCTCTTTGTACAAATTTGCGAAATTTTTGAAAAATAAATTCAACCCGATTTGTTTGATATTAAGTTTAATTATAGAAAAAATAACGCTGAATCGGCTCCAACACCCCGCACTTTTAGTTTCAAAGATATAAACAGCATCTGAGAGATTTTTGAGATTTCTTAAAAATGCCAAAAGTAAGAAGACCCCCCTCTTTGTTCAAATTTGCGAAATTTTTGAAAAATAAATTCAACCCGATTTGTTTGATATTAAGTTTAATTATAGAAAAAATAACGCTGAATCGGCTCCAACACCCCGCACATTTAGTTTCAAAGATATAAACAGCATCTGAGAGATTTTTGAGATTTCTTAAAAATGCCAAAAGTAAGAAGACCCCCCTCTTTGTTCAAATTTGCGAAATTTTTGAAAAATAAATTCGACCCGATTCGTTTGATATTAAGTCTATTTATAGAAAAAATAACGCTGAATCGACTCCAACACCCCGCACTTTTAGTTTCAAAGATATAAACAGCATCTGAGAGATTTTTGAGTTTTCTTAAAAATGTCAAAAGTAAGAAAACCCCCCTCTTTGTACAAATTTGCGAAATTTTTGAAAAATAAATTCGACCCGATTCGTTTGATATTAAGTCTATTTATAGAAAAAATAATGCTGAATCGACTAACAACACGCGCTTTTAGTTTCGAAGATAAAAAACAGCATCAGAGAGATTTTTGAGTTTTCTTAAAAATGCCAAAAGTAAGAAGACCCCCCTGTTTGTACAAATTTGCGAAATTTTTGAAAAATAAATTCGACCCGATTCGTTTGATATTATGTCTATTTATAGAAAAAAAACGCTGAATCGACTCCAACACCCCGCACTTTTAGTTTCAAAGATATAAACAGCATCTGAGAGTTTTTTGAGTTTTCTTAAAAATGCTAAAAGTAAGAAGACCCACCTCTTTGTACAAATTTTTCGTTGGAAAGCATGTAGTGAAAATCAATTGATTCCGAAGCATATAAGGAGAATGTTTTATTAGAAATCTTGTAACGGTTGAGTAAATGTAAGCTCATTCCGCCGCGCAAGTGGAAAGGTTCAGGTTAGAATCCTGACTGTGACTATGGTTGGTAAAATGATTTTTTCCAATATATTTCGAATCAATTACATAATTGGCTGCTTTCCAACGAAACATTTTTAATATCAATATAATTATTCAAACACGTCTTAAATAGGTTAAAGACAATCTCCAGCTAGCATAACTTTAGGATACACAACACTGTTTGTTGAAAACTGTGAAATGTACGGCCGTAGTCTGACGAAATATCAAACATTTTTGATATCGTCCGACCGTCGGTACGTGTCTGTTGCAATCTGACATAATCTGGCGCGGTCTGAAATGATAACTGTAGCCACTTCAATAAGCTTACTGATGTTTACTTATTAGCTTCTACCGACAGCGAAAAAAATACTTTAATAAATTAAACACACAAAACTGGCTATAGCTGTCCAACTTTATTTTTAATACTACGTTTTGGTCTGTTATCAGAAACCCTCTTCAAGCATTACTGACTGTACACAGTGTATAATCAGTAGCGTTTGAAAAGGGTCTCTTATAACAGACCGAAACGTAGTATTAAAAATAAAGTTGGACAGCTATAGCCAGTTTTGTGTGTGTTATTTATTACTGATGTTTGTTCACATCCGATAATACGGATCTGATCTGGTCGGAAACGGCGTCAATGTAGCCTCAGCCTTAAGCAGCAAGCTACAAAGTAGTCAGTCTAAGCGGATACCATTATGACTGTACGCTTCGCAGACGCAATACTCAAGCCGAATTAATAATCTCAGTGGTATTCCAACAACTTCCTGAATCTCTTTTGTGAAATTCTATTTTTAGCTGCAGCACTGTTGTACAACTATAATATATTATATAGTATAGAGGGTGTTCAGGACATGTACCTATAGTTCCAGGAACCATGCACTTTGTCGGAAATGTTTCCTACCTTTCCATAGAACGAATCTTAACATGTCCATACTTCGGTCCCTCATGGGAAAAATTGGAATGTAGTTTGCATTCCAATGTTTTGTGGGAATTAGCGCTCCCAGAAACCCGAGCTCGTACCAGTCGGTTTGTGTATGCCGGCTGGCGGATTCTAATACACAAATAAATTATTTGCTGTGTTGAACGCGCTAATGACCTGAGTTGTCGACGCGTCTATAATCTACAATAAATAAATAAATCCATACTTCGCCATATCATCACGAAATCTGTCGCCAACAACGAGCACATTATGAGTATTCGTTCGTTCCCGAATGATAGTGCATATGTACTAAGTACACACTGAATCCATTCCGACCTCCCGCGCCCCTGTATCTTATTTATTGTAAATTATAGACGCGTCGACAGCTTAAGTCATTAGCGTCTTGATTACATTAAATAACAATTAATTTAAAACTATAAAATGACATTACAAAACATCCATGAGCGGAGACGGGATTCGAACCCACGACAGTGTGATCCAGAGGCCGCGACGCTAACCACTGGACCAACCTGTTCTCTGCCCCTGTATCTCTTTTAGTTTAGTATATCGAACGTCTGAACGAAATATTCCGCATGCAGAAAACTCCTTTCCTTATATAGACTTTAAGGATTAGAGAGATCGTGGATTATAGACGCTCGACAACTGAGGTCATTAGCGTACTTATCTCGAACACGATTTTTCGACTATCATCATTTTTTCATTGATGTAAAATTAATATAATATTAAATTTGAATTTTTTTATTTGTACAAGTTTTGTTGATAAAATGACCATATTATTTGTTCGGAACAAAAACGAATCTGCATACAAGTAAGAGTGAAACAGAAAAAGGTTCAGACAAAGAAGAATGTTTATTTATCGACCGAAATCGATGTCATAACCACATGTGTTAAATTCTCTATTTGCTTTTGTCAAATGTTCAAACAGTATTTTGTGTGGCTGTAATCGTCAGTAGCGTAGCCTGAGGGTTAAAAAAGGACAATTTGCACCCTTCAAAAAATGTATTATAGTAACTTTTGAATATTTAATTTTATTGGTGTATTTTAAATTAAACACTCATGGAAAAAAATTTCACCGTCCAAAAATAGTAGATTGTATATCTAGTTGCGTAATGAGGTATATTACTGACGAGTAGTGACAGTATGTTAAAACGAGTGGTATTATTATACGGTATTTTTTGCCATACCGACTATAAAATAGCTGCTTTTCACTTTATTTTCAGTATTATCAAAATTTTTTGACAGTTCAGTTGTGTCGGCAACTTTACTCCTATAGTAGGCCGACGCACACACAGGAGTATGTAATAGCGGACAAATCAGGCGAATAAACATAAATTACTATGGAAATGGCTTGCTTTCCCACACTAGTTTAGGCGGTACACCGGCTGTCAAAAATCACTTTGCTAGTAATTGATATAAGTATCGCTAGAAAACCCCCAAGGTTCGCTAGAAAACCCCCAAAGTTCGCTAGAAAACCCCCAAAGTTCACTATAAAACCCCAAAGTTCACTAGAAAACCCCCAAAGTTCGCTAGAAAACCCCCAAAGTTCGCTAGAAAACCCCCAAAGTTCACTATAAAACCCCCAAAGTTCGCTAGAAAACCCCCAAAGTTCACTATAAAACCCCCAAAGTTCACTAGAAAACCCCCAAAGTTCGCTAGAAAACCCCCAAAGTTCACTATAAAACCCCCAAAGTTCACTAGAAAACCCCCCAAGTTCGCTAGAAAACCCCCAAAGGTCGCTAGAAAACCCCCAAAGTTCTCTAGAAAACCCCCAAAGTTCGCTAGAAAACCCCCAAAGTTCGCTAGAAAACCCCCAAAGTTCACTATAAAACCCCCAAAGTTCGCTAGAAAACCCCCAAAGTTCGCTAGAAAACCCCCAAAGTTCACTATAAAACCCCCAAAGTTCGCTAGAAAACCCCCCAAGTTCGCTAGAAAACCCCCAAAGTTCACTATAAAACCCCCAAAGTTCGCTAGAAAACCCCCAAAGTTCGCTAGAAAACCCCCAAAGTTTGCAGCTATTTTATAGTGGGTATGGCAAAAATGTATTAGTAGCCTTCAAGTATTTTTCATTCATGAAAAAATGTATTGGTAAATTAGCTGAACTCGCGGCTTAGCTCGCCTTCGATTCGTACATAACGGGACACTGCTGCTATTCCTGATAACCTAATACAATAATTTGTATCTTAAATTTTAAGTTAGACTTAAGATAACGATTATTAATAATTTTATTGAAATTGGTGCAGTAGTTCTCGAGTTATAGCTTATAAGGCAACAAACAAACAGACAGACAGACAATATTTTTCGAAAATGTAATATTTTGGTCTAGGTACGTCGGTCAATTTAAATTTCTGATTGCGCTACTGACGATCATAGTTGCTTGTGCAAATGACAGTAACAAATGCTTGTTTAAAACTAAAGTTTTAATGAAAATAAAATCACTAATTATTATATAGTTTTCTAACAAAAATAGACAAAAAAGTTATTATTAATTAATTAATTAATAATTAGTTATTTATTTTTTGGAAAATTAAAACGTTTATGAATTTATTTTTTAAGGTGTTTACCATCTATAAAATTTGCTTTTTCTAAATTTCTGTTATATTCTGAAATATAATATAAATATAGGGTAATTTTTTTAGTTCCAATTATTTAGGTAAGTTTATGAAGATAGAAATTAGTAACCTAATTATAATGATTTTAGATCTTCCACATTTTTGTGAAGTACCCCAAACCTATCGTCCTAACTGTATCTGAGAGATTTTTGAGGTTTATTTTTTTTTTTTTTTTTTTTTTTTTTTTATATACAATAACACGCTCAGCTGCAATGGCTATATGCGTGTGTGTGGGGATGTAATTATATAATAAAATAGGTAAGTATGTACAGAGTTTGTTGTTTGGTTAGTATACACTTCACAAATGGCGCACTTATAACATATGTTATTATTTTATTTATTTTGTTTTTTTTTCAGGTATAGGTCTCATATTAATGCTTTTAGTTTTGTTAATTCAAGAAATGTTAACACTTTTTTTACATTGGAGTCGGAGTCTTTTAGGATTTCATTAATTGTTGCTGGTAAGTTGACATTTTTTCTTTCATTGTTATATTTATTGCATGTTAGTAGTAAATGTTTAACGGATAATATGCAGTTGCACGTGGTACACATTGGTGGGTCTTCTTTTTTTAATAGGTATGAATGCGTTAACGCCGTGTGTCCTATGCGTAGTCTTGTTAGGATGGTTTCGTTGCGTCTGTTTGTGTTATTTGATGTTATCCATTTTTTTGTATCTGTTTTTATTTCTCTTAGTTTGTTATTGTTTATATTTGTCCATTCATTTTCCCATTCTTTATTTATTTTTGTTACACATTGTTTGAGCATGTCGCTGACTGGTGTTTTTACTTTGTTCGTTGGGGGGGGTCTTTGGGCTGCTAGCTTAGCGTCATTGTCCACTAGTTCGTTGCCGAGGATCCCACAGTGGCTTGGGACCCAACAGAGTGTGACTTTTAAGGATGCTTGTTGGCTAATGTATTCTAAGTTGTTTTTTAGTTCGGTCACTATGGGGTTTTTAATATTAGCAGATTTTTTTATAGCCTCAATTATACTCCATGAGTCGGAGATTATTAAATATTTTCCTTGTGCCTGATTTTTGATATATTCTAGTGCTTTTAGTATCGCGAATGCTTCTGCAGAGAATATGCTGTAGTGTTTTGGTAGTGAGAAGAGTTCTGAATGGTCATTTGCTCTATAAGCACAGCCAACTCCGGTGTCCATTTTGGATCCGTATGTAAAGATACAGGTATAGTCGGGATATTCGTTAAGGGTTTGTAGAAATAATTGTTTATATGTTGAGGGATGGGTTGAGTCCTTTGGCGATTTTTGTAGGGAGTCGATGACTTGGGTTGGTGTTGTTAGCCATGGCGGATAGGGAGTGTCTTTGAGCTGCATAACATTTTGTAGTTCTTTGTTGTTGTAGGATGTCATTGAGAAGAATGGTTTTTTCACTCGTTTTTGTTTGTTATATAGCTGTTCGTATGGTGGATTAAGTATTTTATTATTTATGGGGTGTTCTTCTTTAGATAGGATATTGAGCGTTTGTGCTGTCATTATTTTTTTCCTTCTGTATTTTAAGGGCCATTCGCCGGCTTCATTACAAATGCTCATTGTTGGACTTGTATGGTACGCTCTGATTGATAGGCGTAGTCCTGAGTGATGTATTGAGTCTAAACGTTTGAGTGCACTATTGGAGGCTGCTCCGTAAAATTCACAGCCGAAATCCAAGCAGGAGAGAATTGTTGATTTATATACAGTCAATAAGGTTGAGCGATCGGCGCCCCAGTCTTGGTTGTTCAATACTTTTATTAGGTTTAGTTTCTTTTGGCATTTTGTTTTGATTTGTTTTATATGGCTATCCCATTTTAATTTTTTGTCATAGATCATACCTAAGAATTTATGTTCGTCTTTGAACTGTAAATGTTGTTTATTTAGTCTAAGTGTAGGATCTTGGCTTGTTTTGATTGATCTATTGAAGTTAATGCATATTGTTTTGTCAGTTGAAAATTTTAGGTTATTTTTATCGGCCCATTTTTGTAACCTGTTCAAGCTCTGTTGTAGTTTCTTTTCCGCGTACTTGGTATTGGCTGTTCTCATAAATATCACGAGGTCGTCAGCATATAAATAGTGTTGAACTGGTGGATCGAATATTTCTTTTATTGAGTTTACGGCGATGTTGAAGAGTATAGGGCTGATGACAGATCCTTGTGGGATGCCATTATCTAGATTTTCTTTTTTTGAGTGTGTGTTGTTGGCTTTAACTTGAAAGGTTCTGTTGCTTAAAAAGTTATCAATGAATTTAGGTAGGTGTCCTCGGAAGCCCCATTTGTTTAGTTGAATTAGAATGTTGTTTTTTTGTACTCGATCGTATGCTTTATGTATGTCGAAGAAGATTGCTATTAAATGTTGTTTATTTACAAATGCGTTATATATTTCGTTCGATAATACACTGTGAATGTCTAAGATTGATCTTCCTTTCCGGAACCCGTATTGGTTGTTGTTGAGTAATTTTTGGTCTTCTAGGATCCACTGTAATCTATTTGTGATCATTCGTTCATATATTTTACTAACTGTGCTTGTTAATGAGATTGGGCGGTAACTTTCCGGTTTTAGTTTATTTTTATCGGGTTTGGGGATTGGGATTACTGTTGCGTGTTTCCATTGGTCCGGGTATGTATCTGAATTCCATAGACTGTTGAACATGTTTAACATGAAAGGGAGTTCATTTGAAGGGATATGGAGTAGCATTTCGGGGTACATTTCGTCCGGTCCGGCTGCTTTAGATTTAATTTTGCCGATGGCTTCTGTTAATTCTACTAAGGAGAATTCCTTGTTATATTTTTCATTATTATTTGATGTGAGGAATTGCTTGTTTATGCCTGCTTTTGAGTGGGTGTTGTTTTGGTCGCTGGCGATGCTCGCCATGTAATTTGCGAGGGAGTCTGATATTTCTTGATTGCTTGTATATGTATGTTGGTTAATAATTATTGCAGGTATATTATAGTTTGCGTTTTTATTTTTTATTTTATTAATTTTATTCCAAATTTCTCTTGTCGGAGTGGAAGGGTTTATTGATGCTATGTAATTTTGCCAGGATTCTCTTTTTGCATTTTTGATAATGTATCTTGCTTTGGCTTTCGCTTTTTTAAATTCGATTTTGTCGACGTCTAGTTTTGTTTTTTGGAATTTTCTTAGCGTTTTTTTCCTCTCTTTAATTGCCTGTGCAATTCGGTTATTCCACCAAGGAACGTTGTATTTGTTATTCATTTTTTTTAACGGGATGGCAGAGTTGCATGCGTTGAAAAGGACGGAATAGAAATGTTCTACCATATTCACTGCTTCGTTTATGTTGTTATCGAATTTGATTAGCTGTTGATAAAGGTCCCAGTTTGCTTTATTGAAGTTCGGCTTCTTGTTAGGTTGTTGGGCGTTTTGCACGCCAGTTAAGGATATTAAGATTGGGTAATGATCGCTATTGGAGAGATCTGGATGCACATTCCACTTTAGTGAATTGAGTATTGAGTGGGATGCAAAGGTTAGGTCTATTATTGACGTATTCCCTGTTGCAGGGCTAAAGTGGGTGGGTTGTCCATCATTGAGAATGCCTATATTAAGGTTTATGTTTAGAAGCGTCTCGAGGACCTTTCCTCTACTATTTGTGTATCTATTTCCCCAGAGGTCGCTGTGGGCGTTGAAGTCTCCCAATAGTAGGAAAGGTTGTGGTAGTTGGTTTGTTATTTGTTGTAAGTCCTGTGATGTTGGAACTTGATTAGGTGGGATGTAAACATTGCATATCGTGAAGGAGATCCCAAATTTTGCGTGGACTTGGGTTGCGATGGCCTGTAGGTTTGTTTGAAGTTGGATTTGTGAGTGATGAATTCCTTGTTTTATTAGGATAGATGTTCCTCCTTTAGCCCTTTGACCTGTTGTATCATCGAGTCTAATGTTGTTATAACCTTTTAGTGGGATTGTTTGACGAGGTGTTAAATGTGTTTCTTGTAAAGCAATTATACTTGGATCGTAATCTGAGATTAATATTTGTAGCTCTGTATAGTTATTGAACAATCCGTTAATATTCCACTGTAAAATGTTCATCGTTAGTATTCGTATTCTGATTCCGTAGTAGTTGATTCTTCGAAGTCGGAGTTGTTGATAATTCTTTCGATTTTGGTGTTTAGTCGTGTGAACGACCCCTTTAAGTATTTAGACGGTAGGTCGGGTTTTAGTTTTATCAGAGAGTCAATTATATCTTGGGGGTTCGCTTTATGTTTTATTATGATGTTTTTGATGCTTTGGCTGTCCTTGGGGCTGGTCAGTAGTTCTTGAATTGTTTGGAATTTTGTATTAAGCTGATCTTTGATTTGGGTATACCTTGATTTTATATTTTCTAGATCGGATAGATTTAATTTTGTAGTATGAGGTTTTTGTACGCACGTTCTTTTATTTTTGTGTTCTTCAGTTTTGTTTTTTTTCTTCCTGTTTGTCATATTTTCCGGTGTCAGGAAGATTTGGGTATCTTCTAGTTTGTCCTTTAGGTTTGGCGATTCGTTAACCTGCATAATGTGTTGCTGCGTTGGTTCGTCGTTGGCCCGTGATGTATTAGATTCGTCTGAGCTTGATGTTTTGTGTGAGCGTTTGGTTTGTTGGGAAGAATATTTGGGGTCTTGAGCTAATTTGTCTTCCTCTGTTGTAGTTTGTACTGGTTTCATTAGTCTGGGTGATGGTTTTGGTTCTGAGTGTACTAATGCTTCGGTGATTATGGTGTGGTGGGTTTCTTCTTGTGAAAAGTTTTCTGGACTTGATCCAGATGTGTTCTCTTGGATGTCTGATTCCTCTTGACGATTGTTTCTTGATTGTAGTACGCATCTACCGGAGGAGTGTACGGTTGAGTTACAGTGTTTGCATTTATTTTCTTCGATTGTTATATATATTCTGTGGATTTCTCCTTCCGCCTCAATATTTATTGTAGGTGGGATGTCTTCGATGGGTTTGATGAAGGTAATTTTCCTTGAGGTTTTGACGTGTTGGAAGCGTGGGTCCGTGGTATATAACTTTATGTCTGAGATTGTAGTTAGTATTTCTATATTATTTTTTTTTAGTGCATCGGTGATGTCTTGGTTAGTGATGACAGGGTGAACTCCGGAGATAATAAGTTTTTTTCCTGGGGTGAGTAGTCTTCTAGTTGGGATGGTTCTGTTTTGTATTTTTATATTTGGGAAATTTTCTACGAAGTGTTCAACGAGTTTTTTGTTTTTTAAGTAAATGCATATTCTGTCTTGTGACATTTTAAATGCGTGGGTGATATTCTCTGGGCTTACTATTTCTCCTACCGCTATTACGTATTCAATCAGGTCTATGTGTTCTAATGCTGGTAATATTATTGCGTTTTCTTTTGTTTGTTTCATTTCTTGGTTTGTTGCGTTTGCATATGTTTTTTTTGGTACGTTATTTAGTGATTTAAGTTGGTTTGATTGGTTTTTATTTTCTGGTTGATTGATTTTATCCATTTTTATGTTTATTTGTTTGGTATTATTTAAATGATAATTTATATTAATTGTTTGTTTCAGGCGCACGACGTGCAGAAACTGTATGCGTGACCGAGTAGCCGGCGTGGACGAGCCGACAGCCGGCGAAACAAACCTTTAGAATTTGTTTACTATAATTCTAATAGATATAGGGAACTGTAATATTATGGTTGATTTATCATTAATTGCTCGTCTAATCAACAGATGGCGCTGGGTGCCTCACACCCCGAGAGTGTGGGCGTAAAAGAGTCTATTAATATCAAAGTTCGTAAAATATATAATTTTACATTATGTTGTTCACTTACATGATCACTCTTATTTTAAGCTATCCACTGAGTAATTAGGAATGAACTGAGCACTCACTTTTAATTTAAATGATTGATGTCACTTTATAATTAAGGAAAATTTCGGACTGAAAAAAACTGTGCCTTTAGTTTATTAAAGGTCGATTCCCAATTTGAGGTTTATTAAAAATGGAAAAAGTAAGAAGACCCCCCTCTTTGAAAAAAAATCTCAAAATTCTAGAAAAATAAATTTGCTCCGATCTGTTTAATATTAAGTACACTTATAGAAAAAATAACACTGAATCGATTTTGACCACTCACGCCCCTCTATCTCTTTTAGTTTAGGAGATATGAGTGTTTATATAAATTTTTATCGGTTGCAGAAAGTGTTGTCAAAAAATTTGATTTGACACTAACCTTAGATTGTGACCGCACATATTATTTTCCCCATAAAAAAGCATTGTAAAATTTTAAATGGATCCTGCTCAAAAAATATTTGATCGATTGAAATGATATTTTTTGTGAACTGTGTTGACTTACATGTATTTAAAGTAGTTTCATTTGTATTATTTTCACTTAACATTTTTCTACGCAATTTGATCAAAATTTAGCTTAAAAAATGATTTTTTTGTATGTAGATCAATAATTTATTTTTTGTGTGAGTACAATCTAATGTTCTATATGACAGGAAGTTTCACAACAACATTAGAATGTTCCTACATGTATAAAAACTGTAATTATATTATCACAATCTAAGGTCATTGTCAAGTCAAATTTTTGACAACATTTTGTGCAACCAAGTATAAATGTAGTAAAAAAATGTATTTACCTTGTGCTGGTGCGTAGATATTCAAATAGAGGCAATCCTCCGACTGGTTCTTCAGCAGCGGCAATAACCTCTTGAGGTGCTCGAGTCTGCCTTTCGGCATTCTTTCCAATGCAGCAGTTTCGTTCGAAATATCGGGCAGTTTTTGTGGGCATACCGGTCCCATTTTATCCGATAACCGTATTCCGTCCCATGGACTCGGTGTCCTAGTAGGACTAAACCGATTCGATCTAACCGGTGGCGTCGCGTACGGCACGCCTAGAAACACTTCGAGAGATTTCAAAAATCGATGTTGTTGATCCATAGGTAAAATCATTCCCTGTAATCGACCGTACCTCGTTTGAACTATTCTAGTACTAAGTTTAATATTTTTACCTATCAAAGCACCCGTTTTATGATTTAAACAAATTAAAATAATCATTATTGAAATTATAAATTTTGACAAATGTTTTAATTTTGTACCCATTTTTAATTTATAATATGTCATTTCACACACCGAATAAGTAAATTGATTTTTGATGGTTCCATTGTACTGGAAAACCGGGGGCCTCAGGTGGAAAATTTTAATCAAATGTTCACAATCCACTCATTTTAACGACATTTTCTATTCAGACTCTGAAAGTTTACGTAAACGAAATTATATAAGTAAGCAATGAAAATAATTAATGAGATGTTCTCCTCTTTACCCCCGTTTTAGAGCGCGCCTATACCGGGGAAAGTTTTAGTGTTAAATCGATCCACCAGGTCGCACCACTGACGCACTCTTATGTTAAAGTTCGCGCACTTCTCTTTTTGTTACATTGTACCAACCTAGGCATCACCACACTAGAAATGTTCAACGCGAACGGGCGGTAGCGGAGGCACAGGGGATACTGTAATTGTTGGTGTTAAACAATGGCGGCGTTCTCGCTGTTGGAGCGACGATTATTGTTGCGACGCGATCTCGAATCATCTGCAACGAAACAATTAATTTTAGTTTTAATTGCATTACGCCAACCGTTAAAAGAGGTTTTCAAAACGCTCCTTGCATACTGTATTTTTGGTTCATTCAACATTTTCAGTTCTCAATTAATTTACATATTTTTAAATTACGTGGTCAACATTACAATGGATAGTACCGATGGTCGGTAACATAATAAAAGATTGTATTCCTAGTGTCGTAATGGGGTTTATTACTGACGAGGCACACAAGTCATAAGTCATAATAGGCCTGATCTGACCGGCCCGGGAAAATAGAATCTACACATGATCATATCCAAGATCCAACAAAAAAATTACCTTAACCTTGAGAGCACCAACCACCCCCATCTCTTTTTTTTTTTTTGTTAAGAATAAAATATAAATTTAATATTACACGATGACAACTACATTTATACTTTTACTATATCTATATATATTATACATACATGTTAGAGCAAAATATAATAATCCAAATCATAAGCCAGACTCAAAACGGGCAAAGTATTATTTTAACAAAATATAATATATCGCAGCGTCTCGTTCGCTGGTCGACACAACATAACATAATGATCTCTAGTCAGATGTAAAAATCCATACCCTCTGTGTGTCCTTAACTTACTGACCAGCGCTTATGACGACACGAGTATTTCGTTATATAAACAAACATTCGTAGACTGAACTTCTCGCAATGACGTCTTAGCCTTTCAATAAAAAAGTATTAATAACTAGACGGAACATAAATAATAACCAATAATAATATTTTTTCGCTAACATACATTAGTCATACAATGATAATTATAGATTGAAACTAGATTTAAATATAGATTTCAGTATTATTGTATTTATTAACTTTGAATAATTTTGTATATTATGTATGTTACAATAGCAGTATTTTTCATCGGCTCATTTTCGTCAAAATAAGTCGAAAAATCCCGGTGTCCCGGTGGGAATATCCGCTTCTGCATAATACCTTTACGCACGAGATATATATGGTATTTTTTTCCATACCCACTACAAAATAGGTACCTACTTTTCACTTCATTTTTAGTATTTTCAAAAAATTTTGACAGTTAATTTTGTGTCAACGTCACTTCTATAGTAGGCCGACAGTAATTAGGTACTGTGGTTTCTATAATAGAACGAGAGCTAGTGACAATTTTTTGGTGTTATTTATTCAAGAGCTTATTTTTGTAAAGATATTGAGGGAGGCATATTAAAGTGCCCTGAGTAAGGGATTTTGCTAAATAGCGGTATGGGAGGGATGCAGACCGCCCCCAACATGTAACAAAAAAAATGGTCACAAATATTATTGATTCAAGGCTGAAATTGTTTGTATAGCTTGTCGGTGACCCAATAATGCCATTATAATATTTGCAGATCGATTGGTCAGTATTAAAGGGGTGGCAGATCACCCTAAACGTGTCATGTACCCGACGAAATTTATATCATTAAGTCAAAGATCAAATTTTAATATGTTGTTATGGCGACTGTTTTAAGCATACATTTCAATTTGCAGAACAAAATGTCGGTATCAACCCCCTTGCAGAACGATATAAACACCTAGGCGAGCAACTCACCCTCTAAGACAGGTGGTTAAAACCGATATTTTGTGCTGCAAATTGAAATGTATACTTAAAACAGTCGCCGTAACAACATATTAAAATTTGAACCTTAAACTAATTATATAAATTTCGTCGGGTACATGACACGTTTAGGGTGATCTGCCACCCCTTTAATACTGACCAATCGATCTGCAAATATTATAATGGCATTATTGGGTCACCGACAAGCTATACAAACAATTTCAGCCTTGAAGCAATAATAATTGTGACCATTTTTTTTTGTTACATATTGGGGGCGGTCTGCATCCCTCCCATACCGCTATCTAGCAAAATCCCTTACTCAGAGCACTTTAATATGCCTCCGTCAACATCTTCACAAAAATAAGGCCTTGAATAAATAACACCAAAAAATTGTCACTAGCTCTCGGTCTATAATAGCTGCATAATCTATTTTTTATGTTGAGTACCTAGCTTGAAAATCAATTTCACCAAGTATTATTATTCTAGTACAACCAACAGTGGTTTATTAAAACTTGTGAATGTATTAATTTGCATGTCCAGTATTTAACGAGTCTGCAAATAGCATGTCGCTTATCAGGAGTCAGCGATGCATGAATGGCCGACCACAATGTGTCGTAAATTTGTACTAATAGTCATGCAAAATGCAACAGTCTATCATTGTTATGATGACGTCATCCTGACCATTCACAAAGTACAAAACGAGTTATATAATAATGCATGGTTATAATGCTTGAACCGCGGCTGCGATATCAATGGAGTAGGTAGGTAAGTTTTGTAAGAGGCGCAGAGCTTCAATGACCGTGACGCTAAGTTGCAGAAAGCATTGTCAGAAAATCGATTTGACAATGACCTTATGCTAGGTTACAGGAAGCATTGTCAGAATATCTGATTTGATAACGGCATGCTGGGTTGCAGAAAGCATTGTCAAAAAATCGACTTGACAATGACCTTATGCTAGGTTACAGGAAGCATTGTCAGAATATCTGATTTGATAACGGCATGCTGGGTTGCAGAAAGCATTGTCAGAAAATCTGATTTGACATTGACATGCTGGGTTGAAGAAAACATTGTCAGAAATTCTGATTTGGCAATGACATATGCTGGGTTGAAGAAAGCATTGTCAGAAAATTTGATTTGAGAATGGCATGCTGGGTTGAAGAAAGCATTGTCAGAAAATCTGATTTGACATTGACATGCTGGGTTGAAGAAAGCATTGTCAGAAATTCTGATTTGGCAATGACATGCTGGGTTGAAGAAAGCATTGTCAGAAAATCTTATTTGACAATGGCATGCTGGGTTGAAGAAAGCATTGTCAGAAAATCTGATTTGACAATGGCATGCTGGGTTGCAGAAGCATTGTCAGAAAATCTGATTTGACAATGATCTTAGATGGTGACAACACATATTTCTCCATAAGAAAAGCATTGTAGAATTTTAAATAGATCCTGCTCGAAAAATAATCGATCGATGAAGCAATATTTTTTTCCAAACTGTGTACAAATTTAACGTTGTTTTTTGTGCAATTTCCACTTTAAAACAATATTTTTGTACGCATTTCGATCAAATTTTAACTTTAAAATATATGCGGATGTCATTTGTTTTTCTGTCATAAAAAAGTGTGTGTCAGCTCCGACGCACGACTGGAGTTTTACTCCTTAAGTACGATTGTCTTTGAGTATGCAGTAGGCAAACATACATACTTACATGCGTCAGCTGTCGCGCAGCATACCCTGTACAGAGGCGCAAGGTACGTTGCGCAGAAAAACGTAACGCTTTTTAGTTAACGCTTGTATTAATTTTACTCCTCATAAAATTTCCATACCGGGGGCCTTATATGAAAATCGATTCTTAAGGAGTAAACTCCTAAAAAAATTGACAACGATCTTAGACTGTGTCACAATCTAAGATAATTTATCAACTTAATTATTTGCAACCCTGTTTTTTCTGACCCCTTCCAACTTTATTACCATTGTACTTTTAAATAAATTTTCCACACGGAACGGCTATAAAAATTACAAAAAATAACCATATATTTTACAGGCCAGTACAATATTTTTACAAAAAAATATTTTTATATCCAACAACCTTTGTTCAGCGAATAATCTTTAATTATTAAAGCTACAAAGAAGCTCTCGGCAATAGAGTTAAAAATAACTTTCGAAAACTTGTACCGCAACAGCCGATCCAACAAAAGGTACAATTTTTCCCGTTTATTAATATTATTTTTATATAAGTATTCATACACTAAAGACTTTTTCTTATCGCAGTTTTTATGAAAGCTATAATTCATAAACTAAATATAATAAAAATAATAAACTGCAAAAATAGTGGGAACGATTTTTATAATATAAAGTTGGCCGTACATCAAACATAGCTCAAAGGCAGTAAAGGAATAGTTTTCTCAGAAATTTATTTTTAATAAAAGTTAGTTGATTTTTTTTTAAATTCTGATCGAAAGGGAAGAACACCAGAGTCAGTAGCGGCACCAGAGGGTGGGCTATAGCCCACCTTAAACTGTCTTGGCCCAACCTGGCATAATCCTCAATCCCTAGGTTATATCTTAAATACGTTTTTAACCATCGAAATGTCAACAATTTTTCTTGTAAATTCTATAACAAGTAGCCTGGGTTAAAATTTTATCGAGCACTGAAATTTTGGGAATAAATGTTATTGGCCCACGTTCAGATCACCATGCCTAACAAAAAAAAACCTAGCACCGCTACTGGCTAGAGCAGGGGTCGGCAACCTGCGGCTCTTATGATGTCAAGATGCGGCTCTCCAGTTCCATGCGCAAATATTAATAATTATATTATTTTATTTTCAAAACTCATAAAAAATATTATACTGCAAAAAAAACTTTAAACAGGATAGAAACACTCAATAGAGAACAGTGAGAATAGGTGGAGTAGAGAGTATACGGATAGCTGACAGTTTTTAAATGTGGCAACACTGTTCTGTTTGTTCAGTTATTGGTGCACTGTGTCGTCAACGGTCGCAGTCAGAACTATTTTTTATATACCTAATCCTAATCAAATACCATGATATTGAAATAAAAATGTTAGTGGCTCTTTAAAAAAAAAGAAATTTTGTAAATTGTAACTTTTGGCTCTTCTGTCTCAAAAGGTTGCCGACCCCTGGGCTAGAGTCATATTTATACCATAAAATTAATTACATTGTTTAAATTTTACTCGAGGACAGCTTGGTATAACGATTAGCGTGCTGGTCTTTGCATCAAACTGTCCTAGGTTGGAATTCCACCTCCGCACTCATGGATGTTTTGTGATGTCGTTTAATTTAACTTAATGTAATTAGACGCTAATGATCTTAGTTGTCGAGCATCTATCTATAATCCTAACTAATATTATAAATGCGAAAGTGAGTTTGTTAGTTTGTTCCGCTTTCACGCCTAACTACTCAACCAATCTGTGAAAATTTGCACACGGGTAGCTTCCACAATGAAGATGATAGGCTATAATAACTGGGCGGCCCGGCTTCGTTCGGGTGAAAATCGGGAGTAATCTCGGAAGCCGATTTAAAAAAAAATTTCACTTTTCGATAGATGATCATTTGCTTTAGAACACAGGCTATAATAACTGCAGGTCGGCCCGGCTTCGCCCGGGTATATAAATCGGGGGTAATCTCAGAAATTACTGAACCTAATCCAATTTACTTCCCTGTAGTAGTGCTAGTTTGCTTTAAGACATAGGCTATAATAACTAGAGCGAACGAGCGAAGCGAATGAGTAATGTATTAATAAATCATACATTCGTAGCACCTGAGCAAAGCGGGGCGGGTCGCTAATGTATAATAAAATAAATTTAATTTTACTCAAATATTCGAGTTTTAAAACTAGCTGCAATTTATATTAATCGCGCTTATTTAGACAATTTCCTCCACACTGACAAACAGAAGACAAAGGAACTTAGATTTACATTAATAAACAAAAGAAAATCGCTTAATGGATAAATTATCACGCTGTAAAAAATGACAACAAAACACTATTCCAATTTTCACAAAACATAAATTAATTTGTACAATCAAGGAGATAAAGAGAAGGTCTGAGAGAACGACGAAGAGTGGAAAACTCGGAAAAGCGCTTTGATGGGTGACGTGGTATACGAAATGTTCATACATGGCGTGGGTGAGACGATACACACGGGTCGGTGTTTAGCAAAGGAGCAGGATCTCTCCATGTATGTTGAAAAGAAATGACGGCACACAGCGTCTGTATGTGAGAGAGATAAAATATACGAACTGTCATGAAGTAATAATCGAGTTAGAAAGACGACGTTCTGAATAAAAGGATAGAAATAGAAAAAAATGGGTGTGTGCTTATGACCACACGACAGAAGTAAATACTTCAGATTTTCTAATTTTAAAATATTGTTACAAAACTATTTTCTGAGTTGGCGGAATAAATATTTATTTACAATATTTATTTACAATAATTAAAAACACAACAATAATAAATACAACAACCAAAAGTCAGTTCTCACAATCAACACAAGTAATTAACACTTAACTATATACAATTGACTACACTAACATTTATTTTATCAGGTGAATTTATATCACGGAACTATTTATATCACTGTATTTATATCAGATTTATTTCTAACGTTTATTTATGTCGGTCATTCACTCAGTTACTTCAGTACTATATTTTTATATCCACTCCACTATTTATATCACTATACTGACTGATTCGACCGTTGATTGACTAATATTTATATCACTGATCCGCTTGGTTGCACGACTCACCATTGACTGCCCGACTTCCTCGCACTCGCTTGCTTATATAGGCCGCTTGGCTTAGGCACAGCGCGTTCTAGCGTTCTCTAGAATGTTCGTGCAGTTACTCGTTGTTCAGCAAGCAGACACCGCTTCTCAGAATTCCTGCCTGACGTTTATATACAGGGTGATCCGTAACAATATATATATAATTTTTTAATCACACAGTTTAATCATAAATATATTAAAATCGGCCTACTTATACAATTAAATTTAATGAATATAATACCTTAACGATAATTTTAAGTTTTAGTGTCATCTGTTAGCGCACTTGTGAACTACAAATGACTTTTTACTCGTATTAAGTTTTTAGTGCCATCTATTAGCACACTTGTGAATTACACACTATTACCAGAATATTGAAAATATACATAAAAAAGGGCACAGCAATCACTGATCCTAACTAATTTGCACAATGGAGTTTTCCCTATGTTCGATTTTCTGTGGTACACTCTGTAGATAAATAAAATAGAAGATTCTAGTGTAACTTGATTTTGTTCGCTATTTGCTGGCAATGGTGACTCTCTGTAATATTTAAAATTTTCCATGGTAACATATATTGTCAGCGTCTAAAATAAACGAGTGAATGGTCTAACCGCGCAGTTCCACAAATTCGTGAGTCTTCTAGAACACTAGTAGATGGAAACGAGAAACTTTTTACATCAAATGAAAATTGTAAATAAACTAAGATATTCTCACGAAACATTTTATTTGCCACTGAACAATTTACAATTATTAGAAATTGTTCTTTCATAGACAAACTTTTTCATAGAAGACCCCTCGTCTGGTTTTTACTAATATAAAATTTAATTTAGCTTAATTAATAAGCAGTGTCTGCCCTTAGGATTTTTCGTGGTATTGTGAGATCTCGGATAGCTTAGTAGTGAAAGTGCTAAACTTGTGTTCAGAAACAATTGAGTATCCCACTGGTCATGGACACAATAATTATTTTAAAATTTTTGTTGGAAACTTCTACATTAACCTAGCTATAATGAATTAACACTCACATGTAATGAAAATCTGTTGATTCCGAAGCATATAAGGAGAATATTAGATTAGTAATCATGTCACGGTTGAGTAATTGTAAGCTCATTCTGCCACGAAAGTGGAAAAGTTCAGGTTAGAATCCTGACTGTGACTATGGTTGGTAAAATGATTTTTTCCGATATGTTTGAAATCAAATATATAATAGACTGCTTTCCAGCTAAAATTTTCAATAATTATTTTATTTAGAGATATGATAATAGGACGCCCTAGTATTATGTAAAAATTTCAATTATACATCGTAGCTATAACCTCTTACCATTTCTAAGATAGAGCCTTGTGACAGATGGACGGATGAACGGACGACCATTGTAGGTTCAGTGGTAATTATTCCATTTAATATTTTAATTTTTATGAGATTTTTCTTACGATAAAATTTGCAATAAGTCTAAATTAATATTTTAATGAAGTGAAGAAATATAAAAAAATACATTCGACAGTAAAAAATGTGAGCAAATATTAGGAACTAGGTGTTAAGAAATAAAAAACCGGAACCGGTTTTATGATAAATGAAGATCGCTGGTACGTCAACCAGATTAATCTTCCATACCTGACTTCCATAGACCGAATATAGATATTTATTACCGAACATTAGTGGTCCTTTTTTCTTCTCAAGGTGTACGCAAGATCCGACATAGCTTTTAGACATGCACTATTTTAGGGTTGGGAAAAATTATTCAAATTATGTAATTTTTTGTGAAGTTATACTTCTTTAGTGAGGATAATAAATTGGAATGACCTCGAGTCAAAAATTACGGACTCAAAAATTAATTAAACACTGTAATGTAACGCTGACAGAGATAAAACGGCTCTAACAATTTGAATGAAATTGATTAAAAAGGTGTTTTGGGGGGCAAAAAAAAATTAAACTGATAAAATGACAGCGCCTCTAAAGGTTTTTAACGGCAACTTGAAGTACAGTCGCCTTTAAACACAGCTAGAGTTGTGTTCAAAGTCTTAGAAACTGACCGACAGTCTAAAGAATTAAACTGGTAGCACAGCACACAAAAGAACACATGTTCTGCTACTATTTCAATTTTTTTCGGCGATCGCAGTCTAGTTCTGGCGCATCCGACAGTCTAAACTCTAAAGAATTACAAGTAGCATAGCATACAGAAGAACACATGCTCTGCTACTAGTTCAATTTTTTTGGCGATCGCAGTCTACTCCTGGCCAAGCATCCGACAGTCTAAAGAATTACAAGTAGCACAGCATACAGAAGAACACATGCTCTGCTACTAGTTCGATTTTTTTGGCGATCGCAGTCTACTCCTGGCCAAGCATCCGACAGTCTAAAGAATTACAAGTAGCACAGCATACAGAAGAACACATGCTCTGCTACTAGTTCGATTTTTTTGGCGATCGCAGTCTACTCCTGGCCAAGCATCCGACAGTTTAAAGAATTACAAGGAGCACAGCATACAGAAGAACACACGCTCTGCTACTAGTTCAATTTTTTTTGGCGATCGCAGTCTACCCCTGGCCAAGCATACATTCAGTACAATGTTCTCTATACATACATATAAAAGCACGGCCGAGTGAAATATCCCACCGTACCCCATCAGTTTAAAGCAAGAAAAATACCCTAACCATTAATTCTCATCTGTCGTGGGACCGCTCTCTCTGGATTCCATGGCCACATTTCTTTATCTCATTCTTCTTTCTAACCCCGTTGCTGCACATCTTGCTAACATGCCTACAACGACACCAGCGGCGACACGTCATCTCTAGGGCACAAAATGGAGGGAGGGTAAAGTCCCACAACTCCAAATCTCTGACCCTTGTTTATGCCCACAGCAAAACTTTCAACTTTGATGTTAATAGGTCACTCATGTCGACAGAAAGATTTCAATAATATCTTTACAAAAACATTGTATACAAACGAATTTAGATATAAACTAACACGATTTTATTAACAAAAAAAGGGTATGTGCCTCACCCACATAAACGCACGGTCGAAGTTATACTTCATACATTTACATTTTTGCTTTTCCCTTCTGAGCATTTTTAAAATTAATAAATTATTAATATTAATAAATTCAATGGATATCACTTATAGCAACTGACTGTTTGCTTGACAACCGTTACCCTCTCTGTTGCTCTCTAATGGTTTTTACCATAGACGGCGTGTATGAGTTTAAGTAGAACCCGACTACTCTTAGAATGACACAATGACGTCATCAGCCTATTGACAGCAGCGCACCACCCACTTAGCAACGGACTGTTCGATTGACAACCATTACACTGTTTTCTGGTCTCTAATGGTTTTTACCATAGACGGCGTGTATTTTCTATTGTTGAAGCCGCTGTCGAGTGATGACGTCTTGGTGTTATTCTTAGAGTATTGTGTCTCTAATACAGTTTTATTTTTCTATTGGTGACATGAGACGCCTCTGACCATTTCTTGAATAGACATCCTCGATGGTTGAACGTCATCCGGTTTTTAAAGGCGAACGTAGGATTGCATTTGCATGTTTATTAATTCCAGTGGCTATAAAATTATATTTTTGTTGTTATTAAGAATAATTAATTGCCTTTTTAGCACACACTTTACGTGCATTTAATAATAAACAATCAAAATAAAAAATTAGAACGCCATGAGAAAAATTTTCTCCGTTTAACATACAAATAAAGAATGATTTTTTAAACTGAAACTTTATTAGTCTCGTTTTTTCCATTTGGTTACGCGTGTCGAAGTCATGTCACGTCCAATCGAAGCGATCGACCAGATCAGTACTCATCGAAAAGCAGAAGCATTATGTTCGTAACTATAATATTGTACGACTGCATATGAGTGTAAAGGTAGGCGACCAGATCAGTACTCATCGAAAAGCAGCGACGTTATTCGTAACTATATATATTGTACGTCTACATAACTAATATCGTACGAGTATTCTGTCGAACAGCACATCAAATTAATACCCATTGACCATCAACGATAGAATCTAGATTCCATACTAATTACATTACCAAAACCACGTAAACAAAATCATATACTTTCGGTGATTTCGGGTTAAAAGCGTTTAGGGTTATGGCAATAAAGTTTCACTTGCATCGTGGTTTCATTAAACCGCAACCTAGTTTTTTTGATAAAATAATGTCGAGCATTCTGTTACACCCTGTATTTTAAGAATAGTAAATAGTTATTTTATTCGAAAGTAGATATTTTAATTTAAATAATGCAGAATACAATTTCAAATTCAAAAAAGGTTTCCCGCAAAAGAGTTGAAAAAATATAATCCTATTCAACGTATTATAAAGATACAAACAATAGATAAACTTTAAAAAGCTCGTAAAACAACAATAGACTTGCTAAGTGTAAGCTTATTTAAAAAATACATTGAAGCGAACGAATAGTAAAGGGGAATTCGATCCACTAATAGCCTATCAAAATGATTGTATGAAGTTTAAATGCATACTATAGGTTCAATCTCTGTCTACATACATCTGTGGGCTTGAGGCTAAATAGCTTAAGTCCAGTTCCAGCTATTATAGCCTATGTCTTCAAGACTTAAATCAAAGTATCACCTATATCGAACAGTAAAAAAATTGAAATCGGTTCAGTATTTTCTGAGGTTATCTCTAATAATCACCCGGGCGAAGCCGGGCCGGCTAGATTTATATAGCCTATGTTCAACTCCATTATAGAAGCTATCCGCGTGCAAAATTTCACAGAGATCGGTTGAGTAGTTGAGACGTGAAAGAAGAACAAACAAACTCACTTTTGCATTTATAATATTAATTAGGATTCTTAACCTAGAAATAATTTGACATGTAGTGTCATTTCAATTATTGTACACTAGATAGCGATGTCATCGCCGTTCTCGATCTATAGACACGAAATTGACATGAGTCAGTTCGTAATGTGGTCACAGATATCTACACTGAACAGCACTCAGTGCAGATACCCTCAGCACTGAGTGCAGATACCCTACATTTTTTTATTTACATTGATTTAACACTAGAGGAATGTTTTTCTTCCTGCGGTACAATTTCTATTTACCACCGGAATTGTTATTGGAACATTCGTTGGCCGCTTTACGAGTCACCGTAGGCCATTTTTTCCTGATTCGATTTCTCAAATCTTTGTTTATTTTGTCCTTTTAAGTGTATCTACTCTCTCTGTCTCTGTCACCGTATTTTCTAACCTAACCTAACGTTACGTCCTTTTAGTCTTGTTATAGTGTCGAATCTTTGACACACTTTTAAAAATACATCTAAGTGAATATAAAGTTTGCCTATAGTAGATATACTATAGGTATTTAATATACAGGATTTCCCAAAATTGCTGGGACACAGAGATACCACGTGTAGTAGAGGTCAAAAAGAATCACACGCCGTTACTCACTTTTATTAAAATCAGTCGAACTACTTAACCGATTTTGATGAAATTTCTATGGGACCAATCTTAAAGTATATCCTTTCAAATAAAAAAAAAAATTTTAAAATCGGTTCATAAATGACTGAGTTATGAGGTAACAAACATAAAAAAAAATACAACCGAATTGAGAACCACCTCCTTTTTTTGAAGTCGGTTAAAAAAAAATACAACCGAATTGAGAACCACCTCCTTTTTGTGAAGTCTGTTAAAAACTATATTTGATTACAATTTAAAGTCATTGTCAAATTAGATTGTCTGACAGTAAGTTCTGCAACCAAGCATAAATATCCTTCGTTGTATAAAGGCGACATTATAGCTGTAGATTTTCGGCCATTCCTATCGCGTCGGCTGTCCCTCACCCTGTGAGGAACTGGGAGCAGTCAAGTCCAGGCACAGGATATCCGTTGAGTAGTAAAACTAATTTTAGGATTGACGGGGTTAGAAGGATTCCCACCTATCCAGAAACAGAGGGGGACGTGCCAACACCGTTTCCCGTTTCACTTCACACGTATTATACAGGATGCTTTATTTCAAAAATAAGTATGTTAAAGATTTCGATTTTTGCGATTTTTCAACGGCATAGGTACCTATAGTACCTATACACTGTTAAAGTAGCAGCGGATTTTTTGCAGGAACATGGATCGAGTTTTAAGGCGGCGAATCCTTACTTTTTACATAAGATACGATAAAAAATGTTATTTGTTCAACACCCGCATGAAATATGTAATTTCGTGGCTCTACTGAGGGAGGGCGAAATAATAAATTCCCTGACTCTTGACGTAGAGAGTGGGCGAAATGCCATTTCGCCCACGCTCATTACGGGGAACGTTTACTCAATCAATCAGGTCACCCATTATTTCGCCTTGCTACGCTCGTGCGGCAAAATCCACACTCGAGGAATCTCCTCTTTCTCCCACTAGTCGCACAATATACTATTCCTTACGAACAGAATTTTATTAATAAATTATTCCATACACAATATTTCACAATAATTAGCCACCAACTATAGCTGCCTAACTAACTCTCAACATCATCTGCCCCCCTTCCATCGATTTCCTGACTGACACTGTCTCGAGATCAATCACGCAAAATCCTGCGTCAGGTTGAACTTCAGATCTATTATAAACACGTGCTGCAATAAAATAATTAATTCTTTTTATCTAAGGACGTATTATTATGGAAACACATTGTATACTGCTCCGACTGGCGACTTATTAGTGTATTTGCCATAATATGGCACATACACTATTGGCGTCGGTCGGATGGCGGGACCTAGGGGTCGGACCAAAATTTCTCGACGTTTCATAGCCTCCTGAACAATTTGGCACCATTTTTGAAAATGTTTATATATATATGTATGTATATATTATATATATATATATATATATTTATATATATATATATATATTTATATATATATATATATATATATATATATATATATTTATATATATATGTGTGTACACGATAACTCTCGACAGACTTAATCGATTGAAACGAAATTTGGTACACACATTGGAACCCATCACCGCAAGAAGCCTATTTAAAATGGGCCCGATCAGACCATTTTCAGGGTTGTATTTAGGGGTTCCAAAAAGTTTTTGGGCCCAAAAATACCGAAAAAATTGTCAGAATCGTTTCAAAATTGAAATTTAACTTTTTAGTAAAGATTAAAACGTGCTGCTAAAATGTTAATAAAATCGGCCCGACAGGACCGGACTTTCAAATTTTATGAAAACACTAGTTTGTTGATACGGATTTACTTATGGAAGGGTGTATTTAATGTGGTGCAGAGGTTGCATTGATAATAATATTGAAATTAAGAAAAAAATATTATTTTAAGGGATGTATTAAGGGGTTAAATTTTTTATTTTGTCCAAAAACAAACTTAAGTTCACGTATTAAAGCCACATGGCCTGTATTAGCAAATACACTATATTGTCGGCAGGGTTTGGCACTGCGACCCGAGTTTTTTAAACCTATGTCTAACATAAGTCATGGATTTGGCGGACGCACTTTATGTATTGTATAAGGTATAACACAACAAGTCCATATCGAATTTAGTTCCTAATACACAGAGATGTATGGTACGGGATGGATGACCTAACAAGATAAAGGGCTCTAGCGGGAGTGTGTAGTAGTGCGTTTCGAGACGATAGGACCACGCACAGGAACACTGGAACGAAAAGGCATCAGCTGTAAACATCCCAGGAGATAAATAGAGTTATCTATCTAAGTTTAACTGTAAAGATATTGCATTATTTACACAGTCCTTCGCAGTATATCCATTAAGCTTGAGAGAGTTCTGGGCTAGAGGTCAGAGGCGTCTCGCCTAGCGCCGGCGCACCACCCACCGCAAATATTAAATAACATTTTAGCTATCTCTTACCGTTTGTGACCCAGCGATGTAGCTTAGTGATACAGCACTAGACTCGCATTGCGAAGGTACTGGGTTCGAATCCCGGCGGAGGCAGATGTGGCTAGGACTTTTCCCTACTGCCTCACGCCGAGAATTCCTGTACCGGCCATCTTGTTTGAGGTTTTCCATGGTTTCCCTCAATAATTCCAGATGAATATCGAGATGGTTCCTTATTCAAGGCCATGGCCGAATACCTGTCAAACTCCTATGCTCCCAAAGTTGCCTACCTTATCCTAATGTCCTATAATTCCTTCATTCGCACATTGCTATTAAGTTGAAGTATAAAAAATGTATAAAACGGGAAGTGGTAAAAGTGGAAAATAGTAATGGTACGAATGGCGTCTGTTATGACATAATGCCGACATAATGCCGAGAAACGGACGTTAAACACATTATTATTAGAGCTTTGTGACAAACGGACGGACAGACAGACATCGGCTCAGTAATAGGGTTCCGTTCGAAGATACAAATATGCAAAAATTCTAAATAAGCCACTGCCTTGTGGATATAGACAAATATAGATCATACATTTTATCCTAATTTAATGAGGCATTGCGGTGAGGTCTATGCCTTTTGTAATAACCGGTTCGTCTATTAGATACGTCTTTCCACACCGATGTGTTTCATTTATAAATGGAACCGGCCAACCAAAATAGTTGCTTATTTAACCACTGAATGAACAAATGAATTAAGAAAAAGTACAAATATTTATAGAAAACTATTCTCTAACTTTTTGAGTCACATTTATATATATTTATAATATTCAAGCGAACGAGCGAAGCGAGTGAGTAGTGTATTGCACCCGGGAAATTCCTAGCACCCGGGCTTTCTTAGCATCCGGGTCCGCTAGTATTATAATATAAATATCTGAAAAAAAACAAACGTCAGTTTCTTTGATAAAAAAGTCAATAAAACAACTTTTTACAGGAGTGTGAAACATTTCTTTTCTATAATAGCGTGAAAAAGTTTTAATCTAAAACTTTTCAATACAGCGGAAGTGTCATCGTATGTCCGGAAAAATAAAAAAAAAACGTCTACCTGCCACTACAAAAGTTTATCGGAACTTTACAACGTGCCAAACAAAACTTAAAGAAAGGAAATCCCCCACACCGTATGTTTCTTAAGGCTAACTTGTACCGCTGACCGCAAGCACCAAAAAACACACGATAAAATATGCTGTTTTATATCTCACTCATTTTCTTCGCTTATAACCTTTGATGTCGAGCGTCTATAATTTACAATAGATCATTTTCTTAAAATGTTTAATGGAACAACACACAAACATTTTACACAAATTTCACACAAATTAAAGTGATGTGAATTTAATTATGTCAAGGTTTTCCGAGTTTTAAATACAATTTTTTTTACTTTTTACTTGGATATTTAGATTTTTCTTATTTCCAGCTATAATTACGTACCAAATATAAATCAATATAAAAATCACCCAAATGCTATATTTGCTGCTCTAATTAAACATTAAAATTTTCAATAGAAAATTGAATAAACAGTATTTTGTCTGTATTTCTATGTTATATAGGTCTATATAATCTATATAATAATTTATAGCGTACACAAATACGCCATTATTGGTTACGCTCTATAATATGGCTATGAAGCAGTTCAAATCGTGTTTTAATATCCCTAAAAGCTGTTTTTCAAAGGCTTCAACCCGTACTGACAGACTAAATACGATACAGTATACAGAAAATGTTCTTGTAAACATACAGATAGTCTCAAAAAGTAAAATGCATCAACATAATTTATTCGAGTACAAAAGCAAGATCAGGATGGCCAAGTTTATCGAACAAGTGAATCGTACTCGAGCATAATATATTTTTTTCAACACTTGCATCAAAAGTACAATTTTACATAGCTCTGTACCGTTTGAAAAGTGATTCTTTATGGAAGCTTCTACTGCATTCGAACGGTAGTGTTTAAAGTAAATTTTAACACACTCCGTTCTATAAAGTAATGCTGTTTTGTTTTACTTTATAACACACGTGCGTAATAAAGTACTTTATAGATTACTTTGCTATAATGCTACTAATAAAATATTTATCCAAATTGTGTTTTATTACACAAACACACTATATCCTTCCTCTCGACACAGAGCTTGCTCTAGTGAGAGGGAGTATCCTTTTTATATATATTTTTTTATAATTAAATAACTTGTGCAATGTAAGGAAAAAAAATAAAAAAATTCGACTGATGACCAGTCCTATACTTCCCACCTAGTAAATATTTGCAAAAAATAAACACTCTTTTTTTTTTATTCTTTGACTAGGCCCAAAAAACCTTAGCTGTTGGTGGTCTTTAAAACACAATTTAATTTTTATTCTTTGAAAAAAGCATGGCCCTCTTTTTTGTTTGGTGATCTACTGATGGCTAACTTAATAGGTGCGTTTGGTATCAAGGTGTAGTGTAGTGTAGTGTAGTAAATTTTTCACTGAAAAGTGTAAAAAGTTCACCAAAAGTGTAAACTAAATGTACACTTGTAACAAACGGGCTAGTGTACATTCTGAGTAGATTGTACATGCGCATTACAAAATAAATTAATGACAGATTGGCTGAGTTCATTATTTCTAGTTTTTACAGTTTTTTTTGGTCATAAAAATTTTAAACTCACTGCCATATTTATCTTGTACCATTACATTTTGAAACTCATTCATTTTTAAGAGACAAAAAATGTAAAAAATTGAGTACGAAAAAAGTATCAAATCTGTCAAAGCGATTGTCAATTCAGACATATATCACGTGACCTACACTACACTACGTGCACCTGCTCAAAAGTCAGGACTAATAGTTGTTACACTTTTAGTCCCACACTGAAATAACAAACAGATCAGTTATTTTACACTTTTGTATAACAAACGTAATAGTGTCAAAAGTGCTTACACTTTTTACACTACACCTTGATACCAAACGCACCTAAAATAGCAAAAATCATGGTTACCTTGATTTACGTACAATTTTTATTTTTTTTAGTAAAATATTTTTTTTCTCGAAAACTATACATTTTAGAGAAAAAAAATATTTACATTTTTTTCATATTATAACATCTAGAATTCATTTATATTTTTTTTTACCTATGTTAATACGTGACATTGAGGACGTTTTTTTGAATATCTCAGGATCCACTGAACCGATTTGACTCAAAATCTAATCAGATCTAAGTTAAAGGCTGATAAACACAATAGAACAATCGGCATGCCCGTATGTTGTTCCGTTCTTAAGATATCGAAGGCGAAAAATTGACCACATACACACATACACACACATACACACACACACACATACAGACATCAGTCAGAAAATGATCTTAAACGATTGCTAGGGTCTCAAAACGTGAAGATCTGTTAAAATCTCGAAATATTTTTTTCGGACTAAATCCATTACTTCCCTACCATAGTAGAGGTGGGAAGTAAAAATAAATAAATTAGCTTATGACAGTCGCGATTTTACAATACTCTCTTAAGGTTATGTTGCATTTATACCAGAACGAGTGTATATTTACCGCGCGAGCCACACACGAGTTCTGGTATAAATACAACATAACCTTAGGCTCGTATCGCAAAATCTCGACTGTCATATAATCCGTCATTAAGCCACTAGTTGCATAAATTACTATTGTTGTTAACCGATTAATGGTTCGAAGTTGAAAACTAGTTATTTTACTACAAAATGAGCAAATAAAATAAAATAAAAAACGACCACTTGAAAGGTCAAGGATGAAGTAATAATGTAGAATATTTGCCGTTCTACAAATTTAATTAAGATATCAGAACTTTAAACCACTATAAAATGATATCCTTAAGTGACAGCCGACATCTGTGAAAAGTTAATATGCCTATTATAAACCATACATACAGGATGTACCATAAATAATAAACAATTTTATTATGAACGACAAAACTACATATTATGGTTATGACGCTCTGTTGTAATTTAAACAATAGTTCTTAACTATGTTGATAGGTGCACACTGAGAATATTCTTTTTTGGTATCTCAGGAACCACTGAGCCGATTTAGCTCAAACTCTAACCAGATCTAAGTTAAGTGGTGACAAATACAACGAAATAAGCCGCATGACCCTATGTCGTTCCGTTTTTGATATATCGAAGGAGAATAAATTTCACACCACACTGCACACACTTACACACAGAGAGAGAGAGAAGTGAAAGGGGGGATATCAGTTGAAAAATAGTCTCAAATGATTCCTAGGGTGTCAAAACATGAAGATCTACTAATACTTAACACGGTCACTCGAAGCAACGGGTTAGCTGTTAAATTATAATATTAGACAGATTCGTTTTCTGCCTTGATTGTTAATTGCTATATACGAAAAAATCAAATTCTACCGCCGGGACTTGAACCCGAAACACCCAGTTCAAATTCCGGCGGTGGCATTTGATTTTTTCGTATAATCAGTCAACAATCAAGGCAGAACAAGAATCTGTCTGATATTATAATTTAACAGCTAACCCGTTGCTCCGAGTGACCGTGTTAAGAACTATTGTTAAAGCTACATAATATATCTGTGTTATATAAAAAAAAATGGATGAGTGTACTTTGTACGCGCGTTGAAGTTATACTTCTTTGACGTGGTTAAGAACTAAGTTTTAATTTGCATAAAAATAATTTATTGAAATATAAAATGATAATAAAAAGACTGGAGTGAATTTATTTATATTTGTTTATATGGTAACTATGGAAATCATTAATGCTGCAACTTCATCCTGTTAAATTTTCGTAACGCGATGCGCACGCATCGTAAAAATTCACTCTCATCATTTTTCATAACGCGCCAAAAGGAGTATAACTTCATAAATATTTTAACACCAAAGGAGATTAAATTTAGTATGTAGTAGTAATAGTAGATTGCAAGAAGACAAATAATTTTTGAGTATTTGGAACTTTTTGGATCATTCCGTATATATTATTATATAATGTTATTAGATACTTACCTACTACAAGGCATAAGGTAGATATAGTACATTATGTGAGAGGGTTATTTCATAATTAATAATATGATATGTACATAATGTAATGTGTGTATCTACTCGTATGCTACACAGGAGAACATCATCAGCACACGAGATTCTGAGGTTTGAGGTTATATTTAGTTATGCTACATTTCTTCTAATTTGAGGAAATTTCCATCTCCTCGCCTCCATTTAGGGTTGCGCCTTACATCGAAATTAAATAGAAGACAGTATATCCAAGTGTGCAAGCTTTCACGGCCGGCATTGTTCCAAGTCTTCATGGTTTCCGGGCTTGTAGGCCGTGGTCCGGTGGTATTTCTACCTGACGTTTTTCTACCTGACCGCTGCCACATCGCCTTTGAGAATGTCTACCGCAGTTGTAGACGAAACGTCAGGTAGAAATACTACCGGACCACGGCCTACAAGCCCGGAAACCATGAAGACTTGGAAGAAGACAGTATAGCCTAGTGGTTATCTGCTTAGTGCCGCAATCTCTGGACTGGACTGCCGTGGGTTCGAATCCCATTTGCGCTCATGGATGTTTTGTGATGTTATTTAGTTTTAAGATAGTTGTTATTTAGTGTAGTTGAAAGACGCTAATGACCTGAGATGTCGACGCGTCTACAATAAATAAATTAAATCGAAATTAAATACAATCAACCGACTTATAAAATAGTAAACCGAAAAAAATAAATATAACGGTAGAGCAGGCGCGGATTCAAGGAGAGCAATGAGGGCAATTATTACCCCCCATGAGCCATAGTTAAATAATAATATTTTACCCAATTTTTGGTTTCATACATAATCACAAAATCAGAACGAATCTCATGGAAGATAGGTAACGCTCATAAAAATTGCCCCCCTCCCTGTGCGAAACCCTGGATCCGCGCCAGCCAGGGTCTCCACATTCTGAGACGGGTCTCCTAGCCACAATCGACAGCAGGTACCCATGATATTAAAAGTCGAGTTACTATAGTTCTCAAAAAATCTGCAGTCGTAGGACCAGTCCCATGGCTACAACCTTGTAGGGGCCATGTTTATTAGATACATAATCGAAACTAATATTATAAATGCGAAGGTGTGATTGCCTGTCTATCTGTCTGTTATCTCTTCACGGTTTAACCATTGAACCGAGTCGAATGAAACTGTTTTATCAATGCATATTTTAAATCTTAAAAAACTCGCAAATGATGGAAGTATGTATGTATATAGGATTCTTTATTCCCTCCTAGGATCCAAACGGCTGGATGGATTTTAATAAATAAGGTGTCATTTGATTCGTCTTAATCCCGAGAGTGACATAGGATAATGACGTCACGGAAAATTTAATATGGCGGACGCTAGACGACATTTTGTCAGAATATAAAAGTAATTATCCTTCTAAGTAGACACATCGATATGGGTATCAAAAGAAAGGTCTCGTTCAGACGATTTCAAAAAATTAAATTAAAAAAATCCAAAAACTCGACTGTGTCAAAAGTGAACTAATATGGTTTGATAACGAAAATCCCTACAAATCCACGCAAAATAAACTTTTCTGACATGTCATTGACAATATTTTAACCAACATCAAAGCTTTTTAAGTTTTTGTGGATAGTTTTAGCCAAACATATGTTCTATAAGTTGGTCACATTAATAATTTTATGGGCAGATTTTGTTTCTAAATGACAAAAAATTGGTAACTTTCATATAGCCTGAGGATGACATTAAAATGTCGAAACATGTCGCTAGTTGAATAAATTTATTCTTCAACAGTTTATCTTGTGTGGATTTTCGTTATTAAACCATAATATTAATTTTATACACAAGTGATTAGAAGTATCTATTCGTTCAAAGCGAACTAATTAGATAATGTTACACAAATATTCGGCATAAGTAGTTTTGTATTTTGACCATAAATCCGTAGATACTTAGAACATGTACCTACAGCATAGAGTAAGTAGGTACATGTATACAATATTACTCAGTATGTAAGAGAGAATAAGAGATGGCGCTCCTTGACTAGTAGCGACTTCGCAATTCACCTCTTAGAAACATATCACCGCGCGAAAAACAGGGCTGGAAAAATAGTCGTAAATATTTTTACTTTAAAAATTAATTTAATTAAATTTGATACGGAAAAACGTTGAAACATTAAAAAGAACAAAGTAAAAAAAATTTTAAAAACAAGCTTAAATAATTAAATCTGTTAAATTTTTACCTCTCCCTAACTCTTTATTTTTTGTACTGAATCTTCGATGTCCGGATTTCTGCCTAGGCCAACAAGGCACCGGCCTAGGGGTCAGCCATCGAGGGGGCCCCGGCCAAGGCTGAGATGGAAATTAAAGAAAAAAAAAGCCCAAAAATGTTGTAAGATAACCCAATTGGCGACTTTTTTTGCTAAATTTCCATCCAATTCCATTTTTTCCCCTTTTTTTGGGGCTTGGGGGGCCCAACTGTCAAGTGCCTAGGGGCCCTGGGTCTTTAAGTCCGGGCCTGACTATATGACTCGCACTTGACCGGTTTTTAAAAGATCTAGTTGTAGCAAACCCCAAGATGTTACGCCACTGCCGCCAATAGAAACCACGAGAAAGAAAGGTCACAGTAGTAAGCGTGGAATGGTATCGAAGATTCCAGATAACGCTAGAGGATACGAGGACGCACTGAGCGTACACCGCACGCAGGTATATAAACAGGAGTGTGTCGTGTGGAATCGGTCAGTGAATCAGTACAGTGAAATAAATATTGATCAGTCAACGGGAATCAGTCAGTGTAGATTGTACTGTGACAGTGTTGAACAGCGAAATAAATCTGATATAAATACAGTGACAAAAATAATTACAAATAAATAATCCTTGTATAATATAGTTATTTGTTAAGTGTTATTTAAGTGGCTCGTTTAGTTCAATAATTACCGATTAAGTTTTTTTTATTGTTAGAATTGACTTTTCGTTGTTGCATTTATTGTAATCGTATTTTTAATTATTGTAAATAAATATTTATTCCGTCAACTCAGAAAACAGTTTTGTAACATAGTTTATTTTACGACACTGTAACAGCTTCAACTTAGCTGGGACATTGGATATATCATTTGTTCAAGAGAAAAGATAATATTTTCGTTACGAAACATTATACGTTAAAAGTTGAAAAATAAATTGGTGTCGGGATATGTTCCCTCATGAGTCATGACTCGCTCCAACTTTGACTGAAACAGATTCATCCCTGACATGAAGATCTACGCGCAGCAACCATTGCGAAGTCCCGAGAGTCCTTACCAGTCCAGAGACCACTACATGTGTATATAATACGTATGTACGGTAGCCATGTTGTGTACAGGAAACCAAGTGGCTACTTTAACAGACACTGGAGTACAGCACATACACGTACCATTGTTGTAACTCATACGCCCTTCTGTTAACTTTATACCCATGACGTCATTTATATTATTTACATTGCTATTGGTAAATGAATTGATGGCGCCACCGTAGAAGAACTAACGCAATCGGGTCAGTAAATAGTTTAGGAGTAAATCTTACTCTTGTTTGACATGAATAATGTCTATTGTTACTGGAGTGACATTTTAGAACTATTAGATGAAACTGAAATAGTCGGAGACATGTGAACAAATGTACATTATTAGTTCAAGGTTCAAATTTTAATATGTTGTTACGGCGACTGTTTTAAGCATATATTTCAATTTGCAGAACAAAATGTCGGTATTAACCCCCTTGCAGAACGATATAAACACCTAGGCGAGCAAGTTTCCCCCTAAGAAAAGGGGTTAATACCAACATTTTGTTCTGCAAATTGAAATATTTGCTTAAAACAGTCGCCGTAACAACATATTAAAATTTGAACCTTGAACTAATAATATAAATTTCGTGGGGTACATCTGCCACCCCTTTAATACTGACTAATCGATCTGCAAATATTATAATGGCATTATTGGGTCACAGACAAGCTATACAAACAATTTCAGCCTTAAAGCAATAATAATTGTGACCATTTTTTTTCGTTACATGTTGAGGGCGGTCTGCATCCCTCCCATGCCGCTATCTAGCAAAATTCCTTACCCAGGGTACTTTAATATGCCTCCCTCAACATCGTCACAAAAATAAGGCCTTGAATAAATAACACCAAAAAATTGTCAGTAGCTCTCGGTCTATAACGTGGCTTTGTGACCACAGAGTTTTATTTAAAAGAAACGTATAAAAAGTCAGATGGATAAAGTTTTAAATAATATAAATCAAATACAGTAACCGCTAAGACTCCAAAGTAACAAAGAAAACACCTTTGTATTATCTTCACACAAACTTTTACACAAGCAATGAAACAAGGAGTACCTGACTTTTGCTTTGTAGTAAGAACTACCAACTTTTAATAAATCATTTGATCAATGATGGCGCGCGCACCTACCTATGTTCAATTGTTTTATAGAGCTATACAGTGCTACCCAACTTTAATAAAGCATAGAGTATAGAGACATTTTATTTATTGATTAAACAAAATAAAAAATAATCTCGTTCTTTGCTTGATTAAATAAAATAAACGAAGATTCTCATTCTTTTTTTTATTTAACAATTAGGCTATCAGAAAATGGCTGTAAATGTATAATAAAATTTCGAAAAATCCTTTCACAAAAGGATGTCCAAATTTCAAATTTCTAGCTTCAGCTGTTTAGCCTAGGCGTTGATTAGTCAAAAAACCCTACACCCCCGTTTTACTCCCTTAGGATTTGAATTAAAAAAAGAATGCTCGAACATGGGTTTGCTAATTTTTGAATATTATAATTACATTACTCACTCACTTCGCTCGTACTCTTTCTCACTCGCTACGCTCGTTCGCTCGAATTTTATTAATACACTACTCATTCGCTTCGCTCGTTCGCTTGACTATTATAATTAGATTACCACTCGCTTCGCTTGTTCGCTTGAATATTATAATTACATTACTAACTCGCTTCGCTAGTTCGCTCCCGGGTGCTACTTAGTCTCGCTAAAATTCAAAAACGGCTTGACCGATTTTAATTTTTTTTTAATCTAAATCATTCTTGAATCGACTTAAACACACACTCAAAATTTCATCAAAATCAAACCAGCCGTTTAGGAGGAGTTCAGTCGCATATACACGGACAGAAGAAATATATATATAAAGGTAAGTAAAATGTTTAACTAAATACTACTCATATTATCTAATTAAGATCGAGTTGGGTTGATTTGATATATTCCCTAATGGCGATTGATTACTTGCGCGGGATCAAAAGTTTCCCGTCTCCAAAGTCGTGTCAATGTTGATTTAATAAGCCATCGTCGCAAGTTCGCGCCTCGCAATATTAATAATTGATCACGTGTCTATAATCAATATTTCAATATTGAAATGTTACCATATAATAATATACATCATTTATCATATTAAGAAAGTGATTACTTTAACAGAACTTAATCGAATCTCTTTGTTATTTATTTATCTATTTTAGATTACAGACGCTCGACATCTAAGGTCATTAGCGTCTAATTCAGGGGTGTTAAACTTGTTGGAAGTGGAGGGCCAAATTAGATATTTTACATGAAATTGCGGGCCGCAGTATAATAGTAATAATAATAATGTCATACTTCAACAAGTATATAGATAGATAGATAGATATATATATTTAGTGACCAATATTGGTATAAAACGTCAGAAAGATACAAATGTAATTATTACATAAATATACAATAAATTCTACACGCTACAAGAAAAGAAATCTTCAAAATTGTACAAACACATATTTTGTAGCACATTTTTAATTTTATTTTTAAAAGTGTTCAGCGGTAAGGCCTTGATTGTGTCTGGAAGATGATTATAGAATTTATAGAATAGATGATTATAGAATATAGTCTTGCATAATGCGCATCTAATGACATGCGCCCAGGCTGCGCTTGCGCTTTATTTAAACATAGGCCGCAACTTTGTATAAATTAACATTTTACCGAGGGCCGCAACTGCAGAGACGGCGGGCCGCGTGTTTGACACCCCTGGTCTAATTACATCGAATTAAATTAAACGACATCACAAAACATCCATGAGCGGAGGTGGGATTCGAATCCACGACAGTTTGATTTAAAGGTCACCAAGCTATTCTCGAATATAATTTACATCTCGTTTCTGTCACGATAATTAAATAACAGATTAATAAAATTGGTATTTTTTTAAACAGATTTTTTAAAATGTAGGTAGGTACTAAAAAGAAAAAAATAATAATATTTTCTTGTAAAAGCGTCGGTCGTGACTGTAATATAAACGTTTATAGAGTTTACGACCCACGCTTTTATATTTATTATTTTCTAAATAAAATATTAGATAGATAGATATTTATTTATTTCATGAATAGCTTAAAGAGCTGTGAAATAAGTCAGATAATACTTTCAAAAATAAAGTTACAAGTCATCAATGGAATAAGCATTATTGTCAATGAGATATTTTTTATTAATGTCTTTTAAAAGTGGCAAAGCCAGATGTTTAAAATCACTTAATTTTTAGTACATTTTGATAAAAGCTTGTTTAATTACCTATTCTATTTTTGAACTTGTAGACATTATATAATATTAAATGAAAAAAAGCTTGTAGAACAGACAGGAAATCCGTTCTCCCACCACCAACACCGACACTTCCACCGCATTTTATTTTATCATTCGTTATATTTCGATAATTTCAATAGACGAATTATAATACTATAGTCCATCCTGAAATAGTGTTGAATAATGAATCATTGTTTTTGATAGATTCCAGGGGTACCATAGAGTGGGTTCCCGAATTCAGGAAAAGACTTAATAACCAATAAACTTTAAGACTGTTCTGATTATATTTTTTTATTATCATTATAGATTTTATTGGCCTTTCTTCTATAGAACATTATATTGTTATAAATAAACAACGTTCAAAAAGTTAATGTTTATTAGGTATTAAGTCTGTATCTGAATTTTGTAATGATTTAGAAGGCTTAGGTATACCTAACTGTCAAAATCAATGATTTATTACTTTGCACTATCTCAGAATGGACTATTATTATAATAGTTAGTCAGTCTAGACATGTTAAGAGTATACAATAGTAGCCTAGGAACAATTGTCCGGCATGTTCTAGCAATAATTCGTTCAATTTCGCCAGAAACAATGTCAGTATTGATGAATACGTGTTCTGCTTGAAGGCCAACTACAAGCTCATTGTTTCCGTACTAGTGCTTACAAATATACATACAGGGTGTTTGTTTTTAGAGCGTCCATTTAAATATTCATTATAAGAGAGCTTTGAAAGCTCCAGTTCTCATATTCTAACCCGAGAGCTGATAAAAGTGTCAATTGGATTTTCAATTTATTATTAAAAAATAATAAATTAAAAATATGAATTGGTGCTAGGCCCAAATAACCTTAGCTGTTGATGGCCATTTAAAAAAAGAGAGCTTTGGTAATTCCGAAACGCAATAAGGTCAAATATTGTAAATCTTCAAATTATGATTTTAGTATTATCGGGGTGGCCACTTTATGAAAAAAATTGGAAAAGTCAGGAAATTTCACTCGTCAGGGAAAGTCAAGGAAATATCAGGGAATTTTGGTAAAATTTATGGTCAAGTGTTATTAAACCGAATGTCACTGCAGAACGAAAAATTTTTAATCCGTAAGGATAAAACCTAAAGGTTAATTTTTTGTGGAGCAATGTTCACAAAAAAAAGTTAAAAAATATTTTACCTTAATGTGGTCCATCCTTGTCCATTTTCTTTGTTTTTATCTGAAAATAAAAAAAAAATATTAATTTCATAATATATTATAGCAACAATCAAAAATGCAAAAAACGATTATAAAATATTTATAAATGAAATTATTATTCAATATAAATGTATAACAATAATTGAGTTAGGTAATTGTGGACAACAATATAATAATTATTAATTAATTCAACAATGAATTTTTAATCCACAAGGCATCCACTAGGTAGTGAATAGTATTTCTTAACATATCAGTCAGCATATTATGCCATCATGATTGTTAAACGTCAAACGATTGTTATAAGATATATAAGAAAAAAATCAGAAGCCACTGTCGGGACTTGAACTCGAAATTCCCAGTTTCCGGCTGGTTGAGTTGCCACTTACTCATACAGTGAAATCTGTTTCTTCCCCATATATACCTATTTCAATACTTAATCACATCTCATGCGAGAGCCGATTTATTTTTAAGTTACAATCAAAACAGTCCCGACAGTGGCTTCTGATTTTTTCCTTATATATCTTATAACAATCGTTTGACGTTTAACAATCATGATGGCATAATATGCTGACTGATATGTTAAGAAATACTATTCACTACCTAGTGGATGCCTTGTGGAATAAAAAATCATTGTTGAATTAATTAATAATTATTCGATATAAATGTACGCCTATCACATTCCTGGATATCAGACGTTTATGACCTCTGTTGTCAAGCGTTTTTAATTTACAATATCTATATATTTATTGCATACTGAGGTCATTAGCGTCTATTGTTCATCTGGAAGTGAGTTAGCAAATCACAATAATTTCATAAGCTTCCTAGTTTATAGATATAAATAAATATCTATAGATTTCTGACTTCCAAAAAAATTCAGAAAAACAGAATTTTTAAAAAACACAAATAAATACTTCTTAGGAATGTTTAATAAATTTGTCGGTCTAATTTCCAAACACTCGGTATATTGTGTAAAATGGGCAACCTTTTTATTTTTTTTAGTGTGTATAAATGGCTTAAAAGATATTATTTTGAACTGAAAATCAAAAAAGGAAATAATGAACTTATTTACTCTCGCCTCTTTAATTACAAAACTAATGCTTCAAACTAATGCTTCAATGAATTTTGGTCTTTATTTTCTTGGTGTATGGACTGCTCTTGCCCTAGAAGTACAAATGTAGTTACTAGTAAACCAAATAAAAAAAATTGGGTTAATAATGAAATAATAAGAGATTCTGAATATTTAAAAGATCTATATATTATAGCTAAGAATCATAATGATCCAGATTTAATGAATATATACAAAATTAAAAAAAAGTTACATAACAAAAAAATTAAAAAAGCAAAATATGAATATTATCAAAACAAAGTCAATATGTCCTCTAACAATTCAAAGCAACTGTGGAAAATGGTCAATGAAAAATTAGGTAAAAATCAAACTTCTGTAACTAAAATTACCCTACAGTTGAACGGTAGTAAAACTGAAAATGATAGGGAAATTTCAAATATCTTTGCAGACTACTTTTCACGGATTGCGAGTCAAATAGTTAATTCCCAATTTTTAAATCAAATATCTAATCAATGTACAAAATCGCCTAATGTAATTAATTCAATATTCGTACCTACTTTGCCAGAAAATGAGATATTCAATGCTATAATGTCAATGCCCAATAAAAATTCTTATGGAATTGATGAGGTACCAATTATTTTAATAAAAACTTGTGTTGCATATATAATAGGACCTCTGACTTATATTCTAAACTTGTCAATTAAAAAAGGGATTTTTCCAGATCAACTTAAAGTTAGCCTGGTTAAGGCAATATATAAAAAGGATGACCCTATGTCCATTAAGAATTACAGACCGATTGCAATCTTATCAACGTTCTCTAAAATTATGGAGAAAGTTATGCATAGAGTGATTTTTGATTTTCTTATGCAATATGATCTATTGTCTAATTGCCAACATGGCTTCAGACCCAACAGGTCGACTGAAACTGCTACAGTAGATTTGATTGAATGTATAAATAAGAACCTAGATGATAACAAATTTGTTGCTGGATTATTTTTTGATTTGTCACGGGCGTTTGACTGCATTAATTTCAAATTTCTTAAAGATAAACTATGTAACCTTGGCATTAGAGGACCAGTCAATGATTGGATAATTTCATATGTTGAAAATAGAAAATTACTAGTGTCTGCAAACGGTCACTATTCGGACAAATACGATTGCTCTCTGGGTGTCCCCCAGGGTTCCGTGCTTGGTCCACTAATATTTTCCATTTTTATAAATGACTTGCCCCAACACTTAACGGCGGACAAAGTTATTCTATTCGCTGATGACACCTCGGTGATTGTTTCTGCAAAAACTTCCACTGACCTTGAAAACAGCATTAATAAAGTTTTATCTGAATTCTCACAGTGGTGTTTTAGAAACAGTTTAGTCTTAAATGTGGATAAAACGGTGTGTTTACTTTTTTATAAAAGGAAAATATCTCCTCAAATAAAATGCATATTAAATGGTTCAAAAATTGAAGTGGCTACGAGTTGCGTCTTTTTAGGGATTGTCTTGGACAGTCAATTAAGTTGGTCATTCCATATAGACCGTGTATGTAAAAAATTGAACAGTGCATACTTTGCGATTAGAAACCTAAAACAGACGATGACTACGGAGCAATTATTGAAACTCTATTACGCGCTTGTTTATTCACACTTAAGCTATAACATAATCGTATGGGGACAGTGTGGGGACCTCCAGAGAGTATTCGTACTTCAAAAACGTATTTTGCGCCTTATTTTTAACTTAAAAAACCTTGAAAGTTGCAGAACTACATTTGTGAATAATAATATACTTACTGTTACCTGTATTTATCTTTATAAGATTTTGGTAAATGTTAAAAAGAGTAGAGACGAGTATACGGATAACTCTATGATTCATGATCATAACACGAGACAAGCATTGCAAATTCATATCTACAAATATAAATCGAAATTCTATTCAAAGTCTCCGAAATGTGCCGGACCTACTCTTTTTAACAATTTGCCAAGTCGATTGCAAGAAATTTCTGACTTAAAGCTATTTTGCAAACATTTGAAATTATACCTAATTAAAAACTGCTTCTATGACATCCCTGAATATGTAAATATGTAACCAATTATTTTTGACTGTTCATATCTGTATTTTTCAGTTTTTATGAATTAATAAAATTTATTATTATTATTATTATTATAATTAAATAATAGGTAGGTACCTGTACTGGTTATATTACGGGAAAAGCTTGTAAATGAAATATCCGCAATGTAAAGCGTTAGATAAAATAGAATACATTATGATATTACATTCATTATTTGCCCGGGTACAGAACTATCCGGTACCGAATGTGGCCACATTTTTAGAGTTCCGTATCTTACAATAAAAAAAATAGGTATGTGCTTATGACCACACGACAGAAGTGAAAACTTCAGATTTTCTAATTTTAAAATATATATATAATTTTTTAATCACACAGTTTAATCATAAATATTTTAAAATCGGCCTACACAATTAAATTTAATGAATAAAATAATACCTTAACGATAATATTAAGTTTTAGTGTCATCTGTTAGCACACTTGTGAACTACAAAATATATGTTTTAGTGTCATCTGTTAGCGCACTTGTGAACTACAAATGACTTTTTACTCGTATTAAGTTTTTCGCGTCATCTATAAGCACACTTATGAACTATACACTATTACCAACATATTGCAAATACGTGTTCGTGTTTGAGCCGAGTAACCCCGATTGTCACCGTCGGGCGTGTTTCACATCCATGTGATTAACTGCCCAGGCAAAGTGCGTCTAAGGAAGTTTTCACTTAAAAAAAAACGGAACCCTTGTAGGATCGCTTTGTTGTCCGTCCCTCTGTCTGTCGGTCCGTCCATTAAGACCCTTTTTCTTAGAAGCGACTGGAGGTGTCAAGTTGAAATTAATATGAAATACTAAGGTCTACAACCGCATAATCCTGTAAAAAATTCAAGTTTCTAATTCAATGCAATAAAAAGATAAAAAAAATGAGTGACTCACACATCAGAACCTATATAGGGTAAATGCGGGAGAGATGCCGCGGTAGGAAAGACGCCGCATGGCTATTAACTTACCTATTTACCATTAATGGATGGTGCTACAAGTACGTATGTTCGTTCATCTTATCTTGTCAAGATAAGATGAACGAACATACGTACTTTTAGCACCATCCATTAATTTACCATTTACCATTAATGGATGGTGCTACAAGTACGTATGTTCGTTCATTTTATCTTGACAAGATAAGATGAACGAACATACGTATTTGTAGCACCATCCATTACTTTACCATTTACCATTAATGGATGGTGCTACAAGTACGTATGTTCGTTCATTTTATCTTGACAAGATAAGATGAACGAACATACGTACTTGTAGCACCATCCATTAATGGTAAATAGGTAAGTTAATAGCCATGCGGCGTCTCTCCTACCGCGGCATCTCTCCCGTATTTACCCTACTAGGGTACTTCCCATTGACCTAATGATTTAATTTATTTACCTATAATAGTCAGTACATTTTTGTAAAGTTCAACTTTCAAGTGTACCTAGTTTATAGAGTAGTTCCGCATCAAACCGGCTTCCAATACCCAAATAAGTATATACCGTATGTTCGAGAAAGAAGCCTGGCCTTTATTGTTTTCATGTCAATGTAAATTAAATACATAAAAATAGGTAAAAAAACTTTTAAGTTAAACGGTTTTATTTTAAATCATCAGCTGTACCAAAAACTCGAAAATAATTAGGACACAAACCAAGGGACACTTTGTATCGCTGCGTCAGTGAAATAAGTAATAAAAACGTGGGGCACATTTGAAATATTTCTGTTTATGGGCTTGGAAACACATTTTTCTAGACAAGCCCCACGTTTTTTTACTTATTCCGCTGACGCAGCGACACAAAGTGCCTTTTGGTTTTTGTCCCAATTATTTTCTAGTTTTTGGTACAGCTGATGATTTAAAATAAAACCGTTTAACTTAAAAGTTTTTTTACCGTTATATTTTGGCTGTCGTGGGTTCGAATCCCACCTCCGTTCATGAATATTTTGTATGATGTCATTTGGTTTTAAGTGAGTTGTTATTTAATGTAATCAAGACGCTAATGACCTAAGTTGTCGACGCGTCTATAATTTACAATAAATAAAATATTTCCGTTACATCTAAGATTTCTAAAATGCCACCCCAATATGAGACATTAGACGAGCTATTCACGTCAAAAATTATTTACAAACACCCGGTATAAGTGTGTGTACAGTTTATTCAGCTATCAGTGAAGTGGATCTTTATATCCGCACTTCCCCTACACAAGTTTTACTTCAAGCGCCATACATAATCATCATTTACATACATTTGCCAAAGCATTTAGCTTATTCAACTCTCGGGGCGGTTTAAATATTGCTACTGAATGAATTAAACGTAATTAGAAAATGGTCGACTCTTTTGAAGTCTATTTTGAAAATGTGAAATGTTAGCGATTACTTAACAACCTACAATATGTATTCATATATTTATGTTTACGTTTACTGTGTGTACAAAGTGTCCAGGCTTGTAAACATAAAATTACAAGAGAGACATCCAATGACATCATGCTATATCAAAAAAATCATTTATTTAACTCGTCACCGTCGGGATTCAAACCCGAAACTTCCAGATAGCGCTGGCTGAGTTACCAATTACTTCCATAGTGGTCTTGACGATGTAGAACAATCCTATGACTCTTAACTGTAATATTACAAATGGAAAATGTCATTACTATTCACCCATAATTATTAGCTCTCGCATGTGAGAAGGTTCAATTCTTTTACAAGTTTAAAATTATCAGCTCTTGCATGAAGCGGAAAATACGTTTACAATTGCTTTAAATAAGATACAAAAGAGACATTTAATTGCAGGGCCAGTAACTCAGGAATTACCACGTAAGGAACTCTTATCGTCATGTGAGTAGAAAACAGACCTAAACCTTCCTCAAGAAATAAGCCATCGAATGGTAAAAACTGCATTCAAATCTGTTCAATATAGCTGGTTTAATCCGATTTTCAACCGGGTCAAGCCGGGCCGGGTAGCTAGACAGACCTAATTTCCCAATAAATAAGCTTTTGAATGGTTAAAATTGCATTCAAACCCGTTAAGCAGCTCTAGAGATTAGCCGGTACAGACAAACATCCAGACAGACCACCAAGATTTTCTTTTCTACTACCTACCTACATATTATAGACTAAGTATATAATAGATATAAAAAAAAATAAAAAAGGAAATTTTAAAAAATAACGAAGTCTGTCTTTGCAGGCAACTAACATTAAAATTCAATATATTCAATAAATCAATGTAGAGATTTATGTAAATAAATGGAATATTCATGAAGCAAGCCGATTCATACATATTATGTAATGCTACAGCTAGAGACTGTAAAATAAATGCTATTTGCTCTAGAAAAGTTGCATATTGTACGTACATATAGTTGTCGATAAATATATTATAGAATTTACGTAATATGCAAATACATTTTATTGAATTGTGACTACGCTATAGAATAGATAACCAATAAGCTAACGGCATCAGCATCACAGAGTCTTCGAATAATAAGTCGATGTTCAAATTCAAAGCGTATTATTGACAATAAGTATTATTATTAGATTGAATAGGTATTACAAAAAGTGCATGTGTCACGGTACACATACAATCGAAGTTAAATTTCTATTGGTATAACATCTATATTTTATTTAGCTTGACCCCATATCTTTGTTTCAAATCTTGCGACAGTTTTTTCAACTACATCTACTTAACCGATTCTTATGAAACTTTGCACACACATTTAGTTCCCGTAACAATACAATATTATGATAATTTCAAGTTGGTAACGAGGGTCTGATGATGGTTGAAAGGATGAGGAGTTTGCATATAAAGATACGGATCCCGTATATTTGTTTGTTTGTTACTATCTTTGTTTCATCTTGTGACAGCTTTTTCAACTACTTCTACTTAACCGATTCTTATGAAACTTTGCACACACATTGAGTTCCCGTGACAATACAATTTTATAATAATTTCAACTTGGTAACAAGGATCTGATGATGGAATCAGGAGGTGGACAGTTGAAAGGGTGAGGAGTTTGCATAATGATACGGGTCAGAAATCAAACTAAAAACTAGAAAATAAAAATTGGTAAAAAAACTTTTAAGTTAAACGGTTTTATTTTAAATCATCATCTGTACCAAAAACTAGAAAATAATTAGGACACAAACCAAGGGGCACTTTGTGTCGCTGCGTCAGCGGAATAAGTAATAAAAACGTGGAGCGCATAAAAATCTGTATAACGACTGTATAATTATTAAATAAGAACGGCTTGTCTAGAAAAATGTGTTTCCAAGCCCACCAACAGAAATATTTCAAATGCGCCCCACGTTATTAGTACTTATTCCGCTGACGCAGCGACACAAAGTGTCCCTTGGTTTGTGTTCTAATTATGTTCGAGTTTTTGGTACAGCTGATGATTTAAAATAAAACCATTTAACTTAAAAGATTTTTTATTTATTTTTTATCGTTTATTAAAGTAACCAAAGCAGCTATTTTATAGTGGGTATAGCAAAAAGGAATTTGTAGATAGAAATGTTTTATATATTAGTATCTATTTATATTAAACCGAATGTTGTATTGAGAAATAACTCGAATCCAACTTTGAGGTTAGAATAATAAGGACTGAAAAGTGTAGAAGGAATTCCAGGAAGAGCGGGAGTTTATCCTTGCGCATTTATAATGCATGAAATACGAACATTGATATTTTATATAAATTATGACTTTGTATAGTAAATAGTTTACCGACCGCGTCGGCATGAAACAAACCTATCTCAAAACTTAACTCTAACCTAAAAAAGAAAACGAATTTAAAACTTCCTAACGATCCAAGCGGCTCTAATATGGCGGAAATTATATAGACCACTCTAAAACCGTATTCTAGTGACAAATGTATTTTTACATGTCCAATTTCATCAAAATATGATGGTGGCGTTTCTTGATTTTATTTGCAGTTTATAATCTTCTCACAATAATGTTCTGCATAAAGAAATTTCACTAAAGTCGGACCATCCATGTGACAGATGATGCTACAGACAGATAAAAGCATAACACTCCTCTTTTTGAATCGGAGGACCAACCTAAAGCTTCCTTGCTTTAGGTTGGTTCAACCTAAAGCTTCCTGGCTTTAGGTTGGGCCAAGTTGGTTTACAGTATTTGTTTATGTATTGGGAATAATATGCACTGTTAAAAATTATAAAATGTTGATACGTGGGATGATTCTATTAGGCAAAATTCAATTTATTCCCACAAAGTTCTGTACCAGAGCAACGATATTTATACATGTACCTGCACTGCAACCATCGAATATCATTTTATTTATTTGATCGTAGATGATTGAATGGTTTCAAACATGTTTGGAAAATGATATGCATTCACATTTAAAATGATATATTTTGCCGATATAATACGAAAATATACGTTCGTGGACAAAACTAACTTGTGACGTTAGAAGAGTTCGTTTTTTGACGCCATGTTTAGACAACTGAATCACATCAAAACGTTACGAGAGTTCTGGGATGTTTCACTAACATTGGAAAGTTCGTAGACACTGGAAAATTTCCCAAACATCGAAAAATTTCGAGGCTCTGTCCAGATTCTAGGAGCTTCCCATATACTCCATGCTTCGAAGGGTCCCTTGAATGTTTTGAAAAGTCTCTCGGATCTTGGAGAGTTTTCCAGGCTTCGAAATATCTCTCAGACCTTGGAGAGTTCTCTGAGTCTGAACAGTTCTTCATGTTGTGGAGAGTTCTTCGAGCTCTGGAGAATTCTCTCCGAACTCTGGATAGTTCTACAAGCTTTGGATAGTTCAGTTTGAATAGTTCTCCGTGTTTTGGAGAGTTGTTTAAGCTCTGGAGAGTTATCCGAGCTCTGAATAGTTCTTTGAATCCCTCGAAGGTTTTGAAAAGTCTCTCGGATTTTGGAGAGTTCTCCGCTCTCCAGGTTTCGAAATGTTTCTCGGACCTTGGAGAGTTCTCCGAGTCTGAACAGTTCTTCATGTTGTGGAGAGTTCTTCGAGCTCTGGAGAATTCTCTCCGAACTCTGGATAGTTCTACAAGCTTTGGATAGTTCAGTTTGAATAGTACTGCGTGTTTTGAAGAGTTGTTTAAGCTCTGGAGAGTTATCCGAGCTCTGAATAGTTCTTCGAATCCCTCGAAGGTTTTGAAAAGTATCTCGGATTTTGGAGAGTTCTCCGCTCTCCAGGTTTCGAAATGTTTCTCAGACCTTGGAGAGTTCTCCGAGTCTGAACAGTTATCCATGTTTTGGAGAGTTCTTCGAGCTCTGGAGAATTCTCTCCGAACTCTGAATAGTTCTACAAGCTTTGGATAGCTCAGTCTGAATAGTTCTCCGTGTTTTGGAGAGTTCTTTGAGTTCTGGAGAGTTCTTCAAGCTCTAGAGAGTTCTCCGAGCTCTGAATAGTTCTTCGAACTGCGGACAGTTCTCCAAGCTTTGGATAATTCTCCGAGCTTTGGATAGTTCTCCGAGCTTTGGAGAGTTCTCCGTATTCTGAAGAGTTATTTGAAGAATAATAATATTATATAGCTTCAAGTACTCTGATTGACTTACTCTAAAATAAATCGAGATTTGCCAAGCACAATAAACTTTATAAATTCATGACAATAGGAATCACCGTTGGAGAGTTTTTTGACGGACATGTACGAATAATTTTATAGTTACGATGTATAAATTTTGTACAGCTTCGGAGAGTTTTTATGTGACGGACAAATACGATATTTTCTACTTTATAGTTAGACGCACAAATTTTGTCCGCATGTGTACGCGATGTCACATCGCTCTGCAAGTACACATTGCCCCCCGTCTCCCCTAATAATAATATATAGTTGTACGTGAATTGATGTAGCGCGGCAGAGTTCAATTCACTTAAGTTATATCACTGAATATACAACAAGCACGCATGAGCCAGTAAGTATCTGCAATATATTATTCATACTTTATTTGTATATTTATATATACTTTGCCATGAATAAAAAACCAATGGTTTGTGAAAAGAGCTCTATAGGTACTATAATATATCTATGGTCAAATGATAAAATTGCTTATGTCGAATTTTTGAAGTGAAAACTTCCTTAGGCGCGCTTTGCCTGAGCTGTTAACAACAGTGATGTGAAACGCACCCGACGTTGACAATCGGGGCTACTCGGCTCAAACACAAACAAGTATTTGCAATATGCTGGAAATAGTGTGTAGTTCATAAGTGGGCTAATAGATGACACTAAAAACTTAATACGAGTAAAAAGTCATTTGTAGTTCACAAGTGCGCTAACAGATGACACTAAAACATATATTTTGTAGTTCACAAGTGCGCTAACAGATGACACTAAAACTTAATATTATTGTTAAGGTATTATATTCATTAAATTTAATTGTATAGGCCGATTTTAATATATTTATGATTAATCTGTGTGATTAAAAAATTATATATATATTTTAAAATTAGAAAATCTGAAGTTTTCACTTCTGTCGTGTGGTCATATTAGCCCATATACTTCTTTAGCGAGGGTCGTAAATCGGAAAAACCGGCCAAGTGCGAGTCAGACTCTGACACACTGACAAACACCGCGTAGTGAAAACTGTCCAGTCGTCTGGGTGAAAACAAAGTAATATTTGCAAGTCGAGACCAACGTTGGCCAATCCCTTTGATATGTGATCAAAAAATCGCCCTCGAATCGACTGTCTTCCGATGCCAACGTTGGTGGCTGTTAAATATAGGGCACAGGAAAACCATCCACACGGCATGGCAATTGCCCGAAGGTCAACATTGGTTGACATTTGCCATGTCATCTGGAGCCGGCTTTAGCCAAGTAAGAGAGGATTATATCGAGAACGTGAATTTTAATTTAGCGGGACCATTACAGATAAGATATTGCAAGAGAGAGAAGGAATGCGATATTTTTATTTTATTGTAGATTATAGACGTGTCGACATCTTTCAACTACACTAAATAACAACTTTCTTAAAACTAAATAACATTACAAAACATCCATGAGCGCAGGTAGGATTCGAACCAACGACAGTCTAGTCTAGAGGCTGCGGACCCAAATACGCTATCCACTTGGCTACACTGCCCTCGAATGCATGCGATATTTGTCGTACGACAATTTCAACAATAATCAGGCCCGGACTTAAAGGCCTAGGGCCCCTAGGCAGTTGACAGTTGGGCATCCCAAGCCCAAAAAAAAGGGGGGAAAATGGAATTGGATGGAAATTTAGCCCAAAAAAAAAGTCACCAATTGGGTTATCTTACAGAATTTTTGAACGTTTTTTTTCTTTAATTTCCATCTCCGCCCTGGCCGGGGCCCCCTCGGCGACTGGGCCCCTAGGCCGGTGCCTTGTTGGCCTAGGCAGAAATCCAGGCCTGACAATAATACAAGTAATGTACAAAAGTTGCAAATGGCGTGTGAGGCTTGTAAGGCTTTGACATATATTTAGATTTGTCATAAACATTTCAACACAACAAAGATCTTCGTAGATTGTACTGAATCAAAAAAAAAAAAAAAGAAAATGACATCACATCAATTCCTGAATAAATGTGAATGTATATAGAAAATGTTTTTCCATTTACGTTTGTGATTTTTCCTGGAGAAATGTAAAAATTTTTCGATTTATTTATCTTACTTTTTATTCGTTATACAATGATAAAGGCGTTTTCAACGGATGGCTAGGTCAATATTCAAGGAAAATGATGGAAATAAATATTTTACAATTTACAATTTTGTATGAATAATGGTACCATTCGTTCGATGAACAAATTAAATTTTAGATTAAACACATCGGTTCCCGATCACCTACTTGCAAGTCGACTATGTTTAAAGACCACCAAGAGCTAAGGTTATTTGGGCCTAGCACCAATTCATATTTTCAATACATTATTTTTTTTTTAACAATAAATTGAAAATCTAATTGACACTTTTACCAGCTCTCGGGCTAGAACCCGGGAACTGGGGACTTGTAATAGAGGAACCATAGCAACGCCATGTAAACAACAGCATTGCTACACTCTCGGCCACAGTTGGTTTAGTCTTTGCGTTCTATGCATAGGAACCTGAGTTCGAGACCTGATGGCAGCGTAGAATTTTTGGCGTTTTTTTTTCTAAATTCTACATGATAGGTATTTATTTATATATTTTTTTATTTTTGTTATATTCTTTCTTTGACAATAATTATATTTTTTTTTAAACCAAGGTGGAATTAATAAAAAATACAATTTTAGTATTTTAGTAATAAATTTTAGTTCATAAATGCGTTATAATAGATGACACCAAAAATTAGAAAATCTGAAGTTTTCACTTCTGTCATGTGGTCATAAGTAAGTAAGTATACCTGATTACGAGAAAATTTATTTTAAATATCTCACTCGCAAATTGCTATTAGCTATAGTCCATCCTGAAATAGTGTAGCGTAATAAATCATCTTGGTTTGAAGTTTCTGACACCATAGAGTAGATACCTAGCCTTATATTCCCAAATTCCAATAAACCGCCGTTGTATTCCTTTCTTTTTACCCCCCTCCCTTCTACTTCCGTAAAGCTTTTTCTTTAGACTGTCGATCTGAATCACTCCTATCCACCGCGCCAAAAAAAAGTTTCACTTCAAAAATTTCGTATAAATTCTAAAAACGTTAGATTAAAATAATCTTAGGTAAAAATTCAACTTTCATCTTTAAGGAAAGAAATAAATACACAAAAGCAGTCGCGTAGCGTTCACATTAAATTTAAATTAAAATACAAAAGCAATTAAAGTAATTAATTATCAAACCGAAACGTTTTGTTTTTGTAACAATTAGACAAGTGCGTTAAAACGGGCGAAGAAGATCGTTTAGAGAAGTAGTCTTAACTGCCGACACTTATCACCTAATGCTTCTTAATTGTTACTGTTATGGAAAGAATAACTAGATAGGTACTGATTTTAATTATACGATTAGCACGAGAAAAGACGTAACAAACACATTGACCATACGAGTAATTGCTAATAAGATATCCCACCAGTCGTTTATCTATAGTAAACCAACCGCTAGGAGCGTCGATAGCAATACGGCTGACCTATACTGCGCACTCATTATTTAAAAATAAAATATTAGTAAAAAAAAACTTTTTAGAGACAAGCTTTTATTGAAATGTACTAAAAAAGAAAAAATAATATTAAATAATTTTGGTTCATAATTATAAAAGCGTGGGTCGTGACTAATAAACTATCATGGAGTTCACGACCCACGCTTTTATAATTATGAACCTAATTTATTAAAAATTATTTTTTCCTAGTGCATTTAAATAAAAGCTTGTCTCTAAAAAGTTTTTTTTACTAATATTTATTTTGTTCATTTTAGTCTTTCAAAATTTTACCCCCTTTGATATCCGTAGAGGGTGAATTTCGAAAAATCCTTTCTGAGTGGATGCTTACGTCAGAAAAGGAACCAACTGTCCAAATTTCAAGATTCTAGCTTCAGCGATTTGGCCTGGGCGTTGATTAGTCAAAAAAAACCCTACATCCCCGTTTGAACCCCTTAGGGGTTGAATTTAATTTTAAAAACGATTTATTCATGTATTGTTATCGGGAATACATATGTGTACAAAATTTCAAATCGATCGGTTACGTGGAAGTCGTACAAAATTGACTTGCAAAATTTGACCTAAACAAACACGCAAACAAACAAACACACAAACTAACATACATTGCAACTTGCAAGTTAAATAAAAGCTTGTAAAAAAAAGAGCACCAAAAATAAATAAAAAATTTTATTGTGATTCTGTCGTTTAGACTTGATTTAGGCACACAAGTTTTATAACCATGCTAAATTTAATTATATTTTCCAAGAAATTTTGAATCAAAACTACGCCAGTGATCCAGTACGTACTACACACTATAAGTGAGGTTATGTTATATAAGATACTACATGTGTGTAATATGGGTATGTCTCTTTGATGTATAAGTAATTAGGCACAGGTGGTATAATATCCACAATCCTTGTAAGTACTACAGAGCTATACTATATAAGTATGGAATGAGAAAGAAGGAGTTACTGCTTGGGCGCCCTGATCATATTCTGAACCTTCTGACCGCCTGGTGAGCAGAACGTGAACGAGATACCTGCCTAGCATACATGTCTGTAATATACACTGTGATTTAAAAAAAAAAGTCAAGAGGTGTCATGGGACACCCGACAGAAGCTATGTTATTTACGCATTGCATATAAAACCGAATTTATCTTAGCTATGGACAATACAATTGAAAAGTTATTATTTGACCGCCATTTTGAAATCTGATGCAATTTTATTTTTTTGTGTCCTATAAAACTCTTAAATATCAATTTTCAAAAAGATCGGATAATTTTTACAAAAGTACATAGGTATCTACCTATATGGCCGCCATTTTGAAATCTGATGCCATTTTATTTTTTTATGTCCTATAAAACTCTTAAATATCAATTTTCAAAAAGATCGGATAATTTTTACAAAAGTACATATGGCCGCCATTTTGAAATCTGACGCCATTTTATTTTTTTGTGTCCTATAAAACTCTTAAATATCAATTTTCAAAAAGATCGGATAATTTTTACAAAAGTAATTATGACCGTCATTTAGAAATCTGACGCCATTTTATTTTTTGGTGTCCTATAAAACTCTCAGAACGAGCTCAGATATTAATTTTCAAAAGGATCGGACAGTATAGATATACTTTTAACATGAGCATGTCGGTGATGTGACGCGAAACCATAAGTTTTTCCCCTCCCAGAAATCGTCTAACGTTTGAACTCTCCCGATGATGGGCTAAAAACCCGAAACAATCGTTGAGATTAATAAATGTGTAGAATTTTTCAAGTGTTTGTGTATTTATTTTATTCAGATTTTATACGATACAAATTCAATATATAACACAAATATTTACCTACCTTTTAATGAGTGTGTTTTAAAAATAACCCATTCATTTTCTTGAGGGAATCGGTACAAAGAATTATTAACATTTGACATCAGCGGAGCCCTATAAAGCAATGAACGGAACTGTCACGTTTTAACCAGCTTCTCGTTTTGAACGTAGAGGCACAGGTGCCGTTCTACCTGTCGCCCCCAATTTAATGGCCTGCACTTTGCAGCTTTTGAATTCAAATTTAATATTAATATGCTTGTAATGCAAGGGACTGTACAAATATACTGAATGTTCAATTTAAATTAAACGCTTTATTTCCTATACAGGGTTTAACTAAAACAGGGACGAATGTCAATCTCTGGGACCGTTCGAGTATTACGTAACGCAGTTTTGAAGATTTTCCCCCCTCCTCTCCCTGTAACGCGCCGTAAAGTTTCGCTTTACCCCCTCCCCAAACGTTACGTAACACCCAAGTGACCATTTTTAACACGCTTATATTAGCTTCACCTGTATGTTTGCGTGCTTGCTTGTTTGTCAGTTTGTAACCGACTTCTTTGAACTTGATTTTGACCAACTTTGAACGGTCAGATTTAGTTTAAACTTTGTCGACTTATCAAGGACCGACGACAATACAATAATTCCATAAGTTTGTCCCATTATCCTGACCAAGATCTCCAGGACTAAAAAAAAAAAGAAAAAAACTTCAGATTGAACTGAAACTTTGCACACTTATCAAGGACCGATTACAATACAATAATTCCATAAGTTTGTCCCATTATCCTGACCAGGATCTCCAGGACTAAAAAAAAAGCAAAAAACTTTAGATTGAACTGAAACTTTGCACACTTATCAAGGACCCATTACAATACAATAATTCCATAAGTTTGTCCCATTATCCTGACCAGGATCTCCAGGACTAAAAAAAAAAGCAAAAAACTTCAGATTGAACTGAAACTTTGCACACTTATCAAGGACCGATTACAATACAATAATTCCATAAGTTTGTCCCATTATCCTGACCAGGATCTCCAGGACTAAAAAGCAAAAATAAATTATAATTTAAAAAAACTAAAAAACACGCTTTATTGAACTAAAAAGTAAAAAATAATTAATGTTATTGTAAAAAAGCGTGGGGTAATATGAAAATATGATACAAAGCACCCCACGCTTTTTTACAATAAAATTATTTATTTTTTACTTTTTAGTTCATTAAAGCGTGTTTTTTAGTTTCTTTAAAATATAATTTTTACCTAAAAATGTCAATTATGTCGCGCAAAATACCGAAAATCCCTAAATTCCCGAGACATAACGAGCTGCTTGATTCCCTCTCCTTCCATTGTAACGCACCGTAACGTTTTACAATAACTCCTCTTCCCCCCAAACTGCGTTACGTAATACTTGAACGGCCCCTCTCGTATCTTTAGTAAACAATCTAAATCAGCCATTGGCACAAATTTCGGGTTAACCCGAGCAGTCGGTTGATCAGAGGTTCTACTGTATTCAATTTTAGTCTTTTGCAATAGTGACTTGTTAATAATTTAGACACAGAAAGATAATATGCAGATTAAGATTTCTAAACTTTAAAATTCTTGGAATTATTTTGGAACTAAATTATCACAAATTATATCTAAAGGGTTCATTTCACATATTAATGTTTTCAAGCAAATTGTAATACATAAATAATCACTCTACTTTGATCATAATGTTAAGGTAAGGTTGCCCAAATCGAACCGCCATAAGATTGTGTTTAGTGTTGCCGTCTAGACCTAGACTTGCTATAGACTCTTGTCTTGTCTAGATTTTCAAGACAAGACTTGCAAGAGTCTTGTCTAGAAATTTTCAAGACAAGACAAAAGTTTTTTAATCTAGACTTAGACTTAGTGAAGTCTTGATATTTCAAGACAAGACTTAGTGAAGTCTTGATATTTCAAGACAAGACTTAGTGAAGTCTTGTCTTGAAATTTATGACAAGACAAGATTTTGAAAGTCTTGTCTTGTCTTGTCTAGACGGCAACACTAATTGTGTTGCCAACATCTTAATATCACTCATCTACTGTGAGATAAAGTAGCGTAAAGTGGGCAATTTGTAATCATCTATCTGACGTGACTTCCTCTCTAGTAGATGACGGTTCAATCTGGGAAACGGTACAATATGAGCGACTTTACTCTATATTATGTGAAAGAACTCCTTGAAGTTACAGTTGTGTCAAATTTGTTATTCCTTCATATTCGTACAATATTAATCCAAGATTGAGTCGAAGAAACGTAAACATTATAAACCCTTTTAACTTGCTAACGAAAAACATGATGGGCATATTGATAATTATAATAATTCAGTATCTTCATAATACAGAGTGTCCCATGACTCGAGTCCATAGCTCAAAGGCGGTGTCATTTAAAGTTAAAATTGCTTAATAAACATAATATGTCCCTAAAATGCTTCCTAACAGAACAACAACCATTGAATGATAAAAACACATTAGTCATTAATTTTAATTAATTTTCGAAGATATGTTTATTAAGCAATTTTAATTCTAAATGACTTCAATAACACCTCAAGTCATTGGACACCCTGTAACTTCTTCTTACAGTGAGTGAAGACAAGAAAGCCGAGAGCAATAGCAAAACAGAGAATCAAAATTATTCCAGAGAAGCAAGAGGTTGTGTACCTACATAATATAAAGCGCTGCATCACTGCGCCAACCTAGTCTTGTAAATACAACAGGTTTGCAAAGCGTTGTATTACAATTGGAGTTTATTTCGTCATATTTCAGTTCACGACGGGAAGAATATTATTATCTATCTATAAACTCGGACATTCGGTAAACTTATTTAAAATAAAATAGAGAATCAAAAAGCAAGGATAAAGCTTGTGCATTTCTGCATATTGAGTACTACATTACTGCGCCGATCCAAGTTTTGTAAACTCTTCTAGTTCACGAAGCGCTACATAACTGCTGTATTTTATTTTGTCGTATTTATGTTCAGAATAAATAAGAGTAATAATACTATCCATTCATCGGTCTATTTATGAGCATTTACAGCAAAATTTAAGCCAAAAAAGCAAGTGAATACAAATTAAAGCGCTACATAACTGCGTCAATTCAAGTCTTAAAACGTCAGCAAGTTCGCGAAGTGCTGCACTAACGATTTGTTTTATTTGGTCACATTTCTGTTCAGAGTGATAGATGCTGATGCTGTCAAGCGTCTATAATCTACAATCTATCTATTCAGATTAGTGATAGAAAATGTGGTGCAAACATGCGGTATTGTTCCCGAAGTGACAAGAATACAATTTCAAAATGTACCAAGCGTAATTAATATAATTAACAATATTGTTTTGAATGAACACTTTGAGGTTAAAACTTAAAAGAGGCCTGTATGTCACCCATTTCAAAAGATGGCGCCACTCAATCTTTCTCACAACAAAGCAACTTTTATATTGAAAGTACAGTCAATTTGTGTGATCTGAAGGATTTTATAGATTCTTGTATTAAAAATTTTTTTAGGAGGTGCACTTTTTTGGGGGGTGCAATTTTTTTGGGGGTGCAATTTTTTTGGAGGGTGCAATTTTTTTGGGTGGTGCAATTTTTTTTGGAGGTGCATTTTTTTTTTGGGGGTACAATTTTTTTGGGTTTATGTATTGAAGTTAATAAAAGTAGGAATTGAGGCTGATTAGAAATATTTTTTTCAATGAAGAGGCATTTTGAGGCATTTAGTTCCTAAATTGGAAGACAACAAATTAATATGCTGAAGTTCAAGACGAAATTGTTAATAATAAAAGCAGAATGTTGACTAATACGCCACTCATGACAGATACTGTAACTGTGGCTTTCAAAATAACTAGCAGCTTTTATATTGAAAGTACAGTCAATTTGTGCTGAAGGATTTTATAGATTCTTGTATTAAATTTTTTTTTGGGGGTGCAACTTTTTTGGGGGTGCAATATTTTTGGGGGTGCAATTTTTTTGGGGGGTGCAATTTTTTTGGGGGTACAATTTTTTTGGGGGGTGCAATTTTTTGGGGGTGCAATTTTCTTTTGAGGGGTGCAATTTTTTTGAGGGGTGCAATTTTTTTTGGGGATGCAATTTTTTTGGGGGTACAATTTTTTGAGGGGTGCCATTTTTGTGGGGGGTGCAATTTTCTTTGAGGGTGCAACTTTTTTGGGGAGTGCAATTTTTTGGGGGGTGCAATTTTTTTGGGGGGTTAAATTTTTTTAGGGGTGCAATTTTTTTGGGTTCATGTATTGAAATTAATAAAAGTAGGAATTGAGGTTGATTAGAAATATTTTTTTCAATGAAGAGGTATTTTGAGGCATTTAGTACCTAAATTGGAAGACAACAAATGAATATGCTGAATTTCAAGACGAAATTGTCGATAATAACAGCAGAATGTTGGCTAATAAGCCACTCATGACAGATACTGTAACTGTGGCTGCTATTAATAACTAAAAGGTGTAGCTATTGTCTAAGAGAGGGCGCTACTTTCGTTTTGTTTACTTACATCGGTATAAATGTCAGTTTTGAATTTCGTGTTCCGTTAGTGTTTTTCAAAGGTTTTGTGATTGATTGTGTTTCAAGCACCGATGCTGTAAATTTGATGCGGTAAAGTGTAAGCGTGGGGTGACGCCAGACATGCATTGACTTATTGTTCGTTCAGAGTCCTCTATATGCTAGTAGTCGAACTGCTCAAAATATTTCAAAAAATTAAACTGTTCAAAATAGTATTACATTTATAACGACGACAGCGCCTCTAAAGGTTTTTAACGGCAACTTGAAGTGCAGGCCCCTTTTAACAATATTGTTTGAAATAAACACTTTGAGGTTAAATTGAATAGTTTGTTTAATCCAGGTACAGTAAGATGATGCATGTTTAAAAGACGTGATTATACATTTCGTTATATTAAGGAAATGAAATAATTAGGTTTTCATGAAAGGCTAAACGCGTGCCATATACAGTTGTCTTTAATCTGAAAGATTTAATGTATGTGCACAATGAAAGCTTTTGACAGAGAGCTAGCGACGTTTTTTTCTCAATTGTCAAAGTAAGATACATTTTTAGAGTGTTGGATCTCCAAGTCACTATACGGATATTATGAAGTATTGGAAATACCTTGTATTATGTCCGTCTTGTGACTTCTTGTGATTTAACACGACGCGTTTCGGCAATGAGTTGCCATCTTCAGGTGTGGTTAATTATTTTTTTTAAAACACACATTTCGAAATTTAAATCAGTACCTTCACAGTCTAAGTAAGGCAAAATAATATTAAAAATACCTGTACCTATACCTGTTCCCCATTTGAGAATCTGTAAGTCTTGCGTTTTAGGTGGCAGGTAGAAATTAGACAGGTAAAATATGAATTGTTCATGCATTTAATAATGCAACACTTTTTTATAACCATGTTAAAGAATAATAATTTAGAATACATAAAATAATATTGCCTGCTCGATTGCTCAGTCTTATCATGTCGTTAGACTTATTTATATTAAAAAAATTTTGTTTAATCTATCTACGTAAGGTCTGGCATATTTTTTGTAGATAAAGGGTGACATATATATCGTAATTCTAAAATGCCAGACCAAAATGTTGATGTGAACACTTCGAAAAAAATTATTAAAAATTTACTATTTCTAATAATAAAAATATAATAAAATGAAATTTAGGTAGGTAGGTATCTTGGCGACGAAACTATTTAAAGATTACACTCAATAACACAAAAACGTGTTACATTATTACATGAAAAATGTGTCTAATTTCTACCTGCCATCTTAAACGCAATGGAGAAAGGCTGCCAGACTAACAGATTCTCAAATGGGGAACACTTATACAGGGATTGATGAGATTATTTTGCCTTACGTAGACATTTAAGAAATTCCGTAGCTGGCTCTTAGACTATTTTGAACGAAGCAATGATTGTATAGCTTGTCTAACCTAATTGTACGAAGATATGCGACACAAAAAGGAAAATAATTATATACAAACGAGTTGTTCCGAAAATAAGGATCCAAACTTAATGAGGTTATTAAAAGGACTCACTCTCTCTCAGTGACGACTGTACTTTTCTACGACTTTTTATTATTCATGAAGAGAAACTTCTTTAGCGAGATTAGTGATTTAGAATGACCTTGACACAAAAAATCAAACTCGACACAAAAAATCAAACGCGACACAAAAAATCAAACTCGACACAAAAAATCAAACGCGACACAAAAAATCAAACGCGACACAAAAAATCAAACGCGACACAAAAAATCAAACGCGACACAAAAAATCAAACTCGACACAAAAAATCAAACGCGACACAAAAAATCAAACGCGACACAAAAAATCAAACGCGACACAAAAAATCAAACGCGACACAAAAAATCAAACGCGACACAAAAAATCAAACGCGACACAAAAAATCAAACGCGACACAAAAAATCAAACTCGACACAAAAAATCAAACGCGACACAAAAAATCAAACTCGACACAAAAAATCAAACGCGACACAAAAAATCAAACGCGACACAAAAAATCAAACGCGACACAAAAAATCAAACGCGACACAAAAAATCAAACTCGACACAAAAAAACCGAAAAATGTTTCATCTTAGCACTATAGGTACGTATTTCACAATCAGTAATTTTTTATAAACTGGCCAAGTGCGAGTCTGACTCGCACTTGGCCAGTTTATAAAAAATTACTGATTGTGAAATACGTACCAAAAAAAAATAAGGAGTAAGATAAGGGGTAAAAAAGTAATAGATTTATTTATATTTTAAGCTGGTTTTTAAAAAGTTTTTTTTACTTATAAATAACTAGGTACCTACTCATTTTATTTTGTTCTTTTTAGTGTTTCAAAATTTTTTCGAAGACATCAAATTTAATAATTTACTTAAATTAATTTTTAAAGTAAAAAAAAAATTATTAGCAGAATATTTGATAAATAAAAAAAAACAAGAATAATCCGATCCGAAACTCGGGATCGAACCAGGGAATTTTAGATCTTCAGTCGAACGCTCTACTAACTGAGCCAGTTCAACGATGATGTTACACGCTCTATAGTACAGTATATAAGTACGGCTGGAACCAGTGATGTAGTAGTAAAATAAAAAACATTAATTTATTAAACTTAATTAATTATTTAATTCTAATTATTATTTTCCAGGATTCATGCCACAACAACACACAATCTGTGAAAATTTCAACTTATAGCTATCTCTTACCGTTTGTGAGATACAGCCTTGTGACAGGCGGATGGACGGACGGACGAGCAGACATCAGTAATAGGGTTTCGTTGGGAGGTACGAAACCATAAAAAATATGTGTAAGAATTTTAAGGGCTTCTACTAACACGCGAGGCCCTAAAAACCTGCTTATAATGTTTATTCTTAAATCCGATCCTGCACTGTAAAAAATGGATGTAAAAATGCTTTGAAAGTTAAGGTAGAATTCGCTCGATTTTCTAAGTGATTTTACATTATTATTTATTTTTACACAGAAAACTTCATAAAAACCTGGACTTTTACTGAAAAGTTAAAGAAATTTGTGATTTTTACATAAAGTAAATTAAAATTACATAATTTGTGTAAAAATTACAAAATAAAAGGTATAGTTACATATTATATAAAATGAATGAATACAAAACAAATTAATGTAAAATTAGTAACCACGCATACGCAATGTATTTTTATGGAATCTACGCGATGTGCAGGCGATACCTGTTTGTGACGCCATTGTCTCTTTGTGTGCCTATTACCAGATTAATCGCTGGCTACAAATGGACCATCGATAATCTGTGTAATCGGCATTCTCATTTCTTACAGTGTGATACAGACATGACTATAGATTTATAAATTTGTATATAGATTTCAGGTCCGGTCCTGTTACTACTCGAAATGATGTGGTTTATTGATTAAGAGATTTGCATGAGATGTTTAATGCGCAGACAGGCAGGTATCTCTAAATCCGCGGCATATGCAAACACAGAGTGAGCGAGGGGTTTGTGCAAACAGCGAATACCTCTCTTAATCAAAATCTGATGAGTATGCAACCTGCAGGACTATAATTGCATACCGCGGCTTCCTGCAACTCGACGATCGTAAGTATCTCGTTTCCATGCTTTTTATATTAAATAAACATACTTGAATATAAAACGAGAAATTATTCGATGTAACTTTCGCGTCAGATAATTTTCCGTTAGAAATATCATGTAAAAAAAAAGTCAAGAGGTGTCATGGGACACCCGACAGAAGCTATGCTTTTTACGCATTGTATATAAAACCGAATTTATCAAAGCTATATAGACAATACAATTATTGGAAAGTTATTATTTGACCGCCATTATGAAATGTGATGCAATTTTATTTTTTTGTGTTCTATAAAACTCTTAAATATCAATTTTCAAAAAGATCGGATAATTTTTACAAAAGTACATATTGCCACTATTTTGAAATCTGGCGCCATTTTATTTTTTTGTGTCCTATAAAACTCTTAAATATCAATTTTCAAAAAGATCGGATAATTTTTACAAAAGTACATATGGCCGCCATTTTGAAATCTGACGCCATTTTATTTTTTTGTGTCCTATAAAACTCTCAGATATTAATTTTACATAGGCCACTGCTCCTATAAAACTCTGTTGGTGCATATATGTGTACATAGGCCACTGCGCGTGCGCCAGTATATTACTTTCACCGCTGGCCATATAGCTATAGATATACTTTTAATAACATGAGCGTGACTCGTCACACACCGTGACGCGAACTTATAAGTTTACTCCCTGCCAGAAATCGTCTAACGCGCCTATAGAAGCATATAGCTTCAAAAGAAAATACTCAATTTTTTTTATCATTTTGGTACAAAACACTAAAAAACACTCGATATGCGAGTATTGGCCTTCATATTGTGGCTACAAAAAAAATACGTGTCAATCGAACGCGAAACTTTATTTTTAGAAGCGGATATCTAGTGACATTTTCAGTTTAACGCCCACCGTTGCAATCACTGGAGTTAATGCAGTATTAAAATCATTCAAATGGAAAAACATTACATGCTGCACACACCAAATATCATAGGCGGACGTCTATATTTATCGCTACAATTCCATGCGGCTTCTCTATTACAAGTCACCAGTTCCCCCAGGCTCTAATCTGCCAGGGCTGGTAAGAGTACCAATTCGATCTTCAAATTATTATTATTAAAAAATAACAAGCCGTGAGGTGGGTCGTTTATTAGGACTAAAGTGCGACCCTTGAGGTCCACACGACGAACTTCCCAGTTTGATACATATTTAATAATAATAATTAAATTAGATATTACACAGAAAAGTAATCATTTTAATCATTAAAACATAATTATTACTAATTTTTAACAATAATTAAAAAAAAAAACGGCTGAACCGATTTTTATAAAATTTATGTCGGATCAAAATGACGTTAACACGCCTCGATTGACACCCTTACAAAGTCAATATAATTTTTTATTTGCGAGATATTGTGTAAAATCTACTTTTTTGGAGTCTATTTGGTTAAGAAAAAAGAACGGCTGAATCGATTTTGAAAAAATTTCTTTCAGATCATATTTACGTTAATACGCGTCGATTGGCACTCTAACGTAGTCGATATCATTTTTTAGTCTCGAGATTTCGTCTTAGAAAGAAATGGACACATACGTACGTACGTACACACATACATCTTTTCAAAAATAGTTTAAAAATAGTGTAGTGGCCTTGAAACATAAAAATTTGTTAAAAATTTTGATTTTGATTTTCGGACCCATTACAATAACTTCCAATGGGAAGTTAATAAATTGGTACTACTAGGTTTAAATATAGCCCAGCTATTGGTGACCTTAATTTTAATTTATGAATTACCGGAGAATTTCCTCTATTACAAGCCCCCATTCTAGAACTGGTAAAAGCATCAATTGGATCTTCAATTTATTATTTAAAAAAATTGATAGATACTAGGTTCAAATAAAAAAGAGGCTTAGTGTGTGGGTAAAACTACACTGCTAACTTCCCATTGGGTACCCTTAGAAATTAGAAACCAGTCTACCATAGAGAAACTATTTGCAATAAACATTTTATAACAATTTTACAGTAGTTTTTTTGTTATAAAAAAACCGTCACTTAACATTTTTTGCAAACCTTATCAGGAGTCGCCCACTTGTGACGTGACTTGTCCACATCTTGTATGTACTATTGGCAGGCCCGGATACCTGCCTAGGCCAACAAGACACCAACCTAGGGGCCCAGCCGCCGAGGGGGCCCCGGCCAGGGGGTAGATGGAAATTAAAGAAAAAAAATCCCAAAAATTTTATAAGATAACCCAATTGGCGACTTTTTTTTTTGCTAAATTTTCATCCAATTCCATTTTCCCCCCTTTATTTTGGGCTTGGGTGACCCAACTGTCAAGTGCCTAAGGACCCTGGGTCTTTAAGTCCGGACCTGATTATTGGATCAATAAAATTATGATTATGATATCGTTATTTGTTCCTGGGATATGCGAGCCGAAAAAAGTCCACCAACGTACGAACGAACGTACGTCCGTACGTTTAAAATTTTTTTTAAGTTCCAATCGAACGAACCACCCATGAATATGACAAATCCACACAATATGACATGACAGTTGCACGTTAACTCCATATAATGTAAAATCAATGCACAAAACATCAGCATAATATGGCGTGTCGGTCGCAATAGAAATTTCGACTTTCGACCGAATTTTGTAAATGCATTTTACTTATACCGACGCGATTGAAAATTCTACCCAAAAATTAAACAATTGAGGTGTTTTGATAAAAAAAGTGTGAGTCGTCGTCAAGCATCTAAATTAATTTGTATTTAAATATTTTTTAGTTATGGTTACGTTCTCAATAGTAACCGTAAGCCTTTTTACTTCCCACCTCTACTATGGTAGGGAAGTAATGGATTCAGTCCGAAAACAATATTTCGAGATTTTAACAGATTTTGACGTTTTGAGACCCTAGCAATCGTTTAAGATCATTTTCTGACTGATGTCTGTATGTGTGTGTGTGTGTGTGTGTATGTGTGTGTGTATGTGTGTGTGTGTGTATGTGTGTATGTGGTCAATTTTTCGCCTTCGATATCTTAAGAACGGAACAACATACGAGCATGCCGATTGTTCTATTGTGTTTATCAGCCTTTAACTTAGATCTGATTAGATTTTGAGTCAAATCGGTTCAGTGGATCCTGAGATATTCAAAAAAACGTCCTCAATGTCACGTATTAACATAGGTAAAAAAAAATATAAATGAATTCTAGATGTTATAATATGAAAAAAATGTAAATATTTTTTTTCTCTAAAATGTATAGTTTTCGAGAAAAAAAATATTTTACTAAAAAAAATAAAAATTGTACGTAAATCAAGGTAACCATGATTTTTGCTATATTAAGCTAGCCATCAATAGATCACCAAACAAAAAAGAGGGCCATGCTTTTTTCAAAGAATAAAAATTAAATTGTGTTTTAAAGACCACCAACAGCTAAGGTTATTTGGGCCTAGTCAAAGAATAAAAAAAAAAAAGAGTGTTTATTTTTTGCAAATATTTACTAGGTGGGAAGTATAGGACTGGTCATCAGTCGAATTTTTTAAATCTCGTCCGGTGTCGCTAACATCCAGAAATAAACTATAAACTAACCTTTTACTGTTACTGTCATTCATATTTTTAAAATTAATAAACACTTGCAAAGTATTAAAACAGCTCGGAACGACGTTCCGCTTGTTTAAATTCGTTCTAATACACATATATTCACTAGTATAGTGCCGACACACTAACACACACTTTAAGTAGCGAGTGTATAGTGTAGTAGAGTGGGAAGCGCGTCGGAAAGAGCCAACGAGATTCCCATCCAAGAGTACCATTAGATGTTTCATATCAATAATTGTTTATGGATTTTTAAGATGTAACTCTAGTAACTGATATTACCATCAAAAACCAATTTACAAAAAACTCGGGTCGCAGTGCCAAACCCTGCCGACAATATAGTGTATTTGCTAATACAGGCATTGTGGCATTATATGTGAACTTAAGTAAATAAAAAATTTAACCCCTTAATACATCCCTTAAAATAATTAAATTTTTCTGAATTTCAATATTAGACATGGATTTTATCAGTACACCCAATTAAATACACCCTTCCATAAATAAATCCGTATGAACAAACTAGTGTTTTCATAAAATTTGAAAGTCCGGTCCTGTCGGGCCGATTTTATTAAAATTTTAGCAGCACATTTTAATCTTCACTAAAGAGTTAAATTTCAATTTTGAAACGATTCTGACAAATTTTTCGGTATTTTTGGGCCCAAAAACTTTTTGGAACCCCTAAATACAACCCTGAAAATGGTCCGATCGGGCCCATTTTAAATAGGCTTCGTGCGGTGATGGATTCCAACGTGCCTACCAAATTTCGTTAAAATCAATTAACTCTTTCGAAAGTTATTGCCCGCACACATATATATATATATATATGTATATATATAAATATATATATATACATACATATATATATAAACATTTTCAAAAATGGTGCCAAAGTGTTCAGGAGGCTATGAAACGTCGAGAAATTTTGGTCCGACCCCTAGGTCCCGCCATCCGACCGACGCCAATAGTGTATGTGCCATATGGCAAATACACTAATAATATTAATATGCAAAAATTAAAAAAAAAAGTCAAGAGGTGTTATGGGACACCCGACAGAAGCTATGCTTTTTACGTATTGCATATAGGTAAAACCGAATTTATCAAAGCTATAGACAATACAATTGAAAAGTTATTATTTGACTGCCATTTTGAAATCTGATGCAATTTTATTTTTTTGTATCCTATAAAACTCTTAAATATCAATTTTCAAAAGATCAGATATTTTTTTACAAAAGTACTTATGGCTGTCATTTTGAAATCTGCCGCCATTTATTTTTGTCCTATAAAATTCTTAAATATCAATTTTCAAAAAGATCGGATAATTTTTACAAAAGTACATATGGCCGCCATTTTATTTTTTATGTCCTATAAAACTCTTAAAATAATTTTTACAAAAGTACATATGACCGCCATTTTTAAATCTGACGCCATTTTATTTTTTTGTGTCCTATAAAACTCTTACTGCGCGTGCGGCAGTATATTACTTTAACCGCTGGCCATAGCTATAGATATACTTTTATTAATAACATGAGCGTGACGTGACGTGACGTGAGCGTGACGCGAATCTAAAAGTTTACCCTCTGCTAGATATCGTCTAACGCGCCTATAGAAGAATAGCTTCAAAAAAAAAAAACGATAACTAGATGAATCGAGGTGTAAACAATATTATTAATTTCGCGACTGTATATCTACTGAAATTATTTCGATATAATTTTCTTTTTTGAAATTTTATCAGTCCACCTTCTGACTACGAGTGGCATAAGTGATGACAAGGCAGCTTTTATGTCTCAACATCTAGTATATATGTTGTGTTGATGCTGTCATATTATATAAGGTAGTACGATGTAAGGACGCATCGGAGCATCCCGTATTACAGCATGCTCATTCAACTGACAAAAAGTGAACCACTCCAAACTTGGAGAGAATTTGAAATTCAAATTATCTACGTACTAATACAGCCTGTATGTTTTGGGAGTTATTAAATATAACATTTTATAGATTGTATCAAAATCAACGGGTTTTTTTCTGCCACAGTTATCAAGTCAAAAATTAACATTATTGAAGCTATGCTTCTATAGGCGCGTTAGACGATTTCTGGGAGGGGAAAAACTTATGGATTCGCGTCACGTCACCGACATGCTCATGTTAAAAGTATATCTACTGTCCGATCCTTTTGAAAATTAATATCTGAGAGTTTTATAGAACACAAAAAAATAAAATGGCGGTCATATGTACTTTTGTAAAAATTATCAGATCTTTTTGAAAAACGATATTTAAGAGTTTTGTAGGACACAAAAAAATAAAATTGCATCAGATTTCAAAATGGCGGTCAAATAATAACTTTTCAATTGTATAATTGTCTATATAGCTTTGATAAATTTGGTTTTAGGTATATACAATGCGTAAAAAGCATAACTTCTGTCGGGTGTCCCATTACACCTTTTGACTTTTTTTTATTAAGTAAACCTAAAATCCAATGATACTTTCAACAGTTCTTAGATTAGAATCTGGAACCAGGGTCGTAGCTGAAACCAAATTTTGGGGCATCAGATTTAAAGTTGAGTGCAAAAGGTAAAAAATTACAAAAAGAAGGATATAACTATATGTTGGTTATTTTTAAGGTAGGACGTAGCCCCTCTACGTCCCCTTTAGCATCGGCCCTGGTTTGAAATAGAAAATGTGTTTAACTAAATTTATTTATTGTAGATTATAGACGCTCGATAACTGAGGTCATTAGCGTCTTATCAAATTAAAACGACATCACAAAACATATACCTATGAGCGGAGACTGTTATCAGCACGCTAACCATTACACCAGGCCTAGATTTAAAACTATTTTTTATTTTTATATTTTTTTTATGACCTAAACGGACGGATTTCATAAAAAAACATTTTTTACTCAGAAATCAGACAAAATCAGACCCCGGACACGTAGAAAAGACACGCTTATGAACTATACGTGAATTGTAACTGTAATTGAAACGCTTTTAAAATATTTAATTTTTCGCTAAGTATAATCAGAAAATGATCCACAAATGTGTCTTTTATGGGCGTCCGGAGTCACACGCTTTCGTTCCTACATAAACATGCGTGAATTATAAGGAAACGCTTAAAAAATATTTAATCTTTCGCTAAATATAACCAGAAAATGATCCACAAGTGTGTCCTTTCTGGACGTCCGGAGTTCGACACGCTTTCGTTCCTACATAACATGAATTATAAGGAAACGCTTACATTACAAAGTATATTTTAATCTTTAGCTAAGTATAATTGCAGTCTGCAGACAACGATCCACAAGTGTGTCCTTTCTGGGCGCCCGGAGTCCGACACAATCTTTCGTTCGTATTTGGAATTCTATTTTGACGCTCATTGTATTTATTATATTAATAGCTACAAAAGCCTAACATATAAAACCGTATATAGTAGAGATGAAGTATCGATAGGGTTGGGTTAATCAATAAAAACAAGGGTCACTGTATGATATTTATATAATATATTATGTAAGTATCTCTTGAACAAACAACATCGGAATAACATATGAGTTAGTTTAAATGTTTCGCTCACAAAAACGGACTGTCGCTCGTAAAATAGCTATAAACTTTATTGATCTTATATTCTTTGATTGATATTTTCATTTGTATTAATGCAAAGCTTCAATACAAAACAAATACCTACACGTTTTTTGCTTGAAAAGCTTTATATATTACGTATAGTACGGTTCGAAAATAATTGTCAGTGATTCATACACTCTTAGTTTTAGTTATAAGTTTTTATGTATGGTATGCCAATCACGGGCATATAGCGTAAAAAACGAATTCTGATTTTGGGGTGGCAAATTATTTTTTTTATTAGAAATCTTATAAAATTCTGAGTAACGCAAAATAGTTTTTTCTTTTGAGCAACGAAGTCGCATTCATTCATTAATTTTATTTTGAAATGAATTATTATAACCGAATAATCAAATCAATATTTTTAAGGCGTGCTATTTTACCAGATTAGGTAATCTGTTTGGTTTCTGTTAGATCCTTATTGAACGAACAGGTTCGCATAAATAGCTGCTGTAAATATTTATGCCCAGTATTCAACATTATGGGCAGAACTATCCACGCAAATATACCGTATGTTGTGTACTACGATATTATGTATACAATAAATATCATGTTCTGTGATACCAGCTGGAAAATTCAACTAATCACGATTTGAATATTTAAAATATCAAATATACCCGTCCTTCCACCACATAGACCCATTACTCACACCAGCTTTTAAGGGTCATAATTATTTCGGGTTGAAGTTATTAGGATAACAGTAGTAATAGGGGCGAGTTAGACAGACAGCGATTTAGATATGGTATTTTATTTTCTATTCTTCTGGTCTTGTGTTTGAAAAACGCACACGGATGTGCCAAATCTCTGCTAAAACACGTACCTGAAAAACGCACCCGGACGTGAATAATAAACGCGCGTACTTGAATGTACTTGTTTTTAGTTAGACACATCCGTGTGCGTTTTTAAAGTTTTTCAAATAATTACACGGACGTGAAAAACGCACACGGACGGGAAATTTTTTCAAGTACGTGCGTTTATTTTTCACGTCCGGGTGCGTTTTTCACGTACGTGTTTTAGTGTCTATACAACCCTATAAAATTTTGAATTAATTATTATTAAAAAAATTAATAAATTGTAAATATTAATTGGTGCTAGGCCTAAATAAGCCTAGTTGTATTTACATACTGTACTCAGTACGGTCTGAAATTACACATTCTATCCTGTCTGGTTGTAATCTTAGAGTTTCGATTATACATCAGATTTATAAGTCTCGTTCAATAAAAACGTGAAATATAGACGCTAATGACCTCAGTTGTCTAGCGTCTATAGTCTACAATATCTCTATCTACGACCATTAAATAAATCTTTTTGACAAACATACCCAAGGGTACACGTACAACATATGATGCACCTTGTATACATATTGGGTAGTTAGTTAGGCCGAAAGGTACTGTGCGAACAATAGCATCTGGTTGTGCGGTCAGTTTCAGACCGCCATCACACGCTGTGCGTGCGTTTCGCTATACAGGGTGTCGCAGAAATAGTACCGAGTGATTTGAAGACATGTTCGTTGCGAATTTCGAAAAAAAATAGTAACGGGGAAGATAAACCGACATTAATACGAGTGAAGCCGCGGGTAAATTCTAGTAATAAATAAATATCTTCTTAGGTAAAAAGCAAACAAAAAAAAATGATACCGTCAGGAGTGGGGGAAATGAGCTGCTAGCGGGGAACCGGAACCGATTGGCTGGTGGGTAGGTATATATGAATGCGTTGAAGGGGAAACTCGATCGACACGCCCCATTCTGTTTATAAACGACACCGTCAGGAGTGGGGGGAATGAGTTGCTAGCGGAGAACCGGAATCGATTGGCTGGCGGGTAGTGTAAGTACGAATGCGTTGAGGGGGAAACTCGATCGACACGCCTCTTTCTGTTTATAAACGACACCGTCAGGAGTGGGGGAAATGAGTTGAAAGCGGGGAACCAGAATGCGTTGAAGAGGAACCTCAATCGACACGCCCCTTTCTGTTCAGTGTGTACTTGGTTATAAATGTTTATTTAGAGTTTAATTCTAATTTTTTTATAATGAATGTATCTACATTTTTTACAACTGAGTAACAGAAATGATAAAACCTGAGTTTTTAAAATTTTGATAATTAAATATCTTGTTAAATAATTATTCGCTTAAAATGTTCGGCGTCATTTCTTGAACATACTGTACAGAGATATACAAAGCAAAACGGCGGAGAATTCCCCGATGTCCTAACAAATAGAGTACCTACCTCTATCTACCCTACCGAGTCCCTGTAACCGACACAATTCCCAAAGGTGGCCCGTCCCAACTATAAGCTATCTCCGTATCAAACAACACCAGTAACCCTCTAGCGGCGACAGCAGAACTACTCGCTTACCTATCGTTAACTAACTTCACTGTTGTCCCGTTTTGTTGAATCGGCAAAGATTTTAAACCAAAAAGGGAAAAGAAAGAGATTGTAGATTATAGACGCCCGATAACTGAACCCAAAAAGGCACTATGTAATAATGAATATATTCATAATTTCTCAGCCATTTATTTGAACTAAAACTTCTTTGGTCACAGTGGCATCAAACGGATATAGATAAACGTACCGGAAGTATAACCGTTTCCACGTAGTGACGGATACGGTACTGGAAAAAATAACAAGAGCACGGAAGCTGTCAATTTTTGGAGTTTACTCCTTAGGAATCGATTTTCATATAAGGCTCCCGGTATGGAAATTTTATGAGGAGTAAAATTTACACAAGCGTTAACTAAAAAGCGTAACGTTTTTCTGCGCAACCTACCTTGCGCACCTTTCAATGTATGTGTATACTTGTAACAGCCGTATACGTATGTAAGTATGTATGTTTGCCTACTTTAAGGAGTAAACTCCAGTCGAGGGTCGGAACTGACAAACACTTTTTTTATTGAAGTGTAGTAAGTGAGCGGGAGTGAGAGAGTTTTACTTCTACCGCTCTTTTTTTTTCAAAATTACAATAAAGTTTTCTTCGTTTCTATATGTTTTTATAAATACAATATCTATATTTTTCTCGTAAATTTTCAATGAAGGCTTGGTTGAGCTTTTTTTTAATGATGCGATTTTTTTATTTTAAACTGTTCTTGTGGCTTGAGAAAAGCCCATGCATGGTGTCCACTTTTTTCTCAAGACCAAATTCCCGGACATTCCCTGACCGAATCTGATTTTTTCCCTGACTTTTTTGAAAATTTTTCTTTACTTCAAACCTAAACTAACGAACTTTAATAGGACCTAATCAAATTTTTTACCCCTGACCCTTTTCAAAAGTTTCAAAAGTTAAAAAAGTTAAAAAAGGTACAATTATTATACGACACAAACTCATTGTTTATGCAACTTTCAGCATCAAAAATTACAAAAGTGTTAAAAGTCTGCTCTGTTGAAATTTTTCCCTGACCACTTTTCAAATCCCCTGACTTTCCATGACTTTCCCCGACACAAAAAAAATTTCCTGACATTCCCTGACTTTCCAGAATTCCCTGACCTGTGGACACCCTGCCATGTCGTTGGGATGACGTTACTAAAATTCCTATATTACAAGGCTCCAGAGAGTCCAGATCCCAGGTTATTTTTTGTGAAGTAGTAACAGTATCAAGTGTACACAAATTTACAAACACACTTTAGGTCATTATATACAGGGTGTTTGGGTAAAGGTATTCAGAAATTCAAAGGCATGTAACACTCATCAAAATAAGCCAAAAAGTTCATATAAACGTATGGCCTAAAATGCACTCTTAGGGAAGTATAGGCCCTTTTAAAGGCGGGGGAGCAAAAGCTTTTTACCCTTTTTTTTTCTATAAATTGAAAATTTGTGGGCATTTTTACGTAAAAAAGAAGTTTTTTTAAATCGATATCGCCAACCGTTTTTAAGTAAATTGGATTTGAAAATTGCCATCTTTTACAAATTATGATTTATTAATATTCTCTGCGAACGTTAAAACTCGATTTACTCGAAAACTGTAACCGATGTCGATTTAAACGAAAAATACCTTTTTGAAGTAGAAATATCTAATAATTGACAATTTATGGTTAAAATAGAAAAAAATTTGAACAAAAAAAAGTTACAGGGTAAAATGACCCTCCCCCTACCGAAAGAGATGCCCCAGATTTTGATAACCAAAAATGAACTGTCCCATCTTATTGAGCCTGAAAAATTAGGTAAATGCCCAGAAATTTGTCTATTTATCTTTTACCGTTCTCCAAATAATAGAAAAAAAACAATTTCATCTGAACACGTTTAAGGGCCTTTGCTTCGCCCTAAGGGTGCGTTTTAGACTATATGTTTATATGAACTTTTTGACTTATTTTGATGAGCACTGCATGCCTTTGCATTTCTGAATACCTTTACCCGAACACCCTGTATACATATTATTAATATTTTTACAATTCATTTATTTTTGCGTGTTTATTAAAACAAAAACTAATTAAAAACCACTTACATAATGGTTGAATACTTTTGTAAAATGCTTCAGAATTAAACAGAAATATTTAAATTAAAATCTGTGCTCACAACTAAAATCATTAATTATTATAAACATTTTTTACACAAAAAATAACTAACAATAATTGTTTTTGTAAAAACAATGGAAACCAATTAGGCGGAAACTTATAAATAAATTACTACGTTTCAATTATTTTACAATTTCACAGGAAAAAAATAGGTAAACAATTTTTCTCCGCAAATAAGCTTTTGTAAAAATGTAGGTAAAAAAAGAAAAAAAAAGATTTTTTTTGTTTAGTTTCGTAATTATTATAAAAAGCGTGATAGTTAAACTGTATGATCATTTGTTACACTCACGACCTACGGTTTTATAATTATAAACCTAAATACAATATTATTTTTTATTTTTAGTACATTTCATTAAAAGCATGTTAAAAATACTTCTAGCTATTTTATTTTTTAAATTTTTAATCGTAAAAGACGTAAAAACTACTGGAGAAACGTTCTCCCACCAACACCGAGACTTCCACCACATGTTTTTTAAACTTGTTAACTTCCCATTGGAAGACTGTTATTGTATTGGGTCCGAAAATCGAAATCAAAATGTATAACAAATTTTTATGTTTCAAGGTCACTACACTATTTTTAGAAAGATGTCTGTATGTGTGTGGGTGTACGTGTGTACATACGTACGTACGTATGTGTCCATTTCTTTCTAAAACGAAATCTCGAGAATGAAAAATGATATCGACTGCGTTAGGGTGCCAATCGACGCGTATATTAACGTAAATATGATCTGAAAGAAATTTTTTCAAAATCGGTTTAGCCGTTCTTTTTTCTTAATCAAATAGACTTCAAAAAAGTAGATTTTACACAATATCTCGCGAATAAAAATTATATCGACTTCGTAAGGGTGTCAATCGAAGCGTGTTAATGTCATTTTGATCCGATATAAATTTTATAAAAATCGGTTCAGGCGTTTTTTTTTAATTATTATTAAAAATTAATAATAATTATGTTTTAATGATTAAAATGATTACTTTTTTGTGTAATATCTGATTTAATTAATATTAGTAAATATTTATCAAACTGGGAATTTCGTCGTGTGGACCTCAAGGGACGCACTTTAGTTCTAATAGACGACCCACCTCACGGCTTGTTTTTTAAATTTTTAGTCATAAAAGACTTGTAAAAACTACTGGAGACACGTTCTCCCACCAATATCGATACTTCCACCACATGTTTTTTTAAACTTGTTATTATTATAGCCAAAATACAAAAATATCGTATTTTCATCGATACTACATACTCTTGCAAAGTTTCAAGTCAGTTTGGACAAGTGCAATTGTAGATTATAGACGCTCGACAACAGAGGTCATTAGCGACAAGTGGAAATGAGTAAAAAATGCGTTACAAGAAGAACTCAAATAGTTGTCATGTCTCCTTACGCAACTCAAATAGTTCTTATGTTCCCTTACACAACTCATTTGACTCTCGACTCATTGCTTTTTTAAAGAGTCATATCGCAAAAAAAGAAAACATATAAGTTCCATTTATAGAAGCTGATTGTTACTTTAAAAATAAAAAGGATGGTTAGTTATTGACATAATTATATCTAGAGTACAACCATCATAAAATGAACCAGTATGTGTCCAAAAACAGTGATGTAGGCATAAATTATTTGATACGGGTTTAACACACATGATACCTCCCCACTCCCTCTTAATCTTTAATCCTTACCGGTCTAACTATAAACACACAGGTATTATACAAAGTGAAAAGCTGTAGACATCAAAGCACCTTTGAAATACGCTTCGAGCTCCATTTGATTACAACTGTCAAATGCAGCCAAGGACTCGCTCTTAAAGACTTGTGCCCGGTTTATTAGTCAGTAGCTGTTCACGATTTATTTCAACCGGGCGCATTCTAATAAAAACTCTGGTTGCAGTGCCAAACCCTGCCGACAATATAGTGTATTGTTACAAAACTGTTTTCTAAGTTGGCGGAATAAATATTTATTTAAAATATTTATTTACAATAATTAAAAACACAACAATAATAAATACAACAACCAAAAGTCAGTTCTAACAATCAACACAAGAAATTAACACTTAACTATATACAATTGACTACACCAATATTTATTTTATCAGGTGAATTTGTATCACAGAACTATTTATATCACTGTATTTATATCAGATTTATTTCTAACGTTTATTTATGTCGGTCATTTACTCAGTTACTTCAGTACTATTTATTTATATCTACTCCACTATTTATATCACTGTACTGACTGATTCGACCGTTGATTGGCTAATATATATATTACTGATCCGCTTGGTTGCACGACTCACCATTGACTGACTGCCTGACTCACCGTTGACTGTTGTTTATATAGGCCGCGTGGCTGAAACACAGTACGTTCTCGCTTTCTCTAGAACTTTCGTGCAGGTACCAGTTGTTACAGTAAGCGGACCCCCGTTTCTCAGAACTCTTGCCTGCCGGTTATATACAGGGTGATCCATAACAATATATTTATTAATACAGAATGTGGCTTTATTATGTAAACTTGTTTGTTTTTGGACAAAATAAAAAATTTGCCTCCTTAATACATCCCTTAAAATAACATTTTTTTCTTAATGGCAAGATTACTATCAATTTAAAATCTGCACCAAATTAAATACACCCTTCAGTAAGTAAACCTGTACCCGCAAACTAGTGTTTTCATAAATTTGTAAGTCCGGCCCTATCGGGCCGATTTTATTAATATTTTAACGGTACCATGTCAGTATCTTCAGGAGAAGATCAAAAATTAAACTAAACTTTTAGTTTTATTATTTCCTGATGATGCTAACTTGGTTGGCGAAACACTAACAATTTTTCTCGACGCACGTTTCGTAAATCATGTCAGTATCATCAAGAGAAGATTAAAACTAAACTTTTTGATTTTTTAACCGACTTTAAAAAAAGGAGGAAGTTCTCAATTCGGTTGTATTTTTTTTATGTTTGTTACCTCAGAACTCCGTCATTTATAAACCGATTTGGAAATTTTTTTTTATTGGATAGGGTAGGTATACTTCGAAGTTGGTCCCATATAAATTTTACTTAAATCGGTTCAGTAGTTCGACTGATTTTAATAAAAGTGAGTAGCGGCGTGTGATTCCTTTAAGGTAAATGTCACTTTTTGGCACATCACACAGTAATTTTGGAGAAGTGAATCTATTGGCAAGCGACTGAACTGCGTATTGCAAAGCCACTAAAAAGTAAAAAATAGAAAACTTTTTAACAAAAAAAACCTCCTTTAAAAAGCCACTAAAAAGAGGAAATTATGAAATTTTGAGATCTGCGCGAATTTAATAAAATATTAAGTCGGTTAAAAAGAAAATATTAAACACTATATTATACTTTTTAACCGACTTCATATTTTATTAAATTGGCGCAAATCTCAAAATTTCATTATTTTCCTCTTTTTAGTGGCTTTTTGAAAGGGGTTTTTTTTTAAGTTTTTTTAGTTTTAATTGTCGCCTGATGATGCTAATGTAATAAACGAAACATGCGCCGAAAAAAAATGTTAGTGTTTTAGAATTCTGTAACGACTGTTTTAATTCTATTCACTAAAAACTGTATTTTTACTGTTACTACGTGCTTCTCTCATTAAAAATCGATACGAATTTCCAAATTTGCCTCAGGTAATATTAAATATTCAATACTTCAACATCATGCCGCGAGTTATTGATTTTATTGAAACGGCCACTGCAAATGAATTTCGTATCAATTTCAAATAAAATATTCTGTAACAGAAGTTGGTAGAGTGCTAACATTTTTTTAATTTCAAAAATGTGAAGATTATAAATAAACCGGTGACCTTAAATAAATATAAAAAAATAGGTAGGTATCCTGTATCGCGGGTACAGAAAGATGATATGAATATCGTTAAACACAAATAATTTTATTCATTGTCATGGGAAGAAATACATCCACTTTTTTTTATCTTATAAAACCAAAATATAGGTTGATCCCGCCAAAAACATACATGTAAAAAAACAGACCAAGTTCTCATCAGGACTGTGTTATTATGAAAAAAATAACTGAAATGTAGAAATTATGCCAAAAGATATGTATAGCTATGGCCAGCGGTGAAACTAATATAGTATGCCAAGTTCCTTGCCTACACGTTATTCGCAGTAAATTGATAAATTTCCAGTTCAAACTTGGCAAGCTTTCACGGGTCTCAGTATTGCTCAGTTCTTCAAAAACTTCAAAAGTTGCCATGTTTGATCTGGAAATTTATAATTTACTGCTAATAACGTGTAGGCAAGGAACTCGGCATACTATATTACTTTCACCGCTGGCCATAGTTATAGATATCTTTTAATAACATGACCGTGATGCGAATCTAAAGTGTACCCCCTGCCAGAAATCGTCTAACGCGCCTATAGAAGCATAGCTTCAAAAATGATTGAACGTGACTCCAAAATTGTTTTTGTTTGGGGCGACAGGAAACCTTAAACTAACCTTGAGTATTCGGTTTTTTTAATGTTCAAATTGGTGTTAAAGCGAGCGAAGGCGAGGGCAAAAGGTCGCAAATAAAATAAAAATATCCTACCCGATGTGTTTTTTTTTGAACACGGAGTATTATAGAGAGGGTTGATGTTCTATATATAATATATAGATGATGGATATCTATATTGCCTCATGTCATTTTATCTTGTGTTATTTATTGTGTTAGGGGGTTGCGACCCCTGATCACAATCATCAGCCCTTAACGCTTCAAGCGCTATCAACGACAAATTGATTTTTAATATGGTTCACATTATTACATGTGGCAATAAGATGACCTTGATAAACCAATCACAGATAGTCCAAACTCCCACCGTGCAAACACTACTAAAATTTTGTTATTGAACTTATCAGATAATATGATGGAAAACATCAAATCGGTGGCAAGCACCCCAGCGGAGGCCCTACCTAGAAGTAGGGAAAAAATGCCTAATATGGCATCACAGCACCCTTTTAAAGCGTAGTCGTGTCTATAAACTAAACTAATTGATACATAATTCTCACTATCCAGTTAGTGATGGGCGATACGAAATGTTTTTACAATCGAAACAATTGAAATCGTTCATAATAACAATCGAGTCCACAACCGACTCGAAGTTTGATTTTATAGCAATAACAGCAAATGAGAATACCCACATATAATCGCGAATCAAGGTTATATGCTAGTCGACTGACGTTCACGCGACTCGTTGATTGTTCACTGTTCAGTCGGTACTCACTATTGAATTCGTATTACACGATTACTGCACAATCGACCATCGACTCGACCACAGTTGTTGAGTAATGAACGATTGTATATTATGTGGCTCTCGACAGTGTACGATTCAGTACTATATGCGACTCGGTCTCGGTGAACTATGAAACAACAACAATCGAGTCCAAGTAACAATCATCGTGAGTCATCGAGATGTTTGAACAATCGAGACAATCGACTAAAACATCTCGTATCGCGCATCACAATATCCAGTCCTCCAAAGTAAAGGGAAACATGGGACCTGGGGTTGAACTAAACACTTAGTAATACGTTAATATTAAAATAGTTTGCGGTTTCTAAGTATCTTTATTATTTATGAGTAGATGCTGTGCGTGTAGTACCTTGTGCTGAGAATACTTTTTGCTAAAAATATGTTAAATTAATATTTGATGATTAAAAAAATGGGTGTGTGCTTACCACAAGTGAAAACTTCAGATTTTCTAATTTTAAAATATATACATAATTTTTTAATCACACAGTTTAATCATGAATATATTAAAATCGGCCTATACAATTAAATTTAATGAATATAATACCTTAACGATAATATTAAGTTTTAGTGTCATCTGTTAGCGCACTTGTGAACTACACACTATTACCAGCATATTGCAAATATGTGTTTGTGTTTGAGCCGAGTAACCCCGATTGTCACCGTTGGGTGCGTTTCACATCTTTGTTGTTAACTGCCCGGGCAAAGCGCGCCTAAGGAAGTTTTCACTTCAAAAAAACTTACGAAAAGTCCGCTTCAAATTTGTCTTAGCACCATTAGATCTTATGATGCTATTCTGCACCTTTGATCGATGCTATGGTGCTGTTAAATTTTTGTCACCTTCTAACTTTAACATAAAATGGGAGCCGAAAGTTGGTGAGTGGTTTCTTAATAACAACTTACTATATAATAGCATAATTTCAACATTTCAATAGAAACAGTTATTTGCAAGTTTAATTTAAGCAAACACTGTATAACTTTGTTGTATAATATTCAAAGAGTGCGGTTACTACCTATATCCTTATTATTAATATTTAACATGTATAATATATTTGCATAATTTGCAAAATTCATTAATTCAGACGTCAGAATAAAAATTACAAACTATTACAAGCCCCTAATGAGCTATAGTAAACGTCATTTTTTTATTAAACGGTTTTATTTACTATTTAGCCTGATCCCGTATATTTGTTTGTTTGTTACTATCTTTGTTTCAAATCTTGCGACAGCTTTTTCAACTACTTCTACTTAACCGATTCTTATGAAACTTTGCACACACATTGAGTTCCCGTGACAATACAATAATATGGTAACGAGGATCTAATGATGGAATCAGGAGGTGGACAGTTGAAAGGATGAGGAGTTTGCATAAAGATACGGGCCAGAAATCAAACTAAAAATTAGAAAATAAAAATAGGTAAAAAAACTTTTAAGTTAAACGGTTTTATTTTAAATCAACAGCTGTACCAAAAACTAAAAAATAATTAGAACACAAACCAAGGAGCACTTTGTGTCGCTGCGTCAGCGGAATAAGTAATAATTTGGGACTTTTAACAGACTAAAATAAAAACGAGGGGCGCATTTGAAATATTTCTGTTGGTGGGCTTGGAAAAACATTTTTCTAATTTTTATGCCCCCCACGTTTTTATTTTAGTCTGTTGAAAGTCCCAGATTATTACTTATTCCGCTGACGCAGCGACACAAAATTCCCCTTAGTTTGTGTCCTAATTATTTTCTAGTTTTTTGGTACAGCTGTAGATTTAAAATAAAACCGTTTAACTTAAAAGTTTTTTTACCCATTTTTTTATTGTGTTATTAGAAAGAGCACCTTCTAACTTAAATAATGCCATTGGATTTTTTGGTGTTGGAAAAGTGGGTTACGAATTTCGCGTCGCGGTATCTCGGGAGGGAGGGAGGGGACAGTTTTGTCTGAAACAATGTACGACACGGTGGGGTCTCAATCGCATACGACTGTTTAGAAGAGCTCCCTTAGTATAAATATTAGTCGCGATAAACGAAAATGCAACGGTTTGAATTGTTATTTCTGTTGATCCGTTACTCCAGTGGGTACACTTTAATGTTTTTAGTATCTATACAGTGTACGTACAGTGGGTTAAAGTTGCATAGTTGCACTATCTTATCCAAATGCATTTGCTTAGATGCAACATATGGAATTTCCACATACTTATGTGTACACTGTATACAGGGTGCTGAATTGCTTTGCGGGTAATAGGGATTTAACCCGTAAAATCAAATTTTTGCGATTTCCTGCTCCCCTAACTATTTTAGGAAAAATATCTTCAATTAAAAGATTTAGAACATGAAATTCTGCATCTAAATCATTAAACAAAATTAATTTTGCATGCTTTGTAACGGCAGAAATTTGATATGAAAATGTCAATATTACCTCAAAAACAGATAGCGATAGCCATGGAACTTGAACAAAATGATTAGAAATTATTCTGACAGCTAAAACGTCATCATTTTGTTCAAGTTCCATGGCTATCGCTATCTGTTTTTGAGTTAATATTGACATTTTCATATCAAATTTCTGCCGTTACAAACCATGCAAAATTAATTTTGTTTAATGATTTAGATGCAGAATTTTATGTTCTAAAACTTTGTATTCGAAGATATTTTTCCTAAAATAATTAGGGGAGGAGGAAATCGCAAAAGTTTGATTTTACGGGTTAAATCCCTATTACCCGCAAAACGATTCAGCATCCTGTATATGAAGATATTATTGTAATACAAGGAATGGTCTAAAAGTCCCGAAAAATTGCCTCGCAACTTTAATAATTCACTCATTTTGACTTGAATAACGTCTAATGTTGACATATGTGAAAGAAAACACAGCATGTATAACCATATTAAGGTCTCAGACACAGTAAGTCAGGTGGCCACGTGGAAAAGTACGAGTCTACCGACAGGTACAAACACCACACCCAGGTTCGAATTCCAAAGGCTTTTAATTTTTTTTCGACAGCATCTAACATATTTTTAATTACTCAATTGTGCACCTCAACCAATGGCGTGTCGACAATATTCTATTGCGTGCCACCTATGGCACGCGTGTCATTGGTTCGCCATCCCTGCTCTATGACGAAAGAAAGTGCTCAGTCCCATGAGTTTCGTTATAAGAAAATTTTGACTATATTTTAAATAAATAATTTAACATCATGAAAAAAATTTGTGGAGTATTAAAGCTAGATTATAAAATGACTTGTGATTCATCTGTATATGTAGCGATTACATTATGTGTATAAAGTAGAACCATATTACTGTAATACATTTGCAAAGGATAATTCCGTCATAGCAATTTCACATTGCATCCATTTTAACTTACAGACAAAATTTAAGCAACATGCAAATTTCTTATTATAGGTATAAATATTATTAGTGTATTTGCCATTATATGGCACATAATATACACTATTGGCGTCGGATTGAATAGGTTTTTAAAGTGCTTTTTTTTCCTAATTAAATAATAAAGTCGCTAACACCCGTTATTGTCAAAAAAAAGAGAAGAGCGCGGGTTAAAGTTAAAACTGGAACCGCCATGTCAAAAATATTATTGTATTATGTTTTTTATTTGATGACAATAAATCTTTTATATATATGTGGCGTCGGTCGGATGATGGGACCTAGGGGTCGGACCAAAATTTCACGACGTTTCATAGCCTACTGAACAATTTGCCACCATTTTTGAAAATGTTTATGTATATATGTATGTATAATAATTTATATAAATATATATTTATATTTAAACAAATTTGCGAAATTTTTAAAAAATTAATTCGACCCTGATATTAAGTCTATTTTTTGAAAAAATAACGCTGAATCGACTCCAACACCCCGCACTTTTAGTTTCAAAGATATTAACAGTATCTAAGAGATTTTTGAGTTTTCTTAAAAATGCTCAAAGTAAGAAGTCTGCCCTTTTTGTACAAATTTGCGAAATTTTTGAAATATAAACTCTACTCGATTCGTTCGATATTAAGTCTATTTATAGAAAAAATAACGCTGCATCGACTCCAACACCCCGCACTTTTAGTTTCAAAGATATAAATAGTATCTGAGAGATTTTTGAGTTTTCTTAAAAATGCTAAAAGTAAGAAGACCCCCCCTCTCTGTACAAATTTGCGAAATTTTTGAAAAATAAATTCGACCCGATTCGTTTGATATTAAGTCTATTTATAGAAAAAATAACGGTGAATCGACTGCAACATCCCGCACTTTTAGTTTCAAAGATATAAACAGTAGGTATCTAAAAGATTTTTGAGTTTTCTTAAAAATGCCAAAAATAAGAAGACCCCCCTCTTTGTACAAATTTGCGAAATTTTGAAAAATAAATTCGACCCGATTCGTTTGATATTAAGTCTATTTATAGAAAAAATAACGGTGAATCGACTGCAACATCCCGCACTTTTAGTTTCAAAGATATAAACAGTATCTGCAATATTTAATAATATTTATCAGCAATATTTAATAAACTTTATAACAATATAAACACTTGATACCTCTATATACAGTGTATAAAACGCAGAAAGAATATAGTATATTATACAAAATAAAAAAATAAACTACAGTGGATACATAACCTTACAAAATGAAAACAGAAATAAAAATGCTATTCAAGCATCAAATGCAAATAGAAAACAACAGAGAGACGGCGGTTTGTCGTAATATTAAAAAATTCTACAAATAACGTATTGTAGGGCACTCTTTGTAATACTAAACTACAGTATATTTAATATAACAGAGCTTGTGTATTTATACTGTATGCATAACTTACTACCAAATCGTCGGGTTACAAACAAAAAAGTCATTTTTTAAGATTTTTTTACTTCTATGTATGCAATAAAAAACTACCTTCCTACTAAAATTCAATCAATGTGTGAAAATCTTCACCTACTCTTAGCCTATAAAAACCCAATGGGGTCGTCTCGTATTTTTTTTTTTTTTAGAATTGGAATCTACGTTACAAATAGATATAAAATTAAGAATTTTTCAGAAGCTTTTTCTGCAAAAAAAATTTCCAAAAGTAGGTATGCAGTATTTTTTAAAGTTATTTTAAACATAGAATTATACCGCTACGGAAATGACGTCAATCACAGTCAGCCTTCTCTGACTGGCTGGCTGTAGTTGAATGTACTCTCACGCCTACTGAATTTATTTTTCAAAGTAGATTTAAACATAGAATTATACCGCTACGGAAATTACGTCAATCACAGTCAGTCTTCTCTGACTGGCTGGCTGTAATACTTTCACGCCCACTGATCCATAGATAAAGAGAGATAAATTAAAAACAAACCATAGGTATTTAACATACACCTCTCTTTCCACAGACATAACCTTTCTTTATCTATGCGCGGAAGTGTGTCCGACTCAAGGTTAGTACTCTTATCTGGCTTTGACGTCATCATATGGCGGCTAAGATCATCCGTTTGAAATGAACACATTTTTTTTTCTTGTTTGCAATTAAGAGGAAGGATATAAAAACAAAAAATGTTGGTTTACATTATTTGTTTATGTATTAGGAATAATACTTACTGTTATTATTATCAAATTTCGATACGTGGGACGACCCTATTTGCAATAGTTTAAGTCAGTATACTTTTCTACTTATTAAACTTTATTAGTTATAATTATTATTAATGGCAGCGTGCCTGAGAATAGGCAACAGCCAAGCGTGTAGCGATGCCATTGTTCAAGTGGCGTCTCCTTGGCTCCTCTATTACAAGCCCCCAGTTTACAGGTTCTAATCCGAAAACTGGTAAAAGTATCAAATTGAATTTTCATTTCATTATAAAAAAAATAACAATATGAATTGGTGCTAGACCCAAATAGCCCTGGCTGTTGGTGTTGAGTTAATCATAACATGGATGTAACGGTTAGTGTAGCCGAACTTTGGATCACACTGTCGTGGGTTCGAATCCCACCTCCGCTCATGGATGTTTTGTGATGTCATTTAGTTTTAAGGAAGTTGTTATTTAATGTAATTAAGACGCTAATTATCTAAGACCTAAGTTGTCGACGCGTCTATAATCGATAATAAATAAATAAAATAAATAAATCATGACATGTTCACATTTGATTTTTTAGTTACCATGTTTTGTTTCTATACCGACGATACAGTCTGTGTTCATGTCTACTGAAAATAACAGAAATAACCAATAGAAACGATGCATTCGCCTTTGAACGTCGTCGCCTAACCTAAACAAAGAAGGATGCATTCCTGTTGTCCATTGAACCAAATCGGTTTGAAAGGGTTATCTGCAAACTTATAGAAGAAATCACGCTGAATCAATTCCGATCAGTCACATACTTTCAAAGATATGGACTATTATGCCAAGGATTTTTAAAAATTTTTGAAATGAAAACTTCCTTAGGCGCGCTTTGCCTGGGCTGTTAATAACAGTGATGTGAAACGCACCCGACGGTGATAATAGGGGCTACTCGGCTCAAACACGAACAAGTATTTACAATATGCTGGTAATAGTGTGCAGTAGTTCATAAGTGTGCTAATAGATAACACTAAAAACTTAATACGAGTAAAAAGCCATTTGTAGTTCACAAGTGCGCTAACAGATGACACTAAAACATATATTGTGTAGTTCATAAGTACGCTAACAGATGATACTAAAACTTAATATTATCGTTAAAGGTAAATTTAATTGTATAGGTCGATTTTAATATATTTATGATCAAACTGTGTGATTAAAAAATTATATATATATATTTTAAAATTAATTTATTTAATTTATTGTAAATTATAGACGCGTTCACAGCTTAGGTCATTAGCGTCTTAATTACATTAAATAACAATTAACTTAAAACTAAATGACATCACAAAACATCCATGAGCGGAGGCGGGTTTTAAAATTAGAAAATCTGAAGTTTTCACATCTGTCGTGTGGTCATAAGCACACACCCATTTTTTTATTTAATTTTTACTTTAATATTATCGAGATTATTATTGAGTAAAAATGTCGAAGCAAAAAAACAAGAAAACTGCATTGAAGTTTTGCATTGTATGCTTTTAAATATTCAAAGCTAACTTCTCGGCTTTGTATTGAAAAAGGGTCACAAAGTTTATATTATGTTGTAATATGAATAGCTTGCGTGCACGCGATTCTGGAATAGTTTATTGGAAACGAACAAAAGAGTATCGGGACCTATTTTACTCAAAGCCAACATCGCACTGCGGACAGTTCCGTAATAGCCTAAGAGCCAGTGGCCGGCAGACAGAAAGTATTTTACCAAAGATTAAATTTTTCTCAGTGACTCTCCTATACCTACTATACATGAGGTGGGGAGTCACTAAGCCGAGCGAAGGTAGCGATGACGTCACTCAGGTAAGATAGGTATAAAAATCAGACCAACTTCAAAAGTATTTTACCAAAGCTGCCGCTTGGATATTTTAAAGAATACAACTATTGTTATTAAAAAATGCAATGGCAGACAATTTGGCCGGTTATAACCTCATGGCAGACGTCATTGAAAATTTGAAAAAAAAAAAAAAAAATTCAAAAGTATTTTACCAAATCTGATTTTTATATATGTTGTTTATAATAATATTAAAAGTTTAAATTTAAGACGGCAGACGTTTTCTCCGGTTGTAACTTCCCGGCAGACGGTAAAATCTTACCTATAGTGCGAGTATAAGTACCTACTGTAATCTCTCTTACTTGTATAATATCTGCATGCAAATGGATAATCAAGTAAAAATGAATAATAAACTATGAAAATTATAAAAAAATACTTACTATTTTAGAGTAATAAGTAGGGAAGATGGGTCACTTATAAAATAACAATAATTATAACAATATAAAGACAATAATGGAAATATGATCAAAGTTTTTAATGATACTATTTTAGCGATTTTATCCAGTATATATCCGGTAATTTTATTATAATAAAATCTATTTTAAATTTGCTTGATTCAATTTACAAATTTTAATTGCATTTTTACAGATAATGATCCAGTCGATGATGAGCAAAATGATGAGTCGTATCATGTTGAAAATGATTCCGAACATGAAGTTGACGAATTATAAACGAAAATGTAAACAAAAAAATAGTATCATTAAAAACTTTGATCATATTTCCATTATTGTCATTATATTGTTATAATTATTGTTATTTTATAAGCGACCCATCTTTTCTACTTATTACTCTAAAATAGTAAGTATTTTTTTATAATTTTCATAGTTTATTATTCATTTTTACTTAATTATCCATTTGCATGCAGATATTATAGAAGTAAGAGAGATTACAGTAGGTACTTATACTCGCACTATAGGTAAGATTTTACCGTCTGCGGGGAAGTTACAACCGGAGAAAACGTCTGCCGTCTTAAATTTAAACTTTTAATATTATTATAAACAACATATATAAAAATCAGATTTGGTAAAATACTTTTGAATTTTTTTTTTTTTTTTCAAATTTTCAATGACGTCTGCCATGAGGTTATAACCGGCCAAATTGTCTGCCATTGCATTTTTTAATAACAATAGTTGTATTCTTTAAAATATCCAAGCGGCAGCTTTGGTAAAATACTTTTGAAGTTGGTCTGATTTTTGTACCTATCTTACGTGAGTGACGTCATCGCTACCTTCGCTCGGCTTAGTGACTCCCCATCTCATGTATAGTAGCTATAGGAGAGTCGCTGAGAAAAATTTAAACTTTGGTAAAATACTTTCTGTCTGCCGGCCACTGGCTCTTAAACTATAACTAGGATCGAAACTGCACGGGCGGATTTTCCGCGGCGTTTTTAACGCGGCGGATTGAACGTCCAAATCGAAACCGTGGCTACAAACGAGCGAAACTAGACGAACGGAATATACGTCGCGTTTTTTTTAAATTCTGTCGGCATGAGCGAGTTCAACGCTTTAGATTGCGTTGATATATCGTCACCGCCACAACACGCTAGAAACGAAAAACTTTGTTTAGTGCGGGGCAAACTAGACGAGGCGACGGATCACCGACGGATTTACAGTCTGGGTAAAATGTTCTGATTTCGTTGATATCGTCACCGCCACAACATGCTAGAAACGAAAAACATTATTTAGTGCGGGGCAAACTAGACGAGGCGACGGATGTATAGTCTGGGTAAAATGTTCTGATTTCGTTGATATCGTCATCGCCACAACACGCTAAAACGTGTGGGGCAAACTAGACGAGGCGACGGATCACCGACGGATGTACAGTCTGGGTAAAAAATTGGTGTAAAAATAACCTGTTGACAGTTTGTCTCTTAAAATTGGATGAACTCACCAACGTCGTTTTTCCTTTCTGTTATTTAAAAATAAATTTGCACATACAACGCGCAGCGCAACCTAACACAGTGGGGTCCATTTTGTAAATAGGAAAGAGTTGTATTGTTTTGCGTGAATGTACTAGACGGAAAAACATTTTCTGTTTTGATAAGTAAAATTCAGCGGAAATCTCGTCGCGAAAAACACGCCGCGGAAAATCCACCCGCGTACTGTCGTTCTAACATGCGTAAATAGTCCATTTGTGTAAATAAAAAAAATTGCAGGTCTAGTTAACTCTACTGCACGTATAGATTTAATAGATAATGACTAATCCATCATAAAAGTACTTAATAAAGCCTGACAATATTATAAAACTTTGCGTAAAAGTTTGAAATTGAAAATATGAAAACTATTTTTTTTTCATATGTATAATAAGTTAATAACATTTTATAATCCGTAGCTTACAACTTTAAGTAGGGAATCCTATTATACGCAAAACTTGTATTTTAGTAATAACCATATTTTCCCTACTTTTATTTATTTAAAATAAATAAAACTCTGTGCTTTATTAAATTTATAATGTGTTTTTTAAAACACATAAATGAAATGTACATTAAAAGAATATATATAGCATGCGTACAATAATTAATATTTTATATGATACGACAGCATAGCTAGGCGCGAGTAAAATATAGACTGTGACGTCAGCGTGCAATAATACATATTTTATGCCATACGACCAATACAGGAATATAGTTGCTATGAACGAAGTAAATAAATATTGGATCAAGGTCGATGTTTTTAGCTGTCAGTGAGATTTCGCTTTTTGAAAATGCAATAAAGCTCTAAATATTTCATATATGTGTTACAAAAAATAGTGTATTATACAACTCGTAAAATTCAGTATAAGACGCGAGGGGAGTTGGTACTCTCGCCTGCGGATCGCGTACCAACTTCACCCCTCGCGTCTTAGACTTAATTGTACTAGTTGTATAGACTTCTATTATTAAATTATTTGAATTATTTCCTAAAATATACCTATACATAATATTTAAACAGCACAAATATGAAACATGAAATTTAAGAATTTATGTTTGAGAAAATTGATAAAATATTGTAGGTAGATGTAAAATGTAAATGAATTTGTATGAAAAAAAGAGATTTTTAATTGTGAGGCAAAAAATTTGATATTTAATTACATCATTAAAACTCATTCCATTTGAAATAAATAGCGAACCATTTCATCCATATTATAATAGCATGAAAGCGTTTAATTTGCAGTTTAGCTGATTGATACAGAACTATGTCAAGCCCAAATTAAAAAATATATGCGTATATAAAAAGCGTATGAGACAAGCGCAAGGTCGAAGTTACATTTTTGATTTTCCCCTCCCAGCATTTTTAAAATTAATAAATAATTATTATGAATAAGATCCATGGATATCATAACATGTGTATTAAACCCATAGTATAATAACGTATTTTTAGTGTATTTGCCATATGGCACATACACTATTGGCGTCGGTCGGATGGCGGGACCTAGGGGTCGGACCAAAATTTCTCGACGTTTCATAGCCTCCTGAACACTTTGGCACCATTTTTGGAAAAGTCTGTTTATATATGTATATATATATATATATTTATATATTTATATATTTATATATATATATTTATATATTTATATATATATATATATATGTGTGCGGGCTATAACTTTCGAAAGAGTTAATTGATTTTGACGAAATTTGGTAGGCATGTTGAAATCCATCACCGCACGAAGCCTATTTAAAATGGGCCCAATCGGACCATTTTAAGGGTAGTTTTTAGGGGTTGAAAAATGTTTTTGGGCCCAAAAATGCCGAAAAAACTCTCAGAATCATTTCAAAATTGAAATTTACCCCTTTAGTAACGATTAAAATGTGCTGTTAAAATTTTAATAAAATCGGCCCGACAGGACCGGACTTACAAATTTTATGAAAACACTAGTTTGAGGATAGTGCGAGGATAGTGCTTTACTTACTGAAGGGTGTATTTAATTTGGTACCGAGGTTGCATTGATAAAAATATTGAAATTAAGAAAAAAAATATTATTTTAAGGGATGTATTAAGGGGTTAAATTTTTTAATTTGTTCAAAAACAAACTTAAGTTCACATAATAAAGCCACAATGCCAGTATTAGCAAATACACTATATTGTCGGCAGGGTTTTGGCACTGCGACCCGGGTTTTTTCAGTATAAGACGGTTTTTTACCTTTTTACACTACGGTTACGGTGCATTATTCAGTAATGCCAACTGCATAATAATAAAAGTTACTGTTCTCATTTTGGTATTAAACGGTGTTAAACGTCTTATACGTGCCGTATAAAATAGTAAAATACACAGTATTTATGCCTAGTATAAAACTGGGGAATATTATTAACTTCCCATTGGAAGTTATTGTAATGGGTCCGAAAATCGAAATCAAAATTTTTAACAAATTTTTATGTTTCAAGGTCACTACACTATTTTTAAACTATTTTTGAAAAGATGTCTGTGTGTGTGTGTGTGTGTGTACGTACGTCCGTATGTGTCCATTTCTTTCTATAAGACGAAATCTCGACAATGAAAAATGATATCGACTACGTTAGGGTGCCAATCGACGCGTATTAACGTAAATATGATTTGAAAGAAATTTTTTCAAAATCGGTTCAGCCGTTCTTTTTTCTTAACCAAATCGACCCAAAAAAGTAGATTTTACACAATATCTCGCGAAAAAAAAATTATATCGACTTCGTAAGGGTGTCAATCGAGGCATGTTAACGTCATTTTGATCCGACATAAATTTTATAAAAATCGGTTCAGCAGTTGTTTTTTTTAATTATTGTTAAAAATAAATAATAATTATGTTTTAATGATTAAAATGATTACTTTTCTGTGTAATATCTAATTTAATTATTGTTATTAAATATTTATCAAACTGGGAAGTTCGTCGTGTGGACCTCAAGGGTCGCACATTAGTCCTAATAAACGACCCACCTCACGGCTTGTTTTTTTACATACCGTATCTATAATACCGTTTTATACAAACGTTTTATACCAGAGTATTATACGCATTTATATCACTAGGCATGGGATAGTTAAGGATCAGTCGTGGGAATTGAGGTCCTGCAGACAGAACAAGGATCATGTGGACCACGTCTGTGGGAACGTTACAATGTATATAAAAATAACAAAATGAGATACCAACCAGCTTCATCCCATCCTCTCGCCCATATAAAATGTTTTCAAAAGAATAAAAATAAAAAGCGACGCTGCAGCGCCTTGTATTGATGGCAGATGTTATATATGAGGCTATAGTCGCTCCAGCACCAAAGAAACTTTATAATTAAAATTTTGAAGCAAGTACTGTACGAGGAGTGTTAAATTGACATCGACGACCATAGATAAAATTTTGATCAAAGCTTGTTATAACATAAGTATTCTAATTACAAATTTTTCTTGCTATGTGTTTTAACGGTATTAAACTATGAGAGCGCGATTTTTCTATCAGAGTTCATAAATTATTGTTACAAAACTGTGTTCTGAGTTGGCGGAATAAATATTTATTTACAATAATTAAAAACACAATAATAATGAATGCAACAACGAAAAGTCAGGTCTAACAATTAACACAAGTAAACAATAACTAAACAGTAATTACAAAGCAAAACAAAACAACAATATACAATAACTCGTAATTATTACCACTACACTAGTATTTATTTTATCAATCTATCTATTTATTTCACGGCACTATTTATATCACTGATCCACCGTGGGCTTGACTGCGTGACTCACCGTTGACTGATTCCCACTCACTCGTACTGGCTGTTTATATACGCTGCGTGGCGTAAGCCTAGTGTGTTCTCGCTTTCTCTAGAACTTTCGCGCAGGTACCAGTTGTTCAGTAAGCAGACCCCCGTTTCTCAGAACTCTTGCCTGCCGTTTATATACAGGGTGATCCGTAACAATATCTTTTTAAACTATTCGGTAAGCCGTTCTGAAATTTTGTTTACTTATTTCAGTTACATTAAGAAGCAAGTTTACAAAATTCCATCCATTTCTATAAGTGATTTGAGATAGGTGCCATATACGATCCTTAAGTGACTGCAGCAAACAATTAAAAAATTACAGCACTTAAGTGAACAATCAGCTTTTTAAACGTTTTGAATTAAATAGTAAAACAATTGACTACACTTGGAAGTGAAATTACAAAAGAACACGTAGTGTGCCATGTTGCACATGGATATTACCTTTGCGGATATGTGGTTGGTAGACTTGCGGGTGTGTAGGGTATGAAAATGTGGACAAGAGAACAAATGATTGTAATTAAATATCTGGTATCATGAGTATAATTAAGAATAATATACAAGATATGTGCTTTTAAACCTCATATATAGCTGTTCACAAAACTTTTAAACAAATGCCATCTACAACAAACAATTGGAACAGACGAAACGCTTTTTCATTTATTTTTCACTGCCATCTGTTAGTGAGTTAACTAACTCCTCTACACTATTACCGCGATTGTATTCCCTTTTTCTTACCCCTGCCAATAGTTTCGTCACGACTTTTACTAGTGTAGTATTGTTTATAGAGAAGGCATCAGCGTCATACATGCGCACAAACGAGTTTCGTGCCGGGCTAGTCCATGTTCTGTTTAAAGGGATCGCGCGTGACACAACGGACTTGGCACCGCCTTTCGTGCAGGACGAGTCGATATATTCATCCACTGACAGCTCTCCCCACTACTTTTACTGCGCAGATCGGCCATTTTGCTGATGTGTTCTCTAAACAATACTACTCTAAGCGTGACAGACGTAGATGTGGGAGTAAGAAGAAAGGAAAACCACAACTGTACTAGTGTAGAAGAATTAGTTAACTCGCTAACAGATGGCAGTGAAAAATAAATGAAAAAGCTTTTCCTCTGTTCCAATAAATTGTCCTAGATGGCGCTTATTTAAACGTTTGCAATTGCTTTAATATATGTGAAAGTAGAACGAGAGAGCGTCAAAGTATAACTTTATTTATTTATTGTAAATTATAGAAGCGTCGACAACTTAAATCATTAGCGTTTTGATTAAATTTAATAACAACTCACTTAAAACTAAATGACATCACAAAATATTCATGAGCGGAGGTGGGATTCGAACCCACGACAGCCAAAGTATAACGGTAAGTGAGTAATTTAGATATTGTAGATTATAGACGCTCGACAACAGAGGTCATAAACTTTTTAAATAATTATATTTGAACATATATTTCTTTAACATATTTTTGTGGATTATTGTATAATTGAAACAAATCGGCCATTTTTATTTATCCTTAGCTTAAGGTAATTAAAATCAAAATGTAATGATAGCTCCAGGAAAATAAAAAAAATCTGTGTAGGTCTTATATTAAGCACCTAAATAGAATGTTTTCAAAATATAAAATACGTTTACCGAAGTTCCAAGAATTTTATAAAACATTACAGAGTTTTCAAAGAATAAGTATAGAAAATTTAATCACTTAACAAACTTAAAATTAGATATAAAACATATTGTTCATTTATAAAATTCAAACTTTCACTTTTCAACTTTCTTTGTAAAGTTTTAAAACAAAGCTCGTAATAGATGTTACTAAAATACCTCATAGCTTACGGAAAACAAAAAGTAAAATATAAAAAAAAATTACTGATTAAAATTATTTTTTCTCATATCCATGATTAATATATAAAAAAATGATTTATATAAGAATTACTTCAATTAACTTGTGTATACGTAAATAGGAAAAAAAAAGAATTCACACAAGATCTTGTGTGGATTCTCTTTTTTTTCCTAAAAAAATGATTCACAGTTTTTTTGCGGATAATGTATCTGTTGTTATTTAATGTTTCTTTTTAATTTTTATACGACGTTTCGTCAGTTTCCCGACAGACGCTAATGACCTCTGTTGTCGAGCGTCTATAATCCACAATTCATTCATTCATTCAGTTTCCCGACCGTATCAAGTACTGTATAAGGACAAGAATATAAATTATTAAACTGACGAAACGTCGTAGCTCGTACGAAAATTAAAAAGAAACATTAAATAACAACAGATACATTATCCAAAAAAACTGTGAGTCATTTATTTATTATTACGGATGTTTAAAATATAAATACAACGCTATGCTAAAGTTGAATTTTTAGGATTCATGTTAACCTGTATTGCAAATAGTTTTTTTACGGGCACCCAATGGGAAGTTAGCAGTGTGGTTTTACTCACACACCAAGCCTCTTTTTGAAAACTGTTTTTATGACATTAAGGAATTTTTAAATTTTTATTGTTAACATATGTAATCTAGTCCGAGAGCTAGTGACATTTATTTTTGCAAATTGAAATGTATGTTTAAAACAGTCGCCGTAACAACATATTAAAATTTGAACCTTGAACTAATAATATAAATTTCGTCGGGTATATGACACGTTTAGGGTGATCTGTTACCCCTTTAATACTGACCAATCGATCTGCAAATATTATAATGGCATTATTGGGTCACCGACAAGCTATATAAACAATTTCAGCCTTGAAGCAATAATACTTGTAACCATATTTCTTTTGTTACATGTTGGGGGCGGTTTGCATCCCTCCCATACCGCTATCTTGCGAAATCCCTTACTCAGGGCACTTAAATATGCCTCCCTCAACATTTTCACAAAAATAAGGCCTTGAATAAATAACACCAAAAAATTGTCACTAGCTCTCGGTCTATAACTGTAAATGACGATGTATCCAGCTTGGACATCACAAAATTATACTCTATAGTCTATATCTTGAATGAATGAATTGTGAATTATAGACGCTCGACAAAGTCTATATCTTATCTTACGTTACTAACTAATAGGTGAAGTTAAATAAAAGCTTGTAAAAACTAGTGATGTGCCGGATCGTTAAAAATGTATATCCGCGGATACGGATCTGAATACGGATATTTGGTCTCAAGATCCGCGGATACGGATACGGATCTTAACTTTCTTAGAGTACGCGGCGGTAAATACTAAATATTGCACATCGACCTTTGGAAAGAGACTATCTGTTATGGGAAAAAGTTATTGACCACGATATTAAAAAATAAAAAATAATCTGAATGGAATTTAACTGTTTTTCATTATTACCTAATTACCTATATACGAGTATATATAAAATTTTGTCTATGAATTGAAAATTGATAAGGTAAAAGATCCGTAAAAGATCCGCCAAAAAACTAACGGATACGGATCTTTCTTTTCCCTCGGATATCCGCGGATACGGATCGGATACGGATATCCGGCACATCACTAGTAAAAACACAGTATAATGATCTACGGATAGCAATAGCATTAATACAGTGGTGAAAATTATAAATCTTGAAAAGGTGTTCAGTAAAAAAAACAAAAATTTACTAGGCACCTTTTCGTGTTAAATGAACTGTTATTTTGTTTAAACAGATCTAATGAAACGATAAAATAAAACAAACACAAAAATACATCACCGATTGAGGAATTGTGTAAAATTAGGTCACCCCATGGAACATGGATGGAATGGGAACAATTTTTTTTGCGTCAAGTGTGGTGTTTCAATCTTTGTTAGCATTTTTTTTTAAATTATCACGATAGGTATTATAGCAAAAATAACAGTAGCAGTTGGAAATGTACGTAAGCGGAGCCGCGGGTACAGCTAGTATAATATATTATATTTATGATTAGTTTCTCTGTCCGTTTACTTACGGCACTTGTTATGTAATGGAAACACTTTTGCACGCCTGCATGTTAAATGACCCAATACAGACCGGTATACAGGCATGGAAAGTAGCTATTTTGTAGTGGGTAGTGATGTAAAAATACAGTATTAAACTTTTTTGTGTATTAAAGCCATGGTATAATACCGTATTTTTTCAATATAAAACGGTTTTTTACTTTTTCACACTACGGTTACGGTGCATTATTCAGTATTGCCAACTGCATAATAGGAAAAGTTCCTGTTCTCATTTTGGTATTAAAGCGTTTTAAACGGTATTAAACCGTTTTAAACGGTGTTAAACGTTTTATACGTGCTGTATAAAATAGTAAAATAGGCAGTATTCATACCTAGTATAAAACTGGGGTATATTATTTTTTTTACAAACCGTATAATACCGTTTTATACAAACGTTTTATACCAGAGTATTATACGAATTTATATCACTAGTAGTGGGTGTGGCAAAAAATTTAAGACCGAATATTTAATCTATATTTTCAACCCCGACAACAATTTCTGCTGTATCAAAAACAATTTTCAAAATACAAAATAATAATTAAAGGTGTGTATAAATCCCAGACGTTGTCCAAAACGCAAAACAAAAACAGAACTTCTAGTGATTCAAAACAAGATAAAACTAATTACGAAGTTGAAAACAAAAGCATAATATACGACTTACAAACACTCGATGATGTAAACGAAGATACGAAAGAAAAATTATCGAAGAACATGTTTTGATAAATTAGTGACGCAATTCATTGCTTTCAATCGAGGATGGGGTAAAAACGGAAGCGCATTCCGTGTTTACTTTAACACTGACAACCATCGACATAGAAAATGGATTACGCATTCTTTATCTCATCAAAAATGTTCGGTACTGTGTGTGTCAATCTTTGTCTCTCTAGAAAATTTTATTATTTTCCTCTTTTTTGTGGCTTCTTTGAAGGACGTTCGATTTTTTTTATGAAAAGTTTTTAATTATTATTATACGTTTTTAATTATAATATTACGTCGACGCGAGCGAAGCCTATTATACAGTATCCGATACTTTGAGTTGTGAAGCCTCTATACGTGAACCAAACTTCATTCAAATCAGATCTGAGATTTAAGAGTTATGACGGAACAGAGAGACAGTCGACACACAAACAGAAATTAATCTGAAAAAAATCTGAGCCGTCGTGGGACGCATGGCAGATGTGAAACATTTTCATAGCTCTCCCCCTGCGAAGACAATTAGTGAAAGAATTTTTAGAATCGGTTCAGTAGTTCCAGAGACAATTTATGATTTATTACTTCCCCCGCGAGAAATTCTCTCCCTGTGAAGATAATTAGTGAAAGAATTTTTAGAATCGTTCAGTAGACATAGTTCCAGAGACAAGAATTTATGATTTATTATCCCCCCCCCCCCGCGAGAAATTCTCACGCTGCGAAGATAATTAGTAAAAGAATTTTTACAATCGGTTCAGTAGATATAGTTTCAGAGATAAGAATTTATAATTTATTACCCCCTCGCCCTGCGAGAAACTCTCTCCCTGTGAAAGTATTGAAACAGCAATACAAGATATTTACACACACACACACGTAACAGTATAGTGCGGGATGACGCGACGTACGTTCTGAACGACGTAACATAAGAACGACGTTCCATTCAAACGATTTCACACCCGTGCCTAAAGATGTTTTAAATCAAAAAGCGTTCCTTTACAGTTTTATTGATTTGTTTATTTCCAGAGCGTATAGAAAGAAACCATAACAATGTCATGTCGACAATGCAGAGTCCTTTTCCGGTTCAGTGTATAAACGAGGATTGCACAAGCTAAATAGACCGAGAGCTTGTGACAATTTTTTGGTGTTATTTATTCAAGGCCTTATTTTTGTGAAGGTGTTGAGGGAGGCATATTAAAGTGCCCTGAGTAAGGGATTTTGCTAGATAGCGGTATGGGAGGGATGCAGACCGCTCCCAACATGTAACAAAAAAAATTATCACAATTATTATTGATTCAAGGCTGAAATTGTTTGTATAGCTTGTCGGTGACCCAATAATAACATTATAATATTTGCAGATCGCTTGGTCAGTTTTAAAGGGGTGGCAGATTACCATAAACGTGTCATGTACCCGACGAAATTTATGTTATTAGTTCAAGGTTCAAATTTTAATATGTTATTACGGAGACTGTTTTAAGCATATATTTCAATTTGCAGATCAAAATGTCAGTATTAACCCCCTTGCAGAACGATATAAACACCTAGGCGAGCAAGTTTCACTCAAGAGAGTGGGTTAATACCGACATTTTGTCACTAGCTCTCGATCTAAAATGGGCGTTTTTAAAAAATACGTTTGGATACAGGAAAGTTTAAAATAATTTCATTGAAATGAAACTCAATTAATTTTGTACCATGTCAAAATTCACTGACTTCGCACATAAATCAATTTGGTGAATGTTCAGTAAAATATGGTTATTATACCCAATAGGAAAATAAATATAAATTTAATTCACTCACATCAATGATGGTTTGTTTTAGAGTATAATAAAGCGGTATAGGTACAACGATTTGATCCATTTAATTAAAAATGTATACAGAAAGAGAAATTTCATCAGCAAAATGTTCTATTTAAAAAAACGATTCCGCAAGGTTTCGACATATTGTTAGACGGCTTTGTTTTTCGAAAGGTCAATATTTATACAAAAATAGTAGATTGTATTTCTAGTGTTGTAATGGGGTTTATTACTGGCGAGGTGTCATCTTCCAAGAGATTCGTTCTGATTTTGTGATTTATCTGTATGAAACCTAAATTGGGTAAAATATTATTATTTGACTATAGTCAATATATTGTTACGGAAATTATTTATACCGTTTTATTATGTCCGTAAAAATGCACTTTTATTAGCTACGTAGTTATACACGTGTGGAACGCGCGTCGCCGTTCGCCGGGATGCCCCAATCCAATCCCCTCCATTTCCGCCTCGAGACCATTCACCGTGTGCCGTGTTGGCACAATTAGTTCTCGCCAGTGCCGCTAGGCTAATACATACGCCTTGTTGTTATTGTCTATGGTTATATACGCCAGTAAACCTAAATCGGTAGTACAATAGTCATCAGCCGAACTGAAGCGCCACTGCTTTTGATGCGTGTAACAATATATAGTCAATGCTCAGGGGAGGGGGGCGATTGCCCCTACTGCCCCCCTGGATCAGCGGCTGATTGAAGGGGAATCTCGATCGACACACTGCTTTCTGTTTTTTTGAAGTCACGGTTAAAATAATAAAGCACGCGTTTTTAGAAATGCCACTTAGAAAAAGGAACAGTCCACAATTTTTCGTGCATTTCCGTTAATTCGTTTTCCAAAGAAATAGTTATGGAGTGCAATTTTAATGTAAAATACGCTACGTCAAAAAAGCGTTTAAGAGATAAAATTCTAATTTTAAGGTATCTTTCAGTTTTATCTTTCACACTAAAAACGCTAAATTCACAGCGCGTAGGGAACCTATCTATAAATTAGATTCAATCGATATAATCCATTTATCACTCCAGTCGGCTTGACACACCACAGTGGCAGCTGTAAGTTTAGAGAACGGTTAAAAAAAGAATTAGTACCGACATCTGACGGTGATATCGTGAAACAGATACGAATTATATCATAACCTAAAAATTTAATAAATAAATGAGCTATTGGTATCAGCCAAATGGGCATATTACTATGACATCTGGTGGTAGAAAATTTTATTCGAATAAAAGAAAAATTTACATGCTAATAGTGTAAATTTATGGTGAAATTGTTTATTATAAAAATAGAAAAATATAAACAAAAAGTTTATCGAAAATGGAATCCGCGACGTTTTTTAATGACATGGCATTAAACACTATCAGTTAATGCCCTGTAAAACTTATTTTACATCAAATATTTTTTTAATGGAATGTGAAGAAGCTGTATTTATGAATTAAAAAATTATGTAAGTATTTATATTTTTTTAAACTATAAAACCATAGCAAGTATTGGAATTTTTCCCTTAACTCCGCCATGTTTTTAAAGCCCTGCCCATTTGACAGATCCCAATAATTTTAAACTTGGCGGACGGCTTTGACTGAAAAAAAAACAAATCGAAACCGTTTGATCCAAATTCCGAGAAAATTTTCAAAATTATTCTTTGTATTAATAATTATAAAATAAGTATAAAGTGCTCACTTCCAACGACGTTCCAACAATTTAGATAGACAGATATTATAGATTATAGACGTTTGACAACAAAGCTCATAAGCGTCTAACCGACGATTTCGAATATTTCCAATTTTCAGAAAGTATTTAAAAAGCGATGTCATTTTATTTTTATAATCACAATCGATTTCACAAATCTGTCAATTTATTTTTGTTACATTATGTTACACCCTGTATATACGTTCGGGGATGTGGACAGTTGAACGTACGACATTTATCAAAGTGACAAAATGTTTGCGAAAACTCTCCTTTACTATCAAACGGCAATTAGCAGCGCTGACTGACTGAAGACACATTTAACTGTTGACAAACGATCAGAACTGGCTTTGACAAAAAAAAAGCAAAAGAAAAAAGTATAAGCTCATCCCCTTAGCTTAAAGATGGCGCTAGTTTTAGAATGTTAAATGTTTAAGGGTCGGTTTTAAAGTCAATTTAAAATTAAGCTTATTGTTTATATCACTTCTTTGTATCAGTCGTACAGCCCTAACGGCTCTACTGATTTTGAAAAACTTTTTGAAGCTATGCTTCTATAGGCGCGTTAGACGATTTCTGGCAGGGGAAAAACTTATAGGTTCGCATCACGGTGTAAGCCGTCACGCTCATGTTATTAAAAGTATATCTATAGCTATGGTCAGCGGTGAAAGTAATATACTGGCGCAGTGGCCTATGTAAAATTAATATCTGAGAGTTTTATAGGACACAAAAAAATAAAATGGCGTCAGATTTCAAAATGGCGGCCATATTTACTTTTGTAAAAATTATCCGATCTTTTTGAAAATTGATATTTAAGAGTTTTATAGGACACAAAAAAAGAAAATGGCGTCAGATTTCAAAATGGCGGCCATATACCTACATGTACTTTTGTAAAAATTATCTGATCTTTTTGAAAATTGATATTTAAGAGTTTTATAGGACACCAAAAAAATAAAATGGCGTCAGATTTCAAAATGGCGGTCAAATAACAACTTTTCAATTGTATTGTCTATAGCTTTGATAAATTCGGTTTTATATACAATGCGTAAAAAGCATAGCTTCTGTCGGGTGTCCCCATGACACCCCTTGACTTTTTTTTTGATGTCGCCCTATTTTGGTGCCGGATGGAAGTAAATTTCAAAACACGATATTTTTTGCTTATAGGTCGCTCAATTAAAGTCAGATCGGCTCGAAACCTATCTTAAACGAAAGAGGAGAAATTTCTACATAGATTTTAAACTCAGTATGTAAAATATTATATTTTAAGCTAGGTTCAACAATAAAACTGAGTTTAACGTTAACCCGAATATGTAAAACCAGCCCTAAATAAGTTAATAATACGTTGAACTGAATTGTAGATTACAGACGCTCGACATTTAATAATACGTGTTCATTGAAAGAGCATCATTACAATATAGTTGTTTTCAGGAACGTCAAATTAAATTTGTGTACGCCCTTTCCAAAAGCTCGTTTTCTATTTCAAAAGCGCTCTCACAGAAATTGCATTTCGAATTTGCTGAAAGGTTATTTAATTTTTTATTTAATAAGTTCAAGCTTATATTGTCAATCAAAATATATTATTCGATCAGGAATTATTGCACTGTTATTTGACAAATCCTTTTGTCAAGCTTACAGAATTACATTTTTTTAATTGAAATGGTTTTTTAAAAATGTATGTTGAATGTAAGATCAAAAAATCATTACATTAAAACAGAAATATAATATAAAAAATATAAATTTTAATATGAGTAAGAACTCACCATTGCAGTCGATTCAAATTTGCATTTTCATCTTCTGAAACAAAAATGAAAAAATTAATAAGAAACAAATTCAAAGACGGAATTAAGTATAGGCGACCTTATGATATTTTTTGCCATACCCACTATAAAATAGCTACTTTTCACTTCATTTTCAGTATTTTCAAAAAATTTTGACAGTTCATTTGCGTCGCCAACTTCACTTTTTAGTAGGCCATGAGTAGCTGTCGCAGTGCGCACGCACAGTAAATAGATTATGGAAAATGTTAACTTACCACACTAGTGTGTTTTAAAAACACTTTCAACACACCTGCCTGTTAACTGACCCATTCCATACATACATACATGCATGTTTAGTGTTAACTATTACAAACTTTTTTTGCCTTACCGACTATAAATAGAGTGGGTAAGCCAAAAAAAAGTTTGTAATAGTTAATACTATAATAATTGCAGCTTTAAGACACAGTGAGTGAGATAGCATAGGTAAGTTTTGAGATATATTCTGTGTGTGACATCATGCTAGAGGCAAGCTTTTTTTTCTTTACTTTTTTATTCTAGTGTCTTTGTTTCGTAAAATAACAAAAACATGTAGTAGGTACATTTCAAAACAGCAAACAAAACAATATGTCACACTCCTCTACAAAGGAAAATTATTATTTCTAAAGAAATTGATGTTTGTTTGAATTTGTCTATGACAACATTAAAACGAACTGCAAGAAAATTGATTATCAATACTGTTTTTGCTATACCCACTATAGAATAGCTGCTTTACATGCAAATATCTATTTTTTACATTTTTTCTTTAAGAGCAATTTTTCCGTCAGGTAGAAATATCACCGGACCACGGCCTACAAGCCCGGAAATCATGAAGATTGGAACAATGCCGGTGGGAAAGCTTGCACACCTGGATAAATTGGTGTACGGTGGCTAAACTATACCTATTATAAAACGTAATAATAAATAGCCTAATAATATTATGTCACTCGAAAAGAAGTAGAGTTTTAAACAGTGAATGAATTTTTTAATCGGTTCAGTAGTTATGAACAAGCATTGTTGCCCTTGATTACTTATATACAAGGCCAGACGAAGGTCAATCCCATGATTGAATATTATGAAAGTATTAGAAATACCTTGTATTTTTTGATGTCCATCTTGTGACTTCCTGTGTTTTAACACGACGCGTTTCAGCAACGAGTTGCTATCTTCAGGTGTGGTTAAATTTTTTTAAAAATTACACATTGAGTATCTGTAACACGTTATAATATTGTATTGTAGTGGATTGTGGAGTACTCCACAATCCACTACATAATACGCATGTGCTTAATATTATAACGTGTTACGGATACTCAATGTGTAATTTTTACTTCCCACCTCTACTATGGTAGGGAAGTAATGGATTCAGTCCGAAAACAATATTTCGAGATTTTAACAGATTTTCACGTTTTGAGACCCTAGCAATCGTTTAAGATCATTTTCTGACTGATGTCTGTATGTGTGTGTGTATGTGTGTATGTGTGTATGTGTGTGTGTATGTGGTCAATTTTTCGCCTTCGATATCTTAAGAACGGAACAACATACGGGCATGCCGATTGTTCTATTGTGTTTATCAGCCTTTAACTTAGATCTGATTAGATTTTGAGTCAAATCGGTTCAGTGGATCCTGAGATATTCAAAAAAACGTCCTCAATGTCACGTATTAACATAGGTAAAAAAATATATAAATGAATTCTAGATGTTATAATATGAAAAAAATGTAAATATTTTTTTTCTCTAAAATGTATAGTTTTCGAGAAAAAAAATATTTTACTAAAAAAAATAAAAATTGTACGTAAATCAAGGTAACCATGATTTTTGCTATATTAAGCTAGCCATCAGTAGATCACCAAACAAAAAAGAGGGCCATGCTTTTTTCAAAGAATAAAAATTAAATTGTGTTTTAAAGACCACCAACAGCTAAGGTTATTTGGGCCTAGTCAAAGAATAAAAAAAAAAGAGTGTTTATTTTTTGCAAATATTTACTAGGTGGGAAGTATAGGACTGGTCATCAGTCGAATTTTTTTAAAATTTAACCACACCTGAAGATAGCAACTCGTTGCTGAAACGCATCGTGTTAAAACACAGGAAGTCACAAGATGGACATCAAAAAATACAAGGTATTTCTAATACTTTCATAATATTCATATAGTGACTTGGAGACCCAGCACTCTAAAAATATATCACCATGATTGAATCTGATTCAACTGCTTCTTTTTTAGCAACAAACAAAACTTATTTTTATTTCTTAGGACGGTAATATAAGAAGGACAAATTCAAATAACTCTCATTAATGCGACCGGAGCCGCGGGTACAGCTAGTAACAATATCATTCCGAGAGAAGCATCGATTGATGCGCTTAAAAAACAGGAAAAAAGTCGTTTTAGCCGTGCCTTAGCTTTAATATAGAATAGATCCCTAAATAAGAAAATAGCCTAGATGTGTAAAGAAAAGCTGCACAAGAGTAAGATGAAAAAAAAATCAATTTTTACAAAGCTCCTTTTTCTGATAAGAATACTACGTTTTTAACTGGAAGTTGGATGTTTGAAAACTTAAGCATGACTACAAAACGCTAGAAATGTGAAAATTTCTGCTATGTACAGCGAACGTGATGTGTCGCGGAAGTGACGCAAAGCTCCATTTTCAACTGTGTTTCTCCTTGGTTAGCTGTCACAATTTTTTGAGGTTATGTGTATCTGTCATCATATTCGAATCTGAATATTTACACACCTCTTGTGTTATGAAGTTAGTCACAGAATTAGTTCCATTGTCGACTATAATATGCAACCCTTCTTGTTCAACTGTAAAAATGTTTTGAGGTTATGTGTACCTGTAATCGTATTCGAATCTGAATATTTACAAATCTCTTAAGAGTAGGGAACTCCCCCACCGCTCTACATACGCATCGGAATGGTCAGTCACTTGTTAAAGTACTCCATTCTGCCACACCCTCTTTTATAATTATAATAGCTGGTGACCTTAAATAAATAAATAATGAACCGATTTAAGTAAAATTTATATGGGGCCACCATGAAAATACGCATCAAATTGAGAACCTTATCCTTTTTTGAAGTCGGCTAAAAATACTGTGTGTGTCGTTACACTGCATGATTGAAGTGAATATAGGTATAATAATTATTATTAATTAATTCAACAATGAATTTAATCCACAATGCATCCACTAGGTAGTGAATAGTATTTCTTAACATATCAGTCAGCATATTAAGCCATCATGATTGTTAAACGTCAAAAGATTGTTATAAGATATATAAGAAAAAAATCAGAAGCCACTGTCGGGACCTGAACCCGAAGGTACTCTTATTAGTTAAGAATGACGTAGAAGCCCGAAAGAGAGAGAACGTTGATCTTGCGTGGCCTTGCATTGCACTAATCGGTACCTACTAGTACGACGGACAGAACTCCCCGTACCTCGCGTCTACCTCTCATGAAAACTAGTGGGGCGCGCTCGTCATCGTTTAACGCTTTGCGCAAAAGAAGTATTCACTTCAAAAATAAAAAAAACAAATTGTAGTACATAGCGAAAATTCGAATCAGAAATTTAAAGTGAAGCGCTTGATGTCGTTAAAATTTTAAAAACTAGTCAAGACAAGACAAGAAGAAGTGTTCATGCGCAGAACAGGAGGTAATCTGACTCCAAATATAGAGCAAAGCTATGTACTCTTGTAGTGGTCTTCAGCTGCAACGAGCGAACCCTTCAGTGGGGACTTCTCACTAACAAAACCAAGATTCTCGACAATCCAACATCGGGTCGTTGCGGCTTTCCGTCTCACTAGTTGGGAGAGCAGAGACCGGCAAACTCTATAACAACTACATACGTTTTTTATAATACCTGCTGACATAGGCGTCCTCCCAATTTAGGCCTGGCGCATACAATCAATTTTTAATCGTAAATTATAGACGCTCGACAACAGAGGTCATTAGCGTAATTTTTAATCGCTCAACTGTTTAGTTGTCTGTCAAAAGGTTATGGGATCAGAAGAAACTGCGCATTCTATCGACACTACAGTTGTACTACAAAAAAATCAAAAAACGGCATCGATCGTCTTTTGACTTTTCTGTTGAACAATTATCGATCGGCAGCTCTACATTTATTTATTGTAAATTATAGACGCGTCGACAACTTAGGTCATTAGCGTCTTGATTATACATTAAATAACAACACACTTAAAACTAAATGACATCACAAAACATCCATGAGCGGAGGTGGGATTCGAACCCACGACAGTCTGATTCAAAGGCAGCGACGCTAACCACTGGACCACGACTGTCCTCGGCAGCTCCATACAGCTAATGACGGTAGCTAATAGTGTATGTGCCATATGGCAAATACACTAATAAACCAAGTTGAGCCGTCAAAAACTGCGACCTGTAGAGCTCGGACGTACGTACAGACCAACAGACAACTGCTGTTTACGATTTTCAACTACAATTTTAGGACTTATTATGAAATCGATTCAATTTTAATTATTCATTCATTCAAGAGTGGGGGTAAAAACAAATTACAACTACAAGGAAAGATGCGCGTTCAAAAACTAAGGTTGACATGTCCAAGCATTTTTAAAACACATATCTTCAGGAAATTTTTTATTCACCGCGTTCCACAGCCGGCGAACACACTGTATATAACCTTACTTTAAAACCTAATTAATTATTGTGTCAACCAATGATTATAGTGATCTGTGCGCTAACATCCTCTAGTAGCCATGATCGTGTTATCAATCTACCGAATCTTTTTATGTTTGCAACCATTTTATACTCCATGGGTAATATATTGTATAACTTGGGAACAAGGAATGTTTCTGGCCGAAGTTCTTAGACATTTTTGGAGCTTGCAGGAGAAGATTTAGGGATTGGACTCGGGTGTGATGGGAATGGTTTATTGGATTCATAAATTCTGGAATTCGATGAACAAATAATATAAGAATATTGTCTTAGCGTACAGCTGCTGCATGTTCACAACTCCAAAAGTTAGCGGAAGAAATCTAAAAACTGTTACATTTTATCGAACAATTACTTAATGTTAATTTCTGCCACAATTTAAATTAATTTCTTGAAAATTAACCTAGATATAGCTCCTTGTATGAGCGAAATTCAGCTCTAGCTAGTGTTGCCGTCTAGATCTAGACTTTCTAGGCTCTTGTCTTGTCTAGATTTTCAAGACAAGACTTGCAAAAGAAATTTTCAAGACAACACAAGACAAGACTTTCTTTATCTAGATCAAAACTCTTGCCAAAACTCTAGACAATTTTCAAGAGTCTAGATAAACTAAGTAATAGTATGTAAAAGTTTACTTTACCTATTACTACTAATCTAGACTCTTGAAAATAATCTAGAGTCTTGATATTAGATAAGACAAGAGTTTGTTAATCTAGACTTAGACTTGGTGAAGTCTTGATATTTCAAGACAAAACTTAAGTGAAGTTTGTCTTGATATTTCATGACAAGACAAGACTTTGAAAGTCTTGTTTTGTCTTGTCTAGACGGCAACACTAGTTCTAGCCTCTCTCAAAGTATAAAACAGAGTCTGCAGTTCCTGCATTCAGAGAGGACAGTGTGGTCTAGTAGTTAGCGTTGCGGGCTCTGGATCAGACTGTCGCTGGTTCGAATCCCGCCTCCGTTCATGGATGATTTGTGATGTAATTTAATTTTAAGTGAGTTGTTATTTAATGTAATCAGGACGCTAATGACCTAAGTTGTCGACGCGTCTATAATTTAAAATAAATTAAAATAAATAAATCCTGCGTTCAGGGTACGACACTGAAGTCTTACAAAAGCCTGTTCTACACAGCTTCAATAAAACTAAACTCCCAGACATTCGCGTAATTGGGGATTAAATTTGCATATAGTAATATCGACTTGTGTTCTACATAACACATTGCCCATCGGTCCACGTCTTCTTATCTACAACAATGCAAAGAGCTTTTGGTTCTATTGTTTGTTTTTTCTCTTGTCCTACATCGCAAAAACATACTTACATATGTACGGGAGAACGACTTTCAGGACTTTTAACATCGCTCTACAACGACGACGCATTCTTTTTCTAAAAATAACATTTTTAAAAGCATAGCCTTTCGAAATTTGCAACAGCAATAGGTCTCAATAGTAGATTATAGACGATCGACAGATGAGGTCATTAGCATCTACCCACGTAAGCGCACACTGTAAAAAATGAATGTAACAACACTTTGAAAGTTAAGGTAGAATTCGCTCGATTTTCTAAGTGATTTTACATTATTATTTATTTTTACACAGAAAACTTCATAAAAACTTCATAAAAACTTGGACTTTTACTGTAAAGTTACACAAATTTGTGATTTTTACATAAAGTAAATTAAAATTACATAATTTGTGTAATATTCCAATAAAGTGTGTAAATATTACAAAATAAAATGTATAGTTACATATATAAAATGGATGAATACAAAACAAATTAATGTAAAATTAGTAACGATATCCACTAAGCTACACTGCCCTCAACTGTCGATGTTATTTACAAACAGCCTGTATATACCTACATATATTATTATACCTAATGTTAATGTATCGTATTAAACATATATGTCTTAATCAGGAGATGTAACGAAACATTTTGTGACGTAATAAACCTGTAATTCTCGAAATAAGACAACTTATTCATATTATATTTACATATTATATTATCTTCTTCGCGATAGTTATTACAGCGTTAAGTTTTATTGTTTTATGAGGATTTATTTATAACATCTTTGCCGAGAAGAGATCAAATCAATAAACAAAGAATATAAAATATTTAGTTCTGTCTGTCAGTTTTCAGTTGACGTAAAAACGACTGTTTCATTAGAAAACCTGCCATCCCATTTTTTTAATTTTTTTATATATTGATAACCGCCAATATAGGCGCAACTTTTACTATTTTTCACTGCCGTTAGTGTGTTTATAAGGTATAACCACCACACCATATGCTGGGTTGCAGAAAGTATTGTCAGAATCGGATTTGACAAGTGACAACGATATCTCAGATTGTGATCACACGTATAATTCTCCAAAAGAAACGCATTGTAGAATTTTAAATCGATCCTGTTCGAAAAATAATCGATCGAGCGAAATGATATTTTTTTAAACATGTGTATATACTTACATGTAAAATTGTGTTTTAAAGACCACCAACAGATAAGGTTATTTGGGCCTAGCACCAATTCATATTTTCAGTTCATATTTTCAATTTATTACTTTTTTTTAATTTTTACCAGCTCTCGGGCTAGAACCCGGGAACTGGGAACTAGTAATAGAGAAACCATAGCGACGCCATGTAAACAACAGCATTGCTACACGCTCGGCTATTCTCAAGCCCTGTATACATGTATTTAACATAGTTTTTTGTACAATTTCTACTTCGAAACAACATTTTTCTACACTTGAAAAGCGATGTTTTCCTATGTAGATCAATAATTTGTTGTTGTGTGAGTACAATCTAATGTTCTACATGACAGGAAGTTTGACAACGACATTAGACTGTTCCTGCATGTATAAAAACTGTAATTATATGATCACAGTCTAAGGTCATTGTCATATCAAATGTTTTGACAATACTTTCTGCAATTGACTGAATATGTAGTATACTCGATCCCAGCGTTTCCCAAACTATGTTCCAGGGAACATCTGTCAAAAATTTCAATCCTAAATGATTTATTACTCTATACACTATTTCAGGATGAGACTATAATGTAGAGAGTAATTTTCGATACAGGAAAGTTAACGCGTCCAAATTCGGATTATAAATTAGTACATTAGCTTCTGTAATATCCTGAAACATTAAATCTAATTCTGAAAAACAAAGCACTCGAGAATTTAAATACAGTTGGATTAAATAATTAAAATAAATTTAATATTTTAATCTAAAGATTTAAATCTCTAGCATTTTATAGTGTTGTTTTAGTCATGTTATGGGAGATAATAAAATTGAAGTTGAAGCATTCGCGGAGAACTCGCAAACACGGCACAATACAGAGTTGTATTCAGTTTTATTTGAGAGTATTCTCTAGCAGAAGTTACCCCGCATGCACTTTTCTTCTCGCCTAAAACCGGTTACCGCTCTCCCGACGCTATTTTTAGAGCTTTAACGACTCGGGTAAACGCTAAATGAAGGACCGAGAATCACACTGCAGTTCCTACAGACGAAAATTTAAAAAAAAATTCCTGAAAAAACTTTTTAAAAATTACGTTATCTTTCACACGTAGCCAAAATTTGTTTTCAAAAAATTCGCCTGTAGGATCTGTAGTGTGATTTTCGATCCTTGACTTGGCGTTTACCCGAACTCTTCAGCTTTAAAAATAGCGTCGGGAGAGCGGTGAGCGTTTTTAGGCGAGCGGAAAGGATTTGAGACGAACAGTGCAGCTGGGGTAACTTTCGGTAATGAATATTCTTATGATCGGTTTATCGTACATTTTAATTACGCTGTTTTTTAAATCACACTGTTAAATGACGGATTGCTATGATAACGAAACGTGCAGCACCCAACGAATACGTAGCAATCCAAACTTAACAGTGTGATTAAAAAACAGCGTGATTAAAATGTATGATAAACGCGGTCATTAATGTATTTGTCTATATTATGCTGGGTTACAGAAAGCATTGTCAGAAAATATTTACAGTTTTTACGGTTTCGTACCTTGCAATGAAAAAACTGAACCCTATTAGGACTATTTTATTGTCCGCCTGTCTGTCTGCAAGACCCTTTTTTATACCGACATTTTGTTCTGCAAATATTTGAACTAATAATATAAATTTCGTCGGGTACATGACACGTTTAGGGTGATCTTCCGCCCCTTTAATACTGACCAATCGATCTGCAAAGTATTATAATGGCATTATTGGGTCACCGACAAGCTATACAAACAATTTCAGCCTTGAAACAATAATAATTGTGACCATTTTTTTGTTACATGTTGGGGGCGTTTTGCATCCCTCCCATACCGCTATCTAGCAAAATCTCTTACTCAGGACACTTTAATATGCCTCCTTCAACATCTTCACAAAAATAAGGCTTTGAGTAAATAACACCAAAAAATTGTCACTAGCTCTCGGTCTATAAGGTAGCAGTGAAACTAAATAAAAGAATTTAAAAAAGACAGGACATAAACGGGTTTGTTTTTAGACCACAGATATTTAGCAAACAAAGCTGTTTGCACGGTTGAATCGAGATATTATTATTGCCCTATTACGGCCCTCAGTTTACACAGCTATAATATGCAGAGATGTATGCAAAAAATGTAATTTAATTCTGGACCACTTATTTTTCTATGCGCTGCTCTGTTCAAGTTCGTTGATACGATTCAACGACCGACAGAACACCGCCATGTATTATGTATTTCGTTATACGTGTGTGTGGGTGTGTGTGGATGTTAGTTTTGGTTCTTCGCCAATTTTCAACGGTCGTATACATTAACGGCTGACTGAAAAATACAAAAGGCTTCAGTTAAGCCCATTTTAGATGTTTTCAGTGCACACATTTTAAAACATATTTCTGCATTATTGTATTTCTAGCCGCCTAAAATGAGCTTAAGTAATGCATTTTGCTTTTTTGTTTTACAAGATCATAAAAAAATGGTCTACTTATACATTTTTCTCTTCTTTTTCTAGGTTGTACGTATCATTATATAAGTATGAGGACAAACGATCAAGGCCAAACCTAAGTACATTATTTTGATCGTAAAAATGAAGTAGCTACCTATGTTAAAACAATATCTCATTTTTTGGAAATACAAATTAAAATTTGTTATCTATAACAATAATTATTAGACACAAAATTTTGCTTACGTGGTTAAATAGAAATACCTACAATCAAAATAGAATAAAAGTCAAGAGGTGTCATGGGACACCCGACAGAAGCTATGCCTTTTACGCATTGTATATAAAACCGAACGTATCAAAGCTATAGACCAGGGGTGTTACGAATATTCGCATCCGCATCCGTAAATGCGGAATATTCGCATTAATTCAGACATCTGCATCCGCATTCACATCCGCATCAATCAATGCGGAGTTTTTACGGATGCAGATTCACATCAACAAGTAACTACATGTAAAGAAAGTGGGCGGAGCCAGAGTGGCACGTGCTAAAAATATGATTAAATAAATAAAAAGTTAAAATTAAATTGATTTTCAGTTATTTATGCACTTAAAATTTAAATAATTATCCTTTTAAAATCCCAAAATCCGCATCCGCGGATGTGAACTTCTAATAATCCGCATCCGCATCTGCATCCGCGGATGTCTAAATTTTTGCATCCGTAACAACCCTGCTATAGACAATACAATTGTAAAGTTTTAATTTGACCGCCATTTTGAAATCTGATGCAATTTTATTTTTTTGACGTGGACGTGACGTAACGCTCGATATGCGTAAGCGAACGGAAAAAACGAGGTTAATAAAGTTTCACTTTAAAATTTTAATATCCGACAAAAATACTTTTTTATTTTCTAATTATGTTTAGTCTCAAAGTTAAAGATTAACTTTAACTTAAGATATGTAACCAGTTTAGTAAAAATCGGTCCACTCGTTGACGTACACTGGTACACAATATTTGGGTTATTGTCGACAAACTGAAGAAAATATGTTCTTGTTGAGTTATTCAGGGATTGTTCTTACTGCAGATGACGGGGAAATCCCTATACATACCGATCATACCTCATCTATCCTTACACCTTCATACAGTATATTCTATAACATAAGGATGATGAAGCAAAAAATTGTGTTTTTAAAGACCACCAACAGCTAAGGTTATTTGGGCCTAGCACCAATTCATATTTTCAATTAATTATTTTATAATAATAAATTGAAAATCCAATTGTCACTTTTGCCAGCTCTCGGGCCAGAACCCGGGAACTGGGGACTTGTAATAGGGAACCATAGCAAAGCCATGTGATGATAAAGCAGATAATACTTCGAAAAAAATGGGTATGTCTGCATCGCGGTTACAGACAGATGACGTTAAACCGTTAACCGCAAATAATTGTATTCGTTGTCATGAAAAGAAATACATCCACTTTTATTTATCTTATAAAATCAAATGTTCGTAAAATATAATAAATAAAATAATTGCAATTTTATTTTTTAATTTTCTAAATTGATATCCAATATATGTTATAAAAAAATAATATTAAAAGCTTTCGGGATTCGAACCTGGGTTTGGTGTTTGTACCTGTCGGTAGACTCGTACTTTTCCATACGTCCACATGGCTTAATTTGTTTCAAACCTTAGTATAGATGTACATTATATATGCCGTTTTATTTCCGTTACATCTAATATTTCTAAAATGCGACCCCAGTATGAAACAATAGACGTTATTCATGTCAAAATATTATTAATAAAAATGCTAAAACTTATTCATTGTCTGTTGAGTTTTGAAACAGTATGTCTATAACCCATCCCTATCTGGTGAACATCTTTCCATAATGTTATACAATTTGAGCGAAAGAACTATAAATTGGCTTTCAATGGAGTGACAGAATATTTTCAGTTGTCAATTTATTGTGATGGGACACCGTTATATGTAATGCGTCCTACGAGTGTACTTTAGTAAGTTGAGAAACTAGAAAAATAATCTTGATTGACGAACTCGAAAAATAAAAGAGTATAATAATTAATTAAATCTTCTTAAACGAATTAATTTTATAATAGTAGTTTATACAACTAGTACAATTAAATATAAGACGCGAGAAGTGAAATTTTACGAGTTAAATACACTATTTTTTGTAACACAAATATGAAATGTACATTTTCAATTTTAGCGGTTGTTTGAATTAATTTAAAACAAGCCGTGAGGTGGGTCGTTTATTAGGACTAAAGTGCGACCCTTGAGGTCCACACGACGAACTTCCCAGTTTGATAAATATTTAATAATAATAATTAAATTAGATATGACACAGAAAAGTAATCATTTTAATCATTAAAACATAATTATTATTTATTTTTAACAATAATTAAAAAAAAAAAAAACAAGCCGTGAGGTGGGTCGTTTATTAGGACTAAAGTGCGACCCTTGAGGTCCACACGACGAACTTCCCAGTTTGATAAATATTTAATAATAATAATTAAATTAGATATTACACAGAAAAGTAATCATTTCAAACATTAAAACATCAATAATTTAAAAAAAAAAAAAAAAAAAAAAAACGGCTGAACCGATTTTTATAAAATTTATGTCGGATCAAAATGACGTTAACACGCCTCGATTGACACCCTTACGAAGTCGATATAATTTTTTATTCGCGAGATATTGTGTAAAATCTACTTTTTTGGAGGTTATTTGGTTAAGAAAAAAGAACGGCTGAACCGATTTTGAAAAAATTTCTTTCAGATCATATTTACGTTAATACGCGTCGATTGGCACCCTAACGTAGTCGATATCATTTTTCGTTCTCGAGATTTCGTCTTTGAAAGAAATGTACACATACGTACGTACGTACGTACGTACGTACACACACACACACACACACACACACACACAGACATCTTTCTAAAAGTAGTGTAAAAATAGTGTAGTGACCTTGAAACATAAAAATTTTTTTTCCTTTTTGATTTCGATTTTCGGACCCATTACAATAACTTCCAGCGGGAAGTTAATTAAAAAAAAAAAAAAAAAAAAAAAAAACGGCTAAACCGATTTTTATAAAATTTATGTCGGATCAAAATGACGTTAACACGCCTCGATTGACACCCTTACGAAGTCGATATAATTTTTTATTCGCGAGATATTGTGTAAAATCTACTTTTTTGGAGGTTATTTGGTTAAGAAAAAAGAACGGCTGAACCGATTTTAAAAAAATTCCTTTCAGATCATATTTACGTTAATACGCGTCGATTGGCACCCCAACGTAGTCGATATCATTTTTCGTTCTCGAGATTTCGTCTTAGAAAGAAATTGACACATACATACGTACGTACGTACGTACGTACGTACGTACATACGTACACACACACACACACACACACACACACACAGACATCTTTCTAAAAGTAGTGTAAAAATAGTGTAGTGACCTTGAAACATAAAAATTTTTTTTCCTTTTTGATTTCGATTTTCGGACCCATTACAATAACTTCCAATGGGAAGTTAAAAAAAACGGCTGAACCGATTTTTATAAAATTTATGTCGGATCAAAATGACGTTAACACGCCTCGATTGACACCCTTACGAAGTCGATATAATTTTTTATTCGCGAGATATTGTATAAAATCTACTTTTTTGGAGGTTATTTGGTTAAAAAAAAAGAACGGCTGAACCGATTTTGAAAAAATTTCTTTCAGATCATATTTACGTTAATACGCGTCGATTGGCACCCCAACGTAGTCGATATCATTTTTCATTCTCGAGATTTCGTCTTAGAAAGAAATGGACACATACATACGTACGTACGTACACACACACACACACACATACACACACACAGACATCTTTCTAAAAGTAGTGTAAAAATAGTGTAGTGACCTTGAAACATAAAATTTTTTTTTCCTTTTTGATTTCGATTTTCGGACCCATTACAATAACTTCCAATGGGAAGTTAAAAATATGTAAAAAAACTTAACCGATTCTTATGAAACTTTGCACACACATTGAGTTCCCGTGACAATACAATTTTATGATAATTTCAACTTGGTAACGAGGATCTGATGATGGAATCAGGAGGTGGACAGTTGAAAGGATGAGGAATTTGCATAATGATACGGGCCACAAATCAAACTAAAAACTAGAAAATAAAAATTGGTAAAACGGTTTTATTTTAAATCATCATCTGTATCAAAAACTAGAAAATAATTAGGACACAAACCAAGGGACACTTTGTGTCGCTGCGTCAGCGTATTAAAGTAATAATTTGGGACTTTTAACAGACTAAAATAAAAACGAGGGGCGCATTTGAAATATTTATGTTGGAAACACATTTTTCTAGACAAGCCGTTCTTATTTAATAATTATACAGTCGTTATACTGATTTTTATGCGCCCCACGTTTTTATTTTAGTCTGTTAAAAGTCCCAAATTATTACTTATTCCGCTGACGCAGCGACATAAAGAGCCCCTTGGTTTGTATACTAATTATTTTCTCGTTTTTGGTACAGCTGATGATTTAAAATAAAACCGTTTAACTTAAAAGTTTTTTTACCCATTTTTATTTTCTAGTTTTTAGTTTGATTTCTGGTCAGTATTATTATGCAAACTCCTCATCCTTTCAACTGTCCACCTCCTGATTCCATCATCAGTCCCTCGTTACCAAGTTGAAATTATCATAATATTGTATTGTCACGGGAACTCAATGTGTGTGCAAAGTTTCATAAAAATCGGTTAGGTAGAAGTGGTTGAAAAAGTTTTCACGGGTGAGAAATGTAACCTCGTTTCGCCGCGATAGTGGAAAGGTTCAGGTTAGAGTCCTGACTGTGACTATGGTTGTCAAAATGATTTTTTCCGATATTTGCAGGAATCAATTATGTAATTGCCTGCTCTTTCAATAAAAGTTTTCATTATACACAATAGAAGGTCATTTAAAGGTACACATAAATGTGTTCTGGAAAATCCGAAATAGAACGTTTGGTATCTTATTTGAGATTGGCAACATTGGCATCGCCTATATAAGAGTAATGTTGGTAGCCGTCTGTATCCTTGGCCAACGGAGATTTGTTTTGAATCGACCGCAGTTAGTATTGGGGTATTAGAGAGGAAACAAGTTTTATATCTCTTTTCCTTCCCTTAAAAAGAGGAACTATGCCAATTTAATCCACAATCAATCTGTATGTTACTAAAACCAGTGTCTGCTGTGGAAACACCAAACAGAAGGTGATGTCCTCTTCTCTAACGTAACAATGACGGAGACAGAGTATTTTTAGTAACAGGTATTTTGGAACTGTTCCGCAAACGTATCAATAACGTATTCTTACAAGATCTGAAAAATAACTGTTACTGAAGTCAGTGTATAACGGAGAATAGAACAGGTCACTGGTTACGAAATAATATTTCTCCATATTATAAATTCGAAATTTCCGCACTTTGTACAATACAAGTACTATTGATCGATGTGTTACTATATATAGTAACGCGCCTACAAAATCCACATCATGAGAGAGTCATGTTTTTAATGATTTATACAGAAGTTAATAACTTTAATAAAAATAAACTAAATCGTAACTTAGTCTGTAATTGTAAAGTTTTAAGGACTCGAAGAGCGAATTTTCCGCTTTCGTAATTTTTTTCCTGTTTTTCAAATTTCAATCTATACATAGTATCGCTTTCCGTGTCTGTCTGTTCCACCGCTAACTCCTCCTAAACTATGCAACGGAAGCGCTGCAACTAGCACGCCGCGTCGTTTGAAATTGATTACTAATCGATAGTGCCGGGTGCGAACCTCCATTAAAATACTAGTGCTAGTAGGGTAAATGCGGGAGAGATGCCGCGGTAGGAGAGACGCTGCATGGCTATTAACTTACCTATTTACCATTAATGGATGGTGCTACAAGTACGTATGTTCGTTCATCTTATCTTGTCAAGATAAGATGAACGAACATAATGGTAAATAGGTAAGTTAATAACCATGCGACGTCTCTCCTACCGCGGCATCTCTCCCGCATTTACCCTAACTCGAGTTAGTAATTGTTTTCGTTTGAGTATCTCCATGTGAGAAGGGCCTTATATATACGTATTGATTATTACTTGGCTCAGATAACACTGGCAGTTGGTAACTTTAAAATTAATACGTCAGCTTTAAGAAAATTGTACATTGTAAGGTTAACTCGAATCTGGATAGACAAACTTCGAATAAACTAGCTACGCTACTGTCTCTTGTTTAGTTGGTTTGTAAGCGGATTGAGTCCACCTACAGCTTTTCTTGTGAATTATTTATTTCGCACGTTCAAACTATGTATGTAGTTTTAAACATGTTAGCAGCCTCTTTTATTATTTTTTTCAACGTAGTCTTAATAGAAGAATCCCTAGATCTAGGATTATATTGAAGTTGACGAAATAAAAAATTTATTTATGAAGCCAAACATAACTAAACGTAAATTGGAGTTTCATGCTTTCACGGCCGGTAGACATCTTGGTAGCCCTTATACAGACACCGCAAACAGTGCCTCAGTCACCAGTCGACCGGCAAGAAGATCATATCGTATTGCCAATCGCTGATGATGATGCCCAACGGAGCTTTGGGCGAAACGTACGGAGTAAAATCCATTAGACCACGGCTACCTAGCCCGGAAACACTTGCTACCATAACTAAACGTATACGCCATTTTGTTTTCAAACAGTACTCAATAATTCCAGATACTCATCGCCATGATTCTTAACTCAAGGTCATATGGCCGATTATCTGTCGAACTCCTATATGCCTAGATACGATTTCTCAACTCGCGCATTGATATTATCTAAGACGAAGTTTAAAAATGTGTAGAAAATAACGGGTAAGTAATAGTGCGAGTAGCGTTTGCTAAACGGACATTAAACGATTTATTATTATTATTTTTATACCATTGGGATTGCACGGGATTAACCCGGATATCGTGCTGTGCGGGCCAAAGCCAAGTATTAGCATAGGGTCATTGTTTATTGTGTACGTGGTAAATTGATCCGTTATTATTTTTTTTATACCACCTGGATTACACGGGATTAACCCGGGGACCGTGCTGTACCTACGAGTGCAAGTGGTAAATTGACCCATTATTATTATTTAAAATAGTATCCCCGGAAAAACAGTTCTTTTCCAATAACAAGATTTACACTGTCCCTGTTCTTCAAAGAGAACCTGTTCTAAATATCTGTTATGAAATAACAGTCTTTTGCTATAAAAGCATGCGGCATGTCCCTGCAGTTTTGAAAAAAAGCAAAAAAGGGGTATGCATCATTATATTGAAAAGCGCAACTAAAATATTTTTTTAAAATATCAAATTCAAAAACGATTTAAATAACGCCAGAAAGGAATTTTTTTAATACGTGACTGAAAATCTTGATTTTGAACTCAATATGTAATAACAGTCTAAGGATCAGAATTTACTTTGTACATAATATATAAAAACGCTTCGGCAAAAAATAATAAATTACAACAAAAAAAACCGATATATAATGTTATAGATAGTTTTTGTCGAGTTTTTGGTACAAAACACAACTTTAAGCTAAGATCCACTTTTTACACTGCTTATACATATAAAGGACTAACTTACTGGACAAATTGTTTTAACTCAAAAAATTAAGTTTTAGTGTCATCTATTAGCGCACTTATGAACTACAAATGAAAAATATATATATGTTTTAGTGTCATCTGTTAGCGCACTTGTGAACTACAAACAACTTAATATGCGTGTGTGTGTGTGTCATGTGTGTGCGTACGTACGTACGTGTGTGTCCATTTCTTTCTAATGACGAAATCTCAAGATATGAAATATGATATCGTACTCATCTGTTAAGGTGCACAAGTCAACGACGTATTAACGTAAATATGATCTGAAAGAAGTTTTAGTCACAATCGGTTCAGCCGCTCTTTTTTTTGAACTACAAATAGACTACCAAAAAGTAGATTCTGCACAATACGCTCACGAATAAAAGATTATATATCGACTTCGTAAGGGTAATCGAGGCGTGTTAACGTCATTTTGATCCGACATAAATTTATGAAAATCGGTTCAGCCGTTTTTTTTGAATTATTGTTAAAACTAAATAATAATTATGTTTTAATGATTAAAATGATTACTTTTCTGTATAATATCTAATTTAATTATTATTATTAAATATTTATCAAACTGGAAAGTTCGTCGTGTGGACCTCAAGGGTCGCACTTTAATCCTAATAAACGACCCACCTCACGGCTTGTTAAATTTTTAAGTCTAATAGTGTTCTAAAATCATGATTTCAAATTGCTACGCACGTTCGGAGCGCAGGTGGGATTCGAACCCACGACAGGTCGGCTACGCTAACCGTTACACCACACAGTCCTCTTGCTTAAAACAAGCATCTTACGTAATTTCTTTTCAAAGTGCTTATAAACTGCAAGCACAATAATGTAACAGCGTTGGATACATAATAGTGATCGTGTTTATTTGCCGGTGTTTATGGGTCAGTCAGTCATCCGCCTTCGGTAATCAATCTAGCCAACTGTCACTGACCACCGTACACTGTGAGTGGTGGCGGTAGAGTCGAGTCAGTATCAGCAGTAGTGATGCGCGATACGAGATGTTTTAGTCGATTGTCTCGATTGTTCAAACCTCTCGACACTGTAAGAAATGAGAAGGCCGATTACATAGATTATCGATGGTCCATTTGTAGCCAGCGATTAATCTGGTAATCGGCACACAAAGAGACAATGGCGTCGCAAACAGGTATCGCCTGCACATCGCGTAGATTCAATAAAAACACTTTGCGCATGCGTGGTTACTAATTTTACATTAATTTACCACAAATTTAATTCGACCTCGTATAGTAGAACTCCTGTGTGCGCAGGTTCCAGGTTTTTCAACAAACTTCCGCTTTCCTTACAAATAATTAACAGTTTTGAAATTTTTAAAACAGATTTAAAAAAGTTTTTAATACATGGGTGCTATTATAATATTAATGAATTTTTAGCATAAGTTTTATTGTAATTTTTAAATGTATTATAATTTAAGATTTATTGTAATTTTATATCTGACAAATCCATACAATGCAAAGTATTGTCTCTGGAGAATTAATAAACTAAACTAACTTATTCATCCATTTTATATATGTAACTATACATTTTATTTTGTAATTTTTACACACTTTATTGGAACATTACACAAATTATGTAATTTTAATTTACTTTATGTAAAAATCACAAATTTGTCTAACTTTACAGTAAAAGTCCAAGTTTTTATGAAGTTTTCTGTGTAAAAATAAATAATAATGTAAAATCACTTAGAAAATCGAGGGAATTCTACCTTAACTTTCAAAGTATTTTTACATCCATTTTTTACAGTGGATGACTCGATGGTTGTCACTTGGACTCGATTGTTGTTGTTTCATAGTTCACCGAGACCGAGTCGCATAGTACTGAATCGTACACTGTCGAGATCCATATAATATACAATCGTTCATCACTTAACAACTGCAGGTGGGAGTCGATGGTCGATTTTGCAGTAATCGCGTAAATTAAATACGAATTCAATAGTGAAGAGATCACCGAGTAGTGAGTACCAACTGAACAGTGAACAATCGAAGAGTCGCGTGAACGTCAGTCGACTAGCATATATAACTTTGAATCGCAATTATATGTATTCTCATTCGCTGCTATTGCTATAACCTATGTGGCAAATAATCGACTTGAACAATCGAACATTTCGATTGTAAAATCAAACTCCGAGTCGAATGTGGACTCGATTGTTATTATGAACGATTACAATTGTTTCAATTGTAAAAACATCTCGTATCGCTCATCACTAATCAACAGCAGAATAGACCAACTGTTCGAGGACAGCCGGCCGGTACAGGACGGCCGGTTCGATCAGATCGATTCTAACATCAAAACACGCACAGCATTCTGAAGACCATGACTTGTCGCCATTACTTATCGCGGACAATCAAACCAAAGTGCGGTCACTCACATGTCGCACTGTATAATATAGAAGAAGTACAATTGTTGGCAGTTCGCACAATACAACTTGGCATCGTATGAGCAAATGCTACTTGAGTGAATATTTTTAATAATTAGGACACAAACCAAGGGGCACTTTGTGTCGCTGCGTCAGCAAAATAAGGTAATAAAAACGTGGGGCGCATTTTAAATATTTCTGTTGAAAACACATTTTTTAGACAAGCCGTTCTTATTTAATAATTATTATACAGTTGTTATACAGATTTTTATGCGCCCCACGTTTTTATTACTTATTCCGCTGACACAAAGTGCCGCTTGGTTTGTGTCCTAATTATTTAAAATAAAACCGTTTGACTTAAAAGTTTTTTTACCTATTTTTATTTTCTAGTTTTTAGTTTGATTTCTGGCAAGTATCATTATGCAAACTTATCTTCCTTTCAACTGTCCACCTCCTGATTCCATCATCAGATCCTCGTTACCAAGTTGAAATTATCATAATATTGTATTGTCACGGGAACTCAATGTGTGTGCAAATTTTCATAAGAATCGGTTAAGTAGAAGTAGTTGAAAAAGCTGTTGCAAGATTTGAAACAAAGATAATAACAAACAAACAAATATACGGGGTCAAGCTAAATAAAACCGTTTAAAAATAAGAAATTTGTAGATACATATTTCTTATAAAGGAAAGAATAAATTTTGAAAATAATTGTGTACCTACTGGTAATCATTATCTACTATTCTATAAATTTTATTTCCATTTAAGAAACCAGCGCGTCGTAAATGTAAAATACCAAATCAAACGTACTGCCATCTTTTGGGGGAACTTTTGAACTAAGACCGTTAAAGTCTACCCTTAACTTAAAAATCTGATTTTCAACTGACATTTCAATCAATTTGACGGATAAGCTTCGCTATTAATGGACGAGAGAATAGATATTTTGAAGTTAAATTGACTCGACAGTAGATATATTTTCATTTGATGCGACCATCGATTACGGCAATCCTCTCGACTCTTCACTCTAGAAATGTCAAACGTATTTAGAGTTTATCACCGATGTTTGAAGTTTCATCCATCCGTTTCGTCTTTATTTTCTCTTTTTGACAAAAGTCACCACTATTACGTCACGTATATATTTAGCCATTTATACACGAGTCAGCTATTTATAAATGTCTTTTTTTCTTCAACTGTCAATTATTATACTAATTTCAAAAATAGGTATTGAATTTTTACCAACAAAAACCGCCGCAATATCTTGTAAAAAATCTTTAAACATTTTATTAAAACTAAGTAACTAACGAATGAGAACGAAATAAATTATAATTTAAAAAAACTAAAAAACACGCTTTAATGAACTAAAAAGTAAAAAATAATTAATTTTATTGTAAAAAAGCGTGGGGTGCTTTGTACCATATTTTTACAATAAAATTAATTATTTTTTACTTTTTAGTTCATTAAAGCGTGTTTTTTAAATTATAATTTATTTTTATTTTTTTAGTCCTGGAGATCCTGGTCAGGATAATTGGGCAAACTTATTGAATTATTGTATTGTAATCGGTCCTTGATAAGTGTGCAAAGTTTCAGTTCAATCTGAAGTTTTTTGCTTTTTTTTTTTAGGTCGTGGAGATCCTGGTCAGGATAATGGGACAAACATATTGAATTATTGTATTGTCATCGGTCCTTGATAAACATGCAATGTTTCAGTTCAATCTGAAATTTTGAAGTGGGTGAAAATCGCGTTCAAAGAATCCGTTACTTACATACATGCAGGTGGAACTAATACGAGTATAAGCATTAAGCGTGTTAAAAATGAGTGGATGGGAGGCCTGTGACGTATACATGCAGATAGATAGACAGACAGACAGAAATATTGTTGATTGGTCATATTTATACATTTATCTATCGATTTGTATGGCTTTGCGGCTTTAATCTAATTAATTATTATTATTCAGTAACAAATATGAGGTAGACACTACAAGTAATTTTTTTGATTCAGTTTTTTGGTCCAGAAAATTTCCTTGATTGTTTGTTGGCACGTCATGGCAACATTAAAAATTTTCTAAAAAAATTTGGTACATAGATGTGAAGAGGTTCGCCATCCCTGGTGTAGATAGACTAGTTGAAATTATTTGTAACATCCCTGTATAAAGTATCCACATTTATCAAGCAACGAAGAACATTAAATGCTAAGAGAAACGGCATTCGTAAAATAGTGACGCAATTCATTCTCAGTAATAAAACAAAGGTTTTACTGTTGATGACGCAACACTCGCAGTACTACTAGAGGCAACTCTTATTTACTTCCCTCGAGAAACTCAAAAATTATTATGTCGGGCAAGTTTGACGTGCTGCAGGCATTAAATTAAAATATCTGGATGACCGAGCTTTGTTCAAAAAAAAAAATAGTACTTAAAGTTCCCATTTCATCAAAATCGTTAGTCGTTTTTAAGAAAAAAAATTACATAGGTACCTATAAGTAGATAATCTATATATATAAAACAGTTCCGTTACTGACTGACTGACTGACTGATTGACTGACAGACAACGCCCAGGTCAAACCACTGAAGATATAAACTTGAAATTTGGAAAGTAGGTTCCTTTTGTGACGTAGGCACCCACTAAGAAAGGATTTTTTGAAATTCATCCCCTAAGGGGGTTAAATAGGGGATGCAAGTTTGAATGGAAGTTCGTCATTTTTGAAGTTAGAAGCATGAAATTTTGCACAGAAGTTCCTTATATAACGTAGGTGAGCAATAAGAAAGGATTTTTAAAAATTCATCCCCTAAAGGGGTTAAATAGGGGATGATAGTTTGTATGGAAGTTAGTCATTTTTGAAGCGAGTGAGTAATGTATTAATAAAATTTGAGTGTGTAAACACCACCAGCCCGGCATCGCTTCGCAGGAGGAGAATTTCTCGCGGGGAGGACAATAAAACAAAAATCGAAATATACGTGGGCAAAGCCACGGGTAACGGCTAGTATTATTATACGTCAGTATACGTCATACTACATAACGTATGTACCTACATAGTTACAAATAATTACTGATTATTTTAATAAGTTAAAGATTGACTGTCAGAGTAATTTGACATAAATAATGAAAATAGTTTGTTTTTTCCAAAGCCTACTCACCATACGACACTGTTTTATAACGTAAAAAAACTGTTTTTTAAAATGATAAAATCGATAAGAAAACGAATTTTTCCAGGGATGAGACCTAGCTAGATCGATTTTTTGCCCCCCAAAACCCCTTTTCAGCAAATTTCATCCAAATCGTTAGGGCCGTTTTCGAGAAAATATTTATATAGGTACATATATACAAGATTTGCTCGTTTAATAATATAGGGATATATTTTTAAGTCCATTCCCTGAATACCGTAAATCTTATAAACTATCCAATAGACCTTTTCACGAGTAGTTACGCGCAAGCGCCGTCGCCATGGTTACGATGGCGACATTCAGAAGTTTCGTACTCTTTTTGACGCAATGACTTATAGGTCAGAAATGTTTTTCAATGTTAATTTAGATGAAAATGTTACTGACGGTGCCTAAATTAGTGCACAAAACAGTGGAAGAACATATACTTATGCTAAATGGGAACGGCCGGAGAACTGGTGGAAGTAAACGAAAATTGGTTGAAAAGTTAGAATCCTACATGTCATAAATTGTTTATCGTAAAAAGTTTATCTTCAAAAGTATTCAAATATTTTTCTAGGGTGTTTAACCACTTCTTTAAATAATATTTCTTATTTAATTACTATTCACTTTTTTCAAAATCAATCATTTGCCATCTGTCAAGATAACAAGACTCTGAAAAACATGGCGAGATTGGGTACATGCGCAGAAAAAAAATTGATAATGAAAAGGTTGAAATGGCTTGCTTTCCCACACTAGTGTAGGAAAGATATGTTCCCGTACACCGGCATGTCAAAAATCACTTTACATGCATGTAAAACAGCTATTTTATAGTGGGTATGGATAAAATATATTATAGTTAAATAATTCAACCTCAAATTTCTATATCAATTATCCGTGGACAGAAATAAACCGTAAATTAAATCATTTATTTAGATAGGAGAGTAAATATGCATGTCCGACATTTTACACAAAAATGACAGCACTTCCACTAATTGTCACTGTGGATTACCAGTCATATTATACGGAAGTGGTTAGTGTGGAATATAAAATCTATGACCAAAATTCAAAACCATTTATGTTGAATTTTTCTTATTTTTTTACCCGACAATGGTGAAGGCAAAAGGAGGGATATGAATCTCGCAGGCTATGTATTTATTTAGACGCGTCGACATCTCAGGTCATTAGCGTCTTTTAACTACACTAAATAACTAACCTAAAACTAAATAACATCACAAAACATCCATGAGCGCAAGTGGGATTCGAACCCACGATAGAATCTAGAGACTGCGGTACCAAGTACGTTATCCACTAAGCTACAGTGCTCTCGTAAAATCTCTCTATCTATCTAAGGTCATTGTCAAATAACATTTTTTGACAACTCTTTCTACAATCGAGCTTAGATTTAGTTAAGTAACGCAGGCAGTTGATAGCCTCAAAAAATGATAATAAATTTAAAATATGAATTGGTAGGTACTAGACCCAAATAATCCTGGTAGTTAGTGACATAGCCTGTATGTATGTGAGCAGTGAAATAGTTTGCTACCTCGTACAGCCTAAACTGCTGAACCGATTTCGTCTAGATCCAGAATATTGTGTCCTAGGCGTCACACGAAATTCAATATGGCGGACGCTAGACGTCATAATATGAAATCGTGGGTCGATTCGGTCATGTAAAAGCCATCTATACGACAAGTGCAAAAGAAACTACGGACGCAAACCAATTTCAATGAAACAAACCTACAAGCGCCACAGGCTAAACATAGTGGTAATGGAGACGGGCACATGAGAAACGTAATACAGATGGCAGCAGGTATATAACTACCTAAATTATCATTGGTTTTCATAGAAAAACGCGGGAGAAATCAAATTTTTTTCCCTTCTGATAGCATGCAACCATTATAAATAAGCTGGCTACATAAAATGTCTTTGAATTGTCATTAATATTATTTTACCACAAATTGGAATTTGCTTATTTATGTTAAATGTGTATATTTATTATTTAAATAAATAAATAAGCGGTTTCTCCGTGCGTCCACATTGACACGTTTAAATTGCGACGATGTGACCGTTTTTAAACAATATTGTAAATATGCGTTTTAATTAACTTTTATGAAATATAGTTAACTATCATTTATTTATGATATTTTGAGCATTATAAAAGTAGATATCAGTCACTTAAACTAATTTCGAAGTGAAACATTTTTAGGGGCGGTAGTTAGGAAAAAAGCGGCCAAGTGCGTGTCGGACCACACACAGTAAAGGGTAAAACTAAAAATGTTAATTTATTAAAATTAATTGATTATTTAATTGTCAGGATTCATGCGACAACACACAATCTAGTGATGCGCGATACGAGATGTTTTAGTCGATTGTCCCGATTGTTGAAACATCTCGATGACTCGATGGTTGTCACTTGGACTCGATTGTTGTTGTTTCATAGTTCACCGAGATCGAGTCGCACAGCACTGAGTAGTACACTGTCGAGAGCCATATAATATACAATCGTTCATCACTCAACAACTGTGGTCGAGTCGGTGGTCGATTGGGCAGTAATTGTGTAATACGAATTCAATACTGAAAAGATCACAGAGTAGTGAGTACCGACTGAACAGTTAACAATCAATGATTTGCGTGAACGTCAGTCGACTAGCGTATAACCTTGAATCGCGATTATATGTATTATTCTCATTCGCTGCTATTGCTATGATCTACGTGGCAAATAATCCATTTGAACAATCGAACATTTCGATTGTAAAATCAAACTCCGAGTCGAATGTGGACTCGATTGTTATTATGAACGATTGCAATTATTTCGATTGTAAAAATATCTCGTAATCGCCCATCACTAACACAATCTGTGAAAATTTTAATTAGCTACCTCTTACCGTTTTTGAGATAGAGCCTTGGACGGATACATGGACGGACAGACAGACATCGTAGATAGGGTTATAGGGTTCCATACGGAGGTACGGAACCCTAAAAACGAAATTACAGATAGGTCCCGTTACTATTTAATATATTAGTTTCGATAGATACTTCGCAAAACAATTTGTACATGGAATATATTTTCAAGAAACAAGATAGATAGGACCAATACGGGACACAAGAAACGGGAAATTGCTGGGCAAACAAATTGAAGATCGACGCGAACTGACTTACATAATGCATGCGCGATCACGCGGACACAATTCTCATTCGTCCGTCTGTCACTCTATCTGTGGGCCATGGCATTAAGCCCAGCAGAATTTACCAGTTGTACACCGTGCTCCCGAAAAAAGGTTAGATACCTAAGTGCGTCACTCACATATAAGCGCGCGGTCGAAGTTATACTTCATACATTTACATTTTTTATTTTCCCCTCTCAGCATTTTTAAAATTAAAAACTCGGGTCCCAGTGCCAAACCCTGCCGACAATATAGTATATTTGCTAATACAGGCCTTGTGGCTTTAACACGTAAACTTAGTTTGTTTTTGAACAAAGTAAAAAATTTAACCCCTTAATACACCCCCTAAAATAATATTTTTTTTCTTAATTTCAATATTATTATCAAAGCAACCCTGTACCAAATTAAGTACACCCTTCAGTAAGTAAATCACTATCCGGAAACCAGTGTTTTCATAAAATTTGTAAGTCCGGTCCTGTCACGCCGATTTTATTAAAATTTTAGCAGCACATTTTAATCTTCACTAAAGGGTTAAATTTCAATTTTGAAAAGATTCTGAGAATTTTTTCGGTATTTTTGGGCCCAAAAACATTTTCAAACCCCTAAAACCCACCCTTAAAATGGTCCGATCGGGCCCATTTTAAATAGGCTTCGTGCGGTGATGGATTCCAACGTGCTTACCAAATGTCGTCAAAATCAATTAACTCTTTCGAAAGTTATAGCCCGTACACACACACACACACACATACAGTCGAACCTCTATAACTCGAACTTGAAGGGACAACCAAAAAAGTTCGAGTTAGAGAAAAACCACGTGAATATTCCAAATTTTTTTTATTAAGTTAAGTACATAATACGTATTTACATATATGTATTAAGTTTTAGTGGTACTACTGTACATCGAGGCGTCCTCTGGTGCCTGACTTTGAAAATAAATAATTGTAGTATTGAAATTTGATCGTGGTGTCAACAAAAACAAACTGTTTTTTTATAAAAAAAATTAAAAATTAAATACAACAATTAAAATTTTTATTAAAAATTAAAAACAATGACTCGAAAGTGTGCAGTGAAATTATTTATTATTTATAAAAATAAAAATAAAAATAGGAAGAAATCCTTTCCAAAAATTTTTTTTTTATTTTATAAAATCATTTATTAAGCGCTTTCGGAACTCAGTCCATCTTCAGAATAACAAGAGATTTTTTGACATTTTGGAACATTGCGGTGTTTATCGGTTATTTTGTGAATGCGGAGCAAGTTACATAGGCCAAACCGGTAGAAATTTCCGTACTAGGTTTAAAGAACACATTGTAGATTTAAAGAATATCTATAACCACAAATCCAGTTTCGCTTCACATTTAACCAATGAAAATCACAATTATGATCCCCACAATTATTTTCAAATTTTAGAAACCAAACATAAATCTAGCCTTTTAAATGAATTAGAAAAATTTCATATAGTTTTAGATGTCATCAAATCAGAGCCACATAAAAATCTTAACATAATTATGGATGATTTAGATAATAACAAATTTTATCGAAATAGTATTAATCACTACAATTTATAAAAAAATTTTTGTTTCCTCAAGGACAATAGAGGTTACATCTGGTTTTATTATTTTTTGTCAGTCAGTTCATTGAGGGCAGCCAGCCTGATATTTACTCGGTAATATTATATTTTTTAAAAATTTTTGTTTTAATTTGTGATTATTTTCGAGATTTTTAATATAAAAAAATCTCTTGTTATTCTGAAGATGGACTAAGTTCCGAAAGCGCTTAATAAATGATTTTATAAAATAAAAAAAAAATTTTTGGAAAGGATTTCTTCCTATTTTTATTTTTATCTTGATTATTCCAAATTTATGTGCGTAATAGAATAGTTATTTATTATTTGTTGTCAGTATCAATAGAGGTCGTCGTAATCATTATGTACCAACTATTGCAAAAACAATATGAAATTTCTATAATTTTGCTAGTGAAAACGGTTATTATGTTGGCAGTAACCCAGTCCACACCGACGAATAATTTGCCTCTAAAACTATTGAGTGTCCATACCCTGATATTTTAAATCTATACTTATTGGAGAATCCCAGAATAACACACAGCGCTGCTCGTGCTCGAGGAAATTCATTGAATCGATTTTAAAGCGCGAGCGCTGCCATCTTACAACCAGACGTCAAAACTCGGCTTTGATCACTTTCAAAAGTTCGACTTATAGAGATTTTTACTTCCCACCTCTACTATGGTAGGGAAGTAATGGATTCAGTCCGAAAACAATATTTCGAGATTTTAACAGATTTTCACGTTTTGAGACCCTAGTAATCGTTTAAGATCATTTTCTGACTGATGTCTGTATGTGTGTGTGTGTGTGTGTATGTGTGTGTGTATGTGTGTGTGTGTATGTGTGTATGTGGTCAATTTTTCGCCTTCGATATCTTAAGAACGGAACAACATACGGGCATGCCGATTGTTCTATTGTGTTTATCAGCCTTTAACTTAGATCTGATTAGATTTTGAGTCAAATCGGTTCAGTGGATCCTGAGATATTCAAAAAAACGTCCTCAATGTCACGTATTAACATAGGTAAAAAAAATTCGACTGATGACCAGTCCTATACTTCCCACCTAGTAAATATTTGCAAAAAATAAACACTCTTTTTTTTATTCTTTGACTAGGCCCAAATAACCTTAGCTGTTGGTGGTCTTTAAAACACAATTTAATTTTTATTCTTTGAAAAAAGCATGGCCCTCTTTTTTGTTTGGTGATCTATTGATGGCTAGCTTAATATAGCAAAAATCATGGTTACCTTGATTTACGTACAATTTTTATTTTTTTTAGTAAAATATTTTTTTTCTCGAAAACTATACATTTTAGAGAAAAAAAATATTTACATTTTTTTCATATTATAACATCTAGAATTCATTTATATTTTTTTTTACCTATGTTAATACGTGACATTGAGGACGTTTTTTTGAATATCTCAGGATCCACTGAACCGATTTGACTCAAAATCTAATCAGATCTAAGTTAAAGGCTGATAAACACAATAGAACAATCGGCATGCCCGTATGTTGTTCCGTTCTTAAGATATCGAAGGCGAAAAATTGACCACATACACACACACATACACACATACACACATACACACACACATACAGACATCAGTCAGAAAATGATCTTAAACGATTGCTAGGGTCTCAAAACGTGAAAATCTGTTAAAATCTCGAAATATTGTTTTCGGACTGAATCCATTACTTCCCTACCATAGTAGAGGTGGGAAGTAAAAAATATAAATGAATTCTAGATGTTATAATATGAAAAAAATGTAAATATTTTTTTTCTCTAAAATGTATAGTTTTCGAGAAAAAAAATATTTTACTAAAAAAAATAAAAACTGTACGTAAATCAAGGTAACCATGATTTTTGCTATATTAAGTTAAGATCACCAAACAAAAAAGAGGGCCATGCTTTTTTCAAAGAATAAAAATTAAATTGTGTTTTAAAGACCACCAACAACTAAGGTTATTTGGGCCTAGTCAAAGAATAAAAAAAAAAGAGTGTTTATTTTTTGCAAATATTTACTAGGTGGGAAGTATAGGACTGGTCATCAGTCGAATTTTTTCCTTGGCAGGACGTAGCGTTGAGTTCGAGTTATAGAGGGGTTCGAGTTATAGAAATTCGAGTTATAGAGGTCAAAATACATGGAAATATTGGGGAATGTACAGAAACCAATGAAAAAGTTCGAGTTAAAGAGTTGTTCGAGTTATAGAGGTTCGACTGTATATATATATATAGACTTTTCCAAAAATGGTGCCAAAGTGTTCAGGAGGCTATGAAACGTCGAGAAATTTTGGTCCGACCCCTAGGACCCGCCATCCGACCGACGCCAATAGTGTATGTGCCATATGGAAAATACACTAAAAATGTAGCACAGCCCCATTAGATAATCCTAACTATTCCCGGCCAGGGTGTACATGACTGTAACCGACAGATGAGCTTTGAGCTTTTGCTTGTTTGTTTGCTTCGTTTCTCTCTCTCTCTCTCTGTGTGTGTGTGTGTCGCACTTTTCTATGTGTGAAGTGCCGTGTGAGCGATAGGACGGCACGCCTTGAGGCATTGCCATACAACGACATTTAAATATACAAGCGAAAAATAAAACAATGTAGGGCACTTATTCCACAGTTAATTTTTATTTTAGAACCAGCTTTTTGACAGATTTTATTAACCATTATTACCATTGGAAGTTATTGTAATGGGTCCGAAAATTGAAATCAAAATGTATAACAAATTTTTATGTTTCAAGGTAACTACACTATTTTTAGAAAGAGGGCTGTGTGTGTGTGTGTGTACGTACGTACGTCTGTGTCCATTTCTTTCTAAGACGAACTATCGAGAATGAAAAATGATATCGACTACGTTAGGTTGCCAATCGACGCGTATTAACGTAAATATTATCTGAAAGAAATTTTTTCAAAATCGGTTCAGCCGTTCTTTTTTCTTAACTAAATAGACTCCAAAAAAGTAGATTTTACACAATATCTCGCGAATAAAAAATTATATCGACTTCGTAAGGGTGTCAATCGAGGCGTGTTAACGTCATTTTGATCCGACATAAATTTTATAAAAATCGGTTCAGCCGTTTTTTTTTTTAATTATTGTTAAAAATAAATAATAATTATGTTTTAATGATTAAAATGATTACTTTTCTGTGTAATATCTAATTTAATTATTATTATTATTAAATATTTATCAAACTGGGAAGTTCGTCGTGTGGACCTCAAGGGTCGCGCTTTAGTCCTAATAAACGACCCACCTAACGGCTTGTTTAATTATAAATTATAATTCACACAGTGAAAATTTCAACTAGCCTCTTATCATTTGAGACAGAGCCCTGTGACGACGGACGGACAGACATCGTAGGCAGGGTAATAGGGTTCCATACGGAGGTATGGAACCCCAAAAAGTACCCAGACCGGATCCTCTAGTTTGAGTATTAGTAGTCTACCGAAACTTCGGCTTTGCCTTCGGCCACGTTCGGCCAAAAATTGAACCTTCTAATATCTTAATATCAACACGTTTCAATATAAAAATGTATCAACATTCTGATAATTATTTTCAGAAACCAGAAATGGCCTACATGGCTCGTCTATTTAAAAACATCCAGGTTCTGGGAACTGGGCAATTAGATTTTAAAATTATTATTCATTGATAATAATATAAATTGGTGGTAAAAACAAAGAAGAAAACAAATTAATCAAAATAAACATTAATAAATCGTGTAATAGTAGGTAACCAATCATTAAAAACATTTAATACAATTTTATTTCAATTATTTTCAAAAGCAATATAAGTGGCATATTTGTTCATGGAAATTCCATGTATAAGAAAATAAATAATAGGCAATATTGACATTTAATGTCACGCACGGTATTATGGATAAAGTCACGCAATATTCTACACGTTACAACGGCGTGAAACATTGACCTAGAGATAACAAACAAACTAAGATACTATTAAAACTGTTAGAGTTCCGTACCTCAAAAAAAACCAAATTGTGTTTTAAAGACCACCAACAGCTAAAGTTATTTTTGGGCCTAGCACCAATTCATATTTTCAATTCATTATTTTTTACTTCCCACCTCTACTATGGTAGGGAAGTAATGGATTTAGTCCGAAAAAAATATTTCGATATTTTAACAGATTTTCACGTTTTGAGACCCTAGCAATCGTTTAAGATCATTTTCTGACTGATGTCTGTATGTGTGTGTGTATGTGGTCAATTTTTCGCCTTCGATATCTTAAGAACGGAACAACATACGGGCATGCCGATTGTTCTATTGTGTTTATCAGCCTTTAACTTAGATCTGATTAGATTTTGAGTCAAATCGGTTCAGTGGATCCTGAGATATTCAAAAAAACGTGCTCAATGTCACGTATATTAACATAGGTAAAAAAATATAAATGAATTCTAGATGTTATAATATGAAAAAAATGTAAATATTTTTTTTCTCTAAAATGTATAGTTTTCGAGAAAAAAAATATTTTACAAAAAAAAAATAAAAATTGTATGTAAATCAAGGTAACCATGATTTTTGCTACATTAAGCTAGCCATCAGTAGATCACCAAACAAAAAAGAGGGTCATGCTTTTTTCAAAGAATAAAAATTAAATTGTGTTTTAAAGACCACCAACAGCTAAGGTTATTTGGGCCTAGTCAAAGAATAAAAAAAAGGGAGTGTTTATTTTTTGCAAATATTTACTAGGTGGGAAGTATAGGACTGGTCATCAGTCGAATTTTTTTTAATAACAATTTGAAAATCCAATTGACACTTTTACCAGCTCTCGGGCTAGAACCCGGGAACTGGGGACTTATAATAGAGGAACCATAGAAACGCCATGTAAACAACAGCACTGCTACACGCTCGGCTATTCTCAAGCCCCTTTTGCGACCACAGTTCGAAATTTGTCGAGAGCATTTTTTACAGTCTGCTTGATCAGACCGAAATCTAGTGTATAATCTCTTTATAATTTAGTATCTCTGTGGCATAGGCGCACACATGACGCCGCGTAAACATGCTGACTCGAAAAAAAAATCTATTTCTGCTTACCAAACATGTTTTAGCCCATTTCCCCGTGGCCTTTTATCCCATATCTACTGTGTCTATGAGAGTGCGGCCGGCGTTACCATTATAATAGAAAGTTGTCATTGTCATTTATACAGAAAAAAATATAATTTATTGTTTAAACGCAAATGTGTTATTGTCTGTACTTATCACACAGTAAAGGTGGTGTCACATTCGAAGCGACAACTTGCATTATATGCATAATATATAGAAGTCAATGGGTGTTTGTTAGTGTATTTGCCATATATGGCACATACACTATTGGAGCCGGTCGGATGGCGGGACCTAGGGGTCGGACCAAAATTTCTCAAGTCCCAGTTCCCAGATTCTAGCCCGAGAGCTGGTAAAAGTGTCAATTGGATTTTCAATTTATTATTAAAAAGAAAATAATGAATTGAAAATATAAATTGGTGCTAGGCCAAAATAACCTTAGTTGTTGGTGGTCTTTAAAACACACACAATTTCTTTCAGAAAAAACTTTTTTACAAAAAAAAAAAAACCTCCTTCAAAAAACCACTAAAAAGAGGAAAATAATGAAATTTTGAGGTATGTGCCAATTTAATTAAATATGAAGTCGGTTAAAAAGTATAGTATAGTGATTAATATCTTCTTTTTAACCAACTTCATATTTTATTAAATTGGCACAGATCTCAAAATTTCATTATTTTTCTCTTTTTAGTGGTTTTTTGAAGGAGGTTTTTTTTTTGTTAATAAGTTTTTTATTTTTTACTTTTTAGTGTCAAAAAGTGACATTTACCTTAAAAGAATCACACGCCGTTACTCACTTTTATTAAAATCAGCCAAACTACTGAACCGATTTTGATGAAATTTCTAAGGGACCAATCTGAAAGTATATCCTATCAAATAAAAAAAAATATTTCAAAATCGGTTAATAAATAACTGAGTTATGAGGTAACAAACATAAAAAAAAAAAAAATACAACCGAATTGAGAACCACCTCCTTTTTTTGAAGTCGGTTAATAAAAGATGTAGTATTATGATACATTTTTAGAGTGTTAGGTCTCTAAGTCACTATATGAATAATAAGAAGTATTAGAAATACCTTGTGTCCGTCTTGTGACTTTATGTGTTGTTTACACGACGCGTTTCAGCAACGAGTTGCCATCTTCAGGTGTGATTAATTTTTTATATTATAAAACACACATTGAGTATTGTAGTTTTAGTATAGATATGTAGATACAGCTAAAATATGAATAAAAATTTACTACTGAAAATATCTGAGCTAATTTTTTATACGATTAACATTTCCAATAAAAAATATAAAAAGAAAAGTACGCGGTACTTTAATAATCAAGTAGAACGAAAAACTTTCTTGTCAAACTGTGGATTTTGTGTGCGGTGAAAATAACGCACGAGCGATTCTCAAATCAAGTTGAACTTTTTTTAAGTTGTGACGGATAAGTTGTGAATCTCAGCTTATTGCCATCGTCGACCCTTTAGAGTCGCCATTATAACATTTAAACACGCTCCATCTCTTTCCATTATGTAGGTACTTCATATTTTACAGTGAATTTCACTTAAGACGCAATATTTGTTTACCTCGTAATTATGGAAAACATTAATGTATTAGAGAAAATCGTTTCACTTAAAATGTAATAGACCGAGAGCTAGTGACAATTTTTTGGTGTAATTTATTCAAGGCCTTATTTTTGTGAAGATGTTGAGGGAGGCATATTAAAGTGTCCTGACTAAGGGATTTTGCTAGATAGCGGTATGGGAGGGATGCAGACCGCCCCCAACATATAACAAAAAAAATGATCACAATTATTATCGCTTCAAGGCTGAAATTTATTTGTATAGCTTGTCGGTGACCCAATAATGCCATTATAATATTTGCAGATCGATTGGTCAGTATTAAAGGGGTGGCAGATTACCCTAAACGTGTCATGTACCTGACGAAATTTATATTATTAGTTCAAGGTTCAAATTTTAATATGTAGTTGCAGCGACTGTTTTAAGCATATATTTCCATTTGTCGAAGCATTAGAGACATGAGTCAAAACCGAGGGGAAAAATCATAAATAATGTGATCGATTTTTTTTCTTGGGGCACCAGAAAACATAAAGCCAACTCTGAAAGTCGTTCATTTTATCCAAAGCTAAAAGAGCAATGAATCCTGCAAGACGAAGTAAACGCTAGCCAACCACCATTCATTGTTTTTATTTTATTTCTTCTCTCTCTTTTGTCTTTAACCATAGCTGTTCTAAGTGTACAATGTACATGTTGTTTTGTTTTAGATAAAGAACAAACATTCTTTAGTTCTGTTGTTTGTAGATGCGTATTTTACAAATTAAAATGAAATTCTTTAGAAATTTATGCTTGTTTTCCGTTAAAGATGCATAAATATACTAGTTACGAAGTTTTAGAAAAAACCAGTCGTATTTACTCGATGTTGCATGACTATTCAAATGCAGATGAATAAATGAGCAATTAACTCAACTAGTTGATGCACAATTTTTGTTTTTGTTTGTTTTGTCTTTTTTGATTTAAATTTAAAAAAAATGAGCAATAGGGTCGTCCCACATTTTTTTAAGGTTGGAATCTACGTTACAAAATAAAACAATTTTTTTGAGAATTTTTTCTACAAGAAAAACATTCCCAAAAGTGCGTATTTTTCAACGTAATTTTAAACATAGAATTATATACGTCCTTCATAGTGAGTATTTTCTGATTGGCTGCTGTAGTTGAATCACGCCCACTTCATAGATAAAGAGAGCTAATAATTATGTGGATAATATACAGGGTGCTGAATTGCTTTGTGGGTAAACTTTTAGTTTCAAAGATATAAACAGCATCTGAGAGATTTTTGAGTTTTCTTAAAAGTGCCAAAAGTAAGAAGACCCCTCTTTTTGTACAAATTTGCGAAGTTTTTGAAAAATAAATTCGACCCGATTCGTTTGTTTTAAGTCAATTTATAGAAAAAATAGCGCTGAATCGACTCCAACAACTCGCACTTTTAATTTCAAAGATATAAACAGCATCTGAGAGATTTTTGAGTTTTCTTAAAAATGCCAAAAGTAAGAAGACCCCCCTCTTTGTACAAATTTGCGAAATTTTTGAAAAATAAATTCGACCCGATTCGTTTAATATTAAGTCAATTTATAGAAAAAATAGCGCTGAATCGACTCCAACAACTCGCACTTTTAGTTTCAAAGATATAACCAGCATTTGAGAGATTTTTGAGTTTTCTTAAAAATGCTAAAAGTAAGAAGACCCCTCTTTTTGTACAAATTTGCGAAGTTTTTGAAAAATAAATTCGACCCGATTCGTTTGTTTTAAATCAATTTATAGAAAAAATAGCGCTGAATCGACTCCAATAACTCGCACTTTTAATTTCAAAGATATAAACAGCATCTGAGAGATTTTTGAGTTTTCTTAAAAATGCCAAAAGTAAGAAGACCCCCCTCTTTGTACAAATTTGCGAAATTATTTAAAAATAAATTCGACCCGATTCGTTTGATATTAAGTCAATTTATAGAAAAAATAGCGCTGAATCGACTCCAACAACTCGCACTTTAGTTTCAAAGATATAACCAGCATTTGAGAGATTTTTGAGTTTTCTTAAAAATGCCAAAAGTAAGAAGACCCCCCTCTTTATACAAATTTGCGAAATTTTTGAAAAATAAATTCGACCCGATTCGTTTGATATTAAGTCAATTTATAGAAAAAATAGTGCTGAATCGACTGAGTAAGGGATTTTGCTAGATAGCAGTATGGGAGGGATGCAGACCGCCCCCAATAATGACCCAATAGGTGGTTAATACCGACATTTCGTTCTGCAAATTGAAATGTATGCTTAACACAGTCGCCGTAACAACATATTAAAATTTGAACCTTGAACTATAAATTTCGTCGGGTACATGACACGTTTAGGATGATCTGCCACCACTTTAATACTGACCAATCGATCTGCAAATATTATAATGGCATTATTGAGTCACCGACAAGCTATACAAACAATTTCAGCCTTAAAGCAATAATAATTGTGACCATTTTTTTTGTTACATGTTGGAGGCGGTTTGCATCCCTCCTATACCGCTATCTAGCAAAATCCCTTACTCAAGGTACTTTAATATGCCTCCCTCAACATCTTCACAAAAATAAGGCCTTGAATAAATAACACCAAAAAATTGTCACTAGCTCTCGGTCTAATATAATCTGTGAGATAGAGCTTTGTAACTGGCGAAAGTGCGGACGGACAGACATCGTACGCTCAGTAACAGAGTTCCGTTCGAAGGTAAGAACCCTAAAATCGGAATTAATTGTTTAAATATTTAAACAGCAAGATACTTCGACACTATATAAACTTTCTGAAACGGGAATGGAATGGATTTTTATTTGTACAAAAACGATTTTCAGAGAAGCAGACGTGAATAATACAAAACGTTCAGAACCAAACGGTCATCAGAGAGTTCATGTACATTCCGCTTGTCTTAAATTGTGACATGAATTTTTTGTCCGGTGTAATATCTTTTATAGTAGATAATGTTGGTGGACAGTTGGTTGATACGAGGGTATGAACTATAATAAAACTAACACAAGGATGGACAAACTTAAAAATTCGACTGATGACCAGTCGTATTCTTATTTTGAGTCAAATCGGTTCAGTGTATCCTGAGATATTAAAAAAAAAACTTTCTCAATGTCACGTATTAACATAGGTAAAAAAAATATAAATGAAGTCTAGATATTATAATATGAAAAAAATGTAAATATTTTTTTTCTCTAAAATGTACAGTTTTCGCGAAAAAAATATTTTACAAAAAAAAAATAAAAATTATACGTAAATCAAGGTAACCATGATTTTTGCTATATTAGGCTAGCCATCAGTAGATCACCAAACAAAAAAGAGGTCCATGCTTTTTTTCAAAGAATAAAAAAAGAGTGTTTATTTTTTGCAAATATTTACTAGGTGGGAAGTATAGGACTGATCATCAGTCAAATTTTTTTCAAAGCAACCATCGAAAAAATTTTAACTAATCGAACATCCCTAACTCGACGGCCATTGGTCGCACGTCGCATTTGAACGTTGAAATAATGTCACTATATTCTACTTTACGTTACGTTACGTTGGTAATTCTGTATCTAGTTCTTTTTTTGTCATTCGATATTACTAAAATCTGCGGTGAGAAGATCGTTTTTTTATCCACGGATTTTCAAATAAAATCAAACGCATCTCTCAATCATTTTACAATTACTATGAGACTTTAAAATCACATTAGATATTTTTTCGATGTCACTAACTACCAGGATTATTTGGGCTTAGTACGTATCAATTCATGTTTTAAATTTATTATCATTTTTTGAGGTTATCAACTGCCAGCGTTACTGAACTAAACCTATGCTCGATTGCAGAAAGAGTTGTCAAAAAATTTTATTTGACAATGACCTTAGATAGATAGATTTTACGAGGGCAGTGTAGCCTAGTAGATAGCGTACTTGGTACCAGTCTCTAGACTAGACTGTCGTGGGTTCGAATCCCACCTGCGCTCATGGATGTTTTATGATGTTATTTAGTTTTAAGTTAGTTGTTATTTAATGTAATTTAAGAAGCTATTGACCAAGTTGTCGACGCGTCTATAATCTACAATAAATAAATAAAAAAGATAGATTTTACATGGGGCGTGAGGCACTATTGCCCTTCGTTCACTGCGACCTGGAGTTCTTTTGTATGACCTTAGATTGTGACCAAACATATTTCTCCATAAGAAAAGCATTGTAGAATTTTAAATCGATCCTGCTCGAAAAATAATTGACCGATTGAAACGATATTTTTTTAAAACTGTACTTACAACACGGAAACAAAAAATCACCATCAAAGTTTATTTTTTATAACTCCTGCTTCTAAAGTTCAATATTCGAGCACTGTGAGGCGGGGGTGAAGAGGCGTATTTTAGTAAGCGTGCGTAAAAGTACAGTCGTGCATCGTGCGTGAAAGTCCAAAGCGTGCGTAAAAGTACCGTCACCATGCGTAAAAGTACAATCTCTACATCTTATAAATTCGAAATTTCCGCACTTTGTACCTATTTACTGGCTATCGATCGATGTGTTACTACATATAGTAACGCGCCTATAAAGTCCACATCATGAAAGAGTCATGTTTTTAATGATTTATAGGTACCGAAGTTAATAACTTTAATAAAAATAAACTAAATCGTAACTTAGTCTGTAAAGTTGTAAAGTTTTAAGGACTCGAAGAGCGAATTTTCCATTTTCATATTTTTTTTCTCTCTATTAAACTTTAGAAGCAGTCGTTATAAAAAATTATGTTCGATACGTCCGCTTAAAGTGAGATATCTAGTATAGGCTTAAAATGAGGCACTCGCTAAAGGGACTGACGCATACACAACGAGATCGAAAATAACTATTTCGATGAGGCAATTATCTTACAAAAAATGATGCTAAAAAATAAATGCAGATAAAAAAATATTGTAAAATGCGTTGACGAATTATTATTGTTCAGTTTCATTAAAAGTTTCATAAAAATTATCAATTTGCCAATAATCCTGGCTCTTCATGTAAAAGCCTTCTCTGTTTTTGTTTTTATTCTGCCAGCAGGATTACTTCGATCTACTGTAATGATTTATTAATGAACGTCAGTCTTTTGTTCAAGAATACACAACATGCTTTTGTTTAAGTATAGGTCAGCCATGAATAAAAAATCGTTTTATTCACATTTCCGCAGCAACTTAATACTCAATTTTGATTGGTTGAATCAATCATTTGGTCACCACTTTTGGTAAACATATAAATATTAAACTGATAAACAGTATTTCTTAGATGAAATAAAAAAACAAAGGGCTGGAGAGAGTCATAGATACATAATAAAAAATAGGTAAAAAAAACTTTTAAGTTAAACGGTTTTATAATTATTGTACTAAAAAGAAAAAAATAATATTTAATTTAGGTTCATAAGTATAAAAGCGTGGGCCGAAAACTCTATGATAATTTATACAGTCACGACCCACGTTTTTATACTTAAATTAAATATTATTTTTTTCTTTTTAGTACATTTATAAAACCGTTTAACTTAAAAGTTTTTTTACCTATTTTTATTTTTAATTTTTTAGTGTGCTTTATTTGCTTAGTCTGATTTTATTACATTTATCCGATTCACTGAAACGTAACCGGAGCAAGACCTTTTGTCTGTAAAAATTCAAAAATGCGATTTGCACCCGGACGGGAGCCGGGCCGGTCAGCTAGTTACCATAATATTGTATTGTCACCGGAGCTACACATGTGTGCAAAATTTTAACTCAATCGGATATCGGGAACTGGGTGAATAATCGATCGCAAGATTTGAAACAAATATATTATAACCAAACATACAAACAAATATACGGGGTCAAGCTAAATAAAACCGTTTAATAAACTATCGTACTTGTTTGTGGAATTGTATGTTTGATTTAAATAAAATAATCACTGCCTCACGCGATTTTTCAGTAAATTCGACATTCCGTTTCGGCAAAATGTTCGGCCTGATTTTGGTCAAAGCTGAATGCTTTGCCGAAGATTTAATTTTTGGGCCAAAGGTAGCTGAAGCCAAAGCTTCGCTCGATTAGTAAGAAATATTTCATTAAAATTTCAATAATTCATTTTCAACAAATACATTCCAATATTACAACACAATAAATATAGATAAATACAGTACAGTACATTTGCAAAATGTGAAATTCTCCCGCCCGACTGATCACTACTCAAGAAATAAGGGGACACGTGCTGATCACGCACATATGTCACTCTATCTTGAAAATGAATAGACTATTGTACATTTATAGGAATTTATTCTATGAATATTTGGCAACAATGCAATGGAATAAATCCCTATCGTATTTCACATTATTAATATAACTGACTGACATAATGAAATTATAAAACATAGCAGAAATATCTGTAATAAAATCAATAATAATGACACCCCACTTTATGCAATGCTGGTGCATTATTAATAATCCAGCTATAATCTTCTGAATTGTAAATGTTCAACATTGTGTAATCACTTTATTAACGCATGTGCTGCTTATTAATAATACTGAATTTATACTACATCGGCTTTATAAAAAAACAGGTCATCATTATTATGTTTTGAACTTTTAAAGTCAAATCTTGCATGTCAATTTTGAACGACTTCCGCGTATCCGATCGATTTGAAATTTTGTACACATATGTATTCCCGATGACAATACATGAATAAATCGTTTTTAGAAATAAAATCAACCCCTAAGGGGTTCAAACGGGGATGTAGGGTTTTTTTGACTTATCAACGCCCAGGCCAAATCGCTGAAGCTAGAAACTTGAAATTTAGACAGTTAGTTCCTTTTCTAACGTAAACATCTACTAAGAAAGAATTTTTAAAAATTCAACCCCTACGAGTGTCAAAGGGGGAAAAATTTTGATAGACAAAAAATGAACAAAATAAATATTAATCAAAAAAAACTTTTTAGAGACAAGCTTTTATTTAAATGCACTAAAAAGGAAAAAATTATTTTTAATAATTTATGTTCAAAATTATAAAACCGTGGGTCGTGACTAATAAACTATCATAGAGTTCACGACCGACGCTTTTATAATTATTATGAACCTAAATTATTAAAAATTATTTTTTCGTTTTTAGTGCTTTTAAATAAAAGCTTGCTTCTAAAAAAATTTTTTACTAATATTTATTTAAATTTATATCCTTACGTAAACACTACTAAAAATATCCATCCTTTTACGCTACACTAACGCAAGCTACCAACATAAAATACATTATTAAAATTTAAAAAGCACTGATCTTCAAACACGTGTTGCTTTTGTTTTTACATTAAGAGGTGTCGCGGTGGGCTGTTTAGTGTATAAAAATGGCTGTAAATCATTCGGCCATAAAAGACAGTTTATTGCATAACATTCTGAGCTCGTTCTGCAGCGCAGGTTTCAGGCATAATTATTATTAAAAAAAAGAGTGTGGGTCTCGGGACCCCCGACAGATGTAAAACATCAAAGAAAACGTTATTGAACTCGGTGGTATTCTCTATGTAGTAGTATATATTTTTTCAAAAGCAGCAACTAACTGTTATGCTGACGTAATCCTATATACTGCACTGTAACACACGCGGTTTCCCGAGCGCGCGGAAGCAGAGAGAGAGAGAGAGAGAGTGCCGCAGTGGTGGGGAGAACAGCAGCGAAGGAGCGGACCAAACATTTTGTTGCATATTTCCCCTCACGCGGCTGTTCACTACCCGACATAAGATGTTTCACATCAAAACCGAGACATTTCAATCATACCGCGTTCAAAAACAGGGTCACCACTGACCACAAATTTTTGAAAAAAAAATCTCCGGCTTTTCGAGGTTTTCCAAGGCTGTGGACATCCTAAAGAATGGGCAATTGCGTGTCGAGCTAAGCAAAGAGTAGGGTTCAGTACTATGCTAAACCTATAATTTTGATAAAATAAATAAAATAAGAACACATTCATATTAATCTACTCAAAAGGCCCTTTTCGGCTCAAAAAAAGTCTAAGAATTTTCCTGCTCAAAACTATTTTCTCTATTTCCCTGTATGTCCGTAGGCGATCGTTCTGAAACACCTTATAGATATAAACACAAGCCGTTTACTTTCGACAGTCCGCCAGCGGTCCCCACTTAACCGATTTACATTTTGTTTATTGAAGTTTTTGTCTTCAGATGTGTCATCACTATTTTTCTTATTATTATTATATTATTGATAAAAAAAATGTCAAAAATATAGAAAATTCACAGAATATAAACAAACACTCGTATGGATATATCTAAGGCCGGTCCTGTTAATACATATACATAACCTTAAGTCGCATGCATTATGTAACCGGCATTTACTTCTCATTTTAATAAATTTTACAATATTAACGCTATATTATATAGCAAGTGATAACTCCCTGATAACGTCACAAGAGTCATTATTCAGTGATACTAAAAATGTCTAGTCGCTATAAAAATCACAAAAAAAATTGTACATTAGGCTGCGATTCCCAACATTTTTTTTAAACAGAAATAGCTATTGTAGACGACCATCATTCCCTCTTTCTAGAATTGTGATTGGTTCTACGCTTCCATCACTTATGTAGACATGGAAGCAAAGAACCAATCACAGCTCTTGAAAGATAGAATGATGATCGTCTACAGTAACTATTTCTGTCTCATTTTTGTGGCTATAGTAAGAATCAGAACGATAGGGAACGCACTATCCCTCCATTTATACGGTTTTTGATTTCATTTCTATTAAAATTTATACATATTTAAATAAATGTTTGCACTTCAACAAATAAATCAATGTTTCTCAGATTTTAGAGTTGTGTTCAAACTGACGCATATTTTCGCGTTACGTAACAAAAACGCGATAAAAAATCATGCAACTTCTCTATTTTAAACGATTGCACGTAACGCGTCCATGAAGAAATATTATCACCTTTGAAACAAAGTGATAAAAAATAAGGTAATCGGACATTTTGTGGTGGCCGCCATATTGGATCTACCATAAATTTAAATATACCATATTAGTATTGTCTTCAGAACCAAAGGTGTGTGCAAAATTTCAGCATGATTGGATATCGATTACCAGTTTTGTACCGGATAGACAGACAGACAGGCAAGCAGATAGGAAACCAAGTTAAATAAAAGCTTGTAATAATAATAAAAATTATGCACGATCTCTATTTTAAACAATTGCACGTAACGGATTCATGAAGAAATATTATCACCATTGAAACAAAGCGATAAAATTGAAAGATACTGTACGTCTGTCTGCACCGTCTTTATGATCAGGTTATTTTACTGCTAATAACTAACATTAAAAACTTTTAAGACAAGTATAAAATGAATTTACGGATCAGTTTTGCAATAAAAATCGAGTATTAAAAATATGACACTAGCATAAAAATTACTATAAATTTTCAAGTAATAAACTAGATAAATACTTGTAAAAATGACAGCTGAGATGAAGGAATTTTTATTACGGCTTCAGCTTAAAACTAATTTTTCTACAATAGTGCCGGACATATAGTGGCGCAAAATAATTGATCACTTCTGTATAAAACCATGAAATTTGGCATGATGAACGACCGCCATCTTAAATTTTAAAGGTCCTTTAGCAAATTTGGAAGTGGCTTAATATCTTAAAATGACCTTTAGGGTATACCCATTCATCATTCCAAATTTCATGCTTTTATACAAAAGTGAACAATAAATGCATTGGTTTGTTTAAACTAAGCATGCAGACAGCTGGCCAAATTTATTTAATAAAAAAATGTTTTGTACCCAATTAACTAAAAATATAATAATCTCTAAATAGTATAAAACAAAGTTGCTGTCTGTTTCTCCGCTTACTTCTTCTAAACCACGCAACGGATTTAGAAACGGTTTTCACTAATAGAAAGAGCGATAAACGAGGAAGGTTTGTGTATATAATTTGTAAAAATTTTGTACAAAATAGCTGAACAATGACGGTGTTTTGCCAAAAAAAAACGTTTTCGTACGCTTACATACCACCCGGGCGTAGCCGGGACGGGCCGCTAGTTAAAATATATAACAATTTCCGTGTTTCAGCTCAACGCACATTTTTGTAAATTCGTCGATGTTTTATTTTTTTTAAATTTATGTTCGCTTTTAAGAACTTGCATAAAATTTTAACGAAAGCTCCATTATTACAGTAAACACAAGTCATTTAAGAACCGCTAAGAAATAAATTATTAAAGTAAGGAAGCTGTTTACCTTACTATTTTTCATTTTTATGTTCTCTGCATTTTTACTACACATTTAAGAATTATTAAAATTGCATGTAAAGTCGACGAAGATCTTTACCTACCTGAAAATTTTAACCCTTTATTATGTAAACCTTCCAGCTATTTAGAGCAAAAATGTAGCCTATCATAATAGGGGCTATCAATCCAAGGCAACACCGCGCCGGGCAAAAAACTAAAGAACAGCCCTCAAAAGAAACCCACTAAAAAGATGAAAATAATAAAATTTTTAGGTCAGCGCCATTTTAATTACGTGCTAAAACTTTTTGTATATCTCGTTTTATTAAATTGGCGCCGATCTCAAAATTTTATTATTTTCCACTTTTTAGTAAATTTTTTTGAAGATGGTTCTTTTTTTGATAAAAAGATTTTATTTTTTGCTTTTAGTGGCTTTGCATTACTTATGTAGTTTGCACGTTATCAACTTCTGTCTTGATATTTGATTACTATAAAAAAAACTAGTGGACCGATTTAAATATTGAAATATTTTATACGTAAGAACCTTCCTTGCAGGGAATAGCTTATTCGATTAGTGAAAACCGATTCAAAATACCTATAACCAACGGTTCTCGATATAATCGTGGACATAATAATAATAATAATAATAATAATAAATTTATTAATCCAAGGACAATACAGTATAGGATAAGTCACGACAAAGTTAAAATTTAATCATTAAAATAATTATCTACACTATAGTACATCTTATTAAGTAAAAATTTTTTAAGATATTAGTTACATACATACCTATAGGTCAAAATGAACACCTTTTTTTTTAAAGTCAGAATGTGCCACGAATACATTAATTTATTATTGATTTATTCAAGGTTTTTATGGTAATTCGCATCACACCATTTTTGTCACCAATTTTCGTTTCATCGAGCCAGCATTTTACCCTTCAAATCGTCGAGGCACTGCCGCCTAAGAAGTTTAACTTCAAAAATTAAAAAACTCTCGAAGTATATAAATATCCCTTTGACTGACAGACCTTTACTGTATGAGAAGGGGAAAACTCTTTTTTCAATTCCAATCTCGCGTATAAAAAATTTAAATCAATTATTTCGCTGTCTATAGACCTCTACTGACAGTCTGAATATTGAATAGTGTACACTAAATTAGAGCCGCGAGTTTTCATGCTGATTTATTTATCCAATATTCTTAAATCATTCCATTATATTCTTTTCTTACGTCCTCCAACAGGGATGGCGAACAAATGGTACGCGTATCATAGGTGGCACGCGACAGAATATTGTCGGCACGACATTGATTGAGGTACAAAATCGAAATAATTAAAAATATATGTTAGATATGTTGTTGAAAAAAATGGGTGTGTGCTTATGACCACACTACAGAAGTGAAAACTTCAGATTTTCTAATTTTTGGTGTCATCTATTATTGCGCATTTATGAACTAAAAATAATTTATTACTAAAAATACAATTTAATTGAAATAAGAATTAACATAGGACTTATATTATTTAAAAACGCAACTTAATTACTTGTATAACACACAGTACTAATGTTGTACAACACGTTATCTTTGTGTTGGTGGTGTATATACGTGTACATAGGCCACTGCGCGTGCGCCAGTATATTATTTTCACAGCTGGTCAAGCGCAATACGTATAAAGTATATCTATAGCTATGAGTGTAGCTATAGATATACTTTTAATATAAGCATGTCGGTGACGTGCGCGAACCCATAAGTTTTTCCCCTCCCAGAAATCGTCTAACGCGCCTATAGAAGCATAGCTTCAAAAATTGAAGAAATATTTTTTATTTAAACGTGTCACTCAGCCATCGACTATGGAAGTTTCGGGTTTAAGTCCCGATGGTGATGAGTTAAATAAATAAATTTTTCTGATATTGCATTGTAACATGACGTCATTGGGTGTCTCTCTCTTAAATATTTTTTCGCTAAAATATTGGCAGTTCGGTGACCAATAACATAAATTAGTAACAAAAAACAAATATTTCAGAGACTTTTTTATTAAATTGTAATACTTCTATATCTTTGTAGCCGAGTCGACAAAACTTTTTTGTTTAGTTAAGAAAAACTTTATAAAAACAATGTACTCAAGTTTGTAGCAAAATCTCGCTCTTTTTTTAATCTATACCTACTAAATTATTACGCAAAACAAACAAAAATATCATATTAGGTTTACGCAGCTAAAAAACGTTGCAAAAATGAAAGACGTACGTTACATCCATGTACAGTGAAAAATGGGTATGTCTGTATTGCGGGTACAGCCGGATGGCGTGAATACCGTTAAACACAAATAATTCTATTCCCTGTCATGGAAAAAATACATCCACTTTTATTTATCTTATATAAAGTCAAATGTTCGTAAAATATAACAAATAAGATTATTGTAATTTTATTATTTTATATTTTAAATTGTTATCCAATACCTATATACAGATTGTATCAAATTAAACCTGTGCATAGGGCATTCTGTATGTAAGACAGAGATTGATACATAAAGCAATAAGTAAGAATGAGATAAATGATCGCTAATAAGATGTTACGTGCTTACTGTAAATTAAACTGATAAAAGATTTACATTTTTACAGCATAGAAGGAGCGAAAAAACAAAGATGACGCTATTAGGTTGTATAAATATTATTTATTTACAGTAACCACGTAACATCCTATTATCATTTATTTCATTCTTACTTATTGCTGTATGTATCGATCTCTGTCTTACACATAGAATGCCCTATGCGCAGGTTTAATTTGATACAATCTGTATGTTCATTATTAAAAAAAAATATGAAAAGCCTTCGGGATTCGAACTTGGGCTTGGCGTTTATATATCTGTCGGTAGACTTGTACTTTTCCACACGGCCACCTGGCTTACTGTGTCTGAGACCTTAACATAGCTTTACATGCTTTTGTTTCACATGTCAACTTCTAAATATTTCGGATTCAATCGATATAGAGGACAGTGGTTAGCGTCGCGGCCTCTGGATCACACTGTCGTGGGTTCGAATCCCACCTCCGCTCATGGATGTTTTGTGATGTGATTTAGTCATTTAATGAGTTGATATTTAATGTAATCAAGACGCTAATTGACCTAAGTTGTCGACGCGTCTATAATTTACAATAAATAAATTCAATCGCAATTTTTAAAATATACCACCCCAGTATGAGACATTAAGCATTATTCACGTAAAAATCTAGAACTAGTCTTAAATGTCTCAAATTATATGAGAGATCAAAGTTCAACCCTGTACTTTTCAAGTGCAAAACTCAAAGTATGAAGCTTCGCCTGAAGCTTGGCCTGAAGCTTCGCCTAGATATTCTCTACGCACAGAAAATGTATATTTGATTATAATTTATGGAATTAGTTTTCTAGTTCTATGTAGTAACCGGAATGGTTTTATAGGCGTTATGGAATAGTTTACAGAATTCCAACTTAGACTCAAGATTGTTTCGGTAATTTTAGAATATGCGAATATATTCTAAAGACTAACCTCGCTCTATCAGCAGTTCCCAACATTTTTTCATATTCAAACCATAAAAAAAATAAAATTAAGAAAAATCGCAAGATAGTGGACAAAATATTTGATTTATTAAATTAAATGTACGACGTTTCGTCTATAGATTTAGATTTATGTATGTACTTGAAAAAGTCTAAATCTATAGACGAAACGTCGTACATTTAATTTAATAAATCAAATATTTTGTCCACTATACTGCGATTTTTCTTAATTTTATTATAATCACGATGGACACGATTTCTAATATACATAAAAAAAATCTCCAGAATTTATTTGAAAATGAATCAATATTGACTTAAAAACTATTATTGTATTATTGTACACTAAAGTTACACATAAAGGTATCTCAGTTGTCGAACGTCTATAATCCTCTCTCTCTCTCTGTCTTTCTCTCTCTCGTACACATTAAGACGTCCGCAGTGTTATGTCACAGATGCACAATAATATACCAACTGAAAAATTTATTATAATATAATATAGTTTAAAAATAAATCCTTAAAGAGAATGAAATAATATTATAATTGACTTGAATTAGAACCATAATTCTGATCCGACTTCCGACGACTGTTATTTCTTTACAGTTTATCTGTAATTTCAAACGTAAATAAAAAAAAATGCTTACGTATTCTTTCTGCAAATGACGAACCATTTTGAACATTATCGCGACGCACTGATTTGAAACTGCTGTGACAAAACGAACCAATTGAAAAATTTACATTGGGTACAAAATTATAGAAATAAATTATTATAGAAATAAATAATTAAAGTTAGTGAAATTTTTATCAAAACTGAAACTTCAGTTTTTTATAGACACTGAATACTAAAAAAATAACTAGAAAACACAAAAACACTCTAATAACATCACTGAGTTTTGATTTAGTACTAACAGTATTTTATTACTAATTTAATTCACCTACAGTCGTGTCATTTCAATATTAAATTATGTAATCTCTTCTCGACCTTATTATAATAAGTTAGATAACTACCTATTTGCTAAATTCTGTTTGAAATAAAAAGATTATTTCTTTATTTTATTAAACTAGCGGTCCGGTCCGGCTTCGCTCGGGTGCTATGAATTTATAATTTATTAATACTTTACTCAGTCGCTTCGCTCGTTCGCTCGAATTTATAATTAATCAATAGTTTTCGCAGCACACGCCAAATAATGACTTTTATAAGCAAATTTTTGATACCTTGGTTTACATTATTGTAATTTTCGTAGGGATCTCTAATTTTTTTGAAAATAAAATACAGCCCATGTTCCTCGCTGATAATGTAGCTTTCTATAGGTGAAAGAATTTTTAAAATCAGCTAAGTAGTTTTTGAGTTTATCCATTACAAACGAACAAACAAACATACAAAAAATCAAATCTTTTCTCTTTATAACATTAAAGTATGATAAATAGTTGCCAGGCGATTAAATAATTTTTTTTAAATAAATAACGAAATATGAGTTAGGTAATTGTGGACAACAATATAATAATTATTAATTAATAATCAATTAATTATTTACAGTGTAAAAAATATTAACAAAAATACAATCTGGATAATAAAGAAATAATAATATTAATTCTAAAACCAGTTAATTACAATCAGAGTGTACAAAACTAATTGCATGTATTTATAATGTTGGATAATAATTAAACTTTAGGAAGATCAACACAAAACTTATTGTGTAGTAGTTTAAATATCAAGATTTGCCTTAACAAGTTACCAACATGCACATAATATAAAATGTTACAAAATAATGATATACCCACCTATGATTATACCGCCGCTGTTTTTAGATTAAATAATATATCAAAACGGTATATGTAATCTCACAGTGTTCTGAACTAAATTTTGAGGACAGTGTGGTTCAGTGGTTAGCGTCGCGACCTTTAAATCAGACTGTCGTGGGTTCGAATCCCGTCTCCGTTCATGAATGTTTTGTGATGTCATTTAGTTTTAAGTTAACTGTTATTTGATGTAATCAAGACGCTAATGACGTAAGTTGTCGACGCGTCTATAATTTGCTATGAATAAAATGAACTAAATTTTTAAAGTGAAACTTTATTAGCCTCGATTTTTTTATCGTTTGGTTACGCATGTCGCGCGTCAAGTCACGTCAATCTATGTTGTACGACTGCATACAAGTATGATGGTATTAGTCGACCAGACCACGACTCGTTGAAAAGCAGCGACGTTATGTTCCATAACTATACTGTAGGTACGTCTACATAACTAATATCGTACGTATATTAGTCGAGCACACATCAAATACCCATTGACCACCAACGATAGAATCTGGATTCTTACGTTCGTCTCCATACTGATCAGGGTTCAAATTATTATTACCAAAACCACACTGTAAAAAATAGATGTAAAAATACTTTGAAAGTTAAGGTAGAATTCGCTCGATTTTCTAAGTGATTTTACATTATTATTTATTTTTACATAGAAAACTTCATAAAAACTTGGACTTTTACTGTAAAGTTAAACAAATTTGTGATTTTTACATAAAGTAAATTAAAATTACATAATTTGTGCAATATTCCAATGAAGTGTGTAAAAATTACAAAATAAAATGTATAGTTACATATATAAAATGGATGAATACAAAACAAATTAATGTAAAATTAGTAACCACGCATGCGCAATGTGTTTTTATGGAATCTACGCGATGTGCAGGCGATACCTGTTTGCGACGCCATTGTCTCTTTGTATGCCTATTACCAGATTAATTGCTGGCTACAAATGGACCATCGATAATCTATGTAATTGGCCTTCTCATTTCTTACAGTGTATAGTGGGTATAGCAAAAAATATTTTGAAGTAGGTATATTAATTAATACGGGCATCGATTCGTTAGCAATTTCAATGTTGTAATAATAATAGTATTTCTCTCTCATTCTTTCGTTTAAGAAAGTTAATAAAGAGAAAGCGAGACAACGGTCGCACACAGCCACGATATTTCAAAGTAATTTAACTATAACCGACATACAGATTTCTCATTATGCAATGTCCCTAATCAAAACCTCCCAAGTGAAGGCATGCAACCGCAACCGCAAGTTTGAGCCGCGATCTCGGAATTCCTTCTGTTAGTTCCTTTATATTAGGTATTTTGTATCATCGATTGATTTGACACTGAACTATCACATCACCTAATTGAATGAAAGAAATAGTTCTCAGTTGAAACAGAACTATTTCTTTCACTCGAAATTTAGAGAAAAAAAAACTTCTGAACCGATTTAAATATTGAAATATTTTATTTATACGTAAGAATTTTCCTTGGGGATAGCTTATTCGTTTAGTGAAAATCGCATCTAAATATGATAAACGGTTTTCGATATAATCGCGAAACTAAATTTAAAAAAAACTACTGAACCGATTTAAATATTGAAATATTTTATTTATACGTAAGAACCTTCCTTGGGAATAGCTTATTCGTTTAGTGAAAATCACATCTAAATATGATAAACGGTTTTCGATATAAGTAATCGCGAAACTAAATTTAAAAAAACTACTGAACCGATTTAAATACTGAGAGATTTTATACGTAGGAACCTTCTTTGGGGATAGGTTATTCGATTGGTAAAAACCGCATCGAAATATGATAAACAGTTCTCGATATAATCGCGAAATCAAATTTTAAAAAAACTACTGAACTGATTTAAATACTGAGAGATTCTATACGTAAGAACCTTCTTTGGGGATAGGTTATTCGATTGGTAAAAACAGCATTGAAATATGATTAACGGTTCTCGATATAATCGTTGACATAGTTACATACGATTTAGTTTATCTGGTCTCTGGAAGTTGGCTTTATTTTTGGGACAAACATATTATTATGAATGTTCAGCTTCGCACACTTTTTCCAAACCTTTTAAAAATATGTTTGTTCACACTTTGAAAATAAAGAAGACTTTTACGCCCTGTCTGACAAATTGAAAAGAGTCTTCGATACAATTTCATTTCACATAAATAAATAATCACAAAATATATAATATATTTATACGTCCCTCCTTTAATAAAAATATTTTCTTTAAAATAAAAATATCAATGTAGCGATAAAAACAGCTTTTTAATAATATTATAAGGAAAATATTTTGAAAAAGTAATAACACTTTCATAAAACACAAAAAAAAACGTATTTAAGTGTCACTACGTCATTATAATTAATTATTCATTATAATTTGAGTACTTTAAAAAAATAATGAATTCTCGCACAGATGTCGGCCGCGGGACAAAGGCTGGAAAAATGAAACTGGCGGTCTCTGTACGGTGTGTCCACAAACTCATTCTCAACATGGGGATATTAATTATTGTAAATTATAGACGCGTCGACAGCTTAAGTCATTAGCATCTTGAACATGGAGATCTCCGTTATTATGTGAGATAGACATTGGGTTAAGTGAGATGAAGTTATCCTTAGGTAAAAGTTGTTCAAATTACATAAATAAAGTTTCAATATTTTGCCTAGTTTAGGCGCTATAATAAAAAAGTGAATTTTCGATTTTTTTATTTTTGACATTTTTCAAAAATCTGAATAAGTGCACCACGAAATTGGATTAAAAAACTGCCTTAAGAAAGTGCAAAGTAAATTTGACTGTCTGTTAAAATAAATCAGCCATCGGCAAAAATAAAAAATATCTAAATTTTATCAATATGATTTGATACTTCATCTCATTTGACCAAATCTCTATATCAAAATAGCGGAGATCCCCATTCCCCATGTTGAGAATGAGTTTATGGACACACTGTATACTGGTCGTCAAGTGGAACGAGATGGGTTGTACAAAATGGAACAAAATATTGAGTGTAATATTTCTATTTATAGTTGATAGTTTCGCACATTTATTCAAAATGTAAAATTGAGTTCTGTTGGCTGTAGAAAGTGAAGTGAAAGATTTTTTCACCAATCTTAAATTAAAGTTACACCAAAATGTTAATCTACTAGCGTTCTGGTCCGACTTCGTCCGGTTGGTATGAATTTATGATTTATTAATGCATTACTCACTTGTTTCGCTCGTTTCAGGCTCGGATTCAAGGGGAAGGGGGCAATGGGGGCAATTGCCCCCCCACCGAGCCTTGACTATATAATATATAGACTATAGTTAAATAATAATATTTTACCCAAAATTTTTGGTTTCATACACACAAATCACAAATTCAGAACGAATCTCCTGGAAGATAGGCTACTCTCATAATAATTGCTCCCCCCCCTGAGCGAAACCCTGGAATTGCGCCTGGCTCGTTCGCTCCAGTTATTATAGCCTATGTTTCACCTATTTCACAGTCGGGAAAGTATAGGAAGATTCAGGTGTGAATCTCGACTGTACAAGTACATTATAGGTTGATAATAAATAATTTTTTCTAATATTGCAAAAATAATAATTAGCTGTCTAGTTTCAATAAAAAAATTTCCCTATATGATAAAACAACCGTATTAAACTCATATTTAAAATTACTTTTAATAATTAAAGTAAAAAAAAATGCAAATAGGCATAAATTTTTGGACTAATTTTTTCTTCCTTACAGAACCTAATCAGAAATAAACATTTTGACTCAATCTATATACTGCGGCAGTTTTTATTCTATGACAAATATAATCTTTTATTGTTTACTCGTTACCATTATGATAGGATTAATTCTATGAAAAAAATAAATAATCGGGTGCCAAGTAACATTCTTTCAAAATTAATTAAAACTTTTTTTGTATCAAGAGACCTACAATCTGTTGTATAGTGTGTATCAAAAATGCTTTTTCTCTGCAATATTTTAAACAACAAAACTTAGAATGGAACGGGCGCTATCTTGGTCGGCAATTTTAAACAGAACGAATGGTCATGTGATAGATCTCTCAAATTTAAATATAATCCTTTGATTTCAAAAAAAAATGTCGATTCGATCAAAAAAATTGACCAACTTAAATTTTACTGCAGCGGGCGATTTAAATTTTTACTAAAAAACTATAATGAAATAAAATATTGCTAATTTTTTTTTCTTTTTAATGGAATATTATGACCGGAAGTTACCTCCTGCGCTCCATATCAAATCCTTTCCTCTCACCTAAAAACGGTTACCGCCCTCCCGACGCTATTTTTAAAGCTAAAGGGTTCGGGTAAACGCCGAATGAAAGATCGAGGAATCACCCTACAGATCCTACAGACCAAAAATTTAAAAAAAAATCCTGAAAAAACTTACAAATTTTAAAAAACTACGTAATTTTTTACACGTAGCCAAAACTTTTTTTCAAAAAATTCTGTAGTGTGATTCTTGATCCTTCATTGGGCGTTTACCCGAACCCTTTAGCTCTAAAAATAGCGTCGGGAGAGCGGTAACCATTTTTAGGCGAGAAGAAAGGATTTGAGATGAAGAGTGCAGGGGATTGACTTTCCATAGACTATAGAGAATACTCTTAAAGAAATATGTCGGGGTTTTTTTAAATTTTTTTTTGTATAAAGGATGTTCTTAAAATATTTACCTAATCAATGTCGTTTTTTTTAAAAATTGAATCGTTTATATCTCAAAAAGCAGTGCGAATACGTTGTTATAGATATATACGGATAGTAAAAGGGTATCAACTCTAGGGTACGGCGTAAAGGAAGGTATGAAGGGGTGTGGCAAGGGTGCTATCAGCGGCCACTTCAGGATGCATGGTTATGTACTTTAGGGCTGTTAGGGGGCACACAAAGCGTTAATGCGTCCCGCATAAATACATATACTTCCCCACACACATATGTATATTTCCTAATGTCATGTCATATAATACAGTAGGGCTCTCGAAAAAAAAGATGGGCCTGTAGCATGATCATCGGTTAAAAAAATATTAGAAAAAAGCACACAATCTTTAACAGAAAACGCATATTTTCAGTTTTGATTAGTTTTGACTAATTAATACAGAATCTACACTGTAAAAAATGGATGTAAAAATACTTTAAAAGTTAAAGTAGAATTAGCTCGATTTTCTAAGTAATTTTACATTATTATTCATTTTTACACAGAAAACTTCATAAAAACCTGCACTTTTAACGTAAAGTTAAACAAATTTGTGATTTTTACATAAAGTAAATTAAAATTACATAATTTGTGTAATATTCCAATAAAGTGTGTAAAAATTACAAAATAAAATGTATAATTACAGATATAAAATGAATACAAAACAAATTAATGTAAAATTAGTAACCACGCATGCGCAATGTGTTTTTTATGGAATCTACGCGATGTGCAGGCGATACCTGTTTGCGACGCCATTGTCTCTTTGTGTGCCTATTGCCAGATTAATCGCTGGCTACAAATGGACCATCGATAATCTATGTAATCGGCCTTCTTATTTCTTACAGTGTATATAAGAAATTCATGATAGTTAGAAACTCGGTTTTTAGTTACTTAATTCTACGAAAATATAATATTTTTTAAATTAGCATTTTTACAGATGCAGTTGGTGCAGTATAAAATATTACAAAATACAAAAAATGTACTCTTTTCAACCGGAGCTCCAGTATCATAAACAAACTAGTCTGCACATGTACAGCTAATTTTTATAGTTGATAATCCTTGTCTACACCGAAATGACGAACAAACAAACCAACAGAAATAACCCAACAAACAGACGCAAAATTTTTCAGGGACGTTAACATTTTTAGTGGCCCGAGGAAGAGACTTGAGTAATTTATTACGGGGTCAAGAGCCGCCATTAAAATACGCTTCGCCACTTGACCACAGAGACAAGAACAGTACAAAACTTGTTTTAGAAAAAATATTAATAAAAAAAACTTTTTAGAGACAAGCTTTTATTGAAATGTACTTACTAAAATGGAAAAAATAATATTTAATAATTTAGGTTCGTAATTATTATAAAAGCGTTTATTAGTCGCAACCCCCGCTTTTATAATAATTATGAACCTAAATTATTAAAAATTATTTTTTCTTTTTTAGTACATTTCAATAAAAGCTTGTGTCTAAAAAGTTTTTTTTTACTAATATTTTATTTTGTTCATTTTAGTCTCTCAAAATTTTACCTCCCTTTGACACCCGTAAGGCTTGAATTTCGAAAAATCTCTTCTTAGTAGATGCTTACGTCAGAAAAGGAACCAACTGTCAAAATTTCAAGTTTCTAGCTTCAGCGATTTGGCCTGGGCGTTGATTAGTTAAAAAAACCCTACATCGCCGTTTGAACCCCTTAGGAGTTGAATTTATTTCTAAAAACGATTTATTCATGTATTGTCATCGGGAATACATATGTGTACAAAATTTCATATCGATCCGATACATGGAAGTCGTTCAAAATTGACTTGCAAGATTTGACTTAAACAAACAAACAAACACACAAACTAACTTTAAAACATTGCAAGTTAAATAAAAGCTTGTAAAAATAGCTCCTGTCGTCAATGTGTTAAAAGCCCTTGTCTGTTTTCGTCTTACAGCGACGCTCGTTATTAGTCTACTGCTTACATCAAAGGCCAAGCTATGTTAGCCGAGTCAACAGAACGGACAAATTTCAGTCCAAATGTGGACACATACTTATATTCTACATTTTGGTAGAAAAATAAAAATCATGTTTTCTAGCATAAAATATATGCAATTGTTTTAAAATTAAAATTTCAGTAGCCATTTTGTATAATCTCGGTTCATTTGAAAAATCCACTAGAAAAGCTGAGTGTAATACTTCATTCGTTTAAATATCGTTTAAACAAATTACTTCCTGGTGCGCCAACGCGAGGCCATTTTATGTGAGATGTCGAAAAAGTTTCCCGCTCACGGAAATATTTTATACTCAAAGTTTGTTCGGAACCGCGGCAATTACAATGTCAAGAACACGACAATTAGTGGTGAGATTAACGCCAGTAAACCTGTCTTGGAACGAACAAATGTCTTGTGTATTTCTTTTTTATACATACTTGGTACACGTATTATATACGAGGGCCGTTACATAAGTTTACGAAATATCTTAGAGACTGGACACCTTAAAAAATGCGGGCTTGAGAATAGTAAACGATGTGCGCGCCCCACTGCAGGTAGCTGTTGAACTAAGAACTTTAGAAAAATTCCGTTAGATGTCACGCTAAGAACATTTTTTAGAGTTTTTACCTTGATTAATAGATGTCGCTGCCGTACCAGTTGCGGGGTATATGCTAAGAAGTATAACTTCTGCCGTGTGGTAAACACACACATGCCAATAGCCGAGCGTTTAGCAATGCTGTTGTTTACATGGCGTTGCTATGGTTCCTCTATTACAAGACCCCAGTTCCCGGGTTCTAGCCCGAGAGCTGGTAAAAGTGTCAATTGGATTTTCAATTTATTATTTAAAAAAATAATGAATTGAAAATATGAATTGGTGCTAGGCCCAAATAACCTTAGCTGTTGGTGGTCTTTAAAACACAATTTTTTTCCTTAAAAAATGCGATTTTTAACGAAAATCAAAATTTTTCAGAATTTTTTCAAAATGATCTGAAAGATTGCCTGTGGAAAACACACGCTGATTCCAGAGAGCACAAGCAAACGCCTGTATCTCTTCTGGTTTAGAGCACACAATAAATATATTATTATGACAACCTGTAATTTTTAAAACGTGAACTGCCAACAATATAGCTCAGTTTGTCTAATTTACGCTTGAGGCCGCCAGTGATATTTTTTTTTTATAATATGTTGTATTGAAACGTCAGGTATAAGTAGGTACTATAGTTAGATGATTCGAATGAAAATATCAAGTAACTGTTTGTAAAAAGTATCGATTATTTTATCATGTAGGTATTCATTACTTCGGATCTCGTCGGGTAACGAGTACTCGAGTAACGAATAGTTACTTTTCTTGCATCTCTAGTATATTACTAAAAACGTATTTCTTACCTTACAGTTTCGTCGACGTGCGTTTAGCGGTAGGGTACTGTAAACAACAATTATTTAATACCAAACATACACAAATATAGATTTTTATGATGGGTTGCAGAAAGCATTGTCAGAAAATCTGATTTGACAATGACCTTAGATTGTGACCACACATATTTCTCCATAAAAAAAGTAATGTAAAAATCGATCCTGCTCAAAAGATATAGATAATTGATCAATTGGAATGTATTTAACATCATTTTTTGATTAATTTCCATTTCGAAACTACATTTTTCTTTTTTTTTCTTTGATCAAAATTTAGTTTAAAAAGCGATCTTTTTCTATGTAGATCAATAATTTGTTTTTGTGTGAGTACAATCTAATGTTCTACATGACAGGGAGTTTCAAAACAACATTAGACTGTTCCAGCATGTATCAAAACTGTAATCAGATGATCACAACCTAAGATCATTGTCAAATAAAAAATGTTTGACAATGCTTTCTGAATCCAAGTGTGCAAGCTTTCACGGCCGGCATTGTTCCAAGTCTTCATGGTTTCCGGGCTTGTAGGCCGTGGTCCGGTGGTATTTCTACCTGACGTTTCGTCTACAACTGCGGTAGACGAAACGTCAGGTAGAAATACCACCGGACCACGGCCTACAAGCCCGGAAACCATGAAGACTTGGAATGCTTTCTGAAACCCAGCATTAGTGAACTAGTCCTAGTAAATCGCATTTCTCAGACGTCGTCGTCGACAACAAAGCCACAAAGTTGTTCGGAGAGTTAAGTTTCGCTAAGTAACTTGTGATACTATAAAGAACAGGAGAGCGTGCTACTAAAATTATGTTTATATATGTATATGCTATACTCCTTGTGAAAAGCTAGACGTCATGTAGAGTGTACAGGTCTGTTCAGTGATTCTAAAACTATTAAAGTAAAATTCCTTAAAGTAACATATAAATGAAGGATGACTATACTTAAACACAAACCGTTAATCTCTAAACGTTTGACACATACCTTACTTGCCACTAGCGCCATCTGACGAATAATGTTCGCGTTTGACACATACCTTACTTGCTACTAGTGCCATCTGACGCATAAAAATATGGTAGCGTTCATTGCGGCAGTTTAAACCGAAGGGTTTAACGAGTCGGTTTCCAAGGCGATAGATCGTTTAATATAGCATAATATAGTGGACAACACACACACACAGCTGTGTCGTTCGATGCGTTTCGTGCGGCGGTTTTCAAACAGCTGTGTGTGTTTTACACTATTATGCTATATTTAACGACCTATATCGACTCGGAAACCGACTCGGTAAACGCTTCGGTTAAAACCGCCGTGTCTGTCCTCTTAGGCCCGAGCCTAGTTAGTTATTTATTCCGTTGATTTATTCTCCTAGTAACTATTACTCGGAATAAATAGCGATAATTCAATTCACCAAACGTAGTTAAGTTTACTGCTGGTATAAATCGTAAGAATAACTATTCTGTCCAATTTCAAGGGTATAAATATTTATTCGCCTAGTAAAATAGGATGGACAAGAAATGCACAAATTACTTTATGACCTGGCGACCTTTTCAGGTAAATATTAATTCCATATCTTTCAGGTAAAGGCTTTTGTAGTAAAATAAAATAAATTTACATTTTCGATCGATGCGCCATCGGTCAGAACGTTGGTAAACGTGCTTTAGAATCAAAATATTTGACAAAATAATAATAATAATAATGCGTTTAACGTCCGTTTCCCGACATTATGTCATAACAGACGCCATTCGCACCATTACTATTTTCCATTTTACCACTTCCCGTTGTTTTCTACATATTTTAAACTTCAACTTTTTTTTTATTAACAATGTGCAAATGGAGGAATTATAGGAAATTAGGATAAGGTAGGCAACTTTGGGAGCATAGGAGTTTGACAGGTAATCGGCCATGGCCTTGAATAAGGAACCATCTCGATATTCATCTGGAATTATTGAGGGAAACCATGGAAAACCTCAAACAAGATGGTCGGTACAGGAATTACCGTTTCTAGTCGTGAGGCAGTAGGAAAAAGTCCTAGCCACATCTGCCCCCGCCGGGATTCGAACCCAGTACCTTCCCAATACGAGTCTAGTGCTGTACCACTAAGCTACATCGCTGGGTATATTTGACAAAATAAATAATAGTTTTATAGTTTTTTCATTTGACGAAATGTCCAAGGTGTATGGTATAAAGTAAATTTGTACCTGTAGTTACTATTCTATCAAATGAATTGCTTGGTGAATTGAAAGTTAATTTTATTCCAAGGAATAAATTTATTCTAAGATTAGTAACTTCTATCTTTAACAGTGTTCGGTGAATACGGGCCTTAGAGTGTTATGTTACAACCTGTACAAATAACTATATTATGTAGGTACTATAGGTGTAATATAAAATATTCTATTTGGGTATTTTATGACAGAAATTCAGTCTATGCTATGTAAGTAATTACACACGTGTTTGTATGAACTTAAGTGTTGTAAGTATGTTGTAACGGTAAGTGCCTACCTTAAGAACACAGCACATTTTACCTATGACTAAGGTTCATTATAACATGTTACGCTTGCACAAAGTCGACCTTAATTTATCGCAGTTCGTTTAAGTACTGCAGGAGGAAAATACAGGTAACTGAGGTCTGAGGGAAATTATATTATTTATAGTTGCGTGAAAAATTTGCACTTCAACAAATTATAAGATACAAAGAGAAAGTGGTAGCTGCGGTTTTTTGATCTTGCCAATATATACAGGGTGTCCAGAAAACCTTCTGCAAGACTTAAACCGGGGTTGGCTATGTGCTATCAAAATAATAAAGTATAATCCCGATAAATACTTATGGGTTTTCAAGATATTTTAATTGTACCTACTAGATGTATATAAACAAAAAAAAATGGGTGTGTGGTTATGACCACACGACAGAAGTGAAAACTTCAGATTTTCTAATTTTAAAATATATATACAATTTTTTAATCACACAGTTTAATCATAAATATATTAAAGTCGTCCTATATACAATTAAATTTAATGAATATAATACCTTAACGATAATATTAAGTTTTAGTGTCATCTGTTAGCGTACTTGTGAACTACAAATGACTTTTTACTCGTGATAAGTTTTTAGTGTCATCTATTAGCACACTTTGAACTACACACTATTACCAGCATATTGCAAATACGTGTTCATATTTGAAGCCGAGTAACCCCGATTGTCACCGTCGGGTGTGTTTCACATCACTTGTTAACTGCCCAGGCAAAGCGCGCCTAAGGAAGTTTTCACTTCAATAAAGAATTATTTCAAAAAGCATTTGAAATGTAATAAATATTTTACGGTTTTGAGCTATTGCAAATATCCTACCAACCTAAAACATTTAAAAATGAATTTATAGACACAGTAATTTGAATATATTCTGCGCGAAAAAAAAAGGTCAGCCCGTATTTTTCACATTTTCAGATGAAATGCAGTTTTCATTATACATGTCATAAAGTTTTAGTGCTTATTTTATCAATGTAACGGTGTAAGTGGCAATATAACCTAAAAACACGTTTTATGTGTAACTTGATTCACAGTCGCACATACAAAAAGGAAGAAAACTGGAGAAATGCAACCTTCAAAATCGTCGGCGACCCACAGCTTTTCCATAATTCAAACCTTTGTCAGTGCCGGAGTGGCACTAGATTATCGTCACTTCATAACGCACAAATGACTATATAATATAACTAAACTACCGGGATTCGCCCGAGTAAACTTTGGAATGCCGGAATTTCTAAGTAGTGACCGTGTTTTAAAAAACCCACCCTTAACTCTGTTCACCCATTCGAGTAGCATTTCCGAAAAATCACCGAACGTGTATTCTGTCTGTCTGTCTGTCTGTGCCCGATTTTCTCCCTAACTACTGAACGGATTTTGTCCTGGTTTTCGCGATTAGATAGATTGATTCACGATGAAGATTTAGCTGCATAATTACTACTGGTCGGCCCGGCTTCTCCCGGGTAAAAATCGGGGATAATCTCAGATGACCGACTTCAAAAAAATTGTCACTGTTCGATAGATAAGCAGCTATTTTATAGAAGTAGGTATGACAAAACAACACTAGATATATACGATCTACTATTTCTTTCTTTCATCCCACGCAGACGTTGTCACGCCCAAAACATCCGCGATCGTGTTATGAAACGGAACACCACTGAAAAAGTAATGGTAGATTCAGAAAACAACACCAGATATAAGTACCTACAATCTACTATTTATTTCTTTTATCCCAGGCAGACGTTATCACGCCCAAAACACCCGCGGTCGTGTTATGAAACGGAACACCACTGAAATAGTAATGGTAGGTACAGAAAACAGCACCAGATATACAATCTATACCATTTATTTCTTTTATCCCAAGCAGACGTTGTCACGCCCAAAACACCCGCGGTCGTGTTATGAAACGGAACACCACTGAAATAGTAATGGTAGGTACAGGAAACAACACCAGATATACAATCTATACCATTTACTTATTTCTTTTATCCCAGGCAGACGTTGTCACGGCCAAAACACCCGCGATCATGTTATGAAACGGAACACCACTGAAAAAGTAATGGTAGATACAGAAAACAACACCAGATATACAATCTACTATTTATTTCTTTTATCCCAGGCAGACGTTGTCACGGCCAAAACACCCGCGATCATGTTATGAAACGGAACACCACTGAAACAGTAATGGTAGATACAGAAAACAACACCAGATATAAGTACCTACAATCTACTATTAATTTCTTTTATCCCAGGCAGACGTTGTCACGCCCAAAACACCCGCGGTCGTGTTATGAAACGGAACACCACTGAAATAGTAATGGTAGGTACAGAAAACAACACCAGATATACAATCTATACCATTTATTTTTTTATCCCAGGCAGACGTTGTCACGCCCAAAACATCCGCGGTCGTGTTATGAAACGGAACACCACTGAAATAGTAATGGTAGATACAGAAAACAACACCAGATATAAGTACCTACAATCTACTATTTATTTCTTTTATCCCGGGCAGACGTTGTCACGCCTAAAACACCCGCGGTCGTGTTATGAAACGGAACACCACTGAAATAGTAATGGTAGGTACAGAAAACAGCACCAGATATACAATCTATACCATTTATTTCTTTTATCCCAGGCAGACGTTGTCACGCCCAAAACACCCGCGGTCTAGTTATGAAACGGAACACCACTGAAATAGTAATGGTAGATACAGAAAACAACACCAGATATAAGTACCTACAATCTACTATTTATTTCTTTTATCCCGGGCAGACGTTGTCACGCCTAAAACACCCGCGGTCGTGTTATGAAACGGAACACCACTGAAATAGTAATGGTAGGTACAGAAAACAACACATAATCTATACCATTTATTTCTTTTATCCCAGGCAGACGTTGTCACGGCCAAAACATCCGCGGTCGTGTTATGAAACGGAACACCACTGAAAGAGTGTGCTACGTAATGACAGATGCAGCACTTGGAGTTTCGTAGCGATTCGTTGTTTTATACATTTACACAAAAATATAAAAAGACGAGATTTATTTCCACAGACAGAACATAACTCTACTCGTATGAAAATCAATAATCATTCTCCTTCGGTGTATAGTATAGGTATTTTGTTTTACATTTATGTATACAAGGTGTTCTGTTTCGATCTGGCAGACGAACACAGGAAACTAACAAATTCAGGACGCCTTGCATGCCTAAACTATTGACTATTGACATAAATATGCAATCTGGGACTTTTTTTAAGCAAATTTTATACTCTAGAAAACTATAATTTAATTTGCAATTTTAATCTATCTAAGAGGGCAGTATAGCCTAGTGGATAGCGTACTTGGTACCGCAGCCTTTAGACTAGACTAGCGTGAGTTCGAATCCCACTTGCGCTCATGGATGTTTTGTGAGGTTATTTAGTTTGAAGAAAGTTGTTATTTAGTGTAGTTGAAAGACGCTAATGATCTGAGATGCCGACGTGTCTATAATCTGCAATAAATAAATAAAATTAATCTATCTAGCGTAATTCGCGAGCAAATTTGGGGAATTCATTTAGGAGTTAAAATTATTATTTGAACTTCGTGTCTGTTTGGCACCAAATTGAAATAAAAATATAATCCAGAGTCCAGACGTCTGTACGCCTAAACTTTGTAACTCTTGACAAATGCGGTAGAACTTAGAAGACTATTTCGTAGTGATGGGCGATTACGAGATATTTTAGTCGATTGTCTCGATTGTTCAAACATCTCGATGACTTTCGATGGTTTTCACTTGGACTCGATTGTTGTTGTTTCATATTTCACCGAGACCAAGTTGCATAGTACTGAATCGTACAGACGACGTACACTGTCGAGAGCCACATAATATATAATCGTTCATCACTCAACAACTGTGGTCGAGTCAATAGATGGTCGATTGTGCAGTAATCGAATGCTGACCGACTGAACAGTGTGAACAGTGAATCAATGATGAACGAGTAGCGTAAACGTCAGACTTCATTCGACCAGCATATAACCTTGAATCGCGATTATATGTATTCTCATTCGCTGGCAAATAATCGACTTGAGCAATCGAACATTTCGATTGTAAAATCAACTCCGAGTCGATTGTGGACTCGATTGTTATTATGAACGATTGCGATTGTTTCGATTGTAAAAACATCTCGTATTCGCCCAACGCTACTATTTCGTAGAAAATCTTATGCTCTGCAAAATAGTTGGTATGGCATTTTAGTCCAACTAGCATAGTTCTCGAACAAATTCGAATAATTCGTTTAGATCTTTAAAAGATTTCTCAGTAAATCAATAAATTTCGGGTTTTTTATGCAATCGGAGACATTTTCAAGGAAATTTTATAATCTACTAAACATGTGTTATGTCTTTTTTGTCTCTACTTCCCAGTTTCCCTCAGTTCCGGAAACTCAAATTACTAATAATTGATTGTTTAATTCTAAACATTATTTGCCAGGATTCATGCCACAACAACACACAATCTGTGAAAATTTCAACTAGCTACCTCTTACCGTTTGTGAGATAGAGCCTTGTGACAGACGGATGGACGAACATCGTTCGGAGATACGGAATCCTAAGAACAATACTAGTAACTACCTCACCGCAGAGTTAATTTTTTTTTTCGGAATTTATGTACAACTAGCGGTCCCGTCCGGCTTCGCCCGGTTGCTAAGAATTTATGAGCCTACAGAAACCTTCGCGGGCGTGCGCACAACTTACCAAAGTTTCATCGCAATCGAATCGGACGAATACGGGACTAACAAATAAAGAAACATTCATTTTTATAAATAAAGATTTAGGTATCTTTGCTTGCTGAATAAAACTTCCAATTTCAATCTAACCATCCAGTATATATTTGTATCATAGTATATTCCATATTCCAAACCAACTATAACCTTTTTTTATAAGCAAAAGATTCGTTGAACTCCATTCTTATGAATCAAGTTTTTTATATGACAACAAACAGTTCGTAAGAAAGTCTCAGGATGAAAATGTATAAAGTCAAAATCCTACATTGTTGTAAATTTTATTATATTGAGTCAATGTTGCAACAATTTCATCAATTTTTTTTCTAACATGGAATTTAAAAAAATAATTTCCCAGATCAATTCAGAAATAGGAACGGGGGCGAAATTGTAATAGGGCAGCATTGGAAACACCATATACAGGGTGCTGAATCGTTTTGCGGATTTAACTCGTAAAATCAAACTTTCGCGATTTCCTGCTTCCCTAATTATTTTAGGAAAAATATCTTCGAATAAAAGTTTTAGAACATAAAATTTTGCATCTAAATCATTAAACAAAATTAATTTTGCATGCTTAGTAACGGCAGAAATTTGATATGAAAATGTCAAAATTACCTCAAAAATAGATAGCGATAGCCATGGAACTTGAACAAAATGATTAGAAATTATTCTGACAGCTAAAACGTCACCATTTTGTTCAAGTTCCATGGCTATTGCTATCTGTTTTTGAGATAATTTTGACATTTTCATATCAAATTTCTGCCGTTACAAATCACGCAAAATTAATTTTGTTTAATGATTTAGATGGAAAATTTTATGTTCTAAAACTTTTATTCGAAGATATTTTTCCTAAAATAATTAGGGGATCAGGGAATCACAAAAGTTTGATTTTACGGGTTAAATCCCTATTACCCGCAAAACGATTCAGCACCCTGTATAAACAACGGCATCGCTACATGCTCGGCTACAAAAATTTTATAATAATGTTGCAGCTACATCCGTGACCAAAATATGTCCAAACTGTCATATCAGACACAGTCAATCGTCAATCGTCGTAGCGTACGCATCTAGTGTTTCCGATTTAATAATTGAATGCGAAGATTTATTTTAAATGCTTGTGATTTTTAAATCGAATAATGCCTTATTAATTAAAAATTATAATAGAAAATGAAAATACATTTTCGCCCATATTGTAAATAGCTAATAAATAAAGTAAAGAAAGGGGACGCTCGAAGTAAAGGTCAGGTTCAAATGAGCTAGTCTATAATCAGATATAATCTCAACTGAACTTTGTTAAAAGTCTCCAATGTCTCCATAGTTAATGCGTATAGACCTAACCTTAAAACTGATATACAGGGTGTTTGCTAAACATACGGGAAAAATTTAAGGAGTGATTCCTCGGGTAATTTTAAGAACATTCAAATTTAAATTATTTATACCTCAAATAAAATAGGTTTACCGATTTATATAATAATTATACAAAAAAAGAGGATTTCCTGACCAACATAGGGAGATCAGTGCTCTAGGGCGTTTTCGGAAAGACGCTTTGTTACGAAGATGCCCTGTATCTTCGTGACAAAGCGTCTTTCTACAAAAACAATATTTTGTTACATAAATACAATAAAGCTTCTTAATCTAGTCGAACTTTTTCAAAAACACCAGGGCTGTTTCTTAATTTATTTTATCCATCAACTATCCGATTTCTATAGAATTATCGCTAGGCACTTGGTAGAACATGATTGAATAAAAATTAATAAACAAACACTTGAAAAATTCTACACATTTATTCATCTCAACGATCGATTCGGGTTTCTAATCATCAGGAGTTTAAAGTAAACTCCTGATGATGGGTTAGAAACCCGAAACGATCGTTGAGATGAATAAATGTGTAGAATTTTTCAAGTGTTTGTTTATTAATTTTTATCCGATTTCTCAAATCTTCATTTTCCACAGGAGTAGTGTAAAACAAGGCGGCTTTCCGAAAATCATGAAAGGACAAAATATTCTTAAAATTACCCAAGAAATCATCCCTTAACTTTTTACCGTACGTTTAGTAAACACCCTGTATTGATTCATAGCAGTTATTTAGAACAGGTTCTTTTTAAAGAGCAGTAACTGTGCCATCTGTTATTGGAAAAGAGCTGTTTTGTTCATCACTGAAAACCAACAATATTCTTTGGAAGGGATCGTATCAGTTCGTATTTGTGCCAACTCTGCTTAATTACTGGTCCTAGAGTCCTAGAGATAGGTCATGTGACATATATATTTAACATGTATTACTCGAACACAGAGGGTGTTCCACGACTTCCTGATAGACCTGAGGTGATTTTGAGTCAAATTAGATTATTACATCATAATAGCAAGATATTTTAAATCACTTACGAGAAAAGCTCGGAATTCTAAATATATAAGAAGACGTTATATTATATTAGAGAGACATTACTATTCATCTATAATTTTTAGCTCTCGCATGTGAGAAGGTTCGATTCTAGCTTTACAAGTTTAAAATTAGCTCTCGCATGAAGTAGAAAATATGTTTACAATTGTTTTATATAAGAAACAAAAAGGGACATTTAGACGTGTCACTGTGGACGCCCAGGCCAAATCGCTGAAGCTATAGAAACCTGAAATTTCCTTTTCTGACGTAAGTATCCACTAAGAAGGGATTTCTCGAAATTCAGCCTCGAGGGGAATCAAAAGGGGGTAAAATTTTGAAAGACTAAAATGAACAAAATAAAATATTAGTAAAAAAAACTTTTTAGAGACAAGCTTTTATTGAAACGAACTAAAAAGGAAAAAATAATAATAATTTATAATAATTATGAACCAAAATTATTAAATTTTATTTTTTCCTTTTTAGTACATTTCAATAAAAGCTTGTCTCTAAAAAGTTTTTTTTAACTAATATTTTTTACATACTGTTGCAAAACCCCAGATGTTACGCCGCTGGCGACAATTGAATCATCGAGAACAAGTAACAATGGTTAAGGCGTGGCTTGATATCGAAGACACAGGAATGTTCTGGAAAGCGCGCGAGCGTGGGGGATCAAGCTGTTAGCTCTATATAAGTAGAGCAGTCACCGGCGAGAGAAGAACGAGTGTCGTGTGACAGTGTCGATTTGAAATAAATACAGCATATAAATTGTAGTATTATTACAGTGCTATCACTTTGTTTGAGAATTACTGTTCGTGTTATTATTGTATAAACAGTGTTGACTGTTATAAATTGAGATATAATTGTTACAGTTTATTGTTAAAATAAATAATTAAATAATTTATTCCACCCACGTAAGAAAACAGTTTTGTTACACTGGTGTCATCGCTCTTACGCATCTTTATACAATTTACTATTAAAACATTTTAAGGATTTAATGATCAATCTGTATATATAATAGCGCTGAAGTTCTTTTTGTAGACTCGCACACTAATTGGGTACGGGACATTCTCAGTAAAAGGGTTGGTTACGCTGCAGTAGGTAGGCCAGCCGCACCACACACACTGTGTAACCCAATCCCATTTCCTCTGACCTGTTCCCATTTCCATGTATGTGGGTCCTATATACCCAAACCGGTTTCGCCATTTTGTGTATATATGTCTATTTCGCCACACTGTACGGGTGTCAAAGTGTAATTGAACTTCTACAGTGTTGGCGAACCTAATTTTCCCAAAGGACTTTAAAACAAATACAATTTTGTAATGTACCTATACAGTTCGACATAGCACTAGCAGATGGAAGGTAAATGCTTTAAATTGCTATCAAAACAATGTTAAACTTAGTTAATTTACTGTTAAATGCTAACGTCTAGTCGCATCTTTTCCAATTTCGCTAAAAAAATTCTTTAAGGATTCCATATAAAAATTACATAAAAGATATCTAAAATCTATTGCAAATTTTTTGTTGGAAAGCAGCCAATTATATAATTGATTCCAAACATATCGGAAAAAATCATTTTACCAACCATAGTCACAGTCAGGCTAACCTGAACGTTTCCACTATCACGGCGGAATGAGTTTACATTACCCACCCGTGACATGATTACCAATCTAACATTCTCCATATATATGCAAAGGAATCAATTAGATTTGTAATCATGTCACGGGTGAGTAATGTAAGCTCATTCCGTCAGGATAGTGGAAAGGTTCTGACACTTCTGACTGTAACTATAGTTGTCAAAATGATTTTTTCCGATATTTTCAGGAATCATTTATGTAATTGACTGCTCTTCCAATAAAAATTTTCAGTTGCAAAACAGTCGTATAAATCTATTTAATATATCTAAAATCTATATTCTGTCTGTCTGTTACAGGCCTCTAACTTCCACACGAAATGAGACAGGGACTTGAAATTCACACATAATGTGTATTACCGGGGCCCAAAGACGGAGAGAATAACAAAAGATTAAAAAGGTTTATTTAAGGGAGGTGCATACATGAAAACAGGGGTCAAACTAAAATTTTTTTTGTACCTATTATTGTGGGGTGTCGTTGAAAAGGGCCTTTCGAGTAGATTGTGAATGTGTTTTTATTTTTATTTATTTTATCAAAATTGTAGGTTTTAAAGACCGTCAAAATTGCAATTTTTAGACCTACAAGCAACTCATGTTTGTACAAAAATATCGCTACATTAAGTTGATTTAAAAAAAGCAATGTTTCCATCCTTCTGTTTGTACAAACAAAATGCAACATTATTTCGTTGCGTGTTGTTTGTCTACATGTATGTGCGAAAGTTGTTTGTACAAATGTGTAGGGATGAAACATATTGATTGTACATTTTGTTTATACATACAAATCGCACAATCATTCCGATGCGTGTACACAACATAACATTTCTACATTTCAAAGCTTCGATAGGTACTTTAAAGTTTTAGTAAAATATTGGAGAAAGGTTCACCTTCTCCCTTAACTCAAAATGGCGGCTACCTACACGTAGATAGTACTATAAGCAATGTTTTAAGAAAAAATGTCTTAAATTTACTGTCGGCTTGTTCGAAAACTTTTAAATGAAATAAAAAAAGTTTATATTATGCGTATATATAGGCCATATTATAGCTTGTGTTTTTCTTTGAAAAAGAAAGAAGGGGGACGCTATGTAGAATTGTTTGAATATTATGTCAATTTTCATTCCGCCTGAACTGGTTTGTCAGACACATAATTACTTATTAAATTTGAAATTTTACAATATATATCGCCTAAGAACTGTCACAAAACAAATGTCGATAAGTTACATTTTATTATTTTTTCGAACGAATGTTGCATCAAAGTCAACTTGTTAGATATCGTTATATATAGATATAGAAAAAAAATCTCTACTAGACTAAACTAAAATAAAAAACATACTACGGGCATTTGAAAAAAATTGATGTTGAAATAGTGATGCGCGATACGAGATGTTTTAGTCGATTATAGTATTTCTTTCGTATGTATTTTTTTGTTTTCCGAAATTGGACAATAAAATATAACGGAGTTATAGCTTGAGAAGTTTTTTAGGAAACACAATTAGATCTATAGGTAATAAATTACGAAATGAGATAAATTAAAATCTGAATTTAAAGTTGACCTTGAAGTTAAGTATTTCAGTGAAGACATATTTCATTTTAGATCTTTTTGTTTCAATAGATCGTGTAGTAGTAGGTGTCCATATAATGACTTATCCCTATCTATAAAAATTATATCCAGATATCAAATTTGATGTATCCTTGGCCATAAATATGATATATCAGGCAATACTCGGCGGTCCGAAGTAATCAGTTATACGACACGGTGGAGAATATAAAAATGAACTCTCCCATCTCCAACTTTTTATTTGTATACACAAACCAAGATTTTAAATTATTTACTTGTTTATTTTTATTAAACTGCTATACTAATAGCAGTAAAACTGCATTGTTAATTGAAATTATTATTAATATAATTATTTTTAAACACAAAATTTTGACAGTAGGTACAAAAAATATTATTCTCAACATTGATGGTTCAAAGAACTGTGAGATATAGAACTGTATCTTCATAAAAATTATCAGAAAATTTTGACTTGGTTATCTATTACAATTGAACGTTATAAGAAACAAATTATCGAAGTTATACTTCTTTAGCGAGGGTAAAGAATTGGAATGACCCTCTTGAGGACAGTGTGGTTCAGTGGTTAGCGTCGCGGCCTCTGGATCAGATTGTCGCGGGCTCGAATCCCGTCTCCTCTCATGGATGTTTTGTGATGTCATTTAGTTTTAAGTTAATTGTTATTTAATGTAATCAAGACGCTAATGACCTAAGTTGTCGACGCGTCTATAATTTACAATAAAATATATGGAATGACCTTCGAGTCAAAAATTACCGACTCAAAAATTAATGAAACGCCGATAGGGATAAAACTACTCTAACGATATGAATGAAATTTACTGAAAAGGGGTTTTGGGAGGAAAAAATTGATCTAGCTATAGGTCTCATCCAAGGAAAAATTCGATTTATTATAGATTTTATTATTTACAAAATCAATTTTTTGACGTTTCAAAATAGTGTCGATAATATTGCAAGCAGGCTTTGGATACTTATGTATAGATGTTATATCCATGAATTTTATTAATAATAATTATGCATTAGTTTTAAAAATGCTGAAAGGGAAAAAAGCAAAAATGTATAAAGAAGTATAACTTCGACCGCGCGATTATGTGAGTGTGGCGCATACGCTTTTTTTATAGTTCGACAGATATAACACAAAAAATTCGACTGATGACCAGTCCTATACTTCCCACCTAGTAAATATTTGCAAAAAATAAACACTCTTTTTTTTATTCTTTGACAAGGCCCAAATAACCTTAGCTGTCGGTGGTCTTTAAAACACAATTTAATTTTTATTCTTTGAAAAAAGCGCCCTCTTTTTTGTTTGGTGATCTACTGATGGCTAGCTTATAATATAGCAAAAATCATGGTTACCTTGATTTACGTACAATTTTTATTTTTTTTTAGTAAAATATTTTTTTTCTCGAAAACTATACATTTTAGAGAAAAAAAATATTTACATTTTTTTCATATTATAGCATCTAGAATTCATTTATATTTTTTTTACCTATGTTAATACGTGACATTGAAAACGTTTTTTTGAATATCTCAGGATCCACTGAACCGATTTGACTCAAAATCTAATCAGATCTAAGTTAAAGGCTGATAAACACAATAGAACAATCGGCATGCCCGTATGTTGTTCCGTTCTTAAGATATCGAAGGCGAAAAATTGACCACACACACACACACACACACACACATACATACAGACATCAGTCAGAAAATGATCTTAAACGATTGCTAGGGTCTCAAAACGTGAAATCTGTTAAAATCTCGAATAATTTTTTTCGGACTAAAGCCATTACTTCCCTACCATAGTAGAGGTGGGAAGTAAAAACAGAAAAAAAATGGGTGCGTGCTTATGACCACACGACAGAAGTGAAAACTTGATTATATGCAAAACATACATAATATTATTATATTTTTATAATACGTAATTCTTGAATCGATGCACTCCTTGTTAGACAGTAAACGTGGCTGATGACGACTGGAGCCGAGCATACACGATTCAGCATCACCGACCCGAGCGTGACGATTCACCATTCGGAAAGAACGCAAAGTGCGCCTAAAGAAGTTTTCACTTTAAAAAATTGCAATCTTGGTGAACTTTTCAACGACCTTGATAAAATAATTGGAATATTCCAAGTTGAACATAAAATAATTCCGTATTTATATATAAAACAGTAAACTCAACAGCAACTGAATGCGCGTTACACTTTAATGGCGCTACGAAAACTTTTAATTAGATTTCGATATGACGCCAAGCGTTATTCAATGCGGCAGTTCTCTCAGCGGACCCCCTTCGCTTAGCAACTAAGCTACGGAGCGATGGTTGCTTGTGTATTTTTACTATAGATCACTTTGAGCGTTTCTTATTGCGTTTTCAGTTGGTTACACTTTGTTACACTAGGTCGCACTAGTGTAAACTTTCACCAAGAACCGTGTTCGACTGATCACTGTAGATAGCAATGCTACAGTGTATCGTAATCAGCTGGGCGTCGGTGAATGAATTGTAAATTATAGACGCTCGACAACTGAGGTTATAAGCGTCTGAATGCCTAATTGTGTTACACTTTTACGACCGTCGCAGGGTGATCGTGTAATTAAAGTGTAACATGACAGCTGTAATGACATAATAAAATCCATGGATATCATAACATCTATATACTGTTACGGATCACCCTGTATATAAACGGCAGGCAAGAATTCTGAGAAACGGGGTCTGCTTACTGAACAACTGGTACCTGCGCGAAAGTTCTAGAGAAAGCGAGAACACACTAGGCGTATGCCACGCAGCATATATAAACAGCCAGTGCGAGTGAGGATTCAGTCAACGGTGAGTCACGCAGTCAAGTCGACGGTGGATCAGTGATATAAATAGCGCCGTGATATAAATAACCACATTGATAGAATAAATACTAGTGTAGTGGTAATAATTACGAATTATTGTATATAGTTGTTTTGTTTTGCTTTGTAATTACTGTTTAGTTATTGTTTACTTGTGTTGATTATTAGAATTGACTTTTCGTTGTTGAATTCATTACTATTGTTTTTAATTATTGTAAATAAATATTTATTCCGCCAACTCAGAAAACAGTTTTGTAACAATACATAAGTAGGTACCCAAAGCCTGCTTACAATATTGGACTATTTTGAAACGTCAAAAATTGATTTTTAAAATTATAAAATCCATAAAAGCGATTTTTCCTGGGATGAGATCGAGCTAGATCCATTTTTTGCCCCCCAAAACCCCTTTACAGCAAATTTCATCCAAATCGTTATATTCGTTTTGTCCCTGTCAGCGTTTCATTAATTTTTGAGTCGGTAATTATTGTGTCGACGTCATTCGAATTCACTACCCTCTCTAAAGAAGTATAACTTCATTAATGGAACACCATTTTCAGTCTAGCGTCGAGAGGTAACGGTCAGATAACTTTCCGATTGCATCTTGACAATATTAAAGCAAAAATGAAATAAAAATGAACAATAACAAGGTAACATCATGTAAGTACAAAAGATGCACTTCTAAAAAAAAACATATACGATGTAAAAATAGCTAAGTCTTACACAATTTATTGTAGTATAAGCTCTATTCGATTTCAAGTACGTAGGCAGTGCCTTTCACTAGTTGTTGAAACAGGGGTGTCACAAAAAAGAGGACAAATTTGAAATTTCTAAATTGAATAATTTTTAGTATCGACATTTTCATTAATTAAACAATAGATTCGGCCGTTATACTTTGTATAATTTAATAAAACACAGTTTTAATTTAATGAGCCATTTTCCTGAGAGTAGTTCTTACAATTATCCACGAGAAACAGCACTTGTGGTAGGTACAAACATTATTTAATCCCCGTTAGTGGCGTGTCATTTAAGTGGTATAACAATTAATTATTAAATTATTATTAAATGAATTAAATAATTAAGTTACCACTAAATTGACACGACACTAATGGGGAATAAATAATGTTTGTACCTACCACAAGTTCTGTCTCTCGTGGATAATTGAAAGAACTACTCTCAGGAAAATGGCTCATTATCTACACTTACTCCATGGAAATGAGGTAGATTTTAGTTACTGGCCCGATATTATGTGGCGCTGATTGTAATTGTGGACTACACGATCAGCTATCCAGCTAGTAAGTACATATGAGTGAGCTATATAGTATAGTATAGCCATCTGTGATAATTAGTTGAAATTAACTATATACATTACCTAAGATCAGAACCAACGTATATTAGTGTTTTAATGGATGTTTACACATAATACAAATGTTTACCCATAAAGTTTCACTTCAAACTCGTGATATTTAGACGCACCCAGTATATATCCCCAACCGACGAGCCTTCCCTGTTTCGTGTTAACAGTGCTGCCGTCTGTTGGTGAACAAGAGCGGCGGATGTCATGGAGACACTCGAAACAAATGCTTGCCGCGCGATCTCTCTGACAAAACACTACTATTATAGTCTGTAGTAATATAAAAGTGTGCAACACAGCATACATAAATATGACACGAACACACGCTTAGAAAATAATATATGGGGTTGATTTATATTACATCTGTACACAATATTACATGTACATGTAAATCTGTGTCAATGGTTCCGATATACAAGGTGTTCCATCACCCGAGGTTCATAGCTTAAGGGCGTGTTATTGAAGTTATTGCCTAGTAAAATACTTCCTAACAGAACTACAACCAAGTATTTAAAAATTGTGTGGAAAATTGTGTCCCGTAGCTTCAATACAAAATTGATCCAACGCCCCACATTTTTTGACATATTAGCACTTCAACTTTCAATGGTTAGTTCTGTTAGGATAAATTAACAAAATACTAAATATACGTTAGCGGAGCCACGGGTAGCCACTAGTTATAAAATAAAATTATTGTTATTCTTACCAGTGTTATAATATGTAGACTGCAGGTGGCTCATCTGAAAAAGAAATAAACGAATTAATTTCTAATTCAATACATCAAAAAAACAAGCCGTGAGGTGGGTCGTTTATTAGGACTAAAGCGCGACCCTTGAGGTCCACACGACGAACTTCCCGGTTTGATGAATATTTAACAATAATAATTAAATTAGATATTACACAGAAAAGTAATCATTTTAATCATTAAAACATAATTATTATTTATTTTTAACAATAATTAAAAAAAAAAAACGGCTGAACCGATTTTTATAAAATTTATGTCGGATCAAAATGACGTTAACACGTCTCGATTGACACCCTTACGAGGTCGATATAATTTTTTATTCGCGAGATATTGTGTAAAATCTACTTTTTTGGAGTCTATTTGGTTAAGAAAAAAGAACGGCTGAACCGATTTTGAAAAAATTTCTTTCAGATCATATTTACGTTAATACGCGTCGATATCATTTTTCATTCTCGAGATTTCGTCTTATAAAGAAATGGACACATACGTACGTAAAAATGCCCAATAGAACTATCTGAGTACTACTTTTTAAATACTACCAACCTCAGAACAAATGCCAACAAATTTCCGCGTACAGCGCAATAATCTGTGCTTTCAGTAAAATTTCAAATAATAAATTATTGATTTTGGCGCGATTACAACACTTCGCTAGCCTATACGTTAAATTTAACAAATATGGATTTCGATGAATATTTTTTAATTGAACATTTGTAATTAGAGCTTCTTTGTGGGCATAAATTTGTTGTGCGTATACATAAAAAGAGATTGAACGCAGGGCTGGACTAAGCAAATTTTCATGTTTTGCATTTTTTGTCGCACGTGTCCAAAAACTGAACTGACCATACGTCCCAGGGGAAAGTACAAGTTTTGTATGCCTCATTTATATCGTCGTATCAGTAAAAATATAATTCATTTTCGTTCTTAAAATAAAATATAAAATACTCTTAAATATTAGCACAAATTAGGTAGCAGTCACTCGTGTATAGCCCAATTACTTATAGAATCACACAGTGACGTAATCAGCCTATTGACGGCAACGCACCACCCACTTAGCAACGGACTGTCTGCTTGACAATCGTTACCCTCTCTGCTGCTCTTTAATGGTTTTTACCATAGACGGCGTGTATGAGTTCAATAGATACTGATGACTGTTAGAATGACACAGTGACGTCATCAGCCTATTGGCGGCAACGCACCACCCACTTAGCAACGGACTGTCTGCTTGACAACCGTTACCCTCTCTGCTGCTCCCGAATGGTTTTTACCGTAGACGGCGTGTATGAGTTCAATAGATACTAATTACTGTTAGAATGACACAGTGACGTGATCAGCCAAAAATGTAAATCAATTTGGGAATCCCAAATGCGACTTCTGAGCTAAATTGATATCCACTGGCTAATAGCGTTTTCAGCTGGTATGCATTTTTTGACACTAGTAGCGCGTAGTTTGGCACGAGTGTAACACTAGCACCGTGTCAGAGCTGAGTAGTGTACACGCTCTTCATTACCGCTGTCATGTTGCCTTTTTTTTTCTCGACCTCCCTGCGACGGAAGTAAAAGTGTAACACTGAAGGTCACACTAAAATCCCACCGCCGCGCCGTCCGGCCGAACACGAAACACTGTAGCATTGCGCTCTACACTGACCAGTCGAACACGGTTCTTGGTGAAAGTTCACACTAGCGCAGTCTAGTGTAGCAGTGTAACCAGCTGAAAACGCTATAAAAGTTGGATTCTTAATCAAACGGCAAAATCTAACCTCATAAAAATCTGATTAGTGAACCAATTAGCTAAAATACTGAGTTCCTTGATTCTTTTGGAACATCCTGTAAAAATCAAGGACAAACATATTATTTATTTCGAGGACAATAAAAATTAATCTTAATACGGAACTGTATTTTTCGGTGATACCGAATGCATACAAAATTACTGAATATTATTTTCAGATATAACGTATTTTATTGGCCATTATAGGTACGTTAGGGCAATAACGAGTTTCACTTTTTATATTATAACTCCGCGTCGCATTATATATTATACCAACAGATGGCATTGCATGCACATATTATACAATACATAATACTACGTATATTCTCTATTCTTTTATATGTGATATTTGTAATGCATATCGAATTGGAAATTTGCATGATTTTTTTAAGTGAAACTTATTCGTCTCGTTTTTTTTTCGTTCGGTTACGCATGTCGACCGTCACGTCACGTCGTATATATCGTTTTCATAAAACCGCACCCTAGTTCTTTAAGAAACTAAATTCAAGTGTGTAAGCTTTGACGGTCAGCATTGTTCCAAATCTCGATAGTTTCCAGGCTTGTAGGCGGTTGTCCGAATCTGATGGTGTGTACGACCGAGCAGAGAACTCACGCACACTACTACCTACAACACAATTGACCAATCATAGAAGGATGGAATACGACCGAACAGAGAACACAAGCTGGCACTTAACATAAAAGAACGGAGGACACCAGTCGTTGGCATACTAATGTCTACTGCAGTTGTAGACGAAACGACAGGTAGAAATACCATCGGACCACGGCCTATAAGCCCGGAATCTTCCAAAATTTGGAGAAACTGAATTATTTATTACCAATATACTACGCACGAGATATGTATGGTATTTTTGCCATACCCACTATAGCTGCTTTTCACTTCGTTTTACAGACGCTAATGACCTCTGTTGTCGAGCGTCTATAAATTATTCACAATTCATTCACTTCGTTTTCAGTATTTTCGAAATATGTTCCCGCTCACCGGTCTGTCAAAAATCACTTTACATGCATACATATATGCAAGTAAAGCAGCTCTTTTATAGTGGGTATGGCAAAAAATACTTTAATAAAGTTTCAAAAAACTTATTTCAATAGTCGTTTTTGATTTTCGCTCATCAATTTCAAAATTTAACAGACCGTGAAGATTCAAGAATGAATAAAAGGTACGCAGAAAAATAAAGTAAATGAATTAATGATTGAGTGGACGTAAATTTAGTAAAAAATATGTAAAAAGTTCAAAGAATAAATTCATAAATGCAAAAAATTGGTTAGCTATAATAGACCGAGAGCTAATGACAATTTTTTGGTGTTATTTATTCAAGGCCTTATTTAATAATTCTATTCATCTACGTTTGAATAGTTTTTTTGTTCACTAAATTTTTTAGGTGCTTGTTGGCACGTCATGGCAACATTTATAAACATTTTTTGAAAAAAATTGGCACGTAGATGTGAAAAGGTTCGCCATCCCTGATATACTACGCTACTCGTCAACAAATATCCTTTTAAAAATTAATAAACACTTGAAAAATTCTACACATTTATTCATCTCAACGATCGTTTCGGGTTTTTAACCCATCATCAGGAGTTTACATTAAAACTTTTAATGTAAACTCCTGATGATGGATTAAAAACCCGAAACGATCGTTGAGATGAATAAATGTGTAGAATTTTTCTAGTGTTTGTTTATTAATTTTTATTCAATCATGTTCTACCAAGTGTGTGACGAAGTCTAGATATTTTGATGTCACTCCTCGGTTTTCCCTTGATGGGTAGCGCTGTTCTTCTTCTGTTTGATCACCCTGTTCACTGTCGTTGATTTCGTCGTCTTTAGAAGGTGATTCGTGATCAAGTTCGCCGGTTGCATCGTAATTTTGTTCAGGAACAAAGGATGATTCGTGATCAGAATCGTCGGTTGTTTCGCGGTTTTGTTCAGGAACAATAGTCGGTTGGACAACGCCTATGGGTCCAATATGCGGATCGTTGTAAAAATCTGGCAAGTCAAAGAGTTCGATTATCTCATTTTTGAGATAACGACGCTTAATTTGATTGGCATGGGCCCTTACTGTCCGATGACCAGTTAGTGTTGCGATATCAAGGACGTACATGACGGCACCTATTCGAGACTTCACTATGCCAGGCACCCATTTCCATTTATGAGTGTTTGATTTAAGTTGATAGAAGATCTCATCGTTCACATCAAATTCCTTACACTTAGCTCCATGGTGCATATTAAATGATTCTTCCATCGATTTCGTTTTCCCATCGTAATCTGGTGCAACTCCGGGCTTTAGAAGGTCCAGTTTAGTGCGCATCTGACGCCCGGTCATTAGTTCGAATGGTGATTTGCGGCCCAAATTATACGATGGCGTGTAACGGTACGTTACAAGGAATTCCCGCAGCTTTTGCTCCAAATTACCCTTAGCTTTCTCTAGACCCAGTTTTAACAGGTCGACGAATCGCTCGGCTTGTCCATTAGATTGCGGGCTGTAAAATGCGGTAGTTAGGTGCTTAATGCCTTGATTTTTACAGAATTCTTGAAATGTTTGAGATGTGAACTGTGGTCCATTATCGGTAACACAAACTTCACACAGTCCATGCCGCGCTAGGACGTCCGCGAATATTTCCACAGTTTTGGTGCCTGTTGTGGTTGACGTTTTAATTATTTCTGGCCATTTACTGTAGGCATCTACGATAAGTAAGAAGTAGAATCCGTTAATGGGACCTGCGTAGTCCAGGTGTACTCTTACCCATGGCGCAGTTGGCATTGGCCAAGGTTTTAAGGTACATTTGATTGGTGCTCTTGCCGACTTTGCACAGGTTTCACAGGTCTTTACTGCTTGTTCAATGTCTTGGGTTATGTTGGGCCAATAAACCTTGTTCGCAGCCAATAACTTCATGCGGCATACTCCTGGATGACCCTTATGAAGTTCGATAATAATTTGTTGACGAAGGTTGGAGGGTATAATTATTTGTTCACCCCTAAATAGACAGTTGTGGGCAATTTTAAGATCGTTGCGACATTGATAGTAAGCGGCCACCGCTAAATTCCTTATTTGTTTCATAGCTTGAGGCCAACGATCAGTTGTTACCAATTTGCTAACTTCCTGTAATACTGGACAAGCGTTAGTAGCTTCTTGAATTTCTTTAAACGTAATTGGAAGATCTCTAGCTGATTTAATGGCGTAGGAAAGCATTTCCTCATCGTTTTCATCTTCGTGAACAGCTGCTATGACAACATCTTCATCGGATTTTGTTTGCTCCGACATAAGACGAGAAACGACGTCCGCGTACCCGAAGTTGTTGGTACCGATGAAAACGAATTTAATATCATATGCCATTACTACTAGTGCCCAGCGCTGCAACCTGTTGGCGGTGTAAACAGGAATTCCGGCTTTAGACCCGAAAATGGCCAACAATGGCTTGTGGTCCACGTGGGCGGTAATACGCCGTCCTGCTATATAAAAATGCGACCGCTTTAGCCCGAATATCAGCGCTCGAGCTTCCTTTTCAATTTGCGAGTAGTTTTTCTCCGCTGTGTTGAATGTGGCAGCAAAATGCATGATAGGATGCAATGATCCATCCTTGAAGCGGTGCATTAACGCTGCTCCCATACCGTCTTTCGATGCATCTGTCTCAAGTACTATTTCTTTGTTTGGATCAAAGTGGGTTAGGACCAGGTCTGAGGAGAGAATGTTTTTGAGTTTTTCGAATGTTTCTTGGTGAACATTTTCCCACTCAAATTTAACAGTGCTTTTCAGCAGGTCATCCAAGGGGCCTCTTATTTCCTTCATTGATCTGATGAACTTGCCATAATAGTTGACCGACCCTAAGAAGGATCGCAGCTGTTTGATATCAGCAGGTTGAGGAGCTGATTTTACTTCCCAAATCTTGTCAGGTTGAGGTCTAATGCCTTCATCATCGATTATATGACCGCAAAAATTTACCGATTTCTTGCCGAAATCACACTTTTTTGATATTGGAGCTTGAACCCAAATGTGGAGATTCCACTAAGCATCATGTCAACTATAGCTTGAAATTCTCCAGGTGCAGTTTTTATTCCTTGTTGAAGACGATTAACTTGGAATAGCCCGATGTGGGTGTTGATTGTCATAATTTGCTTAGAAACATCATCGACCTCGACTTGGAAAAAGGCATCAGACAAGTCAATTGTGCTGAAAACCTTTTTGCCTGCAAATTTGGCGAAGATTTGGTCTGGTGTTGGCAAAGGGTATTTGCCTAGCGATAATTCTATAGAATTTAAATATCCTTTTAAACTGTGGAAAAAATATGAAATCGGTGCAGTAGTTCTCGCGTTTGATCAAAAATCATGAACGTGAATGCTAGTGTATTTAATCATTAAGCCTTCTCCGCAAAATAGGATCATTAAAAATATTCACTTTATAAAATCATAAATTTTGTCAGTGCATCTTCTAGTGAGGAGAATACTGACAAAATGATGTATCGTTTTTACTGCACGTAACAAGAGATGGCAGCAGTGGCAATGCAGGGGCAGCTAGACGTTATTAACAGGGTCCAACCCGATCGTTAGTTGCACGAAGACCTGTCTCCTTCCACCTCCGTACATCATTATTTTATCTCACCCAATCCTTGGAGCCTACGAGATTCTCAACCAGGCCGCCTATCAAAATTTGCGATATATGCGTGATGTCTCTTGATCAAATTTTTGTTGTTGTTTTCTTTCATTTTGTCATTTTTAATATTTTTCACATTTTCTTATTCCACACACCACAAATGGTATCTGCTCGATTATCGCTTCGCGGTTACTTTTACAAGTATAATTGATTGAAATTGTAGCTTTTCGAAAAGGGGAAATTCTATTCTATAAAATGAAACCATTTTGGATTGATTCGAGTTCATAATAAGTTCTAAAAATGTAATTGAAAATCGCGAACAGCAGTTGTCGGTTGGTCAGTACGTACGTATGTACGTCCGAGCTCTACAGGTCGCAATTCTTGACGGATCGACTAGGTTTTGTCTCCATAGCCTAATGGCCATCGCGCCTGCGGCGTACGCAGAAAACCGTCGGTTCGATTCCAGTCGATATCATTAATTTATTTTTGTTTTCTTTTAACAACTATTCTATTTTTTTGATATTTATGTTTTTTCTTTTCTCCAATTACAGTGGAAAACTTAATGGGGTGAACACTTTTGGCTTTGCTAACGATTTTTGTATTGTAAAAATTAAATTAATTTATATTTAACAGGTTATGGGCCCAGGTATGCCAGACCGCAAACTTTTTAATTAGTTTGAAATCGATTGATAAAAGTTTCAACTGGATTTTCAAATGTCTACGAAAATATGTCAGGTGGAATAAAATATACAAACATTGAAAAATTAAATAACACTATGGAAATTGCGTAGTGGAAGCGTAGCTGAGCCCATAACCTGTTAAATATGAATGAATTAAACACTAATATTAATAGGTACAAAATGTTAAAAATCAACAAAATACTCCATCTATACAATAGTACCTCTAAAACAATAGTAATTTACACCTCCTAAAGTTGTTCCTTTATCTATACAATTGGTACGCCTGAATACAAGTATACACAGTTGCATACAAATACAACAATACACTTACAATAGCATCCATAACTTTCCTTCATTTTGAAAATAGAAACAGTTGTCTAAAATCCATGCTAATAACAACATCGTTCAAATAATGTTCATAAATCATAATTTCACTATAAAATGTATTTTGAATCTAATTCATTCATTTATCTTTATTATTATAACGTGTTCATTTTAATGTATAAATGTATAACATTTCAGAATATTACTTGATGATGCCTAAAAGGGCGAAACGTTTAATATAAATAAAACTCTTTCAAATAAATGAATTGGCTGCAAAAAATTTCCAAAAACCTTACAAAATATCAATTAAAAAATTCTCGAGATTTTTATATCTTTAATCATCTTCTGATGATGCCCAACTTGATTGGCGAAACGTACGCCGAAAATTTTTTATTGGTTTGGCATTTTGTGGTTATTTTTAACATTTTGTATCTTCACATAAAAGCTTCCATCACTCTTCAATTGATAAAACATGTCCTACTCTAGCACATACCTTGTTCTAACAATTAATTCTTAACTTGTCTATATATTTAACGACGTTCGAATGCGAATACGCAACCGTGTGTGTGTTTCCCAACGTCTACATAGTTCGATACATTATTGCTATAGATCGTGGAACATTCAGCAGATATGTAGGTATCGCCCAATAATTGGTTTTATTATTAATTTGAAAGCTAAACTTTTACCGCACACAGTTTCATTTGCGGAGTTTAATTACGACCTCGTGTTGAGTTTTTGTGAACTGTGCAGGGAGTTTCACGTTCTCAGGTTGGTACGAATATATGTATATGGACCGGCTTTGGTTGGTAGTTGGTACCTCTACATGTATGTATATACATATTTTGTAGTAAATGAACTATAAATCTTCGAAGCATGCACATTTTTAGGGTTTCGTAGCCAAAGAGCAAAAACGTCTTGTCTGTCTGTCTGTCCGTATGTCACAGATCATCATAAATCTACGGTACTTCCAATCGATCTTATAGAGGTTTGAAATTTCGACTATAGATAGTGTTTAAGGTGATAATTATAGACCGAGGAGCTAGAGACAATTTTTTGGTGTTATTTAATCAAGGCCTTATTTTTGTGAAGATGTTGAGGGAGGCATATTAAAGTGCCCTGAGTAAGGGATTTTGCTAGATAGCGGTATGGGAGGGATGCAGACCGCCCCCAACATGTAACAAAAAAATGGTCACAATTATTCAAGGCTGAAATGGTTTGTATAGCTTGTAGGTGACCCAATAATGCCATTATAATATTTGCAGATCGATTGGTCAATATTAAAGGGGTGGTAGATTACACTAAACGTGTCATGTACCCGACGAAATTAATACCGACATTTTGTTCTGCATATTCAAATATATGCTTAAAACAGTCGCCGTAACAACATATTATTAAAATTTGAACCTTGAACTAATAATATAAATTTCGTCGGGTACATGACACGTTTAGGGTGATCTTCCACCTCTTTAATACTGACCAATCGATCTGCAAATATTATAATGACATTATTGGGTCACCAACAAGCTATACAAACAATTTCAACCTTGAAGCAATAATAATTGTGACCATTTTTTTTGTTACATGTTGGAGGCGGTCTGCATCCCTTCCATACCGCTATCTAGCAAAATCCCTTACTCAGAGCACTTTAATATGCCTCCCTCAACATCTTCACAAAAATAAGCCGTTGAATAAATAACACCAAAAAACTGTCACTAGCTCTCGGTCTATTACGAGAAAAATCGAAAATAAATGAAAATCCAGCTTGGCAGAATCTGACACGAAATAAAATCTAGAGTACTTCCTCTCGAGCTAGACCCTTAAAATTTGAAATATAGATAGTGTTTAAGGTGATAATTACGAGAAAAATCAAAAATCATTAAAAATCCAACATGGCGGATACGTTCTTCCCGACTACGAAACACTTCACTGTTTAAAAATGTTGAGTGAAATTCTGAATTGCGTAATCTAGAAATTTCGATATGGAAGCGACCTGTCTATAATGGCTTTGGAATATATTTCCAACTTATTAACTAGACAAATGTGTAAAATACCAGAGAGCTGGCAATGCACATTTATTTGCGGCCCCTAAGTAATGATATTGTTAGGTTGTGGGGGCACTGTGTGGCATCATTAGCTGTACAGTTAGGACGGGATCATATACCAATTATAATATTAGTCTCGTTTTCTAAAAAAAGAGAACGTAATAAAACGGTTTTGCATTCCCTCAGGGTAATAATTTTAAATACCCCCTTTTTTGTACACTGTCACAGTAAAATCTACTCTGACTGATTCCCGTTGACTGATCAATATTTATATCACTGATCCGTTTGATGGCGCGACTCACCATTCACTGACTACCGATTGCGTGACACCGTCGACTGATTACTTTACTCGTACCGGCTTGTTTATATACGCTACGCGGCCCAGCCTAGTACGTTTTCGTATCTTCGATACCATTCCACGCTTTACTACTGTTACCTTTCTTTCTCGTGGTTTCTATTGGAGGCAGTGGCGTAACATCTTGGGGTTTGCTGCAGTATTTTACGTATATTTTAAAATCGAAAAGGACGATACGACATCGTTTAAAAAAATACTAATTCAAAATTGAAATGTCTGTATTTCTGTAGACACAGATGATTGGAACGGGACAAGATAATGTGATACAGGTAGCCTGTATATACGTGGACTGAAATCGTTTAGTGAACAGACAATAATATGTGGACTAGAGTATTACGTATGATGGTAGTTCTCGAGATAAATGTGTTGCCACCGGTAAAAGGGCAGTGCTCACATAAGAGTAACTCTCGTAGGACGGTTCGGTTCTCACCGGGACAGTGAACCCCGTTCATACTGTCAACTCTGAATAGACGCTACTTGTACTAACTCAGCACGGTACAGGGACGTAGTTCGACCTCAAATAACCACTTGCACCAGCATCGCTCAACTTGGACCTGAACCAGTCTGTGTAAATTATAGACGTGTCGACAAGCGTTTGATTACATTAGATAACAATTACATCACAAAACATCCATGAGCGGAGGCGGGATTCGAATCCACGACAGTCTGATCCAAAGTCCGCGACGCCAACCACTGGACCACACTTGTCCTCGAACCAGTATGTGGGATTTCCTACAGAAACGTTCATTGTTATAGAAGAAGAGCTTGAGAACATCTCTCTGATTGAAATCTGGCTTCAGGTAACAAGCATGGGAAGAAAATGGTCGTAGGTTCCTCCCCAAGGCTCACTGAGGACAAAATCAGACTCAGCAGACTCAGGAAAGTGATTGGTCTTCTGACCGGTCACACTTCTCTGTGATGGAGATACATCAGGAATCAACACTATGTAGATTCTGCGAAATGGAGGATGAAGCAGCCACCTATATCATGTTCGAATGTGAGGCAATAGTCTACAGGAGGACAACCATCTTTGGTTATTCCACAGGATAATTTAGTGGCCAAACGTCTGGAGCTCACACCGTCAGGAGTGGGGGAAATGACCTGCTAGCGGGGAACCCGAATCGATTGGCTGGCGGGTAGTGTAAGTACGAATGCGTTGAGGGGGAAACTCGATCGCTACGCCCCTTTCTGTTTATAAACGACACTGTCAGGAGTAGGGGAAATGAGCTGCCAGCAGGGAACTAGAACCGATTGGCTGGCGGGTAGTGCAAGTACGAATGCGTTGAGGGGGAAACTTGATCGACACGCCCCTTTCTGTTTAGTGTTTACTTTAGACCCACGCAGGAAATAAAAATTAAGACGCTTTAAAATAAACAGTAAAATAACCTGTTGAATTGATTGAAGGCCACCAAGTATTAGGGTTATCAAAGCTTACTATCAATTCATATTTTTAACTTGGTAGTTTGCTGCAACCCTGAAACTTGTGTAGGTGATAGGAGACAGTTGGGGTTGCCCTATGGGGAACCTGGTTGAACCAACACGTAGTAGCTCTTATGCACACGCTGGTTGGGGGGAAGGGGCATTAAATATACAGCACTGTCAAATTATATCGTACATTAGTGTCCATTTTGATTATCGAAATTCAGTTTGAAAATCATACATAGTATTAAAAAAAAATTAAAATTGAAATAAATAAAATTACTTTTTATAAAAATTTTATTATTTTCCTCTTTTTAGTGGCTTTAACCGACTTATGTCTTGATATTTGATTACTAAACTAAAAAAAGAAAGCCACTTAACCGATTTTAGTAAAATTTATGTGGAACAACCCTGAAGATATATGCCCTATTAAAAAAAACAAGAATCATCAAAATCGCTTCAAAAAATGCAGGAGATATGAAAAAAAATATAGTCGAATTAAGAACATTCCTCCTTTTTTTGGAGTCGGTTAAAAATGGCAAAACAGTATTAAGCAAGCCGCCATTTTAAAATCAAGGCAGTTTCTAAAAATGACCTTCAACCATTATTTTTTTATACTTCTTTTGGCGCGTTATGAAAAAATGATGAGAATGAATTTTTACGATGCGCGCGCATCGCGTCACGAAAATTTAACAGGATGAAGTTGCAGCATTAATGATTTCCATAGTTACCATATAAACAAATATAAATAAATTCACTCCAGTCCTTTTATTATTTTATATTTCAATAAATTATTTGCATACAAATTAAAAATTAGTTCTTAATCACGCTAAAGAAGTATAACTTCTAACGCGCGTACAAAGTACACGCATCCAATGATCAGGGTTATTTTAGCCAACTCATATATCTCATAATTTATTATTATTTCTCATAATAAATGGCGATTACAGTTGATACTTTCACCAGTTCTGAGATTAATAAACCGCCCATAAAAGCAGTATATAAACAATGACATCCCTACGACCTCGACTATTCTCAAATCTTTTTCAATCACTCAATAACATAGGTAGAGGTAATATCGACATCAAAAATTTCTATTTATTTATATTTTTCTGCTGTTTTTAAAATCGTTTTTTTTGATTATCATTTTTTTTAGATTTTTATCATGCTGGTAATAACATTTCAGAGAAAAATTTTTTTCTGACAGTTTCTTATTATTTATAACATGTCATCTTTTTTAACTGGGCTGTCCGTTAAAAAGGATGTCAAGGGACTTAAAGCATCAATTTTATTATTAAGCAACCTACCCTACGTCACAAAATGTTACCTATCTAACAAACTTTGCAACGTTTATTTATATAATATATTTAGTATAATATTATACAATGAACTAAAATATCTAGAAGTTTCTGGTTCAGGTCCCGGCAGTTGAATTTAAATTTTTGCTTACATAGAGCCTTGTTACGTTGATGACAAAAAACTTGTTTAGAAACTGTAATTCACTAATGAAAGTAATTTCTTATTGTAGAAAAGGGTTATAAATATTTATTATGAGAAAGAAGAATCCCTTAAAGAATTTTGCATCCGCAACCATCCAAAACTTCGTCATCGTCACACAAGGGATTATAATAAACTACCTAATAATTATATTATGTAACTTGATTTGTTTAGTGCGTTTTATTCTCTGTACAAAAATTATTTATGTAAAAAAATGGGTCTTGACAGACGGACATCCAGCCAGCCAAACGGACAAACGAGTGATCCTATAAGAGTTCCGTTTTTTCTTATTGAGGTACGCAACCCTAAAAAAACCTCCTTCAAAAAAGCCACTAAAATGAGAAAAATAGTAATTTTTTGCGGTCGATACCAATTTAATAAAATAAGAAGTCGGTTAAAAAGTATAGTAGAAATTAATATCTATACTTTTTAACAGACTTCATATTTTATTAGTGTATTTGCCATAATATGGCACATACACTATTGGCGTCGGTCGGATGGCGGGACCTAGGGGTCGGACCAAAATTTCTCGACGTTTCATAGCCTCCTGAACAATTTGGCACCATTTTTGAAAATGTTTATATATATATATATATGTATATATTTATATATATATATTATATATATATTATATATATATTTATATATATATATATTATATATATATATATATATATTATATATATATATATATGTGTGTACACGATAACTCTCGACAGACTTAATCGATTGAAACGAAATTTGGTACACACATTGGAACCCATCACCGCAAGAAGCCTATTTAAAATGGGCCCGATCGAACCATTTTCAGGGTTGTATTTAGGGGTTCCAAAAAGTTTTTGGGCCCAAAAATACCGAAAAATTTGTCAGAATCGTTTCAAAATTGAAATTTAACTCTTTAGTAAAGATTAAAACGTGCTGCTAAAATTTTAATAAAATCGGCCCGACAGGACCGGACTTTCAAATTTTATGAAAACACTTTTGTTGATACGGATTTACTTATGGAAGGGTGTATTTAATGTGGTACAGAGGTTGCATTGATAATAATATTGAAATTAAGAAAAAAATATTATTTTAAGGGATGTATTAAGGGGTTAAATTTTTTATTTTGTCCAAAAACAAACTTAAGTTCACGTATTAAAGCCACAAGGCCTGTATTAGCAAATACACTATATTGTCGGCAGGGTTTGGCACTGCGACCCGAGTTTTTTTTATTAAATTGGCGCCGACCTCAAAATTTTATTATTTTCCTCTTTTTAGTGGCTTTTTGAAGGAGGTTTTTTTATTGTTAAAAAGTTTATTTTAGGGTTTAAAAATGCATTACGAGCCTATTTTTCAAATAATAAGATATTAACCACAATTCAAAACTAATTAAATATTTTAGGGGATTTGAACAACTATATTTAAAAAAAGGGTCTTGAAAGACGGACAAATGAGTGATTCTCTAAGGGTTCCGTTTTTTCTTACTGCGATACGGAACCCTAAAAACATATCTCCGTGTTATTAACTTCCCATTGGAAGTTATTGTAATGGGTCCGAAAATCGAAATTAAAAAGGAAAAAAAATTTTTATGTTTCAAGGTCACTACACTATTTTTACACTACTTTTAGAAAGATGTCTGTGTGTGTGTGTGTGTGTGTGTGTGTGTGTGTGTGTGTGTGTGTACGTACGTACGTATGTATGTGTCAATTTCTTTCTAAGACGAAATCTCGAGAACGAAAAATGATATCGACTACGTTGGGGTGCCAATCGACGCGTATTAACGTATATATGATCTGAAAGGAATTTTTTTAAAATCGGTTCAGCCGTTCTTTTTTCTTAACCAAATAACCTCCAAAAAAGTAGATTTTACACAATATCTCGCGAATAAAAAATTATATCGACTTCGTAAGGGTGTCAATCGAGGCGTGTTAACGTCATTTTGATTCGACATAAATTTTATAAAAATCGGTTCAGCCGTTTTTTTTTTTTTTTTTTTTTTTTTTAATTATTGATGTTTTGATGATTAAAATGATTACTTTTCTGTGTAATATCTAATTTAATTATTATTATTAAATATTTATCAAACTGGGAAGTTCGTCGTGTGGACCTCAAGGGTCGCACTTTAGTCCTAATAAACGACCCACCTCACGGCTTGTTTATATTTTAAAGCGATACTAAAAAATTATATATTCGTGGTTGAAAATTGATATGAAAACAGGACTGAAAATTATAAGTTAAAATTCAGATATGAAAATATCATGTATGTAACACATCATATCGATTTTGGTTATAAAATACAGGGCATTACTCACTGACAACAAGACGTCTATATAGGCAAACTACCTGTTTGGGCATTACATCATGAGTACCGCGTGTTGATTACAACAATGGAACTAATAACCTCTAAGAGCCATGTCTCACCGGAATGCCATGGCAACATCGTCAGGAGCGTAGCCAAACGATTCATATTGAAATCTCACATGGCGACGGTTTGGCAACGTCGCCAGTCGTGCAGCGTAGCCACTACCAATGCCCCGCTATGTCGAGTTTGGCGACCCTGGCGCGGTGGCGACGTTGCCAATAAACTATATATGTGTAGATCGCGCCTCACTCACTCAGACGCCAGTCGCCATTGTGGTTGCCCGCTCGGCATTCATTAGGCTGGTTGAGATAAGACAACACCATCTAAGTGGTTTTGGATAATGACGTTGTTAACAAAATTTTCTGGCGATTCCAAAAATATATAGGTACTAATTACCTATATATTTTTATGATTTATAATAAATAGATTACATAAAATACTAAAAAAGACCGAAATAAAATTAAAAGTAGAAAATAAGCAAGTCAAAACGTGAGACATTATTTTTTGTTATCAGTAGTCGGGAACTTGAATACCGAATTTTTTCTTCAAATTCAAAATGGATCCTCGACTACTGATAACAAAAAATATTGTCTCACGATTTGATATGCTTGTTTTCTTCTTTGGCATATTCGGGTTTTAGTTTTTGAAGTGAAAACTTCCTTAGGCGCGTTAGGCACTCTTTGCCTGGGTACTAGAAAAATGTGAAGCGTTCGCAACTACTTCCGTAAGAATTCGCAATATACTTAGAAGCGTTCGCAACTACTTCTGTAAGAATTCGCAACATAAAAACGGCCGTCTACATACTTCCACCCATAGCGCAATTGGTTACGTCTTTGCGTTCTATGCATAGGAACCTGGGTTCGAGACCTGATGGCAGCGTAGAATTTTTGCCGTTTATTTTTTTTTAAATTCTACATGATATTTATTTATATATATTTTATTTTTATTATATTCTTTCTTTGACAATAATTATAATTTGTTTTTTTTTTTTGAAACCAAGGTGGAATTAATTAAAAATACAATTTTAGTATTTTAGTAATAAATTATTTTTAGTTCATAAATGCGCTATAATAGATGACACCAAAAATTAGAAAATCTGGAGTTTTCACTTCTGTCGTGTGGTCATAAGCACACACCCATTTTTACTTCCCACCTCTACTATGGTAGGGAAGTAATGGATTTAGTCCGAAAAAAACATTTCGAGATTTTAACTGATTTTCACGTTTTGAGACCCTAGCAATCGTTTAAGATCATTTTCTGACTGATGTCTGTATGTGTGTGTGTGTGTGTATGTGTGTGTGTGTGTGTGGTCAATTTTTCGCCTTCGATATCTTAAGAACGGAACAACATACAGGCATACCGATTGTTCTATTGTGTTTGTCAGCCTTTAACTTAGATCTGATTAGATTTTGAGTCAAATCGGTTCAGTGGATCCTGAGATATTCAAAAAAACGTCCTCAATGTCACGTATTAACATAGGTAAAAAAAAATATAAATGAATTCTAGATGTTATAATATGAAAAAAATATAAATATTTTTTTTCTCTAAAATGTATAGTTTTCGAGAAAAAAAATATTTTACTAAAAAAAATAAAAATTGTACGTAAATCAAGGTAACCATGATTTTTGCCATATTAAGTTAGCCATCAGTAGATCACCAAACAAAAAAGAGGGCCATGCTTCTTTCAAAGAATAAAAATTAAATTGTGTTTTAAAGACCACCAACAGCTAAGGTTATTTGGGCCTAGTCAAAGAATAAAAAAAAAAAAGAGTGTTTATTTTTTGCAAATATTTACTAGGTGGGAAGTATAGGACTGGTCATCAGTCGAATTTTTTTTGTGTTCTGTTTCCATCGAGTTGCGTCAAACCGATCAAGAATCGTCATATGTAGAGAAGAGCAAGTCCCAGTAGTGCTGTGCTAATGGGCCCAAACCCCAACTACGTATGGCCGACGTACTACAGAACTGCTCCCAACCCCACGGAAAGCCGGAAAAGAGTTTCCTGCCACTCTGTGTGAGAACAGTATGTGTTTATATACAGACTGCGCATGTGCAGATGGAGTCATCTTCGAGTTAACCATTCACCGCGGGCGACAACGATTTTTCTGTCAATTATACGATATGATATTATTTACGTTGATTTTTGTGACAAGGATTTAACGAGGGTATCTGCAATTTATACTGAAATCTTTAGGGCCGGCGCATACAATCAATTTTTAATCGCACAACTGTTTAGTTATTTGTCAAAACGCTCTGGGATTTTGCCAAAGTATCGGTTTTTTACTTCCCACTTCTACTATGGTACGGAAGTAATGGATTTAGTTCGAAAAAAATATTTCGAGATTTTAACAATCTTCACGTTTTGAATGAATGAATTGTAAATTATAGACGCTCGACAACTGAGGCCATAAGTGTCTAATCTTCACGTTTTGAGACCCTAGCAATCGTTTAAGAACATTTTCTGACTGATGTCTGTATGTGTGTGTGTGTGTGTGTGTGGTCAATTTTTCGCCTTCGATATCGTAAAAACGGAACAACATACGGCCATACCGATTATTCTATTGTGTTTATCAGCCTTTAACTTAGATCTGATTAGATTTTGAGTCAAATCGGTTCAGTGGATCCTGAGATATTAAAAAAAACGTTCTCAACGTCACGTATTAAAAAATATAAATGAATTCTAGATGTTTTTACTATGAAAAAAATGTAAATATTTTTTTCTCTAAAATGTATAGTTTTCGAGAAAATAAATATTTTACTAAAAAAAGAAAATTGTACGTAAATCAAGGCAACCATGATTTTTGCTATATTACTAGCCATCAGTAGATCACCAAACAAAAAAGAGGGCCATGCTTTTTTTCAAAGAATAAAAAAAGAGTGTTTATTTTTTGCAAATATTTACTAGGTGGGAAGTATAGGACTGGTCATCAGTCGAATTTTTCTAAATTAGATAACACCTGTTTTATTGCCTTTTTGTGCAGTTTGTTATAACATTCGATTTGATTAATAAAACCGATTTTATGACACATTCCGATAAAACCGCATTTCGAATAATTAAAAATTTGATAGTCGATTTATAGTCACCAATCAGCATACGCAAATCTATAAAACGTATAAAATAACATTTTTATAGCCCTCCAGCATTGGCGGCTCGCCAAAAAAGCACAAGATATTATTTTCTACGGCACTGCAATCAGGTAAGATATAAGATTTCTGTCAAAACTGACCACGCGAGCGAAGCCGCGGGCAAATACTAGTAATAATAAATGCTACGACTGTACATAAAATTTTCATCACAATAAACTGACGAGTTGGTAAAGTCGAGACTTTTCGTCTTAAAAAGTACATACCGTGCCATCTATCGTTGACGCATGAAGCAATCCTAGAAACAAGCTTTGAACGTACTAACTGCCTACTGTATATTATATTAATTTTTATCATGAGATACTGACGAACTGTAGGTCGATTATTTTAGGATACAGAGCTGTGAATGGGCCATTTCGTGTTATAAACAGTACATACCGTGCCATCTATCGTTGACGCATGAAACAATCCTAGAAAAATTTTTGAATGTACTTAAACCACTATATATATTATTAATTTTAATCATGATAACTGTAAGGTCGAATATTTTAGGATACAGAGTTCAACCAGCTTCATATTCAATTATTTAACCTTTGATCGAAACGGGCAACTAACAAAAGATAGCACATTCAATTTTATGTTTGCGTTCGCGCACAAACCATTAAGGATAAAACAATTAAACCGATGTTTGTTTTGTGTGCTTGTTTGTTGCCGACATTCAAATGTTTCATTTCTCATATTATATATAAGTTGATTAGTTAACGTGTACCTACACTTTTTGGATATTATTATTATTCTCTAGAGATGTAATAATACAATTTTCAAGTTAAACAAACTAACCTTTTCCTTACTTTATCATTATTTATTTTACTCTGCGGTATTTGTTTTTGAGGTTACGACCTAATCGGTACCATAACTAAAGTGACCATCCGTCCCGATTTAGGCGGGACAGTCCCGATTTTGAGCTACGAGTCCCGATTCAACAAGCGTCCCGCTTTTGTCCCGTTTTCATTAAATCACGTGCATTAAGAATGTTTATTTTTTGTCATTAGATATTTTTACCCACTCAAAGTATTTTATTTATCAATAATTATATAATTGATATCTATCTTAAAAAATAAATAATATTTAAAATAAAAATATTAGCGAGTTTTTGGGGGTTTCTAGCAAGTTTTTGGGGATTTCTAGCGAGTTTTTGGGGGTTTCTAGCGATTTTTTGAGGGTTTCTAGCGAGTTTTTGGGAGTTTCTAGCGAGTTTTTGGGGGTTTCTAGCGAGTTTTTGGGGATTTCTAGCGAGTTTTAGGGGGTTTCTAACTTGTTTTTGGGGGTTTCTAGCGAGTTTTTGGAGGTTTCTAGCTAGTTTTTGGGGGTTTCTAGCGAGTTTTTGGGGGTTTCTAGCGAGTTTCTGGGGGGTTCTAGCGAGTTTTTGGGGGTTTCTAGCGAGTTTTTGGTGGTTTCTAGCGCGTTTAAGGCTTTTTTGGGCGTGGAACCCAACGGTCGCCTGCGCCGGGTTTTTATAGACCTTGTCCCGGTTTTTGATATTCAGGATTTGGTCACTTTAACCATAACCAAACTAAGTTTAATCTATTGGTAAATGAAATGATGGCGCAACTGTAGTTTAGGAACTGCTCTGATTTTATCTAAAAAGTAGGTTTTCTTTTGTAAATGCCATCGACTGACATATTTCCACACCAATTTATATTTATTTCTTATTATTATTATTGTAGATTATAGACGCGTCGACAACTCAGGTCATTAGCGTCTTCAACACAACAATTAATAATCAATTTGTGTATTAGAATCTGCCAGCCGGCATACACAAACCGACTGGTACGAGCTCGGGTTTCTTTTTTTTAATTTTAAAATGTATAACATCAATTACATTACATCAAGTAACGACGGAATATATTATTAAAGAATCATCAACGAACCTACATTATGTAAGGTTAAATTAAAAAAAAATATTACCTACGTAACTAAAATCAATGTCTACAATATTAACTAAATTAATAATAAAAAAAACTTGTTGTTGACAGTTAAATAACAAAAATAAATAGTCGCCATGTCAGTACTTTAACAAATAGCCTTTTAAATTAAAAATATATATATATTATATATATAATCAAGTTAAACAGTAAACAAGTCCATTATAAAGCCTAGATTACAATCTCAAACATTCACAAAGGAGTATAATATTATAAAGTGGTGCACGAAAATAATACATATATCATAAAAATATGAAATGACATCGATTTATGACATAATTAAAATTAATCATGACGCAGTTAGTTCTTCCCGCGCTTTTCTGTGGCTTCAAAACAAAACTGTTTATGTCGAATTTGCAGTAAAATAAAATGGACGATTTAAGAGTATACATATATGCTACCATAAGGGTTAAAGACATCTTTAAGTTTTGACAGAAAGGAACATTAAAAGACGGAAAATTTAAAAATCAGCAGCTATAGATATACAGTCAGTGAGACAGACAAAGACATTAAATACAGAGACAGAAAATATATAGATATACAGTCAGCGAAACAGACAGACTTTAAAGACAGAGGCACCAAACACAGTACGTTAAAAATTTTAGATTTTTCAGAAATAGAGGTTCGGCGCTATGGACGTCCCGATCGTATTTTTGAAGCTAGGAGGTTCGGGTCAACGCCAAATGGAAGACAAAGAATCGGACTACAGATTCCTCAAACCTACATATGAAGTATTACGTAATTTTTTTAAAGCTGTAAGTTTTTTCGCTTGAAGGATCTGTAGTGCGATTCTTGGCCCTTCATTTGGCGTTTACCCGAACTCTTTAGTTTTAAAAATAGCATCGAGAGAACCACAGCCGTTTTTAGGCGAGGGTAAAGGATTTGAGATGTAATGTTGATGTAAACCGAAAGTACCCTGCCGGGAATGGAACCCAGTACCTTTCGAATGTATGGCTAAAATGCTCTCACCACTACGCTTAGAATATAAATTTCGCTAAATTTTTGAAGTGAAAACTTCCTTAGGCGCGCTTTGCCTGGGCTGTTAACAACAGTGATGTGAAACGCACCCGACGGTGACAATCGGGGCTACTCGGCTCAAACACGAACACGTAATTTGCAATATGCTGGTAATAGTGTGTAGTTCATACGAACAAGTATTTGCAATATGCTGGGTGTGCAGTTCATAAGTGTGCTAATAGATGACACTAAAAACTTAATACGAGTCATTTGTAGTTCACAAGTGCGCTAACAGAGAATACTAAATATTATCGTTAAGGTATTATATTTATTAAATTTAAATGTATAGGCCGATTTTAATATATTTATGATTAAACTGTGTGAGTAAATAATTATATATATATTTTAAAATTATAAAATCTGAAGTTTTCACTTCTGTCGTGTGGTCATAAGCGCACAGTACACACCCATTTTTTTATTTAAACTAGGCTGAGCAACTCGAGGTATAAAAACGCAATTTCGTCCTTAAAAACGCGTCAGTAAAACTGCTTCTAAAAATGAAACGTAACAATATTTCACGGTAATAAAAAAGCGATCACATTTTTTACATTAAAATCAAAATGAAACCGTATCGCGTATGCGATGGTATATCAGTGACATCTAACGGTATGCAATATTCCCGGGTATTCCCGGGGCTTCCCTCGTGACGTTTAGGTATTTTTCCTGTATCAATGTCACTTATCGATTAAATACGCACTACCGGTCATTAGTTTTTAGACTAACGCATCGACGAAGCTTGAACTTTTTACTGCGTGAATTTTTACGGTCGACACTTAAGTGAAAAAGTACCAACATAAATATTTCAACTTTCACGAATTATCAATACTCCGGAGTCGAATCTACAGCCGAATCACTATTTATATAGGTATTCATTTTACGAGTACAGAAAAGCATGTTACAATCAGAAAAGGGTGTATTTATTAAAGTGAAAACTTCCTTAGGTGCGCTTTGCCTGAGTAGTGAACGAAAGTGAACCGTCACGCTTCGGGTGGTGACGCTGAATCGGGTTTACTCGGCTCAAACACGAAAACGTATTTGTAGCATGCTGGTAATCAGTTTTTTGTAGTTCATAAGTGCGCTAATAGATTACACTAAAACTTAATTGAAAAGGTTTTTTGTAGTTCATAAGTGCGCTAATAGATGACACTAAAACTTAATAGAAAAGGTTTTTGTAGTGTGTTGGTAATAAGTTTTGTGTAGTTCATAACTGCGCTGATAGATAACACTAAAACTTAATAGAAAAGGTTTTTGTTATAGTGTGTTGGTAATAAGTTATTTGTAGTTCATAGGTGCGCTAATAGATGACACTAAAACATATATAGGTACCTATATTTTAAAATTAGAAAATCAGAAGTTTTCACTTCTGTCGTGTCGTCATAAGCACACATCCACTTTTGTATGATTTAAGTTTTTAATTAAAAAAATTTTAATTATTGTCAAAGAAAGATTATAAAAAAAATTTAAAAATATATAAATAAATATCATGTAGAATTTAGAAAAAAAATACGTGAAAAATTCTACGGTGCCATCATGTTTCGAACCGAGGATCCTATGCATACGACGCAAAGACGTTGCTTACATCGCTATCAGTGCAACTGTATCGCGTGCCGTTTTTATGATATGTCAGCCGGGCACAGTTGTAAGAGAGTGACCAGTCAGTACCCAGACGTGTATTAACAGCACACTGCAAATACGTGTTCGTGTTTGAGCCGAGTAACCCCGATTCGGCGAGCGTCACTGTCGGGTGTGACGGTTCACTTTCGTTCGCTACACAAGCAAAGCGCGCCTCAGGAAGTTTTCACTTCAGAATCTTAAGTTTTGAATCGTCTGTATAAAAAGCTATTGACGCCATTCCGGCTAAATACTTGAAAAAAGTTTGTTATGTACATCCGACGGGCGTATCGTTTCATTAACGATCTGTTACATAAAAAATAAAATGATCTTCAGCTTGGTGAATGTGTGAAGTTTCGCTATTTATGATTTTGTTCCGTGTTTCTGTATATACGTAGGTAGGTATGCTCTCGCATAAAGCAAGGACGTCGCCAGCCAATAGTCCAGGGAGGGGAGGGGGACAAGATGATAGATAGAGGATAAAATTGTATACAATTTGTAAAGTTTTAATCGTTTTTCTTAAAGATTTACCTCTCTAGGGGGGCAGCTCTGCCCCCCCTGCTCCCCATTGCATAAAGTAGATAAGGTTAAGGTATATCAATGGTCATTTTGACAAGGCGTTTTGCAATCCAGCATAAGTCAAGCATAAATTTGAAAGAGAGGGGGGAGGCAGTAAAGATATTTCAAAAATACTAAACATTTATTATAAACTATTTTGTCATTAGGTCAGAAATATTTTTTCGCGGATTTAAAAATCACTTAAAGTGAAAAAAACTGCAAGGAGTACATTGAAAGCTTTAACATCTTCTGTGAAATGTGTATTTGCAGCGACCCTTCCGATCTTTTACATACAATATCGAGTTCTGATCGCAGTTACTAACGGTTGAACGCCGGGAACGCCCTACTCTCCATATTATACAGTGTGTTCACATAAAAGTGGTACATAGTCAACTTTTTATGGTTCCGTACTTTATAAGCAAAAACGCGACCATTATGAGTTCACTCTTGCGTCTGTCTGTCTGTCTGTCACAGACGTTTTTCTCGAAAACTGTGTGACGTAGCAATTTGAAATTTGGCACGATGCTAGGTCATTCAATAATCAAAGGTTATGAAATATTTTTGTAAATATTTTTATGGGGGGTAAGTTTGATCTCCAAAAAAATAAAGTTGAATGTATTGTGTCTTGTGGGGTATCCCGGTATCGTTGGAAAGAGCTACTTTTGTGGATTCCAAACATATTTTTTTTAAATTTTTTGGTGAATTGGTTATAAAAATATAACTTAAAATTTTCGAAAAAACACCGTTCAAAATATAACTTAAAATTTTCGAAAAAACACCGTTCCCTCCAGATCTTCTAGGTTTCTAAGGTTGGTTAAAAATTTGACATTATTACGGTTAATATAGGTATTATTAAGTTATAGATTACAGGAAAACTATCAGAATTATTTTGCAAAAAAAAAATGTTTTCTGTAAATTATAAGATTATACGACGAAAGCAACGACAAATTACGCCGCTGAGCCTCAAATTGACGGTGGAGCAGTGGTATCTGTAGTGGCCTCGCAATCATATAGGTACCTAGATAGTCCGTTCGAATCCCGGGCGGGCCAAAGTTTTTTTTAAATTTTTATAATGTAAATATTTTGGAATTTTTAAAATAAGAAATATAATTTAAAAACGATTTAATAATTAAAAAAAAAATAAATTTAGTAAAGTGTATTTTAATTTATTACTTTCGTACGGAAATCTCTGCGCGTGATCGAACTCACGCATGACCGTCTTTTTTTAAATAAGTAACTACAAAACACCATAGCTGAAACATGAAGGTTTTATTTTATTCCATGAGCCATCCGGACATAATACCTATAGTTTTTGGACTACCCAAAGGAAACTCCTTTTTTTGCTGGGATAAAAAGTATCCTATATAATATGTTTGCCAAGTTTCATTTAAATCCGTTAAGTAGTTTAATCCGCGTAATCCGTGCACAGACAGACAGACAAACAGACAGAAAAAATTAAAAATTGTAAAAATTGTTGTTTTGGTCTCCATATCGATAATAATGTCCACCGCAAATATAATTTTGAAAAAAATATTTCATATACAACGGCCCTGTTATACAGTTTGTAGATTTTATTATATATATTAATGAGACTAGTCGACTATGTAACGCTTCCACCTGAACACACTGTATTTACTATAAAGATATAATATGTAGACTTTCTGACCCTTCAACATTATCGTTTATTTGAACTACTTTACTTAGTGTTTCATCACGGAAATAATGTTTGATATATTCACATTAAATAAATTTTATGCTCAATAAAATAGATTAAACATGCTCTACAATACAGGGCATGCGAACTATCCTTGTTAAGTGTTGCCGCAAAATTGGATTTTTTATGGGACGCTTTATTTTCAAACTTCTCAGTCTGTTTATAAAATTCGAGTTATTTTTTAAGTGAAATTTCTTTACTCACGCGAGGCTAAGATCAGCCGTTTGAAATGAACACATTTTTTTAATTATTGTTTGCAATAAAGGGACCATTCAAGTATTACGTATAACGTAGTTTTTGAAGATTTTTGACCCCCCCCCTACTTAACACGCCGTAGCGTTTCGCTTTACCCCCCTCCCCAAACGTTACGTAACACCTAAGTGACCATTTTTACCTAAAAATGTCAATTACTTATATCGCGCAAAATACCGAAAAATCACTATAATACCGTTACGTAACGCACTGCTTGATCCCCCTCCCCCTTTGTAACGCACCGTAACGTTTCAAAAGACCCCCCCTTCCTCTCAAACTGAGTTACGTAATACTTGAACGGCCCCAAAGAGGAAGGATATAAGAACAAAAAAGTTGGTTTACATTATTTGCTTATGTATGAGGGATAACATACAAATTTTGATACGCGGATGTGGGACGACCCTATTGACAAGAAAATATATAATCAAATGGGTGTGTGCTTATGACCACACGATAGAAGTGAAAACTTTAGATTTTCTAATTTTTGGTGTCATCTATTACAGCGCATTTATGAACTAAACATAATTTATTACTAAAATACTAAAATTGTATTTTTAATTAATTCCACCTTGGTTTCAAGAAAATTATAATTATTGTCAAAGAAAGAAATAACAAAAAAAAATATATATATATAAATAAATATCATGTAGAATTTAAAAAAAAAACGCCAAAAATTCTACGCTGCCATCTGGTCTCGAACCCAGGTTCCTATGCATAGAACGCAAAGATGTAACCAACTACGCTATGGGTGGAAGTGTGTAGACGGCCGTTTTTATGATATAAGTATGTTGCGAATTCTTACGGAAGTAGTTGCGAACGCTTTACATTTTTTCAGTACCCAGGCAAAGAGTGCCTAACACGCCTAAGGAAGTTTTCACTTCGAAAATTATACGTAATTTGATATTTATGGAAAAACAATAAATAACACTTTTTAAAGTGTTAATATCCGAAAAAACCCAAAGTGGGTGTCGGTTGAATAATTAAAGCCGTAGATAATCCAGCTTCGAAATAATTATATTGCACTGGTAATGTACACTGCAATCAACGAAGGCTTCACCCCACTATCCCTGTGGAGGGTAGCATGGGGTCAATTGGAACACTGCCCCGATGTAAACAGTTCAAAAAGGGTGGATTGCAATTACTTGTTCACAGTGGTCACTATCACGTACTCTTACTAGGATTGTTCAACAACCTACCAAACATTGTTCCCCCTTGCTACCCCACCGATAAGTAGAAGATCCTCCTCTCCTCTATCACTTTCGACCAACTTTATATCAGAATTTCCTTTAGTTGTTATTTAAGAATTTGGGAATGCCGTTGTTTACATGGCATTTCTATGGCTCTTCTAGTACAAGCCCCCAGCTCCCAAGTTATTATCCGAAAACTGGTAGAAGTATCAACTGGAATTTCAATTTAATATAAAAAAAGTCAAGAGGTGTAATGAGACATTTTGAAATCTGACACCATTTTATTTTTTTGTTCTATAACTCTTAAATATCAATTTTCAAAAAGATCGGATAATTTTTACAAAAGTACATATGACCACCATTTTGAAATTTGACGCCATTTTATTTTTTTGTGTCCTATAAAATTCTCAGATATTAATTTTCAAAAGAATCGGATAATTTTTACAAAAGTACCTACATATGGCCGCCATTTTAAAATCTGACTCCATTTTATTTTTTTGTGTCCTATAAAACTTTCAGATATTAATTTTCAAAAGGATCAGATAATTTTTACAAAAGTACATATGGCCGCCATTTTGAAATCTGACGCCATTTTATTTTTTTGTGTCCTATAAAACTCTCAGATATTAATTCTCAAAAGGATCGGATAATTTTTACAAAAGTAGATATCTACATATGACCGCCATTTTGAAATCTGACGCCATTTTATTTTTTGTATAGATACACACAATACTAATGTTGTACAACACGTTATCTTTGTGTTGGTGCATATACGTGTACATAGGCCACTGCGCGTGCGCCAGTATTTTATTTTCACCGCTAGCCATAGCTATAGATATAATTTTAATCTAGGTTTGAGATCCACTAATTTTCTTTGGTTGCTTGTTGACACGCCATGGCCACACTAAACATTTTTTGAAAAAATATGGCACATAGATATGAAAAGGTTCGCCATTCCTGGTCTAGTGTTTTAAAAAAATCCATCTGATATTTTTATCAGTTCCCGGAAGAGAACCCGAGGACTCAAAGGTGTGTAATAAACGCCATTTTATAAACAACGTCATCCCAACTATTCTCAGAAGCATTTTTATGTTTGTAATTTAATTTTTTTGTTTTAATATTAAATTAAGCATGGTTGACTTTTTAATTAAGTGTTAAAAAATGTCTGTGGTGAAACAAAGGTACGCGTCATTTTTCATTTGAGATGTATAATTGTAATCCCTGGAGAACGAGTCGTCACTGACCTTAACTCACACAATATACTGGGTGTCCAAGATGAACATGAACTGCATGGGGATTTCCTAAACGGTAGGAGATAAGAGATTAAATTAAATATGATTCTATCTATATAAATAAAAATTAAATGCTTTTTTCTATGAGATTTTTGTATGAACTCAAGACAATAACTCATAACTTTTTTCGAGTGAGTAATAATCCAAGCGAACGAGCTAAGCGAGTGAGTAATGTATTAATAAAATTCAAGCGAACGAGCGGAGCGAGTGAGTAAGTAATGTATTATTAAAATCAGCCCGGCTATTAATATATAAATTCTTAGCGCCTGGGCAAACCGGGCCGGGTCCGCTAGTATTAAATAAAAATACGAAAAAAAAATAAAATCTTTATAAAAAAGTGACTTAGCAATGTGAAAAAGTCCACCAGAAACCCCCAAAAGTCCACCAGAAACCCCCAAAAGTCCACCAGAAACCCCCAAAAGTTCACCAGAAACCCCCAAAAGTCCACCAGAAACCCCCAAAAGTCCACCAGAAACCCCCAAAAGTCCACCAGAAACCCCCAAAAGTCCACCAGAAACCCCCAAAAGTCCACCAGAAACCCCCAAAAGTCCACCAGAAACCCCCAAAAGTCCACCAGAAACCCCCAAAAGTCCACCAGAAACCCCCAAAAGTCCACCAGAAACCCCCAAAAGATCCACCAGAAACCCCCAAAAGATCCACTAGAAACCCCCAAAAGTTCACCAGCAACCCCCAAAAGTCCACCAGAAACCCCCCAAAAGTCCACCAGAAACCCCCAAAAGTCCACCAGAAACCCCCAAAAGTCCACCAGAAACCCCCAAAAGTCCACCAGAAACCCCCAAAAGTCCACCAGAAACCCCCAAAAATCCACCAGAAACCCCCAAAAATCCACCAGAAACCCCCAAAAATCCACTAGAAACCCCCAAAAGTTCACCAGAAACCCCCAAAAGTCCACCAGAAACCCCCCAAAAGTCCACCAGAAACCCCCAAAAGTCCACCAGAAACCCCCAAAAGTCAACCAGAAACCCCCAAAAGTCCACCAGAAACCCCCAAAAGTCCACCAGAAACCCCCAAAAATCCACCAGAAACCCCCAAAAATCCACTAGAAACCCCCAAAAGTTCACCAGAAACCCCCAAAAGTCCACCAGAAACCCCCCAAAAGTCCACCAGAAACCCCCAAAAGTCCACCAGAAACCCCCAAAAGTCAACCAGAAACCCCCAAAAGTCCACCAGAAACCCCCAAAAGTCCACCAGAAACCCCCAAAAGTCAACCAGAAACCCCCAAAAGTCCACCAGAAACCCCCAAAAGTCCACCAGAAACCCCCAAAAGTCCACCAGAAACCCCCAAAAATCCACCAGAAACCCCCAAAAATCCACTAGAAACCCCCAAAAGTTCACCAGAAACCCCCAAAAGTCCACCAGAAACCCCCCAAAAGTCCACCAGAAACCCCCAAAAGTCCACCAGAAACCCCCAAAAGTCAACCAGAAACCCCCAAAAGTCCACCAGAAACCCCCAAAAGTCCACCAGAAACCCCCAAAAGTCAACCAGAAACCCCCAAAAGTCCACCAGAAACCCCCAAAAGTCCACCAGAAACCCCCAAAAATCCACCAGAAACCCCCAAAAATCTACTAGAAACCCCCAAAAGTTCACCAGAAACCCCCAAAAGTCCACCTGAAACCCCCAAAAGTCCACCAGAAACCCCCCAAAAGTCCACCAGAAACCCCCAAAAGTCCACCAGAAACCCCCAAAAGTCAACCAGAAACCCCCAAAAGTCCACCAGAAACCCCCAAAAGTCCACCAGAAACCCCCAAAAGTCCACCAGAAACCCCCAAAAGTCCACCAGAAACCCCCAAAAGTCCACCAGAAACCCCCAAAAATCCACCAGAAACCCCCAAAAGTCCACCAGAAACCCCCAAAAATCCACCAGAAACCCCCAAAAATCCACTAGAAACCCCCAAAAGTTCACCAGAAACCCCCAAAAGTCCACCAGAACTTAATAAACGAGTTATAAATAAAAAACGAAAATGGGAAAATCTCGTTTTTCAACTATCTGTCGCAAGCCAAGCAAAATATGGAAAGTTTGACTGAGCAGGGTAGTAGTCCTGGAGATTCTACACATTTTCTCTCATTTAACCAAATCTCTACCTCTTATCGTTTAGGAAATCCTCATGCTTTTCACACTTATCTTGGACACCCCGTATATACTGCTTATATAAAATCAAGTATGCCACTTTAACCACCCCAGTAATCACGGCTTTACCCTTGTTTTAGTGGCCCCGCTGCACAGAGAAACTCTAAAAGCATCGTGATTTTTTTTTGTATTGTATTTACCTATACTTTGTCCGTTTTGACCAAGCAGACGTCTATATGTTAAATAGGGATGAGTAAAGTAATACAAAAAAAACTAGGGTGCGGTTTTATGAAACCACAGTGCAAACTGCAAATGACACTTTTTGCCATAACCCTAAACGCTTTTAACCTGAAATCGCCGAAAGTATGTATTTTTTGACTGAATACACCCCGCTAAGTTTGACACTGTATGATAATAAAATAAAAAATAAATAGAAAAATATAATCAAATTGAAAAAAATATCAAGTTGAAAATGGAATAGTTAGAAAAAAACTAAAATCCACGGTGCCACACGGGGTCGACCAACGACCTACTGCGTATAAAGCAGTTTCGATACCCCTACACCACCCATCCCATTGTGTTTACTGCTATATTTATGACATACCAAGTTGTCTGTTTGGGATGACGCAGTGTTCTGAAAGAGTTTTAGGATATATATATACGCAATTCTTCGATTGGACGTGACGTGACGTAACGTCGACATGTGTAACCGAACAAAAAAAAAAACTAGGCCAATAAAGTTTTTAAAAATAGAAATTAACTAAAAAATATATAAATGAAATCTAGAATCGATATTGTAGATTATAGACGCTCGACAACATAGGTCATAAGCGGAATGCTAGACTCTAATCCATGACTAGTGAAGTGGTAATCACAAAAAAAACGAAGTAGAAAATAATATATAATGGTCGATCAATCATGTTTATAAGTTAATTGGAAACAAAATAACACGAAATACAGTTCTCGTGTCCACTATGACTCAGTCATAAGTCATAACATTTCGAATACACAAACAAAAACCCAGTTATATTATAAAGCTAATTGTGTCCTAAATACATTTCTTAAGACTGTATAACGAACGCCTAAAACATTAAAAAACATTCACTTCACATATTTTTAAATATCACCTGACGTAGATACAATTTAAAAACTAGTAACACGGTGGAAACGAAACTCTCTCACTCACTCATCGGTATACATTCACTCTCTTTCTCGCTCACATACTCTAAAGTCTAAAAACAATCGATTAAAAAATTATTTCACTTACTATTTCCTATATTTATTAGGTCACAACAACAGACTAGACACTGATGATCTCAGCTGTTGAGCGTCTATAATCTACAGTTTATCTATCACGACAACAGACGGGGGCTTGAGAATGGCCGAGCGTGTATAAATGCTGTTGTTTACATGCCGTTGCTATGGTTCCTCTATTACAAGTCCCCAGTTCCCGCGTTCTAACCCGATCGAGCTGGTAAAAGTATCAATTGGATTTTCAAGTTATTATTAAAAAAAAAATAATGAATTGAAAATATGAATTGGTGCTAGGCCCAAATAACCTTAGTTGTTGGTGGTCTTTGAAAAACACAACACACACGACAACAGACGGGTGAGCAGTGAGCGAAAATGTAACGCAAATATAGGGAATCCCGCACGCGATTTCTAAACAAAACTGGTGTCCTGCTGTCGTCAGCAGGACACCGAGAGGAACACTACGACCACGTCGAACACACCACTGAAGATGCTTGCCGCAGTTGCAAGCGAAACGTCTAGAAGAAGAAGAAGCCATTCCAGTAGGCCACGGCTCATAAGCCCTAAAGATTCTTATCTTAATTCTATTAACGCCGGCCGTGAAAGCCTACATTCGTTTAAATTGTGTTTTTAAATAATAAAACTCGGGTCGCAGTGCCAAAACCCTGCCGACAATATAGTGTATTTGCTAATTCAGGCCTTGTGGCTTTATTATGTGAACTTAAGTTTGTTTTTGGACAAAATGAAAAATTTAACCCCTTAATACATCCCTTAAAATAATATTTTTTTTCCTAATTTCATTATTATTATCAATGCCTCTGTACCAAATTAAATACCACCCGTCAGCAAATAAATCACTATCCGTAAACTAGTGATTTCATAAAATTTGTAAGTCCGGTCCTGTCGAGCCGATTTTGTTAAAATTTTAGCAACACATTTTAATCTCTACTAAAGGGTTAAATTCCAATTTTGAAACAATTCTGAGATTTTTTTCGGTATTTTTGGGCCCAAAAACTTTTTTCAACCCTTAAAAACTACCCTTAAAATGGTCCGATTGGGCCCATTTTAAATAGGTTCCGTGCGGTGATGGATTCCAACGTGTCTACCAAATTTCGTTCAAATCAATCAAGTCTTTCGAGAGTTATGCCGCGAACACACATATATATATATAAATAAATATATATAAATAAATAGGAGGCTATGAAACGTCGAGAAATTTTGGTCCGACCCCTAGGTCCCGCCATCCGACCGACGCCAATAGTGTATGTGCCATATGGCAAATACACTAATAAGTATGTTAATTCTTATTTCAATTAAATTGTATTTATATTTTGTACTGGACTTGCCATGTGTTGACGTAAAAAGCATAGCTTCTGTCGGGTGTCCCATGACACCTCTTGACTTTTTTTTATTTTTTACAGCGTCATTGCTATTAGGTATATAAATTTCCATTATAAAATAAATTAAATTATTATTATTTTAATTATACAGATACCGCACGTTCAATAAATCTCGGTTTATTTAGTGATCCAAGTTATGTAATTGCTGTCATTCACCACATTAAAGATAAATGTTGATTCAAAATCGGGCGAGTTTATTATCAGCCGAGGTACAGAATCCATTACATAAAACCAGAACCTATTAAACGTATGATATTGCTATAATAAACAGGGCTGTATTAAGAAATAATTATAATAAAAGTAGATAAAAACAAATTTCTAATTCCCAGGATTCTAATTTGAGAACTGGTAATAGGGTTTTCAATTTATGAGTAAAAATAACACATTGAAAATATGACACTAGGCTCAGCTAACTCCGACATTTCGTGAATTTTCAAAAAGAAAAAAAAATGACAAAAGTTACAGTAATTACGATTGTGTCGCAACAGAAGACGTAGAATTATTCCTATAGTTTTTTCTTATAATTAATAATTTTTAATATTATGTAATCAAAGTATCTACTTATACAGGGTGCTGAATCGTTTTGCGGCTAATAGGGATTTAACCCGTAAAATCAAACTTTTGCGATTTCCTGCTCCCCTAATTATTTTAGAAAAAATATTTTCGAATAAAAGTTTTAGAACATAAATTTCTGCATCTAAATCATTAAACAAAATTAATTTTGCATGTTTTGTAACGGCAGAAATTTGATATGAAAATGTCAAAATTACCTCAAAAACAGATAGCGATAGCCATGGAACTTGAACAAAATGATGATGTTTTAGCTGTCAGAATAATTTTTAATCATTTTGTTCAAGTTCCATGGCTATCGCTATCTGTTTTTGAGGTAATTTTGACATTTTCATATCAAATTTCTGCCGTTACAAAGCATGCAAAATTAATTTTGTTTAATGATTTAGATGCAAAATTTTATGTTCTAAAACTTTTATTCGAAAATTTTTTTCGTAAAATAGTTATGGGAGCAGGAAATCATAAAAGTTTGATTTTACGGGTTAAATCCCTATTACCCGCAAAACGATTCAGCACCCTCTATAAAATGACGTCACATGATACAAAACACAAACAAACTATGGAGTAACGATAGTAATTCGCGTCACACATTTTCTTTTTGTCACGCATTTTTTGTCTCGCATCATTATACCCCCCCCCCTACACTGCACTGCACTGAGGTCGCGCTTAATAAAAATGCAGCGGAAAAAAGATCAAGGTCAAAGTATAGTAGTTTGGAGAAAAGTTAGTCTTTAAATTGTTCATTTAGATGCCATTTTGAAAGATCAGCAATAAATTATATTTTATTGTACTAGGCATCTTTACTCTGCCACTTCAAAATTCTGCTAGAGTGACTCGGAAATGATGCAAAATCTTTGCAGCTATTTTCTACATTCTTTAATTAAGTTATCAACATTTTAAACAAACTTCAAAAAAACAGAGCTAATCATTTCGACACGTATATTTTTTTTTTTTTTGTTCAGTCATAACTTCTCGACGGGTTGACCGATTTAAATAAATTCGACGCCGTTGGGTTCAGAATGTTTACAGAATGGTCCCTCGTTTCAAAATATATCGCACTCGTTTTTTAAAAAGGCACCTTCCCACACTTGTTACGCAATATACTGTTTTAAAAATAAACATATTAGTATTATGTGATCTCTTTCGACAATCGGCCCGATTCGATTTAGTCACGAAATAGTGTATAGCCTTATATACGGTTAATCTGGTGTTTCCAGAGCCGGCCCTGCATTATAGTGTTATACTCAAGTGCTCAGCCGTTCCGTGTTGTGTTGTATAATGGATACATTAGTGACAGAATCCTGTACGACCAACAATATCATACTTTATCCGCTTATCAATGCTTACATCACATTTGCTCAATAGCCCAAAACTGTCGTCGGTGCCACTTGATATATGATTTCATTTTATACCACCAGTCGACGCCACTGTTCATATATATTCCACATTGTTAAAACATTATTGTAGACCGCGCTTGCCGGAAAACTTGCCGGTGGTGGGGGTGTTCTCAACGTTTTTTGGCCCTAGTACCAATAGACCTCTCCAGTTAGAGCAAGCGAGAAACACAAAAACAATCTAGCTGCTACAACAATACGCAAGACCTATCCAGTTTAGAACAAGCGAGAGAGACAAAAACAACCTAGCTGCCACAACAATATGCAAGACATATCTAGTTAGAGCAAGTGAGAGAGATAAAAACCACTCAGCTGGCACAACAATGCGCAGAACGAAACACGCCCTGGTTTACTGTCACCCTCAACACGAGCTGAGTTGTATTTAACTCTCTCGCTTGCTCTAACAGGAGAGCTCAAACCACCTAACTAACTTAGTTTGAACTTTCCTGATGATGGGCTAGAAACCCGAAACGATCGTTGGGATTAATAAATGTGTAGAATTTTTCAAGTGTTTGTTTATTTATTTTATTGAATCTTTGCAATCCCAAAATGTTCTTCCCTCCTGGAAAAAATGAGAATTTGTAAGCCTACATAAAATTCCCGTTTTGTCCCCTATGTAGAAAAAGTCGTTTGCTTTGCCTTTTTTATGGTTGTGACCGCCCTCAAAAAGACTACAAATGTGATTACAAGTAAAAAAATGTTGCAAGCAAAGCCTTTTGGTTTTAAAGGGTGCGATTCACAAGTTGGGTGAATGAATTATAGGTGCATTATATCTTTGACCAACGGGCAAAACTGTTTATGGTAATTTTTACAGATTTTACAGATTTAGTGGATGCTTATGTCAGAAAACGAACCAACTGTCCAAATTTCAAGTTTCTAGCTTCAGCGATTTGGCCTGGGCATTGATTAGTCAAAAAAACCTACGTTCCCGTTTGAACCCCTTAGGGGTGAATTTATTTCTAAAAACGATTTATACATGTATTGTCATCGGGAATACATATGTGTACAAAATTTCAAATCTATCGAATACGTGGAAGTCGTTCAAAACTGACTTGCAAGTTTTGACCTAAACAAACACACAAACATTGCAAGTTAAATAAAAGCTTGTAAAAAAAACAAAATGCCACCCCAGTATGAGAAATTAGACATTATTCACTTCAAAAAATTATTCAATATCTTTTCATAACATCAAAAAGATGGAGAGCTTTATTATCCAATGAACTGGATGGCCATTAATCTAATTTAACCACAAATTTGACATGAGTGATTTTGATTTTTGGTCACAGATATACATATGTAGTCGATGGAACAGCATCAGGAGGCTGGCAGCTGGCAAGGCCTCACTAAACAGAGAGCGGCCATTACTTGGGATTACACGTGTTTATTCAAACGTTCACAAGGGTAAAAGGCGAACGCACCATTGAAATAATGCTAATATTATGCTTACAGGCGCCCCGCATCATTTAGTATACGTCACTAAGGACCAAAATATGCAGCTGGACCAGGGGTGTATTTAACGTTGTAGCAAATACCAAGATATACCAAAATAGGGATATTGCAGACGTCTGCATCCGCAATCGCGGAGCATTCGCATCCGCAACAATCGTTGCGGAGCTTTAGCGGAAAAGCCGGGTTTATACTCCGACTGATAACACATGATTTTTTGTTTTTTTGATGTGACACATCTTATGTCGGGCAGTGAACAGCCGCGTGAGGGGAAATATGCAACGAAATTTCTGGTCCGCTCCTTCGCTACTGTTCTCCCCACCACTGCGGCACTTCTCTCTCGGCTTCCGCGCGCTCGGGCACGGGAAGAGAGAGAGAGAGTATACATACGAACGTACTGTAAAGCAAAAGTATATGTATACACGTGTAGGTATGTATTATAGACACTTCGATGTGTATTTAGTTGCGTTTCTGGCTCAGGCGTGCTCAAACGCCGCAACCGCGTGTGTTACAGTGCAGTATATAAGATTACGTCAGCATAACAGTTAGTTGCTGCTTTTGAAAAAATATATACTACTACATAGAGAATACCACCGAGTTCAATAACGTTTTCTTTGATGTTTCACATCTGTCGGGGGTCCCGAGACCCACACCCTTTTTTTTATAATGTAAATAGGTACCTATATTTTGGAATTTTTAGAATAAGAAATTTAACTTAAAATAATTTGAAAAAGATAGGCTTGGTGTGTTGGTAAAACCACACTGCTAAAACTTCCCATTGGGTGCCCTTAGAGATTAGAGACCAGTCTACCGTATAGAGAAACTATTTGCAATACAGGTTAACATTTTACAACCATTTTACAGTAGTTTTTTTGTTATAAAAAACAAACCGCCAATTCAAATTTTTTGCAAACCTTTTCAGCTGTTCATTATGCAATTATGCATCGAATGAAATTGATCCGGAGTCGATATCATTATTTGTTCTCGATATATCCGAGACGAGAAACATTTTATCACAATTTTACAGTAGTTTTTTTTTAAATAAACAAAAAACCGCTAATTGAAATTTCCCGCAAACCTAATCAGGTGTTCATTATGTAATTATGTATCAAATGGAATTGGTCCGGAGTCGATATTATTATTTGTTCTTGAGATAAACAAGTTCACCAACGTACGTACGAACGAACGAACGTACGTAAACACACACACATTTCTCTAAAAACAGTATAGATTCGGACTCTAGCGACCTCAAAACATGAACCTATGTCAAAATTTTTCATTCGCAAAATCGGGGGCCCATTACAATAACTTTCAACGGGAAGTTAAAAATAAATAAATTTAATGAAGTATGTTTTAATTTTTAAAAGTAGATACCTATCTAAGATACAGCACCTCTACTTTTGGTTTCGCCGAAAAAAGAACAATTTATTCCTGTTATTCATCAAATTATAGCGTCTTAAAATCAACAAATACGATTTCTCACAAAATTCTAATCGTTTCATAACAACTCCATTTTGAATAGTCGCTTAGAATTCTGAGAATTTTACATTTGAAATAAAGTAAAAGCTGTTATGTTTTGATAACAGAAAATAATTCAATTTCCGTTTTATTATTCTGTGAAGAAATTTCCTAAGAAATACTATCTTGTCTTTTCTTCATTCTTCACGAATTTACTGATAGGTATACAAAATTATGAGTTGAGTTGTGACTAGGGCTGAGCATTTTCTGATCTCTCTCTCTTTCCCTCTCGCTCTCCCTCTCGCTCACCCTCTCTCTTTCTCTCCCTCTCTCTCTCTCTCTCCCTCTCTCTCTCTCTCTCCCTCTCTCTCTCTCTCCCTCTCTCTCTCTCCCTCTCTCTCCCTCTTTTTTCCTCTCTCTCTCTCTCCCCCTCTTTCTCCCTCTTTCTCTCCCTCTCTCCCTCCCTCTCTCTCTCTCTCCCTTTCTCTTTCCCTCTTTCTCCCTCCCTCTCTCCCTTTCTCTCTCCCTCTTTCTACCCTCTCTCTCCCTCTCTCTCTCCCCCTCTCTCTCCCTCTCTCTCTCCCTCTCTCTCTCTTTTCTCCTTCGATATTTCAAAAACGGAACGAGATATTTGGCAGTACCTACTTAATATGGCAGAAAATACCATATATATCTCGTGTGAAAAGGTATTATGACTCGTGTGACAGTTAAAACTCGCTAGCGATGTTTTTAACATAATGTAACTAACTCGTCAGTAATATATCCCATTACGCATCTAGACATATACAATCTACTATTAACCTAATAATAATGACATCGAAAGCAATTAAACAACACAATAATGAAGAATAGAATAGAATAGAATTTTTATTCTGTAAGTTGTACAACAACATAGAACAAGTCAAATATACCGAAACGTTAGTAAAATGCAAATTTAATAAAATCAGTATTGCTTTTTATTGATCCTTTGTGCCACGGAAGTGCTCATTTCCAACAATTTTTTTACAATAATTTACGTTCCATTGCCTATAGGTGAAAATTGAAATATATGCTTAAAACAGTCGCCGTAACAACATATTAAAATTTGAACCTTGAACTAATAATATAAATTTCGTCGGGTACATGACACGTTCAGGGTGATCTGCCACACCTTTAATACTGACCAATCGATCTGCAAATGTTATAATGGCATTATTGGGTCACCGACAAGCTATACAAACAATTTCAGCCTTGAAGCAATAATTGTGACCATTTTTTATTGTTACATGTTGGGGGCGGTCTGCATCCCTCCCATACCACTATCTAGCAAAATCCCTTACTCAGGGTACTTTAATATGCCTCCCTGAACATCGTCACAAAAATAAGGCCTTGAATAAATAACACCAAAAAATTGTCACTAGCTCTCGGTCTAGATAGTGTACTGTAAATAGACAAATATACTCTCAAAAAATCACTGATACAAAAGTCGCGAGTGGTAAATTCTGAAAGCACTAAATAAAACAAAAGAAAACATTGTAAATACAACTTTTTTTATTCATTTACAAGAGTGTCATAAAAGTCGATAGAAATAAATACGAAAAACATTTAGCTAACACAAAGTGATATATACCTTTTATAATAACTCCCTCTCAATGTTATAAATTCTAAATATTCGGTTGATGATAGTGACAGGCGAACAGGAATCGAGGAAGTTGGTTGAGGGGAAGGAGGTGAAAGTATCCCTTGCCCAAGATCAAAGATAACGAGGGTTCTGTGCCGAATGTGAACATTAAAATATATTGTACATAACATATTTCATCTTTAATAATTGCACGCACTCATTCCTGACTGACTTGTTGACAGATGCCAGAAATAAATGGCATGCCTAGCAGCCACAGTCTCGAAGCTGTTCTCAGTTTTTACCCGACTACGGCAAAACCAAAAGGAGGGTTATATATTTCACAGACTATGCATATCAGGGATGTTGCAGACGTCCGCATTCGCGGAACTTTCGCATCATTTTTGACATCAGCATCAGCATCTGCAGATGTCAGTAAAACTCACATCTGTATGTGTGTATGTATGTATTGTTACCTCGTACAGCCTAAACTGCTGAACCGATTTCATCAAATGAGGTGTCGTTGAATTCGTCTTGATCCAGAGTGTGTGCTAGGCTATATAACGTCACAGTAAATTCAAAATGGCGGATGCTAGACGTCATGATATGAAATCGTGGGTCGATTCGCTCATGTTAAAGCCATCTAGACGGAAAATACAGAACAAACTACGGACGCAAACCAATGTCAAATAAACAAACCTACAGACGCCACAGGCTAAACAGCGGTAATTTGCCTAACGATGGTGTTATTTTAAAATGTTTTTTATTTTTTATTAAAAAATTATTACAAATATGTTAAATAATAAAAATTAAAAGAGACTGAAAAAAAAAATGTTAAAAAAACTGAAAACCGACTACGTAAATGAAAAAAACAAGCAAATCAAAACGTAAGACAGTATTTGGAAGTATATGGAAGTGAGTCAAAAAGCTTGTAACATTTTTTGCTGTCTGCCGGAAAGCAAATACTAATTTCAACACAAAAATACTTCAAGGTTCAGTCCTAGATCCCTCTCTTTTATGTTTCATATATATCTATATATATACACAGTAAATTTGAAATTTCAATCATGTTTTATTATTAATGGTTTTCGAAATACTCGAAATTGACAAATATAAAACATCTGCCCACATTCTTATCATGATTAAAATTTCTATTTACATACTATATCTAAACGTTACAGAGATATACATACAGAAAATTTTGAAGAGGACGGATGTTAAAGCTTTAAATAATTTACGGTTTATGATTTATATTATATAATGCCCTACGAAAGTGTGTTTGTTTGTTTGTTTACAAATAACATTGACAACTTGAACTAACCATGTCTAATGACGTCACATACCCTTAAACCAATCACGTCGGCGCGTTTTAAATACGGGCTGACTTTTAAGTTTTAATATTAAATTATTAAAAATTGAGCAATAAAAAAACATTATCTTTAGTGCTAATATGATTTTAATAACCTAATCTATGCAATTCAATTTAAAAAAAAGTCAAGGTGTCATGGGACAACCAACAGAAGCTATACTTTTTACGCATTGTATATAAAACCGAATTTATCAAAGCTATAGACAATACAATTCAAAAGTTATTATTTGATCGCCATTTTGAAATCTAATGGAATTTTATTTTTTTGTGTCCTATAAAACTCTTAAATATTAATTTTCGAAAAGATCAGATAATTTTTACAAAAGTAGGTACATATGGCCGCCATTTTGAAATCTGACGCCATTTTATTTTTTTGTTGCTACAACTCTCAAATATCAATTTTCAAAAAAATCGTATAATTTTTACAAAAGTACATATGGCCGCCATTTTGAAATCTGACGCCATTTTATTTTTTTGTGTCCTATAAAACTCTCAGATATTAATTTTCAAAAGGATCGGATAAATTTTACAGAAGTACATATGGCCGCCATTTTGAAATCTGACGCAATTTTATTTTTTGTATAGATACACACAGTACTAATGTTGTACAACACGTTATCTTTGTGTTGGTGCATATACGTGTACATAGGCCACTGCGCGTGCGCCAGTATATTACTTTCACCGCTGACCATAGCTATAGATATACTTTTAATAACATGAGCGTGACGGTGACGCGAAACCATAAGTTTTTTCCCTGCCAGAAATCGTCTAACGCGCCTATAGAAGCAAAGCTTCAAAAAGATATGTTAAACATTTTGCAATTACAATGTGACTGATTTTGAATAATATAAATGTAACATAAATTAAGAATATCTTAACCGTCTGAATTTAAACGCGCATATAATTTGCCCGTCTGATATTTTAACCATTTTCAACAATGAAATAGGTATACAAAAATTTAAATACTTCATCGCAGAGCGTTTAACTCTTAAATAGAATTAATTGACCGCCCACGCGCGCATTATTCTGACTGCCGTCTAATTGAAACATTTCATGCATAAATGAAATGCTTTAACTCTTTATATACATATCTACCGGTTTACCGTTCGTTCACGCGATGTAGCTTAGTGGTAGAGTGCTAGACTCGCAATTGGAAGGTACTGGGTTCAAATCCCGGTGGGGGCAGATGTGGCTAGGACTTTTTTCTACTGCCTCACGCCGAGAAAAGGTAATTCCTGTAGTTTGCCATCTTGTTGAGGTTTTCCATGGTTTCCCTCAATAATTCCAGATAAAATATATCGAGTGACTTGCATTCGAAAGGTAATGGGTTCGAATCCAGGCGGGGTAGATGTGGCTAGGACTTTTTCCTACTGCCTCATATCGAGAAACGGTAATTCTTGCAACCCGCCATCTTGTTGAGGTTTTCCATGGTTTCCCTCAATAATTCTAGATAAAATATATCGAATGATGAGAAAAATATCAACAACGGTTTTTAGTCACTTCTTACCACAATAATTTTATTGGTGTAGCTAAATGTACATTAGAAATTTTGTTTATAAATCTGTAACTTTAATGTTAATAAATCCGTATTTTTGTGTTCTTCAAGGACATAGACAACGATTTTTAACATATTATCTTCCGAATTCTATTGTTTTTAATTTAAATGTACCGTACTTCCACCACATTCGTCACGTTCTTCCACCATCAGATTCATATAATATATTTTATCACTAATATTGTGTAGGAAAAATTGCAAAAAAATTGTAAATGCACAAAAATGTATTGTGATTGAATAAAATAAATACACAAACACTTGAAAAATTCTACACATTTATTAATCTCAACGATCGTTTCGGGTTTCTAGCCCATCAGGAGAGTTCAAACAATGACTGAACTCTGAACTGAACTTTCCTGATGATGGGCTAGAAACCCGAAACGATCGTTGAGATTAATAATTATGTAGAATTTTTCAAGAGCTAAAAGCTCTCATCTTCAGCACATAGTAAACTGAGTTTAGTTTTGTAGTTTAGTATGTGCTGAAGATGGGAGCTTAGCTCTTGAAAATTGAAATGTACATTCACCAATAAAATTATTGTGGTAAGAAGTGACTAAAGCGTTTTTTTGTAAAATAATAAGTTTTAAATATTATTGGTTTGGAAGGATAAGCCGTTAAATCTACGAATTACAATGTATATATGTATTTTTTTTTAGTTTAATGGTAGATTAGTGAAGCCATACCATATATCATTTATGTGTCAACTCTGACGTAAAAAAAACCTGACGTAGAGATCCATTATACAACATGTATCGAAAAAGTTATATACCAATTTATTTTCACCAGGGGTGGCCAACGTTTGTAACCTAATCAATCAATATACTAATAATAAAACTGTGTATAGGAAAGTTTTCCCACAAGGTAGAGTTCCGCACCTCCGAACGGAACCCTATTATTGAGCCTACGATGTCCGTCCGTCCGTCTGTCACAAGGCTCTATCTCACAAACGGTAAGAGGTAAGCTATAGTATATTGTTGTGGCATTAATCATGGCAAATAATACTTAGAATTAAATAATCAATTAATTTTAATATATTAATGTTTTTTTATTTTATTACAACACTGACTCCAGTCGTACTTCTATACTGTACTATAGAGCGTCTAACATCTTCGGTTGACTGGTTCAGTTGGTAGAGCGTTCGACTGAAGATCTAAAGGTCCCGGATTTCGGATCGCAATTTTTTGTCTTTTTTTCATCAGGTAGGTACTATTTATTTTTTTACTTTAAAAATTAATTTAATTAAATTTGATAAGGAAAAATGTTGAAACACTAAAAAGAACAAAATTAAATAAAAATAAAAAACTTTTTGAAAACAAGCTTAAATCAGTAAATCTGTTAATTTTTTACCCCTACTCAATAAAAAAAATTTAGTATGTGCTGAAGATGGGAGCTTAGCTCTTGAAATGTACATTCACTAATAAAAAAAAGTTGTGGTAAAAGTGACTAAACTGTTATTTTTTATTGTTAAACAATCACAGTGCTCTTAATTATTTTTACCCCTACCTAACTCCAACTAAGTCTAGATATACCGTAGCAGTTGGTGGCTCTAAAAATGTGCCATATGCTCTCAAAAGTTTTCAAGAAACATTATGAAGCTTTTATAGTCGCCAGAAAAATACTACAGAATATCAATATGATTTATAGCAACATAATTGTATGAATATCTGAGTTTTAGAACTTCTTAGCATAAATCTAAAGCGGGCTATAGACAGTCAAGCGTACTTGACAATCGTGATTGCACAAGTCGACTTCATGGTGTCGTTTTTTAAGAACAGAATATCAATATGATTTATAGCAACATAATTGTATGAATATCTGAGTTTTAGAACTTCTTAGCATAAATCTAAAGCGGGCTATACACAGTCAAGCGTACTTGACAATCGTGATTGCACAAGTCGACTTCATGGTGTCGTTTTTTAAGAACAGAATATCAATATGATTTATAGCAACATAATTGTATGAATATCTGAGTTTTAGAACTTCTTAGCATAAATCTAAAGCGGGCTATACACAGTCAAGCGTACTTGACAATCGTGATTGCACAAGTCGACTCATGGTGTCATTTTTCAAGAACAGAATATCAATATGATTTATAGCAACATAATTGTATGAATATCTGAGTTTTAGAACTTCTTAGCATAAATCTAAAGCGGGATATACACAGTCAAGCGTACTTGACAATCGTGATTGCACAAGTCGACCCATGGTGTCGTTTTTCACAGGTATAGTGCAGCCCTTTCAAATGATCCTCGATCGCCAAAATCGACCCAATAGTTTAGGAAGAGATAGTTGCACAAAAAACACGCCTGACCTTTTAAATTATAGATTTGTTGAAGCCGTTAAAATAATGTAAAAATTAATGTTCAAAATTAAGATTTAACAAGATAACATAACAAGATCAAATAACAGCCCTAGGGTTGAAGCACATATTTTATGTTTTTGTTGTTCGCAAATAAAAAAAATAAAATAAAAAAAAAAAATAAATAAAAAAAAAATAAAATAAAATAAAATAAAAAAAATAAAATAAAAAAAATAAAATAAAAAAAATAAAATAAAAAAAAAAATAAAATAAAAAAAAAAATAAAATAAAAAAAAATAAAATAAAAAAAAAAATAGATACCTACTACCGAAAAAAAAAAGATCAAAAAACAAGATACCTACATTAACAAGATAAATGTCGAGAAACGGATTATTGAAAATGGTGACTGTGTGTGGACCGCTTTCGTTTGAAACTAAAAGATAATGTGAAATTACGTTACAAAACACTTTCTCGCCGTGCCGTCTTGCCTGTACAACTTTGTCCGCGTCATCAATAAAACATTTTAATGCCATTATAATTTTTGAACGAAAACTTTTCCAATTAAGTTATGAAGTGAAATTCGTAACATGCTTCCTCCACTAATCAACCATGCAGAGTTTAACATTTTACAAATTATGTTTTCGTTTTTTTCCTCCGGGCTACAAGTGAGTTTTAAATTTTTAAATAAAAAAATATTAAGTAAAGGTTTCCTAAGTAAGCATTGATATAGTACAAAAAACTTTTTTTTTCAGCGGGGCCTAAGTTATCCTTGACATCTAGCAGCCAATATCGCTACGATCACGTAAGAAAGGTTTCTCTCAAAACTGAAAATAATGCGAGAAGAATAAAGCCGTTACATTTTGTAAGGCCACCAACAATCAGGATTATCTGGGCCTAGCAGCAATTAATATTTTCAATTTATTATTTATTTTATAATAAATCGACCTATATCCAGTTAGAGCAAGTGAAACAGATAAATACAACATAGCTGCCACAACAATGCGCAGAACGAAACGCGCACCGGTTCACTGTCTCCTTCAACACAAGCTGCTCTCTCGCTTGCTCTATAACTGGATAGGTCTATTGTGTTTCGTTTTGCGCATTGTTGTGGCAGCTGAGTTATTTCTATCTCTCTCACATGCTTTATCTGGGTAAGTCTATTGCAAATCCAATTTTAACAAATTCTTGGATTAGAACCTGGAAACTGGGGGCTTGTAATAGAGAAGCCATAAAAACGCCAAAACTATGGCATCACTACACGCTCGGCTACTCTAAAGTCGTTACTATAAATTATGTTTTCAGTCGAAAAACTTGCAGTTTTAAAGCACGAGTTTAATTTTTTGATCGATCTTTTTTTATTAATAGCTTTTCTACAAAGCGGCGATATAACGCCGGAAGCTTGTAATTGCCGATTCAATTTTTAAAACTTTTAATTGCACTCTCTCAGTTGTTCCGTTGTTTTACACATTTCAGGAAGAAAGTAATTTTTTTTACTTGACCCATTTTTTGTTGAGTAATAATAAAATACAGAATAGGGTCGTCCCTCGTATCAAACAGTGTGTGTTATTACTTATACCTACATAATTGCAACGTTTTCGGTCTTATATCCTTCCTCTTAATTTTAAACAAGCATTTGAGAAATACAGAGCTTTTTCCAATAGAAGTGACAGCTAACTATTATGAAAATTATGTCATTTGCTTAATCATAAATTTTTTTACAGAGTTCACGATCGAAGCCGCATAATAAAAAAAATTTGAAATCGGTTCAATAATTTCTGAGATTACTATCGATTTTCACCCGAGCGAAGCCGGGCCGGCTAGTTATTATTGCTTATGTCTTAAAGCAAAGTATCACCTATCGAACAGTGAAAAAAAATTTGAAATCGGTTCAATAATTTCTGAAATTGCCACCGATTTTCACCCGAGCGAAGCCGGGTCGGCTAGTTATTATAGCCTATGTCCTAAAGCAAAATATCACCTATTCAATAGTGAAAAAAAATTTGAAATCGGTCCACTAGTTTTCGAGTTAACTTCTTACAAACAAACTCATCATATTAGTATAGAAGTATAGATAATTAATCTAATGTGTACACTGCTTTACTTAATTGTAAGTTTTTAAGGTCCCTTTAACCTGTACGTACAGAGTTGGACCAATTTAACTTTTGTAGTACCTATGTACATAGTACAAGGATATTCAAGGATCTGTGAAATTATTTCCGGTTGTTTACTTACCAACTTCTCGTTTGATTTATACCACTAAGTTTTTGACGATCCCTTTGAAGTTGGTAACAGTCGCACTACAAGCCACTTTATATACGAGGTTTGTTTAAATAAATAACAAAAACTCTTATATATAACAGCCGTTATTCGGAGGTTCTATTTTTCTTCCGGAGCGACTAAATAAACCCATATTTTATTTTGGAAATGGATAAATTTACAAAAATTTAGGACTTGAGTACTTAAAAAATAGAAATTAAGTACATTTTTATTATAATATTCCAACTCCCAGGTCATTCCTAAAGGTTAAAAAATTCTGAGGCTGATGATCTTAAAAAAATGAGTATGTCTGTATCGCGAGTACAGACAGATGGCGTGAATACTGTTAAACACAAATACTTGTATTCGTTGTCACAATTTTATTTATCTTATAAAATCAAATGTTCCTAATTATATATTATTATATAATTGTAATTATATTTATTTATATTTTAAATGGTTATCCAATACCTATAGGTACTTATATTTTCATTATTAAAAAAAAATGTTAAAAGTCTTCAGGATTCGAATCTGAGGTTGGCGTTTGTACCTGTCGGTAGACTCGTACTTTACCGCAAGGCCAGCGTCTCTGAGACCTTAACAAAATATATTTATGCTTTTTTTTTTCAAATATCAACTACTGCCGACTATTTCCGTTACATCTAATATTTATAAAATGCCACCCCAGTATGAGACATTAGACGTTAGTCACATCAAAAACTCCCTCAGGGGAAACAGTGGAATGTACTTCCAATGTTTTGAGACCCGAGCTCGTACCAGTCGGTTTGTGTATGCCGACTGACAGATTCTAATACACAAATGAATTATTTGTTGTGTTGAAGACGCTAATGACGTGAGTTGTCGACGCTTCTATATTCTACAACAAAATAAAATAATTAAACACACGTCAAAAACTTATTTACTGGAGGACCCTCGTATTTGAATTGATCGAAATTCTAATTACAACCTTTTTAAGCCGAAGGTACCCGAAATAGTTAACTGTTCTACAACTTTAGAACTAAGAAGTAGGCAAACTATGAACTGGACAAAATGTTTGTTTACATTTACTTAACGGTAAACAATTGGTTCATCCCGCGTATCAAAATTTGAGAATGTTGAACAGATGTAGGTATGTTATTCCTCATACATAAACAAATAATGTAAACTGCAACTGTTATATCTTATATCCTTCCTCTTAATTGCAAACAAGAATTAAAGAAATGTCTTCATTTCAAACGGGTCAGGTTAGCGGCCATATTATGACGTCAAAGCCAGAGCAAAGAAGCCAGACATACGTCTACGCATAGATAAAGAAAGGTGTATCTATGAAAAGAGAGGAATACTTCCTCGTCAGTCGTAACTCGTGAAGAACCTAACCTAAGTTCTAACTACCGGCCTGTCAACTGTACATAAATAAATCAGTGTACTATATTCTCTCTTTATGGATCAGTAGGCATGATTCAACTATACAGCAGCTAATCAAAGAAGACTGTGTCAATGACGTATTCCGAGGCGGTATAATGCTATGTTTAAAATTACATTGAAAAATATGCACTTTTGAGAATTTTTTTCTTGTAGAAAATTTAAAAAAAAAAATTGTTTTATCTATTTACTAGCGGCCCGGACTGCAATACACTACTCACTCGCTTCGCTCGTTCGCCTCCGGGTGGCACATTACTCACTCGCTTCGCTCGTTCGCTCTCGGGTGAATTTTTCCGACGTTTTAATAGTTATTCTGTTAACCAGGGCGGAGACAAATCCAAAAAATAAAAGATCATGAAAATCGGTCCAGCCGATCTCGAGTTATAAATGGTGTAACTAACTAACTAACACGACTTTCTTTTATATATAGGTATAGAAGATAACGTAGATTGCTATTGTAAAAAAAAAATGCTGTCAAACTTAAAAGGTGAACGGAGATTATTTCAAAATTTAAAATTATTAAATAAAACGTTGCTTCTGGAGAATCACACTTTTCGCACTTAATAAAGCTATTAAATACAATATTAATTTGTTCATCGTGTATATGAGAAATTGTATTAAATGATATACTTAAACTCGACTACTAAACTGTATCGAAAGGGGATGAGTCAGTGGCGTGCTCAAAGGCATTGCAGGCCTTGAATCACACAGCTATCTAGATACCATTAAACGTGGATATGCTTTTTGTCTTCATCCCCCTATCTTAATTAAGGCTTATGGCATTGGTTGCGACCCACTGAGGTTAAAACTATAGAGGAAGTATAAGCTTTTAAAAGTGAAGCCATTGTAACTCGGCTCTCTTTTATATTTGAGAAGAAGAAGAAGAGAATAATATTCTCAATCCATCCCGTGTTTTGCCGCCATGTTTACTCGGCCCTGTGACGTCAAACCTGCCTTCAGTTTTGTGTAAGCAGTTGTATATTATAGTATGTTTCCTCTATATATTTTACCTTAGTGGTTACGCCTGCCTCTATAAATTATATATTTTCTATACCAGAGCTACTCAACTATTTCTCATGCATGTTAAAAAGGAGCGTTCATAAATTATTTTCACGTAGAATTACGTCTTTCCCGGCGGTATACGGGGGGTGAAATATGTGACAAAAAAAATGTGTGACGCGAATTACCATATTGTTACGCCATAGTTTGTTTGGATTTTGTATCATGTAGCTATGTCGTGTTGTGAAATTGTGTTTTAAAGACCACCAACAACTAAGGTTATTTGGGCCTAGCACCAATTCATATTTTCAATTCATTATTATTTTTTTTAATAATAAATTGAAAATCCAATTGACACTTTTACCAGCTCTCGGGCTAGATTTTAAAATTAGAAAATCTGAAGTTTTCACTTCTGTCGTGTAGTCATAAGCACACACCCATTTTTTAATTTTTAAGCAACAAGCGCCATTTTGATTAATGCTAATAAAAACAGTAGTAAAATGCTTTTTGCGACCACAGTTCGAAATTTTCCGAGAGCATTTTTTACAATATAGTTGATGAGCGATCTGCAACAAGTTGTAATTAAAACTGGAACCCGCCAGTTGAGTACTTCTGCTTTATTAACTGATAGGGTATGGGACAGGGTTGTTACACCCAATAAAATCACCAGCTTACTATATAAGATATATCGACAACGTTATTTTATATTATCTTGTTTGTAATATAGGTAAACCTACCACCTTTATAATAATATCTTTAGAGTCTTTATAAAACAAGCGTATTCTTTATCACATTTCGTTTACAGGTCACAACAAAGTTACGTTATACCATTAATGTTCGTAAGGTCAGAATGAAGCCGTCCCGTAAAATTCAGGGTTCCGTACCTCCGAATGCAGTCACTTAAGTTAAAAAAGGGGTCAATTCCTCGGTATGAAACGGAATAAACTGAATATTTGTATAAATCTTTATTTTGGCATTCTAAATGTTGTCTCAAAAGTCTCACAAGGTCACGTGTGAGCGTCCTTAGATATTCAAGGTCAAAGGTCGCGAAAATCAGTTTTTTGGAAATACATTTCTCGTTTCCTTTGCTCTAATTGACATTTAGAGTTATTAGAAAAGTTGTAGAGCATAAGATTTTCTACAACTTTTTATAAAGATTTTTTTTCTACAAACGGTAAGAGGTAACTATAATTGAAATTTTCACAGATTGTGTGTTATTGTGGCTTGAATCATTGCAAATAATAATTAGAAATGAAATAATCAATTCATTTTAATAAATTCGTGTTTTTTATTTTACTACAACTTGACTCCAGACTTACTTCTATATACTGACAGAGTATAAAACATCATCGTTCGACTAGTTCAGACGGTAGGGCGTTCGACTGAAGATCTAAATGTCCCTGGTTCGATCCCGGGTTTCGAATCGCAATATTTTGTTTTTTTTTTATTCATGAAATGTTCTGTCAATATATTTTTTTTACTTTAAAAATTAATTTAAATAAACTTGACACGAAAAAGTTTTGAAACACTAAAAAAAACAAAATAAAATATAATTAAAAAAACTTTATAAAAACAAGCTTAAATAAATAAATCTGTTAATTTTTGACCCCTACCTACCTAACTCATTATTTTTATTATTGTACAAAACCCTTATAGTGCGCGAGTTTGATTCGCACTTGGCCAAATTTTTAAAGAGATTTCATCAATTTTTTTGGTACTCAAGCGCGGGTTTCTTGCGCCTGTGCGAAGTTCTGCATATAGCACTGTTTTCTCTTTTACGTAACGTATCTTTTACGTTGTCAGCTTACGTCGCAACCACATTGTGTTATTGTGAACAGATATTTAGTGCGTATTTCGTCAGCTAACAGCTTATTATTATTATGTATTGTATACTTTTACCTGACTATGTAATAGACTTTGGTCTCCTTTGCAGCTAAATATATTATTATTATTATTATTACGTCGCAACCACATTGTGTTATTGTGAACAGATATTTAGTGCATATTTCGTCAGCTTACGTCGCAACCACATTGTGTTATTGTGAACAGATATTTAGTGCATATTTCGTCAGCTTACGTCGCAACCACATTGCGTTATTGTGAACGGAGATTTAGTGCGTATTTCGTGTTTGCAGTATATATTTAAAATTAGTAGGTACGAGCGCTTCGGCGTTACGATGAAGGCATTAAGACGGTAGATTAAAGTAATTGGACTTTTATGAATTAAATATGCTTTAATTATGCACTGTTGGTACAAACGGAAATATTACCGCGTATAAATTCTCTAAACGTCTTCTCAGAAAAATTTATACTTTTTAGTTACGGTTATCTGCTAAATTATATTTTTTTGATGTTTTTTTTACGCTAATCTGTCGCAGAACCAAATCCTGCCGACAAAATAATGTATTTTCTAATACCTATTATAGTTATTGTGGCTTTATTATGTGAACTTAAGTTTGTTTTTGGACAAGATAGAAAAAATAAACCTTTAATACATCGCTTAAAATAATTTTTGAAGTGAAAACTTCCTTAGGCGCGCTTTGCCTGGGCAGTGAACAACAGTGATGTGATTCACACCCGACGGTGACGATCGGGGTTACTCGGGTCAAATACAAACACGTATTTACAGTATATGCTGGTAATAATTTGTAGTTCATAAGTGCACTACTAGATGACACTAAAACTTAATACGCGTATTAAGTTATTTATAGTTCACAAGTGCGTTAACAGATGACACTAAAACATATATATTTTAATGTGTAGTTCATAAGTGCGCTAATAGATGACACTAAAACTTAATATGCGTATTTAAAGTGCAGTATACAAAATTATCGAATCCTCCATGAATTTTAGTTGAACAGCGCAGCTGTCAAAATCCAATTCAAAGGTTAAACATTATTATCGTTAAGGTATTACAGTCATTAAATTTAATTGTATATAGGCCGATTTTAATATATTTATGATTAAACTGTGTGATTAAAAAATTATACATATATTTTAAAATTAGAAAATCTGACGTTTTCACTTCTGTCATGTGGTCATAAGCACACACCCATTTTTTTGTGTAGTTTCAATATTCGACATGGACCCGCCAACCGACCGACCCCAATAGTGTATGTGCCATATGGCAAATACACTAATAAATAATAATACACATTAATAATTGTCTGCAGGCAAAAAACTTCGAGATAATAAGTAACCTCTTTTTCAAATTTTGAAACAAATAAAATGTTATCATTTATGAATTTGTTTTTTAATTGTAACGAAAGCTTTGTTGAAAAATACCTACATGCGAGAGAACAATACGCATTTGTTTTATTTTTTCAGTTAAAATCTGAAACTCGGCAATGCGATGAAGTTTCATTATTTATTTTATTTATTTATTTATGAGAAAATATCACTGAGCTGAATATTGTGAATAGCGGATGTGACAATAATTGTGTAAAACTAACCTCTGCAACGCCATATTGATATTTATTTTTTATTTATTTATTCCTTCAAAAAAACAATACAAAATGTTTGGAATTTGCCCACCCAACTTGGTAAGCCAGTGACAATATGAATTTAGTAAAATTCGTTTTAGTTTTAGAATTATCTAATTTACAGGGTGTCCCATTTCGATGTACATATACAATACGATTTACGTGTAAATATTTAACTTTGTTTTTCCTTAAGAAGAAACTTTAGTTACAAGTAGGCTTTGACAAATAAGAATATCATGGCTTATTCTGATCAATTCATTTTGTCCCAATGCTAAATGAGCCATTTTCCTGAGAGTACTTCTTTCAATTATCCACGAGAGGAAGCACTTGTGGTAGGTACAAACATTATTTATTCCCCATTAGTGTCGTGTCATTTTAGTGGTATAACTTAATTATGAAATTATTATTATTAAATTAATTAAATAATTAAGTTATACCACTAAAATGACACGACACTAATGGGGAATAAATAATGTTTTACCTACCACAAGCGCTGCCTCTCGTGGATAATTGAAAGAAGTATTCTCAAAAAAATGGCTCATTCATTTTGTCCCAATGCTAAATTCTCTATGTATACATCAATCTGGGACACGGTGTATAAGCATTACATAATTATTATTTAAATGTACTACAAATTATATTCTAATTTTTAACCGACTTCAAAAAAGGAGGTGGTTCTCAATTCGGTTGTATTTTTTTATGTTTGTTACCTCAGAACTTCGTCATTTATAAACCGATTTGGAAAATTCTCTTTTTATTTGATAAGATATACTTTCAGATTGGTTCCATAGAAATTTCATCAAAATCGGTTCAGTAGTTCGGCTGATTTCAATAAAAGTGAGTAACGGCCTGTGATTCCTTAAGGTAAATGTCACTTTTTGGCACATCAGACAGCGTAAGAAAGTCGGTTTAATAAAAGTGAGTAACGGCGTACGATTCCTTTAAGGTAAATGTCACTTTTTGACACTACAAAGTAAAAAAAAAAAAATTTTAACAAAAAAAAACCTCCTTCAAAAAGTCACTAAAAAGAGGAAAATAATGAAATTTTGAGGTCTGCGAATGAATGAATGAATTGTAAATTATAGACGCCCGACATTGAGGTCTGCGCCAATTCAATAAAATACGAAGTCGGTTAAAAAGAAAAAAACACTATAGATACTATACTTTTTAACCGACTTCATATTTTATTGAAATGGCGCAGACCTCAAAATTTCATTACTTTCCTCTTTTTAGTGGCTTTTTGAAGGAGGTTTGTTTTTGTTAAAAAGTTTTTTTATGAAGACAAAAATTCATTCTGCTCTCTACTGTGCAATACTTACTGGTTTTTTTTTTGCCACACCCATTTTTCAATAATTAAAGCTTGTCTTCAAAAAAAATGTTTTACTAATATTTTATATTACTAAAATATGCATCAATACATCGTACGTTTCGCTTTAATGTTATGTTCTATGCGATAGGTTAATGTAATAAACTGTACAAGTTGCCAAAGTCCCACAAGGTCTCTCTGCAAACACAATACTGTGTACACTACAAACCAAAAAATTTTCTTTTCTCTAAATAGTAAAATCTATAAGTCAATCAACTAGATAGCAATATTAATAGTTGCTGGTTACACACTGTAAGAAATGAGAAGGCCGATTACATAGATTGTCGATGGTCCATTTGTAGCCAGCGATTAATCTGGTAATAGGCACACAAAGAGACAATGGCGTCGCAAACAGGTATCGCCTGCACATCGCGTAGATTCCATAAAAACACAATGCTCATGCGTGGTTACTAATTTTACATTAATTTGTTTTGTATTCATCCATTTTACATATGTAACTATACATTTTATTTTGTAATTTTTACACACTTTATTGGAATATTACACAAATTATGTAATTTTAATTTACTTTATGTAAAAATCACAAATTTATTTAACTTTACAGTAAAAGACCAAGTTTTTATGAAGTTTTCTGTGTAAAAATAAATAATAATGTAAAATCACTTAGAAAATCGAGCGAATTCTATCTTAACTGTCGAAGTATTTTTACATCCATTTTTTACAGTGCACTATTATTTATGTATTATTACTAGATTTTCGACCCGGTTTCGTCCGGCTAGATTTTGGTTCAGTAACGAAATAATTAAGATCAAACAAATTCTCATACAGTGTGTTTACAAACTCATTTTTAACATGAGGATCTCAGTTATCATGAGAGATAGAGATTTGGTTAAATGAGATGAAGTATTCCTTGATGGCTGATTTATTTATTTCTTTATTATATAGTGCCTAAACGTCGCAAAATATCTAAACTTAATTTATGTGATTTGATACAACTTTAATATTTCACCTGGCAACTCTATATCTAAGTCACATTGAGGTCACATGATTTCAACTTTATTTTAAACACCTTGACTTTTTCACAAGCGCTGTGGTACCTTCATTGTAATATCCAGGCACACAACACGACGCCTTTTATTTAATAAAACACAAATTTACCAAAAAAAACTTTTTAACAAAAAAAAAACCTCCTTCAAAAAGCCACTAAAAAGAGAAAAATAATGAAATTTTGAGGTTTGTGCCAATTTAATAAAATATGAAGTCGGTTAAAAAGTGTAGTATAGTGATTAATATCTTCTTTTTAACCAACTTCATATTTTATTAAATAAATTTCATTATCTTCCTGTTTTTAGTGGCTTTTTGAAGGAGGTTTTTTTTATTAAAAAGTTTTTTATTTTTTACTTTTTAGTGCCAAAAAGTGACAATTACCTTAAAGGAATTACACGCCGTTACTCACTTTTATTAATCCGACTTTCTTACGCTGTCTGATGTTTCAAAAAGTGACATTTACCTTAAGGAATCACACGCCGTTACTAACTTTTATTAAAATCAGCCGAACTACTGAACCGATTTTGATGAAATTTCTATGGGACCAATCTGAAAGTATATCCTTTCAAATAAAAAAAAATTTCCAAATCGGTTTATAAATGACGGAGTTCTGAGGTAACAAACATAAAAAAATACAACCGAATTGAGAACCACCTCCTTTTTTTGAAGTCGGTTAATAAAGAAAAATTGGTACTACAGAATACAAGCTACGAATGATCATATTGTACTTGACAGGTCGTATTTTAGTCTATAGTTGTAGCTTCACAAGCGACGTGATTATGCTCTTTCTATAGCTATCTCTGTTCTGAGTATTATCCCCTGTTAAATTCTCTTCTTAGTATTCGAACTTAACAAGAGATAGCGTACACTTTATACATACGATGGCGCTACGAAGTAAGGCAACGGTGGTATACCGCGTCTTCGTGTGCATCTCTTGTCAAAGCAAACTGATAACAACATTCTATAATATATAATATAACGTACATAACCTATAAATGAAGTAAAGTTACGTTGTTAGTTCATCATCTCGCGGCGGTGAACAGTGGAACAGAGTTGTAAATAAAATATTAGTAAAAAAAAACTTTTTAGAGACAAGCTTATATTCAAATGTACTAAAAAAGAAAAATAATATTTAATAATAAATTTTCGTTCATAATTATTATAAAAGCGGGGGTTGTAATCTCTATGATAGCTTATTAGTTGCAACCCCCGCTTTTATAATAAATACGAACTAAAACTATTAAATATTATTTTTTCCTTTTTAGTACATTTCATTAAAAGCTTGTCTCTAAAAAGTTTTTGTTACTAATATTTTTTTTTGTTCATTTTAGTCGTTCAAAATTTTACCCCCCTTTGACACCCGTAGGGGTTGAATTTCAAAAAATCCTTTCTTAGTGAATGCTTACGTCAGAAAAAAATTTTTTAACAAAAAAAAACCTCCTTCAAAAAGGCACTAAAAAAAATTATTTTTTCCTTTTTAGTGCATTTAAAAAAAAGCTTGTCTCTAAAAAGTTTTTGTTACTAATATTTTATTTTGTTCATTTTAGTCGTTCAAAATTTTATCCCCCTTTGACACCCGTAGGGGTTGAAATTCAAAAAATCCTTTTTAGTGAATGCTTACGTCAGAAAAAAATTTTTTAACAAAAAAAAACCTCCTTCAAAAAGGCACTAAAAAAAATTATTTTTTCCTTTTTAGTGCATTTAAATAAAAGCTTGTCTCTAAAAAGTTTTTTTTACTAATATTTTTTTCCAATTTTTTTGGGGGCTTGGGGGCTTCTACTATCAAGTGCCTAGGGGCCCTGGGTCTTTAAATCCGCGCCTGGCCTACCTACTATCTTACTATTTGTGTAGTGAGACATTATCACGTCAAAATTAACAGTTAAATTAATAAGTATAGAAGCAACACAAATTCGCTTACAGTGTGTCCGGTAGGGTATAGGTTTCAAAATATAATTACCATTAGTCATCAATAATCTGTCGGTCTAAAATATCGGTTTCCATGTAAATCTAGATAACATCAAAGCCAGAACATCCGTCGGCTGTCCCCATAGCGAAACGGTTATGACTGGGAAACAGTTATCTCTGTAATCATTAAATACGTTGCGTCATTCACATCATTACCCATACACGTTCACTTCTAAAGCATTTTAACCTCTCCGATAGATCAAAGTTCAACACTTCTCTATACATAATTAGTACAGTAGACTCCCCACAAGTGCGTCACTATATGGGACCATATATCTATATGTTTGAGCGAAACTACTGCAGGGGCGGATTTTCAAAATGACCTTAAAATGACCCCAAAATGACCTTAAATGACCCAAAAAGGACCTTACAATGACCCAATAGTAACCTTAAAATGACCCCAACATGACCCCATAATATCATTTTGGGGTCATTTATTGAAATACGCTGAATCGATTCCAGTTGACCAAAATCGTATAAAATTAGTTTCGGAGATATAAGCGTTTTTTGATATTTTAATTTTTCGCTATAAATTCGCTTTGATCTGGAAACTACTGCAGGGGTGGATTTTCCGCGGCGTGTTTTTTGCGACGAGATTTCCGCTGAACTTTACAGAAAGCGTTTTTACCGTCGTGTACATTCACGCAAAACAATACAACTTTTTGCTAGTTACAAAATAGCTGCCCCACTGTGTTAGGTTGCGCTGCTGTTGTATGTGGAAATCTATTTTTATCAACAGGATATTTCCACACAAAATTTGTTTACCCTCCGATGATCCGTCGCCTCGTCTAGTTTGCCCCGCACTAAACAATATTTTTCGTTTCTAGCGTGTTGTAACGGTGACGATATCAACCCAATCAGAAGCGTTTAATTTAAAAAAAAACGCTACGTATATTCCGTTCGTCTAGTTTCACTCGTTTGTGGGCACGGTTTCGATTTGGACGTTCAATCCGCCACGTTAAAAACGCCGCGGAACATCCGCTCATTTTGTTTTGCTTTAAAGGTCTCAAACACAGTACGCCAGGTGACCGTATGGAAAAGTACGATGACAATAAATTAAAAATGTTACTTTAAAATAAAAATTACGATACTTGCGTACATTGATGTGAGTAGAAATAAAACAATGTATAAGAGCAAAAATTACAATGTATAAATTTGACAATGTGTAAATTTGCAGCTCTGAGCAATTTCGTACCAGAATTGTTCAAATCTTTCTACAAACGAAAACTGTCACATAAAACCATAACGGACATTATACTCTCCCTCTCCCTCTTATTTTATCTCTCTCTAGCACTGCAGATCTCTAATTATTGGATAGCGTATAGGGACTAACCATCTTCACTATTGAATATAGATGGTTAGTCCTTGACTCCTTATACAACACAAGAAACTTCTTTAGAAGCGGCATGATGTGGGTAAGAGTCTAAGAGAAGGGATCTCTGAATAATAATTTTGGCGGGAAATTTGAATTATTAACAAAGTTAACCGGTTAACGCATGTTACGTTATAACCTACCTATACCTATCCTCTAGGCATGTTAAACAAGCATATAGAACTGAAAATGTTTTACCGAACATAGGGAAAATAACATTGAAAACATTTACAATTTTGTAGTAGGCTATGGGCCATAAGACCTAATGTAAATATGTAGTGGATTACATAGAAAAAATAGTACAGTGAATTTTTTAAACAATTTTCCATAGCAACGGTTGACTATTAAGAGTAACACGGAACCTGATAAATGAAAAAAACAAAGCATCAGATAGCCCATAGCCTACTACAAAATTATAAATGTTCGCAATGTTATTTGTCCTATGTTCGGTAAAGCCGTTAACATCCTGTATACACAGTTTGAAAAATGTCAAATCAAACCGTCCGCCAAAAAAGTCACTTATCAACATGGCGCTGTACAGGTCGGTTTTATTACAGTGGTCGCTATTCGCTATCCATTAATAAGAAATCAATGACCTATAGTACGCACACTTACGCGCATGCGTACGTAAGCATATACCGTCGGTTGAATTTAATTTAATCAAATTTTAAGGGAACTTACATAACCAGTGTTAAGTGGTGGTATCTCTAAGTAATTAGATAACTCCACACATACACACAAAGATACACTGTGTCCATGAATGATTGAGGTTATATGATAATAATGAATTTTTTAACGCAGTTAGATAGCCCATGAATAACCCTCCATACGGAAATTTAATATTTCTTGAACACACTTTTTACTAGAGCACGTCGTGTCAAGTGTTCCTATTCCACTTTAAAAAATACTATCTTGGAAAAATTGTGTCTGTAGGGTAGCCGCACCCAGATTTTTCAAATTTTTCGATGCAGTTCGATAGCCCATGAATAGGTCTATAACCCTTGTATGGGAATTTAATATTTCTTAAACACACTTTTTACTACAGCACGTCGCGTCAAGTGTTCCTATTCCACTTTAAAAAATACTATCTTGGAAAAGTTGAGTCTGTAGGGTGGCCGCACCCAGATTTTTCAAAATTTTCGATGCAGTTCGATAGCCCATGAATAGGTCTATAACCTTTGTAAGGGAATTTAATATTTCTTAAACACATACTCTTCTTATTAGAGTACTTCGCGTTCATATCTAAAATTTCAAAAGTGTTAAGTCAGTAATTTCAACAATAAGAAATTTAATTTCTATCTTAACGACAAGTTTTATAAAAAAATGTTTGAGACAAAAGATGTGGACAATTTTGCGGCAAACATTTTTTGTTTGAAATATTTTTTAATAGCATAATGTTAGTTTTCGATGTTAATTAAAACACGCTCTTTTTGACTATAATTCTGTACGCAACGGCCAAACTAGCAGGAGGGGGAAAACTTTGTTCAATGCACCCCTAAACTGAAGGGCTTAAAACAATTTCCAGCTTTCCCCTAATTAATTACGAATTTGGAGTTTTTATACATAGATAATATATACCAAAAGGCAAAGTTCAGCTTATAAAGCTGTTTTACAACTTAACCTAACAAAAATTGTAATTCTCAATTCTACATATAATAGCATAGTTGTTTTACAACTTACCTAACATAAAATATTCATTTCATTTATAAAGTAAATACAAAAGAGAAAAAAACATCAATTCAAATTGTTTTCATTGTGTTTTTGACGTTTCAATTTATGACTGTGGTTATTTAATCATGGCTATTCGGATAAATATTTTTAATTTAAACTTAATTAATTCCTTAATAATTATTTTATAATTAAAAGCTGCATTTTGGTAATTTGCAAACATATACGTGTCAGGTAGAGTTTTTAATTATGAACAAATTTTGTATGTGTTTCTAACCGACTTCAAAAAAAGGAGGTGGTTCTCAATTCGGTTGTATTTTTTTTTTATGTTTGTTACCTCGTAACTCAGTCATTTATAAACCGATTTTGAAAAATATTTTTTTATTTGAAAGGATATACTTTCAGATTGGTCCCATAGAAATTTCGTCAAAATCGGTTCAGTAGTTCGGCTGATTTTAATAAAAGAGAGTAACAGCGTGTGATTCTTTAAGGTAAATGTCACTTTTTGACATATCAGACAGCGTAAGAAAGTCGGTTTAATAAAAGTGAGGAACGGCGTGTGATTCTTTTAAGGTAAATGTTGCTTTTTGACACTAAAAAGTAAAAAATAAAAAACTTTTTAACAAAAAAAAACCTCCTTCAAAAAACCACTAAAAAGAGGAAAATAATGAAATTTTGAGGTCTGTGCCAATTTAATAAAATATGAAGTTGGTTAAAAAGAAGATATTAATCACTATTCTATACTTTTTAACCGACTTCATATTTTATTAAATTGGCACAGACCTCATTATTTTCCTCTTTTTTGTGTTTTTTTGAAGGAGGTTTTTTTTTCACCAAAATATATAGGGAAGCAGGAAAATTCATAAACATGTAAAATCCCTATTATACCCACAAAGCAGATCAGCACCCGATATAATGAGAGCGAAGGTATTTAAAATTGTGGCTTTCGTGGACACAGCGTAAGTCCACAGATGATGCGGATAAGAGTGAGTATACACACTGGGCGGTGGGCGGGCGGTTAAATGGGCGGAATGAGACCGCCGTCATGGCCGTTGCTGACAGGGGCACAGAACGCAGTGACGCATTTCTCTTCCACAATATCTTCGTCGTCTTCTTCGTCATCATTACAGGACTTGTGTCATTTCGATCTCTCATGTTATAGCCAATCCACGCTCGTAATGATTTTATGTTTCTCTGCGTTTGCAGACAGAGAGATTGTTCAAGGATACGTTTCTTGGACCACTTCTCTCTTTTTATGATCGTCTTCTGTTTTTGATAATAATACTGTTTGTTGATGACAGTCAAATGTTTTGTTATGGGTAATTATACAGTTTGTATAAACGGTAGACCCGAACATAGGGCAAATAACATTGCAAACATTTACGGTTTTGTAGCTATGGGCCATAAGAACCAATGTAAATATGTAGTATAGATGCTTTGTTTTTTTTATTTAGCAGGTTCCGAGTTACTCTTAATAGTCAACCGTTGCTATGGAAAATTGTTTAAAAAATTCATTGTAAGTACACTGTAAAAAATGGATGTAAAAATAGTTTGAAAGTTAGGGTAGAATTCGCTCGATTTTCTAAGTGATTTTACATTATTATTTATTTTTACACAGAAAACTTCATAAAAACTTGGACTTTTACTGTGAAGTTAAACAAATTTGTGATTTTTACATAAAGTAAAATAAAATTACAAATTTGTGTAATATTCGAATAAAGTGTGTAAAAATTACAAAATAAAATGTATAGTTACATATATAAAATGGATGCATGCGCAATGTGTTTTATGGAATCTACGCGATGTGCAGGCGATACCTGTTTGTGACGCCATTGTCTCTTTGTGTGCCTATTACCAGATTAATCGCTGGCTACAAATGGACCATCGATAATCTATGTAATCGGCCTTCTCATTTCTTACAGTGTACTGACAGCTATATCTCGTCCAACTATAAAAGTGAAGTTAGCGACGCAAATAAACTGTCAAAATTTTGAAAATACTGAGAATGTAGTGCAAAGTAGTTATTTTATAGTGGGTATGGCAAAAATGCCATATATATCTCGTGCGTAATGATATCATAACTTGTGTGACTATAATTAAAACTCGCTGTCGCTCGTTTTAACATACTTTCACTACTCGTCAGTATTTTACCTCATTACGCCACTAGATATGCAATCTACTATTTTGTCAGTTTTTCAGTTAAATTAAGTTCATTGAAAAATGAAACCAACTAAAAATGTAATTTTCGCATATTTAAAGTTTAAGAAAATATAAAAATTTGTAGAGAATGATAAGTATTGACTATTAAAATAACTACCGCTGTGGTTGGATACAATACGTTAAGATTGTATCAAATTACATCGTAAAGAAAAAACAGATTAAGCCGAAGCGTTCAACACACAGCCTGATGTAGACTATTACAAGAACATGTCAGAGCGTCAGACTTCTTTAGCCGCGTTGACCATGGTAGAAATTTCAGACAGTTACGTATGAGTTGCATTCCAAATGATTCTCATAACATGGCGACAAGACTCGACGCCATTCTGCTTTCAAAAATTTACGTGGTGCACAACAGGACCTCGGAAGGAATCAAACAGAAAAAAAAGGGTGTGGGTCTCGGGACCCCCGACAGATGTGAAACATCAAAGAAAACGTTATTGAACTCGGTGGTATTCTCTATGTAGTAGTATATATTTTTTCAAAAGCAGCAACTAACTGTTATGCTGACGTAATCCTATATACTGCACTGTAACACACGCGGTTGTCTTCCCGTGCCCGAGCGCGCGGAAGTCGAGAGAGAGGGAGAGTGCCGCAGTGGTGGGGAGAACAGCAGCGAAGGAGCAGACAATAAATTTCGGTGCATATTTCCCCTCACGCCCGACATAAGATGTTTCACATCAAAAAAAGTACTTATGTGCGTCACCCACATAAGCGCACAGTCGAAGTTATACTTCTTGCTTTTCCCCTCTCAGCATTTTTAAAATTAGTATATTATTTTTATTAATAAAATCCAAAACCTGCTTACAATGTTACACTATTTTGAAACATCAAAAAATTGATTTTTTAAATTATGAAGTTTGTTAGATAACTAATTTTTCCTGGGATGAGACCTAGCTACATTGATTTTTGCCCCCCCCCCCAAAATCCCTTTTCAGTAAATTTCATTCAAATCGTTAGAACCGTTTTATCCCTGTCAGCGTTGCATTATTATTATTTTTGAGTCGGTAATTTTTGACTCGAGACCGTTCCGATCCACTATCCTCGCTAACTTCAAAAAGTTTTTCAAAATCGACTCAACCGTTTTAGCTGCACGTGTGATAAAAATAGCACAAAAATTTACAGACAAAGCGAGTGTATATAAACGCTTCCAGATATTCTGAGATCACCCTAAAGGTATGTATTGGTTAAAAAAAGAATCGTCAAAATCGGTTCACAAATGCAGAAGATATGAAGTAACATAATTAAAAAAATAATTTGATTACTAGAAAAAAAGAAACTACTGAACCGATTTAAATAAAAATTATAAGGTACCATTCCGGAAACATTCTGAACCCAACGGCGTCGAAATTATTCAAATCGGTCAACCCCACGAGCCGTTAAGGCTAAACAAATATAAAAAATATATATACATGTCGAATTGATAACCTCTGTTTTTTAATCTCGGTTAAAAACAGTTCAGAACCAGTTCAGAAATGACCAACACATGGTCAGTTTATCGTACATTTTAATCACGGTGTTTTTAAATCACACTGTTAATTTTTGACAGCTACTTGCGTCCATTGAGGTTGCTGCGTTTCTTTACCATAGCAACCCATCATTTAACAGTGTGATTAAAAAAACATCGTGGCCAAAAATATCTTCTTGCACTGATCACGCACTTTCATTGCTATATCTGTTCGCCGATTCGAGTATAGTAGAAGTTGCTACATCTTGTAGGTTTCGAGTAATTTCCGACGAATCAACAAAGGTCTCTTACCCAGTTACTGCGAGCTAGTACGTTACCGATACCAGAGGTGGCAGCATCATTCAGCGAGATATAATTATCGGTAATGCGGTTAACTTCTCGCAAGTTTCTGACGTTAGGTATCAAACCTTTAATCTGATCTGAAAGCTTTGCTCTTACGTAGAGAGTATATCGCGAGAGGAAATGTTCGCCTCGTTTGCCACTGTTCTAATAGATATTAGATAAAAGAGCACACCAGTATCTTTCCACTTAGAATATTGACAGCAAATTATGTTTATTAAGATTTAATTTTGATAGTGTCTTAATCTGAATTTAATAGTACAATCTATTATAAAGTTTCAAATAGACACGTCTATTTGATACGATTTCCGAATCTTATTCAATGTCTTTGGTTATTCAGAACGCCTACCGTCTGGGTGATTATTTTAGATAAATATCTACTTTATACAAAGAATATGGGCTTGAGAATGGCCGAGCGTGTAGCAATGCTGTTGTTTACATGGCGTTGCTATGGTTCCTATTACAAGTCCAAAGTTCATGGGTTCTAGCCCGAGAGCTGGTAAAAGTGTCAATTGGATTTTCAATTTATTATTAAAAAAAAAATAATGAATTGAAAATTGAATTGGTGCTAGGCCCAAATAACCTTAGCTGTTGGTGGTCTTTAAAACACATTTTTTTTACAAAGAATATAGGTGTTCAATGTTCATTGCGTTTTAAAAACCACCAACAGTTAATGTTATTTGGGCCTAGCACCAATTCATATTTTCAATTCTTTATTATTTTTTTTAATAATAAATTGAAAATCCAATTGAGACTTTTACCAACTCTCGGGTTAGAACCCGGGAACTGGGGACTTGTAATAGAGGAACCATAACAACGCCATGTAAACAACAGCATTGCTACACGCTCGGTCATTCCAAGCTCTCCAATGTTCATGATTATACAGTGTGTAAACGGTTTTACTGAACATAGAGCAAATAAGATTGAGAACATTTACAATTTTGTAGTAGGCTATGGGCTATAAGAGCTAATGTAAATATGTTGTGGATTACATAGAAAATATAGTACAGTGAATTTTTTAAACCATTTTCCATAGCAACTGTAAACTATTTAGAGTAACTGGCAACCTGGTAAATAAAAAAAACACTACATATTTACATTAGATTTTATAGCCCAAATAATACAAAAATTTCATAAACAAAAAAAAATTCGCTTTACCTTTGTGAAAACGTTTACATCATAATATTATATTACTCTAGCGATCCCATCCGGCTTCGCCCGGGTGCTAAGAATTTCTGATTAGTTATCCCACAGGAATTATCCTTCTCACGAGAAGTTTATGAAAATAAAATATAGCCTATATCACTCAGGGATAGTGTAGCTTTCTATTAGTGAAAGAATTTTTAGAATCGGTTCAGTAGTTCCAGAGATTATCCCCTACATACAAACTCACAAAACATCTTTTTGTCTTTATAGTAATATATAAATTATATTAAACCTGGAATGTTTGACTGGCGCAGCTGAATTTGAAGTTAATGAAAGCCTCTTTACCTGTAACAAAAGAAAAATAATTATAATTAAAAAACAAGTGCTTTATTAATATCTGTACAAAACACTGAATCAACTTTTAATAAAAGAGAAAATCCTAATTTATAACAATTTAATTAAATTAGTCTTTGAGCCATTTTAAACATAAATGATATTTTAATAAATAATATGTTCATTACACATTTTTTTGACGTGAATAATGTCTAAATGTCTCATACAGGGGTGGCATTTTAGAAATATTTGGAAATCGTCGGAAGTGGTTGACATGATATGAAACAAAAATTTTGGAGCATACAAGTAATTCAAGAATTACAAGGCGCGATATTCATGTAGTTACTGTGTGTAAACGGTTTTATTGAACATTGGGAAAATAACACTGAGAAGATTTATAATTTTGTAGTAGGCTATGAGCCATAAGACCTAATATAAATATGTATTGGATTACATAGAAAAAATAGTACAGTGAATTTTTTAAACAATTTTCCATAGCAACGGTTGACTATTAAGCGTTACTCGGAACCGGCTAAATAAAAAAGTCATGATGTGTCGTAAGACACCCGACAGAAGCTATGCTTTTTACGCATTGTATATAAAACCGAATTTATCAAAGATATAAATAATACAATTAAAAAGTTATTATTTGATCGCCATTTTGAAATCTGACGCCATTTTATTTTTCTGTGTCTTATTAAATTCTCAAATATCAATTTTCAAAAGGATCGGATAATTTTTACAAAGAAATATATACCTATGACCGCCATTTTGAAATATGACATCATTTTATTTTTTTGTGTCCTATAAAACTCGCAAATATTAATTTTCAAAAAGATCGGATCATTTTTGCAAAAAAGTACATATGGCCGCCATTTTGAAATCTGACGTCATTTTATTTTTTTGTGTTCTATGAAACTCTCAAATATCAATTTTCAAAAGGATCGGATAATTTTTACAAAAAAGTACATACGGCCGCCATTTTTAAATCTGACATCATTTTATTTTTTTGTGTCCTATGAAACTTTCAAATACCGATTTTCAAAAGGATCGGATAATTTTTACAAAAAAGTATATATGGCCGCCATTTTGAAATTTGATGTCATTTTATTTTTTTGTGACCTATGAAACTTTCAAATATCAATTTTCAAAAGGATCGGATAATTTTTACAAAAAAGTACAAACGGCCGCCATTCTGAAATCTGACATCATTTTATTATTTTGTGTCCTATGAAACTTTCAAATACCGATTTTCAAAAGGATCGGATAATTTTTACAAAAAAGTATATATGACCGCCATTTTGAAATCTGACATGATTTAATTTTTTTGTGACCTATGAAACTCTCAAATATCAATTTTCAAAAGGATCGGATAATTTTTACAAAAATGTCCATACGGCCGCCATTTTTAAATCTGACGTCATTTTATTTTTTTGTGTCTTATGAAACTCTCAAATACCAATTTTCAAAAGGATCGGATAATTTTTACAAAAAAGTATATATGGCCGCCATTTTGAAATCTGACGTCATTTTATTTTTTTGTGACCTATGAAACTCTCAAATATCAATTTTCAAAATGATCGGATAATTTTTACAAAAAAGTACATACGGCCGCCATTTTGAAATCTGACGTCATTTTATTTTTTGTGTCCTATGAAGCTCTCAAATATCAATTTTCAAAAGGATCGTATAATTTTTAGAAAGGAGTTCTACATATTTCCGCCATTTTGAAATCTGACGTCATTTTATTTTTTTGTGTCCTATAAAACTCTCAAATATCAATTTTCAAAAGGATCGGATAATTTTTACAAAAAAGTATATATGGCCGCCATTTTGAAATCTGACGTCATTTTATTTTTTTGTGTTCTATGAAACTCTCAAATATCAATTTTCAAAAGGATCTGATAATTCTTATAAAAAAGTACATATGGCCGCCATTTTGAAATCTGACACCATTTAATTTTTTTGTGTGCTATAAAACTCTCAAATATTAATTTTCAAGAGAATCTGATAATGTTTATAAAAAGGTGCATATGGCCGCCATTTTGAAATCTGACGCCATTTTATTTTTTTGTGTCCTATAAAACTCTCAAATATTAATTTTCAAAAGGATCTAATAATTTTTAGTGTGCTTTATTTCCTTAGTCTGATTTTATTACATTTATCCGAAACGTTAATTACCGGAGAAAGACCTTTTGCCTGTGAAAATTCAAAAGTACGATTTGCACCCGGACGAAACTCGAGCCGGTCAGCTGGTTACCATAATATTGTATTGTCACCGGAGCTACACATGTGTGCAAAATTTCAACTCAATCGGATCATGGGAAGTGGGTAAAAATTCAAAAGTACGATTTACACCCGGACGAAAGCCGGGCCGGTCAGCTAGTTACCATAATATTGTATTGTCACCGGAGCTACACATGTGTGCAAAATTTCAACTCAATCGGATCATAGGAAGTGGGTGAAAATTCAAAAGTACGATTTACACCCGGGCGAAAGCCGGGCCGGTCAGCTAGTTACCATAATATTGTATTGTCACCGGAGCTACACATGTGTGCAAAATTTCAACTCAATCGGATCATAGGAAGTGGGTGAAAATTCAAAATTACGATTTACACCCGGACGAACCGGGCCGGTCAGCTAGTTACCATAATATTGTATAGTCACCGGAGCTACACATGTGTGCAAAATTTCAACTCAATCGATCGCAAGATTTGTAACAAATATACGGGATCAAGCTAAATAAAACCACCGTTTAAAAAACAAAGCATCTACTACCTACTTATTTTTGCGTGATGCCAGAACATACGTTTTTATTTGAGAATCAGTTCGGTTGCTCTTGCGTGATGCCAGAATATTTTAAAACTCGCAGTCGCATAAGAAGTTATTTACTTGAAAAAAAAATCATGTAAATCGGATCAGTGGTTCTCGAGTTATAAGCGTACAAAGGGACATAGAGACAGAGAAAGTCAAATTGTTCGGGAAGGTATGATGAACGTCGAGAAATTTTGGTCCGATCCGATCGACGTCAATAATTAGTTACACGTCATTTTAACTCAGTAGGCCAGGGTTTTTAAACTTAAATTCAAACATCAGCAGTCAAAAAATTGAATAACTATATTGAAATAATGCAATATAAGACAGAGCATACGCTATCTTCCAATATCCATATCACACTGTGCAACAGACAAGGACAACCGAAACAGGTTCGCGATTTATTAGATAAAGTCGCATTTATTTAGTTTAATAATCATATAAATCTGTATAAAAAAACTGTTTTGACACAATATTATACATGAAATCTATCTAAAATTTTCTGCTCTTTCGTTTAAAACAGGTTTCGAATCGATCTGACTTAAATTGAGCAAACTATAAGCAAAAAACACCGTTTTTTCTAATTTGCTCCCCTTTGGGGCCAAAATTCAAAAATCGGGCGACGTTAGGATCAAATAGACCCCGAGAGGAATCGAACAAAAAAAAGTTTTTTAAAATCGGTTAACCCGTTTGGGCTGTACGACTGATACAAAAAATCCGTTACAGATTGACAGATTCACAGATTCACAGATTCACAGACAAAGCGAGTGTATATAGGCGCTTCTAGCTTCGTTAAGATCGCGCCTAAAAAACACAGCTTATATAACTATGTTAAAATCTCAGACATAATAAACCAGGTGACCGTGCTGAAAAGTACGAGTCTACCAATATGTGTACAAACACCAAACCCAGGTTCGAATCCCGAAAGCTTTTAATATAGGTACTTTTTTTTAATAATGAAAACATATATATCTCTCAAAATTCCAAAATATTTAGATTATAGATAAAAACAAAAAAACACGTTTCGTCAGTAGGATTTGAACCCGGCTTTTCGGGATGACATGCGAACGCCTTAGCAAAACTTACTGCAGTATTACAGCTGAAACAAGTTGAGTAGTACAAACGTTCGAAAAAACAACAGAGATACATATAAGATACACGACCATATATCCATGTATGAGGAGCCCCCTAGGGAGTAAACTTTTTGATTTTTACTATTTGCCATGATTCATGTCGCAACAACACACAATCTGTGAAAATTTCAAGTAGTTACCTCTTACCGTTTGTGAGATAGAGCCTTGTGACAGACGGACGCACTGACAGACAGACATCGTAAGCTCTCGTAGGCTCAGGAATAGAACCCTAAGAGCGAAACTACCCAGACGGATTTTCGTCCAAATCGTAAGAAAAACTGTAAGAAATGAGAAGGCCGATTACATAGATTATCGATGGTCCATTTGTAGCCAGCGATTAATCTGGTAATAGACACACAAGGAGACAATGGCGTCGCAAACAGGTATCGCCTGCACATCGCGTAGATTCCATAAAAACACATTGCGCATGCGTGGTTACTAATTTTACATAAATTTGTTTTGTATTCATCCATTTTATATATGTAACTATACATTTTATTTTGTAATTTTTACACACTTTATTGGAATATTACACAAATTATGTAATTTTAATTTACTTTATGTAAAAATCACAAATTTGTCTAACTTTACAGTAAAAGTTCAAGTTTTTATGAAGTTTTCTGTGTAAAAATAAATAATAATGTAAAATCACTTAGAAAATCGAGCGAATTCTACCTTAACTTTCAAAGTATTTTTACATCCATTTTTTACAGTGTACAAACGAGTGAAATGGAATATACGTTCGTGTAGTTTTACTCGTTTGTAGGCGCGGTTTCGATTTGGGACTTGCAATCCGGCGCGTTAAAAATCCCGCGGAAAATCGGGCCGTGTGGTTTCATTCTAAAAAGGTCACTTCATTTAAAATCGGAAACATAAAAAAGTTAAAGCTCGTTTTTGTACAGTCACTTATTTAGTTTCATCTAAATTGTCAACAACGCAAGCAAAACTTTTTATCTGACTTTTGAAAAGTAGAAAAGTGTTTCAGTTGACTCAGGTGTTTTGTTTATCTCGACGTAGCTCAAAGCACGCTCGATGGGCCTATTACTAAAACTAACTTTTGTTTCTTTTGTTGAATTACTTTCACTAACTTATAAGTTGGTAAACGATTATTTATTGAGGAACTATCGGAACAAATTTACGATATTACAAAATATCAATCACAATATGTTAAATGTTCTTACGATCAAATTTCGCAAACTATATTAAAATACAAATAAATGTTTCTAAACGGTTTTATTTAGCTTGACCCCGAATATTTCTTTGTTACTATCTTTGTTTCTAATCTTGCGACAGCTTATTAAACTACTTCTACTTAACCGATTCTTATGAAACTTTGCACACACATTGAGTTCCCGTGACAATACAATATTATAATAATTTCAACTTGGTAACAAGGCTCTGATGATGGAATCAGGAGGTGGACAGTTGAAAGGATGAGGTATTTGCATAATGATACGGGCCAGAAATCAAACTAAAAACTAGAAAATATAAATAGGTAAAAAAACGTTTAAGTTAAACGGTTTTATTTTAAATCATCAGCTGTACCAAAAACTAGAAAATAATTAAGACACAAACCAAGGGGAACTTTGTGTCGCTCCGTCAGCGGAAGTAATAAAAACGTGGAGCGCATAAAAATCTGTATAACGACTGTATAATTATTAAATAAGAACGGCTTGTCTAGAAAAATGTGTTTCCAAGCCCACCAATAGAAATATTTCAAATGCGCCCCACGTTTTGGTTTTTGTCCTAATTATTTTCTAGTTTTTTGGTACAGCTGATGATTTAAAATAAAACCGTTTAAATTAAAAGTTTTTTTACCTATTTTTATTTATGTTAACATTAATGTTAGGAACATCCATCGAATGACGTAACGGTACAGTGCAACACTAGAAAAATTCATTTTAAACCTATGTTACCGTTGGGACTCAAAAAATTAAATATCTGTATTGAGCTCACCTAAGATTACCAACCCTGAAAATAGAAAAGAGCTGGTGTAGAAGTGAAAGCGATTTATGTACTCGGTCAAACCTAAATCATGTTTTAAATCAAACTCTGTACTTTATGGGACACTTAATAGGTTTTTTTGAATTATATCTTTTCGACCTGCAGCGACCGTTTCTAACTGTTTATGTCGGCCACTTGAAACAAACTTCCGTCGTCAGCAATGAGATTGTTTACCTATAGCCGCAAAAAAATTCACCGTGGAATTTCAGTGAAAAAAAGCAATTTTATTTTCTACTAGCCCTAACCCACGGCTTTGCTCCCGTAAACGTCAATTTTTATTTATTTTATAAAATCAAATGTTCGTAAAATATAATAAATACAGCATGTAATTGTAATTTTATTTTTTTATTTTTTAAATTGTTGTCCAATTGGGATCTGCCAAATGTGAAAATTGTGTGTTTTAAAGACCACCAACAGCTAAGGTTATTTGAGCCTAGCACCAATTCATATTTTCAATTCTTTATTATTTTTTTTTTTAATAACAAATTGAAAATCCAATTGACACTTTTACCAGCTCTCGGGCTAGAACCCGGGCACTTGTAATAGAGGAACCATAGCAACGCCATTCTCGGCCATTCTCAAGCCCTGCCAAATGGGAATAATGACATCTGGTGGTAGAAAATTTTCTCGAATAAGGGAAAATATTACATGCTAATAGTGTAAATTTATCGTGAAATTGTTTATTACAAAAATAAAACAAGTAAAATAAACAAGAAGTTTATGGAAAATGGAATCCGTGACGTTTTCTAATATCATGGCATTAAACGCTATCAGTTATTGCCCTGTAAAACTTACTTTATAGCAAATTATTTCGAATGAAATCTGAGACTTATAAGTATTTTATGAATTAAAAAAATATAAATTTATATTTTTTTTAAACTATAATAAAACCATAGCAACTAGGTATTGAAATTTTTACCTTACCTCCGCCATGTTTTAAAGCCCCTCCCAATTGACAGATCTGAATACATATACATATACTCTAGGTATATATTTTCATTATAAAAAAAAAAATAAAACAAAATAATAAATGCCTTCGGGATTCTAACCTGGGCTTGGCGTTCGTACCTCTCGGTAGACTCGTACTTTTCCGCACGGCCACCTGGCTCTGTATCTGAGACTTTAACACAGTTATACTTGCTGTGTTTTGTTTCAACATGTCAACCACTTCCGTTACATCTAATATTTCTAAAATGACATGAGACGTTATTCACGTCAAAAAAATGTATTCCCTAACAAGTGGACATTTCTTAATGAAAAAACACGGCTCTAATTTTAAGTTAAAGATTAGCTTAATGTTCAAATTGCAAATTAGCGTAAATACAGAAAACCGAAGGCCGTGTTTTGCTGTAAACATGAATTATTACAAAAACAGTATATGTACGCTCCTTGATTTGAATGTATTTGTGAAAACATTGCAGCTAATGCAGAAGTTTCCAAACTGTGCGTCGGGTTTAAGAATAGACCTCTGTTGTCGAGCGTCTATAATCTACGACAAGCGTGCAACGATGCCGTTGTTTTTATGGATGCGGCGGCAACGCTGTACTAGGAACAGTTTCGCAGCTACATCAATTCACAAGGCCACTGGGCAAGGTGCAAACGACAACCACTATGCATATAACTGAAATATGACACTTTCCACGCACCTATGTTTTGCTCTACAAGAAACAGTTTCGCCGCTACAGCAATTCACAAGGCCACTGGGCAAGGTGCAAACGACAACCACTATGCATATAACTGAAATATGACACTTTCCACGCACCTATGTTTTGCTCTACAAGAAACAGTTTCGCCGCTACAGCAATTCACAAGGCCACTGGGCAAGGTGCAAACGACAACCACTATGCATATAACTGAAATATGACACTTTCCACGCTTCCTGTGGCAGCAACGCTGTACTAAAAACAGTTTCGCCGCCACAGCAATTCACAAGGCCACTGGGCAAGGTGCAAACGACAACCACTACGTTTCATAATACGTATCGAACAGGGTGTAAATTGTGCCGGCAGCGCTGTACAAGAAACAGTTTCACCACTAAATCCATCCACAAGACTACTGGGCAAGGTGCAAACGACAACCACTATGTTTCATATGCATCGAACAGAGTGTAAATTGTGCCGGCAGTGCTGTACAAGAAACAGTTTCGCCGCCACAGCAATTCACAAGGCTACGGGACAATGTACAAGCGACATTCTGACAAAATAGCGTCTAACGTCAGTCATATTGAATTTTCCGTGGCATCAGTGACACCCAGTAGCACTCGTGAGACTATGACGAATCTATATTTTCAAAATCCGTCAAGCCGTTTAGGCAAAGTGTAAAAGCTTTACAGTGAGTTCACTTACTGTCGGCACCTTTGATGTTCTGTCCCCAAGTTTTTTTTTTATTTTATACCAGCGATGGCCATGCGCGTAATACAGCCAATGAGAAGCCAGCGCTCTGTGACTGAATTTCTATAAAACAGGACCTGATTCAGTGCCATAGACACATTAGCCCATGTATTATGCATAGGCCATTATAGACATAAAAGTTGGTATACTGTGCATAAATATATTATGCCGGTCCTGCCTTCAAAATCATACCAAGACGACGCATGCGCACTGAATTTCTTGGGACAGAAATATTGCCGAGTGGAGAAACTGCTTGCATACGTTTCAACTGTGGTTTATGTTACAGAAGGCGCAGACGAAATTCAAGGATACTCACATACATGATAGTACATACATACATACATAGACCTGAAAAACATTACCCTTCTTCGGGTAATAAAATATTTGGGCAGCACTGGAGTAATGTCCCAGTATAAAGGTAGGTTCTACAACAGCATATGGTCCTGACACGTGATTTAAGAAAGTTTTAAACTCCCATATAATTAATTACAACTAAAACTCCACACGAGTCCATCATATTCTACTTAGATATGTATATACTATAACGTGCTACAAAACAGAACAAATAACTCTAAACTCCGTTCACAACAAGTTATGTAATCGTTATGTTGACATTGTGTTAACGCATTGGTAAGGTAGAGGACATTTTTTACCAAAATACTTTTCTATATAAAAGCAATAAAAATAGGCAGAGTGCCCGCGGTGAGAGATGAAGCCAGGCACGTCATCAATAATATGCTAGTGAACGCCTGCTTGCCCGCAGACAGTGCCGCGTACACAAAACTGCACATTGGGTTTTATGACGTTAGGTACAATTTTGACAAACAGCTATTCATGACAATAAACAGCCAATAGCAAGCTAGAAGGCGGCGCAATGCATTCACGTTACTTTGACGCGGTGGCTTCATCTTTCGCCGCGCGAGGTCTACTTTTAAAATATTGTCATAGTTTCCGGGCTTGTTAGGTCGTAGTCCGATAGTATTTCTACCTGACGTTTCGTCTACAACTGCGGTAGACATTTTCAAAGGCGATGTGGCAGCGGTCTAAGTGTCCTACTTGGCGGCTCACAGGTAAGTGTGAACTCTCCAATCCCTGATGTTGGGCTAGAAAAAATGCGTAGAAAAATGTTGTTTCGAAGTAGAAATTCTACAAAAAACTATGTTAAATACAAGTAGACACAGTTTAAAAAAAATATAATTTCACAAACACGAATAATTCTATACATTTTTTATTAATCAGATTAATAAATGTGTAGAATTTTTCAAGTGTTTGTGTATTTATTTTATTCAATCATGTTCTACCAAGTACCTAGCGATAATTCTATTGAAATCAAATTATATTTTATGATTTCAACGAAACTAGGAAGTCGTTAAGCCCTACTTAATTGTATTTTAAACCAGTTATTTATACTTTTCCAGGAAATATTTTTCTTCTAAAAATCATTAATATTATGTTTAATGAGATCGATGCTCGTTAATAAAAAGTTTTTATTGATACTGCATTTACACGCAGGAGAATTAATTACTTTTTTTAATTAAAATTCTCTTCAAGTGATTTCTACTTGAAACAAGTACATTTGAATTGTTTTAGATCATTACGATAGCGCCTCTTCAGAATATAAAAATTTACCAGTTTTTACAAGCTTTTATCAAGTTTCAAGGGTGAAATCTTGTAACTCAATTTTTGACTAACTTCCAGTTGTACAATTTACTTTAAATTCGAATATTTTGGCTATAAAAATATTTAAATAATTAAAATAATTAGTGTTACCGTCTAGATCTAGACTTTCTAGACTCTTATCTTGTCTTGTCTTGTCTAGATTTTCAAGACAAGACTTGCAAAAGTCTTGTCTAGAAATTTTCAAGACAAGACAAGACTTGCTTTATCTAGACCAAGACTCTTGCAAAAACTCTAGACAATTTTCAAGAGTCTAGATAAACTAAGTAGTAGTATGTAAAGGTTTACTTTACCTACTACTACTAATCTAGACTCTTGAAAATAATCTAGAGTCTTGATATTAAACAAGACAAGAGTTTGTTAATCTAGACTTAGACTTAGTGAAGTCTTGATATTTCAAGACAAGACAAGACTTTGAAAGTCTTGTTTTGTCTAGACGGCAACACTAAAAATAATGGATTAAATAACATGTGGTGGAGGTCCGGGTTTTGGTGGTAGGATAACGTGTCTTCAGTCATTTTTATAAGCTTTTTTCGTATAACGACTATACGTTTGAAATTTAAAAAGGTAATTTTTGGCCTGCTATAAATGTGAAGTTGGCGACGCAAATTAACTGTCAAAAATTTTTTTTAATACTTAAAATGAAGTGAAAAGTAGCTATTTTGCAGCAGGTATAGCAAAAAATACCATATCTCGCGAGGACAGTATATGGCTCAGTTGGTAGCGTCGCGGCCTCTGAATCAGACTGTCGTGGGTTCGAATCCCACTTCTGCTCATGGATGTTTTGTGATGTTATTTAGTTTTTAAGTGATATATTATGATATTTGTTGTATTTAAGGCGCTAATGACCTAAGTTGTCGACGCGTCTATAATCCACAATAAATAAATAAACAATATCTCGTCCGTAATGACATGATTCGTGTGACTGTTAAAACTCGCTAAATCGCTCGTTTTAACATACTGTCACTACTCGTTAGTAACATATCTCCTTACGACACTAGAAATACAATCTACTATGATAAAGCAGTTTGAAATTTTCTAAGCTTGTATGTCATCCGTCTTTTCAAAATGAGTTGTTGTTAATATAATAATGTCAAAAAGAGATTAGTCAAGTGTTCAACAATTGCGCTGAACAACTGCGAGAGATTTATGTTAAGACTTGAATATTACTCTTGAGCTCAGAATGTAACAATTAGCTTCTAAACATTGTTGTGAATAATGCAAATAATCTGTCAACATTATTTCACACAGAGAAAATTCAAAATGTCAAAATGTTTTCTTTTCAAAAACTGTTTATATTCTCAGTTGCTGTGCCAGTTTATGAACTTGTGACCTCTAGGCACTATGTTTTTCCCCCTCCCGCCCATACTATTTATACCAACCTTCTTAAAAGTACAGATAAAATACATTTTATTGAATAATATAGGACAATAAAACAGCAACCAAAGAAGACGAAAAAAACAGTTCAACAAAAACTATAAAACTAATTAAAAGGCGTACAACTAATAAAAAATATCCATAGCAAAAAAAATATTCATTTTATTTTCGAGTTACAAATTTCGGTTATGAATAGATTAGAATTATTCTTCGACGCCCCTCAAAGCGTCGGCGTCCCTAGGCACGTGCCTAGAGTACCTAATAGGTCCAAAATTCGTTGGAAACCCCCAAAAATTCGCTGGAAACCCCCATAAATTTGTTGGAAACCCCCAAAAATTCGCTAGAACCCTCAAAAATTTGCTGGAAACCCCCAAAAATTCGCTGGAAACCCCCAAAAATTCGCTGTAAACCCCCTAAAATTCGCTGGAAACCCCCATAAATTCGCTGGAAACCCTCAGAAATTCGCTGGAAATCCCCAAAAATTCGCTGGAAACCCCCAGAAATTCACTGCAAACCCTCAAAAATTCCCGTTCGTAAAAATTTACAATACCTATATCGATAAGACGATTTTTTCTTGAGTCAAAATAAAATTGCTGAAAGTTTCCGTTAATATTTTTTCGTAAAATATAAACTTTTCTACCATGAGAAAAATTTTTTGAAAATAAAATTGTCAGCAATTTAATTTATAAAAATACATTTTAGGAAAAGCAACCAAGATAAACAAAACGCTTGACAGTCTTGTCAACAGAAAAAAAATTGTTTATCTTGGCTGCTCTTTCCAAAATTTATTTTTACAACAAATCCAGCCGTACTAAATTCATTTAATAATTTAATTTATATTCGAAAATTAATAAGTTAAGTGGGTACAATGCATCATTCCGAACTGTGATTAAATAGCTCTTATAAGAGTAAAATGTGATTCATGGTTAATTTGTTGCTAATTATTTGAAAGGTAACGCACTATTTCAAACAGGGGAAGTCCTGTGCAAATAGAATTAATTATTTACAAGGTCACAACTCACAGCAGTCCTACATGTATAATAGTATAGTAGTATAGTATAGTAGTAGGACCGCGTTAAGTTTTATCTGTGTACAGAGAGGCATGTTTGAACAGTAAGTAAGGTTAGGTTACTAAAACCAAAAAGACCCGATTTAAAACTTCTATGGTTCAGTTCGGAAATTGTTGGTAATGACTAATGTTTAGTTACTAACAAATTTTATGGAGCGGAAAAGCAATACAACAATGTAAAAACATACCCCTTTTTAGATTTTCCCATGCATAAAAACTGTGCCGCTTATATCGCATTGTGAAACTGTATTAGTCACTGCCTACAATTTCCGAACTGACTAATTTAATTTCTGCACTTACTTTTATGGTTTTTATTATTTTAACTTTTCTTAATTTTACCCCCTCCAGATCTTCTCTTCTCGCATTTTCTAGGAGTAATTATAGTCATTTCCATTTCATACTGGTAGGTACTAAAGAAGTATTCGGGTGTAAAATTTTAATTTCTAGAAAAATATATTTTCCAGTTTTTTATCGGTTTTTAGTGGCCCGCGATTCTCCCACATTTGGGCTAAGAGAGATTTTGAAATTTCACCTCGAAATGAAACTGTCCTAAACCAGCATGCAAAATTTGAGCAAAATCGATCCGATGGTTTGGGCTCGACCACGAGACAGTCAGACAAATATTTTTGAAAACCAATTTTTTTGGTTCAGAAAACGTGTAAATTTACCAAAAACTTAAAATAGAATTTTTGCAGTATCGTAGTAGTACTGACCTCATATGGGAAATCAAAAAATAATAAAGCGTTCATGAAGTTCTTCGAAATAATGCAAAACATGGAAAAGTGAATAAAAAAAATTACAATTTATTAAATTTAAATGATTGTTTAATTCTAATTATTATTTGCCATGATTCAAGTCGCAACAACACACAATCTGTGAAAATTTCAACTAGTTACCTCTTACTGTTTGTGAGATAGAGCCTTGTGACAGACGAACGGACAGACAGACACCGTAGGCTCAGTAATATAGGGTTCCGTTCGGAGGTACAGTGGTGTCTTTGAATTCGAAAAATCGTTTTTAACCCCCGACAAAAAAAAGGGGTGTTTTAATTGGATATTTGATTTTGTTCATCCGCGGTATAATTTTTAAAGGATCATCAAAAAAATTAGAGAAGAGTAGTTTACCCATCCCTGACACCCTACATACATTGATGTATGACGTATGTATTTGTACGGAGAAAGCAAAGAGCTATTTGCACACTTTCTGTTGTTTACCAACCAGCTCCTTGAACGCATGGGAGCTACATTTGGAACTTCGAAACCTTCACCGAAGGGCGTTCCTTGACTAATGCATTAGAAGTAAATATACTATACAGTCACTCAACTAAAGATTTCGGTGTGGTTTCATAAAAACTATTTATAAGAAATGCATTTTCTGATGGCTAAACTTATTTACCAGTTTCGGTTAACTATATTCAAATTTGTCACATTTGAGCCGCACAGTTTTTGTACGTTGATACATAAATTATACTACACAAAAGTGGAAAGGTATCTAATGCTGGGTTGCAGAAAGCGTTGTCAGAAAATCTGATTTGACAATTACCTTAAATTGTGACCACACATATTTCTCCATAATAAAGGCATTGTGAAATTTTAAACCGGTCCTTCTAGAAAATATAAACATAAATATATATATTTAATTAATATAAGTATAAATATAAACATAAAAATAAATATAAAATTAAAATAAACAGACAAGCCATATGGAAACGGCATATTATAAACAGCGTCATATTTACGACCCCCGTTCTTCCCGAGTCCAGAAGGACTTTCTCTTTTAATCGGAAGTAAAAAGACATGTCGATGATCCACAAAAAGGTTAAGCACTTCTGTCATTAAGTAATTTGTTAATAGTGTTAACAGAGAAAAAAAAAGCTTTTAGTTTTATTAATGGAAAGACAATGGCAAAGCGCCGTTCATTGACCTGGAAACAATAATTAAAAGAAATGACAGTCGAACGATAATAATGTACATCAGTCAACGGTAATTACGTTCACATAAAAGTATACCAAACTTTTGTTCTGAACAGTTTATTATATACAGGCGTACCTCCAAATAACCGATTGTCGAAGGAGGGTAATGTTTTTCGGGTGCATGTATACAGGGTGTCACAGAATAACTATTCCTAATTTTCAGAAAAGATAGAGGACACTTAAATAAACATTTTTTATTAATAAACTAGTGTCCGGAAATATTCGTGAACGTCCGCAGTTATTTCGAAGAATTCGGCAGTCGATTACACATCGTTATAACTTGTGTATCGAAAATGGTGGTCGCAACTTCGAACAATTTTTATAAAGTTTGATGTAGTATTTCCGGACACTAGTTTGTTATTAAATTAGCCTAATTATTTATAAATATTTATATGTAAATTACTTATATAGATTTTCACTATTAGTAACACGCAGCATAAATTGTATACACTTGACCCTAGCGCGCTTGTTGTCGAGTGGAGCCGAGTAAACCCGATTCAGCGTCACCGACCCGAGCGTGACGGTTCACTTTCGTTCACTACTCAGAAAGAACGCAAAGTGCGCCTAAAGAAGTTTTCACTTCAAAAATAACTTGTTTACAAAAAAAATAGTAGCACATTTAGCAATTATGAAATTCGTCTAGTATTATTCGAGAGTAGGGATGAGGAAGAAGAAAATACAAATAACATGTTTTGGTATAAAAGGCGACGCGTACACAATATCTTCCCACACATACATATGAAGTGAAGGATGTAAGATAGAAAGAAAAAGACATTAATCATTTGATTTTATCATTCTGCGCGTTGCTCGTCTAGTCTTTTGGAAGTTTTTCTTTTCTTTTTATATTTCGTAGCGCAGTGTGCGATGAGCTGCAACTATTAATCACATTGGCGGTTGCGTCAGTTGGTACAGAAATTAATATTATTTATCATTTTTACTTCGTAATGTTGGTAACAACACAACATATTAAAGTATTGTTAATTCCATTGTTATGGTTTAAAATCTAAACAATTAAACATATCAAAAAATTTTAAACTTTATCACAATATGTTAGAGTTGACATTTTAAATTTGATAAAGCACAGCAGTTTAAATTTATTTACATTGAAGAATTTTATTTTATATCCCCTCCGCGAGAAATTCTCCCCTTGCGAATTTTGATAAAATAAATAAAATAAAAACACATTCATAATCTACTCAAAAGGCCCTCTTCAACGATACCCCACAAGAATAGGTGCAAAAAAAATTTTTTTTGACCCCTGTTTACCCCCCCTTTAAATAAGCCATTTTTAATCTTTTGTTATTCTCTCCGTTTTTGGGCCGCTGTAATACATATTATGTGTGAATTTCAAGTCCCTATCTCATTTCGTTTAGAAGTTAGAGGTCTGTAACAGACAGACAGACATCGTTGGCACAACAATAGGATTCCTTTCTGGTACGGAACCCTAAAAAAAGCGAAACATAAAATTTATCTAGAGGAATACATAAATGAGCATATTTCGATGTATTAACGGAAGCAATATTGTCGCACAGAAATCAAACAATTTGCATAAACAAAAGAAATTACAAAGAACTATATAATATTGATTCACACGATGTCACTACAAATGGAGATCGTTCTAAGTTCTACTACCTTACTTGAGAGTTCGCACATAGTTCTATATTAAGTCGATAGAGTGCCGCCTCAAGCAAACATTGTTTCCAATATAGACTTCCGCAAAACAGTTTCAAAGATGGACTAAAATTAAATAGCAGTGACTCCAGCCGTACTACTATACTGTACTATAGAGCGAGGACAGTATAGCCTAGTGGTTAGCGTGCTTAGTGCCGCAATCTCTGGACTGGACTGCCGTTAGTTCAAATCCCACCTGCGCTCATGGATGTTTTGTGATGTTATTTAGTTTTAAGATAGTTGTTATTTAGTGTAGTTGAAAGACGCTAATGACCTGAGATGTCGACGCGTCTATAATCTACAATAAAATAAAATGTACTATAGAGCGCGTAAATAATGCCAAACAAGGAAAAGTAAATAAAAAACATTAATTTATTAAAATTGATTGATTATTTAATTCTAATTATTATTTTATTATTATTATTAGCGAACCTTTTATAATACAACGGTCTCTGACATCCACCACTTAGCGAGGAACTCTACGGAAGCACACTCCGTGAAAAAAACCCTAACGATAACGATTTGTCAGTGTTACCAAAAAAAGTGAGCAATCTTTAGCGAACAATTTATATTAAAACTCTGTGATCTGACATTCACCACCCAGTGACAAATAAATGCTATACGGAAGCACAGTCACAAGTTTTGTGCTTCAGTTCAATCTGGCGTTAACAACACAAATCCTGGAACATTGGTACAAAACAAAGTAATGAACTGGCAATGTGAAAAGCGTGAACTAAAATATATATGTAGACGTGGAGTCTACCGCCAGATTTCATATGTATCGAACAAGGTATAAATTGCGGCGGCAGCGTTGTACAAGAAACAGTTTCGCTGCTACAGCAATTTACAAGGCCACTGGGCAAGGTGCAAACGACAACCACTATGCAAATAACTGAAATATTACATTTTCCACGCGTCCTGTAGCGGCAATGCTGTACTAGAAACAGTATCGTCGCTACAGCAAGTCACAAGGCTACTGGGTAAGGTGCAAACGACAACCACCATGCATATAACTCAAATATGACTCTTTCCACGCGTCATGTACATATAGTGTTTCATATGTATCGAACAGGGTGTAAATTGTGGCGGCAGCTCTGTACAATAAACAGTTTCGCCGCTACACAAGGCCACTGGGCAAGGTGCAAACGACAACCACTATGTTTCATGTGTATTTAACAGGGTGTAAATTGTGGCGGCAACTCTCTACTAGAAACAGTATCGTACTAGAAACAAGGCCACTGGGCAAGGTGCAAACGACAACCACTACATACTCACACAAACTTTGTCTGTATTCGACACATGGGAAATCTGGCGGTCAGCTCTCCGTCTAATACATGTTAGAGAAATTCGACAACTAGGAATATTTCACACTTCCATCTCTCTATCTCACTTTAACTGACACTCATTCTTTATGTAAATATTTGTCTCGTGAAAATTTAAGATAATATGATTTAAACGTACAAACAAAGCAAACATAATGGAAAATTATAATATTTATATATAAACAGAAAATTGTAATTTCGAACTAAATAAGAAGATTAACAATTTTCAAGGCGTCATCAAAATTACAGTCAAAGTCAAACACAAAAAGAATCCGTTGTAAATTTACATAGCTTCAAAATACATAAATCTGTTCTAGAAGTTATAAATTCTTATAAAACAAAAATACGATTTGTTTCATTTCTTATAACGAAAATTCTTAGAGCTAACCAATTTCTTTTTGCTTAAAACTTTTAAACAAAGTTTAATAATTAATCTCTGTAAATAAAATTCATTTCTCGAGCGTCTATAATCTCTCTCTCTCTCTCTCTCTCTCTCTGTAGATAAAACTTATATTTTATAATTAAATGAATGCATAATGACTGCAAACCGTATATGAACACACCTGTTGTAAGAACAATGACGTAACACAAACTCAGTCCACCGCGATAGTGGAAAGTTTAGGGTTAGAATCTCTACGGTAACATAGGTTTGAATTAATGAATTTTTCCTGATTACAGCATTGTGTTACGTCATTGTTCTTACAACAGGTGTGTTCATATACGGTTTGCAGTCATTATGCATTCATTTAATTATGTATTTGGTCACGACTTACGTGTTAAATTTGTATTTCTTATATTTTATGTTTGTTCGAACGTCACACAAAAACCAATTAAATTTTAAATTGTATTTTCGTTTCCATGGTTATTTTATTATACAGTCGAACTTCGATAACTCGAATTCTTGATAACTAGAATGAATGAATTGTAAATTATAGACGCTCGACAACTGATTGATAACTCGAACAAAATTGGTTGGCAATAGCGTCAAAAGTGAAAATTAATATTATTTGATAACTCGAAGTCTTGATAGCTCGACTTTTTTGGTGGCAAGTCATGGTTCGAATTATCGAAGTTCGACTGTAGTTTTATTTTGTAAGACCACCAACGGTCAGAGTTATCTGGGCCTGGTACCAATTCACATTTTCAATTTGTTTATTATTTTTAATAAATATAAATAAATATATAAATAAATATGTATAAACTGATAATTACAATTGATGGAGGAGGCGCTAAGTTTGTGTTTACCCCGAACGCCAATCTTGCGATGTTAAACGGGCCTGATTATTCTTAATAAATAAAGGGAAGACGCTTACGAAATTAGTTTCTTACATTTTTTATAATGAAAAGTAAATAAGTAAATTTTAATGTGTGCTTCAAAATCAAATTTATTTTTTTATATTTTTAACCAATTTCATTAATTGAATCCCGACATTTAGTAAGTAATTTATTATATTTTTAATGAACGAAGCCTAATAATTCAAAGAAGGAAAGTATACGCTATTAATTTTTTTTTCCGAAATAACCAATTGGCTTTCTTTATTAAGTATAGTTTCCTTTAAAATTTTTCGTTGAAATGTCCTTAAAATATTTTTTTTCAATAGGTATATAATGCAAATTAGGTACCTACTTAAATTTTTTTTTAAATTGTTTGTGTAATCATAAATATTAATTAAATTAAATAGTCAGTGACAAATTAGTAACGTGTTAAAAATAATTCTAGAAATAATTCTAGAAAGTGAGTACTTCCGTGGCCACGGAAGTGCTCACTTCCAACAATTTCTACAACTGTTTTCAAGGATCAAATTGCTCTATTTAACTATAGCAACTTCGAGTTAAAAATAATAAAAATTTAATTAGGAGAAATTTTTAGAATGCTTATATTTTTGATCATTTCTCGAGAATTTTCAACATTTGGTTGAACCCATATTCGTGTTGTCCTTCTACTAGTTTGTATCAAGCTGTAAGTTGTATCCATCAAATCAAATATATTTTAATGTGATTCTTTCTAAAGCGCTTCGGCATTAGTCTATTCTATTACCCAGTCGTAAAATCCCAAAGCAATCAGGAGAGAGAATCCCTTGTTAGATCAAGAATGATGCGTGACCGGGAACAGCACCACGTCGCAGTCTTTTGCGATTGTTGGACTCCAATACTTACGCGACATGCATTGAGACAGTGGTGGCACTTTAAAGGTACGTGCAGTACGCAGCTGAGATTCCAGATGGTAGCATGTATGCTAGATGGTGGCTGAAATTATAAGCGCTTATAGGTTTGCACAACGAAGCTTTGATACTAGCATTGATACAAGCTTAAATCGCGTTTGAAATGTCAGATAGCGAAGACGAATATTTGTGTTCTTCTGCTACAAATTAAATAAAAACAAATTAAATAAAAACTGGAAAAGTTTCACTTATTAAACTAGTCACATCCATTGCGAAACTTGTAACGGGCATTTGACAGTTGTCACACGTTGATTGTAGTAGTCAGCGCGCTGAAAGAATGGTGAGATACATTCTTGAATCTAGCAGCTCTTGTAACAGCGCTTATACCTGCTACCCTCACTGCTTCGTTGTGTACGCTCGCATATATAACAATGCATTAATTTAAGCAAGCCCTGCTATAATCTACGCTACCATCTAGAATCCCAGCTCCATACTGCACGTACCTTAAGACGGGGTCTTCGGCTTCGGCTACCTTCGGCCAAATTTTAAACGTTCGGCTTTAGCCAAAATCAGGCAGAAGGTCTTGCCGAAGCCGCAAATATTAAAAACACCAAATAATTGAGTGATTATCATTTTATTTAAGGATGTATGGCACAGTTTTCAAATCACCGAGAAATGAATTAAATTTTGTAAACTTATTTTTTAATATATCATAAAAACTTGGGTGCGATTTCATGAAAGCACGGTGCAAGTGAAACTTTATTGCCACAACCCTAAACGCTTTTAACCCGAAATCGCCGAAAGTAAATAATTTTTAGTTACGTTGTTTTGGTAATGTAATTTGAACCATGATCAGTATGAAGTCGAACGTAAGAATCCAGATTCTATCGTTGGTATAGTCAATGGGTATTTTATATCCCGCTTGACCGAATATTCGTACGATATTAGTTAAGTAGGCGTGCAATATAGCTATGAACATAAACGTTGCTGCTTTTCGATGAGTAGATACTGGTCTGGGCGATCGCTTCGATTGGACATGACGCTCGTTATTCGTAACCGAACAAAAAAACGAGACTAATAATGTTTTTATTTTCGATGAGTACTCGTCTGGTCGATCGCTTGGATTAGACGTGACGTGACGCTCGACGTGCGTAGCCGAATGGGAAAAACGAGGCTAATAGCATTGCGCGGAACGGGGTACGCCTGTAATAGATAATAATTTTTCATTTTATATACAAGACAATTTTTCATATTCATAACAAATGGTTTATAACTTTAGAAATGACAATGACGCAACGCCTGAAAGAAATTCAGGAAAAACAAAAGTTAGTGAGCTTTAAAAGTTAAAAACCAGTGAACAGAAAATATGATTTCTGCGAGTGTACAACAAGAAACAAGTGAGCGAGTGAAAACTTGCTCCAAGTTGAATGCAAACTTGCTCCAAGTTAAAGTAATGTGTGGATAAAGTTATTTCATAAGGGTTTCCAATTGTTCAAATTCTCCCTTAAAATATTATCATACTATGGACTGATTCCGTCGAAATTCAATGTTTTGGAATATTTTTACAAGCTTTTATTTAACTTGCAATGTATGTTAGTTAGTGTGTTTGTTTGTTTAGGTCAAAACTTGCAAGTCAATTTTGAACGACTTCCACATATCCAATCAATTTGAAATTTTGTACACATATGTATTCCCGATGACAATACATGAATAAATCATTTTTAGAAATAAATTCAACCCCTTAGGGGTTCAAACGGAGATGTAGGGTTTTTTTGACTAATCAACGCCCAGGCCAAATCTCTGAAGCTAGAAACTTGAAATTTGGACAGTTGGTTCCTTTTCTGACGTAAGCATCCACTAAGAAGCGATTTCTCGAAATTCGACCCCTACGGATGTCAAAGGGGTTAAAACTTAGAAAGACTAAAATGAACAAAATAAAATTTAAGCAAAAAAAAACTTTTTAGAGACAAGCTTTTATTGAAAAGTACTAAAAAGTAAAAAATAATATTTAATAATTTTGGTTCATAATTATTATAAAAGCGGGGGTTGCAACTAAAAACTATCATAGAGATTACAACCTTCGCTTTTATAATAATTATGAACCAAAATTATTAAATATTATTTTTTCTTTTTTAGTACTTTTCAATAAAAGCTTGTCTCTAAAAAGTTTTTTTTAACTAATATTTTTTTATAACCAAAACAATGCCTCAAATACCTCATTTTTATGTCGAAATCATCGAGAGATTTATATCAACCGAAGCATTCATGAAAAAGGAAAAATACCAAATGTGAGATGTCAAATTGACCAATCAGATAAAGAGATTCTTTTCAATGAAAAGAGTAGACTTAAAAAAGTGCATTCGTTTACAAGGGCTGCCAACACTTAAAAACAATAAAATTTATTTTGTAGTTATAGTGATAAATTGCAAATTATTTTAACGCTAGAATCTAAACAGAGAAACGTTTGGAATTAGCGTATTTTTTTTATAAACATTGTCAATTTTTTAAGGCAGAAAAAAATACCATTTTCGGCGAAATTCGAATTCTTTCATAACTTTTTCTAACTTAATACATTGTTTGTAAAAAAAGACAAGCTGATTCTAAAAGTTTCCTAAAACTTGTAGAAGAAGAAGAATTGTGGATTATAGACGCTCGACAACAGACGTCATTAGCGTCTAAAACTTGTAAAAAATCTTCGAGTATTCTCTAACGGAAGTTACCCCCTGCACTCTTCATCTCAAATCCTTTCCCCTCGCCTAAAAACTGTTACCGATCTCCCGACGTTATTTTTAAAGCTAAAGGGTTCGGGTAAACGCCAAATGAAGGACCGAGAATCACACTAAAGATTCTACAGACGAAAAATTGAAAGAAAAATTCTTAAAAAAACTTACAACTTTTTAAAATTTGCGTGATCTTTCACACGTAGCCAAAACTTTTTGAAGTGAAAACTTTCTTTGGCGCGCTTTGCCTGGGCTGTTAACGCAACAGGGATGTGAAACGCATCCGACGGTGACAATCGGGGCTACTCGGCTCAAACACGAACACGTATTTGTGTGCTAATAGATGACACTAAAAACTTAATACGAGTAAAAAGTCATTTGTAATTCACAAGTGCGCTAACAGATGACACTAATAAACTTAATATTATCGTGGTATTATATTCATTAAATTTAATTGTATAGGCCGATTTTAATATATCTATTTATGATTAAACTTTATGATAAAAAATTATATATATATTTTAAAATTAGAAAATCTGAAGTTTTCAATTCTGTCATGTGGTCATAAGCATACACCCATTTTTTTTTAAATCGTCTATAGGATCTATAATGTGATTCTCGGTCCTTCATTTGGCGTCTACCCGAACCCTTTAGCTTTAAAAATAGCATCGGGAGAGCGGTAACCGTTTTAGGCGAAGGGAAAGGATTTGAGATGAAGTGCAAGAGGTAACTTCAGGTAGAGAATATTCTTCAGATTCAACAATATTTAAAAAGAATGGCATTGAAAAAAAGCGAAAAATCATAAAAATTAAAAAAACTAAAAAAATAAGGGCTGCCAACATAAAAGTACTAACAATTAACAAAACCTATGAGAAAACAGTACGTTCTGCTAAGATAAAGTAGCGAACGCAAAGGCTATGAAAAATTTATATACTCAACATACCAAATGTCACTAGAATATACTTTCAGATTAAGAAACATGAAAGTAGTTACAAAGTTGCGTTGGTACCTACTTTCAAGTTAAAGTCGAATGGGACTATGACAAAGTTGTACTGTTCAACCAAGGGTTGCCAACTATAATAATAATACACTAAATAAAACTAATTAAAGTTGTGGCTTTGTACTGCCAATGAAATTCGATTCAAACACAACCATGTTAAAAAGTAACGGCCAGAATAATCGTTTCTTTATCTAAATATATAATCTAATTAATATAATGACTGAATGACTGACTGACTGACGGACTGACTGACACATTCATCACGAAATCTCAGGAACTATAAAGCTTACAAACATGCAATTTTGCAGGTAGGTTCCTTATAGGACGTAGGCGTTCGCTAAGAAAGGATTTTTTGAAATTTAACCCCTAAGGAAGTTAAAAGGGGGTGTAAAGTTTTTTGACAAATCGTTAAGGTGAGAAGTATTGAATTCAACATACCTAATAATCTTTTTTAAAAATAAACAAATCCATATTCGAGAATATTTTTAATTTCAACCCCTAAGACTGTAAAACGGGGGTGTAGGGTTTTTTGGCTAATCAACGCCCAGGTCAAACCGCTGAAGCTAGAAACTTGAAATTTGGAGTTTCTTTTGTGATGTAAACACCCACTAAGAAGGGATTTTTCTAAATTAAAGCCCTAAGGGAGTCAAATAAGGGGGTGTATTATTTTTGGCAAATTGTTCATATCTCGAAAATCGTTAGTGAGAAATATTGATTTCAACATACGAACTCTTCATTAAAAATAGACAAATACTATCCAGGTGTGCAAGCACTCCGACACACAAAACCAATGACCAATCGTACAAGGACGGAATACGATCGAGTAGAGAACTCACCCCCACCACTACACACTGCGCAGTTGACCAATTACAGAGAGACGGGCTACGACCGAACAGAGAACACACTGGTACTAGGCATAAAAAAGGGAGGACACCAGTCACTGACACACTGACCTATGAGCCGCCAAGGAGAACACTTCGACCGCTGCCACATCGCCTTTGAGAATGTCTACCGCAGTTGTAGACGAAACGTCAGGTAGAAATACCACCGGACTACGGCCTACAAGCCCGGAAACCATGAAGACTAAGCAAATACTTCCATGTTTTTTTTAATTAATCCTTAAGGGGGTAAAAATAGGAATTATAAGAATTTCCGAAACGCGAAAGTTGACTGAAGAAATCGGTGTTCGAGAAATTATCGAAATCCGTATCCTAAAGGGCCAAAACGGAGGTGGAAAATCGTTGTGTTAAGAAGTGACAAAATTGTTGTTCTTTATTAAGCCCATAAATCAATTTGTAAAATAAATCAATTAAAGTGTAAATTTGAAAACCCTGCATTGATGATCTCTTCTTACTTTTGCGTTCATTACTTCAACATACGTTTGAATGTTTTTACTTTGCTTATGTAAAAAGTTTTTCAGAATGTTTTTTGGTAAGCCAATTTACTTATTTTTGAAACGAAAAGTTTCGCACATTAAGTCGTTTACTACCTTTGCACTCTCGGCCGTATAAAACGGGAAATATAAAAATATAAAACTTATGTTACATAAATTCTTTTTAAATGGGAGACGCGGAAATACTAGCGCACTTCAACTCACACGTGCAGGAAAATGTTCGAAACAGTTGAAAATCACTACTTGAAAATTCGTACTAAATGAACTAATTATCAATGACATATTAACTTTACTATTCGTATAGGAAGTTGGACAAATTATGAAATGAATTATTTTAAACATGTTAAACGTTTCGTCGTATAATTAGTTATGTAAATGCGTATAATACTCTGGTATAAAACGTTTGTATAAAACGGTATTATACGGTATGTAAAAAAAATTGTTACACGCATCAAGAGCAGAGGCGCTGCGGTTCGGCTGATGACTATTGTACTACCGATTTAGGTTCACTGGCGTATAACCATAGACAATTACCACAACCATAGACAATAACAACAAGGCGTATGCAATAGCCTAGCGGCAATGGCGAGAACTAATAGTGCCAACACGGCACACGGTGAATGGTCTCCCGGCGGAAATGGAGGGGCTGGTTTGAGGGCATCCGGCGACCGGCGCTTAAGCGACACAGACGTGTATAATTGCGTAGCTAATAAAAGTGTATTTTACGGCCATAATAAACGGTATAAATAATTTCCGTAACAAAATAATACATCCCAGTTTTATACTAGGTATAAATACTGCATATTTTACTATTTTATACAGCACGTATAAAACGTTTAACACCGTTAAAAACGGTTTAATACCAAAATGAGAACAGGAACTTTTTCTATTTTGTAATTGGCAATACTGAATAGTGTGAAATATCATAGATAGAATAGGGTTAAGCCACCCAAAAAAATGTGGATGCAGAATAGAGCAGTTCTTCTATCTTCTTCTATCACAAATTTATAATCATGGTTACAGATGTAAATTAACAATACCTACTATAAAACTTTTAAATTCACAAATGCGTCAGAAGACAAGAAAAAAAGAACTGTTTCGTTTTCTATCTCTCTATTCCAAGGTAACACTGTTAGGTACTTATTTGTGCCTATATGGCTCCCCTACTCTATCTATGATATCTCTATGGTTAACACTCGCTATATCGCTCGTTTTAACATACTGTCACTACTTATCAGTAATATACTTCATTACGCCACGAGATATATTTACAATCTACTAACTTCATAAGAATAATAATAAAAAAATTCGACTGATGACCAGTCCTATACTTCCCACCTAGTAAATATTTGCAAAAAATAAACACTCTTTTTTTTTTATTCTTTGACTAGACCCAAATAACCTTAGCTGTTGGTGGTCTTTAAAACACAATTTAATTTTTATTCTTTGAAAAAAGCATGGCCCTCTTTTTTGTTTGGTGATCTACTGATGGCTAGCTTAATATAGCAAAAATCATGGTTACCTTGATTTACGTACAATTTTTATTTTTTTTAGTAAAATATTTTTTTCTCGAAAACTATACATTTTAGAGAAAAAAAATATTTAAATTTTTTTCATATTATAACATCTAGAATTCATTTATATTTTTTTTTACCTATGTTAATACGTGACATTGAGAACGTTTTTTTGAATATCTCAGGATCCACTGAATCGATTTGACTCAAAATCTAATCAGATCTAAGTTAAAGGCTGATAAACACAATAGAACAATCGGCATGCCCGTATGTTGTTCCGTTCTTAAGATATCGAAGGCGAAAAATTGACCACATACACACATACACACACACACACATACAGACATCAGTCAGAAAATGATCTTAAACGATTGCTAGGGTCTCAAAACGTGAAGATCTGTTAAAATCTCGAAATATTTTTTTCGGACTAAATCCATTACTTCCCTACCATAGTAGAGGTGGGAAGTAAAAAGCTTATTAAAACAATGTATTTAATTTATATAGAGAAACTATGGTGATATCCTTGAAGACATTCTAAAGTTAAATAGAACTGGCTAGCTAAATGTAAATAATTCTATAACAGAAATCATGTAGGTTAGAAGCCTGGTGGGAAATCTCTGTAACATTACCCAGTGCAAACATTGCTTTAACCCAAGAAACTATGTTTTTAGATACAGGAGGTAACTTTGTTTTGGCACATACGAAAATGGAATTTATAACATATTGCGATAATAGTTGTTAGCTTAGACTTATTTTGTGGTTTTTAGATTGTGGTTAAATATATACAAAAAGGTAAAGGCCAAAAAATTTATAATAAAAAAAATATTGCCGTAATTTAAGTATTTAGCTTTCTTTATTATAACTTAAAATATTAACTCTCGCATGTTGAGCGTTTCGTCGTCAAAATTGCTATGTTAAAAGAAAAACAGATTCTACTTTCGGGCGGTGGAGTAATTGGTAACTCATCCAGCCGCAAACTGAGAGTTTCGGGTTCAAGTCCCGGCATTGGGATTTGATTTTTTCTTAATTATAGACTTACAAAAATCATGGCAGCTTAGCTGCCTGATAGACTGTTATTCACTAAAAAAGTGAATACTGTGTGGATATAAGGGGTTTAAATCGTTTAATTAATTTTTATAAACTATTTATGAATCTTATATACTCTATCTCATTAAACAATATAGTAATAAAACTGCGTGGTTAGCATTAGTCGTTTGAAATGAACATAGCAGAACAACCAATCAGATACTTTGTGCATCTCAACTGTATCTGTTGGTGGGAAAGACTATAATTTAAATAAAATTGAGGTTCCACTTATTGCAAACTGAAGTAATCTAAGCAAATTTTTTCTCCTCTGTACAGGGTCATTGGCCCTAGTGAGGAGAAAATTATTTCAAAAATTTCGTTGAACCTATTGTAAATTGCAGAAAAAAATAAAATTTATTATTATTAAGATGAAAGTGCAATTTTTTGTTGGGTTTAAGCTTTCTGATGATAACAAAAAATAAAGACTTCTTACCACAACAGTTTTATTGATGGATGTACATTTCGAAAGCTATGCTTTCATCTTCAGCAAACACTATACATCTTGTACATCAGTGTTTGCTGAAGATGAAATCATAGCTTTCGAAATGTGCATCCATCAATAAAACTGTTGTGGTAAGAAGTAACTATCTTTATTTTTTGTTTTTATTCCAACCACAGTGCTCATATATTTTTATTTCTGATGATGCTATAAAAATGCGGGACTGACCCATTTGTCCCGAAGATAGTTCAACACCAAACCAAACACGGTTCAACATCGGTGACAAACGTCTAGGCAAATTTGTTTTGCCAGAGTCCGTATGTCCAACAAATGAGGTATAGTACATTTACATAACGGTGACAATTTACATGCATGCCGCTCTATATAGATTGTGGAACATATTCACGAGATGAAACCACTTGAATATTTGATATGCGACTGCCGCGACAGAGTGTCTACTTGATTTACAATTCCAAAATAAATAAATATATTCCATTCTATCTGTGAAGGTAGTAAAGGATAAATTAAATTGACGTAACATTTGACGAAGGGGTTAAATCATCAATTTTCAAACTCAAGAGGGGGCTTCATTAAAGTAGTTAACCCTACCAATCACACACCAGGGTCTAACAGACCCCGTTGAAGCTTCAAACTGTGCTAAAATAATAAGAGCAAATAATATTCTACCGAATCAGAACGTCATCCTATGTTCAGTCAAAAAAGAGACGGAAACATTTTATGTCGAGTCAGAACGTCTTCTTAATCTTATGTTAAGTTAAAAACAAGACGGGAACATTTTCTATCGAGTCAGAACGTCATCCTATGTTAAGTCAAAAACGGGACGGAAACATTTTATGTCGAGTCAGGACGTCTTCTTAATCTTATGCTAAGTCAAAAACAAGACGGGAACATTTTCAATCGAGTCCGTACGTCATCCTATATTCATTCAAAAACGAGTCGGAAACATTTTATATCGAGTCAGAACGTCTTCTTAATCTTATGTTAAGTTAAAACCAAGACGGGAAAATGTTCTATTGAGTCAGAACGTCATCCTATGTTCAGTCAAAAACGAAACGGAAACATTTTATGTCGAGTCAGAACGTCTTCTTAATCTTAATGTTAAGTTAAAAACAAGACGGGAACATTTTCTATCGAGTCAGAACGTCATCCTATATTCGGCCAAAAACGAGACGGAAACATTTTATATCGAGTCAGAACGTCTTCTTAATCTTATGTTAAGTCAAAAACAAGACGAGAACATTTTCTATCGAGTCAGAACGTCATCCTATATTCGGTCAAAACCGAGACGGAAACATTTTATACCGAGTCAGAACGTCTTCTTAATCTTATGTTAAGTCAAAAACAAGCCGGGAAAATTTTCTATTGAGTCAGAACGTCATCCTATGTTCAATCAAAAACGAAACGGAAAAGTTTTCTACAAATTCGGCACCTGATCCTATATTAGAGATTTATGCTAGGTTACAGAACACATTATCAGAAAATCTTAGACTGTGATCATATTAGCACATTTTATATTTATGCAGTAACAGGTTAATGTTGTTGTCAAACTCTTGTTATGTAGAAAAAACAAATGACTGATATACATAAAAAAAGATCGCTTTTCAAGCTAAATTTTGATCAAAATGCTATCGCTCATTTTTACAGTCACACAAGTCATAACACAAATACGCACAAGAGATGGTATTTTTTGCCATATACCACTACAAAATACCTACTTTTCACTTCATTTTCAGTATTTTCAAAAAATGTTGACAGTTCATTTTCGTCGCCAACTTTACATTATTACAGCAGGCCGTAAATATGTTATAGCAGGCAGATAGAGCGAATAAGCGTAAGTTACTATGGCAACCGTTTACTTACCGCACTAGGTATGTTATGAAAACACTTTCGATACGTCTGTCTGTTAGATGACCCAATACAGGCCGATACCTATACATGTATGGAAAGTAACTATTTTGTAGTGAGTATGACAAAAAAGCATTTTTACATATTATGTAAAAGAAACAGTAGTTGTTGTTTTAACTGTCCGAAACAAATGGCGATCATTTTTCTACCTTTGAAACAGGATGTTTTATGAAACATATTTAAGAAGACAAACTTGTTTTTTGGAGTGAAAATGGAAATTAGAGAATTTAAACATTTTTACTTCCCACCTCTACTATGGTAGGGAAGTAATGGATTTAGTCCAAAAAAAATATTTCGAGATTTTAACCAATCTTCACGTTTTGAGACCCTAGCAATCGTTTAAGATCATTTTCTGACTGATGTCTGTATGTGTGTGTGTGTGTGTGTGTGTGTGTGTATGTGTGTATATGTGGTCAGTTTTTCGCCTTCGATATCGTAAAAACGGAACATACGGCCATGCCGATTGTTCTATTGTGTTTATCAGCCTTTAACTTAGATCTGATTAGATTTTGAGTCAATCGGTTCAGTGGATCCTGAGATATTAAAAAAAACGTTCTCAATGTCACGTATTAACATAGGTAAAAAATATATAAATGAATTCTAGATGTTGTAATATGAAAAAAATGTAAATATTTTTTTCTCTAAAATGTATAGTTTTCGAGAAAAAAAAATATTTTACTAAAAAAAATAAAAATTGTACGTAAATCAAGGTAACCATGCTTTCTTTCAAAGAATAAAAAAAGAATGTTTATTTTTTGGGAAGTATAGGACTGGTCATTAGTCGAATTTTTATTTTAACTATTGTCAGGGTAAGTTGATTCTATTTAAATTTAAAACAAAAGCTTTATTCTCATTGATTGTCGTATATTTATTATTACAAAGGGGTTAACAAATTAGTGTTAATGATATTCCCGTGTTTTATATTTCTACATGGTATACATTTATAAAATGGACACACAACCCCTCTGATACAAAAACATGTGCAGGTCAGACTTGTTATTTCATATTAATACCGATTAAAACGGGGTTAAAAAAGGGGTAGTGATATCCATATTCGGAGTCCTGTATACAAGGTGTATTTAATTTATGTCCATAATAGTCCGAAGTTTAAAAAACTATTATTGAAAATAATAGATTATAGTGTAACATTTACGTGTTCAATTTTTTTTATATATTAACTTGAAAATTTAATTAAAACAAATTAATTAATTCTCTACGTTTCGTTCAAATAAAAATAATATTGTTACGGATCATCCTGTGTATAAACGTCAGGTAGGAACTCTGAGAAGCGGTGTCTGCTTGCTGAACAACGAGTAACTGCACGAACATTCTAGAGAACGCTAGAACTAAGCCAAGCGGCCTATATAAGCAAGCGAGTGCGAGGAAGTCAGGCAGTCAATGGTAAGTGTCTGCAACGAAGCGGATCAGTGATATAAATATTAGTCAACCAACGGTCGAATCAGTCAGTACAGTGATATAAATAGTGGAGTGGATATAAAAAAATAGTACTGAAGTAACTGAGTAAATGACCGACATAAATAAACGTTAGAAATAAATCTGATATAAATACAGTAATATAAATAGTTCCGTGATATAAATTCACCTGATAAAATAAATATTAGTGTAGTCAATTGTATATAGTTTAGTGTTAATTACTTGTGTTGATTGTTAGAACTGACTTTTGATTGTTGTATTTATTATTGTTGTGTTTTTAAATATTGTAAATAAATATTTATTCCGCCAACTCAGAAAACAGTTTTGTAACAATATTATTTACAAATAATTTACAAATTTACAATAATATACAAACGCACGATAGGGTTCACTAATTTAAATAATTTTGCGTCTTAAGGGGATTCGATATAAAATGCGCCGAGGACTAACAAACATGCGTTTGTTTTTTCCATACGGCATTTTTTTTGATATTTAAATTATCAATACGCCCCGCGGGAGTCAGCAAGGTCGACCATGGCTAGCACATCAGTATATCTATAAAAAGTAACCCGACGGGTAAACGATGACGGTCGAAATATTCCGATTATTGCTGAATAGGTAAACACCTACTTCCATATTAAAATGTTCTTCCCGCTTTACTTCTAAGCCTCAGGAAAAATTACTCGTCTAGTCTGAATGCCCTTAAGCTGTTTTCAAGTTACCAATGATGTGCGTGTGCCCACAAATCGTATACACCCTATATATTATTGTATCTCCCTTTGTTGTTTAAAAAAAAACCTTTGTAATATTTTACGTTCAGTTGAAACGAAAATTTAATTTTGCGTCAATAATATATAAAACTGAATTATTGCAACGTTTTGTGATTATGATAGCTAAAATATTTTCGATAATTTATTAATCTTTAATTTTTAACTGTTACAAAACCAAAACGCAAAAGTGTTATGCACAGTGTTATGCTGGGGAAATTGTCGAAATTATTAACGACCTAAAGACGAATAGTGCACCTGGCCCAGACACGTTACGACCTGACCTTTTTAAAAAAAACAAAAAATTATATTGCCCATCCACTAGCACACATAATAAACTTAAGTATTGAAACTGGTGTGGTGCCTGACAAATTTAAAGAATCTGTTATATGTCCCCTTTTTAAATCTGGAGACAAGACTGACGTAACGAACTACAGACCAATATCTCTTTTAAATACTACGGCTAAAATTCTGGAAAAAGCTATCAAAAAAAGACTTACAAAACACCTCGACAAACATAATATAATATCTACAAACCAATTTGGTTTCAGACCAGGACTAGGGACTAACGACGCAATCATAAGACTAACAAGTAATATAGTAAAAGACGTCGACAAAGACTTAAAAGTTTTGACAATATTCCTAGATCTGGCAAAGGCCTTTGACACGGTTTCTCACAAAATTCTGCTAAAAAAACTGTTTGATGTTGGTGTTCGCGGAATGGCTTTGGATTGGTTTGACAGCTACCTCTCGGGAAGAACACAGGTCACATCTGTGAATAAAACATTGAGCAAAGCCCAAACTATTAGCTTTGGTATTCCCCAAGGTACAGTACTTGGACCCATCTTGTTCCTGATTTATGTAAACGATTTGTGCAATCTTAACATTGATGGGTCCATAACATCCTTTGCAGATGATACTGCTTTATATTTCACAGGTGTGACATGGACTGAAGCATATAAGAAAGCTGAGAGTGGACTGGCAAAGGTGTCTAAATATTTATATGACAATCTTTTGACATTAAATATAACCAAGACAAAATACATAACATTTAGCCCTACAGTAACCGGACAACCGACTGACCTAACACTTCGACTACATTTATGTAAAGGAAAACCAGCAAACTGCAACTGTACTGTACTGACAAGTGTCGACAACATTAAATACTTAGGACTAATAAAATATAAAAAAATTCAACAAACAACTAATCAGATGGCTGGTCACCGATGAGGCAAGGAGCGCTTACCATATTCTCATCTGAGAATATGGTGAACGATTCTTGCTTCAGACTAACATTCAATTGCTTGCTTCTTTATTTACTTATTATTATTATTTTAGTTTCTACCTCTATTTATCTCGTCGAAGGATTCATATGCACACACAACCACAAAACGTCAAACACAATAGACACGCACACACATGCATCCACACACACCCGCACACACACGCACACACACACACACACACACACACACACAGAGAATAATAGTCTGCACTACACACTACACAATTAAATGTATTATGCTAACCAATAAACCCTACCCTAGCACTGGCATTGCCAAGTTGGGTAGGTTAAATTCCGAAGAATTTTGTATAAAAATTGTGTTGTATGTATATTTTTGGAATAAATTTATTTATTATTATTATATTATTACTGTAAGAAATGAGAAGGCCGATTACATAGATTATCGATGGTCCATTTGTAGCCAGCGATTAATCTGGTAATAGGCACATAAAGAGACAATGGCGTCGCAAACAGGTATCGCCACATCGCGTAGATTCCATAAAAACACATTGCGCATACGTGGTTACTAATTTTACATTAATTTGTTTTGTATTCATCCATTTTATATATGTAACTATACATTTTATTTTGTAATTTTTACACACTTTATTGGAATATTACACAAATTATGTAATTTTAATTCACTTTATGTAAAAATCACAAATTTGTTTAACTTTACAGTTTTTATGAAGTTTTCTGTGTAAAAATGAATAATAATGTAAAATCACTTAGAAAATCGAGCGAATTCTATCTTAATTTTCAAAGTATTTTTACATCCATTTTTTACAGTGTATATTCCTCGTGCGTAATAGTATATTATGACTCGTCTGACTGTAAAAACTTGCTACATACTGTCATAACTCGTCAGTAATAAACCCAATTACGACTCTAGAAATACAATCTACTATTATTTAAAAGCTGTATACATTTTACAGCAAAATTTTAATAAATAATTTCAATTAAGCTATGGTGATAAATTAAACAAACACTAATTTGTACTAATTAATTTAATTAATTACTGGCTTGAAATAATCCCAATTATTTATTTACCTTAAATATACAAATGAGTAATTAACTTGCCGCAAATATAAAATTCGCGGATCAAAATTAACATTTCATAATAATGAAAATTTATAATGACGTAGCTACTGTAATAAATTATACCTCGAATTATACTTATATTTGAAAATAAAAATTAACAAAACATTTTTTATTTTAAAAATGTATTTTATAATCAACACAAATAAATTAAAACTGTAACTTTGTAATTGCAAATTTTTAACGAAACAGAATACAGTATATATAGATCGAATTTTTATCTGTTTGTTCTGGATTAAGTATTAACTCAAAAACTTTAAGCGATTTTGATCAGCTTATAGTAAGTACTTATTTGCTATACATCAGGGTAACGATAGGCTGAGCCAAAAAATCGAATTATAGACGCTCAACAACAGTATCAAGATTTTTCGCTTGGCAGTTGGTAGAACATAAAATAGAAAAATAAAATAAATAGTAGTTCTACAAACACAGAATTATTCAAAAATTCATTTGACGATCGTTTCTGAATATTAATCTACCTTCAGGAGTATAATTTATTTACTCCTGAAGATGCCCGAAGACATCCTGAAACGATCGTCAAGTGAATATAATTCTGTATTTGTAGAACTACTATTTTCAAGTGTGTGTTTTATTTTTTTAAACATAAAAGGTATTTCAATTTCTGAATAAAAATTATTAGTAAAAAAAACTTTTTAGAGACAAGCTTTTATTTTAATGCACTAAAAAGGAAAAAAATAATTTTTAATAATTTAGGTTCATAATTATAAAAGCGTTGGTCGTGACTAATAAACTATCATAGAGTTCACGACTCACGCTTTTATAATTATGAACCTAAATTATTAAAAATTATTTTTTCCTTTTTAGTGCATTTAAATAAAAGCTTGTCTCTAAAAAGTTTTTTTTACTAATATTTATTTTGTTCATTTTAGTCTTTCAAAATTTTACTCTCCTTCGACACCCCTTAAACTGCCCCTAAAATGCCCTTAAATTGCCCCCAAAATGCACACAATAAGTGCATTTTGGGGGCAGTTTTTTTAACCATGAAATTCCGAAGATAAAAATAAAATAAAAGAACAATTTTTTGGTCTTTCATAAGGCGTATAGTATAAAGCCATCAAATTCAATCATAATTTATAATTTCACGGCGTGTTAAATATTATAGCTACTCTTTTATTGAATGTCGGATTTCCTATCTGACAAGAGTCATCAGCTATCTCATTATCCGATCAGCAAAATATAACGGAAGTTTATCAACACATATAAAATGATTGACGTCAAGGACACACCTTTTAAGCGTTTGAATATAGAAGCCTCGAATATCATTACCAAAATACTAAAGACAGATATTTAAAATTGCCTTTGAAAATTAGTGTAGAGTTCATACATTTAGAGAAAACTTAACCGCCTCATGCGCAGAAACCAGATTTGGTTCGGACTGGTCTATTCTACTTTTGAAGGGGTACGTCAGTTTATGTGTAGGTACATGTCAGTATACTTTTTACTTGTCTATTTATTTATTATAGATTATAGACGCGTCGACATCTAAGGTCATTAGCGTCTTTCAACTACACTAATTAACAACTAACTTAAAACTAAATAACATCACAAAACATCCATGAGCGCAGGTGGGATTCGAATCCACAGCAGTCCAGTCTAGAGGTTGCGGCACCAAGCATGCTAACCACTAGGCTATACTGCCCTCTTTTTACTTGTCATCACTGTTTAGGTTATGTTACCTACATGCTGTTAAAAATCATGTATTGAATTGTGTTTGCAGTGCATTATCAGTGATGCATGTTTGAATAATTTTAAAAGATTTTATTAATTCCATTTATTGAAGTGAAAACTTCCTTAGGCGCGCTTTGCCTGTGCTGTTAACAACAGTGCTGTTAAACGCACCCGACGGTGACAATCGGGGCTACTCGGCGCAAACACGAACACATATTTGCAATATGCTGGTAATAGTGTGTAGTTCATAAATGTACTAATAGATGATACTAAAAACTTAATACGAGTAAAAAATCATTTGTATTTATTTATTGTAAATTATAGACGCGTCGACAACTTCGAACACGTATTTGCAATATGCTGGTAATAGTGTGTAGTTCATAAGTGTGCTAATAGATGACACTAAAAACTTAATACGAGTAAAAAATCATTTGTAGTTCACAGATGCCACTAAAACTTAATATTATCGTTAAGGTCATTCATAAAATTTAATAATTGTATAGGCCGATTTTAATATATTTATGATTAAACTGTGTAATTAAAAAATTATATATATATTTTAAAATTAGAAAATCTAAAGTTTTCAATTCTGTCGTGTGGTCATAACCACACAACCATTTTTTAAATTAAAGAAAAAATCGAATTTAATTAAACCCCCAGCACCTACGTCTGTGCGTCAGAATCTGTTTTGTGTACGCCACTGACTACTTCTCCCACCAGTTTTTGTGCGCAGGTTTCCGTTAGGATTTGGTTTTCTCTAAATGTATGAACTCTACTAACTAGGCTTTCCAACCGTAAAAAGTGATTTTCCCGGATTTCTTGGATTTAAAAGCGGGACTCTAAGTTTTTTCGCTTGACGTAAATATTGTTCACAACGCCTTTATTGAAAATTAGATTTTCGGTACCTGTTTACCGGTTTTAGATGTTAGCGACGCGTCTATAACCTACAATAAATAAATTAAAAAATAAAATAAATAAATAAATGAATCCATAAATAAAAAAGATCGGTAACGCGGATTATGGAATCTTCTTCATTACTTCGCGCGCATTTGTGAATCATAGTTCTTACGCATGCGTGTAAGTAGCTCCCGGATAGTTACAACCCAGTTATACCACACGTACACAAAATCCCCGTGTTCCGTGGTTAACCTAAATCTGAATAATCCACGAGCCTGTGAATCATACATATACATACATACAACCCCACTGAGTCCCCACTACCCCTATCACACGCGTTATGTCTCTTTTCACTATACTACATACACCCAAGAAGTCCCAGCCAATTTCAAAGAGTAAATAAAAAATATAAAGAGGCGACAGACGAAGCTTCGAGCAGTACATTTCATGTTTAAGCATGCAGGAGCTTCAAAAACCTTGTGATAGATTAATTGTAAATTACACTCGATAACTGAAACGATCATTGTTTTAAGTGTGCTATTATTATTGACGATATACAAGGTGTTTCAGATTAATGTTCCGATACTTGGGAATCTAATTTCTCGGACAATTTTAAGAAAAACTGTTCTTATAAACCATGGACCGTAACCGCTTTATTTCTGAGATACAGGGTATTGAAATTTAAACAGATTTTTTTTGTTTTGGTAGGTAGTAAGTAGATACTGAAACACATTTTTGTCAACAAAAATATTGGACAAAAACCGATTTTTTTTTAACTTCAACACCCTGTATCTCAGAAATAAAGCGGTTACGGACCATATAGTTTGTATAAAATTTTTTTCTTAATATCATCCGACGAATAAGTTCCTCCACCTTATTCTAAAACACCCTGTATAATAGATTCGGTCATGTTTCAAGGTCATGCATGCAGCAAAATTTATTTTATTTTTATTTATTGTTAAATTATAGATGCGTCGACAACTTAGGTCATTAACGTCTTGATTACATTAAATATAACAACACACTTAAAACTAAATGACATCACAAAACATCCATGAGCGGAGGTGGGAATCGAACCCACGACAGTCTGATCCAGAGGCCGCGACGCTAACCACTGGACCACACTGTCCTCATGCAGCAAAATATGGTACATTAGAGATTAGGATAGGTTATATACATTCATGACAAAATTATCGAATAATTTTAAATGTTCGTAATTTCTTTTTGAAGAAATAAATTCTTAAAAAATTATTTTCAACGTGAGCGAAGTCGCGGGTACAGGCTAGTAGAATTTGTAGTCTCTGCGAGTAAAAATGGGAAATCCCATGTGAGAATCAATGTGAGGTTATATTCAGAAATATTTAAAAAACTGCTGTAGTGAAAGTGAAAAATGGTTCCGAGACTTTGACGTTTTGTCTGTTTTATTTCTGACTGTAACATCTGAACCGACAAATGCATTTCTCTTACCGAACTAAAATGTCAAACGTGAAGATTTATATTTCTTGCTTGAATCAAAAAACAAATCTTACATTCTCTGATAAATTTTGTCAAATAAAAATAATGAATTTTATCTTAGAAAACAAAAAATCGCTATGTAGAACGACGCTCTAAAAATAAAAGTTTCGCTTAAAACAGTAGTTTATACATCTAGTATAATTAAGTATAAGACGCGAGGTGTGAAGTTTGGCACTCGAGATCGAGCCGCAGGCGAGAGTGCCAACATACCCCAACATACCGAGCGTTATAGGGCTTAATTTTACGAGATGACTTGGAGACCTAACACTCTAAAAATGTATCATGTAAGTATGTATTTTTTGTGAAATGTACAACATTCAACTTTAGAGCTTTATTGAATTAATGTCAAACACCGTAGATTCACTGACAGCAGTATATATACTAAAAATATTGGCCTTCATAATATTTATCTGCTTACTTCGTTACCATAGTAACCATATTTCTATAGCAGCCGACTAGAGACAATAAATGTACATTTCAAATACGTGTTAAAAAAATTAATATATGACTGTTTCCTGGTTAGAAATCATTGCTACAAACACAACGGCGTTTATTTCATTTTAATATACTTAGGCTGAGGCTACATTGGCGCCGTTTCAGACCAGATCAGATCAGACCAGATCAGATCCGTAATGTCGGATGTGAACAAACACCAGTAACCTTATGAAGTGGCTACAGTGTTCACTCCAGACCGCGCCAGAATATGTCAGATTACAACAGACACGTTCCGACCGTCGGATGATATCAAACGTGTTTGAAATTTTCGTCAGACTACGGCCGTATATTTGACAGTTTTCAACAAACAGTGTTGTGTATGCTAGCTATTATTACCAGATTGTCCTATTGTATTGTATTATTTTTTAAAAACGTGTTTGAATATCAATTGGACAAATCACTTTTAATTGATCTTGTACGTGAAAAGCCTCCTATTTGGGACCAAAGAGACAAAAGATACCACAGCAGAGACGTGAAAGGTCTTTTGTGGAGAGATATTGGCGAAAAAATGAATCTTTCAGGTATGATTTGAAAATATAATTTATTTATTAATTAATCTATGAGTAGTCCATAAAATGAAAGTAAATTAACTCTGATCGGTTTCAACGCATTGTTGAAGTTTGTTTGTTTTGTTTGTTGTTTATAATAGGGCTCGGTATTTTTCAAATTAAAGTATTCGAATATTCATTTAAACTTCTATTCGAATAGTTAAAATTAATTAAAATTTAGCTGTTTTTTGGATTTTTGACAAAGATCCTGAAGTCTGTCGAGTCACGGCTCTCACAAGTTTTCCAACAATAAAATTTAAATCTAACAATACTGGGCAGTCATAACAGATAGCATAACTGTTAAATGATTAAAAAAAATTACATTATATTTCTGAAAAAAATGTTATCTCTATCGCTAATCTATAAAATCATAAATTGCATATTGAAATCAAAACGTAAACACAGCAATGAGTAATAATTGGCGACAGCCGATACTCATGACAGGAGTCAGGACTCAGGGACGCCAAAAACAAAGAACAGCTGTTGTATAAATGTATAATAAATGTTATTGTTGAACAACGATAAAAAATAATAAAAGCAGTGCATTTTGATTTTCATTTGAATCCGGAAAGAAGCTAACTACAGTCTATGACAAATATTTAAATATCCAAATATTCGAAATTTGCACATCAAAAATTATTATTGTTCAACAAAGAAAAACTGTTTCGGTTATTTAGAGCTTATATAAAAAACGAGTATTCAAATATGTATTTGAATATTTAAAATTCGAATATTCTAATATTGAATAAATCTGTTTTGAAAGTATTCGACCATTCGAATATTCATTTATTCGAATAAATTCGGAGCCCTGGTTTATAATATGTACAATACATCTGCACATATTTCATTTTAATTAATAATTTTACAAAGGTGATAAACAGTTTGTTAAAATAAACGTTCAGGTCTTCTCTAATTAGTTTCGCATCATTTTACTTTTAAACCCGTCGGATATTATCCACTCTCTATGTAGCCACTTCGTCTGAAGTGTCTGATTTGGTCTGGTCTGGTCTGGTCTGGTCTGGTCTGATCGGATCTGGTCTGACACGGATCTAGTGTAGCCTCAGACTTAGATACGTTACGTATTTGTGGAGATACAAATTTTTAAATTTTAATTTCTGGTTACGTCCTTAAAGTAAAAATTAATAAACCCACAGTTTTGGCTGAGACAAGTATAAAAAAAAATCAAATCGGTTGTAGAAGTTATTGTGAACGAAAGTGGAAAAAGTACTTTTCTTTACATTTTGAGGTTAGGCCAATCAGAATCTGACGTTATTTTCGACCTTATCACCGTAGTTCAGTTTCCTAACTGTACTTACATGGAATCAAAATGGATACAGATTGAACGAGAAAATGAATTATATATTCTAAATGTACACATTTCAATTTGTATTTATTATTTTAAACGTCAAAGCTTTGTTACTACGTGATACAAAACAATTGAAGTAGACGCGCGGTTGTTTTGTTCTCTACAATATCAAAACAAATTTCGAAAATTAATTTTCACGACAACTACAAAGGTCTTTTACAAAATTACGTATAATCACTCGTTGTGGATGCCTATTCGATTTTGACGTAAAATAAAGGTTCAAATTATTACGTATCATATTTTTAAAACTTTATGTTAAATTCCTAAAAAAAATTAGTTTTGAAAGAGAAATTATCCAAAAGAAGTATCCTAAATAATGCATACACAGTTTAAAAAGAATTGCTTCAATCAATCAGTTATTTTTTTAGTTCAACAACTACCTGCAGTGGGGCACGCGCATCGTTTAACGCTTTTTGTAAACTCTGCCGGAGACGCATAAAGAAGTATAACTTCTAAAAAATATATGAACTCAACTTACATTATTTGAACGAAATCAAAAATGGTTCCAAACTTCAGACATACCTGAAACAAAAAAATCTTATATTAAAATTCGCAGTAAAAAAATCAATAACACACGACAAAATTTATACCACACAAATTCCTATGAGGCTTAAATAATGTTTAAACAAATATTTTTATTGTGTTTTTTTATATATCTAATATGTATCTATAAACATTATATAAAAAAACTTTTTAACAAAAAAAAAAAAAAACCTCCTTCAAAAAGCCACTAAAAAGAGGAAAATAATGAAATTTTGAGGTCTGCGCCAATTTAATAAAATATGATGTCGATTAAAAAGTATAGTTTAGTGATTAATATCTTCTTTTTAACCAACTTCATATTTTATTAAATTGGCGCAGACCTCAAAATTTCATTATTTTCCTCTTTTTGGTGGCTTTTTGAAGGAGGTTATTTTTTTTGTTAAAAAGTTTTTTATTATTTACTTTTTAGTGTCAAAAAGTGACATTTACCTTAAGGAATCACACGCCGTTACTAACTTTTATTAAAATCAGCCGAACTACTGAGACGATTTTGATGAAATTTCTATGGGACCAATTTGAAAGTATATCGTTTCAAATAAAAAAAAATTTCCAAATCTGTTTATAAATGACGGAGTTCTGAGGTAACAAACAAAAAAAACAACCGAATTGAGAACCACCTCCTTTTTTTGAAGTAGGTTAACAATTTAAAACAATTATATTAAGCATCTATTATATTTTACGAACATTTGATTTCATAAGATAAAAAATAAAATTGGATGTATTTCTTTCCATGACAACGGAAACAATAATTTGTGTTTAATGGTATTCACTCATCTGTCTGTACCCGCGATACAGACATACTTTTTTTTTAAATTACCCTCGTATAGTTATTGTATGTGTATGTGTATAAAACATTCTCTTTAGCCTGTCCCAGATGATCCCAGGAAGTTGTATGTGGTACACCAAAAAACAAAATATATACAACCTTCATACAGGATGTCTGTACGTCCGTGCCTACACTAGAATAACAAAAACGGAAATAACCAATCAAAATCCTTCACATGTCTTTTTCCCTCTGAGCCCCCAGTATATGTATAAGAAGTTAAACAGCGCTGGGCTATGCCAAGTGGAACAACGAAATGGACTCGTCCCGCATTTTTTATAGCATCATCATTCATCAGAAAACTCATACCCAACCTAGAATACTTTAAAACTTACAGATCATAAATGGAAATTAATTCATTTTGAATCACCCGCACGTATTCCATAGAAATATCTAGGGATCAAAACCCTGAGGAGCCCCGAAAAACCACGAATCGAAATACCTTTTGCACTTGATATTTATTCGTATATTTTTTTCTATTCGTTTTTATATTGTCTCTATTTCTTTATCATACAAACTTGGCGAGTTGTGCACTTTTAATTTTGAATTTTTAGACGAACCCTCGAGGTGGCAGAATTTCTCGCAGGGAAAGAATTTCTCGCGAGGTGGGTTGCTGCGATGGCGTTTTTACGGGGTGAAAAGAAGGGGTGCAGAAGGGAGTTCTCCAAAAAACCTTCGCGGGGTGTTTTGGTGCAATGTGGCGTTTTTTGGAGGTGAAAAGGGGGCTGGTGCAGGGGGAAGCTACCAAAAAACGTACACGGGGATTTTGAGGCGATGTGCCGTTTTTACAGAGTGAAAAGGGGAGTAGTGCAGGAAGTATAGTTCCCTAAAAAACGTACGTGGGATGAAGATCCAATGAATTCCAAGTCACTATGCGAGCAATCGTGCATCTTCGGGATCCTCATGGTTTGATTCCTAGACTCTTGTGTGTTCCATATGCGAAGGTTATTGACAAGGACTTCGTATTTTTTAAACCAACTGAGAGAGAGGAAGGGAGAGAAAAGACCCATTAGCATAATATGGAGAATAATGTTTGAATATGTTTGTTCGCTAGTTTCCCCATATATGTAGGGCGCAGTAGGACCAGTTTAAATGCTTTTGTATTTTGTATAAGATGTTGAGCAGCGAACGTTTCCAGTACTTAAGGAATGTTTGCATTTTGAATAGATTGTATGGGAGTTGGCATTCCTTGCTATAGTTACTGTACTACACAATTCTGACATCAACTTTAACTGCTATACACTTAGATATAAGATTACGTAACTATCCGAACTTTCGTTTCTAGAGATCTATGTTAATCGAAATAGTTAAATAGAAAATACAAAAGGGTCGTCCCACGTATCAGAATTTGATAATTTTGAACAGTGCCTAATATTATTCCTTAGGTACACATAAACCAACTTTTTTACTTCCCACCTCTACTATGGTAGGGAAGTAATGATTTAGTCCGAAAAAAATATTTCGAGATTTTAACAGATCTTCACGTTTTGAGACCCTAGCAATCGTTTAAGAACATTTTCTGACTGATGTCTGTATATGTGTGTATATGTGTGTGTGTATATGTGATCAATTTTTCGCCTTCGATATCGTAAAAACGGAACAACATACGGCCATGCCGATTGTTCTATTGTGTTTATCAGTCTTTAACTTAGATCTAATTAGATTTTGAGACTAATCGGTTCAGTGGATCCTGATATATTAAAAACGTTAAAAAACGTTCTCAATGCCACGTATTTTTAAGGTAGATTTTACCTGATTTACGCGTTTTACTTGTCAACGATCGATAAAATATAATAATTATCGATGAAAAACAGTGTCTTCGATGAAATGTAAATTCTCCTGGATTTTTTTTCAAATTTGCGGTCAAATGTGCACCTCGGTTTAGAAGTTAAGAGTGTTTAAAGTTTCTCACAAATTAAAACAAAAATCTTTGAACGTCCATAACTTTCTAAACTAAAAGAGATATAGAAGTTTGTTGTTTATTTTTCGAATCAGCGTACATTCAAAGATCTAAAATGATTTCGTTTTTTTTACGATTTTATTTATATGTTGTCATAATATAAGCTTCTTGCGTTGCAGCTACAAATATATTTTACAGTATAAATAAAAGTTATTATTATGTTCATGGCAAATTAAACTTTAAATATTTACTATTAATTTAGATAAATTATGATAAATCAGTATAAAACACGGAATAACTTTTTACTCCACAAAATACACAATAATGGTTATAATAACTTATTTATTTTAACAAATGCGTTCGTATTCAAAATGTTTCAACAGGGGCGGACTAGCAAGTTACAACTTTCAATCAGTTCTGGAAATTTAATGGACTAGCCCTGCCGCCTTTTGCTTTCAGAGGAATAAATAATTTATATTAAAAAATGCAGGAAAACTAAACCGTAAAAAGCTAAAAAATAAAATATAAGCCAAAACTACAGCAACAATAATTTCTTTGGGCAACTAAATTAGTTAATTATCGCTTGTAAATAGGCCCGGATTTCTGCCTAGGTCAACAAGGCACCGGACTAGGGGCCCAGCCGCCGAGGGGGCTGCGGCCAGAGCCCAAAAATGTTGTAAGATAACCCAATTGGTGACTTTTTTTTTTGCTAAATTTCCATCTAATTCATTTTTTCCCTTTTTTTGGGCTTGGGGGCCCAACTGTCAAGTGCCCAGGGGCCCTGGGTCTTTAAGTCCGGGCCTGCTTGTAAAATATCTTAATTATTTTGTCAAGCGTCTATAATCTACAATCTCTTTGTCCCTTTACGATCAAGTAACAAAAAACAGTTTGAATATTTTTAAATCGGATCCAAATCAAATCAAGTGCAATCCAAACCAACTATTCTAGAAATGTCCAGACGGCTAGGTTCGTCCCTGATTACGAGCGCTACAAAATTATTTTAATACAACAAAATTATATGCAAATATGGAAACCGCAAGAAAACAAAGTATATTTTGTAATGCAAATATCAATTAAAACAAATACATTGATGGAATCATAATAGTGGAATTGAATTTGTAATTAATTAAAAACGGTGCCTACCAACAATACGTACCTACATATTATATCTATCACCACTAGGCAAAACGGCGTAAGTACATCCGTTTTTTTTTTGTAGATATTATATACCAAAAAATGTATACTTATTCGCCATGCAACGAAAAAAGTACTAAATTCGTTATTGATATGGCAGGCTATTAAAATTAAAAACGAGTGGAATTACAAAAAATACATTTAAAACTTTTTTGTGTAGAATTTAATAAGCTTTAATTTTTATAATCAGTACCGGTTTTAGGATAGGGCGCGGTTGGGCGACCGCCCAGGACGCCAGATTTGAAGGGGCGCCTGCCGCTTGGTCATTGAGCGAGTCCTACTTACTAGTAAATTCCCTAAATCTAGCTACAAAATTGTTATGATGGCAACACTAGAAATGGAATGCAGTGTACGGTCGGAGCACCGCTGTTCATTTTACCAGGAACCCCCGACCATAGACAAAACAAATTATCTATCTCTTTTAACATTTTTATTAGAAAGAGTTGGCGTTATATTGGTTGTTTGGTATGATATACTTTTTCATATAAATGTCGTCAGTAAATCTCTACAATCAATAGACATGGATCTCGGTAAATGCACAGAAATGTTGAAAAAATGCTGCGCTTTCTTGGAAGAATATAGAAATACAGGCTTCAAAAGCGCTATTTTAACTGCGAAGGAGTTGGCTGAAGAACTAGAAATTGAACCTGTGTTTAGAGCGGCAACAAGAATTCGACGTGTTAAACGCCAAGCTGGTGAAACTGCTCGCGATGAACAACTTCTCCAGAAAAGAAATTTGAAGTTGAATTTTTCAACTGTCTTTTGGACACTACCATAAATTCACTCAATGAAAGTTTTGAACAGTTAATTGAATACTCGAAATCTTGGTCTTTTTTATACAATATAAAAAAGATTCCGGAAAAACCAGACCTTCTCAAACTCTGTAGTGATCTCCAATTGAAATTAACTGTAGACTCTAAATCATATATAGATGGTTGTATGTTGTGCGATGAACTCATAAGTTTAATATCTTTTTTGCCTGATCAGAATGTGGTTACTCCTGTCTTTATTTTAAATTTTATCAAAGATCGCAACTTACAAGAGCTGTATCCAAATGTATGGATAGCATTGCGAATATTGATCACTATACCTGTAACTGTGGCTAGTGGGGAAAGGAGTTTTTCTAAGCTTAAGCTGATAAAAACCTATCTGCGATCGACAATATCTCAATCTAGATTGACAAACTTAGCAACTTTGTCAATCGAAAATGAAATTGCGGAAAACTTAGATTTTGATGTCTTAATAAAAGAGTTTGCCGATAGAAAGGCTAGAAAAGTAAAATTTTATTAGTTTTTACTTCCCACCTCTACTATGGTAGGGAAGTAATGGATTCAGTCCGAAAACAATATTTCGAGATTTTAACAGATTTTCACGTTTTGAGACCCTAGCAATCGTTTAAGATCATTTTCTGACTGATGTCTGTATGTGTGTGTGTATGTGTGTATGTGTGTATGTGTGTATGTGTGTGTGTGTGTATGTGGTCAATTTTTCGCCTTCGATATCTTAAGAACGGAACAACATACGGGCATGCCGATTGTTCTATTGTGTTTATCAGCCTTTAACTTAGATCTGATTAGATTTTGAGTCAAATCGGTTCAGTGGATCCTGAGATATTCAAAAAAACGTCCTCAATGTCACGTATTAACATAAGTAAAAAAAAATATAAATGAATTCTAGATGTTATAATATGAAAAAAATGTAAATATTTTTTTTCTCTAAAATGTATAGTTTTCGAGAAAAAAAATATTTTAGTAAAAAAATAAAAAATTGTACGTAAATCAAGGTAACCATGATTTTTGCTATATTAAGCTAGCCATCAATAGATCACCAAACAAAAAAGAGGGCCATGCTTTTTTCAAAGAATAAAAATTAAATTGTGTTTTAAAGACCACCAACAGCTAAGGTTATTTGGGCCTAGTCAAAGAATAAAAAAAAGAGTGTTTATTTTTTGCAAATATTTACTAGGTGGGAAGTATAGGACTGGTCATCAGTCGAATTTTTTTAATAAATGGTTATTTCATTATATCCCTTGCTTTTTTTCGTATGGGTTTCAATGGCAGATAGGGGGCGCCGTAAAAATCTCGCCCAGGGCGCTGATAGTGCTAAAACCGGCACTGTTTATAATAACCTATATTTTGGTAAATTAAATAATTTCCATGAAAATCGCGAAAAACGGGAAAAAGTAGTATATATTTTTGACGCTGTTTCCCTAGGATTCCTGGAAATTATATTTTACCTAGTATAGGACGCCTAAATAGACATTTCCACAAATTTTCAAAACTATTGGACCGACCTAAGGCCCTCAATTATTGAGCTTGACTGACTGTCAAGAAATTGAATTTTGATTTAAGATTTGAAGTTTTTTTTACATCACAAAAAATGGTAGCATTAAATAATGAGTTTAGTCATCTATAAATAATATAATAGTGATTTCCAGCGATTGTGACGTTACCAACACAGTTGGTTCAACTTAAAAGTGCTCCATACAGGAAATAATCATAAATGTCGATTTGATGTTTCCTTATTTATTCTAGAAAAATATGTTTTATATAAAACTTGTAGAAAATCAAATTCGAGCTCAATTTCCTGTATTATATTTGAAAACAGCGTGTGTTATTTTTGAAAAACAGAGTTATACAGGGTGGTGAACGTAACTGCTGCACATAGGGATTTAACCCGTAAAATCAAACTTTCGCGATTTCCTGCTTCCCCAATTAGTTAAGGAAAAATATCTTCAAATAATAGTTTTAGAACATAAAATTCTGCATCTAAATCATTAAACAAAATTAATTTTGCATGCTTTGTAACGGTAGAAATTTGATATGAAAATGTCAAAATTGCCTCAAAAACAGATAGCGATAGCCATGGAACTTGAACAAAATCATAACGTTTTAGCTGTCAGAATAATTTCTAATCATTTTATTCAAGTTCCATGGCTATCGTTATCTGTTTTTGAGGCAATTTTGACATTTTCATATCAAATTTCTGCCGTTACAAAGCATGCAAAATTAATTTTGTTTAATGATTTAGATGCAGAATTTTTATGTTCTAAAACTATTATTTAAAGATATTTTTCCTAAAATAATTAGGGAAGCAGCAAATCGCGAAAGTTTGATTTTACGGGTTAAATCCCTATGTGCAGCAGTTACGTTCACCACCCTGTCCTGTATATATCTAAAAGAAAATCTCTACCAATATTATAAATGCGAAAGTGTGTGTGTATGTTTGTTTAAACTAGTTATATTTTAAAAATAAAAACGTGAAATTTCCACAACTATTTTTAGTTTAAAATGCAACCGAGGTCTAATCAAAACATTGCACACCATACAATTATCTTGCTCAATTAGAGCAATCAGCAGCCTGAACAAGTGAACATCTGAGTAGGTACAGAATTGCTTATGTAATCCTCACAAACCCAGCATGCACTTTGTCTGAACTATTACATACAGACATTGTACAATCTCTGTAATGACGTAATATCTACATGTGCAATATTATAATTAGTACTAGGTACTCATATTATTTTATATATGCATTTTATATACGTGCTAATTTCAAGATAGAGTGAACAAGTGAAGTAAATTTGAAACGATGAAGCATAATATAAAGTGCTAAAAACTCACTGCCATAATTAGGTTCCACAATATTGTTGTTGTCATTTTTGTAAAGTTAAATATCTGGTAACAGGAGAACATATCTTCGACTGTAGAAAATTGTAATTTTATAAAAGCACAGATCTTAAAAGGTATTGAAAATATCCCCTGATATATTTTACTTGTGATTTTCAATTGGATGTGAAGGTATCAGGAGAACATCTTCGGATAGGAGATATTAAATCAACGACCCAGTAGGCTTGCTATTGAAAATTGTAATTTCATAAACAGAAGGTATTGAAAATCTCCCTTGATGTCGTTCAGCTGGATGTGAAAGTATCAGTAGAACATATTCGCATAGGTGGTATTTATTAAATCGGTACTGACTTGCCATTACAAAAATTGTAATTGGAAATCTCCCATGACGTTGTCATTTTTGCTCAATTGTGGATGTGAAAGTAAACATGAAGTATCAGGAGAACATATTCACACACGAGATATTATTAAATCAGTGACTCGCAGCCCTATTACGAATGTTAGCAATAATGCAAGGAGATCAGAACATTCATGATGTGACGTGTGTACAATATCAGGATTCCCGAGGTACTTTGACCCACTGTGTTGAACTAACTTGTATGAGAATGCCCACATCACACACGCGGTACAAATCCCTCGAGGTACCCACTCTATTATACAAAATATATTCTTACTTGAAAGGAACACGGTACATGCGATGCCGCATGACCCGAACTTCGGGATTTTTATTACAGTTTTGACATATTTCATGTTTTTACGGATTCCAGAAATATAAAGCCTCTTAAAAAACTTGACGTTTTTTTCTAAAATAGGGTTATTAAACAAAATAAAAATTTCGAATGATGTGTTTATATACAGCTGTGGATGGAACATTCGCAGTGATGGATTTAGGCCTAGGCCCGCGAGGCCCGGGCCTAGGGCGGCAACATTTGAGGGGCGGCAAAATTAAGAAGGCGTCTGAACCTAACATTTTTCCCGAGCGCTGGAAAGTCAAAATTGATTAAAAGAAAATTTTTCGTTGGAAAGCAGCCAATTATATAATTGATTCGAAACATATGGGAAAAAATCATTTTACCAACCATTGCCACAGTCAGAATTCTAACCTGAACCTTTCCACTTTCGCGGCGGAATGAGCTTACAGTACTCAACCGTGACATGATTACCAAACTAATATTCTCGTTATATGCTTCGGAATCAATAGATTTTCACTACATGCGAGTTTTCTAATATGTTTCGAATCAATTATATGATTGGCTGCTTTCCAACGAAAAATTTTCAATTGCAATTCAGCCGTATAAATCTTATTAATTTATCTTAAGATTGATTAATTTTTCCGCCAACTGTGAGATCGAATTTTATTATTTACTCTCTCACCGTTACACTGTGGAAAAATAACTAATATGTGGAAAAAATAACTCATAATATAATTTTGACAATCATTTTTACATAGAAAAAAAGGGTGGCACATCGGCAAGGGCCTAGGGCGGCATCGAACCTAAATCCGCCACTGAACATTCGTGGACTTTTATGTTTATGTGTAAACAGCTTTATGCATGATCTTGGGTTGATTTTGTCAATAGTCATTTATAGTTCATACTAATTATCACAGAGGGCAGTATATTTTGTCCATGACCGTAGACACTTCTCACTAATGTCAACGTGTAATAAAGGAGAAATAATAACATGTACCTATATTATCCCCGCCTGGAAAATTGTCTAGCGACGCCCTTGGTCACCGTCTCAAAGTTTGTAAGATATTAGGAATTAACTCTAGTTTGAGATATTATATTGTTTTTTTTTTTTGGCAAAATTTAAAAAAACACAATTTTCAAAGTCTAGAAATTCTTTTTAATTTCATAAATACAGTAATATAATTTTCGTGGTTAAAAAACGTACCGAAGTAAAAAGCGATTTAAAATCCAAACAAAAACATATCGAATAAAAACAAAAACCGAACGAAAATTGTTAATGAATCAGTAAATGTTTCAAACAGTGGTTTCAGGCGCCATTTTAGAAACCACCAGATACTTTATCTGTCATCAGAACTTCCATCATCGCTGTGGCCATGACACCACAAATACATCGTGACGCTTTTAGAGCCGGACTTAGGAAAAAAGACTGGAATGCTTCATTTTGTAATTATTTTAAAACAATGAAATTCTACTTAATGTCTCAACTATAAAAATATAGACAACCAGGCCCGGTTTTCTGTCTAGGCCAAAAAGCCACCGGCCTAGGGGCCCAGCTGCCGAGGGAGCCCCTGTCAGGACGGAAATGAAAATTATAGAAAAAGAAGCCCTGCAAATATGTTTTAAGATAGCTCAATTGGCGACTTATGGTATTTTTTTTTTGCTAAATTTCCGACCAATCCAATTCCATTTTTTTGGGATTGGGGGGCTCCTAACTGTCAAGTGCCTAGGGGCGCTGGGTCTCTAAGTCCGGGCCTGTAGACAACAGCCAATTAAGATCTAAGAAGAAAATTTGAGAATGATATTTTTGAAATTAATATTTTTTTGCCATACCCACTATAAAATAACTAATTTACATACATGTATGTCGTCCTGTAATAAGTCAATTATAACAAGTAGGTGTGTGGGAACGTGTGGGAAAGTAAAATTCAATATTAATTAATATAAATTCAATAGTACCTAATTTAGTGTTTTTCAATTTATTATTTTTAATAATAAAGAAATAATCAGATATTTAATTTATCCAAGGTATGCTCGAACCCTCGAACCCTATAATAGTTCGTAGCGTAACTCCTTAAACCGCACGGCTACTGACTGACAGCAGACTAGCAACACATAAGTGCCTATAACAAGTGAAGTTGTCTATACATTGTTTGATAAGCACTGTACAAAAAATTTTGAAAATACTGAAAATGAAATGAAAAGCAGCTATTTTATAGTGGGTATGGCCGAAAATACCATATTATATATCTCGTGCGTAATGATATTATGACACGTGTGACTGTTAAAACTTGCTTAATCGTTTTAACATATTGTCACTACTCGTCAGTATTATACCTCATTCCGCCACTAGAAACACAATCTACGATTAAACTTTCCTTATATTTTTTGTGGACAACCGGTGCCCCCAAGGCCGGTCCTGAAATACAGAGCAAACGTTTCTGATTAAATCTAAAGCTCGATGAACCATATTTGGCGACCCTTTTCCGGACATCCAAATGTGTTCCCGCGACGTAAACAACTGACTGTGATCACAGCTTGCTATCCGTTTACTGGTCAGTACAATATTATGTGAGTACTTCAGGCATTTTTATAGATTTTGTACGATTTCTTCTTATAAAACAGTACACGCTGCGCCATCTTATTTCTCAGACGTTAAATACCTCAGAAACAATTTTTGTAACCAATCAAAGCAGCGTTTTTTGTCATGTGAATAATTTTTCATGACGAATTTAACAAAACATTTTTTTCACTTTTAGATTCTTTAAAACTATAATTATTAGTAGATATTAAACATATTAATAGATACTAAATATAGTGGGCTTAAAAATGACTGAGCGTGTAGCAATGCTGTTGTTTACATGGCGTTGCTATGGTTCCTCTATTACAAGTCCCCAGTTCCCGGGTTCTAGCCCGAGAGCTGGTAAAAGTGTCAATTGGATTTTCAATTTATTATTAAAAAAAAATAATGAATTGAAAATATGAATTGGTGCTAGGCCCAAATAATCTCACCTATTGGTGGTCTTTAAAACACAATTTCACTAAATATAGTAAGCAATTAAACAATCATGCAAAAAGTCCATTTAAATAACTTGCATATCTATATATTGTTTTTTTAATTAATTATTTACTGTTTATTATTATTTATATCTTTAATAAATATAAATGCACAAATACTTGAAAAAATTCTATTTTTTTTTTGTAATTCACTCAATAATCGTTGAAGTATTGAAGTGTAAATGTCAATTTATAACATTTAGTGTAACTTTCACTTCTGCAGTGTGTAGTGTTAACAACATAATATCACTATGTTTGCCGGACGGCATTCATACAGTTCGGCCGTCACAATTACTTGAACTGATGAATCTGTTCAAGTGATAGTTATTTATTTTTTCATTTTTAATTTTTTTATTTAATTATATTTTTTTTATTAAACATGCAAAAAATTGTGTTTATAAACCACCAACAGCTAAGGTTATTTGGGCCTAGCACCAATTCATATTTTCAATTCATTATTTTTTTTTAATAATAAATTGAAAATCCAATTGACACTTTTACCAGCTCTCGGGCTAGAACCCGGGAACTGTGGAGTGGGGACTTGTAATAGAGGAACCATAGCAACGCCATGTAAACAACAGCATTGCTACACGCTCGGCCATTCTCTATTAAACATGCACATATTTAGCTTATTTCAGTGACTTCTATAGGTACGTTCTTAAATTCTTACAACATTTTCAACACTGTAAAAATGAAAATTTATAAATTCCCAAAAAAATTAATCAAATTCAAATATCAAGTAGGTAAACACTGATTGCGTTTCCATAATATCATCAATAAACAAAAAGAGAGATAAAAAGGATGCGACAATCCCTCTTTTGTTCATCTCGCTGATAACAGAGTCATCTGTGGGGGAGATTTTCAGATTACCATGCATTGTTATTTGCACCTATACATACAGTATGTAAACGGCAATACGGGACATAGGAAAAATACAGTCGATTTTTTTTAAATGGATCAACGATATCGATGATCATTATTACATATTATAAGTGGCGGGTTGTTATAGTAACGTATTAAGCTCCTTATTAATATATTTTATTAACTGCTATTCGACTTAGCGAACCATTTTCCTGAGAGTAGTTCCTTGAATTATCCACGAGAGGCAGCACTTGTCGTAGGTACAAACATTATTTATTCCCCATTAGTATCGTGTCATTTTAGTGGTATAACTTAAATATTAAATTATTATTATCATTAAATTAATTAGATAATTAAGTTATACCACTAAAATGATTGGAAATAAATAATGTTTGTACTTATCACAAGTGCTGCCTCTCATGGATAATTGAAAGAACTACTCTCAGGAAAAGGGCAATCATAAGATCCTCTTCGAAGAAACCCGAGCCATAGACAGAACGCTGAGTTATTACCTACGGATATACAGAAAGGCCATAGAAATACAAAAACACACACAGCATTTCAACCGAAAAGATGAAGGCCTCAATCTCAGTAAAACCTGGACACCAGCACTCCGACATACAAAACCAATGACCAATCGTACAAGGACGGAATACGACCGAGTAGAGAACTCACCCCCACCACTACACACTGCGCAGTTGACCAATTACAGAGAGACGGACTACGACCGAACAGAGAACACACTAGTACTAGTCATAAAAGAAGGGAGGACACCAGTCACTGACACACTGACCTGTGAACCGCCAAGGAGGACACTTCGACCGCTGCCACATCGCCTTTGAGAATGTCTACCGCAGTTGTAGACGAAACATCAGGTAGAAATACCACCGGACCACGGCCTACAAGCCCGGAAACCATGAAGACAAGATCAAATGATTACTACCTGCAGTCGGAGGCATTAGATATTTTCTGTTCAACTTATTACTACATTATGCTTTCGATCTTGTCTCCATCTTTTAAGTTCGCTTTTACGCAATCGGATTTTTTATTTTTTTAAATGATTTATTTTTATTTTCTTCCTTTTAGTTGAATCTGCTCATCAAGCCTTTTCATTTAATACCCTACACAAAAGGTTTTACCGATTTTGACAAAATGGCATCTAGCGTCCGCCATATTGACTTTTCCGTGACGTGATATATCCAGTAGCACTTGTGAGACTATGACGAATCTATAGACACTTCATTTTACAAAATCCGTCAAGCCGTTTAGGTTACAGAAGGCGCCAAAAAAATGAAAAGATACACCCGAAAAACATTACCCTCCTTCGACAGTCTCGTAATAAATAATTATAAAACACAAACTAAAATCAATAATTCAAAAATACACACTGAATTGTTGTCCTTTGGCTGTTAGACAGTAAATCAGTCCGTTATAAAACTCCGTTCGTAGATTTGTAATTATTGCAGAAGTATTATTCGATAACCCATCCCTATTTTTGTTGAGAGCTGCTCGCACAATAAGCGTTGTATTGCATAACACATTGAAGGCATAATCTCTCATACGCTCTCGCAGTAAGTTGTAGTAGTGTTCGTTCATATCCTTTTGATATCAGCAAAACAGGTTTGTATGTAAACATACACCCACCTTCTCCTCAATCCGTCTCTCACACACTCCCCTCCCCCGCCATCAGACATACGTCACGTAGTATTTCGTGTCGCAATTGTAAGGCTCTAAGCAGGTATACCAACAAAACACACCTATGTTTGAAATCGTATACCACAACAACAAAATACCAGATTAGAATCCTAGTACCATTAGTACAAGATGGCGGTTTATTGTAGTCCACCATTTTAAGATATTTGTTTTTATTTATTAACCCGCTTTAAAGTTGTGAATTTAAATAGGCCTCATCTAATTAACACTATAGAACTTAACGAAACTTCCGCCATATTGAATTTTCCGTGACGTCATATAACCTATGTCACTCTCGTGATTAAGATGAATTTAATGACACCTCATTTATTAAATTCCATGCAGCCGTTTGGATGCTACAAAGGAATAAAGAATCCCACGTACATACATACTTACATACATAGCGCGAAAAACATAACCCTGCCTTTGCTTTTGCGTAGTCGGGTAAAAAAACTAGCTAAATGTATTTATAAACTAGAAAACTTACCTACAGTTTACATTGTTGGGTTGTTTGTGTTAAATGATAAAATTAACAGTTAAGTAACGGTTACGATCTAAAGCTCATACAAAGCATCCGTAACCGTAACAATAAATAGTTTAAAGCTTCGCATTCACAAATAGCTTAATAAAATACTTTACAACCTACTATAATCGCATTTATCTCCAAGCAACAAGCTTTAAAAGAAACGTCATCGGGCTTTTTTTAATAGCTTTTGGTACAATGTAAACGCACATTCTAGAAAAAGCTTAATGGATAATTTGTATATACAACAAGCAGGAGCGTATTTTTGAGTCCCCAGGGCAGTGCAGGGCAGAGAAACTTAAATTTCTAAGTTCAGTCGGCAGTTTATGTGTGAAATTTTTAAAATGAAAACTTCCTTAGGCGCGTTAGGCACTCTTTGCCTGGGTACTGAAAATATATGAAGCGTCCGCAATTTTGCGTAAGAATTCGCAACATACTTAAATCATAAAAATGGCAGTCTTCACACTGCCACTCATAGCGTAGTTGATTTAGTCTTTGCGTTCTATGCATAGGAACCTGGGTTCGAGACCTGATGGCAGCGTAGAATTCTTGGCGTTTATTTTTCTAAATTCTACATGATATTTATTTATATATTTTTTTATTTTTGTTATATTCTTTCTTTGACAATAATTAAAATTTTTTTGAAATCAAGGTGGAATTAATTAAAAATACAATTTTAGTATTTTAGTAATAAATTATTTTTAGTTCATAAATGCGCTATAATAGATGACACCAAAAATTTGAAAATCTGAAGTTTTCACTTCTGTCGTGTGGTCATAAGCACACACCAATTTTTTGAAAAGGTTAACTTATTATATTATTTATTATATTGATGTATTAATTTAAAATATGCTTAAAATATTTTAATGAATATAAATCTAATTAATTAATTAATATAATTAATATTATAGTAATAAATTCGCACTACATCACTTTTTTATAAATAATAGATTAAATACTGAATTATGAAACATACAACGATAATAATAACAAAATTTTCAAAATCAATAATTAATATCACATCATATATTACATAAATAAAATTCAGGCATCACACAAAAACGGAACGGGCGACTTTTTTTGTAGACTTGAGTTTGACAAACATAAAATACAAGCAATAAGTAGGTACCTACGTTGCCAAATTTACTAAGGTTCAGAATTATGTGTTACACAACTTAAAAGAAGTTTCACTTCAATAACAAAACAGTATAACACGCTGATACACCGTTGCCAAATTTACGTTCCAGGTCATCGTAATGGCAGCGGTTCACACTTAGGTATATATTCAGATGTGATAAACTTTATAGTGGCAGGAGTACAAACACGTAGTGAAGCGGTGCAGAAAGCAATATGTTGATAACACACAACCCCGTATACACGCACATTGGCTGTACTCTATACTCCTACATATTATGTAACGTTGATATCTTAAAGGTATCTAGATGGAATGTCGCTATTCATTTACATAACATTTGTTGTGCCGCCAACATATAAAAATATCTATAAGTTTATTTACATTTATTTTTATTTTATTTATTTATTTATTTATTATTTTTTTTATTTTTTTATTTAAATACAAATTTTAACACGGACGTCGTGAACAAATAATAAATAAATGAATATGCATAATGACTGCAAACAGTATATGAAAACATCTGTTGTAAAGAACAATGAAGTCACACAATGCTATAATCAGGAAAAAATCATTAATTCAAACCTACGGTGACATAGGTTTGAATTAATGAGTTAAAGTTATTTGGGCCCAGCATCAATTCATATTTTCAATTTATTATTTTTTTTTTAATAATAAATTGAAAATCCAATTGACACTTTTACCAGCTCTCGGGCTAGAACCCGGGAACTGGGGACTTGTAATAGAGGAACCATAGCAACGCCATGCAAACAACAGCATTGCTACACGCTCGGCTATTCTCAAGTCCGATTTTCAGTGTCTATAGTGACGATGAATAATTTTCTTTTTAATGTTACTTTTTGTTTGAAGTTATAACTTTAATATGATAAACTTTTTTCAAATTTGCAAATTTTCATTTTGTTTAACCACACAGATTTTTTATCAATTATTTTTATTCAAAAGGATAAAAATCTTTGATGACCTGAGAAAATTACGAAATTGATCACACAATGGATAAGAAAAAACTTTTTGCCAATTTTAATTAATTATTTTTATTTTATTTTAATTAATTATTTTTCGAGCAAGATCGATTTAATTTTATTTTAATTTATTGTAGACGCGTCGACAACTTAGGTTATTAGCGTCTTAAGGATCGATTTAAAATTCTACAATGCTTTTCTTATGGACTTTCTAAGGTCAAAGTAAATCAGATTTTCTGACAATGCTTTCTGCAACCCAGCATAAGGTACCCAAACTTAAAGTATATGATTCAGATTCGGAACAGTACCGTTCAAAAAAATTAGCCACTTTGTTTTATCTGTCACACAGTAATAGATATTTACAAAATATTTCTATTTTTTGTCGATGCTACACAAGCAAAAGGTATGCTCCGTCTATTTCCTGGTGAGGTCTAAGATATGTATGTACACAAGTCGTACACAAGATAGTTTTATCGCACTATAAAACCGCACGGAGCGCTGACATTCGTAGATGGGTGTTTCTCAGACTCAACCCGTTGCAACCATTGACATAGAAAATTGACTGCCCAACAGGCCAGACAGCGTGTCGTTCTGTAGAAAGAGATAGGCAATCTAGAACCACGGGGATTCAGATTCGGACGAATACATCACAGATATGCCATAGGGATTCAGACTCGGACCAATAGCATCACAGATATGCATTCACAGGGATTCAGATTCGGACGAATAGCATCACAGATATGCATTCACAGGGATTCAGATTCGGACGAATAGCATCACAGATATGCATTCACAGGGATTCAGACTCGGACCAATAGCATCACAGATATGCATTCACAGGGATTCAGATTCGGACGAATAGCATCACAGATATGCATTCACAGGGATTCAGACTCGGACCAATAGCATCACAGATATGCATTCACAGGGATTCAGACTCGGACCAATAGCATCACAGATATGCATTTACAGGGATTCAGATTCGGACGAATAGCATCACAGATATGCATTCACAGGGATTCAGACTCGGACCAATAGCATCACAGATATGCATTTACAGGGATTCAGATTCGGACGAATAGCATCACAGATATGCATTCACAGGGATTCAGACTCGGACCAATAGCATCACAGATATGCATTCACAGGGATTCAGATTCGGACGAATAGCATCACAGATATGCATTCACAGGGATTCAGACTCGGACCAATAGCATCACAGATATGCATTCACAGGGATTCAGACTCGGACCAATAGCATCACAGATATGCATTTACAGGGATTCAGATTCGGACGAATAGCATCACAGATATGCATTCACAGGGATTCAGACTCGGATCAATAGCATCACAGATATGCATTCACAGGGATTCAGATTCGGACGAATAGCATCACAGATATGCATTCACAGGGATTCAGACTCGGACCAATAGCATCACAGATATGCATTCACAGGGATTCAGATTCGGACGAATAGCATCACAGATATGCATTCACAGGGATTCAGACTCGGACCAATAGCATCACAGATATGCATTCACAGGGATTCAGACTCGGACCAATAGCATCACAGATATGCATTTACAGGGATTCAGATTCGGACGAATAGCATCACAGATATGCATTCACAGGGATTCAGACTCGGACCAATAGCATCACAGATATGCATTCACAGGGATTCAGATTCGGACGAATAGCATCACAGATATGCATTCACAGGGATTCAGACTCGGACCAATAGCATCACAGATAATTCACAGGGATTCAGACTCGGATCAATAGCATCACAGATATGCATTCACAGGGATTCAGATTCGGACGAATAGCATCACAGATATGCATTCACAGGGATTCAGACTCGGACCAATAGCATCACAGATATGCATTCACAGGGATTCAGACTTGGACCAATGGCATCACAGATAGTAGTCATTTTATTTTATCTCGATTACATTGTCAATACATCGCTGACTGTAGATCAATCCATTCTCTATATCAATAGTCGCAACTGCCTTATTGCTGGCCGTAGGGAGTTTCTGCTATCCTGTGACGTAATATGCGTTTGTGTGTGTGAAAGAGTTCCTGTGATTTCATCTGTACGGTTATGTAGAGACTGTTTATTTCACAAGAAGGGAATAGCATTACAGGATTTTACCGGGGAAGTAGAACGTACATAACGAATTTGAAAAATCGATAAATAAAATAGGTCTACCAGGTGGCTGCTTTCAACAGACGTCTAAATAAGATAGAGCGATGCATTATATTATGTATTTTTAATTAATTATGAAAGTTCATCTCCTGATGATGCTAACATGGTTAGCGAAACGTGCCTCGAAAAAAAAGTTTTTTGAGTTTTGTGGTTACAAAGACATCGAATTTTTCGAATTTAAATAATATAAATTTACCGTTATTTTTTTTTTGCGATTTTGTTTTAAAAAGTCTAAAACCTGGCAAATTTATTCCTTATGATAGTAGGTATTTTTAACGATGTAATATTAAATTTGAGCATAAACTTTTAAAAAATTCAGAAAATAACGCTTTTTGTTTAGCTATAGTTCCGAAAATTAAAAGTCTCTACAAAATTTCTAAAATACCTACTACCATAAGGAATAAATTTGCCAGGTTTCAGATTTTTTAAAACAAAATTGCGAAAAAAAAAATAACCTCAAAGTGTTAAAAATCGTACAAGTACTTATGCTATTTACACTTTTTTTATTTATTTAGAAACATTTTTGCCCACGAGAGCATTAATATTCGGACCATTTTAAGGACACTCCTACTTTACATGTCCTAGCACTGGTCTTCCAAGTTGGGCAGGAAATCCTCTTTTTGTATAATAGTTGTATATTTTGTATTTTTTTTACTGAGGAATAAATAAATTTGAATCCCTATATTATTAAACGAGCAAATCTTGTATATATGTACCTATGTACCTATATAAATATTTTCTCGAAAACGGCTCTAACGATTTTGATCAAATTTACGGAAAAGGGGTTTCGGGGGGCAAAAATCAATCTAGCTAGGTCTCATCCCTGGAAAAATTCGTTTTCTTATCGATTTTATCATTTTAAAAAACAGTTTTCTTAACGTTATAAAACAGTGTCGTATGGTGAGTAGGCTTTGGAAAAAACAAACTATTTTCATTATTTATGTCAAATTACTCTGACAATCAATCTTTAACTTATTAAAATAATCAGTATTTTTTGAAAAGTAAAAAAATAACAACAATAAAATCTAAACATAATTATACTTACATAATTATGTTTAGATTTTATTGTTGTTATTTTTTTAACTAATATTTAAATAAATAGGTACATTACTTTTATATTACCTATATAAAATATGTTGGTACATACGTTATGTAGTATGACGTATACTGACGTATAATAATATTATCTACTTATATAGGTATGTAATTTTTTTTCTTAAAAACGACTAACGATTTTGATGAAATGGGAACTTTAAGTACTATTTTTTTGAACTCATCCGAGCTAAGCTCGGTCATCCAGATATTTTGAATGTAAAGCAGCTATTTTATAGTGGGTATGGCAAAAATCAATTTATTTTAAATGGAATCATAACCTACTAAAAACAAAGTATAAAAATATCTTGTTTTCCATAAACAAACACATTATCAGTTGTTAGATAGGAAGAGATGTCGTTTAGATGCTGCATTTACATATCTTGAGTGCTCTTGCTTCGAGACTGCATGTTGAAGATAACATTGATTGACAATGTGAGACGTGCATAGAGCAACGTATGTTATCTCAAGTTGGTACACTTGTATTCAGGAGTATAGCGTATCAGATAACTTACGGATTTACTGTAGCAGAGCATACTATCTCGTAGGATACAAAGAACTATCGTTGGAGGCCAACCCGATCCCAGCAGGGGCGTATTTTAAGACTACAAACCCAGTGAAAATTTAATTTTTGCTTTCTCATACACGAAGCATCGGGAAACTTGTGTGGTCGTGGAAAAATTCGATTTTGAGTTTATGGTAAAAAGTTCCCCAAACTCAAAAAAATTTTTTTTTTAAATGTCTGTTTATGGTAAGTCGTTCGTAGTTCCGATGTATGGGAAATTTTGTGGTCGTGGAAAAATAATTCAATTTTGAGTTTTTGGTAAAAAATTAACTAAACTCAAAAAAAAAAAATTTTTTTTTAAATTACTGTGTATCATAAGTAGTTTGTAGTTCTGATGTATGGGAAATTTTGTGGTCGTGGAAAAATAATTCGATTTTGAGTTTTTGGTAAAAAATTAACTAAACTCAAAAAAAAATTTTTAAAAAATATCTGTGTATCATAAGTCTTTTATACTTGTAGTTCCGATGTACCTATAGGAAATTTTGTGGTGGTGGGAAAATAATTCGATTTTGAGTTCCCTAAGCCCAAAAAAATATTTCTTTTTTTTTAAATGTGCGTTTATGCTCGTATGTAGTTCCGAATAGAATACAATAAATTGACATTTTAGCTATAATAATATTTGAATAACAAGTTTAGAAATTGAAAAAATTACATATGGTGGAAGTTCCGGTGCTGGTGGTGGGAGAACGTGTCTTTAGTAGTTTTACAAGATTTTTTTTTCAAATAGGTCTTAAAAATTTAAAGATAAAATAGGTAGATTTTTTTCCTTTAAAACTTAAAATTACAGACATGGTTACGATGTTATTTATTTGTATTGAAAAAATAAATGACCGCAATATCAACTATACAAAAAAGACAGTGAATTAACATAATTTAATTTCACAGAAAAAACTAATTTTATTTATATATTTCAACGAAAGAAAATTTATACAAGTTTTATCCAGATTGATAAATCACTTAACTGCTTAAAGTTATTTGGAAAAAGAAAATTTCATCAGAAATGCGCAAGGAGAAAAGGGAAACAAAGAGAGGAAAAACTATACCCCAAACTAGATTTATCTATCAACGTAATGAAATACAACAGCAAATAAAGTCCTACTAAAGCAAAAGGAAAATGCAAATTGCAGTGGCGTGTAAAAAATGTATGAAACTATTTTGTTTATTTATTTAGTGTCACCACATGCCGGAGTGATTTAGTATCAATTCATTTTTTAAATTTATTATTACTGTCTCAGAACAAAGATAGCTATAGAAGCAGCATATCACGTCGCTTGTGAAACCACAACTATACACTAAAGTACGACTTACCAGGTCATTATGATCATTCGTTGCTTGTATTGCAGTGTGTGGGGGTGTGTGTGTGGGGGTGTGTGTGTGAGGGTGTGTGTGTGGGTGTGTGTGTGTGGGTGTGTGTGTGTGTGTGTGTGTGTGTGTGTGTGTGTGTGTGTGTATTTAAGTATGTACGCATAATATGTGAGAGAAGGAGGTAATGTGTGTTAGTGTGTATATATATATGTATATCTCCCAATATTTAAAATATGATGAAATTAATGTGTGCCCAAATTTTCGTGTAAATGATACGCCAATGAATAAGAAGCACAGCAAAAACAAAGTATTTATATTTTTCTCAATTTTCGTAAATACGTCATTGACCTACATATCGTTATTAAATTCTGAGTAGCCATTTTGTTTATGACTTTTGTTCCGAAACTTCGTTATTTTTTGGATGTCGATAGTGATTTTTACACCCACGTTCCCCACACTACAAGAATTAATTTGCAGTGGATGAAAAACAAAATTGATTTATTGTAAATTATAGACGCGTCGACTAAATTACATCACAAAACATCCATGAGCGGAGGCGGGATTTGAACCCACGATAGTCTGACGCTAACTACTGGACGCTAACTACTGGACTGAAAATCAAAAGTTTCTATTTTCTAAATATTGATTTCTTTTACAAAAATGTCCCCGGTAGATACTCTCCAGAGATGCAAATACGTGTTCGTGTTTGAGCCGAGTAACCCCGATTCAGCGAGAGTCACCGTCGGGTGTGAATGCGAACGGTTCACTTTCGTTCACCACCCAGGCAAAGCGGGCCTAAGGAAGTTTTGACTTCAAAAAACCTTGTATTAAACCGAGCGAGTGAACCTTCGGGCAAAGTCGACGTTCATGAAGCCACAAGCAAAAACCATAATATAATATATAAAGCATGTGAAGCCGCGGGTTCAGGCTAGTATTCAATAAAAATCAACCCAAAATGGTGCAGTTCTGGGGTGAAAAGAAACTTTGCATCGGTATTCCTATCCGTTCTTCGTTGTCGATTCAATAGGACGAGCTCAGAGCGCATGACTATGTTGCGAAGCGTATCGTTTTTTCCGCCCTTGAGATTGAGTTAGGCCACCCTACTCGTCCTTGTGACCTCATAGTACACGACGCGGAAGTGAGCTATCGATATTATACAGTGAATTTTATTTTAGACGCGACATAGGCATGTTTTGTTTACCTAGTATTTATAGAAAACATAAATGCATTGAGAAAATCTCTACCCCACTTAACAAAATAACACCTGACTAACAATAATAACTATCAACAATATTTTATAAAAATATAATTTTATAAAAATAATGTTGTAATTTTTTTTTTTAATTAAAATATTGATAGCGATGCATGTTTTTGTTCAGATGTGGCATTTTAAGCGAAACGATTTTCTCTAATGCATTAATGTTTTCCATAACTACCCATTATATATATTATCAGTATAAATTCACGCCGAATCCAAACTTTGCATCTATTTTAGGATATTTTGATGTTTTAAGTTCTTTTATTTTTGAGAAACTTTAAACGAGCGTAACTTCTAAACTAAAAAAAAATTAATAAAAAGGGGGCTGAGCAGTCGTCAAAAAACGGGCATTCACGCGAGCGAAGCCACAAGTACGGCCAGTAATTTGAAAAATATAAATAGAGAATAGATCATATTATTTCAACAAAAAATATGTTACATGTCTAAGCGTACAGAATGTAATCCCGGTGACTATATAGGTTATAAATATGTCGACATATAACTCTATCGATTTCCTCTTGCTCATAAATGGCATTCAACTTTCGGTAATGTTCACATCCACTTTCAGTAGGTGACTATCGGACCCCACATCCCACCTATTTCATCACTACCCCACAAACTATCATCTCTCATACATATTTAAAGAGATATGATTTTAGTTTGATGCTAGAAAATAGAATAAACAGAACGTGTTCTTGTTAAGTCTGAATTGTTTCATGAATATGTCATTTATTTTATTAAAAAAGTTTCCGGAATAACCATAGTTATGTACATTAAAAAAATGTGTGAGCCTCATTCACATATAACCTCACGGGGGAAGTGAAAACATAAATACAGATATTATGTAGATAAATGTATTATTGATAATTTTTTGACAAAAGTAATATTTTTGTTAATGTTATCTGCTTATTCACATTGTTTCCATAGCAATTTTGAATTTAATAAAAAATTTCCTCTCTACCGAAGCATTTCCTCTTTATCGTAACGAAAGATATCAAATAGATACGTCGCTAAAGAAGTTTTCATTTCAAAACACCGTCTGTCCGGTTTCCAGGACTAGGCACATGTACATCGCCGTCCATCCGGCTTCCAGGACCAGGCACATGTACATCGCCGTCCATCCGGCTTCTAGGACTAGGCACATGTACATCGCCGTCCATCCGGCTTCCAGTACCAGGCACATGTACATCGCCGTCCATCCGGCTTCCAGGACCAGGCATATGTACATCACCGTCCATCCGGCTTCCAGGACCAGGCACATGTACATCACCGTCCATCCGGCTCCGGGACCAGGCACATGTACATCGCCGTCCATCCGGATTCCAGAACCAGGCACATGTACATCGACGTCCATCCGGCTTCCAGAACCAGGCACACGTACATCGCCGTCCATCCAGCTTCCAGGACCAGGCACATGTACATCACCGTCCATCCGGCTTCCAGAACCAGGCACATGTACATCGACGTCCATCCGGCTTCCAGGACCAAGCACATGTACATCACCGTCCATCCGGCTTCCAGGACCAGGTACATGTACATCACCGTCCGTCCAGCTTCCAGGGCCAGACATATGTACATCTTATGAATATGACGTTACATTACTATTAAATTAAAACTTCCTTTTAAATCTTCTAGGTATTTTCTTTATCAACTTAACATACAAACGCGCTTTTTGGTTAATTTTGGGCCCAGAAAAAATATTACCTTTTTTAAAAATATATTACCTTTTTAAACACGAATTTGTTACTTTTTGTGAAAGCAATCTGGCAACGCTGGGCAGCATATTATAAAGAAGACTTTTATACAAAATTAAATTCCCCTTCAACAATAGTGCTTATATAAAGAGTAACATAGTAGGTACCGACTAGTAGGTATCACAGACCGTTTTACACACAAACTTTTCACATACATTTCCCATTTTCTTCGACAACAAACAGACCATTATTTTCACTTAACTGCAACTGGGGAACCTACCTTTACCAATTTCAAGAGGGAGCGATCCTGTGAAACATTCTTCTCGTATTAGCAGCTGATCCTAGTTGATCAATTATACAGTAGATATGTAAACGGTTTTGAAAACAACATCAAGAACACTTACAATTTTGTAGTAGGCTATAGGCCATAAGATCTAATGTAAATAATATGTAGTTTTTTTTATTTAGCAGGTTCCTAGATAGTATTCTTAATAATCAACCGTTGTTATGAAAAATTGTTTAAAAAATTTACTGTACTATTTTTAACTTCCCATTTGAAGTTATTGTAATGGGTCCGAAAATCGAAATCAAAATGTATAACAAATTTTTATGTTTCAAGGTCACTACACTATTTTTAGAAAGATGTCTGTGTGTGTACGTACGTACGTATGTATCCATTTCTTTCTAAGACGAAATCTCGAGAATGAAAAATGATATCGACTACGTTAGAGTGCCAATCGACGCGTATTAATGTAAATATGATCTGAAAGAAATGTTTTCAAAATCGGTTCAGCCGTTCTTTTTTCTTAACCAAATAGACTCCAAAAAAGTAGATTTTACACAATATCTCACGAATAAAAAATTATATCGACTTCGTAAGGGTGTCAATCGAGGCGTGTTAACATCATTTTAATCCGACATAAATTTTATAAAAATCGGTTCATCCGTTTTTTTTTTAATTATTGTTAAAAATAAATAATAATTATGTTTTAATGATTAAAATGATTACTTTTCTGTGTAATATCTAATTTAATTATTATTATTAAATATTAATCAAGCTGGGAAGTTCGTCGCGTGGACCTCAAGGGTCGCACTCTAGTCCTAATAAACGACCCACCTCACGGCTTGTTAGATGTTATTCACGTTAAAAAGTTTCACTTCAAAAATAAGAGAACAAACATTAGTTTTGTGTTTTTAGTAAACAGTAGATCTTAATAATTCTCAAAGGGAAAATAGAGATAATACGTTCATTAAATTGTGATCAAAAGTCTAGTTAAAACGCATCTGCACAAAACTATGTTCTACTTTTTAGTTGCACAAACTTCTGCGCTAAGTGCAAAGTTCAATGATCACGATGTGAAAGAGTGAAAGAGATTCACTCAAGAGTGAAACAGACATAGTAAATCAGAGTAAACGCAGTGTAATACCATTCGTTCCAGTCTATTGTCACAAACTCTGAACTATTTTAAACATACGCTGTACTACAGACGTTGTGAAATGGAGTTTGGAAACTATTAGTTTTTCCTTCTTCCAAGACGCGACTCACCGCCTGTCTTTTCCCGGAAAAGAACACTATTATAAAAAAACCGGTCAAGTGCGAGTTAGACTCGTGCATCGCGGGTTCCGTACAATAATAAATAAAAAAAGAGTTAGGTAGGGGTAAAAAATTAACAGATTTATATAAGCTTGTACGAAGATTCACATCTACAACCATAGCCTAGTGGTTAGCGTGCTTAGTTCCGCAGCCTATGGACTGGACTGCCGTGGGTTCGAATCCCACCTGCGCTCATGGATGTTATTTAGTTTTAAGATAGTTGTTATTTAGTGTAGTTGAAAGACGCTAATGACCTGAGATGTCGACGCGTCTATAATCTACAATAAATAAATAAACACATCTACAACCTAGCTATAATGAATTAACACTCGCATGTAGTGAAAATCAGTTGATTCCAAAGCATATAAGAAGAATTTTTGATTAGTAATCATGTCATGGTTGAGTAAATGTAAGCTCATTCCGCCGCGAAAGTGGAAAGGTTCAGGTTAGAATCCTAACTGTGACTATGGTTGGTAAAATGATTTTTTTCGATATGTTTGGAATCAATTATATAATTGGCTGTTTTCCAACAAAAATTTTCAATTGTAAATCAGCCGTATAAATCTGATAATTTATCTTGTTTTAAAAGTTTTTTTTTTACTTATATTTTATTTTGTTCTTTTTAATGTTTCAAAATTTTTCCGTATCAAATTTAATTAAATTAATTTTTAAAGTAAAGAAATATACAGAATATTTGAGGAATAAAAAACAAAAACAGTGCAGCATCGAAGTTTTAGATCTTTAATCTATCACTCTAACAACTAAGCTAGGCTGACGACGTTTGACACTGTCGTTCAATCGACTGACTTGGTACAGGTATAACTATACCTAGCATAGTACTGTATAGAAGACAAGTATACGGTAAAATAATAATTTACAGAATACGTTTCTTTTCGCAAACTCTTGGACTGATGATAATGCTAATAGGTTTCCTGTAATCTGTAACTTAATACCTTAACCCTAATAATGTTAAATTTTTAACTTTAGAAACCTAGAAGATAAGGGGGTAATTGAGTTTTTCCGCACATTTTAAGCTATATCTTTAATACCAACTCACCAAAAAATTTGAAAAAAAATTTTTGGAATCCACAAAAGTAGCTCTGTCTAACGATACCCCACACGATACAATAAATTCAACTTTTTTTTATGGGACCAATAAAAATACTTAAAAAATATTTCATAACCGTTGATTATCAAATCATGTGCGCGTTACAAAGACCTAGGCATCATGCCAAATTTCAAATTCTTATGTCTCGCAGTTTTCGAGAAAAACGTCTGACAGACAGACGGACGGATGCAAGAGTGATCTTATAATGGTTCCGTTTTTCCGTATAAGGTATGGAAGTCTAAAAATTGAAAATCCAATGCGTCCGGTGTTTTTATAGCAAAAAATTATATGTGCAACAAATGCGGCTCAGCTGACAATCACCAAACTCATGGGAAATCTCGCGTTTTCCGCACTAGTTTCACAATAAACTATTCCTTTTTTTATCGACACAATTGTTACCCTGTGATGATATTATAAATTGTGTTTTAAAGACCACCAACAGCTAAAGTTATTTGGGCCTAGCACCAATTCATATTTTCAATTCATTATATTTTTTTTTTTAATAATAAATTGAAAATCCAATTGACACTTTTACCAGCTCTCGGGCTAGAATCCGGAAACTGGGGACTTGTAATAGAGGAACCATAGTAACGCCATGTAAACAACAGCACTGCTACACGCTCGGCTGTTCTCAAGCCCAATAATTTGTCGAGACGAGGGTTCTCACTATAGACGAGAAAGACACGATCGGCTATTCTCAAGCCCGATGACATTATAGAGTAATAAATATTTAAATATATTCAATCGAATGTTTGCAAATAAATTTCCACTTTAAAAACTGAGTAAATACTAAAAAAATCCGGAAACGGATGTACAATAAGAACAAAAACAAATATGAAAGAGCGGAAGTGACGTGATGGCGTTCAACTGCAACACATGTAAAGCCTTTCAACACATCGATTGACACAGATAGAGGTAGAGAGAGAACAACGCTCGATTTCTCGATTCTTAACGCTCAGTTGAAGTTTCTGTCTGTCAAAATCTAATCCTGAAACGGAGTGATTCATCGCAAATCCGCGCTTTGTATCTCCCCAACTCCCCCCTCCACGCCTTCGAAACCCGGTCCCCAATTCTACATAGCGATGCTTGTCATTGCAGTATTTTCGGTGACAACAAAACAAAATGGATTATGGAGTCGTTTCAATAATTTTTACTTCCTGCCTCTACTATGATAGATAAGTATTGGATTCAGTCCGAAATTTTTTTTCAGGATATTAATAGATCTTCATGTTATGACATCTAGGAATCATTTGAGACCATTTTCTTTACAATCTTTACAACCAGGCCGCCTAAGGTCGATAGCAGCGTTGCTATCAATCAACTATCAAAATGGGACATGTATTAAATACATGTGTTGTAGAGTAAGCCGTGATATTCCAGGCATGTGATGTCAGCCGCTTGAAAGAAAAAAAAAAGGTGTGGTCTATTATTTAACTTCAAAAATGTATTGTGAAGCCGTTTTAAATGCTGGACAAAACATCCAACTGCATTATTTAAGTCAGACGGGGCTTTTTCTAAAGACATAATAAAAAAAATAGGTAAAAAAACTTTTAAGTTAAACGATTTTATTTTAAATCATCAGCTGTACCAAAAACTAGAAAATAATTAGGACACAAACCAAGGGGGACTTTGTGTCGCTGCGTCAGCGGAATAAATAAAAAAACGTGGGGCGCATAAAAATCTGTATAACGACTGTATAATAAATAAGAACGGCTTGTCTAGAAAAATGTGTTTCCAAACCCACCAACAGAAATATTTCAAATGCGCCCCACGTTTTTTTTATTTATTCCGCTGACGCAACGACACAAAGTGCCCTTGTTTTGTGTCCTAATAATTTTCTAGTTTTACGTACAACTGATGATTTAAAATAAAACCGTTTAACTTAAAAGTTTTTTTACCTATTTTTATTTTCTAGTTTTTAGTTTGATTTCTGTCCCGTATCATTATGCAAATACCTCATCCTGTCAACTGTCCACCTCCTGATTCCATCATCAGACCCTCGTTACCAAGTTGAAATTATCATAATATTGTATTGTCACGGGAACTCAATGTGTGTGCAAAGTTTCATAACAATCGGTTAAGTAGAAGTAATTGAAAAAGCTGTCGCAAGATTTGAAACAACGATAGTAGAGTGCCCGCGGTGAGAAATGAAGCCAGGCACGTCATCAATAATATGCTAGTGAACGCCTGCTTGCCCGCAGACAGTGCCGTGTACACAAAACTGCACATTGGGTTTTATGACGTTAGGTACAATTTTGGCAAACTGCTATTAGATCTCCAAAACAGCCAATAGCAAGCTAGAAGGCGGGCGCAATGCATTCACGTTACTATGACGCGGTGGCTTCATCTTTCGCCGCGCGAGGTCTAACAAACAAATATACGGGGTCAAGCTAAATAAAACCGTTTAAAAAGTCGTTCACAGGCTCATTTTATGATAAATCTGCCCTAACTCATTTTATTCTGTGACCCCAGATTTATAGGGACTAAACTCGCCATCTTCGATTGTCGTATATTGAAATCTATTATATTCGCATCTTAAGCGCGAACAACTAATTCACTTACAAAATCGCTGTATATACCTATAGTTGATTTTACCTCCCCTCCCATACTTCCGCGATTCCCCTATTCTCATTGCATCAATTTCTATTAATAAGCAAGGATTTATCTTCGATTGCTCATTGAGCTCTAGTATTCCATATCTAAAGCGCTCGTTTATTTAAACGACATCACAAAACATCCATGAGCGTGATGGGATTCGAACCCACGACAGCTTTCTCCAAAGGCCAGCACGCTGACCATTACACCAAACGATTACGTATAAGTTAAAGGTTTTTTTTTCAAGCGCGTTTTTGAAATCTCGATCCGATATGGTCGAGATCTCGAACGAGATTTCAAAAACGAGATTGCCTGCCCGCGGGATTAAATCTCGAAAAATAGCTCGAGATCTCGAGAGATCGAGATTGCATTCCCTAATCACAATAGTATAATATTATATCTAGTGGCGTAATGAGGTATATAACTGACGAGTAGTGACAGTATGTTAAAACGAGCGATATAGCAAGTTTTAACAATCATACGAGTCATAATATCAATACGCACGAGATATATAATTATATGGTATTTTTGGCCATACCTACTATAAAATAGCTGCTTTTTATTTCATTTTCAGTATTTTCAAAAATTGTTGGCAATTCATTTTGTGTCGCCAACTTCACTTCTATAGTAGGCCGAAAGTAGCTGTCAGTAGCTTATAGCGGGCGCATCAAGGCAAATAAACATAAATCACTATAGAAATGGTTTGCTTTCCCACACTAGTGTATGAAAGATACGTTCCCGCACACCATCCTGTCAAAAGTCACTTTACATACATGCAGCTATTTTATAGTGGGTATGGCAAACAAAAAATACCGTAAACAATAATGAAACACATCCTACAATAAGAAATTCGATAAAATCAGATACTGTCAATACTTCAGTTAAAAAATCCAAGTCAAATACTAATTGATCTTTGATCTTAAAAAGGCTATTCTCTAGCCAATTTATAAAAGAGGCCAATCGAGCAGTTAGTGAAGTGTGCAGTAAACAAGAAAAAGCTCGAATGCTTGAAAGAGGACACACAGTAGCGTCTCGTTCCATCCGGGGACACATAATAATTATATTTTTTATAACTCCTGCTTCTAAAGTTCAATATTCGAGCACTGTGAGGCGGGCATAAAGAGGCGTATTTTAGTCACCGTGCGTGAAAGTCCAAAGCGTGCGTAAAAGTACCGTCACAGTGCGTAAAAGTCCAAAGTGTGCGTAAAAACATCTCTACATCTCATAAATTCGAAATTTCCGCACTTTGTACAATACAAGCACTTATAACTGGCTATCGATCGATGTGTTCCTATATATAGTATCGCGTATACGAAGTCCACATCATGAGAGAGTCATGTTTTTAATGATTTATACGGAAGTTAATAACTTTAATAAAAATAAACTAAATCGTAACTTAGTCTGTAATTGTAAAGTTCTAAGGACTAGAAGAGCGAATTTTCCGTTTTCATAATTTTTTTTCTCTCTATTAAACTTTAGAAGCAGTCGTTATAAAAACTTATGTTCGATACGTCCGCTTAAAGTGAGATATCTAGTAGGGTTAATTTGAGGCACTCGCTAAAGGGACTGACGCATACACAACGAGATCTCGTGCGCTTACCCCCACTCGCCTAACGGCTCGTGTGGGTATACAGCACACTCTGGTTGTGTATGCGTCAGTCCCTTAGCTCGTGTCTCAATTTAAGCCTACTAGAATACCTCACTTTACGCACACGTATCGAAAATAACTATTAGTTAACAAGTTTCTTGGACAAGCATGATTATAAACAGTAGGTACTTTTTGATGCAATGTGTTACTAGCGCAGAAAAATTGCGATTACGAACGAGGGTAGCGTTTGCTTGCCAGACTGCAACGAGGGCTGCTATCACCGCAATTTCGTCCGACAGGGGAAAGACAAGATTGTCAAGTCGATAATGCAGTTTTCCGCAAGTAGTGCAATGTGTTACTAGCGCAGAAAATTTGCGATTGCGAACGAGGTTAGCGTTTGCTTGCCAAACCGCAGCGAGGGCTGCTATCACCGCTATTTCGTCCGATAGTGGAAAGACAAGGTTGTCAAGTCGATAATGCAGTTTTCAGCAAGACAAAAACTATTCAACGCGACATCTCTTGGATGGAAAAGGAAGTAAACTATTCGTACATGCACACCTATAGACCGAATTGAAATATATGCTTATAAAACAATCGCCGTAACAACATATTAAAATTTGAACATTGAACTAATAATATAAATTTCATCGGGTACATGACACGTTTAGGGTGATCTGCCACCCTTTTAATACTGACCAATCGATCTGCAAATATTATAATGGCATTATTGGGTTACCGACAAGCTATACAAACAATTTCAGCCTTGAAGCAATAAATAATTGGAACTATTTTTTTTGTTACATGTTGGGGGCGGTCTGCATCCCTCCCATACCGCTATCTAGCAAAATCCCTTATTCAGGGTACTTTAATATGCCTCCCTCAACATATTCATAAAAATAAGGCTTTGAATAAATAACACCAAAAAATGGTCACTAGCTCTCGGTCTACTATACCTGCGTAGTAAGACATTTTCACGTTAAAAGCACCAGTTAGAATATTTTTTGAATATATAAAATGATCCGAAATAACGAACCAGCACTGGCACGAAGACAAAAATAGGTTCAGTCGATAACTAACAGAAAGCTTCAGTTGTCAGACATCAAAAGCTCTTTTAAGATGATCCATTAATTCTGTCTCTCACAGCTTACAGAAAATGCTGGCGTGTAAAGTTCAAGCTCGAACTCAGATGAATGCATTTCCCCTGCAGTTCAACGTCCCACGTTTACCCCATTTTAAAGGGACCTGCACTTCAAGTTGCTGTTAAAAACCTTTAGAAGCGCTGTCGTCGTTATAAATGTAATATTATTTTTAACAGTTTAATTTTTTTAAATATTTTTAGTGGTTCGACTACTAGCATATAGAGGACTCTGAACGTACAATAAGCCAATGCACGTCTGACGTCACCCCACGCTTACACTTTACCGCATCGACTTTACAGCATCGTTGCTTGAAACACAATCAATCACAAGACCTTTGAAAACACGAACTGAACACGAAATTCAAAACTGGCATTTATTTTGATGTAAACAAAACGAAAGTAGCGCCCTCTCTTAGACAATAGCTACACCATTCTAACATTCTGCTGTTATTATAAACAATTTCGTCTTGAACTTCAGCATATCCATTTGTTGTCTTCCAATTTATTTTTTAAATGCCTAAAAATGCCTCTTCGTTGAAAAAAATATTTCAAATTCCATCTCAAGGAGCCATTTTCCTGAGAGTTTATCTTTCAATTATCCACTAGAGACAGCACTTGTGGTAGGTATAAACATTATTTATTCACCATTAGTGTCGTGTCATTTTAGTGGTGTAACGTAATTATTAAATTATTATTATTATTATTAAAATAATTAAGTTATACCACTATAATGACACACTAATTGACTGTACTTTCAATATAAAAACTGCTATGTGGTGAGAAAGATTGGGTTAAATTACATAATAAGGTGGCGCCATCTTTTGAAATGGGTGAAGTGCAGGGCCCTTTTAATACATTATATATGCCTATTCAATATGCTTGTATATAGGATAATGCTGTGGTAAGAATATTGTAATGACGATGGCGCCATTAATAAAAGATTGGATTATTTCATCTCAATGCTGTAAATCTGTTGGAAAATTATTCACTGCGTCTTCTTGATATTTTAATCTGCTGTACAGATTCTGAAATTCAAAGCTGCTAAGTTTACATGTTTTTCTTACTTTTTCCATGCTTGTTTATTTTTTCGTTAGGCACTAGTTCATATTTTCAATTTATTTATGCATTATAATAACACAGCAGCCATATTGAATTTATTGAGTTGGGCACATGAGAAACGTAATATAGATGGCAGCAGATATATAGCCACCTAAGTTATCATTTAGTTTTAATATAAAAACGCGCGACATATCAAGTATTTTCCCGTCTGATAGCATGCAACCACATTTTTCAGTTTCGGATCCTTTGTAAATACATTAAAACCTCTATGTTTTGAATACAGCACATCGGCATTGTCAATGATTTATTTTATTAAATAAACTTATTCTGTACACAATACTATGAACTTCCCACAGACGGAGGTGGTTATATAGCTGACGCCCCTAGCGGTCAAGTTTGGCAGTGCCCATCATCATTGTCAAAATGAAACGGAATTTTTTCTAATATTATAGAGATAAAATTTGTTAATCTCTGGAACTACTGAACCGATCCTAAAATTTTTTTCACTAATAGAAAGCTACACTGTCCCTGACTGATACAGGTTATGTCTTATTTTGATAATTCTCGCGAGGGGAATAATTCCTACGGGATAGTAACAAAACTTAATTCTGCAATTCTTTTGTATTTTAGCGTAATGGCGGAATCCTATTACCTAATATTATAAACACCTCCGGCCCGGGTTCGCTTCGCAGAGGAAGAATTTCTCGCAAACGGGGGATTCTTAGCACCCGGGCGAAGCCGGACGGGACCGCTAGTAGAATATAAAGTAAGGTTAAAGTTCGTCATCGTATCTTATAGACATCTAACGGAAATGTTCTAAAGTTCTATCTTTTATAAACATCAGATTTTTTATAAAGTTCTTGGTTCTCTCTCATGGAAGGTAGTGAGGCGCGCGCATCGCTTAACGATTTGCGCAAACTTTTCCGAAGTCATATATGAAATTATTCACTTCAATAAATTATATAATATATTACGATGTATTAAGATTCAACTACTGCAGTACTGAAAGCAAGGAGAAAAATAAAAATTCCGATTTTATCAGATCGATATTAGCGCAAAGTGTTTTTGCATTCTCGATATTACTTTTCGCTGATATTTTGCTTATAATATAAAAGTTAATTTTATTCACCCTAATCGGAATTCATAGCGACCAAAAGCAATAAAGGAAAATCGACCATTAAGATATTCGCATTTTAGAGCAACTGGCGTACTTCTCCGTTACGTTAATACCTACCCCTGCTGTACAGATTCACTTAGGGATGAAAAAACTACATTTCAAGACCCCCTCCCCACTCTCTCTCTTTCTCTCTCTCTATCTCTTACTCTCTACCTCTTTCTCTCTCTCTCACTCTTTCTCTCTACCTCTTTCTCGCCCTCTCTCTCTTTCTCTCTACCCCTTTCTCTCCCACTCTCTCTCTCCCCCTTTCTCTCTACCTCTTTCTCTCCCTCTCTCTCTTTCTCTTCCTCTCTCTCTATTTCTCTCTCTCTTTCTCCCACTCTCTCTCTTTCTCCCTCTCTCTCTCTTTCTCCCTCTCTCTCTCTTTCTCTCTACCTCTTTCTCTCGCTCTCTTTCTCTCTGTCCCTCCTCTCTCTCTACCTCTCCCCCACTCTCCCCCTCTCCTCTCTCTTTTCTCTTCCCCCCCTCTATCTCTCTCTCTTAATCTCTCTTTCTCAATGTCTCTCCCTCTCTCTTTCTCAATGTCTCTTCCTCTCTTTCTCTCTCTTTCTCAATGCCTCTCTCTCTCTCTCTCTCTTTCTCAATGTCTCTTCCTCTCTTTCTCTCTCTCTCTCTCTCTCTTTCTCAATGCCTCTCCCTCTCTCTCTCTCTTTCTCTGTTTATCTCTCTCTTTCTCTCTCTCTCTCTCTCTCTGAGAGAAAGGCTCTATATTGACAATTTTTTTCAAGATTTTAGGCTCAGTAGTTTCGGAGATAAGGGGGGAGGGGAGATCGGACGGACAGACATATAAGGGTTCCGTTTTTTCATTCTGAGGTACGAAACCCTGAAAAGATTCTCGTCAAAATTAACGCGAGCAAATATGCGTGCAAAATCGACGTTCACGTGAACAAAGCCACGAGAAAAATCTAATCTAAAACTGGTTGAATGGCCAAGCCCTGTTCACTGCAGTATACAAGCAGAATCTCTTAAAATCAGTATACTTTTTAAGAATCATTAAACATAATGAAAACTGATCATAAGACAATTTTTATTTCAAGGTGTTTTTTTTCAAATCTCCGTTCATAAAAATAATACAGGAAAAAGCAATGTTAACTTTCAAAAATCATTATTTTCTCAATCAAATTACATAAAAGACATTCTTTTATACTCAAATAAAAGATGTAACAACTGTTCTACGATGTCATTTTATGTAAGAAACTTCACCGTACGAATAGTCTAGTCGAGAAGTGAGTTTCTTGAGAAAAATGAAAAAAATTCCAACGGAACTTTAATTTTTCAAGTGTTAAGATGACACCATAATTTATTCAAATTTTTAAATTGTTATTTAATACTATATAAAAATTATTTTATGTGTTGTACTCTCTCAACAGGTGGTGCGCTGTAACAGCCGCGCGGAACCCTATTTTCAACATTAAATTAAAATCTAAACTAATATTATAAAATTGGTTAATTCTGCACTTTGTCAATAGAAGCACTACTGGATATCGATCGATGTGTTCCTATATATAGTATCGCGCATACAAAGTCCACATCATGAGAGAGTCATGTTTTTAATGATTTATACAGAAGTTAATAACTTTAATAAAAATAAACTAAATCGTAACTTAGTCTGTAATTGTAAAGTTCTAAGGACTAGAAGAGCGAATTTTCCGTTTTCATAATTTTTTTCCTGTTTTTCAAATTTCAGTCTATCTATATCTATTTGTTTGGTTGAACGCGCTAATCTCAGAAACTACCTGTCCGATTTGAAAAAAAAAATTTTTGTTAGATAGTCCATTTATCCAGGAAGGCTATAGGCTATATAATATCACACTACGGCCAATAGGAGCGGAGCATCAATGAACAATGTTGCAAAAACGGGAAAAATTATTCCTTTTGAGAGCTTCTGTTGCGTGCGCTGCGTAAACGGTTAAAGTTACGCAAAAATCATGTTATGACGGAATTGTTCCCGGAAGGTTTATATATATAGCGAACGAGCGTAGCGAGTGGTAATGTAATTCCTAAACCACGCAACGGATTTTGATGCGGTTTTCACCATCAGTTAGATAATTTTTCACGGAAGGTTTATATATATAGCGAACGAGCGAAGCGAGTGAGTAGTGTATTACACCCGGGTTTTCTTAGCACCCGGGCGAAGCCGGACGGGGTCGCTATTATAAATAATAGAGATAGAGTTCCGGGAGGTGGGACTTTTTTTTGGAAATTTTCACCTCTTTAAGAATCTTTTTTTCAATTTCCGCTATCGCTTATAGTTTTTGAGTACCTAATTGCCAAAAATCTGAGCGTTTTTTTTTAGTTTTTTGTTAATAACAAATGCAATTTTTGTCGGCGAAAAAAATCATAAAAACGTCTTTTTCGGAATATTTTTCCGAATCGAATAAGCGATTGTTCATATTTTTTGAAGACTTGTACCTACTTATTTTTCTCAAGAAACTCACTTCTCGACTAGACTAAAAGTACAATTTTCATTCGGCTTATTAATACGAAAATTTCACCAACTTTAGAATCATAACATGAAAGTGACTATTTTTTATCGCTAAGATTGGAAAACTATTTTTAACGTTTAAATTAATTTATTTTCACTTAATTTTTTATGTAAAACTCTTGCCTCGCGTTTTAGACTTTCATGGTATACAGTAAATCAGAACCGTTACGGCTCACATGTAACCAGGTCACACTAATGCTCGGTTGCAGAAAGCATTGTCAGAAAATCTGATTTGACAATGACCTTAGATTGTGACCACACATATTTCTCAATATAAGAAAAGCATTGTGAAAATTTAAATCGATTCTGCTCGAAAAATAATTGATCGATTGAAACGATATTTTTTTAAACTGTATGTATTCGGGAAGAAAGCTTTTAAAAAATGAATGAATTTTTTTTCATTTAATATTAATTTTTTGGCGAATTGTCACTTTTTACTTAAAAAAAAGCATTATCTGACTTCGAATAGTTTTAGTTCTAAACTACAAAACAAAACATTTCACAAAAAAACGTTAATAATAGCGTGTTTTCTGAATTAACAAAATGAAAGCAATATTTCATAATTGCAGCAAACATTCACATAAACAAAGGAACATGTGCATATTTCACCGACTCGTTTCTACAGAAATATCAGAGGTCACAGCGCAAAAGAACTTATATGAAATTTGTGATTAAGTAAGATTTTTGACAATATAATATCATATGGTCACCTATACTGAAAGTGATAATAATGTGGTATATGATAAAATCAATCGATTTAAAACCCCTTATATCCACACTATATTATTCACATAACAATTAGAGGTGAAAATAATAAATATCTCAGACAGCTAGGCTGCCATGATTTTTGAGCTATATCTAAGAAAAAATCAAATGACCACTGTCGGGACTTGAACCCGAAACCCCCAGTTTCCGGCTAGGTACATATTAATTCAACAAGCGACTAGGCCCTGCAGTCAGGGTCCATTCTGATTGGTCGAATATCCCATCTTGATGTCGTTTGACACACGCACACACACCTAAATGAACGTAACAACTAACTAATGAACTCTGTATACTAATATGGATAGTTGATATCGATTAAAAAATGGGGTAGAATGAAAACTTCAGGTAAGGCTTGTAATCTAATTCTTTCTATAAAAATCGATCAATTTTTTGACATTTCAAAATAAAACCTAATTTAATATTGTTATTGGAGATATTATAGGTGTACAAAATTTGTACAGTAACAGGGTTCTTGAGAATTTGAAATGGACTACAGGGCCTAGTCGCCTGTAAACATTATTTTTTTTAGATATATTTTTAATCGGAAAAGGCAGCCAAATTTTACACATTAGAGAAAAAAAGAAAACAATATTTATTTAGATTCACAAATTATAAAAACATGGAATGTAAATCCTATGATATAGTTCATTGAAGTCACGACCCACGCTTTTATAAGTATGAACCTAAATTAAATATTTTTTTCTTTTTAGTACATTTTACCAAGATCTTATTTTCAATCTTTTCACCTAATTTTATTTTTTTTAATTTTAGTCATCGAAAAAAAATTTCTAGAAACGACTAGAGACACGCTCTCCCACCACAAAAACCCGTGACTTTCACCACACGTTATTTTCCGATTTAAAATAAAGTTCATAATTGTAAATAAATAAATCGTCGTGTTTTATTTTATTTGAAATGTACAACATTAATCTGCATCAAGTAACGCCCCCCCAGGGGGGACATTGGAATGTGGTTGTTCTCGCAAATTGCATTCCAATGTTCTTTGGGAATTAGCGCTCCCAGAGACCCGACCTCGTACCAGTCGGTTTGTGTATGCCGGCTGGCGGATTCTAATACACAAATGGATTATTAATTGTTGTGTTGAAGACGCTAATGACCTGAGTTATCGACGCGTCTATAATCTACAATAATAATAATAATCAAGTAACGGCCGAATCTGTTGTTACGGATCACCCTGTATATAAACGTCAGGCAGAAATTCTGAGAAGCGGTGTCTGCTTGCTGAACAACGAGTAACTGCACGAACATTCTAGATAACGCTAGAACGCGCTGTGCCGAAGCTAAGCTGCCTATATAAGCAAGCGAGTGCGAGGAAGTCGCCTGACTTTTGGTTGTTGTATTTATTATTGTTGTGTTTTAATTATTGTAAACAAATATTGTAAATAAATATTTATTCCGCCAACTCAGAAAACAGTTTTGTAACACTATTATAATATTCAAAGATTTAAACTACGAAAAATGCAACATGAGCGGTTTTGTTTTTTGACCGCAGATATAGGAGTGTAGGTACAAAGATAGAAAAACTCGGGTCGCAGTGCCAAACCCTGCCGACAATATAGTGTATTTGCTAATACAGGCATTGTGGCATTATTATGTAAACTTAAGTTTGTTTTTTGACAAAATAAAAAATTTAACCCCTTAATACAGCCCTTAAAATAATTAAATTTTTCTAAATTTCAATATTAGACATGGATTTCATCAATACACCCAATTAAATACACCCTTCCATATCTAAGTAAATCCGTATCAACAAACTAGTGTTTTCATAAAATTTGAAAGTCCGGTCCTGTCGGGCCGATTTTATTAAAATTTTAGCAGCACATTTTAATCTTTACTAAAGAGTTAAATTTCAATTTTGAAACGATTCTGACAAATTTTTCGGTATTTTTGGGCCCAAAAACTTTTTGGAACCCCTAAATACAACCCTGAAAATGGTCCGATCGGGCCCATTTTAAATAGGCTTCTTGCGGTGATGGGTTCCAATGTGTGTACCAAATTTCGTTTCAATCGATTAAGTCTGTCGAGAGTTATCGTGTACACACATATATATATAAATATATAAATATATAAATATATAAATATATATATATATATATATACATACATATATATATAAACATTTTTAAAAATGGTGCCAAAGTGTTCAGGAGGCTATGAAACGTCGAGAAATTTTGGTCCGACCCCTAGGTCCCACCATCCGACCGACGCCAATAGTGTATGTGCCATATGGCAAATACACTAAAAATATGAAAATATGTTTGTACGCTGAAGCGAAAACAAAAACGTCATATGAAGAAAAAATTAAAATATGTATTCACATTATTTGACATGAAAACATATTATAATATCGCAGTGAAAAAGTCATCAATCTCAGTTCCGTTTGTATAGTAGCGTCGCATAGGTACGGCGCAATGTGTGAAAGTTTGTAGCGTTTACAGGGGCGGATTACAATTATTTTTACTTCCCACCTCTACTATGGTAGGGAAGTAGTATTGGATTCAGTCCAAAAAAATTTTTTGGGCTATTAATAGATCTTCAAGTTTTGACTAGCGATGCGCGATTGCGAGTCGTTTTAGTCGATTGTCTCGATTGTTCAAACATCTCGATGACTCTCGATGCTTGTCACTTGGACTCGATTGTTGTTGTTTCATAGTTCACCCAGACCGAGTCTTACTGAATCGTCATCGCATGACACATAGTGCATACTGCATACAATGTTGACTCGTTCATACAATCGTTCATCAGTCAATACGAATTCAATAGTGAACTTGTGAAGCGATCAGATGATCACATCACATGATCACAGAGAGACTCAGAGTACCGACTGAACAGTGACCAGCAATCAAAGAATCGACTAGCATATGGCATGCCATATTATAGTATAACATTGACTCTTTAGTCGCTGCTATTCGTTCATTCGCTGCTATTGCTATAACCTATGTGACAAATAGTCGACTTGAACCATCGAACATTTCGATTGTAAAAAACTCCGAGTCAATTGTGGACTCGATTGTTATTATGAACGATTGCGATTGTTTCGATTGTAAAAACATCTCGTATTCGCCCAACGCTAGTTTTGACACCCTATAGCAATCATTTGAGACTAGTGATGGGCGATTACGAGATGTTTTTATAATCTAAACAATTGTAATCGTTAATTATAGCAATCGAGTAGTGTTATCGTCTAGATCTTGTCTTGTCTAGAAATTTTCAAGACAAGACAAGAGTTTTTTAATCTAGACTTAGACTTAGTGAAGTCTTGATATTTCAAGACAAGACAAGACTTTGAAAGTCTTGTCTTGTATTGTCTAGACGGCTACACTACAATCGAGTCCACAATCGACTCGGAGTTTAATTTTACAATCGAAATGTTCGATTGTTCAAGTCGATTATTTGCCACATAGGTTATAACAATAGCAACGAATAAGAATACATATAATCGCGATTCAAGGTTATATGCTAGTTGACTGACGTTCACGCGACCCGTTGATTATTCACTGTTCAGTCGGTACTCACTACTCTGTGATCTCTTCACTATTGAATTCGTATTTACGCGATTACTGCACAATCGACCATCGACTCGATCACGCAGTTGTTGAGTGATGAACGATTGTATAATATTACGTGGCTCTCGACAGTGTACGATTCAGTGCTATACGACTCGGTCTCGGTGAACTATGAAACGACAACAATCGAGTCCAAATGACAACCATCGTGAGTCATCGAGATGTTTAAACAATCGAAACAATCGACTAAAATTTCTCGTAATCGCGCATCACTATTTGAGACTGTTGTTTGTGTGGTGTGTTTTGTGAAAAGGACAAACTATTTTTTTTCTTCGTTTTACAATCGCATTCCCTAACCTAAGTTTGACTCCTTTTTTGAAGTCGGTTCAATTTTTTAAAAATTATTTTTATATTTTACACTTTTCAGTTTTCAGAAATTTCCCGAACTGAAATCTTTCTAACTCTTCAAAGGTAGCCGAGCTATTCGTCAGCCGTTCAACTGTTCAACGGGTAAAGGGTAACTTAGTTATAATTCTAAGAATTTTTTTGAATGACAAACACTCTGTAATGAACGGGAAAATCTCTTTCTAAATTTACTTATTATTTGTGAAAACTATAACATCAACCGAAATTTAAATAATTTGGTATCTCATTATTATACTTTTATTATATTTTCAATTTGCATAATACACTTTGAACGAATTTTATTCTTTCCATTTCAACAATCAAAACGATTTATTGGCAAGAATTATCTCAAATTTCATCTTTTTACTCTTATGTAAAAGTTCAAATCAAAATTTTAAATTTTCACAATTTCCATTGCAATTTACGTGTTTACATAAATATTTGACTTTGTTTCCAACTTTTTTTTTCTTTTTTAGTAAATAAAGAAATTTCTATCATTGCCTATAAGTACTTAACAGGGATGCCAAGTTTTGAATTTTAAGTTAAATATAATTTTGGCGGTCCGGCAAAAATCATTAAGCGAATGACCTCGTAGATCGACGTTTTTGACACCCCTGAATTATAATCTAGTTTTTTGAAGTAAAATTTTTTAGTCGTGACGAGTCAAGTGCAATTTCATTTAACAGTGTAACGAAAAAATTACGAAAAACCGGTCAAGTGCGAGTCGGATTCACGTGGAGCTACGTCCGGATTTCTGCCCAGGCTAACAAGGCACCGGCCTAGGGGCTCAGCCGCCGAGGAGGCCCCGGCCAGGGCGGAGATGGAAATTAAAGAAAAAAAGCCTAAAAATGTTGTAAGATAACCCAATCGGCGACTTTTTTTTGCTAAATTTCCATCCAGTTCCATTTTTTCCCCTTTTTTTTGGGCTTGGGACTCCCAACTGTCAAGTGCCTAGGGGCCCTGGGTCTTTAATTTCGGGCCTGCATGGAGTAGGTTCCGTACTATTCCGTTTCCCGTAGGAATTTAAAGACTTAGGATTTTCGTTTAGGTTTTTCTGTAAACTATGAGTGAGGCCCTATATTCCTTATTCTTTTCGTATATTTTCTTTAAATACAAATACAAAAACAAAAAAACGAGATTCGATATTTTTTGTTTTATTATTATATAAACATTATTGGCCTGGTAACAATATTCGCTGCCCAGCCAATGAGGTGCGTTGCATCGCCGCGTTCGTGACGTTTCACTTCAAAAATATAAACTTCTAACTGAGCAGATCAAATAAAACAGCATCGACGAGCCGCCATTGATCATTTTATGACGGTAGCATATGCGGTAGTCGCTACGTAACATTAATCTTATAGACTAACACAAAAGAATATGGTGTCACATATTGACTCCCAGTGCAGAAACGGTGAAGCCCCGACACCAATAACGCACTACACATCGGTCCCCTGTGCCATGTTCCCGAACATCAGCGCAACACGGATGCCTAATAACAACTCTGAAATAGTGTAACCTATATGGCTCAATCCAGTTAATGTGGCAGCTTACCCTAGAATATAGAAAAAATAGACAGGTAATGTCGCAACTAGGGCATGCAATTCGAATATTCGAATATTCGAATAAAGCGAATATTCGGCTGCATTTATTATTCGAATAGTAATTCCTATTATTCGAATATATTCGAATTATTTGTTAAGAATTAAAATTGTTTAAAAACGGTTTACGGCGGCGCTAAAACATCTTACAAACGCTACACTAGCTCTAAGTTCGCGCTAGGGCGTGGGAGGGGAATCGAAACGGGGCGAGAAAAGTTTTTTTTTGTTAATTATTGCATGTTTATTTGATATAACCATTTACTTACGTTACGTTACGTACGTGTACTTAATTGCTTGATTTGCTCTTCGCACGTGCTAATAGACGTATTATTTATTTGTGAAGTATTTTTTTTATAGGGGAGCAATACCCCATACTTTTGTTGTACTAATTAATAAAAATGCGTCTTAGATGCTCATTTAATATTTTTGTTTGAATAGGAAAAACAGAAAGAAAGAATTTTGAATTTTTTTGATTACTTAAATATGTTCATTTGATCTATGGTTCTCGGAAGCTATGTGCGCTCTAATATTTAGTTGATTTGATCTGAATTTTTACGTAACTAAGTAAAGTAAAAATGATTATTTGATCTCTTTTTAATTAGAAGTAAGCTGCTTTTGTTGTTAAAATATTGATTGGATTTATGGACGTGCAGTAGGCGTGTTGATTTTAAATAATTAAAAGTCATTTATTGAAGTTCCAGTGTCTTTATTATTTTTACCAATTATTCGAATATATTCGAATATATTCGAATATTGGCTAAAATTTGAGCGAATATTCGAATACCTGAAACATCCGAATATTTGCATGCCCTAGTCGCAACTGTACTGTTGTATAGGGCATACCTTTAGGGTGGTCTTATATAAATTTTACTTAAATCGGTTCAGTATTTCGACTCATTTTTTATTATGTATTTTTTATCTATGTATGTCACCTCATATTATCTCCTGCATTTGTGAACCAATTTTGATGATTCTTGTTTTATTTAATAGGACATACCTTCAGGGTAGTCTCACATAAAGTTTACTAAAATCGGTTCAGTAGTTTTCTTTTTTTAGTTTTGAAATCATGTTCTATGGCTTCTATTGGAAAGCCCTTTATATTGTCATATTAAAAAGAATGAGCTACAAATGTGTATACAAAGATGTAAAACGCAATACTTTTATACGGGGTTGATGAAAAGTTGAGGAAGGTGTCTTTTAGTGGAACTTCATCCATTATGATGGTAAATTCATTTCCATTCACAAGCATATGCGATGTTCGGAATATTTAATGCAAAGTTCAAAAGATGATAAATCTTTTTAAACTAACAAGTAAATTTTCTTTGGCCTCGAATCGCAAATCGGAAAATTTGTTCTGTTACATATGCTGAATATAAAAATCAGGCGTTTTTTTTACCATTCCAACTCCACAAGTGATCCTATTAGTTTAAGTCCAAATTAGCTTTTTTAAATTTTACAATACTTTCCCTATTTGAGGTTCCCGAAAAGCATGTTTTTGCAAAAAGTCTGTTCAGCTCAAGCGGTCAAGCGCCTTAGCGTATCGAAACCAAATTTTGATAAAGTGTTTGACACGTAAATATAGAAAGAACTTTTTTGTGGGGGGGAATCGACGCATGTGCAGAGGAAACACCTACTATAACTTTGTTTTTTCTATTACAACGGTATACTTCTCAAAACGACTTATTACTTATTATTCTTTTTTTACAAGAAAATTTCTTTTAAACCTTGTAGTTTCGTAAACATTTTGATAATAAAACAGTAATCGATTCATCAAAAAATTGAGGTTATGGCCGAGCAATTCCGATGAAACCCGATTCATGCACAAACATATTAAAAAGGAGTGTCCATAATTGTTTCCATATAATTTTGATATAAACAACGATTAAAAACAAAAAAAAAACTGTGATGACATCTGTGGACAAAAAATGCATTAAGGGACAGACTGTTGAAAGCTTTCAACATCCCTTAATGCATTTTTTTGTCCACAGATGTCATCACAGTTCTTCTTTATTTTTAATCGTTGTTTATATTAAACCGGGTTGTGTTTAAAATATATTAATGGGACACACTGTATAAAATAGCCTGAAAAAAGTGATCAACGAAATATTTGCAAATTTTTAATTGACAAAGAAGCTACTTCAAGCTACTAAAGTAAAAAATATTTACATCTAGGAAATTTAAACTTCATCCAAAGAAAATCAATTAACGCGTTCTCAGTTTAAGCATACATAATTAAGAACGTTAGTTGCGTAATTTTATTTTCTTGTTTAACGAACCAGTAGAAGAGAAGAACTTTTTTTCGCTTTCTTTTTTTTCTGAAGCTACACAGGATAGGTAATCTGACAAACACTAGAATGTTAAATTCCCTACTTTAATTGTGTCAACACGGCCGCATTAAAAATCAAAAGAAACGTCTGTTTACATTGTCTGTCAGAACTCAGAGATCATTTTATTTTTTACCTAAAAGTTCGTTTTCTAACAATTTTATTTAAGGTGCAGTTGTAGTCATCTATGCCAGGCTACTTTTAATGGTTATTTAAAATGCATTTAAATGTTTTTTTCACACGCCAGTGAAAATCAGAGATTATATTGGAATCGAATTCGAAATCGGGTTCGGACTTAGATTCGGATTTGAAATGGGATTCGTAGTCGCATTAAGATTCGAAATCGGATTCGGATTCAAAACCAGATTCGAATTCGAAATCTGACTTCTATGTAGTTTTCTCTTTTGCCTCTGCAGGAGTAGGTACCTAATAAACAATTTAAATTTGAATTTTGAATTGGATTCGGAGTCGGATTCGGATTCAAAATCGGATTCTGAATTAGAATCTGATTTAAATTTGGATTCTGAGTCGGATTTGGATTCGAAATCGAATTTGAAATCGGAGACGGATTCAAAACCGGATTCTGATTTAGACTCGGATTTGAAATTGGATTCGGAGTCGGGTTCGGATTCAAAATCGGATTCTGATTTAGAATCGGATTTAAAATTGGATTCGGAGTCGGATTTGAATTCTAAATTGGATTCGAATTCGAAATCGGATTTGAAATCGGAGTCGGATTCGGATTCAAAATCGGATTCTGATTTAGACTCGGATTTGAAATTGGATTCGTAGTCGAATTTGGATTCTAAATTGGATTCGGATTCATAATCGGAGTCGGATTCGGATTCGAAATCGGATTCAGAATCAGATTCGCATTCAAAATAGCACAAAAATATCTTTTTTATACAGGTAAATTTCCAAATAAATAATAGATACTAAGTAGATACCTAGTTTTGAAGCATTTTTGCGCATTTATTTTTTCCAAATCAAATTATATATTTATTCAAAAAGTGTACAACCTTTCACTCGAGAAGAAGTAGGTTTTTAGACAGTGAAATTTTTAGTATAGATTTTATCTCTCACCCTGTAGATAAAAGAAGAAAGCGGCCGATCTCGCGCTCTATTAATAAAGAATAATTAAATTGGCAAGGTCATATTCTTGCAGGCCATTCCTGGCCTTGACCTATATATAAAACAGGCATTTATATTATATAAATCGATTGTAATATTTGTATAATGCTGGGCAAATGAATTCGGTTTTGTCGATAAATATTTGACCAGTATAAAAGCAGGGCACTCCAAGCATTTTACACATAAAATAAATATTTATGTTGAATTTGAAAACTCGACATATACAAATTCAAAGTTTAATATGGCTGGGTATTACAGAAAATTAACCTAAATATTAAAACACAGTGTGGTCCAGTGGTTAGCGTCGCGGCCTCTGGATCAGACTGTCTTGAGTTCGAATCCCGCCTCCGTTCATGGATGTTTTGTGATGTCATTTAGTTTTAAGTGTGTTGTTATTTAATGTAAGAGGACAGTGTGGTCCAGTGGTTAGCGTCGCGGCCTCTGGATCAGACTGTCGTGGGTTCGAATCCCACCTCCGCTCATTGATGTTTTGTGATGTCATTTAGTTTTAAGTGTTGTTATTTAATGTAAGAGTACAGTGTGGTTCAGTGGTTAGCGTCGCGGCCTCTGGATCAGACTGTCGTGGGTTCGAATCCCGTCTCCGCTCATGAATGCTTTGTGATGTCATTTAGTTTTAAGTGTGTTGTTATTTAATGTAAGAGGACAGTGTGGTCCAGGGGTTAGCGTCGCGGCCTCTGGATCAGACTGCCGTGGGATCAAATCCCGCCTCCGTTCATGGATGTTTTGTGATGTCATTTAGTTTTAAGTGTGTTGTTATTTAATGTAAGAGGACAGTGTGGTCGAGTGGTTAGCGTCGCGGCCTCTGATTCAGACTGTCGTGGGTTCGAATCCCGCCTCCGCTCATGGATGTTTTATGATGTAGTTTAGTTTTAAATGTGTTGTTATTTAATGTAAGAGGAAAGTGTGGTCCAGTGATTAGCGTCGCGGCCTCTGGATCAGACTGCCGTGGGTTCGAATCCCGCCTCCACTCATGGATGTTTTGTGATGTCATTTAGTTTTGAGTGTGTTGTTATTTAATGTTATCAAGACGCTAATGACCTAAGTTGTCGACGCGTCTATAATTTACAATAAATAAATGCCCTAATTTACCCAAATTTTCGTTTTTTTAAAAAAAACAAAAAAATTAATTTTTGGTGTCATGAAATTTCAAAAAATTATAATTATTGTCAAAGAAAGGATATAACAAAAATAAAAAAATTTATAAATAAATATCATATGGAATTTAGAAAAAAAAAACGTCAAAAATTGTACGATGCCATGAGTTTCCGAACCCAAGTCCCCATGCATAGAAGGCTAAAGTCGTACCTCTAGTCTACGGATGACCTTGTCCAGACAGCCGTTGTTACTGATATATGTATAACTTAATATACTCGCTAGACAACCGTTGTTACTGATATATGTATAACTTATTATCCAGTGCCGCAGTGGTGGGGAGAACAGCAGCGAAGGAGAACGTCGTTGCATGATTTCGTTGTATGATTTCGTTGTATTATTTCGTTGCATATTTCCCCTCACGCGGCTGTTCACAGCCCGACATAAGATGTTTCACATCAATAAATAGTCCCTTGTAATGCAATAGTATATTTCTTCAGATATAATTCTATCAGGAAAATGTGGAAGCAATAGATTTACCTGTTGTAGACGCGAGCTTATATAACTATGTAACTATAGTATATACTCGTATATAAAACGTTCGAAATGTAGGGTATTCCCCGAAGCTTCAACGTTGATATATTATACGTTTACAAATTCCCGATTAATGAAATGATTGCATATAATGCGCATCTATGTTCTGGACACGTTCAAACACTTCATCAACTATTATCTGACTGTTTTACGTGTCCGCTTCCATCCAATAGTCGGCCGAACTTATAGCTAAGAGCCAGCGACGGATTTTCTTAGTGTCTACGTGGCAAAATAATCTCAACTATCCCTGTATAAGTGTTCCCCATTTGAGAATAGCCTTTCTCTCTTGCGTTTTAAGTGGCAGGTAGAAATTAGACACACACTGTTATATAATTAAAAAATCGAAGCTGATCTTCGCCTGACCTTCACAGCACCACTTATGTTAAATCTGATATCGCACAGTCTTCTGTCCCCCTTGACACTCTATAACTTTTGTATAAAACATTTTTTATGGTTTGTACCGTTTACAAAATATTTCACTGCATTGTTTAAGATGTGCCGTGCGTAGACACTTGAGAGAAAACGGCACTCCTCTACGCTACTGTTTAAAATAAAGCACAAATGCCTTCGACCTGTGTAAAAATTTGAAAAAATAATAATTTATGTAAACTGAAGTAAAAACCAATTAATATGCACATTAAAATCCGTGAAAGCATTTCAAAAAGAAATGTTAAACTTACACGCAAGAATAACGTGATTGGAGATAAATTATGTGCGGTAATCTACAGTTAGGGATGTGTACAATCTATCAAACTAATAGCGTTTTCAGCTGGTATGCACTTTTTGACACTAGTGACGCGTGGTTCTGCACGAGTGTAACACTAGCACCGTGTCAGTGCTGAGTAGTGTACACGCTCTTCGTGTCATGTTGCACTTTCTTTACACGACCTCCCTGCGACGGTGGTAAAAGTGTAACACTGGAGATCACACTAGCATCCCACCCACCGCCCAGCCGAACACAATACACTGTAGCATTGCGTTCTACACTGACCAGTCAAACACGGTTCTTGGTGAAAATTTACAATAGTGCGGCCTAGTGTAACAAAGTGTAACCAACTGAAAATGTTATAAAACTACATTTATGTACGAGTAAGAGAACATAAGACATCCGCTGTGGCCTTATTATTTAAATAATAATAGAGATAATATAATATTTCTAAAATTTGATTTTTTTATTCAAAGTGACAACCCTGAACTGTTTACGTCAAGGTCAAGGTCACCGAATCGAAACTATTCTATTCTATTCTATTCTTACACTTATAGGAAAGTGTCAGTTTTGTACTAACTGGTATTCTGTAACTTTAGATAATACTATCGGCCCCGTCCGGCTTCGTCCGGATGCTAAGAAAGCCCGGGTGCGATACACTACTCACTCGCTTCGCTCGTTCGCTTGAACATTATAATTACATTACTCACTCGCTTCCCTCGTTCGCTATATATATAAACCTTCCGTGAAAAATTATGTAACTGATGGTGAAAATCGCATCAAAATCCGTTGCGTGGCTTAGGAATTACATTACTCACTCGCTTCGCTCGTTCGCTATATATATAAACCTTCCGGGAACAATTCCGTCATACATGATTTTTGCGTAACTTTAACCGTTTACGCAGCGCAAAAGGAATAATTTTTCCAGTTTTTGCAACATTTTTCATTGATACTCCGCTCCTATTGGTCGTAGCGTGATATTATATAGCCTATAGCCTTTCTCGATAAATGGACTATCCAACACAAAAATAATTTTTCAATTCGAACCAGCAGTTCCTGAGATTAGCGCGTTCAACCAAACAAACAAACAAACTCTTCAGCTTTATAATATTTGTATAGATTTAACGATAATTCTACATTAAATTATTTTTTAAGTACACTTCCCTATCCTTAGTTACAATTTATAAAGAATTATTAATAAATTATCTCGATTAAAATATTTGAAATTTTTAATAGCATTTCACATTTTACTTTGGTTTGTTAAATTGAAATTATTTTCAATTTCCGGTTATATTTTTTTGCCGTCTCGTTTTTTAATGAAAAACAAGATTTAAACAGGAAAATAACATTTCTAAAATGTAATTTTAAATTGATTTTAAAGTTTTTATTTATTTGTAACTTTCTAAGAACGTTAAATTATAACCGACCTGCACACTGGGCCAGAATTACGATAAACATCAAAATTCTTCAAAATGTTTAATAGAATCCATTAACAAGTTAAAAAAATAGGTAAAAAAACTTGTAAGTGAAACGGTTTTATAAATGTACTAAAAAGAAAAAAAATATTTAATTTAGGTTCATAAGTATAAAAGCGTGGGTCATAAACTCTATGATATTTTATTACAGTCACGACCCACGCTTTTATACTTATGAACCTAAATTAAATATTATTTTTTTCTTTTTAGTACATTTATAAAACCGTTTAACTTAAAAGTTTTTACCTATTTTTATTTTTAATTTTTTCGTGTGCTTTATTTGCTTAGTCTGATTTTATTAGATACATTTATGCGATCCACTGAAACGTTACCGGAGCCACACCTTTTGCCTGTGAAAATTCAAAAATGCGATTTGTACTCGGACGGGAGCCGGGTCGGTCAGCTAGTTACCATAATATTGTATTGTCACCGGAGCTACACATGTGGGCAAAATTTCAACTCAATCGGATCACGGGATAGTGGGTGAAAATTCAAAAGTACGATTTACACCCGGACGAAACCGGGCCGGTCAGCTAGTTACCATAATATTGTATTGTGCAAAATTTCAACTCAATCGGATCACGGAAACTGGGTGAAAAATCGGTCGCAAGATTTGAAACAAACATACAAATATACGGAGTCAAGCTAAATAAAACCGTTTAAAAAACCATCAAAAGTATTCAGATGATTTACCGCCATCTTGTAGAGAATTTCATTCCATTTACAAGTATATAGGCTTTGATGGGGTTATTTTCAAAAATAATCGAGATACAGGCTTGGGGAGTTATGTTTGGGACACTCGGTATAGCAACAAAACCCAATAAGTGTCAATCCAGTGTTCCAGATTTACATATAACTGTTCAAGTAATGAAATGAACTAGAAATAAATTTAATTAAAACGTGCTTTTGTTTTCAAACACGTGCCTGCGTTGCCAGGATGCATCCAAGGATCTTTAAAATACTCACAACGTACAGCGTGTAACCAATTGTTACTGAAAAGATACTTTACTGCAGTCACAGGTGATTCGTGCTTACATAAAAACTATTATCTACTGACAAAGAGATAAATTTTATAAACACTTGTTTTATTAAATCTTTTGTAAATTTATAACTGACTAGCTTTCCGGTCCGGCTTTAGATAATTTTGAAAGTCGATGACCTTAAAAAAATTCTGATAGACAAATATTTATTTCTATAATCGATATAATTCTACGTTTTTAACAACAACATTTTTTTTAATAAAATAAATATGAACGAGTCAAAAAAAAGTTCACCAACGTACGAACGAACGTACGTACACACACAGAGAGAGACATCTCTCTAAAAACAGTAGATTCGGACTCTAGGGGCCTCAAAACGTCCAGATATGCCAAAATTTTTCATTCGCAAAATCGGACCATTACAATAACTTCCAATGAGAAGTTAAAAATAATTAGCACTTCTTATTTAAAAGGAAGAAAAAACCTAAAATTTGATACTCCACATAACTTCAAAAAAAAAGTCAAGAGGTGTCATGGGACACCCGACAGAAGCTATGCTTTTTACGCATTGTAGATATATAAAACCGAATTTATCAAAACTATAGACAATACAATTGAAAAGTTATTATTTGACCGTCATTTTGAAATATAATGCAATTTTATTTCTTTGTGTCCTATAAAACTCTTAAATATCAATTTTCAAAAAGATCGGATAATTTTAACAAAAGTACATATGGCCGCCATTTTGAAATCTGACGCCATTTTATTTTTTTGTGTCCTATAAAACTCTCAGATATTAATTTTCAAAAGGATCGGACAGTAGATATACTTTTAACATGAGCATGTCGGGAACGTGACGCGAAACCGTAAGTTTTCCCCTCCCAGAAATCGTCTAGCGCGCCTATAGAAGCATAGCTTCAAAAATACAACTCCAATTTTTGATCACCCACCCTTACATTTTCAACTTTCGAGGGTTGCGAATATTTTACCTGAGTTATCAAAATTTTAAATACCAAATTTTATTTTTCAATTCTAACCGAAGAATCAGGATAAATGTTATGTAGAAGGAAAAATAAAGTGCAGTGGATTACTCGAATATATTCAGTGATCCACTACACTGTATTAATCTCAGAACAGAGATAGCTATAGAAGGAGTATATCACAGTTTGTAGGTATGTACAACTGAAAACGTGCGGGGAAAAATACGTCACATTGAGGTTACATGATTTCAGCACCTTGATATTTTATGAGGCTTTGGAACCTTTAATAGTGTTGCCGTCTAGACAAGAGAAGACGAGACTTTCAAAGTTTTGTCTTGTCTTGAAATATCAAGACAAGACTTCACTTAAGTCTTGTCTTGAAATATCAAGACTTCACTAAGTCTAAGTCTAGATTAACAAACTCTTGTCTTGTCTAATATCAAGACTCAAGATTATTTTCAAGAGTCTAGATTAGTAGTAGTAGGTAAAGTAAACATTTACATACTACTACTTAGTTTATCTAGACTCTTGAAAATTGTCTAGAGTTTTGGCAAGGGTCTTGATCTAGATAAAGCAAGTCTTGTCTTGTCTTGAAAATATCTAGACAAGACTTTTGCAAGTCTTCTCTTGAAAATCTAGACAAGACAAGGCAAGAGTCTAGAAAATCTAGATCTAGACGACAACACTAACAAATATTGTAACATCCAGACACACAATATACAATTTTTTTTTTCAATAAATTTCTTACATAAATAGTAATTAACACTACGGAATACAATCAATGAATGTACCTGATAGGTCGTACTTTAATGTTAGTTGTAGTTTCACAAGCGACGTGATATGCTCTTTCTATAGCTTTCTCTGCTCTGAGGGATTAATCAAGGGTCATATGACTGTGTTGTTTAACTACCCTATTTTGCCGCGATGCAAGTTGTATTTTTCCAAAGGAAGCAATGACTTTTCTGCAACGTTCTACACAATTAAATTTCCTTCGTCTACTATTTAGTACCAACACACAACTTCAACTGTGCTTTTCTTTTTCTTGTTACACAGTTTTTCATTGTCTGTGTAGTTATTTTTATTGGTGCATAATTATTCAGTTGTTTTACAGTCAGTATAACTACAGTTTCAATGGTTTAGAAACATTTAATAGTTTCCATTCATTAACATTCATTCATTAACATTTTAGACACTTTAGAAATGCAGGAGTCGTTAAGTTTTAGCACTGCAATAATGTTGAATAAATTTGACGCAAGAGCGCTCTGTGGTCGGAAATTACTAGATTTATTTAAAAAAATTGCTTTTATCCGTGACTTAGCTCGCATCAATGTTAATTTTTTTTTATTTTATTGTAGAGTATAGACTCTTCGACAACTTAGGTCTTAAATACATTAATAAAAAATTTATTAAAAAACAAAAACCCGACTGCGTAAAAATCGAACTTAAAAGATGGAAACAAGATCAAATGATAACATGCAGTCGGAGACATAGTAGTAACAAATTGAACAGAAATACCTCCGATTGCATGTTATCATTTGATCTTGTTTCCATCTTTTAAGTTCGATTTTTACGCAGTCGGGTTTTTTGTTTTTTAATAATTTTTTTATTTCAAATGTTTTTAGTTAAAAATAAATCGACATAGATCCTAAACGATCAGTCGAATCGAAAAATGTTGAGGGAAAACTAAAAATGATTTTTAAATACCTATTCAACGATACCCCACTTGACATAGTTTGTTGACTTTCATTTTTTTCATTTTCACAATATGGCGTCCTGTAGTCGCCATATTGAATTTTCACTAACGTCATGTCTTTAGTGACACTCGCCGGACTAAGGGGAATCGATTGACGTGTGAATCATAAAAATCGGCCCAGGCGTTTGGTCTGTATAGTGCTTCAAAGGAACATACAAACATACATACATAGGTTGATAAACACATTACCACTCCTTTGCTTCGCAGTCGGGTAAAAAGTAATCTATTTATGGGGGCTTGAGAGTAGTCGTCTATATTAAATTTTATTCAAACTAAAAAAATATATTCATTAAACGACATAAAATAAATACAAAGAAATCCTTGCCAAGAAATAATTTTCAACTGCATCATCAGTACTAGAATGTGTGAGCAAAATTGTATTTTGTTAAAGTTGGCAATGCGAGATTTCTGTGAATTATACACCGATCTCCAGTGTTCATTTAATTACATTATTGTAATGAATTTGATTTTACAACCATAAAATAAAGCAATGTCAAGTTGTTTTTTAGAATTTTAATATCTCTGTTTATATCCTTTTAACGCGATCGACAAATCACAAACAATTTTATTGCCTGGATAATAAAACACTATCGGTACAAGCCATTGCAGTATCAACTATCAATGTATGGCTTGAAAAAGTGTGTTGACATGTGAAACAAAACACAGCATGTATATAACTAGTTAAAGTCTCAGACACAAGTAAGCCAGGTGGCCGTGTGGAAAAGTACGAGTCCACCGACGGGGACAAACACCAAACCCGCGTTCGAATCCAGAAAGCTTTTAATATATTTATTTTCTTAAATTTTTTAATGAAAATTATAGGTGTTGGGTAACAATTTAAAATATAGAAAAATAAAATTAGGTCCAATTATTTTATTTATTAGTGTATTTGCCATATGGCACATACACTATTGGCGTCGGTCGGATGGCGGGACCTAGGGGTCGGACCAAAATTTCTCGACGTTTCATAGCCTCCTGAACACTTTGGCACCATTTTTGGAAATGTCTGTTTATATATGTATATATATATATTTATATATTTATATATTTATATATTTATATATTTATATATTTATATATTTATATATTTTATATTTATATATATTAGTGTGCGGGCTATAACTTTCGAAAGAGTTAATTGATTTTGACGAAATTTGGTAGGCACGTTAAAATCCATCACCGCACGAAGCCTATTTAAAATGGGCCAAATCGGACTATTTTAAGGGTGGTTTTTAGGGGTTGAAAAATGTTTTTGGGCCCAAAAATGCCGAAAAAATTCTCAGAATCGTTTCAAAATTAAAATTTAACCCTTTAGTAACGATTAAAATGTTCTGCTAAAATTTTAATAAAATCGGCCCGACAGGACCGGAGTTACAAATTTTATGAAAACACTAGTTTACGGATAGTGCTTTACTTACTGATTTAATTTGGTACCGAGGTTGCATTGATAAAAATTTTGAAATTAAGAAAAAAAATATTATTTTAAGGGATGTATTAAGGGGTTAAATTTTTTATTTTGTCCAAAAACAAACTTAAGTTCACATAATAAAGCCACAATGCCAATTAGCAAATACACTATATTGTGGGCAGGGTTTTGGCACTGCGACCCGAGTTTTTATATTTTACGAACATTTGATTTTATAAGATAAATAAAAGTGGATGTATTTCTTTTAATGACAACTAACACAATTATTTGTGTTAAGCGGTATTCATTCATCTGTACGTAAAATGACGCATAGGCAAAAATCATACTAATGACTCAATACTCGGAATGAATTATTATATAAGTTATATTATATAACATACTTACACGCGACAAATACCTAGCAAGATTCGTATCGATAGAGCTAATGACTTCTTACCTGAAACAAAAGAAATATATATTATAAACATGCAACGATTTAATTTATTAAAAATTCATAAAATGTTCAATTTGCAGAAAAGTATAATTGCAAAAATATTAATGTTATTTTATTATTTGACTGTTCAAAATCACGCAAAATCGTAAGATGCAATCGTTTTTAAGATAGTTACAATATTAAAATATTTCAGTTCATTTGTCAAATTCTACAAATAGTTCAGAGTAATAAATCATTTTGGGTTGAAGTTTTTAACAGATTTCATTGCTACCATAAAGTAACCCAGCCTTCATTTAAATCATTCCCAAATTCAGGATACTTAATATTTATCCTAAAATAACAAAATCGAAATTGAACATTTAACAATACCGCACTCTTCACGAAAGTAATAATCGATATGTGTCTATATATAGCAACACTTCACAAAGTCCACACCATGCGAGAGTTTTTTTTAAATGAATTATACAGAATTTAGTTCAATTAATACAAATGAATAAAACCGTAACTTAGTCTGTACTTGTAAAGTTTTAAGGATTCCTAGAAGGAATTTTCCGTTTTCGAAGTTATTTGTCTGTTTTTCAAATTATCCTAGCTATAATCAGGCCCGCATTTCTGCCTATAGGCTAACAAGGCACCCAGTCGCCGAGGGGGCCCCGGCCAGGGCGGAGATGAAAATTAAAGAAAAAAAAGCCCAACAATTTTGTAAGATAACCCAACTGGCGACTTTTTTTTTGCTAAATTTTCATCCAATTCCATTTTTTCATTTTTTTCCCTTTTTTTTGGGCTTGGGGGCCCAACTCTTAAATGCCTAAGGGGCCTGGCTATAATGTAAGTTTATTTGTTTCGCTTGCACGCCCTAACTACTCACCCATTCTCTATAAAATTTTGCACACGGCTACCTTCCGCAATGGATAATAGACATGGTCTATAATAACTAGCTGGTCCAGCATAAATTTAAATATATGACTTCGTCCGTCACTATTCCAAGGAGTATAACAATCAGTTTCGCGCATCACTCTTCCAAGGAGTATAATAAACAGTTTCGACGTTAACGAAGACATCAGACGAGCTTCCCAGGAGGATGGTAATTGTGTCCAACTAAGTAAATATAGAACTGGTGGGCCAGCCGTCCAACTGCATCGGCAACGAATCCAAGCATGCCGATGCGCTATTGTTTAAATGGCATCGATACACAGTGTAATGTGATATTAGACACAGATGTAATCCTGAAGCGAAGTTAGCAATCTGATATCTCTTAATATGTTTATCCTATCCGCCCAAATGATTAGATGCGCTGGAACACAAATGTGACTTTAACAGCACTAATGCCGAGATTAGAAGATAAATGCATTAAGCCGAGAACGTATCAAAATATATAGAAGTACATTTGTAGATATATATAGACACTTCAAGAATTGTCTCTCTGTACGAATTTAAACACAATAATATCAGGTATTTTATTTGTGCTTGCATCGATCAAGCAATAATTAGGGTGGGTGGCAGTATAGCCTAGTGGTTAGCATGCTTGGCGCCGCAACCCCTAGACTGGACTGCCGTAGGTTCGAATCCCACCTGCGCTCATGGATGTTTTGTGATGTTATTTAGTTGTAAGTTAGTTGTTATTTAGTGTAGTTGAAAGACGCTAATGACCTTAGATGTCGACGCGTCTATAATCTACAATAAATAAATAAATAATTAGGGTCACTCTAAGTGCGGGGCTGAATAGGTTATAGCCCCGCACTACAAAAAATGAATGTAAAAATACTTTGAAAGTTAAGGTAGAATTCGCTCGGTTTTCTAAGTGATTTTACATTATTATTTATTTTTACATAGAAAACTTCATAAAAACTTGAACTTTTACTGTAAAGTTAAACAAATTTGTGATTTTTACATAAAGCAAATTAAAATTACATAATTTGTGTAATATTCGAATAAAGTGTGTAAAAATTACAAAATAAAATGTATAGTTACATATATAAAATGGATGAATACAAAACAAATTATTGTAAAATTAGTAACCACGCATGCGCAATGTGTTTTTATGGAATCTACGCGATGAGGCGATACCTGTTTGCGACGCCATTGTCTCTTTGTGTGCCTATTACCAGATTAAGCGCTGGCTACAAATGGACCATCGATAATTTATGTAATCGGCCTTCTCATTTCTTACAGTGAGGGACCCGAGCTCGTACCAGTCGGTTTGTGTATGCCGGATGGCGGATTCTAATACACAAATGGATTATTTGTTGTGTTGGAGACGCTAATGTGTTGTCGACGCGTCTATAATCTACAATTAATTAATTAAGTACGTTTCCCGACACCAGTCTGTTAAGTGACCCATTACAGGCCGGTATACATGAATGTAAAGCAAAAATATTATTTGTATATTAATGAATCAGTCAGGCCGAAGTACGTATCAGCATAGATACAAAGTAATTTATAGTATCAAATAGCTCAACCACAAGACTCTAATTGTCTAGCACTATGCTATCGACTAAGAGTAGGTACTGAGACAAATTAAATTGTACCTAAAACACAAACACTAAGACCGTCTTCCATTCACTATTTAGAAATATCGTATAGGTACAGCATTCCGAATAGATTGCATTGGGAAATCTAATAATAGAAGAAATTGTGGCTGCTGCCATTTTGATAGAACTTGAATTAGTTGATTGCTTATCTAGTGTCGTAATGAGGTAGGTACTTATATTACGTACGAGGTGACTATGTTATTATATTGTTACGGATCACCCTGTATATAAGCGGCAGGCAAGAATTCTGAGAAACGGGAGTCTGCTTGCTGAACATACTGGTGCCTACGCGAAGATTCTAGACAACGCTAGAGAATACGAGGACGCACTGAGCGTACACCGCGCGCCCTATATAAGCAGCGAGTCGACGGGAATCGAGGAGTCAATGGTGAGTTGTGCAACCAAGCGGATCAGTGATATAAATATTAGTCAATCAACGGTCGAATCAGTCAGTAAGTGATATATATAGTGGAGTGGATATAAATAAATAGTACTGAAGTAACTGAGTAAATGACCGACATAAATAAACGTTAGAAATAAATCTGATATAAACACAGTGATATAAATAGTTCCGTGATATAAATTCACCTGATAAAATAAATATTAGTGTAGTCAATTATATATAGTTAAGTGTTAATTACTTGTGTTGATTGTTAGAACTGACTTTTGGTTGTTGTATTTATTATTGTTGTGTTTTTCAGTATTTTCAAAAAAATTTTACAGTTCACATGTATAGGCAACTTCACTTCTAATATAAGTTATAGGCACGTATGTCGTATATGAGTAATAAGTAGTCGTCGCCAGTCAGAATATTGTATATAGTGTAGATAGGTCAGTTTTATTTGCTAAGGGGGACCGTGTGGTCTAGTGGTTAGCACGTCGGCCTCTGGATCAGACGGTCGTGGGTTCGCATCCCACCTGCGCTCATGGATGTTTTGTGATGTCATTTAGTTTTAAGAAAGCTGTTATTAATTAGTGTAGTTGAAAGACGTTATAATGACCTGAGATGTCGACGCGTCTATAATCTACAATAAATTAAAAAAAATTATTTGCTAAGCTCTGTTGTTCGACTGGCTCAGTGGCAAGGTCAAGGTTCGAGGTTCGAGTCTATAGCTTTGAAGTAATATGAAATATTAGATGTTTTCTTTATTTACTAGATATTAAAAATAATAAGTAAATTGAAAAACATTCAATTACTATTGAAGTTTACTTTCCCACAGTTGTGTGGGAATAATACGTTCTGGCCAGCCGGCCTGTAAAAAGTATACGTGCATGTAAAGCAGTAAATTTTATAGGGGGTATGACAAAAAAATAGTTTCCTCCTAACTTCTAATCCAAGAGTTGGTGGAAATATGAATTGGGTTTTCAATAATTATATAACCTAACACTAACCTAAATTTTGGCTCATAAATAAGTTACTAACGTAATATACTTATCGCGTCGCCTTTGTTTCAGCAATCGTGAAACAAAACACTAAAACAATTGCTGAATTATAATAGTTGCTTTTAATAATCAACAGTTTCGAACATGGAAGCATGTAATTAACGTTCTATATTTTAAATGCTAATAAACCTTTGTTCATAATTATAAATACGTCATATATGCAGTTTAGATTAAACCAGTGGCGTGCGAAAAACAATTCAGTATGTGTTGTTGTTCGTTCATTGTTTAAAATAAAAACTATCCAGCTAATTTTTTTCTTGAACTTTATTTATTCGAATAAATAAATTAATCGTATAGTTTCCCGATTTCAAATAACTGAAAAAGTAGCTAGGTACACAAAGATCACCCACATAAGCGCAGGGTCGAAATTATACTTAATATATTTAGATTTTTGCTTTTCCTCTTAAATAGCACACACTGCGCCATCTCTTGTTGACGGCAGAAGCTACCTTGTAACACTTTACAGTATGTGCATATAATACGATATGTTATGCTTTTCGTTCCGTTTCTGTTTTGTTTTTAATCTTTTAAAAAAGCTTTAACTATGATACAACAGCGAGAAAGGGGGCGACACGGTAAACTGATTTCGCCACCCACTGAATATTATAATGGTAAGGAAGCAAGCAGCAGTTAGTTGGTATACACAGACAATAGATATGTACAATAGAATGGGTAGCGCACTATGAATATTAAGATAGGAATTTTGCTGTGCTTAAGGGATGCAATTTTCCGCAAGCTGCTTCTGAAGTAGAGTAAATATCATGTACACGTATGTACTGTAAAATACAGGATGCTGCTGATTTTAAAATAAGATTATATTAGAAATGCCTATAGATTATAAAAAAACAATTTAGTCATTTCTTAACCATAACAATTTTATTATCAGATGTACGTTTCGAGAGCAATTACAGTTTCTTGGCGTCAGGCGCCAGCAGGAAAAAAATAGGTATGTCTGCATCGCGGGTACAGACAGATAACGTGAATAGCGTTAAACACAAATAATTGTATTCGTTAATCCGACATAAATTTTATAAAAATCGGTTCAGCCGTTTTTTTTAAATTATTGTTAAAAATAAATAATAATTTTGTTTTAATGATTACTTTTCTGTGTAATATCTAATTTCATTATTGTTATTAAATATTTATCAAACTGGGAAGTTCGTCGTGTGAACCTCAAGGGTCGCACTTTAGTCCTAATAAACGACCCACCTCACGGCTGGTTTATAATTTAAATTTTTATCCAATACCTATGTATTTTCATTATATAAAAAAAAATAATAAACCTCGGGGATTCAAACCTGGGCTTGGCGTTTGTACCTGTTGGTAGACTTATACTTTTCCACAACCTCGGCTATTTTGAAGTCCTCATTCTAGAAATTGCAAGTTGATCATCTGTATGTCAGTTATTATCTTCAACAAAATTATGTTTACTGAGAAATTGCAATTTGAAGAAGGAGGCACAAAACTACACTTTGTCTTCTTCAAAGACTGAATTTCAAAAATAATAAATCAAAATTTAAGTGACTTATTGACATAATTTTATTCTATTTTATAACAAATTAACAAAATATTTTCATATTGCAACTACTAAAATTTTCAATTATTTGCGAGAAAATTACTTACAGTATCTTATTTAGTTACCAATTAGATTAACAATCAATTATTGTTATTACTTCCTATACTGTACAAATTCACTATTTTAGTGAAATTAACATAAGGACATCAGACGATATTAATCGCCATAACATGCCCTTATTAATTATTGTAGAAAGACTACAAAAGAAAAATTTAAATGCACCGCCGGGAATCGAACTTATGTAGTCTTTCTACAATAATTAATAAGGGAATGTTATGGCGATTTATATCGTCTGATGTCCTTATGTTAATTTCACTAAAATAGTGAATTTGTACAGTATAGGAAGTAATAACAATAATTGATTGTTAATCTAATTGTCAACTACAAAAATTTTATTTTCCGAAAATACAAAAATAATCTCTTTTGATTTGGACACAAATTTCACAGATATTAGGACGTCTACGAAACATTTATAATTGTTTAAATTTTAAAGTTGATATATGGAGGCTTTTAAACCTTCGTTTTAATGTTTAAAAAATAATTTTAAAATATCTCACACCATCGAATTTTTTGAGGGAAGTCAAATATATATTTAATGGAATAAATGCTTCATTCTTTTAATTTTCTTCTTCTGACAGCATTATTTGAAACTTGAGCCCCTAGGAAGTTCTATACCGGACAACAATTATGCAAACAGCATACGCAATAACAATGTAAGTATATGAATGTGAACACTGAGCACATCCCGAATTTCTGCTCATTCAGGCAAAATTTTGTAAACAGAAAACTATAACATTTATATTTTGTATATATTTTTCATACAGTAGATTCCGATAATTGGGCCGTGCGTCCGTTTATGGGGTTACATGTGGCTACTTTTGGCTTCCTTTGCAGTACTTTTGACTTCCTTTGGCTACCTTTAGCATAATCCCCAATCTTTAGGTTATCTTTCAAGTACGTTCGAAATTTCAACAATTTTTCTTATACCAAGTCTTCATGGTTTCCGGGCTTGTATAGGCCGTGGTCCGGTGGTATTTCTACCTGACGTTTCGTCTACAACTGCGGTAAACATTCTCAAAGGCGATGTGGCAGCGGTCGAAGTGTCCTCCTTGGCGGCTCACAGGTCAGTATGTCAGTGACTGGTGTCCTCCCTTCTTTTATGCCTAGTACCAGTGTGTTCTCTGTTCGGTCGTACTCCGTCTCTCTGTAATTGGTCAACTGCGCAGTGTGCAGTGGTGGGAGTGAGTTCTCTACTCGGTCGTATTTCGTCCTTGTACGATTGGTCATTGGTTTTGTATTGGTCATTGGTTTTCTTATAAATTCTATAGCAAGTAATCTGTGTTAAAATTTTATCGAGCACTGAAATTTCGGGAATAAATGTTATTGGCCCACGCTGAGATCACCATTCCCAACACTGGCCACTCCTGCTTTGGCTTCCTTTGGCTACCTTTGGCTTTCTTTGACTTCCTTTGACTGTCTTTGTTTTCCTTTGGTTATCTTTGGCTACATGTCGCTTCCTTTGGCTTTTAATTAAAAAAATCCTATATCGCTGACCAATTAATTAATGAGACTAAGTGACCAATTATGACCAGTTCGTGACCAATTAGGCACATTTTTCATTTTTATAAGGTCTCTTAGATGAGGTGCTAACTAAATGGAGCCATTAAGCGAATTGCTATACAATTATTATTTTCAATTTGTTATTTTTCTTAAAAATACACTGAAAATTCAAATGATGTACCTATTCAGGTTAGCACCCGAGAAATGAGAATAATAGACAAGCCATGAATAGATAGATGGTAGATTATAGACGCTCGACAGCTGTAGTCATTAACGTCTATACCGTTAAGCGGATAGCTACAATTATTATTTTCAATTAATTTTTCTTAAAAATAAACTGAAAATTCAAATGATGTACCTATTCAGGTTAGCACCCGAGACATGAGAATAATAGACAAGCCATGAATAGATAGATGGTAGATTATAGACGCTCGACAGCTGAAGTCATTAACGTCTATACGACGCAGGGAAATGCATGGTATAACTACCGAATGCTCAGATTATTTGTATTGCTCGTAACATATATTCACATAAAAGTTTAAGTTCTTGTTTGCATATGTAGTTAAAACCTTTGAGTTTGAATATGTGAATGCGGTCTCAAAAAAAGCTGGAACAAACTCAAACTCTTACAGACTGTTCCAAAAAGTATGGCTCAATATACGCCTACATCATGAAAATTCTGAAAGAAGGATCCGTTTACTTTACACAGTGGCAAAGCACAGCCCTCACTTAGCAACAGACTGTCTGCTTGACAACCATTACCCTCTCTTCTGCTCTCTAATGGTTTTAGAGTAAATACCTTTTCGTGTTTGATGTCGAGTGGAGCCGAGTAAACCCGATTCAGCGTCACCGACCCGAAACGTGACGGTTTACTTTCGTTCACTATTCAGAAAAAACGCAAAGTGCGCCTAAGGAAGTTTTCACTTCAAAAATAATAAGTGGGTCAACCACATTGTGTCCCTATCTACGTTTTATGACTTTTCTTGAAATAATTCCTAGATCTGATTCGGACACCCTGTAATCGGTAACATGTACTGACCAGTGCCTGTGTGCATACAGTAAGTGTTCATAAGGGATTAAAATAAACATAAAAGCAAAAACATGAATTATTCAATGCTTTTAAACAAATACAGTGTCCGAGGCATACCTACCTACATTATATAACATCTACAGTAACAAAAAGTACCCGTATAACGTATGTACAACCAGCACATCTGGTGGTATGATGCTGAAGTACACTGCTGCCAAATTAAATATACATACGCGTCCATCCATCGCTTTATGAATTTTTAATTTCATAAAAAACGAATTTTCAAATCACAAAAAACATTTTTTTATTTGTATTTGAGTTTAGTACGGCTGGAAATTATATAATATTACCACAGATGACATTTTTTTTTTGAAATTTTTTTTTTGTTCATATATTTTGTTGTAGCTACTGTGCTGCATATGTAAATTTATTGTAATACTGTGTGCAAGCTTGTTACTGGACATTATTTGTCTGTAAGCCTGCCAGATTTAGAAATTAAAAAAAAAAAGCAAATATGTTGTGGCTGTACGAACGAGTAACCCACCTTTCAAAGGCCAGATTTGACCGTCGCATCTGTTAGCAGAATTCTTGAAATAATTATGTATGAGTTATAGTTGATTCAAAACTTAAGAGTGGTTCTGATCCCACACACTTAAAACAATCTTAATTCTATTAAAATGTATATATCGCTTTAGTCGCGGGATATGTATCTACACTACGGCACAGATGGGGTAGTAGTGACAGAGAATATTATATGATCCAGTGCTGCCAGTGTCAGTTATACTGCGTAATTCAAAATGGTGATCTGTCACGGAAATATGGGCACAGAAGTGACGTTACGCGCGTTTTTTAACGCGCTTATGACTTATGTTGTCAAGCGTCTATATAATTTACAAAACTACTAGATACTTTAAATTTCGATAAAGGCAGCCTTTGGTGCAGGTAGCTATAAATATTATATTTTATATTCTAATTAAATTACACAAAATTTTTCACCACGTTTAAAACAATTGAATGAAGAATTAAATTAAACTGCATATATGCAAATTAAAAACAGCGTTTTCAGAAAGATAAAAATTAAAAAACCTTTAATTTGACGCGCTTTTCTCATTTACAAAAAATAAAATTTAACTCAATTAGAACAGAAAATGTAAATCAAGTGTAACTGTATATCATGGGGTTACTGTCAAAACTTGATAACTAAATTAATTTATAAAATTGTTGTTACCAAGTTTTGGTAGTATCACCACGATAAAAAAATAAGTAGGTAGACATATTTAAAAGAAACTTGAAAAATTGAATCCATTACAATTAAAATATAAAATCGGTTGCAAATATCTATCGTGGGGCTACTGCCAAAAGTTGATAACTACATTTTTTATAAAATTGTTGTTACCAAGTCTTGATAGTATCACCACGATATAAAAATGAGTGGACATATTTAAAAGAAACTTAAAAAATTGAATTCATTACAATTAAAATATAAAATCAATGGCAACTGTCTATCGTAGGGTTACTGTCAAAACTTGATAACTAAATTAATTTATAAAATTGCTGTTACCAAGTTTTGGCAGAAATACCATTAAGTATATAAAAATAGTAGACATTTAAATGAAATAAGTATAAAAAATTTAGTTCTACACAATACACGAAAAACATAATTCAATTGTACCTAACTCTATATCGAGGGGTTACTGCCAAAAGTTGGTAACTTTTTTTTTATAAAATTGTTGTTACCAAATTTTGGCAGTAACCCTACGATACAGAAAGCGCATTTGAATTACGTGTAGTGCATTGTTTGGGCGTAGTGCGAATGCTCAGAAAACATCACAGATGTATATACTAAGGCAAGCCTGTATAACAATATAGCGCGAACCTGTTTTGTCTGCGCTTATACCTAGCTTTCATTAGGTACCTTTCAAAGAAATAAAACAATTAGGTACCTTCCTGCAAGAATAATGAGAACTTCTTAGTTACAAAGACTTCATGACAGTATCCGCTTTGAAAGCAAACACGTATGTGCATAGTGCAATGTTATAATTTCGGTCTCAAGGCAAAGTGACTACTGTCATTTTTTAACATTGGAAATGTTTATGTTCGTATATGGGGGCAGAGTTACGAGTTTTCGTTCAAGGCCAAAAGACAACGGTGTCGCGATCAAGTGAGGAGAAATCATGCAAAATTGAACAAGTGCAATTTTTTCGAAATATGTTATTGGAAATGTTTATGTTCGTATATGGGAGCAGAGTTACGAGTTTTCGTTCAAGGTCAAAAGACAACGGTGTCGCGATCAAGTGAGGAGAAATCATGCAAAATTGAACAAGGGCAATTTTTTCGAAATATGTTATTGGAAATGTTTATGTTCGTATATGGGGGCAGAGTTACGCGTTTTCGTTCAAGGCCAAAAGACAACGGTGTCGCGATCAAGTGAGGAGCAATCATGCAAAATTGAACAAGTGCAATTTTTTCGAAATATGTTATTGGAAATGTTTATGTTCGTATATGGGGGCAGAGTTACGAGTTTTCGTTCAAGGCCAAAAGACAACGGTGTCGCGATCAAGTGAGGAGAAATCATGCAAAATTGAACAAGTGCAATTTTTTCGAAATGTGTTTTATATCATGTCTAGTTAATTGAGAGGTATTTGCGACGATCTGCGGTATTATTTTTGAGCAAATGTTAATAAATACTGTAGAAAAATCCATTTAAAAGTTAAGTAATCAAGCAAAAGTGAACGCGTATATAACAGAAGAATAATAAGGTTATTCCTGACAAAACTAAACAGTGCATTGATAAATATTGTGTGTATAATAAACAGTTAATTATGTTTCATATATGCTGTTATCATTTCCAATGTCCTCGATGGTTGCAAGGATTGCGAAATCTGTGAATTTTTGTAATATGTGAATGGGGTCGTCCTACATTTTTTTTAGAATTGAAATCGACGTTACAAATAGATAATATAACAATTTTTTTGAGAATTATTCGGAAGCTTTTTCTATACTGCAATAAAAAATTCTCAAAAGTATGTATTTCTTAAATCATGTCAAATTTTAAATTCTTACGTCTCGAAATTTTCGAAGTAAACGTCTGTGTCAGACAGACAGACGGACGCAAGGGTAATCTTAATATTATGGTTCCGTTTTTCCTTATAAGGTACAAAACCCTAAAAATTAAAAACTTAACAATTAAACAAACTTATATTAGAAATCGTGCCCATCGTGATTATAATAAAAATAAGAAAAATCGCAGGATAGTGGACTTGAAAAAGTCTAAATCTATAGACGAAATGTTGTACATTTAATAAATCAAATATTTTGTTCACTATCCTGCGATTTTTCTTAATTTTATTAAGGTAGTTGTCGTGCTATGGGCATAGTATCAGAAAATTCTAAATTTTCGTATACTCATTAAGGATACTATAATACAAATACAATTAAAATTTGAAGTTGATTGTCCATCTCTAACTCGAGATAAACTTAATTAAAGTTCGGATAATTAACACGGAGAGCATAGGAAAGGTTGTGTTTTTGACAACTTTTTTAATTAAAAAAAAAAAAGTAACAGTCAGAAATTTTCAAAAGACTAACTGTTCATTGATATTTTTGTTCTGAGTTTAAAAAGAAAATTCAAAAATTATTGACTTTTTTATTGTTGAGATATAATAACGCATAGTTCAACAATTTGTGAGAAAAGATTGACATTTTTATATAACCCAAGCTAACAAACTAAGTAAAATATGTGTTACTATGTGAACAACAGTTTAGGTACAATCTCTAACAAAATTTTTTTACATTTAACACTATACTTATTTATTGTTTTACAGCGTATTATGAACGAAACGTTTGGATGTTATTGTAGCACGACAACTACCTTAAACATAAACTATTTGTTTGTTATCAAATTTTCCCTGAACAGTAAAATCGGTTACTTACAGATTTTGCTGGTTTTTCAGAAAGTGGTCAACCTGTATAATTCCAAGTTTTCAAGGTTTTTCTGTGATTGAAAAAATAAGCCACTTTTCTTGCGGTGATATATATATATATTACAGTAACAAGACATAGCAAGCCATTGTAATCCTTGCAAGAGAAGTAGAGGGACGGCGAGGGAAGGAGAAGAGGTGAAAGGAACTGTTGCTGTTGCAGTTGCATATTTTAAATGCACATCATCTTCACGGCTTTTGTGTTCCACAGACAAAACAATAATTTCAATATAGCTATATCGTATGAAGTCGGAAATACGGTATAATAAATATTCAAGGTGCATCGAGTTACGTTCTTAGTAGATATTAACAGTGTTGCCAGGTCTAAGAATATTTCCCTAGATTTAGGGAATTCCGACTGGTTTGAAGAAGAAAGAAAACAGTGTCCAGAATTCAGGTGTGTAAGCTTTCACGGCCGGCATTGTTCCAAGTCTTCCTGGTTTCCGGGCTTGTAGGCCGTGGTCCGGTGGTATTTCCACCTGACGTTTCGCCTACAACTGCGGTAGACATTCTCAAAGGCGATGTGGCAGCGGTCGAAGTGTCCACCTTGGCGGCTCACAGGTCAGTGTGTGACACTGACCTGTGAGTCGCCAAGGAGGACACTTCGACCGCTGCCACATCGCCTTTGAGAATGTCTACCGCAGTTGTATCTTCAGAATAAAATTCCGTGACATTTCCAGGCTCGGATCAAAATATTTCAGTCCATTTGTTTTAATGTAATTTTTTATTTCTCTGACAGGAGAAATTTGTAATCCTTGAAAGTACTTCAATTGGTAGGTGAATTTTTTCGAAGTAGCGTAGGATCAAAATAAAGCAATTTTTAATGTGTTACATTCTCATTTATTGTACTGACGTTTCGGCGGGATTTTCCGGCATTTTCCGAGTATCTCAATAGTGGACAATTTAGGATTACAATTTTTTATATAATTACTTCCCACCTCTACTATGGTAGGGAAGTAATGGATTTAGTCCGAAAAAAATATTTCGAGATTTTAACAGATCTTCACGTTTTGAGACCCTAGCGATCGTTTAAGATCATTTTCTGACTGATGTCTGTATGTGTGTGTGTGTGTATGTGGTCAATTTTTCGCCTTCGATGTCGTAAAAACGGAACAACATACGGCCATGCCGATTGTTCTATTGTGTTTATCAGCCTTTAACTTAGATCTGATTAGATTTTGAGTCAAATCGGTTCAGTGGATCCTGAGATATTAAAAAAAACGTTCTCAATGTCACGTATTGACATAGGTAAAAAAAATATAAATGAATTCTAGATGTTATAATGTGAAAAAATGTAAATATTTTTTTTCTCTAAAATGTACAGTTTTCGAGAAAAAAAATATTTTACTAAAAAAAATAAAAATTGTACGTAAATCAAGGTAACCACGATTTTTGCTATATTAAGCTAGCCATCAGTAGATCACTAAACAAAAAAGAGGGCCATGCTTTTTTTCAAAGAATAAAAAAGAGTGTTTATTTTTTGCAAATATTTACTAGTAGGGAAATATAGGGCTGGTCATCAATCTAATTTTTTTAAATTTGGATTCAGTTAGATAGTAATTAACAATTAAAAGGATTTACCTAATGCTATTTATTTTGTTATGTTAAAATTAATTATGGACTACTGCTTCTCCCGATTCGAATCATTCGTTGAAGTCGAAAATCGATCAATTTCGATCAAACTCTAGAGCAACAATTACAACACAGTCCTCGTTACAGCTGACCAATATGCCAAAATTTAAGGAGTAACGTATATGCAAGTAAAACTTCACTCTTTAAATTTTTGTTATCTAAGTATAGTTCCAATTTTAGTCGCCAGATAGCGTATCTAAGAAGTAAGAACTCAACTAGACATACAGTTATACGTTTTACTTTGCTACTGGTACAGAATAGTTGATGTTGTTTACCATCGTATGTTATCTAACAATGTAACAAAAACAAGGATAGATAAATTTTACGGCCGGGAAACAGAGAAAGACAGAGATAGAGTTGAGTAGCGCGCTAACAACTCACTTCGTATTATTATAGAGCTTCGCCTAATGCTGTACGACACCGTAATTGTAAATTTATTGTTATCATGCATGTATATTATACATACAGTAGACTCTCGATTATTAGACATTCTTTGTTATCCGACTTTCCGTTTTCTAGGGCTCCGTAGCTCGGAATGAAAAAAAACGAAACTCTTATATACAGGGTGAGTTCGACCACCCGTATCAGTCGTTTTTTTCGAAAACGGTTAGTCGTAGAAAGTTGTGTCAAAAATTTGTATTATAAAAGCCCTAATAAAGAATCGAATGGTGATAATTTTTTTCCCCGGGAAGGTCGGCTTTCCTATTAGTTTGCTCCAGAATGTCCAGAACTCCGGAATTATAAATGTAACGATAGGTCGAAAGTGGTATTGTTGAAAAGATCTTTAAAAAATAAGCAAGTTTTGTAGGAAATTTTTTTTTATTACTACCACCGCTTTTAAGTAATATTTGTTTGAAATTACTAAATTAAAATGTCATAATAACGAACTTTTTAAAAGTCCGCATTTAAAATCTAGTTACCTATCTATCGATCATTAAACACTGAAGAAGTACACTCACAGTATAACCAGAAGAGCTCAGTAGTATGTATTAAAGAGTAAATGGAAGACAGTTTGAACACTTGTGACAATGTCTAAGGCTGCTAGATTTTTAATGCCGACTTCGATCGTTATTATGAAATTTTAATTTAATAATTTCAAACGATCGTTACTTAATAGGGGTGGCAGTAATTAAAAAATGTTTCCTACAAAACTTGCCTATTTTTTAAAGAGCTTTTCAACAGCACCACTTTCAACCTATCGTGCTTTCTAAAATTCCGGAGTTTTGAACATATAATAATTTATATTTATACTTATAGAAATTTACAGGGGTGGCAGTAATAAAAAAAATTTTCCTACAAAACTTGCTTATTTTTTAAAGATCTTTTCAACAATACCACTTTCGACCTATCGTTATATTTATAATTCCGGAGTTCTGAACATTCTGGAGCAAACTAATAGGGAAGCCGACCTTCCCGGAAAAAAAAATTATCACCATTCGATTCTTTATTAGGGCTTTTATAATACAAATTTTTGACACAACTCTCTACGACTAACCGTTTTCGAAAAAAACGACTGATACGGGTGGTCGAACTCACCCTGTATAGGATCACTTTGTTGTCCGTCTGCCTGTCTGTCAAGACCCTTTTTCTCAGGAGCGACTGGAGGTATCAGGTTGAAATTAATACCAAATACTAAGGTCTACAACCCCATAGTCCTCTAAAAAATTCAAGCTTCTAACTCAATGCAATAAAAAGATACGGCCCTTCAAAAATCATGCATTTTTTATATTGACTCACTCATCAAAACGTAAGGACTTCCAGGTATCCGATCGATTTAAAATTTTGTACACATATGTATTCCCGATGACAATACATGAATAAATCGTTTTTAGAAATAAATTCAACCCCTAAGGGGTTCAAACGGGGATGTAGGGTTTTTTTGACTATCAACGCCCAGGCCAAATCGCTGAAGCTAGAAAGTTGAAATTTGGACAGTTGATTCCTTTTCTGACGTAAGCATCCACTAAGAAAGAATTTTTCGAAATTCAACCCCTACAGGTGTCAAAGGGAGGTAAAATTTTGAAAGACTAAGATGAACAAAATAAATATTAGTAAAAAAACTTTTTAGAGACAAGCTTTTATTTAAATGCACTAAAAAGGAAAAAATAATTTTTAATAATTTAGGTTCATAATTATAAAAGCGTGGGTCGTAACTAATAAACTGTCATAGAGTTCACGGCCCTCGCTTTTATAATTATGAAATTAAAAATTATTTTTTCCTTTTTAGTGCATTTAAATAAAAGCTTGTCTCTAAAAAGTTTTTTTTACTAATATTTATTTTTTTAGAAAGATGTCGCTCTCTGTGTGTACATACGTACGTTTGTACGTTCACTCGTTCGTACGTTGGTGAACTTTTTTTCGGCTCGCATATTTCTATTCTATGTTGTAAACAATATGCATTCAATCAAATAATGCAAAAGATCTAATAGTCTGATAAACAATAGAGAAGTGCATTTCCAATAATGGGATGATAACTTGCAACGGAGAGCAACTACATAATAATATATAAGTATGAAAGTTTCTTTATGAACAGATTATTCATTGTCAAGACGTATTACACTTGAATGAAACTATAACACCGGTATAAAGTAACAATTCATAGACGTGCTTAAACGATATTCAACAGGTACACGTAGTACTCCCCCAACTTGAAAAATACGTATGAAACCGAGTTTTATATTTTTAACAATGAACCAAAATATGCTTCCCTTATTTCCGGATGCTAATGCTAAATCTCTTGTTTTTAGGGAAAAATATAAAGAACCAAATTTGTAGAGAATTTTATTCTCTTTAATTTTAATAATATCTATTTTTACTCTAGAAGGAACAGGAAGCGACATTTTAAAGAAAATATGTTTTTGAACGCCATCTTTCCAATTTCAAATATACTTTACTTATGTCGGCCGCTAATTCCAAAACTATCGTTTATAGGAAAAAATTTGTAGGACCAAATTTGTAGAGAATTTTATTCTCTTTAATTTTGATAATACCTATTTTTGCTTTAGAAGGAACAGGAAGCGACAGTTTAAGGAAAATAAGTTTCTGAACGCCATCTTTCCAATTTTAAATATACTTTATTTATGTCGGCCGCTAATTCCAAAACTATCGTTTATAGGAAAAAATGTGTAGGACCAAATTTGTAGAGAATTTTATTCTCTTTAATTTTGATGATACCTATTTTTGCTTTAGGAGGAACAGGAAGCAACATTTTAAAGAAAATATATTTTTGAACGCCATCTTTCCAATTTCAAATATACTTTACTTATGTCGACCGCTAATTCCAAAACTATCGTTTATAGAGAAAAATGTATAGAGCCAAATTTGTAGAGAATTTTATTCTCTTTAATTTTGATAATACCTATTTTTGCTTTAGAAAAAACAGGAAGCGACATTTTGAGGAAAATATGTTTTTGGAGGGCATATTTTTAATATTGCATATATACATACTTTACTTATTTCGGCGGCTAATGCCAAAAATATCGTTTGAATTTTTATCGTAACTTTTGGAATGTATAATGAATGAATTGTAGATTATAAACGCTCGACAACTGAGGTCATTAGCGTCTGGTTGGAATGTATATCACAACGATTACCTAAACTATAGGTTCATAGCATTCTTGAATTCTGCCTAAAATTTACTGTAAGTACTCAAAGATTATTGTAGTGGCGTAAGAATGAATTAAAAAACGCAATAATTATTGTGAAGAATGAATAAATGCAACACCCTTTACAGTAATTGCGTTTTTTATTTCATCTTTCTCGGCAACGCCACTACAAAAATTTTTGATATCATCACGATCGCACCAATATTATTAATAAATAAATTCACTGTACTATTTTTCCTATGTAACCTTTTCTAAGCCACATCCGGTATAAGGTTATGCTTCGATCAATAAGTAAATTTAATAATATTGTATAGTATATGTAATTTCCGCCACTGGCGTTCAAAATAATTTAATAGTGCATAACTGCGAAACTATTATACCTACCCTTACATAGAAAACACTTGTTAACTTCGCGACTGACAAAGGAAACTCAGCACATCATAATAATAAACATAGTTAAAATAATAATAATGAGTACCAGAAAGTTCCTAATGGCATCATGTAAAACTAAAAGACGATATTTAAATGAAGTGATGCACATTTGTCACATTAATATACACGGTGAACTAAAAAAGTATTGTTTTATTAATGAAAATGTTCATATTATTTATCATACTTACAATGAAACTAGTTTTTAAATCGACTTCAAAAAAAAGAGGAGGTTCTCAATTCGACTGTATTTTTTTGTACGTATGTTACGCGATTTCTCCTGCATTTGTGAACCGATTTTGATGATTATTGTTTTATTTAATAGGGCATACCTCCGGGGTGGTCCCATATAAATTTTATGTAAATCGTTTCGCCTCGACATGACACATACAGTGTTGTCCACTCGGCGGCCAGGCGGTTCTTGCGTGGAAAACGATGTGTCGAGGCGGCTAAGAGTCGGCTTTCAGTCGGCAGGCAATTATTGTCGCTGTGTGTGTTTTGCATCATAACATTCGTACCGACTCGGCAAACGCCTCGGCACAAAACGCTGACAAACCGCTGTGTGTGTCATCGACCTTATTCTACTATACAAGGTTTAAACTTTTATGTAACCACAGCTTTAGTTATAATGGCAACCGGTCAGCGTAAACCAAACAGAAATTGATAAGACAAAGTTTAGCGTTATATTGGATTTTATGTATTAAAGGCATTCAGGACTAGACGAGTGGTTTTTCCTAAGGCTTAGGAGTAACAATAAACAAACTAATGGACGGCGAAGAAGTTTTTGTTGTCAACGAACATCGCAGTAATTTGCTTAATTCAAATAATCAGTCAATGCGGTTGTTACTAATCTATTAAACATATTATATATCATTCGATTAATTTAAGAGTGAAGGTGGGTTTACATATTCAAATGTTTAACTAGATGACTTTCTTCAAGGAATACTTTGCATTTTCATCGTTTCACATAAGATTTTTTACAAAAAAGTAGCTCCTCTTCTTCGAAAATCAGTTATCAAATTACTTATAGGTAATTAATAATTATTATATTAAATTCATAATAATTATTATATTATTAGTTTAAAACTAATTTTTTGGAAAATAATAAAATATAATAGGTCTAGATATTATAGTCCAAGCTGTGACCGTACAAAAGTCTACTGGATAACACTACTAAAATTTTATTTTTAAATTTAACAGATAATACCTATGATGGAAAACATCAAATCGGTGGATGACTAATTCAATTTTATATTAGTTTTTAATACGATTGATTAAATAAATGCCTATGTTAACAAATTACTGTTAGAAAACACCCATCGTATAACAAAACGTTACAATACAATATTAGAAAAGTTTTATGTTTTAAAGTTACATTACGGATCACCCTGTATATAACCGGCAGGCAAGAGTTCTAAGAAACGGGGGTCCGCTTACTGTAACAACTGGTACCTGCACGAAAGTTCTAGAGAAAGCGAGAACACACTATAGGCTTACGGCACGCAGCATATATATAAACAGCAGTCAACGGTGAGTCAGTCAGTCAGCCAATGGAGAATACTGAGCGACAAATAGTGCGTGTGATATAAATACAGTGAATATAAATATTTGAAACATAAATAGCTAAAAATAAATAGTCCTGGTATATGTATAGTTAATAATTACGAATTATTGTACCCCCCCCCCCAAAATTCATAAAATGAAAAGGTCGGCCGTCGCTGGTATATATTATGTATAGTTAATAATTACGAATTATTGTACATACTCGTAGTTGTTTGTTTTGCTTTGAAATTACTGTTTAGTTATTGTTTAATTGTGTTGATTGTTAGAATTGACTTTTCGTTGTTGCGTTCATTATTGTTATGTTTTTAATTATTGTAAATAAATATTTATTCCGCCAACTCAGAAAACAGTTTTGTAACAGTTATGTCACCATCGGAACTCAAACCCGAATCGTCCACTATCGCGGCGGCTGAGTTATCATTTACATTTACGCGAGCTAAGCCGCGTGTCATGACTAGTAGACAGTTAAAAACCAGTTTGTAATCCATGGTCTCGTTTCCGAAGAATATAGAAACAATGCATCGATGAGGAATCAAAATATACGAAAGCACCCACCGCGTCATAAGCCGGTCACGTGTCAACTAGTTTTTAGCATAGTTGTGTAGATAAAGTTAATGCAAACACGCTTTGCACTTAATTTGCATCTCTGCATATGGCTAATCTTATTTGCACACAAATTAATTCGCTAACAAGACATTACATAACATGCTCGACACTCGCACAGGTTAATCCACTTTGAAGACGATATATGCACGAAGTTATGTAATCACGTATGCAAATTAACTGCTACGTTTTTGTTTTTATAAACTGATTGCTTCATACGTTGCACCTATGTCAAATCTGAACTGAGCTACACCTTTGAATTGCACACGCTGTAGCGGCAACGCTGTACAAAAGAACAGTTTCGCCGCTACATCAAATCACAAGGCCACTGGGCAAGGTGCAAACGACAACCACTATGCATATAACTGAAATATGACTCTTTCTACGCGTCCTGTGGCGGCAACGCTGTACTAGAAACAATATCACCGCTAAAGCAAATCACAAAGTCACTGGTGCAAACGACAACCACTATGCATATAACTTAAATATTACTCATTCCACGCGTCCTGTAGCGGCAACGCTGTGCAAAAAAGAGTCCGCCGCTACATCAAATCACAAGGCCACTGGGCAAGGTGCAAACGACAACCACTATGCATATATAACTGAAATATGACACTTTCCACGAGTCCTATGATAAATAAAAGTGGATGTATTTTTTTCCATGACAACTAATTCAATGATTTGTGTTTAGTTTGGTATTTACGTCATCTGTACCTGCGATGGACATACCCATTTTTTTTTAATAATTATTTGTCTTCACACACCTTTTATCATGGAAGGTATCCAACTTACTAAAACATATATATACTTTTAATAATGCAAACATATTATTTAATATGTACATAATAAATTTCACTCACTTTGTACCTCAGACATACCTAATAATATTACTAATACATTAACAACCTTGCTTTGAAGTCTTGAACCTTGGAAAAAAGATGATAATGTGAAACCTTACTAATGTGTATCATTTCCAAAGCAGATACGGCTCGTCAATGAGCAAAATAAAAAAAATGAACTATGAAAAATTTAAGACAAGTTTTTATAAAAATGTAGTGAAAAGGAAAAACATTCTGTGTCTAATTTTTAATGTTTTATTACAAATTGAATATTTTTATCAATTCTCAGATTTGAACTCTGGAACTCAGATATTTTTTTAAGGCTAACAACACCTAGGATTATTTGGGCCTAACAACATTAGGGTTGTCCCGCGCATCAAAATTTGATTATTTTGAACAGTGTACGCTTCATACATAAAAAAATAATGTAAACCAACTTTTTTGTAATTATATCCCTCCTCTTAATTGCAAACAAGAATTTAAAAAATGTGTTCATTTCAAACGGCTGAGCTTAGCCGCCATATGATGACGTCAAAGCCAGACTATTTAAGCCAGACATACGTCCACGTATAAATAAAGAGAGGGATACTTCCTCGTCAGTCGTAACTCGTGAAGAACCTAACCTAAGTTCTAACTGCCGGCCTGTCAACTGTACATAAACCAATTAAGTGTACCATATTCTTTCTTTATCTATCGATCAGTGGGCGTGATTCAACTACAGCAGTCAATCAGAGAACGCTGGCTGTGAATGACGTATTCTGTGGCGGTATAATTCTATGTTTAAAATTACATTGAAAAAAAATTTCTTGAAGAAAAAGCTTACGAAAAATTCCCAAAGGAATTATTAACTTCCCATTGGAAGTTATTGTAATGGGTCCGAAAATCGAAATCAAAAAGGAAAAAAAATTTTTATGTTTCAAGGTCACTACACTATTTTTACACTACTTTTAGAAAGATGTCTGTGTGTGTGTATGTGTGTGTGTGTGTGTGTACGTACGTACGTACGTACGTATGTATGTGTCCATTTCTTTCTAAGACGAAATCTCGAGAATGAAAAATGATATCGACTACGTTGGGGTGCCAATCGACGCGTATTAACGTAAATATGATCTGAAAGAAATTTTTTCAAAATCGGTTCAGCCGTTCTTTTTTCTTAACCAAATAACCTCCAAAAAAGTAGATTTTACACAATATCTCGCGAATAAAAAATTATATTGACTTCGTAAGGGTGTCAATCGAGGTGTGTTAACGTCATTTTGATCCGACATAAATTTTATAAAAATCGGTTCAGCCGTTTTTTTTTTTTTTTTTTTTTTAAAATAATTATTGTTAAACATAAATAATAATTATGTTTTAATGATTAAAATGATTACTTTTCTGTGTAATATCTAATTTAATTATTATTATTAAATATTTATTAAACTGGGAAGTTCGTCGTGTGGACCTCAAGGGTCGCACTTTAGTCCTAACAAACGACCCACCTCACGGCTTGTTTTATTATCTATTTGTAACATAAATTCCAACCTTAAAAAAATTTGGGATTATTTCTTAATAATAAATTGAAAATCCAAATGATAATTTTACCGAGTTCTCGGATTAGAACTTGAGGGCTGGGGGTTTGTAATAGAGAATCCATGGAAACTCCATATAAACAACGACCTCCCTACGATCTCTGCATATTTCAAAACTTCATAATTTTTGTAACCTGGTATTTAACGAGCCAACTCTGGTGCTTAATGCAACATGCAAGTCACCAAGAAAAATAAAATCTTAATATCTACCATAATATTATATAATTCGTTATGTTTAGCGTTTACAGAGATTAAAGAAGACTTTATACCGCAGAACTTAAGACATCCTCAAAGGCGCACCTTTGAATTGAACCGAGAAAACATTCTTTAATTTCAACATTCACTTTGTATAAAATTAAAGCTATGAGAAAAAGGCTGAAAATTTTAATATTACTAATAGTAGACATTCAACTTTTTTAAGGTCACCGCACACTGTCAGGGTTATTTGGGTCTAGTACCAATTCATATTTTCAATTTGTTATTAATTTTTTATAGCAAATTTGAAATTCAATTATTGATACTTGCATCAGTTCACGGATTAGAACCTGATAACTGAGGGGCAATTTAATAGGGGAGCATTGGAAACGCCATATAAAAAACGGCTATTCTCAAACTGAAAACAAAATGGAAATGTTGTTTTAACACGACGAAGCTGTCACATTTGCTATTAAATGCACTCAAACGTCACGTTACCTCCACCGTGTTAGTTACGTCACTTCCACCATATCATACAACAATGATCACATAACGATACTTTCAGTAAATTTTGAAACTGAAAGTATCGTTATGTGATCACTGTTGTATTAATATATGATTGAGATGACGTAACTAACACCGATTGGTGATTTATTTTCTAAACTTTATTTATGTGATTTGATACAACTTTATCCAGCTTTATCTCATTTAACCAAATCTCTATCTCTCATAACAACGGAGAATGAATTTGTGGACACATTGTGTTTGGTCCCATCTGTTTGACCTGGCAGTTGCATCAGTTTTTTTATATAGCATGTTCCATTATAAAAGTAGTTTTTTTACACTAAAGTGCAACCGGATGTACGTACTGTATATATAGATACTATTAGGTTGGCATACCTGGTGAACATATTAAACATTCATTATCTGAACCACTTAAAATGTCAACACTAAGACATAAGAACAAGTCGACGAGAGCACGGTTCTTAACACAACAGTTATAAATTGCCAACCTAGCAGAACGAAAAGACACTGAAGAAAACAAGTTCATTATCACTGAGTTAAAAAGTAATGGAGGCGCTACAAGCATTTAAAAGTGAAGCCAGTCACCATTGTAATTCGGCCCTCATTTTATATGTGAGAAGAAGAAAATTCCCAATCCATCCCGTGTTTTGCCGCCATGTTTACTCGGCCCTGTGACGTCAAACCTGCCTTCAATTTTGTATAAACAGTTGTATACGGTATGTCTCCTCTATATCTTTTACCTCAGTGTTCATTATTTACGAACAATGACAACGGATAGCGATTTTTAATGTTCTATGCCATCTCTCTATCATTCCATTAGCTTCAGGATGATAAGGAGTGGTACGAACTCTCTTGCTGCCGATTAGATGCGTCATTGCTGTGAATAGTGTACTCTCAAATTGCGTACCTTGATCTGTGGTGATCGTTTTAAGACATCCGTAGCGAGCGATTCAGTTCGTGAAGAAGTTTTTTGCAACAGTATCAGCAGTGATGTCTTTGATGGAAATCGCTTCTGGCCATCTTGAGAAACGATCTATCATCGTTAGGCAATATTTGTATCCCTCTGACTCTGGCAGTGGTCCAATATTAATTAATAATAATATCTAAAAATGCAGTTCTGTCTGTCACTTCCGAGATGGCGCAAAAGCATACCTAAAGCATATATAGTAAGAACCGGTCAAGTACGGGAGAGACTCGCGCACCGAGGGTTCCGTACAATCAAAAAATCTTTTTTAAAAAAAAAAGTTGTCTCATATAAATATAAATATAAAAAATAAAAACTTTTTAACAAAAAAATAACCTCCTTCAAAAAAGCCACTAAAAAGAGGAGAATATTATTTTGAGGCCGACGCCAATTTAATTAATAGGTTTCTACTTTTTAACCGACTTCATATTTTTATTAAATTGGCTCCGGTTTCAAAATTTTATTATTTTCCTCTTTTTAGTGGCTTTTTGAAGAAGGTATTTTTTATTTTTTTTTTTTTATTCCGCGGTTTCAGTAAAAGATAAGTTCGTTGCTCACCCATCCCTATATGTTATAGATGGCTAGGCCTGAAGCAAGGCCGAACCCCCACAGTCCGACAGAGAGAAACGCCATTATATAACAGGGAAATAAAAACAACACTAAGGAATACAATTTTACACCTGACAGCTCAGATATTAAAACGTTTCATTTTATATATAAAATGAGCAGGGAATGAGAAAATAAAAGAGCAACAAAGAGGGAAAGAGAAAAAGAGAACTGTGTCGTTATGCTCACTCTCTCTCTCTTTTGAGAAGCCAACTACTATATTGCTTAAGTAAATGCGTCTACGCAGGGCTGACAACATTTTCTCTAGTTCTGATTTTATCGTGAATAACGTCTAATGTGTCTCATAGAAATATTAGATGAGACGGAAATAGACAGAAGTCATGGTTGACATGTGAAACAAAACAGCATGTGTAACCATATTAAGGTCTAAAGCACAGTAAGCCAGATGGCCGTGTGGAAAAGTACGAGTCTACCGTCAGGTACAAACGTCAAACCAGGTTCGAATCCCGAAGGCTTTTAATATTTTTTTTTAATAATGAGAAAATATTTGGGTATTGGATAACAATTTAAAATATAATAAAAATTACAATTATTTATTATATTTTACGAACATTTGATTTTATTGAAAATTTTTATTGGAAGAGCAGCCAATTACATAATTTATTCCTGCAAATATCGGAAAAAATCATTTTAACAACCATAGTCACAGTCAGGACTCTAACCTGAACCTTTCCACTATCGCGGCGTAATGAGCTTTACATTACTCAACCGTGACTTGATTACCAATCTAACAATCTATTTAATATATTTGATTTTATAACATAAAAAAGTGGATGTATTTCTTTCCATGACAAAGAATACAATTATTATTTATGTTTAACGGTATTCACGTCATCTGTCTGTACTACTACTTGCAATACAGAAATACAGACATATCCATTTTTTATACAAGTAATTGTGACTGTTTTGCAGTCGTTGCAAATCACGACAACCCTGTAATATCGTCGAACTTCTGTAATATCAACAGAGGACGACCTTCTCTGCAAGGAGGTCAGGGAAAAAATAACAAGACTCGCTAAGGTAAATGAATGTAAAAAAAAAACAAAATAAAGAACAATAATACATATATACATATAGCTAACGTACAAAATGAGTAGGTATTTGGGTGGCATTTTTTTCATCCTTCTGACATTACAGATATTTACGTATATTTGCTTATTGTATATATATAGTTAAACAGCCTTATTAACCTATTTTTAACCGACTTCAAAGGTTCTCAGTTCGACTGTATTTTTTTGAAGTGAAAACCTCCTTAGGCGCGCTTTGCCTGGGCTGTTAACAACAGAGATGTGAAACGCACCCGACGGTGACAACCGGGGGGGGGGGCTACTCAGCTCAAACACGAACACGTATTTGCAATATGCTGGTAATAGTGTGTAGTTCATAAGTGTGCTAATAGATGACACTAAAAACTAAATACGAGTAAAAAGTCATTTGTAGTTCACAAATGCGCTAATAGATGACACTAAAATATATATTTTGTAGTTCACAATTGCGCTAACAGATGACCGAGCAGATGACACTAAAACTTAATATTATCGTTAAGGTATTATATTGATTAAATTTGATTGTATTGGGATCCGTCAAATGAGCATCTGACATCTGGTGGCAGAAAATTGTACTCAAACGAGGGAAAATTTTACATGCTAACAGTGCAAATTAACCATGAAATTGTTTATTACAAAAATAAAACAAGTAAAATAAACAAAAAGTTTATCGAAAATGGAATTCGCGACGTTTTCTAATATCATGGCAATAAACACTGTCAGTTATTGCCTTGTAAAACTTACTTTACAGAGAATTATTTTCTAATGAAATGTGGAAAAACTGTATTTATGAATAAAAAAAATATTTTATAGTAATAATAAGATGTACTTGTTATCATACTGCAATAAAATAGTTGAATCCCTGATGATTAACAAATTTATAGGATTAACTTCGTATACAAATATTTTGAGGTTAGTAACTTAGCTACTTATTACAATATAACTTATTATGTTGCAGTTATGTGTTTACATTATTCACCTAACCCAGCCTTAAAAGCGCATTGAACGCGCATGATTAATTTCGTGGAGATTTTCTTTTAATTTTGATGTTTTTAAGCAATATGTCGTAAAGATTACTACTTTTGACAGTTCATTTTGCATGCATTTTTCTCGTTATATTTCCGACATTTGATAATATGTCCGGCTTTGAGAATCCGTTCTTCTTCAACGAAATTCCTTTGTTTAGGATTCGTACCGGCCCAATCACAAATTGCACTTATATTTATCATTTTTTATCACTTTGAAAATCATAAAATTACACGCAAAAGTATACCTCCGTCTGCGCCATGTTTTTGAAGCTCCACCTATCTGACGGATCCCAATAGGCCGATTTTAATATATTTATGATTAAATCCATTATTAAGATAATTTATTGGTTATATTTTTTTTCATTAAAGTTTCGAAATAATTTCCTAAGTTGGTCATTCTATTTTTTTTTCACTTCTTTTATTCCACTCTCATTCCGAATAAAGTACCTAAATCAAGTGTAAACGATCCTTTAGATTTACTTCACTACGAAACGAAACGTAACGAAACGAAACGAAACGAAATTGAACCGGTGTGTAAACTAAGCCAGTAACGTCAGTCATGTTCACAAATGAATTGAAAATAACTGGTGGGAACTGAGCTTAACAAAAACATCGGGTGCCGTAAGGTTGTCCAACTATAGATTTCGCGAACAAGGGTAAATTGCAAGAGAGGAACGCAGAGGAAGCAATGGCGGCTTACGTTATGGCTGGCACCACAGTTTAATGTTGTAAACAATGCAGATCCTTAAGTATTTATACGCAACGGTAAGCCTGGGACATTTTATTGGCGCTAACTTATTAACCTTATGTTTATGTATAACCTCCTATACGTAAATATAAGTAACGTCGTTTTCATTCATTTCTCTTGCTTCAATGAATCGTTATACTGAGTGAAACATATTATACCAGTGGCGGCTCGTTATACAGTAAAAATATTTATGAGATATAATTAACGATAAGGACATACAATATTTTAATATTACGTAGTTACGATGATAATACAATATTGTCATGACTCGAAAAAACGCTTATAAAAAAATAAATATTAGCAAAAAAAACTTTTTAGAGACAAGCTTTTATTTAAATGCACTATAAAAAGGAAAAAATAATTTTTAATAATTTAGGTTTATAATTATAAAAGCGTGGATCGTGGCTTCTATGATAGTTTGTTAGTCACGAACCACGCTTTTATAATTATGAACCTAAATTAATAAAAATTATTTTTTCCTTTTTAGTGCCTTTAAACAAAAGCTTGTCTCTAAAAAGTTTTTTTTAGTAATATTTATTTTATTCATTTTAGTCTTTCAAAATTTTACTCCCCTTTGACACCCGTAGGGGTTGAATTTCAAAAAATCCTTTCTTAGTGGATGATTACGTCAGAAAAGGAACCAACTGTCCAAATTTCAAGTTTCTAGCTTCAGCGATTTGGCGTGGGCGTTGATTATTCCAAAAAAACCTACATCCCCGTTTGAACCCCTTAGGAGTTGAATTTATTTCAAAAAACGATTTATTCACGTATTGTCATCAGGAATACATATGTGTACAAAATTTCAAGTCGATCGGAAGCTATTTCAGTTTGCCCCATCTATTGTCGACATTTATACTAATATTATAAAACTGAAGAGTTTGTTTGTATGTATGTTTGAACGCGCTTATCTCAGGAACTACCAGTCTGATTTGAATTTTTTTTACTGTTAGATAGCGCATTTATTGAAGAAGGTTATAGGCTATTCGAGCATTTTTTTTAATTCAACCCCAAAGAGGGTAAAACGAAGGTGTACGATTTTTTGACTAATCAACACCCAGGCCAAACCGCTGAAGCTATTATACTAATACGCTTCGCAGGGGGAGAATTTCTCACGCGGGAGATAATAAATCATACACTCTTAGCACCCGGGCGAAGCCGGACAGGACCGCTAGTTTAAATGCAACTTTCTTTTACACCCTAGGTAGGTACTACACCAGGAAGCAGATACTGATGAAAGATAATGTCGAGATGGTCTTTGAGAAGTCATTAACATGAAATGTTTCTCTTATCGATTTCAAACAAGAAAACAACGTCATTATCATATCTCTTTTATTATGTAACAAATGCGTCATCTGATATCACAGAATTACAGAGGGTTCGCAGCCAATGCTACTAGGGTAGGGGTCTCGTGTATAAAATTAAATTGCAAGGTCGACAAAATTACCATTTTCAATTACAGCTCGAAATATCGTCTAGAGTAGTATTGCTTAGAGAAGACACCAGCGTCATACATGCGCATAAACGAGTTTAGTAACCGGGCGAGTCCATATTTAACACGCTTCTTTCGTGCAGGACGAGTCGATATATTCTTCCACAGATAGTTCTCCCTACTAACTCTACTACGCAGATCGGCCATCTTGCTGGTGTCTTCTCTGAACAATACAACACTACCTTCAGTTGAATTTTTGATACAGTCGATTCTGTTAAACCGGCTTACACTATCAAAAATATTTTATAAAAGCAATTTTACAGCTTCGGTACTGTCATACAACGCGTTAGACAGCTACGCGTATGGCCAGCGGACCGGCCGAGACACGTCCGATAATATTTTACAAACCTTGTTCGTCAGTTCGCGTTATACAGTGACACGTATGGCCAGCAGACCGGCCGAGACACGTCCGAGAACAATTAACAAACCTTGTTCATCAGTTTGCGTTACACAGCAACTCGTATGGCCAGCGGACCGGCCGAGATACGTCCGATAATATTTTACAAACCTCGTTCGTCAATTCGCGTTATACAGTGACACGTATGGCCAGCAGACCGGCCGAGACACGTTCGAGAACAATTAACAAACTTTGTTCATCAAAAACAAATTTTTATTTTTTCTGAAACCACCAACTAGGTGAATAACTAATTCATATTTTAATTTATTTTAATTAGAAAAATTATAATTATTTTCAATAACAAAATGTCTAATAACAGCTTTCAGCAGTTCTTAGATTATAGACACTCGACAGCTGAGGTCATCAGCGTCTGACCAATTCTCAGACTATATAACCTGAAAACTGGGGGTTTGTAATAGACGAGCCATGGAAAATCCAAATAAACAACCCTTTCCTATGATCACGTTTCTTCCCATGCCCTGCAGAACTAAAGACAATTCGCAGCGGTGGTTTTTAAAATATTTATGGCCGTCTAAAAGGTTATATTAAGTGTAAACCGTTAAATTGGTATCACTGCAGTTATAAAATTGATCCACTGACCTCTAATTAATGGATAACGAAAGACGTCCATTATGTGAAAGTTGTGTTATGCATGATATTGATGATGGGTGACTTTTTAGGCGGGTTTTTTGATTTGACATTTTTCAAATCGTATTCAGAACATTAATTCAAAAATGTTCAGTGTTCAACTTTTCAAATATACCTAGCGTCAGGCTCAGATTTCTGCCTAGGCCAACAGGGCACCGGCCTAAGGGCCCAGCCGCCGAGGGGGCCCCGGCCAAGACAGATGGAAATTAATAAAAAAAGTCCAAAAATGTTCTAGTTAATTTTTTTTATTCTTTTCGCATTTTTTTTTGGCTTAGGGCTCCCTAACTATCAAGTGCCTAGAGGCCCTGGGTCTGCTTTTATAATTATGAACCTACATTATTACATTTTTTTTCCTTTTTAGTAAGTACATTTAAATAAAAGCTTGTCTCAAAAAAGTTTTTTTTACTAATGTTTATTTTGATCATTTTAGTCTTTCAAAATTTTACCCCCCTTTGACACCCATAGGGGTTGAATTTCAAGAAATCCTTTCTTAGTGGATGCTTACATCAGAAAAGGAACCAACTGTCCAAATTTCAAGTTTCTAGCTTCAACGATTTGACCTGGGCGTTCATTAGTCAAAAAAAACCTACATCCCCGTTTGAACCCCTTAGGGGTTGAATTTATTTCTAAAAACGATTTATTCATGTATTGTCATCGGGAATAATACATATGTGTACAAAATTTCAAATCGATCGGATACGTGGAAGTCGTTCAAAATTGACATGCAAGTTTTGACCTAAACAAACACACAAACTAACTAACATACATTGCAAGTTAAATAAAAGCTTGTAAAAATGGGGGATTGTCCCATTCAAATTCTCCGCTAAAAATGTCATCCAAAGATCTCATCTCCCTCAGAACGTCTTCAAAGATGTTTCAAATATCTATCCATTAATCACAGATCAGTGAATTGAACACACAGCTCTCAATAAAAAAAAGAAACAAAAGAAACACAGAAAACAAAACAAACTGCCAATACCAACAATAATTTTTGAGAGAAACAAAATAGATCTATATTTCCGTTAGAAACCAGGTGAAATCAAGCGAGCTCTGTAACAAAGACATATGGACAGCGATCTTTGTTGGTTTATTCTAACAAATATTGTTATGATGTATGGACTATCTTTGTCGGTCGGTTATAACGAAATATTGTTAAGATATATGAGCTATCTCAACAGACATCCGGCCTTCGCAATAACGAAATATCGTTCTCATATTTCCTTTATTTACAAATGAAAATTTATTATTAATAATAAAAGCTTTTTTCAAAATTACATTGTCTACAGAAATGTTGATCTAAACTTATCTAGCAAAAATTATGACGTTAATAAAAATAATTGAACCGACTTCAAAAAAAATCCGGCGAAGTCTGAATCCAACTCGCACACCGAGGGTTCCGTACAATAATAAAAATAAAGAGTTAGATAGGGATAACACATATATTTATTTAAGCTAATTTTCTAAAAGTTTTTATTACTTAATTTATTTTGTTTTGTTCTTTTTAGTGTTTCAAAATTTAATTAAATAATTTTTAAAGCAAAAAAAATATTAAAAGAATATTTGGTGAATAAAATAAACAAAAATATTGCGATCCGAAACGCGGGATCGAACCAGGGACCTTTAGATCATCAGTCGAACGCTCTACCAACTGAGGCAGTCGACCGATGATGTTAGACGCTCTATAGTATAGTACAGTGCAACCGTAAGACCATTTTTCTAATTCCATGTGCAATTATTACTTGACAAATTTAATTTTTATCAATTGAAGGAAGGTTTGGTTGATGGTCAAAATAATGAAGCTTTACCAAAATTTCGCTTGTGGTCAACGTTTCGAAATATTTAATTTGACCTTCAGGGCCTCAAGTCAGTCAAATTGTTTGATTTTTATCAAATTATTACAACGGTACGAAGCCCTCAGGGTGCAAATTCTACTCGCACGTTAATTTGGAAAAAATCTGAAATATTTCGATATTCGTAATTTTTTAATATCTTATCAACTTCCATAATATGATAGAGAAACAAAATGGCGTTACAAGGTTACAAAAAAGTAAATTCGTCTCAGTCTTCAATTAGCAGTCCGGAAATTTTCGCAACACAGATAACAGAACAGTGTTTTGTTTACTATATTTATTATTTGTAATAAAAATACAACTTCTACCATAAATATACAATTTTAAACATTACATTCAGCTGTTACGCATTATTTATTATTTATTACAATTATTATTATTTCGGCCATAAAATGTAGTGTTTAAGTATGGAGGAAGAAAATACGGAAGTAGGAGCAAAAACAGCCGGGAGGATGTTGAGATTAGTTCGGGGAATAGACGGTCATTCGTACAAAGCAAGCCGGTCCAAGAACCGATACACCAAAACTCGCGTAGCTGTACATTTTTAATGTTATACAAAAACATCGAACATAGAAATACAAACGAGAAATATTGCTCAAGCATCATTTTTAAGCGACATTAAAAAATAAACCTTTTATTTAAAACACATTGCGCATGCGTGGTTACTAATTTTACATTAATTTGTTTTGTATTCATCCATTTTATATATGTAACTATACATTTTATTTTGTAATTTTTACACACTTTATTGGAATATTACACAAATTATCTAATTTTAATTTACTTTACGTAAAAATCACAAATTTGTTTAACTTTACAGTAAAAGTTCAAGTTTTTATGAAGTTTTCTGTGTAAAAATAAATAATAATGTAAAATCACTTAGAAAATCGAGTGAATTCTACCTTAACTTTCAAAGTGTTTTTACATCCATTTTTTACAGTGCGCGTCAACAACTCAGATAATTAGTATCTTCAACACAACAAATAATCCATTTATGTATTAGAATCCGCCATCCGGCATACACAAACCGACTGGTACGAGCTCGGGTCCCTGGGAGCGCTAATTCCCAAAGAACATTGGAACGCAATTTGCGATAGTAACCACATTCCAATGTCCCTTCTGGAAAGTTTATAGCTACATGAGTTCCACTGTACATAGTACTGCCAACTTACCGTCATTCAACATTCTTCATCCACTGACCGGTAATACAGTGTGCGTAGCTACCGACCGCAATGGTCACCGCTCAACAACGACCGCAAAAGTCATAGTATAAATAATTACTACACCTCTGCCGCAGCGGACAAGCTTCAGAATACATAATGTCATACAATATAACAAACTATATAATACTGTTAGATAATATTTTACAATATTATTGTACTCGAACGTCATGTTACGTCCACCATGGTAGAGTAGACACGCCACCTCCACCGTATTATACAATAGTGGTTACATAAAGACATTTTTGAAGTGAAAACTTCCTTAGGCGCGTTAGGCACTCTTTGCCTGAATACTGAAAAAATGTGAAGCGTTCGCAACTACTTCCGTAAGAATTTGCAACCCGGCCGTAAACTTTCGCAACATACTTATTACTTATATCATAAAAACGGCCGTCTACATACTTCCACCCATAGCTCAGTTGGTTACGTCTTTGCGTTCTATGCATAGGAACCTGGATTCGAGAACTGATGGCAGCGTAGAATTTTTGGCGTTTTTTTTTCTAAATTCTACATGATACTTGTTTATATATTTTTTTATTTTTGTTATATTCTTTGACAATAATTATAATTTTTTTGAAACCAAGGTGGAATTAATTAAAAATACAATTTTAGAATTTTAGTAATAAATTATTTTTAGTTCATGAATGCGCTATAATAGATGACACCAAAAATTAGAAAATCTGAAGTTTTCACTTCTGTCGTGTGGTCATAAGCACACACCCATTTTTAACTTCCCATTGGAAGTTATTGTAATGGGTCCGAAAATCTAAATCAAAATGTATAACAAATTTTTATGTTTCAAGGTCACTACACTATTTTTACACTACTTTTAGAAAGATGTCTGCGTGTGTGTGTGTGTGTGTGTGTGTGTGTACGTATGTACGTACGTACGTATGTGTCCATTTCTTTCTAAGACGAAATCTCGAGAATGAAAAATGATATCGACTACGTTAGGATGCCAATCGACGCGTATTAACGTAAATATGATCTGAAAGAAATTTTTTCAAAATCGGTTCAGCCGTTCTTTTTTCTTAACCAAATAACCTCCAAAAAAGTAGATTTTACACAATACCTCGCGAATAAAAAATTATATCGACTTCGTAAGGTAGTCAATCGAGGCGTGTTAACGTCATTTTGATCCGACATAAATTTTATAAAAATCGGTTCAGCCGTTTTTTTTTTTAATTATTGTTAAAAATAAATAATAATTATGTTTTAATGATTAAAATGATTACTTTTCTGTGTAATATCTAATTTAATTGTTATTATTAAATATTTATCAAACTGGGAAGTTCGTCGTGTGGACCTCAAGGGTCGCACTTTAGTCCTAATAAACGGCCCACCTCACGGCTTGTTTTTCTTTAGAAGGGACACTTCTTAACCACTAAGGCACGTCCAGTAATATAAGTCGATGTGTCTAACGTATTATTAGAGTTCAGTGGACGCAAGCTAGCCAAGTGAAATATCATTTGGCGAGTCGGTTGTCTGTCTAAATTGCTATTCTTATCAATACGGAGACCGGCTCCATGCACACAACTGCTATGGCGGTCCGCGATAGAACAATTTACACACACATAGTAGTACCCTCACCCTACTCCTGAGTCCACTGATTCACTGAGCGAACGAACAATGTGCGAACAACGAACATTTCGAACAAACGAAAGATCCATTGCAATAAAACAAGAAAACAACTAATGTGTTTACTTGCTCTAATTTAATACAGAGTGTCCGTTGATTGTTGTACTAAAACAAGATGAACCAATTAACGAGATATAAAACAGAGAGAAAGAAAAATATTAGTAAAAAAAAACTTTTTAGAGACAAGTTTTTATTGAAATGTACCAAAAAGGAAAAAATAATATTTAATAATTTTGGTTCATAATTATTATAAAAGCGGGGGCTGTAATCTCTATGATAGTTCATTAGTCGCAACCCCCGCTTTTATAATAATTATGGACCAAAATTATTAAATATTATTTTGTCCTTTTTAGTACATTTCTCTCTAAAAAAAAATTTTTACTATTATAATTTGTTCATTTTAGTCTTTCAAAATTTTACCCCCCTTTGACGCCCATAGGGGTTGAATTTCGAAAAATCCTTTCTTAGTTCAAATTTCAAGTTTCTAGTATCAGCGATTTGACCTGGGCGTTGATTAGTCAAAAAAACCCTACATCCCCGTTTGAACCCCTTAGGGGTTGAATGTATTTCTAAAAACGATTTATTCATGTATTGTCATCGGGAATACATATTATGTGTATAAAATTTCAAATCGATCGGATACGTGGAAGTCGTTCAAAACAATAAACAAACAAACTAACATACCTACATTGCAAGTTAAATAAAATTTTGGTAAAAGCGTTGGGCGCCAAAAATTTTGCCTAAGGCTTTGTCTATATAAATTTTTTAACATTTCTTGTAAGCTCAAAAAAAGTTATTTTACTCTATTTACTAATCTCATCTATATATTATATAAAAAATGAATGTTTGTTTGTCCCGTATGCGTTCCATTCATCAGATTGCAATAAAACTTTGGTGAGTTGTTGTACGCACGCTGGGGAAGGTTTCTGTAGGTTCATAAATTCTTAGCACGCGGACGAAGCAGGGCGGGACGGCTAGATTACCGTTCATGGTGGAAGTACCTGTATATATAGCGAAGGGGTGGCTGTTTAATCTGTATAATATTATAAAAATTCTTAGCACCCAGGCGAAGCCGGGCGGCGCCACTAGTCAATTATAAAAGCGTTGTTTTTAAAAGATTTTTTTATATTATTTTATTTTACTCTTTTTAGTTTTTGTAACAACGTTATACATAGCTTATGGTATTTTACTTGATAATCTTTTTCATTAAATACCCATATCAATGGGGTTTTGAAGAAAAAATAATCCGCCATCTTGGGGAGTCCGCCATATTGTATTTATAATGACGTAATATAGTTTATGTCGGATTATCACCTAACTTACGTACGCAAAATTTCAAAACTCAAGGAGAGGTCGAAATATTGATTACAAAAAAAACAAAACAGAGAAACTGAGTTAATAAAAGCATTGTAAAAATATAATTTGAATCGAACTGTATATACTATATACGGTGAGTAGATCATCTGTAGGTATAGTATCATAATTGTGCAAACAAAGAAATCTAATGTACAGCTTACACAATTATTTTCTTTCGTTCTTTCTTTACTAAAACTCACCAAGTGCCAATCTTAATTTTATCGGAAAAGTTTCGATAACGCAAAGTATTCATTTCTCTAAAAGATTAAATAACTTTGAAGTTATACTCCTTTAGCGAGAGTAGTAAATTGGAATGACGAGTCAAAAATTACCGACTCAAAAATTAATGAAACGCTGACAGGAATTAAACGGATATAACGATTTAAATGAAATTTACTGAAAAGGGATTTTGGGAGGCAAAAAATCGATCTAGCTAGGTCTCATCCCAGGAAAAATTCATTTTCTTATAGATTTTATAATTTTAATAATCAATTTTTTGACGTTTCAAAATAGTGTAGATAATATTGTAAGCAGGCTTTGGATATTTATGTATAGATGTTATGGTATCCATGGATTTTATTAAAAATAACTATTTATTAATTTTAAAAAATGCTGAAAGAGGAAAAGCAAAAATGTAAATGTATGAAGTATAACTTTGACCGCGCGCTTATGTGGGTCATGTTTTCTTGTTATTTCTTAACTGAAATTTTTATTTATTTAATATTAAACTATTTAAAAAACAAGCCGTGAGGTGGATCGTTTATTAGAACTAAAGTGCGACCCTTGAGGTTCACACGACGAACTTCCCAGTTTGATAAATATTTAATAACAATAATTAAATTAGATATTACACAGAAAAGTAATCATTTTAATCATTAAAACATAATTATTATTTATTTTTAACAATAATTAAAAAAAAAAAAACGGCTGAACCGATTTTTATAAAATTTATGTCGAATCAAAATGACGTTAACACGCCTCGATAGACACCCTTACGAAGTCGATATAATTTTTTATTCGCTAGGTATTGTGTAAATCTACTTTTTTAGAGTCTATTTGGTTAAAAAAAAAAAAACGGCTGAACCGATTTTGAAAAAATTTCTTTCAGATCATATTTACGTTAATACGCATCGATTGGCACCTCAACGTAGTCGATATCATTTTTCATTCTCGAGATTTCGTCTTAGAAAGAAATGGACACATACGTACGTACGTACACACACACACACAGACAGACATCTTTCTAGAAATAGTGTAAAAATAGTGTAGTGACCTTGAAACATAAAAATTTGTTATACATTTTGATTTCGATTTTCGTACCCATTACAATAACTTTCAATGGGAAGTTAAAAATAAACATTATTTTCCATTTTCAATTTCAGATATTATTATCTATTAGTATTAATACAGATTGAAAAACATTTCAGACACGAATTTCCTGAATAATTGGCTATTACGTTCAGTACAAATGAAATAAAAACGTTATAAAAGCTGAACTCACAACAATATGTTCGGAGTTTTAATTCGACCGAGGAAAAAAAATTTAGAGGCAATTGAATGTTATTTAATAATAACGTTTTCTTACAGAAGTAGAGCCATCGCTGAAGTTAATCTTATTATAGTACGTAGTCGGTAGTCGGTTGCCGCAAACGGTTCTCATTCGGGTTTTATTATACGCATTTATTTTATAGGAACCGTATGACGTCATAATGTCATTTGTTTCTCAAAGCTGTGACTTTACACATCTATACAATTGAACTAATATTATAAAGAGAAAAGATTTGATTTTTTGTGTTTGTTTGTAATGGATATAACTCAAAAACTACTTAACTGATTTAAAAAATTCTTTCACCTATAGAAAGCTACATTATCATCGAGTAACATGGGCTGTATTTTATTTTCAAAAAAATTAGAAGGTGGGGGTAATAAATCTACACTTAATATTATAAAGAGAAAAGATTTGATTTTTTGTTTGTAATGGATATAACCCAAAAACTACTTAAGTGATTTTAAAAATTCTTTCACCTATAGAAAGCTACATTATCTTCGAGTAACATGGGCTGTATTTTATTTTCAAAAAAATTAGAGATCCCTACGAAAATTACAATAATGTAACCCAAGGTATCAAAAATGTGTCTATAAAAGTCATTATTTGATGTGCGCTGCGAAAACTATTGATTAATTATAAATTCGAGCGAACGAGCGAAGCGAGTGGGAAATGTTTTAAATAATTATAAATTCGAGCGAACGAGTGAAGCGAGTGAGTAATGTATTAATAAATTATAAATTCATAGCACCCGGGTGAACCGGACCGGGCCGCTATAATATAAAATCTATATATATATAAAATATATATAAAATCATAGACGCTTTTTTTGTCTGTTTATCTGTCTGTGCGTGCACGCTAATCTCCACAGTGGCTGAACCGATTTCGATGGGACTTTACAGATATGAATACTTAGGATGTTGTCAGGAGTTATCTAGGTTTCTATTTTTAATTGTTATTCAACCGCTAAGGACGTAAAACGGGGGTGCAGGGTTTTTTGACTAATCAACACCCGTGCTAAACCGCTGAAGCTATAAACTTGAAATTTATACAATAGGTTCCTTTTGTGACGTAAACTCCAAATAAGAAGGGATTTTTTGAAATTCAACCCCTAAAAGGGTCAAAAGGGGGTGTACTGCTCAGCCTAAACCACTGCGGATAGAAACATGAAATTTGGAAGTTATGTTCCTTACAGGGTGTAGAGGTGCACTAAGAAAGGATTTTTCGGAAATCAACCTCTGAGGGGGTGAAATGGGGTGGTCTGTCTGACTAATTCTCGCGGGGGGGGGAATAATAAATTAACAATAGGTATATACTGCAGTATTTTATATTACTGGGCATAAAAAAATCTAAATATACGTGAGCGGCGCCACGGGTGACCGCAATTAAATCATAATTTCATACCACTCGGGCGAAGCCGGACGGGTAGGTACCGCCAGCAAATATAGCGTCGGGAAAACCGTTACCATTTTTAGGCAAGGGGAAAGGATTTGTATTGAAGAAAGCAATTGGGTAACTCCGGTATAGAGAATGCTTTTAAACAATTTTTTTAGGTATTTAAGGTTATTTGTACTTGTTGACGTCAAATGATGACTACAGAAATGGACTATATACGTTATGTGCATACCTAGATGTTTGATTCTTTGAGTATATTTTCTCGGCTGACCATGCGTTAAAATCTATATATTTTATCTAAGAAGTAACGCGACAAAATGTGTTAAGCCCTACAATATTTCTACACAAAAGAGGAAATATATTTATTCCAAATATATAGGCATTATTTCCTTTTGAATGATCGAGAGCCATTCTAAAGAAAATAAAAAATAAATGCCTTAACAAAAGCCGCGAAACACTTCTTGATTTCATATTACCGTTCAACTATTGTCGCTGATTATTTGAAAAATAATTAATTTATGGTTCAAAAATTACATCTATTAGTATTTACTTAGAAAAAAATATTGCTAGAATGACTGGGTGAAATCTCATAAAAGCTCCACTGTCAGCAATATTCTATCCACCTTAATCAACTGTCAACATTTTTTGAGGTTAAAATAATTAATTTATGGTTTAAAAATTAAATCTAATATTTGCTTAGAAAAAAATATTGCTAGGATGATTCAGTGAAATACCATAAAAGCTTCACTCTCATCCATATTCTATCCTCCTTGATCAACTGTAAGAATTTTTTTTTTGAGGTTATATGTAGCTGTCATTGAATCTGCATGTTTAGACATCTCTTGAGAGTAACGGGAAGTCGTTGTTTTTTTTTATCACTCCACTGTCAGCCATATTCTATTATCCTTGATCAACTGTCAAATTTTTTTGAGGTTATATACAGCAGTCATTGAATCTGCATGTGTAGACATCTCTTGAGAATAGTCGGAACTGTTTATTTACCATGCGTTATGCAAGACCGACATTTATTCTGACGCATTTTCAAAGCTGTATCTCATTTTTTTTATAAAAATAGCAAAGCTACAGCTTTCAAAATTGCTTTGTTTGTGGAACTGAAGTTTATCTCACCCGGGGGAATGTAAAAAGAAATGAATGATACAAACAGAATGTGTTCAAGTGAACCGATTACTTATTGTAGATTTGTGTGAAATCATTTTCTATATAACTCCCGGTTTGCGATCGCATTTTTTATCATTCTTGTTAAAAAAAATTTAGTTGTCACATTTTGGCAGCAACCCTACGATATATTAAAATGTAGGCTCCACGAAAAATTTAACATAAAATTAAGTCAACACGTCACCATTCAGAATTTCGCGACTGCTTTCACGGACTCGTGGGGCTGCCGCCAAAACTTAACAACTACATTTTTACAATAAAATGTAGTTACAACGTTTTGGCAGTATGCCTACGATATACGAAAAAGTAAGTTACCCAAAAATTTAATATAAAGCTCTTAAAATGATAATTTAATTCATTTCCGATTTTCTTAATTCTTTAGTTAACTACCCTCGGGACAATATTATCAAAAAAAGGCGGTAAAAATGATCAAATCAAAATGGCGTCTGTACGCGCCTTCACAAAGCAGACGTAACACTCATAACATTGTGTATTGCTGAAGTAAAAAGTAAATTAATTTAAATTCTGTCGACGGCGATGCCTGAAGGCCTATCGCTCCAGCTGGAGCTCTCTCTAAGACAGTTTCCTTGATGTTTCTCTTCTTCTTCTTCATATCTTCTATATAAAGCATAGCCCAGTTGTCCGATATAATATTGAGTTAAGTAAGGCAGATGACATCTGAAAAGAAATTAAAAAGAGGGATTCATCTGTCCTTACTTTACGGTTCGTCTATCTCACTTTCTTATCGTCTTGTCCAGTAGCGGTACGTTCATTTTTTTTTTCTCCTGACACATCGAAAGATTTCTTCTTCATAACAGGATATTTTAATTTATTTTCATCACAATATTTATTTTTAATATCCTGAGGTGCTCAAGACAATTTTTATTAGCGTTACTTAATATGGTCCATTAAAAAATGTCAATAAATGTTCAGATTAATTTTTTAATGACGATATAGTACATGATAATTGAAGACATACATTTTTAATTTAAGTCCACCAGCTGTCAAGGTTATCTGGGCCTGATATTCATATTTTTAATTTCTTAGACTAGGAACCAGAACATTGGAGCCGGGGGTTTGTAATATATAACAGACACCATATATTAAAAACCGCATCCCAACGATCTCGGCTATCCATCTATTACAAGCCCCCAGTTCACTGGTTCTAATCCGAGAACTGCAGATAAAAAAATTTCAGTTTCTTAAAATAACAAAAAATTCACAGATTTCGCAATCCTTGCAACCATCGAGGACATTGGAAATGATAACAGCATATATGAAACATAATTAACTGTTTATTATACACACAATATTTATCAATGCACTGTTTAGTTTTGTCAGGAATAACCCTATTATTCTTCTGTTATATACGCGTTCACTTTTGCTTGATTACTTAACTTTTAAATGGATTTTTCTACAGTATTTATTAACATTTGCTCAAAAATAACACCGCAGATCGTCGCAAATACCTCTCAATTAACTAGACATGATATAAAACACATTTCGAAAAAATTGCACTTGTTCAATTTTGCATGATTGCTCCTCACTTGATCGCGACACCGTTGTCTTTTGGCCTTGAACGAAAACTCGTAACTTTGCCCCCATATACGAACATAAACATTTCCAATGTTAAAAAATCTAAAAAGTAAATTGATAGGTATTACCCCCCCCCCCAAGGGGACATTGGAATGTGGTTGCTATCGCAAATTGCATTTCAATGTTCATTGAGAATTAGCGCTCCCAGGGACCCGAGCTCGTGCCAGAGGTTTGTGTATGCCGGCTGGCGGATTCTAATACACAAATGGATTATTTGTTGTGTTGAAGACGCTAATGACCTGAGTTGTCGACGCGTCTATAATCTACAATTAATTAATTAGGTAAGTAGGTATTATCGACATGACCCGCTTACCATGGCAGTTGACGTTTCCACTGTAAGTTTATTACAAATCTCCAGTTCGTTAAATAAATTAAAAAAGGCTGTGGGTTTTACACACGGCTGTAAGTTATACTCCTTACATATACGGCGGCCCCGCGGTGTCCCCGTACCCCGCGAGTGATACGGCAGCGACATCTATGAATCTAGGTACAACTATGAATCGAGATAAAAAGTGTTATGAGCGTGACATCTAACGGATTTTTTTAAGTTCTTAGTTCAGCATCTATCTGCAGTTGGGCGCGCGTATCGGGTAACGCTTTGCGTTAAACGCGTACGGAGTCGAATAAAAGAAGTATAACTTCTAAACAGGATATTATAATTACTATTTGATGTGTCTTTTTATCTTATTTTTTTGTTTCGAATAAATCTAACCACTTATCTCTGCAAAGCATGTGTTTCGTAGTTCTTAGACGGAAGAAGAACAAGAAGGGCGAGACAAATAAAAACAATACGCAGTAACCGTCTTTAACTTATGCTACAAAAACACGCCAGAAAACAAACGACATAATTTAGGTACATAAGCCGTTCTATTTTTGAATCGTTGTTTCTAAAACCAATCGGAGACATGTTTCGAATTTAAATTGTAAAACACTTATGCTCACAGACTGAATCCCTTTTTATCATTGCTTTAAATGAAAGCGTTCAAATGATTTGCATTTATTCGAAAGAAAAAAAATGGGCATGTCTGTACCGTTAAACGCAAATTATTGTATTCGTCAAATGTTCGTAAATATAAATAATTGTAATTTTATTTTTTTATATTTTGAATTGTTATCCACTATCTATATAATATTTTCATTAGGTATATTAAAAAAATATTAAAAGTCTTCGGGATTCGAACTTGCGCTTGGCGGTATAATTCTATATTTAAAATTACATTGAAATATACGCACTTTTGGAAATGTTTTTCTTGTAGAAAAAGCTTCCGAAAAATTCTCAAAAAAATTGTTTTATTCAACACACGCATGCTTTTATCTATATAATATTTTCATTAGGTATATTAAAAAAATATTAAAAGTCTTCGGGATTCGAACTTGGGCTTGGCGGTATAATTCTATGTTTAAAATTACCTACATTGAAATATACGCACTTTTGGAAATGTTTTTCTTGTAGAAAAAGCTTCTGAAAAATTCTCAAAAAAATTGTTTTATTCAACACACGCATGCTTTTAGTGTTTTTTCGTATCTGTTTTGCGGACTTTAAACAGCCGTTTATTGACTGGTGACGTCATGATCCATTATGAAGGGGGGTAGACGTTACAAAATGACGATTTATCATTTCCTCAGCAACCCCTATGATATGGGTATCAAATTAAAGGGCTTGATAAGCGAAACACAATAAGTGCATTTTGGGGAAATTTAAGGGCATTTTGGGGGCAATTTAAAAGGTGTCGAAAGGGGGTAAAATTTTGAAAGACCAAAATGAACAAAATAAATATTAGTAAAAAAAAGCTTTTATTTTTTAAATGCACTAAAAAGGAAAAAATAATTTTTAATAATTTAGGGTCATAATAATTATGATCCTAAATTATTAAAAATTATTTTTTCCTTTTATAGAGTTCACGACCCACGCTTTTATAATTATTATAAAAGCGTGGGTCGTGAACTCTATAATAGTTTATTAGTCACGACCAACGCTTTTATGACCCTAAATTATTAAAAATTATTTTTTCCTTTTTAGTGCATTTAAAAAATAAAAGCTTGTCTCTAAAAAGTTTTTTTTTTACTAATATTTATTCTTTTTATGAATCGCTACTGACTCACTGACTGCCTTCAACATCTTATCATCTTCTTCAATCTTTCTATAGCCTTCTCATAACCTAATACTAAGATATACACTTTCTTCCCTCCTCTCACCTTTCAATTCCTCTCTTATCTCTTACAGCATCTTTATAAAAACACAAAAAAAGAAAATTGGTAGACTATAATCTCTTCCTTTTCCAACCACTACGTCGAAAAAAATATGTGGCTCAAGGAGGATATTTGACTACGTTGACATTATTAAAATTATTATTATTTTAAAATGTTCATTTCCATCTTGATAATATGTCTATGGATTATGAATGGACGTGTTTAATTATAAAAAGAAACTTTTTTTCCACGAATTCCGCTTAAAAGTTATAAAAAATTATAACAAAAAACCCGACTGCGTCTAACACAAAAGTACAAAACAAGCTTCCAATATATGGTAAAGAAATGTTAGTTTTTAGTCGCGTTTTTTGTTCTTTTAATATTTTTTTTTAATTTAAGCTTTTTAGTTTTTTTAACATTTTTTATTGAAGCTTGTATAGGTATATTTTTGGCCATACCCACTATAAAATAGCTACTTTAAATGCATGCATGTAAAGTGATTTTTATAGTGGGTATGGCAAAAAATATAACTATACAAGCTTCAATAAAAAAATGTAATGAAAACTAAAAAGCGTAAAATAAAAAATAATTTTATTGAAGCTCTATAAATTAGCTACTTTACATGCATGCATGTAAAGTGACTTTTTACAGGTCGGTGTACGAGAACGTATCTTTCCCACACTAGCGTGGGCAAGCAAACCATTTCCATAGTGATTTATGTTTATTCGCCTGATCCGCCCGCTATTACATACTCTTGCGCGTGCGTCGGCCTTCTTATAGAATTGAAGTTAGCGACACAAAATGATCTGTTAAAAAATTGTGAAAATCCTGAAAATTAAGTGAAAAGAATCTTTTTTATTGTGGGTATGGCAAAAAATACCGTATATAGCTCGTGCATAAAGATATTATGTGACTCGTGTTATTATTAAAACTCGTTATCACTCATTTAAAGATATTGTCACTACTCGTCAGTAATATGTCTCATTACGCGACTAGATATACTAATATTACATAAACAAAGTCGAAAGTTACAATTGTTGCAGACAAAGTTACGAATTTATTGAAGTGAAACTTCCTTATAGGCGCACTTTGCGTTAACTTTCTGAACAGTGAACGAAAGTGAACCGTCACGCTCGGATCGGTGACGCTAAATCGGGTTTACTCGGCTCCACTCGACATCAAGCGCGCTCGGGTCGATGACCACGTTTACTGTCTAACAAGGAGTGCATCGTTTCAAGAATTACGTTTTTATTATTACGTATTAAGTAAGTATAATAATAAAACAAGCCGTGAGGAGGGTCGTTTATTTATTAGGACTAAAGTGCGACCCTTGAGCTTCACACGACGAACTTCCCAGTTTGATAAATATTTAATAACAATAATTAAATTAGATATTACACAGAAAAGTAATCATTTTAATCATTAAAACATAATTATTATTTATTTTTAACAATAATTAAAAAAAAAAAAAACGGCTGAACCGATTTTTATAAAATGTATGTCGGATCAAAATGACGTTAACACGTCTCGATTGACACCCTTACGAAGTCGATATAATGTTTTATTCGCGTGTAAAATTTACTTTTTTGGAGTCTATTTGGTTAAGAAAAAAGAACGGCTAAACCGATTTTGAAAAAATTTCTTTCAGATCATATTTACGTTAATACGCGTCGATTGGCATGCTAACGTAGTCGATATCATTTTTCATTCTCGAGATTTCGTCTTAGAAAGAAATGGTACATACGTACAAACACACACACACAGACACACACACAGAGACATCTTTCTAAAAATAGTGCAAAAATAGTGTAGTGACCTTGAAACATAAAAATTTGTTATATATTTTGATTTCGATTTTCGGACCCATTACAATAACTTCCAATGGGAAGTCAATAATATTATAATATTATGTATGTTTTGCATATAATCAAGTTTTCACTTCTGTCGTGTGGTCATAAGCACACACCCACTTTTTATTTATTTGTAATGATGTGATAACTAACCCGACTACGTTAGTTCCTAAACTATACGGTGGCGGCACCCACAGTTCATTTATCAATACATGTGACATTATCTAAATGTGATCAATATGAAATCACGATCGACATATCTTTTCCAATTTTGAAACATCAATCGCGTTGTTATCATTCACCGCCAGGCGGCGGTCCCAGAAGCACGTATATTTCAAAGAAACGTGTTTGAGAAACGCAGGGAAATCCCCGCTTCTTCTATGCATACACACAGGTACGTATTTATATAGAGGGTGAACGTAAATGACTGCACGTAAATATAATATTATTTGTCACGCTCTCTCAAAGTTGAACGTCACATCGTAGTTGTCCAAAGAATGCAAGCACAGCGCACGTTTTCAAATGGGGGAAGTTCCTTATGCATATTTAGTTTACAATACATGATTCCGTTTTTCAGGTGTAACGCGGTTTATTTAAAACTGTTTTGATATAACGCAAACGTACAGTGCGTTCGTAAAGTATTAAACTATTGAAATAAAATTAAGAAAGTACATTTAATAAATCAAATATTTTGTCCACTATCCTGCGATTTTTCTTAATTTTATTATAATCACGATGGACACAATTTCTAATATAAATTGAAATAAAACTTTAACGGACGGTTTTTAGAAAAAATCCTTGGACAGGTAAACTTTATTTTTAAAAGAAGCATGTTTCTAGGTGAATAACTTTTCGTGACGGTGTTTTGTTTTTCAATTATCAACGTCATCGACTTTTTGAAGCTATGCTTCTATAGGCGCGTTAGACGATTTCTGCGAGTGGAAAAACTTCACGTAACGAATTACCGTCACGTCACCGACATGCTCATGTTAAAAGTATATCTATAGCTACACTCATAGCTATAAATATACTTTATACGTATCGCGCTTGGCCAGCTATGAAAGTAATATACTGGCGCACGCGCAGTGGCCTATGTACACGTATATGCACCAACACAAAGATAACGGGTTGTATACAACATTAGTACTGTGTATATCTATATATACAAGTAATTTTAAATAATATAGGTATATTAATTCTTATTTCAATTAAATTGTATTTATATTTTGTACTGGACTTGCATAGCCCATCGCATGTGTTGACGTAAAAAGCATAGCTTCTGTCGAGTGTCCCATGACACCTCTTGACTTTTTTTTTAAATGACACCCCACAGTTTTTGACGTGAAACATCTTATGTCGGGCTGTGAACAGCCGCGTGAGGGGAAATATGCAACGAAATGTTTGGTCCGCTCCTTCGCTGCTGTTCTCCCCACCACTGCGGCACTCTCTCTCTCTCTCTTGGCTCAGGCGTGCACTGTAACACACGCGGTGTTACAGTGCAGTATATAGGATTACGTCAGCATAACAGTTTTGAAAAAATATATACTACTACATAGAGAATACCACCGAGTTCAATAACGTTTTCTTTGATGTTTCACATCTGTCGGGGGTCCCGAGATCCACACCCTTTTTTTTTACTGATTTGGATAGAACTTTACAATCTGAATACAACCCTATGCGAAATGTGTGACCTTCAACCATTTTAATTGTATGTCTGTCTGTCTGTTTTTCTGTGCAACGACTCCATTGCCCACGGAGCCTATCAAAATGTTGCGAGCGATGTGTTCTAGTCCGGACTATACTATATACGTACTCAAAAGATCGCTATGTCGGCGCGCTCTGCACGTAGTGTAACTCCAGAGTCGCACATCTTGCGTTCGATGACAGACATTAATTTATTATGCAAGACATCCTCTCTTTGCTCTCAAACTACTTACTGTGCTCTACTTACTCGGGATGCCTCTGTTACACTCGATGACGTCATAAGTACTAATGGCGATAACAGAAGATTCACGACTTTCGACTGGATTGGTCGCGGCCATTTTGAATTATTATTATTAGCAGTTAAAAAGCTGTAAAGCCATACGAAATTAATAACTCACAACCGAGTTACAGAAAAATATCTATACATATAATAAAATCATAGACGCTTTTTTGTCTGTTTGTCTGTGTGCAATGGCTGAACCAATTTGGATGTGGTTTTCAGTGATGATTGAGATAAACTGGGGCTAACATTTAGTGTTTGTTTCATTTAAATCGGTTGACAAATAAAAAAGATATGTCAATTTTAAAGTGCGTCTCGCGTGCGTTGTGACACCGTTAATGCAAATGTATAAACGTAAGGTTAAACATATAAACTGTTTATTTATGTGACACCGTTAATGCAAAATATTTTCAAATGATTCTAAGACCGCAGGGAGAGAGATTCTCGCAGTAGGGGAATAATAAATCATACTTCGCTTCACAGGAAGAGAATTTCTCGCGGGGGGATGATAAATTAACAATACACTAAATATACGTGAGCGGAGCCACGGGCGACCGCTAATACATAACATAACAAATCAACAATTTTAAAAAAATAGAGCAGATTGTATCAAATTAAAGCTGTGCATAGGGCGTTCTGTGTGTAAGATAGAGATCGATATAAAGCAATAAGTAAGAACGAGATAAATGATCGCTTATAGGAAGTTTCTGCAGTTACTGACTGCTGAAATAAGAAATTATTGATAAAATCACAAAACAAAGATGACGCTATCAGGTTGTATGGGTTAGTAAGGGTATTATTTATTTACAGTAACTACAGAAACTTCCTATTAGCGATCATTTATCTCGTTCTTATTTACTGCTTTATATATCGATCTCTGTCTTACACACAGAACGCCCTATGCACAGCTTTAATTTGATACAATCTGTATAACAAATAGAGTGTAAAATCAAGCTTTTTCCATATGACTCGCGCCTAAAAAAATTTCACTTTAAAAATCTAAATATAATAGCATATCGTGAGTTTATTAAACACCCCATACGTATGACATGTAGAGAGCTCAATGTGGGCCTCCGGTAGCGATGGACGAGATTATCAATCAGTGGGACAGCAGCGTGACCACACGTCGCGGTAACACGTACGTCCATTTAGTGCACTGCTAGAATGCAACTATCAATTACGACTCGTCATTCTAGGTTAAATTAGTAAACTATATTACCCACATTCATCTCTTTAAAGTAAAAAACAAATGCAGTTTTTTTCTAAAACAAGCTCTAAACGACAGGCGTCACAACTGTAAAACAAACATGGCGGATAATGAACAGCTGATTTCAGAACAAACATAACCTAGTTATACTATCCAAGACGCCTACGTGATAAATAATTAATCTATTATTTAACAATTACTGGACAAAATATGTTATTTAGTTACCTTTACATATTAGCTATGTTTGTAATGATTTTAAAAAAATGGAATAATTTATTCTAAAAATTATTATCTAAACAAACACGAAACTACATTTAATCAGTAAAAATAAATATGGCGGATGATAAACAGCTGATTGCACAACAAACATAACCTAGTATTTAAGTTGTTCGAATGACAAATTATTATTCTATATGACTGAACAACTGGATGACATATTGAATAAAACCTGGCTTGTAAGAACAGAAGTCAATTCAAAGAAACAAAAGAAATCACAATTGGATATAAAATAAACATGGCTGCAGTACAAGACATAACCCAGAAAATGTGTTTTCGTTATTTATATGACATTTTCTGGTAACTGGACGGTTAAATTAATTACCCACTGTGCAATTACAAATACAGTGGAACTTCTCTAAGTCGACTCTCAAATAACAAAAAAAAATCGAATTACGGAAAATTCGATATATGGAATAAAAAAATTATTTGAGTTATGGAAGTTCGACAACTTACTGTGTTTTATTGAAATTAATATTAAATAATAACTGCCAGTTAATCAATCATAGATACGTTAAAAAATTCTTACAATTAAATTTTTCGTGGCCGTATTTAAATTGTGTATGCAATGTTAAATATTTAAAATAAGTTTAAGTATACCTTTCGTTTAAAAAAATAACCCGCTACTGACCTTCTGCACCCAGACACGCGCCATATTGATTAACTTTTGTGGTCGCAGCCTATAAACTGTCCAAACTACAGATTGCAGCTCTATCTATAGGGAGTCAAAACCACCATTTCGCACGTGACTGTTACAAATCACATCCAGTATTTCAACTTTGACAGATTTTTGTCAAATGTGCTTTTTTCACTATTTTCTGACCAATAAATTGCCGAAAAACGTCTTGTAGAGTCAAACGAGTTTTTTACAAATTTTTGAGAATTATTTTATTTACCTTTAATGTTGACTCAAGAATAGACCGCAGCGTTAAAGACGTTTACATGACTCTATTTTAAAGTTTAAGTTCTATTATTAACCGCGTCCCTGTATATCTTTTAATTTAGGAGATATAAGCGTCTATATAAATTTTTATTGAAAAATTTAAAAACGCCATAACTACAAAACTAAATGAGATATAGGGATGAGAGTGGTTAAAATCGATTCAACGTGATGTTTTCTATAAGAATATCTTCAGTTGCAAGCTATTTACACTATCTGAGAGTTTTTTTAAATTTCTTAAAAATGTCAAAAGTAAGAAGACCCCCCTCTTTGTAAAAAATTGCGAAATTTTTAAAAAATAAATTCGCTTCGATTCGTTTGATATTAAGTTTTCTTTTAGAAAAAATCACGCTAAATCGATTCCGATCACTCACACCGATGTATCTCTTTTAATTACAGAGATATAGGCTTTTTTTGATTTATTTTAATTTTTATACATTTTAAACCGTCATAACTCCTAAACTAAAAGAGATGCGAACTTGCGCCTACGCCTAAACGATTCAGCGTACTTTTTTCTATAGGACACTATAATTTCAAGTAGATCTGGAAATATTTTGTCAAAAAGAAGGACAAAAAAATTGAAAAAAAATTATAACATTGTTATAATACAAACGAACAGGTTAACATAATATTATGTTATTTTTTTAACAGCAACTATAAAGTTTCTACAACCTTTTGAATCACATGTTTGCTTTATTTCTTCTACATTATATATTTTTTGCCATACCCACTACAAAATAGCTACTTTCAATGTATGTATAGCGGCCATACCCATTTAACAGGCAGGTGTGCGGAAAATGGTATACTTTCTGCACTAGCGCAGAAAATAACGCTTACCATAGCAACTTCTGTTTATTCGCCCTATACGCCTGCGTGCGCCTGTCATTACTTACTTGCACGAACTTCGCGACACACTGGAAGGAAAGATAGCGACGCAAATGAACTGTCAGAATTTTTTGAAAATGACGTGAAAAGCTGGTATTTTGTAGTGGGTATGGCAAAAAATACCATATATGTCTCTTACGTAATGATTTTACGGCTCGTGTGACTGTAAAAACTCGCTATCGCTCATTTTTACATACTGTCATCACTCGCCGTATAATATGCCCCATTACGTAACTATAAGACATACAATCTACTATTTCTGTTTTAAAATAAATAAACAAAAGGTAACAAAAACAAATGTAACGTACTGTACACAATATTGTATTTTTATAACAAAATATGAATAGGTATTTTTAGTTACTGTAAAGCCTCGTTGATCCGGATTACAGAACAAAGATTTTAAAAACTCAAATGGCAATACATTATAAACGTTTATTAAAATAAAAACAATTGTTTAACACAAAAAAATTAAAGAGACGGATCTCAAACAGAAATTTATTAAATTTTGAAACGCATACATACGTGCATGTAAAGCAGCTATTTTATAGTGGGTATGGCAAAAATAAAATAGACCTACTAAATCATAAACCATGAAAAGACAACTTTACTCCTCATTTCTGCATAATATTATTATTATATGTATATAAAATCTAAAAAACTTTTCCATTGTATGTAATGCATTTAAAGTTAATACACAATAATGATATAATCGAAACAAAAAACACGACGAGGAATTTTATAGAACGAGACAAAAGAAAAAACAAAACTAACGGAAAGTTCATTATCGTTGACGCTCACGTTCTAAGTACTTAATTATTTAAATTAATTGTTTTATAAACAAGTTCTAATAGAACAAACTACAAAGGAGCTGCTTTACAAAAATACACACTGAAGTAGCTTACGTTGGTGTTTCCTTGAATTTTCGTTTAACAGTGTAATGAAAAAGTCAAAAAACGACACCGCCGGAGTGGAGGAAATGAAATGAGCTTATAGCGGGGAACCGATCGGGATTGGCTTACAGTTAGTGCGTTGAGGGAGAAACTCGATCGGCACGCCCCTTTCTGTTCGCATAGTAGAAAAAATGCACCGTCAAGAGTGGAGGAAATGAAATGAGCTACTAGCGGCCGTAACCGATCGGGATTGGCTTGCAGGTAGTGCGTTGAGGGGGAAACTCGATCGGCACGCCCCTTTCTGTTCGCATAGTAGAAAATACACCGTAAAGAGTGGATGAAATGAAATGAGCTGCTAGCGGCCGGAACTGATCGGGATTGGCTTGCAGGTAGTGCGTTGAGGGGGAAACTCGACCGGCACGCCCCTTTTTGTTCGCATAGTAGAAAAAATACACCGTCAAGAGTGGAGGAAATGAAATGAGCTGCTAGCGGCCGTAACCGATCGGGATTGGCTTGCAGGTAGTGCGTTGAGGGGGAAACTCGACCGGCACGCCCCTTTTTGTTCGCATAGTAGAAAAAATACACCGTCAAGAGTGGAGGAAATGAAATGAGCTGCTAGCGGCCATAACCGATCGGGATTGGCTTGCAGGTAGTGCGTTGAGGGGGAAACTCGATCGACACGCCCCTTTCTGTTCGCATAGTAGAAAAATACACCGTAAGGAGTGGAGGAAATGAAATGAGCTGCTAGCGGCCGGCACCGATCGAGATTGGCTTGCAGGTAGTGCGTTGAGGGGGAAACCCGATCGATACGCCCCTTTCTGTTCGCAAAGTAGAAATACTTAATACCCAAGCAGCAAGGCTGAACAGCGAGACATCAAGAGCATAGTATAGCCATCTGTGATATTTAGATGAAAGTAATAGTTAAGATCAGAACCGACATATATTAGTGTTTAATTGGTGTTTACACATATATAGTTTCACTTCAGATGCGTAATATTCAGATGACCCAGTTTTTTTAATTAAACCCACGATATTTTCATTTGACCTTTTAAAAAACGGAATCCCTACAATCTCAGCTACTCGCAAAACAATATTCGATGGTTTGAAAACAATAATTTAACAAGGCGGTAATGAAAGCCACGTCAACAAAAATGGAAACCCGGGAGAAAAGGAACGGTGAGAGAGAAAAAACATTCCAACTAAAAAAAAGGTAGAAGCGTTTCTAATAAAACGTAGAAATGTATATAGCTTAGTAGCGACTAGCGAGCTACTCAAACAATATTTCAAATTACATTAGAGGCAAACAAACGACTAAATATTCTCTGCCGTGGATATCTTACAAACGAGCTGTTTTATTCGAGAGAAAAATAATATTTCACCGGCTTGTAGTACACGCTGACGCCACTAGGTGACGACTGACGCGGAGCTTTCTTATTCCAAACAACCTAAAGTTCATTTAACACTTCTGGATATATCGCGGAAATTATTCAGCTTTGAATATGTTACCGTTTTTATATTCAGACTAGATTAGTTTTCCAACCCGGGTTTATCAACCAATCTCTCATAGTTGGATTTATAATTTATTAATACATTGGCGGTGCCGCCCGGCTTCGCCCGGACTTGCTAAGAATTTATGAACCCACAGAAACCACTCACCAAAGTTTCATCGCAATCGGATGAATGGTTAAGTATCCTACGTCCTTTCTCGGGCTTCAAGAAATCTCTTTGTCAATTTTCGTCGAAATCGGTTCAGTGGTTAAGCCGTGAAGAGGTAACAAACAGACAGACAAACACACTTTAGTATTTATAATATTAGTTTGGATTTCGACTCCTTAACACATTTGTCATGACAAATTTTGAAATACTATGTTTAAATCACGATTATGTGAAATGAAAGTCTAACATTGGCTTTACATTCTGCAAGAATAATAGCGAATATGAAATAATATACAACTTGATTTTAATATAATATCATACCTAAAGAATCACTTTAAAACGTTGCATTTCCTCTAATTTAGTACGAAATGAATTTCAGAAAATAGACAGTTAGATATCTTGCACAATAACTGAAATATTGTCTGGGGAATATGGGAATACATTTTTAATCTAAAATTTGTATTTACGTTGTACTTTATGCTTCTATTTTTCTTTAAAAGGGGTCTGCACTTCAAGTTGCCGTCAAAAACCTTTAGAGGCGCTGTCGTCATTATAAATGTAATATGTTTATTTTTTTAGAATTTTCACAGATTCATCAATCCGCACTTGTTGCGATTCGTCAAGAATTGCGATCTGTAGAGCTTGGACGTACGTACGTACAGACCAACCGACAACTACTGATCGCGATTTTTAGTTTCAATTTTAGAAGTAACTATGAACTCGGATCAATCTAAAAATGATTCCATTTTAGAGAACAGAATCTCCCCTTTTCAAAAAGCTACAATTTGAATGGATTTCGTGCGAAATTAACCTAGATATAACTTCTTGTATGAACGAAGCTCCGCTCCGACGCGCTAAGCGATAATAGAGCACACCCGCTAGACGTAGTGTAGCGGAATATTTTTTTTATTTTCAGCGTTAAAATAAGAAAAAATTTTAAAACTATTATTTGTTTTATAATAAAAATCTGCAATGAAAGACGTAATACCAACTTTGACTATCGTTATTCGCGAATATTTATACAGACAAAGCAGTATTTTAATTTTATTACTAATTTTATTAGTATGTAAACTTTTATATTGGTTATATAAAAGCTATTCAACACAATCTGCGCATAAATAGATCGTTATACCTTGAATGTCCGCTTTGCTTTTTTTTCAACCCTCAATTCTTTGTATTCAAAATGTAAATCAATATCTGTGATCACACGACAAAACCGCTTTTTTAAAGCCACCGACTTCTAAGTTTATCTAAACCCAGTACCAATTCATATTTCCAAATTATAAGGCTTATGATTTTTTCCCATACCCACTACAAAATAGCTACTTTCGATGTATGTATAGCGGCCTTTAATGAGTCATTTAACAGGCAAGTGTGCAGAAAATGCGCACTAGTGCGGTAAGTAAACGGTTGCCATAGCAACTTCTGTTTATTCGCTCTATACGTTTGCCATTACTTACTCACGAGCTTCACGGCACGCTGTAAAAATAAAGATGGCGACGCAAATGAACTGTCAAAATTTTTTGAAAATGAAGTGAAAAATAGGTATTTTTGTGGGTATGGCAAAAAAATATTTCGTACGTATAACGGTATTACGCCTCGTGTGACTGTAAAAACTCGCTATTGCTTGTTTTTACATACTGTCATCACTCGTCGTAATATCTATAGTCAATTACACATCTACTATATTAATACGGCTACAAAATACGGCTACCTACAAAATAGGTAGGATTTCGTTTTGATTTGTTAATAAAAACACATAGGCGTACTTTATTATTTTTGTACACCAATTCTTGGACTAGAACTTTGTATCTAGGGGTCTTTAAACATGGAAACACCATATTATAAACAACAGCATACCCAAAAGCTCGACTATTTTCTAAACCTTTAATTAATTTATTAATTTTATTTTACCAAAAAATCGACATGAGTTGTTTTCTTGCATGGCCACTGATACATTTATTTGATTATTTCGTCTTACCTGCAACAAAAAAGCATAATATTAATATAACAGTTCATTTTCGATAACTTCGCATAATTATAGGGCGAGAATTGTTAATTATAGACGCTCGACAACAGTACAGTCGATTAAAATATTCAGCACATGCGTATTATGTAGTGGATTTTGGAGTAGTGATTTAAATTTCAAACAAATTTTATTCCACTACATATTTGCAGTAAAGGTAAACACATGGACACCCTCGAAGAATATGAAATATATAAAGCCACAAAATTCAACACAACCAACATTCTTAATGACAAACTAACGTTAAAATCGAACATAAGATACGACACAATAATTAACAACACACAAACACCCAATACTCATTAATCGTCTACCTAAATACACACACACTCGCACGTCCATTTCATCTACCTACAGCAATCATTTTGAACATCCTGTATACGTAAATTATAAATGGAACGCTTTTTTCTACAAACGCAGTGTCCACTCTCTGGTAAATGTGACAAGATAATAGCATAGTTTCGGTCAAGTTCGTAGAATGTCGGGTTTCAGGTGGCAGAAAAATAATTCTAAAAGTTTCAGTGTACGAGAATGCGTGGTTATTGGACCAAACAAACGAACGTTGTGCGGTGTTGGTACACCTGAGTCAGCAATGTTAGCACAAAATACAGTTGGTACTCCCAGTTACATCTTATGTCTTTCGACAACCGTTATTTATAAGTATGGAAGAGTGGGCTTTAGTTATTTTTATTCTTTGTCTTATATTATGTGAAATAATTGTTAATTTCTTTTCTATCTTTCATCATTAATACAGATAAATAAAATATAAGTATCTGTCTGTAATTTTCGAATTTTCAGCTTTTAAATACTTTTCCGTTTGCATTCTCGATCACTAAACCAAATCTAAGGTTAAAACTTTTTTGTCTGTCTGTCTATAGAGACACAATACTATAAGAATGACAGCGAAACATAATCACTCGACCACGGCTATTGTTCCGGGTTCAACGGCTCCAACAATAGAAAATATGCGCCGTCTACGGTCAAAAACCGTTAGAAAGCAGCAGAGAAGGTAACGGTTATCAAACAGACAGTCCGTTGCTAAGTGGGTGATGTGTTGCTGCCAATAGGCTGATGACGTCACCGTGTCTTTCTACGAGTAATCGGGCTCTACACGCCGTCGATGGTAAAAACCATTAGAGTGCAGCAGAGAGGGTAACTGTTATCAAACAGACAGTCCGTTGCTAAGTGGGTGATGTGTTGCTGCCAATAGGCTGATGACGTAACTGTGTGATTCTAACAGTAATCGAACTATATATGAACAGATTTAACTCAAAAACTACTGAAGCTATTAAAATTGAGAATTTAGTTTTTAAATAATTTAAATTTACACAGGTTATTGGTAATAACCCTGAGGGAAACTTAGTCTTTGTTTCATTGTGATATCTCATACGGTTTCGAAGATATGATTATGACTAGGGATGTAGGTATTGGAATGGTTTCAAAAAATAAAAAAAAAATACTTTTTTGCTTTTCCATCCGGTAAAATATGAAATATCCAGTGGTATGCGTAACCTAGTTTTAGGACTTCTTGTCTTGTGTATTAAATAATAGTTGGACGGCGTCGACTCATACTTGCATCCAAAACTTTCAGCTATGGAATTTGACTTTGGGAGGGCGGAATTTACGTAATTAATGTCTCAACATGAAAATAGAGGAATGTGCTTTTATAAAATGTTAATTTATAACATCTACAGCTGTACAAATATTCCAAACAAAATATTTGAAGCTTAAATATTTTAACAGCATGCTGGAAAATATTAAATAGAAAAGGTTTCAACAAATCAAAATCGAAAATATGACATTGAAAAATCGAAAGCGAGTTTTTCTCTGACCTTATCTTGTTATTCCAATAAAAGGGGACGAACTTACAAGGTTAAATATCATTAAATATAACAATGAGTTAAGTTTTTTGTAATTATTAAATAGACAGTAGCCATTTCACAAGCAAACACTTTTCTTAACGTAATCAGTCGGTAACCTGCCATCGTGATGATAAACGTCAAACAATTAAGATATACAAGGAAAAAATCAGAAGCCACTGTCAGGACTTGAACCCGAAATTCCCAGTTTCCGGCTGGTTGAGTTACCACTTACTCACACAGTGCCCCGAGAGTGGGATCTGTTCTTTTCCTATATATACATATTTTAACACTAAATCACACTTCATGCGAGAGCTGATTTTATTTAGGTATATATAGGAAGAGAACAGATCTTGAACTTTTAAAGTTAAACAAATTTGTGATTTTTACATAAAGTAAATTAAAATTACATAATATGTGTAATATTCCAATAAAGTGTGTAAAAATTACAAAATAAAATGTATAGTTACATATATAAAATGGATGAATACAAAACAAATTAATGTAAAATTAGTAACCACGCATGCGCAATGTCTTTTTATGGAATCTACGCGATGTGCAGACGATACCTGTTTGCGACGCCATTGTCACTTTGTGATTAATCGCTGGCTAAAAATGGACCATCGAAAATCTATGTAATCGGCCTTCTTATTTCTTACAGTGTAGACTACACTGACTTCTGGTTGCATTTCCAATAAACCTAACAATTATTGTATAAACTCATACACATCTTATTTATTATTTTCAAAATCCGCCGCCCGAAAAAATTTATCGCCCTCTGCATAAAGTGCATTGAGATTTGAGAAACCTGGCTGTAGTAAAATTTTACCCATCCGTATATTAGAAATAACGAAAGTGAAAGGCCACAGTGCATACGAGAAATGAAAAGGCTTGAAAGGGAGGCGGTGGGAAGGAGAGGGGTCTGCCTCGTCCCGGAACGCGTCTTGCTACACGTTATGCGCCTCATTTAACCCGCCCTAGCTTAACGCTTCCACTACCAAAAACACAAACACACACACACATACATGCAAACGTGCGTAAACTATCCCATGTCACAGAAGACGGCTTACAGAAACGTCAGTGGCAAAATTATATTGTAACAAAACTGTTTTCTATCGTGCGCGGAATAAATATATTTATTTAGAATAATTAACTATTCAATAACAATAAACGCAACAACTATATGTCAATTCTAACAATCAACACAATAGTAATTCTTAAACAAAGTGAAACACTTCAATAACACTGAACAAATAACTAGATTTATATACTGTATTTATTTTCGTTGTTCAACACGACACTGATTCACGACTGACTTCCTAATTCCCGTCGGCTCCCTGCTTATATAGAGCTACGTGGCTTAAACACAGCGTGTTCTAGCATCTTCCAGAACGTCTAGCAGGTACTCGTATCTTCGATACAATTCCACGCCTCACCACTGTGACCTTCTCTTCTCGACGCTTCTATTGTAGCGTAACATCTTGGGGTTTGCTACAATATTTTTGTGCGCATACTCAAATCCTCCATAGTTGTTACTGTCCATTTAGACCCTCGATGAATTGTATATCTTAGTGGCGGCGTTAAAGGGTAGGCCGGGTGGTCCTTGAATAATCCTCAATCTCTAGTTTATCTTTTAAATACATTTTTAATCCTCTAAATTTCAACAAATTTTTCTTATAAATTCTATAGCAAGTAATCTGGGTTAAAATTTTAACGAGCACTGAAATTTTAGGAACAAATGTTACTGGCCCACCTTCACTGTAAGAAATGAGAAGGCCGATTAAATAGCTTATCGATGGTCCATTTGTAGCCAGCAATTAATCTGGTAATAGGCACACAAAGAGACAATGGCGTCGCAAACAGGTATCGCCTGCACATCGCGTAGATTCTATAAAAATACATTTCGCATGCGTGGTTACTAATTTTACATTAATTTGTTTTGTATTCATCCATTTTATATATGTAACTATACATTTTATTTTGTAATTTTTACACACTTTATTGGAACATTACACAAATTATGTAATTTTAATTTATTTTATGTAAAAATCACAAATTTGTTTAACTTTACAGTAAAAGTCCAAGTTTTTATGAAATTTTCTATGTAAAAATAAATAATAATGTAAAATCACTTAGAAAATCGAGCGAATTCTATCTTAACTTTCAAAGTATTTTTACATCCATTTTTTACAGTGTTCAGAACACCATGCCCAACTCTGGCCCACCCTAACAAAAAATCCTAGCGCCGCCACTGGTAAATATCCTTTTGCTTGTTTCGCATAAATTTTTGAAAATCTGAGGAAATTTTCAAGATTTTATACTAGGAAAATTAAAGTTTTGCACCTGGCAATTCTGAGCGAGTGTCGACTCTGTAATCCATTTCTGTGACCAGACCTAACGAGGTTGCTTACTAGATAAGCAAAGTCTATATCGAGAGGTGTTGTGTTTTAATTAAGGTAAGCTCACGAGAACGCCCCCCACCTCTGCCTTCGCCCTGTGTACATATTAGTTGAGTAAAAACAGTTTATAATAGCTAGAGTTGGCTGCACTTGAAAATGAACAAATTAATTAAGTAATTATATTATCACATGGTCGTTTCTATTGAGAGCCACTGAACTAACGCAACCAAAGTACCTACATATTATTATGAAGAGTACAGGGGATAAAAAAGTACGGTAAAAATGGGTATGTCTGTATCGCGGGTACAGACAGATGACGTGAATACTGTTAAACACAAATAATTGTATTCGTTGTCATAGAAAGGAATACATCCACCTTTATTTATCTTATAAAATCAAATGCTCGTAAAATACAATTAATAAATATGTTTTTAATAATTAAATAAAAAATTAATAATTCCTTCTTGTTGTCACGTGAACTCAAACACCCATCACAGCGCGTGACGTCATAACCCTCCAAAGATTCTAATCTGACGTTTGACATCAACATCAGTCAGTGGCGGATTTACACATTTGCCGCCAGTAGGCTATTCAAATTTTGCCGCCCCTACCGACCTCTAATAACATTTAGATACCTATATAAATATGAATCTTTTTAATTTCTGCAAGATAAAAAAAAAAATTTTGGCCCCAAATTTGCCGCTCCTAAAATCTGCCGCCCTAGGATCCAGCCTACTCAGCCTGCTGGTAAATCCGCCACTGACATCAGTGAATGCTTTGTGGTATTTTTTACGAACTAAACAGAAATTCTTTGATGAACCTGCGTTATTACATAGAATATGTTATATAATAACAATAAAAACACTTGCTCACCGAAGAAAAATGTTGACATTTAGCAGGGCGTAACGTCATCTTGACACCATGACAGGATATGAACGTTTTAACGGGATAATTTGAAACTTATAATACAAAACATATTTTTTAAATGAAAATGCGAAAATAAAATTATCACATTTTTTTAGGTTATACATAAAGCTATAAATTAAAAGCATTTTCAAATAAAAATAGGTTAAAAAACTTTTAAGTTAAACGGTTTTATTTTAAATCATCAGCTGTACCTAAAACTAGAAAATAATTATAGGACACAAACCAAGGGGCACTTTGTGTCGCCGCATCAGCAGAATAAATTATAAAAACGTGGGGCACATTTGAAATATTTATGTTGGTGGGTTTGGAAACACATTTTTCTAGACTAGCCTTTCTTATTAATTAATAATTATACGGTCGTTATACAGATTTTTATGCGCCTCACGTTTTTATTACTTATTCCGCTGACGCAGCGACACAAAGTGCCGCTTGGTTTGTGTCCTAATTATTTTCTAGTTTTTGGTACAGATGATGATTTAAAATAAAACCGTTTAACTTAAAAGTTTTTTTACCTATTTTTATTTTCTAATTTTTAGTTTGATTTCTGGCCCGTATCATTATGCAAACTCCTCATCCTTTCAAGTGTCCACCTCCTGATTCCATTATCAGACACTCGTTACCAAGTTGAAATTATTATAATATTGTATTGTCATGGGAACTCAATGTGTGTGCAAAGTTTCATAAGAATCGATTAAGCAGAAGTAAGTAGTTGAAAAAGCTGTCGCAAGATTTGAAACAAAGATAGTAACAAACAAACAAATATACGGAGTCAAGCTAAATAAAACCGTTTAAATGTGTCTTCACCCCTATTGACAAGTCAAAAAATCACAAAACTCGAATGTTTACAACCTTCTATATATGCAACCATGCAAGCTGCAACCACGCTGAAATTATTGCGTGTATGCACTTTAATTAAAATTTTGTTTTGATCATATTTACGTGTTTAAAACATGTTGTCGAATTAATTAATTTATTGTAAATGCTTCACAAAAATAAATGAATGCATATAGCATAAAATTGAATTTTATTAAAGCTTCTAGTTCGTATTATTTTAAAGCAACCGTTTTTCATTAACAATGAAAATAGTTTTCCAAACGGCACAGGTTTAAAAATTTAGTTGAACGTTCATAATACATAAACTCGATTAAAAATCTTCAAAAAAGAGAAGGGGCACAGTAATTACGATTATGCCGCAACCGAAGACTTAGAACTACATTCGACGCTAATGTTGTCGAGCGTCTATAATTCACAATTCATTCATTAGAACTACATTCATCAATAATAATTGATGAATGTAGTTCTAAAGTAATATTGTAATTATTATTAGAATACAGTGCAACCTCGATATTACAAAACTGAAGGGAATTAGAAAATATATACCAAGTAATTTGTTACAATGATGTTTGTTATATAGAGGTTAGGTTGGATTACGATTCGTTTTAACAAGGTTTCTCAGCCATTGCAACTTTAAAACTAACAACAGTGACAAACAGCAGTGTTTACATTACTTAGCATCAAACAGCAACGATTGTCTTACGAAAAATTTAACGTGTCTGAACCTGTCGAGACATGAATTATTGTGGAATTGAGTGTGAATAATTGATAGGATACGTTATGTAAAGGTTATAAATAGAGGTAAATAATACTTTCTATTTATATTTTGCAATGATTGAAAATTCGTTATAAAGAGGTTTTTGACAAATGTATTCGTAATGTAAAGGTATATTTTGCATTAGATCTTACGGGCAGTTCTAGGGGATTTCGAAAAATTTGTTAAATCGAAAATCGTTATATTGAGGCTCGTTATATTAAGGTTACACTGTGTTTTTCAATTTGGCATGACATATACACATGATATAAACACAGCTATGGGAAAAAGGTATTTTCTATGTTGGGTTCGTAAATTAAAACAGTTCGAAAACCGCTGCATTTGATAATCATTTGATGAATTTTTAATATTATCATCATATTTATAAATGTTATATTGCTTAATCAAGTAGTAGTAAATTTTATTTTATATTGAACATTAAAACCATATTTCATAATGTACTTAAATACTTTAACAAATTACAGGTCCGAAATAAATTTATAGCATTCATTACAGGATTGTATCTAGGGGGTTAAGCAAGACATCAATTACAGGGGGAGGTAGGCAGGACATTGATCTGTCTATAAAAAATTGTCGCCTTTACTGAAGCATTGTACATTTCCCTAGTCGTTTTTAAGGTGGGGCAAGTGCAGTGCCTGACATTATATTTTACATACTTACTTGCGTATATTGCACTGTAGTTTTTATAAAGCTCTCTAATTATAAAAAATAAGTTGCATAAGTCATAAAGCGAGTCATAAAGTCAATTATTTGCCCATTAAATTAATTTAAAATTGAAAATTACAGGAAATTTGTACTGTCCCTAATAATTTGGCCACCTATTGTATATCCGTTTGAAATAACCCGACCAAAGATATTTTACTTCAAAAACAGTTCAAAAACATTGGCCCTTCCCAAGATCTGGGTACGCACCTGATTGATTCATTTTACAATGTATGCATGTTGCCCCATAAAAAATTTACGACAACGTTCTCTAATTGTCAATTAAAATAACATAATATGCGAATTTAATTACCCTTTATTTCTGCTAAACAGAAATAAAGTTTATGTTTCGAGCATTTCAGGAAACATTTCTCGTCTGTATTTGATTAATCCTCATAAAACAACTTCAGAGTCAAAACTCAAAAGTACACCTTATTCATAAACAAAGTTATCAAATAGGGTAGAAGCACCAGTTCCCGACCATTCACTTGAAGTGGCCACTTTTTGACGTGAATAAAGTCTAATGTCTCACACTGGGTTGACATTTTAGAAATATTAGATCTAACGAAAATAGTCAAAAGTGGTTGACATGTGAAACAAAATAAATGTTAAGGTCTCAGACACAGTAAGCTAGGTGGACGTGTGGAAAAGTACGAGTCTACCGACAGGTACAAACGCCAAACCCAGGTTCGAATACCGAAGGCTTTTATTTATTTATTTTTATAATGAAAATTTGTTTATAAGTAGGTGTGTAATTATTTATTTATTGTGGATTATAGACGCGTCTACAGCTTGGGTCTTATAAAGCGTCTTAAAATAGTGCATTTTATCAATTTAAAAAATATCAGTAAAAAACACTTTTTAGAGACAAGCTTTTATTTAAATGCACTAAAAAGGAAAAAATAATTTTTAATAATTTATGTTCACAATTATAAAAGCGTGGGTCGTGACTAATAGAGTTCACGACCCACACTGTTATAATTAGGTATGAACCTAAATTATAAAAAATTATTTTTTCCTTTTTAGTGCATTTAAATAAAAGCTTGTCTCTAAAAAGTTTTTTTACTGATATTTATTTTGTTCATTTTAGTCTTTCAAAATTTTACCCTCCTTTGACACCCGTAGGGGTTGAATTTCGAAAAATCCTTTCTTAGTGTATGCTTACATCACAAAAGTAACCCCAACTGTCCAAATTTCAAGTTTCTAGCTTCAGCGATTTGGCCTGGGCGTTGATTAGTCTAAAAAACCCCGTTTGAATCCCTTAGGGGTTGAATTTATTTCTAAAAACGATTTATTCATGTATTGTCATCAGGAATACATATGTGTACAAAATTTCAAATCGATCGGATACGTGCAAGTCGTTCAAAATTGACATGCAAGATTTGACCTAAACAAACACACAAACTAACTAACATACATTGCAAGTTAAATAAAAGTTTGTATTTTTTTAAAAATTTTTATTCAACTTGCAATGTATGTTACATTGCAAGTTAAATAAAATTTTTTAAAAAAATTAGAAAAAGTCTAACACATACTATAGAAGTACTCTCGATGTCCTTTAGAATATAAAAGGGGATCGTTTTATTAAATTTGCGTAGTAGAAGTTCGTATCGGAAACGGAAGTAATGCATCGCTAGTTATTTCCGGTTAAGCAATAGACAATAGTGTGTTATATATAGTCTCTTATAACAGTCTTGCGTCATTTATGATCACTTTCTGAGGAGTTTGAACACTTCCGGTTTGATTGTGTAGTCGCTTTGGACCTTGGGAGAAATGTATCACATCTATTTCTGCACAAACATATTGCGAAAACTATAATATCAAAGACTGCACATAATATATTACGTCGAAATAAGAGAGTATGTTTTTAAGACAACAAACTTCTTGATTACTTTGTCTACCCAACCATAGACGGCAGTGCAAACCAAACGCGTTATAATAATTTAAGTTCATAATTTATTATAAAAGCGTGGGTCGTGACTAATAAACTGTCGTAGAATTTACAACCCACGAATATATAATTATGAATCTAAATATTACTTATTAAAAATAATTTTTTCCTTTTTGGTAGATACATTTCAATAAAGGCGTGTCTTTAAAAAGTTTTTGACAAATATTTTATTTTTTAAATTTTTAGTTACGTCTTAACCTATGTATTTCTGTTAATGCATCATTATTTACAAAAAATCCGTTAGATGTCACTAGTATCCCGCGTACTATTAAAAAATTAATTTATTAAAATTAAGTGATTATTTATTTCGAAAAATGGTTAATTCATGTATTATCATCGGGAATGCATATGTGTACCAAATTTCAAATTGATCGGATATGTGGAAGTCGTTCAAAATTCAAGATTTGACCTATAAACATACTAACAAATCAAGCTAAATAAAAGCTTTTAAAAATCATATTGATACGATCTATCTGAAATAGTGATGTAAATACGTATATACTCTGGTATAAAACGTTAGTATAAAACGGTATTATACGGTATGTAAAAAAATAATATACCCCAGTTTTATACTAGATAAGAATACTGCCTATTTTACTATTTTATACAGCACGTATAAAACGTTTAACACCGTTTAAAACGTTTTAATACCAAAATGAGAACAGGAACTTTTCCTATTATGCAGTTAGCAATACTGAAATGCACCGTAACCGTAGTGTGAAAAAGTAAAAAACCGTTTTATACTGAAAAAATTCACAGATTTCGCAATCCTTGCAACCATCGAGGACATTGGAAATGATAACAGCATATATGAAACATAATTAACGGTTTATTATGCACACAATATTTATCAATGCACTGTTTAGTTTTGTCAGAAATAACCCTATTATTCTTCTGTTCTATACGCGTTCACTTTTGCTTGATTACTTAACTTTTAAATGGATTTTTCTACAGTATTTATTAACATTTGCTCAAAAATAACACCGCAGATCGTCGCAAATACCTGTCAATTAACTAGACATGATATAAAACACATTTCGAAAAAATTGCACTTGTTCAATTTTGCATGATTGCTCCTCACTTGATCGCGACACCGTTGTCTTTTGGCCTTGAACGAAAACTCGTAACTCTGCCCCCAAATACGAACATAAACATTTCCAATGTTAAAATACGGTATTATACCATGGGTTTAATACCGTATTTTTACATCACTAAAAATACAGAAATAAACAAACAAAAAATGTACATGAACGCTTTTACCTTCAGGTTACAGCTTTGCCATGTAGAAATTGTACAGCAATCATGAAATTATAACCGTAATACGATTATGAATGCACTATGGCAAGTATTAATTCTAACCTTAGACTACGTATAGTGTTAAACAGTATAAAGTGAAGTCAAAGCAAACTGAATATAGCGGTAGGAGGTACATTTAGTTAATGTCTAATTTGTGTAAAGTGTCACGCTGCCATCTGCCCTCTAAATGACATTATCGTTGTATACTTCGACCGTGTTGACGCCGCTTTAGTTAATTACAAAACCAAGAATTATCGTACTTGTCTTGTACTTACATAGGTATACTAAAGACTAAATAAAGTTTCATAAAGAGGCGACGATGATATTAATTTCTTTGACCTTGAAACGTAAAGTTCCTTGAAAGAGCGCGTTAATTTTTTAAAAGGTTTAAATTATAGACATCAGCTAACTAAGGCCACAAATAAATATAATAAAAACTTTTTAACAAAAAAAAAACCTCCTTCAAAAAGGCACTAAAAAGAGGAAAATAATGAAATTTTGAGGTCTGTGCCATTTAAAATATGAAATTGATTATAAAGAATATATTAATCACTATACTATACTTTTTAACTGACTTCATATTTTAATTGACACAGATCTCAAAATTTCAATATTTTCCTCTTTTTAGTGCCTTTTTGAAGGAGGTTTTTTTTTTGTTAAAAAGTTTTTATTTTTTACTTTTTAGTGTCAAAAAGTAACATTTACCTTAAAGAATCACACGCCGTTACTTACTTTTTTATTAAAATCAGCCGAACTACTGAACCGATTTTGATGAAATTTCTATAGGACCTATCTGAAAGTATATCCTTTCAAATAAAAAACAATTTCAAAATCGGTTCATAAACGACGAAGTTATCCGCGAACATACATAAAACATAACCACATAAAAAATATATACGGTCGAATTGAGAAACCTCCTTTTTTTGAAGTCGGTTAAAAAGCAATATAACAATTAATATGAAATTATAAATAAATAAAACAAAAAATCAGCAAAAAAAGAGACGTGTGTGCTTAAGTTTTTAACCCTTATTTACTCTTCGAAAAGCTCCAATAAACAGAGTTGGAAAAAAGTTCTTGATTGTTTTAACGCTATAGCTACTAAGAAGAAATAGTATATTGTATAATGGACTATATTACGACGAGTGATAACAATATGTAAAAACGAGCGATAGCAAGTTTTTACAGTCACACGAGTCGTAATACCATTACGCACGAGATATATATGGTATTTTTTGCCATACCCACTACAAAATAACTACTTTTCACTTCATTTTCAAAAAAATTTGACAATTCATTTGCGTCGCCATCTTTACTTCTACAGTATGCCGTGAAGATCGCGAGTAAGTAATGGCAGGCATACACAGGTGTATAGCGCGAATAAACGGAAGTTGCTATGGCAGCCGTTTACTTACCGCCCTAGTGCGATAAGTAAAACACTTTCCGCACACCTCCCTGTTAAATGACTCATGAAAGGCCGCTATACATACATCGAAAGTAGCTATTTTGTAGTGGCTATGGCAAAAAATATTTTTTCTCCTACCTAGGCCGAAAGTTCGTACTTTCGTCCCTGCCAAGCGGGAACAAAGTCGCTCTTTATTCCCGTGGTACGGACAAGCATGCGCGTGCGCAATAGTACTTATGCCGGCTCTCACGCACCCTACTTCTGTCTCCTACACATTAAAATTATTTCCTTTAAAATTATTTTCTAATAATTTTAATAATAAAATAAAAATAATAATTTTAATAATTTTGCGAACTTTCGGTCTGGCAGAAGAAAAAATAGTATGCGCAATACGGGAGGAAATGTAGCACTTTCCTCCCTTGTGGCACAATGTACTATAATGCATGTCTAGTGCCCGTGTACCCATTTAAAAACATGTAGGTATATTTGTAACAAACAGACAAGTAGATTGTTATTTTCTTGTCTAGACACGAATTTGCGTCATTAGTATGGCATCAAAGGATTCAGAAATTGGGCATGTAATCTACAAAAACATGAATATCTCTCATTATATAATATGAATCAAGTCTTCCTATCGAGGGTAGACTCACTACCGTACCTATGCTTCAGTAACTTGAGAAAATTACTCATCCTTAAATAGAACAAAGATTCTATAATAGTTATAGACTATATCCCATGAACCGATTTAGCAATAAAACTGAGCGGGCAAAAAAAAATATAAAAATGGTCGACCGCAGGAAAGTAAAATATATATTTATAAATGTTTGCGTTTATGCATTTTAAATCTATCTGAACCCGATTTAAGACCAATTCTCACATGGCGACGCGATGGAACCGTGCCCGAAGCATTGAATTTTGTCGCATCGCTCTTATAAGAATTGTTGCAACTGAAAACATGTACTTATCTAAATTTTTGGAAGCAACATTATGTCGGGTCGCATCGTATATCGCTATGTAAAAATTAGCCTTTAGGCATAATTTCCGGAATAATTTATCACCCTGTACATTATTAGTATGTGCTTAGACAAACAAGTCATGTAAATATTATATAGGCATGTTATTATTCATCGCCCGTAATCAATAATGGCATCTATGGTCCAATCACAGTCACTCTACGTGAACAATTTCATTTCCTAATGGGTGGACACAGCTGTTTCCTAAATCCATATCGAGATATTTACAACCAGCAGAGGTGGATCTAGATTTTTTGGGGCCTAGGGCTTATTAAAGTCCAAGGGGACCCATTTTTTGTTAGATTAAGAATCTTTAAATGAAATGAAAAAGTATCGATAATTTATGATAATAATTCAATTTTTGTGGGTTTGGGGTGTGTACTTATGTACGCACGTCAGAAGTTATACTTCTTTAGCGTAACAAACCAAAAATAACTCCAAAAATTTTATTCCGCGTGCCAGTACTAAACGTTTGTAAAAAAGACGATAAAATAATAAAATAAAGATATTAAATAAATTAATTTTATTTAATAATTATTATTAATTTATTGAATATATTTATTTATTATATTTATATCTTAAATATTTATTTAAAAAAAAGCATGTTTGTGTTGAGATTCGAAGGCGAGACCTATTGCGTATGACGCGGCGTACATCTTACATAGCAGTGCTATATAATAAGCTATTATAATCATGAACTTCTGACTAACTTCATGGTGTTACTAACGACTAACTTCATGGTGTTAAATTTTCGTGACGCGATGCGCGCGCATCGTAAAAATTCACCCTCATCATTTTTCCATAATGCGCCAAAAGAAGTATAACTTCAAAAATTGAATTCGAATAATTTATCAAACGAGGGCAGTGATTTCGTCTGGATTAAGTTGTAATATTGCTGAAAACCAGATGTTCAGTACCACTGATTGTATTGTTTGTTTGTTTATCTTTAATAATAATACAATAAACTTGAATTAATAGTTAAAATTAGCGGTACGTCGGGCTATTTGCCGTCGCCGCTCAACCGATTTAACTAATTCTGTAAACAAACATTCAACCGTACGTTAATTAATTCATTCTATATACCACTATATAGCCATTATATAGTCATTTTAAACCTATTTAAAGAGGACAGTGTGGTCCAGTGGTTAGAGTCGCGGCCTCTGGATCAGACTGTCGTGGGTTCGAATCCCGCCTCCGATCATGGATGTTTCATGATGTCATTTAGTTTTAAGTGTGTTGTTATTTAACGTAAGAGGACAGTGTGGTCCAGTGGTTAGCGTCGCGGTCTCTGGATCAGACTGTCGTGAGTTCGAATCCCGCCTCCGCTCATAGATGTTTCATGATGCCATTTAGTTTTAAGTGTGTTGTTATTTAACGTAAGAGGACAGTGTGGTCCAGTAGTTAGCGTCGCGGTCTCTGGATCAGACTAGGTCGTTGGTTCGAATCCAGCCTCCGCTTATGGATGTTTTGTGATGTAATTTAGTTTTAAGTGTGTTGTTATTTAATGTAAGAGGACAGTGTGGTCTAGTGGTTAGCGTCGCGACTTCTGGATCAGACTGTCGTGGGTTCGAATTCCGCCTCCGCTCATGGATGTTTTGTGATGTCAATTAGTTTTAAGTGTGTTGTTATTTAATGTAATCAAGACGCTAATGACCTAAGTTGTCGACGCGTCTATAATTTACAATAAATAAATAAAATAAACCTATAAATGATCCCGTTGTCCAATAAACCCGAAGATCAATTTCAAAAAAAAATAAAAGTATGTGTAAAAGTAAAAAATAAAAGTATAAAAATAACAAAAGTATAAAAATAACGAAACGTCAGGTAGAAATACCACCGAACCACGGCCTACAAGCCCGAAAACCATGAAGACTTGGTATAAAAATAACAGATACGAATTTTGAATGACGATAGTTATGGCGTTTATTACGACATAATGTCCAAACCGATGACACACACAGCGGTTTGTGCCGACTCGACAATCGAGGCGGCTGCCGACTCGACATTGACACACACAGCGTTGTCAACTCGGCAGTCAAGCGGCCTTGAAAACCTATAATTGCATATAGTAGTGTTTGCGAGTTGGCACAAACCGCTGTGTGTGTCATCAGTCTTATAAGCACATTATTATTATATCATAATTTATGTAGGTATATTTCGGGGACATTTGAGAACTTGCTGTCAAAAATAATTACTAATGATTATATATGTATATCCCTTTCGTTTAAAATTATAATTTTGTGATTTGAAAACAGTGCAACGATATACCAAGCTATTTTGTTAGTAACGGAAACGGTTATTAAGCCTTTGTTAACACGCGAAAGTAACATTGTTTCTATAATATATTTGGTTGAAATGACAATTGTGTTAAAAATTTTAATAATTATAGTGTAGTCGTTTTGGTTTTTTGACGTAAATCGAAATCTCTCAAAGCTTTTGCAAAATCACCTTGCTTGTAGAAAATGAGTACAAGCCAACCTCTGTTTCTCTTCAGGTTTAGAAGCTGTGCCCGTTTAAAGTTTCCAAGAATTCACAAACAAATCTTTAAATGGTCGTAACTTCCAAACTAAAAGAGATACAAACGTTTGCCTGTGCTCGCTGGATTCAGCGTAATTTTTTCTATAAACATTCTCAATTTCAAAAATATATCACAGATTTCGATTTTTGCGATTTTCTTAAGGCACCTACCTTGAAAAAATGTGATTTTTGACGAAAATCGAAATCTCTCAGAACTTTTGCAAAATCACCATGCTTGTAGAAAATGACACGCTGATTCCAATGAGCACAAGCAAATGTCTGTATCTCTTTTGGTTTAGAAGTTACGACCATTTAAAGATTTGTTTGTGAATTTTTGGAAACTTTAAACGGGCACAGTTTCTAAACCAAAAGAGATACAGACGTTTGCTTGTGCTCGCTGGATTCAGCGTAATTTTTTCTATAAACATTCTCAATTTCAAAAATATATCACAGATTTCGATTTTTGAGATTTTCTTAAGGCACCAACCTTGAAAAAAATGTGATTTTTGACAAAAATCGAAATCTCTCAGAACTTTTGCAAAATCACCATGCTTGTAGAAAATGACACGCTGATTCCAATGAGCACAAGCAAATGTCTGTATCTCTTTTGGTTTAGAAGTTACGACCATTTAAAGATTTGTTTGTGAATTTTTGGAAACTTTAAACGGGCACAGTTTCTAAACCAAAAGAGATACAGACGTTTGCTTGTGCTCGCTGGATTCAGCGTAATTTTTTCTATAAACATTCTCAATTTCAAAAATATATCACAGATTTCGATTTTTGCGATTTTCTTAAGGCACCTACCTTGAAAAAATGTGATTTTTGACGAAAATCGAAATCTCTCAGAACTTTTGCAAAATCACCATGCTTGTAGAAAATGACACGCTGATTCCAATGAGCACAAGCAAATGTCTGTATCTCTTTTGGTTTAGAAGTTACGACCATTTAAAGATTTGTTTGTGAATTTTTGGAAACTTTAAACGGGCACAGTTTCTAAACCAAAAGAGATACAGACGTTTGCTTGTGCTCGCTGGATTCAGCGTAATTTTTTCTATAAACATTCTCAATTTCAAAAATATATCACAGATTTCGATTTTTGAGATTTTCTTAAGGCACCAACCTTGAAAAAAATGTGATTTTTGACAAAAATCGAAATCACTCAGAACTTTTGCAAAATCACCATGCTTGTAGAAAATGACACGCTGATTCCAATGAGCACAAGCAAATGTCTGTATCTCTTTTGGTTTAGAAGTTACGACCATTTAAAGATTTGTTTGTGAATTTTTGGAAACTTTAAACGGGCACAGTTTCTAAACCAAAAGAGATACAGACGTTTGCTTGTGCTCGCTGGATTCAGCGTAATTTTTTCTATAAACATTCTCAATTTCAAAAATATATCACAGATTTCGATTTTTGCGATTTTCTTAAGGCACCTACCTTGAAAAAAATGTGATTTTTGACGAAAATCGAAATCTCTCAGAACTTTTGCAAAATCACCATGCTTGTAGAAAATGACACGCTGATTCCAATGAGCACAAGCAAATGTCTGTATCTCTTTTGGTTTAGAAGTTACGACCATTTAAAGATTTGTTTGTGAATTTTTGGAAACTTTAAACGGGCACAGTTTCTAAACCAAAAGAGATACAGACGTTTGCTTGTGCTCGCTGGATTCAGCGTAATTTTTTCTATAAACATTCTCAATTTCAAAAATATATCACAGATTTCGATTTTTGCGATTTTCTTAAGGCACCTACCTTGAAAAAATGTGATTTTTGACGAAAATCGAAATCTCTCAGAACTTTTGCAAAATCACCATGCTTGTAGAAAATGACACGCTGATTCCAATGAGCACAAGCAAATGTCTGTATCTCTTTTGGTTTAGAAGTTACGACCATTTAAAGATTTGTTTGTGAATTTTTGGAAACTTTAAACGGGCACAGTTTCTAAACCAAAAGAGATACAGACGTTTGCTTGTGCTCGCTGGATTCAGCGTAATTTTTTCTATAAACATTCTCAATTTCAAAAATATATCACAGATTTCGATTTTTGAGATTTTCTTAAGGCACCAACCTTGAAAAAAATGTGATTTTTGACAAAAATCGAAATCACTCAGAACTTTTGCAAAATCACCATGCTTGTAGAAAATGACACGCTGATTCCAATGAGCACAAGCAAATGTCTGTATCTCTTTTGGTTTAGAAGTTACGACCATTTAAAGATTTGTTTGTGAATTTTTGGAAACTTTAAACGGGCACAGTTTCTAAACCAAAAGAGATACAGACGTTTGCTTGTGCTCGCTGGAATCAGCGTGTCATTTTCTAGAAGCATGGTGATTTTGCAAAAGTTCTGAGAGATTTCGATTTTCGTCAAAAATCACATTTTTTTCAAGAAAATTGCAAAAATCGAAATCTGTGATTTATTTTTGAAATTGAGAATGTTTATAGAAAAAATTACGCTGAATCCAGCGAGCACAAGCAAACGTCTGTATCTCTTTTATTTTAAAAGTTATGGTCGATCAAAGATTTTGGGAAACTTTAAACGCTATAACTTCTAAACCAGAATAGATACAGACGTTTGCTTGTGTTCATTAAACGCACAAAATATGATATAATACATGTATAATGGCAGTCATAAATTTTGTTTCATAATATTGTTGTTGGTTTTGCAATTTTGTTGACGAACATTAAATACAATTAATATGACAACGGAAGTTGAAACTGTTATTTTGATGTGAATTATTAATTCAAACGAATTAACGACAACATCAGTATTACTAGTAAATTTTATATTGGTGGTTCAGCCAAATTACATAATGAATTCTGCACTATTATTATTTATTAAAATCACTTTATCAACCGTTGTCACAGTCGGAAATGATGCTCTAACCCACTTCCTTATTTTGATTATTGTACGGAACCCTCGATGCGCGAGTTCGACTCGCACTTGACCGCTTTTTTTTCTAAAGATAAACGTGATCAGCGAGTTAGGCTATAAGCACGTGGATAGGTTATTAAGTATAGTTATATTATGAAAAACATTAAATAAATGTTTATACAACTATTGATTAAAAATATATGAGCACTGTGGTTGGAATAAAAACAAAAATAAAGGTAGTTACTTCTTACCACAGCAGTTTTATTGATGGATGTACATTTCGAAAGCTATGCTTTCATCTTGATGTATAATGTTTGCTGAAGATGAAAGCATAGCTTTCGAAATGTACATCCATCAATAAAACTGTTGTGGTAAGAAGTAACTATCTTTATTTTTGTAGCTATATTGATTAATAAAAAATAGCATCTTAAAATATCCAAACATTTAAATCCTTTTCGCAAATCTTTCAAAACGCTTTAAATTGCAGATGTGTAAAGCTAATAGAAGCTCCAAGCTTTTTACCACACCAATAAAAACAAAATCTCAATCCTATAAACTAGCAAATAAATCATAACTTAATCATTTATGATATCGAACCAAACAAATCTTTTATGAAAGCAACGAACTGGCGTTAATACCGGACATTGCAGTACTAAGCCCGCAGAGAGTGGTGAAAGCTCGCGCTAACTATTTTGAATAAAATCTTCAAACAAAGTTTAGTATCAAACCCTGCAATTTTGCAAAAATTGAAAATAATTTAAAAAAAACTAATGTTATAATAACTATTCGTAAAGGAATTTTGTAAAAAAAAATTGGGAGTATCTGCTGAACCGACCGCTCGGTATAACTTAGATCTATATAGTCTGCGGTACCGAACACGACCAACAAATATAACCTAAAAATGTAAACATAAAAACAACAGAATGACAGTTGATATGTAGCTGTTGGCCGGTCGGTTCTTTAGACTATAGATCCAAGTTACCGACCGGTCAGTTCTTTAGACACTAGCCTAAAGAACCCTTCGGTCGGTAACTTGGGTCTATAGTCTGCGGTACCGACCACGACCAACAAATATAACCTAAAAATATAAACAGAAACAATAGAATGACCGTTGATGTGTAGCTGTTGACGGATCGGTTCTTTAGACTATAGATATCCAAGTTACCGACCGGTCGGTAACTTGGGTCCATAGTCTGCGGTACCGACCACGGCCAACAAATATAACCTAAAAATGTAAACAGAAACAATAGAATGACAGTTGATGTGTAGCTGTTGACCGGTCGGTTCTTTAGACTATAGGTCCAAGTTACCGACGGGTCGGTTCAGCAGGCACTCCCAAAAAAATTACAGGGGTTGAGAGAGCGCTGAAAAAGTATGGCTACTAATTGTAAAGTGCATTATACGATATGCAAATGCATAGTCATACTTTCCCCGCGCTCTTTCAACATCTGTATTTTTTTTACAAAATTCCTTTACAAATAGTCTTTAAACTTAATGTTAAATAGAAATACCATATTTTCGAAAAAAAAATGGTTTGTCTGTTCGACTGCTGTCGGTTTGTATGTATGGTTGCTTATAACTAGAGAACTACTACATTAATTTCGATAAAATTAGCTTAAAGTTCAACTTAAAATTGAATGTACAAATCATTATGTTAGGCCGTCGGGAAGCAGCATAATCCCGTTATATAAAATCGCGAGGTAGAAAGTCGCGGGTAGGTACTTAAATAAGGAAAACTACGAATCGGAGACAAAAAATGCTTTTACAAAAGTTGTAGAGAATTTTGTTCTCTACAAGATTGATAATAACAATTTTTTACTAAAAATGGAACGGAACCGATAAATTCGCAAAAAAACGTTTTTCGTGACCCTGAATTTCGAATATCTGGCAACGCCGGCACGATATCGATGGGAACTTTTTACGCATTTTTTAAAACACCATAACGAAGGTATTGAGCTAACTGCGAATTATTTCGCAGTGAAAATCTGAAATGACTGGGCTATTAGGGCGTTTAAGTGGTATATCTTTAAATCATCATAACCGCCATTGAATGTTGGTACTGCATGTTCCAAAATTGTTACATTTAAAATTCCGTTATATATAAATTATTCCAAACTTTTTTTGAACAAATTAGTTTTTCATTGTTTGTATGTTGGTATAGTGGAAGAGCCAGTGGGAATAAGGGTTCGCAATAATAGTATTCAAAGAACTAATAAATCATTTTCCACGAGGGCACATAAACTGTACAGTGAATTACCGGTCCGTAACGACTTTAGTGAAATGTTAACGATCCACACACACGAAAGAATTATTGTATCCCCCGCTTTCATATTCAACCACTATTGTACCGGACTATGACCGCGCGATCCGGTACTACATTCTTATGTGGTGGAAGTGCAGTCGTTTATGGTGGAAGCAAAGATATATTTGATGATGAAGATATATGAAGATATATTTATATATAAATATATGAAGATATATTTATTTACTTCTTTACAACAAATTTTTTTTAATAGAACCTCCTTCAAAAAAAAGAAAATAAAAACGTTTTGAGGTCGGCGCCAATTTAATTACTAAAACTTTTTATATAAGTCTCTACTTTTATTTTATTAAATTGGCGCAGACCACAAAATTTTATTATTTTCCTCTTTTTAGTTCTAGTAGATTTTTTGAAGGAGGTTTTTTTAATTTTTTACGATTTAAATATTGAAATATTTTATACGTAAGAACCTTCCTTGGGAATAGCTTATTCGATTGGTAAAAACCGTATCGAAATATGAACAACGGTTCTCGATATAGTCGTGCCAAAAGGAGTATAACTTCAAAAAGGGAGGTAGTGCTTAGTGTGACAAATTATGTCAAAAGAGAGGGGCAATAAATTTCACGTAAACGTATTTTTCGAAATCAAAAATAAACAAATAGAATAAAAAATAATTTAATTTTTAGTGTAAATTTGGCGCGTCTTATTAGGGAAGGGGGTTCAGAAGATTGCGACAAAGTGTTACAAGGAAGACGTAGGGAATCGACAAAAATTGCATGACGTAGTTTATGTACAGTCCCTCATTCAATTTAGGCGTCGGTTAGTTCGGTTCGAGCAAGCATTATAATGTACTTTTATATGACCTAATCTGTGAAATAATCTACTAGATTAGATTATAAATAAGTATTATGTAATTTGTTATTAAATACACATAAATATCAGTGTAAAAGATCTATGTATGCATTAAGTATGTCATTTGTTCCTAATGTTTTCTTAATGGCCGTTTCCTAGATCATACATACAGTATAGACTCACATTATCTTATCAATATGCATCCAGAGCTTGTATGACCTATTTCTATGCCACGCTGAAGTGCATCTACAGTATGTGTAAACAGTAGACCAGAACATAGGGAAAATACAATAGGATTTTTGAAGCTAATAGGCGCGTTAGACGATTTCTGCAGGGAGGGGAAAACTTATAGAATCGCGTCACGTCACCGACATGCTCATGTTAAAAGTATATCTACTGTCCGATCCTTTTGAAAATTAATATCTGAAAGTTTTATAAGACACAAAAAAATAAAATGGCGTCAGATTTCAAAATGGCGGCCATATGTAGTTTTGTAAAAATTATCCGATCTTTTTGAAAATTGATATTTTTAAGAGTTTTATAGGACACAAAAAAATAAAATGGCGTCAGATTTCAAAATGGCGGCCATATGTAGTTTTGAAAAAATTATCCGATCTTTTTGATAATTGATATTTTTAAGAGTTTTATAGGACACAAAAAAATAAAATGGCGTCAGATTTCAAAATGGTGGCCAAATGAACTTTTGTAAAAATTATCCGATCTTTTTGAAAATTGATATTTTTAAGAGTTTTATAGGACACAAAAAAATAAAATGGCGTCAGATTTCAAAATGGCGACCATATGTACTTTTGTAAAAATTATCCGATCTTTTTGAAAATTGATATTTTTAAGAGTTTTATAGGACACAAAAAAATAAAATGGCGTCAGATTTCAAAATGGTGGTCATATGTACTTTTGTAAAAATTATCCAATCTTTTTGAAAATTGATATTTAAGAGTTTTATATAGGACACAAAAAAATAAAATTGCATCAGATTTCAAAATGGCGGTCATAACTTTTTAATTGTATTGTCTATAGCTTTGATAAATTCGGTTTTATATACAATGCGTAAAAAGCATAGCTTCTGTCGGGTGTCCCATGACACCTCTTGACTTTTTTTTGTATGGATCAGTGAGACCTGTGAGGCTAAAAAAGCAAGCTTTCCCGTTCCCGTCTGGTTAGTGAATAAATAGACCTCAATCAGATATGTTATACACTTATACAGTATACCAGCGGTTCCTAACCAATGGACCGCGGGCAGAGTAGTACTGGGCCGTGGACGCAGGTGGAGAGTCTAAGTCAAGATAAATATTATCGGAGCTTCAGGGTAGAGATGGGAACAATCGAGTCACTCGATTGTTAGCAACAATCCAATTATTCGATTGGTTGTTGTTCAGGGGTTTTTACTTGTACTATATTTAGTTAGTGGGTCTCAACAATTTTTCTACAAAATTGGTGGTCCGCACAACTAAAAAGGTTGGGAACCGCTGCAGTATACAATTGAATTTTAATGGTGGTATTTCAAATAATGCCCTATGTTTGGAAAACTGTCCATTGTAATATTAATAATGATGCTTAATATTGTCATCATTTGTATATCAAAATGTATTCTTCACAAAAACATTCTTTTTTCATGAAATGTATGAAAGATAATAGAAATTGATTATAATAATCGATTATAATATTATATAATAATACCAAAATATGGGGTCGAACTTTCATTAAGTACTAGAGGGAAAAATGTGTATGTCTGTATTGCGGATACAGATAGATGACGTGAATATCGTTAAACACAAATAATTGTATTCATTGTCATGGAAAGAAATACATCCACTTTTATTGATGTTATAAAATCAAGTTCGTAAAATATAACAAATAAAATATTTAATTGAAATTTTATTTTTTTTATATTTTAAATTGTTATCCAATAGTACCTATATATATATTTTTATTATAAAAAAAATTAAACTAGCCTTCGGGATTCAAACCTGAGCTTGGTGTTTGTATCTGTCGATAGACTTGTACTTTTCCACACAGTCACCTTGCTTACTCTTGCTTACTGTATCTCAGACCTTCACTGAGACATGTCAACCTCTCCCGACTATTTCCGTTACATCTAATATTTCTAAAATGCCACCTCAGTATGAGACAGTATAAGTTAATCACGTCGGTTGAGTAGGCTGGCGGACTGCCGAAACAAAACGGCTTGTGTTTTAATTTTAAGTAAGCTATTAACATAAGGTAGCGATTATTAAGTATTAGGTATAATAATGCCATAAAAAATTAGGGACGGCCCAATTTATTTTTCCAGTTTTGAATAAATATAAAAATACAATAGAATATTTTAAGTAGGCGAGAACTTTCCAGGGACGCTGGGCGCTAGAGCGTCCTAAGTCTCCAGAGTTGAAGAAGTCCCAGGCCCTTCTATTTCCCAATTCCAACAAACAACAAATTACTCAAGTTTCTCCCTCGGGCCCCTATATAATTGTTAGCGTCCCTGCAAAAATATAACCAGTCCGAACCTGCTTAACCATTAAAAAAATCAAACGACAACAAATTCTGTATAAGTACAGCACAAAATACGCAAGGAAACAAAAAAATAAAAAAGTGTCACTTAAGGCGTGCCCTGTACTTCCCCGACAATAATTACTCTAATTAAGCATACAAAAGACTTCTCTTCAGTCAGACAGAAAGACAGACGGACGGACGGACGAAAGAAAGGCCGGTAGGCTTTCTATTCATACACTTTGACTAAACATATCTACTCCATAAAGTTTAACGAAGAAAATAGTAGTAAAAAAGAACGCATTCCAAAACCGTAAAAAAGTTATACAATCACTACCCAAAGTGGGAAACACTCTCGTTCAGTGCGCTCTGCCCTTGCCCTGCGCCCTCTACACAAACTTCTGTCTGCTCTGTTTGACAATGAACCGTTTCATAACCGATTCATGATCGGTGTCATCAAATATCTCAACAAAATTGAATGAAATTTTTAATCGAAGTTTTGAAGTAAAAGTTATTTGATCGTAGTGATTTCAAACGGCCGAAATCAATCAGCAGCATGTTAAAAAGAAGCGTTCAAAATTGTTAAGTGCTAAGAATTTCCCGGGTGCTTAGAATTTATAATTTTTATTGGAAGAGCAGCCAATTACATAATTGATGTCTGCAAATATCGGAAAAAATCATTTTGACAACCATAGTCACAGTCAGGACTCTAACCTGGACCTTTCCACTGTCGCGGCGGAATGAGCTTACAATTACTCAACCGTGACATGATTACTAATCTAACATTCTCCATATATGCAAAGGAATCAATAGATTTCCACTACACGCGAGTGTTATGAATTAAAGCTGGGTTGTAGATGTGAATCATCGTAGTAGCGAGAGCTATTCATGTAGGTGAAATTATTTCAAACACCCGAAGGGGATACATCAAATAAGAAACTAGATAAATCTATTTAATATATCTTAGAATTTTTATTAAATTGTTATAATAGTACGGAACAGTCAGGGCGCGATTTATTTATTTTATTTATTGTAAATTGTAGACGCGTCGACAACTTAGGTCATTAGCGTCTTGATTACATTAAATAACAACTCTCCCTTAAAATTAAATTTCATCACAAAACAATCATGAGCTTAGGCGGGATTCGAACCCACGACAGTCTGATCCAGAGGCCGCGACGCTAACCACTGGACCACATTGTCCTCAGTCATGGCGCGAGTCTGCTCGCACTTGTCCGTTTTTTTTAAACACAAGTTGGACTTAAGAGAGTTACTAACCTACAAATTCTCAATTCAAGTAAACATAAAATGAGAACTTGAGGTTAATACTGCAGTAAGTAAATACATATAAGAAAAACAATGGTTATTTACGTAAGTGTTCCACATTTTGCTCAACAATGTATCAATTCGGAGTTATACAGGCTTTATAAAAAAAACGAATCGAAAACGTTTCAATCAAAGCATACCAAGAAATAATCGAAACCCTTATTTTAAATAAGTTCGTAAAAATAACGTTTGTTTGCCGACAAACGGCAGGGTCTTTAAAATTAATGATCAATTATATTAAAAGAATATTTTTTGGAATGCTTCTTATGCCAAGCTTTCCAAGAAAAAAATTCAAATTTGATATAAAATAATTTGTTTTAAATAAGTTTTATAGGTAGGTAAATAATTTTATAGAAACAGTAAATCTAACCTTCAGTGTCTTAGTCCATCAATTCGATCAAGATGGCATTTTATTTACAGCGCTGTAACTCGGTATCTATTTGACATACAAAAAAAAAGTTTTAGTCAAAAATTGTAGGAAATTATGACCTTTATAAGATTGGTAATAAGTATTTTTATCCTAGGACCCACTGGCGAGGAGATATTACGAAAAAATCGATTTTGTCATCAATTTTTTAAAGATGGCGGAACGAGTGACAGAGTACCAAAATCGAAAACTTGAAATTTTTATTAAAACTCTATTATATATTCAGAAATCATACTACCCGACTTTTGCAGGGCAAATTATTACCCAATCACTGGACTACTTCATAAATGACATTAAAATTAAACCATATACATAACCTCAATAAATAAAAAACATAGACTTAGATAATTGGACAACGCCATCTGTATCTTAACAATAATGTAAAAGTGGTCATTATGTAGAAAAGAGATACGAACTGGCCTCCATATTCTCCATCTTTCTCACTCTTGTCGTCCACTTTTCTTTTATTTATTTATTGTAAATTATAGACGCGAAACAACTTAGGTCATTAGCGTCTTGATTACATTAAATAACAATAGGTACACTTAAAACTAATTGACATCACAAAACATCCATGAGCGGAGGCGGGATTCGAACCCTCGACAGTCTGATCCAGAGGCCGCGACGCTAACCACTGGACCACCTGTCCTTTCGACAACTTTTCGATGCGTCGCTCACTGTCCAGTTCACTATGTCTATGATAAATACATTATACAATATAGAAAATTTAATTTCCTTTTGGGAAAAAATATTTGTAGTGGTGCACGCTTTAAATCGAACTATATACGGTGATCATAGTATCTAAAAAACAATTCCCGCCTTTTTTTAAACTATACATAACCTCGATAAATTTTCGTAAGTCGGAAGGTTGGCTTGTATGTAATAATAATTAAAATGACACGTTCACTCCAGATAACATTATTTCGCATCAATGCCGACCCTTGGCTGTGCAACGTTGCCTTTTAACATTTAGACTTTGCGATAATAAATTATATACCTACTGGGTGTCCAAAATAAGCGTGAAATGCATGAGGATTTCCTAAACGGTAAGGGATAGAGATTTGGTTAAATGAAAGAAAATGTGCAGAATCTCCAGTACTACTACCCTGCGCAATCAAACTTTCCATATTTGGCTTAACTTGCGACAGACAGTTGAAAAACAAGATTTTCCCATTTTCGTTTTTTATTTATTATACTTGCTTATTAAGTGAATTAGAAAAAAAATATTTTCACTTTTTTATGACGATTTCAAATCTATGTTCATTTTCTATCGTTTAACCAAATCTCTATCTCTTACCGTTTAGGAAATCCCCATGCATTTCACGCTTATCTTGGACACCATGTATAAACAAACCTGCTATAAACAGGGTTGACCCATTTACTAAATTAATTATAGACCCGCAACGACAATGGAGTCCGCGACAGGCAAAGTGCCGTTTGCCGCGACCAAATCACAACAAATTTTGTGAGCACCGATATTTTGGTCTGTTTAATAAAATTAATAATTTTTTATACTAATATTATAAAGAGAAAAGATTTGATTTTTTGTATGTTTGTTTGTAATGGATTATGGATATAACTCAAAAACTACTTAACTGATTTTAAAAATTCTTTCACCTATAGAAAGCTACATTATCAGCGAATAACATAGGCTGTATTTTCTTTTCAAAAAAATTAGAGATCCCTACGAAAATTACAATAATGTAACTCAAGGTATCAAAAATTTGCCTATAAAAGTCATATTATAATTGGCGTGCGCTGCGAAAACTATTGATTAATTATAAATTCGAGCGAACGAGCGAAGCGAGTGAGTAATATATTAATAAATTAAATATAAATTCATAGCACCCGAGCGAAGCCGGATCGGACCGCTAGTGTTTAATAACATTAATAATGTTATTATTGTCGTGGACCAAATTGTCCCGACAAAAATAAAAAGGAAAGAAGGATTAAAATAAAATATTTAAGCCCATTCCGTGAAAATTATTTAAGTAAGAAAATTTTACCCAAAGAGACTAGGAAGATGAACAGAAAAAATTTAATTCTTTCAGAAAACAGCTGTTCGGAGGCCCACGAGGATACAGCAATTAATTGTTATAGTGTTTGCTTTTTGTATAAAAAGGTACGTAAAAATAATTGTTGATTGGCAAAATTAGGAGATAATTTGCGATGAGCCCAAATATTTCAATTGCCTAGGGGCCTTCACAAAGTTTGATCCTATACACTGTATATATCTACGTAATTTTCCATAAATTAGTTTGAATAACATCATCGCTTTTCATTTATCAATAAATTTTTCATGTGATGGTAATTTATTTAATCTTCTTTTTTCATCATAAAATATTACTGAATTCTTAAAAGATGTTTACAGATAATTAAGTAAAATATAAAGAGAATAAGAACAGCCGATACTCAAGAAATAATGTAACAAAGAGAAGGTCAGAAAATATCATAGGTTAATGTTGCTAGTCCGACCAAAAGTTCACTCCTGTAGTTAGAAGATGGCAGCAGGCAAACAGGGCTGAGAATATTTATAATAAATTTTGACGTGAATAACGTCTAATGTTCCATGGCATTTTAAAAATATTAGATGAAACGGAAATTGTCGGAAGTGGTTGACATGTGAAACAAAAAAGCATGTATAATTATGTTAAGGTCTCAAACACAGTAAGTCATGATGACCGCGCGGAAAAGTACGAGTCCACTTACAGGTATTACAAACCCTAAGCCCAGGTTCAAATCCCGAAGGCTTTTAATATATATACATATTTTTTATGAAAATATTTAGGTACCTGCTACTTATTGAATAACAATTTAATGTATAAAAAAATAAAATTGCAATTATTTTATTTATTATATTTTACGAACATTTGATTTTGTAAGATAAAATATAAATGTGGAAGTATTCCTTTCCATGACAACAGATACAATAATTATTTGTGTTTAACAGTATTCACGTTATCTGTCTGTACCCGCGATACAGGCTTACCCATTTTTTTCATACTTAAAGCTAATTTTCTTCTTCGCTACGAATTTTTCATGAACACAATGAACAATTCTTTTTTTTTAAACCTTAAAAATGCTAAGTTTGTGAAGGAGTTACAAATATAATTGAAACGTTCGACAACAAATAATTTAGCAAATAGGTACCTACTTAAATATTATTAGATACTATTTTGCCTTGTATTCCGTTCTTCTATTTATTGTAGATTATAGACGCGTCGACAAGTTAGGTCATTAGCGTCTTAAACAACTTAACAACTAACTTAAAACTAAATAACATCACAAAACATTCATGACCACAGGTGGGATTCGAACCCACGACAGTCTAGTCTAGAGGCTGGTACCAAGTACGCTATCCACTAGGCTACACTGCCCTCCCCGTTCTTATATAAAGTAGATAAGTTGTTTTTTTTTTTTTTTTTTTTTTATTTGAGTTACGTGCGCAGCGACTAAGGCTATATGCACGAGTCTATAATATATAAGGTAAGTATAATATACGTATACGTCTCTATTATTTGTTAATTTATTCTAGTACGTCACTTTTGTTAAATTATATTTTTTCTTTTAGGTTAGTTAGGTCCAAGAATTTCAGCACTTTTGATACATTGAGGTCGTCGTCGCTTAGTATTTCTTCGAGTGAGTTTGGTAAGTTCACGCAACTTCTTTCATATCTATATCTAGGGCATGTTATTAAGATATGTTCAATACTGAGAGGTGTATTGCATTCTTCACAGTTTGGGGGATTCTCTTTTTTCCTTATGTATGAATGGGTAAGGTTGGTGTGTCCTATTCTTAATCTGGTCAGAACGGTTTCATTTCTTCTTATTTTCTGTGACGAGGTATTAAATTTTTTTGTATGGTGCTTTATTTTTCTTAGTTTATTGGTTGTGGTGTTGAGCCAGATATTCTCCCATTCTTTGAGAATGGCTTTCTTTTGAAAATTTTTGGCATCTACTGGTGGAATGTTCACAAGAATTGGAGGATCACCTCGTATCAGAGCATTTTTGGCTTCTTCGTCCACTTGTTCGTTCCCAAGTATGCCACTATGGCCCGGAACCCAGATGAATAATACCGAATACTGGTTGCTTAAAGAAATAATGAGGTTTTGAATTTCTGATATAATGGGGTTGTCTTTATCTTCTATCGTGTTGAGGGAGCTAACGGCGCTCCATGAGTCCGTGCAGATTAAGAATTTGTTAGGAGTTCTTGTTTTTATGTCATTTAGTGCCATTAAGATTGCATAAAGTTCTGCCGAGAATACACTGAATGAGCTGGGAAGGATATAGCTTTGCTTGGTATGGCCTATTTTGTATGCGCAGGAGACATTTTCGTTTCTTTTTGATCCGTCTGTGTATACTGGAATGAAGTCAGGGTATTTGCTTAATAGATGATGAAATTCTTGTTGGTAGACTAGCGGATGTGTTGTATTTTTCTTTAAGTTGTGGAGTGTCTCATTTATTTGTATTTTATTTACAGCCCAAGGTGGCGAAGCGGACTTCACATGCAGCATAATATTGTCGAAATTGAAGTTTTCGTGGCATTGAAAAAAAGGTTTCTTTATTCTTTTTTGTTTCTTGTAGAGCGCTTGGTATTGGGGTGAAATAATGTTGTTCCTGATTGGGTGGTTTTCTTGGCTTGCTATATTAACAGTAAGTTTGAGGCATAATAGTTTTCTTCTAAAATTGAGTGGTATTTCTCCAGCTTCGCTGTGTAGACTCAGAACTGGGCTTGTGTGGTATGCTCCTGATGATAATCGAACTCCGAGGTTATGAATGGGATCTAGTTTCTTTAGCAGAGTGTTGGTTGCTGTATTGTAGAATTGGCAGCCGAAGTCTAGGACGGAAAGTACAGTTGCTTTGTAGGTATTGAGAAGGCTAGATCTGTCAGCACCCCAACTTTGTTTACTTAGCACTTTTATTAAGTTTAGTTTTAAGTTGCACTTTGCTTTAGTATCACATATATGGTCTTTCCAAGAGAGTTTGTGGTCGTATATTAGGCCTAAGAAACGTTTTTCAGATTTGTACTTTAGAACACTGTTATTTAGTTTTAGCTCTGGATTATTTGTTGCTTTAGTTGATCTGTTAAAATTCATGCACACCGTTTTTTCAGAAGTGAAGTGCAGACCGTTATTACTGGCCCATTCTTGTAACTTGTTTAAAGTGTTTTGTAGTTTATGTTGTGCGTATTTTAGATTGGATGTTCTTATATAGATTATAAGGTCATCTGCGAACAGAAGGTGTTGTACGGGCGGCTGGAAGATTGAGCTTAGGGAATTAATGGCTATTTGGAATAATGTAGGACTTATAACTGAACCTTGCGGAATGCCATTGAGCTGATTGCGGGTGTTCGAAAAATTGTTGTTTATTTTTATTTGAAATGATCGATCTGTCAAGAAGTTTTGGATAAACATTGGTAGGTGTCCTCTAATGTTCCAGTTATGAATTTGATTCAATATTACATTTTTCCATAAGCAGTCAAAAGCTTTGTAGATATCGAAAAAAATTGCTATGACGTGTTGCTTATTGATAAAGGCATTGTTAATCTCGTTTGTGAAAATTGTATGTACATCTGATATCGATTTTTTCTTTCTGAAACCATATTGGTTATTTGATAGTAGAGATTTATTTTCCAGGGTCCATTGTAACCTGTTAGTTACCATTCTTTCAAAGATTTTGCATAATGGGCTTGTAATAGATATAGGACGATAGCTGTTGAGTTCCAGATTATTTTTGTTAGGTTTAGGTATTGGTATAATTATCGATTCCTTCCACTTACTAGGAAGTTCTTCGTTCTGCCAAAACATATTGAATGTTTTTAGAATATATATTAATTCCTTTGTAGGAATGTGTTTTAGGTTTTCGGGATATAGGTTATCTGGACCTGGAGTATTCTTTTTAATTTTCGTGATTGCTGCTCTTAATTCATCCAGTGAAAAATCAGAATTGTAGCTTTCCAGATTGTCGGAGCTAAAGTCCGGATTAATCATGTTTGTTTTTTTCATCATTGTATTTGGGTCCAAGGAATCGTCGCTAGAGATTTTTTCAAAATGGTTAGCAAAGGTTTCTGTAATTTCTTCTTCTTTGGTTATAAGTTTATTGTTATACATTATTGCAGGTATACTGCTTTTGCTATTTTTGTTTCTTATTTTGTTGATTTTTTCCCAAATTTCTTTTGCAGGGGTTGATGTATTTATTGATGATAGGAACGTTTGCCAGCTTTCAGTTTTAGCACTTTTTGTTAAATATCTGACCTTGGCTTTAGCCTTTTTATATTTTATTTTTGATTCCATCGTCTTAAATTTTGTGAATATTCTCAGGGCTTTTTTCCTAGCTTTAATGGCTTCCGCGATGTCATTATTCCACCAAGGTACGGATTTTGATTTGATCTTGCTGGTCGGGATGGCAGAGTTTTGAGCTTTGTTGATGACGTCGTATATATTCTGTATTCTTTCATGTGGACAAGTAATTTCTGTATCAAATTTTATTAAGGTGGAAAATAGTTCCCAGTTGGCCTTTTTGAAATTTGTTATTTTTTTTGGTAGTTGTGGGGGATTTAAATCTGTGGTGTTGATTAAAATTGGAAAGTGATCGCTGTGACATGTATCAATGTGAGTGTTCCACTGAAGGAGTGGGGCAAGGGTGGTTGATGCTAAGGTGAGATCTATAATGGACGTATTACCGGTGGCAGTACTAATATGGGTGGCTAGGCCATTGTTCATTAGGCAGATATTGGGGTTGTTGGTTAGTAGTTCCTCTATAATTTTTCCTTTAGGGTTAGTGTTAATGCAACCCCATAAATCGCTGTGCGCATTAAAATCTCCTAGTAATATGTAAGGGTGCGGAAGTTGTTTTATAAGTTTATTAAAATCTTCTTCAGTGGGGTTGGTGTCTGGCGGGATGTATATGTTGCAGATCGTAAAGTTTAGGTTATGTGTTATTATTTTCGTAGCCACCGCTTGAAGATCTGTTTGTAAGGGTACTGTTGAATGGTGAAGTGAGGATTGAGTGAAAAGGATTGTACCCCCTTTAGCTCTGAGTCCTGTCAGATCGTCATGTCTGTTTGCAGAATATCCTTTCAGGGAAACTGAATTGCTGGGTTTTAGATGGGTTTCTTGTAATGCAATAACGTTAGGTTGGTATTCAGTTATCAGTTGTTTGAATTCTATATAATTATTATAGTAGCCGTTTAGATTCCATTGTATTATTAGCATATTTTCTTAATTTACTGAAGTTATTCCACTGGAATCTTGGTCGTCTTCCGTGTTTGTGAGGGTATCATCCGTTGTTGATTCTTGTGCTTTTATGTGTTTCAGTTTCCTGATGTATCGTGTGAAAGTGGCCTTTGCTAATTTGTTTTTTAGTTCAGGGTATAGTTTTTGTAGGGTATCAATTATGTCTTGGGGGTCGTTTGTAATTTTATCGATGGAGTGAATAATATCAGTATAGTCCTTAGATTTGGTCAATAGTTCAATCAATTGTTCGTATGTAATAACATATTGTTTCTCGTTGTTGTCTATAATAGGTTTCAGTACGTTCATTTGTGTTTCTAGGTTAGTTGTTGAGATGTTTTTTGCTTTTTTTCGTTTTTTTGGATTTTCTTCTTTTGTTTTCTTTTGTTTGATTGATAGTGGTTGGCTGGTAGGAATGACAAAAATATCTTCTTCTTTATTTTCTGTGTTTGTTGTAAGGTCAAATGAATATGGTTGCGATGTAAGATCTTCCTGTGGTAGAGGAGAATTTTCCGAAGAGGATGTAACATGCGCCCGCTTGAGTTGGGTGCTAGTTTCGACTTGCATGTCAATTTGCTCGGCTCTATCTTCAGTCACAGGCGTTTGGGCAGGTTTTATGACCTTGGTTGGAACAGGGTGGATCATCGCGTTGACTGTAATTTTATTTTGGTTTTGTATGTTGTCTTCAGATCCGGATCTAACCTTGTCTTGATTTTGGGTAGTAAATGTTTGTTCAGGGGCATTTTTCTCTGTGCATCTTGGACTTGAATGGGAGGTGGAATTGCAAAATTTACATTTGTTTTCCTCTATGGTAAGGTATATTTTATATGTTTCTCCTTCGGCTTCGATGTCGATTGAATAGGGGATGTTTTCGATTTGGCTTATATATGTGATTTTCCTGGCTGTCTTAATGTGTTGTAATCTTGGATTATTAGTAAAGACGCGGATGTCCGTTATGCCGGTTAACAGGTTTATGTTGTGGGCTTTTAGCGATTGCTCTATTTGTTTGTTGTCTATTATGGGCTGTACTCCTGAGATAATTAACTTTAGTCCGGGATTAATTAGTCGTCTAGTTGTTATTGTTTTGTTTCTGATATTAATCATGGGGAAGCGGTTAATGAAATCATTAACAATTTGTTTATTTTTCAGGTAGAGGCAAATTCGATCCTGTGACATTTTAAAGGCGTGTGTTATGTTTTCTGGTCGGATTCTGTCTGCCACTGCTTCAATATAATCGCAGAGTACCAGACCATCTACAGCAGGTAAGATTATTGCATGTTCTTTAGTTGGCTTATTTGTTAGGTTTGTAGCATCTGAATAGGATTTGTTTATGTTTGTAGGTTGAGGATGGGCGGTTCTGGAAGCGCTATCTGGTAAGTTGTTTGTATTGGATTTAATTTCATTTTCAGGTTGACTAAGATTGGTAATTGAATTTAGGTTTTCAGTTATATTATTGTTTAGGTTATTCATTTTGATAGGTAAGGTTTGTTTTGTTTATTTGTTCTGTAGATTATAATATTTTGTGTTGTATTATTTGTACTTGTTTCAGGTGGCGCGCAACGCGCCCGAGCGCGCCTGTTAAGTTGGACGATTTAATACACAGCGAGGTTTTGTGTCTGTTTAGTGCATAGATAAAATAAAATGTTTGATTTCTAATTATTAGACAATTTTAAGAAGTACAACTACTGATACATTATTTAACGCTTACCATATTGAGATCGACCACATTAACAAAACTATTATTTTTAATATTATCACTGTAAAATATTGAAATTAATATTTAATAAGGTGATTTATTTCGCGATAGTAAGCACGTCCGTTTCTCAACAAGTTCGGAACAAGACTCAGATAAGTTGTTAAAACTTATAAATGTTAACTCTCGCATGTATAATGATTCGACTGTTTAATAGCTGTACTATGCTGTGCAGTTTATTTAGATAGTCGACTCTCGCATGTAGTGTGTTTTCAACGTGAAATTGCTATATATAAGAGGAGATCGGTTTCCACTCTCGGGCACTGTGGAGAAATCGGTAACTCACCTAGCCGGAAACTGGGGGTTTCGGGTTCAAGTCCCGACAGTGGTCATTTGATTTTTTCTTAGATATAGCTCAAAAATCATGGCAGCCTAGCTGTCTGAGATATTTATTATTTTCACCTCTAATTGTTATGTGAATAATATGGTGTGTTTAAATCGATTGATTTTATCATATACCAATTTAGATAAACTTGAACAAAGTGTTTTAATGAAAAGAATTATGAACAACCCTGTATGCTAAAAAACAGATAGGAACAGGAATAGTTTTTTATAGTTGGCGAGCATCAGCACAACTTCAAGTTCCAAAAGTTTAGGGACTTAGGGCTACACGCTGTTACGCCTATTTAAACTAGAGCTTTTATCAAAGACCCTATGCATTGTTGGTCGTTTGCATAATTTAGTTAAACAACACATTTCCACACAAAGCCTAAAATAAAGTGAGTATGATTTAGTCAGTGCGTTGTTTGAACCACTTGTTCCAACTGCTTGCCCCCAACCACTTAACTAAAGTGTTCTGTAAAATCACTAATAAACATGCCGCAGTTAAGGTCGATATATATTTGTAACGCAATTTGTACTTTTAATATACAATATTTTATTACATTACGATACAAATTAGGGGCCGAGCAATGAGCGAAAATAGCGATTTGCACCCGGCCAATTGCAAATGATGCATGATTTTTGAAGTGAAAACTTCCTTAGGCGCGCTTTGCCTGAGTAGTGAACGAAAGTGAACCGTCACGCTTCGGGTCGATGACGCTGAATCGGGTTTACTCGGCTTAAACACGAAAACGTATTTGTAGTATGCTGGCAATAAGTTTTTTGTAGTTCATAGGTGCGCTAATAGATGACACTAGAACTTAATTGAAAAGGTATTTGTGGTATGTTGGTAGTAAGTTATTTGTAGTTCACAAGTGCGCTAATAGATGACACTAAAACTTAATTGAAAAGGTATTTGTAGTATGTTGGTAAAAAGTTATTTGTAGTTCATAGGTGCGCTAATAGATGACACTAAAACATATATACTTATATATATACTTATTTTAAAATTAGAAAATCGGAAGTTTTCACTTCTGTCGTATGGTCATAAGCACACACCCACTTTTTTTGTTTTCACTAGATTTTTCGAGTATTTTTCAACTCGACTCGACTGATACTCGAGTTTTCGAGTATTCTCACATCAGACAATGTGTAACCTTGTAATGTGTTATCCGACAATGTGTAATTCGACAATGTGTAATCCGACAATGATTTTTCGAGTATTTTTCAACTCGACTCGACCGATACTCGAGTTTTCGAGTATTCTCACATCAGACAATGTGTAACCTTGTAATGTGTTATCCGACAATGTGTAATCCGACAATGTGTAAAATATTACCACAGTGTAAACTGACAGCTTTGACTATGTGTCTATGTATATCGGCCCTTAAATGTTTCGTAAAATCACTAATAACTATACGCCGTCGGAGTTAACTACCACTCGAGTAAACAAGTCGAGTGTCCAGTCACAACATAGAAAGCGAGCCTGTAGTTAACGCAACTCCAAGGGTACAACTCTCTCTCCCGGCTACCTACTCCATCAAAAGGTAAAACTCAATACAACTGTAATTTGTTTTGTTATGGAGGCTCCGTTAACGCTATCCGTTTAATTATATCGTAACCGTTAAATGAAAACACAACCTGATTGTAACAGTTACATATCACGATCATTTGTTTTGAATTTAAAGCAATATTAAAATTCGCGTTTTTCTCATACCCACTATAAAATAGCTACTTTACATGCGTGTTTGTATGCATGGAATGGGTCAGTTAACAGGCAGGTGTGAATTGAAGGCGTTTGCAAAACACACTAGTGTGGTAAGTTAACAGTTTCCATAGTGATTTACATCTTTATTCGCTCTGATCCGCTTTGGTTTATTTTTTGGTACTTTTTATTTTTTTAGACACAATTAATTAAATGCTAGTTTGGGTAATTACTTGATGTAAATTAATATTCCAAATTTTGTTGACAAAAACACTGTTATTAGGAATTTATAATATTTCTTTATTATCATGACAATTGTTTCGTCAACACAGTGACTTCTTCTGAAGAAATTACTGTGTTGACGAAACAGTTGTCAAGAATAAAGAAATAGTGTACCTAATTTTTAAGAACAATGTTTTTACTTTTTAACAAAATGTTGACAATTAATTGCATATTTTAATACATTAGGAAAGGAAGGCGTGGCGGAGTCGCAACTGTCTCCTTGTAACTAGAATCTGCGTTAAACGTACGTTCACCCATTGACACGACACAACTGTAAAATTTAATTCATTCTACTGACATAACTTCGTTTCTTTAAACACGTCGTCGTTAATAATTAATGCAATTTGTTATGGGATGGTGTCTTGTACTTGACTGCAGTTATAATGAAAATTATTACTGAAAAAGTTTAAATTTCCGACTGAGGAAAAATCTAAAATAATACCTAGATATCCAATACTTAATTGATGAAATCATTTTTTTATCCATTTAGCTTGCCCTTCCTTGATCTAGCGTAGCTCAGGCGAATTCAGAACACTTTTTCAACTCCAAATGGAAAGAACAAACTTAGTTTCTAATAATTATAATTGCTTAAATTATACCTCGACAAACGTCAACGAGGTTAAGTTAGGTTAGAATAAACGTCACTGGCTGAATCAAGTTAGGACATTCATTTTTCATAAATTTTTAATTTCAAATAAAAAATTATTTCACACGAAATAATTAAGTTTTGTAACCAATAATGACGGGATTATTATTAATTATTTTTATGAAACAGCCATTTGCTAAGAAATGTGTTTTAAGAGAATAGTAATGAATATTCCGTTAAACCTTATACATTTTTGATCACCAATCGACTCCACTTTAAATTTCGCGCTCAAATTAGGACCGCCTACTTCTGTAGTCCATAGTAATTAAAATAGAGGTTAACGGGTATGTGGACAACAGAGATCAGTAGCGTCTAAAACAATAGTTTAATTGTTTTGCTGTCCACATACCCGTTAACCTATATTTTAATTATATTTACTGGACGTGAACATTATGTCTATTAATAATGTTTGAATATTGAACTTTTAAAATGTTATATTTTCCATTTTTTCGCGACTTAAATACAAGTTAGTTTTATGATTATGAGGCATAACTTTTTTTTTTAATTCTAATATAGAAGTTTTAAAACACGAAAAAAAACTAAATCCATAAAAAGCAGGCATAAAAATTAAATTAAACTGAAGACGATAATATAATTCTTGTTTAACGTCTTTAGACTTTTATATAAAGTTAGTAAAAAAAAAGATTAACAACATTTGCAACTGATGGAATATTTGTAAGAAAATAAAAACAAAGTGCATTTTTAATGGAAACTTCTTAGCATCCAGATAATGTGGGAAGACTTCAAAAGTAGTAAAAACTTTTTTAAAAGCTTTATTCTACGTTGAGGGTTAAAAATGCATTTGAGATTATTACAATTTATAATTAAATAAAAACAATGCAGAAAAAGATGGACAAGTCCGAGTACGATATTGTTTTAATTTTTTGCCCGTTGAGAGTAAAAATTTAGCTGTAACAGCAAAAACGACAGCCATGACGACTACAGACAGTTCTTAATTCATTTGTAATTTGTTTTCTATTTGTTTTGTCTCTGTTGAATACTTCTTTATTCTTCATTTGTGATTTGTTTTGTTTTTGTTTGTTTTGGAAAATTATTAATTTAAATATTTATTAAATTTAATTATATGTATATATTCGTGTAACGCTACAAATTTAAAATAAGTAAATGTTAGACAAACAATACAATTTTTAACAAAAGCTCAAAAACATCACAACTACAAATTAATAATTTGCATATTTTTTATTTACAAGACGTGTGCAAGTTCGACATTTCCATTTAGAGCATTTATAAAAAAATTTACGATAATTTTTTTATTTTATTCTGCCACCAAATAAGTTATCCATTTTTAAAATTTTTCAAAAAAAAAGGTTATAATCTCAGCGTGAAATTTGAAATTTACATTTGACGAAGGACAATTGATTTTTAATCATTTGATGCACAAAACGGTTACAAAAGCGTTCCAACCAATGTCTACGTTTGTATCGTCACAGAACTGTCCATGGTCGACGCATGCGCACAAAACCGATACAAAAAGCTTCGTTACGTGAAACATTTTTCTAAAAGCGTTTTAATAAAAACGTATCGATACGTCAGTCGTTTATTTATAGAGATAATGTCGATCCAGCACGTTTTATACTCTGAAGCTAATAATAATAAAAAAATATGTTTTTCGATATTTGAATTATAATATAATTTATATTTTTAATGTATATTTATTTTCAATGACATGTCTGTTAGAAAGAAAAAAAAAGAAACACGCATACTGAAAAACAAACAATACCTGTCAATATTTTCCCATACAGGGCGTTGCCAAAGTGCATAACTTTAGGTAAAGTTTCGATAATTCAAAATAAAATGAAATTGTAAATGATTTTTTTTTTAGGCCAGGATTATTTGGACTTCACCAGTTCATATTTTCAAAAAATTCGACTGATGACCAGTCCTATACTTCCCACCTAGTAAATATTTGCAAAAAATAAACACTCTTTTTTTATTCTTTGAAAAAAAGCATGACCCTCTTTTTTGTTTGGTGATCTAGATGGCTAGCTTAATATAGCAAAAATCATGGTTACCTTGATTTAGGTACGTACAATTTTCTTTTTTTAGTAAAATATTTTTTTTCTCGAAAACTATACATTTTAGAGAAAAAAATATTTACATTTTTTTCATATTATAACATCTAGAATTCATTTATATTTTTTTTTACCTATGTTAATACGTGACATTGAGAACGTTTTTTTTAATATCTCAGGATCCACTGAACCGATTTGACTCAAAATCTAATCAGATCTAAGTTAAAGGCTGATAAACACAATAGAATAATCGGCATGGCCGTATGTTGTTCCGTTTTTACGATATCGAAGGCGAAAAATTGACCACACACACACACACACACAGAGACATCAGTCAGAAAATGATCTTAAACGATTGCTAGGGTCTCAAAACGTGAAAATCTGTTAAAATCTGGAAATATTTTTTTCGGACCAAAATCCATTACTTCCCTACCATAGTAGAGGTGGGAAGTAAAAACTGTAATTATATTATCGCATAGTAGTGTCCACTTTCCATGCTGCTGTTCACGAGAAATCTTATCTTATGAATTCTTATACGACTGTTAGAGGAACTTCGTGACAATGTATTTTTCAAACATCCTGTATAAACTACATTACAATATTTTTTATTTATTTGGAGGCAAAGGTATATTTATGTATAACTAAAACAGAATTGAAATCACGAAATGGCGCAGTCAAATCATGTCAAGAGAAAATAAATTCGATATTTTACAATATTCATAAATCTATGTAAGTATATGTTTTCCGTAATATAAAAATATCCAAATATACTTAAATTTTCAGAAAATAAAAAACCGGTCAAGTGCGAGTAGAACTCACGCCCTCAGGGGTCAGCACCCTTAAATCAATTTAATTTCAAGCCGTGAGGTGGGTCATTTCTTAGGACTAAAGTGCGACCCTTGAGGTTCACACGACAAACTTCCCAGTTTGATAAATATTTAATAACAATAATTAAATTAGATATTACACAGAAAAGTAATCATTTTAATCATTAAAACATAATTATTATTTATTTTTAATAATAATTAAAAAAAAAAAAAACGGCTGACCCGATTTTTATAAAATTTATGTCGGATCAAAATGACGTTAACACGCCTCGATTGACATCCTTACGAAGTCGATATAATTTTTTATTCGCGAGATATTGTGTAAAATCTACTTTTTTGGAGTTTATTTGGTTAAGAAAAAAAAAAACGGCTGAACCGATTTTGAAAAAATTTCTTTCAGATCATATTTACGTGTCGATTGGCACCCTAACGTAGTCGATATCATTTTTCATTCTCGAGATTTCGTCTTAGAAAGAAATGGACACATACGTACGTACGTACGTACACACACAGAGAGAGAGAGAGAGTCATCTTTCTAAAAATAGCGTAAAAATAGTGTAGTGACCTTGAAAACATAAAAATTTGTTATACATTTTGATTTCGATTTTCAGACCCATTACAATAACTTCCAATGGGAAGTTAAAAATTTAAGTTTGTCACGTAATAATTCCCAAATAAAGTTTATAATCATTGCGTAGGATGACGCTACTATCGCTTACTTTAGACACTATAGGACCCTGCTAAAATAATAAATTTAAATAAATTTATGATATAGGCCTAGTACGAGTTGAATGAAATACTCGCTTCAATTCGAAAATAAAATAAATTTTTAAAAAATTACTACTTTTAAAACACTCTGTATATAAATAGCTTTCTACGACGCGACCGCAGTTTCACCAGATAATCTAAAAACTAAAAGGATAATTCTTTTTTTTCGCGTCTATACGGCACCCTGGAGACACATTTTGAATTTGTAGGCATAATACGAAAATATCTAACTTTTCTGTTTAAAAATTTCAAAACACTCAACTTGAATAAAAATGATCCTGGCTTTATTAATAAAATAATCCTTGAAAAGGGTTTTGAAAACCACATATTCGTATTATTTAAAAAAAAACTGAAAAATACCACATAACGAAAAAAATGTTTACACACAGATGTGGACTGTATTCATTGATTAAAAAATAAACAGGCATGTTGATTATAAATGAAATTTTAATTAAGAAACATTCTGATGAAAACTCCACACATTGTACAAAATATTACAGTAATTTTTTTTAAAGAATAAAGGTACAGTTAATACGCGCTCTTCCACCGCAAACAAACCGGTTCTTCCACCACAAAATCCGTAATATTATTTTACCATTACAAAAATATTATAATTAAAACTTAGTTAGGTATTACAAGTTTTGTATTGACATAAGCAGTATTTATTCTCAAAACACCAACACAAAAAACATTTGATATGCTCTAACATGAACAAGAAAACACCGTATTAAAATATTAAAGTCAGCAAAAATCCGGACCAATTTTTTTTATAAATTTTTGAAATGAAAACTTCCTTAGGCGCGTTATGCACTTTTTGCCTGGGTACTGAAATAACGTAAAGCGTTCGCAAATAACCGTAAGAATTCGCAACCTGACCGTAAGAAATCGCAACATACTTATATCATAAAAACGGCCTCTACACACTTCCACTCATAGCGCAGTTTGTTACGTCTTTGCGTTCTATGCATAGGAATCTGGGTTCGAAACCTGATGGCAGCGTAGAATTTTTGGCGTTTTTTCTTTTTTTAAATTCTACATGATATTTATTTATATATTTTTTTTATTTTTGTTACATTCTTTCTTTGACAATAATTATAATTTTTTTGAAACCAAGGTGGAGTTAATTAAAAATACAATTTCAATATTTTAGTAATAAATAATTTTTAGTTCATAAATGCGCTATAAATAGATGACACCAAAATTTAGAAAATCTGAAGTTTTCACTTCTGTCGTGTGGTCATAAGCACACACCCATTTTTTTTGGTACACTACGTTTCAATGAACTAATGAACTAGTCTGTACCCGCGTTAATATTGTTTTTCACTCGAAATATTTTTCCTCCATATAGATCAACCTTATTTTTTGCTTACCAGATAAGTATCCAAAGCCTGCTTACAATATTACACTATTTTGAAACATCAAAAAAAATATTTTTAAAATTATAAAATCTATAAGAAAACGAATTTTTTTTAAATCAAATTTATCTAGATTGATTTTTTTACCCCTAAAACTTCTTTTCAGAAAATTTCATCCAGATCATTACAGCAGCTTTATCCCGTCAGCGTTTCATTAACATTTGAGTCTGGAATTTTCTAGTCGGTTTATATTTTGTTTTCCCGATTGACTAAAATAATAATTATGTTTTAATGATTAAAATGATTACTTTTCTGTGTAATATCTAATTTAATTATTATTATTAAATATTTATCAAACTGGGAAGTTCGTCGTGTGGACCTCAAGGGTCGCACTTTAGTTCCAATAAACGACCCACCTCACGGCTTGTTACTGCTGATTTTATGCTTTTTCCAAAGCATGTTCTGCAATATTTATAATAAAAAACGTAAAAGAAAAATAACTGAAATCATTTCTGAATGAAACTTTTTATCGTAAACTTGACACTTTGACATCTTATTTACAAATCATGTGATAAAAGTTATTTTAAAGCAATTTCATAACAGAAAATATTATTATTGTTAGGTTGTCAAATTTCAATTTCATTTTAAAATTACAATAAATCGTGTTTAACATTCGTTTTTTTTACTATACAGGGTGATGAATTGCTTTGCGGGTAATAGGGATGTAACCCGTAAAATCAAACTTTTGCGATTTCCTGACTACATGACAAATCAATTATTATTCGTAATTTATATTAGAAATCGTGTCCATCGCGATTATAATAAAATTAAGAAAAATCGCAGGATAGTGGACAAAATATTTATGTACCCTATCTTATGGTTAATTGCTATTGTTAGTAATTTATATTAATTTTCATAAATATTATTTTTATGTATGTACTTGAAAAAGTCTAAATCTATAGACGAAACGTTGTACATTTAATAAATCAAATATTTTGTCCACTATCCTGCGATTTTTCTTAATTTTATTATTCGTAATATTTAGTCCAACTTTGGCCGGCTATATCTTGTAAACTATATGACACTAGTCAGTCGTGTTATTTTTAAAAGTAATTTCAAACTATGTGCTAGTACCCTGATTTTTTTAGTACCCTGGTTTCTTTTTTTTTTAGATTTTTCCAGAGGACAGTATGGCTCAGTTGGTATCGTCGCGGCCTCTGAATCAGACTGTCGTGGGTTCAAATCCCACCTCTGCTCATGGATGTTTTCTGATATTATTTAGTTTTTAAGTGATATATTATGATATTTTTTGTATTTAAGACGCTAATGACCTAAGTTTTCGACGCGTCTATAATCCACAATAAAAAATAAATTAGATTTTTTCAAAATCGCTTTCAGGGTGGTACCCTGGCCGACACGAAACTCACCAAAAACGGCCACTTTGGAGCCGAATATTTCGAAAATGGGACATAAATTTGAAAAACTGTTTAAGAAACCCTACAATGATTTTAAATCCCCTTTTCAACGATACCTCACTCGATGGGGTAAGTAAAAAATTTTTTTTTCATTCCCACTTTACATGTACGGGAGGTAGGTACCCTTAAACATTTTTTTTTCAAAATGTTAATAGATTTTTTTGTAGCGGGTATAATTATTTATACGTCTACCAAATTTCAGCTCTGAAGTTCTAATAGTCTTAGAATAAAATGACTGTGACATACAAACGGACATGGCGAAACTATAAGGGTTCCTATCCTTCATGGTTTCCGGGTTTGTAGGCCGTGGTCCGATGGTATTTCTACCTGACGTTTCGTCTACAACTGCGATAGAGCCGCCAAGAAGGACACTTCGACCACTGCCACATCGCCTTTGAAAATGTCTACCGCAGTTGTAGACGAAACGCCAGGTAGAAATACCACCGGACCACGGCCTACAAGCCCGGAAACCATGAAGACTTGGAACAATGCCGGCCGTGAAAGCTTGCACACTTGGATATAAGGGTTCCTTATTGTTGACTACGGAACCCTAAAAACGACATTGACGCGAACAAAGCCACGAGTAATGGCTAATTTACTAATAAAATTATAAACTTATAGTAATTTCGGTTAATAATTTTCTGTATTTTCTGTACCGTCACATAGCATGTAATATTTACAGAATTAAATTATGTGGAAATACATAAAGAGTTATTCAGTTGTTATGAAGAGATTATATGGGAAATGGAATATCCGGCCGCGATGATTGTGTAAAAAATTAAAATAAATAACCTGTCGGAATTCCACGCACAACGCCGGCGAATGCGAAACTTGAAAGCAAAACGAAACAATAATATAAAACGAATCGGCCTTGATTCAGAACGCCATTTTGTTGGCGCGATCCGTTGCTTAACGCCGGTCACGTGACTTATTCCAATTTTCGGGGTACTATGACCAATGGATGGAATCACAACCTTCTAGCTGCTAAACTGTAAGTGCTACACAGGAAATTTCGTCTAAAAGTATTCGATAGCGGAAGTTGCCCCCTCGCCTATAAAACAGTTCCGGCTCTCCCGACGCTATTTTTAAAGCTAAAGGGTTCGGGTAAACGCCAAATGAAGGACCAAGAATCAGACTGCAGATCCTACAGACAAATTTTTTGAAAAAAGTTTTGGCTACGTATATGAAAAATTACGTAAGTAAATTAAATATTTTTTTTAAGTTTGTCAAGGAATTTTTTTTTAATTTTTCGACCTGTAGTATTTGTAGTGTGATTTTCGGTCCTTCATTTGACGTTTAGCTTTAAAAATAGCGTCGGGAGAGCGGGAACCGTTTTATAGGCGAGGAGAAAGGATTTGAGATGAAGAGTGCAGGGGGTAACTTCCGCTATCGAATACTCTTAAGACGCAACACATATAGGCGAGTTTTGTTTACGTATGGTAGTTAACTCAAAAACTACTGAACTGATTTCGACCAGACTTTCACTACTTATATATCATGGAATAGGTTAAGCTATCAACACGCTTTTTACCCAACTTCGACAAAGCCAAAAGAAAGGTTATGGATTCTCACAAGGTATGTATGTATGTGAAGAGTAAAAAGTTTTATCCAAGTGTGCAAGTTTTCACGGCCGGCATTGTTCCAAGTCTTAATGGTTTCCGGGCTTGTAGGCCGTGGTCCGGTGGTATTTCTACCTGACGTTTCGTCTACAACTGCGGTAGACATTCTCAAAGGCGATGTGGCAGCGGTCGAAGTGTCCTCCTTGGCGGCTCACAGGTTAGTGAGCCGCCAAGGAGGACACTTCGACCGCTGCCACATCGCCTTTGAGAATGTCTACCGCAGTTGTAGACGAAACGTCAGGTAGAAATACCACCGGACCACGGCCTACAAGCCCGGAAACCATTAAGACTTGGAGTAAAAAGTTTGTTACCTCGTACTGAACTACTGAACCGATTTTAGCAAACGAGGTGTTGTTAGATTCGTCTTGATCCAGAGCTTGTCATAGGCTATATAACGTCACAGGATAATCAATATGGCGGACGCTAGACGTCATTTTATGAAATTGTGGGTTGATACGGTCATGTAAAAGCCATCTAGACGACAAGTGCAAAACAAACTACGGACGCAAACCAATTTCAATGAAACAAACCTGCAGTCGCCACAGGCTAAACATAGCGGTAACCATAGAAATTCTGTGGCGGTAACGGTGTTGTTTTAAATAGATTTTTTATTTTTTATAGAGAAATTATAATAAATAGGTTACATAAAAAACTGAAATAAATAAACCCGGACTAAGTAAATGAAGAAAACAAGCAAATCAAAACGTATAAGACAGTATTTTTTTGTTATCAGTAGTCGGGGACTCGAATACCAAATTTTTTTTCACTCCTACTGATATAACAAAAAAATGCTGTGTTAGTTTGCTTGTCTTCTTTGGGTAAGTTCGGTTTTACGCTCGATTGATCGAGCCGAGCGAACAGATTTTTGGTCACGTGACAAGCGAACAAATCGAGCCATCTAAACAATTCCGAACGTAATCTAGCAGATTTTTCCAAACGTCAGAATAAAATGGCCCCAACAAGTTAAATTCTTATTACTAAAGTCGAAATATGTTCTTTATTGCTCCTCATTTTGATTTAATTCAACATTGTTTAATAATAATAAATCATGAGTCACAATTTCTTTCGTTCTACTCCTTTATTTTAAAATCAATAGTACTACCGGTTGTTGATTTATAATAAATATTTTATTTAATCATTCTGTGCGATATAGACTTATTGGTTATTACTATTCTTTGAACAAATATTATTCGTGTATTTTTATCTATGGAAAAATTACCTCATATAAATAAACTTTGAAATTTATCCATTCTCACAACAAGGGTTTCCGCTCATTTTTAAAATGAATGCTCTGAAGTTGGTTAAATCTGCTTGCTCGCTCGCTTTCCTCGGAGCTCATAGAGCGTGCTCGATCTCCTCCAGATTTTAAATCCGAACGCAGGATAGAGATCTTTCAGAGCATATAAATGTTAAATTAGAACGCACTGGAGCACTCAGATCGATCTGAGCTCAAAACCGAACTTACCCTTTATTTAGGTAATCGGGTTTTAGTTTTTTTAACTTTTATTTTTTTACTAAAGAGGTTGAGCATAACCGACGTTAATGCGAGCGAAGCCGCAGATAAATTACAGTCTGAAATATGATGACTAGCGGTGCACGTAATATAATTTCTCAAAGTAACAACCAATTTGCTATAACTGATGACATCTAAGAAAATTTCAAACGTCTTTTGTGCTTAAAAGAAAATGTTAAAAGAATTTAAGGGATCGCTGATTATTTAAGAGACTCTTTGAAAACATTTCTTCAACACAAAATATAAAGCTGTTCAAATCACTTTGAAAAGCAAAAATGTTTTAAATAACATTGAATTAGGGTCACTGTTTGTTAAAAAACCGACGCGACATCTGGAGATAGGTATTTAAAGTCAAGATTTTTTTAACTCTGCCTTGCATATATATTTTGGAATCAGCTTGTTTTGTTAAACAAAACTATGGTTATTTTGAGCAAGAGAGGACAATTCACGAATATTACACTAGGAAAAGGACGGATCTTCACATAGGAAATGTGTGATTCCTTAAGGTAAATGTCACTTTTTGACACATCAGACAGCGTAAGAAAGTCGGTTTAATAAAAGTGAGTAACGGCGTGTGATTCCTTTAAGGTAAATGTCACTTTTTGACACTAAAAAGTAAAAAATAAAAAACTTTTTAACAAAAAAAATACCCCCTTCAAAAAGCCACTAAAAAGAGGAAAACAATGGAATTTGAGGTCTGCGCCAATTAAATAAAATATGAAGTCGGTTAAAAAGAAAATATTAATCACTATAGGTTACTATACTTTTTAACCGACTTCATATTTTATTAAATTGGCGCAGACCTCAAAATTTCATTATTTTCCTCTTTTTAGTGGCTTTTTGAACGAAGTTTTTTTTTGTTAAAAAGTTTTTTATTTTTTACTTTTTAGTGTCAAAAAGTGACATTTACCTTAAAGACACGCCGTTACTCACTTTTATTAAACCGACTTTTTTACGCTGTCTGATGTGTCAAAAAGTGACATCTTAAGGAATCACACGCCGTTACTCACTTTTATTAAAATCAGCCGAACTACTGAACCGATTTTGATGAAATTTCTATGGGACCAATCTGAAAGTATAATAATAATAATGCCTTTATTGATAAAATAAAAAAATTTTATCAAATGGTGTGGAAATCAGCTTAAAGCTGGTTTTCATTCCAAAATCTGAAAGTATATCCTTTCAAATATTTCAAATAAGAAAAGAATTTTCCAAATCGGTTTTTACATGAAGGAGTTCTGACTTCTGAGGTAACAAACATAAAAAAAATACAACCGAACTGAGAACCACCTCCTTTTATTGAATTCGGTTAAAAAACATATATTATATTCCACAATGCAGTTCTTCCAGAAATCAGGTCTCTAAATTTTCGCAGATTTCGATTTTATTTTTATTTTCTGAAATAAATCTTTACCTATTTTAATTGTTTAAAACTTTATTATTTAGAATTTTTGTTGGAAAGCAGTCAACGTAAAAATTTTTAATTGCAATTCAGCCGTATAAATCTATTAATTTATTTATTATTTAGTCTTTATAATCAGCCTTATTGTAAAAATTAACACAGAAGACTTTTTTCTAAAAGTTCCAGTGCTTAGGACGGTCTTTATAAATAAAGTAACATGAAACAAAACAAAAACATTCCTTTCGGTATTGACTCTGACTTAATAGTATTGAATCAAATTCAATACCGTATTGAGTCAATACCCTTTAAAAACATGGTATAATATAGATAATAATTGAAAAAAATCGAAAAACTCGTTCTACATCCGGATTTCAAAAATGGCGGTAAACCCGGTTGTCAGTGGTTTTTCGATTTTGTTGAAACCGGTTTTGTGATCCCTAGTCAAGACCAATTAATAAGAAATACCCTTAATTCAAGAATTTAATACATCTTGCTATTATGATGTATTATAAAATAATTTTTTTGTTAAAAAATAAAACACTAAGTTTAGGAATTTACACTGTACTTATCTTTATTCACTAACAATTGTCAAAAATTGTGTGTGTTAAATTGTGTTTTAAAGACCACCAACAGTTAAGGTTATTTGGGCCTAACACCAATTCATATTTTCAATTCATTATATTTTTTTTTAATAATAAATTGAAAATCCAATTGACACTTACCAGCTCTCGGGCTAGAACCCGGGAACTGGGGACTTGTAATAGATGAACCATAGCAACGCCATGTAAACGACAGCATTGCGACACTCTCGGCCATTCTCAAGCCCGATACAATTGTCAAAATAAAGATATATCTAATGTAAATTCCCAAACACATGGCCGGTTTATAGTACATTTTAAGCACGATGTTTATTTTAATCACACTGTTAAATGACGAGTTGCTATGGTAACGAAACGCAGCAACCAATGAACACGTAGCTGTCAAAATTTAACAGTGTGTTTAAAAAAACATCGTGATTAAAATGTACGATAAACCGGTCATCAGTGTTTTATTTTTTAACAAAATGTTGAATATTAATTTACATCATATTAAGCACCCACTCTATCATATATTTAGAAAATAAATCGCTCTGGCTGTGAACATAAAACAAATGAAGAACACCTACAGCATTAGACAGGTATTTGTATTCAAAAATAAGTCAAAACAGCGTTAATAATGATTTAATTAAAAACCCTTTGTTTTTAACACCACTCAACACATCACGTTTTTACTAACCTGTTGTGGCAGCACTGACGGACTTTATTAAAATTCCAATATTGTTGTTAATATATGCTAAAATGATGCACACAATTATATAATAAATTAATTTCACTAATTTTTACAAATATTAATTCACTAACTTGAATTTGTTTTCAAAAAAATCACACACACAATTTATTTAGTGTACACAATATTCAAAATAATAACTGAACACTTTTGAGTTTATTAAGTTTTTTTAGAACATCTACAAGATGTGATGTGTTTATTTAATTAAATTACATTTACGATACTCACGAAGTTGCTTTTATAACGTTTGGAACAATTATATAATTTCAAATGTATATAATTTTAATTAAACATAACATTTATTATTATTATATAATGAAAACACTATATTATTACAAACGGCGAATATTCTATACCAGAGTAAATTGTATTAATAAAATCAATTTAGCTTTAAATTATCTTCAAATACACATAAAATTGCGTTTTAAGTAATTATTTTTTTAAACAAAAACCTTTATCAATAAATATCGAGATATGCAAAATATTTTTAAATACAAATTATTTATCAAGCGTTTAATTATTAATTACACGGCGAATTAAAATCTCATTAAAACACAAAACTCAATCTTTTGTAATTTTCAAAACACGTTTTAAACATCAAACTAAAACAAAACAATTTTTAAGTGATATGTCATAAAATAAAAAAAACACTGTCAACTCTGAAGATAAGCATGTCCAAACATTTTGAGGTTAGAGCTAATGATATAATTTGAACAATACAAGCAACCATCAATCACTACATTCTCAGTATCGACATAAAATAATTTTTGGAACCGATCCAAAATATTCAAATGCAGATATAATAATATAACCTCTAGAACGCACACATCACAATCACGAAACAAAAAGCAATCGTACTGCCCACTCAATTGTTTACAACAATCGACAACAACATAAATACGGATCGCGATCGTCTTCTGTCATAAACAAAACGACAGCGCGGCGGGTAACAACAACAACAAACAAAACGCGGTGTTGTTGTTCGGATGCGACGACGCGTACACGACAGCAAAGATCTCAGCAAACTGACTGCCGGGTCGAGAAACTGGCCGGATCGTGCACCCACAGCCACCGTGCCCGGTAAGGGATGAAACAAGCGACTGCCGTCGGATTCCGATAACGGCCGACAGAGGCGCTGCTAGACGCCGTCGCCGTCGCGACACTAAAAATCGTTACCGTTTGCGCAAGCACCCGATTCGGGAGACCGCGTGCGCGGCGTCGTGCGTTCGTGTGCGTTCCTATGTTGAGATAGGCACGAAACGAGTTATGTTGCGCTAGGGTGGAGTCCTGTTAGTAGGACCTCTCGTGAGAGAGGACCTATATGCAAAAATGTGGCTCGTTTATGATGAATTTCTATTGAAATAACAGAATTACACTGTCAAGGTCATCTACACTGAATTTAGTTTATTGTTAAACATGATGTCGCATTTATTACCACTCTTACATGTATTTTTAACCGACTTCAAAAAAAGGAGGTGGTTCTCAATTCGGTTGTATTTTTTTTTTATGTTTGTTACCTCATAACTCAGTCATTTATATAAACCGATTTTGAAAATTTTTTTTATTTGAAAGGCTATACTTTCAGATTGGTCCCATAGAAATTTCATCAAAATCGGTTCAGTAGTTCGGCTGATTTTAATAAAAGTGAGTAACGGCGTGTGATTTTTTTAAGGTAAATGTCACTTTTTGACATATCAGACAGCGTAAGAAAGACGATTTAATAAAAGTGAGTAACGGCGTGTGATTCTTTTAAGGTAAATGTCACTTTTTGACACTAAAAAGTAAAAAATAAAAAACTTTTTAACAAAAAAAAACCTCCTTCAAAAAACCACTAAAAAGAGGAAAATAATGAAATTTTGAGGTCTGTGCCAATTTAATAAAATATGAAGTTGGTTAAAAAGAAGATATTAAACACTATACTATACTTTTTAACCGACTTCATTTTAGTTTTAGTGGTTTTTGAAGGAGGTTTTTTTTTTGCTAAAAAGTTTTTTTACCACTCTTACATATATTTTAATTTATTGTAGATTATAGACACGTCGACAACTTAGGTCATTAGCGTCTTAAATACATTAAAAAACAATTCTCTTAAAACTAAATGACATCATAAAACATCCATGAGCGACAGTGTGATCCAAAGGCCGCTACGCTAACCGTTACACCACACTGTCCTCGAAACTACATACGAGAGCGAAGTTTAAAGTCAATTAGACATTTGGAAGGGGGCGAAAATCGAGTTGATGGATTTTTAGATGCGTTTCTTTTTAACAATGGTTGCTTGATTTCGACTTCAACGAGCGGTTAGATGAAACCCGATTCATACATGTATGTTCGGTTGCTCGCATTGAGCTTCTCCGTGCAATTTCGATGAAACTCGGTTCATACACAAGCATGTTAAAAAGGAGCGATCAGATTTGTTCCTTTGCGGGCTTCAAAAAAGTAAACTTCAACCTATTGTGATCTTATATGTATCTTGACAATGTCTGTACAATTTTATTGTGTTTGACTAATAAATATATTATATTATTATTATTATTATAATAATAAAAAGAAAAAGACTGATAATGCATCTGTGGACAAAAAACTTCTATTTAAAAAAATAATTATGTAAATCGATTTAGTAGGTACCTACGGACCGCTGGCGGATTGTAGAAGAAATTGGCTTGTGTTTCAATTAGTTATTGAGAGTAAATATTATATTGAAATTGTTTATGTAATAATCATTGCAGCGTTCAAATAATTATTATGTCACTAGAATAAATTTAATTTTCCAAATTATCGAAAACTAATCAACAATTCAATATAATTTAATTATTAATTATAAAATAAGCTCTAATTTATACCACAGTTCGTCAATTTCAAAACAAAACACAACAAAAGTTTATTTATCTACATAAAATAGTTGAATTGGATTGTGGATTATAGACGCACATAAAATAGTTATTGTAATGAGTATTTTAAAACATGATTCTAAATACGACTAATGAGCCATTTTCCTGAGAGTAGTTCCTTCAAGTATCCACGAGAGGCAGCACTTGTGGTAGGTACAAACATTATTTATTCCCCATTGGTGTCGTGTCATTTTAGTGGTATAACTTAATTATTAAATTAATTAAATAATTAAGTTATGCCATATATAGAGCGACCAATAGAATGAGAGCACACTTGCTTCCTCACCGCCCCCCGTTAACAGCATCGACCCCACTCGCTTGTACTACGTTCCTAGATTTCTATGTCTATGCTGTAAAATTATTTTTTTATTTTAATAATAAACGCTTTAAAATTCCTACCTGCAAAAATGGATATTGATTATATACACCTAAAGTACAATGCCATCCGTAAAAAAACAACCACACTGTAAAAAATAGATGTAAAAATACTTTGAAAGTTAAGATAGAATTCGCTCGATTTTCTATGTGATTTTACATTATTATTTATTTTTACACAGAAAACTTCATAAAAACTTGGACTTTTACTGTAAAGTTAAACAAATTTGTGATTTTTACATAAAGTAAATTAAAATTAAATAATTTGTGTAAAATTCCAATAAAGTGTGTAAAAATTACAAAATAAAATGTATAGTTACATATATAAAATGGATGAATACAAAACAAATTAATGTAAAATTAGTAACCACGCATGCGCAATGTGTTTTTATGGAATCTACGCGATGTGGCAATACCTGTTTGCGACGCCATTGTCTCTTTGTGTGTCTATTACCAGATTAATCGCTGGCTACAAATGGACCATCGATAATCTATGTAATCGGCCTTCTCATTTCTTACAGTGCAGTGTGCACTTTCAATATAATGGGTCAACTCCATTATTCAGAATAAATTCAAAATTTGAACCCCTTTAATACGACGCCATTGTTAAACAACGTACAATATTATCATGTCAGAATGTAATAAAGGCTTCTGCAAACACCCTTTGTAAATGCAATACAAAGCAAGATAGAGAGAACATTCTTTCTTTCTCACACACAGACAAATATTCGAGGGAATAATATATACACGAATATTAAAAATTCATACATGAAAAAGTCTTCTTTATGGCCGTAAGTAACTGAATTAAATCGTCCAAATACATTATAAATATTAAACACGTCGTTTAGTTCTTGCCACTGACGCACAGTAATACAAACTTAGAAAATGTCAAAGCTGCCAACAAAAGATAATGCAGATATTATAGGTGCGTTTGGTATCAAGGTGTAGTGTAGTGTAGTGTAGATAATTTTTCACTGAAAAGTGTAAAAAGTTCACCAAAAGTGTAAACTAAATGTACACTTGTAACAAACGGGCTAGTGTACATTCTGAGTAGATTGTACATGCGCATTACAAAATAAATTAATGACAGATTGGCTGAGTTCATTATTTCAAGTTTTTACAGTTTTTTTTTGGTCGTAAAAATGTTAAACTCACTGCCATATTTATCTTGTACCATTACATTTTGAAGCTCATTCATTTTTAAGAGACAAAAAATGTAAAAAATTGAGTACGAAAAAAGTATCAAATCTGTCAAAGCGATTGTCAATTCAGACATATATCACGTGACCTACACTACACTACGTGCACCTGCTCAAAAGTCAGGACTAATAGTTGTTGCACTTTTAGTCCCACACTGAAATAACAAACAGATCAGTTATTTTACACTTTTGTATAACAAACGTAATAGTGTTAAAAGTGCTTACACTTTTTATACTACACCTTGATACCAAACGCACCTATTATTATGTTGTCCCTGCATGAATAAATGCAAAAGACGTTTTAAATATACAGTAGCGGACTAAGGGGGGGGGGCTCGCCCCGGGCCTCTAATCCTGGGGGCCTCCAAATCTCGAGAAGTCCTTCTTAATCAAATCCCAAACAAGGCCAAAATATATTCAGTAAGTAAGAGGCAGTTTGCAGTTGGAGGCACCGAACGTATATGCAAAATATAAACGTAGATAGGTCGTTTATTATAAATATTTGATTTTTTTTGTCAGCATCTATATTATTCATTTTTTACTAGTATTGCCGTCTAGACAAAACAAGACAAGACTTTCAAAGTCTTGTCTTGTCTTGTCTTGAAATATCAAGACAAGACTTCACTAAGTCTAAGTCTAGATTAAAAAACTCTTGTCTTGTCTTGAAAATTTCTAGACAAGACTTTTGCAAGTCTTGTCTTGAAAATCTAGACAAGACAAGAGTCTAGAAAGTCTAGATCTAGACGGCAATACTATATTATAATCTAAATACATTGATATTGGTATAAAAAGAAAGGTTTTGTTGAGAAGATTAAATAAGGTATATGACGTCACGGAAAATTCAATATGGCGGACTCTAGACGCCATTTTTTCAGAATACAAAAGTAATTTTCTTTCTAAAACACTAAAAAATCGACATACACAGTTTTGCCTTGCGACTGCATATATTAATTCTAGACCTAGTGTAATATAATGCCAACCACACGGATGAAAATAAAAGAACAAAACTCATTTTTGTATTATAATCGCGTGATTAATGTTTTGCACGCACTGATAACGCAAAACCTCTGGTCGTTATGAACGTCAGCCTGTATACAGGTTGTCCCTCAACAATTAAATTTGATTTATTTATTGTGGATTATAGACACGTCGACATCTCAGATCATTAGCGTGTTTCAACTACACTAAATAACAACTTATACTTGAAACTAAATGACATCACAAAACGTCCATGAGCGCAGGTGGGATTCGAACCCACGACCGTCTGATCTAGAGGCCGACACGCTAGGCACTAGACCACACGACCCACAAAACAATTAAATTTTATTTAATTATTGTGGAATATAGACGCGTCGACATCTCAGGTCATTAGCGTCTTTCAAATACTTACACTAAATAACAACTTTTAATTGAAACTAAATGACATCACAAAACGTCCATGAGCGCAGGTGGAATTTGAACCCACGACCGTCTGATCTAGAGGCCGACACGCTAGCTACTAGACCACACGACCCCCTCAAATTAGAACCACCATAAGTGTCTGTTTTTAATAAAAAAATTATATATACATATTTTTATATATCAAGGCGGCAGACTTGTTGATATTACTTTTTTCTCCTCAATTTTTTTCACATTTAACGCCTGTACGTTTCCAGAGTAACGACCGGCCGAGATTTTAATGCCTACTCATGTCTAATAGAAAGTTTCAACTCAATATGAAACTTGGACTTACTTCCTCAGTTTGCATTCCAATATTTTGTGGAAATTAGCGCTCCCAGGGACCCGAGCTCGTACCAGTCGGTTTGTGTATGCCGGCTGGGGGATTCTAATACACAAATGGATTATTTGTTGTGTTGAAGACGCTAATGAACTGAGTTGTCGACGCGTTTATAATCTACAATAAATTAAAAAAATTCGACTGATGACCAGTCAAATACTTCCCACCTAGTATATATTTGCAAAAAATAAACACTCTTTTTTTATTCTTTGAAAAAAAGCATGGCCCTCTTTTTTGTTTGGTGATCTACTGATGGCTAGTAATATAGCAAAAATCATGGTTATCTTGATTTACGTACAATTTTCTTTTTTAGTAAAATATTTTTTTTCTCGAAAACTATACATTTTAGAGAAAAAAAATATTTACATTTTTTTCATATTATAACATCTAGAATTCATTTATATTTTTTTTACCTATGTTAATACGTGACATTGAGAACGTTTTTTTTAATATCTTAGGATCCACTGAACCGATTTGACTCAAAATCTAATCAGATCTAAGTTAAAGGCTGATAAACACAATAGAACAATCGGCATGGCCGTATGTTGTTCCGTTTTTACGATATCGAAGGCGAAAAATTTACCACATACACACATACAGACATCAGTCAGAAAATGATCTTAAACGATTGCTAGGGTCTCAAAACGTGAAGATCTGTTAAAACCTCGAAATATTTTTTTCGGACTAAATCCATTACTTCTACCATAGTAGAGGTGGGAAGTAAAAATTGATGACTTACTGTAAGTCTTATCCAAGTGTGCAAGCTTTCACGGCCGGCATTGTTCCAAGTCTTCATGGTTTCCGAGCTTGTAGGCCGTGGTCCGGTGGTATTTCTATCTGACGTTTCGTCTACAACTGCGGTAGACATTCTCAAAGGCGATGTGGCAGCGGTCGAAGTGTCCTCCTTGGCGGCTCACAGGTCAGTGACACTGTGACCTGACCTGTGAGCCGCCAAGGAGGACACTTCGACCGCTGCCACATCGCCTTTGAGAATGTCTACCGCAGTTGTAGACGAAACGTCAGATAGAAATACCACCGGACCACGGCCTACAAGCCCGGAAACCATGAAGACTTGTTACTGTAAGTCTGCCTGCCACTAGGCTCTTACAATATTTGGTCATGCATTTTAGAAACATTCAATAGCTACATTCTACATAATATACCTATAAATGTATATATATATTATCATGGCGGAAAACTGCTGAAGCTGGGCGTAATGTATGATAATGCGCAATTAGACAACACTTCCTCCCTGCACCGACCGCAATAGAGCTGCACGCGATCGTGCGTGAGTATACGAATATAAACCGCTGCCCTCTCGAACGAACCTTTTAAAAGCGTTTTATTGTACTTCTTTTTTTTACTCAGATAGTATATTTTACAACGCAGACCGTTCGCTAAGAGAGCATCGAGATAAGGGATTATTTTTAATTACAATTCCGATAGCATGCCGTGGGATTTTATCTTTCCATTTCATAAAAAAACGGGGGGGGGGTCACAAACCCATGATCACTTATGAAACATTCACGTTGTATAAAAAGTTTTAGAGGACAGTGTGGTCCAGTGGTTACCGTCGCGGCCTCTGGATCAGACTGTCGTGGGTTCGAATGCCGCCTCCGCTCATGGATGTTTTGTGATGTCATTTAGTTTTAAGTGAGATATGTTATTTAATGTAATCAAGATGCTAACGACTTAAGTTGTCGACGCGTCTATAATTTTCAATAAATAAATAAAATAAATAGTTTTAAATCTGCTAATTTACAATTTTGGAGGAGCTTGACGCTACTTTGGGGGAAGGACTTAGCCCCCAGACTAGGATAACTAACTTTAAGAAATGTTTTGTAGGCTAAAAGGGGTATGGGGCCTAGACTCCTTTTAGTCGCCAAAACAGTTTTTAAGGAGGGACTTAGCCCTCAGACTAGGGTAGCCAACTTTAATAAATGTTTTGGCGGCTAAAAGAGGTCGGGGGCTCAGACTTCCTTTAGTCGCCAAAACATGTTTTGGGGTAGGACTTAGCCCCCAAACTAAGGTATCTAACTTTAAAAAATGTTTTGGCGGCTAAAGGGGGTCTGGGGCCCAGATTCCCTTTAGTAGCTAAAACATTTTTTGGGGAAGGACTTAGCCCCCATACTAGGGTATCTAACTAAAAAACTAACTAAAACTAACTAAAACTAACTAAAAATGTTTTGGCGGCTAAAAGAGGTTTGGGGCTCAAACTCCCTTCAGTCGCCAAAACATTTTTTGGGTCAGGGACTCAGACTAGGATAACCAACTCTAAAAATTCCAAGTCTTCATGGTTTCCGGGCTTGTAGACCGTGGTCCGGTGCTATTTCTACCACCGGACCACGGCCTACAAGCCTGGAAACCATGAAGACTTGGACCAATGCCGGCCGTGAAAGCTTGCACACTTGGATAACTCTAAAAATGTTTTGGCAACTAAAGGGGGTCTGGACCCCTGATCCTCTTTCGCCACCAATGAGCGGTCGATGGACAAAATATAAGAGTATTTTCTATTTTATAGTTAATAATATATTATTATATATAATATACGTTAGCAAATAAACATCGCTCGTCGTGTATTGTTAGCGTTGCGTCGTATACATGAGTTCATGACGTATGCAAAACGAGCACATTATAATTTGCATTAAACACGCAAACAGCGCCTCTAGTGCCAATGCCTTCAATTCACGGAAATGTAATTTGGTTTCTATTACAGTTATTGACGCCTACTATATATTATACTAATATAAAAATCAGTCACACCATGGCACCACTCATCAGTATACTGGAACATTTCACCGGTTATTTTAAAACATTTAACGACCGTTATTTATGAGCGTCTAAGTCTGCGGACATGAGGCAAAGTAGCGTATGTCAAAAACTAGGGCGCGGTTTTATGAAACCACGCTTCAAGAGAAATTTAAGAAATGAGTAATAAAAATCCTACATAAAATTCTAAATATTATTCATTCATTGTAATTTATTATTAATCAATTGTTTTTTGGAGTTCCGTTACTCCGTACATCCGAACGGAACTCTATTACTGAGCGTACGATTTCCGTCCGTCCGTCCGTCTGTCACAAAGCTCTATCTCACAAACGGTAAGTGTAGTTAGTTGAAATTTTCACAGATTGTGTGTTGTTGTGTTATAGTCCAGCAGTCGGGTACTTCTTACCTGGAAAGTATTTCGAAGTTAATGATATTTTGGTATATTGTTTGTGGGTACTCTGTGGAGTAGAATCTAAGTTTTCGACCTCGAGGACCCTGTGCTAACGTGGGGGAAGCCGCAAAACCACGAAATTTTACCACCTTTTTTGCTTTTTACGAACTCTCTAAGAAACGGTCGACTTAAGCAATTCTTTCATTATGTAATGCTTTAAAGAGGATTACATTTCCTACAATTTTCATTCCCACAACTTTTCTGTGGTACCAATGGTAAGAGCGATGCAGCTTCTTGAAAATCACCCGCTCGGCTTTTTGTAACCTTGATAACCAATGGTTAAAATGTAATGTTCTTTTCAATAGTTTTATTTATTTTGTTCTTCATCGAACTTTAAATTGAAAATACACATGTTACACATTGGTTACCAAGGTTACAAAAAGTCGAGCGGATGATTTTCAAGAAGCTGCAGCGCGCTTACCATTAGTACCACAGAAAAGTTGTGGGAATGAAAATTGTAGGAAATGTAATCCTCTTTAAAACATTACATAATGAAAGAATTGCTTAAGTCGACTGTCTCGGAGAGATTTCGAAAAAAGCGAAAAAGGTGGTAAAATTTCGTGGTTTTTCGGCTCCCCCACGTTAGCACAGGGTCCTCGAGGTCGAAAACTCAGATTCTACTCCACAGAATAACCGCAAACAACACACCAAAATATCACTAACTTCGGAATACTTTCCAGGTAACCCCCTTCATTTATTACCTGCCGCTTGGACTATTATGAATCCTGGCAAATAATAATTAGAATTAAATTATCAATTAATTTTAATAAATTATTTGTAATCTAGTAATTAAAGCTGAACAGTATAAGAGAACACTATTAAAAGATGTAGTGTTTTGCAACGATCTCAAGCATCTCAATTCCCTGTGGAATGTCCACTTCGTCGTTTGATGCAATTATAGATAAACTATCAGTTCAGTAAAAAACAATACAATTGTCGTCAGCTTTGGACTCGCCGTTCCCATTTTATCCCACAATCATTCCTTCAGAATAACGTTGTTCCTTTTAATGCGTTTGATTCCGCGAACGTGCAACTTATACAGGGCTGGACTGAGAATTTTTTAAGGCCACCAACAGATTAAAGGTCCACACTGAATCGACTCGGAACGGTATGATCGGCACGTCAGTGTATATCGCGCACCGAATCGGAAAATTCCGTGTTTTCAGCGTCTCAGTACAGTTCGTAGCAGTCATTTAGTACAAACAATTTTAAAATAATAATAATAAAAAGGATATACAAGCCGTGAGGTGGGTCGTTTAATAGGACTAAAGTGCGACCCTTGAGGTCCACACGACGAACTTCCCAGTTTGATAAATATTAATTTTTAATAATAATTAAATTAGATATTACACAGAAAAGTAATCATTTTAATCATTAAAACATAATTATTATTTATTTTTAACAATAATTAAAAAAAAAAGGCTGAACCGATTTTTATAAAATTTATGTCGGATCAAAATTTGCGAAATTTTTGAAAAATAAATTGGATCCGATACGTTTGATATTAAGTCTATTTATTGAAAAAATAACGCTGAATCGACTAACAACCCGCACTTTTAGTTTCGAAGATATAAAACAGCATCTGAGAGATTTTTGAGTTTTCTTAAAAATGCCAAAAGTAGGAAGACCCCACTCTTTGTACGAATTTCCGAAATTTTTGAAAAATAAATCCGATCCGATACGTTTGATATTAAGTCTATTTATTGAAAAAATAACGCTGAATCGACTAACAACCCGCACTTTTAGTTTCGAAGATATAAAACAGCATCTGAGAGATTTTTGAGTTTTCTTAAAAATGCCAAAAGTAAGAAGACCCCCTCTTTGTACGAACTTGCGAAATTTTTGAAAAATAAATTCAATCCGATACGTTTGATATTAAGTCTATTTATTGAAAAAATAACGCTGAATCGATTAACAACCCGCATTTTTAGTTTCGAAGATATAAAACAGCATCTGAGAGATTTTTGAGTTTTCATAAAAATGCCAAAAGTAAAAAGACCCCCCTCTTTGTAAGAATTTGCGAAATTTTTGAAAAATAAATTCGATCCGATACGTTTGATATTAAGTCTATTTATAGAAAAAATAACGCTGAATCGACTAACAACCCGCACTTTTAGTTTCGAAGATATAAAACAGCATCTGAGAGATTTTTGAGTTTTCTTAAAAATGCCAAAAGTAAGAAGACCCCCCTCTTTGTACGAATTTCCGAAATTTTTGAAAAATAAATCCGATCCGATACATTTGATATTAAGTCTATTTATAGAAAAAATAACGCTGAATCGACTAACAACCCGCACTTTTAGTTTCGAAGATATAAAACAGCATCTGAGAGATTTTTGAGTTTTCTTAAAAATGCCAAAAGTAAGAAGACCCCCTCTTTGTACGAATTTGCGAAATTTTTGAAAAATAAATTCAATTCGATACGTTTGATATTAAGTCTATTTATTGAAAAAATAACGCTGAATCGACTAACAACCCGCATTTTTAGTTTCGAAGATATAAAACAGCATCTGAGAGATTTTTGAGTTTTCATAAAAATGCCAAAAGTAAAAAGACCCCCCTCTTTGTAAGAATTTGCGAAATTTTTGAAAAATAAATTCGATCCGATACGTTTGATATTAAGTCTATATATAGAAAAAATAACGCTGAATCGACTAACAACCCGCACTTTTAGTTACGAAGATATAAAACAGCATCTGAGAGATTTTTGAGTTTTCTTAAAAATGCCAAAAGTAAGAAGACCCCCCTCTTTGTACGAATTTCCGAAATTTTTGAAAAATAAATCCGATCCGATACATTTGATATTAAGTCTATTTATAGAAAAAATAACGCTGAATCGACTAACAACCCGCACTTTTAGTTTCGAAGATATAAAACAGCATCTGAGAGATTTTTGAGTTTTCTTAAAAATGCCAAAAGTAAGAAGACCCCCCTCTTTGTACGAATTTCCGAAATTTTTGAAAAATAAATCCGATCCGATACATTTGATATTAAGTCTATTTATAGAAAAAATAACGCTGAATCGACTAACAACCCGCACTTTTAGTTTCGAAGATATAAAACAGCATCTGAGAGATTTTTGAGTTTTCTTAAAAATGCCAAAAGTAAGAAGAGCCCCCTTTTTGTACGAATTTCCGAAATTTTTGAAAAATAAATCCGATTCGATACGTTTGATATTAAGTCTATTTATTGAAAAAATAACGCTGAATCGACTAACAACCCGCACTTTTAGTTTCGAAGATATAAAACAGCATCTGAGAGATTTTTGAGTTTTCTTAAAAATGCCAAAAGTAAGAAGACCCCCCTCTTTGCACGAATTTGCGAAATTTTTGAAAAATAAATTCAATCCGATACGTTTGATATTAAGTCTATTTATTGAAAAAATAACGCTGAATCGACTAACAACCCGCACTTTTAGTTTCGAAGATATAAAACAGCATCTGTGAGATTTTTGAGTTTTCTTAAAAATGCCAAAAGTAAGAAGACCCCCCTCTTTGTACGAATTTGCGAAATTTTTGGAAAATAAATTCAATCCGATACGTTTGATATTAAGTCTATTTATTGATAAAATAACGCTGAATCGACTAACAACCCGCATTTTTAGGTTCGAAGATATAAAACAGCATCTGAGAGATTTTTGAGTTTTCTTAAAAATGCCAAAAGTAAAAAGACCCCCCTCTTTGTAAGAATTTGCGAAATTTTTGAAAAATAATTTCGATCCGATACGTTTGATATTAAGTCTATTTATAGAAAAAATAACGCTGAATCGACTAACAACCCGCACTTTTAGTTTCGAAGATATAAAACCGCATCTGAGAGATTTTTAGTTTTCTTAAAAATGCCAAAAGTAAGAAGACCCTCTTTGTACGAATTTCCGAAATTTTTGAAAAATGAATCCGATCCGATACATTTGATTTTAAGTCTATTTATAGAAAAAATAACGCTGAATCGACTAACAACCCGCACTTTTAGTTTCGAAGATATAAAACAGCATCTGAGAGATTTTTGAGTTTTCTTAAAAATGCCAAAAATAAAAAGACCCCCCTCTTTGTACGAATTTCCGAAATTTTTAAAAAATAAATCCGATCCGATACGTTTGATATTAGGTCTATTTATTGAAAAAATAACGCTGAATCGACTAACAACCCGCACTTTTAGTTTCGAAGATATAAAACAACATCTGAGAGATTTTTGAGTTTTCTTAAAAATGCCAAAAGTAAGAAGACCCCCCTCTTTGTACGAATTTGCGAAATTTTTGAAAAATAAATTCAATCCGATACGTTTGATATTAAGTCTATTTATTGAAAAAATAACGCTGAATCGACTAACAACCCGCACTTTTAGTTTCGAAGATATAAAACAGCATCTGAGAGATTTTTGAGTTTTCTTAAAAATGCCAAAAGTAAGAAGACCCCCCTCTTTGTACGAATTTGCGAAATTTTTGGAAAATAAATTCAATCCGATACGTTTGATATTAAGTCTATTTATTGAAAAAATAACGCTGAATCGACTAACAACCCGCATTTTTAGTTTCGAAGATATAAAACAGCATCTGAGAGATTTTTGAGTTTTCTTAAAAATGCCAAAAGTAAAAAGACCCCCCTCTTTGTAAGAATTTGCGAAATTTTTGAAAAATAAATTCGATCCGATACGTTTGATATTAAGTCTATTTATAGAAAAAATAACGCTGAATCGACTAACAACCCGCACTTTTAGTTTCGAAGATATAAAACAGCATCTGAGAGATTTTTGAGTTTTCTTAAAAATGCCAAAAATAAGAAGACCCCCCTCTTTGTACGAATTTCCGAAATTTTTGAAAAATAAATCCGATCCGATACGTTTGATATTAAGTCTATTTATTGAAAAAATAACGCTGAATCGACTAACAACCCGCACTTTTAGTTTCGAAGATATAAAACAGCATCTGAGAGATTTTTGAGTTTTCTTAAAAATGCCAAAAGTAAGAAGACCCCCCTCTTTGTACGAATTTGCGAAATTTTTGAAAAATAAATTCAATCCGATACGTTTGATATTAAGTCTATTTATTGAAAAAATAACGCTGAATCGACTATCAACCCGCACTTTTAGTTTCGAAGATATAAAACAGCATCTGAGAGATTTTTGAGTTTTCTTAAAAATGCCAAAAGTAAGAAGACCCCCCTCTTTGTACGAATTTGCGAAATTTTTGAAAAATAAATTCAATCCGATACGTTTGATATTAGGTCTATTTATTGAAAAAATAACGCTGAATCGACTAACAACCCGCACTTTTAGTTTCGAAGATATAAAACAGCATCTGAGAGATTTTTGAGTTTTCTTAAAAATGCCAAAAGTAAGAAGATCCCCCTCTTTGTACGAATTTCCGAAATTTTTGAAAAATAAATTCGATCCGATACGTTTGATATTAAGTCTATTTATTGAAAAAATAACGCTGAATCGATTAACAACCCGCACTTTTTGTTTTGAAGATATAAAACAGCATCTGAGAGATTTTTGAGTTTTCTTAAAAATGCCAAAAGTAAGAAGACTCCCCTCTTTGTTCGAAATTGCGAAATTTTTAAAAAATAAATTCGATCCGATACGTTTGATATTAAGTCTATTTATAGAAAAAATAACGCTGAATCGACTAACAACCCGCACTTTTGGTTTCGAAGATATAAACGCCGTGAAGTTGGTCGTTTATTAGGACTAAAGAGCGACCCTTGAGGTCCACACGACGAACTTCCCAGTTTGATAAATATTTAATAATAATAATGAATTTAGATATTACACAGAAAAGTAATCATTTTAATCATCAAAACATAATTATTATTTATTTTTAACGATAATTAAAAAAAAAAAAAACGGCTGAACCGATTTATATAAAATTTATGTCGGATCAAAATGACGTTAACACGCCTCGATTGACACCCTTACGAAGTCGATGTAATTTTTTATTCGCGAGATATTGTGTAAAATCTATTTGGTTAAGAAAAAAGAACGGCTGAACCGATTTTGAAAAAATTTCTTTCAGATTATATTTACGTTAATAATGGTACATTGAATGCAATTATACTGTAATACACTAATTTGTCGGCAGGGTTCTGTACTGCAGCGATCCAAGTTTTTTTTCCTATATGCAATTTATTGTACCCCAATGTGTTAGTCCAGCCCTGACTATATTATGTGTGTTTAGATACTTACTAGAAGTGGATACTGGATATACAGCTGACATCCAAAATTTAGTTTTACTTTTATTACTGGTACATTTGTTTTGTACAAGATTTTTTTGTCAAGCAAAATATTTCATACCATAAATTATTTATCATTACCGAGTGAACGAAGCGAGTGGTTCTATTTTAACTCAACCATTTACATTTTCGTCCTGTTTATTAGTCTATCCGTCTGATGCCTAAATTGGAAGACAACAAATCAATAGAATGTCTATTGGGATTTGTCAAATGGGAGAGGCTTTAAAAACATGGCGGAGTTAAGGGAAAAATCTCAATAGTTGCTATGATTTTATATAGTTTGAAAAAGTATAAATACATAATTTTTTAAAAACGGCAATAATTGATAGTGTTTAATGCGCCATGATATTAGAAAACGTCGCGAATTCCATTTTCGATAAATTTTTGTCCATTTTACTTGTTTTATTTTTGTAATAAACAATTTCACGATAAATTTACACTGCTAGCATGTAAATTTTTACCTTATTCGAGTAAAATTTTCTACCACCAGATGTCATATGCACATTTGACAGATCCCAATACCATTCACATATATTATCCTTAGAAATAACATAGTATAGTGAAAGTTTTTTGTCAGTTAGTTGTATATTTCATTCGATTGGCTTTGTTAGGACAAACCTTTGTATTTCATTCCCTTAACACACACACATACACACACAAACTGACGGCACACGGAATTGATTTCCGTTTGTTTATTGTTTTCGGAACTAATTATTACTTCCATTGTTGCACTTTTTACTATAGATAAGTTAATTTATTTATTAAGTCTACACATTATATAACAATTGATTCTTAGCTTTTGTGACTTTGTTTCGTATAAATTATGTCGATTTATTGTAACTGTTCGACACGGTATCTGTAATTTGGTCCGTGGACTGTACTAACGGGTGTTCAAAAAGTCTTATTTATTTTATTTATTGTAGATTATAGACGCGTCGACATCTCAGGTTATTGGCGTCTTTCAACTACACTAAATAACAACTTTCTTAAAACTAAATAACATCACAATTCATGAGCGCAGGTGGGATTCGAACCCACGACAGTCTAGTCTAGAGGCTGCGGTACCAAGTACGCTATCCACTAGGCTACACTGCCCTCTCAAAAAATCTTAAGTCCTATGAATTTGTGAAACGCATGACTGTAATTTCTATCTATCTATCTATCGTACAATAAATCCATAAAGAGCGCAAAACGCCATTAATGCTGGGCTGCAGTCTGCAAATAGTTTCAATACTAAAAGGTTAATTTTCGATTTTGAAATAAATCCGCTAAGATGGATATAATTTTTTTTAATTAAAATTTGACGTTTTATTTTACATTAATGATGAAATCATGAATTCTGGTCTCTGGAGTCTCCCCATTTTCTTCCCACGATAGCAGACAGGGCTCCTTATGATGCTTAACCATTTATTATTTTCACGTATAAACTCAAAAAACACATAAAAGTTTACTATTGTTTTTGATTAAAAAAAAGAACAAAAAAGTCACAATACTGTTTTTGATATTCATATTAAATTGTTTTTTCTGGATTTTCTATCAAATTTCCTCGATCCAGCCATTCCCGTGTACAAACAGACAACCAAAAAATTCTGGAGATTCATTTTTCCGTGTATGATATTCAAAAGATCGAAAGAAAAACGAAATTACTGACAGAAGTTCCGTTACTGTTTTATATATCAGGATCTATTGATCAAAATTAATTTTACTTCACTACTTAGAATATTAGAAGACTTACAAAAAATATTGATAATAAACTGTGTGAGTTAATTTTAATAAAAAACGTGGTTTTACAAATTCACTGCATTACGTTACAAAATATAATTATTATGCAATTATCTAAGCAAGACAATCACAGTCAAACCTCGATTATACAAGGTACTCGGAACAAACGGATAATTTTTTCTAAATAAGTTTTACGTAATTTTATTTCGAATTTATAAAAAATCTTTGACATCAAATTTCTTATTTCTATTTAATAGGAAATTTAAAAAAAATGCGGATATTTTGTAGACACCTATAATATAAATTATGTCATGCACGGGCCAGGGATGCATTTAGTTTTATTTCTATTTTAATTCTTAGCGCTCCGAATTCATGTGACTGTCCCCCCTAAAATTAAAAGCAACCCTCACTCGCTTGTACTGCGTCCCTAGATTTCTATGTTTATGGTACTAATACTCCGTAAAATAATTTCTCAAGCATGAAAGAAAACAAAATATATAAGTATTTAAAAAAAAATATGAAAGACAATAATATCGAATAGGTAATTGAACTTCGACTGTACAAAGAATTTGAACATGGGTTCAGACAATTGGGTTTTTAAATGAATTTTTTTTTTTACTTAAATGGAAGGACCCATGCAAGTTTTATAGCAAACCTGTTTTTATTTAATTTTTTTGCTTACTAATTAAAAAGTTACATTTAAATAAAAATTAATTTTTAAACTCAGTTCCGATAACGCACCGAAAGAATCCGAACGCGTGTGACGTCATTATGTTATCTATGGTCTTTGTATCCATGGTTACCAAGTTAAAAATTTATTATTTTTGATAGTATGTGTAATACATATACACAAATACCAACAAATGCAGACACATTTTAACATAACGACGTCACAAACATTCCTGGCGCGTTTTGAAGTCACGTGATATTTTTTAAATTTTTATACATTTTAATTAATTTTTAGTAATTTATCTATAGCTTTAAAAAATGCTTTCTTTTCGATTTTCAATATTATTTATGTTAAATTATTAGAAAAAATTAAAAAATTAATAATTTTTTTTAAACTTAAATACCTAAATATCTGGGTGCCGAGCTTTGCTCGGATGAGTTCAAAAAAATAGTACTTGTATGCTGTGAGATATTATTTTCTCAAAATATTACTCCGAAACGAATTTATTTCTGAAACATAATTTAAATAATTGTTTCTGTTAAATATTTTAAATACCTATGTGTATTTTTAAGCGTAAAAACTAAGTATCAACTTGAATCAAGCATTTTTTCCTGTAAATATTACTTAGGTCGCCATTTTCAAATCTACCGCCGTTATTGTTTTGTTGACTGAAGAGCTCGCAAAAACCGATTTTCATAGATTGAATATCTTGTAAAAATGTTCGAATCAGATGAAATTCTGCTTGCCCGTTGCCGTTTCAATAATCCATTTTTAAACATTGATACCAAATATCAACTTTATCGAAGTACTTTTTCTCTGTGATGTCATCTTAGCAACTTTCAGTAAATTTCAAATATTTTTTTTGCATAGAAGGTACCTACTGAAAAACTCACAAAAATCGATTTTCGAAGAAATAGAATTCATATTATATCTTTTAATAACAAACGACAGACTATAAACCTGCAGCGCAAAACTTTTTTGCATGCATCTTCACCATAGTTTTTAAAAATCGATGTGTTTTGATATACTGCATGCCTGCGTCGCTAGAAGTGCGGCCCTTCGGGCCGCCGTGCAAATTTTTAAACAAAACTTTTTTGTATGTATCTTAACAATAGTTTTCAAAAATCGATGTGTTTTTACACAGACTCGCGGTGCCAAAAGTGCGGCCCTTCGGGCCGCCTATTTGTCATTATTTACATATTGTGCAAGACACTTCTTATATTAGTGTTCATTTACAGTTTTAACCCTTGTGATATATTATACAAAATCTATGTAGAAATAGGCTTCGAATCGATCTGACAATTGACCGAGTTATAAATAAAAAAACTCTTTTTTTTAATTGCTCCCCCTGGGACCAAGATTCCTACCTAGATCGATTTCTCGCCCCGAAAAATCCCCATTCTGTAAATTTCATCAAAATCGTTATTCTTTTTTGAGAAAAAAAGTCTAGGTAAGATTATACGTCATACTATATTTAACGTACATAATATACATATTTTATATAAGTAATATAAAAATAACATACTCAGGTATCTATTTATTTAAATATTAGTTAAAACTACTTACATAATTACGTTTAGTTTTTATTTCTGTTATTCTTTACTATACAAATAGTTCACGGATTATTTTAATAAGTTAAAAATTCTGTCAGATAATTTTGACATATAAATAATGAAAGTAGTTTGTTTTCTCCAAAGCCTACTCACGATATTACAATGTTTTGACAGGTCAAAAAACCGTTTTTAAAAATGATAAAATCGATAGGAAAACGAATTTTTCCAGGGATGAGACCTAGCTAAATCGATTTTTTGCCCCCCGAAACCCCTTTTCAGTAAATTTGATCAAAATCGTTAGAGCCGTTTTCGAGAAAATATTTATATATATACATAGATACATACAAGATTTACTCGTTTAATAATATAGGGGGATTCTGGCAAAAACCCATGTCTTTACATGCAGTAAAGATGATTTATGCACAAATTGTATCCTTTTATAATAAGTTGCCACCAGCTATAAAAAATTTAGCATCTACAAACAACTTCAAACATTCTCTTAAATCTTTCTTATTAGAAAAATCATTTTATTCGTGTAATGAATATTTGTCGCAATGAAAATAGTACATTAAAAATATTATGTAATGGTTCATGTATCTATTGTTTTTCTGTAATATGACGTACCCTCCTGTACATACAGACTTCCGTGGTTGAATAAATTTATTATTATTTATTATAAAAGCGACCAAGTGCATTTCGGACCACGCACAGTGAAGGGTTCTGTAGTCGACCGAAAATATTACATATCTCAAAAACTACATAACATATCTTATTTTTGAAACCACAATTAATATAATTTCTAAATCAATAATAAAATTTGGCTAAGTATTGCCATCTGAAGAATTTACTAATAATTGTTGATTTTATATTGATTAATGCTGCCACCTACTACGGAAAATGTGAACTAACTCATTTTATATTTGACAGCTGAAGTGTTGCTTACTAAAACATAACCTATTCATTTCGAAATTCAATATTATTTTAAAATGTATAGATATAAACCTTTTCTTAACATAAATAATGTATTTAATGGATTTCTACAATCGTCTAAATACTGTAGCAAACCTGTAATAAAAACACACTTGCTCATGGATTTGCTTGGTTAGAAAATATTGAAAATCATTTTTAGTTGTTATTTTTATTAATTTCAATGTTTATTTTTTACAGACATAAATTATAGACTAGCATATAAAATCTGGTGTAAATATAAATTTTTCGATACATTAGAGCCAGCCCGTATCAAGGAAACTTGTGTTGTACTGGAACAATTGGGAGTAACTAAAGAAAATATAGTGGAAAATCCGAAAATTTTTACAATACATCCTTTAGTTATCACAAACCATGCAACGGTCATGGCAGAGGGAGGTATTATTAACATTGATGCGTATCGAATAATAAAGTAAGTAGGTATCGGTAAACCATACTATTTTTACTTTTCAGCTTTACTGCGAAGAAGTAATGAAAGCGTTCCGAATTTTTTTGGTTTTAGGAATCGTTTGAGCCCATTTTCTTGTTGAATTCTATGTCTGTCTGTGTGTGTGGTAAAATTTTTTCCTTTGATATCGTCAAATCGGAGCACTAAACGGTTTTTTGTTAAATATTTGTCGACATTAAATTTTGAGAAAAACTAGTTCAGCAAACGATCCACCATATAGCACGATTTCATCATGAGATATGTCGCCATTTGTCAAGTCCAACAATAACCACACTATGACTAAGAGCATTCATTTGTTTTTGACGGACAGTACATATTGTACTATATCAAGCGTCTGGCATGTTTGGATAAGCTCGGCGTTTTACACTACGAAGCATATTTTTATCCGTTTCGAACGAGATTGGGTCGCAATCCCCAGGCATTCATAAAATCATTTCTTTCCTTCAACTCAAAGGATGACAGCTAAACAGTTGAATAAAAATCGTTCATCGGAAACAATTGATAAACGACAGTTGTCGGCCATTTCCAGGTCTACACAAATACGTTATTTTAAATTATTACTTAATTTTTAGTTATTTATCATTAACTAGAAGAAGTATAAGAATGCTAAAAATTCATGCCGCAATACCTGAACATGTAAACGTGATTGAAAGTTTCCAGTCGCACGTAGATCGACCGCCGGAAAATGTGGAACCAATAGCAAAATTATCCGATGAAGACAGCTTCTTTAATACTTACATGACCGTTTTAGCGCATTTTTTAAGTAAGTAAAATTATATTAAAGCAACTTTTCTACTTCAAAAAGCAATTTGAAAAAATTATTCTATAATCGCGCAATTAGGAGGGCTATCGTATTTTTTTCATCAGATAGCGCTAGTGAAAAGTGAGGTCTGCGTCAAATGATTACATTTTTTATTCGTTAGATGGCGCTAGTAGCAAGCAAGGCATGCATAAGGTTTAGATATAACGTTTTGTGTTTAGTCAATCTTCATTTGTCTATTATTAAGGAATGAATAATAAAAAAATACAAAATTGCGATTTAGCCGTTAAATGATTGAATGACTAATAATTTACTTGCTTGTGGCGCCATCAGGTAGTGAAAAATATAAACAGTACTGACATTTAAATGACATAAGTTACTAAATCTAGTTACTTTATACCTCACTTCCCACTAGCGCTATCTGATGATAGAAAAAAGCCTTGTAACCCCCATTGAAGGAACTGGGCAAGATCTACATTGAAAATAAGAGATGTCGCTGTATTTCTCCTTGCTCTATCAGTGTAAATATTTTTAAATTTTTTGGCCTACAAAGTTCGAATAGTTTTTTGATTCTGACTCCTGGACTAAGTCCGGGTACACAAGCTTTATATTTATGCCAAACAAGTAACTCGTGAGAAAATTGACTGTAATATACAGACAACGAAATCTTGCCATTTTGGTATGGAACCCAACAAATGTTTATTTGTTTTTTTCAGAGTGGAGGTTAGAATACCCGAGCGATAAAGCAGTAGATGAAAGTCTTAAAAAATATGTTCGGATAAAGCATAGAAGCTTAAAGAATATAAATGAAATAATTGATATTTACGAAAACGAATTAAATTTTTCGAAAGAGAAAATACGCCAGAATGGATATTTATTACACGTTTCCAAAGATAATATTCGAAAAATACTTAGCGAGCTTAAAATCTTCTTAAGTAAAGATATTAAAGACATTGTTATGGCATATCCAAAAATTTTGACTGTTAGTTATGACAATTTAGTTGGAATACTGAACGTTTTAAAAAAATACAATCTGCCTGACGAATCTTGTTTAAAGTCACTCAGCATATTTACATTAACTCCACAATCTGTCGAAGAAAGAATAAATGAATTAAAAAATATACCTGAATTCGAAGTGCTGAAAGATCATCCGAGAATTGTAAAATTAATACATGTTACCCCTCAAGCTAAAAATAGACTGAACTATTTAAAATCGATAAACGTTAATAATGCAAGTTTGCATATATTATCAACGCCAAACAATTTTTTCAGAAGGTGAGTAAGCTTCAATAGGTAGACCTCGCGCGGCGAAAGATGAAGCCACCGCGTCATAGTAACGTGAATGCATTGCGCCCGCCTTCTAGCTTGCTATTGGCTGTTTATTGTCATGAATAGCAGTTTGCCAAAATTGTACCTAACGTCATAAAACCCAATGTGCAGTTTTGTGTACACAGCACTGTCTGCAGGCAAGCAGGCGTTCACTAGCATATTATTGACGACGTGCCTGGCTTCATCTCTCACCGCGGGCACTCTACTGTCCAACCACTAAGGTAAAGGATATAGAGAAGACATACTGCTTATACGTCACAGGGCCGAGTAAACATGGCGGCAAAACACAGGATAGATTGAGAATATTCTTCTTTTTCTCACATATAAAATGAGGACCGACTTACAATGGCGACTGGCTTCACTTTTAAGTGCTTGTAGCGCCTCCATTACTTTTTAACGCAGTGGATTCCTAGTTTTATTTCCCGTTATTCAACTTTGGCGTCTGAAAATGAGTAATTTTCCTGAGAATAGTTCTTTCAATTATCCACGAGAGGCAGCACTTGTGGTAGGTCCAAACATTATTTATTCCGCATTAGTGTCGTGTCATTTTAGTGGTACAACTTAATTAGTAAATTATTATTAAATTAATTAAATAATACTTTTAAAATGACACGACACTAATAGGGAATAAATAATGTTTGTACCTATCACAAGTGCTGCCTCTCGTTGATAACTAAAAGAAGTACTATCAGGAAAATGGCTCATTCCTTGATTGCATTTAATGAAAGTTTATTATATTTAAAAACAATCGCACTTTTTTAGGAGTGCCTTGAATGGTTTTGCTGCGATCGGCGGGGCCGACAGGCTGCACATACTTTCCAAAGAATTTGACAAACCTGTTCAAGAAATAAAGAAATATTTGTCACGACATCCATTTTGGATGCGCGTCAATTTGCCAACAATATTGGAGACTTTAAAATTTTTACAGTTGCATTTTTCAAAAGATGACATCTTTAACAATATACAAATACTTCTATATCCAAAGTAAGTATCAACAAATATAATCTCTATCTCTAATCTCTAAATAGTATAAAACAAAGTCGCTGTCTGCCTCTGTCTGTTTCTTCGTTTACTTCTTCTAAACCACGTAACGGATTTTGAAACGGTTTTCACTAATAGAAAGAGCGATAAACGAAGAAGGTTTGAGTATATAATTTGTAAATATTTTGTACAAAATGGCTGAACTATGACGGTGTTTTGTCAAAAAAAACTGTTTTCGTACACTTCATCATAATTTCATACCACCCGGGCGTAGCCGGGACGGGCCGCTAGTTTATTGTTATAAATGGATCCAGATTTTTTTTCTCGTGTAAATTGTGGTTCTCAAAACGGTGGCCCCCGAGCGCTCGACAAGACATTTCAACTGGTACATTGAAATAAATATACATTAAGCGATTGATTATATCTTGAATTTTTTTTTCATTTTTATTTACTTATGGCAAAGTATGCAGTTATTTGAAATAAAAAATGTCGCATAACAATCGATTGTTTTGTGTCAAAGCCACGTCTTCACTTCTTCCAATTTTAATATTGCTATTCTGCTTTACATTGTTTGGGTTTTTTTTTAAACTTTTTCCCAAAATGTCAAAAAGGTTCAGAATTAAATTTTTTGTTATTTAATTTTCTTTTATAAGCAGCTGGCAGAACATGGAACACTGCAACATATTTTATATGTACATAATTGTAAATTTATTTTTAAATAAAACTTTTATTTATTATTCTGCTTTACAACATAAATTATATTTCAGGAATTGCATTGAAGAGCGGTTACAAAAACTGAAAACAGAGACAGATATGACTGAAAAAGTAACACCGTCACAGATGTTGTCTCTTTGTTTATACCACATGGAGCTACCATACAATTTTTCAGGCGATGGAGTGTGGCCTGTAAATGAAAATTCACCCGATAATATTATTTAATATCAATGTTAAAATATAGAAAATAAATTTAAAAATAATTAATATCAAGGTTGCTTTCTTTACCTACCTCTTGAATCTCCGTATAATTTATACAGCAAAATTTGTCGTACCTCAAAAATTAAAATATGATTACCAAGCGCTCGATTTTCACTTTGAATAATAATTGTGATCATTTTTTCTGTTACATGTTGGGGGCGGTCTGCATCCCTCCCATACCGCTATCTAGCAAAATCCCTTACTCAGGACACTTTAATAGGCCTCCTTCAACATCTTCACAAAAATAAGGCCTTGATTAAATAACACCAAAAAATTGTCACTAGCTCTCGCCTCTCGGTCTATCAGCCACTCGGAATTTTTAGTGATACAGCAGTTGTTTATTTCAGCGATCTTCAAGCGACTTAATCGCAAAATCGCCTAGCAAAAAGTTGTGTGCGTTGGGTTTTAAGTAAAAAATAATTAAATAAAAATATTTAAAGTTTTTTTACTAAAAAAAGTATACAGTTAACAAACTTTGGTGAATTTCTACAATCGTTCAGATATATTTATTCATAGAATAATAAAAATTTTCCTATCATTTTTATAACAGCAAAGATGTAGACCTAAAAAAATAGTGCCAGGGCGCAAGTAACGTAAATATATCTTAATCTAATAAACAATTTCACTGCATCAAAAATTTAAAACTTAAAATTTTTTAGAATTACAGGGTGTTTCATAAGTAATGTCGACAACTTCGGAGGGTGATTTCTTACGTTAATTTAAGAAAAAAAGTTCATATAAATAAACAGTTCCTGGGATACAGGGTGTTGAGATTCAAAGTTTTAGTTTCATTATTTCGCAGTCTATAATTTACAATATTTCACAAAGTATAGATTATGATTTTTTGAAATTGTGTTGAGAAGGTATTTTGAGAAAAAATTGTCGTGTGAACATAAATTTTATTTAGTGATGGAACTATTGTCTATGAGAGGACAAATTTTTATTAATTAACACTTATGAGTAATGAAAGTTTAAAACTTGTAGGTCCGTAATTAAATAAAAAAGACCTATGTTCATTATGACATGTTTTAATTCAAAATGACCTTCCTAAATAGTTTGTTAAGATTTGTAGGAACGAATCAGCCTCTGATTTTTTCAGTATTACTTGAAACATCCTGTATAATTGCATGCAGTTACAGATAACCCAAAAAACGCAATAAGCGCGCGCTTAGGGTCTCAAAATACCACTAGAAAACTAAATTTTTTTAACGTTAACTCATAAAAAACGTTAAATCATAAAAATAGGCTGCATTTGGTGGCCTCCAAATGCTTGATCAGCCATTGGTGGCAACCCTTCCACTTACTGGGACGACACCTTGGTGCGCCCTGGCACGACTACAACCCTGTATAACAGCCTTTGAAAGTACATAATTGTTTTAAAATAGGAAACGGAATAATATAAATTATGATAAGTGTATAAAATTTATAAAAAATATTTTTTATACCTAAAAAATAACAAGTGCTCAAAGCACCACCATTCTTCTTTTTCAGAATCGTTATTTTCTAAGCACTCATCCATCTTTTAAAATTCTTAACTAAACAGCCAAAATAATTCATTCCATAAATATTTATCTAAAAATATATTTCATTTTCTTAAGCTGACATCGTTGATACTAAAGCGTGTGTTTTTCTGTAACTCTGAAACAAAAATAACAACAATAAGTTACTAGGTCTAGATAATCGTAGCTGTTTGCAGTCTTCTATTACAAACCTCCAGTTCTGAGGTACTAACGAGAAAAATATCAATATTATTAAATATGAATCAGTACTAAGCTCAGATAACCTTACCAAGCAATTGAGTACCAAGAGATTTATTGGGTCCATCACAATTCACGAATGAACCTAGGACTCATTGGGACATGGTTTAGATGTCGTGGAGTCACAATTGACCCTTGTAGACCTGAGTTCAGAGGGAACTTTCCTGCCCTCAAATGTATTTATCTAAGATCAGATAACCAAATAATTGAGTACGAAGAGATTCATTGGGTCAAACGAATGAACCTAGGACTCATTGGGACCTGGTTTAGATGTCGTGGAGTCAAAATTGACCCTTGTAAACCTGAGTTCAGAGGGAACTTTACTGCTCTCAAATTTATCTATCTAAGAAATAATTCAGTACGAAGAGATTCATTGGGTCCATCACGAATGGACTGAGCGTCTTTCCACGAAGACCTAGGACTAATCGGGATATGGTTTAGATATCGTGGAGTCACAATTATTGACCCTTGTAAGCCTGAGTGGAGCAGAAACTCTTCATACCCCAGTGCCCCCAAATTTATTTAAGCTCAGATAACACCGACAGATGGTGGTCTTCAAAAATAAAATAAAAAGTCATACCTGCTGTGCAATTTTAGCCAACGCTTCTGCCATAGCCTTTCCAGTTTGTCTGACCATTCCAGTAAAAACGCCTTCTTCATTTTGTAATAAAATAAAAGGATGATCAAATTCAACCATAGTTCCAGCATCCATCACTAATACCTTATCCGAATCCATAATTGTATGCAATCTATGGGCTATAGTAAGTACAGTACAAGTCGCAAACTTTTTTCTGATTGTATGTTGAATTAAAGCATCAGTCTGTGGGTCCACATTGGCTGTCGCTTCATCCAAAACCAGTATCTTATTATTACGTATTATTGCCCTCGCTAGACATACCAACTGTCTTTGACCAACACTGAAATTTGAACCGCCTTCCGACATTTTACTATTCAAACCAGCAGCCAATTCTGCAACCGCTTCTTTCAATTCAACTTCTTCCAAAGCTTTCCACAAAACATCATCGGAATACTCATCAAACGGATCGAGATTTTTACGCATAGTTCCCGAAAACAAAACTGGTTCCTGAGGGATAATTGATATTTTCGATCGCAAATCGTGTAACCCAAGTGTCATTGTATTAACATCATCAACGAATATTGATCCTTTCATATTGGCCAATCGGAATAAAGCGGCAATCAATGACGATTTTCCGGCTCCAGTACGTCCGACAATACCAATCTTTTCACGAGGGTGTATTACAAAGTTTAAGTCTCTTAAAACGAATGGATCCAATGGGGAATAACGTAAATGTAACCCACTGAATTCGACCCGTCCTCTTTGAGGCCATTCAGCTGGTGGTTTCTTGTCAGGTGGTGTTTCCAATGGTGGTTCTTGCTCAACATCGCTATACTCCAAAACTCTTTCAACCGATGTCATTTGATTTTCTAATTCTGTTGATTGACGCATACCCCACTGGAACATTCCGGTCAAACTAATACTTTGGGTGATTGCTAAGCCGACATTACCTCCCATTGTTTCTAAAAAAAATAATTTAAAAATATGATTTTATTTATTTGTATCGATAACTTTGTTTAAGAAATTGCTTTGCTAGAAAGTTTACCATTGCCAAGTATTAAAAAGCTTAACGTGACCACTGTGATGTAAATAATGCAGACCAAATCCAACCAAAAACCAAAAGCTCTTGATGATGCAATAAACAGGTACCAAGCTCCGCTGTGTAAATCTTGATGGTTATCGAATTCTTTCATTAAAACTTCTTCAGCACTGAAAGCTCGAATTGTAGTCAAGCCCTGAAGTGATGCATTCAAATGTGAAAAGACAGGACTTCTCGCTACGACACAAAAAAATCCATAAATTAATCAACGCATATTTCGAATTTTATCAAATCACAAAAATCGAAATCTTTAATATATTCTTGAAAATGCGAATGTTTATACAAAAAATTGCGCTGAATCCAATGAGTACAAGCAACCGTCTGTATCTCTTTTAGTTTAGAAGTTAAACGACCGTTAATTTTTTGAGAAACTTTAAAAGGATGCATTTCTAAACCAGAAGAGATAGACGTTTGATTGTACTCATTAGAATCAGCGTGTCTTTTTCTACAAGTATGTCAATTTTGAAAAAGTTCTGAAAGATCACCCGCATGTTCATTTTCAAGGGAGGTGTGAAAGTAAAAAGATTAATGATACTTACTTGTGCCTTCCAAACGCTTCACACTTCGACTTGTTGATAAGTAGAATATCCTCAACAAATAAAATATAACTCCCACAAAAATGGTTGGCAACAATAACCAATAATTCACGATGGCTACAACAATGATAATACCCAAAAGTGCTAATCCAATCTGAAAAAATAAAAAAAAAATTCAAATTATAATTTACCGAACATATTCTTACAGGAAACGTAATACAAAGTAAGTTCTTTAAGAAGCACACTTTGGAATTGTAGATTATAGACGCTCAACAACCAAGGTAATTTAAGTCTAATTAGCAAATTACATCAAACACGACGAAACATTCATGAGCGGATGTGGGATTCGAACCCACGACAGTCTGATTTAAAGGCCAGCACCATTACATCAAGCTGTCCCTAAGATACGGCATAGGACTTGTACACTGAGTAAAGTTACTTGGCATTTGGGAAGTACCGGATATATTGAGTAACCGCTTAAGATTATAGTGCAATTATAAAATTACCTGTAAACAATCAATGAGAGCACCAGGTAACATTTCATCAATGGCGCCCATATCTTTTGAAAATCTATTCAGAATTCTACCTGACGGATTGATATTAAAGAATCTCATAGTAGCTCTTGTGATACTGTTGAACATGCCGTTGTGAAGATTCGTAGACGCCCTCATACACACGGTAAAGAACGTTATGGATCTCACCATAGTTACAACAACAGTTGCTATGGTGATACCTGTATAAATATAAATACACGTTTCTCGAGAAAAGTCCCAAAAATCTGGTTCCAAAAATCCTTGTTCTTCTCTAGGTGGCAAATATTCGGGGATATACATCGTGGTTGTAGTTGGCACAGTATAATTTCCTGTAGTTGTTGGAATCACTGTTGTAGTTGGAATAGTGGAATTTATTGTTGTAGTTGGTATTGCTGGCGTAGTCGTAATTATATTTGTGGAAGAATTTAATTCCCGTTGCTCTTCCAAATTCACCCTAAAATTAACAACAAAGTATATTATTTTTCAGTTCTTTAAAGTTAGAACTTACTGATTCAGATGCGGACTGGCCTGGGACGCTGAACTATCCCGGGTCCCCAGAGTTGGAGAAGGCTCGGGCTCTTCCATTTCCCAATCCCAACAAATTACTCAAGTCTGTCCCTCGGGTCCCTTACAAGTTAGCGTCCCTGAAAAAATATCGCCAGTCCACGCCTGTGCTGATCACGTAAAAAATACTATACCACTTAAAGAGCTTATTTCAAAAACACAAACACAGCAAAATCATCGATGTCGTAAGGATGGGTTGAAAATGAAACAGTTTAACACTTACCAATAAGTAATAAAGTAATCCCCTCCACTAGCAGCCAATTGCGAAAGAACAAACAAAAGAAACAGCGTAAAAATGACACAACAATTTCCTCCAGCTTTAAAGTAGGCTTTGTAAACATATGAAGAAACACTACCACTAGCTCTTTGTTCTTCCTCCTCAATTGGAGCATCCGCTCTACTTTCTTCTATTGACGAAACAATACTCTGTACTGAATTCTGTCTCGATCTTCTCTTAGCAGCTTCTTCTTCCGGTGGTGGTTGTTCATCTAACAACTGAGCAAAATTCAAACCACTCGCTTTGAGTTCACTATAAGTACCCTCCGCTGCTACATAGCCATTATTTAAGATAATTATCTGATCTACTTCTTTTAAGTACTGAAGTTGGTGAGTAACTAAAACAACAGTTTTATCTCTTAAGTAAGTACTAACACAGTCTTCAAATAATTGTTTTCCGACGTGGGTATCGACAGCTGATAAAGGATCATCCAAAAGATAAACGTCAGCTTTACGATAAACAGCTCTGGCAAGATTGATACGCGCTCTTTGGCCACCACTAAGCGACGTTCCTCTTTCTCCGACGATAGTCTTATCGCCGTAAGGTAAAAGTGAAAAGTCCCTTTGCAAAGCGCACCTTTTAACAACTTCTCGATATCTGTCTTTGTTCATTGGTTGTCCAAACAAAATATTTTGTCGCACGGTACCGCCAAATAACCAAGGTTCTTGTGAAGCATACGAAACAATACCGTTGACTTGTAGAGTACCTTCTTCCAAAGGTAATTCTTTTAAAATAGCATGAAGCAAACTAGTTTTCCCACTTCCAACAGGTCCAATTACAGCGACCAACCGACCAGGAGTGACGGTAAGATTAATGCTTGATAAAGTATTTTCTGTGGTATTGGGAGTCCATTTCGCGGTGGCATTTTTCATAACGATTCCAAGATTTTTCTTTACGTTGCTAACTTCCTGGACGTTACTTGAACTATCTCCTTCACTTTTTTCTTCATGTATAGCGGTATACAATTGGTTTTCGACGTTTTCTAGTTTGGATTTCGTTTTTGATTGGGTACCATTTTGTAGCGCAGCTTCGGCTTCTTTGGCAAGTTGTGTCTCATCATTTAACATAAACTTTTCAAGGCGTCTGACGGAGACAATTGCTTCAGCAAACTGAGCAATGCCTTGTGGGAAAAATACGGTCATCGTTTGACGTAATATATTGTAATAAGACGTAAGGACGAATACCTGCTCAGCATTAATACTGTTTCCTAACAGTACGTAAGCAAGGATACTTGTAAAGATTGAAATTCGAGTCGTAAACATTATGAACGATAACAAAACACCTCGGATATACGAAGTTGCACGAATTTGTTTAATTTCCATTCTGTAAAAAAACAAACGAATTTTAAACTGTCTTACATTTATGTATATTTATAAACAATGTGATTCTATTGAAATATTAGCATATTCTGGGTTTTTGAGTCGTGATCTAATGGAATGAATTGACAGCAAGACGCTAAGTAGAACACTTCGACCACATCCTCCACACCAGTGAAGATGCGTTTGCCGCAGTAGCAAGTGAAACGTTTTGAAGTAGAGACCACGACTCAAAAACCTAGAATATGTTATTTCTATAGAAGGCGGTTGTGAAAGCATAAACAATGTTATTTTAACTTACTTTCTAGCTAATGCAACGAGATTAGCAAAAGGTTTTTCCCAAGTATACATTTTTATAACTTGAATGCCAGAAATGATTTCATTCATCAATCGAACTCTTTCATCAGTTCGGATGGCAGTTTTTAATCTTAGAATAGAAGTTCTTCTTCCCAACCATCCTGAAATAAAATTATACCATTAATAAAAAATACAAATGAAAGAGTTTGATCTCAACGATATAAATCCAGGAATATTGCAATTCGTTCGCGTTGTTAAAGGTTTATTTATAATGGGTTCGCGAAGTGTAGACAATCGTTTGCAACAAATTAAGTGTGGTTAGAATGGCTAGTGAACTAACGTTTTCCATCGGCTGTCGGTAAAAATACAAAGACGAAAAGAAAATGTGAGCCATGAATGTTTGGAAAGGTTGCTATGAGGACATGTTGACAATAATTTGCAGTAATTCGCTACCATTTATCGAGAAATGTTGTTTTACTGGGAATGCCAGCGAATATAAATATACGTTCAGATGTATGGCTACCCAGAAACGTTTCCGAGAATTTCTGCATACGACTTACGAGTTGCAATGATACAACAAAAACGATTGCGAACGAATGGCAACGTTTGTCAGATGTATTCTCGGTTTCTAGCGAATGTAAAAATTTAAATCATTCTTTCAGATGTGTGGCTACCCAGAAACGTTTCCGAGAATGTCTGCATACGAGTAGGAATGATAACAACGCAAACGAATGGTAACGTTTGTCAGATGTACTCCCGGCTTAACACACCCACGCACACCAGATTCCATGCAGAATCTGACCTCATGTCGTACACGATTTTTCAATCCTATCATTCTTCCATTTCCTTACGGAAACATGGAAGTAAAAACTTACCTTGCAGTGGAATAAACGCCAGCATTGATGCCACTCCAATGACAGCAGCAATTCCAACCTCTCTGTACATGAAATATGTCACGATGACCGTTTCGAGAGGTCCTAACCATAACATGTGCAAGAATATAACAGCGACGTCGAAACGGTTAACGTCATTCGATAACAAATTAACTACTTGCCCAGCAGTAGTTTCGCCCAAAGCCGTTTTGCTTAACCGTAACGCCTGAAAAAAAATGATAAGTTTATTACGAGGAACATATCGGGGAGATTTTGCAGGTGCCTAAAAAGTGATACCCCACTATTTTGAGGACACATTCGTTTTCGTCCTCGTTTACACTGTCGTCTTCGTTCATGTCGCGGCCGTCGTCGTCCTCCTCGATAGTTACCTTTCTTCTCTATTTGGTTGTCGTTTCAAAAAAATTTGGAATTGTCGATAACTTACTTATAGAGGCAAAATCTCGCACGAACGACCAGATTACAACAACATAACATATCCTTGACCCTTAACTATGGTATGGATGAAGAAGATCATCCAGACAGCACCGCGTAGCTCTAGCAAGGGCCTGGCAGCAGAGGCTGAGGGGCGCAAAACCCCCAGCGATGCGATTCATAATATTAAATATATTGCCTTTATTTGATAATTCAGGTAAAGAATTTTTGACGGTGCGAAATCAAAATCTTATGCTGTTGGTAGCTGCATTTGACGATCTCCAAGCGACTTAATCGCAAAATCGTGCTACAAAAACTAGCACGTATGCGTTGGCCTTTACTAGGCATCTAGTTATGTAAGTTCAATATAAACGTTGATGAGAATCATGACGATGACGAGTGACGACACGATAACGTAAACGAAGTCGAACTTGAATAATCAATAACTAATTACACTTCGGGACAAAAAGGATTTTCAGTATGTCCTCAAAATAGTTTGTTTTTAGGATATAAAAAAGTGGGTGTGTGCTTATGACCACACGACAGAAGTGAAAACTTGATTATATGCAAAACATACTTATATAATATTATTTTATTATTATAATACGTAATAATAAAAACGTAATTCTTGAAACGATGCACTCCTTGTTAGACAGTAAGCGTGGTCACCGACTCGAGCGCGCTTGATGTCGAGTGGAGCCGAGTAAACCCGATTCAGCGTCACCGACCCGAGCTTGACGGTTCACTTTCGTTCACTATTCAGAAAGAACGTAAAGTGCGCCTAAAGAAGTTTTCACTTCAAAAAGTGTGACACCAAGACAGAAGGACAAAATTCCAAAAGCATCTAAAAATAGCTAAGTAATAATGGCATACCTTCCGGTAAATGAGCGAACAGCAAGCCACCCGTACTTTCATTCCAACGTGAAGAATCGCCATCATGTACGGATGCATTGAGACTACATTTAAAAACGAACAAGCTATCACGCCCCCTGCGTAAAGGTACGCCTCTGTTTTAGTGATACCTCCTGTTGGGGTGATATCAGGGTACGAGTCTGACGTATTGGATATCGTGGTGACACCCTGATGGCCAGGAGTGTAATACGATATCAACTTACCTAATGCCAACGGCTGTAAAACCCTGAAAATTGTAAAGTCCATATATATTTGATAACCAAAAAATTGACAAATTGGTTGAGGCTTTCGCGGCCAGTTGACGATCTGGTGTTGTCCTGATTCGGGTCTATAGGCCGTCGTTGGTTGGAATTGCTTCCTAACGTTTCGCTAGCACGAGTGGCGAGCTTCTTCAGAGGTCCTTCCATCTCCGATGCTGGATGTAGATGATTATTCTACATCCAGCATCGGAGATGGAAGGACCTCTGAAGAAGCTCGCCACTCGTGCTAGCGAAACGTTAGGAAGCAATTCCAACCACCGACGGCCTATAGACCCGAATCAGGACAACACCAGCTCAACCAAAAAATTATTAATATGTAATGAGGACTACCAGGCTACCGACTGACAGCGCCACTGGCAAGTGATGTATTATTATTATTATTGTAGATTATAGACGCGTCGACAACTCAGGTCATTAGCGTCTTCAACACAACAATTAATAATCCATTTGTGTATTATAATCTGCCAGCCGGCATACACAAACCGACTGGTACGACCTCGGGCTCCTGGGAACGCCAATTCGCAAAGAACATTGGAATGCAATTGCGAGAACAACTACATTCCAATGTTCTCCTAGGGGAGTAAGCGAAGTATCTGCATTCAAACATTTAACGGTAAAATCGGAGTTTTGTATTTATTTATTTGTTCCTTAATAACGGATAAATCAAGAATCACTAAACACAAACCTTTAATCTCTAAACGTTTGACATACCTTACTTGCAACCAGCGCCATCTGACGAATAAAAAATGTGAGCGTTTGACGTATACCTTATACTTGCCACTAACGCTATCTGACGAAAAAAAATATGGTAGCCCTCATTATCAAATAAACTACAGACGTAATAAACAGTTCATATGACTTTCGAAGATGTACCATTGACGTAAAAATTGGACCTATACTTTTTTGCTGATTTTTAGTTTACAGAGAAATACAATTCAGCATGTTGTTCAGACTTGTAAGGACGGCACAATTTATAACAAACTATGTTTTAAATAGGAGAAAATGAGAACAAGAAATCCTTTCCAAAATCATTCAAATCAATTTTATTGAGCGCTTTCGGATTATAACCAATCAATCTTCGGAATAATTAGTTTTATAAATTATGGATAAACACTAATTAAAACTAATTAAAAACATCTTATACACAAGAATTGTCAACATTCTAATACGTTCAATATTCTACGTACGAATTGATTTGGAAAGGATTTCTTGTTCTCATTTTCTCCTGTTAAGAAATTCCAAATTTATGGCGTAAGTATATGTAAATCTTTATGTTTTAAATATCAGAAGCAATGTGGAGAACGCAGAGAAAATGGCGGCAAAATCATCTTTGCCCAGGGCCAATTTTACAAAAACGTTTCTGTTAGACAACGATGTTGCTAGTAAAAACACTGACTTAATAGAGTGTGCTCCTTCGTTTTATGTCTTCTTAGTTTAAGTCAAACTGAGAGATCTAGCTTACCGCAGTCTCATTCACAATTAACAGAGTACAGGAGTGAGGACGCATAGTATTCCAAATTTTTACTTTGCTGGTAATAATTAAAAGGGGGTACATTTTTCGAGCATATTAAACTGTTCATTATTGCCAATTTTTACGATATAAAAAATAGTGAATCCCAAAAAAACATGCAGTAGGTTTTGGATTTATGTTAGAGTAACTTTTTATCAAGCGAAAAAATTGTGTTTTAAAAACCACTAACAGCTCTGCTAAGGTTATTTGGGCCTAGCACCAATTCATATTTTCAATTCACTATTTTTTTTTAATATTAAATTAAAAATTCAATTGATACTTTTACCAGCTCTCGGGCTAGAACCCGTAAACTGGGAACTTGTAATAGAGGAACCATAGCAACGCCATGTAAACAACAGCATTGCTACACGCTCGGCCATTCTCAAGCTTTTATCAAGCAAATCAAAATAAAACAATAATATTTAATGTTTACATTGTTTCAGAATTATAATCTAATGTTTTAATTATTGGTTTAAATTTAAAAGCGATAAAAATTATCAAGCATATATTAATTACATGCAAATTTTGATTTTTTATATGCAAAGCAAAAAGTTAAAGTTTTCCAAACGCTACGCTGTCGCTATTGAATGAATGAATTGTAAATTATAGACGCTCGACAACAGAGGTCATTAGCGTCTGACTGTCGCTATTGCCCAACGATAATAGACTATGAACAAAGATATTGCCATTGGATCTCAGTGTAGTGTTTTGGATTAAATAACTCAAGAAAAAACTAAAAACCCATGCAGTAGTTCAGTGTGCTAAATGGACAGGGCCGGATTTGGATCGTTGCGGGTCCTAAGCACTGGGATAATATAGGGCCCCACACCTAAAAATATTTCAGCTTTACCGAACTTATAATTAGTCCAGGCTAATTGGAAATATAGAAAAAATATGTAGTTTTATTTTTTTGACAATGAAGGGTCAGAAATAAGGACTAAAAAGTTTTCACTCTAATCGTGGATGGAATATTTCCTTTTGGACAACAAAATTACATCTAGAGCGGACTCGTTCGGAGTTTTCCTCATTTAGGTGATGGCCTCAGTGGTAAAAATGGGCGCTACAATATTTTACAACCAGGTCACGTTAGTAGAATTAAGATAAGAATCTTTCGGGCTTATGAGCCGGGGTCTACTGGAATGGCTTCTTCTTCTTCCAGACGTTTCGCTTGCAACTGCGGCAAGCATCTTCATTGGCGTGTTCGACGTGGTCGTAGTGTTCTTCTCGGTGTCCTGCTGTCGACAGCAGGACACCGAGAAGAACCGAGAAGAACACTACGACCACGTCGAACACACCACTGAAGATACTTGCCGCAGTTGCAAGCGAAACGTCTGGAAGAAGAAGACCACGGCTCATAAGCCCGAAAGATTCTTATCTTAATTCTATTAACGCCGGCCGTGAAAGCCTATATTCTTTTATAACAGGTCACGTTAGGTTTGTCAAGGTTAAAAAAATAGGTTTAAGAGCTTCAGGGGGCCCTGCTTATCCCTAAATCCGGCCCTTTAAATGGATCTATTTTTTGTGTGTACAAAAAAAATCACTACAACAAAATTGTGTCGAAAAAAGGCACAAAATTACACATATATTTACGGCATGGTAGCGTTGGATTCAGCACCTGCTGAATGCTGCAATTTAGAAGTCCCATTATCATATGCGCCGAAGTAGCGAATCAACATGCCCAAAAATAACGGCTGCTGTAATCTGTAGATACCAAACAAGCAACATTGCATCATATCATAGCATTAATAGTAGCCATTCAGCATTAATCAATTAATATTAATAAATAATAATTATATTATTGGCTGGGTGCGCGACGAATACATCTGATGGCCGCACTAAATCACACTCTATATCCGTTGAAGGAATGACAAATTTTTAAAATAAAAAAATAAAAAAATTCAGATCGTTAAAAAATATAAGTGTAATACCACATCTGAAAGGGGCTAATAAATATTACGTATTGTAAACGGTCAATAGACGATCGATTGGCGAGAGTTTTTGTTACCACCCTATTAGCATATTGTACCAATGGGGCAGTAAGGGTTCTTTAGACGATCTTAGGTTCCCCGTTTAGGAGGCCAGGATGGTTGGTAGCGTGGCCGAGCGGTCGAAGGCTCTGGTTTGAGGCACCAGTATCTTCGGAAGCGTGGGTTCGTATCCCACCGCTGCCACCAAATATGTTACCACCCTATTAGCACATGGTACCAATAGGGCAGTAAGATGCTAATAGGGTGGTAACAGTATTGTGTTGAAAAAAAGTAAGTATAAAAAATTCTAATAAATATAAAAAACATTTTATATCGAATGTGTTATGTATCTATGTCCACTGTCCACTAGATGGAAGTGGGAATTTAATATGAACAGACTGTGAGAACGTTACGCCGTCAGATAATATTCGATGTTGTAAATTATTGTTGTTAGTTTATAGTTATTTTCTTAATAAATATTTTATAGATCAAAACAATAAATGTGCTTATTACATGTGGTATTGCACTTATGTTTTTAGCAATCAAAAATATTTTATTTATAAACATAAAATAAAACAGAATGGAGTAAGTTTAGCTGTCAAAAGTAATAATAATATTAGTTATAATAGCATTAGAGCTAAAATAACCATAATTTAAAATTTGAAACTACTATTTCTGCCTGTATTTCTACAACTATTATGCAACATTTTTTAAATAACTTCATTAACTTTTTTACAACGTGAGTGTGATTTAACGCTTATTTTGTCCATAGCGTACGCTGCAGTCGATTCGGTTATCCCCATCATATACTCTGCACCCAGCGAATAGGTAGATAATAGAGAGAAAGGAGACTGATCTCGGCAGGTCGCAATGCGAAGCGCGTGTCTCGAAAATCGATGACGGTAAAAGTTCGAAAAAGCTTTACGCGCGGCGCTGTAACTAATAAACCCCAAGTCAAGTGTTGCACTCTTCTGCATGGTGCCATGATATTGTTTATTGTCAGTTAACCTGACCGATTATTTTTTAATTCAGTTTATTCCTATTTTGCAAAAAAAAGCAAATTCAAATCGCCCGGTTAACCACTCTACTTGGGATCTTGTAGCTTCAGCGCCTCTATCGCCGGAATAGGAACCCTTATTTTCCTCACTTTTTGGACAATGGCGAATGCATGGAGATTAGTCTCCTTTTTCTCTAGATCTAATTAGAGATCAATGCTATATAAATTAATAACTCTTCAAATTTAAATTGAATCCACCAAACAAATTAATGTCGGCTTTACAAAATAAAAATAGTCGACCTCTTGCACTGTTCAAACAACTAGACAACAAAATAATTATAATATTGATCTGCTTTGTTGCATTCATTTGTTAGTAAGTACCAGCATTCCAATAGTGCGTTTTCAGTGCCAGATGCAGTTTGCCAAGTTGAATGACACAGCAAGGTTTTATGTCAACTGATCGTTGTATACATAATTTTAAAATAATTAATAAATAGATTATTGATAAACAAATCAATGGTTTTAAAGTAGTGGATAACAAAAAAATATATTTCAGTAATTGCTCGCCTTTTGGAACACCCCTAATAAATCGTTGTTAAGATGACATTTTCACATGGCTAGTCAATTGCAGACCCCTAATTAAAAAGTTCTTATGTGAAAATTTAAAAAAGAAACATTCATCAAACAAAAAATTATTTTTTTTTTATTGCTTACCTCATCCCAACTTCAAAGATGAGAAGAACCACTCCGTATAACATAAATTCCCCACCAAAACATTTGACGATCGCGTTTAATAAGCTCGGTTGACGTTTTTTTCTTTTGGCTATTTCTAATTCTGCCTCCCATTTCTTTGCTAATTTGTCACCTAAATGGTCTGATTTGTGCTCCGTCAAAGGCTGGTATAAATCATTCACCTCCAAATCTCGTTTGTAACCCTTCCAAAATGTTCCCAATGTCCATCTGAAAATTAAAATATTATTCAGGGGTGAATTATTTTGGAAACTCTTCTATAGTCCATCCTAAAATAGTGTAGACTGTCGATTAATACATCACTTTGTTTGACAGATTCCAGTGGTACCAGAGAGTAGGAACCTAGCCCTCTTTTAACGTTCAGATCAATCTTAAAGTTTACTGGTTATTTATAAGTCTATGTCCAGGGCCAGCACGTGCGCCTGGTCGGACAGGCGATCGCCTTACGACGCCATATTTTTAGGGCGGCATATTTTTGTAGCAGCGAATTTTTCGTGCGGTATTCTACTTTTTAAAAATGATTATATTGTTCGAGTTTTCACCGATTCTTAGTTCTACCTTCTACTACTAGACAAAAGATGTCGCATGTCGCCCAGCCGCTTTTATTTGTTAAGTAAATAAAATATATCATCGGTTTATTAATTTTTTTAATATGTGGGGGGGCGGCAAAAGTTGTATTCGCCTTAGGCGGCATATTTTGACGCGCCGGCCCTGTCTATGCCTGAATTTGGGAATGATTTCAAAGGTTAGGTACCTCCTCTATGGCGCCACTGGAATCTGTCAAACAAAATTATTTATTTTTACTCCTCTACCACATTTCAAGATAAAATATTGGGTGTAAGAAGCTGAAAATATTAAAACCAAGAATTTTTCAACTGATGACCCATTTAAAAAAATATCTGTATATGGACGTTTAAAGGCCGTCATATTCACGAGATAATACAACGTAAAGGTGAATCAGAAGTGCTCTGACATTAACTAAAATCAACATACAAAATTTACATTTCAACATAATAGATAGATAATTTATTTGGTTATATGATAAACCTAAATGTCGAAAGCACGATAAAAATATTCAGGCAGCATTAGGTATAATCCTGTTAAACTTAAATTTATTTGAATATTATTAAAATGTATTTATTTAAAAGTATAAAAAAAATCCCCTTCTTCCACTGAAAACTGTCAACAAAAAGCAGAAAGTAACGACCTATAATCTAAATTAAACATAATTGTACTACGTTTGAACAATTTTATCTCAATCTACGCTTAAAAACACTATCTGTCCAATTTTAAACCTGACATATTTTATTTAGATTTAGAATTTAGAAATTATGAAATAAATAAACAATTATTTATTTTCTTCACATTTCATATTCATATAATTAATTTTACACCTAAAACTAAACACAAATAAAAATGGAAATTTAATAAAAACTAAGCATGCATTTTTTTGATAAAATATGGTTGTTCAACGCATCAAAATTTATTCCTCATACGATATACATAAACAAATAATGTAAACCAACTTTTCCGTTCTTATATCCTTCCTTTTAGTTGCAAACAGGAATTAAAGAAATAAGCTCGGAAATAAGTATATACATATTATAGATATACAGGGTGAGTTCGACTACCGGTATCAGTCGTTTTTTTCAAAAACGGTTAGTCGTAGAGAGTTGTGTCAAAAATTTGTATCATAAAAGCCCTAATAAAGAATCTAATGGTGATAATTTTTTTTTCCAGGAAGGTCGGCTTCCCTATTAGTTTGCTCCAGAATGTCCAGAACTCCGGAATTATAAATGTAACGATAGGTCGAAAGTGGTATTGTTGAAAAGATCTTTAAAAAATAAGCAAGTTTTGTAGGAAAATTTTTTTTATTACTGCCACCCCTGTAAATTTCTATAAGTATAAATATAAATTATTATATGTTCAAAATTCCGGAATTTTAGAAAGCACGATAGGTTGAAAGTGGTGCTGTTGAAAAGCTCTTTAAAAAATAGGCAAGTTTTGTAGGGAAAATTATTTAATTACTGCCACCCCTGTTAAGTAACAACCGTTTGAAATTATTAAATCAAAATTTCATAATAACGATCGAAGTTGGCATTAAAAATCTAGCAACCTTAGACATTGTCACAAGTGTTCAAACTGTCTTCCATTTACTCTTTAATACATACTACTGAGCTCTTCTGGTTATACTGTGAGTGTACTTCTTCAGTGTTTAATGATCGATAGATAGGTAACTAGATTTTAAATGCGGACTTTTAAAAAGTTAGTTAATATGACATTTTAATTTAGTAATTTCAAACAAATATTACTTAACAGGGGTGACAGTAATAAAAAAAATTTTCCCACAAAACTTGCTTATTTTTTAAAGATCTTTTCAACAATACCACTTTCGACCTATCGTTACATTTATAATTCCGGAGTTCTGGACATTCTGGAGCAAACTAATAGGGAAGCCGACCTTCCCGGGAAAAAAAATTATCACCATTCGATTCTTTATTAGGGCTTTTATAATACAAATTTTTGACACAACTCTCTACGACTAACCGTTTTCGAAAAAAACGACTGATACGGGTGGTCGAACTCACCCTGTATATATATATATATTGTAACGGATCTAGCGCACAGTTTGACGCCAACCAACATTCTAGAATATTTGATCGCGCAGCCTTGAGCGCAGGGAATATTCTGACATAGCAATAATGAAGAAGCCGCCGCACCACACCTGACACAAAAATTTTTTTTTTCTTTAGCTATAGGTAGAATGAGATATGTATACAAATTATCTTCCTGACGCATACACACACAGGCTGAATGTTTCCGTAGCGGCATAACTCTATGTTTAAAATTCCCTTGAAAAATCGGTACCTGCACACTTTTGGGATTTTCTTTATTATAAAAAAGCTTCCTAAAAATTCTCAAAAAAATTGTTTCATAATCTAATTTTGTAATGTAGATTCCAACAAAAAAAATGTGGGACGACCCCATTCAAGGCACTGTCTCAATCAATGTTTGGATGTCAATGCTTTAATTAATATAAATAACATATTTTTGATGGATCACCTAAACATAGAAATCTATCGGTCGGCTTTTGTACATATTTTTATCATAAATATGCATGAGATAAAATTACTTAACTGCAATATTTGTAACAATAAACGCCTTTATCATAATTTTGTTTGCAAAATGCAGATTTTTATACAAAGTGCATACAAAACTTAAAAAAAAATACAAATATAGTTCAAGTTCGGCATTTTTGTCAATGTCAAGGTCACACTAATGGATTTTATCAACATATTATAGTAAATTATTTATTGTACTAGCTTCTACCCGCGGTTCACTCGTATTGTTAACCACGCGTCGAAAGGACTCTTGCGAAAAAGGGATGTCTTTGCTAGCCTGGTCAGGGCCGCAGCAAGGAAATCTTGCGCCTGGGGCCAACATTTTAATTTGCGCCCCCCCCCCAATAAAAATCAAAAAATGCATGATACAAGATATAAGATATTCCAACACAACCAACTGAAAAATATAAAAAATGTTCACTAATCGACTCCAACAACTCGCACTTTTAGTTTCAAAGATATATAAACAGCGTCTGAGAGATTTTTGAGTTTTCTTAAAAATGCCAAAAGAAAGAAGACCCCCCTCTTTGTACAAATTTGCGAAATTTTTGATAAATAAATTCGACTCGATTCGTTTGATACTAAGTCAATTTATATAAAAAATAGCACTGAATCGACTCCAACAACTCGCACTTTTAATTATATAATATATTTCTATAGAAATTATCGCCAAATTCGTTAGCCGTTTCTGACTCATTGAAGATCGTAAATAATTTTTTATGAGTTTCGGTTTACTGAACTATCTCTCACATGAAGTAGTGGTTACGGGAATTGTTAAAAAAATTCTATATGCTATTCCCATGTTTGAATAGCTTTCCACTAAACCCAAATAATGAATTGTTTGTAGTACTCTAAATGTGACATTTTATTAATATTTTCATTTAATGATTCAAGCATTTGCTTTGCGCTTGCTACTTTTGTAATATTAAATACGTAATGTGAAATACAAATTAATAATAAGTGTTATATTTCTTTCTTTAGTCCTATTTGCAAAAGTATTATTTATTGTATATTTTATATTTGTCGAATTGTAATTAGCCTGGCAATAATCATTGTCGTTTTTCATGTCAAAAAATACAGCGTCTTCGGCGCCCCTTGCTTAATGCGCCCGGGGCCGTCGCCCCCTCCGCCCTACCCTTACTGCGGCCCTGAGCCTGGTATTAAAAAACATTACGTAATGAAGCGGGTACTTACATAAAAAACAGCGCTGATAAGGGATTAGCATTTTCACGTGGACTGACTTTCTTGTCCTGCTTGTTGTTGGCATCCATTTTGCGAGTAAAGGTGACACAACCCTACTCGCAATCCGTTCTTCCGGTCGGCCGGCCGTTTTATCGACTGAAACAAATTTAACAATTTAGTACATCCATGAAAATAAGTTCTTTCTTGGTTTCGGTCCGATTTTCGAAAATCGAGTTTTCGACGTTTTGGGCTCCTAGGAAGTTATTCTGACTATTTTTGGATGGACGTTCGTATGTGTGAGTGTGTATGTGTGTAACCAAATTTTTATCGAACGGTATCTTTAGAACGAATCAACCGATTGAGATAGGGTTTGCGGCATTCGAAAGGGTTTATTGAGACTTAGATCTGACTAGATTTTGGAATCTATCGGACCACATTAAGGGTGGTTTTTAGGGGTTGAAATGTTTTTGGACGCAAAATTACCGAAACAAATTTCAGAATCGTTTCAAAATTGATATTTAACCCTTTAGTAACGATTAAAATGTGCTGCTATTATTTTTAAAAAATCGGCCCGACTTACAATTTTTTGACTAGTTTGCGGATAAGGATTTACTTACTGAAGGGTGTATTTAATTTGGTGCAGATGTTAAATTGATAATAATACTGAAATTAAGAAAACAAATATTATTTTAAGGGGTGTATAAAGAGGTTAAATTTTTATTAAATTATATTCATTAAATTTAATTGTATAGGCCGATTTTAATATATTTATGATTAAACTGTGTGATTAAAAAATTATATATATATACTAGCGGACCCGTCCCGGCTTCGCTCGGGTGGTATGAAATTATGATTTAATAGTGGTCACCCATTACTCCGCTCACGTATATTTAGTATAGCTGATCCGGCAAACGTTGTTAATAATTTCTAGGAATAATTACATTACTCACTCGCTTCGCTCGTTCGTTTGAATTTTATTAATACAGTACTCACTCGCTTCGCTCGTTCGCTTGAATATTATAAATACACTACTCACTCGCTTCGCTCGTTCGCTTGAATATTATAATTACATTACTCACTCGCTTCGCTCGTTCGTTTGAATTTTATTAATACACTACTCACTCGCTTCGCTCGTTCGCTTGAATATTTTCGCCTACTCACTCGCTTCGCTCGTTCGCTTTATTATTATAAATACATTACTCACTCGCTTCGCTCGTTCGCCATATATGTATTTTTTAAAGCTTAATATAAAAATCGCGATTAAAAATCAGGGGTTGATCGTATAAGGGTGAAAATTTAGAGTTGTATGTATTTTTCAATGCTGAATCATGAAAAAATTAAAACAAAAAATTTTGTCCAAAAAATAAAAAAAAAAATTTGGGGTGGACCACCCTTAACATTTAGGGGGATGAAAAATAGATGTTGTCCGATTCTCAGACCTACCCGATAAGCGTACAAAATTTCATCAAAATCGGTCGAGCCGTTTCGGAGGAGTTCAATTACGTACACCGTGACACGAGAATTTTATATATTAGATTTTAAAATTAGAAAATCTGAAATTTTCACTTCTGTCGTGTGGTCATAAGCACACACCCATTTTTTATTCGGGATTTTTATATTAAAAATATTGTACCATGTTAAATAAACTTAAATTAGTCACCTGTTTATAAGACAACCTTGACTTTAAGATCATGTAATATATATACATATAATTATTATTACATTGTCGTTGTGAGTTGTGACCAATTACATAATTTAGTTGGTACCTAAAATCGTCAGCACAAGTTCGAAGTTCGACTTTGCTACATCGTTGCAATTTGAAACGCGATTTAAAAATTACTTTTTTATAACACTAAAATGTAAAATGGTGTTATTACATAGTTACGGACCGTGCGTCGCGGGGGTGGGGGGTATACGCGGAATTTTACTACTTAATATTATAAACATCACCTTCGCAGAAAATATAGACGCTCGACATCTTAGGTCATTAGCGTATTATACATCAAATAACATCATCAATTAAAACTAAACTATACATCACAAAACATCAATGAGCGAAGTGGGATTCGAACCGACGACAGCTCGATCCAAAGGGCAGCACGCTGACCATTCCACTAAGCTGTCCTCCCGAAAGAAACTATTGGAAACCGCTGACAATTGTGAGAATTGCATTCGCAATATTACGCAATCCAAATTCTCGACTTGTATTTAATACACAAACAATGGAATAGTCGAGTTATTTATTCCGGGAACACATTCTGGCCTCCACTCAAAGACAACCGTGGTGTCAGCACGTGGCTACTTGACCACGCGAGAACACGTACAAATAGATATCCCGTAACGTCATTTAAATAAAATTAGCAGCCCGGTTCCGATTCGCTCACTGCTCATCGCCTTTTTTTGTCGTAACGTAATAATATATAGCAGAGATGGCGAACCTATGGAACGCTGGCTATAGGTGACACGCGACAGAATATTGTCGGCACAGCATTGATTGAGGTATCGAAATTTGAGGTATCTATCGAAATAATTAAAAATTTGTTAGACGTCGAAAATATTTTACAATCAGTAATTTTAATTAATTTTTTGTCCACTAAATTACTTTGTGGTTTGTTGGCACGTCATGGCCACATTAAACATGTTTTGAATTGAAAAAAAATAGGTAAAAAACAAGTTAAACGGTTTTATTTTAAATAATCAGCTGTACCAGAAACTAGAAAATAATTTGGACACAAACCAAGGGGCACTTTGTGTCGCTGCATCAGCGGAATAGGTAATAAAAACGTGGGGCGCATTTGAAATATTTCTGTTGGTGGCCTTGGAAACACATTTTTCTAGACAAGCCGTTCTTTTTTAATAATTATACAGTCGTTATACAGATTTTTATGCGCCCCGCGTTTTCATTACTTATTCCGCTAGCGCAGCGACACAAAGTGCCCCTTGGTTTGTGTCCTAAATATTTTCTAGTTTTTGGTACAGCTGATGATTTAAAATAAAACCGTTTAACTTAAAAGTTTTTTTACCTATTTTTATTTTCTAGTTTTTAGTTTGATTTCTGGCCCGTATCATTATGCAAACTCCTCATCCTTTCAATTATCCACCTCCTGATTCTATCATCAGTTCCTCGTTATCAAGTTGAAATTATCATAATATTGTATTTTTACGGGAGCTCAATTTGTGTGCAAAGTTTCATAAGAATCGGTTAAGTAGAAGTAGTTGAATATGCTGTCGCAAAATTTGAAACAAAGATACGGGGTCAAACTAATAAAACCGTTTAAAAACTGGTACGGAGATATGAAAAAGTTCGCCATCTCTGATATATAGCCTATATATGTTAGTCGTCAAGGAGTATTCTTTTAAACTCTGAAATAATATTTCAAATAGATTAAGTGGTCCTCAAGTTTTAAGGTCACAAACATAAACTTGTTATTTATTTGAGATGTCCCATTCTTCTCTGATCACGTGTAGGTGTTTTAACCTTCGCATTATAAATCACCCTATATAATATATTGCACTTAAGGACCGTAACATGAAATAGTATCCGGTATCAATTATTATCATATTACTAAATGATAACACCTTAAAACCATTTGCAAACTTCATAGGTTGATAATAGTAATTTAATTCTCATTATCTGATTGCAAAGATTATATTTCATAAAACATTGCAAATCCATGTGCCAGTTCCTGGTATGCACTTAAAAAAGTATGTCAAAAAGATATCTCTTACAAGTTCACTCTGTCAGTTTTGGAAAGCAGCGGTTCCCAGCCTTTTTAGTTGTCCGGACCACCAATTTTGTAAAAAAAAAATTGAGGTCCACTGACTAATAAGTATATATACAAGTAAATACTATAAACACACACTCGATTGTTCCAATGTCTACCCCTGAAGGTCTCGACCAGCGTCCTCGACCCAGTACCACACTGCCCGCGGCCCACAAGTGGGTCGGGGTCCATGGGTTGGGAACCGCTGCTGTGAAATATAAAACTGCATAAATCCTTGACGCCATCATGTCGTTATCTAGGGTAGCACCTATATCTACGCTCTACAGAATATATGTCTCCCTAGTAATTTTGGTCTACGAAGTTCGAATAAAAGGGGGAGACATAGCAAACATTTTAGTCGAAAACAACGCGGCCTAAAAATAAAAAGAAATATTGTTATGGAATCTGTAACACAGCTTATGTTTATAGTTGTGTATTGACACTAACATACGCTCGACTAAATAGTTGTTCGGCAGCTCCTTAGTTTAATAGTGAAATTATGGCACAACTGATTGATTGTATGCGCACCTCTAACAATTAAACAATTTAGTCGAGTTGAAATCGCGACACGTACACAACTCGACTAAACTGTTTCATTGTGGAAATGTGTGTATGCACACGGCCTTAAATTAAGTCGATACACTGTAAGAAATGAGAAGGCCGATTACATAGATTATCGATGGTCCATTTGTAGCCAGCGATTAATCTGGTAATAGGCACACAAAGAGATATTGACGTTGCAAACAGGTATCGCTACATCGCGTAGATTCCATAAAAACACATTGCGCATGCGTGGTTACTAATTTTACATTAATTTGTTTTGTATTCATCCATTTTATATATGTAACTATACATTTTATTTTGTAATTTTTACACATTTTATTGGAATATTACACAAGTTATGTAATTTTAATTTATTTTATGTAAAAATCACAAATTTGTTTAACTTTACAGTAAAAGTCCAAGTTTTTATGAACTTTTCTGTGTAAAAATAAATAATAATGTAAAATCACTTAGAAAATCGAGCGAATTCTACCTTAACTTTCAAAGTATTTTTACATCAATTTTTTACAGTGTAAACTGTTTAATTGTGGAAATGTATGTATGCACATGGCCTTAAATTAAGTTGATAGAGTTCTTGAGAAAATTTACTATGACATACAGACAGACATACTCAGGATTTATCATTTTGGTACAGGACCCTAAAAATATGCTAAATTAACCCATTAATACCTAACGTTATATATGCTACAGCGATTAACTTATTTGAATTATGACAATAGAATGTTCCTGAGTCTAACATCGAACTGGAAGTTATAACTCAATAAAGATAAAACGCTTAAACGATTAATTATCTATGTAGCTCGTTCAAGACCTACGGATAACCTTTCCTATATGGCAGAGATCTTTAGAACACGAAAATAATAAATATTTTTACTTATAAACTAATAATTGTAATAACTAATAAGCAACAACAATAATATAATTAAATACAGTGAATTATTTATATTGTCCCTTTTTCAACATTTCATCAAATTATTATCGATTACTAGCTTTAGCCCGCGGTTTTACTTTCTTGAACGCTGATTCGCGGATTTTCTAGCATTTATGTCTGTTTCGATATATTATATAATTATATTACATGTTCAAGCAACCGTATACAAGAGTCTACTGAACAAGACTATCTACTAAAATTTTATTATTGAATTTAACAGATATAATACGATGAAAAACATCAATTTGGCGACAGACTAAGTCAGTTTTTAGGGTTCCGTACCTTAGTATAAAAAAACGGAACCCTTATAGGATCACGCTCGTGTCTGTCTGTCTGTCTGTCTGATCTCCCCCCCCCTCCTCTATCTCCGAAACTATAACTGAGCCTAACATTTTGAAAAAAATAGGGAATATAATATAGGGCCTCACGCATAGTTTACAGGAAAGCCTAAAAGAAAATCCTAAGTCCTTAAATTCCCACGGAAAATTAGGCGCATAAACCTGTACCAAGTGTATCAAATATACCATATTGTTTGTGCCGTGGTACACGTGGAGTAGTGGTAACGCGTTCGAATGCCACCACGAAGAACCGCGTTCAAATTCAACTGACGATACGTGATTGTTTTTTTTTATAATGTAAACATTTTGGAATTTTTCACTTTATTTTCTATTCATCAAATAGTCAATATATTTTTTTTACTTCAAAAATATGAGTACTTTAATTAAATTTGATACGGAAAAAAGATGAAAATAAAATATAAGAAAAAAAACTTTTTAAAAACAAATTTGTTAATTTTTTACCCCTACCTAACTCCTTATTTTTATTATTGTAGGGAACCCTCGATGCGCGAGTTCGACTTTTTTAATAATTTTTTGCTGTCAGGATCTCGAATACTGCTCATTGCTCAACACTTCTTGATGAAATTTATACAGATTATAGAGAAGTATTACTTATACTTATACAATTTTTTTGCATACCTGGCAGACCTCTCTTGTATTGTGATATAATATGTTTAAATATCTGGGTGCCGAGCTTTGCTCGGATGAGTTCAAAAAAATAGTACTTGTATGCTGTGAGATATTATTTTCTCAAAATATTATTCCGAAACGAATTTATTTCTGAAACATAATTTAAATAATTGTTTCTGTTAAATATTTAAAATACCTATGTGTATTTTTAAGCGTAAAAACTAAGTATCAACTTGAATCAAGCATTTTTTCCTGTAAATATTACTTAGGTCGCCATTTTCAAATCTACCGCCGTTATTGTTTTGTTGACTGAAGAGCTCGCAAAAACCGATTTTCATAGATTGAATATCTTGTAAAAATGTTCGAATCAGATGAAATTCTGCTTGCCCGTTGCCGTTTCAATAATCCATTTTTAAACATTGATACCAAATATCAACTTTATCGAAGTACTTTTTCTCTGTGATGTCATCTTAGCAACTTTCAGTAAATTTCAAATATTTTTTTTGCATAGAAGGTACCTACTGAAAAACTCACAAAAATCGATTTTCGAAGAAATAGAATTCATATTATATCTTTTAATAACAAACGTCAGACTATAAACCTGCAGCGCAAAACTTTTTTGCATGCATCTTCGCCATAGTTTTTAAAAATCGATGTGTTTTGATATACTGCATGCCTGCGTCGCTAGAAGTGCGGCCCTTCGGGCCGCCGTGCAAATTTTTAAACAAAACTTTTTTGTATGTATCTTAACAATAGTTTTCAAAAATCGATGTGTTTTTACACAGACTCGCGGTGCCAGAAGTGCGGCCCTTCGGGCCGCCTATTTGTCATTATTTACATATTGTGCAAGACACTTCTTATATTAGTGTTCATTTACAGTTTTAACCCTTGTGATATATTATACAAAATCTATGTAGAAATAGGCTTCGAATCGATCTGACAATTGACCGAGTTATAAATAAAAAAACTCTTTTTTTTAATTGCTCCCCCTGGGACCAAGATTCCTACCTAGATCGATTTCTCGCCCCGAAAAATCCCCATTCTGTAAATTTCATCAAAATCGTTATTCTTTTTTGAGAAAAAAAAGTCTAGGTAAGATTATACGTCATACTATATTTAACGTACATAATATACATATTTTATATAGGTAATATAAAAATAACATACTTAGGTATCTATTTATTTAAATATTAGTTAAAACTACTTACATAATTACGTTTAGTTTTTATTTCTGTTATTCTTTACTATGCAAATAGTTCACGGATTATTTTAAAATAAGTTAAAAATTCTGTCAGAGTATTTTGACATATAAATAATGAAAGTAGTTTGTTTTCTCCAAAGCCTACTCACGATATTACAATGTTTTGACAGGTCAAAAAACCGTTTTTAAAAATGATAAAATCGATAGGAAAACGAATTTTTTCAGGGATGAGACCTAGCTAAATCGATTTTTTGCCCCCCGAAACCCCTTTTCGGTAAATTTGATCAAAATCGTTAGAGCCGTTTTCGAGAAAATATTTATATAGATACATAGAAACATATATATATATACAAGATTTACTCGTTTAATAATATAGGGGGATAGGGGGATATTAAAATGATTTAAGTAGCTGATAATAATGATTAAACATACCATTTGCTATAGGCGACACAAAACAGCAAAAAAATCCGGGTTAGGACAAAGATAAAAGTAAGTAGAATTAGGTATTTAAGTTTAAAAAAAATTATTAATTTTTTAATTTTTTCTAATAATTTAACATAAATAATATTGAAAATCGAAAAGAAAATTTTTTTTAAAGCTATAGATAAATTACTAAAAATTAATTAAAATGTATAAAAATTTAAAAAATATCACGTGACTTCAAAACGCGCCAGGAATGTTTGTGACGTCATTATGTTAAAATGTGTCTGCATTTGTTGGTATTTGTGTATATGTATTACACATACTATCAAAAATAATAAATTTTTAACTTGGTAACCATGGATACAAAGACCATAGATAACATAATGACGTCACACGCGTTCGGATTCTTTCGGCGCGTTATCGGAACTGAGTTTAAAAATTAATTTTTATTTAAATATAACTTTTTAATTAGTACCTAAGCAAAAAAATTAAATAAAAACAGTTTTGCTATAAAACTTGTATGTGGTCCTTCCATTTAAGTAAAAAAAAAATTCATTTAAAAACCCAATTATGCTCAAGATGTATATGTTGCAGTCAAAACTCTTAACCTGTCAAAAGTACTATTGACTAGCAAAATCAGTCAAAAGTACTTTTGACCGTATGCTTTAGTCAATAATACTTTTGATTAAAATAACAGTTAAAAGTACTTTTATCCAAGTGTGCAAGCTTTCACGGCCGGCATTGTTCCAATTCTTCATGGTTTCCGGGCTTGTAGGCCTTTGAGAATGTCTACCGCAGTTGTAGACGAAACGTCAGGTAGAAATACCACCGGACCACGGCCTACAAGCCCGGAAACCATGAAGAATTGAAAAGTACTTTTGCCCAATGGAGCTGGTTAAAAATACTTTTGACAAAGTGATTCCGTCAAAAGTGGTTTTGACTGGTTGTATCAGTCAAAACTCTTAAAAAGTTAAGGTGGTCGATAAAAATAACGACAAACGCACATATAAACTTTTATATTACTCATTATTAGTGGAGAACGTGCTGATATTAGAACAAAAATGAATGACTACGAAAAGAAAGAACACTTTTTGCAAAGAATTTTAGCGATACAAGATATGAAAGATAGTCATTTCAATGTGATGACAAAAGAAAATCTGTGAATTTTCTGATTACCTATTTTAATGACAATTTTTAAGTGTATGTTTTCTTTGTATTGATTGTTATGCCAAATTTTTCGTAATAAACGATTTCACATTTAATAAATATCTTTTTTATTCACATCTAACGAGTTAATAATGCTTTTGACTGATGCTTTATTGCAGTTAAAACTACTTTTGACGAAGAGCGTCAGTCAAAAGTACTTTTAACCGCAAATTTGCAGTCAAAAGTACTAATAACCAATAATTTTCAGTCAAAACCACTTTTGACCAACCTGTTCAGTCAAAAGTACTTTTGACTGGTTAAGAGTTTTGACTGCAACATATACATATTTTATCTAAATAGAACAATTTTTATAGGTATTACCTATATTTTATTTATTTTTATTTATATAATTATACTGTATCAGTAAAAAATTGACAACAATTAAATGTAGGTACTGTAATCTTTTTTAACGAGGACAATGTACTCGCTACTTTTCTGGTGAATAAATGAGACAATCACAGATTAGCCATTAATAAGTAGATTGTATTTCTAGTGTCGTAATGGGGTACACTACTGACGAGTGACGACAGAATGTAAAAACGAGCGATAGCTAGTTTTTAGTCACACGAGTCATAATACCATTATACGCATTTTTTTATTTTTATGGGAAACAGTAAAATAATTATTTTATTTTTTATCAACAAAATGAAAAATAAAAATGATTAGTGTAAGTAGGGGCAAGAAAATCACTTATATTCTTTTTGATTAAGCGGTATAGATAGACTATAGATGCTCAACAACTTAGGTCACTAGCGTCTATATTAAAAGGTATAATAAAATATGTATAGTATTTTTTAATTATTGCTTAATACTCTTACAAATATTGAATTTTTTATTCATAAAAAAATAATTCGTTTATTTTTTTCTTTTTACGACGTTATATTAAGATAAGATTTTTTTATCAACTAAATAAACGAAAAATGAATAAGCAAAATAAAAAAACAAATCAAAAGAAGCCTTTCTAGTTTTTAACAATCAAATATTCCTTGAAGCACACCACGAAAAAGAAAAACAAAAAACACTTGAATTGCTGTTAATTAAATATAGCTACATTTTTTACTAAAAATATAGACGCTCGACAAAATATGCCAGTAAGAAAATAACATAAAAGTGTCTGTAAAGTAGGAAAATTTTAGTATTTTAGATCACAGTGATCATAAAAAAAATAATTTTATCAATAAATTCCTTTAAAAATATCAAGCTATTCAGCACAATGCACAAAATACGTCATTATCAATATGACACCGTCGTGACGTCACTACGGTCATTGAAAATGTATAATTGCCATCTGACTTTTTCTATCCTCGAATAGATGGACCTGTTATATTACTTTTTCAAAATGTAGATCGTGGAATTACAAGCTGTGAGTTCCTCTTTCTTCTTTTTTAACGGCCACCAACAGTCAGGGTCTAGCACCAATTCATATTTTCAATTTATTATTATTTAATAATAAATCCCATCCAGATATAAGTTGTCGGTTTTCTGTTTTTTTAACGTTGTTAAGAGAGAGATAGAACGTCAAAATGACAGATCATAACCCCACATAAATTTCACATGGATCTGACATATCTAATATTTTTGCAGCTTTTTTGCGCGCCCAAATTGCATGTACCTCAAATCGAAATGTCAATAAAGTTGTTGTGAAAAATAATATGCATTACTAGGAACGAAACACAGCGAATGCAACGCGTGTGATTTGCCGCCCAAGGAACGAGGACACACTAGTTGCAAACGCTGTGTTTCGTCCCTTGTGATTCAATGTACTATTCTTTGGCTCGTTTATTATAAACCCTTAGGTCTTAAGTTCTACAATCTGAGAAATGGTAAAAGTATACTTAAATTGGTTTTTCAACATAAGAATAAACTTAAAACATGAATTCGGTACTAAACCCAAAAATAGCCTAGACAATTGGTGGCCTTAAATAATAAAACAAGTGAAGTTTAAAAAAAAAATTTCTTTCAATTGAAAATAGAAACAGAATGAAAGAACAAAATTCGAAATTCTAAGAAACGTACCTACCTCAATATTTTTGTAGAAAAAAGTCCAAAAGCTTTAACTCACACAAAAACCAACTGTTTTTATTAATTTTATAATTTTCATTGCAATCTTTCCCGAATGTTTGTAAAAAAAGTTTGTTAATTCGATGAAAATAAATCGCAATGAATAATTTCACTTCAAAAATTATTACACGTCTAGTCCATTGGAGGTCCCCATACTTAATGAATCTTTCTTAGTAAACAAATTCTCAATTTGTAAATTTCCTATACATTAAAATAATTAAATTAGATTGTGAAATACTTCTTTTAGATCAGTGTTTCTTAACTTTTTTTCATTTGTTTCAAACACTGCTAGGTTAAAGCCAGTCGCCATTGTAACTCGGCCCTCATTTTATATGTGAGAAGAAGAAGAGAACAATATTCTCAACCCATCCATGTTTACTCGGCCCTGTGACGTCAAACCTGACTTCAATTTTGTATAAGTATGGTTATGTACGGACATTACCGTATATCTTTTAGCTCAGCGGTTTCGGGTGTTTCATTATATATGCGTAGGACTTCAGGATGTGATAGCTCGTCTAAAAATATGAAATAAAGTTTCTATTAACTTACCCTCTAAAATGCACTATTTTACACCCACTACCCCTTCAAAATCTTCACCAATTATGACTTAAAAAAAAAAATTCCGCACACAACATAGCTTATTATGAGTAGAAAATGCTTATAAAAGCTCTTTTCTGTACGATAAACGGTTCCGGAGATATTCGTGAAAAACGAAATTTTTTTTTCAATTTCAACACCCTGTATCTCTAAAATGGTGCATTTTAGAGGGTAAGTTAATAGAAACTTTTTTTCATATTTTTGGACGAGCTATCACATCCTGAAGTCCTGCGCATATATTATGAAACACCCTGTATATCACTCGCGGGCCGCTTAAAGATATCTCACGGACCTCCAGGTGTACGCGGACCCTAGGTTCAGAAACGCTGTTAAATAAGTTTAGCTGATAACATATTATCACAACAATATTTTGTTTTTGTGGTTGTTTTTGACATTGTCTCCAGAATCATAGAGTATCTATTTCAATCAATAACAAATAAGTTGGCATATCGTCCATTTGTTGAATTGTGGTGAAATCAAGATATTTAGCAATGATTGGCGCAGCTCTATAGAGATAGATAGATAGATAGAGATAGAGTTTTATTGGTTTCAAGTTATACATATAAATATGTTAAAAAACAAGTCAAAAAGGTAAATATAGGTAATATAGGTAATGGCATTGTTAAGATAGACCTGGTAACAAAATAGGTCTAAAAAGTAAAAATTGCAACTTTGACAGTCTCTAAAACCTACAATTTTAATAAAATAAATAAAAATAAATACACATCATAATCTCCTCAAAAAGCTCTTTTCAACGGTACCCCACAAGAATAGGCACAAAAAAAATTTTGTGACCCTCGTTTGCATGGGCGCCCCCCTTAAATAAACCTTTTTCATCTTTTGTTATTCTCTCCGTCTTTGGGCCGCGGTAATACATATTATGTGTGAATTTCAAGTCCCCATCTCATTTCGTTTAGAAGTTACAGGCCTGTGACAGACAGACAGACATCGTTGGCACAACAATAGGATTCCTTTCTGGTGCGGAACCCTAGAAATAATCAGTGCTTAAATCATTAATTTTTGCGATGATGATTACACCAATTTTTTATGCAGTTCATAACGGGGAAATCCCGACCACATAACTTCAAAACCGGATTAAAAAGAGACATTACTAAGTGGCTTATGACCGCTGTTGTCGAGCGTCTATAATCTACAATATATTATCGTATCTGAGAGACTACTATATAGATTTTATTTTCTAACAGTTGTTTAAGGGCTTGAGAATAGTCGAGCGTGTAGCAATGCTGTTGTTTACATGGCGTTGCTATAGTTCCTCTATTACAAGTCGCCAGTTCCCGGGTTCTAGCCCGAGAGCTGGTAAAAGTGTCAATTTGATTTTCAATTTATTATTAAAAAAAAAATAATGAATAGAAAATATGAGTTAGTGCTAGGCCCAAATAATCTTACCTGTTGGTGGTCTTTAAAACACACACAACAGTTGTTTAATATGGTGGCTTCGTAAGACAGTTTAAAATCTTTGCCTGACGAAGCCACGAAACAATTAAAACTAAAAGTGTAAATAATTTGAAACGTTGATTTTTATTTTTTAAATTACCTACTTTTGTCGAGTGAAAAAATCCTACTAATGACCTTGGACAACTAATTAATATATTTATATCCCCAGACAAATGAACAATGACAGTGAACTTCGACGCGTGCGCACTATCAGCGTAATTAAGCCGTTGTGACGTCAGACCTATTGACAAGAACTTATACAACTGATATTTGTGAAATTCGTTGACCGAAACTATCACTCAGAGCAGACATTGGATATTTTTTTGTGATAAAAACCAATTAATGTAATTAATATTTCAAAACTTTATTAATGGTCACTGAGATTAAAATTGAAATAAACAATTTTTGTTCTCAATTACAGGTTTCATTATACTAATTCCCAGTATTTTATCAAATTTTATCAAAAAAATATCAAATTATAAATTTGAATGCTTGTATTTATAGATACAATTGTATGGCAACAATTTGAACATCATAAAAATATAAGCGTGTTAATTACTTGATCGTGGCGATAAGAACTAATAGGCCGAGAGCTAGCGAGGACAGTGTGATCCAGTGGTTAGCGTCGCGGCCTCTGAATTGCAGACTGTCGTGGGTTCGAAGCCCGCCTCCGCTCATTGTTTTGTGATGTCATTTAGTTTTAAGTGAGTTATGTTGATGTAATCAAGACGCTAATGACCTAAGTTGTCGACGCGTCTATAATTTACAATAAATAAAAATAAAAGATCCACTTTACATTTTTTCACTAACTTAATAATATACAGGGTGTATCACAGGAAACCGAACATAGGGAAAAGTACACAGTACAAATTAGTTAAGATCAGAGATTGCTTTGCCCTCTATTCATGTAAAAAACCATGATAATTAATTTAGTTAAGTTAGCCATGTGTATTCTATCTTTGTCACCCTACTCATTTTGCTTATGTTTTCCTTGTTGCACTCATTACTTTTCTATGTATTCAATCCTGTGATACACCCTGTATAGCCTATGCCACTCGGAAAGAACTAGGCGTTTAACCAGTAAAAGAATTTTTCAAAACGGTGCAGCAGTTTCTGAGATTAGCGTGGATAAAGAGGCAAACAAATAAACAAACTTTATCTTTTTATAATGTTACGGATCACCCTGTATATAAACGGCAGGCAAGAGTTCTGAGAAACGGGGTCTGCTTATTGTAACAACTAGTACCTGCGCGAAAGTTCTAGAGAAAGCGAGAACACACTAGGCTTAGGCCAGGCAGCATATATAAACAACCAGTGCGAGTGAGTGAATCAATCAGTCAATGGTGAGTCACGCATTCAAGTCTACGGTGGATCAGTAATATAAATAGTGCCGTGATATAAATAAATAAATTGATAAAATAAATACTAGTGTAGTGGTAATAATTATGAGTTATTGTATATAATTAAGTGCTATTTATTGTTTTGTTTTGCTTTGTTTAATAATTACTGTTTAGTTATTGTTTACTTGTGTTGATTGTTAGAATTGACTTTTCGTTATTGCATTCATTATTATTGTTTTTAATTATTGTAAATAAATATTTATTCCGCCAACTCAGAAAACAGTTTTGTAACAATAATATAAGTAGGTATAATAATAGAAGTCCCTATAGATTTTTATTACATCACAAACAAAAAGCGCCAGGAATAATCATTTAGATTTTATATATCCGTAAGATGGTTAGATATTATGTATTTTTCTTCTTTAAGCGTAAAAAATATTCAGTTATAATAGTACTGATGACACAATCGACTTTGTACTTCTCCAATTTTTAACTGCTTTTCTAAAAAAACGAAATAAGTATATATGTTCTTGTCTAATGAGTAATCAGTTTATCCGCTAACATTTTTAAGTTTCCTGACTGAAGGTCATTCATTGAGTAGACGTATAAGTTATTTTACGATCTAGTGAACAATGAATGAAAGAAATTTGCATGTGATGTAATAAAGTTGCATTATCATTATTTATGATTTTTACTATCTATCCGGCCCGGATTCACGCGGGAAAATTTTGATTGGACAGCGAAACAATCAAGAGCGACAAATCTCTCAAGTCGCAGACACATAGAATGCAAACATGATACGCAACAAACGCAAATACATTGCATACACGAAAAAACAGAGTTAGTGTGGACGTATTTCCAAACAGTACCACACCTCGCACACATACGCATTTTGTGATCGTTATAAGAGCGGTACATCAAAGAGATTTATGACTACTAATGGACAGGGCTTTTATTTATTTATTTATCTATCTATTGTAGAGTATAGACGCGTTGACAACTTAGGTCATTAGCGTTTTAAATTACCTACATTAAATAACAACTAACTTAAAACGTCTTCGTACTAAGTAGCGAGAGCTAATCATGAAAGTGAAAATTATTTCAAATGATGAGCTCTCGCTAGTACGAAGATTCACTTTTAGAAACTAGCTATATTGAATTAACACTCGCATGTAGTGAAAATCTATTGATTCCGAAGCATATAAGGAGAATATTAGTTTGGTAATCACGTCACAGTTGAGTACTGTAAGCTTATTCCGCCGCGAAAGTGGAAAGGTTCAGGTTAGAATGCTCACTGTGACTATGGTTGGTAAAATGATTTTTTCCAATATGTTTCGAATCAATTATTTAATTGGTTGCTTTCCAACGAAAAATTTTCAATTGCAATTCAGCCGTATAAATCTTATTAATTTATCTTATTGTAATGCAATTTGCGATAGCAACCACATTCCAATGTCTCCCCTGAGTGGTACCTACCACGATTTATGGAGTTCGGAGTTCGGGCTAGTATATTAAATAAGTAGATATTACACAGTTCGGATCTGATATTATGCTCTATTGATTTTCCAGTAATGACGAGCATACAGTAATACCTATAATAGCTTTCCGTAACTGAATCAATAGACAAAAGTCATTTATAGAAGAACGTCATGTGAACGTGACCTAAAAAACGAACTTGGCACAGCTGTCACTGTTATTACAATTAATAATAAATGACAGGTGACGTATAAGTATATGGATACACTGTAAGAAATGAGAAGGCCGATTACATAGATTATCGATGGTCCATTTGTAGCCAGCGATTAATCTGGTAATAGGCACACAAAGAGACAATGGCGTCGCAAAGAGGTATCGCCACATCGCGTTAATTCCATAAAAACACATTGCGCATGCGTGGTTACTAATTTTACACTAATTTGTTTTGTATTCATCCATTTTATATATGTAACTATACATTTTATTTTGTAATTTTTACACACTTTATTGGAATATTACACAAATTATGTAATTTTAATTAAATCACAAATTTGTTTAACTTTACAGTAAAAGTCCAAGTTTTTATGAACTTTTCTGTGTAAAAATAAATAATAATGTAAAATCACTTAGAAAATCGAGCGAATTCTACCTTAACTTTCAAAGTATTTTTACATCCATTTTTTACAGTGTACCTATTGAATCTGAACTTAATGAGGTACAGGTAACGGATCAGTGTGCGCGCCAAGAGGGTCGTCCCACGTACTAAAATTTGATCAATTTTGAACAGTTCACATTATTCCTCATACATAAACAAATAATGTAAGCCAAATTTTTCGTTCTTATATCCTACCTCTTATTTTATTGCAAACAAAAATTAAAGATATTTTAAACGCTGAACATAAATCGCCCTACGTAGAAGACCAGTCACACTTCTTTATCTATTTAAAGAGATGTGGTTTGCTTTCAATTTGACAGACCAGTAGGAATACGGTGGATCTGGTCAGCCAATCACAAGCTGAATATTATCTACGTCATTGCGGTAGCGGCATAATTCTATGTTTAAAATTCCATTTAAAAATACACACTTCTGGTATTTGTTTCATAATCTGGCCAGTCTCCAGATCTGAATAAAAATGCGTTAATTTATACCACGACAATTTATGGATAAGTGGGCTTATTCCGGCCAGAACATGAAGCATTTCATTTTGTGACCTTGGATTACGAGTTGAAGGCATCGGGGAAAACCACAAATAGGTTCGATTTTTCACGTTTTACGCTATCTCCGACGCTACAGCGAAATCCGACAAAACTTTATAGGATACTTTTTTGGTTCTCTATAAAATTACAAAGATAATTTAAAAAAATGAACTCGCTATATACTCGTATACTAGTTTTTTCGGAGATCTGATGAATCAAAGTTTGACCTCGAAAATCACCGAAAAATCCCAAAAAGTTCACAAAATAGAATGAGCGTAGTTCCAATATAATTTTAATTGGCGTATAAATTCAATTATTTTTTAATCAATTTCATATGGGTCTAGAAAATAAAATATTGAATATCATGATATCGTGATATCGTGATACCGACACTATTATTAAATACTAAACGTCAACTTAATAACAATTAGGTTACTAATAATATTAGTATCAAGTAACTTTTGTTGACTTTTTTTATTGTGTTAATAATTTGTATACATTGTTTGTTTAACATTGTATAGTCTATACATCGCTTTTATTCAGGGTTGCCAGATTTATCTGGAAAAAAACCGGTCAAGTGCAAGTCGGACTCGCGTGGAGAGGGTTCCGTACTATTCCGTTTCCCGTGGGAATTTAAAGACTTAGGATTTTCGTTTAGGTTTTCCTGTAAACTATGAGTAAGGCCCTATATTCCCTATTTTTTCAAAATTTTAGACTCAATAGTTTCGGAGACAAGGGGGGAGGAATGCTCGATTTTCATATATTTTCTTTAATATCTTTTAAACTATGCATTTTAAAATTATAAAAAAAATATATTTGTATACATCATAAAGAGCCTTTTTATTTGATACGTCACATGATGCACTTGAATTTTTTTTTTATTTTCTAATTGGTTCCCAAAATTAACCCTCAAAATCAGAATTTGTTTATTTACGCTATACGTCCATGATTGGATCACCTAACTCTATAATATATGTACCAAATTTCAACTTTTTTCGTCCAGTAGATTCGAAGAAAATAAGCTGTGATAGACAGACAGACACGAGAGTGATCCTATAAGGGTTCCGTTTTTTCATCAAATGAAGGGAACCCTAAAAATACCGAACATCTGCAGTGGGGGTACCAGTGCAAAAAACATCTGAAACGTTCTGTGTGAGCCCGTAACAGTGTTATACATGCTGTGTAGAGTCATGTTTGAATTTTTGTGTCAGTATTTTTCATGTCGAGGTCATTTCGATTCACTATAGTCTCGCTTAAGAAGTTTCACTTCAAAAAATAAACAGAAATCAGTCTTCTTTAAACCAAAACACAAAAAATGTGAGCAGTCGTAATCGCATAAGTACGAACATTATTTATCCTGCAAGGGGTAGTTTTGTATTTTTTTTTACGATGTCAAAAAACTGGACACTTTATAATCTGCTTTTCATTTCACTTTTTACCCGGACAAGACATTGAAAAATCGGACAACCCTGGTTTTACCCTTGCTATTATGTATATAATTAATTAATTATTACACGCTAATTACTAATTAAACATTGAAAAATGGCTACGTTTAGGTAGAGTTACATATTATTATATGCGGCAAATTTATTTATTGTTACTAGACATCGGATATTTTAGTCTCAAAATGTTAAAACCAGAGACAGGCTTAGATGTGAAATAATTTATTTGTACGGTACATACAATATAGATATACTGGGTGTCCACGCAACAACTCTCCACGAATTTCATTATTCTGCTTCTTGAATTAGAAATTGGAAACTTTGAGAGGTTGGATAGTCGATAAGGGAACAAACTTGACACAGGTGTCGATTCGTTGCTCTGCCCAACCGCCTTTCGGCTCAAAGACATCATTCAAAACTAGTAGGAACGATTTCGATCAAATTTGGTATACCTACTTTTCCTAATTTGCTTATTTTTAAGGTCCCGAAGAAGACACAATTGGTGTCGAGACGTTAGCCATTATAGAATTTAGCAAATAAAATTTTTTATTCTTTTGCCCTAAATCCCATTCTTCTAAAAATTTCATTATTTTCCTCTTTTTAGTGGTTTTTTGAAGGAGGTTTTTTTTTTTGTTAAAAAGTTTTTTATTTTATACTTTTTAGTGTCAAAAAGTGACATTTACCTTAAAAGAATCACACGCCGTTACTCACTTTTATTAAACCGACTTTCTTACGCTGTCTGATATGTCAAAAAGTGACATTTACCTTAAAGAATCACACGTCGTTACTCACTTTTATTAAAATCAGCCGAATTACTGAACCGATTTTGATGAAATTTCTATGGGACCAATCTAAAAGTATATCCTTTCAAAAAAAAAAAATTTCAAAATCGGTTTATAAATGACTGAGTTATGAGGTAACAAACATAAAAAAAAATACAACCGAATTGAGAACCACCTCCTTTTTTTGAAGTCGGTTAAAAAAAATAATTATCGGCTTGGTTACTGTGAATATAGGGCGCTATTTTTCAAAAAACATTTTCTACACAACAGTGGATATAAATAATTTCACTAAAATATAGTGAAACGTTACAAATACAGGATCGGACTTTATTCAGAAAGAATATATTCACTGAAAACAAATCATGCAATCAATTTTTACTCGAAAATTTGTTCCACATAATTTTGTGTACCTATTTAAGTAAAATAAACCTCAATTTTGTTGAACTCTAACAAAAGATATTTTAATGTCTAGCCATGTTATGTTTTTGTAGCATACATTTGTCAATCTAGAGTCAACACTATCCATCAAAACATCTGCACAGTTATTAAACATAATAATAACAATAATTATTTTCGACAAAGAAAGTAGGTAGGTAACACATATGAAAAAGAAGGTATGCCCTGAGCGTATGAGTTTTTTTTCTCTCATCCCTTCTTCCCAGGTAAAAATTTAATCTCACCGCGTTGAAATATTGACTATACATGTTGGGTTTTATCTCAGAACAGAGATAGTTATAGAAGGAGCAATTATTTGGGCCTAGCACCAATTCATATTTTCAATTCATGTTTTTCGTTTCCATGGTTACCTACACCGTTGTATCTCTATAGTTAGCTGCAGCCCACTCACGCGTTTGGACTTGAGTTCGTCTATGTTGAATTCATTATATAACAAGATATGCACATTGCGTCTAAAATCTGTAATTTCTTCTAAATATACCAACGTTTACAATGTTGTCTATACTTTTTATCAATGTCGACGTTATGATATACTTGCAAAAATTATTTCAGATTTTTCCGATTAATACTTTAGAAATAAATGGGGTGGGACAAGCGACTTTCGCGGTTTTCATTTTTTTTCTTAAGCAAATTTAACTAAATAATTAATTTTCCGTTTTACCTATTTAAGTACGGAATACTTAAAAAACAGAAAATTTCGGACACACTGTTCAAATACATATATAAATTAAAATACATACCGAAAAACGATGAAGAAATTTTTGATTATCCTTATAGTTATTGACAAGAGCACAAAACTAAAAAGCCGGCACAAAAACAATAAAAAAAATCACATGTACGGATTGACCGTGGAAGAACTCGTGATAACTCGCGGAAATGTAATCCGGTCATACAAAACGAATATCGTACACTGACTAGCGACAGGCGCAAGCGTTCAAACAAGCCGGTCGGAAACAAATTGGTAAGCGGCGTTGCCAGAAGATACAAAACAGTGTAAGTAAAATATCCACATGCCAAATAATATGCACAGTCGAAGTGGGGATATTATTAAAACAGCTGTTTTTTAAGGTCAAACTTACAACAGTTGTGTTGTGCTGCGTAATCACAAACCAGGAATAAAGACTGCTTGAGTGCATACCTAAACAAGGTAAGCGTTTTTATATTATACAGTGGGAGCCGTTAATAAGTAACTAAACCAGTCTTCAACCTTCAGTTTCCCTTAAATTTTATATAGTACAGTGTGTAAGCGGTTTTACCGATTTATTTTATTTATTGTAGATTATAGACGCGTCGACATCTAAGGTTATTAGCGTCTTTCAACTACACTAAATAACAACGAACTTAAAACTAAATAACATCACAAAACATCCATGAGCGCAGGTGGGATTCGAACCCACGGTAGTTCAGTCTAGAGGTTGCGGCACCAAGCATGCTAACCACTAGGTTATACTGCCTTCTCGTGCGTTCTTGATACAACAGTTGTGTATCTTAACGAATAGTGACGGTCTACGAGCAAATTAATCGCACAATCGTGACACAAAAAGTAGCTTGTGTGTGTTGGCCCTTATCTGGTGCTCTTCTCAGTTCTCTGGGGTGTTCTGTCTGCGCTCGAACCTTGCTTTAGTTATGATATATTCCGACGTTACCGTTCTAATACGCTACCACTGTAGCATTACTTTTTATTGATTTTCTTGTAATAACACAAACATTGACATCTAGTATCCAGTGGATGTACTGAATTATATCGGTATAACAGAAGTAGATTAAAATAGTATACAGAACGTAACAAAAAATTGGTACAAAACACTTCACGTGCACAATGCTGGAAAAAGGTGTCGAAAAAATAACTGAGTGCTATAGAATTTTTAAATATAAATTTGAATGAACATCAAACTATACTACTTTAAAATTAAATTATTAATGGGTCCGATTTTGCGAATGAAAAATTTTGACATATCTGGACGTTTTGAGATCCCTAGAATCCGAATCTGCTGTTTTTAGAGAGATGTGTGTGTGTGTGTGTGCGCGTACGTTCGTTCGTACGTTGGTGAACTTTTTTTCGTCTCGCATATCTCGAGAACAAGTAATGATATCGACTCGGGACGAATTTCATTCGACACATATTTTCAATATCATATTACCTTATTATTTGTTGTACCAAAGTAAATAATTTTTTGGATTAATTTGTCATTAAAAAATAATAAATCGAAAATTTGATATGCTAGGCTCCTAATAACCTTAGCTATTGTTGGCTTCACACATACATTAACTAATTCCTAGGTTTTTCCGAAGGTACTAGGTACCTAATCATAAGTGGAAAAATTATTGATAATAATTCATTAATTATTATAAATATTAAAATTAATTTAATTCTACAGAAAGAAACCAGTGATTTGTAAAGTTTTATCAAATTTCGTTTAAATTAAAAATTAAAAACTTCACGGCAAATATTAAAATATTTTTCCTATTTAAAAAATGCATCTTGAGATTTGGATAAAATTTCAAACCAATATACTTGCTTTAATTTCATTCATTATTCGTAACTACTACAAAATAATGCAATATCTTACTTTTGACTTTCAGAAGGTTAGTACAAGATGTCCAAGAATAGCTGACATTATTATTGCATTTTGAACATAGCGTACAATTAGCAGCGAACAGAAATTTTATTGTTTTGCGTAACAGTTTGATTCGCAATATGAAAAAAATAATTATTATATAACATCAAATATTCCTGGACGCAGTGTACAATGAATTCAAAACAGCATCCTTATGCAATCTTTTCAAGGGGTCAAAACAGTACGCAAGGGATCTCAGATTTAAAATCTATGAATCAAAAGTTTATAAAATTATAATGCATTAACCGTGGTGACGTCATATAAACAACATCCTAACCTTCTCAGCCATTCGTAAGGGTTGCAAATAGCCAAGCTTAAACAGTAATGGCGATATATCATCCATGGCTCGTCTGTTACAATAACTAGTGAAAGTATCAGTTAGATGTTATTTTTAACCGACTTCAAAAAAAGGAGGTGGTTCTCAATTCGGTTGTATTTTTTTTATGTTTGTTACCTCATAACTCAGTCATTTATAAATCGATTTTGAATTTTTTTTTTATTTGAAAGGATATACTTTCAGATTGGTCCCATAGAAATTTCATCAAAATCGGTTCAGTAGTTCGGCTGATCTTAATAAAAGTGAGTAACGGCGTGTGATTCTTTAAGGTAAATAAGGTAAATATTGACACAATTTTTGACACTAAAAAGTAAAAAATAATAAACTTTTTAATAAAAAAAAACCTCCTTCAAAAAACCACTAAAAAGAGGGAAATAATGAAATTTTGAGGTCTGTACCAATTTAATAAAAAACTCGGGTCGCAGTGCCAAAACCCTGCCGACAATATAGTGTATTTGCTAATAATTGTGGCTTTATTATGTGAACTTAAGTTTGTTTTTGAACAAAAAAAAAATTTAACCCCTTAATACATCCCTTAAAATAATATTTTTTTTCCTAATTTCAATATTTTTATCAATGCAACCTCGGTACCAACTTAAATACATAAATACATCCTTCAGTAAGTAAAGCACTTTCCGCAAACTAGTGTTTTCATAAAATTTGTAAGTCCGGTCCTGTCGGGCCGATTTTATTAAAATTTTAGCAGCACATTTTAATCGTTACTAAAGGGTTAAATTTCAATTTTGAAACGATTCTGAGAATTTTTTCGGCATTTTTGGGCCCAAAAACATTTTTCAACCCCTAAAAACCACCCTTAATATGGTCCGATTAGGCCCATTTTAAATAGGCTTCGTGCGGTGATGGATTCCAACGTGCCTACCAAATTTCGTCAAAATCAATTAACTCTTTCGAAAGTTATAGCCCGTACACACACACACATATACATATATACATATATATATATATATATATAAACAGACATTTCCAAAAATGGTGCCAAAGTGTTCAGGAGGCTATGAAACGTCGAGAAATTTTGGTCCGACCCCTAGGTCCCGCCATCCGACCGACGCCAATAGTGTATGTGCCATATGGCAAATAAACTAATAAAATATGAAGTTGGTTAAAAAGAATATATTAATCACTATACTATACTTTTTAACCGACTTCATATTTTATTAAATTGGCACAGACCTCAAAATTTCATTATTTTCCTCTTTTTAGTGGTTTTTTAAAGGAGGTTTTTAGTGTATTTGCCATATGGCACATACACTATTGGCGTCGGTCGGATGGTGGGACCTAGGGGTCGGACCAAAATTTCTCGACGTTTCATAGCCTCCTGAACACTTTGGCACCATTTTTAAAAATGTTTATATATATATGTATGTATGTATATATATATATTTATATTTATATATTTATATATTTATATATATATTTATATATATATGTGTGTACACGATAACTCTCGACAGACTTAATCGATTGAAACGAAATTTGGTACACACATTGGAACCCATCACCGCAAGAAGCCTATTTAAAATGGGCCCGATCGGACCATTTTCAGGGTTGTATTTAGAGGTTCCAAAAAGTTTTTGGGCCCAAAAATACCGAAAAATTTGTCAGAATCGTTTCAAAATTGAAATTTAACTCTTTAGTAAAGATTAAAATGTGCTGCTAAAATTTTAATAAAATCGGCCCGACAGGACCGGACTTTCAAATTTTATGAAAACACTAGTTTGTTGATACGGATTTACTTAGATATGGAAGGGTGTATTTAATTGGGTGTATTGATGAAATCCATGTCTAATATTGAAATTTAGAAAAATTTAATTATTTTAAGGGCTGTATTAAGGGGTTAAATTTTTTATTTTGTCAAAAAACAAACTTAAGTTTACATAATAATGCCACAATGCCTGTATTAGCAAATACACTATATTGTCGGCAGGGTTTTGGCACTGCGACCCGAGTTTTTTTTTATTAAAAAGTTTTTTATTTTTTACTTTTTTAATGTAGATAGGTATCTGTATCTCTAATCTTCTCTTCTTCTCTAAATAGTATAAAACAAAGTCACTGTCTGCCTCTGTCTGTTTCTCCGCTTACTTCTAAACCACGCAAGGGGTTTTAAAACGGTTTTCACCAATAGAAAGAGCGGTAAACGAGGAAGGTTTGTGTATATAATTTGTAAATATTTTGTACAAAATGGCTGATTTATGGCGGTGTTTTTTCAAAAAATACTGTTTTCGTACGCTTAATCATAATTTCATATCACCCGGGCGTAGCCGGGACGGGCCGCTAGTTATTAGTAATTTATAAACCAATTGAAAATATGAACTGCTATTAAGGTACCAAGAAACTGTGACAGTTGGTGGTGACTGTAGATTATAGACGCTCGACAACTGAGGTCAATATCTTATTTTATTTATTGTAAATTATAGACGCGTCGATAACTTAGGTCATTAGCGTCTTGATAACATTATTTAAATAACAACTCACTTAAAATTAAATTATATCACAAAACATCCATGAGTTGAGGTGGGATTCGAACCCACGACAATCCGATCCAGAGGCCGCGACGCCAACCACTGGACCACACTGTCCTCTGAGGTCATTATCATGCAGTATAAAACAGCAGGGTGAAGTGAGATCAAACGATCATCATGGGTACTTGAAGCAGGTTTTGCTCAGAGAATTTTAACCGATCAAAATATAAAAAGAATACAACAAACTGAGTAACTTTACATAAAATAATAAAAAGGAAAAATAATATTAATATAAAAAAATTCACAGATTTCGCAATCCTTGCAACTATCGAGGACATTGGAAATGATAACAGCATATATGAAACATAATTAACTATTTATTATACACACAATATTTATCAATGCACTGTTTAGTTTTGTCAGGAATAACCCTATTATTCTTCTGTTATATACGCGTTCACTTTTGCTTGATTACTTAACTTTTAAATGGATTTTTCTACAGTATTTATTAACATTTGCTCAAAAATAACACCGCAGATCGTCGCAAATACCTCTCAATTAACTAGACATGATATAAAACACATTTCGAAAAAATTCCACTTGTTCAATTTTGCATGATTGCTCCTCACTTTATCGCGACACCGTTGTCTTTTGGCCTTGAACGAAAACTCGTAACTCTGCCCCCATATACGAACATAAACATTTCCAATGTTAAAAACAGAGTAACTTTATATAAAATAATAAAAAGGAAAAATAATATTAATATAAAAATATTATCGTACCCCAGAACTGCATGTCTTGGTTAAATCGTGTTATTTACGATTCACTGGATATGGTTCTGATCACCGCTGAAGCTACGGCGCGGCGGCCATATGCGCGCTCACTTGTTTTCTAGCCTGCTCTATAATCCATAACAGACTACGATCGTTGTAATCAGTCGTTCAGCGAACACAAACGGGTTTACGTCTACTCGTTTAAATATGTGGGGAAAAAACCAACTATGTACCATTTATTACAACCCCTAAATTGAGTGTGACTTTATTTATTATTAAATACAGATTGAAAAATGACAGTTTACTGAAATAGATGTCTGAAACAAATAGAATGTAGTTTTAGTTTTATGTTTTTTTTTTTAAATGTGGTACATTTATCTCAAGACATGTCAACGTACACATCCTTACAGCATCCCTAAAATTGTGATTTTTTCATGCGCAGAAGAAATATTTTGTTTTGTTTATTATTTTTGTTTATTGGTGTTTTGTTTTTTGAAAAGAATGGTGAAATTTAAATATATTTTAAATTTTAACTGATGCGCGATTCGTTAGTGCCAAAAATGTATTTAAATTGCTTACTATATATTATTGTTTAAAGTTGTTTTTAATAAAAAAGAAGTCTGCAGAAAGAAGTTCGACAGCATTTTGATACTTCAAAAGGTATGTACCTATAGATTTTTTAAAAGGGGACAAGTATTTTTTTGTAATACTTGCATCAAAAGTACAATTTTAGATAACTGTGTACCGTTTGAAAAGTGATTCTTTATGGAAGCTTCTACTGCATTCGAACGGTAGTGTTTAAAGTAAATTTTAACGCACTCAGTTCTATAAAGTAATACTGTTTTGTTTTAGTTTATAACACACGTACGTAATAAAGTACTTTTTGCAACACTTGCATCAAAAGTACAATTTTAGATGGCTGTGCACCGTTTGAAAAGTGATTCTTTATGGAAGTTTCTACTGCATTCGAACGGTAGTGTTTAAAGTAAATAAACGCATTCCGTTCTATAAAGTAATGTTGTTTTGTTTTACTTTATAACACACGTACGTAATAAAGTACTTTATAGATTACTTTGCTATAATGTCACTAATAAAATATTTATCCAAATTGTGTTTTATTTGCTTAAAATTGAACTTTTGATGCAGGTGTTGCAAAAAATATTGTATGTAACGCGTGTCTAAAGTGACGAATTTAACAGTCGCGATTTTACAATACTCTCTTATAAGGTTATGTTGCATTTATACGAGAACGAATGTGTAACCACACAGACAGGTGTGCGGGAACTTATTTCTCCCACACTAGTGCGGGAGCATATCTTTCCCACACTAGTGCGGGAGCGTATCTTTCCCACACTAGTGTGGGAAAGCAAATAGCGCTTTGTCTAAAGAAGCCAAAAAATCGATATTAACGCGAGCTAAGCCGCGGGTAAAGGCTAGTTAAATTATAAATTCTTAATTATTACTGTTTTATGAGTAAACATGTCTAAGAATTCAATTAAAATAAGAGGAAATATGCATCGTAGATACAAATAAAATTAAATAACAATGCATAAATTTGTTATGCACCATAATCATAAATCATATTGTTTATTCAGTTTTTTTTACTTTTAATGGAAAAAAATGTGAAGGTAAACACCATTATTTGCACAATAAAAAAAGTTCAGAAATTGATGAGGAAATATGAGAAAAATATGTCGCAAAAAAAATAAAATATTTTCTGCGTATGTATAACTCGTAACCTAAAACTATAATATTTGTCAATAATGTTAAATGGAGATGGGGACATGACAAACGTAATATAGATGGCAGCAGGTTTATAGCCACCTAAGTTGTTATTGGTTTTCATAGAAAAACGCTCGAGAAATCAGTTTTTTCCCTTCTGATAGCATGCAACCACTTCTTTTCAGTTCCGGATCCTTTGTATACATTAAAACCTCTATGTTTTGAATACAGCACATCGGCATTGTCAATGATTTATTATCTATATAGTATTATTCTATACTTTAATAATAAAATAAAGCTGAAGAATTTGTCTGTGTGTTTGAAAGCTCTAATCTCAGGGAACTACCAGTCCGATTTGAAATGTTTTTTGTTAAATGGCCCGTTTATTGAGGAAGGTTAATAGGCTATTCGATTTTATTTAAATTTAACCCCCAAGGGGTTAAAACGGGACTGTAGGATTTTTTGACCACAAACCGCTGAAGCAAGCTATTATACTAATACTAGCAGCCCTGTCCGGCTTCGCCCGGGTGCAATACACTACTCACTCGCTTCGCTCGTTCGCTATATATATATAAACCTTTCGTGAAAAATTATCTAACTTATGGTGAAAACCGCATCAAAATCCGTTGCGTGGTTTAGGAGGAGTTAGCGGTGGTACAGACGACACGGATGTAGAGATATTAGTAAATATAGATTTGAAAAACAGGAAAAAAATTATGAAAACGGAAAATTCGCACTTCGAATCCTTAAAACTTTACAATTGCACACTAAGTTACAATTTAGTTTATTTTTTAGTGATTAACTTCTGTATAAATCATTAAAAACATGACTCTCGCATGATGTGGACTTTGTAAGCGCGTTGCTATATAAACACATTGATCGATACTCAGTAAATAGTGATTGTATTGTACAAAGTGTGGAAATTTCGAATTTATAATATGTAGATGAGACACTTCGCAAAGGGGAGAATTTCTCACGAGGGGGGAGGGGTAATAAATAATAAAATCTTAGCTCCCGGGAATAATAAAGGTGCAAATAAGTGTGTGATTTTAGGTTTAACCATAAAAATATTTCCATGTTTGGGAATAGAATGTACAAATAGAAAATCGTTATGTGTTAAATAATTCTTCCGCTCAAAAGGTTCAAAGACGTTTTCTTTACACCAGAAAGATCACGTGCGATAAGCTGATGGCAACGCGTCCCTTCAGATCTCCTATGTCCTATTTTGTTACATAACAATCAGCATTATTGCTATTGACCTGACACGTTTGGTCTCGTTTTACTAGCAATAAAATAAACTTTGATACGTGTTTTGGGAGCGTATTCACCGAATCACAATTTTAATTTATCATACATTTCATGTCGTCATATCAATTACGTCACAAGTAAACTTCTAGACCTCGCACGGCGAAAGATGAAGCCACCGCGTCATAGTAACGTGAATACATTGCGCCCGCCTTCTAGCTTGCTATTGGCTGTTTAAATTGACATGAATAGAAGTTTACCAAAATTGTACCTAACGTCATAAAACCCAATGTGCAGTTTTGTGTACACGGCACTGTCTGCGGGCAAGCAGGCATTCACTAGCATATTATTGATGACGTGCCTGGCTTCATCTCTCACCGCGGGCACTCTACCATAAGAGCGATGACACACACAGCGGTTTGTGCCGAGGCGATGACCGAGTCGGCACGTATGTTAATGTTTTTCAATAATGCAAAACACGCACCGCGGCGAAAATTGCCTGCCGACTGAAAGGCGATTCTCAGCCGTCTCGACACATCGTTCTCCACAAGAAACGCCTGACTCTGTCGTGTTGACACCGCTGTGTGTGTCAACGTCGAGTCGACTGCCGAGTCGGCACAAAGCGCTGACAAACCGCTGTGTGTGTCGGCTGCCGAGTCGGCATAAACCGCTGTGTGTCATCGCTCTAAGTCAGATAGCATATTTTTTATTTTAACGTGCAGCAGATTCGTCTACAGCGGATTGCTTTTAAACAGGCCGACGAAAAATAAAAGTTGAAGATGGAAAATACAAGAAAATTTTATTTCCGGCTTTAAATCATATGCATAATCCACCTTTAGTGCCATATAAAATTTAATCCAAGAAAAGGAAGGCAATATTTTTTCGTACGAAAAAGATATAAATTTCCGCTCTTGACTGTTTTATTTTTTTGAAAACATACATCATGTTGTGCAAATTTACACTGAAAGGCTTGAAAACAATTTCCACACGAAAGTCAAAAATAGTGTAAATCAATTTGTCTCCCCTTTTCTGTAAGAAATGATGGGTATGTCTATATCGCGGGTACAGACAGATGACGTGAACACCGTTAAACACAAATCCACTTTAATTTATCTTATAAAAGCAAATGTTCGTAAATTATAATAAATAAAATAATTGTAAGTTTATTTTTTTATATTTTAAATTGTTATCCAATACCTATATATTTTCATTATTAAAAAAGTGGGTGTGTGCTTATGAAAACACGACAGAAGTGAAAACTTGATTATATATGCAAAACATACATAATATTATTTTATTATTATGATACGTAATAATAAAAACGTAATTCTTGAAACGATGCACTCCTTGTTAGACAGTAAACGTGGTCACCGACCCGAGCGTGCTTGATGTCGAGTGGAGCCGAGTAAACCCGATTCAGCGTCACCGCTTCGGGAATCTAACCTGGGACTTGGCGTTTGTACCTGGCGGTAGACTCATACTTTTTTAATCTATATAAAAAAGCAAAACCGTTCAATTTTTTTAAATTACATAACTGTCAGTAATTTCGTTGTTTTTTTCGGGTATTTTGCATGATACCTTACCCGAAAAAACAAGAACGAAAAAAGTTTAAACTTATTGTGAAAATATTGAAAAAAAAGCTTTCTAATGCTAATAATACTTTTCCAGGAAAATGTTCTAAAAAAGTCTTTTTTCTCGTAGAATAGGTATAAATAGATACAAATCAAAGATTGATTCAAGATTGAATGTCTGTAAAATTGTCGACAATATTTCAATCAAAGTTTCTATAAGGACTCCCACGCAAAAAAATGTTTTGATAACCACTGATTTTATCGGGCTCATGAATCGCATTCTTCTTAAAGCCGGCTCCACACATGCGGCATTCGCTGAATCCCGAATGTTTGTGATTCGGCGAATTCCTAGTAGTGTAGATGGATGAATTGTAACGAATGTTCCCCTTGAATCAATCTATCTAATCGTAAAAAATCGAGAAAAACGGGCACAGATAGACGGATAGACAGATGCGGCGGGGGATTTTGTTTTATAATATGTATTGTTGATAATATAAATTCTATAGAATTATCGCTAAGCACTTAGTAGAACATGATTGAATAAAAATTAATAAACAAACACTTGAAAAATTTTACACATTTATTCATCTCAACAATCGTTTCGGGCTTCTAACCCTTCATCAGGAGTTTATTTTAAAAGTAAACTCCTGAAAATGGGTTAGTTTTATTGTTGATAATTTATTTGAGTAAACAGAAATTTTCCATAATCTTGGAAACAATCCTGCCGCCGCCAATGTCCCCGTTTTACCTTATTTCTACCCACTCATATATTATTATTTATCTGAACTTTTCTGTCGCCTTTAAGAAAGGTCAAAAGTTCAGTTACCATAAATATAACAGCTGTTTCCATTGTTTCTGACAATTCCCAAGTGGAAAACTGAGAATTGCTCAACGATATTATATGAAACTTCCAAGTTCAATTGCATTTCGATGCATCTCGTGGGCGTATTGTTAACTAAACATAAACAAGCACTCTTGATACTTTGTTACCATAAGATCAAATGTATCTTATGCAGGGGCGTAGTCAGAAATTAAAAATGTGGGGTCCATTCTTTTCTGATTGAACAGAAGTTTATTATAGTAATTCAAAGTACAGAATGATATTTTATTAGTCAAAAAAATTAACATAAAAGATAATTACATAACATAGAGTATAGACAAATGTTAAATAACAGAATTGTACTTAATAAAAATTAAAGGTAGATACACAATACACAAACTACCACAATCTAAAACAATCTACCACAAACCACCACAATCTACTACAATGCGTAGTGAGTTTAGTACGGATGAGGATATTATAGGGTTTTTTTGGAAAAATGTTTGCGGCTAATTTATTTGTCTAAAATCCTTGTTAATAACAACATCGTTCAAATAATGTTCATAAATCATAATTTCACTATAAAATAATATTACTGATGATGCCTAAAAGTGCGAAACGTTTAATATAAAATATATAACTCATTCAAATAAATAAATTGGCTGCAAAAAATTTTCCCAAAAAACCCTATCTACTACAATATTCCTCAATCTACCAAAATCTACTACAATCTACCAACATCTACCAACATCTACCAGAATCTACCACAATCTACCTTAATCTACCACAATCTACAACAATTATCACAATCTACCGCATTCTACTACAATCTTACACAATCTACTACAATCTACCAGAATCTACCACAATCTACAACAATTACCACAATGTACCACAATCTAACACAACCTACCACAATTTACTACAATCTACCGCATTCTACTACAATCTACCACAATCTACTACAATCTACCAGAATCTACCACAATCTACCACGAGAAGAATGTCAGTATGACAATGTGTAATCTAATAGCCTTGACTTTTAAGTTTTGAAAAATTTTCTTCCGAGACTTATCAGCATATTTTTATCTGTAAACCTTTTATTATTATTAAATTAACTGTAAATAATTAAATGTTGACACGGAATATGTTTATCAATTAATTTAATTAAAACAAAGATAGAAAACAAAAGGACACAAGATATAATATATATGACTCAGGTGAATGGTATTAGTACACAGGTGCTTAGAAAGAATAATTATTTATTGTAGATTTTCATAATAGCCTTTATTTTCTTTTATGAAGCCTACCACCTATCCTATTTCCAATCTATTAGCCCAGTCATTTTAGATTTCCACTGGGAAATAATTAATAATAATAATGTCTTTATTGATAAAATAAAAATGTTATCAAATGGTGTGGTGTGGTGTAGATTATAGACGCTCGACAACAGCCTAAACTAATGCTACTCGCTATTTTGCTAAAAATAGAAATGGGAATAGTGCCGAATAACTATTGTTCTAATATATAAATTAGTTATGAAGAAAAATAGAAAATATAATAAGCTAAGTTCCTATAGAGCTTTGGTCTCTCTCTATCTTTCACGTGATTATACGAACGTCAAATGCTGTTTATAATGAATAAAAAATAGTCGAATGTTTGTTTTTGATATTAAAAGTTAAATTTGCCAAGAAAAATATTTTTTTACGGTTTGACAGAATGACTCAGAAATCATTCTTTCTTCTATTTAATTGTTTTTATTGAATTAATGTTTACTTTCGTTGGTTTGTTTACCTATTGTATTTTTGACTTATGCCACTGTTGGTGAATGTGCCTATTAGCGCCCAATGTTGGACATTGGTTGGGTAAATTATGGACGTTTGCGGAGTCGCAACTGTCTCCTTCAAGAATCTGCGTTAAACGTACGTTCACCCATTGACGACACAACTGTCAAATTTCATTCATTCTACTGACATAACCTCGTTTTTTTAAACACATCGTCGTTAATAATTAAAGCAATTTATTATGGGGTGGCGTTTTGTACTTAAATGCAGCTATAATGAAAATTATGACTGCAAAAAGTTTAAATTTCCGACTGAGGAAAAAGCTAAAATAATACCTAGATATCCAATTATTACCTAATTGATGAAAACATTTTTTTCCTTTTGGCTAATTGCCTTCCCTTGATCTAGCGTAGCTCAGACGGCTTCAGAACACTTTTCAACTCCAAATGGAAAGAACAAACTCAATTTCTAATTATAATTGCTTAAATTATACCTCGACAAACGTCAACGAGGTTAAGTTAGGTTAGAATAAACGTCACTGGCTGAATCAAGTTAGGACATTCAATTTTCATAAATTTTTGATTTCAAATAAAAAATTATTTCACACGAAATAATAAAGTTTTGTACCCAATAATGACGGAATTTATTAATTATTTTTATGAAACAGCCATTGTTTTGGTAAGAAATGTGTTTTGAGAGAATAGTAATGAATATTCCGTTAAACCCCAAACATTTTTGAACACCAATTGACTCCACTTTAAATTTCGCGCTCAAATTAGGGCCGCCTACTTCTGTAGTCTATTGCCCGAATGTCAACACTGGTTTACATTTGCCATGTTATCTAAAGCCGGCTTTAGGTATCTATTATAATTTCATCCCATCACGAATGTACCTATATATAATATATAGTGGGACGTCTGTCACTTTACGAGGATTCCGGAGGAGTATCGTATTTTCATTTGCATTTTAATTGGAAAATTTGTAGGTATGTGTAAGGAAAACTAATAAAACGTCTCCTTTCCATATTTTTCTTTCTTTTTAAGTCTTATTGAACAGGCATAGTAACCGCAAGAAGCACGTCTTGTGCTGTAATTGTGTTTGCCTTCCTACGAATGGTCCGCTACCGTCGATACAGTTGAAGCTATCAGATCACACATAATTCGTCCTTGATTTTTACCTGCCTACGGGCTACGGCATCTGTCTATCACAGAGCTCTATCTCACAAACGGTATAAGTGGTTGAAATTTTGACAGACAGTTGTGTTGTTAGTTGTTACGACATGAATTCTGGCAAATAATAATTAGAATTAAATAATCAATTAATTTTAATAACTTAATGTTTTTTATACTGACAATTAGTGTAAGAGGCGTCATCTATTATCATCATCATATATTATTTCTATAGGAATCAAACCATAATATAACAGCCTGTCAAAGTTGCGTCATCTGTACGCGACAATTATAATCTTTATTAAGTATTTATAACTGTCAACCATGAGGTTCGAGTCTAAACTTATTTACACTAATTAAAATTATTGTTAACGGTATGGAACCCTCGTCGCGCGAGTTCTACTCGCAAGTCGCACGTAATCGGTTTTTCATCTATAAGCACAGGCGCCGACCTTTTGAAAATCGCAGGTGGCTAGACGAACAGAAACATCCGCGAGAAAATGGAACAGACAGAGATCCTGTTAGTCAATAAAAGACTAGCGTCTTTTATTGATAATGGCGTAACTGAAATGTTGTGCCAACTATATAAAATTTAAATTATTTCAGTATCGTTCGATAATTTTAAGTGACAATTTGACTTCTCAACAAACCTGACTTAAATAATTTGTGACATGCCATGTCCGACGAAATAATTTATTTAGTTCATTAGCATTTCGATAGACGAATTTAGGACGATTTTAACTTCATTGTATTATTTATACGAAGCGAAAGAAAAGCAAAATTTATCTGTCACTTTCATAACCTTCGTTCTATCACAAAAATAAAATCTTCAAATGTATGAAAGTGGAAACTAAAGTTCGGTTGTAAAGAGAAGCGAACGAAAATGGAACCCACATATTATTTTAATTAATTGTACAATTAATTTATTATACATTATTATATTATTATACATTATTATATTAATTAATTATACAATTATGATATAGGTAACTAGTATTTAATCCTGCCTTCGGGCTTGAGAATGGCCGAGCGTGTAGCAGTGTTGTTGTTTACATGGCGTTGCTATGGTTCCTCTATTACAAGTCCTTCGAAAGAAAAAATAAAGGTGTGGTTTATAATTTAACCAACTTCAAAAATGTATTGTGAAGCCGTTTTAAGTGCTGGACAAAAAAATCCAACGCAATTATTTAAATTAGACGGGACTCTTTCTAATGACATAAAAGTGGGTGTGTGTGCTTATGACGACACGACAGAAGTGAAAACCGGATTATATTCAAAAGATACATAATATTATTTTATTATTGTAATACCGCGTAATAATAAAAACGTAATTCTTGAAACGATGCACTCCTTGTTATACAGTAAACGTGGTCACCGACCCGAGCGCGCTTGATGTCGAATGGAGCCGAGTAAACCCGATTCAGCGTCACCGACCCGAGCGTGACGGTTCACTTTCGTTCACTATAATTTAGAAAGAGCGCTAAGTGCGCCCAAAGAAGTTTTCACTTCAATAAAAAAAAAGTCATTTACAGGCTTCATTTCGAATCTAGTATAGTAGTTATTTTATTTTGTATTATTTGCATAAATACAAACACATATATTCACACATATAAGTGTGCATACAATTCAAATAATATATATAAATAGAACCACACACTGAGATTCATTCAAAACACACGCACATGTGTGTGTGAACGTATTTAAACAGTTGAATGCTAACTAATACACGTATATGCGGAGAGCCCACCGTCAGATTTCCTATTACTCCACTCAAATTAGCGATCAACCTCGGAATGAGAGATAATAAGCTGAATTTTCGTATATACCTTCATTTTGGCGTTCTAAAAGTTGTCTCAAAAGTCTCATAAAATCTCGTGTCTGCGTCGTAAGTTATTCAAGGTCAAAGGTAAAAAAAATCAGTTTTTCGCGATTATCTCGGTTTCTATTGCTCCAATGATGTTAATATTTATTATAAAAATTGTAGAGCATAAAATTTGCGACAAATTTTATTTGAAACATTTTTTCATGCGCTCAACCGTTTTTGAGATAGAGGGCGGTGAGCGCGCAGCGCTCAGCCATATGCAAGGACAACCGTGAATATCTGTGAATACTACCTTAAATTTTGAATAATTTGTATTATTTATCAGTCAATACATTGTATTTAATAACATTTTACATATTTTTAATATATTCATTTAATAATACTTACCTACTTCGTGTAATTAAAAACTCATTAAGTGGAATATCTTAATTTATTGAAAGTAGATTTTAAGTACAAAAATAATTAAGTATTTTATCTTTAAAATGTGTAAGTTTTTAATACTCAGTTCATTAAATTTACAAAACTTCATACACCTGTCCAGTTATCTAATCTTCCAACAAGCAAATTTGTCTATATTCGATAAGAAATCCGACGGTCGGCTCTAAAGTAACCTCCGTGTGTGTTTTGTTTTAATATTTACGACATATATGCGGTTAATTGTCGGTCAGACATGTGTGTACGTAATGTATCCCCTTTCATTTGTTTTCACTTTTTGTCTACTTTAATTTATCTTTTATGACGAGATTAATGTTGAGCCAAGAGCTGCCAACTTTCCGGCCATATTTGGACTAGGTTTAAGTCACGTTTTTAACGTTTTTACAGAAATTCCAAATTACAATTTAAATTAATATTCTGTTTCTGGTACGACTTCCGACGCTAAATGAAAGGAATGTGGAAAAAACAAGTCATGTCCTTCTGACAAATTGCTGAGTAAATTGAATTTAAAGTTATTTACATTCGTTGTTCTTTTGCCATCCAATAATTTTAAGTTTTAAAATACACGGTGACCTACCTATTTCTTTTACCCCACAATTTACCCAGAGCTGAATACCGTTACGGTCTATCAGATGGCACTAACATCTCAAAAGTCAAAAAAATGTCACATACCCTGCTCTTTCCCCATTCCCTTCAAATCTACTTTCAAAGTAGATTTAAAGGTTGAAGTCCCTATATAAATCAGTAAGTTTCCACCGAGGGATCATATTAGGTTAGAGTCGGGTTAAAATCTGGTTGGGGTGAGCGCTCTTGCGGTGGAAACACCAAACTTGAACCTATATTCTGCCCAACAAAATTTTAAGGAAGGGTCTAAATGAGGTTCGATGGAAACGACAAGAGTTGAGTTAGCTGTAGTGTTGCCAACTTGATAAATGAGTTTATACAGAAGTCTTCCCAATATTATGTCAAGCTACTATTGGCCTTTTGCACAGTTGGTAACGTTCAACCTTGCCGCAACTCTGGTTTGACACTAGAAGCAAGCCAACCCAACTCTAACCCAGTACGAACCCTCGGTGGAAACTTACTCGAATGATTGACGTTGATGACCTTAGCTGTTGAGCGTCTGTAATCTACAATCTATCTATTTATCTATCAAAAGTGCCAAGTGGGATACTAGATAAACTCTACCGATGACTCAGAAGCGGGATACTTGATAAACTCTACCAATGTATCAGAAGCGGGATACTTGATAAACTTTACCAATGTATCAGAAGCGGGATACTTGATAAACTTTACCAATGTATCAGAAGCGGGATACTTGATAAACTTTACCAATGTATCAGAAGCGGGATACTTAATAAACTTTACCAATGTATCAGAAGCGGGATACTTGATAAACTTTACCAATTTATCAGAAGCGGGATACTTGATAAACTTTACCAATGTATCAGAAGCGGGATACTTGATAAACTTTACCAATGTATCAGAAGCGGGATACTTAATAAACTTTACCAATGTATCAGAAGCGGGATACTTGATAAACTTTACCAATGTATCAGAAGCGGGATACTTGATAAACTTTACCAATGTATCAGAAGCGGGATACTTGATAAACTTTACCAATGTATCAGAAGCGGGATACTTGATAAACTTTACCAATGTATCAGAAGCGGGATACTTGATAAACTTTACCAATGTATCAGAAGCGGGATACTTGATAAACTTTACCAATGTATCAGAAGCGGGATACTTGATAAACTTTACCAATGTATCAGAAGCGGGATACTTGATAAACTTTACCAATGTATCAGAAGCGGGATACTTGATAAACTTTACCAATTTATCAGAAGCTGATAGAGACTGATGGCTTCAGCTGTTGAGCGTCTATAATCTACAATCTATCTATTTATCTATCAAAAGTGCCAAGTGGGATACTTGATAAACTTTACCAATGTATCAGAAGCGGGATACTTGATAAACTTTACCAATTTATCAGAAGCTGATAGAGACTGATGGCTTCAGCTGTTGAGCGTCTATAATCTACAATCTATCTATTTATCTATCAAAAGTGTCAAGTGGGATACTTGATAAACTCTACCAATGTATCAGAAGCGGGATACTTAATAAACTTTACCAATGTATCAGAAGCGGGATACTTGATAAACTTTACCAATTTATCAGAAGCTGATAGAGACTGATGGCTTCAGCTGTTGAGCGTCTATAATCTACAATCTATCTATTTATCTATCAAAAGTGCCAAGTGGGATACTTGATAAACTTTACCAATGTATCAGAAGCGGGATACTTGATAAACTTTACCAATGTATCAGAAGCGGGATACTTGATAAACTTTACCAATGTATCAGAAGCGGGATACTTGATAAACTTTACCAATGTATCAGAAGCGGGATACTTGATAAACTTTACCAATTTATCAGAAGCTGATAGAGACTGATGGCTTCAGCTGTTGAGCGTCTATAATCTACAATCTATCTATTTATCTATCAAAAGTGCCAAGTGGGATACTTGATAAACTTTACCAATGTATCAGAAGCGGGATACTTGATAAACTTTACCAATTTATCAGAAGCTGATAGAGACTGATGGCTTCAGCTGTTGAGCGTCTATAATCTACAATCTATCTATTTATCTATCAAAAGTGCCAAGTGGGATACTTGATAAACTTTACCAATGTATCAGAAGCGGGATACTTGATAAACTTTACCAATTTATCAGAAGCTGATAGAGACTGATGGCTTCAGCTGTTGAGCGTCTATAATCTACAATCTATCTATCTGTAACGAGACCGTGTCTGTACATGAAATATTTTTTCATAACCCCTCTTTTCGCTTTTCCGAAGTCGGGTAATTATAATTACGGTGGACGCTATTATCAACACGGAGGTCAAAACAGCAATTTTTACAATTTTTGTCTGTCTGTACACGCATCACGCGGAAATTACTAGACGGATTTAAATGAAACTTGGCATGTTGGTAGCTTATGTTCTGGGTCAACATATAGGATACATTTTATCCCGACAAAAAAGGAATTCCCGCAGGATGCATCCCCAATTTCTATTTCTCCGAATGACTCATGCAATAAAATAAAAAACCTCCGGGTTTCTCTTATGGAATAAAATAAAACTTTTCGTGTCTCTGGTACTCACCAATATATGTGGCAAACAATAATATTTCTTCTACTCAGCGATAGATGTCGCCAGGAGTATTTTATAACGCGCTAACGTTCCAGCTATCCCATGGAATATTTTTCTTAGGAATTTGATCTTTGAATAACTTATGCACGTGCCATCAAATTCCAAAACGCCGCGCGAACGAAGCCGCGGGTACAGCTTATTAATAAGTTATTGATAAATTCTTTGGCGTTGTTAATTTCCAATGATATTTCAGAAACATTTCAATAAAACAAAAGAAAGTTAATGGTACTAAAATAACTGGATTTTGAGTAAAGTCTGTTATGCAGGGTTGATTGAACTAAATTGAGTTACTTTCAACTTTGTTACGTCGTTGTGTGGGTTTCAACAAAAAGTTAAGAAGAAAAGTTAAGTCATTCTTTATGCGCTGTTACAAATGCCATGCTTTAATAAAGTTTAAAAAAATTGAATTACGTTCCATTCATTAATCTAACAAACAAAAAAGATGTTCCACAATTTACTTAATTCATAAAACGAAATACGGTTTGTTTGTGTCTTAATTTAATAGTCCAAGATCTGGCCGTACAAAAGTCTACTGGATAACACTTCTAAATTTTAACAGATATAATGAAAAACATCAAATCGGTGGCTGCAGACTAATTCCAATTGTTTTATTATCTTTTGTTGTCAGTATCTCGATTATGGCTCAACACTACCTGATGAAACAGATTAAAGAGAAGTATCGATTATTTACAATATTGTTACGGAAATTATTTATACCTTGTTAATATGGCCGCAAAAAACACTTCGATTAGCTACGTAGTTATACACGCCTAAAACGCGCGCTCGCCATTCGCCGGATGCCCCAAACCTCCCCTCTTTTCTTAAGGAGACCATTCACAACGTGCCGTGTTGGCACAATTAGATCTCGCCGCTGCCGCTAGGCTAATACATACGCCTTGTTGTTATTGTCTACGGTTGTGGTAATTGTCTATGGTTATACGCCAGCGAACCTAAATCGGTAGCACAATAGTCGTCAGCTGGACTGAAGTGCCACTGTTCTTGATTCGTGTAACAAAATTATCATCGTCTGCCTTGGAAAAATTTTTTGAATACCAGGTTGACTTTTCTCCGAATGAATAAAATAAGTTCAATATGAGGCCTACCAGGTATTCAAAAAAAATTGCAAGGCAGACGAAATTGTGTTTTAAAGACCACCAACAGCTAAGGTTATTTGGGCCTAGCACTAATTCATATTTTCAATGCATTATTTTTTTTTTAATAATAAATTGAAAATCCAATTGACACTTTTATCAGCCCTCGGGCTAGAACCCGGGAACTGGGGACTTGTAATAGAGAACCATAGCAACGCCATGTAAACAAGAGCATTGCTACACGCTCGATTATTCTCAAGCCCGCAGGGCAGACGATGATGATTGTTTAAATACCCTATTAATCCCTAAATATGTTTCTTCAAATTCCGAAAATAGTATGCTATCATGATTCATGACTGTTATGACAGTCAATAACGTTGTCTTATGATTTTTAAGTTGCTTATTAATATTTTTAGTGATCATTCACGGACACTGACCGCTGTGAATTTGTTTCAATTAAGTTATTAATAAATCCTGCTTGTTTACAATATTTTAGTTAAATTTTAGTTATTTATGTTTTTCAGTTGTTAATGTTTACGTTTACATAAAATTTGATACTTTTATAATATGTGTTACTACTTCGTCGTTTGAATATTGAGCACAGGATCGGATTAAGTTATAATTTTTAACGAATTTTATAATACAAAAATCGTAACTTCGTCTGTAATTTATTTTTTGCCATACCCACTTCAAAATAGCTACTTTCGATGTATGTATAGCGGCCTTTAATGAGTCATTTAATAGACAGGTGTGCGGGAAATGTTTTATTTTCCGCACTAGCGCAGAAAATAACAGTTGCCATAGCAACTTCTGTTTATTCGCTCTATACGCCTGCGTACGCTAGCGTGCGCCTGACATTACTTACGAACTTCGCGGCACACTGTGGAAGGAAAGATGGCGACGCAAATGAACTGTCAGATTTTTTTGAAAATGACGTGAAAAGAAGCTATTTTGTTGTGGGCACGGCAAAAAATAATTTTATTTCTTACCTTTTTTATTTTAGTTCTAAAACTTCGATTCTCATAGCGAATTTCTGTGCCCGAAAAATAGTGTCGAAAGTTGTCAAAAATCCTCAATAAGTTAAATTTCGTGACTTTTCAATTTCACTAGTTTTTTTCATAAAATCGATAGATACTCTTTTTTTCTCAGGAAAAACTTCCTCTATACAAATTTTCAATTTCAATAGAGCGTCTATATGTGCAATTAAATAAAAAATAATACTTTTGTATTTTAGTATACATTTAAAATAATTCAATTAAATTTAGTATCAACATTGTAACAAACTTTGATTTATCATCTAACTCAAATAAGTTTGTGCAAACACGACGGTCGTCAAGTACGCTTAACTGTCTATAGCCCCCTTTATACAGCTTGTGTTACAGGTATCTACAAACGTTTTTCCCTGATATTAATGTCTTTCACAGTTTTATAAATAAATGGCCATCAACTGAGCGACGGAGAGCAATGCGTAATATCTCAAGGTTATTAACGGAAGCTTACCCTATATTTACGTGATCGTCAGTATCGAAATTCATTCATAATATTTCTGTCATACACAACTAAATTGACTATAACGGTGACTTTAATATTTACTGTTTGCGTCAATATCTAAACTAAAAATTTATTTTCATCCAAGATAATTTTTTTAACATATGTAGGCAATGGTAGATACTAATTTGGATCAAAATTCAATTTTAACTATGAGCCATTTTCCTGAGAGTAGTTCTTTCAATTATCCACGAGAGGCAGCACTTGTGGTAGGAACAAACATTATTTATTACCCATTATAGTGTCGGGTCATTTTTCTACAAATTTTAACACCCTGTATCTCGAAAACGAAGCGTTTTCGACCATATGTTTATAAAGCAAAAAAGGTTTGTTTTGATGTCCCCTACCACCCCTAAAAATTTGTCGGTATATTTATGGAACATCCTGTATACAGGATGGCCCATCTTAAACAATGCAGTGAAATATCTCGTAAACGGTACAAACCATAAAAAATGTTTTATACAAAAGTTATAGAGTGTCAAGGGAGACAGAAGACTGTTATATATATCAGATTTAACATAGGTGGTGCTGTGAAGGTCAGGCGAAGGTCAGTTTTGATTTTTTAATTGTAACAATGCATTTTTATTCCAAAATACGATACAGTATTTAATAATGAACAGTAAATTATTAACGTACATATAAGCTAAAGTTAATAAATATAGAGATATTTAGAAATTAAATAACAACCAAAATGAACGACAATTAGATAAATTATGGCATATAGTAGGTATTGATATTACGCACCGGCCTTCTTGACTTGAATTCAATTCATAAAAGAACCGAATAGATAAATTAAATTTGTTATTTAATTTCTAAATATCTCAATATTTTTTAACTTTAGCTCATATGTATCTTAATAATCTACTGTTCACTATTAAATACTGTATCCTATTCTGGAATAAAAATGCATTGTTACAATTAAAAAATCGAAGCTGACCTTCGCCTGACCTTCACAGCACCACCTATGTTAAATTTGATATAACAGTCTTCTGTCTCTCTTGACACTCTATAACTTTTGTATAAAATATTTTTTTATGGTTTGTACCGTTTACGAGATATTTCACTGCATTGTTTAAGATGGGCCGCCCTGTATATATACTTCTGTTTTTACGGGCCACCGGAGTGTAAAAAACGTGTTTTTGCTAGAAGTCTGTTCGCGTCTGTTTGTCAGCATGATTCCTATAAAACGGATCGAAACTAAATTTTGATTGAACGAATCGTTGATGATAATATATTTTAAAAAAACTCGGGTCGCAGTGCCAAACCCTGCCGACAATATAGTGTATTTGCAAATACAGGCCTTGTGGCTTTAATACGTGAACTTAAGTTTGTTTTTGGACAAAATAAAAAATTTAACCCCTTAATACATCCCTTAAAATAATATTTTTTTCTTAATTTCAATATTATTATCAATGCAACCTCTGTACCACATTAAATACACCCTTTCATAAGTAAATCCGTATCAACAAACCAGTGTTTTCATAAAATTTGAAAGTCCGGTCCTGTCGGGCCGATTTTATTAAAATTTTAGCAGCACGTTTTAATCTTTACTAAAGAGTTAAATTTCAATTTTGAAACGATTCTGACAAATTTTTCGGTATTTTTGGGCCCAAAAACTTTTTGGAACCCCTAAATACAACCCTGAAAATGGTCCGATCGGGCCCATTTTAAATAGGCTTCTTGCGGTGATGGGTTCCAATGTGTGTACCAAATTTCGTTTCAATCGATTAAGTCTGTCGAGAGTTATCGTGTACACACACACACACACACACACACACACACATATATATATATATAAACATTTCCAAAAATGGTGCCAAATTGTTCAGGAGGCTATGAAACGTCGAGAAATTTTGGTCCGACCCCTAGGTCCCGCCATCCGACCGACGCCAATAGTGTATGTGCCATATTATGGCAAATACACTAATAAATTCTGTAACAATTTGACCCAAATATTAGCAGACCATCGTGTTTTTCACTGAATCAAATATTTGTTTCTAATTATAGATAACCGAAAACAGATGTCATATTTTGAAGCTATAAATTTAAAAGTTGATTGTACTTTAAGTTGCGTGACAGTACCATAGTACACAGAGACTAATAAAAAATGAATGTACCTATTAATTTCGATCGAAAGAAATAAGATTTTTCACCACACTAAACAATTTCAGTAAAATAATTCACAGTAGATAAATAATTTTCCGATAAAAATCCAAAATTAATTATGTTTGTCGAATATAAAATGTGCGGGGGCCATCCCAACTTTTGGCCTAGGGGGGGAGGGCAAATTAGGAATTTCCTGTAAGTAAATAATTTATATTTAACTTATATTTTTTATAAACAATAAACTTAGGCTTTTTTCCTTGAAAATCCACGAAAAAATTATCAGAGCCCGCCATTTTGTTTATTTAAAGAAAAAACCTCAATCAGGCACTAAATTAACTATAAAACTAATGTAAAATGTTTTTTTTTTGTTTGATTCATTTTAAATTAACCAGTAAAATATGATGGTCACCGTTGAGCACGACTATGTGAGCTGTATGACTGTCACTTAACATAGTTACATATTAGTCCAGGTCCAGGGGGGGGCAGCTGCCCCCCCCCTCGGTACGCCCATGGTTTTATTCACGTCCGTTTAAATGTCTTATCTCATATAATGTATAAATTATACGTATGACCTTTAAAGGTCATCATATTCAAAATGGTGTGGTTTTCTTCACTCAAACAGATAAACAGCACTATTGTTATTAATTTCTAGATCTCCTACAGGATATAGGGATTTGGTTTGGGGGCGTGACCTAATCATCACATTTTGCCATATACAGTCGAACTTCGCAGTCCAATCTCGAGGCCCTAGGGCGTCGCGACACACAATTAGGCAACCTCTGGTTTATAGGATACCAAACAATACGTCATATTGGAAGAACAAATGCCTCATTGTTAAAAATTTGATTTCATTAAGCATGTCTGTAGAATGATTATCCTGTTATTGTTATTCCATTGTTTGTATAATTGTTTCTAGTGACGCAAAAACAAATGAGAAGAATAATAAAATGTTGTAATATCATTATGAATAAAATAAACACTTAAATATTCAAGAAGTGGGTAGACTTAGCAAAGTTCAAGAGGAACCTGGCTATATTTAGAAATAATTTTGGTTATATAACACGTTTTGTTTGATGCACAAAAGAATATAATTTTCTCTTGCTTATTTACTAGCTCATACATTAAATTGGGAACTAAATAAATAAATACCTACTTGCTATATTTTATTGACAATGTAATAAATAAATATGACCACACGACAGAAGTGAAAACTTCAGATTTTCTAATTTTAAAATATACAGGCTGTCCAAGACTTGCGTTGTCGGCCGATATATTGATTTTGGGTGAAGATAGAAAAAAAGTTTAAATACAAAAGTTGTATAAATTTTAATGGTGTATAACCTAAAAATATTTTTATACAGCCTGTCCCATTTAAGCGAGGCAGATCAAAGTTATGTTTTTTTAACCTAGCACCCTGTTTTTATTTGTTGTTTCAATTCTGCACCTAAATGTGAATAGAAATTGTAAGGGAAGCTATGCTCGAAAATTTGATATGAAAATGTCAAAATTACCTCAAAAACAGATAGCGATAGCCATGGAACTTGAACAAAATGATTAGAAATTATTCTGACAGCTAAAACGTCAGCATTTTGTTGAAGTTCTATGGCTATCACTATCTGTTTTTGAGGTAATTTTGACATTTTCATATCAAATTTCTGCCGTTACAAGGCATGCAAAATTAATTTTGTTTAATGATTTAGATGCAGAATTTTACGTTCTAAAACTTATATTTGAAGATATTTTTCCTAAAATAATTATGGAAACAGGAAATCGCGAAAGTTTTATTTTAAGGGTCAAATCCCTATGTGCAGTAGTCACGGTCACCACCCTGTATAAGAGCCAGCCTATAGATTAATACATAACTAAATACGGCGAGCTTAATAATTCTGAGGAAGCTTTTAGCATTATATTATATTAATGCTTTTAGTATTTAAGTATGGTTTAATTGATAATTAATGTCAAATGCACGGTACTTTTGTCTCTGTATATCAAGAAAGGAGCTTTTTAAAGTATAATTTTTTCGTAGAAAGTCTGATATTAAATAATAATTACAAGGAAGAAATATTTAATGAGATTTAGTGACTTTACAGAACGTTCACAGGATTCAAGCTATTAACTTATGTACAATTTTTTATTATGATCTACGTTTCATTGTTTCATTGCTTCGCTGAGGAAAAAGAAAATAAACTCCGAAACGTAGACTAGATGATAAAACCAGGGTGCTGTTTAATGAAACCAAGTTGCAACTGAAACTTTATTGCCATAACCCTAAACACTTTGTAACCCGAAAGTCGCCGAAAGTATAAAATTTTGTTTAAACTCTGCAGAGCTAAAAATGCACACCCCTCTAAGTTTGACACTGTATGATAGTAAAATATTAAAATAAAAAATAAATAGAGAAAATACAATACAATACAAAATAGGTGTGTGCTTATGACCACACGACAGAAGTGAAAACTTCAGATTTTCTAATTTTAAAATTATATATTATATATAATTTTTGAAAGAATATAACAAACATTAAAAAATATATAAATAAATATCATGTAGAATTTAGAAAAAAAATACGTCAAAAATTCTACGGTGCCATCAGGCTTGGAACCGAGGTTCCTATGCATACAACGCAAAGACGCTGCCTACATCGCTATAGGTGCAACTGCAGTGTAGCGCGCCATTTTTATGATATATAGGTATGTCAGCCGGGCACAGTTGTATGAGTGACCAGTCAGTACCCAGACGTATATTAACAGCATACTACAAATACGTGTTCGTGTTTGAGCCGAGTAACCCCGATGCGGCGAATCTCACCGTCGGGTTGCGAACGGGTCACTTTCGTTCACCACCCAGGCAAAGCGCGCCTAAGGAAGTTTTCACTTCAAAAATGTTAATAAATATCAAGTGGAATATGGAATAGTTAAAAATAGAAACTAACATTAATGCGTACCGCCCGGGTTCGAATCAGCGACCTACTGCGTATAAAGTAGCTGCAATACCTATACCCCTACGCCATGCATCCCGTTGTGTGTACTGCTATTTTTACAATATACCAAGTTGTCTGTTTGGAATGACGCAGTGTTCTGCAACAGTGTTGGTGTATACACTCAATTTTTCGATTGGACGTGACGTGACGTGACCTTGACATGCGTAACCGAACGAAAAAAACCGAGGCTAAAATGTTTCATTTAAAAACATTGTAGATGAATTATTGCTTGCGTTCCGTAATTACTTTTAGCTTCCTCAGGAAGAAGAAAATAGATTGCGAAAAGTAGAAAAAAATAAAACATCTCTTGGAAATTTTATCCATTTATTTCAGAATGTGTTAACGAGAATTATGTAGAAAATAATGACGAAAAAAGATAAATAGTAGATTATAGACGCTCGACAGCTGACGTCATGAGCGTCTATAATTGACTAAATAAGTCCACATATTGTCTGAATCCGACTTAATACTGGTGTTCTATCTATACCGTGAAATTGGACACCCCCTGGTATAAAGCAATGTATGTAATATTATGTAGATAGAATTTACAGGAATTGCGGGCACTTTATGAATCTGTAACAAACTTAATTATTATTCAATGTTAAATATCCCTTTTCACTCCCATCAAATAGGGCTGGAATAAACAGTAGGTTGTGTATTTATAGTGGCGTAATGACGTATGTTCCTGACGAGTAGTGACAGTAGTGAAGACGAGCGCCAGCGAGTTTTAAGCCACACGAATCATAATATCATTACGCACGAGATTGTATGGTATTTTTTGCTATTCCCCCTATACAATAGCTGCTTTTGTCTTGATTTTCAGTATTTTCAAAATGTTTGACATTTAATTTGTGGAGCAAACTTTACTTCTAATATTAGGCTGTCGCACACACAATCAGCACGAAGTTATTTTCCGCACACCGGCCTGTAAAGGATCACTTTAAATGCATGCATACATGCTTGTAAAGCAGTTATTTTATATAGAGTGTTGAACAAAAATTTTCTTACAGCATTTCTTAGTCGCCATACAAAAACGTTTCATTTGAATATAAAAAAAATTACTTATATAGTGTCCCAGAAGTAACGACGAGAAAGCGAGAAAGTATTTTTGAAAATTTTTCACATCCCTAGCGGTCACACTGCCCTAAATAACATAGTCTTGTGCCCGATTTTAATTAAATACAAGAAACAAGAATTTAGTATATGAAGTAAAAGAGATTGTACCATATTTAAGCAGAGGTGGATTTTCATGAATTAAAATATAAGACCGTTACGAAGGTCTTACTAGCGTAATTTACTTTAATAAAAACGTCAATTACTACCAGAAAATTGTTTCCTATGAACGTCTTTTTAAAAGTATTCGATAGTCGATACCGGAAGTTACCGATGGCACTCTTCAACTCAAATCCTTTTCCCTCGCCTAAAACCGATTATGGCTCTCCCGATGCTATTTTTAAAGCTAAAGGGTTTCGGGTATGCGCTAAATTTATTATACTGTATATTTCAAATTTGTTATTATTTTTATATTTACCATGTCTGAAAAATTCGACGCCTTGTAGTCTTTTGAACGAGATAAAATAATAACCGTCACTGTTGGCAAATGTAAAAGCTATCCCGGCATGTCAGCGTAATGCTGAGTCACTAGTCTTCCGCATGCAAAAGGCTGTGCTTATTGGGTCGCTCCGTGTACTCCGTGCGCACGACCCAAACTCACTGTAATCGCCCATTTCATGGTTTGAGACGCGGTTATAGTTTCACCTTGCTCCGCAAGTATCCCTTGTGTGACGGTGACGAACCTGAAGTTTAGGGTGCTTGTGGATGCAAAATTCTTTAAGGAATTTATCTTTTGCATAATAATAATAACAATAAAATGAAGGACCAAGCATCGCACTACAGATCCTACAGGTGAAAAATTGAAAAAAAATCCTGAAATATTACGTAATCTTTCATACGTAGCTAGAATTTTTACTTCCCACCTCTACTATGGTAGGGAAGTAATGGATTCAGTCCGAAAAAAATATTTCGAGATTTTAACAGATTTTCACGTTTTGAGACCCTAGCGATCGTTTAAGATCATTTTCTGACTGATGTCTGTATGTGTGTGTGTGTGTGTGTATGTGTGTGTGTATGTGTGTGTGTATGTGTGTGTGTATGTGGTCAATTTTTCGCCTTCGATATCTTAAGAACGGAACAACATACGGGCATGCCGATTATTCTATTGTGTTTATCAGCCTTTAACTTAGATCTGATTAGATTTTGAGTCAAATCGGTTCAGTGGATCCTGAGATATTCAAAAAAACGTCCTCAATGTCACGTATTAACATAGGTAAAAAAAAATATAAATGAATTCTAGATGTTATAATATGAAAAAAATGTAAATATTTTTTTTCTCTAAAATGTATAGTTTTCGAGAAAAAAAATATTTTACTAAAAAAAATAAAAATTGTACGTAAATCAAGGTAACCATGATTTTTGCTATATTAAGTTAGCCATCAGTAGATCACCAAACAAAAAAGAGGGCCATGCTTTTTTCAAAGAATAAAAATTAAATTGTGTTTTAAAGACCACCAACAGCTAAGGTTATTTGGGCCTAGTCAAAGAATAAAAAAAAGAGTGTTTATTTTTTGCAAATATTTACTAGGTGGGAAGTATAGGACTGGTCATCAGTCGAATTTTTTTTCAAAAAATTCGCCTGTAGGATCTGTAGTGTGATTCTTACTTCTTCATTTGGCGTTTACCCGAACCCTTTAGCTTTAAATATAGCGTCGGGAGAGTTGTAACCGTTTTTAGACGAGGGGAAAGGATTTGAAATGAAGAGTGCAGGGGGTAATTTTTGATAAGAATACTCTGAATAAAGACCGATTAACCTTTTCACTGCGCATTTATTTTACGAGAGTGCATGCTGTGTGCGAAATTTTTTCGGCTGTTCCGTATAGATACGTCTGGAGCAGTCCACTGTTGTTATCAGTGGGGTAAAATAATGAAGCTAAATCCCGTCATATCATATCAAATTGTTTTTTTTGCCTTTTTTGTTCAAAACATATGTTTTTATCAAAAACAGAACAGTCAGTGCATATATACACGTGTAAAACACGTGTACATACGCATTGAAAAAAATCACAACAAAGTTTAGAATTGGTGTTGTGCGTATATATACGGCGGTAGCAGTTTATCGCTGAAAAAAAATTCTGCGGTTAATCGCAAAAAACTTTCGGATTGGCCAGTATGATCTGGTAGGCGTTGCTCGTATATATACGACGGTAGTAGTTTATCGCTGTAAGTATTTTTTCCAGCCCGAACGTAAATATACGGCTGGAGCAGTAACCCAGGTAATCGTATATATACGTCTGGAGCAGTCAAAGGGTTAACACTGATCTGAGCTTAAATTGTTTTTTTGTTTCTGAAATTCCCCAACAGAGTTTCATTTCGCCCCTGTAAGTTACATGAAATTGTGTTAGGGAATATCAAAATGGCTTTGGTGGGTGTTTGCAAATACAATTATTAAATTTGCCTGTACTAAATTATACAGGAAACGTTTGACAGCGATTTTAATTTTAGAAGATTAAACGATATAATTATTTTTTAAATTAATTATTGTTATGATTGAAATATTTTTTTATATACTTCTAAGTGTTTGTTTATTTATGTTTTTAATTGTTTATTTTAAATTATTCAATGTTCCAGTAAAAAAAAATAGGACCGATAATTAAACAAATTTAAATAAAAAATACAATAAAAAAATTGGAGAGGTAAATTTTGTGTTATCAAAGGGATGATTCACACAAATTTTTAAAGTAGACAATGAAGAGGTCAGAGGAGTCTAGCCCTGCCTCTCCCGCCTAAACCTTTGATCCGAGGAATTTTTTGACGATTCTGTTAGGCCTGACGTATATACAATCAATTTTCAATCAATCAATTTATTTGTTTGGACTACGCATACTATCGACACTGTAGTTATACGACAAAGAAATCAAAAGATCGCTTCGATTGTCTTTTGACTCTTCTGTTGAACAACTATCGTCCAAAGCTGTGTATTAACGCTAGCATACGCTCGACTAAATAGTTGTTCGGCGACCCATTAGTTTAATAGTGAAATTATGGCACAATGCGCATTGCGCACCTCTAACAACTAAACAGTTTAGTCGAGTTGAAATCGCGACACTTACACAATTCGACTAAACTGTTTAGTCGTGGAAACAATTGTGTGTATGCGCCACAAGGTTTAACAATCGACTGGGTCCTGCAGTCAGGGTCCATTCTGATTGGTCGAATACCCCATTTTGATGTCGTTTGACACACGCACACACACCTAAACAAACGTAACAACTAACTAATGAACTTTGTATACTAATATGGATAGTTGATAGCGATTAAAAAATGGGTTTTGTATGTGGAGAATGTTCAAACACATATTCCTCAAGACATTTCAAAATAAAACTTAATTAAAATTTATTTTTCCATTCCAAATTCTCAAGAACACTGTTACTATATAAATTTTTTGGACATCCTATAATATCTCAAATAATAATATTAAATTAAGTTTTATTTTGAAATGTCAAAAAATTGATCGACTTTTATAAAAAGAATTAGATTACAAGCCTTATCTGAAGTTTTCATTCTAATTTTGTGAACATTAATGCCTGTCTTGAAGAATATGTGTTTGAACATTCTCCACATACAAAACCCATTTTTTATCGCTATCAACTATCCATATTAGTATACAGAGTTCACTAGTTAGTTGTTACGTTCGTTTAGGTGTGTGTGCGTGTGTCAAACGACATCAATATGGGGTATTCGATTAATCTGAATGAACCCTGACTGCAGGGCCTAGTCGCTTGTGTATGCGCCTGGAGTGCTATTGTGTAACTTTTGTGAATTTGTTCAATGTTCATTTTCACATTTTCATGTCACGTGAAAATTTTCACTCAATTGTGTAACATATGGAATCACACGTGGAATTACTAGGCCACAAACTAGGGATTTTATTTTTTTTTTGATATTTTCACTTTAAAAATTCAAATTAATGCGGATATGAGGTTATTATATTATGCGGTGTTTGACAGATAAATAACAATGAACGTAAAGAGAATCAAAAAATATATAAATAAAGTGAAATTTGTAATTTAATTTATCGATCTTATATTATATATTCATAATGTGTTTTTGCGTATAATTATGTTTAAAAATTAAAGAGAAATTTATTTTTAAATTTATGTATTATAAATAAATATATAAATTCATAATGTGTCTTTGCCTATCATTATGTTTAAAAAATTAAGATATTTCAAATTTGTGTATTAACGTTTATTGCATTTCTTTTATTATCTATAAGAACAAAGCTGTCATGTTAACGTATTTTTATATGTGTCCTTTTTCAATTCAATCTCTGTCTCACTCTTATTTCACGTTTCACTGACAAATTCGATGGCGAATAATTTCACGTGAAGTAGTTCACTTTTCACTTGTGTGGAAAATATTCAATCGCGTGAGCAAACTCACATCAGTGAAATCACTAAAAACGAGTTACACAATAGGTACCCAGGTTTTATATTATTAAAACAATTATGTATTTACGTAATTTCTTTTGTTTCTAGGTCATTGAATGCAGCAGTGCTCTATTCACATACGATTCGTAGTTTGAAAACATTTTATCAACGGATAAACAAACAGCCGTGTCAAGTAACAGCTGATAATGATATCCACTCTGAAAACGGTCTGCATACCAGGAAAACACTGATATTTTTGTGTGTGTGTTGAAGTGCTGCGAACATTATTGACAAAAAAACATTTAGTGAAACAATTGCAATCTAAAACAATCGATGCAATTTGTAACAAATAAGTGAACTGCGTTTTAATTATTTGTAACCTACCTTTTTTCTTTTTTTTTTTTAATTATGTTCAGCATGTTTTTAATAAATTTTGAAATACAATATTTATATTTCGATTTCAAACATAAATTTGAAATTAAATCGCACAGACTAAAAATTTATAAACAAAATGAGTTTTTCGTAGTTTAAATTTGTGCGAATGTTTATTTGAAATGAAATTGAAATTAAGTAAAATATTTAAACGTTAATATTATATAGAAGTGTTTACAAACTCGCGAATTTAATAAAAACGCGTCAAAGGAACGTTCTTGAAAATTTGTGTAAACTGTGAAAAGGTGTTTTCAATCAATAAAAATAGTTTTTTTTATGTGGTGTTTTTAATAAAAATAAAGTATTAATGTTATCATAAAATTGGAATATTTTTGGAAATCAGCTGTAATGAATTATTTTTTTAATTTTACTGTGATGGTTGTAAGATTGTGCGCCATTAAATAAAAAAAAGGATTTTTTTCGGCAGTGTCTGTGATAATTTTGAGAAGAAAATGGGCTGTGGACAAAGTAAACTTAACATTTATCCAAGAAAATCGAAAAGCAAAAATTCTAAAAAATCTGGTAAGTCAATTTTTATTTATCTTTATCTAGAAATTGTGACCATGTTTTTTATTGAAACGTATATTTCATAAAGAATTTTTGCAAATCCGCATTGCGGAAGAAAAAATTAGAAATTAAAAAAATCTTGCCTGAATTTTTATTATTATTATATCAAAAGTTATTTTGGTAAATTAACGCAAATTGAAATGATTATTCACTGCCTGTTAAAAAAGACTCAAGTGATAACCTGGCCATTTTTTTCGGAAATAGTAGATAAACGGGCCATCGTACGATAAAAATGCACATGAACAAAAATATTGAGAATAAAATTTGCAACACAAAAGTTTCTATCGATTTTTGTCATAAATGCTATCGTTTTTGCTTAATCGAAACTAGAATTATTCACCCCCAGTTAAAAACACTCGAACAGTTTTTCGGGAATAATGGATAAACGGTCCATCTGACGATAAAAGTATATAAGAACGAAAATATTTATAATAAAATTTGCAACAAAAAAGTTTTTATCGATTTTTGCCATAGAAGCTATAGTTCTTACTTAATCGAAACGTGAAGTAGCTATATTTACCCCCAGCTGTTAAAAAAACACTCGAGTGATTACAGTTTTTCGGAAATAATGGATAAACGGCCCATCTGACGATAAAATTGTATATGAACGAAAATATTGGGAACAAAATTCGCAACAAAAAAGGTTTTATCGATTTTTGCCATAGAAGCTATAGTTCTTGCTTAATCGAAACGTGAAGTAGTTATTTACTCCTCTGTTAAAAAAACTTTCGGGTGATTACAATTTTTCGGAAATAATGGATGAACGATCCATCTAACGATAAAAGTGTGTATGATAGAAAATGTTGAAAACAAAATTTGGACAAAAAAAGTCTACTTATATGTATTTTTGCCGTAGGAGTCATAATTCTTTCTTAATCGAAACGAAAAAGGGAGTTTCTAGTAAAATCGTTAACTAATAATTATGTAGAGAATTGTATTCGCGTCTGGCAGCATCTGTGAAAGGAAATCAGCAGGTCAGGTTCAGAAAACAAAACATACTCGTCAAATAATAATATGATGATGGATGATGCATTGAGTGGGTATACTATTTGATAAACATGGTATTTTATGTCGTTCAAACATTTCCATCGATTTCAAACCAGTGTTGGCTAAATTGAAGATAAAATTTCTAGATCTGATTTTAATAGAAAGGCAATTTTATTTTTCGCGAATTTATAAGATTTATTTATGTTGGTAATGCGTGTATTGAAAATGCAACACACACTTGTTTTCGGGGACGAAAGTTGATTTTTTCATGCTAATGACGTAAAATAAAAGTCGCGCATGCGCAAAGTGTTTCGTACCTTGGGAAATTCTTTTCGGATCGAAACTCGAAAGTAAGCGAAAGTGGTGCCATCGTACGCGATTATTGTAAACTATATCTGACAATTCACCTAACCTAACCTAATCAATTTACGGTAATTTTGTAATTTAAGGTAGTTCTTTTCTTAATACAAAAAATACCGTGTGTTACTCGGACAGAAAGATTTATTTAGTAAAAATTTTTAAAAAACATCGAAAAAGTGTACACATTATTTTTTTTTCGAAAGACGTATCAATTTTTTGGTGTTATTTATTCAAGGCCTTATTTTTGTGAAGATGCTAAGGGAGGCATATTAAAGTGTTCTGAGTAAGGGATTTTACTAGATAGCGGTATGGGAGGGATGCAGACTGCCCCCAACATGTAACAAAAAAAATGGTCACAATTATTATTGCTTCAAGGCTGAAATTGTTTATATATCTTGTCGGTGACCCAATGATGCCATAATAATATTTGCAGATCGGTTTGTCAGTATTAAAAGGGTGGCAGATCACCCTAAACGTGTCATGTACCCGACGAGATTTATATTATTAGTTCAAGGTTAAAATTTTAATATGTTGTTACGGCGACTGTTTTAAGCATATATTTCAATTTGCATAACAAAATGTCGGTATTAACCCCCTTGCAGAACGATATAAACACCTAAGCGTGCAAGTTTCCTCTAAGAGAGGGGGTTAATCCCGACATTTTGTTCTACAAATTGAAATATATGCTTAAAATAGTCGCCGTAATAACATATTAAAATTCGAAAATATTCGAACCTTAAACTAATAATATAAATTTCATCGGGTACATGACACGTTTAGAGTGATCTGCCACCCCTTTAATACTGACCAATCGATCTGCAAATATTATAATGGCATTATTGGGTCACCGACAAGCTATACAAACAATTTCAGCCTTGAAACAATAATAATTGTGACCATTTTTTTTGTTACATGTTGGGGGCGGACTGCATCCCTCCCATACCGCTACCTAGCAAAATACCTTACTCAGGACACTTTAATATGCCTCCCTCAACATCTTCACAAAAATAAGGCCTTAAATAACTAACACCAAAAAATTGTCACTAGCTTTTTTCGAATATCTTGCGCCCCCCTGGAGTCGGCGCCGATGATGACGGTTTATTTTTGACTTTGCCAAACAATATGCATACAGATCTCGTTCCACAGTTGCAAACAGATTTTAATACAGTAGACGTCCGATATTTGATACCTCCAAATTCGCGTTTAAAAATTAACTAATTTAATCAGTGTTACTAACCAGAAGTCAAACATGCATAATTAGATATATTCGTCTATATTATATTGTATATAATAAATTTTCGGTCCGGCTTCGCCGGAGTATATTTTATTTTGACAACGATATATAATCAAGACCATATACTTATCACTTTGTATCTGAACTAATATTATAAAGAGAAAAGATTTGATTTTTTGTATGTTTGTTTCTTGGTTTGTAATGAATAACCTCAAAAACTACTTAACTAATTTTAAAAATTCTTTCACCTTTAGCCTATTAGCGAGTAACATGGGCTGTATTTTATTAATTATAAATTCATAGCACTCGGGCGAAGCCGGACCGGGCCGCTAGTCTTTTATAGTGGTTCCTGAGATTACCAGCGAGAAAATCGTAAAAAGGGGATCTGTCGCGGCACACACGACCGAAGTAAAACTTGTTATGTATGAATAATATTTTTTTAAATACCTACTATAAAAATGAATTGATTAGAATGAGTCAGGTAATTTATTTAGGGTTGTCATGGTAATTCGCGTCACACTATTTTTGTCACCCATTTTCGTTTCATCGAGTCAGTATTTTACCCTTCAAATCGTCGAGGCAGTGCCGCCTAAGAAGTTTTACTTAAAAAATCGGGTGCTATTTGGTCGGTAGCATACATTGATCAATTCGTGGAAAATCGGATAGTTTCCGAACGCATGTAACATTAATTCGTAAAATGTTGGATATAGCTTTAATTCGTAAAAAATCGGATAATATTTTATTTGTATACAGCGTGCACTTATATTCATTCGTGGAAAGTCGAATAGTTTCCGAACGCACCAAAAAATATTTCGTAAAATGTTGGATAGCATTAATTCGTAAAAAATCGGGTAGTATTTGATTTGTAGTATACGTTCGTGGAAAGTCGAATAGTTTCCGAACGCATCTAACATGCATATTTATTAATTCGTAAAATGTTGGATAACATTAATTCGTAAAAAATCGGGTAGTATTCTGTATTCGATTTGTAGCAACTCTTAAATTCGTGGAAAGTCGGATAGTTTCCGAACGCATCTAACATTAATTCGTAAAATGTTGGATAGCTGCATTCGTAAAAAATCGGGTAGTATTTGATTTGTAGCATACACCCATCAATTCTTAGAAAGTTAGTTTCCGAACGCCTCGAAGATGTCTTTATAATTATTCGTAAAATGTTGGATAACATTAATTCGTACAAAATCGAGTAGTATTCGATTTGTATTTATTATTCGCAAGAAGTCAGAGGTAGTTGCTGAATGCATCTTACGTGAACTCATCAATTCTTTGAATTCTATGAATTTTTAAATGGAACAGTACTGTACGAAAGATGCCGTCTGGAGGAGGCCCATTATTAACTACGCTGACTACAAACATCAATGACAAGTAGCCTTTGTAGTTGTAGTTTTAAGACACGTGTTATGATTGAAGTGTTGGTTAAACATAATTGCTATTTTTGATTTGTGTAAATACTCCATGACATCCATTGCACGCAAAATATATTACGTAGCTCTATGTTATGTATCAACTATAATAATAGTATAACGGTTCGAAAATAATTATTATCCGTGTATCATACAGGTTCCATGCGTCTTGATCCCCGAACAAAATATCCCCGACAAAATATCCCCGACAAAATATCTCCGACAAAATATCTCCGACAAAATATCCTGGACAAAATATTCCCATGACAAAATATCCCCGAACGAAATATCCTAGCGACAAACTATCTCCAATTAAAAAAGACAGAAAACAAATTTATTGATAGAAATAAATTAAATAAGAACAAGTTAATTATTAACAATGAATATTTATTGAAAAATAAATTCGACCCGATTCGTTTGATATTAAGTCTATTTATAAAAAAAATAACGCTGAATCGACTCCAACACCCCTAATTTAATTTCAAATAATATAAACAGCATCTGAGAGATTTTTGATTTTTCTTAAAAATGCCAAAAGTAAGAAGCCCCCCTCTTTGTACAAATTTGCGAAATTTTTGAAAAATAAATTCGACCCGATTCGTTTGATATTAAGTCTATTTATAGAAAAAATAACGCTGAATCGACTCCAACATCCCGCACTTTTAATTTCAAATAATATAAACAGCATCTGAGAGATTTTTGATTTTTCTTAAAAATGCCAAAAGTAAGAAGACCCCCCTCTTTGTACAAATTTGCGAAATTTTTGAAAATTAAATTCGACCCGATTCGTTTGATATTAAGTCTATTTATAGAAAAAATAACGCTGAATCGACTCCAACACCCCGCACTTTTAATTTCAAATAATATAAACAGCATCTGAGAGATTTTTGATTTTTCTTAAAAATGCCAAAAGTAAGAAGACCCCCCTCTTTGTACAAATTTGCGAAATTTTTGAAAAATAAATTCGACCCGATTCGTTTGATATTAAGTCTATTTATAGAAAAAATAACGCTGAATCGACTCCAACACCCCACACTTTTAGTTTCAAAGATATAATAAACAGTATCTGAGAGATTTTTGAGTTTTCTAAAAAATGCCAAAAGTAAGAAGACCCCCCTCTTTGTACAAATTTGCGAAATTTTTTAAAAATAAATTCGACTCGATTCGTTTGATATTAAGTCTATTTATAGAAAAAATAACGCTGAATTGAGTGAACGATTTAAATTGCGGAGCTTGTTTTTCAGGAAAATCGTGGAAATTTTAAATAGTTGAGGGAACGATTTAAATAATTGAGGGAACTATTAAAATAAATTATTGAAGGAACGATTTAATTTGGGGAACTTGTTTTTCAGGGAAATCGTGGTAAAATTGTAAAAATAGTGGAGGGAACGATCTATTGTGAATACATTTAATACGAGGATATTTTGTCATATAGATATTTTATACAGGTTTATTTTGTCATGGGGGACATTTCGTCCGAGGATATTTTGTCCGGGGATATTTTATCATGGATATTTTGTCATTGGGATATTTTGTCGGGAATATTTTGTTCGGGGATCAAGACGCCTGATATACCGTCATACACTCATATTATATAGTTACTAACAAGCTTAATGGAGCGGAAAAGCAATGAAACAATTTATTTTTATTGTAGATTATAGACGCGTCGACAACTGCAATGAAACAATGTAAATCATACCCGTCCCATGAGAAAGTTGGTTTTTTGCAAGTTTTTCCTATATAACTAAAAATAAGTGTTTAAACAAATTGAGACACACAGCTGAACGAGAAAGTTAGTGCTGTGCAGCCCCTCCATTTATTTTTTACTGAATTGTTGCTTTTATATTTTGATTATAAATATGTCAGCTTATGCTTTACACATGTTGCAAAATGAATTTATTGTTGATTACAAGTTCAAACATTGAAGTACCTACGTAAGTCCGAAGAAAATTATTAAAATCACTTACTCAATAATAAGAAATATTTCAACGCATTTGTAAATTGATGAGTAAATCTCCATTCACAATAACTTTTTGCTATTCACAATAACTTTGTAACGTATGGTCGAAACTCGAAACTGTTTGAAAAAATGTTACTTTCCCTATGTTCGGTGAAACCGTTTACACCCTGTATATTATAGCCACACCAAAAAAAACAAAAAAAAAATTCGACTGATGACCAGTCCTATACTTCCCACCTAGTAAATATTTGCAAAAAATTAACACTCTTTTTTTATTCTTTGAAAAAAAAGCATGGCCCTCTTTTTTGTTTAGTGATCATGGCTAGCTTAATATAGCAAAAATCATGGTTACCTTGATTTACGTACAATTTTTATTTTTTTTAGTAAAATATTTTTTTCTCGAAAACTGTACATTTTAGAGAAAAAAAATATTTACATTTTTTTCATATCATAACATCTAGAATTCATTTATATTTTTTTTTACCTATGTTAATACGTGACATTGAGAACGTTTTTTTTAATATCTCAGGATCCACTGAACCGATTTGACTCAAAATCTAATCAGATCTAAGTTAAAGGCTGATAAACACAGTAGAACAATCGGCATGGCCGTATGTTGTTCCGTTCTTAAGATATCGAAGGCGAAAAATTGACCACATACACATATACACACATACAGACATCAGTCAGAAAATGATCTTAAACGATTGCTAGGGTCTCAAAACGTGAAAATCTGTTAAAATCTCGAAATATTTTTTTCGGACTAAATCCATTACTTCCCTATACCATAGTAGAGGTGGGAAGTAAAAATACAAAAAAACTTCAGCGTCATCGTCGTATAAAACAATATTGTGTAAGTGCACTTTAGTGACGTGGCAAGCACAGCATACATAAATTAAGTTATTTTATTTTATACATGCATAACTTGGTTTGCATAAAGCATGTGTGCAAATTGAAGAACGTATACGAAAGCATTTGAATATTCTTATTGCAAAGTTTCAGAATCAAAGTACAGTAGAATTTGGAACGTACATTAAATATCGACTATTTTACAGTAGACTCACTAATCTGGACCGATGGTAAGTATCCCGTATCAGCGTGGGGGAAGAACATTAGAACGTCCGACATCTTGTATGAACCTTTTCCGGGGCATGCGCATATCAATACAGATAAATAAAATATAGAATTGTCTGTGTGTGATTTTCGAATTTTTAGCTTTTAAATACCTACTTTTCCCGTTTGCATTCTCAATTACTAAACCAAATCTAATATTAAAAAATTTTGTAGGTTATGTCCGTCTGTACGAACGGATTTAACTCAAAAACTACTCAAACTATTGACATGAATTTTACACAGGATATAGATAGTAACCTTGGGATCATCTTAATCTTTGTTTCATCGTGATATCTCAAATGGTTCAAAGATATGATGATGACTAGGGATGTAGATATTGGATTTCGTGAAGTGGTTGGTCTGCAGGTATACCTATGATAGTAAAGAAGCGTTTTCGATTAAATTGTACACGGCGCCATCTATAGTTCAGTAGCAGAACTCAAATAACGGAGAGGGCAGTATAGCCTAGTGGTTGGCATGCTTGGTGCCGCAACCTCTATAAGACTGGACTGCCGTGGTTTCGAATCCCACCTGCGCTCATGGATGTTTTGTGATGTTATTTAGTTTTAAGTTAGTAGTTATTTAGTGTAGTTGAAAGACGCTAATGACCTTAGATGTCGACGCGTGTATAATCTACAATAAATAAATCAAATAACGGAGATTAGGATAGTTTATAATTTGACAACCTGGCAAAATATTAATATACGTGAGCGGAACCACGGGTAGCCGCTAGTTATTAATAAGAATACTAATAGACGACCCACTCAGATTCAGTGAAAAGCTTCTTAACTGTTGTGGAGACGTTAAGTAGAGCTTGTTTACGTCTTTCAAAGTTGTAACATCTGGGCCCTGTTAGAGAATATAAACTACGGCAAGTACGAAGTTTGTATAAAATGGACGTGTTGTTAAGTTTGTGTTGAAAGAAGCTACAAGAATAAATTACCTTTGAACAGGAAAACAGAAAAGTTTCTTTTGAATTCAAAGTCGTTTCAACAATTAATTTAATAAAACAAACTTAACAACATATGACAAATTAATAGATATATAGATATTTGAAATATTAATAGTTCTTCTAAATATTTTAAGATTATACAGTTCTTAGATTCAACCGCGACATTAGCTCTCGTATGTGAGAAGGTTCGTCTCTAACCATACCTAATTTAAAATTAGCTCTCACATATGTTGTGATATATTGATACAAAATGTTTCATAAAGGAAGCAATTGATTGTTAAAGACATGTACCTGTAGAGTGAAGCTAGCTTTAGGTAAAATCGATTATTAGTGTATTTGCCATATGGCACATACACTATTGGCGTCCGTAGGATGGCGGGACCTAGGGGTCGGACCAAAATTTCTCGACGTTTCATAGCCTCCTGAACACTTTGGCACCATTTTTGGAAATGTCTGTTTATATATGTATATATATATATATGTGTGTGTGTGTGTGTGTGTGTGTGTGTACGGGCTATAACTTTCGAAAGAGTTAATTGATTTTTACGAAATTTGGTAGACACGTTGAAATCCATCACCGCACGAAGCCTATTTAAAATGGGCCCAATTGGACCATTTTAAGGGTGGTTTTTAGGGGTTGCAAAAGGTTTTTGGGCCCAAAAATACCGAAAAAAATTTCAGAATTGTTTCAAAATTGGAATTTAACCCTTTGGCAGAGATTAAAATGCGCTGCTAAAATTTTAATAAAATCTCCCCGACAGGTCCGGACTTACAAATTTTATGAAAACACTAGTTTGCGGATAGTGATTTACTTACTGAAGGGTGTTTTTAATTTGGTACAGAGGTTGCATTGATAATAATATTGAAATTAAGAAAAATAAATTATTATTTTAAGAGATGGATTAAGGGGTTAAATTTTTTATTTTGTCCAAAAACAAACTTATGTTCACATAATAACAGCACAATGCCTGTATTAGCAAATACACTATATTGTCAGCAGGGTTTTGGCACTGCGACCCGAGTTTTCTTATTTTATTATAATCGATAAATTAACCTTATTCTTTTGGCATGGATAGGCCTATATACTTTTAGTGTAAAAATATATATCGATATTGCCATATTTTAGTAGCATCTAGTGATCTAGATAACAAACGAAATGTACATAATATAATATAATTATTGCGTTATAGTTAAATATTTACACCCCCAGTTTGTCACGATCCTGAACATGGCGCATGCAATATAAAGCACGAAACAAGATGAAAATGCAAATTGTATTATGTACGTATCAGTTACGCTTTAGAAATCTTGTCTGAATTCTTCGTTCCGAAATTACGTGTTCATATTTACCTAAAATGTTATTCCGTTGAATTTTTGAAAGAATTTGCATACAGAAATTGTCGCTTTATACAATTTTCTGCAAGCTATATCCGTCATATTATGGATTCGCTTTAAGCCTTTCTAACTTTTTGTTTTATTTTATTTTCGTTTAATAAAGTTATTAAATTATGAAGGTGTCAATTGGGTTTTCAATTTATTATTAAACAAGCCGTGAGGTGGGTCGTTTATTAGGACTAAAGTGCGACCCTTGAGGTCCACACGACGAACTTCCCAGTTTGATAAATATTTAATAATAATAATTAAATTAGATATTACACAGAAAAGTAATCATTAAAACATCAATAATTAAAAAAAATAAAAAAAAAAACGGCTGAACCGATTTTTATAAAATTTATGTCGAATCAAAATGACATTAACACGCCTCGATTGACACCCTTACGAAGTCGATATAATTTTTTATTCGCGAGATATTGTGTAAAATCTACTTTTTTGGAGTCTTATTTGGTTAAGAAAAAAGAACGGCCGAACCGATTTTGAAAACATTTCTTTCAGATTATATTTACGTTAATACGCGTCGATTGCCACCCTAACGTAGTCGATATCATTTTTCATTCTCGAGATTTCGTCTTAGAAAGAAATAGACACATACGTACGTACACACACACACAGGCATCTTTCTAAAAATAGTGTAGTGACCTTGAAACATAAAAATTTGTTATACATTTTGATTTCGATTTTCGGACCCATTACAATAACTTCCAATGGGTAAGTTAAAAATAAAAAATTTAATTTCCTAGAACCACAGTTTCGGCTCTTTTTAGATCTTTTCATGTTTAGGATTTTTCACATCATACACGGATTTCCAAGAAACTCTATGCCGAATTTTAACTTTTTATAGGTTACTGGGAAGTACTAAAAAAACCACAAGAAGAAAAAACAAACACATGCGGCATTGATTTTATATTATAGACTATAGTTCAGTTCGGAAACAATAGATACTAACAAGTTTACTGGAGCGGAAAAGCAATGGAACAATCAAGCATGCCTGTTCATTAATTTACCATTGTTGGGTCTTTTTGAGACAACCATCAATATCTACCCTACATTATCGTCTGTCGACCACAACATTGTTTTACTCTGATGACCTCAGCTGTTGAGCGTCTATAATTTACACAACATTATTTTGTTTTGGCAGGTTCTTTTGAAACAAACAAGTTAATAAAACAAGGTGAAAAATTCTTTCGGGCTGATGAATGAACAAAACAGATATTTGCCAAAAACTCGAAAACGCTTGGTTTTGTAAACAAATGTTTTAGACAAAAACTAAAGATAATTAAATTCTCTACAAAAAATGTGTCTATGACATTTTATGTAACTGTAACCATTCTTGCGATAACGCACGGTAAACAAAATCAAGACAAGTTGAGTTCTTTCGTTGCGAATACCTATCTCATAAACGACAGCTTTGACAAAAAAATGTTCAGGAAGGAAATTGCAAAGCAGACATTTTTCTATACGAGAAGTGTGAGTGGCGGATTCAGGGGGGGGGGGCTTAGGGGGTTCAAACCCCCCCGAAATTTTTGACAATGGAAACCGGCCGTGAAAGTCTACACAAAGTTAATAAAAAATTTTAATGTCGTGATCAGACGTATTTAGACCTATCTTGATGAAATCAAATTTCATTGTGTTTTATTTATTTTATAATTTTACATAAACATCATCAATGATTATTAAATATCATCAAATAAATCTACTTATATACCATGCATAAAAACTGTGCCGCTTGTATTGCATTGTGAAATACAAGTGTATGAGTGAGTCACTACCTAGAATTTCCGACCTATAGACTACGAAAAAACCACTATTATAAGATGATAAAATTTATTCCTACAATTTATAATCAAGAGATTTACATTTATCTCCGAACTAACTTTTATCAAATAGGATCCAATCGCCGATGTATAGATTATTGCAGATTATAGACGCCCGACAACTAAGTTATTTACGTAAAATTTAATTTTCAGTCGAGCGAACTGGCTTAAATACGAATATAAAATGCTATATGAGTCTGAAATTTAAATTGGATTACAACGGGAGTTGGTTGTAAACTGGGAGACTTTGTCACTGGGAAATGGGGATGATGGGGCTTGTTGTGGTACGACGTCGGGACAGAGGATGGGGAAGTTATACGTTCACAGAGTTTATTATCGTATTAAATGGCCCGCGGCGATTAGACGTTGAACACACTGAACTAAAGCATTTCAGTACAGTGAAGTTTCAGATCAAATGAAAATATCACGTTTATTACAAGCTTTTATTTAACTTACAATGTTTGTATGTTAGTTTGTGTGTTTATTTGTTTTAGGTCCAATCTTGGAAGTCAATTTTGAACGACTTCCACGTATCCGATCGATTTGAAATTTTGTACATATATGTATTTCTGATGACAATACATTAATAAATCGTTTTTAGAATTAAATTCAGCCCCTAAGGTGTTCAAACGAGGGTGTAGGGTTTTTTTGACTAATCAACGTCCAGGCCAAATCGCTGAAGCTATAAGAAACTTGAAATTTGGACAGTAGATTCCTTTTCTGACGTAATTATCCACTAAGATGGGGATTTCTCGAAATTCAGCACTGAGGGGGATCAAAAGGGGGTAATTTCCGGTAAAAAATATTCTTAAGTTAAAAACTAGAATTATAATTTAGCGGAACTGGCTATTAAACTTGAAAGTTAATTCCACTTTTACAATATCGCGCCTATAGTCCACTGGATGACAACAGAGATGACGAGGATCAAGAAGTAGGCTTCACTTCTGGATGAGCACTGAGTTAAAAAATAATAGAGGCGCTATACCTTATACAACTGCTTATACAAAGTTGAAACCAGGTCTGACATCACAGGGGACAACAAACATGGCGGCCAAACACGGGATTGATTAAAGAATATTATTCTCTTCTTCTCCTTCTCACATATAAAATGAATTAACTGACTAAATATGCACTGTAAGAAATGAGAAGGCCGATTACATAGATTATCGACGGTCCATTTGTAGCCAGCGATTAATCTGGTAATAGGCACACAAAGAGACAATGGCGTCGCAAACAGGTATCGCCTGCACATCGCGTAGATTCCATAAAAACACATTGCGCATGCGTGGTTACTAATTTTACATTACTTTGTTTTGTATTCATCCATTTTATATATGTAACTATACATTTTATTTTGTAATTTTTACACACTTTATTGGAATATTACACAAATTATGTAATTTTAATTTACTTTATGTAAAAATCACAAATTTGTTTAACTTTACAGTAAAAGTCCAAGTTTTTATGAAGTTTTCTGTGTAAAAATGAATAATAATGTAAAGTCGACACTTAGAAAATCGAGCGAATTCTACCTTAATTTTCAAAGTATTTTTACATCCATTTTTTACAGTGTGGTAACTGGATTCACTTTTAAATACTTGTAGCATATCTCCATAACCTCTTAACTCAGTGTTGATGAGTATCACTGGCGATATAGTATTACGTTACTACCAAAAAGGAATGAGCAATGAGCGAAAATAGCGAGGTGCATTCACAGACGTAGCAAGACTGGGCAGCTAGTTAACAAATATTGTAAACATTTCAGAGACATAAATCGTGTGTAATTCACTAAAAACACACACACACATTACATACTTATTTAAAAATTCTTTTATCGTGGAAAAATAACGCGTCTGCAGGTTTAAACAAACATGACAAAGCGCATGAGCAAAATAAACATAAACAAAACACGCTAGTATGTCCACATACCGACTGAATATGAGTATACACAGTTATATGTGTGGTCTGGAGGCAAGAGTGGTTATGTCGAATTTATGCTAAAACACAGTTATGTATTGTTCATTAATGAAAAGAGACGGCACTGCTGATCATACGCCTCGAAGCACCTTCCGTATCTTCAGACTCGTGTTTAAGGGCTCTAAAAAATAAAAAATGCAAGGCACCGAACACGAAAAGGGCACGTTTTCTCAATTTTTCTGATCGAAGATTAAAAAAAAAATAGATATTTGCGAAAAACTCGAAAACGGTTGGTTTTGTGAAAAAATGTTTTAGACAAAAAATTAAAGATAATTAAATTCTCTACAAAAAATGTGTCTATGACATTTTATGTAAATGTAACCATTCTTGCGATAACGCACGGTAAACAAAATCAAGACAAGTTGAGGTCTTTCGTTGTCTCATAAACGACAGCTTTGACAAAAAAATGTTCAGGAAGGAAATTGCAAAGCAAATTTTTTCTATACGAGAAGTGTGAGTGGCGGATTCGGGGGGGGGGATTAGAGGGTTCAAACCCCCCCGAAATTTTTGGCAACGCATAGAACGCATAGAAAAGGACATCCGATTCAAATCTTAGCGGCGTTGGGCGTTGCATATTTTCGAAATTTTTTTATATTTTCGCGTGTAAAAAATTGATTATATATAATGTATTTGTACATAAATATTTTGAACCCCCACCAAAATATTTTTCTGAATCCACCCCTGAGAAGTATCAGTATTTTAGCGAGCAGTTTTGGTTTTCGCCCACAGATAATGTGTTCGTGTTTCATTTGTTTACGCAATTTTTTTTTATTTCTGTTTATCAAATATGAACTCTGCAGGTATTGTTAATTATTAATTTAATGATAATTAAAATTTGCTTTGTAATGTAAAATAAACTACGACTAATTATAAAAAAAAACTGTTTGAAAGTTTTTATTTGACAAAAAATGTAAGTGCGAATGTTGAACTTTAGAATTTTCTTGCCTCTGAAATATATTTTTCAGTTCAAACATTATTTTATACATCAAAGGCAACTGATTAAGTAAAAACATACATAATTTATAAACCTTTGCCCCATCGTTTTAAAATTGAACATTCGTGGTTTAAATTTTTGTGGTTGAATTTCTGTTACGCATTTTCACCACATTTTAAAACAAGGATCAGTGACGTAACTATCGCTGTTCGATGTGGGGCGCAGTCCTGCCCAATGGGCGCAAAAAATATAATAATAATAATATACAAAAACACACACGGAATTTCAACCGAAAAGATGAAGGCCTCAATCTCAGTAAAACCAGCACTCCGACATACAAAACCAATGACCAGTCGTACAAGGATGGAATACGACCGAGTAGAGAACTCATCCCCACCACTACACACAGCGCAGTTAACCAATTACAGAGAGACGGACTACGACCGAACAGAGAACACACTGGTACTAGGCATAAAAGAAGGGAGGACACCAGTCACTGACACACTGACCTGTGAGCCGCCAAGGAGGACACTTCGACCGCTGCCATATCGCCTTTGAGAATGTCTACCGCAGTTGTAGACGAAACGTCAGGTAGAAATAACACCGGACCACGGTCTACAAGCCCGGAAACCATGAAGACTTGGAATAATATAATAATAATAAAAATAATACCTTTTTTGTTGCGATTTCACACAAATTGTGTATTTAAGGGCGCAAAAATGTACTCGCACACGGGCGCCAACTGGTCGAGTTACGCCACTGAGTTAAGGATTGAAACCGAGTAAAAAACAGTTTCATTTCAATTACCAAAACCGAGACCATTATTTTAGCCGAAAAAAAAACGAAATCAAAACAAAACGAATCGTGGAAACCGGTATAAATCGGTTTTCATGAACATTTTTATTTTTCATTTTTGCGGTGGAAAATTCCTGAGTTTCGCGAAAATCCCAATTTTTAGAACTTTTCTAACTCGAAACTTTTTTACTTTTGATATTTCATTTTTTTTTGTTATTTTCAATTAGGTAATAGTTTCTATTATTATTCACTTTTAATTTTTTCCGTTATTCATTAAAAATCAGATAAATACAAATTTATTATTTAGAATTGAGTTTTTGATACTTTATTAAGTTTTAAAAGTATATAGAATTAACCCGAAAAAATTTCTAAATTTTGATTCGGTGTCAATCCATGTTTTATAATAAAAGAAACGGGAAATGGTCTTGAGAGACGTTCGGATTTTATTCAGAACATAATTTTCCATAAAAGTGACAAACCTGAAGTATCTCTCTATCGAGGGAAACGCATCAATAACTTTCCCCTCCATCTTACAACCGCGAACAACATATTGTTTTCAAGGTGACACACAAACAAAAGCAATCGATTGATCCGGGGCAATGCATCTAGGGCCGGTTTTATGACAATACTACAATAGAAATTGTGTGTTTTAAAGACCACCAACAGCTAAGGTTATTGGGGCCTAGCACCAATTCATATTTTCAATTCATTATTTATTTTTTTTTTAATAATAAAGTGAAAATCCAATTGACACCTTTACTAGCTCTCGGGCTAGAACCCGGGAACTGGGGATTTGTAATAGAGGAACCATAGCTACGCCATGTTAACAACAGCACTGCTACACGCTCGGCTATTCTCAAGCCCTACTACAATAGAGTTAACTCATAACGATTCGATTTGAAAACATTACAGTTTTTTTGTAGTTATTTTTTAAATAAATATTATAAAATAATAAAATCTTACAATTTTAAATTATAAAGATTGACTTTAATACATGCAAATTTCTACACTCTCGGCTATTCTCAAGCCCTGTAGATTTAGAATTCTATATTTATTTACATAAATTTTAATAATAAACACTTAAATACCCATTGTAAAAAAATGACAAGGGAAACAGTAATTACAATTATGGCGCAACCGAAGACGTAACTACTACTTCTATAGTTTTATCTTATAATATTAACATGACATGCCTACATGATACAAAAACACAAACAAACTGAGGGCTTGAGAATAGCCGAGAGTATAGCAATGCTGTTGTTTACATGGCGTTGCTATGGTTTCCTCTATTACAAGTTCCCAGGTTCTAGCCCGAGAGCTGGTAAAAGTGTCAATTGGATTTTCAATTTATTATAAAAAAAAAATAATGAATTGAAAATATGAATTGGTGCTAGGCCCAAATAACCTTAGCTGTTGGTGGTCTTTAAAACACAAACAAACTGTGACGTAACTATGGTAGTTCGCGTCACACATTTTTGGTTACAAAATTTTTGTCACATATTTTTTGTAACGCATTTTTCGTCTCGCATAATTTTACCCCCCTATATATATACCGCTGGGAAAGACGTAGTTCTACATTAAACCTACAAAATAGGAGAGGCCAGTGTAGCCTAGTGGATAGCGTACTTGACATCAGCCTCTCGACTAGACTGTCGTGGGTTCGAATCCTACCTGCGCTCATGGATGTTTTGTGATGTTATTTAGTTTTAAGTTAGTTGTTATTTATTGTAATTTAAGACGCTATAATGACCTAAGTTGTCGACGCGTCTATAATCTACAATAAATAAATAAATACAAAATAGGATATATTTTTAGTCCGGCCCTGGATAGATGCACCCGTATAAGTAAAGTTCGTTAGGAAAAGTCACGCAAAACGCTATTAATCTGATAAAATGATGAAATATCAGGCGCGATATCGAAAAGTCGACGCAGGCATTGAAACATTTTAATTATTGTTATTTCCACAGTGCGGCAGTGCTTTAATAAAAGCACACGTGTAACAATATCACTCTGTTTCACATTTAGGTACATACACGTTAAAATGATAACCCTTCCTGTTATGGTAGTCGGATAAAAAATGTCAATTATAAATCGATTTTTACTACATTCAGAAATACAGGAAAACTACCGTTTCGTTGGAAAAATTTACTTTTTTTTCAGTTCAGATTTTACTTTAAGCTGAAGTGTTAAAAAAATCGGTCAAGTGCGAATAGAATTCGCGCGATGAGGGTTCCGTACTGTTACAACAATTTATTTTGTGTCTAAAAACACAGTGTAATCTCATGTGGTTTGATTCCAATATAAATAATATAACTGTCAAACGGCGACACCACACGCAATGACCATAAATCATATACGGTTCGATTCCAATATATAAATAATATAGTATATAATCATTGCGCAAGATGACGCCACTCTACTTCTCAGTATAAAAACATTAATTTATCAAAATTAATTCATTATTTAATTCTAATTAATGCCACAACAACACACAATCTTTGAAAATTTCAACTCGCTACCTCTTACCGTTTGTGAGATATAGAGCACCGTGATAGACTGACGGACACACAGACATCATACGCAGAGTAATAGAATTCCAAACAGAGTACAGAACCCCTAGAGGCTAGATCCAAATATCTCTGACTGTTGACGCTCTTAAAAAAAATAATGACAATGGAGGGCTTAATCACGGAAATCCGGGATCGTCTCGGATTTTAAAATTCATTAATCGTCTGTATACTGTAAAATTCTGGCAAAAATAAAAAAATATTTTACACGGAAAATAAGGCATTTCTTTGAATTTGAAGAATCTTAAATTAAAAGAAGAAAATATTAAAAGGAAACCATCTGCACGTATTCTCTGAAAGTTTATAGAAGTCAGAAGGTGTTATTATAATATAAATGCATACCTAAAATCAATTAAATATTTTCAATAGAGCTTACAAAATAAATTACTTGCCCAACTTAATTAATAATTAGGTATGTTTTAAATAAATGAAAATAAATAATCGATTTAGAACCTACTATTATTATGGGTACAGATACTCTCGAAGAATGCGGCCAGGGAACGTTAAACGCTGACTTAGCGGGTGTCCGTCTCTACTCTCTAGTCTCCATTCTCATGTCTAATCCAAAATTCAAATTACGTTCTAGATTGATCGTGTCTGGTTATGCCTAAAGATGGATCGATTTTAAAAATAACTGGTATTGTTTTTATGGGGGGAAATTGGAGTTTTTTTGGGTGCAACTAGTATTTTGAAAGCAATTAAAATATATCTTATAAGTTGCAAATGTAGTACTTTAAGAAACAAGTGGAGTATTTTAGGGGGATAATTGAGTACTAAAGTGTTTTTGGAGAGCGATGAATGTATTATGGAAAATCAGCTAGACTGTAACTGAAGATTGTTGACTTTTGTGACTTTTTGGGAGACATCTAGAGTATTTTGAGGTAAATATTTTGAGGTGCAACTATAGTATTTCAGAAAGCCACTGAAGTGCAAGAATTTGAAGAACTGACTTATCAAGCATCAACTTAGCGGAAGGATATTGTACTTAAAAGAGGCCTGCACTTCACCTATTTCAAAAGATGGCGCCACCATATTATGTACCTAATTTAACCCAATCTTTCTCACAACATAGCGGCTTTTATATTGAAAGTAGAGTCAATTTGTGTGACCAGTAAAATTCTATAGTAATAGATGATATTCTTGGTACCTATTACATTTTTGGGTCCATGTATTGAAATCAATAAAAGTAGGAATTAAGATTGATTTTGAAATATTTTTTTCAATGAAGAGGCATTTTGAGACATTTAAAATCTAAATTGGAAGACAGCAAATGGATATGCTGAAGTTCAAGACGAAATTGTTAATAATAACAGCAGAATGTTGAATAATAAGTCACTCATGACAGATACTGTAACTGTGGCAGCTATCAATAACTAAAAAACTGTAGCTATTGTCTAAGAGAGGGCGCTACTATCGTTTTGTTTACATCGGTATAAATGTCAGTTTAGAATTTCGTGTTCAGTTCGTGTTTTCAAAGGTTTTGTGATTGATTGTGTTTCAAGCATCGATGCTATAAAGTCGATGCGGTAAAGTTTAAGCGTAGGATGCTGTCAGACGTGCATTGGCTTCGTTCAGAGTCCTCTATATGCTTGTAGTCGAACTACTCAAAATATTAAAAAAAATTAAACTGTTAAAATTATAGTTAAAATATTATATTTAGAACGGCGACAGCGCCTCTAAAGGTTTTTAACGGCAACTTGAGGTGCAGACCCCTTTTAAATGATTTTTTAGAAATCAACATTTTAAAATATGTTTATGTTTAATGTTACATGTTTTCGATGAAAACTCAACACGTGAGATTTTAAATCGGATCAAATATCAAAGGTTGGCAGCCTGTTGAATATAAAACCCACCTGTAAGTTTATACAAAGAAAATGCCAAAATGGTTCGACCTATTTCTTTATAAAAAATTAATTGAATCACACATAAAAGCATTTTTTATTCACCGTTCTTTATAAACACTTTATAAATTAATTAAGAACCGGGTTAACATTTTTGAAGCTTTATATAAAACACTTTTGATTTTTCAATTACACATTTTGACAGAGTTTTAAATCATGAGCTTTGAAAAGCTTACAAAAAACAATTTATTTGCACCTGTCACATAGTGATTGAGCATAAAAATCATAAATCTGAGTTAATGTTAAAGTAATGAAAAAGTTTTCGCTTTTATTGTTTATTTCTGACTTTCATTTTTATATGTTATTCGTTGGGAACTTTAGAGAAATTATTAAAAAAATAAGTAAACGATTATACAGTTCGAATCATATACGAATAACGTTAAGTGTCAAGTCGCCATTTGCAATATAGGCTAACTAAATTGCAAATGGCGACTTATTCCTCTAATTGAACGAGAGCACTGTTGATTAAATAATAAACAAAATTACGATTTATAACACGATAGTTATTGTAGCGAAGTATAGCAAGCCGCCATTTGCAATATAGGCTAACTACATTCAAAATGGCGGCTTATTCGTCTTTGAGAGAGCGAGAGCACTGTTGATTAAATTATAAACAAAATTACGATTTATAAAACGACTGCAGTCATTGTAGCGAAGTGTAGCAAGTCGCCATTTGCAATATAGGCTAACTACATTCAAAATGGCGGCTTATTCGTCTGTGATAGAGCGAGAGCACTGTTGATTAAATTATAAACAAAATTACGATTTATAAAACGACTGCAGTCATTGTAGCGAAGTGTGGCAAGCCACCATTTGCAATATAGACAAACTAAATTGCAAATGGCCTCTATTAGAACGATAGAAATATGTTAATTAAATTATAAACAAAATATCGATTTATAACACACAACCGTCATTGTAGCGAAGTGTACCAAGTCGCCATTTCCAATATAAGCGAACTACATTCAAAATGGCGACTTGTTTCACTTTGATGGAGCGAGAGAATCAATATAAATACACTTTATTTAATATTCGGATGTTTCGAATCGTCTGTATTTCCCAACCTGTCCGTTCCAATCACGGTGGAAGAACGGGTAGGATATGGTGGAAGTAAAGATGTCGAAAACTTTTTTATTATATACTTGGAAAGTATGCGTTTTAATTACACATTTTTACGTGATTTTTTACCTAATAACTGTCACATATTTAATTAGGATGCCGGAAGATATATATTGGTAATTCAATATGGCTACAAAAAGATTTCATGTTGAGTTATAATGGCTGTATTTCCGTTAATCATTTATGATCGTAAAAAAGCTCATTGTATTGTTTTCATTTCCCGTTTTTAACAGGCAAAAATTCACAGCTTTAAAAACGGATATATTTTTTTAATTTACAGACAGAGCAACCTTGGATTTATACGTCATATTATGTAATTTCAATTTTCAAATTTGGCATGATTTTGATTAAAATAATTTTAAATATTTTTTATTCTAATTGCTAGCGAAAGTAAATATTGGAAGTCACTCGTTCAGATGTGTAGTGTTACCCAGAAACGTTTTCGAGAATGTCTGCATACGAGCAGCAATAATAACAACGCAAACGAATGTGAACAAATGGCAGTTTGTCAAATGTATTCCCGGCTTAAGAAGAACTTTATTTACCTGATTTTTACTTCTTGATATTTAAATCACATTTTTTTTATTTACTAATCGTTTTCTAATCTTCACAAAAAAAATAAAATTTCTGGATCTGCCTATATAGTAATTTAAACCATCAAACTTTCACAAAGTTAAAAAATTGATTAGTAAAATTCGTTATTTATAGTACCTATACCTAACAAAATAAATAAAAAAAAATTTTTTTTTTAATTTAAAAAAATTTAAAAAAAACTTAAAAAAATTTAAAAAAAAAAATTTAAAAAAAAATTAAAAAAATTAAAAAAAAATTTAAAAAATTAAAAAAAAATTTAAAAAAAATTAAAAAAGCAAATTTAAAAAAACAGTGGGTCCCCAATAAGGACTTTCAAGAGATGCGTAAACGTTCAATTTCAAGTACGATGACGGCTACTCAAAAACATTTTGACACATTTTAAGTGGATCTTTTGTCATTCTAGCTCAAATTTGGATGGGTGGTTAGATATAAAAAAATCGAACGAACTCACTTCAATCGCCTAAAGTGTTGCTAAATAAGGACTCTGAAAGAAAAGCTTCATCAAAAATGTTTGATATCTGACTTTAAGATTAAAGATAAGCCAAGCGTATATTAAATCAATATTGAGTTCATTTTAACCGCCGCCACAGAGCCACGGCTTAAATTGCTAATTAAAGACGAATTTCTTATCTCACTGCGAATATATAAAATCTTTGTCGATCCCCGAGCCACACGTACATATATCTGTTACCACAAGGCAAAGCGGTCTATGTCGACTTATCCCATCAGAACAACACACAAACATCCAATACTCAGTAATCGTCTACACACATACATACACATACATTTCCATTCCGTCTACCTAGCATATAAATCATAAAAAAATCTCGAAATTTAAATTAGTACTTCACAAACCACGACATAATACACAGTGCTTAGCATCATAATATTATATAGTGTTACGAATACTCAATGTGTTTTTTAAAAATAATTAACCACACCTGAAGATGGCAACTCGTTGCTGAAACGCGTAGTGTAAATTTACGAGAAGTCACAAGACGGACATAATACAAGGTATTTCTAATACTTCATAATATTCATATAGTGACTTGTGTCATGGAATAGTTCATGACAACAGATAATATTCTTTATCTAAGGTTGCCAATGCTAATTTATATTCATACTCTATGGTTGCGCGCTCGTTTTAATTCCGGTGCGACGTAATTCATTATCATTGCCAAGTGCCTCTTGTGATCGGCTTGATGTCGATTCTTGCTAGTTTGCTTGAACCGCGGCTCGCAGCCAGTATCGCCGAGACGGAATCACATATCTCGGGACGAGCTGGGGTTTTATGGATAATTATCGCCCATCGGAGTCCCCCAGAGCTTTAATTATCTTCAATTAATCAAAAACAGCTAAGTAGATATTTGTAAATAATTTAGAACTAATATAAGTGATGAATGAATGTTGCGTGAAAATTATAAGCATGAGTTTATAACATGGCCGTCTGCCATTTTAGAATAAAAAATTTCATAAAAATAAAATAAATGATTAATGCTGTCAGCAGCGTCATTTACGATATTACGTTTAATTATAGATAAAATTTAATATATAAAATTTAATATTTTAATATAACCTGTTGATCAGTGTTGTATTTTAAAAATACACCGACCACGTGTATGATAATAATTGTGGAATAAAATCTGGATATATTTTGCCAATCATATACAATCAATTCATGGCGTAGTTGTATTTTAACGGAATTGAATATAATATAAAATTAATCAAAGATATTTTGATTCGCACACGCGATTTGATAATCAAAATAATATGGCCTTAACAAACCAATGTATAGTAGAATGAAGTATCACCAATTTGGTATATCACCAATCTTTACAAATTGGTGGAATTTGTTAATGAATTAATTGAGATAAGATTATACTGTTCTTTTGATCGATAATTTTAACCTATAAAAATCATCTGTCTATTTTCTTATGTCACAGATGGGTTATTCTCACCTGTGTTTAACTAAGGTAATTTTTCATTATTATCAACTAATTTTGGTTTCCATTGTGATCTAGTGTGTTTATAAAGAGATTGCACTATTTTTTGATTAATTTTTCATGTAACTTTGGTTGCCTAATACACTGGGTCTACATATTAACTCTAATTATGCATCTTTATAATTGATAAAAATTGTTCAGTACCAATCTAAGATTTTGATACAGATAGAGATTTGTAAATTATAATGTGTTGAGTTAAGCAGTATGTCTGCTTAACTGATTTAAATTGTTATTGCGGTAACGTTTGTGATTTGTAAAATTCTTGTTAAATTTATAGCAAGTTAATATATTATGATTGTTAAAGATACATAAAATTGTTTTTTTTCATGTATGAATGAATTAATTGATGAGAACCTTTGGATCTGAATAAGTTTAGTGAAGATTGTTCGAATCAATCTAAGACATTTTTGTTCAACTAAGCATCTCTCACTGTTAATATTAGAACAGTGAACTTCGTTAAAATAAGTATAACCTTTTGTAGAAAACATATTTCACTTTGTCTCGATAACAAGGACCCTCAATTGAAGTTCCACCCCTTTCTTTCTACACTTTGGACGAGTCAACATCCAAAGATAAATTAATGTGGGGAATCCAACCCTACCTTTATGCTGATAAAACTCGAACATCCAAATTCAGTTATAATTTGTAATTGTCGACAGCATAAAAATTATTCCACCACATAATAAATGGCGACCGTGACAGGACACGATTGAGGACGATATTGTCGTTAATTTAATTTACAAATTGTGACAATCCTTTTATACGACGCGAAACCTGATTTGTTTTCTACCATGGCAGAAACACCTGATGGAACTAGAGCAAATTCCCCTACTTCGAGTATCGGAGAAGACGCTAATATAAATTCTTCTAGAACTGTTTTAGGTCAGACCACCGAGACGTTTGGAAGTCTGGACTGCAGTCGTTTATATCGCCTGAATGACGATGGGCGTCTGTTTCCGGTTACGATGGAACAAAGTCAACGGGTTAATGTGCAGACACACATCGATGCGACTGCAACTACATCCGTCCCTCAGACAACCTTTACAAATTCAAGAAGGTACGACACGTATCAAAATACTCACCAATCTGAACCAAATCTAACTCAAGCGGATAGTGCACCGAGTGTACAGTACACGACTGTGAATCATCCGCATGTGAGATTCACCGATAACTTCGGAACACGGATGACCTCGGGGAGTCAACTTCCGGAATTTAACAGCCTAGCGGGTAACTATCACGCGAGAAGGACAGGTATGTCAACAAATTTTTCTAATGGTAATGGTTGGTTTAATCCGAACATTCCGAACATAAATCTTAATAATACGAATAACCAAAATCATATTAATTGGGAGAATCTACATAATATTAACGGTATCGCCAATACTCCTTTCGTTAAAACTAGTCAAATTCAGATTCAGCTTCCGAAATTCTCAGGAGAAAGTTCGGAGAATCCGGTAGAATTTATAGACAAATTAGAAGCATATCTAAGGTGTACTCAGATTCCACCTCACTTACAATTATATCAAGTAGAGCAGACCTTCGAAGGTTCAGCATATTTTTGGTTTGACGAGTTTAAACATATGTTTAGTAATTTTGAAACATTCAAGAGTATTTTTTTGGAGGAATTCTGGGATTTTAACAGACAGCAAAAGGTTCGTCTGGAACTTTACACTAACCATTATTCGTCAAGTAAAGGACAAACTATGGCACAGTATCTATTGGAAAGTCATAAAAAATCTAAACAATTTTATCCGCCAATTGGTGAAATGGAGTTTATTATGATTATGAAAAGGCACTTCCCTATTCACATACAAAGAGTTTTATTAACAGCACAATTAAGCTCGTTCTTAGATTTCTATAAATTATTAAAAGAACTTGATGATGTAGAATCACAGCGTGGTCCTAGTTTTCAAAAAATGGGTTCGTACAAAACGTCTCAGGAGCATGTTCCTATAAATAACGATAATACGACCTCAAAATTTAATAAAAATTCTTATGCTAAACCTCATACGATAAATGCGACAACAAATAAATATTCTACAGTTAAACCTTCCCCTCAAGTTCACTTCGTTGAAATGGATGTGGACGAGGAGGATTCATTCGAATTGGATCCAAAAAACTGGTTGGACCCCTGTCGAGACTCAGCCGCTGGACAGGGGAAAGATTAAATGTCAATTCCAGTATGGAAAATCTAAAATTAAATTCTCTGTTAACTTCTAATTTGAAAAGCGATGAGATGCCATACATCAAAATTAATATAGGTAAATTTCACACAGTTGCACTTGTTGACACCGGAAGTCAGATTTCTGCTATTTCCAATGAAATGTGGGAAAATATTTCTAAAATTTATCAGATTCCATTTATTCCGGTTAAGAGTTGTAGAATTGTTAGTGCTGTTGGTCAAAGGAGTTCGGCCATCAAAAAACAGGCATTTCTTAATGTGACCTGTAATTTAATTAATTTTGAAATAAAAGCTTTTGTCGTAGACGAATTAAAATGCAGTATTATTTTTGGTGCTGAATTTTTGAACGATTACAATGCTCATATAAACTTTGATAATAGGGTTATACAATTTTATGTAGATAATCGCCTGTATACCGAGATTGACTTTCATAATATTGATGATAGGTCGTCTGATCTGGACCCTGGGATTTCAGGTGGGATCTCGAACGGGGTTGATCATCACGAAAAAACCGATTTATGTAACAAAGATTCAAATTTAATTGAGTCAATGAAATTTTCAATAAATAACCTCTCTGGATCTAATATGCTTTCGTGCGCCGATTCTGATTCCAGTATCGCGTCTTTAGATCCTAGTGACAAAAAGAGTAGTAAATTTGAGATACCGTGTGTTCGTGCAAATATGCATGGTCCACGACTATTCTCGTCGACGAAAAAACCATTGTATGTCGGACACGATGTACAAAATATTGATTTACCAGATTATAAGGTCAATGAACCTATATCTGGGAGTTGTAAATCTTCAGCTGTAAATTACAGTTTGAACGATTTAACTTTGATTCATGGCTTGCCCAGAATCACATCTTGTGGGTTGTCCGATACTTGTATCGACAACAATAATAAAAATATCAATCATTCTAGATTGAATGAATACGACGATCGAAATGTTTATACAGCTACATCTAGTTCTGGTGACGATTTCTCGATATCTGAGAAAAGGGGTCGCGACGGCGAAGCTAGTTTTAGGGAGCGTATCTCTCCGCGAAAAGAAAAAGTGCAAAATTTACCTTGTGCTGCTCTCTCGGTTAGAGATCTCGACTTGGAATCCCGGCGTCATGAGATTTTTAATAAAGTAGAAAATTTAGATTTATCTCATGATCAAAAAGCGACGCTAAGCAAATTGATTCATGATTATCGTGATATCTTTAGTGAACAACCTGGTTTGGCCAATTGTTACACTCATGATTTAAATATATCCGATACCTCGGTATTCAGGGGTAATCTATATAATGTTCCGTACAAACTTAGAGACGCGGTTACCCATGAGGTTAAAAACATGCTGGATCAGGGAATCATTGCCAGAAAGAATACAGCATATATTAATCCTATTCATGTTGTCCCAAAAAAGGACGGTAATATCCGACTAGTACTAGACGCTAGACAACTCAATAAACGTATTGCTCCCGAAACTAACAAACCTGAAAACATTGAAACGGTTTTACAACGCTTTGAAGCGATAAAATTTATGTCGGTTTTTGATCTGACAAAAAGCTTCTGGCAAATCGGACTTAATCCGGATCACCAAAAATATACTGGATTTTTGGTGAATGGCAAATCATATGTTTTTCAACGGGTTCCCTTCGGAATTTCAACAGCTACTTCTGCACTTATTTGTTGTTTGCATGAAGCCTTGGGGGATCTGATGCATTCTTTCGTGATTAATTATGTCGATGACGTGTTAGTAATTTCTAGTAGTTTTGAACAACATATAGATCATTTGTCTAAACTTTTTGATAGATTACGTAGCGCCAATTTAACGTTAAACTTTGATAAAAGTGTTTTTTGTTCTGAAAAAGTAAAATTTCTCGGGTACATAGTTACCACTAGTGGCATATATCCCGACTCTGATAGAATTATGGCTATTCAAAATTTTCCGGTTCCAAGAAACAGAAGGAATATTCAACAATTTTTGGGATTGTGTAATTTTGATAGACGATTTGTAAATAAATTTGCAGATGTTGCCAAACCTTTATATGACATGCTGAAACAAAGTAAACTACCATTTCAGTGGTCGGAGGATAAAAATCGTGCCTTTAATGAATTAAAAAGAGCATTCACTAAAATTACTCTCTTACATCATCCTAAAATTGGTGCGGGATATTTTATCCAGACCGATGCCTCGCGTTATGCGATATCGGGCATACTATTTCAAATATGCGAAGACTCTTCGGTTAACATATTGGCCTTCTACAGTAAAATTTTACATCAGGCTCAGTTGAACTATTCATCAGTTGAGAAAGAACTTTTAGCCATCGTGGAAGCGACTAATAAATGGCATAACTACACTTATGGGGAGAACATCACTGTTTATACTGATTGTCAAGCCCTCTCTTTCGTTCTGAACAAAGGAAAATTTTATAATATTCGTATCTTAAAATGGGTACTTAAATTACAAGGTTATAGTATTGACATAAAATATTGTCCAGGAAAATCAAACTTAGCTGCTGATTGCTTATCACGATATTTTCACCCCCACGATATTAGCGTAACTTCTAATGAAAATGAATTTCGTGTGTTTGGTATTATAAAGTTAGGTAATTTTAGTAATGCTAATCCATACAGTTGTATTTTTTCACAGGGTGTATTTGTTTCGCAGCGATGTGTGTCTGTACAATATGATATGTTCTACGATACGGTAAACGAGTGTAACTATAATAATTATTTATCCATTGAAATATTTTGCAATGATACCTACGGCTGTATAGATCCCTTTAATCATGATAACATCCGTGATGTTGATAATTCTGCAGTGCAGAACTCTGTTTTCATATTTGCAATTTTTCCAAAAGGAGATTTAAAACAAATTTCTAAACTCATGACTCAATTAAAGGTTATGCAACAAGCTGATGAGACCTTAAGTCCAATTTATAATCGTCAAAAGACTGTAAATAATAATGATTCAGTCCTAGATTCTAATTCAACTTATATGATAAAAAATGATTATTTGTTTATTTATGATACAAAGAAAAAATCTTGGAAATTGTGTGTTCCAAGCCAGATCGAGATGCGTTACATACGATTCTGGCACATATTCATGTGTCACCCAGGTGCGACTAAGCTTTACTTAGTCATGAATCCTTTTGTATCTATTAAGAATTTAAAAAATAAAGCTATCGAATGTGTAAACTCATGTTGGCCATGTTTAACAGCCAAGCACCCCACTGCCACTCTGCATGGTGGTTTTTATTCTGTAATATCCTATAATAAAAACGATTTGTTATCTATCGATATTGTTGGTCCACTCGTGCGCTCAGCCGGAGGTACCACTGTTATTCTTGTGATACTTGATGTGTTCACGAAATACATCACGTTGTACGCCCTGCGTAGGGCAACTACCAAAACAATTTTAACTAAATTGAGATTGAATTACTTTCCAGAACATGGTGTCGCGAAAAGGATTCTATGCGACAACGCCTCTATTTTCCGTTCGAAGAAATTCAGTGAATCGCTGTCGGAACTTGGTGTTGAGGTTACGTACACCTGCCCCTACACTCCGAAGGCAAATCCCGTTGAGCGATACAACAAGCAAGTTGGCACCTTACTGCGACTGTACTGCAATGTTCAACATACGCTTTGGAGTCGCCTGCTACCAAAGGTGGCGTTCGGGATGAATACGAATGTCAACCAATCGACTGGCGTTTCTCCGTTTGAATTGCAATACGACCGTAAACCTGATTTGTTCATGGTTAAACAAACCGATTTTCCACAACCCGTAGAAGACAACCCGACTGATCGAGAATCCATCAGAAGACGTTTAAGGCAGCTTGCCACAGAACGCCAGCAGTCTCATGAAGATACGAAGCCATCGGTGTCGTTTAGTTCAGGCGACATGGTATTTCTGCGCACGCACCCGCTGTCATCGGTGAATGATCGTCGGTCAAAGAAGCTGGATGTCCTGTTTACAGGTCCTTTTAGAATCAAATCGAAATTGAATGCAAATGTCTACTTACTAGAACATCCTAGTTCATCTCATGAACTAGGATATCATCATATTAATCAATTTAAACGTTTTAAAGGTCAATTGCCGCTAAGTTACGAGGTGGATATAAAAAAAATCCTTTGATGGGTAATATCAAAGAATTTTTTTTTCTCTTTTTTTTTCTTGTCCGGGGAATATTGTCATGGAATAGTTCATGACAACAGATAATATTCTTTATCTAAGGTTGCCAATGCTAATTTATATTCATACTCTATGGTTGCGCGCTCGTTTTAATTCCGGTGCGACGTAATTCATTATCATTGCCAAGTGCCTCTTGTGATCGGCTTGATGTCGATTCTTGCTAGTTTGCTTGAACCGCGGCTCGCAGCCAGTATCGCCGAGACGGAATCACATATCTCGGGACGAGCTGGGGTTTTATGGATAATTATCGCCCATCGGAGTCCCCCAGAGCTTTAATTATCTTCAATTAATCAAAAACAGCTAAGTAGATATTTGTAAATAATTTAGAACTAATATAAGTGATGAATGAATGTTGCGTGAAAATTATAAGCATGAGTTTATAACATGGCCGTCTGCCATTTTAGAATAAAAAATTTCATAAAAATAAAATAAATGATTAATGCTGTCAGCAGCGTCATTTACGATATTACGTTTAATTATAGATAAAATTTAATATATAAAATTTAATATTTTAATATAACCTGTTGATCAGTGTTGTATTTTAAAAATACACCGACCACGTGTATGATAATAATTGTGGAATAAAATCTGGATATATTTTGCCAATCATATACAATCAATTCATGGCGTAGTTGTATTTTAACGAAATTGAATATAATATAAAATTAATCAAAGATATTTTGATTCGCACACGCGATTTGATAATCAAAATAATATGGCCTTAACAAACCAATGTATAGTAGAATGAAGTATCACCAATTTGGTATATCACCAATCTTTACAAATTGGTGGAATTTGTTAATGAATTAATTGAGATAAGATTATACTGTTCTTTTGATCGATAATTTTAACCTATAAAAATCATCTGTCTATTTTCTTATGTCACAGATGGGTTATTCTCACCTGTGTTTAACTAAGGTAATTTTTCATTATTATCAACTAATTTTGGTTTCCATTGTGATCTAGTGTGTTTATAAAGAGATTGCACTATTTTTTGATTAATTTTTCATGTAACTTTGGTTGCCTAATACACTGGGTCTACATATTAACTCTAATTATGCATCTTTATAATTGATAAAAATTGTTCAGTACCAATCTAAGATTTTGATACAGATAGAGATTTGTAAATTATAATGTGTTGAGTTAAGCAGTATGTCTGCTTAACTGATTTAAATTGTTATTGCAGTAACGTTTGTGATTTGTAAAATTCTTGTTAAATTTATAGCAAGTTAATATATTATGATTGTTAAAGATACATAAAATTGTTTTTTTTCATGTATGAATGAATTAATTGATGAGAACCTTTGGATCTGAATAAGTTTAGTGAAGATTGTTCGAATCAATCTAAGACATTTTTGTTCAACTAAGCATCTCTCACTGTTAATATTAGAACAGTGAACTTCGTTAAAATAAGTATAACCTTTTGTAGAAAACATATTTCACTTTGTCTCGATAACAAGGACCCTCAATTGAAGTTCCACCCCTTTCTTTCTACACTTTGGACGAGTCAACATCCAAAGATAAATTAATGTGGGGAATCCAACCCTACCTTTATGCTGATAAAACTCGAACATCCAAATTCAGTTATAATTTGTAATTGTCGACAGCATAAAAATTATTCCACCACACTTGTGACACTCTAAAAATGTATCATAAAAATAGAAGTTTAAAAAACTAAAACCCGGCTACTCAAAAGTTGGAGATAAACTTCCAACATGAAAAGTATAGTCGGATAACTAAAACTAACATCTTTTACCCGACTACGTTTCATATTGGAACCTTGTTTGCTATTTTTTCGTAGTCGGTTTTTAGTTTTTTTTATGTAAAATAAAACGCCATATACGCCTTTGTTTTGTGAGCAGAGAAATGTACAGGTGCGAACTCAAAATAATTTACACTTTTGTTCGTCTAGTTACCGGTTTTTTAAATTTTTGTATATTGTAATTTGGCTTTTGATGGTGGTAACAATTACTAGGGTTACATTCTAAAAATTCAATAAAAAAAATGTTTAAAAACACCTGAATTTTTAGGGTTCCGTACCTCAGAATAAAAAAACGGAACCCCGCGCGAGAACCCTTATATTTATTATACAATCCAAATTACTTAATATTATTCAATTTAAACATAAACTTTTTTGATTATATTTCATACTAGAAAATTCCTTCCTCCAAATTTGCAATAATACTTTTTTTTGTTCACCGTTTAATAATTTCGAGGCATTTAAACGACAATTATTTCTTTTAATTTTTTACGTATCAAAAACTAAATGTGTTGCTAGGCTACTGACTATTATTAACCGACTTCAAAAAAGGAGGTGGTTCTCAATTCGGTTGTATTTTTTTTTTATGTTTGTTACCTCAGAACTCCGTCATTTATAAACCGATTTGGAAATATTTTTTTTTATTTGAAAGGATATACTTTCAGATTAGTCCCATAGAAATTTCATCAAAATCGGTTTAGTAGTTCGACTGATTTTAATAAAAGTGAGTAACGGCGTGTGATTCCTTAAGGTAAATGTCACTTTTTGACACATCAGACGGCGTAAGAAAGTCGGCTTAATAAAAATGAGTAACAGCGTGTGATTCTGTTAAGGTAAATGTCACTAAAAAGTAAAAAATAAAAAACTTTCAAACAAAAAAAAAACCTCTTTCAAAAAACCACTAAAATGAGGAAAATAATGAAATTTTGAGGTCTGCGCCAATTTAATAAAATATGAAGTAGGTTGAAAAGTAAGTATAGTATATAGTGATTAATATCTTCTTTTTAACCGACTTCATATTTTATTAAATTGGCGCAGACCTCAAAATTTCATTATTTTCCTCATTTTAGTGGTTTTTTGAAGGAGGTTTTTTTTTTGTTAAAAAGTTTTTTATATGAACTTACACTCAAAAAAAATAAGTGTAAACGATTTGAGTTCGCCTCTGTACAGTGTACATGTAAAATTTAGTCATGCCCTTAAGGGTCGTCGGTACAGCATCAGTGGCACTTAAGCTTTTGAGCTTTCTCCCTGGCCGGGTTCCACTTGCTACTTCTATACTGAGACTGTAAAGTTTACCTTTATAGTTTCTGTGATGAATCAACCCCCTCTATACATATGACGATGATGACGGACATCTTCACCTTTGAGATCCGCTTCACCAGGTCAGTTCAAACTTTGAACTCTTGTTTGTGACTCTTTTCTAAAAACGGTCTTTAAGAATCATCCAAAAAGAAGACATCTCCCAGGACGCTCGAGAAAACGCTAGTTGGATGCAGTAGCGGACTAGGGGGGGAGGCTCGCCCCGGGCCTCTGATCCTGGGAGGCCTCCAAATCTCGGGAAGTCCTTCTTAATCAAATCCCAAACAAGGCCAAAATATGTTTAGTAAATAAATTGCATTCCAAGTTTACTCTCTCGCACACGGTCAGTAAATAATTATCCAACCCTGGAACTGGCAATAGCCAAGTTGGGTTGGAAAATTCCGAAACTTCCAAATTTCTCTTTTTGTTGCAATGAAATTTACCTTGTTATCTATTTATTTTTGTTTCTGTATTTTTTTCTCATGGAATAAATCACATTTATTATTATTACATTTATTAATGTTCTTTGGGAATCATCGCTCCCAGGTACCCGAGCTCGTACCAGTCGATTTGTGTATGCCAGCTGGCAGATTCTAATACACAAATGGATTATTTGTTGTGTTGAAGACGCTAATGACTTCAGTTGTCGACGCGTCTGTAATCTACAATTAATTAATTAATTCTGTCTCTATCTTTTGCACCGACACTTTTTTGGGTGGCTTTCCTTGATATCTCTATGGTTTCACCTAGTTTGTGAATACGAAACCCTGAAAATTCAGCAGGTACTAGTTTATAGTAAGCTATGGCCAACTAAAACCAGTTTTAAGCGGTTCACAGAATACTTGTGTTTCACAGTGCTTAATGAACGACATGCACAAACGTCGACTATGCATATAAGTGCTTACACAACACGAGCATACGACGGCGTCTGAGTGCTTTAGCTTTATATGAAGCTCCTGAGAGCACTTGCTTATTTTCCGTATGTGTATAGCCACAGTATGTGTCAAATAATCTAGTTTCCTCAAGGTTTTTAAGCCCTCCTCGTTCTATATTTACTATTTTTAGACCGAAACTGCACGGGCGGATTTTCCGTGGCGTGTTTCTGACGACGATATTTCCGCTGAATTTTACAGAAAGCGTTTTTTCCGTCGAGTACATTCACGCAAAACAATACAACTTTTTGCTAGTTACAAAATTGACCCTACTATGTTAGGTTGCGTTGCTGTTGTATGCGTAAATTTATTTTTAAATAACAGAAGGAAAAAAGACGTTGGTGGGTTGATCCAATATTAAGAGACCGACTATCCAACAGGATATTTACACACACATTTTTAACATTGGAAATGTTTATGTTCGTATATGGGAGCAGAGTTACGAGTTTTCGTTCAAGGCCAAAAGACAACGGTGTCGCGATCAAGTGAGGAGCAATCATGCAAAATTGAACAAGTGCAATTTTTTCGAAATGTGTTTTATATCATGTCTAGTTAATTGAGAGGTATTTGCGACGATCTGCGGTGTTATTTTTGAGCAAATGTTAATAAATACTGTAGAAAAATCCATTTAAAAGTTAAGTAATCAAGCAAAAGTGAACGCGTATATAACAGAAGAATAATAGGGTTATTCCTGACAAAACTAAACAGTGCATTGATAAATATTGTGTGTATAATAAACAGTTAATTATGTTTCATATATGCTGTTATCATTTCCAATGTCCTCGATGGTTGCAAGGATTGCGAAATCTGTGAATTTTTTACACAGACTGTACATCCGTCGGTGATCCGTCGCCTCGTCTAGTTTGCCCCGCACTAAACAATGTTTTTTGTTTCTAGCGTGTTGTGACGGTGACGATATTAAAACAATCAGAGGCGTTCATTGACCACAAACGATAGAATCCGGATTTTTACTTTCGTCTCCATACTGATCAGGGTTCAAATTACGTTATCAAAACCACGTGAACAAAATTATATACTTTCGGCGATTTCGAGTTAAAAGCATTTAGGGTTATAGCTATAAAGTTTCACTTGCACCGTGGTTTCATAAAACCGAACCCTAGTTTTTTATTTTTAGAACTTTCATTATGTGACGACGTCTGTACATATTACAATACCGGCGTATTTCCCTAGTAATTCGCTTTTCAGTTATGCATCAACTGTCTTTCTGCACTCCAAAACACCATACCCTTACCTTGCACAATAATTTTACGTAACAAGAGACAAACTTTTTCCAGAAAATTTAATCTCATAAAAGAAATTTTGCTTTCATTGTAAAGCAGCATTGTTTCATTTATTTGGGATAATCACTTAATCAGCTTATGAAATTTATTAGAATGCGTTTACGATAGAGAGATTATAGATTATAGACGCTCGATAACTGAGTCGTTAGCGTCTTAAGAATGCTTTTAAATTGTAATCCATCAAATCCAATAATATTATGTGCCATAAAATGAGTTTCATCGATGAATAAAATCTAAAGATTTTTGAAGCTATGCTTTTATAGGCGCGTTAGACGATTTCTGGCAGGGGGTAAACTTATAGGTTCGCGTCACAGTGCGTGACGCGTCACGCTCATGTTATGGAAAGTATATCTATAGCTATGGTCAGCGGTGAAAGTAATATACTGGTGCACGCGCAGTGGCCTATGTAAAATTTATATCTGAGAGTTTTATAGGACACAAAAAAATAAAATGGCTTCAGATTTCAAAATAGCGGCCATATGTACTTTTGTAAAAACTATCCGATCTTTTTGAAAATTGATATTTAAGAGTTTTATAGGACACAAAAAAATAAAATGGCGTCAGATTTCAAAATGGCAGCCATATGTACTTTTGTAAAAATTATCCGATCATTTTTAAAATTGATATATAAGAGTTTTATAGGACACAAAAAATAAAATGGCGTCAGATTTCAAAATGCCGGCCATATGTACTTTTGTAAAAATTATCCGATCTTTTGAAAATTAATATTTGAGAGTTTTATAGGACTCAAAAAAATAAAATTGCGTCAGATTTCAAAATGGCGGTCAAATAATAACTTTTCAATTGTATTGTCTATAGCTTTGATAAATTCAGTTTTATATACAATGCGTAAAAAGCATAGCTTCTGTCGGGTGTCCCATGACACCTCTTGACTTTTTTTTTTTTTTGACTTAGTCCTACGCCTTACCCGGCGGTATTATACAAGGGGTAAAATGATGCGTTACAAAAAATGTGTGACAAAAAAGTTATACTTCTTTGCCGTGATTAAAAAGTAATTTTTAATTTGCATGCAAATAATTTATTGAAATAAAATAATAAAAGACAAGAATTGTTTATATGGTAACTATGGAAATCAATCCTGTTAATTTTTTTTACTCCCATCATTTTTTCATAAGACGCCTGAAGGAGTATAACTTCAAAACGCCACTGCATACACTTTTTTTAGTATAAACCTCTTTTTATTATGGTCCTTCCTGTATAGGGCACTAATGGAATGTACGCATGAATTCTAAAATGTTGTAAACGTTTGGTAAAGCAAGAAACCTTTTTTCAATACAGTAGCAAACTGGACCTCCAAAGTAGCTGGGTAGAAAAAAATATATATACTACTTCGAAACATACACTGACCGACAAAAAACCGGCCACCTTGATTTTTTTTTTTACAAAAGTCCCCCTATAACCGCATTTTTATTTCCATAAAAGGAGCTCAGTTGTTTTATTTTCTTCGTTATGCCGGCCATAATATGTACTTTTGTAAAAATTATCCGATCTTTTTGAAAATTGATATTTAAGAGTTTTATAGGACACAGAAAAATAAAATGGCGTCAGATTTCAAAATGACGGTCATATGTACTTTTGTAAAAGTTATCCGATCTTTTTGAAAATTGATATTTAAGAGTTTTATAGGACACAGAAAAATAAAGTGGGGTCAGATTTCAAAATGACAGCCATATGTACTTTTGTAAAAATTATCCGATCTTTTTGAAAATTGATATTTAAGAGTTTTATAGGACACAGAAAAATAAAATGGCGTCAGATTTCAAAATGACGGCCATATGTACTTTTCTAAAAATTATCCGATCTTTTTGAAAATTGATATTTAAGAGTTTTATAGGACACAGAAAAATAAAATGGCGTCAGATTTCAAAATGACGGCCATATGCACTTTTGTAAAAATTATCCGATCTTTTTGAAAATTGATATATAAGAGTTTTATAGGACACAAAAAATAAAATGGCGTCAGATTTCAAAATGCCGGCCATATGTACTTTTGTAAAAATAATCCGATCTTTTTAAAAATTGATATTTAAAAGTTTTATAGAACACAAGCTTTGATAAATTCGGTTTTATATACAATGCGTAAGAAGCATAGCTTCTGTCGGGTGTCCCATGACACCTCTTCACTTTTTTAATGTTTATTTGTGACCTCTTTTTAGCTAATTTATGCATTCCGTATTAACAAAAAATGGTTCTTTAACCTACTATCAATATCTAGTAAAATTATTCAATATGTCAATACTTTTGTGAAATATTTAAGAGTGACTGGTTTTTTTTCCGGTTAGTGTATATAGAATATCCGGGATAATGGACTTCAGTATCTCTGAAGTACAGCACACAAGAAAATTGTTGTAAGAGGAGCAGAACCATGAAGCTACTAAATATTGAGAGAAATAATTTCCAAAATGAAAAAATGGGTTTTTTGTCGAAAATCGAAATCTCTCAGAACTTTTTCAGACTTAGCAGTCTTGTAAAAAGTGACACGCTAAAATTTCTCGAAAAAATCTTTGAGTTCCCGTAGCTTGTAAACTTCTAAACGAAAAAAGATAAACATTTTTGCTAAAATCTAATTTTTTTTATTTATTGTAGATTATAGACGCGTCGACAACTTAGGTCATTAGCGTCTTAAATTACATTAAATAACAACTCAGCTAAGCTAAAATATAATGTACATTATAGCTTCTAAATAGAAGTAACACATGAAATGAAATTCTTGTTCTAAATTTTCGACATTCTTACTTTCATGTTTTCAAGAGAAATGAAAGAAACAAGAAACGCCTTTTTGTACATTTTATTTCCCTCCAGTGAGCTGTTGGCCGTGCACACGGTTGTCCCAACCCGAGGTGTCCGGCCTTATCTGATAGCCAGTTAATAAAAAAAAGACTTTATTTTTTTTAATTTAGAAATTACGTATAAAAATCTTATAGCACTACTGTAACTTTTGCAAAAGTTCTATTAAAGTGAACTTTTTTTATACAATTCATTTATAGGGCTACGAAAGTTATTTTTTGCAACACCTGCATCAAAAGTTCAATTTAAAAGTCCTGTGTTTTATTTTAAAACACGCGTGTGTAAAATAAGTACTTTATAGATTACTATGCTATAATAGACAGAGAGCTAGTGACAATTTTTTGGTGTTATTTATTCAAGGCCTTATTTTTGCGAAGATGTTGAGGGAGGCATATTAAAATGTCCTGACTAAGGGATTTTCCTAGATAGCGGTATGGGAGGGATGAAGACCGCCCCCAACATGTAACAAAAAAAATGGTTACAATTATTATTGCTTCAAGGCTGAAATTATTTATATAGCTTGTCGGTGAACCAATAATGCCATTATAATATTTGCAGATCGATTGGTCAGTATTAAAGGGGTGGCAGATGACCCTAAGCGTGTCATGTACCGGACGAAATTTGTATTACTAGTTCAAGGTTCAAATTTTAATATGTCGTTACGGCGACTTTTTTAAGTATATATTTCAATTTGCAGAACAAAATGTTGGTATTAACCCCCTGGCAGAACGATATAAACACCTAGGCAATCAAGTTTCCGTCTAAGAGAGTGGATTAATACCGACATTTTGTTCTGCAAATTGAAATGTATGCTTAAAAAAGTCGCCATAACAACATATTAAAATTTGAACCTTGAACTAATAATATAGATTTCGTCGGGTACATGACATGTTTAGAGTGATCTGCCACCCCTTCAATACTGACCAATCGATCTGCAAAATAATATTATATTGGCATTATTGGGTCACCGACAAGCTATACAAACAATTTCAGCCTTGAAGCAATAATAATTGTGGCCATTTTTTTGTTAGATGTTGGGGGCGGTCTGCATCCCTCCCATACCGCTATCTAGCAAAATCCCCTACTCAGGGCACTTTAATATGCCTCCCTGAACATCTTCGCAAAAATAAGGCCTTGAATAAATAACACCAAAAAATTGTCACTAGCTCTCGATCTATAATGTTAGTAATAAAATATTGATATAAATTGTGTTTTATTTGCTTAAAATTGAACTTTTGAAGCAGTTGTTGTTCCTCTAAGAGAAGGCGAATCTTAATACCATTGTATTATCTATTTATATTTTATATTATAGGTATCTAGTATATTTTTTATTTATTTTTCATTAATTAATTTATATCTGAAATTTAACAAAAAAAATAGTTACACCTGAATGCTCGATTGAAAGAGCCATTTTCTTGAGAGTAGTTCCTTCAATTATCCACGAGAGGCAGCACTTGTGGTAGGTACAAACATTATTTTTTCCCCATTGGTGTCGTCATTTTAGTAGGGTAACTTAATTATTTAATTATTTTAATAATAATAATTTAACAATTAAGTTATACCCCTAAAATGACACGACACTAATGGGGAATAAATAATGTTTATACCTGCCACAAGTGCTGCCTCTCGTGGATAATTGAAAGAACTACTCTCAGGAAAATGGCTCATTCTTTGAATAAATACAACTAAAATTACAGGACGTGGTGTACAAAAACAATTCATCTGAAATCAACGCCCTCTCTGCGTGTATATTTTTTCGTAGACTGATTTCCTAGTATATCATTGTGTTCTTTTTGGTGTTGACATATTTTTCTGCTTGTTCAGTCACTGTCCTGTGGGATGTAACAGAAAAATACTTGTCATGAACTACTCCCGAGGGAAATTCCGGAATTACTAAATTTAAAAATACATACAATTGAATACAAAAATAACTTTTCATTCAAATAGAGATGACATTGCAGTTTTAAGTTTCTTTTTTTATGTAAATTTATTTACAACGAATGTTATATTTTGGAATATTAAATTCTTGTATTAAAAAAAGAATATGTGCCTCACCCACGTAAGCTCACGGTTGAAGTTATACTTAATACACGGCCCCGGATTTCTGCCTAGGTCAGCAAGGCACCGACCTAGGGGCCCAGCCGCCGAGGGGGCCCCGGCCAGGGCGGAGATGGAAATTAAAGAAATAAAACCCCAAAAATGTTGTAAGATAACCCAATTGGCGACTTTTTTTGCTAAAATTCCATCCAATTCCATTTTTTTCCTTTTTTTCGGCTTGGGGGGCCCAACTGTCAAGGGCCTAGGGGCCCTGGGTCTTTAAGTCCGGGCCTGTTCATACATTTACATTTTTGTTTTTCCCCTCTCAGCATTTTTAACTTCCCATTGGAAGTTATTGTAATGGGTCCGAAAATCGAAATCAAAAAGGAAAAAAAAATTTTATGTTTCAAGGTCACTACACTATTTTTACACTACCTTTAGAAAGATGTCTGTCTGTGTGTGTGTGTGTGTGTGTGTGTGTGTGTGTGTGTGTGTGTGTGTGTGTACGTATGTACGTACGTACGTATGTATGTGTCCATTTCTTTCTAAGACGAAATCTCGAGAACGAAAAATGATATCGACTACGTTAGGGTGCCAATCGACGCGTATTAACGTAAATATGATCTGAAAGGATTTTTTTTAAAATCGGTTCAGCCGTTCTTTTTTCTTAACCGAATAACCTCCAAAAAAGTACATTTTACACAATATCTCGCGAATAAAAAATTATATCGACTTCGTAAGAGTGTCAATCGAGGCGTGTTAAGGTCATTTTGATCCGACATAAATTTTATAAAAATCGGTTCAGCCGTTTTTTTTTTTTTTTTGTTTTAATTATTGATGTTTTAATGATTAAAATGATTACTTTTCTGTGTAATATCTAATTTAATTATTATTATTAAATATTTATCAAACTGGGAAGTTCGTCGTGTGGACCTCAAGGGTCGCACTTTAGTCCTAATAAACGACCCACCTCACGGCTTGTTGAAAATTATTATTAATAAAATCCATAGATATCATAACATCTATACCTACATAAGTATCCGAAGCCTGCTTACAATATTATACAATTGAAACGTCAAAAAAACAGTACATCTGAGTCGGAATTTCGTAAAAGATTTACAATTACAGACCAAGTTACAATTTTAGTTATTTGTAACGATTATTAACTTCCCATTGGAAGTTATTGTAAAGGGTCCGAAAATCGAAATCAAAATGTATAACAAATTTTTATGTTTCAAGGTCACTACACTATTTTTACACTATTTTTAGAAAGATGTCTGTGTGTGTGTGTGTGTGTACGTACGTACGTACGTATGTGTCCATTTCTTTCTAAGACGAAATCTCGAGAATGAAAAATGATATCGACTACGTTAGGATGCCAATCGACGCGTATTAACGTAAATATGATCTGAAAGAAATTTTTTCAAAATCGGTTGAGCCGTTCTTTTTTCTTAACCAAATAGACTCCAAAAAAGTAGATTTTACACAATATATCGCGAATAAAAAAATATATCGACTTCGTAAGGGTGTCATTTTGATCCGACATAAATTTTATAAAAATCGGTTTAGCCTTTTTTTTTATTATTGTTAAAAATAAATAATAATTATGTTTTAATGATTAAAATGATTACTTTTCTGTGTAATATCTAATTTAATTATTATTATTAAATATTTATCAAACTGGGAAGTTCGTCGTGTGGACCTCAAGGGTCGCACTTTAGTCCTAATAAACGACCCACCTCACGGCTTGTTGTTTTTTATTTTGAGAAAGCTGTACTGTTTTACTTTTTTAAAAAAGGTTACAACTAATTTTGAAAAAATATATATAAGTATGCCAGTATATAGAATAACATAATCTACCATAGAGACACTGATAACCTCAACTGTTGAGCGTCTATCTATATAATCTACGAACATTTCAATAAAGCCATTTAACATACAAATGTGAAATGAGTCACTATGTCAAAAAATATAAAATCAAACATAGGTACTTGTAGAGTCGCTCTAGGTACTTGCGTGTGGGATGCCATCTTTTGAGAGAACTTACGAACTGAGACTTTCGAAGTTTAACCTTAAATTATTCTGTATATTGATTATGTAAACTCAAAATAATTTTGAAATGCAAGTTTTGTTGATAAAATTGCATAGAAGACACGCTTAGAATTTATTAATAATTTATTGCAATAATGAAAAAATCAATACTTGACTTCCGTTTGTATTTTTTCTCAGCTGCTTTTTCCATGAATTAAAAACGACGAAGAACTGCATAGACTTTTAACTGAACAAATATTGAAATAAAAAACTTATTGATGCAACGTTTATTTTAAAGATACATCAAAACTATAGTCCATCCTGAAATTGTGCAGATTGATAAATCATTTTGGTTTGAAGTTTTTGACAGATTTCAGTAGAACCATAGCGTAGGTACCTAGCTTTCATCTAGGAAGTTACTGAATGTTTTCCGATTTCTGGCCCACTGTGTGCAACGTTTGCGATCAAAGATGGGCAGTAAGTGATGCATTAATAGGTGCGTTTGGTATCAAGGTGTAGTGTAGTGTAGTGTAGATAATTTTTCACTGAAAAGTGTAAAAAGTTCACCAAAAGTGTAAACTAAATGTACACTTGTAACAAACGGGCTAGTGTACATTCTGAGTAGATTGTACATGCGCATTACAAAATAAATTAATGACAGATGGGCTGAGTTCATTATTTCTAGTTTTTACAGTTTTTTTTGGTCGTAAAAATGTTAAACTCACTGCCATATTTATCTTGTACCATTACATTTTGAAGCTCATTCATTTTTAAGAGACAAAAAATGTAAAAAATTGAGTACGAAAAAAGTATCAAATCTGTCACAGCGATTGTCAATTCAGACATATATCACGTGACCTACACTACACTACGTGCACCTGCTCAAAAGTCAGTACTAATAGTTGTTACACTTTTAGTCCCACACTGAAATAACAAACGGATCAGTTATTTTACACTTTTGTATAACAAACGTAATAGTGTCAAAAGTGCTTACACTTTTTACACTACACCTTGATACCAAACGCACCTATTGTGTACTGGTGATTAGTTTAAAAAGTTCCAGATTGGAAATGTTTTCCTATTCCTGGCCCACTGTGTGCCACGTTTACAATCAGGTGAAAACTGTATCATTTCTTTATTGTTAACGGTAACGTAATCGGTAACGTTTTCGCTACAGAAATGCTATATAATTACCTGCTGTACTTTGTAGTATTTTATTTTGTAAACATGGTATTATAGATAATTAGATACACAAGCGGAGCATTGTGTGAGGTAGCTATTTTTATTATATTTCTGTCGAAATAAATTCGTAAAACTTTTATTTTCTTGTTTACATAAACGTCAGTTATTTATACAAAATGGAAATTAGAACATTTCAGGGTCGCAATTGATTATTTTTCTTGTGATTTGGAAATAACTTTTATTTGAGTACCTACATACTTATACTATAATATATTATAGATTTATGAAAATAGAATAGGGCCGTCCCACCAGTGGCGTAGCTTTACTTCGCGGGGCCCAGGTGTAAAATTTTTTTTGGGGGCCCCTCTCCCCCACTTAACCCAACTAAGAAAAATTTTCAATTATTCATGACATCATCATCCCATCAACATTTGATTGTATTCTCAAAATGTTCTACATCATATATAAACGACTCTGTAATTAAAAGAAGTTCTACTGGTATTCTTCAGATAATAATATTGCGCTCTTTTATATTTAAGGATAAATAAATCCTCCAGTCGTCTTCATCAAATCATAATTATTGACATAAACGATATAGAGAATTGGACTGAGAAAAAAATCGAGTGTAAGGATTAATCAATCAGTAGTTGACCCAAAAAATGGGGGCCCCTCGAGGTTAGGGGGCCCCGGTGATTGCCACCTGGAACACCTGTGGTAGATACGCCACTGCGTCCCACGTATCAAAATATATTGATAATTTTCAACAGTGCTTGTTATTCGTCATACAGAAATAAATAATGTAAACCAACTTTTTCGTCCTTATATCTTTCCTCTTAAATTTGGAAGAGTTTTTCATTACTCACACAATCGTATTTTTTCAATTATTTGCGAGAAAATTACTTACAGTATCTTATTTAGTTAACAATTAGATTAACAATAAATTATTGTTATGACTTCCTATACTGTATAGTATAGGAAGTCACAACAATAGATAATTGATTGTTAATCTAATTGTTAACAACCGTATTTATTTTTTTCAATTCGATCGATTTGTTACCGAGAAAGTTTCCAAGTTAAAAAACTAATAAAAGCACAAAAAGGTTTAAACTATCGAATGTATTGCTCGAAATGACATCCACCAATTGCCATACAATAATAACTTGGAAACTTCAAGAAGCAATTTCTCGGTAACAAATCGATCGAATTGAAAAAAACAAATACGGTTGTGTAAGTAATGAAAAACTCTTCCAAATTAAGGATCATTTGACCCCCCATTCCATTTAAAAATTTGGGGAGAGTCGCTACCCCCCGCACAGGGCTAGAGTTGCAAGAATGATTTTTTAACAAAAATTGGTCCCCTTTGATATACAAATCGACGTGTTTTTGGATTTTTGTCAAAACGTTCATTTTGCCGAGTTTTACGGGGGTACAAGTTTTCGTTGGGACACCGTGTATAGGTGCAGATATGTTTCAAACGCTATTTATCTACCATTCTCAGTCAAAATTATACGTAGAACTAGGGATAAAATCCGTGATATGGCATCACTGAAGACAACATGTGAGTTCAGTTAGACGCAAAGTTGATTTCAGAGTCGCATAGCGCATGCTGTTTGCTGATCGTAGATTGACAATATTGCTGCGAGGGGTAAAAAATACGCATCAATCTTCTCGAATATAAAAGTTTATGGCATATTTTTATATTATGGTTGACTTCCGTAGTCAAGTCTATCGTATTTACATTTGCACTTTTTTTATTTATTTAGTTTTTTTCGTATGTCGAAAGTTTCATTTACTCTTTGACAGCAGAAACAGAAAGAGAGCACTGACCATACTGCCTTTTCTATTACACCAAAAAACTGGAAAACACATATTTTTTACAAACTTTTATATTTTAATTTCCTTTGTTAGTATGTTAGTATATGTTTAGGTCAAATCTTGTAAGTCAATTTTGAACGACTTCCACATATCCAATCGATTTGAAATTTTGTACACTGATGTATTCCCGATGACAATACTTTAATCAATCAGAATTAATAAATTGTAAATTATAGACGCTCGACAACTGAGGTCATTAGCGTCTGAACATTAATAAATCGTTTTTAGAATATATAATTTGTTTCAGATGCAGTATTGATAAAACCCATGTCGAATATTAAAATTTAAAAAAATGTAATTATTTAAAGGGTTGTATATTAAAGAGTTTAAATTTTTATTTTGACCAAAAACAAACTTAAGTTCACATAATAAAACCACAATGCAGAAATCAAATACACAATTTTGTCGTCAGGGTTTGGATCTGCGACCGTAGTTTTTTTTGTACTAACCTACGTCACTGTGGAACTGTTTGGAACTAATTAATGTATGTGCACGTTGTGTTGGCATTATGCGTGTATTTTTCTGGCAGCGACGCGTTTAATTTTACAGATGGTGTCTCGTCCCGTCGGCAAATCACTTTATTTTCCGATGAAAGCACACAGCTGTTGATCAGCGTACGGCCGGATACGAATCTGTGAAAAATAAAAATCTGATAAAATCATATCTCTCCCTATATTCGTTATTTATACAGTCGAACCTCGATATCAATAGATAGACTGTAGATTATAGACGCTATAACGTTTTTTGAAGTGAAAGCTCCCTTAGGCGCGCTTTGTCTGAGTAGTGAACGAAAGTGAACCGTCACGCTTCGGATCGATAACGCTGAATCGGGTTTACTCGGCTCAAACACGAAAACGTATTTGTAGTATGCTGGTAATAAGTTTTTTGTAGTTCATAAGTGTTTTGTAATGTGTTAATAATAAGTTATTTGTAGTTCATAGGTCCGCTAATAGATGACACTAAAAATTAATTGAAAAGGTATTTGTGGTATGTTAATAATAAGTTATTTGTAGTTCATAAGTGCGCTAATAGATGACACTAAAACTTAATTAAAAAGTTTTTGTAGTATGTTGGTAATAAGTTATTTGTAGAATTCATTAGTGCGCTAATAGATGACACTAAAACATATACGTATATATTTTAAAATTAGAAAATGAGAAGTTTTCACTTCTGTCGTGTGTTCATAAGCACACACCCACTTTCTTCTATTATAACGGTATACTGGTATTTTTCATATAACAGTTTATTATTCTATTAATTTTTTCAAGTAAGTTTTGTAAAAAATGTATTTTGTAAACCTTATAGTTTCGTAAATATTTTGAAATTAAAAGTTATTTTGTTCAGAAGTAGTATTGATCTGTCAAAAAGAAATGAGCTAGCTGACAAAATAATGGACCGCCGAACAACTATTTAGTCGAGCGTATGCTAGCGTCAATATACACAGCTCAGACATAAGCTGCCGATCGATAATTGTTCAACAGAAAAGTCAAATGACGATCGATGTGGTTTTATGATTTTTTTATCGTACAACTATTTTGTCAATAGTGTGAGCAGTTCCATCTAACCCATAGTCTTTTGACGAACACACTTGTCGAGCGTCTATAATTTACAATTCATTCATTCATTTTGACAAAAAACTAAACAGTTGTCCGATCAAAAATTGATTGTATGCATCGGCCCTATATTTATGGCTATACTGAAGCTTTCGGCTTAAAGAGGTTGTTAGAATAGAGATCCAACTGTACATTATGCTACTATGTATGAGATAGGAACATGAATATTTATCGGAAAAATGCTTGTGACGGCTAAAAAACAATGTTATTTTAGGAAAATTAAATATAATATTCTTTACCAGGATTCAAACCCGAAATAACCCGTTTTTCCGTGAATGAATTATCTTCCATGGTTTTTCATCTATTTTCCAGTTTTCAGGTTCTACTACGAGAACTGGTGAATTTATCAATTGAATTTTCCATTTACTTTTAATAAATAATAAATTGAAAAAGATACGAATTTTTAGAGGACAGCTTGGTGTAACGGTCAGCGTGCTGGCCTCTGGATCAAACTGTCGTGGATTCGAATCCCAGCTCGCTCATTGTGTTTTAAAGACCACCAACAGCTAAGGTTATTTGGGCCTAGCACCAATTCATATTTTCAAGTCATTATTTTTTAATAATAAATTGAAAATCCAATTGACACTTTAATACCAGCTCTCGGGCTAGAAACCGGGAACTGGGGACTTGTAATAAAGGAACCATATCAACGCCATGTAAACAACAGCATTGCTACACGCTTGGCTATTCTCAAGCCCTTACCTCGCTCATGGATGTTATGTGATGTCGTATAGTTTTAATTGATGATGTAATTTAATGTAGGTAATTAAGACGCTAACGACCTAAGTTGTCGAGCGTCTATAATCTGAAATAAATAGAGAATATGAATTGTTGCTTTGAAAAAATATTGTCAGACGCTAATGACCTCTGTTGTCGAGCGTCTATAATCCACAATTCATTAAAAAAATATTGTAACCTATCGAATGAGCCATTTTCCTGAGAGTAGTTCCTTCAATTATCCACGAAAGGCAGCACTTGTGGTAGGTACAAACATTATTTATTCCCCATTAGAGTCATGTCATTTTAGTGGTAAAACTTAATTATTTAATTAATTTAATGATAATAATAATTTAATAATTAAGTTATACCACTAAAATGACACGACGCTATGGGGAATAAATAATGTTTGTACCTACCACAAGTGCTGCCTCTCGTGGATAACTGAAAGAACTACTCTCAGCAAAATGGCTCATTAGATCAGTTATTTCGAAACTAAAATTGATATAAAAAAATTTAATAATTGAATTTTTATCTAGATTAGGCACTCAATTTATAGTAATTTTTCGTTATTATCTAATAAAAGTTAGATAACTGATTTGAAAGTTTTGTTTACTTATTTGAAAATAATTGAAAGATAATTTGAAAATGTTTGCCTCATTATTCCGTGATTTTCTCTCTAATTTACCTACGCTTTAATGTTTGTTTCTTCGAAAAGTTTTTTCTCTCTTTTCAAAACGAAAAATATTAAATACTAGTGTGTACCCGCGGCTTCGCTCGTTTTTTGCTACTGCTTTTGCTACTGCTTAGCAGAAAATATATAACCTATCCTATATAACAAACACTGTAGTAAATTTCCGATCAAAATCAGTTCAGTAATTTTCTAGTTAACCCGGAATAAAGTGGCAGATAGACAAAAATTCTGGATACACCTTTTCCCGTCTATAGGCGTCATTTAAAGTAGATATCCAAAAAAAAAAACAAATCACAGACAGAGGTTAATAATGATAGACTCATTATTAACCTCTTTCTGTTTAGAACTATATATATTTATGTTATACCTAATAATATGTTATCGATATTATTTCTATTCACACATTATTATCAATATATTTTCATTTAGTTTAACATACGAGTAATGTCGCCCGCAGGATTCCCCTTACCTCCCCACCGCCGTGGAACCTGCCAGAAAGTCGAGTCACCATGCCGTGTATAGTTCCAGCTATCGCCGCCAGACCACAGCTTGCGCCGCTAGAGTAGTACATGTAGTACTTGTTGCAATGTCAATAGTTCTACGCCAGTGAACCTAAATCGGTAATACAGTAGTCGTCAACCTCACTGAAGCGTAACTACATTTTATTCGTGTAATAAACATTTCAAAGTCTATACTTAAACATTAGACTCTATATTGATCTCAGCTGTCGAGCGTCTATAATCTACAATCTCTTTCTCTTGCCTAAACAATACTAACATTTTCGAAGTTATACTTCTATAGCGAGGATAGTGAATCGGAAAAACAAAACATTAAAGGACTGATTAAACCGACTCAAAAATTAATGAAACGCTGTCAGGGATAAAACGGCTCAAACGATTTGAATGAAATACTGAAAAAGGGGTTTTAGAGGGCAAAAAATGTATTCCCAGGAAAAATTCGTTTTCTTATAGATTTTATAAGTTAAAAAATAAATTTTTTACGTTTCAAAATAGTGTAATGTTATAAGCAGGCTTTGGATACTTATGTTTCGATATTTGATAAATTATCATGATATGTCAAAAATAAAAATAAGTAAATATGAATGAAAAATTACTTTAGGGGGTTTTTAGGATCCACAAATGAAAGTGACACGTTATTATTGATCGCGACGTTTCGTCGATATTCCCGACTTCCTCAGGCTCTCAAAATTCAGCTTCACATTTGTCTTAACGTTAAGACCTTGCTTTATCTGATAAATAACGTGTCACTTTAATTTGCGAATCCTAAAAACCTCCTAAAGTAATTTTTCATTCATATCACTTTGAAGGATCTTAACCAGTACAATAAGTAAATAGTTAAAATTAAAAATGGCGAAAACTTCAACGGAACGTGTTCTAATGAAAAATGTATGAAGTATAACTTCGACCGTGCGATTATGTGATAATGTGGGTGAAGCACACACCGTGTTACAAATAAATTGATTATTAATTTTTCCGTATATTTATGTAAGAATCCTTTAAAAGTTTAAAGAAAACTAAAGCAATTACCAATAAAAATACTTGAACAATCCATAATACATATAAAAATAAACGTGGTTTGACCTTCGGAATAAAATCGATTTTTGAAAGAATGTTTTTATAATAACAGATTTGTGTAAATTACTTTAATGATTGTTTATTTCTATATACAGAGTTCATATGGAATATTCACTTGATCGACTATGTACATTGATTCAAGTGTTATTAGAGATATTAGATGGGCATATCAGATCTGTTTGTTCTTTTTTCAAAATAGAATATTCTGTAGACCAGGGACTGGCAATATAAGCTACTATGCCAGATAATTATTTTTTGCCATACGCACTATAAAATAGCTGCCTTACTGCACTGAAAAAATGGTTGTAAAAATACTTTGAAAGTTAAGGTAGAATTCGCTCGATTTTCTAAGTGATTTTACATTATTATTTATTTTTACACTGAAAACATCATAAAAACTTGGACTTTTACTGTGAAGTTAAACAAATTTGTGATTTTTACATAAAGTAAATTAAAATTACATAATTACAAAAATGGATGAATACAAAACAAATTAGTACAAATGTAAAATTAGTAACCACGCATGCGCAATGTGTGTTTATGGGATCTACGCGATGTGCAGGCGATACCTGTTTGCGACGCCATTGTCTCTTTGTGTGCCTATTACCAGATTAATCGCTGGCTACAAATGGACCATCGATAATCTATGTACCTAATCGGCCTTCTTATGTCTTACAGTGTGCATGTATGTACGTATATAAAGTGACTTTTGACAGGTCGGTGTGCGGGAACGTATCTTTCCCACACTAGTGTGGAAAAACAAACCATTTCCATAGTGATTTATGTTTATATTCACCCTGATCCGTCCACTATTACCTACAGACAGCTACTCTCGGCCTACTATTGAGGACAGTGTGGTCCAGTGGTTAGCGTCGCGGCCTCTGGATCAGACTGTCGTTGGTTCGAATCCCGCCTCCGCTCATGGATGTTTTGTGATGTCATTTAGTTTTAAGTGAGTTGTTTAGCTAATGACCTAAGATGTCGACGCGTCTACAATTTACAATAAATAAATTAAATCAGCCTACTATTATAAAAGTGAAGTTGGCGACGCAAATGAACTGTCAAATTTTTTTGAAAACACTAAAAATGAAGTGAAAAGTACCTAGCTATTTTATAGTAAGTATGGCAAAAAATACCATATATATCTCGTGCGTAATGATATTATGAGTTATGACTCGTGTAACTGTTAAAATTCGCTATCGCTCGTTTTTGCATACTGTCACTACTCGTCAGTAACCACGCCCACTTTTGTGTTTGCCCCGCCACTGCATCGCCAACGTACCTTAGTATTTAGTGCATATTAATTGGCACCAGATCACATTTTATTAGCGGATCAGCTGTTGCCCTTATATCATAAATAAACAAAAATTTTGAGAATATGACAGGTAAATATGAATGTAAATTCTTTCAGTTTCAAGAAGTAAACAAATTTTTGTTACGTGTTTTAAAAAGCGTGCCACCAGCTACCAAGGTTATTCGGGTACAGTACCAATTTTCATATTTTAATTAACCGACTTCAAAAAAAGGAGGTGGTTCTCAATTCGGTTGTATTTTTTTTATGTTTGTTACCTCAGAACTCCGTCATTTACAAACCGTTTTGGATTTTTTTTTTTTAATTGAAAGGATATACTTTCAGATTGGTCCCATAGAAATTTCATCAAAATCGGTTCAGTAGTTAGGCTGATTTTAATAAAAGTGAGGAACGGCGTGTGATTCCTTTAAGGTAAATGTCACTTTTGACACTAAAAAATAAAAAACTTTTTAACAAAAAAAAGCCTCCTTCAAAAAGCCACTAAAAAGAGGAAAATAATGAAATTTTGAGGTCTGCGCCAATTTAATAAAATATGTTTAAAAGAAGATATTAATCACTATACTATACTTTGTAACAAAACTGTTTTCTGCGTGGGTGGAATAAATATTTATATACCAGTACTGTATTTATATTCGCAGTTCAACACGACACTGACTCACGACTGACTGACTGCTAACTCACTCATGCTTCGCTTATATAGGTCGAGCAGCCTGGCCCAGCACGCTCGCGCGCTCTCCAGAACATTCCGGCGGGTACTCATATCTTCGATACCATTCCACGCCTCACCACTGTGACCTTTCCTTCTCGATGCTTCTATTGTAGGCAGTGGCGTAACATCTCGGGGTTTGCTACAATAATATACAAGCCTGGGTCGTGATTAATAAACTATCATAGAGTTTACAGCCCACGCTTTTATAATTATGAACCTAAATTATTAAAAATTATTTTTAGGTACATTTCTGCAATAAAAGCTTGTTTTTAAAAAGTTTTTTTTTATTACTAATATTTTATGAAAAGCATATGCTCTTTTTTTAACCATATAAAAAGAAGCAACAATATTGTTTCGGACGAGAGGATCATTTAATATATTACGGCAAGAGCAAAATGTACGAGACCTCCAAGTTCCTGTCGGATGTAGGTACTGTACCTATGTCCTATACTGGCCCTGTCAATCGAGTTAATCCGACGGAAAAAGAACAGTTCAGAATCACTGAACCACCTGACGGTCATAAAAAAGGTTTGTTTATACATCAACTGGACATAATCATATCAGGTCCCGAATTTTAAGTTGATAAATGATATTCGCTTTCATTTATCAACATTAATAATCTACTTGGCCGTCACCAGTGGCGGTGCACTGCACAAATGCAATAAGGGCACTCTTGAGTACTCAATTACGCTGCATGGACTCCAAAAAAAACAAAAATTAAGATGTGTACACGTCTTTACTGGCGTCCCCCCAATTTCTGCTATAGAGTTACTTTGTGAATATCACCAAAGTGTATAGTGTAAGTGGCACAAAGCTCTACTGTCAACTATAAACCCTCCTTAGTCAGTTGTCAATTTTTTTTGAGGTTATAAAATCCGAATCTGAATGCTATTACATCTATTAAAAGCATCGTGGACTCACTGTTTTTTTAATACAAAATTTCATCAAAATTTGTCCAATAAAAACAGACTGGTCAAACTCGCAAAAAATAGACCGACCAAACTCACAGTAAAAAAAAAAATGACTGTGTGCCTCACCCACATATAAGCGCTCGGTCGAAGTTATATACTTCATACATTTTTCATTAGGACACGTTCCGTTGAAGTTTTTGGCATTTTTAATTTTAACTAAGTATTTAACTACCTACTTATTACTTCCCACCTCTACTATGGTAGAGAAGTAATGGATTTAGTCCGAAAAAAATATTTCGAGATTTTAACAGATTTTCACGTTTTGAGACCCTAGCAATTGTTTAAGATCATTTTCTGACTGATGTCTGTATGTGTGTGTGTGTATGTGGTCAATTTTTCGCCTTCGATATCTTAAAAACGGAACAACATACGGCCATGCCGATTGTTTTATTGTGTTTATCAGCCTTTAACTTAGATCTGATTAGATTTTGAGTCAAATCGGTTCAGTGGATCCTGAGATATTAAAAAAACGTTCTCAATGTCACGTATTAACATAGGTAAAAAAAATATAAATGAATTCTAGATGTTATAATACGAAAAAAATGTAAATATTTTTTTCTCTAAAATGTACAGTTTTCGAGAAAAAAAAATATTTTACTAAAAAAAATAAAAATTGTAGGTACGTAAATCAAGGTAACCATGATTTTTGCTATATTAAGCTAGCCATCAGTAGATCACTAAACAAAAAAGAGGGTCATGCTTTTTTTCAAAGAACAAAAAAGAGTTTATTTTTTGCAAATATTTACTAGGTGCGAAGTATAGGACTGGTCATCAGTCGAATTTCTTTTATTTTTGACATATATGGTAATTTATAAAATTTCCTTTAAGCTATAGAAACAAGTATCCAAAGCCTGCTTACAATATTACACGTTGTGAATCGTCAAAAAATTGATTTTTAAACTTATAAAATCTATAAGAAATCGAATTTTTTCTTGGGATAAGACCTAAGTAGATCGATTTTTTACCCTCCGAAACCATTTTTCAGTAAATTTCATCCAAATCATTAAAACCGTTTTATCCCTGTCAGAGTTTTATTAATTTCTGAGTCGGTAATTTTTGACTCGAGGTCATTCCAACTCACTACCCTCGCTAAAGAAGTATAACTTCAAAAATAGACCGACGAAACTTGCAAGAAAAAAACGGAATTACATATAAAAGTCCCGTTACAGTTTTATGTATAAAATATATTGATGAGATAGAACTTTAGTATTCTAATAGATGTAGAAATTGTCGGAAGTGAGCACTTCCGTGGCACGTAGAATCAATAAAAAGCAATACTGATTAATTCAAAATTTGCATTTAATACTAACGTTTCGGTATTCTTCATACCATCTTCTACACTGTTTTCAAGGATCAAATTGCTCTATTTAAATTATTATAGCAACTTCGAAATTCTAATAGATGGTGTGTTTGATTTATTGAGTACGCGTATGACATCTGTTGTCTACAATATGTATCTTTGGTTTGTTGAGCGTCCTTAGTGTGAAACTCGATGTTTTCTGTCTGTATAAGCTTTAACATTAACTAACGGATACTCTGTTAATGTCATAACTATATCATATCACGTTAATAGGGTTTAGTTATTTGATCATTTTATCCTTCGACCTATCCCTTTTAAAATAGCTCCTTTTCACACATGTAAGCCGATCATAAAATGACCGATTTCAGGCCGGCGACGATCCGGGCGCTAAAGTAATTTTACCTTCCCGATTATAACGGGCGAAAAAATGAATTTTAAACTTATTGAAGTTCTAGATCTTTAGTAAGGTTAGTGAATTGGAATTGAGTAAAAAAATATCGATATAAATACCTATATAAAATAATATAATATTGTAAGCAGGCTTTGGATACTTATGTTTTCGTGGCTTAAGGGACATTTGATAAATTATCATGATATGTAAAAAAAAAAATAGGTAAATAGTTAAAATTAAAAAAAACTTTTCAACAAAAAAAAAACTCCTTCAAAAAGCCACTAAAAAGAGGAAAATAATGAAATTTTGAGGTCTGCGCCAATTTAATAAAATATGAAGTCGGTTAAAAAGTATAGTATCGTGATTAATATCTTCTTTTTAACCAACTTCATATTTTATTAAATTGGCGCAGACCTCAAAATTTCATTATTTTCCTCTTTTTAGTGGCTTTTTGAAGGAGGTTTTTTTTTTTGTTAAAAAGTTTTTTATTTTTTACTTTTTAGTATCAAAAAGTGACATTTACCTTAAAGGAATCACACGCCGTTACTCACTTTTATTAAACCGACTTTCTTACGCTGTCTGATGTGTCAAAAAGTGACATTTACCTTAAGAAATCACACGCCGTTACTAACTTTTATTAAAATCAGCCGAACTACTGAACCGATTTTGATAACATTTCTATGGGACCAATCTGAAAGTATATCCTTTCAAATAAAAAAAATCCCAAGTCGGTTATAAATGAGGGAGTTCTGAGGTAACAAACAAAAAAAAAATACAACCGAATTGAGAACCACCTCCTTTTTTTGAAGTCGGTTAAAAAGACCAAAAACTGCAACGTGTTCTATTGAAATGTATGAAGTATAACTTCGACCATGCGCTTATTTGTGGGTGAGGCACACAGTCAATTCTTTTTGAGATGCGAAAGGATAGTGACTTTAAAATATCAGCGCATCCTTGACACCAACATAATATATAGGTGACATGGTGTTTGTAGTAGACCCCAGCATCTGGGACTTCAGTCTTGCATTAAAAGCACACAAGCGACCGCGTGGAAAATCTCTATATGTGTGTGGAAAGTGCAAAATCGATCGCAGCGCCTCTACACACATCTATATGCCTTTCTCTCTTTCTCTCCCTTTCTATGTTTATCTGCAGCTAACAAGCAAAACAGCTTATGGCGAATTTTTGAAGTGAAAACTTCCTTAGGCGCGTTAGGCACTTTTTGCCAGGGTACTGAAATAACCTGAACCGTAAGAATTCGCAACCTGACCATTCGCAAACTGACCTTAAGAATTCGCAACATACTTATATCATAAAAACGGCCGTCTACACACTTCCATTCATAGGAACCTGGATTCGAGACCTGATGGCAGCGTAGAATTTTTGGCGTTTTTTTTTCTAAATTCTACATGATATTTATTTATATATTTTTTTATTTTTGTTATATTCTTTCTTTGACAATAATTATAATTTTTTTGAAACCAAGGTGGAATTAATTAAAAATTTAATTTTAGTATTTTAGTAATAAATTATTTTTAGTTCATAAATGCGCTATAATATAGATGACACCAAAAATTAGAAAATCTGAAGTTTTCACTTCTGTCGTGTGGTCATAAGCACACACCCATTTTTTTACTACAATGCTTTAATTTCCTTCCTGTGTTGTCCTGGAAAGTAGGGAATCAATATTTCGACCACTTCTTGGTAAGCTAGAGCTTTGAAATTTTGCGTTCGTGTGTAAGTAAAGTGACTATTAGTGATGGGATAATTCGAATTAAAAATAATCGATAACTCGATTTTTTAAAATAATACTCTCTTTTTAAACTATATTTTGTGCAACACAAAAAGGGAATAGATATGAGCTTAAAACTACACGATAGAAGTCAAACTTTTTGACTGTTTTGCCTACTCAACCATAGATGGCAGTTCCTACCAAGCGCGTTGTGTAGTTCATAAGTAATGCGTCAGTTGTTGATTGTGCTCACTTTCTTTTTCAATCCATCTGTCGTGTCGCTTTTTCGTTTCATCGCCTGAATAATTTACCCCCGCTCTAGTTTCACTTCAAAAAAAGGGGTGTGTGCTTATGACCACACGACAGAAGTGAAAACTTCAAATTTTCTAATTTTTAGTGTCATCTAATGTAGCGCATTTAGGAACTAAAAATAATTTATTACTAAAATACTAAAATTGTATTTTTAATTTATTCCACCTTGGTTTCAAAAAAATTATAATTATTGACAAGGAAGGAATATAACAAAAATAAAAAAATATATAAATAAATATCATGTAGAATTTAGAAAAAAAATACGTCAAAAATTCTACGATGCCATCAGTTTCCGAACCCAGGTCCCTATGCATAGAACGCAAACACGGTGCTAACTGAGCTATTGACACAACAGTATATCTCGCCGTTTTTATGATATAAGTATGTCAACCGTATTGAGAATTCTTACGAAAAATTGCGAACGCTTCACATTTTTTCAGTACCCAGGCAAAGAGTGCCTAACGCGCCTAAGAAAGTTTTCACTTCAAAAATGCATTTGAAGATGTAGAAAAATTAAAATTCCACATACGCGGTTTTGTCTCGCGGGCTACAAAAATTATAGAGGCGACAGTAGTGCTGCCATCGACCGACGTTGAGCTCAACTCGGTCGGCCAACCAATCAGACGTCGCCGAGGTCGCGGAAGCTGCGTACTTAACGGCGAAAGTTGCTCCGTACCCCCCCCCCCCTCACGCACTTCGCATTTTAATTTCAGATCAAAACGTATCAACTCCAACATGACAATGATGTAGACGTCGCCTTGTCTTTGCTCTTCGCCTCCCGCCCCCTTGCCGACGTGTTTTTATTTCAAATTTACCACACAAACAACGAGTAAGTCTCTACGGAATCATTAATGCTGATAATAATATGTCAATAGGGTCGTCCCGCCCTTTTTTAAGAATTGGAATCTACGTTACAAATAGATAATATAACATTTTTTTTGAGAATTTTTCAAAAGCTTTTAAAAAATATTAGTAAAAAAAACTTTTTAGAGACAATCTTTTATTGAAATGTAGGTAAAAAGGAAAAAATAATATTTAATAATTTTGGTTCATAATTATTATAAAAGCGGGGGTTGTAATCTCTATGATATAGTTTTATAATAATTATGAACCAAAATTATTAAATATTATTTTACCTTTTTAGTACATTTCAATAAAAGCTTGTTTCTAAAAAGTTTTTTTATTAATATTTTATTTTGTTCATTTTAGTCTTTCAAAATTTTACCCCCCTTTGACACCCGTAGGGGTTGAATTTCGAGAAATCGTTTCTTAGTGGATGCTTACGTCAGAAAAGGAACCAACTGTCCAAATTTCAAGTTTCTAGCTTCAGCGATTTGGCCTGGGCGTTGATTAGTCAGAAAAACCCTACATCCCCGTTTGAACCCCTTAGGGGTTGAATGTATTTCTAAAAACGATTTATTCATGTATTGTCATCGGGAATACATATGTGTACAAAATTTCAAATCGATCGGATACGTGGAAGTAGTTAAAAATTGACCTATACAAACAAACTAATCTGAAAGAAATTTTTTCAAAATAGGTTCAGCTGTTCTTTTTTCTTAACCAAATAGACTCCAAAAAAGTAGATTTTACACAATATCTCGCGAATAAAAAATTATATCGACTTCGTAAGGGTGTCAATCGAGGCGTGTTAACGTCATTTTGATCCGAAATAAATTTAATAAAAATCCGTTCAGCCGTTTTTTTTTTTAATTAGTGTTAAAAATAAATAATAAATATGTTTTAATGATTAAAATGATTACTTTTCTGTGTAATATCTAATTTAATTATTGTTATTAAATATTTATCAAAGTGGGAAGTTCGTCGTGTGGACCTCAAGGGTCGCACTTTAGTCCTAATAAACGACCCACCTCACGGCCTGTTTTTTTCTTATTGCAAAAAACTGACATATGGGCATAGTATCAATGAATATTACCAGTTCGTTGAAATGTGTTTTGGACGTAAATCAGTTAATTTAAAATGCAATTAAGGGGATTTAACTTTACTCGTGCAAAAATAACACATATCATACGATTATGTAGGTAATGTTATGCACCTAGATAATTTATGTGCAACGGATTTTGCAACGTATGTAGGACTAAATATGTAAATCAGATTGCATAATAACTGAATTCAATTCGTGACTGCATATAAATTTTATTATTTTTAAATTTGTTATGTTATTTAGATTTAAAATATTGTCAAATACAACCTACAGGGTCGGTATTATATTCCACATTTGTAATACAAAAAATAAGAAAAATAAAATTGAAAATAAATAGAATTAACTCACTCAACTTGATTTTGCCTGTTAGTATATTGTGGATTTTTCCAAAAATCATTAAAGAGAGAAATATTGTAGATTATAGACGCTAGTCAAGTGAGGTCATTAGCATCTATTGAATCATTAAAGACGAAACTGTGCTCAAACTGATTGCATTCGAAAGAAATTACTCAAGTACCCAGTCAAAAAACATATCCATAAATCATTGAAGATGTTAGATGAAATATTCCCAACGGCAGAGTCTGCTAATTTTACCAATGCACGTATTTCTCCCCTGGTACAGGTAGTACTATACGTTTTTATTACCCACAGTTCCACACAACTCTTATGCAGTCCCTTATATACCGTCTGGAACTACTTCACTCCTCCTGGATGTCTGATGATCCTCGATGCACGTTCCCGATACAGGTGAATACGTTTAATAATTTCAAATTGAAAGTACAGTTAGGAAAGAAAAATTTAGAAAACTTTCATGAAGGTAGAAAAATGACAAGAGGCACAATAAATACGATTGTGCCGCAACCAAAGACGTAGAACGACTTCCATAGTTTTATAATGTCGTCACATCTGTCAAAAAATATTAACATAACATAAAACACAAACTACGGCGTAACTATGGTAGTTCGCGTCACACATTTTTTGTAACGAATTTTTCGTCCCGCATCATTTTGCGCCTTTATATACCGCCGGGGAAGACACAGTTCTACGTCAGAAGAATACTATTTTAAGTATGACAAAATTATTGACGACGTTTTTAATGGTGAGAGAGGGGAGAAAAAGAGAGAGAGGGGGAAAGGGGCGAGAGGGAGACAAGAAAGGGGAGAGAAAAGAGAGAGAGACGGAGAAAAAGAGAGGGGGAGAAAGAGCTAGAGAGAAAGGGGGAGAAAGAGCTAGAGAGAGAGGGGGAGAAAGAGCTATACAGAGAGAGGGGGAGAAAGAGAGAGAGTGGCGGAGGGAGAAAGAGAGAGAGGGAGGGAGAAATCGAGAGAGACGGAGGGAGAAAGAGAGAGAGAGAGGGGGAGGTAGAGAGTGAGAGAGAGGGAGGAGAGAGAGAGGGGGGAGGGAGAAAGAGAGATAGTAGGTAGAAAGAGAGGGAGGGGAGAAGAGGGGGGAGAAAGAGAGAGAGGGAAGGAGAAAGCGAGAGAGATTGAATGACGTCGAAGAGCGAAAGAGAGAAAACGTTGATTTTTCGTTACCTTGTGTTGCACTACTTGCTTAATACTGGTACGTCGGACAGAACTCTCTGTACTCCGCGTCTACCTCTCATGGAAGTGGTGGGGCGCGCGCGTCATCGTTTAACGTTTAACGCGTCCGAAGTCGCATAAGAAGTAGTATTCACTTCAAAAAAAATTTTGTCCAACCCTAAATATTAAGTATAGGTATGTTTGCGTATAATGTGAAGACAGCTACTGTACTTACATATAGTTTCAAGCGTTTGTGCATCCCCTGCGTACGTGCGTCTTTCCCTTCCAGCTCGCCAATCCCCCTGGAGCGTCTGGATGATCCATGCTTCTGCCACGACCCGCACAATCTAATCTTGTCTCCCTTCCCCCATCCTCTCTTTATACTCCTTGTCCATACAGACTCGTTTTTCCAATTACGTTATTTTTACATCCGTTGATGAGGAATGAAAAACCTGGTAAAAGACAACGCAGCTATTTCTATTGTGTCTTGGACTTTTCAAAAAATAGTATTGTTTCTTTTTGCTTCTGTGTAAAGAATAAGATTTGCAACGGGGTGTCCATCTTACTTAAAAAATTAAGCCGTGTTTAAAAAATGGGTATGTCTGTATCGCGGGTACAGACAGATGACGTGAATACGGTTAAACATAAGTACTTAACTGTATTAATACACCCTTCACTTTGATTTATCTTATAAAATCAAATGTTCGTAAAATGTAATAAATAAAATAATTATAATTTTATTTTTAAACGGTTTTATTTAGCTTGACCCCGTATATTTGATTGTTTGTTTGTTACTATCTTTGTTTCAAATCTTGCGACAGCTTTTTCAACTACTTCTACTTAACCGATTCTTATGAAACTATGCACAGCACACACATTGAGTTCCCGTGACAATACAATATTATGATAATTTCAACTTAGTAACGAGGGTCTGATGATGGAATCAGGAGGTGGACAGTTGAAAGGATGAGGAGTTTGCATAATGATACAGGCCAGAAATCAAACTAAAAACTAGAAAATAAAAATAAAAATAGGTAAAAAAGCTTTTAAGTTAAACGGTTTTATTTTATATCATCAACTGTACCAAAAACTAAAAAATAATTAAGACACAAACCAAGGGGAACTTTGTGTCGCTGCGTTAGCGGAATAAGTTATAAAAACGTGGGGCGCATAAAAATCTGTATAACGACTAAATAATTATTAAATAAGAACGGCTTGTCTAGAAAAATGTGTTTCCAAGCCCATCAACAGAAATATTTCAAATGCGCCCCACGTTTTTATTACTTATTCCGCTGACGCAGCGACACAAAGTGCCCCTTGGTTTGTTTCCTAATTATTTTCTAGTTTTTGGTACAGCTGCAGATGATTTAAAATAAAACCTATTTTTTATATTTTAAATTGTTATCCTATATCTACTTATATATTTTATTAAAAAAATAAATTAAAAGCCTTCGGGATTCAAACCTGGGATTGGAGTTTGTACCTGTCGATTGACGGAGTATAACTTCGACCGTGCGTTTATGTGTGTAAGGCACACAGTCAATTTTTTTACTTTTTGATTACTGATTTCATTGGACAGCCATTATAAATAAATAACAATCGTTCAGACTTTAGTCATTTATAATATCGATAGCTGACGTCATCAATATACGTAAGTTCATAATACAATACACTCTTATAATGTAGCTATAGATATATTATTATTATCATCCCAGCTGTACATATCACATATCCAGTATCCAGAACTTATTTCAGTTCAATGCACGAGTCCCGTTCGTCCCGCACTCCCGCCGTTTTCATTCCCGACGCTATATATCCTGACAGGAACAGCGTCATATAATATGTGCCCACACATACAATAATATACCCTACTAGGAACTATCATACATCCGAAGTTACGAACAATTGAATTTCGAACGTTCAAAACTTTCCATCTAATTTTTTTAGTTTTGACAGTCGAATGTCCTTCTTCTGAAAGAGAAATTGTAGATTTTAGACGCTCGATAACTGATTATATCTTTAGGCTATATCTAAGAAAAAATCAAATGCCACTGTCGGGACTTAAACCCGAAACACCCAGTTTCCGGCTCGTTCAGTTACTAATTACTCCACAGTTCTTAGATATTATGGGAACTGACATGTGGGAGTGGCTTCAAAAACATGGCCGACAAAAAATTGCAGTTTTAAAAAAATTATATATGTGATAATAGTGTTGACGATTAAAATGCTTTTAAATTTGAGTGAATTAATATCTTAGGTTGGTGATAACTCAAACCAAAAAAATATATATGATGCAGAACGAATTTTATCTGTCGGACATTGAATTAAATATGGAATAAATTGTGAAAAAAGTGATAAAGATGTGACAGCTATTAACGCGCTATGTTTACAAACGTCAAACATGAAAGAAAAACCCCATGATAAACGCTATAATATCTTAGGGTGAAAAAAATGTTAACACTATACACTAACTAGACAGTTGTAATTTTATTATAGTTTAATTTTTTGCCACCAGATGTCATGTCTCAATTCGTCAGTTCCCTCTAAATATAATCAGGGCAGCTTTCATGCTATCTGATATTTTCTGGTATTCACTAATTGTTAATTAGTGAATACGTTGTGAACAATTAAGGACAGCTATTGCCAGCAGATTTTATTGTTATGCGTTATATTTTGTGTCTGATTCTATTTTAAATTATTGTTACGGATCACTCTGTATATGAACGGCGGGCAACAGTTCTGAGAAACGGGGATCTGCTTACCGAACAACTCGTACCTTCACGAAGTTCTAGAGAATACGAGCACACACTGGGCTTAGGCAACGCAGGTATATAAACAGCGAGTGTGTCGTGTTAAATCAATCAGTGAATGGTGAATCGTGCCATCAAGTGGATCAGTGATATAAATATTGATCAGTCAACGGGAATCAGTCAATCAGTGAAGTACTGGGCGTTTACAAGTACGAGCGATAATAATAGTAAGAAAATAAATAAGTTGGCATAAATCTGATATAAATACAGTGACATAAATAATCACAAATAAATAATCCTTGTATATATAGTTATTTGTTAAGTGTTATTTAAGTGTTTCGCTTTGTTTAAGAATTACTGTTTGGTTATTATTATTGTGTTGATTGTTAGAACTGACTTTTCGTTGTTGCGTTCATTATTATTGTATTTTTAAATATTGTAAATAAATATTTATTCCGCCAACTCAGAAAACAGTTTTGTAACATTAATATTATTATCGAGAAATATTATTGGAGACGACACGACCGCGACTGTACGAATTTATCGCCGCGACGATTGACTATATCTTTTAATATAGGATGACGTGCCAAGTCAGCCGAAAACGCTGTCTGCTTTTGCTTCTTTATTGTACTCGGATCCGGGTTAGTTATGTAAAGAGGCATACACGATATACATTTTTTTTTATTCTGGGTTTCTTTTTATCTAGATAAGCTTTATACTGTCGAGTTTGTATAAACGCATATTTATGTAAAATCTTCTGAACGTTGCAGAAAAAAATTATATTCAAATCTTCTCTTATATACATTTATGTTATACCTACTAGCTTTTGCCTGCGGTTCTGCCCGCGTGTATATAGAAAAACCTTTAAAATAGTAGAATGTGTATCTAGGGCGTAATGATTCAGTGAAGTATATTTTCGACGACGTTTAAACGAGCGTCGGCAAGTTTCACAGTCACACAATTTCAAATAGCGTTACGTCCTACATTTCTAGTATTTTCAACATTTTTGACATTTTAGGTACTTGTGTGGCAACTTAACTTCAATAATTAATAATATAGGTAACAGTAACTGCATAGTAGGTACACATTATATATAAATAGGACAAAAAATACAGTGCGTAGAATAGTCGTTTAAAGAAGATAGTAGCGTTATTTCTGTGCGAGGACAGTGTGGTGTAATGGTTAGCGTAGCGGCCTTTCGATCACACTGTCGTGGGTTCGAATCCCACCTCCACTCATGGTTGTTTTGTGATGCCATTTAGTTTTAAGAGAATTGTTATTTAATGTATTTAAGACGCCAATGACCTAAGTTGCCGACGCGTCTATAATAAAAAAAAATAAAATTATTTCTGTGCACAAATGAGTTTCGGGTCGGACGGGTCTATGTTTTCTAACAAGGGATGATCCAAGGAATATGGTAATTTAGTTGTTCGTCGACAGTCGAGACGCATCACTGACCACCCCTTGTTAGAAAACATAGACCCGTCCGACCCGAAACTTGTTTGCCCGCAGAAATGACGCTACTATCTTCTCTAAACGAAATGCAATTTTTGACTCGCTACGCCTACGTCAAAAATCGTCTTCATTACGCCCTTGATACACAATCGCCCTTTGGTAAGTTCGTGTTTTGTATTTAAATGTAAAAAGCGTGTAATTGAAAAAGTTGAATGCTATAATAAACTGAATATTTTAACGAAACAATGTTCTGTATTTTGTCTATTCAAACAGTGTTTTTCATTTTCCTTAATCGGTATTGAAAATTATAAAATATTCAACATTGTAGGTATACAGAAATAGGAAAAGAAAATTGAAAACCATTACGATGCACAGATATTTCCCTTATCGAAAAGGATGAAAATAACAAAAAGACAGAGACAACGATCGAGCCATTTTATTACAAAGAACTCAGATGTGTAATTGTTTCACCGAGACCGTCTATTGTTACATTATGAAAATGCTTCAGAATAGATGCTCTAGCGACATATTATTATGCTTATTATTAGACAGTATACTCTGCTTGAACGGACATTGTGTATAGAGTTATATCATAGACATAGAAATCTAGGGACGTAGTACAAACGAGTGAGATTGTTGATGTTAAGGGGGGTGGGGCGGTGAGAAAGTGTGTGATTACATTCTATTGGTCGCTTCAGTTGCGCAAGCGCTGTACGAGCATTATTGAGCATGCGCAAAGACGCGGCCAATAGAACGTAGGCACATGCATGACGGAAATAATGACAGAAAAAGTGATAGAAAATATGACGGAAAAACTAACAGAAAAAGTGACGCAAAAAATAACGGAAAGAGTTACGGGAAAAGTAACGGAAAAATTGACAGAAAAAGTAACGGAAAAATTAACTGAAAAAGTAACAGGAAAAGTAACGGAAAAAGTGACCGAAAAAGTATCGAAAAAAGGAACGGAAAAACTAAAGAGAAAAGTTACGGAAAAAGTAACGAAAAAAGTGACCGAAAAAGGAACGGAAAAAGTAAAGGGAATTAAGTTACAGAAAAAGTAACGGAAATAGGACGGAAAAAGTGACGGATAAAATGACGGAAAAAGTAACGGAAATAGGACAGAAAAGTAGCGGAAAAAGTGAAGAAAAAAATAACGGAAAAAGTGACGGAAAAAGTAACGGGAAAAAGGTAGATAATGGTTAAGCGTGCTGGCCATCAGATTCGTGAGTTCGAATCCCACCTCCGCTCATGGATGTTTTGTGATGTAGTTTTAATTTAATATAATTTGTTAATTAGACGCTAATGACCTTAGTTGTCGAGCATCTATTTTTTAGTATTTTTATTTACTTATTTTATTTAGATACATGTTAGAATAATCCTACCAAAATTGGCGTACACTGTAAACTACAAGAGATTGTAGATTATAGACGCTCAACAACTGAGGTCATCATCGAAACTTTAAGAGATACAGTAAACTGTAAAGTGATATATGAGAGCTTTGTTGCTCTTGATTATTTAGTTGCCAAGCAAAAATCTACCCGGGCGAAGCTGGGTCGAAAAGCTACTTTCTGTTATAAAAGGTATGATATTTGATCGTTTTTCTCCACATATTCACTGTTTATTTTTCAACGCCATTTCTGTACCATACAAAAGTGTTTGTCTCAATTTTCCAGCCTATTGTATATCTATGAAGAGAGTTTTCTCTATAGACGAACCATTTCAGCAATGTCCCAGAACAGATGTTCATTTCACACGACAATTCAATACTCCCATTGACATAGTGAATAATATCCAAGTGTGTAAGCTTTCACGGCCGGCATTGTTCCAAATCCTCATAGTTTCCAGGCTTGTAGGCAGTGGTCCGATGGTATTCCTACCTGACGTTTTGTCTACAACATACTGCGGTATTGTCGTATTCCGGCCTTCTGCTATTGCTCATTAGTTTTGTATGTCGTAGTGCTGGTGTCCAGTTTTTACCGAGACTCAGGCTTTCGTCTTTTCGGTTGCACCTGCTCTACAATTAAACCAACGCCCAATCGCAAAAGGACTGATACGACCGAGCAGAGAACTCCACGCACACTACTGCACACAACACCATTGACCAATCACAGCAGAGGGACGGACTACGACCGAACAGAAAACACACTGGCACTTAGCATAAAAGAAGAGAAGACACACTTACCTGTGATCAGTCAAGATGGACACTTCGAGCGGTGCCACGTCGCCTTTGAAAATGTCTACTGCAGTTGTAGACGAAACGTCAGGCAGAAATATTATCAGATCACGGCCTACTTGCCCGGAAACTATGAAGATTTGGAATAGCGAATTATATATACTTCGCAACAGGCCAGAAAGCGTGTCGTTCAGTAGAAGGAGATAAACAACGCTGACTGCCTCGTCAAAGTGTAGGGACGTATTCTGACTCCAGGCAATTATTACGTCGACATCCACACGGTAATACATGAACCAATGAACGGCGTGGTCGAATTAGACGTTGGTTTGTTGATTATGTTTATGTTTAGAGTATTATTGCTTAGAGAAGACACCAGCAAGATGGCCGATATGCGCGGTAGAAGTAGTGGGGAGAGCTGTCAGTGGTAAAATATGGACTAGTCCGACACAAAATACGCATCGGCTGTCAAGTATGTTGTGTGTGACGCGAGACCCTTTTGAACAGAATGTGGACTCGCTGGTGTGTTCTCCATATTCTATACTGCTCTACATATCCGGGATTTACCACTCACCATTATAGCATCTTCGCAATAAAAAAATGTAGAAGAGTTTCTTTTCGATGTCAATGATTTTGACCTCGATTTTGACGATGTCCCAGAGCAGATGTTCGTTTCACACGGCTATTGAAGTCTTCGATACGCCATTTTGAATCGGTTAACCTCAAAACCAATGCTACATCCAAGTTCACGAATTCAAGTTCATTAAACTATACTGTTCAAACTAAACGACTGGAAATTAAACAAGACTTAATGACATTTGGAATTGCAAATACAAGGAACAGTTCCGAATGTGCGAAGGAAGATATACTGATTAATGATTGGTTGCTGCGAAGGAACTGTTACTACTAACCACAGCATTAGATTGTAAATATATTTGAACTGTTATTTGGCCAGTGATTGTGTAAACTGTAAATGAACTTTCGAAAATCTTCCGATTATATAACAGTCTATAAATAAATCTCCGAGGACAGTGTGGTTCAGTGGTTAGCGTCGCGCCCTCTGGATCAGACATCGTGGGTTCGAATCCCGCCTCCGCTCATGAATGTTTTGTGATGTCATTTGGTAAGTTCATTGTTATTTAATGTAATCAAGACGCTAACAATAAATAAATTAAATAAATCTCCTGCCTCTTAGAGCGATGACTGCACACACAGCGATTTGTGCCACCTCACATTTGCCGCCTGTAGGCTATTCAAATTTTGTCGCCCCTACCGACCTCTAATAACATTTAGGTATCTATATAAATATGAATCTTTATAAGACATAAAAAAAATTTTGGCCCCAAATTTTCGTCCCTAATATCTGCCGCTCTAGGCTCAAGCCTGCTGGTAAATCCGCCACTGATAAACAACCATGAAAACATTTTATATTTTAATTTAAATTATTTTAGAAGGATCTTGATAAATTAATAAGCGTACTACAATATTACCTGCTATAAAAATTAAACCATAAAACAATAGCCTAGCTACCCGGATACTGTCTACACATCAAGTAGCCGTCAGTATATTGTTTGCGATTTTGTTTTGTTTGCATACTTTTGTTTCGTATGGTATGCATTAAGTAACAGTCTGCCTTCATTTGTTTTTCAATTAAGCGAAACAAAAACTTTTGCATGCATTCAATTTAGTACCGGTTTTGAATACAATTTCAATTTATTAAATGCGTTGACTGCACGTCCAAAATTTCAACACCATCTAACATGGTTAGAGTTTTTTTTTTCATACTTCAAGATGGTCCAGAGGGCAGTATAGCCTAGTGGATAGCATATTTGGTACCGCAACCTCTAGACTAGACTGTCGTGGGTTCGAATCTCACTTGCGCTCATGGATGTTTTGTGATTTTATTTAGTGTAGTTGAAAGACGCTAATGATCTGAGATGTCGACGCGTCTATATAATCTACAATAAATAAAATAAATCAAGAGGGTCCAATTGATAAGTCTCTATTAAATATTTTTGTTGATTACCAAATTATGTTCGATATACGCTTATTACATATTTGCAGTAAAGGTAAACACATGGACACCCTGGAAGAATATGAAATATATAAAGCCACAAAATTCGACAATACCAACATCTTTAATGACAAACTAACACTAAAATCGAACATAATATACGACACAATAATTAACAGCACACAAACACCCAATACTCAGTAATCGTCTATACACATACACAAACACACTCACATTTCCATTTCATTTACCTACTATATAAATCATAAAATCGCGAAATATGAATCAGTATTTCACAAACCACGACATAATACACAGTGCTTAGCATCATAATATTATATAGTGTTACGAATACTCAGTGTGTGTTTTTTAAAAAATAATTAACCACACCTGAAGATGGCAACTCGTTGCCGAAACGCGTAGTGTTAAATTACAAGAAGTCACAAGACGGACATAATACAAGGTATTTCTAATAAGTACTTCATAATATTCATATAGTGACTTGGAGACCCAACGCTCTAAAAATGTATCATACGCTTATTGCCTTATTTGTCGAGCGTCTATAATTTACATTCGTTCATTCATGTTCGTCGAATCTATCGATAGAGATAGATAGAGATAGAGTTTTATTGGTTTCAAGTTATACATATAAATATGTTAAAAAACAAGTCAAAAAGGTAAATATAAACAAAATCAATTTCTATGGCACATTTTTTGCATCTAAAAATTCTTTGACAGAATAGAAACACTCCTTAAGTAAGTACTTATAAATAATTTTTTTAAAAAAATCTAGTTTCTTGTTCCTTGTTTCCATGGATATTTTATTAAACAATTGAATGCCTAAGTAATTAGGGCCATATGTGGTATTTTTATTATGGAAAAAAGGAACCAGAAGATTTTCTTTTTTTCTAGTATTATAGTGGTGCAGAGACATGTGATCTTGAAAATTCTCTGAATGTTTTTTAATAAATATCAAACAGTTAAAAACATATTGACACGGTAGTGTTAAAATATTTAATTTTACAAACATCGGCTTGCAAGTATCCCTAGGCTTAGCATTACACATGATTCTTATTGCTCTTTTCTGCAAAATAAATAGTCTATATGCCGTGGGGGCATTGCCCCAGATTTCAAGTCCGTATAATAATTGAGAATGGAATAAGGAAAAATAAGCCATTTTCAAAACATACAGATCTACGTTTTTAGTTAGCTGTCTAAGCAAATAGAGAGTTTTTGAAAGTTTACACTGTATATTTATTATGTGATTTTTCCAAGATATTTTGTTATCAATCGTGAGACCAAGTAAATTTATGGAAGCAATGCTATCACTACAAAAAAAGCGCATCGTTTGTGTTTTCTGAATATTAAGTGTTAGCTTATTCGCCGTGAACCACCGCAGGGCCTCGGACTGTGCATGACTACTTTTATTTTGTAAATTAGATTTATCTGAGTCTTGTATTATCATAGTTGTATCATCTGCGTATAAAAAAGTCGTAGCTGCTCTAATATTAGCCATAATATTATCCATGGTTCCTCATCATCTCATGCCTTTGCACACAATCTGAGACAGGTCGTGGTCCAGTGGTTAGCGTCGCTGCCTCTGATTCAAACTGTCGTGGGTTCGAATCCCACCTCCGCTCATGGATGTTTTGTAATGTCATTTAGTTTTAAGTGTGTTGTTATTATTAATGTATAATCAAGACGCTAATGACCTAAGTTGCCGACGCGTCTATAATTTACAGTAAATAAATCTGAAACAGGATCGTCGTTAACCGAAATTGCGGTTTCGAGCGTGCAGTCAACACATTATAATAATTTGAAATCACATTTAGACGAACAGTATACTTAGTGCAATGGGATTAGGTAATTGCGTCAGGGATTTAACAACTAAAAACACTATAATAGCTGGGGTAATTGAATATATACATAAAAAACGGTTGGTATGTGTAAAAGCTTGACTGTCAGTATAAATGCAATACCTATTACTTACTAACGCGTCAGTAATTATTGGTAAATGAACATAAAATTATTGTTTTTGTTCTCTTCTTTAACACATTTAAGTTTTCTATTAGCGTGTTACACCGAGCGATGTAGATAAGAGCTTAGAGCACTCGACTCGAATTCAGTACTGGGTTCGAATCCCGGCGGGAGCAGACTTTTTCCTACTGCCTCACGTCGAGAAACGGTAATTTATCTTGTTGGGGTTTTCCATGGTTTCCCTCAATAATTCCAGAAGAATATCGAAATGGTTCCTTATTCCGAATTCGGAAGGTACTGGGTTCGAATCCCGGCGGGAGCAGACTTTTTCCTACTGCCTCACGTCGAGGAACGGTAATTTATCTTGTTGAGGTTTTCCATGGTTTCTCTCAATAATTCCAGAAGAATATCGAAATGGTACCTTATTCAAAGCAACATGTGGATACTTATATTTCCTATCCTATACTAATGCTTACTATTGGCGCAAAAATGAGAAAAAGAGATAGCTATTGTAGACGATTATCATTATCTCTCTCTAGAATTGTGATTGGTTCTTCGTCTCCATGTCTATATTTCATACTTTTTATGTTGTCATATTATTTGAAAATTGAATATTCATATTCATGCATCCATGCATGTTAGATCGCAGAACCAATCATAATTCTAAAAAGGGAGAATGATAGTCGTGTACAGTATCTATCTTTTTCTCTCATTTCTGTGCCAAAATTATAGGGGAACAGAGGTACAGAGCGTTCCCCAATAATATTGGCACTTTCCATGTCTGTGATTAAAGGCCATGGCATACTTCCTGTCAAACTCCTATGCTTCCAAAAAGTTGCCTGGCTTATCCTAATTTCTCATAATTTCTCCATTTCGCAGATCTAGCTGTTGGTGACCTTTAAAAAAAGAGAATGGGGAGCCTAGAGATAAGGCATTTAGTTATCCTCGTATAGTCGCGCACTTAGTTAATTCTACTGTAAAGCCAAATGAGTTTTATAAAAAAATCAAAAATATTAAATATAACTTGTACATTGTACAAATTATAAAAATGACACGCTTTACAAAACATTTGTTAAACACGCAAGCATTGTCATTTTTTCCTGGAAAACTTTAGCATTTATCATTGTTTTTTTTTATATACGTACAGGGTGTCCCATGACTCGAGGTCCATAGCTTAAGGGTGTGTTATTGAAGTCATTTAGAATTAAAATTGCTTAATAAACATATGTCCGAAAATACTTCCTAACAGAGCAACCAATGAAAGTTGAAGTGCTAAAATGTAAAAAAATGTGTCTTGAAAGACGGACACTCAGCCAGCCAGCCAGCCAGCCTGACAGACAAACGAGTGATCATATAAGGGTTCCGTTTTTTCTTATTGAAATACGGAACCCTAAAAACATTAGTCTTTAATTTTATTAGTAATTAATTTTTGGACATATGTTTATTAAGCAATTTTAACTCTAAATGACTTCAATAACACACCCTCAAGCTATGGACCTTGAGTCATCGGACACCCACGTTTAACGGTTTAACGTGGGTTTTGTTCAATAAAGGAAAATAAGGTAGGTCGAGACGTTCCTGGAATGGAGTCGAGATCTAGGAAGTGATGGAAGCTTGTCAAATGGAAATAAAGGAAGTATAGATATGAACGTGGAGTATAGATTTGGGTAGACGACGGTCAACCGTAAAAGACAGTAGCTGGACAATTTTCATTAAGTTGTCATCAAACATTTTTCTGATTTACAATACGGAAGGTTTGTAGCTTGCAGGTTGTGTGCAAAAATTGCTATAAAAAAATTGACCCGGGCAGATTGTTTTTGTGGACATCTTCCGAACATGTAATCAAATATATGTAGATGTTGTTTTGGGAATTGTGAAAAAAAGAGATTTGAACGCAGCTTTGAAAGTTCTTATGCGATCTTGATGAAACATTTTGTTCTGCAAATTGAAATATATGCTTAAAACAGTCGCCGTAACAACATATTAAAATTTGAATCTTGAACTAATAATGTAAATTTCGTTTAGGGTGATCTTCCACCACTTTAATACTGACCAATCGATCTGCAAATATTATAATGGCATTATTGGGTCACCGACAAGCTATACAAACAATTTCAGCCTTAAAGCAATAATAATTGTGACAATTTTTTTTGTTGCATGTTGGGGGTGGTCAACATCCCTTCCATACCGCTATCTAGCAAAATCCCATACTCGGGGCACTTTAATATGCCTCCCTCAAGATCTTTACAAAAATAAGGCCTTGAATAAATAACACCAAAAAATTCTCACTAGCTCTTGGTCTATCAGTACAGCACCTACTATCATAGTCTGTTTTGGGAAGACATGAAATTTGATTCCATTTCAAAATGTGTTAGGAAATAAATTTAAATTTATGCAGATTAATTTCCATTCTTTGTACTCAAAACCGTCTCTTTTCAATGCCTTACGGCACGCTACTGTTTTATAGGTACCTAATTATAAAGATACAGTTGTAGTGTAATAAAAAATTCTGCGTGTTATTTAAAGTCGTAAACGTAAATGGGTTTACACCAGACGTAAAATGTGTCAGTTTATTTGTTAGGGTTGAAAAACTTGACATTTTGTTTGACTGTGTTATGCAACTTTATGTTAAGTCTGGGAGTGAATTTTACGACAAATTCAGGCAGAAGTAAGTTTTTATGTAAATTATATGATAACAAAAATATATATGTCAATTATACTCATCGCACAAGCGACTAGGCCCTGTAGTCAGGGTCCATTCTTAATGGTCCAATACCCCATCTTGATGTCGTTTGACACACGCACACACACCTAAACGAACGTAACAACTAACTAGTGAACTCTGTATACTAATATGGATAGTTGATAGCGATTAAAAAATGGGTTTTGTATGTGGAGAATGTTCAAACACATATTCTTCAAGACAGGCATAATTACGCACGAGATATGTATGGTATTTTTTGCCGTACCCACTATAAAATAGCTGCTTTTCACTCCATTTTCGATATTTTCAAAAAAATTTGACAATTCATTTTGTGTCACCAACTTCACTTCTATAGTAGGCCGAGAGTAACTGTCAGTAGGTATTACAGCAGGCGAATCAGGACGAATAAACATAAATCACTGCATGGAAATGGTTTGCTTTCCCACACTAGTGTGAGAAAGCAAACTTTAGTGATTTATGTTTATTCGCCTGATCCGCCCGCTATTACATACTCCTGTACGTTCCTCGGCCTACTATAGGAGTGAAGTTAGTAACACAAAATGAACTGTCAAAAAAATTTGAAAATACTGAAAATGAAGTGAAGAGCAACTATTTTATAGTGGGTATGGCAAAAAATACCATACATATCTCGTGCGTAATAATATTATGTCTCGTGTGACTGTTAAAACTCGCTATGCTCGTTTTAACATAATGTTACTTACTCGTGCGTAAAATGCATCATTATGACACTAGATATACAATCTACTATTAAATACGGTATTTGAAATTTAGTAGATTTTATTTGAAAGTGGGGGCTTGGACTATGAGTAAAAGTATTAAATAAATATTATATAGCTTCCAAGCCCCCAGTTTCAAATACTTTACAAGTCTGGTATAACAGAGGAGCTATGTGGAAACGACCAACAATTTATTTGTATTGAATCAGTGAATCACAAAAAAGCAAACACAAAGCAAATTATGGACAAACCACAGCAATCAGCATGAAAATGCATTTTGTGGCTGAATAATGCTTATTATGGTGGAGCAACGGGTATTATGTGGTGGAAGGACGGGCGTTTGACGTAATTGTTGGTTTATTTCTGCGGCGGCTACTATACTATTTGATTGTTGGAACTACTTCAATTCAGTTAACATTTCATCAATTTCAATTCTGTTCTCTAATTGGCTGTCGTGGAACTGAATTTGTTTTAAATTTAAAACTAACGAATTTCGAATTATATTTATTTTTCAACTTGTTTTGAAGTAAAACTTCTTAGACGGCACTGCCTTGACGATTTGAAGAGTAAAATGCTGGGATGAAACGGAAGTGTGATGACGCGAACAACTATCTGTTGTGACATAATCTGAATCAAAATTATGTTTTAAAAACCACCAACAGCTAAAGTTATTTAGGCCTAGTACCAGTTCATATTTTCAATTCATTATTTTTTTTTTTTAATAATAAATTGAAAATACAATTGACACTTTTACCAGCTCTCGGGCTAGAACCCGGTAACTGGGGACTTGTAAAAGAGGAATTATGTCATCACGGTTAAAACTTGAACATGAACCAATAAACGACTTGCGAACTAGGCGTTAACATTTGTTTAATCAAATTTCGTCAACTTTAATTCGATTTTAAGTACGCTATTATTATTGACGACTTTAAGTTACGTTTTCTCTTAAAATAACTTTTACAATATTTTAGGTTAGGTATAAACTCTCTAATTATGCTGTAAAAAAGTTGGGCTTGAGAATAGCCGAGCGTGTAGCAGTGCTGTTGTTTATATGGCGTTGCTATGGTTCCTCTATTACAAGTCCCCAGTTCCCGGGTTCTAGCCCAAGAGCTGGTAAAAGTGTCAATTGAATTTTCAATTTATTATTAAAAAAAAAAATAATGAATTGAAAATATGAATTGGTGCTAGGCCCAAATAATCTTAGCTGTTGGTGGTCTTTAAAACAAAATTCAAAAACTGTTTGTAAAAAAGTTAGAGATGGTTCCATTAATAGTGAATTGAGTGGCGTATACAATATAGGACAAAGTGGGACAGTGCCCCCCAAAGCTCAGAGAAGCTTTGGTAAACCCCAAAGCTTTTTCCTTGAGAAATAATAGTTCAAACAAATTATTTTATTTATGGTTACAGAGTAAGTTTTGAGCTTTGAAAAAAGATGTTACATTTATTTTTTATATGTTGAAAAAGATAATATTGGTTGGGGGACCCACTTAGCTAAGCTACTGATTAATTGCGAGAAGTAAAAGGTTCCTTTACTGCTAAGACTGTATGTGACAAGTCTAAGGTTCAAAAAGACATCCTTGACCGCTTTACAGGTCATGACCTACTGTCTGAAGATCATTGCAGTGCAGACAAATGGCATATAATTTAGTAGGAAAACTGCGACAAATATTTGGATTATGTCCAAAAAATTTCAGATAAAAATTCTCACAGACGAAGCGCCACAAGCAGTCGTAGTTTTTCTTTATTCTATAGCAGTGCTTCTTAAAGTAATGGTCCGCGGACCGATGCCGGTCCGTGAGCAAAATGTTGCCAATTCGCAGGTAATTTACATAAGAATAAAAAAAATTTGATTTCAATTGAATTATCGCTAGGCACTTGGTAGAACATGATTGATTTAAAAAAAAATTGTCAGACTCTATTATGCACCACCTCTAATCGGATCACGGATCGGAACACGAGTTCACGCTTATTTCAGCATTTTGATTTTGTTTATGTTCATAAGTAGGTATTTTTTTACAAATTTATGAATAAAATACTAAATACTTATATTTCGTTATTGTTTCATTTGTTATAATTGCAAAACGTTGACCTTCGATAAAGTTTATTTAAAGCTCCTGCAGATTGACCTGGAACTTCAGTTACTATTTTCGAATCACATTGTATATACCTGTGTGTTTTATGCAAACACTGGCTCCCTCTTCCGGTTGCATGGCCTACTAAATAAATACAGGAACGTATTCGTATTATTTTAAAACATATGTAATATAAATTATTTTTATGTTTAAATTTTAGTAGACTAATCTTTATAGAAACCAGAATCTTAAAATTTAAAAAAAAACTAGGGTGCGGTTTTATGAAACCACGCTGCAAGTGAAACTTTATTGCCGCAACCCTAAACGCTTTTAACCCGAAATCGCCGAAAGTGTATAATTTTGTTTAGGTGATTTTGGTAATGTAATTTGAACCCTGATCAGTATGGAGTCGAACGCAAGAATCCAGATTCTATCGTTGGTATAGTCAATGGGTATTTGATGTGCCACTCGACTGAATATTCGTACGATATTAGTTATGTAGACATGCAATATAGCTATGAACATAAACATCGCTGCTTTTCGATGAGTACTGGTCTGGTCGACTACCATCACACTTGTATGAATCGTACAATATAGTTATATAGACATGTACTTCGCTTCTTTTTGATGAGTACTGATCTGGTCAATCGCTTCGACTGAACGTGACCCTCGACATGCGTAACCGAACGAAAAAATGAGGCTAATAAAGTTTCACTTAAAAAAAAAGTGTGTGTGTCAGCTCCGACGCACGACTGGAGTTTGCTCCTTAAAGTAGGCAAACATACATACTTACATGCGTAAGCTGTCGTGCACGGTGCAGCATACCCTGTACACGTCGGCTGTATACAAGTATACACATACATTTAAAGGTGCGCAAGGTACGATGCGCAGAAAACGTAACGCTTTTTATTTTTTTATTTATTTATTGTGGATTATAGACGCGTCGACAACTCAGGTCATTAGCGTCTTAAATACAACAAATAGCATATAACACTTAAAACTAAATAACATCACAAAACATCCATGAGCAGAGGCGGGATTCGAACCCACGACAGTCTGATTCAGAGGCCGCGACGCTACCAACTGAGCCATACTGTCCTCTGTAACGCTTTTTAGTTAACGCTTGTGTAAATTTTACTCCTCATAAAATTTCCATACCGGGCGCCTTATATGAAAATCGATTCTTAAGGAGTAAACTCCAAAAATACAAATATTTAATCAAGAGTGTTTCTATTATTGCAATTAACTTTTCAAGACGAATAATGCTTCCTAACTGATAATTATTTTTAGCCGAGTTTTAACTAATGTTTGTACAACCAAGGCCCGTATTCACCAAAACACTGTTAAAGATAGAAGTTACTAACCTTAGAATAAATTTATTCCTTGGAATAAAATAAACTTTCTATTCACCAAGCAATTCATTCGATAAAATAGTAACTGCAGGTAAAAATTTACTATATACTATACGCCTTGCAGATTTTGTCAAATAAAGCACGTTTACCAAAGATCCGACCGATGGCGCATCTATCGAAAAAGTAAAATGGTGAATATTGACATATTTTACTGACAAAAACCTTTACCTGTAAGATATGAAATTAATATTTACCTGAAAAGGTCGCGAGGCCATAAAGTAATTTATGCATTTCGTGCACACCCTATTTAACTAGGCGGATAAATATTTATACCCTTGAAATTGGACAGGATAACTATTCTTACGATTTATACCTGCAGTAAACTTAACTATGTTTGGTAATTTGAATTATCACTATTTATTCCGTGTGATAGTTACCAGGGGAATAAATCAACGGAATAAATAACTAACTATAGGCTCGGTGAATACGGGCCCAAAACTAATTAATCTATCTATCAAATAGATTAAAATATGTAATTGAAATATTATAGGTAAGGTTATATGATTTATTTAAATTCCGTAAATATATAATATACCAAAACAATCACAGCAATTGAATAAAGAAGTGTCTCAACTTACATTCAACTGTTTTAGTTTCACAGAATTATTGATATCAATACAGAATACGTCTATGGTTTCACTGATAATAGCCTGCCATAAATGGAAATTTATTCATTCACAATATTGCCATAGTATTAAACAAACACACATCCAAGTAAGCCACGAATTACGTTTGACGTCTACAATCAATTGTTTCTCGTTTATAAACAGCCTGCCGCAGTGCATGAATTCACGGTAATGTATGACTTCGACCGGGCAGTAATAAATACGTGGGTGTCGCCGACCGGTATGCGCTAATCCGACAAAATTTTATGCGAGTATTTTCTATCTTTAATTACCCCCTGCACTCTTCATCTCATGGACTACAAAATACGTGGTTCGAGCCCTACCTTTGCCATTATGAAATATATGATTTTTTCTTTATTTATTATTAAAAATAATAAATTGAAAAACATTAAATTGCCATGGAATTTAAAATAAAATTATTGTTGAATTTTACTTTCCCGCACTAGTGTGAGAAAACACGTTCCAACACACCGGCCTGTTAGGTGACCGGTTTTATACATGCATATTTTTTTTCTTTCAATAATAAGAGATTTATGCCGGGTTTATCGTACATTATTTAACACGCTGTTTTGTTAATTTGCTGTTATTTCTATGGTTACTTCGTATAGACGCTAATGACCTCTGTTGTCGAGCGTCTATAATTCACAATTCAATTCAAGTTACTTCGTATGTTTTATGTCTTATTCGGTGTAAAAATTTAACGGCGATTAAGAAAATAGCGTGTTTAATGTACGATTGTCATGAAGTAAAAAATAAATATATGTACATATACCATCTGATTATGCAATTTGCACATTATAGTGTTCTGTTGACCTACTATGTTTGATATGTATTTCCAATACATGCATGTAAAATAGCTATTTTATAGTGGGTATATGACAAAAAAGTTATTTATATATAAACTCACCTATATGTTACAGAAATCTTATTAACTATTCAAATAAATGACTAATTTATAGATCATTAATTATTTATCTCCCTGTACAATTTTATCGTTTATATTTTGAGTTTTGTCAATTTAGCTATCATGTATTTATAATGTTCAACAATTATGTCATATTAGGTATTAATAGAGCTGTTATATTATTTTATAAACACAATGAAACGTGGTCTGTACGCATCATACGACGTCGGTTTACATAATATAATAACGAGCACAAGATACTAAGGAGATAAAACTGGGTTTCATAAAGCCTTATCAATCTAAATTCTAAGTTAACCGTAAATCGTGACCTTATCATTTTTATAGACCTAAGAATAGTCTCACGTAGTTTTTAACAGGGGTCGGACACTTACTACAAAACTCGATACTTTATTCGTAAGATTTGGACAAGAGCGATACCACTACTAAATAATTATCATTTTTATAGACCTAAGAATAGTCTCACGTAGTTTTCTACAGGGGTCGGACTACAAAAATCGACACTTTATTCATAAGATTTGGACAAGAGCGATACCACTACTAAATAATTAAATAAATACATTTTCATTTTATGTTTCCAATGACCAAAGTACTTTGCAAATAATAATTATATTTTTTATTTATTATGCTTAAATTTAGGTTAACTTACCTATCTAAAATTCACCAATTTCTTATAAATTATAATTAAATAAACGGGTTGCTGTATTTTTTAACCATTGCCGACATTTGGCTTTACCAATTGTTTTACTGTTTAGGAACATAGAAATAAAATGAATAATACATTTTTAAGCGTTAAATAGAACATGTTTTTATTTTATTAAATATCAGTTTTTATGGTAATGATAAATTGTTAGGTTTTAAAGAACATTTTCCGTCCTTTGACACTTTATTTTAAAGGACAAAGGACTTTATTTTAAAATAAAGGACTGTCTTTTGAAATAAAGGACGGTTGGCAACCCTAGTACTGATATTTATAAAAAGAACTTTATGCTGGGTTGCAGAAAACATTGTATCAAATCAGATTTTTTGACAATGCTTTCTGGCAACCCAGCATTAGTGTACCACTCGTTTTCGATTCCCGGAAATCCCATAAGAAAACGATTTACTTATTTATTTATTGTAGATTATAGACGCTCAAGAATTAAGGTCATTAGTGTCTAACTAACAAATTATATTAAATTATAACGACATCACAAAACATCTATGAGCGGAGGTGGGATTCGAACCTGCGACAATCTAATCCAAAAGTCAGCACACTAACCATTACCCCAAGCTGTCCCCAATAAGAAAATGAAATTACAAATGGAGGTCTCTTGAGTCTAGACGTTTCTAAAAAAAATAAGGATCTTTTACGAACATTTCTCCAGTTTATTGCTTTGCTCGTGGCATGAAATGGTAGTTCCATCCCTTTCTCTGCCAGGGCAGTTCTTCATCCAGGCTGTGATAATAATCAATAGAATGGGACATAGCATGCTCTAAGACAGTGTTACTCAAACTAAGGTCATGGACGCTAATGACCTATAAATTGTCGAGCGTCTATAATCTACAATCTACCTTTCTCTCTCCTTGACGCGAGGGTGGTCCGTGAAGTTTTAGTAAGTGAACCACACGACGTGTTTTTAAACCAAAAATATTTTGTGATAATTTAATCGTATTAAAAACCTTAAAAGAATGAAAATATTTACAAGAGAATGCGGAGTTTTACCTGGAAAATAATTGGGGAGTTTTGGAACATGGCTTTAGTGTAGTTTGTATATTTTGAATAACATACCAAGTTTGCAAATTCTAGTACCGCTGCTCGCACGGCCATGTTGACAAAATGGTTTTTGCTATATTTCCGTTCCAGTACCTCCAAAATAAAAAATAGTCCTTATAAAAATTATAAAGCGTAAAATTTTCTACAAGTTTCATTTGAGACTTTTTTTTGTTAAATAAAACGTTTCGGGAAATATGTTGAAGTAAAGTGGAAATTATTTTTTTCAATTTGCAAAAATGCTTAATTGAAAAATTTTTGCAAATGGTTTTTTAGCTATATTTCCTTTCCAGTACCTCCAAAATAAAAAATAGTCCTTACAAAAATTATAAAGGGTAAAATTTTCTACAAGTTTCATTTGAAACTTTTTTTTGTTAAATACAACGTTTCGGGAAATATGTTGAAGTAAAGTGGAAATTATTTTTTTCAATTTGCAAAAATGCTTAATTGAAAAATTTTTGCAAATGGTTTTTTAGCTATATTTCCTTTCCAGTCCCTCCAAAATAAAAAATAGTCCTTACAAAAATTATAAAGCGTAAAATTTTCTACAAGCTTCATTTGAAACTTTTTTTTGTTAAATAAAACGTTTCGGGAAATACGCTGAAGTAAAGTGGAGCATATTTTTTCAAATTTGCAAAAATTCTTTAATTAAGAATTTCATAAATTGTAAACATACACTCCACTTTACATCTCATTAAGTCTATCGCTAATGGCTTCAGTTATCAAGCGTTTATAATCTACAATCTTCATACAGTTTACAGTATTAGAATTGGGAAGACTTTGCATCGAAAAGTTTGAGAAGCACTGTTCTAATGTATCTTTCTTTGTCTATCCGTTTAGGTTGGCATTTATTTGGTCCGACTCAGACGTTAGGCAAATCCCCGCGGCCTGTACTCACGAGTCACGATATTACTCATCCTGTTCCGAACAAGCAGCTACTGAATTAGCAATTATAATAATTGATGTGACCCAGTTTAAAAGCTTTCATGCGACACCACCAGGTGCTAATACGCACTTTAATTTCACTAAATTAATTCAGAGATTAAAGGCTGACTTGCATCAAACTAAACCCAAATATTAATAAAAAATTCCTGCGGGGAACTTAGGATTAGCCGAGATTGTTGAAACGCCGTTATTTATGTGTAGGTATATATAGTGTGAACTGGTGAAAGTATCCATTGGATTTTTCGTATATAATCAATATTAACACATAATGTGTAGGTAGTAATGGAACCTCTATTTTTAATTTCATTTTGCAGGTTTTCGGGGTTTTTGAGTGTTTTTGAGTACCTACTTGTATGTATGTAAAAAATCTTGTAACTCGATTTTCACCTTCTTCAAAAATGTCCAATTGACCTGAAGCTTTGCAGTCGTACCTATCTAGTTTTGGTGACAGTACAATATTCTGATATTTTGGCTATAATAATATTAATTTAACAAGTTGAAAAACGGAAATAAATAACATATGGTGGAAGTGACGGTGTTGATGGTGGAAACACGTGTCTCCAGATGTTTAAAATTTAAAATAATATGTATATTATAATGGCTAAAAATTTGAAAATAAAATTTATAGTTTAAAAAAAACTAAAAAACACGCTTCAACGCACTAAAAAGTAGAAAATAAGTTTATTTTTCTTCTATGGTAACGTTTAGAAGCGTGAGGCACTCGATGAATTAAATGAAATATAGCAACAGTGAGTGTCCCACGCTTCTAAACGTTACAAGAGAAAAAAATATTTTTTGACTGTTTAGTGCGTTGATATTTATAAGCGTGTTTTTAGATCTTTTTTAAAGCAAGTATAAATTTTTGTATTTATGTAATGCACCTAGACCCCCCAGGGGGGACATTGGGATGTAGTTGTTATCGCAATACCATTCCAATGTTCTTTGGGAATTAGCGCTCCCAGGGACCCGAGCTCGTACCAGTCGGTTTGTGTATGCCGGCTGGCGGATTTTAATACACAAATATGTTATTTGTTGTGTTGAAGACGCTAATGACCTGAGTTGTCGACGCGTCTATAATCTACAATAAATAAATAAAAAAATAAATAATGCACCTAGACGAGACATGTTTCCAGATTTTTGTATCTGTCTGTTTATTATTTGAGGTTAAAATAAAAAAATTAAACCGACTTCAAAAAAGGAATCAGCTTGACTCTGAAAAGCAAAAGGATACATGTTTTCCTTCGTTTTACAATCACCTTCCTCAACCTACATTCAAATGGAAGTCGGCGTAAATAATTGAATCATGAATGTAAATTAGGAAAGCTGATTGTAAATATGAAGGGAAAAATGTATCCTATTCAAAATCATTCTGATTCCTTTTTTGAAGTCGGTTTAATTTTTTTTGTAATCCATTATTAGATACTCTAAACTGTTAACTCTACCTTTGCAAGTCCCGTTGCGTCATAAATGGACTTCATGTTTGACCTTAAACAGACGTCTGACATTTTATGTTGTACGAAATTACATCGCGATGGAATATACGTATTATTAATTATTATTGAATCGTGTCGCTATGACAGACTCCGCCATACTTGCCTGAAATACGCAGGTATACCAACCTAATAGAAAATTAAAATCACGTTTTGATCGAAATACATGCTGAATTGTGTTCACCGATCCAATTCCAATATTGCATTAAAAAATAATCACCAATTTTTATCCATTTACGAAGTGACTTGTGGTTGTCAAAATAATTCTAATAACGAAATAATTCTCTAAAAAAAGAGCGGTAATATACGCAATACGCTATCATCTACAAGATTCGAGGTACTTGGAGTAATATGAAATATTAATTGGTAAATGATAAAATCAATCGATTTAAAACCCCTTATATCCACACCATATTATTCACATAACACTTAGAGGTGAAAATAATAAATATCTCAGACAGCTATGCTGCCATGATTTTTGAGCTATATCTAAGAAAAAATCAAATGACCACTGTCGGGATTCGAACTCGAAACCCCCAGTTTCCGGCTAGGTGAGTTACCGATTTCTCCACAGTGCCCGAGAGTGGAAACCGATCTCTTCTTATATATAGCAATTTCATTGATTTTATCATTTACCAATTAATTACTGTCCACAGAAACTCAAAACGTGGTTTATCTATAGGTAAAATGAAATATTAAATTAATTTTTTTCTTTATTTATTATTAAAGTACTTTTCTGACTACGGTTGATAATGCAGACTTCACAACTAATTGCAATGAGACAAAAATAGATGGCGGCACTGTATTTCATAACGCAAACTATTCGTACATGTAGGCCTAGGAGTGATGTCACGTCAAAATAGATTTTCTGTACAATAAATATATGATATTATAGTTTTCTATCTCAATATGTCGGTTACACTTTTGAAACATAGAATGCGCCATATAAAACTTCATATCCCTATATTATTAAACGAGCAAATCTTGTATATATGTACCTATATAAATATTTACTCGAACACGGCTCTAACGATTTTGATCAAATTTACCGAAAGGGGGTTTCGGGGGGCAAAAAATCGATCTAGCTAGGTCTCATCCCTGGAAAATTCGTTTTCTTATCGATTTTATCATTTTAAAAAACAGTTTTTTAACGTTATAAAACAGTGTCGTATGGTGAGTAGGCTTTGGAAAAAACAAACTAAGTATTTTCATTATTTATGTCAAATTACTCTGACAATCAATCTTTATCTACTTATAGGTAATTTTTTTCCTTAAAAACGACTAACGATTTTGATGAAATGGGAACTTTAAGTACTATTTTTTTTTAACTCATCCGAGCAAAGCTCGGTCATCCAGATATTATATATTAGCGTCCCAGGCCGGCTTCGCCCGGGTGCTATGAATTTATAATTTATCAATACATTACTCATTTGCTTCGCTCGTTCGCTCGAATTTATAATTTATTAATGCATTGCTCACTCGTCTCACTCGTTCGTTCGTATTTATAATTTATTAATGCATTACCACTCGTCTCGCTCGTTCGGTCCTAAAGCAAAGTATCTATCGAACAGTGAAATAAATTTGAAATCGGTTCAGTTATTTCTGAGATTATTCTCAATTTTCATCCGGGCAAAGCCGGGCCGACCAGTTATTATAGCCAATGTTCTAAAGCAAAGTATTACCTAACGAACAGCGAAAAAAAAATTCAAATCGCTATAGTAGTTTTTGAGTTTACTGCTTACAAACAAACAAACAAACTCACTCTTTATGATATTAGTAGGTATAGACGGTATCATTGAACTGTATAGTTTCAGTCACCGGTCATACGTGAAGTACCAATTTGAGAAAAGCAACAACTCGATCCTTTGATCAACGCCACAAGAGAATTGTAGTACGTGTTGATAATATACTGAAGCATTTCTCTGTTATGTTAGGAGGATCCGGCGGCGCGGATGGCACCAAGGGCGGCAACGGAGGGGGCGATGGTGGTGGAAACGATCCAAGTGGAACGATACAGGACGAAGGCGGAGGCGGTAGTGCAGGAACTGATGATATCAGTAGTTTGAGAACGGACGGCGCCGACGGCGAAACACTGGACGGCGGAGACGACGCCCAGAACAAAATCAACAAGACGAAACAGTCTTTGCCATTGGCGGGGATTGTTGGGGGACCACTGCTCGCTCACACGTACGTATCGAGTTACAGATCATTAATTAGTGGAAATTCTGCTTTAGACTGTTTGTTGTGAGCTTGTTTTTTTTATGAAAAAAGACCCACGTAGCGCTTTTAATTACTTGCTTTATAGTTTGCAAGTAATAGTAGTACCTACGTACATGTTCCGTAACATGGTTACAGCCAAATTTCATACTTTTCGGGCTTGAAGGCCGTGGTCCGATGGTATTTCTACCTGTCGTTTCGTCTAAAACTGCGGTAGACATTTTTAAAAGGCTAGTCTGTCCTCAGTTCGGTCGTAGTCATACTACGACCGAACAGAGAACATCTGGCTGGACTACGACCGAACAGAGAACACACTGGCAAGACTACGACCGAACAGAAAACACACTGGCGCATAAAAGAAGGGAGGACAGTCAAGTCGTCGACACGAGCCGTTCAATGCTTTTTGCAACCCAGCATATACATTCGTAAAATTTAATAATTTGCAAAAAGTTGCTAGATAAATGGCAAATAATTTTTTTGAGGATAAACGAAATGTTTACAGTTTATTTAGATAACCTTCAAAATCAGCTGATGTAATTTTTATTGCCTGTGAAAGATTTTCACTACACAAAATTTTCTCGTAAATTATAACTGTGAGCCACTTTAAAAGGAACACTCTGTATGCAGTTATCTATTTTTAAAATCCATTTAATTATCTTTTTGAAGATGCAGCCTTTTGTTATCTTAAATTAAAAATTGAAAGAGATTCAAAGTTTTTTTTATTTGTAACATAAACGAAGACGGCTAAGCTTTATCAAAACAATTGAACGAGCGGAAAAATAGAAAATATTTCATAAAAATGTTTTCTTGGCAAAATTAAATGTTTACAGTGTATTCTATTTGAAAAGTTTCTGACGAAGAGTCAAAAATGAACACGTTATGAATTTGTTTATTCTTAAACTAGCTGTACCCGCGGCTCCGCTCACGTGCATTTTGAACTGCTGCTATTGTTTTTGATATATTATCATGATAATTTATAAAATTTTCCTTGAACAACAATCCCTGTAAAGTACGTAACAAACAATAAACACTAAAAACATATGTTCCAATTTAACACTACAAATTATTAAATTTTATTACAATGTCAAAAACTGTTGTTTAATAATTACAAAAACGTATTATTTAATAATTAAACAAATTATTAGTAAAATAAATATGCACAGAAATCTTGACAGTTCGCATACTTACAGATCATGTTTTCTTGAAACAACAATATGTTACCAAACTAACTTCCAATGATACTTTATAGTAATATAAAATCCCGTCTGATGTCGCTAGTACTGCTCAATTCAAATTTTCGCTCACTGCTAATCCCCCGCATGAAGAATATCATGACAATTCTAATTATTGGAGATAAAGACCCTGCCTATAAGGTATAGATCTGCAAAGTTTCATTAAGATCTGTCCAGTTGTTTTTGCGTGATGCGCTAACAACAATTACTTCAGTTATTAGTTTATTATATTGTTAAATATATTAAAAAATAACCACAAATCATCAAACCACATTTCGCTAACCATGTTAGCAAAATCAGTTTTAATAATCTCCTGATGATGCCAACATGATTAGCAAAACGTGTTTTGGTATTTTGTGGTTACTTTTTCATTTATTCTAAGTCCCTCTTCAAGAAAATATTATGGTGAAGCAAATTTCCTCTTAAATCGTTTTATTTCAATATAGTAAATGATTTTTCGTCTGTGGAATAATAATTGAACTAATAAAAGATTACCAAATTGACAGACATAAATTAATAGATATCTTTTGCCGAAACGTTGTATATTAAGTATTTTTTATTATATCTATTAATTTATGGTCATTTTTTATTAATTCAATTATTTCAATATAGTTTTAAACGTAATAATATCCAAAATTATTTAATTTTTATGATTTCTTTTTTTATTTCAGAGAAGTATCAGAGAGTCAACAAAATTTCTTCAAAATGTTAGATGAAAAAATAGACAACGTAAGTATCAAAACGCTTTCACTGTACACAATAAAAAAATAAAACAGGAAAAATTAAAAACAGTTTTTCATCTGTATGTCAGTTTTTTTGTAATTTATAGTTCAGCCAAAATGATTTATTGATGAACAGTCATTTGTTTTAAAATTTCCATATCGCGCACATTTCGATCTGACTGGTTCGTTTATTTGATTCATTTGTTTCGTCATCAATCACCGTTCACTATTTTCACTAACCGTTTCCATAATTGGATCAGTCCGTTTCGACGAAATAAATGGATTATACATTTAGTAGCGATCGTTCTTTTTAAATATATTCTATATATTTAAAAAAACAAGCCGTTTTCTTTGGACAGTCGCCAGCGATCCCTGCTCAACCGATTTACTTTTTTTTAAATTGATGCTATTTGTCCACGTGTCGTCACTATGTTTAGGGTTCCGTACTGGAACCCTATTACTAAGCCTCCGCCGTCTGTCTGTCCTACCTTTTTATTATTATTATTTATACTTTATATTATTATAAAGAAACAATAATCAGAACGCTCATTGTTGAATCGTGTTTCATCTAGTTCGGCGCTGCCGAAAACAAGCAATCAAGCATGTTGAAAAAAAGCGATCAGATTCGTTTCTTTATATAAATAGGTATAAAATAATGGGTGTGTGCTTATGACCACACGACAGAAGTGAAAATTGCAGATTTTCTAATTTTAAAATATATACATAATTTTTTAATCACACAGTTTAATCATAAATATATTAAAAACGGTCTATACAATTAAATTTAATGATTTATTAAGTTTTAGTGTCATCTGTTAGCGCACTTGTAAACTACAAAATATATGTTTTAGTGTCATCTATTAGCGCACTTGTGAACTACAAATGACTTTTTACTCGTATTAAGTTTTTAGTGTCATCTATTAGCACACTTATGAACTACACACTATTACCAGCATATTGCAAATACGTGTTCGTGTTTGAGCCGAGTAGCCCCGATTGTCACCGTCGGGTGCGTTTCACATCACTGTTGTTAACAGCCCAGGCAAAGCGCGCCTAAGGAAGTTTTCACTTCAATAATTTCTTTTGTTTCTAAGATACTTTTCCAAATATCTCCTCACTCAATCGAATTTCAAGGGGGTGACGGTCAGTCTAGTTTATTTTGTAACCCGACTGATCGATTTTACAAATATTTTTCCGACTATCTGCCATATTGGTTGTCAGGGTGTCCCATTGTCAGATATTTATTTATGTAATGTATATAGTATATTTTTTTATATATGCTTATTAATTGGCCATTTAATTTATTAATGTATGTACTTTTCTTGAAATATTAAAAGTTGTTTGTTTTTTTTGTTCTATGAATATCTGAAGAATTAGTCTAACTAGGTATATTTTTTGTGATTATATTTTAGAGATCAGTTATTAGGTTAAGTTTTTATTTATTTTCTGAATCGTTCAATAATTTCTTAGAGGAATCAATTTTTAATTGAAGAGACCACGGGATAAAAAATCAGGAATATTATAAAAGCCTGTGACGGCCGAACTGTCAGTGAATCTCAGAGATACGTAGTTTTCCATTCCAAAATATACAGATGTTCATGTTGTTAAATAGTTTTGTTATTTCCCGAAAAATAATGGAGATTGTTTTTGTACCCACTTCATTTTTTATCTGCAAAAACTGTAAGAAAACAATAAGATGACCTTGATATTTTATCTCATGGATTCTTGAGTTGTTTTTATTTATTATATTAATTAATTCAACGAAATTAACGATATTTGTTTATTAACAGGGACCAGATTACGATTCATCTAGTGAAATCGAATTAGCAAAAGAGAACGCAAGACTGAATTCATTACTCCACGATTGGGAAACGGCTAGTGCATCAAGTAGATCGTTACCGTCGACGCCAAAACATCGGGCTCAAAATCAGCCCCAACAACAACAAGCGATCCGAACTTCAACACTTCCACAATCATCGCAACCGCTGCGATCAACTGCGGTTGTTGTCTCTTCACAACAGCCCCCTCAACAACAGTTGATGCGGACAACAGCAATGCCGCAACCTCAGTACAGCTCGAATTACATCCCTCAAAACGTGATCCATCAAAATTATGGAGTCACAGCGCCAAAAACTACGTACAATCCAACATATCAAAGCCACAGTCCTAGTCATCAGCCACATCTAAACGCCAAAGTAGTACCGGGAATGCAGTATCAAGACATGGCAAATCACCAGCAATACAAACCAGCACCAGTAAATTATGTAACAGCTGTAAGACAATACTCGATTGTCCATCATCAACAATCGTCAAACTATATGAGTCCAGTAGCTGGATCACCACCAACTCATCACAAACCATCGTACATTCCACAAACATACACTCCAAATAATCCTCCGAGTCCCTATAAAACCCAAATTAGGTCCAGCAATCCAGTATCGAGAAATCCCAACCAAGTTTTAATCGAACAGAGAAATATCAGTGAACAAACATATGGTCCGAGAAACGATTCCAATTACATCCAAAGAAATGAACAACCGTTTAGTCAAACTTCGATCCAATCACTTCAAAGATCTAATCCGATCTCTTCATCTGCTCAACAACAATTTACCAACGGTGAGTTGATGATTCAGCAACAAATACACAATCAACAATTACAGTATCAACAAACAAGAGAGTATCAGATATATAAACAATCGAGAGAACAGTATTTGTTACAACAATTAGAACAACAGAATGCAGGTGTTCCTCAAGGTAAGCCGAGCCGAATTGTTCCGAATACGAATCAGTATGCGAATCCGGTGGTACAGACTGCTCCGAATGCAATACAGTATCAGACTAGTGTTCAAATACCAATTGGTGGATTGCAAAGACAATCTTCCGCGCCGGAAGTGAGTCCGAAGTTGTCGATGTATCGGAAACAGGCTGCCAACAGACAGTTCTCGCAAGAATTGACGTGATATTAAAAGCAGAACGTTACAGAAATATTATGTGCCATTCAATATATATATTTTTTTTAATCAATGATGTTTGTGTTCAGTGTTTATGTCTCTTCAATTCTAGTTTTTAAAAGTGTTTAATGTAAAATTTGTTTTAAGCAATTCGAATGTCATTTGCATAGCTGGCTGGATTTGAATGTAGCAAGCGGTGGCAGGATTCCCAGTTCCACCTTTCTGTAAAAGATCGTAACATGTTAGAGACACAATACTATGAATGACACCGAGACGTCATCACTCGACAACGGCTATTGTTCCGGTCTCCACCCGTAGTATGGGTGGAGACCGGAACAGGAACGACTCCACTCACTTGTACAAATACGTCTCTAGATTCCTGTCTAAGGTGTAGACACAATACTATGAATGACACCGAGACGTCATCACTCGACAACGGCTATTGTTCCGGTCTCCACCCGTAGTATGGGTGGAGACCGGAACAGGAACGACTCTACTCACTTGTACTTCGTCTCTAGATTCCTGTCTAAGGTGTAGACACAATACTATGAATGACACCGAGACGTCATCACTCGACAACGGCTATTGTTCCGGTCTCCACCCGTAGTATGGGTGGAGACCGGAACAGGAACGACTCCACTCACTTGTACTTCGTCTCTAGATTCCTGTCTAAGGTGTAGACACAATACTATGAATGACACCGAGACGTCATCACTCGACAACGGCTATTGTTCCGGTCTCCACCCGTAGTATGGGTGGAGACCGGAACAGGAACGACTCCACTCACTTGTACTTCGTCTATAGATTCCTGTCTAAGGTGTAGACACAATACTATGAATGACACCGAGACGTCATCACTCGACAACGGCTATTGTTCCGGTCTCCACCCGTAGTATGGGTGGAGACCGGAACAGGAACGACTCCACTCACTTGTACTTCGTCTATAGATTCCTGTCTAAGGTGTAGACACAATACTATGAATGACACCGAGACGTCATCACTCGACAACGGCTATTGTTCCGGTCTCCACCCGTAGTATGGGTGAAGACCGGAACAGGAACGACTCCACTCACTTGTACTTCGTCTCTAGATTCCTGTCTAAGGTGTAGACACAATACTATGAATGACACCGAGACGTCATCACTCGACAACGGCTATTGTTCCGGTCTCCACCCGTAGTATGGGTGGAGACCGGAACAGGAACGACTCCACTCACTTGTACTAATTCGTCTCTAGATTCCTGTCTAAGGTGTAGACACAATACTATGAATGACACCGAGACGTCATCACTCGACAACGGCTATTGTTCCGGTCTCCACCCGTAGTATGGGTGGAGACCGGAACAGGAACGACTCTACTCACTTGTACTTCGTCTCTAGATTCCTGTCTAAGGTGTAGACACAATACTATGAATGACACCGAGACGTCATCACTCGACAACGGCTATTGTTCCGGTCTCCACCCGTAGTATGGGTGGAGACCGGAACAGGAACGACTCCACTCACTTGTACTTCGTCTATAGATTCCTGTCTAAGGTGTAGACACAATACTATGAATGACACCGAGACGTCATCACTCGACAACGGCTATGGTAAAAACCATTAGAGAGCAGCAGAGAGGGTGACGATTGTCAAGCAGACAGTCCGTTGCTTTAAGTGAGGGCGGTGCTTTGCCGCCAATAGGCTGATGACGTCACTGTGTCATTCAAGAGTAATCGAGCTATAATACCGGGTAGTCTAGAGATTCCCCCCTGCAAATTTTTTTACAGTTCAAACCTTAAAAATGATGTTTTTTAAATCATCCTGAACTCCTGGAAATTAAAGATAAATAAAATCTGTTTTTCGGTTTTTCATGCAATTAAAACAGACCTGTGTTTTTATTACAAAAGTCACCGTGTAACATCTATATTCTATAGAACAGGGATGGCGAACCTTTTCACATCTACATGCCATATTTATTAAAAGAATGTTTATTGTGGCCATGGCATGCCAACAAGCAACCAAAGAAATTTAGTGGAATTCAAATGTAGATGAAAAGAATTTTTTCGATAATGCATTGAGCGTAGTGATGTAAATGCGTATAATACTCTGGTATAAAACGTTTGTATAAAACGGTATTATACGGTAAGTATAAAACGTTTAACACCGTTTAAAACGGTTTAATACCAAAATGAGAATAGGAACTTTTCCTATTATGCAGTTGGCAATATTGAAAAACTCGGGTCGCAGTGCCAAACCCTGCCGACAATATAGTGTATTTGCTAATACAGGCCATGTGGCTTTAATACGTGAACTTAAGTTTGTTTTTGGACAAAATAAAAAATTTAACCCCTTAATACATCCCTTAAAATAATATTTTTTTCTTAATTTCAATATTATTATCAATGCAACCTCTGTACCACATTAAATACACCCTTCCATAAGTAAATCCGTATCAACAAACTAGTGTTTTCATAAAATTTGAAAGTCCGGTCCTGTCGGGCCGATTTTATTAAAATTTTAGCAGCACGTTTTAATCTTTACTAAAGAGTTAAATTTCAATTTTGAAACGATTCTGACAATTTTTTCGGTATTTTTGGGCCCAAAAACTTTTTGGAACCCCTAAATACAACCCTGAAAATGGTCTGATCGGGCCCATTTTAAATAGGCTTCTTGCGGTGATGGGTTCCAATGTGTGTACCAAATTTCGTTTCAATCGATTAAGTCTGTCGAGAGTTATCGTGTACACACATATATATATAAATATATATATATATAAATATATATATATATATATAAATATATACATACATATATATATAAACATTTTCAAAAATGGTGCCAAATTGTTCAGGAGGCTATGAAACGTCGAGAAATTTTGGTCCGACCCCTAGGTCCCGCCATCCGACCGACGCCAATAGTGTATGTGCCATATTATGGCAAATACACTAATAATGCACCGTAACCATAGTGTGAAAAAGTAAAAATCCGTTTTATACTGAAAAAATACGGTATTATACCATGGGTTTAATACACAAAAAAGTTTAATACCGTATTTTTACATCACTAATTGAGCGCCATGAAACTTTCCTCTTTGTATCGATCTCATACTTTTTATTTGAATGGTAGTCGATTTTTTTCGACAACATCAAAGATTATTTTTAATTATTTCGATTTTATACCTCAATCAATAATGCCGTACCGACAATATTCTGTCGCGTGCCACCTATAGCACACGTGCCATTGGTTCGCCATCCCTACTATAAAATATAGGTACTAATAAATAAATAGCAATATCATAAAAAAGAAAAATTTATATATTTGCTTGTTTTCCGCGAGTAAATGAATTCTTTCAAGTTTTAAAAGCTTACTTCTTGCCGATTAACATATATGGTGTATATTAATACGCTAAGTCAAAAGGGGATGAGCTGCGAGCGAAAATGTTCCCCCACGCGATTTCTGAGCTTTTGTGTAACTTTAAGAGATACAGTAAAGTGATATCGTATGAGAAAGTTGCTCTTGATTATTTTGTTGCCAAACTAAAATCTACCCGAGTAAAGCCCAACCAAAGAACTAATTCTAAATAATCTAGTTTGTAAAGAAAATTCACAGATGGCTAGATTGATTTAATAACACCAACTTTTTGTTAAAAAAAATGACAAACGAATTGCTCATCGTCAACATAGTTACATAAATAAAAAAATCTTCCAGATAAATAGTAAAATAAAAATAAGATGACGAGTGTTTCGAGGATTTTATGTTTCATTTTTTTTATGTTATATTTTTGAGAGAACTTTGTTAAAAATGACAATAGATTAATATTGATTTTATATCCGAAATATTAATTTCTATTTAAAAATAATTGTATATTTTTAGTTACCAAATGTGTCAGCACCAACCTTAAGAACCAAATATTTTTTAAATTTATATATTTTCAAAACTAGATTTATAAATAGGTAAAAAATTTAGTTGAAAATTATGTACCTAATTTCACGAACGTCGCTATTTGTTATCAAAATAAATAAATAATTATATATTTAAATGTAATATTCTAAAAAACAGTGGCGTAACCAGTTTCAATAAACCAAGGGCGGATCGAAGAAAATGTCGACTCGTTATTTTCATAATAACGTTTTATAGATTTTAATATAAATGTACCCCGTAAGGATAATTGTTACGCCACTGATTTAATGTTATATACATTAGTTCTGTCACTGATAAACTGTAGTTGAATTACGTCATCAAGTTAACAATCATTAAAGTATACATAACAAGTGCGGTAAGTAAACGGTTGCCATAGCAACGTCTGTTTATTCGCTCTATCCGCCTGCGATTACATACTCACGACCTCCATGCCCTACTGACAAACTAAAGATGGCGACGCAAATTAACTGTCAAATTTTTTTGAAAATGAAGTGAAAAGTAGGTATTTTGCAGTGGGTATGGCAAAAAATACCATAAAAATACCGTAATGGTATTATGACTCGTGTGACTGTAAAAACTCGCTATCGCTTGTTTTTACATACCTACCGTCACCACACGTCAGTAATATACCCCATTATGCATCAAGATATGCAATCTACTATTTCTTTTGACTTTTGGTGTGAGAACAGTTAATGAGTGGTTAAGCGAGATGATTTCTTAAAATTTAATATCGTATAAAAAATTTTATGTGGAAATTTCTTGAACTTCAAAATTTATTTATAATGGGCTTACATATCGCAAAAAAACTGACTAATAATATTTATTTTTTTCAAATTTCGATTTTCCCGCAAATCAATTTTTTAAGGCCACTAATAGCTAAGATTATTTGGTAGCATCAATTCATATTTTCAATTTTTTTTTTTAATAATGTATTGATATTTTTACTGGCTCTCGGGCTAGAACGTAGGTGCTGAGGGCTCGTAATAGAGGAGCCAATCAAATGTTTTTACAAACAATTATTATTGACTTGATGATTGTATTCTCTATCTAGTATAGTTATGTCTTTGTTCCTATAAATACATAATATACAGTCGGACTCTGTCTTTTTACACTGAATGTGCAATTTCAGAGCTCGAAAATATACGCGAACCTTTCCGATTTTTTTATGTTTTAAGGCGCATGAGGGGAATGCTTAGATACATTGACTTAACCGAACAAGGCAACGATTTAAGAAGAGGTTATTGTGTTTGATAATTGCATATACTTTAAATTATATACCACGCATTGTCCATTTACTCAATGTGCGGTGAGTGAAGTCCTTAAAGAGAGCAAAAATATATCTGTGTCTCTTTTGACGAAGTAATTCCGCATTTATTCCGATGATGTCATTGGTCGATGTACGGACGTTCCATCTGAACAAAATGTTGAAATAAAGATATCTTTCATTTCGAACAAAATGTAAACAAAACGCTTGACGCTTGAACTGAAGTATAAACAACACTTGAAACGTAATATATAAAGACAAAGAAATATGTCATGGATGCCATTGACGTAAAACCTCAGTGCCCCAGTGGTCAATAGTATACCTGCTCTCTTTTAAAAATTCTGTCTTTGTCTATAGAAGTAGCCAATCAGGAACTTGCCAGCTGAGCCTCCATAAAAAAAAACAGAAATATATACCCGCACGTATGTTGGCTTCACGATTTTTGATCTATCAGCAGTATAGGGTAATATATGTATGGCTCAGATACATTGACTTAATCGACCAAGGCAACGATTTAAGAAGAGGTTATTGTGTTTGATAATTGTGATTTGTGACGCGATTTGCACATTGAATTTATATTTTCTGTAGGTACTTTAAAAGTGTTGATGAAAAGACAGAGCCGGCTGTGCTTATAATAATTATAAAATGTAAAATAATATCTGTAAATGTATAAATATTATAAATATACGCTATATAATATTGTTAGAGTTGTTAGAAAAGTTTAAATTAATATATTGTTAGAATGAATAGTTGAGATTTTTGTGAATATAACAAATTTTAGATGAAAAAGGAAATTTTTAATAATATTTTTACGTACGTTGTATATTTTTGGGAAATTTTATTGGTACATGGCTGGAGCCTGAATTATAAATTATTTTTTTAATCTGCATGCTCAGAGGCGTACCTAGGATTTGTTCGGAGGAGGGGGGAGGCAAAAGAAAGGAAACTCAATAAAAAGTACTAATTAAAAATGGTTTGCTTTGAAAATGTCTAATATCTAATTTTTCGACTGACTACATGAACCAGGGGGGACAAGTGCCCCACCGTGGCTACGCCCTCGTATATTGATTGGTTTTTAAGAAAGAACGTAAAAAGGTTGTTTTCTACCATCCGCAGAGTGAAATATGGATCAGCACCGCATCCAAGGACTGTAGTAGTAGCACCAAATTATAGATAGGGCATCAGAAATTTAAATAAGACGTAAAAGGTAAAAATTAAAAAAGGGGGAATATTTACTGTACGTTGACTATTTTTTAAGGTAGAGTATTGCCCCCCCCCCCCTATTCTATCAGATTATCTACTTGTCATTAGAATAAATTATACATTAGGTTATTACATGATGTCTAAGCGCCAAAAAATTGTATCAATACTAACATTTATGCAAATACAAATAAAACATTAAATAATATAAGATAAATTAATAGATTTATACGGCTGAATTCCGAAGCATATAAGGAGAACGTTAGATTAGTAATCATGTCACGGTTGAGTAACTGTAAGCTCATTCCGCCGCGAAAGTGGAAAGGTTCAGGTTAGAATCCTGACTGTGACTATGGTTGGTAAAATGATTTTTTCCGATATGTTTGGAATCAATTATATATTTGGTTGCTTTCCAACATTAAATTTTCATTAAAAAATATCGAATTCGTGCGGATAGTGTATAATAACCGTATAATAAAAGCATTGAGGTTATGTAACAGGTCATATATTTGATCATAAACCACTGGTGTTTTGTTATCAAAAGTTTATTTTAGCCTGAGATTTGAGAATAACTAACGGCATCAAGTGAAAAAGTATGTAGATTGAGTGAGATGGATGCATTTTTTCTTGTCTATTTTTTGATTATATAACGTCTCTTTGTGGCACGTAATTTATTAAATGGTTTTGCGCAAGTACCTACTTACTTACTAAAATGAATTTTATAATCTGGCATTTTATTTTAGGGCAGTAGAAATTGTGTTAGAGGTGAAAATAGTTCTGATTTTAATATTTAGTAGATTTCGTGTCCATATTTATATAATTAATGGAGTAAATTAGCAGGTATGTGTGATTTTAATGTTATTAAAAAAGAATTTTAAACCCTAATTTAAAGATTTTTAATCCAACAAAAATGAGTCCAAATTGGACTTTAATAAGCCCTATATAAAACCACTATTAGAACAGATATTATTTTAAAATTTCTGTTTAAAATGTCTGTTCCGTTCAATAATATGTAACGACTCAAATTACCCTCATAGATAAGAGAGTTATATAGATAGCCCACTCTATAATGAATGCTCTGACCCTTTTAGTACTGACTGCAAAAACGTATGGCGCTAGTGTGCAACCATAGATAGAGTAGTATAGATATCCCACCCTATCCTTTTAGTACTGATTACTGCCACTATGGAGTATGGCGCTAGTGTGCAACAATGAAAGAAGCGGTAATTTCAAATATTTTACTCGTATCTTTAAATTTAATTTTCCTAGAAATGACGTGCAAATTGAAAAGGTTAATTAAAAAATAAAAGAAATGTTTTTTTCCCAGTTTTATTACAATTTTTCATAATAACAAACTATATTAACATTAAAAAAATAACATTTGAATACTAAATAAGTCACTAAACTAAATTATTATAATATTATCAAGTCATGTAAATATAAAATAATACAATAAAATATTAATAATATAGTTTTCAGAATTGTTTCATAATAATAATATTGATTTTCACGGCTTCATATTTGCAATCTTCACACACTCGGACATTTTTTCGGACTCGATTCATAGGACTATCAAGGAAATCCCTACGATTGATCGCAAAAATCCACTGATAAAATCTCTGTAAATAAAACATTATTTTAAGTATTTTAAACACTTGTCAATCCCAGATTTTTAATATTATAAACATCTGTAAATATTATTATTTAATTCAAACAAAATATAACGACATGAAACTTGAATAAATGTGATTATATGATTTTTAAGTTATAATATCTTACTCATTTCATAGTCATAGATAAATAAATTATTCTTACCTCAGTTTCCTTAGGAAATGAATAAAATGTAATCTTCCCACTATTAGCATTATTGCAATTCGGAACGCAGGACTAAAAAACCATTTTTTTCACTTTTACAAAACACGAATATAATGACTGCATCAGTATACAATGAAACACCCATTTTGACAATGACGTAACATAATGCTGTAGTCAGCTATGTTATGATGCCAGTCATTATGCATTCATTTAATAATATACTACGTTACCTAAGATATTGTGATCATTAATATTCAAAAGTTAGCAGCGCCAATAATTTCGGTTTTTGCAGTCAGAACTAACATGGTCTGAGCTTTTCTATAAGAGTGAGCACACCATGATTACCCTATAAAGTTACATAAAAGCCATGTTCCATTGACGTAAAATGTGTTTTAAATAATGAAAATTTTGTGATGGGACATTATTTAACACAAATTTTACATCGATGAACGATGACTATCATGGATTTGTATACTTTACAGATTTACTTACTGTCGTGTGCTCGCTTTCTACTTTCTGATCTACTTTGAAAAAAAGTAGATTTAGCTTTGATAGTCGTATCACAACAAACAAAAATAAAAAAACATTGAAATCTATTCTTCCGTTTTGGAGTTACGATGCCACAACCAGACAGACAAAGGCTTCAAGCGTTATAATAATCCTCTTTTTGCATCTGGGATTAAAATGTAATTTTAGATCAGTGTAACAGTCATGTACCTATACTTACTAAATAATTTTGTCATTATTGTGTTGCTAACTTAAATTCTATATAATTATTAGTAATATTAGGGACAAGCTGTAGAAAAAAACTTAATTATGAACTCTAAAAACATATCCCACAAATATTAATGCATATCCTGAATTTTGTTTTTTTTTCGTCAATTAGTAGTTTTTTAATTTTGTTAAAGTTCATCCACATTTTAGATTATAATTTGCATTTGATTAATTAAAAATAAGTGTAAAAGATAATAACATTGACCAAATAACAACAAATACACCAAAGACTGGTAGTGAAAAATATTTTTTTAAACATTGCATAAATTAATAATTTCTCAAAAATATACAAAATAATGAAAAATTTAGATATATTAAATTTTATTGTATTGTATAATGAAAAAATATTTGGAATAAATTCATATATTTGATGGCTAAAGTAACTTTTTATTTGTTTCAAACTTGCTGTTTAATTTGGAAGCATTCAGAGTCGGCTAAAGGGCTGAATTTACCGATGGCGCCACTCTACACCCAAACATTTTGCCGTTCAGATTGTCCTTGAAAATAGTAGGTAATGTCCTTTTCTTGAGTACCTATTTTGCAACAAAATTTCAGGGGTAAAAATATTCTCGCCTTAGGCCTGAGCCAAAATACGGGACTGGCGTGCTCTGAAATCTTCCAAATACAAAGTACCTATACCTATAGATATTATTATGTTTAAAAAAATGTTGAAAGAACACCATCAACCGTAAAACCGGCCCTGGAACTTATTGTTACGACTTGAATAGAATATAATATATGAGTTCCTCACTTAGTAGAAAACAAAAATGTTGACCAGTGGGGACGGGGTCCTATTTAATACAAATTTTTTTCTTTGTAAATAAAAATTCAAAACAAAATTATTCGGTAACAATCTCAATGTGGTTTTATTTTTAACCATTTTAGTTTCAACATTCCCCGGTAGATGGCAGTACACATCTAAAAATTTGACAATTATGTTTTGATTAACAATGCGAAGTACGGTTTTATAAAGCAAATAAAAACATATTTTTAAGAAACTAGGATAACAGACATGACAAAAAATATATTACTTAGTCAATGATAACAATGTAAAAATAATATCTATTTTAGTTTCACAACTGTAATTCATAAATCAATGGATAGATGGCAGCATACATATCTTTTTAGTTTGACAGCAATGTGTTTGCTAGGTTAATGAGAAATGTCATTTTACGGCTAAAAATGTCAATTTGTTCAAAATGTGAAATTGTGATGTAAAACGTGTATGAATTGTGATCGTGTTTATCTAATTTACCAATATAACGTGTTAGTTTATTGATTCAATGACTTATTTCAATATTATTTATAAATTTTTGTTTTGTGACAATTTCATGAATCAATTTATATAGAGAATTGGTAAATTAATACTGGTGAGTAATTTATAAAATATTATATTTATATTTAATTTTTTTTAATGAGATGTTAACACTAATGCTATAATAAATTGGAAATATGAATTGATAACCCTAGCTGTTGGTGGCCAACAGCACGGTGCTTAAAACCCAAATAACCCTAGCTATTGGTCGCCTATTACGCCTAACATCACGCTAATATCTTCTGTCAGTGTCAGTATCCGTTTAGTGCCGTGACGTGACCGTATATTATCAGTGTCAGTGAAAAATAATATCGTCGCCTTTAGTTTAAATGAACACATTTACACACGTCAAGCAAAGTGACGTCTTTTATCTTCAGTGTTGCTTCAGTATCCGTGCCGTGATTATCGTCACCAACAATACCTATTCTTGCAGTTTTCACTGTAGTGAAAAACTAAAGTAAAATAAAATGGATGACGAAAAACTTATAGAAATTATACGTGGTTATCCTGCTCTGTATGACCCATCCCACTATAAATATATGGATATAAGTTATAAATCAAATGTTTGGAACAAAATCGGAAAGGAAATGAAAGAAAATGGTAAGTAGAAATAATACTTGTGTTTAATTAGCTTCGTCAGACGCAATATCGAAACCCAAGAATCCAAAATGTGTTTGATGTCTTAAGAGAAAGCAGAAATGTAATTTAAATAAAATCAATAATTACAATAGTAGTCTAATTTTAGTATATCAATGTTCTTATTTAAATGATATCCTTCATCATCGGGCTTGAGAATAGCCGAGAGTGTAGCGGCGCTGTTGTTTACATCGCGTTGCTATGGTTCCTCTATTACAAGTTCCCGAGTTCTAGCCCGAGAGCTGGTAAAAGTGTCAATTGGATTTTCAATTTATTATTATAAAAAAAAAAAATAATGAATTGAAAATATGAATTGGTGCTAGGCCCAAATAACCTTAGCTGTTGGTAGTCTTTAAAATACAATTACAAATTCCTTCATCATCATTTAATATCTAATAAGTATGAAAATTTGTTTTTAAATTTTTTTATCAAAAGGTCAACATGTCATCTGGTGATACATCCAAATGATTTAAACCCATAAAAAATGTTAAGAATTTAAAAATATTTCATAAGGAAGTTATTCGAATTAAAATGTTGCCATGTTCTAAATTATAATTGTTTTTTTCAGTGGCAATGTGTAAAGCTCGATGGAATAACATAAGGGATAATTTTCGAAAATCTTTGAAGAGAACTGCTACACAGAATGAACAAAGTTCAAAAAGAGTGATACTGTATAAATATTCGGAACAATTGGGATTCATAAAAAAATATTTTAAGGAAAAAGACACTATAGGAAACATTAAATGTCAAAAAGAAGAAGAAGATAACGAAAAACAAGAATACGTGGAAGAAAACATAATAGATGGTTTGAAGGAAGTATATGATGATGACGAATTTTTTCCTGGCCAGTTATCCCCCGTTCCAACTCATGAGGATGGTTCTGAAGCTTCTGGAAAATTAGCAACCAAAAAATCAACTAAAAACGACGTGGCATATCAACCAAGTGAATCGTCTAAATTATTGGAATATGGCATATCAACACTGCATCCTGTTGACGCATTTTTATCTGGAATAAGTGTAACGTTAAAAAGTCTCCCTCCTTATTATTTAAATTTAGCAAAATCAGAAATATTTGCTACAGTGCAAAAATACGAGCTGAAAATGCTAATGGATCAACATGAAGATCCCTCATCTGATCATATGACACCATGGCATTATCCAAATTCCTCAACATTGGTATCTACCCCGAAAATGTCACCAGTTGATCATCAATATGAATAACAACATTCCAAGGTGAAGATAAAACTAGGCACCACGACAATTGAGATGAGCACTGCCAAACTTGACCGCTAGAGGCGCCAGTTATGTAACCACCTCGGTCTATGGGCAGTTTATATAGTAGTGTGTGCAGAATAAGTGTATTAATAAATGTCGATGTACTGACTTTGCAAGTGTTCAAGTAATAGAGGTTTTGTATTTCCAAAGGATCCGGAACTGATGCTATCAAAAGGGAAAAAACTTGATTTCTCGCTCGTTTTTCTGTGAAAACCAATGATAATTTAGGTGGCTATAAACCTGCTGCCATCTATATTACGTTTCTCATGTGCCCAACTCCATTGCGCAAAGCATTCGTTGCAAAATTACTTCCAAGCCTTTCAAAATATTTAAACCCTATCGAAAAAAAGAATATTTTCAAATCGTTGAAAAAAAAAACATGTACCTATATTTTTTTAATAAAATACTATTTGATTACTAGAATTACCTACTAATGTTATTTTAACCTACCTCAAACAAATTGCTAATCGTTCCTTCAGTGTATTTTATTTATTGTAAATTATAGACGCGTCGACAACTTAGATTATTAGCGTCTTGATTACATTAAATAACAGCTCACTTAAAACTAAATGACATCACAAAACATCCATGAGCGGGGGTGGGATTCGAACCCACGACAGTCTAATCCAGAGGCCGCGACGCTATCCACTGGACCGCACTGTCCTTTTCCTTCAATGTAATGACCTTTCTTCAGCGAGTGTCATGTCTTTACCATCCCAACTCCACAAATGGGGAATGGTATTAATTTAGATTAAAATTTACATTTCACAATCTTACAATATTTTGACGTGAATTAATAAATGTCAGTATTTTTGGAGTTGGGGTTCCGTCGTGTAATTGGCTAGATTTTTTTTTATAACTTTATTTCAGTTCATTTTAATTTCATAATATAATATCTGGATGAGCGAGCTTTGCTCGGATGAGTTCAAAAAAAATAGTACTTAAAGTTCCCATTTCATCAAAATCGTTAGTCGTTTTTAAGAAAAAAAAAATTACATACCTATAAGTAGATAATATTATTATACGTCAGTATACGTAATACTACATAACGTATGTACCTACATATTTTCAAATAATTACTGATTATTTTAATAAGTTAAAGATTGACTGTCAGAGTAATTTGACATAAATAATGAAAATAGTTTGTTTTTTCCAAAGCCTACTCACCATACGACACTGTTTTATAACGTTAAAAAAACTGTTTTTTAAAATGATAAAATCGATAAGAAAACGAATTTTTCCAGGGATGAGACCTAGCTAGATCGATTTTTTGCCCCCCAAAACCCCTTTTCAGTAAATTTGATTCAAATCGTTAGGGCCGTTTTCGAGAAAATATTTATATAGGTACATATATACAAGATTTGCTCGTTTAATAATATACGGATTATCTATCCAAGAGGACGCTAGAAACAAATTAACCTTGTCTGAGGCATGTAAGATTCTGACCTTTAGTGCAAATAAGGAAGCAAGGTTATTCTTCCTTATTTGTCCATACAATTAACCGACAACAGGTGGCAAATAATTGCAATCTAACTATAAGTAGTGATAAATATAGTGTTTTATTAGATTTTAGTTTTATTTTGAAAGTGTGTTTGGTGCGGCTCTTCCATATTGCAACCAATCAAAACCGGATGTGAAATTTTTAAGCACCAACAACCAAGGTTATTTGTGCCTAGCTCCAATTCTTATTTTCAATTTATTATTTTTGAATAGTAAATTGAAAATACAATTGACATCTTTACCAGTTCTTGAATTAGAACCTGGGAACTAGAGGCTTGTAATAGAGGAGCCATCACTTCACTACATGTTATAAAACAAAGTCCCCCGCCGCATCTGTCTGTATGCACCCGATTTTCTCTGTAACTACTGAACGGATTTTGTTTCGGTTTTCACGATTAGATAAATTGATTCACGGAGAAGGTTTAGATGTCTAATTTAAACTGGCCGGCCCGGCTTTGCCCGGGTGAAAATAGGGAATAGTCTCAGAAGATCGACTTCAATTTTTTTTTCACTGTTCGATAGGTGATACTTTGCAGTAATGTATTAATGAATCATAAATTCATAGCACCCGGGCGGATCCGGGCCGGACCGCTAGTTACCATATAAACAGCGGCGTCGCTATACTGTACGCTCGGCTATTCTCAAGCCCCAGCACCAATGAGGACTTAGTTGTTAAAGTTATATCAGTTATGCCAAAAAAAACCTGTCTTATTTAGTTGTTATGATTCTTCGACGTTTCGTGAACATTGCAGTTCAATTCTTTAGAGCAAAACTGCTTTGAAAAAGTGATTTTTATACAACTTCGAAAAAGTTTTAAGCGAAATTCCAAATGTCTTTTGCATAACAGTTAACTACGCGTAAAAAATTATTCATATTTTAATTAAACACATTCTATTTTTTTTACTTTTTTCTAAAAATCAAAAGAAATGGACGCACAGTAAATTTATGTAAAAGATCCGAGAGATTTAGAATTTTATGAGATATCGTAATTTTCAGAAGGATTCATTGATATACGAAACATACTGTATATAGGCGTTGTGTACTGCGATGTCCGGCCAATGTTTGCCCGGCACTTATTATTTTGGGCCATGACATCATACTAGGTACAAACAACACACATACCGGCGTGCGCCGCATTCTACTATATAGGCATGGTCAACGTCCTTACTACGTGCCCTATCATTTCAAAATAATAATTGTTTATAAATAAGTATACATAATAATAGTCACCACATTTTTAAGTGTCGACGTATTTTTGACATTTGGTAATATATCAAATTTCCAAACGTAAGTATCCAAAGCCTGCTTACAATATTACACTGTTTTGAAACGTCAAAAAATTGATTTTTTATATTATAAAATCTATAAGAAAACGAATTTTTCCTGGGATAAAACCTAGCTAGATCGATTTTTGCCCCCCCAAAACCCCCTTTCAATCATTTTCATCTAAATCGTCAAAGCCGTTTTATCCCTGTCGCACCGTTTCAATAATTTTTGAGTCGGTTTTTTATGTCGGTATTTTTTGACTCGAGGTCATACCAATTCACTGTACCCTCGCCAAAGAAGTATAACTTCAAAAAAATCTAAGCTGCTCTTTTTAGGCTTGACTTGGCTTGGTGATAGAACTATTTGATGATATCAATGTCAAATAAAATAGCCAAACATTTTATAAATTGCCATTGGTCTAAATTGTCAACAATACGTCTAGCACGTGTATTTGTTTATACGGTGCGACAGTGTTTTATTTTTGTGTAGAGACTGGATGTGCCGTCTAGAAGGAGAGCTTCGAATGAAATCATCAAGTAGTATAGCACGGTCGTACTAAGTCTTAAGGGCTAGTTCAGACACGGCGGAATCCGCGCGGATGCAAGCCGCGCGTAGCTGCAGTAGCGTTAGCCGTAAGCATATTTAATCATAGATTCGCGCGCCTGCCGCCATTCGACCGCCGGAAAATAGAACCGTGCGGCGTCCGCGCGGTCCCATTACTATGGCGTACCGTGATGGTTTTCAGTTATTTTGCGAAGGACACGCGTTTCGGCGACGTGTGAACAAACGCAAACGCATTGCTGCTTCGACTTGGAGCTTACTTAACCACGCGGATCGTCAATCTGCGCGCCTGCCACCATTCGACCGCCGGAAAATAGAACCGTGCGGCGTCCGCGCGGTCCCATTACTATGGCGTACCGTGATGGTTTTCAGTTATTTTGCGAAGGACACGCGTTTCGGCGACGTGTGAACAAACGCAAACGCATTGCTGCTTGGACTTGGAGCTTACTTAACCACGCGGATCGTCAATCTGCGCGCCTGCCACCATTCGACCGCCGGAAAATAGAACCGACCGGCGTCCGCGCGGTCCCATTACTATGGCGTACCGTGCCGGCTTTCAGTTACTTTGCGAAGGACGCGCATTTCGACGACGTGAACAAACACAAATGCATTGCTTCTTCGACTTGGAGCTTATTTAACTTAGCGTAAGCACGCTCGTTCATATATTCCCGCGCGGATCGTCAATCCGCGCGCCTGCCGCAATTCGACCGAACGTGAGGCGTCCGCGCGGTTCTATTACTTTGGCGTACCGTGACGGCGTTCGGTTACTTTGCGAAGGACGCGCGTTTCGGCGACGTGTGAACAAATACAAACACATTGCTTCTTCGACTTCTGTCTTTGAAATCAGGTGTATGTAAGCTCGTTTGGGGCTTTTTTGACGCGTTTTTGGGGTTTTTTTGACGCGGCTGCTTTCTGAACACAGTTTATTTTTCCGCGGTTCAAAACGCGCGGATTCCGCCGCGTCTGAAAGAGCACTTACAGTGTTATTGTGTTATTAAATAGGAAATGGCGGCGTTCCAAAACCGGGTGATTTTATAGATAAACTGCCTTGAATTACATTAGTCAATGTATCGGTGTGTTCACGAAATTCTAACAAACAAATTTCATTACTATAAATCTACTAGCGGCCCTGTCCGGCTTCGCCCGGGTGCTAAGAAAGTCCGGGTGCAATACACTACTCACTCGCTTCGCTCGTTCGCTATATATATAAACCTTCCGAGAAAAATTATTTAACTGATGGTGAAAACCGCCGCATCGAAATCCGTTGCGTGGTTTATGAGGAGTTAGCAGTTATACAGACAGACAGACACGGAAAGCGACTTCATTTTATACTATGTAGAGAAGAGAAAAGATAGATGTAGATATGCAGTGCGTTTGATTTCAACCCATATTATTGACTTTATACATGTTAAATGTCACCATTTTATTTACATTGGATTCAAGTTACTTACCCTATATCAAATCGTAGGCTAAAGCATATCTCCATTTGATTTGCAGATTCAAATTAAATAAAAAACTTTTTAACAAAAAAAAACCTTCAACAAGCCGTGAGGTGGGTCGTTTATTAGGACTAAAGTGCGACCCTTGAGGTCCACACGACGAACTTCCCAGTTTGATAAATATTTAATAATAATAATTAAATTAGATATTACACAGAAAAGTAATCATTTCAATCATTAAAACATCAATAATTTAAAAAAAAAAAAAAAAACGGCTGAACCGATTTTTATAAAATTTATGTCGGATCAAAATGACGTTAACACGCCTCGATTGACACCCTTACGAAGTCGATATAATTTTTTATTCGCGAGATATTGTGTAAAATCTACTTTTTTGGAGGTTATTTGGTTAAGAAAAAAGAACGGCTGAACCGATTTTGAAAAAATTTCTTTCAGATCATATTTACGTTAATACGCGTCGATTGGCACCCTAACGTAGTCGATATCATTTTTCGTTCTCGAGATTTCGTCTTAGAAAGAAATGGACACATACGTACGTACGTACACACACACACACACACACACACACACACATCTTTCTAAAAGTAGTGTAAAAATAGTGTAGTGACCTTGAAACATAAAATTTTTTTTTCCTTTTTGATTTCGATTTTCGGACCCATTACAATAACTTCCAGTGGGAAGTTAAAAAAGTCACTAAAAAGAAGAAAATAAGAAAATTTTGAGGTCGGCATTAATTTAATTACTTTTTATCTACCTACTTTTATTTTATTAAATTGGCTCGGACGTCAACATTTTATTATTTTCCTCTTTTTAGTGGCTTTTTTGAAGGAGATTTTTTTTGTAAAAATGCTTTTTATTTTTTACTTTTTAGTGACTTTACAATAGGTAGTTTTCACGTTATTAACCGACTTCTGTCTCGATCTAAGGGCACTGAGTGCGCCGGTCAAGTTCTCGCAACAAGAACCGTTCTCTATGCAATATTTACACGAACCCTTTTCGACCCTCCTTTATCTCCAAGGTTAGTTACGTTACAGGACTGCATTTTTTCAGGAGGGATAAGATTACCAAATAGAAGCAATATTCCAAATTTCTAATACGTCATAGACGCTAATGACCTAAGTTGTCGAAGCGTCTATAATTTACAATAAATAAATAAAATAAATACGCCTAGGGCCCGTATTCACCAAACACTGTTAAAGATAGAAGTTACTAACCTTAGAATAAATTTATTCCTTGGAATAAAATAAACTTTCTATTCACCAAGCAATTTATTCGATAGAATAGTAACCTCAGGTAAAAATATACTATATACCATACGCCTTGGAGATTTTGTCAAATATTTTGATTCTAAAGCACGTTTACCAAAGATCCGACCGATGGCGCATCTATCGAAAATGTAAAATGGTGAATATTGACATATTTTACTGACAAAAACCTTTACCTGTAAGATATGAAATTAATATTTACCTGAAAAGGTCGCCAGGCCATAAAGTAATTTATGCATTTCGTGCACACCCTATTTAACTAGGCTGATAAATATTTATACCCTTGAAATTGGACAGAATAGCTATTCTTACGATTTATACCTGCAGTAAACTTAACTATGTTTGATAATTTGAATTATCACTATTTATTCCGTGTGATAGTTACCAGGGGAATAAATCAACGGAATAAATAACTAACTAGGCTTGGTGAATACGGGCCTAGGTGAAATAGTTACCAAGATACAACTGTCCAAAAATCACAATTTTTGGCATTCACTGACTGACTATGACTAACCCAAATTGTATAGTGATGAGCAAACATTGATATTGAAAAAATATTTTTCAAAAGCAGCAACTAACTGTTATGCTGACGTAATCCTATATACTGCACTGTAACACACGCGGTTGCGGCGTTTGAGCACGCCTGAGCCAGAAACGCAACTAAATACACAGCGAAGTATCTATATTACATACTTAAACGTGTATACATATACTTTTGCTTTACAGTACGTTCGTATGTATACTCTCTCTCTCTCTCTCTTACGGGGCCCGAGCGCGCGGAAGCCGAGAGAGAGAGTGCCGCAGTGGTGGGGAGAACAGCAGCGAAAGAGCGGACCTTAAATTTCGTTGCATATTTCCCCTCACGCGGCTGTTCACAGCCCGATATAAGATGTTTCACATCAAAAATAAAATAAAAAGACCATCCATACACATATTTTTTGTCAATGACCTTTAAATATGTTATCAAAATGGCGGTTATTGATTCATTTTGTTTGTTTCACTTTCAATTGAACGTATTTTTTTGTAAAAGCGCCAATTCTATGCTGAAATCTGAATCACATAGTTATTCATAAATTTGCAGCCTGCAGGTGACACTGAAACTTGTCAGTGACCTCCACCTTTCGGTTCAAAATGGCGGATTTATTTTTTTTTGTGTTTAAGCGCCAATTACTATGCTGAATCATAATTTATTCATACAAAATTAAAAGTACAATCATTCTCATTGACCTTTAATTGCGAGATCAAAATGGCTGATATTGATTCATTTTGTTCGCTCTAACTATATAATTAATTATATTTTGAATCATAATAATATTCTGTTATACGAATCAAGAGCAGTGGCGCTCCAGTTCGGCTGATGACTATTGTACTACTGATTTAGGTTCACTGGCGTATAACCATAGACAATTACCACAACCATAGACAATAACAACAAGGCATATGTATTAGCCTAGCGGCACTGGCGAGAACTAATTGTGCCAACACGGCACACGGTGAATAGTCCCTAGGCGGAAGGAGGGAGGTCAGGGGCATTCCGGCGAAAGGCGACACGCGTTCCACACGTGTATAACTACGTAGCTAATAAAAGTGTATTTTTACGGCCATAATAAAACGGTATAAACAATTTCCGTAACAATTCTTTACAACATATTTTGTAATTGGGTTGTCAAATAAAAATAACAGTTTAAACTAGAACCCGGCTACGTCAAAGAAGAAAACAAGCAAATCAAAACATAAGACAGTATTTTTTTGTTATCAGTAGTCGAGGACTTGTTTGGGAGCCGAAGAAAAATTTCGGTATTAGAGACCCCGACTACTGATGTACGTCTTTCGATTTGCTTGTTTTCTTTTTTTACGTAATGTGGTTTTAGTTTTTTAACTTTTATTTTTATTTCAGTCTTTAGTTTTTTTTATATTTAACCTATTTCTTAATAAATAATAAAAAAATATTTTAAAACAACGCCGTCGATAGGCGAATTACCATGCTATGTTTAGCCTGTGGCGTCTGTAGGTTTGTTTCATTGGCATTTGGCTTGCGTCCGTAGTTTGTTTTGCACTTGCCATCTAGATGGCTTTTACATGACCGAATCGACCCACGATTTCTTATCATGACGTCTAGCGTCCGCCATATTGAATTTCCTGTGACATCATATAGCCTCTAATATTAAAGTGACCACATTTTCATTGAGACAAAGCGGGACAAATGGGATGAAATGAGAATTACAATTTAGTTATATATATTTTATTGTATACATTCATATACTTGTACAAAAATGTATTTATTATTAATTATTGGTAACTATAAAAATATTTGTAAAAAATAATAATTTGAACATCATGATTTTTAATCAAATTAAATTTTTTATTTAAAAAAAAATTATGATTTTCTTTCACAATGAGAACACCACCGAGTAAATCTAACTCGGTACATTGCCTAATTTAGTTTACTCTGCATGCATTTTATGTGTTTTTTTTTTATGTATTCTTTATTTCTTTATATTCACCATAATACTTAATAAATAATAGGTAATATATATTTACAGTACATTTAAAATAAGAAATGCAGACATTTTCTAAAAAGCGGGACATTTTTAAAAATCGGCGGGACGCGGGACAGTCCACCAAAAAGCGGGACTGTCCCGCCAAAATCGGGACGTGTGGTCACTTTATCTAATATACACTCTGGATCAAGACTAATCCGACGACACCTCAATTATTAATGAAATTGGTTCAATAGTTTAGGTTGTACGAGGCATAGTAAACAATTCACTGATCACATACATAACCTGTGAGATTCATAACCCTCCTTTTAGCTTTGCCATAGTCGGGTAAAAAATAATAGTTTTACACGATTCTTATACGAGGTCACTATAAATATTATTCGTAAACTGTAAAAAATGGATGTAAAAATACTTTGAAAGTTAAGGTAGAATTCGCTCGATTTTCTAAGTGATTTTACATTATTATTTATTTTTACACAGAAAACTTCATAAAAACTTAGACTTTTACTGTAAAGTTAGTGATTTTTACATAAAGTAAATTAAAATTACATAATTTGTGTAATATTCCAATAAAGTGTGTAAAAATTACAAAATAAAATGTATAGTTACATATATAAAATGGATGAATACAAAACAAATTAATGTAAAATTAGTAACCACGCATGCGCAATGTGTTTTTTTTGGAATCCACGCGATGTGACGATACCTGTTTGCGACGCCATTGTCTCTTTGTGTGTCTATTACCAGATTAATCGCTGGCTACAAATGGACCATCGATAATCTATGTAATCGGCCTTCTCATTTTTTACAGTGTACGAACGTTACATAAACGACCTTCGTATACTTTTACGACAAAGTTGACCTGTCATACAACGTCATAATTCATATAGTCATAAAATCATATCCATTATCCATAGAGTACCTTCTATTATTTATATTTACACCTGGCGACTAGATAACTGTATCTGAAGAAATAAGTATTAAAGAAGGTTATTGTGCTAGTCATATTTTGTCTAGGCGATGACTGTCAACTGTCTGTTGTCATTCAATGATTCGTTACTGTTTTATTACTCATTTATTTCACCGGTTATAAGACATGTTATTCACGTACGTTGCTTTTTTCTAATTGTTTTTCGGCTAAATGAGTTAAAAATTACCTCGTTTTAAACAGTTTAGTCGAGTTGTGTACGTGTCGCGATTTCAACTCGATTTAACTGTTCAGTTGTTAGAGGTGCGCATACAATTGTGCCATAATTTCACTACTAATGGGTCGCCGAACAACTATTTAGTCGAGCGTCAGTACGTACTGCAGCTGTGGACATAAGCTGCCGACGATAGTTGTTCAACAGAAAAGTCAAAAGACGATCGATGCGGTTTTATGATTTTTTTGTTGTACAACTATCGTGTCGATAGTATGCGCAGTCCCATCTGATCCCACAGTTGTGTGATTAAAAATTAATTGTATGCGCCTGCCGCTACCCTTCCATGCATATACACATATAGTCCAGCAGTCAGGTATTTTTTACCTGGAAAGATTCCGAAGTTAATGATATTTTGGTATGTTGTTTGTGGGTACTCTGTGGAGTAGAATCTGAGTTTTCGACCTCGAGGACCCTGTGCTAACGTGGAGGGAGCCGAAAAACCACGAAATTTTACCACCTTTTTTGCTTTTTTCGAAATCTCTCAGAAACGGTCGACTTAAGCAATTCTTCCACTATGTAATGTTTTAAAGAGGATTACATTTCCTACAATTTTCATTCCCACAACGTTTCTGTGGTACTAATGGTAAGCGCGCAGCAGCTTCTTGAAAATCACCCGCTCCGCTTTTTTTTAACCTTGGTAACCAATGGTTAAAATGTAATGTTCTTTTCAATAGTTTTATTTATTTTGTTCTTCATCGAACTTTAAATTGAAAATACACATGTTACACATTGGTTACCAAGATTACAAAAAGCGGAGCGGGTGATTTTCAAGAAGCTGCAGCGCGCTTACCATTAGTACCACAGAAAAGTTGTGGGAATGAAAATTGTAGGAAATGTAATCTTCTTTAAAACATTACATAATGAAAGAATTGCTTAAGTCGACCGTTTCTGAGAGATTTCGAAAAAAGCAAAAAAGGTGGTAAAATTTCGTGGTTTTTCGGCTCCCCTCACGTTAGCACAGGGTCCTCGAGGTCGAAAACTCAGATTCTACTCCACAGAGTACCCGCAAATAACACACCAAAATATCATTAACTTCGGAATACTTTTTAGGTAACCCCCTTCATTTATTACCTGCCGCTTGGACTAATATGCATGTAAAGAATTTTGTAGTATGAGAAAACATTTTTTTTGTGGTATTTTAAATGTTTTTGTAACATTAATACCATTTTTAAATTTACTAAAAAAAAATTCCTCTCCGCCGACCGAAACGTGTTCGGATTAGACGGAAGTTCGGATTAGCGAGACTCCACTGTTTATAAATGTGGGTACTTCTTTTAATTTTAAGTAGGTACTCAACTTCAATTAGAACGAGAACAATCTAGTAAAGATAAAAAACGTAGTTTTATTGTTATTGTGAAAGCTGATATAACTCAACACCGTGTATAATAATAAATGTTTTGTTTCATTAAAGTATTATACAGAGTTTATTTATAGAAATGACGAAATTTGAAATTTTATCGATCTGATTTGATAAAAGAAATTAACAACGTATTGTTTTTTTTTCCACCTATACCCGCATTGTATTTCTGTATTGCATCGTTCATTTTTATATAAGAATGAGGTCGTCTCACATGTCAAAATTTGATAATTTTTAACAGTGCGGCCAACGGCAATTCGAACCTAAAAGACGCCATTTTGGTAAGTTCTGGCGCAGTAATTTTGATCCAGAGTATCCTGATCGTATGACGTGAATAACGTGTAATGTCTCATACTGGGGTGGCATTTGAGAAATCTTGGATGTTACGAAATTACACTGTAAAAAATGAGAAGGCCGATTGCATAGATTATCGATGGTCCATTTGTAGCCAGCGATTAATCTGGTAATAGGCACACAAAGAGACAATGGCGAGGGATGCAGACCGCCCCCAACATGTAACAAAAAAAATAGTCACAATTATTATTGCTTCAAAGCTGAAATTGTTTGTATAGCTTGTCGGTGACCCAATAATGTTAATATAATATTTGCAGTTTGATTGGTCAGTATTAAAGGGGTGGCAGATCACCCTAAACGTGTCTTGTACCCGACGAAATTTAAAATTTTAGTTCAAGGTTCAAACTTTAATACGTTGTTACGGCGACTGTTTTAAGCATATATTTCAATTTGCGGAACAAAATGTCGGTATTAGCCCCCTCTCTTAGAGGGAAACTTACTCGCCTAGGTGTTTATATCGTTCTGCAAGGGGGTTAATACCGACATTTTGTTCTGCAAATTGAAACATTAGCTTAAAACAGTCGCCGGAACAACCTATTAAAATTTGAACCTTGAACTAATAATATAAATTTCGTCGGGTACATGACACGTTTAGGGTGATCTGCCACCTCTTTAATACTGACCAATTGATCTGCAAATATTATTATGGCATTATTGGGTCACCGACAAGCTATACAAACAATTTCAGCCTTGAAGCAATAATAATTGTAACCAGTTTTTTTGTTACATGTTGGGGGCGGTCTGCATCCCTCCCATATCGCTATCTAGCAAAATCCCTTACTCAGGACACTTTAATATGCCTCCCTCAATATTTTCACAAAAATAAGGCCTCGAATAAATAATATCAAAAAATTGTTACTATAGCTCTCGGTCTATTCGTGTTCAAATTTGAAATCATTCGTAACGTTTTTTTTTTTTATTTCAGCTTTACGATGCAATCCAAAGTTAAACTACGCTCTGTGTTATCATATTATGATATGCGATCAACATGTTACCATGTAGCAGCAGTAATAAAACAGATAAACATGGCGGAATGTAATTTTGCGGGCGGTGCCGACGTCGTGACGTCATCATGAACGGCGTCGTCATTCATCTTCAACGACTCATCTATCATAACCGGTGCAAGTTGGGACGGAATCAAAGTCAAACTGGCTGCTTGGGTGATTTTACAAGGTCAGTGAAATATCGTGTTTATTTTTTCTACAAGCGACTAGGCCCTGCAGTCAGGGTCCATTTTGATTAGTCGAATACCCCTTCTTGATATCGTTTGACACACACACACACATATCTAAACGAACATAACAACTAACTAGTGAACTCTGTATACTAAAATGCATAGTTGATAGCGATTAAAAATGGGTTTTGTATGTGGAGAATGTTTAAACACATATTCTTCAAGACAGGCATTAATGTTCAGAAAATTAGAATGAAAACTTCAGATAAGGCTTATAATCTAATTCTTTCTATAAAAGTCGATCAATTTTTTTGACATTTCAAAATAAAACCTAATTTAATATTATTATTTGAGATATTATAGGATGTCCAAAATTTATACAATAACAGTGTTCTTGAGAAATTGGAATAGAAAAATAAATTTTAATTAAGTTTTATTTTGAAACGTCAGAAAATTGATCGACTTTTATAGAAAGAATTAGACTTTAAGCCTTATTTGAAGTTTTCATTCTAATTTTGTGAACATTAATGCCTGTCTTGAAGAATATGTGTTTGAACATTCTCCACATACAGAACCCATTTTTTAATCGCTATCAACTATGCATTTTAGTATACAGAGTTCACCAGTTAGTTGTTACGTTCGTTTAGGTGTGTGTGTGTGTCAAACGACATCAAGATGGGCTATTCGACCAATCAGAATGGACCCTGACTGCAGGACCTAGTCGCTTCTATTTTTTCTATGAAGTCTTCGATAAAACATTGAAAATTTGTAGGTTAAGAACGTTTTCATGTGGAAAAAACATTCTTATTTTGTGAAAAGTTGACGCAAAAAAAAACTTTTAAAATAAAAAATGAGTCGTTCTTTTTTAAGTGAAACGTTTTGAACGGCTGCTTTTCACTTCCTTTTCAGTATTTTCAATAATTTTTGACAGTTCATTTGTGTCGCCAACTTCATTTCTATAGTACCTACACCGAAAGTATCTGTCAGTAGGTATTAGCGGGCGGATCAGGGCGAATAAAAATAAATCACTGTGGAAATGGTTTGTTTTCCCACACTTGTGTGGGAAAGATACGTTCCCGCACACCGGCCTGTCAAAAGTCGCTTAACATTCAATTCAATTCAATATTTATTTGTAAATAATAAGTAACTATATAATTTAAAAAACGTCATACATACATGCATTTAAAGCAGCTTTTTTATAGTGGGTATGGCAAAAACGTGATTTTTATTTTAGCGCAACGACTAACAATTGCCATCATTATCCGGTCTCTGGCATCAATCGACAGTCACTGTGAGAACAAGGTGACGATATCAATGGTTTTGTGTCATTCATAATCACGGAAGTCACTGATTTAATTTAATAATAATAACTGGATGATATATTATTATTCTAAACATTAATAGCGGCATTTATCGCCCCGTTTAACGTAGTAATGTAGTCTCATCATTGCATTGTAGCGGAGGTCATTTCAGGTCGTCAATGTTAAAAGTAATTGAATACACAATATGGAGCTCTAATGATACAATTTAGTTTTATGTTGGACGACAATAAATTGGACTATACAAAGAATATTTTTGCAATCTCAACTACTTATAAAATTGCGGTTTTTCACTTGATTTTCAGTATTTTCAAAATATTTTGACAGTTCATTTGTGTCGCCAACTTCTATAGTAGGCCGAGAGTAGCTGTCAGTAGGTAATAGCGAAATGTTTTGAAAATACTAAAAATGAAGAAAAGCAGCTATTTTAGATTATAGACGCGCCGACAACTTACGTCATTTATAACATCGTAATTACATCAAATAACATATCACTTAAAGCTAAATGGAAAACACAAAACATCAATGAGCGAGGTGGGATTCGAACCCACGACAGCTTGCTTCAAAGGCCAACACCAAGCTGTTCTCAATAATCACGTACATAGTGTAAACACATCCTTCCGTGCCGCGGTACGGGTAAAAAGATCCAGCTGCAGCTTTGCATCGTTGAATGACAACAAACAAAACAGTATGGGACTTCCAAACAATTCACGTGTCAAATAGCTATGGTAATCCGCTATTAAAAGACTCTGTTCGGATGACACAAGCGACCAAAACAGTTCCGGCATATTTAGTTGATCATGTAATATGCTTTAACAAACAAAATGCAAACTTCACGCGGCGTGCGATCAAATCAAACCACATCAAATATCAAGGTTATCTTTTACTTTACGAATTACTTTTTCCACAGAAATATAACGTGCAATTAGTTTCATTGTATGTATGCCGTACCGCCTTGCAACAAGAGCGGCTTGCAGATCGGATTCCTTTGATGATGATGGTGAAGTGTGCATCTATTTATGTCAGATGATCGGTAATAATTTTACTTGTAAGCTGGAAAAACCAGTGTTAAAAGAAAATTTTTTCTGCATGCTTAGAAAATTTCACAGAAATGATTAAAGAACAGTGGATTTTATTGGCTTGAACATTAGACCCATCGAATGATGATGACTGATGCATATGGATCTATTTGTGAAGTTTACGAATTAGATCGTTGTGATGATGATTTGTCAATTTGTTAAAAGAAAATAACAGTTTACTACTTGCTTAGAAAAATTTTCACTTAAATGATTAAAGAACAGTAGATTTCCTTGACTTGAAAATAAGACACTTTTGATGATGATGATGATATGGATCTATTTATACAGTACAGTAAACTTACTTGGTTTGCGAATTAGATTCTTGTGATAATGATTAGTCAATTTTTTAAAAGAAAATAACAGTTTTCTGCATGCTTAGAAAATTTCACAGAAATGATTAAAGAACAGTGAATTTCATTGGCTTAAAAATAAGACCCTTTTGATGATGATATGGATCTATTTATACAGTACAGTAGACTTACTTGGTTTGCGAATTAGATTCTTGTAATGATGATTTGTCAATTTGTGTCAAAATTCAAAAATCAATATTAGAAGAAAATAAAGGTTTTTTGCATGCTTAAGAAAATTATCACGGAAATGATAAAAGTACAGTGGATATCCTTGGCTTGAAAGCTAAACCCTTGTGATGATGATGATAATGCCAGATGACCAGTTATATTTCTGTTTTTAAAATTCGAAAAAGAAATATTAATAGAAAACTGTTGTTTTCCACACGCCTCGGAAAAATTTCAATGGAAATTATTAAAGTACAATAGATCTTCTTGTCTTGCCAGATTCATTGATAATGATAAGTTTCTATTGGCATTAGAGTTCTGGTTATCTTTTAAAGAACTACACAACTTTTTTGGAGAACAGGATTAGGCGTAAGTTGATAAATGATTTGCGAAGAAATTATTCACTTCGATTAGCCCAAAAATCAACTGTAACATCAACCAATTTTGTGTTGTTTGAGTAATATTAATTATTGTTCAGTGATTATTTCGGATTAGTGTGACATTAATGAAGGATTATTTTGACACCTGTATATTAAAATGACATAAACAATTGTCATGTGAAGGAATGATAATAAAAAGTGGCGAAATAAACGGATTATAAAATTTGCATATAAATAACATTGTCAAGGTATGTTAAAAAGATACATGATGTCCGATCATAGAATTAGCCAAAAAAATATTAATTATAGCATGGCTTCCCTCGCGTTAACGTCGGTTTACACAGAAACCTTATCTTAACTCGAGCGTAGCCCCGGATAAAAAGTACCGTATTTAAGTTTGGTGGTTCAACCATTTTTTTTCAAGTAAAAAGATGCAAGATGTGCATTCATCAAATTTTAACCAAAAAAATTATTCATTATACCATTTTCTCATGGCTATCAATTGCACTTTCCGAGTGATTCTGGTACAAATAGACAGACGTACAAAAATTCTGAGAACACGTTTTATCACGTATCATGCAAAACAGCCTGAAAAACCTGTTAAAAACGAAATTACAGACAGACGTCCCAGTTTTTACTTCCCACCTCTACTGTTGTAGGGAAGTATTGGATTCAGTTCGAATTTTTTTTTTCGGGATATAAAATAGATTTTCACGTTTTGGCAGCCCAGCTTAGAAATCATTTTTGAGACAATTTTCTAACTATCGTCTCTTTCTTTCCCTCTCGCTCTCTCTCTCTCTCTCGATCTCTTGCTCTGTCGCTCTCGCTCTCTCTCTCTCTCTCTCTCTCTCTCGATCTCGATCTCTCTCTCTCGATCTCTTGCTCTGTCGCTCTCTCTTATGGTGAAATTTCTTCGATATCTCAGAAACGGAACGACAGAGGGTCATGCGGTTAGTTTTGTTTTGTCAGCACTTAAGGCTTAACAGCACTAGAGGCTTAGGAGTAAAGCGGGAAGAACATTTTAATACGGAAGTAGGTGTTTACCATAGTCAGCAATGCTCGGAATATTTCGACACTCATCGTTTACCCGTCGGATTACCTTTTATGATTAAATTTTGAGCTAAAAAGAATAATTCCATACTTTTCGCTCTTTTTCGTTTTATCCGAGTGTTTATTATAATAATTAATGAATATTCCATAGATGCGACATGCGGGATAATTTATGGACTGATTTATGCATGATTTACTATTCAATAGTAGTATCAAATTGTGACTACTGCGTAGTAAACAACAGACAGTTTACAAGGTGGTCAATAAATTGCTATAATCAAAATTTAACCCAGCGATGTAGCTTAGTGGTACTCGCATTGGGGAGGTACTGGGTTCGAATTCCGGCGGCGGCAGATGTGACTAGGACTTTTTCCTACTGCCTCACGCCGAGAAACGGTAATTCCTGTACCGGCCATCTTGTTGGAGGTTTTCCATGGTTTCCCTCAATAATTCCAGATGAATATTGAGATGGTTCCTTATTCAAGGCCATGGCCGATTACCTGTCAAACTCCTATGCTCCCAAAGTTGCCTACCTTATCCTTATTTGTTCAATAATTTTAAACAATTAAGTTATGCCACAAAATGACACGACGTAAATGGAGAATAAATAATGTCGCTGTACCCATTACAAGTGCTGCCTCTCGTGGAAAATGGCTCACTGCGCCTAGCAAGTGCTTGTTGTTCTTCTCCGTTAACTCGCCACTGCCATCGAATCCAGAATGAACAGCCTGTATATAAAATAAACCTACATGGCACTAATGTAGCCTTAGCGTTTATGACACCAGGTATTGAGGCATGATTGTGTTATAAAATATTCATGTAATATTATTATTATTATTATTGAATAAACCGCGTTGACCAAATATGCTAAGTTAAATTATTATAATTACGGCAGATGAAAGTCATTTTATTGCCATTGGTGTGTCGATAGTCGCTATGTGATCATCGCTAAAATAATCATGTGTATTGCACGCGTTATTGCCAACTGAAGTCACGTTCACACAGCCGAAAAACTTTTTTTTTATTATTATTATTGTTGATGGCCTGACTCTTGTCTTTGCCGTATATATAAGATTGTAACTTTTATTTATCAAAGATTAATTTTTCCTTCTTTCAGGTAGATATAGGTAACTTGCTTTGTAGGTATTATGGTCTTGGTTGAATAGGATCTGGATTACATCTTCCCAGTTAGTACATGAGCCGAAAAACTTATCCTCGAACACTCCTGATCAAAAATTAGTCATTATAATATTTGCAGATCGATTGGTTAGTATTAGAGGGGTGGTAGATCACCCTTAACTTGTCATGTACCCAACGAGTACAAGCAAACTTCTGTAGTTTTTGAAGTTTAAAAGTTATGTCAGTTTAAAGCTTCTCGAAAGTGACAAAAAAATCTTTGCATGGTCGTAACTTCTAAACTATATAAAAGAAATTCACAAAAATAAGGCCTTGATTAAATAACACCAAAAAATTGTCACTAGCTCTTGGTCTATTACTTACTTATTTAATAAACCATGACAATTTCGGGGATACTGCAGTCAGTGGCGGCCGGTGGTCAAAACGTGTGGTAGTGCGCGAAATACTTAACTCAAAAATATGATCTCTTTGTTGCGCTCATTAATTATCTATATCTCTTTGTTACTCTAATTATTTTTTTTTTATTCAGATTAGTCTTTCGGACAATCTGTATACTTATAATATTATATAAATTTTGCAAATGAGTTTAAGATGAACTGTTTTTTACCATTTCAGATGCGTCGAATCATTAACGCCTTTTTTGAGTTCAGTTAGCTTCACACAGAAAACAGAAAAAAAACTAATAAGTGTATCACATTCACACAACCATGATGCACCATACAATTCTTTTTTAAAAGAACGCGTGAATTAATTATTATTTTTATAAAATTAATTGTTGAAATTTCAAGTTTATTGTTAAAGAAAATCAAATATGAATTAAATCATAATCATTATATTATTACAGCTAGATTATTTTAATGCCGATAACCATAATTCACCACGAAACATTTTTTTACAAATTACAAAACAGAATTTAATTTAAAAACCGGGAATTTTCATTGAAAAATGAAATATTATACTGAACTGTTTACTTTACGGTCTACGGATGCAACTGATAGGCAAGTGTGAAGTGGATAATAATATAAAAACTGTAACGAACTTAGTCGAAGTTGTTTCGGTGTCTTTCGGCTGTATTGGATCGGCGCGCGAAGTTCGTCTATATTAAACTACGTAAATATATCTGTCTCACGGTTTTACTATCCTTGTCTAATTTAACAATGGGACAATGCTAGCTGTTTCGTGCGCTAATAGAAACGCTCCGCCTTGGGTAAAATACAACAGGTCAGCAGATTTGTTCAATGAAACATGATTAACCGATTATAATATTTGATTCTGTGTAGGCGTATGATGTGTCATCGTTTATCAATAAGTAAATTCATAAATTTATTTATTTTTTAATTTTGCGTTGCGTTGCACTTCAACTGGCAGTGCGGTGCACGAGCGCACTTAAAGACGGGCCGCCACTGACTGCAGTAACTGACCTTCTCAACTCGCACACTAGTTTGCACTGTATAAACTCGCTTTCATTCAGTGAGAACGCAGTTTTATAAAAATGAGAATGCCTATATGCAAATGTTATTATCACCAAAAAACCTCGCTAATAATAAAAGTGTAAATGCAGAAATGAATAAAGCAATGTTTAACGCGTCTGCGGTGCCAAAATACGCGAGAGTTTACAGTGTCCGGGAAACAAAAGAATAGTTCAAAAGATGCACAGTTTAAACAGAACAACATTCAATTGTTTGTCTTGTTCATTATTAGAACAGAGTCATGAACGTAATTCGTCATTGCGTTTAAAATCGAGCACAGCAAATTCCAGGCGTGAAATTGCTATTTTCTGGAGCAGATAGAATTTCAGGTCTGAAAAATTCTAATTAAGACGGTTCTGCCCAAGGCTCTACAGTGTCTGGCACGTTAAAAAAAAACAAATTTCGATTCTCCAGTACCTAAGGCTGGAAAAGCTATGACATGAAAAGAGGCTTGAGAATAGCCGAGAGTGTAGCAATGCTGTTGTTTATATGGCGTTGCTATGGTTCCTCTATTACAAGTCCCCAGTTCCCGGGTTCTAGCCCAAGAGCTGGTAAAAGTGTCAATTGGATTTTCAGCGGTCGAAGTGTCCTCCTTGGTGGGAGGACACTTCGACCGCTGCCACATCGCCTTTGAGAATGTCTACCGCAGTTGTAGACGAAACGTCAGGTAGAAATACCACCGGACCACGGCCTACAAACCCGGAAACCATGAAGACTTGGAACAATGCCGGCCGTGAAAGCTTGCACACCTGAATGTTTGTTAAATATTAGCCATCCACACGGCATGGGTCGACATTTGGCATGTTGTCTGGAGCCGGCTTTAATGTATAACTACGTTAAATTGTCTGACGTGATCTTTTGAACTGCGCGGTGAAAAATGATAAAGCGAAAGTCCGTGTCGCATTTTAACGCGCGACAATTCTTCTTTGGCAGAGATAAATAAGACATCAGCTGATATAATATATGCATAATTCGAATGCTGTAATACGTATTGTTGTATGTAATATTATAATGTGGAGAGTTTAATGTATGACCTTTTTATTCAATCAAGCACTTAGGGTCGTTAGGACCAATCAAGCTGATTGTACTAACACACACACAAACACATTGTCGTCATTTCAATATATAGTGTACGTATCGACGAATAAAAGTTCAAATCGATCCGAGCTTGGGGAATAGCCGAGAGTGAAGGGATGCCGCTGCTTCCATGGCTCGTCTATATCAATCATTGTGGTCCAGTGGTTAGCGTTGCGGCCTCCTGGTCAGACTGTCGGGGGTTTGAATCCCACCTTCGCTCATGGATGTTTTGTGATGTCATTTAGTTTTAAGAGAGTTGATATTTATTGTAATTAAAACGCTAATGACCTAAGTTGTCGACGCGTCTATAATCTATCAATCAGATTTGTGGACGTCGTATAATGCCGCCATTGTGGCTGGACTGCTCGAATCAGATTACGTCACATATACTTAGGTATGCATGTATTTTGTTTCACATGACAACTATTTCTTTCTATTTCCGTGACATCCAATGTTTCTCAAATGCCATCCCAGTATAAAACATTAGACATTATTCACGTCAAATCAAAAATATAACTATAGAGTGATTGGTTTACAGGCTTCAGGGAACCAGGCCTATATATAAGTATAATTTTTACGTAAGTATAGAAAAAATAGGAAAATATGAATTTGAAGGAGTATATACAGATTTGTTTTATAGGGTTTTTAATGTGGTGACAGCACTGTCTGTGTTATTATAATAATGTTTTGTGTTGGTATTCGTGTAACTGTAAATACACGTCTATATTTGTCGATGACGGCACGACGGCACCTCGCGAAATAACCGCTGTAGATGATGCCATAAACGCATTGGTCGAGACATTGTTGATTTAATCGATAAAGGTTGGTACAGATTTGAACCACAGGAAAAAAACGTTATAACATCTGAACCGATTTGAAAAGTCTTTCACAGTTTAAAAGCCTATTTTTTTCGTATACAGGGTGTAAACGGTTTTACCGAACATAACATTGAGAACATTTACAATTTTGTAGTAGGCTAATGGGCACAGTGTAAAAGTTTTACAGTTAGTTCGTCTTACTGTCGGCACCTTTGATGTTCTGTACCCAAGTTTTGTTTTTTTTTCTTTACACCAGCGACGGACATGCGCGTTATATAGCCAATGAGAAGCCAGCGCTGAGCGCTCTGTGACCGAATTTCTATAGAACAGGACCTGATTCAGTGCCATAGACACAACCCGAGCAAAGCCAGATCGGAAAGCTAGTCACATTTGTTTGTATTGAGATGAAACTTCTTTATAGCGATTCGGAAAGACCTCGACTCAAAAAATCAAACGACACACAAAAAATCAAATATGATACGAAAATGTAACACGACATGAAAATCAAACGCGACATAATTTACAAATTTGCACTCACACAAAACAACCCAGATAGTTGCGTAGATAGAGCCATTACTCTAACGAGTATAAGATTCCAGGTTCGAGACGCGCTTGGAGTAATATGAAATATTATATTTATAGATTTTTTTCTTTATTTATTATTAAACATAAGAAATTGAAAAATGTTTATATATAATTATTAAATTTTTTCCTTATATTTCTTATTAAAAATAATTGAAAAAACGAAAAATGTATTATATGAATAATTATTAATTTATTTATTTAAATGCGCATTGTTGACGAAGACGAAAGAAGTTCCACTTCTACCGTGCGCTTATGTGGGTGAGGCACATGCCCTTTTTTTTTGTTTAACTTAATTGTATTTATTTTTTATTGGTATTTTTTATGAATTTAAAAAAAACGTTCATTGCATGAATATCGTATTCCAAGTGACGAAGGGCTTGAGAATGGCCGAGCGTGTAGCAATGCTGTTGTTTACATGGAGTTCCTATGGTTCCCCTATTTCAAGTCCCAAAGTTCCCGGGTTCTAGCCCGAGAGCTGGTATAAAAGTGTCAATTGGATTTTCAGTTTATTATTAAAAAAAGAAAATAATGAAATGAAAATATGAATTGGTGCTAGGCCCAAATAACCTTAGCTGCTGGTGGTCTTTAAAACACAATTCAAAATGACGAAACAGACTCGTGTAGACTGCAAAATGTATATCCGCCTTTAGGGTTAAAAGTGAGATTGGCATCATCAACGGAATATGTTGATGACTTTGTCATCAAAATGCGTGTCATTTTTTTTTTATATTTATACTCCCGTATGTTTTAAAGATACAGTTTTTGACAATAATTTGACAAAGAAACTGTGCTACTAAACTATTATAAACAGGCCCGGAGTTAGAGGCCTAGGGCCCCTAGGCACTTGACAGTTGGGGAGGCCCTAAGCCAAAAAAAAAATGTGAAAAGAATGAAAAAAATAACTAGAAATGTTTGGGCTTTTTTATAATTTCCATCCGCCCTGGCCGGGGCCCCCTCGGCGACTGGGCCCCTAGACCGGTGCCTTGTTGACCTAGGCTGAAATCCGGGCCTAATTATAAATTAATTAATCATTAAGATAAATTAATAAGATTTATACGGCTGAATTGCAATTTAAAATTTTCGTTGGAAAGCAGCCAATTATATAATTGATTCGAAACATATTGGAAAAAATCATTTTACCAACCATAGTCACAGTCAGGACTCTAACCTAAACCTTTCCACTTTCGCGGCGGAATGTGCTTACATTTACTCAACCGTGACAAGATTACTAAGCAAACATTCTCCTTATATGCTTCAGAATCAATTGATTTTCACTACATGCGAGAGTTGATTTATTATAGCTATAGGTAGTAGGTGTGAATCTTCGTTCTAGCGAGAGATCATCATGAAAGTTATAAAGTTATATGTTTCGAATCAATTATATAATTGGCTGCTTTCTAACGAAAATTTTTAATTAATCATTGACAAAAGTTAAGTTTTGACAGAAAATTACAATTTGTTTATCCTTATAAATAATGACATTCAGAGAAGTAATTAAATAGTTCACTTTATGGAACTGTTATGAATCAATATAAACGATCCGGTATGTCCGATGTGTCAAACAAATGACGTACAACCCCCATTAATAACTATTTTATAATTATCTACAGAGTGACCTAGAAGCCCTAGGCGACATGACTTTGCTAGAACCCTCACAACATAATAAAATACGTGATACACTTTGTGCAGGACCTATCTTAGCAAACGAGGGGCCCGATGTGAATTGTTCTTAAATAGTAGATTGTGTCTGAAACGACGAGTAATGACAGTATGTAAAAACGAGCGATAGCGAGTTTTTACAGTCACACGAGTCGCCATACCATTACGCACGAGATATATATGGTATTTTTGGCATACCCACTACAAAATACCGACTTTTCACTTCATTTTCAAAAAAAATTGACGGTTCATTTGCGTCGCCATCTTTACATTTTCAGTAGGCCGTGGAGGTCGTGGGTATGTAATCGCAGGCGGATATAGAGCGAATAAACAGAAGTTGCTATGGCAACCGTTTACTTATCGCCCTAGCGCGGTAAATAAAACACTTTCCGCACACATGCCTGTTAAATGACTCGTTAAAGGCCGCTATACATACATCAAAAGTAGCTATTTTGTAGTGGGTATATGGCAAAAAATGTCGCACGGGACTGCGTAAGCAAGCGGTATTTTGAAATTAGCTTTTGAACTAGTTTTATAAAATAATAATTTAATTTAGCATTTCTTCCATCGCTTTAAAATTATGTTCTCTAATATACACTGTAAGAAATGAGAAGACCGATTACGTAGCTTATCAATGATCCATTTGTAGCCAGCGATTAATCTGGTAATAGGCACACAAAGAGACAATGGCGTCGCAAACAGGTATATCGCCACATTGCGTAGATTCCATAAAAACACATTGCGCATGCATGGTTACTAATTTTACATTAATTTGTTTTGTATTCATCCATTTTATATATGTAACTATACATTTTATTTTGTAATTTTTACACACTTTATTGGAATATTACACAAATTAATGTAATTTTAATTTACTTTATTTAAAAATCACAAATTTATTTAACTTTACAGTAAACGTCCAAGTTTTTATGAAGTTTTCTGTGTAAAAATAAATAATAATGTAAAATCACTTAGAAAATCGAGCGAATTCTACCTTAACTTTCAAAGTATTTTTACATCCATTTTTTACACTGTATAAATATTTTTTTAATTGTTACTCCGCAAGGTCCGATTGGACCAAATAGGTACAACATTAACATTTACATTTTGATACGCCACTGATTGTCTACCTGGCGTTTTATGAACTTTGAACAAATGAATACGCACAAGACTTGCACAATCAGAAATGACTAATAATTTGCGACCTGAAAAAAGCGCCGGAGGACGATGCAAGGAACTAATTACAATCTATAGTATACGGTTCGAAAATAATTGTCAGTGATTCATACACTTATACTTCACAATATAATATAATATAAGCGGCACAGTTTTTATGCAATGGGATGGGTATATGCTTTACATTGTTTCATTGCTTTTCCGCTTCATTAAACTTGTTAGTAACTTTGTACGACATTAATTTTCGAATTAATTAATTGTAGATTATAGACGCGTCGACAACTCAGGTCATTAGCGTCTTCAACACAATAAAATATAACATATTTGTGTATTAAAATCCGCCAGACGGCATACACAAACCGACTGGTACGAGCTCGGGTCCCAGGGAGCACTAATTCCCAAAGAACATTGGAATGAAATGTTATAATTACAAAACACCAAACCATAATAAACACTCTCAAGAGTGTTTATTATGATTTGGTGTTTTGTGGTAATTATAACATTTCATTCCAATGTTCTTTGGGAATTAGCGCTCCCAGGGACCCGATCTCGTACCAGTCGGTTTGTGTAAAACCATAATAAACACTCTCAAGAGTGTCTATTATGGTTTGGTGTTTTGTGGTAATTATAACATTTCGTATCGTTACACCACAGGTTCCACCACTTTTAATTGTTAACATTGGAATGCAATTTGCGATAGCAACCACATTTCAATGTCTCCCCTGGGGGGAATAATTTTCAAATCGTGGAAACTGTTAAGGCCAAAACACACATCAGTAGAGTATCCGTAACGTAGGTATTCGTGCTGTCCGTGATGGTCAAAATGTAGTATATTGAGAGGGCAGTATAGCCTAGATGGTAGCGTGCTTGGCGCCGCAACCTCTAGACTGGACTGCCGTGGGTTCGAATCCCACCTGCGCTCATGGATGTTTTGTGATGTTATTTAGTTTTAAGTTATGTTATTTAGTGTAGTTGAAAGACGCTAATGACCTTAGATGTCGACGCGTCTATAATCTACAATAAATAAATAAAATGTAGTATATTGAAGGTTAGACTTCAAGAAGTTCAGTCCATAAGTTCTCATCAAGAAATAAGCGAATAGTTTGACATTGCCTACTATAGTTTAGAGTCATAAGGCACCCATCTGGACACGCGATCAACAGCACAATTATTTAGGAAATAATTAAAATATTTTACTGAGAACGTATTAATTATATACGCATTATACTTATTAGATTTCATCGCTGACTCGTCGGTAATTTAGATGATCAGTTGTTTTCTCGTGACCTCAAATAATTAAAATTGCTAGAAAAAAGATGCTGAAAAACTAATTCTAAAATGTTTTATTTATTTATTTTCCTAACATTGCACAAGTTATTATGTTTATTAATTTAATTTTTTTTTGTTTAGTTTGAAAAAATACTTAAACCTTATAGGTTATTATTCCAGTTTTTTTTTTTTTTTACTAGCCGTTTCTACCCGGCGTTGTCCGGGAATGACAGCCGCTTCCTCTTATAATAGTGTAATGAGATATAGACTAAAATTTCCTCAAATACGAGCTTGTTAAGGCAATTTTTCCAGCCATTTTGACGTATATATACATCGTGTCCACGAAAGTTCTTTACAAATGGGATTTTTTACTTCCCACCTCTACTATGGTAGGGAAGTAATGGATTCAGTCCGAAAACAATATTTCGAGATTTTAACAGATTTTCACGTTTTGAGACCCTAGCAATCGTTTAAGATCATTTTCTGACTGATGTCTGTATGTGTGTGTGTATGTGTGTATGTGTGTATGTGTGTGTGTGTGTATGTGGTCAATTTTTCGCCTTCGATATCTTAAGAACGGAACAACATACGGGCATGCCGATTGTTCTATTGTGTTTATCAGCCTTTAACTTAGATCTGATTAGATTTTGAGTCAAATCGGTTCAGTGGATCCTGAGATATTCAAAAAAACGTCCTCAATGTCACGTATTAACATAGGTAAAAAAAAATATAAATGAATTCTAGATGTTATAATATGAAAAAAATGTAAATATTTTTTTTCTCTAAAATGTATAGTTTTCGAGAAAAAAAATATTTTACTAAAAAAAATAAAAATTGTACGTAAATCAAGGTAACCATGATTTTTGCTATATTAAGCTAGCCATCAATAGATCACCAAACAAAAAAGAGGGCCATGCTTTTTTCAAAGAATAAAAATTAAATTGTGTTTTAAAGACCACCAACAGCTAAGGTTATTTGGGCCTAGTCAAAGAATAAAAAAAAGAGTGTTTATTTTTTGCGAATATTTACTAGGTGGGAAGTATAGGACTGGTCATCAGTCGAATTTTTTTACTAATTATTGGAGCAAAAATTTTTTTCTGTGGAAAAGTTCTGCTTCGTCCAAAACCTCTAAAACACCAAAGAAATTTTTTTTGGTCTAAAGTTATATACGAGGGAAATCAAAAAGTTTTATTTTACTAAAAATAAAAATTATCTGTGATATTTAAGATTTTCGCAAAATTAGTTACATAATCAAATTTAATTCAAAATTATAACATAACTAACTTCTAAGTAATTATTTATTCAGAATTATAAATCAGAATTCAACATGTCCTCCATCTCTCTCCTTACAAAGAACAGTTCTCCTTCCAAAAATTTTCTTTGGTGTTTTAGAGGTTTTGGACGAAGCAGAACTTTTCCACAGAAAAAAATTATTGCTCCAATAATTAATAAAAAAAAATTCCATTTGTAAAGAACTTTCGTAGACACGCTGTATAAGTAGGTATACATATTTTGACGGTATATAGGGGGTAAAATGATGTGAACTGAAAAAAATCTAACAACAATGCGTCACGAACGGTCTTTTTTTTTGCTTATAGTGCGATCAATTAAAGTCAGATCAGTTCGAAACCTGTCTTAATTAAACGAAAGAAGAGAAAATTTTACATAGATTTCGTATATCAGAATGTGTCGAAACTGTTTTTTTATTATTATTGAATTGAATTATGGATTATAGGTGCTCGACAACAGAGGTCATTAGCGTCTGATTTATTATTATTTATACTAGCCGTTTTTACTCAGCGTTGTCCGGGAAGGACAGCCTCTCCTGACTCCTGTTATAATATTGTAATGAGATATAGCCTAAAATTTTCTCAAATTTAATCGTATTCATATATGGGACCCACTCGCTTCGCTCGTTCTGTCTAGTTACTCGCAGTCCTTTTCGAGATACCTAATAAGATTTTGAATCTCTTTTGATGTTTTGAAAATGACTACAGATTGGTGGAAATGTCGATCAATCAAACCAGTCAAAAACCTAGTAAATTTATTTAAAAGTAGTCCTCGATTTTTGAAGTGAAAACATTCTTATATAGACGCGCTTTGCCTGGGCTGTTAACGCACCTGACGGTGACAATCGGACTTACTCGGCTCAAACACGAACACGTATTTGCAATATGCTCGTAATAGTGTGTTGTTCATAAGTGTGCTAACAGATGACACTAAAAACTTAATACGAGTACAAAGTCATTTGTAGTTCACAACTGCGCTAACAGATGACACTAAAACATATATTTTGTAGTTCACAAGTGCGCTTACAGATGACACTAAAACTTAATATTATCGTTAAGATATTATATTCATTTAATTTAATTGTATAGGCCGATTTTAATGTATTTATGTTTAAACTATGTGATTAAAAAATTATATAGGTATATATATTTTAAAATTAGAAAATCTGAAGTTTTCACTTCTGTCGTGTGGTCATAAGCACACACCCATTTTTTATGTTTATTCATCATCATCGATTACAAGATGTTGTCGATTTGAAAAATTAAAAATTCCGTCATTAAATAAATTTAATGTTTCATTAATTATTTATACAATTGTTTGCATAAATACACGAAATTATATTGTTTTTTCGTTGCGATTTCAATCACTATCAGACAAACTGAAATCATTATTTATTTGTAATGATCGTGTACGTAATAAATAATAATAATTATTGTTTTTCCTAATTATTTCATAGATTTGTCGACATTATTTTTAACCATGAAGTAAACCTACTTACGTTACGACAATTAAATTATTACATATAGTTTATTTTTATACTTGCTTCGTACCGGTTGTTAAAAGCAGGGCCGAATTTATAAATGTGGGGCCCATATATAGCTTCTAAACCGAAAAAGATAGAAGTTTGAAAAAATTCAATTTTTGATAAAATTCGAAATCTCTCAGAACTTTTTCAAACTTACCATGCAACACATTGATTCCGATGTCAAGTACAAGCAAACGTCTGTATTTCTTTTATAGTTTAGAAGTTACGGCCATGCAAAGATTTTTTTTATCATTTTTGAGAAACTTTAAACTGACATAACTCCTGCGTCTCCTAAACTTCAAGAACTACAGATGTTTGTACTCATTGGAATCAACGTGTCATTTTCTATAAGCATACAGGTAATTTTGAAAAAGTTCAGATAAATTTCGAAATTTGTCAAAAATTACATTTCTTCAAATGTTTGTGTCTGAATCTCTTCTAGTTTAGTATAGTTGTGTACGTTTTAAAGTTTCTCAAAAATGATAAAAAAAAATCTTTGATTAGCCTCATATAATAGACTAAGAGCTAGTGACAATTTTTTGGTATTATTTATCCAAAGCCTTATTTTTGTGAAGATATATTAAAGTGCCCTGTCGAGTAAAGGATTTTGCTAGATAGCGATATGGGAGGGATGCAGACCGCCCCCAACATGTAACAAAAAAAAATGGTCACAATTATTATTGCTTCAAGGCTTAAACTGTTTGTATAGCTTGTCGGTGACCCAATAATGGCATTATAATATTAGCAAATCGATTGATCAGTATTAAAGGGGTGACAGATCACCCTAGACGTGTCATGTACCCGACGAAATTTATATTATTAGTCCAAGGTTCAAATTTTAATATGTTGTTACGGCGACTATTTTAAGCATATATTTCAATTTGCAGAAAAAAATGTCTGTATTAACCCCCTCTCTTAGAGGGAAACTGGCCCGCCTAGGTGTTTATATCATTCTGCAAGGGGGTTAATACCGACATTTTGTTCTGCAAATTGAAATATATGCTTAAAACAGTCGTCGTAACAACATATTAAAATTTGAACCTTGAACTAATAATATAAATTTCGTCGGGTATATGACACGTTTAGGGTGATCTGCCAACTCTTTAATAGTGACCTATCGATCTGCAAATATTATAATGGCATTATTGGGTCACCGACAAGCTATACAAACAATTTCAGCCTTGAAGCAATAATAATTGTGACAATTTTTTTTGTTACATGTTGGGGGCGGTCTGCACCCCTCCCATACCGCTATCTAGCAAAATCCATTGCACAGGGCACTTTAATATGCCTCCCTCAACGTCTTCACAAAAATAAGGCCTTGAAAAAATACCACCAAAAAATAGTGACTATTTTTTGGTGGTATTTATTCAAGGCCTTATTTTCGGTCTATAACTTCTAAACACGTAGATATACAAATTATTGTTGAATGTAGTCATTTAATGTATAATTTAAAATGTGCAAACAACTGACATACGAAATTCGTACACGGAATTTGAAAAACTAATTTGCATTATGAATTCGCCATGCGTAGGCCATAAAATAATTGACATAAAACCAAATACGAAATGGTGGTCTGACGTCATCGTCCAGAAATGCGCAGTGTGTCAAAAGTTGATGACGGTTAACAGAATGCTTAAAAATGTGAGCCTTGTGTCTAAAAACCCACAAAAAATCATTAGGTAACAAGTCAGGGAACTAATAATTTAATAGTTCTGACGTATACGATAGGCCAAAAACTATTTCCACTTTATTCGATAACGGAAGTTACCCCCTGCAGCCTTCATCTCAAATCCTTTCCCCTCGCCTATAAAACTGTTCCCGACGCTATTTTTAAAGCTAAAGGATTCGGGTAAACGCCAAATGAAGGACCGAGAATCACACTGCAGATCCTATGCAGACGAATTTTTTGAAAAAAAGTTTAGGATATGTGAAATAGATTACGTAATTTTTTTAAAAGTTGTCAGTTTTTTCAGGAAATTTTTTTTCAATTTTTTGCCTGTAAGATCTGCAGTAGTGTGATTCTTGGTCCTTCATTTAGCGTTTACCCGAACCCTTTAAAGATAGCGTCGGTAGAGCGGAAACCGTTTTATAGGCGAGGGGAAAGGATTTGAGATTGCAGGGGGTAACTTCCGCTATCCAATACTCTTAAATTTTTCTTCTTTCATTTTTAAATTAAACAGAATCATTGAATGATTAAATTGTAGCTTTAGCACCGCCGATTTAAGCTATCACTCACCAGACGGCAGGACCATGCATCTGCTCACAGCGAGTACATACTGTATATATTCATACATAAAAAGTTTTACTTCGGTCGTTCTGTTGTCTAGCGTCTATAATCTACTTCGGTCGTGTGTGCCGCCACACATTTTTAACATTGGAAATGTTTATGTTCGTATATGGGGGCAGAGTTACGAGTTTTCGTTCAAGGCCAAAAGACAACGGTGTCGCGATAAAGTGAGGAGCAATCATGCAAAATTGAACAAGTGCAATTTTTTCGAAATGTGTTTTATATCATGTCTAGTTAATTGAGAGGTATTTACGACGATTTGCGGTGTTATTTTTGAGCAAATGTTAATAAATACTGTAAAAAAATCCATTTAAAAGTTAAGTAATCAAGCAAAAGTGAACACGTATATAACAGAAGAATAATAGGGTTATTCCTGACAAAACTAAACAGTGCATTGATAAATATTGTGTGTATAATAAACAGTTAATTATGTTTCATATATGCTGTTATCATTTCCAATGTCCTCGATGGTTGCAAGGATTGCGAAATCTGTGAATTTTTTATTCAATAAAATTAATTACACTAAATTAAATTGATCGGCGGCCATCTTCGAGAATTGTGGCCATGGCTAGCATTTTGAATCATACTTTATTTAAAGACTTTTGCCATCATTCATTGAAGGCGAAATAAATTTAACAATTTTTCAATAATTAGACATCGCCTGTTAGAAAGTAATTTGTGTGTCAGCGTGTTATTTAATAAATAAAATATTTGCATAAAATGATATCTAGTTGTGTAAATTGATTTATTAAACTTGTGACTTAACCAAAAAATTACTTAAAATTGAGACCTTCAACTTTAATACAAAACATGAATATGAAAAATGTCTACAATAATTACTGCAATTAATTGCATCATTACAGGGCTATAAATTAACGAGTGACTCCTCTCTTAAGCCCCCCCCCCAAATCAAAATTAATTCAAATTGGGAAACATACAAAATTGAACTATTCCCAATTGTACAATAAAAACATCAAAAAATAGGTAAAAAAAGTTTTAAGTTAAACGGTTTTATTTTAAATCATCAGCTGTACCAAAAACTAGAAAATAATTAAGACACAAACCAAGGGGCACTTTGTGTCGCAGCGTCAGCGGAATAAGTAATAAAAACGTGGGGCGCATTTGAAATATTTCTGTTGGTGGGCTTGGAAACACATTTTTCTAGACAAGACGTTCTTATTTAATAATTATACAGTCGTTATATAGATTTTTATGTGCCCCACGTTTTTATTACTTATTCCGCTGACGCAGCGACACAAAGTGCCTCTTGGTTTGTGTCCTAATTATTTTTTGGTACAGCTGATGATTTAAAATAAAACCGTTTAACTTAAAAGTTTTTTTACCTATTTTTATTTTCTAGTTTTTAGTTTGATTTCTGGCCTGTAACATGCAAACTCCTCATCCTTTCAACTGTCCACCTCCTGATTCCATCATCAGACCCTCGTTACCAAGTTGAAATTATCATAATATTCCAATTCTTCATGGTTTCCGGGCTTGTAGGCCGTGGTCCGGTGGTATTTCTACCTGACGTTTCGTCTACAACTGCGGTAGACATTCTCAAAGGCGATGTGGCAGCGGTCGAAGTGTCCTCCTTGGCGGCTCACTTCGACCGCTGCCACATCGCCTTTGAGAATGTCTACCGCAGTTGTAGACGAAACGTCAGGTAGAAATACCACCGGACCACGGCCTACAAGCCCGGAAACCATGAAGAATTGGAACAATGCCGGCCGTGAAAGCTTGCACACTTGGATATCATAATATTGTATTGTCACGGGAACTCAATGTGTGTGCAAAGTTTCATAAGAATCGGTTAAGTAGAAATAGTTAAAAAAGCTGTCGCAAGATTTGAAACAAAGATAGTAACAAACAAATACACGGGGTCAAACTAAATAAAACCGTTTAAAAATAAAATAATTTATTGAGCCACCCCAAAAAATCTAGATTCGCGTCTGAATTTCTCTACGTTTACAGCGCTGGATTTACACTAGGGGCAATAGGGGCTAGTGCCCAGGGCGGCAATATTTGGAACGTGAAAACATTCATAAATTAAAATAAATAAAATACTTCTTCTCATTATTAAGAATGTGTGTAAAATTATGAAAAAACTCGGGTCGCAGTGCCAAAACCCTGCCGACAATATAGTGTATTTGCTAATACTGGCATTGTGGCTTTATTATGTAAACTTAAGTTTGTTTTTGAACAAAATAAAAAATTTAACCCCTTAATACATCCCTTAAAATAATATTTTTTTTCTTAATTTCAATATTTTTATCAATGCAACCTCGGTACCAAATTAAATACACCCTTCAGTAAGTAAAGCACTATCCGCAAACTAGTGTTTTCATAAAATTTGTAAGTCCGGTCCTGTCGGGCCGATTTTATTAAAATTTTGGCAGCACATTTTAATCGTTACTAAAAGGTTAAATTTCAATTTTGAAACGATTTTGAGAATTTTTTCGGCATTTTTGGGCCCAAAAACATTTTTCAACCCCTAAAAACTACCCTTAAAATGGTCCGATTGAGCCCATTTTAAATAGGCTTCGTGCGGTGATGGATTTCAACGTGCCTACCAAATTTCGTCAAAATCAATTAACTCTTTCGAAAGTTATTGCCCGCACACATATATATATATATAAATATATATATAAATATACATATAAATATATATATATATATATATATACATATATAAATAGACATTTCCAAAAATGGTGCCAAAATGTTCAGGAGGCTATGAAACGTCGAGAAATTTTGGTCCGACCCCTAGGTCCCGCCATCCGACCGACGCCAATAGTGTATGTGCCATATGGCAAATACACTAATAATGCAGTTTTATTTATAAAATTGTGAAAAATCTTCAGTGTGGGGCGGCATTTTTCACGGTGCCCCAGGGCGGCACTTAGAGTAAATCCGGTCCTGTACGTTTAGATACAATTATACTCTTTCTCTCTCCAAAGACTGCAAAATAGAAGAAGTAAAAGTTTGAAGGTACCTGGTGTACACGATTAAAACATTACACCATAACTTTTTTTGCATCGCCAAATACAGTTTCTATGTGGGACGAAAAATAAAAAATAAAATAATGTTAATTAAAAATCAATTAAATTTCTTTATGTTTTCTTCAGAGGTCAACTGCAATTTTGTATATTTGTTTGTTTTTACAGCGATTTTTGAAATCTGTGACCAAAAAACTAAACCCCCTGGAACTCTTGTCTTTATCTCAAATCCTTTCATCTCCCCTAAAAACGGTTCTGTCCCTCCTGACACTATTTTTAAAGCTAACGGGTTCGGGTAAACGTCAAATGAAACATCAAGAATCACACTACAGATCCTTGAGGCGAAAAATTGAAAACAATTTCCTGAGAAAAAAATTACGTTATCTTTTACACGTGGCCAAAACTTTTTCAAAAATCTGTAGTGTGCTTCTTGGTCCTTCATTTGGCGTTTACCCGAACCCTTTAGCTTTAAAAATAACGTCGAGAGAGAGGTAACCGTTTTTAGGCGTGGGGAAAGGATTTGAGATGACGGGTGCAGAGGGTATTTCTAGGTATTCAATGCTCTTATAATGTAGAAAATTCAGTTCCTTTAAGTTAATTACCTAAATTTTGTCATGTAGGTAGTAGCTGTTAGTAAGTAGATATTATTATTGATCGTTTCCGACGTATCAACTATCAAGGGGTAGTTCCTGCGCTCATGCGAAGGCAACGTTAAAACCGATGTGTCATTCGGTAAAAATAACAGTGCTTTGCATTACTAAGGGTGCGTTCCACTTGGCGACCATTGCGCCCACTACGCTCGCGCCTTATGGCCGCGTTCATTACGTTTGGTCGTTGTAGGCGTTGCGATCGCCAAGTGGAACGCACCTCAAATGTATAATTAAGGTAATCCTTGAAATTTGAACTGAATCACCTTTGTATAATACAGTTCACTAATTAAATTAAACACTGTAATTATTTACAAGCTTTTATTTATTATTATTATTAACTTCCCATTGGAAGTTATTGTAATGGGTCCGAAAATCGAAATCAAAATGGAGAAAAAAATTTTATGTTTCAAGGTCACCACACTATTTTTAGAAAGATGTCTGTGTGTGTACGTACGTACGCACGTACGTATGTGTCCATTTCTTTCTAAGACGAAATCTCGAGAGTGAAAAATGATATCGACTACGTTAACTTGCCAATCGACGCGTATTAACGTAAATATGATCTGAAGGAAATTTTTTCAAAATCGGTTCAGCCGTTCTTTTTTCTTAACCAAATAGACTCCAAAAAAGTAGATTTTACACAATATCTCGCGAATAAAAAATTATATCGACTTCGTAAGGATGTCAATCGAGGCGTGTTAACGTCATTTTGATCTTACATAAATTTTATAAAAATCGGTTCAGCCATTTTTTTTCTAATTATTGTTAAAAATAAATAATAATTATATGTTTTAATGATTAAAATGATTACTTTTCTGTATAATATCTAACTTAATTATAATTATTAAATATTTATCAAATATCGTGTGGACCTCAAGGGTCACACTTTAATCCTAACAACCCACCTCACGGCTTGTTTATTATTATTATTATTATATATTTATTTAACTTGCAATGTATGTTAGTTAGTTTGTGTGTTTGTTTAGGTCAAAACTTGCAAGTCAATTTTGAACGACTTCCACGTATCCGATCGATTTGACACATTTGTGGGTACGTAAAAATATTAGATCTGTCAGATCTAGATATGTGAAATTTATGTAGAGTTACGTCTGTCATTTTGAGGTTTTCGAATATTATATGCGAATTGAAGTTGATGCGACTCAATTGCTCTATCTCTCTCTTAACCATGTTAAAAAACAGAGAAAACCGACAATTGAAAATTTTCATCCCTATTAGGGTTGAAACTCTCAGTTTCAACTAAACAGGTACTGAAAATCGAAATTTCAATAGCGGCGTTGTGAAAATGTTTATTCCATCATTTCTTGATACTGGAAAATGAAAAAGTTCCGTCCTGAAACTTTGCCCCAGTGACGTCTCGCCGACTTCCGCCCAAATTGTACACGGCGTGCGAAAAAAAGGCGTGTGTACCTATATATTGTCTAATACTTTAATATGTCGATGCAATAATAATCGTTGACATGCTTGCGCCATGCAGATATCAAAGTTCGCACCTTATTTTATCAAGAAGGTCGCAGTGGCTGCTGCACGCTGCAGAACCTACATCTTCAGGGATGTCCAACTTTACCTGTCTGCGAAGGAGACGCCATAGTAGAAATTAGTGCAGAATTAATTATGTAGGTACTTCAAAATTATTAAAAACAAGCTGTACCCGCGGCTTCGCTCACGTGCATTTCGAACTGCTGCTAAGTTATTTTTTGACATAATGTAATTTCCACCCTGATCAGTATGGAGAGGAACGTTGCTTTCGTTGGTCTTGAATGCGTATTTAATGTGCCGCTCGCCTGAATAGTCGCACAATATAGTTATGAATATAACGCCACTGCTTCTCGATGACTGCTGCCCTAGTCGACTAGCAGCCCGTCCCGGCTACGCCCGGGTGGGTGAAATTATGATTAAGCGTACGAAAACAGTTTTTTTTTTACAAAATACCGTCATAGTTCAGCCATTTTGTACAAAATATTTACAAATTATATACACAAACCTTCCTCGTTTATCGCTCTTTCTATTAGTGAAAACCGTTTCAAAATCGGTTGCGTGGTTTAGAAGAAGTAAGCGGAGAAACAGACAGAGGCAGGCTATACTATTTAAAGATTTATTATTCGCTTCATAATGAATTTTTGAAAATATTAAATTCGCATATCTTCTGATTGCTTGAGCTGATTGCGATGATATAAAATTTTAATGTTATAAGTTGAGCTCTATGTTTTTCTAAAAACCGAATCGGGTCAGTCGTTTACCATTAATGATTTATAATAATTACAAATTTATTGACAGGTGTTATAAAATAACTCAATTAAATTGCAACAAATAAGTATAATATGCAATTTTTTTCTACAATAGTTTCAAAATACTAGGTCAAATGACTTATAAAAATATATTGCTTTTAATAATAGGCATATACAAGAAATAGTTATAAAGTCTATTAGACCAGAGGTTCCCTAACTGTGCGTCGTGGCGCTATCCTAGGTATAGAGTTGCCAGATCAAAAACCAAGATTTTCGGGACATTTCTAAGGCGAAGGCAATTTATTTCAGGGAGGGAAGTTATTGTGAAAAAAAAATGTTTTATTATTTTACTATTTTTTGTATTTATCATTAGACATGTCAAATTTTATTCATTTATCACACGCCAGTACACGGTGAGATGTGAGACGCGTTTCTGAGTGTGTAAATCACGCTTAATTTCGTGTGAATCTTTAATAATTCATTTTATTGTTCCCAATTTGTCTTTACCGACATAAGGTAAGTCCGAAGAATATAATTAAATACAAGTAAAAATATACATAATATGTACAGAAATTGCAGATAGTGCTAAATAAATAAGTATACTTAGCATGTGACTTAGTGTCGTTTCTTGCGATCGCGAGCACAAATTCGTTGAACTTATGCATTTCCGGGATAGAAGACTTAAATTTCGGGACATTCCCGGAAATCCCGGCCACCTGGTAACCCTAATCCTAGGTGAGTCGCGAGACGATACGCACAGGTCAAATCGAAGTACAGGTCACAAATAAATTTAGAAAAAGAAATGAGAGCTGTAGAAATTTCAAAAGTTCAGCCCCGATTTGAGAAATTATGCTCAGAAAAACAAGCTCGCATCCTTCTCATCAATTGTATTGTTTGTAGTTTTTTATGTTTTCTAATTATTAGAATTGGAATCTAATAAATATCTGATAATTAAGATTCTATAATATTCTTTGGAGTTTTCGTTGAATAATAAAGTAATTTTATTGTCTGCTAGAGCTACACACAGGTATCTTCTTTTTGAAGGGCGTCGCAAAAAAATTGCAACCTGTGTAGGGAGTCGCAGTAAAATAAAGATTGGGAACCCCTGCTATAGACATTTAAACGAAAGTTTTTTCTAAGCGTTTTTGGCGAATTTTGTAATTAATTAATAATTAATGTCATAAAAATACAGAATGTATAACTGTTATTATACAAACTATAAAATGTCTATATTATATACCAGGATATATTATATGAGTGAATAAAAATCTACACTGTTTATTGTTGCTCAATCTGGCTTCGCCCGGACAGGAATCGATATTTTCACTGACTTCTTATCCCCCTTTGGTGTTAGAGAAATACTTTCCGTATAAGACTTTAACCGGTGATAGGTCTGGCCATGTGCTAGATAAAAATAATAAAACATCACGTTTTTCGATTTATTTTATTTATTGTATAGATTATAGACGCGTCGACATCTCAGGTCATTAGCGTCTTTCAACTATAGGTACCTACACTAAATAATAACTTTCTTGAAACTAAATAACATCACAAAACATCCATAAGCACAGGTTAGATTCGAACCCACGACAGTTTAGTCTAAAGGCTGCGGTACCAAGTAGATTACGTTACGTTATCAACTAGGCTACATTGCCCTCTACGTTTTTCGAGGTATTTCAACTTTTTTACATTGTGCCCATAATCTCAAAAACTCGCTTCTTGCATCCAGATTCCAAAATAGTAGGTATAAAACACTTAACTATTTTTGGAATATTAAGATACATATTGATATTTTAATTTAACAGGGTTTCTTTTTTGAGTAAATACTTACTCTGGGAACAAGTGTTTTTAAAACTTAGAACAAAGTTGAAATATCTCGAAAAACCGTTCCTGAATATTCTCCTGTAATTATACCCCACAGATTTAACCTCCCCGGAGTTTAACCCCCCCGGATTTTAAACCCCCCAAAATTTAACCCCACGGAATTTTAACCCCCCCCCCCACTCACGGAGTTTACCACCCGGAATTTAACGCCCCGGAGTTTAACCCCCCGGAATTTTACCCCCGGATTTAACCTCCCCCGGAGTATAACGCCTGTGTCGCAAAGATAAATAACACCTAATGTACCTAATTGATGAATGTAGTTCTATACGTCTTCGGTTGCGGCACAATCATAATTACTGTGTTCCTTGTCATTTTTGGACATCCCTTAGATAACTGATCATTTCTGATTTCGCTTTTGTCTGTTTGATTAACGAAAACACCACGTGAATTGCGCCAACAGCACCGTCTACTGCAGTTCTCCAGTAACGGACAGTTGTCCGCGGACCACACGTCTACCGCGGTAACGGTCGTAAAATTACCGGAACGTTTTCTAACGACGAAAAAAAACTCGGAAATTAAAACAGTCAACTTCCGGTGAAACATATTCCAATAGTAAATAAATGTGAAACAATTTATAACAAAGACGTTTGTCTTTTGTCGATAAACAAAACAACGTTCGGCGTTCAATTGTTATAACAAAACACAGTAGTGAAAGATTAATATCTGTAGTGTGATTGTTTTGTTTTTTTTTTGCCGGCAAGTGTCACAGGTTTGCTGTGTATTGATGTAGTGTTTTCAAGGTATTTTGGTCAGATAAATAATAATTTATAACCGCAATTATTATATTGTTATTTGTTTCCCTAAACAAAAAATTTTACCGCAAAAGGTTTGATTTGTTGACTGTTTGCGGTCACGACTCATGATACAAATTAATGATGTCATTGTTGTGCGAATAACGGCTTACCTATTGTTGTGCGGTAAATATTACTCTGTACCTGTTATTTTATTTCCCGAAGCCGACAGACTAAAAATGCGTAAACTTTTTATGGTAACAGGATTTCTGTTTGTAATTTTTGAAGTGAAAACTTCCTTAGGCGCGTTAGGTACTCCTTGCCTGGCTACTGAAAAAATTCACAGACTTCGCAATCCTTGCAACCATCGAAACATAATTAACTGTTTATTATACACACAATATTTATCAATGCACTGTTTAGTTTTGTCAGGAATAACCCTATTATTCTTCTGTTATATACGCGTTCACTTTTGCTTGATTACTTAACTTTTAAATGGATTTTTCTACAGTATTTATTAACATTTGCTCAAAAGTAATACCGCAGATCGTCGCAAATACCTCTCAATTAACTAGACATGATATAAAACACATTTCGAAAAAATTGCACTTGTTCAATTTTGCATGATTGCTCCTCACTTGATCGCGACACCGTTGTCTTTTGGCCTTGAACGAAAACTCGTAACTCTGCCCCCATATACGAACATAAACATTTCCAGTGTTAAAATGTGAAGCGTTCGCAATTTTGCATAAGAATTCGCGACATGCATAAAACTATTCAATAAGCTACCTTGCTCGGTTCGCAACCTAAATACAAAAAAATTCAAAAGCTTGACAAAGAAATATCTTACAAATGAGGCCTTTTACTCTGTTGACGTTGAGGAATTTTTGACTGCAGATGTCAAGATAAGCTAAATGCTGTATTTTACTATGTAATTATGACGAAGTTATCCACATTGTGGTTTTTAGCTAATAAAGTATTCTATTCTATTCTATATCATAAAAACTAGGGGTCGACAAGACAAGAATTCTTGTCTTGACAATAACTTCTTGTCTTGTCTTGAAAAAAAATCAAGAAATCTTAAAAAATCTTGTCTTGACGTTTTCTTGACATCTTATGTCTTGTCTTGACTCAAGAAATTTCAAGATCTTGAAATTTCTTGATTAACCGGTGACACCGTACATGGTGATTCCTCGCCGGCGAACTTTTTATTGCGTTGCGTGCTAACACGGCAATCTGGTGGTTCCCCGATCTTTATTTGTTTTCTGACGAACGCAAATAACTCAGAATCTTGGAAGTATGAAATTGAAAAATACTTAAATGAGCCTAGGACAGAAAATTCTGAGAATATACTTGATTGGTGGAGAAGACACGAAAATGTCTACCCGTCGTTATCGAAAATGGCCAAGGATTTTCTCGGAACGCCAGCAACATCTTACATCTGTAGGTACCTGCGGAAAAGCTATTTTCAAGACCAGCTTTAACAATAACAAAGCCAAGAAATCGGCTCCATATAAGAAGTCTTATGTGCCTTAATTCATAGCTTATATATATATATATATATATATATATATATATATATATATATATATGTGTATGTGTATGTGTAGTGTGTGTGTGTGTGTGTGTGTGTGTGTGTGTGTGTGTGTACACGATAACTCTCGACAGACTTAATTGATTTAAACGAAATTTGGTACACACATTGGAACCCATCACCGCACGAGGCCTTATTAAAATGGGCCCAATCGGGCCATTTTAAGGGTAGTTTTTAGGAGTTGAAAAAAGTTTTTGGGCCCAAAAATACCGAAAAAAATTTCAGAATTGTTTCAAAATTGGAATTTAACCCTTTGGTAGAGATTAAAATGTGTTGCTAAAATTTTAACAAAATCGGCACAACAGGACCGGACTTACAAATTTTATGAAAACCCTAGTTCGCGGATAGTGATTTATTTGCTGACGGGTGTATTTAATTTGGTACAGAGGTTGCATTGATAATAATATTGAAATTAAGAAAAATAATATTATTTTAAGGGATGTATTAAGGGGTTAAATTTTTTGATTTTGTCCAAAAACAAACTTAAGTTCACATAATAAAGCCACAAGACCTTATTAGCAAATACACTATATTATTGTCGGCAGGGTTTGACACTGCGACCCGAGTTTTTTCATTTATTGTTTTCAATTTACAATTTTATGAATCGGTCTAGCAAAAAATGTGTTCAATAAATTAAAATAATACGTTATGTTATGTTAAAATATGTTATCTTTTTCTCAAATAAATATACGTTTTAGCGTTTTCATTGTTAGTCAAGATATTTCAAGATTTCTTGTTTTCTTGACAAGAAATCTTGGTTTTGACATAACATTTCTTGTCTTGTCTTGAAATCTAAAATTACTTCTTGTCTTGATCTTGTCTTGAAATCAAGACAAGATCAAGACAAGATCTTGAAATTTTCAAGAATTTGGCGACCCCTAATAAAAACGGCCGTATATACACTGCCACCCATAGCGCAGTTGGTTTAGTCTTTGCGTTCTATGCATAGGAACCTGGGTTCGAGACCTGATATAGCAGCGTAGAATTTTTGGCGTTTTTTTCTTCTAAATTCTACGTGATATTTATTTATATATATTTTTTTTTTGTTATATTCTTTCTTTGACAATAATTATATTTTTTTTTGAAATCAAGGTGGAATTAATTAAAAATACAATTGTAGTATTTTAGTAATAAATTATTTTTAGTTCATAAATGCGCTATAATAGATGACACCAAAAATTAGAAAATTTGAAGTTTTCACTTCTGTCGTGTGGTCATAAGCACACACCCATTTTTTTTTGTTTTCTCATGCGTGTCTTCCGAATTTTCATCTGTACAGACTAGTTTCAAATAATAAACTGAAAATTAAATTTTGGTTACTTTCCAAATTAGAACCTGGGACTTTGGTAGGTACCTTAAATTATTATAAAATTAAAAAAAAAATACTTCACATGCACAGAATGGAAACGAAACGCTTCTGTTCTCTACAAGCGTCGAAATCTCCGATGTGTTAATAAACTATTAAAATCTTCACTTAACGTATTTTTGTTGATTTTGAATTGAAAATTTGTCAACTCAAATCTAAACTGAAAATTTAAATAAGAGGTCATTGAATATTTGAAATTTCGACGTCAAAAATATTTTTGTTATTTTCACAACTTTTGTGGGTGACATCATACAAAAATAAAATGATTACTTTGAGTACAGTCAGGGTGCACATTGGACATTACGATTCTCAGAAATCAGCATTATGTCAGCTGATTCATAAACAAACGAACATCAATAGGTGTTTTCCTTGCTTTTTTTCAAACATTTTTTTTGCGATCATTATAATTATACGATTATTAACCCTTCACTAGCAGCGTGAATCATAGTCTATCTAACGACAGCGCGTGTTCCTACTGCACGAGGTTTTTAGGTTAGTTGTTTATCCGAAGCCGAACTTCGGCTTTTTTCTCATCTTCGGCTGAAACCGAAGGTATTGTATAATACTAAAAAAGCGAGGGAAAATACTTATTATTGTAAACTGAACGTTGAAGTTCTGAAGTATTTTTTTCATTTCTTGTTTTTTAATTGAAACATCTTATGTCGGCCTGTGAACAGCCGCGTGAGGGGAAATATGCAACGAAATGTTTGGTCCGCTCCTTCGCTGCTGTTCTCCCCACCACTGCGGCACTCTCACTCTTTGGCTCAGGCGTGCACTGTAACACACGCGGTGTTACAGTGCAGTATATAGGATTACGTCAGCATAACAGTTAGTTGCTGCTTTTGAAAAAATATATACTACTACATAAAGAATACCACCGAGTTCAATAACGTTTTCTTTGATGTTTCACATCTGTCGGAGGTCCCGAGACCCACACCCTTTTTTGTAACCCGCGACACACAAAAAGGGGTGTTATCTGTTTTTAATACCCTCTGCAGAGTTGTGTGTATGTACGATTTAAATAAAATAATACAATAGCCCCCTACTCACCGGCCTATCCGCGCCGCCAGCGTCCCTAACTCGATTAATGTAAATTCAATAATCGGCTTCTGTAAAACCTTCTACCTGATATTGACCGAAGTCGAATATTTTGCCGAAGGTGGTCGAAGTCTAATGTTTTACCGAAGTTGGCCGAAGTCGAATGTTTTGACCGAAGGTGGCCGAGCCGCCGAAGACGCATGTTTTGCCGAAGGTTTAATTTTTGAGCGAAGGTGACAGAAGCCGAATGTTTTGACCGAAGTTGGCCGAGCCAAAACTTCGGTCGGAATCTACACCAATAGCTTCACAATCCACAGAAACGATTTCTTGTTTTTAAGTTCGCGTGCTCACTAGAGGGTTAACAATATAGTAGATAATCATATATCAATTAACTAATAATTTATTTCTGTTTTATGACATCGTTTTGTATTATTGACATGTGAACAGCAATCATGTGAAATGAGTGACAGAAAGCCGTTTCGATATCTACTATCGGTTGTACGAAATGATGTAATAACAATAAATGAAAACAATTGATTTTAATTAATGATGGATCATTGATGTGCGTCTGTCTTTCCGGTTGTCGTTTGTTTTAAATGTTGAAAAAAAAAACAAAAACATTCTGAGTTAAACAGTTCGTCTGTCGTACAGGATCTGCCATATTTGGTCGACATGAGTTTGTTTTAACGTTTGTCTTTTGTTTACGAAATTTTTTTTACTTACGTTTTTAAAGTACTACCTCCCATACGTGCTTTGATTACGAATTTTTGAATGAGCCATTTTCCTGCGAGTAATTCCTTCAATTATCCACGAGAGGCAGCACTTGTGGTAGGTACAAACATTATTTATTCCCTATTAGCGTCGTGTCATTTTAGTGGTATAACTTAATTATTTAATTAATTTAATGATAATAATTATTTAAAAACTCGAGTCGCAGTGCCAAACCCTGCCGACAATATAGTGTATTTGCTAATATATACAGGCCTTGTGGCTTTAATACGTAAACTTAGTTTGTTTTTGGACAAAATAAAAAATTTAACCCTTTAATACATCCCTTAAAATAATATTTTTTATCTTAATTTCAATATTATTATCAATGTAACCTCTGTACCAAATTAAGTAAGTAAATCACTATCCGTAGGTAAACTAGTGTTTTCATAAAATTTGTAAGTCCGGTTCTGTCGGACCGATTTTATTAAAATTTTAGCAGCACATTTTGACCTTTACTAAAAGGTAAAATTTCAATTTTGAAACAATTCTGAGAATTTTTTCGTTATTTTTGGACCCAAAAACATTTTTCAACCCCTAAAAACCAAACTTAAAATGGTCCGATTGGGCCCATTTTAAATAGGCTTCGTGCGGTGATGGATTCCAATGTGCCTACCAAATTTCGTCAAAATCAATTAACTCTTTCGAAAGTTATAGCCCGTACACACACACACACACATATATATATATATATATATATATATATATATATATATATATATATAATATAAACATTTCGAAAAATGGTGCCAAATTGTTCAGGAAGCTATGAAACGTCGAGAAATTTTGGTCCGACCCCTAGGTCCTGCCATCCGACCGACTCCAATAGTGTATGTGCCATATTATGGCAAATACAAATATGCGAAATTTTTGAAAAATAAATTCGACCCGATTCGTTTGATATTAAGTCTATTTATAGAAAAAATAACGCTGAATCGACTCCAACGTACCCCGCACTTTTAGTTTCACAGATATAAACAGCATCTGAGAGATTTTTGAGTTTTCTTAAAAATGCCAAAAGTAAGAAGACCCCCCTCTTTGTACAAATTTGCAAAATTATTGCAAAATAAATTCGACCCGATTCGTTTGATATTAAGTCTATTTATAGAAAAAATAACGCTGAATGGACTCCAACGTAGCCCGTACTTTTAGTTTCAAAGATATAAACAGCAGCTGAGAGATTTTTGAGTTTTCTTAAAAATGCCAAAAGTAAGAAAACCCCCTCTTTGTACAAATTTGCAAAATTTTTGCAACATAAATTCGACCCGATTCGTTTGATATTAAGTCTATTTATAGAAAAAATAACGCTGAATTGACTCCAACACCCCGCACTTTTAGTTTCAAAGATATAAACAGCGTCTGAGAGATTTTTGAGTTTTCTTAAAAATACCAAAAGTAGGAAGACCCCCCTCTTTGTACAAATTTTTGAAATTTTTGAAAAATAAATTCGACCCGATTCGTTTGATATATCAAGTGTATTTATAGAAAAAAAAACTCGGGTCGCAGTGCCAAACCCTGCGGCCGACAATATAGTGTATTTGCTAATACAGGCATTTTGGCTTTATTATGTGAACTGTTTGTTTTTGTGTAAAATAAAAAATTTAACCCCTGAATACATTCCTTCACAATAATAATTTTTTCTTAATTGCAATATTGTTATCATTACAATTTACAGCATCTGCACCAAATTAAATATTCATCATAATCATAAGTCTGGTCCTATCGGGCCGATTTTATTTAAATTTTAGCACCACGTTTTAATCTTTACTAAAGGGTTAAATTTCAATTTTTAAACGATTCGGACAATTTTTTCGGTATTTTTGGGCCTAAAAACATTTTTGAACCCCTAAAAACCACCCTTAAAATAGTCCGATCGGATTCATTTTAAATAGGCTTCGTTCGGTGATGGATTTCAACGTTGCTATGGCAAATACACTAATAATTAAGTTATACTTACCATTAAAATGACACGACACTATGGGGAATAAATAATGTTTTTTTTTAAATTTTTATTGTTTCTTTTTTAAAAAACTATTATAGGCGCGGACCTTGTGCTGATTTCATTGTCAAAACAAGCCTTTCATTATATTATTAATCTATCTATTTAATGATCAATGAATATATATGAAAAACACCGGCACGATTTTCGTCAAATTTGACTCACACTTGGTTATTGTTACTAAATCTTAATTTTATGACAGGTGCCAAAATGCCAAAAACGTGCAGGTAAATATATAAAACCAGCAATTTACGTTTATATGATTTCTTTTTTGTGATCGTTGATCACTGATAATTTAACAATATATTGTTATTTATCATTTTAAAATATTGATGGCCAATAAATTATTATTATTTCGTTTTAATACAATGATTGATTGATGAGAGGCCATTGGAAACTTGATAATTTATTATACCAAGAAAAGGTAAACAATATAAGAAATCAAATTGGAATACTTACAGCCCACAGGCCACACAGAATGTGCTAAACTAGACATAAGGGACATACAGTTGAATCTCAAAGATCATCAACAAAAATTCTAGTTACGGAAAATTCGAACTTTTTTTTAAGGCTGCCAACAACCAGGGTTACCTGGGTCCAGCACCTATTTATTTTAACATTGGAAATGTTTATGTTCGTATATGGGGGCAGAGTTACGAGTTTTCGTTCAAGGCCAAAAGACAACGGTGTCGCGATCAAGTGAGGAGCAATCATGCAAAATTGAACGAGTGCAATTTTTTCGAAATGTGTTTTATATCATGTCTAGTTAATTGACAGGTATTTGCGACGATTTGCGGTGTTATTTTTGAGCAAATCTTAATAAATACTGTAGAAAAATCCATTTAAAAGTTAAGTAATCAAGCAAAAGTGAACGCGTATATAACAGAAGAATAATAGGGTTATTCCTGACAAAACTAAACAGTGCAATGATAAATATTGTGTGTATAATAAACAGGCGGTCCTAATTTGAGCGCGAAATTTAAAGTGGAGTCGATTGGCGTTCAAAAATGTATGGGGTTTAACGGAATATTCGTTACTATTCTCTTAAAACACATTTCTTACCAAAACAATGGCTGTTTCTTAAAAATAATTAATAAATCCCGTCAATATTTGCTACAAAACTTTATTATTTCGTGTGAAATAATTTTTTATTTGAAATTAAAACTTTATGATATGTCCAAACTTGATTCAGCCAGTGACGTTTATTTTAACCTAACTTAACTTCGATGACGTTTGTCGAGGTATAATTTAAGCAATTATAATTAGAAATTGAATTTGTTCTTTCCATTTGGAGTTGAAACAGTGTTCTGAAGTCATCTGAGCTACGCTAGATCAAGGGAGGGTAAGCTAAAAGAATAAAAAAATGTTTTCATCAATTAGGTATTGGATATCTAGGTATTATTTTAGCTTTTTCCTTAGTCGGAAACTTTTTGTAGTCATAATTTTCATTATAACTGCAGTCAGGTACAAACCACCATCCCATAACAAATTGCTTTAATTATTAATGACTACGTGTTTAAAAAAACGAGGTTATGACAGTAGAATGAATGAAATTTGACAGTTGTATCGTGTCAATGGGTGAAAGGGAAGGGAAAGACTGATTCAATTGACAACGTACGTTTAACGCAGATTCTAGTTAGAAGGAGATAGTTGCGACTCCGCCACGCCTTCCTTTCCTAATCTATAGATAGGTACTTTTACCTGTTCTCATAAATTCGAACTTGGGAACTGGGAACTTGTAATAGCTCTATTCGAATAATTATTTACGAATTTCCATTTAAAGCAGAGGTTCCCAAACTTTTTTTCTCATAGACCACTTTAAAAATTTTGCTGGTTCCGGTGGACCCCCTACAGCTACATTTCTACCATATTCCCAAAACTCGACAAAAAATTGAAGATTAGATCTAACTATGGAAATTTGCGTTGCGGCTGAGTTCCAACCACGAATTAACAGTTTTCGAAAAAAAGTGAGAATTGATTGGTTAATTAATTAATTGATTGTGCTGTGAGTGGATGTCAAAAATATTTTAAGAAGCTCAGCGACTGTTACTTGTTACTGTTTCCACTCCGAATGGGGAGTTTTCTAAATAAAATAAGAGAGAATTGATTGGTTTCTTGTGCTGTGAGTAGATGTCAAAAAAGTAAAGTTGGATGGAATCACTTTTTTGATTGGCCAACTTTACTTTTTTGACATCTACTCACAGCACAAGAAACCAATCAATTCTCACTTATTTTATTTAGAAAACTCCCCATTCGGAGTTGTAACAGTAACAAGTAACAGTCGCTGAGCTTCTTAAAATATTATCTGCCTACATTGATAGGTGAAGTCAAACCAACATTTTAGTTCTTCACTATCGAAACCAGATAAATTTTCGTGAACCCCCGCTTACGAATTGTAAACCCCCATATTTTTGTCACGCCAACGTAGACCCCCGTCGAGTCTCCCGTGGACCCCTGGGGATCCATCTGGACCACTTTGAGAATCAATGGTTTAAAGTATTATGATAAACAAATTGATGACTGAAAGTGGTAGATATATTGAGTAGTTATTAAAATAGGTATGAAGTCATATTATTATTGTCTCGACTCACAACACTGCACGGGTCTTAAGACGTGACCGCAGTCCCGGCTGCTGCTGCGCTCGCCACCCGATTATCCGCTGTTCTCGCGAGTTGATCCGCATGATGTATGTGTACATTATGTTATCTTGGTGCACCTGCGTTGTACAGGTATCCGCGACGTACACCAAGTCCAATTTAAAATGGCCGATGGTATCTCTTGAAGAGGGATGTAACATTTTGTGTGAATATTAAAAAAATAACCTCACTGTAAAAAATGGATGTAAAAATACTTTGAAAGTTAAGGTAGAATTCGCTTGATTTTCTAAATGATTTTACATTATTATTTATTTTTACACAGAAAACTTCATAAAAACTTGGACTTTTACTGTAAAGTTAAACAAATTTGTGATTTTTACATAAAGTAAATTAAAATTACATAATTTGTGTAATATTCCAATAAAGTGTGTAAAAATTACAAAATAAAATGTATAGTTACATATATAAAATGGATGAATACAAAAGAAATTAATGTAAAATTAGTAACCACGCATGCGCAATGTGTTTTTATGGAATCTACGCGATGTGCAGGCGATACCTGTTTGCGACGCCATTGTCTCTTTATGTGCCTATTACCAGATTAATCGCTGGCTACAAATGAACCATCGATAATCTATGTAATCGGCCTTCTCATTTCTTACAGTACAAAACATTCAAAACACTTGCAGGTTTTTCTCGACTCACGTTCCGCTAACCGTCAGGAAATGATTAAATTTTAGGTGTTAATCATCTTCTAATGATGCTAAAATTGTTAGCGAAACGCGCGTCGAGAAAAAGTTAATGTTTTGACTTTTGGTGTTTTTACTTTTCAGTTAGTTTATACCTACTAGAACTTCGCAGGATCCAATAAAGCGAACCGACAGAGATAGCTGCTGCAGATATCTCGGGAATTCCCCAAGTAAGAATTAGGACACCATAAATGATGATTTTTTGCATGACCCTTGAAGTTTAAGTCCTACTAATTAATGGAGAGTCGTATCGAGGGTTTTGAGGGTGAACTGACCACGACTATAATAACATAACCTCACATTCACATAAAATTTTAAAACTAAATAAATTTCATCGGGATGATAAATCTCGTTTTTAATGGAAATCCTACGGACGGAGCGTTTCAAAATGGCTGCTAGTAAAGATGTTTTAAGTCATTTATTCAATTGAAAGTATAAATATTATCGCGATGATATAAATGTAGATTTATATGAAAGTCAAAATGGCTACCCCAAGCTCGCGCTTTTTCCGCCATAGATTCGTAGATTTCGATAACCATATCGGTGTGGACAAACCGCACTTATTATTATGCAAAGAGCAATGTGTTAGAGCGTAGATCAAGTTATAGGTATAATTAGTGGTCTATAGAATCATCAATATAATTGGTGTATTTCAAGCTGATGTCTTAGTCATTCATTATAGTGTCATTGTTCCGTACGTCAGTACACTGACAACTCGATAAAGATTGGGGGGAAATGTTGCCAGATTTTTGAAGTGAAAACTTCCTTAGGGCGCGTGCTTTGCCTGGGCTGTTAACAACAGTGATGTGAAACGCACCCGACGGTGACAATCGGGGCTACTCGGCTCAAACACGAACACGTATTTGCAATATGCTGGCAATAGTGTGTAGTTCATAAGTGTGCTAATAGATGACACTAAAAACTTTATACTACTAAAAAGTCATTTGTAGTTCATAAATGCGCTAACAGATGATACTAAAACATATATTTTGTAGTTCACAAGTGCGCTAAAACTTAATATTATCGTTAAGGTATTATATTCATTGTATATAGGCCGATTTTAATATACTTATTTATGATTAAACTGTGTGATTAAAAAATTATATATATATTATAAAATTTGAAGTTTTCACTTCTGTCGTGTGGTCATAAGCACACACCAATTTTTTTAAGAAGTTCTTTAGAGATGGTAATGAATTTAAAACATAAACCAACATATTAATCAACCGACTCAAAAATTATTGAAACGCTGACAGGGATAAAACGGTTGCTAACGATTTGGATGAAAATTACTTAAAAGCGGTTATAGGGGACAAAAAATCGATTTAGCTAAGTCTCATCCCAGGAAAAATTCGTTTTCTTATACCTAGATTTTATACTTTTAAAAATCATTTTTCTGACGTTTAAAATAGTGTAATATTGTAAGCAGGCTTTGGATACTTATGTACATATCCATGGTTATTTATTATTAAAAATAATGAATTCAAAAAATCATGATATATCAAAAATAAAAATAAGTCAATAGTTAACTCGCCGATTTGAATTGAATTGTGGATTATAGAACAGAGTTCATTAGCGTCTGATCGCCGATTTGAGGACTGGGGCTCCCACAAGAGGTCGCCATATCTGACGCGGTTTAATGCGATGTTCTTATAATTTCCACTCAGGACTTCCCGTTGTTGGACACCTCTGCCTCGACAGTTCGCCGACAGGACAGATTATAAAGCTGATATTTAATTACAGACAGATAGACGGACAGACAGAAAAGACCGACGTGGCAACATAAAAAGCCTCGCCGCTTTGAAGTTTGTACAATTAACTGCGGACATCTTTCCCCAACAGAAAGCTATAAATTATCAGAGTTCTTTTGAATTGAATTACGTAATATTATTTATGTTTGTGCATGTAACAAATAATTATTTAAAAAAAAAGATTTCACCTTATATAGGTATCAGCACGTGTTTTTTAAATTTACGTAGTTAGATAGATAGATTGTAGATTATAGACGCTCAACAGCTAAGGTCATCAGCGCCTATAAATATTGTTACAAAACTGTTTTCTGAGTTGGCGGAATAAATATTTATTTACAATAATTAAAAACACAATAATAATGAATGCAACAACGAAAAGTCAGTTCTAACAATCAACACAAGTAAACAATAACTAAACAGTAATTACAAAGAAACAAATTCTGAAAACAAGTTTTGCTGTCCTACCCAAAAACCCCAAAGAACCTACGAAATATCGAACTGACGTCCTGTTAGTATTTTCTTTATAGTATAGAAGGACAGTTTGGTGTAATGGTCAGCATGCTGGCCTTTGTAGCAAGCTGTCGTGAGTTCGAATCCCACCTCGCTCATGGATGTTTTGTGATGTCGTTTAGTTTTAAGTGATATGTTATTTGATGTAATTATAAGACGCGAATGACCTAATTTGTCGACGCGTCTATAATCTACAATAAATAATACAATTGATATGTCAAATGTGCTGCCATCTCGTAATCAAACTCATGGACTAGGATCCTTAAAGTACAGCCTTAAAATTGGAAGTGTGTAAAATTGACACGCAGTTGTTTTGTACATCGTGACGTCACAAGACTGATTTGGGCACAGCGCAACATTGCGAATGAAAAATATTAAAATGATTCTATTGACAGTGTCCATCGACCCACATATTTAGAACACGTTTTCATATATAGTGCGTTCCAAAACTATAAAAAAAACAAGCCGTGAGGTGGGTCGTTTATTAGGACTAAAGTGCGACCCTTGAGGTCCACACGACGAACTTCCCAGTTTGATAAATATTTAATAATAATAATTAAATTAGATATTACACAGAAAAGTAATCATTTTAATCATTAAAACATAATTATTATTTATTTTTAACAATAATTAAAAAAAAACGACTGACCCGATTTTTATAAAATTTATGTCGGATCAAAAGACGTTAACACGCCTCGATTGACATCCTTACGAAGTCGATTGTTACAAAACTGTTTTCTGAGTTGGCGGAATAAATATTTATTTACATTAATTAAAAACACAATAATAAGGAATGCAACAACGAAAAGTCAGCTCTAACAATCAACACAAGTAAACAATAACTAAACGGTAATTAACACTTAATTATATACAATTGACTGTACTAATAATTATTTTATCAGGTGAATTTATATCGCAAAATTATTTATATCACTGATCCACTTATTTGCACGATTCACCATTGACTGATTGACTGATCGCTTCACTCACTCGTTTATATACGCTGCGTGGCTGAAGCCCGGTGCTTTTGCTCATCACTAATTGTACATAACGTACCTATATGTAATTCTCAGCTAGGTAGGTACCTATGTTACCATGGAACGGTCACGCGATGTACAAATGTTCTATCGATCAACGCAAATTTAATTATGGGACAGCCTGTATACACAGGTATATTTAAAACAACAATCGACATTTTATTTCGCATAAATTAAACAACACTTACAACTGGTATGCGAGCGTAGTAAAAAAGTGTACTCGTATTAAATATAAATAAATATGTGGGCCCTTGGGTACATGCACTGCAGTGTCGTGGGCGACTCCCTACTCGTACGTACGCCTCTGTACTGAATACCGTAAATAGTCAGCCCCCAGTCTAGATTGTCGTCTTTTGACTCTACATTATTGCCGTGTGAGTGGGCCTTGCAAGCTTTGCCTTTTTGTGTCACGTTCCGAGTCCTCCGGACTTATCATCATACTTGAAAATCGATTTTTTAGATGCGTTCAGTTACGTACGTAAGCGCTTGATTGTCAAGCGAAAACTGCGTAAGCGATTAGTTAATCTATACATATTATAAAAGTGGGTGTGTGCTTATGACCACACGACAGAAGTGAAAACTTGATTATATGCAAAACATACATACTATTAGGAGAAAAAACTCAGTGGCAAAAGGATCAAATAAAATTTGCAATACTGATGATTAAATTTGCATTTATAAGCTTACGTTTCGGTGCTCATTGCACCATCCTCAGAGCATCTATGCTGTCAAAATAGTCAGTATATTGTACACTATTAATTTATAATTGAACATCATGAATTTTTTGTAATTTTTTTAAAAAAAGATATAAAACAGTCACTAGATAAAAATCTTAAATTGGACCTCTATCCAATGATCGGTTATTCAGTATTGCAAATTTTATTTGATCCTTTTGCCAATCAGTATTGCAAATTTTATTTGATCCTTTTGCCACTGAGTTTTTTCTCCTAATTTCTACATCATCTACGGATCACCATCTCTCTATATCATAGAGTTCTTCAACATACATACTATTATAATATTATTATAATAAGTAATAATAAAAACGTAATTCTTGAAACGATGCACTCCTTGTTAGACAGTAAACGTGGTCACCGACCCGAGCGCGCTTGATGTCGAGTGGAGCCGAGTAAACCCGATTCAGCGTCACCGATCCGAGCGTGACGGTTCACTTTCGTTCAATATATTCAGAAAGAACGCAAAGTGCGCCTAAGGAAGTTTTCACTTCAATAAGATCGTATAGATGGAAACCTTGGTAAAATTCGGTGCTAAACGTACCTACGTGTACCTTAAATCATGGAAAGCGATAGAATCCGCTGATGCTCGAAGGTTTATGTGCGTAACGTATAGTCTATTCAGTTCCAAGATAGAGTAATTTGAAAAAATACATATATCTACAGTGTCATTTACCTACACAAGAAAATAAATAGAGGTAAATACGGTCCAGTTATACATTTGCAAAATTTGAAATTCTCCTGACCGACCAATTACAACTCAAGAAACAAGGAAACACGAGCTGATCACGCACACACGTCACTCTATCTTGAAAATGAATAGATATCCGCAGTTTTTAAGCGCTTGATTACACCGGTGTTGTTGAACGCACACTTTGAATGGCCTGGCGACGATTGAGGATTTATGTGACGAATTGTCGCCTATGCATTTAATCAGTAATTACTAATCACTGAAGCTACAGCAGAAAATTATAAAATGAGGTGTCTAGGTTTTTTCATAGTCATTGCCAAACTGGATTACAAATTTAAGACATTTAAGTCTGTTTTTTTTTTATTCTTGCGTTTTTAGATGAGCTTTTAAAGAATTATTCACGACTTAATTTATATATATTTTTGACAGGTTTGAATTTTGCGATTTTGAAAAATAAATTCTGGCCAGAAATTGCAGTTGAACAAAAAAAATGTTTTTGATAATTAAATAGAGTTTAAAGAAATAATAGGTATCGTTAGGAAAAAATTGACAAAAAAATGCATTAATGGATCTGTAGAGCCATGATAAAAAAAATAAATAATAATAATAAATAATAAATTCTGAAAAAAAATGGCGTCGGTGACAATAAAAACGTTTTCATTTACGATTACAAATCTTTAACGAGTGTTGAATAAAATAAAAATAATACGCAAATTATTTTGAAATGGTTAAAAAAAATTGTGACATGATTTTAAATTAAAAAAAAAAAAAAAACAGTGTTTGAGTGGGTCGAGTTTTTTTTTTTTTTGGGTGAATGTTGTTTTAAAATTTCACGAAAATGCTGGACGACAGTGCTTTTGGAAATTTGGAATTCGGTGTTAGTATAAGGTATGTATTTTATTTGTTTTTAAACGGTTTTATTTAGCTTGACCCCGTATATGGGTTTATATTTTGTTTATTTATATCTATTTTCAAATCTTGTGACCGATTTTTCACCCAGTTCCGTTATCCGATTGAGTTGAAATTTTGCACACATGTGTAGCTCCGGTTGACAATAAAATATTATGGTAACTATAGCTGACCGGCCCGGTTCCGTCCGGGTGTAAATCGTACTTTTGAATTTTCACCCACTTCCCGTTATTCGATTGAGTTGAAATTTTGCACACATGTGTATCTCCGGTTGACAATAAAATATTATGGTAACTATAGCTGACCGGCCCGGTTCCGTCCGGGTGTAAATCGTACTTTTGAATTTTCACCCACTTCCCGTTATTCGATTGAGTTGAAATTTTGCACACATGTGCATCTCCGGTTGACAATAAAATATTATGGTAACTATAGCTGACCGGCCCGGTTCCGTCCGGGTGTAAATCATACTTTTGAATTTTCACCCACTTCCCGTGATTTGATTGAGTTGAAATTTTGCACACATGTGTAGCTCCGGTTGACAATAAAATATTATGGTAACTATAGCTTACCGGCCCGGTTCCGTCCGGGTGTAAATCGTACTTCTGATTTTTCACCCTGCACTTCCCATGATTCGATTGAGTTGAAATTTTGCACACATGTGTATCTCCGATGACAATACAATATTATGGTTACTAGCTGACCGGCCCGGTTTCGGTCGGGTATAAGTCATACTTTTGAATTTTCACCCACTTCTCGTGATTCGATTGAGTTGAAATTTTGCACACATGTGTAGCTCCGGTTGACAATAAAATATTATGGTAACTAGCTGACCGGCCCGGATTCGTCCGGGTGTAAATCGTACTTTTGAATTTTTTATATAAGTATATAGGTTTATCTTGTTTTTACAATTTATTATAAACAATTTATTATAAATGTGTCAACTACTTTAATAATTTATTAATCTTAATAATCAATCAGGGGTCATTGTACCCTTCAATTATCGATCAACTAAAATCTATTTCAAATTTCAATGATATGAGAAACATTACCTAAAAAACAATTCTATATACCTAGTATAAAATAATAATGGATTGTATGTCTAGATGCGTAATGTGGCATGTTACTGACGAGTAGTGACAGTATGTTAAAACGAGCGCCAGCGAGTTTTAGCAGTCCCATGAATCATATTAAAAAAATTGTGTTTTAAAGACCACCAACAGCTAAGGTTATTTGGGCCTAGCACCAATTCATATTTTCAATTCATTATTTTTTTTTTAATAATAAATTGAAAATCCAATTGACACTTCAACCAGCTTTCGGGCTAAAACCCGGGAACTGGAGACTTGTAATAGAGGAACCTATTTGTGAAAACCGCACGAGAATCGGTTGAATAGTTTCCAAGTTTATCGCGTCCAGACAGACGTTATCTTTTATATTATTATGTAGGGATGCAAGGTTAGTAGAGTACAATACTCTAGGTACTAACCTTGGGGTGGGGATGATTATTATTGGTCAATTTTGGTTTAATGAATAGTTGTCAAGAGACGTCACAACTCACGAGGTTCAGAAGTTATTGTACTTTTTATTCATCATAATATTTCATCCCACTTTGAAATAAATTAATCGCAATCATTAATCAAGTCGCAAGTGGGCTCGCTCGGGCAATCTTTGCTACAGTTAGATTATATCATAGTATACCTATATATAAAACTAGTTGATCTTTTTCCCTTTCATTTGCTCCTATACAGTGCGCGTCAAAAATGTTCACCTTCTATACACTGTAAAAAATGGATGTAAAAATACTTTGAAAGTTAAGGTAGAATTCGCTCGATTTTCTAAGTGATTTTACATTATTATTTATTTTTACACAGAAAACTTCATAAAAACTTGGACTTTTACTGTAAAGTTAAACAAATTTGTGATTTTTACATAAAGTAAATTAAAATTACATAATTTGTGTAATACTCCAATAAAGTGTGTAAAAATTACAAAATAAAATGTATAGTTACATATATAAAATGGATGAATACAAAACAAATTAATGTAAAATCAGTAACCACGCATGCGCAATGTGTTTTTACGGAATCTACGCGATGTCGCGTTACCTGTTTGCGACGTCATTATCTCTTTGTGTGCCTATTACCAGATTAATGTTCACAATTACATCAATACCCACGAGTTTACTGTAAAACGTGATCGGTCATTTTAGTGACACTCTGTACATTCATTATTTGACATCGGTGTGACAAATATGGTAACACTGGCAGATTATAATATCGTTGATGGAACTGCGTTTTTAATGGGTTACTCGAGTCATCAATGGAATTTAAATTATTGTCAATTACGTAAAATGATACACATTTAAAATGTATGGAATTTGTTTATTGTTTTGAACGTAAACACTAATAAATGCACTTATTGAATAATTTTGAAACAATCTATTGGTTCTCTACACGTCATTCAGTTGCTTTACAGCCAATAAGAATTCTCCAAAACAACGGCGCTTCAATTAGTTAATATCAATGAACATAAGGCAATACAGCTCATGTCGAATTTTTGATAAAATAAGATTGATGACGATTTTATCATTCAGTTCATTTAATGATCCAGTTGTCGATGTCTCGAGGTACCTTCTTGTCACACGAACGTAACGAGTCGAACGAAATTCATTCACCAACGTATATCTAAAAATCTAAAAAAAGTAAATATAGACACAATATACCTACTATATAAAAATGACTCACTCGACAACGGCTATTGGCTTGAGAATAGCCGAGCGTGTAGCAGTGGTTTTGTTTACTTAGCGTTGCTATGGTTCCTCTATTACAAGTCCCCAGTTCTAGCCCGAGAGCTGGTAAAAGTGTCAATTGGATTTTCAATTTATTATTAAAAAAAAAATAAATAATGAATTGAAAATATGAATTGGTGCTAGGCCCAAATAACCTTAGCTGTTGGTGGTCTTTAAAACACAATTTAATTTTTTTGACAACGGTTATTGTTCCGGTCTCCGCCTACTTGAACTCAGTGACGTAGTGTACACGCCGTCTATGGTAAAAACCATTAGAGAGCAGCAGAGAGGGTGACGGTTGTCAAGCAGACAGTCCGTTGCTAAGTGGATGGTGCGTTGTCGTCACTGTGTCATTCTAATAGCAATCGAGCTATACCTATATACAAATACCTAACAGAAAAAATAAAGACATAAGCGGTTTAATTTTGTTGCCATAGATAAAGATACGTTTATCTTCAAACCTTGATGAACTGCTTTTTTTAACAAAAAAAAAATTGTTTAGAATGATTTTATATTTTCAAAAAATATTTAGTTACAGATAATGAGGCAAGGACTTCTCTTGACAGTTGACTCATTCCCTTATCTCAAAAATTTAATTCATTTAATTGGTTTTTGTATATTTTTTTTGTTTTATTTATTTGATTTGTTTTTAGTTTCATTTTGAATTATTTTTATTACTCACCTGTCGAGCGTCTATAATTTACAGTCTAATCTTTTCACAACGCCGCTATATTAAAAATTCGATTTTCTGTACCTGTTTAGCGGGTTGAAACTGAGCGCTTTCATCCCAAGGGATGAAAATTTTCAGGTCAGTTCTCTTTGTTTGTTAACGTTAAGAGGGAGACAGAGCGATTGGATCCGCATATAATTTTCGAAAACGTCAAATTATGAAGGAGATAGAGCGATATTGAATCCGCATATAATATTCATAAACGTCAAAATGACAGACATAACCCCACATAAATCTGACAGATTTAATATTTTTGCAACTTTTTTGCACGCCCAAATTGTAAGTACCTCAAATCAAATTGTCAACAGAGTTGTTGTGAAAAATTATATGCAATAATTACTCGGTATGAAACTTGGCGTTTGCAACACGTGTGGTTGCATGCCCTCGTACCTCTGGCAGCAAACTTCAGTCTGGTTGCAAACGCCAAGTTTCTTACCTTGTAATGCAATATACTATTTAATTGGTAATTTAATTAGGTATATTGTAAAAATACGTAATTTAGAATTAAAATAAAATAGTTTGCCGCGATTTGACACTTTTTTGCATTTTATAATTGGAGTCAATAAACGATAATATTATGTGAATTTTTATCTATATAACCTACATACATACAGATTATTTATTTGTATTATAATAACCAAAAAATTTATCAATATTTATTATAAAATATTTACACCTAAATTTGAGATCAATTTAATTGACTATAGCTATATAGATAATACAGCGAACGTCCTTTTAAAGTTTTATCCCCCCGCCCCCAGCGTAACTCTCACAAAAAAAGATATTTTTAATTTATTATTTTTTGGAATTCTAAATTCCGTATCTACCTTTGAACGGAACCCTATTACTGAGCCTACGATGTCTGTCCGTCCGTCCGTCTGCCACAAGACTATCTCAATCTCACAAACGGTAGAAGTAGCTAGCTGAAATTTTCACAGAATCTGTGTTGTTGTGGCATAAATCCTGACAAATAATTTTTTCTCTATATTAAATTGAAAATCCAATTGATAGGACTTTTACCTGTTTAGAACTTGAGAACTGGGTGCTTGTATAGTAATAGAAACTATTATTATTATTATTAATTGGTATATGATAAATCAATCGATTTAAAACCCCCTTATATCCACACCATATTATTCACATAACAATTAGAGGTGAAAATAATAAATATCTCAGACAGCTAGGCTGCCATGATTATTATTATTATTTAAACAGTAGGTATCAGTTTAACAAACTCGTAGACAATCGAATATACAGGATGTTCCATAACTAATGGGACACCATCTAATGGGTGGTTATCCAAGTGTGCAAGCTTAATGGGTGGTTATTTCCCAAACGAGCAACATTTTCTTATAGCAAGTTTGTGTCAAATGCGGCTTATTACTTCCCACCTCTACTATGGTAGGGAAGTAATGGATTCAGTCCGAAAACAATATTTCGAGATTTTAACAGATTTTCACGTTTTGAGACCCTAGCAATCGTTTAAGATCATTTTCTGACTGATGTCTGTATGTGTGTGTGTATGTGTGTATGTGTGTGTGTGTATGTGGTCAATTTTTCGCCTTCGATATCTTAAGAACGGAACAACATACGGGCATGCCGATTGTTCTATTGTGTTTATCAGCCTTTAACTTAGATCTGATTAGATTTTGAGTCAAATCGGTTCAGTGGATCCTGAGATATTCAAAAAAACGTCCTCAATGTCACGTATTAACATAGGTAAAAAAAAATATAAATGAATTCTAGATGTTATAATATGAAAAAAATGTAAATATTTTTTTTCTCTAAAATGTATAGTTTTCGAGAAAAAAAATATTTTACTAAAAAAAATAAAAATTGTACGTAAATCAAGGTAACCATGATTTTTGCTATATTAAGCTAGCCATCAATAGATCACCAAACAAAAAAGAGGGCCATGCTTTTTTCAAAGAATAAAAATTAAATTGTGTTTTAAAGACCACCAACAGCTAAGGTTATTTGGGCCTAGTCAAAGAATAAAAAAAAGAGTGTTTATTTTTTGCGAATATTTACTAGGTGGGAAGTATAGGACTGGTCATCAGTCGAATTTTTTTTAGATGTAAGTACCTACTATAACCACCTGCTCTGTGTACCATTAGTTATGGGACATCCTCCTGTACATGGACAACAAAACGAATTATTATTCATCAACTTTTTACGTTTGGCTAGAATAATTAATGACTTATTATTTATTTTTAAAAAAGGACAGTATATATATTTGTATATTATTATAATGTATAGCCATTAATTAAAATATCATCAATTATGAGACATTTAGATGTGGAATTATCTTGTAAACATCTTTGTTAACAAGGTCCATAAAAACACGACTTCCAGCCGACCGTCGTTGCCTCTACTGCGGACGGCCGATTGTTTAATTGCAAAACAACAAATTTGAGGTGTCGTCATTTTTTATTAATTAGTTTTTAATTAATATGCGCTTTTTTATAAATCAACGTGTTATTATTTGTGCTAATTGTATTGTAATATTTGTGTATATAACACAATTTATTTATTTTGTTTCAGGTAAGTGTTTATTATGAAAAATTCATACCTTTGCCATCTTCCATGTGTTGTAAGTACTTTTTTCCTTTTAATATAATTATTTTCAAACGTAGACGGTAGAACTACATCTACACAGAGTGTTTCAGAATAAGCGTGGATTCGAATGTATTTAAGACGCTAATGACCTAAGTTGTCGGCGCGTCTATATAATCTACAATAAACAAAATAAAAATATTCGTCGGATGATTTTAAGAAGAAAAGTTCATATATTCTATGGTCCGTAACCGCTTTATTTCTGAGATACAGGGTTTTGAATGAATGAATTGTGGATTATAGACGCTCGACAACAGAGGTCAGTAGCGTCTGAACAGGGTTTTGAAATAAAAAATAAACTCAGAAGTGAAAACTTCATATTAGATAGGTAAATTAAAATGTCAAAATAGGTAGGTTACCTAAGTGATACAAATGTCCCCTCTCTTGAAGCATTTCCCCTTTATCGGAACGTTATTTTGAAACACCTTGTTAATGTTCGCGGGTATACACCATTCACTTCGACTTACTCATGCAACACGTTTTATGAAACAGTCAAACTCGCTATAACTTTGTAAAAAAAGAAAAAGATTTTTGATATGTCATTTGGAAGACAAAGAAGTCCCGTCTATAAACATTCTCTTCTGAATGTCTCAAATGCTCAATTTTAATGGAATCAAATAACAGCACTAAGCGGGGGATTATTGTAATTTCTATTTAACATTCTAAAGTGTCAGTCAGACCACCAGATGTCACGAAAGCAATGTCAATAATTATTATTATCTTTTAAAAATATTGACAAAAAGTTCAACACCTCTTCAGTCAGGAGCGGTGGGCTTCAGTTATGGTATATGCGTGGAGGGTTACTTTGATATTGTAACAGTTCGCATTGCGAATGTGTTATAAACCATTGATATATAGAATGGATTGCGCATTCTCAGCAAGTTTTGAAAATGTCCATGAACGCTATTGATCTGAATCTGATTCTCCATGAACGCTATTGGTCTGAATCTGATTCTCCATGAACGCTATTGGTCTGAATCTGATACTCCATGAACGCAATTGGTCTGAATCTGATTCTCTATGAACGTTATTGGTCCGAGTCTGAATCTCTGTGAACGCTGTTGGTCCGAATTTAAATCTGAACGCTATTGATACGAACGTAACGAACCTGAATCTGAACGCTATAGGTCCAAATTCGAATCTGAAAGCTTTTGGTTCGATTCTTAATATCAGTAAACGCTATTGGTCCGAATCTGATTCTCAAAGCTTTTGGTTCGAATCTTAATATCAGTAAACGCTGTTGGTCCGAATCTGATTTTCAAAGTTTTTGGTTCGAATCTTAATATCAGTAAACGCTATTGGTCCAAATCCGAATCTGAAAGTTTTTGGTTCGAATCTTAATATCAATAAACGCTATTGGTCCGAATCTGAATATGAAAGCTTTTGGTTCGAATCTTAATATCAGTAAACGCTATTGGTCCGAATCTAAATCTGAACGATATTGATCCGAATCTGAATTTTAACGCTATTAATCTGAATCTGAACGCTATTGGTCAAAATCTGAATTTCTATAAACAATGTTGATCCGAGTCTGAATCTCTGTAAACGATATTGGCCCGAATCTGAATATCTGGGAACGCTATTAATGGACATAAGAACTATTTGAGTTGTGTCTGTTAACGCTATTGGCGCGATTCGGGATCATTATGAACGCAATTCGTTAAGTCTGATTCTCTCTTGACGCCATTGACCACACTGTAAAAAATGGATGTAAAAATACTTTGAAAATTAAGGTAGAATTCGCTCGATTTTCTAAGTGATTTTACATTATTATTCATTTTTAACACGCTTATATTAGCTTCACCTGCGTATGTTTGCGGGCTTGCTTGTGTGCTTGCTTGTTTGTCAGTTTGTAACCGACTTCTTTGAACTTGATTTTGACCAACTTTGAACGGTCAGATTTAGTTTAAACTTTGCACACTTATCAAGGACCGACGTCAATACAATAATTCCATAAGTTTGTCCCATTATCCTGACCAGGATCTCCAGGACTAAAAAAAAAAAAGGAAAAAACTTCAGATTGAACTGAAACTTTGCACACTTATCAAGGACCGATTACAATACAATAATTTCATAAGTTTGTTCCATTATCCTGACCAGGATCTTCAGGACTAAAAAAAAAAAAGCAAAAAACTTCAGATTGAACTGAAACTTTGCACACTTATCAAGGACCGATGACAATACAATAATTCCATAAGTTTGTCCCATTATCCTGACCAGGATCTCCAGGACTAAAAAGCAAAAATAAATTATAATTTAAAAAAACCAAAAAACACGCTTTAATGAACTAAAAAGTAAAAAATAATTAATTTTATTGTAAAAAAGCGTGGGGTGCTTTGTATCATATTTTCATACTACCCCACGCTTTTTTACAATAAAATTAATTATTTTTTACTTTTTAGTTCATTAAAACGTGTTTTTTAGTTTTTTTAATTACACAGAAAACTTCATAAAAACTTGGACTTTTACTGTAAAGTTAAACAAATTTGTGATTTTTACATAAAGTAAATTAAAATTACATAAATTGTGTAATATTCCAATAAAGTGTGTAAAAATTACAAAATAAAATGTATAGTTACATATATAAAATGGATGAATACAAAACAAATTGATGTAAAATTAGTAACCACGCATGCGCAATGTGTTTTTATGGAATCTACGCGATGTGCAGGCGATACCTGTTTGCGACGCCATTGTCTCTTTGTGTGCCTATTACCAGATTAATCGCTGGCTACAAATGGACCATCGATAATCTATGTAATCGGCCTTCTCATTTCTTATAGTTCAGAGTCTAAATTGCTGTGAAAGCTATTGGCGCGGGTCTGATTACAAAAAAGGACCTGAAAAAAAACCAACACAACTGCTTACCGGCTTTGCATGCTCGCGCAATCCATTGTTTGCATCAATGGTTATAATATAATGTGAGGACAGTGACACCTGAAAATAAACATAATTTAGAAGATGCCTACATTATGACGTGATCACGTGGGCTTTGCCACGATTTATTTTACATTCGGGGCGACGATATACACCCAGTTTTTCAAGTTGACCAGATAATGTAATTCAGTCAACGCTATCAACACAGTGAGTAGGGTGGGGTGACAGGGTTCTTGCTCCCGATTCAGAAGCCGAGGGACGCGGAAATAATTTTAAACGAATTACTGATTTCATTCAAATTGTATTGTAGTTGTCTCGAGTGTGTAATAATAATAATAATAATAATAATAATGCGTTTAACGTCCGTTTCTCGACATAATTATGTCATAACAGATGCCATTCGCACCATTACTATTTTCCATTTTATCGCTTCCCGTTGTTTTCTACATTTTTAAACTTCAACTTTTTTATTTTATTAATAGCAATGTGCGAATGGAGGAATTATAGGAAATTAGGATAAGGTAGGCAATTTTTGGGAGCAAGGAGATTGACAGGTAATCGGCCATGGCATTGAATAAGGAACCATCTCGATATTCATCTGGAATTATTGAGGGAAACCATGGAAAACCTCAAACAAGATGGCCGGTACAGGAATTACCGTTTCTCGGCGTGAAGCAGTAGGAAAAAGTCCTAGCCACATCTGGTCCCGTCGGGATTCGAACCCAGTACCTTCCCAATGCGAGTCTAGTGCTGTACCACTAAGCCACATCGCTGGGTGTCTCCAGTGTGTATAATCTACAATATCTGTAATCTGTGGTACATTGTATCTGTGAAAATATTCGTAATTTTTTAACTAATAATTTTTACCTACATTATTGTTTTATTCTTCTCCGGTCCTTATTCACCGAACACTATTATAGATAGAAGTTACTAATCTTAGAATAAATTTTTTCCTTGGAATAAAATTAACTTTCAATTCACCAAGCAATTCATTAAATAGAATAGTAAACTTCAGGTAAAAATTTACTTTATACCATACACCTTGGACATTTTGTCAAATATTTTGATTCTAAAGCACGTTTACCAAAGATCCGACCGATGGCGCATCGATCGAAAATGTAAATTTATTTTATTTTACTACAATAGCCTTTACCTGAAAGATATGAAATTAATATTTACCTGAAAAGTACGCCAGGTTATAATTTATAAAGTAATTTGTGCATTTCGTGCCCACCCTATTTTATTAGTCGAATAAATATTTATACCCTTGAAATTGGACAGAATAGTTATTCTTACGAGATATACCTGCAGTAAACTTAACTACGTTTGGTGAATTGAATTATCGCTATTTATTCCGAATAATAGTTATCAGGGGAATAAATCAACGGAATAAATAACTAACTAGGCTCGGTGAATACTGGCCTCAATGTTTTATCATAAATGCAATATATTTCATTCAGCTTTTCAATGTTCATTGGCCCAAGAAATATTATGTTGGCATTAAAGAAAAAAAAATTTTTTTTTCAAATAACAAACTTTTTGTAGTACCTAAGTACCTACTTCTTTGTACCATCAGTGTTACTAGAATACACCTAGGTCAACAGAAATCGCAACAATGCATTGTTATAAACTGCCCACTAGCTTTTGTTACAATTCAAACAGATATCTGCTCAACGCGCCGGTCAATTCAACTGTTCTTTAGATGCTCGTTTGTCATTTTTATTATCGTTTAATGACATTTTTATTGTACATTAGACAACACTTGATTACTGTTTTCAAACATTATTATAATTGTTGCATAAATCAGTTGAATAGATTTATATTTTAACACACATTAAAATGTTTCAAATATATCGTATAGTCCGGGAGGCAGCGTTGAAAATGAAAAAGTCATAGTAAGCCGGCTGATTTTTATATCGATAGTTGATCTCGTACAACTAATCAGTGAACCGACCGTCAGCTGCTCAAGTAGCGGTGGGTCTGGGTGTAAGAGGCTGCGAAAGTGGTAAAAAAAATTTAAGTAATAGTACGCCGGCTGAAACTTGTTTTTATAAATAGTTGACATCATAGTGAGTTGAAAAAAAATTGTCAGCTACATCGTGGAGGGGGATTGTGCGTCAGCTACTCGCATGAACTTGTAAAAAACACGTAAAATATTGCGCATTTCACTTTTTTGCACTGACAGCAGGATTATGATCATATCGCTATCATAATCTTAGGTAACGTAATTGTCTCAGCTGCTGTCAGTGCAAAAAACATGTCAACCACTTCCGACTATTTCCGTTTCATCTAATATAATTCTAAAATGCCACTCCAGTATGAGACAATTCACGTCAAAATGTTATTTCTTTATGTCGGTCCCTGTGCACAGTTTTTTATATAAAAATGACATCATACTCTTTCATATATCTCAAGATTTTATATTATGTATCTTGTGGAGTCGTTTGTATTTTCCCATCGAACTTGTTTGTAATAAATTTATACAGGGTGTAAACGGTTTTACCGAACATAGGGCAAATAACATTAGATAAGAACTTTTACAATTTTGTAGTAGGCTCTGCGCCATAAGATCTAATGTAAATATGTAGTAGATGTTTTGTTTTTTTTTTATTTAGCAGGTTCCGAGTTATCTACTCTTAAATAGTTGCTATGGAAAAAATTCACTGAACTATTTTTTCTATGTATTCTACCACATATTTCCATTGGATCTTATGGCCCATAGCCTACTACCAGATTGTAAGTGTTCTCAAATCTCATAGTATATTGCATTACAAGGTAAGAAACTTGGCGTTTGCAACCAGTGTGAAGTTTGCTGCCCGAAGTACGAGGGCATGCAACCATACGTGTTGCAAACGCCAAGTTTCTTACCGAGTAATTGCATATTATTTTTCACAACAACTCTGTTGACAATTTGATTTGAGGTACCTACAATTTGGACGTGCAAAAAAGTCGCAAAAATATTAGATCTGTCAGATTTATGTGAGGTTATGTCTATCATTTTGACGTTTATGAATATTATATGCGCATTCAATATCGCTCTATCTCCTTCTTAATTTGACGTTTTCGAAAATTATATGCGGATCCAATCGCTCTGTCTCCCTCTTAACAACGTTAAAAACAGAGAGAAACGGCAAGTGAAAATTTTCATCCCTAGGGATGAAAACGCTCAGTTTCAACCCGCTAAACAAGTACCGAAAATCGAATTTTCAATAGCGCGGCGTTGTGAAAATATTATTTTCCATATGTTCGGTATAACCGTTCACACACTGTATAAGTATACCGGATGCTGATTTGCTTTGCGGGTAATAGGAATTTAACCCGTAAAATCAAACTTTCGCGATTTCCTGCTTTCCTAATTATTTTAGGAAAAATATCTTCAAATAAAAGTTTTAGAATATAAAATTCTGCATCTAAATCGTTAAACAAAATTAATTTTGCATGCTTTGTACCGGCAGAAATTTGATATGAAAATGTCAAAATTACCTCAAAAACAGATAGCAATAACCATGGAACTTGAACAAAATGATGACGTTTTAGCTGTCAGAATAAGTCATTTTGTTCAAGTTCCATGACTATCGCTATCTGTTTTTGAGGTAATTTTGACATTTTCATATCAAATTTCTGTCGTTAAAAAGCATGCAAAATTAATTTTGATTAATGATTTAGATGCAGAATTTTATGTTCTAAAACTTTTATTTGAAGATATTTTTCCTAAAATAATTAGGGGAGCAGGAAATCGCAAAAATTTGATTTTACGGGTTAAATCTCTATTACCCGCAAAGCAAATCAGCACACGGTATATCTATTCGTTCAGAAAAATAACGCCTCCGCACTTCATTTACATTCATGAAAAAATCGAGAAGAAAATACATTTCCTATAATGTGAAAAAGACGATAAAATAATACATAAAAATTTTGGAGCATACAAGTAATTCAAGAATTACAAGGCGCGATATTCATGTAGGTACTGTGTGTAAACGGTTTTATTGAACTTAGGGAAAATAACAATGAGAAGATTTATAATTTTGTAGTAGGCTATGAGCCATAAGACCTAATATAAATATGTATTGGATTACATAGAAAAAATAGTACAGTGAATTTTTTAAACAATTTTCCATAGCAACGGTTGACTATTAAGCGTTACTCGGAACCGGCTAAATAAAAAAGTCATGATGTGTCGTAAGACACCCGACAGAAGCTATGCTTTTTACGCATTGTATATAAAACCGAATTTATCAAAGATATAAATAATACAATTAAAAAGTTATTATTTGATCGCCTATTTGAAATCTGACGCCATTTTATTTTTTTGTGTCTTATTAAATTCTCAAATATCAATTTTCAAAAGGATCGGATAATTTTTACAAAGAAATATATACCTATGACCGCCATTTTGAAATATGACATCATTTTATTTTTTTGTGTCCTATAAAACTCGCAAATATTAATTTTCAAAAAGATCGGATCATTTTTGCAAAAAAGTACATATGGCCGCCATTTTGAAATCTGACGTCATTTTATTTTTTTGTGTTCTATGAAACTCTCAAATATCAATTTTCAAAAGGATCGGATAATTTTTACAAAAAAGTACATACGGCCGCCATTTTTAAATCTGACATCATTTTATTTTTTTGTGTCCTATGAAACTTTCAAATACCGATTTTCAAAAGGATCGGATAATTTTTACAAAAAAGTATATATGGCCGCCATTTTGAAATCTGACATCATTTTATTTTTTTGTGACCTATGAAACTCTCAAATATCAATTTTCAATAGGATCGGATAATTTTTACAAAAATGTCCATACGGCCGCCATTTTTAAATCTGACGTCATTTTATTTTTTTGTGTCTTATGAAACTCTCAAATATCAATTTTCAAAAGGATCGGATAATTTTTACAAAGGAGTACTACATATTTCCGCCATTTTGAAATATGACGTCATTTTATTTTTTTGTGTCCTATAAAACTCGCATATATCAATTTTCAAAGGGATCGGATAATCTTTACAAAAAGTACATATTATGGCCGCCATTTTGAAATCTGACGCCATTTTATTTTTTTGTGTCCTATGAAACTCTCAAATATCAATTTTCAAAATGATCGGATAATTTTTACAAAAAAGTATATATGGCCGCCATTTTGAAATCTGACGTCATTTTATTTTTTTGTGTTCTATGAAACTCTTAAATATCAATTTTCAAAAGGATCTGATAATTCTTACAAAAAAGTACATATGGCCGCCATTTTGAAATCTGACACCATTTAATTTTTTTGTGTGCTATAAAACTCTCAAATATTAATTTTCAAAAGAATCGGATAATGTTTACAAAAAAGTACATATGGCCGCCATTTTGAAATCTGACGCCATTTTATTTTTTTGTGTCCTATAAAACTCTCAAATATTAATTTTCAAAAGGATCTAATAATTTTTAGTGTGCTTTATTTCCTTAGTCTGATTTTATTACATTTATCCGAAACGTTACCGGAGAAAGACCTTTTGCCTGTGAAAATTCAAATGTACGATTTGCACCCGGACTAAACTCGGGCCGGTCAGCTGGTTACCATAATATTGTATTGTCACCGGAGCTACACATGTGTGCAAAATTTCAACTCAATCGGATCATGGGAAGTGCGTAAAAATTCAAAAGTACGATTTACACCCGGGCGAACCCGGGCCGGTCAGCTAGTTACCATAATATTGTATTGTCACCGAAGCTACACATGTGTGCAAAATTTCAACTCAACGGATCATAGGAAGTGGGTGAAAATTCAAAAGTACGATTTACACCCGGACGAAAGCCGGGCCGGTCAGCTAGTTACCATAATATTGTATTGTCACCGGAGCTACACATGTGTGCAAAATTTCAACTCAATCGGATCACGGGAAGCTGGGTGAAAATTCAGAAGTACGATTTACACCCGGACGAAACCGGGCCGGTCAGCTAGTTACCATAATATTGTATTGTCACCGGAGCTACACATGTGTGCAAAATTTCAACTCAATCGATCGCAAGATTTGTAACAAATATACGGGATCAAGCTAAATAAAACCACCGTTTAAAAAACAAAGCATCTACTACCTACTTATTTTTGCGTGATGCCAGAACATACGTTTTTATTTGAGAATCAGTTCGGTTGCTTTTGCGTGATGCCAGAATATTTTAAAACTCGCAGTCGCATAAGAAGTTATTTACTTGAAAAAAATCATGTAAATCGGATCAGTGGTTCTCGAGTTATAAGCGTACAAAGAGACATAGAGACAGAGAAAGTCAAATTGTTCGGGAAGGTATGATGAACGTCGAGAAATTTTGGTCCGATCGACGTCAATAATTAGTTACACGTCATTTTAACTCAGTAGGCCAGGGTTTTTAAACTTAAATTCAAACATCAGCAGTCAAAAAATTGAATAACTATATTGAAATAATGCAATATAAGACAGAGCATACGCTATCTTCCAATATCCATATCACACTGTGCAACAGACAAGGACAACCGAAACAAGTTCGCGATTTATTAGATAAAGTCGCATTTATTTAGTTTAATAATCATATAAATCTGTATAAAAAAACTGTTTTGACACAATATTATACATGAAATCTATCTAAAATTTTCTGCTCTTTCGTTTAAGACAGGTTTCGAATCGATCTGACTTAAATTGAGCAAACTATAAGCAAAAAACACCGTTTTTTTCTAATTTGCTCCCCTCTGGGGCCAAAATTCAAAAATCGGGCGACGTTAGGATCAAATAGACCCCGAGAGGAATCGAACAAAAAAAAGTTTTTTAAAATCGGTTAACCCGTTTGGGCTGTACGACTGATACAAAAAATCCGTTACAGATTGACAGATTGACAGATTCACAGACGTACAGACAAAGCGAGTGTATATAGGCGCTTCTAGCTTCGCTAAGATCGCGCCTAAAAAAGGCATGTCCCTGAAGCAGGTTGTTGTACACTCTCTGAAGAATACTAAAATAGCCGTTATGTCAACTTGAAAAGTTTCGTTATTGTTTATTTAAACAGCCAAGGATATTGAATAGAAAATGGACGATTAAATGCAATGTTGCCAAATGCCATTTGGACGATCTTCTATAAGACTTAGTGGTTAAGCCATACATTCGTTGTTTTGCATAAATTATGATTTTTTTTTTAATTCATGACGTTCAGTTCGTGTAACTTAATTGGTCCGCCCTCCATTTTTTTTTTTGGTGTGAATAACGTCTAATGTCTCATACTGGGTTGGCATTTTAGAAATATTAGATATAATGGAAATAGTCAGAAGTGGTTGACATGGCGTGAAACAAAACATAGCAAGTATAACTATGTTTAGGTCTCAGACACAGTGAGCTAGGCGGTCGTGTGGAAAAGTAAGAGTCTATAATACCGACAGGTTCAAAAGCCAAGCCCAGGTTCGAATCCCGAAGGCTTTTAATATTTATTTTTTTTAATAGGTAATGAATAACAATTTAAAATATCAAAAATTATATTACAAATAGGTATTTCATTATTTGATTTTATAAGAAAAAAAGTGGGTGTGTGCTTATGACCACACGACAGAAGTGAAAACTTGATTATATGCAAAACACACATAACATTATAATATTTTTTTATTATTATAATACGTAATAATAAAAACGTAATTCTTGAAACGATACACTCTTTGTTAGACAGTAAACATGGCTGATGACGACTGGAGCCGAGTATTCACGATTCAGCGTCACCGACCCGAGCGTGACGGTTCACTTTCGTTCACGCAAAGTGCGTCTAAAGAAGTTTTCACTTCAATAAAAGTGGATGTATATTTCTTTCTATAAGAACGAATACAATTAATTATTTGTGTTAATTAAATGATATTCACGTCATCTGTCTGTACCCGCGATACAGACATACGTTTACGCTATATAAACAACAATATTCCAACGATCTAGGCTATTCTTATAAACTCTGTTACAGCTTATATAGTCGTACAATATTAATTAATTATATTGTACCATAATAATTGATAATGGTTATTCTGAGTCAAATAACACAAATTGCGTAGGCAAAATTATAACAAGACCAGTTCACTTACCACATCTGTTTGAAATATATCATTGCATACCCATTATTATTGACTATTACAATAATGATTTATATGCAAATTGAGTTTAGAATGTGATAAGATCTGTACATTTACAAGGTGTTAGATATTATTAACTACACCCTGGAACTAGTTATCTTTAATCTTTGCGTATATGCTTATTAGTTAGCCAATGCGTTATAACTATAATCTGGAGCTTGCAGCTAACTTTAACCTTTGTGTATAATAATATAATCTGTATAGTTAGCCAACGATCTAAACAGAATATGCCATCGTTTTGAAGGTACAAATAATAGTTCTTTTCCAAATCTTCATGGTTTCCGGGCTTGTAGGCCGTGGTCCGGTGGTATTTCTACCTGACGTTTCGTCTACAACTGCGGTAAACATTCTCAAAGGCGATGTGGCAGCGGTCGAAGTGTCCTCCTTGGCGGCTCACAGGTCAGTGTGTCAGTGACTGGTGTTCTCCCTTCTTTTAAAAGAAGACTTGGAACAATGCCGGCCGTGAAAGCTTGCACACTTGAATAGTTCTTTTGATCGTCAATATAATCGCTACCGTCTATACTCACCCCAGGGAGTATAGAGGTAAAGGAGAGGAATCTGTCTACATTGGACACGGGCCAAAAATCGAAAATAATTTTTATAGATGTAGCCACTAGAGGCGCTATTGCCATCTATCGACGGCGATAGAACTAATATTGATTGCCATGTAGATAATGTCTAGTCTCTTATTAGAATGTTTCTATTTACGAATCGGTTTGTATTGCCATCTGTTGACGGCAACAAAATTAATATCGGATGCCAGATGTGTCTATAAAGGTGTCCAACTATATAAGTTCTATAATCAAGGTATTATGTACCTATAGTTGTATAAAGTATTATCATTATATCTATTAATGTTTAGATATATAATAATAATAATTTGCAGTCGTTTATCATATCGTAGTCAGAATACAAAATGCAATTACGTGAATACATAATCTTATGAGCTTGAAACGGTGATTAATCGGTTTTCTATCGAAACATTGGTCCGAATCTGGTTATTCAATGAATGATCTATCAATTTGGCAATGATTAGAAATTATTCTGACAGCTAAAACGTCATCATTTTGTTCAAGTTCCATGGCTATAGTTATCTGTGTTTGAGGTAATTTTGACATTTTCATATCAAATTTCTGCCGTTACAAAGCATGCAAAATTAATCGTGTTTATTGATTGAGATGCAGAATTTTAAGCCCTACAACATTCATTTGAAGCATTTTTGTATAAAATAATTTGGAGAGCGATGCGCACGGAAAAACTGTTTTTCCATGTTAATCGCCTATATGTACACTTGAAATCTGGACACCCTGTATATGGGATCAGTGTTGGACGTGACGTGACGGTCGACATGCGTAACTAAACGAAAAAACGAGGCTATAAAAAAAGTTTTACTTTAATAAATCCTAATTATGAAACATAAATTCGCGAACGACCTTAAAAAACCGCCAGAAATCCTAGAAACAATATATAGCGACCGCACGCCATCTGGTGTGTGCCATAAATCACCAATTTAAAATGGTGCTAATAGGTGCACAGATCGGGTCAAGGAAGGAATTAAAACGCCTGCTGCTGCTGCTATGCTGCGACCCGATTGACCGAGAGCCGGGGCTCCAACGAACGAGGAAGTTTTCTATCACTCGGTCATTTAGCACAGACGCACATGTCAAACGATCGAATATGTCTGACCAGACGAGAAACAGACATGCAAATTACTAGTAAATCGTTCGTGCAATCGAGAGTAAGTACAATAGAAACTCAATTTTCTGTACGATCCACTATATTAAACGGTTTTGCCGTGGAGACGTGATTTTTTTCGAGAAATATCGAAACAGGGTTTTTCTCGAGAAATATCGGAACGAAATTTCGAGAACGAGAATGGCAATTTCTCGTTGGAACGAGACATAAACGTGTTGATTTTTAAACCCAGAGAGCTTTTTAAAAAAACTCGGGTCGCAGTGCCATACCCTGCCGATAAAATAGTGTGTTTGCTTATATGCGTTGTGGTTTTGTTGTGTGCTTTTGGACAAAATAAAAAATCGAACCCCTTAATACATCAAGTCAATTTTGAACGACTTCCATGTATCCGCCGATCGATTTGAAATTTTATACACATATGTATTCCCGATAACAATACATGAATAAATCGTTTTTAGAAATAAATTCAACCCCTAAGGGGTTCAAAGGGGGATGTAGGGTTTTTTTGACTAATCAACGCCCAGACCAAATCGCTGAAGCTAGAAACTTGAAATATGGACTGTTGTTTCCTTTTCTGACGTAAGCATCCACTAAGAAAGGATTTTTCGAAACTCAACCCCTACGAGTGTCAAAGGGGGGTAAAATTTTGAAAGACTAAAATGAACAAAATAAATATTATTAAAAAAAACTTTTTAGAGACAAGCTTTTATTTAAATGCACTAAAAAGGAAAAAATAATTTTTAATAATTTAGGTTCATAATTATAAAAGCGTGGGTCGTGACTAACGAACTATCATAGAGTGCACGACCCACGCTTTTATAATTATGAACTTAAATTACCTATTAAAAATTATTTTTTCCTTTTTAGTGCATTTACCTAAATAAAAGCTTGTCTCTAAAAAGTTTTTTTTATTACCTAATATTTATTATATATTTTTCTAAAAAAAAATTAAAAACACCGCAACTTCCTAAATATAGGAAGGATTCAGTGGCTTGAAGTTTTTACAAACTACTTGACAGTTGACTTGCTTTTCTTTTTTTTATTTATAAAAAATGCACATCGCTTGCATTTTTCTGTATAGTACTGAAACACTATCGCATCCGCAAATATTTATAACGTAGACGCATACTGTGCAGAAACAAAACTTGCACAATTCATTTGTTTTGTTGTATAATTCACGTGTTTGATACAAAAACAAGACAACGTAATTTGTATATATCGGTAAACAAAAACACTGTTATGTAAGTTTCGTAAAATGCTTCGTAATAAGCATTATTATTTATACGCAGGACCGTCTTAAGCCATGTAGGAGCCCCTGGACCCACTGAATTTGGGGGATCTTTTTGAAACATAAAAACCTACAGGAAAACATCAAATCACCTAATTAAAATTACGGGCACTGTGGAGAAATCGGTAACTCACCTAGCCGGAAACTGGGGGTTTCGGGTTCAAGTCCCGATAGTGGTCATTTGATTTTTTCTTAGATATAGCTCAAAAATCATGGCAGCCTAGCTGTCTGAGATATTTATTATTTTCACCTCTAATTGTTATGTGAATAATATGGTGTGGATATAAGGGGTTTTAAATCGATTGATTTTATCATATACCAAAAATTATGGGTAACTATAACGCCAGTATAGCTAAGTACCGGGATATAAATGTTATTTTTTTCGAAAATGGGAAGGTGGTTTTTATTTTCCATGGGTTCGTGCCCAACGTGGACATTAAAGATTTTTTTTGTTTTCTGTAGATCTTTAAGTGGTTTACATCAGTTGCTAAATCTCAACGGCTCCGTCAATGAACTTATAGGTAGGTACTACTTGATGTTGAATTTTGAAGAATATTTTTTGTTCGAAATTTCTACGAATTTTATCTCGTTTTTCTAACTATTTGATTAATATTTATAATATAAGATCTGGAATAAATGCCCTATCCAAATTCGTCAAAAAAGTATAAGTAGGTTGCTATTTAAAAAAGATTTCGATGACGTCATAGCTCAAAAACAAAACACAATCGAAAAATGCCAATCACGGAAAAAGTGGCATATTATTAAAAAATAAAGTTGACTTTTTAACCGACATCAAAAAAAGGAGGTGGTTCTCAGTTCGGTTGTTTTTTTTTATGTTTGGTACCTCATAACTCAGTCATTTATAAACCGATTTTGAAAAATTTTTGATTATTTGAAAGGATATACTTTCAGATTGGTCCCATAGAAATTTCATCAAAATCGGTTCAGTAGTTCGGCTGATTTTAATAAAAGTGAGGAACGGCGTGTGATTCTTTAAGGTAAATGTCACTTTTTGACTATCAGACAGCGTAAGAAAGTCAGTTTAATAAAAGTGAGTAACGGCGTGTGATTATTTTAAGGTAAATGTCACTTTTTGACACTAAAAAGTAAAAAATAAAAAACTTTTTAACAAAAAAAAGAATACCTCCTTCAAAAAACCACTAAAAAGAGGAAAATAATGAAATTTTCAGGTCTGTGCGCCAATTTAATAAAATATGAAGTTGGTTAAAAAGAAGATATTAATCACTATACTATACTTTTTAACCGACTTCATATTTTATTAAATTGACACAAAATTTCATTATTTTCCTCTTTTTAGTGGTTTTTTGAAGGAGATTTTTTTTTTGTTAAAAAGTTTTTTTGTTGGAAACCCTCGGAAAAAAATACAATTTATTCTAAACTTTATGAGCTCACTGTATAATGTATAGTGACAGTGGAATAGAAAACCAAATCATTGAAAGGGGCCAAACATTATTTCAATTTATTTACGGAGTTTGAGAACTACTGGTTTACACGATAAAATCCGTAGCCTATATCAAGTAAGAAACAAGTCACTGTATAAACGATTCATGCCTGTCACAATATTAAATCGTGAAAATTGTTTTGCATATAAAAAAAATGATAAATCGAACTGTAAAATACAATAGATAATTTCCGTAACAATAGACAGGTGTTATTAATTTGCGATTGTTGTAAGACGTCGATGGTAATTGTTTAAAAAGTGAATGGAAATTTATATCTCTATTATTTGCATGTTCAAGACGGCTACAGTGTGTTCTAGATGTTCATCTGAAAATACGCATCGTGTCGAATCTCAGACTCGAGTGGATGAATAGACCCAGAACTAGTGACAATTTTTTGGTGTTATTTATTAAAGGCCTTATTTTTGTGAAGATGTTGAGGGAGGTATATTAAAGTGCCCTGAGTAAGGGATTTTGCTAGATAGCGGTATAGGAGGGATGCAGACCGCCCCCAACACGACACAAAAAAATTGGTCACAATTATATTATTGCTTCAAGGCTGAAATTGTTTGTATAGCTTGTCGGTGACCCAATAATGCTATTATAGTATTTGTAGATCGATTGGTTAGCCGAGAGTGTAGCGGCGCTGTTGTTTACATGGCGTTGCTATGGTTCCTCTATTACAAATCCCCAGTTCCCGAGTTCTAGCCCGAGAGCTGTTAAAAGTGTCGATTGGATTTTCAATTTATTATTAAAAAAAAAAAAAAATAATGAATTGAAAATATGAATTGGTGCTAGGCCCAAATAACCTTAGCTGTTGGTGGTCTTTAAAATACAATTTTAGATCGATTAGTCAGTATTAAAGGGGTAGCATATCACCCTAAACGTGTCATATCCCCGACGAAAGTTATATTATTAGTTCAAGGTTTAAATTTTAATATGTTGTTACGGCGACTGTTTTATAAGCATATATTTCAAATTGCAAAACAAAATGTCGGTATTAACCCCCTTGCAGGACGATATAAACACCTAGGCGAGCAAGTTTCCCTCTAAGAAAGATGGTTAACACCGACATTTTGTTCTGCAAATTGAAATATATGCTTAGAACAGTTAGGTATTAAATAATAATAACTTATGTTAAAATAAATTTAAAAGTAAATGAACATTTTGCATTTTATATTTTTTTCTGCATAAAAATTCAAACTTAATTTTGACAAGAAGTGTCACTTTCACGGCCCATTTTATATTTTTATTATTTACTATGACGCATTTATGCTTAGCAGTTACCATAGAGAAGGGAGTTAGGTACCCACCGAATATTTCTCCATTTATCCGCTGTTGCGCGCTAACAGTCACTCTGAAATCCCCTCCATGCTGCATCTGCTCGCACCGAATAGATGCAAGGAAACTGAAGAAACAGCATCTAGATCAAGCTTTTAAAATCAAACTTCACAGTTAAAAAGTAGATTTTAATTAATCACTGATGATTTTACATTTTAATACAGTTGGCTTTGAAATTACATACCACGGAGTGTGTTGTCTTAGCCTTCAATAAATGCACACGATATCCCTGGGCAATGGGCATTGAACACTCCCATTTATTTAAATTATTACACATTATAAGCACAGTGCTTCAATGTACTTGTCATAGATGATTTCCTGGAACACGATAATTACTTTATTTGGGATGTTATAGAACCGTATATAGCGCTGTAATCTTTATAAATTATTACCTATATGTAAGTAAAGCAGCCAAATGCGTGTCGGACCACGCACCGTGAAGGGTTCCGTAGTCGGGAAGGACGTTAACGGTTAAAATTCAAATTTAATAATAATTTATTATAGTCTTTTATTTTCCGGATCACCCTGTATATAAACGGCAAACAAAGAGTTCCGAGAAACTGGGTCTGCATACTGAACAACGAGTATCTGCACGAATGTTCTTGAAAACGCGAGAAGCACTGGGCTCCAGCCACGCAGCGTATATAAACAGCGAAGTACGAGTGAGTCGTGCAACCAAGCGGATCAGTGATATAAATATTAGTCAATCAACCGCCGAATCAGTCAGTACAGTGATATAAATAGTGGAGTGGATATAAATAAATAGTACTGAAGTAACTGAGTAATTGACCGACATAAATAAACGTTTAGAAATAAATCTGATATAAATACAGTGATATAAATAGTTCCGTGATATGAATTCACCTGATAAAATAAATATTAGTGTAGTCAATTGTATATGGTTATGTGTTAATTACTTGTGTTGATTGTTAGAACTGACTTTTGGTTGTTTAATTTATTATTGTTGTGTTTTTAATTATTGTAAATAAATATTTATTCCGCCAACTCAGAAAACAGTTTTGTAACAATAGTTTTCAAAAAATAAGCTTGTATTTCATTGTATTATTCTCAAAGACACTATGAAAAACAAAGTTATTTCTGCCATTTTGTGTCGGCCGCCATATTGAATTACGTCACACAGCTTATTGATTTCTCCTTGTCATACCCTTTTATTTGATACCCATGTCGAGGAGGTTGTAACGAATAAGGTACCTAATCCGCCATTTTGTGCTGGCCGCCATATTGGATCTACCATAATATTAAATATACTATATTGTATTGTCTTCAGAACCAAAGGTGTGTGTAAAATTTCAGCAGTGGTTAAAAATTCGATTGCCAGATTTGTCCCGTACAGACAGACAAAAAACCAAGTTAAATAAAAGCTTGGTAAATTGAGCTGTAACTGCGGATTATTTCGTAGCGGAATTCTAAAATGACTAGGCTACATCGCCAAAAATCGCCTTATGGGGGGCGTTCAATAAACGTAGCATTTTCAGAGCTTGTTTTTAACATTTTATTTGCATAATTTACGTTTGAATTTTCTGCTTGTTTGTTAGAATTTACGATCCGGTTGACTACATGCTGTTTTATTTATAGATTCCGTGTTTTCATGTACTTTTTTTGTATGCCCACGATTAATTCGATTCGAAATAGACAGAATTTTTTTAATAGTTTTTCAAATATTTCATGCCGGTATTCTTGACACAGATTCTTGATTTCTTAACGAATTTAACAGATGTTTTGATTTTTCGTGATCGAAAAAATGTACTACCTATATTTATAATTTTATTTTCGTATCCATAAAAAAGTGTTCAAGGTTTTGCTTTTGAAGTTTTTTTTTCGTTATACTTTTCATTATTGATGATTTATATTTACTTTTTCAATAGTGTCTATAGTAACGATACCAAGTTTTTTTTTTTAAGCAAATATCTCATGACAAGGGTTAAAATCAAAAGGGTTTGTTTAGTTTGTTACATTTTTTGTTGCATTATCTAAAGACACCCCAAATTCAAGGACATTTTGGGGGCAATTCAAGGGCATTTTGGGTGCAATTCAAGGGCATTTTGGGGGCAATTCAAGGGCATTTTGGGGACAATTCAAGGGCATTTTGGGGGCAATTCAAGGGCATTTTGGGGTTATTCAAGGGCATTTTGGGTGCAATTCAAGGGCATTTTGGGGGCAATTCAAGGGCATTTTGGAGGCAATTCAAGGGCATTTTGGGGGCAATTCAAAGGCATTTTGGGGGCAATTCAAGGGCATTTTGGGGGCAATTCAAGGGCATTTTGGAGGCAATTCAAGGGCATTTTGGGGGCAATTCAAGGGCATTTTGGGGAAATTAAATGACATTTTGGGGGCAATTTAAGGGTATTTTGGGGGCAATTCAGGGGTGAAAAAAATATTTTTCCAAAAATAACTTCATTTCTGTTTTTGGGTCATCAATCTACCTACGTCCGTACACCAATTTTCATCTTATAATCTTAATATAAATGAGATAAGTAATGGGACGGTTGTGACAAACAGACAGACGGACGGACGAACCGAAGCTAGAGTTCCTAGTTTCTAGGAAACACTAAAAAAGGAATAAAAATTGAATAGTCTTCAACCACAACATAAGTGACTTCAACGATACCATAAGAGACATTAATATTAATTGTTGGTTTAAACCTTTTGCTAAACAATTGAAGTGGGGTCTTGGTACCAGCCACTAAATGTTTACATAATTATGTATGATTCGGACTTTGGTACCATTGAAATGTGCCAAACGAAGTGATCCACTTGCTAGGTAGGTACTACGTTTCCCCGATAATTTAACAATGATTATTTACTCAGCGCCTGACAAAAACGCGCCTTAAGGTGTGATTTACAGGATTGTAATTAGCGCTTACGTAATTAATGCAAACATTGTACAATATATTGACAGACAATCATTTGCGAATTATCTCTATAAAGTGTATAAATAAATATATTTATTTTGGTGATGTACATCTGAATTGATTTAACTAGTCAAATAGTCCAATGAATTTTTACTTCCCACCTCTACTATGGTAGGGAAGTACCTAATGGATTTAGTCCGAAAAAAATATTTCGAAATTTTAACAGATCTTCACGTTTTGAGACCCTAGCAATCGCTTAAGATCATTTTCTGACTGATGTCTGTATGTGTATGTGTGTGTGTGTGGTCAATTTTTCGCCTTCGATATCATAAAAACGGAACAACATATGTTCATGCCGATTGTTCTATTGTGTTTATCAGCCTTTAACTTAGATCTGATTAGATTTTGAGTCAAATCGGTTCAGTGGATCCTGAGATATTAAAAAAAACGTTCTCAATGTCACGTATTAACATAGGTAAAAAAAAATATAAATGAATTCTAGATGTTATAATATGAAAAAAATGTAAATATTTTTTCTCTAAAATGTATAGTTTTCGAGAAAAAAAAATTTTTACTAAAAAAAGAAAATTGTACGTAAATCAAGGTAACCATGATTTTTGCTATATTACTAGCCATCAGTAGATCACCAAACAAAAAATAGGGCCATACTTTTTTTCAAAGAATAAAAAAAGAGTGTTTATTTTTTGCAAAATTTACTAGGTGGGAAGTATAGGAGTCATCAGTCGAATTTTTTTTTTAATAATAATGCAGACATTGTAGGTTCAATAATAGGGTTCCATGCGAAGGCACGGAACCCTAAAAACTAGCTGCTAATAAGCGGCACAATTTTTATGCACGGGACGCGTATAACGCGGACATTTCATTGGATTGCCGCTTCATTAACCTTGATGCGACACGCATGGCTCACTATCTTAAATTATAAAACAGTCTATATCCTTTATCTTAATTTTCATTGTAAGGTAAACGGACGTATAAATTCAAATATTAATAGTATAATATATATATTTGACCCAACCTTACTCTATTCGTACGCATGTGTTTGGTCAGTATATAGATATAAAATAATAAAATTAGGCGGCCACTTGCCTTTGAAAACAGAGAATCGTAGGCAGCCTTGGTCACCGTATTGTTTAAATTGTTAAGGCGATCCAGTTCAATGTTATTGGGGCAGACGCACTCGGAATATAATGTAGCGATGATAGACTACATTTGTTTTTGACACGCTTTTCATTTGTTTAGCGGAGCATCGTCTAAAACTCTAAAAGAACCGATGAAATTCCGAACGAGTAAGATTTTCTTTTAATTCTAACCGAAAATTGAATCGGAACAGTAGTTTTCCCAAAAGCATTAACAACCTTCAATTTGTTTTTTGACACGATTTTCATTTGATTAAAAAGTTAAAGACGAATCCAAATTCTGACACCCAAATAACTCTTGAGATTTTTTTCTTATTTTAAACGAAAAGTGGAATCGTTTGGAGCAAAAATCGACAGTTCTTTGCAATGTTGCTTTTTTTCTATAACTGCAGCACGCTTTTTTTATATTTTTTTTTTGTTTTCGAAGCAACTTGTAAAATAATCGGCGTCTGGCGCCCAAATATAACTTCAGAAATTTTCCTTTATTTTTAAACAAAATTAAAAAGGTTTGCAAAATTACTATAAATGTTTTCACCAAATTATAAAACACGCGCTTTTGGTTAATTCGACGTTTGCATCATCACGTTTTTTACGTTTGTATTTTTCACGCATTGATAAATTGTTTGTAAAAGTTAAAGTAAATAGAATTGTTACGAATAACTCAATTTAATGACCCTGGAGGCTATTTAACGTTAATTTATGTAAAGAAAAAATAATCACTTGAATCATACTGACTTAGATCACTCATGGAAGGAAATTTAAACCGCGTAACATAAAGAAGTTAAAAAAATTCTATTGAAAAATTTGGATTAAATAAATGTTAAATTAAAATATTAAATGACATTATAAATTCTATAGAATTATCGCTAGGCACTTGGTAGAACATGATTGAATAAAAATTAATAAATAAGGAGTTTAAACTCCTGAAGATGGGTTAGAAACCCGAAACGATCGTTGAGATGAATAAATGTGTAGAATTTTTCAAGTGTTTGTTTATTAATTTTTATTAAATGACATTATATAGGTATTCGAAGATGGTGGTTTTTTTTTATAATTTCTGAAAAAAAATGCTTGAGAATGGCCGAGCGTGTAGCAATGCTGTTGTTTACATGGCGCTGCTATGGTTCCTCTATTACAACTTACAAGTCTCCAGTTCCCGGGTTCTAGCCCGAGAGCTGGTAAAAGTGTCAATTGGATTTTCAATTTATTATTAAAAAAAAATTATGAATTGGTGCTAGGCCCAAATAACCTTAGCTGTTGGTGGTCTTTAAAACACATTTTTTTTCTGAAAAAAAACGGGATATCGCGATCGTACCTACACACACACAACAGTTTATAGAAATTTGAGATTTATGTCGGGTTTATCGTACATTTTAATCACGCTGTTTTGTTAATTCGCTGTTATTTCTATGGTTATTTCGTATGTTTTATGTGTAAAAATTTAACAGCAATTAACAAAATAGCGTGTTAAATGTACGATAAACCCGACATAGTCACATAGGTGACAATAATACTTTTTTCATGAATTCTGATTTACATTTTTTTAGCGTTTTTTTGTTACACACAGTATTTGTTGTGTATATTTTTTTATTAGACAACAAATAATTTCAAAATTGCTGTGTAATAAACACTCCATTAATGTATACAAACAATAAAAAATTAAATAAAACACGTTCGATCATTTCTAATTATAAATAATATCGTCATTTTGTAATTTTATGAGAAAATATTATTGAAAATTGTGGGTAAAACATCACTTTGAAATAAATAATATATAGTTTTTAATGAGACTGTTTTCCAGAGAATCAAATCATAAGATAGTGGAAAGTTTTGGAAATTTCCATTGTTTTTTGCTTCAAAATTGCTACTCTATATGAATTGATTAAGTACCTTTGTTATTGCGTATTTTCCCTAGAAAATACCAATTTTTTCCACCTGGCGTGTTTTATTCACTGCAACTCTTCGAGACCATGGTCGTATTGTACGTATAGTTTGACCAATGAAAGAACGCTGGTCGAGAGAGAGAGAGAGAGAGAGATTGTAGATTATAAACGCTCAGGCAGCTGTCCCATGTACACGGAAAACGCACGGAAGACGGAACTCGGAAATGCAAATGGCGGAGGTTGACCAATCAGCTTCTTTCCGTAAAGTTTGAATATTACGGAAAGAATCTGATTGGTCAACCTCCGCCATTTGCATTTCCGAGTTCCGTCTTCCGTGCGTTTTCCGTGGTTTTTACAATATACGGCGTGTACACTACGACACTAAGTTCAAGTAGGCGGAGACCGGAACAATTATAGCCGTTGTCTTTGTGTTGTGTTTTTTTGAAGACCACCAACAGCTAAGGTTATTTGGGCTTAGCACCAATTCATATTTTCAATTCATTATTTTTTTTTAAATAAATTAAAAATCCAATTGACACTTTTACCAACTCTCGGGCTAGAACCCGGGAACTGGGAACTTGTAATAGAGAAACCATACCAACGCCCTGTAAACAACAGCATTGCTACACGCTCGACTATCCTCAAGCCCTATAGTATTCTGTCAATACTTATATGTTCAGTATTGTGTCATTACTATCCGTGTTTTGCAGTTAGGTATACGTGTTTTGCCCAACTATCTGTGCTGGACAAAACACGGAAAAAACTGCCCAGCACAGATAACCGAGGTTCTACTGTACATGTTCGACTGTATACTACGTTGTAATTGTTTAGGTCAGGAAGTACTACTAATTACTATTAAATTAATATAGTAATGTTTATATTCGTCACCTATATTGCGCTAAATCGCATCGCATTTTCTTAGAAATCTAATTAATTATTATATACCTATTATTATTGAAATTTATGCAACCCTGCGTTGAATTGCATTAATTTGGGATTTGTTTCTTTCATATTGATGACTTATATATTTTTTTGTTCCATTCAGGGAAACACTCGATTTTGTTAATGATTTTTAGAATTTCATTAAGTTTACCTGTTATTTAATTTACTACGTCATTGGCTGATTAATAAAACGTAAAAAAACTAGTTCCTGATTCCGCATTGCCTCAGGTTTTGTATTAATATAAACATATATACAAGTGAATTACACACCTTATCGAGTCTATGGATATTTACACAATATATAATAATAGCTGCAGCCCGGTCCAGCTTCGCCCGGGTGCAAGGATTTAATAAAAATGTCTATTTTGACAGATAAAAATGCGATAAACTGTTTTTAAAAATTCGATTGATGACCAGTCCTATACTTCCCACCTAGTAATTATTTGCAAAAAATAAACACTCTTTTTTATTCTTTGAAAAAAATCATGGCCCTCTTTTTTGTTTAGTGATCTACTGATGGCTAGCTTAATACTTATAGCAAAAATCATGGTTACCTTGACTTACGTACAATTTTTATTTTTTTTAGTATAATATTTTTTTTCTCGAAAACTGTAGATACATTTTAGAGAAAAAAATATTTACATTTTTTTCATATTATAACATCTAGAATTCATTTAAATTTTTTTTACCTATGTTAATACGTGACATTGAGAACATTTTTTTTTAATATCTCAGGATCCACTGAACCGAGTTGACTGAAAATCTAATCACATCTAAGTTAAAGGCCGATAAACACAATTATAGAACAATGGCCGTATGTTGTTCTGTTTTTACGATATCGAAGGCGAAAAATTGACCACATACACACACACAGACAGACAGACAGACATCAGTCAGAAAATGATCTTAAACGATTGCTAGGGTCTCAAAACGTGAAGATCTGTTAAAATCTCGAAATATTTTTTTCGGACTAAATTCATTACTTCCCTACCATAGTAGAGGTGGGAAGTAAAAATACACAAATACATGATACGTAACTATGGAAACGTAGATCGCGTCCTTTGTCGGGATTCAAGGAATCTCTTTGCCAATTTTCGTCGAAATCGGTTCAATGGTAAAGCCGTGAAGAGGTAACAAACAGACAGACAAACATACTGTCGCATTTATAATTTTAGTTTGAAATTTGGATGAAAGTAACCTATAACTTGTGTACCTGTAAGACAGTGTACCAATTTCATCAAAATCGGTCCCAACTGTTCTCAAATTACTTGTTATACAAACACACAGACGGACAAGAATTCTATAGAAATTCTGTCTAAGGGTCATACAAAATACCTACTCGAAAATTCCGCAAGAAAACGAAAATACAGGTAGCTCCTGTCAAGGACGTACGCAGAATTTTGTTCAGGGGGCAAGAGTTATGGACATCCAGTTATCATCCTGCAATTAAGTGCAAACCTTCTAATAATTCAGGAAATTTTCAGGCTTCAACGTTTGATAACGAGAAAGAAAAGGGATTAGTATATGAAGTAATTGCTTCATGAATTTTCACACTATATCCAGGAGGAGGGCAGATGTCCCTCTTGCGTACGCCCATGGCTCCCATTACTATTTCTATATACCTATATATTACTTATATTGATTTTGCTTGGTACTTTTAAATGACAAAAACAATATCATGATTAATTTCTATGTACACAAATTATTTGCTTACATTGTTATTGTATTAAAAACAAAAAAAATCTCTGTTTTGCCTCGCAAAATTGTAAACAATTCCTTGTTTTCAAATCGTTCGCGATAGACTCTTGTATCGATTCGTTTTCACATTTTGCAAGTTGCTTTTTTGTGAATTATACTAATTATTATCGAAATGTCAATTTATCAATAAAATTTTCCGATTGTGTATACATAGTAAAATTATTAAAGCCCAGGTGTACACGAATTTTTTAGACATAGTGGAAAAATACAATCAAATAAAACGTTTTACTCTGCTTTACAATAATAATACATGCTGGGACGCTATGAACTATGACGTAATCGTTTGATATCATATACTAGTCAGTATATAATTGCTGGACAGACAAAGAGAGCGACAGAAACTTATAATGGTTCGAACGCAAATAGAACTATTGTATAAACACGCCTGTGTACTTTGTTTGCATTAGAAATAGTGTGTGTAAATTCTGGTTTTGTATGAGCAGGCCATGTTATAAACAGATGAGAATCGACCGTAGTGTGTGTCAGTTAGCAGAGAAAGGGAGCTGATCTAACCTAACATTTACGTAGTTTTGTTTGATATTTTATACTTCTAGTATTGAAAAGACTTTCAAAAAAGTATTCTAGTTATATTGATTGTAGTTTTAAGTGCCTTAATTTGTGTGACCGGATTGTAATGGAATTGTTAGTAAAAACTAAAAAAATTGATAGCTTGAAAGGCGGAATAACGTGAAAATACTTCGGTCTGGAAATGTTTTATTTTTGGATTACGTTTGTGCAGCTATAAACGCCAGTTTTAAACGATGCTAAAAAGTTTTAAAAATTGTCATTTAGGTTCCGAAATTTTATGTGGGTTGTTTGTTTGATTTTAAATTGTCTCGTTCAAATATAATTTCATTTAAATTGGAAATGTAAGTGCAAAGAAAATAATGTCGAAATTTTTAAAAAGAATTTAAGTAGTATGAAATTTATAACAGCCTTGTATATTTAGATAAGATGTTGCTATTAATATAAAAATTATCGCTGTAATAAAAACATAAAAAAATATTTATAGTGAAAGTAAGAAATTATTTTTTTTCGTTTCGCTAATTTCTTTTAAATAAATGTACCTACAAAAATAGTAAATGTATAAATTTGATTTTATAAATTTTAAATTGAAATAAAAATGGATAGTGTGATAATGACCACGCCAGGCAATAGTTCCCGATTGCGTTCACGATTGCGCAGTGCTGCAAACGCAATTTGCGCGCGTACTTCAAAACATAATAGAAACAATAACAAAACCAACAATGCTACAAATAACCACAAAATTAAGATAATTAATAAAAACAATTCGTTACACAGAACTAATTCACAACATAAGCAACATCCTATCAACAATATAAGTAATAATAAAAACGGTGTGAATGTGAATGGAAATCAAGAATTCATTAATAAAAATTCTAACAACAATCATCATTTGATTTCGCTGAAAACCACAACAAAAAATGGAACCGTTGCAAGGTAGATATCTTTATTTTTATTTATTGATAAACCTATCTGACTAACCAAATATTTTTTTTGTACTTAATAACCATAAATTAATTTTTTTGATAAAAATAAACCTACTGCCTTAAGTAATTGTTTTGAAAATAATTTGTGATCTTATGCCGTAAGATATTTAAAAATACAATGTGTATAGCGTCAGAAGAGCGATCTTCAACAGCTCCGGTATGGTCTAGTGGCTAGGATACCTGGCTTTCACCCAGGAGGCTCGGGTTCGATTCCCGGTACCGGAATTTGTTTTTTGTCTTTTTTTTTACTCTCTGTTTAAAGTAATCATTAAATCTTCAGTGTTTTTTTTTTGTAAAAAAATTAAAAACGATAACACAAAATTTTAATTTGAATATTTTAATTAATAATGTTGAACTGGGCTGTTTTTATATTTTGATAAACACAATATCAGCACGACGTTATCTGAAAGGCCACTTTTTAATAGAAAGATAGCGAAAAATTATGTCTCTATCAGTGTTCATTTTAAATATTTTTCCGTAGATATGAGTTAACTATTTATTGATTCTGACATCATTGATTAAAATGTAGGTATAGCGGAACTCAACCAATTCTGGAGAGCGCGTATTTTGCTATTCTATTATTTTTTTTAAATTAATTTTCTCGAAATGAACGCAAATTTAGATATTTTCCATGAAAAAATTGAAGGTCATATAAAACAATTAGGTAATAATTTTCAGATCACCAACCGCCGTGATTATGTGGACCTAGTGCCCATTGATATTTTCAGTTTATTGTTAACAACGAAGTTAACAGCCAAATTACCACAATCGATCTTGCAATATTGGAAAAAATCATTTTTTCAACCTGTCACAGTCGAGAAACGAACCCGAACTTTTCCACAGAAACGAACCCGAACTTTTCGTGGAAAAGTTCGGGTTCGTTTCTCGACTGTGACAGGTTGAAAAAAATGATTTTTTCCAATATTGCAAGATCGATTGTGTAATTTGGGTGCTTTTCCAATTACCTATAAATTAATATTATTATTAACAAATACCTACTATATACTAGTAGGGCTTGAGAATAGCCGAGCGTGTAGCAATGCTGTTGTTTACATGGCGCTGCTATGGTTCCTCTATTACAAGTCCCCAGTTCCCGGGTTCTAGTCCAAGAGCTGGTAAAAGTTTGGATTTTCAATTTATTCTTAAAAAAAAATAATGAATTGAAAATATGAATTGGTGCTAGGCCCAAATAACCTTAGCCGTTGGTGGTCTTTAAAACACATTACTATACTAGTATATAACCGGTGAGGCATGAACGTACTTCATGCGCCGATGATTCCGTACATCATTCGTTATAGTTTTCTTATAATCTTTTTTCCATACCCACTACAAAATAGCGGCTTTACATGCATGTAAAGTGACTTTTGACAGGCAGGTGTGCGGGAACGTGTCTTTCTTACACTAGTGTGGAAAAGCAAACCATTCCCAGAGAGATTTATGTTTATTCGCCCTGATCCGTCCCGCCAATACCTACTGACATCTACTGTCGGCCTACTATAGATATGAAGTTGGCGACACAAAATGAACTGTCAAAATTTTTTGAAAATACTGAAAATGTGTGAGGAGCAACTATTTTATAGTAGGTATGGCAAAATATACCATATATATCTCGTGCGTAATGATAACTCGCTCGTTTTTTATCATACTGTCACTACTCGCCAGTAATATACATCATGACGCCTCTAGATATACAATCTACTATTATTATCTTTAAAGTGGACCCTTTCCAACGATATACCACATGCTAAAAAACTTTTTTTTTAATTATTACTTTATTGGCTGCAGAACACGCAAAATCAAACCGGCTTGTCAAATTTCATTTTCCTGTACGAATAATCGTTTAGCAGACGGACGGAAGGACACCAAAAGGGTTCCGTTTTGTATACTATTTTGACACGAAACCCTAACAAAATGCGTTCGCATTGCGATTTGCAAAAATGTTTTCGTTTTGAAAAAACTGAATGATTTGTAACAATTTGCAGTTGTCAAAAATCGCTACGGTTGACAATCACTGACCTAGCTTTTATTATGACATTTATACTCATCAAAAGATCATATTGTATAATGGAATGAATGAACCCATAATTTTGTGTTATTATACCCATAAGTTAATGCATAGCACCTTTGTTATTCAATGCCAGTTATATTGCTATTAATTATACTTATAGTTGCTATTTGCTAATGATATTAATACTATTTAAAATACTTTAATTTGCATTTATATAGCATGGAACATGAATAATAAAAGGTTTGTTCTTTTGAAAGCAATTGTGACATCAAAGTAAATAAAGATATTTGAGCACGCAACCGGTGGATAACAATTATGAATTAGTCCAACTGTGGTTCGCGAGCCAAATGCGGCTCTGCAAGACTTTTTATCGTGGCTCAACTAATTTGTTATTTTTTTAAATTTCTTAATCTTGTAAATACAAATACTTACACCTTTTCCAAAAGGATATAATAAAATAGAAAATACATTTAATCACTTTTCTCGCTAAAAAAAGGTGTTTCAGAATCTGATATTCCTCCTGCAGCCATCCAATAACTACTTAATTGTCAAAATAAATACATTTTTTGAAATAGTTCATTGCGGAACATAGTTTGGGAATTGAAAATTTTTATTGGAAGAGCAGCCATTTTACATAATTGATACCTGCAAATATCGGAAAAAATCATTTTGACAACCATAGTCACATTTAGGACTCTAACCTGAACCTTTCCACTGTCGCGGTGGAATGAGCTTACAATTACTCAACCGTGACATGATTACCAATCTAACATTTTCCATATATTCAAAAGAAGATTTCCACTACATGCGAGTGTCATTAATTATAGCTATAGGTTGTAGATGTGAATCATCGTAGTAGCGAGAGCTATTCATGTAGGTGAAATTAATTCAATATAGTTTGGGAAACGCTGGTGCGTAGAGTAATAAATCATTGTTTTTGACAGATTCCAGTGGTACCATAGACTAAGTACCTATAGGCTTCTTTTAAATCAATTCCAATATCCAGGTAAATGATAAAATCAAACGATTTTTTAACCCCTTATATCCACAACAATATTAGTCACATAACAATTAGAGGTGAAAATAATATATATCAGACAGCCAAGCTGCCATGATTTGTATAAGCTATATCTAAGAAAAAATCAAATGACCACTGTCGGGACTTGAACCCGAAACTCCCAGTTTCCGGCTAGGTGAGTTACCAATTTCTCCACAGTGTCCGAGAGTGGTAACTGATCCCCTCTTATATATAGCAATTTCAGATATGAAAACTCACTACATGCGAGAGCTGATTATTTAAATAATCTACAATGCACAATACTGTACACAAGAACTCAAACCTTTGTTTATTTATCTAATATCCAGGTAAAAACTTAAAATAAAATATAATCAAAACTGCTTGAAAGTCTATTGGTTCTTAAGTCTTTTCCTGAATAGAATGATTTAAAAGAAGGCTAGGTAGTTACTCTATGGTACCACTTGAGTCTGTCCAAAACAAGATGGAATTCGATTAAAAGAACGGACCTTTTACGAGCATATCTAGTGAATGCCGTCACTATTCTATCTATTATGAATGTAAACACGTATTTGAGAGCTCAAACGACTTTTTTTTCTAAAAATGCCATTGATGAAAAGGCGGATATAAACCAGACATCCAATAAAGTAACAATAAATATTATAACTTATTTGCATGCTTCGCGTTATGAACATAAATATCGACAATAATATACAGGCTGCAATACAATGTTGTGGCGTATTGTAAAAATTTAATTTTGTCCATCATTTGAATTTAGTATTACGTAATCTTGAAATATATAAAAAAATCTAAAAGGTTATCTGCACTGTAAGAAATGAGAAGGCCGATTAAATAGATTATCGATGGTCCATTTGTAGCCAGCGATTAATCTGGTAATAGGCACACAAAGAGACAATGGCGTCGCAAACGGGTATCGTCTGCATATCGCGTAGATTCCATAAAAACACTTTGGGCATGCGTGGTTGCTAATTTTACATTAATTTGTTTTGTATTCATCCATTTTATATATGTAACTATACATTTTATTTTGTAATTTTTAGACACTTTATTGGAATATTACACAAATTATGTAATTTTAATTTACTTTATGTAAAAATCACAAATTTGTTTAACTTTAAAGTAAAAGTCCAAGTTTTTATGAAGTTTTCTGTGTAAAAATAAATAATAATGTAAAATCACTTAGAAAATCGAGCGAATTGTACCTTAACTTTCAAAGTATTTTTACATCCATTTTTTACAGTGTGGGCCTTGATACGAGGCACGTGGAGTATCATTTGAAAGAACTTTTTTTTAAGGATCTCAAAACTTTTTTTCGGAATTTTATGTTAAATTAGTTTTTGAGATTCTCCCGAAAACGCGTCTGGAAAACTGCTTCCTCGTGTTGTATCTATTATATTTATTATATTTTACGAACATTTGATTTTAGAAGATAAATAAAGTGGATGTATTTTTTATTATTTGTGTTTAACGGTATTTACATCAGCTGTCTGTAGCCAGGATACAGACATGCCCAATTTTTTTAGAAAGAAAACCATGGCAATATGCGATAAACACTATAAAATGTGTTGGTTAATGAAGGTCAATGACAACCATGGAAGCGCGTGCTTTTTCTCATTAACTTAGCTGTCCGCAGTATGTTTAACCTTTGACCTCCGACCATCGTTGAGCGCTCTATATATGCAATGAGTTTGTATCTCTGCTGTATAAATATCTTCTCCTTTTTTATCATAATGAATAGCTAACGTTTAAATGACAATTTGATTTGACTGACAGGGCATTATTACGTTTAAATACATTTAACCCAATTTTATCATTTCGAAATAAATTGTCATTTTGTTCTACATCAACAAGATACCTATTTTATACTAACACTTTCTAGTTATGGAAAACATTAATGCGTTAGAGAAAATCGTTTCACTTAAAATGAAACATCCACTGAGCAAAAACATACATCGCCAACAATAATGACTAGCAATATTTCAATTTAAAAAAATACTGCAATTCATTTTTTTAAATTAAAATATTGATGTTGCCTTGAATAAAAAACACCAAAAAATTGTCACTAGCTCACGTTTTATAATTAACACTATACGGAATACAATGATCCATAATGTACATGACAGGACACAGGTCGTACTTTAATGTATAGTAGTGGCTTCACAAGCGACGTAATAATGCTATTTCTATAGCTATTTATCTCTGTTCTGAGGTGCATACTACGTATATGCAGTTACAAATAGGTGCATAAGACAGATATAGATGCAAATGAGAAGTGCATTGTTTTTACGGAAAGACCTTGATTGCGTACGCAAAGATACGCATCGGACAGACAGTCCTCGCGAGGTCACCACGGCTGCTTTGTTTCCACTACGCATGTGCAAACACCTTAAACTATATGTTAATAAGTAACTTGAATATACATAAATTGATTTGCGTACTTTTATAAAACTGCGTTGGAACTGAAATCATCTTATACAGGGTGTTTATTAAACATACGGCAAAAATTCAAGGGGTTATTCCCTGGACTATTCTAAGAATGTTTTGTCCTTTGATGATTTTTGAAAAGCCGCTTTGTTTCGAAGATCAGGGCGTTAAAAGTTTGTCTACAAAAACATTATTTTATTACATAAATACAGTAAAGCTTCTTAATCTACAAGAACTGCTGAAAATTCGACTACCTGCACCAGGTCTGCTGCATAAATTCAATCTTCTCATTGGCTGTCGAACTCTTTCAAAAACACCAAAAACAAGTCACGACCGAAACTATTTAGTCGAGCTGTGGACATAAGCTGCAGACGATAGTTGTTCAACAGAAAAGTCAAAAGACGATCGATGCGGTTTTATGATTTTTTTGTTGTACAACTATAGTGTCGATACAGTAAGTGCAGTCTCATCTGATCCCATAATTTGACAAGCAACTAAACAGTTGTGCGATTAAAAATTGTTTGTATGCGTCGGTCCTTAGTTACGAGCGTTTCTCGTAGATGATTTATTAATCACTAGCGGCCCGTCCCGGCTACGCCCGGATGGTATGAAATTATAATTAGATTATGTACACAAACCTTCCTCGTTTATCGCTCTTTCTATTAGTGAAAACCGTTTCAAAATCGTTTGCGTGGTTTAGAAAATTGTGTTTTAAAGACCACCAACAGCTAAGGTTATTTGGGCCTAGCACCAATTCATATTATCAATTCATTATTTTTTTTTAATAATAAATTGAAAATCCAATTGACACTTTTACCAGCTCTCGGGCTAGAACCCGGGAACTGGGGACTTGTAATAGAGGAACCATAACAACGCCATGTAAACAACAGCATTGCTAAACGCTCGGCCATTCTCAAGCCCTGCGTGGTTTAGAAGAAGTAAGCGGAGAAACAGGCAGCAGCAGGCAGCGACTTTGTTTTATACTATTTAGAGATCTTACTGTAATTTTCGCAAACGACAGCACCAGGCTTAAGCCCATTCTTTTTTCTAAGTTTTCAGTGTACGTCTATGTATGTTGTTTTCTAAATCATTGCTGACTTTCGTTTACACCCTGTACAATGAACAAATAACCCTTCAATATTACTAATTGGAACTCTGAGAATTGTCTATACTTACGATGAATTGTTGATTTTGCCATATTTTTTTCGAGCGACGTGAATCACAGCATTGAAATTAAGGTATTTCCGTTTGAGGCAGCTCGCGATTCTCGCATCTGGTGTGCATTTATCCTTATTTGTATCGCTTTGGGCTACAATTGTGACGTAGATACGCTGTACGACGACGCTCTGTTTTCATGCATATCGACGTCGAACGTCGGCGGAAATACGTTACGTAGTATTTCCTGTCTTGCGTAAGGAAACGTCACGGAAATGTACAAACAATACGAGGAAAACTCGTCCTGTATTGCGGTAATAGAGTATTCTTTTTTAAACCGACTTCAAAAAAGGAGGATGTTCTCAATTCGGCGCAGGTCTGGGAACTTAGCCCCGAAAAATGAGGGGCGGGGGTGTGGCATGGCCCAATCGTTTGCCCATCTTAGGACCATGTTTGACCACCCATCATTTTTGTTTAACCATCTATTGTTATCTTTTTATTGACGAATTAATTTTCCGGGGCCAACTTCACACAGCCCTGAAAAATTTGCAAAATGAAATTTAAGTAGTGCAATCGTTAGACCATCGTTGAACCATGTTAGACCACCAAAAATTTTCATTTGACCACCCTTGGAAAGAAAGGTATTTCAAAAAATCGTTTTTTTTTTATTTTTGGCCGGAGCCAAGTTCACCTGGCTCTAAAATTCACTTTCGTTCACTATTCAAAAAGAACGCAAAATGCGCCTAAAGAAGTTTTCACTCCAAAAATGGTGGTTTGAGAATAGCCGAACGTGTAGCAATACCGTTTTTATATGGTGTCATAGTTTCTCATTACAAGCCCCCAGTTTCCAGGTTCTAAGCTGGTAAAAGTGTCGATTGGGTTTTCAGTTATATAATATATAATTAAAAAAATTCGACTGATGACCAGTCCTATACTTCCCACCTAGTAAATATTTGCAAAAAATAAACACTCTTTTTTTTTATTCTTTGACTAGGCCCAAATAACCTTAGCTGTTGGTGGTCTTTAAAACACAATTTAATTTTTATTCTTTGAAAAAAGCATGGCCCTCTTTTTTGTTTGGTGATCTACTGATGGCTAACTTAATATAGCAAAAATCATGGTTACCTTGATTTACGTACAATTTTTATTTTTTTTTAGTAAAATATTTTTTTTCTCGAAAACTATACATTTTAGAGAAAAAAAATATATACATTTTTTTCATATTATAACATCTAGAATTCATTTATATTTTTTTTTACCTATGTTAATACGTGACATTGAGAACGTTTTTTTGAATATCTCAGGATCCACTGAACCGATTTGACTCAAAATCTAATCAGATCTAAGTTAAAGGCTGATAAACACAATAGAACAATCGGCATGCCCGTATGTTGTTCCGTTCTTAAGATATCGAAGGCGAAAAATTGACCACACACACACACACACACATACACATACAGACATCAGTTAGAAAATGATCTTAAACGATTGCTAGGGTCTCAAAACGTGAAGATCTGTAAAAATATTTTTTTCGGACTAAATCCATTACTTCCCTACCATAGTAGAAGTGGGAAGTAAAAATAATAAATTAAATAAATTAAAAATATGAATTGGTGCTAGGCAGCTAGGCCCAAATTATCCAGGCTGTTGATGGAGCGTGATCGTGTATTGTTTATTTACAATGAACTATCTCTATTTATAGTATTGTTGAGTTACAATAACTGATTGTTATAAATGATACAGCGCCTAATGAACTATGACAGTACGCACTCAAAGTACAAACTGGCACAAATTATCATACCTAAATGTAGATGAATAGAGATGTACTATAAAATGTACAACACATGTTATTCAGTTGATGTAAATAATTCATTTCTATTCTTGAACGCGCTACAGTATGACATTCAACAGATCAACTAGTTAATATGGACCGAGAGCTAGTGACAATTTTTTGGTGTTATTTATTCAAGGTCTTATTTTTGTGAAGATGTTGAGGGATGCATATAAAAGGCCCTGAGTAAGGGATTCTGCTAGATAGCGGTATGGGAGGGATACAGACCGTCCCCAACATGTAACAAAAAAAAATGGTCACAATTATTATTGCTTCAAGGCTGAAATTGTTTGTATAGCTTGTCGGTGACCCAATAATGCCATTATAATGTTTGCAGATCGATTTGTTAGTATTAAAGGGGTGGTAGATCACCCTAAACGTATCATGTACCCGGCGAAATTTATATTATTAGTTCAATGTTCAAATTTTAATATGTTGTTACGGCGACTGTTTCAAACATACCTATATTTCAATTTGCAGAACAAAATGTCGGTATTAACCGGCTCTCTTAGAGGGAAACTTGCTCGCCTAGGTGTTTATATCGTTCTGCAAGGGTGTTAATACCGACATTTTGTTCTGCAAATTCAAATGTATGTTTGAAACAGTCGCCGTAACAACATATTAAAATTTGAACCTTGAACTAATAATATAAATTTCGTCGGGTACATGACACGTTTAGGGTGATCTGCCACCCCTTTACTACTGACCAATCGATCTGCAAATATTATAATGGCATTATTGGGTCACCGACAAGCTATATAAACAATTTCAGCCTTGAAGCAATAATAATTGCGACCATTTTTTTTATACATGTTGGGGGCGGTCCGGCATCCCTCCCATACCGCTATCTAGCAAAATCCCTTACTCATGGCACTTTAATATGCCACCCTCAACATCTTCACAAAAATAAGGCCTTGAATAAATAACACCGAAAAATTGTCACTAGCTCTCGTCTACTAGTAGTGTAAACCAATGACAACTTTATTAACTTTCCTGCGCCTTTGGATGCGCAGTAGTAGACCAGCAATCCAGTTGTTTATGTCGATGGTTTTATCTACGCATGCGACAGTAATGTATTATTTATTGTTGCGACCTTCGCACACATACAAGGAAGACACGGGGCGACAATTTACATCTGCAAAACAATACACAGCTGATGATGATGATGTCTTATTCGTTTCTCTGTGGTGTCTTGTCATATCATTAATTTACAGATGTACAACAATAATGTCAACGCTAATTTGCATAAGTCGACTCGCAATTAGTCGTTTAACTCGAAGTGCATTTCGTGCAGAAATTAATTAACCGACGAGTATATTGTTTCAAACTTAAAGCTGCAGGACTTGAGGTGGTTGAAGGTAGGGGAGGAGGGGGCTAGTTGTCACAAGTACTAGTTGTCTCAAGTATTGAAACTCCAACTTGCGGTGTAATAACGAATTACATGAATATGGTCGGTAAACCAGTATGTTAGAAGGGGACACCACAGAAAGTTTAAATGATTTTCGACAGTTATTGTGTATGTGAGAAATCTTTCTTTAAAACAGATATAGCTAAGTAAATTTTTAGAAAATGGTTAATCATCATTTATCTTATTTTAACAAAGTCATCCAAACATGACAATGGTATGGTCGTGTAAACAACATTATGCACTACTGAAATATAAGATGATTTTTAGGTTATCTTTTGCCATGTTTTGTAGTTTCACCTCAAATTAAATTATTCGCATTGGGGGCTAGTTGTCACAATGAACAAAAATGGGTGCAGTGCACAAACTGTCGATATTGTGGGCTCATGATAAGTGTGCTGATGACAATGTGCTGTTCTATTTATGTATTAATTCTAATTCGGACGATGATTTATAAATCCTACAACTACGATTTTGATTTTTTGATTTTACTTTTGTTTTGTTTACATTTTTTCTTTTCAGAATTCAATTCAATTCCTAGAGCTATGTTTTTAACGCTATATTTTCTAATTATCTTTGTTTGTTGTTTATTTTTAATTATATCTTTGTTTTTGTACGGTTTAACAAATGAGACAACTAGCCCCCTTGTCGGGGTAAGTTGTCAATGTGAATTAAAATTTCTTTCGGGTTCATATCCCGACTGTGACAACGGTTGATAATAAAAATTTTTCCCAATAGTGCAGAGATAATTATATAATTTGGCTGAAAAATATAACTTCACATATTTCTTATTAATGTTTTACAAAATATTGTAAAAGAATATTACTTAATTTCAATAAAAATTGGAGACTTTATTAAATCCAATAATATCAAAAAATATTCCGCCTAAAATCAAAATTGTGACAACTAGCCCCCTCCTCCCCTAGTTGTCCAGTGGACCGTCGTCCGTCTGATACAAAAGTATATAGCTTACGACCGTATTCATAGTTAACCCTTCTAATGTGATAGAACTATGTAGTACCGACTTACGGCCATATTCATAGTTAACCCTTCGAATGTGATAGAACTATGTAGTACCGACTTACGGCCATATTCATAGTTAACCCTTAAGTAGTAAGGGACACTTATTCATACACTCAAATCGAATATGCGTTTCATAGTCAAAATTGACGCCTGTAAGGGCCCTTACAACACCCTCACCTTAAGGGTGGATGGTATGTCCCTTAAGTGTCGAAAAAGTAAAAACAGTAAAACACATGAAAAACACGCATTTATATCAATAAATTATAATTTAAAAAAACTAAAAAACACGTTTTAATGAACTAAAATGTAATAAAAAGTAATTAATTTTATTGTAAAAAATCGTGGGGTGGTATGAAAATATGATACAAAGCACCCCACGCTTTTTTACAATAAAATTAATTACTTTTTATTACATTTTAGTTCATTAAAGCGTGTTTTTTAGTTTTTTAAAATTATAATTTATGACGCCTGTAAGGGCCCTTACATCACCCTCACCTTAAGGGTGGATGGTATGTCCCTTAAATGTCGAAAAAGTGAAAACAGTAAAACACGCATTTATATCAAAAATGACAACTAAACACAATCGGTCTGCAGTATGACCAATTACTGTTCTAAAGGAAAAAATCATGGAGGTTTACTATAATTCTTCCCTCACTCAAGGAAATGACTATGAAACGCTCCTTTGAATAAGGTGCCCTCAGCACTTAAGTGACCCTCAGCGAAAGGACCCTTATCACTTACCTTAAGGGTTAACTATGAATATGGGCATTATAGTGCTTTTGTGAAAGTACAGTCTCACTCATAGGTCTCACTGCTCTCACACACGATCAAATAGCATCAATACGTATTTGTATAATACGCACAATTCCATAGTAATCGAGAAATGATCGTGGCAACAGCGCTGACTGCGTGCAGTAGCATTTATTATTATTATCGCCGCGGTAACACATTGCTGACATAGATAATAATATCTCGGTAACGACGTGGTCAATAATTTTCATTTTTTTATGAAGTCTGTGACTACCTATAATATACGATTATTATAACATATCAAATTTTCATGAAGTTTCTGCAATACGTTTGGAATTTAAACCAAAAAATGTTCATGCAAATCTGTGTTAAAATTGCGAAATTTTGATTTCGTTTTTTATAAAAACGGCGTGGTCAATTTTTTAAAATAATTATGCTCATATGATTTGTATTCAGTCAATGAATAATTAAGTAAAGTTTTATTAAAATCCGGCTTCGTCCGGGTGCCAAGAATTTATGATTTATTATCCTCCCCCCGCGAGAATTGCTCCTCCTGTGAAGCAAAGTCGGGCTTGTGTTGTTTATAATGTTAGTAGGATTCCGCCAATACGCTAAAATGCAAAAGAATTTCAGAGTTACGTTTTGTTACTATCCCACAGAAAGGAAGGATTTCCAGTTATAAAATCCTTGATTAAGAATATCCGATCGCACCATGACGACGTTTATTTTTCATAATATGATAATTTTATGTTCTTTTTAATGAACACAATTTTTTCCGAGCGTTTTTAGTGGTCACAGCAATTAGACCGAGGACAGTCGATTTAAATTGCGATATTATTTCGGTCGTTTCCGTCACCGAATTTATAATAGTATAAACAGCCGTGAGAAATTCGCTCCCTCAACTGTTTTAATAGTCCACACGCGGCGCTCCTCCGGCTGTTTAGCACCGTCAATTGTCATTCTAGCTAATCCAAGATGCCTTCACTCAGCGATCATCATTTGTTATTTGTGTGAACTTGCACTGGATATTGTTTTGGTCACGCGAAATTAAATGGATTAAGATCGATTGAGAAATGCCACGGTTTAGGACCAGTTGTGCAAAGCTTTCCCGCGCTCATTAGTAAAAACAAGCTATGATAATGGTAACAGATCCACACAACTAACGCATCTGCTTGTAAATATATGTTAACCGAATGATAATTAAAAAATATACCTATACCGAAATAATAATATAACATTTGTTAAGTTAGGATTTGCTGTAAAATAGAAGACTACCAAATATTCAATTCATCTTTCGTTTAAGGTCAGACTCAACGGTCTCAATCCATAAGTTTCATCAAGAGATTATTTACTAAATTGACCAATTACACGAGACCTTACACAACTCAAATAGTTCTTATGTCCATCTACCTATTCATTATACAGGGTGTTAAGAAAAGAGTGTAACATATTTAAAGAGGTAATAGTATGGACCAAAATAAACAAAAAAGTGTTAGTAAACATGGGTCCGCAAAGTAACGGTTCCGGAGATATGGAAGGTTTTTCAAACATTTATTTGCAATTATTTATTGCTTATTTATTATGTACAAGCAAACAAAAGAAGCTTCTAGAAAAACCAGAAAACAAGCCGTGAGGTGGGTCGTTTATTAGAACTAAAGTGCGACCCTTGAGGTCCACACGACGAACTTCCCAGTTTGATAAATATTTAATAATAATAATTAAATTAGATATTACACAGAAAAGTTATCATTTTAATCATTAAAACATCAATAATTAAAAAAAAAAAAAAAAAAAATAAAACGGCTGAACCGATTTTTATAAAATTTATGTCGGATCAAAATGACGTTAACACGCCTCGATTGACACCCTTACGAAGTCGATATAATTTTTTATTCGCGAGATATTTAAAATCTACTTTTTTGGAGGTTATTTTGTTAAGAAAAAAGAACGGCTGAACCGATTTTAAAAAAATTCCTTTCAGATCATATTTACGTTAATACGCGTCGGTTGGCACCCCAACGTAGTCGATATCATTTTTCGTTCTCGAGATTTCGTCTTAGAAAGAAATGGACACATACGTACGTACGTACGTACGTACGTACACACACACACACACATACACACACACACACAGACATCTTTCTAAAAGTAGTGTAAAAATAGTGTAGTGACCTTGAAATATAAAAATTTTTTTTCCTTTTTGATTTCGATTTTCGGACCCATTACAATAACTTCCAGTGGGAAGTTAATAAACATAAGATGTTCAAAGTGCTCTCCTTCCATTTCCAAGCAGGCACGGCATCTTTGTCTGAAAGATATTCGAATTCTTTATTTCGCAAAATATCAGCCAACTATGATAAGAAAATGCAAGTTTTTGCAAAATAAAAAGATGTCGTGTCTGCTTCGAAATGGAAGGTGGGCACTTTGAACATCTTATGTAACTTTATTTTCTGGTTTTTCTAGAAGCTTGTTTTGTTTATTTGTACATAATAAATAAGTAATTAATAATTGCAAATATAAATGTTTCAAAAAAGAAAACCTTCTATATCTCCGGAACCGTTACTTTGCGGGCCCATGTTTACTAAATTTTTTTTGTTTATTTTGGTCCATACTATAACCTCTTTAAATATGTGTAACACTCTTTTTTTAACACCCTGTGTATTTCAGTTTACTATTATTTCTCAAGATAATCCAGTTTTAGGTTATTTAAGATTTATGCACATTTTTCAAATTAACTATAAAATGGAAAATGCATCTGTCTGTCACACAAAAACTCTCCAATGGTGAGCCTTGGCGTCATGAAATTTATTGTGCTTGACAAATCCGGATGAATGTCATCGTTCCCTTACCGATTTATGAACGCTCCGGGCGAAGCCGGGCCGGGCAGCTAGTCTACATCAATTTGATCCAGTTATAGATTAGCACTTGAACCACAATGCCACTTTTATGTAACGTGAATTTGATTGTGGCAATTAATATATAAAAACTCGGGTCGCAGTGCCAAACCCTGCCGACAATATAGTGTATTTGCAAATACAGGCCTTGTGGCTTTAATACGCGAACTTAAGTTTGTTTTTGGACAAAATAAAAAATTTAACCCCTTAATACATCCCTTAAAATAATATTTTTTTCTTAATTTCAATATTATTATCAATGCAACCTCTGTACCACATTAAATACACCCTTTCATAAGTAAATCCGTATCAACAAACCAGTGTTTTCATAAAATTTGAAAGTCCGGTCCTGTCGGGCCGATTTTATTAAAATTTTAGCAGCACGTTTTAATCTTTACTAAAGAGTTAAATTTCAATTTTGAAACGATTCTGACAAATTTTTCGGTATTTTTGGGCCCCAAAACTTTTTGGAACCCCTAAATACAACCCTGAAAATGGTCCGATCGGGCCCATTTTAAATAGGCTTCTTGCGGTGATGGGTTCCAATGTGTGTACCAAATTTCGTTTCAATCGATTAAGTCTGTCGAGAGTTATCGTGTACACACATATATATATAAATATATATATATATAAATATATAAATATATAAATATATACATACATATATATATAAACATTTGCAAAAATGGTGCCAAATTGTTCAGGAGGCTATGAAACGTCGAGAAATTTTGGTCCGACCCCTAGGTCCCGCCATCCGACCGACGCCAATAGTGTATGTGCCATATTATGGCAAATACACTAAAAAAGAATATATTCGAAACAGATGGTTTGCGTATTGTATTTTTTTAGGTGAAGGTCCATAATTGATTTGTTGGCATTGTGCTGTTTTTATTTGCGAAACCTATTTTTATTCTTGTTATTTATAAATATTATATTAATTATGTCGTTCTGAATACCAAAGCTGATTTAAAATTAGTTAACAATTAGATTAACAATCAATATTGTTATTACTTCCTATACTGTACAAATTCACTATTTTAGTGAAATTAACATAAGGACATCAGACGATATTAATCGTCATAACATGCCCTTATTAATTATTGTAGAAAGGCTACATAAGAAAAATTTAAATGCACCGCCGGGAATCGAACCCGGAACACCCAATATCGCGTCGGGCAAGTTTTCCAGTTACTCTTGCCCGACGCGATATTGGGTGTTCCGGGTTCGATTCCCGGCGGTGCATTTAAATTTTTCTTATGTAGCCTTTCTACAATAATTAATAAGGGCATGTTATGACGATTAATATCGTCTGATGTCCTTATGTTAATTTCACTAAAATAGTGAATTTGTACAGTATAGGAAGTAATAACAATATTGATTGTTAATCTAATTGTTAACTAAATAAGATACTGTAAGTAATTTTCTCGCAAATAATTGAAATGATTTAAAATTGTTTTGTGGAATCATTTATAAAAAACAAAAGACATTGAATCAAATGGTGCGTCTGGTTTATTAATAAAATATGTTAATTTACTTGGAGATATTGAAATAAATTAGTTTTTTACGAGAATTTTTCGTTTTGGAAATTTTACGAATTTTTACATTTTTATTCGATTTAAATTTTAATTTTAAAGAGCTAGAATTGTACGTAAGTAATCATAATATATTATGCTGCAGTTCATCGTGATATGCTTTTTTGGTCAATTATTTTTTGGGTACCTATATACACTGTAAGAAATGAGAAGGCCAATTACATAGATTATCGATGGTCCATTTGTAGCCAGTGATTAATCTGGTAATAGGCACACAAAGAGACAATGGCGTCGCAAACAGGTATCGCCTGCACATCGCATAGAGTCCATAAAAACACATCGCGCATGCGTGGCTACTAATTTTACATTAATTTGTTTTGTATTCATCCATTTTATATATGTAACTATACATTTTATTTTGTAATTTTTACACACTTTATTGGAATTTTACACAAATTATGTAATTTTAATTTACTTTATGTAAAAATCACAAATTTGTTTAACTTTACAGTAAAAGTCCAAGTTTTTATGAAGTTTTCTGTGTAAAAATAAATAATAATGTAAAATCACTTAGAAAATCGAGCGAATTCTACCTTAACTTTCAAAGTATTTTTTTACATCCATTTTTTACAGTGCATAATGGATACTTCATTAGTTTTATTTTGTTTTTATTTTTGACGCTAATGACCTTAGTTGTAAATGTTATAATCTAAATATAATCTAATCCTGGATACTTACACGATATATCTAAGTACCTACTGAAAAATAATGTTTTTGTAGTGAAAAGCTAATCACTTTTTTTCTTTGTTTCAGGTAAGCGGAGTTCCGTTTATTTAGTTATGTTATAGCATAATCGTATGTAAGTAAAAAATAAACAATTATTTTAATATAATCATAGATTAATTTAATAATTTTATATTCAAAAATCGCGAGATACAACTAAAGTATTTTTTTGCCATACCCACTACAAAATAGCTACTTTCGATGTATGTATAGCGGCCTTTAATGAGTCCTTTAACAGTGCAGAAAATAACGGTTGCCATAGCAAAGTAAGTATTTTGCAGTGGGTATGGCAAAAAATACCATATATATGTCTCGTACGTACTGGTATTGCAGCTCGTGTGACTGTAAAAACTCGCTATCGCTCGTTTTTACATACTGTCATCGCACTCGCCCTAATATGCCCCATTACGTATCTAGACACATAATAGCTACTATTATAGTTTTTTTAAATCTTTAATTATCTTATCCGTAAAGACGCCCATATAGTTGGCCCATCGTGTGAGCAATGCCCTCAAACCTTCAAAACTCATCAACCTTGTAAAGGTTGATGACAGTCTAAAGGTACGTGCAGTACGCAGCTGAGATTCTAGATGGTAGCATGTATGGTAGATGGTGGCTGAAATTATACGAGCTTATAGGTTTGCACAACGAAGCTATGATATAGCATTGATACAAGCTTAAGTTGCGTTTGAAATGTCAGATAGCGAAGACGAATATTTGTGCTCTTCTGCTATACCTAAAGTGGTATATTTTAAATACAAATTTGGGTATAGGAGCTATCGTGTCCACCCTATTAATAGAAAACGATCTAAACATGGCGAATTTCATCATTTATATCAAGAATTAAAATTTTACCCAAACCGGTTTTTTTAATATTTACGTATGGAACCTAACACTTTTAAATACGTCTTAGAAAAAACTCAATACAAATTAAATAAAAACTGGCAAAATTTCACTTATTAAACTAGTCACATCCATTGCGAAACTTGTAACGGCCATTTGACAGTTGTCACACGTTGATTGTAGTAGTCAGCGCGCTGAAAGAATGGTGAGATACATTCTTGAATCTAGCAGCTCTTATAACAGCGCTTATACCTGCTACACTCACTGCTTCATTGTGTACGCTCGCATATATAACAATGCATCAATTTAAGCAAGCCCTGCTATGATCTACGCTACCATCCAGAATCCCACACGTACCTTTACGCTGGATCAGGCATATCGTATACAAACCATTAAGATTTTTAGCATCAAAATTCATGATCTGTCCCACAAATATTTGCTATAGTGATCAGTATCGTCAAACTCTTCAAAACGCATCGAACGTCTAAAATCTACGGATTAGTAGTAGCGTCAAAATTCATCGGTCCCATAAATGTTGACTGTAATGATCAGTATACCGTCAAACCCTTCAAAACGCATCGATCGTCAAAAAGGTGTTGGGGACGTCCCACATACGATCGAACAATCGGCCAGGTCGTAAGGTAAACAGATCTGAAGGTGCGTACAAGACGTGTGTACGCATTTCATGTATTTACGACCGGACAGATAGACATACCTCACATAAGTGACTTGCGGGTCGCGCAGCTATACTGGTCTAGTGACTAGTGTTGTCTTAACCACGATACGTAGCTATGAGAGAATTGTTTATACAGGGTGTAAATTCGTTTTTGACACATGGGAAAATGATAAAATTCATCATTTCTGTTTTGGGCATCGTAAAATAGTCGCACGGGAATCGAATTGCTAATTTATATTTGAAGAGCGTTCTTAGAAAGATTGCAAACCGGAAAATAACAGAAAAGTTCTGTTCTTGGTTTACGCTTGAATTCTATTGAAATTAATACTCCTCGCGACCCGGAATAAAATAAAATACAAGAACACTAAGAAGTGTACAATTTTTAAAGAATTGAACCGACTTCAAAAAAGGAGTCAGAATGTCTCTAAAAATATTTTTTTTTTCGTTTTACAACCATCTTCTCTAACCTGTATTCAATTAGAAGTCGGCCTAAATAAATTCACTGTGACTATAATTATTAGATAAAGAAATTACTCCGCTGACTTTTAATTGAAAAGTTATACTCCTTAACCACCGAGGTAAAAGATATAGAAGATACATACAGTATACAACAACTTATACAAAATTGAAGCCAGGTTCGACGTCAGAGGGCCGAGTAAACATGGCGACAAAACACGGAATAAATTGAGAATATTATTCTCCTCTTCTTCCTCTTCTCACATATAAAGTGAGGGCCGAGTTACAATGGCGACTGGCTTCACTTTTAAATGCTTATAATCCCTCTATATCTTTTACCTCAGTGTCCTTAACATATACCCCGCGACTGGTACAACAACGACATCTATGAATCGAGGTACAAAGTTTTCTTGACGTGACTTCTAACGGAATTTCTTAGTTCAACAACTACCTGCAGTGGGGCGCAGGCATTGTTTAACGCTTTGCGTAAACTGACCCGGAGTCGAATAAAGAAATATATAACTTGTAAAAAAAGTAGGTGTGTGCTTATGACTACACGACAGAAGTGAAAACTTGATTATATGCAAAACATACATAATATTTTATTATTATAATACGTAATAATATAAAAACGTAATTCTTGAAACGATGCACTCCTTGTTAGATAGTAAACGTGTCTGATGACGACTGGAGCCGAGTATACACGATTCAGCGTCACCGACCCGAGCGTGACGGTTCACTTTCGTTCAATATTCAGAAAGAACGCAAAATGCGCCTAAAGAAGTTTTCACTTCAATAAAAGTAGATGTATATTTCTTTCTATAAAAACTATTTGTCTGAAAAATGATTCATCCTGTATATAAGTATACGCGCATACATAAATGTTTGTCTGTGTATTGTACACACGATACAGGCTGACATCATCGATATTTTTGTCTATAAGCGCTCTCGCGGATCGCGAGGTGAAACCTCCACTATAGGTGGGTACCGCAGCCGGTCGAATTAACGCGGCGTAAAGATACAACGCCGTCACACATGTAGAGCGTTTTTTGTGGCGGTAACAGCCGATTAATTATTTCAAATAACAATTTTAACTTTAATATCAAAAAAACAGTTGAGGGCAGTGTAGCCTAGTTGACAGCGTACTTGGTACCAGCCTCTAGACTAGATTATTTCATATCGTTATTTTATTACATAATGTTTTAAAAACTCAACAACCGTCGTATATATTCCAGTACTTAAATAACATTCAAAAATATCATATGTATAAAACAAGAAACTGTTTAGATCTGGAAATACCTTTATCAAAAACAGCAGTAGGTAAAACATCTTTTTTTGTATGTGGTCCAAAAATTTGGAATAGTTTACCTTCTGACCTGAGATTATGTAATATGAAAACTCTAAAAAAAAAATTAACGGATTATTTGTTGAATTAGTTAAATACTAAGTATATTTTTAATGTGTATTTGTTTTGTTTTGTTGTTTTGCTTCGTTGTTACATTTTATTGTTACATTTTATTGTTACATTTTTATATACTGTATGTACGTATTTGAAATTTGAAATTGAAAAGGGCAGACGTTTGACAGCCTGCTAAAGGCTTTTGTCTGTTCCTAAATAAAGATCTTATTATTATTATTATTATTATTATTGTCGTGGATTCGAATCTCACCTGCGCTCATGGCTGTTTTGTGATGTCATTTAGTTTTAAGTTAGTTGTTATTTAATGTAATTTAAGACGCTAACGATCTAAGTTGTCGAACGTCTAAAAATCAACAATATCAAACAATAAAAATATTTACAAAAAAACAACTGAGGGCATGTAGCTTAGTGGATAGCGTACATGGTACCAGCCTCTAGACTAGACTGTCGTGGGTTCGAATCCCACCTGCGCTCATGGATGTTTCGTGATGTTATTTAGTTTTAAGTTAGTTGTTATTTAATGTAATTTAAGACGCTAACGATCTAAGTTGTCGAACGTCTAAAAATCAACAATATCAAACAATAAAAATATTTACAAAAAAACAACTGAGGGCATGTAGCTTAGTGGATAGCGTACATGGTACCAGCCTCTAGACTAGATTGTCGTGGGTTCGAATCGCACCTGCGCTCATGGCTGTTTTGTGATGTCATTTAGTTTTAAATTAGTTGTTATTTAATGTAATTTTTAAGACGCTAATGACCTAAGTTGACGACGCGTTTATAATCTACAATAAATAAATAACAATTTTAACTGTTATATATAAAAAAAAAAGTTCTGAATTATTGTTATCGAAAAATAACAGTTTCGCCCGAAGCTAGTTTACTTGCACTTCATCAAAACCTGTCAACTCTGATTTGGCCATATCTCGAACATATTTTCTGATAATTTATCGGTTAGTTCGTGTGAATATCGTTTTTGCGGTATTAAAGGTATGCGGCATTTAATTTAGTCAGCGGTCACAGAAATCATCACAATTATCATTGTTCCTGTATTATACTTACTTATTATTTAATCAATCCTAAAAAATCAACTTTTTTTTAAATGCAAACCAAAGTTCATATAACTTTACCGGATGACGCAAAAAAACTGTATCATCGGAAAGTTCAAAACATTGATTTAATAATTAATTTAATTGGAACTTTTTGTAGCATCCAATAGAATTTTAAAATAGAGAGTGTTAAAGGATAATTAGTTCTTTACATGAGTTTGTTGCAATTAATTTGATCATTAAGAAAGAATTTGTTGTTCAAGAAAAATGATGTCAATTTTCGTAGAAATTTTTATGAGCGCGTTTTTTTGTATTATTGAAGTTTGTATTTATTTTTTTATTGACGTTCTAAGAATTTGATGAATTCCCCCAAAATATTATATTTTCCCTCAACCTACTTGATATGAAATAACGTTCCAAAAAGCGCTTTTATAAAATAGCACATTGTGTTACCATAGAGAAGAAGGTTGGCGTTGTGGAGTACCACCGAGCGAAGCGAGGGTAACATTCACACGAGTCGCAAAAGCCAACTTTCTGCCCGAGAAACACAGTATTTAACGAGCTTTTGATTTTATAAGATAAATAAAAATGAATGTCTAGGTATTCCTTTCCACGACAGCGTATACAATTATTTGTCTTTAACGGTATTCACTCATCTGTCTGTACCCGCGATACAAACATACCCATTTTTGAAGTTAAACTTCTTTAGGCGCGTTATGAAAAAATGATGAGACTGAATTTTTTTAAAACTGTGACATTAAAAATTAACAGGATTGATTTCCATAGTTACCATATAAACAAATCTTGTTTTTATTTATTTATTTCAATAAATTATTTGCATGCAAATTAAAAATTAGTGTTTAATCACACCAAAGAAGTATAACTTCTAACGCACGTACATAAGTACACGCACCCACTTTTTTATTTATTTTGAAACTGAATCTATCGGACCAGAGGTGTGACATCAATAAACACACGATAGTCTTGTTTAGTTCAGATATTAACCCATTTACGCCTACAGATGCCGATAAAACAGAAATAGACAGTCGTTTTCAGTTTATAATCCGTGAAAGAAAACACTTGTGTTTAAAATACACAGCTGCTGTACGGTGCACACACCTCGCGCGAATAATTAAAACCTGTCACGACGTTTATTAATTTTTTTCGTGATGATATTTTAATTTTTACTGATATTCTTGTATGTCAAAGCTACCCGGGATTCCGCACACGATTTCTAATAGCGTTTAAACTGGTCACACTTTGTTACCCTAGGCCGCACTAGTGTAAACTTTCATCAAGAACCGTGTTCGACTGGTCAGTGTAGAGAGCAGTGCTACAGTGTATCGTGTTCGGCTATAGTGTGACCTTTAGTGTTACACTTTTACCACCGTCACACCGTCGTGTAAAAAAAGTGCAACATGACAGAGTGATGGCTTACACGAAGAGTGTGTACACTACTCAACACTGACACGGTGCTAGTGTTACACTCGTGCAAAACTGCGCGCCACTAGTGTCAAAAAGTGCATGCCAGCTGATACGCCATAAACTAAATCGATGTATGCTGTCTAAACAATAAAAGATACAGTAAAATGATACACGAGAAATTTGTTGCTTTTGATTCCTTGATCGTTGCCAAACCAAAATCTACCCGGACAAATTCGGACCGGAAAGCTAGTATAAAATATGGGGGCTCAGAAGTGCGATAAATCTTCGAAAGCCAGTGAACCGAAAACCACTAGATATCACTCTATTAACGTGTCTTGAATTTGATTCACAAACGATTATCGTTTGAGTATCGCTGTGTTTTCTGCGCAGGCGGACCATAAAGACAATTGAAGATCAAATGTCAATAATTAAGACATTATGTGGCACCAATGTAAATGGCATAATGCCCAATTGAACTTGTTTAGTTTTTATACAGTTCGTTGCAGTTGTCATTTGTTTATTTTGCGATCGAAACTTAATCTCAACAAGACAAAAGAATTCGACAACAAACCTCCGTTTCTATGACGATTTGTTGCCAATTTATGTGGATGACCGCGCATACTTCAGGTTGGAGTGGAGAACATGAAATGAGCTGATAGCGGGGAACCAATCGGGATTGGTTAGCGGGTAGTGCGTTTTTCTGTTCGCATAGTAAGAATAATACCGCTGAATAGTGAATAGGACGCCAAGAGTATAGTATAGCCATCTGTGATAAATAGATGAATTTAACTATATATACATTACCTAAGATCAGAACCAACATATATTAGTGTTTAAAGGTGCATTTTCATGTGACGCTAGACGCTGGCGTCTAGCGTCAAATGTGGTCACGTGACATAAACGCCATCTTGAAAAACTGTAGCGTCAAGTTCCAGCGTCAACAGACAGCAAGGTTTTGACAGTTGTAAACTTGTAAAGAGAGCGTCAAATAAAGACATCCATAAAATCAAAACCGTGGTGAATTTGTTATAATAATTAATAAATAAGCTCTTTGTAAATTTATTAACAGAAAAGACAATGTCTGAATACGATTATCAAAAATGAAATTCCCATATTTTTGACTTAAATAACCGGCGAAAGTACACGAATTATAAGGAATAAAAATTAAAAATATAACTATGCTTACTTTTTTATAGGTAATTATATGCACTACCAGAATATGAGAAAAAAATAAATTGTATCTTGAGAAATTTTAATGTTTTTAGTATTCAATAAAAAAAAATTGTTTTGTTCTAAGTGAGACGGGAATTTTAATTAACCATCGAAAAACCATCAGGTGATAGTATTTTCCTTAATAAATAGGTACTTTCGAAGTAATAAAATCAATGGGTTAAATTCGTAGAATCAACCCCCTAGTAGCAACATAAAGCAATTCTTTAGCAAGCCTGTGTGTTGATACTTGATGCACAACTCAGTACCTAGCTGTAGAAAACTCGTATCATTAATGACCAGAGACAACTAATGACGCCAGCGTAAAAGCTAAACAATGTTTAGCTTTGACGCTACATTTTTTTCAAGATGGCGTTTATGTCACGTGACCACATTTGACGCTAGAAGCCAGCGTCGAGCGTCACATGAAAATGCACCTTAATTGGTGTTCATACACATAATACAAATAATAGACTTGCACATATTTTTTTAGCCACCGGTTGCCTGATTTCTTTGAAGCCAGTTCATATTTTTCATTTATTATTTTCAATAATAAATTAAAGTAAATAATAGTTTTATACAATTGAAAAATTTTTTTTCGTTGGAGACAGCCAATTATATAATTGTTTCGAAACATATTGGAAAAAATCATTTTACCAACCAGTGGTCACACCTGAACCTTTCCACTTTCGTGGCGGAATTCCGCCGTGAAAGTGGAAAGGTTCAGGTTAGAATCCTGATTGTGACCACTGGCTGGTAAAATGATTTTTTCCAATATGTTTCGAAACAATTATATAATTGGCTGCTCTCCAACGAAAAAAAATTTTAAAAATTACAGTAGTTCATTTTTCTTTCAACCGATCAATAGCCCATATTTTCAGGAGTAACGCAGGCTATATATTATTGCGCTACTACAAAAATGGGATGAGCAGTGAGCAAAAATGGGTGAGGGTGGAACGGGCTACTATAATAGCTATTGCATTACGAGGACAAAATAAGTCTTACAAATAATTTTTATTACATTTCGTTCTAAGAAATCATCTTCAACGTTTTCGTATGATTACTAAATTAACAAATTACTAGTTGCAACGCTGTGACTGACGTAAATATATGTTTTTTTATTTATTTCGCGGCTTAATCATTTGTTTTAATGAAATAAACGTTGACGCAGTCTATTGTTCTTACAATCGTTTGTTTTTTAAAAGAATTAGAGCTGTTTTTGTCGTTGAATTATGATTAGTATTTTAAATTATTAATTTGATGTGTTTAATTAGATGATGCACTGAATTTTGCAATTGAACGTGGGTAGCTATTAAATATATATCTACCGTTTAATCATTTTCTAGCACACGGTGGTGACATGTATTGTAAATTATTCTTCCTAACCTAAATTTGTTGATGTATATAATATGTCCAAAATGATTATGAAATTGAAATATATGGAAATGAGCCTTCAACTTACAGTTATACTGTAAAATAAATGCTAGAGTCCGACCGAAGATCAGTTTAGCCGAAGTCGAACTTCGGCTTTTTTCTCATCTTCGGCCGCCGAAGTCGCAGGTATTGCATAAGGGAAAGTGCTTTTTATTGTACAAGCTGAACGCAATTGCGTTGAAATTGAGAAGTATTTTGTCGTTTTTAGGATTCCGTACCTCCGAACGTATTTGGTTCCGCAGCCTCTAAACTAGACTGTCGTGTGTTCAAATTCCACCTGCGCTCATGGATGTTTTGTGTGATGTTATTTAGTTTTAAGAAAGTTGTTATTTAATGTATTTGAAAGACGCTAATGACCTGAGATGTCGACGCGTCTATAATCTATAATAAATAAATAATATCGTACCTCCAAACTGAACCTTATTTACTGAACCTATGATGTCCGTCCGTCTGTCACATAAGGCTCTATCTCACAAACAGTAAGAGATAGCTTAAGCTGCCCCTGATTTTTGACACCACTTTGTAAAACAGTATATAAGTGACATGCCATCCTCCAAAATTCTTTCGTCAAACAAAAAATCTATCAATTATTGGTGAACAAATATAAAAAATATATAAATACATGTCGAATTGATAACCTCTGTTTTTTTGAAGTCGGTTAAAAATATAAAATTGTCTTCGTGAGTTAATACAAGGTTTAGTTCTATGCGACATTTTGTTTAATTAATTAATTAATTAATTTGAAGTTTAATTAATTGTTTACCGTATATAATTTAGTAGAACAGCATCTTGGTCGATTAAGAGACAATTTGTTTGTTGAGTCAGCGGCAGTTGGCAGTGCATACAATGCATTTTGATTGACGCAATGACAAGTACAACTTAGTTCGTATGGATTACAATTATTATTATAATACCAGCATAACAAACGTGTTATTTGCTTGTTTACGTCTAAACATTAATTGTAGTATCCGTGTTAGTATTCTATGAAATCATTCCCGCATTATTTGATTATATAGTTTTTAAGGTAGTTGTGTCGCCATGTCAAGAACTTTTGACATTCAAAAAAGGAGGTGGTTCTCAATTCGATTGTATGTATTTTTTTTATGTTTGTTACCTCAGAACTCCGTCATTTATAAACCGATTTGGAATTTTTTTTTTTATTTCAAAGGATATACTTTTAGATTGGTCCCATAGAAATTTCATCAAAATCGGTTCAGTAGTTCGGCTGATTTTAATAAAAGTTAGTAACGGCGTGTGATTCCTTAAGGTAAATGTCACTTTTTGACACATCGAGACAGCGTAAGAAAGTCGGTATAATAAAACTGAGTAACGGCGTGTGCAGATTCCTTTAAGGTAAATGCCACTTTTTGACACTAAAAAGTAAAAAATATAAAACTTTTTAACAAAAAAAAAAACCTCCTTCAAAAAGCCACTAAAAAGAGGAAAATAATGAAATTTTGAGATCTGCGCCAATTTAATAAAATATGAAGTTGGTTAAAAAGAAGATATTAATCACTATACTATACTTTTTAATCGACTTTATATTTTATTAAATTGGCGCAGACCTCAAAATTTCATTATTTTCCTCTTTTTAGTGGCTTTTTAGAGGAGGTTTTTTTTGAAGTCGGTTAAAAATATAAAATTGTCTTCGTGAGTTAATACAAGGTTTAGTTCTATGCGACATTTTGTTTAGTTAATTAATTAATTAATTTGAAGTTTAATTAATTGTTTACCGTATATAATTTAGTAGAACAGCATCTTGGTCGATTAAGAGACAATTTGTTTGTTGAGTCAGCGGCAGTTGGCAGTGCATACAATGCATTTTGATTGACGCAATGACAGTACAACTTAGTTCGTATGGATTACAATTATTATAATAATACCAGCATAACAAACGTGTTATTTGCTTGTTTACGTCTAAACATTAATTGTAGTATCCGTGTTAGTATTCTATGAAATCATTCCCGCATTATTTTATTATGTAGTTTTTAAAGTAGTTGCACGTCGCCATGTCAAATTAACAAGAACTTTTGACATTTTCACAGATTATGTTACAGGCGAGACCGACCGAGCTGGAACGTCCCGGGCTCCCAGAATTGGAAGAGACCCGAACCCTCTTATTTCCCAATCCCAACAAATAACAAATTCCTCAAATCTCTCTGCCTCGGACCCCTTCAAATGTTAATTGTTAGCGTCCCTGAAAAAGTATAGCCAATCCGCGCCTGGATTGTTAATGACGAAGTTGTGCATATACCTACATCTCCGGTATTACAATTAATAATGTTGATAGTGATGTAAATGCGTATATAATACTCTGGTATAAAACGTTAGTATAAAACGATATTATACGGTATGTAAAAAAAATAATATACCCCAGTTTTATACTAGGTTTAAATACTGCGTATTTTATTATTTTATACAGCACGTATAAAACGTTTAACACCGTTTAAAATGGTTTAATACCGTTTAAAACGGTTTAACACCAAAATGAGAACAGGAACTTTTCCTATTATGCAGTTGGCAATACTAAATGTTAACAATTTCAAAATGGAGATATTCACCTTCAAAATCGCGTCCTTTTTCAAAATACTTGTCCATTTATTTATGAAGAAATCGTCAAAAGTCTGAAAAATGTGTCATGTTTCGAAATTTAGTTAAAAATGTCAATGAGCCATTTTCCTGTGAGTAGTTCTTTCAATTATCCACTTATAGAGTCAGCACTTGTGGTAGGGACAAACATTATTTATTCCCAATTAGTATCGTGTACTTTTAACGGTATGACTTAATTATTATATCAAATTAATTAAATAATTAAGTTATATCACTAAAATGACACAACACTAATGGGGAATAAATAATGTGCATCCTCTTGTGGATAATTGAAAGAACTACTCTCCGGAAAATGGGACATTAGAGACAAATTAATTGCGATTTTCATTTATTTGTATTGATTTGTGTCCGACCTGTGTATCAATTCTTCTATGACGACACGCGTATGCAAATATAGAAATGATAACACAATTCACGTTATCTATTTTTACCGTGTATCAAAACGTAAAATAATAATAAAATTATATTGCATAACAAACCACCTGGTCAATTTTCAACGCCTGTCATGACTGTAGAAGTGACATAAAGTAAGATAATCTGTCAAAAACAACTCGTCAAAAATTAAACGCAAAAAATTTGAAATCTTAATAAGGTGGCAATTATTATTTATGTAAATAATATTCAAATTACTGATGCATTCTGCGGCGACAAACATATATTTGACATCAAATAATACATCTAAAAATTAACATCAGTGATAAAAATATATCGAAAAAGTCAATATCGAATTAATCAATACATAACAATGATAACGGGTGTACGTGTTAACTATTAGCGCATCACGCAAAAACCACTAAACAGATTTTTAACTTTGTAGATCTAATGCCCATATTCATAGTTAACCCTTAAGGTAAGTGATAATGGTCCCTTCGCTGAGGGTCACTTAAGTGCTGAGGGCACCTTATTCAAAGGAGCGTTTCAGTCATGTCCTTGAGTGAGGGAAGAATTATAGTAAACCTCCATGATTTTTTTCTTTAGAACAGTTGGTCATACTGCAGACCGATTGTGTTGAGTTGTCATTTTTTTATTTAAATGCGTGTTTTTCATGTGTTTTACTGTTTTTCCTTTTTCGACACTTTAGGGACATTCTATCCACCCTTAAGGTGAGGGTGATGTAAGGGCCCTTACAGACGTCAATTTTGACTATGAAACGCATATTCGATTTGAGGGTATGAGTAAGTGTCCCTTACTACTTAAGGGTTAACTATGAATACGGCCGTAAGTATACCTTATAGGCTGGATCTTTATCTCCAATTAGAATTGCTACGATATATTCCTCACGGGGGATTAGCCGTGAGCGAAAATTGTGAATTGAGTGTAACTAGCGACATCGGACGGAATTTGATATTACTATAAAGTATCATTGGAATTAAGTTTGGTAACATTGTTTTTCCAAGAAAACAAGCGGTCTGTCAAAATTGTTGTGAATAATTATTTGACTAATAATTTGTTTAAAAAAATAATTATATATCTTATCAAATGTTCGTAAAATATAATAACTAAAATAGTAATTGTATTTTTATTTTTTTTATTGTATTTTAAATTGTTATACAATTGACCAATTATTAAAAAAAATATTAACATCGTTCGGGAGTCAATCCTGGACTTGGCGCTCGCACCAGTCGGTAAACTCGTACTTTACCACTTGGCCTACTGTGTTTGAGACCTTAACTTAGATATACATGCTGTTGTTTGTTTCACATGTCAACTCCTTCCGACTATTTTCATTACATCTAATATTTCTAAAATGCCACCCTAGTAGTATGAGACATTAAATGTTATTCAAACTTCAGTTAAAAAAAAATCACCTTCGGTCGGACTCTTAATTTCAATGGGACACGGTGTATGTGCGCAAACAATTAATAATAATTATTATGCAGTTATTTTGCAACTTATGCACATTATTTATTTATTTTATAATAAATATTTTTTTCGCGCAAAGAAATAGTGGTCAACAGAGTTTGTTTACACGGTGTCAACATAAACACAAGACACTTTCAATCCCAACGTGGGTTTTTATAGGTTATGTTTGTGCAGAAATTAGAAATGACGTCACTCTGCAGTTACTACGTTGAGGTAATCGTTTGTTTGAAAGGCGTTTGTGAAAGTTTAAAGTATTTTTCGTGTTGCGGTGCCCTCCTTACTATTTGCACGATAATTATCTAGGACAGGCATGGGAAACGTTTTAAGGTCTGTACTTACATACTTACTAGCTTTCCGGCCCGGTTCCGCACGGGAAGGTTTTTGTTTGGCAACGAAGTAATCAAAACTCAAAAGCAACAAACTCTCATCATACAAAAGTATGTGCACAAACTTAAATTATTCTATGATTGATTTTAAGACAAACCTTCATATAAGTATGGGTCAGTAACGGCTCTGTTTTCCAGATACAGGGTGTTAAAATTTGAAAAAAATTTACTTATTTTTTGAATAGTGCCAACTACTTAATTAAAACTTTGCTGCACACAGTCACACACTAATAGACCGAGAGCTAGTGACAATTTTTTGGTGTTATTTATTCAAGGCCTTATTTTTGTGAAGATGTTGAGGGAGGCATATTCAAGTGCCCTGTGTAAGGGATTTTGCTAGGTAGCGGTATGGGAGGGATGCAGACCGCCGCCAACATGTAACAAAAAAAATGGTCACAATTATTATTACTTCAAGGCTGAAATTGTTTGTATAGCTTATCGGTGACCCAATAATGCCATTATAATATTTGCAGATCGATTGGTCAGTATTAAAGGGGTGGCAGATCACCCTAAACATGTCATGTACCTGACGAAATTTATTTTATTAGTTCAACATATGGATATCGTTTAAAATAATAATTATACTGGGAGATAAAATATCATTTTAAATATGAATTACTTTCTTTGTTTCTGAAACACATGCCGTGTGTTCGGAAGCTATATTTATATACTTATTTATTAATATCTTAAAAAAAACTATAAAAGCATCAAAAAATGCAGAAATGACGATATCGTCTGTGTATTTGCATTTTTATTAAGTTCATGCTTAAAGGAAATAATTATACGTGGTTCATTATACGACATGTTGAAGCAAAACGCTAAATCGGCGTTAAAAACAGGGCAGTATTTCTTTTCTTTGTGATTTTTTCATAATTTGAGCTATTCTGAGAAACGTATAAAGACGGTACCATCCAGAGACATATTTGCCATATGACGAAAAAAAAATAAACTTGAGAGGGCGGCCGCACCTGTTTTAAATATCGGAAGCAAAGTGTAGGACGCAAAAAAAATGGAACTGAATTAGGGAGCCTGCAAGTTGTCTTTGTGCGGGGCGCAAATTTTACAAATACGTCTTTTATCTTCTATTTATTAATATTAATAATAATAATATTTATTAATATTAAGACTTCTTCAGACCTTCAAAAAATTATAAAAAAACGGAGCATTTGAAAAATAAATAGAAAAAATATCTTTTCAATACTGTGCCTTATGATTTGAAGGATTTCGTGTCGTTGGTATCTGCAATAGTGACATTTCAAAAAACTATTATTTATTTACTAACTGCTTGCATTTCGATCTGCTGCTGTTATTTTTGATATAATCATGTTAATAACAATGAACGTTTTTTAGACAAATTATTAGTACCTCCTTCCAATGATACTTTATGGTAATATCAAATCCCGTCCGATGTCGCTAGTACTGTTCAATTAACTATTTTCATTTACTGCTAATCTCCCATGAGGAATATCGTGACGATTCTAATTGGAGATCAAGACCCAGTCTATAAGGTATAGTTCTGCAAAGTTTCATTAAAATCTATCCAATGGTTTTTGCGTGATGCGCTAACAACACGTACACCAGTTACCATTTTATTGTATGCATAGAAGATGAATTAATACGATTAAACCATACAATATAATTAATTATTTACAAAATTTACCTCAATCTTTAGTGATTAAGTATAAAAATTTTGGAGCCAACCTTAAAAAAATTGCCCCCCCAGGGGGAACATCGGAATGTAGTTGTTCTCGCAATAATTTGCATTCGAATGTTTTTTGGGGATTGGCGTTCCCAGGAGCCCGAGCTCGTACCAGTCGGTTTGTGTATGCCGGCTGGCAGATTCTAATACACAAATGGATTATTAATTGTTGTGTTGAAGACGCTAATGACCTGAGTTGTCCACGCGTCTATAATCTACAATAATAATAATAATTTAAAAAAATGTATCTATAATAAAAAAAAAACGTACGGAGATGCAAGTAACGTTAAGTTCTGCTGTGCGAAATATTTGTAAATACGTGCCTTAGTTTGTGATAAACTAATAAATGATGCGATTTCACCAGGTAACTAATAATCAGCCGCCCCCAGGGTTACATATTTTATCGGTTGTAATAACAGTAATATTTGTAATCTATTTATAAATATTCTTTTACTCACCGTTTAAGGTTAAATAACACTATATTATAATTACATAATGCATGTCTGTATAATAGGGCTGGGATTAGACATCGCGCGGCGAAAGATGAAGCCACCGCGTCATAGTAACGTGAATGCATTGCGCCCGCCTTCTAGCTTGCTATTGGCTGTTTATTCTCATGAATAACAGTTTACCAAAATTGTACCTAACGTCATAAAATCCTATGTGCAGTTTTGTGTACACGGCACTATCTGCGGGCAAGCAGGCGTTCACTAGCATATTATTGATGACGTGCCTGGCTTCATTTCTCACCGCGGGCACTCTACTTCATCGGTTCAGTAACCTGCCGATGGGCGTTTTCACACTTGCCAACACGACACCGGCACGCAAATCTCATGTAAAATTGCGAATCTTTTCACACTCAGCGACATATCGATATCAGTATTGTGTCGTTACAGTAAATAGCCTAATAACAATTTTATTAAAATGTTATTCAAAGCGTCTCGCCTGCTGCGCTCTTAACGCTGTGAGATTACACATCCGATCCCTGTAATCTGCCAGACTATCTTATCTTGACAAGTAAAATTAAGGAAAAAAGTGGGAAAAAATAGATACGGGCAAATCATACAAGTATTATTGTGAAAGTATTTATCGTATTGTAGTATGATTCAAAGAAAATCGTAAATCTTATCAATTTTCCTCAGTTTTTACAAGGTCGTTTAAGTATATTAGTATCAATAAACGATTATTTATTTTTGAAGTGAAAACTTCCTTAGGCGCGTTAGACACTTTTTGCCTGGGTACAATTTTGTGTAAGAATTCGCATGTGAAGCGTTCGTAATTTTGCGTAAGAATTCGCAACATACTTATATCATAAAAACGGTCGTCTACAAACTGCCACCCACTGCGCAGTTGGTTTAGTCTTTGCGTTCTATGCATAGGAACCTGGGTTCGAGACCTGATGACAGCGTAGAATTTTTGGCGTTTTTTTTTCTAAATTCTACATGATATTTATTTATATATTTTTTTATTTTTATTATATTCTTTCTGTGACAATAATTATAATTTTTTTGAAACCAAGGTGGAATTAATTAAAAACACAATTTTGGTAATAAATTATTTTTAGTTCATAAATGCGCTAAAATAGATGACACCAAAAATTAGAAAATCTGAAGTTTTCACTTCTGTCGTGTGGTCATAAACACACACACCCATTTTTTTTTTTTTTTTTTTTTTGATATATCGATCGCCCAGCCTTAGCTAGAACGATGTCTTTCAACTTCGCAGTGTCATTAATAAATGACTCGTTTTTATTGACTAACTGACTAAAATAATTGCACATCGATCTCATTATAGTAACTGTTTTGTTTTTATGGCACGTCCGTAGGCTATACCCATCATTGTTTTATTAGTTGCTTTTTTGTCAATCAGTTGGTTGTCATTCTTTGTTTTCTTATATAGTGAGGATATTAATATAGATCTATGGCTACTACACTCACTACAGGCGCGTTTTTTGAGTATTTTGATTGAAGGCAGAGATTATCGGGGGGGTCGGGTTTAAAAAATTAGGATTGCGACCACAAAATTGAACAATTTCTATCAACATTATATACCTATACAATTTTCGACTATCATTTTGTTTCATATTGCTAAATTAAGCGGAGCACCCAAAAAACGTGCTTGTAAAATTTATATTTGTAAGTTTGTAACGTTATGAAAATTTGTTTACCTTCAAAATATTGGAGCGGGGCAACTGTCAAAAATTGTTTTTTAAAGACCACCAACAGCTAAGGCTATTTGGGTCTAGCACGAATTCATATTTTCAATTCATTATTTTTTTTTAATAATAATAAATTGAAAATCCAATTGACACTTTCACCAGCTCTCGGGCTAGAACCCGGGAACTGGGGACTTGTAATAGAGGAACCATATAGCAACTGTCACCCCCGAATTGTTATAATATGTTAACAAATTTAATAATTCACACCAAAATATTTTAATTATAAAGACAGTTTCTTGAAAAATCGGCCTGTGAAAAGTCGCTTTACATGCATGCAAAGATTAGATTAATGGGTATTGGGTATTGCAAACATATTATTTAACTCCCTGCAAGATTATCTTGGGTCCAAACCAACAGTTCTGATAATTTCTGTACAAAAAACACGAAATATCACTGAATGCGAGAGATTTCCACGTTTCAGTTGGCGTTGATTTTTGCAGCAAAACGCGATACGACGAACGTAATTTAATAGTCTCGTTAGATTAATTACATCTGTTGTTATTTTGCATAATTATATATAATTAATAATCAATGGCCGCTCAAGAACGCGTTTATTTCCTATTTAGGCATCGCATGCTTTTTGTACAGACAACGTTGTGATGTATTTCCAAAGCCCACTCACATTATTACACCGGTGGGCTAGCGGTATGCATTTTTATTATCCGTGGTCCAGTCATCATGGAGCATTGTACGAATATATCAAAGACTAACTCTCGTGGTAGTGTGGAATGTGAAATATTGGGTGTTAAAATATTTTAATTAGTGTTGCCGTTTCGAATTCGAATTTCGAGCCGAAAATTTTTTGCAACTTTCGTTTTGAATTTCGAGCCGAAATTTTGCAAATCTCGTCTTTGTTACTTTCAATATTTTTAAAATATACCTAATAAATAAATACATTTAGTAATTAATAAAAATAGGCATTCATCAATTATTACAATATTACTTATACTCCAAGCGGCAGGTAATAAATGAAGGGGGTTACCTGGAAAGTATTTCGAAGTTAGTGATATTTTGGTGTGTTGTTTGCGGGTACTCTGTGGAGTAGAATCTGAGTTTTCGACCTCGAGGACCCTCTGCTAACGTGGGGGGACTCGGGGAGCCGAAAAACCACGAAATTTTACCACCTTTTTTGCTATTTTCGAAATCTCATAAACAGTCGATTTAAGCAATTCTTTCATTATGTAATGTTTTAAAGATACATTTCCTACAATTTTCATTCCGACAACTTTTCTGTGGTACTAATGGTAAGCGCGCTGCAGCTTCTTGAAAATCACCCGCTCCGCTTTTTGTAACCTTGGTAACCAATGGTTAAAATGTAATGTTCTTTTCAATAGTTTTATTTATTTTCTTCTTCATCGAACTTTTATTAAGAGTTGCGTTTTTCTCCATGAAAATATTGGACACCCTGTATTCAGCTGTTGTACTGAGTACTATTACCTATATGCATTATTGATCTATTTTAAGATCAATAATTGTATTGATCGATCTACGATGAGATTATTATAGTGGGCAGCAAGAAAGTATGGATTGAATGAAGGCCTTGATGGCAAATAGAATTACGAGCTCCAATGACGAAATTTAGTTTAAATACTTTACATATAGCAGACTACACGCTTGATCCATAAAAGACGTAAACCCTCCGACCCACATAAAGGGGTGTTATGTGTTTAGGTCATATGATTGTATGTTTGTGGCATCATAACTCCTCAATGGGTGGACCGATTTTGATGCGGCTATCATCATACGACAGAACATTTTGACGGGAAGGTTATATTTCGCTAACCATCAAAAATGACCTTTTTTATTTACTTTGAGTTTAATACGGCTGTAGTAAAATATATAAGATAATAGCGGACCCGTCCCGGCTTCGCTCGGGTGGTATGAAATTATGATTTAATAGCGGTCACCCATTACTCCGCTCACGTATATTTAGTATAGCTGATCCGGCAAACGTTGTTAATAATTTCTAGGAATAATTACATTACTCACTCGCTTCGCTCGTTCGTTTGAATTTTATTAATAGAGTACTCACTCGCTTCGCTCGTTCGCTTGAATATTATAAATACACTACTCACTCGCTTCGCTCGTTCGCTTGAATATTTTCGCCTACTCACTCGCTTCGCTCGTTCGCTTGAATATTATAAATACACTACTCACTCGCTTCGCTCGTTCGCCATATATGTATTTTTTAAAGCTTAATATAAAAATCGCGATTAAAAATCAGGGGTTGATCGTAGAAGGGTGAAAATTTAGAGTTGTATGTATTTTTCAATGCTGAATCATGAAAAAATTAAAAAAAAAAAATTTGTCCAAAAAATAAAAAAAAAAAAATTTGGCGTGGACCACCCTTAACATTTAGGGGGATGAAAAATAGATGTTGTCCGATTCTCCACCCTACCCGATAAGCACACAAAATTTCATCAAAATCGGTCCAGCCGTTTCGGAGGAGTATAATAACGTACACCGCGACACGAGAATTTATATATAAGATATAATTTTTTTTTAAATCATCTCCTGGTGATGCTAACATGGTTAGCGAAACGTGCATCGAGAAAGAATTGTGTTTTGTGATAACTTTTTGAAGTGAAAACTTCCTTAGGCGCGCTTTGCCTGGGCTGTTAACAACAGTGATGTGAAACGCACCCGACGGTGACAATCGGGGCTACTCGGCTCAATAACACGAACACGTATTTGCAATATACTGGTAATAGTGTGTAGTTCATAAGTGTGCTAATAGATGTGTGATTAAAAATTTATATGTTTTAAAATTAGAAAATCTGAAGTTTTCACTTCTATCGTGTGATCATAAGCACACACCCATTTTTTTTAGTAATCAGCAAGAATTGGACAAGAAAACACGCACCTATTATTGATTAAAAATTCACACGTTATATTTACAGAAACTATTTATAATTCTTGTGTAGTAGTTGTTTCGCAAAATGCCTCTCGTTTGCAAATATTTCACTGTATGCAAATTGTCTGCATTATTATGTACCCAGAGTAATGTTTATTAAAAAGTTCATACATAATATATTATATTGATTCAAGGATATCGAATGTAAATCTTCTACGTCAAAATAGTTTGCGTAAATATCTGTACAACTCGTTTGTGCGCTTGGCCATTGCAAGCAGTAGAAAACCACTACAGACCAATGTGGGCTACCATATTTTTTTTCGTCAGATAGCGCCAATGGCAAGTAAGATATACGTCAAACGCTTACATTTTTTATTCGTCAGATGGCGCTAGTGGCAAGTAAGGTATACGTCAAACGCTTACATGTTTTATTCGTCAGATGGCGCTAGTGGCAAGTAAGGTATACGTCAAACGCTTACATGTTTTATTCGTCAAATGGCGCTAGTGGCAAGTAAAGTATACATCAAACACTTACATTTTTTATTCGTCAGGTAGCGCTAGTGGCAAGTAAGGTATACGTCAAACGCTTACATGTTTTATTCGTCAAATGGCGCTAGTGGCAAGTAAGATATATGTCAAACGCTTACATTTTTTATTCGTCGTTGAGTGTGGGTATGTGTGTGTGTGTACGTTCGTTCGTACGTTGGTGAACTTTTTTCGGCTCGCATATCTCGAGAACAAATGATGATATCGACTCCGGACCAATTTCATTTGACATATTTTTAACTTCCCACTGGAAGTTATTGTAATGGGTCCGAAAATCGAAATCAAAATGTGTAACAAATTTTTATGTTTCAAGGTCACTACACTATTTTTAGAAAGATGTGTGTGTGTGTACGTATCGTACGTATGTATGTGTCCATTTCTTTCTAAGACGAAATCTCGAGAATGAAAAATGATATCGACGCGTATTAACGTAAATATGATCTGAAAGAAATTTTTTCAAAATCGGTTCAGCCGTTCTTTTTTCTTAACCAAATAGACTCCAAAAAAGTGGATTTTACACAATATCTCGCGAATAAAAAATTATATCGACTTCGTAAGGGTGTCAATCGAGGCGTGTTAACGTCATTTTGATCCGATATAAATTTTATAAAAATCGGTTCAGCCGTTTTTTTTTTTTAATTATTGTTAAAAATAAATAATAATTATGTTTTAATAATTACTTTTGTGTGTAATATCTAATTTAATTATTATTATTAAATATTTATCAAACTGGGAAGTTCGTCGTGTGGACCTCAAGGGTCGCACTTTAGTCCTAATAAACGACTTGTTTTTTTAAATTTTGTAGGTATGTAGGTGTAATGCTACTTTTTGTGGAAGACATAAAAATTTCGTAGATAAATGGTTAGATCGGTATTTTGCAACCATATCTCAGTGAGAACACCGCGGATCTATTGCATTGTTTTATTATAACGGTGGCGTCATACTTTTTAAGTTCGCATCTAAGATTACACAGAATCCGGCTTATCTGGCTCTTCTATGTAATAATTGTGCTCTCACCATAAAGAACTGGTTGTGGAGAGAATTCATTAATTAACGCGAAGGTCTGTTTACGATTGGTCGGTGGCAGTTGAAAGAAATGTTTTAAAACAAAACACGTATGCTAAGCCAGCGGGTGGAGATTTATGTTGAATTGAATCATCATTTTTGGGGTTCCGTAGCCAAATGGCAAAAACGGAACCCTTATAATTTCGTCCTGTCTGTCTGTCAGTATGTCACAGCCATTTTACTTTGAGACTATTGACACTATATATAATACTAGCGGCCCAGTCCGGCTTCGCCCGGATGCTATGAATCCATAATTTATTGATACATTACTCACTCGCTTCGCTCGTTCGCTCGAATTTATAATTAATCAATAGTTTTCGCAGCGCACGCCAAATAATGACTTATAGGCAAATTTTTGATACCTTGGGTTACATTATTGTAATTTTCGTAGGGATCTCTAATTTTTTTGAAAATAAAATACAGCTCATGTTACTCGCTTATAATATAGCTTTCTATAGGTGAAAAAATTTTTAAATCAGTTAAGTAGTTTTTGAGTTTATCCATTACAAACAAACATACAAAAAATCAAATCTTTTCTCTTTATAATATTAGTTTGATGAAATTTGGGTCTAATGAAATTTTCTTCACCAAATTGCCTCGGCTACTTGCCCTAGAAATTTGTCCACGAGTCACTGAATCACCCCTGTATAAATTTCAAATTGATAACCTCTGTTGTCTGACTGTCGAGCGTCTATAATCCACAATTCATTCATTCGATAACCTGTTTTTTAAAGTCAGTTAAAAACATTTTGCCGCTATTTTAATATAAATAAACCACACAATTATCTTTCTTGCAGCGTCATTAAAATAATTCCTAACATTTTTTTCGTTTTATACTCGTTATTGTAGTTATAATCTCAGATTTATGATGATTTGAAATTTTAACAAAAAAAAATCGTGTATAAAAACCAGGAATTATCAAGACTGCAAATTCTTTTTTTATTTTATTGCCTATTATTTTTTACCTGCTGAGTTGACTACAGTGGCGCAACTATAAGTGGTTGAATTTCCAGGGGCCTCCGTGTTCACGGGACCCACCTCAACTAGCGGCAACAATTATTGTTAATATAATAAAATATGAAGTCGGTTAAAAAAGTGCCGATTTAATTAATATCTACTTGACTTCATATTTTAGTAAATTGGCGCCGTCCTCAAAATTTTATTATTTTCTTCTTTTTAGTGGCTTTTTTGAAGTAGGTTTTTTTTTGTTAAAAAGTTTTTTATTTTTTACTTTTTAGTTAAAGGAATCACACGCCGTTACTCATTTTTATTAAACTGATTTCTTAGGTTGTGTGATGTGTCAAAAAGTGACATTTACCTTAAAAGAGTCACACGCCACTACTCACTTTTATTAAAATCAGCCGAACTACTGAACCGATTTAAGTAAAATTTATAGAAAAATTTCTTTTATAGCACCTTATTAATAATTTGCAGAACCGTTTTAATTAAACAGGAAAAAAAGGCTATATGAATATATATTATTTTTTAAAAATTGAACAAAGAGCCGACGTTTCGGACCACATCAGTCCTTAATCATGACCTACAAAACATTTTTGTAGGTCATGATTAAGGACTGATGTGGTCCGAAACGTCGAAACGAAAATAATATATATTCATATAGCCTTTTTTTCCTGTTTAATTAAAACGGTTCTGTAAAATTTATATGGGACCAACTTCAAAGTATACCCTATCCAATAAAAAAAGAATTTTCTAAATCAGTGTATAAATAACGGAGTTCTGAGGTAACAAACATAAAAAAATACAACCGAATTGAGAACCACCTCCTTTTTTGAAGTCGGTTAAAAATATACAACATTTTCAACTTTAGAGCTTTTATTGAATTAATTTCAAATACCGAAGCCTCACTGGCAGCTAATAGTAATTTATGCTACATGTGGGATAAGTAGCAAATAATCTGACAGCCGTGTTTTGCGACATGAGCGTAAGGTTTATGGGGCATTCGTATGAAGACTCGTGTGATTGTCGCAACTCGCCGTAACGGCTCGTTGCGACAAACCACACTCGTCTTCATACGAATGCCTCATAAACCTTACAGCGAATGTCGTAATCACGACTGTCATATTTGCTACTTATCCCACCTGTAGCATACAATACTTTTTACAACTACTGCTCTGGAAGTTGACTTTGAGAGAAATAGAGTAGAAGTACCGTTTTTGGCCACCTTTGCACCGTTTTTGGACAGTTTAAATTTGAGTTAATTTATAAAAAATTGCAATATTAAAATGATTTTTTATTGAATTTTCATTTTTTTACACCTAATTTAATTACTATACATGAACGATAAAAAGTAAATTATTATCGCGACATTAGATGGCGTTTCAGTAGTCTCTAGTAAAGTGAAAAAGATAGAGTGAGTTAAGTACAGATTGTGTTCGTGAGGTTATATTTCTATAGTAGTATAGTTTAGGCGGAATCCGTGCAGTTATGTGATATATAACCGAACATGTGCGTTTATGAAACACATATAATCAAGTATGCGATTATTGTGTATTTCGGAGATGACATACAGCGCTCGAAAAGTCAACTTCCAGAGCAGGCGTTGTAAAAAAATATTGGCCTAGATCCAATATATTTATTTACTTCGTTTCCATAGCGACTATATTCCTATATTTCTCGTATGGCATAAAATAATATGTATTATTGCACGCTGACGTCACAATTTATATATTTTACGCACGCCTAGCTATGCTGTCGTATCACATAAAATGTGTATTATTGTACGAATTGCTATATATATACGTACCTATTATTTTAAGCAGCCGACTAGAGACACGAAATGTACATTTCATATATTATGTGTTACAAAAAAATGTTTTTAATTTCAAAATATGCTACTTCACAATAAAATTTTGCCTCCGATTTTTGAAGTGAAAACTTGCTTAGGCACGTTAGGCACTTTTTGCCTGAGACTGAGAAAATGTGAAGCGTTCACAATTTTGCGTAAGAATTCGCAACATACTTATATCATAAAAACGGCCGTCTACACACTGCCACCCATAGCGCAGTTGATTAGGTCTTTGCGTTCTATGCATATCCTAGGAGCCCGAGCTCGTACCAGTCGATTTATGTATGCCGGCTGGCAGATTCTAATACACAAATGGATTATTAATTGTTATGTTGAAGACGCTAATGACCTGAGTTGTCGAGCGTCTCTAATCTACAATAAATAAATCAAAAATGTGGGACCGCGAATTTTTTTATAACTACCTACGTCACTAGGACAGTGACCTACTCAAAACATACGATTATCAAATTTTTTAATTGGCGTCTTTTTGATAGCCAGTTGAATAGCAGCGCTGACTTTCATTGTAAGAAATGAACCAATAATACGGCACCGTTCAACGTAGTGATGTCATTTAGAACCCATGCCATTGGTCCGTTCCTATATACAAAAATAAAACACTACACCGACTATGAATGTGTTTGTTTAAGAATAAAATTAATGAGTTCGTATATATAACTGATAGATAGTGAATCTGTGTAGAGAGCGGTTGACCTTTCTACCATAATATTACAAGCGTATAATATGTGTAACATTCGTCTGTTCAGATCAGATGCACTTTTGTTTTCGGTGACGTCAGCTGTACGCAGCTATAGGTAAGCAAGTATAATGACTTTTGTGATATTGTATACATTAATGACATCATGTTGTAGCGATCTTCTTGTCTATATGTCTGTCTGGAGCAATGGCGATATGTGAAAGGCGTACCGCGCGAGATTTATACAGGGTTCACTGAAAAATAGCGCCACCGGTGACTGTGAGGTCAAAAAACTGATGTCATGTTACCCTGATTGACGTAGAGAATGGATCGCACGACAGACTAAAAAATGTAAGGCTTGGTATAGAAGGAGATAGCTTCTTCTTTTTGTCCTTCTTCAGTGAGACTCGGACCAATAACGTTCATAGAGTTTCAGATTTGGACCAATAGCGTTAATAGATTCAGACTCGGCCCGAGTCTGAATCTATTAACGCTATTGGCCCAATAGCGTTCACAGAAATTCAGATCAATCACAGTTAATGAGATTCATTCTCGGGCAAAAATTAGGGCATCCAAATCCTGGGACCAAAGGCGAAGTCGGGACTTCGGGACCTAACTGATAGAATCCCGGGACTTGCCCCGAAGTCCCGAAAATAACAAATATTGCGAATTTTTGCCATGTTGAGATTTTATTTAACACGAGTGATAATTGAAAAAAATGGTTAAAAATGTAGAAAACTTTATTATAATGTAGATATAAAAGAAAATGTATTACATATGAAAATTAAAACATAATATTTATTATTTTATTTGGATTTCAATTAAAGTGAAATCAATAATTTGTCGATTTAAAAAAATTTCAAGGCCACTAGAGCATGTAAGGATTTGTTTCCTAACGATGACTCTAACTTGGTAGCGAATGAACCTTTAACTGAGAAATTTCGGGAAATCCCGGGACTAGATGCCGCTAGCTAGAATGATGCGTTACAAAAAATGTGTGACGCGAATTACAATAGTCAAGCCATAGTTTGTTTGTGTTTTTGTATCATGTATGTCGTGTTAATATTTTTTGACAGATGTGACGTCATTATAAAACTATAAAAGTAGTTCTACGTCTTCAGTTGCGGCACAATCGTAATTACTCTGCCCCATGTCATTTTTTTTGCTTTAAGCGTTCATCCGGTATATTCATAAAGGAACAATAAAAAATCTGACATCTTTTATATCTGCTATAAATCATTATCTGCACTGTTTTGTTAAAGATAAATCGTTGACAATGTTGATAAATAGTTTTGTGGGAACGATGAGATGAAATTCCAACGTGAATTGCATTTTCAATAAAGTTTAAACAATCGACGCGATAGAACCGGACTGCTTCTTTACCACTGCGCATCCAAAAGCGCAAGAAAAGAGAGAGCGATAAAATTGGGAAATGTCTCTTTCTGACGTTTTCTTACCATCAACAGATCTACGTGTTAAGACGGATTATGTCCCAAATTTAAAACCTTCTCTTTCTGCACCATTTGACTCATGCAGTCCAGTTCTCTATGTCGATGGTATAAACACGTTGGGCTTGAGAATAGCCGAGCGTGTAGCAATGCTGTTGTTTACATGGCGTTGCTATGGTTCCTCTATTACAAGTCCCCAGTTCCCGGGTTCTAGCCCGAGAGCTGGTAAAAGTGTCAATTGGATTTTCAATTTATTATTAAAAAAAAAATAATGAATTGAAAATATGAATTGGTGCTAGGCCCAAATAACCTTAGCTGTTGGTGGTTTTTAAAACACAATTTAACAATTTTTATAAACATGCTTATAAAAATTGTTAAATTGTGTTTTAAAGACCATCAACTGCTAAGGTTATTTGAGCCTAGCACCAATTCATATTTTCAATTCATTATTTTTTTTAATTATAAATTGAAAATTCAGTTGACACTTTTACCAGCTCTCAAATTAGAACCCGGGAGCTTGTTAATAAATTGCACGGATTTTCGCTGCTTTCGAACAGGAGATATTTTTCAAATAGTTTGATGCTCTTTTGTTTTGATCGTTTTTATTTTTTGTTTATAAATGATACGTTATCAGCTATCTCACATGTGTTAGTAGACATCTGTCAGATTAAAAGAAAAACTAAAAATATAATATCTGTTTTCGTTGGTTGAATTTAATTAATTTTATTTCACAGCAGTGTTAAATATTTAAAAAATGAATTAAAATACAGTCGACTCGATTTTGAAGCAAACGATTTAAAATCTCTTTGTGTGGAAATAGAGCCGACTAAAACGATTTATTTTATTAAACAGACCGGCAACCGTATCTCGAAAAACTGCGTCGAGCTCTACAAAGCCAATCTCGATCGGTTGATTCGTTCAAGTCGTTCAAGAGATATCGTCGAAAAATTTTCAAATAAGTGTTTTTTCAAAATAAATTTTAGATTTTTGAAACGAATCAACCAATTTGGTTGGTGTGATCGAAAGGGTTTAAGAAGCCTTAGATCTAATTAGATTTTGAAGCTGATTAGTCAAATTAATTTCAAAGTACCTACTCATTTGAAAAAAAATTTTTTTTTGAGTTTTTGTCATATAACTTCTAAACTATACACAACCGATCATGGTGTCAAAATTTATTCAGATTTAGTCTTGGATTGCTCTTTCGATTGCCGAAACGTTTACCAAAATAAGTCGATTAGTTTAAAAGATATATTTGCACTGCTAACATTTCTTTTTTGTCGACCTCGGAGTTGTAAAAGTTGAGGCTTAGAAACGCCATACAAACAACAGCATCACTATACGCTCGGCTATTCTCAAGCCTTAATTATTACAAGCTTTGACTTAACTTGCATTGTTTGGTATTTTAGTTTGTTTGTTTAGGTCAAATCTTGCAAGTCAATTTTGAACAACTTCCACGTATCCGATCGATTTAAAATTTGGTACACATATGCATTCCCGATGACAATACATGAATCGATCGTTTTTAAAATTAAATTCGATTCCTATAAGGGGTCATACGAGGGAGTAGGGTTTTTTTTGACAATTCAACGCCTATAGGCCAAACCGCTATAGCTAGAAACTTGGAATTTAGACAGTACGTTTCTTTTGTGACGCAATCAGGGATTTTTCAAAATTCAATCCCTAAAGGAGTCAAAAGGGGATAAACTTTTGAACGACTAAAAAGAACAAAATAAAATATTAGTAAAAAAAACTTTTTCAAGACACGCTTTTATTTAAATGTACTAAAAAGGAAAAAAAATAAGTTTTAATAATTTAGTTTCATAATTATAAAAGCGTGGGTCGTGGCTAATAAAATATCGTAGAATTTACAACTTACGCTTTTGTAATTATTATGAAACTAAATTATAAAAACTTATTTTTTGCTTTTTTAGTACATTTAAATAAAAGCGTGTCTTTAAAAATTTTTTTTAACTAATATTTTATTTTTAATAATGAATTTACTACGTGTGGTCCGTTGTTCAAAAATAAAATACGTATAATTTTAACCATCATGCGACAGAAATGACGATAGCAGATGTACATTATTTTATAAAAATAGCCATCTGTCATCTTTTGACGTTTGGAGTGATACTAAAAATAAAATTGTCGATAGAAATTTCGTGCATCAAATGACCTATCCAAATCATTTGTTCGGCGAATTTTTAACCGATTTTATGGAATCAGTGTCATAATTTATTTTAAAGATTTACGATCATTGTAGTTTTTTGATGTGAAATGTCTGTAGGCATGGCACGTGTAGGAGTGATTCCGATCGACAGTGTAAGCGTGACATATAGTGCTAGATATATGCTGTGATGCATGGTCCTGCCGTCTGGTGAGTAATAGCGCAAATCGCCGGTGCTACAGTTACAATTTAATCATTCAATGATTCTGTTGAATTCAAAAATAACAACTTAAATAGTGTGTTTTGTGAAATTCCGTGAACAATATAAATCATAAACCTTCTTTTTCATGATTCGCAAAGCAATGTCGGTAAGTAAGTGCACTTTATCAAATCTACACGCAAACCGAAAACTCAGCTGTCAAATTAGAGAATTGTTAAATTGTGTTTTAAAGACCACCAACAGCTAAGGTTATTTAGGCCTAGCACCAATCCATATTTTCAATTCATTATTTTTTTTTTTATATAGTAAATTGAAAATCCAATTGACACTTTGTCGGGCTAGAACCCGGGAACTGGAGACTTGTAATAGAGGAACCATATCAACGCCATGTAAACAACATAGCACTGCTACACGCTCGGCTATTCTCAAGCCCCAAATTAGAGAAAATTAATGTCAAATATGCAGTAAATATTGTGTGTTGATAAATTTTTTTCGTTGGAAAGCAGCCAATTATATAATTGTTTCGAAACATATTGGAAAAAATCATTTTACCAACCATGGTCACAGTCAGGATTCTAACCTGAATCTTTCCATTTTCGCGGAGGAATGAGCTTACAATACTCAACCGTGACATGATTGCTAATTTAATATTCTCCTTATATGCTTCAGAATCAATAGATTTTCACTGATTTCATTCCGCCGCGAAAGTGGAAAGGTTCAGGTTAGAATCCTGACTGTGACCATGGTTGGTAAAATGATTTTTTCCAATATGTTTCGAAACAATTATATAATTGACTGCTTTCCAACGAAAAAATTTTTCAATTGCATTTCAGCCGTATAAAACTATTATTTATATTGTGTGTTGATATTGCGATGTTTGCTTTTGAAAAGTGCAAGGTTATTTCGCGCGCACTGTACCATATCGTCGTTGTTTACATCTGTCGTTAAAGTCGTTGTCCGCACTGCAACGACGAAGGCCGTCCGTTAATAAATTAAAGCTTTATATTTGCGGGAGAAAATGGACGTCGTCTTGTATTAATAAACTTGCGCCTACCAAGCTTAACACAGTAAGTGCTTCAATGCATTCCAGATTATTTGATATGCGCATCAGGGATCGGAAAAATTCATTTCAAAAGTTTAAACGGAAGTTCCAAAAATATCGAACTCTTAAAAAATATTGATACCTAACTAGTTTTTCGGCCCTGGTAAAGAGTTTTATTTGGCATACCCTGTATATAATTTCCAATTTAAAGATATTTTTTAGCCATACCCACTATAAAATAGCTGCTTTACATGCATGTAAAGTGACGTTTAACAGGCCGGTGTACGGGAACGTATCTTTCCTACGCTAGTGTGAGAAAGCAAACCATTTCCATAGTGATTTATGTTTATTCGCCCTGATCCGCCCGCTATTACCTACTGACAGCTAATCGCGGCCTACTATAGAAGTGAAGTTGAACTGTCAAAAAATTTTGAAATTACTGAAAATGAAGTGAAAAGCAGCTCTATTTTATAGTGGGTATGGCAAGGAATACCATATATATCTCGTGCGTAATAATATTATAATTCGTGTGATTGTTAAAACTCGCGAGGACAGTGTGGTCCAGTGGTTAGCGTCGCGGCCTCTGGATCAGACTGTCGCGGGTTCGAATTCTGCCTCCGCTCATGGATGTTTTGTGATGTCATTTAGTTTTAAATTAATTGTTATTTAATATCATAATATGTAATCGAGACGCTATTGACCTAAGTTATCGACGCGTCTATAATTTACAACAAAAATAAATGTTAAAACTCGCTATCGCTCGTTTTAACATACTCTCACTACTCGTCAGTAATATTCCTCATTACGCCACTAGATATACAATCTATTATTTTTATGTCCGTTGTTCTGCTGATTATTATCAAGTATTGTGAAGTGCTTGTTTAATGATGTGACAGCTTTGGCCGTGGTCAATACTTTGTTTATCCGCAGACAAACAGGCATGTTGTCGTGAGCTACCAACACTGTGAGCGCCGCCCTCGCGATTCCTCACGTTGCCCCCATCGCATGACGTATTTATTTATAACACACATGACCGCCCCCGCAATTACCGCCTGTCGCAACACAATCCATTCGTTTTATTAGTAGACAAGTGTGTGTGTGTGTGCGTGTTTTTGATTTGCAGTTTGCATCTGTAATAATTCTATGTGGTGTTTAAATTGATATAAATATAACACCCTATGATCCTATCGCGATACAGCGGAGCACATTTCTAAATTAGGCCCGCGGATGTAATTAATTCAGCGATTCTCATTATAGGTGTTATTAATGATGGGGCGACATAACTGTTAAAAAAATGGTTGTGTGCTTATGACCACACGACAGAAGTGAAAACTTTAGATTTTCTGATTTTTGGTGTCATCTATTATAGCGCATTTATGAACTAAAAATAATTTATTACTAAAATTGTATTTTTAATTAATTCCACCTTGGTTTCAAAAAAATTATAATTATTGTCAAAGAAAGAATATAACAAAAATTAAAAAATATATACCTAAATATATCGTGTAGAATTTAGAAAGCGTGTAGCAATGCTGTTGTTTACATGGCGTTGCTATGGTTTCTCTATTACAAGTCCCGGGTTCTAACCCGAGAGCTGGTAAAAGTGTCAATTGGATTTTCAATTTATTATTAAAAAAAAATTAATTGAAAATATGAATTGGTGCAAGGCCCAAATAACCTTAGCTGTTGGTGGTCTTTAAAAAACACACACGGAACCTGCGGAATTTTCGCCCCAAAAAACTTCTGTCAAAACTTTTTTAACTGAGACTAAATACTTATAGTTTCACAATGCAATATAAGCGGCACAGTTTTAAACCATAAGAAAGGTTTGCTTTACTTTGTTTCATTGCTTTTCCGCTCCATTAAGCTTGTTAGTAACTAAGCAATTAGTCACTGACTACAATTTCGGAACTGAATAATCACATCTATAAATGAAACGACCGCCAATTAAGAACTTCTGTAACTGGGAGTAGCGAACAAAATGTTGTTATAAAGTATAGTTTTTATTTTAAAGAGCTGTAATAAAATTCCACCGTCAGCTACTTGTTAAAAGTTAAAAAAAAATTGAACCGATTGGTGTAACTTTTTATGGTAACTTGTTACAGGAAATGTATTATTTATGTGTATATATATTTATGTTATTAGTTTTAACTAGTAATAAATTTGAAATAACATTTTAATTACTTAAGAATTAAGCATGATCGATTGTGCAAATTGACAGTTTAAAAATATTAAATAACATTTATAACCAAAGAAAATGTTAGATTTATTTAAAGTATTGTATCAAACCATAATCCATTTTTACCCGACTGCGCGACGCAAGTTTGTCAGTCTACACTGTAAGAAATGAGAAGGCCGATTACATAGATTATCGATGGTCCCATTTGTAGCCAGCGATTAATCTGGTAATAGACACACAAAGAGACAATGGCGTCGCAAACAGGTATCGCCTGCACATCGCGTAGATTCCATAAAAACACATTGCGAATGCGTGGCTACTAATTTTACATTAATTTGTTTTGTATTCATCAATTTTATATATGTAACTATACATTTTATTTTGTAATTTTTACACACTTTATTGGAATATTACACAAATTATGTAATTTTAATTTACTTTATGTAAGAATCACAAATTTGTTTAACTTTACAGTAAAAGTCCAAGTTTTTATGAAGTTTTCTGTGTAAAATTAAATAATAATGTAAAATCACTTAGAAAATCGAGCGAATTCTACCTTAACTTTCAAAGTATTTTTACATCCATTTTTTACAGTGTAAACTGTTTAATTGTGGAAATGTGTTTTATGAAGTTTTTATGAAGTTTTCTGTGTAAAAATAAATAATAATATAAAATCAATTAGAAAATCGAGCGAATTCTACCTTAACTTTCAAAGTATTTTTACATCCATTTTTTACAGTGCATAGCATCATTGGCGTAACTAGGGGGTGGCCAAGGAGGACCAGGTCCCCCCCTGGAAGGTAACGGGCCCCCCCTAGAATAATTACGGCATGTAATTCAGAGTGCTGACGTAAGAATAAAGAAAGTCGACTTAAAATTATTACAAACTATTGAAAGTAACCGTTTGGGGATACCAAAACTTGAGCCAAGCGCCATATTCTATAATTTTGTATTTTCATTACTACACTTAAAAAATAGCCACTCAAAATAAAAATTTCATACAAGACAAGCAACTTTTACTGTTTTTTTTTTAATATGGCATTTAATGACTATTGAATTACTGACAATAAAAGATCTCATAATAGTGATTTTCAGTTCTCAGATTGAAAGGGCCATGGCCCCCCTGGAAAAAATCCCTAGTTACGCCAATGCATAGCATATTTTTAAGTACCTGACAAACTGGAAGTAACAGGGACCTGGTATTTTTCCGGTGGAACGCCCCTGAACACATCTGTATTTACACGATAAGAAAAGACCTCGATCGGAGATCATCGATTATTATCGAAGTGCAAAGTACAATTTTTTCAATATTTATAACAATTGGATGAGGTAATCCACTCGAATCACCGCGATAAAGATGTTTCTAAGCTCGCTGTCTAATTTGTAGGGACACGTGACATCATACATTAATAATTTTGTAAATGTCGAACGTGGTGCTATCTCTCTATAGTTAACAGAAATGATGGATTATCGTCATAAATTAATTTGAATGGTACACAAAGCTGTTTTAATGAATAGATAAAGACGGCGCTAGGCCCATACTGTGCTGTAAGACAGAGACTAAGGACCGGTTTTTATGCACATCATTTTTTATAACAACCTATGAGATCATATTTTTTGATTATAATGGACTAACATGAAGAATGATCACTTCAGAACTACTACAGTGAGATTTCTTTACCTATATTCAAAAAAGAAGGGTATGTGCCTCACTCACATAAGCGCATACGGTCGAAGTTATTCTTCATCTTCTCTGCATAGTATAAAATGAAGTCGCTTTCCGCGTTTGTCTGTCTGTTTAACCGCTAACTCCTCCTAAACCACGCAACGGATTTTGATGCGGTTTTCACCATCAGTTAGATAATTTTTCACGGAAGGTTTATATATATAGCGAACGAGCGAAGTGAGTGAGTAATGTAATTATAATATTCAAGCGAACGAACGAAGCGAGTGAGTAGTATATTGCACCCGGGCGAAGCCGGACAGGGTTGTTAAAAAAAATAATACTGAATTGAAAATATGAATTGGTGCTAAGCCCAAATAACCTTAGCTGTTGGTGGTCTTTAAAAACACACAATCTATAGGCTCATAGACGTTGATGACCTCAACTTTTGAGCGTCTATAATCCACAATCTTCTTCTAGGCTCAAAAACTAGCATATACTCTTTTTTCCGACGAGATTATAGTTTCACTGTAGTAAGACATAAATTAGCAGCGTTTTTTCCTTTTTAGAGTATGTTTCAAATTGGTCAGAGTGACGTAAGCCCGCATATTTTTTTCTACTTCAGTGGAGGTGTGTTTTAGTGCGCAGACGCAACTTGTAAGTTCATTGCGCTTTTGTTTTATGTGTGCGTGCAAGAGTTCACGGGCAAGGCGACCAGAAAACAAATGATGTCATTTTATATGTTGATTCTCTATTGTTTTTTTTTTATAATCGCCGTTGCTGCAAACAATCGTTGTAGATAATAACGATAAACAATTAAGCGAAATACAATTCAAAATCTAATCGCAGGACTCAAAAAAACAATTCGATTAATTTTGAAATCTAAATTGCGTACTTTCTTTCAATTTAAAATTTACAGTACCTAGAAATTACCAAGCTGATTTATCAAGATATCAGATCATGGATGCCGACAGAAATTTTCCTGAAGCGAGGGACATCGTGGCGCCAAGTCATTTGGAGCTCTGGTTACTATAGAGCCGTAATTATGAAACATTACAACGCCTGCGTTTCTAGGGATTTTTGCTCTGCGATGTAATTAATTATTATCGAACGGTTTTATTATTTTGGTGACCAAATTAAATGAACCGTGATTATCGCTCAATAAACCGTAATAATTTATTAATATTTCGTCTTCTCATAATACAGTTCAACCAAATTAAGCAGTATATAGATACTCAATTAAAATAATTCTAGTATTGAGAGAGATTTTATAATTTATTTAGTAATTTTTTAACCGACTTCAAAAAAAGGAGGTGGTTCTCAATTCGGTTTTATTTTTTTTTATTTTCTTTAATGTTTGTTACCTCAGAACTCCGTCATTTATAAACCAATTTGAAAAATTCTTTTTTTATTTGAAACGATATACTTTCAGATTGGTCCCATAGAAATTTCATAAAAATCGGTTTAGTAGCTCGGCTGATTTTAATAAAAGTGAGTAACGGCGTATGATTCCTTTAAGGTAAAATATGTCTCATTTTGACACTAAAAAGTAAAAAATAAAAAACTTTTTAACAAAAAAAAAATCTTCAAAAAGCCACTAAAAAGAGGAAAATAATGAAATTTTGAAGTCTGTGCCAATTTAATAAAATATGAAGTCGGTTAAAAAGAGGATATTAATCACTATACTATACTTTTTAACCAACTTCATATTTTATTAAATTGGCGCAGACCTGCAAAATTTCATGATTTTCCTCTTTTTAGTGGTTTTTTGAAGGAGGTTTTTTTTTGTTAAAAAGTTTTTTATCAATATGGTATTATATAATCTATTAAATTCCAGGATAGAGGAATTTGAAAAAATACAATCCATCAGTGTCACATAAACTCACTGTATTATTTTTTCTATGTATTCCTCTCAAAATCCACTACATATTTACATTAAGTCTTAAGGCCCATATACTACAAAATTGAAAATGTTCTCTATATTATTTTCCCTATGTGTACATGAAAATGGGACACCCTGTATATGCATCGAAAGTAGCTGTTTTGTAGTGAGTATGGCAAAAGCTTTTTTTCTAAACCAAAAGTCACTTCTACAATATGACAGTATATTTTTGTAACGTACTGTATTTACGAATGAGGTAATTGCATTAATGGCAAAAAACAAGTGATATCAAAATGTTTAGAGAAATTATCTTGAAATTATTGCGTGAGTCCTATTTTGGTTGTCCTATAGAAAATGTTTTTATGCTGTAATATCTGAAAATAGAATAGTTGACATTGTAAATCGCGCGGAACGGATGTCCAGCGATTTATAGTTGATCATTTTAATACAATGAAAGTAGCTGCTCTTATAATCTTGTGAGTGGGTTTTCTTTTTTAATTATCTGTAATCGAAAAAATTGATATGTCGTTTCACACAGTTTTTTTTTTTTTTGAGGATTAGTTCATGTGCTCAGTGCTTCTAGTTTGGTATTAAGTCTTCTTCTGAAAACTGTTGTCGAGCGTCTATAATCTACAATTCATTAATTCATTCTTTTGAAAAGTGACAAAAATGTGTTTACAATTGCCGTATGTTTTGTGATTAATAATACACTGCAAACAAATAAATCTAGATTTGAACGTTTGTTGTACCAATATTTTACTCGATTTAACATTAAATTCAGGCCGCTGAAATTAACTAATAATAAAAAATTTATTCAGTCTATGCAAATAAAAAATGACCCATTCCATCCACATCAGAATGATAGGATGGAACCACGCTTATGAAAATTTATTTGTTTTTTTTTATTTACAACTTGCCATAGTTTCTGGGCCTGGTGCCAATTCATATTTCAAATTATTATTTTTAATAATACCAATTTTAATGTTAAAATATATTTTAATGATACTTCACACTGTCCGGCCTATATCCGACTCGAAGGACCATCCGACTGCAAGTAAATAAATTTCTATTTGAACGTTTGTTTGATATCAACCAATATTTTACTCGATTTAACATTAAATTCAGGCAGCTGAAATTAACTAATAATAATAAATTTATTCAGTCTATGCAAATAAAAAATGGCCCACTCCATCCACATCAGAATGATAGGATGAAACCACGCTTATGAAAGTTTATTTGTTTTTATTTACAACTTGCCGTAGTTTCTGGGCCTAGTGCCAATTCGTATTTCAAATTATTATTTTTAATAATACCAATTTTAATGTTTAAATGCATTTTAATGATACTTCACACTGTCCGGCCTACATCCGACTCGAGAACAGTGTGGTCCAGTGGTTAGCGTCGCGGCCTCTGGATCAGACTGTTGTGGGTTCGAATCGCGCCTCCGCTCATGGATGTTTTGTGATGTCACTTAGTCTTAAGTGAGTTGTTATTTAATGGTATCAAGACGCGAATGACCTAAGTTGTCGACGTGTCTATAATTTACAATAAATAAAATACATCCGACTTGAAGGACCATCCGGATCGAAGGAACAATGTTAATAATGAAATGATTCTTTTATCATGTTTTTATGTTTTATTTAATAACATGATAAAAGAATTATTTCATCATTAATAATAGGTAAGGTACATTGAAAATCCAAGTAATCTTTTCATCACTTGTCAGATTATGGAACTGTGGGTTTGTAATAGAATAGCCATGGAAACGTCATATGAACAGTGGCGTCCCTACAATGGACATTTATTTGCTTGCACAGTAAAAAAGTTTTGTATAGGAATTTGATTTATGGTTTTGTAAAATTTGTGAATATTGTCGGAGCTACTTCATAAATAAAAAATTAAAATTGCACGTGAAACAACCTGTATATTATCAATTTGATTGTTCTTTATACCAAAATTTTGCTAAAAGAAAATTGATTGAGTATTCTAAGATATTTTTATTTTATTAATAATTTTTGTTTATTTTCATGTTTGATAACCTCACGGATTTTACAATGTGCTTTAGATGAAATTTTTAATACTGTGTAAACTAGAAATGTCAAAATTGGCAAAAAAATTAAATTACTTGAAAGATTTTGAACACTCTGCGTACAATCGACGTACCAAGTGACCCAATTAAAAAAATTATATCGTTTTTTGTGGCTCATTAATATAACAAGTGGAATTGATATGTACCAATAAAAGATACATTCTAATTTAATTGAACTAATTTTTTTACAAGTAACATTAATGGAGAAAAAACTCAATTATGTTACAAAATGTTCCAAAAAAATGAAATTCCGTTTTATATTATCATTTATCATTCGAACGTGTAAACAAAATGTGTATAAAAATTAGTGATGGGAAAAATCGAATTCTTATAGATTATGAATGATTCTAATAATCGAATGTTTCATTCGAATTATATCAAACGATTCTTTTGAATGATGAGTAGGGACTCATTATTTAAAGGAATCGCTTGATATAATTCGAATGGAACATTCTATTACTGGTAGTGAACTAGTCTATTACCCCCTACTAATCATTCAAAAGAATCGTTTGATATAATTCGAATGGAACATTCGATTATGTAGGTAATAGGCGGACTTAAGACTAGTTCACTACCAGTAATAGAAAATGGAACATGTAGATGTAGTTTTCCTACGTTAAAAACAATTAGTTATCGAGCATAGGTTCTGTCCGAAAATTGCAGCAAATTGTGTATCGCATTTCGCACATCTAACTTTGTCCGAAAAATTGAGAACATATTTTAAATTCGAACTTTGTTTGAAATTCATTCAAGCAAATCACGAACATACAAAATTTTTCAGATTTTACCAAAAACGATCTAAATGTCAAGAAAGGCCAAAATTACAAATATTTCCAGTCTTTTCTCAAAAACATTTTGAATTTGTCAAGCGAAACTTAAAAGCGCAAAATTTTTCAAACTTTTCCAAAAATGGCCTGAATGTGAAGCGAAGCCCAAAATTACAAATATTTTCAGACTTCTCAAAAAACAATTTGAATTAGTCAATCGAACCCCAAAATCACATTTTTGACTTTGCCAAAAGTGGCCTGAATGTCAAGCGAAGCCCGAAATCTTAAAATTTTTCAGCCTGGCATTTCGAGCATTTCCTGAACAAATCGTAGCTCTGCTTCGACAATGCAACATATTTTCGTACACATAGTTATTTTTTTGAAATCAGAAAGATAATTTTGAACAACTCTGTACAAAAATTGTCTGGTTTATTATGATTAATGTTAATTGGGGTCAACACTGTGATTTTATAAACATATAAATGCATCTATTAACTCGTTTACTTTCAGCCTTAGAGGTATGAAAGAACTTAACTGAAGTACAAAAAAATGACAATCAATATAAATTATTATAATAATTTAATTAAATACTACCTACTTCATATATTTTATTCTTGCTTCGGGTTACACATAAAACGACACGTAATCTATCTATGAACATAAAAATCAACTAACGCTTCGGGTGTTTCCGCATAAACTTCGGAACACGAATCAAAATTTTCATTCGTAGACTGATTAATAGGTCTTGTCTGCCTGTTGGCGAGATTATTTGAACGTATCTATAAATTAAAGCTTTTTAATAAAAGATCAGACGCTTATGACTTCTGTTGTCGAGCGTCTATAATTTACAATTCATTCATTTAATAAAAGACAGGACACGAGTCAACCTACTTCCGCCATTTTTGTTTAGAAAAAAAATAGGAATATTTGGTATATTTGTGGTTCTCTTTTTGTCAATCACAGGCTGTTATTAACTTTCGATCTCTCTCTCTCCTTGATACAGAGCGGACAAATTCACAGGCTGCTAAATTTTTCTATATTTCTCCCTCCTTGATGAGCGGACCATTCACAGGCTGTTATTATAACTTTCTATCATTCTGTTGTTGTGGCATGAATCCTGGCAAATAATAATTATAATTAAATAATGTAGTTCAGCATCAGAAATTCCTTACGAAATTTTTATATAGTATTTGTATGATTAAATTGATCGATTCTTGTTTCAGAGAGGTGTACAGCGCGTGGTGCGGTCGGCTCGGTCCAGCGAGTCCCCGGATTCCCGGAGACGCGGTTCAAGCACTATTCAACGATATGCAGCTCTATCCGTCCAAAGCGCAAGGTCAGTTTCAACTCACTGCGAGAGTATATTTTTTTATATACCTATAGGTATTATTAGATTTGGCCATTATACTTAAAACTAGTTCAAAATCTTTGCCTGACGAAGCCACTTAAATGAGTTTAAGATCTTTGCCTGACGAAGCCACTTAAACAAGTTTAAGATCTTTGCCTGACGAAGCCACTTAAACAAGTTTAAAAACTTTGCCTGAAGAAGCCGCTTAAATCAGTCTAAGATCTTTGCCTGACGAAGCAACTTAATCAAGTTTAAGATCTTTGCCCGACGAAGCCACTTAATCCAGTTTAAGATCTTTGCCTGACGAAGCCACTTAAACCAGTTTAAGATCTTTGCCTGACGAAGCCACTTAAACAAGTTTTAGATCTTTGCCTGACAAAGCCACTTCAACAAGTTTATGATCTTTGCCTGACGAAGCCACTTAAACCAGTTTAAGATCTTTGCCTGACGAAGCTACTTAAACAATTTTAAGATCTTTGCCTGACGAAGCCACTTAAACAAGTTCAAAATCTTTGCCTGACGAAGCCACTTAAACCAGTTTAAGATCTTTGTTTTTAACGATAATAAATTCTATTCTATTCGAAGATCTTTGCCTGACGAAGCCACTTAAACCGGTTTAAGATCTTTGTCTGGCGAAGCAACTATGTACTGTGCGAAACAGTTGTCATAAATTAAAGATCTCAAGTGTAAATAAATTAAAACGCTATGTGTTTTATTAAATGTATCTGTCAAATGGGAATATGACATCTGGTGGTAGAAAATTTTACTCGAATAAGGTATAAATTCACATACTATTGCTAATAGTGTAAATTTATTGTGAAATTGTTTATTACAAAAATAAAACAAGTAAAATAAACAAAAAGTTTATAGAAAATGGAATCCGCGACGTTTTCTAATATCATGGTATTAAACACTATCAGTTATTACCCTGTAAAACTTACTTTGCAGCAAATTACTTTCTAATGAAATGTAAAAAAATGCAGAATAAAAAAATTATGTATTTATATTTTTTTAAAGGTTAAAGTCATAGTAGATAACTATTGAAATTTGTTCCTTAACTCCGCCATGTTTATAAAACACCTCCCATTTGACAGATCTCAATATAGTAATTTTTTCCGTTGTCTGGGAACTAACCACAAAATTTGTTGTTTTCGGAAAACAATTTTAACTTCGATTTGTACGTAATTTTAACTGAGATAAAAATGCATTTCTTCTGAAATTATCTGAGCTAATTGTTCAACAGAATTTTATTAACGTTATCAGTCAGCATTTCCTGCAGTGTCCGATTAAATAGCGCCGAGATAAATTCTGTTTAAATATCTGAAATGAACACTTTTCCGGTTGGAAATGCATACAACACCGGATGTACCTATGTACTAGGGCTGGGTAAAATTTGAATTAGATGTTTTTAAAGCCGACCAAGAATGATTTTTAATTGTGTTTTAAAGACCACCAACAGCTAAGGTTATTTGGGCATAGCACCAATACATTTTTTTTTTTTTAATAATAAATTGAAAATCCAATTGACACTTTTACCAGTTCTCGGGCTAGAACCCGGGAGCTAGGGAGTTGTAATAGCAACGCCATGTAAACAACAGCACTGTTACACGCTCGACTATTCTCAAGCCCTCCGACCAAGAATGATTGATTATAACTTGACAGTGCAGATTTGCGTCACGTCCGCAACACATCACTTCCGTGACACTAGAAAAAAAATAGGAGTAAAGATGTTTACTCGTCAATAAACAAGATTATTTGATTAAATTCATGATTTCCATTTTTTTTTTCTTTTACTGAACCCTTCCCTCAAAAACGTTCTCCTAAAGTATCTTGGTGAAGACGTTTGCGACAGGTAACTCGAACAGCTCTGCAAATCCTCTTCGTATCTAGAGCGTATGCTATATATATTCTAACCTCTATGGTCAGCTGCCTTATTAAATAAGACAAGAATCATAAAAATCGGTTCACAAATGCAGAAGATATGAGGTGACATACATAGATAACATACATAAAAAAATACATAATAAAAAAATCAGTCGAACTACTGAACCGATTTAAGTAAAATTTATATGGGACTACCCTGAAGGTATGCCCTATTAAATAAAACAATAATCATCAAAATCGGTTCACATGCAAATGCAGAAGATATATAAAAGCAAATTGAAGTCGGTTAATAAATAAAAAGTTTTAATAATTAAATTGGCGCTAACCTCAAAATTTTATTGTTTTTCCTCTTTTTAGTTTTAGTTGCTTTTTTGAGGTTATATCTCGCTGTCATCATATTCGAATCCGAATGTTTGTACATCTATTATACGAGTTTTTTTTTATGTGATCAACACATTTATGTTGAGTATATCGTACAATTTAACACGCTGTTTTGTTAATTCCGTTATTTCTATGGTTACTATGTTTACTTCGTATGTTTTATGTGTTATCTGGTGTTGAAATTTAACCGCGATTAACAAAACCGCGTGTTAAATGTACGATAAATCGGACATTATGAAACTCCCTGTTCGGGTGAACCTTTGTATATTAAAGTTATTACATGTACTTAATATGCGGTGAACAATCACGCGAACTTTCCACCTGCAGTCCAAACGTTTTAAGAGTACTGCTCACTCATCAATACAAACAAAATTATTAACCGGACCTCTGTCTGTAATGTCATTTTCTTTCGAGTACTTACCTATGTTGCGTGATGCCTAGACGAGAAAATGCTTTACCAGAATTTTTTTCTTTTCGTACGGGCAACACTTAAGAACGGCTGACCCGATTTTGAAAAACTTAAATTATATAGTATTAGAGTTACTGTTTTATGAACTCGCGCCCTGTGGGTACCGTACGGCCGTTATAACAATTTAATAGAAATTAAATTTGTCACGTAATAGAATTAGATGTTAATGATTTTCGGATTTGTTCCTTTACTTGTTCTATGAGAATTTCCAAATGCCAAATTTCCAGATTCTAGGACAACAGGAAGTGCCCTATAAGTTTTGACGAGTAAGTCAGTATCAAAATCGTGATTTTTTATTGAACATTTTTATTGGAAGAGCAACCAATTACATAATTGATTTCTGTAAATATCGGAAAAAATCATTTTGACAACCATAGTCACAGTCAGGATTCTAACCTGAACCTTTCCACTATCGCGGCGAAATGAGCTTACACTTACTCAACCGTGACATGATTACCAATCTAACATTCTTCATATATGCAGAGAAATCAATAGATTTCCACTACATGCGAACCAATTACATAATTGATTCCTGCAAATATCGGAAAAAATCATTTTGACAACCATAGTCACAGTCAGGACTCTAACCTGAACCTTTCCACTATCGCGGCGGAATGAGCTTACAATTACTCACCCGTGACATGATTATCAATCTAACACTTTTCATATATGCAAAGGAATCAATAGATTTCCACTATATGCGAGTGTTATTAATTATAGTTAGGTTGTTGATGTGAATCATCGTAATAGCGAGAGCTAGTCATGTAGGTGTAAATTATTTCAAACACCCAAAAAATCTATTTAAAAACACGCTTTAATGGTAAACTGAACTAAAAAGTAAAAAATAATTTTTCTTGTAAAAAAGCGTGGGGTGCTCGATATCAGTTGTTATAAAGTATGAAAATATGGTACAAAGCACCCCACGCGTTTTTACAATAAAAATTATTTTTTACTTTTTATTTCAGTTTACCATTAAAGCGTGTTTTTTAGTTTTTTTAATTTATAATTTATTTTTGCTTTTTAGTCCTGGAGATCCTGGTCAGGATAACGGGACAAACTTATTGAATTATTGTATTGTCATCGGTCCTTGATAAGTGTGCAAAGTTTCAGTTCAATCTGAAGTTTTGAAGTGGGTGAAAATCGCGTTCAAAGAATCCGTTACATACATACAGGTGGAACTAATATAAGCGTGTTAAAAAGGATTTTGACAGACAGACAACAAAGTGATCCTGTAAGGGTTTCGATTTTTTTTTTCATTCTGAAACACTGTAGAAGTAGGTATATTATATCCCTTAAAAAGAGTATTTCGGTTGCCTTCAGTCGACCCAGTTCGTTTATATTGAATATGTGATATTATTATAGCAACACGTTGTAAGCTGGTACCGCGGTGGCCCAGTACGCGGTTTGCTATGCTGTCAAAGACACGTTCCTTCACAATAACAACAATAATTTTAATAAACATAATACGTCTAGAAGTACAATGACATAAATGTGTCGTTTAAAAATTCGTTCATTTAGTACTAATTTAGTACTTATATTACTTGCAATAAAATAAATTCATAAGCAAGATTAATAAATATTTTTGAAGTGAAAACTTCCTTAGAGGCACTTTGCCTGAATAGTGAACGAAAGTGAACCGTCACGCTTCGGGTCGGTGACGCTAAATCGGGTTTACTCGGCTCAAACACGAAAAGGTGCTTGTATGTAGTTCATAGGTGCGCTAATAGATGACACCAAAACTTAATTGAAAATGTATTTGTGGCATGTTGGTAATAAGTTATTTTTTGTTCACAAGTGCGCTAATAGATGACACTAAAACTTAATTGAAAAGGTATTTGTAGTATGTTGGTAATAAGTTAATTGTAGTTCATAAGTGCGCTAGTGGATAACAAGTTTAGGAAACGTTGTACTAGATAATGGACCTAAAATGTGAAAAACAATACATTTGCATTACAGATCCAAATAGACATAAAAATATAGCTCTTTATATAACCGAACTCAGATCGTCGTAACAGAAATATTAAATTGAGGTACATTGAACTTTTATTTATCCATTTATTAATAGAATGTACCTACTTACAACTAGTAATTATGAAGAAGTACCTACAATAAGAATACTGACATGATATTATAGTATGCTGAATACTAAATAAGTTTCCACAGAACTCGAATCCTTTTTTTCAACGCACGTTTTCCAATCATTCACTATTACGTCACGAAATACACCACTCATAGTTTTGAAGTTTCCCAAAAATAACTCATCACGACACTTCCACCATGATTACGTGTACTTTATTATTTAATAACAGTACACGTAAACATGGCGGAAGTGACGTGACGAACTATTTTTGTGAAACTATAAATTTACTATGAGTGGTTGTAGTTCGTGACGTAATTGTGAATGATGTAATAGTTTCAGATAATCACAGTTATATTACTCGTACATAGAACAAATAATTATATTTTTACAAATCACAAAAAAGAACACAAGTTTTTATATTCCTAAAATTTAAGAATAGGTAGTACGAAAGTTTACTAATATTCTAATTATAACATCAAACCAAAGTGTTATAACGGCTTGAGTTCTTCCTGAAAATATGCTTCATCCCTTAAAAACCGAAAAATGTTCGAATATTGTTTTGTAGATGGTGGGAGTGACGGGACTAAGGTATTTTGTTGTTTTGAATGGCACGTTTGGTTGCAAACTAATTATTGAATTATTTTTATATTTAAATGTGTCTAACAGTTTATTATACAGTGTGTTCCATAAATTCGACGAGATCGTGCCGATTTTATGTGCTTTTCAATGTTTTATCAAACCCGTCGCTTCCACCATCTCAAAAGTCAAACCGCTTACTTTTTAATCTGTGGAACTCGTGTAAATTGTTATGTTTGAAATATCGAACCAAAATATGAGAATTTTATTTGTCCGTCAACATTTGAAAATAATAAAAAAAAAATTTTATTTATTTACACTTAAGAACTTTATTTTTATAACAAATATTTTACACAACTCAGGAACTTCGTCAGACAGTATAAGATTTTTGTCTAGCGCTTTATGCTGTTCTTAGATAAAATTAATTTTAGAGAATGGCAACCGTTTACACTCTACTCACCGCACTATAGTTATGTATTGAAAACACTTTCGGCACGCCCACCTGTTAAATGACCCAATACAGGCCGGTGTACATGCATGGAAAGTAGCAATTTTGTAGTGGGTATCACAAAAAAAATATATATAACATTAATCTGCATCAAGTACGTAATGGCTCAGACGCTAATGATCTCAGTTGTTGAGCGTCTATAATTTACATTTCATTCATTCATTCAAGCAATGGCTGCATTTACATTATATTCAAATTTAACACTAATAAGTAATAATAATTAATAAGTGCCTAATTGTTTTGTTGTTTTGTGTTTTCAGTTTACGAGATGCTGCAGTGCGCCAGACAGTGTGGGCGCCGCATGACGGCCGGAAATCACTTTCTGACGTTCGGCGAATTCTGCGTATTCGCCGGCGAACTGAGGGGACGCGGCGGTCGACAACATCACATCCACAACAACACGAGACACTGTTGCGCTACAAACAACACAAACAGTAAGTTGTTCATTTTACCATTCTCCGCAAGTGGAGAATGATACTAATTTAGGTCAAAATTCACTTTTCACAATTTTACAGCACCAGACGTGCTATAAACGTCACAAACACTAAATTTTTATTTTCATCATTCTCCACAAGTGGAGAATGATAGATACTAATTTAGGTCAAAATGCACTTTTCACAATTTTAGAAAACACCAGACAGAGCTGTGTTATAAACATCTCTAACGCACTAAGTTATTATTTTTAACATTCTCCACAAGTGGGGAATGATAATTATTTAGGTCAAAATTCACTTTTCACAGTTTTACAACAGACAGTACTGTGCTAAAAACATAAGTTATTATTTTTACCATTCTCCGCAAGTGGGGAATGGTACTATCTACTAATTTCGATTAAAATGCACTTCTCACAATTACCCAATATTATTTCCCTAGTTGAGGTCACCGGAGTGCAAAAAACATGTTTTTGCAAAAAGTCTGTTCGTCTGTTTGTCCATCAACACGATTCCAGTCAAACGGCTAAGCGGATTGAAATCAAATTTTGCTGAGATGTTTGACATATAAATAGGAAGAGCCCTATTGTTTTTGGGGAAAATCAACGCATGCGCAGAAGCGATATTGTGCTTATAACTTCGTTCTTTTTGTCAATAACAACGGTATACTTTTCATAATGATTTATTATTCTAATTAACCAAGAAATTATTAGTCCTAACCGCAAATAAATTCACATATTAGTGAATAACACAATATTATTATTCGACTGATTTTTTATAATATTAATGTTGGATGTTTTTCATAGATGGATTTTCCACCAAGTATGAAGTGTTCCTTGGCGGTTCTTGCAACCCGACTACGTGGAGAGCCGACGTGGCTATACCGACGCTAACCAAACTCGGCATAACGTATTATAATCCAGTAAGTTACCATCCAATAAAAATTATAATTTAAAAAAACTAAAAAACACGCTTTAATAGTAAACTGAACTAAAAAATAAAAAGTAATTTTTATTGTAAAAAAGCGTGGGATGCTCGATATCAGTTTGTTATAAAGTATGAAAATATGGTACAAAGCACCCCACGCTTTTTTACAATAAAAATTATTTTTTACTTTTTAGTTCAGTTTACCATTAAAGCGTGTTTTTTAGTTTTTTTAAATTATAATTTATTTTTGCTTTTTAGTCCTGGAGATCCTGGTCAGGATAATGGGACAAACTTATTGAATTATTGTATTGTCATCGGTCCTTGATAAGTGTGCAAAGTTTCAGTTCAATCTGAAGTTTTGAAGTGGGTGAAAATCGCGTTCAAAGAATACGTTACTTACATACATACATACATACATACAGGTAGAACTAATATATTAAGCGTGTTAAAAATCAAAATTTACGAACACTTAACTTTTCGGTTTCAACATTGATTCTAGCCATTTTAACACGACCATTCGGATGTTTTTTCTGTTTGTCTGACAGTTCGTTTGTTCCGCTAAACACGAGGATTAATTTTTGCGAAATTTGATAAAATTTAAGCCGAATGAACTATATATAATATAGGTTTTGCGTTCAAAACGCCCCTCCTTCCAAGTACTATATTATTATTACTTTAGAGTCAATGGCTGATAGATGTCAGAAATAACTTAATCGCAACCACTAAGTTTCGGTGGTGGTGGTAGTAGTAGGTAGTATAAAGATCCTTTTGACTTAATTTAATATTATCGTAGATCCTTATATAAAATTAATAATAAATAAATAAAACACAACAAAATTTGATTTAATCAAGACGGGTCTAAAATAGGTCTGATCACAACGAAATTATAATTTTGAATAACTTGTTTGTTTCAAAAGCGTAGCTAATCGAAACTCCAAAACAAAACAATGTTATGGTCGACTATGTAGAGTATTAATGTTGACTCAAAAAGACACAATAGTAGTTTACCAAGTTTAATCAAAATCGGTCCAACCGTTCACGAGAGATACTAATACAAACAGACAGACAACAATTCTGGATACACGTTTTCCCACGTCTAGCCTTCAGGCAAAAACGCTAAAACCACAAAAAACTCATCAAAAACGGAATTGCAGACAGATGCATCGTTATAATTTTATATATTACTGAGAGAGAGAGAGCCCTAGAGAGATTATAGACGTTCTACAACTGAGGTCATTAGCGTCTATTTTACTTATGAGTGTTGGAAGTTAAAATACTCGACGCAATGCGAATGTGTCAGGTGTCGAGGATGTAGAAAGCAGATGTTCAACTGTTCGGGCGTTTGAAAGAAACAAACGCAAAACGCGCTTGTCATTTGTTGTTGTTCACCTCACCTCAGTTAATTTGACCCCGCACTCGCAAATATGACTAGGCATCTATTTTTGGACATGTTTTTATACGCTATTGCTTACGGAAAGTGTGCTGTCGTTTAAATTAATGCTTCATTCACAATTGCCGTAACATTAAATCGTTTTATAGAATGGAAGTTGAAAAGAGGACTTCGTGGCTACAGAATCGATCAAAAGCAGTGCTGATATTTATATTATGAACTATTAGAAATACCTTGTATTATGTCCGTCTTGTGACTTCTTGTGATTTAACACGACGCGTTTCAGGAACGAGTTGCCATCTTCAGGTGTGGTTAATTATTTTTAAAAAAACACATTATTATTATGTAGTTAACAATTAGATTAACAATCAATATTGTTATTACTTCCTATACTGTACAAATTCACTATTTTAGTGAAATTAACATAAGGACATCAGACGATATTAATCGACATAACATGCCCTTATTAATTATTGTAGAAAGGCTACATAAGAAAAATTTAAATGCACCGCCGGGAATCGAACCCGGAACACCCAATATCGCGTCGGGCAAGTTTTCCAGTTACTCCACGGTGCCCATGGCGTACACTTAATCTTTTCTTATATATAGCACAAATACACCGCAAGTCCACAAACTGCGAGAGCTAATATTATTTTTATTTTTATAACAACACTACAAATAATTGAAAACATTATTATTATGTATTTATAACTAACGTTCGACATACTTCATGTCATCTTCAGAATTGTAATAGATTTTTTTTTTTAGCTTTTTATTAGCTTCTACCGACAACGAAAAAGATTACTTTAATAAATAAAACACGCAAAAAAACTGCCTATAGCTGACTAACTTTATTTTTAATATTACGTTTTGGTCTGTTATAAGAAACCCTTTTCAAGCAATAATGATAATTATTGCTTGAAAAGGGTCTCTTATAACATACCGAATTAATTAATTATAGATTTTAGACGCGTCGACAACTCAGGTCATTAGCGTCTTCTATAATAATTACGATGTTCGATAGTTAAGTGTTTTATTAATTGAAATAAATTATACTCTTTACAATTAGTCATTACATAATTCTTATATAAATTATTTAAGTTATAATTGACATTTGTGTATTAGAATCCGGCAGCCGGCATACACAAACCGACTGGTACGAGCTCGGGTCCCTGGGAGCGCTAATTCTCAAAGAACATTGCAATGCAATTTGCGATAGCAACCACATTCCAATGTCCCCCCTGGGGGGATAATACACCGAAACGTAGTACTTCAAATAAAGTTGGACAGCTATAGCCAGTTTTTTTTGTGTGTTTTATTTATTAAAGTAGATTTTTTTGTTCGTTTTTATCAAGGAATTATAATAAAATCAGTAAAAAAACGGAACTGACATAGGATCACTTTTGTTGTCCGTCTTTCTGTTTTTCTGTTCGTCAAGAGCCTTTTTAACTGACAAGAGATAGTTGTAGAAAGAGATAGTTGTACAAAATTGCAATCCACAGCTTCTCAAAATTTTGAGCGTAAATTAATAATTAATTTACGCTCAAAATTTAAAATTTTCATTTAGACAAACATTAATTATTAATGTTTGTCTAAATGAAAATTTTAAATTAGACAAAACAATGAAATAGCCATTTTTTAATGAGAAGTTCTATTTTCAAGTAGACAAAATGTCACTATGTCTGTAATTTCGTTTTCTTTCTGGGTTTTTCGGAGTTTTCGAGTTGATATAATACCTACCTAGAAGGGAAAACGTATTTCCACATTTTTGTCACTCGATAACGGATGGACCGATTTTGATGAAACCTGATAATACTGTCAATTGGTACCAAGACTTTACAGTTCCTGATTGGCTACTGTCATAACTCATAGACAAAGACATTTTGTCCAAATAAAATAGAGAGATATCTTCAATTTTTTATATCTTCAAAATTTCAACATTTTGTTCAGATGGAACGCCCGTATATCGACCAATGACATAATCGGAAAAAATGCGGAATTATTTCGTCAAAAGAGACAGATGTATTTTTGCTCTCTTTGTGGGCTTCACTCACCGCACATTGAGTAAATGGACAAAACGTGGTATATATTTTAAAGTATATGATTAAGATAGAGTTTACATTAAAATCGGCATTAACGCAGTGTGTCACGTGACACGTTGCGCTTACGTTAATTTGTAAAGAGTCGTTGTGAACGATCCTTTATCGATCATAGTTTTATGTAGTACATAGCATTTATTTTTTTCTACGGTAAAGACAGTCCCCATTCACTAAAAAGAGATATGATGTAAAGCCATTGAACTTTTTTCGCAATATTTTTAACGCCAGAGTGCCAGACCAACAAAATGACGCAATACCGTTATTAAAGAAACTTTACAAAAATCTCGAGCTATTCCATAATAAGTTGTACGTAATTAGGTATTTAAGTTTAAAAAAAATTACTAATTTTTTAATTTTTTCTAATAATTTAACATAAATAATATTGAAAATCGAAAAGGAAAATTTTTTTAAAGCTATAGATAAATTACTAAAAATTAATTAAAATGTATAAAAATTTAAAAAATATCACGTGACTTCAAAACGCGCCAGGAATGTTTGTGACGTCGTTATGTAAAAATGTGTCTGCATTTGTTGGTATTTGTGTATATGTATTACACATACTATCAAAAATAATAAATTTTTAACTTGGTAACCATGGATACAAAGACCATAGATAACATAATGACGTCACACGCGTTCGGATTCTTTCGGCGCGTTATCGGAACTGAGTTTAAAAATTAATTTTTATTTAAATATAACTTTTTAATTAGTAAGCAAAAAAATTAAATAAAAACAGTTTTGCTATAAAACTTGTATTGGTCCTTCCATTTAAGTAAAAAAAAAAATTCATTTAAAAACCCAATTGTACGTAATTTATTATGCATTTTTTTCAAAGCATTTTTATACATCGTATATTTAGTTCGTTTGAATCGAATGAGCCATTTTCCTTAGAGTAGTTCTTTCAATTATCCACGAGAGGCAACACTACAAACATTATTTATTCCCCATTAGTGTCGTGTCATTTTAGTGGTATAACTTAACAATTAAATTATTATTATTAAATTAATTAAATAATTAAGTTATACCGCTAAAATGACACGAAACTAATGGGGAATAAATAATGTTTGTACCTACCACAAGTGCTGCCTCGCGTGGATAATTGAAGGAACTGCTCTCGGGAAAATGGCTCATTAAATAGCTCAGCCGCCGCTATAGTGGAAGATTCGGGTTTGAGTCCCGATGGTGACATAGGTTTAAAATGAATTTTTCTAGCATTGGATTGTAACGTTGCATCATTCGGTGGATGTTTCTAACAGTAATGCATCATTTTGAGATAGAGAAATTGTGTTTTAAAGACCACCAACAGCTAAGGTTATTTGGGCCTAGCACCAATTCATATTTTCAATTCATTATTTTTTTTTTTAAAAATAAATTGAAAATACGATTGACACTTTTACCAGCTCTCGGGCTAGAACCCGGGAACTGGGGACTTGCAATAGAGGAACCATAGCAACGCCGGGCTTGGGAATAGCCGAGAGTGTAGCGGCGCTGTTGTTTACATGGCGTTGCTATGGTTCCTCTATTACAAGTCCCCAGTTCTCGGGTTCTAGCCCGAGAGCTGGTAAAAGTGTCAATTGGATTTTCAATTCAATATTAAAAAAAAAAAAAAATAATGAATAGAAAATATGAATTGGTGCTAGGCCTAAATAACCTTAGCTGTTGGCGGTCTTTAAAACACAATTACCATAGCAACGCCATGTAAACAACAGCATTGCTACACGCTCGGCTATCCTCAAGCCCTATTATTTTGAGATACTGACTTACAAACAAAGATACTAAATATATTAATTAACATTTTGTTTTTAGCAAGTGGCAACGTGGAGTCCGGACATGATTGAGGCTGAGCACGGGGCGAAGCAGTCTGCCCCCGTCCTGTTGTTCGTTTTGGACAGCGAGACAAGGTGCGTGGCAGGAATGGTCGAAGTGGCGCAGCTGACCGCGGAACAGCGGTGTTTGGTCCTCGTCGTGCATCCCTATTCACCGGGACAGAGAATTACGAATGAAATTATTTCTAATCAGTGAGTTTATTATTATTATTACCTTATTTTCCCGCTGCAGGACAGATAATCTAGGTTCTACTGTATTATACTTTTAGACCACCAACTGCGAGAGCTATCTGGGCAAAGTAAAAATTGAAGTTCTCAATTTATCATTAAATATTAGTAAAAAAACTTTTTAGAGACAAGCTTTTATGGAATTGTACCAAAAGGGAAAAAATAATTTTTAATAATGTAGATTCATAATTAATTATAATAAAAGCGTGGGTTGTAAACTCTATGATAGTTTATTTGCCACGACCCACGCTTTTATTATTATTATGAACCTTCGTTATAAAAAAATTATTATTTTTTCCGTTTTGGTACATTTTAATAAAAGCTTGTCTCTAAAAACTTTTTTTTACTTTTTTTTTTAGTCTTTCAAAACTTTACCCCCTTTTGACTCCCTTAGGGGTTGAATTTCGTAAAATCCCTTCATAGTGGGTGCTTACATCACAAAAGAAACCTACTGTCCAAATTTCATGTTTCGTACGTACAAACACAGCAAGTTAAATAAAAGCTTGTAAAATTGAATATCGCAATTATTGATATTTTAACCAGTTCGTAGATTAAAATCTGGAACTGGAGACTTTTAGACTTGAATTGTCGAGCGTCTATAATCTATAGACGAACCACGGTGATGACAGCGGCGTCCAAACGAATCCGGCCTTCTATCGATTGCATCATCAAGAAGATATTTTGTGTTTGCTTGCAGAGAGTATTTGGATTTGTGGCACGGACAGACAACTCTACTAGCGCTGGTTCGCCGTGGAGTTACTCCCGTGTTCACGTCTCTTCAGCCGGCCATCAGTTGTACCGCCAAACTCCTGAGGGAACCGACGGCCGTCGATTACGACTGTACCGGAGTATTGCACCTCGCCGAAAAATTAACGTATGTTCTTTCTACATTTATTATTGAAGCGAGTTCGCGACGTTTAACTTTTACGTTAAATATTTAACGCTAATGCTCATTTTATCGTACAATTTTTTTTTTAATCACGCTGTTAAATGACGGTTGCTACGGCAACGATCAACAATTTGCCAAAATGAAAACGTAGCAACCAATAAACACGTAGCAATTAAAATTTAACAGCCTGATTAAAAAAACAGCCTGTTAAAATTGTACGATAAACCCATTTTAAGGACGTCAAATTACAAAGATTTATAGATTAGGCCCTTAGCGGATGAGTTGTCCGTCTCTCATTTTGAGGACCCGGGTTCTAGCCTGATTGTCGACGCATTTATAACATTTAGATGCAGATTTTGCTTTCACTTCTGTAGTGTGTAGTGTAAACAACATATCACTGTTCGGCCGGACGGCGTTCATACAGTTCGTTCGTCGCCGGCTGAACTGTATAGTTTTGCCAACTTGCAATCTGGCATTCCGGATCGTTAACTAGAAGCACTGTTTACCAAACAGCGTTCGCGCGATTGCGTCGATCGGAAGACGGTTTTAAAAAGCCAACGCATTTTTTACAGAAAATTACGGGAAGTTTTCGATGCAGCCGACACAAACCGAACAGGCGAGTTGGGTCTCTCAGACGTGTGCATAGCGTTTCATTCGCTGACGGGCCGAACTCTGAGCGTATCCGATTTGAACGCGATCGTTCAAAGTAACGATCTCATCAATATCAAAGACGTGCGGATAAATTTCGAACAGTTCTGCGGTATCGTAGCGGAGTTCAGTCACGAGAACAACGGTGCGTCCGAACAACAACAACAGACCAATGGTGCGAATACATTGAGTGGAATTCTTTATTGGAAATTAGCGTTGTTCAGAACGCAGCAGCTTTTAAGGATATACGTTGTACTACCTTTTTATAATGCTTTAGGTTAGACTTCAACTGTTTGGTATATTATGAAATAACGTGTGCTTTTTGTGTTGTACTGCACTTCAGAAAGTCGTTTCACAAAATGTCGAATTTATTTTTAGAAAACGGTTCCCCAAGAAATAGCAAAAATGTTATTGTCATTGACACAGCTTAACCAGCTAAATCACTTGAAATATAAAACCTCTTCGCGCATACATGCTGCGCATGCGACCGCCATGTTCTGATTCAAACTGTCATGTCAGTCATGTAGTAAGTTAGGTTAACACGCATTTTAACTACAGTTTTATGCTGTGTTCAAGGTCTTAGAAATTGATTGACAAACAAATGCTGACAGTCGAATGAATGTGATAGTACTTCTTTATGCTGTGTCGTAGACAACTATTTCGGGAAATCGATGCACCGACTTTTATGTTTACATTTTTCAATGTTTCTTCACAATAATTGTTTTGTGTGTAGAGGAAATCGCTAAGAATCGTTCATATTTCTGTTTTGATGTAAATAATAGCGTTTTTCTTTGCAAATGCTAATAATTTTCAACAATATAACCCAGATTTTTATTTTTTCGCCAGATAATAATTGTTTGAAAAATTATTATATTATAAATTCATTTTTGTACAATATTATTTCATTGAATTTACTTTTTAAATTCATTCATTCACGTCATGTACTGTTATAATCTCATTTTTAAAATGTCACAGAACAAGACACGATCCTAACCTAAGTTTTTTCTTTGATATATTTTTAAATAGCACGTTTATGCTTTTCAGAACACATCCTTTAAAGTTGCTGCGTTTTTATTTTTATTTTATTTTTTGCTTGCATTATCGTTTTTAAGCTGAATAAGTAACAACTCAAAATTTATTTGCACAAAACAAAAGAAAAATAGCTTTCATTTGTTTTGTATGATAAATGATACAGAACCTTTTTTTCAGTTAATTACTCTGCTATTTTTTAACTGCAATTATTCTAGTCACACTATTAAAATAAAAATAGTATTAAAATTACAAGAGGTTTTTACCACAAAAGTAATAGTAGATTGTATATCTAGTTGCGTAATGAAATATATTAATTATTACTGACGAGTAAGTGACATTATGTTAAAACGAGCATAGCGAGTTTTAAGAGTCACATGAATATAATATCATTACGCACGAGATATTATATATATATATGGTATTTTTTGTCATACCTACTATAAAGTGGCTGCCTTTCACTTCATTTTCAAAAATTTTTGACAGTTCATTTGTTGTCGCCAACTTCACTTCTATAGTAGGCCGAGAGTAACTGTCAGTAGGTAATGGCGGGCGGATCAGGGCGAATAAACAAATCACTATGGAAATGATTTGCTTTCCCACACTAGTGTGGGAAAGATACGTTCCCGCACACCGGCTTGCCAAAAGTTATTTTATATGCAGCTATTTTATAAGTAATGGGTATGGAAAAAAAAATGTTATAAAGCCAACAGCTGTGTGAAAGCTGCCTCGTCCTTTATCAGTGTCTGCTGTTAATATTCAACATGTTTAAAGGCATTTTCCTCTAAAGATTTTATTACTAGTCCGCTATGAAAATACAAATAGCGGTTACGTAAAAGAGTAGGTAAATAGCAGAGATGTGTTGATAATTGTTTTTGAAATATCATTCTCATTCTGTTAGAATGGAACAACCAACCGTTGCAAAGGCAGTGCTCAACAAATAACAACTCAAACTGTATGTCCGTCGATAATCACAAAACATGTTCGCTGCAAGAAAACGATACCGTAATTGAAATATCGAATAACGATAAAAGAGACATATATCTTGGTGGTTCGTGTTTATTTCGAACAAACTGGCGACAAAACATCGCTATACCGATGTTAAGTAGATATAACCTCACTTATTATGAACCGGCTTTGCATGAGAAAAACGTAAGCGATCTGTTACCAAGATCGACAATGCAAAACGGATCTGTGTCGTCGGATGAAGATTTAGACAGTGATAATTCGGCGGATGAAAGTACTGATGCGATTTTGTTAGAGAATATTAAAAACTCCTGGAACGTTGAAGCCGAAGTTGAAAATGATATTAGATTAGTAGATAACAGTCGAGTGCTGTTATTCGTTATAACAAATGAAACAAGATCTGTTGCACCGATGTTGATGGCTGCTAATTACGTCGGCTTAAAACGAGATGTCGTGTTGTGTATACAGCAGTTGCCTACGGAGAATTGTTTTTTTGGTTCTGAACAGGTTAGTGTCAAGTTTTCATTTATTTAAAAATAATACTAGGTATAATCCATGTGCTTAATTAGATAATTTTTTAATCAAAGGAGATACAAACGTTTGCTTGTGCTTATTCAGCGCATTTTTTTCTATTCGCAATTAAAAGCAAAGTGGCTGACATCTGGTGTTCGAATCCGAAGTCGTCGTATGTGGGTCTATGACAAAAAGAAATGGTAATTCTTGTAATAAAAATAATTAAGAGCACTGAGGTTTAATTTAATATACATTGATATTTATAAATACGTTGGTTTGAGTCAAAAAGACTTGAATGAATTACAAGAATTACTAATAAAGAGTTTAGTCACGTCTAACCACAATAATTTTATTAATGAATGTACATTTCAAGAGCTATGCTCCCATCTTCAGCAAATACTAAATTTTTATTTGCTGAAGATGGGAGCATAGCTCTTGAAATGTACATTCATTAATAAAATTATTGTGATTAGACGACTAAACTCTTTATTAGTAATTCTTGTAATTCATTCAAGTCTTTTTGACTCAAACCAACGTATTTATAAATATCAATGTATATTAATACTCGATATGACATTGTTGACATAAAAATGTAACCTCATTAACTTAAAAATTTACTTTACTTACAAAACCATTCAAACCATCATTTCGTCAGAAGTGCAGACATATCTACATTCACTTTGTGATACGACCGCTTAAACTCCACATAGACGTCTGAAGTACAGTAAGTACAATTTGTTTTTCTTTTGTTTTAAGCTATCAAAATCGGCAATCAAAGACTACAATAGAGGCCGTACGTATTTATCGGACTTGGCGAAAAGAGAGGGCGTTCCAGTGTTCGAATCGGTTAAAGAAGCAGTACAGTGTGCTATCGATAAGTGTTCAAATCGTCCCCGGTAGAGAATAATTTTTTTGAACGTAAGGTACTGTCACTGTTATTACCTTTGATGATAATAATTTGAAAAAAAAAACATCATATTTTTTGTTTTCGTTGAAACAATATTAAAACAATTGGCTGTGTCAAATCAAAAAACGAGCCACTATTATTTTAAATAAATAATACATCACAATGAAAGTATAATATGCTAAATAAGTATTTGTTAATTTGTTTTTATTTTGATTGATTGGCAAAAGGGAATTTGCATTATTTGTGTTTGGTATACCTGGAATTGTAAAGAATCGATATGTTCGAGTTAAAAGTGACAAAAAAATAATTTCGACACGAAGAAAATCGTGTCACAATTCACATGACGAAAATGCTATTTTATTGGTTATTCATTGCATCTTCAAAGATTGTTTTCTTCGGGGAAAGTAGATGGCGCAACATGTTCAAGAAGAAATTGTGTAAGTTCACTGTGTGTGTACCGATGACTTCAGAACTCAAAAAAATGTCGGTATGAGATTTTAGTTATGTAAAAAAATAAATGATGCAAATTCTCTATCCTGTTTCATTGTGTCAACTTTCATTTGACCAGGTTATATGGAAGGCATTTGTAATTGTTTAACTAAGTCATTTATACACAGATTGAAGGTTATATTGGTTTTGATCAGCAATTAACTTTTTTGTTTTAAGTATTCAGTTAAGTCAAATGAGTTGATATAATTTTTTTATGTAAATGTAACGTAAATAATTCTCATTTATAAAAGGAGTAAAACTTAATTAAGTAAGCGGAGTTTGATTGTTTTTATAAACGAGTAGCATTCGATTATTTTTATTGTAGATTGTGAATTTTAAAAATAAGAGAAGTTGATATTATTTCATTTATTGGGACATCACAGCGTTTTCCTTTTTTTAACAGGCAACTATTTATGAATTTTTTATTTAGCTATTTAAGTTTCACATTATTCTTTAAGTACCTACAATTTTTGTTTTGTTTTTAGTATTCAATTTTCTGATCAATAGTGAGAATTTCATTTGTTTTCTTTAGGAATGTAGTTTTTGTAGTGAGTAAAATCTGGTAAAAATGTGACGTTTGAGGTTATGTTTTATTATAAAACATAACCTCAAATGTTACATTTTTTATACATTTAAAGTCTACAGTACCATACGACAATCACCAGATAAATAATAGGAGAAATTATGCTTGGTTTGTGACAAAAAAAATTAAATTAAATTAATGATACTGTTGATTTTTCCTTCTTTAAAAGACTTTAGTTTTTTATAAGGACAAATTACAGTATTTAATATGGAACAACAAACATTGACTACACACAAAAGAAATGAATCTCATAATACATTTACAAAACTCTCAAACGAAAGTGAGGTTATGTATTTGTAAGTTGGTGGCCATATTAATAAGTCGGTAAAAAAATTGATGGTACCACGATAATATTGAATGAACATTTCAGTTTTTTCAGGGCCTGAAGTGTTGGTGCATTTATATGTAAAAAAAATGACAATCACTCTTTGCTACTTATCACGCAAAGATCTAGCGATAATCGTTTAACTTCGCTGGTTAAAACACGCATTCCTATTTATTTATAAAATGAACTTCTAGTGTTGTAAATTTTGTTCCAGATTATTATTTTTTACTGTCACTGAAGTTTTGTAATGCTGGATTCTCACTATTGATTTTATTGTACGGTGTGTCCCAGGAATCATACAGTTGAAGCGATATAAAAAACAATAGAGATATGGATGTTCACTTGTTATTTGTCTGAACATCTGAACTCTACAAGAAATATCATGGACTTCTTTGATTCCCTGTTTTAAATGTATTTATTGCACAACCCCTGGGACACAGTGTATGGTAAAACAGAAATGTCTTAGTTTTCAGCCGAAAGAATTTAATTTTCAGTTAAAAAGGATTCAGTACAAAATGTTGTAAAGAACAAACATTTTCTGTGATGGAAATTTATAGTCTTTTATTAATAAACCGATAAAATAGAACGGCGGTTTTTGAATAATCGTTCCTTATAAATATATGTATGTAAATTTTGTACGTTTTCATATTCGATAAAAATGAGGCGTTAGCTAAAAATGTTACGGAGCCACTGAGACTATATGATTTTGTAGGAATATCATCTGTGGTTTACATCTGCTTTAAACTTCGGGGGTCAACCTTTCGTATTAGTAATTCATCAAATAAAAAAATTGGATATTTTAGTTTTTTTTTTCTTTTTGTTCATTTTTGGACTGTTTGTAAATGAGGTTGACGTTTGAATGGGAAAAAAAGTTTGATAAAGCTTTTTAGAGTGTAGAATGCTATATGGCTTGTAAAGTACCTGAATTAAAAATCGAGTGAAAAAGGATTATTATTTGTAAGTTATAAAGAGATTTTTGTTTCGTAATAAATGGATTTTTATTGAATGATTTGGTTCGGAAAGTACCAGGTATAACTTTCGCAAAGTTTTAATACAAAAGACAAGTTGGAAGCAACTCCGGGTTTCCGGTTAAAAGATATTTACGAGTTTAGGTGTTTTCGCCTTCGAAATTTTTACTGTTTCATTTATGTTTTACCGATTTAAAAAATTTACTTAAAATAAAGTATTTACTGTTTCATATTTCGTGTTTAAGAATTTAAAACCAGAAAATATTTTGAGGTTCATTTCTTATCAGATAATGAAAAAATCACGATTTGAAGCAGTTATTTTCGCATGCTATGGGTAAGTTCGGTTTTACGCTCGATTGATCGAGCCGAGCGAACAGATTTTTGGTCACGTGACAAGCGAGCAAATCGAGCCATCTAAACAATTCCGAACGTAATCTAGCAGATTTTTCCAAACGTCAGAATAAAATAGCCCCAGCAAGTTAAATTCTTATTACTAAAGCCGAAATACATTCTTTATTGCTCCTCATTTTAATTTAATTCAACATTGTTATAATAATAAATCATGATTCACAATTTTTTTCGCTTTTATTCCTTTATTTTAAAATTAATAGTACTACCGGTTGTTGATTTTTTCGACCCATAGATATAATAAATATTTTATTTAATCATTCTGTGCGATACAGACTTATTGGTTATTACTATTCTTTGAATAAATATTATTCGTGTATTTTTACCTATTGAAAAATTACCTCATATAAATAAACTTCGAAATTTATCCATTCTCACAACAAGGGTTTCCGCTCATTTTTAAAATGAATGCTCTGAAGTTGGTTAAATCTGCTTGCTCGCTCGCTTTCCTCGGAGCAAATCGAGCGCGCTCGATCTGCTCCAGATCTTAAAACCGAACGCAGGATAGAGATCTTTCAGAGCATATAAATGTTAAATTCGAACGTATTAGAGCACTCCGATCAATCTGAGCGTAAAACCGAACTTACCCTAAGTTGAATTCAAAGAAGGTACAAAGTTATAAATAAAAAAGTTAAAATTTTGAGGTTAGAATATATTTTTATGAAGCATCCAACTCTTATTTTAGATGTTCAGAAATATTCTGGAATCTTTTGTAATAAGTAGAATTAAAACTGCATCTAGATTTATTTGGATGTGTCTACGAAGATACTTTTCGAACCTGGAACGAAAAATTTATTTCAAGTTATTTCAAATATTTTAATCATAATTATAACTACCTACTCATTAATTTACGTGTAAGGTGCATTTTCATGTGACGCTCGACGCTGGCTTCTAGCGTCAAATGTGGTCACGTGACATAAACGCCATATTGAAAAAAATGTAGCGTCAAAGCTAAACATTGTTTAGCTTTTACGCTGGCGTCATTAGTTGTCTCTGGTCATTAATGATACGAGTTTTCTACAGCTAGGTACTGAGTTGTGCATCAAGTATCAACACACAGGCTTGCTAAAGAATTGCTTTATGTTGCTACTAGGGGGTTGATTCTACGAATTTAACCCATTGATTTTATTACTTCGAAAGTACCTATTTATTAAGGAAAATACTATCACCTGATGGTTTTTCGATGGTTAATTAAAATTCCCGTCTCACTTAGAACAAAACAATTTTTTTTTATTGAATACTAAAAACATTAAAATTTCTCAAGATACAATTTATTTTTTTCTCATATTCTGGTAGTGCATATAATTACCTATAAAAAAGTAAGCATAGTTATATTTTTAATTTTTATTCCTTATAATTCGTGTACTTTCGCCGGTTATTTAAGTCAAAAATATGGGAATTTCATTTTTGATAATCGTATTCAGACATTGTCTTTTCTGTTAATAAATTTACAAAGAGCTTATTTATTAATTATTATAACAAATTCACCAGGGTTTTGATTTATGGATGTCTTTATTTGACGCTCTCTTTACAAGTTTACAACTGTCAAAACCTTGCTGTCTGTTGACGCTAAAATTTGACGCTGGAACTTGACGCTACAGTTTTTCAAGATGGCGTTTATGTCACGTGACCACATTTGACGCTAGACGCCAGCGTCTAGCGTCACATGAAAATGCACCTTAAGGTATGTAAGATTTCACATCCTATTAATTTTACGGTACATCGATCGCATATACAATATAAGTGTAAATTGATAAATATTAACGATATAAGTATGGGTACTCTTATGGTGTCAAAACAGTAAAGTAAAACAAAACACAAATAACATCTGAACTGTTCTTAAATGTTTTTGAAAAACAAAATTAGCAATTTTATGCGTGTCCTCAAATCAACCGAATCAAATATTGTTTTTGTTTTTTTAGTTTTGTTCGTCTTCATTCATTTGCATTGATGAGTCGATTCAAATTAAAAGACTGATAGGTGCATTTTCATGTGACGCTAGACGCTGGCGTCTAGCGTCAAATGTGGTCACGTGACATAAACGCCATCTTGAAAAACTGTAACGTCAAGTTCCAGCGTCAAATTTTAGCGTCAACAGACAGCAAGGTTTTGACAGTTGTAAACTTGTAAAGAGAGCGTCAAATAAAGACATCCATAAAATCAAAACCGTGGTGAATTTGTTATAATAATTAATAAATAAGCTCTTTGTAAATTTATTAACAGAAAAGACGTCTGAATACGATTATCAAAAATGAAATTCCCATATTTTTGACTTAAATAACCGGCGAAAGTACACGAATTATAAGGAATAAAAATTAAAAATATAACTATGCTTACTTTTTTATAGGTAATTATATGCACTACCAGAATATGAGAAAAAAATAAATTGTATCTTGAGAAATTTTAATGTTTTTAGTATTCAATAAAAAAAATTGTTTTGTTCTAAGTGAGACGGGAATTTTAATTAACCATCGAAAAACCATCAGGTGATAGTATTTTCCTTAATAAATAGGTACTTTCGAAGTAATAAAATCAATGGGTTAAATTCGTAGAATCAACCCCCTAGTAGCAACATAAAGCAATTCTTTAGCAAGCCTGTGTGTTGATACTTGATGCACAACTCAGTACCTAGCTGTAGAAAACTCGTATCATTAATGACCAGAGACAACTAATGACGCCAGCGTAAAAGCTAAACAATGTTTAGCTTTGACGCTACATTTTTTTCAATATGGCGTTTATGTCACGTGACCACATTTGACGCTAGAAGCCAGCGTCGAGCGTCACATGAAAATGCACCTTTAAAGTAAAACAAAACACAAATAACATCTGAACTGTTCTTAAATGTTTTTGAAAAACAAAATTAGCAATTTTATGCGTGTCCTCAAATCAACCGAATCAAATATTGTTTTTGTTTTTTTAGTTTTGTTCGTCTTCATTCATTTGCATTGATGAGTCGATTCAAATTAAAAGACTGATAATCTAAACTAACGGAAATTTAAAATTTTGAAACTGTGATTTTCTTGAACGACATTTTTAACGCCATTTTGTATCTTATGTTTACAAAATGCTCGCTTAACTTCTTTAAAATAATTGACCGTTGATGCTGTTGAGCGTCTATAATGTACAATCTATCTATCTTCTTTAAAATACAAATTGGAGAAGCTAAAGAAATTCTAACCTACAAACTTAAACCAAGATAATGACGCAATCGCAACTAATTAACCTAAAAATGTGTTCAAATTAACGGAAATTTTCGTTAAATCGAGATTTAGATTAGCGAAGTTCTGCAACAAAAAAAAAAATATATTTTGAACAGTTCATTTGTTATTTGCAACAATTAATATCAACAATTACTTTCTGGTCTAAAAAACTTGTAGTGAAAAAACAAAGTACTTACATTAATGCATTTATTTCTATTATATGTAAACAGTCATAGAATTACATAATTAACATCACATAAATAATTATAAGCAAATTTTTATAAACGATTGCGGCTTAAAATGCCCATATGGTTTAATAATAAGTAGTAAATATTATAATATAATAACTCAATTATTGAAAAGGTAGCGAGAAATTGTAATCAATGCTGCTATTTTTTATTCCTAACATTTATAGAAATTATTTCTAGGCAGCCTTTTGAATTAATTGTTATTTTTTTTTATATATTTGCATTTTTTAACTAGCAGCATAACAAGGTGGTGAATTTAAACTGAATGTGTGAAGGATTCTGCATTATCAAAATAAATATCGAAGTATTGTGGGCGACACACTGAGCTTAAAAGGTGTAACTACTGCTTATACAAAGTTGAAGCCAAAATCTGACGTCACAGGTCACAACAAACATGGCGGCCAAATATATATATAAAATAAAGTCTCAATAAATACGGCGACTGGCATCACTTTTAAATGCATGTAGCGCCTCTATTACCGTTTTAACTCAGTGGAGCGACAGAAAAAAATGAACATATGTTTAACTCATTAAAGCATGAGTAAGAAACATTTGCATTACGTTTTTGAATAAAACCTTTATGCGCAAGTGTCATAGAAACAAAAGATAGTACGAATGTTTTCAGTATTGACTTATTTAAAACGCGATTAATAAGATGTTTAGACGATAATGTGGCACAATTTTCAGTTTTAAATTTTGTTTTAAATTATAACCGAAGTGAATTTTAATATTGGGAATTATAATTAATTTTAATGTACTATTATTATTACAAATTATTAATATTTCAAACATAGCACTTCATATTTTTATCTTTTATGTTTATAGTAGTGTAGATATTTTATACATAAGCCGAAGATTCAGATCTGTGTAATTTAAATAAATGTTCGTAGTGTATATTTTGTGGAACCATCGTTCTTGAAGTTCAGAGTTTCCAACCGTTTTCGATGTTTAGAAGTTCTGAACTTCGACTATGTAAACAACATTCTTGAAATTTAGAAATTCCGAACTTCAACTTTGGAAACGTCACTCTTGAAGTTTAGTTTCCGAATTTCAATTTTAGAGCGATTTATGTCATAGATTCATGTATACAGTATAAGTACTTTTTATCGAAAATGAAATATCTTTCGATTAACCGTTAAATAGATAGCAGTACACATGTAGGTCTAGAAGACATACGTGAAATATTGAGGTTATGTTTTGTTTTCTTCCTTACAAAACTGACTTCATTGTGTAGCTACATTAATATCAGTCAAGAAGGATACAACGTTACATAACTACAGTATAGTAAACGCTAATTTATATATTTGGCTATGCTCTGTGCTTTCTGATGCACTAAAGCTGAAAAACGGTAAAGCTTATATTAAAGCCTGAAAAAATAGATCTGCCTTTAAAAAAATTCGCACCTCTTCCATGAAAATATACAATTTTCAAATTTCTGTTTTAAAGATTTTTTTTTTCAATTTTAGTGGATAAAAGTTAAAATAAGAAGTGCATAGAATTAATTGATTAATAAATATTTTGTGAATTTTTTGTGTCTAAAATAGTTCATCAAAAATTACCAAATTTCATTTATGTTGAAAAATTGTTTTGCATTGTGTGAAATTTGTGTGCAAATTGTATTTTTGGGTGAAAATTCATAAACGAAAAATTAATATTTTAGATTAATAATAGTTAATTTGGGTTATTGTGACCTTTTAACACATGAATCATAGGGATTTATTAAAAAATACTACCTATTATTGCTATTATTATTATTATTATTGTAGAACATATTTATTTGTTGTTTTTTAACTGATTAATGTCTTATTAAATATTATAAAAATTAATAAATAATATTTTGCAGACAGTCTTTTTTTCTTCCTTTTTTAACCTATATTTAACACAATAATCATTAAACTACACTTTTGGTTTGTTTTTTTATCAATAAAGGTATTTATTTATTATTTATAGAAGAAACTTATAACCTCGTTGATTAAGACGAGGCGATATCAAAATTTTTATGAAGTTCAGTCCACTGTCTATTTGTTAGTACGCTTACAACTCAAGAACAACTGAACCGATTTACGTGCATTTTTTAAATTTATAGGTACATTGCCTGACCAGGTTTTAGTCTATATTTTGTTATAACAAGGAATTAGCAGTGACGATTTTACTGAAACAAGTCAAAAAAATAGGTCAACGTCAAGTAGAAGTTTTCTTGCCATCACTGCCTAAACCGTTAGAGAGATATCAATGCTATGTGTGGAAGATATTTTTTTGTGCATTAAACATTCTACAAAAAATCTACCTTTAACAGGTAATATTTTATAAACCCAGGAGAAGCCAAGCGCGGATCCACCGTTGTGGGCACGGTGGGCATGCCCACAACCCTAATTGAGGTCGATAGGCTGATGTTATATCTGCAATGCCTTAATAAAATTTAAAAAAAAAACGAACCGTGCGGGTAAGAACGCAAGTGACTTTTTTATTTTGGCTACTAGTCTAGTAGTTTGTACTGTTTGACGTTTCGTAAGCGAGTCCGTAGTTTGACTCGCACTTGGCCGATTTTCGGGTGGCCGTGACCACAATCTTTTTTAAAGGCTGGATCCGCGTCTGGGAGAAACCGGACCAGGCTGCTAGTCTCGAATATTTTAAAAATTCTATAAAAAACAGCGCATCAAATGCAGCGACACCCGCAGCTGATAGCTCAACAGGTAGTAACATTTAAAAAGAATTAAGGCCCAAAATTTACAGATCTAGAGATACAGAAATTCGGTTGTTGTATCGTAACTGAAAAAATCACATTTACCGAAGATACCGAAATAAAATATATTGTTATGGCCGTAAGATTGTGATATGTAATCAAAACAACTGAAGGATAATAATTATATAAGATTGAATTTTGAATGGATAAAAGATTAGTGTAACTTGAACAAATAAAGGAGACGTTTCGTTATATAAAAGATAAACGCGTTTAACATTTAAAAATCATTTTCCACATGCAGTCACTTGTTCCTTTAGAAAAACGCACATTTTAGTGGACAATTACGTTAAAAAATTTAAATAATTCGTTGTAATAATCTTTAAACACGATTAAAAATCACCAAATAAAACGTGGTAAAACTTTCAAACAACTGTTAGCCAACTGGAGCGGGAGGTTGAACTTCTCCGATTGGTTAAAGTCTGTCACATGACTCCAGTCGGCCGTGCAGTTGACGGCGTGTGTATTTTGTTTTGATTACACTTCGGGCAGTGGTGTCAGGTGGCTTAGGTTGCAGAACTTGTTAGCGCGAACCATGCTATGGGCTTGTGTGTTGCGTTGGCATGGCCACAGAATTAATATAACTTGTTTTTGATTGTTTTTTATTTGACGTGCGTGGACATTTTGTTTTTTAACTCGAAAAAGACATTGTGATTTGTTTTTTAAAGACAATATTGTGAATAAGTTATGTGTTTTGTGAAGTATTTCTGTGACATTCAACTTGGATTCTAATTTGAATTAGGTATGCAGTTTTTGTGTTTTGTTGTAAATTCATCAATTTGTTTTGTACTTATTTATACAATTTCTATTTTAATACAGTTTTATAAAATTCATCATTTAGATTTGCTAGTTGTTAACTATGCATTTATTACGAAATTTTAAAAACGTTACATAAATACCAAAGTTATATTATACTTAAGTTGAAAGAAATATTGCAAAACGAATTTATGTTTTTGATAATAGTTTTTACGATTTTTTTTAATGAGTGTACAGAAGTTCATAAATTAGTAAAAATTTAAAGCATGCAGTAAAACTAACAATAACTATGGAATATTTTTGAGTATTGACACTTGACAGACGCGTGTTTTAATGTAAATTTTGTAAGTCCTTCGCCCTTGACTTTTTTTAAAAGAATACTTTTTAAACATGATATAATTTTTGGTAAATATTTTGCTGTGAATTTGATAATGTTGATGAATAGCTGTAATTTTTCAAAGTATAATTCTGTTTATAAAAAAATCGTTTTTTTTATTAGCACACTAATTAATCAAAAACCCGATGACGCGCAATTTATCTGCAATTAATATTTTGTTTGCGAATTGCGATATAAGTAATTAGGTATCAAATCATCAAAATAGCGAACTTATTTTTTTATAAATCATACGAGCGTATAAAATTATTGTTTTCGAAAATACTAACCCGCAGTGGGTCAATTACCTCCTGCAGTTTAAATTAACTATTACTAAAATATTAACCTACCTATATTTTAGATTTCATTTGTTTAGCAAAATATTAACCGAGCATATTCGTAAATCGTAAGGAACCCATAAAATAGGAAGTCGCATATTGTGCTTATATTTCAAATCCCACGTTGGGTCATCGGATCTATGAATAAAACAGCTATTTAAATAAAGTATAAATATTTTTAAGTCTGTATATGGTGCATAAAAAAGACGGTACCCGTTGGTGTTTGTACTCGAATACCCGCTAACAATTTTTTTCGTCCATGTAATTCATTAATGCTGGATGGTTTTCTGGTGCAACTTTCAGCTTTAAATCTAGATTTAAGATGTCATTTGTTTTCAACTAAATGAGAGATCCCCTGTGAACAAAGTTCTGGGATTCCTGGGTCAATCCCATTGTAAAAGTTCAGAGGGTATCTTTTTCTAGTACTCGCTCGTAAAGCAAAATAGACTATTAAAATCATAACTCTTCCTTTTTTCGTAGTCGCGTAAAAACTCGTAAGTAAATCGGAAACTGCAGCAGATTCTTATTTTTATCCGACTGCGCCAGAAGGAGGATTTTGTTTTTCGAGTGTATGTATGTATGTATATTTCTTTATCACGCTCTGTAGTCTGAACGGCTTGACGGATTTTGAAAAATGAGGTGTCATTAGATTCGTCTGAATCCCCAGAGTGACATAGGGTATATGCCATCACGGAAAATTCAATATGGCGGACGCTGACGCGATTTTGTCAGAATGCAAAAGTAATTTTCCTTCTAAATACATTGATATATAGGTATCAAAATCAAAACAAAAGAAAGGTTTCGTTGACATTAATACGGTACATGACGTCACGGAAAATTCAATATGGCGGGCGCTAGACGCCATTTTGTCAGTACGCAAAAAATCGGTAAAAACTTGTGTGTGGGGTATCAAATTAAAAGGCTTGATGAATAGATTCAACTAAAAGAAAGGAAATAAAAAAATTATTAAAAAAACAAAAAACCCGACTGCGTAAAAATCGAACATATAAAAGATGGAAACAAGATCAAATGATAACATGCAGTCGGAGGCATAGTAGTAACAACATGCAGTCGGAAACATAGTAGTAACAGCAGGTATTTCTGTTCAATTTGTTACTACTATATGCCTCCGACTGCATGTTATCATTTGATCTTATTTCCATCTTTTAAGTTCGATTTTTACGCAGTCGGGTTTTTTGTTTTTTTAATAAATTTTTTTCAAGTTCGCGTCGTCAATTTGTAATCTACATAAACATGTATATTTTGATCGGCAGTCACAAATTACAATACAACTTTGGTTTGTGCAATAATAAAACCGGTCCACCATATCACATAATATGCGTGTTTTATGCAAATCCATTAACACTTTTGTCGCCTCTAAACGCCGTCTTCTTGACTCGGCTTAGCGGGCAGTTCTATGGTCACCGAAACATGTGTGACATATTTTGAATTGATTTTATCGTTTCGAAACATGGTAAAACATTCGTAATTCCAAAACTAGAACCGACCCACACAGTACTCTACCGGAATTCTGAGATTTCGCAAGTCCGGAATTTCGGACAAATTTTTTAAACATCAATTGGATTTTTGAATGATTTTTACTTCCCACCTCTACTATGGTAGAAGTAATGGATTTAGTCCGAAAAAAATATTTCGAGATTTTAACAGATCTTCACGTTTTGAGACCCTAGCAATCGTTTAAGATCATTTTCTGACTGATGTCTGTGTGTGTGTGTGTGTGTGTGTGTGTGTGGTCAATTTTTCGCCTTCGATATCGTAAAAACGGAACAACATACGGCCATGCCGATTGTTCTATTGTGTTTATCAGCCTTTAACTTAGATCTGATTAGATTTTGAGTCAAATTGGTTCAGTGGATCCGGAGATATTAAAGAAAACGTTCTCAATGTAACGTATTAACATAGGTAAAAAAAATATAAATGAATTCTAGATGTTATAATATGAAAAAAATGTAAATATTTTTTTTCTCTAAAATGTATAGTTTTGGAGAAAAAAAATATTTTGCTAAAAAAAATAAAAATTATACGTAAATCAAGGTAACCATGATTTTTGCTATATTAAGCTAGCCATCAGTAGATCACCAAACAAAAAAGAGGGCCATGCTTTTTTTCAAAGAATAAAAAAGAGTGTTTATTTTTTGCAAATATTTACTAGGTGGGAAGTATAGGACTGGTCATCAGTCGAATTTTTTTTACATAAATGGAAAGATCACATACAAGTTTTATGGGAAAACTATTTTTATTTTATTTTTAAACGGTTTTATTTAGCTTGACCCCGTATATTTGTTTGTTACTATCTTTGTTTCAAATCTTGCGACAGCTTTTTCAACTACTTCTACTTAACCGATTCTTATGAAACTTTGCACACACATTGAGTTCCCGTGACAATACAATATTATGATAATTTCAACTTGGTAACGAGGCTTTGATGATGGAATCAGGAGGTGGACAGTTGAAAGGATGAGGAGTTTTGCATAATGATACGGGCCAGAAATCAAACTAAATACTAGAAAATAAAAATAGGTAAAAGAACTTTTATGTTAAACGGTTTTATTTTAAATCATCAGCTGTACCAAAAACTAGAAAATAATTAGGACACAAACCAAGGGGCACTTTGTGTCGCTGCGTCAGCGGAATAAGTAATAAAAACGTGGGGCGCATAATAATCTGAATAACGACTGTATAATTATTAAATAAGAACGGCTTGTCTAGAAAAATGTGTTTCCAAGCCCATGCACCAACAAAAATATTTCAAATGCGCCCCACGTTTTTATTACTTATTCCGCTGACGGAGCGACACAAAGTGCTCCTTGGTTTGTGTCCTAATTACCTATTTTCAAATTTTTGGTACAGCTGATGATTTAAAATAAAACCGTTTAACTTAAGAGTTTTTTTACCTATTTTTTTACTTAATAATTGAAGTTATGTTTAGTTAAAAATTAACTAATGAACATCTCTCGAAATAAGATCGAGAAATCGTTATTGCTTATTCTGCAAGAAAAAGAGAGAAAAAATGTGGTCGCGCGCGCATACCGTGTCCTGCTACCTAAGCCAGCAGCAGTCAGTAACAAACGATATAGACAGGACTATTGCCTACAGTTACTGGATCATCTGTGAACACGGTATGCGTGCACAGTCCAGGTAAAAAAGTGGATTTCTAGTTTGCTTGGAACAATAATTTTACGCCTCTGTATGTAAAAATGTCTTTAAAATAATGTTGATCAATAATTTTAATTTATAAATTAAAATTGATTACTGAATTTTTAACGCCGATTTCAATGATTACAGTTACAATGCGTGTGTGGTATTTATCGTTAATAACTGCACAGTGTCCCACATAATTTAAAATATCTTTATGTGCATACTTTTTTTTAAAGATTTTCAGTACATTTACATATGTAAATGTTTAATAAAAAACGTATTTTAGTGTTCTTTGAAAGACAACTCTAGTGACAGTTTTTTTAGGTTTTTTTTATTTATTGTAGATTATAGACGCGTCGACATCTAAGGTCATTAGCGTCTTTCAACTACACTAAATAACAACTAACTTAAAACTAAATAACATCACAAAATGTCCATGAGCGCAGGTGGGATTCAAACCCACGGCAGTCCAGTCTAGAGGTTGCGGCACCAAGCATGCTTAACACTAGGCTACTGAGCCTTAAGATATCTGTCCGTCCGTCCGTCTGTCTGTCACAAGACTATCTTATAAACGATAAGAGTAGCTAGGTATAAATGATATTTTTCAAATTGAGCCTAGAAAACATTGAATCATATGGAAAGAAAATTATCAGATCATTTTTAATGGTCTGCAAAAAATTTGCGTATCAATAAAAATCAGAAATTTCATTTCGAAATTAAACCGACTCTGTTTTTATATACCAGCCAGGACCGGATTTACCCTATGTGCCGCCCTGGGGCGCCGTGAAAAAAGCCGTCCCACACTAGTTTTTTTCACAATTTTGTAAATAAAACTGCAGTTTTCATAATTTTACATACATTCTTAATAATGAGCAAAAGTATTTTATTTATTCAAATTTATGAATGTTTTCGCGTTCCAAATTTTGCTGCCCCTTAAAATTTGCCGCCCTGAGCATTAGCCCCTATAATAATAATAATAAAGCGTTTTATTTCTTTTGACAAATAAAACATTTGTGTAGAAAACGTCAAGATGGTAAATTACATAAAAAATTCATTTAAGTTATAAAACAAATTCGACAAAATATATAAATCTTCAAGAGAGACGATTAAAAATGTTAATAGTGTTGCATTCTTTAATGTTTCCTGGAAGCTTATTAAAAATTTTTATACCCATGTTATGGGGAGAATTCTTCTGCCACTAGTGTAAATCCAGCGCTGATGCCAAACTGAAAATTAAATTTAACTTTTATAATAATATAGGAATAAATAATTTTATTTTCTAGACTTTTATGGAAACAACGCAGATTTATTTTTAATAGCCTGTCATATCTTATCATATTTTTTCGTGCTCGGTTTTTTTTAAAGGTGGAATATACCTTTAGTGGTACTAACAAGACACCCACAACACGCCAGAATCTAACCTACAGTCGAACACGTGAATTAATATTTAATTAAGATTATGAAACTAATTACCTTTGATCCATCTGCGTTCTTTTCGTTTGCATATAGGTACATTCAGGTTAAAAAAAACTTTTTAACAAAATAAAGCCTCCTTCAAAAAGCCACTAAAAAGAGGAAAATAATGAAATTTTGAGGTCTGCGCCAATTTAATAAAATATGAAGTCGGTTAAAAAGTATAGTAACCTATAGTGATTAATATTTTCTTTTTAACCGACTTCATATTTGGCGCAGACCTCAAAATTTCATTATTTTCCTCTTTTTAGTGGCTTTTTAAGGAGGTATTTTTTTTTTTGTTAAAAAGTTTTTTATTTTTTACTTTATAGTGTCAAAAAGTGACATTTACCAAGAAATCACACGCCGTTACTCACTTTTATTAAAATCAGCCGAACTACTGAACCGATTTTGATGAAATTTCTATGGGACCAATCTGAAAGTATATATCCTTTCAAATAAAAAAAGAATTTTCCAAATCGCTTTATAATTGACGAAGTTCTGAGGTAACAAACATAAAAAAAAATACAACCGAATTGAGAACCACCTCCTTTTTTTGAAGTCGGTTAAAAAGACAATCAATCGCTTTCCTCGCTTAAAACAGCCGTTTAAGAATTTGATATTTTTATACTTACCAAGAACATAGGCTATATGTATTACCCTACTAGAAAAGGGGGATGAACAGTGAGCGAAAACAAAGATCAAAATTTCCAAGTGGTGCAGTTCAGAAAATATTTTAGCCATATAGCCTCGTTCCAGGTTCTTTTTGCTATTTCATTTTTTATTTCTCCTGGTGGTAATCATACACACTTTTAATGTGGCCATTTTTTGTTCCTGATACGAAATAATCTTTCTTAATGTGGTTTTGTACCACCCATTGTGATATCATAGGTTAACGACCCTTAATATAAATTATTATCTTTAAAATCTGAATTAATGATAGTCGATTTACAATTTCTTTAATAATATAAAAACTGTTGAAAATCAAGTATTTATGCAAGTCTGTTTTTTCTTCATTAATTAATATTCATATATACATTTGTTTTCTAAACATAATATCCCATTAAAAATCAGCGACTCAAACAAGAATTCAAATTCAAGATTTCTTTGAAATTCCTCCACTTATTTTATAAAAAATTAAAATTAAGAATCGTAAAATTCTACCCAAGAAAATTTTGTATTTTATTTCACGGCTGGGCAAATTCCTTGCGCTGGATCGCCATATAGGAACATAGGACTTAGAACACAGGAATAATTTGAGGACAGTGTGGTCAAGTGGTTAGCGTCGCGACCTCTGGATCAGACTGTCGTGGATTCGAATCCCGCCACCGCTCATGGATGTTTTGTTATGTTATTTAATGTAATCAAGACGCTAATGACGTAAGTTGTCGACGCGTCTATAATTTACAATAAATAAACCCAGGAATAATTTGACACAAGATTATCTTAGAAAGACTGAGCAATTAAGAAGACTACTGTAGTGGCTATCATAATTGCCAAATTATAAGGCTGTTTACTGATTGTTTTTGAAGTTATATTTCTTTTAGCGCGTTATGAAAAAATGATGAGAGTGAATTATTACGATGCGCGCGCATCGCGTCACGAAAATTTAACAGGATGAAGTTGCAGCATTAATGATTTCCATAGTTACCATAATATAAACAAATATAAATAAATTCACTCCAGTCCTTTTATTCCAAGTCTTCATGGTTTCCGGGCTTGTAAGCCGTGGTCCGGTGGTATTTCTACCTGACGTTTTGTCTACAACTGCGGTAGACATTCTCAAAGGCGATGTGGCAGCGGTTATGAAGACTTGGAACAATGCCGGCCGTAAAAGCTTGCACACCTGGAGTCCTTTTATTATTTTATATTTCAATAAATTATTTGCAAGCAAATTAAAAATTAGTTCTTAATCACGCCAAAGAAGTATAACTTCTAACGCGCGTACAAAGTACACGCATCCATTTTTTTTAATTTAAGCACGTTTAAGGTTGATCTCGCAAAAACTGACTGTAATTGATTATTAATAAACGATTGAAAATACCCAACTGACTCTACTTCTATTTAAAATATAGGTAGTCCGACTTTAGGGCCAAATGCCCGGCTAAATATTATAACGCTGAGCCCGGCTTTTCTATTTTTGGACCTGGCAACTAGTGTTGCCAGATCCAGTTTGCCAAATTTCGGGGCAGAAGGTTTGAAAAATCGGGATTTTGGTTTTGAAATCGGGACAACTAAAGAAAAACAAGGTTTTTATAAGTCAACGTTTATTTTATCATAAAGGCCCGTATTCACCAAACACTGTTAAAGATAAAAGTTACTAATCTTAGAATAAATATATTCCTTGGAATAAAATTAACTTTCAATTCACCAAGCAATTCATTCGTTAGAATAGCAACTTCAGGTACAAATTTACTTTATACCATACACCTTGGACATTTTGTCAAATATTTTAATTCTAAAGCACGTTTACCAAATATCCGACCGATGGCGCATCGATCGAAAATTTAAATTTATTTTATTTTACTACAAAAGCCTTTACGTGAAAGATATGAAATTTATATTTACCTGAAAAGTTCGCCAGGTCGTAAAGTAATTTGTGCATTTCGTATCCATCATATTTTACTAGGCGAATAAATATTTATACCCGTGAAATTGGACAAAATAGTTATTCTTACGATTGATTTATACTTGCAGTAAACTTAACTACGTTTGGTGAATTGAATTGTCGCTATTTATTCCGAGTAATAGTTACCAGCTGAATAAATCAACGGAATAAATAACTAGCTAGGCTCGGTGAATACGGGCCTAAGTGGTGAAAATAATGTCATAATAGTGTCAAAGCACACTCACATAATCAAAAATTGATCCGAAATCGGGATTTTTGGCGTCCCGATCAAGGGTGAATCGGGACGTGTCCACAGACCCCTGAAAATCGGGACGTCCCACGCAAGTCGGGACACCTGGCAACCCTAACTGAGGTGTTTGTTACCTCGTTTTTAATCGTTGAATAATTCAATACTAATTTTTGAAATTTCTTTTTCAGAATATGGATACTATTGTAAGTCATGACGTTCCAGAAGTTTGTTCATTTTTGCTCAACAACTCCGTCCATCTTTTAACTCACAGTCACAAATAATTATTTTAAACTGATGTATAATTTACGTCTTATAATAGAATAATTAAATAAAAAAACACTAGACCACATTAAAGTTAAAAGTTTAAATCTGATGTGTTTTGTTTTATAAAACAAATGAGTGCGTTTGTATTGTTGACTGCGTTTGTTTCGTATAATGATTCTGGCAATTGTTATTACAAAAACATGAATGACAATCGTGTGAACATTTTTGATAATTTTGATTGTGTTTTAATGAAGTGATTGTTGTGTTAAGATGAAAGTGTAATTGTAGTAGTGCAACAATGAGTATGGATGATATAGCGTTCAATGATTGGCCAGGCCAACCAGTGGATTTGTCCGGAAGTAATTCGTGGCTTCCGGCGTATGGCTTCCAACCACCTTCGGCTATTTTAGAAAAAGATGACTTCCTTAATTCGGCTGGTGAGTACTTTTCAATTAATTAATTAATTGTAGATTATAGACGCGTCGAGAACTCAGGTCATTAGCGTCTTCAACACAACAAATAATCTATTTGTGTATTAGAATCCGCCAGCCGGCATACACAAACCGGATGGTACGAGCTCGGGTCCCTGGGAGCGCTAATTCCCAAAGAACATTGGAATGCAATTTGCGACAGTAACCACATTGGGGGGACTACTTTTCAATGCATCCCGTAGAGCGAAACTACACGGGCAGATTTTCCGCGGCGTGTTTTTCGCGACGAGATTTCCGCTGATTGCTGAATATTACGTGCCAAAACAGAAAACTGCTTTTTGCTAGTTACAAAATGGATCCCACTGTGTAGGTTACGCTGCTGTTGTATGCGTAAATTTATTTTTTAGAAGAAAGAAGGGCTTGATAATGGCCGAGAGTGTAGCAATGCTGTTGTTTACATGGCGTTGCTATGGTTCCTCTATTACAAGTCCCCAGTTCCTGGGTTCTAGCCCGAGAGCTGGTAAAAGTGTCAATTGGATTTTCAATTTATTATTAAAAAAAAAAATTAATGAATTGAAAATATAAATTGATGCTAGGCCCAAATAACCTTAGCTGTTGGTGGTCTTTAAAACACAATTTTTAATTTAGAGGCAAGAAACAGCGTTGATGGATTCATCCAATATTCAGAGACGGAGTATATATAAATTTCCCCGTGTCAAACATTTTACCCACTTTTTTTTTGTTAACGATTGTTCTGTAAAATCACAACCGTACTCGACGCAGCTGTCACCCTTTAGAGTTGGCCCCAGTTAGATTTTAAGTGGGCGACCGGTTAGATGGATCGCAGCAGACACGTACCTATGTGAGGATTTTAACAGATTTGACCTAGTGGATCATTAATAGTTGTGTTTGTCCATCTTTTTATGTATGTGTTATGTTTTAACATCACTCATACATAAATACAAATCCGCTATTCGACTGTTTCTATTTATACGACGTGTTACAATACCGTAAGAGAAAGATTAACTTGAACCCACTGCAATACGAGGAGATTCTTCTCGCTATATGCCAATTTTTATTTTACCTGGATAGTCTTATAATTTAAGATATAGGGTTTTCGTTAACATGGCGTTAACATAGTCGCTGATAAACAATTTGTTGGTAAGAATTAAGGCCTTTACACAATGCTAGGCGATAGCAATAGCTATATAGGGAAATTGCGATAGAATAGAAATAGTGATAAAAATATACGCCACCCGTTGCACAATAGTGCGATAGGAATAAAAAGCTAACCAATCAGTCGTGCTACTTTGTAAATGTATGACATAGTACATAACCTGTACCTACTGTCAAAACGTACTTGTATAATTTCTATGATCCATACTTTTTGACACAGTATTTATTTTTTATTTTTTTAATAAGTTGAAAAAGTCGATTTGACATTTATTATTTTGAAATTTGAGGTTAAGTATCTAGTATCTCAGCAAGAAATCTGAACTCTGAACGCTGATTGGTAGGCTATAAGGCAATAGATATAAAATTCCAGCTCGTCGGAAATTTATCGCTGTTGCCTGTTCCTATATTCAATTCTGCATTGGCATATGGGTTCCCTAGTGTTGGTATTCCGGTTTTCATATCGCTGTGCTATAGCGATAGCTATTCTTATTTCTATCGCTATCGCCTAGCATTGTGTAAAGGCCTTTAGTGATGAATAAAGCAAGACCAAGACTTGGACAGTCTTGGTCTTGGTCTTGGTCTTGCTGTTCAGTCTTAGTCTTGCTCAAATATGTCTGGTTTTGGTCTTGGTCTTGCTCATTTTATCTGTCTTTTTTTTAGTTTTTTACTTCTGAAGATCATCATAGTTATAAACTAAAAATAATTCACAATCTATTATTAACTAACAAAATACTTTATTTTATTAAAGACAAGCCGCCACTGGCGAATTTTTAGTTTAGTCTTGTGTATTTGGTCTTGGTTTTGCATATTCGGTCTTGGTATTGGTCTTGTTCTTGTTCATTCGGTTTTGGTCTTGGTCTTGGTCTTGCTAGTCTAATGATAGTCTTGGTCTTGCTTTTTCGCAAGACCAAGACCAAGACTGCAAGACCAACACCAATTTTGCTCATCACTAGTATAAGAATACTCATCATTGATTCTTATGGAGCACCGTACACGAGCGACTAAACTATTGAAGCAACAAAAAAGATTAATGTTCTATATTTGCTACATCTTTTTTGCCAGTGCAACCGTTTTGTCGCTCGTGTGCGGTGCTCAATAAGAATCAATGATGAATATTGGCGACTATCTGTCGTGTGCCGCTTCGTCTTTTTTGTCGCTCCAAGAGTTTAATCGCTCGTATGCGGTGCTAGCCATAAAAATCAAGGATGCAATATTCTTACCGGTAAAATTGTTTACATCGGCCTCGGCGACTATCTGTCGTGTGCCGCTTCGTCTTTTTTGTCGCTCCAACAGTTTAATCGCTCGTATGCGGTGCTCCATAAAAGTCAATGATACAATATTCTTACCGGTAAAATTGTCTACATCGGCGACTATCTGTCGTGTACCGCTCCCTCTTTTTTGTCGCTCCAACACTTCAAGTCGCTCGTGTGGGATGCTCCATAATTGAATCATTGATGAATATTCTTACCAACAAAATTGTCAATCGTCGACGATCTATTGTGTAGGTACGGTAGGCCTTTTCGTTAGCGTACTAGGCTTCCGCTAACGAATCTTTACGGGCAAAATCTCTCGAGCGAAGCCAGAACTACCAGGAGCAAAAGTTATAGTACTCTAGTAACTAGTTACTAGTAAGTATAATATTCATTATTGAACTATACGAGAATAGCCGAGCGTGTAGCAATGCTGTTGTTTACATGGCGTTGCTATGGTTCCTCTATTACAAGTCCCCAGTTCCCGGGTTCTAGCCCGAGAGCTGGTAAAGGTGTCAATTGGATTTTCAATTTATTATTAAAAAAATAATTAATTGAAAATACCTATGAATTCTAGGCCCAAATAACCTTAGCTATTGGTGGTCTTTAAAACACAATTCAATTTTTTTCTTAATTATACGTACGTTAGCCCATGAACTGCGACCAAAATCGACCATCATACGAGCAAAATCGCGGGCATAACTATAAGTTAGTTCTCTATAAAGAAAATTCACTTTTAAATACATATATGATTTCTGTTGTCGAGCGTCTATAATCTACAATATCATCTTAAAAAAATCAATTTTAAACAGACTATGTGTATGAGTAATAATTTATCACAAAATTTACACAAAATATTTCGCAAAATATGCACAACGACACAAACATCCGACTATGAACGCAGTGTTTGTCTTTTAATTGTTTACCAACAAAATGTGGGCGTTGAAATCTGTGTTACACATCCGTGTTTGTACATAGGCTACACTACTGGTCAAGAAAAAAAACATTAACACTAATTTCTGATTATTGAAAGATTTTTTTAAGACTGGAAACAAATTTAATTTTATTTATGTGTCATTATATAATGCCACATTAATAATAATAATTTCTTTATTTATAATTCAAACGGAAAAATTTACATTAAAAAGTTACATTAAAGAAGTCCAATGTTTTTGAGGTTATGTGTAGCTGTCCTCATAATATAAAATTCGAATCGGAATGTTTACACTATATCACGTCTTGTGTTATGAAGTTAGTCACAGAATTAGCTCCACTCTGGACAGTATGCAATCCTTCTTGTTCAGCTGTCAAAATGTTTTGAGGTTATGTGTAGCTGTCATCGTATTCGAATCTGAATTTTTATATATCTCTAGTATCGGGGACTCGGGCTATTTTTCTTTTAAAACATCGGATTTAACTAAAGCCGGCTAGATATCAAATTCGAGATTTAAATGTTCTATAAATCCCCGTTCGCTTTTGAATGTTGTTAAGAATATTCTCTACCGGAAGTTACCTTCTGCACTCTTCATCTCAAATCCTTTCCCCTCGCCTAAAAACGATTCCCGCTCTCCCGACGCTATTTTTAAAGCTAAAGAGTTCGGACTTCGGATAAACGCCAAATGAAGGACCAAGAATCACACTATACAGATCCTACAGGCGAATTTTTTTTTAAAGTTGTAAGTTTTTTTAGAAATTTTTTTTTAATGTTTCGCCTGTATAGGATCTGTAGTGTGATTCTCGGTCCTTCATTTAACGTTTAAAATAGCGTCGGGGGAGCGATAGCCGTTGTTAGGCGTGGGAAAAGGATTTGAGATGAAGATTGCAGGGAGTAACTTTCGGTAAAGATTACTCTTAATATATTTTTGAACGATAGTGTAAACACATTGAATAATATACAAATGTACTTATTATCTCATTTGCTTGATATTTACCTACCGGCTATAAATGGGTGGAATTAAATCAATTATTATTTAGTCAGAAATATGTATGTGGCACAGTTTACCAAAATGACACACAATGCCATTTATTCAAGAGTAGGTACAAAGTGACGTCATAAAACAGAAACAAATGGCGGAGCAAAACAGCGATACATAACCTCAACCATGTCATAACGCAGTTTTATATTACAAATTAATAGGTACTGAAATTAACCTGAAGCCATAGGTGAATGTTAAAAAAAAAAAAAACTTTGTACTTTGCTCATTTCTTTATCCTAGAAGCATTTTGTATAACAATAGAGCAACAAACGAGATTTCGGACTAGAAGTCCAGAATCCAAGATGGCGTTCAATTTACCAACAGCTGCCGATCTCATCCATTTTTAGGTTATTATTAGGTATTCCTGATTTTTTGAGTCTGGTAAATGTAGTGAAATAAATAATACCTATATATTATTTGAAGTTTGGGTTACCAATAGACCTATCCAGTTAGAGCAAGTAAGAGAGATAAAAATAACCCAGCTGCCTCAACAATGCGCAGAACGAAGCACGCACCGGTTCACTGTCTCCTTCAACACGAGCTGCATTGCATTTATCTCTTTCTCGCTTGCTCTAACTGGACAGGTCTATTGTGTTCGTTAAACGCATTGTTGTGGCAACTGCAGGATGTTTTTATCTCTCTCACTTGTTCTAACTGGATAGGTATATTGATTTTCGAGACAAACAAAAATTCTAGACACCCTTTCTCGCGTCTACCTACATACCGAAAATTTGTATGAAAGCGAAATTGCAGACATTCCGTTACAATTTTATATAGTAGGATATGATACAATTTTCTTCGACCTTGGATGTCGATTCTTCAAAGTTTTCACCAATTATCATATTTAGTAAATTTAATTTTTAAGTAGGTAGTAATCACTTGACCTGTAAAACAATTGAAATAAGAAAAACAACAGCATTCATCAACTTGCAAAAGTAATATAAAAAAAAATCTGGGATCTATACTTAGCTCTTCTCTTTTGTCTGTTCTGTGATTCTACACGAGTTCTCATTTGTTTCGTACTGTCTAGTTCACGGGCACTGAAATGATGTAGCCACGCCCCTCGAATCGACTACGACCCTGATTTTATATTATATACACGTACATTTTTACATGTACAGTTTTAAATAATTACTGATTAGCGCGATAACATAGGAGTAATTGTAATTTTAATGTACGCTACGTAATTATCACAATTATACAGAATGTCCCAAAATTAACGATTAACGCTGTATATTTTGAGGAAATATTTCTAGTGATAGGTATTAGAGTGCCCGTGGTGAGAGATGAAGCCAGGCACGTCATCAATAATATGCTAGTGAACGCCTGCTTGCCCGCAGACAGTGCCGTGTACACAAAACTGCACATTGGGTTTTATGACATTAGGTACAATTTTGGCAAACTGCTATTGGATCTCCAAAACAGCCAATAGCAAGCTAGAAGGCGGGCGCAATGCATTCACGTTACTATGACGCGGTGGCTTCATCTTTCGCCGCGCGAGGTCTACTTATGAATCAAAAAGCTCTCTTAGATTTTGGAGCGACATAATCAAATTTACTGTATCCTTAGTTTAGTTAGCGTATCTTTTATCAGTTATACTGGGTTGTAAATTTTTCGATGCTCATCATTGGTATTTTGGGAACGGTTAAAAATACAAGATCAGTTAAATTAGAGAAAAGTTTTTCATGATGATTGAGAATTTTCAAAGAAATCCAAGATATTTTGATAGATTCCTGATCGAAATAGTGTCAATGGTAGGGAAGACAATAATTTTTTTCTGAAACCACAATTATTTTTTGTTTTTTCGTGATAAATCAAGAACCAATCAAAATATCCTGGATTTCTTTTCAGATTCTCAATCGTCGTGAAAAATCGCAACTTTTCTCTAATTTAACCATTAATCTTTAACCGTTCCCAAAATATCAATGGTGAGCATCAAAAAAATCACCACCCTGTGTATATCTTTCGGCGTAAGCTCTAAAAATGTCCATCGCAAATTGAAATTGATCCACGACTTCGACATACTGGGGTTGCAGAACGCAATGTCAGAAAATCTGATTTGACAGTGATCGTACAGATTGTGATTGTGATTATATTCATCATATAATTCTTATGGGTAAATAGGTTGTCACAATCTAATGTCATTGTTAAACTAGATTTTCTGCAACCCAACATAGCTAACTCCTAAACGATCGAGACGCTAATGACCTCTGTTGTCGAGCGTCTATAATCTACAATTCATTCATTAAACGATCGAATTAAAACATGGTCTCCCTTCAGGTGCGGATCCAGCCCTTAAAAAAGGTTGTGGTCACGGCCACCCAAAAATCGGCCAAGTGCGAGTCGAACTACGGACTCGCTCACGAAACGTCAAACAGTACAAACTACTAGACTAGTAACCAAAATAAAAAAGTTACTCGCGTTCTTACCCGCACGGTTCGTTTTTTTTTTAAATTTTATTAAGACATTGCAGATATAACATCAGCCTATCGATCTCAATTAGGGTTGTGGGCATGCCCACCGTGCCCACAACGGTGGATCCGCGCCTGTCTCCCTTAAGGCGGCATTACACGACGCGTGTTATCGCAGTTCGCGCCGCGCCAGTCCGCGCACGCGCCGTGTGAAGGCAGTGGCGCGATGCGACGCGGGCTAGCGCGACCTGTCGCGTCCTTTCCGATCAAAGTCGGTCCCGTCAAAGGCGCGGCGCGGCGCGGCGCGGGTGCATCCGTGCCGAATCGAGCGCGCGACGGGGCGCGTGGTAGTGCAGGTGAACACATGGCATATACTTATGTCAGTTATCAGTACTTTAGTGGTTTCGCAACGTCCCTAGGTATGTAATCAAATCATTTATGTGTAATGTGTAAACTTACAGCCTCAAATTAGTATGAGTCCTGTAGAAGTGAAATAACTCACAAAATTGACATTTTGTGGTAATGCAGATTTAACTTCTGTTCCGGTGAATTAAACTTATGATAATTATTTTTTATTACAAATTTTTTTATAATAATAAATAATACCCACTAAATAATACAAAAGCGGCTGAAGCAACAGCGATGTCTTCAGATGACATTTTGAAAGTGCGCTGCGTGCTTCGGTCTGGATGCGGCGCGGCGCAACGCGCGCCATGAGAACGGGTGGGCGCGGGCTCGCCTGTGGCGTGTGCTCGCGCGTACAAATCGGCGCGGCGCGGCGCGACCTGCGATAACACGCGCCGTGTAAAGCCACCTTTACTTCGCTTGCTCGGTAAACAAATTTGTTTTGGTATACATCTTGTATATTATTATGTATGTATCCGCAACTGTATACATAAAATGCATTGGTGTGCTGAGCCAAGAAGTACGGACAGACGGACAAGGCGTGTTCTTTTGTGTGCATTCCAATGTTGGATTCTTTGTGTAAATTTGTAGGTAGTCTTCATAATACAAGTTAGTTCGATGTTCCAGTTCCATATTCCATAACCAAAAACTATCATATTAATTAGTTTATTATAAAAACAAAAATGAAGATAGTTACTTCTTACCACAACAGTTTTATTGATGGATATACATTTCGAAACACTATAGTTAAGTTTTCAATTTGTTAATTGTTTTATTACCTGTAGTATTAGTATAAAATACCCTTTATGTATTATTTCAATCATGTATAGTGTTTGCTGAAGATGAAAGCATAATAATAATAATGCGTTTAACGTCCGTTTCTCGACATTATGTCATAACAGACGCCATTCGCACCATTACTATTTTCCATTTTTACTACTTTCCGTTTTATACATTTTTATTATACTTCAACTTATTTAATAGCAATGTGCGAATGGAGCTTTCGAAATGTACATCCATCAATAAAACTGTTGTGGTAAGAAGTAACTATCTTTATTTTTGTTTTTATTCCAACCACAGTGCTTATATATTTTTAATAGGTTGATTTTCATCTTCAGCAAACACTATAGTGTTTGTTGAAGATGAAAGCATAGCTTTCGAAATGTACATCCATAAATAAAACTGTTGTGGTAAGAAGTAACTATCTTTATTTTTGTTTTTATTCCAACCACAGTGCTCATATATTTTTATTTTATCCCCCTATATTATTAAACGAGTAAATCTTGTATATATGTTTCTACCTATATATCTATGTTTCTATGTATCTATATAAATATTTTCTCGAAAACGGCTCTAACGATTTTGATCAAATTTACCAAAAAGGGGTTTCGGGGGGCAAAAAATCGATTTAGCTAGGTCTCATCCCTGGGAAAAATCGTTTTCCTATCGATTTTATCATTTTTAAAAACGGTTTTTTGACCTGTCAAAACATTGTAATATCGTGAGTAGGCTTTGGAGAAAACAAACTACTTTCATTATTTATATGTCAAAATTATCTGACAGAATTTTTAACTTATTAAAATAATCCGTGAACTATTTGTATAGTAAAAAATAACAGAAATAAAAACTAAACATAATTATGTAAGTAGTTTTAACTAATATTTAAATAAATAGGTACCTAAGTATGTTATTTTTATATTACCTATATAAAATATGTATTTTATGTACGTTAAATATAGTATGACGTATAATCTTACCTAGACTTTTTTTTCTCAAAAACGAATAACGATTTTGATGAAATTTACAGAATGGGGATTTTTCGGGGCGAGAAATCGATCTAGGTAGGAATCTTGGTCCCAGAGGGGAGCAATTAAAAAAAAGGGTTTTTTTATTTATAACTCGGTCAATTGTCAGATCGATTCGAAGCCTATTTCTACATAGATTTTGTATAATATATCACAAGGGTTAAAACTGTAAATGAACACTAATATAAGAAGTGTCTTGCACAATATGTAAACAATGACAAACAGGCGGCCCGAAGGGCCGCACTTCTGGCAACGCGAGTCTGTGTAAAAACACATCGATTTTTGAAAACTATTGTTAAGATACATACAAAAAAGTTTTGTTTAAAAATTTGCACGGCGGCCCGAAGGACCGCACTTCTAGCGACGCAGGCATGCAGTATATCAAAACACATCGATTTTTAAAAACTATGGTGAAGATGCATGCAAAAATGTTTTGCGCTGCAGGTTTATAGTCTGACGTTTGTTATTAAAAGATATAATATGAATTCTATTTCTTCGAAAATCGATTTTTGTGAGTTTTTCAGTAGGTACTTTCTATGCAAAAAAAATATTTGAAATTTACTGGAAGTTGCTAAGATGACATCACAAAGAAAAAGTACTTCGATAAAGTTGATATTTGGCATCAATGTTTAAAAACGGATTATTGAAACGGCAACGGGCAAGCAGAATTTCATCTGATTCGAACATTTTTACAAGATATTCAATCTATGAAAATCGGTTTTTGCGAGTTCTTCAGTCAACAAAACAATAACGGCGGTAGATTTGAAAATGGCGATCTAAGTAATATTTACAGGAAAAAATGCTTGATTCAAGTTGATACTTAGTTTTTACGCTTAAAAATACACATAGGTATTTAAAATATTTAACAGAAACAATTATTTAAATTATGTTTCAGAAATAAATTCGTTTCGGAATAATATTCTGAGAAAATAATATCTCACAGCATACAAGTACTATTTTTTTGAACTCATCCGAGCAAAGCTCGGCACCCAGATATTGGTTTATTATACTATAACTTATAGGGATTTTAAGGATCCTTATTAGGAAGTGGTAGTTGGGTCAAATACGGAAGCGGTAGTTGGGTCAAATAAGGAAGCTTTTGATTACACGACGCTGAATGAACCTATCGCACGAAATAATGAAACTTGTGACCGAACCTGTATAGCTATACACAAGATTCTATTTTTTAAAACGCGAGTATATAAATAATAAAGCTTATATACATATTTGTTTATGTACAGTGTAATACATAATGTAATTTAAGTGTGCAATTCAGAACAGCTAGTCTAACATTGTAATTATATGGTTGAATCAAAGAACGTTCATTTTACAGGCTACAGGCCGGGCACCACTGGTTGATGACCTCATATATAAACATTTTATACAGAATACTGACTACTTATTATAATTTATAAGTATCGTCGTTAAATACTACATCAGTTACTATATATAATAAAATTATGTAATATAGCTAGACTACCTTGTCTTTTTTTACAATCCTTGAGAAATTGTTTACGATGAAAGATTATTTTCTATGAAACGTTTTAGACCGAATTTTGAACAAAGAAAGCCATTATAATTTACATATATTATTACTGTCAATTATATTAATTTTAAATTTTCTTTTTCAAAAAAAAAAAAATAGGTAAGTGCTTATGACCACACGACAGAAGTGAAAACTTCAGATTTTCTAATTTTTGGTGTCATCTATTATAGCGCATTTATGAACTAAAAATAATTTATTACTAAAATACTAAAATTGTATTTTTAATTAGTTCCGCCTTGGTTTCAAAAAAATTATAATTATTGTCAAAGAAAGAATATAGCAAAAATAAATAAATATCATGTAGAATTTAGAAAAAAAAACGCCAAAAATTCTGCGCTACCATTAGGTCTCGAACCCAGGTTCCTATGCATAAAACGCAAAAACTAAAACAACTGCGCTATGAGTGGCAGTGTGTAGACGGCCGTTTTTATGATATTGCGAACGCTTCACATTTTTTCAGTACCCAGGCAAAAAGTGCCAAACGCGCCTATGGAAGTTTTCACTTCAAAAATATCTGCTTTTAGTTTGAAATCATCTTAATTATAGAATGAAATTTGGTAAGGACATTCTTTGAACCTTGATTGAATGAAGGACTGTTTCAGAATTACTGGTATTCCCCGGAATTAAATGTATTCCGATTCCAGCCTTGATCTTAACCAACCCTGACAATAAGTTCTGAGCGTGGGTTCACTTGTTAAATTTTCTAAAGGTTAGGGAAAAATAATTAATAATTATTAAATATATTTATTTATTATATGTATATCTAATTATTTATTAAAAAAAAGCATGTTTGTGTTGAGATTCGAACCCGAGACCTATTGCGTATGACGTGGCGGAGCTATCCGTTACAACACGCACACCTTACATAGCAGTGCTATATATAATAGGGTATTAAAATCATGAAAAATAATAATGTAAAATAATGTAAACAGTACGGGTGTTTGAGTACGAACTCATATTTAACGAAAGCGGCATAAACGAGCGTTTGTATAGCAATAGCTTTTATTAATGTTATTTAAAACTGATAACGCTCTTGTCACATTGTGACTGGTGATAATAGGGTATTATAATCATGAACTTTCGACTAACTTCATGGTGTTAAGACGTAAAAATTCACTCTCAACATTTTTCCATAACGCGCCAAAAGAAGTATAACTTCAAAAATATTTTAATTTATAATATTCGTTTATTATTTAGATTAAGTAGAGATCAGTGCACTTGACACAACACACGCTATATTTGAATGTTACTGAGCGCCATCACCTGATACAGACGATACAGTTGACTGCTGTGACGGTTATTTATCACTCCAGGGACTTCCGCTCTACACTACATAGTGCCCTGCTACTTGCTAGTGTATGTTAGTGCCCTGCTACTTGCTAGTGTATGTTGCAGTGTACGTACCACCAACGCATTTATAACAACGCACTTCCGCTCGCAATAATATGCTATAACTAAACACAAACTTGTCAAAAGTAAATTAACCAGTTTCATTCAGATTTTATAATTTTATCAACGATTTCTTGGCATCTAGATTGTAAGTTTTGAATTAATTATGCTACAATTTAATGTATTCGCAATTAAAAACTAAGTCGCTGACATCTGGTGTTAGAATCATAAGTCGTCATATGTGGGGTCTATACGAGAAGAAAAATGGCAACTCTCGTAATTCATTTGTCTTTTTGGCTTCTAAATATCAATGTACTCGATCTGACATTGTTGATATAAAAATCTAACCTCATTAACTTAAAAATTTACTTTACGGACAAAACCATTCGAACTGACAAAAAAAATAAAGGTTATTTATGTATTTGAAAAAAACGGAACAAAATAACTTCTAGATACGAATTTTCCCAGTAATAATCAAGTGGCCAGTGATCAACGATGCGTACCAACGTTATTCACTTGTTCCCACTAAAACATAGGACTGTCTGCTATATATAAACAGCAACGCAACGGTCATTGTCAGTGGTACCAACCTGTCTTCTATAATCTATACAACATATGTGCAATGCAATACACCTGTTGTATTTAATAATGGATATCACCTGGTGTAAAACCGTTTGTAAATAAAAAAGTAATTAATATATGACCGTATTATTAATATTAAAGTAGTCGGTCGTAAAATTTTATAATATTTACATTATCACACATTTCGAATCTGGAAATTCAATATTAAGCGAACGGCGTTTTTAACTTGACCCTTTGGCATTTCTTTCTGTTTTGTTTTTTGGTTCCCCACTGGAGGGAAAAATCCTTCACCCCAAACAACGGTTCCGCTAATCACGTTTCTATAATAATTATATTTATAACCCAGCAATTCTTTTACAATATTTTAGGTTAGGTATGAGCATTGAGCACTCTGACCATGCGCCAACCGACTCATAAAGCACTTAAAATATACTTATAATGCGTACCTAGATATCAGTATATTTATATTTCCAATAATTTGTCATGATGCTTGATACATTTCGGTATCGAGGACGGTGTGGTGTAACGGTTAGCGTAGCGGCCTTTGGATCACACAGTGGTGGGTTCGAATCCCACCTCCGCTCATGGATGTTTTGTGATGTTATTAACTTCCCATTGGAAGTTATTGTAATGGGTCCGAAAATCGAAATCAAAACGTATAACAAATTTTTATGTTTCAAGGTCAGTACACTATTTTTAGAAAGATGTATGTGTGTGTGTGTGTGTGTGTGTGTACGTATATGTCAATTTCTTTCTAAGACGAAATCTCGAGAATGAAAAATGATATCGACTACGTTAGGGTGCCAATCGACGCGAATTGACGTAAATATGATCTGAAAGAAATTTTTTCAAAATCGGTTCAGCCGTTCTTTTTTCTTAACTCCAAAAAAGTAGATTTTACACAATATCTCGCGAATAAAAAATTATATCGACTTCGTAAGGGTATCAATCGAGGCGTGTTAGCGTCATTTTGATCCGACATAAAATTTATAAAAATCGGTTCAGCCGTTTTTTTTTTTAATTATTGTTAAAAATAAATAATAATTATGTTTTAATGATTAAAATGATTACTTTTCTGTGTAATATCTAATTTAATTATTATTATTAAATATTCATCAAACTGGGAAGTTCGTCGTGTGGACCTCAAGGGTCGCACTTTAGTTCTAATAAACGACCCACCTCACGGCTTGATTAGTTTTAAGTTGGTTGTTATTTAATGTAATTTAAGACGCTAATGACCTAAGTTGTCGACGCATCTGTAATCTACAATAAATAAAACATTTTGGTATCTACTTGGATGGAGTGGACTACTGCTTCTTCTGCCCTTCTCTGACGGCGCCCATGATTATTAGTGGGGTCGAATCGTAGTGGACACCTGGCCTCACAATATATTTTTGCCATACCCACTATAAAATAGCTGCTTTACATGCACAATGATTTGTGTTAATTCGCCTTAATCCGCCCGCTCTTACCTACTGACACCTACTCTCGACTTACTATAGAAGTGAAGTTGTCGACACAAATTAACTGTCAAATTATTTTGAAAATACTGAAAATGAAATGAAAGTAGCTATTTTATAGTGGGTGTGGCAAAAAATACCATATATATCTCGTGCGTAATGATATGACTCGTGTTAGCATGCTTGGTGCCGCAACCTCTAGACTGGACTGCCGTGGGTTCGAATCCCACCTGCGCTCATGGGTGTTTTGTGATGTTATTTAGTTTTAAGTTAGTTGTTATTTAGTGTAGTTGAAAGACGCTAATGACCTTAGATGTCGACGCGTCTATAATCTACAATAAATAAATAAGATTTGGCTCGTGTGACTGTTAAAACTCGCTGTGCTCGTTTTAACATAAAGTCACTACTCGTCAGTAATATACCTCATTACGCCACTAGATATACAGTCTACTATTACGGGTGAAGGGAAAATTTAACTGTTACCTTCAGACGTATTTATTATTTTGACATATCAAATTACGTCAACTTCAAAACAACTAATCATAATTGTCTTTAATTATTATACGAGCCACGAAGCGGTTACCGGTATTGCAGAGATAATAATTACCGACAAGTTTTAGCTATATGCGAATAAACCGTTTGCATGTACGAAAAAAAATTTACCGAAGTACTGTAAATCATTAACGAAGTCATTGATTTTTGTTCACTTATGGACAACGCGGAAAAAACGGGTTTCTTTTGTTACATTGAGGAACAGTGCAAGACAAAAGAACAACGCCGCACATTCATTTGTTTTCAAATGTATGCAAATGAATGGGATTAGCGCAATTAGGAAGTTTAAAGTCTATATTTGTGTAGACTTAATTAATATGTTCCTTCTTTATTTATTTAAGTGTACTAGCGGTCCGGACTGGCTTCGCCCGGGTGATTTAAATTCATGATTTATTATTATTAATAAAATACGCACTCGCTTCACTCATTCGCATAGGTAATTTATTAATACATTACTCTTTCGCTTTTCTCGTTCGCTCGAATTAAAGATTTGGTTATACATTACTCACTCGCTTCGCTCGCTCGTTTCAGTTATTATCACCTATCCGCTATCGAATAGTGAAAAAAAATTTTAAATCGGTCCAGTAGTTTTCGAGTTTATTTGTTACAAACACACACTCTCTTTATAATAGTAGTATAGATGTGTGTGTGTGTGTGTAAAAAATATTTCAGTGTGTTTTTAGCTATGTCTCATTATAACAAGGGTTTAACTGTTTAAGGAATAAACGAACATGCCTTGTTCGTTTATTACGTAGCCTAAAATCTTCCCAAATATTTTCTCAACATATTTATGAAAACCGCTACGCGTTAAATAAGGTAAATACGGCTATAGTCGGTAATACTGATATAAAAACTTTATTGAAATTTATTTTGTTCAGTTTTCAATTTAATTTTCCATGACAATTTAAACCCACTTTTACGGATAGGTATTTAGAATTATTATATAGATTAATAAATCATGAGAGACCAAAAGAGCTACGGAAATGGAGAAAGTGCATGCAATGGATGCCGAATGCCGATGTTGAATGATTTGAGTGAGCTAAGGAGCGAGCAAAGGAAACAATTATGTCGTCAGCAGGTTTTGTTTGAATATTTGTTAGCCGCCGATGCTGCAGTAAAACCGATGCATTCTGTGACCTCCCATGCATGAAAGAATTATTATCATTGTTACTATATATAAAATTACCGGATCTCTTATTCAGTTGTTCCAACAATAGAAATTACCCAACGTTTACCAATGCATCACCAACAATGATTCGTATATATGTTTCATCTACACACCTTCGAAAATACAGTAAATTAAGGGATTCGATCAAAGACCAGTTTTTAAGAGTGTCTCTTCATCTCAAATCCTTTCCCCTCGCCTAAAAAACGTTTCTCGCTCTCCCGACGCTATTTTTTAAGATAAAGGGTTCGGGTAAACGCCAAATGAAGGACCAAGAATCACACCACAGAAAATACAGTAAATTAAGGAATCCGATCAAAGATCAGTTTTTAAGAGTATCTCTTCATCTCAAATCCTTTCCCTCTCGCCTAAAAAACGAATTCTCGCTCTCCCGACGCTATTTTTTAAGATAAAGGGTTCGGGTAAACGCCAAATGAAGGACCAAGAATCACACCACAGAAAATACAGTAAATTAAGGAATCCGATCAAAGATCAGTTTTTAAGAGTATCTCTTCATCTCAAATCCTTTCCTCTCGCCTAAAAAACAATTCTCGCTCTCCCGACGCTATTTTTTAAGATAAAGGGTTCGGGTAAACGCCAAATGAAGGACCAAGAAAAAATTCGCCTGTAGGAACAGGCGAATTTTTTGAAACCTTAAAATAGTTATACATGCGGTGTTTTGTTTCACACGTCAACCACTTCCGACTATTTCCGTTTCATCTAATATTTCTAAATTGCCACCCCAGTATGAGAGACATTCGACGTTATTCACGTCAAAAACCAACTCACAATTACGTTCTCAAAAAATGGACGCTCCCTGTGCATGAAAATTGGTTAGCCTCTAGTGGGTACCTAGTCACGAAACAAACAAGATTGAATGCCAACCTGCCGAGTTAAAACGTGACCTCACTCACTTATACCTAAATTGATGGCAGTTCTAAGTAGTTGGTTTCTAATTTTAGCCCAAAGCTCAAAGTCTGGCGTCTGCAATACTAATAAAAGTATGTCAATCTCATAATAATTAATTAAAAGACACTAGTAACCTAGTGTTGTCACTTGATAACTGAGTTGTTGATCTCTTAATAACGGATAGCGAATGGCGCGCCACAAACAGTTTGTGGAACCAACATTTGCGGTGTCATATTGGGTGACATTTTTCAAATCATGAAGACTGCTCCGAGAAGAACCCGAATTTAAAATATTCTCAGTATTAAAACAGCTTATTAAATATATAAAAAAAAATTGTGTTTTAAAGACCATCAACAGCTAAGGTTATTTGGGCCTAGCACCAATTCATATTTTCAATTCAATATTTTTTTTAATAATAAATTGAAAATCCAATTGCCACTTTTACCAGCTCTCGGGCTAGAACCCGGGAACTGGGGACTTGTAATAGAGGAACCATAGCAACGCCACTTATTAAATATAAGTACCTAGCTAGGTAAACATACCTATTACGTAGCGTGCGTGAACTATATTGATAATTCAAAGTTTTCTCTAAAATTGTCACCCAAACATCCCCTCTCCATATGTACGTCTTGTCCATGTTCTGCTACTTCTAAGAGGTTTCAGACGTTGTATATAGGAACTATTAACCGTTTGTCTAGTACTAATTAGAGGTCAGTGAATTGATAATTCAAATTTTCCTACAAAATTGTCACCCAAACATCCCCTCCCCATCTATACGTCTTGCCAATGTTCTGCTACTTCTAAGAGGTTTCAGACGTTGTATAGGAACTAACCGTTTGTTCAGTATTAATAATTAATTAATTTTGGCGGAAACTTTGAATTATCAATTCACTGATCTTTAATTATTAGAGATCAGTGAATTGATAATTCAAAGTTTCCTCCAAAATTGTCACCCAAACATCCCCTCTCCATCTGTACGTCTTGCTCATGTTCTGCTACTTCTAAGAGGTTTCAGGCGTTGTATATTGGAACTAACCGTTTATCCAGTATATATTAATTAGAGATCAGTGATTGGATAAAACTGCATGACTTCAATTTTTTATTCCTCTGTCTGGAATTGGTCAAAATTAACTTTGTTGAAATTAAACTGATTTAAGCGTTTTTATTATCTAATTCACACGTCGTTTATATAACAACTCGTTTGTCGATTGTTTCTTATTGTGGAACTGACACCGCTTTTTGTTTTGTTTTTTCACAGTTTTGTACTAAAAACTGAGTATGAACAAGTGTAAATAACCATTTCAGTTATTCCATTGTTTTCTGTTTTTCTATTGTTTAACTTTCGTGAGAGTTCCGTTTTGAAATGAGTTTACATAGTACAAAAAAGATGCTTTTCTGCTTGCATTGTAACAAAATGAAATATAAAACATTTTATTTGGCTGCCAGCCTTCGCTCGCGGTAATGACGGTTTTGACAGTAACCTTGTCTTAACCCAACCATAGCCGGATAAAAAGTACTCAGCATTAAGTTTTGGTACCATGAGATAGTGTGCCAAGTTTCATCAAAATCGGTCTCAAGTGACGTCGGTACAAATAGACGTGCAGATTCTGGAAACACAACCTCCCCTCTAAGTATCATACGAAATAATTCCGAAAACCGGGAAAAACCCGCAAGAAAACGAAAATACAGACAAAGGTCCCGTTACCGTTTTATGTGTAATTTTCTTGATCTTTTCCGCCTTAAATAATATCTCGCAATCACAATTCTTTCTCCTACGAAATTTCTGTAAAAAGGTGTACGCATTTACTCACTGAGATATTTTCTATTAAAATGAAAAAATGCTATAGTTCCTATTGTACTGAACGATTACTCCTTTAATGTCGCCATATTGATTACGTCACAAGTAAACTCCTCCTATATTATCAGATCTCAATCTATATACCCCGTGTCCGTCTTTCCACGCCCCCCAGAAGCCCTCTATTGATCTCTAGGAAGCTGAAACTTTGCACACTCATAGTATAGGGCACGGGACAGAACCCATCGAAGCCGTAATTTCGATTTTCTCCCCGGGGACAGAAATAGGGGGAGTTTTCGAAAAAAAACATGTTGACGTGATACAATACATTTTTGATTTCTTTTCTATAAGATATCAAACACATTTTAGATTCTTGAAATTTTATATTTCGCCTTTAGACGATAATGACCTTAGTCTATAATCTACAATAACTAACTCTTGCTTTTTTTTGGGAGCCGTCCTATCACCGAGAGTACTGCAGCCTCTAGAGAAGGATTATTGTGCTAACTCCCAATCTTTTATACGGTGTTATACCTGCTTCCGATCCAATATTCTCGTTCCTTGTAAGAAACCCTTTTTACAAACTGGTAGAGGACAGTATGGCTCAGTTGGTAGCGTCGCGGCCTCTGAATCAGACTGTCGTGGGTTCGAGTCCCACCTCTGCTCATGGATGTTTTGTGATGTTATTTAGTTTTGAGTGATATATGTAAATTTGTTGTATTTAAGACGCTAATGACCTACGTTGTCGACGCGTCTATAATCCACAATAAATAAATTACAAACTGGTCACCTATGCCTGACGTGTAGGTGTTTAGTGAATGAAGTACTTATTGTCAGGGCCGCAGCAAGGAAATCTTGCGCCTGGGGCCAACATTTCAATTTGCGCCCCCCCCCCCAATAAAAATCAAAAAATGCATGATATAAGATTTTTATAAGATATTCCAACACAACCAACTGAAAAACATAAAAAATGTTCACTAATCGACTCCAACAACTCGCACTTTTAGTTTCAAAGATTTATAAACAGTGTCTGAGAGATTTTTGAGTTTTCTTAAAAATGCCAAAAGTAAGAAAGCCCCCTCTTTGTACAAATTTGCGAAATTTTTGAAAAATAAATTCGACTCGATTCGTTCGATATTAAGTCAATTTATAGAAAAAATAGCGCTGAATCCACTCCAACAACTCGCACTTTTAGTTTCAAAGATATATAAACAGCATCTAAGAGATTATTGAGTTTTCTTAAAAATGCCAAAAGTAAGAAGGCCCCCCTCTTTGTACAAATTTGCGAAATTTTTGAAAAATAAATTCGACCTGATTCGTTTGATATTAAGTCAATTTATAGAAAAAATAGCGCTGAATCGACTCCAACAACTCGCACTTTTAGTTATATAATATATTTCTATAGAAATTATCGCCAAATTCGTTAGCCGTTTCTGACTCATTGAAGATCGTAAATAATTTTTATGAGCTTCGGTTTACTGAACTATCTCTCACATGAATTAAAAAATTCTATATGCTATTCCCATGTTTGAATAGCTTTCCACTAAACCCAAATCATGAATTGTTTGTAGTACTCTAAATGTGACATTTTATTAATATTTCCATTTAATGATTCAAGCATTTGCTTTGCGCTTGCTACTTTTGTAATATTAAATACGTAATGTGAAATACAAATTAATAATAAGTGTTATATTTCGTTCTTTAGTCCTATTTGCAAAAGTATTATTATTTATTGTATATTTTATATTTGTCGAATTGTAATTAGCCTGGCAATAATCATTGTCGTTTTTCATGTCAAAAAATACAGCGTCTTCGGCGCCCCTTGCTTAATGCGCCCGGGGCCGTCGCCCCCTCCGCCCTACCCTTACTGCGGCCCTGAATGAAGTACTTATTGTTGGCTATTTATAGAAAGTTTTGAATTGAATCGTAATATCGTTACTTCGTACTCATATTTATAACGTTCTTTACGACTAATTGCTGGGTTATTTTTACACAATTATGTAATACGAAGAAATCAAGATTAGATGCACGTATGGAAACAATGCTACGGTGTGATTTTACATACCTACATAAAAACGTCAGCAGTTTACATTCTGAAGGATTCTCAACATGTTTAATGAAAAAAACGCTAGATAATTGTTACTGCCACACCTCTTGATATTCGATACTGTAGTTCAAGGACTTCGGTCTTCACCAAAACATATTATGCACCTGCAAAAACTATATGTTTTGTGTATTTTCCTATATTATTTACATACTAGGTGTGTTTGTTAGTGCAGTTCTGACGATTGAGATTCTGAACTGGTTCTAACAGTTCTAAAACAGGAACTCTTCGGATTGTTAGAACTGCGCGTTTATTGTCCAAATTATCGAACTCTTCAATAGTGTTGCCGTCTAGCCAAAACAAGACTAGACTTTCTTCAAAGTCTTGTCTTGTCTTGAAATATCAAGACTTCACTAAGTCTAAGTCTAGATTAAAAACTCTTGTCTTGTCTAATATCAAGACTCTAGATTATTGTCAAGAGTCTAGTTTAACCGAGTGGTTTACTTTACCTATTACTACTAATTTATCTAGACTCTTGAAAATGTCTAGAGTTTGGCAAGAGTCTTGAATCTTGATAAAGCAAGTCTTGTCTTGTCTTGAAATATCAAACTTCACTAAGTATAAGTCTAGATGAAAAACTCTTGTCTTGTCTATATCAATACTCCAGATTATTTTAAGAGTCTAGATTAACCGAGTGGTTTACTTTACCTATTACTACTTAGTTTATCTAGACTCTTGAAAATTGTCTAGAGTTTTGGCAAGAGTCTTGATCTAGATAAAGCAAGTCTTGTCTTGTCTTGAAAATTTCTAGACAAGACTTTTGCATGTCTTGCTCTTGAAAATCTAGACAAGACAAGTGTCTAGAAAGTCTAGATCTAGACGGCAACACTGCTCTTCAAACTATTTGAACTTGATTCTAGGAGCAGTTCTAGCAGAGCGCACACTCGGGACTGATTTTGTAGTAATAAAACAGGATTCTGACTACAACTAACAATTCTGATTTAAGTCTTCATGGTTTCCGGGCTTGTAGGCCGTGGTCCGGTGGTATTTCTACCTGACGTTGCGGTCGAAGTGTCCTCCTTGGCGGCTCACAGGTCAGTGTTACCACCGGACCACGGCCTACAAGCCCGGAAACCATGAAGACTTGGAACAATGCCGGCCGTGAAAGCTTGCACATCTGGATAATTCTGATTTAATTCTAATAGTGGAATTCGAATTGTGCGAAGAGTTCTAGAACTGTTCTAAGACAAACACACCAGTAATTCATGGTATATTTGACGCAATATTATAGTGTATTATATTCCTTGGGACTCTGATAACACTTTAAAGACATTTTTTTAGTCTCAGTTTTATAATACATGATAAAACAGATAATGTTACGATAATAAAATATTTATTATGTTTACCAAGCAGAAATATGACATAGTCTTATACCTCTGTATGCAAAATGCTGCTTTGATGAACCCTAGAGTCAGTTTTCCGAAGTTAAAATAATTTCAAGTGATAAACTTGTTTTGATATTGTCACGTTTTGAAAACATTTCCATTATTCTATCTCAAAAAATTAACTAGTGCGTTCATAAATTTTCATGGTGACCAAATTTCGTACATGTTTTCGGAGTGCAGTCTTCCTTGTTGATGAGATTTTCCATAATTTCTTTCAGTAATTTCAGATAAATATCGAGATGGTTTCCATGGTCGTTTAACTGCTAAACTCCTATCCTTATAAAGTTCCTTATCTCTTTAATGATCAGTGTCTTCTTCAATGATCATGTCTTCTTCAATGATCATGTCTTCTTCAATGATCATGTCTTCTTCAATGATCATGTCTTCTTCAATGATCATGTCTTCTTCAATGATCATGTCTTCTTCAATGATCATGTCTTCTTCAATGATCATGTCTTCTTCATGATCATAAAGATGCTTAGCTTATCCTGATATCCTTTCCCCGCTGGCACATTGCTACTAAGTTGAAATTTAAAATATGTAGAAAATAACGGAAAATAATGACAAACTGAAGATAGTAGTAATGATGCGAGTGTATTAATTTTGATAGCTGGTTCTCCGCTGGTAGAAAAATAAAAAAATGCACTTATAAACCATAAAAAATGAGCAAAAAAAAAACAAAATAGCACAATATAAATCGTAGCATCTAAATTTAAGGAAATTGAAACAACTTTTTTCGAACACAAAAAAAATAGGCGGAATGTCAAATAGCGTTCCATAGAAGTTTAATCACGAATCCGGAAACAGAATTGATTTTTTTAACTTTCCGTTACAGAAGGTTATTAAGAATAATATATTGCATGTCTGTAATAATTGTATAATAGTGTGTTCAATTGAGATTTTTAAATTCAGAGATGCCTTTAAAAACATGAATTTAAAAAGTCAAGGTACATCGTATAACATCACTTTCTATTGTTTTGCAAAATAACTGACTATCATTTGTTTTGACATGAAACTTGTCTGTTATTATGACTGCCTATAGCTAGATAAATAGATTTTTATTGTTTTTAGATGAAGGAAATATTAAAATGACCTTTGAATATTTTAGATGCTAAAATGTACTCGTATATCTACCTACTATTTTAAATCTTTATTGGGCTTGTGAATGGCCGAGCGTGTAGCGGTGCTATTGTTTACATGGCGTTGCTATGGTTCCTCTATTACAAGTCCCCAGTTCCCGGGTTCTAGCCCGAGAGCTGGTAAAAGTGTCAATTGGATTTTCAATTTATTATTAAAAAATAATGAATTGAAAATATAAATTGGTGCTAGACCCAAATAACCTTAGCTGTTGATGGTCTTTAAAACACACACACACACAAATGAGACATAATCGTACCTATACAATCAGGGGTGGATATACATATAGGGACTAATAGGGCTTAAGCCCTGGACCCCCAAAGATCAAAGGTCAACAACAATTGAATTTTTATTACTTCTTCATTAACAATGAGCACTTATCCTGTAGTAAAAAATAGCTAGGTAATAAATTAATAATATAATAATAATGAATTTTAAATCCCAATTTAAAGATTCTTAATCTAACAAAAAATGGGGCCCCGAAAAACCTAAATCCGCCCCTGCCTACAATGTGTATGAGCATGCCTTTATTACGTTCATAACACTCTGAAATTACACATCCGGTACTGACTATATTGTGTAATCTCTTAACTTGGCTATCATGAATTTATTGATTTCTACCATAGTATTACATACAAAACCACAGATGCAGTTGCAAAAAGCAAAGGTAAAATGTTAATATACACGGCCTTCAGAGAACATCTCAGAGTCGATGGCATTACATGGCATGCCTAGAACTTTAGTATCTGTGATCAAAAGACAAAACCGCGTATGTTGAATTTATGATCAAATAAAATCAATGATAACTTAATCATCCAGTGCATGACCCAGTTCTCCGTTATTCGTTGCAAACAAGAGATTACTGCTGATGCTTCGACGGACCTTTCTGTCATATGCGGAGTCTCGATTGACAAGTCGAACGAAATTCATCAATCAATGTATGTTTTAAAAGTTTTTTGCCATACCCCGAAATTAACCCCCAAAATCAGAATTCTTTTGTTTACGCTATACGTCCATGATTGGGTCACCTAACTATATGTACCAAATTTCAACTTTTTTCGTTCAGTAGATTCGGAGAAAATAAGCAGACGGACAGACACAAGAGTGATTCTATAAGTCATAAGAGTTCCGTTTTGTCATCGGATGTACGGAACCCTGAAAATGTCTAAGATTCACTGAGAAATTCTTCAAAAGTGTAATAAGGTTTCACTTATAACGGGAGGACAATCGTGGTCCAGTGGTTAGCGTCGCTGCCTCTGAATCAGACTGTCGTGGGTTCGAAACCCACCTCCGCTCATGAATGTTTTGTGATGTCATTTAGTTTTAAGTGTGTTGTTATTTAATGTATAATCAAGACACTATTGACCTAAGTTGTCGACGCGTCTATAATTTACAGTAAATAAAAAATTCACAGATTTCGCAATCCTTGCAAACCATCGAGGACATTGGAAATGATAACAGCATATATGAAACATAATTAACTGTTTATTATACACACAATATTTATCAATGCACTGTTTAGTTTTGTCAGGAATAACCCTATTATTCTTCTGTTATATACGCGTTCACTTTTGCTTGATTACTTAACTTTTAAATGGATTTTTCTACAGTATTAATTATTAACATTTGCTCAGAAATAACACCGCAGATCGTCGCAAATACCTCTCAATTAACTAGACATGATATAAAATACATTTCGAAAAAATTGCACTTGTTCAATTTTGCATGATTGCTCCTCACTTGATCGCGACACCGTTGTCTTTTGGCCTTGAACGAAAACTCGTAACTCTGCCCCCATATACGAACATAAACATTTCCAATGTTAAAAATCTCCAATAACAATGCAGTTTGAATTTAGATTTGAAGCGTTTTAACAGAACGTTATACAGAAGATAATATACCTAACTGGGGATGTAAAAGTACACATAAGCTCTTTCGTTTTGTGACCACATACTAGTAATGCAACTGATGTACATTGCATACTATCTGTCTTTGCGCATACCTTTCATAGCCTGCTCGGCTCACTGTCCACCGTTTTAAGTGTCCCCACAACCGATGACTTCTCTTGACTCTTGAAGGTCTTGAGCGAACAATTTTCTTCGTCCATGTAATTCATTAATGCTGGATGGGTTTCTGGCATGACTTTCAGCTTTAATTCTAGATTTAAGATGTCATTTGTTCTTCTTCTTCTTTTAGTTGAAAACAAATTGTCCTTATTCTTAAATCTAGATTTAAGGCTGAAGTAATACCAGAAATCTAGTATTAATGGTATACCTTGTAGGTACATTCGCATGTTTTATCATATTATGGCATATATATGTGGAGAAATTGGTAACTCACCTAGCCGAAAACTGGGAGTTTCGGGTTCAGGTCCCGACAGTGGTCATTTGATTTTTTCTTAGATATAGTTTATACAAATCATGGCAGCTTGACTGTCTGATATATATTATTTTCACCTTTAATTTTTATGTGAATAATATTGTTGAGGATATAATCATATAAGGGGTTAAAAAAATCGTTTGATTTTATCATTTACCTAATATTACGGCAGTTATCCTTATTATTTACCTACATCTGTCCTACACCAGTGCTACCTCATGGACTCCAACAAAAATCTTCATTTTAGAATCTCTCTTATAGTGGGTTTTATGCCGAGCGTTACATGAATGTACCTCTATCTTTTGGTATCACCTGATGGCAAAAAGTGAGTGCTTATATTTACCATGTCTGACAAATTCGACTCCTTGTAGTCTTTTGAACGAAATAATATAATAATAATAGTAAAGATTATTTAAAAAGACCAGAACGGCTATAAAACGTGCAACAAACAAAGCTACAACTTTTAATCGTCTTTCTTCGTTCTGAACAAATCATAGGCAAGATATTCGAAAGTACCCACCTACAAAATGTGGGTAGTTTTTTCGGATTTTTTGCCAGTGATTTGTTTAGAACGAAAAAAAATGATTAAAAGTTGTAGCTTTCTTTGTTGCACATTTTATTGCCGTTCTGGTTTTTTTTTAAAAATCTCTACTATAGATGGATTTTATTTAATCACAGTAGACATAACAATGTACCTACGTGACGGTGACAAGTCAACAAAAAACACAAGCAGGCTGCTGGGTAGATTAATATTAATCGTTAATAGTTTAAAATAAAAACTCGGGTCGCAGTGCCAAAACCCTGCCGACAATATAGTGTATTTGCTAACACAGGCATTGTGCTGTTATTATGTGAACATAAGTTTGTTTTTGGACAAAATAAAAAATTTAACCCCTTAATACATCCCTTAAAATAATATTTTTTTTCTTAATTTCAATAATATTATCAATGCAACCTCTGTACCAAATTAAATACACCCTTCAGTAAGTAAATCACTATCCACAAACCAGTGTTTTCATAAAATTTGTAAGTCCGGTCCTGTCGGGCCGATTTTATTAAAATTTTAACAGCACATTTTAATCTTCACTAAAGGGTTAAATTTCAATTTTGAAACGATTCTGAAAATTTTTTCGGTATTTTTGGGCCCAAAAACTTTTTTCAACCCCTAAAAACTACCCTTAAAATGGTCCGATCGGGCCCATTTTAAATAGGCTTCGTGCTGTAATGGGTTCCAATGTGTGCACCAAATTTCGTTTAAATCGATTAAGTCTGTCGAGAGTTATCGTGTACACACACACACACACATATATATATATATATATATATATACATAAACATTTTTAAAAATGGTGGCAAACTGTTCAGGAGGGTATGAAACGTCGAGAAATGTTTGTCCGACCCCTAGGTCCCGCCATCCGACCGACGCCAATAGTGTATGTGCCATATGGCAAATACACTAAAAATGTTTGAATGTACCTGCAGGTGCGGACTGACCTGCAGGGGCGCTGGAGCGTCCCAGGCCCCCGCACTGTAAAAAATTGATGTAAAAATACTTTGAAAGTTAAGGTAGAATTCGCTCAATTATCTAAGTGATTTTACATTATTATTTATTTTTACACAGAAAACTTCATAAAAACTTGGACTTTTACTGTAAAGTTAAGTAAATTTGAGATTTTTATATAAAGTAAATTAAAATTACATAATTTGTGTAATATTCCAATAAAATTTGTAAAAATTACAAAATAAAATGTATAGTTACATATATAAAATGGATGAATACAAAACAAATTAATGTAAAATTAGTAACCACGCATGCGCAATGTATTTTTATGGAATCTACGCGATGTGCAGACGATACCTGTTTGCGACGCCATTGTCTCTTTGTGTGCCTATTACCAGATTAATCGCTGGCTACAAATGGACCATCGATAATCTATGTAATCGGCCTTCTCATTTCTTACAGTGTGTGGATCAGATATTTGGCCGACATACACAAACCGACTGGTACGAGCTCGGACTCCTGGGAACGCCAATTCCCAAAGAACATTGGAATGCAATTGCGAGAACAACTATACATTCCAATGTTCCCCCTGAAAAAACCATAACTAATAAGTGAAGTTAAAAAATCAATAAACAATAAATTAATAGTTATTAGGTCATAACGCAGTTATTTCGTATCGGTTTTGTTTTCAAATATTTATGTAAGATGATCCCTGATTGAGTATCTATATTTCCTGTCTGTTTTGACGTGCTATTTAATTAACATTACTCACCAAGTCAATATTAATTAATGAACAATCTCATTTAATGGCCTGTTGTCATGTTACAAACAATAGGAATCGATTTATAGCTTCTATACTAGCTTTTTGTGAAGTATGAATTTGATTTTATAGTTCATCCTGAAACAGTGTAGAGAAACTTCAAACCAAAATGATTTAATACTCTACACTGTTTTAAAAAAATTCTAGCACCCTAGATTCACTTTCAATACTGACCTACCTACTTATAATGGAATGGAGTTATTGAAAAACCATCTATAAAAATAGGTAAAAAAAGTTAAACAGTTTTATATTTTAAATCATCAGCTGTACCAAAAACTAGAAAATAATTAGGATACAAACCAAGGGACACTTTGTGTCGCTGCGTCAGCGGAATAAGTAAAAAAAACGTGGGGCGCATTTGAAATATTTCTATTGGTGGGCTTGGAAACACATTTTTCTAGATAAGCCGTTCTTATTTATAATAATAATTATACAGTCGTTATACAGATTTTTATGCGTCCCACGTTTTTATTACTTATTCCGTTGACGCAGCGACACAAGGTGCCCCTTGGTTTGTGTCCTAATTATTTTCTAGTTTTTGGTACAGCTGATAATTTAAAATAAAACCGTTTAACTTAAAAGTTTATTTATCTATTTTTTAGTTTGATTTCTGGCTCATATCATTATGCAAATTCCTCAGCCTTTCAACTTCCACCTCCTGATTCCATCATCAGATCCTCGTTACCAAGTTGAAATTATCATAATATTGTATTGTCACGGGAACTCAATGTGTGTGCAAAGTTTCATAAGAATCGGTTAAGTAGAAGTAGTTGAAAAAGCTGTCGCAAGATTTGAAACAAAGATAGTAACAAACAAATAAATAAATATACGGGGTCAAGCTAAATAAAACCGTTTAAAAAACTAAACGCTCTAAAAAATGCAAGAAAACTATTGTAACAAAAAATAAAATAGATAAATGTCTCGTAACGTGATTAAGCATTGGCTATTGATTATCAGCAAATCTTTAAGGAATGTCCATTGGCAATAATATTGGCAATACACGTTTGATTTTATCTGTTAATCGATTATTTTCGTGAGCATTTATTCAATAAATGCTCACGAAAATAATACTACCATAGATGCAAAATACATCGATATAGATTTCCAGTTCATATAGTCGGGCCGCTTAACAGATGGAGTGATCACGTCTATGGTGACATACGACTAGTTTACAAGCTAACAATCCCACACGCCAGCGAATTGCGGCTTTCAACTTTTCTAGTAGTTTGTTTACGATCTACTATGAACACTGGGCGAATTTACTAGCAGCTAGTAAATTCGTCTCCTAATAGCTAGCAAACTTGCTCAATGTAATCGACCCTCTAAGAAACTGGGCGCGATCACCATTTGTCTTCAGAATGCCAAAAAAGAGACAGAAATACTTTTTATAAGATATCCCGTCCTGGATTTTTGAAAAACGATAGGCAGATAGGGCTTGAGAGATGTAGCGGCGCTGTTGTTTACATGGCGTTGCTATGGTTCCTCTATTACAAGTCCCCAGTTCTCGGGTTCTAGCCCGAGAGCTGGTAGAAGTGTCAATTGGATTTTTAATTTATTATTAAAAAAAAATAATAATAATAATAATGAATTGAAAATATGAATTGGTGCTAGGCCCAAATAACCTTAGCTGTTGGTGGTCTTTAAAATACAATTAAACAATTAATGATAGGCAGATAAGCTTCGACTGTTATTTTGTTGCGTTTCTATGGCAACCGACGGCCTCCTGTGTGACGCGGCCCGAACGTATAAAACAAGCCTGTATAATTACGCTGGAATGCGACTCCTGTTGACTATGTATTTACGAGTTAATATTTATAATAGAAAGATAGATTTCTAACAGCTGACTCCAGTCGTTCCACAACGATTCTGTTGTAGTGTACGGAAGAGATATAAAACGTATAAAAGAACTACTAACTACTACAGTACCTATCGTACAGTGTTGTTCCGAAAAATTGAACTATATCTAAGAAAAAAAATTGAATAGCAATCAGTTCTGCTTGTTTTGTCGGTGTCACACAAAAAAACAGCTGGACCGATTTTGATGAAAACTGCTACAGTGATTGGGAATCGAAACCGTGTCTGTATTAAGAATTGGGCACAAGAAATTATTACCGCTGAAGTACTTGCAATAATTGTAGTTATCTTGGTCAATACTGCCCAAATATAATCCCGTCGTGTTGATACTGGACATAATATTCAAATGATCACATGTATTTTCCATAAAAACACATTACGCATGCGTGGTTACTGGTTTTACATTAATTTGTTAGGCATTTACTCATTTTAGATATGTAATTATACATTTTATTTTGTAATTTTTACACATTTTATTGGAGTATTACACAAATTATGTAATTTTAATTTACTTTATGTAAAAATCACAAATTTGTTTAACTTTACAGTAAAAGTACAAGTTTTTATAAAGTTTTCTGTGTAAAAATAAATAATGTAAAATCACTTAAAAAATCGAGCGAATTCTACCTTAACTTTCAAAGTATTTTTACATTCATTTTTTACAGTGCATCATCACACATGCCCAACCATACCCATTACTCAAAATTTGTCACTATTACCTTCGCCAATAATGGCATACGTTGACCATGTTGTCTAGAGCCGGCAGTGGCTCCACTTATATAAAATAGTACATTGTGCCACAAGGGAGGAGATGTAGTAATTTCCTCCCGTGTTGCGCATACTATTTTTTCTCCTGCCAGGCCGAAAGTTCGCAAAATTGAAAAAAACAAGCCGTGAGGTGGGTCGTTTATTAGAACTAAAGTGCGACCCTTGAGGTCCACACGACGAACTTCCCAGTTTGATAAATATTTAATAATAATAATTAAATTAGATATTACACAGAAAAGGAATCATTTTAATCATTAAAACATCAATAATTAAAAAAAAAAAAAAAAAAAAAAAAAAACGGCTGAACCGATTTTTATAAAATTTATGTCGGATCAAAATGACGTTAACACGCCTCGATTGACACCCTTACGAAGTCGATATAATTTTTTATTCGCGAGATATTGCGTAAAATCTACTTTTTTGGAGGTTATTTGGTTAAGAAAAAAGAACGGCTGAACCGATTTTAAAAAAATTCCTTTCAGATCATATTTACGTTAATACGCGTCGATTGGCACCCCAACGTAGTCGATATCATTTTTCGTTCTCGAGATTTCGTCTTAGAAAGAAATGGACACATACGTACGTACGTACGTACGTACACACACACACACACACACACACACACACACAGACATCTTTCTAAAAGTAGTGTAAAAATAGTGTAGTGACCTTGAAATATAAAAATTTTTTTTACTTTTTGATTTCGATTTTCGGACCCATTACAATAACTTCCAGTGGGAAGTTAAAAATTATTAAAATTATTAAAAAATAATTTTAAAGGAAATAATTTTAATGTGTAGGAGACAGAAGTAGGTGCGTGAGAGCCGGCATAAGTACTATTGCGCACGCGCACTTGTCCGTACCACGGGAATAAAGAGCGACTTTGTTCCCGCTTGGCAGGGACGAAAGTACGAACTTTCGGCCTAGGTAGGAGAAAAACAATTTTTATGTTTTGCTTGGATTTGCACTGTACAATGGTATGTTGTGAAATTCTTTAACTTCTGAAGTACCGTTTATTTGAAGCTGTAAACAAAAATAACTCTTTAATCACTATCAAACAATAATCTGGAATTAAAAGCAAAACCGACATTAGACAATAATTCTGAACGGTAAAATAAACATTTACTTTTAAAGTTAACTAAAATAATCCTTTGTGTGGATTGGAGAACGCAAGTCAACAGTCAGTTTTTTATTGTTACTGGTATAGTGTGTCCACAACCGTGTTGAAAATAATCTACAGCAGGGCTGTCCAACCTGCGGCCCAACATAAAATCATAAGCTTCCTTAAAACATTGAGATTTTTTGTAGAAATACGACATTTTTGCTTATTTGTCACGGTGGACATTAATATTATATTGGACGCTAATGACCTAAGTTGTCGACACGTCTATAATCTACAATAAATAAAAACAAAAATATTATATTTTACATTATTTATTATTTTTTGTTTAACAATTACTATCATTAGAATTAGTACCTATATTTTATGTCCGGTCCGAGACAATTTTTTTTTTAAACGTGGCCCAAATATCCCAAAAAATTGGACACTTCTGGTCCACAACAAGAGTTAGGCAGTGGTGGCTGTCTCTTCACGTTCTTCTTTAGCTAGATTTGGGCCAATATAACGTTCACCGAGATTCAGAGTCGACCAATAAGCAGTCACAGAAATTCAGATTCGAACCAATAGGGTTCACAGATATTCAGACTTGGGCCAATGGGATTCATAGAAATTCAGATTTGGACCAATAGCGTTCACAGAAATTCGTACTTCTTCAAATAGCATTCTCAAAGATTGGTAGCCATTTTGTTTCGCTCGAATAATCGTGTATTGGAAAAAGTTTAAAGTGTGTAATAATATTTTTTTTTCACACAAATTGAACGGATGTCGGATTGAATTTCAATTTTCCATCAGAAACATAAAAACAAATAAAACTTGCGTCAATATTAAACACCCGTTTATAGACGCCATTTGGAAACGGTGCTATGATTTTTTCATTCCATTTTACGTTAAAAAACGACCACCCGTATTTTTGTTCTTTTTTTAGACATTAATTATATTCTTTTTATTTTATGAGTAATAAAATCTCTGTTTATCTACCAATTAACACTTTACGATTTTTTTAAAGAATCAAACATCTGTTCCAAATAACTGAGAAATATTTCAGTTAGTATTGCCGTCTAGATCTAGACTTTCTAGACTCTTGTCTTGTCTTGTCTAGATTTTTAAGACAAGACTTGCAAAAGTCTTGTCTAGAAATTTTCAAGACAACAAGACTTGCTTTATCTAGATCAAGACTCTTGCCAAAACTCTAGACAATTTTCAAGAGTCTAGATAAACTAAGTACAAGAATTGTTTTTGGTGGAATTTCAATTCTTTTTGTAAATGTTGCTTATACACTAATGTAAAGATGTTACACATAAGCAATTAAAATTTTTAGAGAAGGTACTCAAAATTAAGTTTCGCTTGAAGAACTTCAAATACTTAATTCGCCATTGCTGTTACCATCTGAGCGTAAAGCGAACACCGAAGAAAAACTCCCCCTTCATGTGATTACCCTCTTTAGTATGCAGAAAAAGTAGATGAACATGAAATGCAAATAATAAATGTGTAGAATTATGTATGCATGCGATATGTAGAAAGTAGTATCATAGACTGTCGAAAGTCAAGTGCCGTTTTGATTATCCCACGAATCCGCACAACACGTCGGATTAACTCAACCGCGTACCTATATATATCCAACAAACATTGTTATGCATGTAAACATTGTATTTACCGTATGAATAATGATAGATGAAACAATAATGTACACGCATACCGTTCACTCTCGTTTATCCGCATTGTAACGAACGGATAACAAGTGTCTGGTTACGCGAGTCTTTTCTTTATTGCCTAATAGACATTGTACGTTGCAAAAGGTGGGGTAGAAGATTCTTTGAAGCTATGCTTCTATAGGCGCGTTAGACGATTTCTGGGAGGGGAAAAACTTATGGGTTCGCGTCACCGTCACGCTCATGTTATTAAAAGTATATCTATAGCTATGGCCAGCGGTAAAAGTAATATACTGGCGCAGAGGACAGTATGGCTCAGTTGGTAGCGTCGCGGCCTCTAAATCAGACTGTCGTGGGTTCGAGTCCCACCTCTGCTCATGGATGTTTTGTGATGTTACTTAGTTTTAAGTGATATATGTATATTTGTTGTATTTAAGGCGCTAATGACCTAAGTTGTCGACGCGTCTATAATCCACAATAAATAAAAAAATAAAATATACTGGCGCACGCGTAGTGGCGTATGTATACGTATATGCACCAACACAAAGATAACGTGTTGTACAACATTAGTAGGTACTGTGTGTATCTATTATATAAGAAATAAAATGGCGTCAGATTTCAAAATGGCGGCCATATGTACTTTTGTAAAAATTATCCGATCCTTTTCAAAACTAATATCTGAGAGTTTTAAAGGACACAAAAAAATAAAATTGCGTCAGATTTCGAAATGGCGGCTATATGTATCTACTTTTGTAGTAATTATCCGATCTTTTTCAAAATTGATATTTAAGAGTTTTATAGGACACAATAAAATAAAATGGCGTCAGATTTCAAAATGGCGACTTTGTAAAAATTATCCGATCTTTTTGAAAATTGATATTTAAGGGTTTTATAGGGCACAAAAAAATAAAATTGAATCAGATTTCAAAATGGCGGTCAAATAATGACTTTATTTTATTTTTTATTTTTTTATTTACTTAAGTAGGTATTAAGTTTTTCTACCCAACTTGGCAGAGCCAGTTTTCAAGTGTATTGTCTATAGCTTTGATAAATTCGGTTTTATATACAATGCGTAAAAAGCATAGCTTCTGTCGGGTGTCCCATGACACTTCTTGAATTTTTTTTTTGGACGCTTGTTCTTAAATATATTTTTGCGTATGAATCGGTTTTCATCGGAACTACTCGAGGAAGTCCAGAGCGAGCAGCCTTTCTTCTAACCGTTCGGAAAATCCGATAATATAAGCAATTACAATTATTTCTTTTATTTATAAAACACTTTTCCATATATCCTGTAAACAAGTTCAGGAAATGCAGATATCCGAACAATAATTGAATGCGGGAGAATCGAGCGTTCCCTATATACTAACTACTGTGTATGATAGAGCGTCGACGACCTCTTTGATCTTCATGTTTCACACAATGCCTAATTTAGTGGGGACTTCATGAACTAGAAACGTTTTCTGTTCATAATGAACTTTTTACCTTGAACAAAGTATACAATGAATCGCGTGATATCTAGACGATGGTGGAAATCAAAGGGGATGTCAGACGTCTCGCACGCACTCTATTATTTTGTTCCAGTATCTATTAGCCTACGCAGATTATAGTTTTTCCCCGCAATGAAAGTGATCTCGCACGAACGGAAACGAAACGAGTAAAAAACTGGTCGGTTTACGAACGGCGCGTTACGAAATGTCCATAATTAACACGTCATACTGCACGCACCCAAACATAGCGCACACACACACTAAACTTCGCATTCATTTGTTACAGATGATGTGATCGCATTTTGTTTTTTTAACAAAAGACGTCAAGCACGACGAATGAATATTAAATAGATATTAATTCTGAAATAATTAACGAATGCATTTGAAATTAATGTGGATATTCTTTGATGAGTTTGCGATCGTTTTAGTTGTTTTAATAGCTGAAGTGCTCGCTAAAAAATATAAGTAAAAAAAAACTTTTTAGAGACAAGCTTTTATTTAAATGCACTAAAAAGAAAAAAATAATTTTTAAAAATTTAGGTGCATAATTATTATAAAAGCGTGGGTCTTGAACTCTATGATAGTTTATTAGTCACGACCCACGCTTTTATAATTATGAACCTAAATTATTAAAAATTATTTTTTCTTTTTACTGCATTTAAATAAAAGCTTGTCTCTAAAAAGTTTTTTTTACTAATATTTATTTTGTTTATTTTAGTCTTTCAAAATTTTATCCCCTTTTGACACCCGTAGGGGTTGAATTTCGAAAAATCCTTTCTTAGTGGTTGCTTACGTCAGAAAAGGAACCAACTGTCCAAATTTCAAGTTTCTAGCTTCAGCGATTTGGCCTGGGCGTTGATTAGACAAAAAAACCTTACATCCCCGTTTGAACCCCTTAGGGGTTGAATTTATTTCTAAAAACGATTTATTCATGTATTGTCATCGGGAATACATATGCAGTGTACAAAATTTCAAATCGATCGGATACGTAGAAGTCGTTCAAAATTGACTTGCAAGATTTGACCTAAACAAACACACAAACAAACATACATTGCAAGTTAAATAAAAGCTTGTTAAAATAGGTAGTTCAAGATTGTAAAACGTATGTGCTGAATTGCTCTAAAAGTCTTGTCAACACATTTATAAATATACTAGCGGACCCGTCCCGGGTTCGCTCGGGTGGTATGAAATTATGATTTAATAGCGGTCACCCATTACTCCGCTCACGTATATTTAGTATAGCTGATCCGGCAAACGTTGTTAATAATTTCTAGGAATAATTACATTACTCACTCGCTTCGCTCGTTCGTTTGAATTTTATTAATACAGTACTCACTCGCTTCGCTCGTTCGCTTGAATATTATAAATACACTACTCACTCGCTTCGCTCGTTCGCTTGAATATTTTCGCCTACTCACTCGCTTCGCTCGTTCGCTTGAATATTATAAATACACTACTCACTCGCTTCGCTCGTTCGCCATATATGTATTTTTTAAAGCTTAATATAAAAATCGCGATTAAAAATCAGGGGTTGATCGTATAAGGGTGAAAATTTAGAGTTGTATGTATTTTTCAATGCTGAATCATGAAAAAATTAAAACAAAAAATTTCGTCAAAAAAATAAAAAAATATTTTTTGGGGTGGACCACCCTTAACATTTAGGGGGATGAAAAATAGATGTTGTCCGATTCTCCACCCTACCCGATAAGCACACAAAATTTCATCAAAATCGGTCCAGCCGTTTCGGAGGAGTTCAATAACGTATACACCGCGACACGAGAATTTTATATATAAGATAAGAGAAACACCCAATGACATCACGTTACAGTAAAAATGTATTTATTTAGCCCGTCACCGTTCGGATTCAAACCCAAAACTTCCAGATTCGCGCTGACTGAGTTATCAATTACTCTACAGTGACCTGAATAACCCTTTTGTTTCTTTTGTAATGCAACTGTAAACGTTACCCTTGCTACAGTTTGTTTGATCTATATAAATAATTAATAATAATTGACACCTTCTACTAAAATGTTGCCTGCAAATAATGTCTAAAGTTGTATTTTGTTCTGTCGTTGTCTATTTTCCTTGTCATTATCTATGACCTATGTTATGTAACCATCTGTAATTGGAGCTTAGCTCTGTTGATTGGTGAAATAAATAAATAAATAAATTATATAAGAAACAAAAGGAACATTTAATCAGGTCATTGCACTGTAGAGTAATAATTGAGAGCTCAGCCAGCGCAACTCTGGAAGTTTCGGGTTTGAGTCCTGGCGGTGACTGATTAAATATTCTAGCGTGGTGTCATTGGGTGGTTCCTGTAATAAAATATGTATGTATGCTTTATTAGAAATACGGCTGTAATTCACGGCCTTTTAAATGAATTAAACATTGTTTAAAATGCATTCAACAATAAGCCAATACACGACAAAAATGAAGGATAATATTTTTAATTAGCAAATCTAGAAAAAACGTCATAAACTTATGATACATATTACCTATAAATTATTTATACATTACCTATAGATAGACTATTTCTCATTTGTTAAGAAACAAATGACGGTAGTTGTTAAACAGTTGAACGTTTTTATTATTGACAGCTGGAATTTATGGTTTAACGCGATTTATAGTTTATCATGGCCGTTCTCTTTCTGCAGTTCCGTATTGTATTTTTTCTAAGTACAAATCTAATTACCTTCCGTTGATATGGTTTACAAAATAAAATATCGGTACATGGAGAACCATACATGACTTCCAAAACAATTTTTGAGTGAATTTTGAGAGCCCTTTTAAGATACTTGCTAGTTCTGACTAATTACTAGTTAAAGCAAAAATAAATTAAAAAATACTTGGGCGATATTGCAGGCGGAAAATCATTTCCAGATCTTCGCCATACTGGCAGGCGGCAAATCTTTCTCCAGGTCTTCGCTATACTAGTTCACACAAATCACAGCCATCTAATGGTTTTAAACTTACCCATGGTTTCATCAAAAAACAAAAATATGCTTCCAGTTCAATTATTCCTTTAACACTAAAAATATTTCAGAAAGACCGATGCTCGGTTGCAGAAAACATAGTCAGAAAATATGATTGTGACCACACATATTTCTCCATAAGAAATGCATTGTATCCTGCTCAAAAAATAATTGATCGATTGAAACGATTTTTTGAAACTGTGTATACATGTATTTAACATAGTTTTTTTGTACAATTTCCACTTCGAAACATTTTTCCTACGCATTTCGATCAAAATTTAGCTTGAAAAGCGATATTTTTCTATGTATAGATCATTAATTTGTTTTTGTGTGAGTACAACCTAATGTTCTACAAGGTACATGGCAGGGACTTTCACGACATTAGACTGCTCCTGTATAAAAACTTCAACCGAAAGTCATTGTCAAATCGAATTTCTTGACAATTCTATCTGAAACCCAGCACGAGTGGTAAGTTAATTTTGATCACGAGTTTGATATAAACCAGATATGACAAGGTCATAGTATAGCGTTCAACAAAGATGGGCTATCAGCCTCTACACTCAACAGGTCATTGGCCGACAATGGCATGCGACATAATTTTGATTGTAACCACGAACCATGAAAAATGAGATCTGTCGTTCCGGTATTTTTCTGGTAGTACCTGATTGTGGTTAATCTAAATAATGGATGCATGTTACAAATTTCCAAATTAAGCTATCAAGGAAGAATATCACTGCTCAATGGGTAGGTACTAATATTTAAAATAGTGACGGAGCCACTATGTCTGCGATCTCGTTTTCATTGGAAAAGAAGGTTTATGATTTACATTGTTCACAGATTTCACAAAACACACTTTTCACGTTGCTATTTTAAAATTCAATAGAATTGAATGATTCAATTGTAACTTTAGCTCCGTCAATTTACGCTATCACTCACCAGACGGCAGGACTAGGCATCTGCTCACAGCGAATAGTATAAATACTTATGAATTTATTTTATTGTAGATTATAGACGCGTCGACATCTAAGGTCTTTAGCGTCTTTCAACTACACTAAAGAACAACTAACTTAAAACTAAAAAACATCACAAAATGTTCATGAGCGCAGGTGGGATTCGAACCCACGGCAGTCCAGTCTAGAGGTTGCGGCACCAAGCATGCTAACCGCTAGGCTAGACTGCCCTCGATACTTATGAAGTTATGATACCTATCTACTCGGGAAAACGTATTTCCCAAAAATGTTGTCTGAACCGTTTTTGATGAAATTTTATACAGAATCTGAGATTGGTGTAATTTTTATTCAGTTACGTTCGGGTTGAGAATTGAGATACAGTTTGTCAAAACCGATATATAACCGCGGATGAAGCCTAGTACTAACTGCCCGGCCCGGCTTCGCCCGAGTCAAGCTAACTTAATCTAGCATATTACATAAATCGGAAAGGGAACGACGTAATGAACTGTAATTAGTCACATTCAGCCAGATTGGCCAAGCACAATAAACTGTAAACATGACGACCAGGGCTCACCGGTAGAGAGTTTTTGTGTGACGGACAGATAATTTTCTGTTTTATAGTTAAGAATAATATTAAAATATTGCATTTTCTCAATAATAAACAATAATTACAGTTTAATTTCTTAGAATAAGTAAAGATCAATTCTGTACATGAATAAGTTGTAATTATGAAAATCATACGAATCAGTTATAAATTATATGTCATGAAATTCATAACGTGACTCACGAACTAATTAGCATAAAGTTAGGTAGTCAGTTTTCAACAATACCTATTCATTTGTCTTCGAATAAGAATAATTATTCGTGGACTTTCTGTGTCACCTTCTTAGGATTGGCGTAATAAATGAAGGTTAAAAGCAAAAAGTTGCAACTATGTTCTTCATTTTTTTAGGTTAGGAACCCTTAGAGTTTCAGTCAGTCCGTGCGTCCGTCTGTCTGTCCGCATGTCTGTCTGTCTTTCATAGGCCTCTCATCCTCTCATTTATATACCTATACTTATTAAAATGAAATTTGGTATACGAATGTAGATTTATGACCCATGAAAAACAGAAATGATTAGATTTTTGGAAAAATAATTTTTTTGAACTCCCCCTATAGCAGGGGTCGGCAAGTAATTATAGGTGGGGTCCGGATACTGTTGAAAATTTTTATCGAGGTCCAAAAAAAAAACTCATATTCTTAACTAATTTTTTATTTTAATTTTCACTCACAAAATAATATGAAATACAATAGATAGGCATAATTGTATTCAAAAATCAATGGGAGAAATTACATTTGCGGTCTTGAGTCAGTTTTTTAGGGTTCACGCGGGGAGCAGCTTATGCGAAGAGTGTCTTCAAGGTGGGCGGTCGTTAATCTTGAGTGATATTGGTTCTTCAAAATGTGCCTCTTTGTTACCGCCACAAAGCACTCGAAAATAAAACTTTCGTAGCGGAAAGTACAAAAAAATATTTTTTAAATAATTCAACAAAATTTTGGTGGTCCAGTTTTTGATCTTCCGCGGTCCGGCTAATATATAGAAATGTAATATATAGAAATGTATATCACGTCTCTAATCCTGCTAGAGTTTGATTCCGAATGCGTAAATCAACATTGGACCATATGCTCAATATTTTCAGATATTCATGCGTAATTTTTTTGACATAAAATTAATATAACAGCTGGTAACGAACATAATTTTGACTGTAAAGTCTGTAACAATATTTATTGATGAACAATTGACATTGATGAATAAGATAATAGCTTGTGATTAATCTTTTTAGCTGATAACAATGACGCTATTGTCAAAGATAATTTATTAACTTATTATTATCTAGCGGAACGTTGGTTAAAAATACAGAATCGAACTTATTTCAACATTAATTAACAACTGAAAAACAAATAATATTCAATTAGTTTTAACTAGAATTTATTAGTTATCTAGATTTTGTCCGTGACGTATAGTTCGTTCGCGTGGATAAGTTTTTTCTTCCTTGGGGAACTCGTTGACATTTCTGGTCTCTGGATAATTGGTATTTGGTACGACCAACTGCCAATCCACGTATTTTTACCGGGATGCGCGCGCATACCGTGTTAACAGATGATCTGGTAACTAAGCAAATAGTCTGTTAATATCGGTTGTTACTGAATGCTGCTGGCTAGGTGGCAAGACACGGTGTGCGTGCAAAACCATATTTTTCTCTCTTTTTCTTGTAGAACAAGCAATAAAGATCTCTCGCTCTTATAACAATATATCATATAAACGTACCTACAGTTTTTATGAAACATCATTATTAATAAAAATCTTTCATTTATCAATTATTGATCAATCCAAGGTCTTCTTCGTCATTGAAATGAAACAATCGAGTGTCTGATTATGATGCGATATTGTTTCGTTACAACTTACAGTGCAGTTTGCATTGACAAATTTTTATGAAGACGTATTTGCTAATAAAATAACGTATTTTCTATAGATTTTAATTATTTTTTTGGAAATGTTATCAAAATTTAGCATCCACGTCATAAAATAAAGTAGGTATACAAATTAAATAAAATATGTATTTTTTTGAAGTTACACTTCTTTAGCGAGGGTAGTGAATTGGAATGGCCTTGAGTTAAAAATCACCGACTCAAAAATTAATGAAACGCTTTAATGTAACGCTAAAAGGAATAAAACGGCTCGAACGATTTTGATGAAATTTACTGCAAACGGGTTTTGGAGGGCAAAAAATCGAACTAGCTAGGTCTCATCCCAGGAAAAATTCGTTTTCTTGTAGATTTTATAATTTTAAAAAACAATTTTTTTGACGTTTCAAAATATAGTGTAATATTTTAAGCAGGCTTTGGATACTTATATACGTATAGATGTTATGATATCCATGAATTTTTTTAATTATAAAAATGCTGAGAGGGGAAAAGAAAAAATGTAAATGTCTGAAGTACCTACCTATAACTTCGACCGTGCGTTTATGAGGGTGGGACACATACCTTTTTTTATTTTGCTTGAAAACCGCTGAACCGATTTAAATTTGGTTATCACAGTTGAATTATCCTGGAAGTGTTATTATGTCATCGCTAAATTGTGGGGGACACGGGCTTAACTGCAGCTAGTACTTAAATAATTTCATTATCAATTTAAAATACAAAAAAAAAATTAAAAACATATTTCATGCGTGATTGAACTTAATAATAATTATAAATTCTTTTTTTTTATTCATCTAATCGCATTCCATTACCTACCTAATTACTTAAGTTACTTTTTCACACGTTTAGTAATTTTTTATTTAATTTATCGTTTTCTTGTAATGTCAGGGATGTAGCTAAGTGTTAACACGCCCGGATGTCCGCAATTTACATTGTTTTTTTATTAATACATGTTAGTTCTTAAATAAACATACGCTTGAATAGGTAATTTTATTTGTTGATTCAAAATTGAAAAAATCATTGCATGATCAGTAATAATTACTTAGCTATTACACCTGTAGTTTATTTATTGTTATTTTATATCATTTAATTTGCTATTAATTACTTAAATTTACATTTCACAGGTCTGATAATGTGAGAGTTAAGTAACAATGTTCAATTATTTACTGGATGTTATGTGTAGGTTGGCATACCTGTATTATTTACGTGGGAGAATAATTTTTAAATAAAAAAAAATGAAGCATCGCATGTCTTACAAACAATATAGCACTTTCTATTGTTTAAGAGTTTATTCTTTTGTCGGTTGTACGTCCTCATTTTACTAAGCTATCCATATAAAAACAGAAAACTCATCATGCCGTGTAATAGGCGTTTTTCACTCTCTGTAAGTGTTTTATGTCAAATATGATTTTAATGTATTACTAGCTTTATCCGCGGTTAATCCGACCCGAACGTAGTTGAATAAAAAACACCTAATACTTTATTTTTACCCGACTACGAAAAAGGAGGGTTATGATTTTAACAGTCTATGTATGTTTGTATTAGTGATGTGCCGGATATCCGTATCCGCGGATATCCGAGGGAAAAGAAAGATCCGTATCCGTATCCGTTAGTTTTTTGGCGGATCTTTTACCTTATCAATTTTCAATTCATAGATAAAATTTTATATATATAGGTAATTAGGTAATAATGAAAAACAGTTAAATTCCATTCAAATTATTTTTTATTTTTTAATATCGTGGTCAATAACTTTTTCCCATAACTGATCTTAGTCTCTTTCCAAAGGTCGATGTGCAATATTTAGTATTTACCGCCGCGTACTCTAAGAAAGTTAAGATCCGTATCCGTATTCGCGGATCTTGAGACCAAATATCCGTATTCAGATCCGTATCCGCGGATATACATTTTTAACGATCCGGCACATCACTAGTTTGTATGTATGTTAATTTGTTACCTCGTAGAGCCAAATCTACGGGATCGATTTTCGTAATCGATGTGTCATTCGATTCGTCTTAATTACGCGAGTGTCTTTGGCTATAAAAATTCAAAGTGGTGGCCGTGAAGTACAAAAAATTGTTCTTGAGTGATGAGCGGATACCAACAGACAAAAATTCAGGAGAAACGTTTGCCCCGCGACGATAAAACGGAATGATAGACAGCCCCCCGTTACTATTTTATAGATAGGTATTAGTACTGATTTACAAAATGGGGAATAGACGCTGATGACCTCAGCTGTTGAGCGTCTATAATCAGCAATCTAATCTAACATTGGCTAAACTATAAAAGAAATACATTAATTTGATGTATGAAAGATTTGTTGGTTTCGATTATTTTATTGCCAAATCAAAATCTACCCGAACTAATGACTCAATGAGAACGCGACTTTCGTGTATAGTGACAATTCCGTTTTTTGAAATAATTGTAGATATTAGATAATAATTAAAAAGTTTCAGATTTAATACTTCGTATTTTCATTAATATCGTGTGTATAAAAAAGATTTACATAGCTTAGACTAACTTTTCTAGGACTTCAGTAATTACCAAGTGCAAGGTACATCCTATGCAGTTTTAATCTAATATAATGCGTTTATAACTATCCAATGACCTCGGTTTTTATGCTGTAATATTACTAAAGATCATTCACCCTTGTGGTTTTATAAGGGTAGAAACACAACCCTCTATAGTATAATATGCATATTAGTTCGAACTATTTTCTACGAGGGTGCAATTTCCCGAGAAAAAAGGGTACACAAGAATTTCGACTTCCTGATTTCCTCAGAATTCTCGAGAGCTCTGAAGAATAGTAGTTTTTTTAATGTATTATTTAGTTTATTTTACGTATATTATCTCATATCTTCCACATAAATTTTACATAAATCGGTTAAGTAGTTTTTTTTTTTAATTTAGTAATTAAATATCAAAAAAGAATTCGTGCAAACTACGTATTGCAAAGTCACTAAAAAGTAAAAGATATAAAAACTTTTTACAAAAAAAAAAACTTAAAAAAACCACTAAAAGGAGGAAAATAATAAAAATTTGAGGTTCTATTTTTTTTTTATAAAAAGTTTTTTACTAATGTGATACTGTTCGCTCCATTTTTACTACAACACTGACTCCAGCCATACTTCTATAGTGTGCTATGGAGCGTCGTCATCATCGGCCGAAATAGCTCAGTTGGGAGAGCGTTAGACTGAAGATCTAAAGGTCCCTGGTTCGATCCCTGGTTTCGGCATTACAGTATTTTTGATTTTTTATTGTTCAACAATTAATAATAAGTATTCTATTAATACGTTTTTAGTTGAAACATTTTTTCAAATTTATTATTAATTAAATTTGATACGGCTATCGGTGAATTATTTACAAGAGAAATTATTGCACTAACAGTTTTTGTAGTTAAAATATAACTAATTTATTATAATTCGAGATAAAATTTCGCTACATATAACTTTCACGCTTTTTTACTTTAAAACGTTCGGATCTATTTTTTTTATTCATCTGATTTTTCGCGCGTCGGAGTAAGTAGATCAAGACTGTTCTATACTGTAGTTTTTGTTTCTTAATTCATTTGTTTTATTGTATAGTGTAAAATATAACAATACCAACCATTTTTACACATGGCATGAATAACCCTGAGTGCATGTAATTTCAGTAAATTAAATGAGTTTCACTTTTTAATTACATATTAGTGTGAATTATTTTATTCCAGTCATATAAAATCCACGAGATCAGCTAATAAATATGTAAAAATCGTAGATTTATTTATTTTTTGTTATAATACTTGCTTTTTGTTGTAATTTTTAAAAGTGAGAGTTGGGAATCTATTATTTGTTATGTAATTTATTACAGACTAGTGGTTCCGTCCGGCTTCGCTCGGGTGCTAAGAATTTGATTTATTATCCACCCCCGGCGAGAAATTTTCCTGCGAAGCGAATTAGTATAATAGCTTCAGCGGTTTGACCTGGGCGTTGACTAGTTAAAAAATTCTACACCCCCGTTTTACCCCTTTTCCCCCGCTAGAAATTTTTCAAAATAGTTTTTTTTTTTTTAGTTTATCGTACATTATTTAACACGCAGTTTTGTTAATCGCTGTTAAATTTTTACACCGAATAACACAAAACATACGAAGTAACCATAGAAATAACAGCGAATTAACAAAACACCGTGGTAAATAATGTACGATAAACCCGGCAATATAAGTCGCGATTATTTTGAAAATAAATTCAGTTCATCGTATTTTACAAAGATGTATTTGGTATTTTATAATCATGATTTATTTATCACGGTAATCCATGTCATCTATTAATAATTTTAGTCATCTCTAGATTACAGATTAGAATGATAATATAGACGTACTTTTAATTGATTATTTTTGCTACCTAGAGATAGTATAATCGTAAATTGCATGATACGTTAAGTGAATAGATAAATTTAACAGAAAATTAAGTTTACCCATGTTTTAGTGACAGTTGAAAATTTTTAAACAAAAGAATCTTCGCTTGACTAACGATGACTAGAAAGACGGTTTCTTGTTAATTTTACAAACCAAATGACAGATTTGACAATATTATTTTGAAATTCACGACACAAATTGAACTGTTATAATTATGCCAGAACTTTTTCCGGTAAATTTTGTGAAAGGCAAAATGCTTCAACATCTCTCAGCCATTGCAGACAATTGCATCACTTTTCTGCATAGATTTTGGTGTCGCCTCCCAATTATGTCTCCCTTTAAAATCTGTTGCTCTAGGTCAAAATCAATTGTTTTTTCAGAAATTGGATATCTCAAAAATGATACAACTAATTTATGTTAGAAATCGTGTCCATCGTGATTATAATAAAATTAAGAAAAATCGCAGGATAGTGGACAAAATATTTGATTTATTTAATTAAATGTACGACGTTTCGTCTATATATTTAAAAAAGTCTAAATATATAGACGAAACGTCGTACATTTAATTAAATAAATCAAATATTTTGTCCACTATCCTGCGATTTTTCTTAATTTTATGATACAACTAATTTTGAAATTATTTGTGTGTTGGTGTGTTGATAAGAAAATATTGTTTTCACAACGCCGCTATTGAAAATTCGATTTTCGGTACCTGTTTAGCCGGTTGAAACTGAGCGTTTTCATCCCTAGGGATGAAAATTTTCAGTTGTCGGTTCTCTCTGTTTTTTAACGTTGTTAAGTGGGAGACAGAGCGATTGGATTCGCATATAATTTTCGAAAACGTCAAATTAAGAAAGAGATAGAGCGATTAATGAATCCGCATATAATATTCATAAACGTCAAAATGACAGACATAACCCCACATAAATCTGACAGAGCTAATATTTTTGCGACTTTTTTTGCACGCCCAAATTGTAGGTACAAATCGAATTGTCAATAGAGTTGTTGTGAAAATTAATATGCAAATACTCGGTATGAAACTTGGTGTTTGCAACACGTGTGGCTGCATGCCCTCGTACCTCGGGCAGCAAACTTCACTCTGGTAGCAAACGCCAAGTTTCTTACCTTGTAACGCAAACTATACCGCATTCATTTTATTGTCATTTAGAACGCCATCCCTTGAGGGAACTATGGACCACCGTATTTTATAAATTTTAATGTCATTTAATAAGCCATCTTTTGATGAAACATTTGAACTAAGGCACTAGAAACTTAGCCTTAAGAAATAAGCATAATCTATAACAATCGTAATTATAAGGTTGGTGTGAGAAATTCTAAAGCATTGTTTGAGTGTCGCACGGACACACCTTTTCACGTGTTGCAATGTTTGGAGAGATGTCAACGTCAGGGTTGACCAAAATTATTAGTAGCCAAAATAAAATACGGTCAGTTATGTCCAGTGATGTTTGCGTGTAACTGATTGAACGTAATTTTAAATAAACGACCAAGTGCGTGTCAAGCATAGACATAGAAATCTAGGGACGTAGTACAAGCGGGTGGGGCGGTTGCTGTTAAGGGGGGGGCGCTGGCGGGGAAGCAAGTGTGCCAACATTCTATTCGGTCAGACACGACGCGGGAACGTAGCGTTTCCGGCAAGATAAGTATTTCAAATACGAATATTTATACTTAGCGTATCCCGTCCATTCAGACACGTATCAAATTGTGTGTTTTGAAGACCACCAACAGCTAAGGTTATTTGGGCCTAGCACCAATTTATATTTTCAATTCATTATTTTTTTTTTTATAATAAATTAAAAATTCAATTGACACTTTTACCAGCTCTCGGGCTAGAACTCGGGAACTGGGGACTTGTAATAGAGGAACCATAGCAACGCCATGTAAACAACAGCATTGCTACACTCTCGGCTATTCTCAAGCCCGGCACGTATCAATACTCGTATTTGAAATGCATGTAAAAATGTTTGTCTTGCCGGAAACGCTACGTTCCCGCGTCGTGTCTGACCGAATAATATAAATCGACCTTTAACTCTATTTCTGTGGATTTTTTAAATATTGTTTTGTTAAACAAATGAAGTGTTTCGTCAAACAGTTTTTGTCATGCGCACCCCTAATCCGTATGAAACAGTTGACAGCGTACAACTGTCTGCACATTCATCTATACCCAACATGCGTGCATACTAAATAGTAAATACTCCGTGCGAATTTGCATATTATGGGTTTAACATACAAGTCATACCTACACTTCGTGTGCCAATGATGAAATCATACTGTAATACTATAAAGATGTATCATACATATTTTGTAACTTCTTACAGCACAACTCTTTCTTCTTTCTTGAAAATAGCGTCATTTAAATCTTTCTTTAGTGTTCCGTATCAAAATTGGTAAAATGTAGGAACGCTTATGGAGTCACTTCCGTGTATATCTGTCTGTCACAGGCGTTTTTATTAATAGCGAAACTACACGGGCGGATTTTCGGCGGCGTTTTAACGCGGCGGATTGCACATCCAAATCGAAACCTTTCTTACAAACGACTAACGAGTAAAACTAGACTAACGTATATTCCGTTCGCGTGAATGAATTGTAAATTATAGACGCTCGACAACTGAGGTCATTCGCGTCTGAATATTCCGTTCACTCGTTTGTAGGCATGGTTTCGATTTGGACGCGCAATCCGCCGGGGAAAACCCGACCGTGTAGTTTCACTGTAATGGTCTCGCAAAATTAAAATCACGTTTATGAGATAACCCAACCATTCTTACTTGACTAACGGCCGTATTCATAGTTCACCCTTAAGTAGTAAGGAACACTTACTCATACCCTCAAATCGAATATGCGTTTCATAGTCAAAATTGACGCCTGTAAGGGCCCTTACATCACCCTCACCTTAAGGGTGGATAGTATGTCCCTTAAGTGTCGAAAAAGTAAAAACAGTAAAACACGCATTTATATCAAAAATGACAACTAAACACAATCGGTTTGCAGTATGACCAACTGTTCTAAAGGAAAAAATTATGGAGGTTTACTATAATTCTAGTGTTCGCTGAAGATGAAAGCTTAGCTTTCGAAATGTGCACCCATCAATAAAACTGTTGTGGTAAGAAGTAACTATATTTTATTTTGTTTGTATAATTCTTCCCTCACTCAAGGAAATGACTATGAAACGCTCCTTTGAATAAGGTGCCCTCAGCACTTAAATGATCCTCAGCGAAGGGACCTTTACCACTTACCTTAAGGGTTAACTATGAATATGGGCATAAGATACATATTATGTTTTCAAACAGTAACTTTTGACATCTGTTGTGACGTAATCCGATTCGAACTGTCCAGCCAATAGCAGCATTACGACGCCGGTGTAAGTACTAAATTGTAATACACGGAATCTCCTGAATGCAGTCAACTCACATTGCACCAGTGTAAAGCGTCTTGCATGTATAAGGTTCAGTCGTCACTTTGTTTCTGTACAAAAATAAGTCGATAGAAAATAACAGTTCTAATAGTTATGTGAAAAATAGATTAGCATTAGAGTAAAACTTAAGTTCTTCTTATTCTTCTTCTTCACAAATAAAAGCCATTTAAGTAATTAATTTTTAAATTGAAAATAGGACATGAACACCACACAGATATAATTTTCCAAATCTTCATGGCTTCCGGACTTATAGGCCGTGGTCCGGTGGTATTTCTATCTGACGTTTCGTCTACAACTGCGGTAGACATTCTCAAAGGCGATGTGGCAGCGGTCGAAGTGTCCCCCTTGGCGGCTCACAGGTCAGTGACGACACTTCGACCGCTGCCATATCGCCTTTGAGAATGTCTACCGCAGTTGTAGACGAAACTTCAGGTAGAAATACCACCGGACCACGGCCTACAAGCCCGGAAACCATAAAGATTTGGAACAGTACCGGCCGTGAAAGCTTGCACACCTAGATATAATTTTATTCACAGCTTATATTATACAGGTTGTCTGAAATCAACCCTGAACATACCAAATTAATGAGTGCAAGAAAGATATAAACAAAATTAGTGGCGCGAGAAAAATAGAATGCAATCAATGGCTAGGTAAATTTTCAAACTAAATTTAAGTAAACATAGAAATAACTAAAGTATACAGTGAGTTTAAATATATAACCTCTTTGTTGCACTCATTATTTTGCTATGTTCAGATTTGATTTCGGACAACATGTATAAATATTATTTTACAAGATTTTGTAATAGAAAGAATATTATATAAAAAATAAACGTTATGTGTTTTGTTTCAGATGCTGCATTGTTTCTGAATGGTTCAGTCGGTAATCAGTTTGTTTTTCTTGAAACAATTGTCGAGGAAACATCTGATGATTTAAGAAGTGACAGTGATAGATCGGCGTCGAGGAATAGCAGGGATTCGTCCGGAGCATTAGGATGGCTCGCCACTGACAGCGAGTCGGGTTCTGTAATACGAGTCAACGTTACAGGAATTGGTGAGCTACATTCAATTGTTTTTTTTTTTTTTTGTTTTTGATGTGAAACATCTTATGTCGGGCTGTGAACAGCCGCGTGAGGGGAAATATTCAATGAAATGTATGGTCCGCTCCTTCGCTGCTGTTCTCCTCACCACTGCGGCACTCTCTCTCTCTCTCGGCTTCCGCGCGCTCGGGCACGGGAAGACAACCGCGTGTGTTACAGTGCAGTATATAGGATTACGTCAGCATAACAGTTAGTTGCTGCTTTTGAAAAAATATATACTACTACATAGAGAATACCACCGAGTTCAATAACGTTTTCTTTGATGTTTCACATCTGTCGGGGGTCCCGAGACCCACACCCTTTTTTAACATAATTTCCCACTAGCAACTCGGTTCGGCTTCTCCCAGATGAGAATCGCTTACTGTTCATTCCCCTTTGGTACGTTCGCGTAAATGTTAATTTTGACACAAACTTTATCAACCAGTGAGATAAAAAGGTCATAGAGGCGCAATACCGTATACAACTGCTTAATATACAAAATTGAAGCCAGGTCTGACGTCACAAGTCACTACAAACATGGCGGCCAAACAGTGGATGGATACGAATATTATTCTCATCTTTGTGTGTTTTAAAGACCACCAACACCTAAGGTTATTTAGACCTAGCACCAATTCATATTTTCTATTCATTATTTTTTAATAATAAGTAAATTGAAAATCCAATTGACACTTTTACCAGCTCTCGGGCTAGAACCCGAGAACTGGGGACTTGTAATAGAGGAACCATAGCAACGCCATGTAAACAACATCATTGATGCACGCTCGGCTATTCTCAAGCCCTATTCTCATCTTCTTACATATAAAATGAACATGTCTCAATAAATATGGCGACTGGCTTCACTTTTAAATGCTTGTAGCGCCTCTGTAACCTCTTAACTCAGTAATTAATTAATTAATTGTAGATTATAGACGCGTCGACAACTCAAGTCATTAGCGTCTTCAACACAACAAATAATCCATTTGTGTATTAGAATCCGGCAGCCGACATACACAAACCGACTGGTACAAGCTCGGGTCGGGAGCGCTAATTCCCAAAGAACATTGGAATGCAATTTGCGATAGCAATCACATTCCAATGTCCCCCCTGGGAAATCTTAACTCATTGATGTCAACCCAAGCGTAGCCAGTTAAAAAGTATAATGTCAGTTGTATAGGCAACACTTCTTACTCTACTGTATGTATGGTGATCTATACATTTTTTCTTAGCGGTCTCCAAAAACTTTTTAAGCCAAATGCCACATTAATCGAGTTTAGGAAGGTGTGTGGGCGCTTGGGCCTAAACGATTCAACGTACTTTTTTTATAAGACACATTAATTTCAAGGATATCTGAGATTTTTGTAATATTTTGTTCTTTTCATGTTTACATGCGTTTAGTAAATCTGCAATTTTTTTGATACTAAGTGCTTTCCGATACGGTTGATATTAAGTACACGTATAGAAAAAACCACGCTGAATCGATTGTTAGTTCCGGAGTTCAGTTCCGACCACCCACGTTTATATAATTTTTCGTTGAAAATTTTAAAAACACCATAACTTCTAAACTAAAAGAGATACAATGTTGGGAGTGGTCGGAATTTTTCTCTAAGAATATCTTCAATTGCAACTTATATTTAAACAGTATCTGAGAGATTTTTGAGGTTTCTTAAAAATGCCAAAAGGAAGAAGACCCTCGTCTATGTAAAAAATTGCGAAATTTTTGAAAAATAAATTCGCTCCGATCCGTTTGATATTAAGTATGCTTATAGAAAAAATCACGCTGAATCGATTCCGACCACTCGAAACGCTATGTCTCTCTTAAAGAGATAATTTTCGGCAGGATTTGGCAATGCGACCCAAGTTTTTTTTTTATTTAAAAACTGATATTATCATAGATAAATTGAGGTAATAATATTATAAATTTTAAAATAATTCTGACTAAATTAAAGCACAAACATGCTTGATTGTCGGTCGGATGACATCATGAATATCCCGCGGACCAACTAAAAATAATCAAAGAATTTTTTTCTGAAATAATAATAATAGGTTATAATATATTTTACTTATTACTTTTTGTCGTGTTTACTTATTATATTAACTAGTTTGTTTCTATATATATTTGGTGTAATTACATTTAATTATGCACGTAATTGATCCGCGTAGAATTTTCCCATGCATATTTGTCATTTTTTCACATTGATAAAACACGACAGGATCGCAATTAACGCAAAAATATATTTAAGGCAACCAAATGTCAGACTTACCTCGGTCTGGTGCCATTGCCATTTGCCATGAACGGCTCATTCCTGAGATAGGGAATGAGTCATTCATTGTGCTAAACTAGACGTATTGAGTGAGAGAGATGCAATAAAATGACTTCCAGTCTCTGTCACCGCTATTGGTCCGAATGTAAATCTCCGTGACTGCGATTGATTCGTTAATGGTCCAACTCTGAATCTCTGTCAACGCTATTGGTCCAAGTCTGAATCTCTATATCAACGCTATTGGTCCAAGTCTGAATCTCTATCAACGCTATTGGTTCAAGTCTGAATATTTGTCAACGCTATTGGTCCAAGTCTGAATCTTTGTGGACAGTATTGGTTCAACTCTGAATCTCTGTCAACGCTATTGGTCCAAGTCTGTAACTTTGTGAACGCTATTGGTCCAACTCTGAATCTCTATCAACGCTATTGGTCCAAGTCTGAATCTCTGTGAACGCTATTGGTCCTAATCTGAATCTTTGTGACTGCAATTGGTTCGAGTTTGAATCTCTGTTAAAATTTTATAATAGGCAAAAACAAAAATTGTAACCATCTTGTTTTTAGTATTTCAAATGCTTAGGCAATAGGCACTCAAAAAAGTGTTCTTTACTTCTTTAAAATCCTGTGACGCAGTTATATTTATACTTTTTCTTGTTTCTAGGTTGATAATTTTTATGAAGCAACTGTAGAAAATCCTCGGTTGTGTTAAAATTTTGTCAATTTGTGAACAAACGTTTTTGCCATCAGCTGATTTCGTCTCTGTTTTTTATTAAAATGAGATGTTGACATGTGAGCGCCCATGGCATTTTTTATACTATAAATAATTGCATAACTTATATAACAAACAATAAACAATAGAATTGCTTCTGTCTCCAGTCAGTGAAACATTCATGAGAATATGATAATATTAAATTTATAATATTCTGTAACCTTAACTTACGATGTTCTGTCACTACGTTTTTTAATAAGAGACAGTCATCTACCGAAGAGTAGGTTTTCAAGACGCGGACCCAAACAAAGAAACTGATTTTTGACTAAGGTAAACGATTCTATCAGTTTTAAAGACCTTTCGTAAATTTTCGCCTGTCTGATGCATTTCATTGGACAAGACCTATATTTCTCTTTCTACCATAAATATATATGTTCAAATTCTTCAAACAAATACAAATCTATATAAAAAGCATAGCAAAAAAAAATTATTTCCTGTCAAACTTGGGAGACCAGTGCTAAGGCAAGAGCCTTAAAATATAACGGACTACCTGGGTGTCTATCAACCGGGAAAAAGACTGGAATTTCGATAACCACCAGGAATTGCGCACTTTGCGTGGTTCCGAAGACATTGTGGTCCAGTGGTTAGCGTCGCGGCCTCCGAATCAGACTGTCATGGGTTCGAATCCCGCCTCCGCTCATGAATGTTTTATGATGTTATTTAGTTTTAAGTATGTAGTTATTTAATGTAATGAAGACGCTAATGACATAAGTTGTCGACGCGCGTATAATTTATAATAAATAAAAAAAATTGACTGGTTCTCTCCAAAGTTCTTCACATAAGCACAGTTTCGGACTTAGGCAGAAGTCTCATGTACACGGAAAACGCACGGAAGACGGAACTCGGAAATGCAAATGGCGGAGGTTGACCTATCAGATTCTTTCCGTAATATTCAAACTTTACGGAAAAAATCTGATTGGTCAATCTCCGCCATTTGTATTTCCGAGTTCCGTCTTTACTCGACTCCGCTGGCGCGATGTTCGCTTTCAATGTTACTCGAAGCGGCGTCTCTTGCAGAACTGACCTACTCTTTGCAAGTGTTGCAAACAGGCAAAGCAACAGAATAGATCACCTCTCCACGAAGAAGATTTTTCAATGCTCTTTAACATTACCTATTTCTCATTTAACTCAGTCATTAACTGATGCTTCCTGCGATCGAGTTAAAAGTATTACATTCAATCAATGTTCTTATAAGAAATTGTTTTACTAATTTAATTTTAATTTCTCAATTTATAATCACGAAGTATTATACTTACTAAACAAGTGTAAAATTTGCGTTTCTTTTTTTGTTAGCTGTGCATTTTTTCATATTTTTTGGTGTAATGTAATTTGGATATTGGAACCATCGGTTGTCGAGAAAAACTTGGAAAAATTGTAATTATTGAATTATTGTAAAGCTGGGCATTTGATTAAGTGATATTGATATAGAGGATAGTGTGGTCCAGTGGTTAGCGTCGCTGCCTCTGGATCAGATTGTCGTGCGTTCGAATCCCGCCTCAGCTCATGTGGATGTTTTGTGATGTCACATAGTTTTAAGTTAATTGTTATTTAATGTATTTACAAGATGCTAATGATCGCTAATAATCGCTCGCAAAAACGAATTCCCCATAAAAGCCAAGATGCGACGCGACAAAATGCTGCTTCCAAAAATTACGTGTTTTCAAATGCAACAATTCTCACAAAAGCGACGCGATGCGATAGCAGCGTGACGCGACAAAATTCAAACGCTTCGAAGAGCGTTATAAATTTTTATGCAGCTTCGTGCTTTGTCGCGTTGCAGTGTGAGAACCGAGAACCGAATATCGCATCGCATTGCACGGTGTCGCCATGTGAGAATTGGATTTATATCGTTGGGCAACAAGTGATATTCTAAATAGAAAGGTTTTACCCTACTTATTTCCGGCCTACACCGTTAATTTAAGGAGCGGTAGAACAATTTATTATCAATTTAAATTATATACTTAGGTGTAATTTTTTTTGTAATTGTTTCAGATTTAAACGACGACAGTAGTACATCGGAAAGTGAACTGGTGTGTCCCGCCAAACGACCTCGACGCCAAATCATCGATTCAAACCTGTTGGCACCATCTATAGGATGCTTCAGCGACGACGAATCCAGCTCACTGCCATCATTGAGTCGGTCTAGCAGTTTACTGCAATTCGAAACACTTGAAAAACGCTGCCAAGAAGATGTTCATAATAGTTCACCGAGTATATTATCAACATTTAGTTATGATTCCCTTGAAAATCATCAAAATCGGAAAAGACTTAATTTAAGTCCAGACAGTTTGAATATTAATAGCAATAGCGATTCATCCGATACGGATTCTTGTAAAAGTGACTCCGAATATTATAGTAGTACGAAAATAAAAGAAAGTCAGACGTCCAGAAATAAAAATAAAAGAACAACGTCGCATTCTAATCATAGTCGCGATTCACTTTTTTATAAAACAAAAATACTTGAGTCTAAAAATTGCGATGCAGACGGCGAATCTTCTTGTTCTAGTAATACCAGTAGTGATAGTGAAATGAGTAATGAAACAATTTTAAATAATACACAATCGTTAAAAGAACCGCGTAATTTAAAATCGTATAGAAGTTTTGAAAATTTAAAATCTAGCAATGATAAGAAAACCGATAAAGTATCGGCTGAAAATTTAAGTGAGGATAGTGGCTACTGTGATCATCTTTTTATGAAATTAAAATCGTCTAGCATACCTAATTTTAGTGTCCAGGGAATTGTTGTTCAGGAAAATTCAACAGTTAAACATAGCAACGAATTAAGAAAAACGTATAAGCGAAAGAGTCATGAAATTTTAAGTACGGCGAAAATTACGACCAAAACGTCGACAACGAAAAAAGTTAATGAATTTGGGGCTTACGACGGTATAGAAGCTTGTTTTCAAACTTCGAGTGCTTCATATTTCGGTGCTAGTTATCAAGATTTAAGTATTTTTGATCCGAATAAATTTGATTTTAAAACAAATTTGAAACAGAATTTACATTACGATTTTAGTAGCCATAAGTTTAATTGGAACAGTTTAACAAAACAAAGCGGCAGTAAAGGCCAAGGGAAAATCGAAGAAACAGAAATAGAAAACGATGCCAATAGCACAAACAACGTATGTGTTTTGGCGTCGGAAATTGTCGTAAAAACAACGACGCCTAAAATTAGCTTTTCATCTGCAAGTGAACCAAACTTATTCAGTTCTTCAGTTTTATATGACTTGGGTAGAAATGGTAGTTATAACGAAAATAATTTTCATAAACATTTAGATAAATTTTCACTTGATAAACATTCGATTTTTGATTATTTTGAGCAAAGTATTTGTGTCGTTTCGAGTGTGCCTAAAGATTTAAATCTTCTTGGAAGTGAGGAGAAAGTTAACGAAAATGCATGGAATGTAATCAAAAATAATTCATCACCATCGATAGCGACAAAAAATTGGGATTTATGCGATATAGCAAAAGACAATTTACAGTTTACTGATGATTTTTCTGAGTTTGTTTTAAAAAGTCAGGTTGACAATAAAAAACAGTTTGACATGGCCGACAAAACACATGACAATCGTAACAAAATGGCCGGTGATAATAAAAGAAGACTAGCTGAAAATATTGAAATTGTGGATGACTCAACAATTATTATCAGACTTAAAGAAAGGAATTATGATGCTGACGATGTTACGACATCGAGAAATCGAAATGGTGTCGTAATAAATTCAATAAAATCATTGAATGATTCGAGTTTTAATGATGGAATAACAGATTTACTTGATATTACAGAATTACCTCGAAAATATTCTGCTGATTCTGATATCGATTTCGGGACCAACATTGAAAAAACAGTTTCAAATTCTAGTATACCGAGTTTTTCAGATGAAAAAGATGATTTATTCTTTCACTCAACACCAATAAATAAACGGACAGTGTTTAGTACACCAAATTTAACAACTTTCGATTCAGAAATAGATTTTTTGCAAAACGTAAACGACAATTATTTATTACGCGGTTCAACACAACATGTACCATCGAATAAATTACAAGAAACTCAGGTTTACTCTAAAAGTTTAACAAATTCTGAAGAGAAATTCAATAGCCATGGGTGTCTGGTAAAAGATAGATTGCCCGGTTCTGGAAGTTCAACAAAAGGTGTTCATTTTTGTCCTATTGTTTCCGAGGTCAGTTGGAGGGAAGCAAGTTATTCGGACGATCAAAATTCAGAATACGATATTTCCACCGACACTGAGGAAGAACATACCGATGAGGAAAAACCAAAACCTATCACGATTGATGAAACACAAAACACAATTCATGAAACGCAAAATGACAACAAAACTGTAACAACGAACGGAAACGAGCCACAAAAACCAACAATCGACGCTAATGACGACACTGACCTTATTAAAAAAGTAAACAATACAGCGGTCAACAAAAATATCACAACAGACATAAATGAACAATTCATCAACAGTGAAAAACAATACTCATCAACACCAGCAATAGTTGGGATGAAAGTAAAGAAAGACGACGAAGTGATTTTAGATGAGGACGGTTACATTGTTAAAACTTACGTTTGTAAAGATGGCACCACATTTAAACATACTTATATTGGCAGTGTTTACAAGCGCGGAGGCCACCGGAATAACAGTAATGCCGATAAATCAACACCCACTTCGACGAAAGAGTCAAGTCACGTGGTTACCGCTGGAGGAGAGAGCGTTGCGACAGCGCCTACCACCAACAACAACAGTGCAGCACCAGTACCGCCGGTCGCACCAAAGCGCACTAAAAGCGGTCGTCCAGTCAACAGCAGCATGGCGTCAAAGAACGAACAGAACAACGCTACAGTAACAACTACGGGCGCCGCAGCATCCGTCAACAAACCAAGCAAACATTCATCAAACAAATTCGGCGGTTTCTTATCGCGTTTCACCAACTTCCGGTTCTCAACACGGGGCAACAAGAAATCATCTAACAAACTCAACAATGTCGAAATCAAAAACAATATCACAACAAACAAAAATAACACTGCATCGACACATACCAACAAAAACGCATCAGTGTCAACAGCAGCCATCGAGGAAAAAACTGACTATATTTATATACCGTTAAAAGGACCAATAAATGCACAGGAAACGGTGACAGTGCACAACGAAAATATATTAAATAACGTGAATAATGTAAAAAGTATAAATAAAATATTGATTGATGGTAAACCCATACAAATGCAAGTGCAACAATCTAATAATAGCAATAAAATTAACGGCGAATTGAATAATTCAAATAATATCAGTTCAAAACCGCCGTTGCCAAAACTGCCACCCCGTGTCGTTAGTGTGAAACAGCGCGAGCGCCGCGGTTCAGACAATTCAGCGATAACGCAAGCGTACAACAATAATAGCGGGTTTGAACGAAACATTATTGATTCTAAGGGTAGTTTTTACCGTGGCAATAATGTATTTAGACGTGCTCCTTCAATGGAGCACCCGATGGGATTGATCGAGACTGACTTAGACACTCATGTCACCGTGATAAATGCTCATCCCGGTCATCATCAGACTACTAACAATGGTGGTGCGGCTAAAGCGCGAAGTTTAATTAATCTTGGTGGTCCAAATGCCCGTTTTAATCATCCCTCTTCGTTGACGGCTCATGGTGCTGCAGGGGCTGTCGCCGCTATCGGATGTGGCGCCGGCGATTATATTCATCAAGGTGCACCAGGAACTTCTATCGTCAGACCACACAAATCCATGGAGTTCCTTTTGGATAAAGAAAACTTAAAAGTCGTTGAGGTGAGTGTTTTTTATATTAGCTACCTACTTCTTTATTTGTTTTCATTGTTGTAACGGAAATTTACTTCGTTTGTTTTGATTTTGAACTATTCAAAACAAATCAAAATTCACATAAATTGTTCCATTATAGATGATAAGAATCTGTTTTTGATTGAAAAAACAGAATATGTGGTGATCCTGATGAAATTGGAAGAAAACGACTCAAAAATGGCTTAAGAATCCAATTAAGCCATTTTTGAGTCGTTTTCTTCGAATGTTCCATTATAGTTTTATAAACTCCAAGGGATTTTTAAACAAAAAACGTTACAACTGATTAATGTAAAAACGTTTTTCAACCATGTTTACATGTTTGTCACACCTTCTTTTATAATAATAGCTACGATCTATGTATAAACTATGTCACAATAGTATACTAACAGACGTATTGAACTCAAAACATATATTAATAAAATCGAATGATTACTACATCATAACAATTGACAGGCTTTTAATTTACAAGTCAAACTGAAGAAGCGGTTCATAGATAAATAACTGACTCTAAAGAAGTTACTATATTCTTAACAAAACTGATCAATAAACTATCGCCCTAGTGTTCTAATTTTATCTGTAGGCCTCATCTTCATGTCCCAATTAATGATCTAATTTTAACGCTAATTAAAAACAGCTTCTTCGAGCGGTGAAGTATTTTATAATTCAGCGTTTTATTTTATAAATCAAAACTTTGGGCACGTCTTAAATTGTTTTTTGGGATTTCAAAATATTCGACATCATAATGATACCATTATTTATGTGGCATTTCCGCAGTTCGTCTATTACAAGCCCTTAGTTCCCAGATAATAATCATAGAACTGGTGAAAGTATCAGTCGAATTTTCAATTTAATAAAAAGTAATTGAAAATCTGAATTGGTACTAAGTCTAGATAACCCAGCCAGTTTTGGTGACGCACTAAAAAACAAGTTCAACAGTTTTTCATCAGGGAAATGAGATAAATCTAGCGGATTATGGCTTTGATATTGAAAATGGACCAATTTTCTAAATTGCTTCAGGCCTCAGGGCCTTTAAAAAAGCCCGGACAAGTTCGAGATAGGCTCGCGCACCGAGGGTTATGTAAGTTCATTTAAATCTGATCAAAATTTGTTTATGATAGCTGAATGATTCCACATAGAACTAGAAATTTATGATTTTTTTCCCTTTACTTGCGTTATGAAACCTTCCTTCGTGCAAAATTTCAAGGTTCTAGGTCAACGGAAAATATCCTATACTCTATAGGTTTTGAATTTTGATCATAGTCGAGTGAGTCACAAAATACGTGATTTTTTAAAATCTTTTTTTGCACCATGTTGTTGTAGACCTTAGGGCTTAGATTTTGATATTAATTTCAAATTGATACCTCTAACCGTTCCGAGGACAGCTTGGTGTAATGGTCGGCGTGCTGGCCTTTGGAGCAAGTTGTTGTGGGTTCGAGTCATTCCCACCTCGTTCATGGATATTTTGTGATGTCGTTATTAATTGATGTAATTAAGACGCTAATGACGCGTCTATAATCTCAAATAAATAAAAAATCTAGCCGTTCCTGGGACAAGGTCTTGGCGAACGGACAGACGGATAACAAAGTGATAATTTCTTCCACTGCAGCGTTTATTTACCGTGTTCTAAATTCGATAGTCACGTTATTGGAAATTCAAACTGTACATTTATTTGAATTCAAATGGCGTATTTCCGATTGTTCATTATGAATTTACATAAATTTCATTATAATGTTGTTGAAAGTATAGAGATTAAAAAATTATTAGTCATCAGTATTTATGTGAAAGGAAATTTAATTCTATATTAGTTCGTACAATATTTTTTTTTATAATTTTATCTCATAGCTCGGCGACCTTTCTAGAATATTAAGATAAGATTTCTTATGTATCGATGGTGAAGAATGGCAACCTTCCATGTCATGATTTGCAGAAATTCAGCAAACTTCTATGTCAAAAACAGACACTCTTCAGGGAGAAGATAACAATTTTTGAACCATGATGTTCTAACATTTTCTTTCATATTAGATTAAATTAATACACTGACAGGAGGTTGTAACAAACTTCTATGTCTGACAAGTGACATAGGAGGTTGTCGTTCTTCACTTGACATAGGAGTTTTTGTATAAGTCCGTATTCTTCATTAACATGGGAGATTTTGCCAGCAAAAAGAAGGCTAGTTTGTAAACCGTTTAATTCATAATTTTCAAATCTGCAGAAATCGACATAATAGAAATTAGAAGGTTATTGTTTTGCTGCAAACGGAGACCTAGAAGTTTGCTATTTCTTCAACATCGATTATCGATATATTTTTTTAGTTTTGTTAGGGATATGAGATTCCAGATCTAGATATGGATATACTAGGAGTCTTTTATGGGTTTCGGTTATGGATACCGATATGAAATTATTTTAGATATCAGCTAGTTTCGGTTACGCGTCACCATAACATTCCTGATATTTTTATAGATTACTGATAGGCGTATAATTTTAGAGATTTGTGTCATTTTCCTAAATTCTTTTAGAAGTCGCTCCGCCGCTGTTATATGCATAATTTTGTTTATACTTTGATCTTTTCTCACCGGAGCAGTTTCATAAAACATCCACGTCTTGACAAAACGTGTGTGTTTATTTATTTATTATTGATGCTGTTTTGTTTGTTTTCTATGCAGCTTCTACGTTACTTGACATCACAAAACATGCAATAATTGATTAGATACTGGGAATATGACTTACAACAAGAACTATGTTTGTTGTGTTGTTATCTGAACCAGCTGTGTGTGCGTATGTATGTCGGTTTTTATGAGTGGGCGGAAGCGTACGTACCAGTGTTGCCAACTTTGCCGAATTCCGACCACACATCAGCTATTAAACATGTTTTAAATTGACCTTTTCTCAGAAATGCTGATGACCCGAATTACGAATAAATATTACAGGTTATCAAATCTAACCCTTATTTTAAAAGGAAAATACTCAACTCATTTTGTTATCTGCACAGAAATAAATCGAAGTCATTAATGGTGAATATTAAAATCTTTTCATAGTCTCGACATACGGGGTTCACTTTTTGATTGGTTCTTCCATATCACGTGGTACATTTCCACCATGTTAATGTGTCGCCCTAGACTCTATTATTATATGCAAATTAGACCCTGATTGTTGGTATTTTAGTATTTTGTTTATTATGCGAAAGAAATGCTTTTATATAGTGCGTTGCAACAGTTTTTTAAAAGCTGGCAACATTGCAAGTTTAGTACATACGCATAATTTTAGTCTCGGATCTTCACGATAGAAATTCGTTTTGTCTAGAGTCTAAACGCCGCGCTGGAGTGAATTATTTCCTTATAATAATTTTAGTTTTTCTATTACTAACATTATTATCATCATAGATAAACAATACAAATTATAATTTCTTTGCAAATTAATCACAGTTAAATTTTCGGTATCATATCGTAGACAATCTTTACAACTCCTAATTTAGAAAAACACTAATTTAAAAAAAATGAAAAAAAGTAACGGTATATTCTGGTAGATTCAAAACTGCAGTTGTCATTTCTTACAAAAAATTATAAAATAGTTTTTTGATTTTTATGGTCTTCTGGAACGGTAGGTGCTTACCATTCATAAAATATACGGTAATAGCACCGTCAGGTACCTAATGATGTATCTGCCCTTTCAGAAGACTGAAAAACGTTTCCAAAATTTATATCTAAGGATTATTCGAGAACTATCGACTGGTACCCAGACTTTAAGTATAGACTAATTTTTATTCGGTTATCTCGGTTTCTAACAAATACAACATGGTGAAGTCACAGGTTAAATGCTGTTGGGTCTTTTTGAGTCAACATTAAACATTGTCGACCACATTTTGTTTGGGCGTTTAGATGAGCTAAGCTTATGATGTATTTAGACAATAGACATGCTTTGATTAAATCAAATGTTATTGCTTTGATTAAATTAAATGTTATTGTTTTATGTATTTTAATTTTATGTAAAGATCAATGATATTAAAAATATCAACAAATAGGTCTTTATAATGCTATACTTATTATACTTCAATCAGCGCCTACTAGATATCAGAAATATAGATCGAGTTTTTTTTTTGTTAAAATCGACATTAGCGCGAGGGAAGCCGCGGATAAAAGCTAGTAATTTAAATATAATATGCAAGGTACAAAACACACAATGCACAGTAAAATACATAAATAATATGCAAGATATGTGCTGTTGTGGGCCGTTTCGGTCCTCGATAGCATGCCGGCACCACACTTCCGTGTTGAGTCGCCATTAACAACGGTGTAACATAATATACAAAGTGAACTGTATAAATAAACCACTTTTGAAAACCCTGTTTATTATAAATATAGTATTTATATTTTTGGCCATGGCTTCGCTTGCGTCCACGTCCATTTGACGAAAATCGTATCTTAAAAAAAGTGCCCTAAGGTACTTTAATTTTGGGGACCAGTTTCATCAAAATCGGTCCTGCCGTTGTTTTTATTTTTTTTTTTAGATGAGGACAATTGTCGAAAAGTTAGGGAATTGTTATAGGACACGGGAATGTGACAATGTCAGGGAACATGGCCGGATTAAGTCATGTAGAGGCCCCTAGGCAATGCAAGTCTCGGGGCCCCTCTCCCCTTATGTACCGTCTAGCGTGGTATAGCATAAATATAGCAGCTTACTGTAGTGGTTAGAATGGCTGCTTCATACGCAATACGTCGCGGGTTCGAATCCCGTGCGGCACCATTAATTATAGTTGTGTTTTTAACTGCACGCTTTTATTAGCTTCACTTGTATGTTTGTAACCGACTTCTTTGAACTTGATTTTGACCAACTTTGAACGGTCAGATTTAGTTTAAACGTTGTCAACTTATCAAGGACCGACGACAATACAATAATTCAATAAGTTTGTCCCATTATCCTGACCAGGATCTCCAGGACTAAAAAAAAAAAAGCAAAAAACTTCAGATTGAACTGAAACTTTGCACATTTATCAAGGACCGATGACAATACAATAATTCAATAAGTTTGTCCCATTATCCTGACCAGGATCTCCAGGACTAAAAAAAAAAGCAAAAAACTTCAGATTGAACTGAAACTTTGCACACTTATCAAGGACCGATGACAATACTATAATTCCATAAGTTTGTCCCATTATCCTGACCAGAATCTCCAGGACTAAAAAGCAAAAATAAATTATAATTTAAAAAAACTAAAAAACACGCTTTAATGAACTAAAAAGTAAAAAATAATTAATTTTATTCTAAAAAATCGTGGAGTAGTATGAAAATATGATACAAAGCACCCCATGCTTTTTTACAATAAAATTAATTATTTTTTACTTTTTAGTTCATTAAAGCGTGTTTTTTAGTTTTTTTAAATTATAATTTATTTAACTAAGTATTCCATATTCCTTTGATATAATTATTATTTATGTTTTTTTCTATTTATTTTTTATTAACTATGACTTATTTTTCTTACGGGTTAGGGGCCCATAAGGCGTCACCGGCCCATAGGCAGTTGCCTACATTGCCTATATAGATAATCCGATACTGTCAGAAAATATTTGTCAGTCGGGAAAAAATATAAAAATAAGTATTTTTCTGGATCAAACTGAAACGCTTTCGTCAATGTGCTATACTACAGAAAAACTTACTACGAAAATGAAAAAATCAGGAAAAATCTTCATTTTAGGTACCGGAAGACCCGGGAAAGTCAAGGATATTTTTCTTTAAATATTTCACACGTAAAGTAATAATTATACAAAATACTCAAAAAGATTTAAAAAAATAAATTGTCATAGGACAAACCAAAAAGAGATTTATGATTGGTTTTTGAAACGATTTTCAATTTTAAATCTAAATTTAAGAATGTTATTTGTTAACTGTAATAAGGTGGAGCCGAAGGCTCTACAATACTAAATGAGGTTTCTTTTGAGAACCAAAGGTTCTCTTTCGAAAACCGAAGGTTCTCCAAGATTTGGCAAGAGCGAGGCAGCCGCTCTAAGTCAAAACTTGTTTTCAGCTAATTAGAGATCTCCATTTACAAATAACACTCTTAAATCTAGATTTAGACCTGACAATCGTATCAGAAACGAGGCATAAAGACTATAGCAGAAGAAAATCGATGACACAGTTTTATGGTACATCTGGTACATGCATAGTTACCAACCTTATAAGCATACAAAATAGAAACCCATAAAACCAATGGGTCTATATAAACGATTTCCCGAAAAACTGTTGATTTATGTAATCTTCTAGGAGCCAATAAACTGTCAGTTATTTATATTCAGAGTATAACGAAAAGTTTTAGGGGGTCATTCAGAAAAACTTGATGTTTTGACGACAAATATTTTTATCGGTACTTAACGGAGTCACTGTCTGTAATTTCAACAATCAATTTGTTTGCTGTAATTGTTTGACAACCATAACTTTGGTAGCAAATGTTTCCGGGCTAGGTAGCTGTGGTCTAATGGATTTTACTCCGTACGTTTCGCCCAAAACTCCGTTGGGCATCTTCAGCGGCGATTGGCAATACGATTCGATCTTCTTGCCGGTCGACTGGTGGTTGCCAATCGCCCAACGGAGCTTTGGGCGAAACGTACGGAGTAAAATCCATTAGACCACGGCTACCTAGCCCGGAAACATTTGCTACCAAGATGTCTACCGGCCGTGAAAGCATGAAACTCCAACCATAACTTTATTTACTAGTTTGATATACTCAATCAATGTGTAATACTTTTTATGGTTTCTATGGACATAATTTTAAATAAAAATATAATGCGCTAATAGTGCAAGGGGTAGAAAATCCGACAATAATTAAGCGGTGAGCTTATATTTATAGGGTGCAATGGCATAGGGGGAATCGTTAGAAAGGGGTAGCAGTTATTGTGTGTTTGACAGCCGTACTTCATATGTTTATTGATTACTGTCGAGGCTGTCAAATTACACACACAGTCGGTGTTAATTATCTGTTTGGAGTGCAACATGTGGATCAGTTATTTATACTAGCACTTTTAAAAGCCCGAAGCGGCCTACAACACTCTTCAGTCTCCGAAGCTTTGGATTGTTACGAAGCGACACGACATTGCGCGAAGCGGGGTGGAGTTCTGTGGCGAATCGGCCTACAACGCTCTTCGAAGCGTTGAATTAAGTCACGACGTGACACGACAATGCGCGAAGCAGCCTACAACGCTCTCCGAAGCGTTGAATTAAGTCACGACGTGACACGACAATGCGCGAAGCAGCCTACAACGCTCTCCGAAGCGTTGAATTGTCATGACGTGACACGATAATGCACTCTCCGTAGTGTTGTATTTGATCGCATCGCGCTGTTGCCACGCCGCTCTTGTGAGATTTACTCAAAGAATGAGTAGTGCGCCTACCATTGATAATTCCAAACACATCCCATATTGTATTAATTATTATATTCGTCACTCCATAAACAATCGACAGTCTCGGCCGCCGCGGCAGCGACATTCAATAGTAGTCAACGGGAAGGTGTGACCGACCGGAAAAACAACACCTCTGTATAATACATTATACAGGTGTCCATAATCATATGACCTACAGTGAAACTTTCCATTTTTAGAGTTCCGTACCTCCGTATAGAACCCTATTACCCCACCTACGATGTCTGTCCGTCCGTATGTCACAGGGCTCTATCTCACAAATGGTAAGAGATAGCTAGTTGAAGTTTTCACATATTGTATGTTGTATGAATCCAAACACATTGTATAAATTCGTACCAAGTAGAACAATATGGCATGCATATATTATTTATTATAGATTATCGATTTTCATAATATGTTCGCGCTAAAATACTGTTATAATTTCCTGTCTGAGCTCTTATCCACTCGTATACGAGTGCAAACGGAAATTATAATTTTAGTTGAGGTTAGAAAACGATCGGTCACTCACAGTGGATCTCTGTTCAGAATTTCCGACGTTTGAGAGAGATATAAACAATCAATCTATCTCTCCTTCAGGAAGATAAATTGTTTTATGTAAATCTAAGAAACATTTTTTTTAAATCAACTGTTTAAAGACGTATCTAACGTAACTGATCTCAGTTGCCGTGAATATCGCTCTTTCTCCCAAATGCTAGAGTTGTCTAATCCTAATACAAATTCATATCTTCAATTTATATAAAAGGGTTCATGGGCAGAGTTTTGTTCAAGGAAGAGTATGAGTTATGAGGGTAAACATGGAATATTCATACTGCAAACATTCTACGTGCATTTCGAGAAATTTTAAAGTGCCAAAGTTCTATAACGGAAAATAAAGGGGTGTGTGAAGTAAACAAAATTAATTTCTACACGTTATTCCAAATCTCAGAAGGGGGAGCTACCATCCCTACGCCCTTAAAAGTCGTTGCGACTGCGTACGCCTTTGAAAGTCTTAAGGCTCTTCTAATAATCAGATTGCGTACGCCCTTGAAAGAGTCTTCTGGCTCTTGTAATGTTTAGGTTGCGTTCGTCCTTGAAAGAATTTTCTGGCTGTTCTAATGATCAAGTTGCGTACGCCTTTGAAAGTCTTTTGGCTCTTCTAATAATCAGATTGCGTACACCCATGAAAGAGTCTTCTGGCTTTTCTAATTTTTAGTTTTCTTGCGTCCTTTAAAGAATTTTCTGGCTCTTCTAATGATCAAGTTGCGTACGCCTTTGAAAGTCTTTTCGCTCTTCTAATAATCAAATTGCGTACGCCCTTGAAAGAATCTTCTGGCTCTTCTAATGTTTAGTTTGCGTACGTCCTTGAAAGAATTTTCTGGCTCTTCCAATGATCAAGTTGTGTACGCTCTTGAACGTTTTTTGATTCTTCTAATAATTAGGTTGCATACGCCCTTAAACTGACTCTTCTAATGATTAAATGATCAGACCGCGTACGCTTTTCAAATAGTCTTCTGGCTCTTCTAATGCCCTTAAAAGACTCTTCTAATGATCAGGTTGCCTACGTCCTTTAAAGAATTGTCTGGCCCATTTAACAATTAGGTAACTGGTAGGTATGACGGTATCCGGATAAAAATACATTGTTGATTAAACAAATTGTTGCTCTTTTATTTATTTATCTTATAAAATGGTGTGACCTTCAGTAAACATTAATCTTCCTGAAGGATGCGGGATAACCAAATCATCGTAATAATGACTTGACGAAAGTAGATGTTCCTTTTTCTAATCTCACTTCTCAACGGAATATAATCTTAAAGTTTGATAATAATTAAAAGCATGTTTGTGTGTTTATAGTGCCAGTACATAGTGACACGTTGTCTCGAGGCACACATGTTCACAAGATTTATAAATAGAATGCGGGTTCCAGCATTTAAAATGAAAAACTTCAGTCGATGCAATGCCGCCCCATAATATTGTTGCTCGTGGTTCTAAGAAAGATATTTTATGATCATAGTTTCTTTCAGAACTTCGATTCTTTAAAAGTTCTGAGTTATTTGACTTCCATTTGAAGCAAATTAATAATAATGAGTTTAAAAAAGAAGTCATATTTTTTACGTAAATAACGTCTAAAGTCTCATATTGGAGTGGCATTTTCGAAATATTAGATGTAACGGAAATAGTCGGAAGGGGTTGACATATGAAACAAAACACAGCATATATAACTATGTTGATTGTTGGTCTTAGACACATAAGCCAGGTGGCCGTGTGGTAAAGTACAAGTCTACCGGCAGGTACAAACGCAAAGCTCAGGTTCGAATCTCGAAGACTTTTAATATACCTAATATATTTTTTTAATAATGATAATACATAGATTTCGGATAACAATTTAATGTATAAAAAAATAAAATTTCAATAATTATTTTATTTATTATATTTTACGGACATTTAATTTTACAAGATAAATAAAGGTGGATATATTTCTTTCCATGACAACGAATACAATTATTTGTATTTGACGGATTCACGTCATCTGTTTATACCCGCGATACAAACATACCCATTTTTTTAATGAAAACAACTAACCTATTTTCTTCAAAGTACGTATCTTTATAACATTTCCCACGCAATTTTCACTGTTTCTGTTTAATTTTTCACGTACAGGTTGAAGATTGCGTTGAAAAGTTTGCTTCTGCATTCCAAAGTTTATTATAACAGAGGGTCATATTGTGGGTGGGAATGAATTTTAAACTCGAGTTATTTTGAATGTTGCGTTCACAGAATTTATGGTCATGTGATGCAAATACTTTTGAATGCGTTCCAAATAAACCCACATTGGAATAACCACAGACCTCGAAGAGTCAAGGAATTTTTTATAGGTTAAAATAATATTATTCAAAGTCAGGGAAAAATATCAAAATAAATATTTTTTTGATTTGATGTACAGCGAATTTACCGCCCAGAATAAGTAAAAATTAATTGATTATTTAATTCTAATTCAACCAGGGACCAGATCTTTAGTCGAACGGTCAGCAAACTGAGCCAGTCAACTGATGTTTCTAATAAGTATTTGTCAGGATTCATGCCACAACAGCACACAATCTGAAAATTTCAACTAGCTACCTCTTACCGTTTGTGAGATAGAGCCTTGTGACAGACGGGCGGACATCGTAGACTCAGTAATAGAGTTTCGTTCGGAGATACGGAACCCTATAAACTAACTGCTTTGCTACTTTATGAGAATGAAAAAAGTCGGGGGAAAATTGCGTTTTAGGTACTGGAAAAATTAGGGATTTTTTTACATAAATTTGTGTGAACGTAAAATTTTCCTCCCTGAATCTGTCCGCTAAAGTTTAGACTAGCCTAGTTTCCATCGATGTAAAAGATGTTATGAATTCAGGTGTAGACATAGGCCCCAAGCAGGTATTTTTTTCATGATTTATTTGCATCTGCGTTGGCATCGCAATATTGCCTGACTCACGGTCATAAATTTATTCACAAAAATCTGGAACGGTTCCATGTTTGAAATTTGAAACAAGTTTAATATTTCCAGTTACAGTGTGTTGACCACGTAAGGTTCTACCAAAATTTGGCCAAATTAGATAGATGGAAAGGGTCATGAAGTTAAAGGTCTCAGCTTATAACCATAACTAACCTCGAAGCGTAAAACCTAACTCGCGCATACACATTGCGCAAGCGACCGCCATGTTCTTAGCATGCACACCTGCCAGTTTTGGCTCTAGAAGATTTTTTTTTCATTTTGAGAAACTTCAAAACGTGTCCTGCTTAAAGGTGCTCTTAAAATTCACGTTATTTATTTTATGGATGTACAAATCAATAAAATAAAATATGGTTATCGCTGATTATGCTCAGCCAAGACCTTGTCTCACCTCTTGCAGGTCCTGGTTACGAAATAACATGTCGAATTTGCAATAAAACACATTTCTGAGAAACATGTCTGCAACTTTTTTATACTAATAAAAAGACGATCGTGTTTCAGACCACTAAAAAAAATGAGTTAAGTTTTCATTTATTTTTTACTTCCCACCTCTACTATGGTAGGGAAGTAATGGATTTAGTCCGAAAAAAACATTTCGAGATTTTAACAGATTTTCACGTTTTGAGACCCTAGCAATCGTTTAAGATCATTTTCTGACTGATGTCTGTATGTGTGTGTGTGTATGTGTGTGTGTGTGTGGTCAATTTTTCGCCTTCGATATCTTAAGAACGGAACAACATACGGGCATGCCGATTGTTCTATTGTGTTTATCAGCCTTTAACTTAGATCTGATTAGATTTTGAGTCAAATCGGTTCAGTGGATCCTGAGATATTCAAAAAAACGTCCTCCAAGTCACGTATTAACATAGGTAAAAAAAAATATAAATGAATTCTAGATGTTATAATATGAAAAAAATGTAAATATTTTTTTTCTCTAAAATGTATAGTTTTCGAGAAAAAAAATATTTTACTAAAAAAAATAAAAATTGTACGTAAATCAAGGTAACCATGATTTTTGCTATATTAAGTTAGCCATCAGTAGATCACCAAACAAAAAAGAGGGCCATGCTTTTTTCAAAGAATAAAAATTAAACATAAGAAATACAATCAATATGATTAAACACAGTGCACTGGGCACTGTGTAGTAACTGGAAACTTACCCGACGCGAAATTGGGAGTTCTGGGTTCGATTCCCGGCGGTGCATTTACATTTTTCCTATATAGCCTTCTATATAAATATCATGGCGATAATTCGTCTGATATTCTTATGTTAATTTCACTAATATAGTGAATTTAGTTACGGTATAGGTGTTTAATCATATTGATTGTATTTCTTATGTTTAATTTTTATTCTTTGAAAAAAGCATGGCCCTCTTTTTTGTTTGGTGATCTACTGATGGCTAACTTAATATAGCAAAAATCATGGTTATCTTGATTTACGTACAATTTTTATTTTTTTTAGTAAAATATTTTTTTTCTCGAAAACTATACATTTTAGAGAAAAAAAATATTTACATTTTTTTCATATTATAACGTCTAGAATTCATTTATATTTTTTTTTACCTATGTTAATACGTGACATTGAGGACGTTTTTTTGAATATCTCAGGATCCACTGAACCGATTTGACTCAAAATCTAATCAGATCTAAGTTAAAGGCTGATAAACACAATAGAACAATCGGCATGCCCGTATGTTGTTCCGTTCTTAAGATATCGAAGGCGAAAAATTGACCACATACATACACACATACACACACACACACACACACACACACATACAGACATCAGTCAGAAAATGATTTTAAACGATTGCTAGGGTCTCAAAACGTGAAGATTTGTTAAAATCTCGAAATATTGTTTTCGGACTGAATCCATTACTTCCCTACCATAGTAGAGGTGGGAAGTAAAAACCTATTTCATATGTGAATAGTTGAAATCTAGGTTTTCTGGAATTGTATACTTATTAATAACCAGCAGCGCGAGGGAGTGACTCTTTAAATATTTAAAATAGCAAACTCTCGCGTGAATGGAATGGCTGCCGGGCCGAAAACAAAAGAAATGCAGCAGGCTGTGCGGCGACAGTTGAAAACCGCGACATACTCTTCAACTGTTTGTCACTAAACAAGCAGTCAGAACGCGAAGCTTTTGAAATAAAACTACCGTTTTTTTATATTTGAGATCGTATACAGGATGTAGGTTTTTAATTCTGCCATTATTCTCCCAAACATTTTTACTTCCCACTTCTACTATGGTAGGAAAGTAATGGATTTAGTCCGAAAAAAATATTTCAAGATTTTAACAGATTTTCACGTTTTGAGACCCTAGCAATCGTTTAAGATCATTTTCTGACTGATGTCTGTATGTGTGTGTATATGGTCAATTTTTCGCCTTCGATATCGTAAAAACGGAACAACATACGGCCATGCCGATTGTTCTATTGTGTTTATCAGCCTTTAACTTAGATCAGATTAGATTTTGAGTCAAATCGGTTCAGTGGATCCTGCGATATTAAAAAAAACGTTCTCAATGTCACATATTAACATAGGTAAAAAAAAATATAAATGAATTCTAGATGTTATAATATGAAAAAAATGTAAATATTTTTTTTCTCTAAAATGTACAGTTTTCGAGAAAAAATATTTTACTAAAAAAATTAAAAATTGTACGTAAATGAAGGTAACTTTGATTTTTGCTATATTAAGCTACTAGCCATCAGTAGATCACTAAACAAAAAAGAGGGCCATGCTTTTTTTCAAAGAATAAAAAAGAGTGTTTATTTTTTGCAAATATTTACTAAGTGGGAAGTATAGGACTGGCCATCAGTCGAATTTTTTTTGATGTGTAAGCTTGATCCTTCCAAATTATACGACAGTGTGAATAATCTCAAAAAATTGATTTGACAAAAATCCCAACGGAATATCTTATAAGAAAAAAATGGATGTACAGGAGACCCATAAATATAAGCCCAAAAAATTGCATTTTGTCTGGATGTGCGTCATCTACTTCTGTATGTCAGAGCTGTGGCAGACAGACTAGTTAGAACAGTAGGGTTTCCACTCATTGGATTGGAATCCTAAAAATGGAACGCTTAATTCATTGACCATAAAATTATATCCTACAATCGTGTCGTTTTTTTGTATTTTTGGAAAATATCTCGTCTTTTCAATGTTACGCTTATAAAAAACAGTATGTTGAATTCAATAAGTACACAAAATATGTGCTATAGCCTTTGACGAACACCTTCAAAACTTTCCATTGATCACGTTAATGTAGGTAATACGTCGGAGGATGCTGTTGATGAGTAACATACATCCATAATGTAGTGAGACTGCAAAGTGCTCCCTGTGAGGCCAGGCCTGATTGAACCAATTAAGGCGATAATTACTGATGTACATGGCGAGTGTTTAATTGGCTTTAATTTATCTTCTGTGTCATGTAATTAATATCGTCTTCCATAGTATACATGGCTTACCCAATTTTTTTTTACAATTTCATTAAACGACTCTAAAATCTTAGAACTAATAAAAGTGTCTGTTGGATTAAAAATGCATTCATGAATGCCTTGAAGAGGGATGAAACCTTTGGTGTGAAGACACCGAATACTAAAAAAGTAACCACAAAACACCAAACTACTAATACTTCTCCTGATGATGCTAAATTAGTCATCTCCTGATGCTGCCAACAGGAGATGATTCAAGAGTTTTAATTATCTCTTGATGATGCTAATTTAATCATCTCCTGATGCTGCCAACAGGAGATGATTAAAGAGTTTTAATCATCTCTTGATGATGCTAATTTAGTCATCTCCTGATGCTGCCAACAGGAGATGATAAAAGAGTTTTAATCATCCCCTGATGATGCTAATTTAGTCATCTCCTGATACTGCCAACATGAGATGATTAAAGAGTTTTAATCATCTCCTAATGATGCTAATTTAGTCATCTGATTATGCCAATAGGAAATGATTGAAGAGTTTTAGTATCTCCTGATGATGCTAATTTAGTCATCTCCTGATGATGCTTTCATGTTTAGCGAAAAAGTATTAGAGTTTTGGTGTTTTGTGGTTAATTTTTTAGTAAATAAATTAAAAATATGGACTTAATAGGCCCAAATAACTCTGACTGTTGGTGATCTTCTACATACCGTAACGGTATAACAAATCCAACTTTCGCCACAAAAATATCGTTTTCAATGAAACTACCGACTCATGAATGTTGATAAAATGGTTTTTTAGAATCGGAGATGTGTTTACTTTACAACAAAAACAAAAGATCGTAAATACGAATGCTTGTTAAATTTCTTTCATCTACGGAGGTCTGCATTTTGTTCAACGCACTCTTGCCCCCGTCAACTAAATGCCCCAATAATCATTACATGTTTTATGGCATATTACTAGCCGATAATGTTTCGAAAACAATGTTTTGACTTTTGAGTAGGTACTAGTGTTGCCAGATTTTTTAGCCTGTAAGGGACAAATGCTCAATTGGGCAAAAAAAACTAGATTTCATTTTTTTACCCGGGACAAATAAAAAACAAAATTATTTTTTGTGATTTATGTATTGCTCTTTAATATATTTTAATGAAGAATGTGTAAGTTTGACATGTTTTTGTTTGATTTTACATATTTAAAAAAATCAATGCAGTTATAATCATAGTTGAAAACAGTCTTTAATTCACTTTTTATAAAATTCGGGGTACATTTGTTTCGTACATCAGTCAAGAAGGTTGAAACACGGGATAGAGCCTGCCCCGGCGAGACATTTAAAATTATGCCTGAAATGCGGGACGTCCCGGGAAATACGGGACGTCTGGCAACACTAGTAGGTACACTAATTATTTGTCGCGTTTTCTCCGAATGCATAAATTGAAAATAAATGTCATAAAATACTCATTTTTAATACAACTTCGTATTTAATATAATATGTAAATGTCATGATGATGAGATAATGGCAATGAGAGTGACAGTGGATTTTTCGCATTTTCCATCGCGCTCTTCACTTTCCATTAACAGGAGACGTCCATACTAATATAAATACAGTCGGATTTCCCTTCTACGAACTTTTCTTGCCGTTGATTTGTCACCTCGATCGATTTTTGTAGTGTTGCCGTCTAGACAAGACAAGACTTTAAAAGTCTTGTCTTGTCTTGAAATATCAAGACAAGACTTTTTTTTGATTATCCAATCACAAAAATTTGGTACATGACGATATCCAATTTTTAATAAAAAATTATACTTTAATCTTTAAAAAAAAATGTTTGTGATTGGATAATCAAAACACTTTGGCTGCTTATATCTCTACAATTATTTGTGTTTAACGGTATTCACGTCATCTGTCTGTATCCGCGATAGAGACATACCTATCGTGGAGACATACCTATTTTTTTACTCTGTCTGATGCTCTGACAATAATATTTCTTATCTACATAGAATCTAGAAAAATAAAACAATCAATGGTAATAATTTTAGAACGCATTGACATTTGGCGTCTTTCCAACAAAACTCCATAAAAACCGCATAATCGATGTTTAAGTGTAGTTTATAAATGTATTGATTAACTAACCTTCAAATCGAATATATGAATCCAATATATGAAATCTATTTTTAAAATCGAATGCGTTTAAAAATTAATTAAGCACGCTTCTAGAATATTTAAGAGACAAATGAATTTATTCTATTATTTCAAAACGAACACTCGACCCGCACTCTCGTGGTATTTCATCTGTATTTATTTGAAAATTTACGTCGTCATTTTCATCCAAGTTACGAGAACAATAAAATATTAGTAAAAAAAAACTTAGAGACAAGCTTTTATTGAAAGGTACTAAAACGGAAAAAATAATCTCTACATAGTATAAATTTAAGTCGCTTTTCGCGTCTGTCTGTCTGTCTGTTTGACCGCTAACTCCTCCTAAACCACGCAACGGATTTTGATGCGATTTTCACCATCAGTTAGATAATTTTTCACGGAAGGTTTGTATATATAGCATAATTAATAAATAATAATAATTAATAATTTATTAATTAAATTCGTAACCCGACCGTAAGAATTCGCAACATACTTATATATCATAAAAACGACCGTAATCACCTGTTCCACTCGTAGCGCAGAGATTACATCGCAGCGCTCTATGCACAGGAACCCGGGTTCGGAAACTGATGGCATCGTAGAATTTTTGGCTTTTTTTTCTAAATTTTGCATGATATTTATTTATATATTTTTATTTTTGTTATATTCTTTCTTTGACAATAATTATAATTTTTTTAGTTTAGTTTAACGGATTTTGATGCGGTTTTCACCATCAGTTAGACATTTTTTCACGGAAGGTTTATATATATAGCGAACAAGCGAAGCGGGTGAGTAGTGTATTGCACTCGGGCTTTCTTAACACCCGGGCGAAGCCGGACGGGGCCGCTAGTATTCAATAATTTTGAATCATAATTAATATAAAAGCGGGGGTTGTAATCTCTATGACAGTTTATTAGTCGCAACCCCCGCTTTTGTAATAATTATGGACCAAAATTATTAAATATTATTTTTTTCCTTTTTAGTACGTTTCAATAAAAGCTTGTCTTTAAAAAGTTTTTTTTACTAATATAATATTTATATTTGTTCATTTTAGTTTTTCAAAATTTTACCCCCTTTTGATCCTCCTCGGGGCTCAATTTCGAGAAATCTCTTATTAGTGGATACTTACGTCAGAAAAGGAATCTACTGTCCAAATTTCAAGTTTCTAGCTTCAGCGATTTGGCCTGGGCGTTGATAAGTAAAAAAAAACCTACATCCCCGTTTGAACCCCTTAGGGGTTGAATTTAATTCTAAAAATGATTTATTCTTGTATTGTCATCGGGAATACATATGTGTACAAAATTTCAAATCGATCGGATACGTGGAAGTCGTTCAAAATTGATTTGCAAGTTTTGACCTAAACAAACAAACACACAAGTTAAATAAAAGCTTGTAAATACATATAAGCGACGCGATAGGACGCAAGATAAATGACATAAGGGACGAAACGTAAGGATGTTGGGACAGGGGCGAAAAACTTCAAATCAAAAGGATTTATAGTTCCGATTTTAGTCGATTATCATTCTTTTGAGTAATTGAGTAATCCTGTATCCCATACACTTTTTTTTTATAAAAAGTGTGTTTTGTCAAAGTAGGCGCTGTAAGTGTTTGTTTTTCCTACATAGTTAAGGCCGTTAACGGCACTCCACAGATATATATAAAAGTGTTAAGGACGCAATTCACAGTACAACTTTGAAGTACCCACTTAGTAACGTTTATAAAGTATAGCCTGTATGAACAGACTTCCATTTACTGTACCGAAAAGATAAACTTGGGAAATTGGATAAATACAGTGGAACCTGATCAAGTGGGATCTCAAGGGAAGACCAGGGTTGCTATAACCTAAAGGTGTTTTCACCCCGGCTATGGGCTAGTACGAGGCCAACCCCGGCAGTTAGTAACCCTTATACAGACATAAATTAAAAACCTAAGAACTGGATGTTTACAATAAAATCAACGCCACAGCGATTTTAGATAAATATAAATATCTTCACTTGATCATTGACAGATGTCTAGATGACAAACTGACAAGTTAGGACTTTTTTCACTAACATCGAAGAATCTGTTATCGTTACCTTGTCACCATTAATCAACTCTAATAGACTGACATCTATCAACAATCAAGAGAAATAAACTGTGTTTCCGAAAGTATCAGAATCTAAAGCGCTGTATTTCTGCGCCAAAAAGTATAACTATTCATATACCTATATAATAAAACGCTAATGAGATTTACTGTTTAAAATTTTTAATAACATTTTTAGACTGTCAGGGCCCAGGGGTAATTAAATTCTTCTCGGGTGCTAAGAAAGCCGGGTGCAATACACTACTCACTCGCTTCGCTCGTTCGCTTGAATATTATAAATACACTACTCGCTCTCTTCGCTCATTCGCTTGAATATTATAAATACACTACTCACTCGCTTCGCTCGTTCGCTTGAATATTATAAACACACTACTCACGCGCTTCGCTCGTTGGCTTGAATGTTATATTCTCACTCGCTTCGCTTGTTGGCTTGAATGTTATATACTCAATCGTTTCGCTCGTTCGCTTGAATATTATAATTACGAACAAATTTGATTACCATAAAAAAGTTATAGTGAGTCAACCTTAAAAGATAGACATATGCTGTCGCGGACTTTTTTTAGAACTTTTGAAGGGGAACAATTCCGTCATACATGATTTTTGCGTAACTTTAACCGTTTACGCAGCGGAAGGTCTCAAAAGGAATAATTTTTCCCATTTTTGCAACATTTTTCATTGATGCTCCGCTCCTATTGGTCGTAGCGTGATATTATATAGCGTATAGCCTTCCTCGATAAATGGGCTATCTAACAAAAAAAAATATTTTCAAATCGGACTGGTAGTTCCTGAGATTAGCGCGTTCAACCAAACAAATAGATATAGATAGATTGAAATTTGAAAAACAGGAAAAAAATTATGAAAACGGAAAATTCGATCTTCTAGTCCTTAGAACTTTACAATTACAGACTAAGTAATAAGTTACGATTTACATAGTTTATTTTTATTAAAGTTATTAACTTCTGTATAAATTATTAAAAACATGACTCTCTCATGATGTGGACTTTGTAGGCGCGTTACTATATATACGAACGCATCGATCGATACCCAGTAGTGCTTCTATTGTATAAAGTGCAGAATTTACCAATTTTATAATATTAGTTTACATTTGGAAAAATAAATTGGTGTTATAATAACATTGGGTGTTAGTGGCCTTAATAATGTAAAGAAGAAAGCTGTATCTACATTACCTCAAAAGTCAAAACTCAAAAACCACTGAAAAATTCTTTCAGTTTTAAACTCCACCTCCTCACTAGTAGAGTGCCCGCGGTGAGAGATGAAGCCAGGTACGTCATCAATATAATGCTAGTGAACGCCTGCTTGCCCGCAGACAGTGCCGTGTACACAAAACTGCACATTGGGTTTTATGACGTTAGGTACAATTTTGGCAAACTGCTATTAGATCTCCAAAACAGCCAATAGCAAGCTAGAAGGCGGGCGCAATGCATTCACGTTACTATGACGCGGTGGCTTCATCTTTCGCCGCGCGAGGTCTAACATATATGCTATATATTATTACGCTACAAAAAAGAAGATGAATGAAAAATGAAAATTGCGATTTTAGTGGTAACTGCATTTTGTCTAACAGATACTGACTGAAGCCGGATCGGGCAGCTAGTTGATGTATAAACCTTAAGACAGAATGCCGACAATAACGTAATGTAGACGACCTATAATTTAATTGAGTGTTTGTAATTGGATCTGTTTGTTTATCGTAGGGGTGGACAAAGCCGCACTTACCGAGTCTTTGTTTCATTAAATCGACTAGCGTCGAATTGGATTGGTTTTAAGTTATAACTGCGGATCAAATTGCTGAACGTTTTTTGAAGATGAATTTTATTAAACTGACCTATATTGCATATAACGTGCCGTTATACAGATTGTATCAAATTAAAGCTGTGCATAGGGAGTTCTGTGTGTAAGACAGAGATCGATATATAAAGCAGTAAATAAGAACGAGATAAATGATTGCTTATAGGAAGTTTCTGTAGTTACTGTAAATAAATAATACCCATACAACCTGATAGCGTCATCTTTGTTTTGTGATTTTATCAATAATTTCTTATTTCAGTAGTCAGTAACTACAGAAACTTCCTATTGGCAATCATTTATCTCGTTCTTACTTATTGCTTTATATATCGATCTCTGTCTTACACACAGAACGCCCTATGCACAGCTTTAATTTGATACAATCTGTATATAACGTATAAGCATTTATGCTACCAGAAAATGGTCCTAATAATTGTACGATTATTTCTTTTGTGTAATAATTGTTCTTATAACCATTATTATGTAATCGCAATTGAATGCGGGTGAACAATAATATGGTCAATTCTCTTTTACTTGTAACTTACTGTAATAAAACTGTTTTCTTACGTGGGTGGAATAAATTATTTATTTACAACAATTAAAAATGTAACAAAAATAGATAACAATAAACTGTAACAATTATATCTCAATTCTAACAGACAACACTGTTTATATAATAATAACACGAACAGTAATTCTTAAATGAACTGAAGCGCTTTAATAACACTACAATTTATATGCTGTATTTATTTCAAATCGACACTGTCACACGACACTCGTTGTTCTTTCCGGTGACTGCTCCTGTTTATATAGAGCTAGCAGCTTGACCCCCCCCCCCACGCACGCGCGCTTTCTAGAACATTCCTGTGTCTTCGACATCATGCCACGCCTTCACCATTGTTACTTGTTCTCGATGATTCTATTGTCGCCAGCGGCGTAACATCTGGGGTCTGCTACATTACTATACTTAGATCTTTTATTGTTCCTATTTATTTAGAGTTTAGAATATGGAGGACAGTGTGGTGTAACGGTTAGCGTAGCGGCCTTTGGATCACACTGTCGTGGGTTCGAATCCCACCTCCGCTCATGGATGTATTGTGATGTCTATTAGTTTTAAGAGAATAATGTTATTTAATGTATTTAAGACGCTAATGACCTAAGTTGTCGACGCGTCTATAATCTACAATAAATAAATTTAGACTATGACCGCGGTATATGATAATAGGTACCTCAGAACTAGTGTTGCTAGGTGTCCCGATTTTCAGGGGTCTGTGGACACGTCCCGATTCACCCTTGGTCGGGACGCCGAATGTCCCGATTTAGGGCCAATTGGTAGTTATAAAAGGTTCAAACTTCGCACGTATTATTTTGTGATTGCGAATAGCGCGATAGAGGTATTATGTTGTCCCATTCTTTTCTGCCGCCGCGTAAGATCCAAAGATTATGATAACATTATTTTGATGACTTTTTTTTACCACTTAGGTAATAATAAAAATAAACGTTGATTTATAAACACCCTGTTTTTTTTTAGTTGTCCCGATTTCAGAACCAAAATCCCGATTTTTTAGCCTTCTGTCCCGAAATTTGGCAAACTGGACCTGGCAACACTACTCAGAACAGAGATATCTATAGAAGGAGCATATATCACAGCTTGTAGGTATCTATGTACAACTGAAGCCAGTAGAGACGTGCCAGGAACAATAAGTCACGTTGAGGTCACATTATTTCAACTCCATTTTAAACATCTTGATTTTTCATAAGCGCTTTGGAACCTTTATTGTAACATCCAGGCACACAACACGACACCATGCTTTTCTATAAATCACAAATTAATCAATGGTTCGGTTAATTGTTGTTCTACTCAGTGGCGGCTCGTACCTGTTTAGACAGGTGGTGCCAAAACGAAGGTCAAAATAGAAAAGAAGTACCTATAAAACATAGAAAATAACTTACCTAGTGACTATCCACGCAACTGTCTAGTCACACAAATCACACACTACAAAGCTACACAAACTAAAAAAAATGTTGACAAAGCAAACCGTCAAATAATAAAACAAAATTGTTATCAACAATAACATTTAACCGAAACAACAATGCGTAATCAACATAAGGGTAAAGTGAGACAGAAATTTTACAGTGTTGTAAATTCCAACAATGACCAAACAGAATATCGCCAATAATGTGCCTGGCACACTTTTCATTTAGATTTAGCATTACAGCATAGGGAAATCATGAGTCATAGTTCTATCTCTCTTGCTCACATATAAGGACCGTAAGGTATGCTTTGTTTACACTGTGCCTATTATTAAATGGCACAGGATACGTGTTACTGATCGCGTGGTGAAAATGTTTTAGGAAATTTGTGCGATTTAGGCTGAACTCTGCTGTCCGGACGATCGATAATTTTATAAATTGATTAAAAAAAATATATTAATAAAAATATTAACAAAACATATTTTTAGTGAAAATTGAAAAATTAGGGGTGGTGCCATGGCACTGTGGCACTACCCCACGAGCCGCCACTGGTTCTACTGTAATAATGTATAAAAGATGAAATCACAACAGAAAGTTTATGATTTTCTATAGAAGTACGTAAAACATCCGAGTCGGGTTAATTAGTTATAGGTATCTACCCATTTATGGTAAATTATGCTAATGTTAAACAGTTTTCCAACACAGCGCGACCGCGACTGTGTTTTGTTCTCATTGATGTGATATTCGCCAGTCTTTTGTTATGACTCGTATTTATTGTAATCGAATCGGCTTTTGAAATGGATTTGTTAACGGTATTTTATTTGCAATAGTAACGGCAATAGAATTTATGTAATTAGAAATTTAAAGCAGATTAATAAACCTTCTCGTTCCACTGTTTCACTAGCACATTTGCGTTGAAGGAAATAAATGATTGAAATCTTTCTTAAAATTTATTTAATAGGGTCTAAAACGCCGAGTTTATCCGAACTTATCATGCACCCGATACTGTACATAATATGCACTCTCATTCGGGAGCGAACGAATATGTATTCTGTGACCGTATAAGATGGGCAATTTTGTGAGCATAAAAGTTTGGCAGGTAATCAGCATGGCGTTGTTTAAGTTAGTTATTGTAGGTTATAGACGCTTGATAACTAAGGTCAATAACGTCTAATCCTTGTGTAAGGAACCTTCTCGGTATTTATGTGGAATTATTTAGGCAAACAATGGACATGATGTCCGGTATATATAAACAATGATAAAGAAAAATACTGATGACACATCTTTGGGCAAAATAAGCTTCAAAATAAATATATATTAGTAAAAAAACTTTTTAGAAACAAGCTTTTATTTTTTTAAATGCACTAAAAAGGAAAAAACAATTTTTAATAATTTAGGTTCATAATTATAAAAGCGTGGGTCGTGACTAATAAACTATCATAGAGTTCACGACCCACGCTTTTATAATTATGAACCTAAATTATTTAAAAATTATTTTTTCCTTTTTAGTCCATTTAAATAAAAGCTTGTCTCTAAAAAGTTTTTTTACTAATATTTATTTTGTTCATTTTAGTCTTTCAAAATTTTACCCCCCTTTGACACCCGTAGGGGTTGAATTTCGAGAAATTCTTTCTTAGTGGATGCTTACGTCAGAAAAGGAACCATTTGTCCAAATTTCAAGTTTCTAGCTTCAGCGATTTGGCCTGGGCGTTGATTAGTCAACAAAACCCTACATCCCCGTTTGAACACCTTAGGAATTGAATTTATTTCTAAAAACGATTTATTCATGTATTGTCATCGGGAATACATATGTGTACAAAATTTCAAATCGATCGGATACGTAGAAGACGTTCAAAATTGACTTGCAAGTTTTGACCTAAACAAACACACAAACTAACTAACATACATTGCAAGTTAAATAAAAGCTTGTAAAAAATGGTCTCTTTTTTCATTGTGAGATACGGAGTAACGGAACTCTAAAAAGCAAATCGGTTTAATAGGAGCCACTGGCGGACTGTCGAAAGAAAACTGAAAATTCTTTGTGTTTTAAATATGATTATTGATCATTCAAAGTTTCCCATGGCGTCGTATTGGTTGTCTGATTTTGTTTATCGAAATATTAATTCTAACGGAAATAAAAACGATTGCCAACCGGAAATGTGAACAAACTAAAATTGACGTTCTTTATAAATTACCTCCTCGGGCACTAATTAAAATATTGCATTTCTATGTTTCATAAAAAGTAGTTATTTTTAGCCATTTTAAAAATATAATAAGGGTCTGAAAAATAGCTTCTTTAACTAAACATTTGATGGATTTATAAAATTAAAATAGTAGTTCTATATCTAGATGTGTAGTAGATTGTGATGGCAGTATATGTAGAAACGAGCGATAGCGAGTTTTTACAGTCACACGAGCCGTAATACCATTACGCACGAGGTAGGTATATATATATGGTATTTTTTGCCATACCCACTACAAAATACCTACTTATCACTTCATTTTCAAAAAAATTTGACAGTTTATTTGCGTCGCCATCTTTACTTCTACACTATGCCGTGAAGTTCGTGCTATGGCAACCGTTTACTTACCGCCCTAGTGCGATAAGCAAAGCTGCAAAACACTTTCCGCACACCTGTCTGTTAAATGACTAATTAAAGGCCGCTATACTTTTTGCCACAGCTTAACTTGATTTGATCAATTTATTAAGTTTTTAGGATTTTCATTCAATTTTCCTAGATATTATAGTAAACAATGACTAAATTCTCTTTTTCCCCAAACCAGTCGGAATTCCCTAGCTCTAGGAACATTTCCCAAGACCTGGCAACACTGACTCTTGTTCTCCTATAGCATTGTTTCCTAATCTGTGGTCCGCGGACCCCTGGGGGTCCGCGAGCATATGTTTGGTGGTCCGCGGTCCCATACGCATCTATCTTACTCTCCTCCTTGTGTACGCTCCTTGTGTAGTTTCTGGGTGAATATAAAAAAAGATTATAAGGAAGTCTCAGAAGAGAAGCACTGAAACATTTGCTGCTTTTCTCCACCACGTACCTATGTGAAAAGGCATTCTCTACTCTTGTATACATCAAAAACAAATACAGGAACAGGTTACATGTGGAATCTGATTTGAGATTGCAATTGAGTAATAATATCAACCCGAACATTTCTAACTTAGTTGCAAAAAAGCAGCACCAACCTTCTCATTAATGTTTTTCTACGAAAAAGTTTGTTTTTTGTTTTTTAATTTAATGAAGGAATACTAAAATATAATATTGTCCGAAAATTGCACCTTTTTTTCACTCAGGGGTCCTTGGCATTATGCTTGATTTCCTTGGGGGTCCGCGGCTGAAAAAGGTTAGGAACCGCTGTCCTATAGCATAATAGCTTTGATGTGTTGCATTTTTGTTTAAATGAAAAAACAATTGGTTCTGTTTTGTTTACGTTAAGTTCACTTTCATGTTCAAATTAAGTTTACGTTCAACGCGTTTTATGAAAAGAACATTTATTTTTTTCGCAACTGCACGCCTTGTTGATACAAAAATTCATTAAATTAACAAGCTGTGAGGTGGGTCGTTTATTAGGACTAAAGTGCCTTGAGGTCCACACGACGAACTTCCCAGTTTGATAAATATTTGATAATAATAAATAAATTAGATATTACACAGAAAAGTAATCATTAAAACATAATTATTATTTATTTTCAACAATAATTAAAAAAAAAAAAACGGCTGAACCGATTTTATAAAATTTATGTCGGATCAAAATGACGTTAACACGCCTCGATTGACACCCTTACGAAGTCGATATAATTTTTTATTCGCGAGATATTGTGTAAAATGTACTTTGTTGGAGTCTATTTGGTTAAGAAAAAAGAACGGCTGAACCAATTTTGAAAAAAATTCTTTCAGATCAAATTTACGTTAATACGCGTCGATTACCTACCACATAAGCAGTTTTTAAAACCGATTACGTTAAATAACGCCCGGCCCACCACTCCTATTGAGAGCCACTAGTATACATTCTTTATTTATCAGTTATCATAGCACGGTACTTCCCAGAAACTTATCTCAGCAGTCAGCGCCTGCGTATGTGCATTTGCGCAAACGGGACTTCACAGTGCACTCGATTCACTAATCGCTTGCTTCATGCTTGGTTAAAAAGTTACGTAATAAATACATGGGCTACTATTATAAATCACTATAATATTTGTGTCATAATCAGTGATAATTAAATAATAATTAAACATTAAAGTAAAATATACTCGTATAGTTCTACTTTTTAGGACTATAGCGTCAGTATACATTGTTTTAACGAAAACGTTACTTCGTGATCTTTTTATTCGAGTGGTCATATTTAAAACTTAAATCATGGAATTTCTGGACGTTGTTCCACCGTTAAAAATATTAGCTAGAAATAAAGTTGTACAGTGCGCAGTTACTTCAACAATAATGAAAAATATAAGCGCTCAGTTTTTGCGAGTTCGAAAAACATCTGTTCTGTGCAAAGACGATCATAAATTGTTTAGAGATATTGTGACTGAACACATTCGAATTCTAAAGTTACCAAAGGAAATTGTAAAAGATTTAATTATAAGTGTGCATGTTACGTGTACAGATTTTAATGAATTTTTAAGGAATATTTTATTTTTTGATAATCAATTTTGTTTTGATAATACAATTATTGTTTGGACAAATTATGGACAAATCGATGCGCGTAAAACTGTAAAAGCGAATATTTTAGAAAATGCGGAAATTTCCGTTGAAAAGCGATTTTATTTCGCGTGTTGTTTTTGTGAAGAAAGCGTTATTTATGATTTGTGGAATAAATACCACACTCAATTCAATAATAGATTCACTTATGATGATGAAAGTTCATGTCTATATCGATATTGGTACAATTTTTTGTCAACTGGAAATCATGATATGGAATTAATACACCGGAGTTTGAGTGACGTAATGAAATATGGTAGTTATAATTTTGAATTCTATTTCAATTTACCGACTGTTAAGGCAGAAATTTTGAGAATGTTAAAAAAACCCGCTCCACGAACAATATTTGTAAAGAAAATACGTTTTCGTGTTTTGACTATATATGAGTATATGGTTTTGAATAACGCCCACTTTGGTACATTAAAAAAAATACTGAGACAAAAGAAAAACGGGCGCAAGCTTCTTATTCACATTGCTGGAAATTACCATCTGCAGTATCTATTGCCCAGCGTTTACAAACTTGTTATAGATACAAATTCTTTTAAGGGTGTGCAGTTTCAGTCAGTTCAGGATTTTATTCGTTCGTTTAAAGAGGAGTACAGCCATTTGATCGAAGACCTCAAACATTTTATGTTTGACTAGATTTCTGTAATAAAAAAATATTTTTATGAACTGATTATCAAAATGAATTATAATAATGAAGTTCATATCAGCGAATTTTATATCTTTTATAATGAAGTTTGAGTCAATAGCTGGCGTTATTTATATCGATTTATTATCAAAGGGAATAATTAATTATAGCAGTGAAGTTCAGCTCAAAGAAGTTTATATTTGTTAAACCAGCGTACAATATATTATTATAAAAAGTAATTTATAATGAAATTCAACTGAAGTGATTATAGTGCATACTAATTTTTTATTTTAAAATTCAGTTTAATAATTTGGTTAGCTCTTAGAAATGGATATTATATTTTTTACTTTATAAATTTACTTTAATAATTTAGCTTTAAGAATTGCGTATATTATATATTTTGTTTTGAAATTTACATCAATAATTCAGCGTTAAAAAGTGCATAATATTATATTTTTTGTTTTGAAAACTTCAATAATTCAGCTTTCAGAAATGCATATACCGGGTGGTGAACTGCTCAGGTGTATATAGGGATTTAACATGTAAAATCATAAACATGCAGTTTTCTACTCTCCTGATTTTTTTAAAACAAAAATTCATTAAACTAAAAATGATCACTGTTAAATTATCTACATGATAGGTTACTTAGTTATAACGAAAATAATTTTTATACAGCGTGATTACAAAAAATGCATATTTTTGACCTTTTGATTATTAATAATTTGTCAGAAAAATTATTCTTAATAAAAGTTTATTTATGCTCTAAAACCTAAAGGAGATAATTAGAATCGATATAACTCTTCTTGTGTACAGGGAGGATCTGAAAGTTTGATTTGGTCTAAGAATAGAAAGTCCTAGTTGACACACCTTTGAACGGATTGAAACCAAATTTAAAACTTAAGGTTTTAGGGGATTCCTTAAGTATATTTTTCTTATTTCTTTCCTACTCCCCTAAATAAGGGTAGTTTATTGACGAACAAAAATAGAAAATAAGGGAGTAGGGAGGAAATAAGAAAAATCTACTTGAGGAATCCCTAAAAACCTTAAGTTTTAAATTTGGTTTCAATCCGTTTAAAGGTGTGTTAACTAGGTCTTTCTATTCTTGGACCAAATCAAACTTTCAGATTCTCCCTCTACACGAGAAGAGTTATATCCATTCTAATTATCTCCTTTTAGGTTTTAGAGCATAAACAAACTTTTATCAAGAATAATTTTTTCTGACAAATTAATAATAGTCAAAAGGTCAAAAATATGCATTTTTTGTAACCACGCTGTATAAAAATTATTTTCGTTGTAACTAAGTGACATATCATGTCGATAATTTAACAGTGATAATTTTTAGTTTTATGAATATTTGTTCTAAAAAAATCAGGAGAGCAGGAAACTGCATATTTATGATTTTACATGTTAAATTCCTATATACACCTGAGCAGTTCACCACCCGGTATATTGTTTATTTCGAGGTAATAAGTTTTTCTTTGGATGTATTATTTTGTTAAAATGATATGCTAATTTTACGGGACAAATCATTGATCTTTAAATAGAGATCAGTGAGCCAAGTACCTACAACAAAGCTCAGTGAAGTGCTTTAAATAAAAAACTTTTTGTTTTTAAATATGTTTTCTGTTTAATGTTATTTGTATTTTGTTAAAAATGTTATTGATTCTTATTTCGCATAAGTATTAAATGCACAAGAATTTGTTAACCAAAAAATGTTTAATGAATTATGTTAATCTTACTGGCGAATTTTAATTCAATAAAATTACTACTTTGCATTTTTTATTATAATAAATATTCATTGTTTTTAACAGACATAAAAAAAAACAGGTTACTCAATTCGACTGTATATATTTTTTATGTTTTATGTCGTTTATGAACCGATTTTGAAAATTTTTTTTTATTTGAAAGGATATACTTTCAGATTGGTCCCATAGAAATTTCATCAAAATCGGTTCAGTAGTTCGGATGATTTTAATAAAAGTTAGTAACGGCGTGTGGTTCCTTAAGGTAAATGTCACTTTTTGACACATCAGACAGCGTAAGAAAGTCGGTTTAATAAAAGTGAGTAACGGCGTGTGATTCCTTTAAGGTAAATGTCACTTTTTGACACTAAAAAGTAAAAAATAAAAAACTTTTTAACAAAAAAAAAACCTCCTTCAAAAAGCCACTAAAAAGAGAAAAATAATGAAATTTTGAGATCTGCGCCAATTTAATAAAATATGATGTCGGTTAAAAAGAAGATATTAATCACTATACTATACTTTTTAACCGACTTCATATTTTATTAAATTGGCGCAGATCTCAAAATTTCATTATTTTTCTCTTTTTAGTGGCTTTTTGAAGGAGGTTTTTTTTTTGTTAAAAAGTTTTATATTTATTACATACAGTAAAACCTTGATTATATGAGCTATTATGATCCTTTTTAAGGTTTTAAAAAAACCCACATTTTTCTGCCAAAACCTACATAATAGACTTCCGTCAGAGCAACTCGGGACAGCGGAAACGGGAGCGAACGCGTCGCGGGATCAAATTATATGCCGGGATAATAATATATTGTAACAAAACTGTTTTCTACGTGGGCGGAATAACTATTTATTTACAATAATTAAAAATGTAACAACAATTCAATAACAATAGACGCAACAATTACATGTAAATTCTCACAGTCAACACAATAGTAATTCTTAAACAAAGTGAAACACTTCAATAGCACTGAACAAATAACTAGATTTATATACTGTATTTATTTCCGTTGTTCCACACGACACCGATTCACGACTGACTCAATTCCCGTCGGCTCCCTGCTTATATAGAGCTACGTGGCTTAAACACAGCGTGTTCTAGTACTTTCCAGACGTCTAGCAGGTACTGGTATCTTCGATATCATTCCACGCCTCACCACTGTGACCTATTCTCGACGCTTCTATTGTTGTCAGCGGCGTAACATCTTGGGGTTTGCTACAATATGATACGCGTGATATCGCTATAGTGTGAACCCCCCAGGGGGGACATTGGGATGTAGTTATTATCGCAATTGCATTCCAATGTTCTTTGGGAATTAGCGCTCCCAGGGACCCGAGCTCGTACCAGTCGGTTTGTGTATGCCGGCTGGCGGATTTTAATACACAAACATGTTATATTTTGTTGTGTTGAAGACGCTAATGACCTGAGTTGTCGACGCGTCTATAATCTACAATAAATAAATATAGTGTGAACGCAAACATAGCCCGCCATTTAATTTCCATGCCGCTCCCGCTGTCCCGCGTTTTTCTGTGTGAACCTTTTAAACTCGTTAAAATATTTATGTCAATGTAAATCGCCAATAAAACGGGTTCGGTTGAAGCAGATTCTACTGTATTTGTTTAGTTTTATTCATCATTTTTTTTTTCATTCTAGCCTATTCATTTTCAAGATAGAGTAATTTCAAAAAATTATTCCAACGATGTCACTTACCTACAGCTTGCAACAAAATAAATGAGTACGGTCCATTACATTGCAAAATTAAAATTCTCCCGACCGACCAATCACAACTCAAGAAATAAAAGGACACGAGCTGATTACGCACACAAGTTTCTTTCTTAAAAATGAATAGACATACAGTTTATATAGATACATTATACAGTGTGCAAAGATAAAAGGCCCCGATAGAGAAAAGGTTGCACACGTCTATTTTAATATATTTATTCAGTTGAGTTGAAAATTCCGGACACGTATGATTCATTGTCAAGCAAATCCTTAAGGTGCATTTTCATGTGACGCTCGACGCTGGCTTCTAGCGTCAAATGTGGTCACGTGACATAAACGCCATATTGAAAAAAATGTAGCGTCAAAGCTAAACATTGTTTAGCTTTTACGCTGGCGTCATTAGTTGTCTCTGGTCATTAATGATACGAGTTTTCTACAGCTAGGTACTGAGTTGTGCATCAAGTATCAACACACAGGCTTGCTAAAGAATTGCTTTATGTTGCTACTTGGGGGTTGATTCTACGAATTTAACCCATTGATTTTATTACTTCGAAAGTACCTATTTATTAAGGAAAATACTATCACCTGATGGTTTTTCGATGGTTAATTAAAATTCCCGTCTCACTTAGAACAAAACAATTTTTTTTTATTGAATACTAAAAACATTAAAATTTCTCAAGATACAATTTATTTTTTTCTCATATTCTGGTAGTGCATATAATTACCTACAAAAAAGTAAGCATAGTTATATTTTTAATTTTTATTCCTTATAATTCGTGTACTTTCGCCGGTTATTTAAGTCAAAAATATGGGAATTTCATTTTTGATAATCGTATTCAGACATTGTCTTTTCTGTTAATAAATTTACAAAGAGCTTATTTATTAATTATTATAACAAATTCACCAGGGTTTTGATTTATGGATGTCTTTATTTGACGCTCTCTTTACAAGTTTACAACTGTCAAAACCTTGCTGTCTGTTGACGCTGGAACTTGACGCTACAGTTTTTCAAGATGGCGTTTATGTCACGTGACCACATTTGACGCTAGACGCTAGCGTCTAGCGTCACATGAAAATGCACCTTTATACAGAGACGCAATTTCGTAATGAAATAATGGACAACAATAAACACAGATGATGGGTGTACATGTGCATATCTAACAATATAGATATCTGTTGTATACTATAATACTTGTATATACAGGGTGGCACATCTTAAACAATGCAGTGAAATATCTCGTAAACGGTACAAACCATAAAAAAATGTTTTATACAAAAAGTTATAGTGTCAAGGGGGACAGAAGACTGTAATATCAGATTTAACATAGGTGGTGCTGTGAAGGTCAGGCGAAGGTCAGCTTCGATTTTTTAATTGTAACAGTGCATTTTTATTCCAGAATACGATACAGTATTTAATAGTGAACAGTAAATTATTAAGGTACATATGAGCTAAAGTTAATAAATATTGAGATATTTAGAAATTAAATAGCAAATTTAATTTGTTATTTCGGTTCTTTTATGAATTGAATTCAAGCCAAGAAGGTCGGTGCGTAATATGGCTATCTGCTATGCCATAATTTATCTAATTGTCGTTCATTTTGGCCGTTATTTAATTTCTAAATATCTCAATATTTATTAACTTTAACTGATATGTATCTTAATAATTTACTGTTCACTATTAAATACTGTATCGTATTCTGGAATAAAAATGCACTGTTACAATTAAAAAATCGAAGCTGACCTTCGCCTGACCTTCACAGCACCACCTATGTTAAATCTGATATCACAGTCTTCTGTCCCCTTGACACTATAACTTTGGTATAAAACATTTTTTATGGTTTGTACCGTTTACGAGATATTTCACCATGCATTGTTTAAGATGTGCCACCCTGTATAGGATGAATAAATAAATAAGTATTAAGTTTTTACCTGAATTTGAAAATGATTTAAAAAAAAGACTATAGGTACCTACCTATTTTTAGTGCCACTGGAACCTGTCAAAAAAATGTTTTATTATTACTCTATAGTCTACACCAGAGAGAACGTATATAAATGAGAGTGGCAAATGGGATGTGGAAACCGGCAACGCATCGTTACTGTATATCTTTCTTTATCTGACACATTCTAACTCATGCTCTTACTCTGTTGCACACTGACGGGCCAATCAAAGTACAGAAATTGTCAACGAAAACCGCTATGCGCATGGCAGAGAGAAAACATATCATTTTGAACTTATTTACGAATGTGCATCATTAAGCATTTTATTGAAAAATCAGTATTGAGAATCAGTGCATAGAAAATTAGGTTTGTTGTGTTCATTAGGTCAAAACTATATTTATTTTCATAAAACCTGGTGATTAATTAAGCGGCTCGAAGCTAATATTTGGTAAGTAACTACATCTATTATAAATTTATCTTAACCTCAAACTTCAAACAATAATATTGTAGGTTGAAGACGCTCAAGTTATAAACGTCTAGGTATATAAGAAAATATTGCTAATTACAAACAGCGCGCTAAATTTAGCAGACTATTGTTTAAAATTCCACTTGATTTTGTTTTAGACTGACTTTTTTTATGATTATTCTTGGAGATTACAGACGCGTCGACAACTCAGATAATTGTGTATTAGAATCAACCAGCCGGCATACATAAACTGACTGGTACGAGCTCGGGTCCCTGGGAGCACTAATACCCACAATAGATGATAATATTTATTACCTGGTAAGTAAGTAAAGTATAACAAATTTTGCTTAAGGCTAATAAGTTATGTAGAAGTATTCATTACTACGATTAATTAATTATTTTAGATTACTATTAGGGTTAGAACTATTATAGTATCGATACCTAGTAGGTATCGATACTCCGGGCTTCGATACCCGATACCATCTACTCAATACTTTGAAAGTACATACTCATTTACTGTTCGGTATACAAAATAATGATTACTCGAAGCAAAAGAACCGATCTACGATTACTAAAAAATAATCTTATTTGACATTGCTAATTAAGACAATACCAATAATCACTAAACTAACTCCAATAAACTATTTGTAAAATTTAGCCGATTGTTTTGTAAAATTAAACTTTATTCTGTTTTAGATCCTCGACTGTGGAAGATCCTAAAAAATTTTATGCAGCCAATACACTACGGTGTAGTATACGTACCAGTGTATTAGTATATTATAATATAGTAGTCGAAGCATAGATATAATATTAAAACTTGGAAACCTTTGTTAAGATAATAATAAATACCATTTATTTATTTTCATCAATCTATAGTTTTTTTTTGTTAGTAATTTATGTGTGTTTTTTATATGTTTATATGATATTGTTTATTTTTTTATCAATTTATAAAGTTTGTTTCCTTTTTTTTTGTAGTAATTTATGTTCGTTTTTTATATATTGTGTTACAATAAATTTCTTTTTAAAATATACTTTCACACAAGTTATTTCAAACCTGTCGTTGACCTTATTTTACCCCTTTTTTTATTTGGAGCCAATTTTTTTCTAAATATTTTTAAAATGTTTGATTAAGAAAAATTAACATGTTTTATTAACACAATATTTTTTCTTAACTTAACATTTTAAAAATATTTGGAAAAAACCCATAACACATTTTAAATTTTAGAAAATACCGCTTTTATTACTTCTTAGATGTGATTGGTCCGCCTTCATTCTCGATTCTATTGGCCCGTCGGTGTGCAACAAAGTAAGAAGAACTATCTCTATCTCAATGCCATTCCAACTTACGGTATATGATACTCTCATTTATATACGTTCTCTCTGGTCTACACTATTTCAGGATGGACTATAGCAGGGACTCCCAAACTTTTTTGATCATGACCCTAATTTAAAATTGCAAAAGGCTTCGCGACCCTTAAAATGTTTTTCCCCACATTGTACAAAATAGTCAATAAAAAAATGCATCAATTCAAATTTAAGTTGTTTATTCAAGAATTTAAGTACAAATGATTTGTGGATTATAGACGCTCGACAACAGAGGTCATTAGCGCAATTTAAGTATAAAAAAGTACAGTAAAAGTAATATAGAAATTAATCACGGAAAAAGGTCGTGACCCTAAAAAATCAGCCCGTGACCCCACTTGGGGTCGCGACCCCAACTTTGGGAACCCCTGGACTATACGATTGATTGACAGGGTATATACTATTTTTAGGCTTTCAGTATGTACCTAAATAAAGTTGACTTGATTTTGTTTTGATGTTGTACAGCATTTCTTTCCATGAAATGATCCATGTCTGGATATAAAGTAAATCGTGCTTGCATCAAATAAACAAGGTCTATTTCCAGCCCAATCTATTTATATATTTTGTTGCAGTGCGCTTGAACATTATATTTGCACATTTTGGACTGCACGTGCGGAATAAAATTATTAATATTGTGAATTTAAAAACGGCCACACGCTCAAAATACGCGCAGTATTCTGCCGTCCTAACCTAAAAATCAGTATCTCCAAATTGTTAATTTCGATACAACGCGTCTTTTAAATTCTAGCTTATGAATTGATGATGTCTGAATCAGCTGCACACACTGCAAAAGATATTTTTTTATTAATCTACACTGTTAAAAATGAGAAGGCCGATTACATAGATTATCGATGGTCCATTTGTAACCAGCGATTAATCTGGTAATAGGCACACAAAGAGTCAATGGCGTCGCAAACAGGTATCGCCTGCACATCGCGTAGACTCCATAAAAACACATTGCGCATGCGTGGTTACTAATTTTACATTAATTTCATAACTCTTGCCACCCCCTAAACAAAATTCTGCGTACGCCCTTTATGCAGCCGTACTTTGATCATCATTTCGTATTATGACCAGCGTGAAGTTAGTAAAGTGAACGCTCGAATGATTCGTTGATGATAATTACAGCCCGTGAAATTGTCGTTTACGCTGCCCCCAATACGAAATGATACGTTATATATTTAGTTGCATATGAGGGGGTATTCGAAAGCACCAACATCCTGCTCATGAACGGGAATATTAACCATAGATATTAGACAGTCTAGACAGTGCCGTACTATGAAAATTTAATGGGGGAAACTATCCTTCCAAATTACGCCCTTGTTAAGATTAATATTTGATACCTACTGTTTAGAATTTAGATGTAGCTAATTGAACAATTTATAGTCTTGATAGAGTAAACTATCAACTGCAGTCACTGAGGTAAAAGGTATAGAGACGCAACAAGCGCATTCAAAAGTGAAGCCAGTTGCCATATTTATTCAGCTCTCAGTTTATATAGAAGAAGAAGAGAATAATATTCCCAATCCATTCCGTGTTTTATTTATTTATTTCCTTAATAGTAATGTACATAGTAATTACAATGGCCGCCATTTTTTTTACTCCCTGTGACGTCAGACGCTGGGCCTTAACTTTTTATAAGCAATAACAGCCGTGCATTAATTAGTTTACTATATTGAGATTCGTTACTACTTATTCATATTAATACTTCAGTTACGTATCCTTAAGTGAGAGTCCGGACACGGCTGCTGTCCGCCATTTTTCGTCAAAATTTCCAGATAAGATCTCTCTCCTTGGTGTTTAAATGAATTGAAGAACGGATCAATTCCAGACTGACATTTTGGGATTTGATCAATCACAGATTATAAGCGGTTTCATAATATTGACTTTAGAGACATCTAGTTTTGGCAGAGGAACTAAATATACGGTTTTTCATGTTGTCATCCTTGTGGACTGAACTATGTATTGTAACAAAACTGTTTTGAATTTGACGGAATAAAATTATTTATTTCAATAATCAAAATATGTAAACGACAATATACAATAATTTAATGAATAATTATAAACTCAAAAAAAAGTACACAAAACGAAAATGTCAATTCTTAACAATGACACACTTAACAATACGCAGAATATTTATTTTAACACAGGTATATGTTTATTTATCTGTTATTTATTTCCCGCACTTCGTATGGCGCACCGATTACTCACTAAATCACAGGCTGATTGTAGACTGCCCTGATTGTCGATTCGTCTCCGCTCATATACCTAAAGAACGATGTCTCTCGATTTTTCTAGTACATTCTTTATTTTTCGCGCGATTACCAACAAACACATTTCTCGGAATTCATTTGTTTCCAGTAAGTTCCGCCCAAGGCAGTGGCGTATCATCTGGATTTTTGTTACAGTATTATAAAATTTAAGGGCATTAGATTATAACTTCTATTCTGGAGAGATCGTAAATTGTAGACGCTCGACAGCTGAGGTCAGTAGCGTTTCTACCGAGTCTAAACTCCAGACAGTCGAAAAATCGATTTTAGTTGTTTTCAGATGTGAAATAATCCGAACCCGTAAACATTAGTTTACTGAGTGGATAAATAACACGGAATATTTTCACCTTTAAGCATAAAATGTTGCAATTTCTAATTGCTAATTCGATCATCATTCTATTTAGAAAAGGCATGTGTTTTGTCGTGTCATTTCGACCTTACGGAATTCTGCGCATAAAACAGTGTTATTTGTTTACTGCTAGAAGTATATAAGATGTGGAGAGAGAAACTCATTGAGCTCGTTACAACGGATTATCCTAGTCACACGCTTTTGAAACGATAGATAATTTCATTATTAATTTGATTTTCTAATTGTCGGACAGTTTTAGAAATAACGACTTCCATTCTAATACAGTAGTTATTATTATTTATTACCTTTTTGCAAAATGCTTTAAAAGTTTTGTAATTATTGTTCAGAAGGTACGTGCAGTACGGTAGCGTAGATAGCAGGGCTTGCTTAAATTAATGCATTGTTATATATGCGAGCGTACACAACGAAGCAGTGAGTGTAGCAGGTATAAGCGCTGTTACAAGAGCTGGTAGATACAAGAATGTATCTCACCATTCTCTCAGCGCGCTGACTACTACAATCAACGTGTGACAACTGTCAAATGACCGTTACAAGTTTCGCAATGGATGTGACTAGTTTAATAAGTGAAATTTTGCCAGTTTTTATTTAATTTGTTTTGAGTTTTTTCTAAGACGTATTTAAAAGTGTTAGGTTCCATACGTAAATATTCAAAAAACCGGTTTGGTATAATTTTAATTCTTGGTATAAATAATGAAATTCGCCATGTTTAGATCGTTTTCTATTAATAGGGTGGACATGATAGCTCCTACCCAATTTTGTATTTAAAATATACCACTTTGTAGCAGAAGAACACTAATATTCGTCTTCGCTATCTGACATTTCAAACGCGATTTAAGCTTGTATCAATGCTAATATCAAAGCTTCGTTGTGCAAACCTATAAGCGCTTATAATTTCAGCCACCATCTACCATACATGCTACCATCTAGAATCCCAGCTGCGTACTGCACGTACCTTAAGACGTCACCTGAAGTTTATACTCATCCTAATCTCGGGCGATTTGAAGTAATTTTCTATATAGGGCGGCAGATGTTTGTGGGGGGCGGTAAAAGGATAAGGGCCAACCCTGTAATGAAATATTTCAAAAACAGTAGGTATAGATTTATAAATTAAGTTACGTGTAAAAAAATTTTATAAACAGACATGGAGGTGATTCCATAAGTGTTCCATTTTACCAAAAAAACATTTTTTTATTTTAATACATCGATACATAAGCGCTTTCGGACATTCGTCCATCATCAGATGTCAATCAAAACAATAAGAACATATTATAGAGGTTCTTAAATACAAACTATTATTTAAACTAACTTTTTTAAATTTTATAATTCACTGTCACATGAACTAAGAAAATTGAGAAATACTTTGCCAAAGGTTTTAAAAGTTAAATCAAATATTTTAAAAGATATTTCAAAAAATGATTGACTAGAAAATAAATGCTTCTGAGATTCATCTCCTTTTTTAAAAAGACATTCCGGATTACTCCAGAGTGTTATCCTCCTCGATTTAGTGTTAGCTGTGCTGATGTTTATTTATTAGTCTGGGCTCGGCTTGCTTGCAAATTGTACGATGCCATCAAGCAACTATGCGAATGACTCATTGATTTTAAATTCGTTAGATCGGTTTTATTGATTACTAATAATTACAGATTGTTGATTTGTGGTCTTTGATGAAAATAAATCACATAACTACCCAATAATAAGTTTTTTGTTAAAAAAATCACACTTTCAAGGGAAATTTTTCGCTACTATGTCAAGAACTATGTGACCTCAAGTCGATAGCATATTGTGTAGTTTCTGAGAAAATTGGCTGTAACATACAGGCAGACAGACAGACAATGAAGTCATATACCATATCTAAGGGTTTACATTTTTACCATTTCAGTCAGGCGCGTACTGGCAAGGTGCCCTGGAGCATCCCGGATCCCCAGAGTTGGAGAAAGTCCTAACCCTCCCATTTCCTAATCCCACCAATTAACAAATTACTAAGTTTCTCCCTCGGGCCTCTAAAAATTTTAGTAGATATCCCTGAAAAAAATAAAATATTAGTAAAAAAAAATTTTTAGAGACAAGTTTTTATTGAAATGTACTAAAAAGGAAAAAATAATATTTAATAATTTTGGTTCATAATTATTATAAATGCGGGGGCTGCGACTAATAAACTATCATAGAGATTACAACCCCCGCTTTTATAATAATTATGAACCAAAATTATTAAATATTATTTTTTCCTTTTTAGTACATTTCAATAAAAGCTTGTCTCTAAAAAGTTTTTTTTACTAATATTTTATTTTGTTCATTTTAGTCTTTCAAAATTTTACCCCCTTTTAATCCCCCTCAGGGCTGAATTTCGAGAAATCTCTTCTTAATGGATACTTACGTCAGAAAAGGAATCTACTGTCCAAATTTTAAGTTTCTTGCTTCAGCGATTTGGCCTGGGCGTTGATTAGTCAAAAAAACCGTACACCCTCGTTTAAACCCCTTAGGGGTTGATTTAATTCTAAAAACGATTTATTCATGTATTGTCATCGGAAATACATATGTGTACAAAATTTCAAATCGATCGGATACGTGAAAGTCGTTCAAATTGACTTGCAAGATTTGATCTAAACAAACAAACACACAAACAAACTAACATACATTGCAAGTTAAAAAACTCGGGTCGCAGTGCCAAAACCCTGCCGACAATATAGTGTATTTGCTAATACAGGCATTGTGCTGTTATTATGTGAACATAAGTTGGTTTTTGGACAAAATAAAAAATTTAACCCCTTAATACATCCCTTAAAATAATATTTTTTTTCTTAATTTCAATATTATTATCAATGCAACCTCTGTACCACCAATTAAATACACCCTTCAGTAAGTAAATCACTATCCGCAAACTAGTGTTTTCATAAAATTTGTAAGTCCGGACCTGTCGGGGCGATTTTATTAAAATTTTAGCAGCACATTTTAATCTTCACTAAAGGGTTAAATTTCAATTTTGAAACAATTCTGAGAATTTTTTCGGTATTTTTGGGCCCAAAAACATTTTTCAACCCCTAAAAACCACCCTTAAAATGGTCCGATTGGGCCCATTTTAAATAGGCTTCGTGCGGTTATGGATGGCAACGTGCCTACCCAATTTCGTCAAAATCAATTAACTCTTTCGAAAGTTATAGCCCGTACACATATATATATAAATATATAAATATATATATATATATATATATATATATATATATATATACATATATAAATAGACATTTCCAAAAATGGTGCCAAAATGTTCAGGAGGCTATGAAACGTCGAGAAATTTTGGTCCGACCCCTAGGTCCCGCCATCCGACCGACGCCAATAGTGTATGTGCCATATTATGGCAAATACACTAATAAAAGCTTGTAAAAATATAGTCAGTCCGGCGTCCGCGCCGGATTTCGTTAAATAATTTCAGTTATGATTAAATGCTGTTAGTTGTTTTTCGTTTGATGTTATTGTGTCTGGAAGGAAGTGTGACGGCACCTTTAAATTCACGTCTTTAAGTGGTCCCTCGAGAGCAGTTTCCATCCGAATCGTTTGCAACGAAACGTATTTCAGTAAACTAAGGCGATGGACTTTTTCGTCTCGTTTACGCCAATCGATAACTGTACGCGCGAATGTACACGGGAACTATTATACTGAATGTCCATTTTTAGACGTAAAAATAATGCATCGCACTGTCCAAATAAAAGTGAATGACTGAGATTTTTTACTTTTACGTTCCCGTAAAGAAATAGAAGTGAGGTCATAGGATTGAAAGACTACTGAAGCCGATTTAAATATTGAATTATTTTATAAGAACCTTCCTTTGGAAAAGCTTATTCGATTAGTGAAAGCCGCATCGAAATATGATCAAACGCTTCTCGATATAATCGTGGACATAGTTACATACATAAACTGAGAACGTCCTTCCAAATCTTGATAGTTTTCGGGCTTGTAGGCCGTGGTCCGATGGTATTTTTATCTGACGTTTCGTCTAGAACTGCGGTGGACATTTTCAAAGGCCAGTTTGTCCTCTGTTTGGTCGTAGTATTACTACGACCGAACAGAGAACATCTGGCTGGACTACGACCGAACAGAGAACATCTGGCTGGACTACGACCGAACAGAGAACACACTGGGAGGACTACGACCGAACAGAGAACACACTGGCAGGACTAAGACCGAACAGAGAACACACTGGCACTTAGCATAAAAGAAGAGAGGACATCAGTCGTTGACACACTTACCTGGGAACCGCCAACGACACTTTGACCGCTGCCATACCGCCTTTGAAAATGCCTACCGCAGTTGTAGCCGAAACGTCAGGTAGAAATACCATCGAACCACGACCTACAAGCTGTCTATTCCTTAACTCGACGAAGTACATGGAGGAAGCGGGGTCTGCTGTCCTCTCTTCTCAGAAGTATTAGTAATTTTAATACGTACAATAAATCGCCCGTATAGAATGCTATATGTCTGTTTTTTATTGGTCCATTATTAATAAAACAGCTATTAATCTGTTATCTACGACTGGACTGTATCATAATTAATAACAATTATTTACATTAAAATATTATTATACATGAAAACTGTTACTAACCAGATCTGTCAATTTATACAGAATAATTAATGGACCTACCGAATATTGAAACATGAGAAAGGCGGATTAATTAAAACGAAATTAATTAATTGTTTTTCTTTTATTATATTTGGACTACAATGTCTGTTGGTAAATAAAATAAATAAATAAATACTTAGCCGGAGCTGCGGGGAATATCTTGTATCTAAGTCCTAAGATACTGTTATGTGTCTTACATGCTTGTATCTTATAGTTACTTTTATTATAAGAATCTGTATCAAAAAATGAAGATACTTCTTTTTGAAGCATCTCTTAAGATACTTTTGAAGTATCTATGTGTAATGTGACACATATTCTTGAACCATTTTATAAATACCATTTTTATGTAACTTTTCTATGACTCGTCTATTACAAGCCCCCAAATCTCAGTTTTTAATCCTAAAGTTGGTGAAAAAATCAGTCAATAATAATAAATCGAAAATATGAATCGATACTAGGCCCAAATAACCCTAGCATTCGATGGCATTAAATAAAGCATATATAAAAGATATGAGCACTGTGGTTGGAATAAAAATAAAATAAAGGATAGTTACTTCTTACCACAACAGTTTTATTAATGGATGTACATTTCGAAAGCTATGCTTTCATCTTCAGCAAACACTCATAGCTTTCGAAATGTACATCCATTAATAAAACTGTTGTGATAAGAAGTAACTATCCTTTATTTTATTTTTAAATAAAACAATTAATATTGTTGCCTCCGCTAACAGCACGGCATAGCTTTATTCGTAGATTTAGTAAATTGAAATGGAATATACTGGAAGCATCGCGAGCTGTTACTTAATCGCTAGATATCAATTCTGGTTTACGTAATCTACCGAAGGTGGTATTTTTTTTCGTGTAGCAAAACTCAGTGTTTCACTGACATTTACCAGGCAACTCGAGGCCTGCGCCTGAGAAAGGTTAGTTGATGTAATAATTGAAAATTACAAGTGGTTTTAGCACCCGATACTTGAGTAGTAACCTTTTTCGGTTTACCTGAACTTTTCCAAAAATAAAAACACCTTAATTTTGACAACCTACCGCAAGTGCACCAAAATTTTGTGTATTTTTGACAGTGATATTTTTATCGTCATTTGAAGTGACCTTTTTATTAATTTTCAATCATGGTGAAAAAAATTGATCGATTCATTTTTTACGATTGCGAAGATTATGTCGATAAATGGGTCAAATTACATCAAAGTTGGAACGAAGCCGTTCATGATATTGAAACACTGTGCACCCTAGCTAATTATAAATTGATTTCTGAGGTATGTAATATAATTAATTCTAAAATGTTCATGTTCCAACTGCTAGAAACATCCGGGCCTAGTATCAGTTATTATTATTAAAAAACTTTTTAACAAAAAAAAAAAACCTCCTTCAAAAAACCACTAAAAAAAGGAAAATAATGAAATTTTGAGGTCTGTGCCAATTTAATAAAATATGAAGTCGGTTAAAAAGTATAGTATAGTGATTAATATCTTCTTTTTAACCGACTTCATATTTTATTAAATTGGCACAGACCTCAAAATTTCATTATTTTCCTCTTTTTAGTGGCTTTTTGAAGGAGGTTTTTTTTTGTTAAAAAGTTTTTTATTTTTTACTTTTTAGTGTCAAAAAGTGACATTTACCTTAAAAGAATCACACGCCGTTACTCACTTTTATTAAACCGACTTTCTTACTGTATGATATGTCAAAAAGTGACATTTACCTTAAAAAAATCACACGCCGTTACTCACTTTTATTAAAATCAGCCGAACTACTGAACCGATTTTGATGAAATTGGGACCAATCTGAAAGTGTATTCTTTCAAATAAAAAAAAATAATTTCAAAATCGGTTAATAAATGACTGAGTTATGAGGTAACAAACATAAAAAAAAATACAACCGAATTGAGAACCACCTCCTTTTTTTGAAGTCTGTTAAAAATACACAGTTTGCATTTGTGTTAGAAACACCCATCGAAATGACGTAAATTATTAAAAATAATAAATTGAAAATATGAATTGCTTCTCAAGCGAAATAACTCAGGCTGTAACGAAACACTATCGATAACCAAGGTTATATGGACCTAGTAGTAGTAGTTTGTATAAAAAAATTAAAAAATAGATCCTCATTCAAAAAAGCCACTAAACAAAGAAGAAAATAATAAAATTTTGAGGTTGGTGCCAATTTAATAAAATGAAAGTATATATATAAAAAGTTGTAGCAATTAAATTGGCGTCGACCTTAAAATTTTATTTTTTTCCTCTTTGTTTAGTGGCATTTTTGAAGGAGGTTCTATTTTTTTAAATTTTTAGTGCCTTTACAATATGTAGTTTGCACATTATTAACAGACTTCGCTTTGCCAAACTGACATTTACCTTAAGGGTGTTACACTCTGTTACTAACTTTTTATTAAAATCAGTCGAAATACTGAACTGATTTAAATAAAATTGATATACGAACCATCCCCAAGGTATGCATTATTAAATAAAAAAAGAATCATAAAAATCGGTCGTGTAGTTTCCGAAAAAAAACAGAACCTTTCTTTTTTTAAGTTGGTTGAAAAGTAAATTGAAAACATACTTGGTAAAAATAAAACTGAAGGTATTTTTATAGTTGCGACGTAGGTGACAACAATATTTAATTTGTTATATAATATAATTAGATTAATTGTTAAATAATTAGCAATAATTATATATCAATTATTAGCGTTCATGGCCGATTCGTTACTCAATGCATCAGTCTCGTTTGATATCTCCTGAATGTAAGTAACTGAAAGAAAATTAAAATATAACAATGATAGTTCGATGATATTTGCTATTATTTTTTGAGTGTATTACTGATTTTATTGTAATAGATTAATCACTTTACGGTCTGGTAAATATTAATTGTGGTAAAATACATTGTTCGTTGAAAATTGTTCATGAATTAAGGAAAATTTGTATCGGTATTTTGTCATCAAACTTAATTAATAATTAATCAAGAAATTATTAATCCTATCCGTAAATAAATTCATATATTAGTGAATAACACAATATATCAGACGACATGTTATCGCCATGATATTTAATAAAAGGCTATAATATAAGAAAAATGTAAATGCCACTGTCGGGACTTGAACCCGAAACTCCCGATTACGCGTCAGGCAAGTTTCCATTTACTCCACAGATTGATTTAATTAATAATAACTTCTTAGAGCTATTATTGAAGTCTCTTTTCCCATATAAATTTTGTCCGTATATTTGCTACTTAGCTCGGCTATTATTAAAAAAAAATACGAAAAATGTACAAATTACCAAAATTAAATCATTTTGTATAAGAAATTTTTTAAGGCTAACAGATTTTAGCTTCGTTTAGATACGACATGAAAATATGTTTTTTTAACTGAATTTCGTATTTATTATTCAATATCCCAATAAGGCTTCCTTTTTTGAAAAAAAAAGTTCCTTTTGAAAAATGTTATATTGAGAATAGACGAGCTATAACCGATTTATTTATTTTGGGTTACCCGCTTGACGTAACGTTGATGTCTTTTGTGTCCATATATTATAATAATTATTTTATTTTATGAACAATACGATAAAAAAAAATCGTTCAAATCGGTTGCATTTTTACAGAAGTGAACGAAAAAAATTTTAGTCTGGCACGTACAGCCACCATGCGAAAAATCGCTTTTCTTTACCGGTAGTACAACCAGAATCAAACCTTGTCTTAGAGACTGACAATTTTCTATAGCCTTTGGCATCACGCAAAAGCGGCTAAATCGACTTCAACGAAATTTACATCATTATCTTAATTTCGTGTCATATAAAATTTTAATTTACTATGTAACAAATTGAGGTTAAACGAATATTTGTCAGTTAATTATGACGTCACATAAACTGTATTTAAGCCAACTCCTTCCATCATTATTTACGCTGTTGACCGCAGTTGTTGAACGTCTATAATCCACAATCTCTGTCCATCATTCTTCTGCATGGTACAATAATTTGTGCTTGACTTAAAAACTATGAAGTGGTTGTACTTTGTATAAGAGGCGATACGGTTCAAGTTCCTATGGGGAATCCCCTTAACAGGAAGTGACAGAGATTCTACTTTATTTATAGTGCTCTTTGACAAGGTGTGACAACATAACAATTATTTAATAGATATCATATCCCCTAAATCGTTCCAGTCCAAATAGAACGATCGCTCTGATCAGTTGGATAGCGTTACTATATTCAATGCAATACTTCTATATTTTATTTAGTGCGCGGTTCTATTTTCTGTCTTTGACGTTTGTGTTTTTGATTTTCATATCAAGGTAATCCAAAAAGTGTAAGGTTAATTTCTTTAAACTGTAACATAGACAATAATTATTGTGCAATAGTCGTGTAGCAGTTGTTTTAAAACAAAAGACAACGATGCATAATTGCGCGGTAAATCAACAAGTTATTATAATTGTTTGCAAGCGAAGTGTCTACAAATCAAGACGTTATATTGTCAAAGTTGTCGGATTACACACTGTTGGGACCGGATATGTAATCTTGCATTGTTTTAAAACAACTTCATTTCGCAGTGTCTATATTAACGCGAAAAGAGTACAAAATAAAATAGATATATTTTTAAAGTAAACGATACTTACTGACAACAATTACAAATCTCGCAAATAATTAGTTACACATCATTCAACTGTCGCTTTTTTTCTAAATGTGCAATATTTTGTAAAAACGTTTAATCACTGCATCTAACCTGCCGTTCAAAACTGATTATTAACTAGTGATGCGCAATACGAGATGTTTTAGTCAATTGTGTCGATTGTTCGAACATCTCCATGGTTGTCACTTGGACTCGATTGTTGTTTCATAGTTTACCGAGACCGAGTCGCACAGTACTGAATTGTACACTGTTGAGAGCCACATAATACAATCGTTCATCACTCAACAACTGTGGTCGAGTCAATGGTCGATTGTGCAGTCATCGCGTATTACGAATTCAATAGTGAAGAGATCACAGAGTAGTGAGTACCGACTGAACAGTGTGAACAGTGAACAATCAACGAGTCGCGTGAACGTCAGTCGACTAGCATATAACCTTGAATCGCGATTAAATGTATTCTCATTCGCTGCTATTGCTATAACTTATATGGCAAATAATCGACTTGAATAATCGAACATATCGATTGTAAAATCAAACACCGAGTCGATTGTGGTCTCGATTATTATTATGAACGATTACAATTGTTTCGATTGTAAAAATATCTCGTAATCGCCCATCTTTATTATTAACCTTCCAATAGATGTGTGGCCTGTGGATCACCCAGAGTCTATTTTTTACAGTTATAAAAATAGAGCACCTGTAATTAACAGAAGCAATTTAACCACATATTTAATATCGTTTGTTTAAAATGTTTCATTGTTGTTTTTTTTCTTTGTTGCAGCCTCCTGAAAACGAACTTCAAAAAGTCGGTACCGAACGTGTCATGTCAGAACACCAACTACGTGTTCAGCGCTCATTGCAAAAACTCACCGTACCTGAATGGTTCAAACAATCTCAAGTGCCACGCGAAGGTTTCCTCTTGAAAAAGCAACGCGACTCATCAACAAAATGGTCGACATTAACAGGAAAAACAACATCGCTTAGCAGTTTGGGCGGCGTCAGTAATTCTTCGACGCGACAGTCGCCAGTTCTGTTGAGTCCGTCGCCACAAGGGCTCGGTTTTTCTCGTTGGTCAACTTCAAAATTAAACTCGACCGCTTCTTCGCCGTGTAATTCGACGAGAAGTAGTTTTAATTATCGGCAACCGATAGCGGGATTAACGTCGAACGGAACCGTTTCACCTTGCAGCTCGACGCGTAGTAGTTTTAATTATCGTGCTCCTTATCTAGGCTGGCGAAGTCAAGAAAGATTAGCTAAACCTCGTACACCAGCCGAAAGATTAGCTACTAGTTTATTGACCAATCAAAATAATCAGAATAACGGTAACAGTGAAATACAAAGTTCTATCAAAGAAGTCACTTCGGCAATTGTACATTATGTTAGCGGAGCTACAAATCCGCGGATCGCGACTACGGAAGCCCCTTTAGTCGATTCGTTGAGCGTAAACGATCCAAGGAGGAGAGATAGTAATGGATCGAGTCCGAGATACGATCGTGAAAGTACATCGACTTCACCGAGATTGAGAGATTACGAAACTCAGGATACGGTCAGTCAAAGATCAAGATCGATTAGTCCGTCGAGCAGAGGCAGCCAAAAGTTATGTTGGTTAGAAAGTTCGTTTGTCGGTACGCGACCTTTGGATTCACCGCAGACACCGATCGGATTGCCTTCCGATATATCCGACACATCTACGGAAACGATAAGAGGTCCCGGTGCGATTGGTTCGAATTATCCGAATTTACATCTCGACTTGAAAACGAAAACAAATGTTAATACTGGTGAGTTAACACTCGCCTGAATATAAAATTAGTTGATTAGAATTCTCTATATTTTATTAGCAGCTCACATTTCAAGTATATTTCGTTGAAATTTCTTAAAATAAAAGATGCGTGGACATTAGTCAGTTCATTTGATTCATTTTCACATACAGTTTAGTTTTCATATTCGAATCAATTCTGAAAATGGCGTCAGTTTTTTGAAGAATTAACCTCACTTTTACAAGCGTCGAGCGTCACATGAAAATGCACCTTTTTAATATAAAAATCGTTGAGTTGGAATAAAAAAATGGTTTCATTAAACTGAATTACTGATTAGTCACAACAATATATTTGTAAGAGAAGTTATTAAAGAAATACAAGAAAATTTTACTAATTTTAGTTGACGCCATTTTGATTTATAATTATTTATGCAATCTGCTTTGACACAAAATTTGACAGCCAAAACAATTGAATTACACACCTTTGACGCGATCATTTGAACTGACTAATTTCAATGCTGCTTTAACGTTTAAAATCATATTTTCAGTATTATTAAGTTAGCTTTAATGAATTCGCAAATCTGGCACTTATGTCTTTTTTAATTTTCTCAAATGTAAATAATTTTCTTACAACTGATTTTTTGTCTCTATTGCGTGCTTTTAAGATAGCTCTAAGTTTTGTAATAATTTGCTGATTTTTCTAATTATCTTAAGGGAGGTTATTCATTGACCATCATAGTACCGATAATGTTGCCTCAATGCTGATGTAAAGGAGCGTTTTTTTATAGGCTGATACGATAACGATATATTGCCGCTGACACCGATATAACGATATTGAGGCATTTCAAATATACCTATAGAAGTATATGGAGTGCTTTTCCACTTATCGATACGATCCTGATTTATCGGCAAGTGAAAAAGCATTAGACAGATTTCTATACATTTGAGGTACCCCAATATCGGTACCGGCAACGACTTACCGTCATCGTGTCGACCAATAAAAAATCGCGCTTTTAATACTTCAATTTTATTACTTGAATCTCTCTACGTTAACTTTCATAAATAACATGTCTTTTGTTTTATATGTTATATGAGAATGGATAATATTTCGCATATTCATCGATGAAATAAAAAAATACGTTTTTTTCCGTGTTGTTAATTGTTTTAAAAATAAAAAGCGGGTTTATTTCTTTTTGAAATCATTACATCATTCAGTCCTTTGAACTGAGATAATTTTTCTTTCACAGTATTTTTTTCTACATACAAATTTTGATATATAATTTATAAAATAAGTATAAATCCTACCGAAAATACAAATGTTATTTAGTACAATATAATGTGAATATAATAAATATATATCTATATAATTAATAAATAAACAAAAATAGTTATAGTTAAATATTCAAGATAATACTAACATCTTTTTTTAGCCGACTATGGCAAAGCCAAAAGAAGGATTATGATTTAGCTATATATTATGATAAATACTTTAAATGTGAGTTGTTTTGTAAATAGAATTTTGTTTAGATTTTAGTTTTGTTTATTAAATAAATAAATAGATACACATTGATTAGGGGGATATCAAAAACAAAACCAATCATTGCGTAACGCGTGTCACAAAAATTTATAGAAGCACGTGTAGATGTCACTAATAACCTGTATGTTTAGTTTGGCTAACGACTGATAGATGTGGAAAAGTGTCATGAGTCTTGTAATATTTTGACGTTTATAAAACAGTTGAATAAATCATTTGTTTTGTACTTTCAGGCTCAAATTAGAACCGCGCTATAATAATAATAAGTCAATGTGTGTGTTTTTATTAATCCGGCATTTATTTTTTATATTATTAAATGTTAAAGCTCTCTTATTTAAAAAATTAGGGTATTAGAACTATATTAATTGGTGTTATTACAAACAAAATATATTTTGTTGTTGTTATTTAAAATTTAAATGTTTCGTTTGCTAAAAAATAAAGATCAAAAATGTGTATAAATAAAATATGTAGCATAAGTAACAAAAGAAGCATTCAAATTGTGCTTTCACTGCATTTCATTTTTACAGTTTGAAAAAAATATGATAGGAATTTCGTATTTTATTATCAAACAAACTAACCAGTTTATTTTCTAAGTCAGTGGTCAGCAGCTTACGAACCTGGCCCGAAAGGCTTCCGTACTGATTTACAAAACATTTATAGCTATTTTAGTATTTTAATTTTCGTTCTTCGATATTTCCCTCCAGTTGTTCAACTTTTAGAAGAACAAGCTGTTTCGAACATAACTTGTTATCGAGAAACTTCAAAAATATGTAAATCCAAATTCATAATTCTCACCGATTATTTTTGAAGTTATACTTCTTTAGGCGCTTTATGAAAAAATGATGAGAGTGAATTTTTCAAAAACTGTGACATTAAAATTAACAGGATTGATTTCCATAGTTACCATATAAACAAATCTTGTCTTTTATTATTTTATTTCAATATATTTTTGCATGCATATTAATTAATCACGCCAAAGGAGTGTAACTTCTAACGCGCGTGCATTATTATTGGCATATTTCTGTAACGGGTCAGTGACTTAATGCATAAATCATTTGAAAATTCTGTACAACAAAAATTTAAAAAACAATCAGACTTCCGTTCCAAAAAAGAAAGTCGCCGACCACTGCTCTAAATAAATAAATGTTCCAAATCATCGCCTACCGAATCTAATATAGTTTATAAATTTGTCTTCAATAAATGTTATAAATTGGAAATTGATGAGTTGACGATTCAGCCAAAGATACTTGATTTTTAATTTCCGTACAGCAGGGTTTTTTTCGAGTAGAACATGTCTAACGTATATAATTTAACTTTCTTACTTACGATTTAATGCTTACGATAAATTCTCGCTTTGCGTATTACAAAAGTTTTATCAAATACGTCATTTTCTAAAATTAAAACTGCATCTGTTAAGACTCTGGTGATTTATAATCAGAATACATTCGACATGTTTGGCTCTTTAAGATGTGTTACAATGTTGGTATTGTGAGTGGTTTGAAAACAAATTAACTAATTTATAATATTAAAATTATTCATACGACAATGACTTCTAGAATATAAGATAAACGTACCAAAGTGGCCATAATTACAAAAATTGACAGATATTTTTATCATTTTTGAGATTGAGCCTTGAACTAAATTGATTTTAGTGGAGAAATATAGATCTGTTAAGAAATGTATTTTTAAATGTTTAAATGATGCTTGGGTAAATTTGCTGGTTGCTTTTTTGTGTCGTATTATGCCTTAACCGTTATCAGAAAATCAAATAAATTGTTAGTTCACGACTTCGCTTTCTTGAGTTTCTGTTTTATCGATACCAAATTTCTAGTATCGATATTTTTTAACCGTCAATTGCTATGTTGTTGGGTTTAAAATCAACTTATATTTTCAGTTTTTTAAATTTAAATTAAATTGATACTTTCAACAGTTCCGAGGTTAGAAAATGGAACTAGAGATTTTTAATAAATTTCTAAATTTTCATTGCTTTGAGTTAAATATACAATACATATAAGCCACGTCCATTTTGGGAATTCAATTTTAAATATGTTTATTTTTGTTATTTTATAATACTCCGTGCCAAAAAATTCAATTTCCGTATTTGTACTTTTAAAATCAAATAATCGTACGGATTGATCAGAAAACTGTATGTCATGAAACCTTATAAGAAAATGTTGGTTTGCTGTTTCAATTTGTTTTGTCTAAATCTTCGTATATTTTGAATTTTTCACTGATCAAAATCATCTGTATTAATCTTTTATATCAGTAAGTTAATGAAAATCGTTTGATGTAACTAATAACAGGTGTCAGTTGTGTTTTGTTATTTTGTATTTGTTTTGTTTCAACATAATATAAACGTGACAATCACCACATGGTTTATCGGAGTGTAAATTGTGTGTGTTTTGATTAAACTGTCAAAAAATGTGCCTTATTGTTGCGTATTTTTGGTTGAACTCATTAATTTATATCTGATTTATAATTATCAACAGTCACAATTTTATATATTATATAATATATGGTAACAAAAGATTACAAAGTATACAGGGCAAATAACATTGAGAACATTTATAATTTTGTAGTAGATCTAAAATGTGAATATGTAGTAAATGCTTTGTTTTTTTATTATTTAGTAGGTTCAGAGGTAGCCTTAATAATCAACTGGTTATGGAAAATTGCTTAAAAAATCACTATAGGAACTATTTTTTCTATGTAATCACCAAGGTTAGTAGAGTATAGGTTGCCTCATTACGATAGATAGTAGTGGGGGGATGACGTCACTCAGAATATACCATTCTTGCTCACTTCAATAGAAAAGATCAGACGATGGACGCTGCTAATTTTTGGAAATAAAAATCACAGTAACCATGGTAGTGTGATATGTTTTTTTCAATACCTAATAGAAACATGATTCTTCTGTTAGCGAAAAAAATATGATAAGTTGTCAATTTTGCGATAGCTGTTAAGTGTTATGGTGTTTTGTGGTTATTTTTAATATTTTGTGAATATAAAAGATAAAATAATTAATTTATCAATTTGTTAGTTAATTTTATTCGTTTCTTAAATTTAAAAAATAGGTAATTAACAAGATCTGCCATTTCTTGAGCATTATTTAATTTTTTGTTTGTTTATATTATAGATATTAAAACCTAAATTTTGTAATAAAAATAAAAATTATCCTATTTTTTAACATCTATTCTTCTATTTATTGTCTCCTGCCAATTTTAAGAAAAAATCTGCACGAAGCACCTAATATAAATAAGCATAATCTTCAACAATTTTTGTACTTGATTTAAACTAAATTCTAGCTGACGTCATTCCCGCGCTTACGCTGATTGGTCAGATGGAATGAGGCAACCTGTACTCTAATAACCTTGTGTAATCACTACATATTTACATCAGGTCTTACGGTCCATAGCCTACAACAAAATTGTAAATGTTCTCAATGTTATTTTCCCTATGTTCAGTAAAACCGTTTATAAGTACACTGTATATTCTAAATTCGTGTCTTTTTTCGAAACAATTGATGAAAACAAATTAAAGACAGATAATGATGCACTTTTGATAATTTAGTTCACAAGTATGTGAAGTTTTATTTTCCAAATTAGAGATTTTGTGCGCGTTCAAACCTTTGAATTTACGTTCTAATGGTGACCAATGCGCACATATTTATAATTGCAAAATCTGCCTTGTGATACATTTAACTAAATAATTACAAAGGTTCTCTGAAATGAAACCGATATGTCATCTGTGTCGATATCAATAAAAATATTGATGTTGAAGCTTTCACTATAGCCAATAAAAGTGCTGTTATAGTTAGCTACGTAACAGTAATTCGGTCGAACAACCATTTATAGGTTTATCGAAAGTACATACATTTTTTATCGGTAATTTGTTTTTTAATGATTGATATGAATTTTTTTACTGTTTCAATTTATAAGCGCCAATTTTTTTATATCAAAGATGTTTGAATATTTTTTTTTATATGTGTTTGTTTAATTTATTCAAGTTTTTCTTCTGTTTTTCTCCAAAATGGGAAATATATTGTAGGTTAAAAATAATAACATGTTATTTTTAATATAAATATTCTCTGTGCATTATCTCTACGTTTTTAAACTTAAGTGCATACGTTTTATAAAATGGTTGTTAAAAAAAATCAGACACTGAAATAATGCATGATGTAATATAAGATCTTGAAAAATAGATCTTTAATAAATTATTTTATTATTTTATATATGTTTTATTATTATTTCGATCCACTATTTTATAAAATGCTAAATTCTATTTATTTCGTTGATTTTTATGCCTTGTAAACAGCTGACTTACGATAAAAACTGAAGCAAGCTACGATTTACAGATGAAGCGTTTTAGTCAGAATATATTATACGCGGCATAACAAAGTTTATTTTTGTTTTGTTTTTTTAATTCATTTTCACTGTTTTTCTGTATTTTTTTTAACCTACACTACAAATGGCGCTGCCTCACTTTTTAACAGTCTACTGTTTTTCTATAGGTACAAAAGCTTACGAATTGTTGAAGTTCTTGTGATAAATGTTTTGTTTAGTTTTTCGTTTGTTTTTAGTTATGTTTCAGCACTGTTATAATCTGTAGAAGTTTTAGTTATGTGGTAAGTGTATTTGAATTTTGTTTTGCATGAATTTTGATTTACGTTTTTGATATAAAATAAAACACAAATTTTGCATTTTCTCAAAAATATTGTAATGTAAAAGAATATATTATTATGTAGGTATTAAACTGATTAAGTTCTATTAATGCTCGATTTATTTAATTCTATTAATGTAATTTGTTTTCAACTAAATAAAACAAATGATAATCTTAAGTTTAAGTTTAAAGCTAAAAGTCGTATTGAAAACAGCATAAAATTTCAAACGTCAGGAACTGCACCTTTTGATTTTTGTCAGACGAGTGCGCACTTCCATATAACCAGACTTGCGCATTACAGAGTTCGCTAAGCCAATGATATGCTCTGCCGCTGAATAACAAAAGAACGGGACCTAATTCAGTGCATTTTTCAAAGCTTTTAAATTGTACAACTAAACCTATTTGTTCTATCAAATAGACGCCAATAACGTTCACTGTTGAACGTCTATAATAATCAATCTATCTTCTATCGAATTTAAAAATACTGAATTTGTATGTTATATTAATTATTATAACCTAATATTTGTTAATTATTTGTAAGTGATGTTAACAAATCTTTTCACAGAGTCATTAAGTAACAGTACACTAAGCGCGAGCCTTACGACTAGACCTTCGCCTGGTTCGACAACGCTTGAAGATGTGTTAGACTCACTATTGGGTTTGCCACCATCGACACGAGCCCCTTCACCTAGTCTCCAAGGTAGGAGACGTATGTAAGTTTCATACGTGCAACGTAACTATATGGGTACGTTCTCTTCCTCAGAGTTGTCGTGCATTTATAATATACAATTTAATCTCTTCTCCAGCTAATGCAGGATATTTATTAATGTATTAGCTTTTACCTGGAGCTTCTTTCGCCTTAATTTCAGTTTTAACAGAAACACTACCTTAACCTGGACGTAGCTGGGGAAAAACTACGCTATATTAAAGACTTCAAATTTGGGTACTAGTACTTAGTGAAACCTTCTCTTGTCTAAGTATCATACCAAATATACTAGCTGAGTATTCACAATCCATATAATTATAGATCAGTAGTTGCACGAGTTAAAATGTCAACCAAACCCGACAACCTGCTCTTAAAAGTTTCGCATCAATATGGCGCTATGTTGGTTTTATATAACCTCTATTCGCAATCTACATAATTTTATTAGAGGTCACTGGCTGGAAATGCCATTAATTGCTGATCGATTGCCCGTTGAAGTCCTATGCGTTAAAAGCTACCTACCTTACCGTCTTACAACAAAAGAACCTACTGCGTAAGAAAACATACCCATGTATTTAAAATATTGAATGGCATTTATAATTTTATAATTTTTTAGTTAATGTTATGGTGAGCCATATTCAGCTTCTGTGTTATAGCTGAATGAGCCTCCTATCTCTAGAAATAAGAGCGAGATATCGTTATTGTTTGTTCTACAAGAAAAAGAGAGAAAAAATATGGTTGCGCACGCATACCATGTCCTGCTGCCTAGCTAACAGCAGTCAGTGACAACCGATATAGATAGAGTATTGCTTAGTTGCCAAATCACCTGTGAACACGATATGCGCGCGCAATCCAGGTAAAAAAGATACGTGGATTGCCTATTTCATTAAAATAAAAATTGATTGTTCTTTTATGGACGTTTGCTTTTTGTTTACTTAAAAAAGAATGAAGCTGAAAACGACTCCTTTAAGATTAAATTATAGAATTACTAAAATTTTAGAATGTTGACTAGTTTATAAAATATAAGTACATTAGATAAGATTATTATTTTTAATAAAATAGCATAGGTAGTTATTTTTTTCTTGCTACGTAACAATGAGTTAATTATGTTAATTATAGCAAAATGTGTACTGATTTTCAGAGACGGCGTCAGTTAATAGTTCGCCAGGTCAACATAATCGCTTATTAAGTTTGGGAAGCGCAGCGCTAATGACTCCGTGGTCTCAGTCAAGGACGACTTCTCCATCTATCGTCGATTTGCGTCGTCGAAGCGAAGGAAGCGATGCACTGTCACCGTCAACAAAAAATAATAATCAACTCGACATAAATGACACCTCTAAAACTCCGACAATACTAAGAAGAGTTAGTTTCCACGTTACGCCTGTTCCGCCCAATCCGAACGAACCGTCTATAAGATGTCGTTATTCAAAATGTTCAACTGCCGCTACTCCGGAAGATGCACGAAAATATTTTAAACATTGTCATAATTGTAATTATGTGTATTGTTCACGCGAATGTAGACGCGCCCATTGGGAAAAACATCGAAAGACCTGTCTTCATTCGCGTGCCAGTTCACTCTGTCGTCAGATACTGGCTAAAGCGAAAGACGATTCGGAAACACTTAATCATATATCGTTATTAGCTCGAAGAGGTTATCTATCTCTCGGTCCGGGCGTCGTAAAGTGTTTCTTTGCTAGTCCCGAAGCAGCCGAAAGATTCGTCGCCAACGGTTTATCGAATTTAGGTGAACCTGCGTACGTTAGATGGCCCGATTTATTACCTTCGGAAATGGGACCCGAATTGTTTTCAGAATTAGTTAAGATATGTAAAAGCTACAATCCCGAATCGCGTTTAGTACTTTACGTTGCTGTTTGTGTTGTATCGGAAGTACCGACTACCGGAACTATAAAATGGGAAAGACAGTTAGTGTCGCGCTGTGCTAAATTAAGGCTGACCAAGGCGGTGGTTCAAAATGATGGTGGACAGGTTTTAATACAGTCTTCGAGCTCAACGACGAGGCCAAAAAGTCCGTGTAATATCACTAGAGAAATGGATAATCCGGAAACACTAATTTTGACTTCATTGCCCGGTTGTAGAAATCAAATGTCAGTGCAGAGATCTAGAGAAATTAGTTTCACAAATATTCAGAGACAATTAAAACAGAGAGGTGTTAGTTTAAAAAGGCATTTCCCCGAAGTTTATCAGAAATTGCGAGCGTACGTCGAAGGTGCAAGCGACAAGTTTGCGCCCGTGACTGTATATCCGAGAGATAGTGTATCGGGTAAAAACTTCATGTGTATTATTATGCCCGACACGGATTCGGATAAATTAGATTTAGTGCCGACCGATAGTACCCGAGTACAGACTATCGATGTAGGCCAAACGAGTGATCAGCAAGAATGACCACTAGAATTACGAACGGATTTGATAGATTTAATTATTAAGGTTATGTATCAATGCACTGATGGTATTTTGACTGGAGTTGATCATATTTTCATATAGAGTTTACACAGATCTACTCTAAAACAAATGCGGTAATACCATAAGGTAATACAATGTGTTTATAACCTACAAATCCATGCGTAGTCGCAAATTTAAATACATTTGTTATTTACTTATTGTCTTATTACAATATAAAGATATGTCGGTATTGGTTGATTCAGTTGAATCTATTCAAATGTGTAAATTGATACACTTCAGTGTTTCATATTTAATTCAGCTTCACGTAAAGAATTAACCTCACTTTTAAGTAATAAAATAATAATTTAATTCTTCGAGCTTGGATCAGAGAATGGGTAAAAATTGGAACGCATTGAATTAGATTATTATAAAGAATTCAATCAATTGAGTTGACTAATATCAACGTTATTTTACTATCAGTGAATTGAGATATGAATTATTCAGGGTTAGAAGAATTGGTGATCGATTTGTTTATAAAATTTTTATTATAGGTACCAGTTACAATCATCTCTAAATAATATAAACTTAAATATTGTAATATCTTCTCTGTCTTTCTAAGATATTTTTACTTGTTTTCTACAACAAATTGATAAATTGGCTTTTATACCTACTAAGCTATTAATTGTAAAAACCTGTTGAAAAAAACGTAACGTCGTGTCATCTAAAACTGAATAGAACAAATAAATGTTGAAACTATTAGGTATATTACATTGCCTTCTAAATTATTAATATATAGAAAAAAAATCTACTTTAAAATTATTCATTGTTTAATCAAAATCATCTTCAAAATGGCTTTTGTTTCAAACAGCATAATTTACAATGAAAATGTTGTGATCTTGTGAACAGTAATAAATCTAGATTTAAGATTTTAAGAATATCATTTGTTTTCAACTAAATTGGGATCTCTATATTTGGTTGAAAACAATGGAGATGGACACTGCCAAACTTGACCGCTAGGGGCGCTAGCTATGTAACCACCTCGGTCTGGGCAGTTCATTGTAATGTGTACAAAATAAGTTTATTTAAAATAATAAACCGTTGACAATGCCGATGTGCTGTGTTTTACCAATGTTCAAATCATAGAGGTTTTGTATTTATAAAGGATCCAAAACTGAAAAGAAGTGGTTGTATCAGAAGGGAAAGAACTGATTTCTCGCGCGTCTTTTTATGAACACCAATGATAACTTAGGTGGCTATTACGTTTCTCATGTGCCCATCTCCATTGATAACGTTCTTAAATCTAGATTTAAGGCTGAAAGTCATACCAGAAACCCAGTATTATTCAAGCGCGGATCCACCGTTGTGGGCACGGTGGGCATGTCCACAACCCTAATTGAGGTCGATAGGCTGATGTTATATCTGCAATTTCTTAAATTAAAGAAAAAAACGAACCGTGCGGGTAAGAACGCAAGTGACTTTTGGCTGCTAGTCTAGTAATTTGTACTGTTTGACGTTTCGTGAGCGAGTCCGTACTCCGACTCGCACTTGGCCTATTTTCGGGTGGCCGTGACCACAACCTTTTTTAAGGGCTGGATCCGCGCCTGGTATGTTCTGAAACACTGTTTTTTAATCATGATATCTCATATAACCTTAGTATGCATTCTATTAGATTTTTCCATTATTATTTATTTTGTAGTTTTGCTTATGCTTGACTTTTAACATTTACTATACATAACTTTGGCCTTAAAACGCGTGAGCATTTGTGACTAGAGATAATGTTATAAACATATTATAGGTATAAAATGAAAGTTCTTTGATTAGGTATGATATATTTAAATATAATTGTACAGACAGTATAAAGAAATAACAAGGGGTTACGGTGATTACAATTGTGCCGAAACCGAAGACTCAGAACTACGTCTTTAGAGTGCGTTCCACTTGGCGACCGCACGTCCACAACGACCAAACATCGTTCCACTTAGCGACTGCAGTCGCAATGAAAACGGCCGCGTTTGTGTGTGGGTGGTGTGGGTCGAATTAATCGTTAACTATTTCCCGCGCATTTTAATGTCACAGAGATGACAGACGATTATGTTATATTTTACAATAGTGAAACCGATGAATATATTGAATTCATTTGAGCTCTACATGCCTGTGGAGGACGCAAAACATACACCTATCATAACATTTGATTGATTTAGCTTTTCTGAGAAAAATATAACCTTACTTTTATTCAAATTGTTCTGTTTTTTGATAGAATAATGGTAGCCATGTTTGTTGTCGCCCACAAGTCGTTCCACTACAGTTTTCGACCGCAATGTTTGTAAGCTAGTGGAACGGCTAAATGTACGGTTGTGGGCGCGGGCGTTGCGGGCGCCAAGTGGAACACACTCTTAGTTTTCATATGGTACAAAACACAAACAAACTATGGCGGAACTATGGTTATTTGCGTCACGCATTTTTTGTAAATCATCATTTTACCCCCTTTATACCACCGGGAAAGACGTAGTTCTACGTCAAAAATATTTATTATAGACGATTTATAGCGTTCTTTTGTTCCAGTACCTATGATAATAATATGGTTATACATTTTCATACGATATTTGTTGAAAATTAAGTATTTATACTTACATATTTTGCTAGTATTAATTGTAGCGAAAAAGTATTATAACGTGGCGGTTAGAAGTGAGATATAGGTAAATAATTTAGGCTAAACAGATGACTGGTGACAAATAATTTCCCGTAAAATTATTATTTTTTATAATCAGTAATATGTAATATCGTCCAATAAAAACTTATGACAAAAATTTCACCGTAAAAAAAATTTAATACGATAATAATAACTTTGTGAAATTTGTCATTAATTTTTATTAACAAAGTATAATATTTCATTATTATTATTATTTTCTTTATTGAAAAGTAACATCAAATTGTTTTTACCACCATTCCATCTCCACAAGTGGAGAATGGTATTTTAAGCCAAAATTCACTTTCCACCAATTGTTCCCTTGTTGAGGTCTCCGGAGTATTTTTCCAAAAAGTTTGTATGTGTATCAGCACGATTCCGGTCAAAGTGGATCGAAAACAAATTTACAATCTGCGAAAAGAATATACTGCGATAGTTTGATTGTTTTAGAATATACTGTGTCAGCTTTTTAGATGGAGTTCACTAGCCCCAATAACTAACAATCAATAGATCTACAAATTTTTAGTCTCACTTGTTTTTGCTTGTGACTGAAAATTAGGCCAGATTAAAAAATCGCGTAGTACAGAGTATAAATTTTGTTTTGCAGATTGTAAATTTAAACAGAAAAAATAATGGTATATCTTTGCTGCACAAGCGTAACTTTAATAATTTTTATGTAATAGAAACAATAATTTTGAACTGTTGCGTATCGTTGAGCTAGATTCCATTTTGGAGCCATTGGGTTCGTGAATTTGTAACTATAAAGCCATAGAAACTATCGAAATTTTTCCGTTAATTAACTCAGCTATGTTTAAGCCCCGCCCATTCGACAGATCCCAATACCTAACCTTAAATGTACAGTTTTATTTGAGTTTTATTTTATGATGTCCCTTGCACTGACTTAAAAACACCAAGATGAATAGATACTAAAATTAAAGACAAAATAATTTAATAGCAAATAAAATTATTTATTATATTAAAAATAGATAGAATTTAATTAATATTATCAAAATGATATAAAATAATAAATGAATGCATACAAATAATATCTATTGTTTCATAAATGTTGTATCATAATCTCATACCTTTACATTATAAAAAAAATGAGAATTATTCATGTTGCTTATATGAAAAAATATGTATATTATGTTATATTTCCAATTATTTTCTAAGATTAATATATTAGCTATAAATCTTTTGTTTTTTGAGCAGATACTTATAAAGCTCGATTTATATTATTCGGTTAAATACTGCGCGGGAACGTAGCGTTTCCGGCAAGTTAAACATTTTTACTTGTATTTCATATACGAATATTTATACTTAGCGGATCCCGTCCGTTCAGACACGTATCAATACTCGTATTTGAAATGCATGTAAAAATGTTTGTCTTGCCGGAAACGCTATGTTCCCGCGCCGTGTCTGACTGTATAATATAAATTGACCTTAAAACTTTAGGTTTAAGGCTTATTTTTACAAAAATGCGTATCTTATCAATCATAGACAAACTTAAAACTATTTTCTATTATAGTCGAAACTATCGGAATGCAGAATAATATCAGAGCGCAGAATGTGGGGAGAGGGAGTGGGTCGCAATTTTAGAAACACTTTGTAACATAGACCAATAATTAATAAATATTAACGATTTCTAAAAAATATAAATTCATTTATAAATGCAAAAGTGGATGTTTGGATGGATGTTTGTTACTCAATCATGCCGCAACGGCTGAACGGATCTGAATAAAATTGTGCATGCAGGTAATTTATAATCCGGATTAACACATAGGCTACGTTTTTTCCCGGTCGAATCAGTAGTTCCTGAGGGAATTCACCTATTTCGTGGTTTTTGCACGTTTGACTGTAGCACAATGAAATTAGCTCTCCCCCAAAACTAAAAAATCGCAAAGAAAATCCGATTTTCCCTTTATCACGACTTGCGTTATCCACATATATAAATATTCTTTTAAGGCGCTCCTATGTCCACACTGTCAAAGTTATACTGATCTTAACATATACCCCGCGATTGGTACGGCAGCTACATTTTTGAATCAGGTATAAAGTGTTCTTGGTGTGACATCTAACGGATTTTTTCTAAAGATCTTAGTTTAACAACTACCTGCAGTGAGGCGCGCGCATCGGTAAACGCTTTGCGTAAACTCGCCTGGACTAGCATAAAGAAGTATAACTTCTAAGAATCACCTTGCACACATAATATACAATACTGCACAAATAAAATGAACAGTTGTGTGTAATTTACAGCGTGGAAGTTCAGTTTCCACAATGGTTTTTACTGTAATTGAACAGTTGAATGGTTTGTTTTTCTGTTTTGATTATTATTTTTATTTCGTCAGAGCTTATAGAAAAAAATGGTGCTTTCGTACATTAAAAAATAACGATTTAAATCAATTAAATTATGATAAAAATAGTAAGTTTTAAAATTACCGAATTAATATATGAGCGCTGTCACAGATTTATGGCAAATGTTGGTAAAAATTGTACTATTTTTATAAAATTTGTTAATAAAATGCACAATACGATTTTGTCTGCTCAGAAATCAAAAGATCAGCTTCATATAAGGTGTTAAAATATGCCACTCTCCTATAAAATGTAATCTTGTAAAAGTTTACAACGTGTTTTGTTAAAGAATATTAAATTTCGTATGTTGCAAATGAAACGAAAATTCTAAAAAGTTGCATTAAAATTTTATATATTATATTAATTATTGGTTTGCTTTGAAGGGGGTCGTCCCACATTTTTTTGTTGAAATCTGCATTACAATAGATTATGAAACAATTTTTTTGAGAATTTTTCGGAAGCTTTATTTCTATTAATAAAAAAATCCCAAAAGTGTTTTTGAAATGAAATTTTAAACATAAAATTATGCCGCTACTATAATAACGTACTAGATCTATGTCACGTTCTATGATCTGTCAAATTGAAAGCAAACCACGAAAAAGACAATTCTATAGATAAAGAAGTGTGACTGTCTTCTATAAAATTATCAAATTTTGATACGTGAGACGGCCCTATATTATTGTGCCTTCTTGCGTCAACATTAATACAATCTACATTATCAACACAACACTGTTTTTGTTTTGGTTTTTAAGGGCTATATTTAGATTTTAGAGCATAGCCCTTAAAGAATTAATTCAACCATGATTTAAACGTTTGATCACATAATTTTACTGAGTTTTAACTTCTTTCCAAAGCATATATCAAAAACAAAACTATGTTGTGTCGACAATGCAGTCTGTTGGTGACGCAACAAAGTACATTACCATAAGAAAAATGATAAATGCTCAGATTTTGAAATTTTTCTATTAAAAAAATGTAATTGTAGCGATTCACAAAGAGCTGTTTAATTTATAAGAATTATGGTTGATGGTTATTTGAACTAAAACCATTGTACACTTATTAATTCCTATCAATACAATATTATTTATTTTGTTTAATTTTTCTCTTTTTTGTGAATTTATTAAAAACTAATTTTGTATGTTAAAATATTAAAAATGTCTAGAATGTATTTACAATAAAAAAATATCATAGAAATAATCAAATTGATAAATATAAAAAATACGTTGTTATGGACTAGGGCTGGGCGATTTAATTGCAATTAAAAATATATCATTTCAAATTTACATTGGTGTAGAATATAGATATTTTCAATATTTCAATTGTTCGATATTATCGTTAATAATTCCAGCCCTATTATGGACATAAAACTCAATTTTATGTTGTCCATTTAACTCATTTGCTGTGCCAAAATATTACATCATTTCAATAAATTTTATTAAAATTTGACGAATTGACTTTTATTATTTTGAAGCAGTTCCGCAAACCCAAACACGACCCACACTTTTATAATTATGAACCTAAATTATTAAAAATTATGTTTTCCTTTTTAGTGCGATCATTAAGAATCGATTCTTAATGATCGAGGTCGATTCTTTATGATCGAGGTCGATTCTTAATGATCGAGGTTGATTCTTTATGATCGAGGTCGATTCTTAATGATCGAGGCCGATTCTTAATTATTGAGGTCCATTCTTAATAATCGAGTCCGATTCTTTATGATCGAGGTCGATTCTTAATGATTAATAGACACCTTATTTGTTAAAATTGATTTACTAGATTTGAAGCTGCGAGGGAACACATATATCGTGTTTGTGATTGTAAGCATAAAATATAAAACGACTTTTTCCGGTCGGCTTTTGTTTTAGAGATATCAATGCATGGAGTTTTCTGAATTTATTTAATTTTTGTTCATAAAATTAATAATAACTTAATAAACCGTGAAAATTGCATGGAAACAAAAGACTTTTGACAGTTACTACATATTTTGCGTGTTGTTCATATAATGCACCACTAATGCACGCTTAAATACTACCCTTTGATTGTTCATATAAATAAAAGCGTTGTAAAAATACAGGTTGTCAGCACAAGTTATTAGTGTATTTGCCAAACACTATTGGCGTCGGTCGGATGGCGGGACTTAGGGGTCGGACCAAAATTTCTCGACGTTTCATAGCCTCCTGAACAGTTTGGCACCATTTTTGGAAAATATATATATATATAAACAGAATTTTATATATATATATATATAATTCCGGTTTTTCGGGACAAAATTCCGGTTTTTCGGGACAAAATTCCGGTTTTTCGGAACAAAATTCCGGTTTTTCGGGACGAAATTCCTGTTTTTCGGGACGAAATTCCGGTTTTTCGGGACGAAATTACTGTTTTTCGGGACAAAACTCCGGTTTTTCAGGACAAAATTCCGGTTTTTCGGGACAAAAATCCGGTTTTTCGGGACAAAATTCCGGTTTTTCGGGACAAAATTCCGGTTTTTTGGGACAAAATTCCGGTTTTTCGGGACAAAATTCCGGTTTTTCGAGACAAAATTCCGGTTTTTCGGGACAAAATTCCGGTTTTTCGGGACAAAATTCTGGTTTTTCGGGACAAAATTCCGGTTTTTCGGGACGAAATTCCGGTTTTCGGGACGAAATTCTGGTTTTTCGGGACAAAATTCCGGTTTTTCGGGACGAAACTCCGGTTTTTCGCGACGAAATTCCGGTTTTTCGGGACAAAATTCCGGTTTTTCGGGACAACATTCCGGTTTTTTGGGACAAAATGCCGGTTTTTCGGGACAAAATTCCGGTTTTTCGGGACAAAATTCCGGTTTTTGGGGACAAAATTCCGGTTTTTCGGGACAAAACTCCGGTTTTTCGGGACAAATTTCCGGTTTTTCGGGACGAAATTCCGGTTTTTTGGGACGAAATTCCGGTTTTTTGGGACAAAATTCCGGTTTTTCGGGACAAAATTCCGGTTTTTCAAGACAAAATTCCGGTTTTTTGGGACAAAATTCCGGTTTTTCGGGACAAAATTCCGGTTTTTCAGGACAAATTTCCGGTTTTTCGGGACAACATTTCGGTTTTTCGGGACAAAATTCCGTTTTTTCGGGACGAAATTCCGGTTTTTTGGGACGAAATTCCGGTTTTTCGGGACGAAATTCCGGTTTTTCGGGACAAAATTCCGGTTTTTCGGGACGAAACTCCGGTTTTTCGGGACAAAATTCCGTTTTTTCGGGACAAAATTCCGGTTTTTCGGGACAAAATTATGGTTTTTCGGGACAAAATTCCGGTTTTTCGGGACAAAATTTCGGTTTTTCGGGACAAAATTCCGGTTTTTCGGGACAAAATTCCGGTTTTTCGGGACAAAATTCCGGTTTTTCGGGACGAAATTCCGGTTTTTTTTGGACGAAATTCCGGTTTTTCGGGACGAAATTCCTGTTTTTCGGGACGAAATTCCGTTTTTTCGGGACGAAGTTCCGGTTTTTTCGGGACGAAATTCCGGTTTTTCGGGACGAAATTCCGGTTTTTCGGGACAAAATTCCGGTTTTTCGGGACGAAACTCCGGTTTTTCGGGACAAAATTCCGGTTTTTCGGGACAATTCCGTTTTTTCGGGACAAAATTCCGGTTTTTCGGGACAAAATTCCGGTTTTTCGGGACAAAATTCCAATTTCTCGGGACAAAATTCCGGTTTTTCGGGACAAAATTGCGGTTTTTCAGGATAAAATTCCGGTTTTTCGGGACAAAATTCCGGTTTTTCGGGACAAAATTCCGGTTTTTCGGGACAAAAATCCGGTTTTTCGGGACAAAGTTCCGGTTTTTCGGGACGAAATTCGGGTTTTTCGGGACGAAATTCCGGTTTTTTGGGACGAAATTCCGGTTTTTCGGGACAAAATTCCGGTTTTTCGGGACGAAACTCCGGTTTTTCGGGACAAAATTCCGGTTTTTCGGGACAAAATTCCGGTTTTTCGGGACAAAATTCCGGTTTTTCGGGATAAAATTCAGGTTTTTCGGGACAAAATTCCGGTTTTTCGGGACAAAATTCCGGTTTTTCGGGACAAAATTCCGGTTTTTCGGGACGAAATTCGGGTTTTTCGGGACGAAATTCCGGTTTTTTGGGACGAAATTCCGGTTTTTCGGGACAAAATTCCGGTTTTTCGGGACAAAATTCCGGTTTTTCGGGACAAAATTCCGGTTTTTCGGGACAAAATTCCGGTTTTTCGGGACAAAATTCCGGTTTTTCGGGACAAAATTCCGGTTTTTCGGGACAAAATTCCGGTTTTTCGGGACAAAATTCCGGTTTTTCGGGACAAAATTCCGGTTTTTCGGGACAAATTCCGGTTTTTCGGGACAAAATTCCGGTTTTTCGGGACGAAATTCCGGTTTTTCGGGACAAAATTCCGGTTTTTCGGGACAAAATTCCGGTTTTTCGGGACAAAATTCCGGTTTTTCGGGACAAAATTCCGGTTTTTCGGGACAAAATTCCGGTTTTTCGGGACAAAATTCCGGTTTTTCGGGACAAAATTCCGGTTTTTCGGGACAAAATTCCGGTTTTTCGGGACGAAATTCCGGTTTTTCGGGACGAAATTCCGGTTTTTCGGGACAAAATTCCGGTTTTTCGGGACAAAATTCCGGTTTTTCGAGACAAAATTCCGGTTTTTCGGGACAAAATTCCGGTTTTTCGGGACAAAATTCCGGTTTTTCGGGACAAAATTCCGGTTTTTCGGGACAACATTTCGGTTTTTCGGGACAAAATTCCGTTTTTTCGGGACGAAATTCCGGTTTTTCGGGACGAAATTCCGGTTTTTCGGGACGAAATTCCGGTTTTTCGGGACAAAATTCCGGTTTTTCGGGACGAAACTCCGGTTTTTCGGGATTCCGGTTTTTCGGGACAAAATTCCGGTTTTTCGGGACGAAATTCCGGTTTTTTTTGGACGAAATTCCGGTTTTTCGGGACGAAATTCCTGTTTTTCGGGACGAAATTCCGTTTTTTCGGGACGAAGTTCCGGTTTTTTCGGGACGAAATTCCGGTTTTTCGGGACGAAATTCCGGTTTTTCGGGACAAAATTCCGGTTTTTCGGGACGAAACTCCGGTTTTTCGGGACAAAATTCCGTTTTTTCGGGACAAAATTCCGGTTTTTCGGGACAAAATTATGGTTTTTCGGGACAAAATTCCGGTTTTTCGGGACAAAATTTCGGTTTTTCGGGACAAAATTCCGGTTTTTCGGGACAAAATTCCGGTTTTTCGGGACAAAATTCCGGTTTTTCGGGACGAAATTCCGGTTTTTTTTGGACGAAATTCCGGTTTTTCGGGACGAAATTCCTGTTTTTCGGGACGAAATTCCGTTTTTTCGGGACGAAGTTCCGGTTTTTTCGGGACGAAATTCCGGTTTTTCGGGACGAAATTCCGGTTTTTCGGGACAAAATTCCGGTTTTTCGGGACGAAACTCCGGTTTTTCGGGACAAAATTCCGGTTTTTCGGGACAATTCCGTTTTTTCGGGACAAAATTCCGGTTTTTCGGGACAAAATTCCGGTTTTTCGGGACAAAATTCCAATTTCTCGGGACAAAATTCCGGTTTTTCGGGACAAAATTCCGGTTTTTCAGGATAAAATTCCGGTTTTTCGGGACAAAATTCCGGTTTTTCGGGACAAAATTCCGGTTTTTCGGGACAAAAATCCGGTTTTTCGGGACAAAATTCCGGTTTTTCGGGACGAAATTCGGGTTTTTCGGGACGAAATTCCGGTTTTTTGGGACGAAATTCCGGTTTTTCGGGACAAAATTCCGGTTTTTCGGGACGAAACTCCGGTTTTTCGGGACAAAATTCCGGTTTTTCGGGACAAAATTCCGGTTTTTCGGGACAAAATTCCGGTTTTTCGGGATAAAATTCAGGTTTTTCGGGACAAAATTCCGGTTTTTCGGGACAAAATTCCGGTTTTTCGGGACAAAATTCCGGTTTTTCGGGACGAAATTCGGGTTTTTCGGGACGAAATTCCGGTTTTTTGGGACGAAATTCCGGTTTTTCGGGACAAAATTCCGGTTTTTCGGGACAAAATTCCGGTTTTTCGGAATGGATATATATATACATCAATTAAGTCTTTCGAGAGTTATGCCGCGAACACACACACATATATATATATATGTGTGTGTGTGTGTTCGCGGCATAACTCTCGAAAGACTTAATTGATTTGAACGAAATTTGGTAGACACGTTGGCATCCATCATCGCACGGAACCAATTTAAAATGGGCCCAATCGGACCATTTAAAGGGCAGTTTTTAGGGGTTGAAAAAAGTTTTTGGGCCCAAAAATACCGAAAAAAATCTCAGAATTGTTTCAAAATTGAAATTTAACCCTTTAGTAGAGATTAAAATATGTTGCTAAAATTTTAACAAAATCGGTACGACAGGACCGGACTTACAAATTTTATGAAAAAGTGAGTTTACGGATAGTGATTTATTTGCTGACGGGTGTATTTAATTTGGTACAGAGGTTGCATTGATAATAATATTGAAATTAGGAAAAAAATATTATTTGAAGGGATGTATTAAGGGGTTAAATGCACGCTTAAATACTACCCTTTGATTGTTCATATAAATAAAAGCGTTGTAAAAATACAGGTTGTCAGCACAAGTTATTAGTGTATTTGCCAAACACTATTGGCGTCGGTCGGATGGCGGGACTTAGGGGTCGGACCAAAATTTCTCGACGTTTCATAGCCTCCTGAACAGTTTGGCACCATTTTTGGAAAATATATATATATATAAACAGAATTTTATATATATATATATATAATTCCGGTTTTTCGGGACAAAATTCCGGTTTTTCGGGACAAAATTCCGGTTTTTCGGAACAAAATTCCGGTTTTTCGGGACGAAATTCCTGTTTTTCGGGACGAAATTCCGGTTTTTCGGGACGAAATTACTGTTTTTCGGGACAAAACTCCGGTTTTTCAGGACAAAATTCCGGTTTTTCGGGACAAAAATCCGGTTTTTCGGGACAAAATTCCGGTTTTTCGGGACAAAATTCCGGTTTTTTGGGACAAAATTCCGGTTTTTCGGGACAAAATTCCGGTTTTTCGAGACAAAATTCCGGTTTTTCGGGACAAAATTCCGGTTTTTCGGGACAAAATTCTGGTTTTTCGGGACAAAATTCCGGTTTTTCGGGACGAAATTCCGGTTTTCGGGACGAAATTCTGGTTTTTCGGGACAAAATTCCGGTTTTTCGGGACGAAACTCCGGTTTTTCGCGACGAAATTCCGGTTTTTCGGGACAAAATTCCGGTTTTTCGGGACAACATTCCGGTTTTTTGGGACAAAATGCCGGTTTTTCGGGACAAAATTCCGGTTTATCGGGACAAAATTCCGGTTTTTGGGGACAAAATTCCGATTTTTCGGGATAAAACTCCGGTTTTTCGGGACAAATTTCCGGTTTTTCGGGACGAAATTCCGGTTTTTTGGGACGAAATTCCGGTTTTTTGGGACAAAATTCCGGTTTTTCGGGACAAAATTCCGGTTTTTCAAGACAAAATTCCGGTATTTTGGGACAAAATTCCGGTTTTTCGGGACAAAATTCCGGTTTTTCAGGACAAATTTCCGGTTTTTCGGGACAACATTTCGGTTTTTCGGGACAAAATTCCGTTTTTTCGGGACGAAATTCCGGTTTTTCGGGACGAAATTCCGGTTTTTCGGGACGAAATTCCGGTTTTTCGGGACAAAATTCCGGTTTTTCGGGACGAAACTCCGGTTTTTCGGGACAAAATTCCGTTTTTTCGGGACAAAATTCCGGTTTTTCGGGACAAAATTCCGGTTTTTCGGGACAAAATTCCGGTTTTTCGGGACGAAATTCCGGTTTTTTTTGGACGAAATTCCGGTTTTTCGGGACGAAATTCCTGTTTTTCGGGACGAAATTCCGTTTTTTCGGGACGAAGTTCCGGTTTTTTCGGGACGAAATTCCGGTTTTTCGGGACGAAATTCCGGTTTTTCGGGACAAAATTCCGGTTTTTCGGGACGAAACTCCGGTTTTTCGGGACAAAATTCCGGTTTTTCGGGACGAAACTCCGGTTTTTCGCGACGAAATTCCGGTTTTTCGGGACAAAATTCCGGTTTTTCGGGACAACATTCCGGTTTTTTGGGACAAAATGCCGGTTTTTCGGGACAAAATTCCGGTTTTTCGGGACAAAATTCCGGTTTTTGGGGACAAAATTCCGGTTTTTCGGGATAAAACTCCGGTTTTTCGGGACAAATTTCCGGTTTTTCGGGACGAAATTCCGGTTTTTTGGGACGAAATTCCGGTTTTTTGGGACAAAATTCCGGTTTTTCGGGACAAAATTCCGGTTTTTCAAGACAAAATTCCGGTTTTTTGGGACAAAATTCCGGTTTTTCGGGACAAAATTCCGGTTTTTCAGGACAAATTTCCGGTTTTTCGGGACAACATTTCGGTTTTTCGGGACAAAATTCCGTTTTTTCGGGACGAAATTCCGGTTTTTCGGGACGAAATTCCGGTTTTTCGGGACGAAATTCCGGTTTTTCGGGACAAAATTCCGGTTTTTCGGGACGAAACTCCGGTTTTTCGGGACAAAATTCCGTTTTTTCGGGACAAAATTCCGGTTTTTCGGGACAAAATTCCGGTTTTTCGGGACAAAATTCCGGTTTTTCGGGACGAAATTCCGGTTTTTTTTGGACGAAATTCCGGTTTTTCGGGACGAAATTCCTGTTTTTCGGGACGAAATTCCGTTTTTTCGGGACGAAGTTCCGGTTTTTTCGGGACGAAATTCCGGTTTTTCGGGACGAAATTCCGGTTTTTCGGGACAAAATTCCGGTTTTTCGGGACGAAACTCCGGTTTTTCGGGACAAAATTCCGGTTTTTCGGGACAATTCCGTTTTTTCGGGACAAAATTCCGGTTTTTCGGGACAAAATTCCGGTTTTTCGAGACAAAATTCCGGTTTTTCGGGACAAAATTCCGGTTTTTCGGGACAAAATTCTGGTTTTTCGGGACAAAATTCCGGTTTTTCGGGACGAAATTCCGGTTTTCGGGACGAAATTCTGGTTTTTCGGGACAAAATTCCGGTTTTTCGGGACGAAACTCCGGTTTTTCGCGACGAAATTCCGGTTTTTCGGGACAAAATTCCGGTTTTTCGGGACAACATTCCGGTTTTTTGGGACAAAATGCCGGTTTTTCGGGACAAAATTCCGGTTTTTCGGGACAAAATTCCGGTTTTTGGGGACAAAATTCCGGTTTTTCGGGATAAAACTCCGGTTTTTCGGGACAAATTTCCGGTTTTTCGGGACGAAATTCCGGTTTTTTGGGACGAAATTCCGGTTTTTTGGGACAAAATTCCGGTTTTTCGGGACAAAATTCCGGTTTTTCAAGACAAAATTCCGGTTTTTTGGGACAAAATTCCGGTTTTTCGGGACAAAATTCCGGTTTTTCAGGACAAATTTCCGGTTTTTCGGGACAACATTTCGGTTTTTCGGGACAAAATTCCGTTTTTTCGGGACGAAATTCCGGTTTTTCGGGACGAAATTCCGGTTTTTCGGGACAAAATTCCGGTTTTTCGGGACGAAACTCCGGTTTTTCGGGACAAAATTCCGTTTTTTCGGGACAAAATTCCGGTTTTTCGGGACAAAATTCCGGTTTTTCGGGACAAAATTCCGGTTTTTCGGGACGAAATTCCGGTTTTTTTTGGACGAAATTCCGGTTTTTCGGGACGAAATTCCTGTTTTTCGGGACGAAATTCCGTTTTTTCGGGACGAAGTTCCGGTTTTTTCGGGACGAAATTCCGGTTTTTCGGGACGAAATTCCGGTTTTTCGGGACAAAATTCCGGTTTTTCGGGACGAAACTCCGGTTTTTCGGGACAAAATTCCGGTTTTTCGGGACAATTCCGTTTTTTCGGGACAAAATTCCGGTTTTTCGGGACAAAATTCCGGTTTTTCGGGACAAAATTCCAATTTCTCGGGACAAAATTCCGGTTTTTCGGGACAAAATTCCGGTTTTTCAGGATAAAATTCCGGTTTTTCGGGACAAAATTCCGGTTTTTCGGGACAAAATTCCGGTTTTTCGGGACAAAAATCCGGTTTTTCGGGACAAAATTCCGGTTTTTCGGGACGAAATTCGGGTTTTTCGGGACGAAATTCCGGTTTTTCGGGACGAAATTCCGGTTTTTTGGGACAAAATTCCGGTTTTTCGGGACGAAACTCCGGTTTTTCGGGACAAAATTCCGGTTTTTCGGGACAAAATTCCGGTTTTTCGGGACAAAATTCCGGTTTTTCGGGATAAAATTCAGGTTTTTCGGGACAAAATTCCGGTTTTTCGGGACAAAATTCCGGTTTTTCGGGACAAAATTCCGGTTTTTCGGGACGAAATTCGGGTTTTTCGGGACGAAATTCCGGTTTTTTGGGACGAAATTCCGGTTTTTCGGGACAAAATTCCGGTTTTTCGGGACAAAATTCCGGTTTTTCGGAATGGATATATATATACATCAATTAAGTCTTTCGAGAGTTATGCCGCGAACACACACACATATATATATATATGTGTGTGTGTGTGTTCGCGGCATAACTCTCGAAAGACTTAATTGATTTGAACGAAATTTGGTAGACACGTTGGCATCCATCATCGCACGGAACCAATTTAAAATGGGCCCAATCGGACCATTGAAAGGGCAGTTTTTAGGGGTTGAAAAAAGTTTTTGGGCCCAAAAATACCGAAAAAAATCTCAGAATTGTTTCAAAATTGAAATTTAACCCTTTAGTAGAGATTAAAATATGTTGCTAAAATTTTAACAAAATCGGTACGACAGGACCGGACTTACAAATTTTATGAAAAAGTGAGTTTACGGATAGTGATTTATTTGCTGACGGGTGTATTTAATTTGGTACAGAGGTTGCATTGATAATAATATTGAAATTAGGAAAAAAATATTATTTGAAGGGATGTATTAAGGGGTTAAATTTTTCATTTTGTCCAAAAACAAACTTAAGTTCACATAATAAAGCCACAAGGCCTGTATTAGCAAATACACTATATTGTCGGCAGGGTTAGTGATGGGCGATTACGAGATATTTTAGTCGATTGTTCAAACATCTCGATGGTTTTCACTTGGACTCGATTGTTGTTGTTTCATAGTTCAGCGCGATCGAGTCGCATAGTACTGAATCGTACAGACGATGTACACTGTCGAGAGCCACATAATATATAATCGTTCATCACTCAACAACTGTGGTCGAGTTGATTGTGCAGTAATCGAGTGCTCTGAGACCGACTGAACAGTGAACAATCAACGATGAACGAGTCGCGTGAACGTCAGACTTGAGTCGACTAGCATATAACCTTGAATCGCGATTATATGTATTCTCATTCGCTGGCAAATAATCGACTTGAACAATCGAACATTTCGATTGTAAAATCAAACTCCGAGTCGATTGTGGACTCGATTGTTATTATGAACGATTGCAATTGTTTCGATTGTAAAAACATCTTACAATCGTCCATCACTAGGCAGGGTTTTGGCACTGCGACCCGAGTTATATTATAATACAAACAAAATCTTAAAAAAATGATTTTTATTAAAATATATTATATACAACACTTATAACAAATTTTCTTCTGATCTTATATATTCGCCAATATCAGCTTGATGAAAACAAATCACAGTCATTGGATCGGCGTGTTTACATTCGGCAGTCGATTTTGCTGCAATTCCAAATCCTAAAGGTAAATCGGCCATTGAATACACAACGACAGCTTGATATCGAGGAGTATTTTCTGTTATGCGGCCTAAGCCAGATTTCGTTACGTTGTGTCCATATAAAAACTGTTGCTCTGCTGAAGGTTTTAACCACATTTTATACTGAAATAAAATAATTTTCTTCAACTTCAAAAGAAAACATAAGAATAATTCCTAGCGTACGTTTCTCGAAATTGTCAAAACAAACGCCACTTTCACCATTATCTGCACCCCGACGGAATTCAAACACAGTGGCTTCTGAAAGTGAGTCGAGTGCTGTTGCTACTAGGCTTATGTCAAGTTTATCGTACGCTATTAAATGGCGGGTTGCTATGGTAACGAAACGCAGCAACCAAAATTTAATAGCGTGATTAAAATGTACGATTAACCCGACATTAGTGGCGTAATTACAAATTTTGAGACCCTGGCATTTCGGTGGATTTCAAATTAATAAAAACTTTTGTCGAGGGGTGCACTGTACGTCCATTTATTGCTAGCTGCCGCGGAATCATTGTTTTTTTGTCAGTTCTGCCACCCTATAGTTACACTACTCATACTGACTAAGCTACTCAATCAGCACAAAAAAAATGAGTACAAATTACCTGTGCGTAAGGAGCTAGTACACTCAATGCCGTTACATGTAACATAAATTTATTTGATTTGGTGAATTTGCCAATGCATATTCCAACTGAAACTAAATGGTCCGGTGATACAGTTTCAGCCATTTTAATCAGTTTCTCCGGAGCATAATAAACTCTATCCTTTTTTTCTCGGAAACAACATGTTTCTCCCTGTTTATCAATCAGCAATTTTACATTCGTTCCTATGCTAAAATAAAAAATTTTTGGTTTGGAAATCTGATAAATGAAAAATATTATAAAGGAATTGTATTTGTTGTACTGGAAATATTAGAAAAATACCACGAATGAGGTTAACCGCAAAAATACTTTTATATTTTTTACTTACTATTTTGTTAACTTTTCGAATAAAATTCTCGTTCTTTCATCAGATAATCTCTTCATTTTGAAAAGATATCCTAATAAAACACTACAATACGAACAGTTTTTATTTTTTGACAACACGTTTTTTTGAAGTAATGGATTGAATTTTCATGAAGGATATAAATAAGGGCGGAGTACATGTGACTTTTATCATAGGCCTAGTTTTCATCGACATTTGACATACATGTTAAGATGTTAATGTTAGATTCTGTTTTGTGATTGAAACGCTGAAACGAATTTCACATATTATCCTACAAATAAAGCAGGTTTTGTAATATAGAACTAAAAAGAGCGATAAAAATTAGCTGAGCTACAAAATAAGATAACCAATCATTTAACATCGATGGAAACTAAGTCTTAGATTTCTTCATAGACATTTCTATGGATTATTTACATAAGGACTAAGGAGTATAGACAGTTACATCAAAAAAGTCAAAAATCAATATTTTGAAATGTCGTTGATTTCAAAAATCACACGCTTCCCGCTAACAGAACATAAAATGAATAGACGCCCGACTCATTGGTACAAAAAGAAGTGTTTATGATAATATGCTACATAATTTTTGACAGGACGGTGGCAAACTGTCATTTATCGACTTATCTGATTACAAAGACGTATTTTATTTATCTTAGGGAGAATTATTTATGGAAATAACTTCATTTACATGAAACAATCTTTCAAAAATTTTATTTACAAATGGCCAACCAATCCTCTCCAATAATTAAATCTGTATTTTTATAACTTCAAAAATATGTACATATTTAAAACTATAAAAGCATCAACCATGAAAGGCATAAAATTAATATTTGAATTATAACTCCTTACCATGATTTAACAAAGATCGACAATTAACATTATCAACTGTTGAAAAACAGTAAATAACTTAATAATAATTAAATTATTAATGCTTTGTAATAATACCTGATATTTTGTAAAAGTCAAAATAATTATTGACCTAACGAGTTTCTTTTTAAATTAAGGGCCAAATTTAAGAGGTTGGTTACATGAAAACAATATATCGTGCTTTTAAACAGTCATATCCACAAATGATTCCAAGATCGACAAATCCCTGTCGGACCAGAAAAAAGCTATTTGTGATGGTCAATTTCCATGAAAATATTTTTCATGTCGAGCTGTCTTTGTTATATACTCAGAACAGAAATAGCTATAGAAGTGGTATATCACAACTTGTAGGTATGTACAACTGGGTACCTATTGTGTAACTCGTTTTTAGTGATTTCACTTTTGTGAGATTGCTCACGCGATTGTGTATTTTCACACAAGTGAAAAGTGAACTTTTTCACGTGACATTATTCACCATCGAATTTGTCAGTGAAACGTGAAATAAAAGTGAGACAGAGAATAAATTGAAAAAGGACACATATAAAAATACCTTAACATGACAGCTTTGTTCTTATAGATAGATAATAAAAGAAATTCAATAAACGATAATACACAAATTTGAAATATCTTAATTTTTTAAACATAATATAGGCAAAGACACATTATGAATTTATATATTTATTTATACTACATAAATTTGAAAATAAATTTCTCTTCAATTTTTTAAACATAATTATACGCAAAAACACATTATGAATATATAATATAAGATCGATAAATTAAATTACAAAGTTCACTTTATTTATATACTTCATCAATTTTTGATTCTCTTTACGTTCATTGTTATTTATCTGTCAAACACCGCATAATATAACCTCAAATCCGCATTAATTTGTATTTTTAAAGTGAAAATATCCAACAAAAAATAAAATCCCTACTTTGTGGCCTAGTGATTTCACGAGTGAATCCATATGTTACACAATTGAGTGAAAATTTTCACATGACATGAAAATGTGAAAATGAACACATTCACAAAAGTTACACAATAGTTCCCCTGAAGCCAGTCTAGATGTGCGGAGAACAATTGAAAATATAAAATATTTTTACTTACTGATGATAAGATACACCTTGATTTTTCATAAGCGCTTTGGAACCTTTATTGTAACATCCAGTTATTCCAGGCACACAACACGACAAAAAGAGTAATTAATATTACGGAAAACAAGCAACGAATGGTCATAATGTACCTGACAGGTCGTACTTTAGTGTGTAGTTATGGCTTCGCAAGTGACGTGATATGCTGTTTCTATAGCTATCTCTGTTCTGAGGTTGTATACAGTCTCCGTCAACAGAACAGAGATCTGCTGATTGTGGTTATTAGATACCAAATTCAATAATCAAACAAACACCACAGATTAAGTTCTGTTGTAGTTGTTTTATTTATTGAATAGAGGCTAATTACCTCTGTTGTTGAGCGTTTATGATCTAGATTAATTAATTCAGTTCAGATGTGGACATAACTTTCAATTATATTCTAAAATATTACGTACATGTTCTGATGTGCCAAATAACAAACTTTACGTCATATGAATTTTAAACAGATACACACTATAAAAAAATTGAGTATGCTACAACCGCACGGCTGCAGTGAAAACTTCTATGGTGATTCGAAGTAATATATAAAACATTGCATAATGTCATTATCATTGTTGTACATAATATATCAAAGTACGAATGATGCAAAAATGCTTCGAAAGTCAGTTACAAAATACACTCGGGCACAGCAATGACGCACAGCTGAATGTTTACACTTCGTTCAGCTAAATTCGGCTTTTTTAAATTTACCCGAATGAGCGTTTCACCTCGAAACCCAGAAAAAAGTATTCACGGTGCGCCTAATGAAGTTTTTACTTAAAGTTCACTATTAAGAGTTCTATTTCATTTGTTTAAAAGATCAACAATTGACACTTCAGAATAGGTACTCTAATTTTTACCCAAATCAATTCTCATAATATTCATAGTACTGGCATTTTTTATCGTTTTTTTATGAGAAAAATGACATTTTTAATTTTACAAATAAGATAAATATTAATCTAAGCTTGATGTACAATATTATCAGTTTAACGTCTGTGCGAAAATTATTTCAGTTTTTGATGTACTATTCGCTATGTGCATGAAAATTGAAAAAAAAAAAATAATTATGGGCTGAAAAGATTGACAGTTACATAAATGTTGGATGTCAGCAGGACGCTAATGACCTAAGTTGTCGACGCGTCTATAATTTACAATAAATAAATAAAGGATGTCAGCATTGTATGAAAATCTGAAGAAAACGTGAAAAAGAAATTTTAATTATTGTGTGCAAAATTATAAGCAGTTAAAAGTATTTCTTCTATCATTTTTTTATAACATACAGCATTTTATATTTTTGTTTTTGTATGAAATAATAATTATTTTTGACACCTATCGGGATATGTCAAATGGGAGAGGCTTTAAAACATGGCGGAGTTAAGGGAAACATTTCAATAGTTGCTATGATTTTATAGTTTAAAAAATATAAATACACAATTTTTTAATTCATAGTTTCTTCACATTTCATTAGAAAATAATTTGCTGTAAAGTAAGTTTTACAGGGCAATAACTGACAGTGTTTAATGTCATAATAGAAAACGTCGCGGATTCCATTTTCATAAACTTTTTGTTTATTTTACTAGTTTTATTTTTATGATAAACAATTTCACGGTAAATTTACACTATTACCATGTAAACTTTTCCTTATTCAAGTAAAATTTTCTGCCACCAGATGTCATATACCCATTTGACAGATCCCAATTGTTTCCATTGCAATGTTATTTGAAACAAAAATACAATACAGACATGGTAACACGTATAAAGTTATCAAAAAAACACAGTAATTCACTCACTGTCCACATAGCGAATAGAGAAAAAGACCTACCGAAAAAAAAAATTTAAAATGAGACTTAAGTATCGACTAATATTTTACAACTGAAATTTTCTAATACATTTAAAAAAAATACAAAACATGCAATTTAACAATGAATATTCTTGTTAGAATTTATTAAATACACTGTAAAACAAATTTTACAGTATAGATTTTTGTTATTCTCTTTGCCAGACTTTTTTAATTGAATATATTATACAATATTTTATCTTAACAGTTGGAAATCAACAATAATTATTTTGTTTCTGCAAACACAGTCCCTTATATCCTCAGTTATTGAGCGTCTACAAATATACAACTTATGTGTTAAATGGGAATTTAATACAATGAGATCGTCGAACAATATTTGATAATTTTGAACAGTGCACATTATTTCTCATTTGTAAACAGAATTTCTCATTCTTGTTTGCAAACAACTATTTAAAAAATGAATACATTTTAAACATCTTCGGATTAATCCGCCTATCATGGAGGATAAAGAGAAAAGAGACTGATCTCGGCAGACAGCAATGCGAAGCGTGTGTTCCGAAAATCGATGACAGTATTGGTTCGTGAAAGTTTTACTCGCGACGCTGTAGCGATAAGTCCCCCAACATGGAATTGTTTACTGTCAGTTTTTAAACGATTTTATTTAGCTTGACCCCGTATATTTGTTTGTATGTTTGTTTATATATTTGTTTCAAATCTTGCGACCGATTTTTCACCCGGTTCCCATTATCCGATTGAGTTGAAATTTTGCACACGTGTAGCTCCGGTGACAATACAATATTATGGTAACTAGCTGACCGATCCGGCTCCCGTCTGGGTGCAAATAGCATTTTTGAATTTTCACAGGCAAAATGTCTTGCTCCGGTTACGTTTCAGTGGATCGGATAAATGTAATAAAATCAGACTAAGCAAATAAAGCACACTAAAAAATTAAAATTAGGTAAAAAAACTTAAGTTAAACGGTTTTATAAATGTACTAAAAAGGAAAGAATAATATTTAATTTAGGTTCATAAGTATAAAAACGTGGGTCGTAAACTCTATGATAATTTATTACAGTCACGAGTCACAACCCACGCTTTTATACTTATGAACCTAAATGAAATATTATTTTTTCCTTTTTAGTACATTTATAAAACCGTTTAACTTAAAAGTTTTTTACCTATTTTTATTATCTATGCTGTCAAACCTGCGTTTACAATGTGCACATTTACAATAATTCCATTAGAAAAACGTGAAATCAAATAACATTTAAGAACAATTCGTGGATTTGTTCGATTCTGAATTCAGTTTATTTCTATTTTGCAAAAAAAAAAAAAGCGATATTCAAATCGCCCGATTACCCATTCCACTCGTGGTTTTATTGGCAAATAAATCGAGCTATAGGTGGCAGCATGGGTAATGTTCTATGTGGGATGACATCCGTTTAACACGTCAATGGAGTCTCCATCCTGCTCTGAGCTTTGACGATACAAGTATGGACTAGCAACGCTAACTTTACATTACTACCGATGATGAGGGCGGAATATAGTCAACTATCGTTGACTTATTCTTATATCAGTGGTTTCGAGCTTCAGAGAAAATTGGATACTTAAAAAAATACCCGAATAAACACTACGATAAATTTATTTAATTCTTATGCTATCGTGATATGATGTAGCCAACACTGTTAAGATATAATATCGATAATATAATCCAGTTTAGTATGCTAATTGAACATATGCTGGGTTGCAGAAAGCATTGTCAAAATGTTGTTTTGATAATGACCTTAGATTGTGATCATATAATTACAGTTTTTATACATGCAGGAGCAGTCTAATGTCGTTGTGAAATTCCTAGTCATCTAGATTCTAGAACATTAGATTGTACTCACACAAAAACAAATAATTGATCTATTTAGAAAAAAGTCCTTTTTCAAGTTAAATTTTAATCAATATGTATAGTAAAATGTTGCTTCGAAGTGGATTGTGTGTTTTAAAGACCACCAACAGCTAAGGTTATTTGGGCCTAGCACCAATTCATATTTTCAATTCATTATTTATTTTTTTAATAATAAATTGAAAATCCAATTGACACTTTTACCAGCTCTCGGGCTAGAACCCGGGAACTGGGGACTTATAATAGAGGAACCATAGCAACGCCATGTAAAAAACAGCACTGCTACACGCTCGGCTATTCTCAAGCCCGCTTCGAAGTGGAAATTGTATAAAAAAAACTATGTTAAATATATGTATACACAGTTTGAATCAATCAATTTTTTCTCAAACAGGTTCGATTTAAAATCCTACAATGCTTTTCTTATGGAGAAATATGTGTGGTCACAATCTGTCATAGTCAAGTAAGATTGTTTGACAATGCTTTGTGCAACCCAGCAATAGAATTTTAATAAAACCTAACATTTTATTGTTTTGCACATTTGGCCCCGTATCAAACTTTTACATGTCCAGTCACTGTTGTTAAACATAACCAACCATAAAAAAATTGTATACTTTGAGAGATTATAATATTAACTCTAGACTAGATAAAATATTATTTTTCTTGAGAAAACAGTGCATTAAAACAATTTACATTCAACGTATTCACGATTACATCACAATTCCTTGTTTCACAATAATCAGTCTTTCACAATGTTTCTTTTTTTTTGCAAAATATGCCTAAATTTTAATTTAGAAAAAATACTACACCTATATTCATAATTTTGATAATATCACATTTTTTCTTACAAAAAACCAACTATATATTATTATAATAGAGATTGTGGAAGACTTCAAGTCAAAACTTTCACAAAGGCCAGAAATACAAAATTTTGAAAAATATTTTTTTGTAGATACGATGAATGTATATTTCATTTGTTAATAATAAAATTTGTCTAAAACAGTGCTCTTTTTAAAATATATTCCATATAATATAATAACTACATTATATAATAATTAGATATTTATATTTACAAGTTTTAAAAACAAATGAGTTGCCTCAGTAAAAACTTAACCTGCACATTATCACTTGTGATAAAACTATTGCTAATTTTTAACGTTTTAATTAAACAGTATATTTATGTACAATTTGCATTTACACGATAATATATTAATCTATAAATATATTATTCTTCTCTGAAAAATATGTATCCATTGCCCCATAAGCTAAAATATTTACAGTTTTTTTTATCGTAAGGCGAATTTTGAAAATGTAAAATATCGATAAAAAATCATTGATTAATTTTTTCTTTATCTTTTACAGTTTGTATGTTTTCAACAGACGCTTTTTTCTTTTCGTCCGAAACATTATTATTTTTGTTTAAATTTTCCACGTTCGAACCACAGCCGTCTTGTGTTTTATTCTCGCTGATTTCTTTTTGTACATTTAGTTTATCTTTGTTTAAATTACAAACTTTCGACGCGTTGACTGGATCCAACGACGCTGCTTTTTTGTTTTCGGCGTTAGTGTCTTTTTTATCATCGTTTTTTTGTACCGATGTCACAGCTTCCGTTTTGGTATCTGTCGACGACGCGCCACGATTGTTTTCTGATTGTTCAATTTGCTTAAGATTATTCTGTGTTTTTTGCTTTGGTATTTCATTTTCACTTCGACATCTTTCGATCACTTTGTTTACGTTTTGATAATTATTTCCAAGCTTATTTGTATTATTGCCAGTTTTATTGGTATTTTGTATACTATTGCCAGTCCGTTCGTTCGTTTCTTCCAATCTAATTTTCTCCGCAGACGCTTTTGAAGTATTGGGTTTCGAAGTTACGACACTATTTTTTAAACTTTTTGCATTCAATAAATTCATATTATCCAAAGCATTTTTTTTATTTGCATTTGAGTCCTTTTTCACAGAATTTTCCGCTTTTTGTTTTTTGGCAGGAGGCACCAAAGAAGGACTTAACTGTCCGCTATTTTTAATCGCCGCAATACTTGGACTCATCGGTCCTGAAACCAGTTTCTTTGGATCACTGTTCACCGATATATTTAAATTTTGCCCGGACAAACTTTTCGGAGAGCTTGGACTTTGAGTCGATATGGAAGAAATGTCAAAGTTAACCGACGGAGATCTCGGAGAAAGATTCTTGTTGAGTTCCATATTTAAAGACATCATCGGCAAAGTTGGAGAACCGATATTTGGATACGGTAATCTATGTTGAGTATAGTACATTCCTAAATTTATAGGTAAATTATGATAAAGACCACCTGTTGATTGTAGGGGAAACCGCGGATTGTACGGGAAATTGGGATACAAAAACTGATTTGGATTCAAATTTGGCGATCCTAAATTTGGAATAAACGGATTCGGGGGTGTAAAATTGAATTTTTGTGCGGTGTTCGGAGATAGTCCTGGCATTTTTTCATTTTTACTTAAATTTGTTTTATTAGGGCTTTTCGGTGACATACGGTCACTTTTTGGACTGTTTAAAGATTTTGGACTCGACTGGCACAACTTTGGACTGCTACTATCACTTTTTGGACTCATCTGCGACATTTTCGATTCACCGCTTTTCATCAATTTTTCATTCTGTTTGCTTTGCTGCTTCAATCGTAAATGATTATAAATCGGTACAGACGTCTGATTGATTTTTATTTCGTTCTGAGATACTGGCACTTCTAACCTCTTTTCAACGCTGCTGATCGGTTTTAATGTCTTTGGATCTAATTTGGTAAAACTATGTTTCACTAGCGCAGGACTTTCAATTTTTTCTACAACTTTTGCGCTTGTACTAACGTGCGGAATATCAGAAGTCGTACACGTGTTTGTAACTTTAGAAACGGACTGACAAGATGCGGCAAAACTTTCAGATTGAGACGACGACTGCTCAATTAATTTAGACCCGTGACTTTTGTTTAAACTTGCTTTGATATCAGTTGTTTTCGCTACACTTTTTGTTTTGTCAGTTATCACTTTAGCAGTAATTTTTGGACTGTTTTTATTATCTGTTGATCTGTCTTCGTTCTTTTCTTGCACTTGATACATCGGTTTAACACCCGAAGCCGGATTCCCCAAATATCTGGGCATATTATTGCGCATTTTAAAGAACTTTGCGGGTTTTGGTGTTTGACCTTGAGATACGGGAACCGCCTTACTGGCAGCCATAGCTCCCTCCGTGTTGCCTTTCAGTTTGTCTTGACCGAGTATAAGCGCGGCGGGAGTCGACAAGTGTAAGTTTTTATTTAAATTGGCACGAGGTATCGTTGGATTCCACGTTTTCGGAGGATCTCGTAAAGTTTTATAACCAATAACATTAGGTTTAGACGGTGACTTTTTCATTGGCTGCGTACTCTGAACAGGTTTCACTACTGTAGAAACCACAGGTTTGTTAACAATCGGAACTGTAGTTATTTTAGACGTTGCTACTTTATAAACTGGAGGTTGTGTTTTCGTCGGATTTATTTTTATTGACGGCGAAGTCATCGTCGCGCTTTTGATGTTACTTTGAAACGATGTAGGGCTCTGTACAGTTTTTGGTAAACTTACCGTACAACTCATCATATTCGAATAAGTAGGTATATAATTTTGAAACGTCGTAACGATCGATTTAGTCGCATTATAATTTGTAGGCGCGGCGACGCTCGATGTTGCCACACACTTTTTATTCGGAGCGGAATCCGATTCTGGATTACAACTCGTTTGCTTTTCAACGTTCGTATCAGCAGTTTTATCTGTACTTTCATTTTTATTTTGTGTATTTTTATTATCAGCTATCTGTTTCTTATCTCTAGATGCTATCTCTTTTTGTAAATTAGATGTGTGCACATCTGATTGTGCACTAACACAAGGCACTTGAGTATTTGTAACATTTGGTTTATCTTCAAGTTTTATCATTTTCTTATTCGTAGAGTTTTGATCGTCGTGTAGCATTTTCCGTTTACCGATCAGATTTAATTCCGCGCACTGATCGTTTTGTATAGACGATCCGCTCGGTAAAGATGAATTTCCCTGTATAGAAGAAGGTATCGTGTAGCCAATACTTGTGGTGGTAACACTGCTTGTATAACTTTTCGCAACTGAAGTTATGCTATTATTCCCTGATGTAAATACACTAGAAATGGTACCACCGTTACTGTTAAATGCATTCGTCGGTAAAATATTTGCACTGACACTGGACACGACCGTTACCGGTTTATTTTTGAACTTCAGAGATTCCTTTCTTATCGATTTCAAATCCGGTTTCAGTTTTTTGTTCGGTATTTCTCCGGTCGAATTAACAGCCGTTGACGAAGTATTCGGTAATGTTATAGGCGTCATAATTTGTCCGGACCATGTAGGAGACGGAGCACAGTGACTTACGCTCGATTCGGAGACGTTTGATATATTGTCGGCGATGCCTGAATATTCTTTTGATTTACCGATATCGCTAAATGATAAACTATGCGTAACTTTTGAACCGCAACTGCTTGTCACCGAAGACATTTCGGAATTTTGTATCCCGCTATGCGTAGTTGTAGTGTTGATCGGCACCGACTTGTCATCGTTTGTAGTGATGGACATAACACCGGTTTCGCTTATTTGAAGCTGTATTTCTTTCCATCCGGTTGGATGATCCGATTCTGGACTGCAATTATTTTTCGACGAATCATCATTCGGATTCTTTATCTCGGATTGTTGCTCAGATTTCTTATTGTCTGTCGTTTCAGCTGCCGATTTTAATTCCTTCTCGATAACAATCTCGTTGTCATTAGGTTTCAAATGGTTATTCGTCAATTCAAAAATTCGATATTTCAAATGTAAAGGATTTTTCTATAAACAAACAACAAACTATGCTAAAGCTGTTTAAAAATATTTGGGAACTTGCATAATCTTTTTTTTCAAATCCGTTATATTTATACCACAGAAGCTTGTTTTAATATTATGATCAATCGTAAGTTTCTAGATTTATAAAAATATTACATACACTATTTTTGAGGTTATTTAAAACGCGTCAGTCGCCCTCTAACAGATATACAGGGTAAGTTCGGTTTTACGCTCGATTGATCGAGCCGAGCGAACAGATTTTTGGTCACGTGACAAGCGAGCAAATCGAGCCATCTAAACAATTCCGAACGTAATCTAGCAGATTTTTCCAAACGTCAGAATAAAATGGCCCCAGCAAGTTAAATTCTTATTACTAAAGCCGAAATACATTCTTTATTGCTCCTCATTTTAATTTAATTCAACATTGTTATAATAATAAATCATGATTCACAATTTTTTTCGTTTTTATTCCTTAATTTTAAAATTAATAGTACTACCGGTTGTTGATTTTCTCGACCCATAGATATAATAAATATTTTATTTAATCATTCTGTGCGATATAGACTTATTGGTTATTACTATTCTTTGAATAAATATTATTCGTGTATTTTTACCTATTGAAAAATTACCTCATATAAATAAACTTCGAAATTTATCCATTCTCACAACAAGGGTTTCCGCTCATTTTTAAAATGAATGCTCTGAAGTTGGTTAAATCTGCTTGCTCGCTCGCTTTCCTCAGAGCAAATCGAGCGCGCTCGATCTGCTCCAGATCTTAAAACCGAACGCAGGATAGAGATCTTTCAGAGCATATAAATGTTAAATTCGAACGTATTAGAGCACTCCGATCAATCTGAGCGTAAAACCGAACTTACCCACAGATTGTCTGAACATAGCAAATTAATGAGTGCAACAAAGAGGTATAGATATTTAATGCCAAGGCTCTTGCGCGCTCGCCTACTACTTGTGCTGAAAACATCGCTCCTGACGCACACTAGCTGCACAATATACAATTGATATGCAAAAAAAAATCATGCAAATTTTTTATTCTTACCCTTTTCCATTTATAAATGTAAGCAACGTCCATAAGCGTGAATTCTTCACATAAAGTATCATTTTCATACAATATATCTACCCTGTTTTGAGATTTTAATTCATATTTAGCCCTTATCAGCTTTTGTAAATGTGATACCGACACCGCTGCAGGACATCGTAAATATCGCCTTCCCTATAACAATTAAACATCACTTAATACTGCAATTAGACGCTAATGACTTCTGTTGTCGAGCGTCTATAATCTACAATTCATTCAATACTGCAATTAGGAAGTTTCCATTTTTATTTTTTTAGTCTAAAATCATAGTTCTAAAAATTACAAAATTAATGGCGGAAGAAATTTTGAAATATCTTTAAAAACAACAAAGTTATGCTACTTCAAAGTTTGAATTTGACAATTCTTCAAGAAATTCCATTTTCAGTCCAGGTGACGTCACGCGGCACGATATTTTTAAAAGTTATTTTCAGTTTGTATGTGTGGTAATTTAACATGGTAACTTCCGATAAATCTCTTTCTTTAAACTCGTAAATTGTTATGGAAACACTAAAAACAAACCAGTTGATGACGGAAAATATTGACATATCTAAATTTTTGACAGTTAAATTTTAATTTAATAGTATTACAACAAAATAGTTACTAAGTAACTTAGGTTCTAATTACTCACAAAGCTAAAAAACAGCAAACTTGTACCGCGTGACGTCATATTCATAAATCAGTTTCGTTTGCAACCCCACGTCCAAGAAATTGAATATCTCCGTTAAAATTAAAAATAGCAAAATAATTCTTTCAGAATTTTTTAAGTTATCTTCATTACAATGATGTGACAGTATCATAATTAGTATTTTCGTCCAATGGAAACTTCCTAATTACTTACTAGATTTTAGTATGTAAACATTTAAGTTCAAAAAATGCCCAAAATGCCACTAAAACGCGCTAAAATGCCCAAAACGCTCCTAAAGAATGTTAAAAGCCCCCGAAACTGTCCAAAACGCGCTAAAAAAAAACCACAGAAGGCCAAATTTTGAGTGCGGTCGTTTTGAGTGTAATCATTACATGAATTTTAAAACTCAAAATCGAATTTTTGCATGATGACTTCCTCATAAAAATGGAAAAGTAAAAATACATAATCAACTATTCGCTTTATAAAATATTAACAAAAACACATATTATGACAAAAAATTTAAATCGTTACTAGTTTCTCTCTCAAAAGGACACTTGCTAATGAACTTAGTTGTCGAGCTAAAATCCACAATTCTTTTGACATACATTCTGTCATGGAAGATATCCAACTTATTATTTTTCTTAAACATAAATTATTTTAATTGAAGGAAGGTTTGGTTGAGGGTCAAAATAATGAAGTTTTACCAAAATATCGCTTGTGGCCAACGTTTCGAAATATTTAATTTCATTTCAGGGCCTATGAACATGTGTATCCAAAATTAGAACAATTCAGTCGGTATGAAACTAGTCGATAGATACTGGGTAAGTAGTGAATTTAACAATTAGTAATATGTCTTACCTCAAGCCAGTCAAAATAATGGTAAATTGTTCCAATTCTAAATTGCATGATCATTTTAAATTTTTACAATTTTATCACATAACACATATTTTAAAATTTAAATTTGATTAAATCAATTATTAAAACTGTCACACTTTAAAACTGATAAACTGAAATTGATGAAATTATTTTCTTATAAAAATATATAAAAAACGTTCTGCAAACTGCAATAATTGCTAGTTACAATATGTTATTAGTTGTTAAATATTTCGAAACGTTGGCCACAAGCGATATTTTGGTAAAGCTTCATTATTTTGACCCTCAATCAAACCTTCCTTCAATTATTAACATTCATTGGGTCAACACTACTATATACTGAATAAATTATTTTATCAAGTGCGAGTTAAGAAAACAATGACCAACTACCTTTCACCAGCCATAACAAGTATGTAGTAGATTATAGACGCTCGATAAGCCGTAACAAGTGGAGTCCTTCCGTCCAGTATCAAAAATTTCAAGTCATTTTGTCTAATTAATACTAAAATGCTTTTAAAAAAATCTTACCAGCGGTTTTGAGTCTGCGGTGTCATTATTGTTGTAATAATCCATCGACAAACTAATATATTCATCGGCCGTGTAAATGTGTGACCTTTCCGACACTTCACCGGACTGCTCCGGACATGTCGGTTTATTTTCCAAATGTTCGGCATAAAACTGTCTCCTTCTTTGCATTTCATCTATAATAAGAATATGTCAATAATAACAGACCTTCAACAGCTATACTTAACTAAGAGACAAGTTCAGATGAATTTATTAAATAAATTACTTACTTTGGAACAGTCCAGGTACTAATTTATACACAATATCTTGTAAAGTTTGGTCAGATCTTATATTAAGTAATGGTTTCGTTTTGTGTACTTGTACATCGCAAATAGGGCAATATTTGCTGGTTTCAAGATACTTGACAATACAACTCCGGCAAACTGAAACGAAAGCAAATTGTTTAGTGACAAACGCTTTTTGTAATGTAATTTTATGACAAAATAAACACTTACATGAATGAAGACATTCAATGATAGTCGTAGCATCTATAAAATAGCCAGAACACAAAACACAGGTTAGGTGTGGATTCAATTCTGTTATTTTTATTCTTCGTGATTTCGGCATGGCGTTGTCACTTTTTACATGTCATAGTTGCAATTAAATTGTACCATGTATATTATGTGCCGTACTTGATGAGAAACATCTATGTTTAATCCATATTGCAGATATTTTCATGACCTAAAAACCATAAAAATGCGTCGTTAGTGTGGCATAACAAAACTTTGACAGCTGCCTTTCAAAATAACAGTACATCAATAAACAGTTAAATGAAAGTTTGAATTAATTATTGTGTTATTTCCTTACATTTATATAAAAATAGACAAAAATAATGACAATTTTCACAAATGTTGTTAATAAATACAACTACAAATTTATGAACGCGACATATAAAATGGAGGCTTCCATAGTCATGTGATAATTATATTGTTAATATTTTATGTATCTCTTTCTCGCACATGAACTATCGCATATGCTTTTTCTTTTTAATTGACAAATGACATAATTTACATCAAAATAAGGTTGTCAAAATTTTCCAAAAATACTGTTTTATATTTTAATTTCAAGCGTAAAAAATGTTAAATCTACATTTAATAGATTTAATTAATTATTATTATTAATTGTGGCAAATTGTCATTCACTATTACTCTGCAGAACAATTATTATAAGAAAATTTGATAATAATATCACTTCGTAATTTTTAAAAACTACCAAATATTGGAATTTATATTAAGTTGGTAGTTTAATAAAAATGCCCACTAAAAATTATAACTTAACTGTAGTGATTGAACATAATTTGCGTAATTTTAATTTTTAAAGTAGAATAAATATTTGACCTGTGTTAAATTTTAATACCGGTCATTTAATTTTCATTTAATTAAAAGATTTACCGACAGTTTGATAAACAAAAATGGTAAGTCTAACTTTTAGTGACAATCTTCATACAAATGAATGTTTGATAGGTTATGGCATAATGACAAGCATAAAATAAACATTGTAAAATAGTTAAAATTATATTATTCTGTATATTTAACCGTAACTGCATGTATTTCAGTCAATATTAACGTATAATGGAGGCGCTATTGTTGCCATGAAGGGCAAAAATTGTGTAGCGATAGCTGCTGATCGAAGGTTTGGCATACAAGCACAAACTGTCGCATTAGATTTCCAAAAGGTATTTGAATTGGGTCCGCATCTATTTGTTGGCTTGCCTGGATTAGCGACAGATACACAGACAGTATTCGAGAAGCTTCGATTCAGGTTCGTAAAAAAAACAACTATAAATCTGAAATAATGTAAAGTATCGATATTATTGCATTAATTTCAGAGTGAACTTATATGAACTGAAAGAAAATAGACGAATTACACCTAAAGTATTCAGTTCGTTGGTATCAAATATGCTTTACGAGAAGAGATTCAGCCCCTTCTTTGTCGAACCGGTCATGGCCGGCTTAGATCCAGTTACATTTGAACCTTATGTATGCAATATGGATCTTATAGGTAATTTTTGCAATAGTTTGTATTTAAAATATAATTGTAATGCCTATAAAAGAAATATAATTATAATTTTTGCCTTTTTAGGTTGTCCTAATGAACCAGAAGACTTTGTTGTTGGAGGTTCGTGTTCATCTCAGTTGTACGGTATGTGTGAAGCCTTGTGGGAACCAAATTTAGCTCCAGATGATCTTTTTGAAACTATATCTCAAGCTTTGATCAATGCCTTTGATAGAGATGCTATTTCTGGTTGGGGAGCAATCGTTTACATCATGTAAGTTACTTTTTTTTACACAAAATTGAACGTACTTAATTACCAAAAATTTTTATTTTTTTTTATTTTCAGTGAAAAGGATAAGGTAACTACCAAATCACTCAAAACTCGCATGGACTAAGAAATGAAGAAATTACTTGTTATTATAAGACTTTTTTTATCAATGTAATTCCAACTATTATTTTCAATAAATAAACGATATGGATTAAGGATAAAATAATTTAATTTCTTAAAATTAATATTTAATAAATAAATCAGAAAATAATTAGTCAATTCTGTGTCTATAAGAAATGTTTTTTAAATATGATAATTTTTTATCAACTTTAAAACTAGTACAAATACTAATGAAAATTTTACCATATGTTTACCTTGGAATTTCATTATAAATGACAAAACATTTTGAGAAAGTTAACATAAATTGCCCAGTCCAAATTTATCAGGCATCCCAACAGTTATCTAGCGTCTATAATTTGCATTCATTCAAGTGTCCCAAAAAGGAAATAGAGCGAAGGATAGATAAAAGAAAAGGAAGGATAATTATTTAGTTGCTGTGTACTTTAACCTTAAATTTGTTTTTGTTTTGACACAATAATGTTATCTCTATCCAAGTAAATGAGATAAAAATTATTATGAATAATTATTTTCCATCAAATTTAATAGCATCTGTAGTTAGTAAATGTTTATTACAATGAAAGCATCGTTATTTTGTGTTTCATTGCTTATTATATGCAAATTTTATTGTGGAAATGTGGAAGCTAGTGAAAGTAAAAATGAAGCTGAAATTGATTTGGGCAAATTAAAATTTGTGCATGTTGTAAGTACTGAATTTTAAAATGAATTCTCGTTACATGAACAACAAATTAACAAGTCGTTGATTTATATTGTTTTTAGATTTTTCGGCATGGCGATAGGACACCTGTAAACCCATATCCAAACGACCCATATAAAAACGAATCTCTTTGGCCAACCGGATTTGGACAGTTAACAAACGTATATGTTTTTTAATTGCACTGTATTTTTTAGAATAATTAGCTGGAAGTTGGTCGTTTATAATACTACTTATAAATTTGGAGCATGATAACCTCAAGGCTCTATTAATAATTTTTATTTCGTAAGCAGAAAGATAAAAACTTTTGCGTAAATTTCCTTTTAATAATAAAAAAGTACACCCATATATTTTACTGATTAAGATAATAATTATCGAGATATAAATTTGTTCTCTGTTTTATATGGTTAAAAATCTTGCAAACTACTTAAAAAATTTAATGCCGATTTTGTAATTACCATGTCAGATAACAGTATTTATGTATAGATTCTTTTTGCTTCTTTATTTTTTTACTATCTTAAAAAATATGTTTGTTGAAATAAGTATAGAAAATAAAACCATAGCGCTTTGTCAGAATTCAAAACACGATAAGAGCATTAGATTAATTACTAAATATGAGTGACTTTTTCCACTATCACCAAATTCATGTTTCATTGCCTAAACTTTGGCAGATTTAAATTTGATAAACCTTGCCGAGTACAGATCTTAATGATGAATAAAAGTCTTGAAGGATCTACTGTAATAAACGTTTTTACAGAAAGGTAAATTACGACATTACGAGTTAGGACAATGGTTACGTAATCGTTATGCTGATTTTCTTCCGGATCAATACAGTAGAGAAGATGTGTATATCAGATCTACAGATGTCGATAGAACTCTTATGTCAGCGCTTTCAAATCTAGCGGGACTTTACCCACCAAAAACAAAACAGATCTGGAAAACTGATTTACCTTGGCAACCGATACCTGTGCACACAGTACCTGAAACTCAAGACAATGTAAAAAAACAAAAAAAAAAAAAACCGTTTTAGATGGAAACTTTATGCGCAAAATTGTATGACCTTGTAAAACAAATTTTAGTCATTGTTTGTTATTTTTATGGTTAAAAAACTACCTGTTCTCTGAGTTAGGGGGGGGGGGGGGCAGGAGACATTATTTTATTACCCATGTAACTTGTTATACGAATGCAATTGCATAAATTCTATATACAGTTGGATATTAAATTTTCTATCTCTATATCTCAAATAGTAAGCTTTTCTGTATCTTCGTTTTACGTTCCACTTTTTTCTTGTTTTTTTTTCTGTGTGTATAGTATAAGAAAAAGAAGCAGAACTACTTGGATGAACGTGTACAGTATGTAGTTCTAACAATTTCTGTAAGTAATCAAGTAAAACAAAAAAGAGAACAATTTTAGTCATGAATTTAAGCAAAATAATTTCCACCTAAATCGGTTTTGAATCGAAATTTTCTGTTTTACACATATGACACTGAATTTGTCGTTTTTTAGGTTCTTTCAGGGAAGAAATACTGCGCTCGTTACAATAACCTATTGAAATTACTTCTGCAATCTCCAAAGTTTCAAAATATAAATTTAATAAACAAAAATTTGTATGACTATTTGTCTGTAAATTCTGGAGCAAACATTCATTCTTTGGAGTCTTTAGAATATCTTTATAACACTCTTTCTATAGAAGACTCAAATAATTTTACGCTTCCAGCCTGGACGAAAGGTGTTTATCCTGATAAGTTAAAAAAATGGGCCGGATTTTCGTTTACAGTTCCTTGTTTTACTAAAAAACTACAACGATATAAGACTGGTACGTAATAGTAGATTGTATATCTAGTGACGTAATGAGATATATTACTGACGAATAGTGACAATATTTTAAAAGGAGCGATAGCGAGTTTTAAGTAACGGATCATATCATTACGCACGAGATATGTGGTATTTTTTTCCATACCCACTATAAAATAGCTGCTGTTCACTTCATTTTCAATATTTTCGAAAATTTTTGACAGTTCATTTTGCGTCGCCAACTTTACTTCTATAGTAGGCCAAGAGTAGCTGTCAATAGGTAATAGCGGTGGGATCAGGGTGAATAAACATAAATACCTATGGAAATGGTTTGCTTTCCCAGACTAGTGTGGGAAAGATACGTTCCCACATGCATGTAAAGCAGCTATTTTATAGTGGGTATGGCAAAAAACAAGTCAAATGCGATACTTTTGTTTCTTGTTATGATTGCTGTTAATTTTGTTGTTTTTTTTAGGTTTATTGTTGAATGAAATAGTAGAACGTATGAAAAATAGAACGTCATTCGAAGAAACAATGTTTCCTCCCAAGAAGCTAGTTATTTATTCTGCTCACGATGTAACAATTTCAAATGTTTTAATGTCACTTAGTATGTTCGATCCACATTCTCCGCCTTATGCCAGTACGATTCTATTGGAACTAAGACAAAACAGTGAAAATAAATATGGCATAGTTGTAAGTATTTTTTACGATGTAAATATTCACTTGATTTTTTCAGTGCATAACCTTATCCTCGGATCCACAACATTTGTTTGGACAACGTTTAAGTGTTTCTGAAAATAAGGTTATGTACGATTTTTTTGTCCCATCGCCGGGAGCACTGCAGATTTTTGGGCTTATTGTGCTGACTCCCAATCTCGTATATCACCCGATCCAGTATTCTCGTTCCTTGTACTAATTTGCACTAACCGTGTACTGGTTGGTTGATATAGTCTTCTGGATTCATCTTGACATTTACGATAGTTTCTACTGAAAATATATTAATTTTGCTTAACTTCCCGCAAACTTCTTAATTATTAACAAGCACCACTTTTCTTTATAGTAGTTTTTTTTCTTTTGTTAGGTTTCCCAAAAGCTTCCTACAGTTGTCCAGATATCAAGCTATGATTTTATTCTAAATCTTAAGTTATTATATTTACATTCAGGCGCGGAGTGGCTGTATTTTTGCAGGGAAGCTAACAAATGTAGGGGCCCGAGGAGAGACTTGAGTAATTTGTTATTTGTTAGGATTGAGAAATGGGAGAACCCGGGTCTTCTCCAACTGCGGGGGCCCGGGACGCTCCAGCGCCCCTGGCCAGTCAGCGCCTGTTTATTTTACAGTATACTATAATTAGTGACTTATACAAGAAAATTTTTACGCGTCGCTGTCGATTATTCATCTCCCAATTGCGCGCCGGTTGAATTATCCGTTACATAAGTTGACAATCATAAGTTTCCTATGTAACCTTTTTATTCCACTGCATGCGGGAGCTGTTTTAATTACTACAATGTTGAGATTTGAACCTTACCACATGCGAGAGTTATATAGAATGTGTTACAAATTATCATCCACGAGTTGGGACATAGTTGGGACTAATTATTATAAATCAATCTACATAAATGAATGATTAGTAAATATTAAATCGATATAAGCTTGGGTAGCCATATAATACATAAGTAGACACAATACTATAAGAATGACACCAAGACGTCATCACTCAACAATGGCTATTGTTCCGGTTATAATGCAACGCCTCCAGCAATAGAAAATACATGCCGTCTATGGTAAAAACCATTAGAGAGCAGCAGAGAGGGTAACGATTGTCAAGCAGACAGTCCGTTGCTAAGTGAGGGCGCTTTGCTGCCAATAGGTTATATACTGAACGTCTTTTTTTTAATTCAGATCTATTACAAAAATACAACAGAAGCAAGATTAATGAAATTGCCAAACTGCGATGTGTTTTGTCCTATAGAAAACTTTAGCGGATTTTTAAAACCGATTTTAATTACAAAGAATGAGTGGGAATCCGAATGTCAGTTAAGTCTTCTAAGTCAGATAAAGGACAGTACAAATCTTGGTTCAATTGCTTTGCTAGGTAAGAAAAAATAGTAGATTGTGTATCAAGGGCGTAATGACGACGATTTTAACAAGTCTGAGCGTTGTTACACAAGCGCAGCGAGTGTAACAGTCAGTGAAAATCACATTCCGCCCTTGATATACACTGTATTTTTTGTCCTACACCCTATAAAATAGTGACGTCTTTATTTCCAGTATTTTTAGCATTGGTTGTTTTTAATTTTTCACGACTTTGACATTTCACTTGTGTAGCAAACTTAATATATAGTGGGTTACTGTAAACATTATGTTTAATAACGCATCAAGCTGTGTTATACTGTTCACAACTTCGCAGGTTCGATCCCGCCTGGAGTTATATGAAATAATATTAAAAGTATTGAATTGGGTTTTTAAACGAATTTTTTTTTTTACTTAAATGGAAGGACCACATCAAGTTTTATAGCAAAACTGTTTTTATTTAATTTTTTTGCTTACTAATTAAAAAGTTATATTTAAATAAAAATTAATTTTTAAACTCAGTTCCGATAACGCGCCGAAAGAATCCGAACGCGTGTGACGTCATTATGTTATCTATGGTCTTTGTATCCATGGTTACCAAGTTAAAAATTTATTATGTTTGATAGTATGTGTAATACATATATACAAATACCAACAAATGCAGACACATTTTAACATAACGACGTCACAAACATTCCTGGCGCGTTTTGAAGTCACGTGATATTTTTTAAATTTTTATACATTTTAATTAATTTTTAGTAATTTATCTATAGCTTTAAAAAAATGTTTCTTTTCGATTTTCAATATTATTTATGTTAAATTATTAGAAAAAATTAATAATTTTTTTTAAACTTAAATACCTAATTGTACATTTTCGCCCGTTTTAAGCGGGCGCTAAAATTAATTTCGTGCCCGGGTCGTCACATCATTTTACAACCGGTTTACATGCATGAAAAATATTAGTAAAAAAAACTTTTTAGAGACAAGCTTTTATTTAAATGCACTAAAAAGGAAAAAATAATTTTTAATAAATTAGGTTCATAATTAGGAAGTTTCCATTGGACGAAAATACTAATTATGATACTGTCACATCATTATAATAAAGATAACTTTAAAAATTCTGAAAGAATTATTTTGATATCTTGAATTTCAACAGAGATATTCAATTTCTTGTACGTGGGGTCGCAAACGAAACTGATTTTTGAATATGACGTCACGCGGTACAAGTTGCCTGTTTTTTAGCTTTGTAAGTAATTAGAACCTAAGTTACTTAGTAACTTTATATTAGAAATCGTGTCCATCGTGATTATAATAAAATTAAGCAAAATCGCAGGATAGTGGACAAAATAATTTGATTTATTAAATGAAATGTACATTTCATTTAATAAATCAAATTATTTTGTCCACTATCCTGCGATTTTGCTTAATTTTATTACTTAGTAACTATTTTGTTGTAATACAGACTTTTCTATTTATATTAAATTAAAATTGACTGTCAAAAATTTAAATATGTCAATATTTTCCGTCATCAACTGGTTTGTTTTTAGTGTTTCCATAACAATTTACGAGTTTAAAGAAAGAGATTTATCGGAAGTTACCATGTTAAATTACCACATATACAAACTGAAAATAACTTTGAAAAATATCGTGCCGCGTGACGTCACCTGGACTGAAAACGGAATTTCTTGGAGAACTGTCAATTCAAACTTTGAGGTAGCATAACTTTGTTGTTTTTAAAGATATTTCAAAAATTCTTCCGCCATTAATTTTATAATTTTTAGAACTATGATTAGGACTAAAAAAATAAAAAAGGGAAACTTCCTAATTATAAAAGCGTTGGTCGTGACTAATAAACAATCATCGAGTTCACGACCCACGCTTTTATAATTATGAACCTAAATTATTTTTTCCTTTTTCGTGCATTTAAATAAAAGCTTGTCTCTAAAAAGTTTTTTTTTACTAATATTAATTTTGTTCATTTAAGTCTTTCAAAATTTTACCCCCTTCGACACCCAGCATGCCCTTAAATTGCCCCCAAAATGTTCGCTCATCAAGCCCTTTCATTTGTTACCCATATCATAGGGGTTGCTGTGGAAATGATAAATCGCCATTTTGTAACGTCCGCCATATTGGATTAAAAATGGCGGCATTTAAGTAATCGTGCATTGTCACGAAAACCAAACGTGTGCCAAATTTCAGCCCAATAGCTTCAGTGGAAGTGGGTGAAATATTGATTACAAAATTCCAGGACATACATACATACATACAAGTGAAGTTAAATAAAAGCTTGTAATAAAAAGACAGCTATTCTACAGGGGGTAGGACAAAAAATATATTTATTGTCGAGACATAAACATGAGATATTTTAATGTTATACATTTTTTTTTTAATTTACAGCAATTTTGACAGGATCTCTATTCGTCGTGTTGTTGGTCGGAAGTCTCCTGATAGCTTTAGCTTATTTAAGAGATCGTTCACCGAACAATAGATTTTATATGAGACTGGATGGTAACGAAGCAGTAAATTAGAAATGTTATTCCAGTTTATAAATGATTTTAAAATGCATTTGTAAATATTTAAATAGACTGATGACGAAAAGAAGTACTTTTAACTATATCAACGCGAACAATAGTTTTTAGTTTATCAAAAACAAAAGACATAAACTGTATGTTTATATATTATATATAATCGATTTGTATGTATTTTTCTTAAAATATAAATTACAAACGTTTTAACAATATGAAAATCATATGTACATTTTTTTTTTCAACATTGCATCTAACAGCCTTTGTTTGCAAAGCGAATTCATATCGGAAGAGATATTGGCAAATCAAAAAACGATAACAATTCAAATTATATAAGGTGTGTTTGTTGACAAGTTCTGGACTGCTAAAGTGCTTGTCGGCAATACAGAACTCTTCGGACACTACTGCGTGCTTGTTGGCCAAATTCTCAGACTCTTCGAACCCGGTTCCAACAGTTCTTGGCTTCTAACAGTTCTAGAAGCCTGAACTGCTAAAACGAAGTTCAAAGAGTTTGAGAATTTGACCAATAAACACGCAGTTGTATCCAAAGAGTTCTGTATTGCCAACAAACAGTTCAGAACTTGCCAACAAACACAACATTACGTTATTATTATAAACAAAAGAAAAGTAATCTGAAACAAAAATCAGTTAGACTTTTGTTTTGTTTTTTTTTTTTTTGTCAATGTTTCATACAATATAAAATCGCTTTTTTTAAAACTACTTTAAAATAAAGATTGATGAAATTGTTTTTACAACTGCAATTTGTCCCGAAATTTACTGACACAAAACAAAAGAAAATTAGACATGGCAACTTTTGTTTTTATATTATGTTGGTCTTTTGTTTTGTGGAAATACGTATAGTAGACAATGCATTGTTTCATCAAAAAGAAAACAACGCTGTGCGTCCCATATCTAATACATCCTTAGACAGTACGATCTAAGAATAAATCCGAGTTTCTTTAAACATAATTAAAAAATTATTTGTATAAATCTTGATATGCCTAAAATTTTATTATTATGTTTAAAAAGTCAATCTTAATAAAATCAATAAAATAGTAATTTTTTAAAATTGGCAACTTTTGCATCAACCTTATTTTTAATAGGTCTCATTTGACCCAAGAAGTCTTCTTGATGTAACCCTAAAATGAGACTAGTAAACCTTTCATAAGCGTCTTAAAAATTCCTAACATATTTTTAAATAGAGCTTTTTTTAGCTGCTAAAAATTATTGTGGAAATATACTTATTTGAGAGCCAGTCCCGTAGACTGTCTGAGATGATTCAGCCCTATAAGAAAAATTAGCGCATAAATTATTTATAAAAAATTGTTACTAACTAAAATATTTTGTTATTTTATATTTAATTACTGCATTCAAAATTAAAGTTTTTGTGCTGTGATCTAAATATTTACAATTATTTACAACTACTTTTTTTGTGCATACGTATTTTTTTAACATTCTATGTATCAGTTTTAATTTCGAATCTACATTGTCAACAAAACAAAAGCAATTTAAAAACCTTTTCCACATAAACGCCATATTGTTTCGATTATTCAACATAACCTCACTTAAAACTGTCATTTTTAAATCAATTATGCAAGTTAAACAAGTCTTATAATTTTTTGTCACGATTATAAATTAAACCCCCATACATTTCGTTCTTTTTCAACAGTTCGAATCGTCGCGGTTCGGACCGCACGTAATCATCGCATGAACGTTTTTCCCACACACTGCTCAAATAAAGTTCATTTGATTGTTGGTTTTATTATGTCACGGGTACATTTGTTAGCAGTGGCAGCAGCAGCTGCTGTTCTCAGTAAAAAAAGAGAAACGTAAACATTCAGTTCGGACAAAAAAAGTAGTTACTACAAAGAAGACGGTTCCCCCATGTAAATTTATTGACTTTATCAGAAGATTGGTACTATTTACACACCAAAAACTGGATAAATCCAGTCCGCTACTGACAAGAAACCGCCGACTTGAATCGGAACTCGAATGCAGTTCCGATTCGGATCGAAGACCGACGAACCGGCAGTACGAATGTTAAGACGATGCGGATTGTCACTACTTCACCATACATTGGCAGTTTTAGACCACGAGTTGGATCGCGGTGAATCGAACGGATGAAAAAGAACGAAATGTACGGGGGGCATTATAGTGAATATTTAACCCAAGTTAAGTCATACTGCTTTACTAAAATGGGCAGTGTCACAGCATAAAACAAAGAATAATCTCTGATAAAACAAAATTAACGGTGTTGTTTTTTGTTTTGTCAATGAAAGCTATTTGTCGACCGATTGTGAATTCAAAATTATAACCATACATTTTGAGTTTATTTTGCGTGTAGTGTTTGGTAAGATCATAAAATAATAATAATAAATAACAAAATATAGCAAAATAAAATAAACTTTTTATAGTCAGTGTATTGTGCATTTGTGCTACTTACATGTTGGTGGATTTAGTTGATTGTTATTGTGATGATTAATGAAATTTGATAAAATTATGAAATTATCTGCATCGTTTTTGAAGACTAAATAATTATGATCATGAAATACAGAAAAAAAGTTAATAAAATCTGTTAATAAAAATAAAATAAAATTAATACTTTAATTACAAAGTTTATTTTATCAGTTCTGACAATTACGCAAAATTACTGAAAAAAATTTTAATTTAAAAATTTGTTTTTAGATTTTTTTATAATTGTCCGAACTGTATAAAACAAAAAAAAAGTACATTTATGTCAAATCCACCACCTTTAAAAAAAAAAAAAAAAACCTTTGACGCAGAACTACTGATGCATACAAGCGTTTCCTACTATAAAAATAATTAATTTGTTAAAATACAAGTAGGTGCAAGTGTAAACGAAGAACAAAAAAGCGATTATAGCAACAGCTAAATTACTGAATCTTCCAAAAGTTACCTTGAATATGATATGGGATTTTCTATTCTAAAACTAGTGTCAATTGGACCCGCTATATATTTGGTAACAATCTGAAAACACAAAAACAAAAAAATTACATCACTAACAATTTAGTTTCCCAAATGAACCATTTATCCTGAGAGTAGTTCTTTCAATTATCCACGAGGCAGCACTTGTGGTAGGTACAAACATTATTTATTCCACATTAGTGTCGTGTCATTTTAGTGGTATAACTTAATTATTAAATTAATTAAATAATTAAGTTATACCACTAAAATGACACGACACTAATGGGGAATAAATAATGTTTGTACTTACCACAAGTGCTGCCTCTCGTGGATAATTGAAGGGACTACTCTAAGGAAACTGGCTCATTGTTTAGATATTTTATATTTTAAACTAGACTGACCCCGTCGAAATTCAACAGAGCTAGGAGTGGGCGTTATTTAACGTAACCAGTTTTAAAAACTGGATATGTGGTAATAACTGAATAGCTAGTTTCTAGTGTCACGAATAACCAACTATTTTTCATAACTAGTTATTTCGGCTTAACGCACTTCACTGCACAAACCATATGTGAAGAAACGAACGTAGTTTACAAAAACTAGTTACTTTCCGTAAGCAGCTATTTGGACGCAATGCATAACTTCACTGCACATAACTAGTTATTTTCCGTAACCAGCTATTTCCACACAACGCTTTACTCTCATATCTTAGAAATAAATCTAATTTATTTATCACTACATATTATAAAATAAATTCCCCCGCCGCATCTGTCTGTCTGTCGGTACCCGATTTTCTTCGTAACTATTGAACGGATTTTGTTCCGATTTTCACGATTAGATAGATTGATTCACGAGGACAGTTTAGATGTATAATTGAAACTGGGCTTCGCCCGGGTGAAAATCGGGGATAATCTCAGAAGACCGATTTCTTCGTAACTACTAAACGGGTTTTGTTCTGGTTTTCCCGATTAGATAGATTCACGAGAAAGGTTGTTGTATAATGGAAACTGGCCGGTCCGGCTTCGTCCGGGTGAAAATCTGAGTTAACTCAGAATACTGATATCAAAAATTTTTTCACCGTTTGATAGGTGATACTTTGCAGTAATGTATTAATCGTAAATTCATTGCACGCTAGAAACATAATTTATGACGTTTGGTTGCTTGCTTTCGGCTTCGCCGAGCGGTTTGATGAAAACCGATTCATACATGTTATGTTGGGCTGCCCGCTTTAGACTTCTCCAAGCAATGCCGGCCAGTTCCGATAAAACCCGATTCATACACTCGGTTCGAAAAAGAGAATTCAACTACCCTTAATTTATAAAAGTTATTTAGATTTAAACGTACCTCATTTTTGGCAAGTCTTTTGTTTCCCATGTTAACACACATATGGATCACTAAATAACAGCAAAATATTAAATATAGTCCTCCGAATACAACAATTGCCGAGAAAGAAGCCCAATGCAAATCGGCTTCATGTACAGAGTTTACGACAAAAAATGTGTTTATGCCAATTACTAGAACACTTAGCGCCGTTGCAACTATTTGATTTCCTCTAAAATATAAAATTAGAAACTGTAAGCATTCTGCAGAACTATAAGTATGGCATCTGTTAGCACAATTATTAAAAATTTGTATATGCATATTACAAAGTTTTGGGATAAGAACCAGTCTAGCTTTGTATCAACCATAACTCATACATATAAAAACTTTTTAAGAGTATTCGATAGCAGATTTATAATAGAGGATTTTCTAAATTTTTGTTACTTGTAATGTTGATACTGAGACTTTAAAATAGCATTTTTAGTAATTAATTTTTTTTAATTTGATTTCTAACGCTATTAATCAAAATCATATATTTTACGAGATATATCGATACACGGATATTTTCTGTGAGATATATCAAACGTATCGAAATTCTTGTTTCGATATATCGAATCAATACATATAGCGTGCATCCCTATGCGCATGACCTTGAATGGCTATAGAACAGAACTTATAGCGCCCATGGTGGCGAAAAGCGGAAAGTTTTGAAGATCTGAAAGCACTTATAGAGCTGAAAATGTTAGCAGTACTTACATTCCGTTTGTAAATTCACCCATGATTTGCACATTGCTAGTAAAAGCTATCGTAGGAATTGTCGCAAAAGGAAGCTGTAAACTCATCACAGCATTTAATATATCGTTCATTCCACTCAGATCGTCAATCGAATTAAAAAATGCAATGCAAAATGTGGGTACGATAGCGATAACGCGAGTGAACAAAACTCGCTTCCATCGAGCCCATTGTAAGTTCAAGAAACCCTATAAAAACAAATAATTAATTATCCTTCATAACTGAGCTTCTGTACTTAAAATTCTCATAAAATATACCTCTATTAAGCTACGAAGTATTTAAGATGCTTAAAAACAAATTTAGTTAATTAAAAATAAAGCTGTCGACTGTCGACTACCCATGCAGCCATCTTTAGTATTTTGTGAAAAATAACTTGCTAGTTATTTTTTTTTGTTTTGTTGGTATGGAACCCAACCAACTTCACAATGTACTATTCGTCACAAAAAGGCGGTGTTTTCAATTCATTCATAATGTAAAACCTTCGAAATCAAATGCAAAAAAAGCAAAAGAAAATATTTTGTTTTCTTCAAAATATAATATAGATTAGTGGAACATAACTTACTACTTGTCTTTTTTTGTTTTGTTGGTATGAAAACCGACCAACTTCACAATGTACTATACGTCCAAAAAGGCGATGTTTTCAATTCATTCATAATGTAAAACCTTCGAAATCGAATGCAAAAAAAGCAAAAGAAAATATTTTGTTTTTTTCAAAATATAGCATAGATTAGTGGAGAGAGAGAGAAAGATTGCAGACAGTAGATGTTTAGCAACTGAGCATGTTATAAAGTTTAGTTGAGTTCCTGTGCAATCAACAGAAATGTATAATAATACAACCAAACTTCGATAACTCGAATTGCGATAAGTCGAATTCTTAATAACTCGAACAAAATTGGTTGACAGTAGCGTCAAGAATGAAAATTAATATTATTTGATAACTCGAAGTTTTGATAACTCGATTTTTTTTGTGGCAAGTCATGATTCGAGTTATCGAAGTTCAACTGTAATGCAAACCAGATAATTTTGTTACCTCCATAGCAAATTGACCTGCGTATGTTCCAGTCATGGTTGAACTTTGTCCAGCAGCTAAAATCCCTACTGCCCAAATAACCAGAGCGGCCGGTCCAAAAGTACATCCCAAAAATATACCACCTTTATATAAATCGGCTGTAACTGTTTCGTTATTATACTAAAATTCAAAGTATACATATTTTTTATTGATCAATCGATAGTTTGATTAAAATATTTCGTTTAAAATTTGATACTTACCGGAAATACTTCTGTAGCATTTATACTTGGATATGCTGCACACGAATCAACCTAAAAACATTTATATAAAAAATTAAAATAATATCTAGCCTTTAGTAAAATAACATTAAAAAAATTAGCTTACAATTTCTTTATTTGTTGTTTGATATAAACCATGTGCAAAGACGGACACGACGAAGACATTAATGATAAAGCTTATAAATAATGCAATTGCAGCTTCTATGAAGAAATAAAAATTTGCGTCTCGAACTTTCTCTGGTTTTCTTCTATCGATATCACGTGACTAAAAAATAAAAAACTCATTATCTTAATAAAATGTTTGATCGATTTTGCATTTAGTTTTTTTTTTTAAATACTTCAATTTCCAAATTAATTAATTGTAGATTATAGACGCGTCGACAACTCAGGTCATTAGCGTCTTCAACACAACAAATAATCCATTTGTGTATTAGAATCCGCCAGCCGGCATACACAAACCGACTGGTACGAGCTCGGGTCCCTGGGAGTGCTAATTCCCAAAGAACATTGGAGTGCAATTTGCGATAGCAACCACATTCCAATGTCCCCCCGGGGGGGGGTCAACTTCCAAGCTTATCTGAACCTAATACCAATTTGTATTGTCAATTTGTTATTATATTTAATAATAAATTGAAAATTCAATTGACACTTTAACACGTTCTCAAGCCATAATCACACGACTGGTGTACATGTTAACAACAGCATCGCTACGAACTTTGCTATTCTTAAGCTCTGTCTAAAAAGACAAATGGATTTCAGTTACCTTGACTAGTGCCGAATGTAAATACAAATTATGAGGCATTATAACAGCACCGACGATACCAACAGCTTGCAACAATGCATTGGAATCGCAGTCCTTACACCACGGGAAAAACATACCCGTTACGACTTCTCCTTGATTTGGTGCCGATACTATATACTGGAAAGATATTTTTTTATAAATATGGTATCTTGAAGCTAGATCTATTGTTCAAAGTTTGAACCATAGAGCGTGTAACGTTTATTAGTTATCATACAATTTTCTATCTAAAATCCAATTAAAGTTAAGTTTTTCAGTCGAAGCTGAACTTCGCTTTTTTTTCACATTCGCCCGAAGCGGAAAAAAATACTTTCAGTTCAAGATAAAGTGTTTATTTTTTACAATTCACATTTGGTTTTTCTGCCAATTTGAATTTATTTTAATTTTTAATTATTCGAAAAACTTACATACAAAAAAGTGGTACTTACCTCGTATCCAAAAGTAATAGCCATAATTGATATAAGAAGACCAAAGAAAAATTCAAGTTTTCGCAATCCATACTTATCAAGAAATAAAAACGTAAATGTATCAATTATTGTAATTAATACGCCAGCCCATAACGGAATACTGAAAAAAAAATTGTGCAAACGTTAAAATTTATAGACTGATGTTTTCGTTATTTTCATAGATGGCGGCAGTATAATATCGTAAGCAAGTATTATTTAACACGTTAACGACGAGAGCTATTTTTTTTTGTGCGGTTCTTGTCTCTGGGGTCAAGTGACGAAGCATGTTTTAATTTCAGCTCTTGACCCCAGCGTCAAGAATGCATTTTGTTACGGGAGCTATGAAAAATAATTTTGTCATATTTGTAATCTAACAACAAAAAAAAAATCATAAACAAGTTTAGTTAGAACTTAACCGGTATAAAAAGGCAGCGAAAATAATAGTGCATATGCCAATTTAAATCAGATTCCGATAAAATTCATTAAAAAAGTCCGTACTGATATAAAACTTCCATAACATCTCTTCTATAAATTCCATAAGCAAAAATATTACTTACGCTTTAGCAGATAGTAAATACAATGCAATGGCCGTACCGATGACTTCTTGCATATCGCTACCGATAATAGCGATTTCTATCATGATCCATAATATCAATCGTGGTATTGTTTTGTATTGTCTGTAACACATTTCTGCAAGATGGAGACCGGTAACTACACCTAATCTGGCAGATAACCTCTGCATAACTAAACCTAATACTGTTGCGCTTAAAAGTACCCATAATAACTGCAAAAAAAATAGTAGATTGTATGACTAGATGCGTATTGAGGATATTACTGACGAATAGTGACAGTATGAAAAAACGAGCGCTAGCGAGTTTTAACAGTCACACGAGTCATACCCACTATAAAACAGCTTCATTGTCAGTATTTTCAAAAAAAAATTTGACAGTTCATTTGCGTCGCCAACTTCAACTTGTTAATAGCGGGCGGATCAGAGTAAATAAACATAAATCACTATGGAAACTGTTTTCCACACTAGTGTGTTTTGAAAACACTTTTAACACACATGTCTGTTAACTGACTCATACCATGCATACATACAGATTGTATCAAACTAAAGCTGTGCATAGGGCGTTCTGTGTGTAAGATAGAGATCGATATATAAAGCAGTAAGTAAGAACGAGATAAATGATTGCTAATAGGAAGTTTCTGTAAATTTTGACGTAATCATTAGTCGTTTACTGTGGCTACTTAAGACTACTGAAATTATTGATAAAATCACAAAACAAAGATGACGCTATCAGGTTGCATGGGTAGGTATTATTTAATTACAGTAACTATAGAAAATTCCTATTAGCGATCATTTATCTCGTTCTTACTTATTGCTTTATATCGATCCTTATCTTACACACAGAACGCCCTATGCACAGCTTTAATTTGATACAATCTGTATACATTTGTAAAGCACCTATTTTATAGTGAGTATCGCAAAAAACACCATTAGATTACGTTTTGCGGTCAGTATTTTAAAACAAATGACTGTTGTAAGTTTAAAAAATTTACCTTATATCGAGCAACTGTTCCTGATTGTAAATCACTTTCAATATTTCCAGGATCTAAATATGCTATGGACATTAAAAATCCAGGTCCGGTAAATGCCCATAATTTTCTAAAACTAAATCCAGACTGGAACAAAAAATATTATTGTCATAAATTAATTGAAACAACTTTACATATTGCATAATATACTGCCCTACTAAAAGGAGCCATACATTTCGTTCTTTTTCATCCTTTCGAACCGTCGCAATTCGGACCATCGGTAATCATCACCGAAACGTTCTTCCCACACACTGCACAGATAAAGTTAATTTCGATCGTCAGTTTTATTATGAGACCGGTATATTTGTTAGCAGTGGCAGCTGCTGTCCTCAGTAAAAAAAGGAGACGTAAACGTTCGGTTTGGGCAAAAAAGTGGTTACTACAAAGAAAACGGTTCTCCCATATAAATTTACTGACTGAACTTAAGTTTGAATCAGGAGATTGGTACAATTATTTACGCATCATAAATTGGATAAATCCAGTCTGCTATTGACAAGAAACCGTCGACTTGAATCGGTACACAAATACACTTTCGATTCGGACCGAAGACCGACGAACCAAATGTCAAGACGATGCAGATCGTCGGTACTTCACCACACATTGGCAGTTTTGGACCGCGGCGAATCGAACGGATGAAAAAGAACGAAATGTATGTTGGCCTTTATTTTTACTAAAAATTTTGAAACATGAGGGTGATTATAGGTAATTGTTCTTGTTTGTGATTTTTAACTCTTTGAAAGAAAAAATCATTTTTTAAATAAAGAAATTGCAGTTTAATTTTTAGCATATTCCGTTGAATTGGGCCAACTAAAAAGGGGGTAAGTAACTACAAGTTCTAATATGTTGCCGTAACGGATTGCCTAGTGTATGCAGTTACCACCAAAACATTTATTATAGCGGGTTCTTTCTGTAATTACTCCCAAAATGATATTCAAATATTTAAATACAATTTAAAGTGTAGATACGGTCAAATTAGCTTAGCATAAGATGAAAAACATAACTAGACAGTATTAGCTCGTTCTGTAGTTACCGCCTTTGGGATTAGTAGGGCAGAATAGAAGACTACCAATAAAAAATTGGCAATTCAAAAACTTACCTTATAATATGTCAAAATAATTGAATCATAAACCTACCTTATCTACTTCGGGTATTAAAATTTTTTGATCTGAAAAATACGTTTGTTGAGTTGTCAATAAACTACTTTCATTTAAATTATTGGTGCTACTTTGGAGGCTCGGATCCGTTTTAGAATTAATTGTAACTGGAGGACTTTCTGCGTCAAAACTTTCTTCTAGCTTCTCAGCCATTTTCTAAAAATATAAACGTTAAAAGTTAAGTAATATACAATTACTTTAAGACAAACCGTCAACAAATATTAATAACAATTAGATTTTGTTCTTTTGTTTCGTTGTTGACAATATAAAAAAAAGTTAAATTTTTAATCAACAATATTCCAATTAGGGTTGCCAGACCTTCTATATTTAATAGAAGTCTTCCATATTTAAATAATAAGTCCAATATATAATTTTAAGCAAAATTTTATGTTTTATTTTGTTGGATTGAACAAAAAAAAATTTTTAATCTTGATTTTTTCTTTTCAAAATAGATATAATAAACAATCGACTAAAAATGTCTTCAATGATTTAAAATTCAAAAAATAATTCCAGACGATTAAATTCCTGTTAAAGTAGGCAACACAACTTACTGCGTTGCGTTTCGGGAAACAAAGTTTGGTCGAAATTTAACAATCGTTATATCCGAAATATGAACTATGCCTTGACATTTTTTTAAGGTTATGGTCAGGATATTAACGCATGTTTTTAGTTTTAACGTGACAATATACTTGATTATGGAAAAACAATAATATAATAAGTTTTTCTTTGATATATTCTGTCGATTGTCAGATGTTTTAAATGATAATTAGCGTATCATTATAAGCGATATTCTAATGGCTCAAAGGAAATTTTCAAAAACCGACAGAGTTACGAAATTATTTTTACAAAAAAAATAAAAGGACGAATCAATTACAACGCACATGAATAAGAAACAAAATACATAATAATTATTGTATAAAAAATGACAAACGGATTGTTAACCAGTCAAATACACTTTTCTTAATTGTTTTGACTTCCGTTTTCAAACGCATGCAATCATGAGATTAAAAATACTTAAAAATACTTCCACCCACTTTACAATATTTCATATTTTGTTTATACAGGCTGTCACATGACTCGGGGTCCATAGCTTAAGGGCGTGTAATTGAAGTCATTTAAAGTTAAAATTGCTAAATAAACATATGTCCGAAAATTAATTAATATTCATTACTAACAAAATTAATGTCTAATGTTTTTTTTACATTTTAGCACTTCGACTTTCAATGGGTTGTAGTTCAGTTAGGAAGCATTTTCGGACATAATTTTATTAAGCATTTTTAACTCTAAATGACTTCAATAACACGTCCTTAAGCCATGGACCTCGAGTCATTGGACACCAAGCTTGCTACAAATATATGTATGTTCTTGGCCGATATATATATATATTGACTTTGGGTGAAGATAGAAAAAAGTTTAAATAAGTCCAAAAGTTTTAAGTTGTATGAATTTTAATGGTGTATAACTTAAAAATATTTTTTTATACAGTGTGTTCCAGAAAAGTGGTATTGTGTACATTTTATTTTAATTAGAACACCCTGCATATTACCTATTTAATTTTTGGATTATACTGTTATACATGACTTTTTTTGACAGACATAATACCTGAAAATGTAATTTTTTAGATAAAACGACAAATATCTGAAAAACTGTTATGTTTAGGTGTAGATAATGATTAATGATGTATAAAAGATATAATGTTATGTAAACTTATCAATACGATCAGGGGCGGATCTAGGTTTTTCGGAGCCTAGGGCTTATTGAAGTCCAATGGGGCCCCATTTTTTGTTAAATTAAGAATCTTTAAAAATGTATGTTAATAATTCAATTTTTGTGGGCCCTTGATAATTGAGGGCCCAGGGCTTCAGCCCTATTAGTCCCTATGTAGATCCGCCCCTAAATATGATCCAAAAAACACACTGTATAAACAAAAATGTTTTTAGTCTGTGGTTATACACCATTAAAATACATACAACTTTTGTATTTAAACTTTTCTTCTATCTTCACCCAAAATCAATCGGTCGAGAACGCACTCTCTGGACACCCTGTATAACTAAAAAGTACAGCCCAAAGGCCTCTCAAATTTTAAATTCGGCACTGCCGAAAATATGCAATTATTGCAACTATAAAAAAAATTTAAACGTTAGATAACTCGGGGATTTAAAGTAAAAACTTCGGGTATAGAAAAAATAAATTTGCAATATCTTATTGATTAAATTTCTTGCATAGAAAAAATTCCACAGCTTCGAAATAGCCTCTATTGGCTCTATTTCCCAAGATCGAACTGATAAAAGTATCAATTGGATTTTCAATTTATTATTAATAGAAAATAGGAATTAATAATCGGTCCCTTAAAAAAACATAACGCTATAAAAAAAATTACACCGCACGTATTGTTTTATATCTCACTGTCCTTATAAAAATCAATAATATTTTCTATTATTAGTTTCAAAAGTTATAAAAATCACTAAAAATTGTATGATTCAACACCTCTTTATTAAGGCACTTTATTTAAAAATAAAATTCTGAGACGTAAAAATATGAGGAAATTAAATTCTGTAGCGACAGCAGATAAAATAACAACGTGGTATTTTGATAACGTTTTTTTAGATTATTAATAAATTAAAATTTAACAGTACCTACCATTTGCAACAAAATTATATCATTTTGACCATTAATATTAACCGAATCAAAAAAATTCGTTTTTAATTTATTTACATCCATGTTTGCACACTGAGATATTACACGTTACTGAAGTTTTGTAATAAGTAAAAACCAGTTAAAACTATTAAAACAAGTATGCAATATACGTACTGTACATCACATGTAATAGTAATAATATTATGGTTTTTCTGTACGGGGAATATCGTGTAACAGTGCAGTGATTATACGTCACTAAAAAAATGCTGCGTCGATAGTTAAAAATGCCATGAATTAAACACAAATAAGCTTTGCTAAAATTCATGCATTTCTCAAATAGGGTAATGATTTCGATTCTCGACCACTTAGTTTTTTAAACGGTTTTATTTAGCTTGACCCTGTATATTTGTTTGTTTGTTACTACCTTTGTTTCAAATCTTGCGACAGCTTTTTCAACTACTTCTACTTAACCGATTCTTATGAAACTTTGCACACACATTGAGTTTCCGTGACAATACAATATTATGATAATTTCAACTTGGTAACGAGGATCTGATGATGGAATCAGGAGGTGGACAGTTGAAAGGATGAGGAGTTTGCATAATGATACAGGCCAGAAATCAAACTAAAAACTAGAAAATAAGAATAGGTAATAAAACTTTTAAGTTAAACGGTTTTATTTTAAATCACCAACTGTACCAAAAACTAGAAAATAATTAGGACACAAACCAAGGGGAACTTTGTGTCGCTGCGTCAGCGGAATAAGTAATAATCCGGGACTCTTAACAGACTAAAATAAAAATGTGATAAATTGTTAATTGATTTTTTAAATATTATGTTCTTTTGCAATAAATATTTTATAATAGGTCATCTACATAACCAGTTGCGTAGGAAGGGATAGACGGTGCGGGCAATCACCTAAAATTTTCAGCCTTCGTCTACCAATCAACGTAATCAATCAAAAAATTATAAAGAAGAAAAGTTTTTATGAAACGTATAATTTACAGTTCACATCGATAAACCATATTGTTACTTTTGTGATGTCACGAAGGTCAAATCTAGGTATATGTACTGATGCAAAAATCTTAATAAGTCGGCTCAGATTACTACGTCACTGATTAATATGCAGTTAATGAGCCATTTTCCTGAGAGTAGTTCTTTCAATTATCTACGAGAGGCAGCACTTGTGGTAGGGACAAACATTATTTATTCCCCATTAGTGTCGTGTCATTTTAGTGGTATAACTTAATAATTAAATTATTATTATTAAATTAATTAAATAATTAAGTTATGCCACTAAAATGACACACTAATGGGAATAAATAATGTTTGTACCTACCACAAGTGCTGCCTCTCGTGGATAATTGAAGGAACAACTCTCAGGAAAATTGCTCATTCAAAGATTTTTCTTATCACTAATTTGTAAATAATATACTGGGTATTCGTAAATAATTAAATCAGTGTGTCGTTTAAAAATGAACAGACTGTAGAATTAAAATTCTGCCACATCAAATAACATATTTTTTTCTTGATAATTTTTAACAAAATGACAAATTCCCAAATACAACATCGAAAACTATAGCAGATAGCTGTCAAAAACATCTAATACTTAGTTTATTATACGGTGTGTAAACGGTTTTACCGAACATAGGGAAAATAGCACTGAATAAGAAAAAACGAAGCATCTACTACATAATATTTACATTAGATCTTATAGCCATAGCCTACTACAAAATTGTAAATATTTTCAATGTTATTTGCCCTATGTTCGGTAAAAACGTTTACACCCTGTATACCCCACATGAGCGAATATAAAGATTTTTTTGGGTGTCAAACTTTGGCCCCTCAAATGTGCGGGAAATGGCTTTTTTTAGGTTATGACGGTTTTGTAAGCATTAGCCAAATGTCTGTTTGATACCATTATTTAATCCAGAGAAATTCGACTGTGACAGACATACGGACGGTCGAATAAACGTTTGATCCCACAAGGGTTCCGTTTTTTTTTCCTTTTGAGGTATGCGGAACCCTAAAAACCGACATTAAGGCGAGAGAAGCCGCCGGTGAAGGCTAATTTGCAATATGTTTATTTAGTAAATTTAAAATTATCATCTATCAATAATATTGCACGTGTTTTACTGGAAAAACAATTGATATCGCAACCATTTATTTACTTTTCAAATCCAAGATATCGATTGATTTTTCTGTTGCCAATAATAATATTTTTGCTTAAACAAACTTCGAACTAATTAAAAATCTTTATCGCTCGGCTTTTCCAATCACAACTGTTGTAACTTATAGGTACCAATTTTTTATATCAATATTTTACATTGTAGACCGTAAGGAGACAATATTATATGTAATCAGTACCGGATTTCCGCCTAGGCCCACAAGGCCCCGACCTAGGGGTCCAGCCAGCCTAGGGGCCCCAGTGGCGGAACCTTCATATAAGCTCAAAAGCTTAGCTTGCCTTATCAAAAAGCTTTTTCGAAAATATTATTTAAGGATAGGACTAATAATTTCTTGGTAAATTATAATAATACCGTAAACTACCTTACAGATCTTCTGTATTTTGATTTGATTAATTAAAGTCGATTAAAAATTATGTATTCCTTAAATGTCTAAAATGGCTTCGAGATGGGGGGACCCCAAATGCCAAGTGCCTAGGGGCCCTGGGTCTTTAAGTCCGGCACTGTATGTAATTTCGTTTTCTTGCTAGTTAAAACGTATTGTCAGAATGTCTGTCTGTCTACACCAGCATAGCTCGAGAATAAATATACCGATTTTGATCAAACTTGGTATAAGTACTATCTATTGGTATCAAAATTTTAAGGTTTAGGGCCTTTAATCGAGCTACGATAGTCGATAGAATTCATTAAGATAAGGTTTCTATCAAAACCTTTGATTAATTCGATTCTTACTTCTTTGGTAAACAAAAACACTCCTCATTTTCTATTCTTACTTTTTTGGTCAAAACCGATAGCCGTTAAAAAATATTCCTGATATCTATCAAGTTCCGAAATTTAAGATAGTGAGTCATGCACTTATATTTCACTATTTATATAAGCGGCACAGTTTTTATGCATGGGACACGTATAGTTACATTGTTTCAATGGTTTGGCGCTCCATTAGCGTTGTTATTTGCATGACTGAAGTATCTTAAATTTTAGAACTTGACTACAGCAGACCATGGATCGAAATAATAATATTATAGTACTTCAGTTGATGAATGCTAGATGTCAGGGTAATTTAACATTTAAATATTTATATAATATACTTTAAAGGTCATCTGCTCTGGATAGCATCGCTAGTATCAGGTAAATGATCTCTGTCAAAATTGGCATTTACGCAAAAGATGTCTTTTAATGTTTCATAATTTTTTAAAAATTAATTTGAAGGTTTTTTCGGGTTTTTAGGATTTATTTTTAATATATTTTTTACGAATGTATGATGGATCAATTCATTTTTGATAAAACTAAAAAAAGTAGATATCAACATCATTCACTATTAGGTGACTAGGTCAACAATAATTAATGATAAGTGATGATTCTTTGAAATGCCGAGTCATTTGTTCTTCTTTAAAATAAAGTTCTAAAATCGAATTTCAATCACGCCTTCTATTCAATAGGAATTTAATCCTGAAATTATGTTTTTATAACCAAAACAAGTAGGTAAATTAAATCTATACTAATATTATAAAGCTGAAGAGTTTGTTTGTTTGGTTGAACGCGCTAATCTCAGGAACTACCAGTCCGATTTGATTTTTTTTTGTTAGATAGCCCATTTATTGAGGAAGGCTATAATAGGCTATATAATATCACGCTACGACCAATAGGAGTGGAGCATCAATGAAAAATGTTGCAAAAACGGGAAAAATTATTCCTTTTGAGAGCTTCCGCTGCGTAAACGGTTAAAGCTACGCAAAAATCATGTATGACGGAATTGTTCCCCTTTAAAAGTTCTAAAAAAAAGTCCGCGACAGCATATGTCTATCTTTTAAGGTTGGCTCACTATAACTTTTTTATGGAAATCAAATTTGTTCGTAATTATAATATTCAAGCGAACGAGCGAAGCGAGTGATAGTGTATTTATAATATTCAAGCGAACGAGCGAAGCGAGTGAGTAGTGTATTGCACCCGGGCGAAGCCGGACGGGTACCGCTAGTATTAAATAAAAATGATCTTCCAGTGTAAACTTTCAAAATAGATTTTTACATTGGTAGATCTACTTTCAAAATAGATGTTAAAAGTCGTACCAGAAACCGAACATCAACATAAGAGCCTTGTCCCGGTATTCTACTTTGATCTAACGGTTTTATTAGTTCACTGTTTTCAATTTAAATTTTAAATAAAATAGACCACTGGCGAAGTAATGTTATTTTTAACTGTTTGAAGTGAAAGAACAGAAAATCATCAATAATAATTATTTATAAACGATATTTAAATTTTGGAACTTGGCGTACAGGAAACTGACCTTAGTTATTAGTTAATTAACTGCAATCACAATGAGTCAATGGCACACTGACCATATTATGACTCATTTATATAATCTGAGTAAACAATCTGCATACCACCAAAGTTGATTAACCACAAGGAAAAAGATGGCAGCTGATTTATAAAAACTGAAGTAAACACGTAAAAATGGATTCTTTATATTTTAAACTAGTCTTTACCCGCAGGTTTGCTCGTGTTAATGCAGGTTTTAACAGGAGTCTTATTTTTCCAGTTACTTTATAGGTAACTCATGAAAAATGAAAAAATAAATCCTAAGAAATACTAGTATTTAATAAATAAAATTCATGTAATAATAAGGGAGACATTTATGTTAGGTTAGAATGTTAGATTGAATTATTTTATTTTTAACATTTCCCCGCGCTTTTTTGGCTACTGCTCATTCCTTTTTAGTAAAAGCGCGATGATATTTAGCCTATCCTATTATCTGATGTATAACAAACATTTTGGTGAAAATCCAATTACAATCAGCTCAGTCGTTTTTGAAATAACCTTGAAACAAACATATTATGAAATAAGCTAATTCGATCTAGGTAGCCTATAAACTGTTCAGTGTTCATACATCTATGTCGAAATTTCATTAAAAACAATAATTACAGTGACGATTTTCTTTATTCTCTAGCTTCTTAGTTAAAAAAAATAAAGAAAATCCATTCATAATAAGTTTTTATTGAGTATTTAAACAGTAGGTGTAAAAAAGATTCTTTATACCTTTACAAAAGTTGTATTTTATTAACTTAAAAAAACGTTAACAATCTGCAACAACTGAGCAATTGTTGGGATTCCCCGTCTTCTTTATTCATATTGCACTTTTAGGAACCATTAATAATTAGAAAACAAAAATACTGATTCATTGTTAAGCATTATAAAATTCCGAGATTAATTTGCATTTGCGATTTGCATAATAAAATGCAAGGATTGAAGGTTAAATTTTGTCACTACAAAATAAAAACAATCGAAAAACGAGAACAAAAAAGAACAACTTACGGAATTATGACAATTGAAGAGCGTTCCAAAAAAATACTACAATTTTCAGGTTACGTGCGTTGCTGTATTGTTATTGACAAATTTACAATTTTTTTAAATGTCATTCACGTGTATGCACAACGAAAGCACATTTTATTATTTAGAACACAAAAAATAATCCATTAAACGTTGTCAACAATCTACAACCATCACATTTTGCGAACTGATTAATATCCCCTACTGTTCATAATTAAAAATATTATTACGTATATATAGGTACGTGCGTACGATTTATAGTATGTTTACATACTAGACGCTACAAGCGAATTAAATTAGTGGATAGAAATTTCTCTGCGTTAAGTCAAGCCCGGTATATATAACAGTTCGTTAAATACTGAAATCTTATAACCGAATTGTAAATTCTGACAAACAAAGAACCAATAAATAAATAAACTGATAAATCCCACCACTCTGCAGTAGCAAAGAAATATAATAATATAATCATACATTGATCTATATGCTTATTATACTTAGGTATAAATAAAAAAAAATATATTGTTATGTACCTACTGATAAGAATGATTCTGTTACTTACAGAAAACAACTCGTTTCTTAATTGTTTTGTTGAACAAAAGGTATGCTGCAAACTTCTCTGTATGAGAAATTATTTGGTAAACTATAATTTAAAATATTATAAAGTATACCGCGTGTATCATGTCGGTCTTGTGACTTCTTGTGAATTTACATTTTACACTACGCGTTTCAGCAACGAGTTGCCATCTTCACAAGAAGTCACAAGACGGACATAATACAAGGTATTTCTAATACTTCATAATATTCATATAGTGACTTGGAGACCCAACACTCTAAAAATGTATCATATAATTTAAATGTAGCAAGATATTATAATAGTACCTATTTATACACATTTAACCAAATTAAAAAAAAACTACATAATACATTTTCATAAATCAATCAAGTAAAAAAGTTTTTAATTTTTATACTTTTAAAACAAAATATTGTGGCATATATAAGTAGATACCGGGTGTCTGAATACATATACCTACTTGGAATTATTATATCTCATAGTTTTCTTAAAATTAAAACCAGATAATATTTTAAAAATAATGTTTTCCAAAATAAACTGAAATGAATTCGATTCTTGTTGTTTAAAATTAATTAGTGATTTAAATGTACCTACTTAGATCACCGATGTACATAAACGATCACCCATTATAATAATTTAATACAGAGTACCTACCTACTAATATTTACATTGTCTATAATAGTGATTATCGATTAATACTGATTGTGATACAATAATTATTATTGATTTTGATTTTGAAAATTTTAAGTTTAATAACAAGTAGATAATTGATGAAATTAGTAGGTACTATCTTGTGTATGGAAAAATTTATTTCATTTGAAACGCAAGAAATTTGAAGTAGGTACAATGTGTACTTCCCTCTAGAATATTTACCTACTTGTTTAATTTTTTATTTATTGTGGATTATAGACGCGTCGACAACTTAGGTCATTAGCGTCTTAATTACATTAAATAACAAATCACTTAAATCTAAATGAAATCACAAAACATCCATGAGCAGAGGTGCGATTCGAATTCACGACAGTGTGATCCGCTACGCTAACCGTTATACCACACTGTCCTCCTTTACTTGTTTTGATAGCATGCTCACTATATTAACCTATTCCCTATTTATTTTGTTTTCCAGATTTTTTAACAGTTCTTATATGGTAGGGTTACTGCCAAAACTTAGTAACGGCATTTTTTGCAAAAATTATCAACCAAATTTTGGCAGTAACCACACGATAAGTTCGTCACATTATATTATTATTAATAATGATTTTTAAATGTTTAGCCATAGATATGGATACAAATCGTCTTTAATAATGAATGAGCTCATTAAAACTCATATGAATTGGTGCTAGGCCCAAATAACCTTAGCTGTTGGTGGTCTTTAAAACACACACAATCATTAAAACTCAGAGTTCAAACACTTATGTTAAAAAATCATCTATTTTATAGAAAGTTTGTTCAATTAAAAATAGTTTTAAATGTTTTTTAAACTTATTCTTTATGTAATATTTTCTTCAACACACGTATAGCAGAGCACAAGACAAGCTGTAAACTGGGACAAACGAAAAAATCTGCCATAGCCGAACACACTTTGACTCTGGACAATCATAAGATCCTCTTCGAAGAAACCCAAGCCATAAACAGAACGTTGAGCTATTACCCACGAATATACAGAGAGGCCATAGAAATACAAAAACACACAGAATTTCAACCGAAAAGATGAAGGCCTCAATCACAGTAAAACTTGGACACCAGCACTCCGACATACAAAACCAATGACCAATCGTACAAGGACGGGATACGACCGAGTAGAGAACTCACCCCCACCACTACACACTGCGCAGTTGACCAATTACAGAGAGACGGACTACGACCGAACAGAGAACACACTGGTACTAGGCATATAAAAGAAGGGAGAACACCAGTCACTGACACACTGACCTGTGAGCCGCCAAGGAGGACACTTCGACCGCTGCCACATCGCCTTTGAGAATGTCTACCGCAGTTGTAGACGAAACGTCAGGTAGAAATACCACCGGATCACGGCCTACAAGCCCGGAAACCATGAAGACTTGTTAGGTGATTTTTGTAAAATCCCATCTCTTTAATAACAAAATATAAATAAAAAACTCGGGTCGCAGTGCCAAACCCTGCCGACAATATAGTGTATTTGCTAATACAGGCCATGTGGCTTTAATACGTGAACTTAAGTTTGTTTTTGGACAAAATAAAAAATTTAACCCCTTAATACATCCCTTAAAATAATATTTTTTTCTTAATTTCAATATTATTATCAATGCAACCTCTGTACCACATTAAATACACCCTTTCATAAGTAAATCCGTATCAACAAACCAGTGTTTTCATAAAATTTGAAAGTCCGGTCCTGTCGGGCCGATTTTATTAAAATTTTAGCAGCACGTTTTAATCTTTACTAAAGAGTTAAATTTCAATTTTGAAACGATTCTGACAAATTTTTCGGTATTTTTGGGCCCAAAAACTTTTTGGAACCCCTAAATACAACCCTGAAAATGGTCTGATCGGGCCCATTTTAAATAGGCTTCTTGCGGTGATGGGTTCCAATGTGTGTACCAAATTTCGTTTCAATCGATTAAGTCTGTCGAGAGTTATCGTGTACACACATATATATATATATATAAATATATATATATATAAATATATACATACATATATATATAAACATTTTCAAAAATGGTGCCAAATTGTTCAGGAGGCTATGAAACGTCGAGAAATTTTGGTCCGACCCCTAGGTCCCGCCATCTGACCGACGCCAATAGTGTATGTGCCATATTATGGCAAATACACTAATAACAGTCGATTGGCTTTTACTGTGCTTTTACTCATTACAACATATTATAGGGTACTTTTGTTTATTTAGTTCATTATTGAGATATACAGTAGAACTCTTTTATAACGATCACGGTTATTGCGAACTAACAGCTTTAAACGAATCGTTTTCAACGAATAATTTGGTTTCCATCGATTATACGCATTTACGTACCCTTATTTCATTTCATATATCAAAAAATTTTGCCAAATTCTACTGTACGTTCAGGTCCATCCATATTAACTCCATAAACAATCAATTTTCTTTTACTATAAACGGTTCCAAGGAAGTAATGACTGTACCTTGTGTTATTTCTTAATTCTTGTGTCAAAACAATTCTACATTCTGTAGATATGTATTGTATTTTTACACCTGAACATATTTTCAAGGTCGAATCAATAATAAGACCACAGCGGTAATTCCCAACAATCCGTCGGCGTCTTTGTTTGGTATAATATGTATATTGTTAATAGGTATAACAGAATCTTAATTTATTTTTGCAAACGCACAAGACTTCGACCTCAATTAAAAAATATAGTTTTTTTGGAGATGAAAGTTCAACTAATTAATAAAATTCCTTTTTGGTCAATGACTTTATAACGGGACAGATTTTAAAATAGAATTATGAAACAGCTGATGATACAGAAAAAAACAAATGAACATAATATTATACATGCGAATAATTTTCTTTCTTATCGGCTCGATTGGGAATTAAATTAGGGTAGCCAACTCTTATAAAAATGACTTTGCGGGGAAAAGACAATTCCAATGAGGGACACGGTCAAAAAGCGGGCTGCGGGACCCAACAAAATGTTACTTAGGTACGTTTATAGTCAAACATGTAATAATAAAATAATCATAACTTTATAATCACTTCAAAAATTACTAAATACACCAAAGGAAACGGATAACATGTAATCAAATCCAGGAAAAAAGTACTACCATTGATATAAAACGTATCACAGTATATCAACTATACTACATAGGCCATAGATCATAAATTACATTAATTATCATCGGAAACTCCGTCATATTATACTCAATTTAAAAAAGAACATTACAAATTTCATTGAGGAAAAGATTTAAATTATGTTAAGAGGAAAATTATAAGAGAATTTTTTTTTGCCACGCCCACTATAAAATAACTGCTTTACATGCATGTATGCGGCGTTATAGCTAGGGTCTGGCAACCGGGGCCGGCGCCAGGGGCGCTAACCCCGGAGGAGAGCGAAATCAGCTATGCAAATTTTGAATCGCTGATTTCGCTCTCCTCCGGGGTTAGCGCCCTGGCGCCGGCCCCGGTTGCCAGACCCTATAGCTATTGCAAATATGATTATTTTCAAGCAAAGAGCGCGAAATCAGAATTTTGCCCTGAGCGCCGATGATCCTACTACGATCCTGTATGTAAGCATGTAAAGTGAATTTTGACAGGCCGGTGTGAGGAACGTACCTATCTTTCTGTGTTTAACGTACCTACCCCGTATCTTGAATTTAATTTATTATAGATTATAGACGCGTCGACAACTTAAGTCATTATAGCGTCTTATTTACATTAAATAACAACTTCCTTAAAATTAAATGACATCACAAAATATCCATGAGCGGAGGTGGGATTCGAACCCACGACAGTGTGATCCAAAGGTCGGCTGCGCTAACCGTTACACCACACTGTCTCCCGTATCTCGGAAACGAATCGTTTTCGGACAGATGTTTACAAAGCAAAAGATGTTTGTTTTGATGTCCCCTACTGTCCCTAAACGTTTGCCGGTATATTTATGGAACATCCGGTATATTATACAGAAAAGATTTAAGATTTATCATGAATGATCATCGCTGTTTAAACTCCATCAAACGGTTCTATAAAATCCGCTTGAGCGTTTCCACCACAAAAATTTCTTTGAGCTAGAGAATAGCCGAGCGTGTAACCAGGGCCGTCTTTAACCTATTGGAGGCCCTGGGCACTTTAGGATAATGGGGCCCCTATGACAATGATCAGTGCCGGCGAAATGTGTTCAGTTGGGGTGGGTAGTGCAGCTATCAATATAGTTATCGGTTGGTGATCTGGCAGGAACTAGGGGCCCCATCGATCGCGGGGCCCTGGGCACTTACCCAGAGTGGCCAATGGAAAAGAGGGGCCTGCGTGTAACCATATACCTCGTCTATTACAAGCCCCCGCCCCGCTGTTTCCAAGTTCTAATCCGAAAATCTATAAAAATATCAATTGGATTTTCGATCTATTTAAAAATAGTATTTAATTAAAACATGAATTGCTGCTAGGCCCAAATAATTCTAGCTGGCGATGGCCTTAAAAAAATCGTTATTTAACCAAAATTTTACTTCGCCGGAAACTGGGCCTTTGTACTTAAATTACAGACAATAATAGTTTTTATGTATTTATTAAATAATATTATCAATCAACATACAAATCAGAAATTAAATCTTTTCTATTTTTATTACCGATCAAAATTATTGTTATATTGTAATCAGTAGATATATACCTGCAATATACCTATCTTTAGCAACGATTTAATTTAAGATGCTGGTATTTTGATTATTTTGTAAAGATAATATGTACGTGAGTTCGATTATAATGGATTATAATTATTGTATAAGTACTTGAACATAACAATAAAGTGATGATTAAAAAAAGAAAAAACGAAAAATGAAGAGCGTTTATACACAGTGTTGGACTTTCTATAAGGGCACTGACAGACACAGCGATCTTAACCGAAGCGTTTAACGAGTCGGTTCCCAAGTCGATATAAGGCGCTTAATATAACATAATAGTGTAAAATAGATACAGCTGTGCCGTTCGGTGCGTTTCGTGCGGCGGTTTTGAAACAGCTGTGTGTGTTTTACACTATTTTGCTATATTAATCGACCTATCAACTTGGGAACCGACTCGTTAAACGCTTCGGTTAAAACCGCAGTGTCTTTCAGTGCCGTATAAATTATACCTATATATATACTATATATTATACTATGTCTATAGCCACTCCATCTAACCATAAACGTAAAATGGGCTTGAGAATATAGCCTCGAGTTAGTATAGGGATCAAGGGCATCTCAGCTGCCTCCCTAGAGGGTAAAAAACGATTAAAACTTTACAAAATTGTATTTATTTTTTTATCTTAAGATGACCAACCGTCCCGATTTGGCCGAGACAGGTTCAGGATTTTCTCGTCATGTTCCGGATAAAAAAAGTGTCCCGGAAGTCCCGATATTATTTTCAAATCATGAATTTTACTGATTTTTAATTTTTATTTCAAAAACTAATTTAAATTGAATGATAAAGCTTTAAAAGCAATACATTCTCAAAACAAATACGATTTTAAAAATGTCTAAAGCCCGTATTTCTGATCCAACATAATATATTTATAATACGAGTTTATATTTTCAGTTTTTTTAGTTTCTCAAAAATGTTAAACAGCAACATTAGTTATGAATTTCTATTTTTTAGTTTATAAGATTTAGCTTTATAAATTATATTAAATTGTTTAATTTTAGTTATTGAAATCTATATAAGTTATACCTTGGTTTGTATTATTCAACTTACTTTCTTCACAGGATACAAGCCCACAAATCAAAAACTAATTTGAGAAAGGCAACTATTTGTGCCGAAACGTCGACATTAAAGAAATTTAGCAAATTAGTTTTTGATTTGTGGCCTTGTATACTGTGAAGAAAGTAAATTGAAATCTATATAAGTAATAGGTAGGTACTTTTTTTTGTCAACTGTCCCGGATTTGAGTCAAGGGGAGCTATTGTGTAACTTTTGTGAATGTGTTCATTTTCACATTTTCATGTCATGTGAAAATTTTCACTCAATTGTGTAACATATGGATTCACTCGTGAAATCACTAGGCCACAAAGTAGGGATTTTATTTTTTGTTGGATATTTTCACTTTAAAAATACAAATTAGTGCGGATATGAGGTTATATTATGCGGTGTTTGACAGATAAATAACAATGAACGTAAAAAGAATCAAAAATTGATGAAGTATATAAATAAAGTGAACTTTGTAATTTAATTTATCGATCTTATATTATATATTCATAATGTGTTTTTGCGTATAATTATGTTTAAAAAATTGAAGAGAAATTTATTTTCAAATTTATGTATTATAAATAAATATATAAATTCATAATGTGTCTTTGCCTATATTATGTTTAAAAAATTAAGATATTTCAAATTTGTGTATTATCGTTTATTGCATTTCTTTTATTATCTATCTATAAGAACAAAGCTGTCAGCCTGTCATGTTAAGGTATTTTTATATGTGTCCTTTTTCAATTTATTCTCTGTCTCACTCTTATTTCACGTTTCACTGACAAATTCGATGGTGAATAATGTCACGTGAAAAAGTTCACTTTTCACTTGTGTGAAAATACACAATCGCGTGAGCAATCTCACATAAGTGAAATCACTAAAAACGAGTTACACAATAGGTACCAAGAAGAGTTGGTCACCTTTTTTTATCTACAATTATATCCTCTATCTATCATCTTGCCCTTCCCTGGCCTATTGGCTGGCGACGCCTTGATAGGGATATGATGATATTGCTATTTAAATATTTATTTATTTGTTGTAAATTATAGACGCGTCGACAACTTAGGTCATTAGCGTCTTGATTACATTAGATAACAACATAAAACTAAATGACATCACAAAACATCAATGAGCGGAGGTGGGATTCGAAACCACGACAGTCTGATCCAGAGGCTGCGACGCTAACCACTGGACCACACTGTCCTCGCTATTTAAATAGCCTTTCTACATGACTCTAATACAAGTTCTCGGGTTTCAATGCTAAGAACTGACAAAAATATTTTTAATTTATTAAAAAAAATTGGTATGAAGAACCACACATGGATTTCCGTCTTCCATGTTCCAAATAAAAAGCTCATGAGAAGGGTCCAGAGGAGCTAGAACTTTAAATTCGCCTCTATGACATACGTATATTGTATAATTATTGTATTACATAATACACCATTATTTTAATATTATGTCATTGCCAAAACTGAAAGAGTGAAAGACCACTGTTCTTCAACATAGTTCTTACTGATTTTTTTAATATTCTGATTACGGAAATCGCTGCTTTTTAAATTAATTAGAAGATGATGAACCGACAACCGGTCGATTTCAATGAAACTTGGAGTCGGCTTCAACAAGCAATTCAAAATGTGTTCACCCATCGTGTAAACCGAAATATGTGGTACGATATAGTTTTGTAAGTAGTACTTACTTATTTTTCTCGTATTCTGTGTATTGACACTAACTCTCATTTTATTATTGAAATATCCGTCGATAATTATTGAGTTTCTTAATTGATTGTCATTTGTTCTTAGGGATGTGTACTCACTTTGTTTAGCTTATCCAGAACCTTTAGCGGATCAGCTGTATTCTGAAACGAAGAAGTTTTTAAATAACCATGTAAATAAATTATTAGAGAATGTAAGATCGCAAGGTGATAATAACTTACTTACAAGTTACGATGCTTGTTGGTCACAATATAGTGAAAAAATAGATTTCTTGCATAGTGTATATAGGTATGTAAGTATTAACTAAAATATGTTTGATACCTTAATTATAAGGGTTAAAAAATATTAGTAAATAAAGCTTTTTAGAGACTTAAGGTTTTATTTAAATGCACTAAAAAGGAAAAAATAATATTTAATAAATTAGGTTCATAATTATAAAAGCGTGGGTCGTGAACTCTATATGATAGTTAATTAGTCCCGACCCACGCTTTTATAAATATATGAACCTAAATTATTAAAAATTATTTTTTCCGTTTTAGTGCATTTAAATAAAAGCTTGTCACTAAAAAGTGTTTTTTACTAATATTTTATTTTGTTCATTTTAGTCTTTCAAAATTTTACCCCCCTTTGACACCCGCAGGGGTTGAATTTCGAAAAATTCTTTCTTTGTGGATGCTTACGTCAGAAAAGGAACCAACTGTTCAAATTTCAAGTTTCTACCTTCAGCGATTTGGTCTGGGCGTTAATTAGTCAAAAAAACTCTACATCCTCGTTTGAACCCTTTAGGGGTTGAATTTATTTCTAAAAACGATTAATTCATGTATTGTCATCGGGAATACATACGTGTACAAAATTTCATATCGATCGGATACGTGGAAGTCGTTCAAAATTGACTTGCAAGATTTGACCTAAACAAACACACAAACCCACAAACAAACAAACTAATAACATACATTGCAAGTTAAATAAAAGCTTGTAAAAATCAGACTACACTTTCCCTGAAATAAATAGCGTAATTTATTATTTTAAAGCTGTAAAGTTTTTCCAGAAAAATGTTTTCAATTTTTCGCCTGAGGTAGCTGTATTCTGTATAGTGTGATTCTTGGTCCTTCGTTTAACGTTTACCCGACCCCTTTGGCATTAAAAATAGCGTCGGGAGAGCCAGAACCGTTTTTAGGGGAGGGGAAAGGATTTGGGATGAAGAGTGCAGAGGGGAATTTCCGGTATCGAATTCGTTGAACTCAAAATTCGCATATTTTTAGGAATCTTCATACAGATATGGATTTCAAGATTTCCCGACAACCGGAAATCGGTGAGCTCGCCTTAGATATATGGAAGAACAATATGGTTTCACCAATACGCAGAGTGCTCGTTAAGCAATTGCTAGACGGGATAGCGAGTGACTGTGAAGGTACGGTAGACCCGTCTCATGTCAAAACAATTAACAACGTTATCCATTCGTTTATTAAAGTTCAAAACCACAAGAAAGAGGAGGACAGTTTGAACGTAAGTTTAAACTTTTATACCTACTTAATCTAATATATAAATTTCTGTATTTTTTAAATATTGTGTTTAAATATTCAGTTCTATCAAGATATTTTCGAAAGGGAGTTTTTGCAATTGAGCAGAGATTATTATATGCAAGAAACTGGCAGAATGTTACATGAAGAACTTGAAGTTAGCGCTTACATTGAGAAAGTTTTGAAGAAAATCAGAGAAGAAGAAATGATAGGCCTCAAATTTTTACATTTTAGTTCCAGTCTAAAGCTAAAGGAGACCTACAAACAACACATGGTACGAGAACTTAACCTTTTACAATTCTTGTTCAGTGAACTACGACTGATGGTTCAGAATGAACAGAAGGAGGATCTTTCCAATTTGTATCCTGTTTTGAAAAGCCTTGGCGATTTGAATCAGGAATTACTTACAGCGCTATTCGAACATATCAAAAGCAAGGGACTCGAAGTTATAACAAATCTTCAAGGAAACTCGGTATATACTTGGCTAAGTTTATTAATCTGTTTTTATTTATCTAAACATTAATATGGAGAAAAAGTATTGTATATTATAAGACCGCACTGTACAGTACACTTTTAATTTTGTTTTTTTTTTGTTTTTACAGATACATACACAGTTTGTTGAAAATATGCTGGAAGTTTATAAGAAATTCAAGCAATTTATCGCCGAAGTATTCTCAAATGATAAAAACTTCATTGGAGCCCTAGATAAGAGCTGTTCTTATGTAATTAACCATCGGCCAGGTCCTAAACAACCGTGCAGGAGTCCCGAATTGCTTGCAAAATATTGTGATTCGTTATTGAAAAAAACCAGTAAAGGATTGTCAGAAAGCGAAGTCGACGACAAATTGGCACAGAGCATTACAATTTATAATTATATATCCGATAAAGATATCTTTGAGAAATATTATGGTCGAATGCTTGTGAAACGTTTGATTTATCAACAAAGTCAAAGTATGGACGCAGAAGAAGCCATGATCAAAAGATTGAAAGTAAGTATCGACTGAATTTTCAAGTATTAAAAATAATAATAAGTAATAATTCTTGCTATACTATAAGCCTAGATAACCCTGTCGATAATAAAAATAGTTGTAACATTTATCTTTTTTCTGTTTACAGCAAGCTTGCGGCTACGATTTCACGAGCAAATTTCATCGCATGTTTAGGGACATTTCGTTGGCGAACGATTTAAACAACAAATTTGAAAGCTACTTGAAGGAGAGAGACATTTCGTTGGGCGTTAATTTTCAGATATACGTGCTAGAAGCAGGAGCGTGGCCATTAGGACAGAGTAGCGCAGTTGGTGACTTTACAGTGCCTCAAGAGCTGGAAAAGGCCGTGCAGAACTTTGCATTGTTCTATTATGCTAGTTTCAGTGGGAGGAAATTAACTTGGTTACATCATTTAGGTCAAGGTTTGTGAAACTATCTATTCTCTAGTCAAATATTTTGATACTGGGATCTGTCAAATGGGACATGGGAGAGACTTTAAAAACATGACGGAGATAAGGGATAAATACAGCTTCTTTACATTTCATTACAAAACAATTTGCTGTAAAGTAAATTTTAAAGGGCAATATCTGATTGTATGATATTAAAAAACATCGCGGATTCCATTTTCAAAAAACTTTTAGTTTATTTTACTTGTTTTATTTTTGTAATAAACAATTACACGATGAACTACTGTAAGCATGTAAATTTTTCCTTTATGCGAATAAAATTTTCTACTACCAGATGTCCTGTCCATTTGACAGACCCCTAACAAACCCCAATAACCACCAGATTATGACAGGTCGCAGCTTTGATTTTGTTTATTTACGGTTGCTTTTTGTTTTAGCTGAACTGAAATTATCTTACTTGAAGAAGCCTTACATTATAACAATGCAAACGTATCAAATGGCAATAATATTGTTGTTTGAAAGAATAGATTCCTTAACGGCAAAAGATATTCAAGATACACTTCAATTAAACAATGATTACTTCCAAAGACACATAAACAGTCTAATTGATTGTAAATTATTAGTGTCCAGTACTGAGGAATTAACGGACGAAACCGTTTTAAAATTAAACATGAATTATTCGAATAAACGAACCAAGTTCCGTATAACAGCCGCTGTACAAAAAGAAACGCAACAAGAAGTCAAACATATGATGAATTCCGTGGAAGGTGACAGAAAGATGTATTTGCAAGCAGCTATTGTAAGAATAATGAAGTCGAGAAAAGTATTACGACACAACGATTTGATCCAAGAGGTAAGTTTATTCTAACCAGACTATTTAAATAAAAAGCCAACCGTAGTGCCATCTCTTTGCAAACAACTACAATGAGCTTTCATAGTCATATAGGTACAATAAATTTCAGAAACATTAATTTTGTATTTTCTTTTTTAGGTAATGTCGCTATCGAAAACAACATTTTCTCCAAGTAGTGCAGTGATGAAGAAATGTATCGAAGCTTTGGTAGATAAAGAATACATTAAAAGAACTCCAAATTCATGCGATGAATACAATTATATTGCATAATCAAATAACGAAAGATAGTTTTGAATTTAGCTTTATATTTCGATAGATATTTTTTTGTCACACACTTGCCAAGTATCAATATCATTGTTTCTTTTTTGAAGTGAATTTCTTATGCGACTCCGGACGTGTTTGCGCAAAGCGTTAAACGACAACGCGCGCACGCCATTACTTTTTTATGAGAGGTAAACGTGGGGTACGGGAAGTTCTGTCCGCCGTACCAGTATCGAGTATAGTGCAAAGCAAGGCCACGCAAGATCAACGTTCTCTCTCTTTCGCCCTTCTGCGCCATTGAACTAATTTGGTATAAAAAGTATTCACTTTAGCCGTGTGTAAAATACATTAAGTATTTTTTATTATCGCCAACTCAAATGATACGTTTGCTGTCGGAATATTATATTTTAAAACCTGTGGTGTTTATACAAGAATGTAATTTTACTTGAATTACTCATTTAAAAATTAAATCCAAGTCAACAAAATGGCAGCTAGTATAATTTTTTTTATTTAGAAAAAATAAATTACAAAAATAAAGTTCAAAAATGGTGTGCATCAACTGATGTGGTCATTAGCACAAAACAAAATATTATAAATATAAAAAAAGGAGAAAAAAATAAAAATATAATAATTCATTGTCTCATTTTTACCATGAAAATAATATTTCGATTTTTTTTTAAATTATTATTTTGTTTTTACTCTGTATCTTTTTGACAAAGAATAATACAGTAACTTTGGGTTTTCACTTTGCTTGACGCAGTATTTTTTGTTTTGTTTTTTTCAATATTCAAAGCATATTTATATTTTTTTTTTAAAATGTTGATACTGTATTATTCACGTATTAAAGTGCCAAAAAGAAAATGGTTTCTCAAATAGCTGAGGTTAAGGTGGAGAAACAACAAATTTTTTAAGTTTTAATTTATATCGCATGAGTTATAGAAATTTCGCTTTGGGGCGGCGTAAAGTTTCGAAACCTTTGTTAGGTTGTGTCCCCCTATAATCGATACTCAACCCCCTAAAGTTTCTAATTTCTAACTCAAAAAGCGACACAAAGAAACGTATGGTAAGTTTTCGCGTGGACAGCGCGAGCGGTTGTATAATAATTTTTTAATCATATAACTTGATACCTTTCGCTCATTTCCGGGGATGGGGGGCGACTGCCCCTTCCGCCTGCGGGGTCCATGTATGTCTCGAACGCGGATTGACGCTAATGACCCTTGTTGTCGAGCGTCCATAATTCACAATTCATTCATTCGAACGCGGATTAAAACAAATTGATATAAAAGTGTAACTTACTGTATTCTGTAATAATATCGGTACTTTAATTTGTTTATTCAATGTGTATTTAATTAAACAATAGATTTTTCCCAACCGAAATCGTTACCTTATACCTATTCATGAGTGATTAAAGAATACCTTAACAAATACACGTAGGTACTTAGATATGAATAATAAAAAGCCCCACCGTGAATTGTTTCTAAACATCAACAAGAGAATGACTAGGTATTAATTATAGGAATTTAGCCAGAATATTTTATAATTCATAGTACCACAATATTATTTCTTTAATTTATTATTTCCTTTGGAGATATAATATGAAAAAAAAAATTAAAAAATAAATATTCAAATTTGGATATACAGGGTGTCTCAAAATTGACGCCCGTGCTTTTGGGGTTATTGATATCGAGTTATTGATAAAAAACTAAAATTTAACATTTTAACTTATATTATATTATGGTCAAATAGGTTGCCTCCTACTTCAAGGCAAACATTCGCGCGATTTAGCATGGAAGTACGAACGTTCTGTAGCATATTTTCGTTACAGCAGCGTGAAGGCGAGCTACGATATTTTGATTCCGAACAGGTTCCCGGTAAACTTTTTCTTTCAGATAGCCCCAGCAAAAGAAATCTAATGGTTTCTGATCTGGTGATCTAGGAGGCCATGGTATGGATCCACCTCTTCCAATCCACCTCTCAGGGAAATTTTCTATTCAGGAAATTTCTCACTTGTATTCCATAATGTGCCGGTGCACCATCATTTTAACATCGCCATGGTGACCTATAATTCAGCTTATTTATTCTCAAAACTGCCCCTAGTGGGAAAGTTTTGGGGTAGTTCTGATTTCTTTCATTCTACCTGTATTTTCGGGTCCTGAATCCGAATCTGAGGTTTGCTAACAAAATATCGTGACGCAACATTGATAAAATCGCAAAAAAAGTGAAAAATTTCTGCTTTTCTCTGAAGTTTTGCGTAAAACTCGAAAACTATTTACTTTTAGTAAATGGCCTGTTTACAGAAATTAAAGTACGTAAAATTCTCTACAAATATTACTACTTATTTTTTCTTTCAGAAGAACCGTTCGGTCTTAAGTAAATTTGGCGTATTTTGGCGGTCTCTGCAAAACCCACTTTTTCGATCCAAAACTTTACTTTTTTATTAAAAGGCTGTCAGATAGTGAATTTCACCTAGATTTGTGGTGTTAAAAATGACTTCTGACGTGTGTTTTATTTGTGATAAAGTACTGGATAATGATGTAGAAAAGGTGACGACGGTGCGGGAAAAAGGTTTGAAAACATTTATTGAGTCTAGCAAGAAGAGGAAGGATGATCATCATGTTCAGCTAAGTAAAAAATCTATAGTTGAGGTTCATGAGCGATGTCGTAAAAACTGCAACAATGTAAGAATGATTACCGCTCATTTGAAGAAAGTTGAGGAGGGTAGGGAGCAAGTCCAAAGACGTTCTACTGAACCACCTTTCAATTTTAAAACTCAATGTTTTATGTGTGGTCTCGTCATAACGCCTGAGTTCATAGAACAGCAAAGAAAAAAGAAAACTAATCGCAATATGGTGTATCAGGTTCGAGTTTTAAAAGTCAAAGAAACTGTTATGAAAAGAGCAGAAGAACGTGGTGATGAGTATGGAAAAGCCATAATCAAACGCCTTTTGCCTGTCTCAGACTTGGTAGCCTCTGAATAAAAATAAAGTTTTGGAATGTAAAAAGTGGGTTTTACAGAGACCGCTAAAATATGCCAATTTTGAACTCGCACTTGAGACCGAACGGTTCTTCTGAAAGAAAAACTAAATAGCAATATTTTTAGAGAATTTTACGTACTTTAATTTCTGTAAACAGGCCATTTACTAAAAGTAAATAGTTTTCGAGTTTTATGCAAAATTTCAGAAAAACACAGAAATATTTCACTTTTTTGTAATTTTGTCAATGTTGCGTCACGAAATTTTGTTCGCAAACCTCAGATTCTGATTCAGCACTCCAAAATACATATAGAATAGAAGAAATCAGAACTACCCCAAAACTTTCCTAGTGAAAACACAATATTACTGAATTACTAATGAAATATGTTACACAACTAATTGGAGCGACCGTACTATAAAACTTATTATTTACATTTTTATCAATAACTTGATAACGAAGGACAATTGGAAAATGTTCCATTCTTAATTTTTGATTTGTGTTAGCCCCCTGAATCAAATCTTAAAAGCACGGGCGTCAATTTTGAGACACACTGTATATCGATATATTTTATCCGATATTTTGATATTTACCTATATAAATATTAGATATTTTCAAGCCCCGGGCCTCTGATCCTGGGGGGCCTCCAAATCTCGAGAAGTCCTTCTTAATCAAATCCCAAACAAGGCCAAAATATGTTTAGTAAGTAAGAGGCAGTTTGGAGTTGGATGCCCCTTACGTATATACAAAATATAAACGTAGGTAGGTCGTTTATTATAAATATTTGATTTTTTTGGTCAGCCATTACATCTATATTATTCATTTTTTACGAAATTTACATTACAAATACATCAATTTCTAAGCAGACCGGGGGCCTCATTTAGTTATGCCGCCCCGGGCCTCCGACGGACTTAGTCTGCCACTGGTCGGTGACCTTAAAAAAATCGTTATTTAACCAAAATTTTACGTCGCCTGAAACTGGCCTTTTGTACCATTTACAGACAATAATTGTGTTTATTTATTAAATTATTATCAATCAACGTACCTACAAACCAGAAATTAAATCTTTTCTATTTTTATAACCGATCAGAATTATTGTTACACTGTAATCAGTATACGTGTAATATATCTTTAAAACAATGATTTAATATTTAAGATGCCGGTATTTTGATTATTTTGTAATGATAAAATGTACGTGAGTTCGATTATAATGGATTATAAATTATAATATTAAGTTAATTGTTCATACTTATTTATTAGATCTGTAATCGAAATTTTATGAACAGGGTACATCTCTTATTTTTAAAGATTGTTGTCTTTTAAGTACCTACTTCAGCAGAACAATTGATGATTAAACAAAAAACTCGGGTCGCAGTGCCAAACACTACCGATAAAATAGTGTATTTGCTTATACGTGCTTTGGTTTTATTCTTAACACAATAAAAAATTTAAACGCTTTAAAGAGTTAAATTTCAATTGTGGAACAATTCCGATTCATTTTTCGGTATTTTTTTCAATACTCGACATGGATTCTTGCTAAGTATTAAAGGGTTAAATTTCTATTTTGAAAAAATTCCGATAATCGAAAGTTGAAGTCAAGTCTTTGGAAAGTTAATGCCCGTTTCAATAAGAAATGAATACATTATTAAATATTAATGAATTATTTTTGGTTTGCTTTTTTTCGAACCGTGGATGTGGTGCGACTTCGCAGGGGGAGAATTTCTCGCGGGGATAATAAACTACCAATATACTAAATATACATGAGCGGAGCCATGTGCGACCGCTATTAAATCCGGGCGCTAGTAAATAAAAATTTAGTTGTTACCTTTATAATATGTAGAGCCTGATCTGGATGTAGAGTGTAGATAAAGCAAGTTTGGACAGTGTTCCGTCAGCATGCTCACAAAATCAACATATTAATTACGTTATCTGATCACTCGCACTACATTAAAATTTAACATTTCAAAATTTAACCTAACTGCAAATTTTACAACCATTGGGCCCTAATTTCAAAAAAGATTGCACATAATAATGGTTCTTTGGACTTAAACGCTAGATAGAGCTTTATTTCTTAAGTTATTGTCTATTTCCGTCTACATCACTGTATGATTTTTGTTTAGGGATTTTCTTTCTCTCTAATGAGACAATCCTAGCCAACCTCATGTTTCTGATCATGAATATGTATAGCGAGATCTAATTACCGTCAGATTACCATCGAGAAGTAAAGTACATTATAATATTGTAGTTTTAGTTTTTACTTCAATGAAATTTCGAAATATCGATTAAATTAAATTAAGTAATAGAATGCAAGTCGAAATTAATACCTAATTATAATTGGTGATATAAATTTGGAAATTCTGGTAAGTCATTTTGTTGTCAAAATGTCATTCCTGTAGTATTTTTTCTTTTTTACCATGTAAATTGACATAAAGATTGTCTACAGAAATAATAAACAAGTTTTTCCTTTTGTGGCGTATAATTCTAATACAGCCTTGTGTACATTTTCCCATATATCTGTATTTTATTCCTTTCTTTGTGTTGACAACAAAAATAACTATTTATAGATTGTATATTATTATGTCCCATTTTCTGATATGTCATTGCCAAAACTGAAAGACCACTGTTCTTCAACATAGTTAGTACTGATTTTTTTTTAATATTCTGATTACAGAATTCGCTGCTTTTTAGATTAATTAGAAGATGTCTTTGAAACCAAAACGGGTCGATTTCAATGAAACTTGGAGTCAGCTTCAAGAAACAGTTCAAGGTGTGATCACTCTTGGTCATGTACCCAGAAGTGTATGGAATGACAGATTTTCGTAAGTAGTACATATTTTTCACGAATTCTAGTATTGATACTAACACTCATTCTATTATTGAAATATCCGTCGATAATTATTGAGTTTCTTAATTGATTGTCATTTGTTTTTTTCAGGGATGTGTATTCACTTTGCGTAGCTTATCCAGAACCTTTAGCGGATCAGCTGTATTCTGAAACGAAGAAGTTTTTAAATAACCATGTAAATAATTTATTAGAGAATGTAAGGTCGCAAGGTGATAATAACTTACTTAAAAGTTACTACGTTTGTTGGTTAGAATATAGTCAAGGAATAAATTATTTGCATAAACTTTATCTGTAAGTATGCATTAAAATATGTTAGATACATTAATTATTTATAATAATTTAAGCATTAATTGACTCAATATTCGTATATTTTTAGGTATCTTAATCAGCAACATATTAAAAAACAAAAATTATCTGATGCTGAAGTTATATATGGAAACTTAAACTCAGATTGTACCGAGCAACTGGAAATCGGTGAACTCGGCTTAGATATATGGAAGAATAATATGATTGCACCGTTAGGCAAGGTGCTCGTTAACCAATTGCTCGACGGGATAGCGAGTGACCGTGAAGGTACAGTGCACCCGTCTCATGCCGAAACAATTCAGGGCGTCATCCATTCGTTTGTTGAAGTTCAAGATTACAAGAAAAAGGACGGTTTGAGTGTAAGTTTAAAATACTTAATCTAATGTTCAATAATATTTAATCTATTTTTTAAAATTAATTTTCTGTATTTTTCAAATATTTTGTTTAAATTTGCAGTTATATCAAGAAACTTTCGAAAAGGATTTTTTGCAATGGAGCGGAGATTATTATATGCAAGAAGCTAACAGAATGTTACAAGAACGTGAAGTTAGCGCTTACATTGAGAAGGTTTTGCAGAAACTCAGAGAAGAAGAAATGAGAGCCCTTAAATTTTTACATTTTAGTTCCGTGCCAAAGGTAAAGCAAACCTTCAGACATCACATGGTAGCACAACATTTACAATTTTTGTACAGTGAACTACGACCGATGGTTCAGAACGAACGGAAGAAGGACCTTTCGAATTTGTATCCGCTTTTAAAAAGTGTTAACGATTCCATTCAGGAATTAATTAAAGAACTATCCGAACATATTAAAAGCAAGGGACTCGAGGTTATTACAAATCTCAAAGGAGACTCGGTATGTACTTGACTGATTTTATTAATTTGTCTCATATTTATCTAAACATGAATGTGGAAAAGAAGTATTCTATCTTATAAGATTTAATTTTTTGTTTTTATTTTTACAGATACATACACAGTTTGTTGAAAATACGTTGGAAGTTTATAACAAATTCAAGGATTTAATTGCTGAAGTATTTTCCAATGATCAAAACTTCATTGGAGCCCTAGATAAGAGCTGTTCTTATGTAATTAATCATCGGCCAGGTCCTAAACAACCGTGCAGGAGTCCTGAATTGCTTGCAAAATATTGTGATTCGTTATTGAAAAAGACCAGTAAAGGATTGTCAGAAAGCGAAGTTGACGACAAATTGGCACAGAGCATTACAATTTTTAAATATATTGACGATAAAGATGTCTTTCAGAAATTTTATGGTCGAATGCTTGCAAAGCGTTTGATTCATCAACAAAGTCAAAGTATGGATGCTGAAGAAGCCATGATCAATAGATTGAAAGTAAGTAACGATTGAATTTTCAAGTATTAAAAATAATGATAATAATCGGTACTAAGCCTAAATACCCCTGTCGATCACTGGGCATAAATAAAAATAGTTATAACATTTCTCTTTTTTGTGTTTACAGCAAGCGTGCGGCTACGAATTTACGAACAAACTTCATCGCATGTTTACTGACATTTCGTTGGCAAACGATTTAAACAACAAATTTGTAAGCTACTTGAAGGAGAGAGACATTTCGTTGGGTGTTAATTTTTCGATATACGTGCTACAAGCAGGAGCGTGGCCATTAGGACAGAGTAGTGCAGTTGGTGACTTTACAGTGCCTCAAGAACTGGAAAAGGCCGTACAGAACTTTGAATTGTTCTATTATGCTAATTTCAGTGGGAGGAAATTAACTTGGTTACATCATTTATGTCAAGGTTTGTGAAACTATCTATTTTCTTCTAGTTAAACATTTTGATACTGGGATCTGTCAAATGGGAGAGACTTGAAAAATGGCGGAGATAAGGAAAAATTGTCGATAGTTGCTATGATTTTTTAGTTTAAACACGTTCCTATCTCATTTCGTTTAGAAGTTAGAGGCCTGTGACAGACGGACGGACATCGTTGGCACAACAATAGGGTTCCTTTCTGGTAGGAAACCCTAAAAAAATTAAAAACATTATTTTGTAATTCATCAATACAGCTTCTTCACATTTCATTACAAAACAATTTGCTGTAAAGTAAGTTTTACAGGGCAATAATAAATGATAGTATAATTAATATTATACTATCATATTTTATTAAAAAACCATAAAGAGTATGTAACATTTTCTACCACCAGATGTCATACCCTTTTGACAGATCTCAGTAATCATCAGATTGCAGCAATATGCAAAATCATACATCTGTCTGTGACACTTTTTCTTTATTTACGGTTGCTTTTTGTTTTAGGTGAACTGAAATTATCCTACCTGAAGAAGCCTTACATTATAACAATGCAAACGTATCAAATGGCAATAATATTGTTGTTTGAAAGAACTGATTCATTAACGGCAAAAGATATTCAAGATACACTTCAATTAAACAATGATTACTTCCAAAGACACATAAACAGTCTAATCGATTGTAAATTATTAGTGTCCAGTACTGAGGAATTAACGGACGAAACCGTTTTAAAATTAAACATGGACTATTCGAATAAACGAACCAAGTTCCGTATAACAGCCGCTGTACAAAAAGAAACGCAACAAGAAGTCGAACATACAATGAATTCCGTCGAAGATGACAGAAAGATGTATTTGCAAGCAGCTATTGTAAGAATAATGAAGTCGAGAAAAGTATTACGACACAATGCTTTGATCCAAGAGGTAAGTTTATTCTAACCAGACTATTAAAAAAGCCAACCGTAATGCCATATCTGGGCAAACAACTACTATGAAGCTTCAGTAACATTAATTTTGTATTTTCTTTTTTAAGGTATTGTCGCAATCGAAAACAACTTTTTCTCCAAGTATTACAATGATCAAAAAATGTATCGAAGCTTTGATAGATAAACAATACATTGAAAGAACTCCAAATTCATCCGATGAATACAGTTATGTTGCATAAACAAATGACGAAACATAGTTTGAATTTAACTTTATTTTATTTCGATAGATAATTTTTTTTGTCGCACACTTGCCGACTGTCACTATAATTCTTTCTTTGAAGTGAATACTTCTTAAGCGACTCCGGACGCGTTGCAAAGCATTAAAGGATGACGCGCGCACCCCACTATTTTCTATGAGAGGTAGACGCGGGATACCGCCATACCAGTATCGAGTAGTGCATCGCCAGGCCACACAAGATCAACGTTCTCTCTCTCTCTTGCTCTTCTACGCCATTTAATTAATTCGGTGTAAAAAGTATTCACTTCAATCGTGTGTAACGATACACACAGTATTTTTTTGTTATCCTCAACTCAAATGAAACGTTTGCTGTCAGAATAATATGTTTTAAAGCCTGTGGTGTTTATACAAGAATGTAATTTTACTTGAAATCATTTAAAAATTAAATCCAAGTCGACAAAATGGCAACTAGTTGTTATTTATAATAATTGTCTCCTCATTTTTGTTCCATGCAAATATTATTTCGATTTTTTACTTCCCACCTCTACTATGGTAGGGAAGTAATGGATTCAGTCCGAAAACAATATTTCGAGATTTTAACAGATTTTCACGTTTTGAGACCCTAGCAATCGTTTAAGATCATTTTCTGACTGATGTCTGTATGTGTGTGTGTGTGTATGTGTGTATGTGTGTGTGTGTGTATGTGGTCAATTTTTCGCCTTCGATATCTTAAGAACGGAACAACATACGGGCATGCCGATTGTTCTATTGTGTTTATCAGCCTTTAACTTAGATCTGATTAGATTTTGAGTCAAATCGGTTCAGTGGATCCTGAGATATTCAAAAAAACGTCCTCAATGTCACGTATTAACATAGGTAAAAAAAAATATAAATGAATTCTAGATGTTATAATATGAAAAAAATGTAAATATTTTTTTTCTCTAAAATGTATAGTTTTCGAGAAAAAAAATATTTTACTAAAAAAAATAAAAATTGTACGTAAATCAAGGTAACCATGATTTTTGCTATATTAAGCTAGCCATCAATAGATCACCAAACAAAAAAGAGGGCCATGCTTTTTTCAAAGAATAAAAATTAAATTGTGTTTTAAAGACCACCAACAGCTAAGGTTATTTGGGCCTAGTCAAAGAATAAAAAAAAGAGTGTTTATTTTTTGCGAATATTTACTAGGTGGGAAGTATAGGACTGGTCATCAGTCGAATTTTTTTTATTATGTTTCTACTCTGTATCTTTTTAACAAAGAAGCATACAATTATTTGGGTTTTCACTTTGCTTAAAGCAGCATTTTTTGTTTTGTTTTTTAATATGCTAGGTATATTTATAATTTTGAAAAAAATGTTAATACTGTATAAACACTAGGTACAGTGTTGATTGCTTTGTTCTCTTTCCCAGTGTAGTTCAGTGTAAGAACGGACAAATGTCTTTACACCTCAATGACATTTCAGAACTAACGCAGTTCGATAAGCTGTAACATTTATGAAATAATTGTGTACTTTAAGGTTGTTAACTTAAAATTTATCAATGAAACTAGGGCAAGGGATAAACAAAACTCACCTATCAGATTATAATCAGATCTTTTGAACTGTGAGTGTGAGGAATAATTGACATGCGTGATTAGTTCCGATTTTAGACGCAAGATAGAATAGCTGCAAAAGTCAATACCATACAGAACTAATGTTTTTTACTACACCGGTAAAGTGAACAAAACTTAAATATAAAATATTGTTATGTGTCAATTCTTAGAGGTTTATTTTGTAATTTACTAATGCTAGTAAAATAACACGTCTTTTGTTTTTTAATTTAAAATGGCTGCTAGTGTTGCGACCACAAATTCGATGGTGCCGTCGAACATTAATAACTGATTCTCAAGCACAAAGTAATACGTATTATCATTAATTCATTTATTCTGTTGCTGCATATAAAATAAGTAATTTTTATTGTAATATAGACCTTGTAAATTAAATTATATTTTAATTGTAAACCCGTAAATTGTTTTTTTATTTAGTTTTTAGGGTTCAGTCAAGTTTTGTTTCTGATAAATCTCATCGCTGAGAGTGTATCAAAACACTAAACTTTTGAGACCCAATACGAAGTGCAAAAAGTTGACGTTATGTAAATTAATTTTTCACAACGCCGTTATTGAAATTTCGATTTTCGGTACCTGTTTAGTACGTTGAAACTTTTTAGGTTGTCAGTTTTCTCTGTTTTTTTAACGTTGTTAAAGAGAGAAATAGAGCGATTGAGTCGCGCCAACTTCAATTCGCATATTATATACTCGAAAACGTCAAAATGATAGACATAACCTAACATAAATTTCACATGGATCTGACAGATCTAATATTTTTGCGCGCCCAAATTGCAGGTATCTCAAATCGAATTTAGTTGTGATATATAATATGCATTTACTCGGAACGAATCACAGCGAATACGACGCGTGTGAATTGCTGTCCTCGTTCCTCAGGTAGCAAACTTCACACTAGTTGCAAACGCTGTGTGTTTCGTCCCTTGTAATGCACACTATTTACATAACAGCATGGTTTAAAACGAAAATTTAGAGTAGAGTAAAGATGCCCATGCAATGCAAGAAATAAACTTCTGATTAACAGTTTCGATCGACTTGGACTCTCGACTTAGGTGGGAGTTAATAATAATAACATCATTCTCTTCCTAAAGAAACACTAGTCTTAAAATATTTAATGGTAAAAAATAATACTATTTTAAAATGTTTCTATCACAGTTAAATTTAAACTGTATTTTAATTTTCTATTTCAGTTTATAAATAAATAAACAACGGGTAAATTTTTGCCGTTATTTTTAACTACTCATTTACTGGAAATGTGTAGTTTCTGGCAAACCTAATCAGGTGTTCATTATATGTGTCGAATGAAATTGGTCGGGATTCGATATCATTATTTGTTCTCGAGATTGCGAGCTGAAAAAAAAATTCACAAACGTACGTACACACACACAAACATCTCTCTAAAAACAGCAGATTCGAACCCATTACAATAACTTCCAATTGGAAGTTAATAAATACCAAAAAAAATTGTGGTTTGAGAATAGCCGAGCGTGTAGCAATGCTGTTGTTTACATGGCGTTGCTATGGTTCCTCTATTACAAGTCCCAGTTCCTGGGTTCTAGCCCGAGAACTGGTAAAAGTGTCAATTGGATTTTCAATTTATTATTAAAAAAAAATAATGAATTGAAAATATAAATTGGTGCTAGGCCCAAATAACCTTAGCTGTTGGTGGTCTTTAAAACAAAATTTAAAAAAAAATCGTTTTTTTGTCAAATTGCAACTTAATTGTGTCTTCTCTTTAATTTCAGTAAATCTGGATCAATATCTATGTTTGAATCTTGATCTTCATTTTCTAGTAAATCTTGATTTTCTGAAACTTTCAAATCTTGGTCGACAAGTGATTGAGACAAATTATAAACAATTTTGTAGTCTCTGAATATAGGATTTTTTGTCGAATCCATGTCCAACTTTTCTTGAATGTCCGCTATTGAATTATCTCTCATCAATATATTTTCATTTAATAAACTATTTTGTTCAGAACTATTGTGATTATTAATTTCAGATATTGTATCACTATTCGATTCTAAATTTGAAATCGATCTATCGAAAATTCTCGCATTCATTCTGCTCTGATCTGTTTTACAGTTGTCCAATCGAAGTGTATTATTATGACAATGAATTTCGTTAGGATTTATTGAAATCATACTCGTATCGATATGATCCAAGATTCTACTCGAATCCAAATTCGGATATGTTCCGTCTAATATATTGTTTTTTTGAATGTTGGTGTCCGAATGAGTTGTCATTGTGTTTTCTAATAATTTATTGCTATTTATTGAAATAGTGTTGCAAGGTATATTAGTATAAGCTGGAAATGCAGGCCAATCCAGTCCAAGAAATAAATTATTTTGCGACGGAGAGAAAGCTTCAAGTGTTGCACGAGTCGTCATCGGTTCGTTGCTTGAAAATAATAACGGAGATTCCAAAGGTGAACTGCAAACTAGAAAACAAACAATGAAAAGCTTGTTAGAGGCAAAATACTATAAGAATGACACACTCAACAACGATTGTTCCGGTCTCCACCCACTTGAATTCATATACACCGACACATCGTTTATGGTAAAAACCATTAGAGAGCATCAGATAGGGTAACGATTGTCAAGCAGACAGTCCATTGCTAAGTGGGTGGTGTGCTGCTGCCAATAGGCTGATGACGCCACTGTGTCATTCTAAGAGCAGTCGGGCTCTACTTAAACTCCTACACGCCGTCTATGGTAAAAACCATTAGAGAGCATCAGATAGGGTAACGATTGTCAAGCAGACAGTCCATTGCTAAGTGGGTGGTGTGCTGCTGCCAATAGGCTGATGACGCCACTGTGTCATTCTAAGAGCAGTCGGGCTCTACTTAAACTCCTACACGCCGTCTATGGTAAAAACCATTAGAGAGCATCAGATAGGGTAACGATTGTCAAGCAGACAGTCCATTGCTAAGTGGGTGGTGTGCTGCTGCCAATAGGCTGATGACGCCACTGTGTCATTCTAAGAGCAGTCGGGCTCTACTTAAACTCCTACACGCCGTCTATGGTAAAAACCATTAGAGAGCAGCAGAGAGGACAACGGTTGTCAAGCAGACAATCTGTTGCTAAGTACCAATAGGCTAATGACGTCACTGTATCATTCTAAGAGTAATCAGGCTATGTTTGTTAGTATCCAAATTTAATAATTAATAAACTTGGGTCATTAGTAGAGTAATATGGGCACTTTAGAACAATGAGGTTAGAAATCTTGCCACAAACAAAGTGGCGTTTATTTTATTTCCATACGGTAAGTATTTACAGAGATATAAATTTTTGAATTTTAATACCTGCTTACGTCACTAACGTCGTTCGCGTTAACTAGTGCGCATTGTTATAAGCGCATAGATGTTAGTGACGTCAATATTTTGTTTTAATATAAGACAAATGATACTCAAATTATTTACCCGGTATAGAAATTAAGTTTGACATTGCATTTGGCATAATGGCATTTTGATGATTTTGCATGTTTGGATGTTTTGCCATTCCTGCATTATTTTTCTCTTGTTTTCTCCATTTTGCACGCCTATTTTGAAACCATACTTGTACCCTGGCTTCGGTCAGATCAATTCTCATTGCGAGCTCTTCGCGAAAAAATACGTCTGGGTAATGCGTCTTGTGGAACGCCCTTTCCAATTCTTCGAGTTGATAATTCGAAAAAGTAGTTCTGCAAATTTGAAATTAAACAATACAGGGTGATTCATAATATGTGCGCAGGACTTCAGGATGTGATAGCTCGTTCAAAAATATGAAAAAAAGTTCCTATTAACATGGGTCCGCAAAAGCACCGTTTTCGAGATACAGGGTGTTAAAGTTGAAGAAAAAAATTTCGTTTTTTGCTTATATCTGAAGAACGGTTTGAGGTACAAAGTTAAGTTGCCGCACACATTTTCTACCTTAAAATTGCTTTGTTTTTTTGAAGTTAATTTTTTATGGTTATTAATTGTTTCCATGTTGACATAAATTTTGTGCTTAAAAAAAATCATGTTTTTAATCCTAAAATGCTCTTTTTCTCGGAAACGATTGACTGTAGCGCTTCAAGACAAGAGTACCTTTTTTGTGTAGAATATCTCGACGGTTCCAAAACGCGTTTCAAAATTAATTTTTTTGCAGTGGCGTAGAAGTTAGGGGAAAAAATACCCTTCAATCCTTCAAAATCTCCACCACTGGTAACAAAAAAAAATTTTTTCGTAAAAAAAAACAAAGCAATTTTAAGGTAAAAAATGTGTGCGGCAGCTTAACTTTGTACCTCAAACCGTTCTTCAGATATATGCAAAAAACGAAATTTTTTTCTTCAACTTTAACACCCTGTATCTCAAAAACGGTGCTTTTGCGGACCCATGTTAATAAGAACTTTTTTTCATATTTTTGAACGAGTTATCACATCCTAAATCCTGCTCACATATTATGAATCACCCTGTATAACTAGCTTGTGTCTACCCGTCGATGACGGGGCAAAGTCTATAGATGGATTCAACATTAAAATATACAGGGGGGCTTAGAGGGCTAATAGCCCAGGGCGGCAAGTTCATAGGGGCGTAGCTAGGATCATCGGTGCTCCTGGCAAGATTCTGATTTCGCATTCCTTGTGCGCCCTCTTGGGGTTAGCGACCCTGGGGCGGGTCCCGGTTGCCAGGCCCTAGCTGCTTGTGTTTTAAACTGATGATAAAGTATCTTTTGGAAACTGAAATTTAGTTAATATTTCGACTAAAATAAATTCCCTTTCCCTCCCAAGTTTATAAATTGGAGCGCTGCAGATAGGGGCAGCGTAACAATTTAAATTTAAAAAATTAGAACCTGTAGCGTCGTTGTTTTCTTTTTGTGGCATTCCCAGTCGACTGAGGAGAATTTGGTTCTTGGTCTTGATTTAAACCGAAAAGATTTTCGTCAGTCGATGTCGATGGACCAGACAAAAGAGAATCACTATAGCCTGTAAAATAATTACGGTTCGTTATTTAATATTCATTTCACATTTCGTCTAAAACTGCTGTAGACATTCTCAAAGGCGATGTGGCAGCGGTCGAAGTGTCCTTTTTGGCAGCTCACAGGTCAGTGACTGGTGTCCTCCCTTCTTTTATGCTCAGTACCAGTGTGTTCTCTGTTCGGTCGTAGTCCGTCTCTGACCTGTGAGCCGCCAAGGAGGATACTCCGACCGCTGCCATATCGCATTTCACATTTGTTTCAATAAAGTAGGCACATTAGAAAAAGTTTTCGACAAATTCTCAAAGAAATTGTTTTATTATCAGCTATTTGTAACGTAGATTCCAACCCTAATAAAATGTGGGAATGTCGTATTGAAATAGAAATGTCGAGGGTACTTTTTGACAGACTCTCGTATGTAAACAAGATGCATTCAATCAAAATTGAATTAGTATTTTTATTAAGTTAAGCTCAAACAAAATTCAATTTAATTTTCAAATGAACCTAATTAGATCAAGAAAGCAGCTCGGAGGCACTTATTCAATTATATATTTATAATAAGGGGCTGGGTTTATTCCGCGTTAATGTGCGTACTTAATAAAGTTAAAACAGTTGAATAGCAACTGTTTGATGTATTTTATATTGTTTTGATTATCGTTTGTTTCGCACGTGTTTCTGCGAAACTTTGTTGCTGACTGAATAAAGAATCTTACACGAAATTTTTACTGGTGATTTATTTATTTGTATATTTTGATTAAAATATGAAGTCGTATATTTTTGATAAATTTAACGTTTTATTAAAAATTAGAATTTAAAAGACATGTTCAATTAATTACAAAAGTGGTAATAATATAATTTATTATTTTTTATTATTATAAAATTTTAAAAATCTACATAGTGCGACACAGTGGAAATATAGTTTCAGTGACGTCACAATGGTTAAGGAGCTTGGAAATTGCGTCATAGCGCCTAGTTATTGTAATTTAAAATAGTTTATCTGCAGACTAAAAAATATTATGCTAATTTTATTATTTTTTTTCTTATGAAATAATCGACCCGATTCTATTAATTTTTAATGGCGTTATATCATCGCTATTTTAAATTTTAACGCTTTAAGTACCTAAACTTGTATAGTCAAATATTACAAAACGTTTTTTCGTTCATTTTATATTACTCTAATCTATAAATCTTTCAAAATAATTAAATGAATTAAAGATTTTTTGCCATACCCACTATAAATAGCTGCTTTACATGCATGCATGTGTACATGTAAAGTGACTTTTGACAGGCCGGTGTACGAGAACGTATCTTTCCCACACTAGTGTGGGAAAGCAACCATTCCCATTGTGATTTATGTCGCCCTGATTCGTCCGTCATTATCTTTTTTAAAATACTGAAAATGAAATGAAAAACAGCTATTTTATAGTGGGTATATGGCAAAAATACCATATATATCTCGTGCGTAATGATATTTTATGACTCGTGTGACTGTTAAAACTAGCTATCGCTCGTTTTAACATAATGTCACTTACTCGTCAGTAATATAGCTCATTACGCAACTAGATATACAATCTACTAATGTAATCTAAATTCTAAAAATACTTACTATATTTAGGGGTTGAAAAATTATGTAAATGTATATTAGGAGAATCACTATTAGTAGCTGTTAAATTACTTAGCAAACCATTTATAGTATAACTAGTTATATTATTTTGCCGCGACTCGTTTAAATTTGAAAGATCACTGTTATCTGTAACTGAATTATTTGATTTTAAATCCATTGTTACAAATCACAACAATCGATAAGTATAAAATAAAAATATTGTTATCCAATGTTCCGGGAAAAATCAACTGTAGGCATAATACAAATAATTTTATCTGATTTTATTTTTATTAGAATTCAGATATACTGAAATATAATGTATTAACATATATTTTACGGAAATACTAAAAAGTAATATAGACACAAATGTAGACAAAAAGAATACATAATAACGCGTACTTTCAAACAAATTTATTTCAATATTTACTTTCTTGTGATATAACAAATCATGCGCATTTCGTTACAGCTACCTGACGCATACAAGATGAATTAGGAAAATGGAAAAGTGTGTTTTCCTTCATTTATTTATTGAAGAAAAATACGCTTTTATATTTTTTCTCTTTAGTAAATATAGAAGATTTTTTGAGGCCATCTACTGTCAGGAATATCTGGGCGTTGTTGTACTATTTAATAATAATGAATTAAGTCTTCATGGTTTCCGGGCTTGTAGGCCGTGGTCCGGTGGTATTTCTACCTGACGTTTCGTAGACATTCTCAAAGACGATGTGGCAGCGGTCGAAGTGTCCTCCTTGGAGCCGCCAAGGAGGACACTTTGACCGCTGTCACATCGCCTTTGAGAATGTCTACGAAACGTCAGGTAGAAATACCACCGGACCACGGCCTACAAGTCCGGAAACCATGAAGACTTGGAACAATGCCGGCCGTGAAAGCTTGCACATTTGGATAATAATGAATTAATTAAAATTAAGTTAAATTAATTGTTCTTATAATTGGAGCCAAACCGTCACTGTTGGCAAATATAAAAATTATTCCTACATGTTAGCGTTCCTACTGCTGAGTCACTAGTCGCATGTAAAAGGCTGCGTTTATTGGGTCACTCCGTGTACTCCGTGCGCACGACCCAAACTCAATGTAATCGCCTATCTCATGGTTTGAGACGCGGTTATAGATTCAGCTTGCTCCGAACTCGAAGTTTTGGGCGTATGTGGATGTACAATTTTTAAGGAATTCTTCCTTCATTATAATAATTATACCTAATAAAAATGCGATTTTATTCCGAAATAAAAATATACAAAATTTAGAAAAGAAAAACGCGAGAATGTTCCAATTCAACTTAGCTATCACCCACTCTATATTTTCAATTTATTATTGTTTTACTTTTCCGTGTTCCGTAAGGAAATGTATGGCGATAAGATCGAAACATCATGGCCGAGATAAGACCAGATTCCAATTGGACAACCCTAAAAGTTTATTATTTTCCACATGGAGGCTGTACGTGCGCGGTGCGTGTCTCTTGTCTGTCTTGTCGACTTTTCTTTCGTTCACAATAACTTCTATAAACATGACCAATTTGAAGAGTTTTCTTATAAAATAAATGTATCAGTAGGTAATTGTACACCAAGCGTTTTGACTTTTAGACTTTGGTATACTTAATATAATTTCTTTCCCGCAACACAAAGGTGCCAGTGAACGAAACAGTTCTTCGGACATGTTTCTTGGAAACATGTCCATGTTTATTCCGTCCTATCCAAGCAATCATTTTTTCTAAGTCAACCAGTATTATAGGTACTGTTTGTTGTATACAGGTATGTAAGGTAGTCACACGTGGAAAAATAAATAACGCGAGCGGCAAAAACAGATCAACATTTTCACGAGACAATTTTATCTTTATGAACAATGCATCGATAATAATATCAATATTTCGATTGATTTTATAAAGATATAAAGTTTATATTTATCGTTTATTTTAAAAGTTCTTGTTTAGTCAAACAAAAAATAAAACAGGTTGTTATTGGGTGTATCTGTATGTATTATAAATGTTAAATTACGCCTTAATAGCATAATGGACCGCGCTGAATGACATTTATGACTCCGATTAAGACATAGACAACTATCTATCCAGATGTCTTTTTGGAGAGACAGAGCTTCATTGGTACATTGAAATTTTTTTTTCTATGCAAAGCACGCAAGTGAAACTTGTTTAGCCGCGATGACAGTAATTTTGTTCAACAGTGTAACGAAAACGAAAAACGGTACCGTCAGAAGTGGGGGAAATGAGAAATGAACTGTTAGCATGCAGCTAGCAGCTCATTCCTCATTTCCCCCACTCCACTTCCGGTTCCCTACTAGCAGCTAGCAAGGAACCGGAACCGATTGGCTGGCTGGTAGTGTACGTACGAATGCATTGAGGAGAAACTCGATCGACATCAATTTCAGTACTTTGCGAGATTTACCGGCGAATCAATAAGGCCACGGTTTTACTTGCGGATCAGGAGCCAAAAATAATGACCTTTTAAAATGACCCATGGTCATAGACCTATACAAGTATAGTTACATCATACACATAGAAATCTAGGGACGTAGTACAAGCGAGTGGTGTGGTTGCTGTTAAGGGGGGGGGGGCGGTGAGGAAGAAAGTGTGCCCACATTATATTGGTCGCTACAGTTGCGCAAGCGCTGTACGAGCAATTGAGCATGCGTAAAGACGCGGACGACTGCATCTGTCGCAATTGAGCATGCGCAAAGATGCCGCCAATAGAACGTGGGCACATGCATAGTATGGACATGTCCATAAGACAGGCATGCACCCTCTCCTGAATGGCTTCCCTCCTCGTCTTTATACTACATTCCCAGATTTCGATATCTATGAGTTACATAGTATATAGGTCTATGTCCATGATTAAAGATAGTTAGGTAAAGATGGATGATAATAACATTTATTCAGCCTATATATAAATTATATAATTCGGGCTTGGGTCAATACTCAATCTTGTAGTCAGTCGTTCAGTCATAACCGAGCAGAAACATTAATAACCGAGGTAAAACGTGAAAAGTTAAACATCGTACAACATGCAGATGTAAGTGTAATATTCAGCTATTATTTTTCACTTGTATTTAATTTATTTTTTGATGTTATTTATTTATTTATTTATTTCACCAATCAAGCTAAGCTCCAATTAGAGATGGTTACATAACTTAGGCAATGATAAAGAAAATAGACAACGACAGAACAAAATACAACTTTAGACATTATTTGCAAGCAGCATTTTAGTAGCAGGTGTCAAAAATATCTAACTTGATCAAATATCTGAATCCGCTCGAATATAGTCATACAGATTTTTGTAGAATTTTCCACATTTAGTTAAAAATGTATACGATTAACGTATTTCAATATAAATTTGACTTGCGATTTAACCGGAAGCGAGCTGTGACCTTTTTTTTACATCCCCTATATTTTAAAGGATTTCAATATTTGTCTTCTTTAGGATTCCAATGAATCATTGAAATGAGCTCCTTCCGTTGGATTTTCTTCTTTAAAACGGTTTCTTAAAATGGCATATTTTTCTTTTTGAGTGGCTGAAGTCACTAATGCCTATGCTATTAGCTAAAACGTCGCACTACCAACAGTCACGCGATCGGCGGTGACGTGCGCAGGCATTAAAGTTTAAAAATTTGTATCTCCGTAAATACTTAACGTAATGAAATAAAAAAACTCGGGTCGCAGTGCCAAAACCCTGCCGACAATATAGTGTATTTGCTAATACAAGCCTTGTGGCTTTAATACGTGAACTTAAGTTTGTTTTTGGAAAAAATAAAAAATTCAACCCCTTAATACATCCCTTAAAATAATATTTTTTTCTTAATTTCAATATTATTATCATTGCAGCCTCTGTACCAAATTAAATACACCCTTCAGTAAGTAAATCACTATCCGCAAAACTAGTGTTTTCATAAAATTTGTAAGTCCGGTCCTATCAGGCCGATTTTATTAAAATTTTAGCAGCATATTTTGATCTTTACTAAAAGGTTAAATTTCAATTTTGAAACAATTCTGAAATTTTTTTCGGTATTTTCGGGCCCAAAAACTTTTTTCAACCCCTAAAAACTACCCTTAAAATAGTCCGATTGGGCCCATTTTAAATAGGTTCCGTGCGGTGATGGATTCCAACATGTGTACCAAATTTCGTTGAAATCAATTAAGTCTTTCGAGAGTTATGCCGCGAACACATATATATATATATAAGTAAATATATATATATATATATATATATATATATATATATATATATATATATACATATATATATAAACATTTCTAAAAATGGTGCCAAAGTGTTCAGGAGGCTATGAAACGTCGAGAAATTTTGGTCCGACCCCTAGGTCCCGCCATCCGACCGACGCCAATAGTGTATGTGCCATATGGCAAATACACTAATAAACGCCACTGTGTTTGTGGAACTTATTTCTAATAGGAAACAGTCATATATATATATATTTTAATTTGTTATAACCTCATTGGCATTGGCTATATTTTCTATTCCATTTTTATATTAAAAAGCTCTGTTTAAATAGTGACATACATTAATTGAGCCTGTATTTAAAAGTGAAACCATACAAATGTGCACGCTCCCTTATCCACCTGCACAACACCCCTTCTTTCCATATTTTTTTTTCATTGTGGCGACGCCTTATACCTAGTCATTTGTGTTTTCACGATTTTTCACTAACATTTGTAAGGCTTCTTTCGAATACCAGACTAGCCTGTAGGTATAAGTACTTACCTCTATTATTTATTTATTTTTGTAATATTTTTTTGACCTCAAAGATTTTTTTACATCGATTCTTAAAATTATCATTTATCTCAGTTTCTCAAACAGATACGTTTATTTGCAAAATATAATAAACTTTTATGTGTTTATTTTGTTTTTAAATCAAAATTACTGCATAGGCGGAATCTCCATGTTAAAAACAATGTAAATGTTAGTTTTAATATAAATTAATAGATTTTTTTATACGGCTGAATTTTCAATTGAAAATTTTGTTGGAAAGCAGCCAATTATAATTGATTCCATTTCCAAACATATCGGAAAAAATCATTTTACCAACCACAGTCACAGTCAGGATTCTAACCTAAACCTTTCCACTTTCGCGGCGGAATGTGTATACATTTACTCAACTGTGACATGATTACTAATCTAACATTCTCCTTATTAGTTAGTTTTTATAGTTTTATAGGCAATGGTTACTCTCAACCTTACTAGAAATTTTTTTCTATTGAGACCTCGGTGTGTGTTACTGCTCCCTCATTAAATCCATAATCCGGCATATAAAAAATGTTTTTTTTTTAATGTATCAATATTCAGTAATTATATATTTCCGAATTCTTATTTTTAAAGTTTGTCCCTGTTATTAGTGTATTTGCCATAATATGGCACATACACTATTGGCGTCGGTCGGATGGCGGGACCTAGGGGTCGGACCAAAATTTCTCGACGTTTCATACCCCCCTGAACAGTTTGCCACCATTTTTAAAAATGTTTATATATATATGTATGTATATATATATATATATATATATATATTTATTTATATATATATATATATATTTATATATATATATATGTGTGTACACGATAACTCTCGACAGACTTAATCGATTGAAACGAAATTTGGTACACACATTGGAACCCATCACCGCAAGAAGCCTATTTAAAATGGGCCCGATCGGACCATTTTCAGGGTTGTATTTAGGGGTTCCAAAAAGTTTTTGGGCCCAAAAATACCGAAAAATTTGTCAGAATCGTTTCAAAATTGAAATTTAACTCTTTAGTAAAGATTAAAATGTGCTGGTAAAATTTTAATAAAATCGGCCCGACAGGACCGGACTTTCAAATTTTATGAAAACACTAGTTTGTTGATACGGATTTACTTATGGAAGGGTGTATTTAATTGCGTGTACTGATAAAATCCATGTCTAATATTGAAATTTAGAAAAATTTAATTATTTTAAGGGATGTATTAAGGGGTTAAATTTTTTATTTTGTCAAAAAACAAACTTAAGTTCACATAATAATGCCACAATGCCTGTATTAGCAAATACACTATATTGTCGGCAGGGTTTGGCACTGCGACCCGAGTTTTTTAAGTTTTTAACGACATTTTATATTGAAAACCAAGATATTTTTAGCTTATCCCTGCAAGATTCCTTACTATCTTCTACGTGCCGTATTGTATGTTGCCTTAACTGCAGGGATAAAATGAAATTGTTATTTACTATTTGTTGAAAGATTGTTTAACAAACAAAGCCCAATTGCTATTTTAATAGAGCGAAATGTTGAAATGTTTTTTTAATGTAATAAGTGAATAATTATTATAAAAAGAATAGAAAAATGTAACATAGAAATTAGATCACCCGAATTAATATCGTCAGTTAACGATGATGTACGATCTGTGTTCGATGATTAGAGTAACCACGTGACCAACATGACATTTTAGATGTCAGACGCAGATGATATCGGCGTCATCGTACCGTTATAGAATTTATATTATTCTAGTGGTTTTTAATGTAATTTATCGAAAATTATTCATAATAATTAATTAAAGACAATTAAAATAGCGATAATATGACGACGCCTCGGGCTCAAGAAATCTTGAGAGGTTTTCAAGTGTATCCTTTTCCTATAGTAATACTAGACATTATAAAATGAGGTTAAGGTTTGAATACAATTTAGTATTCTGCTTAAGTTTTTATTTAAATTGTTATTGAGATATCGATTTTATTATAAGAGGAACTACTATATTTAGTTTATTGTCAGTTTTATGTCATTTTGGTACCATTTATGTATTGATTTGTTTGTTAATTAGTTATGTAAATATCCATTAGGGTCTCTTAAATAATTACTAATCGTTATTATCATTTTTCCTTAACTTTGTTTATTAGTAATTGGATGAACCTACGAGACGCGGATACGGGAAAAATATTTTGGCAAGGTACTGAAGATTTATCTGTGCCTGACGTAGAACATGAAGCACGAGTACCAAAGAAAATATTGAAATGCAGAGCTGTTTCAAGAGAAATTAATTTTAGTTCCATTGAACCAATGGAAAAATTCCGGTTAGAACAGAAAGTTCTGTTTAAAGGCCGGTGTTTGGAAGAATGGTTTTTTGAATTTGGTTTTGTTATTCCAAATTCTACAAACACTTGGCAAAGCTTAATAGAAGCCGCGCCTGAATCACAGATGATGCCGGCGTCAATACTTAAGTAAGTTTTTGTACATCGAAGCATTCGATGTATATTAAATTCGCTTTTCCCGTATGTATGTATGTCCAAATCATTTGTCGTACCATAACTCGTTGAATTTGTATTTATCTCGAATTAAAATATAACTTTAATTTATTTACACGGAACTCTTTCTAAGATATGCTTCTTTTAACATTGGGAATAAACAAATGACTATGAATAGAATTTTCAAACACAAATATAATTTCAAGTAGATTATCATTTATTTTCTAGTAGATATATCACGATATAACAAAATATGACCGTCAAATTTTACAATTGTTTTTCTTTCTGTTTCAGTGGAAATGTCGTTATCGAAACTAAATTTTTTGATGATGATCTCCTAGTCTCTACTTCAAAAGTCCGTCTTTATTACGTCTAAGTACCTAAGCAATTTTTTTATAATAATTTATAAAATATTTTTCACAATATAATATTTAGAATAAACATAATTTTGAAAAAGTCCCAAAATTTAGCATTTAATATTTTCTGCACAACTGATTACGTTTCTTATAATATATAAGTTTTAAGTGAATTTATTTGTATTATTTTAGGGACCAATTTTTTCTATTTAGTCACTGCATGTTTTTGATTTTTTTGCTGTGAAACGTACAGATTGAGTAAAGAAAAATTGTGCAGCGTGATTTTATAGCTCCTTCAGACTGGACATCTTTTAATCGCACGGACAGTAATTTTAGTGTAAATATTTCGGTAAAAGCGGCGTGCAATCTGCATTGTTTTGATAAACGTAATTTTATCAAATTAATTTATTTTCTAATATAAGCACAGTTTAATTTTTTTTGTGAATTGTAGTTTATAGTTAACAAATTTTAATTAATTGGGCCGTTTTTTGACTCTTAAAAGGGCAGACAATTCGTTACATACATTCTACTGTTTTTATGTCGTATGAAACAATTGCCACAAAACCAAATGAATTATGAAAAAAAATTATTGTTTTATTAATAAGTATAGCGAATTATATGCCATCTAAGAGTATGAAGTGGAACTATTGTTGAAGTTTTGGCGTGTTTACAGTTATAGATCGCGCGATAGTGTTCTTCTATTTCCCCTTTTTCTTTCTAATTGTTGTAAAGAACCGTTTGACTTGATTCATTGTAAACATTTAAAATTATTGCGCGAAAAGTTCATATTATATTATTATTATCGACAGATTTGTTACAAATGTGTGCATACAAATCTAGAGATATAAATATAAACTTATCATTACGCAATAAAAAAGACACGAAAAATATATCTATCTCTTTTAGTTCTTTAGAGATAGATTTTTTTTCTCCTATCTAGGCCGAAAGTTCGTACTTTCGTCCCTGCCAAGCGGGAACAAAGTCGCTCTTTATTCCCATGGTACGGACAAGTGCGCGTGCGCAATAGTACTTATGCCGGCTCTCACGCACCTACTTCTGTCTCCTACACATTAAAATTATTTCCTTTAAAATTTTTTTTTTTAATAATTTTAATAATAAAATAAAAATAATAATTTTCATAATTTTAATAATTTTTTTTTTTCAATTTTGTGAACTTTCGGCCTGGCAGGAGAAAAAATAGTATGCGCAACACGGGAGGAAATGTAGCACTTTCCTCCCTTGTGACACAATGTACTATTTTTTCGGGAATTCTGGGACGCGTGTATAATGTACATTAGAAATTTAATTGCACATTCTAAATTTTGGGTTTGCTTCATTGTTTGATAATGTATTAATATTATTTATTAAGCCATTTATGTAACTTGTAAAATATTTTAATAATAGTGGGACATATTTCGGCATTAACGGGGGAGAAATTATAAATTATGGACGCTCGAAATGATATTAAGAATGGAGCAAAATCGGAGAGTTTTTCAGTATCAATACCATTGCGATTGTTAAATTTGTCACTGCTATAGCCCGTTTAGGATAACCGGCAGCTTTTAGCAGTCGATGATTTAAAACTGAAGAAAATATTTTGCTATTAAATTTCAAAAATTTAAGGTTAACATTTCATATTATTAGTAAATGAGCGTTATTTTACTATTGAAACAATCATGGTTTTGAAAAAAGTTTTATACTTAATTCATTATTTTATATACTTAAATATTGATAAAAAATAGTCTGATTTTTTCAAAACGTATATTTGTTAGATAAATGGCTAAAGAGTTTTGAAATTATTATTTTTCTTTACTATTTTTTATATCAAACTTAGTTTTAATTCAGCATGTATAAAGTTAAAATAAAAAAGTTGCGAAAAAATCTGTTTTTTTTTTCATTATTATTTTTAGACTTGAATTGACAAAACAGTCAGTCGATGTTTCGAACTATATCAGTTTATCTTCAATATATAATTGTAAAAAATATCGTTTTTTGTTGGAGCTAAGTATTCAGATTTGTTACAAAGATAACAAAAAAATAAGCTGGAGATATGTTTAAAATATCTTAATGAAGAAGTAATTTTGACGGATAGACGTCTAGCTATTTTTGATAACACAAATTTTTTGAATTAATCTTTTATTGAACATTATTAGTTATTAATTTTTGTTTGAAGTAAATTGCAAAACATTAAATTAAGCCTACATAGTTGTCAAAATAACAGTTTGCAATGTCAAAAAAATATCTACGAAAAAACTCCCTAAATATAATAATTCAGTAATGATTTTGTCAGCTACTACGTTCTATTTAAAAAAAAAATGACAGTCGGTAACGTCTTTTTCTTTGTCGTTTTGCTGTGGTATGTATTTTTGACCTAGATTAAAGGAGGCTATACAATATAGTAAAGCATCAGTGTAAACATCAGATAAATCAATATCTGAAACACGCCATAAAACCTTAATAACAATAGGCAGCACTTCGCACAGTACAACTGCTTGGACAACAACTGAATGAAGGTAGGTGATATTTTTTTGTTTTTGTTTATACATTTTTTAACGTCTATTATAATATTATGTAAATCAAGTCACTAATAATTTCGTTGCTAAATTGAAATAAAAATATGTAATTGGTTAATTGCACTAAAACAATTGAAATGCTAGCCTATATTTTGTTGTTGTTATACTTTTCAAAAGTCTTTCGCAATAATTAATTTGTTGTATTTAAATCTAAAAACAATTGAAATATTAGGTGTATACATTTTTTGTCACTTGCATTTTTGAATAACCTTTCACACGTAACTAATATTTCGCCGTATTAAAATCAATTCACTTATAAATGCGTTGTTTTTTTAATTAGAAAAAAAATATTGGTTAATTGCATGAAAAAATAATTGAAATGTATGCTATTTTTATTGTTTTCCTTTGTAATTACAGAGTATCTTCTGATATTTTTTAAGCAAAAAATGTCATATGACAGTCAAACTATAGAGATGAATTTTTCGGAACCAAATTTGCAAGGTAGAAACCCATTAGTTTGTTTTATATGTCAAGATTATTATTCAGAGCCTTGCTTGCTTCATTGTTATCATACGTTCTGCGCTAGATGCTTACGAGGAAGAGATATCGATGGAAAATTGTCTTGTCCACTTTGTGGGTAAGTTTGAAATTATTAAGTGATAACAACTTTTTCTATTGCACCAAAATTATTTATTCTAGAGGAACAGAAAAATTGCTTCATTCATATTGATGTTAAAAAATAAATAAAACTATTAAATTAATATCTAATATAGCTCAGCTTATGGATTTATTACTACAGTTGAAATATAAAAATCAAATGCGTAGTGAGTTTAGTACGGCTGAGGATTTTATAAGGTTTTTTGGAAATTTTTTGCAGCCAATTTATTTATTTGAAAGTTATTCCTTAATCTATACAATTGGTACTCCTGAATACAAGTATACACACTTGCATACAAATACAACTATACACTTACAATAGCTTCCATAACTTTCTTTCATTTTAAAAATAGAAACAGTTGTCTAAAATCCTTGCTAAGAACAACATCGTTCAAATACTGTTCATAAATCATAATTTCATTATAAAATGTAAGTATTTTGAATCTAATTCATTCATTTATCTTTATTTTCAAATACTGTATTATAACTTGTTCATTTTAATGTATATATGTATAACATTTCAGAATATTACTGATGATGCCTAAAAAGGCGAAACGTTTAATATAAATAAAACTCTTTCAAATAAATAAATTGGCTGCAAAAAAATTCCAAAAAACCTTATAAAAATCAAACACCTCTATTTTCAAACCCCATTGTTGTTCATTATTAAATTGTAGGCAGCAAACAATACTTAAGGATAATGCACCTCTTCCACCGTCCGATCTCCTGATGACCCATCTTATCGAACTTGTAAACAGCGAAAATCCACCATGTTCGAATTGTGATAAACGGGATCGGAACAATATGTTTTATTGCAGTACTTGCGGTAAGTTGATGGGTGACAGTCAATTTTTTTTGTATTACGTGCATTGAAACTCGAAAGTGCATCGTATCGTTTTCGGTGATGAAAGTTGACTTTTTCATATCAATGATGTAAAATCAAATTCACGCATGCGCAGATCACAAGTAATCTGTTTTCGTCCCTCGGGAAATTCTTTTCATAGTAAGTAAGCGAAAGTGGCGCCAACGTACGTGATGATTGTAAACTATATCTGACAGTTCACCTAACCTATTATAATATCTTTCCGTTATTCAATTTTTCTAACGTCAACTGTTTTTTTAGGACAAGCTTTATGTAATCATTGTAGAGAAAATACACATCGAGCAAAAATGTTTGCAACTCACGATGTATTACACATGTCCAAATGTTCGAAAGAACCGAAAAAAGTAAGCCACATTTTTATATTAATGCCTGCTTGAAATTTATATTATTTTGTTTTTAACTGTTCATTTTATTTCAGTTATTTTTATTTTCTCATCACTTCATTGAATTATTTTTGAGGTAATTTATTTTTATTTTTGACTTGATTTAGAAATAGATGTTCTGTTGTTTCTGTATGACATATAAAACAATAATGTTTGTTATCGTAGTGTCCTGTTCACGGAGAACAATACATAATGTTCTCAAATGCGCAACGTACCATGTTGTGCGTCAATTGTTTTCGTGATACTCAAGCCGAACAAAGAACACACTGTATCGATATCGACACAGCTTATAGTCAAGCCAGCAAACGCTTGGATCGAGCTCAAGGGGTATTAAATTTTATATATATTTTTTTACACATATTGTTAACACCTCATAAACAGGCATCGATAATATTTTGTGGCCAAAATAGGCCGGGAAGTACGAATGTTGTTTGAAAAGAGTAAAGAAAAATTAACGGTCTCTTAGTCATGGTGGTAACTAGCGACAGTTGACAAATAGAATAAGGTTGTCCCGTACATATCAAAATTTGATAATTTTGAACACTACATATTATTTCTCATACATAAGCATTTAATGTGAACCAACTTTTTCGTTCTTATATCTTTTCTCTTAATTGCAAATAAGAATTAAAGAAAGTAAGCCAATCACAGGCTGAATCTTGTTTACGTCATTTCTGTAGCGGCATAATCATAGGTCATAACTTTTTTAAAATTCCATTGAAAAATACACACTTTTGGAGATTTTTTTGTTATAGGAAAAGCTTCCAAAAAATTGTTTCAAAATTTATTTGTAATGTAGATTAAAAAAAATGAGTGTGAAGACCCAATTTTTTATTATAACATCGATGATAAAATTCTGTATAAAAATATTGGTTTAAAATTTAATATTTTAGGGTATTATTGAACTACAAAATTCTGTCCGAGATGGTCTTATTATGTTAAAGAATTTATTAGACGAATTGCAACAAAATATGGATTCAGAAAAACACACCATTAATACTTTTTGTCAAGGAATGCAGGAAGCCATTGCTAAAACTCATGCTAATATGATAATGGAAGTTCAACGGTAATTTTGATTAAAGAATTACCTTTATTTCTTTTAATTAAATGTTTTAACATTGATTCCTTTATTTTTAGACAATATGAAACAAAAGAACGAGTTTTTCGATCGCAGTTAGTAACATTGGGAACTGTACTTCCAGTATTACAACTTCATTTACTTCTGTGTTCAACTTTTGCCAATTCTGCAAATAAATTTCAATTTTTGGAACTCGCTTATTTGATGTTCGATCGTTTGAATTCAGTTTCGCAATTAAGTCATCCGTTGAGGTACAATCATGTGATGTATTATGTCAATAATAATAATTTGAATATTTATCTTCAGTCAAATTTTTAGGCCGATTCAATCGAGCACCATTAGAACAAATTATCGAAATGAATTCGCTCAATCGCTGGAACCATGGGTCGGTAAATCAGTATTAAATCCGACTGAAAGTACTTGTGAGTGTCATTCTGATATGATTTTTTAAATGTAACTATTATGTTTTTCGAAACAGCACCGTCCACTCCGATCGGATCTATCGATATTTTTGTTTCAATATATCGAATACGCGATATAATCAATACATATATCGTGTATCCCTAATCGGTGTTGGTAGTAGAGAATGTTATTATTCGTAGCGTCCTTGACGCAACTGTTTCAAAATCGTCATGCTTGACGCTGACTACTCCAATCAAAGTGCGAAATTTTTTTCATATAACACTTTTAGGCGTCACGGTTGTACTTTTAAACACACTTCAGCAGTCATCAGTTAAATTTAACAATTAATCAGTCATAATAAAAAAAAATAATAATGGATGATTTGGAAGTCCAGTGTAAACATCTTAAATAAAACGCCTGCAACTGCTGCAACTATAACAACATCCCTAAAGCTTTTATTTGTAAAATAAATAAAACGCCTGCAACTGCTGCAACTAAAACAACATTCTTCGGGTCTCACGTTATGTACATGTAAGATCTTACTAGTTCACTCTAACAGTCTAATCCATGGTGCAGTAATAATTCCACCTTGCTCTGACCTGAGATTTATTTATGAAGTTATACTTCTTTTGGCGCGTTAGGAAAAAATTATGAGAGTGAATTTTTACGATGCGCGCGCATCGCGTCACGAAAATTTAACAGGATGAAGTTGCAGCATTAATGATTTCCATAGTTACCATATAAACAAATATAAATAAATTCACTCCAGTCCTTTTATTATTTTATATTTCAATAAATTATTTGCATGCAAATTAAAAATTAGTTCTTAATCACGCCAAAAAAGTATAACTTCTAACGCGCGTACAAAGTACACGCATCCATTTTTTTTTTGTTGGAGAGGGATCGTAAAGATGTTTAAACATCAAAAACTAACTATGTTTGCTCATGGTCATCATTTGTTTTATTGCATATTAGCAGCAAGCATTTACGAATCTGCTAATGTACAGCAGCCTAGCACTCAGTCAAGTCAAATAATCTTTTCGCATCCTTCGAAGAAACAACAGAGCGTCTTGAAAATGAAATTACTCGAGGACGAAAGCCCTTTCTCGAATCATTGCCGAAGTTTTGATACACAAATTAAGGTAATTATGTTTTTTCATTTTATCGTATAGTATTTTTAACAAATTCATAGTATTTTTTAAATGTGCTAGCCAGGCCCAAACAGATTAAAAAAATAATAGATTTTTTAGGAACTCACGCTACAACTAACTGGAGTTAAGGAACGTTTAGGAGAATTACATAGGGACATAACAATATTACGAAGAGCTAGTATGCCTCCGATAAATATACGGTAAATTAATATAGTATTTTTACAAAGCTAAAATACAGTTTAATGCGTAATATAAGTGATGCACTAAAATTGGCTTTCATTTTTTTTTAATTCTAGGTATGAATGTGTAGCACGAGACTGCACAATTCTAGATGAAAATCTAGAACGACATCAGGTTGAATTGGACAGATTAAAGGTTGTTTTTGATACACTCTGGGAAGAACAGCTGTGCAGAATTCACGTCGAACAAGATATTTTTCATTCTCAGGTAAATAAAAAACCTAGCTAAAAGCGTTCTTTGTTTTTGTAGGCAATGATAATAAAAAAAAAACGGATCAATGCACAACTCTTTGTTTTAATTGTTAGAGGCGCTCGCTTCGTTATACACCTTAGATTAGTACTGCCATCTAGTGTTAAACTAATTAAACTAGTAGATGATAGCTCCCAATACATTTCTTTATATTGAAGGCAATAACATTATAAAATAGTTGACAATTAACGCACTTCAGTCATTTGTTACTCCACGGTTACAATCATGAAGTATATTGAAACAAAAAATCTGTGAAGCATGCGCAGTTATGGTTTTTCTATAACTGACAGATGCAATTTTGTTTTTAATTTAAGTACTTTTTCCAACAGATGTCTCTATATGTGGATTATTAAACTTAATGACGCAACAATAAAGAAAATATGGTTGAGATTTTGTTTAGCTGTTTAATTTATTTGTTTGTAATTACAGATGAATGACGTTATTGCTTTGAGAAGTGAATTAAAACATTTGAGTTCAGTTGCTCAACAGTTGGAACCGTTTATAAAGAATGTTAATACTCAACAACAACAGCCACCACCCGCCATTAAAGCTGTCAGTCAACAACAATTGAGTAATGATGAAACAACTCCACAACAGTTACAGTCGTTGTTAGAGCAAATCGGATTGTTGCAATTAGAATCGTAGGTATTCAATGTTGCTTAATAATTGAATACTTGACAATGGAAATTTATTTTTTTTTTTTATTAAATTTTTAGAAGTCTGAGAGAAAAATCTGAATGTAAAATTCACCCCAGTATAAGTCCGACTTCTGATCCTACTAAAACAGAATTACCGGTAAAAGATTCGTCAAGAATAAAAATAAGAGAACAGCAGCAAAGTTTACCGACACAATCCAGTACCGGCTTGTTGATTGGTGAACAACAGGTAAATAATATCGTTTCTTTTCTTTTATTTTAATTTCTTGTGAAACTTGACACGCTTAGCTTCACTTGTATGTATGCTGTATGTAAAAAAATCTTTATACTCGATTTTCACCCACTTCCCATTAACCGATTGAGTTAAAATTTTGCACACGTGTGTAGTTCCGATGACAATACAATATTTTGCTATTTTGCCCGACTTTCGTTCGGATGCAAATCGCATTTTTCAATTTTCACCCACTTCCCGTTAACCGATTGAATTGAAATTTTGCACACAAGTTCCGATGACAACACAATATTATGGTAACTTGGTGACCGGCTTTCGTCCGGGTGCAAATCGGATTTTTCAGTTTTCACCCACTTCCCGTTAACCGATTGAATTGAAATTTTGCATACGTGTGTAGTTCCAATGACAACACAATATTATGGTAACTTGGTGACCGGACCGGCAGTCGTCTGGGTGCAAATCGCACGTAAAAGTTAAAAACGAAATTTAGTTTTGAAAAAATCTAAAAAAGACGCTTATATGAACGCATTAAAAAGTAGTAAATAAATTTCTTTCTCTTCTATAACGTTTAGAATCGTGGGGCACTCGATGAATTAAATGAAATATAGGTAAAGTGAGTATCCCACGCTTCTAAACGTTATAGAAGAGAAAGAAATTTATTTTCTACTTTTTAGTGTGTTGTTATAAACGTGTTTTAATAGAACAGTATAGCAAAATGTGGTTGCCCTGCTTTCATGTCAAATCCCAATGAAGATTATTTTTATTTTGTTTCAGAAGCGAAATGTAATCTCGCAGCTTATTGAAAAAGTTAGCACAAGAGATAGGAAAAAGTCGCCGACTGATGAGCATAGGGCTTGTACAAATGTAGCGTGTTTCAGAGAACGGGAAAGGAGTAAATCGACAGGCAGTAGCTCGAACATAATTGGAGATCCAAAAAGCAGCACTTCGGGTAAAGTGAAATGTAGGTGCCAAAACGCTTTTGGCAATACGGGCTATAGCAGTGTTTCTTAACGTGTGGAATTTTCCTATCAAGGGGAAATTCTGAGGGGTTACGGGAGAAGAAAATGTATCGACATTGCTTTCTTACTGACTAAAATTTTGAAGTTTATGGCGCATTGTTTAATTCGGGAAAGGACAGTAAGATAATTCTCCAAGGAAAGCGCTTCAAAGATTTTTTTTTATTTTGGGGAAACTTTAATCGGATACAACTTCTAAACTAGACGAGATACAGACGTTTGCTTTTGCTCATTGGAATCAGCGTCTATTTTTCTGTAAGTATGATATGTTTGAAAAAGTTATGAGAGAGTTCGATTTTTGTCTTAAAAAGACGCTGATTCCAGGAGCACTAGCAAACATCTGTATCTCTTTTGGTTTATAATCATGAACATTCAAAGATTTTTTGTAGTTTTTGGAAAAAATGTTATAATCCTTTTTTTTCTATTTTCCAGCTTCTAAGGCCGATAAAGCATATTCCGGTGGATCACAAACAATTGAACGCTTGGAATCACATATCAAAGATAAGTTACATGATATCTTATGTCATTCTAATTTAAATCGATGCGCTTCCAAGATGTTTGAAGCACCTGGTTCTAGCACGCAAAGCTTTAAAACAGATCGCGATTTAAAATCTGAATCTAAAAAAACAGACATCGAATTTAAGAGTGATCCAAAATCAATTGAATTAAAATTTACTGACTCTAAAGAATTCGCTAGCCTCGTGCATAGAAAATTATCTAAGAGTGATATTGAAAAACTTGCAATGTTAAGCAGTACATCAAAAGTTCAAGCTGGACATAAAAAAATTGGAAAAAGTTGTGACAAACTTGACGAACTACGCGCTTTAAAAATGGCAGCTGAGTTTAATGTCGACACGGAACCACGTGAAAAGAAACGAAGTGGAGATATTTTGCGTTCTAAAACACCTGATAGCGCTACACTTCAGCATTTTCGTTCGAAAACTCCAGAAACTTTTCGCCAACGCTCTGAAACTACAGAAAATTTTCAATGTAAATCGGAATTGTTTCAGACGTGCAGAGCACGATTAGAAACTGTTGAAATTCCTCGGGCGTTTCGATCAAAATCAGAACATAAAATGAAAAGTTCTGAATCGGAATATCAACGAATTGCTGATGCTACTTCTTCGGCAAATATCGACTTTAGTCTCCTTGCTAAACATGAACAAGCATTGCAAAAAAGTGAAAAATATAAACACAATCGAAGTACTCCGAGTTCGCCGAAATCTGGGAAAGGCAAGGGAAAAAAAACTAAAGTTTATCCGTTTTCCGATGGTGAAGATGCGGTTTTTTATCGCGACAAAAGTTCCGCGCATGCAAGCAAAAGCAGTTCTCGAGAAAATTTAGGAAGTAAAAAAAGTTCACGTGACAGCTTGAAAAAACGGGGTAGTAGAGATCGATCACTTGAAAAAACAAGTAAGAAAGAAACATTTGATGGAACTATAACAAAAAAAGGTGGACATCGACAAAATTCTTTTGAAAGTTTAAGCACTTTAAGTTTAAATTCAAGACGTTCAAGTTTAGAAGGACCGGAAAAAACTCTTGTACTTGTGATAGGTACAAGGAGTAAAACGAAAGCTGGCGAAGAAATGGATTTTGCAACTAAACAAAGATCTTGGGAAACGTTTCCTCCGAAGAGACGCCATCAATGCGCCACGAAACAAAAGAAATATATAGTAGAACACGAACGTCATTCCGGTGGCGGATATTTTTCCGAATATGAAATTGACGATAACGTTTTTGGGGAAATGGTTGATGATCGTAATTTGACCTTCGAACGAACTAGGGCTCGTCGTACTGAAGGGGCGGCCAAAAGTGTTCATAAACACATCGGCCGATTTCAAGGGGAAACATCTCAAAAAATTGATACACCGACATTTACTACTTTCAAAGGAGAAAGTTCTCATTCGAAAACAATTGAACCGATTCATTTCAAAGAATATAAAGATAGCTTTGGTGGACAGAAAATTGAACCGGGAATGAAAAAAGCCGATAGTTTCGAGGGACATGAAGAAGCTGTTAGAACGTTAGTTGCCGCTGTACAGGAAACAAGAAGCCAAAATTTGGCAATGGCTAGGAAATCTAAGTCCAGTTAGGCAACAATGTTTGACACCCATGCTTTAGCTATTCAAGTATACCGACCTAATAAAAAAGGTATACAAAAAGTTACGGCGCAGCTTGGGAAAATTTATTGTGAAAAATAATTATACTAGTACTATGTACTTACATTTAATACTGACTTATTCTATTATTTAACTGAGATCAATAAAGTTTAATCTTCCAGTGGGCGCCTGGGCTACTGAGTAGAATATTTTTCAACAAAACAACTGAATTACAACTTACTTGTCTAACATAGCTGTGCGAGTGAATCGTGCATGCGCAGTAGATTGTGACTGCAGGCAGCTTTCACAGAGCGTCAGTAGTTATTGTTGTTTGAAACGTAATAATGGCATATAAATCTAGAGTGAAAAATAAAGTTTCAAAGCAAAGCTGTGTTCGGCAAACGGTAGGTAGGTACTATTATGATCCACTCTTCCATTGGAGCACATTAAACAAAAATTGAGACGAGAAAGATGCATACAATTATGTTTTTCTACATATTTTAACAAAAATAATTAACTATATTGTTATGTGGAATTTTTATGTTTTATGTGAAATTTCAGATATATTGTGAAGTTTCATATTATTTAAAACTATTTATGAATAGGTAGAACAAATAATATTTGTATTTCATTAAAATTTTAATGGTCTTACAATTTTAAAAATACGTTCGTAACATTATTTTTTAACAATCGCCGAAAAATGAAAACTTAAAATACGAACCTAGTTATCTTACGATTTAAATCGAAATTAAACAAATCGGGTTAGCTGTCTTAAAGACGTTACACCTTTTCCGCAGGTCTACGTTTCAAAAAATTTGATAATATTCTAGAAGGTGAATTTTATTCATAATCGTGTCTTGTAATATTCATTTATATTTCCTTTCACATCTTTTTATAACCTTGAGGTAAATATTATTATTTCATAAATGACAGCTGACTCTGCTACACTAGATTCTTAAGCTTAACTACAGAGTACAGAGCGCAATCGGTTAATTTACCAATAGAGATCCCAAATAATAATGGCATATTTCACATTTCGCACTTAAAAAATTAGTTGTTAAAGAACACTAAAAATAAAATAATGATTAATAATAATTGTAGCAGATATATTCCCTGAATGAATTTAACAATTATAAACGCACATAAAACTTATAACACAAATAATAAATTAGAAATTAGATTAAACGAGGATCTTTTTATGTACATAATTTTCGAATGTACTGAATGGTTGTGAATTTTTTTTATGACAGGTTGTTGAATAAGAAAACGATGTGTCTTTTAGAGCAACTTTTAACTATCACATTGAGAAATCCTTAATTAAACACGTAAACTAAAAAATCTTAATTTAAAATTTTGAAATAAAGGAGGTTAAATTTTAATTTTACGCAACCAGACATACTGCAACGCATAACACTCGGTATATTTAACATAATTAAATTTTAATTTGTTGAAGTTTGGTACCTACTTAGAGTAATTTTAAATTCACCGAAAGTTCTTACGTTATATAATATTTATTATAAATGCTCCTGGTGATTTGAAATTGTCAGTAAATCCGTTGACTGAAATAAAATAACGGCAAACTATTAAATTATGCTCTTCCATATTTTTTAAATTTTTTTTATCGTGACTGTTCTTTTGTATAAAATGATTTCATAATATAATTCAGTTTTTGTGCCAAAGTATTAATATTTAGTTTTCCAATAAAATGTGGTATTTTCGGTACTATATAAATAGATTAATGTAACTTAATAAATTGAAATCAACAACATTTTTATTTTGACAAAGATTTAATGAAATAATTTAAAATCTAATACTTCAAATTGCCTGCTCGAAAATAAATATATACTTTTCTAATTATTTTTCTTGTTTCTATGACAGTATGTGAAATTGTAATTGAAAACATTTGAATATCGAAATCCGAAACAATGGAAGTATGCATTTTATAATGAAGCATGGCGATGATAAAATAATACATTTAAATATTCATTGAAAAATTGTATTATTTCTGTTTTGTTTTATAATTTCAAATCATAGTTTTATCGTGTATTTATGAATACGATTTATTTTGTCTATGATTTTAGATATCCTTTTTTATAAACTATGTTATGAAGACTAATGAATATACTTTCAAAGGCCTATGAAGTTATTGATACAGAGATTTATTATTTTCTAGTGAAATTTTAAAAGCGAAATATTTTTTTTATCACTTTTAATCACAAATAATTAGTAACTTAAATATATAATGATAATAAATGACTGAGTATATAAAAAAATGGAGTCGCTAATAATTTTGATTTTATTGATAGGCCTAGCGAATTTTAATGACTCCTGCTCAATATATAAAAAAAGGGTTAAATAATAATAATCAGATAATAAACTATAAAGATTAGATTAACTATTAACTAGTTTATTAGCATTAGAAAAAAAATCAAAATATAATATCAACCTGTAATATCTGTTTTGTTGTTTATAATTATTATAAAGATATGATAGTACAGTAAAAATATAAACAATAAAAAAAATGTTATATAATAAACACCACATAAAATATAAATAGATGTTAATTATGTAATGGAAGAATAGTCTTATTTAAAAACAAATGAAACTGACAGACGCATGCGTGATAATAATTATTCAAACCATGTTTCGAAGAGGTGTTGTAGAAACAAAACAATTAGCATACTAAACTTGCCACTTTTAGCTATAGTAATTTAACGAATATTTGGTAAATGCCACGTTTTTTATGATATTTGAAAATATATTAAACACTTTTAAATAGCGTAGAAAAATTTTCATAGTTCATTATTGTTTATTTTTGCGTTTCCAAATTCCAATTTTTATCAGTGCTTTTTACACACCAAGTTCTTTTGTCAAACTTTTCTTTGTAAAAAATAATGTCACAAAATGTGTAAGCAGAAGCACACAGTGTTCAGAAAAGCTTAACACTTGTAGACAATAATAAAAAATTAAAAAAGCGTAAATTAGAAATACGACATAATATGTTATTTAATATCAAACGTTTCGTAAACACGGTATGAAATTTTTAATAAAGAAAATCCAAATCATAATTAACTATGTTTTTGTGAACTTTCAGTAGGTTTATAGTTAGCTTTTATTTCAAGCTATTTGACAAAGCTTAAAGAAAAGTGAAAAAATAATTAACATATTATACTATAGAGTGTGTCCAGGAATGAGTGACGTTATGTAATTTGTAACACTGTGACAGTAAACAAATTTGATAAATACACGTACATTGGTATCTAATTCTTTATAAATTATTACAAATAACATCAACTTAATTTTTAAGATACGGTACTTTACCGATACAAAATGTAAAATATTTTAAAATATTTATCAGCACAGTAGGTAATAATTTAAGCTTCTTTCAATCAGTAGAAGCTTTTTTAAAAAGTCGTTAAATGCATTAATTCCTCAGACAAATTAAAAATATTTACTATTAATTAATTTTTTTTAATAATTAGCTGGCTATTATTATTTACTTACATTATAAATATGATTAGACATAGTATAACTTCATCTCTGTTATAAAAGAAAATTACATTTTGTATTATTGTTTATAAAAATGTTTTATATATTGATAATTGATATACATTATGTTTATACGTTGTAATAAACTAATAAAATAAAAAATTAAACTTATTTTCTTTCTTTCTTTTCGGAAGTATTATCTATGTTTCAATTGCTTTCAGTTTTTTTGTATTTTACAGTCTTTTGTTTCTTAAAATCCTAAATTTTATTTTTAACTGATTTTTTCGGAGCTAAAAACTGGAATGCAAATTCACTAATGGTTTTATTAAGCCCATGATCAGCATAGCTTTTCAAAATTATCATCCGAAAAGCGATTTTCGGAGATTCCGCTAAAACGGCGCCTTTTTAAATCATAACAATATTAATCATAGCTTAACGTAAACATTATCAAATTTAATTGATATCTAAAGATTATAAGTAATATAATTTAAGTACCTATTTATATGTTCAAACGTATTAATTTTAAAGAAAAAAATTTTTTAAAAAAAGTTATGAACTGATAAGTGACCAATAATATATCATAACATATTTTAAATTATAACATATATATTATTAATAAATAATTATCGGCAACATTTCCACATTAGTGTTATGATTTTGCCATAGTGGGTGGTAAGGTGCACATTTTGAACGATGCAATCTCATCATGTTTAATTTAAAATAATTGTCGCTCAACTGTTCAACATGTGGTAATTATTTACAATTAATATATATTAGCCTCGATTTTGTGGTTCACCGTTTTATGACATAGGTACCTATATTTTTTCGCGTCTATAATCTACAATATCTCTCTTATTCTACGCTGATGATTTCAGGCTTATATTGAATTTGTTATTCGTATAGTAAAACATAAAAACTTAATTTTACATTGCTGTTTTTGATAGCTTTTAAATGTCTAGTTTTTAACTTCCCACTGGAAGTTATTGTAATGGGTCCGAAAATCGAAATCAAAAAGGAAAAAAAATTTTTTTGTTTCAAGGTCACTACACTATTTTTACACTACTTTTAGAAAGATGTCTGTGTGTGTGTGTGTGTGTACGTACGTACGTACGTACGTACGTACGTACGTACGTACGTATGTGTACATTTCTTTCAAAGACGAAATCTCGAGAACGAAAAATGATATCGACTACGTTAGGGTGCCAATCGACGCGTATTAACGTAAATATGATCTGAAAGAAATTTTTTCAAAATCGGTTCAGCCGTTCTTTTGTATTAACCAAATAACTTCCAAAAAAGTAGATTTTACACAATATCTCGCGAATAAAAAATTATATCGACTTCGTAAGGGTGTCAATCGAGGCGTGTTAACGTCATTTTGATCCGACATAAATTTTATAAAAATCGGTTCAGCCGTTTTTTTTTTTTTTTTTTTTTTTTTAAATTATTGATGTTTAATGATTGAAATGATTACTTTTCTGTGTAATATCTAATTTAATTATTATTATTAAATATTTATCAAACTGGGAAGTTCGTCGTGTGGACCTCAAGGGTCGCACTTTAGTCCTAATAAACGACCCACCTCACGGCTTGTTGATTCTGAAGTATGTTTAAATATTTTTCGCGCTTCTAAAATGTACCCCTTCTATACAGTCTCGTGACGTTGGAGTGGTTAGTTAAAACCCCTTTGGCTTACGCACTCGAAAGCTTCCCGTATTAAAAGAAAGCTTTATAGGGACTCGATTTGTGAAAGAGAAATAAAGTTATATGTCGTATATAATATGTCGTATATATAGATGTGTTAAATTTACGGTCTCTTTCTCATTGCAAGGTTTGTAAAATATATCTGTTTCACTCATATGTGAAGTAGCTATGTGACATTGGTGTTCTAAAATCAATGTTGGAATGTCCAAAGACGCCATCTTGTGTATTGTGTGTGCTATAATGTTGCAATATTGAATAATAAACGCTGTTTTTGACTGTAAAATTAGTAGATAATATAGTGTGAAAGTGCAACAAAACTGTGAAAATGTTTTCCAGATATTTTATTGCACTTCTTAGTATAAGTGCAGTATTTTGTGATCAAGATATTTATCAAGATTCAGGTAAGAGGATAATTCATATCTCATTTTATCTTATTAGTTCAGATAATGTTATCTCTTTTTTGTAATGTGTATACCTTAATGCCAATTTTCTGGAAATACAATTTACACCTGCCCTTTATTTGCAAAATATATTATTTACAATGAAATTGCTTTCAATAAGTCTATTATGCATATAAATGTTTATTGCTTTTGTTGGAGATATAGCATTCACAGCATGGTTTAAAGAGTTTTTCTCTTTTTTTTTTAATTTTATCGTTATTTTAGTGATTGGAAAGTAAATTTACATAAGAGCTACAAAATATCGATTACTATAGTTGTAATGCCAGAAAATTGTAAAATATTCATACTTTGGTATTATTAACAAAGTAAACATCAGAAGGAATTACGCAGCTTAATTTTTAAATATTTACTACGAATTGTCATCTTTCACCCTTTTAGAAAATGTAATTTATTCCTTGATGATTCATTCCATAATCTATGATCTGAGTTTAAAACACCATACACTCTATTCTAATCAATTTTAAGGGGCAATGACTTTTTACTTTTCAGTGCTCTATTTAATCACAATCGTAAAAATCGCAGCTTTTATTATTTATTCTATTTGATTTAGTCCAATTTATCATTTAAAAGTAATTACTATAATTACAGAGCAACCAATATTCAGGAAGGATTAATCAGTGATAAAAATCTTCAATTTTATTCTTTATTTGGAGATATACATTGATGCAGGCTTGTTTCTCAGTAGTTTCACTGACGTAATTGCGGTCAATATGACCCCAATTTTTGACATACTAGGTGATTTATTATCACCACAGATATCACACTCAGTGGATCTGGTTGTTAGGTTGGACCAGCTTGTCATTTGTTTAACGCAAAAAACAAACAAACTGAATTTAACTTAGGGTTCTTGAATAAAAATTGCTTTATAAATGAATTAATTAACGCAATGACAGGTGTTCGAAGTACCTCATTTTATACTTATTGTTAATACAGCGACGGTAAACCTTGCCTAATCCATGTTTTTAACTTACATAATTTTAACGTAACGGAATTTCGTAGATCTATTCACGTACATGTCACGCAAACTGGCATCCCATTATCACATCAATAAGTATAATAATAGATACCAACCCGAAGGTAGAAGCTCGTTGATAGAGACTCGACGCTGGCTTTGATGTTTTTGTCGACTTATAAAAAGTTAGAATAAAACGACATATTAAAGTTTATTTGAATATCTCATAATTTCCTGGACGAACGAAACTTCGAACTACCATTAACGAAGTGTGTTCTGATCACAAAACCATGTAGACGTCATTCGGTTTAGGCTCAATGGATATCTGCAAAATTTCGTTAAAATTGGTCCATTTATTTGGCCGAACAAGACGGACAGACAAACGGAACAAAATGTCAAACGATCGATCAGCTAGCCCATTTTATGGAGCAGCTTGTGAGAATCAGTTCTACCTCTATCTCTTAATTTAGTTTTCTCACTGGTTTTACTTTTACGGGGTTCTCGGGTATTGAATATTCTGAAGAATGCGTTTCCGGAATTTTTATCTGTCTGTGTATTCGAAAAATCGAAAGATCTTGTCATAAATAACAACTTTTTCTATTGCATCAAAATTATTTCTATAGAGGAAAGAAATGTCGCTTCATCAATATAAACCCCTTCAAAAAGCCATTAAAAAAAAGAAAAATATTGAAAATTTGAGATCTGCGCCTATTTAAAAAAATATGAAGTCGGTTAAAAAGTATAGGTAGTATAGTGATTAATATTTTCTTTTTAACCGACTTCATATTTTATTAAATTGGCGCAGACCTAAAATTTCATTATTTTCCTCTTTTTAGTGGCTTTTTGAAGGAGGTTTTTTTTTGTTAAAAAGTTTTTTTTATAATACTTATGAAGTAAAACTAATAAATTAATAATATAACTCAGCTTACGGTTTATTACTACTGTTGAAGTATGAAAATCAAACCCGGGGCGGATTTTTTAATCCCCTAGTAAAATGGGCAATGCCCTTTGAAGTACAGGTTACTTTTTATCTGGCTATGATCTTCCATCTGGTTAAAATAAAGTTCTCGTTAAACCGACAAATTTACGCGTGCAGAACCGCAGATAAAAGTAAGTTTTATAAATAAACAGTGATGTTACAGTGTTAAGGACGTTCAGACTGTTTTGATGTACCTATTTTAAAACAAGCCACTTATAACATCAAGTAGTCATGTTGACTACTTCAACACATCTCCTTGTGTCAAATACTTCATTAACATGAAGCTTCTGAAGTACTTCAGAATTAAAAAAAACTTTTTTCATATTGCGTATATTTACAGTGTGAAGGGTTAACCCGTACATAGGGAAAATAACAGTGAACATTTACAATTTTGTAGTAGGCTATGTACTATAAGATCTAATGTAAATATGCAGTAGATGCTTTGTTTTTACTTCCCACCTCTACTATGGTAGGGAAGTAATGGATTTAGTCCGAAAAAAATATTTCGAGATTTTAACAGATCTTCATGTTTTGAGACCCTTAGCAATCGTTTAAGATCATTTTCTGACTGATGTTTGTATGTGTATGTGGTCAATTTTTCGCCTTCGATATCGTAAAAACGGAACAACATACGACCATGCCGATTGTTCTATTGTGTTTATCATCCTTTAACTTAGATCTGATTAGATTTTGAGTCAAATCGGTTCAGTGGATCCTGAGATATTAAAAAAAAGCGTTCTCAATGTCACGTATTAACATAGGTAAAAAAAATATAAATGAATTCTAGATGTTATAATATGAAAAAAATGTAAATATTTTTTTTCTCTAAAATGTATAGTTTTCGAGAAAAAAAATATTTTACTAAAAAAAGAAAATTGTACGTAAATCAAGGTAACCATGATTTTTGCTATATTACTAGCCATCAGTAGATCACCAAACAAAAAAGAGGGCCATGTTTTTTTCAAAGAATAAAAAAAGAGTGTTTATTTTTTGCAAATATTTACTAGGTGGGAAGTATAGGACTGGTCATCAGTCGAATTTTTTTGCACGGGATCAACTAGTTACCCTTGTCCCTATTAATTACGTTAAAAATGAAATTTATAATAAATATGTTCAAAAACGTTACATTTTATTATTTGGATTATTACAAGAAGTTATGGCTTAGTCTACGTTTTTATTGTACATTTTTTCGCAATAAAATTTTATGATTAATATCCGGGAGAAAAGATAATATTTTTATGTACGCAAATTTTATGTCCAAAAACTTTTTACTTCAGAGTTAAAAGAATAATTTTCAGTTTTTGTAGATTTTATTATACTTTTAAAAAATTGTCATATTTTAGATCGAATCGTACCTATAGGGGTGGATTAGCTATATTTATTCAGGGACACTAACATTTGTAGGGACCCGAAGGAGAGACTTGATTGAGTAATTTGTTGGGATTGGGAAATGGGAGAACCCGGGCCGTCTCCAACTCCGGCGGCCCGGGACGCTTCAGTGCCCAACGCCCCTGGCCGCTCGTTATAACTAATTGAAATGTTTTTAAAAGTCCGAAGCTAAGGTTCCCTACAGTTTATTATTAATTCATTATAATGTATCAATTTTTGGAAATAATCATTTGAAATTATCGTATTTGAATTTCAGAAATATGTAACAAAATACATATAATATCTAATTACCTAAAAGTAAATTATAAATCTCGTATTTGAATATTAAATTTCTTTTTAATAAAGTTTCAAATTCAAAATGATTCATTTTAATTTTGAATAAAACAATATTTTATACTTTAATATGCAAATGATGTATTTTATTTATTTAGTGTAAAACTGAAGAATTAACACGGCAAACCATTTAATGGTCAGTTTGCACGAAATAATAAAATTTATTTATTTCGTACTTTTTACAGTTCACCATAATATACAGAGTGTTTATAAAATATCTGACCAAACTGCACTTTTACACGCATGAAAAATATTCAATAAAACTTCGAATTTTATTTATTTTTTTGCAGATTAAATTAACATGTTTCGGCACGCGAATATTAATAAAATATTTATTGGAAGAGCAGCTAATTACATAATTGATTCCTGCAAATATCGGAAAAAATCATTTTTACAACCATAGTCACAGTCAGGAATCTAACCTGAACTTTTCCACTATCGCGGCGGAATGAGCTTACATTACTCAACCGTGACATGATTACCAATCTAACATTCTCCATATATGCAAAGGAATCAATAGATTTCCACTACTGCATGCGAGTGTTATTAATTATAGCTAGGTTGTAGATGTGAATCATCGTAATAGCGAGAGCTATTCATGTAGGTATTTGAAATAATCTATTGATTCCTGAGCATATATGGAGAATGTTAGATTGGTAATCATGTCACGGTTGAGTAATGTAAGCTCATTCCGCCACAATAGTGGAAAGATTCAGGTTAGAGTCTTGACTGTGACTATGGTTGTCAAAACGATTTTTTCCGATATTTTCAGGAATCAATTATGTAATTGGCTGCTCTTCCAATAAAAATTTTCAATTGCAAAACAGCTGTATAAATCTATTTAATATAAAATATTTATGTAACTACCGCGTTTTCCGGGTTTCGTCATTAATTTTTAAAAAAAATCTAGTAGGTTAAAACACGGTTTACCTAACCTCTGCACACATTTCGGGGAAGGTGGTTTGAACCCTGGTGATCCTTCATTGGCTACGGCCTAGTGTTCAATGGTAACTAAAATCATAACTCTTCCTTTTTCGTAGTCGGGACTCGGGTAAAAATATGACAGACAAAATGGAGACCGGAGTGGTGCGTTAACGTTGACTTGACCTGTATTAATTTTGCATACATTCAATAAGATGGCCTCGATTGCTGAAGTAGTGGATTGGATCAGCTTGTAGTAGCGAACTAACAACCCCGATAAAGTAATAATTAATTACTTGGTATCCTATTGTCACGAATGCTCGACAATTAACCGGTTAAATATTCAGACTAGTTAATTATTTGTAGCCCCTGTTAGAAATTGTTTGAAATTCAATAATTACTCAGGTTTTAAACAAGTTATTTTAAAGAATGCCAAATATGCTACAGAAACCTTCAAATTGTCGAGGCAGTGGCGCCGCAAAAGAAGTTTCACTTAAAAAAAGGGTATGTGCCTCACCCATATAAGCGCACTGTCGAAGTTATACTTCATAAGTTCATACATTTACATTTTTGCTTTTCCCTTCTCAGCATTTTTAAAATTAATAAGTAATTATTATTGATAAAATTCAATGATAAATATATTATCTATTCATAAGTATCCAAAACCTGCTTACAATATTACACTATTTTGAAACGTCAAAAAATTGATTTTTAAAATTATAAAATCTATAAGAAAACGAACGTTTTTCTTGGGATGAAACCTAGCTAGATCGATTTTTTGCCCCCTAAAATTCCAATGCGGTAAAATTCCTCCGGTAATTTTTGACTCGGGTCATTCCAGTTCAGTACCCTCGCTAAAGAAGTATAACTTCAAAAATCCCAAGGGTATTCCCCGCTAGCACTGTGCGTCTAATTATAATATTTTGAATGAGAAATTTGTTTGTGCGTCACTTTTCATAATATTACGCTTGCGATATTTAAGAATGAAACAAAACACTATACCTAGCGCTACATCGTTGTTTTTGCCTGCTTAGATAATGATGTATTATGTTACACCTTTTTGCAGACATAATAATATTATATTGGTGAATTGCTGTGAACTTCGTAATAAATTTCAAAGGGTCGCTTTATTTTCTTTATAAGAAATTTGATATCGATAAATAAAACATGAGTGTGAAAATAATAACTTCTTAAAATGTTTTCCTAAGTAGTTACAAAACATTGCAGTGACGGTATCACAGTTGCTTTTACGTTTAAAAAATGATTTTAAGCATTTTCTTACCAAACTTTGATTGGCCCCAGTCCAATTTTTTTTAACCGACTCCAAAAAAAGGAGGTGTTTCTCAATTCGGTTGTTTTTTTTTTTTTTTATGTTAGGTACCTTAGAACTCCGTCATTTATAAACCGATTTGGAAATTTTTTTTTTATTTGTTTAAGTTATACAACTTCAGTGAGGGCAGTGAATTGAAATGACCTCAAGTCAAAATTTACCAGCTTAAAAATTAACGTAATGCTGACAGGGATAAAACGGCTCAAACCAAAAAAATATTACTAGATTTATTAATTTTTTGGTAAGATACCGGTGTATCGGGTATTTAATTGACTGTCCGCCAGGCGACCTGACGTCCTTACTATCCCTTAAAAACCCGCATAAATTTGAAGCAGTAACATGCAGCCTCTTATTTTTTGCTGTTATAAATAAAAGATGACCGTTTCAAATCTCATTGTGAATTCTCACCATCGAATTGTATTTTATTTGTTCAATAACGTATCAATTGTCTTTAAACATCCTGTTCTGGGGCTTCTTAGAAAGCAATTGTTAGAGGATATCCGGCGATACTTCATAAAAAGTGAAGAGATCTTTAAGCTGTGCTCGTAAAGTTGTTGAAGTATTATGTTTTAGCTGGTTTTTATTTTCAATTTGATAAATAACAAGCCGTGAGGTGGGTCCTTTATTAGGACTAAAGTGCGACCCTTGAGGTCCACACGACGAACTTCCCAGTTTGATAAATATTTAATAATAATAATTAAATTAGATATTACACAGAAAAGTAATCATTTTAATCATTAAAACATAATTATTATTTATTTTTAACAATAATTAAAAAAAAAAAACGGCTGACCGATTTTTATAAAATTTATGTCGGATCAAAATGACGTTAATACGCCTCGATTGACACCCTTACGAAGTCGATATAATTTTTTTTCGCGAGATATTGTGTAAAATCTACTTTTTTTGGAGTCTATTTGGTTAAGAAAAAAGAACGGCTGAACCAATTTTGAAAAAATTTCTTTCAGATCATATTTACGTTAATACGCGTCGATTGGCACCCTAACGTAGTCGATATCATTTTTCATTCTCGAGATTTCGTCTTAGAAAGAAATGGACACATACGTACGTAAATACGTACACACACACATACATCTTTCTAAAAATAGTGTAGTGACCTTGAAACATAAAAATTTGTTATACATTTTGATTTCGATTTTCGGACCCATTACAATGGGAAGTTAAAAATACATGAATTTATCAACTAAATGACTATATTCATTCACCCCTTGTTAGAAAACATTAGACCCGTCCGACCTGAAACGATACTACTCTACACAATATTATCGAGGACCAACCAGTGGCGGACTAAGCCCGTTGGAGGCCCGGGGCGGCAGAACTAACTAAGGCCCCCGGTCTGCGTAGAAATTGATGTATTTGTAGTGTAAATTTCGTAAAAAATTAATAATACAGATGTAATGGCTGACAAAAAAATCAAATATTTGTAATAAACGACCTACCTACGTTTATATTTTTTATACGTATGGGGCCTCCAACTCCAAACTGTCTCTTACTTACTAAACATATTTTGGCCTTGTTTGGGATTTGATTAAGAAGGACTTCTCGAGATTTGGAGGCCCCCCAGGATCAGAGGCCCGGGGCGAGCCGCCCCCCCTTAGTCCGCCACTGGGACCGACCCTACACCGCGACCGGTACCGCCTGCATTTAATAAACATAACAGTTGAGCATCTGGTGTATGTCAGTTGATTGCGCACATCCGTGGACATGTTTGACATAATAATTATACGCAGATGACAGCGACAGGTGATGACTAATTTGATACACATATATGCTAATGCCACACATGGCTTTAATGATTCTTGATGTTTTGGTTTGATAATCGTTCTGTGGTTATATCATTGCCAAACCGATATTTTTCAAGCGATTTTTTAAAATTTGTTAGAGTAATATCGTTTAGAGAAGATAGTAGCGTCATTTCTGCGCACAAACGAGTTTCGGGTCGGACGGGTGTACGTTAGGGGTGGTCCTATGAATACGGTCATTTAGTTGTTCGTCGCCAGACCACCCTTTATTACAAAACAGACACGCCCGGCCCCCCAGGGAGGACATTGGAATATGGTTGCTATCGCAAATTGCATTCCAATGTTCTTTGGGAATTAGCGCTCCCAGGGACCTGAACTCGTACCAGTCGATTTGTGTATGCCGGCTGGCGGATTCTAATACACAAATGGATTATTTGTTGTGTTGAAGACGCTAATGACCTGAGTTGTCGACGCGTCTATAATCTACAATTAATTAATTAATTGACACGCCCGGCCCGAAACTCTGTGTGCAGAAATGAGGCTACTATCTTCTCTAAACGGTTAGTGAAATTTGGTTTTTAGGGTTCCGGACCTCAAAAGTAAAGATGGAACAATTCATTCATTTGTCCGTCCGTCTGTATGTAATATGTATGTCTGTCACAGTAGAATTTCTCTGGACTAAATAAATATATCAAGCTGAAATTTGACGTAGACATAAAGCTTATTAACCCGCGCATATATTCCAATAGTGAGAATCTAAAAAAAATTGGGGAGGGGCAAAGTTTGGCAAAAAAATCTATTCAATCATTTGAAAGGGCTTTTCTTAAGGATCTTAAAACTATTTTTTTTTCAGAATTTTATGTTACGTTATGTTTAGAAATTTTCCAGAAAACGCATCTCAAACTGATTCCCCTCTCAATTCTCTATTTCCAGTAGGTACTAGTACAGCTAAAATTTCGAAAAAACTAGAAGTTGGTAGATGTGTATGTGATACTTTACAGTAAACTTAGTAAATCTGTGTATAAAGTGATCTGTGTGACCACCGACCAATAAAGGGTTAATAGAAGTTATATTATTATTGTTATCACTTTATCAGTAGCTCCAAGTTCTTTGAAGTTATATCTTGTGATTCATAGCACGGTTACTCATTCGAGACTCCCATGTAATATCTCTATTAATACAGCTTTTATTACACATAATGAGTTGCCCAGAAATTACCTCCTGTAATAATTTTAGCTGTGAGCACACGTACTGTTTATAAATTAATGTATAAATAATCAAGGTCATATTTATTGTGGAAAGACCGTTTTTTAGCACATTAATTCGATCTTGAACCAGTTTTTTCTTTCCGAATTGTTTAAGTTCGTTCCCATGAGACATGTTTTTCCATAAGAAGTATATTTTTTGTAAGCAGGCTATGGAATTTTTATTGCTTATAATTCATCTGGAAGATAGTTCTTCACTCGAGATTGGTCAAGAACGTATCCTCCAAATTCGCCACCACAAGACAGGCCTGGACTAAGCGACCATTTTATAGCAAATTCTTTGACCGGTCCCAATTTCCAGTAGATTTTTTACAACAATAATAAATACATTTTCCCGGCCCCGTAAAACACCGACCAACCGGGAAATCACCCAATTGCCCGTCGATTTTTTTGTCTTGCCCAATTCCTTTGCCAACTCAAGTACTCATCTGATCATCTATTATTTGAGAACTCACAGATTAAAAGATTAAATCACGGGAAGATCAAATAGAAATATTTATTTCCTACTAGCCTTATTTACCCGGCGTTGCCCAAATGAGCCTTCATGTGCCTAAAACCTTCCCAAGTAATTTCTCTACCAATAGGGTATTTGCCAGTGATCAAAATAAAATATAAAACTATGTTAAAATAAAATGAAAGTTTATGGTCTAAAATAGTTATTAGAATTTTTATTTTTATTTATTAAGTTTCGTAAACATATTTAAATAAATAAATAAAATCATAATTTTTAATCTATGTGTCACGTGACTTCAAACAACGAGGTGCGTTCCACTTGGCGACCATTGCGCCCCACTTGTGGTCGCCAAGTGTGAGAACATGTGACGTCAATTTTAAGTAAAAAATGAATGTATCCATAGCAACGGAGCTTAGCTTGTTTACATAATGTTCACATAGGTACAAAACGGTATTTTTTAACACTCTGTTTCTGATATAATTAGCATCGAGTTAGTAGATATAAACGTACATTCATAAAAAATATTACGTCATAGGTTCGTAAAGCAAAAACGATTATTAGCGGGCGGGGCTAACATAAATATTTCAAAAATTATTTTTGAGCTAATTTGAAATCAGAATGAAGTGATTTAGGTGTCATTTTGAATTTGAATTTACGCTCTATTAATATAACATAAAAACAAATTTTAATCAAATATCCTATTCGTGAATACCGCACGAAAATTGGTTAAGTTTACCTCGTTCAAACAGGCGTTATCTTTGATATAACATATAAAATAATTATTTTTTTTTTTTTTTTCAGCACCGACACCGAGACTGGACATACCAAATTTAGAAAATGGCTATCACGGCTTAATAAAGGAAAATGAAACAATTGTAGAAGTGACACCGATGATCCGCGCTATCGGAGCAGAAATTTGTAATTTCCATATCGTAAACAAACATCATGGAGAGGCACCTTTTCAAATCATTCTTAAACCACACGGATACGCAGAACTTCGAGCGAAGCGAATACTTAATTGTGAAAAAAGACGCAATTATAAATTTGACATCGCCGCGATCAGTTGCGAAGGAAAACAGAGCTTGAAGTATGTCGATCAAATTTTATTTTTCATGGGACACGGTGTTATACTATTTGTCCCAGTACATTAGTAACATAGAGTACTGAGGACAGTGTGGTCCAGTGGTTAGCGTCGCGGCCTCTGGATCAGACTGTCGTGGGTTCGAATCCCGCCTCCGCTCATAGATGTTTTGTTATATAATCTAGTTTTAACTGAGTTATGTTATTTAATGTAATCAAGACGCTAATGACCTAAGTTGTCGACGCGTCTATAATTTACAATAAATAAAAAATAAACAGAGTACTAAAGATCATAGCAGAATGCAAACAAAACAATGCATAATTTCAGTAAAAACGTTTGCTTTAAAACGATGTACAATTGTTAAACAGTCGTCATTTTGTTTTAGTGCAACTGTTCATATAACAGTAATTGACATCAATGAATATCCACCGACATTCTTAGAACCCAGTTACGTACGTCAAGTGGACGAAGGTCGCTTGTATGAAGAAATTCTTCGAGTAGAAGCTTCAGACAGAGATTGCACACCAAAGTTCGGTGACGTGTGCAAATATGAAATCCTTACTGAAGATCAACCGTTCGTTATTGATAGCGAAGGTGCCATCCGAAATACGGAACCGTTGGACTATGAAAGAAGCCATAATCATATCTTAAGAGTTGTCGCTTATGACTGCGGCATGAAACAATCATTACCGGTGATGGTTACAATTAAAGTTAACCGTATCTGCAAACTCGGCTGGAAAGGTTCGTTAAATTCTGTCCATAATGGGACGTTAATGACCTCATGTCGAGCGTCTGTTGTTTACAATATGTAACTGTCATATTGGGGTCAATCCGCATGTATTGTAATTTTGTTATTTGGATACATTTGGAGTTAATCTTGAGAAAAAAGAAATAGAATAATTGAATTTTAGAGATTTAAAATGTGTGTGCTAGTAACTGTGACGTCAAAGTGCCCTGTCCAGCGCATGCGCGTAGTGCGGCTGTTTCAGAATCGGCAATAAAAAATATGCGGGGTATCCCCATTTGACATTAGCAAAAATGCAGGATTGATTTTTTTTTATTTGTAGGTATTCCGGAAAGAATCGATTATGCGCCAACAACCGGTAAACAATACATTTTCCCAACGGCCAGTTTGGAATTGTGTGACATTCCATGCAAAGTGAAATCCGTCCAAAGTAAAGTAAACTTAATAACGGGTCATATTGGTAAAGGCTGTGACAGGGACACATACAGTGTTGAAAGTCAAAGAAAGATATGCGGAGCTAGCCCTGACTCAGTTGATTTATTGCCAAGTCCAGGTATCGGTTCAGAATGGACTAAACCATTAGTTTCTGATGAAGGTTAGTAACTCACTAATTAATATTATGCAGAGAACTGAAGATATAATTAGCAAAAACCAAGGATGTTGTAACATCCTTGGCAAAACGAACATGCAATAGTTTGTTATGTTGGTATTAAGTAACATCTTCACGTAAAACAAAATAACTTCACATGTAACATAACCTCACTTAATAATATTTTTATGCAGAAAATTGAATATGTAATTAGCAAAAACCAAGGATGTTATAACATCCTTGGCAAAAATGAACATGCAATAGTTTGTTATTTTGGTATTAAGTAACATCTTAACGTAAAACAAAATAACTTCACATATAACATAACCTCACTTATTAATATGTTTATGCAGAAAATTAAGATGTAATTAGCAAAAATCAAGAATGTTGTAAAATCCTTGGCAAAAACGAACATGCAATAGTTTGTTATGTTGGTATTAAGTGACATCTTCACGTAAAACAAAATAACTTCACATATAACATAACCTCACTTATTAATATTTTTATGCAGAAAATTTGAAGATATAATTAGCAAAAACCAAGGATGTTATAACATCCTTGGCAAAAACGAACATGCAATAGTTTGTTATATTGGTATTAAGTAACATCTTCACGTAAAACAAAATAACTTAGCTCATAACATAACCTCGTAAATTGTGTGTTTAACAAGTTTAGCACTAGATAACGTTAGTTCATGTTGTCAAAACTTAAGGTTAGATACTCTACTAACCTTGGTAAAAAATTAAATATATAATAATCATTCATAAGATAGGTACATAATTGTTGTAGGTACATAATTGTTGTTTTTGTTTGATATAAAGAAGTATTAATTTCCAGGTCATGAATCTGATCAAATATTCGAGTTCGATGGGACTAGTTCGGCAGTGGCAATTCCTAATAGCGTACTCGATCATGGTTTGGCGAGTACATTTACTATTTCAACCTGGATGAAGCATAAAAACCACAACCCTCAGGATAAACATATGAAAGAACATATTTTATGTAGTGCAGATGACCATAGTAAGTGTTTTGTTTCATTATTTCACGTATTTCTTTTGTTTTAATTTGTAACTTTGGTCAGGCAGTGCTTAAAATAACGTAATGCGCATGCACCGAAGATATTTTTCATACTGTTCCTCGACCGAAGCTTATGATAATTCGAAAGTGGGGTTATTATCCACATATCTTTTTTACCTGGATTGCGCGCGCATACCGTGTTTACAGATGATCTGGTAACTAGGCAATAATCTGTTTATATCTGTTGTCACTGACCCCTGCTGATTAGGTGGCAAAACACGGTGCGAAACCATATTTTTCTCTCTTTTTCTTGCAGAACAAGCAATAACGATTTCTCGCTCTTATTTCGAGGGAGAGGTTAATTGCTGATTGAGATATTTATGAGTGTTTTGTTTTTTCTGAACTCATTTGTTTTTGTTACAGAAATGAACAGACATCATTACGCATTGTTTGTGCGCAACTGTAGGTTAATTCTTTTGTTGCGACGTGATTTCTCAGAAGGCGATCTTAATATTTTCCGTCCAGCTGAGTTCCGTTGGAAAATTGCACAGGTTAATAGTAGATTCTATGTCTAGATGTGTAATGAGATATATTACTGACGAGTATAGTGACTGAGCGATAGCGAGTTTTAACAGTCACACGAGTCATAATATCATTACGCACGAGATATATATGGTATTTTTGGTCATACCCACTATAAAATAGCCACTTTTCACTTTATTTGCAGTATTTTCAAAAATTTTTGACAGTTCATTTGCGTCGCCAATATCACATTTATAGCAGGCCGTGAGTAGGTAATAACGGGCAGATCAGAGCAAATAAACATAGATCACTATGGAAACTATTTATTTTCCATACTAGTGTGTTTTGAAAACACTTTCAACACACCTGCCTGTTAACTGACCCATTCCATGCATGCATACACGCATGCAAAGTAGCTATTTTATAGTGGGTAGGGCAAAAAATAAATGTTCGGTTTACGTATTTTTTCAATAGGTACTCAATTTTTTTTATTGGCTTGTAGGTCTGTGATAACCAATGGCATCATTATGCAGTGAATGTAAGATTCCCAGATGTTGAATTATATATCGATGGGCAACTTTATAAAAACGAAAAAAAAAATCCTGAAATTATCGATGACTGGCCGCTTCACCCCACTAAAGGCATTAATACTACGCTTACAGTTGGAGCTTGCTGGCAAGGTAAAAATTTGATAACTGCGATTTTTTTTAAACGTCGATATTTTTTGCATATTTCCTACTTTGATTTATATTTTTAGGTTCAGAAAACAAAATGAAGCATCATTTCAAAGGCTATTTGGCTGGATTGAATGTATTGCTCAAAAAAACTGAAAAACCAGAGGTTTTGAGTTGCCTACACAAATGCAAAGAAAGTCTCGAAGTACCTGCCATGGAATTGTTGGAACCCGGAATGGAACTTTTAACCAATTCGGGTATGTAACGTGCAAATTAAAAAAAGTTCGAATTATAACGAGGGCTACCAGACTTTTTTCTACCACCTGATAGGATCCACTGGCAAGTGAGGAATACATAACTTTGATACATCTTTGATGTCATTCAAATATCTGTACTGTTTATATTTTCCGCCACCTGATGGCACCAGTAGCAAGTGAAGTATCTGTCATTCAATCATTTAACGCAGTTTTGTATTTATTTAATTATTCCTGAATAACCAATGAAGAATGACTAAATACAGACTAACGTTTGACATACCTTACTTGCCACTAGCGCCATCTAATGAATAAAAATGTAAGCGTTTTATGTATTCCTTACTTGCCACTAGCGCCATCTAATGAATAAAAATGTAAGCGTTGTATGTTTCCTTACTGGCCACTAGCGCTACCTGACTAAAAATACTGTACCCCCCATAGTGATTGATTAAAAATGGTTTAATTTTTTTGTTACAGATTTGACCGAACTTAGTATCGAGGGCGATAACAGAACAAATTTGGAAGTATTGATCAGGAAAGTTGGTTATTCAAACGCACGCGAGTTTCCAACTCCCGGTAGAAGAAACTTACATATCGTTACATCCGTAGTGTAAGTATTTTGTTTTTGTAGGCTGTTTAAAAAACAAAAGATATCTACACTATACTTCAGACCAGGGGTCGGCAAGTAATTTTTAGTAGGGTCCGGTTGTTTTTGCCAGGTCCAGAGAACCAATCGTTTTTTTTTATCGATACTATAGATTACAACACGTTCATAGTTATTAATACTTTTAAAGTTCAAGAAATATATCAGTAAAACTGAATAACGGTAAAAATATTTTAATTATATTTAATATCATCACTTTTGCATAAATTTGCCCCCTTTAAACTCTCTCTCTCTCTCTCTCTAAACGCGGTCCAGTTTTTTTTACCCTCTGCGGCCCGGATGTGCCGCAGTTGCAAGCGAAACATCTGGAAGAAGAAGAAGCCATTCCAGTAGACCACGGCTCATAAGCCCGAAAGATTCTTATCTTAATTCTATTAACGCCAGCCGTGAAAGCCTACATTCATTTATAATGAAAATGATTTGTTTTTTGAACTTATGTAAGTTAGACTTTGAAAAAAGATCAAACATATAAGTAAATGGGTGTTTTCATTGGCATGTGGGCATGCTTCGTTGTTTACTTAATCTTTTGTAGATGTGTGAAGCATAAATTAGACGGTAGATTAAATATAAATTATGTCTTACAGATGTGATAGTGGTAAAATGGTTAAAATACCTAACGTAGAATCTTATATTATGGTTTTGCAACCTCAAACTCCTACAATCGATATTAATGGCACTAATAATATCGCTCGTGAATATTCGGATTTCCGATTGGGCGTACGGATTTTCGCAGACGTTCATGTTTCTGTTTTAAGCAACGATAAAACTAAACTCAGAGGTAATTGCATTTCAAAATGAAATTTTAAATAAATTAAAAAAATTTTATTTTTAAATTTAATTGTATTTTGTTTTATAGCTGCGGAACAACAGAAGCTCGATTCATGTACAGTCAGTGTATATCCAAGTTTGAATCCGGACCATGAATCAATTAATTTACCAGAAAGTATGCTCCAAAACTTTGGAATTGTCGCCAAAATCAATAAAGACGGAATTTCAATTACTGGTTCGGATATGATCTACAATTATGAGCAGGTATTTTCGTGATAAAATCAATTTGTATTATTTTTATGGGTCTGTACCTCAAAAAAATGGAACCCTTAAAGGATCACTCATATATCTACCCGTCTGTATGTCTGTCACAATCGAATTTCACTGGAGTAAATAAGCATATCAACCTGAACAAACAAACAGACAGACAAGAAAGCGAGTTTAAAAACGTGGTAAAATTGGTAGTTTTAAAGCTTACTAACCAGGATATATTCCAATAGTTAGAACCAAAAAACAAAATATTTTCCCAATAAATTGGGGGGAAGGTCAAAGTTTGACTCAAAAAAATTTTTTTTGTATTCGGTCATATTGTGGGGTATGATTAATTGAAAGGGCTTATGCACTTGTCTGGGATTCTCAAATAATTATTTGATTGTCAAATGTTTTTTCTCAGATATCAATAATAACAATAAGATATTAAGATAAGATAAATAAGAAATTTTCACGATATTTAATTAATTGTTTTCTAAAATCACATTTATAATTGACGCTATTTTGTTTTTAGATTTTGAGAGAAATTCAGTACATAAACCGAAAACCGGCTTATTATTTGAACCGTGTTTTCAAACTTATTTGTTCTGAATTAAACGGACGATTTGTAAGCAACGAATATGTTCAAACTGTAAGTATAATAACTACATGGCGATTATTTTTATATTAAAATTAAAATACCACGTGATTAAATTCAATAAGAGCGAAACTACACGGGTGGCTTTTCCGCGGCGGAAAACACGCCCAAATCGAACCCGCGCCAACAAACGAGTGAAACTAAACGAACGAAATATACATCGCCTTTATTTAAATTCCGCCTGCGTGAGCGAGTTCAACGCTTCTGATTGCGTTTATATCGTCACCGCCACAACACACTAGAAACAAAAAACATTGTTTACTGCGGGGCAAACTGGACGAGGCGACGGATCACCTACGGATGTACAATCTGGGTAAAAAATGTGTGTGGAAATATCCTGTTGATAGTGTGTGTCTTAATATTGGATGAACCCACCAACATCGTTTTTTCCTTCTGTTCTTTAAAAATTTGCACTTACAACAGCAGCGCAACTTAACACAGCGAGGTCCATTTTATAACTAGCAAAAAGTTGTTGTGTTTTGCGTGAATGTACTCAACGGAAAAAACGCTTTCTGTTTTGATACGTAAAATTGAACGGAAATCTCGTTGCGAGAAACACGCTGCGGAAAATCCGCCCATGTGGTTTCGCTCTAAAACTACTACAACGTGAACAAATGACAGTCACCATATTTAAAACTGAACGTGTTTTATTTTAGTTAACAGTAATTCATCCAAGGCCTGCAAAACCAGTAAAAGATACTGAAATGTCGATGAACCAAGAGAAGAAAGACGCACTTTTAAAGGAAGTAGAAAAGCCACCATTGACGCTAGACAATCAAGCTGAAGCTATCATCGCTAAAGTTCTAGATCATCGTCATAGCGTTGAAGCAAAACCGGCACAGATGCTTGCCGAAGAATATATGTCTGCCAGTTTGCAGGACAGAACTCAAGCCGTTATTGCAAATGGCAGTAAGTACTTAGTTCTAAATATTGTGTCATCCGCCCTCACTTAGCAACGGACTGTCTGATTGACAACCGTTACCCTCTGCTGCTTTCTAATGGTTGGTACCATAGATGGTGTGTTTTTTCTATTGTTAGAGCGGTTGCATTATTGCGGAATAATAGCCGTTGTCAAGTGATGGACGTCTCGGTGTCAATCTTATAGTATTGTGTCTCTTAGTTCTGAACTCCCAAAGCGTTTGTCGGCAATACAGAACTCTGTACACAACTGCGTGTTTTTTGGTGAAATTTTCGGACTCTTCGGACTGTTTTAACATGATTCTAAGCTTCTAGGAGGCTAGAATCAAGTTCGAACAGTCCGAGAAATTGAGGCAGCGCCGACCCTAAAATTTTTTCAAGTTGACGGTGTAGGTGTACAGACAAGAAAAAAACTCGATACACTAAGGCGTACAAAGAGCCCAGCTTATCTTGATCTCTAATTATTAGTTTGCCTTCTATAAAAAGACTGTAATAGTCCCGTGTCTCTATAGAAAGGGAACAGTCCATTAATGTGATCCCTTGTTACAGGTCATGCAGTCACCATTATCATTGTATTGTGCGTGGGATTTTTGTTGTTCATGATCGTTTTGGGTGTAATCCGTATCCGATCAGCGCAACAGAGCGGTTCCAGCAGTTCTGCACGTCAGTTGACCGCAGATACGGCTGACGCCCATGACACAGAAATGGCTTGGGACGACAGTGCATTAACGATTACTGTTAATCCGATGGATGTAAGTAGCGGTCGCAATTTTATTTTTCATAAAACAAATACAGTAGATTTCCAGTTATCCGACATAAGCGGATTAGATAGATATACAGGGTGTAACATATTATTATTATGTTTATTTGAAATACGCAGTTTTAAACACATTAATTCTATCTGTAATTATTCAGTAGTGAGGGCTACTAGACTTCTTTTTTACCACCTGATGGCAGCACTAGCAAGTGAGGTATAATATGTCAATTTGATGTCATTCAAATGTCTACTGTTTCTATTTTCCGCCACCTGATGGCGTCACTAGCAAATAAAGTATCTGTCATTCAACGGCTAAATCGCAGTTTTGTATTTATTTAATTATTTATTCCTTAATAATGGATAAATGAAGAATGACTAAACACAAAGTTAATCTCTAAACGTTTGACATATTTTACTTGCCACTAGCACCATCTGACAAATAAAAAATGTATATGTTTGACACATACCCTACTTGCCACTAGCGCTATCTGACGAATAAAAAATGTAAGCGTTTGACGAATACCTCACTTGCCACTAGCGCCATCTGACGAATAAAAAATGTAGACGTTTGACACATACCTTACTTGCCACTAGCGCTATCTGACGAATAAAAAATAGGTACCCCACATTATTTAAATATAATATGTATTTGTTAATGTATGTTTTACTGCATTGAACATGAATTCTAGTATATGGAAAACGCCCTATTGGCTAATCGGGATTGTCTATTTTTTTAATTATGATTTGTATTGTTTATAGACGGAAGGAGCCGCTGCACAGGACAGCGAAGGTGATAGCGACTCGAGTGAACAGTCGGACAGCGACGATGATGATAGTGATTGTGAAGGAGGCAGACGCAGGCCTGACCATTGTGCGGCCGTTGATTCAAGCGATGAAGAAGACGCACCTCGCTGTACCGGACCAGGTTTGTAATAATTCCATATATAAATATGAGAACGTATGCTGCAGTTCTAACCTTAACTCCAAATTGTTAGTTTCGAGAAAACGCCCGCCTTTAAGTTCTTATAGCTTATGAATTGATTATGGCAAGTCCACGTAAATTGCATAAGATATATTTTTTTGTAAATCTAGTGCTCTTACTGATTTCTAGCATTGTAAGATAATAGATATTCCCATACTAGAAAGTGAATAACTACAAATGGGGAAACAAAAGATTTGATTTTTTTAAGTTTTTATGTTAGCATTACTGTTAGGAAGACCTATCGAATGACGTAACGTTACGATGCAATACTAGAAAAAATTCATTTTAAACCTATGTCACCATCGGGACTCAAACCCGAATCTTCCGCTATCGCGGCGGCTGAGTTATCATGTACTCTACAGTGACATGATTAAATTATAAAGCAAATTGTAACTAATATTATACATCATGCGAGAGCTGTTTTTTAAAATAATGTATTGTTAGATAATAATGAACCTTCTCACATATGAGTGGTGCTCCGGGTGAACCAAAGATGAAATTTATCCATTCATTAGTTTGCGAAACATGACGAACGTTTAACATATGATTCTTTATAATCTTATTAAAAGCATTTATTCTACTGAATTTCAAATGCAGTTTTGTAACATTGTAAAACTAAATTTCTTGGATAGTAGCATGGAAACCAACTTAACTTGATTTTACGTCTCTTTGTTGAAATACTTGGATCTCTTCTCAACAATTAAACTATGGGTAAATTAACTGAGGGCGTCACTGTAGTTCAGGAACTAGCATAGTTGGGTCAACTGTCATTTATGAAACAGTTTTGTGAGGTTATAAATCAGTTGGACTGAAGGTGATTTTTTTTAGTCGAAACCGAATTCAGTTTTTCTTTTCTGATGTCGCGTACGGACCTTTGACTTTGGCGAAATCTGGTTGGTTTTTTGATGAAGCCAAAGCCGATTATTCGACAAAATAAACAAAATATAATCAGATCTTTTCCAATGTAAGAAGCAGACCTGCATTATAATAAAAATATATTTATTTCAGACGATGTATACAAAAATACATATTGAAAAGTCGAGTACATATAATACAATAATTAATCAGAATGCGTCATTTAAAAATTCCTTACAACTAGGTATAATAATATTTATTACACAACATAGTTTTGCACGCTTTTGTTTTGACAGTTGATTCGATTTGATTAGTTCCTGTTTTTGTCGCAAGATAGTGTAGCTGCAAAAGCCACTTTCCAATAGATTTGTTTTGTTTTTAGGTCGTCGCAATAAATATCAAAATGTAAATCAACTTGAATGGGATAACTCAACTATGTAAGTATATAAAAAAAATAAAAAAACACACACACAAAGTAAATAATATTATTTCTAGAATTTAAAAGCAATTTTAACATACATATGAATTAAAGTATAATCTAAAAAGTTATCTCTTTTCAACGATGATGGTAAATAATAATTATTATTGTGCATATAATGTTATTGCCTGTGACGCAAGCAAACAATTTACAACAAAGAAATATATATTATTATTTTATGTTAATTAAAATTATTAAACGCAGTCGTGACAGCTAGCTAAAAAAATGAGCCATACATGATTTATTGATTGCTTTGTGAACATTGTTAATCACATTATTGTGCCCCTGTTATATTATCTAAAAAGGTTTTTGTTTTTTTTTTTTCAATTGTTTTACATCAAGTTGGTAGTAGAAACAGTTGGTATACGAAGGTAACTAAGATCGAAATAGTTTAAAGAAATCTGTTTCGATTATATTGAGGGCAGAATACAATTAACAATATATTCTTTTTTTGATAAATTGGCAGCAGAGAAAGTTTTTTATAAGGGTTTGAAGAGGCTGTATTGAAACGGAAAGACTTTAAACGTTTTGTTTTTTTATTCAAAGTGATATAAATTATGTACTTTTTTGTAATTTTACTGTTATGTTTTTTTATTGTAAATGGACAGCATATTAATTGGTGCCATATTTATTGTATAATTTTTATAGAATTCGAATTCGCAGATAACGAATTACACCTTTTTAGATGGTATCGGCAGCTATCAGTAATTTGTTTTTTTGATATTTTGCAGCAAATTTTTTTCTCGTAGACTATTTTTAGTTTCTTATTAGCTTTGGTTTACTGCATATAAATCCTGAAATTACTTTTAAAGAGTAAATAAATAATAATAATAATATCTAATCGTCCATATTATACATATTGAATAGATTTTAAATATAAGAAATATATTCAGAAAAAAAAACAAAAAAATAATTGGGTATAAGTATATTTCATGTACACATTTAACATCTCATAAGTTTATATGTTCAGTATATCTGAAAAACGATATATCTCTTTTGTTTTTCTTTTCATCGGTGTATGACTAGAATAAAAGTATGTTTTCAGCAAACAAAAGTACGCCATTCATAAAATACATTTAATGTAAATTTTATTACATTTTTTGCGGGAATCAAAATTTAGGTAGGATAGGTATAATAGGTGCAAGTAACACAATAATTGTAACTTTCATTGTTAAAATGATGTTTTAAAAAAAAATAATTGCAGTTTGCTGAAGAACATAAGAATAAAAAAATTCCTAACCGTATGTACAATTAATATAAAATGTTATATTAAATCTTTTTTTTTCAAGCAAGTATATCTAAATCACAATGGAAATTTTTCTTATGATTTCAATCAATTACCCAGCATTCAAAAATAATAGTAGAAACAGTACTACCAATCACACTAAAAAGTCACCGGTGCATATGGTTAGATATTGTTGCATTTGACATGTCACATTCCTGCCATAAAAATAGATCGGAAACTTTTCATTGTGTCACTTCGAAATTATATGTATACATACTACGATGTAGAAATTTTGTAATTACCATTTGTCTGAAAAAATCATTTAGTTTTTAAATATTACAGGCAATACTTAAAAATAAAATTTTGGATGGACGGTTTCAAGAACGAAGGCTGTGATTTTTCAATTTATGCTATTTTAAAAAAGTTTGCCGAGTACTCCAAAATCGTGCAGGGATTATGGTTATTTCATATAAGAAAAGAATCACAGAATTCAGGCAAATAATTTTATTTTTATTATAATATGAGTTTCGCAATATATTTCTGCATCCTCATGGCGACAATAGTCCTGGGGAAGCTAAACGTAGACTAGAGACACAAAACTAGAAGAGTGACACCGAGACGTCATCAGTCGACAACGGCTATTGTTCCAGTATCTGCCTACTCAAACTCACACAGGGCTTGAAAATAGCCGAGAGTGTAGCGGCGCTGTTGTTTACATGGCGTTGCTATGGTTCCTCTATTACAAGTCCCGAGTTCTAGCCCGAGAGCTGGTAAAAGTGTCAATTAGATTTTCAATTTATTATTAAAAAAAAAAAAAAATTATGAATTGAAAATATGAATTGGTGCTAGGCCCAAATAACCTTAGCTGTTGGTGGTCTTTAAAATACAATTACAATTCAAACTCACACACGCCGTCTATGGTAAAAACAATTAGAGAGCAGTAGAGAGGGTCACGGTTGTCAAGCAGACAGTCCATTGCTAAGTGGGTGGTGCGTTGCCGCCAATATGCTGATGACGTCACTGTGTCATTCTAACAGTCATCAGTATCTATTGAACTCATACACGCCGTCTATGATAAAAACCATTAGAGAGCAGCAGAGTTGTCAATCAGACAGTCCGTTGCTAAGTGGGTGGTGCGCTGCTGCCAATAGGCTGATGACGTCACTGTCATTCCAAGAGTAATCGGGGTTTGAATTTACATAAATTTAACATTGCCTATATCTATCTCTATCCCTCGCTTGAGCGAGGGATAGAGATAGAGCAATGTTAAATTTATGTAAATTACATAAATTTAACATTGCCTATATCTATCTCTATCCCTCGCTTGAGCGAGGGATAGAGATAGAGCAATGTTAAATTTATGTAAATTACATAAATTTAACATTGCCTATATCTATCTCTATCCCTCGCTTGAGCGAGGGATAGAGATAGAGCAATGTTAAATTTATGTAAATTACATAAATTTAACATTGCCTATATCTATCTCTATCCCTCGCTTGAGCGAGGGATAGAGATAGAGCAATGTTAAATTTATGTAAATTACATAAATTTAACATTGCCTATATCTATCTCTATCCCTCGCTTGAGCGAGGGATAGAGATAGAGCAATGTTAAATTTATGTAAATTACATAAATTTAACATTGCCTATATCTATCTCTATCCCTCGCTTGAGCGAGGGATAGATATAGAGCAATGTTAAATTTACGTAAATTCAAACTCAGCAGATTGATCCGAGCTCAAAACCGAACTTACCCTTGGTGGTTATTAGCATCGATTGAAAAATCAGAACATAAAAATATATTGTATCATATCAAAACACGTAATGTAAGAAAATAAAAAAAATGCCATCCAACCAAAAATCTATTTTCAAGTAAAAATTTATATCAAAAATTGAAATTCTTAAAAATAGTGATCGTTAATTGTTAACTTCTTGTTTTAAAAGCTGGTTTACGAAATTAAATACCATAAAGTTTTAAAAAGCAAATATCGCGTCAACCAGTATTTTTGCTGTCACTATCTTTTTAATGTATTTAAAATATATTAAATAGCTTGTCGTAATAATATTTAAAATATAAGAAAAAAATATTAAAAATATAATAGGAAAGTAGTCGAGGAATATTTTTTCTTATAGCTTGTGGATAAAAATATTTTTTGCGTGTCCTTAAGGTCGCTGGGTATGATAAAATATTATTATAATTATAGATAATAATTCTATCGATAGGTTTTATGCAGGTGCAGTTTAAGGTTTAATACAAAAAAAAAAGACAACTTTCGACTTTTTGAATATATTTTTCACTTCTTATTTCGTGTTGTTGGACAATGCTTTTCGCCTGCGATAATAAAAGTTGTGAATTATTTGGGCGTTTTCACATTTATCGACACCGATACGACATCCGCACAGCACCGACACCAACACGCTGGCAGATACCGATATGTCGCTCCGTGCGAAAGGATTCCCAATATTACATGAGATTGCGTCCGCCGGCATCGTTATCATTGCTGTACCGGTGTTGTGTCGGCAAGTGTGAAAACGCTCTTTCGTGGAAATAAGCATTGTTTTTTGTGTTTTGTTTTTGCAACAAATGAAAAATATTTACATGACATGCAGGGTTTTCATCTAAATCTAGATTTCTGACTTTGATATTTAAAATTTTCAATGATACATGTGCAAAATTGACTATACATATAAATATTTAAAATATGTATTTGGCCCTGATCTTTGCAAGCCTAATTTTTATTTATTTTTTGCTACATGTCTTTTCAAACGTGCCCGTTTTCGTCGGAACTTAAATAATTTATGATAGCTAAAATAAAACGCCCGGGTTTAAATATTTTTTCAGTAATGGCATCAATTTAAGCTATCAAAGTATATTTAAAATTAATCCCTTCTCTCACTGACGGAATCGGGTATGTTTAGCTTAAAAAATTCTCGAATGATTTTTCTTATAATCAGTATCGATATGAACTATTCAGCATCAATCTTCATTAATTATTTTTGTTTGCCATGACAGTTCATAGCACTAAATCACTGCCTACTGTTTGAACCAATCAAAACGCTCGTATGTTTCTATTTAAAGAGGGAGTTAGTATCTGTGCCTACAAGACTATAGAAGAGAGACAACTTGCGCATGCGCATTTGTAAGTAACTTGGAGCACGATCATTTTATTTTGTACTGAAAAACAGTGCACGATATTTTTTAATATGTATTACGTCATACCTGTTCATAAAAACAAATTCTGTCTGTAATGGACACAAAAATTATAACTCAAATCTTCATACTTACACATTTAAATTGAATAATTAAAATTCAATCTAAACATATCATGCATACTTTTTTTTATTTGAGAGTAGCTCCAAAAGTTCGATCGGTTAAAAATTTTAGTAAATGGACGCCTATATAGGTGATATTTCGTGTCTTACCTTGTTTGTATAAGGTTGTAAACAAAAGATAAACATATTTGCGTATTCTTTTGTTTTTCTGCTGGTTTTGTCATATCGTTGTATATGCTGACTGTAAGAATTTTATATCGAAAATTGACTACTTGTAAAATTTAATTTTAAGAACCCCTCTGTTTAAATAAAACAGGGCCTAGTTATATCACATAATTTTACTAATCACCGCACATTATTTCTTGTGTAAACAACGTAAACAAAAAGTAAAATGTAAAAAAGCTTTGATAATTTCGCACAAAAGAAATTAATATTTAAGAACAAATTCGTTTCTTTAAAAGCTTATTAATTTTGCACCAGTTTTGTATGAATATTGTTTTTAAACAGTATTATTTTAAATTTTTACGAAAAACCTTTTTTTAATATTGTGTTCAGTATCATTTATCATGTTTATATTTTTAAATTAATATATTATTTCGTTACTTTAATATTATTATTATGAAATTAGTAATATTTGGTAAGTACTTATTATTACAGAAAATATTGATAGAAATTTGTTAAATTGTCTTTGCTTTTTATTTATATTAACTCTGTGATTTTTTTTTTCGGGTAAAGTCCCAATTATCTGGCATACCTATTTGACGAACTATTTTAAGGTTAGATGTCATTGTTGAGATGCGCGCGCATTTGTTTTTGTCTAATGCTTTTTACCACCAAAAATTTGCGCTAATATAATTCGTGTGATCGTGATTTAAAAAAAAATGGCAAGGGAAAAGAAAAAACCGTGGTTCTTTTAAGAATGCAAAAATGCTAAACGACACGGAATATTGAATTTCCGCGTCTTTAATCCCACATTCGCCATTTTTGTATTGTTGGACATTTTCGTTTATCCAATCACCTGTCAATTTCGTTTGTCATATAGTTGAGACTTTGCTGTAATTTTTTTGGGAGTAAATTTTCAGTATCGTATATATTGCACTGTTGCAGCTAATTTTTGTAAAATCACACTTTTATATAGTTTGTCCATAAATAGTAGCATTTCAAAAAAAAAAGATTGCTGAATTTTTATACTTTTTTTTAATTCTATTTCCAATTCTTATTTTACACCACTTTCATGCTACTTATACATACATTCCAACGGTCATATTTCTGTTTTTTTTTTCAGTATGCAATAACAAAAGAATGTACAAACATTGCAATCGTAATTTATTTTTCTACAGTCAATGTGTATTGAAAACAGATTTCATTGTGTTAAATAATCTAGAAAACTTATTGCGTACTGACAAAAGAACATTTATATGACAAAACACTAACGTACTGTAGAAATACTAACTCCGCTGTAAGATATTACTATGTACTTAAAAATATTTGCCTGTATGATGTATTCACTGTATTTTATTTGGTTATTAATAAAAATACATGTATGTCAAAATATTTGTCTCATTACCAGATTTACCGACAGAAATCTTTGTTTACCGGATGGATCACTGTACAGGCCCAATAAACATGCATTTTGAGAATTCAATAATGGCTGTAGATTCTTAACTAGTGATAAACGGGTTTGCTAGGGCTCGTTGAAATCAGCGCAATTTTTTATGTAACCATTTTCAATTTTTGACGAAAATAAAAAATCTCAAAGCTTTTTCAAAAAAACACGCTGATTCCAATGAGTACAAGCAAACGTCTGTATCTCGTCTGGTTTAAAGTTTTCAAAAAATCTGCTTTGCGCAAGTCTACTAAAAATGGTAGTTGATTGCGCAGTATGGTATGCAGCGCGCGAATCAGAATTCGGGAGATTCAGCTGTCTAAGGTGTGTATAGTGAATTAAAAACACATTTAATTTTATGATTTTTTTATTTACAAATACCTACTATTAGACAAACGTCTCAAACATATTGATATAAGTTAATTTTTACTACCAAAATATTCAAAATGTATTTATCATTCACCGTATATTCTTTTTATCTCCTCAGTGGCTTCTCTTGTAACGCGATGATACTTAGCTATAGCTGGATAGAAATAGTAGGCCTGATAATCTTGATTCTGTGACATTTTCAATTCGATTTCGGCTGTCAGTTTCCTACAATGTACAAAATTAAAAAATATTGTTTTATCTGAAATCTACATTAATAGAAAACAAATTATAATTTTCCCAGTTGTATTATAAACGGCGCATGTGCAATTTTAACCTCGAAAAACAATAAAGTCAAAACTCAATGAAAAACTATAAAGTGAGCATCAGTTGAAACCTGGCTGGTTTTCTATAGGAACCGACACTCATTCATAACGAAAGAAATTGTTGTCCATAAGTTTCGTTATTAGAGAGTTTTAACTATTTTAAATAGTACTGATACCACAATAGGGATATGGCAAGGAGGCGTGGCTTAATCGCGAAACCACATTTTGCTATACTTTCATTTTCTACCACCAGACGTCAGCGTACCTGATTAGTTCCTTTTCTGCTTCTTCATACATCATATGCATTTGTTTCTCGTATTCTTGTTGCGGTGGAGGTTTCATATATCGGGCAAGGAATCTGGTTAGTGGATGCTAAATAACAAACAAATTTTTTAGTTCAGTCGAACGATAAAAGTGGATACACACGGAGTTGGCTTTTGTCTGCAGAGACATCTGTGTATATAATTAGAAATTCTATAAAAGTTTTCTGTACTCTATAGTTCGTTTTTTGTGAAACCGGATCTACGCTCTAGCTTTTTATAGTTTTTAAAACTTCTCATAGATGGTTATAAAGTTGCTTGTTAATTGTAATTCTATATTTACCCGATAATATTCATAATGTTTGGGTTCATATCCACTTGGGATTTCAGTAAGAGTGGCAGGTCCAATAAAAACATTACAATAGAAAAGAACAGCGGTCACTGGAATTGCACCCACTAACAGATACATATGCAGTAAATCTTTAAATTTATGCCACTGCCAGCGAGTGGGCTCTATTACAAATGTTCTTGGGCCATGACCACTCATGAAACGTACTACATCTGTAAAAAATACATAATAATAAATAAATTAGCTAGGTATAACATTTGACATTTTTTTTTGAAGGGCAGATAACTACTGTTAGGCTAGGCGTGCATGAATGATAAATCAACTGGTCGATCGTCCTATCAGATAGTAATGGCAACGGTGTTATATGAAAAAGCGCGTATTAACCAACATAAAATAGGTCGATTTCATGTTCGCCTAGCCTTAATAATTCCTATCTTCCATAAATAACTTCTCGTAATTTCATAAACATTGGTTCATGACCGATTATGTAACTTCATATACACTTTTTGCGCATATTTTAAGTATTATGTAATGACTATACCCTATCTCTTACCTTTATTTATTTGTAATTTCAGTGGATTTTGCGTGTTTTTCGATAATATACTCGCATTTCGAGAAATAATTGGACGCAAGGCACTAAATATAGCCATTTTTACCTTAACGTCAAATTAACATAGTGCCAAATATGAAATTTGAAATGTTTTTAAAGACAACGCAAAACAGAATCTCTCGAACTTTTTTTTATTCCCTATTTCCTTAACAATAAAAAGCGGTATTAATAGAAAAATTTTTATTTATTTCCGATTTTTTGGTCCTATTTATGCTAAAAAACAGTAAATCAGTCATTTGCAAGGTATGAAACAGTCTATCCTTAGTTTTTTAAATCATAAAAATTATAAAAAAATAGCTTCTGCTTTATCGATATCACCATCACTACTCCTATGACTTTAACAAACTAGCATAACCTGTAAAAATGAATTGATAAGTGATAAGTGCGGACTGCAGCTTTCATAAATATTATTCTTATCAATATCAAGTAATGTTCCCATTATAAAAAAAATATTATTAATTTTAAATATTGAATGAAAGGTACGTGATAATGAATATTTTATTAAACATCTCTAAATATTATAAATAATATTTTAACAAGTTCAAAGGTCAGCTTTTGTGTTGATATTTCTCAGCATGACAATTATAATTAAACAGTATGTTAGGTAATTCCTAATTAATTCAAATTCTAATCATTTAAATTTGTAGATATATATTATAAACATGTCACTAAGAGATTTAATTGACTCTGAATGTGGAGGTGCTAACTCATTGGTACAGTTGACATCGCATTTTACATCTGATAGAGCTAAACGAGATGAATTAAGTGGTATCGAGCATGCACATCCTTCATTATTCACATCAGCTGAAGAAAATGCAATCGGAAGTGCAGATCAAATGGTTCAACAGTTTCTGGAGGTTAAAAAACTAACATGTTTTTAACAGTTTTGAAATAACTTCGATATTCAATTTTCGTTTTTTTTTAAGGAAATGTCAGTACCGCAGACTTTCCGAATGGATTCGTTGTTACAAGAGATGAGAGCGATAGAAGGTCAAAGCCAGATTGTCCCTCCGATAGTTGGTCCTACAGTGAAAGACCAATTAAACGATTCAGAATGGGCACTCCAATATTTAGAAGATGGGAAGAATTTTAACGTACGTACGCTATTAAGTAGTTCACCGTATCAAGGTTTATTTTTTTCTTTTTTATAACGTTTCATAGCTTGTTAACTTAATAAATGAGAATTAATAATGCTATGTTTTTGTAGGAGCACAACATACACGAAGACATATGGAACGAAAATTTAACACAGGATATTGAACAGCCTTCCACTAATGAAAATTATGAATTGGGTTTCGGTCCCAATTGGGTAGAAGGCTATTTACAGGAACAGGCAATTAAGGAATTGCCAGCAGAGGAGACCGACGACAAAACGGCACAGGACAGTGCGAAAGAATTACTAAATACTCTCGATGACCCAAAGTTTGCTTATTCAAAGGTATGAAAACATGTTTTTTTAGAAGCCTAAGAGTGAGTGGAGTAGTGGTGAGGGCACTTGACTTGTTTTCGGAAGGTAGTAGGTTCAAATCTCAGCGGCGGCAAGACTTTTTTCTAATGCCTCTCGCTGAGAAATGGTAATTCTTGTACCGGCTGTCTAGGTTTTTCATGGATTCCCTCAAATTTCCAAATAATTCACGAGATAGTTCCTTATTCAAGGCCATTGTCGATTGCCTGCCATACTCCTATGCTTACAAAGTTGCCTACATTAACCTAATTTTCTATAATTTCCCCACTGATAACACTATGTTGAAATTTAATTATGCAGAAAATAACTAAATAATGTTTTTCTTTTATTAGTTCATGAAATTTATGCGACAAATTGGCGACGGTGAAGTAACAATAGATTCGGGGAATGTAATAGAAAACTTTCCAGTTACGGATGAAGAGCAAGCTAATAATTGGGCAACCGAATATTCTGCTGGATTAGATGAAGCTAGGGCTCCTGATGTTGATAAACAAGGTAATTGATTTTACAATTTTAAACTTTTTTGAGAATTACTTCATTATTGGTTAAGATTGTGTTAACAAATGCTGAAGTAGTTTTCAAAAAAATCGAAAATCGTAATTATTCGATAATTTTATTGTATTGTTCACTTTTTAATTTACAAGCTTCCTGATTCGGCTTCGGCTCAAAGATTCTCGATTTATTTTATATTATCGTTCACTGCGTGTCCCCCTTTTATCGTAGCTTATAAAATTTAGCAAACGTCACTCGGGAAGAAGTAGACTATAATTTTTCAGATCGGTTGAATGATTTCTAAAATTAGTGTGAATAAACAAACTTTTATAATATGTATAAACTAATTGATTTAATCATTTTAGATGAAAATTACGATGATAAGTTTTGGAAAAGACTCCAAAATGAATGGATGAAAGTGAGTGATGGAGACGTAGAAAATCAACACCCTTGGTTAAATGAATTTTCCGATTACTATGATCCTTACAAGGTGATTATATTTTAACAAATGAATAATTTTAATATATTCTGTAAAGTACCTTGTAAATTTTAATTTATTTGTTTTTTTGTAGAATTACGTTTTCTCAGATGAAAATCCAATGGTTGATGAACAAAATCCATTGGAACTCGGAAAAGAAAAATTACAAATGGGCGACATTCCAAGCGCAGTGTTATGTTTTGAAGCAGCCGTTAAACAAAATGAAAATAATGCTGAAGCTTGGCAACTTTTAGGAACAACACAAGCTGAAAATGAACAGGTTAAACTAAACATATTTTTTCACTAGCGGCCCGGTCTGGTCTCGCCCGGATGCTATGAATTTATCACTTATTAATACATTACTTACTCGCTTCGCTAGTTCCCTCCTGGGTGGTTCAGCAATTTCTGTTATCACCCCTGATTTTCACCCAGACGAAGCCGAACCGACCAGTTATAGCCTATGTCATAAAGCAAAGTATCACCTATCACTTTCGGACTTGAGAATGGTCGAGAGTGTAGCGATGCTGTTGTTTACATGGCGTTGCTATGGTTCCTCTATTACAAGTCCTCAGTTCCCGGGCTCTAGCCCGAGAGCTGGTAAAAATGTCAATTGGATTTTCAAAAAAATAATGAATTGAAAATATGAATTGGTGCTAGACACAAATAACCTTAACTGTTGGTGGTCTTTAAAATACACACCTATCACTTTCATTGTAAAGTAACCGTTACCCGTTACATCAGTCCTTTATGGGTCACATGTAACTGGGTTACGTCATGCTTTGAAGTGAAACTTTAGACGCGTTTTGATAAAGTTATTGTGATTATTCATTGGATTAGAAAAAAATTTTGACTGTTTGTCGACTTTTGGAAACCGTTAACTATTTTCTGTAATTTTTTCAGGATCCGCACGCAATTCCTGCACTAAAGAAATGTCTTCAGTTAGATCCAACAAATTTAACGGCTTTAATGGCACTAGCAGTTAGTTACACAAACGAAAATTATCAAAATCAAGCTTGTAACACACTTATTACGTGGCTAAAAAATAATCCTAAATATGTAAACCTCATACCTCCGGATTATGCTCCATCGGAATCTGTTACGAGTTTGTTATCGGAGTGAGTAACAAAAAAAAAACGTTTTAATAAAATTTAAGCATGGAATACGATAGCGCTATTCTATCAGGTTTCTATTTAAAGTGATTGACGAACTTTTACAATTTTAGTTCACAACATAAAAAAGTCGAAGATATTTTTATACGCGCAGTTCAAAAGAATCCAAGCGAAGTTGATTACGAAATACAATGTTGTCTTGGCGTTCTTTTTAATCTATCAGGCGAATTTGACAAAGCAGCCGATTGTTTCAGAACAGCCTTACAGGTCAAACCAGACGTAAGTTTTTTTCTTTTTTTATTTCTTTAGGCACGGTAGTAGGAGTGATTTAATCAGATATGGAAAAAGCGTGACTGAAGGAGAAAGGAATACAACCTCTGTACTAATATAGAGGAATTAGTCAACTCACTAACAGATGGCAGTAAAAATTAAATGAAAAGGCGTTTCCTCTGTTCCAATAAATTGTTCTAGATGGCGCTTACTTAAAAGTTAGCATTGTTCTTACTTTTAAAATTCTTTTCTAATAGTGGGATTGTAGGTATGACATTGTTTCTGTAGTTCATCTATTACAAACCCTTACTTCCCGGGTTCTAATATGGGAACTGGTGAAAATATCAATTTATAATTAAGAACAATAAATTGAAAATATGAAGATAGCCGTGGCTATTGGTGACTATAAATAAACAATAAGACTTCTTCTGTTTGAAGGATTCTCGGTTATGGAACCGATTGGGTGCAACATTAGCCAATGGCAGTCATCCAGAAGAAGCCGTTGAAGCGTATCACCATTCTTTGAACTTGGCACCCGGATTTATTAGAGCAAGATATAATGTTGGTATCACGTGTATAAATTTAGGGGCCCATAGGTATGACTCACTTTTTTACTTTCTTTAATTAATAACAAGGACTAGGTATTTCTAAAGACGTCGCGTCTTTGAAAATGCCTAGCAAGGAAGTTTATTTTCGACAGGGATACAATAAAATTGAAGATAAATAATAGTTTTATACGGCTGAAATGCAATTGAAAAATTTTTTTCGTTGAAGAGCAGCCAATTATATAATTGTTTCGAAACATTGGAAAAAATCATTTTACCAACCAGTGGTCACAGTCAGGATTCTAATCTGAACCTTTCCACTTTCGCGGCGGAATGAGCTTACAATACTCAACCGTGAGGATTCACTTCATATTATAGCTATTGAATTAGCATATATGAATTGACACTCGCATGTAGTGAAAATCTATTGATTCTGAAGCATATAAGGAGAATATTAGTTTAGCAATCTTGTCACGGTTGAGTATTGTAAGCTCATTCCGCCGCGAAAGTGGAAAGGCTCAGGTTAGAATCCTGACTGTGACCACTGGTTGGTAAAATGATTTTTTCCAATATGTTTCGAAACAATTATATAATTGGCTGCTCTCCAACGAAAAAATAAAATTGAAGATTCAGTCGTAGATTCTCTGTCACATTCGGACGCATGTTTTCATTGGACAAGACCTATATTTCTCTTTGTACTACCATAGACATACTATTTAAGCACTTTTATATGTTAATCTCGTACATTGGGCGTATAAGGTGTGTATAAGCGTCTGTCGACAATACAGAACTCTTTGGACACAACTGCGTGTTTGTTTGTCAAATTCTCGGACAAAAATGTAACCTCATTAACTTAAAAATTTACACAAATTTTAACACGGACGTCGTGAACAAATACATAATTAAATGAATGCATAATGACTGCAAACAGTATATGAAAACACCTGTTGTAAAGAACAATGACGTAACACAATGCTGTAAACAGGAAAAATTCATTAAATTCAAACCTATGTCACCGTAGGGATTTTGGAATATTGACTCTCGCATGTAGTGGTTTTTCAGTGACAGAATGCTTTAAAGGGAGAAAGTCGATCGTTTGAAAATGTGTCACTGTGTGAGTAATGTCAACTCAGTCCGCCGCGATAGTGGAAAGTTTAGGGTTAAAATCCCTACCGTGACATAGGTTTGAATTAATGAATTTTTCCTGATTACAGCATTGTGTTACGTCATTGTTCTTTACAACAGGTGTTTTCATATACTGTTTGCAGTCATTATGCATTCATTTAATTAAAAATTTGCTTTACTTACAAAACCATCATTTTGTCCGATGTGCTGACATCTACTTAATTGCAAATAAGTGCAATTTTATCAGGCAACTTAAATGATTGTCACTTTTAGGGATTTTGTTGACTTATATAAAAATGCTGTTGTTGACTTGTTTCAGAGAGGCCGCAGAACACTTTTTAACAGCTTTAAATCAACAGGCGAAAGGTAGAATTATGAACGAAAAATTATCGATGCAAAGTCAAATGAGCGATACGATATGGTCGACGCTGAGAATGTGTTGTACGCTGATGGATCGTAGGGATTTGAGGCCGGCCCTAGATAACAGAGATTTAAATGCACTTAACGAAGCTTTCAACATTAACGATGTCGAGTGAAATAATAATTGAAGAACGACCATTAGATTATAATGTGTAAGTTGCATAAAGGGTATATAAAAGTAATAACAAAATATTTGTGGTTTAATAAATGGCTCAGATCAACCTTAGTAATAAAAATGATTCATTTGAAAAAAACATCACGGTTTCCGTAAAATCTGAGCCGGCCGACTTAATTATGTAAAATTCTATACGAAAAGTTCTCAGAATTAACAAGTCGATTTACCAGATAAATATTTTAATAAATTCATTTAAATTTCGGTTTTATTCAAACGTTTTTTAAGTTTTTTTTTTTTTGTTATGAATTTATGATGTTCGAAGTGGGTGGTTTTTTTTATTTTTATTTATAGTAAGGTTTTGATAAACGGGCAAACAATAAGTTGTAATATTGAATGTTTATCTGCCCTTTATGATATAAATGCTATGAAAGGCAAGGAATAGTCACGATTTTTGCGAAGGTAATTTTTCTGTTTTACGGAAGAAAATTACAGGTGGGCTTATAATATTATTTCTGAAGAGAAATAATGAAATGTCATTGATTTTTTGTTACGAAATTTAAGTGACTGAATTGGCTTGTGACTTTAGTCAGTAAGGCGCCGGAAGGAACGATTTCGCAACTGAAATAATACTGTATTGTTGCATGTAAACAAAGCAATCTTTATAGTTTTTAGGCCATGACAGTTAATTGTTAAATTGACAGGATGCAAGAACAGTGAGTGTGCATGGCCTTATTTGACGGTTCAAGGTCAAACGATGGATCGTATCAAGGCCGACATTATAAGGCTTTGAATACGTCATTTTTTTTTTTTTTTGAAAATTTGCCCGTGAACAATGTCACAAGTAACGAGACAGAAATGAGGTAATTTTCAAAAACGAATAATTTGGAATAAATGGTTATTTTATATTAAAAAATAAATATTCCCAATAACATTAAATCGCGTGCCAGTATATTGGCTTTTTTCTATTTTTTTGTAATGAAAATTCTCGTTTTTTTATTTAAACTTGTATACGAGAAATTTCCAAAAATTTTACATCGAAATTGTAAAGCTCCTGGTTGACTCATCGAACCTATATCGGGTTTTTTACATCATCTGTATTAATAAAGCATTCGTTTGAAACAAAAAAAATCCACATTAAAATCGAGCATTTGCTTCATTTCGATAAATAGATTAGTAGGTATATTCGTTTTTTCACTAGAACGCAAGTCACTGAACTTTGACAATGTTGGTATGATGTAACGTAGCCAACTTATACTAACAAATGCAAATCATCACATTAAGCTAATAACTCGGCCAACATCGGTTTTTTCCGTTATTGGCATTATTATTATAAAACTACTAATTCAACCAAACATGATCATCGATTTCTAAACGTAAAAGTGACATTTGGTCTTATTAGGTTATTTTTTAATTAATTGCTGTCTAAATTTTTCGTTGAGGTTTTAGGTACAAAACTCGTTGAGCTAGCGTTCCTAGTGTTTCCCCTCGCACATTTTATTGCCTTAAAATGTTACAAATCCCCACTTTTGCACACCACAATCCATTCTCTCTTAACTCTAATAACCTAACATGACAAGCAAATTGTAGGTATTTCGACTGTTGGATTTGGAATGGGAATGAAACCTAGAGAGGGTCATAGCGTCATAGCGTATAGAGTAGATAATATGACGTACACAATCCGGCCATATTGAAAGTTTTCATGTTATGAGATTATTTTAATTTAGAAAATAACATGATTTTTTTGGTCAGTTTCTTGTACTAGTAGAAATAAAATTCACAAGTATTACTTCGTTATTGGCGAAGACGTCATATTGGAAGGATTTAGCCGTATCCAGTGGGTATGTTTTTCTTGCAAAGTGTGTCAAGTCTACACAACGGAATCTTCATAGCAACTGGAAATTGTTTCTATAAAAATTTTAATTGCGATTACGTAACAAATAAATAATAAGGCCAAAAGAAGGATTGCAGTTAGATTATTATTAGGTGAATTTTCCCAATGAACATAATTAAATGAAGCGCTTTGGGTTCACCGTGGTAATCCTGAACATGCGCGTACACTTGGACATGAAAATACATTAGGCATATCGAGATTGGTTCATTTAATGAACAAACTCATACTTGGGTAACCGATCGTCCTTGGATTGCCTCGTGTGCCTTTGTGCTAACCTATATATGCACTTTTATTACAGTTTTTACATCGAGATAATTGTCTATCAAGTTCTGCATGATTTTAAAAGTGATTACATGTCAAACTTTTTTGAGTAAAAGTGAAAGATTGTAATATGTCTAATATACAAAACATGGTACATATTACAGTATTTTGTTTTTAATGATTTATTGTATAATAGTAGACTGTATGCCTAGATACGTAATGGGGCATATTATGGCGAGTGATGACAGAATGTAAAAACGAGCGAGTTTTTACAGTCACACGAGCCGTAATACCATTACATACGAGACATATATGGTATTTTTTGCCATACCCACTACAAAATACCTACTTTTCACGTCGTTTTCAAAAAATTCTGACAGTTCATTTGCGTCGCCATCTTTCCTTCCAGTGTGCCGCGAAGTTCGTGCAAGTAAGTAATGATAGGCACCCGCAAGCGTATTGAGCGAATAAACAGAAGTTGCTATGGTAACCATTATTTTCTGCGCTAGTGCAGAAAGTAAACCATTTTCCGCACACTTGCCTGTTAATTGGGTCATTAATGGCCGCTATACATACATCGAAAGTAGCTATTTTGTAGTGGGTATGGCAAAAACATATTAAGACGAATTTCGGTTTTGTTTAATTCAATTGTCAAGGTAACGTGCATCACAGCAGTTCGATGACCAATATTAATTATTGGTAAAGTTTTATAAAAACGTTGAACGATTTCTGTATTGGTAATTAGGTCGCTGGAAATTGGGTTAATCATAATAAAAAATAATGATGATGTAAATTATAAAGCTTTATATATATCGTTTATAAAATGTTACATTAAAATAAAGCAATATAAATGCTTAACCTGAAATGCTTAGTTACGATTTACTTAAGTTTTAACTTATTATATAATGAAACCTTCCCAAATTATCCTGTCAGTTGTTCATTACATCACATAGTTGGACCAATGACTTTACTGGACAATGGAGAATATTTTGGATAAAACTTATTAATTCAGTAAGTATTTATTCAAATTATCATTTATGATATTGAATTTGTCGTCTATTAAATCTAATATAAAGCTGCACCTAATAAATGCAGTTAATTTACTGAACTATGGGAAAAAGCAGCAACGAAGAAACAAATTGAAATTGAAGTTAAATTTATTTTTTATAATCAAAAAATGTGGTAATATAATTTCAGACGTCCTATAAGTAAAAGTATTTTCTAAATTACATAATATTTCGCATTTACACTACTGATTTATTTACGTATAGATAATAAATGACACTGCCATTGCGAACATTGCTTTCAAATTTTTGAAATGCATTTTTCTGCTTGTTGCGCAGATGGCAGTACAGTTTCAACAGTTGACTGTCAGTTTTAGTTTTGTAACGGTTTTATATAGTGGTGTTTGTTATGCGACGTCCAGATTAAATATTTTAATAATATTTAAAAACAAATAAAAAAAAACTCGGGTCGCAGTGCCAAACCCTGCCGACAATATAGTGTATTTGCTAATACAGGCCATGTGGCTTTAATACGTGAACTTAAGTTTGTTTTTGGACAAAATAAAAAATTTAACCCCTTAATACATCCCTTAAAATAATATTTTTTTCTTAATTTCAATATTATTATCAATGCAACCTCTGTACCACATTAAATACACCCTTCCATAAGTAAATCCGTATCAACAAACTAGTGTTTTCATAAAATTTGAAAGTCCGGTTCTGTCGGGCCGATTTTATTAAAATTTTAGCAGCACGTTTTAATCTTTACTAAAGAGTTAAATTTCAATTTTGAAACGATTCTGACAATTTTTTCGGTATTTTTGGGCCCAAAAACTTTTTGGAACCCCTAAATACAACCCTGAAAATGGTCTGATCGGGCCCATTTTAAATAGGCTTCTTGCGGTGATGAGTTCCAATGTGTGTACCAAATTTCGTTTCAATCGATTAAGTCTGTCGAGAGTTATCGTGTACACACATATATATATATATATATATGTGTGTACACGATAACTCTCGACAGACTTAATATATATATATATATATATATATATATATATATATATATAAATATATACATACATATATATATAAACATTTTCAAAAATGGTGCCAAATTGTTCAGGAGGCTATGAAACGTCGAGAAATTTTGGTCCGACCCCTAGGTCCCGCCATCCGACCGACGCCAATAGTGTATGTGCCATATTATGGCAAATACACTAATAAAGTAAGTACATAATATTTTAATACCTAAACATAGTTGCAATTGTATTAATTACTTAAACATACTGTTCTTCCTGTGTTCATTAAAATTACATGGAAAAACAATATCGGCATTTTCCGGGCAGATATTTTTAAAAAAGTTGTCATTACATTTTTAAGCCAAATAACACATTTTCAACTATTTTTGTACCATAACTGAAAATTATATGCTACATTACGTTAAAATAATCATTTAAAAAAAGCTGTTCATGTTTTTCTCGTATTTTTTTTCTAGTTTTTCTAGTAACTTGTAATCTGCTTTTCGCCATAGTTCCTTTGTTAAACAAAAACGAAAGTCTGGTTAAAAAAAATGGAAGTAGCCATAGGTTCAATGTTTTGGGTATAATAAATTCTGCAATTAAAAACCCAGTTTTCAAGACTTGTCCTTATGAAAGGCACTTTTTTGACAATCGTCGCTTATTTTACACAGTAAAAGTTATTAAAATATGGCGAATAAAGTTTTATATAATATTGTTCAGTAGAAACAAAACTATAGGTACCCTATCCGTTTCAATCAGTGAGTACCTACGATTTAATTTCAAAAATTAAACTTAGCTATTTAGAATGTCGGTAACTGTTTTTTAAATCAAAACTAATCAAAAAAGAATTAGTAAGAGCTATTAAAGACCAGGTGATAATGAATAAGTTACTTATTTAAAAAGTGTAAGAACTATTATAAAATTTAAAATGATTTATGAAGAAAAAATAGTACATAGTGTCTGGTAGTAGTAGGTACCCACGCTTTTAATGTATTATGGAATGTATTTTTTGCGCAAGCTAAACACTTGCAATATTTAACAAAGTTGACACTTTAAGGACACATTTATTTTGTCATCTAGAAGGTTGTTACTAACTGCAAAAACAACTGTGAAAGATTTGAATGGTCTTTTGTTTTATGATCCACTGTTGATGTCTTTTGTTCCGAGATTCACAGCTAAAAATGCTGTTTACCTTTTGTAGCGTCTGTTTGACGAGCTTTTGTTTTAATTGGTAGTTAGACAAGGAATTTTGACACAAAAAGTTTAAGTAACTAATATAGATATTGTAAATTATAGACGCTCAGAAGTGATTAAATAGTATCTTAAACCCATTATACTATTACTCTCAGTATACTTAATGCTATGATACTGTTTTGGTAGTTTTGAATTCAATTGTTTACTGATGCCATAATTACAATGGTTTCAGCAAAAGGTGGCAGCAGTGTTATGCAGTTCAGTTCAGTGCAGTGTTTTGTGGGCAAGTCATTTTCTTCAAAAATTGGTTTTAAAATTTTGTATATAAAAAATAGTTGAGTAAATTACGTAGTAGTTGGCGATCAAGTAAAGTTAATTTTTTTTAACACTAAAGCAAGACTTGATTTGTATCAATCGGCAATTTTTGAACACACGAAAATAAAATACGTTTGCCTACTGCATCGGATCAGTTCGGTCCTGAACCTATTTGATGCAGTGCGCGGACCTTCGTATATTCTAATGTTTTCTAACTGCCGATTTTTTCGGGTCAAATAGAATCGATTCTTTTACTCTTTCTATCTAGTTTTTTACCAGGGACTTTGTGAATCTTGAAAGGGCTCAGCCCTGCCAGTGTTAAAAATTTTAAAATTTAGATTCAATCAAAAACTATAACAGAGAGTTCTCACTCACTTAATATATTTTATTTTACTAGTGAAGAGCCTAAAAATTTACTAAACACAATATTTTTAAAGCACGCTTTTTTTTAACATACATTTGTGCAAGACATAGAACCACTGATTTTCAAGCAATGAAGCTAACATTGAAAAAAAAATTATAAACAATAGAGATCTCGTATTTTTGAATTATCAAGATCTAGACAATAAATAAAAAACCCTGAAATCCCAATTTTTGGATCTGAATTCGGGTAAAAATAATGTTTATTTAATTAAATTGATATGCTTAAGAACATCAAGTGAAGTTTTTAGCATTCTTTTTTTTATTTAATGATTCAACAGCATTTAAATATACCTATATTTAACTGAGAACTTTCAGCGGTTTCCACTTAACCGATTTTGATATATTTTTTAATTTAACCGTATAACTGTAGAGTTGCCAGCTCTACTTTGTTTTGCCATTTTTAGGGTTCCGTACCTCAGAATGAAAAAACAGAACCCTTATAGGATCACTTTGTTGTCCGTCTGTCTGTCTATCCGTCAAGACCCTTGTTTAATGTTGAATCCATCCATAGACTGCTCCGTCATCAATGAGTAGGCACAGCTAGTTAAAATTGCGCCCATCTATAATTTTAAAGGCAACCAATGGCTTGGGTTATCTGGAACTAGTCACTAGTACCAAAGAACGCGAACGTGTTTTGTTATTGGTTCAGTACATGGTGCCATCTATGAGTAACAGTCAAAACAATTTTTGTTTGACTGTTACTCAATGTATAAGTAGATAAAATTAATGTTAAAAACTTCAAAGCTGTATTTAGGTATAGCAGAACCATTATGCCTGAAAAAACAACCTATTTTTTTAGTTTTATTGTTACAATGAAATTTGTTTTTTTAAGGCAAATCGTGTAAACTGAACTCTACATAAACAGCGTCAGTTCGAGTGAATACTTCGTTCGCTGCTTCTAACATTTTCGGTAGTGTGTCCAAAGTTTTCTGGATCTCCTGTGCGTCGTTATCACATATCTGCAAGGTAAATCATTTTTGTTTTTATTTACATTTTTAATAGAAACTTTTTGGCCCCGTTTTTTTTCGTTCGGTTACGCATGTCGAGGTCACATCACGCCACGTCCAATCGAAGAATCGCGTATAAAGCCCGGTGAACTTTTACATAACTATATTATATAATAAACTGCCATCAGAACTCAAAAAGATAGAAAGTGAAATTTTATTCAAAAAACGTTTAAAAGAATTTTTAAACGGTTATTATTGCATTTGTTTTTACGACAGGTCAAGCATGTATGTCTCGTTTGACAATAATATTATATTCTATTCTATCCCAACACAATTGCAGAACACTGCGTCATCCCAAATCATAAATATAGCAGTACACACAACGGGATGCGTGGCGTAGGGGTATTGCAGCTGCTTTATATGCAGTAGGTCACTGGTTCGAACCTGGGCGGTACCATTAATTTTAGTTTTTCACATCAACATACACAAAACTCTCTCTTGACGCGCCGCAATCTGATAAAAATGAATATACTTACTTTTTTCAATAAATGTTCTCTGATAGGCATTGCATACATCGCCATATTGGCTCCTTTTCGAATAATCCATGTATGATGTTTTGCTAATGTTTGACTGTATGCCTCCTGACATGCCCCAGATGTTCTATCGGAGTCACGTAGCTCATACAGAGATTTCAAAAACAATCGAATGAAATCTAAAATTCACCATTAGGTAGTTATTTGTTTGTTAAAAACGTAAATATAATATATACTGTAGCAAAGGTAGGGGCAGATGTCTCCAAGGATCTGTATTTACTATTTTTTAAACAAAAATCTGCTTTTCACACTTTACCAGGGGCGTAAATAGTAACAAGTGAGCTCACAGAGGCTTCAAAAAATTATTTTTAGGGTTTATGGACGCAAATCAATCTTGCGGTCGAGCGCCATCTTACGCTATGGTTGTTAACTATATCCGGAAATTATTACGTGAGAAATTTAATTTTTATTAAATTATTTTAATGGTTTGGAACCTCATGGCTCGAGTTCTACTAGCCCTTGACCGCTTTTTAAACGGTTTTATTTACCTTGACCCCGTATATTGTGTACTCATTCAAGGTTAGTAGAGTATAGGTTGCCTCATTCCGATAGATAGTAGTGGGGGGGATGACGTCACTCAGAATATACCATGCTTGCTCACTTCAATAGAAAAGATCAGACGATGGACGCTGCTAATTTTTGGAAATAAAAATCACAGTAACCATGGTAGTGTGATATGTTTTTTCAATACCTAATAGAAACATGATTCTTCTGTAGTGAAAAAAATATGATAAGTTGTCAATTTTGCGATAGCTGTTAAGTGTTTTGGTGTTTTGTGGTTATTTTTAATATTTTGTGAATATAAAAGATAAAATAATTAATTTATCAATTTGTTAGTTAATTCTATTCGTTTCTTAAATTTAAAAAAATAGGTAATTAACAAGATCTGCCATTTCTTGAGCATTATTTAATTTTTTGTTTGTTTATATTGTAGATATTAAAACCTAAATTTTGTAATAAAAATAAAAATTATCCTATTTTTTAACATCTATTCTTCTATTTATTGTCTCCTGCCAATTTTAAGAAAAAATCTGCACGAAGCACCTAATATAAATAAGCATAATCTTCAAAAATTTTTGTACCTGATTTAAACTAAATTCTAGCTGACGTCATTCCCGCGCTTACGCTGATTGGTCAGATGGAATGAGGCAGCCTGTACTCTAATAACCTTGGTACTCATTATTGTAATAACATTTCCCGGTTGCCAGACTGGAGTTGTATTAATGTGACGTTATTTTTTTTTTGTTTTGACATCCAGAATCACCGCCAAGTAGCTACACCCCTGTGCAAAAATACATACCAAGGCCCCTATGTAATCGTAACAGCGTTCTGCTACCAGAAACATAATCGCTTCTTCTTAATAAATCATATTGAATTTCATATTTGACCATTGTTCTTATACTTTTTAAATACGCATCGCTGCCGCTACTTTCTTCTTTTTTCATTAATTCTTCTAAGATTTTAATTTTCGAATCGATTTCGTTGCTTACAAATCCAAATACTGAACCCATGAGGTGAAAAAATCTACAAATTGTGTTAATATCATAAAGATATCATAGAATAGGGGAAGGGCTTGAGAATAGTCGAGCGTGTAGCGGTGCTGTTGTTTACATGGCGTTGCTATGGTTCCTCTATTACAAGTTCCCGGGTTCTAGCCCGAGAGCTGATAAAAGTGTCAATTGAATTTTCTATTTATTATTAAAAAAAATATAATGAATTGAAAATATGAATTGGTAGCTAGGCCCAAATAACCTTAGCTGTTGGTGGTCTTTAAAACACAATTTATTTTTAGAGTAGGGGAGTCATAACTCATAGGCACAGCTGTAGGTGACAGTGGTGTCGGTTGGAAAAGAGAGATAGAAAACGGATAGTTTCTCTTTTCCTTGTTTTTTGACACATTTGTGAATTTAAAAATTTATAGTAGGTATTGTTAATTTACATCTGTAACCATGGTTATTTATTTGTGATAGAAAAAGATAGAAGAACACTTCTATTCCCCATCTCTATCTTTTGTACCAACACTTTTGTGTAAACGGTTAACCCGAATATAGGGAAAATAACATTGAGAACATTTACAATTTTGTAGTAGGCTATGGGATATGAGATCTATACATATGTAGTAAATGCTTTGTTTTTTATATTTAGCAGGTTCCGAGTTATTCTTAATAGTCAACCTTTGCTATGGAAAATTGTTTAAAAAATTCAGTTTACTATTTTTTCTATGTAATCTACTACATAACAGTATTTAGTAGATTTCGCGTACATATTTATAATTTTTTACTGCCAGTATAAAGTACTTGAAAAAGTTTAAATCAATAAACGAAACGCACTTTTAAAAAAACTGTCTATTTTATTATTTACTGTCCACATACATGCGAATTTACTACTTATTCTACTACATAAATTTACATTGAATCTTATAGCCCATAGCCTACTACAAAATTGTAAATGTTCTCAATGTTATTTTCCCTATGTTCGGTTTAACCGTTTACACACTGTACACGTTATTCTATTTTTATCTAAAAATCAGCCAATTTACATTATTGAAAACAATCAAATTTATTAAATCGTGATTGCGCGCATTTTGGTAGCCACTGTCATCGCTGTCAGCTGTCAAATGAACTGTCAAAAATGAATAGTGATAAATAATTAATTTTTTGGCCAATTTTACTTACTTATTCAGTTCTTTGTATCCTATTAGATAGGATTCTATTAGAACATCATCTGTACCATCAATACAGGATTCAAACGCGTCGTGTACTTTTTTCAAATCAAATTTTTCAATATGTTGTGGCGAGACGGCCATTGTGTGTTACGGGAAATCAAATCATTAATCTGAAATTATTGGAACGATCAGTTATTAATGGAGCGCAAACTCCACAAATAATTAATTTACCTGGATAATTGCTTTTCCAATAAAAAACTCGTTTTTTCTAAATAATGTACATATACGTCTATAGATTACGTCTATCGATTAAAGTTTGAATTGTTAATTTTTCAAAACTTCATTTATTTTTGATACTGATAAGATATTAGATAAGCTTAATTATCCGGGTTTTTTTTCTACTAAAATAATCAGATATGAGAATGTCTTTATACTGATTAGAAAATTGCGACATTTACCGAATATATCTAGTTATTTTTGCTGCATATGTTTGGCATGAAAATTGAAATCAATACCTACAATCTCTGTACCTACTGATTTATCAAAATAGTAGGGAGAGCTCTGTAATTTTGTTTTCTAGGATATCGTACAGCCCAAACGGCTCAACCGATTTTAAAAAACTGTTTTTTTTCAATTCCCTCCAAGGTCTTAGTTGTGCATGACGTCGCCCGATTTTTAAATTTTGTTGCCTGAGGGAAAAAAATTTAAAAAAACTTTTAAACGAAAGAGGAGAAATTTTTACATAGATTTCGTATATTTGACTGTGTCAAAACAGTTTTTTATACAGATTTATAAGCGACTTGTTTCGGTTATTACTGTCTGTTGCACAGTAATATATTTATAAGCTTGATAAACATCACAAAATCGAAATACAAAACTCGTGATGAAAAATATTATAGGCTTGCAAATGGACCTATCTCTTGAAATAAGAGCGAGAGATCGTTTTTGCTTGTTCTGCAAGAAAAAGAGAGAAAAAATATAGTTGCGCACGCTTATATAGACAGACTATTACCTGGTTAGCGGATCATCTGTGAACACAGCATGCCCGCGCAATCCAAGTAAAAAAAAACGTGGATTATGGATCGGTGAACGTTTTGTCTGAAATCCAAAAACTGCTCCGTCAAGGCGCTTTAACGGGTGGGTTCGAAATTGTAGTTTTCAATGGATGCAACACCCAAAATTAAATCTCAAAAACTGTGCTCGGTCCTCTACAACGATATATCGATATTTGTTTTTTTTAATAAATACGCCTGTTTTTTTTTTATAATAACTTTTAATATTCACAATATTCATGCAATCAGAAAATACAGTAAATAATTAATAGAGTAGGTATATAGTTTTCAGAATATATAGTATAAGTATATGATTTAAAAAAAATAAAAAATAAATATTACACCCAAAAAATACAATTCAAAAATTGAATAGTACAGTAAAGTTACATTTTTACAACCATTGACTTGTCAGTAATAGGCGCAAGAGTTTTAAAGCTATAAATAGAGAAACTTCCACCATTGATATAATACGTTTAAAAGTTTTGATTAGTTATTTAAACAATTTGTAGCATCTACAAATTGTTTTTAAATTGTCATAAATTTAACATATTGGCTATAAACGTTTATTTTCTAAATTTTAATTTAATGGTGTTTAAAATACATAAAACCGATTATCATAATATGTGATAATAAATCTTATCACGTAAAGTCTTTGATTGGTCAACACTCATTATCGTTTATCGGTTACCATGACAACGTTTTAACAAACGACTGCGTTACGGTAATCGTAAACGAAATAAAACTACACTTACAAATTTCTAACGGTATAGCTATAATAATATATTGATCTTAATATTTATTTAGTATACTCGTATTAATTAATATATTTCTTTTGCAATATTATATAATAATTTATAATAAATACAATATCAGTATTAATATTTTTATATAAGTTGATTCCCAATTGTTTTATTTTATTAATAATTTAATGATATGTTTGTTTTAAATTCAATTTTCAATTTTTTTTTTTGGTTCTTTGTCCGTTGCACACAAAACAAAAATATGAAACAAGTGTGGTAAATATGTGTTCAAAAAACAAAAGTCCAACGGCTTTCGAAATTCAAATAAATGAACTGCAGCAATAATTAATATCAAATGTTTTTTTACGTGATTCTGCAATTTTTCAATTGCAGCTGCTCGCTAATTAATGTCTGTCTGAAATTTCATAAAAATAATGCAAGTTCTTCTATCTTGCGGTTAATATTCGGAACTAAACCGAATTACCTGTCAAAAGATTTACAAGTGCAGGCCGCTCTTTACATCTCCGAAGATCTGTTTATATTCTATCAAGTCAGACGAGTTTTGTTTGTCTCTTATCTTGCTTACATAATTCTTTTATATTCCACGAACAGTTTTTTAATAACCTTGAAATACATAATAATAATTTTATAACTTCGTTAGTTCGTGAACTATGGTGGCGCCCTCAATTCATTCACCAATAGCGAACATGTAGTTAAAATATCAGAATAAAAATAAATCTTTAAAAAATAAATATTTTTTTCTATTTGCTAGCATAGCCAATATGTTAATGAAAAAACATTTGAATACCTATTATAAACCTTTCTCTCATTTAGCTATAATTCTTTTTTTTTTTGAAGTTACATTTACATTGAAATATCACAGCCGAGTAAAATACTTACCACATCGATATTTGGTTTTTCTGATTCGCTCGATGATAAACAAGATGTATAAAATATTGAAAGAGAGATAGATTTATCAGGTACTAATTATTATACAATATTATAACCTACATTTAATTCAACAAACAAATATTATGGCTGACAAAATTTGTTTGTTTTTATTGTAAAAATATATTATACTTAGGACGCAATACGTATCCGTAAAATTTTAGTTAATTATAATAATTATTTAAATATATTTTACTATAGAATTTAGGTACTCGCTTTATAAGAAAATAATCACAGATAAATAAATTAGTATTTGGCTCTAATAATTATGGCTTTTTAAGGTGTAACTTCAGTTCATATTTCCTTAATGAAATGAAAATGAATTTTAAATCAAAACTTAGATAACTGAAATAGGATATTCAAAAATATTGCTCATGCCTTACCACAATGGCTATGACGTAAATATAAGGTTACCAAAACTTAAAAAAAAAATTAATTTGGCACTGTTTAAAAAAAAAATAAGTTGCTTTTCGTTCCCGAAAAGCTTACTATAATTTAAAAAATCTAGACTAATCAAAAAGTCATAATAAAATTTACGATGCTGATATTTCGTGATATCAGAAAATAAATCATCGATGTTAAAATTCTATCTTCAATTCTCTGGGTCAAATAAAATTAATTAAAAATTGGCAACCTTTTTTATAATTGATATGAAATGTCTTAACTGTAAAGTTACATTTGGCAATCTGTAGGTATGTAATATTAATCTAAAAAATATTTTTTTATAACCCTGACTGCAATAATGTACTATGTATTTAAAACTAGGCGAAATAGTAAATGAAGCCTTTTAGTTCCAGTAAGTTTAAGCATTTTAAAAGCACTATTTTTCCACAAATATGCAGTTAACAAAGCTCTGTTTCTATTTTGGATTATTTTGCACCTAATAAATAATACATAGTACTTAGAGATAAATATCTTCTATATAAATTCATTGTTATACGATTGTTCTTTTTTGATTATATTACGATTTTCATAAAATATTTCTATAGCAAAAATTGGTATTTTTTAAAAGCAATCTTCAACTAACAGCTTTGACTATGAATTAACTTTACGTTATATGTTTATGCGCATGTCACTAGATTCATAATTTGCTTTTAGGTTGCCATCTAGCAGTATTTATGATCCTTGTAACGCACACGAACTTTAAAAAAATTGGTAGAAAATCCGTTCGATAAATGATAAGATATAAAATATTTAAAACTCATAGTCAAAGCTAACGGTTTAGAATAAAATTTTCATAATTTTAAAACAGCGCTTAACAAATAAAAGCATTTTTGAATTTTCAATTTGGCAAAAATTGTATATATAAGTAATTTTGATATTTTTGATTTGCTTCTTTTTTTTTAAATTGGTAAATCGTATGTCTTTAATATTTGGACCCTAGTTTCAATAATTAGTTGTTCCGTTTAAGGTTATGTTGCAATACGACATGATTTTACCATGTGAGCAAGTATCTACTTCGTTAAAATCTATTATCAGAAACAAAACACCAAAGATGGCGACTGTTAAACCAAACAAACCAACTCCTAACGCTGGGAGCTTTTGTTTACACAATATGTGTCCTTCTTCCAATTTTAAATAACTCAACGCCGGCAAAACATACGCTAGTGGAACTGCTGCCAGTACGCCCTGAAATAAAATTCATTTGTTTAAACCGGTTTTTTCGGTCACTTATAGTATGCATTGCAATCACATATACTTACATTTAATTCTAAAACGACTCCTAGACAATCGGTTGAAATCGATATTACATACGTCGCTGCGATTATAATTAGAGTAATTATATAGTGCCGTTTGATTGACATAGGAATATTGGGATCGTTGTTGAAAAATGAAGTTTCGATGACTTCTCTCGTTACAAAGCACTCTATTGGATACGTTAACAATATCGATGCACTGAACAATAAACGACTGAAGTTCATCAAATCATCGTCCCAACAATAGTTTTCCAACAGATCACCTGGAAAATAAGTTCAGTTTTTTTTTTTTTTTTTTTTTTTTTTTTTTTTTTTTTTTTTTAATTTTGACTATTGATTGTATCATTAAATTTTGACTTAACTGTAACTAGGAAAATATTTAAGGTACATAATTTTAATTCTATGTTGTTTTTACATGCTTGTCTTACTTGCCTTGTGAATACGCCGTAAAGGTTGCATACCCTGCTATGCCAAATAAAGCTGCTACAAGAAAGCTCGTAAATAATGATGCATGAGTTACGATGTCCCAACGACTTTGAGAAGCTCCGTCGATCGAGCCATAAATTAGGAATGTATTGTGATGGCACATGAAAGCTGTAAAAAATAATAATTACTAATTTTCAAATGTTTTAAGCTATGCTAGAGATAAACAAAATTGAAAGTCTAAATTTACCAAAAGCCATAATTCCTATTGCCGGTATTATGTCCCAGTTTGCAAAGTTCCACGATTCAGGTTGGGTTGGTCTAGATAAAAACAAAAATATTTGTGTATATTTCGCAAAGCCATAAAATAAGTAAATCTAAGAAAATTAATTTAGTCTAACAAAAAAAAAACCAACAGTAATTCAAAAGTTTTAAAGCAAAAGATTTACACTAATGACTAAATTTAGAACTTTTTTTGAACAAAACAATTTTGTTAAGATGTTGATTCGGTTGTGACTGAAGTGATTCAACCAGTTTCGTTCATTTTTTTTGATGTGAAACATCTTATGTCGGGCAGTGAACAGCCGCGTGAGGGGAAATATGCAACGAAATTTCTGGTCCGCTCCTTCGCTGCTGTTCTCCCCACCACTGCGGCACTTCTCTCTCGGCTTCCGCGCGCTCGGGCACGGGAGAGAGAGAGAGTATACATACGAACGTACTGTAAAGCAAAAGTATATGTATACACGTATAATAGGTATGTAATATAGATACTTCGCTGTGTATTTAGTTGCGTTTCTGGGTCAGGCGTGCTCAAACGCCGCAACCGCGTGTGTTACAGTGCAGTATATAGGATTACGTCAGCATAACAGTTAGTTACTGCTTTTGAAAAAATATATACTACTACATAGAGAATACCACCGAGTTCAATAACGTTTTCTTTGATGTTTTACATCTGTCGGGGGTCCCGAGACCCACACCCTTTTTTTATACACTATACTGGTCGGTTTTCTTAAGACATCCTGTATACTTACACAACATTGCTCATCGTTCCCATTCGTATGAATATAGCGATAAGTATGAATGCCACACAAACTAAACTGAAAAACGATATTTTTGCTAGTTTTGCAATGTCCCTATAAAGACATAACGGTACTGTAATTAAAAGTGTAGCGATGAAAACAATAATTTCACGTTTGGCAAATATTGAATCTGGTGAGAGTCCAGTAATTCTTACGATGACTTTTGTTACCGTGTCTCCGACCACCACATTATATGAAACCATTGCTGAAAACATAAATGTGAAGTTATATAATTTGCCTTCAAAAAAAATCGTAAATATATAAATTAATTATTATATACAGTCGAACTTCGATAATTCGAACCATGATTTACCACAAAAAAAATTCGAGTTATGAAGACTTCGACTTATCAAATATTATTAATTTTCACCCTTGATGCTATTGCCAACTAATTTTGTTCGAGTTATCAAGAATTCGAGTTATCAAAGTTCGACTGTATATTATACATTTTTCATTTTTTAAATTTATTTTTAAATAAAGAAAGAACAAATAATAAATTTAATATTTCATATTACTCCAAGCTGACGCGAACGTGAAATCTTATACACGGTACACTAATGCGTTTCTCCACGTAATCTGAGTCGTTCTGTGTGAGCACGTAACATACGATATCTGGATGACCGAGCTTTGCTCGGATGAGTTAAAAAAAAATAGTCCTTAAAGTTCCCATTTCATCATTTTTGTTCTTATTTTTTTACTTTTCAAATAATTACTAATTATTTTAATAAGTTAAAGATTGACTGTCAGAGTAATTTGACATAAACAATGAAAATAGTTTGTTTTTTCCAAAACCTACTCACCATACGACACTGTTTTATAACGTTAAAAAAACTGTTTTTTAAAATGATAAAATCGATAAGAAAACGAATTTTTCCAGGGATGAGACCTAGCTAGATCGATTTTTTGCCCCCCGAAACCCCTTTTCGGTAAATTTGATCAAAATCGTTACAGCCGTTTTCGAGAAAATATTTATATAGGTACATATATACAAGATTTGCTCGTTTAATAATATAGGGATATTATTGTATGAATTTAAAAATACTGTAGTGAAAATTATAAAGGATCAGTGATTGCTTTGCCCTCTTTTCTTCACGTAAAAACATGATAATTAATTTAATTTAGATAGCCATGATTGCATTCTATCTTTGTCGCGCTGCTCATTTTGTTTACGTCTTCCTTGTTGCACTCATTAATTTTCTATGTTCTCAATCCTGTTATACACTCACGTTGGGTTAATTATTTCCTGTTAAAAGGTTTTTACACCACAAAATGGACACCTTGGCTAAAATTACGTACCTATGAACGGATAAATAAACTGCAAAATGCTCAAAAGAATATAACCAGGCCTTCCAAAAGCCGATTCCATTATTCCTTGGTAAGAAAATTGTCCGCTTATATGGCCCGATCGTATCATGAGAATCAAGGAATAGTCGGTTATTACAGCCACCAACATTAACAATAGCAAACCGAAACCGAAACCTGCTTCATGCAGCGCATAGGGGATTCCTGAAAATAATTAACAGTGATGTGAACGTGGCAACAAATCGCAAAATATAGGCACAGTACAATCAATAGTTTCACACTTGTCGGAAATTTTCATTTCGTTTGTTCTCGATCACGTGACCCTCCGCAGTTCGCCATGTTCTTGCGGATACAATGGAGATGGACACTGCCAAGCTTGACCGCTAGGGGCGCTAGCTATGTAACCACCTCGGTCTGTGGGCAGTTCGTAGTAGTGTGTACAGAATAAGTTTATTTAAAATAATAAATCGTTGACAACGCCGATGTGCTGTGTTTAGCAATGTTCATAGGAGTTTTGTATTTACAAAGGATCCGGAATTGAAAAGAAGTGGTTGCATGCAATCTCGCGCGTTTTTCTATGAAAACCAATGATAACTTAGGTGGCTCTATAAGTGCTGCCATCTATATTACGTTTCTCATGTGTCCATCTCCATTCAGTATCGTTAACTGTGTACGTTACTGCTGTATTGCACTACTACACTTGACGGCACCCTTAAAAATGGCGATGCGCGAAGGAATAGGCGCAAAGTGGTGAAATCGCTGAAGTGAAACTGCTGATTATACTATGATAAGTATAGGTATATTTTATTTTTGAATATTTACCAATAACACCACTTCCAATAATTGAATTGATAAAATTGAAACTTGCTAACGGTAAACTGTTTAGTTTTTCATTTTCTTCATTCTAAAACAATCGAATTTAATATATTTTTAAAATATATGGTTGCCATTTTGTTGAACTCTCAGAGTAGTTTTAGCTTTTTGGATTTTTTTTATTTCGAAGAATTTGGTATCGTTGATGATACTGCAAAACCGCCGAATGTAACTGCAATTCCGCGTAACCACTTGAAGTAGTAAAATTGAAATTTCGTACAGGCGTGATCTACGATTTCATTGGTGCATAGTAACAGTTGAAAACAGTAAGGCGCAGAAGGGGAAGGGTTAGAAGCGCCGACTTTATGAGAGGATGCTAATAAAAAAATTAATACTTGATTCAAATCTCACCCCAATTAATTGCTTCATATCATCGAATGCTCCGGCTTCAGTAGATTCAATACTGCTAGCCTGAAAAATTGAATTGAATTGTGGATTATAGACGCTCGACAACAAAAAATTTCAGTTTATTGTTTTTCCCCGCGCCAATCGCCAGGATAATGAGTTCATCATGTTAATGAAAAATTATTTTAGAGGAATTGTGCTCATCTTTAGGGTTCTGTGGAAACTAGGCCTTGTAGAGACACAGTACTATAAGAATGACACCGAGACGTCATCACTAGACATCGGCTATTGTTCCGGTTATAGATCATGAGCTAGTGACAATTTTTTGGTGTTATTTATTCAAGGCCTTATTTTTGTGAAGATGTTAAGGGAGGCATATTAAAGTGCCCTGAGTAAGGGATTTTGCTAGATAGCGGTATGGGAGGAATGCAGACCGCCCCCAACATGTAACAAAAAAACGGTCACAATTATTATTGCTTCAAGACTGAAATTGTTTGTATAGCTTGTCGGTGATCCAATAATGCCATTATAATATTTGCAGATCGATTGGTCAGTATTAAAGGGGTGGCAGATCACCCTAAACGTATCATGTACCCGACGAAATTTATATTGTTAGTTCAAGGTTCAAATTTTAATATGTTGTTACGGCGACTGTTTTAAGCATACATTTCAATTTGCAGAACAAAATGTCGGTTTTAACCCCCTTTCTTAGAGGGAAACTTGCTCGCATAGGTGTTTATATCGTTCTGGAAGAGGGTTACACCGACATTTTGTTCTGCAAATTGAAATGTACCTATGCTTAAAACAACAACATATTAAAATTTGAACCTTCAACTAATAATATAAATTTCGTCGGGTACATGACACGTTTAGGGTGATCTGCCACCTCTTTAATACTGACCAATCGATCTGCAAATATTATAATGGCATTATTGGGTCACCGACAAGCTATACAAACAATTTCAGCCTTGAAGCAATAATAATTGTGACTATTTTTTTGTTACATGTTGGGGGCGGTCTGCATCCCTCCCATACCGCTATCTAGCAAAATCCCTTACTCAGGGCACTTTAATATGCCTCCCTCAACTTCTTCACAAAAATTAGACCTTGAATAAATAACACCAAAAAATTGTCACTAGCTCTCGGTCTATTATAATGCAACGGCTCCAACAATAGAAAATACACGCGGTCTATGGTAAAAACCATTAGATGCAGCAGAGAGGGTAACGGTTGTCAAGCAGACAGTCTGTTGCCAAGTGCTTTGCCGCCAATAGGCTGGTGACGTCACTGTTTCATTCAAAGAGTAATCGGACAATAATGTTTTTTTTAAATTCATTTAAATAACTAATTTGATGAGAACTTACCCGATCGTCTGAATAATTACGTCTAGATTCGTAAATCGAGCTATGCTCGGTGGCAGTTTTTTTTGGCGATATCGCTGCCATTTTAAACCGTTTGAATTAACAAGGACTCTTAAAAAATAGTTGCTATTTTATTTCCATATTTTTTTTATTTTTCATTGTGCCGATAAATAAATTTGTTAAGTTTTGTTTTATTTCATTTGTTTTAACATTTTTCAACAGGTCACATGTTTGAATGTTTTTATTATTACGGAATAAATATAATATATAAAAAAATTCATTTTAAATCCAATTAATGTGAAAACTGATCACATAATAATAGCTAAACAGGTTGTTCCAGTTTCTGCAGTGTAAAATTATCCACGACATACGTTCAGTATCCTTTTTTATTTTATAATATCGTCATAACAGTACAAAAAGAGATAGACGATTATGTAATGTGCTTTGATTATTTGCATGGGTTTCATTCATATTTGACGTCATAACAAGTATCGATTTTTAAAATAATTTTTAAATCACACGCCTCCTTTTCTTGTCCCAGTGAAATTTTGAAATCGTTGCGCCGTTGTTTTAAATCACCTGATTAACACATCAAAGAGGTTAGGTCAGACAACAAATTTTAGATAATCTATGATTTTGATGCGAAATTCAAATTTATTAATTTTGTATTATTTACGTACCCCATTGCCGTAAAAAGCTATTTATTAGGTATTTATAAAAACAATAAAATTTAAAAATGGCGTTAATAAAAATGATAACGGTTCCATATCTACTGACAAGATAGTTAAGTTTGAATTGAAACAAAACAGGTTCACAGCGTTTCGCTAGCATGCTCACAGTGATATTACACACGTATTATATTTTATCAAGCTCAAGGTTTTTAAAATTGTTTTTTATAGGTATATCAACTTTTTAATTTACATATTTTGACAAATAAAATTATTTATTTATGGCTTAAAATATAATATGCTGAAAATAATAAATAAATCCAGTGGCGTATCTAAAGGTTAAAGGAAGGGTCCAGTTCATTGGCGGCGGAATTACTTTTTTGAGGGGTCACATGAAAATTTACATTGTAAAGAATATTAAATATCATTTCGGGAAGGGGGGGTGCTTGATACTATTTTAGGGCCCAGTTTTAAGGCAAAAATCGAATGAATCCTTAGACCTAACACCGTCGCAATTTGTTTTTTTGCTACATAAATAAAATTTATGGTTATTCCGCTGCCTGAAAACATGATTAAAAAATAATAAAATAACAAACCGTGAGGTGGGTCGTTTATTAGGACTAAAGTGCGACCCTTGAGGTCCACACGACAAACTTCCCAGTTTGATAAATATTTAATAATAATAATAATTAAATTAGATATTACACAGAAAAGTAATCATTTTAATCATTAAAACATAATTATTATTTATTTTTAACAATAATTAAAAAAAAAAATAACGGCTGAACCGATTTTTATAAAATTTATGTCGGATCAAAATGACGTTAACACGCCTCGATTGACACCCTTACGAAGTCGATATAATTTTTTATTCGCGAGATATTGTGTAAAATCTACTTTTTGGAAGCCTATTTGATTAAGAAAAAAGAACGGCTGAACCGATTTTGAAAAAATTTCTTTCAGATCATATTTACGTTAATACGCGTCGATTGGCACCCTAACGTAGTCAATATCATTTTTTATTCTCGAGATTTCGTCTTCGAAAGAAATGGACACATACGTACGTACGTACACACACACATGCATCTTTCTAAAAATAGCGTAGTGACCTTGAAACATAAAAATTTGTTATACATTTTGATTTCGATTTTCGGACCCATTACAATAAGTTCCAATGGGAAGTTAAAAAATACGATTTAAAAAAAATCTCAGACAAGGTTTTTTTTTTAACTTAAAAACGCTTAACAGCAATTACCTTAGGCCAATATCATAAATGTGTCGATTTTAAAATGGCTTGTTGTAGATGTATTTTTTGAGTTGTTAAAGACAGATAGTCGTTTAAAATAAAACTACAATAGACAATATAAAGGTGGTAAAATTTTATTAATATATTCTATTATAAATATGTACAGATAATTATTAAAAATAATTTTAAAAAACTACACAATGCGTCACAATAGAAAATATGACACAAAGCTAATCGTAGATGTCGCTACCAGCACAAGCAGTAAACAAACAAATATCAAGCTTTCAGATTATCTATTTATATGCAAAATTTTAAGAAAAACTACGTTGAAAGTGATTTAAAAGGTAAAAAATGGAAAAGTACGGGAATTCAAACATCGAACAATTCCGATGTTGTTTACTGATTGCGCTAATAGCGCCCCTAGCAGGAGAAAGTTGCAGTATTAACTCCTATTGTGGCTGTCACATTTGGTTGGTAGCACTGGCAAATGCAAAATTAAACATTTAGCCCGGGAGTTTGCGTTGTAAATGAAAAAATCATAGTAAGCCGGCTGATTTTGATATCGATAGTTGATCTTGTACAACTAATCAATGAATCGACCGTCAGCTGCTCAAGTAGCGGTGGGTCTGGGTGACTTCGAAAGTGGTAAAAAAAAAACTTTTTTTTAAGTAATAGTACGCCGGCTGAAACTTTTATTATAAATAGTTAACATCATAGTGAGTTGAAAAAAAATTGTCAGCTGCATCGTAGAGGGGGGATTGTGTGTCAGCTGCTCGCATGAACTTGTAATTATCAAAATCGACCCACGCGTTTGGTCACAAACGAACAAACATGCATACATACATAGACTGTTAAGCGCAATGCCCTCCTTTGCTTCGCAGTCGGGTAAAAAAACACGTAAAATATTGCGCATTTCATTTTTTTGCACTGACAGCAGCTGAGACAATTACGTTACCTAGGATTATGATCATATATCGCTATCATACTCCTAGGTAACGTAATTATCTCAGCTGCTGTCAGTGCAAAAAATTGAAATGCGCAATATTTTACGTATTTTTTTACAAGTTCATGCGAGCAGCTGACGCACAATCCCCTCTCCACGATGCAGCTGACAATTTTTTTTCAACTCATTATGATGTCAACTATTTATAAAAACAAGTTTCAGCCGGCATACTATTACTTACAAAAAAATTTTTTTACCACTTTCGCAGCCTCTCACAGCCACACCCACTGCGGGTGCACCAGCTGACGTTTGGTTTACTTATTAGTCATACCATATTTATCGATAAAGATAACAATCGATCGGCGTAAAAACACTACCTAAAATGCAACGCAAACTCCCGGGCTAATTGTTTAATTTGGGATGCAATAAGCATTTGTTTTAACTTTGGTTATTTATATTTTTTATGTCGTGTAGTTTTAAATTCATATATTTTATTTGTAATCATGATTGAAAAATACTCAATTTTTATACAGTTATCTTTAAAGGCTTCATATATTCTTACGACAGATTAAAATTCCAGTAAAAAAATCGTTTCGATAACATCTCCGGAATTGGGTTATTAAACGTATAAATCGACAGATCATAGGCAAGTTTTATAATTAAAGTGTTTCTATACTAATATATTACAAAAGACCAAGTTTGCATCTACGTTACTGCAAATTTCGAGAACCACCGAACCGATTTAAAAAATTTTTTCACTCTTTAAAAGCCTACTACTTGATGAGGAACATACACTACATATTATTACGCTACGACAAAAGGTGGATGAGCAGTGAGCGAAAATTGCGATTTGTACCCCGGGCGCTGCTGGATCGAGCAGATAATTTTTTTTTTTAATAAAAAATCAGTCATAATGTTACAAAAATTTGATTACGAAAAGAGAGCCAATGACGCGCCAAAGTTACCTGAGTGCAGGGTGACGTCACTATCGCGAATTGAGCGTTTTATGATCTCATGACATTATGAAATTACATTCATATTTATCTCATTATTATTTTGACATAATATAGTCCCTTTTTGTATTTTATAGGGGACAGTCCCCCAGGGGGGACACTGGAATGTAGTTGTTCTCTCAATTGCATTCCAATGTTCTTTGGGAATTGGCGTTCCCAGCAGCCCGAGCCAGTCGGTTTATGTATGCCGGTTGGCAGATTCTAATACACAAATGGATTATTAATTGTTGTGTTGAAGACGCTAATGACCTGAGTTGTCGACGCGTCTATAATTTACAATAATAATATAGGGGACAAAACCCGCCATTTATTTTTAATAACCCAATTGTGAATTGAGCTAAACAAATCATTTCAACAGATACTAAAGCCTTAAGAAGTTAACAATTGAAATTACAAATAAAAATTTCCCTCTTAACCCCTCCCCCTAAACTAATTACTTATATCGTAATAAAGGCTGCTATTTACAAGCATTCAATATAATTATTTCATACAGTGGTCCCTCGGTACAATAAAAAAGGAACTACTGTACCTTATCAATAAATACAGACTTTTAGTCACTAACACGATGGACTATGGCAATACTGGTTGCATAAACAAATGACTGAAAGAACAGTCGATCGTGTATGCGACTTCAAGGTCACACTCAATCAATATTCGTTTTATTCATAAATGACCACATAGATTAAAATTCCTAGTTTTGAGTTTTTCTATTTGTTTGTATTTTAAAATTTCACGAGTCATCCTGCGGAACTTATTCAGTCGAGAATATCGATTATTATATCGATATAAAATGGATTTTTTTTTCTAAATTTTATTAAATCTCGGGATTTTTCACAAGAGTATTTTTAAGGTATTTGGTATCGTGATTTTTGTTTAAAAAAGAAATATAAATTTGTGTATTAAATTCATTCAGTCATTTATCAATAAAATGTATCGATAATAATCAACAATCACTAACTAGTGAAAATATGAAAATAAATTAAGTACATAATATTATCGTAACTATTAGATTTGAAGTTCCATATCCATTATTATAGAATATAACCGTAAACCTATAACATAACATAGCCATCGCGTTAAAAGAGGGCTGCACTTCACCCATTTCAAAAGATGGCGCCACCATATGTAATTTAATCCAATCTTTCTCACAACATAGTAACTTTTATACAGAAAGTACAGTCAATTTGGTTGAACAGCAAGATTCCATAGATGATATTCTTGGTATTTAACATTTTTGGGGTCATGTATTGAAATAAATAAAAGTAGGAATTGAGTTTGAACTTGAAATATTTGTTCAATACCCTGCTTACATGAAACATCTTAGGACGAGACAAAGTGAGCTAGAACCAATGTAAAGCACCGATAGATAAGTCGATGGTGTAAAGTCTTTACGGAGGGCAGTATAGCCTAGATGGTAGCGTGCTTGGCGCCGCAACCTCTAGACTGGACTGCCATGGGTTCGAATCCCACCTGCGCTCATGGATGTTTTGTGATGTTATTTAGTTTTAAGTTAGTTGTTATTTAGTGTAGTTGAAAGACGCTAATGACCTTAGATGTCGACGCGTCTATAATCTACAATAAATAAAAAATAAAAAGTCTTTACGGTAAAGTGTAAGAGTGGACTTTTGCAGATGACGTCAGACGTGTACTGGCTTATTATTCATTCCGCATCCTCTATATGCTAGTAGTCGAACTACTCAAAATATTTCAAAAAATTAAACTGTTAAAAATAATATTACATTTATTACGACAGCGCATCTAAAGGTTTTTAACAGCAACTTGAAGTGCAGGCCCCTTTTGGTTTTATAATCTGTTAATGGATACAGAACGATAAATCCAATTTAACATGATATTGTTCATAAATGAGTATTTATGCCTAATAGACCCTACCTATAATAATTTAAAATCACAGAAAGGGCTAAAATTTGTATTATATAATTTGATCAAAAATGGACGGAATTATTTTTAAGTATTATCGAGTAAAACAGCTTTTTTTGAGGTTAAATACTGAAAATGAGTCATAGTGAATTTGTAAAGTAGTGCCAATTTATATCACTTCACATAACCTCACATTTGTTTTTCAAAATTATAGGTTACGTTATCATTTATTTATATCATACATTTACCGTATAGGAAATTAATATAAATTTTACAATAACTTTCTACATCTAAATTATTGCTTTTCTTAGGTTACTTTCAGTGGCTTTTAAAAACAAGTTAGAAAAAATGTAGGTATTACAGTTACACTACGGTGTCCATTTTATTATTTTTTTTAGTGGCAAGATTTCTAAAGAATTTGAAAGTATGTGTATAAAAATTGTCAATATGGAATGAGCACAAGGTTTAAATTTTAAACTTATCATACATCTAGCATAAAAAAAACTGCAAATTGCAACGATATTATTTTTTTGAAAGATATTGCTTGTTTTTAAATACTACGACTTTCGCTTTTATATATTTTTTTGTACTATTCGAGATAGCGTCTGTTTTCCATTTTTCTTTTCAATTTTACATCCATTTAAAATGTAGGTACTTTTAAAACACAATTTTCAGTTTGGTGAAAGTGTTGATTTTAATATAGAAAATGATTTAACAAAGAAAAATTCGAAACAATTCGCTTAAAGCGTTTTACAAACTGGAAACATTTGAAAATACTTCGATTACACTAGTATTTTTCAAAAAATATATATAAACAATAAATAAATAGCTACCTACGTAGAGCATACTTACTCAACTAAATAAGTCTTTCTTCGGGTGGAGGTTTAAGTACATGGTCCATTTCAACTCTTGGATTGCAAAACTCCTGCGCACTAGGACTGTACGTTCCTCGTGTTGCTCTTTTGTTTCTCGCCATTCCTACCAACACACAAACGCCTGCTACTAGTGCACCAACCAGTATTAAAACAATTGGTACAATTATGTAAGCTAGATTGATGCCGCCATCATCTGCTTCTCTTGTGGCCTAAAAAATGTACAAAAACGTAATTATTTGCAAAAGTTAGAGATGGAGAATAGACGTTTTCTTCTGTCTTTTTCTATCACAAATACACAACCATGGTTACAGATGTAAATTAACAATACCTACTATACATTTTTAAATTCACAAATGCGTCAGAAGACAAGGAAAAGACAACTTATTCGTTTTCTATCTCTCTTTTCCAAGGTGACACTGTCACAGTTGTGTCTATAACTCCCCTACTTTATCTATGATATCTCTATGGTAAAAAGAAACAAAATACACATAGCAAGATGGCGGCCGGTGAACAGCTGATCGATGTAAGAATTCTTATTTCTTTGGTCTCCATGGTTCAAGCATGCTGTAATGACAATACGGTTAAAATAGTAATTAAAAAAATCACTTACCATCAAAGATTCACAGTTCTTGCCACCATATCCGTCAGAACAAATACAGTTATATTTGACGGTTATGTCGCACATTTCTTGACAATTTCCGTACGGTCCGCACACATCGGTTACGGAACTCGCGTTGACATCTCTATAAGCCTGATAACAAGGATCGTCCAGTTTGCATCCATGTCCGCATTTACCCAAGGCACATTCGCAACGATAGCTGCCTTCGATGTTGATACAAGTCCCGTTCCAACCGCAAGTCTCTTCTTTAGGATACATCACGCATTCGTTGTTATCCATTTCGCATAATAAGCCGCCATAACCTGCCGATTTAAATTAGTTTAATTAATGACATATACCAGGCGTTCGACACACGCCTGAAACATTGTCGCGGGTTGCACAGATCTTGCTATTGTTAAGTCTTAATTGTTCAAGTCGTTTGTTATAATTATCAACAGGCTGCGCTTAATACGTTCTGAGATTACATACAGCTTGGAAATTTATGACTTGCCCATACGAATACAACGAGAGCGAGCAAGTTCGAATGATTTTCATATATTCAGAGTCAGATAAAAACGAACCAATTGCATGTATCAGATGGGTGTCTTGGAAACTGTATTCCATTTGACAGATTTTGATTGAAGAGCACAAAGAAAGTGTTTTGTTTATCAAGGCACCCGTCCGATACATGCAATCAGTTCGTTTAAAAAATTCCCTTATCTCGCTCTAACATATGCAAATCATTATTCGGACCTGTTAGCTCTCATTATATTCGTATGGACAAGTCATAAATTTCCAAGCTGTATACGATTCTGAATGAAAATACCTGTTCCCGTGCAATTGCACGTGAATTTTTCAATGCCGTCTATGCAAATGCCGCCATGTTGACACGGGCTTCCCCCGGTAGATACAACACAGTCATCGATGTTTTCTTCACAATATTTGCCAGTGTAACCTGGGTGACAAGCACAAAATGGCGTCAAGCCGTTGGTAATGTTACAGTAGCCTCTGTCACAGCTAGTCACTTCACAGAAAGGCTTGTCGCAAAGTGAACCTTCGTAGCCCGTAGCGCAATTACAAGTAAAATTGTTTCCAGTCGTTACATCTGAAACAAAAACGAAAAACGGTTAGAGAGCAGTTGAGAGGGTAACTGTTGTCAATCAGACAGTCCGTTGCTAGATGTTGCTAGTGATGAAGTCGTTGTGTCATTCTTAAAGTAATCGGGTTATAAAAACCATTAGAGAGCAGCAGAGAGGGTAACGGTTGTCAAGTAGATAGTGAGGAAGGTGCTTTGCCGTCAATAAGCTGATGATGTCATTGTCATTCTAAGAATAATCAGGCTATACTAGACTCCTAGGCCCTAATAATCACTTAAAAAAATCATTATACTGACTTTTTCCGTCGATGCAAGTGGCTCCATTGTGGCAGGGATTATTATCACACGTTATCAACTTCAAAGCTTCGCAACGATCTCCGGTGTACGCGTCGAGACAGATGCATTCAAACGCAGCCAATTTGTCTCTGCATTCGCCACCATTAAAACACGGATTACTCAAACATTCGTCTATTTGGCTGTCGCAGAGCCATCCCTCCCAGCCGGGTTGACAAGTACACGTATAGTTAGCTATACCGTCGATACATGTCGAATTGTTGGTGCAATTATTGCTGATGCATTCGTCGATGTTAATTCTACAATCGTCTGCCTCAAAACCAGCTGGACAATCGCAAACGTATTCTTGTTTATTGTTTCTGCACTGGCCACCTATGAACAAATATTGAATTACATATGGCTGAATGAATTGTGAATTATAGACGCTCGACAACAAGGGTCATTAGCGTCTGTAATTACATATGGCATTATAACCTCAAAAATTCTGGTTAATAAATTTCTAAATTTTAAAACCAAACAGCAAATGACAAGTTAAATTTTGAGGTTACATATGGCATTATAACCTTAAAATTTAACTTGTCATTTGCTGTGTTTGGTTTTAAAATTTAGAAATTTATTAACCAGAAATCAGAATACAGAAAGTATATGACATAATATGTATGTAATCCTGCAGAGGTAAATAAAAAATTTTAAAAATAAGTATATTTTAAAATATAGCAGTTGTTAACGGGAATGTGGACAGGTACTCAAATCAAACACCTTATTGAGCTGCGTATAACGTTTCGCCGGTAATTCCAGCTTCTTCAGATACTAAAAATTACATTAATTAACAAACATGTATATATACTAAAAAATATAAAAAAAGGTTTTTAGGTTAAGTATTACCTTAGCTGAATGATGTTTGTGTTATTATTTAAAATAGTCATTATGATATTGATATTTATATTGTATATATATTGTAACACAAACATCATTCAGCTAAAGTAATACTTAACCTAAAAACCTTTTTTTTATATTTTTTATTATATATACATGTTTGTTAATTAATGTAATTTTTAGTATTTGAAGAAGCTGGAATTACCGGCGAAACGTTATACGCAGCTCAATAAGGTGTTTGATTTGAGTACCTGTCCACATTCCCGTTAACAACTGCTATATTATATCAACAATGGACGTGAAACCAGAAAAATTTATTTTAAAATTTAAAAATCGCGGCTCGTATAACAATTGAAAAGTGAACTTCACATTGGGCTTAATTACATGCATGTAAAACAGCTATTTTATAGTGGGTATAGCAAAAAATCTATTTTCTAACATACCATTTTTGCAATCGGTATCGAAACATAATATGCAACTATCCTTGTAGTATTTCGATTGAGATCTGTCGGTTATTAAGTCAAAATACTCGGTCGGTGTCATGTTTTTGTATATTTCAGTTTTCATGTAATACGGTAGTAAATATTCTCCTATTCGGATTTCACCTAAACAACCCTAGAAAACAGTACCACAAAAATTAATACACATAAATTTTTTTTTAAATCGCAAAAAAAAATTCTTACTTTATAATTTTCACTCATTTTCGAATCGATTAAAGGCTCAGTAGTCAGGGCGCTTTGCATCGGTAGTTCGACACTATTCCCCATCATAATAGCTTCGGTGGTAGCGTAATTGGTTGTATCATAAACAGTTGAATTCAAGTATTTATAGTTTCGATCGATCAACTTGTTTTTATCTAAAACGTTAAATCCTTCCCCTAACACGATTTTACTTCTTTTTAATAAATTGCTTAATGCTTCAGCGCTGAACGATTTCATACTTGTAAAGTTCGGCAACTCATCTCTAACGTTATCTTCGAATCCACCTTTCAGCTCGTTATCTTTAATTATAAACAATAAACTAGTCCAGTTACCATCAGGCGTATCTTTTCTAAACAAATGCACATCGGATTCATCTCTTATCTTCCAATTTACAAAAATAGTATCTCTGTAAACCGACACAATAAAATATTCTCCGTCGGACTGAGCATAAAATATCGTACCGCCCATATTACTCCGATAGTTTATTTTAATGGTGTTAAAATCGGGGATTGTTTCTTCAGTGATGTTGATGAATTCGTACTTCAAAGGTTCCAATGAATCGAACGTAATGTTTGCGATGCACTCGTACCCGTTATTTAGACTACGACAAGTAGATCCATACGGACAATGTTGCAACTGACAGAACTCCATCTCTTGACAAGTCTTGCCTTTATAACCTAGCGGACACTTGCATTCGAAATCGTTCCATGTATTAAAGCAAGTTCCGTTGTTAAAACAAGGATTCGATCGACACATATCGTCCGATACAACGCCTTGCAAAATTAAATTTTTTTCGAACGCGACTTTTCCGAACGACAACGGAATTTCTAAATCATTTGCTTTGAGAGGGAAAAATTCAACGACCATAGTTCTAGTTCCGTTACTGATTTGAACATCTTGAATGATCCCTTTGAAGTTAGGAACGCTCGTATTTAACTCGGCTCTATTCTGTTGACTTGCTGTAATGGCATCGGCTTGTCTAACAGGTCTCGAAGGTTGAGGTATACCTCCGAGATACAAAAATTGAACATCGAGTGGTCCCGTCGCACTTATAGTCTTGCGGAAATATTCCGTACCGTTAAGCTTCACTTGTATCAGCGTAACGTTACGACTAACCTCAATTAAATGATTATAACCGTTATGTAACTTGACTCCGTTAACCGTATAAGCTTCCGGTGTCCCGTTGAACTGAATTCCTACAAGAAGTTCGCCGGCTTCAAGTTGGGCGGCTATATAAATATCATCGGCTGATCGCGTAGATGTCACTGCACTACCGAGATGAAATATTTGTCCTTTGTCTTGTCTCGTTCGAATAAACATCGAAATGTGAGCGATCGATCGGATGGCTCGGCGTGCCGATTCGGTTATGTTGACCGTCACTACGGAATTTGTAATGTTCTCGTGTCCGAAAGTGGCTGCGGTGAAATTGTATTGACAAGTGCGACCCAAATACGGTCTTTCGCATACACATTTAAATGTTTGCCATAAGTCTGTACAATGGCCGCCAGAGTGACACGGGTTGGGCGTGCATTGCTCTTCTCGTGGACATCCGAGAGAGATATTGACAAGTGCTGCAGTCTCAGATGATGGAGTTGACAAAATGTCTTCCGGTATTACCTACACAGAAAAGTCCAAATAAAATATTATGTAATATAAACAAAAACTATTTATAAAATACTATTTTTTATTAAACGAGAATAGTTTGGTGTAATGATTAGCGTGCTGGTCTTTAGATCAGACTGTTGTGAGTTCGAATCCCACCTCCGCCCATAGATGTTAGTTTTATGTAGTTTGTTATTTAAGGCGCTAATTATCTTAGTCGTCAAGCGTCTATAATTTACAAAAAATAAAAATTAAATTTATTTTAAACAGTGTGGCCGTTATCGGGTAGAATACCAGTATTTAAACCTATCCTCGCCAGGTAGCTCTAAATCGCTGTATCTAAATACAGTCTTACAAAATAATCCCCCCCTATTTCTGTCCCCAGCTTCGTTAGATTGTCCCGCATTCTATACTAAATAAATGTTGAAAGTTTTAGTTTCCTAGGTCAACAGAGCCTTCTAGAGGGCGTGGAAAGGACATCCGGACGGATAGACAGACATCAGGAAATTATATATGTAGATATTTACACATATTGAATAGATACTGCTATAGTTATTAAAAAAGTTTAAAATATGTATAAATAGTTAATTTACCCATTCTCCGTTAACAACGACATCTTCGGTACATCCGACAAAATCTGGTAAATTCTGCGTTAACGGTGTCAAACCTCTCAAATTACTGATAGTTCCACCGATATAAGTTGTCGGAAAACTCGTATGATTGGTCGATCCTTCGTTGATCGTTATCGGATAAATAGTCTGTTCTTCGTTTGCCGCTAGCACTAAATGTGACGAATTGATAGCCACAAATACTTTTTGCCAATTGCTATCGTTTAATTTCGATCCGATAAAAACACCTTCCCACTTATTCAAAATACTCGAATGTAAATTTAACCTTCCGTTTGTTAATTCAAGAAAATAATACGTCGATCCTTTTCCGACGGCTAACAAACCGCTGGCTAATGTCGTTTTAAATCGAAACTGAATATCGTAACCTTCTTCTCGTGATGTATTCAAGACGACATACGAATTTCCGTTGAACGACATTGTTGTAACTTTTTCGCAGACCCTTCCGTGGAATCCGTTCGGACAAGAACAATTGAATTTGTGGATTGTTTCGTTTACCAAGTACGGCTTGCAAGTACCATTATTTAGACATTCGTTTTTATCGCAGCCGGTTAGCTGTACCGAACAATTTTTACCTCCGTATCCCGGATTGCATTCACAATCGTAATTCGCTATGCGGTCGGTACATTTACCAAATACGCATGGTTTATACCTAAAAAATAAATTATATATCATTTATTTTTTTGAAGTGAAAACTTCGACGTATCTATTTGAAATCTTATGTAACGATAAAGGGGAAATGTTTGAAAGAGGGGAAACTTGTATCACCTAGCAAATAAAAGGAACCCCATGCAGTAAAATTTTTTTGCAATAAAGTGGAGAAAGGGACTTATTGAGCATTGATTAAATTCACCTTTCGCATTCGTCGATTTCGTGTTCGCAACGATCGCCTTCAAATCCGTTCTCACACAAACAAACGAATTCGCCAATTTTGTCTTGACATGTGCTGCCTCCAACGCACGGTGAACTCTGACACTCATCGATGTTAATTTCGCAATCGTGTCCCATTGTTCCTGGTACACAGATGCATTCATATCTGAAACGATTACAAGATCAATTATGTAATATCAATTTTGCATTTGTTGATGTAATGAAAGATTTCTTAAATTGCGTTTTTTTATATTGGAAAATGGAAAGAAGCAATTTCCAAATATCAGAATAACGGTACTGATATCAGTATAATGGTATCGGTGTCGATATTGGAAGAATGATCTCATAACTGTATTGGAATAACTACATCAATATCAGTATCGGAATAACGGTATCGATGCATCGGCATCGGAAAAAACATTATTGGCTCAGCTCCAATATACACTTTTAAAAAAATTAGACAAGTAGAAACATCTATCTACATTTTTAAAGCAGTCCTAACCATTTTTGCTGGTTAACTTACCCGCTGCTTGTATTGTAGTTAAATTCTTCATGAAAGATACTCGGAAGGGTGCTGTTCCAATCGCTTTGAGAATAGTACAGCGTTTCGTTCGATCGTTGTAAACACGTTCCATTATATTTGCAAGGGCTACTTTCGCAATCATCGAAATCAAACTCGCAGTTTTTACCCGTGTATCCTTCAAAACAGGCGCACTGATAGTCGTTAACACCGTCTATGCACAAAGCTCCGTGTTCACAAGGATTAGACAAACAATCATCTATGTTGGTCTCACAAAGCATTCCGGTGTAACCTGTACCAGTGCAGTTACAATCGTAACTGTTCAAACCATCGACGCATAATCCACCGTTCTGACAAGGATTCGGTTGACAATCGTCAATGTTGATTTCGCAGTTCTGTCCTGTCAGACCTGCGGAATACACAAAACGCACGTTTTTTAAATTAAAATTTTTCATAGAAGCTTACATTCTTACTTTACATCTTTACACAATAGTATTATTCACTTGCTTATATCTTTCACCGTGTGGCGGCAGCGCTGTACAAGAAACGGTTTCGCCGCTACAGCAATTCACAAGGTCACTGGGCAAGGTGCAAACGACAACCACTATGCATATAACTGAAATATGACACTTCCCACGCGCCGATGTTTTACATTATTCTTATGATACTGTACATTGTAATCTGGCGGCAGCGCTGTACAAGAAACAATTTCGCTGCTACAGCAATTCACAAGGCCACTGGGCAAAGTGCAAACGACAACCACTATGCATTTAAGCGAAATATGACACTTTCCACGCGCCTATGTTTTACATTATTCAGATAACATTGCACATTTGTAATTGTATATATTATAATCAAATCGTTCAATAAAACTCTGTGGTATTTCATTGTTAAATAATTATTTGATTACACATCTCCATCCATCTACACACACATCACCTCCACAACCATTCTGAAGTTATAAGCAATTGAAAACTTCCCTATACTTTGGTATCCGTCGAGTTTTTAAGCTGCCACCCAAACTTATAGACAAAAAACAATTCTGATACGAAAAAATAAATTCTAATCGACATACCTGGCTGGCATTCACAAGTGTATGAATTAATTCCATCAATACATGTCGATCCTTCAACACAAGGATTCGGATCGCAATCATTGATATTGATGGTGCAGTCTCGGCCAGTGTATCCTGGAGAACAAATGCACGTATAATTGTTTACTTCATCTATGCACTCTCCTTTGTTCTTGCACGGGTTTGACAGACATTCGTCATAGTTGACCTCGCACTGTTCACCGGTGTATCCGGGCTGACAGTAACACGAGAAGCTACCCGGTTTGTTGACACATATTCCATGTAAACAAAATTTACTGTACTGAGGTAAGCTGCATTCATCTATATCTGTTTCACACTGAGTACCCGTATAACCTACAAAAGTCGAAAAATCGGTTAGAATAAAACTATCGGAACATTCGGAACAAAATAAAAGAAATGTTAACTTTAAAAGACAAACCTTGTAGACATTGGCATCGATATAGATGTCCGTTATCGATACACGTAGCGTTGTTTTGACACGGTTGCGATTTACAAAAATCGACATTTATAGAACAGTTATCGCCTGCGAAGCCTGGTGGACACTGACATTCATAAGAATTGATTCCATCAATGCATATCTGACCCTCCGGACATACTTTGCCTTGGCAATCATCGATATTGTTTGAGCATGTCGCACCGTCGAAACCTAAAGAAATTACATACTCATATAAAAGCTTGTTTGGAAGCTTAAGCTTTGGTTCAAAGTTAAAGGGCCCTTCTTTACACAAGTAAAAAAGTATTTGAATTCTAAACGACGTATTTTTCTTCCACAGAATCATCAATACATATTATAAAACAAAATCCCCCGTCGCGACTGTCTGTCTGTACCCGATTTTATCCGTAACTACTGAACGGATTTCCGGTTTTCACGATTAGATAGATTGATTTACGAGGAAGGTTTAGATATATAATTGAAACTGGCCGGCCTGACTCCGCCCGGGTGAAAATCGGAGGTAATTTCAGAAGACCAATTTAAAAAAAATTCTCACTGTTCGATAGGTGATATTTTGCTTTAGGATATAGGTTATAATAACTGGCCGGCCAGGCTTCGTCCGGGTGAAAATCGGGAGTAATTTCAGAAATTAACGAACCAATTTCGAATTTTTTTTTTTTCACTGTTCGATAGGTGAAAATCATAAATTCATAGCACCCAGGCGAAGACGAACTGGGACGCTAGTATGCTCTTATTTTATTTCTCTTACCTGGTGTACAGTTGCATTTGAACTCATTCTTGTCCATGGTAATACAGGTTGCATTATTTTGACAAGGTCGTTGCCGATCACAGATGTTTTGTGTTTTTTCGCATAGCGTGCCTGTATAATCTGGTGGACAATTGCACATGAAACCATTCAATTGTTCTGAGCAAGTAGCTCCGTTTTTACATGGATGCGATGCGCAAGAGTCGATTTTTTTCTGACATAGTTTACCTTTTATAATAACAAAACACATTATCAGAAAAATATAAAAAACAGTTTGTACTAATTTATTATATTAAAAGCTTCACATGACAACACTAGATGACACCACTGGTTTATGCGCATGAATGTCATTTGTATTTCTGAGCATGCGCTGTACGATTTATGCGCAGTAACATAAAAGATGTCCATTTTGTTACTTTTCTTAGGTTTATTTTTCATATAGAAAACAATAATTTATTCATAAAAACATAAAGAACTAATGAATTTAAGCAAAACGGGGCGACATAAAAAATCTGCATTATTTTTAGGTTAGAAAACACAAAAAGTTAACACAAAAAAATGTCATTTACGCAAAGAAACAAAAAAACTACGATAAAATCATTATTTACTTAATACACATTAAAAAAATAAGCAAAACAAAAACTAAACAGATATTAGCCCCTCCTGTACCAAGTAAATAAACTACGTTACAACAATATATACAAAAGTATAGAAACATTATCCATATTTCTTTTTAAATGATAGAACCCTAAAATATGTTTTATTTGTAAACGCATTATTTTTTTAAAGTTTCATTCATAAAAAAAATATGTTATTGCCGGGAATCGAACCCGAAGGAATTTTCTACTTTTGTAGCAGGCATATTAACCAGTTATGCTACGCAGCTACAGTAATGACGGTTAATACATTTACAAATATAATATTTATTTTTTTTGTATTCGTACAAAAATTTGACTGGGAACCAGGTTCGGTCAAAAAAATTGAGTCAGATAATAATAAATTAGTTTATTTGCGTAGCCAGAAAAGTTGGACAAAAACCGTCAGTTACAACACAATTACATAGGTATTAATATCGACATAATAGGATCAGGGGTGTCAATAACGTTGATCACGATCTATCGGTCAATCGTGTAATGCTTTTTGATCGATAAATATTTAAACTTGACATTCAAAATGTACTTGAAATAATTAAATGTTTTTATATATATTTCGGATCAAAATGACGTTAACACGCTTCGATTGACACCCTTACGAAGTCTATATAATTTTTTATTCGCGAGATATTGTGTAAAATCTATTTTGGCTAAGAAAAAAGAACGGCTGAACCGATTTTGAAAAAATTTCTTTCAGATCATATTTACGTTAATACGCGTCGATTGGCACCCTAAAGTAGTCGATATCATTTTTCATTCTCGAGATTTCGTCTTAGAAAGAAATGGACACATACGTACGTACGTACACACACATATATACACAGGCATTTTTCTAAAAATAGTGTAAAAATAGTGTAGTGACCTTGAAACATAAAAATTTGTTATACATTTTGATTTCGATTTTCGGATCCATTACAATAACTTCCAATGGGAAGTTAAAAATCATTTGACACCCCTGTCTTAGACGATAATTTTGGATAGGGCAAAGCACAATGAAGACAACAAGAGTGAAAGAAAGTGAAGCATAATTACCAGTGAAACCCGGTGCACATTCGCAATCAAAGAACCCGGTGTTTTGAATGCACGTGGCCCCGTTTAAACATGAGTTGGGATCGCATTCGTCAATATCCACGTCGCAGTTAAAGCCCGTGTAACCTGTCTTGCACTCACAATAGTACGACCCCATCTGTTATTCGGGTTGCATACAATATAGTGTGTTTGTGCGAGTAGCGGTGACAACGATTTTGTGACAGTTTTTTTGGTCATTTTTTTTTTAAATTTTTGTTTTCGGTGCATGAAAAAAACAGAAAAGAGTGTTGAGTAAGTTGCTATTCTAAATGCAATGAATTTTATATTTTGTTTTGAATGAAGATTTGCTTTAGTATTCTAATTTCTAACACATCACAACAAATCAATACGATGCAAAAATAAAAAGTGAACTAAAAAAATGAGGGTATTTTTTAAATTTTTATAATAGACGCTTGCAAAGACATCAATGTTAGTCTGTCACTAACAACTTAAAGAAAATCCCCCCATCCCGATGATAATTTTAAAGTCCTCTTAAATGAGATAAATTTCCCCCATATTTAAATTCTATTTTGGAACGTTTTTTTAATACTTAGTGCTTTTAAATAAACCGTAAATATTTAAGTTTCCCTTAAAAAAACTTTTTCGAATTTTATTCAACTTTGCAAAATTTAGGGGAAAATCCTTCAAGGGGCCATTCATTTATTACGTCGCGTCGAAAGAACGGTTTTTTTCTTCCCCCCTTCCCCCATATCATACTTCATCATTATTAAGCCCTGCCTCCAGTGTCAGAAAATCACATCGCCACGTATCAACATCTCACAAACAAAATTTAGACTAAGCGGAGCCTGGAATATGTAGATTATAGATGCTCAACAGCTAAGTTAATTCAAACTAAATGAGATCATCTGTCATTTGTCTTTTGCGTTGTTATTGAAATTCCACTTGAACGTTCAAAATTTTTTGCGTAATGTCACAATACACTTAATTCCCTCTACCCTAATCATCACAATGTATCACAAAATTGTTACTATAGCCCGATTATTCTTAGAATGACAGTGACGGCAGTGCTCAGCCTTAGCAACGAACTGTGCTTGACAACCGTTACCCTCTTTGCTGCTCTCTAATGGTTTTTACCATAGACGGCGTGTATTTTCTATTGTAGGAGGCGTTGTGTTATTACAGATCAATAGCCGTTGTCGAGTGATGACGTCTTGGTGTCATTCTTATAATAATAATTCTTTATTTTAAAAAATTCCAAAGAACATAATAGCGTCAGTATTGTGTCTCTACCCCCTCCCTTACGTGTGTGACGTAATATTTGAATGGCCCCTAAGTTGGTAACACTGTATAGGTGTAATAAAAAAACAAAAACAATCGCAACTCACAATATCATCGCATGCGTCAGCATACACACACGGATTGTCTTTACAGGTGATACGTTTTTCGCAGTTGGTTCCGGTGTACTCTTTACTACACTGACATTTGTATGAATTATTCAATTCATCTATGCAAGTGCCTCCGTTCAGGCATAGAGATGCAGCCTTACAGGGCTCGGATGTTTCACAACGAATACCTTCGCGACACAATTTTGAAACGTAACGAGTGTTACATTCGTATGGTGCAAGGTGACATGCATGCAAGATCGAGTAGAAAAGCGGTGCATAGATTAAAAACAAAAAAAAAACAAAACAAATAAGAAATCCGTAGTTTTTGTTAAAAACATAAATCACAAACATAAAAAAGCGCCATATAAAAACATATTTTCAGCTGAGAAAAGTACTAAATAATAATCACATAAATCTGTTGTCCGAAGACGGCCATATTTGATCCCTAAACATCATGATGGCTATTAAGCAATTTTATTTTTTTAAGTTGCAATACTGATCTGCTAGTATATAAAAGTTGGATTAAATCTATATTTATTAAATAAATTATACAGGTCCACCGTACTGACTTTTTCGATGAACTGCATCGACCGCGGATTTTTGATTATCTGTAATCTATTCCGAAACAAATAAATGACATCTTGTAAAAATAAAAATTCAACCCATGATAGAAACAAAATATGTATTTTTAATATCAAAATAAATCGAAATACTATCAACATAGTAATATTTAACCTTAAAAAGTCACACTTGACTTATTGACACAGTTTAGTTACAATTAAAATACACAATTTTGGTCATGCTATAAAAAAACAGAAAGTAATTAGAAATAAAAATCTAACCTGCAAATCCGACTGGGCATGTGCAGTTGAATTTGTCACCAAATTCATAACAAGTGCCTCCATTACGACACGTATTCGCTTCGCATCCAGGAATTGGAATACAATTTTTTAATCCTTCCATCGAGTAAATCCCTAAGAATAGAGAAAGCGATTTAATAATGTATCTGCTCTATCTTGCGATTAAAATCGGAACTATGCAAATCAGATCAGCTGTCCAAAGACATTGCACTTTTCATAAAAATATTTGATTATATTTTGCCCCATGAGTTCAGTTTTCTTTCCACTGACAGCTTTTAAAAATCTTGGTGTGCATAATTATTTCTCGCGCGTGTTGTGACACCGTTAATGCAAATGTCAAAACATAGGGTTAAAATATAAACTGTTTATTTATGTGACACCGTTAATGCAAACTATTTCCATATGATTTTAAGCCCGACTTCGCTTTGCAGGGGAAGAATTTCTCGCGGAGAGATAATAAATTAACAATATACTAATATACGTGAGCGGAGCAATGAGTAGCCGCTAGTGTTAAATATATGGAAACTCGCAAATCAGTAGCAAAATTTTAATTACCAGAAAATCCAGTTTTGCAGATACATTGAAATTCGCCGCTCTTTATTTCTTGACAATCTGCGTTCAGTGGACAAGCAATACCGTTGCATGTTGTTCTGCTTTCGCACCGTTGTCCTGTAAAACCTTCGGCGCAATGGCAAAGATACGATCCTACTTCGTCATTGCACTGACCTCCGTTCAAACACGGATTTGACAGACATTCGTTTACGTTCTATAAATGAAAAAAAATAGGGGGAATACAGTTAGTACTCTCATAGTACGTGTAAACATCTTGTGCGCACGCGCCAAGTTCGTAAACAGGTCATCAGCGACTTAATTACATCAAATAACATATCACTTAAAACTAAATGACATCACAAAACATCCATGAGTAAGGTGGGATTCGAATCCTAGACAGAGGCAGGTACGCTGACCATTACATGTGTTAATATGTCTGTGTGCAGTTCAGTTAGCTGACATGCGCACTGGCTTTGCTGCGCATGATGTATATCTGTTCGGGTTTTCATCACAATGTTCTAAGATTACTGTCGTATAACATTTTTTTGGAGGAGCTTGAGCGATTTTAAATTTGTTTGAATTACGTATGTGTCCGATAAAGTATTATTGTAGAAGTTCTAAAAATTCAACTCACGAGTTCACAATTTTGTCCATAAAATCCGCTTAGGCACTGACAGATGTAACTACCGTACGTATCGAAACAGACACCGTTGTATTTGCAAGGTTTCTTAGAGCATTCATCGATATTATATTCGCAATTCTTCCCTTCGAATCCGATAGGACACTCGCACATGTAAGTGTTGGGTCCATCGATACATTTCGCATTATTCTTACAAGGATTCGATGCGCAATCATTGAAATCCAGTTCACAGTTGGCACCACTGAACCCGTTCATGCATATGCACCTATATTCAGAGCATAATGTATTTTAAAAACTACTACTATGTTAAATATTTTTTTTTTAATTTAAAAATATTTCAGATGGAAATATAGAAAGAATAATCAAAATTATGTTAACTTATTTATTAATTTTTAATTGTTCATCTACCGTCTATATCTCTGAAAATCATAATATCAGAATACTAACTTATATTCATTGCTTGATAATTTCAAGCATGTTCCATTGTTTTGACACAAATTTATATCGCAAAATCTGCTCATATCTTGTTCACAATATTTCCCCTCGAATCCTCCAGGACACATACAAGTGAAGTCTCCCTCGAGTTCGTGACAAATGCCTCCATTTTTACAGATCACCGGATCAATCTTTCGTGTACACGGAGGGCCGACGTCACGATCACAATTTTTACCGGCATACTGAGGTTTGCAAATGCACTCATAATCAGCTTTGTGAGATATGCATTTGCCCATGCGCAAACACGGCTCATTGACGCAGTGATTTGACGGTTTTTCAGCGAGCGTCAAATCGCTTATTAAACCATAATCGATCGAACCTAGGAAAAGTCATAAAAGTCTAAATGATTCACGTAAAATTAAGTGTATTTTAAATTTTTTGACCAGCAAAAATATGTTGGCTCTTCTATTATAAACCTCCAGGTCCCAATTATCAGATTCTTACAGTAGGGACGCGCTAATCCGACAGGGTGTACGTTTCAGACGGTTGTTGGATTATAGAGTACTGACTAGGGTTGCCACCTGCCGCTAGTTGATTAAAGGATAACCAGTATAAAAAATACGGGTTTTAGATATTTTTACGGGAGACAATTAAAACAGCAATGTTTAATGAAGATAACCTATTTTTTACTTCCCACCTCTACTATGGTAGGGAAGTAATGGATTCAGTCCGAAAACAATATTTCGAGATTTTAACAGATTTTCACGTTTTGAGACCCTAGCAATCGTTTAAGATCATTTTCTGACTGATGTCTGTATGTGTGTATATGTGTATGTGGTCAATTTTTCGCCTTCGATATCTTAAGAACGGAACAACATACGGGCATGCCGATTGTTCTATTGTGTTTATCAGCCTTTAACTTAGATCTGATTAGATTTTGAGTCAAATCGGTTCAGTGGATCCTGAGATATTCAAAAAAACGTCCTCAATGTCACGTATTAACATAGGTAAAAAAAAATATAAATGAATTCTAGATGTTATAATATGAAAAAAATGTAAATATTTTTTTTCTCTAAAATGTATAGTTTTCGAGAAAAAAAATATTTTACTAAAAAAAATAAAAATTGTACGTAAATCAAGGTAACCATGATTTTTACTTCCCACCTCTACTATGGTAGGGAAGTAATGGATTCAGTCCGAAAACAATATTTCGAGATTTTAACAGATTTTCACGTTTTGAGACCCTAGCAATCGTTTAAGATCATTTTCTGACTGATGTCTGTATGTGTGTGTGTATGTGTGTATGTGTGTGTGTGTGTATGTGGTCAATTTTTCGCCTTCGATATCTTAAGAACGGAACAACATACGGGCATGCCGATTGTTCTATTGTGTTTATCAGCCTTTAACTTAGATCTGATTAGATTTTGAGTCAAATCGGTTCAGTGGATCCTGAGATATTCAAAAAAACGTCCTCAATGTCACGTATTAACATAGGTAAAAAAAAATATAAATGAATTCTAGATGTTATAATATGAAAAAAATGTAAATATTTTTTTTCTCTAAAATGTATAGTTTTCGAGAAAAAAAATATTTTACTAAAAAAAATAAAAATTGTACGTAAATCAAGGTAACCATGATTTTTGCTATATTAAGCTAGCCATCAATAGATCACCAAACAAAAAAGAGGGCCATGCTTTTTTCAAAGAATAAAAATTAAATTGTGTTTTAAAGACCACCAACAGCTAAGGTTATTTGGGCCTAGTCAAAGAATAAAAAAAAGAGTGTTTATTTTTTGCAAATATTTACTAGGTGGGAAGTATAGGACTGGTCATCAGTCGAATTTTTGCTATATTAAGTTAGCCATCAGTAGATCACCAAACAAAAAAGAGGGCCATGCTTTTTTCAAAGAATAAAAATTAAATTGTGTTTTAAAGACCACCAACAGCTAAGGTTATTTGGGCCTAGTCAAAGAATAAAAAAAAAAGAGTATTTATTTTTTGCAAATATTTACTAGGTGGGAAGTATAGGACTGGTCATCAGTCGAATTTTTAAATTTATATTTATGGTTAGAAGAAACAGCTATTAAAAGCTCTTCATTTTGAGAAGCAAATATATAAAAATCTTTGCAAGATAACTTAGAATTACATTTGACTTGTAACTTGGAGCTTTATTTACTCCGTATTTTATTTTCGAAATTATGGGTTTTTGTATTATCTTAGCCTGAAAAACGGGGTAACCCGTAAAATACGGGGCATCTGGCAAACCTAGTACTGACTCAGAACTTGCGGTAATCCGGCGTTTTTTGTACTAGAGCATTCAATAATCTGGCATACCTACGTGTTACCTTGATGTACCTTGTGTAATTAGGAAACGAGAGTACAAATAAACAAAGAATTCAAAATCCGGTTATGCCGGATTACAAGATGTTTCGGATTAGACGGCGGCCGCATTAGCGCCGTCCCACTGTATTAATAAATTGAAAATACGAATTGTTACTAGATTCAGATAATTTTGTTGAGTTTGTGTATTTGCAACTTACAGTTTGGTAACAGTAGGCACCCTCCAAATTTAGGCAAGTACGGATTTTGTAGTGAATTATCAAAAACAAGTGAAGGTCCATCAATAAGGCATCCGGTGAACAGCTTTCCAACAATGAGTACAGCATTGTCACTGTGTAAATCTGGATCAGTTAATATGTAATTGTTGTAGGTCGAGTTCGCCACTACCTGTCAAAAATAACACAAATACATAAAATCGCAATTTTGTAAATTATTGTTAGTTTCGAATGAATGAATTGTAGATTATAGACGCTCGACAACAGAGGTCATTAGCGTCTAAAAATAAAAAAGTAAACAAAAGAAAAGTAAAAACAATAAAACCAAAGCAAAATCAAAAGTTGACACACAACAAAATAAAATCATAAGAAGTACAAATAAAATGTGTCATAATATAATGTAGTAATATAAAAAGAAAAAACCATTAAGGCTGTAAAGGGGCCTAAATGTATACAAATAAATAAAATCAAATAAACCGGTCAAGACCGGTTTCCTTTAAAAATCGAAACAGCAGATCGAAATTGTCAGGATCATTTTCATAAAACAACCGACAGATCACCTGACAATCCGATCTGCTGTCTTGTGTCCCTAAACTGAACACACTCTATTAAAATATGCGAAACGGTAACACGAGTGTCACACGTCTCACAGAGGGGCGGTTCCTCACGAGCCATAAAAAAACCACGTGTCAATCTACAGTGACCGATGCGCAGTCGTGTAAGGACCACTTCCTCCCACCTGGAGGGACGGCAAGATGTGAACCATGGGTCAACTGTAGATTTTATAGATTGTTAGTTTCGACTAAAGTATGGTTCACATATACCCGATCTGCACAGGTCCGCACCGGCATGTAACGGACCGACAAATTGAGCTGTAATTCACATTTAACTGATCAAAAACAGACAGTATCTTGGAAAAGAGAGATAGAAAACGAAGCAGTTCTCTTTTCCTTGTCTTCTGACGCATTTGTGAATTTAAAAATGTATAGTAGGTATTGTTAATTTACATCTGTAACCATGGTTATGTATTTGTGATAGAAGAACTGTTCTATTATCCATCTCTATCTTTTGCATCCACACTTTTTTGGGTGGCTTCCCTATTCTATCTATGATATTTCTATGTTTTTTCCACCATTCTGGTAGCATATTATTATCATATACTTTTAAGAATATTAATCACTTACCTGTACATAATCATCAACTGACAAAGTTAAATTTGCTAATCTGTAGACAATGTTGACGGTGTGCCATTCGTTGTCCAAAAAATGCCCGTCGATTGGAATTTCAACACGAAAAAGAGAACTCGCTATCGTTAATAACAGCCGATTATTTTGGACGGATAATTTTATTTCTCTGTCTTTGTAATTTTGTGAAAATAATTCACCACCTACACAAAAAAAAACGAAAATATATTTTTAGTCATTTCAATTTTTTTTCATTCGACATATTTTTTTATCAACCGATTTCTTCCAAAATCGATCCCAAGCGAGATGTTTTGATTATAAATATGTGTGAAAAGTTTCGTTATGATAAAAATATACATTCAAAAGTTAAGAGCCTGAACAAAAGTGGCAAAAAAGTGAAATTTAAAATCAATAATAATAATTTATATTAGAAATCGTGTCCATCGTGATTATAATAAAATTAAGAAAAATCGCAGGATAGTGGACAAAATATTTTGTCCACTATCCTGCGATTTTTCTTAATTTTATAATAATAACTAGCGAACCCGTCCCGGCTTCGCTCGGGTGGTATGAAATTATGATTTAATAGCGGTCACCCATTACTCCGCTCACGTATATTTAGTATAGCTGATCCGGCAAACGTTGTTAATAATTTCTAGGAATAATTACATTACTCACTCGCTTCGCTCGTTCGCTTCGCTCGTTCGCTTGAATATTTTCGCCTACTAACTCGCTTCGCTCGTTTGCTTGAATATTATAAATACACTACTCACTCGCTTCGCTCGTTCGCCATATATGTATTTTTTAAAGCTTAATATAAAAATCGCGATTAAAAATCAGGGGTTGATCGTATAAGGGTGAAAATTTAGAGTTGTATGTATTTTTCAATGCTGAATCATGAAAAAATTAAAACAAAAAATTTTGTCAAAAAAATAAAAAAAATTTTTTTGGGGTGGACCACCCTTAACATTTAGGGGGATGAAAAATAGATGTTGTCCGATTCTCCACCCTACCCGATAAGCACACAAAATTTCATCAAAATCGGTCCAGCCGTTTCGGAGGAGTTCAATAACGTACACCGCGACACGAGAATTTTATATATAAGATAATAAATGGACCTATCTGTCGAAATAATAGCGAGAGATCGTTATTGCTTGTTCTGCAAGAAAAAGAGAGAAAAAATATGTTTGAGCCTATTGCCTAGTTACCGGATCATCTGTGAACACGGTATGCGCGCGCAGTTCAGGTAAAAAATATACTTGGATTAATGTAACGATGAAATAACCTGAGCAAGTTTTAAAGCTGAGTCCGATATGTCTTTTGAGCGACACAGCGGTCTGCAATCTCAGGTACGACGAACCATTGAAATATGCCTCTCGATGATTCGGTGGTCCTGGAGCTACCAATCTTTCGTACGGCTCGGCGTTGCTTGCCGAAGACTGCATCACCATCACACCACTCTGAGGAACACTCACACACACGCACCATACCAACACTAAAACTAAACAGAGAAAAAAAATTTCATTCTAAAAACAATTAATTCATGTTAAATAATAGTTTTATACGGCTAAAATGCAATTGAAAAATTTTTTTTCGTTGGAGAGCAGCCAATTATATAATTGTTTCGAAACATATTGAAAAAAATCATTTTACCAACCAGTGGTCACAGTCATGATTCTAGCCTGAACCTTTCCACTTTCGCGGCGGAATGAGCTTACAATACTCAACCGTGACAAGATTGCTAAATTAACATTCTCCTTATATGCTTCAGAATCAATAGATTTTCACTACATGCGAGTGTCTCGCTGGTACGAGGATTAACTTCATATTATAGCTATTGAATTAGCATATATGAATTGACACTCGCATGTAGTGAAAATCTATTGATTCTGAAGCATATAAAGAGGATGTTAATTTAGCAATCTTGTGACGGTTGAGTATTGTAAGCTCATTCCGCCGCGAAAGTGAAAAGGTTCAGATTAGAATCATGACTGTGACCACTGGTTGGTAAAATGATTTTTTCCAATATGTTTCGAAACAATTATATAATTGGCTGCTCTCCAGCGAAAAAAATTTTTTTTTATTAATTCATGTATTGTCATCGGGAAGCATATAATATGTGCAAATTTCAGGTCGATCGGATAATTGGAAAGACATACGAACGACTCAGGTTAATTGAAAGCTTTTGAAAAACATAATAATTATTCAGTTAAATTGTTTACAAGATCAAAGTATCGCAACTTATTAAATACAAATAAATGCTAAAGTTAACATTACTGTTCAGAACACCCATCGAATGTCATAACATTACAATGCAACACAAGAAAAAAAAATGGATGTATGCTTATGACCACACGACAAGTGAAAACTTCAGATTTTCTAATTTTTGGTGTCATCTATTATAGCGCATTTATGAACTAAAAATAATTTATTACTAAAATACTAAAATTGTATTTTTAATTAATTCCACCTTGGTTTCAAAAAAATTATAATTATTGTCAAAGAAAGAATGTAACAAAAATAAAAAAATATATAAATAAATATCATGTAGAATTTAGAAAAAAAAATGCCAAAAATTCTACACTGCCATCAGGGCTCGAACCCAGGTTCCTATGCATAGAACGCAAAGACCTAATCAACTGCGTTATGGGTAGAAGTGTGAAAGCGGCTTTTATGATATAAGTATGTTGCGAATCCTTACGAAAGTAGTTGCGAACGCTTCACATTTTTTCAGTACCCAGGCAAAGAGTGCCTAGCGCGCCTAAGGAAGTTTTCACTTCAAAAATCATTTTAAACCTATGTCACCATCGGAACTCAAACCCGAATATTGATTATTTAATCGCGCGTCATCATAGAGTAAATGATAATACAACCGCCGCGATAGTGGAAAAATCGGGTAAATGTTCGTTCTACCTGCATATTTGCTCGCCCAAGAACTGACCCTGAACGTTACGACGATATTTCGAGGTCACATTAATAATATTGTCGGTGGAAGTTTATGAATGTCACCTAAATAATAGTTAAAAATTAAGATAATTGAATTTGTCGACTAAATATAAACTTTCAAATCAATAAGTCGATGCCAATTAACATATTTTTAGAGTAAGTATTTGAGAATTGCCTGTACATAGTATTTGGAATATACACTATTGGCATTGGTCGGATGGCGGGATCTACTCACTGGTCGGATGACGGAACCGAGTCGGACAATAAAATCCCGACGTTTCACATTCTGAACTTGGTACCAAAATGTGTTGGCATGACATAACTCGAAAGAGTAAATCAATTTAAATGAAATTTGGTACATAAGTTCTGTTCCATTACCGCTTGGAACTTATTTAAAATGGGCACCACATTAACGGTTGGCCATTTAGAGGCTGATTTTTTGGACCTAAATAACACCGAAAAAAAATGTTTCAAAATCGAAATTTCACTATTTATAGTTAAGGATTAAAATGTGCCTCTAAAATTTTAACAAAATCGGCTAAACAGGTTCAACCTACAAAATATAAGTATTAGTTTGTGGATAGTGAATTAGTTACTGATATGTAATTTAGATTTTAGCGCAGATGTTGGATTGATAAAATTTATGCCGAATATTGAAATTAATCATTTTAAAAGATGTATTAAAAGATAGCAATGATATATTTAGATCTATTATACAATGCTAGTGTTAGAGGCTGTTAGAGCATTTAGCAATGGAGAATGGAGATGGGCACATGATAAACGTAATATATAGTTTGCACTGAATTTTCACTCGGCACTTGGTAGAACATGATTAATAACAAATATTTAGATCACTTGAAAATTCTACAGAACTTGTTTCTTCTCGACGATCGTTTCGGACCAAAGTCCATCTTCAAGGAGTAGACATGTCTACTCCTTGAAGATGGACTTTGGTCCGAAACGATCGTCGGTTTGGAACTGCGACCAGTGCTTTTATTTGTATACAATTACAATAAGTTTTCTGATTTATTTCCTGGCAATTAACTTAATTTCTACATAATATAGTTTAACAGATTCCAATCTATTTCTTTGTTTACTATTGCGATTTCTCTACCTTCCGGCATAAGTCATCTTAAAATCTGCTACTTGCTACCAGTTTCGTCACATCTACTTCCGTTTTTTGTTAAGAAGGTTGTAACTTGTAGGAGGAGGTACTGTTCAAAGGTCGTTCACCGTGCAATAGGTCCATTGTTTCGGTATAGAAACTTCTTTATTTATACTGGGTGTTTCAAGAGGAATGGTACATATTTTAGTATGTTATAGTATCGTTCCTTTTGAGCAAAACAAGTTCATATAAATTTGTGGCCAATTCTCAATGGCTACTGAGATACAACGATTTTAATGTGGAGCGCGTTACAGAACCAGGGTGGCTACAAAAAAATGATTTCAAAATTCTCTGATAATTTCCGGTTTTCCAGTAAAGTTTGTCATACTTTTGATTTTTGAATATTCAATGTTGAAAATATAATATATGTTAAAATATTTAATGAGAAGTTTCATGATTAAAATAAATTCAAGATATTATTAAAAAATTTCGAAATTTTGAGTTGTCGAATGGAATTCCCTGATACTTTCATGATATTTCACGGTTGCATTAAATTCCTTGATAATTCCCGATATTCCCGGTTTGTGGCCACCCTGAGACCAATTATTCAACAGAACTACCTAAAAATAATTGCAATTTACTGTAATTTACTATTACTTGACATTTAGCATTAGTTACTTGACATATTATGTTTACTTATTTTGTTAAAAATGTTACAAATTTTTACCGAATCCCCACCGTTACAATGAACATTTTTATGACAATCGATTTTAACCGGTTCCGACGATTCATTCTGTTTTGGTTTCGTTTTTTTTCCTGCTAAAATAGTGGTTTTGGTTTCTGAAATGAAACGGTTTTTAACTCCGTTTCAATCATTAAGGGCTTGAGAATAGTCGAGCGTGTAGCAGTGCTGTTGTTTACATGGTGTTGCTATGGTTCCTCTATTACAAGTCCCCAGTTCCCGGGTTCTAGCCCGAGAGCTGGTAAAAGTGTCAATTGAATTTTCAATTTATTATTAAAAAAGAAATAATGAATTGAAAATATGAATTGGTGCTAGGCTCAAATAACCTTAGCTGTTAAGAACACAATTTTTTTTCAATTATTAAATTTTCCATAAGTGCTTTTGCTTCGTCGCCATCGATATAAGATGATGAGTACTTGCAAAAAGGTACTTGTAAGTTTTCAATACGTTGTTAAAACTCAGTCTGTGACCATAATTAGCCAGTCTTTGTAAATAACTAAGAACAATAAACTATATAAGCAATTATAATTGTAATGCTACGCCTTATAAGAATTATTATTATTATACAACTTTCATGTTTTTTTTTACACTTTTTTATAATTATTTATTATATTATTGTTAACATACGCGAAAATGGAACTTTTATTGTGATCATTAAAAACTATTAATATAACTTTTTAACAATGTCTTATAAACACATTGTTGAGACGCAATATTGTTGATTAAGATGTACAGGAAACATCTAATAAATAATAATTAAACCTTGAAAAAACTTTTCAGCAATACTTTTTGATTAAAACACTCATTGATATACCTAGCTTTTTTAACTACTTCGAAATCACATTTTTCTGGATACGTTATTATTACGCTATAGTACAAAAGGGGATGAGCAATGAGCAAAAAATAGATTTGTACCCGAACGAAACTGGATCGGTCTAATAATATTTATATTATCGTAATCTAATTCTAAGGTCATTTGTCAGTTTGGATTTTCTGACAATCGGGCAATTGTTGCTATTTAATGTAATTAAGACGCTAATAGCCTAAGTTGTCGACGCGTCTATAATTTACAATAAATATAAGATCTAATGTAAATAAGCAGTAAAGGTTTTTTGATGTGAAACATCTTATGTCGGGCTGTGAACAGCCGCGTGAGGGGAAATATGCAACGAAATGTTTGGTCCGCTCCTTCGCTGCTGTTCTCCCCACCACTTCGGCACTCTCTCTCTCTCTCTCTCGGCTTCCGCGCGCTCGGGCAACCGCGTGTGTTACAGTGCAGTATATAGGATTACGTCAGCATAACAGTTAGTTGCTGCTTTTGAAAAAATATATACTACTACATAGAGAATACCACCGAGTTCAATAACGTTTTCTTTGATGTTTTACATCTGTCGGGGGTCCCGAGACCCACACCCTTTTTTTTTATTTAGCAGGTTCCGAGTTATTCTTTATAGTCAACCGTTGCTATGGAAATTTGTTTAAAAAATTCACTACTATTTTTTCTACATTGTATCTTATGGTCCATGCCCCAGCCTACGACAAAATTGTAAATGTTCTCAATGTTATTTTCCCAATGTTCAGAAAAACCGTTTACACACTGTATATACAGGGTGGACCAAGTTATAGTAGCAATAATTCACCATTCGATGGTCCATCGAAAAATAAGTAGACATGCATAATTTTATTTTTTTCCAAAACGCTTCCTAAGGGAGATACAGCCCTTCAAAGTCTAGTTTTAAAAATCAATACTGACAAGTGTCATAAATTATCTCAAAACCAAGTATCGCCTACTTTGTTGGTTATTTTCATAAGTTATTTATTTGTTGTTTTTAATTTAATTAATGAATTATTTATTTAAATTCGTCAAACAGTAAAAAAATTACAATTGTTGTACAAGATTCCAGACCTATTATTTTCATAGGTGGCTATTTTAGAAGTGTTCTAAACTTTCAACTCTAATTATCTCGTAAACGAAGCCTCAAATCGAAATTTTGCAAGAGTGACTCTTTTTTTCTAAATTGAACAGGGAATTCGAAAAAAATGTTATTCTTTAAAAATATCCAGTGGCGCAGAAAATAGGGTGGGAAAAGTGAAACAACCCTCCTGTATCTACGCCACTTGACAATTTTGACAAAAGTTACATACGTCAAGTAATGAGTACCTATTGCATAAATACTTGTACCAAATTTGGTCAAAAACGCATTAATGCCTTGAGAGTTAGGACAAAAAAAAGAATTTTAAAACTGAACTTTGAAGGGGTGTATCTCCCTTAGGAAGCGTTTTGGAAAAAAATAAAATTATGCATCTCGACTTATTTTTCGATGGACCATCGAATGGTGAATTATTGCTACTATAACCTGGTCCACCCTGTATAAATTCTACGGAGTTTTGTATATACATTTATGTATGTGGGACAATACGATAGTTCTTATTACTTATGTACATTTTTTGATAAGAAGAACGTTAAACTTAATTCCATTCTATAACGTGTTACATTATTCCAATACGGCACATTTTTGTATAAGTAAACTACACTCTACAGAACAGCGATATATTAAGTCTAAATATTCATCACACAGTTTTAAAATGGAAATAAGTATGTCCAGGGCCCGTTTATCGGTCAGTGGATCGGAGGGGGGGGGTGACTATGTGTAATTATTTTGATTTAAATGTTAAAAAAATGTCAAATCATTTCTTGTAAAGTAAAACTCAATTAGAAATTAAGAATTTTATTTCTTATCAATGCAAATATTAACCGCTTTTTCTCTTTTTCCAGGTTCTGCCATATTTGCCAGTCGTCAATCAGTGAGCGTTTTTTTTATTATTACTTATTTAAATTGTCTGCCATTATGAGCTCGGGTCAACAAATCCTCCGTGTTTATGAAAGTTGTCTGTTGAAATATTATATATTTTAAAGGCTCGTCTCTTTTAGAGTTGGCCCGGTTAGGGGTTTTGAGATTTGAGATTTTCTTAAGCTCAATCGGTAAAAAGTGATCACTGATATACTTTGCCAAATTTTTTAATAATATTGGGATCCGTCAAATGGGTGGAGCTTAAAAAACATGGCGCAAAGGGGGGGAAATTTTATATACGGGGTATACTTTTGCGTGTTATTTTGTGATTTTCAAAGTGATAAGAAATAATAAATATAAGTGCAATTTGCAATTGGGCCGGTACGAATCCTAAATAAAGGAATCTCGTTGAAGGAGAACGGATTCTCAAAGCCGGACATATTATCAAACGTGTGAAAAAATCAAGATAACTGAGCTGTCAAAAGTAGTAATCTTTACGGCATATTGCTTAAAAACATCAAAATTAAAAGAAAATCTCCACGAAATTAATCATCCGTTCAATGCTTCTTTAAGGCAGGCTTAGGTGAATAATGTAAACACATAACTGCAACATAATATGTTATATTGTAATAAGTAGGTAAGTTACTAACCTCAAAATATTTGTATACAAAGCTAGTCATATAAATTTGTCAATCATCAAATGATTTTAGTATTTTAGTACAGTATGATAATAAGTACATCTTATTATTAATATAAAATATTTTTTTAATTCATAAATACAGTTTTTCCACATTTCATTAGAAAATAATTCGCTGTAAAGTAAGTTTTACAAGGCAATAACTGACAGTGTTTAATGCCATGATATTAGAAAACGTCGCTAATTCCATTTTCAATAAACTTTTTGTTTATTTTACTTGTTTTATATTTGTAATAAACAATTTCACGATAAATTTGCACTGTTAGCATGTAAAATTTTCCCTCGTTTTGAGTACAATTTTGTGCCACCAGATGTCATATGTTCATTTGACGGATCCCAATAATGGTAATATTTTATTCAAAAAATACAAACTGTAAGTTTATGACTTTTTTCTATTAATTAATAATACTTTGTAATATCAAATTATTTCAATTGCATGTAGTTAATTATGACCAGGATCACACAGGCAACTTTTTATGCCGGCCGACTCAGTAGTTCCCGCGAATGATCCACGTAGTCCGTAGTTTTTCCATGTTCGACTATGGCACAATCAAATTGGCTTTCTCTCAAAACTTAAAAATCGCAATCACTCGTATGAAAAGCAGGTTCGTTCTAAATGCACCCCGCCATGCGATCTCCGCTTATAAAATTATTTTTTAAGGCGCTCCTATGTCCACGCGGGCAGATTCGAGGACAAAACCTTGCGGAAAATATTTATTTGTCCTGAAATTCTAACCTACTTCCAGATGAGCCGCAAAGTATTTTTATAATTCTTCCTTGCATTCTTTTATTTATTTATTGTAAATTACAGACGCGTCGACAACTTACGCCATTAGCGTCTTGATTACATTAAATAACATAACTCACTTAAAACTAAATTACATCACAAAACATCCATGAGCGGAGGCGGGATTCGAACCCACGACAGTCTGATCCAGAGGCCGCGACGCTAACCACTGGACCACACTGTCCTCTCGGCTCCCCCTTGCATTCTTTTGTTACCTAAATATGAGATGCATAAAAAAATTGTTTCTCACGATTTTCAATTGGACGCATCTGTTAAATTCTAACAACATTTTTTTTATTATTAACGATAACATCAAGTCAGAAAATGCAAAGATCACGAAGTTGATGTTTTTTTTATAAAACGGTTTTTAATGTTCAATATAACAATAAAACTTTCTTTACACGAGCAAGTGAGTTTCTTTTGCGATTCACCTTCTCAAGGCTTTTACTTAGCAAGTTTTAATATCTAGCTGAAAAACTTATCGAAAAAATTGTCGAGTAAAACTCTGAAGATGTGATCATGTGACACAGTATTAAATTTATTTCAGTACCTACTCCAAATCTAATATTTCGAGTTTGGGTTTTTGGGGGTTTCCAGTGGGTTTTGGGGGGTTTCTAGTGGGTTTTTGGGGGTTTCCAGTGAGTTTTTGGGGATTTCCAGTGGGTTTTTGGGGGTTTCCAGTGGGTTTTCGGGGGGTTTTCAGTGGGTTTTTGGGGGTTTCCAGTGGGTTTATGGGGGTTTCCAGTGGGTTTTTGGGAGGTTTCCAGTGGGTTTTTGGAGATTTGCAGTGGGTTTTGGGGAATTTCCAGTGGGTTTTTGGAGGTTTCCAGTAGGTTTTCGGGGGGTTTTTGGGGGTTCCTAGTGGGTTTTGGGGGGTTTCCAGTGGGTTTTTGGGGGTTTCCAGTGGATTTTTGGGGGGTTTTCAGTGGGTTTTTGGGGGTTTCCAGTGGGTTTTTGGGGATTTCCAGTGGGTTTTTGGGGATTTCCAGTGGGTTTTTGGGGATTTCCAGTGGGTTTTTGGGGGTTTCCAGTGGGTTTTTGGTAGTTTCCAGTGGGTTTTTGGGAGTTTCCAGTGGGTTTTTGGGGATTTGGCACCGTCTCAGATTTCAATTCTTTTGATGGCCTAACAAATTGGTAGACGAGAACTTGGCTTCTTTTGACGTGAATAACGTTTAATGTCTCATACTGGGGCGGCATTTTAGAAATATTAGATGTAATGGAAATAGTCGTAAGTGGTTGACATGTGAAACAAAACAGAGTATGTATAACTGTGTTAAGGTCACAGACACAGTAAGTCAAGTGGCCGTGAGGAAAAGTACGAGTCTATCGACAGGCACGTCATGGCCACCATAAACATTAAAAAAAAATGGTACGTAGATGTGAAAAGGTTCGCCATCCCTGCACTAGACAAAAATACAGTTTTACAATTTATTGTATTTTCTGACCGAGTAATAGCACTATATTAGGTATACAATTAAAACGTTTACTATATTATTTTAATTTCAAGCATAAAATTGACTTTGAAAATGGAATATAAAAAACAATTGAAACTTAAAACGTTAATTGAACAAGGTCTTTTTACATCGTATCTTTGCACATCATAACTGTATTTTGTTTTAGTTTTATAATTAATTTTGTTCCATGTTTATTCCGTTCTATTATCGACACAGCAAGTACTGTAAACCAAAAAATCAACTTTTTTAAGAGTCCGTTATAAGTTTTTATAAATCTTCTTTTGTTAAGAACGGATTTACGGTAGGTAAGTTAGACTGCATAAAGTCGATACATAATATTAAAAATAATATGAATGGCTGTGCATTTTTTTATTAGGGTTCCGTATTTCCGTATGGAACCCTATATTACTCTGCCTACGACGTATGTCCGTCCGTCCGTCTCACAAACGGTAAGAGGTAGCTAGTTGAAATTTTCATAGATTGTGTGTTATTATGGCACAAATCCTGGCAAGCAATAATTCGAATTAAATAATAATCAATTAATTTTAATTACAATTACTGACAAGTGAAGTGGCGTCATCTTATACGCGGTGATTGAATCAAACCACAGTGGCGTCATCTATACTATGTATATTATTTATAACTGTCAACCGTGAGGTTCGAGCTAACACTGTGCTTTTTAACATAGACTCAGCTTACACTAATTAAATTGTTATAACTGTACGGAACCCTCGTGACGCGAGTTCTTTATCGCTTCATTGTATGTATTTCTGTATTTTTAAACCACCTGTATACGACACATAATATTAGGTTACAGTTGGTAGGGGGGCGTTATTTTTATGTGAAAAACACTTGAAACCATTTTACCTAAACGTGTATATTCTGTCTTTCATGGTACATATTCCAGATGGAGCACAGTCTACATGGCGCCAACGTAAAAAAAAACAAAACGTTGAAATTTATGGTTTGTTGAAGAAAAAAAATATTAGGGGATTGCGAATGACTGACAGCGTGCTAGCCTTTGGGTCAAACTCACGTGGGTTCGTATCCCACCTATGAATGTTTTGTGATGTTTAATTTAATTTGATGTAATTAGACGCTATAGTCGGGCCGCTGAACAGATGGAGTGATCACGTGAAAACTACTTGAATAACTTGCGTGTTTAAGTGTCTCGTATATTTTTCAATACGCACTTTTTTATTTAAAAATGTTTCATTTTGTATCAGCAGAGAAAAAGTAAATAAATAAATAAAAATATTTTTTATTAAACAAAGATCTAGTTTTCATAAAGTCGGGACAGGAAGTTATTTAAAAATAATCGTAGAAAACCTGTCAACAGCACCAATCATTTTGTACGTGCCAGTCTTTGGTACGTCCGCGTCGTCTTTTGTCATTCATATAACTCACAACCTTGATTGTTTTGTTTCTCTTTCGCATAGCATAAAACGTATACGGTACGCCTGCAATTTACATAATTTACGTTTACCTGTATCTATAGCTATACACAACTTTAAAACGGGTGATTCATCGTACTAACTAGAGGAAGTGGACGTGGTGATGCTAGAATCTCACAGAAATACTGTCTAGATTTTGCCTATATGGAATACATTCACCCTTTCAAATAGATACATGATTCAAGTAAAATCCCAGAGATTGAGTTTTTTTTACAAACTTTTATTTAACTTGCAATGTATGTTAGTTTGTGTGTTTGTTTAGGTAATTGTAATTGTGTTTTAAAGACCACCAACAGCTAAGGTTATTTGGGCCTAGCACCAATTCATATTTTCAATTCATTATTTTTTTTTTTTTAATAATAAATTGAAAATCCAATTGACACTTTTACCAGCTCTCGGGCTAGAACCCGAGAACTGGGGACTTGTAATAAAGGAACCATAGCAACGCCATGTAAACAACAGCGCCGCTACACTCTCGGCTATTCTCAAGCCCTGTTTGTTTAGGTCAAATCTTGCAAGTGAATTTTGAATGACTTCCACCGTCCACGTATCCGATCGATTTGAAATTTTGTACACATATGTATTCCCGATGACAATACATGGATAAATCGTTTTTAGAAATAAATTCAATCCCTAAGGGGTTCAAACGGGATGTAGGGTTTTTTTTTACTAATTAACGCTCAGATCAAATCGCTGAAGCTAGAAACTTGAAATTTGGACAGTTGGTTCCTTTTCTGACGTAACCATCCACTACGAAAGGATTTTTCGAAATTCAACCTCTACGGGTGTCAAAGAGGGTAAAATTTTGAAAGACTAAAAAATGAACAAAATAAAATATTGTCTGAAGAAACTAATCGTAGTTTTTAATTAAAGTTTATACTGTAAAGCAAAAGTTAAAAATAATTGAAATTCATTAACAAATTAATGTTAATAAGAAGTGTAAACCAATCACTTGAAAGTGGATAAGTAAATATCAACTAATTAAAATAAATACATTATGTATACTACTAAGTAGGTAGTTTTTCTACTTACAAATTAATTATTAAAAAAGGGGTTTATAAAACTGGGGTTACTACAAATTTAAGGGCAAGGCCCTTGGCACCTTTTCGAGGTGGCTCTCTATTAATCTCGTCAAAAAAAATCTGTCAATAGCGGTACTCAGGCATTGGCGTAACTAGGGATGTTTTCCAGGGGGGGCATGGCCCTTTCAATCTGAGAACTGAAAATCACTATTATGAGATCTTTTATTGTCAGTAACTTAATAGTTATTAAATGCCATATTTAAAAAAAAAAACAGTAAAAATTGCTTGTCTTGTGAAGTTGTTTTTTGAGTTGCTATTTTTTAAGTATATTAGATGAAAATACAAAATTACAGAATATGGCGCTTAGATCAAGTTTTGGTACCCCCAAACGGTCAGCACTCCGGGCGGCCGCTCGGCCCTTCCGCCACCCTAATTGTCTACTACCTATATATAATTTTATGTTTGTTATTTTTATTACTTTCAATGGTTTGTAATAATTTTAAGTAGACTTTCTTTATTCTTACGTTAGCACTCTGAGCTACGTGCCGTAATTATTCTAGGGGGACCCGTCAGCTTCCAAGGGGGCCTGCCCCCCTTAGTTACGCCAATGTACTCAGGGTTTCATATTGTAAGCTGAGGTACGGCTCTCCGAAGGCTGGAGGCCCTTGGCCCAAGAGCCACTGTTCTGTGTGTGTTTTAAAGACCACCAACAGCTAAGGTTATTTGAGCCTAGCACCAATTCATATTTTCAATTCATTATTTTTTTTATAATAAATTGAAAATCCAATTGACACTTTTTGCCAGCTCTCGGGCTAGAACCCGGGAACTGAGCCACTGTTCTATTTTGGCATAAGTTGTGCGACTGCTAAAATATAAATTATGGTCTTTGAAAAAAAATTTATTTTTTCTGCAATAATTTTAAGTGGATAGATGTAAATTTTTCTAATTTTTTCCCACTAAGAAAACACTAAAATTACACTTTCTAAAATAAAATTTGCACATTCCTTATATTTTCCTTAATAGAAAAATACAAAAATCGTGATTCCGCGAATAATTTAAGAAAACATTTCTTTTTAATTAATAATCTGACAAACCTAATAGTCTGGCCGGACAGGTAAAAATTGTGTAGGCGTGAACTACCTGTTATGAGTAATAAGAACATGCAACATTTTAAACTTACCTAAAACTAAATTTTGTATAATAAAATCAATAGTTTTCCTAGTCTTCATTATTTATTCGATAAAATAATACACTAAATATCACATAAATAAACACAAACACTGAACACACGAACCGTACATATTACACCATTGTCCGTTTCTTTGTAATGAACATGGTCAGTAATCATTTGTCAAGCAATACACCGAGGGGAGATGTTGTCAGGTGAAAACTGCAGAACTACCAACAAAAAAACAACAAAACAATTGCCGTGCGCCAGGCATGGACAACATTCTTCTGTTTTAGCTACTCAAATGCAAACAAAATCTCGTTTAACGCGAATTCTTTTTTAGACCACCAACACTTATTTGGCCCCAGTATCAATTCATATTTTCAATTCACTATTTTTTTTAATAATAAATTGAAAATCCAATTAACACTTTTACCAGCTCTCGGGCTAGAACCCGGAAACTTGTAATAGAGGAACCATAGCAACGCCATGTAAACAGCATTGCTACATTCTCGGCTATTCAAAAAATCTCGTTTAACGCGAATTATTTTTTAGGCCACCAACACTTATTTGGCCCCAGTATCAATTCGTATTTTCAATTTATTATTTTTTTAATAATTAAATTAAATAGTCCTCGGATTAGAACCTGGTAACTGGGGGCGACTAATAGAGGAGCTGAGACGCTACAAAGCTCATTTAATTTTGTTGATGTGAAACATCTTATGTCGGGCAGTGAACAGCCGCGTGAGGGGAAATATGCAACGAAATTTCTGGTCCGCTCCTTCGCTGCTGTTCTCCCCACCACTGCGGCACTCTCTCTCTCTCGGCTTCCGCGCGCTCGGGCACGGGAAAAGAGAGAGAGTATACATACGAACGTACTGTAAAGCAAAAGTATATGTATACACGTGTAATATAGATACTTCACTGTGTATTTAGTTGCGTTTCTGGCTCAGGCGTGCTCAAACGCCGCAACCGCGTGTGTTACAGTGCAGTATATAGGATTACGTCAGCATAACAGTTAGTTGCTGCTTTTGAAAAAATATATACTACTACATAGAGAATACCTCCGAGTTCAATAACGTTTCCTTTGATGTTTCACATCTGTCGGGGGTCCCGAGACCCACACCCTTTTTATATTTACTAGTTTTGCGACCCGGCTTTACCAAAGTAGAATTTGATTTGCCACCAAATTAAACAAAAGCATTAAGGGTCGGCGCATACAATCAATTTTTAATCACACAACTGTTTAGTTGTTTGTCAAAAGGCTATGAGATACCATCGACACGATAGTTGTACAACAAAAATTATAAAACCGCATCGATCGTCTTTTGACTTTTCTGTTGAACAACTGTCGTCGGCAGCTCATGTCCACAGCTGTGTATTGACGCTAGCATACGCTCGACTAAAAAGTTGTTCGGCAGCCCCTTAGTTTAATAGTGAAATTATGGCACAACTGATTGATTGTATGCGTACCTCTAACAACTAAACAGTTTAGTCGATTAAAGAGATCACTTGTAGGATTCTCGATTTGCTTTATATCTTCGCTCATTTCTTATCCCCATTTTTCGTCCTAGTGTAATAATATATAGCCTATGTCAGGGGTCGGCAACCTTTTGAGACGGAAGAGCCGAAAGTTACAATTTACAAAATTTCCCAGTTTTTAAAGAGCCACTAACATTTCTATTTCAATATTATGGTATTTGATTAGGATTAGGACCGTTGACACAGTGCACCAATAACTAAACAAACAGAACAGTGTTGCCACATTTAAAAAATGTCAGCTGTTCGTATACTCTCTACTCCACCTATTCTCACTGTTCTCTGTTGAGTGTTTTTATATCCTGTTTAAAGAATTGTTGGAAATGAGAACTTCCGTGGCACAAAGGATCAATAAAAAGCAATACTGATTTTATTAAATTTGCATTTTACTAACGTTTCGGTATTCTTTATACCATCTTCAGAGTCAAATGCTGTCAATTTCTTTCAGTATTTTGAAAGAAATTGACAGCATTTGACTCTGAAGATGGTATAAAGAATACCGAAACGTTAGTAAAATGCAAATTTAATAAAATCAGTATTGCTTTTTATTGATCCTTTGTGCCACGGAAGTTCTCATTTCCAACAATTCTTAAAACTGTTTTCAAGGATCAAATTGCTCTATTTAAATATAGCAACTTCGAATCCTGTTTAAAGTTTTTTTGCAGTATATTTTTTATGAGTTTTGAAAATAAAATAATATAATTATTATTTGCGCATGGAACTGGAGAGCCGCATCTTGACATCATAAGAGCCGCAGGTTGCCGACCCCTGGCCTATGTCATTCGAGAAGAAGTAGGCTTTTGTAACAAAAATTAGACCCAGCAAACTGTCGCGTAGGGGCTTTAAATAGACAAAGCTTTTTGCTTTTCCCTTTACGGATTATGATTTTTGGGATATACGGAAAAATGAACCGACAAGGAAAATTATTGTAGGTTTTATTATTTTGACAGCATTCTATGAATTTTTTAGTTTTATAAAGTAATTACGGTTTTAAAAAAATACATCAAATCATATTTTTTCATAATCTTTTAAATATATTTATTACGATAAAAAAAATTAAATTTAGAGATACAATTGAATTAAATTATTAGGTCGAAATCGCATGATTTTCAATTAAAAAACAGTTCAATTTTACTAAATAATTTTTAAAATGATTTTTCTTATAAAAATCTAGTACAGTTATTCTTCGAAATATCTTTTGAAGCAATTTCTTTTTAATAACGAACTTCATAGTACTGTTATATTTCTTTTAAAGACAAAAAAAACACATATAGCACTTCCACATTATATTTTATTCATTTGCAAGGCATTCAAAAAGTTGTAGTTTTATATAATTATTCTTTGAAAAAAAATTATATTTTTTCTCGGTTTGAAAAATAATTTGTGACTCAGGGAGAAACAGAATTATAAAAGTAAAACTTTTTGAAAAATAGCTTCTATTATAATACTTTTTCACACCATTCGACAAAAAATACTTTTTCATTTTTTTTCTTTATCTAAACACATTAAACATAAATTTGTAGGTTATATAACAATACGATTAAAAAGCTTGTTTTAAATCTATTACAATATTTTATATACTCCCAATACACATTTATGTATTTAAGTTTTTTTATTTACATGGAAAAAATATATGCCCTTATACTTTATAGTCTAGGAGCTGGCGACGTAAGAACCTACCATATTTCAACTGGATTACTATACTGATACCTATCAATCTTTATTAAGAAAAAGAAGCCATGGTCAGGAAACTGATCGGGTTTTTTGGTGGTGGGCGCGTTCTCAGATTTGAAGACACCGTTCAGAGTACACTTTTGCTCCGCTAGGTTCGTCATGGTCTATGTGGAACCGGAGCAGACGAACCTACTGTTTCTGTAGATACAAGCCGTGTTAATTCCCCTACGGCGAGCTACCAGACCTTCGATTTCTTAACAAAGGGATCGGTGGATCAGTATCAGTATAGAAGTAATTATGAGGTAGGCTTATCGCCAGCTCTCCGTCTATTAATTATTATGTCGATATTCACAAGTTTACACTTTAATTTAAACCCCAAATTACATCAAGACAGCTTAAAATTTCAGATTTTTGAAAACCACTGTCGATGTAGAACTGAGAATAAAACGTTAAACTGCGCTTTATATTACCAACAGTTCCAGCATTTTTACGGGGTAGCCACCGTTTCTCCAGAACAACTTCCCTGACTTTTCTCGGTTTTCTAGGCGATTTTTTACCTGACTTTTCGTACGTAACAAATATACATAAAAAAAACAGTTTATGTTTGTTTCAGAGAAATTGCCGACCAACTTAACTATGCAGCTACGTGCAAAGATTTTGTATGGCACCAGGTTTCAAAGTTAAGTTGGTCAACCAAAATTTGTTCAATGTAGGTACAGAGCCCTCGGAGCGCGACTCCGATTTGCACTTGGCCGTTTTTTTCACAAAAATTCCTGACTTTCCCTGACCAGTAAAATTCCCTGACATTTCCGAGTTTTCAGAAAGTGGCTACCCTGTTTTACTATGTTGGTATTAACAGGGAAACTAGGTACAGGTAGTTTCCGACTTTACGAGTCAAGAATTTATTTCTAGCGTACGTTCTTAAAGCAGAAATTTATTATGTGATTCAGTGGACGCCTCGTCGGTTTGAGCAAACTTACCGGGTAGATAGGCGTATGGTTTGAAGTGCCATATTTACAATGTTCATATTTTGTATATTGATATCGAAAAAAAATAATTGGTAAACCTGGTGAACTCGTAAAGCGGGAACAGCCTGTATTTTGAATACTTAAAACTGTATGCATATTATGAAAAGGTTTATGCAATACATAATAAAAATTCTTTCAGAACTGTATGAACGCAAAATATTAAAACTGTATCCCATTTTATTGTGGCCAAATGTATTTTATAGTTGTTTTTTCACACACGTGGCAGAACGATAAATGAACGGTTTAACCGCCAGGAGCGCTGGGGGTTAGATCTGTTGGCACAGCTGAGCTGGAATGCAGATCGGGTATGGTTAATAATAGCTACATGAAACAAATGAAAACAAGATCGATTTCACATGAAATAACTGTCTTTAATATTGATACGGAAACAATAAAATTAGCTACTGGCTTACACTGATAAATCTACAGCGAAAGCAAAAAAAAAAAAAAAAACGAATTTGCATTTTGATCGTCTTTAGTGTTCTGTACTGAAATTGGAAAAACGGAACACTTATGGCCTCATTTCGGTGTCTGTCCGTCTGTCACAAGCTCCTAGAGGAGACAAACGGTACAAGCTAGAGATTCGAAATTTGGCACAGCTAAAGCTTGTTATGGTCCAATGCTGTGGTTTAGATATAAATAAATAATTCGGATAATTACGGCTAATAATGGGGGGGTCAAACAGGTTATGAAAAAATGAAAAAAATTCTACCCCATCGAGCTAATGACTGATAGAAAACAGTAATATTAAAAAAAATTATTTAGTTAAATTTGCTTAAAAAAAAATTAAAAACCGCGAAAATCGCTTGTCCCACCCCATTTGTTTCTAAAAATAAGGCTTTTATATTTAACGATTGTACGGAACACTCATTACGCGAGGCCCGACTCGTACTTGACCGCTTTTTTCTCTTTTTTTTTGCTTTCTCTGTTAACTTGATAAAATACAAACTTTCTTTTGTTGTACATTTAATTTGCAATTAATGGCCACCATTCATCGAATTAATCGATCAAGTAACGTTCAACGATCAATTTATTATTTAGCTGCAAGAGCCATTATACAATATTTTAATTAGTTACATAAAAAAAGTAACTGCTTAAACAATAAACAAATAAATCGATCAATGATTAAAATTCAGCAGAACGGTCAACAATCGGTCGATTCCGATAAGCGAGACCTTTGTGTAAAAAAAATGTGTGTTAATTTCAAGTTCATAGCTTCATTATCTTTACTATACTTTTAGATATTTCAATTTTTTTCAAAGTACAAATAAAAATAGGAAATACAAATTACCAATTATTATAAAAATAAACCGTTACCAAACAACCGATCATGAAACTGAAACCCCATATTTGAATATCGGTGTTTTGAAGCTATGCTTCGTAATGCACGTTTGGCATGGGGACCTAAAAGATAAAAAACGTCACAAACGCGACCTTGGAACGTAGTTTGGAACGCGGCGATGCAACGCATCTCATTGGCTGGGCAGCGCGTATTGTTGCTGGTTTCTATAGCTTTTATATGTAAATAAATTCAATTTTATAAACAATGCATAAGAAGCATAGCTCATGACTTTTTTTGTTTCTATGTCCCAATTTAGCCCCAATTTCGTATTCTGCTGTGTATTACTTTTCTAGTTCATTTTCATGAAGAGATCACCTCACACTCCGTAAACTCAATCTAACCTATAAACTTATTCTAGCCTTTTTTAACTGGTATAAACTGTCACGCAAACCAACTTACTTTTAAATCATTTTTTTTTTTTTTGTTTTTCTTACCTATTTTAACCTAACTTATTCTGTTTAAACACTAACACAGGCTGCCCTTAAAAAAATTACAGTCAACTCTTCATGAGATACTTCAATCGCTTGTAGAGGATGTTATACATGGATACAAATTAACGAATGAAAACAATCGCATTCGATTGTTTTTTGTTTTTGTGATAGAGGATTAACCATGCAGCCAACATTATCGACTTTGAATATTGGTATTGATCTAATATAAAAGATGCTTCATATAAAATAATCGCCTAGTCACGGCCGCCATGTTGTTGTTAAGTTCCATTAATTTAAAATTAATTAGCGAACTACATTTACATCAATAGATATTTTTTGGTCAAAAATAAAGATAATTACTTCTTACCACAAGTTTTATTGATGGATGTACATTTCGAAAGCTATGCTTTCATCTTCAGCAGACACTATACATATAGTGTTTGCTGAAGATGAAAGCATAGCTTTCGAAATGTATATCCATCAATAAAACTGTTGTGGTAAGAAGTAATTATTTTTATTTTTATTTCAACCACAGTGCTCATATATTTTTATATATATATTTTTTGGTGTATATCTACCAACATAAAAGTGGACCAATGGCATGGCATCTTAATGACATCACTTGATAAATATTGGTACAACATTGGTCCGTTTTAAACAATCGAGAATCAGACATAACCAATAAAGCTTCAGGCACTAATTTATTATTAACAAATTCCGCTAAAGAACGCTGATAAACGAGATTTGCGTTGGTTTCTTTTTTTATTTACTCAAATTATGAAATTAGGCAAACGTATTGGCAATATCATATTACGATGATGTACTTTTAGTTTGGACGATTTATATGAAAGATCTTGTATATGAATGCACAAAAATCACCAGCAGAATATTAAATTTAACGACAAGACTACTTGTAGATTTTTGTAAGAGTTTTATAGAAAAGTATATTCCATTTAATATTTTCTTCAACATAAAGTAAATTTAAAAATACTGAGTACTTATGCACATTTGCAGAAATTATGTCAACTGTATAATATATATATATATATAAAAATTAATTTACGAACTAAAAACGAATTAAACATTTATATATTTTTACGTAAATGCCAAATGAAAAAATAACCTTAACTTATATAACTAAAAAAATATCGCATTTTTTTTAATCTCAACTGTTTTTAAAGGTCTGAAAAATAAAATCGTAAAAATCACTTTTACAATACGGAAAATAATATAAAAAAATAATATAGGAACAAAAACACTTAATATAAACAGTTCTGTTAAAGTAACATTTTATTTTTAAACGAATTGATTAATAAAATGTCAACATTAAAAAATAATGAAAAATTTTTTCAGAGCGCGAAATATTTCGGAAGTTACAAGTATCTTCACTGGTTTTTAAAATTCACAACGATAAACTGGACATTTACTCAAAAAATATTATTTTCAATGTATGTATCGATTCAATACAACAAAGATGATCGAGTCATTTTCATTTCACATTATAAATATACTTTACATTCCAAATTGCGTGTATAAATAAGTAAAGCTACAAAAACAAAAAGTCAGAAATTTATATGAAATAAAAACGGATGTTAAAAGAACTTGGAGATTAATTCAACCTTAATTAAAAATAGTGAACAAACAATTAAACATTACAGCTTTACTGACACTGAGGTAAAAGATATATTATACTATAAGCATTTAAAAGTTAAGCCAGTTGCGATAGTAACTCGGTCATCATTTTATACGTGAGAAGAAGAAGAGAATAATATTCCCAATCCATCTCGTGTTTTGCCGCCATGTTTACTTGGCCCTGCGACGTCAAACCTGGATTCTATTTTGTATATGTATAGGATCTTTTACCTCGGTAACAGACAACACCTAACCTATAATTCGTGTTTGTCACATAAAAAAAAACCAGCTGATTGTAAGCGGCCATTTGTAATTAAGAAAAAGAAAACTATACACAAAGCATTGAAATTGAACTAATTTCTTGTTTACTTAAAAAATTACTTTGCAATTCATACTAATTGTTCAGATAAAAACTGCCCAAACTGCAAATGGCGATACCTTCAACTTTTTAACGCATATTACATTTATAAAAATCGTGAACAATCCGTAACAAAACACAATTGTTTCACAATTAATATAAACTTCAAAAACAAAACACTGTCAGATAAATAACCTCAACAATTTCATTAAACAAAACTGTATTTCAACGTCGGTTTTTTTTTTTAATAAAAATCTGACTTGCTTTAGAGAAAAAAAATATATAATAAAAATCTATAGTAGAAGTTTCAATGCTGATGTTAATCACAATTTTCACTACAAACTATCTTAAAAAAAAATAAACGAAAGTGTTACGCATTATAATAATTGAAGAGTTGTTTTTTTTTTTTGTTATAAATACACCGTTTATTCATATATTTTTCATCAGCCACTTATTATGCTTCCGTTATATTAAAAAAAAAAAAAACACTTGAACGCGCGTTGTGGAATAAACTGTCTCAATTACAAAATGTTTAATATTCACAAATTGTTTTCATTTTTTTTTTTGTTACATTACATTTTAAATTAATTATTAAATCACTTATTTTACTGTTATATTTTGAATTAAAAATTTAGCCATCTTCTTTTGGGGGAGTGAACCAGCCTAGGAAATTAAAAAAAGAAAACAATTAACAACAACAATAAAAAAATCTCCCAGATTTTCTTCTGGAAATTCCTTATTTTTAAATACGAACGTAAGTACTCTATACTGGAGAAAACAAAACCCAGTTTCTTTGATGACTAAGAATTTCTCCGGTAATAGATGAGGCTAGGTCTATTTCATCCAGGAAAACATTCCGGAGTCTCTAGTTATTATAATTTTATTTCCTGCAGTCCATCGTTTCGATTTATACGTAACTGATTATATTTGAACAAAATGACAGGCAATGTGAGGCAACTCTCGGGACGTTCTAAAAATTATGTTTAGCTCCGAGAAGATTGGATGTAGTCAAAACAAATTATCGTTAGCGAGGTTTTAATAGAAAAATAGCTCACCGTTCTTTTCATGTATCTGTACTAATGATTTGAAGCTTTGTTGAGCTCTCGCCAAGCTGTATTGTCCCTGCGAACAGACTTTGGCCGCGCCGAATTGGATCCGAGCTTTACCTTTGACCAAAGTAGCCGATATCTGCATGATGACGGCTTCTACAGTGTAAGCGCTAGACCAGCCTTGCTTTGTCAACAGTTCCATACAAATGGCACCGCCTACGAGGACATAACCTCCTAAACAGTCAAAAGACGTGATTAGTTTGTGTCGCTTTATAGAATTACAATGTACTTTTAATACATCACTGTATATCAGCCGGATACATGGTTCGTTTCAATGTCCTGAAGACCTTTTGAATTTTCCATCAAAATACCCTAAAACTGTGACTGAAATATTTTTTATATTACATTTAATTAAAAATAGACAGATTGTAGATTATAGACGCTTGACAGCTGAGGTCGAATTTTATTAAATCCTTTTAATTGATTACACAAGGTTTATCTGATTTATGTAGCAAAATTATAAAAATATTTTTTATAATCAAAGATTAAATTAATACTGTTCTATTTTGATTAAAACAAAAGAGCACGATTTTACCTGATATCATTGGATAAACTACTCTAACGAATGGCGGTTCAAACGGATAAGTTTCCTTGAATAGCATGTTGAGCAATATTGAATCCTTGCCCTCCTTTTCTTTAAGCAATGCCAGATCATGACTTAACGGGCTGTCCGGATCAACTGACATTAGTCTAACGTTCCACTCGTAAATACTATCGTTGACCAACTCAACTGTGTACATATTGTTTTTGAATGAATCAGATCTGTAGATGTCGCGTAGCTCCTTCATTAACCTGTCGGTCGCTTGTACCGATCCCGACACTGAACCCTGCTGACAAAATATCCGCCATTTAATTATTGAAAATTTATTTAAATCGATCCAGAGATCTGAGAGAATTTATAGATTGACATTTCAAGTATCCTGAATTTTAGATGTATTTATAAATCACAGATTTCACTATAAGTCTATTCTCTCTGTGCGTAATCACGTCGTGTCTCTTTGTTTTTTGAGCTGTGATTGGTCAGTCGAGAGAATTTCAAATTTTTCAAATGTACTAACCGTGTTTACCTATGAATTTTAGATGTATTTATAAATCACAGATTTCACTATAAGTCTATTCTCTCTGTGCGTAAGCAGGTCGTGTCTCTTTGTTTTTTGAGTTGTGATTGGTCAGTCGAGAGAATTTCAAATTTTGCAAATATACTGGACCGTGTTTACCTATGAATTTTAGATGTATTTATAAATCACAGATTTCACTATAAGTCTATTCTCTCTGTGCGTAGTCAGGTTGTGTCTCTTTGTTTCTTGAGTTTTGATTGGTCAGTCGAGAGATTTTCAAATTTTGCAAATGTACTGGACCGTGTTTACCTATGAATTTTAGATGTATTTATAAATCACAGATTTCACTATAAGTCCATTCTCTCTGTGCGTAATCAGGTCGTGTCTTTTTGTTTTTTGAGTTGTGAATGGTCAGTCGAGAGAATTTCAAATTTTGCAAATGTACTGGACCGTGTTCACCTATTTATTTTGTTGTAAGCTGTAGGTAAGTGACACTGTTGGAATCTCTTTTACGCAGACTAGTCACTTTTTATTTCGGTTTTACTTTTGTGTTCCCTAAGCCCTAGAATATCAAACGGGACTAACCTTTAAGTAGTCTTGTCTTTGATTTTGTCTAAGCCTCTCTAATGTCGCCGCGTGTTCAGAACCCATTTCGTCAGCTTTAGTTCGGCTGACTTCTTCTAAATCCAGCTGAAGATCTTCTTCCACGTCCTCATCTTCGTCATCGTCTGCTCCATCGTCGACGTCGTCACAGTCACTGTCGTTGCCTCCTTCTGCGTCGCCGCCATTACCGCTATCAGCGTCTGTTGTGTCCATCTGCTCTTCATCCGTGCTGAAATAAAACAAAAGTTGAACTGCTGTCAATTTCGATTTTAGACATTTGGTGGCTGTAGCTAAACTATTTTCTATTCTATAATTTTAAATAAGAATTTTTTTGGGACGTGGCTAATTACGCAAATAAGCGTAGAAGCCAATTATATATATTAAAAAAAAAAAAAAAAATAAGAATTTACTTACATTTCTTTTTAAACAATAATTGTTATATAAATTTGAAGTGAAACTTATTTTGCCGCAATTAATTTTGTTCAACAGCGTAACAAAAACGAAAAACAACACCGTTCGAAACGGGGGAAACGAGCTGCTAGCGGGGACTGGAACCGATTGGCTTGAGGGTAGGCACGAATGCGTTGTGACAGAAACTCAATCGACACGTTCCTTTCTGTTTAGTGGTTACTTGGTTACACTCGTGAGATTTGCACGCACTATTTTCTAACATTGGAAATGTTTATGTTCGTATATGGGGGCAGAGTTACGAGTTTTCGTTCAAGGCCAAAAGACAACGGTGTCGCGATCAAGTGAGGAGCAATCATGCAAAATTGAACAAGTGCAATTTTTTCAAAATGTGTTTTATATCATGTCTAGTTAATTGAGAGGTATTTGCGACGATCTGCAAATGTTAATAAATACTGTAGAAAAATCCATTTAAAAGTTAAGTAATCAAGCAAGAGTGAACGCGTATATAACAGAAGAATAATAGGGTTATTCCTGACAAAACTAAACAGTGCATTGATAAATATTGTGTGTATAATAAACAGTTAATTATGTTTCATATATGCTGTTATCATTTCCAATGTTCTCGATGGTTGCAAGGATTGCGAAATCTGTGAATTTTTTAATAAAAAATGTAAAATAGTGTGCAGCAATTGTTTTAAAACAAAACAGCTCATGGCAAGCTAAACATAAGATTATATTATTTTCTGTCAGAAAAACAAAATTTTACCTTTGTGAATTAAGTGGGTGCATCGGTAGAGCTAGGTTAAGCCTGTCGACATCGGATGGTTCTGGAACACCGTGCATACGGCACAGTTCACGTAGCAGGATTCCAACTTGGTTAATAATGTGATTGTCTCTACCTTCCGTATTACACAATACTTGAACTGCATTTGTCACACTGGTTTCTTCCGTGTCGGCGAACCATACCGGAGGCGTCGAAGGATACGTTTCCTATTGAAATACAACCACAGAATTTGTTGTTATAAAGTTGTATAACAAAAAAAACTCAATTAATAATAATAATACAGGTTTACCAAGGAAACAAATTTAATAATGGGGTCGTTCCACAAAACTAAAATTCACGTTTCTGAAATTCTAAAGGTCGGGTCATACGGCGCGTGACTTGTGGCTCGTCTTGGGACGACTCGTGGAGGTAAAATCAAAATTGCGATATTATCATATTATGAGCCACCATAAAACTCTTTGACTCGTGTTCATTTACCGCCTTCGAGGCGATTCACCAAGTTAAGAGCCACGCGCCACTGCGAGCAACCCATGTCACACGACGCGTGCTCGTGGTGGCTCGGTCTATACAGGGTGTATCACAGTATTGAATACATAGAAAAGTAATGAGTGCAACAAGGAAAACATAAGCAAAATGAGTAGCGTGACAAAGATAGAATACACATGGCTAACTTAACTAAATTAATTATCATGTTTTTTTACATGAATAGAGGGCAAAGCAATCTCTGATCTTAACTAATTTGTACTGTGTACTTTTCTCTATGTTCGGTTTCCTGTGATACACCCTGTATAACCCAGCCATTCTTACTTTCATCAAGCATATAACTTTTACAGTATTCTAGATTGGGTATGAGCTCTGACTATAATGATGCTATAAAAAATGTGGAATGGCCTTCTGTTGACGAAAATTATACATTGGTTTTTGTCTATCCCAGAAGGCTGTGAATTATTTTATATTGTAAATTTAGTAGCTTTCTTTTTTTTCATATTAACAAGCAACTGTTATTTTGATTATGCAAACATTCAAGTGTCATATATTCGGATTTTCTTCTTGTGTTGTTTCAATTTAAGGTAGTCATCGTTAGCCACGGTAAATTTTTTTTGTTCGCTTTTTTCGTGACCTTCTAGTTAATAGAAAAACTGTCTTTTGCGCGATTTGTTTAAGTAAATGACCAACTGTGACATCTGCCGACCTGTAACCTTGACATTCATTTGTTCTATAGCGTTCAATTTGGGAACCTTTCAAATTAAAACTTAGTCCGTAAAGGACACAATTTATTATTTTACCATTCAAGAGGGCTAAATTTTTTTAGTTTTGATTGCTATGCGCCTATGCTTATTCTATAAAAGTAGATAGTGTTTAAATTATTTATATACAAATTGCTCATAAGTAATCTAGTCTTAAATCTATAAGAACCGATCACATACAAAATTATCATGAACGCAATTTTCATGGTTCAATAACTAATTTTATCTAGCGTAATATGGTTCAGCATCAGGTTTATCAATTGCCACATATTATATGAATTTTTATAACTCAATGTAGTATATTTGTGAAACAAAATATCTACTCTTAACTCTTAAATAGTAAAAAAATAAATAAATGAAACATTGTACATAAAAATAAAAATGATTTCACAGAAAACGTCTTCAAGTATACAGTTATATTATTGTTATGGAAGGTCTATTGTTAATAATATGTACCACATGCTACAAAAATCTTTAAATATATAAATATGTATTCAGCTGTTAACAAACAATACGATATTTTATAAACAAAAAGGTCAATAAAATTATAATAAACGTTTTTAAAATGATAAGAGAATTACCAGAACACTTAAAAATGTTGTAAAAAAAGAAAACTTTAAAACTGAAAACAAAGAACAATTATTAATAATAAAACATGCATTGTTAATAATTAATGTATTGCAAAATTTGCCTATATTCAAATAAGTAGGAAATATATTTTGATTTACATATCCAAATCAATATTTGGTGATCAAAATAAATTTCACTGATCTTAATAGTTTTTTTTTGTACGTACACAATAAAAATACAGTATGATAATTTACACAAAAGCAAAATGAAATTAAAAAAACAGTTATCAAAAAATTACTTAAAAATTAAAATGAAAATCTTTTACATTTCAAATAATGACTTACTGTAATATTTGCATGTATGTCATATTTTTTTCCGTGTCTGCCTATAAATCTACAACTAAGTTCGTCCACACTAGCTGACATTATCTGAAACCTTTCATGATTTTTAGTAAATATTGATTCTAAAGTCTTTATTTCTAACTTTAGGGCATTTAAACACGCCATTCGTTAAAATGTTTATAACAATTTTAAGCAATAAAATAACTAATAATCAAACGCTCAAAAAACACATTTAGAAAAACACTTCAAACAAAACAATATTTGAGCAGCTGAGTTTTCACTCCCTGAAGAAAATGGCTGACTGCATAAAAGCCAGCTGAAGAACGGAGAAATAACAATCTGGGGACTTCGGTTTTATTCGGGTTATTACTTTATTTTTGTCATTAGCTACCAACATGAAGAATCAAAATTTACTAGGATTTGGGCATTCTAAAAATTATTTTAATTATTCTCTGAATAGCCATGACTTTTCCTATTTTTCAGAGTTTAATACATATTTGAATCACAAATTTAGATTTGTTTGCATTATGAAGTTTTATTATAAATAATTCTATTTTAATAGACTTGTAGGTCCAAGCCTAGGGCGGTAGATTTAAGGGACTATACCAACTTTTGTAAACCTACTTCTAAACAAATTAACTTATTAAATAGTTTTTACAACTTACAATTAATTCACTCGCAAACAGTTTTCGTGTAAAAGGAGCATTTTGTCGGCATAAATACCAATAATTTGTAAAAATATACGCAAAATAGTTTTCTGTAGGTAAGGATTAAAAAAACGTACGCGGTTAATATTTACAATTATATATTTTATTCTGGAATCAATAAACTTGGAATGACTATAATGCTATATAAAAATTAAAAATAAAATAAATATAATCAAAACAGATCTTTACCTACAATACACTTTTTATACTAGGTAATAAAAATATGTTATCACAAATATCATGCATTGCACAAATGAATTCTATATTTTTCATAAGTCTTTTCCAACTATCTAGCAATTTTCTCCATTTCTTCGATCAGTGAATACAATCTCTGCTTGGTTTTCTTGTTATTCTGACAGGCACAACTTACCAATCCGACTAAATGTTTAGAAGAATATTCCTAAAAATAAAACAACATAATGTAAAATAATTCGAAGAACAAATTCGCATCAAATTAAAAACTTACGCCGTGCTCTTTTATAAAATTTTCTAGTTGATTTTCCGGTAAATAATACGCTTTAACATACACTTCAACATATTCTCTATGAGGCATCGGTCTCATTGACGCTATTATTTCAAATTTTGACATAAACTGAGTAAAATCAAGTTGCATCAACGCCCTGCCTCCATTAGAACACTTTTTTGCATTTGAAAACCTAAAACAAAAGACAATAAAAAAACAAATATAATTTTGCACTTATTAACTGTAGCGGGACTTTCGTTTTCTTGCGGATTTTAGCGTATTTTGTATATTTAGACAGGACAATGCGATTCCAGAATTTTTATCTGTACTGGCAAATAAAGCCTTGAGAAAAAGCTAGTTAAACATATAATCTGCTCTTACTTACCCTTCAACCAAAGTATGAGTGACAATGTGGGCAATATTTTCCCATAAACTTGAATAAACTTCTTTCGGTATGTGGATATGCGTCGCAATGTATTCTTCCAAACGCATTGAAAATACTTGGATGCCCTAAAATCATTTTAACGATGTTAGCATCATTGGGAGATAATTAAAACTCTTGAGAAAAAACGACAAGGAGCACAGTAATTACGATTGTGCAACAACCGAAGACGTAGAACTATTTCTTTAGTTTTATAATGATGTCACATCTGTCAAAAAATATTAACATGACATGCATGATACAAAACAAACTGTGGCGTAACTATGGTAATTCGCGTCACACATTTTTTGTAACGCATCATTCTACCCTCTATTCGATGTGAGCATGACCAGTCCTGCTGTCTGGTGAGTGATAGCGGAAATCGGGGGTACTAAAGTTAAAATTTAATCATTCAATGACTCTGATGAATTCAAAAATAACAACGTGAAAAACGTGTTTTGTGAAATTCTGTGAACAATATAAATCATCAACATTCTTTTTATCATGATTCGCAAAGCAATTTCAGTAAATACACTTAATAAATCTAGCCGCAAAACCTCAGCTGTTAAAATGGAGCATTAATGTCAAATATGTAGTTAAATTACATCAAAAACATTATTTTATCATTATTAAATAATTTAAAAAAAATAATAAGTTAAGTTATAATAAATTCAAAAGCAAATGATCATTATATTTTTTACTAAAGCATGTTTCTCTATTCATCCACTGTTGCGCGCGAACGTTCACTCTGAAATCCCCTCCATGCATCTGCTCAGACCGAATATATCGCCGGGAAAGACGTAATTCTACGTCAAAAGTGTTTGTGGTTGTTTTTCAACATTCACATGTATAGTACTGTTATGTATAAATTTCATTTTGAATATTAGATAGTGATTTTCTTTCAAGTTTGGGTTTACGTATTAATATATTTTTTATAATCAGAGCCGTTTCTTACTTTAACCAGTATATCGACGTATGAACTGTGTTGTGACATTACGTCCTTCACTTCCCAGTTGATTTTTGACATTGATATTAACGTTTGTCGTAAATCAAAAGCTTGCGCTACAGCGCTCATATAAACAGGTTTTCGCAAATCGCTGGCCACTGATATCGTCTACAAAATTAAGTAATAGGTCAGAAATATGATAAATCAATAGGTATTGGAGAAAAAATTATCGTTAAAATAGAAGTGTTTCATATACAGTATGTAAACAGGTAGGGCTTGAAAATAGCCGAGAGTGTAGCAATGCTGTTGTTTACATGGCGTTGCTATGGTTCCTCTATTACAAGTTCCCGGGTTCTAGCCCGAGAGCTGGTAAAAGTGTCAATTGGATTTCCAATTTATTATTAAAAAAAAAATAATGAATTAAAAATATGAATTGGTGCTAGGCCCGAATAACCTTAGCTGTTGGTGGTCTTTAAAACACAATTTTTTTTTGTAAACAGGTAAGGCATACATAGGACATTTAGCATTGGGAAAAAATGATTGGATCAGAATGAGTCATAACTTATTTGAATCGAGGAAATAAATTGATTTGATTTTTTTTTTAATTTGAACTTTGAAGTGAAACTTCTTATACGAGTTCGGGCCGTTTAACGTTTGAGAAAATATCTTAAGCTGACGCAGACTAGAGGGAGAATAGAAATGTATTGTTTTTCTTTTTTTTTTTTATATAAAACCGAGTGTGCAGCAGCTGTGGCTATTTACACTGATGTAATATGGAGTATAATACATGGATAAGTATGCTATTATGTAGTATGTATTGTTTTATATAGTCTGGCAATTTTGAAAGTTTGATTTTCGTTAAAAATCGCATTTAAAAAAAATTTCAAAAATTGAAATCTTAAATATATATTTTTGAAATTGAGAATGTTTATAGAACAAATTATGCTGATTTCAATGAGCACAAGCAAACGTCTGTACATCTTTTAACAGACTTCAAAAAAAGGAGTAAGGTTCTCACGTCGACGCGTATATTTGTTTTTTCCCCCCTTTTTTTATGTATGACCACGCATAACTTTTTACAAAGTAGTACGATTTTGATGATTCTTGTTTTATTGGATAGGGTATACCTCGAAGTTAGTCCCATATAAATTTTACTTAAAATGGTTCAGTAGTTCGGTTGATTTTAATAAAAGTGAGTAACGACGTGTGATTCCTTTAATGTAAATGTCACTTTTTGACACATCACACAGTTAAGTTTGTAGAAGTGAATCTATTGGCAAGCAACTAAACTAAAAGCCACTAAAAAGTAAATAATAAATAACTTTTTAACAAAAAACCTCCTTCAAAAAGCCACTAAAAATAGGAAAATAACAAAACTTTGAAGTCTGCGCCAATTTAATAAAATATGAAGTCGGTTAAAAAGTAGATATTAATTAAATTGGCACTTTTTAACCGACTTCATATTTTATTAAATTGGCGAAGATCTCAAAATTTTTATTATTTTCCTCTTTTTAGTGGCTTTTTGAAGGAGTTTGTTTTTGTTAAAAAGTTTTTTTAGAAGATACGGCCATTCAAAGATTTTTTGTAATTTTTTGAAAACTTTAAACTCACACAACTTCTAAACTAGAAATCAGCGCGTCATTTTCTATAAGCATGGGAATTTTGTAAAAGTTCCGGAGATTTTGATTTTCGTCAAAAATTGCATTTTTGAAATTGAGAATGTTTATAGCAAAAATTACGCCGATTTCTATGAGCCCAAGCAAACGTCTGTCAAAAATATGAAATGTGAAGTTAAAAAAAAAAACTGTACTTACGTTGTTATAAAATTGCGAAATAATTCTTTTGTTCTCTTGTGGCACTACATGTTCCAAATACGAGTGTATAAAATCAAATTGTCTCGCTAAAAATACTAAACTTTCAACTGCGATAATCCGTTGTGTCAATCCATGTAAAACTTGTGGATTGGTCAAGTCGACTAATTCAGACAAATGAGGTTTTAGAATTTTTTGATGGTTGGTATTATTTAGCGCCGTATCTTTTGTTTGCAGATCTGTTATTAAATTTTCAGAGATTCTTTTTAACGTCGATGTAAGCTTAATTGTGTACAGACTGTTACTTGATATTGTCTATGAAAAAAAACTGATTAAGTAAAAAAACATTAACGCGAGCAAAGCCGCGGGTAATGGCTAGTTCAATATGAATAAAAAAAAATCATAACCTTCCTTTTCTTGTAGACAGGTAATAAAAAAATGTTGCTTACCAAATCTGAAGTGAAGAACGAATGTACAGCATATAAATAATAATCAAATAATTGCGTCATACACATAATTATGTCAAAAGCTATGGTTTGAAGCAATCGGCACATTTGTAAATATTTTCCTATTTGTCTTAACACAGTTAAAGTCGTATTTGTTAGAATAGGGCCTTTATACACCGGTTTTCCTTTTTTAATTTTTGCGGACGATTGTTCAGTTCTAAAAAAATAATAATAATATGGACGTGCGTTTAAAAATTCGATAAATAAAATTTGAATCTTACTTTTCCGTAGGATTTTCATCGACAAATTCTTTTCGTAGTTCGTCTGATTCCGAATCACTGTCTTCAGAAAAATATCCAGAATTTTCATCCTATAAATATACATGAATGACAAATGACTTATTAATTTGTAAAAAAAGTGTTTTTATATTATCATGTACTATAAAAGTTGCGTTAAACTAACTGTAGAAGGCAGCACTTATGATTTGTTACTCGTTCTTTTTTTTTTCTAAAACTTTTCAGTAATTTATCTGAAGATAATATTTACCGTATAAGTAGCTAAAATATCTTCTTCAATAATTGTATCATCCAATCCAGAATCAAACGGAGATATATTTCTGTCATAACGTAAAAAATAATTTCCGATTACACTACTGCCATCTTGACTATGATTTGAACTACTGCCATCTGTTGAACTGCGACCAGGATCTGGTAATGTAGGATGTCTATTTTTAAAGTTTTTCAAAATATTTCTTATTGATTTAAATTCCTGTAGTTGTAAAATATCAAATTTGGCTTTCACTGGACATACTTCCCAAGAATCGTTTTCTAAAAATATTCTCAGTTCTTCTAAGCAAGTTAGGTGATAATTTTTAAAATAATTCACACTTTGTTTTCTTATAGATTCTTGCAAATCTTCCGATTTGCTTCCACAAAACTCTTCGCCTACCTCCATCAATCTACAAAAAAAAATATCATTTTAAAGATATTACATTTCAAAGAAATTATTATATGGAACTGTTTTATTGTTGTATTATTTTATAATTTACCTATGAACAATACTCAAAACTTGAACAAATTGTTCAAATTTATAATACGCCAGATCGCTGTTCATCAAAAAAGAAGAAACTTTAATTTGAACATCCGACCACATTTTAGCTTGTCCCAACTCTAGTTTTTGTTTAATATACTGTTTGTTGAACGTTTCTTCAACATCAATACACAATGGTTCGTTGGTAACGATGGCTGTGCTCGCATCACTGATCACAGTTAACGTGTCGCTGCTCTCTCGTTTCGAGTGCCAATTTTGAGTCTGATAATAACTCGATATAATATTCCAAAGATTCTTGCACAACTCAATCAAACACGGAATGAAGTCCTCTTGAGATACGCACTAAAATAAAAAAAAAAGTTTAGAGCGACATAACCTCCAAATACATATTAAAAAAAAAGATGGCCGACGATGCAATTTTTTAAGTGCGCATGATCATTGAAACAAAAGAATGCAAAAATGAAGTCTTCTTGAGATACGCACTAAAATAAAAAAAAAAAAATTTACAGCGACATAACCTCCAAATACATATTAAAAAAAAAGATGGCCGACGATGCAATTTTTAAGTGCGCATAATCATTGAAATAAAAAAATGCAAATGGCGACTAGCATTATACTAACCATACAGAGTTCGTTATACTTTTTTTTAGCTATGATCGATTCGTTCGCCGGCTGATCTGCATTATTTTGCGCATATTTATGCACAATTCTGAATGTAGTATTATGTACGGCCGATGTGTAATGCATGTGAAGCTGATCGATTGCCATCTGTGTTTTTCCTAGCTTACCGTATGCAGACTGTAGTTTGCTGTACAATTCAGCATCGAAATTACAACAAATCTAAAAATAAGTTTGAAATTATTGCTCAAGTAATATTATGTTAATCTATGAATTAAATTAAATTGGCCGTGATAATTTTAAATAAATAAATTTATTACACTAGCAAGGGCTTGGCCTAATTGTTCTTCAGCCATAACGAGCGTATCTTGCAGTTTCCGAGACAAAGCGGCGACACATGTAAAATGCCGATACATGGACGCAACGGAAATGCATTCCTTTAATAACAAAATTGCACCCGGATAGTTCTCTTCGTAAAGTAGTTCTTGTAGCTTTTCTTCACTAGAGTGCTAAAAAACAAAACATCTATCCTTACATCTTATTCTAGTTTAATTTTTATTTTTTAGTGTTGGCAAACGCGTAGCTAAAATAAGTTGACATTTTACAAAAAATAAAACAAATGATTACATACCAAAGTTTTAATAGTATTCAAAGAATGCAAAAGGCCTTTAATGATTTGTCTTTTTCGATAGTTTGCCAAAATTCCTAAACTCGAAGTAAATTGATTTTTAGCTAGATTTAATTCGCATCTACCATCGCTACATGTATTCAAGCACGTTTCAAGCTCATTTTTTACTTCTAGAATTCTATTAAATTCTTCAGTACAAGCAGACTGCTGTTCTAAAATTAAATTTAAAACTTTTTTTGATACGACTTGCTGTTGAACTTTTAAATTTTTGAAATCACATTCGATTTTATCACAATCAAGCACATCGGGAAGCTTTTCTAGCTCGTATCTCGCAATATCGAAATCTAAATTTTGAGTAAAATAAATATCTTCTATAGATTCTAAAATAGCCTGATCATCGGGCCTATTGATTTCGGACACTGTCTTGCTATTAACGGATAAGACTTCAGTATTAGTTTGGTGATAAACTTCGTCTGAAAATCCCATCGATGGAATTTTTGAACTTGCACCCTGAGAACAATATTTTAAATATATTTTTTACAATAGAATAGAGGTTTTTAAAATAGGTTTGAATTAGTCAACAGTTTTTGTGTTGGCAGTGCACCTTTCTTTCTTATGAAATATTTAATTAAATATAAGCAATAAAACTAGTAGGTATGTATTTAGAACAAAAACATTAGGTATTGCCTAATAAATAAAATTTATTAAGCAAATGCTTTTGCTTAAAATTCATTGGAACATACTTAAATTTATGGATAAAATCTGCTTGACCTTGTAGCAATAATTTGCTACACGCCCAAAGAAAGGCTAAAGTATGTAAAAACTAAAAGGTTTTCCTCAAAAAATTGCTGAAAACCCAGTCATATAACAAAGAAAGTAAAATATATTTTCCTTACCTGTTTATTTATAAAACCTAAAAATTTACTTTTTAATTCATCCATGTCTAATCACTTACAATACTGCTTTATTTTATAAAAATATTATTTAAACTATAAAAACATATTTGAATTTCTTTATTAATTATTTACTTGAAACGTCAAATGTTGACATTTTTCCACTCACAAATGACAACTGAAACTGGTTAAAATATAGACTGGTCAATCGCGGAAAATAATAATAAAAACGGTTAAAAAGATTATATTTTGCAGATAAGTGTTGTATAATTACAAATCCATAAAATTATCACGAACTTTTCGTGAAATAATTAAATTTTTCTGTAAATTTAAATTATATTTCAAAGCGCGATCTACATAATTTTAAAATGTCGTTTATTACGCAACACGCCCGCAGCCAACATAAAAAAGTCAAAAGTGTAAAATTCATCCATTTTCTGTCATAGCCGATGCTTGCTTTTATCGGTCACGTTTTTTAACTAAAGAAAATTGTGAAAGAAAATTAATTATGGCACAAAGTAAATTGAACGATTTAGCTGGAAAATTTGGTAAAGGTGGTCCACCGGGTTTAACTACAGGTCTAAAAGTTTTGGCTGTGGCCGGTGCAGCTTTATATGGCGTATCCCAATCTATGTACACAGGTTAGTTGCATGTTTCATCATTACTGAACAAATTTCGAAAGATATTTTTTGCATACTCGAAAACGCCTATTTTTTAGCAATTTAAATTGTCAAATATTTGCAAGAATGCCCCATTTTTTTGCACAATAATTTGAGATTTTTTGCTAGTCATAAGTCATTTCAAGCTTATTTAATTTTAATTTGCATTTTGGCGTAATTTTACTGACGTTCAAGTGTATGATGTATAGGTATCTTGGATATATCGGTATAATAAAAAAATCCTCAAAATTACATGATTTCAATTTTGGGTCAAAGCAATACACAAACTGTAAAAATTCCAACTTTCTATCTTATCCCGTTTACGATCTAGAAGCCTCTGACAGACAGACAGAGTTGCCACAACAATAGGGCTCCGTTTGAACCCTTTGGGTACGGAACCCTAATAAAGGTATAGTTCAGTGGTATTTCGCGTTTTTATTTGGATGCATACTTTTGTGATCGATAAATGCTTCATTTGCGTTTGGAAAGTCTGGAGTTCGATCCCCAGCAAGGACAAGACGTTACTAGATTCTTTCGAGAATGATCCATAATTTTGAACGTGAGTACGATTTCCGTGGCGCCAAGATTTGACTTTTAATTTCTATAGATCTCGACGAGATAAACCAAAAATTAAGAACAAAAAATTTCCATATCTCGCTTAGTTTGCGAAATATCTTAAAAAATACAATTTTCGTTCTACTTCAAATTATTAATTTTTTCTACTTGCAGATTATTTCACAATTTTAATTTTAAGTATAGATAATGGGTAAGTTCGGTTTTACGCTCGATTGATCGAGCCGAGCGAACAGATTTTTGGTCACGTGACAAGCGAGCAAATAGAGCCATCTAAACAATTCCGAACGTAATCTAGCAGATTTTTCCAAACGTCAGAATAAAATGGCCCCAGCAAGTTAAATTCTTATTACTAAAGCCGAAATACATTCTTTATTGCTCCTAATTTTAATTTAATTCAACATTGTTATAATAATAAATCATGATTCACAATTTTTTTCGTTTTTATTCCTTTATTTTAAAATTAATAGTACTACCGGTTGTTGATTTTTTCGACCCATAGATATAATAAATATTTTATTTAATCAGTCTGTGCGATATAGACTTATTGGTTATTACTATTTTTTGAATAAATATTATTCGTGTATTTTTACCTATTGAAAAATTACCTCATATAAATAAACTTCGAAATTTATCCATTCTCACAACAAGGATTCCCGCTCATTTTTAAAATGAATGCTCTGAAGTTGGTTAAATCTGCTTGCTCACTCGCTTTCCTCAGAGCAAATCGAGCGCGCTCGATCTGCTCCAGATCTTAAAACCGAACGCAGGATAGAGATCTTTCAGAGCATATAAATGTTAAATTCGAACGTATTAGAGCACTCCGATCAATCTGAGCGTAAAACCGAACTTACCCAATATAGGTATCCTGGAATTGTATTTTTTTTTTTATAGTTGAAGGTGGCCACCGTGCAATAATTTTCAGTCGTATTGGTGGAATTCAAAATGAAATTTATGCGGAAGGATTGCACTTTAGAATTCCATGGTTTCAGTATCCTATAGTTTATGATATTAGGTAAGGATGCTTTTATAACACTGGAATTTTATAATTCACTAGTTTTTGCCCGCGGCTTCACTCGAGTTTATGATTTATTAATACATTACCCACTCGCTTCGCTTGTTTGTTCTCGGCTACTATGAATTTTATGATTTATTAATACATTACTCGCTCTAGATCGCCTATGTCTTAAAGCAAAGTATTACCTATCGAACAGTGAAAAAGATTTGAAATCGGTTCGGTAATTTCTGAGATTTCACTCGAACGAAGCCGGGTCGGCCAGTTATAGTCTATGTCCAAAAACAAAAGTATCACCTATCGAACAGTGAAACACATTTTGAAATCGGTCTTCTGAGATCACCCCTGATTTTAACTCGGGCGGAGCCGGGCCGGCCAGTTTCATTTATACATCTAAACCTTCCTCATGAATCAATCTAACTAATCGTGAAAACCGAAATAAAATTCGTTCAGTAGTTACGGAGAAAATCGGGCACAGACAGACAGACAGACGCAGCGAGGGACTTTGTTTTATCCTCAAAGACATTTAGTCCAACTTGAAATTTCAATATGGCGGGAAAAAACGTGTTTCGTGAAAAACAGTGTAGCGATTATATATTTTCAACATCATCGTTTTATTTAGGTTTTCTCTCTAGACGTGTTGTTTTGTTTTGTAGATCAAGGCCTAGAAAAATATCGTCGCCTACTGGATCAAAAGATCTCCAAATGGTTAATATTTCTTTGAGAGTTTTGTCTCGACCTGATGCAATTTCTTTACCTTCAATGTACAGGTGAATTTCCATTATTACTACGCATGTAAAATTATATGTATATTCAGAGGTTGTATTAGCATTAATTAACCATAAATATGCCACTGATAATAAATGATAACTGGTAGCTCTTATCATGCAGAATAGAGAGAAAGAAGACTAATCTTCGTTTTCGTGGTTGCCCAAAAAGAGAGGAAAATAAGGGTTCTATTCCGGTGGTAGAGGCGCTGAAACTATAACACCCCAATGAAAGTGGGCAACCGGGTGATTTAAATGTTATTTTTTTTTTGCAAAATAGAAATAACTGAATTAAAAAAATAATCGATCAGATTAACTGACAGTAAACAATACCACGTTGCTGTGGATTCGTTCATAGAATCATGGAGATTGGGTCTATACAGAAGAATGCAACAAAGCATGAGACTCGGGGCCTTCTAGTTACAAGGCCGCGAGCAAAGCTTTTATGAACCCTACCGTCATCGATTTTCGGAAAACGCGCTTCGTATTGCGGCCTGCCGAGATCGGTTTCTTTTTTCTCTATCCTCCATGACACTGATATTACTGTAGTATATAAATTACGTCATATAGACGTTGATGACCTCAGCTGTTGAGCGTCTATAATCTAATTACGTCATGATTGTACATTAATGAATGTACATTATTCCCAACCTTACAAAATAATCAAAAAGAAATTTGATTCATATAGGTAACAAATTTTGTGTTTACAGTGAAATTTACAAATTCATGAAACTACTAAAGAAAAAAAACCAGTCGATTTTTTTTATTAATTTTTCCTAATGCTAAAATATAATTTCAGAAATTTAGGGTTAGATTATGATGAAAAAGTACTACCATCAATTTGTAACGAAGTTTTAAAATCTGTTGTGGCAAAATTCAATGCATCGCAACTAATTACTCAGCGACAGCAAGTAAGTATAATCATAAAAGTAATTATTAATAAGAGGTCTCACACCAGTTGTTTTGTTTATAGTAACCCAACCGCTTGGAGCGCTAGTGGCAATATTCTCCTAGCATATCTGCATAGAGTTGCTCTAGTAAAAGTTAGGACATATACGCCATAATTTAGCCAAAACAATGGAATAGGCTGGGAGGCAGCGTTGCAAATGAAAAAGTCATAGTAAGCCGGCTGATTTTGATATCGATAGTTGATCTCGTACAACTAATCAGTGAACCGACCGTCAGCTGCTCAAGTAACGGTGCGTTTGGGTGTGAGAAGCTGCGAAAGTGGAAAAAAAAAATTTTTAAGTAATAGTACGCCGGCTGAAACTTTTTTTATAAATAGTTGACATCATAGTGAGTTGAAAACAAATTGTCAGCTGCATCATGGAGGGGGGATTGTGCGTCAGCTGCTCGCATGAACTCGTAAAAAAACACGTAAAATATTGCGCATTTCACTTTTCTGCACTGATAGCAGCTAAGACAGTTGTTACCTAAAAAAAATCATATGAATTACGGTTTGAATGGAATGACGTCAAATGGACGTCACGTTAAATTTTGGCTGAAAAACATGTCGGATCGAATGAACCAATCAGAAATTGACATCCCTTTGTCTTAACTCTTATTAGAGAAACTCTCTGCATACTGCACTAATGGTGTATTAAAAAGAAATAATACATAAACAGTACATCGATTTTTACAGGCAGTGTTATCTATCGGATGGGTTACTATAACGATTTCCAATCATTCTAAATATCTCTAGTATTTGGACGCAATTTACAATCGTTAAAGAATGTACAAATAAAGATCGTATTATTATGGTGTGAACATTTTTTTTACGGAGATGTGTTTTTATAGGTTTCACTTCTTGTAAGAAGATCACTTGTTGAGAGAGCGAAAGACTTTAATATTATCTTAGATGATGTTTCAATTACAGAACTTTCGTTTGGTAAATATTGGTTTTTAAATTCATGAGAATTTTCAATTGTTTTATTAAAAAAAAAAAACAGATCAGAGTTAATGTCGGTATTTCAGGCAAGGAATATACGGCGGCCGTTGAAGCGAAACAAGTAGCACAACAAGAAGCTCAAAGAGCTGCTTTTGTAGTAGAAAGAGCTATACAAGAAAAACAACAAAAGATTGTCCAAGCTGAGGGTGAAGCCGAGGCAGCTATAATGTTGGGACAGGCTTGTAGTCAGAATCCTGGTTACTTGAAATTGAGGAAAATCCGAGCAGCACAAAGTATCGCTAGAACTGTACGTGACTTTTTTGTTTCATCAACTACTTTTTGTTTTATCAGCTAGTTTGTTTCATTGACTACATTTTGTTTTATCAGCTAGTTTTTGTTTTTGAATGACAGTCCTCTATCTATGGTGAAAAATTACAGTAAATGAAACATTTTCTTTTTTTCAGATCGCGGGCTCTCAAAACAGAGTTTATCTTTCCGGAAACAACTTAATGTTGAACTTACAAGATCCAGCGTTCGATGACCTCTCAGATAAACTTAAAAGTAAGAAGTGAAAATGCTATTAAAATCTGAATGTTAATTGTTGAGAAAAATAATAGCTCTATAATTAGTTTCTTATAATTAAATTGTACTGATTTAATTCAGTTTTATTAAGATTGCATTTTTATTACAGAATGTTCATTTATTATTTACAATTACATTACTGTTAGTTTCTATTTTTTTAGTTTTTTTTTTATTTTAATCCGATACCCTTTTTACCTTCATTATTTTGCTGTTTCAGTGTCGTCATTTGTTAAAAAATGAATGCTATACTTTTTCTGATTTGTTAAAAGACACTAACTGACGTTTGAAATTTTTTTTCAGATGACGGTAAAGATTTTTCATATTCGGATTCCACAAAACGAGGAACTGTTAAAAGTCCGTCAAATGTTTTAAAATCAGCACTCCACACAGCTAGAGAAATTACCGAGTAGCATGTGAAACAGTATAGCATTCATTTCTTAGCGATTAGATTCAGGGACGTAGCCAGCAATTTTTTTGCATGGGCCAGGGCTGGGCCACACTGATGTATGTCTATTTTCATGTGACGCTAGACGCTGGCGTCTAGCGTCAAATGTGGTCACGTGACATAAACGCCATCTTGAAAAACTGTAGCGTCAAGTTCCAGCGTCAAATTTTAGCGTCAACAGACAGCAAGGTTTTGACAGTTGTAAACTTGTAAAGAGAGCGTCAAATAAAGACATCCATAAATCAAAACCCTGGTGAATTTGTTATAATAATTAATAAATAAGCTCTTTGTAAATTTATTAACAGAAAAGACAATGTCTGAATACGATTATCAAAAATGAAATTCCCATATTTTTGACTTAAATAACAGGCGAAAGTACACGAATTATAAGGAATAAAAATTAAAAATATAACCATGCTTACTTTTTTATAGGTAATTATATGCACTACCAGAATATGAGAAAAAAATAAATTGTATCTTGAGAAATTTTAATGTTTTTAGTATTCAATAAAAAAAAATTGTTTTGTTCTAAGTGAGACGGGAATTTTAATTAACCATCGAAAAACCATCAGGTGATAGTATTTTCCTTAATAAATAGGTACTTTCGAAGTAATAAAATCAATGGGTTAAATTCGTAGAATCAACCCCCTAGTAGCAACATAAAGCAATTCTTTAGCAAGCCTGTGTGTTGATACTTGATGCACAACTCAGTACCTAGCTGTAGAAAACTCGTATCATTAATGACCAGAGACAACTAATGACGCCAGCGTAAAAGCTAAACAATGTTTAGCTTTGACGCTACATTTTTTTCAATATGGCGTTTATGTCACGTGACCGCATTTGACGCTAGAAGCCAGCGTCGAGCGTCACATGAAAATGCACCTATACGCATTGAGTTCCGTAAAAGACAATGTAAAACCACGAGCATTTAAACCCCCCACCCCCTCCCAGCAGACAATTGTCTGGGGCAGACGTCGGCAACCTGCGGCTCTTATGATGTCAAGATGCGGCTCTCCAGTTCCATGCGCCAATATTAACAATTATATTATTTTATTTTTAAAACTCATAAAAAATATTATACTGCAAAAAAAACTTAACAGGATAAAAACACTCAACAGATAGGTGGAGTAGAGAGTATACGGACAGCTGACATTTTTTAAATGTGGCAACACTGTTCTGTTTGTTTAGTTATTGGTGTACTGTGTCGTCAACGGTCGCAGTCATAATATTGAAATAAAAATGTTAGTGGCTCTTTAAAAACTGGGAAATTTTGTAAATTGTAACTTTTGGATCTTCCGTCACAAAAGGTTGCCGACTCCTGATCTGGGGGGGTGATGTACATCAAGCAATTAAAAATGTAAATTTATAATAAGCGCGCTAGAACAACACAGTTGAGGAAGTTACTAAATTTTAAGCCGATGCTTTTTAATAATTAAATTGCTTAAACTTACGTCTTGGGTTATCGCAAGGGCCATGGCTCATCCGTAGCTACGTCCATGAGAAGATTTTGTACTTGTGATTTAATTTTCTAACGAGAACTCTTTTTTTTCCAGACAACTGAACTGGCATTTATAATATCCTAGTATATTTTATATTATGTATGAATTTGTTAATAAATTACTAACACATTAATTAAATCAGGTTTATAACTTTTTTCATAACACTACTGTGTTGCAGTTCTTTTGTTTAATTACCTTACATTAAAACAGTCAAATGTCATGTTTCTATAAATTTTAGGAAGGGGATTTTTCATGTGTAAACATCTTTGGGTGATTGTAAGATGATTTTACAATTGAAACAATTGCAATCGTTCATAATAACAATCGAGTCCACAATCGACTCGGAGTTTGATTTTACAATCGAAATGTTTGATAATCGGCCATCGACTCGACCACAGTTGTTGAGTGATGAACGATTGTATATTTTGTGGCTCTTGACATTCAACAGTGTACATCGTCTGTTCGATTCAGTACTATGTGACTTGAACAACTATGAAACAACAATAATCTTAGACGCTAATGACCTCTGTTGTCGAGCGTCTATAATCTACAATTAATTCATTCGTTCAACAACAATAATCGAGTCAAAGTGAAAACCATCGAGATGTTTGAACAATCGACTAAAATATCTTGTATTTGCCCATCACTACATCTTCAGTCTGTGAAATGTCCCAGAAATGGTGTGTCGCTGTTAGCTTTTTATCAATTTTTTGTGAGGTTATATGAGCTGTCATTGTATCTAATCTGAATTTTTACATATCTTTTGAAAGCACTTTAAATAAGATTGTGCTTAATAAGTTTTATTAAAACAAATGAAATCATAAAAAAAACAAAAATATATTTTTAAATTATTATATTTCAGTGTCATAAATTATAATACAAATATCTTACATTATTTTTCAGATATTACTTAAGTAATGATTTTTATACACACATTCAGCAATTTTTTCATTTTTTTTTTTTAATTAAAAATATTTAACAATTTTGTTGAAAATAACGACTGAATAGAAATAAAAAAAAACGAATTCTTTCGATTATCAAGCATACAAAAAATTGAGTTTACGAGATGAAATTCTTATAAAAAATAACGTTTTGTAAGTATGCCGTTTCATAAAAAAAACATGCGATCGCCGTTATCATGGAGGATAAAAAGAAAGGAGACCCAATACGAAGCGCGTGTTCCGAAAATCGATGACGGTAAGGGTTCGTAAAAGCTTTATGGGCGACGCTGCAGCTAGCTAAGGCCCTGAGTCTCTTATGAATGAAACAGACGCTAATGACCTCTGATGTCCAGCGTCTGTAATTCACAATTCATTCATTCATTCTTATGAATGAATCCACAGCAACTGTTTACTGTCGGATCTGTGTGTACAACGTCCACATTTGCAATAATTCTATTAGAAAAAGATGAAATCAAATAATATTTAAGAACCATTCATGGATTTGATCGATAATTAGTTCAGTTGATTTCTATTTTGCAAAAAAAAGAAGCAATATTCAAATCGCCCGGTTATCCACTCTACTTGAGGTCTTATGGTTTCAGCGCCTCTATTGCCGGAATAGGAACCTTTATTTTCCTCCCTTTTTGGGCAACGGTGAATGCATGGAGATTAGTTTCCCCTATAAATTTCCTAGATTTTGGAATAAAAAAAATTAAGTTCTATTAAACATATATCAAAATCTCTGTTGGTAAATTAATAATTTAAAGTAACAAAAAAAAACTTATTCTAGAAAACCGAAAACAGATTTGACATTTCGGTAATTTTGGCACTGTTTTTAAATACAATATTACTTTAACAAAACATTTTTTTATATGAATTTCATCTAGTTTTACAAAACAAACTGATTTCCAATAAGTGATTCTTTTGATTTATCCGTATCTTTCTTTTTTTTAAAATGACATCAATATTATTTTCCATCATGCAATTGTATCTAAGAGTGTTTTTGCCCCAGTTTTTTATCATTTGATTTTCCAAGCCCCCAAAAAACTCCTAAAAGTGGCAATTTTTGTATTTCAAGTCGCTTTTGGAATACGCAAAAAATGTTTTCTAAATCCTAATTTTACTTATCTGGAAGTTAACATTTAACTAGATATAACAATTAAACAGGGCTTGAGAATGGCCGAGCGTGTAGCAATGCTGTTGTTTGCATGGCGTTGCTATGGTTCCTTTATTGCAAGTCCCCAGTTCCCGGGTTCTATCCCGAGAGCTGGTAAAAATGTCAATTGGATTTTCAATTTATTATTAAAAAAAATAATAATGAATTGAAAATATGAATTGGTGCTAGGCCCAAATAACCTTAGCTGTTGGTGGTCTTTAAAACACAACAATTAAACATCAGTAATACCAAGCCAATTATTCATCGCAAAAAAACAGTCTCGCAGTTTGTATGTTATTTAATAGTTGACACAAAAAAAAATATTTAAAAATCTTACAGCAAACAAACATAATAGACCTTATTTCGCTTTTGAACTGCTCAGTATGTACTCACTATTTGAATTTAGATAGTGATTGCATAATGGCCAGTAAAAAAAACAGTTGAATCGAACCAAATTATAATGCAAATTTCATATGCGTACAGTACAGCTAATTACTAATTAGTGACAAATCGATCAGACGCTTATGACCTCTATTGTCGAGCGTCTATAATCCACAATTCATTCATTCAGTGACAAATCACCGTAAAATCGCACACTATTATTACAAAAATGCCTGTAATTCATTAAACTTGGTTGCTTACCGATCTAAACACTTAGTTAGAGCTTAAATGGGCTTGAAAATAGCCGATAGTGTAGCAATGCTGCCGTTTACATGCCGTTGCTATGGTTCCTCTATTACAAGTCCCCAGTTCCCGGGTTTTAGCCCGAGAGCTGGTAAAAGTGTAAATTAGATTTTCAATTTATTATTAAAAAAAAATAATGAATTGAAAATATGAATTGGTGCTAGGCCCAAATAACCTTAGCTGTTGGTGGTCTTTAAAACACAATTTTTTGAGCTTAAATGTACCGAGTTCCGAATCGTGACACGCGTGTGACATACCCTCTCAACTCGAACGATACTTATAAATTGATACTGTGAATGAAAAGTGTATTTATTGATGGAGTAGTGATAAAAAATAAATGAATGAAAAAACGCCAGGCAACAACAAAAAGAGCATTTGAGGAAATTTCGAACCAAATGATAAATAGATCTATGACTAGACACACTCAGAATAAGACACAAAGATAACGACATTAAAATATTATAAAGATAAAAAGAGACAAACAGAATCAACGATCAGAAAAATTATATTTTGAATTTTTGCTTTAACTAGTACAGAAATGCAGGGGCATATAGGGAATGTATTATTTTATTTTTTGAACATAGATAGTTCTCCAATAATTGTCTTAGGTACTTAACATTTCATATTTTGTTAGATTATTACAAAAATTATTTATGTATCTAATTTGATTTTTCATGTAAACAACAATTTATTTTTTTGTATTATACATTCGTTTGTAGTAAGTATTTAAAAATTAGGCTGGAAATTCTATAATTAGCATTAGATATCTTTTTTAAAAAATTTATATACAAAAGAAATATTCGATAAATTCAAAAACAAAAGTGTTCTATTTCACATTATTGCTATCTTTCTCTTTTTAATGTTCACTTTTGCAGTGTTATAATTTGTATATTTTCTTTCTGTATAATTTTAGAATTTAAGCTAAACACATAACGTCTTTTTTGTGATAATAACTAGTACAATATCAGCATGAGTCTTATCTATTCGTTTAACAATACGGTTTAGCTAAATCGATTTGAAAATATATCATTTGTGACCGGTTATACCCTCTCGCTTGCTCTGAAAATGTCAAATTTCGTTTTACAATTATTTTCGAGTAATATTTCGTTTTCTAATTGTGAGCGAATGAATAGCGGAAACAAATGCAAGTTTTGGTTCCACGATGCAAGCAAGATGGCACTGCATGGTCAATATATATTCCAAGTTTGTATCTATTCTATAGTTTGGTGCTTTAATTTATCACTCTGTTAGCAATACTGCATTATTATTGCAAATGAAAATCAAATTCCCTGAAATTCAACAAAAATAATAGCAATTCTTCAAAAAACAAAGAAAATAATAATAAATATTACATAGCATAGCCGTTAATATCTATATTTAATAAAAAATATATATAATTGCGCATGCGTGCATTGTACTAACACTGTTAAAATCACAAAAAAATAATATTAGCTTTCTATACAACGGCTGCTCGAAAAAAAAACCATAGCACATCACACATAATTTAAATATTTATTCAAGATTAAAAACAATTGAAAAACGAAAAATATCACTCTGATATGTTTTTAAAAAATTATCTGTTACTTGTGTTTTTATATATTTTAACTTTGGACGAATTATTATTATTTTTTTGTTTTTTATGCACTGTATTTTTATATATAAAAAAACAAACAGCTATTTAACTTAAATATATGTTTTCCATTTTATCTTTTTTTGCGTTACAAATGGCAGTTTTATTTTAAAAAAGTGAATAAAAAAGTTCATAGATATAAAAAAGAACGAATGGCATTTTAAAAATTACATTATTACATTTACTGTATATCTTTGTTTTGTTACAATTCGTTTAAATCACATTAATTTTTTATAACCACAAAAATGCTTGCACAATAACATACATTATTTGAAATGTTTATGTTTGCAAATTTTCATCATAAGCTGCGCTACAATAAATAATTTATAAAATCACAAATATTTATATTTATTAAATAATTAGATTCAGTTTTTTTTATAATTTTATCTTTGACACAGATATTAAATAATATGTACAGATTACGTACACAAACACATTTATCAATGCGTTTTTTTCAATACGCAGAATTATTTTATTTTATATATCGTTAAGTACATACACATATTCTGTATTTAGACTTATTTATTTTTTTATTTAGGCCAATAAGTCACTCGTAAACGGTATAATATGATTTTCACAACGGATTTATTCGTATCGACCGTACCTTTTCTTATTTCGAGATCAATTTCTTATATACCGCTCTTATTCAAATAAAACAATTGAAGATTTAAAATTAATCTTATTTTAAAACTTTGATTAGAACATAATAGATTATCACACAGTTTATTTTCATCCGGTATTTAAAAAAACAAACAATTTATTAGAAGTTATACTCTCTATGTGACTCCGGGTGAGTTTTACGCAAAGCGTTAAACGATGCGCGCGCTCTACTGCAGGTAGTTGAACAAAGAACTTTAAAAAAAATCCGTTAGATGTCACGGCAAAAACACTTAGTACCTCGATTCATAGATGTCGCGGGGTATAGTATAACTTCCGCCGTGTGTAAAACACAACACACGTACCTTTTTTTAATGAATGAACTACACAAAATTATTAATTTTTTTAACTATTTTTACATATAAGTTCACACTAAAAATCCCTCGCCGCTTCCGTTCACTCGAATTTGAGCTCTCATATTTTGCACACTGTTCATTATTTTCTTTTGGTGCCCAACAAGCGTTATACCGAGAGCCGTTAATTCTTTTACCGTTAAGTTAACGACGGTATCCATACTTACTATACCGTTACTGTGAAAATTTTCGACATAGCGTGCCATTTTTATACTGTTAAGCCATTCTTCTACCGATGAAAAATTTGTTAAGTCTGGGGCGTCCGGTGCTAAAGGATTTGTCGAACTGTAAACAAAATTATTAACTGATTTAGTTTTGATCTAAAACATTTTTAAATGCTACAACTCGTTAATAAGTTATTTTTTATTTGTTTTTGTGTTAAGCTTTAAAATTAAAAAAATAATATAGCTTTTAGCTACTGATTTGACTACATATTTACTGCCACGTTAAAAAAAATTGTTAGAAACGCAAAAGTAAAAGTGTAAAATCTAGTGTGCTAAATGTCCGGACAAATGTCTTCAGCAAAGCGTCCGAGAAATTATAAAATAGCTTAAATGGAAATGCTCTTAGATAATAAAATAAAGAATTAAAAACTATTTTTTTGCGTTCTGTATAATAATTCTTTATTACTCCTTCCATTCTGATTTCAAAATTGGGCATTTAAAAATGTCCAGACCTATTCAGTGTGCCCATCCTATAAATGTCCATGTCCAGGCGTCATTTATGGACGTGACATTCTGAAAATGTCCAGAATATTTTCCCAAAAAGCTGCCAACCGTATCTAAACATAACCTATAAATTTGTTTTGTGATCCGAAGGAAAATGGCGGGAATAATATGAAATTATATAAAACGCAAAACAGCAATGCAATTTTTGTTAAAAAAAGTTCTTTGAGACCCAATTTTTATCCCTTTTATTAATGTCCAGTTACTTCTCGAATATTTAACAGCACTAGTAAATTGTAAGCAAAAATTATAAAAAACCAAGTTGGTTGAAAAAGTATGTTTTTAGCAGGCGCAAAATAAAGATAACAAAATAAAAAAAAGCATGCAGAAAAAAAAGATGTACCTTGCGAACAAAAAACACAAAACAAAGTTCCAATCACCCAAAAGCAATTTTTTACAGTTGGTTAAAAGTAACCCAAGCACCGCTGTTTTGGGATTTTTCCGATTGATCTTCTGTCGATACTTTAATCTGTGCCGATTGACCTTTTTCATTTTTGTTTGGATACCACTGACCTTGTTCATTCTTTTCTCTGATTGGTGACTTTTTTAGAGTTTCAGTTTTGGGAGATCTTTGTTTTACATTTTCAACTTCTTTCATCGGTTGTGTTTTTTCCATATTGTTTTTGTGTGCATTTTCTGGTTCATTCAACCAGGGTTTTGAATCAAGAAAATGTTGTTGCATCGATTTTATATCATAATCGGATTTGGATCGTCTATTGTCACTATTATTCTGTGACCATTTTCCAATTGTACTGGTATTTTTAACTTCATTTTGTTGATGTGATTGTGGAGGCTGTGGTTTATCATTATTTTGTGACCAAAAATCGCTAAAGAAATTACTATTTCTCGATAACTGATTCTGAATATTTCTATTCTGCATACCGTATTCGTTCTGTGGCCAATTTTTTGGCCCGGTCGCGTCAAAAAACTCATTTCTTTGCAAATGTTCGTTTCGACTATCTGAATTTGAGGTCTGAGCACAATTTTGAGATTCTCCAAAGAAACCGTGTCCAAATTCAGTATCGGCCCAATATTTGGGTATATTATTACCTTCGTAATGGTAAAACATATTTTGTGGTATTTCAGTCAGTGGTATATTTGCAATAGATGGCATATTTTCGTGTATTAAATTACTAATCGGTAATGTAGGGTATCCAAATTGTGCTCCGTAAATGTGACCCAAATGTGCAAAAGCAGAGGGATGTGACCCAATTTGCGAAGGAGAATAATATGGATTCAAAGCTGGTGGACGGCTAAAATTTTACAGAAAAGCACAGAATAATGAACAACTTTTTTTACATTTGTTAGTTTTTTTACTTCCAAGCTGAATTCATTTATTTACAAGGAAAAATCGTGTTTTCTACTATTATTATTAGTAGACACCGAATAGTGTTCCTTAACCCCTTATTTATGGTGAATGACATATACAAAAATGTTTTTAGTAGATTAGAATTAAAATAAAATGTCGGAACGTGACTGTCTGTACCATAATATGGCTAAACTTAACGACAGATAGAGTGCCCTTTAAAACATGGCAATTATTAGTATAGTAACACATCCGATAGATGGCACTGCCTACAAAAATTCGACATCAATATATGGTTAAGACAGAATAAAATTTTTTTTTTAATGTTTATTGGCCTGACTCTTGTCTTTGGCCAGTAGCCGAATTTGTATTTTGTATACTTTGTCCCAGAATAAAATTCATACCGCACGATTGCAGTATGCATGTTATTCAGTAGGTGACAATATTTCACAGTGAGCTGCTGCTTTTTTGTGCAGACAAAGCCACGTCTCTGACCTTTTCAAATTTTAAAGCTACTGTTATATTTACATCTTTTGCATACCAAAAATAAAAGATTAAAAGATCGCTTACTATTCGAAGTCAAATTATTAGTGTAATTAATGATGGAAAAATAAGAAATTCGTTACTCATTCTTGTTGTTTGTAATTGTAATATTAGTATGTCACTATTTTTTACAGTTGAGGTTAGAAAAATAATACGACACAAATAACGCGTGATCCAGAAAGCTGATGCGCTTTTTTTTCTCGATCAATCAAATCACTGTCTTTCAGAATAAAATAATAATACATATTACCATAACGGGTAAAGTCACCGGTTACCGACCACCTGTAGACGACCAGTTTTATATTAATTGTAGTTGACAGAATAGATTATTACATAACATATATTATGTAACAAAATAAATTAAAATCTTATTATTTTAAATCTTTAGAGCGATGACACACACAGCGGTTTACGCCGACTCGCCGCCTGAATTGGCGAGTATGTTAGTGTTTCTCAATGGTACTAAACACACACCGCGGCGATCGACTGAGAGTCGACTGAGCACCGCCTCGATACCACGCTAGTGTGTCGAGTCGAGTCGTGTCGGTCGCAAACCGTTGTGTAGTCATCGCTCTTAGTTTTGTGTATTACCAATAGTACAATCAATCGGCGTGAATAGAAATTTGCAAGTGAGTTACAGATCTGTTGTTCACTGTGTAACTCGCTTGCAAATTAACATTTTCTAATTTCTCTTCGCAACGATGAGTATGATCGGTAATATATGAAATTAGAGATAAATAATAACTAAATGAATGCATAATGACTGTAATTGGTAAATATGAAGCACCTATTGAAAGAATAATGACGTAACAGTGGTGTTGGAGTATCGACTCTCGCACGTAGTGGTTTTTCTGTGACAGAATGCTTTAAAGGGAAGATTTCGGTCGTTTGAAAATGTGTCACTGTGTGAATAATTGTCAACTCAGTCCGCCGCGATTGTGGAAAGTTTAGGGTTAGAACCCCTACGGTGACATAAGTTTGAATTAATGAATTTTTCCTGATTACAGTATTATGTTACGTCATTATTCTTTCAATAGGTGCTTCATATTTACCGATTGCAGTCATTATGCATTCATTTAATTATGTATTTAGTCACGACGTGCGTGTTATTCCTGTATTATAAATAAAAACATTACAATTTTCTTTTTTAGATATTACGTAATAATCTATAAAAAATATAAATATAAAAATGGCCGTTCACAGATCGATGGTACCTACCCTACCATGTTTGTTACACTGTTTTATTATTGAGGCCTAAACTAAAAAGAAAATATTTTGTAAATTTATATCACATATTTTAAAAATAATCACATGTAATATATTTAAATTTTAGCCGCCCATTAAACGTTCAGTTCATGAAGCAGAAACAAAAAAAAAAAACAAATTTTGATGCATGATTTAGAAACGAAAAACAATTGACAAGCAAATAAAACAAAATACAAACTCATTATGAAAAATGCAATGAAAAATGTCAACAATCACAATTACAAACAGCGCAAATAAATTGTTATTAAGGTCATGCAATTTCACAAAAATTATAGGCATAAGTATAAGAAGCAGACATAGTTATGTAGAATGATCATTAGGAAATCTTTCGTTAAAAATAAGTAAAATACAAAATGTTATTATAAACATTTGGGTACAAACACACTAGATTCCAGTTAATTGGGGTACATTGAAACCATCGGCGGTGAAATGACTTTTTTTAAGGGGCTACAGGACCATGATCACTTATGAAAACATTGTAAAGGAACATGCTAGTTTAAAATGTTGGGGACTGGACACTATTTTGTGGTGGGCTTAGCCCGACACAGATCCACCCTTCCGTCGCCAATGATCAGGACTTAAGCGACTGTCCCATGAAGTTTCACATAGTTAAAAAAAGTATAAAACAAAAGACAGCCTACCATTCACCGAACAACAAAAATATCATAAATTTAGGAGCTGATTTGTTAAAAGTAATTTAAATTTATTAATAAACACGCATGTAGCTCTTAAGTCGGGAAGTTAAGAGTGTATTCTGCTGCCATCTAACAGGAATCGTTCTGATTAAACGGCATGGTATCTAAACATCGAGAACAAATTATTTTCTCTATTTTTATGATTATTTAAGACGATAATAAATATTATTATTATTGATACTTTGAGCAGTTCTCGGATTAGAACCAGGTGTTTGTAATAGTCATGGAATCTCAGCTATTCTCAAGACTATTCTAGAATTGTTTTTGTTTTTTTAAGATTCCGTCCCAAATAAACAAGCATCCCAATTAACAGAAATCTACTGTAATAATTCTGATCATATATCTACAAAGTTGCTATATGACTCATTCCCATATAATACAATGCACTAAATATGTAACCAACAATTTGAGACGGAGATATATTATGTTATTTGTCTATCTGCAGACAAATGCGTACCTTGATACCATTACTAGCGCAAGCGCAGTGCGCACTATGCATTTGTCTGCAGACAAAAATAGAGACATAACCTTTTTCATTGGTCGAACTGGTGCGCACTCAATGCAGGCAGCATTTCATTGGGCGAATCAGTGCGCACTGTATTTGTGCGTCGTGATTCATTGGTAAATTGAGTGCCGAGTTTTTGCAAGAAATCTGCACCATCTACGAAAGACGGTGCGGGTCTAGTGTAATATGACAAATCTGACAGTAATTTTTGAAGTCGGTTAAATTTTTTTTTAATTAAGAACTGTTTTCATCGTTCAAATAGCGCGCCAAAGAAGTTGGATGAGAATGCACTGACAAAGACCGTCGTGTTTCATTGGGAAGGCATAAAACTCGCAATGGCACCGACCCCGATTCAGTGCGGCCAGCACTCAGCGAGTTTCAGGCCGCACTGAGTGCTTACCAATGAAAAACGCTAATAGTTTTCTACATATGAACCTTATGCTTTTTTATCACAATAATATGTTGGTTATCCTTTCGAAACAGAATATGCCATATAAAACTTCATAGAGATATTATGGTTATGATATACTTTTATTGTTACTTCCACAACGTTGAACTTACCGATTTTGGGCGATTTTCCGCAATGTATCCGGAACTCTAATAAGCTTATCTAATGTATTTACGATGCTTGAAAATGTTGGCCTGTGCGTACGTTCTTTCTGCCAACAGTCGAGCATCAGCTGATAGATCGCTTCAGGGCACTCCATAGGAGCAGGAAGTCTGACAGAATATTTGAATTAAAAAAATATAATCACGTTTTTTTAAAATATTTTAAAATATTTTTAAAAATATTATACATACCTATATCCTTTTTCTATACTTTTAATGACATCCTGATTGCTCCAATTCCAATATGGCCTCTCGCCATATGACATAACCTCCCAACAAACAATACCCATTGACCAGACATCGCTAGCCGATGTGAATTTTCTAAATGCGATCGCCTCGGGTGCTGTCCATCGCACAGGGATTTTACCACCCTAGATTTATAAAAAAATAATTAATTTAATGAACAGTAACATTTGATTCTGAATAGTGGCCATACGCGTATTTCTATATCTTTTTTGGTTTAGAAGTTATGGCTGTTTAAAGCGTTCCAAAGATTAAAAGAAAATCTTTGAAAACGCATATCTTTTAAACTAAAAGAGATACAGACGGTTATTAGAATCAGAGTGTCTTTTTATACAAACACAAATAATTTAAAAAGTATGAGATTTTTAATTTAGTCAAATATCGCATTTTTATCACAGGACAGGCTCGGATAAGATCAGTGGATAACCGACTAAATTCCTGATGGACTAGTGTTTTACAGGATCGGCGAAAAATAAAAAACCGTTATGTGTCAGTATAAAATTTTTTTTTGTTGGAAAACTGGAGAGTAATGCCAGTCAAAGAAGTTGCCTGGTAAAAAAATTATTGCCCTTCCAGGCCCGCTTAATTTGGACATACGATAATGTATATAATTAGACATGATTTTTATTACTTACTCTGGTAGTGTATGCTCCCTCTGTAGTGCTTTCGATTTCTCGACTGAGACCGAAATCAGCTATTTTGCATACCAACTGTGTATTGACCAACACGTTACGTGCAGCTAAATCCCGATGCACGTAGTTCATTTCACTAAGATACTGCATACCTGACGCTATACCTCTTAACATGCCTACCAACTGTAGCACTTGGAACTTACCGTCATTTGCCTAACCACATAAACAAAGAAAATTAGTAAAATGAACAGTAAATTTTTATAATTTTATAGTGTGACCAAATCTGGGCTTTGCTGCTATATTCAGGTATATTTTTCAGTTTTGAATATTAGTTTTGTTTGATGAAATTACGAAGGTACTAAGAGCAGTGTATTGCAAGCTATGCTATCTTGCGACTAAAATCAGAACTAACCAAATCGAGTTGGCTATCAAAAGACTACACCTTTCATGCCGATCTGCTCCTTGCGTTTCAAAAGATTTTATTATATTTTACAAGACAAAGTGTGTTTATCTCGTCTTACTTATATCATTCGTTTATGTTTATTAACATTTTTTATATAACCTCAAAATACACAATTATTTCATAAATGGTTACATTTATGAAATAAACGACTGCGTTAGTTTTTGAACTATGGTGGCGTCCTCAGTTTACAAAATATCTACACTTGTTATTTAATGTTGATAATTGAGGTTAAGTTAACTGAACTTGCAATTTAGTGTAGAAAATCAAAGTAAATACGTGGATTAATCAAAAACTAATCTGGCAACAATTTTTTTGTGTTGATGTAGAGTAGCAATTCTGTAAAAAGATAGACATAAAGCAAAAGTAAACAGAAATTTAACTTCGCTCTACAACATCTGAGAAGTAGACAATATGGCAGCCAAGTTCATGTAACGTTTGGATTACAAAAAAAAAATTCTCGACATACCTTTAAAAACGTATCTAATGATCCATTTTCCATGTACTCAGTAATAATCATGATTGGATTAGATTTCGTAACAACTCCTTGCAAAAATATAACATTGGGATGTTCAAATTGTCCCATTATGCTAGCTTCGGTTAGGAAATCGTTTCTGGCTTTATCGAGTGATCCGGGTTTGAGTGTCTTAATTGCAACGTCAATTTCCTGTATACCAGCCGGAGGTAACTTCAATTTACCTCGACAAACGTCGCCAAATTCTCCTCCACCTATTTAAATCAAACAAAACGATTGTCAATTGTTATATAGAGCCGCTGTAATGTAAAAAATGACTAATGGTTCGGAAATATTGTTCTAATGGAGATGGACACTGCTAAACTTGACCGCTAGGGGAGCCAGCTATGTAACCACCTCAGTCTGTAGGCAGTTCATAGTGGTGTGTACAGAATAAGTTTATTTAAAATAACATATCATCGACAATGTCGATGTGTTGTGGTTTCCAATGTTCAAATCATAGAGATTTTGTATTTCCAAAGGATCCGGAACTGAAAACTGGTTGCATGCTATCAGAAGGGAAAAACTCGATTTCTCGCGCGTTTTTCTATGTAAACCAATGATAACTTAGGTGGCTATAAACCTGTTGCCATCTATATTACTGTTACGGATCACCCTGTATATTTATTTATTTATATAAATAACCTACAAACAGGTCAAGGCCTAAACGTCAGGCAAGAATTCTGAGAAGCGGTGTCTGCTTGCTGAACAACGAGTAACTACGCAAAGTTTCTAGAGAACGCGAGAAGCACTGGGGCTTCAGCCACGCAGTGTATATAAACGAGTGAGTGAAGCGATCAGGCAATCAGTCAATGGTGAGTCGTGCAATCAAGTGGATCAGTGATATAAATAGTTCCGCGATATAAATACACCTGATAAAATAAATATTAGTATAGTCAATTGTATATAATTAAGTGTTAATTACCGTTTAGTTATTGTTTACTTGTTAGAACTGACTTTTCGTTGTTGCATTTATTGTTATTGTATTTTTAATTATTGTAAATAAATATTTATTCCGCCAACTTAGAAAACAGTTTTGTAACATTACGTTTCTCATGTGCCCATCTCCATTATGTCAATCTATTGGTCTATTTGTACACTGAGCTACTTACCGATAATAGCTTCTATCGTTATGCAGCTAGCATCAATCTCTCTTGCAAATTCTCGAACTGCTTGGTTTGGATCTTCATATGTATGAGGATCAATGTAAGTTCTCGATGAACCACCGACAGCTGTAAAAAGTGGAGTAGTCACTGTGGAAACAGAAAATTATGGATTAAAAACAGTATTCGATTAACTTAAAGAAAACATTTGAACACTTAAAACGCATGCGATAACATTGCCAAATTTTTCGCACACATTTTTTTTTGTTTAAAAAAATAAATAAAATCAAATGATATAAATAAAATAATTTAAAACATAAAAAGCTCACATGCAAACTTAATATAAAAATAAAACAAATTCATGAATATAAAATATAATATATAATTACCATTAGTATGAGTTGGTACAATGGGTGGATTATCCATATTATGCAGAACTAAAAACAATAAAACAAAAACAAATGACAACTAATGACAAGCAACAGTTAGCACAATGATAAAATTTAACATTTGATAAAGGCCAAACTAAACACTGATCTAAAATACAGCTACAACAATCAAATCATATCATTTCGAATTCGTTTTTAAGTGTATTATTTTTTTATGTATAGACGTTCACTTGTTAGGATTCGTTCAATCAATTTATTTACAGCTCCCGGAAAAGCAATCGATATTTTAGTATTAATTCCGTGAAATTATTTTAATAAGTTCAAAAACAATTGGATAGGAGTTAAGATTTTAATAAAGATCTTCCAATTTTATTAAAAAAAAACGCAAGGTCCAAATTATTTTTGTCAAACAGCAAACAGTTATTGAACTAATGGAAAATATCACGCTAAATCCAAAAGTCTGTTGTTCTGATATTCCTTCTTATTAAAAAAAGTTAATTATATATTAAATGTAGGTAATACTTAAAAAAAACAGTTATTTCGAAATGATATTTCTTTCATACAAACAAAAACTACAACAGAAGAGCAAAAAATACACATAAATCTAGCAAACAAATGAATAAAGATAGTTTTTTTTAATCACATGACGAGACTTACTGTAGGTTACTACCAATCCTAGATTTTAGGTAACGGCGTGAAAAAAATATGATACACGTGTAAATTAGATTTACAAAATGGATTTCTAAAGTGACTGGACCTGTTTGTTAATTAAAAATAGTGCCAGGGTATTGAGAATTCAGTTTTCTCAAAGTAAGTACTAAGAAGAGATATAAGAATACAGTACATATAGACACAATACTATAAGAATGACACCGAGACGTCATCACTCGACAACGGCTATTGTTCCGTAATAACGCAACGGCTCCAACAATACAAAATACCCGCCGTTTATTGTAAAAACCGATAGAGAGCAGCAAAGAGGGTAACGGTTGTCAAGCAGACAGTCCCAGCGTTGCCAACTTAGTGGGATTCCCACTAGATCTGGTGGAATCAGCTACCTACTTAGTGACTAAAATTTGTCATCTAGTGGCAGTGGGATTTCTGGTGGTATTGTGAAATTTTCTGGTGAGATCTGGTGATATTGCAGTATTTTCAATTATTCGTTTGGTATAACACTGAAATTTGAAACTAATGACCCATTAGAGACGCGACAACTGAGTACTGACAACTTGAATTTCAATCAAGAAATAATGTAATTGTTTAAGCAATTTTTTTTCTGATTTTTTATAAGTATAAAATTAGTCACCTTCAAGGAATTTCAATACACACTTTATGACAAATTTACCATCAATATTATGGATCTGGAAAGAAAAATAATGTATTTTTATATAGAAATTGCGACTTGAAACATTATGTTCAAGAAATGTTAATAATTATTTAGAAATTTTAAATTGGTCAGTTTTAGTGGTTTTCAATCTGTCATCTGGTGGGAGCCACTTCTGATCGTTGGCAACACTGGACAGTCCGTTGCTAAGTATGGGCGCCAATAGGCTGATGACGTCACTGTGTCGTTCTAAGAGTAATCGGGCTATATAATATTTATACCTATTAATTATTGGAAATTGCAATCATAATATCTTCCCAGAAATTTCAGGGAATACACTGGTTTATAATAATATTTTCATTAAAATTTTGTAGATAATCGGTAGAATTTGGATCGGAAAAGGCTTTTTCTTTCTAACCTCGAAATATTTGAACAAAATGATTAGAAATTATTCTGACAGCTAAAACGTCATCATTTTGTTCAAGTTCCATGGCTATCGCTATCTGTTTTAAGGTGCATTTTCATGTGACGCTCGACGCTGGCTTCTAGCGTCAAATGTGGTCACGTGACATAAACGCCATATTGAAAAAAATGTAGCGTCAAAGCTAAACATTGTTTAGCTTTTACGCTGGCGTCATTAGTTGTCTCTGGTCATTAATGATACGAGTTTTCTACAGCTAGGTACTGAGTTGTGCATCAAGTATCAACACACAGGCTTGCTAAAGAATTGCTTTATGTTGCTACTAGGGGGTTGATTCTACGAATTTAACCCATTGATTTTATTACTTCGAAAGTACCTATTTATTAAGGAAAATACTATCACCTGATGGTTTTTCGATGGTTAATTAAAATTCCCGTCTCACTTAGAACAAAACAATTTTTTTTTATTGAATACTAAAAACATTAAAATTTCTCAAGATACAATTTATTTTTTTCTCATATTCTGGTAGTGCATATAATTACCTATAAAAAAGTAAGCATAGTTATATTTTTAATTTTTATTCCTTATAATTCGTGTACTTTCGCCGGTTATTTAAGTCAAAAATATGGGAATTTCATTTTTGATAATCGTATTCAGACATTGTTTTTTCTGTTAATAAATTTGCAAAGAGCTTATTTATTAATTATTATAACAAATTCACCAGGTTTTGATTTATGGATGTCTTTATTTGACGCTCTCTTTACAAGTTTACAAGTGTCAAAACCTTGCTGTCTGTTGACGCTAAAATTTGACGCTACAGTTTTTCAAGATGGCGTTTATGTCACGTGACCACATTTGACGCTAGACGCCAGCGTCTAGCGTCACATGAAAATGCACCTTTAGAGGTAATTTCGACATTTTCATATCAAATTTCTGCCGTTACAAAGCATGCAAAATTAATTTTGTTTAATGATTTAGATGCAGAATTTTATGTTCTAAAACTTTTATTCGAAGATATTTTTCCTAAAATAATTAAGGAAGCAAGAAATCGCAAAAGTTTGATTTTACGGGTTAAATCTTTATTACTCGCAAAGCAATTCAGCACCCTGTATACCTAGCGATATTATACAATATAAAATCTTCAACAGTGAAACACGTAATCAGAGCTAGTGTAACTAGTGTCTCTGAAGTGTGCGTTTACAGTGGATGTTTTTTATTGCAATTTCCAATAGTGTTTCTGGTGGCATGCCGCAGAGTTTGTTGAAATCGGTGATACACAGGATTTATACAAAAATATGTAAGTTAATTCCCTTATTTTTCCAAATATGTGATAAAAACCATATTGTTTTATCTAACACTACCGCGAAATCACAAAGATCTAAGTCGACATTGTATAAAAAATAGTACCGTAGTTTTTTTCTTATCTATTTTTATGGGTCAATTCAAAGACGGCCGGGTTCGTTATTTTAGCACTAATAAATAATAGTGATAGGTCGTTTTGTTGAATACATTATAACAGATCGAGAAAATATTGCAATATTAGCTTCATCTGTCAAACTAATTTTGAGGTTATAAAATTCCTAGCATCAAATACAAAGCGCTTAAAATGCTCGAGCAGTTATGACGTCACGTTCGTTTAGTTTAGTACATCGTTCAGTACACATAGCGCTAGTGTCGTTATATGTATTTGAATTTGTGTGTAAAGCTTGTATGAACAACCAACAAACTCTGCAGAGTTATAAATCTAGCACTTTCACAAGGGTACAATTATTGCATGCATTATTTCTGTTAGTGCTCTAAATATTTATAGTCAGGATTCAGGGGTCACAAAACATTTTATTTAAATAACAAAAAACAATTTTTTTTTCAATACATACCATCACCATTTCTGTATTCCAACGTATCACAGTCGCTCGGTTGTTTCTTATTACAGTCATCGTTTCCTCTTGAACGTAGAAATAGGACGGCCATTATAATAATTATAACTAACAAAACCACAACAGCTACTGTCGCGCCAGCGATTATTCTAACTTGCATATTGTCTTCGTCGCCTACGTATGCTGTTACGAAAACAATCGGTTTTAAATCGGTATTACAAAACAATAATTTTAACTAATAATATAGAAAATACTATAACGACATTTATGTATTCGTTGCATCAATAATGGTTTACTATCGAAAAAATTAAATAGCGTATTCGTAAACAGAACTTGTTCACTAGCTTATTGTTTTATGTGCTTGTTGGCGTTGGACATACTGTAATGTTCAACGCCAGCAATAAATTGATACATGTGATGCCATCTGAAGTACTCGTATGTAAGCCTTCTAGAAGCATGGTATATGATCGATAATTAAACAGTATACCAAAGTTTAAACGGTAAAATATTAAAAAACAAATGATTCCACTGCAATAAAAATTAATGCTGAATAAATAAAACATTTGGTAAGTTATGAATTATGAAAAATAATTTAAAAAAAAATGTAAATTTTTACCTGGACCAAGAACTTGTCCTGTAGTTTTATAAATTACAGGAGTGTATTCCCCCCAACCGTGAGCTGTTTTAGCTCTAACTTGAATACCATACTCAGTTTTTTGTTGTAATCCATTAATTGTAAATTGTAAGTCTTTCGTTAAGTAGTTCGATGCGTTTGCATTTTCTGTATCTCTGGCGAAATATTTCACTTCGTAAACTTCAACTAAATCTGATTGGTCGATCAAATCTTGATCATTGTTTATAACCGGTGCGTCCCATGCAATTGTTATTTCTTGTGATTTAACACTAAGTATTCTGACATTGGTAACACTGCTTACAACACTCGCTTCAGTAGTAACAGTTATGTCCGTGAAATCGCTACTTGTTTTGCCGGCCATTTTTGATACGCCATTTTCGGCGAATACTTGGAAACGGTATGTTGTCACCGCATTTAAACCGCTTATTGTTACTCTTGTGTCATTGAACGAATCCTAACAATTAAAGAAGTTATTAGAAAACAATTGAAAGTAATTTTTTGTTGACATACAATTGAGAATTGAGGTTAAATTTGCGAAACAAAAAGTGAGAAAATGGCGGACAGTTAACAGCTGATGGATTATGATACTGTAAAGGTGAAATCATGGCGGACGATTAACAGCTGATTGCGTATTTAAAACTACGGAAAAAATACTAAAAAATGATGGTAAAAACGAAAAAAACAAAATATCTGTTTCAAACATGGCGACTCTGTTCATGATAGAAATAAAAATAGGCTTATATAAAATAGAAAACTTGGATGTCTCGAGTCTCGACCATATGCGAACTTCAAGTTAAATTGGTATTGATCAAATAGCTTATCGTTTGATCAAATAATTTCAAATTGCATCTACTTACGGTACTTGGAATGTACTGAACTCCCAAATTGCACGCGTCACACTGGATTCTGTACATTATATCACTTCGTCCTCCTAAATGTTGGGGCGGGTTCCAACTTAAAATTACTGTTGATTGGTCAACAAAATTGACTGTGAGATTCTGAGGAGCACTCGGAGGTTCTGAAAAATTATTTTATTAGTCAATTTCAAACAAACAAAATTTATTGTTGAAATATATATATGGTTTTTTTTGTCTGTCTGTTTGTCTGTTATTTTTATGTGTTTATATTCAGACAAGATAACCGATCGAAGAATCCATTGTCTTAATCTGTGACGAGGTCTAACTTAAACAATATTTTAATGAACTTACGTGTACAAGACATGCTCTTTGGATCTTTTGGAGCTCTGTAATAACCCGGATTACATCGACACTCGCTCAAACCATGGTCGTTAGCTTTAGAATGATTTGGACATGGCTCACACATTCCATCGCCTGTTTCAGCTTTATATTTACCATGCGGACATACTGAAAAAATAAATAAAAATAAATATACAATAATTTCATTGTTGAAGCTTTTATCAAACGGAATAGTAGATTGTATATCTAGTTGCGTAATGACGTAACTTACACAGGAGTAAGTGACATGTTAAAACGAGCGATAGCTAACAGTCACACGAGTCATAATATCATTACGCACTAGATATATATAGCATTTTTTGCCATACCCACTATAAAATAGCTGCTTTCAGTATTTTCAAAAATTTTTGATTATTCATTTGTGTCGCCAACTTCACTTCTATAGTAGGCCGAGAGTAGCTGTTAGTAGGTAATAGCGAACGGATCAGGACGAATAAATATAGATCACTATGGAAATGGTTTGCTTTCTCACACTAGTGTGGGAAAGATACGTTCTCGCACATCGACCTGTCAAGTCACCTTCCATGCATACATGCATGTAAAAAGCAGCTATTTTATTGTGGGTATGGCTAAAATATAATTGAAGACAGTGTGGTCAAGTGGTTAGCGTCGCGGCCTCTGGATCAGACTGTCCTGGGTTCGAATCCCGCCTCCGCTCATGGATGTTTTGTGATGTCATTGAGTTTTAAGTTTATATGTTATTTGATGTAATTAAGACGCTAATGACCTAAGTTGTCGACGCATCTATAATTTACAATAAATAAATAAAATATGATTGGCGTACCGTTACACATTTGTTTTTCGAAATCCGGTTCGAAACCCGGCTTGCACTTGCAACCACCGGTCGGAAGTGTCCATTTTCCATCACCTTTGCATAAGTAAGTTGGAGCTGAGTTATCAACGATCTCTGCATTATCGACGCATGTACCTGTAGCTTGTTCTATAAGCGTCACTTCGCGGCCAGTCGGTGTTGCCGGAAATCTCGCGAAGTTTACAGTCACTGCTGGACATGTTATGTAGTACACCTAAAAATACAAATCACAATTAATAATATTTTAGAGGTGGTACAAACTGTTATTTTTTAATAACAGTTCCGTTCCGTTCCTGTTCCGCTTACGGAACAGTTCCAAAAACCTGTTACTTTTTAACAGTTCCAACGTTGGAACCTTGACAATCTCGGAATAGCTTGTAACATGCAACGTATAAAAATTTGAAATTATGAAGTGTATATTATTTGTATTTTTTCGTGAATTAATTCTATTATTCAAGTTTCATAATTTAAGGTACCTAATTATTAAAAAAAACAAAATAAATTTGTCGACAATATATTAAAAATATACTTTTACAGAAAATCAATAGCGAAAAATGGATTTTACCATTAAATAAAAAGCGTTATTTAATAAGGCGCGATGTCGTGTGCGACGCATGTTAATGTGATGGTGTGATACTAAAATCGACTTTACGTACAATGTACGCTAGCCGTATAGGTGACAAGCAAAACTGTTGCAGTTTGCAACGTAGGTACAAATGTACAATTGACAACGGGAACGGAGAATGTTTCTTTTATGCAGAAGAACGCCCGTTTTGTTACTCGGAACAGTCGAAGCATTGGAACAACCCGGAACAGGTATTTTATTAAACTGACAACTGTTCCAATCTGTTCCTCGTTCGAAACTGTTCCAAAATAACTGTTCCTAGTATTTTGTATCATCTCTATAATATTTGTATAAGAAGTATTAGAAATACCTTGTATTTTTTGGTGTTCGTCTTGTGACTTCATGTGTTGTTTAACACGACGCGTTTCAGTAACGAGTTGCCATCTTCAGGTGTAGTTAATAAAAAAATAATTAACCACACGTGTGGTTAATTTTTTTTAAATTATAATTAACTACACCTGAAGATGGCAACTCGTTGCTGAAACGCGTCGTGTTAAACAACACATGAAGTCACAAGACGGACACCAAAAAATACAAGGTATTTCTAATACTTCTTATTATTCATATAGTGACTTGGAGACCTAACACTATAAAAATGTATCAATAATATTTGGTCCGAACTGAATCGGCGGGCACCAGAACAAATGCCTAGTGGGCCGCTAAAAAAAGAGAAACTTTATTTTATCAGAATGCAGGCCTGTATAAAATTGACGGACAACAGACCCGACGAATGGGAGGAGATACGAAGTGATTTACGTCGGGCCCGAACATTTTTAAGGGACAGATTTTCAGACAGCCTATGGTTTTCGCAATTTTCTTTTTTATTTTCGCAAAAATGATTTCAACTCTTGAAAACATCCCCCTGAGCTCAGATTTTCTCTTCACAGATCTGGTGAGCTAATTTCGGTGGACTGATGCCGTCAAAAATAAATAAAAACAATTTTTTTGGGACTCATTTTTGGTTTAAAGAAACTAAACTGAAGGCTGGACCTGGTAGTCAGGCCCGAATTTCTGCCTACGCCAACAAGGCACCGGCCTAGGGGCCCAGCCGCCAAGGGGGCCCAGGCCAGGGCGGATGGAAATTATAAAAAAAGTCCAAAAATGTTCTAGTTAATTTTTTTCATTCTTTTCACATTTTTTTTTGGCTTAGGGCTCCCCAACTGGCAAGTGCCTAGGGGCCCTAGGCCTCTAGCTCCGGGCCTGTCGGTAGCTAAAATACGTCCAGTCTCAACGTATAATAGAAGATAATATAGCAAAAAGCTTTGATAAGAAATTTAGATGAATGTATGTAATTAGTGAATGTTTGCAAACAAATGCCAACTTTTAATGTACCTACAGAATATGTACTGACGTTGCGACGTACCTTTATTGCGAGAAGTGAAATGCAGGCGCCCTGATCTCTGAATGCAAAGTAAACTCCTTTCTTCGTAACAGGAATGCTTTTCACCTCGGTGTTAATTATAACTTCTGTATTGGTGTTAAATCTACCTTCGCCAGCAGCAATTCTCCCTGTTATAAATAATAATTGTTAATGTTTTGCGTCATGTTACATTTAAATACTATACGTAAGTAGTTGTATTGTTTTTATATTTTGCTGGTAAATCGTAAATTTTTAAATAGTTACCTATTAATTTATAACTTTCTGGTTCCCACGGTGGTGGTTCTCTTGTCGCAGCATCGAATTCGTAATATAATAAACTGAACGTCTCCTTGCACGACAAAGCGTTACCTATGAAAACAATAGAGAGTGTACAATTAACAAATGAACGTAAAACAAGCTGAAGAAAGGTGTACAATTATTAACAAATACACATGAAAACATCTGAAAAAGGTGTACAAATTCTTAACAAATGATTGTGAAACAATCTGAAGAAAGTATACAATTTTAGCAAACTACATAATATGAAAAATATATTTAATTATTAACAAAAGAGCGTGAAACAATCTAAAGGAAAAATACGATTAACAAAAGAATGGTGATAAACAAGTGATGGAAATTTGATGAACGTAAAAAAATCTTAATTGAGAGTATGATCTTAACAAAATAAGAATGTGTTAAAGATTTTGTAACAAACAAAAAAATATACGTGCCTGGGAAGAGACTGCAGTCTCTGATGGTGAATTTAATTTCGATGTAAATGCGATTGGCCAAACCACGCTCGATGAATGGTGTCCACAACCAATTGTTAACATTGTGGTATGCCACGTCGCATACCACGTACGAACGCCAATTGATGCCAGCTTCGAAGTTCGTAAATGATTCTTCTACCCACTGAAACAAACGAAAAAAAATATATAAAATAACAATTTCAAATCTGTGCAAAAAGAAGCAATAATAAGAGTTACCGTGTACCTAATTGTCTTTTGTTTTATTAACTTTTATTAGTTTCTACATAATATTATAGCACAGATGACATATAATACAGATAATAATTTGTGGCTGTGCTAACGAGCGACTCACCTTTTGAAAGTTAGATTTGACCGTCGCATCTGTTAGCAGAATTCAAAAGCTTGAAATAAATATGTGCGAGTTATAGTTGATTCAAAACATAAGAGTGGTTCTGATCCTACACACTTAAAATAATCTCAATTCTATTAAAATGCATATGTCGCTTTAGTCGCGGGATAATGTATTCTTTTGCTGGCATTTATGAAACATTCCCCCTAATTTAAACTTCACTAAATTATAGAACGAGAAAAAATTACCATGCCTATTATAATTACTTATATTAAAAATTTTTGTTGACACATCATTTTATTAGTAACTATTTTTGCCACTAGGTGCCAGTAATGGATATTATCTATAAATACCAAAGGTTTAGTACTTTATTTTGTTTATGTTTTTAGTTCCATAAAATGACACAAATCATTCAATAAAGGCGCTCGTAAGACGGTCGTTTTCTCCCGTAAGGCAAGACCCCCCTGATTATAGTAAAAAATGTGTTATCGTGTATTTCAATATTCAGCACATTTCCTAAGCGCTGTATTACTGCGCCAATATAACTATGCATGACAAAAGCGATTTATTATCATAATCGGTAAAAAAAATATGGTACACATTTTTAACTTTTCATAAGAGTATTCTTTAAAAAAAGTGCGCTGAAAATAACTCATTTCCATGCATTCACCCCCCAGGGGGGACACTGGAATGTGGTTGCTATCGCAAATTGCATTCCAATGTTCTTTGGAAATTAGCGCTCCCAGGGACCCGAACTCGTACCAGTCGGTTTGTGTATGCCGGCTGGCGGATTCTAATACACAAATGGATTATATGTTGTGTTAAAGACGCTAATGACCTGAGTTGTCGACGCGTCTATAATCTACAATTAATTAAAAAATTCCATGCATTCACGTCAACAGATAGTTTTGTAACCGTTTAAATTATTTTACAGTAAAATTTATATTTCAGCCAGCATGCACCTGTCAGTGAAGAGTAATTTTGATTTGTAACTTACAAAATGCAGGTGACATTTTTATGACAGTACAACCCTTATATTAATAAAAATAGTCACCCTCATATTATTAGCCAGACAATCTTATTTATATTCATATCGTGTCATACATTTTTTGCGTACTGCTGCTGTCTCATGTACCTTCCTTTCATACATCTGTTCATGTGAACTATAATTTCAGGGTTGAACAACCATTTTTAGTGTTCCGTACCAAAATTGGAAAAACGGAACACTTATGGCCTCACTCCGGTGTCTGTCCGTCTATCTGTCTGCACACAAGCTCCCAGAGCCAAACTGTACAAGCCAGAGACTCGAAATTTGGATTAGTTAAAGTTTGTTGTGGCCCAATGCTGTGGTTTAGATATAGATAAATAATTCGGATAATAATGGGGGTCAAACAGGTTATGAAAAAATGAAAAAAATTCAGTCTAATGAAAGCTAGTGACCGATAGAAAACAGTAATATATAAAAAAAATTATTTAGTTTTTGCTATTTTTATAAGTAGGTATAAGGAATAAAAAATATTAAATCACTTCATTATATTTTTTAAACAAGCGAATAAGTACTTAGTCGTTTTGAGTAGTTTTTTTAAAATTTGTATTTAAATTTATTAGTATACCACGATTTTACCTACTTCGTATTTAAAAGATTCCAGGGCAATAGCGCTGACATGTGTAAGCGGGTATAGGCAAGCTTAGGGGCCCCGCCAATGAGGGTGCCCCGGGCCGGGGGAACTCGGATCTGTACGTCGTATTCCAAGTCGTACCTACTTCATGTGGGTTTGCTTAGGAGCTCTAAGGTGCTCTTGCCCCGCCCAGTTCCATTTTTACCATAAGGGCACGTGGGGCACGAGTCCAGGGCCCCCGGCCTGATAGGAACCCCGAAAAAGAACTAATCATAATAACCAATAAAGTCACTAAACAAAAGTACGTTATGATGTTTTCTTTCACGTTTCTTTTTTGGCTTTTTAAAAGGATCCTCAAACTCTGTGTCCCCAAGGGTCCCTGCATGGCCTCGCCACTGTTCCAGGGAAAATATGGTAGGACATTCTCTAATATTATAGGCCCTGCAGGCTTTTTCTCTAGTTTCCAGCAACTTGAATGCATAGCACATTATTATTTCTATTATAATTTCAATTTCCATTAAATAAATAAAAACGTTTCTTATAATTGTTACATCCTTAAAAGCTTCTCTTCGCATTGTAACAAAAGCCTCGAGTGATCTGATTTTCTATTAACAGTTGTAGTAATAATAATCCGTTATACAGAATACCCCATTGCGGTTTCCCTCCATGACGTCATTTATCCCACCCCTGTGCTGCCATCTCGTTTATACATATGTACATTACACTGCACTACAAAGGCACTATCTCTCAGAGTAACTAAACAGTAAACGCAGTACATGAATAGTACAGCAAAACTTAAAGTTACTTTAAACATTTAAAGGGGTTTGAAAATAGCCGAGATCCGCAGGCCCGGATTTCTGCCTAGGCCAACAAGGCACCGGCCGAGGGACCCAGCCGCCGAGGGGGCCCCGGCCAGGGCGAAGATGGCAATTAAAGAAAAAAAAGCCCAAAAATTTTGTAAGATAACCCAATTGGCGACTTTTTTTTTGCTAGGTTTCCATCCAATTCCATTTTTTCCCCTTTTTTTGGGCTTGCGGGGCCCAACTGTCAACTGCCTAGGGGCCCTGAGTCTTTAAGTCCGACCCTGGAGGTCCTTGGAATGTCGTTGTTTATATGACGTTACTGTTCAGAGGGGCAGGCCCGGACTTAAAGACCCAGGGCCACTAGGCACTTGACAGTTGGGCCCCGCAAGCCCAAAAAAGGGGAAAAAAATGACATTGGATGGAAATTTAGCAAAAAAAGTCGCCAATTGGGTTATCTTACAAAATTTTTGGGCTTTTTTTTCTTTAATTTCCATCTCCGCCCTTGCAAACATGTTGGCAGTGTTCCGTTAGCATCATAGACAGTCTATGGTTAGCATCATGCTCATAGTACGGTGGTATTTTCCAAGCATGTTTCTTCGAACTCTTTTTGATTGTCTTTACAGATCTGCTCTCCAACGTTTAGTATTTTTTCGTATCGTTGATTTTGAGGCACCCAATTAAATAATATCTATTTGGCCATGTTATCTTTCTCTCTAAATGCTTGAAGTGACTTTGGTTTACAATAATACGCTGTGGTACGACTACAGAGTTTCACCCGCACCCACGTAGGGTTGGGAAAACATTAATTTACGCACCAGAAACCGATAACGGTGGGCATATTTTAATCAAGTATCGTTAATGTTACACATGTGGCATTTGTCACACACCTAATATCAAATGTTTCATATTTGGCAAATATCTTGTAGTGTAAATTTGAAAAATTGGCAAATGTTTGCTATTTGCCAAACATCAAATGTTTCCCGTCTGTTGTCGGTAAATTATCGCACATCAATGTTGGCCAATGTTTGTTAAAACAAAGAACTCGTACCAGATATACACAAGTTTGCCAAATAGGCATATGTGTAGACCTCGCGCGGCGAAAGATGAAGCCACCGCGTCATAGTAACGTGAATGCATTGCGCCCGCCTTCTAGCTTGCTATTGGTTGTTTATTGTCATGAATAGCAGTTTGCCAAAATTGTACCTAACGTCATAAAACCCAATGTGCAGTTTTGTGTACATGGCACTGTCTGCGGACAAGCAGGCGTTCACTAGCATATTATTGATGACGTGCCTGGCTTCATCTTTCACCGCGGGCACTCTAATCAATAAACATATATTTGTGGTTTCAATGTTGGCAAATAGTTCGTCAAATGCCAAACATCAGATGCTAATGACCTCAGAAATCGAGCGTCTATAATTTACAATTCAATTCAAATGCCAAACATTTGGTATTTGTCACTATATGCGCCATCTCTGGTGTAAGTGAACAAAGCTGTATAAACGCCATCCGGTAAACAGTGAATCTATATAGTCAGCGATCTGGAACGCAACTTTGTACTGTTTGACAAGAGAAAGAACGTCGGTCTAAACGAACGACTTGTAGCTGATTCTGACAATATTTGTTAAAACGCTCGCGTCAGACTGTGAACACCTTTTCCGCCTATTCCCTACTACACCGACTTTCTTTCCTTGGTTGGACAGTAAGCGGGCAAAGCTTATACAGATTGTGTCAAATTAAACCTGTGCATAGGGCATTCTGTGTGTAAGACAGAGATCGATACATAAAGCAATAAGTAAGAATGAGATAAATGGTCGCTTAGGATGTTACGTGGTTACTGTAAATAAATAATATTTATACAACCTAATAGCGTCATCTTTGTTTTTTCGCTCCTTCTATGCTGTAAAAATGCAAATCTTTTATCAGTTTAATTTACAGTAACCACGTAACATCTTATTAGCGATCATTTATCTCATTCTTACTTATTGCTTTATGTATCAATCTCTGTCTTACACACAGAATGCCCTATGCACAGGTTTAGTTTTTTACAGTTCGACAGGCGAGTTAAATTTATAGCGACAAGTATATTTGGTGCATCCTTGGACGGTGCATACCTCCGGGTGATGTTAGCGAGCGACCTAACAACCGCCCCGCACCCTCTGATAATACACCTAAGGGCCAACTTTTATTAACCCCCTCGCATTTGTAAATTGTAATACAGGACACGTAACGTGCGTACAGACAGCACCAATTTAACTTCATATTCTGTAAATATTGCCTTTTTTACTTCCCACCTCTACTATGGTAGGGAAGTAATGGATTCAGTCCGAAAACAATATTTCGAGATTTTAACAGATTTTCACGTTTTGAGACCCTAGCAATCGTTTAAGATCATTTTCTGACTGATGTCTGTATGTGTGTGTGTATGTGTGTATGTGTGTATGTGTGTGTGTGTGTATGTGGTCAATTTTTCGCCTTCGATATCTTAAGAACGGAACAACATACGGGCATGCCGATTGTTCTGTTGTGTTTATCAGCCTTTAACTTAGATCTGATTAGATTTTGAGTCAAATCGGTTCAGTGGATCCTGAGATATTCAAAAAAACGTCCTCAATGTCACGTATTAACATAGGTAAAAAAAAATATAAATGAATTCTAGATGTTATAATATGAAAAAAATGTAAATATTTTTTTTCTCTAAAATGTATAGTTTTCGAGAAAAAAAATATTTTACTAAAAAAAATAAAAATTGTACGTAAATCAAGGTAACCATGATTTTTGCTATATTAAGCTAGCCATCAATAGATCACCAAACAAAAAAGAGGGCCATGCTTTTTTCAAAGAATAAAAATTAAATTGTGTTTTAAAGACCACCAACAGCTAAGGTTATTTGGGCCTAGTCAAAGAATAAAAAAAAGAGTGTTTATTTTTTGCAAATATTTACTAGGTGGGAAGTATAGGACTGGTCATCAGTCGAATTTTTTCCCTTTAGTTTTTATTTCTTATATTTTGTATACGTTATCTACCTACGTAGTAATATTCTATACGTACCGTGTACTTATCTCAATTTGTATATAGTATACAGGGTGAGTTCGACCACCCGTATCAGTCGTTTTTTTCGAAAACGGTTAGTCGTAGAGAGTTGTGTCAAAAATTTGTATTATAAAAGCCCTAATAAAGAATCGAATGGTGATAATTTTTTTTCCGGGAAGGTTGGCTTCCCTATTAGTTTGCTCCAGAATGTCCAGAACTCCGGAATTTTATAATGTAACGATAGGTCGAAAGTGGTATTGTTGAAAAGATCTTTAAAAAATTAGCAAGTTTTGTACGGATTTTTTTTTATTACTGCCACATATTTGTTTGAAATTACTAAATTAAAATGTCATAATAACGAACTTTTTAAAAGTCCGCATTTAAAATCTAGTTACCTATCTATCGATCATTAAACACTGAAGAAGTACACTCACAGTATAACCAGAAGAGCTCAGTAGTATGTATTAAAGAGTAAATGGAAGACAGTTTGAACACTTGTGACAATGTCTAAGGTTGCTAGATTTTTAATGCTTATTATGAGTAGAAAATGCTTACAAAAGCTGTTTTCTGTACGATAAACGGTTCCGGAGATATTCGCAAAAACGAAATTTTTTTTTCAATTTCAACACCCTGTATCTCTAAAATGGTGCATTTTAGAGGATAAGTTAATAGAAACTTTTTTTCATATTTTTGGACGAGCTATCACATCCTGAAGTTCTGACCATATATTATGAAACACCCTGTATAGTATGTGCGCACATATTATGATAGATCACTAGTTTGTTCCTTAGGAGCACGAAAAAAAGAAGAAATTTGCCTTTGTACGTTTTGCAAAAAAGTATTCAAATGGAGTTCTCAATGTTAATCAGTGCCGAATCCAGGACCGGACCGAGGGGGGTTGTGATAACCCCCCAAAGTAATCGGCAAAATTAAGTCGCCTCATTCCTCTACGACCTTCTTAGTCGGTGGTTTGTAGATCTACACTTAGTCGGTGGTTTGTAGATCTACATCCCCCCCATCTAAACTCCCTTCGGTCCGGCCCTGGCTGTATCTAAAAGCCCCTGGCAAAAGGAGGACGTTTTTGATAGTCCTAGTAAACGTGTTTTGAGGAAAACCAAACTTGTTCATATTTGATTTTTACCAATTTTCAGGAACATCGTAAACTGAACTAAAAATTATAAGAGACAAAGAGTTTAGTATGTGCTGAAGATGAGAGCTTAGCTCTTGAAATGTACATTCACGAATAAAATTATTGTGGTAAGAAGTGTCTAAACTATTGTTTTATTTTGTTTAAAAACAGAGTGCTCTTAATATTCCTAATAGACAAAATCTATTGATTTTTAGATTTCCCATTACTGCATGTGTTCTCAATTTTAGAATTTATTGAATGATAAAAAGATATAAATACACTGTTAGTATTAAGAGTGCCGTGATTGGTCTATTTCCGGGGTGCCAATTTTCTCCAAATTTTGTAGGATTATAGCTTTTCATGAGTGACAAACGAGTTCCAAAATTTAAGGTCGTATCTAAAACGGTTCTGCCAATATAAAAAAAAATAAATCGTGAAACCCCTAGCTAAAGAGCTATATATCTCCGAAAGGGTGCACTTTTATATATTTGGGTTCTATCGGCCTAATATTTCTCTGCGAGTTTACTGTAAAGCGTTGTCGGTTGTTTTTAGAGACATATATCAGAAGTGGGATATACGGGTATATCCCACTTCTGATATATGTTTTATTTCTTGAATCAGAGCTTGAGAATGGTCGAGCGTGTAGCAATGCTGTTGTTTACATGGCGTTGCTCCATTACAAGTCTCCAGTTCCCGGGTTCTAGCCCGAGAGCTGATAAAAGTGGCAATTGGATTTTCAATTTATTATTAAAAAAAAATATAACGAATTGAAAATATGAATTGGTCCTAGGCCCAAATAACCTTAGCTGTTGGTGGTCTTTAAAACACACAATTTCTTAAATCATTTTGTATGATATTAGATGGGCGAATGAATTTTCAGAATTTTTGTATGTCTGTCCGTTTGTATGACAAACAGACAGTATGTGAAGACCGTGTAACAAATAAACAATAACATAATTTCTCTGTGTTTGAAAATTTAATTATCAATAGATGTACAGAATAACAGTCACATTGAAAAATGCAACGATGCATTCTGTCAACTTTGACCCGAGAAAAACAAGAAATAGATAGATAAAACATTCCGCAACACTTCCGAGGAATTTGCAACTGTTGCACTTGTTTCTTAGAAACACGTTTTTCGCATTACGCATGACAAGACGTAGAATAATTTGTATTTATTTCAAGACATTCGGTTGTGACTAAAGCAAATTTTATTAATAAGACAAAAAGCCGCAAAGCTATACAATATGTCTGTATAAGAAAAAAACTTTTTAACAAAAAAAAAACCTCCTTCAAAAAGCCACTAAAAAGAGGAAAATAATGAAATTTTGAGGTCTGCGCCAATTTAATAAAATATGAAGTCGATTAAAAAGTATAGTATAGTGATTAATATGTTCTTTTTAACCAACTTCATATTTTATTAAATTGGCGCAGACCTCAAAATTTCATTATTTTCCTCTTTTTAGTGGCTTTTTGAAGGTTTTTTTTTGTTAAAAAGTTTTTTTATTTTTTACTTTTTAGTGTCAAAAAGTGACATTTACTTTAAAGGAATCACACGCCGTTACTCACTTTTTTTAAACCGACTTTCTTACGCTGTCTGATGTGTCAAAAAGTGACATTTACCTTAATGAATCACACGCCGTTACTAACTTTTATTAAAATCAGCCGAACTACTAAACCGATTTTGATGAAATTTCTATGGGACCAATCTGAAAGTATATCCTTTCAAATAAAAAAAAAATTTTCCAAATCGGTTTATAAATGACGAAGTTCTGAGATAACAAACATAAAAAAAAAAATACAACCGAATGGAGAACCACCTTCTTTTTTTGAAGTCGGCTAAAAAACATAATTTACAACTACAAACGATAGGTACATAAAATACAGGCTGTCTACCAAATCCAAACGTTGAAATTCTCGGGTTTTTCCCGGTCTTTTTGCTTCAGTTACCAACTATTGCGAATATTTACTAAAAGGCAATTAATAAAAAGCAGGTTTTGCTTGTAGCGCGCGCAATTTGAAATTAATTATTTTTCGCGAGAAACGTCAGCAAGGACCGAAACGTGTTGGCCTTTGGATCAAGCTGTCATGGGTTCGAATCCCACTTCGCTTATGGATGTTTTGTGATGTCTCATGATGATGTTATTTGATGAAGCGTCTATAATCTACAATAAATAAAAATAAAGAGGACTAGCCAACGCAACGTAGCTTTATATGAAGGACTATGAAGCGAAGCGAAGTCGGGCTGGTGGTGTTTATAATATTAGTAGGATTCCGTCAATTAATTATTGACATTATATTAATCTGTATTACGTTTTGTATTTGAATGACTTTCGCATCCACTTTGGCTACGCGAAGAAATAAACTATCTATCTATCTACGCTAAAATGTAAAAAAAGAATTTCAGAGTTACGTTTTGTTACTATCCCACAGGAATTATCCCCCCCCCCGCGAGAAATTTATCAAAATAAAATATAACCTATATCACTCAGGGATAGTGTAGCTTTTTATTAGTAAAAGAATTTGTAGAATCGGTTCAGTAGTTCCAGAGATTATCCCCTACATACAAACTCACAAACAAATTTTACCTCTTTATAATATTAGTATAGGTAACGCGAGAGAAGTCGCGGGTAAAGGCTAGTGCTTGCATAAACTTTTCAATTATTAGTTAACTTCTTGTTTAGTTAATCTTTATTTAACTTGAGAGAAAACAAATCTTATATGAATTAAAAGTTTCGTATCGAGTATTTTCGATACGGTAATATATTATGTAGATAAAACAATTCTCAGGCATATTTGAAATAGGATTCTTTACTAATTAATTTAATTAAAATCTTACTGTTTTCAACAATACAACTGTACTTCGTATCGGCGTAATTAATATTTTCGGTTTAATTTATGTATACAGTCTGTTTTTAAGAATAACAAAATATTTCTACATTATTTTCTAACAACTTGTTTTCTTATAGTAGCTTGTATGTCTAGACTCTAGATGTATAATGAGGTATATTACTAACGAGTAGTGACAGTTTGTTAAAACGAGCGACAGTCACACGACTCATAATATCATTACGCCCGAGATATATAAATGGTAATTTTTGCCATTCCCACTATAAAATACATAGCTGCGTTTCACTTCAAACATTTTCAAAAAATTTGCGTCGCTAACTTCATATTTATAGCAGGTCATGAGTAGGTGTAAAAGCGGGCGGATCAGAGCGAATAAATCATAAATCATTATGGAAACTGTTCATTTTTCACACTAGTGTGTTTTGAAAACACTTTCAACACACCTGCCTCCACTTATGTAAAGTAGCTATTTTATAGTGCGGCTATGGTAAAAAATTTGTTTCGCAATAGTACCTACACAGTACCTACACAAATTTGGTCTGGTCTGACTAAAGTATATGTAGAAAAAAATCTATATTTCGATTAGTTTTTATTGATTGCATTGACTGGGAAAGTTCAACTGTTAGCCATCCAGGAGATGCATTTTACACTATAAGCAAGTTATTATGCGTAACAAAAGAGGACAGTTAATGGCGCATAAAAAATAAACTTTATCTGACAATCATGGTTGACTTCTAACCTCAAACCATAGCTCTTAACCCTTGATGATATTCAACTATTATTTAATAATGACCAATGGAAGGGCAGGCACTGCATGTATAATACATATTATAAGCATATATGTAATGTAAGTTGTAAAATATCTATATTGATTGCTTGCTTAACTGCTTGATAATTATTATTGCCCTGGACGGACGAGAATGGTTCTGAGGGGTTTCCTCCACACCCTTTTTCTAATTCTGATTGATGATATTAATTATTAGCACATAATTGCGTTTGTTGTTACACTGTTAAGGCTAATGAGTCATTTCAATTAAATCCTATCTAGGGTTCGATAGTTTTTCAAAAATCAATACATGATCTGAAAGTTACAGTCCAAAATGGTAATCTTCAGATAAAAAGCCAGAATAAACTTATACCGCCTTCTTTGTCTTGTTCTTATATATATTTTAAAAACTGAATCCCCCATAAAATTGCTCTCTACTTTTGTCAAAAAAAATGATTTAATTCCCTTTATCGCGGCCTCTGAATCAGACTGTCGTGGGTTCGAATCCCACCTCTGCCCATGGATGTTTTGTGATGTTATTTAGTTTTAAGTGATACATATTTGTTGTATTTAAGACGCTAATGACCTAAGTTGTCGACGCGTCTATAAACCACAATAAATAAATAAAGCTTCCCTTTATTTTTGCCTCCTTGTGGTCTTCGATCGAAGACTCTTTTAAATCAATTTTTAGGGTGTTTTAGTAGCGTTTTTGTAGCGTTTTATAGGGGTGTTTTAGTAGCGTTTAGAGGCGTTTTAGTAGCACTTAGGGGCGTTTTAGTAGCGTTTTAGGGGCATTTTGTAGGGTTTTAGTAGCTACTAAAACGCTTCATTAACTTGAATCGTGCCAAGTTTCATCCCAGCAGGAAAAAGTGCAAGGCTGGACCCCTTAGGCCCCCTACTATAGGTCTCATCCCAGAAAAAAATCGTTTTCTTATAGATTTTATAATTTAAAAAATCAATTTTTGAACGTTTCAAAATACTGTAATATTGTAAATATTGTAGATGTTATGATATCCATAGATTTTATTATTAATAATTATTTATTAATTTTTAAAATATTGAGAGGGGAAAAGCAAAAATGTAAATGTATGAAGTATAACTTCGACCGTGCGCTTTTGTGGGTGAGGCACATACCTTTTTTTTCTTTAAATAATTCAAATTTTTTTCTCATTTCGAAATAACATAAATATTTAGTAGTTTTGTTAAATTATACATGACGTAAATGTAATTTTAAAAAATCATGTTACAGACAATAGTAAGCACATAGTAATTTTCAGTTAATTTTCGGTATGTGACTCTTTTAATCACAGTCATATGTACCGGAGATTCCATAATTTAACTGGTTGAGAACGGACATCTTTGAAAATACGTACATTTTAATTGAATTGGACATTACTTTTTTTTTTCTTTGTATATCTGTTTTAATTTTTATCGTCTTTTAAACACCGACTATCAAATGTGATGTTGTTTAATTGGTTTAAGTACTTCACACAGTCGTCTTCCAAAGTCAGGTTTACACTGTAGCACTTTGTAAGTCAGTAACAGTCCCGATCTCGGGATCGAGATTTTCTATAAAAGTAGTATCTTTTAGTTACAGAGATATAAGCTTTTAAAGTTATTTTAATTTTTATACATTTTAAACCGTCATAACTGCTAAACTAAAAGAGTTATAATTATTAATTAATTCAACAATGAATTTAATCCACAAGGCATCCACTAGGTAGTGAATAGTATTTCTTAACATATCAATCATATTATGCCATCATGATTGTTAAACGGCAAACGATTGTTATAAGATATATATTTAAAAGAGTTATATGAACTTACGCTTGGGTCTAAAGGATTTAGCGTAGGTACTTTATTCTATATAAGACACATTAATTTCGAGTAGGTATATTTAAGATTTTTTTATACTTTTCCATATTATCGCAATTCTTCTCATATTTACATGCATGTTTTGTAAATCTGCTACTTTTTTTGACACTAAGTTCGAACCATTACACTTATAGAAAAAAATGTGAGCCGTCGTAGGACGCCTGGCAGATGTGAAACAATTTCATAGTTTGAAACAATGGTTAATGTTCTGTTACTATCGCACAGGAATAACTCCCCCCCGCGAGAAATGTTTCAAAATAAAATAAAGCCTATCTCACTTAGGTATAGTGTAGCTTACTATTAGTGAAAGAATTTTTAGAATCGGTTTAGTAGTTCCAGAGATAAGAATTTATGATTTATTACCTCCCCCCGCGAGAAATTTCCCCACTGCGAAGGTATATTAAAACAGCTTGGAACGCCGACACACTAACACACACGTAAAGTAGCGAGTGTGTAGTGTAGAAGAGTGTGAAGCACGTCGAAAAGAGCCGACGAGACGCGAGGTTGGTCGAATGGCATCACGCGTCTTGCCATCAAAGGGTTTTCACTTCCATCCAAGCGCGCCATTGGATGTTTCACATAAAAAACTACTTTAAATCGATTCCGACGACGCGCGCCCATGACAAGGAATACAATTATTATTTGTGTTTAACGATATTCACGTCATATGTCTGTAGTCTGTACCCGTGATACAGACATGCGACGTTACAAGAAATAAATGTGAATCTAGCTTAAATAAATCTTATGTCATATTATAATAATTATTTAAATTATATAAGCATGATAATCAAAGAATCTTCGAGAAATAATTGTATGGATTTTTTTGAAATGTTTCATTAAAAAGTTTTTAGTTACAATCTCGCATTCTCCTGGTTAACTCGTTTGTTTTTAATAAAACAAGAAAGGCATTTCATTATTAAAATTTTGTCTCTTTAAATATTATTTCTGATACTTAATACATAGTTCGGCAATATAATACATTACTCTCTTATTGTTAACAGCATTATAATACTCGTCTTGTTAATTAATTTTATTTTAATAAAATATATTTTTGTATTCTTGTTTATAAAATACTGCTTATTATTTCTTTTTTGGTCTACGGCTGGGTAGATATGAACGGAACTTGCAGTAATGGGCCCATTCTTGCTTCTTAACTATTTCAACTCTGCAGTTTCCTTATCACTAATTTTCTGGGATTCTATCTCATATCTACCCAGGTAACGTGTAAATTTTAATAACGTTACAAACATACCCATTAGTTTAAGAACTTATTAATTTGCGTATTTTGTATCGTGTGAGTTGGGCTTAAGCCAAACCAGTCGTAATGGCTACTTGCACGGTTAGTTATTATGGGTTGATAGACCTGTAATATTATCATCGTATAGTATAGTTGCTTGTTGCAAGTAGGTATAGTAGGTATCTATCTTGGCACATCAGTCGTTGAGCGCCATACCAACCGTTTTAAATTCCAACTAAGTGATTATGAGTAATTATAACCGCTTTAAAATGACATGAGACTTACATACAACTATTATTCTATTACCTATTGTTTCCAGAAGTCACATCTCTGTAATGAAATCTCTACTATAATAACGTACGTACACCGTACACCGTATTTATTACGTATCTATGCTAGAAGAAGACGAGTTTAAGAATTTTTATAAAAAAATATTACAACAGACAATCATTTTGCAGGGTTGGCCCTAGGAATATTTCAGTGTAGATCGAGATCTCCTGATGTGAAAACATTATATTTATAAATATAAATGAATCCTTATTACTTCCCACCTCTACTATGGTAGGGAAGTAATGATTTAGTCCGAAAAAAATATTTCGAGATTTTAACAGATCTTTACGTTTTGAGACCCTAGCAATCGTTTGAGATCATTTTCTGACTTATGTCTATCTGTATGTGTGTGTGTGTATGTGGTCAATTTTTCGCCTTCGATATCGTAAAAACCGAACAACATTTTTTTGCCCCAATGTATTCGATACATAGGAAATCATAGGGTGGGCTCTCCGTCTATATGGCTGCAGTTTAAAAAAAAAATGCCAAGCATAAAGTTTATGGCGTATTCAAAAAGCTAAAAAATGTACACAACCAGTTTGTGCAAAATATTCTAAGAAAATGCGTTGATATTCTATAGCAGGGATGGCGAACCTATGGCACGCGACGAAATATTGTCGGCACGCCATTGATTGAGGTACAAAATCGAAATAAATAAAAATATGTTAGATGCTGTCGAAAATTTTTGACAGTCTTTTAAATAATATATGAGATCGACACGTCAAGTCGATGAAAGTTTCATGCGGCACACAATGCATTATCGAAATAATTCTTTTCATCTAAGTTAGAATAATTTTTTACCCATTAAATTTCTTTGGGTGCTTGTTGGCACGTCATGGCAACATTATACATTTTTTGAAAAAACTTGGCATGTAGATGTGAAAAGGTTCGCCATCTCTGTTCTATAGATATATAAAATTTATATTTTAGTACAGAGGGATAGGGTATACTTTAACACTGTGTAAGTTCGAACGTATTCAATTGGCTTTATACAAATATATACATATATAAAGTTTAAACCTATAAAAAAATTTCAGTGTAGTATAAAGTATAAGACGACGAAGAAAATAAGGGCATTCAATATATAAACTGCCAGTATAGACGCATGCCATGAATAGTCAGGACCGTTCTAAGCAGGCGTCGTTGAACACAACGAAGTCATGTCGAAAAGGCGACCATTACAAAGATACGAGGGCAGTGTAGCCTAGTGGATAGCGTACTTGGTGCCGCAGCCTCTCGACTAGACTGTACTGAATTCGAATCCCACCTGCGCTCATGGATGTTTTGTGATGTTATTTAGTTTTAAGAAAGTTGTTAATTAGTGTAGTTGAAAGACGCTAATGCCTTAGATGTCGACGCGTCTATAATCTACAATAAATAAATAAATTAATTAAATAGACAAAGATACAAAAATCGCCTGGAATAGTAGATCGATTACTTTAAGTGCAAATATCTTGAAAAAGGTTTACTCCTGGCCACTTTTACAAAGTATACCTTTTTCACGTAAAAATGACGGAAAAATCAATTTTTTGATTCAAAAAAATAGTACGAGTGCGTACAAAAAAGTTATGACTATATGAATGAGTGAAAAGGTGTGTAAATGGCGCCCCCTACAAGTAAGAGCCATACCAAGGTCAGATTTGAATTTCTCATGTCAAAAAATCCCCATATACCATTTCATTAAAATGCCTAAATTATTTTAAAAGTTATTTAAGAAAATCAAAAATAAAAATTAAACTTTGACACCCTGTATCTTTTTTAATATCAACTTTCGGAATAGACAAGTTGGAGTCTATCGCAATATTTTTTTGTAAGGAATCAGCTGTTACTTTATGTCCCATTCTTTTTGGGACACCCTGTATAATAAGTCTTGTTAGTTTGTTCTATAGGCTGTCTAGTGTCCTTGCCCTAGAACTGGCAGTGTATAATAAAAATGGATCGATGCCTTGACACTTAACTGACAAACAATAACCAAGCAACTGGTTTATATTTAGCACTGACAGTTCTGAAGCAAGACAACAAACCTTATTAATAGTACAAATAATTAATGCTTAAGTTAGCATTAGTGTTAGGAACACCTATATAATGAAGTAACGTTACAATGCAACACTAGAAAAATTCATTTTAAACCTATGTCACCGCGTCGGGACTCAAATCCAAATGTCGTGGCGAACGAGTTCTAACTCTCCTGATGATGGGCTAGAAACCCCAAAACGATCGTTAATAAAAAAGGGTGTAGGTCTCGGGACCCCCGACAGATGTGAAACATCAAAGAAAACGTCATTGAACTCGGTGGTATTCTCTATGTAGTAGTATATATTTTTTCAAAAGCAGCAACTAACTGTTATGCTGACGTAATCCTATATACTGCACTGTAACACACGCGGTTGCGGCGTTTGAGCACGCCTGAGCCAGAAACGCAACTAAATACACAGCGAAGTATCTATATTACATACCTAAACGTGTATACATATACTTTTGCTTTACAGTAGGTTCGTAAGTATACTCTCTCTCTCTTCCCGTGCCGGAGCGCGCGGAAGCAGAGAGAGAGAGAGTGCCGCAGTGGTGGGGAAAACAGCAGCAAAGGAGCGGACCATAAATTTCGTTGCATATTTCCCCTCACGCGGCTGTTCACAGCCCGACATAAGATGTTTCACATCAATTAATGTGTAGAATTTTTCAAGTGTTTGTGTATTTATTTTAATATTATGTAACTGACTGGTTTTCGCAATAAACCTAATTCATCTTAATAATTATTTTCTACACAATTGTCTTTTCTATTATTGCAATACGAGAAGGCTAATTTGGATGCCCGAACGATTTTTATGTAAACACAGGCAGCCCCAATTTCCTAGGCACGGCCCTGCCAGTAGTAAGCTGAGAATATGTAGACATTGACAAATTCGATTTAGTTTTTACGATCTTACGAATTCTACAGTTGTGCAGAATCAGCAATAGTAACTAAACCAGTGCTTCTTGCTTTTAGTCCCTGTCCACACTGGACCGAAATAAATCCTTTGCATCATTATTCACCATTCACGCGTCTTAAAAATGTTTTTTTATACGCTTGTCTAACATAGTGTGCGGGTCCGACTTGAAAATACAGCAATTATTTCTTTGCTTTGTTCATTTTATTTTTGACTCTCGATTTAGTTTAGTTTTTGTTAAAGATGACAGCATTGATCTCGAAATGGATATCCAATAATAAAATTGTTGTGGTAACGAACTTATTAAATTGTTGTATTTTAAAATCTATAGATTTATGTAATTGGTACCTACTTTATTCGGACTGTAACTACTGACGCTCAGTGAATGCTATCAGTCAAAATCTGCAGAGTATACACGATTCATCGGTACAGTTGCAGTCAACTGGGGTGAAACAAATCAATTTTTGGGATTTCAACTTTTTTTTTACATACAAAAACTACGAAAATAAATCTAGAGAAATGTGTTTGTTTTTCCTTCATATTTTCTGTATACAGTGTGTCCACAGACTCATCCTCAACATGGGGATCTCCGTTGTTATGGGAGATAGAGATTTAGTTAAATGAGACAAAATGTGCAGAATCTCTAGTACTACTACCCTGCGTAGTCAAACTTTCCATATTTTGCTTGGTTCGCGACCGACAGTTGAAAAACGAGATTTACCCATTTTCGTTTTTTGTTTATAACTCGCTTATTAAGTAAGTTAGAAAAAAAATATTTTCACTTTCTTTAGGCCCTTTTTTATGAAGATTTCAAATCTCTTTTCACATTTTTGTTTACTTTTATAGTTTTAGAGATACGTGTATTAACTTTGTTTTTTTAAATACACGTCAAAGATGGCCATGACACCATTCGAAAGAGATTTTTTTTCTCTTTAATTTGATATGAGGGTTGATGGATTTATTTTCAAAAATAACAGAGTTATACGTAAAATACTGATTTTTAATAGTAGGCTATGCTAAATTAATTGATAAAACAACAGAAGGCTTAGCAAACAGTTGAAATTCGCGTAGGCTTAGTAAACGGCTGTTTTGTTTTAGCTGTCAAAGTGTAGTTTGTTGCTAATTTGTTAGTTTACTAAGTGATTTATTAAATTTACTTTTGCTATCATGGAACCATTTTGTAACAATGAAAAATTTGATATGTTATCTTGTTACATTCTATGTCACAAAAATTCGACCAGAGCTGCAGAAATGTACTTCGATCAGTATCCAGAACGAAGACAACCACCATTCGTCTATTTACAGAAACTACGAGTAAATTTAATAAACTATGGATCATTTAAAAAGCCGTTTACTAAGTCAACGCCAATAAGTGAAAAAGACAAAACTACTGTTTTACGATCATTTGTTGAAAATTGCTTATTTTTCATTGTTACAAAATGGTTCCATGATAACAAAAGTAAATTTAATAAATCACTTAGTAAACTGGCAAATTAGCAACAAACTACACTTTGACAGCTAAAACAAAACAGCCGTTTACTAAGCCTACGCGAATTTCAACTGTTTGCTAAGCCTTCTGTTGTTTTATCAATTAATTTAGCATAGCCTACTATTAAAAATGAGTGTTTTACGTATAATTCTGTTATTTTTGAAAATAAATCCATCAACCCTCATATCAAATTAAAGAGAAAAAAAATCTCTTTCGAATGGTGTCATGGCCATCTTTGACGTGTATTTAAAAAAACAAAGTTAATATACGTATCTCTAAAACTATAAAAGTAAGTAAAAATATGAAAGGAGATTTGAAATCTTCATAAAAAAGGGCCTTAAGAAAGTGAAAATATTTTTTTTCTAACTTACTTAATAAGCGAGTTATAAACAAAAAACGAAAATGGGTAAATCTCGTTTTTCAACTGTCGGTCGCGAACCAAGCAAAATATGGAACGTTTGACTACGCAGGGTAGGAGTACTGGAGATTCTGCACATTTTGTCTCATTTAACCAAATCTCTATCCCCCATAACAACGGAGATCCCCATGTTGAGGATGAGTCTGTGGACACACTGTATACTTAGGTACTTTTGTTGTGTGAAGAAATTTCTAGGACTAACCGTAAAAAAATTGATCCACCTTATTTCTTTCACACAAGTCAATAAAATCATTGTTTTTTATAATTTTCGATAGTTACAGATATTTTATAAGCAAAACAGGTACTTTTTTTTAAAAACAGGGACAATATGAATAGAAGATAGTAATGATGCGGGTGGGGTATGTAACGAACGTTAAAGGCGTTATTATTTGTTATTATTATAAATTGATAAATCAATTTCACGAAATAATCGAAACTTCGTAATTTTTTGTGACGAAGACCGGAAAAAATAAATTATCAACTGGTCCTGCGCGTTCTTATTTTGAGAAACTCTGTTGTTACACACTCTGATGATGCAGACAGCGCCTCTATCGGCAAAGAAGCGCGACGACGTATAAAACACGACATCCGTTTCTTTCAACATATCCGCTAGGGTGGTTGGATTCCCTCTTTTTTTCATTTTTTTTTACACACACGTTTCAGAAAGAAGAACTGATTACTTAACGTTTATAAATGTTTTGTTTAGAGATATCTAGTAGGCTATGGATCTTTTTTTTTCTAGTTTTACTATTGCAGTGTGCGTTGTAAATAGAAAAATTGGCTTCGTCGCTTTCACATAATAGATATGCATCTTGTTTGTGCGCATTGATTCTTGAACTATAGTGACAGAAAAGAACATTAATTTAACTGTGACCATGAATTTAAAAAAACCGGACAAGTGCGAGTAGACTCGCTCCACGAGGGTTTCGTACCGTTACAGAAATTTAATTAGTGTAAGCTAGTGTAAGCAGGCGTGGCCTTCGCATATAGTTTCGTTCCCGAACGTTCAAGCAACCAATCAGGTACTTTGCACGCGGTGATCACGCAGTGATCATACGTTTTCATTGCTCCATCTGTTAGGCGGCCCGACTATAGTTTATAATCATCGTGTACGATGACGCCACTAGTTGTATGATTTGATTCCAACAGATATAAGATAGTTTATAGTATGATGATAGGTAGCACTTCCACTTGTCAGTATAAAAAACATTAATCTATTAAAATTAATTGATTATTATTTAATTCTAATTATTATTTGCCAGGATTCATGCCACAATAACACATAATCTGTGAAAATTCCAATTAAACTGCCTCTTATCGTTTGTGAGATAGAGCCTTGTGACAGACGGACGGACGGACATCGTAGGCAGGGTAATAGGGTTTCAAATGGAGGTAAGGAACCCTAAAAGCACTTTTTTTTTTTTTTTATTTCACTTAGTTTCTAGCTTATAGCACGTAAATATAAAACAGTTAATCTGGCAAATAAAAAAAAAATTAAAAAATTTTCTACAATAAAAAATAAAATCAAATTCTATAAAACATAAAGTTTTGAGTATTTCTGTGTACAAAATCAAATCAATAAAACAAATTTTTTTACACTTCAATAAAAACCAAATAAAATGTTAGTATGTTTTTTTAAAAAGTTTTTTGGGCAATTTTACTGTCATGTTTGACGGCATTTGAGCTCTGAGGATGAGAATATAATTCTCGAAACGTCAGCTTAATAAATGCAATATTAACAGTATTTGCTTATTATTTTTGGATCCTTAAGCCATTTCAAAGCTGTCTTCCTAAAAGCACTGGTCGCAGTGCCAAACCCTGCCAACAAACTAGTGTAGGCGTTGTGGTATATCATTGTGTAAACTTAAATTTGTTTTTTGACAATGTAGCCCCTTAATGCGTCTCTTAAAATGATTAAATTTCTCTCAATTTCAATATTCGGTAAGCATCAGTCAAAATCTGCACCGAATTATATACATGCGCTAACGATTTCATACAGTTCGGCTCTGTTTATCCTATTTCGATAAAACATTTTTTTAAATTTCGATAATTTTTTGGGTATTTTTGAGTTCAAAATTTTGTTCCAACCGCTAAATACAACCCTTTAAATGGTCCGATTGCGCCAATTTTAAATTGGCGTCGTGCGATGATAGATTTCAACATGGGTACCTAATTTCGCTTAAATCGATGATGGATTTCGAGAGTTATCGTGCTAGCACAAACACACACACACAAACAAGAAATAAGTACAAGAAAACGAAATTAAAGACATCTCTATAATTTTGTTTTCTTGGGTGTTTTTCAAATGCTTTTAGAACACCTTTTCAATGATAAAAAAGTATTTTCCAAGAAACAAAATATGCAAAAATACTACCAACATCCTTACTTGAAGATAAAAGTTTCTATCTACCTTCAATTCTAGTGGACTAAGTAAAATTCATTACATTTTTGAAACGTAGGGGCACATACAGTAGTTTATTATTTTTAAAAATATATTTTCATATAAAGGAGACAGTTTTAAATGGGATGGAAATAATACCGGTTTTATTGTAGAAGAAAGGGAAATTTCCCGGCTGTGTATATATTTGGAAGTAGGCGGTGTAACCCGTAGATATGTAAGTACAATGTATAGTTAAAGGTAAATACAATAAAATAATACACAATCAACGTTAGCAAGCAGCAAAACGTTTCTGAGGTACCCTACAAGGCTATATTATGCGGTGCAATTTCATCACTTTATACCCCAAAGGATGGGATACTCCATATTATGCAAAACCTGTTTACCATAGAGCTGACGATTCGTTACTTTTTGAAGTATGTTAAGAAATGGGAACGTAACGAAAACTGAAACGCATGTTAAGAAATGAGAGCGTAACAAAAAGTGAAACGCCTAAACTCGCTCTTCAGTGCAGGGGAGATGGGAATATCGATCTCCCCACTCCTTATGAATTGCTTCTTTTTTAGCAATAAACTATTCTTATTCTTATAAATCGCCAGCGAAGTAGGAAGAACGTGTTTCAATTTTCGTTACGCTCCCAGTCTTAGCAAATCGTCAGTAAAATGAGACTACAGTGTCTCGCCTATAATCGCCTCTCAGTAAGTCAGTGAGAGGGGAATATCGATCGCCCCACTCCTTCAAAATAAATCGCCAGTAAAGTACGACGGGCGTGTTTCAATTTTCGTTATGCTCTCAATCGTAGCAGAGCGTTCTACGTCTGTGAAAGGAGGCCTTGTCGAGCAACAAGATCATCTCTAACTGATTATATTATTTAAGTCGGTGTCGCATTTCTCTGTCGCGTGTCGTTTTCTTCCTTCACGATCGTAAATTTCGAAAAGCTACCTTAAATTTATTTACTATACCTACTATGATTATTCCCCTACATAATGTAGAACATTTATTTAGTAATTGTGTATGTTATGACGACTTTTATTTTATTGGGCTATTTTGTTGCATAATGCATTTATAGAACTAATAAACCGACCGGTAGAGGAGTTACAATTGCGCGTCTATTCATCCCTGGTAATGCAGTGGCTCTCCCGTAGATAGAAGCCCCGCCACGCTCAGGTACTACTTCATCCCGTTATCCTGGCACGACAACGGGAACGTGAAGCACAGCCCACCATGACTACTGCCGGGCTGGTGTAACGTCTTATAAGAAAATAAATTGTCTTTTTCCCACCCTCTGTTCTCCGCGATGCGCCCTACCCGGGACGCCAACGGAGGGTTGAAGACGCCACCGCGTACCCTTCGAACGAAGATTGTAACTCGCAAGGAATGAGCCTTAGGCGTGTTCTTGCTGTTCAAATCCTAGAACGGTTCTAGAACTCCAAATCTTTATTAGTTTCCGAGCTTGTAGGTCGTGATCCGATCGTATTTCTACCCCACGTTTCGTCTACAACTGCGATAGACATTTTCAAAGACGATGTGGCAGCGGTCGAAATTTCTTCCTAGGTGGCCAGGAAATTATGAAGATTTGGAACAACACCGACCGTGAAAGCTTACACACTTGGTTCTAGAACCGTTCGGATAATTCTGACTGGACTATTAAAATATTTTAGGGCCACCGCACACAATATGCGACTTTTTTTATCACGATTGTACGATTCAGTCGCTTGTAGATCGTCAGATAGATAGATAGATAGATAGATAGAATATTTATTTGTCACAGCTATATAAAGATTGACAAAACGTCAAAATACAATGATAATATAAAATATGTCATGTTACATTAATATTCAAAAAATCTTTAAAATTGTATAGACAAATCTCCATTAGTTGCTTTTTGACAACTTTTTTGAAACTATTTTCGGGAAGAGAACGCGTTTCCAAAGGTAGAGAATTATATAATCTTAGTGACCAATAATTAGGTCCATATTTCAGTTTGTTTACAGAATGAAAAGGCACTCTGATGTCTCTCGCACCACGTGTATTGTGAGAATGTACTTCCTCAACAATTTGGAATTTAGATAAATTTCGTTTGACGTACAAAAGATTGACAAAAACGTAAGTCTGCACACTACTAGCCGAAATTCACAACTGATGTTGAAAAAACATGTCATGGGTTATGAGGGTAGCCTCATAGGAACCCACGACATGCGCGTGAAGATTGTAGATTCTTCACGTGCAGGCGCACGAATGCGAAACAAACTCATCGATTGAGTATTTGAGTCTTCATGCTGTTGCCAAATCACACGATCGAATAAAAAATTTCGTGTAGCTGAGAAATCGTTATATGATCATATCGTAATGAAGTCGCGATACAGTTACTAAAATCACGCTTTTTTGCTACAAAACGAGACGAACGTATATTCCGTTCGTCTGGTTTCACTCGTTTGTAGGCATGGTTTCGATTTGGACGTTCAATCCGCCGCGTTAAACGCCGCGGAAAATCCGCTCGTGTGTGTTTTAAAGACCACCAACAGCTAAGGTAATTTGGGCCCAGCACAAATACATATTTTCAATTCATTATTTTTTTTTAATAATAAATTGAAAATCCAATTGACACTTTTACCAGCTCTCGGGTTAGAACCCGAGAACTGGGGACTTGTAATAGAGGAACCATAGCAACAAAATCCGCCCGTATAGTTTTGTTCTTATAGAGTTGAATTTTAATTTATCGATTAACTTCTCTCAGCAAATGGTTCTTCCTTAGCGATCTTTATTCAAAGGACGTCGGCCACAGTACGGTTCGCAAGTCAACCCTTATCGTCTGTTTGTATTAGGGTGAGATTTGTATGCGAATTACGTTCACGCGACAGTGATGGCGAATCTTATACCCTTTCTCCATCTCTTTTTCGTGTTATATTCAGCCTGTACATTCATACTTCATACAGATATACAGGTGACACATCTTATTTTGTTTAATCTAATTTTAAAATATTTTAATATCAAGATTTCTCTTTGGGGTGAAAAGTTTTTTTCTTGTTTATTTTGTACAGTGCGAACAAAAAGAATTTAATTAAGATGAATATTGTGTATCCTTGCATCTCCATGAAGCTCACCTCAAAATAAAATCACTTTTTCTTTTATTTACTAGCTTTTGAGTCCGGATTCGCCCGGGTAGATTTTGATTTCGCAGCGAAGTAATCTCTCATTCCTCACTTTATCTTAGTTTAGCTTTACATTTTTCGCTCACTGTTCATCCCCCGTTTGTCGTAGCTTAATGTATAGCCTATGTCACTCGAAGAAGTAGGATTTGAAACAGTGAAAGAATTTCTCAAATCGGTTCAGTCGCTCCTAAGACTTATTTACGAGACATGATTTCTTAGTGAAATATTTTGTTAAGATGAAGCTCTTCATTTGGAAAATAATATTGGATAAAAATTTTAAAAGGCAAAGAGCGATTTCACCCTGGAAAACGGTATTTTAAAAGACTTCAAATTTTAACTAGAATTGCTTTTTAATAATTCTTCTATTAATTGTCAATGTAATGGTTTTTTTTCTAAATTCTACATGATATTTATTTATATATTTTTTTATTTTTGTTATATTCTTTCTTTGACAATAATTATAATTTTTGTGAAACCAAGGTGGAATTAATTAAAAATACAATTTTAGTATTTTAGTAATAAATTATTTTTAGTTCATAAATGCGCTATAATAGATGACACAAAAAATTAGAAAATCTGAAGTTTTCACTTCTGTCGTGTGGTCATAAGCACACACCCATTTTTTAAAAATTTTTTTACAGCCTCATTTAATGCTAATTTAATCATTCTTAATTTAAGACAAGGTTTAAAATATGAAGAAGTTTGTAAAATCATATTATATTCAATCTAACCCTATTTCTTCTAACTTTCCTACATAATGCCGATAATAAATATGTTGATATCAATAGGTTTGCTTTCTCAATATCGCAAGGAGGATAGCGAAAAGAGGCGAGAGTATAAAAGCGGCGACGGTAGTGCAAATTGGAGTCCTTTATTGAAAATGCGTTATAATAAAAGCACTTAAATTGAATTGGCGTGCTTCGATAATAAAAGCGCTTTAATCGATTGACAACGCATATTAATGCATGCATTCCAATTATGATGCGAAAGATCGAGTAAAAAATATTATTAACTAGTTTTCCGACCCGATTTCGCCCGGGTAGATTTTGGTTTCGCAGGGAAATAATCGAGAGCAACAAATTTCTCATTATATCACTTGACAGTTTAGTCGGTGTGCCGTTAATTGATCCCAGCAATTTTATACCACGACAAGTGATCCCACGACAAATGATCCCAACGACAATTGATCCCACGACATTTGATCCCAAAAAATTGTCTATAAACTGATAGCGTCTGATAAGTAATAAAGTTATTAAATTTTGTTAATTTAATGAAATAATTTAATCGATTATTCCTTTTGTCGGGAAATTTGTTTGAATTAAATTTGTAGACGTTATTGTTATTAGAATCCACCAGTCAGTGTAAGACTGGTCCAGTTTTCTAAATTAAGACAAAAGGGATGTTGTGGAATAAGGACGAAAAATAAACAAATGCTTAATTTCTAGTTCAATGTTCAAATGACAATTTCATCGGGCAATGAAACGTTGCAGAACTAGAAATTAAATATTTGTTTATTTTTCATCCTTATCTCACAACATCCCTTTTGGTTTAATTAATAATATGGACATTAAAAATCTACATATAAATTATTATAATTATTAGTTTTGGATGGTATGAATAGTATTTTGTTATAATAAATAGAAAATGAATAATTTATACCGCTTCGAAATTGGCTGCTGGAGATAAAATACTTGAAATAACAAGACGATTTTTGTGGTGTGTGTGTGTGTGCGGAGATAAAAAAGTAGTCAAGACAACTTATTAAAATGTGATGCTCAAATAGGTTCAACACTGCAAGGGTACCTCTATGATTAATTTAATACAATTACAGGAACTTTTTAATAATTTAGCGAACCCCTCTATAATTTTATAGTGACTCGAGGCGAGAAACAAAACTTTTTCCATTGTCTCTTTTGATGTGTAACAAATGAAATTCTTTGTATAAGGTAACGAAGTTTTTAACTAAAATAAAATACTCTTATATAGTATATATGATATTGAGTTTATTTTTTGTTTCGTCATACCTTCAAGCATCTTCATATCAACAACATTAACTAATTTTTATAGCTGAGTCACTCGAATATTTTGCAGACCTAGCGACTAGACCAGACACCTTGCAAAGAATAGAATAGTTTGCAACTTCAAGGAGATAACTAGACGGAGAGATTTGGAATTTATATACGATGTAACGGAAATAACCAATCAAAACGCAGCATTCTTTCTACTTCGGTTGCGGTGTAATTTCCCTTATACCTCTGCAGCCGTTAAATTGATGCACTACAATTGATTTATTTTGGAGCTAGTGAGAAGTAAAGAACGTCTGTAATAGCGAAAAAATAATTACATTTCAATCCCAAAATGTGATTCTTCAAAGAGCCTGGCCTATATTATAGAATAAGTATTTTCAATACAACAATCGGGTATTTCCTTTAAAATTACGGGTTTCAACTATTCTATTACGCACATAAATTTGGAATAATCAAGATAAAAATAAATAAAAATAGGAAGAAATCCTTTCCAAAAATTTTTTAAAATCATTTATTAAGCGCTTTCGGAACTTAGTCCATCTTCAGAATAACAAGATTTTTTATATTAAAAATCTCGAAAATAATCACAAATTAAAACAAAAATTTTTTAAAAAATAATATTACCGAGTAAATATCAGGCTGGCTGTCCTCAATGAACTGACTGACAAAAAATAATAAAACCAGATGTAACCTCTATTGTCCTTTATCGAAATAGTATTAATCACTACAATTTATAAAAATTTTATTTCCTCAAGGACAATAGAGGTTACATCTGGTTTTATTATTTTTTGTCAGTCAGTTCATTGAGGGCAGCCAGCCTGATATTTACTCGGTAATATTATTTTTTAAAAAATTTTTGTTTTAATTTGTGATTATTTTCGAGATTTTTTTTATTACGGGTTTCAGTTATGTTACAAAACTGTTTTCTGAGTTGGTGGAATAAATATTTATTTACAATAATTAAAAACACAACAAGGAAGTTTTCACTTCAATAAATATAAGAGAAAGATTCTCTGTACTCTTTGTCTGCTCCGTGATGGTGAAATAGTTGAAGCTCGATGATGAAGAGAGAAAAGAGAGAGATATGCATTTCTCTTTCTATTCGGAGGGTAGACGGTAACAGAGGCGTGAATTAAGATGCTTGACAAATAGTTTGATTTTTATTGATATTGGTTTCTTGACGCCACATCTTATATATATATCTACTTTTTGCCTCTTTTTTTCTCCTGCACCCTTCTTTAGAGATAAGACTTCAATGGGAAGAGGAAAACAGTTGGCGAATTTAAATACGAAAGTCGAGAATTTTATCTTTTGATTTACATTATTTAATAATTAATTAAATGTACGTTTAATGCGTTATAAAAGTATTTCATTAAGATTAAAATAATGAGAGATTATGCAAAATTTTATTTTTATTTTATAAATGTATATAGAGAACTGCAGGGAAATTTTTAATTTGCTTTTTTATGCACTGTAAAAAATGGTTGTAAAAATACTTTGAAAGTTAAGGTAGAAAAATTACCGATTCAAAAATTAATGTAACGCTGACAGGGATAAAACGACTTTAACGGTTTGGATGAAATTTGCGGAAAAGGGGTTTTGAGGGGTAAAAAATCGATCTAGCTAGGTCTCATCACAAAAAAAATCGTTTTCTTATAGATTTTATAATTTTAAAAATCAATTTTTCGACGTTTCAAAATAGTGTAATATTGTAAGCAGGCTTTTGGATACTTATGTATAGATGTGCAATTCGCCAGGTTAAAAACGCCGCGGAAAATCCGTCCGTGTAGTTTCGCTCTGAAGTGATGATACCACCGATTTAATGAGATCTTGTGTTTGGAACCGCTGATCTACGAGTCTATCAACTTCTGCTAGTTCTCTAGACAGTAGATAAATTGGTTATCTAGGTGCAGTGCACATATATTGCACCGGCATAGAACCAAAGTGACGGCAGTTATGTGTATGAATGTCTGCATTTATACTACACCTGCTAGATTGGTTTATCTTGGAAGACGAAAATAGGTGGTAAACGCATTTTCTCAACGGGAAAATTGTCTGATATTATGTGTGCGTAAGAAGTACATTCTGATTGGATACACGCCTCGCTGTATCGGTACATACAGGGTGTAGATAGCTTACACACGCATCATAAGTTCGAGTCACTTATTTGGGATTTGGGTAAGTTACGTTTTGAGTTCAGATCGATCCGACCGCTGGATATTTTCGGAGATTATAAAATAATGTAAATTCGAACGCATTAGAGCGCCCAAATCGATCTGAGTGCAAAACCGAATTTACCCATTATGTCCCTAAGACTAAAAGTTGGGTCGGAAACGTTTCCTATATCTTTCCCTAGAACACACCTGGTCATATCCATATATATACCTAGTTCATGGCGAGATTTTCCTACTTAAATTTTTCATTCTGAAGCATATGACCGTGGGAACAAGCGGGTTTACTTTATTTTTTGTTGTTTATTATTTTTTCAGTCTGAACAAATAACTTTTTTGAAAATACGCGCGCGGCGGAGCTCCAATTGACGCTCTCTTTCACACGCGCGGGACTGCATAAATCCTTCTTTCTTACACTCATTGAAATCAATTTAGAGATATGGCACCCCCTTTCTACCACACAATGTGTATGGCCTTTTGCATGTCATCTTTTACTTATTTTTCGAAGGTACTGTTAAAATTTCAGCCTTGTTGAAATAAGTAAATTTCACTCCTAAACGTCAACCTTTGACCTGGTATATGGTAGGTAATTTCCATCAAACAGTATGGCAATTTTTGTTTCAACATTAGGATAGTTTTAGCTATCATCACTACAAATTTCAGCTTTGTTGAAATGAATAAAATTTTCCATTTTTATCCCCTTTTTAAAAATTTAAAGATGTTCACCTAACCTACGTCCTTTAGCTATACCGGCCATTTCTTCCTTGAGGAGTCCTAACCTAGCATTTTTGCATACTTCCAGCTGTGTTGAAATGGATATGTGGTCGAGGCCACTAGTTCTTAGACTGTTATCACACCCTGTACCTACACAAAGATAGGTAAAGAAAAAGAGAGATGTGAGAGTTTAGGGTTGTTATTGCACATCATTTGGTAAGAGTGAAGATATTGAAGAAGGGTCTTTATACACAAAATCCGTCTTTGATTTCGTCTGCAGCGTATTTTGTGAAAAGATTACGTGCTTAGTTGTAATTCAGATAAAAATATTTACTTTGGTGAATTTATTTGACGTTATATATATGTCTACTCAAGTGATTTCAGCTTTTATATATTATGCAGTACCTATAATAAAATATGCAAGTACGGATTTTACAAGGGGAGTTTTAACATGCGATTTATTATTTGTAAATTGAGTATTGATATTTGATTGACGGTTTTGTTTCAATGCTTTTACGGCGAACGGCGTCTTATAAAAACACGTCAGGCAAAGTGGGTTTACATCGAGTTATGTCGCCGTCGAGACATTTTTCTCATCTCGTTTCGGCGATATATCAAGACGAAATTAAAATTGTCGAGATTTCGACGAGACGATAAAAAACTTTCGAGAGATCTCGACACGAAACAATTTAAACTAGTTATATTATGATAAAAAGAGAAGTATAGTTGTTATTTTTAATTATTTATTGTTACAATTTTATATTTATCACACTTCTGATAATTGTATTTTTTTGACATGAACAACGTCTAATGTCTCATACTGGGGTTGCATTTTAGAAATATTAGATGTAAGTGAAATAGTCGGGCGTGGTTGACATGTGAAATAAAATATAGCATTTATAACTATGTTAAGATCTCAGATACAAATAAGTCAGGTAACCGTGCGGAAAAGTACGAGTCTACCAACAGGTACAAACGTCAAGCCCAGGTTCGAATCCCGAAGACTTTAAATATTTTTTTTATAATGAAAATATATAGGTATTGGATAACAATTTAAAATCTAAAAGAATTAAATTACAATTATTTTGTTTATTATGTTTTATGAACATTTGATTTATATAAGATAAATACAAGTAGATGTATTTCTTTCCACGTCATCGAATACAATTATTTGTGTTTAACAGTATTAACTCATCTGTCTGTACCTGCTGTACAGACATACACACTTTAAAATTAATATGAATTAGTACTAAGTCTAGATATCCCAGAAAGTTGACGAAATGTAGCAACGAATCTGAGGTAGCTATATGTGAATACAGCGGGTGAAGGCTAGTAAAGGTTGTAACATATTAAATCCCCGTGGTAAAGCAGAAGGCTAGACGCACGGATACCGCTAGTAAGAATTTAAAAATATTTGGTAACAGATAATTATTGAATATTAATTTGAACAACACACTAGTGCGACAGAGAGGACGAATTGTCATAAGAGTCTGTATGCTAGCATGAGATAGGTATAGGTATATAAAGACAACTGATAAACGAAAATAAAAGTGTTTTTGTAAACTTGATATGATTACTATTAGTGTTCAGTTGTTTTTCAGGAGAGAGAAAGGGTGAAATACAGCGAAAAAGTGTTCGATATAATTGTATGGTTGTCTGGAGTACATGGCGGATAAAGTAGGAAAATCCTGCAATCTATATGTAAAATAACAGTCTCGCCAGCTATAAAGTTACCTTTTCACATTTTTATCATCAAAAATGGACTTTAGAACAACGAAATGTCTTATTTATACAGTGAAATGAATTTTCGTCTGTCAACTTTTTAAAAGTTGATCTAAAAATTTACCACGTGTCCTAAAACAAAGACATTTGATACCACATTGAATTTTACCATTAGAATGTCAAATAGATGATGGTATAAAACGTTTGTATAAAACGGTATTATACGGTATGTAAAAAAAATTATATACCCCAGTTTTATACTAGGTAGCTGGTAGATATATAAATACTGCGTATTTTACTATTTTATACAGCACGTATAAAACGTTTAACACCGGTTAAAACGGTTTAATGTACCGTTTAAAACGGTTTAATACCAAAATGAGAACAGGAACTTTTCCTATTATGCAGTTGGCAATACTGAATAATGCACCGTAACCGTAGTGTGAAAAAGTAAAAAACCGTTTTATACTGAAAAAATACGGTATTATACCATGAGTTTAATACACAAAGAAGTTTGATACCGTATTTTTACATCACTAGTAACCTCTTAACAATCTGGCCGCGCGTTGTTTGTCGTTTTATAAAACACCCAGTCGTTTTATAAAATGACTAGCCAAATTGTAAAATGACGTAGTCAACGAAGATTAGATCATCTGGCTGCCGCTTATAAAACGTCTAGACGTTTTATAAAACGACCGATTTTCCAATCTGACTACGACATATCGATTATGCAAGGTGAATGAACTTACAATTATTCAGGAAATACATATTTTGTTTTTGCGAGATTCATAATTGCGTGTCAGCAACCAATGAAAAAATGATTTATCTCAAATCAATGCATAATTTAGATAAAAGACTAACATTTACTGACGAAATTGAGTTATGTTCACTTATAAAAACCACTGGAACGCACTAATTCGCTGTACGATTCGATTTATTGTTTGGTTGAACGCAAAAAATTGCACTACCTATATTTTTTACAAAAAAATTGAGTGTCCATTAAAATTCCCAGGCATTTTCACTGCAGTTGAAAAAACCGTTAATAGGTACACCCTGCAGAAATAATGATAATTTTAATATTTTTTAAAAATACAATAAGGCGAGCGCGCACGAGCCTTGGCGAGTGAGCATTTGCGAGCCGCAGACGAGTGCTGAAAACATCGCGCCTGAAGCATAAAGATTTAGCACACGCGTTACTCATTCAACACATGCATGGTTTTAGAGTTTTATTGAATTAATGTCGAACACCGTAGATTCACTGACAGCAGTACATCTCATACTAAAAAGTTCAAACAATACAATTAATTCCTTTATTTCTAAGATACTTTCCAAATATTCTTACACTCCCAAACTAGTTACTTAAATTACATAGATGCGGACGGAATTATTCCACAGGCCAATCTTCTGGAGCTCATAAGAAGATCCAAACTATTTGCTGACTAGATCCAGTAAAAAGGGGAAGCACAAAAATCCTTATAGGATGTGGTGCACCTTTTGGGCCAATGTAGAACCACCATTAATTGTTTTTAATATTTAATCTTATTACTTAAATTGATAGTAATCGATAAAGTAGTTTCGTAGTTATGAAATTATTTTTTAATGCACAATTAAATCTGCATTTATTATTGAAAATGATTTTCCCAGTGTGCACATAAAATAGTCAATTAAGACAAAATGCGATTATCACCGAGAGATTACGAGTTTTCATCACGGAGAACATAAATTTCATAAAAACTTTTCCTCGGGAGAACGTCATAAAATTGAGTTATATGTCAATACCGAACGTGGCAACTGTTAATCAGTTTATATATCTTAGACATCCCAGAGACCAGAGTTGCAATATTTGCACGTGTCCTGTTAATTTAATTCACTTTTTTGTTTCTTTTTTTAGGGTTTTGTACCCGAGGTGTGGAACCCTATATTTGTTCTCACTATTCTGTCTAGTGTCGTTTTTCAATCACAAAACCTTTGAAAAACACGAACTAAACACGAAATTCGAAACTGACATTTATACCGATGTAAACAAAACGAAAGTAGCGCCCTCTCTTAGACAATAGCCACACTTTTTAGTGACTGATAGCAGCCACAATGTCACAGTGTCTGTAATGAGTGACTTATTATTCAACATTTTACTGTTATTATTAACAATTTCGTCTTGAATTTCAGCACATTATCCATTTGTTGTCTTCCAACTTAGGTATTAAATGTCTCTTCATAAAAAAAATATTTTAATTCAATCTCAATTCCTACTTTTATTAATTTCAATACATGAACCCAAAAATGCTTAATACCAAGAATAATATCTATAGATTCTTACTGATCACACAAATTGACTGTACTTTTAATATAAAAGCTGCTATGTTGTGAGAAAGATTGGGTTAAATTACATACGGTGGCGCCATCTTTTGAAATGGGTGAAGTGCAGGCCCCTTTTAAATAGTAAATACAGATTATACACTACATTATTAGTAGCTAGTGGTGTTTTCAGCTACGCTATCTTGTGACAAAGATCCAAACTAATCAAATCGGGTGAGTTATTAAAACGCATGTACATCTTTGACCAAAAGAGAGTGCAAATGATCGTATTGATACCAACCTGTTTTTTCTGTAAGCATTGGATTTTACTTTTTTTTGTAGGTTGGTATACGTAACCGTCACCTTAGATGTAAGAGGCTAATATGAGATTTTTTTTATTGGCAGCGTTTGATATGCGATTGAGCAAATACCGATTTGTAAATATAGTGCTTATAAAAAACCGCGAGGATATATCGGTAACCACAAGGCAACAACAGCTTATGTCAAATTTGTGGTAAAATAATCTCAATTACGATTGGATCATCCAGTTTATTAGAGGCCCGCAATTCTTTATTTTCGCCGCGCTGGCGATCACATGCCTCAAAGTGTCTTTCTAGTTTCTAGCACACTAGCGTTATGAATACCGAGTGGAACTAAATTCATTCATCAACATATATTTTCAATCTGCGCAAACGAGGCCTCCTCTAAGGGGCCTCACCGTTTATGCGAATTTATTTAGATTTAAAGTATAAGTTGCTGAATGAATTTCGTTCGAATGAGCGTTCGTGGCACTTGTGTGGTAAGAAAGTACGTCGATGCATGTGAAAAAATTGTAGCAGAGCGTAGTTTTTTTCTTTCCAATACCTGAATGGTTTCAGGGAAATGTATCAAGACAGTTATTTAGATTTAAAGTATACGTGCTGAGTGAATTTCGTTCGTCTGAGCGTTTGCAGCACTCGTGTGGTAGGAAGGTACGTCGATGCATGTGGAAAAATAGTAGCAGAACATAGTTTTTTTTTCGAATACCCAAATGACTTTAGGGGAATGCCTACAAAACACAAAAACTATTTTTAAGGAATGAGATTTATTTATTTATTTACTTAAAATAAGTTTTCCTATCCAACTTGGCACAGCCAGTTCCAGGGTAGAAGGTTACCAACACTTTTTCTCGCCATAGCAGAACGTAGTTAATCTTACAATTTCACAATTCTTTGTTTGTACCGACCAGTAAATATTTTTAATTCAATTTTGAGCCACGCCAATAACGAAGCAGCAAAGATTTTGGCCTGTTTTCATTGGGCGAAAAACAGAGGACAGGGTTTATAATAAGCTGAATGATTCAATCACCATTAAGATTATTTTACCACAAATTTCGCGGCAGTCATGTGATCATAGGAAGATATCTGGATGCGTTTGATCGCGACGGGGCTTCCATTTTTCATTGCGACGGAGAATGGAGAACTGAATCTCTCTAATTTAAGATGAATGATTGATTCGTCATTGAGATTATTTTACCACAAATTTCGCGGCACTCATGTGATCATAGGAAGATACCTGGATGCGTTTGATAGCGACGGGGCTGCCATTTTTCATTGCAACGGAGAATGGAGAACTGAATCTCTCTAATTTAAGATGAATGATTGATTCGTCATTGAGATTATTTTACTACAAATCTGACATGAGCGTTTTTGGCAGTTTGGTCACTGATATACTCTACAGATTTCCATCGTAGACATATTCTGAGTCTCTGTGACTCTGAACACCAACTTCACACAAGTTTTTTCTCAGGAGAATGTCACGTTCCATGTACCAAGGCAGTTATATACAACACATAAACCACAATATGTCGTGCTTGAAGTAGGGTTGCTCAACACCATCTCGCGGTCCTTTCGGAAACCAATCCCGAATCTGAATTTTCAAACATATCAAATACGAGATTTTGGATTTTTAAAGTGAAACATTTATTAGCCTCGCTTTTTTTCCGTTCGGTTACGCATGTCGAGTGTCACGTCACGTCCATTCGAAGCGAGCGACCATCGAAAACCAGCGAAGTTATGTTCACAACTATATTGTACGACTGTATTTGATGGTAGTCGACCAGACCGGTACTCATCGAAAAGGAGCGACGTTATGTTCATAACTGTATTGTACGACTGTATACAAGTGTGATGGTAGTCGACCAGATCGGTACTCATCGAAAAGGAGCGACGTTATATTCATAACTGTATTGTACGACTGTATTCAAGTGTGATGGTAGTCGACCAGACCGGTACTAATCGAAAAGCAGCGACGTTATGTTCATAGCTATATTGTACGTCTCCATAACTAATATCGTCCGAATATTCAGTCGAGCAGCACGTCAAATACCCATTGACCACCAAACTAAAAATTGTTAAATTGTGTTTTAAAGACCACCAACAGCTAAGGTTATTTGGGCCTAGCACCAATTCATATTTTCAATTCATTATTTTTTTTTAATAATAAATTAAAAATCCAGTTGACACTTTTACCAGCTCTCGGGCTAGAATCCGGGAACTGGGGACTTGTAATAGAGGAACCATAGCAACGCCATGTAAACAACAGCATTGCTACACGCTGCGTTCGTCTCCATACAGATCAATAGTGATAAATATAAAAATAGTGATGACAAATCTGTGGACAAAAAGCTTCAGTTTAAAAAAAAATGTAAATCGTTTTAGACGGAACTGTTGGCGGACTATCAATTGTTATTATAGCGCTCGAAGTTATAGTCGGGGTAAAGAAATAGGTATATTCTGACAGATATACTATTGTAAGTTGTAATTATATTAATTGATTAAACAGTACCGGGCGCCACTGGTCCGTCTATAAATGATGATACGCCCATGAGATTGACACGTACGTCGCGGGAATACGATCTACGATCTTCACGTAGCTTCGCACAGCCGCCTACGAAAATACACGCAGACAGTGCGTGTCCGTAGCTTCGTAGTTTTACTACGGATACGCACATATCGTGTGTTACATCGACGCCTGTCGAAATATACAAACTGACCGTTTTGCACTGCAGCTAAAAGCTTTTTTCGAACTTTAGCCTTAAGGTACGTACAGTATGGAGCTGGGATTCTAGATGGTAGCGCAGATCATAGCATAGCTTGCTTAAATTAATGCATTGTTATATATGCGAGCGTACACAACGAAGCAGTGAGTGTAGCAGGTACAAGCGCTGTTACAAGAGCTGCTAAATACAAGAATGTATCTCACTATTCTTTCAGCGCGCTGACTATTACAATCACGTGTGACAACTGTCAAATGGCCGTTACAAGTTTCGCAATGGATGTGACTAGTTTAATAAGTGACATTTTACCAGTTTTTATTTAATTTGTTTTGAGTTTTTTCTAAGACGTATTTAAAAGTTCCATACGTAAATATTCAAAAAACCGGTTTGGGTAAAATTTTAATTCTTGGTATAAATGATGAAATTCGCCATGTTTTGATCGTTTTCTATTAATAGGGTGGACATGATAGCGCCTACCCAAATTTGTATTTAAATTATACCACTTTGTAGCAGAAGAACACAAATATTCGTCTTCGCTATCTGACATTTCAAACGCGGCTTACGCTTGTATTAATGCTAGTATCAAAGCTTCGTTGTGCAAACCTATAAGCTCTTATAATTTCAGCCACCATCTACCATACATGCTACCATCTAGAATCTCAGCTGCGTACTGCACGTACCTTTAAACGCTTGAAGATACAGCAACTATGAAGCTGCTTTTTAAATAAACGTCTCGCTTAATTGCTCACTAAACTTCCTCACATCAATATCTGGCGAATAAAAATATGATCCGATATTGGCGGCCCTATTTTTGATCATTTTTATAAATCGATCCGTACTAAGACACCCGGTATATTTTCACTGGTTTTTGTGTGTATAATTTGTTGTATTCGCTGTGTGAGGCACAACATGAAGGATGGTATATATTACTGTATAACACTGCAGTAAAATATTACGACAAATTTGTTGTACATGTACTAACGAAATTTTCACTAAAATGTCTGGCTCTTTGCCGAAGACCGTCATTTGTTCTGGATCAATCAGTATTATATAAGTTTGGTTAGGAAAGATCACGCGCTCATAGCTATACGGATCAGTTCAAATAATATATCTCTGCAATTATTCATTTTCAAAAAGCTGCCAGAAATGGCTAGAAATATATCATCGAGATAAGTAAATTTATTCTAAGCCAGTGGTTCAAGAAGTTCACTTCTTTTTAAAACCTTTTAAGAATAAAAAATCGTACTTGCGATACGTAACATGGATTAAGATTGTATATTATAGACGTTCGACAACTGAGGTTATGACCTCAGTTGTCGAGCGTCTAATCTAAAGATACGTACCTAGTGAGAGTAGGTACACTGTAAGAAATGAGAAGGCCGATTACATAGATTATCGATGGTCCATTTGTAGCCAGCGATTAATCTGGTAATAGGCACACAAAGAGACAATGGCGTCGCAAACAGATATCGCCACATCGCGTAGATTCCATAAAAACACATTGCGCATACGTTGTTACTAATTTTACATTAATTTGTTTTGTATTCATCCATTTTATATATGTAACTATACATTTTATTTTGTAATTTTTACACACTTTATTGAAATATTACACAAATTATGTAATTTTAATTTACTTCATGTAAAAATCACAAATTTGTTTAACTTTACAGTAAAAGTTCAAGTTTTTATGAAGTAAAAATAAATAATAATGTAAATAAAATCACTTAGAAAATCGAGCGAATTCTACCTTAACTTTCAAAGTATTTTTATATCCATTTTTTACAGTGTATAGCTATTTTGAAATCGACAATATTTAAGTTGGATTAATTCTATTTCAACATAAAACTTTAAATTAATTAAAATCTGGTGATTTTTACAGGTCATTTGTATTTTAAATCAAAACTTTATTACAACGTAGAACAAAGGAATAACGCTCGCGTACATAAAATGTAGTAATAAATATAAACGGGAAGATATATTAAACCCAAATGACTTAAAAGTATAACAAACATTAGTTCACAGACCGTTCTTAAAATGTACTCTCTCTGCTGAAATATGCACTCCTGTTCCATTAAACTTATTATTTCAAATTTAACGTACACAAGATTCGTTTTAATGCCCTAAGTACCGATGGAAAATGCTATGTCGTTTATATAAATTTTACTAGCTTTTGCCTGCGGCTTCGCTTTTTTCAGTTTCATGAAAATCTGTTTACATTTGGGGTTTCATTTTTCGGAAGTTTAAATTTATGATTTTTTTTAAATGAAAAAATCTAATTTTTTAAAATTTTGTATTTTTATTCTAACAGCATTATATATACCTACTAGTTTTAAAATTATCCTTTTAATGTTGCCATATTACTTAAGAGGGTCATAGGAACAGCTATATCAATTATTAAATTTTCGTTAAAATTATTTTAAATTATATAGATTCTACTATTCCACTTGTAGAAAAAGATACCTTGATTATAATAAGTACCTACAGGAAAATATCACTCCGACACACAAAACCAATGACCAATCGTACAAGGACGGAATACGACCGAGTAGAGAACTCACCCCCACCACTACACACTGCGCAGTTGACCAATTACATAGAGACGGACTACGACCGAACAGAGAACACACTGGTACTAGGCATAAAAGAAGGGAGAACACCAGTCACTGACACATACACGCAATCCATAAGAGCTGCTCTCCCCAAGCGACGGTAGGACAAAGGTCTAGCGACCAGTTCCTCAGCAAAATCATTGGGCACTTGGGTCCAAGCGAAACAAAAGAGTCAGTTAGTCAGTCACTGACACACTGACCTATGAGTCGCCAAGGAGGACACTTCGACCGCTGCCACATCGGCTTTGAGAATGTCTACCGCAGTTGTAGACGAAACGTCAGGTAGAAATACCACCGGACCACGACCTACAAGCTCGGAAACCATGAAGACTTGGAATGATTTCTTAGATGAAAAAGACACAGACGTTTGCTTGTGTTTATTAAATATTTTACGATATAATTTGATAAACATTGTAGATTTTAAAATTAACTTAAATTCAATTCAAAGAAGAAAAAATATTTGATACTTTTTTCTAAATTCGTCTGAAGAAGAAGATTAGTTACCAATTACTCTACAGTGCCCGAAAGCAGACTCTGTTCTTTTCTTATAAAGTAGGTATAGCAATTTCAACACCGAAACGCTCTACATGCGAGGGAGCAGTATAGCCTAGTGGTTAGCATGCTTGGCGCCACAACCTCTAGACTGGACTGCCGTGGGTTCGATCCCACCTGCGCTCATGGATGTTTTGTGATGTTATTTAGTTTTAAGTTAGTTGTTATTTAGTGTAGTTGAAAGACGCTAATGACCTTAAATGTCGACGCGTCTATAATCTACAATAAATAAATAAAAGCTCTACATGCGAAAGCTAATTTTTCAGTTATAATATAACTTATGATTAATGATTATATTCTATTGGCCGGAAAGCCATTTATAATCAAATCCAAGATTTGAGTAACTGTGGACACAGTTTCTCAAATCTTGTATGTGAAAATAATTTTCGTCCTTTTGGAAAATTAGGGTTTTATCCACGCTTTTCAATATCTGTCCCAAAATGCGTCGATCGTGATTTATGAAACACGCTGTATAAAAAAAGCTCACTTAACCAAACATAAATCACAACAAAAAAAAGCCAGATGTACTTCAGGCGTCAAACAAACAAATATAAAACAATTCTGTTTTAATTTGTGTGAACCAAATCTCACATCAAACGTACGCCGTTGAGTCCTACGTGGATTAGCTGAGGCGACGAAAAGCATTAAAGCCAATTTAAACTAAGCCAACATCCGAGTAATCTCACGTGAACTACATATATTGGCTCTTTTAAAAAATAAACAGATCAAAGTGATTTTACTAAAACAGGTGTCTGACGACATGACAGATTTTTCGATTTTCAATATAGCTTTATTGGCATTTCCATTAATAAAAGCTTAATGGTGAATTTACACGAGGCCAATTGTGAAGACATTTCAGTAAGCCAATCCAACATTATCGTCACATCGTGTAAAAATATCCATGAATAGGGAATGTCTCAAGCCACTTTCCACTGAGTTAAGGTACGTGCAGTACGCAGCTGGGATTCTAGATGGTAGCATGTATGGTAGATGGTGGCTGAAATTATAAGCGCTTATAGGTTTGCACAACGAAGCTTTGATACTAGTATTGATACAAGCTTAAGTCGCGTTTGAAATGTCAGATAGCGAAGACGAATATTTGTGTTCTTCTGCTACAAAGTGGTATATTTTAAATACAAATTTGGGTAGGAGCTATCATGTCCACCCTATTAATAGAAAACGATCTAAACATGGCGAATTTCATCATTTATACCAAGAATTAAAATTTTACCCAAACCGGTTTTTTTAATATTTACGTATGGAACCTAACACTTTTAAATACGTCTTAGAAAAAATTCAAAACAAATTAAATAAAAACTGGCAAAATTTCACTTATTAAACTAGTCACATCCATTGCGAAACTTGTAACGGCCATTTGACAGTTGTCACACGTTGATTGTAGTAGTCAGCGCGCTGAAAGAATGGTGAGATACATTCTTGAATCTATACCAGCTCTTGTAACAGCGCTTATACCTGCTACACTCACTGCTCCATTGTGTACGCTCGCATATATGTATAACAATGCATTAATTTAAGCAAGTCCTGCTATGATTTACGCTACCATCTAGAATCCCAGCTCCATACCGCACGTACCTTTAGAACGGATTCACATTTTTCGGCGTATGTCTTGGCTTACTATGGAATGTCTTCACAATTGGCCTCGTGGACATGGTCCATAACAAGAGTAATTTGAAAAAAAAATTTTTAGCATCAATACTGACATTGTGTAACATGTACATGGTGTTTACTAAACATACGGCACACATTTGAGGGGCGATTCCTTGGGTAATTTTAAGAATACAATTTTGTCCTTTCATGATTTTCGGAAAGCCGCTTTTTTTTTTTGAAGGAGACTGACAGTTAATGAGGAAAAGTTTAAAATTCATGCATCCTAGCTAGTGTAGGTAGTCATTTTCTACAGTTCTTGTTAATTAAAAATCTTTATCTACTTATTCATGTATTAAAATATTGTTTTTTGTAAGTAGAAAAACTTTTATCGCTTTATATCTTCGAAACAAAGCGTCTTTCCGAAAATTATGAAAAGACAAAATTTTCTTAAAATTATCCAATGAATCACACCTTCAATTTTTGCCTTATGTTTAGTAAATATCCTGTATATCACTTACGATTTATTTAAATCTCAATTGAAGAAAAAAGGGAACAATGGTTTATCCGAGCTTTTTGACGTGTTTGGCGATCGAGCATGCTTTATGACTGAATGACCGGGTCGATCACACGTGCTATCCGGCCACACTTACCGTATTTACAGTTTAGCGTAGTATTTGCACACACGTATAACAATATATATATATAGGAAGAAGGGCCATATAGCGCGTCGCGACGCAGCGGCTACGACCGCCGCCCCCTCAATTGCAATTTGTACGAATATCTCCGGATGATTAGTTGCCATGACAACGCACCTAGGGCAGTGTAATTGAGTTTGTAGCGATGAGGGTTGAACTCGCTTCTCACCTAAAAGCACCGTATAGTGACGATGTAGCCAGTAAGGTCAACAGTGTGAAAAAATATTTTTGCGTTTCTCGATACGAAAGATGTTTTTATAAAAAATATACATATATAATTTCCTCGTGTATGTCTTATCTGTCTGTCCGTTTTTCCACCTCCGTTGACCTATGAAGCTGAAATTTTCTGCTAACGGAGCCGCATTTTTGATTTTCTCCCCGATAACAGGAATAGGGAGGGGGGTCGAAAAAAATATGTAAGAATGTACCTACCTTAAGACACTAAAGTTATTTTCCATATATATAATTATGCTAGTTGTCCCGCCCGGTTTTTCCCGAGAGCTAATCGCTATTTTCGCTTACTGCTCGTCACACTTTAATCATATGTCATGAACTTTTAAACAGTGGAAGTAAATCGGTTTAGTGGTTCTCGAGTACTGAGGTAACATTGATACAAATTTCTTCTTTTATGTATTTTCTTTCCTATTTTTTCTATTTATATATTTTCTTTTATTTATATTAGTACCTAGAGAATCTGATGTAAATAACATAGAATTGTAAATTTTCTGTTAGATTGCACAAATATTTTTGATGTCTAAAATTTTGTTGAGTGAACTTATTGTAAACATAGGTGTACTGTGCCTAAACTACCCTACTGGCATTACATTCAGTACTTATAGTCCCACATGCCAGTGGCGGGTTTTCACATGGGGCAAATTGAATACACATAAAATAAAAATACAAATACCGTTGTTAATTATTTTTTTTTATATATGTATATGAAAAACACGAAAAAAATTGCAACTATCTATAAAATTTATTTGGATTTTCTTAGTTATTTTGATTAAAAACGATTTTAAATGAAAACGGATTGTTCATAATATCTACAGTATGTAAACAGGTAAAGCATTGGGAAAAAATGATTGGATCAGAATGACTCATAATTTACGTATTTAATTAGAGTTGCTATGGTAATTTTGGTGATGATAAAAACACTAAAATTACCATAGCAACCCTATATGAACAGGTATACGTAAATTATGAATCATGACTCATTCTGATCCAATCATTTTTTCCCAATGCTAAAATGTCCTATGTAGGTACACCTTATCTGTTTACATTAGTGTTGCCGTTTAGGCAAGAAAAGATAAGATTTTCAAAGTCTTGTTTTGTCTTGAAATATCAAGACAAGAGTTCACTTAAGTCTTGTCTTGAAATATCAATATCAGTCTTGATCTTGAAATATCAATATCAATCAATATTAAGTCTAGATTAAAAAACTCTTGTCTTGTCTAATATCAAGACTCTAGATTATTTTCAAGAGTCTAGATTGACCGAGTGCTTTACTTTACCTACTACTACTTAGTTTATCTAGACTCTTGAAAATTGAGTTTTGGCAAGAGTCTTGATCTAGATAAAGCAAGTCTTGTCTCGTCTTGAAAATTTCTAGACAAGACTTTTGCAAGTCTTGTCTTGAAAATCTAGACAAGGCAAGAGTCTAGAAAGTCTAGATCTAGACGGCAACACTAGTTTACATACTGTATAATATATTTTTTAATTTGAAAAATTTAAATAAAATAAAAATTTTCAAAATTTAAATAAAATAAAAATTTTCAAAATTTAAATAAAATAAAAATTTTCAAAATTTAAATTCAAGCTTGACTAATCATTTTTGTAATTTTCAAATGACCCACCACTGGTACATGACGTGTACACTGTACAATGTACATGTATTATAGTGTTCTGGGAATGGGGAGGGGGAAAAACTGGGGGATACATGAAAATGCACAGTGAATGTTGGCACTACCGAATTTACTCTTTCTCTTTGACAATATTCCAGTGTTCACCAACAGTGCCAACAGTTTTTGAAGTTATACTTCTTTAGCGCGAGGCTAGTGAATTGGAATGACCTCGAGTCAAAAAATATCGACATAAAAAATACCGACTCAAAAATTAATGAAACGCTGACAGGAATAAAACGGCTTTAATTCCATTTGAATGAAATTTACTGAAAAGGGGTTTTGGAGAGCCAAAAATCGATTTAGCCATAGGTCTCATTCCAGGAAAAATTCGTTTTCTTATATAGATTTTATAAGTTTAAAAATCAATTTTTGACGTTTCAAAATAGTGTTATATTATAAGTAGGCTTTGGATACTTAAATGTTTCCATATGGCTTAAGTGAAATTTTATAAATTATTATGATAATATGTGAAAAATAAAAATAAGTTAATAGTTACAATTAAAAATGTCAAAAACTTTAACGAAACGCGTTCTAATTAAAAATGTATGAAGTATAACTTCGACCGTGCGCTTATGTGGGTGAGGAACACAGTCAATTTTTTCTAATAAGTAACGCTATTCTCTAGTCATTGAGTATAGACTGTGTGCAGGGGGGCGGAGTTATAATAATATCGACGCGAGCGCTTGTTGTGAGATCCGTTGTAAACTCTGAACTCCAATTTTCCGTACTTGTCAGTAAGCATTGTTGTTTAAAAAATCAAGTAAGTAAAACCATGATTTTACTTCTATAACTTATTTGGAAATTATTACTATAAATCTGATAAATTTGACACTTTTAAACCCGGTCCGTAAGATTACAGGCGCCATGATTTTAGGTTATGCTGTCGTCTGTGAATATAAACCATTGACATTGGTGTAGGTACATCTTCATGTCTGATATACATTAATCAGTTATTTTTTATTATACGTCAAAATTGAAGAAGAAAAAAACTTAAAATAAATAATTTTTACGTACCCTTTTATGCTATGCTATTTATACTATTTACAAACATCTAGATAAAATGGTGTTCGTTTATTAAAAAGTTTCCCGGTATAAGACAACAATAAAAATGAGTTCAATCGTACACTATTGCCCGCTAGCGGCGCTAGTATAGACTTCGTGCACACAACCTATAGAGACAATGCAAATGTTTGAGAAGCCCCGGTCGTCCAATCTATCGTGGGGCGGCGGCGACGCCATGCATCGCCATCTGTACTGAATACTGAACAGCCCCAGCCTCGATTCAAAACAGCGTTATTCTGCCGCAGTTCGTACGCAGTCGGCAGTCTCAAAGAAAACTATCGTAACTTAAGTTAAAAAATTAGATTAATTCTTGACGTCGTGGTACTTCTAATTGAAATAGTTTCGAAGTATAGTAGGATTATTTGTTACTATATTAAAGCTGGGACGCAGGGGCGGATCTACATAGGGAACAAATAGGGCTTAAGCCCGGGCTCCAAATGTTAAGAGCCCACACAAATTGAATTATTTTCATAAATTTTTAATACTTTTTTATGAACAATGAGCAATTATCGTATATACAGGGTGAGTTCGACCACCCGTATCAGTCGTTTTTTTCGAAAACGGTTAGTCGTAGAGAGTTGTGTCAAAAATTTGTATTATAAAAGCCCTAATAAAGAATCGAATGGTGATAATTTTTTTTTCCGGGAAGGTCGGCTTCCCTATTAGTTTGCTCCAGAATGTCCAGAACTTCGGAATTATAAATGTAATGATAGGTTGAAAGTGGTATTGTTGAAAAGATCTTTAAAAAAGAAGCAAGTTTTGTAGGAACATTTTTTTTATTACTGCCACCCCTGTAAATTTCTATAAGTATAAATATAAATTATTATATGTTCAAAACTCCGGAATTTTAGAAAGCACGATAGGTTGAAAGTGGTACTGTTGAAAAGCTCTTTAAAAAATAGGCAAGTTTTGTAGGAAAAATTATTTAATTACTTCCACCCCTGTTAAGTAACAATCGTTCGAAATTATTAAATCAAAATTTCATAATAACGATCGAAGTCGGCATTAAAAATCTAGCAACCTTAGACATTGTCACAAGTGTTCAAACTGTCTTCCATTTACTCTTTAATACATACTACTGAGCTCTTCTGGTTATACTGTGAGTGTACTTCTTCAGTGTTTAATGATCGATAGATAGGTAACTAGATTTTAAATGCGGACTTTTAAAAAGTTCGTTATTATGACATTTTAATTTAGTAATTTCAAACAAATATTACTTAACAGGGGTCGCAGTAATAAAAAAAAAAACCGTACAAAACTTGCTAATTTTTTAAAGATCTTTTCAACAATACCACTTTCGACCTACCGTTACATTTAAAATTCCGGAGTTCTGGACATTCTGGAGCAAACTAATAGGGAAGCCGACCTTCCCGGAAAAAAAAAATTATCACCATTCGATTCTTTATTAGGGCTTTTATAATACAAATTTTTGACACAACTCTCTACGACTAACCGTTTTCGAAAAAAACGACTGATACGGGTGGTCGAACTCACCCTGTATAGTAAATAAAAATACTTAGTTAATATAATAATGATAATTTATAGTATTATTTGGTTTATTTAGATTCTTAATCTGACCAAAAATGGAGCCCCATTGGACTTAAATAAGCCCTAGATCCCGAAAAACCTAGATCCGCCCCTGCTAGGATGGACTTCGCTTGCTATAATATTACGAATTTGGGAATTTGATAAAAGTCAAAAAATAAAGCAAAGCTGTTTGTCAGATTTTTGGTAATATTTTAATATTAATAGCGTGTAGATTGTAGACGCATTTGAACGGTAGTTATGGTTGCATCGAAAAATGGAAAACATATATTACTTTGGCTATTAGATGACAAGCGAACAGCGGCAATAGTGCGTCGTTATGAACCTCTTAGTTAGTTACTGCAGCATCAACACGCGGCTTTTTCCTATTATTGTGTTTTATATTATAGTTTTATCTAACTTTTCCCATTTTGTGTTTTTGTGCTTCCACCCGGATCCCTTATGCCATCCATTGTGAACACTACGTACTTTTTTATTACATTTTGTTACTCACACTTCTTATTTAATATTATTTTATTGTATTTATTAATACATCAAAAAAGTGTGTGTACTTGTAACTGCAACAGCACGCTGAATTTGATTTTTTTTCGATGAGTATGAGAAAGGCAAGATACTGATTATTAAAAAATTAAATAGTTTTTATTGTTACTCAATCAGATAATCAAAAACCGAATTAACCACAAACACCAAACCATAGTAATTTAATATTCGACGTACGTTTCGTCAACCAAGTTGGCATCATCAGGAGATGATTAATTTAATATAATTTAATTAATTTAAGGTTCCAGCAACATTCTTGGTTACTCAATCAGGTCCAAAATACTTGACTAATTTGAAAAAAAAATCACAGTTTATAAGACTAATTTTTCTTTAGTGGCAGGTTATATATTATTACGCTGCGACGAAGGGGGGATGAGTAGTGGCCAGTGAGCGAAAATACTGACTTAATAGTACTTGCGACATCTAACGGAATTTTATTTTTTTAATTATTCGTGATGTAAACCTTCCGATTGGAGCGAAAATAGCAACTAGTGATATCGGAGTATTAGATGGAATTTTATCCATTTTTTTATTCGTGATATAAACCTTCCGATTGGAGCGAAAATAGCAACAAGTGATTTCGGAGTATCGGATGGAATTTTATCCATTTTTTTTTATTCGTGATATAAACCTTTCGACTGGAGCGAAAATAGCAACTAGTGACATCGGAGTATCGGATGGAACGTTATCCATTTTTTTAATTATTCGTGATGTAAACCTTCCAACCGGAGCGAAAATAGCAACAAGTGATTTCGGAGTATCGGATGGAATTTTATCCATTTTTTTTTATTCGTGATATAAACCTTTCGACTGGAGCGAAAATAGCAACTAGTGACATCGGAGTATCGGATGGAACGTTATCCATTTTTTTAATTATTCGTGATGTAAACCTTCCAACCGGAGCGAAAATAGCAACAAGTGATTTCGGAGTATCGGATGGAATTTTATCCATTTTTTTTTATTCGTGATATAAACCTTTCGACTGGAGCGAAAATAGCAACTAGTGACATCGGAGTATCGGATGGAACGTTATCCATTTTTTTAATTATTCGTGATGTAAACCTTCCAACCGGAGCGAAAATAGCAACAAGTGATTTCGGAGTATCGGATGGGATTTTATCAATTTTTTTTTATTCGTGATATAAACCTTCCGACTGGATCGAAAATAGCAACTAGTGACATTTGAGTATCGGATGGAACGTTATCCATTTTTTTTATTATTCGTGATGTAAACCTTCCAACCGGAGCGAAAATAGCAACAAGTGATTTCGGATTATCGGATGGGATTTTATCAATTTTTTTTTATTCGTGATATAAACCTTCCGACTGGATCGAAAATAGCAACTAGTGATATCTGAGTATCGGATGGAATGTTATCCATTTTTTTTATTATTCGTGATGTAAACCTTCCAACCGGAGCGGAAATAGCAACAAGTGATTTCGGAGTATCGGATGGAATGTTACCCATTTTTTTAATTATTCGTGATGTTAAGCTTTCGACAGGAGCAAAAATAGCAACTAGTGACACCGGAGTTATTTATCAATTTATGTTTATTAATGATATAAACCTTTCAACTGGAGCGACAATTTAGACAATAGATATCTCTATCGTAACAGAGAGCTATCATTCCCGGACAACGCCGGGTAAATATAGGTACTGCTAGTAGAAGAATAAAATTTGTCTCAGACGTATAATTACTTAAGAATTCTCATTACGAGTGTAGGAAATGTATTATTCATTTTTAACTTGTTTTGAATGTTTATTTACTCAGCGCTGCCGAATGACAATTGTAAGAGTAGCTGAAATTATCATTGCAGCTTAATGTTCAGCTGGGGAGATGTGTACTGCGATATGATGAGATATAAAACACAATAGTTAAAAAGTCTTCAACATTTTTCTTGCACTGTCTTTTGTTAAAAATGGCGGATGTTAGCTTTGCCTCCTCAATTTGAAAAATCGCAAAAAATCGACTCTTCTCATATATTTTCCAAATTGAGAATGTTTATTGAAAAAAAAGGGCTTGAGAATAGCCGAGAGTGTAGCAATGCTGTTGTTTACATGGCGTTGCTATGGTTCCTCTATTACAAGTCCCCAGTTCCCGGGTTCTAGTCCGAGAGCTGGTAAAAGTGTCAATTGGATTTTCAATTTATTATTAAAAAAAAATAATGAATTGAAAATATGAATTGGTGCTAGGCCCAAATAACCTTAGATGTTGGTGGCCTTTAAAAACACACACACAATTTATTGAAAAAAATACGCGGATTTCAGTGAGCATAAGCAAACGTCTGTATCTCTTTTAGGTTCAAAAGATTTTATAGTAATTTTTTGAAAACTTTAAACGCAAACAATTTCTAAACCAGAAGAGAGTTTGTGTTCAGTAGAATCAGTTTTTATAAGCATGGCGATTTTGCAAAAGTTCTGAGAAATGTCGATTTTCGTCAAAAATTGCATTTTTGCTAAGGGTTTTAAAAAAGAGTCTAAAATCTAAATCCTTGATTTTGTCTAGCTCTACTATTAATTTCGAGTTACCCTCTGTTTATTTTTTTGAAGTGAAAATTTCCTTAGGTGTGTTAGGCACTCTTTGCCTGGGTAGTGAAATAAAGTGAACCGTTCGCACGTTCGCATTCGCAGCCCGACGGTGAGATTCGCTGAATCGGGGTTACTCGGCTCAAACACGAACACGTACTGGCTGGTCACTCTCTTACAACTGTGCCCGGCTGACATACTTATATCATAAAAACTGCACGCTACACAGTTGCACCGATAGCTAAGTAAGCAGCGTCTTTGCGTTGTATGTTAATTTATTTTATATTCATTATAAAAAATGTTTAAACATTCGTCAAATTCCTAATTCAAGAGGAGATGCTATGTAAAAATACTTATTTTACAAATGAAATACACTGCCTATATCTATTCTACACAACAAAAAAATGCATAATTTTCTTTGAAAATTTTAATTAAAAAAGAATTCTTCATTTTATGAACTTTTTTCACGATAAAACTTTCTTAATTATACATTCGCTGGCAAATAAAAATCCGCACTTTATTTCATTAAAAATTTCATTCTTCAATCAATTTCTGACATCGTTTAATGGCGATGATTTTAAAAACGAACTTTACAATCTTTCATCTAAGAAAAATGTGTATTAATATATTTTTATTAATTTTGTAATCAAGCAAGAAAGGCAGTGGACATTTTAATTATTATGATAGTGTTTTTCTTATTTACAACTGACAGTGAATTACATATTTTCCAAATTTCTTTAATACAATAATAATGACAGTGTTTTATTTATTGTAAATTATAGACGCGTCGACAACTTAGGTCATTAGCGTCTTGTTCACATCAAATAACAACAAATAACATCACAAAACATCCATGAGCGGAGGCGGGATTCGAACCCACGACAGTGTGATCCAAAGGCCGCTACGCTAACCGTTACACCACTCTGTCCTCAATGACAGGGGAAACATTGGAATGTATAGTTTACATTCCAATGTTTTGTGGGAATTAGCGCTCCCAGGGACCTCAGCTCGTACCAGTCGGTTTGTGTATGCCGGCTGGCGGATTCTAATACACAAAAGGATTATATTTTGTTGTGTTGAAGACGCTAATGACCTGAGTTGTCTACAATAAAAAATGTTGATATCTGCTTTTTAGAGTTCCGTACCAAAATGGTAAAAACCGGCCAAGTGCGAGTCAGACTCGTGCACCGAGGGTTCCGTACAATAACAAAAATAAGGAGTTAGGTAGGGGTAAAAAATTAAAAGATTTGATTTCAAAAAGTTTTTTTTACTAATATATTTTATGAGTTTTTAATCTAACAAAAAATGGGGCCCCAATAGCTTTAAGCCCGAAAAACCTAGATTCGACCCTGGCTCTTGTTACAGATTTCGTAACAGCAAAAATGTAAGTACACTCGAAATCTCTATTTATTTTTGAATTTCCTGGATAATTTTGAAACACTCGGTATATTTCTATAAAGCGGAACACACAACCATAATAATAACCCGACATAATCCATTATGTCAAGTATTGTTCACAAATCACAAGTTCCGACGTATTTCCGTATTGAACCTATACTCCTTGTTGTATTTGTGGTTGATGTTCCATGGAGTATAGCCTACACCCACACGTTTATATAAACATAAATCTAACGGTACTGATTTATTTACCCAAAACAGAAAAAAATGTTACAGATAAAGCATTGGAATTGACTGATAAACATAGAATATTTCTGCAGACGCGAACTGGCTAGGGGCGCTAGGCGCTTGAGCGTCCCAGACCCCCGGAGGACAGCTTGGTATAATAGTCAGCGTGCTGGCCTTTGAATGAGTTGTCGTGGGTTCGAATCCCACCTCGCTCATGGATGTTTTGTGATGTCGTTTAGTTTTAATTGATGATGTTATTTGAGGTATGAAAAAATGATGACAGTGAATTTTTACCATAATTTTTACGATGTGTGCGCAAGTAAAAAATTATTTTTCAAATCACGCTAAAGTATAGCTTCTAACGCGGGTACATAAGTACACGCACCCACTTTTGTTCGTTATAGAGAGTTTTCGTTATATAAGGAGTGAGGGTTCTTATGGAAAACCAATCAGATTCAATCAACTAAAGTTTACTTTATAGAGAGTTTTTCGTAATGTGAGGCTTTATAAAAAATAACGAATTTTTAATTAAGCCATACAGTCATCAAAATTATTGTAAAATCGCAGACGCTTTAAATTTGAGACGAATATGAAAAATCTATAATTTATTTCTTGCTTTTAGAATGCAAGCAAAAATAATAGCTTCACTGGATTTTGATCAAATAAGCGCAACGACAATAGTATTTTTGTTTTTGAGCTCAAGTGTATTTATCCCACTTCTGAAGCGATGTTAACAGAGAACAAAGCTCCACGATATCATAATATTATTGCGGGGCTATAATATTATAGTACCAGCAAACATAATTTTAATGTAGTGTCTGTGTTGACTGCACGCTCAAAATTCAAACTTTGTTGTACGGTCTTTGTCTAACGACGCAGGACATAACATATTAAATCAAAAAGACATGTATCAATGAAAATGTTAATAGTTTTTTAGCGTGTAGCTTTTTTCATACTTACAATGAAGTTGTCTTCCGTTCGATGAACTTTTTATAAACACCTTGTATTTCTTTCTATGAACATTCGTTGTCTAAATATTTTTTTAATTTATTAAACCGAAAACAATGTAAGGTGGTATCGAATCGAGGTCCTTAGCCCCAACAAAAATGCGTCCCTTAAATATCATTCTTTTAAAGGTCACCACCAACAGTCAAGGTTATTTGGACCTAGCATATTTTCAATTTATTATTTTTTTTTATAATAAATAATTGAAGGGAAGGTTTGGTTGAGGGTCAAAATTATTTTGACCCTCAACCAAACCTTCCTTCAATTATTAACATTAATTGGGTCAACACTACTATATACTGAAGACTTTATAATAAATCGAAAACCCGATTGATTCTCCGAATAGAATCTGGGGGCTTGTAATAGTGGAACTATGGGAATGCCATATAAACGAAAGCATCGCTACACTCTTGGCGATGGTGGCGTGCAGTCAACACATAAAATAATGACAACATTGCAACGCATCTCTCATCAGATATTATATTATGACCATAACAAAGCTTATCATCACTTATCAGTTATCAATCGATCGGTTTCCATCATCACGCTGTCATCTATACTCCTTGTTCATAACGGTCGAAAGAGTGTCAACGCAATGTTGTATTTTGTAAAGCACTTTGAGGGTATAGCAAACTTTTATTGAAATTATTTTATTTTGTATTTGTCGAAGTTTAATTTGTTCGGTATTTTTATTAGTAATCAAGCTGCACAAAAAGACACTATTTGAAAACTTCGTAACTGATGTGTATTTCTACTAAAATTGACGACTGAAGCAGTTTGTTCCAAAAATGAAGGCCTGGATTGAGTTGGTCAAAAAATTAATATGTGCCAAAACACTTTGTTTGAACTCATTACCTACTTTAGGAAAAATGGGATACAAGCCAAAGAATATAATAATGTTACGGATCACCCTGTATATAAACGGCAGGCAAGAGTTCTGAGAAACGGGGTCTGCTTACTGTAACAACTAGTACCTGCGCGAAAGTTCTAGAGAAAGCGAGAACGCACTAGGCTTACGCCACGCAGCATATATAAACAGACAGTACGAGTAAGTGAGGGAATCAGTCAACGCATTCAAGTCTACGGTGGATCAGTAATATAAATAGTGCCGTGTTATTAAATAAATGAACTGATAAAATAAATACTAGTGTAGTGGTAATAATTACGAGTTATTGTATATAGTTGTTTTGTTCTGCTTTGTAATTACTGTTTAGTTATTGTTTATACTTGTGTTGATTGTTAGAACTGACATTTCGTTGTTGCATTCATTATTATTGTGTTTTTAATTATTGTAAATAAATATTTATTCCGCCAACTCAGAAAACAGTTTTGTAGCAATAATATTTATTTGCTAAATTTTTGAGGTGAAAAATCGCACCATATAACCAGCGGCGGATCTAGTTTTTCGGGGCCTAGGGCTTATTGAAGTCCAATATAGGGTTCCATTTTTTGTTAGATTAAGAATTTTTATGATAATTATTCAATTTTTGTGCCGGGCCCAGGGCTTTAGTCCCTATATAAATCCGCCTCTGCACATAACACTGTTTTGGCAGTTTGACGAAACAAACTTCATTTGTTTATGGCCGAACACAATGGACACAAAATATGCACACAAATTGACAGCATCACTACAAATCATACAGATATACCGGAATAATCCCCCATTCATTACTGTACATAGCAACAATCGTATTTTCGGTTTTTTTTTAATTCGATACAGTCGATTCGTTGAAACAGGGCCGATTTTTTAATCGGATAACAAACATCTATATTTTAATCCAGAGTTTAATTTTAAGGCTTTCGTTAAAAATTATACAATTCACAATATTTTTGAAGTGAAAAACGGTAGTACTTATATAAGTTCGCATGTTAAGAAACTGGGAGCGTAACGAAAAATGAAACACGTATACTTGCCACTCAGTGTGTCAGTTGAGGGAGGAATATCGGCAAATCCTTGCCATATGTTAGGAATTTTTTAAGTGAAATTTATGTGAAGGTAATGTTTTTGCATGTTAAGAAATGAGAGCGTAACAAAAAGTGAAACACCTCGCCACTCAGTGTGTCAGAGGCAATGGAGACGGGAATATCGAACGTCCCCACTCTTTACGAAATAAGCTAATGTAAGACGGGCGTGTTTCAATTTTCGTTACGCTCTCAATCGTAGTAAAGCGGCAGTAAACCGTAAAGGTTCTAGAAGTTTCAGTTCAAACGCGCGTGGCGATCACATACCCATCTTCTTTCTGATTATTGGAGAGAGATTACCAACTTTGCCAAAAATAATGAATTTGAGGGTTTTTTGGAAATTTTGTAGCAGCCAAATTATTCACAGCCGTACTAAATTCACTACGCATATACCTAAATCAAGATTGGAAATTGATTTCAAGAATAATTTGGCTGCTAGAAAATTTCCAAAAAACCCTATAATATCCTCAGTCGTACTAAATTCACTACGCATTATGAATTTGACTTCTAATTGCTACAGGACACAGATGAAGGTGTGGAGAAAAAATGACACCAAAATTTGTAACGTGAAAGTTCAACAAGAAAAATAATTTCTTTAAAAGCACGTCTACGAAAAAAATGTGTTTAACTTGTAAAATATCTGCAACAGTTTGAGAACATTTTGACCATCAATCAATGCAACTGACAGGATTTTAATATATTTATAATACACGAAAACTTTGAGTTTTTATATACCTACGTACTAGTATAAAAAAAATGTTAAAAGGCGCACTAAAAAGAGCACGATAAATATTGATAACGGATCTGTGGCAACTACATTTTGCTATAGTTTAATTTTCTGCCACCAGATGTCATAGCGTCAAATGTCAACTCCCATAAAAAACAATATGTTATAGGTACCTAGCACTGGAAATTGTTAACATATATTTTCAAATAATGTAAAGTACTTCAACTTGTTAAAAAGTTCTGTGTATTTTGTCGACTGTAACAATTTAATTTTATACATATTTTATCAATCTATGTGTAACAGGTAAGCGTATTTTAATGCATGTAGGTTTTACAGCGGCATGTGATTCAGTGACGTAGTAAATGGGAGTGCAAGGATACCCCACTAGATTGTCTTGCTAACCTTACAATCCTAGATCTGGTGCTGACAGTTTTTTTTAGTTGCCCGACTGTTAAATCGGCCCATTAAACAGTTTGTGAATCCAAGTGTAAGCTTTCACGGCCGGCGTTGTTCCAAATCTTGATAGTTTTCGGGCTCGTAGGTCGTGGTCCGATGGTATTTCTACCTGACGTTTCGTCTACAACTGCGGTAAACATTTTCAAAAGTGGTGTAACAGCGCGAGCGGTCGAAGTGTCCTCATTGGTGGCTCACAGGCAAATGTTTCAACGACTGGTGTCCTCCCTTCTTTTATGCTAAATGTCAGTGTGTTCTCTGTTCGGTCGTAGTCCTGGAAGTGTGTTCTCTGTTAGGTCGTAGTACGACTACGACCGAACAGAGAACACACTAGCCTTTCAAAAATGTCTATCGCAGTTGTAGACAAAACAAATACTATTGGACCACAGCCTACAAGCCCGGAAATTATCAAACTTTGGAGTTTGTGAATCTTGAGAATTAAAAATAGAATCCGCGATTTTCTAAGGTAGTTCGTGAAACTAAAAATCACTTAGGTTAAGGACACTCACTGACAGTTACAAAAAGAATCGCAGCCCTTCAGTTAAATTTGTGGTTACGCCTCTGATGTGAATAAATACAATAACTGCTACGAAAATTCGCTATAAGTTACTCATACAAAATTGTTGTTGAAAAAAACGTGCTTTTTGTAAATTGAATTCTTGTCTTATCTAAGATGTATGCCTTGTTGGATATTTTATACAGACTTCGACTAAACTATTTTCTGATCTAAAGACCACATACACCCGGAGTAATTTGGGCTTAGCACCAATTCATATTTTCAATAATACATTGAAAATCGAAATAAGAGCGAGAGATCGTTATTGCTTGTCCTGCAAAAGAGAAAAAATATGGTGTCCTGCCATCTAGCCACCAGCAGTCAGTGACAACTGATATAGACAGACTATATTTGCCTAGTTACCGAATCATCTGTGAACACGGTATGCGCGCGCAATCCAGTTAAAAAAAATTTAATTGTATAGGCCGATTTTAATATATTTATGATTAACCTGTGTGATTAAAAAATTATATATACACCGTGAGAATAAGAGTTCAAAATTTACATAAAATTTTGTATTACAATTTTATTAAACTTGTACTAGAAATATCTGTTAGGATTATTTAAGAAAACATTTTTTTCCTTCGGAACTATGCGGAATACGAAATTTTTACAAGAGTAACAAAATGAAGATAATGAATCAGTCTTCTCGCTAAAAACATTTGAGAATCGTATTACCACCCTTAAAAAAGTTCTGAAAAAAATGTCAGGGGGTGAGGGTGGTTTTAACCCTTTTACAATTTCTTTTGATTACCGAAAGGAGAGTAATTCTCTAAAATGCACTTTCGTCAAATTTCATTCAATTTGTTTCACTCATTTCTGAACAGCGTACAAAAATGTGTTTTTTTATGTAAACTTTGAACTCTTCTCACGGGCAGACGGTACATTTTGGTATATAAATAAATTGGATCCAATCGACTTATTTTGACCTCTACTACACGTAGTAGCTTTGTTTCCCAGCAGTTTTGGGACACTCCGTATATTTTAAAATTAGAAAATCTGAAGTTTTCACTTCTGTAGTGTGGTCATAATCACACACCCAACTTTTTTATTAATTACACATTATTATAATATTATTTATTAAGACCGTAGTGTTTTGTCCCATTCTCTAAGATAATAGTAAAAGTTCGTTTTCAATGAAAAGGCACTTTATTTGAGTGCATGTTTCAAAGCAATGAAATGTTTTCATATCACGATATTCAGTCATTTTCACACAAAAATAAAACGTTAGGTACGAACAATGTGGGGCAATAAATTCCATTAAACAAACAGTGGGTCGTCAGTGTCCGATGATGACACGTGATATCCTATTCATCTTTCTAGTTATAATAATGTTTGTTATTTATTTACCGTTAAAATATGAGACTCCTCAATTTTTGGATAACAATACATTTACCGATTAAATCGTCGGAAAGCTGTTGATGGTATGAGAAAGTGGTCATATAATAGTTTTGAAATTATTGGAAAGCTGTTGATGGGAAAACATCCAAACAGTTTTATTTCTTCATTTTGAAAATTATTGGAAAACCATTGATGAAAAAGTAGTCCAATAATATCCAGGTGTGCAAGCTTTCACGGCCGGCATTGTTCCAAGTTTTCATGGTTTCCGAGCTTGTAGGCCGTGGTCCGCTGATATTTCTACCTGACGTTTCGTCTACAACTGCGGTAGACATTCTCAAAGGCGATGTGGCAGCGATCGAAGTGTCCTCACTGACCTGTGAGCCGCCAAGGAGGACACTTCGACCGCTGCCACATCGCCTTTGAGAATGTCTACCGCAGTTGTAGACGAAACGTCAGGTAGAAATATCAGCGGACCACGGCCTACAAGCCCGGAAACCATGAAGACTTAGTCCAATAATATAGTTTGGAAATTATTGGAAAGCTTTTGATGCATAGTCATATTTTCTCCGCGCTCTCTCAACCCCTATGAATTTTTCTACAAAATTCCTTGACGTACTCATAATTGATATGAAGTACAAATATCTATTTTAGAAAAAACTGTCTGTCTGTCTGTTTGACTGCTGTCGGTTTGATATGTTTGGTTGCTTATAACTAGAGTACTACTGCATTAATTTCGATAAGTTATTAATCGTTTGCTTAAAGTTCAACTTAAAATTAAAGATACAAATCATTATTTTAGGCCATCGGGAAGCAGCCTAATTCCGTTATGTAAAATCACGGGGGAAGAAGCCGCGGGTACTCAAATAAGTAAAACTATTAATCGTGGACAAAAAATGTTTATACAAAAGTTATAAAGAAACTCGACCAAACTGTTTAGTTGTTAGAGGTGCACATACAATCAATCAGTTGTACCATAATTTCACTATTAAACTAACGGGTCGCCGAACAACTATTTACTCGAGCGTATGCTAGCGTCAATACACAGCCGTGGACATAAGCTGCCGACGATAGTTGTTCAACAGATAAGTCAAAAGATGATGCGGTCTTTACATTTTTTTGTCGTACAACTACAGTGTCGATAGTATGCGCAGTCCCTTCTGATCCTATAGCCTTTTGACAAACAACTGAACAGTTGAGCGATTAAAAATTCATTTCATAATAAATTCAAATATTCGGAGCGTATACGTGTAGAAAAAATTCGACTGATGACCAGTCCTATACTTCCCACCTAGTAAATATTTGCAAAAAATAAACACTCTTTTTTTTATTCTTTGACTAGGCCCAAATAACCTTAGCTGTTGGTGGTCTTTAAAACACAATTTAATTTTTATTCTTTGAAAAAAGCATGGCCCTCTTTTTTGTTTGGTGATCTATTGATGGCTAGCTTAATATAGCAAAAATCATGGTTACCTTGATTTACGTACAATTTTTATTTTTTTTAGTAAAATATTTTTTTTCTCGAAAACTATACATTTTAGAGAAAAAAAATATTTACATTTTTTTCATATTATAACATCTAGAATTCATTTATATTTTTTTTTACCTATGTTAATACGTGACATTGAGGACGTTTTTTTGAATATCTCAGGATCCACTGAACCGATTTGACTCAAAATCTAATCAGATCTAAGTTAAAGGCTGATAAACACAATAGAACAATCGGCATGCCCGTATGTTGTTCCGTTCTTAAGATATCGAAGGCGAAAAATTGACCACATACACACACACACACATACACACATACACACACACACACATACAGACATCAGTCAGAAAATGATCTTAAACGATTGCTAGGGTCTCAAAACGTGAAAATCTTTTAAAATCTCGAAATATTGTTTTCGGACTGAATCCATTACTTCCCTACCATAGTAGAGGTGGGAAGTAAAAATAACAATAATAATAAAAATGACTTACGCCTGGCGTATTTGCTTGAGGACCATAGGGATATCGTGTCCAGTCCAAGCTGGCTTCTCCTGTTGTATCCAGAAGGACCACTGAAAAGAAAAAAAATCATTAGCTTTGATTCAAGTCTAACATGTACTGTTAGCTGTATAATTACAGTGGCGAAAACTTTCCATAAGGCTGACTAGGTCCAGGCGTAGGGCGGCCATTCTGCGCCCGCGCGGGCGCGGCCGTCGGAAGCGAGGGCCCGTTATCTAGCTCATAAGCACGTGCGGGACGCGACGGCGTGCACTGAGAAAACTCTATATGGTCTTATAACTATCAGAGAAAGAATTTGCCGTTCCTCTAGCTATATGAATATGGCTGCCTTATTTAATTATAAATTTTGGTACAACAGTATCTATCTATAATAAAATGCTGCGGATTAATGAATCGTTCAATTTTCAAATTGACATATATTTTCGTTCTGCTGTCAGCATAATGAAAAAATCGGCGATGAAAAATTCTAAGCAAGTACCTTATTATTTAAATGTATATTACAAACCCAGTAAGTTAGAAGCAAAAAAGGGGCCTTGAAGCATTGAATCAGGGGCGTAACTAGGCTTTTAGGGACCCCGGGGCAAGGAGGCAAATTGGGTTCCCTGGGTAATTAATAAAACTTATTTACCCACTGTCTTGGGGGCCTCCTTACCTCGGGGGCCCCGTGGCCTTGCCTCGGTTGCCCCTGCCTTGAAGTTAAAACTATTTAATTTCGAATCGATTTCAATGTTGCTTTTTTGAACTAAAAAGTTCTACATTTTAGAATTTATATAATAAATTTTAATTAAATAGCTACCACTAAGAAATCGTTATGAAGCGACAAAAAAAAACCTTTTCATAATTATTTAAATGCGCTTCAAAGCCTGTAAGTCACCGTTCTTCAAAAATAATATACTGTTTTTTTATGTAAGATTTCATTAAATGTGGCGCTATCTTTGTTTACGACTTGCTGATACACTCACTGACTTAATATTTCTTTTCCAAGTAATTTGCATCTGGTGTTCCACGCCACCAGGGTGCACGGTGTTTGGATTTTCTCATATTATGCTATACAGTTCTATGCAAATTATTTGAAATACAACAAAGATTGTTAAAGTTGAAATCAAATGCATTTCATTATATATTGAAATTAAAATTCGTTTTTTGAAGTTATACTTCTTTAGCGAGGGTAATCTTTCAAAATTTTACCCCAAAACTAAGAAAAGATTTTTCGAAATTCAACTCCTACGGGTGTCAAACCGTAGGAGTTGAATTTCGAAAAATCTTTTCTTAGTGGATGCTTATATCAGAAAAAGAACCAACTGTCCAAATTTCAAGTTTCTAGCTTCAGCGATTTGGCTTGGGCGTTGATTAGTCAAAAAAAACCCTACATCCCCGTTTAAACCCCTTAGGGGTTGAATTTATTTCTAAAAACGATTTATTCATGTATTGTCATCGGGAATACATGTGTGCACAAAATTTCAAATCGATCGGATACGTGGAAGTCGTACAAAATTGACTTGCAAGTTTTGACCTAAACAAATAAACTAACATGCAAACATAGTGATAGTGATAGTGATCGGAACGGACGTGTTTTATAAATGCTCTTCGATATTATTTATTTTTAATCTCAATTATTTTTATAAAAATTTTGGCATGATTAATTAAAAAAATAACTTAGTTAAAATGAATGAAAAGCGATGTTTGATCTGTGATAAAGGTTTCAAAAAAGAAACCGATGTCATAATTAAATGTAATGGGCTTTGTAATGGCCGATATCATAGTGAATGTTTAATATCTAAAAATAAACAATTTAAAGTGTTACTTGAATGCGATAATTTAAATTGGTCCTGTGATGAGTGCAAGGATGTTAATATATTTACCTTAATCAAGGATTTAACAAATGAAATTAAAAATCTAAAACGTTCAATTAAAGAACAATCTGATAATATCAAAAATATAGACGACAAAGTGACTGAAATTATGCATGATAAACCTAGTTTCGCATCTGTATTGAATTCACAGACTAGTAGTCATGCTCAAACTAAACCTATTAATAATAAAACAGTACAAAAGAATGTAAACAATAATTATATACAAACACGGTCAAAAGCTTCTCAAAATAGAAATAATAATGAAAGTAAAGAAACAGATAAAGAAGTAAATATTACATCGGAAACTGAGATTAGTGAAAAAGCAGTAAATGAAAATATAGAAGAAAACAATCTAGATGCAGGATATAAGAGTGATAAAAATGCTGAAGATGAATTTATAGAAGTCAAAAGAAGAAGGAAGAACAATGTTGTTATTGGGAAATCGTCGGTGATATCAAATTTTAAAGCTGCTGATTCCAAATTGTGGTTGTTTTTAGGTCGGATTGCACCTGGCACTAAGTGTGAGGACATTTCAGCTTTTCTGGAAGAACAGCTACCGAATGAATCATTTGAAATTGAAGCTATACCCACACGTGGAACCAATGCCTGTTTTCGAATTTGTGCAAATAGGAAACTGGAAGATAAAATGTATGATGCTCAGTTCTGGCCTCAAGGTACTGTTGTCAAGAGGTTTCTTTTTCGATCCAAAAAGCCAGCAGACTTTGTCACCCAAAAACAAGATAATTAAAATAGATAATACGATTAATATTTTTCATATTAATATGCAGTGCCTTAGGAACAAACACACTGAATTGGAAGTGTTTCTAAAAGACAATAAAAATATTGATGTTTTATGCATCTCAGAGCATTGGCTCTCTACTAATGAAGTTGCTTGCTTTAACTTAACTCGCTATAACTCGGCTAATTACTACTGTCGAACGGCTATGATCCACGGCGGGGTAATAATTTTTACAAAATATCAAATTAAATTTACTAAATGTGAAACCGTAAATAAGTTATCTATAGACAAACATTTTGAAGCGACGTGTATTAAATTAACAGATCTTAACCTTAGTGTTGTTACAATATATAGAGCTCCTACTGGTGATTTTTTAATTTTTATGGACAGATTTAAACATATGTTAGACCTCATTACTAAGCTTAATAAATCAGTTGTAATATGTGGCGATTTTAACGTAAATTTTCTTAAGGACTCGAAGGAGAGATTCGAACTATTTCAAGTAATGAATTCCTATGGAATTCATGCCACAGTTCATGAAGCCACTAGGATTACAGCCGTAAGTTCTACATGCCTGGACAATATTTTAACAAATATAAATTCAGTTGATTATAAAATTAACGTTGTTGACCCCTGTCTTTCTGACCATAATGCTCAGCTAATTAAAATTAAATGTGGCAAGCCGGACATCAAATTAGAAAAAATATATATTAAAAAACGATTTTTCAATACCTATAATAAAATTGACTTTGTAAATCTTTTAAAAAGTTGCGATTGGCATGAAGTGTATGCTTGCAGTGACGCTGAGCAAAGTTTTAATGTGTTTTTAAATATATTTCAGTACTTTTTTAATATGTGCTTTCCTGAAAAAAATGTCATTAAACAAACAAACAATCAAACTAATTCTGAAAATCAGTGGATTACACAGGATATTATCAATCAAAAAGAATTATTGTATTTTATTAACAATCTTAGGAAAATTGAAAATAATGAACAATTAAATGATTTATATAGGAGTATCAGGAATGATTACAGAAAACAAATAAGGGTTGCAAAACAAAAATATAACGATAATTTAATATTGACATCTGACAACAAAAGTAAAACGATTTGGGCAATGGTAAATAAAACAATGAACAAAGCTAGGAAAAATGATAATAACGTAAATATAAGTTCAAATGAGTTTAATAATTTCTTTGTATCTATTGCAGATCAACTTATCAAAAAACTACAACATGTTAATATTCATTACAGTCAGTTTATGAAACCTATTAAATCACCATCTTCATCGTTTTTCTTTTCAGAGGTTTCTCGTGAGGAAATTATTTCAATTATTGCAATGTTAAAAAGAAGCAAAAGCCCTGATTATTTTGGTTTCACCAGCGAAATTATTATGATTGTCACTGATTATATTGTAGATCCGCTGACATATATCATAAATAGTTGTATAAATCAAGGTATCTTCCCTGACAATTTGAAAATTGCTAAGGTTATTCCGGTTTTTAAAAAAGGTATAACATCTGATATCAACAATTATAGACCAATTTCCATCTTACCTATTTTCTCTAAAATATTTGAAATAATAATCAAAGATAGGCTATTATCTTATTTCGATAAATCAAAATTATTTTCAGAAGCTCAGTTTGGATTCAGAGAAGGTAGGTCTACTACTTCTGCAATGGCTGCTGTAACAAACTTCATACACAATGCATGGGAAAATAGTTCTACCGTCAATGGGATTTTTTGTGATCTATCCAAGGCTTTTGACTGCGTATCGCATGAAGTAGTACTGTCAAAACTAGAACATTATGGAGTCCGGGGGACGGCTTTAAATCTTTTTGAATCTTATTTCACTAATCGTTTACAGTGTGTTAAAGTAAATAATGTACATTCTGACATGAAAAATATAAATCACGGTGTTCCACAGGGTTCAATTCTGGGACCTATTCTTTTTATTATTTATATTAACGATTTGCCTGTATCCATGAAGCCTCATACTACCTATCTTTTTGCTGATGATACCACCTTATTATCGACTGACAGTAATTCATGCGATGTTCAGTCAAGGGCTTTGGAGTGGTTTACTGCCAACAAATTAAGTCTAAATGTAGATAAAACTGAAAACATAACATTTAAATTAAAAAATAATTATGCGAACGATACCGTCAAATTCTTAGGATTTATTCTTAATCCCTGCTTAAAATGGGACAATCACATAAACAACTTATGTAATCAGTTATCCTCTGCAATTTTTGCCATCAGACGTGTTGCTGAATCCACTTCCATAGTAGCGTCTAGAACCGCCTACTTCGGACTCATACATTCTCGAATTCAGTATGGAATTTTAGTCTGGGGTAGTGCGCCTTCAGCTGAACGTGTTTTTGTTTTACAGAAAATGGCTCTTCGAGCGATCACCAAAGTGCCACATCGAACCCATTGTAGACCTATCTTCTCTGATTTGAAAATAATGCCTTTACCATCTTTATATATATATTCAAATTTGATATATGCCAAAGAAAATATTGAAAAGTTTCTTAAACATTCTGACTGCCACTCACATGATACGAGACATAAAGGTTCAATTTGTTTACCATTGCACAAATACACTACTAGTCAAAAAAGTTTCAATTATTTATCTATGAAATATTATAATAAATTACCGGATTTAATAAAAGTGCAACCCTTAAAAAAATTTAAGAAATTAGTCAAAACGCTTCTAATTAAACATTGTTTTTATAGCGATAATGAATTTTTAAATTGTGATTTTTAATTTGTAATTGATATACTTTTTTATATTGTATTCTTGACTTGACTTTTTGTATCCATATTTTTGGCTATGCAAATAAATTGATCTATCTATCTATCTATCATTGCAAGTTAAATAAAAGCTTGTAAAAATCCCATTACTTTTCTCGGTCTGTGACCACTTTGGAAAAAATTCGACTGATGACCAGTCCTATACTTCCCACCTAGTAAATATTTGCAAAAAATAAACACTCTTTTTTTTTATTCTTTGACTAGGCCCAAATAACCTTAGCTGTTGGTGGTCTTTAAAACACAATTTAATTTTTATTCTTTGAAAAAAGCATGGCCCTCTTTTTTGTTTGGTGATCTATTGATGGCTAGCTTAATATAGCAAAAATCATGGTTACCTTGATTTACGTACAATTTTTATTTTTTTTAGTAAAATATTTTTTTTCTCGAAAACTATACATTTTAGAGAAAAAAAATATTTACATTTTTTTCATATTATAACATCTAGAATTCATTTATATTTTTTTTTACCTATGTTAATACGTGACATTGAGGACGTTTTTTTGAATATCTCAGGATCCACTGAACCGATTTGACTCAAAATCTAATCAGATCTAAGTTAAAGGCTGATAAACACAATAGAACAATCGGCATGCCCGTATGTTGTTCCGTTCTTAAGATATCGAAGGCGAAAAATTGACCACATACACACACACACATACACACACACACACATACAGACATCAGTCAGAAAATGATCTTAAACGATTGCTAGGGTCTCAAAACGTGAAAATCTGTTAAAATCTCGAAATATTGTTTTCGGACTGAATCCATTACTTCCCTACCATAGTAGAGGTGGGAAGTAAAAAAACACCTGTACATACAGCGACACACCTAAAAATACGGAGCGAAGCTTAGCGAAAAGCATGGAGTGTAAGTATAAGAGATTGTTAATCTTTTTTATTCAACAGCAAGTATTATTTGACACCCCACAATGTGCGTATATTTGCATATTGTTAGAACTCCCATGTTTTCTGTCTTCGTCTGATACAACGTCTCGTTTATAATTAATGTAATGTTTGTACGCGCTATGTTCATTTTTTTTGCCTCTTTCGTACAAAAACAAGCTGTACTCATTATAATTTGCGCATTCACTTTAATATAATTACCCCTGGTTTACGGGACAACGATGAAAAAGTCAGTGCTCTGCTTTCCGTTGAAAATAATACATGAGATGTATTATGCAAGCTGCTTTTTAAAAAAAAACTCGGGTCGCAGTGCCAAAACCCTGCCGACAATATAGTGTATTTGCTAATACAGGCCTTGTGGCTTTATTATGTGAACTTAAGTTTGTTTTTGGACAAAATGAAAAATTTAACCCCTTAATACATCCCTTAAAATAATATTTTTTTTCCTAATTTCAATATTATTATCAATGCAACCTCTGTACCAAATTAAATACACCCGTTAGCAAATAAATCACTATCCGTAAACTAGTTTTTTCATAAAATTTGTAAGTCCGGTCCTGTCGTGCCGATTTTGTTAAAATTTTAGCAACACATTTTAATCTCTACTAAAGGGTTAAATTTCAATTTTGAAACAATTCTGAGATTTTTTTCGGTATTTTTAGGCCCAAAAACTTTTTTCAACCCCTAAAAACTACCCTTAAAATGGCCCGATTGGGCCCATTTTAAATAGGTTCCGTGCGGTGATGGATTCCAACGTGTCTACCAAATTTAGTTCAAATCAATTAAGTCTTTCGAGAGTTATGCCGCAAACACACACATATATATATATATATATATATATATATATATATATATATATATATATATATATATATATAAATAAATAAATAAATATATATATACATATATATATAAACATTTCTAAAAATGGTGCCAAAGTGTTCAGGAGGCTATAAAACGTCGAGAAATTTTGGTCCGACCCCTAGGTCCCGCCATCCGACCGACGCCAATAGTGTATGTGCCATATGGCAAATACACTAATAATTCGTTTAAAAAAATTAGGTCAAATTTATGTGCATCCAGAAAGTTCAATTAAACAACACGTTGTGTATACCATCCTAATATAGTAGTTATCGTCGGTCTAGCTACAAACTGGCCTAACTTAATTTCTTTTTTGAAGTTGTACTAAAAATTCGTTAGATGCCATGTTTGTTTACCTGGTCGTTATGGAAACCATTAATGCATTAGAGAAAATCGTTCCATTTAAAATGCAACATCCACTGAACAAAAACATCACTATCAATATTTTAATTTAAAAAAATCGTTTTAAATTAAAATATTGTTTGTTATAATTATTGTTAATGATGTATGTTTTTACTTCCCACCACTACTATGGTAGAGAAGTAATGGATTTAGTCCGAAAAAAATATTTCGAGATTTTAACAGATCTTCACGTTTTGAGACCCTAGCAATCGTTTAAGATCATTTTCTGACTGATGTCTGTATGTATGTATGTATGTATGTATGTATGTATGTATGTATGTGTGTGTTGTGTGTGTGTGTGTGTGTGTGTGTGTGTATGTGGTCAATTTTTCGCTTTCGATATCGTAAAAACGGAACAACATACGGCCATGCCGATTGTTCTACTGTGTTTATCACCCTTTAACTTAGATCTGATTAGATTTTGAGTCAAATCGGTTCAGTGGATCCTGAGATATTAAAAAAAAAACGATCTCAATGTCATGTATTAAAATAGGTAAAAAAAATATAAAAGAATTCTAGATGTTATAATATGAAAAAAATGTAAATATTTTTTTTCTCTAAAATGTACCTACAGTTTTCGAGAAAAAAAATATTTTACTAAAAAAAAAATTGTACGTAAATCAAGGCAACCATGATTTTTGCTATATTAAGCTAGCCATCAGTAAATCACTAAACAAAAAAGAGGGCCATGCTTTTTTTCAAAGAATAAAAAAAGAGTGTTTATTTTTTGCAAATATTTACTAGGTGGGAAGTATAGGACTGTGGTCATCAATCGAATTTTTGTTCATTTTAAGTGAAATGGATTTCTCGAATGCATTAATGTTTTCCATACCAACCAGGTAAACAAAACTTGCGTATCTTGCGCCTTAAGTGAAATTCACTGTATATCATTACGGTACGACGAAAGGGGGATGAGCAGTGAGCGAAAACAGCTATTTGCATCCAGACGAAACCAAACGTGGCTGCGACTGTTAAATATACCGAACATGTCCTCAGAAATCTTATCGGACGGTAATGTTGAAATAGTTAAGGGGGTTTATCGGACCCATATGTGGTTCATCGGTAAGAAGGGAACTTTAAATGCAGTCGTTTATTCCAAGCATGGAAGCATAAAAGCAACAATGTCTCTAATAGAATAATACTCTATGTATGTGGCCCCCTATCAAAAACGTTTATGGCCAAAATAATAACAATGACGGCTGAATCACCAATTTCATAAATCATATGATTCAAATTGGAGTTTCATGCTTTCACGGCCGGTAGACATCTTGGTAGCAAGTGTTTCCGGGCTAGGTAGCTGTGGTCTAATGGATTTTACTCCGTACGTTTCGCCCAAAGTTCCGTTGCGCATCTTCAGCGGCGATTGGCAATACGATTTGATCTTCTTGCCGGTCGACTGGTCCATTAGACAACGGCTACCTAGCCCGGAAACACTTAATGCTACCAAGAGATCATATGATTCAATTCTCCATTGCTCCGTTAAAAGGAGCCTGCACTTTAAGTTGCCGTTAAAAACCTTTAGAGGCGCTGTCGTCGTTATAAATGTAATATTACTTTTTAAAAGTTTAATTTCTTTAAATGTTTTGAGCAGTTCGACTACTAGAATATAGAGAACTCTGAAGCCAATGCACGTCTGACGTCACTTCATACTTACACTTTACCGCATCGATGCTTAAATACAATCAATCACAAAACCTCTGAAAAACATGAATTGAACACGAAATTCAAAATTGACATTTATACCCATGTATACAAAACGAAAGTAGCGCCCTCTCTTAGACAATAGCTGCACTTTTTAGTGATTGATAGCAGCCACAATGTCACAGTATCTGTCTTGAGTGACTTAATATTCAACATTCTGCTGTTATTACTTCTTATGTCCCCTTACACAACTCAAATAGTTCTTATGTTCCCTTACAAAATAGTTCTTGTGTCCCCTTACACAACTCAAATGGTTCTTTTATTATTAACAATATCGTCTTGAATTTCAGCGTATCCATTTGTTGTCTTCGAGTGCCTCAAAATGTCTTTTCATTGAAAAAAATATTTCAAATTCAATCTCAACTCCTACTTTTATTAATTTCAATACATGAACGCAAAAATGTTTATTACCAAGAATATCCTATAACCACACATTGGCTGTACATTCAATATAAAAGATTGGTGGCGCCATCTTTTGAAATAGGTGAAGTGCAGGCCCCTTTTAAATTTAGAATTTATTAAGATATAAAATGCTTTTACGTAATGCTTTAACTATAATATAAAATAGAGTTAACAAAGTATAAGTTTGTGAAGATATGGGAAAATATTACCGGAAATTCAACTTGAGCAGTTTTGCCTTGCAGCCATAGATATACATATGTATGTACCTATATAAGTACTAACATACTAACAGTACAAGTACGTACAGAGGGTAATGTAGATTTTATAGGTACCTACTATATCCACCCGACGACGTATACACTGTACATAACACGTTATGCATAATATATAATGGCTGTAGAGGCTGTCCACGTTAAAATGGCTCCGAGCACGTCTGATGACCACCGGTGACATAAAAGTTTCTAAGCAGTTTGTGATATGGGCAAAATAGTGTATAATACATGCTTTGCAGAAAACATTGTCAGAAAATCTGATATTAAATCGATTTTGCTAAAAAAAAATAATTGATCGATTTAAAACGATATTTTTTTTTAAAACTGTGTATACATGTATTTAACATAGTTTTTTGTACAATTTCCACTTCGAAACAGCTTTACTTAGCAATGCTGTTGTTTACATGGCGTTGCTATAGTTCCTCTGTTACAAGCCCCCAGTTCCCGGATTCTAGCCCGAGAGCTGGTAAGAGTGTCAATTGGATTTTCAATTTATTATTAAAAAAATAATAATGAATTGAAAATAAGAATTGATGCTAGGCCCAAATAACCTTAGCTGTTGGTGGTCTTTAAAACAAAATTTTTGTAGTTTTTACTAATCACATATTGGCATCCCACTTAACTAATTAACATTACTAATAAAGGTGTGGTGTGCGCCTATGAGGGCTCCAGGTCTTTTGAGGCCTAACGCCGAAGCACACTCAGATTAACGGGCTCTCTGGGAGTAAAAACACAAAAACGATACAGTAAAATCAAGAAACCCGAAACCGTTACAAACTTCCAAAGTTATTTCCAAATTTATTAAAAAATTATGAGCGAAGATGATTACATAGTCGAAAGCGCTAATAATTTTTTAATAAAATTTAATAGCTTTGGAAGTGTTTTTCTTATTTACAAGTGAATTGAGATTCGAAAGTTTGCTAAAAGGCGATAGATTAAAAGATTTTGATTCGAATGCAGGAATTTGTGGAATGTCATCATTTTAGTGAACTGACTATAGATGTCTACACAAGCGCAGTACATGAGCTTTATATTTCATTGTCTCACTTGAATAATTATAAGCTCTTAAAATGTTAAAGGGTTTCTTTAATTAAACATAGAACCAGAGGCTACTCTGAAGTACATATCAGCCAACTAATATAATATACAGTGTCATACAGAATATATTTGTGGCCACGACATAAAATGGCTCAAGCAGAATTTTTTGCCTTTTTTTTTGTACCTTCAGATATATTTTTTCCGTGGCTATTTATGTACAGTTGGGGAATTGATTTAGTTTACACTTTTATTAATTAAGAGTATTCTGTACCGGAAGTTGCCCCCCACAAGCTTCATCTCATTTCTTTTCCTCTCGTCTAAAAACGGTTAGCTCTCTCCCGACGCTATTTTTAAAGCTAAAGGTTTTGGGGAAACACCAAGTGAAGGACCGAGAATCACACTACAGATCCTACAGGCGAAAAATTGAAAAAAAAAAATTCCTGGAGAAATTTACAACTTTTTTGAAAATGATGTAATCTCTGAAGCGTAGCCAAAACTTTTCTTCAAAAAAATCGCCTGTAGGATCTGTAGTGTGATTCTTGGTTCTTCATTTGGCGTTTACCCGAATCCTTTAGCTCGGCAGAGCCTCAGAGCGGTAACCGTTTTTAGGTGATGGGATAGGATTTGAGATGAAGACAGCTGGAGGTAGCTTCCGGCAGAGTATACTCTATAATCTAGTCCAGGGGTGTCAAACATGAGGCCCGCCGCCTCTGCAGTTGCGGCCCTCGGTAAAATGTTAAATTATACAAGGTTGCGGCCCATGTTTTAATAAATCGCAAGCGCAGCCTAGGCGCATGTCATTAGATGCGCATTATGCAAGACTATGCTTGTTGAAGTATTGACATTATTATATTACTATTATACTGCGACCCGCAATTTTATGTAAAATATCTAATTTGGCCCTCCACTTCCAATGAGTTTGACACCCCTGAGTTAACCTGTATGTATAGTGATGAAGCTTGCCTTCGTCTAGACGAAAAATCGAAATCAAAGATGTGAAATCATATTTTTTGACCCCATCCCCATAATTCTGCATATTTTTGAGCAGGATCGATTTAAAATTCTACAATGCTTTTCTTACGAAAAAATATGTGCAGTCACAATCTAAGACCAATGTCAAATCAGATTTTCTGACAATGCGTTCTGCAACCCAGCATATTGAAATGTTAACTACTCGAATCAACTTTATAGTGAAATGTTGTCCGTTCGTTTGTTTCTTTCACGTTTAAAAGGCTGAACGAATTTCAACGAAATTTTGAATACCTATAGGTACATAATACTGTAACATCCTGGATTAGGTTATAGGCTACTAGCGGCCCTGTCCGGCTTCGCCCGGGTGCAATACACTACTCACTCGCTTCGCTCGTTCGCTTGAATATTATAATTACATTACTCAGTCGCTTCGCTCGTTCGCTATATATATAAACCTTCCGTGAAAAATTATCTAACTGATGGTGAAAACCGCATCAAAATCCGTTGCGTGGTTTAGGAGGAGTTAGCGGTTAAACAGGCAGACAGACAAACAGACAGGCGGAAAACGACTTCATTTTATACTAAGTGTCAATATCATTCCCTTATTTGATCCGGCGTTGCTCGAGTGCAGTCGTTTTTAATTAAAAAACCGCTATAAAATTATTATATAAATAAACAAATATTTATATATTTTTGGTTTCAATCTGATTTCAATCCGGACGAAGCCGGGCCGGGCTGCTAGTATAATATAAACTAAACAGCTACGAAATCGATATATTTAACTGAAAGCTTCGTTCCTCAAACAAATGAGGGACGGAACAAGAAAAAATCAAATTACGCAAAAAATTATATATTTTCTGAAGTGTTTTTTAATCTGACTTCCTATCAACTTCTCGTATAATTAAATTTAATACGGATGAGAAATAAAGAGTGCTCTGGAAATGAGTCAAAAAGTACATAAAGAATTATCATACATTGTGGCTAATCTGTTAAGCGGTTTAAAAATATTATTTAAGGCTGTTGGTTTTTAAAATATCAGTGCAAAATTTGCTTCATTATAATATTACGGAGTTAACGGAAGAGAATTTTTACATTAATTTTATATCGCATAAATTTTGTCGTTAAAATATCTTCATAAAACATAGATGGCGTTGATAAAATTAATGCTGGGGTATAAAGTAAGTGTACATACTAATGAGGTAATAATTGATAGGAAGGAGTCAGGACAGCTGAGAAATCTATTGATCCTGATTTGGAACATGTTTTCGGGGGGATAATTTTAAAATTAAATGTAGTCACAGGATTTTTGAAGTGTAACTTCTTTACACACGGCTGAACTGTAACGAAACGATATTGGCGCAGTTGACGTATGGATGTGTGTGTACAGCCGACGCGACTAGAAGTTTCACTTCTGTAGTAAAGCAAACATCTGTATCTTTTTTAGTTTAAAACCTACGACAAATAAAAGATTTTTATTAATTTCTGAGGAACTTTGAACGCATATAACTTCTATAGTTTGCTATAAAGTTCAGAGAGATTTCAATTTTCATCAACATTTTTTTTCCAGATCGTAAAAATCGAAATCTTTCATTTAGGTATTTCTTAAATTAAGAAGGTTTATAGAAAAAACTGTCCTAAATCCAATGTCTGTATAATTCTTCTGTGTTTTCACCCAATTAAAAAAACCTAACAGTAGTCTTTATGTTACATAATAAGTCTACTATTCGCTGTGAGCAGATGCATAGTCCTGCCATCTGGTGAGTGATAGCGTAGGTAAATCGGCAGTGGTAAAGTTACAAATTAATCATACAATGAATCTGTTGAATTCAAAAATTACAACGTGAAAAGTGTGTTTTGTAAAATTCTGTGAACAATATAAATCATAAACCTTCTTTTTCATGATTCGCAATGCAATTTATCCAATTTACGCGGAAAACTGAAATCTCAGCTGTCAAATTAGAGCATTAATGTGAAATATGTAGTTAAACTACATCCAAAAAAATATTTTATAATTATTAAATAATTTAAAAAAAATAATAAGTTATGTTATAATAAATTTAAAAGCAAATGAATTTGCGTACATATTATATTTTTTCTGCATAAAAATTCAAACTTATTTTGATAAGAACTGTCACTTTCACGGCCAATTTTATTATTTACTATGGCGCATTTATGCTTAGCAGTTACCATAGAGAAGGTAGATATAGGTACCCACCGAATGTTTTTCTATTTATCCGTTGTTGCGCGCTAACAGTCACTTTGAAATCCCCTCCATGCATCTGCTCACAGCGAATTCCCTTCTATAATATTAAAAACAGATGGCTGTCAACTTATCAACAATTATATTTAAAAAACAATTACGACAAATACGTAATTTTCATCACCTCCTCTGGCATCTTATGTCAATTATATAATATTTCCTCAGCGTTCGGGCAGCGGTCGTTTTGCTTATAAAAATACAGGCAATTAAGTAGTAATTTAAATTTGATGAGAAAATTCCATGAGTCGTTAAAGAATGCGGAAAATGTCTTTTTTTCTTTTCTTTCTGCAGTCCAACATCGTTCTTGCGTCGAATTCATTCATTGGATATTTTTCCTTTCATTATATTTTATTATTTAGAGGTGTGGTTTATTAATTTCCTCTAAGTGTAAATCATTCAAGTCAATAATACAGTACGTTCATAAACTGTTGCGTCAAATTTTACGTGAATTATTGTGGACGTTCGACAACTCTGGTCATAATTCATGAGAGTTTATTTAATCACGGGTCTTAAAAGGGGCGTGCGCTTCAAGCTGCCGTTAAAAACCTTTAGAGGCGCTGTCGTCGTTATAAATGTAATATTATTAATTTTAAGTTTCATTTTTTTTTTTAATATTTTGAGTAGTTCGACTACTAGCATATAGAGGACTCTGAACGAACAATAAGTAAATACACGTCTGGGGTCACCCCACGCTTATACTTTACCGCATCGACTTTACAGCATCGTTTACCCGCCCTCCTGACTCCTTATTAGATTGGAGACATGAAAATATTGTATTGTCATCGATCCCTACGTACCTCAATGTATGCAAAGTTATCGGACATGCGGAAGTAGGTTAAAATTAGATTATAAGATTTGATCCTAACTAACAAGTTAAGTTTGTAAAAAATCAAGGTCCCTACATGAACATAACCTTTTAATTTTTTGCAAATAAACTGCCCACATATCTTGTGAGTAATTTATTATCGTTCACTTGGATCACATACTGTTTTTATGAATGAATAAAGAATCTAATTAAATCAGGCACATAAAACTGGACATAATATTATGATATAGTGGATTGTATATCTAGATGCGTAATGGGGTATAATACTGACGAGTAGTGACAGTATGTAAAAGCGAGCGAAGGCGAGTTTTTACAGTCACGTTAACGATTTTGTCTTGCGGTCACGAATATATTGAATCGAAACGATATAAAATATTGTGACGATATCGATATCATCTTTCGAATAGACAGCATCTAAAGGCAGCCGATATTAAAGAACAAAGAAACAGTTATATAACTGTCCTTTTTATGTTCGCAACGACCTTATTATATTTAATATAAATAATTTATTTAATATTCACATTCCGACTGCGGCACACGCATGCAATAAAATTAGATTTTTGTAGTATTTACGTTTGCTTTATTAATTTACATAACAAATGATTTTAATTTATTGTTATGTGTTTGGTGTAAGTACTGCTACATCAATGACCAGCTTATTAAAGTGTGGTTCGGAAATACTAGAGAGTGACTTATGCATATAGTTACTATAGTAAAGTTATAGACCGAGAGCTTATAGTAACAATTTTTTGATGTTATTTATTCAAGACCTTATTTTTGTGAAGATGTTGAGGGAAGCATATTAAAGTGCCCTGAGTAAGGGATTTTGCTAGATAGCGGTATGGGAGGGATGCAGACGGCCCCCAACATGTAACAAAAAAACGGTTACAATTATTCTTGCTTCAAGACTGAAATTGTTTGTATAGCTTATCGGTGATCCAATAATGCCATTATAATATTTGCAGATCGATTGGTCAGTATTAAAGGGGTGGCAGATCAGGCCCTAAACGTCGTGTCATGTACCCGACAAAATTTATATTATTAGTTCAAGGTTCAAATTTTAATATGTTGTTACGGCGACTGTTTTAAGCATATATTTCAAATTGCAGAACAAAATGTCGGTATTAACCCCCTCTCTTAGAGGGTTAAACTTGCTCGCCTAGCTGTTTTATATCGTTCTGCAAGGGGGTTAATACCAACATTTTGTTCTGCAAATTGAAATACATGCTTAAAACAGTCGCCGTAACAACATATTAAAATTTGAACCTTGAACTAATAATACAAATTTCGTCGGGTACATGACACGTTTAGGATGATTTGCCACCCCTTTAATACTGACCTATCGATCTGCAAATATAATGGCATTATTGTGTCACCGACAAGGCATACAAACAATTTCAGCCTTGAAACAATAATAAATTGTGACAATTTTTTTGTTACATATTGGGGGTGGATTGCATCCCTCGCATACCGGTATCTAGCAAAATCCCTTACTCAGGGCACTTTAATATGCCTCCCTCAAAATCTTCACAAAAATAAGGCCTTGAATAAATAACGCCAAAAAATTGTCCCTAGCTCTCGCGGTCTATTAATGAAACGAGACCATATTGATCATTTCTCGACGAAGCAATTTTTCTCGTCTCGAACTTCGAGACCGATTTATTTACTTATTATTTAATTTTCTGGTTAACAATTCGCTGATTAATTCCAAATATTTAATTAAAATAAATTCAATGTAGATGATATATACCAATCTTAAGTTATAATAAAAAAAAATATAATACTGCTTGTTTGTTGCATATACAGATTTTTCATTTTCTATAAAAGCTTTTAGTGGACAAGTACTCGAAAAAGAAATGAATCTAGAAGTATATATTTCTTTGAAAGAAAAACGAAAACCAGTCATTTTTTTGATCACTTACATATTTTCATAGTAATATTTTGTGTATTTCTTCGTTCCATTCAATGGTATAGGCAAAAAACAAAATATAGAAGACAAAACAAATGAATATATAGGGCTATGCATTATGCATATTACATAGATGACCCAATACATTCAGTGACATCAATATCTTCAAATCATACCATATAATATGTACTTGTATGCCTATTAAAAAAAATCAAGAAACCCGACTGCGTCAAAAGCGAACTGAAAAGATGGAAACAAGATCAAATGATAACATGCAGTCGGAGGCATCAGATATTCCTGTTCAACTTGTTACTATACATATATGCCTCCGACTGCATGTTATTATTTGATCCTTTAGTTCACTTTTGACGCAGTCGGGTTTTTTGATTTTTGTAATGAAATTTTTTATTTACGTCTTTTTAGTTTTTTGAAATCGTCTCAACGAGACCTTTCTTTTGATACCCATATCGATGTATTCAGAAGGAAAATTACTTTTATATTCTGACAAAATGGCGTCAAATGGCATTAAAAATCGATTTTGTTGTATGTTAAAAAAGTAAGAACATTTTCAACGATAAAACGTACACTTTTGGTCAAGTGTTTAGCGTTTTAGTGCACCCTGTATAATGTTCAAGATATTATGTTTGTCTACTTTATTAATTGCGTGTATGGAAAACTGAAGAACTCAATTATTTGTAGAAGTGTTTATTTTGTCCCGACTTCTATCTCGCCATATCGTTCTTCGAAAAGAGTTATTATAGAGTTCCTTGAAATTCTAATTCACTCGTGTAAGAAAAACCGGAAACGAACCGATTTATATAAACGCTAAGCGTTTTCTTTTAAAAACACACACATTCACACTTACAGTGTAATATTACAGTGTAGTACCGTTAAGTTGAACGCCGTCCTATTAGTTTAACCCTATTTTCTTTTTATCATAAACTAGCTGTCCAGTCTGGCTACGCGCCTGGGTGTAAATCGCTTTTTTCGCACACTGCTCATCCTTCTTTTGTAGTAGCATATGCATAATAATATAATATAACCTATGTTATTCCAGAAAGTATGGGCTATTTGTCATTGCAATTTGTCACGTCAAAAAACGTATACAGTTTAAAAAATAGCGTCGAATTAATGACGAAAATATTTAGTAAACGTGAAAAATCACTCTAAATTTGTCAAATTTACATCTAAAACATTTTTTATCTGGAAAATTCCTACTTGGAAGTATTTTTTTAAAGTGAAACTTTATTAGCTTTTTTACGTATGTCGAGCGTCACGTCATGTCCTATCGAAACGATCTAATCGAAAAGCAGCGACGTTTATGTTCATATAACTATATTCAGCGCCGGCTCGAGCAATCTTGGCGCCCTAGGCGAAAGACTTAAGTGGCGCCCTTTAAAGAAAATTCACGGCAAAATAAAACACAAATGTGCAAAATTTCATGTTTCTAACTTCAAAAATGACGAACTTCCATACAAATTTTTATCCCCTATTTAACCCTCTCAGGGGTTGAATTTCGAACAATCCTTTCTTAGTGGGTGCTTACGTCACAAAAGGAACCTACTCTCCAAATTTCAAGTTTATATCTTCAGCGGTTTAACCTGGACGTTGTCTGTCAGTCAATCGAAAAAAAAGCTATGTTCGAGTGGCCATATTTCGGTAAATGTTTAGCCCAAAAAATTTTTCGACCCAGCATTTTAAAGGAAATTTTGTCTACTTTTTTTCCTACAAAGCAATGCCTATACCTATCTCTGATCCAAAAAAAAGTGCTACGCAAAAAAGCAAAAAAAGTCAAAAAATCGAAATTTTGGCTTTTTTTTCTTTTTGCTTCAACATTTTTGGCATAAAAAAATGTTTTAAAATTTCGATGGGAAATTCAATTCTCTACAAAAAGTTTTATATAAAGTATATCGAAATTTTGCTTCGTTTGCGAGATATATTGAAAAAACTGAAAAGGGTGCATTTTCACCTCTATTTTCAATTTCCACCCTCTAATTTAATAGCATTCCGCGGTTTTTTCTTCTTAAATGACCCATTGACCGATTCCTGCAATAACGTCTTAGTTCCTTATTGACCTGCTTTTTAGGACATAATCAATAGCCTACTAGTTGTTCTCATTTTTTTTTAGAATGTTAAGAAAAATTAAAAGCGTCTGAAGGACAGTAATTTGGAGGAATAAACTTGAGAGGAAAAATTTCGGTAAGATCTCGGTAACGCTTAGATATCGTATCGGTACTTGATTATCGAAGGTCGACTGTACATTATAGAGAAAACGGTAGCAGGAAAGTTAGTAGCAATAACATACACAAGCCACGCGATCTACTCCTGCTTTCATTCTCGCCTTTAAATCTTTCGTCCTTTTCTCGCCTACTATATTCGTCTCATTCTATCATGTACAACAGTTATACACATGTCTCGCTCTAAATCTGAACTGTCATCTCTGTTTTCTTCCTGCTATCGCACTGTTGCCGAATGAATATTTCAAAACCAATCTACCAGGAATACATAACCCGTCTTATCTTCTTAAATCTAAGAAAAAAAATAGAGAACATGTGTCTAATATTTTGAAATTACTGTGCTGTTCCTTGATTAAAATTAGCAAAAACAGGCGTTGTTTCTCGTTCGGCTCATTCATATATTTTGGGTTCCGAATTTACGGATTTCCCGTTAGTTTAGGACCACTATCGATAAATATGTTATAATTCCAACTTTCCGGCTGATCTGGAAGTGAGTTAGAATTTCCGTTTATCGATTCCTCCTCGGAATATCAAATTGTTCCCTTGCAGAGATATTCTGGGAAGGCATTTGCTTCAACGATCGCATAGAGTTACAAGGAGCAAGTCTTCTCCGAGTCTTTGCCATACTCATTTACTACCATCTGATGGTTTCAAATTTCCTCAGAAAACCAAACATGCTTCCAGTTCATTATTCCTTTAACACTAAAAAGTACCTATACTAAATCTGTTATATTAAACTTGTTCGCTTAAAGAGCCCTACAGACCAACGCTGGACTGCGGAAGCGGGATCAAATTACATGTCGGGATACCGCTAACGTATCCCGCCCTATATAATTTCATCCTGCGTCGCCACCGCTTCCCCACTCCCGCGTTAATTTCTATGTACAAAAATCCTGTACTTGTACTCGATGTGCTACCGAGGTTCACCGTGCTTTTTCACAACGATTGGAGGAAGAAAATGCACAGCTTAGAACACATGGCAACTTAGAAAACCTTCACTATTTTACTGTTAATTGCTGTGGCAGCGCTCTGGACTAGACTTGGGTATAGTTTCGGAAACTATGTTCTCTGTTCAAGACGTTTCCGACTATAAATTCTAAACTTGGGTAGTTTCGAATATGTGTAGTTCCAAGGACTAAATTCTCTGTCGTAGACTTTTCCTATCTTTCCCTAAAACGCACCTCATGTCCATATAGTTCCGATTTTATCACGAGTTCTAACCGTCGCCAGCTGAATGAAATTGCGTCGGCGCGTGGCTGGCGCGTTCGGTTAAAGTCGGCGCTTTCCATCTCATTGAACTCATTATTATTATGCCTCTGTTTCGACGCGGGGAGATTAGGAAAGAGTTCCATGCTCATTCCATCTTTAGAACGAAAGTCTTAGTCTACTTTGAACTAATATTTGGTATAAAATAATTTTTCTCTGACGACAGATCCAGGGGGAAAACCCCCGAACTGGCAACACCGTCAAACTGTCGTTTATCGATCGAGCAGAGGTATACGCCGCGTGTGTTGTGCCTGCTGCGCCGTTGAGTATTGGTGTGTGTATGTGTGTGTACGTTCCACCACTATAAGCGGATTATCTACTAGCAAGTCGGTGGACAAAGATAGAAGATGAAACGAACGTTCAAGTGGGTAAGTTTATCTCTTTGACCTGGCCGACAAATGCAGCTCTTTCTCTCTCTCTTTCTCTGTCGGCAGGAACGACGAAAAACTGATGGGGCTTACTGTTTTGTGTAGTGTTGCCAACTCAAAAAAAATTAAGCTGGCTGTTTTTTCATGTTTATAAAAAAATTAGCTAGAATCGGCTAAAATATTTTTTCTCCTGATCACAAAAGATATCGAAAGGAATTGGGTGGTTGATGTCTTGACCCATTTAAATAATAACTTTACTTAGGCTGTGAAATTATCCAAGAAGCAAATATAATTAAAATTAAATTTGAAACTAAGATCGTGAACGAATATGGCGAAGGCCTGGAAAAATATTTGCTCCCTGAAATATTTCTAAAACTCTGTGGGACATCGAATTATATTATAACCACAAAAAACTCAACTCTCATTGTTGTATTTAAAAAACGGTCGTGTATCGACTGATGAGTTAATTAGTTATATTTATAACTTAAAAATTAAATCCGCTCTCGCATGAAGTGTGATTTAGTGTTGAAATAGGTATATATAGGAAGAGAACAGATCCCACTCTCGGGGCACTGTGTGAGTAAGGTAACTCAACCAGCCGGAAACTGGGAATTTCGGGTTCAAGTCCTGACAGTGGTCTTTGATTTTTTCCTTGTATATCTTAATTGTTTGACGATTAACATCACGATGGCATGTTCGCCGACTGATTACGTTAAGATAAGAAAAGTATTTATTTGTGGTTTGGCTAATATTGTCTATTTTAATAATTATTATATTATAACCACAAAAAACTCAACTCTCATTGTTGTATTTAAAAAACGGTCGTGTATCGACTGATGAGTTAATTAGTTATATTTATAACTTAAAAATTAAATCCGCTCTCGCATGAAGTGTGATTTAGTGTTGAAATAGGTATATATAGGAAGAGAACAGATCCCACTCTCGGGGCACTGTGTGAGTAAGGTAACTCAACCAGCCGGAAACTGGGAATTTCGGGTTCAAGTCCTGACAGTGGTCTTTGATTTTTTCCTTGTATATCTTAATTGTTTGACGATTAACATCACGATGGCATGTTCGCCGACTGATTACGTTAAGATAAGAAAAGTATTTATTTGTGGTTTGGCTAATATTGTCTATTTTAATAATTATCGAATCAAATTCCTCCTCGGAATATCAAATTGTTCCCTTGTAGAGATATTGAGATATTTGGTGTTCTGGGAAGGCATTTGCTTCAACGACCACACAGAGTTGCAAGGAGAAAATCTTCTTCGAGTCTTTGCCCCACTCATTTACTACCATCTGATGGTTTCAAACTTCCTCAGAAAACCAAACATGCTTCCAGTTCATTATCCCTTTAACACTAAAAAATATAGCAGAAAAATCGAGTGGTGCACTGATTTTGACCAGAAATGTATATAAACATTTTTGGTGCCGAGTTGTCCAAAATAATGTGAAACGTCGAGATTTTATAATTCGACCCGTAGGTTTCGCCATTTGTGACCAACATCAATAGCATATTTGTATAGGCAATTACACTAATAAACCGGATATAAAGAAACAAATCACAAAATTAAACAAAAGATCAATTTTAGATAAAATATGGGGGAAATGTTTGAAAAATCCATAATAATAAACATCAAAAATAAAGCTGTGTACGGTAGTAAACTTATTAACATGGCTTAATTCATAAATAACTACTCGCAAGATAATATTTCATTTAGAATTATGTGATATTTACATGCACTATTGTTCGCTAGTTGCTACCCTTCTATAGCAGCGTCTGCCCAATTTTCAGACTACGGCGTTGTCACTAGACAATAATTAACGAACCAGCTGTTCTTACAAGTTACACGTTCCTGCTGTTAGTTGTCGGCGAAGTCTTCAACTTAGGGCCGTTTCTAGTTTCTTGAATACAGTATATTCCCTCTAAAATGTGCTCCTGAGCTTGAAAATAGCCGAGCGATGTAGCGATGCCGTTGTAAGTCCCACGTTTCCAGGTTTCTAATCCCAAAACTGTTAAAAGTATTGTAACAAAACTGTTTTTTTACGTGGGTGGAATAAATTATTTATTTCAATAATTAAAAATGTAAACAACGATATACAATAATTCGTAACAATGAAAAGTCAATTTCAACAGTCAACACTGTTTATATAATAATAACACGAACAGTATTTCTCAAACAAAGTGAAAACACTTCAATAGCACTGTATTTATTTCAACTGTCACTCGTTGCTCGTTTTCCCTTTCCGGTGACTGTTCTTGCTTATATAATGGTAGCAGCTTGACCCCCACCACGCTCGCGCACTTTCCAGATCATTCTGGTGATTACCTGTGTCTTCGATATAATGCCACGCCTCACCATTGTTATTTGTTCTGGATGCTTCTATTGTCGCCAGTGGCGTATCTCTGGGTTTTTGCTACAATTTGTTACTTATTCTCGATGCTTCTATTGTCGCCAGCGCGTATCATCTGGGGTTTTGCTACAGTATCAATTGGATTTTCAATTCATTCAGAGAGGAAGACATTGTAGATTATAGATGCTTGACAACTGAGGTCATAATTAGTGTTGGAACCGTCTCGATATTTAACTGGAATTATTGAGGGAATACATGAAAAACCTCAACAAGATGGCCGGTACAGAAATTACCGTTTCTAGGCGAGAGGCAGTATAGGAAAAAATTCACATCTTTCCCCGCCGTGATACGAACCTGTTAAATTGAATTGAATTGTGGATTATAGACGCTCGACAACAAAGGTCATTAGCGTCTGAGTATCCATGTTCAAGAATATAGCGATTGATATATCTGTTGGTTGGAAAGAATGCTCTCAACACTATGCCACTCATTCAGTAGATTTTTGAAAGTAAAAAAAGCAAATTTTATAAAATAGGTATAATTAAATTTCAGTTAAGATAAATTTTCCCCTGCACTCTTCATCTAAAATCCTTTTCAGTTTTCCCTCGCCTAAAAACGGTTCTGGCTCTCCCGACGCTATTTTTAAAGCTAAAGGGTTCAGGTAAACGCCAAATGAAGGGCCAACAATCACACTATACATATCCCTCAGGCGAAAAATTGAAAAACATTTTCCTGAAAAAATTTACAACTTTAAAAAAATAATAAATTACTTAATCTTTCACAAAAGTCGCCTGATAGATCTGCAGTTGGATTCTTTGTCTTCCATTTGGCGTTTACCTGAACCTCCTAGCTTCAAAAATACGATAGGGATGTCCATAACGCCGAACCTCGAATTTCTGATAAATCTAAATTTTCTAACGCACTGTGTTTGCTTCTTGTCTTTGAAATCTTTGTCTATTTCACTGACTGTATACCTAAAGCTGCTGATTTAAATTTTTCGCCTTTTAACGATCCTTTCTGTCAAAATTTATCGATGTTTATAACCCTTATGATAGCATATAGGTACTTATTCTTAACTCTTCCCTCAGGGGAACATTGGAATGGAGTTGTTCTCGCAATTGCATTGCAATGTTCTTTGGGAATTTGCGTTCCCAGGAGCCCGACCTCGTACCAGTCGGTTTGTGTATGCCGGCTGGCAGATTCTAATACAAAAATGGATTATTAATTGTTGTGTTGAAGACGCTAATGACCTGAGTTGTCGACGTCTATAATCTACAATAATAATAAAAACTCGGGTCGCAGTGCCAAAACCCTGCCGACAATAGTGTATTTGCTAATACAGGCCTTGTGGCTTTAATACGCAAACTTAAGTTTGTTTTTGGACAAAATAAAAAATTTAACCCTTTAATACATCCCTTAAATAATATTTTTTTTCTTACTTTCAATATTATTATCAATGCAACCTCTGTACCAAATTAAATGCATCCTTCAGTAAGTAAATCACTATCCGCAAACTAGTGTTTTCATAAAATTTGTAAGTCCGGTCCTGTCGAGCCGATTTTATTAAAATTTTAGCAGCACATTTTGAGCTTTACTAAAAGGTTAAATTTAAATTTTGAAACAATTCTGAGAATTTTTTCGGTATTTTTGGGCCCAAAAATATTTTTCAACCCCTAAAAACTACCCTTAAAATGGTCCGATTGGGCCCATTTTAAGTAGGTTCCGTGCGGTGATGGATTCCAGCGTGTGTACCAAATTTCATTCAAATCAATTAAGTCTTTCGAGAGTTATGCCGCGAACACATATATAAATATATATATACATATATATACATATATATATAAACATTTCTAAAAATGGTGCCAAATTGTTCAGGAGGCCATGAAACGTCGAGAAATTTTGGTCCGACCCCTAGGTCCCGCCATCCGACCGACGCCAATAGTGTATGTGCCATATGGCAAATACACTAATAATAAAATTCTTAACCCTGTTAATCGATGTTGGTGCAATATGAGACCTTTTCACTCTATTATCATTATCATATAAATTATCTAACAACGCAATGTTAATAAGGGAAACACAACTACAATAACAATATTGTGACATTTTAGAACAAAACGATTGTAAAGAAACAAGAAGGGACATTGTGCCGGTATAGACGCGAATTCCATACGTCCGTCCCGATTACAAAATGATCTTTCGGAATGAATGTATAAACGTACAATACGAATGCCATGCAATACGCCTTAAAGCGGGCGACCTGAGAAAGCCCAAGGGTGCTATCCTTTCTCTTTGCGATACTCCTTTTCTGTAAAGTCCATACTGACTACACAAGATGTGGAGGTTCCAATAAAATTAGTGTTCGTAAAGCGCTTCTCAAGGGCAATATAGAATATTTCCGTCTGCGCTTTTTCTCTTGTCAATCGTTGCTAGAAAGTAAGGTGAACCTGGATGGTTATACAACATCGAGTTTGGCTTCTATTTTTGGAAATACATATTTTTTAACGGCCACCAAGCCAGGGGGTTATTTGTGCCTAGTACCAATTCATATTTTCAGTTTAATATTTTTAATACAAATTGAAAATATAAGTAAGCTAAAAAGAATGAATTCTTGAATCTTGATGATATTCTTCTATTCTATTCTATACAGTTTTTAAATTTATAATTAAACTAGCTTTTACCCGCTTACTGTTATTAGTTTTGATTTGGCGATCTTACTCTACCCAACGACGAGGCAATGAATTATAATGAAAATATATAGGTAGGTATTGAATAACAATTTAAAATATAAAAAAATAAAATTACAATTATTTTATTCATTATATTTTACGAACATTTGATTTTATAAGATAACTAAAAGTGGATTTATTAATACTATTATTAGTCCAGTAATTTTAGATTTCCACTGCAGAAAAATTCCCAGTTAGCTGATTTTTTTTTTATTTACCTTCGTTATGGTGTTTTAAAAAACGTGTAAAAAGTCCCCATCGATATCGTGCCGGCGTTGCCAGATATTCGAGGTTCAAGTTCACGATAGACGGTTTTTTGCGAATTTCTCGGTTCCGTTCCATTTTTTGTAAAAAATGGTTATTATCAATCTTGTAGAGGACGACATTATTTACAACTTTTGTATAAACATTTTTTGTCTACGATTTATAGTTTGTCTTATTAAAGTACCCGCGACTTCCTCCCCCTCGATTTTACATAACGGGATTATGCTGCTTCCCGAGGGCCTAACATAATGATTTGTACCATTATTTCAAGTTGAACTTAAAGCTAACGATCAATTATAATTTTATCGAAATTAATGCAGTAGTTCTCTACTTATAAGCAACCAAACATACAAATCGACAGCGCTCAAACAGACAAACAGACCGACAATTTTTTTCGAAAATACGATATTTATACTTGACATCAATTATAAAGACCATTCGTGAAGTAATTTCGTAAAAAAAATTTACAAGGGTTGAGAGAGTGCGGATAAAGTACGAGTATGCATTTGCATACCGTATAACGCACTCTACTAAGAATAGCTCGGAGTAACCATACTTTTAATTTTTTTTCAAAATTCCTTTACGAATACTCCTTATAATTGTTATAAAGACTATTCGTAAAGAAATTTTGTAAAAAAAATTAAAAATGTGGCTATTATTACTAGAGTGCGTTATACGGTATGCAAATGCATACTCGTACTTTATCTGCACTCTCTCAACCCTTGTAAATTTTTTTTACGAAATTACTTTACGAATGGTCTTTATAATTGATGTCAAGTATAAATATCGTATTTTCGAAAAAAATTGTCGGTCTGTCTGTCTGTTTGAGCGCTGTCGATTTGTATGTTTGGTTGCTTATAAGTAGAGAACTACTGCATTAATTTCGATAAAATTATAATTAATCGTTAGCTTTAAGTTCAACTTAAAATAATGGTACAAATTATTATGTTAGGCCCTCGGGAAGCAGCATAATCCCGTTATGTAAAATCGAGGGGGAGGAAGCCGCGGGTACTTTAATAAGACAAACTATAAATCGTAGACAAAAAATGTTTATACAAAAGTTGTAGATAATGTCGTCCTCTACAAGATTGATAATAACCATTTTTTACAAAAAATGAAACGGAACCAAGAAATTCGCAAAAAACCGTCTATCGTGAACTTGAACCTCGAATATCTGGCAACGCCGGCACGATATCGATGGGGACTTTTTACACGTTTTTTAAAACACCATAACGAAGGTAAATAAAAAAAAATCAGCTAACTGGGAATTTTTCTGCAGGTGGGTGATTTTAATATCTAAAATTACCGGAGTATTATGTGTTTAACGGTATTCACGTCATCTGTCTGTGTCTACTTGCGATACAGACATTAAACCATTTTTTATTCATAGGTAATTAAAAAACAAATTCAGTAATTCGGCTCCACTGAATCATAGTTGATTTTAATAAAAAAAAAATTTAAACTAATAATGTCATTGGTTTTAACGACTTGTGTCATTTCACATTACTGTGGCTTTTATATGAGCAAGACATAGGTACTGACGGATGACAGAATGAACTATAGACTGGTTATGTTATTTGAGATGCCGCAAAAGTTTGAAGTGGAGTCAATTTACATGGAAATTTATAATAGAATTTAGGAGCTGTTCAATTTAAGGTAAATAACAAACGACTTACACTTCTAGGGATCTGCAGAGTTAGTTTTTAGGGTTCCGTACCTCAGAATGAAAAAACGGAACCCTTATAAGATCACTTTTTGATGATATGTAAGGATAAACTAGTTAGCATAATGACCGAAAGAAAAATTCTGCACAAGTGATAGAGTGGATTCATCCAAGTGTGCAAGCTTTCACGGCCGGCATTGTTCCAAGTCTTCATGGTTTCCGCGCTTGTAGGCCGTGGTCCGGTGGTATTTCTACCTGACGTTTCGTCTACAACTGCGGTAGACATTCTCAAAGGCGATGTAGCATCGGTCGAAGTTTCCTCCTTGGCGGCTCACAGGTCAGTGTCTACCGCAGTTGTAGACGAAACGTCAGGTAGAAATACCACCGGACCACGGCCTACAAGCCCGGAAACCATGAAGACTTGGAAGAGTGGATTCAGTTGGAAAAAAGTAATATGTACTCCGGACAAGCGAGGAATGGAAGGCCACTGGATTGAAAAGGAAGACTGTTTGATGATATGCAAGAATAAACTAGTTAGCGTAATGGCCGAAGAAAAAGTTTTGCAACACGTGATCGAGGCGATGCGGGAACTAGGAATGGAACGCGCACTGGATTGAAAAGGAGAAATGGAGACAGGAATAAACGATCGAAGAAAGATTTTTTTTGTAACAATTGGATTTAGTCAGGAAAAATGAGAGGAACGCCAAGAAGAAAAGAGGAGTAGAAGGTCATTGGAAAGAAAAGGAAGAATGGAAATAGGAAAAGTTGGGCGTCCTAACAGAACAGTCGAAGAAATATTTCTGTGGCAACTGCCAAGTGACATAACTGATTCAGTTGAGGAAATTGGCGGATCAGCTAATAAGGATTTGAAGGTTACTGCATAGAAAACAAGAAATTGAGCCAAGAAAGAAGTCACCAGAAGCTATGGACCACATCTTTGCACTGTGTCTGAAATTTTCATTACTTGGTATTTTATAAATGACATATTATCTAGACGGGAAAAACATGTTTCCAGAATTTTGTCTGCTTGTTCGTTTGTCTCGAGAACGACTAGAGCGATTCTGCTTGACCCAAACTTAAAAGTATAGGAAACTTTTTACTCGGCTACGCTCGTGAAAACCGACATTAAAGCGAGTGAATCGGCGGATAACGCAAGCGAAGCCGCGGGCTTAAACTAGTTATTGATGCAAAATACATAGAGCTCTGTATGTGAAGAAGAAATATGAAATTTCTGTCGCTATGGGAATCCATCCAAAAATAAGAAATCAGCAAATCCTGTCAATCATTCTGCAGACCCTTAAATAAACAATATTTACCACCCAGTATCTACATGACTATATCTATTATCAGTTGAAGCATAGACCGTCACCGGTTTAGAGAAAGGAAGATAGACAACTTGACGAGATAGAATGAAATAAAGCACAGAGAAATAATGTTCAAACACCCACGATTTGATCACGCAGTTGGAGACTCCACGGCCATGACTCGTGTATGTTGTACGCCAATTAAAATGAACCGTTTGTTTCGTATAATAAATTGACAACTGTCAATTTAAACTAGTAACGGATGCTATTATCGTTTATAGAATGGAAAATAAACAGGTGCAACTTTTACCGAGATTGTACGAGCTTAAACGACCGGGTTTCAATTATCATAATCTTTATTTTAGAAACTATCCAGGTACAGCGTCTTTCTAATAAAAAAAAAACCTGACAGACTCCTGCACAGTGTCTTTACCTATTCGCGGTACAGTATTTTTACTTCCCACCTCTACTATGGTAGGGAAGTAATGGATTTAGTCCGAAAAAAATATTTCGAGATTTTAACAAATCTTCACGTTTTGAGACCCTAGCAATCGTTTAAGATCATTTTCAGACTGATGTCTGTATGTGTGTGTGTGTGTGTGTGTGTATGTGTATGTGTGTGTGTATGTGGTCAATTTTCCGCCTTCGATATCTCAAGAACGGAACAACATACGGGCATGCCGATTGTTCTATTGTGTTTATCAGTCTTTAACTTAGATCTGATTAGATTTTGAGTCAAATCGGTTCAGTGGATCCTGAGATATTCAAAAAAACGTTCTCAATGTCACGTATTAACATAGGTAAAAAAATATATAAATGAATTCTAGATGTTATAATATGAAAAAAATGTAGATATTTTTTTTCTCTAAAATGTATAGTTTTCGAGAAAAAAAATATTTTACTAAAAAAAATAAAAATTGTACGTAAATCAAGGTAACCATGATTTTTGCTATATTAAGCTAGCCATCAGTAGATCACCAAACAAAAAAGAGGGCCATGCTTTTTTCAAAGAATAAAAATTAAATTGTGTTTTAAAGACCACCAACAGCTAAGGTTATTTGGGCCAAGTCAAAGAATAAAAAAACGAGTGTTTATTTTTTGAAAATATTTACTAGGTGGGAAGTATAGGACTGGTCATCAGTCGAATTTTTTTTATCATGTTGACTAGCTTTTCGGTCCGGATTCGCCCGAGTAGATTTTGGTTCAGCAACGAAATAATCACGAGCGATAAATGTCTTGTTTTTCTGTATTTTTTGTCAGCGTTCACATCCCCTGCACTCTTTTTCTCAAATCCTTTCCCCTTGCCTAAAAACGGTTACAGCCAATTAATGATCCTTTATGCGAAAAATTGAAGAAAAAAAAATACTGAAAAAACGTACAACTTTTCAACAACGTAGCCACTTTAAAAAAAAATCGCATGTAGGATCTGTATTTGCTCCTTAATTTGACGTTCACTCGAACCCGTCTGGAGATCTGGAACCATTTTAGGCGAGGGGAAAAGGTTTGAAATGAATAGTGAAGAGGGTCACTTAACGGTACCTGTTTCTCTTTATTTCCATAGTTATACTGTGAAATCTATTAACGCAGTTTTATCACGGCATCCGCGACTGGGGAATCGTAACGGTTGAAAACAGTAAGACACATGATGGGAAGGCCTAGGAGCTTAGAGAAGTTAAATGAAAATGGAATGTTATTGTATGTAATAAGTATAACGGGACATCTGTAATTTTGTTCTCTTGAGGTTTTTTCGGGATCTTATCTTGTATGATACCTAGACGGAGAACGTGTTTCCCGAATTTTTGTCTGTTTGTACCGATATCACTCGAGAGTGGTTAGACTATTTTTTATGAAAGCAGGTACATTATCAATTTGTACCCAAACTGAATTATTCAACCACAGCCGGGTTACGATAAGGTTCTGGTTGGGTCTTCCAATCCCGAAATCTCGGGATCACGTACATAAATGAAAGCTTGAGTGGCTTCAAACACAAAAGATCCAACTCAACTAGTGCATGGTAGAGAAGCCAAAGATACAAAGGCTGTTTCTACTGGCATATGACTACGTTATATCCCTCCAATAAAGATTAGAGAAGAATAGAAAATGTATTGAAGAATGGTCTTGAATATAAAGAATCATTTCCCAATAGTTATAGAGAAGCCTTGCTTTGACGGACATATGATTCCGCTGTATCTTTCCCAGGAAAGGCGGAGGAAAATACAGACTTTATTGCAAGCATACTTCGGGATCGGTATTATATTTCCTAGTTTCAGTCGAAATTGATTCAGCGAAGGCTTCGGTAAAAGAGAGTTACAAATTGAAAACCCAACTGATACTTTCACAAGTTCTCGTAATGTAAGTTAATGCATTTAAAGCTATAATTGATTATATTATGGAGAGTAGTATTGTTTTAACCATTAACAAAATGCATTAAAGTTACTAAACCTTTGTCTTCCTGCCGTTACATAGCAGCACAGCACAGAGTCGACCAGGACAATGTATATATGCATGGAGTTCTCGCTGGTACACGGTATTATACATAGACAGTCGTTTTGTACAAAAGCGTCTGCCGCTATCTCAGATGAGCCTGCAGCGGGAAGAAAAGGAAGAAGGTCCTTACTAATGGGAAATTCACCGAATCGATTCTCATACACTCGCTCTAACTCTACATACAGTTCGTTCATTTTGTAGTGTACTTTAAGATCCGCATAGAATTCACACAGTTATTTAACTGCGAAGGACTCAAATTTCATTTAGGACCGTGAAGATTTTTTGGGTCGGTTATTCATTTTGAATGGTGAATTTTTGTTGAAATGTTACGTTTGTATTAAACTAACCAAGCCAACAGAATGGAGTCGTCCCGAATTTTTTTAAAGCATCATCAGATCGGAGAGCTCATTTCTCATATTGTAAAAGTTGTTCGCCGAACTCTTATTAGAAAACGTAATTTAAATAGCGCGTTAAACGTGTAATCTGACAAACAAACGAACGTCTAGTCGCACGTCGTTCATTGGTTCATGTTTTACCGTTATTGGCTGGACTGCTTGAATCAGATCACGTCACAATTTTTGAAATAGAAATCTCACATCAAAGCAGTTAGAAATTTCAACCCGAAAGGATTTCCTCACCTTTATTGATTGCTACGAGTCAGTTCGGCCTGAAGATGTTGTCTCGGACACGTTGTTATTGATCTATGTAAGAAATATTCTTTGGAGCTGGAGATAAAATGTGTTAAGGGTCCCCCAAAATGAAATCATAGAGTCGCCAGTGGCTGTCAGAAACATCTAATAGCAATATCATTTTCGCCAATAAAATAAAGACTCATGTTAGCCAAAAATAGATTCTCTTATAAGCGGATTAGAAAATAATATCATCACGATCATTGATCCAATTAATTTTATCATGATAAATGGTATAAGGAAAAGTAGCAATATCACACATTGCCTCTTGACCACTAAAAGCACAATGATTCCAATCAAGATAACCAAAAATAGTCATATTAACGGAATAGAAAACAATAATATCATTGCTATGATAACAACTGGATGTAAGGAAGATCGAGTCCAGAGTATAGTAGCAATATCAACCCCATTGTCTCTTGTCTAATAAAATAAAGGGCAGTGATTCCACTCAATAGCGTCTGGCATGTGTTCAGGAATCGTTCGTGAACTACGTGTACTAATACTATGTAAGTACATACTATGTACTATGGTACTAGTAGCTACACAGAGAGTGTGTTAACAACAGAAAGAAACCGTCGTCTGTTATGTGCTATGTGACTACCAAAACTTGTATAAAGACGCCAATGTCTTCTATCCTTCTCCTATCTCTTATCTTCTTCTCCTACGTCTAATGACGGCACAGGAATATCGCACACGCACGTTACACGTACCAGGACTGAACTGAGGAAAATTAGCAGAACACGTTCGAAAATGATCTTTTAAATTCGGGACCCAATCTACAATAAAATCTGCATTTTTCTCCGTCTTTCCTGGGAAGGATATAGCGGAATCATGTGTACGTCGAAGCAGGCTTCTCTATAACTATTCGGAAATGATTCTTTATATTCAATACCATTCTTCAATACATTTTCTATTCTTTTCCAGCCTTTACTGGAAGTAATAACGGAATTATGTCAGTAGAGGCAGATTTGTATATCTTTGGCTTATCTACCACGCGCTAGTTGAGTTGGATCTTTTGTATTTGAAACCACTCAAGAGTTTATTTATATTCGGAATCCCGAGATTTTATTGTAAAGTGATCCCGAATATAATGAATATTCGGGATCACTTTACAATAAAATTTGTATTCTTTTCCAGTCTTTACTGGAAGAGTATCTATAGCGGAATCATTCAACTGAAGCAGTTTTAGCATCTTAGGTTTTCCTAACATGCGCTCATTGAGTTGGATCTTTTATGTTTGGAACTACTCAACTATTTGGAACCAATAATTTTCTTTTTCGGTCTTTCCCTTATTCTGTCAATCAAAGCACTCGTTCCAATGATGGAACTTGGTGCGCTGGAGTGGGGATTTGTAACAACCGAAAGCAGTCCATGAGTGAAAGGGCTGATTTAAGGAGAGATGATGGAAAGAGGGAGGTACGTTTGTTAGTTCTAATTAGTTAGTAAAGGAGTTTGTGAGATTTGAAGGGTGTCGACACGTTTTTATTGGATGGATCTTGTTTTAAAATAATCCTGTATCAAGTATGTAAAATTCCAACCCTGGCATGAACGTCATACAATGTATTTGTGTATATTTTTCTCTTTCTTCAATGTAAAGAACCAACACTGATTTACCTACTTTTGTGTTACACATATTATGTTACATAAAAGCCAATTTCCAATTGCTTATACAACAGATTGAAATTTCTTCTTTTTATTGCTGATACGCCGTCAGTTTTCATACTGTCGAATCTTTTTGAGATTCTTTGAGTCTTTAAATCAATCGAAAGCTTTCTACACTGAACTTTTGATAAAAGATCGTGGAATCTTTCATTGATACAAGAAATTTTAAAATTATGTCAAAGTATCACAATTCAAACGCCTTTAGTTGTGTTTAAATTAATTTTTTTCCAAGTCAAAAAGACCAACTGGTAGAGAGAAAATTTTCCTACTCTTTAAAGACGAACATTTTTTTTTCGAGAAATTCCCTTGAAGACTAAACTTTCGATTCTTTAAGAACAATTTCAGCACTGATTTTGTATGCAGGTAACTTATGACCCGGATGAACGCAAAGGCTACTTTTTATCCCGAGGAACAAGACGAAACTTTATTTTCTGTTTTGTTACGTCCTCATTACGCCTAAAGGAGACAACCGAAACGCAGAGAGTGTTCTTCTTAGCACGACGTTTCCGATGAAGTTTGGCGATTAATATTTTAGATTCGTAGGCTATGGATGATTTACCAAACCATTCCCGTAAGTTTTTTAGCCATGAAATACTTCGACGTCCGACGCTACGTTTTCCTTGAATTTTCCACCTGCATTATCGATTGGATTAGTTTGTATTTTTGATTTCGTAAGACATGTCGGAGTAATACATAACCTTCTTCGCCTAGTTCCTATGTCCATAAAGATGAAGCCACGGGTAAAATCTAGTAAATTATAGATTTAATTCGGGGAATTTCGGTGTATGCACCGATGCACTTGCGCATATGAGTTTCTGCAGGATCTTTGGCCGCAGCTTTCCATAGCCTCTCTGATCAAACACAATGCTTTACCGTCGGAATCCGATCGTTTCAGAAAGCAATATACACGGGCATGTATTTACATTATGTTTGCATGTTTACATATATTCGATGCAATGCATTTCACATGTGAAATCCGTATTTAAATGTCAAGTTACCGCCATGTGGTAATTAATTAAGCTTGGGGAGAATTTACGGCTTCCACTTCCCGAACTACCGCGAGGTGTTATCGGGTAATGCGTTTCAGTTCGAAAACATTATAGAAGTATACTTTCAGTCGCAAAGCGAAGTGGTTTATGTTTCAGATTTTTTTCTAAAATAAATGTGGATTTAGTCTTTCAGATGACACGTCTATGAAATCCATAATGACAGACTGAGATTTTTTATCCATACTCAAATGGATTTAGGGGAATCCCCCATATACCAAACACAAAAAAAAATTATCTTTCAGATGACACGTCCTTGAAATCCATAATGACGGACTGAGATTTTTGTTTCCATACTCAAATGGATTCAGGTGAATCCCCTATGTACCAAACACAAAAAAAAATTAAAGGAATGAATGACAGATTGGAATTAGGTATTTCAGTATTTTATGTCGTCGCAGATCTTCGTAGCCTGTCCCAGATAAAACCTCTAGGGGTATATAAATGAAGATGGGCACTGCCAAACCGCTAGGGGCGCCAGCTATGTAACCACCTAGGTTTGAGGGAGCAGTTCATAGTAGTGTGTACTGGATAAGTTTATTGAAAATAATAAATCATTGACAATCCCGATGTGTTGTGTTTACCAATGTTCAAATCATAAAGGTTTTGTATTTCCAAAGGATTCGGAACTGAAAAGAAGTGCTTTCATGCTATCAAAAGGGAAAAACTTGATTTCTCGCGAGTTTTATGAAAACTAATGATATTTTAGTTGACTATAAACCATGCTGTCATCTACATTACGTTTCTCATGTGTCCATCTCCATTAACTGCATTCTACAAAAATACTGACATAGATCGCTTTACCTTGTTGGCACAAATTACACACAGCCTGTGCTTCTGTCCGTAGCTTCTTGTTCGATTTCACGTCGCGCCTAAAATATATAACCTATTTATTCAGGTCAACATCTTTACAAACAGTAAATTATACGAGTACAGCTAAATATGCCACTATTTTGTACAGGGTGTAAAAGGAAGTTATGTCCCAAACTGGTGGATAATATGAGAATCAATATGAATGAGTTGTAACTTCAATGAATACTGACGGCAAAGTCTTAAAAGCTTTTAAGCTCGATTCAGCCAACTTCAGAACATTAGTTTAAATCTTCAAAGCACACAACGTAAATACATAATCTGGTGCAGCTTCATACAAGGAACAAGTTTCCCACTTTGTATTATCAACTCCAATACGGGATTGAATAAAAGCTGTTACTATAGTTTACTACATATATTTTTACTTCCACGTTTCGTAAGGAAAACATACGGTGATAGGGTCGAAAAACTGTGTCCGAGATAACGGGCTTTCCATAAACCACGTGTCCCTATTTAGCCCACATTTTGACCACTCGCACCCCCATGTAACTGTGGCTTTAGACTAGACCTCTCCCCCACTTCCAGTGGTGGAACGTAGTTCTTTTTCGATATTGTTACTAACACTCATTTTGCTAGTAAGGCAATAAAACACGTAAAATAATAATTTGAACACCTGTGCGATGTGATGCATCGACCTGTTAGTAGCTACAGCACGTTAAATTATTTCTCAAGTAAAAATACGTTTCTCCCCTCCCTCCCCCACATAGTCCAGCCTAGCCTTTTACTAAACCCCTCCTTCCTCCTAAATTATAAAAGGCCCACAAGGTCAAATTTTGAGTTGAGAAAATAATAGTTACATCCGTGTTATACTTATGCATATTCTATGTTTGATTCCTCCCTAAAAGTGTTTAGACATACCTTCAGGGGTACGTGAACGCCCAGTTGAGAAACACTGGTATATTATATGATATTGTGATGATATCCTCCGTATATATTCAGGAGTATAGCGACGTGGCGATGATGTGATAGGAATCGACGCGTTACAAGATTTGTTTTTATTTCAACGATATATTTATTTGTATCAATCAATCAAACGATGAAGGAGAAAAAGCAATAGCTCGTGTAAAAGGAAAACTTTCTTTATTTGCCAATTGTTTTGTGTTGTTCTTTTTTTATCTTTTCCTACATTCGTTTTTTCTGTGTTCTTTTAAAGTTCACACGGATAATTTTAAAATTGAATTTCTGTTTTTTTTTTGATGTTTTATATGTTGATTATATTTATGTAATATTGTTTATTCCTTCAGTGGGCAGATGAATCAAATCTATTTTTGGATCACTAATTTGATTTTTAAGACATGGTTGTTTTATTTTTCATGATTTTGATTTTTTTTCAAAACTCTATACAGGAGATTTCTTCTTTACTGTCGCTTCAAATTTTCAACTATGGGATAGGTACTGAAAAAGTTTGCGCACCACTGGTCTAGCTCACTACGACCATGTAATAGTTTGTTATCGTAGTTGAAATTCCGATAAAGGCAGCTCTTAATGCTAGCGCTCAAACGGGGGCCAAATAAATTTTCAGTGAAGTATTGTGTTATAGAACAATAAATGGTTTAATTCGGGAAAGAATGGTCAATAAATGAAGTAATTCTGGGAAAGGGGCACTACCATAGCACTGCGACCCTGTATAATTTTGTTAACATAGTTGAAATTCCGATAAAGACGGCTATTGATATTGGCGCCCGAACTGGGGCCAAAATGTCCAGTGAGGTATTGTGTTATAGAACAATAAATGGTTTAATTCGGGAAAGAATGGTCAATAAATGAAGTAATTCTGGGAAAGGGGCACTACCATAGCACTGCGACCCTGTATAATTTTGTTAACATAGTTGAAATTCCGATAAAGACGGCTATTGATATTGGCGCCCGAACTGGGGCCAAAATGTCCAGTGAGGTATTGTGTTATAGAACAATAAATGGTTTAATTCGGGAAAGAATGGTCAATAAATGAAGTAATTCTGGGAAAGGGGCACTACCATAGCACTGCGACCCTGTATAATTTTGTTAACATAGTTGAAATTCCGATAAAGATGGCTATTGATATTGGCGCCCGAACTGGGGCCAAAATGTCCAGTGAGGTATTGTGTTATAGAACAATAAATGGTTTAATTCGGGAAAGAATGGTCAATAAATGAAGTAATTCTGGGAAAGGGGCACTACCATAGCACTGCGACCCTGTATAATTTTGTTAACATAGTTGAAATTCCGATAAAGACGGCTATTGATATTGGCGCCCGAACTGGGGCCAAAATGTCCAGTGAGGTATTGTGTTATAGAACAATAAATGGTTTAATTCGGGAAAGAATGGTCAATAAATGAAGTAATTCTGGGAAAGGGGCACTACCATAGCACTGCGACCCTGTATAATTTTGTTAACATAGTTGAAATTCCGATAAAGATGGCTATTGATATTGGCGCCCGAACTGGGGCCAAAATGTCCAGTGAGGTATTGTGTTATAGAACAATAAATGATTTAATTCGGGAAAGAATGGTCAATAAATGAAGTAATTCTGGGAAAGGGGCACTACCATAGCACTGCGACCCTGTATAATTTTGTTAACATAGTTGAAATTCCGATAAAGATGGCTATTGATATTGGCGCCCGAACTGGGGCCAAAATGTCCAGTGAGGTATTGTGTTATAGAACAATAAATGGTTTAATTCGGGAAAGAATGGTCAATAAATGAAGTAATTCTGGGAAAGGGGCACTACCATAGCACTGCGACCCTGTATAATTTTGTTAACATAGTTGAAATTCCGATAAAGATGGCTATTGACATTGGCGCCCGAACTGGGGCCAAAATGTCCAGTGAGGTATTGTGTTACAGAACAATAAATGGTTTAATTCGGGAAAGAATGGTCAATAAATGAAGTAACTTTGGGAAAGGGGCACTACCATAGCACTGCGACCCTGTATAATTTTGTTAACATAGTTGAAATTCCGATAAAGATGGCTATTGATATTGGCGCCCGAACTGGGGCCAAAATGTCCAGTGAGGTATTGTGTTACAGAACAATAAATGGTTTAATTCGGGAAAGAATGGTCAATAAATGAAGTAACTTTGGGAAAGGGGCACTACCATAGCACTGCGACCCTGTATAATTTTGTTAACATAGTTGAAATTCTGATAAAGACGGCTATTGATATTGGCGCCCGAACTGGGGCCAAAATGTCCAGTGAGGTATTTGCGACAAAACAGAGATCAATAAATGGTTTACGGCCACGTGTAAATAAATGACGGGAAGCGGCACGTGTTATGGCATTTCGGCGGAATCAAAAAGCCGGGGATGTAGGAAAGATATTGTGCGGTGTACTGTCATTCTACTTCACACACATTCAAAAGCGTTAACCCTAATAATATTCTGTATCACTATCAGCACTCGTGTAATGAGCCAGCGCCGCGACTTTAAAAATAAAACAATTAAACATTAACAAATGAAGATCGATACACATACATTATGTTTTATTTTATTTATAAGTAAAACTTTTTAACCTCGTTTTTTTCGTTCGGTTACGTATATCGAGGTCACGTCACGTCACGTCCAATCGAAGAATCGCGTATATATCCCAACACGATTGCAGAACACTGCGTTATTCCAAACCGACAACTTGGTATATCATAAATATAGCAGTACCTACACACAACGGGATGCGTGGCGTAGGGCTACCTATCGCAGCTGCTTAATACACAGTAAATCGCTGGTTCGCATACGGTCGGCACCATTGATTTTAGCTTCTTTTTTTAACTATTTGTGCAGTCACATTAGTTCACAAGTCTATACATTATTTATATATTTGCTAGCTTTAGCCTGTAGCTTAGCCCACGTGAACGCCGATCTTGTCATCGCTAACGTCGGGTTTGACGGGAACATTATCTTAACCCAAGTAAGAAGTAACCCAAGTAAGAAGTATCGAATACTTTAAGTTTCGGTAAGGATTGGTCTAAACGAACATCATAGAAAAATAAATGCGTATATTCAAAAAATATATATGAAAAGAAAATCTTGTTTAATATGAGGGTTTTCTTCAGAAATGGTTGAATTAACGGGAAAATGGTATAAAGCTATTTTATGGAGAGCTTAATGCTTTTCAACTTTTATTTAAGACATTTTCTAATAAGAGCAACCGTTTTCGAATTTAATACAAAAAACTGTTTTTTTTTTCTTCAATATGGTTCTCGATCGACACTTGTTCTTATATTTAAATAAAGATACCTTTGTCTTTCATTCTCTCAAATTTTTTGGCGATTGCCAAACTATTAATACCTGAGTTGAAATTTAAAGTCAAAAAACAATGAGTCTCCGGTTCTCTCAAAAGATTCAGATTCGATTAACCTCAAAAAAATTTGAGAGTTTACCAAGGAGGAAAACAATAGCTGGCAGTGACGTTTCATTGGACTCAATCTCATGGGGGGAGTGGCTTAGCAAAAATGTTAACAGAGAAAAAATTTACCACGAAGTAAACCAAGTCGAATTATAAGGTGACTAAGATGAGTGTGAATCGGGCTCTAAGTCGCACATCTCTGACTGTGAGAGAAGTAAGAAGTCTGCATTTTAGATAAGTTTTAAACAACACGCTTTAAGAGTCAGTAGCTGTTGTTCGGTAAAGAATCAATCAACTGAATCATTAGTCTAAGAGACCATTAATTTTATCTTTGTAAAACATGGTTTAAGTTTTAAATATTCTCTCGGTTTCCATTCCGTACCTATATATTCTTTTTTTATTATAATTTGTACATGTTGCATACCTCAGTTAGTTACTGTAGGTCTGTGTATAGCTAACAACTACCGATCAACGGCAAACTTTAAAAAAATGTGTCTTCTAAATCTACGAAGCAATAAATTAGAAAGCATCTTCTGTCTATCAAGATGCTTCATCACGACCTGGGGGATCTAGTGTGCCGTTTTTTTTAGAAGAAATTCACTTTTATTTTTTATCCATAATCGATATATATTGCGTCATTAGGTCTATTTTTATAATACGGGATGCAGTTTTATTCAGGCATTCCACGTATCAAAATTTGATAATTATTATTCCTCATACATAAACAAATAATGTAAACCAACTGTTTCGTTCTTATATCCTTCCTCTTAATTGCAAACACGAATTAAAGAAAAAAAAATTTTAAAGCTGAGCATAAACCGCCATATGATGACGTAGAAGACAGTCACCCATGTCTAGTTTGTTCTAGAACTTTTCAAGCAATTCGGACTTTTAGAACCAAATCACAATTGTTGGTTGAGGTTGCTTTTTAACATACACAAGGAAAAAGATTTAAAGTAGGGTCTTTGGTGCTACAAATTAACCGAATGTGGGAATTGTTTGCATGCCTGAAATTGATTTAAATATCTGACAAAACTGACAGACGATAAATGAGTTCAGCCGCGTCGCATAAATTCTTCAGAGTTTTGATTTTTCAATCGAGATGAGATGATTGCAGCCTTCGTCACGTGTTAAAATGTAATTATTCATTTAAAAGATCGATTGCTTTTGAGTTACAACGCCCGCGTCGTTAGTAAGGTTCTTTTTGGGTTTCGTAAGTACTAAAATGGTACAAAAACAGAATCCTAATGCTATAAATTGCTTATTTGGTTGCTAAATCACTTCTTAATGTCTTTATTAACCAAAATTTGTTTTATAATCAAATCTCACTTCTGCATTGGCGACAACCCTTTTTTTCTCGGAATTTATTATACTCATTATGCGACCTCTATATTAGGGACACTTTTTTAAGGAACTGGAAATTATATTTTTGACTTGCTTTTTGTACCCCCCTCCCCCCAAAAACTGCTAGAATGTTAAATGTTACGTAAATGATGCAGCTCAACTATTAGCTATAAGTAACTATTTATAGTCAAATTCCAAAATTTAAGAAGAACTCGATTGTTAGTAGATAGTACCTCTGTCTAGATGCGTAAAGAGGTATATTACTGACGAGTAGTGACAGTATGTTAAAACGAGCGATAGCGAGTTTAACAGTCACACGAGTCATAATATTATAACGCACGAGATATCTATAGTATTTTTTGCCATACCCACTATAAAATAGTTACTTTTCACTTCATTTTCAAAAAATTTTGACAGTTTATTTGCGTCGCCAACTTCACATTTATAGCAGGCCGCGAGTATAGGTAATAGCGGGCGGAACAGAGCGAATAAACATAAATCACTATGGAAACTGTTTACTTACCACACTAGTGTGTTTTGAAAACACTTTCAACACACCTGCTTGTTAACTGACTCATGCATACATACACGCATGTAAAGTAGCTATTTTATAGTGGGTATAGCAAAAAAGTAATTTATAATATGATATATATTCTTTAGTAATAAAATATTATAGGCACTGTATACACAATCTCAGAACAAACTGAATTAGGATTTAATAGCAAAACAAAAGAACACAAAAGAAATATTTTTCTTTGATGAGTCAATGATGCAGTCGAAATCTGAATTATCAACAGTGATTACACTATATTATAAGCAAGGTTTTATAATATTATAGTGTTGGTATTACTTTGATTTTTACCCGAGCGTAATTAACTTTTACAAATTATAATTTCATTTTGAAGCGTATTGTTTGCTTGTTAAATCTACCTTTCAAATTCCCGTTTATTATACTTAATTTCACATAAATATAAATGAAAATATAAAAACGCTATTATATTTTCTTAATAATAATAACGGTATACAGTTATAAACTTCAGAATTAACAACAAAAGAATCCACAATAAATTTAACTGGTTATTTATAGACGGAGACGTTTTTTCTCAAGTATCTACATAAAGGCAAAATAATATTAAAAATACCTATATACCTTGTTCCACATTTGAGTCTGGCAGCCTTTCTCCCTTGCGTTTTAGGTGGCAGTTAGAATATGAATTTCGCATGTATCTAAAAATGTAACACTTTTTAGGGTTCCGAATTGAGATATTTAGAAATTAAATAACAGTCAAAATGAACGACAATTACATAAATTATGGCACCGGCCTTCTTGGCTTAAATTCAATTCATAAAAGAATCGCGAATTGACAAATTAAATTTGTTATTTAGTTACTAAATATCTCAATATTTATTAACTTTAGCTCATATGTACCTTAATAATTTACTGTTCACTATTAAATACTGTATCGTATTCTGGAATAAAAATGCACTGTTGCAATTAAAAAATCGAAGTTATCCTTCGCCTGACCTTCACAGCACCACCTATCTGATATCATAGTCTTCTGTCCCCCTTGACACTCTATAACTTTTGAATAAAACATTTTTTTATGATTTGTACCGTTTACGAGATATTTCACCGCATTGTTTAAGATGTGCCACCCTGTATATTTTAAAATTAGAAAATCTGAAGTTTTCACTTCTGTCGATCATAAGCGCACACTCATTTTTTTGTATTATAATATTTTTAAAACTAATAAATTTTCTTACACGCAACTGAAAAAGTGCCACTGACATTAAATATGTATATATTTTTAATTGTGCAAATTTAGATACGATGAATGTATTTGTAGAGAAAAATATCGTTTAAAATAATATAATAGTTGCACGCTTTAATCGTCTTAGAAATAAAGTATTTTCTTTGGTAATTAAGGTTAAAAATAACATTACTGATAAAAGATAATTACTTTTAGCTTTCCGTCAATTATACGTGCATACCTTTGTATAAAATAGGTACTGTAAAAATATTAGCATAAAAAAACCGGTCAAGTGCGTGTTCGGCACGCACATGATAGGGTTCCGTAGTGTTCGTGTGACGTATTTATTCTCAAAAAAAGTAACAAATTCTGCTCTTGTTGATATCTGTCAAAACCGTAACTATGATTGTCGTCCCCCTTTCGTCGCAGGGTAGGCCAGTCAATAAAATAATTTTTCAATGAGGCTCACTTGTGGTAGATTTATTTTTATTTATTGTAGATTATAGACGCGTCGACAACTCAGGTCATTAGCGCCTTCAACACAACAAATAACATATTTGTGTATTAAAATCCGCCAGCCGGCATACACAAACCGATTGGTACGAGCTCGGGTCCCTGGAAGCGGCAATTCCCAAAGAACATTGGAATGCAATTGCGATAACATCTATATTCCAATCCCCACTGGGGAGACTTGTGGTAGAGACAAACATTATTTATTCCCCATTTAGTGTCGTGTCATTTTAGTGGTATAACTTTAATAATAATTAAGTTATACCACTAAAATGACACGACATGGAGAATAAATAATGTTTGTACCCTACCACAAGTGCTACCTCTCGTGGATAATTGAAACAACTACTCTCAGGAAAATGGTTCATTCCCGGGTTCATAATCTAAGAAACTGGTAAAAATACTTATCAACTGGATTTTCAACTTATCATTAAAAAATAATAAATTAAAAATATGAACTGGTACTAGACCCAAATCATCCTGGTGGCCTTAGAAAAATACTTATATACAGGGTGCATTATAGGATTGAGAACATAGAAAATTATTGAGTACAACAAAGAAGACAAAAAATGATTAACGCGACATAATTTCTATTTATCATTCTCAGTAACAAGTGAGTTAAAAATTGCGAAATTTGTACAGTCTGTCTGTTATTTTTCATGACACAAAATCATAATTGACAGCACCGCAGTGCTTAAAACAAGACATATCCAACGCCAGTCAGTATTTGTGGTTATGTAGTTACCTATGTTAGTATAAACACCGAAATTAATTGACTCATACATCGGTAATAGTTATACAAATAATGACAAATCATGTCTATATTAGTGAAAGTTCGCGATTTAATTAATCATTTTAATATACAAGCGGCGGTTGTCTCTGTGCGGGGGGCAAAGCGGGGCAACGGCAGGGGTGAACACGTGTGCAAACAACGTAATATACACAGGCAGTCATAATTATTGACATGAATTATGTCGAACCAGCTTTGTAATTACTAATTATCGAAGTGGTTTGAGGTTAGAAGTTTATTGTTTGTAGATAATCCGTCGTGTTTTTCTTTTATTTTGTAGGTTTTTTAAAAACTAGATTTTCGAAGTGTAAACATCTAACCTCACCCCCCCCCCCCCATTTTATAGGAAAGTAATCTCATAAAATTTATGTGACAAAAAATAAAAATTAAAAATTGTGTTTTAAAGACCACCAACAACTGAGGTTATTTGGGCCTAGCACCAATTCATATTTTCAATTCATTATTTTTTTTTTTAATAATAAATTGAAAATCCAATTGACACTTTTACCAGCTCTCGGGCTAGAACCCGGGAACCATAGCAACGCCATATAAACAACAGCATTGCTACACGCTCGGCTATTCTCAAGCCCAACAAAAAATCAAACCGAATTAATTAATTGTAGATTATAGACGCGTCGATAACTCAGGTCATTAGCGTCTTCAGCACAACAAATAATCCATTTGTGTATTAGAATCCGCCAGCCGGCATACGCAAACCGACCGGTATGAGCTTGGGTCCCTGGGAGCGCTAATTCTCAATGAACATTGGAATGCAATTTGCGATAGCAACCCACATTCCAATGTCTCCCCAGGGGGGAAAGCAAACCGATATGTTATATGCGCAGTAAAGTCGCTGCGCACGTTATTTTATACGACCATAATCTCAGAAAATTGATGTAATGTGACGTAAAACCGAACGCAAGATGTTTACACATACTATGACAGTGCTAACTGGACACTTGACACATACTATGAGAGTACTAATTGAACTCACAAACTTTTTTTAAGGTTATGGTTATTTGAGCCTAATATACCAATTCATGTTTTCAATTAATTACTTTTTTTTAATAATTAATTGAAATTTTAATTGATACCTACTTTTTCATCAGTTCTCGGAATCGAACCTGGGAACTGGGGGCTTGCATTAGCAATGAAAACGTCATATAAATAACTGCATCGCTACACACTCGGCTATTTTTAAGTCCTAACTAAAATATTAATTTATAGACAGCGCTGGATTTACACTAGGGGCTAGTGCTGAGAGCGACAAATTTTCAGGGGCGGTAAAATTTGGAACGTGAAAACATTAATAAATTAAAATAAATAAAATACTTTTTCTCATTATTAAGAATGTGTGCAAAATTATGAACACTGCAGTTTTATTTAGAAAATTGTGAAAAAAAGTTTAGTGTGGGGCGGCATTTTTCACGACGCCCCAGGGCGGCATATAGGGTAAATCCGGTCCTGTTTATAGACGAAGAGTTTGATGTTTACTAAAATACTGTTTTTATTGTAACAGTTGACGGTTGTTCATTCTAGTAAGTAGCAAGGCAGGTAAGTTATTGCTAAACAGCAAACTATTTTGATTTTAAGGTATTTAGATACCTACCTATTTTAAATTTCATTAAAAAAAATTAGTGTGTGCTTATGACCACACAACAGAAGTGAAAACTTCAGATTTTCTAATTTTTGGTGTCATCTATTATAGCGCATTTATGAACTAAAAATAATTTATTACTAAAATACTAAAATTGTATTTTTAATTAACTCCACCATGGTTTCAAAAAAATTATAATTATTGTCAAAGAAAGAATATAACAAAAATAAAAAAAATATATAAATAAATATCATGTAGAATTTAGAAAAAAAACGCCAAAAATTCTACGAACCCAGGTTTCTATGCATAGAACGCAAAGACGTAACCAGCTGCGCTAATGGTGGAAGTGTGTAGACGGCCGTTTTTATGATATAAGTATGTTGCGAATTCTTACGGAAGTAGTTGCGAACGCTTCACATTTTTTCAGTGCCCAGGAAAAGAGTGCCTAACGCGCCTATAAGGAAGTTTTCTGCACTTCAATAAAGGCGTGTCTACTTGTTTTCGAAACATTCTGTATAATAATGTATTTCAGTTACACCTGTGATTACAAGGGACCGATGCGCGAAACAATATATGTGAGCAAATCAAGCATGCCTTAATTGCACAAACAAAAGCCCACGTCGATCGAGGCTATAGGCTATACTCTATATCTATGGTCATGAGACAAAAACGAGTACGTTGGAATTTCGTATCATAATGGGGTGCCAGAGTTCATTCTGCCGCAACCCTCTGGCAGCCGTAATTTTTAAATTTTTTAAAGTGAATAACGTCTAATGTTTCATACTGGAGTGGCATTAGATGTAACGGAAATAATCAGAAGTTGTTGACGTGTGAATCAAAACAGCTTCATACTATGTTAAGGTCTCGCATACAGTTTAGTAAGCCATCATGATGACCGTACGGAAAAGTACGAGTCTACCGTCAGGTACAACAAACGCCAAGCGCAGGGTCGAATCCCGAAGGCTTTAATTATTATATTTTTTTTTTATATTTTAAAATTAGAAAATCTGAAATTTTCATTTCTGTCGTGTGGTCAAAAGCACACACCCATTTTTTTTCCTTTTGATGTACGGAACCCTAAAAATTATCGATAATTCGTTATAGGCGGTTTTGCTTATTGGTCATCGATATTATTAAAGTATATGTTTAATAATAATATAAATATATGTATATAATTATTATAATGTACAAAATGTTAGTACCTACGTATTATTAATAAAAACAGATTGGTCATTAACGAGTAATTACATTTTAGCATAACATGTGTAGTATAAGCTCAGAGGCAACTGAATTAATTATTATTTATGCACACGACAATCGCCATGTTTCATTTTACGTGTGGATAATTTAAATAAGTAATTAATATTTCATAAATACAAAACTATAAAAATTTTTCAATGTCAGCAGTAAAATGATTCCAAAATTTGTAATTAATTTTTTTTATTATTAAAAATTATTATGGCCTTTCACTTGACCGGATATTTGTTTTTATAATAATTACTTTTATGGTAGCCTTCTACTTTGTCACTGATATGAAAAAATTTGTTTCAACATAATTTAAAACATTCGTAATCTAAAATAGTCCAGTAAAATTAACAAAAAAATAAAAGTTTATGGCGAAAATAACAAAGTTTCTTCTAAAAAGCTCAGAAAAAGAGCTTAACTTCCATCCAAGCTCTCCTTCATAAAAAAATCTCTCCGGAGAGATATTTTCCTCCAGTTATTATAGCCTATGTCTTAAAGCAAAGTATCACCTATCGAAAAGTGAAAAAAAATTCAAATCATAAGTAATTTCTGAGATTATCCCTGATTTTCACCCGGGCGAATCCGGGCCGGCCAGTTATTGTACCCCATGTTCTGAACTCTAAAGCAAAGTATCACATGTCGAACATTGAACAAAATTTTGAAATCGGTCATCTGAGATTACCCCCGATTTTTACCCGGGCGAAGCCGGGTCGGCTGGTTATTGTAGCCTATGTGCAACTACATTGTGGAAGCTATCCGTGTGCAAAATTTCACAGAGATTGGTTGAGTAGTTGAGACGTGAAAGCTGAAAAAACAAACAAGCAAAATAACAAACTCTGCACTTTTGAATTTATAATTTAGTTTGGATTACTGTTATGGTTTTTAATTTTTATGAAGCATATACAGTAGAGTCCGTCTATTACGACTTCGTTTATAATGACTAACCGTTTTTAGCGACGTAAATGCAAACTCAAGTTAGGTTTCATATATATGTATACTAGCGGACCCGGTCCGGCTTCACCCGGATGCTAAGAAAGCCCGGGTGCTAGGAATTTCCCGGGTGCAATACACTACTCACTCGCTTCGCTCGTTCACTTGAATATTATAAATACACTACTCACCCGCTTCGCTCGTTCGCATGAATATTATAATTACATTACTCATTCGCTTCGCTCGTTCGTTTGAATTTTATTAATACACTACTTACTCGCTTCGGTCGTTCGCTTGAATATTATAAATACACTACTCACTCGCTTCGCTCGTTCGCTTGAATATTATAATTACATTACTCACTCGCTTCGCTCGTTCGTTTGAATTTTATTATTGAATTTATATATGTATATTATGCGTCCGCTTTGTGCGTCGTCCGGTTAATACGACATAATGTCGCCGGTCCCTTGAAAGTCGTTCTACCCGCATTCTACTGTAGATACAGCAGGGAAGTCTTGTTTTCTTTGGAATGTAATCGAATAATGTTTGACATTTGTTGAGTTCGTTGTTCTTGTTACATAATATAAAATACAGTTACGTAAGTAAATGTAAGGGGACAGATATGAATATGACAGAACAGTGATTTGTTTCGTTTTGTGTATTAAAATAAAAGTCCGTTCATAAAATGCGAATCTCATTGCACGCATGTCTTGCTCTTGGTCGTTATCCAAGTTCAGGGTTGTCCAATACTTTGATTATAATCCATGCGAAAGACTGTCTAATATTTTAATTACACTTTTCAACAGTAATATTCTATACTAGCAGGCAGGGTCGGATTAAGCCATGTATAGGCCCCACCCCCAGGATTGGAATGTGGTTGCTATCGCAAATTGCATTCCAATGTTCTTTGGGAGTTAGCGCTCCCAGGAACCCGAGCTCGTACCAGTCGGTTTGTGTATAAACGTAAAATTAAAAAAACCAAAATATGAATTTCGTAGTTTTTAACTATTATTATATTTTTTTTTAATCGGTATGGAGAACATGACTTTCAGGTTCCAAAATGAATTTTCAAAATATTTTTTATTATTAAAAATTTCAGTAAAATTTGCCAGAAAGCTCTCTCATAATATAGTACTTAGTATCTCTTAGACGATATTTCAAAATGTGATGATTTGATTGACACAAAAATTAAGTCTTTCTTGAGAATCTGGACACAATTTTTCGACCCTATCACCATTCAAATCTGTATAATTGGGCAGCCCTACAGTGGTACAGAATACCTGTTCATCTTGTGTTGATTTTATACTTTATAACTATCTGTCTAATCCGAGATCATGTAAATTTAGATTGATTATTAAATTATTTTCAAAATTAATTAAATTTTTCCAAAATTAATTTAATTTTTCAAACACTCGGTATAGAATGAAAGAAAAATTTTGTGCAAATCGTCATTACTATATGTTTGTAAAATGAACCCAGAATCCTTAATCCCGGAAAAATATCCACAAATCGCAGAAAACGAATCTAAAAACCCCAAATCTCGGAAAACAAATCCCAAAATCCCGGAAACCAAACTTTAAATTTCGAAACGAACTTAAAATTGGTAAAAAAGAACCCAAAATTTCGAAAACAAACCTAAAATCTTAACAAAAAAAAATGAATCCGAAATTCAAATGAACCCAAAATCTTAGAAAAAAAAACTGGAACATTAATAATTTCAAAAACCGAATCCATAATCTTGGAATACAAATCCAAAAACCTTGAACAACAAATCGAATATCTCGGAAAATAATCTCAAAACCCTAGAAAATGTAACATAAAATTATCTCCGTACTACTTTACAGTTAAAAAAATAATAACACCGTCATTCATCTAGATTTAGATGATCTAAGTATACAGGTATGTAAGACGTACTATGTTACGTAGGTATAGCTATTGGTGGGCATCTCGCGCACACCAGACAAAGATCATAGGCCTCTGTTCTCTCGAGGCCTCGGAACTCTGATCAACCGCGTGTGCCAGTTCATGTTCAATGTGACTCATTCACAACGACGTTACGTTACGTATAATGATCGTAAAATGCTAGCACACCATCAGTGCGCTAAGCTGGGGTCTCGATTCATGATTTTTGATGTGAGCGCGAAATCTGGGCGAAATCAGAATTGTGCCAGGGGCGCCGATGATCCTAGCTATACGACGCTGATCATTGGTTTTCATAGAAAAACGCGCGAGAAATCAAGTTTTTTCCCTTCTTTTCAGTTCCGGATTCTTTGGAAATAAGTACAAAACCTCTATGATTTGAACATTGGCAAACACAGCATATCGGCATTATCTATGATTTAATTATTTTAAATAAACTTATTCTGTACGCACAAATATACTGTCCACGTACAGAGTTATAACGCTGGCGCCCCTAGCGGTCAAGTTTGGCAGTACCTATCTCCATTGTTACTATACTGTTGACATCCCGAGCCTATAGATGTCCGTAGCACTGTTTTTTTGACTACCGAAGGAATGTATGCAAACTGTCACGAGGGCAGTATAGCCTAGTGGATAGCGTACTTGGTACCGCAGCCTCTAGACTAGGCTGTCGTGGGTTCGAATCCCACCTGCGCTCATGGATGTTTTGTGATGTTATTTAGTTTTAAGAAAGTAATATTATTTAGTGTAGTTGAAAGACGCTTATGACCTGAGATGTCGACGCGTCTATAATAATAATAATAATAATAATAAATTTATTTATCACGTAGTCAAACATAGTACATCGAATGTGACAAGTCAAGTAAATATAGAAAAATTAGGAAATCAAATTATCATCCAGATACTCATTTACGCTATAGTACAATTTGTCTTGTATATAATCTACAATAAATAGATAAAATAAGTACCTATTTATTTCACTGAGGTAAAAGATATAGAGGGATTATATTAAGCTCATTTAAAAGTGAAGTCAGTGGCCATTGTAACTCTGTCCCCCATTTTATATGTGAGAAGAAGAAGATAATAATATTCTCAATCCATCCCGTGTTTTGCCGCCATGTTTACTCGGCCCTGTGGCGTCGAATCTGGCCTCTTTTTTTGTATAAGCAATTGCATACGGTTTATCTCCTGTATATCTCATCAGTGCAGTGATTTACTTGTATCTATAGTATTTGGTGTAACATCGCGTTAACATGCGGCTAACAGATTGCAAATGCGACATTATATTAAAACTCGCATTTGTAAGTAAGCGTGTATAAAAAAACTGTCTACTGCATTCCATATACCTTTGTATTACACATAAAAGTATTATTTTATATATTTTCACTGAGTTAAAAGGTAACAGAGGCGCTACAAGCATTTAAAAGTGAAGTCAATCGCCATATTTATTCAGTTCTCATTTTATATGTAAGAAGAAGAAGAGAATAATATTCCCAATCCATCTTGTGTTGGCCGCCATGTTTGTTATCCTCTGCGACGTCAGACCTCTTCAACTTTGTATAGTTGTATAGACTGTGGGCAGGGGGGCGGAGTTATAATAATATCGATGCGAGCGCTCGTTGTGGGTTCCATTGTAAACTCGGAACTCTAATTTTCCGTAATTGTCAGTGAGCATTATTGTTTAAAAAGTCAAGTTAGTAAAACGATGATTTTACTTCTAACTTATTTGGAGATTATTAATATAAATCTGATAAATTTGACACTTTTAAACCCGGTCCGCAAGATTACCGGCGCCAATGGTTTGAGGTTATACAGTCGACTGTCAATATAAACCATAGACATAAGTGTAGGTACACCTCCATGTCTGATGTAAATTAATCAGTTATTTTTTATTATACGTCAAAATTGAAGAAGAAAAAAACTTAAAATAAATAATTTTCATGTACCTTTTATGCTATGCTATTTATACTATTTGCACACAGCTAGATGGTATTCGTTTATTAAAAAATTTCCCGGTATTATAGACAACAATAAAAATGAGTTCAATCGTGCACTATTGCCCGCTAGCGGCGCTAGTAGGCTTCGTGAACATAACCTATACGGTATAGCGCCTCTATTCTCTTTTGACTCAGTGTGTATTTCAGACTGGATTTTTAATATACAATCACACATATTATGTGTATTTAAGGAACCATATACTTATTATTAAGCAAGTCCATTGCTTTAAGTATGTTAGTCTGCGTAGTAAAGAGGTATAACTAAAAATATACAGATTTTATCATTTATTAGAGATACATTATATTTTATGTAAGGTAAACGGGCTGATGCAGTTTGAGTATGAACTGCGGTTACTAATGTTTTTTGAAGTGTATAACTATTAACTTCTAATGAGACATAAGTTCCTAAACTTATTTGATCTACCGCCCCCTTTTTCAGAAAAAAAAATACTCAACACCCCCGTCTTTAAGCGAGCAAACAGAAAGATGCAGTAACAAATTTGCGTTCTTTTATGTATTTATATTTCTATCTACGGAACATTAAAGAAAGATAAATTAATAGATATTTTATACTGCTGAATTACAATTGAAAATTTTTGTTGGAAAGCAGCCAATTATATAATTGATTCCAAACATCGGAAAAAATCATTTTACCAACCATAGACACAGTCAGGACTAACCTGAACCTTTCCACTTTCGCGGCGGAATGAGCTTACAATTACTCAATCATGACATGATTACTAATCTAACATTCTCCTTATATGCTTCGGAATCAATTGATTTTCACTACATGCGAGTGTTAATTCATTATAGCTAGGTTGTAGATGTGAATCTTCGTACTAGCGAGAGCTCATCATGAAAGTGAAAATTATTTCAAAGAAAGATATTACTTAAGAGTTAAGACAACTTATGACGCTAAATTACAAAATTATTTATTAAAAGGTCGGTTGTAATTTAAATTTCATTTGGAAAATAAAGTAATGTCTGCGAATTTAACTATATTTTTCACAAAAGATGAAAATGTACGACTACGAACGGTTTTTTTTTTAAATTTTCTTCTTCTTTCTTTATGCTTTCATCGCCCCCTTTATTATTATTATTAATCTTCATTCTTATAGTAGGCCGAGGCACGCACAGGAGTATGTATAATAGTGGGCGGATCAGGTGAATAAACATTTAAATCATTATGGAAATGACTTGTTTTCCCACACTAGTGTGGGAAAGACACGTTCCCGTACACCGGTCTGTCAAAAGTGACTTTATACTTGTCTGTGAGGCAGCTATTTTATAGTGGGTATGGCAAAAAATGTTTCAAATTTCCATTGAATCACATTTACCCTATAAACCTTTAACATTACATTATACGATACACAAAAACACGATGAATATGTATCATAATTTGTAAAGGCATGACTCAGAAAACTATTAAAAAGGTATTATTGTTTATTATTATTATATGAAATCTATCATTACTTTTTTACTTCCCACCTCTACTATGGTAGGGAAGTAATGGATTTAGTCCGAAAAAATATTTCGAGATTTTAACAGATTTTCACGTTTTGAGACCCCAGCAATCGTTTAAGATCATTTTCTGACTGATGTCTGTATGTATGTGTGTGTGTATGTGGTCAATTTTTCGCCTTCGATATCGTAAAAACGGAACAACATACGGCCATGCCGTGTGTTTATCAGCCTTTAACTTAGATCTAATTAGATTTTGAGTCAAATCGGTTCAGTGGATCCTGAGATATTAAAAAAAACGTTCTCAATGTCACGTATTAACATAGGTAAAAAAATATATAAATGAATTATAGATGTTATAATATGAAAAAAATGTCAATATTTTTTTTCTCTAAAATGTATAGTTTTCGAGAAAAAAATATTTTACTAAAAAAAGAAAATTGTACGTAAATCAAGGTAACCATGATTTTTGCTATATTACTAGCCATCAGTAGATCACCAAACAAAAAAGAGGGCCATGCTTTTTTTCAAAGAATAAAAAAAGAGTGTTTATTTTTTGCAAATATTTCCTAAGTAGTAAGTGGGAAGTATAGGACTGGTCATCAGTCGAATTTTTTTATTTAAAACTGCTACTGCACTTTATTTTTTATCAATACTGTTCAATCACAAACATATTTTCCAATCAATTTACTCGTCTGTTTGTATTTCAATTTGGGTTTTAATTTATATTTAGTTGATTTGTTTTGCGCTTATATCTAGGTATCCTCCTTTTTAGGGTTCCGTACCTCTGAACAGAACCCCATTACTGAGCCTACGATGTCTGTCCGTCCGACCGTCACAACACATCTTACAAACCGCAAAGGATAAAAGGTAACTACTATAGCTAAGTGGAATTTTATAATGTAAATTATCAAATAAATATGCGACTACCATGTAACGTATATGCTCGGAAAGCAATGACAATATTAGGGTGTATTCTTCGCTTCATAGTAGCCAAAATATGGCTTAAAAAGTGCCGTTTTTCGTTCATACTAATATTTAAAGAATTTAAACGTTACCCCTCAAAAATGTCAGCCATGTTGTTTGCACTCACCTGTAACAAAAAAACAAATTATTAGTTTATTGAAACATAATATATTAACGGGTTATATATTATGTGGACAGTGACTTCATATTCTGAGGCAAAGTTTGTGTATTTGTTTGTCCATACTAAACTTCTGAACTGATATTAAAAGTTCTTCTAATGTTTGAAAGCTTATCTATACATACTTCTTCTAATTAGGCTCAGTATACAGGGTGTTGAATCGTTTTGCGGGTAATAGGGATTAACCCGTAAAATCAAACTTTTGCGATTTCCTACTTCCCTAATTATTTTAGGAAAAATATCTTCGAATAAAAGTTTTAAAACATAAAATTCTGCATCTAAATCATTAAACAAAATTAATTTTGCATGCTTTGTGACGGTAGAAATTTGATATGAAAATGTCAAAATAACCTGAACAACAGATAGCGATAGCCATGGAACCTGAACAAAATGATGACGTTTTAGCTGTCAGAATAATTTCTAATCATTTTGTTCAAGTTCCATGGCTATCGCTATCTGTTTTTTAAGTAATTTTGACATTTTCATATCAAATTTCTGCCGTCACAAAGCACGCAAAATTAATTTTGTGTAATGATTTAGATGCAGAATTTTATGTTCTAAAACTTTTATTCGAAGATATTTTTCCTAAAATAATTAGGGAAGCAGGAAATCGCAAAAGTTTGATTTTACGGGTTAAATACCTATTACCCGCAAAACGATTTAGCACCCTGTATATTATTATGCTACAACAAAATTGGGATGTCGGATGATCAGTGAGAGAAAACATAAATATTATAGGTGACAGCCTATAGATGCTCAAGCTAAAAAGTAGGTATGATATAACAACCTAATAAAAGTCTGAACACCCACCGTACAAAAATCTACTGGATTTTTTAGTGCATACCTGGCAGAACTCATAATGGGAAGAGATCTGCCAGATATAAGTATGCAATAAAATTTTCAAGGCAGACAATTATAATTGTAAATAATTATTGATATTTCAGCAAGTATTATTGAGCAGTATACGAGATACTGACAATTAAAAATGATAAAACAACCCAATTAGTTTGCCATCGATTTAATGTTTTCCATTATCTGTTAAATTCACTAATTAAATCATAGAAGTGTTGGCCGGTCGACTAGAATGAATGAATTGTAAATTATAGACGCTCGACAACTGAGGTCATTAGCGTCTGAAAACAATAAATGTAAATAAAAACAAAAGCAAAATCAAAAATTGACACACAACCAGTCGACTGGAAGTTCGGACTCGAATGATTGAATGAATTGTGAATTATATAGACGCTCGACAACAGAGGTAGAAATTCGGACTCAGATAGATAGATTGTAGATTATAGATGCTCAACAGCAGAGGTCATCAGTTTGAAATAAGAGAGGGGTTGTTTATGTAAAATTAAATCTTTCGATATAAATATTAGCACACCCTTGACGACAGAGGTGCTACTGCTCCGATGACGAAATTAGTCGATTCATTATCAATAACAAGTTCATGTTGGAGGCCTTAACGGAACATCTAAAATTTGAGAATGATGACATTCTTGAACTGAAGCGTAATAGCAAATGTATGTTTGAATTATTTGTCTTAAAAGGTATGGTGCTCTTGTAAGTTGTAAGTTGGCGTTAATGAGGAAACCATATGTCTCACGTCCTTCCATAACAGTTTCAAGTACCTCAGCCTGCTTACACACTCTGCTCGATATGACAAATTTACTGCTGGCCATAACATATTTTACGAAGGAGTAATTAATAATTAATACACATAAACAACATTAGATATTGATCGATTAAAACAGAGTTGAACTGCGGAAATATATACAGTAGAGTCCGCTTATTATGACTCCGTATATAATGACCAACTGTTTATTATCTCGTACTTGCATCCAATAGTTTCGTTTTAATTAGTGATGGGCGATACGAGATGTTTTTACAATCGAAATATACAGTATTTATTATTCGCTTCGTAATGAATTTTTGAAAACATTAAATCGCATATCTTTTGATTGAGCGAGCCGATTGCGAAAAAATAAAAACGAAATGTTCTTCAAGTTAAGCCCTATACATTTTTCTAAAAACTTAAGTAAATATTTTTTTTGTAATTAGTTTCGTTAGCTTTTAATAAACGCGCCACTTAGCCATTAATAAACTGGTTCTTGTACTTGTTATTGCGTTGGCTCCAGTAATTCTTTATATTTTATGAATAATTGCAATTTGAACAATTTTATCTTATGTAAACAAACCGCTTACGTTTTTAAGTGTATTCTATGAAACATCTGTTAAATAGGTAAATCCATATTATTATAAAACTTGACTTAATACTTTTTAAATTACTAACATTGTAAATACAATAAAAACTCAATCGATTATTCTTAATGTTCTGAACCGTTATATTTATTTTAAAATACAGGGTGACAAAACAAAAAAAATGTGAGCCGTCGCGGGACGCCTGGCAGATGTGAAACATTTTTATAGCTTGAAACTTTTATTTATTGAACTTGACAAATTTATCAAAATAAAATCTAGCCTATATCACTATTAGGGATAGTGTAGCTTTCTATTAGTAAAAGAATTTTTTAAATCGGTTCAATAGTTCCAGATATAATAATTTATGATTTATTACAACGCCGCGAGACATTCTCCCCCTGCGAAGATAATAAGTGAAAGAATTTTTAGAATCGGTTCAGTAGTTCGAGAGATAAGAATTTACAATTTAACACAATTTATACCCTAATTTTCCCTCGTTTACCCTAGTATACCCTAATTTCTTGAATTTACCCTAGTTTTCCCTAAATACCCTAATTTACTCTAATTTGCCCTAATTTACTCTAATTTACCCTAAATACCCTAATTTACCCAAATTTTCGTTTTTTTAAAAAAAACAAAAAAATTAATTTTTGGTGTCATGAAATTTCAAAAAATTATAATTATTGTCAAAGAAAGAATATAACAAAAATAAAAAAATTTATAAATAAATATCATGTAGAATTTAGAAAAAAAAACGTCAAAAATTGTAAGAAGCCATGAGTTTCCGAACCCAAGTCCCCATGCATAGAAGGCTAAAGCGGTACCACTACTCTGCGGATGAACTTGTCTAGACTGCCGTTGTTACTGATATATGTATAACTTAATATACCCGGACAATTAATTTATAAATTATTTATTCAGTACAATATAAGTGCCGCAGTGGTGGGGAGAACAGAAGCGAAGGAGAACATTTCGTTGCATATTTCCCCTCACGCGGCTGTTCACAGCCCGACATAAGATGTTTCACATCAAAAAAAGCGGCCAAGTGCGTGTCGGATCACGCACTTGAAGGGTTCCGTAGTCGGCCGAAAATATCCCATATCTCAAAAACTACATAACATATCTTATTCAAACCAATTTTCGTTGAAAGTAAGTATTTTAAATTACCCCGCCACTAATTTTACCATACACGACTGATTTGTGTCAGAATTATGGCAGCTGTACCTGCTGAGAACATGGCGGTCGGTTGCGCAGCATGTATGCGCCAATGAGGCTTTACGCTCTTCGAGTGATTTAGCTAGTTAAGCTGTACCAATAGAAAAACTTCTTTCACACCCTGTATATTTGTGAAGTACTTGAAGCATATATTCCGTTCAGTGAGCGTGTAAAAAGCATTTTTTTAACATTGCCTCATCACGCGAATCATTATTTTAAGTCACGTATTGTGCGGCGAAATGACAAAACTGAAACACTAGATTAAATAAGTATAAGAGTCATCCACCTGACATCATATATAGACGGAGAGCCCACCGCCACATTTCCTATATGCGTCAAATACGCAGATAAATTTGCTGACAAATATAGACAGCCACAATTATTATTATTATTTTTATTCTGTCGAATTATGGGATACTAACGTCACTTCTGGTTGTTTTTTGGATTGTTTTCTTATGTCATCATGTTAAATGTGCCACTTTTTTCAATAAAAATTGAAAAAACTGCGCCACTCTCCTAATTTTTCACACTGTTTGCTTATTATTAGCAACAAATAATTTTTTTCAACAATATTGACTATATGAAGATTGTAGATAATTAAATTGTCTACAAATTTGTTACTTACCTTTTTTACCGAGAAATGTAAAATACGCGTGCAAATCGACAGAAACACAAAATCTAAGATGGCGGACAGTTCCCATAATTAATTAATAGGCAAAAATATGATTTCTTCATCTACTTTGCGAGGGACACTAAACTGCATCAAAAGTTTTAATCCGACAGTTTTTTTGCTTCTTATACTTATACGAATTTGATCTCAAGTGATTAGGCTATCGGTCTCAACGAATACTTTCGTATCATCACGGTGTGCCAGAGGTCATCCTGTTGCAAACCTTTGACAGCCCTAATTTTTTTAGGTTTCTTATTTCATCGATTACATAAATAAAACAAGCAGTGAGGTGGGTCGTTTATTAGGACTAAAGTGCGACCCTTGAGGTCCACACGACGATAAATATTTAATAATAATAATTAAATTAGATATTACACAGAAAAGTAATCATTTTAATCATTAAAATATAATTATTATTTATTTTTAACAATAATTAAAAAAAAAAACGGCTGAACCGATTTTTATAAAATTTATGTCAGATCAAAACGACGTTAACACGCCTCGATTGACACCCTTACGAAGTCGATATAATTTTTTATTCGCGAGATATTGTGTAAAATCTACTTTTTTGGAGTTTATTTGGTTAAGAAAAAAGAACGGCTGAACCGATTTTTAAAAAATTTCTTTCAGATCATATTTACGTTAATACGCGTCGATTGGCACCTTAACGTAGTCGATATCATTTTTCATTCTCGAGATTTCGTCTTATAGAAAAAAATGGACACATACACACATACGTACGTACATACGTACACACACACAAATACACACACAGACATCTTTCTAAAAATAGTTTAAAAATAGTGTAGTGACCTTGAAACATAAAAATTTGTTATACATTTTGATTTCGATTTTCGGACTCATTACAATAACTTCCGATGGGAAGTTAATAAAATTGACGTCAAAATCTCGGTCTCAATGAGTACATTCATATCATCATACGACGGTCGGCTCTAGGACTAATAGTCATTAACTTATAGGTAATTGCCTATGACAAAATTATACATTTTTTCTGTGAAAACATTAAAATAATATTAGGTGAGTAATTTTCTGACGAGTCCAGTTTTAAAATCGTTTAAACTAAAATTAAGAAACAACAAAAAAAATTGAACAAATTACTATAAAAAAAGAGCATCAGGAAGAAAAACATATGACAAACATCAAAGGCTGTTAACACTTTAAGATTGGTTACGAAATGTTTTTGAAGTGGCTATTACTTAAGTACATTATTTTTTTAAGATGTTTCGAGTGAAGATTCTATTAGTTCAATCAAAAACATACATTTAATTGATATTTTTTTAACAACAGTGAAACCTGCTAAGTTGCCCAATTTTCTGTCGAACCAGCATTTAATTTATGCATCTCTCTATATAGATTGGTTATCGTCTAACTTGGCCATGTTTTTGTAGGTAGACACAGGTTCCACTGTATTTTAAAATCGACTTGATCGACTTAGATCTCTATTTTTATTTTAATTTCGCTTTTTTGCAGGGTTTTTAGGTATTTTAATCGGAAACTTGGAAAAAAATAAAGTAGAGCAGCTTTATATTTTGTTCATAAAATCTCATTTTCCAATTTATTAATTGCCCCCCTCAGGTTTTTATGTTAAAGCTTAAAAGATTAGCAACAAAATTTTCAATATATAATAATCAAAATTTTAGATTTGCAAACAGCACAAAATATTTCAAAATATTATACACTTGTTTAGTTAAAATAATTAACACCTACAAATTATTTTTTTTGTTTCAACTAATTAAATTGTTGACTATAAAGTTGTAATTTTGTACCTATAGATAAAATTGAGAGTAACCTATTTAAATAATATATAAACACTAAACAATAGCACCGAAATAGTTTTGTTACGAAAACACTTCGCAATAAGTTGTGTAGCTCATTCCATAAGTATTAGGTATTGATTCTGAACTGGTTCGAACATGAGTTTTACCATCCCAATTCCACAAAGGGAATGGTTATTATTATTATTATTATTATAGATTATAGACGCGTCGACAACTCAGGTCATTAGCGTCTTCAACACAACAATTAATAATCCATTTGTGTATTAGAATATGCCAGCCGGCATACACAAACCGACTGGTACGAGCTCGACCTCCTGGGAACGCCAATTCCCAAAGAACATTGGAATGCAATTGCGAGAAGAACTACATTCCAATGTTCCCCCTGGGGGACAAGGGGAATGGTATTGATTTAGATCAAATTTGACTTTTCACAATTTATTTTCTCTTCTTGAGATCAGAGGTCCCCGGAGTGCACGAAACGTGTTTTTGCAAAAGGTCTGTTCGTCTATCAACACGATTTCGGTCAAACGGCAAAGCAGATCAAAACTAAATTTCGGTAGGACGTCTGAGGCCTACTGGTTTTGGGTAATCGGTGCATACGCAGAAAAAAATTGTGTTTTAAAGACCACCAACAGTTAAGGTTATTTGGGCTTAGCACTAATTCATATTTTCAATTCATTATTTTTTTTAACAATACCTAAATTGTAAATCCAATTGACACTTTTACCAGTTCTCGGGCTAGAACCCGGGAACTGGGGACTTGTAATAGAACCATAGCAACGCCATGTAAACAACAGCATTGCTACACGCTCGTCTATTCTCAAGCCCCATACGCTGAAATGATAAGTTCTATAACGGTATACTTTTCGTCACTAGCGCCATCTGACGGAAAAAAATATGGTAGCCTTCACTTGTTTTAAATTTAGTTTCGAATAATTTAATGTAAACAACAGCATTGCTATACGTTCGGCTATTCTTAAGCCCCGTACGCAGAAATGATAAGTTCTATAACGGTATACTTTTCGTCACTAGGACCATCTGACGGAAAAAAATATGGTAGCCTTCATTTGTTTTAAATTTAGTTTCGAATAATTTAATTCTTTTGCCGGCTGCCTATCGATTGTTAATCGCTTAAGACTATCTATAAAAAAACAAACAGTGCTTATAAAATATAATGAAGATGCAACAAAAATGTCGTCTCAAGACGTCTTGTCTAATAATGCGGGTCATTCAACTGCAATAAAGTTCTAAAAATACACAAACAACACCTAACCTTATTTTGTTTGTAACTAAAAACTCAAATAACTAATCTAGCCATGACATGGAAAAGGACCACCCCGACAACCAATTCTAATTAACTAACAATTTTGTAGAAAAAAAAACTCGGTACATTTTGTTTGCACACAGAATTAACAAAGTCTTTTGTGACTTACTATTGAGATGTTTCCAAATTAAAATTTAAATAAATAAAATGTGCAAAAATAATTTTACAATGAACTTCTCTATTCATTAAACGAATGTTAAATCAACCGGTTTCTTTCGCGTGACACAGGAACATCTTAACCCGAACATATAGGCGAATATAGTAGATTGTATATCTATAAGTGGCGTAATGAAGTATAATTATTGACAAGTAGGGAGAGTATGTTAAAACGAGTATAGCGAGTTTAAACAGTCACACGAGTCATAATATCATTACGCACGAGATATACAGATTGTATCAAATTAAACCTGTGCATAGGGAATTCTGCAGTGTGTAAGACAGAGATTGATACATAAAGCAATAAGTAAGAATGAGATAAATGATCGCTAATAGGATGTTACGTGGTTACTGTAAATTAAACTGATAAAAGATTTACATTTTTACAGCATAGAAGGAGCGAAAAAACAAAGATGACGCTATTAGGTTGTATAAATATTATTTATTTACAGTAACCACGTAACATCCTATTAGCGATCATTTATCTCATTCTTACTTATTGCTTTATGTATCGATCTCTGTTTTACACACAGAATGCCCTATGCACAGGTTTAATTTGATACAATCTGTATATGACATTTTTTACCATACTCACTTTCATTTCACCTTCATTTTAAGAATTTTCAAAAAATTTTGACAGTCCATTTGTGTCGCCAACTTCACTTCTATAGTAGACCGAGAGTAGGTGTCAGTAGCTAAGAGCAGGCGGATCAGGACGAATAAACATAAATCACTATGGAATTGATTTGATTTCCCACATTCGTGTGGGAAAGATACAATACCTGCATGTAAAGCAGCAATTTTATAGTGGGTATTGAAAAAATGACATTTATACATGACTCATGTATTACGGATCCCAAGTTCTAATCTGACAACTAGTGGAAGTATCAAATTGACAAATTATTACAAACAAATTGAGGTGGGCTTGAGAATGGCCGAGCGTGTAGCAGTGGTGTTGTTTACATGGCGTTGCTATGGTTCCTCTATTACAACTCCCCAGTTCCCGGGTTCTAGCCCGAGAGCTGGTAAAAGTGTCAATTGGATCACAGATTTCGCAATCCTTGCAACCATCGAGGACATTGGAAATGATAACAGCATATATGAAACATAATTAACTGTTTATTATACACGCAATATTTATCAATGCACTGTTTAGTTTTGTGACTTTGTCAGGAATAACCCTATTATTCTTCTGTTATATACGCGTTCACTTTTGCTTGATTACTTAACTTTTAAATGGATTTTTCTACAGTATTTATTAACATTTGCTCAAAAATAACACCGCAGATCGTCGCAAATACCTCTCAATTAACTGGACATGATATATAAAACACATTTCGAAAAAATTGCACTTGTTCAATTTTGCATGATTGCTTCTCACTTGATCGCGACACCGTTGTCTTTTGGCCTTGAACGAAAACTCGTAACTCTGTCCCCATATACGAACATAAACATTTCCAATGTTAAAAATAATGAATTGAAAATATGAATTGGTGCTAGGCCCAAATAACCTTAGCTGTGGATGGTTTCTAAAAACACAATTTTACAAATTGAGGTCATAAGCGTTTGTAGGATGTTTAGATATTTAGAAATATTAAAGTAAAAGTTATCTTGATGCAGTCTTTGAAGTTTTAATTAGGTTCATATTTACCCCCACGTCATTTCGTAAAAGTCGGCCTTGTGTTTATTATTCTTATCGCGACCAAACTTAACTATTTAACAACGTTAACATGACAAATTATTTTTATATTGAAGCTCCCTGTTAAAAAAGTTGATTGATAGAGTTGTTGGTCGAAAATATGACAGTAGATGATCTCTTGTTGGATTACAACTCTTCTAGCTACTGCATAAGTTGATCTATTATACTAAACTAGACTGGTATCTTAGAAATAATTGTAAACTTGTCATAAAGAAACAATTTTGAACGCTCCCTTTTAACATGCTTGGTTGCCTGCTTGCTTTAGGTTTTGCCAAGCGGTTAGATGAAATCTGAATGGCGATGGTCATGTTCCGCCAAATGTAAAATCTGCAAGATAAGTGCGATTGGTAATCTCTACCGCGGTACAACCATTCTCGCTCAATTAAGGTAGACGCTAATGACCTCTGTTGTCGAGCGTCTATAATCTACAATTCATTCATTCATTCGCTCAATTAAATCAGCTGCTCATTAAGATTTTGGCAATTTTTAAAAGACATGCATCTTAGAACAATGCGATTTTTTGACGAAAATCGAAATCTCTCAGAACTTTTTCAAAATTGACATACTTGCAAAAAAAGACACGCTGACTCCATTGAGCACAAGCAAACGTCTGTATATATCTTCTGGTTTAGAAGTTACATACCTTTAAAGTTTCCCAAAAAAAATATAAAGAGGACAGTGTGGTCTAGTGGTTAGCGTGCCGGCCTCTAGATCAGACTGTCGTGGGTTCGAATCCCACCTCCGGTCATGGATGTTTTGCGATATCATTTAGTTTCAAGGAATTTGTTATCTGATGTAATTAAAAGACGCTAATGATCTGAGATCTCGACGCGTCTATTATCTACAATAAATAAATATAAAAAAGTGTGCTTATGACCACACGACAGAAGTGAAAACTTGATTATATGCAAAACATACATAATATTATGATATTATTTTATTATTATAATACGTAATAATAAAAACGTAATTCTTGAAACGATGCACTCCTTGTTAGACAGTAAACGTGGTCACCGACCCGAGCGCGCTTGATGTCGAGTGGAGTCGAATAAACCCGATTCAGCGTCACCGATCCGAGCGTGACGGTTCACTTTCGTTCACTATTCAGAAAGAACGCAAAGTGCGCCAAAAATTTGAACGGTCATGATTTCTGAACTAAAAGAGATACAGACTTTTGCTGGTGCTCATTGGCAATTTTTACTTCCCACCTCTACTATGGATTTAGTCCGAAAAAAATATTTCGAGATTTTAACAGATCTTCACGTTTTGAGACCCTAGCAATCGTTTAAGATCATTTTCTGACTGATGCCTGTATGTGTGTAACATACGGCCATGCCGATTGTTCTATTGTGTTTATCAGCCTTTAACTTATAGATCTGATTAGATTTTGAGTCAAATCGGTTAAGTGGATCCTGAGATATTAAAAAAAAACGTTCTCAATGTCACGTATTAACATAGGTTTAAAAAAAATATAAATGAATTCTAGATGTTATAATATGAAAAAAATGTAAATATTTTTTTCTCTAAAATGTATTGTTTTCGAGAAAAAAAATATTTTACTAAAAAAAAAGAAAATTGTACGTAAATCAAGGTAACCATGATTTTTGCTATATTACTAGCCATCATCACCAAACAAAAAAGAGGGCCATGCTATATAAAAAAGAGTGTTTATTACTTCCCACCTCTACTATGGTAGGGAAGTAATGGATTCAGTCCGAAAACAATATTTCGAGATTTTAACAGATTTTCACGTTTTGAGACCCTAGCAATCGTTTAAGATCATTTTCTGACTGATGTCTGTATGTGTGTGTGTATGTGTGTGTGTGTGTATGTGGTCAATTTTTCGCCTTCGATATCTTAAGAACGGAACAACATACGGGCATGCCGATTGTTCTATTGTGTTTATCAGCCTTTAACTTAGATCTGATTAGATTTTGAGTCAAATCGGTTCAGTGGATCCTGAGATATTCAAAAAAACGTCCTCAATGTCACGTATTAACATAGGTAAAAAAAAATATAAATGAATTCTAGATGTTATAATATGAAAAAAATGTAAATATTTTTTTTCTCTAAAATGTATAGTTTTCGAGAAAAAAAATATTTTACTAAAAAAAATAAAAATTGTACGTAAATCAAGGTAACCATGATTTTTGCTATATTAAGCTAGCCATCAATAGATCACCAAACAAAAAAGAGGGCCATGCTTTTTTCAAAGAATAAAAATTAAATTGTGTTTTAAAGACCACCAACAGCTAAGGTTATTTGGGCCTAGTCAAAGAATAAAAAAAAAGTGTTTATTTTTTGCAAATATTTACTAGGTGGGAAGTATAGGACTGGTCATCAGTCGAATTTTTTTTTGCAAATATTTACTAGGTGGGAAGTATAGGACTGGTCATCAGTCGAATTTTTTTCTATAAACCTCAATTTTTCGATCATCTATGAATGAACCAAACAAAAGTTTTCTTGTACAAAATGCGCCAAAACTTTTCCATCTTGTGTCCCGAGTTTAAAACATTAGCGATATTAGTTATACTGTAACTAATTATTTTGTGTTTGTAGTGCGCAGCTGACTAATGGATATGCATACAATTAACTCGAATTTAATTATGAAAACTGTTTGAACAAATAATTGCATTCATTAGAGAAAAACGGAATTTCGGCAAATTTTACAATTAATATTACAAACCGCGTTTCTTCTAACACTTATATGTATTGGTTTTTAGTATACAGTATACACACGTTTTGTTAATATTGTATTAATTATGTATTCATAGACACAGTACAGTGAAACATCCGAAATTTGTTTATTATCTACCTGTTTTAAATATATAGGTGATATAGAAAATATATTTAAATAGGTACCTAATAAATTGATTGTTTTTTGTAATTTGTTGTATCTATAGGTACCTGCCTATAATTCAGTTCGTAAATAATAGTCAGTCATTCATACACTCATACTTCACAATGTAATATAAGCGGCACAGTTTTTATGCATGCAGGGACGGGTATACTTTGCATTGTTTACTTGCTTTTCCGCTCCATTAAGCTTGTTAGTAGCTATGTATGAATCACTGACTTGAATTTTTGAACTAGACTATACTTATACAAGTTACAAGTATTCAACCGTCAAGGACTTGAGAATGGCCGAGCGTTTAGCAATGCTGTTGTTTACATGGCGTTGCTATGGTTCCTCTATTACAAGTCCCCAGTTCCCGGGTTCTAATCCGAGAGCTGGTAAAAGTGTCAATTGGATTTTCAATTTATTGTTAAAAAAAATAATGAATTGAAAATATGAATTGGTGCTAGGTCCAAATAACCTTAGCTGTCGATGGTCTTTAAAACACAATTTTTTTCAACCGTCAAGTCAAGCGGGGCTCGGGCAACGCCGGGTTTGATAGCTAGTTAATATATAAATTGATTTATTATAATTCGTTTGTATGAACTTACTGTGAACAATAGTTTTATCGCACGAACATAATTGCGAAACTTTGGAATGTGTATCAAATTCTTAAATAAATGTGTAATAAATAACAAAGTTAGATCATTATGAATAATGGTTGCTGAATTAAAGCACGTAATTATTGCTGCTGTATCGGAAATTATTGCTAATTAGCAAAAATGCGCGCCTAGCTGAGCTCATAGAAATTAGTAACTGTAAAATAATCTAATGCATACGAAATTAGTATTTTTAACTTCCTCTATTCAAAGTTTTCTTATAATAGACCTGTTTTTAAAAATGCAAATTATGAGATTTACTTTTTTTTCTTTCGTAATGAATAGACAATTATTGTCTTGACATTTTTAAAATTAAAAATTTAAATTATTATCATTATTTTGATAGTACTTCGGATTAAATTTTCAATTTTGGTGACGGTACAATTAAATGATTTTTGTAAATTATGTATCCCAAAGCTATATAAATATTTTTGCAATATTAGATAGGCTAGTAATTGAAAAATTCCGTTATTCCGATGAATTTAAGGCTCCTAAACTAAATGAGATGTTGAATTTTGCGTTTATTGAATGTTATTTTATTACAGATGTTCATGATTTGATAAAACAATCAGAAATAGTTTTCCAAGCATGTGAAAAGATACAGGGTGGTGACCGTGACTGCTGCACATAGGGATTTAACTTGTAAAATCAAACTTTCGCGATTTCCTGCTTCCCTAATTAGTTTAGGAAAAATATCTTCAAATAATAGTTTTAGAACATAAAACTCTGCATCTAAATCATTTAAATAAAATTAATTTTGCATGCTTTGTAACGGCAGAAATTTAATATGAAAGTGTCAAAATTACCTCAAAAACAGATGGCGATAGCCATGGAACTTGAACAAAATGATTAGAAATTATTCTGACAGCTAAAACGTCATCATTTTGTTCAAGTTCCATTGCTATCGCTATCTGTTTTTGAGGTAATTTGACATTTTAATATCAAATTTCTGCCGTTACAAAGCATGCAAAAAATTTTGTTTTAATGATTTAGATGCAGAAATTTATGTTCTAAAACTATTTGAAATTGAAAAGGGCAGACGTTAGACAGCCTGCTAAAGGCTTTTGTCTGTTCCTAAATAAAGATCTTATTATTATTATTATTATTTGAAGATATTTTTCCTAAACTAATTAGGGAAGCAGGAAATCGCGAAAGTTGGATTTTACGAGTTAAATACCTATGTGCAGCAGTCACGCTCACCACTCTGTATAAGGCTTGTGTATTTTCTTTAGTATAAAAGGAAAATCTCATTTCTTTAATCTTTCCCAAATTCAGAATGCCAATAGAAATGCCAGCCTCGTCTTGGATATTTTTTCACAAATTTGGAAAACATCACCGACACTATATTTTTTACGTTACTAATGCAGTTCAGTTCCTCTAAAGTTATTCTACAAGAATCCACCAACAGCGAGGATTATTTGGGCCTATTACCAATTCATGCTTTCAATTTGTTGTTTTAATAATAAATTGAAAATCCAAATCGATAGTTTTATCAGATCTCAGATTAGAAGCTGGGAACTGAGGGTTTGTTAGAGCTATATTATAGACAACTGCATCGCTATACGCTAAAATTAATATTAACTTTAATAATGTATTTTCAGTTGTAAGTAAATAGTTTAACAAAGCTATTTAATTACTGAAGGACAATTACAATATTATGAAATGGGAGGGTCAAACTGTTTATCGTCGCTTTTACGTTTGTATTTTGAAGGAAAACTTTTTTAGTCGCATTTCGCAAAGAGAACATAATTTCGTTTAACAGTGTAACGGAAAAAGTAAAAAACGACACCGTCAGGAGTGGAGGAAATTAAATGAGCTGCTAGCGGAGAACCGATTGGGATTGGCTGCCAGGCAGTGCGTTGAGGGGGAAACTCGTTCGACACGCCCCTTTCTGTTCGCATAGTAGAAAATAATAATACACCGTCAGGAGTGGAGGAAATGAAATGAGCTGCTAGCGGAGAACCGATTGGGATTGGCTGCCAGGCAGTGCGTTGAGGGGGAAACTCGTTCGACACGCCCCTTTCTGTTCGCATAGTAGAAATGATACACCGTCAGGAGTGGAGGAAATGAAATCAGCTGCTAGCGGGGAACCAATTGAGATTGGCTTGCAGGTAGTGCGTTGAGGGGGAAACTCGATCGACACGCCCCTTTCCGTCTGCATAGTCGAAATAATACACCGTCAGGAGTGGAGGAAATGAAATGAGCTGCTAGCGGGGAACCGATCGGGATTGGCTTGCAGGTAGTGCGTTGAGGGGGAAACTCGATCGACACGCCCCTTTCTGTTCGCATAGTAGAGATAATATCCTGGGGCAGGGCTGAATAGTGAGACGCCAAGGGTAGAGTATAGCCATCTGTGATAATTATTGGATACAATATAATGTATATAGTTAAGATCAGAACCAACATATTATATTAGTGTTTAATTAGTGTTTACACATAAAACAAATATTTACCCATAAAGTTTCTCTTCACATGAGATTTACACGCATCCAGTTTTTTTCTTTTAGTTTTATTTTAACCAATTATTTGCTCGGTTCAAAAAATCGATCATAATAATATGTTCAACGTACCATAATTGTTCATTATAATTTTCGTAACAAAAAAAAGCATCAGACTTAAAATATGCAACGGAAAATGAAGCTTTTTGATGTCTTAATGAGGATGAAATCTAACTGTATAAAATACTCCCTCGAAACGAGAGTTTCTCAAATATAAGAAAACGTGTGACCACAAAACAAAACTACTCATGTCGAAATTTTGGCCTGTATCGTGCTCACAGACAAACAGACTTTTCCACAAATATTTTTTTTGGATTCCGGCATATGGTTGGCAGCGCAGGTTTTTTTTTATTTAAGAAGACGCGCAGCTACTTACTAGGCTGTGTGCGTCGATATAAGTCTATTAGCCGTTTCTTTTCATTTCTGTGAAAAGTGGAGAACCGGATCACTAATGGCATGGATCATTAATTAATATTGTCTTTAATCTTACAGTTTAAATATGACGTAAGCGTTTTTGCCTTGCCACCACACATAGATATACACATACACACACACAAGCTCGGCTACGGACGTACACATAGGGAAGCTGATTTTAATTTCGGGTATAGTGAAACCATGTATAGCTTTGATGTAATACATGAAGATTCATGTATTACATAACGTTACGAAAGAACTCTCAGACTTGCTCTCAGTCAGTGTTGCCAAGTCGAGGATAAAATACCTAGATTTAGGGATTTTAATTAAATACCTAGATTTAGGAATTTTAATAAAATAGATCTAGGGATTTTAATGAAATACCTAGATTTAGGAATTTTAATAAAATAGATCTAGGGATTTTAACAAAATAACTATAGATATAGTCAAGTTCAAAATTTAAGATAGTGAGTCATGGCATAGTTCGTAACAAGGTTAATCGAGCGGAAAACCTTTGAAACAATGTAATCATAGTCTTCATGGTTTCCGGGCTTGTAGGCCGTGGTCCGGTGGTATTTCTACCTGACGTTTCGTCTACAACTGCGGTAGACATTCTCAAAGGCGATGTGGCAGCGGTCGAAGTGTCTTGGCGGCTGACAGGTGTGTCAGTGACTGGTGTCCTCCCTTCTTTTATGCCTAGTACCAGTGTGTTCTCTGTTCGGTCGTAGTCCGTCTCTCTGTAATTGGTCAACTGCGCAGTGTGAGGTGGTGGGGGTGAGTTCTCTACTCGGTCGTATTTCGTCCTTGTACGACGGAATACGACCGTAATCATGTCACGGTTGAGTAATGTAAGCTCATTAACCGCCGCGAAAGTGGAAAGGTTCAGGCTAGAATCCTGACTGTGGCTATGGTTGGTAAAATGATCTTTTCCGATATGTTTGGAATCAATTATATAATTGGCTGCTTTCCAACAAAATTTTCAATTGCAAATCAGCCGTATAAAAGAATCTATTAATAAAATTAATAACTTCGACAAGTTTGTTATACGGGTGCGCTACTGAGTTTCATAGGGCGTAGACAGATAGCACTCATCCCTACATTAAAACCGAAAGAGCTAAGTACTCGTAGTTGCTAACTCTAAAGAGGTCACATCAGAGCTTGTGCCCTGCCCGGCCTCTTCAACTTCTTCAGTCATGATTAAAGTGGGATATCCGACATACACTGGAACATTTTCTTTTGATTATCTTAACATTATACCGGTATAATCTTAAGAAGTTTTGTACGGCCACTGTACAGTATATATCTCTAACGTATTTAATTCAACACGAGCCTGTTTAATATAGCGGATTAAATTGATCAATTTATATAACCTCTTTCCAATGAAATACGCCGCAAAGGGCAAATCATTTTTCGTTTTAAGTATAACATAGGGAAGTTGCACTCTGTTGCGTCAAGCGTCTATAATTTACAATATTTATCTATCTATCTATACCAGGGATGGCGAACCTATAACACGCGACAGAATATTGTCGGCACGGCATTGATTGAGGTACAAAATCAAAATAATTAAAAATATGTTGAAATCAGATTGAAAGTGATTTAGGTGCCATTTTGTTCAGAATTTACTGCTCTGTTAGCATAACACAAAAAAAAAGTCAAGAGGTGTCATGGGACATCCGAAAGAAGCTATGCTTTTTAGGCATTGTATACATTAAACCGAATTTATCAAAGCTATAGACTTAGACAATACCATTGAAAAGTTATTATTTGACCGCCATTTTGAAATCTGATGCAATTTTATTTTTTTGTGTCCTATAAAACTCTTAAATATTAATTTTCAAAAAGATCGGATAATTTTTACAAAAGTACATATGGCCGCCATTTTGAAATCTGACGCCATTTTATTTTTTTGTGTCCTATAAAACTCTTAAATATCAATTTTCAAAAAGATCGGATAATTTTTACAAAAGTACATATGGCCGCCATTTTGAAATATGACGCCATTTTATTTTTTTGTATCCTATAAAACTCTTAAATATCAATTTTCAAAAAGATCGGATAATTTTTACAAAAGTACATATGGTCACCATTTTGAAATCTGACGCCATTTTATTTTTTTGTGTCCTATAAAACTCTCAGATATTAATTTTACATAGGCCTGCGCCAGTATATACTTTTAATAACATGAGCGTGACGTGACGTGAGCGTGACGCGAATCTAAAAGTTTACCCTCTGCCAGAAATCATCTAACGCGCCTATAGAAGCATAGCTTCAAAAATTCCATGAAAATTCTTGCTACATGCTTTATGTTAGGCAATTTGTTGACATTTTGGAGTTTAGAAGTCCTTTCTATCAAACAATTTTCAAGCACAACCCAAAAATATTACACCACAAATAAATTGGAAATGTAGGACATACTTTATTCAACGACAATACGAATACCAAATAATATGTGATATTTGCGTATTAACTTGGATCGAACAGATCTAGATTGCAGCGGGGTAACAACATGCTATATATTTCAAAAAATCAAGTCAGTGATTCATATACAGTTTCTAACAAGCTTAATGGGGCGGAAAAGCAAAGAAATATTTTATTTATTGTAAATTATAGGCGCGTCGACAACTTAGGTCATTAGCGTCTTGATTACATTAAATACCAACACACTTAAAACTAAATGACATTACAAAACATCCATGAGCGGAGGCGGGATTCGAATCCACGACAGTTTGATCCAGAGGCCGCGACGCTAACCACTGGACCACACTGTCCTCAGCATAAAAATATATGAGCACTGTGGTTGGAATAAAAACAAAAATAAAGATAGTTACTTCTTACAAGAACAGTTTTATTGATGGATGTACATTTCGAAAGCTATGCTTTCATCTTCAGCAAACAGTGTTTGCTGAAGATGAAAGCATAGCTTTCGAAATGTACATCCATCAATAAAACTGTTCTTGTAAGAAGTAACTATATCTATTTTTGATTCTGTCCTCAGCAATGAAATATAAAAATATAAAAACTGTGCCGTTTATATTGCATTGTTGGATCGTGAGTGACGGGCTTAAGAAGATCTTGGGTCTAAATCTATACGATCTATGGTGACCATTATCTTTGCATTACCATCTAAACAGGGTATGTCAAACCATTATGATAGCATTGTGTAGGTACGGCCAGACCGCACTCAACTACCTAAAATGACATTTAACTTCACTTTGCCATTCACCTGTGACTTGTGAGCATACTATTATTTACATAATAAATTAGTAATAATTTACAATGCTATAATATTATTTCAATTATATTTCAACATTTACTTTGTTGCAATATATTAATACATAATTTAATATCAATGCATCTTAAAATTGTGTATAAAAATTACTAACGATTATAACGTATGAGTCGGTGCACAGAACGTGCAATAGAAAAACCTGTTTTTAATCTATATCTACACTTATCTATACTCTATAAGTCTATACCAATCTATACTAATATTATAAAGCTGAAGAGTTTGTGTGTTTGTTTGGTTGAACGCGCTAATCTCAGGAACTACTGGTTCGAATTGAAAAATTATTTTTGTGTTGGTTAGTCCATTTATCGAGGAAGGCTATAGGCTAGATAATTATTATTCCTTTTAAGAGCTTCCGTTGCGTGCGCTCAGGGCCGCAGTAAGGGTAGGGCGGAGGGGGCGACGGCCCCGGGCGCATCAAGTTATGGGGCGCCAAAGGCGCGCCAGTATTTTATGTGCCAGGCTGATTACTACTAGACAAAACATATAAAATATACCATAAATAAAAATATTGCAAAATATAATTACTAAAGATTAAAGAAATTATGAAATATTTGGTGATAATTTCTATAGAAATATCTATAGCAAAAGACTTGAATTATGAACGTTTAATAAACCAAATTGCTCAATGAAGGCCAGAAAAGTGAAGTTTTGATTTTTCGTAGACCGTAGTTAAATAGGTAGTAGTAGGTAGGTACCTACCGAAATTTTTTTATAACGTTTATTTTGCAGTTATTAGTGAATATTTTTTATGTTTTTCAGTTGTTTATGTTGAAATCTCTTATAAAAATCTCGTATCATGCATTTTTTGCTATTTTGAGGGAGGGGGCGCAAATTAAAATTTTGGCCCAGGCGCAAGATTTCCTTACTGCGGCCCTGCGTGCGCTTCGTAAACGGTTAAAGTTACGCAAAAATCATGTATGACGGAATTGTTCCCGGAAAGTTTATATATACAGCGAACGAGCGAAGCGAGTGAGTAATGTAATTATAATATTCAAGCGAACGAGCGAAGCGAGTGAGTAGTGTATTGCACCCGGGCTTTCTTAGCACCCGGGCGAAGTCGGACGGGGCCGCTAGTTATATAATAAAACTGAAGTTTGTTTGTTTGTGTATTTGTATGCGCTAATCTCAGGAACTACCAGTCCGATTTGAAAAAATTTTTTTTTGTTAGATAGCTCGTTTATTGAGGAAGGTTATAGGCTATTGAATTTTTTTTAAATTCAACCTCAAAGGGGATAAAACGGGGGTGTAGGATTTTTTGACTATCTATACTCAGATATTTTTCAAATCTATCAAAAATTGAAAACAACCTTTCAACGCTCACAGCTTATAAACTAGAAGAGATATAGAAATTTTCTTTTGTTTTTTTGGAATCAGCGTTCTCTAAGCGCGGTAAATTTGAAAAAAATCTAAAATAATTTAAAAACATTTTTGCTCTTAAAAAGCTGTAGCTACAGGCTACGTTCGTGGGAGATAAAGAATAATTACTTCAGCACGTATGTGATATTTTATGTACTGTACTGCCGATTTTTTACAATTATTATTGTAATATGTCAGGCCTGAGATAATGCTATGTATACAGACTGCAGCAAGAGGTTTTATTCATGTAACAAATCATTAAAAGTATAAATCAGGTTTCATTTGTTATTGCAGGTTTGTTAACCTATTTAATTATGAGTTACATGTTGAGAAAGGCACATGAAACATTTTATTGCTTTAAAATAATCACAAGGAAATAATAGCATATAGCTAGGGTGGCCAAACTTTTTGCAGAAAGAGTCCTAGAAAATATTGGGAGCCGCACTTAAAGTAGATACTTAGTATAAAAATAAAAAAAAATCTGAATCAAAATATATTTATTTTGACAATAATATTATAATAGTTATTAGTTAATAATGGCTGCAGGAGGAAAATCAGATTCTGAAACCGCTTTTTTAAGCGAGGAAAGTGATTGAATGTCTTTTTAACCGACTTCAAAAAAAGGAGGTGGTTCTCAATTCGGTTGCATTTTTTTAACATTGGAAATGTTTATGTTCGTATATGGGGGGCAGAGTTACGAGTTTTCGTTCAAGGTCAAAAGACAACGGTGTCGCGATCAAGTGAGGAGCAATCATGCAAAATTGAACAAGTGCAATTTTTCCGAAATGTGTTTGATATCATGTCTAGTTAATTGACAGGTATTTGCGACGATCTGCGGTGTTATTTTTGAGCAAATGTTAATAAATACTGTAGAAAAATCCATTTAAAAGTTAAGTAATCAAGTAAAAGTGAACGCGTATATAACAGAAGAATAATAGGGTTATTCCTGACAAAACTAAACAGTGCATTGATAAATATTGTGTGTATAATAAACAGTTAATTATGTTTCATATATGCTGTTATCATTTCCAATGTCCTCGATGGTTGCAAGGATTGCGAAATCTGTGAATTTTTTTTATCCACGTTATATCTTTTTTTGAAAAGATGTATTTGTATTATTACAAGATTCAGAAATTTTAAGAAAAAACAAATTAGTTGAGCCATAATAAAACTCTTAATAGCACAATAAAACCTCTCTATAGGTAGTGGACACGTTTAGCATATAGAAGAAATACAGAAGTTTCAGTAGCCAATATGCAAATTCGTGATTTTTAAAATTGCTCCTGACTCAAAATAGTGAGGAGCCACATTTATATGTAACTATTTTTATGTTTCAAAAATTGAGTTTGCAAAAAAAGAAAAAATATCTTTGATTTAAAAAATTGTAATCAAAGGAACAAAATTTTAAACAACTGTAATTAAAACTGCACATTTGCAAATGTGATAAATCGATCGGTAGAAATAGTTCAGTTTTGTAGCCATCAAGAAGCCCTGATTTAATAACAATAAAAGTGTAGATTTTTACTTACTGAGAATAAAAACTTTTTTTTGTTTTCTTATTTTAAAACCGCCTGTAGGTACCTACTAATTTTTTCATAAAATCAAAAATTATTTTTTCCCATTTATAAACTCAATCTGGGGACATAGGTACTTTTCGAACTTACTTAAACGTTCATTTGGTCAAAACAAAATATGGAAAAATTTCAATAAATCAGAGGTGGTTCAAAAACAGGAATTTCACTGTACATAATTATATTGCTTTTAATGATTGTAAACTTCTTTGATTTCAGCAAATTGCAGTCCGAGTACGGAATAGTATTAACAATAAAAGATGAAATTAATATCGGTGAGTAAAACATTTTTTTATTAAATTTTTATTTCTACTCTCGACTTTAGTGCAATGACCTAGCTTTCCGTTAGACATATAAATTGATAATAGATATACGTACATAGTTTATTATAGGGAACAGGACACTTTTTTCAACAATAACCAACAACAATCAAATTTCCTGATGGCGATATAGATTTTACTATTCAAAATATACATCTAAAATTTCGTTTTTAAAATCCACTTTTTTACGTTGTAATTATTTTAACTGCCTAGCCTATCTAAAAAAAATAGCGTTTCAAATTGAGCTTTAAAAATCGCACTTTTTGAAACATTTTGTGAAGATTGAAATTGTGTTTTAAAGACCGCCAACAGCTAAGGTTATTTGGGCCTAGCACCAATTGATATTTTAAATTCTTTATTATTTTTTTTTAATAATAAATTGAAAATCCAATTGACACTTTTACCAGCTCTCGGGCTAGAACCCGAGAACTGGGGACTTGTAATAGAGGAACCATATAGCAACGCCATGTAAACAACAACATTGCTACACGCTCGGCCATTCTCAAGGCCGAAGTAGTTCTATGTCTTCGGTTGCGGCACAACCGTAATTGGGTTTTTAAGTAAATTTTTTTTTTACTTAAATGGAAGGACCACATACAAGTTTTATAGCAAAACTGTTTTTTTTAATTTTTTTGCTTACTAATTAAAAAGTTATATTTAAATAAAAATTAATTTTTAAACTCATTCCGATAACGCGCCGAAAGAATCCGAACGCGTGTGACGTCATTATGTTATCTATGGTCTTTGTATCCATGGTTACCAAGTTAAAAATTTATTATTTTTGATAGTATGTGTAATACATATACACAAATACCAACAAATGCAGACACATTTTAACATAACGACGTCACAAACATTCCTGGCGCGTTTTGAAGTCACGTGATATTTTTTAAATTTTTATACATTTTAATTAATTTTTAGTAATTTATCTATAGCTTTAAAAAATTTTTTCTTTTCGATTTTCAATATTATTTATGTTAAATTATTAGAAAAAATTAAAAAATTAATAATTTTTTTTAAACTTAAATACCTAATTACTGTGCCCCTTATGCGTCATTTTTTTGTCACATGTAAATTTTGAAACTAAATTATTCGAATGTCAAGTAGGAACTGTCAATATCTAAAAGGTTCTCAATTAAAACAGTTGCGTCATTAATCTGCATAGTTAATTATATCGCCGTAATCATAAGATTATTATGCGTACTCTATGTATAGAATATGTAGTCGTGACAATATTAAATATATTAACAATTGGCGTGTCAACACTAAGCCTCTACGATCTGCTATAAACATTCTGAACACGTTATAACATAGCCAGGGACGACTTTACAGATGCTAGAAAATTTACTTGTGGTACGTCTAGATTTTATAAAATTAAATTGTGTTTTAAAGACCACCAACAGCTAAGGTTATTTGGGCACCAATTCATATTTTCAATTCATTATTTTTTAGCAGGGATTTGGCACATTCGTGTTCGTTTTTCAAATAAATACACGGACGTGAAAAACGCACCCGGACGTGAAAAATAAACGCACGTAGGTACGTGAAAATATTTCACGTCCGGGTGCGTTTTTCACGTCCGTGTATTTATTTGAAAAACGAACACGAATGTGCCAAATCCCTGCTAAAAACACGTACGTGAAAAACGCACCCGGACGTGAAAAATAAACGCACGTACTTGAAAATATTTCACGTCCGGGTGTGTTTTTCACGTCCGTGTATTTATTTGAAAAACGAACACGAATGTGCCAAATCCCTGCTAAAAACACGTACGTGAAAAACGCACCCGGACGTGAAAAATAAACGCAATTCCGCCATTTTACAAAATGAACGCTGAGATAAAGAGAAGGTCATAAGAATGAGAAATCATGTTTGATCATAAATAATCATTTCTGTGGCGTTAAATCCCTCTATACTTCCTAAATCATCCCAAAGAACGGTTTTCTGTTATCAACCCTATTTGCGAAGTGCGATACTTGATTAATTTTTCTGATTTTTAACTGTAAAATTAGTGAGCTATTTGAGGCTATGCTTAATTTTCGTTGAAGTTCCGTAACGACTTAATGTGAACAGACCATTATAATTTATAACAATCTGATAGGTTTCATGATAGAATAAATTTAAGATTTATATAAATTAGTCTTTAAAACATATTAAATGTCGTGATAAATTTCAATTCGCTTAAAGAAAAAAACTTGAGATACGAATAAAATCGAACATAAATTAATGAGTTTCATCAAGAAAATAAATCGCGTCAATTTAATTTATTCAAATACAGTAACTGTAGTTCATATAACTATAGAATGATAATGTACATCGTTAGTTCGTTATATAAAGTGGATCAAAAAAAAAAAAAAAAACAAAAAAAAAACTAATTCCCCGGTACTATCAAGAGATGTATAACATAATGACATCACTATATTACATACGAAACGTGTAGTAGAAATTCAATCAGACAAAACTGTCTGAAGTATTAAGTTCTCTATTAAGAATATTCTCTAACGGAAGTTACCCCCTGCACTCTCAGGGCCGGCACGTGCGCCTGGTCGGACAGGCGATCGCCTTACGGCGCCATATTTTTAGGGCGGCATATTTTTGTAGCAGCGAATTTTTCGTGCGGTATTCTACTTTTTAAAAATGATTATATTGTTCGAGTTTTCGCCGATTCTTAGTTCTACCTTCTACTACTAAATAAAAGATGTCGCATGTCGCCCAGCCGCTCGGCGCAAATACCATAAGTTGTAATGGGGGTATTTACAAATTACAGGCAGCCAGGCAGCGTTTATTCGTGCACTCGTATATACCTCTTTCACGTTGTGACGTTTAGAATTACATTTGTTTTTTATTTGTTAAGTAAATAAAATATATCATCGGTTTATTAATTTTTTTAATATGTGGGGGGGGGCGACAAAAGTTGTATTCGCCTTAGGCGGCATATTTTGACGCGCCGGCACTGTGCACTCTTAATCTCTAATCCTTTCCCTTCGCCTAAAAAACGGTTACCGCTCTCCCGACGCTATTTTTAAAGCTAAAGGGTTCGGACAAAAATGAGAGACCAAGTTTCACACTACAGATCCTATACAGGCGAAAAATTGGAAAAAAGTTTTCTAAAAAAACTTAAAACTTTTTAAAAATTACGTGTGTGTGTATTTTCTAAAGACTAAGTACCAACATCCAGGTGTGCAAGCTTTCACGGCCGGCATTGTTCCAAGTCTTCATGGTTTCCGGGCTTGTAGGCCGTGGTCCGGTGGTATTTCAACCTGACGTTTCATCTACAACTGCGGTAGACATTCTCAAAGGCGATGTGGCAGCAGTCGAAGTGTCCTCCTTGGCGGCTCACAGGTCAGTACACTAAGTACCAACAGCTAAGGTTATTTGGGCCTAGCACTAATTCATATTTTCAATTCATTATTATTTTTTTTTAATAATAAATTAGTAGTTTTTTTCGAGTTTTTTTCAAAAAATTCTCCTCCTCTGTAATGTGATTCTTGGTCCTTCATTTGGCGTTTAACCGAACCCTTTAGTTTTTTTAAAAATAGCGTCGGGAGATTGGTGACCGTTTTTAGGCGAGGGGAAAGGATCTGAGATGAAGAGTGCAGGGGGTAACTTTCGGTAGAGAATACTCTTAAGTCCAGCTAGGAGGTTAGAATATAACTGATGATGTAGTGAAGTCCTGCTTTACTTGTGTGACACTTTGAGCGCTGGAGTATAAATTCAATATTGATTATTGAGCTTGTAGAACTATTCAAATTGTTCGCCACAAGCGTCACTTCCACGACACACTTCCGTGACATTTAAAATAATAAAATAATTTAAAAATCGAGGTTATTTTATTCAGTGATAATTAAATATGAAATATCTTGACATTACATTTTGTTGGTTGGTTCATTTCACGTCTAAAGCCATACAAAAGAAAATTACTATTTTTTGCAAGTTTAAACAAATACTAATAAACAATTTTGACAGAGTATTTTGAGCCACTGTGTATATTTATCATAAGAACATAATAATATATAAAAAGCTACCGGTTTTATCTGAGATTTTTCAGCATACAAATTGATTGGGTTACATAGCGAAAATATCGTAATATGGTTAAGTTCTGACTAAGTTATACTTATTATAATAATTGTTAGCCAAACAAGTTACGAGAATAAAAAGAGGACTGCACAACATATCACAGTCTCACAGATCGACCTTCATTGGCCAAACTTTATAAATTTTAACCTCAAACTTTATTTATTTATTTATTGTAGATTATAGACGCGTCGACATCTCAGGTCGTTAGCGTCTTTCAACTACACTAAATAACAACTATCTTAAAAGTAAATAACATCACAAAATATCCATGAGCGCAGGTGGGATTTGAACCCACGGTAATCTAGTCCAGAGACTGCGGCACTAAGCACGTTAACCACTAGGCTATACTGCCTTCAACCTCAAACTTGCATTGCACTGTGAAAAGCGGTTCACCGGCAGACGGCGGTGAACCGCTTTTCACAGTGAACGCTTGGATCACAATTTAGTCTACCGTAAGAAAGTCAGGGACGACCCGTAAATTAAAAAAACTCGGGTCGCAGTGCCAAACCCTGCCGACAATATAGTGTATTTGCTAATACAGGCATTGTGGCATTATTATGTAAACTTAAGTTTGTTTTTTGACAAAATAAAAAATTTAACCCCTTAATACAGCCCTTAAAATAATTAAATTTTTCTAAATTTCAATATTAGACATGGATTTCATCAATACACCCAATTAAATACACCCTTCCATATCTAAGTAAATCCGTATCAACAAACTAGTGTTTTCATAAAATTTGAAAGTCCGGTCCTGTCGGGCCGATTTTATTAAAATTTTAGCAGCACATTTTAATCTTTACTAAAGAGTTAAATTTCAATTTTGAAACGATTCTGACAAATTTTTCGGTATTTTTGAGCCTAAAAACTTTTTGGAACCCCTAAATACAACCCTGAAAATGGTCCGATCGGGCCCATTTTAAATAGGCTTCTTGCGGTGATGGGTTCCAATGTGTGTACCAAATTTCGTTTCAATCGATTAAGTCTGTCGAGAGTTATCGTGTACACACATATATATATATATATATATATATATATATATATAAATATATACATACATATATATATATATAAACATTTTTAAAAATGATGCCAAAGTGTTCAGGAGGCTATGAAACGTCGAGAAATTTTGGTCCGACCCCTAGGTCCCGCCATCCGACCGACGCCAATAGTGTATGTGCCATATTCTATGGCAAATACACTAACAATAGTCATAAATTCATGGTATATATAGTCTTGATTTATTAGAAATTTTATTTGTATTGGTTTACAAGCCCCCCGTTGTGCCGCCTCTGCTAGTCTGTTCGCCGGTTGCATAAAAACATGTTATTTAACTCGTTATGCTTTCATTTTAACGATGCAACTGCGCTTACCGTACAAATCAGAGTTTTTCCAACTATAGTTTTAATAAAAGCTTCATATAGTGCAGAAAAAGTGATGATTTTGTACTAATCTCTTAACGAGTTATAGGCGTTAAAAGTTAATTTAATTTTTATACATTTTAAACCGCCAGAACTTCTAAACTCAATGAGATATAGACTTGATCTCGGGTTCAATTTCCCCCAGGAGGGACATTGGAATGTGGTTACTATCGCAAATTGCATTCCAATGTTCTTTGGGAATTAGCGTTCCCAGGAACCCGAGCTCGTACCAGTTGGTTTGTGTATGCCGGCTGGCGGATTCTAATACACAAATTATTTGTTGTGTTGAAGACGCTAATGACCTGAGTTGTCGACGCGTCTATAATCTACAATTAATTAATTAAATTCGAGCTCAATCGATTCAGCTTATTTTGAAGTACTTATATCGATTCGATACCGAGACGATTTGAAGTATATCGATTTGATACCAAGACGATACGTGTCGATACGTACAACTTTCGAGAAAAAAATCGTGTCGTTAGTTAAGTTTTACATGCAAACCGGCAATTACGTTATTATTATTATTTTATAAACTATAAACAATCATAATATATTGTACAATAAAAGTATGAATTGTATGAAAAAAGTACGTTGATTTATAATATTATACATTTTATAGGCCATCAATTTGTAATCGGTATATCATCATAATAAAGTTACCGTTAAAGCAATTTTTTCTAAATCTATAACATGGCCATTTTTACAAAACTGTTTATTGTAACACGTTTATGTTCTAACCTCAAAACCTCTCTAACCTCGTAACTGAATTACTGCCCAATTGATGTATCCAATAACAACGATATTATTACAAAAAACTAGTGAATATCGAAGCATTCTAGTTGGTGGCTTACAAAAACATTTAATCTGAAGCTAGGATACGAACATGCCGAAGATGCAGTTAAAAAACATGTTTCTTCTACATCCAGTATTTTTGTAGATCTTTCTCGATATTGGAATAGACTACAGAAGTAGGCGGTCCTAATTTGAGCGCGAAATTTAAAGTGGAGTCGATTGGGGTTCAAAAATGTATGGGGTTTAACGGAATATTCGTTACTATTCTCTTAAAACACATTTCTTACCAAAACAATGGCTGTTTCATAAAAATAATTAATAAATCTCGTCATTATTGACTACAAAACTTTATTATTTCGTGTGAAATTATTTTTTATTTGAAATTATAAATTTATGAAGAATGAATGTCCTAACTTGATTCACCCAAGTGACTTTTATTCTAACCTAACTTATTCTTAACCTAGTTGACGTTTGTCGAGGTATAATTTAAGCAATTATAATTAAAAATTGAATTTGTTCTTTCCAATTGGAGTTGAAAAGGTGTTCTGAAGTCGTTTGAGCTACGCTAGATCAAGGAAGGGTAAGCTAAAAGGATAAAAAAATGTTTTCATCAATTAGGTATTATTTTAGCTTTTTCTTCAGTCGGAAATTTAAACTTTTTGCAGTCATAATTTTCATTATAACTGCAGTCAGGTACAAGACACCATCCTATAACAAATTGCTTTAATTTTTAACGACGACGTGTTTTAAAAAAAAGAGGTTATGTCTGTAGAATGAATGAAATTTGTCAGATTGTGTCGTGTCAATGGGTGAAGGGGAAGGGAAAGACTGATTCAATCACTCAATTCACAACGTACGTTTAACGCAGATTCTAATTAGAAGGAGACAGTTGCGACTCCGCCACGCCTTCCTTTCCTAATTCAGGAACCAAATATCGAAACTAGTTCCGGAATTGAAGATGATCCGATATTGGATGCCCTAGCAATAGTTACGTATTTTCCCAGTTCTTGTTATGAAGTCAGAGAGAATGTTTTGACCGTATATAATAGTTAACATAAAGACTAACGCAGTACCAAACCTTTTATTATCCTGTCAGAAGTCAATCGAATTTCAATTATTTCTGTAATAAAAAGTTGTTTTCGTATGGCCGTGTCTGCTTGTGTTTTTTGTAAGAACGGGACCCAATGTTGCGTCCGCGATATCACAGAACCAAGCCAGAACATTCCATTGAAATATGTACCTACAGATCTGTCACAACCATACAGAAAGAAGTAAGGCCATTGCAGATTGCCTTCTTTTTTTTTAAACGACTAACAAACTAAAGCCTACTTCACACAACCAAATAACGATCGAAAAAAATGCCCTTAAATTTAGAACAGAGTCAAATAATTATAATTAATTATGATGAACTATAATCACAGAAAAATTGGTTAGTTTTAGAAATACATGCTGAAAAACGTATGTAAAGGCTTTATGGGTCGCTGATTAATTTTATTTAACTTATTGTGAGTGAGAGTGGTGTAATGGTCAACGTACTGCCCGTTGGAGCAAACTGTTGTGGGTTTGAATCCCACCTCTTTCATGGATGTTTTGTGAAGTTATTTTGTTTTAAGTGATATGTTATTTGGTGCAATTAAGACGCTAATGACCAAAGTCTTCAACGCGTCTATAATCTACAATAAATTAAATTATTGTGAGCAAACATAGACCGCCATGTAATTTTTTTGGATGAATCAAATACAACATGAACATTAGTGCAGTAAAAATCTAATACTTAATAGTCATACTTGTTGAATGAAGGATATGACCACTTTGACCCTATGGCGGGTTCATCGAAATTTTGTTGTGGTTTTACTGTACTCGACAAGTCAAGTTTGATTCAATCATGTTCTTTTCTAAATTAGGTATTATGATTCACAAGGAAAAACAAAAAAAAAATATAAATGACATTTGAATTGTAACAAGAATATAAAAGGTACAATAATTAACCAGTAAAAGAAATTTTCAGTAAAAAAGCACAAGTTGCAAGTATTATTAGCCCGAAGGTGTATCTAATAATATATTATAATATTATTATTTGAAAATCGTTTAAAACCTAGTGTTTAGGTATGTCCCGAGGTACATTTGCATTATTATATTATACACACATCTGTAGTACAGTGTTTTGTTAAAAAACAAAACCGCATCGACATATTTTGTTTCTTACATATTTTCTGTCGCATGTCAGCCTTGTCTCATGCGATACAATGAACTATAATTTCATAACACATGACAGGTGTTTGTTTATGTGTATCTTGTATTTTCTGTCCTTCTCTTGCTAAAATGCATGCTTAGATACAAAGTGTCCGATTAAAATCGTCGCGGGTTTGATGGTCGCACGATCGTATCGATAGACACTCTTGACTTCTCCAGAGTGGGGATAATTCTTACTGAAGTCAGTTTTGCATTGCCTTCGTATGCTTTCCTTGTCTTACTAATAGATTTTCAAGCCAGTTTTGCATTGCCTTCGTATGCTTTCCTTGTCTTACTAATGGACTAGTTGGCTTCACGGAATGAAGGACCAAGAATCACACTACGGATCCTTCAAGTGAAAAATTGAAAAACATTTTCCTGGAAAAACGTACAACTTTTTAAAAATTACGTAATTTTTCAGACGTATCCAACATTTTTTTTTCAAAAAATTCGCCTGTAGGATCTTGTAGTGTGATTCTTGGCCCTTCATTTGCCGTTTATCCGAACCCTTTAGCTTAAAAAATAGCTTCGGGAGACATGTAACCCTTTTTAGGCGAGGGGAAAGAATTTGAGATTAAGCTAGTGCAGGGGGTAACTTCCGGTAAAGAATATTCTTCAGATAAAGTTTTACACTCTATAGTGTAATTTTCTATGAGTTATTACCCCTCCGGTGAAGCGTTGAACGTTAGTTACCTGGAGAATTTTTCGCGACGCTATCTCTTTTCATTAGAGTGAGCAATAAAAAATAAAATTATTTAAAAAACTGAATTATTGAATACGTTATCTAATTTTATCATATATTTAACATAATCCATACATAATCGGTTTTAATTTGTTGCCATAATTAATCTTTTTAATTTTAATATAAAGCACATTTTTCTTCATCTATGGGTTATGTAATTATTAAATAAGACATTAAAAAAACGTCATTCCTCCTTGTCAAGGTTATGAAAAAAATGAACATAGTTCTTCGTGTAGTGAAATAAACTGCAGTCGTTTAGACAACCGCGTGGATTTTTTCTAAATTAATTATTAAAAAATGGTGATTTCAATAAATTATAAAAAAGTTGCATTTTGTAGTTAAACATGTAGTCGACAAGTGTTTGATATTTTGAAAACGGGGCGTAATTCGAAAAATAGTTTTTTGAGCGAAAATAGCAAGTGCATTTTCTACAATTCTGTGCAATAATTTAGGTAATGGGATCGTACCGGCAATTACAGAATTGGACGTTACCGTCAACCGATAGACGCTATCCTTCGACATTCAGCTGTCAGTTGAATTAAAATCAGTGTTTGACGATAATTTGACTGTATTGTGTTTGTTTTTAATTAATGTTGCTAATTAATATTGTGCTAATTGATGCCACTATATCGGTGAGTTATATTTTCAATTATTATTATTAGATTAATATTGTTTAATTAACTTTTATAAAACAATTTCTTGTTCATTGTTTTTGATATGTACATATCATTATTGGAATTATTTTTTCGCGTACTTTTATAATTTTTACCATCTCAGATACGATTGTTTTTTTAAATATTAGACATAAATTTGGAATTTAATAATAATAATAATATTTATTGTGGTACTTGATTCAATACAATGAAGAATTGCAGGCTATAAAAACAAAATTCAACATTTCACATTCATTGAACTTTTCCAAGCAGTGCCGATGAAATTCATGTTAAAAATGAGCGTTCAGAATTATTTCTTTATAATAATAATAAAAAGGAATATAGTGATAACACATCTGCGAACAAAATTAATCAATTATAAAAAAAATTGTAAATATGTTGAGTATGGACAACTGGCGGACCGTCGAAAGAAAATGATTTGAGAGCCTTTTTACAAGATTTTATTTAACTTGCAATGTATATTAGTTTGTTTGTTTGTGTGTTTGTTTAGGTCAAAACTTGCTAGTCAATTTTGAACGAATCCACGTATCCGATCGATTTGAAATTTTGTACACGTATGTATTCCCGATGACAATACATGAAAAAACTCGGGTCGCAGTGCCAAAACCCTGCCGACAATATAGTGTATTTGCTAATACAGGCATTGTGCTGTTATTATGTGAACATAAGTTTGTTTTTGGACAAAATAAAAAATTTAACTCCTTAATACATCCCTTAAAATAATATTTTTTTTCTTAATTTCAATATTATTATCAATGCAACCTCTGTACCAAATTAAATACACCCTTCAGTAAGTAAATCACTATCCGCAAACTAGTGTTTTCATAAAATTTGTAAGTCCGGACCTGTCGGGGCGATTTTATTAAAATTTTAGCAGCACATTTCAATCATCACTAAAGGGTTAAATTTCAATTTTGAAACAATTCTGAGAATTTTTTCGGTATTTTTGGGCCCAAAAACATTTTTTAACCCCTAAAAACCACCCTTAAAATGGTCCGATTGGGCCCATTTTAAATAGGCTTCGTGCGGTGATGGATTGCAACGTGCCTACCCAATTTCGTCAAAATCAATTAACTCTTTCGAAAGTTATAGCCCGTACACACACACACACACACAATATATATATATATATATATATATATATATATAAACAGACATTTCCAAAAATGGTGCCAAAGTGTTCAGGAGGCTATGAAACGTCGAGAAATTTTGGTCCGACCCCTAGGTCCCGCCATCCGACCGACGCCAATAGTGTATGTGCCATATGGCAAATACACTAATAAATCATTTTTAGAAATAAATTAAACCCCTAAGGGGTTCAAACGGGGCTGTAGGTTTTTTTTTGATTAATCAACGCCCAGGCCAAATCGCTGAAGCTAGAAACTTGAAATTTGGACAGTTGGTTCCTTTTCTGAGTTCACGATCCACGCTTTTATAATTATGAACCTAAATTATTTAAAAGTATTTTTTCGTTTTTAAATAAGAACGGATTTCTCGAAATTCAACCCCTACGGGTGTCAAAGGGGGGTAAAATTTTGAAAGACTCAAATGAACAAAATAAAATATTATCTAGTAAAAAATCTTTTAGAGACAAGCTTTTATTGAAATGTACTAAAAAGGAAAAAATAATATTTAATAATTTTGGTTCATAATTATTATAAAAGCGGGGGTTGCGACTAATAAACTATCATAGAGATTACAACCCCCACTTTTATAATAATTATGAACCAAAATTATTAAATATTATTTTTTCCTTTTTAGTACATTTTAATAAAAGCCTGTCTCTAAAAAGTTTTTTTTTACTAATACATACATACATACATACATAAATTTCTTTATTTAAGATTCCATGCGGAATATAATAGCGTCAAAAATAAAAGTTACATTAAAAAATTAGATTAAAAAAATCATCGATGGTGTACAAGCAGTACTGAGTGAGTACATTTTTAATTTTTGTTTCAAATTTCTTGTCTGGCAGGTTTTTATACGACTCAGGAAGGTGATTAAATAATTTGATAGAGACATACGTAAAATTTGCCTGTACGGCAGCTAGTTTGTGTAAAGGAGTACTAATATTATTTTTGTTTCTAGTGTTGTAATTATGGTAATCTTTGTTTTTTGTAAACTCGTTAATATTTTTTTTTGCATAGATTAAACTATGATAAGTATAAACCGAAGGTAGGGACATTATCTTGAGATCACAGAAAATAGGTTGACAGTGTTCGCGATACGGAGCATTTACTATGGCACGTACAGCAGCCTTTTGTAGGATGAAGACACGAGCGGCAAGGGAATCAGCACCCCAAAATAAAATGCCGTATACCATTGATGAATGAAAAAGGCCGAAATATGCGATACGTGCTGCAGCAATGTTGGCTAGTTGGTGGGTTCGCTTAATTAGAAATACAATTTTAGCTAATTTAGTATTTTATTATTTATATCTATTTAGTAGTAACTGGAACACTCTGTATACTGTGTACATTTATTATTTTTATAACATTACGGAACCAAATAACATAGAGAAGTCAGAAATCAACGGTTAGATGTCGTTGTCTATAATAGCGTCAAACGTTGATTTTCTGACGATCTGACTTTTATACAACAAACAGTTCCTGCATCGCTGCCTGTTCTTATTTAATTATCTACTGTCCAATCGAAAATTATAATATAAAAATACAACCCGTCTTTTATTCAGTGGCCTCGCGGCAAAGTGGCATATTATCAATTTTTGGTAATTGGGTGTCGGTGACAAAAGGAAAGATTTGTAGTAGTGTAAACTGTACAGTTGTTCTTATAGCTGTAGAATTTTGAATTTTCTGAACAATTCTTTGGAAGGAAATGCCAACTTGTTTGTTACGGGTTCCTTTTTTATGACATAAGCCACTTTAAATTTGAACCGCATTTTTTGTGGCCAAGCAGTAAGTGGAAAATTTACGACTGTTCGTAGAGAATTTGTGTTTTAAATAGAGAATTTAAACGAAAAACGGAAATCGTTTGTTTTATTTATTTGTAGTGTTAATTGTATTTATGTTTTAATGCTCAGTCATCAATATATGCAATTTATTGTAAAAATAAATAATGCAAGTGTTTGTTTATTTTAAATCGATTTGGCACAATAATGTAACGGGTTTTTAACGCAATAAAATATTTTTCAAATAATTGTGTAAAATGTGAACAAATTAATCTTTTTATAACTCCTGCTTCTAAAGTTCTATATTCGAGCACTGTGAGGCGGGCGTGAAGAGGCGTATTTTAGTCACCGTGCGTGAAAGTCCAAAGCGTGCGTAAAAGTACAATAACCGTGCGTTTCTACATCTTATAAATTCGAAATTTCCGCACTTTGCACAATACAAGCACTATTTACTGACTATCGATCGATGTGTTACTATATATAGCGACGCGCCTACAAAGTCCACATCATGTGAGAGTGATTTATACAGAAGTTAATAACTTTAATAAAAATAAACTAAATCGTAACTTAGTCTGCAATTGTAAAGTTTTAAGGATTCGAAGAGCGACGAATTTTCCGTTTTCATAATTTTTTTTCTGTTTTTGTGTCAAAAAGTAACATTTACCTTAAGGAATCACACGCCGTTACTCACTTTTATTAAAATCAGCCGAACTACTGAACCGATTTAAGTAAAATTTATATGGTACCAACCCTATCCTATAAAAAAAATTTTTTCAAATCGGTTTATAAATGACAGAGTTCTGAGGTAACAAACATAAAGAATCATCAAAATCGAACTACTCTAAAAAGTTATGCGTGGTCATACATAAAAAAAATATATACACGTCGAATTGAGAACCTTCCTCCTTTTTTTGAAATCGGTTAATAAATTTAACGGCGCAAACGCAAAGAGAATTTTTTGATCCCGTGCATTGGCAACAAGTGATAACTGATAAAACATGAACCATTAAAAATGCATAGTCAATTGGCATGCAAAAATTAAATCCTGTTAGGAAATCAAGCATGTATTTGTAAATCATGAAATGCGACAGCTGACAACTGAATTAAATGCACACGGCCTGTCGCGTTGGCGAATTCTTTTATGACGTGTATTAAAGTCGAGTCTCCGTCTCGGATTTGTAAATAATATTACAATAATATTATTATTTATAATTTTGCATTTTGTTATTCGACGCTAATTTAAAACACAGTGGCGTAACTATATAAATTTGGTGCCCCTGACACATTTTTGTGGTAAACCCTTCTGGCATATTGTACATCAATTTGAGCCCCTCAACAAAAAGGAACGTTACCCCCACCCTCTTCTATCTTCGTAATTAATAGAAGAAAAAAATTGAAATAATCCCGAGACAAATTGGTTGAGGCTTTCGCGGCCAGTTGATGAGCTGGTGTTGTCCTGATTCGGGTCTATAGACCGTCGTTGGTTGGAATTGCTTCCTAACGTTTCGCTAGCACGAGTGGCGAGCTTCTTCAGAGGTCCTTCCATCTCCGATGCTGGATGTACATTCTGCATCCAGCATCGGAGATGGAAAGACCTCTGAAGAAGCTCGCCACTCGTGCTAGCGAAACGTTAGGAAGCAATTCCAACCAACGACGGCCTATAGACCCGAATCAGGACAATACCAGCTCATATAATCCCGAGATATGAAAAACAGGAAGTAACATGTAGATCGCATATATTGTCAAAATTCTAGATTTGATGAATGAAGGTTTACAGGACTCATAAATGGTAAATGAAATCAGCTCCAGTATCGTTGTCATTCAACAGCTATCATAAATTCATTGTTCGCGTTGATACTTTTCCGTATGTGTACATTCACAACAACCGCAACCATTTGGCAACATCGCATTGTGTATAAATGAGCAACGTCGCTGGATGTGGTAGGTTCCAAACAATAATAATATGAACTGATACATTGAATGATTTAGTTCACAGTTGATACTGCAACGCGATGATGTGTTTATGAGACAAGGAACATAGTCCCAGAGCCGACCGTCGGATTTTCTATGTATCGAATACACAGACAAATTTGCCTGTGGGGGAGTTAGTATTGGGGCAGACACATAGGAAGTCACAATTTTTTTTTTGCCGGAAATTGAAAATTAGGGTTGCCAAGGGATTGTGGCTGGATGAACTCTGGCACTCCATGATGATAAAAAAGTACTCGTTGAGACCGACAATTTGACGTCAATTTTATTTATGTATAGTCGATGATACAGAAAACAGTAAAACAAATTGAAAAATTAGGGTTGCCAAGGGGTTTCGCCGCAGGATGAATCTAGCACTACGATGACATCAAAGAACTCTTTGAGACATAAATTTCAACGTCAATTTTATTTATATAGTCGTTGACATAAAAAGTCAAACCAAAAAGGAAAAAATAATTTTTAATAATTTAGGTTGATAATTATAAGAGCGTGGGTCGTGAATTCTATGATAGTTTATTAGTCACGACCCACGCTTTTATAATTATGAACCTAAATTATTAAAAATTATTTTTTTCTTTTTTAGTGTATTTAAATAAAAGCTTGTCTCTAAAAAGTTTTTTTTTGCTAATATTTATTTTGTTCATTTGTCTTTCAAAATTTTACCTCCCCTTTGACACCCGTAGGGGTTGAATTTCGAGAAATCCTTTCTTAGTGGATGCTTACGTCAGAAAAGGAATCAACTGTCCAAATTTCAAGTTTCTAGCTTCAGCGATTTGGCCTGGGCGTTGATTAGTCAAAAAAACCATACATCCCCGTTTGAACCCCTTAGGGGTTGAATGTATTTCTAAAAACTATTTAATCATGTATTGCCATCGGAAATACATATGTGTACAAAATTTCAAGTCGATCGAATACGTGGAAGTCGTTCAAAATTGACTTGCAAGTTTTGACCTAAACGAACAAACCCACAAACAAACAAGCTAACATACATTGCAAGTTAAATAAAAGCTTGTAATAAAAATGACTGAAGTGACGTCAGTATCCCATGATACAGCATATTAATAATAGTTTTGGTCGCTAGTGGGCGGTAGCCCTTAAAACCCTTTCACACTGGCGATTGCTGAATCGTGCTACCGAATTTCACGGCTAAGTCGCCAATGTGAAAGCAGTCAATAGTTTTGCGCGGCGTCGCAGCGTCAATGCGTACAGACAACAAAGATATTCTCAGTCAGAGCCACACAATATGACTGTGACCGCGCATTCACCGGCCTGATCTGTGTGAAACCAGTGTAACAGAGTCACAGAGATTCTGTTGACCGCAACACGATCGCAATATTCTGTGGTGATATCCTCCTCTCTTCTGCCTCCCGCCTCTCTCCGAGGGCTTGTGTTCAAGCACCATCGATGGATGCGTATATTGTATTACTGCGTTTGTATTTGTGGCCGAAACGCAACACGGCTCATGTCGAATATTTTGGTGATTTTCAGGGTTAGTTGTCCAGCGTCTATTATCTATACAATGATTTAAGTTTGTGATTCGAGTATAAGAAGGGTCGAATGACTACTTAAATAGCGAAATTGTAATTTGAGCGCGCCGTTATACAGTAAATATACTGGGAATATAAAACAAAATTTTGGGAAGTTTCTGCAGGTTTCCGGGCAGTAGCTCCTGTTTTCATCTCTCAAATCCGGCACTATGTGTTACGTATTATAGCACTTCATTATCTTACTAATTTAAATTTTTTGATGTGAAACATAATGGCTAGTTTGGATGGGAGTGAAAACAATTTGATGGCAAGACGCGTCTTGCCATTCGGCGAGTCTCGCGTCTCGTCGGCTCTTTCCGACGCGCTTCCTACTTTACTACATTAGACACTCGCTACTTCATGTGTGTGTTAGTGTGTCGGCAGTATACCAGTGAATATCAGTGTAAAGGCGGCAACTGACTACATAACATAATAACAGCACTGCGTCATTACCTTTCTATAGGCATGCGACAAGCGTGGCGGCTTCGTATGCATAAAGTTCTCGGTTCGAACCCAGTTGGCTCCGTGAAATATTAATTTTTTTTATACTTATGGATGTTTTTTTTGGATTTACCTTTCAGAAGTTTGTTAGCGGGTTCCTATTGCAAAACTGCGAGAACTTTACCTGTTTCTATTTTTGTATATTGCAGTCTTGTTTTCAAAATTTCGAAAATATGTTTACCTGCAACAAAAGAAAGAAATTATTAATTGAATATCACTTATATAAAATACTAAGTTTTTGAAGTTATGCTTCTTAACGCACGTTTGGAATGGGAACCTAAATCACAAAAAAAACATCATGAACGCGGCCACCATGACCAACACTGGCCCACCCTAGAAAAAAACACGAGCGCCGCTACTGTTTTTAAAATTAAAAAAAAAACGATTATATTTGGGCATCAGTAATAAATAAGTTACTCGAAATCTGAGTCCATAATAATAATTTTTTTAAAGTAGTTAAAAGTAGAAAAATGTCAATTTTGCAATTCGTGGGTTGGCGAATTTTGGACCGCCCTGTAAATATTACATTACACCTCTTCATTAATTAATTACTCTGCGGACATAATCCGCTGGGCAGTATCCTTTATTATGCTATTATGGGATATACCTTATTACCTTATACACAAAGATTACTAAAGTGTGGGTTTCCATAATATATGCAAAACATTAACCCTAAAATAATTACCACGCCGGATACAAGCTGATGATAATATGATAAAATATTATTATTGGGAACGTACTAAAATAAACACATTCAGAACATCAATATCAGTAAAAAAAACTTTTTAAAGACAAGTTTTTATTTAAATGCACTAAAAAGGAAAAAATAATTTTTAATAATAAAATTAAGAAAAATCGCAGGATAGTGGACAATAGTAATTTATGCTACATGTGGGATAAGTAGCAAATAATCTGACAGTCGTAATCACGACTGTCATATTTGCTACTTATCCCACCTGTAGCATACAATACTTTTTACAACTATACTGCTCTGGAAGTTGACTTTGAGAGAAATAGGGTAGAAGTACCGTTTTTGGACAGTTTAAATTTGAGTTAATTGATAAAAAATTGCAATATTAAAATGATTTTTTATTGAATTTTTATTTTTTTACACCTAATTTAATTACTATACATGAACGATAAAAAGTAAATTATTATCGCGACATTAGATGGCGTTTCAGTAGTCTCTAGTAAAGTGAAAAAGATAGAGTGAGTTAAGTACAGATTGTGTTCGTGAGGTTATATTTCTATAGTAGTATAGTTTAGGCGGAATCCGTGCAGTTATGTGATATATAACCGAACATGTGCGTTTATGAAACACATATAGTCAAGTATGCGATTATTGTGTATTTCGGAGATGACATACAGCGCTCGAAAAGTCAACTTCCAGAGCAGGCGTTGTAAAAAATATTTTATTTATTAAATGTACAACGTTTCATCTATAAATTTAGACTTTTTCAAGTACATACATAAAAATAACATAATTTATGAAAATTAATATAAATTACTAACCATTATTATTAAAAAATAATAATACTGAATTGAAAATATGAATTGGTGCTAGACCCAAATAACCTTAGCTGTTGGTGGTCTTTAAAACACAATTTCCTTAAAGGACGCATTTTCTGAAACATTTTTATTTTTGCTGACAAAAAAAAGTTGCGAGTTGAACTTGGTTCATGGTCACAAAAAGAAAATGATTGACACACAATCAAACACAAAAATCAATCAAATGTCACTTAGAAGACACTATTATCGTGAGCATCCGGGTTGTATTGATCTAAAATAGATCATAAATAAATATCTAATCAATAATGTCTTATAAATGTTAGGTATAGCGCAACACTCTATTTCTGTTTCATATAATATAAGTATCTATCATGCATCTTGAATGTTTAAATGGAATTCAACAAACTAAAAACATAATCTTACAAAATGATCAAGACTTGTTTATTATCAATTTTGAATCTGTCACAGTAGTTCTGCCTGAATTATAATGACATTATATTATATTCACGTACCACTCGTTTATTTTATAATAGGTATGTTGGGTTTTTCAGTTCGCGAACGACCTCAGGAAACACGGATTCTATTCATTTTTGACGTGATAACGTCTCACTAACAAATGCATGTACGACAAGTGTGCTTATACTTTCCGAGTAATAGATGTCGTTAGGGTCGTTCCTAGGGTAGTCAGCACCCGTGCGCAAGACTGAAATCAGGTCAACCCCCTCAACCCAGGTAATTTCGTAATACTGCCTAACTTTGCCAAACTAGCAATCAGAATTTTTTTTACATATTAGAATCTTTCTCTTAACAACGTTAAAAAACAGAAAAAACCGACAACTGACAATTTTCATCCCTAGGGTTGAAACTCTCAGTTTCAACCCGCTAAACAGGTACCGAAAATTGAATTTTCATTAGACGCGTTGTGAAAATTACATTTTTAATTTTCAAGATTTAAACTACACCTTCAATCCAAGAATGTTGCTGGAACCTTTGGTGTGAATATAATAAAAAACAGAATTAACCACAAACACCAAACCATAGTAATTTAATACTCGACGTACGTTTCGCCAACCAAGTTGGCATCATCATCTCCTGATGATGCCAACTTACTATGGTTTGGTGTTTGTGGTTAATTCTGTTTTTTATTACACCTTCAATGTATCAGATACAAATTTTTGTGAAAACCTATCTCTTAATAGCCTGGGTTTTTAGACCATAACCAATCATAAACAGGATATATTTATACCACAAAAATAAATTTAAAAAAAAACACCAAATTTATTAGCGTTTGAATTTAAGGCTGTATGAAAAATAAATAAAATCTAATGACGTGGAAAGATTTTATCTACCTTTCAGTAAATTTTGAAATTAGCCACGTCAATTACAGAACGACTTAGGGCTTAGCCGGTAGGTTATCATTGCAACCGGAAATTATATTAATTTCCGGCAATTTCCGATTCGACAATTAAATCCTACCCGAATGGTTGAACAATATGATCATATTACAATATTTACAATAAGTCAGAACGTGTACTGTTTAATGCTCATTAACATAAACGCATTTCAGTTGTTTTTACTCTGTCGGCATTTGTTTTTGTCAACTGAAACCAAAGGTTATGTACAACTTACATTACTATTATAATGTTTGACGTACACACCTGAATCAGAATTACTTTATAAATCTCCAGTGAGTCACATAACATATTATAGTGTGTCCGGTCGAGAAATACAAAACTAAGTACAGTGCGTCCATCACTAGGGTCGTCCCGCGTTTCAAAATTTGATAATTTTGAACAGTATACATAAACAAATAATGTAAAGCAAGGTGTGCAAGTTTTCACGGCCGGCATTGTTCCAAGTCTTCATGGTTTCCGGGCTTGTAGGCCGTGGTCCGGTGGTATTTCTACCTGACGTTTCGTCTACAACTGCGGTAGACATTCTCAAAGGCGATGTGGCAGCGGTCGAAGTGTCCTACTTGGCGGCTCACAGGTCAGTGTATCTGTGTAAGTGTGACACACTGACCTGTGAGCCGCCAAGTAGGACACTTCGACCGCTGCCACATCGCCTTTGAGAATGTCTACCGCAGTTGTAGACGAAACGTCAGGTAGAAATACCACCGGACCACGGTCTACAAGCCCGGAAACAATGAAGACTTGGAATGTAAATCAACTTTTTTGTTCTTATATATTTCCTCTTAATTGCAAACAAGAATTAAAAAAATGTTTAAGTGCGTGAAGAATGTTCTAACTGCCGGCCTGTATATATTAAAAAAAAAATGGGTGTGTGCTTATGACCACACGACAGAAGTGAAAACTTCAGATTTTAATTTATTCCACCTTGGTTTCAAAAAAAAATAATATAATTATTGTCAAAGAAAGAATATAACAAAAATTAAAAAATATAAATACATATAAATATCATGTAGAATTTAGAAAAAAATACATCAAAAATTCTATGGTGCCATCAGGTTTCGAACCGAGGTTCCTATGCGTACAACGCAAAGACGCTGCTTTCTTAGCTATCGGTGTTACTGTGTAGCGTCCCGTTTTTATGATATAAGTATGTCAGCCGGGCACAGTTGTAAGAGAGTGACCAGTCAGTACCCAGACGTGTAATAACAGCATACTGCAAATACGTGTTCGTGTTTGAGCCGAGTAACCTCGATTCAGCGAATCTCACCGTCGGGTTGCGAACGGTTTACTTTATTTCACTACCCAGGTAAAGAGTGCCTAATGTGCCTAAGGAAGTTTTCACTTCAAAAATTATTGAGTCCATACCGATATTGAACTTGTCTACCCGTATGGTGTTGACACGCTTCGTCATTTTGCAAGTACAGCGATCTCAGTTCGTCATCGCCACAATATTCACGTTTGTCAACTGTAACGCATAAAACATTCTAATTTCTGTTTAATGATAATATAATAGCTGTGCCCAGCACAAAACTTTCATTTCAAATATACATAAATTACAATGAATTTGCTTCAGTTGTACAGCCGCTTAATCGGAGGTTCTCAAATTCTTTTTATTTACTTCTAAACTTCACGCATTCTGTGTTAAAAATAGATCCAGAGCTAGTGGCAAATTTTTGGTGTTATTTATTCGAGGCCTTATTTTTGTGAAGGTGTTGAGGAAGGCATATTAAAGTGCCCTGAGTAAGGGATTTTGCTAAATAGCGGTATGGGAGGGGTGCAGACCGTCCCCAACATGTAACAAAAAAAATGGCCACAATTATTATTGCTTCAATTGTTTGTACAGCCATTATAATATTTACAGATCGGTCGGTCAGTATTAAAAGGGTGGCAGATAACCCTATATATTTCAATTTACAGAACAAAATGTCGGTATTAACCCCCTCTCTTAAAGGGAAAATTGATTGCCTAGGTGTTTATATCGTTCTGCAAGGGGGTTAATACCGACATTTTGTTCTGCAAATTGAAATATATGCTTAAAAAAATCGCCGTAACAACATATTAAAATTTGAACCTTGAACTAATAATATAAATTTCGTCGGGTACATGACACGTTTAGGGTGATCTACCACCCCTTTAATACTGACCAATCGATCTGCAAATATTATAATGGCATTATTGGGTCACCGACATGCTATACAAACATTTTCAGCCTTGAAGCAATAATAATTGTCACCATTTTTTTTGTTATATGTTGGGGCGGTCTGCACCCCTCTCATACCGCTATCTAGCAAAATCCCTTACACAGGGCATTTTAATATGCCTCCCTCAACATATTCACAAAATAAGGCCTTAAATAAATAACACCAAAAAATTGTCACTAGCTCTCGGTCTATTAATCGGAGGTTCTCAAATTCTTTTTATTTACTTCACGCGTTCTGTGTTACAAATCATTCTTAATTTCTGAAGCAAATTAACACCGACTGAAATTAAAGTGCATAATCTTAACTGGATTAAATTAAAGTACTGTACTACGTTGACGAAACAAATCGAATCGTTGTTTTATTTCATCCTAATGTGTTTTAATTTGAATGAAAGAGAGAGAGAGAGAGATTGTAGTTACAGACGCTCAACAACTGACGGAATTAATAATTAGTCGTGTTTGACAAATTGTATTTAATGAATGATTTAGTTTTTGAAATAGTGTGGACAACTCATCAGCATGGTTAACAAACGTGAGCTAATTCTTATTTAAGATGTTTGGCGCGCTGTAAACGTTTCTTAAAATAAAACAAGACAACATCGACAAGAAGATTAATAATTTACACCTGGCAAATAATTACCTAAATAGATTTAGACAGGTCCTATCCTGGAAAAAAACTGTACGTACCTATTAATACACAGTTTGTTGATTTTTGATGTGTAATCGGTGGGGGAATGAGCCCAGGGCCCCCGGCCTGATGGGGGTCCCGAAATGCCGAAACCAATAACTAATAAAGTCACTAAACAAAAGTATACATTCTGATGTTTTCATTCACGTTTTTTTTTTGGCTTTCTAAAAAGGCTTTCAAACTCTGTGTGCCCAAGGGCCCCCAAACTTTGTTGTGTGCCCAAGGGCCCCAAACTCTGTGTGCCCAAGGGCCTCCAAACTTTGTGTGCCCAAGGGCCCCCAAAATCTGTGGGCCCAAGAGCCCCTGCATGGCCTAAGACGACCCTGTGTGTAGATTGCATACCTAGTTGCTTAATGAGGTATATTACTGACAGTATGTTAAAACGAGTGATAACGAGTTTTAACAGTCACACGAGTTATAATATTACGCACGAGATATATATGCTATTTTTTGTCATACCCACTACGAATAGACTGCTTTTCACTTCATTTTCAGTATTTTCAAAATTGTTTGACAGTTCTTTTGTGTCGCCAACTTCACTCCTATAGTAGGCCGAGACACGCACAAGAGTATGTAATAGCGGGCGGATCAGGCGAATAAACATAAGACACTATGAAAATGGCTTGCTTTCCCACATTTAGTGTAAGATGCGTTCCCGTATACACCGGCAGCTGTCAAAAGTCACATTACATGCATGTAAAGCAGCTATTTTATAGAGGGTATGGCAAAAACTACCAACCCTCCCTTCTGTGAATCGCTGAAATGTCACGGAAATTGTGTGCCGCGGAAGCAACGCAAAGCTCCACTTTCAGCTATATTTCACCCTCGTTGGTAAGATGTTAACATTTTTTGAAGTGACTTAGGGTTGAAACAATCTGCACCCCCAAGTTGTAATTGAATTGAAATGAATTGTGGATTATAGATGACCCCCAAAGTTGTAATTTCAGTATCTAATAATTTGCTTATAATATAAAGGCGTAAATAATCCGAAAATTATTCAAGCAAAAAAAGATTTTAATTTTGAGTGTCTCTGATGAATTATTATTATAAAACAGAATATGTAATACGGAGACAATAACACTCAAATAAATATTGGAATTTATTTTATTTTTAGTGAAAAACGAATATTTTTTTATTGTTGATATATCATCGCTCCTGGAAAAGTTCATTGTCTCATCTATCAATAAAAACCTTTTATAACCAAACAAAAAATAATTAGTTTTTACCGTTTCACATAAAAAAAGTTCCGGAGTTTTTTTTATAAACATGTTCAGTATTCACAAACACAGTATTATTAAATTACCTACGAATAGTGTCTATTTAAAAAGTCATAAAATATTCAGTGTAAATCAATCTGGGGCGCCGGTTCCCATAAAACTTGCATCATACAATCATTACGCACCGACGGAAGACGACTCGTCACCCGGTTGCTGAAGAACAGAATGCGGGTACAGTAATTACTTGTATCCAGGTGTGCAAGCTTTCACGGCCGGCATTGTTCCAAATCTTCATGGTTACCGGGCTTGTAGGCCGTGGTCCGGTGGTATTTCTACATGACGTTTCGTAGACATTCTTAAAGACGATGTGGCAGCGGTCGAAGTGTCCTTCTTGGCGGCTCATAGGTCAACTGGAGTCCTTCCTTCTTTTATGCTCAGTACCAGTGTGTTCTCTGTTCGGTCGTAGTCCGTCTCTCCGTAATTGGTCAATTGTGTACACTGACCTGTGAGCCGCAAAGAAGGACACTTCGACCGCTGCCACATCGCCTTTGAGAATGTCTACCGCAGTTGTAGACGAAACGTCAGGTAGAAATACCACCGGACCACGGCCTACAAGCCCGGAAACCATGAAGATTTGGAGTAATTACTTGCATTGCATTTTTTGTATTATTTTTGAAGTGAAAACTTCTTTAGGCGCACTTTGCGTTGTTTCTGAATAGTGAACGAAAGTGAACCGTCACGCTCGGGTCGGTGACGCTTAATCGGGTTTAGTCGGCTTCACTCGACATCAAGCGCACTCGGGTCGGTGACCACGTTTACTGTCTAACAAGGAGTGCATCGTTTCAAAAATTACGTTTTTATTATTACGTATTATAGTAATAAAATAATATTATGTATGTTTTACATATAATCAAGTTTTCACTTCTGTCGTGTGGTCATAAGCACACACCCACTTTTTTTTAAGTGAAACCTTGCTAAAGAAGTCTGGTAGCAGACTTTTTTTTATCACCTGATGGCACCACTAAAAAGCGAGGTATATATTATATCACTTTGATGTCATTTTAATGTCAGTACTGTTTATATTTTCAGCCATCTGATGGCGCCACTGGCAGTAAAGTATCTCATTCAAACATTTAACGGCCAAATCGCAGTTTTGTATTTATTTATATATTATTATTATTAAGATACTGTATTTAATTATTACAGGGAGTTGGTTTACAATTTTCCAGTATTTATTTATATACTTAGTCCTTAATATTGGATAAATGAATGACAACTACGAGTGTCCGGTTAAAAAATTAACGGGTAAAGTTGTTCCTAAAATATCCACGGCGTCGAGTCAATGCTTACGGGACCTGCACGCATAAAATATACAAATAAATCTTCAGGGATGTCAAACAGACCATTTGTCAACAAAAAAAAGCCACTGACGTTGTGCTGTTGATTAGCGCGAAATCGACAAACGGATGGCCGTTTTGTGTGCATGAAATTGACATAACTTATGTTTCAATTTTCGGCTTCATATAATCGCGAATTTAAATTCCATTTTTAAATCGCCGCATAATTTATATACACTATATTGAACGCGTTTTACAGTTTACATTTTTTAAGTGAAATTTTTTAGCCTCGTTTTTTTTCATTCGGTTACACATGTCGAGGTCACGTCACGTCACGTTCAATCGAAGAATCGCGTATAAATTCCAACACTATTGCAGAACAGTGCGTCATCCGAAACAGACAACTTAGTATATCATTATATTATACAGGGTGGTGACCGTGACTGCTGCTCATAGGGATTTAACCCGTAAAATCAAACTTTCGCGATTTCCTGCTTCCCTAATTATTTTAGGAAAAATATCTTCGAATAAAAGTTTTAGAACATAAAATTCTGCATCTAAATCATTAAACAAAATTAATTTTGCATGGTTTGTAACGGCAGAAATTTGATATGAAAATGTCAAAATTACCTCAAAAACAGATAGCGATAGCCATGGAACTCGAACAAAATGATGACGTTTTAGCTGTCAGAATAATTTCTAATCATTTTGTTCAAGTTCCATGGCTATCGCTATCTGTTTTTGAGGTAATATTGACATTTTCATATCAAATTTCTGCCGTTACAAACCATGCAAAATTAATTTTGTTTAATGATTTAGATGCAGAATTTTATGTTTTAAAACTATTATTTGAAGATATTTTTCCTAAAACAATTAGGGAAGCAGGAAATCGCGAAAGTTTGATTTTACGGGTTAAATCCCTATGTGCAACAGTTACGTTCACCACCCTGTATAATTTTTGTCCAGTAGATTCGGAGAAAATACGCTGTCACAGACTGACAGACAGACAGACACGAGAGTGATCCTATAAAGTATAAGGGTTCCATTTTTTCATTCCCTAAAAATGCGCTATATAAAGCCTTAATATAATATGGAACAAGGCCCTTGTTGATATCAAAGCTTACATAATTTAATCAAATTAGATAAAGTGGTGATCTCTTGATCAGAAACACTACAACAAATTAAGGGACAACAAGCGTACTTATTATATCATGTTGAATATAATAATATTGCCTAATCATGATACATAGAGCGATATTCATCACAATAATATTATACATAAATTGATATTGACACCCCTATTACTTATATCATCATCAAGGGCTAGGTGGGTTGATAATATAGTTTTTCTGAGAACTCGACGGCCGCGCAGTATTTATTTCATTTCACTTAATACCTTCATAGAAGGTTTTTCTTTGTAAACAGTAATAACTTATAATCTTATTAACGCGAAAACAACAACGAAACAGATATTTTGTTTATAAAACTCAGTAAGTACTTACGTAGTATTTAAGTTTACGCAAAGCGTTAAATGATGCGCGCCACATTGCTGGTAGTTGTAGAACTAAGAACTTTTAAAAAATTCCGTTAGATGTCACACCAAGAACACTCCTCGATTCATAGATTTACTTTTTTGAAGTGAAAACTTCTTTAGGCGCACTTGGCGGTTCTTTCTGAATAGTGAACGAAAGTGAACCGTCACGCTAGGGTCGGTGACGCTGAATCGGGTATATTCGGCTCCACGCGACATCAAGCGCGCTTGGGTCGGTGACCATGTTTACTGCCTAACAAGGAGTGCATCGTTTCAAGAATTACGTTTTTATTATTACGTATTATAATAATAAAATAATATTATGTATGTTTTGCATATAATCAAGTTTTCACTTCTGTCGTGTGGTCATAAGCACACACCTATTTTTTTTGTTAATTTATTAACTTCCCATTGGAAGTTATTGTAATGGGTCCGAAAATCGAAATCAAAATGTATAACAAATTTTTATGTTTCAAGGTCACTACACTATTTTTACACTATTTTTAGAAAAATGTCTGTGTGTGTGTACGTATGTGTCCATTTCTTTCTAAGACGAAATCTCGAGAATGAAAAATGATATCGACTACGTTAGGGTGCCAATCGACGCGCATTTACGTAAATATGATCTGAAAGAAATTTTTTCAAAATCGGTTCTGTCGTTCTTTTTTCTTAACCAAATAGACTCAAAAAAAGTAGATTTTACACAATATCTCGCGAATAAAAAATTATATCGACTTCGTAAGGGTGTCAATCGAGGCGTGTTAACGTCATTTTGATCCGACATAAATTCGGTTCAGCCTTTTTTTTTTTTAATTATTGTTAAAAATAAATAATAATGATGTTTTAATGATTAAAATGATTACTTTTCTGTGTAATATCTAATTTAATTATTGTTATTAAATATTTATCAAACTGGGAAGTTCGTCGTGTGGACCTCAAGGGTCGCACTTTAGTCCTAATAAACGACCCACCTCACGGCTTGTTATTTTTCTTGTTCAGCCCTGCCGTCCACACATGATAGGCATTGTTGATAATAATAATGCCTATATAAACGCTCTGGGGGCGTCTGCAACGTCCGACTCCAAACCGTCATAGTGTACACAAAACCTGGATATACAGTTTATTTTACTTATGCGGAAGTAAATGTGAAATGTTAAATAAATAAAGACATGTGTCTATATAGAATAACTAAGGGGGAATACAGTAATTAACATGTCTCTAATTTTCACTATTAGAGGGTAACGTTGATTTTATATTATCCACTAGCCTTTACACTCGGCTTCGCTTGCGTTAATGCCAGTTTTAACATGAAGTCTCGTAAATATGATATTTTGTATCCATTTAGCGCCAAATTACACACTGTAAAAATTGGATGTAAAAATACTTTGAAAGTTAAGGTAGAATTCGCTCGATTTTCTAAGTGATTTTACATTATTATTTATTTTTACACGGAAAACTTCATAAAAACTTGGACTTTTACTGTAAAGTTAAACAAATTTGTGATTTTTACATAAAGTAAATTAAAATTGCATAATTTGTGTAATATTCCAATAAAGTGTGTAAAAATTACAAAATAAAATGTATAGTTACATATATAAAATGGATGAATACAAAACAAATTAATGTAAACTTAGTAACCACGCATGCGCAATGTGTTTTTATGGAATCTACGTGATGTGCAGGCGATACCTGTTTGCGACGCCATTGTCTCTTTGTGTGCCATTACCAGATTAATCGCTTGCTACAAATGGACCATCGATAATCTATGTAATCGGCCTTCTCATTTCTTACAGTGCATGGTCGGATTTTCCGCCGCGTTTTTAACGCGGTGGATTTCACGTCCAAATTGAAATCGTGCCTAGAAACGAGTGAAACTATAGACGAACGGAATATAACGTCGCGTTTTTTTTTTAATTCCGTCGGCGTGAGCGAGTCATGACACGTTTAGGGTGATCTGCCACTCCTTTAATACTGACCTTTCGATCTGCAAATATTATAATGGCATTATTGGGTTATCGACAAGCTATACAAACAATTTCAGCCTTGAAGCAATAATAATTGTGACCATTTTTTTTGTTACATGTTGGGGGCGGTCTGCATTCCTCCCATACCGCTATCTAGCAAAATCCCTTACTCAGAGCACTTTAATATGCCTCCCTCACCATCTTTACAAAAATAAGGCCTTGAATAAATAACACCTAAAAATGGTCACTAGCTCTCGGCCTATAATTCCTATAAGAGATTAATTTGAAGTATTTATCTGAAAGATTTTTTGTCAAAAATAATCGCAATCTTTTGAAGTTTCTATGTGTTTTGTAAATCTTTCTAAAATAAAATAAAAATAAACTGTTCACAATTTTACGCAAATTTGTCAACCCTGTCAAAAATATGTGTTCGAAGATTAATAACGGAATTATCGATACGCGAACAAATAACGACAGAAGCGTTAATTTGAATCGATTTATGTAAAGCATTGCAATAAATATCGGTTTAATAAAATCAGTGGATATTTAGTTAACATGAATTATGGAACAAATTCCTTTGACTTCCTTGAAATAATAACATTTCTATAGGTGGCTGAACAGCTGTACAGTTTATATTTTATTTGAACTTGCAGTGGCCTCATATAAATAAGATATTAAAATATATATATTTGAATTTGGTATACTCATTCTGACCGACCGCTGGGATAATAAACATATTTAAATTTTATTCACATCTTCGTTTACAATTCTAAAGTCGATGTCGCACGTCTTGTAAGTCTTTTCTTGAAAAATATCCGGAGGTTTTTTATATGCATGCATACATGATAAATTTAAGAATGAACCTATGTACGCTTTATAAAAAATACAAAAAAAGCATAACAACTTCCCTCTTCCATTGTAGGTATACAACACACTTCTGTGTCACCTTACATCAACTTAAACACTGTTAATTCGGTTATTTCACTTTTTAACCGACTTCAAAAAAGGAGGTGGTTCTCAATTCGATTGTATTTTTTTATGTTTGTTACCTCACAAGTTAGTCATTTATAAACCGATTTTGAAATTTTTTTTTTTATTTGAAAGGCTATACTTTCAGATTGGTCCCATAGAAATTTCATCAAAATCGGTTCAGTAGTTCGGCTGATTTTAATAAAAGTCAGTAACGGCGTGTGATTCTTTAAGGTAAATGTCACTTTTTGACATATCAGACAACATAAGAAAGTCGGTTTAATAAAAGTGAGTAACGGCGTGTGATTCTTTTAAGGTAAATGTCACTTTTTGACACTAAAAAGTAAAAAATAAAAAACTTTTTAACAAAAAAATCTTCCTTCAAAAAACCACTAAAAAGAGGAAAATAATGAAATTTTGAGGTCTGTGCCAATTTAATAAAATATGAAGTTGGTTAAAAAGAAGATATTAATTACTATAATATACTTTTTAACCGACCTCATATTTTATTAAATTGGCATAGACCTCAAAATTTCATTATTTTCCTCTTTTTAGTGGTTTTATGAAGGAGGTTTTTTTTTTGTTAAAAAGTTTTTTATTGAAGTAAAACTTGGGGCAATGTCTCGACTAGGGTTGCCAGATCAAAAACCAAGATTTTCGGGACATTTCTAAGGCGAAGGCAATTTATTTCCGGGGGGGGAGTTATTGTGAAAAAATAAATTTTATTATTTTACTATTTTTTGCATTTATCATTAGATTTGTCTAATTTTATTCATTTATCACACACCAGTACACGGTGAGATGTGGGACGCGCTTCTAAGTGTGTAAATCACGCATAATTTCGTGTGAATCTTTAATAATTCATTTTATTGTTCCCAATTTGTCTTTACTGACATGGAGTAAGTCCGAAGAATACAATTAAATACAAGTAATATGTACAGAAATTGCAGACAGTGCTAAATAAATAAGTATTACTTAGCATGTAACTTAGTGTCGTTTCTTGCGATCGCGAGCACGAATTCGTTGAACTTATGCATTTCCGGGATAGAAGACTTAAATTTCGGGACATGGGACAAACCAACGAATTCCGGGACATTCCCGGAAATCCCAGCCATCTGGTAATGGGGTTGATCCACTATGTTGCAAGTGACTGTTTTTTACGGATATCGAATGAATGAATTGTGGATTATAGACGCTCGACAACAGAGTTTACGGATGTCATTGTACTCTATAGCTGTATAATTAATATCCATTTTTCGTAGGAATTTTGAGGGGTGTATTATTTTTTAACGGTTTTATTTACTATGACCCCGTATATTTGTTTGTTTGTTACTATCTTTGTTTCAAATCTTGCGACAGCTTTTTCAACTACTTCTACTTAACCGATTCTTATGAAACTTTGCACACACATTGAGTTCCCGTGACAACTGACAATACAATATTATGATAATTTCAACTCGGTAACGAGGTCTGATGATAGAATCAGGAGGTGGACAGTGGAACTCTTAAAAACTATAGAAAGTAAAAATAGGTAAAAAACTTTTAAGTTATACGGTTTTATTTTAAATCATCAGCTGTTCTTTATGCAACTCCAGGTGAGTTTATAGGTACGCAAAGCGTTAAACGAAGGCTGACGCCCCATTTTTTGAAAATTTTAATTGAAGCTTAGAAATTTAGAAAGCTACGTGTAAGGGCAGCTTTACAATTTCGAATATAAGTGCTAACACGTATGTCTATAATATACAATTTTTTTTTTAATCTATTCCAAATTACAAAACGTTTTAACCAAGCATTTCATTCCATTTGTTGTAAAATATTTATAATAAATTATACGGGGAATATATTATATGGGCGCAGTGGAATAGTCAACGCTCATTGTATATAAAGACAAAAACCACGCGCGAACACGATCTGACCAATCAAATATGTTAATTAATTCATTTCAACTTTATAATAACCAGTACTACCAACTAACATTACTTTAATGTAACCATATACAGGGTGCTGAATTGCTTTGCGGGTAATAGGGATTTAACCTGTAAAATCAAACTTTCGCGATTTCCTGTTTCCCTAATTATTTTAGGAAAAATATCTTCAAATAATAGTTTTAGAACATAAAATTCTCCATCTAAATCACTAAACAAAATTAATTTTGCATGCTTTGTAACGGCAGAAATTTGATATGAAAATGTCAAAATTACCTCAAAAACAGATAGCGATAGCCATAGAACATGAACAAAATGATTAGAAATTATTTCGACAGCTAAAACGTCATCATTCTGTTCAAGTTCCGCGAAAGTTTGATTTTACGGGTTAAATCCCTATGTGCAGCAGTTACGTTCACCAGCCTGTATACGAGTACACAAGATGTTTCCTTAAAAAACGCATCAAGCTATAACTCCGTTATTTATTGTCTAATTTCAATAAACAAAAAAATAAAAAATCATTCTTGAAGTATCTACTACAAAAAGGCCCTAATTTTATTTTTTTTCAACATCAACTTTAATATCAAACGATATGGAAATTTCAATAGAAACTCTATATTTAATATCGATAAACATTTTATTAATTTTTTTCGGACGAATATTGCATCAATCAATTTTTTACACATCGTTGTATTCAGAAAAAAATTCTCTGCCAGACTAAATTAAAAAAAAAACATACGCGAGCATTTAAAACAAAAAAGTTGAGTATCGTTTGACAATAAAGTTGATTTTGAAAAATTAGGGCCTTTTTGTAGTACTTTAAGAGTGATTTCTTTTATTTTTTTGTTTTTGGACAATAAATAACGGAGATAAAACTTAAGGCGTTTTTTAGGAAACAGCCTGTATGTATGCAGGCTTGCCACATTTGTATGGTATAATGTCATGTGCATATGAATCCATCAATTTATATGTACAACAATGTACAGGGTATACCAAAAAAGTCGTATCTTCTAAGAACATAGATCGAACGAGAGCTCGATCAAATTTGTTGAACTGAGGGTTCTCTGCCATAGCTTTCATTTCACTTCCTCCACTCCTAACGATATCGTTTTTTACAAGCTTTTATTTTACTTGCAAAGTATGTTAGTTTGTTTGTGTGTTTGTTTAGGTCAAATCTTGCAAGTCAATTTTGAACGACTTCCACATATCCGATCGATTTGAAATTTTGTACACATATGTATTTCCAATGACAATACATGAATAAATCGTTTTTCGAAATAAATTCAACCCCTAAAGGGTTCAAACGGGGATGTAGGTTTTTTTTTGACTAAACAACGCCCAGGCTAAATCGCTGAAGCTAGAAACTTGAAATTTGGACAGTTGGTTCCTTTTCTGAGTTCACGATCCACGCTTTTATAATTATGAACCTAAATTATTTAAAAGTATTTTTTCGTTTTTAAATAAAAACTTGTCTAAAGTTTTTTTTACTAATATTTTTTATTTTTTCGTTGCGCTGCTAAACGAAATTACTCTCATCGCGACTATAAAAGTTGCACTTCTAAATAGCGGAAGAAAACGAAATAACAGATTAAGGTTCCGTTACTCTTTTTATAATATTTTATGTATATCGGTATTGATTAATGATTCATACCCTTGTAAAATGACTTTCGGGTAAACCCTGTACACTGTTACGTGCATAAAATTATAACATCGATACTGTGAACAAACAATTCAGTCCTCTCATTAATCTATAAACATTCTCTCCAGTATTTTCAGTCATTCAGGTATCTTGATATTTTGCATAACCAGAATACACTGAGAGCCTTGTGCTTCAAATACCATTGAATTATTTATATTATTGTACAGTATTACCTTATGGATCAATCATTAATTCGAGTGTTTTTTGTCTAATGAAACATCGTGAATCTTTAACTCAGGGGTTCTCAAAGTCGGGGTAGCGACCCCAAGTGGGGTTACGGGATGATTTTTTAGGGTCACGGCCTGTTTCCGTGATTATAGAATTTAAAACTCTCGTGATTATACCATTAAATTCGAATAATAGAAAAAAAAAACTAAATAAGAACACGAAATCAAATAAAAACGGAGTGAAGTGGTGGGAGGGGGTCTCTGGGGTAATAAAGAGAAAGTAAGCCCTCCCACCCGCCTCCTGATGCCCCCTACCCTGTTCTTTCGTTCCCATTCCCAAGAACTGAAAAATCTTTTTTATAGACTATTTTGTACATTGTGGGGAAAAAATGTTTAAGGGTCGCGAAGGCTTTTGCAATTTTAAATTAGGGTCATGCTCAAAAAAGTTTGGGAACCCCTGCTTTAACTCACGATTGTATCAGAAATATTAAAAAAAAATTTGAACTGACTTTAAATAACAGAAAAAATGCATCCTTTCGTTTTACAAATACCTTTCCTCAGGCCCGGACTTAAAGACTCAGGGCCACTAGGCACTTGACAGTTGGGCCCCCCAAGCCCAAAAAAAGGGGGAAAAATGGAATTGGATGGAAATTTAGAAGAAAAAAAATGTCGGCAATTGGGTTATCTTATAAAATGTTTGGGCTTTTTTTTCTTTAATTTCCGTCTTCGCCCTGGCCGGGACCCCTCGACAGCTCGGCCCTTAGGCCGGTGCCTTGTTGGCCTAGGCAGAAATCCGGGCATGCCTTTCCTAACCTACATTCAATTATAAGAAGTCGATGCAATTTTCCCTCACTGCATTATAGTGTATGTTATTCGAGAAGAAAGTAGGTTTTTTAACTGTAACATAATTTTTCAAATAGTTCCTGAGATAAACACATAATGCAAACAAAGCCATTATATTGATAACCTCTTTTTAACGTGAATAACGTCTAATACACTAATATTTTATTTTGTTTGTCTTTCAAAAGTTTTCCCCTTTTGTCCTCCGTAGGGGTTGAATTTCGAAAAATCCCTTCTTAGTGGATGCTTACGTCAGAAAAAGAACCTACTGTCCAAATTTCAAGTTTCTAGCTTCAGCGATCTGGTCGAATAATCAAAAAAAAACCTACACCCCCGTTTGAACCCCGCAGGCGTTATTAGTGTATTTGCCATATGGCACATACACTATTGGCGTCGGTCGGATGGCGGGACCTAGGGGTCGGACCAAAATTTCTCGACGTTTCATAGCCTCCTGAACAATTTGGCACCATTTTTGGAAATGTCTGTTTATATATGTATATATATATATATTTATATATTTATATATATATGTGTGCGGGCTATAACTTTCGAAAGAGTTAATTGATTTTGACGAAATTTGGTAGGCACGTTGGAATTCATCACCGCACGAAGCCTATTTAAAATGGGTCCAATCGGACCATTTTAAGGGTGGTTTTTAGGGGTTGAAAAATGTTTTTGGGCCCAAAAATACCGAAAAAATTTTCAAAATTGTTTCAAAATTGAAATTTAACCTTGTAGTGAAGATCAAAATGTGCTGCTAAAATTTTAATAAAATCGGCCCGACAGGACCGAACTTACAAATTTTATGGAAACACTAGTTTGCGGATAGTGATTTACTTACTGAAGGGTGTATTTAATTTGGTACAGAGGTTGTATTGATAATAATATTGAAATTAAGAAAAAAAATATTATTTTAAGGGATGTATTAAGGGGTTAAATTTTTTATTTTGTCCAAAAACAAACTTATGTTCACATAATAACAGCACAATGCCTGTATTAGCAAATACACTATATTGTCGGCAGGGTTTTGGCACTGCGACCCGAGTTTTTTTGTTTGTCTTTCAAAATTTTTCCCCTTTTGTCCTCCGTAGGGGTTGAATTTCGAAAAATTCCTTCTTAGTGGATGCTTACGTCAGAAAAAGAACCTACTGTCCAAATTTCAAGTTTCTAGCTTCAGCGATCTGGTCGAATAATCAAAAAAAAACCTACACCCCCGTTTGAACCCCGTAGGCGTTATTTAATTCTAAAAATGATTTAGTCACGTATTATCATCGGAAATACACATATGTACAAAATTTCAAATCGATCGGATACGTGAAAGTCGTTCAAATTATTGACTTATAAGATTTCATCCACACATACAAACAGACTAACTAACACAGCAAGTTAAATAAAAGCTTATAAAATGAATCCGGCACTAACAATAATAAGAATAATAAAAATCCAAGTGCATTTTTATGCACTGACAATATTATGCACACTTCATCTTTTTTATGTATAATCTCATTGTCTTGTCAGCAATACTTTTATAATATATATCAAATTTCAATTGACGAAGATAATAATTATGTACAATGATTTTAAACCGGGTGTAGGTACTTGTTCTTTGTTTATGCAATCAGTTGATCACACCACCAGCTGATGATCCACCTATCATCATGTTAACAAAGTCTGCAGAACAAAGAACAAGTTTCAGTCATCAAACAATTGAAATTATATCAACGAATTAGTTCTTTTATTTTTTAACATCCTTGTGTTTTTCTTGGGATTCGACATTTGTGTGCCACAATCTTTCGAGAACGGCTGGAGCGATTTTGATTAACTTGGTACGCTAATAAGGTTTTTTTGGAAATTTTTTGCAGCCAATTTATTTATTTGAATGAGTTATATTTATATTAAACGTTTCGCCTTAGGCATCATCAGAAATATTCTGAAATGTACATTAAAATGAACAACCCAGCGATGTAGCTTAGTGGTACAGCACTAGACTCGCAATGGGGAGGTACTGGGTTCGAATCCCGGCGGGGGCAGATGTGGCTAGGACTTTTTCCTATACTGCCTCACGCCGAGAAACGGTAATTCCTGTACCGGCCATCTTGTTTGAGGTTTTCCATGGTTTCCCTCAATGATTCCAGATGAATATCGGATGGTTCCTTATTCAAGGCCATGGCCGATTACCTGTCAAACTCCTACGTTCCCAAAATTGCCTACCTTATCCTAATGTCCTATAATTCCTCCATTCGCACATTGCTATTAAAATAAGTTGAAGCATAATAAAAATGTATAAAACGGGAAGTGGTAAAAATGGAAAATAGTAATGGTGCGAATGGCGTCTGTTATGACATAATGTCGAGAAACGGACGTTAAACGCATTATTTTATTTATTTTTTTTATTTACATTAAAATGAACAAGTTATAATACAGTATTTGAAAATAAAGATAAATGAATGAATTAGATTCAAAATACTTACATTTTATAGTGACATTATGATTTATGAACATTATTTGAACGATGTTGTTATTAGCAAGGATTTTAGACAACTGTTTCTATTTTCAAAATGAAGGAAAGTTATGGAAGCTATTGTAAGTGTATTGTTGTATTTGTATGCAAGTGTGTATACTTGTATTCAGGCGCACCAATTGTATAGATAAAGGAATAACTTTTATCTCTACAATTGGTACGCCTGAATACAAGTATACACAAACTTCAAATACTTATTACTTTTTATCCGAATACGTTCGGGAGATTGTAGATTATAATCTACAATCTCTCTGTCTATAATTATAGATGCTCGACAACTGAGGTAATTAGCAAGTGTCAAGTACGTTCAGATTAAGATAAGATACAGTAAATAAAGGACATTGTCTGATTTTGGTCCAAATATTCCTCAGAGTAAACACGAGTGGGATTCGAAAGATCTTCTCATAAATAACAGCTTTTTCTAATGCACCAAAATTCTTACTAAGGCCCGTATTCACCGAGCCTAGTTAATTATTTATCCGTTGATTTATTCCCCTCGTAAGTATTCCTCGGAATAAATAGCGATAATTTGAATGAATTGTGAATTATAGACGCTCGACAAAAGAGGTCATTATCGTCTGTAATAGCGATAATTTAATTCACCAATTTACTATTCTATCGAATGAATTGCTAGGTGAATTGAAAGTTAATTTTATTCGAAGGAATAAATTTATTCTAAGATTAGTAACTTCTATCTTTAACAGTGTTTGGTGAATACGGGCCTAAGTAAAACTGTTATACTAGTTATAGCTCAGAATACGGTTTATTACTACTGTTGAAATATGAAAAACAACCCCCGGGACGCATTTTTAAGGTATACCATCATTTTTCTGCACTATACCAACACTAGAGAGAGGGCAGCTTGGTTAGCGTGCTGACATTTGGAATAAGCTGTCGTGGGTTCGAATCCCAATATAGATGTTTGGTGATGAATAAATGAATTGTAAATTATAGACGCTCTACAACTGAGGTCATTAGCGTCTGAGATGTTTGGTGATGTCATTTACTTCAAAGTAATATGTTATTTGATGTAATTAAGACGCTAATGACCGAAGTTGGCGACGCGTCTATGTAATTTACAATATATAAATAAAAACAACATGTAGAATTGACTTGTGGGCAATATTTGGATTAAATTCCCTAGTAAAATGAGCAATGTTCTTTAAAAAACTGTAGCTAATAATTAATCTATTTAAGCGTAATTTAATCGATACCTTGATACTGCTGTCACAATATTCGTTTGCATCAGTTAAAGAGTAGCAAGTCGTGAATGGTGTATGGAAATACTGTGGCAGCCACTGATTCTGTTGAACACACGAAGATCAGATTTACCGATAACAGCCGATACATTATTACGTATGCATGACAGTGACATTGGTATTCTGAAACTAAATGTAACACGGGGTTATAGCCATTGTTCTTAAGTCTTTGTTAAAGAAACGGTCACTAAGTTTCAACCGGAGCTTTCAATTTAAACTCCCTTCGTTTAATTATGATTGATTTTTTATGTTGTTCGTAACTATAAAAATATGTATTTTCAATTTAAAATTCAGTAAAAGATCGAGTTTGTAGCGATGCTGTTGTTTGCATGATGTTTCCCATGGATCCTCTATTATAAGCACCCCGTACCCAGGTTCCAATTGGGATGAGAACTACCAAACTTGACCGCTCGGGGCGCCAACTATATAACTACCGTGATATTCTGTAGGCAGTTCATAGAGTAGTGTGTACAGAATAAGTTTATCTAAAATAATAAATCGTTGACAATGCCGATGTGCTGTGTTTATCAGTGTTCAAATAATAGAGGTTTTTTACTTCCAAAAGGTCCGGAACTGAAAGGAAGTGGTTGCATGCTATCAAAAGGAAAAAAACTTGATTACTCGCGCATTTTTTATGAAAACCAATGATAACTTAGGTGGCTATCAATCTGCTGCCATCTATTGGAGAACTTGGAGAACTGGTAAAAGTATCCATTGGATTTTCGTTTTATTATTAAAAAAATAATAATTTGAGAGTAACTATTTTGTAGACAGTGGTTTATAAATTAGGTATACTTATCTATGACCTAGACTCTAGAGAATTTGTTAGCTCCTAGGCTCAAATCTGAGAACTGGTGGAGTTTGAGAATGACTGAGCGTGTAGCAGTGTTGTTGTTTACATGGCGTTGCTATGGTTCCTCTATTACAAGTCCCCAGTTCCCGGGTTCGAACCAGAGAGCTGGTAAAAGTGTCAATTGGATTTTCAATTTATTATTAAAAAAAAAATAATGAATTGAAAATATGAATTGGTGCTAGGGTCAAATAACCTTAGCTGTTGGTGGTCTTTAAAACACAATTTAACAATTTTTGAAAACTGGTGGAAGTATCATTTTTTTTTATTTTTAACACACATATCAATAAATTAAAAGTGTAAATCGGTACTAGGCGTAAACAACCCTAGCAGTTGGTTATAAATAAATTTTATAAATACGGAATTATTTCAAAGTTTGAAATATTTTAATATCTGCTTCCCATGGAAACATTCTGCAGACGCTCATGATATAGATCCCAACATGTTTGAAGTTCTTGTTTTTTTGACTGGACATGCGCAGTGACAGAACACCTCAACTATCACAAATTGTCCGCTTGGATAAACCTTATATAATTTTTTTGAGTTGGTGTGACGGAGATCTTCAGTCATATTTATATAATATTATGTTTATGGAGTACCTATAATAAGCATAAGCAACGATGGCTGTGAGTTGTCCAGACCGTTAATGAGTGGGCGTGTTGCCGAAAGGGCGGAGCACCAGTTTGTTTGTTTGTTTATAAGACGTTTCTACCGGCTCTCTTCGAGAAAATCAATTTATCTGTGTTTTTATACTTGTCAGTGTTCCGCGAGAGATACTACTGGGCGTAGAAGAAACTTGATGCGACTCATAGACGTACACCTTAGATTATCTTTACTCGAAGCTTTGTATTTTCAATACAAATAAATGGTTTTTAAACGGTTTTATTTAGCTTGACCCCGTATATTTGTTTCAAATCTTGCGACAGCTTTTTCAACTACTTCTACTTAACCGATTCTTATGAAACTTTGCACACACATTTGAGTTCCCGTGACAATACAATGTTATGATAATTTCAACTTGGTAACGAGGGTCTGGTGATGGAATCAGGAGGTGGACAGTTGAAAGGATGAGGAGATTGCATAATGATACGGGCCAGAAATCAAACTTAAAACTAGAAAATAAAAATATAGGTAAAAAAACTAAGTTAAACGGTTTTATTTTAAATCATCAGCTGTACCAAAAACTAGAAAATAATTAGGACACAAACCAAGGGGCACTTTGTGTCGCTACGTCAGCGGAATAAGCAAGACTTTTAACAGACTAAAATAAAAAAGTGGGGCGCATAAAAATCTGTATAACGACTGTATAATTATTAAATAAGAACGGCTTGTCTAGAAAAATGTGTTTCCAAGTCCACAAACAGAAATATTTCAGATGCGCCCCACGTTTTTATTTTGGGTACAATCTTTAAGTATCTTGTAAAAAAATAAACATTTTTTTCAAATATACCTCTACAGACATTTATGAATTCTATCTTTAATTTAAATCTTAGTTTATTTTACAACTTTACTTTTTATCCCGGAAAACTGTTCCCGAGGGAGAGCATTCAAGCCACGCATCCACACTATTGTGCATACCCGTGGTGTTGGAAAGACAGGAGGTGATGAATTAATAATGCGTTCTACGTTTCCATAGTTAAGCACCCGGGCGAAGCCGGACCGGGCAGCTAGTTTACGATAAAATTATAAACTGCAGAAGTCTTGAATCGTATTCTTAAAACGTCTTGTGATTAAGAACTTCATTGGGTAAGATCCTACGTTTATTGCACATTATTAAGAATCAACTGCATCAGTGTAAGCATAAATGAAACTTATTAATGCATTATAATGTAAATATGCCTGTACATGTACGGGAACCATACGCTCTCTAGAACTTTACATCTAATAAAGATTTCATCCGATAATACACACCTGTATTTTATAAACATAATGTATGTATGGTTGTATGTATGGAGATGTGTAAGTAACTAAGTAGCCGCATTTCATGCCCAGTGGCGGGACATAGGGAAACCTATGATTTTTAGGGTTCCGTACCTCACACTGTAAGAAATGAGAAGGCCGGTTACATAGATTATCGATGGTCCATTTGTAGCTAGCGATTAATCTGGTAATAGGCACACAAAGAGACAATACCGTCGCAAACAGGTATCGCCTGCACATCGCGTAGATTCCATAAAAACACATTGCGCATGCGTGGTTACTAATTTTACATTAATTTGTTTTGTATTCATCCATTTTATATATGTAACTATACATTTTATTTTGTAATTTTTACACACTTTATTGGGATATTACACAAATTATGTAATTTTAATTTACTTTATGTAAAAATCACCAATTTGATTAACTTTACAAAGTCCAAGTTTTTATGAAGTTTTCTGTGTAAAAATAAATAATAATGTAAAATCACTTAGAAAATCGAGCGAATTCTACCTTAACTTTCAAAGTATTTTTACATCCATTTTTTGCAGTGCAGAATGAGAAAACGGAACTCTTATACTTATAGGATCATTTTGTTGTCTGTCGGTCTGCCTTCCGTCAAGACCCTTTTTCTCAGGAAAGGCTAGAAGTATCAAGTTGAAATTAATATTAAATACTAAGATCTACAACCCCATAGTCCTGTAAAAGAATTCTAGTTAGTAACTCAATTTTAAAAAAATGTATTTTTTTTTGTCAGTGACTCATTCGTCAAAACCCAATATAGGGTATTCCCCGCTGACCTAGCATCTTGAAATTTGGCACGAAAAAAGATCTCATAGCGCAAGTAAAGGAAAAAATCCAAAACTCATTAATTTCTTATTCTATGTGGAATTCGAGGTGGAATTATTACGTGCAGACAAACTTAATTTTTAAGGTTCCGACAAGACCCTTTTTCTCAGAAACGGCTAGATATATCAAGTTGAAAGTCATATCAAATACTAAGGTCTCCAACCTGTAACAAATCCAAGCTTCTACCTCAATGCCATAAAAAGATACGACCTTTAAAAAATCACGTATTTTGATACTAAGTAACTCGCTATGGACGTTATGGCGTAATGTTGACGTAGCTCCGCTTCTGAAGGCACTCACGTGGTTGTTAAAAAAGGGTATCAAAACGTACAAATCCGAAAAAAAAGGATGTGGGTCTCGGGACCCCGACAGATGTGAAACATCAAAGAAAACGTTATTGAACTCGGTGGTATTCTCTATGTAGTAGTATATATTTTTTCAAAAGCAGCAACTAACTGTTATGCTGACGTAATCCTATATACTGCACTGTAACATCGCGTGTGTTACAATGCACGCCTGAGCCAAGAGAGAGAGTGCCGCAGTGGTGGGAAGAACAGCAGCGAAGGAGCGGACCAAACATTTCGTTGCATATTTCCCCTCACGCGGCTGTTCACAGTCCGACATAAGATGTTTCACATCAAAAATCCAATTTTTCCCTACCATAGAGGTGCAGGGAAGAAAAAATAATATAGCGTAGGGCAATTTATGCTGACATAGCTCTGCTCCTCAAGGCATTGATCTGGTTGTTAAAAGATCTGAATTGGGGTCGGAGAATAGGAACCCAAGTTAGTAATACCTGACTAGCTCCTTGTAATGCATTCAAACCTTTATCATCTTTATATAAAAAGGATTTCGCTTTATGCACACGCAAGAAAAGTATTTTTTCACAGCATAAAGTTACAAAGTGATATATTTACCATTCCAGACTATTGATAATATCAAGACGTTTTCAAGAAATTATTATAAAATATTTATCGGTGCAGATATGTAAATAGAAATCGCCTCAGGTCATTTCGGAGCATTTTACACTGAACATGCAATATTTTCTTTTTTGCAGAATGCATGTGCTTGCATCGTTGCACGCACTCGGTGTACACCGAACACGTCATACTGTGCAAAGTTCAATTATTAAAAATCCATGTCCACAAGAAAAAATGGTTTATCCCGATTCTTTGGGAATCTTCCCTGTTTTTCCTGGTCAAAATTAATGCATCGCTCGGTTTTTGTGCTGTAGTTTTAGTGTTGAAGGAATAATTGTGCTGGAAACCAGGGTAAATTTGAAACCATCTACGCACTCGGTGTACACCGATCACAACAGACGCTAATGACCTCTGTTGTCGAGCGTCTATAATTCACAATTCAATTCTACACCGATCACTTCATACTGTGCAAAGTTTAATTATTAACGAAATGAAAAAAATCAATGTTCACCGAGGAAAACTAATTTATCCCGATTCTTTGGGAATCTTCCCTGTTTTTTTCTGGTCAGAATTAATTGCTCATGGATGTTTATGATGTCATTTAGTTTTAATTGATAATGTAATTAAGACGCTAATGACCTAAGTTGTCGAGCGTCTATAATCTACAATATATAAATAAAAAAAATAATGTACTTTCAGAACGCTACTGATTATTAAATCTATACACTTGCTTTGGTACTTTTTCTGAGCACCTCAGGGCGGGATTAAACTTATATATATAGAATATAATATAATAATAATAAAAAAATACATTTTTACTGTGTGTTAAATGTGTTTTACATCAACTATAGTCAATGATAAGTCCACTGAGTTTGCCGCCGTAGTTATTATAATGTCATAAAGATGGAGTGACAGTTGTCATAGTTTTTGATCATTGATATTTATCGTTTGAACTTACAGTGCCGTAAATATAGGCGCAATCGTAGGGTAAAGACACCGATTCCCGATCAACCACTTGCGATCGACTACATCTAATGTTTAAAGTAAGATAATATATTATAAATAGGTATTCCAATCATGCAATGCATCATGGGAATTGTGTCAAGTTATGGCGCCATCATTAGTATGTCACGAAAACTAAATTTTGTTTTAAAGACCACCAACAGCTAAGGTTATTTGGGCCTAGCACCAATACATATTTTCAATTCATTATTATTTTTTTTAATAATAAATTGAAAAACCAAGTGACACTTTTACCAGCTCTCGGGCTAGAACCCGGAAACTGGGGACTTGTAATAGAGGAGCCATAGCAACGCCATGTAAACAACAGCATTGCTACACTCTAGGCTATTCTCAAGCCCACGAAAACTAAACATAGTCAATGGTTAACATAACTAAACTGTGATCTATTATTGCTAAATATATTTTTTGTAATTAATTTGAACTCTGCATATTATTTTGAATCAAGAAATTAGGAATAATAGACCATAGTTCATTAGATTAGTATGTTAACCATGGCGCGGAGCCACTATTTTAGTTTTTCTAATAAACAAAACATTATAATTTTGTTTGTGTGTAACAGGGCACATGAGAAACGTGATATAGATAGATAGCCACCTAAGTTATCAATTATCATTGGTTTTCATAGAAAAACGCGCGAGAAATCAAGTAGTTTTTTTCCCTTCTGATAGCATTCAACCACTTTTGTTCAGTTTCGGATCCTTTGGAAATACATAACCTCTATGTTTTGAACATTGGTAAACACAGCACATCGGCATTGTCAACGATTTATTAATTTAAATAAACTTTTTCTGTACACACTACTATAATATAATAACTGCCTACAGCCCGAGGTGGTTACATAGCTGGCGCCCCTAGCGGTCAAGTTTGGCAGTGTCCATCTCCATTCATTCTTCCACTACAGGTGAGCGCTCGGAAACTGGTTTCTTTACCCTATGCAGTCGATATATTATACAATGTTTAAAAATAGCTACGGATTGTATTTTCCTACAAGGTGTTTGCCCCTGAAATATTTAATAAAAATAAAGGTCATATTGCTTTAGAATTATTTCTTTTCGTTTACTGATTTAACTTCCGCTCGGAAAAAATGAAAGCAAGCATGATAAAAAGGAGCGTTCATAATTGTTTCTTTATAATAATACTAGCGAAATTTTATCTCAATATAATATTTGTATAGATAAACAACTCTATAACAATCATTTCTAACATATACTTTTCTACATATTGTCACTCCGTCGAATTTCGACTGTACCTAGTTTATTAATAAAGATGAATTTTACGCAATGTAGAGTTAAACTTTATGAATGCATAGGAAACAAGCCGTGAGGTGGGTCGTTTATTAGGACTAAAGTGCGACCCTTGAGGTCCACACGACGAACTTCCCAGTTTGATAAATATTTAATAATAATAATTAAATTAGATATTACACAGAAAAGTAATCATTTTAATCATTAAAACATAATTATTGTTTATTTTTAACAATAATAAAAAAAAAAAAAACGGCTGAACCGATTTTTATAAAATTTATGTCGGATCAAAATGACGTTAGCACGCCTCGATTGACACCCTTACGAAGTCGATTAATTTTTTATTCGCGAGATATTGTGTAAAATCTACTTTTTTGGAGTCTATTTGGTTAAGAAAAAAGAACGGCTGAACCGATTTTGAAAACATTTTCTTTCAGATCATATTTACGTTAATACGCGTCGATTGGCACCCTAACGTAGTCGATATCATTTTTCATTCTCGAGATTTCGTCTTAGAAAGAAAAGGACACATACGTACGAACGTACACACACACATACACACACAGAGACATATTTCTAAAAATAGTGTAGTGACCTTGAAACATAAAAATTTGTTATACATTTTGATTTCGATTTTCGGACCCATTACAATAACTTCCAATGGAAGTAAAAAATATGTAAAATGTGACATAAGCGATTGTGCCTCTTTGTCACAGATTTATCCGTATGTTTTTACATCACTAAAACAATTCGAGAATATTTTTATTGGCTAGAAAAAAAGACAGCACGAATATTTTAGCCGGGTACTAATTGCTCGTTAGTTATTAAATACACAAAAATATGTCCTCTCTTTCTCTCTCTCTCCACACCTTATTAACATAGCAAAGCTGCATATTATTTTGAAGTATCTCATTATGCATCTGAATTAATTATTACTAAAATTATGTTCATATTATAACATACAAATAGAAATTATGCATATAAATTGATAATTATTAGATATATTCCAAGCATGATGTTTGTATTACCTATACAAAACATATTATATAATGGTTGAATAAAAACGGTACAGTACAACAAAAACTACTTCAGTCTATAATAGGTACATATACCGGGTGCTGATTTGTTTTGCGGGTAATAGGGATTTTACATGTAAAATCATGAAAAAATTTTTTTTCGTTGGAAAGCAGCCAATTATATAATTGATTCGAAACATATTGGAAAAAATCATTTTACCAACCATAGTCACAGTCAGGACTCTAACCTAAACCTTTCCACTTTCGCGGCGGAATGAGCTTACATTTACTCAACCGTGACAAGATTAGTGATGGGCGATTACGAGATATTTTAGTCGATTGTCTCGATTGTTCAAACATCTCGATGACTCTCGATGGTTTTCACTTGGACTCGATTGTTGTTGTTTCATATTTCACCGAGACCAAGTTGCATAGTACTGAATCGTACAGACGACGTACACTGTCGAGAGCCACATAATATATAATCGTTCATCACTCAACAACTGTGGTCGAGTGAATAGATGGTCGATTGTGCAGTAATCGAATGCTCTGAGACCGACTGAACAGTGTGAACAGTGAATCAACGATGAACGAGTAGCGTAAACGTCAGACTTCATTCGACCAGCATATAACCTTGAATCGCGATTATATGTATTCTCATTCGCTGGCAAATAATCGACTTGAGCAATCGAACATTTCGATTGTAAAATCAAACTCCGAGTCGATTGTGGACTCGATTGTTATTATGAACGATTGCGATTGTTTCGATTGTAAAAACATCTCGTATTCGCCCAACGCTAGACAAGATTACTAATCTAACATTCCCCTTATATGCTTCGGAATCAATTGATTTTCACTACATGCGAGAGTTAATTTATTATAGCTAGATAGTAGGTGTGAATCTTTGTTCTAGCGAGAGCTCATCATGAAAGTGAAAGTTATTTCAAACACCCTTAAATGTATGCTCATTCCGCCGCGAAAGTGGAATGGTTCAGGTTAGAGTCCTGACTGTGACTATGGTTGGTAAAATGATTTTTTCCAATATGTTTCGAATCAATTATATATTTGGCTGCTTTCCAACGAAAAAAAATTTTCATTTACAATTCAGCCGTATAAATCATTAACTTATCTATGTAAAACCATGTTTATGAATTTTCCTGCTTTCCTATATATTTTGGTGAAAAAACACAAATACAACATTTGTTCATAATTAAAAACTCTACCTGACAGTTTACAAACTACCAATATGCAGTTTTTAATTACAAAATAATTATTAAGAAGCTGTGATTAAGTTTAAATTTAAAATATTTTATCCGAATAGCCATAACTTAAATAAAATCATGGCTATTCGGATAAAATATTTTTAATTTAAACTTAATCACAGTTCCTTAATAATTATTTTGTAATTAAAAGCTGCATATTGGTAATTTGCAAACTGTCAGGTAGAGTTTTTAATTATGAACAAATTTTGTATTTGTTTTTTTTTCACCAAAATATATAGGGAAGCAGGAAAATTCATAAACATGATTTTACATGTAAATCGTAGGCGGTTATTAACGTGCAAACTACGTATTGTAAAGCCACTAAAAAGTAAATAATAAAAAAACTCGGGTCGCAGTGCCAAACCCTGCCGACAATATAGTGTATTTGCTAATACAGGCATTGTGGCATTATTATGTGAACATAAGTTTGTTTTTTGACAAAATAAAAAATTTAACCCCTTAATACATCCCTTAAAATAATTAAATTTTTCTAAATTTCAATATTAGACATGGATTTTATCATCTGCACTAAATTAAATACACCCTTCCATAAGTAAATCCATATCAACAAACTAGTGTTTTCATAAAATTTGAAAGTCCGGTCCTGTCGGGCCGATTTTATTAAAATTTTAGCAGCACATTTTGATCTTTACTGAAGAGTTAAATTTCAATTTTGAAACGATTCTGACAAATTTTTCGGTATTTTTGGGCCCAAAAACTTTTTGGAACCCCTAAATACAACCCTGAAAATGGTCCGATCGGGCCCATTTTAAATAGGCTTCGTGCGGTGATGGGTTCCAATGTGTGTACCAAATTTCGTTTAAATCGATTAAGTCTGTCGAGAGTTATCGTGTACACACATATATATATAAATATATATATAAATATATATATATATATATACATACATATATACATAAACATTTTCAAAAATGGTGGCAAACTGTTCAGGAGGCTATGAAACGTCGAGAAATTTTGGTCCGACCCCTAGGTCCCACCATCCGACCGACGCCAATAGTGTATGTGCCATATGGCAAATACACTAAAAACTTTTTAACAAAAAAAAACCTTTAAAAATGCCTCTATAAAAAGAAAAAAATAATAAAATTTTGAGGTCGGCGCTAATTTTTTACTGTCATCTTTCAGCGCGTTAATAAATTCTTCTATATACTAGACCTCAGCTGTATTCATTTCTTCTTACCCCCATCACTAGATACTTCTGTCGCGCTTTGGCTTGAGAATAGCCGAGCGTGTAGCAGTGCTGTTGTTTACATGGCGTTGCTATGGTTTCTCTATTACAAGTCCCCGGTTCCCGGGTCCTAGCCCGAGAGCTGGTAAAAGTGCCAATTGGATTTTCAATTTATTATTAAAAAAAAAATAATCAATTGAAAATATAAATTGTCAATTGGTGGTCTTTAAAACACAATTTCAATTTCTGTCGCGCTTTATCAACATCCGATCGGAATCACTGTTACCTACCGCGTCTATAAAAGTTTCACGTCAAAAACAGATTCATAGCCTCACGGTTTGACTTTTGAATAGATATAGTGATACGTTACACTTATGAAAGCTGACGTATAACGGTATACTCATTTATTTGTAGTCTGAAAATCCGTATCTATTCACTGCTGAAAGTGCTGAAACTATTATAATGACAAGCAAACACATAAAAAAACTTCGTATACAGTGTGTCCACAAATTCATTTTCAACATAATATAGAGATCTCCGCGTTATTATGAGAGATAGAGATTTACTTAATGAGATAAAGTATTGCTTAGGTAAAGTTGTATCAAATCACATAAATTAAGTTTAGATATTTTGCGCAGTTTGGGCGCTATAACAAAGAAATGAATTTTCGATTTTTTTATTTTAACAGATCTTCACGTTTTGAGACCCTAGCAATCGTTTAAGATCATTTTCTCACTGATGTGTGTGTGTGATGTTATAATATGAAAAAAATGTAAATATTTTTTTTCTCTAAAATGTATAGTTTTTGAGAAAAAAAATATTTTACCTTATTATTATTAATATTAATATTAATTATTATTAAAAAAAAATTGTATGTAAATCAAGGTAACCATGATTTTTGCTATATTACTAGCCACCAGTAGAAGAGAGCCATGCTTTTTTTCAAAGAATAAAAAAAGAGTGTTTATTTTTTGCAAATATTTACTAGGTGGGAAGTATAGGACTGGTCATCAGTCGAATTTTTTAATACCAATTTCTTGGTGTAATCAGATTTTTGAATAATGTCAAAAATAAAATATTCGAAAATTCACTTTTTTATTATAGCGCCTAAACTACGCAAAATATCTATACTTTATTTATGTGATTTGATACAACTTTACCTATAAAGAATACTTCATCTCATTTAACCAAATCTCTATCTCTCATAATAACGGAGATCCTCATGTTGAGAATGAGTTTGTGGACACACTGTATAGATATAATATATAATGTGTACACATGTAAAATGTAACACTTTTTATTTAAATTTAAAAAAAGGAAAATCATAGACGTTAGAATTATATGGATGCAATCATTGTGCAGATATACGGTACGATATACTTTAAACAGAAACAAAAAGAAATGTTTGTTCAAAACAGTGTCACTTGTATAGTAGACAGATAATACATGTGCACGATGTACCGGGTGTTTCGTACAGCTGCTATCTAATTATATAAAACAGGTCCGTTACCATGACTGACTGACAGACAACGCCCAGGTCAAACCGCTGAAGATATAAACTTGAAATTTGGATAGTAGGTTCCTTTTGTGACGTAGGCACCCACTAAGAGATTATTTTTGAAAATTCATCAATTAAGGGGGTTAAAAATGGGATCAAAGTTTGTATGGAAGTTCGTCATTTTTGAAGTTAGAAGCATGACATTTTGCACAGGAGTTCCTTATATAACGTAGGTAAGCAATAAGAAAGTATTTTTGAAAATTCATCCCCTAAGGGGGTTCAATAGAGGATGAAAGTTTGTATGGAAGTTCGTCATTTTTGAAGCTATAGAAGCTTGAAATTTTGCACAGGAGTTCCTTATATATCGTAAATGAGTAATAAGAAAGGGTTTTTGAAAATTCATCCCTTAAGGGGGTTAAATAGGGAATGAAAATTTGTATGGAAGTTCGTCATTTTTGAGGCTAGAAGCTTGAAATTTTGCACAGGAGTTCCTTATATAACGTAGGTCAGCAAAAATGTATTAATAAAAGTCGAGTGAACGAGCGAAGCGAGTGAGTAATATATTAATAATATTCAAGCGAACGAGCGAAGCGAGTGAATAATGTATTAATAAAATTCGAGCGAACGAGCGAAGCGAGTGAGTTATGTATTAATAAAATTCGAGCGAATAAACACCACCAGCCCGGCTTCGCTTCCCAGGAGGAGAATTTCTCGAGGGGGGGGATAATAAATCAAATCGAAATATACGTGGGCGAAGCCACGGCTGACGGCTAGTATATATTTATAAATTAAAAAACTTTTTGCGTCAGCGGAATAAGTAATAAAAACATGGGGCGCATTTGAAATATGTCTGTTGGTGGGCTTGCAAATACATTTTTCTAGATAAGCCGTTCTTATTTAATAATTATACAATCGTTATATGCAGATCTTTATGCGTCCCATGTTTTTATTACTTATTCCGCTGACGCAGTGACACGAAGTGCTATGTGGTTTGTCTTAATTATTTTCTAGTTTTTGGTACAGCTGATGATTTAAAATAAAACCGTTTAACATAAATGTTTTTTTACCTATTTTTATTTTCTAGTTTTTAGTTTGATTTCTGGCCCGTATCATTATGCAAACTCCTCATTCTTTCAACCATGTCCACCTCCTGATTCCATCATCAGAGCCTCGTTACCAAGTGTTCCTGCATGTATACAAACTGTAATTATATGATCAAAATCAAAATCATTGTCAAATCAAATTGTTTGACAATACGTTCTGCAACCCAGCAAAAAAGTTTCACGGCAACATCCTGTATATCCTTATATGCCAACTGAAGCTAAAACCATATCTGTACTTCATGAATATAAAATAATATACGGCGACAGTAAATTTGTAAGACACAAAACGAAAAAAAGAAAACTGTTTTTTTATGCATATCGACACACCGAGTTCGCTAGTGCTTTTTTACACAACGTATAGATTTTAATTGGGATATTGAAATCGAGTCACTATTTATAGACCGAGAGCTAGTGACAATTTTTTGGTGTTATTTATTCAAGGCCTTATTTTTGTGAAGATGTTGAGGGAGGCATATTAAAGTGCCCTAAGTAAGGGATTTTGCTAGATAGCGGTATGGGAGGGATGCAGACCGTCCCCAACATGTAACAAAAAAAATGGCCACAATTATTATTGCTTCAAGGCTGAAATTGTTTGTAAAGCTTGTTGGTGACCCAATAATGCCAATATAATATTTGCAGATCGATTGGTCAGTATTAAAGGGGTGGCAGATCACCCGAAACGTGTCATGTACTCGACGAAATTTATATATTATTAGTTCAAGGTTCAAATTTTAATATGTTGTTACGGTGACTGTTTTAACCATATATTTCAAATTGCAGAATAAAATGTCGGTATAAACCCTCTCTCTTAGAGGGAAACTTGCTCGCCTAGGTGTTTATATCGTTCTGTAAGGGGGTTAATACCAAAAATTTGTTCTGCAAATTGAAATATATGCTTAAAACAGTCGCCGGAACAACATATTAAAATTTGAACCTTGAAGTAATAATATAAATTTCGTCGGGTACATGACACGTTTAGGGTGATCTGCCACCCCTTTAATACTGATCAATCGATCTGCAAATATTATAATGGCATTATTGGGTTACCGACAAGCTATAAAAACAATTTCAGCCTTGAAGCAATAATAATTGTGATCATTTTTTTGTTACATATTGCGGAGGCGGTCTGCATCCCTCCCATACCGCTATCTAGCAAAATCCCTTACACAGGGCACTTTAATATGTCTCCCTCAACATCTTCACAAAAATAAGGCCTTGAATAAATAACACCAACAAATTGTCACTAGCTCTCGGCCTATTAGTTTAGTATCTTTTTAACATGCTGTCATTAATTTCATGGTATTTTTAGTGCAATTTGTGCACTAATAAATAATTTCTTTTAAAATCAGTGAACGGCCAATTTTATGCTGGTCAATAAAACTTGACAAGAACATAATTTTGTCCATAGCTGTAATAATTAATTAATTATGGCAAAGAATAGTCTTTTAAAGTGTCACAATTTGTCAGGGACCGGGGTAATAATTATGATCGTAATTGATATTCTGCAAAACCGCTCTAAACCAGTGTTTACCAAACTGTGGGAAATGGAGGGATAGCTGACAGATAAAGCGTTCATTGTGGGAGACATGGGAACTGAACGACATCAACCATTGATAAATGAATGAATTTTATTTGATACATTTTTAGAGTTTTGGGTCTCCAAGTCACTATATGAATATTATGAAGTATTAGAAATACCTTGTATTATGTCCGTCTTGTGACTTCTTGTGATTTAACACTACGCGTTTCAGCAATGAGTTGCCATCTTCAGGTGTGGTTAATTATTTTTTAAAATTTACACATTGAGTATTCGTAACACTATATAATATTATGATGCTAAGCACTGTGTATTATGTCGTGGTTTGTGAAGCATAATATTAGGTATATAATGTTACGAATACTCAATGTGTGAATTTTATTTCATTAATTTAATGCAATTTTAATAACAAATTCTGATCACTGCTGTATTGTACATTAAATTTATTCTACAGTATGTTAACGGTTAACCCGAACATAGGGCAAATAACATTGAGAACATTTACAATTTTGTAGTAGGCTATGGGCTTTAAGATCTAATGTAAATATGTAGTAGACGCTTTATTTTTTTTTATTTAGCAGGTTCCGAGTCACTCTTAATAGTCAACCGTTGTTATGGAAAATTGTTTAAAAAATACACTGTACTATTTTTTCCATATATGTAATACTCCTATATTGCTAGTCGGGGTCTGGAGTCGGGCGAAAAGATATGTACCTATATTTTTTTGTCGATAGACTGATACGGTTTTGGCTTGAAACTTAAAGGTGAAAAGTTGAAGTTTGAGAAACACAGCTCTAAACCGTGCAACATAAAGAAATCAAATTAATTTTGCTATAAACTTGTATTTTCATACATTATTTTATAGCGAGTGTTAGAAGACGAGTTCATAGAAAATGTAGTTATTTTGCAAGAGAAAAAAATAATAAAAATTAACTATAAATTACAACGAATTTATGGCTGAACTTTACAATATCGATATAAATAATTAATTATATTCAATAATAAATTAATCAATTTAAACATAAATTTAAAAAACTCGGGTCGCAGTGCCAAACCCTGCCGACAATATAGTGTATTTGATAATACAGGCCTTGTGGCTTTAATACGTGAACTTAAGTTTGTTTTTGGATAAAATAAAAAAATTAACCCCTTAATACATCCCTTAAAATAATATTTTTTTTCTTAATTTCAATATTATTATCAATGCAACCTCTCTACCAAATTAATGTCCGGATCTGTCGGGCCGATTTTATTAAAATTTTAGCAGTACATTTTAATCTTTACTTAAGGGTTACATTTCAATTTTGAAACAATTCTGTAAATTTTTTCGTTATTTTTGGGCCCAAAAACATTGTTCAACCCCTAAAAACCCCTAAAAAATTTTAGTTACCATTTTTGCCACTAGGTTCCAGGAATGGATTTTATCTATAAATACCACAGGTTTAGTACTTTATTTTGTTTATGTTTTCAGTTCCATAAAATTACACAAATCATTCAATAAAGGCGCTCATAAGACGGTCGTTGTCACCCGTAAGGCAAGACCACCCCCTGATATTACGTAGAATAATTATTATGAAATCAGTCAACTTCAAGGCGGTTTAAAAATAGCACAAATCGAAATCTTTAAAATATTTTTCAATGAGCAAAGCAAATTTCTGTATTTCTGTTATTACTATAGCTTTATTTCTGTTATTAATATAGCTTTAATTTTCTTTTGCAGAATATTGCACGAACACTGATGACAACTTTTCAAAAGTCGGCGCCTGTTACCGTAAGTATTTTTTTTGAACAAATTTGATTTACAAATCTCTAATACGTGCTTCATCCAAGTTTCAGTCGTTTATAACATTATGCAAAAAGCCAAGTGGTCTTATTTCATTCTGAACAAACGAAATGTGTTAAAGGAGAAAAAAAAATATGCTGGACATACATGTTGCATACATTACAATACGATGTATAAAAACGGTTTTAAGTGCAACGTGATTCAGCTCATATTAAAAACACACCGCAGTGTGCATATAAATGTCCGTATAAAATTCGAACGTAATTCTCTGCAGACGATGGTAGAGAAATTTTTTTGGATTTATTGTATGTGCTGATCGAACGGTCGAAATTTTGTTTCCGATGATTTAACATATTTTTTGGCATACCCACTATAAAATAGCTGCTTTACAAGAATAGAATATTTTTTCTCCTACCTAGGCCGAAAGTTCGTACTTTCGTCCCTGCTAAGCGGAAACAAAGTCGCTCTTTATTCCCGTGGTACGGACAAGTGCGCGTGCGCAATAGTACTTATGCCGGCTCTCACGCACCTACTTCTGTCTCCTACACATTAAAATTATTTCCTTTAAAATTATTTTTTAATAATTTTAATAATAAAATAAAAATAATAATTTTAATAATTTTTTTTTTCAATTTTCCCTTGTGACATAATGTACTATATTCTTTGCCATACCCACTACAAAATAGCTACTTTCGATGTATGTATAGCGGCCATTAATGACCCATTTAACAGACAGGTGTGCGGAAAATGGTTTACTTTCTATACTAGCGCAGAAAAAAACGGTTGCCATAGAAACTTCTGTTTATTCGCTCTATACGCCTGCGTACGCCTGTCATTACTTACTTGCACGAACTTCGCGGCACACTGGAAGGAAAGATGGCGACGCAAATGATCTGTCAGAATTTTTTGAAAATGACGTGAAAAGTAGGTATTTTGTAGTGGATATGGCAAAAAATACCATATACCTATGTGTCGTACGTTATGATATTACAGCTCGTGTGACTGTAAAAACTCGCTATCGCTCGTTTTTACATATCATCACTCGCCATAATATGCTCCATTAGGTATCTAGACATACAATTTTCTGTTTTGTACATAGGTTACGTATAGAAAATCGTCATTACAAAAAAGGTTACACGAAATCTTTAATATTATTATAGTGACTTTGATTACACAGCAAGTCTTTTAATTTTTTTTTTTTTTTGAAAATACAAAGCGGTTGGTTTTTTATTTCGGATGGTATTCTATTAAGAAATTTTGATAATCGAATTTATTACTCCTTTCTGGACAACAGTTAGACCGGATTTGCTGTTGTTTCCTGCAGTTCTGTTTATGTCTCGTGTATTGTGCATGTGGTCAAAAGAATATATAATTTTTGATCCATTTTTTCTAAAATTTATTAAATTATGATTAGAATGCGCCTTTAAAAATTAGAGTCCGAATAAAACCGTCAAAAAGTCGACGGTTTTTTTCAACGTACATTTTAAATCATCAATTTGGCATTACTCATCTGAGGGTGACATAACAGCTTTGGATTTTGGCGAGTGCAGTCAGCACATTTATAAAAATAATATCTGATGTTACAGCGATGTAACAAATAAAAGTATAAAAAAAAGGATTTTTATATGAATGTTTGGGTACGAAATGTGTAAACTGCGCGCTTTACCCTACACAATTCTTTCGGCTTCTGATTATACAGGTCCGTAATGGTTTATTTATTTATTTATTTATTGTAGATTATAGACGCGTCGACAACTTAGGTCATTAGCGTCTTAAATTACATTAAATAACAACTAACTTAAAACTAAATAACATCAAAAACATCCATGAGCGCAGGTGGGATTCGAACCCACGACAGTCCAGTCTAGAGGCTGGTACCAAGTACGCTATCCACTAGGCTACACTGGCCTCTCCGTAATGGTAAAAGGTCATGACTTTGAAGGACATTTTGTTTTATTTTAATAATGAGAAAAACTCATAAATCGTAGGAAATGAAAAATATTTAATTTTTAAAGAGGACAGTGTGGTCCAGTGGTTAGCGTCGCGGCCTCTGGATCAGACTGTCGTTGGTTCGAATCCCGCCTCCGCTCATGGATATTTTGTGATGTCATGAAGTTTAAAGTGAGTTGTTTTTTAATGTTATCAAGACGCTAATGACCTAAGTTGTCGACGCGTCTATAATTTACAATAAATAAATTAATAAATTTAATTTTTATGTGCATAATTAATTGGTAGGTAACGGCACTGCACTGGCTTTTTCGCTCAAAGAGGGCAGTATAGCCTAGTGGTTAGCATGCTTGGTGCCGCAACCTCTATATAAGACTGGACTGCTGTGGGTTCGAATCCCACCTGCGCTCATGGATGTTTTGTGATGTTATTTAGTTTTAAGTTATTTGTTATTTAGTGTAGTTGAAAGACGCTAATGACCTTAGATGTCGACGCGTCTATAATCTACAATAAATAAATAAAATTTCTCGCTCAATTTCATCAACCACAAATTCTCAATCATCATTAAACTATCCTTTCTGGATTTTTCCGGGACAAATGAATGGTGGCATATATATATTTTGTAGGGTCATCTATGAAATATCATTTTATTATGACATATTTATTTTTTATTATTTATTACTAGCGGTCCCGTCCGGTTCGCCCGGGTGCTAAGAATTTATGATTTATCATCCCCCTCGCGGGAAATTCTTCCCTTGCGAAGTGAAGTCGGGCTGGTGATAGTATCACTTATCGACCAGTGAAAAAAAAATTTGAAATCGGTTCAGTAGTTTCTGAGATCACTTTTTTCACTCGGGCGAAGACGGACCGGCCAATTATTATAATTCAGAAACCTTCGCAGGCGTACGCACAACAACTCACCAAAATTTCATCGCAATCGGACGAATATAGAAACGCATAGAAATATGAACAAAATTGTTTGAGTCGCTTTCGAGAACATCGCAATTTTCGATTTCCGTTAAAACCATCCTTATTTGGGGTGCAGAGGAAAAATTAAAAACCACTGGGAATACCCTAAAAACTCTATGTTTAAAATTTTGTTTTGATATGCTGAACGGTCAACCCTACACATATGGACGGAACAGAAAAAAAACAAACGGTCATTATTTAAATTAAAACAAGCCGTGAGGTGGGTCGTTTATTAGGACTAAAGTGCGACCCTTGAGGTCCACACGACGAACTTCCCAGTTTGATAAATATTTAATAATAATAATAAAATTAGGTATTACACAGAAAAGTAATCATTTTAATCATTAAAACATAATTATTATTTATTTTTAACAATAAATAAAAAAAAAAAAACGGCTGAACCGATTTTTATAAAATTTATGTCGGATTAAAATGACGTTAACACGCCTCGATTGACATCCTTACGAAGTCGATATAATTTTTTATTCGCGAGATATTGTATAAAATCTACTTTTTTGGAGGTTATTTGGTTAAGAAAAAAGAACGGCTGAACCGATTTTGAAAAAATTTCTTTCAGATCATATTTACGTTAATACGCGTCGATTGGCACCCCAACGTAGTCGATATCATTTTTCATTCTCGAGATTTCGTCTTAGAAAGAAATGGACACATACATACGTACGTACGTACACACACACACACATACACACAGACATCTTTCTAAAAGTAGTGTAAAAATAGTGTAGTGACCTTGAAACATAAAAATTTTTTTTCCTTTTTGATTTCGATTTTCGGACCCATTACAATAACTTCCAATGGGAAGTTAAAAATTGTGTGTCAAAAACAGCCACTATACAAAATTAAAAATGGTAAAACAGTTCAAAATTAATAATATTTTTAATTGATAAAATAAACAACCAGTTTATTGTTGCAATAAGTGTTATAAACATTAAAAATTATTGCATATGCAGAATACTGCATTTTTATTTGTCTGAAAACGTTCGTAAAAACAAATTGGTCATTTAATTTAAATTAAAAAAGAAAATTGTTTTTATATCGCCTCAAAATCATGTTAGATATATAAAATTGTAACAGGACCTCTGTCTGTGTTTGTACTATACTCTATCCCAAGAACCGATTATAGCAATAAAACTGCGTCTGATTGGTCGCTTGAAATTAAACACAGCATAACAACCAATCAGATCCTAGCCAGACAGCAGCAGAGCGTGATTGTGCCGTTCACGTGATAACTATATCTGTTAGTGAAAAAATCTATAGTTTGGCTATTTTCAAGGTCTGGTTTTTCTATACTTTCGAACATTGATCTGATTGGTTGCTTGAAACTCAACACAGCAGAATAACCAATCAGATCCTAGCCACAGCAGCAGAGCATGATTGTGCCGTTCACGTGATAACTATACTATCTGTTGGTGGAAAAATCTATATAGTTTGGCTATTTTCAAGGTCTGACTTTTCTATACTTTCGAGCATTGATCTGATTGGTCGCTTGAAACTCAACACAGCAGAATAACCAATCAGATCCTAGCCAGACAGCAGCAGAGCATGATTGTACCGTTCACTTAATAACTATATCTGTTAGTGAAAAAATCTATAGTTCGGCTATTTTCAAGGTCTGACTTTTTTATACTTTCGAGCATTGATCTGATTGGTCACTTGAAACTCAACACAGCAGAACAACAAATACACTTTGTGCAGCCAAGCTATTCACTTGATGATCAAATCTGTTGGTGGGATATAGTATCACCGAGAACGGCACACATTTTAGACGCTAATGACCTTGGTTGTCGAGCGTCTGTAATCTACAATTATCTCACTCTCGTTTTGCATTATAAATCTAAATATATTTAAACGTTTATTACTTTAACGTTTATACCTAGATAACATTATGATGGTTAATTTCAAACTATATATAACCATAATATTATAATTTATAAACATTTACCATCGCAGGTCTTGACATCCATCAAGTTTTTTATGTCACCATAACTTTTAATTAGTATTCAGTATTCTATTAGTGTAATGATTACTTTTATTTCATTTTTAGTACCAGAGGACTAGTAATGATCAACGTGGCTGTCCTTTGGAGCAAGCTGTCGTGGGTGCGAATCCCACCGCGCTCTCATTGATGTCATTTAGTTTTAATTGCTGATGTTATTTGATGTAATTAAGATGTTAATGACCTAAGTTGTCGAACGTCTATAATCTATAATCAAAAAAATTACTACGTACCATATATCCTGAAAAAATATTCAGTACGCTGGTTGGAATGGTAAAAAATAAAAATTAGGTACGAAAAAAGAGTGTGTGTGTACTATGTACGCACGTCAGAAATTATACTTCTTTTACGTAACAAAACAAAAATAACTCCAAAAATTTTATCCCACGTGCCAGTACTAAACGTTTGTAAAAAAGACGATAAAATAATAAAATAAAGATATTAAAAAAATTATTTTAATTTAATAAATTATTAATTTATTAAATATATTCATTTATTATATTTATATCTAATTATTTATTAAAAAAAAGCATGTTTGTGTTGAGATTTGAACCCGGGACCTATTGCGTATGACGCGACGACGCTACCGTTTAGCCATGGTACGTCTTTCATAGCTGTGCTATATAATAGGCTATTATAATCATGAAAAATAATAGTAAAAACAGTACAGATATTGTAGTACGAACTCATATTTAACGAAAGCGGCATAAACGAGCGTTTGTATAGAAATTACTTTTATTAATGTTATTCAAAACTGAAAACGCTCTTGTCACATTTTGACTGGTGTAACGACTCTAGTTACTAACGACTAACTTCATCATGTTACTTTCGACTAGTTTCATGGTGTTAAATCGTAAAAATTTGTTATGGCTTCGGAAGTTTGTACCCAAAATGGATCCAATGAAATGCAAGTTATCCGGTGGTAAACGAACTATAGGTATCTACGTGTAAATACTCACAAATACACATAAAAACCCGTCATATTTACGATGTTTATTCTTTCTTTCTTCCTTTCTCAATATAATGTTTGTAAAATATTGTTAATTGCTCCCATATCGTTATAGTATACGTATGGTGTCTACCTTAAAATTCACATAAAACACCTGTGTACATACAGTCTGGTTCAAAAAAAGTGTGAGTCCCTCGTAAGGTAAGCTGGGGCAAGTGCAGTTCCTGCCATTATTATTTGACATACTTGCGTATATATTGCATTGTCAACTGTGAATTAGACATCTAACATATTATTCTTCCATTTATTCAAAATGTTATAATTATAACATTTTGTATCGTTACACCAAAGGTTCCACCACTTTTTATAGTTTATTCTCTGGTTTTTATTTATTGTAAATTATAGACGCTTCGACAGCTTAGGTCATTAGCGAATGAAATTTGACAGTTGTGTCTTGTCAATGGGTGAAGGGGAAGGGAAAGACTGATTCAATTGACAACGTACGTTTAACGCAGATTCTAGTTAAAAGGAGATAGTTGCGACTCCGCCACGCCTTCCTTTCCTAATCTATTGGGAGGCAATAAAGATTTTGAATAATAATAAAACACGAAGTTTTTTAAATTTACACTATATCTTTAATTTTATGACAATTGTTTCGTCAACACAGTGACTTCTTCAGAAAATATCTTATACTAAAAATCGCTTACGAATAGTCGAGACAGTAGGGATGCAGGGATGCTTGTTGTTTACATCGCGTTTCCATGGCTTGTCTATTACAAGTCCCCAATTTCGAGGTTCTAAACTGAGAATCGGTGAAAAAATTGATTGATTCAATTTATTATTATTAATCCAGTGGACCCAGCATGGTATCAAAGATTGAATTTTGGAATGTTTGAGACAATATCTAAAAACACAATACCGTTTGAATCATTTCCCGATTTTTAACTTTGTCCAGACGCTAATGACCTAAGTTGTCGAGCGTCTGTAATCTACAATATCTTTTCCATTCGAAATGTTAAAACAACACGATATTTTGGAACAATCTGTACATAAATAAACGTTGAATAATTTAGAATTCTTGAAAGCTCATTACACTGTACCTTTCATATTTATTAAAATTAAATTTTTATTCATAAATAAAGTCCGATTCACACTTACGAAAGGCATCGATCGGATCAGTACAATACCGGCCCGATGTAGGTAATGCACTCACATTCTTATAGTTATCCTAAAAATTCTATTCTTACCGCGTCGGGCTAAACGAATCGACTAATTAAATTAAATCAAATTAAATAATTCACGAATTTCAACAAGAAAATTTCAAAATTTCTCAGTGCAATAATTTCCAAAACGAAAGAAATATATGGGCTAGTGGTGTAAAAATACGGTATTAAACCCATGGTATATAAAACCCTATTTTTTCAGTATAAAACGGTTTTTTATTCACACTACGGTTACGGTGCATTTTTCGGTGTTGCCAACTGCACAATCGGAAAAGTTCTTATGTTCTCATTTTGGTATTAAACCGTTTTAAACGGTGTTAAACATTTTATACGTGCTTAATAAAATAGCAAAATACACAGTAAATATACACCTAGTATAAAATTGGGGTATATTATTTTTTTACATACCGTTTTATACAAACGTTTTATACCAGAGTATTATACGCATTTACATCACTAATATGGGCATATACACTCATGTTTAAAAAATGCAGTCTATTAATGCAAATAAACTAAAATCAACCAAATTTGTAGTTATCAATTTTTAACGCGAGATGTACAGTTTATAGGTAATTAGTACCTATATAGAAATAGCAATTTTCAGAATTTTTGTCTGCTTGTTTGCCAGATTTTTTTGTTCCAGGCTAACTCAAAGACTACTAAACTGCTGCACACTATACTTTAAAAAAACTATTAAATCGATTTTAATCACATTTTAATCACATTTAAATAGAACAAATTATATATCATCGCTCATTTATTAAAGGGGGATGAGCAGTACGCAAAAAACCGACTTGCACGCGAGCGAAGCCACGGGTAAAGGCTAGTAATAAGTCTTAGTACTAATTAGACATTAATTTTCTATAAACAAGTTCCGAAACTTCTCAATGTAATAATTTCACAATATTTCCAAAGCGAGTGCATGTAGGCGCGATAACTATATTACATATATTGATACGTTGGTGTCGCGCCTAAAAAAATACGCTGCATATTTAACTGTACATCTTCACTAATTACATAGATTTTAAAATAAAACAGCGGCATTTCACAATATTTATGACAAATTCAAAGGCATGAAAACAAATAACAGTAAAAAAGTGTACCCCATACTAAAATGTCAATTTTATACATATTTACATGTATCATTGAAAAAAGCACTGCGATTCCTATCATTCCAATCCAACAGTTGATAAATCTGAGTGTCAAATCTACACTGTTAATAATCGGGACGACTAACAAACAACCGGCGGGTAGAAAGAGAAAGACTGCTACTTTATGTGCTCCGTTTTTTCAATAAAATCTACAGTCGATACTTTAAATTGTAAAATGAACAATACTTCTAAAACATAGGCGCGTGGAAAGAGTAATATTTCAGTCATATGCATAGTGGTCGTCGTTTGCACCTTGCCCAGTGACCTTGTGATTTGCTGTGGCGGCGAGACTGTTAGTTTCTAGTACAGCGTTGCCGCTACAAGACGCGTGGAAAGTGTCATATTTCAGTTAAATGCATAGTGGTTGTCGTTTGCACTGTGCCCAGTGGCCTTGCGATTTGCTGTGGCGGCGAGACTGTTAGTTTCTAGTACAGCGTTGCCGCTACAAGACGCGTGGAAAGTGTCATATTTCAGGTAAATGCATAGTGGTTGTCGTTTGCACTGTGCCCAGTGGCCTTGTGACTTGCTGTGGCGGCGAAACTATTTCCAGTACAGCGTTGCCGCTACAGGACGCGTGGAAAGAGTCATATTTCAGTTATATTCATAGTGGTTGTCGTTTGCACCTAATTGCCCAGTAGCTTTGTAAATTGCTGTAGTGGCGAAACTGTTTCTTGTACAGAGCTGCCGCCACACGGCTGATTCTACAAAAATTGGAATTAATTCAATTCAAATTGTATTACAGGCACCTATGGAAGAAAAATGGGTATGTCTGTATCGCTGGTATAGACAGATGACGTGCATACCGTTAAACACGAATAATTGTATTCGTCATGGAAATGAATACACCCACTTTTATTTGTCTTATAAAATCAAATGTTCGTAAAATATAATAAATAAAATAATAATTGTAATTTTATTTTTTTATATTTTAAATTGTTATCAAATATCCTACATATAATATATTTTCATTATTAAAAAAAAATTAAAAGCCTTCGGGATTCGTATCTAGGCTTGGCGCACGGCCACCTGGCTTACTGTATCCGAGACATACTGTGTCCTGCTTCTCATCTCAATCACTTTCTAACTATGCCGACTCCTCTAGTATGTCTAGACATTAGACCCCAGTTATTCCCGTCAAAAAACTAGTTTGACTAAATATTATTAGTTAACGCATGCTACAAGAGGCTACTTCATTTACCTAATAGACTTAAAAATATTCAGACTTTTTTTCGAATTTAGTGGTTTTAGAGGTGTCAGGGGCCTGACAAAAAGACCTAGGGACAAAGTTCAGCTCAAAATGTTCCCTAGCTAGATTACTAGACAGGTAGATATTATATAGACGCTCGACAACAGAGGTCTATGAGAAGAGCTATGATACGCTCTCGTTTGTGATTTGTATCCCGTCGATCCGTGGAACAGACTATAAACATCTATTAGTTCCTATACAATATATGAATCGTTAAGAGAGAGATGATCAGTTCAGTTAAGTCGCCGCTATCGCCATAGGTGCGCGCGCATCACTTGAACACAGGCTCGATTACGACGGGGATTCCGCCGTTGCACATCGAGAAGCAGATCTGGCAGAGAGAAGAACTTGTGTAGAGAGAGGTCCGTTCGTTCGGGCGAGCGCAGCGTCCTGCCGCGTTATTTGAATACGAACGACCCCCCGCGGTAACGTAATGCCACATTAAGAGCCGCTCCTAGTAACCGCTTACGTTGCGCGCTTAACGTTATGGACTTAACTTTAATGATCGCGGCACGCATACTGCAACCCTTCGATTATCGGTCCGTATTGTCATAACGCGTAAAAAACATACTATCTTTCTGTCGGTTTGTACTATAGTGTGTCCCATTTCTTTGAATTATCCCATAGACGTTGATGACCTCAGCTGTTGAGCGTCTATAATCTATAGTCTATCTATCAGAAAGCGGGATACTATATAAACTTTACCGATGTTGCAGAAGCGGGATACTTGATAAACTCTATCGATGTTTCAGAAGCGGGATACTCTACCAATTTATCAGAAGCTGATGACCTCAGCTGTTGAGCGTCTATAATCTACAATCCTATCTTGAACTAGTCCTATACATCTATGTTTGATATTTGGAGTATGTTTGGTCTTCAAGCCACGTTAGGAGTAATAATAATCTAGTAAATTATTGAATAAATATCTTTGATCTGTCACGAGAAACTGTCCCCCTGCAATCGTTGCAAAGCCAAAAGTGTATACACCCTGCTAAGTTTGATTGTATGATTAAAAAATAATTAGAGACAATATAAAAAAAACCGGTCAAGTGCGAGTCGGACTCGCGTGAAAAGGGTTCCGTACTATTCCGTTTTCCGTGGGAATTTAAAGACATAGGATTTTCGTTTAGGTTTTCCTGTAAGCTATGAGTGAGACCCTATATTCCCTGTTTTTTTCAAAATTTAAGGCGCAGTAGTTTCGGAGATAATGGGGGGAGGGATGCTCGATTTTCGTATATTTTCTTTAATATCTTTTAAACTACGCATTTTAAAATCATAAAAAAAAATATGTTGGTATTCCTCATTACGAGCATTTTCATTTGATACGTCACATTATGCACTTGAACATTTTTTTTAATTTTCTAATTTGCCCCCCAAAATTAGCCCCAAAAATCAGAGTTCGTTTATTTACGCTATACGTCCGTGATTGGGTCACCTAACTAGATATGTACCAAATTTCAACTTTTTTCGTCCAGTAGATTCGGAAAAAATAAGCTGTGACAGACGGACAGACAGACACGAGAGTCATCCTGTAAGGGTTCTGTTTTTTCATCGGATGTACGGATCCCTAAAAATTAGAAAATATATAAAGTAGAATGTGGAATAGTTGTAAAAAAACAAAAAACATTAATGGTGCCGACCTGAATCGAACCACTAACCTTCTGCATACAATCGGCACGCTATCAGGTCGGCTATCAAAGCTGTTTGATTTAGAGCTATTTTCACGGTATAATGCGCATATACCAGGGACAATTCCTCTATTTACCGGCTCCTCTCAGAAATATTGTTCACTTAATAAAGGAAACGTCTTTAATTTATGTATTCGATAATTTTGCGAAAGAACGAATTATATTGCGCTTGCACGCGGTTATGTCAAAAATATGTTTGAGTTGCAAGGTTATTATCGCCGTCTACGAACACAACCAAAATGGGACACCCTGTACAATATGTGATTTATCCTTTCCGATATTTTAAATCATTTATCAGATAATTTATACCGGTCATATTTTTACACGTTTTACGACACGCAGAGATATCCGTTTCTATTTTTCACTCTGATTTCAAAAGATTTTTTTTAACAAAAACATGTGTTCAAAATTGAATTATCACTGTAAGGCTTTGAGCGTGGATTTTAAATGTTGTCAGACTTTTAAATGCATTCATGACGCAGTTGAATTGTTGTTAAACAATAAAGCATCTATAATAACAAAATGCAATCGTATTTGGTAATATTTTTCAAACTTTTGTCTGTCTTACTCTTACACCAAACAGAAGTTCATTAAATAGATTTTGAATAAAAACTTTAAAAATTGGTACGAAGAACCAAACATGACTTACATGTTTTAAAATCATTTTTAAAATAAAAAATTTCAGTGGAATTTGTCAGAAAGGCCTTATCCGATACTTAGAATGATATAGGTATAAAATATGCAAAAAATTGCGTATATTAACCACTGATCCGATTGGTATTAAAATCGATAGACCTGGAGTACTAACCGAGACAACCATTTTTTAAAAATCCCAAACACACACACACAGCATTCATGTGGAAAATTACATTTTGAAGGTGGGACAATTCGAGTCCGAATTTATCTCGAAAACACGATTCCCATTTTCTTACGGGTGTTTTGAAATATTTTAAGGGATCCTTTGGATCAACCTGTCGTGAGCTCGAATCCCACCTCGCTCATGGATGTTTTGTGATGTCGTTTAATTTTAATTAATGATGTTATTTGATGTAATTAAAACGCTAATGACCTAAGTTATCGAGCGTCTATAATCTACGATAAATAAAAAATTGGAATTGAAATTTTTTGTTGGAAAGCAACCAATTACATAATTGACTCCAAACAAAAATTTTCAATTATGCAAATCAGTCGTATAAATTTATTGATTTATTTTAAAAATTGGAATATTTAACTACGATAAGTCGCAGTATATTTGGAACTTTAATTCCGTTGTTGTTTGTATCGTGTGTGTTTTAAAGACCACCAACAGCTAAGGCTATTTAGGCCTAGCACCAATTCATATTTTGAATTTGTTATTTTTTTTTAAAATAATAAATTGAAAATCCAATTGACACTTTTACCAGCTCTCGGGCTAGAACCGTTGTTGTTGTTTGTGAATTTAAATAAATAAATATAGTTTAGCGACTAAACTATTCAAGCATATTAGCACCGGTCAGCAATGTTCGAACGTATCTGAATATGATTAACGCGTGGTAATTTCAATCATTTATATATTTTATAATAAATGAAAAATCACTAAAGCAAAAACAATTTTCAAGCGATTAATTATTTTCGAATGTTTAATTATTTTCTTCGATAGCGCTTAATATTTTATATTTTAAAATCTATATAAGTAAAGTAAGTATATATTATCGTTTGCATTATAAATTCCAGATTCGATCTCAAAGAAAAAAAATACCGTTTACTATTTGACTTTATCTTCTTCTAACTTCATTTTGTCATCTTTATTCGATTAACGTATTTAAACAAACAAATTAAAAACACAGATGAGATTAGATATTTAATTTACATTGACATTCAAACACAACTCATCTTTTTAATAAGATAGAAGTTTCAAAAGTTGATGTTGCAATGTTAAATAATTTTGTGCTCTTCATTTGACTTTTCTATGTTAATTAAAACATGAACTTATTTGTGTACAGGGTGCGGCTCGAGGATGTGATGGTTTTCAGAACGGTACTGTAGTAATAATGGGATTGATCCACGTATTTTTTAAGTGAAAACTTCCTTAAGGTACGTGCAGTACGCAGCTGGGATTCTAGATGGTAGCATGTATGGTAGATGGTGGCTGAAATTATAAGAGCTTATAGGTTTGCACAACGAAGTTTTGATACAAGCTTAAGTCGCGTTTGAAATGTCAGATAGCGAAGACGAATATTTGTGTTCTTCTGCTATAAAGTGGTATATTTTAAATACAAATTTGGGTAGGAGCTATCATGTCCACCCTATTAATAGAAAACGATACGTACCCGCGGCTTCCTCCCCTCGGTTTCTATTGATTCTAAAAGCAATTAATTAAAAGTGCAACAGAAATTCATTCACAAGTGGTGCGATATTATGTTTACTTGTAAAAAGATTATGTTTAAGTTGAAACTGTTTAAAATAAAGTGTTTTAATATTATAAAGAACAGAACTAGTTCTGTAGATATAAACTTAGAAAATTATGCTCTGGGCAACTTTGTTACATACAAAACTTTACATCATTATTAAGCCGGAGGGGATGAATCTTCTTCCTATGTCCCGGAAACGAAATTCCTGCTTCCGGAAAGTTCAAAGGCAGGCAAAATACTTGCTAACAAGTGACGCATTCAGTATTGCAGCTATATAGGTGCATAAGTTAGGTAAATAATTGTGTTCAACTATGTCCGAAAATGATACATTTTTAGAGTGTTAGGTCTTCGAAGTCACGTATATGAATAATAAGAAGTATTAGAGATACCTTGTATTTTGGATGTCCGTCTTGTGACTTCATGTGTTGTTAACACGACGCGTTTCAGCAACGAGTTGCCATCTTCAGGTGTGGTTAACTTTTTATATTATGTGCGTTTTATAATATAAACAAGCCGTGACGTGGGTCGTTTATTAGGACTAAAGTGCGACCCTTGAGGTCCACACGACGAACTTCCCAGTTTGATAAATATTTAATAATAATAATTAAATTAGATATTACACAGAAAAGTAATCATTTCAATCATTAAAACATCAATAATTTAAAAAAAAAAAAAAACGGCTGAACCGATTTTTATAAAATTTATGTCGGATCAAAATGACGTTAACACGCCTCGATTGACACCCTTACGAAGTCGATATAATTTTTTATTCGCGAGATATTGTGTAAAATCTACTTTTTTGGAGTCTATTTGATTAAGAAAAAAGAACGGCTGAACCGATTTTGAAAAAATTTCTTTCAGATCATATTTACGTTAATACGCGTCGATTGGCACCCTAACGTAGTCGATATCATTTTTCGTTCTCGAGATTTCGTCTTTGAAAGAAATGTACACATACGTACGTACGTACGTACACACACACACACGCACACACACACAGAGACATCTTTCTAAAAGTAGTGTAAAAATAGTGTAGTGACCTTGAAACATAAAAATTTTTTTTCCTTTTTGATTTCGATTTTCGGACCCATTACAATAACTTCCAGTGGAAAGTTAAAAATTAACCACACCTGAAGATGGCAACTCGTTGCTGAAACGCGCCGTGTTAACAACACATGAAGTCACAAGACGGACACCAAAAATACAAGGTATTTCTAATACTTCATATTATGGTCCCAAAAGCTATTTCTTTAAAGTTGCAACTAAGGTTACCATTCGTTAGAATTTCGACTAACATAATAATGTTTCAAAAATACTCATGTAATAACAGAATTTAAGGTATAGAACAGTAAAATCAACCAAATTCAATTCCCCACACGAATAGACAGTCACGTAAAAATATATATACCTACTTGTGACCTGAGGCAATCATCACCGCGCGCCACTGTCGCGTCTTGATCTTCCGTCCACCAATCGCATCATTCCGTCTCTCTTCACCGTGTTGTTGTTTTGTTTTTTTTTATACTTTCATCGTCTGCCAGCTAATCCAACAACACAGGTAGACGTATATACCTGTGCGGGTTGAATTAGTAGTCGTGACGACCCGTAACCCGTTTTTTAAACGCTACCCGCTACTTGCTTTCTCTAATGTCGCTAAATCAAACATTTTTCAGACAATAAAATTAATTTATTGTTTAAAAAAAACTCCAAAGAATATAGAATCTTAATTAATATTTATTAGATTCTAATTCTAATAATTAGAAAACATAAAAAACTACAAATAATACAATTAATGAGTAGGATGAGCTTGCTTTTCTGACCATAACTTCTCAAATCGGGACTGACGTTCTGAAATTGCGACTGTCCTAGGATAGCGCCGTGATGCCCAGTTAGGGAACCTCTGCCTTACAGAGAAAATAAGGAAACGTCGTTTGTAGAGAGCATGATCTTCGGAACGGTTGGTTGTATGCGAGTATCAAAATGGTATGCGAGTCCCGAGATGAACGGGTACAGTCGGTTCCCCACAGATAGTCTTAATTATATGTATGTGTATTGGTTAAGCAAATAAAAAGCGAACACTAGAGGAGTCTAATGAAACAAATGTAAAGGTATTAATGAACAGCTTAACACAATAATGTTAGACTATATCGATACCCCGATTTCATTGGATTATATTTGAAAAACAACAGCTTATAATCTGTTTTTAAATAATGCTCCAAGTTGGTTAAATTTCAAGAATGAATTAATATGTTCATTCAAGAAAATACACACTTCTGTCCAGGATTGGCAATAGAACTCACAGTTATATAGTTTTGGGGGTTCCTTTTAGACGCCAATTATCTTAGTTGTCGAACGTCTACAATCGATTCTCTCTCTTGAGGGTCCTGTACCCAGACAGGTGGTGTAGAGACGTAATTAATGGAGAATAAAAATTTCATTCATAAACCTTTGACTTGGACTGCAGGGTGACAACTGACAGCAGTTTTGGAATTACATACTGCAGTGATAATTTTAGGGATTTCACTTATAGTTTCGGGGGTCCCTTTTAACAGCAATAATTTCAGTTGTCAAGCGTCTATAATCTACAATCTCTCTTGAGGGCCTGTCCCTGGACACGTGTAGAGTCGTAAAATAGATGATAATAATTTCATTCAAGAAATGATAAACCTCTGCCTTGGACTTGGTGACAGCAGTTTTGGGATTACATACACTGATAATAATTTGGAGGATTCCGTCTCCAGACAGGAGTCGTAATTGAAATCAACCGTAGTGTACATTGTATAGCAAGAAAAATAATTTAATGAGTATTAATTTCTAGTTATTACAAAAATAATAATGTTTTGATGAGAAATATCACAAACCACAAATACGGTATAATATTTCTTTAGCTTTCTGATATGCATTTTGCGTTTGCGGTTATGAAAGTTTCACTTCTTGTCAAAGTGAAATCAGCGATTTTTTGAGGTTATTAGGAAATGTGAGTTGAATTATTACGACAAAATAAAAACAATTAATAAATAAAATTGTAACTTTTGTTATTCCTCCAGGGGAAAACATTGGAATGCGAATTACATTCCAATATTTTATGGGATAGCGCTCCCAGGTACCCGAGCTCGTACCAGTTGGTTTGTGTATTCCGGCTGGCAGATTCTGATACAGACGTAGACGCTGATGACCTCAGTTGTTGAGCGTCTATATAAACTCCAAATATCTACCTATGTATATGTAACTTTCTTATTGTTTTTAACGAAATTTTGATTTAGATGCACAGTTTATAGAACACCTAACAGCACAGTGTTGCCCAGTGGTTAGCGTCGCGGCCTCTAGATCAGACTGTCGTGGGTTTGAATCCCGCCTCCGCTCATGGATATTATGTGATGTCATTTAGTAAGTGTGTTGTTATTTAATGTAATCAAGACGCTAATGACCTAAGTTGTCGACGCGTCTATAATTTACAACAAATAAAAAAATAGAACACCTAAGAGTAAGACCAAGTTAGCCATTTTCAGAAACTATTGAGCATCGACTTAATCAAGGAAGCCTACTGTACTAAAAATATGTGTGGGTCAACAATTATAACGGTCGTGTTGGGGCGTAACTAAATTACTGTTTCTACCCATAAATGACTCTAGACCGTTGGCTAACTATAAAATAGTACAGCAATGAGTTAAGTTTTTTGTGGTTATAATATAATAATTATTAAATAGACAGTAGCTATTCCACAAGCAAATACTTTTCTTAACGTAATCAGTCGGTAACCTGCCATCGTGATGTTAAACGTCAAACAATTAAGATATACAAGGAAAAAATCAGAAGCCACTGTCAGGACTTGAACCCGAAATTCCCAGTTCGGGCTGGTTGAGTTACCACTTACTCACACAGTGCCCCGAGAGTGGGATCTGTTCCATATATATATATAGGAAAGGAACAGATCCCACTCTCGGGGCACTGTGTGAGTAAGTGGTAACTCAACCAGCCGGAAACTGGGAATTTCGGGTTCAAGTCCTGACAATGGCTTCTGATTTTTAACGTTTAACATCACGATGGCAGGTTGCCGACTGATTACGTTAAGAAAAGTATTTGCTTGAATGGCTACTGTCTATTTAATAATTATTATAAAATAGTAGATTGTATGTCTAGATGCGTAATGGGATATATTACTGACGAGTAGTGACAGTATGTTAAAATGAACGTCAGCGAGTTTTAACAATCACACGATTCATATAATACTATTTTGCACGAGAAAAATATGGTATTTTTTACTCGACTACGAAAAAAAATGAGGGTTATGATTTTATACCTATGTATTGTATGTATGTATGTTAGTTTGGTACCTTGTAGGGCTAATTTGCTGGATCGATTTTCATAATCGAGGTAATGAATGATTTGTCTTAATCTTAATTGTGTTATAGGCTATCAAATATTGTTGTGGATTCAAAATGGCGGCCGTAAGGTGGAAAAACTCATCTATTAAACATAGATTTTTGTATACAATTTCCACTTCGAAACAACATTTTTCGACGCGTTTTGATCAAAATTTAGCTTTAAAATCGATATTTTTCCATGCAGATCAATCATTTGTTGTCGAAGGTCGTTGTCATATCAGATTTTTTGATAATGCTTTCTGCAACCAAGCATTAGTATGGTACCGTTCTAGCAGCGTTACAACAAGTTATAGAATTATTACGCTCCAGCGTGCTTCTTCTAAAAAGCTCTTCAGCAGCGTCGCTGTAGTTCTTCACGGTCGAATACACCAAGGTGTTCAGGTACTCATATAAACACAGTACGATCAAGTACTAGAAGTACTGAGTACCGAGCAGCCAAGCTAATCAAGCGCAGCCAGGCTATTTAGCTGTTTATAATATTATTCTTCTGTACATTCGGGTTACTTGTACTGATATAGGCATACATCTGTGGCCTAAAAACAAAACCACGTATATCCATATTTTCATATTCTTTTTGTCTATATAATTAGCACATTTTTTAAACTCAATTTAGAATACCATTTAAATTATAGACGCTCGACATCAGATGTCATATAAGAGTCTGTTGTGAAATTGTGTTTTAAAGACCACCAACAGCTAAGGTGATTTGGGCCTAGCACCAATTCATATTTTCAATTCATTATTTTTTTTTAATCATAAATTGAAAATCCAATTGACACTTTTACTAGCTCTCGGGCTAACTTGGGACTTGTAATAGAGGAACCATAGCAACACCATGATGTAAACAACAGCATTGCTACACTCTCGGCCATTCTCAAGCCCATAAGAGTCTGTTAAATAGCATTTCAACACCTAGATTATAGGGATGGCGAACACATCTACGTGCTAGTTTTTTTTCCAAAAAATGTTTAATGTGGTCATGACGTGCCAACAAACACCTAAAGAAATTTAATGGACAAAAAAAGTATTCAAAAAAAAAATTACCTTAATACTATCCCTAGTTCTTTGATTAGTATCGGCAAACAAGTCTGACCCGACGCAGGGACTATTTTTTCGTTTGGATGAAATATTTAATTCATAAATGCGTCGGAGACCACTGTAAAATGACAAAAATACCAATATCTCAGCGATCCTCGACGCATTTATGAATTAAATATTTCATAATATATTAGAAATGTATTATTTCTTACTTTTTAAAGATTTGTTTTTTGCGTCGGGGATTTTTAAAATTTTTAATTTATGTGTAATTCGGCATAGCTCACTTTGGTGTAGCGTTTTAAGATATATATGCTATGGTCGACATATTTCAAGATTCAGAAGCTTCTCTGGTTCACGGTTTGCCTGAGATTCTTTCCTCTCTTTTATTATTGCATACATTCTCTTCTCTATGTGTTTTTATATGTTGAGGCATGTCTTTTGTCTCACACAACCAGCGCCGATTCAAAATCCCGACCGGTGGTGCATTTATGTGTGTACTTTTTATTCCTACAATAATTATTCAGGATCGGCGAACATTTCAAACCGAGGGTCGATTCCAAGTCTTCATGGTTTCCGGGCTTGTATAGGCCGTGGTCCGGTGGTATTTCTACCTGACGTTTCGTCTACAACTGTGGTAGACATTCTCAAAGGCGATGTGGCAGCGGTCGAAGTGTCCTCCTTGGCGGCTCACAGGTCAGTGTGTCAGTGACTGGTGTCCTCCCTTCTTTTATACCTAGTACCAGTGTGTTCTCTGTTCGGTCGTAGTCCGTCTCTCTGTAATTGGTCAACTGCGCAGTGTGTAGCGGTGGGGGTGAGTTCTCTACTCGGTCGTATTCCGTCCTTGTACGATTGGTCATTAGTTTTGTGAAACGTCAGGTAGAAATACCACCGGACCACGACCTACAAGCCCGGAAACCATGAAGACTTAGAACAATGCCGGCCGTGAAAGCTTGCACACCTGGATATTTTATTACCGCCTATTTTTGAGAACTAACCAATAAAATTGAAAGTTTCATTGCCGTTCAAATTATGGTTCGAATGCAACGCTGCCAAGGTCTCTGCTATGTTAGTATGCAGTCATAATGTAACTGCCGGTTCTGAGGTAAAAGTTTTCGCTATACATCCGATGTGCTTGATATTGTATACTTAGTAAATGGAGCAAGAGACAAACTTGTGTGTAAGACTATATATGTGCCATACATAAGTTGAAAGAGGTAGGGGGAGGTTATTTACTCGATAAGGTGTTAATTATTGTTATCGTGGTTTAAACTCCGATAAAGGCATTTATTGAATGCAGACGACCATAAATGTGGATTTATTGAATCGTGGGTTCAACTTAATCTAGCAGATACTAAATTTTCATCTTGATAGCGACAGCATTTTGCTATGAAAATAATATTTATTTCCAAGGTCGCAGCCGGATAACCCACGATTAAACAAACATTATGGCTAAGTATAATATTAAAAAAACTCGGGTCGCAGTGCTGAACCCTGTCGAGAAAATCGTGTATTTGTTATTAAATATAGATTTTGGCAATTAAATGTGAACTTAAATTTGTTTTTGGACAAAATAAAAAATTTTAACCCTTAGTACATCCCTTAAAATTACTAAATTTTTCTTAATTTCAATATTTGGTAAGCATTTAATCAATCCAACACCTTACCAAATTATATACAACCTTCAGTAAATAATTCACTATCCGCAAACTAAGGTTCCGTCCTGTTTCTCCGATTTTTTCTAAATTTTAGGAGTAGATTTTAAGGGTTAAATTTCCATTCTGAAACAATTTCGCTAATTTGTTCGGCCCAATTTTTTTCAACCCCTAAAAACACCCCTTAAATTGGCTCGAATATGTCCATTTTAAGTAGGCTTCGTACAGTGATTGATTCCAACGCGTGTACCACATTTCATTTAAATCGATCAAATCTTTTAAGAGTAATCGTAGATACTAAAACACACACACACACGTCGAGATTTCAAAAACCGATCCTTGGTCTCACCATCCGACCAACGGCAATAGTGTATGTACCAATATCCTGTGTATTGACAAATACACCAATAAACTACCACCTACAGAGAAATTTTGTATGCAAAATATACAAACACAGTATTTTGCAAAATTAATATGCGGAGAAAAAAAAGACTGCAAGTGAAACTAAACTGTAAATAATGCCATTCTCGGAATAATAAAAAGCGCTAAAAGTGATAATTTTAAATCACTACAAGCTTTTATTTGTTTTATGTCAAGTGAAATTTTATTACACCTTGGTATGCTTCTTAGAATAAAAGTTAAAAAAGCATGCGTCAAGGTTCAACTTTCCATTTTTTTTAAAACAATATATTTTTTTTAAACGTTAAAACCCTGAAATATTATTTGTAAACGTATTAAATTTTTAAAAAGGTTTTTAATTTTATTCATAAGGAAAAATGACGTCATTGTGCAGGATTCTAACAGCAGATGCTTTAGGCAGTTATTCTACAGTACTTTTTTTTCTAACGGGGTCCATTAGTTAAAATATTGTCTCGGTCTGGCTTTGTCCGGGTGCAAATAGCTATTTTTCGCTCACTGCTCATCCATATTTTGTCGTCAAGAAGTAAGCTTTTAAACAGTGACTGCATGTTTCAAATCAATTCAGGGGTTTTGTAAAAATTGTGTTTTAAAGACCACCAACAGCTAAGGTTATTTGGGCTTAGCACCAATTCATATTTTGAATTCATTATTTTTTTTTAAGAATAAATTGAAAATCCAATTGACACTTTTACCAGCTCTCGGGCTAGAACCCGGGAACTGGGGACTTGTAATAGAGGAACCATAGGAACGCCATGTAAACAACAGTATTGCTACACGCTCAGAGGTTTTGGAGTTTTGAGGTAACGTAGATATAGATTTTTTTCTTTTATATGTTAGTATAGACTATAGATTATAGATAATTAATTAATTTTTGAATGGTTGATTATCGGTCATTGTTCACTTTTCAAATCATTTAAAAGAAACTGTATGACCGGTGTCCACGGCTGGACTAGAGCCTTGAGCTATTCAAGTAAAAAATAGGTTCGACTAAATTTTAAATATAAAAAAATTAAGTAAATAGTAGATATAATTATTTTGTGAACGTATTTTGCCGTTACGGTTTAATTCAATCAAACAAAAACCTTCGATTTAGAGTAATTATTTACCGCAATTTTTCATATCACTGCATTTTGATAATATAAATTGCATTCATTTTGTTTATAATTTATATATAGAGGCGATTCATCTAAAATTTGAAAATCTATTTCGAAGAAACACATACTAATTAAAAATCTCTGTCTATGAAGGTTTAGGACCGTTTGGAGACGAGGTTTAGCTTCTCAGACTCTAATCCTTGGGTAATTGTAAATTATAGACGCTCGACAACTGAGGTCCTTAGCGTTCTAATCCTTGGGGACCAAGAGATTCATCAGGTCTATCATGATTTGACTACGTGCCGTCTCACGAAGTTGCGACTGTTCGATACCTAGTTGTCGGGAAGGCACAATGGGCCCTTATAGGTCTGGGTGCATCGGGAAATGCATCGGGAAAATTTCTCCCACCTCCTAATTTATCTATTTATATCTCGATTTATATCTATCATTTTTTGACGGATTTTCCGGGTATTACCCGATGACAATAAAGGAATCAATCAATTTTAGAATTAAATAATTAATTAATTTTAATAAATTAAAGTCTTAATTGCAGTAAAAATTTTGAACGACTAAAAGAACAAAATAAAATATTGATAAAAACACTTTTTGAAGACAAAATTTTATTGAAATGTATTAAAAAGAAAAAAAATTAATTAGAACAATGTCTGATTGTTAGTTAGGTGATTGATTGATCTATGGACAGCTAGATGTCAGCGTTTGTTTCTTTGTTATAAAAAAAATTAATATTTAACAATTTAGGTGACTACTAAACTATCATAGTGTTTACAACCCACGCTTTTATAATTATGAACCTAAATTATTAAACATTATTTTTTCCTTTTTAGTATATTTTAATAAAAGCTTGTCTTTAAAAAAATTCACAGATTTCGCAATCCTTGCAACCATCGAGGACATTGGAAATGATAACAGCATATATGAAACATAATTAACTGTTTATTACACACACAATATTTATCAATGCACTGTTTAGTTTTGTCAGGAATAACCCTATTATTCTTCTGTTATATACGCGTTTACTTTTGCTTGATTACTTAACTTTTAAATGGATTTTTCTACAGTATTTATTAACATTTGCTCAAAAATAACACCGCAGATCGTCGCAAATACCTCTCAATTAACTAGATATGATTTAAAACACATTTCGAAAAAATTGCACTTGTTCAATTTTGCATGATTGCTCCTCACTTGATCGCGACACCGTTGTCTTTTGGCCTTGAACGAAAACTCGTAACTCTGCCCCCATATACGAACATAAACATTTCCAATGTTAAAAATTTACTTATATTATATTTTTTAAAAGCCCATGTCTTAAACGGTACACCTGTACAAGAAATGTGTAAAAAAAATACAGTTCATGGCAGTAGTTAGTTTCGGTTACGTATGTGACAACTGACAATCTACGGAATTAGAAAGTGATAGATTACTGCAATGACCTTTATTGATCAAAACGATTGTAACAATAAATAAAAAAAGGTTGGTCATGCCTTCTGAATATTACATTAAAGGTTCCTCACGTAAGTAGGTTCTTTTCACCCTTCTTCTGTCATAAAGAGGGACTACACAATACAACGGAGAGGGCTAATCTACGAACTGGGGGACTGATTTTTTCAAAGAATTAAAGGGAAAGTTAGTTAGCTCTTAAAAATTGTCCATATTATGTAGTCAACTCTTAAGTGGTTAAAGAACGCTTTTAAATTCAGTTTCGAATTTTTAGTGCATTTCCACTGTGCATAGTATACAAGCACATACACTATTGACGTTGGTCCTGAGGACAGTGTGGTCCAGTGGTTAGCGTCACGATCTCTGGATCAGACTGTCGTGGGGTCGAATTCCGCCTCCGCTCATGGATGTTTTGTGCAGATGTCATTTAGTTTTCAGTGAGTTATGTTAGTTAATGTAATCAAGACGTTAATGACCGAAGTTGTCGACGCGTCTATAATTTACAATAAATTACAGTACGAGCAGGACTATAAAAACTCGACGTTTCATATAATTCTCAACACTACACTATTTGTCGACAAGGTTTGGCACTGCGGCCAGAGTACATTTACAGAGCGATGCATTTTTTTCTGTTGGCGGAGATATAAAATAAAAATGGTAATTAAAGAATTTAGCATATTTTAAAATTCAATAAATCATTAACCACTTCAATATCAGTTCAAACAAAATAAGTTTAAGACTAATCCTATAAAAAAATTAAGAAAAATCGCAGGATAGTGGACAAATATTTGATTTATTAAATTAAATGTACGACGTTTCGTTTATATATTTAAACTCTCGGACTATTAATTGCTATGGTTAGTAATTAATATTAATTTTCATAAATATTGTTATTTTTGTGTACTTGAAAAAGTTTAAATATATAAACGAAACGTCGTACATTTAATTTAATAAATCAAATATTTGTCCACTATCCTGCGATTTTTCTTAATTTTATTATAATCACGATGGACACGATTTCTAATACTAATCCTATAAATTTCCTATGTGATCTCTGTTGTCGAGCGGGGGCTTGAGAATAGCCGAGCGTGTAGCAGTGCTGTTGTTTACATGGCGTTGCTATGGTTCCTCTATTACAAGTCCCCGCAGTTCCCGGGTTCTAGCCCGAGAGCTGGTAAAAGTGTCAATTGGATTTTCAATTTATTATTAAAAAAAAAACATATAATGAATTGAAAATATAAATTGGTGCTAGGCCCAAATAAGCTTAGCTGTTGGTGATCTTTAAAACACAAAATATAACAATTTTGAACTCAGTATCTTCTGGCACTCTCACCACTACTCCACTCACTCGGAATATGTCAATTATATTACTAATATATTATTTAAACGAATCCGTTTAATATAACAAAAAAAAGACAATTTCCCGTCAATATTTGCTTAATGTAGTTAAACAAAATATTGATGATTTTAAAATGTAACGCATTGATATTTATAACCGTGAGAATAAAACTGGCTTGTTTTTTGTGTTTAGTTAATTAACTGTTTGATTAATAAAACGTAAATAGTGTAAATTAATACGTCACTGCAGGCTTGGAATAATTATTGTTCAAGTAAAAAAAAATAATGAGGAAGGTACTAAATAATAATTCGTTTTTATACGATTAATAATAATAATAATAAATGTCTTTATTTATATCGTACAATCTGTACATAATAGCGTCAATTATATGATACATATTTTAATTATTTAAAAACTCTCTGGTTTTGTAGTATACATTTGTAAGTAAATACTTTTTTTAAAAAGCTTCCCGCTTTAAATATTCTTTATTTCATTAGGTATCTTGTTATATATTCGAATCAAGGCATTTCGGGGGCCCCTCCGCACAACTGTGAGATGTGAACTTGTCAATCTAATGTCATTGTTTCTAATGTCATATTTATGGTTTACAGAATTTAAGAATAATTCAGGATTATTTTTAACGAAACATGCACATTCTAGAATGTATCAAGTGATAAAAAATTAATATAGGTATTCATTTTTATTATGTAAAAAAGCTTTTCTGCTATCGGATGTGCCATATAAAAAAAATAAATCATAACTACAGGAAAAACAATACAAATAATGATTTGAATTACTTCATTAGACATAGAAATCTAGGAACGTAGTACAAGCGAGTGGGGTGGTTGCTGTTGGGGGGGGGGGGGGTGAGGAAGCAAGTGTGACCATATATATATATTGGTCGCTTCAATTGCGCAAGCAATTTAGCATGCGCATAGACGCGGTCAATAGAACGTGGACAATTTTTTCGCTGACTGCGCGGTACAAAAGTATATGGGAGCAAATATGTTCAAACGCATGTAAAAGTGTGCAAGTGGGGGGGGGCTGTGCCTGTGTTTAAAGTCAAAATTTACATAGGTACCTAAAAGTTTCAGGTGCGTCGGAATTACTTAAAATGACAGAACTGCCAGTTGTTAATGATATGACTATGCACTCTAGTGGAAGAACTTGGACCTTATAACGAATGTAATTTCAGCAATTGAGCGTAGATAGCGCTAGTAGATTTGCAAAAAATGTGGTATTTCATATTACCAGGTATATTCCATAATCCCCGCCTTTACTCTATATATATTTTTTAAATTTTGTACAGCTATGCCTCCTCTATTACAAACCCCCAGTTCCCAGGTTCTAATTCGAGAACTGGTAAAAGTAGTATCGATTGGATTTTAAATTTGTTATTAAAAAGTGTGAAGTTGCCGCCGTTAGCGGAGCCAACGTCTATAGTCTTAGCAAGTGAAGATGTGCTTTGTCGCCGCTAGCGCATGTTTTATAAATACGCAAGCGTGCTGATGATGCTGCTGCAAGAAATTTGCCAGCATATGCATCCGTATAAATAAAAATGTAAACGCCGATTCGAAGTTTTACTTCGTTCATACATTTTAAGACAGTTAGCCGTTTAACTGTACAATTATTAACGTTCAGATTTTAGACCACCCAGAGTTGTTTTTAAAAAAAACGTGTGCCTACTCTCTTATATAACCAATCGCAGTTTACTTCAAACTGGTATTTTAATAAATGGCGTCAATTTGTACATATAAACCCAATTATGTACAAATTTTATGCGCTAAAATGACATTTGCATACAATAAAAATTTGGACGGATTTTTTAAGATGCGAGTTTATTTTACAGTTATTTTCATAATCTATGGATGGTTCAAAATTATTTTTAAAAAAAGCGCACGGTCGAAGTTATACTTCATACATTTACATTTTTGCTTTTCCCCTCTCGGCTTGAGAATGGCCGAGCGTGTAGCAGTGCTGTTGTTTATATGGCGTTGCTATGGTTCCTCTATTATAAGTTCCCGGGTTTCTAGCCGAGAGCTGGTAAAAGTGTCAATTGAATTTTCAATTTATTATTAAAAAAAAAATAATGAATTGAAAATATGAACTGCTGCTAGGCCCAAATAACCTTAGCTGTTGGTGGTCTTTAAAAACACACGCTTTTTCCCTCTCAGCTTTTTTGATGTGAGACATCTTTAGGCACGGGTGTAAAATCGTTTGAATGGAACGTCGTTTAAATGGAACGTCGTTCAGGTCTGAATAACTGATAAATAATGTATTAAATATAAGGGCTGTAGTTAGTGGGCCGTGATGTTTGGCGCCAATGACGTCAGGCTCTTGAAAGGAAAAATATTTATTTAACTAGCTTACATGCTGTTGTTTACATGGCGTTGCTATGGTTCCTCTAGGTATTACAAATCCCCAGTTCCCGGGTTCTAACCCGAGAGGTGGTAAAAGTGTCAATTGGATTTTCAAATAATGAATTGAAAATATGAATTGGTGCTAGGTCCAAATAACCTTAGCTGTTGATGATCTTTAAAAGAAAAAAATAGACAGCTGACCCGATTTGATTAGTTTCGATTTTAATCACACTACAGCTGTCAGTTCGAAAATGGACCAATAACGATATAAGATGAAGTCATTGGTTCATTTCCCTACGCTGGCAAAATAAATAGACTCGATGTAGGTACTTTATTGAAAATAAAACGTAAATAATCCAAAACATTTCAGCTTGTTAAACTAATTATTGCTTGTGTTGTACATTATATACAATATTTCTATAATAAATTAAAGATAATAATCGACCGTATCTTTGAAGAATATAAACAACTACAAACATTTTAAGAAGCCATCAAATAATTAACAATGATTTAATGTTATATTTAAATATATTACGACAAATAGCATCGTAAAATTAAAATACTCATGATAACTTCTTTATTTTGTGTACCACAGATTAAGAACATACAAATATTTGTTGGTTTATAATTTGTAATTTAAAACTAGCCAATCACGGCACCGAAAATATTAATCTTTTTAGGGTTCCGTATCTCCGTATGGAACCCTATTACCCTGCCTACGATGTCTGTCCGTCCGTCACAGGGCTCTATCTCACAAACGGTAAGGCTATGGTCTCTCTGAACCGCCGCACGCGACCGACGACGTGCAGTAACGTCACGATGTGTGCTTTAGACGTCGCCGGTGACGTGCCTATGGTCTCTCTGAATTGGCAGTCTCGTCAGTCTGCCACGCGTGTTTCACTTAGCATTAGGTTTATCCGCAGTCAAAATGAATTGCTATGGTCTCTCTGAACCGCCGCACGCGACCGACGACGTGCAGTGACGTCACGGTGTGTGCTTTAGACGTCGCCTGTGGTCTGTCTGAGGCAGTCTTGTCAGTCTCACATTAAACGGTAAGAGGTAGCTAGTTGAAATTTTCACAGATTGTGTGTTGTTATGGCATGAATCCTAGCTGACTCACGCTCACTCAATTTTGAGTTAAAAAAACTATTTGCTAAAAAGTTAACTAGCGACATTGTCTCTTCATGGTTACAGATATAGATGATACATGTTTACAGCACTATTAGCTAACTAATGATCTGAGATGTCGACGCGTCTATAATTTACAATAAATAAATAAATTAGCTAACTAAATAAGAACATTTTTACAGCATTATTAGCTAACTAGACGCTAATGACCTGAGATGTCGACGCGTCTATAATTTACAATAAATAAATAAATTAACTAAATAGGAATTTTACAGTGTGTTAGAATTCAGTAAACTGCGGGATTTTGAAATTGTTGGTTTTAACAATACCTTAGGGCTTAGAGAATATATTAGCATTAGTTATCGTAACAGGTTTCGGAAATGGGGCAAAACACAATCTGAAGGACGAAGTTCTACAAAGACGACGGCCGCAAAGCTTAAGATATTTCACTAGCGGTCAGTTGCATAAACAGTTTAGCATAACGCGCGGTTAACTAAGGTTCAACCCTTATCATATAAGGTGTACTATTGATGTACCGGAACACCCTTCTGAAGGTAAAACATCGAGCTCTTTCAGAAAATGAAAATCATTATTCGGTACAGAAAACAATAGGGTATTTGACTAAAATTTTTTGTGTGCGTTATATTAATAATAGATCAGTAAATTCTGAACAAAATGACACATAAATCCCCCCAGGGGGGGATATTGGGATGTAGTTGTTATCGCAATTGCATTCCAATATTCTTTGGGAATTAGCGCTCCCAGGGACCCGAGCTCGTACCAGTCGGTTTGTGTATGCCGGCTGGCGGATTTTATAATACACAAATATGTTATTTGTTGTGTTGAAGACGCTAATGACCTGAGTTGTTGACGCGTCTATAATCTACAATAAAAATAAATAAACACATAAATCACTTCATTCTGATTTCAAATAAGTTCAAAAATAATTTTTGAAATATTTATGTTAGCCCCGCCCACTAAAAATCGTTTTTGCTCTACTGAAGTATGACGTCACAATTAATTAATTAATTGTGTTTTAAAGACCACCAACAGCTAAGGTTATTTGGGCCTAGCACCAATTCATATTTTCAATTCATTTTTTTTTTAATAATAAATTGAAAATCCAATTGACACTTTTACCAGCTCTCGGGCTAGAATCCGGGAACTGGGGACTTGTAATAGAGGAACCATAGCAACGCCATGTAAACAACAGCGTTGCTATACTCTCGGCTATTCTCAAGCCCGACGTCACAATTAAAGTAGTACCCACCCACAAAAGGTGGATACTTTCGGATTTCTTGCCTATGATTTGTTTAGAACGAAGAAAGATGATTAAAAGCTTTCTTTGTTGCACATTTTATTGCCGTTCTGGTCTTTTTAAATAATTTCTACTAAGTATATTTACATTAGGTTTTATGGCACATAGCCTACTACAAAATTCTAATGTTCTCAATGTTATTTGCTGTATGTTCGGTAACACCATTTACGGTCTGTATAACATCTTAATAAACAAAACCTAACCATCAAAATAACTGGTTGCAGTTCAAACAAAATAATAAGCTATTAAACGCATGGAATACAAATAATGACACACAAGTGGTGGGAACAATGCACGCTTGCAGTAAAAATGCAATAATTAGCAGCAGCACATGTAAAAGGAGTAAATATGCAATAAAATAAATGGGGGACCGGGACATAAGAATGCATAAGCGTCCCGCGTGCGCTCGAGGGAGGAAGTAACGTGTTATAAGAGAACAAACTCGTGGTGCGCTGTTATAGCTATGGAGGAGAATCGTACTCAAGTCGATGAATTTTTAGGGTTCCGTACCTCAGTATGGAACCCTAATACCCTGCCTACGATGTCCATCCATCAATGTGTCCGTCCGTCTGTCACAAGGCTCTATCTCACAAACAGTGAGACTATGGTCTCTCTGAACCGCCGCACGCGACCGACTACGTGCAGTGACGTCGTCGGTGACGTGCCTGTGGTCTCTCTGAGGCAGTCTTATCAGTCTGCCACGCGCACTTCACTTATTATTAGGAAGAAGATGACATTGAAGTGATGATTTGTCTAAAAAAAGACAAAAAACACGTGAAATGTTCCAAAAACGAGAAGAAGAAGGAACATTCCACAATTATTATTTATTTTTATAATTAGTATGTGACGCATCATATAGAAGCGAATTGCTTTCGACTAGTTCGATCAGCATCTCGTCATTTTTTTTAGTAAAAACTTTTACAACCACACGCCGCGGGTCTACACGTCGCTATGCGCGCTCTAAAATGATAGCGATCGACGTGTGCAGTGGCTGACTTTCGCCGGTCGAAATGAACGTCGCACGTGACCGGCCAGACAGACCAGCCCTGTGTATTTCCCATATACCATTCGTACGTCGCACGTGACCAGCCAGACAAACCAGCCTTGTGTATTTCTCATATACCATTCGTACGTCGCACGTGACCGGCCAGACAGACCAGCCCTGTGTATTTCCCATATACCATTCGCACGTCGCACGCGGTATCATTTTTCCTGTGTACATCTTCCAAGTTGGAAAGATTGATTCCTGAAGACTTGTGAAATGAATGAATTTGGCGTGACTTCTTCATTTTAAAAATATTACGGAGAGTTGAACAAAATGAGCACCGCAGCGTAAAGAACCGAGTGAACACGGTTAACGAGGTGTGTAAGTTATCACTTGTTTCCTTGCATCAATCAACACGCGGTATCCGCGCTTCTTATGAATAGCAAGAGTGCACTTTATTTGTTTACTTTTTACAGGAATTCCGATTATAATCTCGTAAATTACATATAAATGACATTAGATTTACATAATAATGTATTGCATCTCTGCTTCTGTTATATTATTGCATTTATTAGTTGCCTTTCAGAACAGCGATTTCACTATACTATTTTCGGAGTGACTAATAGAAAGAAAGTGAATTAGCTTACAAAAGAATGTAGGCTTTCACGGCCGGCGTTAATAGAATTAAGATAAGAATCTTTCGGGCTTATGAGCCGTGGTCTACTGGAATGGCTTCTTCTTCTTCCAGACGTTTCGCTTGCAACTGCGGCAAGCATCTTCAGTGGTGTGTTCGACGTGGTCGTAGTGTTCTTCTCGGTGTCCTGCTGTCGAACACACCACTGAAGATGCTTGCCGCAGTTGCAAGCGAAACGTCTGGAAGAAGAAGAAGCCATTCCAATAGACCACGGCTCATAAGCCCGAAAGATTATTATTTTAATTCAATTAGCTTACACTTTTGAAAATGAATTTAATATTAACTAGCGGCCCGGTCTGACTTCGTCCGGATGCTATGAATTTATGATTTATTAGCCCCCCTCTCGCGAGAAATTCTCTCCCTGCGAAGCGAAGCCAGGCTGGTGGTGTTTATAATATTAGTAGGATTCCGCCAATACGCTAATTTTTTTCCGACTTAGGCCCGTATTCACCGAGCTTAGTTAGTTATTTATTCCGTTGATTTATTCCCCTGGTAACTATTACTCGGAATAAATAGCGATAATTCAATTCACCAAACGTAGTTAAGTTTACTGCAGGTATAAATCGTAAGAATAACTATTCTGTCCAATTTCAAGGATTTATAAATATTTATTCGCCTAATAAAATAGGGTGGGCACGAAATGCACAAATTACTTTATGGCCTCTGGCGACCTTTTCAGGTAAATATTAATTTCATATCTTTCAGGTAAAGGCTTTTGTCAGTAAAATATGTCAATATTCACCATCGGTCGGATCTTTGGTAAACGTGCTTTAGAATCAAACTATTTGACAAAATGTCCAAGGTGTATGGTATAAAGTAAATTTTTACCTGAAGTTACTATTCTATCGAATGAATTGCTTGGTGAATTGAAAGTTAATATTATATTTTAGTTTTTAAGCAACAAGCGACACATTGTGAAGTTTAATGCTTAATTGTAGCTAATAAAAACAGTAGTAAAATGACTTTTGTGACCAAACTTTGAAATTTGCCGACAGCATTTTTTACATTCTGAGTCAACAGCCACCTTAAGATACTTACGTGTATCTGTGACGGGCTTTAGAAAAGAATTGAATCGGGAATTGTTTGTATTTCAATTAAAAAGCGAATGACAAGAATTGAATCAATGCAGAAATAAAATAAAAAGAGAAATAAGTAAAAGTTTCGGATGCAATCTTTAATTGGTTTCCTATGCAAAATAAAATCTATTTGGTTACATAAATCATAATTGGCAACATAAGAATAACAAGTTGAAATGACTGTAATATAGCAGGATGATTTATCTATTATTACTGCATTAATCATTACGATAGGGTAACTGCACCAATTTCCGATCACCTACCAATGATTGACCACTTTTATATTTATTCGTCCCACTAAATTAAATTTCACGTTTGTGATATAGTCAATCCATTCTTACTTGACTTATATAAATAGATAGATAGATAGAATAAAACACGTATACTAGGATTTTTTAAGACTACTCCTAAAGGTACGTGCAGTATGGAGCTGGGATTCTATATGGTAGCGTCGATCATAGCAGGGCTTGCTTAAATTAATGCATTGTTATATATGCGAGCGTACACAACGAAGCAGTGAGTGTAGCAGGTATAAGCGCTGTTACAAGAGCTGCTAGATACAAGAATGTATCTCACCATTCTTTCAGCGCGCTGACTACTACAATCAACGTGTGACAAATGTCAAATGGCCGTTACAAGTTTCGCAATGGATGTGACTAGTTTAATAAGTGAAATTTTACCAGTTTTTATTTAATTTGTTTTGAGTTTTTTCTAAGACGTATTTAAAAGTGTTAGGTTCCATACGTAAATATTCAAAAAATCGGTTTGGGTAAAGTTTTAATTCTTGGTATAAATGATAAAATTCGCCATGTTTAGATCGTTTTATATTAATAGGGTGGACATGATAGTTCATACCCAAATTTGTATTTAAAATATACCACTTTGTAGCAGAAGAACACAAACATTCGTCTTCGCTATCTGACATTTCAAACGCGATTTAAGCTTGTATCAATGCTAGTATCAAAGCTTCGTTGTGCAAACCTATAAGCGCTTATAATTTCAGCCACCATCATGCTACCCATCTAGAATCCCAGCTGCGTACTGCACGTATCTTTAGGTGGGGTGCAACTGCCTGTCGAATTCTGTATGGGTAACCGCTAGTCATTGTATATAAAGTTCTTAAATAAATAATGTCAAATGAAATTAGAGATATCAAAAACTATAATTAACGTCAAAGAAAGAATATAAAAAAATAAATATCATGTAGAATTTAGAACAAAAAAAACATAAAAATTTCACGGTGCCAGTGGGTTTCGAACCGGGGACGTTATGCATACGACGCACAGACGCTCGCTGCTATCGTCGCCATTGGTACAACTGAATAACAAACCGTTTTTATTGTATATGCGCGCGGGCACAGGTGTGACAGAGACATTCTAGCCCACAGCATGTCGGTGATGCGAACACATAAGATTTTCCCCTACCAAAAATCGCTCAACGCGCCTAAAGAAGTTTTCACTTCAAAAATTAATTTTGATAGAAAAATGTTTCTACAGTGTACAAGAGTTCGTTGACTGTCACCATGTATGATTTACACGACTGACAATAAACTTATTATTGACCGCTGGTCAGTGGTCAGGAACTGGTCCTTTGACCCTACATTATCTATACATGTTACGTATTCATTCAGCATTCTCTAGTCATTTTCCATGAGCGCCGCACAAAGGAAAAATTTGCATAAACGAGCAATTTAGCAACTTTAGTACAAACAATGGATTAAAAAATTATTAGTTGCAAAACGTGATGAAGTGTGTACGCATTATTTTGTATTATTTGTTTGTGTAAACGATATTGGCGTTTTATGCTAAATAAATTAATATTTAATAACCGAGATCAAAGATTACAATTAAATAGGGATATTGCGGCGAAACCACGCATGCGTAAACTTAAAAACATCTTTATGATTATAATAGAATTATCGCTATAGGCACTCGGTGATTGATTAAAATAAATACACAATACTTAGAAAAATTCTACACATTTATTAATCTCAACGATCGTTTCGGGTTTCTAGCCCATCATCAGGAGAGGTTGAGGTCTCCTGATGATGGGTTAGAATTTTTCAAATATTTATTTTCTTAAACATCTTTACTGACCCCGTCCCCCCAATTTCTGTTCTAGCGATAAAGCTAAAATGTCACGTGTATGTCGGAAATGACGCGTGTAGCGGACAGTTCTATACTCCCATTGAGTTAAAAGGTATTAGAGGCGCTACAAGCATTTAAAAGTGAAGTCAGTCGCCATGTTTATTCAGTCCTCATTTTATATGTAAGAAGAACAAAAGAATAATATTCCTATTCCATGCCGTGTTTTGCCGTCATGTTTACTCGGCCCTGTACACTGTTAAAAATGGATGTAAAAAAAATACTTTGAAAGTTAAGGTAGAATTCGCCCGATTTTCAAAGTGATTTTACATTATTATTGATTTTTACACAGAAAACTTCATAAAAACTTGGACTTTTACTGTAAAGTTAAACAAATTTGTAATTTTTACATAAAGTAAATTAAAATTACATAATTTGTGTAATATTCCAATAAAGTGTGTAAAAATTACAAAATAAAATGTATAGTTACATATATAAAATGGATAAATACAAAACAAATTAATGTAAAATTAGTAACCACGCATGCGCAATGTGTTTTTATGGAATCTACGCGATGTGGCGATACCTGTCATTGTCTTTTTGTGTGACTATTACCAGATTAATCGCTGGCTACAAATGGACCATCGATAATCTATGTAATCGGCCTTCTCATTTCTTACAGTGCAGTGTACAGTTCTCTCTTATTATAACGTCTTAACTATCGAAACAAAGAAATTAGAAGCTTTACTTCAAAAATATCTGTTAATATGAGTAGGGAGGTAAATGGAGAACACCCGGTATAATGAAATACCACAGGGATCAGTTCTGACCGCGTCCAATTTTCTCCACCCGAATACATAATATACATATACTCGCGTAGTTATATCATAGTAGATGTATAATATTAGATCGTATATTAACATTAAATCGGTTTTAATCATTACAAATTGTGCCCTTTGTAACCTAATTTAAGAGTCAAGCGTTTATTGTGTCATGAAATATTATGTCATACGAGGTCATCTATGTAAGTACATATAACTAAAATTGAAGTGTCTGTGTGTCTGTACGGGCTAATCTTCGAAACGGCTGAACCGATTTTGATGGGACTTTACAGACATGAATAGGAGGTTGTCAGGAGTGATCTAGGCTACTATTTTTAATTTTTATTCAACCCGCAATGGGGTAAAACGGGGGTGTAGGATTTTTTGATTATAATCAACGCCCAGGCCAAACTGCTGAAGCTATAAAGTTGAAATTTATACAGTAGGTTCCTTTTGGTCCTTGGGGTCAAAAGGGGATGTATTGCACAGCCTATGAAATTTGGAAGATATGTTCCTTATACCACCAGAAACCCCCAAAAGTCCACCAGAAACCCACAAAAGTCCACCAGAAACCCCCAAAAGTCCACCAGAAACCCCCCAAAGTCTACCAGACACCCCCAAAAATCCACCAGAAACCCCTAAAAATCCACCAGAAGCCCCCAAAAAACCACCAGAAACCCCAAAAGTCCACCAGAAACCCCCAAAAATCCACCAGAAACCCCCAAAAATCAACCAGAAACTCCCAAAAGTCCACCAGAAACCCCCAAAAATCCATCAGAAACCCCCAAAAGTCCACCAGAAATCCCCAAAAGTACATAAAATTTTAATTGGTATATGATAAAATCAATCGATTTAAAACCCCTTATATCCACACCATATTATTCACATAACAATTAGAGGTGAAAATAATAAATATCTCAGACAGCTAGGCTGTCATGATTTTTGAGCTATATCTAAGAAAAAATCGAATGACATAAAATTTTGTTTACAAAAGACGTAATAAGCCACTATGGCTTGTGGTCACAGAATAATTAACGCGGCCGATATTGCAAGAAAAAACACTATATAGAATAGTTCAGTATATGCGTGCTATCTAATTATTTCGAATAATAAAGTACGTATAAATCAATATTATAAACGTATAAATTTTCGTAAATAATTTAACCTCAAAGTGCATTAACATTTTGTTTTGTAATATCGTTAAATCAATTGAATTAGTTAACCAAAAGCGATATTAATTAAAATATAAACATATTAATTAATATCTCAAATCCATTTAATATATTAAATTTATTCGGTATTCGAGACAAACATTTATTTAGTTTCAATGAATTTCTGAGAAATACATTCCACCTTGTAAACAATTGTAAAATATGTGAATTCGACACCTTAGATTATTTTATGTGATAAAATAATATTTAGTATGTGCTTCGGCGACAAGTTAGTTGAAAAAAATGCTAATGTGAGAAATCTCTGTTTGTATAAAATATACTTAAAAGTGAATTATGTTGCTGGTGGAGTTATGCACGACAAACAATAATATGCAAGTCTGTCTACTCTAGCTCTATGTTACAGCACTGACCTGTAATTATACTGGAACGAGCTCTTTCGAAACCTTCAAAAGCGTCAATGGTCATTGGTCAAAGCATATTGAGAAAGGTACACAAATCATAATACAGCAGAGTCTCACTAATCCAGCACTTCAGAAGTACGGTACGTCCAATAATCCGGCACTCTCCGTCCCTACTCTCGTTCATATTTACCTGTTATTTTCAAGTTGAAAATAGTGTAGCTAAAAATGTCAAATAAACGGCAACATAGGACTCTACGTTTGAAAGATAAAATTGATTTTAAAGAAGTTAGATAGTGTGCTACTATACACAATCCAATAATCCGAACATTCCAATAATCCGGCACCCCCTAGTTTTTTTAGTGCCGGATTAGTGAGACTACTGTATTGTTACACGAATCAAAAGCAGTGGCACTTCAGTTCGGCTGACGAACTGTACTACCGATTTAGGTTCGCTGGCGTATAACCATAGACAATTACCACAACAATAACAAGGCGTATGTATCACTTTAGCCTTTCGCCTTACTATAGTCGAGCCGTTTAACAGATGGAGTGATCACGTGAAAAGCGCATGAATAGCTTGCGCCGCAGGCGTGGCCTTCGCATATAGTTTCGTTCCCGAACGTTCAAGCACCCAATCAGGTACTTTGCACGCAGTGATCATGCGTTTTCATTGCGGCCCGACTATAGTTCTTGCGTTTCTAGTATTACTACAATTCAGTGGTGGCAGATTGATGGTGTAACCAGGCGCACCGTTTGTGTAAAGTACAGACCATCATAATACCTACAAATGAAAAACTTTACGCTTTTTGCACGCGAACAAAACAATCCTTAATGTGTAACACAGAGTCGGCTTAAATTATTTGAAATTCACAGGCCCTATTTACACCTACATAGGTACTACGAGTATATCTGAACTGCAACACTATAAATATTAGGAATTTGTATTTAGAGTTAATTTTTTATCAATGACTAATTTTTTTAGTGCTAGTTAATGAACGTTTAAGTATTACGTTACGTTCCCCCCAAACCCCAAACCCTCGTAAAATGTTCATATTCCCCTTGATAAGATAATAGTAACGCTGAGAATAACTACCCTCCGTCCCGTGATAAACGTTAAGAAATATTTGAACGTTCCCTTTTTAATAAAAAAAATTCCGAGGATGACAAAAAAGATGATCGAAACGTCAGAACGATTTCAACATATAAGTATTGCTTTATGTTTATCCTATGCAAGGACGAATTTCTCCTACTAATTTGTAAAAAAAAGTCAAGAGGTGTCATGGGACAACCAACAGAAGCTATGCTTTTATTTATCAAATAATTTATCAAAGCTATAGAAGACAATACAATTGAAAAGTTATTGTTTAACCGCCATTTTGAAATCTGATGCAATTTTATTTTTTTGTGTCTTATAAAACTCTTAAATATCAATTTTCAAAAAGATCGGATAAAAAAGTACCTACATATGGCCGCCATTTTGAAATCTGACGCCATTTTATTTTTTTGTGTCCTATAAAACTCTCAGATATTAATTTTACATAGGCCACAGCGCGTGCGCCAATATATACGTCACACTCATAGCTATAGATATACTTTTAACATGAGCATGTTGCGTGACGCGAACCTATATAAGTTTTTCCCCTGCCAGAAATCATCTAACGCGCTTATAGAGCATAGTTTCAAAAAAAAAACAGATTTCGATATTAAAAATATTAAATCCAATATAAATTTTGTGAAATAAAAATCGAAGAAAATTGCACGTACCTTGTTCAGCTGTTGAATGTACCGCCAGTAGCGCCACTAGTGGCAAGCACCAGAGCGTCAGCCCCATGACGTCACGCGTCACTCGGCTTTGAGTCGCGTTAGATCATCTGAAACAAAAATATAAAATATGTTAATTTTGATTGTACGATGAATTCATTGATTTTAATCGATTCAAACCAAATGCTCTGACCAAAACTAAACTAACAGGTTGCATGACTCATCGGTCATCCACTTTTGGGCGTAGCATTTTAAAGTCACAACTACCAAACTCTTTTCCTTTTAGGCGAATTTTCTCGTACTTCAAAATACACTAACAATTAATAGTCCCTCGATTTTAAAGATGTATGGCACCTATCTCAAATCACCGAGAAAACCTCTAGCTCCTTTATGGTACAAAAAAAGTCAAGAGGTGTCATGGGACACCCGACAGAAGCTATGCTTTTTACGTCAACACATGCGATGGGTTACTCAAGTCCAGTACAAAATACAAATACAATTTAATTGAAATAAGAATTAACATACTTATATTATTTAAAAACACAATTTAAACAATACACATATTGAGATTTTCACGTAATCAATTCAACTTTACTTGTATAACACAGTACTAATGTTGTGTACAACACGTTATCTTTGTGTTGGTGCATATACGTGTACATAGGCCACTGCGCGTGCACCAGTTTATTACTTTCACCGCTGGCCATAGCTATAGATATACTTGAGCGTGACGGTGACGCGAACCCATAAGTTTTTCCCCTCCCAGAAATCGTCTAACGCGTCTATAGAAGCATAGATTCAAAAATGCGGAATTGATTGTGGGTTTAGGTAATTTTTTAGCTATTTCGAATCGATTATTATGTTAATAACTAAAGAAGAAATACGATAGTTGAATAAGTTTTGAACGGTGCAATTACTATTTAATTTTTTATGTCAAAACCAACTCACGTCAATTAAAAATATAACATTTGTAGGTATATCTAAAATGATTTGAAATGTCTAGCATGGAAAATTAAATGCTTCAACATTTAAAACGAGATTTGACAGTTAGGAATGTTACAGATGTCTTATATCAGACGTGTTCAGAATATTTTGTCTCCATTCGTTTCAGTTAAATAGTTTCAAATCTACCGACTACCGTTCTGATATACAGTCTGTTCACAAAAACACAGTTTTATTACTATAGAGCAGGGGTTCCCAAACTTTTTTGATCATGAACCTAATTTAAAATTGCAAAAGCCTTCGCGACCCTTAAACATTTTTCCTCACAATGTTCTCCCCCAGGGGGGACATTGGAATGTGGTTGCTATTGCAAATTGCATTCCAATGTTCTTTGGGAATTAGCGCTCCCAGGAACCCGAGCTCGTACTAATTGGTTTGTATATGCCGGTTGGCGGATTTTAATACACAAATATGTTATTTGCGGTGTTGAAGACGCTAATGACCTGAGTTGTCGACGCGTCTATAATCTACAATTAATTAATTAACACCAATTTCTCAGCACTGCCCAGCTCTGATTTGCCTCCTCCCCCTTTCAGTTCCATTTTCTCTGCGTCCTAAACATTGCTTATGATATTTAAACCATATAGTTTGTTAAATTATGCCACCCTCTAAAGTCGGCCGCCCCGAGCAAAAGTCCTTTTCGCTGAACGTTTCGAGTTCAATGGACGTGAAGAAGCGGCATTAGCTTTTAGTATTAGGTAATTATTTATTGTAGATTATTATAGACGCTCGATCACTACGGTAATTAGCGTCTAATTACATCAAATTAAATTAAAAGACATAACAAAACATCCACGAGCGGAAATGGGTTTAGAGCCCACGAAAGTTTGAACCAAACTGTCATTTCCTCTTAATATTATTTTTGTGTATAATATTTGTACAGTCTGTATTTATATTAGCCACATAAAAACTAACTCCCCTAAAACGATATACTAAATATTTTTTCATAATATATAAGTCGCGGCAGATCCACTAAACAGATGACTTAAGTTTTAATGAGGCAGGAGAATGCGTTTTTAAATACGTATAAAAAATTCCCCTACTTAGAAATGAAAATAAAATAAATTTCCAGTTTTTTTTTCATTAATAACTATGTTGACATATTTACGAGATCAAAGTTTAAGTTACATTTGTGTACTTTAAATATCTAAAAAATCGGGAGTTTTTCGATAAAAACACAGTCGAATACAGGATGGTTCAACTAACATTTCGTTATTTTTGTCTACAATTATTACAAATATTTGTAAAAAAAAATTTTTTTAAAGACATAGCTTTTATTAAAATGTCCTAAAATGAAACAAGTAGGTACTTTTTAATAAGTTAGGTTCATAATAATTTATAAAAGCGTGAGTTGTAAACTATATGATAGTTTATTAGTCACGACCCACGCTTTTATAATTATGAACCTAAATTATTAAAAATTATTTTTTCCTTTTAGTAGGTACATTAAAAAGTTTTTTTGTACAAATATTTTATTATTTAAATTTTTATTTACGTCTTAACCTATGCATTGCTGATAATGCATCATTATTTACAAAAACTCCGTTAGATGTCACTAGTGCCCGTATACTATTAAAATATTAATTTATTAAAATTAATTCATTATTTATTTCTAAAAACGATTGATTCATGTATTGTCATCGGGAATACATATATGTGAATACAAAATTTCAAGTCGATTGGATATGCGGAAGTCGTTCAAAATTGACCTGCAAGATTTGATCCAAAAATACCACACCATACACATAAACTAACTAACAGGTGAAGTTAAATAAAAGATTGCAATAAAAAATGATAATTGAGCGAGTAAAGACTAGTATTTAATATTGTTACACGCATCAAGAGCAGTGGCGCTTCAGTTCGGTTGATAACTATTGTACTACCGACTTAGGTTCACTGGCGTATAACCATAGACATTCACCAAAACCATAGACAATAACAATAAAGCGTATGTATTAGCCTCGCGGCACTTGCGAGAACTAATTGTGCCAACACGGCACACGGTGAATGGTCCTCAGGCGGATGGGGGGGAGGTCAGGGGCATTCCGGCGAACGGCGACGCGCGTTCCACACGTGTATAACCACGTAGCTAATAAAAGTGTATTTTTACGGACATAACAAAACGGTATAAATAATTTCCGTAACAATATACTTCGGCTTCGGCTATCTTCGGCCAAAAATGGCATCTTCGGTAAAATAATCGATAGTTTCACCAATTCTCGGTGAGAATTGGAAGCTTGCAACGGAGGGGGTCATTTCAACAACAGCATCGCGATATGCTTGGCTATTTTCAAGCTCAGTCGTACTAGTAAAGTTATTAAATTTTAAAATGACGTGTTAATATCGCATGCTTAAGTTCATACAGCAATCGTAGGTACATGTAACAGTAGAGCCTAATCGTAATCACTAATGGCTTCCATGTAATTCATGGTCTAACCATTCCTATAATTATAGTCAATAATAAAAATAATACATATAATAATACACATAACACGTATATATCCACATAATACATGAAATATATATTATATCTGTGCCCATTAAACAAAGTGGCTCAAGTCGAACTTTTAGTGTTTTTCTTAATGATGTCCAAGCGTCCTTCCAGCAGTACGCGTTGTTCTGCTAGCAGGACGTATTTTGGACATCGTTGTTTTCAATATGATCCCGTCCTCCAAGTAGGACGAAACCACCACCATTTGGATTTGTCACAAAATTTTATCAATCTAATTCGAAAGTATTAATTTTTTTTTGTAAATACAGAACTTAAAAAATAAAAAAAATAATGGTTTTAAATAGCATACCCGGTGATAATCACCACAACCAACTGAGTTATTTTTATTTGTTACGAGAGGAAAAATTGCTTGTCTATTTTGTGATATTGAATATTCCAGAAAAAAATGGCAAAAAAAATTGGGTAATTTGAAAGTTTCAACTTATTCAGACGTCAGTAGCACTAAAGACACTAAAAAGTAAAAAATTTAAAAAGGAAATAGAACCTCCTTCAAAAAAGCCACTAAAAAAGAGGAAAATAATAAAATTTTGAGGTCGGCGCCAATTTAATAAAATGAAAGTAGATATCTACTATAATAAAAGTTTCAGCAATTAAATTGCGCTAGCCTCAAAATTTTATTACTTTCCTCTTTTTTAGTTGCTTTTTTGAAGGAGTTTTTAATTCTTTATTTTTTTTATTCTATTATAGTATTGAAGTAATTGATGAGCCACTTTTTCTGTTGACCACAGATACCTGTATTTATCTATCTATATCTCTTTCTATCTGACGAGCTCTCTGCATTGTTCTCAGTCTCACGCACACCTGCAAGATTTTTTATGACAAATTTTTATAAAAAACGGAAATAAAACTCTGTAATAATACAAAATGCTTTTAATGTCCTATGTCCTGTACACCGAAAATGTGTTCATGGATTTTTTTATGAAAAACTAAGTTGATTATGGTAGTAAATTAAGGAGTATAACAGCCGCTGGTATTTATCTGAGTTTAAACCAAGATAATAATGTCTTTCATTAATAACTTCATTTGATATTGTATTCGTTGCTTGGAGAAAATTCAGGCTCGGGGATCTAGGTTTTTCGGGGCCTATGGTTGAAGTCCAATGGCATCCCATTTTTTATTGGATCAAGAATCTTTAAACTGGAGTTCAAAAGTCATTTTAAATAACATCAATATCAGAATTGAAATATTGTTACACGCATCAAGAGCAGTGGCGCTTCAGTTCGGCTGATGACTATTGTACTATCGATTTAGGTTCACTGGCGTATAACCATAGACAATTACCACAACCATAGACAATAACAACAAGGCGTATGTATTAACCTAGCGGCACTGGCGGGAACTAATCGTGCCAACACGGCACACGGTGAATGGTCCTCAGGCGGAAATGGAGGGGATTGGATTGGGGCATTCCGGTGAACGGCGACGCGCGTTCGACACGTGTATAACTACGTAGATAATAAAAGTGTATTTTTACGGACATAATAAAACGGTATAAATAATTTCCGTAACAATATATTTATTTATGAAATGGTGTGGAATGACAAACATTTATGATAATTCAATTTTTATGGACTCTTGACACTTGAGGGCCCAGGGCTTCAGTCCTATTAGTTGCTATGTAGATCCGCCCCTGCTAGGGGCAAAATAAAAAAGAAACTAAATTGCGAAACAATGGCCCGTCCAAAAATCCGGACTCCCTATAAAAAGTTCGCTTCCATGAGGAATCATCCCGTCCCTCCCCCCTCTCGTCGAGCCTGCTGTCAAATTGATTTTGTTTTCTTGCATGGTTTTTAGGTAATTTGTATCCAGATGTGGGCTTGAGAATAGCCGAGCGTGTAGCAACGCTGTTGTTTACATGGCGTTGCTATGGTTCCTCTATTACAAGTCCCCAGTTCCCGGGTTCTAGCCCGAGAGCTGGTGAAAGTTTCAATTGAATTTTCAATTTATTATTAAAAAAATAATGAATTGAAAATATGAATTGGTGCTACAAATAACCTTAGCTGTTGGTGGTCTTTAAAACACAATTTTTTTGTATCCAGATGTGAAAACGTGTATCTGTCTGCATTACTTTGAGAACAACTGCGCCGATTTTATATAAAATAATCTCGTTCGAAACGAAAAGGTTAATGGATTGAGATGAAACAAAGTGCAGGTCACTTCCAGGAACTATATAAGTTTCATTTAAATCGGTTCAGTCGCTTTTGCACTAACTAGAAACTTGCAGACAGATGCACTTTTATTAACTTCCCATTGGAAGTTATTGTAAAATCGAAATCAAAATGTATGACAAATTTTTATGTTTCAAGGTCACCACACTATTTTTAGAAAGATGTCTGTGTGTGTGTACGTATGTGTCCATTTCTTTCTAAGACGAAATCTCGAGAATGAAAAATGATATCGACTACTTTATATTAGAAATCGTGTCCATCGTGATTATAATAAAATTAAGAAAAATCGCAGGATAGTGGACAAAATATTGAATTTATTTTTATTTTTATTTTTTTGTGTACTTGAAAAAGTCTAAATATATAGACGAAACGTCGTACATTTAATTAAATAAATTCAATATTTTGTCCACTATCCTGCGATTTTTCTTAATGATATCGACTACGTTAGGGTGCCAATCGACGCGTATTAACGTAAATATGATCTGAAAGAAATTTTTTCAAAATCGGTTCAGCCGTTCTTTTTTCTTAACCAAATAGACTCCAAAAAAGTAGATTTTACACAATATCTCGCGAATAAAAAATTATATCGACTTCGTAAGGGTGTCAATCGAGGCGTGTTAACGTCATTTTGATCCGACATAAATTTTATAAAAATCGGTTCAGCCGTTTTTTTTTTAATTATTGTTAAAAATAAATAATATTTATGTTTTAATGATTAAAATGATTACTTTTCTGTGTAATATCTAATTTAATTATTATTATTAAATATTTATCAAACTGGGAAGTTCGTCGTGTGTATCTCAAGGGTCGCACTTTAGTCCTAATAAACGACCCACCTCACGGCTTGTTATATTTATAAGTTGCGTTTTATAGGTAGGTATGTACAATTTAAGCCATCGAAATAAGTTGCTTAATAACAGACATCCATCTGTAACATTCAGTGGTACTCATGTAGGAGAAGATTAATGTGTCTGGTACTGAAAAATCAATAAAATGACAATGGCGCAAGTGTTCATCCCCGATTTGTTTTGTGCATCTGTTGTATATACGATACATATTGGTATTAGGAGCGACATGCGGCGATGACAGTCGACTGGGGTGGGCCATAAAATCCCGAACTACTCTTATTTACCCCTTTGTCTGCCTAAAACATTCAGAAATGGCAATGTTAATGTCTCTACGCGCTGGACAAATTTCAAGATTTGTTTCTATACGTTTTAAATTTAATAAAACACATCGTTTTAATTTATACTTACGCTTAAGAACTTTATTTTATAACAATGAGGCTGTAAAAAATACTTAATCACTGTTTTAACATTGCAAGAAACACAATGGCGTTTATTTCATTTCAAAGAGCCATTTTTCTGAGAGCAGTTCCTTCAATTATCCACGAGAGGCAACATTTGTGGTAGGTACAAACATTATGTATTCCCCATTAGTGTCGTGTCATTTTAGTGGTATAACATAATTATTTATTTAATTTAATGATAATAATAATTCAATAATTAAGTTATACCACTAAATGACACGACACTATGGAGAATAAATAATGTTTGTACCTACCACAAGTGCTGCCTCTCGTGGATAATTGAAGGAACTACTCTCAGGAAAATGGCTCATACGTTAAGTATTTACGGAGATACGAATTTTTAAACTTTAATACCGGCTACGTCATAGTCAAAGCGCGTTCGTTGCAATAAGCCATTTTCCTGAGAGTAGTTCCTTCAATTATCCACGAGAGGCAGCGCTTGTGGTAGGTACAAACATTATTTATTCCCCATTAGTGTCGTGTCATTTAAGTGGTATAACTTAATTATTAAATTATTATTATTAAATTAATTAAATAATTAAGTTATAACACTAAAATGACACGACACAATCGGGAATAAATAATGTTTGTACCTACCACAAGTGCTGCCTCTCGTGGATAATTGAAAGAACTACTCTAAGGAAAATGGATCATTTACTCTATTTTACTAGGCCGCCTATGTTCTCTGTACACGGATCTCGCACGGTTAGATTCAGATAGATAATGTCTTAAATATATGGGCTGTAGTTAATAATAATAATTATTTAATAAACTTCAAAAATTTATTGCGAAGTCGTTTAAAGTGCTTATACAACGGTATTATTTAAGTTGTTGGACAGTGCTCATTCCAATTATTTAAATAAAGTTTATATAGGCTCATTGCTTTTAAAATTTATGACATGGCCCACTGTGTCTACTTCGTAGGTACTGTATCTTGTGGTTTATGTAGATATAGAGTGTCGTGTTACATGTATGTAAATGTGGAATAAGGCAATGCAAAGGCCTTTCTCATACACAGAGTCACTATTATACAGGCGCTATCAACTTCAACGTCATCAAATGCACTATGGCAATAGGTAAAGTAACGGTACATACATGCACACAAACACACCCAAGCAAACACATAGGTAAAGCCTGTCTATTTGGAGTTTAAAGTCCTGCACAGATGCGACCGACAACAGGGATTTTATAATAGCCGAGTGTAGCGACGCCATTGTTTATTTGACGTTTCCATGGCTCCTCTATTACAAGCCCCCAGCTCCCAGGTTCTAGTCAAAGAACTGGTAATAGACCGAGAGCTAGTGACAATTTTTTGGTGTTATTTATTCAAGGCCTTATTTTTGTGAAGATGTACAGGAGGCATATTAAAGTGCCCTGAGTAAGGGATTTTGCTAGATAGCGGTATGGGAGGGATGCAAACCGCCCCCAACATGTAACAAAAAATTATCACAATTATTATTGCTTCAAGGCTGAAATTGTTTGTATAGCTTGTCGGTGACCCAATAATACCATTATAATATTTGCAGATCGATTGGTCAGTATTAAAGGGGTGGCAGATCACCCTAAACGTGTCATGTACCCGACACGAAATTTATATTATTAGTTCAAGGTTCAAATTTTAATATGTTGTTACGGCGACTGTTTTAAGCATTTATTTCAATTTGCAGAACAAAATGTCGGTATAATAATAATTTAATAATTAAGTTTATACTACTAAAATGACACGACACTAATGGGGAATAAATAATGTGTGTACCTACCACAAGTGCCGTGTCTCGTGGATAATTGAAAGAAGTACTGTCAGGAAAATTGTTCATTTAAATGAAATGCAGATGTGCTTGTCAATATCTTTGAGGATGGTCAGTTTTGGACAAGTTTGTAAATATTTAGTACCTATTTCGTCCAAAAATCTTAGTTTAAGTAAAAGGGTCTAATAATTATTAATTAATTCAACAATGAATTTTTAATCCACAAGGCATCCACTAGGTAGTGACTAGTATTTCTTAACATATCAGTCAGCATATTATGCCATCATGATTGTTAAACGTCAAACGATTGTTATAAGATATATAAGGAAAAAATCAGAAGCCACTGTCGGGACTTGAACCCGAAATTCCCAGTTTCCGGCTGGTTGAGTTTGAATTATTATATTGTTGTCCACAATTACCTAACTCATATATTATTATTTATTTAAAAGGGTCCACTTGAAAACTATAGTAAACTATAGCGACATTGTTTTTGATATCGTCATAAAATGGCGATAGGTAAGGAAGTAACCTAAGTATAGATGGAAGGTAACTATGGGCAGACAACCGCGAATCACAATTACTAATGAGATGAATAAATAAAGATGCCTATACACTAACAATACTACTATTAATAAACAATTCACTCGGTTCATATCCATTTTTTTATAAATTCAATACGGTTCATGGGTTCTTGGATTACTGCATTATTGGTATTTTTAAAATTATTTATTTTATTGATTAAGGATGGAACAACGTTACTATAATTATAGTTTATTATTTTTATACTTGATATTTTAAGTACAATTTTTGACAACTAATGACTCGTTATTGAGGTAACAAATTTTTATTTCTAATTATAATTGTTATTCTCCAAGATAGACAACTATTGACTTGATGTATTCGTTTATATTTTTGTTACAGTACTTGATAAAGTCTCGAAAGAGACGAAACGTCGTACGAAGATAAATAAAAGAGTTATTAATCAATAACAATTTATTTTAATCCAAGAACCCATGAACCGTATTGAATACTACTATTATTTACTGACTCCTCAATACAGTAAGGTTGAATACTACTGGCTGTTCATGCATTGAGCTGTTCGCTCTAGTGTGCATCATATTATATTATTCATTCCGCTCCTATACTGTCCGCTGAAATGTGCAACAGACTTTATATAAATCACATTAGTTCAAAGTTCTAATTGCGAAAATTGCTTAATGTGATAATTTCACAACTGGTCTAAGTTCTGCCCGCTTCAGTGATGACGTAAACGAGCCTTACATGAATCAGTCATCCGTCATCGGAAGAATTATTGGGTTTACTCCAAAAAACACGGAGATTCTGTGCAGCTCTGGGTAGATTTTATACGTTTTTGGGGGGATTTGCGACAAAGGTCCTACACTAATATGAATGGGAAGTTTGTGACGCGCTGCGTTGCCTCTTTCCGTTAATGAACGAAATATTCCGCTCGCTACAACGCAAACGCCAATGTGCAATAGGCTTCTTGATGGTAAATGAATACATTGCTTTCAAACACGTCTGAAGTTCTAGACGCGACGACTGGGCGGTATCATCCTGCTTCAGGACGAACTATTCCGCCCGCTGCAACGGACGCGCCAATGTGCAGCAGGCTTTTTGATGGTGAATATATACATTACTTGCAAATACGAAGTTCTAGACGTGACGACTGAGCAGTATCATTCCGCTTTTGGACGAACTATAACGCCCGCTGCAACGGACGCGCCAATGTGCAGCAGGATTTTTGATGGTGAATTAATACATTGCTTGCAAACACGTCTGAAGTTCTAGACACGATAACTGGGCGGTATCATTCCGCTTCTGGACGAACTATTCCGCCCGCTGCAACGGACGCGCCAATGTGCAGCAGGCTTTTTGATGGTGAATATATACATTACTTGCAAATACGAATTGTTGACACGACGACTGGGTAGTATCATTCCACTTCTGGACGAACTATTCCGCCCGCTGCAATGGACGCGCCAGTGTGCAGCAGGCTTTTTGATGCTGAATATATACATTACTTGCAAATACGAAGTTCTAGACGTGACGACTGGGCAGTATCATCCCACTTCTGGACGAACTATTCCGCCCGCTGCAACGGACGCGCCAATGTGCAGCAGGCTTTTTGATGGTGAATATATACATTACTTGCAAATACGAATTGTTGACACTAAACTGGGGAGTATCATCCCACTTCTGGACGAACTATTCCGCCCGCTATAACGAACGCGCCAATGTGCAGCAGGCTTTTGATGGTGAATATATACATTACTTGCAAATACGAAGTTCTAGACGCGACGACTGGGCAGTATCATCCCACTTCTGGACGAACTATTCCGCCCGCTGCAACGGACGCGCCAATGTGCAGCAGGCTTTTTGATGGTGAATTAATACATTGCTTGCAAACACGTCTGAAGTTCTAGACGCGATAACTGGGCGGTATCATTCCGCTTCTGGACGAACTATTCCGCCCGCTGCAACGGACGCGCCAATGTGCAGCGGGCTTTTTGATGGTGAATATATATATGCATAAGTTGCATACATGCGCGAAGTTCCAGACGCGACGGCCGCGCTGCACTGCAGGCATAATGAGTTCATTACGCCAGAGACATACTACACGGGTTAAGTGCTTGCACCGTGCAGCACCCGTTTCCTCCTCCGCCCTTTTGCACACCTTATAAACCCTCTGTGTCCCGTGTCTCGACACCAGTTCGTCCTACCTACACCCGTCTGTTAGTGCACTACACTGCACAACAACCACCTATATAAGAAGAAGAACTCACAGACTATTGCATTCTTTTAACTGCACTTTTAGGAGTCATCAGCAGAATTGCTGACCGCGATGATGAAATTCTTAGGAAGTAAAAGCTGAAGATGGGATTCCAGGCGACCAAACAAAGGGTTATCAAGCGTTTCACATAAATAGACGATCTTTAATTATTTGGTCATAATATTACTTACGTTTGGTACACTCTTCAATCTCATTTTTAGGTGTCATCGAACCGCGCGGAAGAAATTCTGTGGAATCAAAATCTGGAGATGGGATTCCAGGCTACCAAACAAAGGGTTATCAAGCGTTTCACATAAATAGACGATTTTTAATTATTTGGTCATATTACTTATGTTTGGTACACTTGTCCTGCACTCTTCTATCCCATTTGCAGGGGTCATTGGACAGCGGGGATGAAATTCTGAGGAAAAATCTGGAGATGGGATTCCAGGCTACCAAACAAAGGGTTATCAGGCGTTTCACATAAATAGACGATTTTTAATTATTTGGTCATATTACTTATGTTTGGTACACTTGTCCTGCACTCTTCTATCCCATTTACAGGGGTCATTGGACAGCGGGGATGAAATTCTGAGGAATCAAAATCTGGAGATGGGATTCCAGGCTACCAAACAAAGGGTTATCAGGCGTTTCACATACATAGACGATTTTTAATTATTTGGTCATATTACTTATGTTTGGTACACTTGTCCTGCACTCTTCTATCCCATTTGCAGGGGTCATTGGACAGCGGGGATGAAATTCTGAGGAAAAATCTGGAGATGGGATTCCAAGCTACCAAACAAAGGCTTATCAAGCGTTTCCCAAAAATAGACGATTTTTTATTATTTGGTCATATTACTTATGTTTGGTACACTTGTCCTGCACTCTTCTATCCCATTTGCAGGGGTCATTGGACAGCGGGGATGAAATTCTGAGAAAAAATCTGGAGATGGGATTCCAGGCTACCAAACAAAGGGTTATCAAGCGTTTCACATAAATAGACGATTTTTAATTATTCGGTCATATTACTTATGTTTGGTACACTTGTCCTGCACTCTTCTACCCCATTCACAGAAGTCATTGAGCAATGGGGAAGAAATTCTGAGGAATTAAAAGCTGAAGATGGGAATCCAGAAACAAAGGCTTATAAAGCAATTTATTTAAATAGACTGCTCATATTATTGACCATTTTTTCGTACGGTTTCACGAATAGGCAGAGGAAATATTTGGGTTTTAAACTATATTTCATTACGCTATCATAATAGAGAATTGTCATTCCTAGGCAAGGCCGGATGAATACGGCTAGAAAGTTATATGTCACATCCGTTTCCACTGAGATTCGAACCTAGTATCTTCCGAGTCAGATACTTTCATCCCACTTCGGTTCATTAGGAAATGTTAATGCAAAGTTAATTACTTAATTATTTATTGAAAAACGTATTTACTGCAAAATTGAATGTTATATGCACTAAGGAAACTACTTTAAAGTTTATCGTAACTTAACTAATATTAAGTTACATCCGGTAATGGTAACTTCAAAGTAAATACTAAATAACACATCATCTAACATGATTAAAACTATAACAGAACTGTTTAGTTTATTTGCGTCGCGACGATAAAGAAACAGTTGAAGCACACCTTTAGAAAACAAAAACTAGTGAGTAATTTTCTGAATAATTGCAAACGTGCTTTAAAAACATTACAAAACGTGTCCAATAATCACACCCAAAGATAACCAGTTGACAAATAACATAAAACGAGAAATTCTTCAATATAATATAACATTATCGTTTAACAAAATCAACGAAATTAATTTTCTTGTAATTATTCGCATTAAAAAATAAACGTTGAATATTTCATATACCTTAGCGCAGAATTTTTAAAACAAGAATTGCAGTTTGTACGTAGGTGCATTTATAGCATATACACGTACGCATACAGGTGATCTTTGAGTTTTGATTTTTGGCCAGTTTTGCGACTTTTAAAAACAATAAATACATTTTTAATAAATTGGAATATTGTGCCTATCAGCTGTTGTAGATTAGACATGATTAGCATCCATATATTTCAAAAAAGTAGCAGAGCTTTGTCCTCAATGAAGAAAAAATTACCAGGTATTTGTCCTCAATGAAGAAAAAAACTGGCAGGTATTTGTCCACATACCTGCTACTTTTTTCTTCATTGAGGACAAATACCTGGTACTGGAAGAAAAAAGTAGCAGGTATTTGTCCAAATACCTGCTACTTTTTTCTTCATTATGCCTATCAATAACATTTTTACTATTCAGTCGAACGCTCTACCAATTGAGCAGCTCGAACGATGATGATAAACGCTCTATAGTACAGTATACAAGTACGACTGAAGCCAAATAAGCGTAATAAGTCAACGCATTGAGTAAATATCTAATTCAGATTCTTGAAGTAGTATAACTTTAAAATATGTTTCTGTATAACAAAAGCAATGCAGACCAAAATTCAAATATCTCACTTGATGAGCCAACATGAAATTAACGTCCGATTCAAATCAAAATGTATCGGTCGAGCGTCTATAATTCAAAAAATATCTTATCGACTGATATCTTTGAAGACTAGCCTTAAATGCATTTTTTTGAAAAAACAAAAATAAGAACAATCACCAAAATTCAAATTATCAAAATATCACCCTGTGTAATACACCTTTGTGTGCAGTAAATAACGATGGTGTTTTTTTTTTGTTTGTGCGCGTGTCTGTGTATTCTAGTCTGTGTGTATGTGTGTGAGGTGTATGGCACCCCGTGACGTCACATGTCTCAAGTAACCGATCGATAAGGCAGGCGTATATATTCACCTACCTTATAACGCAGTGTGTAGCACTGGTAGACCTATTATGGAGTACTGAAACACTACAGTTTTTTTGCCTGGGTATTATCTGGTAGCCGCAAGATACTACCGATTTTTTGATAATTTTTTTAATACCTCCAGATAGAATTTCATTTAGTTATATTTTATGTAAAATACTAGTAATCGAGTGAATAGCGTTGGAAGAGAGTACTGACTCACATTCGAAAGGTACAGTGTGGTAGAATTCCGGCGATAGCTAGGAATTTTTCTTAGTGCATCTACCCGAGAAACGGTAATTCTTGCTAGTGTTGCCGTCTAGACAAGACAAGACTTTCAAAATCTTGTCTTGTCTTGAAATATCAAGACAAGACTTCACTTAAGTTTTGTCTTGAAATATTAAGTTCATTAAGTCTAGATTAAAAACTCTTGTCTTGTCCAATATCAAGACTCTAGATTATGTTCAAGAGTCTAGATTAACCAAGTGATTTACTTTACCTACTACTACTTAGTTTATCTAGACTCTTGAAAATTGTCTAGAGTTTTGGCAAGAGTCTTGATCTAGATAAAGCAAGTCTTGTCTTGTCTTGAAAATTTCTAGACAAGACTTTTGGTAAGTCTTGTCTTGAAAATCTAGACAAGACAAGAGTTTAGAAAGTCTAGATCTAGACGGCAACACTAATTCTTGCACCGGTCATATTGTTGAGGAATTCCACGGTTTTCCTCAGAAATTCCAGATAAATATCAAAATGGTTCCCTGTACAAGGTCATCTACCAACCTCCTATTTTCGCTAAATTAATTCTCTGTAATTCCTCTACTCATTCATTGATAGCTGAAGTTTACAAAAAAAAAAAACGGTTCTAACCCCAGAACTGGTAAACTGGTCAAAGCATCATTGAATTGGATTTTCAAATTATTAGATATTAAAAATAATAAATTTAAAAATCCTTCTTGTCGATGGCCTTAAAAAAATATTCCAATGAACCTATCCCTCGTAATAAGAGCGAGAGTTTGTTATTGCTTGTTCTGCAAGAAGCGAGAAAAACATGGTTGCGCACGCATATCGTGTCCTGCCACCTAGCCAACAGCAGTCAGTGACAACCGATATATTGCCTAATTACCGGATCATCTGTGAACACGATCCAGGTAAAAAATACATATACGTGGATTGGTGAAAAGAAAAAAAATTCCAAAACTTTTAAAATTAAGGATTCCACGAAGACTCATGAACAGTCTAGAAATGTTGGCCTTTGATGAAATTGAGGTGCACAATCTTTTAACGTTTCAGGAAAATGTCTAGACATGTCACGAAACGTCTTGTTATACTAAATGACTATGCGACATAAATAATCGTTTTAAACCGAGTGACACAAAAGACTTCTATATTATGCTCCATTTAATGTATTTTGTCCGAAACGTCACAAATAAAAACACCAGACATGTAGAACTAACAATGTCGATAATGAACCATTCAATATGGATCAACAGTTTTAGCGCTGTAAGTTCATAAAGTCACTAATAAATAACAAAAGTCTCCATGTGTATTGGAAGGCGGCGTTGCAGTATTTTAAAAGGCAAACAGTCGAGTATCGAAACAAATCAAGTCGACTGCGTTCACCTTTTGTTTTTATAATCATGTAGGGATAGGGAAAGACTGACTGACTCATCAAGGTCGGGAAATTACAATAAACTTCATCCAAAGTGAAAGAACCAATAGAGTTTCCATAATCCATTATTTAGACTAGCTGTTGAGCACAGCTTTGCCCCCATGACTTCGTGATGAGTCGTACCTACTTCCAGGATTGTGAAAAGAAAATTGAAATCGGTTCAGCGGTTTACTAGTAAATCATACGCGAACATACCCTATGTAATAGATCTATTTTCTCTCAGAACTTTCATTCCAGAACTGCCAGTATAAAAATAATTGGTTAGTTTTTATGGAACGTTATTGACATTTCTTTTTAATGCTGTCATGCTTAGTTGTCTGAAGTTGGGGCTGATGCAACAAGAAAATTGTTACAGTCCTTCACATTCTTTGCGTTAAGAACTTAATTTTTAATTTTTTCTATTGGTTTAGATGCACTATCTATAAATATGTCGAATTTCAATTCTCCATCTCATCTGGATGTTGGCTAGAATTTCAGGATACACAAATAAATCTTAGTTTTATAAATAGATATAGCTGGTGTATGAGATTTTGAAAATGGCTTCATGTTTTTAAAGATCCCAAACGTTATCATTTCAAAAGTTAATTTGGACTATAAATTAATTAAAGACTGTTAAGTAACTCGTCAGCAAGACACAGTATCTTAAAAAGTCCTCCAGTACTTAAAGAACGAAGATAGATATTGTACATTATAATTTATAGACGTTCGACAACAGTAGTCATAAGCGTCAACGGATAGGGCATCTTAAATGTGGACATTTTAATGGAATATTACTGTATGTCGCGATACAGAAAATTAACATCAGACTAATTTCAAGCGAGATAAATATTTGGAAGCAAGAAAAGAGGAAAGTCTCAAAATCCCCAATCGTACTCAAACCACAGCACAGCCTTGGTTTGTTAAGCGTAGTAAAAGTTTGTAACGTTTTCTTATTGGAAGGAAGGATTGTTCGTCGACTCGGCTTGGCATTTAGTTGTTTAAAAGTTCTTCTGTGCTCCGCGGCGGCGGTGTATTTTGTTTCGCCCGGTTGAAGGAATCGGACGAATAAAGAAAAGGACTAACAGCTCGAGTTCCTGGCGCAGCATAAAGTTTATCTACCGCAACAACGCCAGTACAGTTTCCCCATCTGTATACTTTGTCGGTAACGATTTCCCTCCATCGCCATTCTGGTTTGTTAAGGATCTATCTTCACAGCAAACTTTCAGATAGTTTTCATGTTTTGACAGATAAATTGTCACACCGCAAATGTTTTCAGCTCTTCTTCGTTTCCTTCATTTTACTGAAACCATTACTGAACACCAGTTCTATGTAATTTAATCCCGAACAAGATATTAAGTCTGCCGCAAGGAGTTACGGTGAAGTTGTTTTCTCTTACAAAACTAACGCACACTCTTTTTATCTAATAATGTTGAAAAGCATTTCATAAAATATATATCAAACAAAATACTATATATCCTTTTAGCTCTTTGATATAGCAATATAAGTATATTATATACTATTCGTCTACGAGACAATTAAACTTTTCTTGTCCTCTCCCTTTCTTTAAGGTCGCGGTGGCTTCTTTCGGGCCCCTAACTTTTAAATCTTGTCCTCTCCCTCTAATGATTTGAGTTGTCGGACGTCTTTAATTTACAATATCCCTCCATCTCCTTCTCTCACTGCCTGTGTGCCGAATTTAGGATTTTAAGCTATAATGAGGCAATTAAATTTGTTTCGTCCACTCCTGATGATTAGGGTTGTCGGACGTTTTTAATCTCAATCTTACCTCCTGTCTATCTCCTCTCTATCTCCTCCTCTCTTTTAGACTCTTAAGCTAAATAAACTGCATCTTAGGACCTCACAATTCAAAGGGACTTCAGTGAATGATTTTATTCCGAAACTGATGAGAAAAATCTAAAATCTATCAACTCTTAATTTAAAAGGGATGAAGTGAAGGTTAAAACGAATCGATCTTTTTGTTGTTCCAATTAATTTAAACTCTTAGTTTTGTTTTAAAATCAGCTGCCGATAGGGTTGCCTTAAAAATATTTTCAAAATTAGAACTTCTAGGTCAAAAACCCTGGACATATCGCTTGCACCCAGACTATGTCACCGCCGAATTACTGTTTTTTCTAAGTCGTTTAAATTTTGATATACAAAAATTAGAGATTTCATTCGTTATAACAATAAATGTGAATTTAGGAATTTTCTTAAATTCCGGATGTGCATAATTACCCCGGATAATGTCCCCAGACGCTCTAAAAACGAGAATGGTGTCCGAGGAAAAAAAACAGATGGTAACCCTAGCTGTGGAAAAATTGCATATGCCGCTTACTTTAAATAAGAGATTAAGGACAAAATTATTCAGCCTACAGATCACTCATCACAAGATTTATCTAAAAAAATTGTTGTTGATTTACTGACAGCATCGAGAATTTATTGATGAAGATCAGAATATTTATATAAAGTAAACTAATAATTACGGCAGAATTTAATATGAAGTTGGTACTCGTGGATGCCATATGTCATTCAGTTGACAGTTGCGATTTATATTAATAATTGGTCCAATGCCGAAATTCCAATGAATTGCGTTGGCGTTTTTCATTTACATGTTAAATAAGATTTTAGTACAGTTTTGACTTTATTGCTGATATATCTATTTTAATAATATATTAAATATCGTCAATTATATAGTGACGCCGCCGAAATAAATTTGACGGCTACCATTTTTTTATTCGTCAGATGGCGCTAGTGGCAAGTAAGGTATGTGTCAAACGTCTACATTTTTTATTCGTCAAATGGCGCTAGTGGCAAGTAAGGTATACGTCAAACGCTTACATTTTTTGTTAGATGACGCTAGTGGAAAGTAAGGTATGTGTCAAACGTCTACATTTTTTATTCGTCAGATGGCGCTAGTGGCAAGCAAGTAAGGTGTGTGTAAAACGTCTACATTTTTTATTCGTCAGATGGCGCTAGTGGCAAGTAAGGTATGTGTCAAACGTCTACATTTTTTATTCGTCAGATGGCGCTAGTGGCAAGTAAGGTATGTGTCAAACGTCTACATATTTTATTCGTCAGATGGAGCTAGTGACAAGTAAGGTATACGTCAAACGCTTACATTTTTTATTCGTCAGATGGCGTTATAGTGGCAAGTAAGGTATGTGTCAAAGGTTTAGAGTACAGATTTTGAGAAAAAAAAATGTTTTCTAAAAAAAATTGCCTAATCAAGACGTCTGTGATTTTAGTTGACCTTTAGTACTAGATCAACAAACAAGTAAGATGACCCATGCTTTTGATATTAAACATATGAAAAGAGGATTGTTTTGTTGGGAAAATTTTCTGTTGTCGAACGTCTATAATTCACAATTCATTTCAATTCACGAGCGATTGTTTATTAGGTGGCTATTCAATCGAATTTTTTTGGGTAAATAAATTAAAGTTGGAAATAAAACAATGGCTAATATTGTTTTATCTTTTTTTTACAATATTTTTTTTGTAAAAATAAATTAATTTCTAAAGGAAAACGATCTAAACTTTAAAAGTAATATGACAGATATCAAATTTAAAATAATAATAACATAACTCATTACGCAAAAGTGTCGTTATTGGATGATAGATCATTTTTTATAATGTCTGACACTAATTGTGCCCAACCGAAACCAATGTGGACGTCACAGACACCTGCACAGAGAAAACTGGACACATGACGAATTAATGTTTGAAAGAACGTTCTAATCTTTTTATGTCCATGGAAACAAAAGTGGTCAACGTATAAATGAAGACGACAGGGGAAAAACTAAGAATGTTTGTTTTTGACCGAATTGGCGAAAAAATCATTTTTAAATTTCAAAGAGAACAGCTTGGATTAATGATCGGCGTGCTGGCCTTTGCAGTAAGCAGTCGTGGGTTCGAATCCCACCCGCTCATATACAGCGTGTCGTGTCCATGAAAGTTCTTTACAAATGGATTTTTTTTTATTAATTATTGGAGCAAAAATTTTTTTTTGTGGAAAAGTTCTGCTTCGTCCAAAACCTCTAAAACACCAAAGAAAATTTTTTTCGGCCTAAAGTAATACGAGGGAAATCAAAAAGTTTTATTTTACTAAAAATAAAAATTATCTGTGATATTCAAGATTTTCGCTAAATTAGTTACATAATCAAATTTAATTGAAAATTATAACATAACTAACTTCTAAGTAATTATTTATTCAAAATTATAAATTAGAATTCAACATGTCCTCCATCTCTCTCCATACAAAGAACAGTATAACTTTAGGCCGAAAAAAATGTTCTTTGGTGTTTTAGAGGTTTTGGACGAAGTAGAACTTTTCCACAGAAAAAAATTTTTGCTGCAATAATTAATACAAAAAAATTCCATTTGTAAAGAACTTTCGTGGACACGCTGTATATTAATTATATTCGAGCAAACGAACGAAGCGAGTCAGTAATGTATTAATAATATTCAAGCGAACGAGCGAAGCGAGTGAGTAATAATATATTAATAATATTCGAGTGAACGAGCGAAGCGAGTGAGTAATGAATTAATAAAAGTCGAGCGAATAAACACTACCAGCCCGGCTCGGAGGAGGAGAAATTCTCGCCGGGGGGGGGGATAATAAATCATAAATCGAAATACACGTGGGTGAATCCACGGGTAACGGCTAGTCTATAATAAATATATAAATTAAAATTTGAAACACGTAGGTATTCAAACTGTAGTTTAAAAAAAAATTCTAGTTTGCTACAATAATAAGATGTGTTCTCTTAAAAATTATGAAAAAATTATTCAATTTAGAAATATTTCTACCACCTACTTCAGTATTGTAGTGGTGACTCACATGAAAAATCCAAATTTCAGATGGCTGCAACTTCGTAACAAAACGTTTTCGAACTCCTCTCCATAGGAACTTTTTTCTAAATCAAGGAATCACCTTCGGAAGTTTGTCGATGTCACTTTTAAATACCTGTATATATATATTTTTTTCAGTTCCACAAACTTTATTTTTCTCAAAAATTTACCGTCTATCAAATATTTGTCAACATCTAATTTTGTAAAAAAAACTGGATGCGTGAAAATGTCACGCGTCTAAACTGAAACGTCATCAGTAAACATTTGTAACCAAGTAAACACTAGACAGAAAGTAGGGTTGTCGATCGAGTTTCCTTCTCAACGTCAGCCAATCGGTTCCGATTCCCCACTAGCAGCTCTTTTCCCCCACTTCTGACGGTATAATTTTTTCGTTACGCTGTTGAACGAAAGGACTTGAGAATAGCCGAGCGTGTAGCAATGCTGTTGTTTACATGTCGTTGCTATGGTTCCTCTATTACAAGTCCCCAGTTCTCGGGTTCTAGCCCGAGAGCTGAATCAAGTATCAATTGGATTTTTAATTTATTATTAAAAAAAAAGTAATGAATTGAATATATGAATTGGTGCTAGGCTCAAATAACCTTAGCTGTTGGTGGTCTTTAGATGTAGAACGAAATTACTCTCATCGCGGCTTAAGAAGTTTCACTTCAAAAACGAACGTTATTTAGTTTTCCCCCGGTTCTCTTCATATCGTATATCTATGTTATATACGGTAGCCTTGCACTCATCGACCCTTTTGGCCCTTTCATTACTTTCTTGATCATATCTCGACATTCCGTCGTCATCAGTTATCGTTGTTTGCTTTAGTTTTATCGATGCTAACTCATTTTAATTTATTTAATTGCAACCAACAATAAATAATAAATGGAACCGAAGAAATGAAAAATTATTCTAAAATAGAAACCGTGTTCCTTTGTTAGTATTTTTCACACCGGTCTCGTCTACCTGTTTCATTATTATTTTTTAACATATTTGTAAATTTATAGTACATTGTGTGTCGTAATCTGATTCAGCAACGCCTAGGTCAAACCGCTGAAGCTAAAAATTTGAAATTTGGCAGGTATAGGTTCCTTATAAGACGTAGGCATCCGCTAAGAAAGGATTTTTAGAAATTCCATCCCTAAGGGGGTCAAAAGGAGGTGTAGAGTTTTTTGACAAAATGTTCATATCTCACAAATCGAAGTGAGAGGTATTGAATTCAACATACTAGCTCTTCTTTAAAAATAATCAAGCACATATTCGAGCATTATTTTAAATTAAACCCCTATAAGAAAGTAAAATGGGGGTGTAGAGTTTTTTGACTAATAGAAGCGTTTTAAGATTGATCGTTTGGAATTGCAAAGGAGGGCAGTATAGCCTAGTGGTTAGCGTGCTTAGTGCCGCAACCTCTGGACTGGACTGCCGTGGGTTCGAATCCCACCTGCGCTCATGGATGTTTTGTGATGTTATTTAGTTTTAAGATAGTTGTTATTTAGTGTAGTTGAAAGACGCTAATGACCTGAGATGTCGACGCGTCTGTAATCTACAATAATTAAATAAATGGAATTGCAAAGACTTTTAAATTTGTATGTGTTTTTTAATTTGTTTGAAAGAACATGGCGTTTGATATCTCTTCTCTAAATAGTATAAAACAAAGTCGCTGTCTGCCTCTGTCTATTTCTCCGCTTACTTCTTCTAATCATAATTTCATATCACCCGAGCGTAGCCGGGACGGGCCGCTAGTATACATATATAAAAATCAATCGATTAAAACAAGACTTTCTGACCGCTCTATAGACAGGTGCACACATAATAGATACACATTGCACAATGCACATTTTCGTCATAGAGAATATGAGTGCATAAGGTACCTTATACAGACCAAAGTCTGTCTACATTATAAGCACACGTAGATATATAGTTCAGCCAACGAAAAAGGACGAGAGAACGCCATTTTTATATCATCAACTTTTGTATTGGAAAATGTTACCGCTGTACTACCACCTAATAAAATAAAAAGACATGAGGTATGCTTCTTACGCAATGTATTTAAAATCGAATTTATTTACATACTATAAAAGCTATGTATAGGAACTATAGCAGCAATACGCGCTGCCCAGCCAATGAGATGCGTTGCATTGCCGCGTTGCAAGACCGCGTTCGTGACGTCCCCATGCCAAACGTGCGTTCAGAAGCATAGGTTCAATAAAAATAATTTTAAAAAATTGAACAGACTTCAAAAAAAGGAGTCAGTATTTCTCTGAAAAGGATGAAACAAGTTTTCTTTTCGTTTTACAAACATCTTCCCTAACCTACATTCAATTAGACGTCGGCGTTAAAAAATTACTGTCTACAATAATAAAGTAAAATTTCCGTCGACTTCTAATTATTGATTGTAGGTTAGGGACAGTGACTGTAAAACTATATTTTATCCTTTCTAGAGACATTGAAGTCGGCTCAATTTTTATGTGTGAGAACATATCTTTCCCACACTAGTCTGGGAAAATGAACCATTTCCATAGTGAATTATGTTTATTCGCCCTGATCCGTCCGTTATTACCTACTGATAGCTACTCTCGGCCTACTATAGAAGTAAAATTGGCGACACAAATGAACTGAAAATGAAGTGAAAAGCAGCTATTTTATTGTGCGTATGGCAAAAAATACCATATATATCTCGTGCGTAATGATATTATGACTGGTGTGACTGTTAAAACTCGCTATCGCTCGTTTTAACATAATGTCACTTACTTGTCAGTAATTTACGCCATTACGCAACTAGATATACAATCTACTATTGCAGCCTTGACTGGCCGGCTGTACTCTAGTTACATACTTACAAGTGCATCTATGTATGTTACATAGTTTCAGACTTATGAGTATAGAAATATATACAACAGAAAAAAAAAACTTCAAAGTGCAATGCAGCATAGAAAGTACGATAATGTATAAGGGCCTTTATTATTATTTTCATACTCTCCCACGTTCTCTCTCTATATACCTATCTTTGTCTGGAGTTCTAGTTTACGTGGACCGTTTGGAAAATTATGATTTATGATGTCGATTCGACATATTGTCAAAAAATGGGTGCATGTAATCGCACCATCAGATTTCCACAAGCGACTAGGCCCTGCAGTCGGGGTCCATTCTGATCGGTCGAATACCCTATCTTGATGTAGTTTGACACACACACACACCTAAACGAACGTAACAACTAACTAATGAACTATGTATACTAATATGGATAGTTGATAGCGATTAAAAATAGGTTTTGTATGTGGACATTGTTCAAATACATATTCTTCAAGACAGGCATTAATGTTCATAAAATTAGAATGAAAACTTCAGATAAGGCTTGTAATCTAATCCTTTCTATAAAAGTCGATCAATTTTCTGACATTACAAAATTTAACTTAATTAAAATTTATTTTTCTATCCCAATTTCTCAAGAACACTGTTATTGTATAAATTTTGGACATCCTAATATCTCAAATAATAATAATAAATTAGGTTTTATTTTGAAATGCCAAAAAATTGATCGACTTTTATCGAAAGAATTAGATTACAAGCCTTACCTGAAGTTTTCATTCTAATTTTGTGAACATTAATGCCTTGTCTTGAAGAATATGTATTTGAACATACAAAACCCATTTTTTAACCGCTATCAACTATCCATATTAGTATACAGAGTTCAGTAGTTAGTTGTTACGTTCGTTTAGGTGTGTATGTGTGTGTCGAACGACATCAAAATGGGGTATTCGGTCAATTAGAATGGACCCTAACTGGACGGCCCAGTCGCTTGTCAGATTTCTTATGTATCGAATACACAGACAATAGGGAGACACAATTATTAATATTTTTTTTCTGCCGGAAATTGAAAAATTAGGGTTGCCAAAGGTTTGCCGCAGGATAAACTCTGACGATTATACGAAAGTACTCGTTGAAATCGACATTTTGACGTCAATTTTATTTATGTAGTCGATGACATAAGAAGACAATCCAAAAAATGACCTTGGAAATGACGTCAGTATCCCATGATATGGCAGAATAAAAATACTTGTGAAATAGAATAGGTTATAATATGTATTATCCCACTTCTGCTAAAAGAAGCTGAGAAATAAACCGACTAGATTGAAAATATATTTTGACCATCCCGTGTATTATAGTGTCACTGCCTCGTGATAATTTTTTAAAAATGTAAGAACGTCTGAGAACTTTTTTCAAGTGCTAACGCGACATAAATTTTTTGGTACTTGCTGTAAAAAAAAACTCACGTCTCGTTTTTATATTCCAGCTTTTTTATATATGTACCTGCCTACTTATGTATTTGCATTAATGTCTAGATTCGGGATTTTTAAAATTTTTGCATAGCCGGGTTTATTCAAAAACATTGGTTGCAACGTTTCTTACAGATTTTTTTTTTCTTTGACTTCTATCTTTTTACTTTGCAGGTACTGATTTCTGATTTTTTTTTAAATTAAATTTTGTAATATTTATCATCATTAAGAATTATTTCTTTTTCAAATATTCTCTCTTATAGATCAGTGGGCGTGATTCAACTGCAGCAGCCAATCAGAAAAGGCTGGCTGTGAATGACGTATTCCGTGGCGGTATAATTCTATGTTTAAAATTACATTGAAAAATACGCAACGCACTTTCGGGAATTTTTCTTTTATAGACAAAGCTTCCGAAAAATTCTCAAAGAAATTGTTTTATTATCTATTTGTAACGTAGATTCCAACCCTAAAAAAAATGACGGACGTGACGACGACTTCATTCAAAATTTAAAAGAATATTTGTTTACGAAATTAATCGAATTGTAAGCAAGAAACACGCATTATATTAAATTAATTTTAAAAGTTGACAATTTCTCGTTTCATTTTAAAAAAAGATAAAATTAATTACAGACAAAATAAATATATGCTCATCATTCTCAACTAACGAGTAAATTTTGAATTGAAATGTTTTTATTACTATTTTTTTGTATGTCCCAAAGGAATTAAGCATGTTCTTTCACATGCATTTTTTCACTATTTCTTTTTCTATTTTTTGTCAAACCTACACAAAAAAATGTTATTTAGATGATTACAAAAATATGTCTGCAATTTTTTTTCATTCAAATTTTTCTTTGAAACTGTATTCCAGTCTGTGCACAAAATATGTCATATATTATAAGGTAAAAAGTCGACAATATCATTATAATTATTCAGAAACAGAACGCTAACAACAGAATAGGGCTTGAGAATGGCCGAGCATGTAGCAGTGCTGTTGTTTACATGGCGTTCCCCCAGGGGGGACATTGGAATGTGGTTGCAATCGCAAATTGCACTCCAATGTTCTTTGGGAATTAGACTCCCAGGGACCCGAGCTCGTACCAGTCGGTTTGTGTATGTCGGCTGGCGGATTCTAATACACAAATGGATTATTTGTTGTGTTGAAGACGCTAATGACCTGAGTTGTCGACGCGTCTATAATTTACAATTAATTAATTAATTACATGGCGTTGCTATGGTTCCTTTATTACAAGTCCCCAGTTCCCGATTTCTAGCCCGAGAGCTGGTAAAAGTGTCAATTGGATTTTCAATTTATTATAAAAAAAAAATAATAATGAATTGAAAATATGAATTGGTGCTAGGCCCAAATAACCTTAGCTGTTGCAGGTGGTCTTTAAAACACATACAACAGAATAAAATAAGCGAATAATTAAAAGAATTACGGATTGAAAAAAAAACACGAATAAACGAATGCCCCCAGAAATTGGATCGGTGCGCAATGCGCATGCTTCGTTATTCTTACGTTTTTTAAAAGTGACAATAATTCCCTACCGTTCCGGGTCAAATCAAATCAAGTACACGACCTGCTTCAATTTTGTCTTATTAAAACGCCTTTTTGGTATCTAGTAATGTTATATTTTTGGGAATTTTGGTCCACGCTTACCTTACCTGATATATTTTCGATAATTTTGCGAAAGATCGATTTTGCAGCTTCAAGTAGTAACGCGGTATTGTAGTGACCTTCAGCCGTTTTGCGGTACCATCGACGATATATTATAACGCACAGTCACCTGTGCTACCAGAAAATAGCTACGAGCTGTCTGACATGTCGCCATAATAAAAATGCCACATTTATCCTTCTATATGAGAGCCACAAATGATATACTGTATAAACACAACAATATCAAAAACAGCGCAAACAAGCGAAACAACACATGGAAATGATCATTGAATATCTATGGCCACAAGGCAAAACCGCCTATGTCGATTTTTTTATAAAATCAGATTAAAGACGATCATCATCAATCATCATTCGTTTTGCAGTAATAATAAAAGGTTGTAAAATCTAATTAAGGAAAATCCTGCGATTTTCCTTAATTTTATTATAATCACGATGGACACGATTTCTAATATAAAGTTGTAAAATCTTTTTCAAAAAAAAAAACTTTTATTAAAATGCACTGAAAAGGAATAAATCCATTTGAAAACTTCTCGACATGTTAAACAAAATGAGAATAAATTACTAGAGTCTATAAACGAAGACTGAACCCGAATGTTTTGCCGAAGGTTTAATTTTTAGCCGAAAACGAAGCTTCGATCGGACTTTAAAAATCACTGTAGACCTACTGTTCACCATCGAGAGGTGTCCTGTCACGGTCACCAATTGTAACGTTTCTCCATACTACGTATATGTGCAAAGTTTCGACATGAGCGATTTTTTCTTGTGGTCACTATTCAATATTCATGCCGAGTCAATATTAATGTAACGCGAACCACCCAAGGGCTCGCGGCAATACCTCTTTTTGAAAAAAAAACAGAAAAAAAACTGAATCATTAACTTTGGTTATGATATTGATTTTATCATTCCAGAGTCAATTTTAACAAAAAAAAACATTTGTGACTGATTTTTATATTTGAACATTTGCTAAATTTGTATTTTGGCTAGTTGTAAATTTTAAAATAAGGCCCCTCTAAAAACGAAAATCGGTTGAAAACTATAGGAATCACCAGAAATTGAATTCAGCAGCCATATGCTTTGATCACTCTGAATTAATATGAATCTGAAAGATTTCAACTTGTCCTGCACTGAATCTGATTTTTTTCGGTCCTCTTGTTTCCAATTTTTCAAAATATGAAACAGTTAAAATATGAAAAATCGATAAAGATATATCCTCCAAGTTCCAAAATAATTTTTCGAAATAATTTTAATATGAAAAATTTCACCGAGTGAGATTTCTATGATTTTGGTCCAAATGCTGCTCAGAGTAAACATGGGTAGGAATCGAAAGGTTTTGTCATGCATAACAACTTTTCTATTGCACCAAAATTATTTATCTATGGAAGAACAGAACTATCACTTCATCAACACCCTTTGATGAAGCGATATTTCTGTTCCCCCAGGATGAATAATTTTGGTGTAATAGAGAAGACAGCTTGGTGTAAATGTAATGGTCAGCGTGGTGGCCTTTGGAGCAAGCTGTCATGGGTTCGAATCCCATCTCGCTCATGTATGTTTTGTGATGTTGTTTAGTATTAAATAATCATGTTATTTGATGTAATTAAGACACTAATGACCTAAGCTGTCGACGCGTCTATAATCTGCAATAAATAAAAGTGGTGCAATAAAATAAAAAGTTGTTATATATGACAAGATATGTCAGGACAACTTTGGACCAAATTCCCTAGTAAAATAGACAATGTCCTTTGCTCTCTTTTCAGTGAAAATGCGTGTAATGTTGTTTGTGGGCTCCTGTTACAATATTACTTCATATATAGTAGGTATCCCTATTCCCTATAATGTTCCGCCATTTCACTCGCCACCAGGCATATAAAATATAACGATCCAAGCCGGCTATGGATGGTATGTGGCGCGTTATTCAAATATTTGTTTAATGTGTTGTTGGCGATGGTTTTGGTTTTATGTACGAATAAATATTATATTCGTGATGCTGCATACAAAACAATATCTGCGGTTTGAATTCAGCCATATTACAAAACCTGCGTCCAGCGTTGCCAGTCTATCACAACTGTAACAGATCTATTACTTTTTAGAAAGATTTGTTACCTTCTTTCCTTTTTAAAAAATCTATTACCTTTTTGTAAAAATAAACTTGCAAAAAAAGCTGGCGGAGTAAACGTAATTACATTAAAAACACAGTCCACCCGGCTTCCAAGGCTAGGCACATGTACATCACCGTCCGCCCGGCTTCCAGGGCAAGGCACATGTACATCACCGTCCGCCCGGCTTCCAGGGCGATGGGCACATGTACATCGTATGAGTACAACGATACGAGCTGGTGTTGTCCTGATTCGGGTCTATAGGCCGTCGTTGATTGGAATTGCTTCCTAACGTTTCGCTAGCACGAGTGGCGAGCTTCTTCAGAGGTCCTTCCATCTCCGATGCTGGATGTAGAATGACAAATTCTCGGGCGCAGGTTGTATAAATACAATTTGTCATTCTAGAATTTGTCATTCTACATTCAGCATCGGAGATGGAAGGACCTCTGAAGAAGCTCGCCACTCGTGCTAGCGAAACGTTAGGAAGCAATTCCAACCAACGACGGCCTATAGACCCGAATCAGGACAACACCAGCTCATCAACTGGCCGCGAAAGCCTCAACCAATTTGTATAACGTTAAGATTTAGATTACTAATAAATTAAAACTTCTTTTTAAATCTTCTATTTTCCTTATCAAACGCGCTTCTTTTTGATGAATTTTGGGTCCAGAAAAATATTACCTTTTTTGAAAATTTTAAACACTTTTTTTGAAAGCAATCTGGCAACGCTAACTGCGTCACGTGACCGTTAACATAATTCATATTTGATCAAATGTCATTAAAATATACTTCGAATAATTAGAATGTAATAATATGTACTGACTATAATTATATAAATTATAATAATTGTTCATTAAATATTTCGAGTGGAATTTTAGAGACAATTTACATACATAATATTAATTATTATTAATATTTACAATTAGCGTTCGAATGTAATTCATTAAAAATCATATGCCTATTTTTATCTGCATTTCTTGGATTTTCATGTAGAGATTCGTAACTAGAAAACCCAGACTGCATTAGAAAAAAAGTCATCAAATATCAATAATGGTGCTGCACAAAGTTGGTTGCACTCAATGATGGGTTCTGTGTAGAACAGTCGACTGATTTATGTCCGTCGCCCACCCAGCAGATCGGATCCAGCAGATTGCGTCGTCTTTAGGGACTTTTAGCCCCAATTCTGATGAACAAGCGCTCAAATAGTTTGTAAATCATTTATTTGGATTTGTGAGCGTGCTGACCGCCGGCGTTGGCCGACCGACTGACCGCCGGCGTTGGCCGACCGCCGGCGTTGGCCGACCGACTGACCGCCGGCGTTGGCCGACCGCCGGCGTTGGCCGACCGACTGACCGCCGGCATTGGCCGACCGACCGACCGAATAATTGGCGCAACTAAAAATTGCCTGTCAGCGTCAGGCCTTACGGTTTTCTCAGATTGCGTCATCTTTAGGGGTTTTTAGGCCCAATTCTGATGAACAAGCGTTCACCTGCAACAAATCGGCCGACTAAATAGTCTGTAAATCATTTAGTTGGATTTGTGAGCGTGCTGACCGTCGGCGTCGGCCGACCAACCGACTGAATAATTGCCGCAATTAAAAATTGCCTGTCGGCGTCAGGCCTTCTATCTCAATGTGTTGGCTACACTTTCGAAGTAGAATGCGCCATATAAAAGTTTATAGATATATGGATTCAACGTTGTGTATACTCTTGACACCGATGTCTGACAACTAACATTCTGCGACTGCGCACTAGCAACTTGCACGTTATTTTATGTAATTTATGCACACATCAGTTTTAATTGCACGGTTTTTTGAAATGCATCTTGTTTGTGATTTATAGTCACGTGAATACGAAACGCAAACAAGCAATTGAATTGTTTTTTTCATTTTGTTTTATTTGCGAATGTCTATTCCGTGTTTTAATATCTCTAGCAGCGCTGTCGGAGTTTGCACCACGGAGGTGTGGAAAACAATACTAATTGTACCAAGAATATGTTTTCTGACATACCCACTATAAAAATGGCTGTTTTACATGCTTGTATGCATGCATGTAAAGTGACATTTGGGTTTGAGAATGGCCGAGCGTTTAGCAATGCTGTTGTTTATATGGCGTTGCTATGGTTCCTCTATTACAAGTCTCCAGTTCCCGGGTTCTAGCCCAAGAGCTGGTAAAAGTGTCAATTGGATTTTCAATTTGTTATTAGAAAAAAAATAATGAATTTAAAATATAAATTGGCGCTAGGACCAAATAACCTTAGCTGTTGGTGGTCTTTAAAACACAATTTTAAGTGACATTTGACAGACCGGTGTGCGGTGACGTATCTTTCCTGCTATAGAAGTGAAGTTGGCGACACAAAATGAACTGTCAAAAAAATTTGAAAATACTGAAAATGAAGTGAAAAGCAGCTATGTATTTTATAGCGGGTATGGTAAAAATACCATATATATCTCGGGCGTAATGATTTTATGAGTTATGTGTGACTGTCGCTCGTTTTAACATACTGTCACTACTCGTCAGTAATATTATTACGCCACTAGATATATATCAATCTACTAGGTCAGGGATCGGCAACCTTTTGAGACGGAAGAGCCAAAAGTTACAATTTACAAAATTTCCCAGTTTTTAAAGAGCCACTAACATTTTTATTTCAATATTATGGTATTTGATTGGGATTAGGTATATAGTTTTGAAAATAAAATAATATAATTATTAATATTTGCGCATGGAACTGGAGAGCCGCATCTTGACATCATAAAAGCCGCAGGTTGCCGACCCTTGTACTGGGTATATCTATATATATGGATGTCCAGGAACACTTCCGTAAGGCTTGAAACCGAGCATCCTTTGAAAAATAAAAAATAATTTTTGCAAAATATTATAAAAAATACTTGTACGTATAAATCATAAATTCAATGGCTTCATCTGCAGGGTAAACTATCACATAAATAAGAGAAAATCTATAGCATACTGTTTTGAAACAGCAATGATGTAACGACGGAATGCAAAATTTTAGCATTGAATTTACTGTAGGAATTACCGGTTTCTAGTTCAAAATCACCATTATATAAAATCTGTGGTCAAACGAAAAATGGTTTATGCCAAATTTTCGGTAAAAATATGAATTAGGATTGATTCGTGTATACCATTAATATGTTAAAAACCTAAATTAAATATTATTTTTTTTCTTTTTAGTACATTTATGCAAGACTTTATTGAAAATAAAAGCGTTTTACTTAAAACATTTTTTATTTATTTTATTTCCTTTTGAGTTACGGAACCTTAAAATGTATTTGGAAATACAGAAAAATAAATCAAAAATTCGCCATGAGCGCTTTTGTCTTTTGGTTAGAAATATTCGTGTAGGCTAGAAATGGCACTTGAATGCAAAATTGATTATAATTTATATACAACTTGTAACTGAGATCAGACAAGGCATTCTTGATGTCAGGAAAATAATACGATTGAATATTTCGGTTAGAATTTTTTCGTTTAAACATTTAATTAACCTAAACAACTTCCGTTAATGTGTTATGGAAGGTTCATAAAAACCACAAATTTATGCGTCATGCCAATGTTATCAATCCCATTTAACATTGCACGCTTTTTAAAACGCCGATCTTTTCTTATACACAAAACAAAAATGTGGATTTGCGGTCAAAACTATAAATCAACTGAATTTCATCGAAAACGATTGATACTTTGTATAACGATTAACGGAACATTGATGACAGCGGAAAAATACCTCGTATATTGCAATAATAAAATATTAGTAAAAAAAAACTTTTTAGAGACAAGCTTTTATTGAAATGTACTAAAAAGGAAAAAATAATATTTAATAATTATGAACCAAAATTATTAAATATTATTTTTTCCTTTTTAGTACATTTCAATAAAAACTTGTCTCTAAAAAGTTTTTGATGTGAAACATCTAAATATATCGGGCAGTGAACAGCCGCGTGAGGGGAAATATGCAACGAAATTTCTGGTCCGCTCCTTCGTTGCTGTTCTCCCCACCACTGCGGCACTCTCTCTCTCTCTCTCGGTTTCCGCGCGCTCGGGCACGAGAAGAGAGAGAGAGAGTATACATACGAACGTACTGTAAAGCAAAAGTATATGTATACACGTGTAGGTATGTAATACAGATACTTCGCTGTGTATTTAGTTGCGTTTCTGGCTCAGGCGTGCTTAAACGCCGCAACCGCGTATGTTACAGTGCAGTATATAGGATTACGTCAGCATAACAGTTAGTTGCTGCTTTTGAAAAAATATATACTACTACATATAGAGAATACCACCGTGTTCAATAACCTTTTCTTTGATGTTTCACATCTGTCGTGGGTCCCGACACCTACACCCTTTTTTTTTACTAATATTTTATTTTATTCATTTTAGTATTTGAAAATATTACACCCCTTTGACACCCGTAGGGGTTGAATTTCGAGAAATCTCTTCTTAGTGGATACTTACGTCAAGTTGGGTTAAATCTCATTATTTTCATGTCTAGAATACTTTTTGGCGCATTCTTTACGGAACACCCTGTATATAGATATTAGATAACTAATAATTGTGTATATGTAATTTATGTAGCTTATGTAATAAGTAAGAATATCTTTTATTTCAATTGTACAGCATTTGAGTTAATAATTAATAAAACGTATTTCAAAGGAATAAGTCCATAAATTATTATCCAAGCAAATACAACAGAATCCTAAAAATGGGTTCAGTCGTTTTGGCTGTACGCGTGAAGCACATGTGATTTTTTACCCGACTGCGAAGCAAAGGAGTGGTAATGTGTTTAACAGTCTATGTATGTATGTTCCTTTGAAGCACTATACAGACCAAACGCCTGGGCCGATTTTTATGATTCACACGTCAATTGATTCCCCTTAGTCCGGCGAGTGTCACTAAAGACATTCAATATGGCGACTACAGGACGCCATATTGTGAAAATGAAAAAAATGAAAGTCAACAAACTATGTCAAGTGGGGTATCGTTGAATAGGTATTTAAAAATCATTTTTAGTTTTCCCTCAACATTTTTCGATTCGACTGACCGTTTAGGATCTATATCGATTTATTTTTAACTAAAAACATTTGAAATAAAAAATTTATTAAAAAACAAAAAACCCGACTGCGTAAAAATCGAACTTAAAAGATAGAAACAAGATCAAATGATAACATGCAGTCGGAGGCATAGTAGTAACAAATTGAACAGAAATACCTCCGACTGCATGTTATCATTTGATCTTGTTTCCATCTTTTAAATTCGATTTTTACGCAGTCGGGTTTTTTGTTTTTTAATAAATTTTTTTCTTTTCAGTTTTTTTTTATTTATTATGTACGTAGTTTGGTTCACTTTTTACGCAGTCGGGTTTTTTGATTTTTTAAATTATTTTTTTTATTGATTTGCATCGTTTGTCTTTCCAAGAATTAAACAGCAATTATTTAAAACGGAATATTTTAGTACAACAAATTATTATAAAATATCAAAAACAAAAGACTACAAGTCATCTACAACCACGTGACAAAAACAATAATAATTTGTATATTCTGTAAGTCATATCATAATTCAAAGTAATAAAAAAAGCGTTTTTATCTACATTTTAGTGACTAAAACTATTATGAGAATTTTATGATGATAAAAATTCTTATATTATAGCATATTAATTACCGTACAGTTGTGTAAAACATGTGTCTAATGATGTCGGCAATTCAGGTAATTTGCCATTAATGATCAAGAAAACAATGCGGACTTCATTACCGTTGTTTATAAAAAAACTACAGTTTCTATCAAAATAAAAACGCATTGCTTAGAGAAACTCAACTTTATCGCATACAATAAAAATTATCAACATATTTCCTATTTTTGTTTCAGATGATCGCAAAACCGAGTGACGTCATGGTGCTGTTGATGTGGTGCATAACGACCGCTTAACAAGGTATGTGCATTTTTTTTTCGATTTCAACTTTGAAAACGCTGTATTTTATTATTTATTTTAAAATCTACATCAAGTAACGGCTGAACCTATTGTCTACATTCTACACTAACTTTTGAATTCTCATCTATAGGCTAGGCGCCAGTATTTTGGAATGAAAAAAAAAATTATTAGGACCAAAGTGCGACTCTTGAGGTCCGCACGACGAACTTCCCAGTTTGATAAATATTTAATAATAAAAATTAAATTAGATATTACACAGAAAAGTAATCATTTTAATCATTAAAACATAATTATTATTTATTTTTAACAATAATTAAAAAAAAAAAAACGGCTGAACCGATTTTTATAAAATTTATGTCGGATCAAAATGACGTTAACACGCCCTTACGAAGTCGATATAATTTTTTATTCGCGAGATATTGTGTAAAATCTACTTTTTTTGGAGTCTATTTGGTTAAGAAAAAAGAACGGCTGAACCGATTTTGAAAAAATTTCTTTCAGATCATATTTACGTTAATACGCGTCGATTGGCATCCTAACGTAGTCGATATCATTTTTCATTCTCGAGATTTCGTCTTAGAAAGAAATGGACACATACTACGTACACACACACAGGCATCTTTCTAAAAATAGTGTAAAATAGTGTAGTGACCTTGAAACATAAAAATTTGTTATACATTTTGATTTCGATTTTCGGACTACAATAACTTCCAATGGGAAGTTAATAAATAAAATAAAACCAAATGAGGGTTCTCTACAAAAAAGCTTCTTCTATCCACATTTTATCAGGTTAGTATTAGTACTAATTTGAGTAACTTTTCAAAGTAAGTTCATAAACATAATCAGTAGCGTATCATAAACTTTCACGGGAGATAAAAGGGATAATATGATGCATCGTTCAGTAGGTAGCCGCGTTTGCCAAGACAAATTACATCTCTCCGTGGAATAATAATAAAATACACCGACGCGAAAATAAGTACCGCTGTTTTAAAGTAATAACCATGAAGTACAGTGTAAGATGTCTGCTGCACGCAGTTACGACCCCCTATTGTCAAAAAAATGCCACGCCAGCTGGCCTACCTCATGTACATGCTAACAAAGCCTTTATCTCCTGCATGCATAAGGATCATATTTATGTAAAAACTGATGGATAATTTGAAGCCTATTTATGGTTGTAACTTTGAAACTAATATATTTTTCTATACATACAAAATAACAATAGAGAATATGAAACTATCTTTTTCCTCTACACGTATAATAACAATAATAAAGAAATTGCCGCTACTTTGGTATTGTGTTTGAAAATATGGGGAACCAGAGAATTTGGTTCGCAGATCAAACGGTAGCTATAATGCAGTTGCCAAACAAAATGGAGTTATTGCTGTTCAATGGATGGGAGTGAGATAAAATAAATCAACGGCCAAAACGAAAACACGCTTATTCCCGATATTTTGTAGTTTTTTTTTCAGATAGATTTTTTGAAGTTGTAGTAGTTAGTCATTGAGTAGTATCTATTTAATTTTATAGATTATGTAACTTCTTTAGTCATTATGAAATATTATTAATGAAATTGTAAATGATTTAGTATTTTAAAACATTATTAATAAACCGAATGTCGAATAGTAAGGGTACAAGGCTTGAGAATAGCCGAGCGTGTAGCAATGCTGTTGTTTACATGGCGTTGCTATGGTTCCTCTATTACAAGTCCCCAGTTCCCGGGTTCAAGCCCGAGTGCTGGTAAAAGTGTCAATTAGATTTTCAATTTATTATTAAAAAAAAAATTATGAATTGAAAATATGAATTGGTGCTAGGCCCAAATAACCTTAGCTGTTGGTGGTCTTTAAAACACAGTAAGGGTACAGACAGATCAAATTACAGAATAAGACCAATAATTCACAAGAGATTCGAATTAACTTTTTTAAAGCTTGTGACCAGATCACAATAATTATAGTAGGTACCTACTCCTCAAAACTATAAAAAGGTTCTATATGTTAAAATTTTTTTAATACAATAAATATTTATATGACAATCCTTTGATTTTATCAGGTAGTAAATTATTAAATTTTTGACCCATAAAGTCTGCACAATTATGGCATATTTTGATTCGGTCGCAGTCAAAAAATCGGCATAAGCGATTTTTTCTTTTGGCCACAGAAATATGCTTGCTAAATATGCATATATAACCGACGAATTCTCTTCTTTGTAGTCAACATTTCAACTTTGCATAAATTTTTATGCTCATACCTATCCCACATGGGTATCGTTTCTGCGAAATAGACACTTTTAAGTGTATTTGCAAAGTCGAAAAAAAAGGAAGTATCCTTAAACTTAAAGCCACATCGCACTTATTTCATTAAAAGCTACAATTTTTATTGTTTCACGTTATCTTTAATTACGGCAAGTAATAATTATAGAAGGAGAAAATTAGCGCATAAGATTGAAACAGTTTTTTTTAAATTTTTAATAACGTACGTAAGTCGCCGACAAAGACTACAAGACCAAGACCAATTTTGCTCATCACCATAGCTATCTTTATTCTGAGTCTCTATAACACTCGGTAGGGAAACTGCACGGCCGTATTCCGTAATCCGTTCGTCTAGTTTCACTCGTCTGTAGGCACGGTTTCGATTTAAACATGCAATTCGCCGCGTTAAAAATGCCGAGAAAATCCGCCCGTGTAGTTTCGCTCTACTCTATATATATAAAACAGTTCCGTTACTCACTGACTGACTGACTGACTGACTGATTGATTGACAGACAACGCCCAGGTCAAACCGCTAAAGATATAAACTTGTTTGGACAGTAGTTTCCTTTTATGACGTAAGCACCCACTAAGAAAGGATTTTTCGAAATTCAACCCCTAAGGGGGTTAAATACGGGATGAAAAATTGTATGTATAATAAATCATAAATCGAAATATACGTGAGCGAAGCCACGGGTAACGGCTAGTTGTTTATAATATGTGACGTTTAGTTTAGACGTTAGATCGATACAAACATTACCCTCCTTGGCTTGCCATAGTCTGGTAAAAAGACCTTGCTCAGTACAGGTTGTTGACGAAAATAACTTTACAATTAGGTACGCTACTTGTAAAAGACAGATTTTTGGGAGGGAAAGGAATTGAGACAATAAATTATTACGTTCTAGTTATTATTGCTTAATATCTATAATCAAATAGATTGTTAATTATAAATTGTCCAAAAAACTGTCACCTATATAAAACAGTTGAGATCAGATCAGATAAAACGATTTTATCATGTTTATTAAACTTTCCTGTCCTTGCATCATGGCCGAACCCCAGCGGGGATTTTATCGTATCGCTGCAACTACGTTGGTATTAGTGCACATAGTTTGGAACCGCAGAACAGATAAATAGATATAGAAGGAGCATATCACAGCTCCTAGGTATGTACAACCCATATACTTTAATTATATACCGCGGATTGTCCATTTACTCAATGTGCGGTGATTGAAGTCCACAAAGAGAGCAAAAATATATCTGTGTCTTTTTTGACGAAGTTATTCCGCATTTATTCCGATGATGTCATTGGTCGATGTACGGACGTTCCATCTGAACAAAATGTAAACAAAACGCTTGACAGCTGTTGTCATTATAACGTAACCTAGTTTAATTTTGTTAAAAACAGTTTTTACTCATATTCCTTGAAATTCATAGTGATATAAGAAGTAAACACAGGTTTCGGATCTTTTTGGGCATAATAATATCACTATCAACTGAAGTATTCCATGAACTGAAGTATAAATACCACTTGAAACGTAATATATAAAGACAAAGAAATATGTCATGAATGCCATTGACGTAAAACCTCAGTGCCCCAGTGGTCAATAGTATACCTTCTCTCTTTTAAAAATTCTGTCTTTGTCTATCGAAGTAGCCAATCAGGAACCTGCCAGCTGGGTTCCCATAAAAAAAGACAGAAATATATACCCGCACGTATGTTGGCTTCACGATTTTTGATCTATCAGCAGTACAGATTTCTTATGTACATGGTACAACCGAAGCCAGTCGAGACGTACGCGAAACAATAAGTCACGTGATTTCAACTTCATTTTAAACAGAGGCTGATTCGAAAAGATTTTATAAACAAAATAGAAAATTATGTACTTAAATCAATATACGAAGAATTTATTATTATATTAAAGACGTGTTTTATATTATAATAAAATAAAAACAATCTTTTTAGGGTTCCGTACATCCGATGAAAAAACGGAACCCTTAAAGGATCACTCTCGTGTCTGTCTGTCTGTTCGTCCGTTTGTCAGAGCTTATTTTCTCCGAATCTACTGGACGAAAACAGTTGAGATTTGGTACATATAAAGAATTCGGTGACCCAATCACGCACGTATATAGCGTAAATAGACGAATTCTGATTTTGGGGGTCAAACTAGAAAATTATTTTAAGTAGAAATGTATTTTAAAAGAATTATGGTACAGTAATATAAAATTATATTTACTATAAATGCGATATTCGTATATTTTATGTCAGCAAAAATGGCGAACACAACACGACACCAATTTACCAATTTTTCCAATAAAACACTTTTATAAATTTATCAAATAAAGAGTAAATAACATTACAGAATACAAGCCTAGAATAATCCTAATGTACCCGGTCGTAGTCGTGGCTTCGTAATCGACGCGACAAGCTCCTTCTATATCTATTTATCTGTTCTGAGGTTTGGAACCATAAAACACTACATCAGCTGCAATAAAACGCAATATCTATATCAAGCGCTTCCTTTGATTACAATGAACTACGAAGCTATCAAAAGAGCAGTATAAACGTGCTGCTTATCAAACAAAATCGCGTTTATTGGGTTGTATTTAAAACCGCAAAATACAATTTAATTAACTGCTGTCACAAAGGGACTTTATACAGTCCACGTCGGTTACAGCGACATCGGATAAAACGACGAAAAATAAGTTAACAGATAGAGTGCCCGCGGTGAGAGATGAAGCCAGGCACGTCATCAATAATATGCTAGTGAACGCCTGCTTGCCCGCAGAGAGTGCCGTGTACACAAAACTGCACATTGGGTTTTATGACGTTAGGTACAATTTTGGCAAACTGCTATTCATGACAATAAATATGCCAATAGCAAGCTAGAAGGCGGGCGCAATGCATTCACGTTACTATGACGCGGTGGCTTCATCTTTCGCCGCGCGAGGTCTATATAAGTATATAATCATAGTATGAATAAAGTCCTATAAAGGATTGACATCAAGAATCTCCCTCAGGGGAGAAACATTGGAATGTAGTTTGCATTCCAATGTTTTGTGTGGATTAGCATTCCAGGGACCCGAGCTCGTACCAGTCGGTTTGTGTATGCCGGCTGGCGGATTTTAATACACAAATGGGTTTTTTGTTGTGTTGAAGACGCTAATGACCTGAGATGTCGACGCGTCTATAATCTACAATAAATAAATAAAAGACATCAAGAATCTGAGAAACAATCACCAATTTTGTCTCACAGGAGATCAGAAAACTAGTATTAAACAGATTAAATTTAAAATGCATATTATAGCATTATTTTAGATCAAGTAGCGCCCTAATCTAAATATATTAATCTAATAAATACATTCAATTATCTAGATAATTCCATTCACAAAAGGAATAATTTAAAAAAATGTCAATAAACTGTATATTGGTGACAATATGATTTCATGTGTTTATCAAAAAAAATTGAAAGTTCAAGGTTATCTAGAAACATTTGATACAAAATAAGTCAACTACATAACTAAATCACATCATTAATAAATTTTTAATGAGTGTAATTATTAATAATAACCGCGAATTATCTAATAAAATGTATGTTTCACGTTGCAAAGGGCAATGCTAAACTAAATGACTACACATTACAACATTTTGTGCATGAAATGATTATTTTATCTCGATTTTCAAATATGTTTTTAGAGAGATAATAGTGGATTGTAATTCTAGTGTCATAATGAGTTATATTACTGACGAGTGTAGTGACAGTATGTTAAAACAAGCGATTGTGTGTGTGATCAGCTCGTGTCCCTTTGTTTCTTGAGTTGTGATTGATCGGTCGGGAGAATTTTAAATTTTGCAAATGTACTGGACCGTATTTATCTATTTATTTTGTTGTAAGCTGTAAGTAAGTCACACTGTTGGAATGTATTTTTTTCAAATTACTCTATCTTCGAAATGAATAAACTATAGCCTCGCATCCGGAAGGTATACTGGGTTCGAATCCCGGCGGGGCAAATGTGGCTAGGGCTTTTTTCTACGGTATCACGACAAAAGGACGCGGACAAATTTGGACGCAAGACGTTAGGTTGCCTATCCAGTTGGACGCAAAAGGCGCATTTTTATTCTTATATAATATACAGTGTCTCTCTTACTATCTGATATAATTGTGGCTTTAGCATCGAGGGAGAAAAGTTGATAATATATTTTTTAGATATGTAAGCCAGTTAATCATATCTGTTTTTTTGGAGTTACTGTAATATTTTTTAAATTCGATTCAGTTTGCAGTGTTCACTTCTGTCGGGTGTCTCCCGACGCACATTTCTTTCACTTGGGTGCCCTCTAGATCATAAGTGAATTTAGATTTTGCCTTACCGTGTCCAAACGATGATACCTTTTGCATTTAAATAACGTTTTTTTTCGGGCTAAGTATCTGGCTTTTTCAGATATCCTGCCAAATATCAACGATTACTCTAGAATCTAGATGAACAAATAATATTCCAATTTGACAATAAAAATATTTTGAGATGTTTTATAACCTTCATATAGTAATAAAAATTTTAGTGTTAAGATAAATATCCTAGTTTGTTTATTATAATCTATTTTTGACTACTAGCCTTGCCTTTTACGTTCAACTGGAAGGCGACCTAATGTCTTGCGTTCAAATTTCTCCGCGTCCTTTTTTTCCCTTGCGACTTTTCGTCTCGCGTCTAAATGACCGCGTCCTTTTGTCCCGCGTCCAAATTGCCGCATCCTTTTAACGTAGATTCTTTTTCTACTGCCTCAAAAACTAATTTCTGTACCGGCCATCTTGTTGAGGTTTTCCATGGTTTCCCTCAATCATTCCAGATGAATATCGAGATATTGTTCTTTATTCAAGGCCATGATGCTCCCAAAAAAGTCTATCTTATCCCCTCCATTCGCACATTGCTATTATTAAGTTGAAGTTTAAAACATGTAGAAAATAACGGGAAAATGGTAAATGGCAAATAGTAATGGCGTCTGTTATGACATAACTAGCGGCCCTGTCCGGCTTCGCCCGGCTGCTAAGAAAGTCCGGGTGCAATACACTACTTACTCGCTTCGCTAGTTCGCTTGAATAGTATAATTACATTACTCACTCGCTTCGCTCGTTCACTATATATATAAACCTTCCGTGAAAAATTATCTAACTGATGGTGAAAACCGCATCAAAATCCGTTGCATGGTTTAGGAATTACATTACTCACTCGCTTTGCTCGTTCGCTATATAATATACCTTCCGTGAAAAATTAACTAACTGATTATGGAAACCGCATCAAAATCCGTTGCGTGGTTTAGGAGGAGTTAGCGGTTATACAGACAGACAGACAGACGCGGAAAGCGACCTCATTTTATACTATGTAGAGAAGAGAAGATGAGAAACGGACGTTAAACACATTACTATTATTATTATAAAATTTAAATCTGAATTTCACTGTACATAAAATACAGTACATAATCAGTGGCTTGAAATGTCTCGCCCCGGACGCCACTGACACGGATAATAGAAACGCAGCGGCACGCCACCGGTGCAGAGGAGAAAATAGTGTTTGGGACGCGACGGTGGTGTCGTTGTCATGACAACGCGTGTGATCATAAATCATTCGTTTATTTGTACATAAACTGACCGTATAGTTATTATTGTTGTAAACTGCGTCCAGTTGTAAATTTCTTTTGTGTATAGTTTTGTGTACTTTGACCGGATATTTGCCTCTTTAATGCACATAATATACGAGTGAATAACTGTTACACTTCGGACAACTGGAGTCTGCGCTTTCAACTATTTTTTTTTTTGAATGACCAAACGTGTTGAAGCCCTGAGGGTCGAAACATAGTGAAAAAAAAAGAAAAAACTCGGGTCGCAGTGCCAAAACCCTGCCGACAATATAGTGTATTTGCTAATTGGCATTGTGGCTTTATTATGTGAACTTAAGTTTGTTTTTGGACAAAATAAAAAATTTAACCCCTTAATACATCCCTTAAAATAATATTTTTTTTCTTAATTTCAAAATTTTTATCAATGCAACCTCGGTACCAAATTAAATACACCCTTCAGTAAGTAAAGCACTATCCGTAAACTAGTGTTTTCATAAAATTTGTAACTCCGGTCCTGTCGGGCCGATTTTATTAAAATTTTAGCAGAACATTTTAATCGTTACTAAAGGGTTAAATTTCAATTTTGAAACGATTCTGAGAATTTTTTCGGCATTTTTGGGCCCAAAAACATTTTTCAACCCCTAAAAACCACCCTTAAAATAGTCCGATTTGGCCCATTTTAAATAGGCTTCGTGCGGTGATGGATTTTAACGTGCCTACCAAATTTCGTCAAAATCAATTAACTCTTTCGAAAGTTATAGCCCGCACACATATATATATATATAAATATATAAATATATAAATATATAAATATATAAATATATATATACATATATAAACAGACATTTCCAAAAATGGTGCCAAAGTGTTCAGGAGGCTATGAAACGTCGAGAAATTTTGGTCCGACCCCTAGGTCCCGCCATCCGACCGACGCCAATAGTGTATGTGCCATATGGCAAATACACTAATAAAATCATCTGGATTAAACAAACCATGTCTAGAAATACATGGTTTGTTTTTTACTCTCCAATAAGAGCTGAACTAATAGCCTAGGCTAGTGATGAGCAAAATTGGTCTTGGTCTTGCAGTCTTGGTCTTGGTCTTGGTCTTGCGAAAAAGCAAGACCAAGACCAAGACTATCATTAGACTAGCAAGACCAAGACCAAGACCGAATGAACAAGAACAAGACCAATACCAAGACCGAATATGCAAGACCAAGATCAAATACACAAGACTGTGAATTATTTTTAATTTATAACTATGATGATCTTCAGAAGTAAAAAACTAAAAAAAGACAGATAAAATGAGCAAGACCAGACATATTTGAGCAAGACCAAGACCAAGACTGAATCAGCAAGACCAAGACCAAGATTGCCCAAGTCTTGGTCTTGCTTTGCTCATCACTAGCCTAGGCGAATGAGCCATTTTCCTGAGAGTAGTTTTTTCAATTATTCACGAGAGGCCGCACTTGGGGTAGGGACAAACAATATTTATTCCCCATGAGTGTCAATAATAGTAGAAAAAGAGATGTGGAATTAACATTGAAATTTGAATACGATGACAGCTACACATAACCTCAAAAAATGTTGATACCTGACCGAGGGGAGAGAATATAGCATACGTTCTAGAATCTAGATAATAGATACGATAGGGCCTTAGAACTGTCCGCCACAATTCACAAACGTCACTTCCGACACTAAATAGATTTTTTTGGCGCCAGTAAAGTTTAAATTCAAAATTTATATATTTTATAGCATTCAGATGACGTTAATAAGTCGAAAAGTTATACGCCATTTTCAGACCTTAAAATTCAATTAGTAGATCATAAATTTCTTCACAGCGCAGGATCAAAATAAGGAGTAACTGTTATGCAATTTTAACATAGTAACAGTAAATTGTTTTATTTTGATCCTGCGTTATGAAAAAATTCTTCTATTAACTGAAATAAATTCAAGGATTACAAATCTCTCCTTTTTGAGAATTAAGAAGTTAAAATTTATTTAATGCTTAAGTTAGCATTAGTGTTTTGAAACACCTATCGAAAATGACGTAACATTACAATGCAACACTGGAAAAATTCATTTTTCAAATCTGTGTCACCGTCGGGACTCTAACCCCACACTTCCACTTTCGCGGTGACTGAAAGTGAAAATTTCGGGTTAGCTAGTTCCGACGGTGACATAGGTTTGAAAAATGATTTTTTCCGTGTTGCATTGTATGTTATGTCATTTTCGACGGGTATTTCAGAACACTAATTGTTAACTTAAGCATTAATTTGTATATGTTACCGGCAATCTGTATAATACAGGCATTGTATACAATGCCCTAGGCTATGTATAGAATGCCTTGAGTCGGTAGGCAATGTATGAAATATTTTGAATATTAATATCTATTATATGCTTTGCCTAGGCATTGTATATAATGCCTCGGCATTGTATAGAATGTCTGCTGGTCCACCGGCAATGTGTGAAATAAATTGATATTGGTCTATATTTATGAGTATTATGTAATTACCTACCTCCTTAGTATAGGGACACATCTGCCGAACGTTCGGCGGCGGAAAGTTCAGTAGCGCAAAATTACCAAGGATATGACAGCGGATAGTTCAGCCTAGTGTGTCATACGTAACTCACTCGTAAAATACAGTACACGCGTGTCACAGATGTGTCCCTACACTTACATACAAAATGACGAACCAATAAAACACCTTATAATATCAGATTGCTCAAGATCAACTTTATTAAATGATAATGTTAGAGAACTTCTCTTTTTTGCAATAGAATTGTTACATTCAAACGTATTTTTTAATATTATAAACTTACTTTTGAGTTATATATCAAAAAAATATTCATTGCAAATTTGCAACACTCATGAAAAAGGAACTTAGTACCTATCTATAACTTAACTAAGTAAATCAGAATAAAATTTAAGTGAAACTTTAACTTTAAATAATTTGGGTCAGCAACAGTCTCATTTGGTTAAAAATAATCAGGTCATATAATTAATAAAAAAAGGAACTTATAGTACCTTCCTATAACATTAGTAATATTAACACATTGCCGGCTGCTCATTCGGCATTGTACACAATGCCTAGGCCAAGTGTGAAATAAATAATATTTCATACATTGCCTGGACGTTTTAGGCATTCTATACGTAGCCTAGGCATTGTATACAATGCCGGATTATACAGATTGCCGTTAACATATATAATAAATTGTGCTACTTTATTCATGCGAACAATTTACCATTATTTGTAAAAATTTATGTCGCTTTAAATTGTTCTCGGTAAAGTAAGTGCTTCACTATGTTTTTACTTTTATGCTTTTTGCACACGTTGTAATATTTTATTGTATTGGCTTACAATTTTGAAACTGTTATATAGCCCATAAATTACATTTTTGACACCAATAAAAGATTGTGACAACAATATATTGTTTTTCTGTATCTGTGATTTTTATTATCTTTACATTTTTAGGTATAATAAAAAGATTTTTTTATCTAAATTAGTTGCAAAGAAAATGCGAAACATGAGTCAAGATGAAAGAATTTACGCCAAAGCGTGACGAACGTAGTGTTCATAAGTCAGAACTAGTTAAAATAAAGATATTATTATATTTCAAAACTACGTACATTGATATTCACAAATAAGCATCGAAAATAAGCAATATTTTACAAATAGACATGATATTATTTAAAAAATTGAAAAAATATCTAAATAAATATCAAGTGGAATATGGAATATAGTTATAAAAATAACAACTAGTAATGGTGCCGACGGGAATCGAACCCCGAACCAGCGACTTTCTGTGTACGAAGAAAGCGCTATACCACTGAGCTATCATAGCCGTTTGATGTCTGATGGGATCAGTGCTGGACTAAAAGTTGAAATTGTTTCGTGTCGTTTCGGGCTGAACTATATTAAACGGTTTTATTTAGTTTGACCCCGTATATTTGTTACTATCTTTGTTTCAAATCTTGCGACAGGTTTTTCAACTACGTCTACTTAACCGATTCTTTGCACTTTGCACATACATTGAGTTCCCGTGACAATACAATATTATGATAATTTCAACTTGGTAACGAGGGTCTGATGATGGAATCAGGAGATGGACAGTTGAAAGGATGAAGAGTTTGCATAATGATACAAGCCAGAAATCAAATTAAAAACTAGAAAATAAAAATAGGTAAAAAAACTTTCAAGCTAAATGGTTTTATTTTAAATCAGTTGTACCAAAAACTAGTAAATAATTAGGACACAAACCAAGAGTGCACTTTGTGTCGCTGCGTCAGCGGAATAAATAATAATCTGGGACTTTTAACAGACTAAAATAAAAACATGGGGCGCATAAAAATCTGTATAACGACTGTATAATTATTAAATAAAAACGGCTTGTCTAGAAAAATGTGTTTCCAAGCCCACCAACAGAAATATTTCAAATGCGCTCCACGTTATTATTTTAGTCTGTTAAAAGTCCCAGATTATTACTTATTCCGCTGACGCAGCGACACAAAGTGCCCTTTGGTTTGTGTCCTAATTATTTTCTAGTTTTTGGTACAGCTGACGATTTAAAATAAAACCGTTTAACTTAAAAGTTTTTTTACCTATTTTTATTTCCTAGTTTTTAGTTTGATTTCTGGCCCGTATCATTATGCAAACTCCTCATCCTTTCAACTGTCCACCTCCTGATTCCATCAACCCTCGTTACCAAGTTGAAATTATCATAATATTGTATTGTCACGGGAACTCAATGTGTGTGCAAAGTTTCATAAGAATCGGTTAAGTAGAAGTAGTTGAAAAAGCTGTCGCAAGATTTGAAACAAAAATAGTAACAAACAAATTATTTTTTTTTTCGCTTTAATTTCAATTGAGAACTACTTTTAATTACGATATAACTTTTATTTTAATGAACTAAATTTAAAAACTTATAATTTACAAACGGTAGACAGAAAGTAGTAATTAATATCACACAATTAAAATATAAAACACAAAATGACTGGAAGAAATAATAATGTTGAAACAGCTCAATTTGCATTCAACTCTAATAAATCATTAGATACTAGTTTTTGACGGTGGTAAAATTTGCAATAAATAATGTAAAAATATTGATGTTATCACAATAAAAATATACATACGGCGATACATAAATATATTGTTATAAATAATATTATGTACCTACATGTATTTTTGAGTAATTGAGATCAACTAGATAATGGTTACCTCACACAGCAAAGAATACACCTCCATATGCGACATTTTCAAAACTCTAAAACAACTTCCATTCATTTATGGACCACGCCTCTTCTTTACCCGACAATGCTAAAAGAGGGTAATGTGTTTCACGTGCCTGTAATGTTACTATGTTTATGTGTTTCAAGTAATTGGATACACGCAGGGAAGACGATTTTCTATACAAACATTTTCACCCCGTTAGGAGTTTATTTCCGAAAAATCCTACCTTAGTGTACCTCTACACCCTGTAAAGAACATATTTACCAAATTTCTATTTTCACTGGTTAAAGGCTGTGCGTTGTCTGTCAGTCAGTCAGTCAGTCAGTCACGGAACAGTTTTATATGTATAGATAGATTGAATCGCCTTGTTAAAATATAGTTTTCAATATTATAAAAAAGTGTTTATTGTGATTTCGAAAAATATATCTGAAAGTAATAAAACAGTACTGATATAATATTATTAATTAAAAATTTGACCTTATGAAATAAGATAAGTAAGACCAAGAATAATTATCAGACATTCATGGATAAAACATAATAATTGCTACTTAAATTTGTGTTTATGTTTAAACAATATTTAATAACGATGCAAATATGTCATAAAACATACATGAAGGACATTTATTTAATTACTGACGTGATTTAATAACAAAAAAAATAAGATAGCGGGTTTATTATTGATTTTGGGGCAAAAATCTATGCAATAAAAATTGTAGAAAATATAATTTGGAAATGTCTTGTTCTGTACAATTTTCTGATAGGATGATTATGAATTGAGATATGTAGGCAAAATCCGGAACAAATCTTGTAGCATTCAATAATAACAAATCGGCGATGACATGCTTACTATTAATTTTAAGACAAAAATGTGTATGACAAAAATTGTAGGGGATAACATTTGGAACGTTTTTGGTCTATGAAATTTTTTGACAGGATGATTGTGAATTGAGATATATGGGAAATTCACCCCGTGTGACAATCCTATTTCTGTGATCGATCATGCGTGATGTTCCGAACCAAAACGAATCAGTTTTCAGTAACTCCCATTGGTTAGAAAGATTGAATAAATGACGATGACTTATTTTAAATGCAACCAAACAATAGTCTAAGAGGCAGCGACGGTTTTTCTTAAGCCTACGTAAGGCAAAATAATCTCAACAATCCCTGTATAAGTGTTCCCCATTTGAGAATCTGTACGTCTGGCAGCCTTTCTTCCTTGCGTTTTAGGTGACAGATGGAAAACATTTTTCATGCAATAATGTAACGGTATTTTTCAATTATTAAATTGTATTGTTGAATCAATGCTGTAATCCTTAAACAGTTTCGTACCCATATACATTTTCAGATTCATAAATGGGTAACACGTGTACAGGTATTTTTATTAATATTATTTTGTCTTACGTAGACGCTTGAGTAAAAACGTCGCCAGCTCTCCGTCTATAAAACCATTTATAAACTTGCACCTTTTCAATAAACCACCATTATATTTGAACAAAAACCAACAAATAATTAAATATGTAGCATAAATAAACTATACAGTAATTATTTATTACAAAAAAAGAAACATGAATAAATTAATATTTGATCTACAGTTTTTAATTAGCTTTTCGATTCACCGGGTGGTCGTTATAAAGAATTATTTTAGTTCGAAATAACGTAGGACGTAACGAAAAAATTAACTCGAAATAAATTGACAAAACTGGAAACATGTTTTTTTATTGAAAACAGCACGAAAGAAATATCACAAACTAATATATCACTCTTATAATAAATTCATTTTGAAACTTAAATAGAAATTGAATAATGTCCCACTGAAATATATCAACTATAAAAATCTATCAACGTCAGTGGTTTAATGTATATATGCATGTGGATAAAATGCATATACAGTATGACCTTATTAGTCGATTGAAAATTAATCCGAACGATTCGATAATCCGTATCACGATCCTAGGGCGTGTAGGGCTTGAGAATAGCCGAGCGTGTAGCAATGTTGTTGTTTACATGGCGTTGCTATTGTGTGTGTTTTTAAAGACCACCAACAGCTAAGGTTATTTGGGCCTAGCACCAATTCATATTTTCAATTCAAGCGTTGCTATTGTTCCTCTATTACAAGTCCCCAGTTCCAGGGTTCTAGGCCGGGAGCTGGTAAAAGTGTCAATTGGATTTTCAATTTATTATTAAAAAATAATGAATTGAAAATATGAATTGATGCTAGGCCCAAATAACCTTAGCTGTTGGTGGTCTTTAAAACACACTAGGGCCTGCAGTCTATTCATTTTCAAGATAGAGTGACCTGTGCACAGTGAACAGCTTGTGTCCCTTTGTTTATTGAGTTGTGATTGGTCGGTCGGGAAAATTTCAAATTTTGCAAATGTACTGGACAGTACATTACAAGCCCCCAGTTCCCTGGCTCTAATCCGCGGTGGACTGGTAAAAATTTGGATAATCAATTTATTATTAAAAAATAATAAAACTGAAAATATGAATTGACACTAGGCCCAAATAACCTTAGCTGTTGGTGGTTTTAAAAAATATTGGTACCTACTAAAAGAGTTTTCATGTGTAAAATTTAATAAAAATCGTTAGCCGTTTTCGAGAAAAAATATTTTTCAGTTTTTTAACCTACTTTTAGGTTAGAACCGTTTTTTCTATAACCGTTTTGAAATGGCATAGAAAATTTAACATTTATTTATTCATAAAATTGTACATTTGTATTAAGCTTTTCAAAAGCAAAATGAAAAATTGGTCCGGAGTCGATATCATTATTTGCTCGCGAGATTGCGAGCCAAAAAAAAGTTCACCAACGTATGAACGAACGTACGAACACACACAGAGAGAAAGACATCTCTCTAAAAACAGTAGATTCTGATCTGGGGACCTTAAAACGTCAGGTAATATGTCAAAATTTTTCATTCGTCAAAATCGGACCCATTACAATAACTTCCATTGGGAAGTTAATAATTTTCACATATTAGTATATTTTTTATAACCTCGATAATCCAAATAATTTGCTTATCAAAATTAGCTTGGTTTTAATCAATACGGATTAACAAGGTCGTACTGTATTTTACAACGATTGATGTACGCGCATGTTTGCTAGAATTAGCTTCACGTTGTTTTTTTAGCTAACAATATGAAATGGCCCGTTTCCAAAATACAAAAATTCTACCAAAAAAACGAACACGATTTGGGTGGTTAGTTCACAGAATGATGTCTGGTTAAACATGAATAATTTAAATAGTAGGAACTATACAGATTCTTGACAACTAATTATTTGATAATAATTATATAGCTACAGAGTGACTCAGAATGCTACTGCCAAACACTCACCATATTTGAGATGGCCATTCTAGTGATGAGTGATTACGAGATACCTATTTTTACAATCGAAACAATTGTAATCGTTCATAATAACAGTCGAGTCCACAATCGACTCGTAGTTTGATTTTACAATCGAAATGTTCGATTGTTCAAGTCGATTATTTGCCACATAGGTAGGTTATTAGCAATAGCAGCGAATGAGAATACATATAATCGCGATTCAAAATTATATGCTAGTCGACTGACGTTCACGCGACTCATTGATTGTTCAATGTTCACACTATTCAGTCGGTACTCACTACTCTGTGATCTCTTCACTATTGAATTTGTATTACGCGATTACTGCACAATCAACCATCGACTCGACCACAGTTGTTGGGTGATGAACGATTGTATATTATGTGGCTCTCGACAGTGTTACGATTCAGTACTATCCGACTCGGTCTCGGTGAACTATGAAACGACAACAATCGAGTCCAAGTGACAACCATAGAGATGTTGAACAATTGAGACAATTGACTAAAACATCTCGTACCGCGCATCACTAGGCCATCCAAAACGCCGCTCTTTTTTCAAAGTCACCAACTGCCAGGGTTAGCTGGGCCCAATGTATTTAAGACCTGCAACTGTCAAAGTTATTTGGGCCTAGTATTTTTTGTTTTTAACAGTAAATCGAAAACATGATTATTCCCGGATTAGAACCTGGGATCTGAGGTTTGTATTAGACAAGCCATATAGAAATTTAAATTAAAATAATTGTAAGAATATAACGCATACAGAAAAATCTTAACTCTAGTTATTTAGACATTTCCACATTTAGTGCCAATTTCAAATCACTATCTTTCTAGCGAAGACCTCTCTAAAGTTTTTGAAATTACACTCACAATAAGACTGGCAAGAGCGTTCTGAATCACCCGGTATATTTGAAAAATGCACGCTGTCAAAATAATGCATTTACTACAACAAATGGTTAGTAAAAAATCTAACGACTTTCTAGCATTTTTTTAAACCGCATTTGTTTTGAAGTAATATAAAAAACGACTATCGACTTATGACGTCACATACCAGGGTGTTATAATTTTCAAAAGGTGAATGAAAGTACAGACAGTGCTTCTAATTACTGAAGACTTGTTTTACGGTCAAATAGTGTAAGAAAATAGTTAAAAAATATATTACAAATAAAACAATTTATGTGAAAAAGATCTCTAAAATGTTTGTATCAAACGAATTAGTAAAATGAAAATAGTAGATTGTATATCTAGTTTCGTATTGAGGCATATTACTGATGAGTAGTGACAGTATGTTAAAACGAGCGACTGCGAGTTTCAACAGTCACACGAGTCATATTTATTTAGGTCATTAGTGTCTTGATTACACTAAATATCAACTCACTTAAAACTAAATTAAATCACAAAACATCCATGAGCGGAAGCGGGATTCGAACCCGCAACAGTCTGATCCAGAGGCCGCGACGCTAACCACTGGACCACACTGTCCTCCCTATCAGGGTGAATAAACATAATTCACTATGGAAATGGTTTGCTTTCCTTTATTTATTTATTGTAAATTATAGACGCGTCGACAACTTAGGTCATTAGCGTCTTGATTACATTAAATAACAACCCATTTAAAACTAAATGACATCACAAAACATCCATGAGCAGAGGCGGGAATCGAACCCACAACAGTCTGATCATCCACACTGTCCTCGGTTTGCTTTCCTACACTAATGTGGGAAAGATACGTCCCCGTACGCCGGCCTGTTAAACGTCACTTTACATGCATGTAAAGCAGTTATTTTATAGTGGGTATGGCTAGTGAGGTAAAAGTACGGTATTAAACTTTTTTGTGTATTAAACCCATGGTATTAATACCGTATTTTTTCAGTATAAAACGGTTTTTTATTTTTTCACACTACGGTTACGGTGCATTGTTCAGTATGGCCAACTGCATAATAGGAAAAGTTCCTGCTCTCATTTTGGTATCAAACCGTTTTAAACAGTATTAAACCGTTTTAAACGGTGTTAAACGTTTTATACGTGCCGTATAAAATAGTAAAATACGCAGTATTCGTATCTAGTGTAAAACTGGGGTATATTATTTTTTTACATACAGTGTAATACCGTTTTATACAAACGTTTTATACCAGAGTATTATACGCATTTACATCACTAGGTATGGCAAAAAAAACTTTTTAACAAAAAAAAAACCTCCTTCAAAAAGCCACTAAAAAGAGGAAAATAATGAAATTTTGAGGTCTGTGCCAATTAAAATATGAAGTTGGTTAAAAAAAAAGATATTAATCACTATACTATACTTTTTAACCGACTTCATATTTTAATTGGCACATACCTCAAAATTTCATTATTTTCCTCTTTTTAGTGGCTTTTTGAAGGAGGTTTCTTTTTTTGTTAAAAAGTTTTTTATTTTTTACTTTTTAGTGTCAAAAAGTAACATTTACCTAAAAGAATCACACGCCGTTACTTACTTTTATTAAAATCAGCCGAACTACTGAACCGATTTTGATGACATTTCTATGAGACCACTCTGGCAGTATATCCTTTCAAATAATAAAATTTTTCAAAATCGGTTCATAAACGACGAAGTTATCCGCGAACACACAGAAAACATAACCACAAAAAATATATACGGTCGAATTAGGTATTTAAGTTTAAAAAAAATTATTAATTTTTTAATTTTTTCTAATAATTTAACATAAATAATATTGAAAATCAAAAAGAAAAATTTTTTTAAAGCTATAGATAAATTACTAAAAATCAATTAAAATGTATAAAAATTTAAAAAATATCACGTGACTTCAAAACGCGCCAGGAATGTTTGTGACGTAGTTATGTTAAAATGTGTCTGCATTTGTTGGTATTTGTGTATATGTATTACACATACTATCAAAAATAATAAATTTTTAACTTGGTAACCATGGATACAAAGACCATAGATAACATAATGACGTCACACGCGTTCGGATTCTTTCGGCGCGTTATCGGAACTGAGTTTAAAAATTAATTTTTATTTAAATATAACTTTTTAATTAGTAAGCAAAAAAATTAAAAAAAACAGTTTTGATATAAAACTTGTATGTGGTCCTTCCATTTAAGTAAAAAAAAAAATTCATTTAAAAACCCAATTGAGAAACCTCTATTTTTGAAGTCGGTAAAAAAGAGCTTTAAAATGTTTGTATCAATATCAAACGAGCGAGTAAAATAAAAAAAATATTATTTATTATTTTTTTAAATGAAAACTAAACGTGCTCTGACTTTAAAGAATTGTAAATCAGGCGTGAAAATAAATCATTGTCAACATATTTTAACTTGCGCTAGTTAATGTCTGGAACAAGTTAAATCCACGGATTATGAACTTAAAAACGAAAAAATCATTTATGCAGAGAACGCACATATAGAAAATGATCCTCAAATACAAATAAAGAAAAAAACAGTGAAATAATGCTTTGAACCCTCATTCCATGTCTAAACAAAAATTCTAAAGATCTATATAAATCCTTATTTCGAGAAAAAGATCTTAAGACAGATTAGTTTTAACATAGTTCAGATTTTTACAAATCTATTAATTTAACGTGACATATTTCTGAATCAATATTAATAAATAAAATAGTAACAGGACCTCTACTTATAGTAATTTCGTTTGTTTTTTTTTTTTTTTTTTGAAGTGGGAACTTCTTTAGCGACGTGCCTATCTAATTGAAATCTTATGTAACGATAAAGGGAAAATGCGGGAATAGAGGGGAAATTTGTATCACCTATGTAACCTACCCATTTTGACATTTTAATTTATACAACGTGTTTCAAAAATGTCTGCCAAAATTTCTAGGACATATAGTACATCAAAAAATAAGTGTAGTTTACTCTATAAAACTATTTCCGAAAATGCATCCCCAGGGAGCTACAGCCACTAGAAGAAAACTCTAAAAATGGTTTTTTGGCATTTCCTTCAGAACTATTAATGATAACTTAAAAAACTACTCCACTGTACCAAATTTCATTAAGTTACCTTTAATCGTTTTGAAGAAAATGCCAAAAAACCATTTTTAAGAGTCTTCTTGTAGCTCCCTGGGGGTGCATTTTCGGAAATAGTTTTATAGAGTAAACTACACTTATTTTTTGATGTAAATACGTCCTAGAAATTTTGGCAGACATTTTTGAAACACCTTGTATAAACAGCAGATAAAATTTATTTTCAAAAGTACTCAAATATTTTTTCTAGGGTATTTTACTGCTTCTTTAAATAATATTTCTTATTTATTTACTATTTATTTTTTAATAGACTTCAAAAAAGAAGGTTTCTCAATTCGACCGTATATATTTTTTATGTGGTTATGTTTTATGTATGTTCGCGGATAACTTCGTCGTTTATGAACCGATTTTGAAAATTTTTTTTTTATTTGAAAGGATATACTTTCAGAATAGTCCCATACAAATTTCATTAAAATCGGTTCAATAGTTCGGCTGATTTTAATAAAAAAGTAAGTAACGGCGTGTGATTCTTTAAGGTAAATGTTACTTTTTGACACTAAAAAGTAAAAAATAAAAAAATTTTTAACAAAAAAAAAAACCTCCTTCAAAAAGGCACTAAAAAGAGGAAAATAATGAAATTTTAAAGGGATAATTTATTCAATTTGTCATATTTCGCTGTTTGATACGAGTTCGAAAAATAAATATCTATATACTAAGTTGAAAATATGAATTATTGAATCACACACAAAAAATTGTAAATAATTTTAGCTATAATTATTTTTGTGTTAAGCTTCCTTTTAAACCACCGTTTAACAATTTTTTTATTAATGAACTTATATTGGTAAACAGTTACCGAATACGAATTATTCAACATCCTGTGTATTATTATAAAACATTTTGTAACACCAGTTCTTTGTGTGCTCACAAAAAATGTCAAATATTTTTGTTATCCAGAATTTTTAGTAAATCTTTTTCTTTTCAAGTCTTATGTGAAGATGCGTACACTACCGTACATAAAAATTGATTCGATAAAAAATCTATTAGTCAAATAAAAATTTTCCAATACTTGAAAATTCATAAAAATCTTCCATCCGTTTTCGAGTGACACCCTACATGTATTAATAGATAAATTGTTAGATTGTAGATGCTCGACAACTGGGGTCATTAGTGTCAATATTATGTATTAAGAAACTTCTATAAACGAAGATATTATGTTGCTAAAATATTGTTGAATTCTAGACTGTATTTATAAATTTTATCGTACATTTATAAGCGCGTCGACAATTCAGGTCATTAGCGTCTTCAACCCAACAAATAATTCATATTTTGTGTATTAGAATCCGTCAGCCGGCATATTTGAAATGAGTTTTCTTCTAGTAAACATTTTTTTATAATCAACTTCTTATGTATTATTGACTTGAAGGGCTGTCCAGCTATCTTAGAATTATTTTTGTATCTCTTCGTCGAAAAGTTCTGTTATTTGTATTTAATATTAAATATTAATTCTATGCATTTGCTATTTTTCAATACTTAGTTAAAATCAAATATTATAAGACACTGCAAAAGAAACTCGTTATTTAGTATTACGTTTCTCGTAGTCGTAACTTCGAAACCATTCATTTGACGAAGAAACGTGCTTATAATATTTTTGTAGAGAATTTAATTCTGTTTAATTTTAGCAGTGCACTATTTTTCTGTAAAACCAACAGGAAGGAAGGTATGGGCAAAAACAGATTTTGATTTCAAAATGGCGACGAACGCAAACCTCACACATAAGTAAGAAAACTGTTTTTGTAGAGAATTTAGTTCTGTTTAATATTGGAAGTGCACCGACTGGTAAGAGCTCGGGTCCTTGGGAGTGCTAATTCCCACAAAACATTAGAATCACCCTGAAGGATTCTAGACTGTAATAGATTGCTATTTGGCCGGTAGTGTAATCTTTAGCTTTGTACGTACGGCCCATCAAATAGAATATTATACACACAGAGATACAATGCTTCAAATAAAGCTTTCTGAAACATGTCATTCGACTAACGCACAACTGACACTTATTTGTCAAAAACAAGATTATCTTTTTATTTGCCATTAGGGTGCCAACGTGTCGTTATTCTTTTCACAAAATGTATAGACGGAATCTATTTACCTTATTCTACCTACCTATATACCTCTATTTAATCTAGATGTTGAGCGACACATATTTTCCATACAATTGCATCTGTGGCCCAGAAATTGATTCGACGAATATACCTTTTATTTCTATGGTCAATTTGAGAATACTAAATATTTTAGCAATGGTTCCACGACTGGAAATGGTATAAGGATGACCGAAAAAAATACCAGTTCGGGATCTCGAATTCAGAATCGAATCATAATAGACCGAGCGCTAGTGACAATTTTTTGGTGTTATTTATTCAAGGCTTTATTTTTGTGAACATGTTGAGGGAGGCATATTAAAGTGCTCTGTGTAAGGAATTTTGCTAGGTAGCGGTATGGGAGGATGCAGATCGCCCCCAACATGTAACAAAAAAAATGGTCACAATTATTATTGCTTCAAGGCTGAAATTGTTTGTATAGCTTGTCGGTGACCCAATAATGCCATTATAATATTTGCAGATCGATTGGTCAGTACTAAAGGGGTGGCAGGTCACCCTAAACGGGTCATGTACTTAACCAACGAAATTTATATTATTAGTTCAAGGTTCAAATTTTAATATGTTGTTACGGCGACTGTTTTAAGCATATATTTCAATTTGCAGAACAAAATGTCGGTATTAACCCCCTCTCTTAGAGGGAAACTTGGTCGCCTAGGTGTTTATATCGTTCTGCAAGGGGGTTAATACCGACATTTTGTTCTGCAGATTGAAATATCTGCTTAAAACAGTCGCCGTAACAACATATTAAAATTTGAACCTTGAACTAATAATATAAATTTCGTCGGACACATAACACGTTTAGGGTGATCTGCCACCCCTTTAATACTGACCAATCGATCTGCAAATATTATAATGGCATTATTGGGTCACCGACAAGCTATACAAACAATTTCAGCCTTTAAGTAATAATAATTGTGACTATTTTTTTTGTTGCACGTTGGGGGCGGTTTGCATCCCTCCCACACCGCTATCTAGCAAAATCCCTTACATAGGGCACTTTAATATAGCTCCCTCAACATCTTCACAAAAATAAGGCCTTGAATAAATAACACCAAAAAATTGTCACTCGTTCTCGGTCTATAAGTCCAATGATTAGTTACGAAAGAATTATCACAGAAAAATAATAAGTTGAGCATAATATGAAATGCAGACGGTCAAAGTAGTTACCCTTCATTTACTTGGTATAGCCAATTGGGTTTCGTTTACACATTATTTCATTGAACAGTTGAATAATTTTTTATATAATACGCCCCTGTATAAATAATAAACGACGATCGTTTCATTTAAACACGATATTTTTTAGACGACGCAATAACTCAGAAATTAGGTTTATTTACTGATTTTCATTAAAGCGAAATTCTCATTTGAAATGCTTAAATCGTGTTTACATTAACATTTTACTTCCTTTAAACCGAAATAAAGTAAGCAGAAATTTATTCTTTTTACTTTGATCATAAAGTAGGCGAATATCAAAACAAAATACAAGCGGGCTCTCATGAAAAAGCTCACATATCCAGGACATGGTTTAAAAAAATTTCTTTTCAAATGTATAAATTTTAAGACTGATTTGATGAATTTCAATATATTTATCAAAAACATACAAATAAATAAAACGAGACCACTGCCTGTAATTTCGTCTTCTCCCGGATTTTAGATAGCTATCTCTTAGTTTCAACCCGCTAAACAGGTACCGAAAATCGTCGTGAAAATAAAATTTTCAATAGAAGCGTTGTGAAAAATTTATTTTCACGACGCTTCTATTGAAAATTCCTGATAGTTTCAACCCTAGGGATGAAAATGTTCAGTTCTCGGTTTTCTCTGTTTTTAACGTTGTTAAGAGAGAGACAGAGCGACTGAGTCGCGCCAACTTCAATTCGCATATAATACTCAAAAACGTCAAAATGACAGTCATAACCCAACATTTCCATTTCATTTACCTTACTATATAAATCATAAAATCTCGAAATTTAAATCAGTACTTCACAAACCACGACATAATACACAGTGCTTAGCATCATAATATTATATAGTGTTACGAATACTCAATGTGTGTTTTAAAAAAAATAATTAACCACACCTGAAGATGGCAACTCGTTGCTGAAACGCGTAGTGTTAAATCACAAGAAGTCACAAGACGGACATAATACAAGGTATTTCTAATACTTCATAATAGATCTAATATTTTTGCGCGCCCAAATTGCAGGTACCTCAAATAGAATTTCCAATAGAGTTGTTGTGAAAAATAATATGCATTTACTCGGAACGAAACACAACTCGTTCCTCGGGCATCAAACTTCACACTAGTTGCAAACGCTGTGTTCCAACCCTTGTAATGCAATATTAAACACACAGCGAAACTGTTTATTTTAATATATCTGTATTATGTATGTTTTTTCAGTGAACGCAGCCGACTAAAATGCAAATGCTGTAACAATATGTGTATTTTTATTAGCAATTTTTCATTTTCACAATGAATTACCACGAATATGTTTCGTAAATGCATATGGATGAAGTAAAATTGAAATGCAAATTAATTGCTGAAGGTAATATTTGCAGAAATTAACTGTCTATTTTCCATTAAAAATAATCTTAAGAAAAATCAATAATCAATCGGTGAATAAATTTCTCGTTATATTGGACTTGGGACTTCATTCCTGAAATCATGAAAAAAAAATAATAAACTTCTAAAGAGAAAGTTGAATTTTTGAGTTTTATAATTTATCGATGATATCTTTCAAAATTCACAGATTTCGCAAACCTTGCAACCATCGAGGACATTGGAAATGATAACAGCATATATGAAACATAATTAACTGTTTATTATACACACAATATTTATCAATGCACTGTTCAGTTTTGTCAGGAATAACCCTATTATTCTTCTGTTATATACGCGTTCACTTTTGCTTGATTATTTAACTTTTAAATGGATTTTTCTACAGTATTTATTAACATTTGCTCAAAAATAACACCGCAGATCGTCGCAAATACCTGTCAATTAACTTAGACATGATATAAAACACATTTCGAAAAAATTGCACTTGTTCAATTTTGCATGATTGCTCCTCACTTGATCGCGACACCGTTGTCTTTTGGCCTTGAACGAAAACTCGTAACTCTGCCCCCATATACGAACATAAACATTTCCAATGTTAATACATGATTCCCATACACCGATGTTTTAAAAAATTTGTGCATCCCTAGCTGAACTTTAATGAAAATAGGTAACCTTTTATTACCGGTCAGCTGTACTTACATCATCAGATGTAGAGAAAAAGTTCGGTTTATTTGTGCGTCCCAAGAATTATTTCTTTGGGACGAATACGTTGAAATATCCCTGGAAATTCGGGACGGTCGCCATTTACCAAAGAACCAGTAGTCATATATAGGTTTGGTTATGTTACGTAGGTACGTCTGTTCCGATATATAGTTATTACAGTACAATGTAAGGCTAAGGCAGAGTGTAATTTCATGGTTGATTTCCGAATTCCAATAACACATAAAAACTCATTCAAAGAGTATATGAGAAGAACACTGAGGAAAGCTGTACTCCGAAGAACGCGCACAAACTGATGGAGTGACAGAGATAGAAATAAAGAGAGATAGAGCTAGAGATGACGGTATTTTATGTAGTAAGCGAACGATACAAATACACCTTGTGCAGGTACAATGATGCTGGGGAACACTGAATACTGTAAGTCTACAGTTTGAGCCAAAACCACAGTATCTCTAGTCTCTACTGTGCCAAAACACTAAAATCAATAACTCGCGGGTCGCATTCTAACACCCTGCAGACTTAGGGCTTCCATACCGGAATAGGGAATCTACGTGGAAAGTTTTTAAAGTGAAAACTTCCTTAAGGTACGTGCAGTACGCAGCTGGGATTCTAGATGGTAGCATGTATGGTAGATGGTGGCTGAAATTATAAGCGCTTATAGGTTTGCACATCGAAGCTTTGATACTAGCATTGATACAAGCTTAAGTCGCGTTTGAAATATCTGATAGCGAAGACGAATATTTGTGTTCTTCTGCTTCAAAGTGGTATATTTTAAATACAAATTTGGGTAGGAGCTATCATATCCACTCTATTAATAGAAAACGATCTAAACATGGCGAATTTCATCATTTATACCAAGAATCAAAATTTTACCCAAACCAATTTTTTGAATATTTACGTATGGAACCTAACACTTTTAAATATGTCTTAGAAAAAACTCAAAACAATTTAAATAAAAATTGACAAAATTTCACTTATTAAACTAGTCACATCCATTGCGAAACTTGTAACGGCCATTTGACAGTTGTCACACGTTGATTGTAGTAGTCAGCGCGCTGAAAGAATGGTGAGATACATTCTTGTATCTAGCAGCTCTTGTAACAGCGCTTATACCTGCTACACTCACTGCTTCGTTGTGTACGCTCGCATATATAACAATGCATTAATTTAAGCAAGCCCTGCTATGATCGACGCTACCATATAGAATCCCAGCTCCATACTGCACGTATCTTTAGGCGCACTTTGCGTTCTTTCTGAACAGTGAACGATAGTGAACCGTCACGCTTCTGGTCGGTGACGCTGAATCGGGTTTACTCGGCTCCACACGACATCAAACACGAACAGGTATTTGTTGTATGCTGGTAATAAGTTATTTGTAGTTCATAGGTGCGCTAATAGTTGACACTAAAACTTAATTGAAAAGGCATTTGTGGTATGTTGGTAATAAGTTATTTGTGGAACTTAATTGAAAAGGTATTTGTAGTATGTTGGTAATAAGTTATTTGTAGTTCATAGGTGCGCTAATAGATGACACTAAAACATATATATTTTAAAATCAGAAAATCAGAAGTTTTCACTTCTGTCGTGTGGTCATAAGCACACACCCACTTTTTCGTTATATCAACCAAATCAACTACTCCTCATCATGAAAATCACGAGGAGAGCCGACCCCAAATAAAATGGGGGCTAGGAAAAAGAAGAAAGAAGAAGAAGATTTATTTTAAAATTTATACATATTTCAATAAATTATTGCGCTTCAACGCATCATTCAATGCTTCTCAGATTTTAGAGTTGTGTTCATAATGACGTATTTTAGTGTTACGTAATAAAAATGCGAAAAAAAATCCATGCAACTTCCCTATTCCGGACAAAGTTTTTAACTGTCGGTTATTGTCAGAAAGAAATATAAAATATCCAATTTGTTGCACAAATGTTTTGAGACAGCCTGTAGCAGTTTTCCTCTATAACAAACGGTGCCGACTTATTGTGAAGCGCAAGTTAGACGATTCTATTCTGTGAAACAAGTCTTATTTATTTTAGCTTTTATTTTTTACCAGTTTAAAAGTATCTACTAGTTTTTTACACGCGAACATAATATGTTTATTTTGTATGCTTTTATTTTCATTACACGTAAAAGTTATACTAAATACCTACATTTCTCAAAATAATTTTACAATGTTTTTAAATTATTTTGTAATGGTTAATATTTTTACTTCCCACCTTTACTATGGTAGGGAAGTAATGGATTTAGTCCGAAAAAAATATTTCGATATTTTAACAGATCTTCACGTTTTGAGACTCTAGCAATCGTTTAAGATCATTTTCTGACTGATGTCTGTATGTCTGTGTATGTGGTCAATTTTTCGCCTTCGATATCGTAAAAACGGAACAACATACGGCCATGCCGATTGTTCTATTGTGTTTATCAGCCTTTAACTTAGATCTGATTAGATTTTGAGTCAAATCGGTGCAGTGGATCCTGAGATATTAAAAAAAACGTTTTAAATGTCACGTATTAACAAAAAAAATATATAAATGAATTCTAGATGTTATAATATGAAAAAAATGTAAATATCTTTTTTCTCTAAAATGTATAGTTTTCGAGAAAAAAAAATATTTTACTAAAAAAAGAAAATTGTACGTAAATCACGGTACCTAACCATGATTTTTGCTATATTACTAGCCATCAGTAGATCACCAAACAAAAAAGAGGGCCATGCTTTTTTTCAAAGAATAAAAAAGAGTGTTTATTTTTTGCAAATATTTACTAGGTGGGAAGTATAGGACTGGTCATCAGTAGAATTTTTTTCTAATGACTTCAGTTGTCGAGCGTCTTTAATCTACAATCTCTCTCTCTCTCTCTCTAAAATTATTCTTATTTAATATACGGGCTGAAAAACCGAGTTCGTAGGGATGTCATTGACGTTTCCGTGGTGTGTCTCAAATTACACCAAACAACGAGAGAAACAACGTTATGTATTTGTTTGCATGTGATATTCTCCCGTGCAGGGAAATTTTATTTCACCTGCCTTAACGGCAATAGACACACATGATTTTTGTTGTGCACATCTATGGCACAGTACCTTTCGGCAAAAAAACGCGAGCAAAGCCGCAAGGCTAGTTGAAGTTGAACTTCTTTTGGCGCGTTATGGAAAAATGATGAAAGTGAATTTATACGTTTAACACCATGAAGGTATAAGTCGGTAGTAACACCATGAAGTTTGTCGAAAGTAACACCATGAAGTTCGTCGGAAGTTCATGATTATAATACCCTATTATCACCAGTCACAATGTGACAAGAGCGTTTTCAGTTTTGAATAACATTAATAAAAGCTATTGCTATACAAACGCTCGTTTATGCCGCTTTCGTTAAATATGAGTTCGTACTCCAACACCCGTACTGTTTACATTATTATTTTTCATGATTATAATACCCTATTATATAGCATTGCTATGTAAGATGGTGTAACGGATAGCACCGCCGCGTCATACGCAATAGGTCTCGGGTTCGAATCTCAACACAAACATGTTTTTTTTAATAAATAATTAGTTATAAATATATTTAATAAATTAATAATTTATTAAATTAAATTAATTTAATATCTTTATTTTATTATTTTAACGTCTTTTTTACAAACGCTTAGTACTGGCATGCGCGGGATAAAATTTTTGGGAGTTATTTTTGTTTTGTTACGCCAAAGAAGTATAACTTCTTACGTGCGTACATAAGTACACACACATTCTTTTTTTTAAATATACAAAATAATTCTCTGCGTAATTTTATATTAGAAATCGTGTCCATCGTGATTATAATAAAATTAAGAAAAATCGCAAGATAGTGGACAAAATATTTGATTTATTAAATTAAATGTACGACGTTTCGTCTATATATTTAGACTTTTTCAAGTACATAAAAATAAAATTTTTATGTACTTGAAAAAGTCTAAATATATAGACGAAACGTCGTACATTTAATTTAATAAATCAAATATTTTGTCCACTATCTCTGCGTAATTTTATAACAAGAACAAAGATCATTTAATACATACTTTATAGAGAGCAGAAAGGAGACAGTTGTTATAAAAACGAAATAAGAGGAAAAGAGAGACACTCTGGCGCAATCGTCAACTTCGGAGTGTACCCAGTCGAATTTCGGTCTAATGTCACAGTAGATCAAGGATGATTATTTACAATGTTGATTTATAATTTCGGTGGACAAGACAAGACTTCTTCTCTTCTACTTCATCTCTATCTCCTCCTCTACTTCCAGTCGATTTTAGCCGCACTCTGGTCGGCAACTGTAAGATCGACTGGTTTTTTTTTTATATGTGACCTGTTCGTAATGTAGAAGCATAATTTATTACAGGGATGGGACACACTAATCTATTCGATTTCAATCTATTGTGTCGCTAAAAATATTTCAACCGCCTATCATACTTAAAAGAGTCGAGCTAAGGATGTGGGAGTTCGAGGCCCTTAAAATTTTAAAGGTCGGATAATCAATAATTATCACTAATTAAACAAATAGGTAGATACATTAGATAATAAGATAATGTGTCTGCTATTTATTAATTACGCCGAAACTTTTGAATCTTTAAAAAAAATTCATTCACCGATTATAAGCCATACCTCTTCCCGACTTACCGACTATAATATAGGTATTATTGAACGTAATTTTATCAATTTATGTTAATTACAAAGCCTACGCCGTCTGTCTGTCTGTCTTACATTTAAAAGGATGTATCTTTTGAACCAACAGGTAGCCGGTTGAAATTTTCACAGAATATGTGTTATAATGGTGGATATCCCAACAAATAAAAAACAAGCCGTGAGGTGGGTCGTTTATTAGGACTAAAGTGCGACCCTTGAGGTCCACACGACGAACTTCCCAGTTTGATAAATATTTATAATAATAATAATTAAATTAGATATTACACAGAAAAGTAATCATTTAAGTCATTAAAACCTAATTATTATTTATTTTTAACAATAATTAAAAAAAAAAAACGGCTGAACCGATTTTTATAAAATTTATGTCGGATCAAAATGACGTTAACACGCCTCGATTGACACCGTTACGAAGTCGATATAATTTTTTATTCGCGAGATATTGTGTAAAATCTACTTTGTTGGAGTCTATTTGGTTAAGAAAAAAGAACGGCTGAACCGATTTTGAAAAAATTTCTTTCAGATCATATTTACGTTAATACGCGTCGATTGGCACCTTAACGTAGTCGACATCATTTTTCATTCTCGAGATTTCATCTTAGAAAGAAATGGACACATACATATACACACAGAGAGAGAGAGAGAGAGAGAGAGAGAGAGAGAGAGAGAGAGAGAGATCTTTCTAAAAATAATGTAGTGACCTTGAAACATAAAAATTTGTTAAAAATTTTGATTTCGATTTTCGGACCCATTACAATAACTTCCAATGGGAAGTTAACAAAAAATAAAAATTATGGGGGGTCTCCATACAAAAACAGAAAATTAGGCATATAGAGCTGTATTATTGTACGGAGCCCTCGATGCACGAGTCCGACTCGCACTTGACCGGTTTTTATAAATACGTTGGTTTAAGTCAAAAAGATTTAATTCGAGATACCAGCAGCAGGAAATGAGATAAGACATTACGGAAGCTGCCATTTTTTTCTCGTAGACCTCATATGCGACGACTTCGGATTCGAACACCAGATGTCAGTCACTTTGCTTTTAATATTGCGAATACTTGCGTGAATTAAACTCAGCTGTCGCGCGCGAATCGATAATAGAGGGCACTCTCGCTTTGTGTTTTAAAGACCACCAACAGATAAGGTTATTTGGGCCTAGCACCAATTCATTTTTTCAATTCATTATTTTTTTTTTTAATAATAAATTGAAAATCCAATTGACACTTTTACCAGCTCTCGGGCTAGAACCCGGGAACTGGGGATTTGTAATAGAAGGAACCATATAGCAACGCAACAGCATTTCTACACGCTCGGCCATTCTCAAGCCCGTCACTTTCGCTAGCGGTGTGTGTACAATTACCTTACAGTCGTATATTTAAATGTTGTCCCATCCCTTGATTACCAGTGCTCTGTTTACTATGCATATATACATATATTGTACCATTTTGGACTGGTTTTATGTTCTTGATCTGTCTTCTTCTGCTTTACAAAGAACGAAGAACCTAAACTTTTATAAATACAAAATCATTTTCTGAGTTAAAATACGCTCGATTGGATGTGTCTAATAATTTTAAAATTTAAATTGAACGAATAAAACGCCTCAATACTTCTTATATAGACTAGAGCATACATCGGATGATCAAAATTCAAAATATGCCAATTCATTTTCATTATTTTTGATGTGAAACATCTTATGTCGGGCAGTGAACAGCCGCGTGAGGGGAAATATGCAACGAAATGTTTGGTCTGCTCCTTCGCTGCTGTTCTCCCCACCACTGCGGCTCTCTCTCTCTCTCTCTCTCTCTCTCTTGGCTCAGGCGTGCACTGTAACACACGCGGTGTTACAGTGCAGTATATAGGATTACGTCAGCATAGTTAGTTGCTGCTTTTGAAAAAATATATACTACTACATAGAGAATACCACCGAGTTCAATAACGTTTTCTTTGATGTTTCACATCTGTCGGGGGTCCCAAGACCCACACCCTTTTTTTATCTTGTAATTTTGCCAATATTAATATAGATGCAACCCCTGTATGTCAATTGTTATTCGTTTCGTTGCAGGTTGTTCTGAATTACATCTAGATAGAGAAAACGATCTTTTCATTTATTTTTTACTGCCATCTGTTAGCGAGAGAACTAATTCCTCTTCTAATGACTTACATGTTGATATTTTCTGTGTATCGTTGAATCAATTAAAAAAGTATTTATTTTGATTTTCTTCATGTACTAAATTATTGCGAGAATTTGTGATTTTGTACAACTTTTGGAACTTTACTAATCCGTCGTTGTTGGTTGATTTAAATAAATAAATACACTAGTACCGCGGTTATGTATTCCTTTCTCCTTACGTCACGCTTTTCCCATATCCGATCAGAATCACTCTTACTTACCGAGCCTAAAAAGTTTCACTTCAATAAAAAAATAGGTGTGTGCTTATAACCACACGACAGAAGTAAAAACTTCAGATTTTCTAATTTTTGGTGTCATCTATTATAGCACATTTATGAACTAAAAATAATTTATTATCTACTAAAATACTAAAATTGTATTATTAATTAATTCCACCTTGGTTTCAAAAAAATTAAAATTATTGTCAAAGAAAGAATATAACAAAAATAAAAAAATATATAAATATCATGTAGAATTTAGAAAAAAAACGCCAAAAATTCTATGCTACCATCAGGTCTCGAACTCAGGTTCCTATGCATAGAACGCAAAGAAACCAACTGCACTATGGTTGGCAGTGCGTATACATCCGTTTTTATGATATAAGTATGTTGCGAATTCTTACGCAAAATTGCGAACGCTTCACATTTTTTCAGTACCCAGGCAAAGAGTGTCTAACGCGCCTAAGGAAGTTTTCACTTCAAAATATTAACACCAACTCGTTTGGGAGATAGTCTTGTACCAGAAGGACAGACATCGTTCGGTTAGGTACGGAATCCTAAAAATTGAGTATATAGAAGCGTTTTGATAACGTTAATTCAGGTAGGGACAATCGCATGCTGAGTTTCTACTGTCTTCTTTATATAAAATTGATTTGTAACAACTTATAATTCCCCAGGGCTCAAGTAGCAAACGTCTCAACTCTCAACGCTTTGACAACTCAAAACGAATTTACGGAAAGTTAATACAAAATTATAAAACTTAAAAACAACGAATCAATGGCCAAAATATTTATTTGTACATACATTTTATAAACACATACTTCTAAAACTTCAATTTTGATTTGTTCAGATGTCACGCAAAACTGGTAGAACCAATATTCATGAAATTATTTAGTTCTTTTTTTTTTTGGTTTTTTGGCTGAGACAGCGTTGTAATGTGAAATGTTAAATTCCGTAATTCTCACTCGTATTTTCTCAGCAAAAATGTCTGAAAATAAGGTGTAAAAATAACAATATAGATATTTGAACGTATGAAGTAACAAAACACTAAAACACGCTTCTTGACACTTGACAGGTGCTTGACAGTTGTAAATACGACAACGCAGTGTATTTCCATTTCTGCTGGCTTTACTCTTATTGGCTGTTAGAATTCAAGCGCGAACATAGTCCAATGACGTCTTCCGACAATTTTCTACTTTATTATTTTTAGGGCCTTTCCGAGTCTCTAAAAATTCCGGAAAAAAAATTTGATAGCCTTAAATGAGCCATTTTCCTGAGACTAATTCCTTTAATTATCCACGAGAGGCAGCACTTGTGGTAGATACAAACATTATTTATTCCCCATTAGTGTCGTGTCATTTTAGTGGTATAACTCAATTATTTAATTAATTTAATGATAATAATAATTTATTAATTGAGTTATACCACTAAAATGACACGACACTATATGGGGAATAAATAATGTTTGTACCTACCACAAGTGCTGCCTCTCGTGGATAATTGAAAAAACTACTCTCAGGAAAATGGCTCATTCAAAAACACTGCCGATTAAAAAAATACGTCCTGTTAATCCATCCATCTTTGTGTCCCAGTAATATATGTTATAGTAATAGGAATAAGATGCTGGCGCATGGGGTAAACCCTGAAGCCATTCCTTTAAAACTGAGTGATGCGTTAATTCTGACCAGGAGTGTAAAATAACAAATTGCAAGTACGTATTTATGTATAAAGAACATTAGGAAAAAAACTGTTTGTTAAAATTATTCTAAAATGTCACAATTATTAATTGCGTATATCTAAATAAGTCCAGATAAAAATATGAATAATTATTATATTTAAATAAATTGTTCTCTCTCCCATCTTTTATTCGAAATGATGAGAGAGTTTTGTGTTTTAAACACAAATAAAATAAAAAGAATATAAATAGTTGTTCTTCAGTCGTATAGGTAATTATGAGATCTTTTTATAACCTACGTTGATGCGTGGACAATGTGATTTCCGGTCTTGGTAATCAGACCTCTAAGCAAAATACATAACGACATGAATATTCTTAGCAACAAAACAAAAGTTAAGCGTTAAAAAGGAAACCATTTTTTTAAGGTCAACTGTCAGGATTATCTGGGTCTAGTACCAGTTTGTATTTCAGTAGCACACGAGACAGAAACATGTTTTTCTGCCAAAATATTGCGGTAAACTGTACTATGTCCAAATATGAAAGATTTCTGTCCAGCAACTGGAACGCAAGTTTGCATGTGGACAAATGTGAACGAAATTTCAACAATTTTTTTTGTAAATTTTATAGCAAATAGCCTGGGTTAAAATTTTATCGAGCACTGAAATTTTCGAAATAAATGTTATTGGCCCACCTTCAGATCACCATGCCGAACACTGGCCCATCCTAACCCTAGCGCCGCTACTGACAGACAGGCGAACGGACGAACAGACATACATCGTAGGTAGGGTAATAGGGTTCCATACGGAGGCACGGAACTCCAAAAAAATGAGTTATAAAACAATAACCTATTTGGTATAACCGATTCGAACCACGCAACGGCAAATAAAAATATCCATGTGTATTTTGCTGTCAACATAAATTTAAAACGAATTGAATTATGTAAATGGTAGTTTTGATTTATTTTATAAATAAAAATTTTACTGTTAGACATTATTTATACAGTAAAGTTAAAAAGTGTTAACTTAAATCTTAGTCTAAAAGACAAAACCACTTATTACGATCAATTTCTCATAAATTCAGATAGGTTTCTATTTTTGTGTAACATTACGTAATTACACAAGTACTTTTCGGGCGAAATTGGCGATTGCGATTTGCTACTCGGGTTATTGCCGCCCTCGCTGCGTTTTGGCGAGCAAACGCCACCCTCGTTCGCAATCGCCAATTTTCTGCCCTTGTAACACAATGTTTCAATCTTTTTTATTCATCCTAACCTATAAAAAAGATTGTAGCTATTTTACCTCAAAACTCCAGAAGCACTGAACCGATATGTAATTTTTTATATTTGTTATGCTACGACAAAATCATTTCTTTTGTCGTAGCATAATAATATCCAGTCTAATTTATTTATAGTAGATTATAAATGCTCGACAACTAAGGTCAGCGTTTAAAATAAATTTCGATTTGAAAATACAGAGAAAATTAAGAGAAATTTGAAATACGCGTTTTTATCGTTTGACCAGAGATATTTTCGATGTATAAATTTAAGAGAAATTAGTATTTTTATTAAATTTTACATCACATTATAAAAATATATACGTTTAGTATGTAATTTGATTAGTGTAAAGAAACCGTAAAATTAATAAAAATTATTACTCAACAAGCAGCTATTTAAACATATTGTTGACCTCTGATTTATTCAGATTTTTTATTTATTTTTCATCATTGGTTCTAAATTTATGTGTTTTGAGTGTAGAAAATCATTGGTTAAAAATATATACGACTATTAATTTCAAACGTTCAGTTGTTTCTTTGAGTTGTTGAAATGTTTTCTAAAAATTGAATTAATTATAATGAAAGTTCTGGCTGTAAATTACATACTTTTTTGATTGTCATTTCCTCTTTCTAAATTCAATTTTACAAAAATAATGTTACGGAAGCAGAACGTAGACCACCACCCTTTTACCATATATTTGGTTACGCTACAATTATTTTGTGGTTCATATTATTTTGTTTTTATTCTGACAACCCTTTTTCTTTATAAACGCTAACCCATTAACACCGCAATTAAGTGATTTAAACTCTTTCTATATGTATATCATTAAGTTTTCTAAAGATATAAATTAGACTTGGTATAAATTAATTTTTATTTTTAATTTCAGGGCTGCATCGTTACATTTCGAGATTCATCGGGTAAGTTGATTTTTGATTAGAAACTTTTTTTGTCGCAGTGACTTCAAACAGATTTTTGAGGTTACTATAATTCTTTAGGCGCGTTATGAAAAAATGATGAGGGTAAATATTAACATTTGTCTGTATTGCATGCAAATTAAAAATTAGTTGCCAAAAGAAGTATAACTTATAAAGCGCGTACATAAAGGTACGTGCAGTAGGCAGCTGGGATTCTAGATGGTAGTATGTATGGTAGATGGTGGCTGCAATTATAAGAGATTATAGGTTTGCACAACGAAGCTTTGATACTAGCACTGATACAAGCTTAACTCGCGTTTGAAATGTCAGATAGCGAAAACGAATATTTGTGTTCTTCTGCTACAAAGTGGTATATTTTAAATACAAATTTGGGTAGGAGCTATCATGTCCACCCTATTAATAGAAAACGATCTAAACATTTCATCATTTATACCAAGAATCAAAATTTTACCCAAACCGGTTTTTTGAATAATTACGTATGAAACCTAACACTTTTAAGTCTTAGAAAAAACTCTAAAACAAATTAAATTAAAACTGGCAAAATTTCACTTATTAAACTAGTCACATCCGTTGCGAAACTTGTAACGGCCATTTGACAGTTGTCACACGTTGATTGTAGTAGTCAGCGCGCTGAAAGAATGGTGAGATACATTCTTGAATCTAGCAGCTCTTGTAACAGCGCTTATACCTGCTACACTCACTGCTTCGTTGTGTACGCTCGCATATATAACAATGCATTAATTTAAGCAAGCCCTGCTATGATCTACGCTACCATCTAGAATCCCAGCTCCATACTGCACGTACCTTAAATATACGGAGACTTGAATGCATTTTCTAAATATCTATAATACGTATAGATTACTATTGCATCAAGACTTTTCACTCATTCTATAATACATTCTTGCAGCTTTTAATTAAATCTTTTACGATATTCCCAACTGCCATATAACTTTATTTTATTATTTCACAATTAGAAATAAGATTGTACAGACGTATCCAAAACATTCATGAAAAAAATAAAAAAAATCTTTGGCCTCATAAAATTTACTCGGGAAGAATACAGCCGAGTTAATTAAAAATAATACAATGATATTATAGTGAATAATAACGCACAAAGTGGCACTAATGGGCTAAACATGCTTTAACAAAAACTCCACCTACGTTTTTAGAAAATAAACTAAGCAGAAAGCTATGGAATATTACGATATGAATATACATTTATGTACAGTGGAACCTATTGCAGTTAGTTAACCTTACTTTATCTGCTGGGTCGTCAACTTGTAATATTGTGATCCTTTTTAGGGTTCCGTACCTTATAAGGAAAACTGAACCACTCTTGATTCCGTATGCTGCTTTAGCGTCTCTCAGACACAAAACATTTGGTTTCCATATTCTAGGACCGATTGCTTCCTCAAAACCCTTGGGAACGAAGAGATTTATCAGGTGCCTACTCAAGAGGGCTCGGAACTGTTTGGGACCTAGTTAGTTGTTGGGGACGAATTTTTCCTGCACTCAAAATTATCTGCCAATCTAGCTTTCAAAAAAATATGTGACGATCACACTGACTAGATTGTTTCGCCATACATCCTTAAGGCTCGTATTCACCAAACACTGTTAAAATTAACTTTCAATTCGCCAAGCAATTCATTCGATAGAATAGTAACTTCAGGTACAAATGTACTTTATACCATACACCTTGGACATTTTGTCAAATATTTTGATTCTAAAGCACGTTTACCAAATATCCGACCGATGGCGCATCGATCGAAAATGTAAATTTATCTATTTTAATTTACTACAAAAGCCTTTACCTGAAAGATATGGAATTAATATTTATCTGAAAAGGTCGCCAGGTCATAAAGTAATTTAAAGATTTTTTCGTTGGAGAGCAGCCAATTATATAATTGTTTCGAAACATATAGGAAAAAATCATTTTACCAACCAGTGGTCACAATCAGGATTCTAACCTGAACCTTTCCACATTCGCGGCGGAATGAGCTTACAATACTCAATTGTGACAAGATTGCTAAACTAATATTCTCCATATATGCTTCAGAATCAATAGATTTTCACTACATGCGAGCGTCAATTCATATCTGCTATTGTGACCACTGGTTGGTAAAATGATTTTTTCCTATATGTTTCGAAACAATTATATAATTGGCTGCTCTCCAACAAAAAAATCTTTCAATTGCATTTCAGCCGTATAAAAAAACTATTATTATCATAAAGTAATTTGTGCATTTCGTGCCCATCCTATTTTACTAGGCGAATAAACATTTATACCCTTGAAATTGGACAGAATAGTTATTCTTACGATTTATACCTGGAGTAAACTTAACTACGTTTGGTGAATTGAATTATCGCTATTTATTCCGAGTAATAGTTACCAGGGGAATAAATCAACGGACTAAATAACTAACTAGGCTCGGTGAATATGGGCCTAAATCACAAGGATTCACTGTACATACATAATTATACATGAATGGTATAACTACAATATGATGTATGTATAAAGCATGTGTTATGCGACTACAGAGTTGCGGACGTCTTGTATGTTGGAACGTGTATAAAGCAGTCAGTATACATTTTAAATTTAGCTACTTTATAGATAAAATGATCGCATAAATATTGTAAGCGTTGACAAGAATAAGAATATTAAATACGAAATTATCTACGGCATACATTTGCTTTCAACTGACTCACTCATCTACTCGCATGATTTGTATTTTTAATTTTAAGTTGAAGTAATAAGCCAAGAGCTAGTGACAATTTTTTGGTGTTATTTATTCAAGGCCTTATTTTTGTGAAGATGTTGAGGGAGGCATATTAAAGTGCCCTAAGTAAGAGATTTTGCTAGGTAGCGGTATGGGAGGGATACTTTATAGATAAAATGATCGCATAAATATTGTAAGCGTTGACAAGAATAAGAATATTAAATACGAAATTATCTACGGCATACATTTGCTTTCAACTGACTCACTCATCTACTCGCATGATTTGTATCTTTAATTTTAAGTTGAAGTAATAGGCCAAGAGCTAGTGACAATTTTTTGGTGTTATTTATTCAAGGCCTTATTTTTGTGAAGATGTTGAGGGAGGCATATTAAAGTGCCCTAAATAACAGATTTTGCTAGATAGCGGTATGGAAGGGATGCAGACCGCCCCCAACATGTAACAAAAAAAATGGTCACAATTATTATTGCTTCAAGGCTGACATTGTTTGTATAGCTTGTCGGTGACCCAATAATGCCATTATAATATTTGCAGATCGACTGGTCAGTATTAAAGGGGTGGCAGATCACCCTAAACGTGTCATGTACCCGATGAAATTTATATTATTAGTTCAAGGTTCAAATTTTGATATGTTGTTACGGCGACTGTTTTAAGCATATATTTCAATTTGCAAAACAAAATGTCGGTATTAAGCCCCTCTCTTAGAGGGAAACTTGCTCGCCTAGGTGTTTATATCGTTCTGCAGGGGGGTTAATACCGACATTTTGTTCTGCAAATTGAAATATATGCATAAAACAGTCGCCGTAACAACATATTAAAATTTGAACCTTGACCTATTAATATAAATTTCGTCGGTACACGACACGTTTAGAGTGATCTGCCACCCCTTTAATACTGACCAATCGATCTGCAAATATTATAATGGCATTATTGGGTCACCGACAAGCTATACAAATAATTTCAGCCTTGAAGCAATAATAATTGTGACCATTTTTTTTTTGTTACATGTTGGGGGCGGTCTGCATCCCTCCCATACCGCTATTTAGCAAAATCCCTTACTCAGGGCACTTTAGTATGTCTCCGTCAACATCTTCACAAAAATAAGGCCTTGAATAAATAACACCAAAAAATTGTCACTAGCTCTCGGTCTATAAAGTCAGTTGCGGCGAGAACTTCTGTTTGTCGCGTCGTCTCGAGAAATCTCGCTCAATACTACGCAACGCGACGGCACGAAGATATTTTCTTATATTTTCATCATTTGCAATACCTGTCAATTGCTAGTTAAAAATTAAATTGCGTAGAGTTTTGTTAATAAATAATAGAAAAAGAACATATCCTAAAGCTAATGTCACACATGCAATAATATTTCTGTCAGCTAATGTCATTTGCAAACTACCATAACAAAAATTATAAATATACAGATAGGATAGAATTTATTCTGCGACGACCAAATAAAATTAATATACAGTATAAGTTTTTAATTTGTGAACATCCGGTATTTTATGAAACTACCTAGTTGCAACTAAATCACCAGTCTACAAATAAAAATAATAAATTTCATGTTAATTTTTACATCTACATATTTTTAGTTTCAAGTAACGCTGGTTTTGCTGGTAAATTTCACCAAGATTAGATGCAGTTGAGAAAAAGACATTTAACTGGAAAATGGGTGTTAATTATTATTATGAAAGCTTAGATCTACGGTGTCATATTTTGTTCGATAATATTTAACACATGTATTATACAGGTTGATTACAAATTTAACGTAGGTATATTCTTCATTCATGCAAATTTAAAGAGACAGAGAGATTGTAGATTATAGACGCTCAACAGCTGAGGTCATCAGCGTCTATCAGCTTCTGATAAATTGGTAGAGTTTATCAAGTATCCCGCTTCTGAAACATCGATAGAGTTTATCAAGTATCCCGCTTCTGCAACATCGGTAGAGTTTATATAGTATCCCGCTTTCGGATAGATAGATTGTAGATTATAGACGCTCAACAGCTGAGGTCATCAGAGTCGCAAATTTAAAGGCTAGAAATTTTTTTATTTTAATTGTAGTAACTTCTATATAACACTTATTACTATATTATTAGTATTTTTATCCATCTACTAGCCAATAATCCCCGCGGCTTATTGTATCAGCTGAATCACTCGAAGCGTAAATGCTAATCCGCGCATACATGCTGCGCAAGCGACCGCCATGTTCTTAGCAGCTGGCACAGCTGTCAGTTCTGACCGAGGTTCTGACTCAAACTGTCGTTATCAGTCGTGTAGTAAGATTAATAGGAGAGGAGCCTAGAATCTAGATTCTAAAGCACTCCCAGGATAATGCTCTATGCCAGCGTTTCCAAAACTTTTTCTATTACGGAACATTTCACATATCCTGAAATTTTAACAGAACACTTTTATTTTATAGGGTGGATTTTAAAAAAAATTTAACGTATTTAACTTATTGGCTTTCAGCGAACACCAGTGGTCTACGGAACATTTGGGAATCGCTGAAAACCAAATTGAAATCGGTCCAGTGGTTTTCAGATAAATAGCGAACATACAGACAGATAGACAGACAAACAGACAGAGAGAAAAAGAGGACTTTATACAATGTAGATATTGATTGAGCTATGCAAATTCCTCGAAAAAATGGAGAATCGTTAATAATTAGTTCACGTTAGAGAGATTCCACTGTAATTACATAATAATATACTCATCCTGTAGAGTGTAGACTAAAACGGTACACCCCTTTCAGGAATATTATCATATGTATGTCATATGAGTCCCCTGATATTCGTGAGTGCATCAGATATCAGAACGACAGTGAAGAAATTATTATAAAATGATCCATGCAATATAAATGTCAACATAATCTATTTTATTTTCTGAAAGGCTCGTAAATATAAGATTCTTAGTAATATATGCGTCGTGTAAGTTATAATTTATATATTATGTTGTGTTCTCTACTTCTCGTTTTACAAAATAAAACTAAAGATGGGGTTGTAATAGAGTTCTATAACTTGAACGATAAGTGATTCGTTTCACTATGTACGATTAAAAGCATGACCTAAACACAATCTGCGCCAGATCCGATCTGGGTCCTGCAGATTCTGGGTGATTTGTAAGCCAATGAGGCTGTAAAAAATAATTAATATATGGCTGTTTCCTATTAGAAATCATTTGAAATGCGTGTGATTTTCAATTTTGTTCGTAACAAAGTTGTATACATGATTTAAAAGCAAAATGGAACTGAAAACTTTTTGGAATCGGTGCAATAGTTCCAGAGTTATAAACATTTTTTGCTTTGCGATTAAAACCGAATTTATCAAAGCAATAGACAATACAATTGAATATTTGACCGCCATTTTGAAATCTGATGCAATTTTATTTTTTGTGTCCTATAAAACTCTCAAAAGTACATATGGCCGCCATTTTGAAATCTGACGCCATTTTATTTTTTTGTGACCTATAAAACTCTTAAATATCAATTTTCAAAAAGAGCGGATAATTTTTACAAAAGTAGATATGGCCGCCATTTTGAAATCTAACGCCATTTTATTTTTTTGTGTCCTATAAAACTCTCAGATATTAATTTTCAAAAGGATCGGATAATTTTTACAAAAGTACATATGGCCGCCATTTTGAAATCTGACGCCATTTTATTTTTTGTATAGATACACACAGTATAATTTTGTACAACACGTTATCTTTGTGTTGGTGCATATACGTGTATAGACCACTGCGCGTGCGCCAGTATATCACTTTCGTCGCTGGCCATAGCTATAGATATACTTTTAATAACATGAGCGTGACGGTGACGCGAATCCATAAGTTTTTCCCCTCCCAGAAATCGTCTAACGTGTCTATAGAAGCATAGCTTCAAATATTCTTTATTTTTTACTATATCGCAGGCAAAAGCTATTCATAAATATAACAATAAAAAAATGAAATTTAAATCACCCAAATTTACGGTTCACAAAAAAAAAGAAACAAAATATTTGAAACCGTAGCAGACATCATATTTGATCTGCAATGATCAGTGATCAAGCGATCACATATCAAATTTCAGGTCGGCATCTTTTAAACACGGGTTCGTGAATAAAATTGCACAATATTTATCAAGTATATGTCAAACTATCCAGTCTTTGGCTAAAATCATCTTCTTTTGATGCTAAAATGTTTAGCGAAATGTACGTCCAGAAGTGTTCGTGTTTTGTGGTTACTTTTTGAAGTGAAAACTTCCTTCGACGCGCTTTGCCTAGGCTATTAACAACAGTGATGTGAAACGAACCCGACGGTGACAATCGGGGCTACTCGGCTCAAACACGAACACGTATTTGCAATATGCTGGTAATAGTGTGTAGTTCATAAGTGTGCTAATAAATGACACTAAAAACTTAATACGAGTAAAATGTCATTTGTAGTTCACAAGTGCGCTAACAGAATAATGACACTAAAACATATTTTGTAGTTCACAAGTGCGCTAACAGATGACAGTAAAACATATATTTTATAGGTCACAAGTGCGCTAACAGATGACATTAAAACTTAATATTATCGTTAAGGTATAATATTCATTAATTGCGTATAGGCCGATTTTAATATATTTATGATTAAACTGTGTGATTTAAAAATTATATATATATATTTTAAAATTAGAAAATCTGAAGTTTTCACTTCTGTCGTGTGGTCATAAGCACACACCCACTTTTTTTAGCATTCAGTGTCTTCAAAGATTCCATCCCTCTTCAAGAAATTTATTGTCTCTATTTACACGATGAAAAAAAGCAATTACAATCCTCCAGTCCTCGGATTCCATGACCTGGTAAAAAAATCAAGTCGATTTTCAAAATATAAATTGGTTTTTGACTGACAGTTTCATTTTTCTGTCTTAGAGGCTACCAACAGCAAGGATTATTTGGCTCTAACTATATTTTATATTTTTAATTTTTTTTTTATCCTTAAGAATGTCACTGGATGCATACCTTTCATATTAATATTGAATATCCCGTCTGGATTGATTATTCAGGACGTTAAAAAAATTAATAATAAATTGAAAATCCAATCGATACTTTTACCAGTTCTTGGATTAGAATCTAGAAACTGGGGGCTTGTAATATATAGGTAAACAACGGCATTGCAACACGCTCGGCTGTACTCAAACCATCAAAATGTTTTACATGCCTAGTGCAGCGTATGGTTAGTATAGTCTGTAAGACACTTCCAAGGAGGTCCGTGTATGCCTTCAACATATGACAATTTGCATCATTTTTCGGTTCATTGCAGGGAACCAAATGCTACCCTTGCCTTTACAATCCACTGGATAGATTTGTTTTTTAAATGTATATTAAATTACCGATAAAAATTGAAAAAAAGATGATTATTTTTTTTCATTATTATTTTTTTATGATGATTATCTTTTTTTTACGAAATCTATGTAAAAATTTCTCCTCTTTCGTTTAAGACAGGTTTTGAACCGATCTGACTTTGACCGAATTATAAGCAAAAAACCACACTGTATAGTCTGGTGTTAGTGACATTATTAGTCGAAACACACCCTGTTTTTATCTTAAAAAAAAGTATTTTCATTACGTTTTTTTCGTCAGACAATATTTACCCCTCTATATACCGCCAGGAAAGAGGTAGCTCTGCGTCAAAACAGGAAGAATTTTACATGAGTGGATTTGATTTTCGGACGCAGATATATTATACAAGCGACTAGACTCTGCAGTCAGGGTCCAATCTGATTGGTCGAATATCCCATCTTGATGTCGTTTGACACACACACACCTAAACGAACGTAACAACTAACTAGTGAACTCTGTATACTAATATGAATAGTTGATAGCGATTAAAAATGAGATTTGTATGTGGAGAATGTTCAAACACACATTCTTCAAGGCAGGCGTTAATGTTCACAAAATTAGAATGAAAACTTCAGATAAGGCTTGTAATCTAATTCTTTCTATAAGTCGATCAATTTTCTGACATTTCAAAATAAAACTTAATTAAAATTTATTTTTCTATTCCAATTTCTCAAAAACACTGTTATTTTATAAATTTTGGACATCCTATATTATCTCAAATAATAATATTAAATTAGGTTTTATTTTGAAATGTCAAAAAATTGATCGATTTTTACAGAAAGAATTAGATTATAAGCCTTACCTGAAGTTTTGTGAACATTAATGCCTGCCTTGAAGAATATGTATTTGAACATTCTCCACATGCAAAACCCATTTTTTAAGCGCTATCAACTATCCATATTAGCATACAGAGTTCACTAGTTATAGTTGTTACGTTCGTTTAGGTGTGTGTGTGTGTGTGTCAAATGACATCAAGATGGGCTATTCAACCAATCAGAATGTACTCTGACTAAAGGGTCTAGTCGCTTGTATATATTATACCATGTGCAGATATAACAGGTGTAACGTCCGTGATATGATATCGCTTATTTATTGCAAAATGAACACAAATATTATTATCTGAATGTCTATATTTACCCAAAGTCAATATTGGGTGCCGCTTAGACGAAAATATAACGTGTTTAGGTTATCCATATTCCATACGCACTGAGTTTGCTTAGACATGATTATTTAATTATGGGAAAAGTTCGAAGAACTAAATCAGTGCAAAATATGACGAAACTGCATTGTTACATTAAAATTGCGTACAAGCAAGTGAGAGATTCAATTCAACTTTCTCACAAAAAATAAGCAATATTAATTAACGAATGCTGTCAAACAAATGAAGCGTAATTTTTAAAGACTATTTTTGAAGTAATACTTCTTAAGGTACGTGCAGTACGCAGCTGGGATTCTAGATGGTAGCATGTTTGGTAGATGGCTGAAATTATAAGCGCTTATAGGTTTGCACAACGAAGCTTTGATACTAGCATTGATACAAGCTTAAATCGCGTTTGAAATGTCAGATAGCGAAGACGAATATTAGTGTTCTTCTGCTACAAAGTGGTATATTTTAAATACAAATTTGGGTAGGAGCTATCATGTCCACCCTATTAATAGAAAACGATCTAAACATGGCGAATTTCATCATTTATACCAAGAATTAAAATTTTACCCAAACCGATTTTTTGAATATTTACGTATGGAACCTAACACTTTTAAATACGTCTTAGAAAAAACTCAAAACAAATTAAATAAAAATTGGCAAAATTTTACTTATTAAACTATAGTCACATCCATTGATTGCGATATTAAGGCAGAGCTCTTATGCAATATTAACAAACGACTGAACTTCTTTAGTCAGCTGAAAATATTTCTGATATAATTATCGGCCCAGAGCCCTGACAGCGGACAACCTCAAAAATATTCGAACCCATTTTGAAGATGACCGCCAATCTACAAAAACGAATTTTGATGTACATTTAATAATTTTATAATTTTTGCGCAACTGACCTAAAAATTACAATGCCGAACGCGTTTCAATTTCAAGGAGAACATTCATCAAATAACAATTATTTTATACACCTTATTATTAAATATAAATTTATTTTCTTTTGTACCTGGCACAATACTTGACCACAACAATTATGATAAACCAATTAGACCGGTACGAGCATTACCTTTATCGATATATTTAAAAGAAGCTATTTTTTTAACAGAAATTCCTTCTTAAATGTTTAAATTATACATAATCGATCTGAATATTAAAATATGAATAAGGTTATCAACTATTGTTACGGAAATTGCTTTTTTTATTTAAAAATAGATAATAATAGAAGTCACATTTCCATTAAAATTTAACAAACCTGTTTTGATCAATTTCTGTTTTTAAAAGTTATATCACATTATTAAATATCAGTATACAGGGTGCTGAATCGTTTTGCGGGTAATAGGGATTTAACCCGTAAAATCAAACTTTCGCGATTTCCTGCTTCCCTAATTATTTTAGGAAAAATATCTTCGAATAAGTTTTAGAACATAAAATTCTGCATCTAAATCATTAAACAAAATTAATTTTGCATGCTTTGTAACGGCAGAAATTTGATATGAAAATGTCAAAAATAGATAGCGATAGCCATGGAACTTGAACAAAATGATGACGTTTTAGCTGTCAGAATAATTTATAACCATTTTGTTCAAGTTCCATGGCTATCGCTATCTGTTTTTGAGGTAATTTTGACATTTTCATATCAAATTTCTCCTGTGCGTGCCTCGGCCTCCTACAGGAGTGAAGTTGGCGACACAAATGAACTGTCAAAACATTTTGAAAATATTGAAAATGAAGTGAAAACCAGCTATTTTATAGTGGGTATGGCAAAAAATACCATATCTATCTCGTGCGTAATGATATTATCACTCGTGTGACTGTTATAAAACTATAGTTATCACTCGTCAGTAATGTACCTCATTACGCAACTATGCAGATAATATACAATCTACTATTAATATGAAAAATTTCAGTGGAATTTGCCAGAAAGACGATATTGTTAATAAGCACAGAATTGCGTAATTTTCAAAATGGTGTTGGGTCAAATAACCTTGCATTTTTGTTGCAATAAAATTTTCCAGTTATGCCGTTATCTGATTAATAAATAAATGTTTATAAATAAATATTTATTGATCTAACGTTTTTTATAAAAATAATAATGTAATAAATAAGTTTGTGGGAAATCAATCAGTAATCAAAACTGATTATTTGTAAGGTCAATGTTTTTACTAAAAAGCATTCAATTTTATTTGATTTTTTACAAACATCTTAAACTAATATAAATTAATAGATTTATACGGCTGAATTGCAATTGAAAAATTTTTGTTGGAAAGCAGCCAATTATATAATTGATTCCAAACATATTGGAAAAAATCATTTTACTAACCATAGTCAGGCTTTGGATACTTATGTATAGATGTTATGATATCAATGGATTTCATTAATGACAATTATTTGTTAATTTTAAAAATGCTGAGGGGGAAAAAGCAATAATGTAAATGTACGAAGTATAACTTCAACCGTGCGCTTATGTGGGTGAGTCACATACCCTTTTTTTAAATTCATATTAACAAATAAAAACTCGATAAAAATTTTGGGTGATTTAAGTTTCCGTGATAATAATTGCGTGTGTAGAAAAAATTGATCTAACAGGTTCAAAGTATTCCCAAAAAATCTGAAAATAAGGCCTCAGGACCTGCATTCATTAATCATTTACTATACCCTACAATCAACTATATTTTTTTAATAAATAATTACGTAGGTTTACAATGTAAGATATTGGTTTGCTGCAATCTTCATACGATATATATAAAATATAATTGCATTAACAATATGGGTGCGAACACTAAAAATGTTCCCTGTAATAAAACTTAAAACATTTTAGCTTCTCTACAATATTATAATGATATATCTGGAGGGCAGTAGACGTGAATTTAGTATAACAGACCTAAATTTTGTCTGGTGATTAGTGCAGCACAGGCATCGTCGGGGCGTGCGCAGGTAGAAAAAAACACCGGTTGTTAGTTCTTCTTCTACGCTAACATTTCTCTAGTCATATGGCCAAATCACTTATGTCGAATTATTCCCTATTTTTATTGAAATGTACTAAAAAGGAAAAAATAATATTTAATAATTTTGGTTCATAATTATTATAAAAGCGGAGGTTGTAATGTCTGTGATAGTTTATTAGTCGCAACGCCCGCTTTTATAATAATTATGAACCAAAATTATTAAATATTATTTTTTCCTTTTTAGTACATTTCAATAAAAGCTTGTCTCTAAAAAGTTTTTATTTACTAATATTTTATTTTGTTAATTTTAGTCTTGCTAAATTTTACTTCCCTTTGACACCCGTAGGGGTTGAATTTCGAGAAATCCTTTCTTAGTGGATGCTAACGTCAGAAAAGGAACCAACTGTCCAAATTTCAAGTTTCTAGGTTCAGCGATTTGGCCTGGGCGTTGATTAGTCAAAAAAACTCTACATCCCCGTTTGAACTCCTTAATAGGGGTTGAATTTATTTCTAAAAACGATTTATTCATGTATTGTCATCGGGAATACATATATGTGTACAAAATTTCAAATCAATCGGACACGTGGAAGTCGTTCAAAATTGACTTGCAAGTTTTGACCTAAACAAACAAACACACAAACTAACATACATTGCAAGTTAAATAAAAGCTTGTAAAAAAAAGCGGTCAAGTTCGTGTCGGACCACGGACAGTCAAGGGTTCCGTATAGTTGGGAAGAACGTTCACGGTTAAAATTCAAATAAATTTAATAATAATTTATAGTTTTAGACACTGTGAAAAACAAAATTATTTCTGCGCGGTCGCTAATCTCAAAAAAAAAAACGTGTACCCGAAAATATCCCATATCTCAAAAACTACACAACATAATATCTTATTGAAACCAATTTTCGTTGGAAGTGTTTTTTAAGATTTTTTTCAGAATTTTCCACCCCATAGTTGAAAAGTTAAAGAGGGGGGACACATTTTTACGACTTTATAGAAGCGCATATCTCACCAACTATCGACTTAAATAAAAAAGTAATTTTGAAACTTCTATATCATTTTTCAGGACCTATCTAACGATACTCCACAAACTTGAGTGCACTGGCATTTTTTTTCATCCCTCAGTTAAATGTATGTAGTGCCACCTCCTAATTTTTTTTCATAATTTCACTACACCATAGAAACGACTTAAGCGATTTTTACCTTTTCCCCAACAAATACGTGCGTCGTACACGCAACTGAAACCATCAACGGAACCAAATCTACCGATGGTAGTCGGCGGTAGACTGAGAACACCGAAGTACGGAAAAAAGGCAGTTAACTTGTGAAGGTATGCATTTCCTTCCCGTCACTAATGACGCAGACAATCCCTTACGTGCACAAGTGGTCGATACGACGCATAATTTGTCAGAGGCGGACTCCTCGAGACAAGGACAATGACCAATTCTGCGAAATTTTTATTCTTTTCGTTACACCGGCCGATTTTATTCATTCATTCTTGGTTTCACAAGGTTTTCAGTGGAAAGGTTCAGGTTAGAGTCCTGACTGTGACTATGGTTGGTAAAATGATTTTTTCCAGTATGTTTCGAATCAATTATATAATTGGCTGCTTTCCAACGAAAAATTTTCATTTGCAATTCAGCCGTATAAATCATTAATTTATGACTCATAATGTACGTATGGTGCGTATTTATAAATTATATAGGGTTGCTATGGTAATTTTAGTGTTTCTATTTTATTTTGAATGATTTTTATTTTACTTGTTTAAATGTCAAGTAAATTAAAAATCAAAGTAAAATAGAAACACTAAAATTACCAACGCAACCCTATATAAATACGTACATTATGAGTCATGGCTCATTCTGATCCAATCATTTTTTCCCAATGCTAAATGTCCTATGTACACCTTACCTGTCTGCATACTGTATAATAAATTGAAAATGCAATTGATGTTTTGACTAGTTGTCGAATTAGAAATGGGGGCTTGTAATATAGGAGTAATGGAAACGTCTATCTTAAATTAATTTCTACGTATATTGTGCTCGTTTAAACTCCGACAAAGGCGGCTGGTTCATGCAATCGGCGATATATTTCCTACATTACCCCCTCATTCGTATATTAATATTAATAATATATGATAGAAACTAATTGCGGCATTGATAGCAGTTAAAAACAGCTACTGTGACCTTGTTTTGTTTTTTCGCACATACTAATAATGTAATTATGTCATTTACAGTAATTGTCTGTACCTAGGAGGTATTTTGCACAGTTCAACCAACGAAAATCAGTTATTCATAAACAAAATTAGTTATTAGGTATGGATTACACACAAATTGGAGCTCGAGGCAAACAAAACAGCAAAAAACGAACATATTACCCAAAAAATTTTAAAATCGCGTACCTATGTCGAAATTTCGGTAATATCTTCATATTATACTCGTATATTTTTAAGGCCACCAACAGCTAGGGGCCTAGTACCAATTAATATTGTAACAAAACTGTTTTCTTACGTGGGTGGAATAAATTATTTATTTACAACAATTAAAAATGTAACAAAAAATGGATAACAATAAACTGTAACAATTATATCTGAATTCTAATAGTCAACACTGTTTATATAATAATAACACGAACAGTAATTCTTAAACGAACTGAAACAATTTATTTGCTGTATTTATTTCAAATCGACACTGTCACACGATTCTCGTTGTTGTCTCTCCGGTGACTGCTCTACTTATATAGGGCTAGCAGCTTGACCCCCCGCGCTCGCGCGCTTTCCAGAACATTCTTGTGTCTTCGATATCATGCCACGCCTCACCATTGTTACTTGTTCTGGATGCTTCTATTGTCGCCAGTGGCGTAACATCTGGGGTTTTGCGACATTATGTTTTATTTATTTTTTTAATAATAAACTAAAAATCCAATTGATAAGAATTAGAACCTAGGATCAGGAGGCTTGTAATAGAAGCGCCGTGGAAATTTCGTATATATGAACAATGGCATCGCTACACGCTCGGCTATTCGCAAGCCCTTAGCCGTTTTCAAATTCTTTTTGAATTTAAAACGTTTCAGTGGAGATTATTAAACATTTTTACATCAAATAAAAAATGCATCTGAAGATATTGAAAATCTTACCAAAAAATCAACTTACATAATCCGTTTTGCTTCTGGCTATAGAAATATTCTTAAATGACAATAGTTTTATATAACTGAAATCTTTTTGCAACGTTTTGTATTTGGTTGGTTAAGACTTTAAGGTCTTAAAAACTGTCTCCTTGCGGCGTTTGACAAAATGCAGTGCTGCAGTTGCAGGTACCTACTATAACCCATCAGTGTCAAATAATTTTTGGGTGTCTGTTGTGAGGAAGCAAACACATGGCCACATATGTCAAGATAATCTCAGTTTTGTTGTTTGTGATTTTTATTTATGACCAAAACTTACCTACGCAACAAATCTGTACGGTTTTGCTTTTCCTTGTCGCCAAAAGAATGTTTAGGGTGGCCACTTTTTCTCCAGAACAAATTTCCCTGAGTTTTCCCGGTTTTCTAGGTGATTTTTCAGTTTTTTCCTGACTATATGTACGTGACAAATATACAGAAATAAACAATTTTTATGCTTAGGTACGTTTCAGAGAAATTTCCGACCAACTTAATTATGCAACTACGTGCAAAGATTTTGTATGACGCCATGCACCAAAATAAATTTGGTCGACCAAAATTTTTGTAATGTAGGTACGGAACCCTCGGTGCGCCCTTGACCATGCTTTTCACAAAACTCCCTGAATTTCATCAACATTTCCTGACATTTCACTGACTTTCCCTGACGAGTAAAATTCCCAGACTTTTCCAGGTTTTCCAGAAAAAATAAAATCGAAGCTTATTTGCTATTAAAATTATAACCCTCATTTATTTCGTAGTCGAGTAAAAACGGTTTAATATTGATATTATAGAAGACTGGAATTTTAAATTATTTCGCATATTTTATTGAGCGCATACCACCAACTTGATTTTTTCTTCGAAAGTTAAAAGTAGGTAGTTTAAATTTGAGTATAAATTTATAGGGTACCAATGTTTTATCAAAGGTTACTATAGCTCAGATTAAGATAAGGTTCTCGTCAAAACCGACATGAGAAGCAGAACCGTGGGTAAAAGCTAGTATCTCTATATAAACAAGATATCGGTGTCATCAACATATTTGTCTAGGAAGATACAGATACATCCTGCAGGTAAAATTTTACATCTAGATAAACAAATATGCAATCTTCTAAAAAAAAATGTTTGCAATGCAACCTTGCAACGGAAATCAAACACGAAACCATATCGCAACGATTATTTGTATACATTTTGTCCCAGTATTTATTTTTGCAGCACGGAGAGCGATGTTTATTATTATTTTCTTTTGGTTATTTGATGCCATGTTTTCAGTAATTCCAAGCCCCAAGGACTTCAGAGTTGAGAGATTGTAGAAATTATCTGACTGTATCAAATTATTATTCTTATGCGAGTTCGGGCCGTTTAACTTTTGCGTTAAATATTTAACGCTAACTGTGTAACCATGGCAACGGAAAACAAATCATATATTATACCGAAAATGTCAATTTATAATATTTAAGATGTAGATCTGTATAATAGTGCAGTGAAGTTTAAACAACATATCAGTGTTTGTCGGACGGTGTTCATACAGTTCGGCCTTCGTCGGCCGAACTGTACAACTTTCCAGACCACATTCCAGATCGTTGATTAGAATCATTGTTTGCCAGATGGCGTTCTTATATACGTACCTACACCAAGTGTCATGAAAATCGGTGTAGGAAAGCGCTAAAATTCAGAATTACTTCAATAATATCGCCGCTATAAAGTTATAAATCATCAAAATGAGCGGGAAATTCAGTTCCGGTTTAAATAATATGCTTTCTTGGAGTTATTTTATACTTTTTTTAAGAGCTACTTAAGTAAATTGATAGTAGATATATTATAGTAAACACATATAGACTCGAGATTTTATCTTGGTAAAATATAATAAAAATTAAGTAGGTACTTCTGATAAAAAACCAACTCTTTTTGAGAACATAAAATAAACTTAAGTTGTGAAAATTAATTTTTATCGAGATATGAGTGGCTTAATGCATCATTGATATCTCTGAGCGTAGCTAAGCAAAAAAGGTTAAGAAAAACGAATCTCTTGCATAATTACAAAATAAATACATATTTTACATACTTTATCAGTGTCTAATTTTAAACAAACAAACAAGTTTTGTTATTTAAAATGTTTATTTTGGTTTTTTGGGGGTTCCGCACCTCTGAATAAAGAAAACGGAACTCTTATAGGGTCACTTTCTTGTCCGTCAAGACCCTTGTTCTCAGAAACGGCTAGAGGTATATCAACTTGAAATTATTAATTAATATCGACTACTGTTAAGTCCTGTAAAAAAGTCAAGCTTCTAACTCAAGGCAAGAAAAAAATCCGGCCTTTGAAAAATAACGTATTTTGACACTGACTCCACTCATCAAAACCTATAGGGTACTTCCCGTTGACCTAGAATCTTGATATTTGGATCGAGAACCGTTGATCATATTTCGAAGCAATTCCCAAAGAAAGTTCTTACGTATAAAATATTTCAATATTTAAATCGGTTCAGTAGTTTTCTTTTTATTAAGTTTGTCAATTTCCAACCTCAACGAAGTCTTACTCGTACTTGTTCGTCTTTTTACAAGCTTTTATTTAACTTACAATGTTTGTTTGTTTGTTTAGGTAAAATCTTGCAAATCAATTTTGAACAACTTCCACGTATCCGATTGATTTAAAAATTGGTATACATATGCATACCCGATGACAATACATTAAATTCAATCCCTAAGGGGGTCAAACGAGCGAGTAGGGTTTTTTGACTATTCAACGCCTAGACCAAACCGCTAAAGCTAGAAAGTTGGAATTTGGACAGTAGGTTTCTTTTGTGACGTAAGCACCCATTATATGAAGGGATTTTTCGAAATTCAATCCCTAAGGGAGTCAAAAGACGATAAACTTTTGAATGACTAAAAGGCACAAAATAAAATATTAGTAAAAAACACTTTTTAAAGACTCGCTTTTATTTAAATGTACTAAAAAGGAAAAGAATAAGTTTTGATAATTTAGTTTCATAATATTATAAAAGCTTGGGTCGTGACTAATAAAATATCGTAGAGTTTACAACCCACGCTTTTATAATTATGAAACTAAATTATTAAAACTTATTTGTTTCCTTTTTAGTACATTTAAATAAAAGCGTGTTTTTAAAAAGTTTTTTTACTAATATTTTTCTCTATAAATTTTCGCTACTTCCACAAATGATTTAAGATCGATTGCACTGTACATATACCAAAACATAAAAATACTCATTGTATAACTGTAAAAGCATTATAAAAATGATTGATGTTTATATACGAACCTCATCATCAGCAGTTAAAAGAAAAAAATCCAACGGAGCCAATAATAAAACTGAACACGACTGATAAACTAAAAACAATATCAGTTATGTACTGTAAATAAACTAGTACCAAATAATGAACTGTTAAATGCAATGAATTCTTTTTAACACATAAACAGTTTAAACAACATAATCTTTCACATATTTAACACTAAACTCACATTTGAAACAGATGATGATATACACTCAGATTAGTTAATTCCTCCTTTTTTCTCTCTCTTTCTTGCAACTCTCAATATTTTTAAGTGTTTATTTTCTTAAACTAATCCTATTTTTCAACACTTCATTTCGTTGTACAAAAGATTTACTTCTGCAGACTTCACAGTTCGGTTTTTAAATGTTTAATAATTAGACTTAATTATAATGTTGGTCTTTGTGTTGATTAGCAAAAATACATATAAACAAATGATTTCTTTTAGATCGATTTATGCCTATTAACATAAAGTAATTAACGATTTTGTTTTCTAAAGAAAAAACATTGTTTTTTCTCAAGCATTTTTCTAACACTTATGTCATTTTAAATGTAAGCAGTTGCGAATTGATTTTCAGACAAATTCTTTCCGAAATGTGGAAGGCTTTTTTGTATTATTATGGACAAAAGGTCATTCTTTGTTGGAGTTTCATGCTTTCACGGCCGGTAGACATCTTGGTAGCAAATGTTTCCGTGCTAGGTAGCCGTGGTCCAATGGATTTTACTCCGTACGTTTCGCCCAAAGCTCCGTTGGGCATCTTGCCAATCGCCGCTGAAGATGCCCAATGGAGCTTTGGGCGAAACGTACGGAGTAAAATCCATTGGACCACGGCTACCTAGCACGGAAACATTTGCTACCAAGAGGTCACTCTTTGTGTTTTAAAGACCACCAACAGCTAAGATTATTTGGGCCTAGCACCAATTCATATTTTCAGTTCATTATTTTTTTTTAATTTAATAATAAATTGAAAATCCAATTGACACTTTTATCAGCTCTCAGGCTAGAACCCGGGAACTGGGGACTTGTAATAGAGGAACCATAAAAAGGTCACTTTACTCTAGGTTACTTAGATGTTTATAGATTCTATTTGTATTTTTTTACGGCCCACACATTCAAAAATGGGGCCGCAAACTACGATTCTTAAGACCGCACGTCGGATCCCCTCTCGCACCCGAACTTCTGGCTGCAACCCGCCATCACCCCCTTGTGGGGTCCATTATTTCTTTTGTATTCACTCCTCAAATATTGGGATATTCAAATTGACGCAGCATTTTTACAGGTAAAGATTAAAATGGCGTTAGCTACTTCAACAAAAAATTTCAAAATGTGTTCTTCCCCCAACACGGATTTCAATTTTTTAATAAATTTCTAGAAAAGTATAGGGACTTATCTAATAACTAAATAACTGGTAAATATAAAAAATATTGATTTTCATTTAACAATTAATAATGTAAAACGTTCCCTAATTTAAAAATTGATTCTTCCCAAACTTTGATATTATAATTTATGAGAGATTATAGATTACAGACGGTCGACAATATTGTTTATGAAAAAAGAAAAGTGTTACAGGCTTATCTAATGACAGAAATGTGTAATGATTACAAAATTATTTACTTATTTGATTTCGAGTGCGTTGTTTAAAATAAAAAAAATTAGATACGGTTAAATTTTAATGCACGATTCACTTTGTTTATGATTCGATTGATTGAAGAAAAAAACTTGAATAACGTAATAACGATAAATCAAGTAGTAGTAATATTTCTTCGTTTCCAGTAATTGCGCAAATAACAAATTAATCGTTGGATTATTTAGTAACATTTACGAGAAATTATAAAACATTAGTCATACATAAAATGCAAATAATTTAACATTACTTATTGCATTTTAGTCAGCTATGTAAATTAACATTTATTACCTGTCGAGCGTCTATAATCTACAATATCCATTACCTAAATCGACAGAAAGTGATCACGACGCATAGTGAAGAAATTGCAGGGTTTAGGCTATGCGTTTCGTGTTTCAATTTTTTAAACAAAAAGGACTTGAGAATGGCCGAGCGTGTAGCAATGCTGTTGTTTACATGGCGTTGCTATGGTTCCTCTATTACAAGTCCCCAGTTCCCGAGTTCTAGTCCGAGAGCTGGTAAAAGTGTCAATAATTTGGGTTTTCAGTTTATTATTAAAAAATAATGAATTGAAAATGTGAATTGATGCTAGGCCCAAATAACCTTAGCTGTTGGTGGTCTTTAAAACACAATTTAACAATTTTTTTAAACAAAAATTTCGGGATTTGAATTCAATGTTATGTCATTAATTTTATGCATTTTTGATGATCAAATTTTACGATCAAAAACTGAAATAAAATGTCTTGAAGATTAATTTTTTTTAAACGATTATGATTTGTTTTTGAAAATAAAACATGTCTCTAGAAGTATACACCCTAACAGTAAAAAATAAATTAGAAAATGTCATTAAGAAATGATATGTTGATCTTAGGGCAATAAATCAACATTTCCAAGAAAACGTTATTGCTGCATATAAATAACTTTTCTTATAAAATGTTTTTTTTATTATTATAGGTAAGTCTATAGTTTCAAGTAATAAAACAAAAGTGGATAAAAAAGAAGCATTCCAGAGTTCCAAAAAACAATATCATTTCACGCTCAAGTTGATCTAAGGTTACAAACACACCGGCCATTTTGAAATACAGTTTTGTGTTCGTGTATATGATATTGTAGATAGGTGTATACGCAAGGCAACTAACAAAACCGGAGTTGGGTTGCAAAGCGTCTGTCTCAACCAAACCATACAAAAACCTGATCGTCGAGTTCGTATCGACACAAGAGATAAAAATTGATATTCCGATTGGAATCAAATACAAATGATCCTTAAAAAGGAGTTAATTAAAAAAAAAAACATTATCCAAAACTGTTATGATATAATATTTTATGCCTAATTTACATAAAGCCACGATAGAATCGATCAGTTCACATCATAACATTTGCGCAGCAACTCACTTTTACGGACCGAATATTTGCTACTGTTTTTTTTTTTTGTTTATTTGCTGCTTTTCATTAAGTGCTTATCAAATTACATCGACATACTGTTTTTGTTTATTTTGCTAATAGCAATTCGTCAAATGTTCTCAATGCGTCAATCTTTACTTATCAATTTTATTAAAAAAAAAAACTTAACCTAAATTAACACTATTTTTAAACTAATCCATTAACAATGCCTTCCTTAAAACGCAACTGCTTACATTTTTTTTCGTTTAAATAAAAAAAATCACAATCACATTACGATTAAAATATTAAAAAAAATAATTACATTTTTTATTGTTAATAACTTAAAAACACACTTTAACAAAGTTCACTTGATTATTTAGCGATAATTTTTTTCGAATCAATAACTCGTGTTTGAAATATAACGCACAAGTAACAGTTTTAAAAATTTAGGTCCGTTTTCATTCAAAAAATGGCATTAATGTCGATATTTGTATTTAACAAGTATTATACGGACACTGCGCGATTCACCCAACCCGCGTAGAGCCATGAACTCAACTGACAACCTAACAGCTAGGGGACAAGCACCGAACGCATAGCAAGTGGATATTGTTGTCTTTCTCTAACACTCTTTGCTTTGCTGTTCATATTTCGAGTCCTATACGAAACACGTCCGCATTCGAAAACCAACGCTTGATTTCAGACGAAAATTGTTACATATTGATAATTCTGTAACCGCACGAAGCTAAATGGATTATGTCTAATTTTTAGGGTTCCGTAGGTATCTCTATAAGAAAAAACGGAACCCTTATACACTGTAAAAAATGGATGTAAAAATACTTTGAAAGTTAAGGTAGAATTCGCTCGATTTTCTAAGTGATTTTACATAATTATTTTATTTATTTTATTTTTACACAGAAAACTTCATAAAAACTTGGACTTTTACTGTAAAGTTAAACAAATTTGTGATTTTTACATAAAGTAAATTAAAATTACATAATTTATGTAATATTCCAATAAAGTGTGTAAAAATTACAAAATAAAATGTATAGTTACATATATAAAATGGATGAATACAAAACAAAGTAATGTAAAATTAGTAACCACGCATGCGCAATGTTTTTTTATGGAATCTACGCGATGTGCAGGCGATACCTGTTTGCGACGCCATTGTCTCTTTGTGTGTATATTATCAGATTAATCGCTGGCTACAAATGGACCATCGATAATCTATGTAATCGGCCTTCTCATTTCTTACAGTGTAGGATCACTCGTTTGTCTGACTGGCTGGGTGTCCGTCAGTCAAGACCCATTTTCTCAGGAACGGATAGAAATATCAAGTTGAAATTTATACGAAATACTAAGGTCTACGGTCCCTTAAAGGTGTAAAGAATTTAAGCTTCTAGGTCAACGCAATCAAAAGATACGGTCATTTTGTCATCTCATCAAAAACCTATAGGGTACTTCCCGTTGACCTAGAATCATGAAATTTCGCAAAAAGCAAGGTCTCGCAGCACAAGTAAAGGAAAAAATCCGAAAATCACAAAAAGTAAAAATTAAAGGGGGTTCCCACACATAAAACAGAAAAACCTTTTAAAGGCTGTATCTTAATGGAACCATAACATGTAGCCGGTTGAAATTTTCACAGAACATGTCTAGCTAATATAATTGCTGTAACGGTACGGAACCCTCGTAGCGCGAGTTCCACACTCACTTGACCGATTTTTTGTTTACGTTGTCCCTTGACTCCCTGAGTCCCTATATAGGCTCTAAAATAAGTACTAACCTCGCTATAGTGAGACTATGAAATTTAAAGGTGTCGCAAAAATCATCTCCAGTACCTCAAACGATGAAAAAAGGTAAAAGTAGGTATCTACCTGTTACGGTTCAAAAGATACAGCCTTTTAAAGGTTCTTCCATTTTTTGTATGGGGACCCCCCTTAATTTCTACTTTTTATTTTTTTTTATTTGGTAGGATATCCGCCATAATAAGACATATTCTGTGAAAATTTCAACCGGGTACCTGTTACGGTTCAAAAGATACAGCCTTTTAAACGTAGGACAGACAGACAGACAGACGGCGTAGGCTTAGTAATCTAGGGCTCTAGTACCGAGTACGGAACTCTAAAAATTATCATTTAGATATCTGGATTTGATCATTATCTTTATTTTATTTATTGTAGATTATAGCCGCGTCGACATCTAAGGTCATTAGCGTCTTTCAACTACACTAAATAACAACTAACTTAAAATTAAATAACATCACAAAACATAAATGAGCGCAGGTGGGATTCGAACCCACGGCAGTCCAGTCCAGAGGTTGCGGCGCCAAGCACGCTAACATCTAGGCTATACTGCCCTCTATTGATCATTATCGTTTATAGCTAGAATCCTATGACAGACAGACAGACTAGTTAGAATTTCATCCTTTGGGTAGTTAGGAACCCCAAAAAAGACAAGAATATTAAAATAAGTATTATGTAATGCTTATCGCTGCTTGAATAATACACCGCAGCGCCGTTGCGTAGAAGAAATCATGATTCTAAAACTGTCAATATTTATTACTTAAGATAATTTTACAGCTTTATTGTTGTATGTCTGACAGATGATCATGTAGTAACAAATAGTATAATATTTTAATTATTAATTTGACACATGCGTTTTTGTAATCGCGACGCCCCTGGAAGTGTACATGCTAAATTATATTATCTATTATTTATGCATATTGTTTTACATCTTTCATTGTGATTTATGACCAATAGACTAGTATCATTCGCCTTGTTGTTATTAAATCAATACAGTAAAATCTGTTAAATTAGCCATCTATAACTTATAGCCATCTGTCAAGCTAGCCACCTCTTTTGTTTGGCCATCTGCCTAAGTTGGTCATTTTTGCATGGATTCAAGTGCCTTTATAGACCGAGAGCTAGTCACAATTTTTTGGTGTTAATTATTCAAGGCCTTATTTTTGTGAAGATGTTGAGGGAGGCATATTAAAGTGCCCCGAGTAAGGGATTTTTCTAGCTAGCGGTATGGGAGGAATGCAGACCGCCCCCAACATGTAACAAAAAAAAAATGGTCACAATTATTTTGCTTTAAGGCTGAAATTGTTTGTATAGCTTGTCGGTGACCCAATAAAGCCATTATAATATTTGCAGATCGATTGGTCAGTATTACAGGGGTGGCAGATCACCCTAAACGGGTCATGTATACCCGACGAAATTTATATTATTAGTTCAAGGTTGTTACGGCGACTGTTTTAAGCATATATTTCAATTTGCAGAACAAAATGTCTTAGTTATCGAGCGTGTATAATCTAAAATCTTCAAAGTGCCTTTGATTTCATAACCCTTTAACCCTTTGGTGAAACCGTACCTGGTCAACATACACAAGTTTCACTGTATAATATTATTTATATTTAAATTAGTAACGGGTTCTCGATCTGTAATTTAGTTGTCTACGGTTTTTGGGCCCACCCTAAAATAGCGTCAACCCCCCAATTTTAAACTAGCGTTTTTAATAATATTCTTTACAACATAAGTTTTCATAAGTGATCGTGAGCCTATACCCCCCCCCAAAAAATGTCGTTTCGCCGCCAATGATAAAAAGAGGCTTGGTATGTGGTATGTGGGTAAAACCACAGTGCCAATTTCCCATTGGGTGCCCTTAGAGACTAGAGACCTGTCAAGTAGAGAAACTGTTTGTAATACAGGTTAACATGTTTTTTTTTGTTATAAAAAAAAACCGCCCTTCAAATTTTTTGCAAACCTTATCAGGTGTTCATTATGCAATTATGCGTCGAATTATGGGCCGGAGTCGATATCATTCTTTGTTTTCGAGATATGCGAGACGAGAAACATTTTACAACAATTTTACAGTAATTCATAGAATTAATTCGTGACTCAAAGAATTCATTCTATTAATAAGAAAAGTTATAAATTTTTTCTTCAACACAGCTTTTTTATGCAGTTATAGCGTGGACTAATTTATAAAAAAAAATTGAAACAATTTAAATTTAGATCCGATAACATCGGGGGTAAAAACATGTTATGTGCATTTTCAAGTACCTTTCGTAATATTTAACAACACAAAAACATATTTCAAAAACATAAATTTATTAAAAAAATATTACATTAACATAAAAATGTTTTACATCTGTAATAATCGCGTCATTACATCTTACTGATAAACCAATTCAACAATTAGCTACCTATAGAAAGAATTTCTATGTTTCACCACATTCAAGCCTTATTATTATACGATATACAGTGTGTCCAATAACCGTTTCGTGTGGCCGTTCTCGTATTTCAAGACGAAGAATTTTACAACTCTCGTCTCGGAACTTTTTCGAGGATACCTTTCTCGTCTTGACTCTCGATAGCAAGAAATCTCGAAGAAATCTAACGCATAGAAATTTAAAAAAAAACGTTTTCCTGTATTTTACGCCAAATACTCCAAAAATCTGCAAGAAAACGAAATTACAGTCACAGATACAGATTCAATTTTATTTATAAATATTGGACCCGAAAAATTAGGGAGCTTGAGAATATCCGAGAGTGTAGCAATGCTGTTGTTTACATAGCGTTGCTATTGTTCCTCTATTACAAGTCCCCAGTTCCCGCGTTCTAGCCCGAGAGCTGGTAAAAGTGTCAATTGGATTTTCAATTTATTATTAAAAAAAAATAATGAATTGAAAATATGAATTGGTGCTAGGCCCAAATAACCTTCGCTGTTGGTGGTCTTTAAAAGACAATTTTTTTTTTGAAAAATTAGGAACTAAGGCTTGCTTTCTAGTCTTACGATTGATTTTGCTTTACTTATATTGAGTATAAGTACTAGCGGTCCAGTCCGGGTGCTATGAATTTATAATTTATTAATACATTACTCATTCGCTTCGCTCGTTCGCTCGAATTTATAATTATTTAAAACATTACTCACTTGCTACATTCGTTCGCTCGAATTTATAATTAATTAAAACATTTCTCATTCGCTCCGCTCGTTCGCTCGAATTTATAATTAATCAATAGTTTTCGCAGCGCACGCCAAATAATAACTTTTACAGGCAAATTTTTGAACCTTGGGTTACATTATTGTAATTTTCGTAGGGATCTCTAATTTTTTTGAAAATAAAATACAGCCCATGTTACTCGCTAATATTGTAGCTTTCCATAGGTGAAAGGATTTTGAAAATCAGTTAAGTAGTTTTTGAGTTTATCCATTACAAACAAACAAACAAACATACAAAAAATCAAATCTTTTCTCTTTATAATATTGGTATGATATCTCTTGAAAAAACCCTGAAAAAATGATAATTAAAAGGCAAGTGATATGTGCTTTTTTTCAGTGGATGTTGCATTTTAACTGAAACGATTTTCTGTAATACTTTAATATTTTTCATAACTACCAGGTAAATTACCGTAAGTTAACCCCTGCACTCTTCATCTCAAATCCTTTCCCCTCGTCTAAAAACGGTTACCGCTCTCCCGACGCTATTTTTAAAGCTAAACGGTTCGGGTAAACGCCAAATGAAGAACCGAGAATAACACTACAGATCCTACAGGCGAAAAATTAAAAAAAATTCCTGGAAAAACTTACAACTTTTCAAAAATTACTTAATAATTCACACGTAGACAAAACTTGTTTTCAAAAAATTCTCCTGTAGGAGCTGTAGTGTGATTCATGGCGTTTACCCGAACATTTTAGCTTTAAAAATAGCGTCGGGAGAGCGGTAATCCTATGACGTCTGTTTTCGAGCGTCTATATAATTCACAATATCTATCTATAAAGTCACCCTGTACATTTAGCGTTTCCTTTTCTCCTTACAATATTTACATATCAGCTATCACGTGTAGTAAATATGGATTGTTTTATTTTGTTGTTTCGTTTAACAAATTCATTCATACTCCCGTTTCTGTTCATTCACTAGAAAATAATATGCGTTTGTCTTTATTCAAGTGATAATGAAGTTCTTCAGTATAAGAACTTTGAACTGAACGAAAGAGACAATTTTTCCCAACGGTAGCATGATTTTCTATATTGTAGCAAACCCCAAGATGTTACGCCACTGCCTTCAATAGAAACCACGAGAAAGAAAGGTCACAGTAGTAAAGCGTGGAATGGTATCGAAGATTCTAGACAACGCTAGAGAATACGAGAACGTACTAGGCTGGGCCACGTAGCGTATATAAACAAGCCGGTACGAGTGAAGCAGTCAGTCAACGGTGTCACGCAATCGGATCAGTGAATGGTGAGTCTTGCCATCAAGCGGATCAGTGATATAAATATTAATCAGTCACCGGAGATCAGTCAGTCAGTGAAGTACTGGGCGTTTACAAGTACTGAAGTAACTGAATAAATGACCGACATAAATAAACGTTAGAAAAAAATCTGAAATAAATACAGTGACATAAATAATTACAAATAAATAATCCTTGTATATATAGTTATTTGTTAAGTGTTATTTAAGTGGCTCGTTTAGTTCAATAATTACCGTTTAAGTTTTTTTATTGTTAGAATTGACTTTTCGTTGTTACATTTATTGTTATTTTTAATTATTGTAAATAAATATTTATTCCGCCAACTCAGAAAACAGTTTTGTAACAATACAAAATGAGAGGTGTTTTTTCATTTGAAATTTTTCACTTTTTTCCATTGAGATCCCGCCAAAACAACCTGCGCATACAAAAACTTGAAAGTTTTTATAAAAAAATCGGCCAAGTATGATTAGAACTCGCGCTATGAGTATGGCATAACTATGGTAGTTATAGCGTCACACATTTTTTTTTGTAACGCATTTTTCGTCTCGCATCATTTTACCCCCCTATATACCGCCGGGAAAGACGTAGTTCTACGTTAAAATTAAACCTCCGCCAAAAACGCCACTGAAAAGTAAATAGAGAAAAATAATTAAATTTTGAGGTCGATGGCAATTTAATTACCTACCTACTAAAGCTTTTTATACTTATAAGTAGTATAGGTACTTTTATTAAATTGTCGCAGACCTCAAAATTTATTTATATTTCTCTTTTTAGTGGCTTTTTTGAAGGAGTTTCAATTTTCTCATAAAAAGTAATATTTTTCACTTTTTAGTGGCATTTTTTTTTAACTACTGAACCGATTTAAGTAAAAATTATATGTGACCATTCCGTCATCTCCCTGAACACATCGGCGTCAAATTTATTCAAATCGGTCAGCCCCTTGACCAAGGCTGGACAAACATAAAAAAAATTATAAAATATACGCGTCGATCAATTAGCCTCCTTGTTTTGAAGTCTGTTAAAATTACAATACAGTCAGTTCCGTCTTTATTATAAGGGCACGTGGGGCACGAGCCCAGGACCCCCGCCCTAATGGGGGCCCCGAAATGCCGAAACCCAGTGCCAATAAATAGGGGTCGACAAGACAAGAATTCTTGTCTTGACAATAACTTCTTGTCTTGTCTTGAAAAAAAATCAAGAAATCTTAAAAAATCTTGTCTTGACGTTTTCTTGACATCCTATGTCTTGTCTTGACTCAAGAAATTTCAAGATCTTGAAATTTCTTGATTAACCGGTGACACCGTACATGGTGATTCCTCGCCGGCGAACTTTTTATTGCGTTGCGTGCTAACACGGCAATCTGGTGGTTCCCCGATCTTTATTTGTTTTCTGACGAACGCAAATAACTCAGAATCTTGGAAGTATGAAATTGAAAAATACTTAAATGAGCCTAGGACAGAAAATTCTGAGAATATACTTGATCGGTGGAGAAGACACGAAAATGTCTACCCGTCGTTATCGAAAATGGCCAAGGATTTTCTTGGAACGCCAGCAACATCTTACATCTGTAGATACCTGCGGAAAGGCTATTTTCAAGACCAGCTTTAACAATAACAAAGCCAAGAAATCGGCTAGGCGTTGACTCTATAAGAAGTCTTATGTGCCTTAATTCATGGCTTATATATATGTGTGTGTGTGTGTACACGATAACTCTCGACAGATTTAATCGATTTAAACGAAATTTGGTACACACATTGGAACCCATCACCGCACGAAGCCTATTTAAAATGGGCCCGATCGGGCCATATCAAGGGTAGTTTTTAGGAGTTGAAAAAAGTTTTTGGGCCCAAAAATACCGAAAAAAATCTCAGAATTGTTTCAAAATTGGAATTTAACCCTTTGGTAGAGATTAAAAAATGTTGCTAAAATTTTAACAAAATCGGCACAACAGGACCGGACTTACAAATTTTATGAAAACACTAGTTCGCGGATAGTGATTTATTTGCTGACGGGTGTATTTAATTTGGTACAAAGGTTGCATTGATAATAATATTGAAATTAAGAAAAATAATATTATTTTAAGGGATGTATTAAGGGGTTAAATTTTTTGATTTTGTCCAAAAACAAACTTAAGTTCACCTAATAAAGCCACAAGACCTTATTAGCAAATACACTATATTATTGTCGGCAGGGTTTGGCACTGCGACCCAAGTTTTTTCATTTATTGTTTTTAATTTACATTTTTGTGAATCGGTCTAGCAAAAAATGTGTTCAATAAATTAAAATAATACGTTATGTTATGTTAAAATATGTTATCTTTTTCACAAATAAATATACGTTTTAGCGTTTTCATTGTTAGTCAAGATATTTCAAGATTTCTTGTTTTCTTGACAAGAAATCTTGGTATTGACATAACATTTCTTGTCTTGTCTTGAAATCTAAAATTACTTCTTGTCTTGATCTTGTCTTGAAATCAAGACAAGATCAAGACAAGATCTTGAAATTTTCAAGAATTTGGCGACCCCTACCAATAAAGTCACTAAACAAAAGTAGATTAAGATATTTTCATTAACGTTTTTTGGCTTTCTATAAAAAGGCCCCCAAACTCTGTGTGCCCAAGGGCCCCTGAATGGCCTAATATGGCCCTGAATTTAGTATAGTCATTGACGGCCTAAGTCCACTCCAAAATGGCGTCCAGTCCCCCTCATAATTTTAAATTCTTTACAATGCAAGTGTACATAAATGATCGTGGGACAATAACCACCCCACAAAAAAATCATTCCGCCGCCAATGAGTTTCTAGTTTCGATCCGGGCCGACGATGGCGCAACCCGCAGCGCGACGAAGAGTTTGCTATTCTGGTTGCATACGTATATTCTACTCAGGGGCAACACCCATTTAAATTGCTGTGTGGAATGTAGTTTTGAGTATTTTCAGTTACTTGTGCTGTGTCATTTCACGACCGGTGAACGAAATGATTCGTTCAAAATCCAAATACAGGTGTTAGAAGCACATTTTTACGTCCTGCTCACCGCGTTAAGGTCGATTTTTGACAAAAAATTTTATCTTAACCTGATCGTTGCCGGATAAAAATTTCTCGAAGTTAAAATTTCACAATAATTTTTTTTGCCATATACCCACTATAAAATAAGCTGCTTTACATGCATGTATGTATAAGAACTTTTGACAGGTTGGTGTACGGGAACGTATCTTTATTTTTTCCTACACTAGTGTGGGAAAGCAAGCCATTTCCATAGTGATTTTTTACGTTTATTCGCCTGATTCGCCCGATATTACATACTCCTGTGCGTGTCTCGGCCTACTATAGGATTTGACAACCAAAAATGAACTGTAAAATTTTTTTGAAAATACTGACAATGAAGTGAAAAGCAGTTATTTTATAATATGGGTACGGCAAAAAACCATACATATCTCGTGCGTAATGATATTTGTGATTCGTGTGACTGTTAAAACGAGCGACAGCGAGTTTTAACATACTGTCACAACTCGTCGGTAATATACCTCATTACGCCACTAGATATACAATCTAAATTACTGCACATCTGTTAGTTTTCTTAATAAAGGATTTTAGATAAATAATAAAACTCTCATTAAAGACCAACCCGGGACAACGGGAGCGAACGCGGCGCGGGATCATTTATTACTCCGGTACTGATATTTCGATTTTTGTTTCTGTTAATATTTGTCACTAGCAAATTAGGTACGTTTTTTAATTTATGTCATCGTTAGATAAATATGCATTCGAAGATTTCAGATAAGAACCTTTTGCTATTTTCCAAGTTGTTTTTTTATTAATGATCTGACGAGAGAATTCGGATGGTTTGAGATAAAATGTTTGGATATAATGTTTATAAATATGTGAATTTACACGACCATCAACTCAAATCCCAAGATATATAGATATCTCAGTCGATAAAATGAAATATACATAATAGATAATATATTAAAACTAATCAAGCTCGATTTAATCGAGATACTATACCAGCAAATGAGTTGCAGAGGCCAACGTGGACTAATTTAAATTTATAAACAGTTTTTTTTTATCTGTAGATTTTCATGAATATTTTTTTAGTAATTTTTGTAATGAGTCTAAAAGACATATTTAAGCAAATCTTAATCAAACTCATATAAACTGCGAACTTTAATTATTATGTGGGCTTTAATTTAGTTTATTTTAAATAAATGATGTTTTTTAATTTTTATTTATATACTAGCGGCCCCGTCCGACTTCGCCCGGGTGCTAAGAAAGCCCGGGTGCAATACACTACTCACTCGCTTTGCTCATTCGCTTGAATATTATAAATACACTACTCACTCGCTTCGCTCGTTCGCTTGAATATTATAATTACATTACTCAAAATCCGTTGCGTGGTTTAGGAATTACATTACTCACTCGCTACGCTCGTTCGCTATATATATAAACCTTCCGGGAACAATTCCGTCATACATGATTTTTGCGTAACTTTAACCGTTTACACAGCGCACGCAACGGAAGCTCTCAAAAGGAATAATTTTTCCCGTTTTTGCAACATTTTTCATTGATGCTCCGCTCCTATTGGTCGTAGCGTGATATTATATAGCATATAGCCTTCCTCGATAAATGAGCTATCTAACAAAAAAAAATAATTTTCAAATCGAACTGGTAGTTCCTGAGATTAGCGCGTTCAACCAAACAAATAGATATAGATAAATTGAAATTTGAAAAACAGGAAAAAAATTATGAAAACGGAAAATTCGCTCTTCCAGTCCTTAGAACTTTACAATTACAGACTAAGTGACGATTTAGTTTATTTTTATTAAAGTTATTAACTTCTGTATAAATCATTAAAAACATGACTCTCTCATGATGTGGACTTTGTACGCGCGTTACTATATATACAAACACATCGATCGATACACAGTAGTGCTTCTATTGTACAAAGTGCAGAATTTACCAATTTTATAATATTAGTTTAGATTGAAAAGTTTTTAATTTTTTTTAAATTAAAATATTGTTAGACATTATTGTTAGTGACGTATGATTTTGAATGCAATAATGTTTTCCATAACACTAATAACCAGGAAAACAGAACCTGCCTATGTTGCGTCTTACAAACAAAAATGCGCCCTGAATTTCAATTTCCGAATGACCTCAGTTGTCAAGCGTCTATAATTTACAATTTCAATTTCTGTATACATCTCTGCGTGAGAATGTTGTTGAAATCAGTTAAATGATTTAGTGCGATATTTCACGAACTCTTTTTGGATACAAGATGGTTGTATATTTATACAAAATAAACCCCACCGTCCCACTGTTTATTTTCTGCTTCCTGGAGGTAGAGACAGCTTCTGAACGTTCCTCCAAAGTCGCTACTGTAAATAATCGAGTATAAAGTACACCTGCAATATTGGCGAACAAGTTTAAAAAAGAAATGAAGAATCGATTCGTAGCGAGAATCGAATGTACAGCACATGTAAATTGTAATATGCTCGGCCTGTTTCCTACACGCCGCATTTCGATTTGTTTTTTATATACACAATATCTGTAGTATTAAGGCAAAACGACTCATGTCAAAACTTTTTTAGACGCAAGTAATCTTGTTCAACAGCGTAACGAAAACGTAAAACGACACTGTCAGGAGTGGGGAACCGAACCCAATTGACTAGCGAGTAGTGGATGCGTTGAGGGGAAACTCGATCGACACGCCCCTTTCTGTTTATAAACGACACCGTCTGGAGTGGGGGAAATGAGTTGCTAACGGAGAACCAGAACCGATTGGTTGGCGGGTGGTGAATGTGTTGAGGGGGAAACTCGATCGACACGCCCCTTTCTGCTTATAAACGACACCGTCATGAGTGGGGGAATGAGCTGCTAGCGGGGAACCGAAACCGATTGGTTGGCGGGTGGTGAATGTGTTGAGGGAAAAACTCGATCGACACGCCTTTTTCTGTTTAGTCTTTACCCAAGAAGTTTTACTTCAGACGAGTGAGATTTATACGCACCCCGTTTTTTTAATGTATCTTCAGATATAATTTTTATTAAATTTATTTTTTTTATATTTTTAAGGCCACCAACAACAAGGGTTATCTGGGCCGAGTACCAACTAATTCGTATTTTCAAAGTTATTTTTAATAATAAAATCTAATTGATATTTGATACCTTTACCAGTTCTTAGTTTAAAAACTGGAAACTGAGGGCTTGTAATAGAAGATCCATGGAACACCCACTGGTCACTGGATAATCTATGTTGAAATGCAGCACAAAATAGCTACTTTCCATGCATGTATACCGGCCTGCATTGGGTCATTTAACAGGCAGGCGTGCCGAAAGTGTTTTCATAACATAGCTAGTGTGGTAAGTAAATGGTTACCATAGTAACTTTTGTTTATTTGCTTTATCCGCCTGCTATTGAATACTACTCACGGCCTGCTGTAAATGTAAAGATGACGACGCACATGAACTGTCAATTTTTTTTTGAAAATATTGTAAATAAAAAATATATCTCGTGCGTAATGGTATTATGACTCATGTGACTGTGAAAACTCGCTATCGCTCGTTTTTAATTTTTATATACTGTTACAACTCGTCAGTAACATACCCCATTACGCATCTAGATAAACAATCTATTAATAATTTATTTAGAGATGGAATGTTTTCAAAGTGTGTGACAGGAGATGCAGAAGTTTTTTAACATTGGAAATGTTTATGTTCGTATATGGGGGCAATTACGAGTTTTCGTTTAAGGCCAAAAGACAACGGTGTCGCGATCAAGTGAGGAGCAATCATGCAAAATTGAACAAGTGCAATTTTTTTGAAATGTGTTTTATATCATGTCTAGATAATTGAGAGGTATTTGCGACGATCTGCGGTGTTATTTTTGAGCAAATGTTAATGAATACTGTAGAAAAATCCATATAAAAGTTAAGTAATCAAGCAAAAGTGAACGCGTATATAACAGAAGAATAATAGGGTTATTCCTGACAAAACTAAACAGTCCATTGATAAATATTGTGTGTATAATAAACAGTTAATTATGTTTCATATATGCTGTTATCATTTCCAATGTCCTCGATGGTTGCAAGGATTGCGAAATCTGTGAATTTTTTCAATTATAGGTACATAAGAGGTTTTGTCTTGAAGTGACAGATGTATACAGTAGAATATATAAACGCGGATTCTTATAAAACTGTTACTATCTTTTATTTATATATGAGATAGAACAGTTAAAATGTTAAACTCTACATAGAATATGTACAGTAGGCCTGATTTTACCTATATGTGCTAATTAATTCATGAAAATAGAAATTGGTACCAAGCCCAGATCACCCTGGCAGTTGCTCGCCTTAAAAAATCTATAATCTGTAACACAGGAACGCTTTTGACGTTCTGTACATTTTTTGAGTGGCTATTGCAAGATCAATCTTACACGGGATTCACTAATTAATACTTTTGTCAAAACTCATATTTTTTTAATGCTTCTTTGAGATTATTATTATTGTAGATTATAGACGCGTCGACAACTCAGGTCATTAGCGTCTTCAACACAACAATTAATAATCCATTTGTGTATTAGAATCGGCCAGCCGGCATACACAAACCGACTGGTACGAGCTCGGGATCCTGGGACGCCAATTCCCAAAGAACATTGGAATGCAATTGTGATAACAACTACATTCCAATGCTCCCCCTGGGGGAGCTTTTTTGAAAGCTGATTGCAATATTAAGTGCTAACGATTTTTTAAAATTTTGTTTTGAAACTTAAGCAAAAAATTCCGAAATCCCCTTAGAGTAGGCTGATCAGGCGTTTAGATGTTTATGACCTCTGTTGTCGAGCATCTATAGTTTACAATATCTATCTAAAATAAGATAAGATCAGATCTGATCACATCTCGTTTACAGCGAGTCAGTACCATTTTTGTTATTTTTCTTTCGTTCGTCCGCGTCGTTTTAATAAAAAAATCAGTATGAAATCAAAATACTAACCTATATAATCGTGATTGCATCGTATGATGGCCGCCATTGTAGGTAGTAGTCATTCGTGTAATCACCAGTAGAAGTCGCGTCGATCGAACACCGAGATTTCCATCTATCGACAGTAATATCACCAACAGGCAACAGTCCTTTTCCGCATCTCGTTTTAATCTAAAATATTGTCATTTCTCTTGAAAAAAATAAAACCTTTGGAGTGAAGACACTTAACCTTAAAAAGTAACCGCAAAACACGAACTTTTTCCTCGACGCACATTTCGCTAACAATATTAGCATCATCTTCTTATGATGCTATAATAAATTAACCGAAATTATGGTCAAAGAAGCTAGCGGGTTTCGAGTTTTGCATTGTTATATCAGTTCAATTGTATATTATTTACTATTAAATTTCTGTATGCTACTAATAGTACATACATATTAGTGGAAGTTGTTCGCCATAAGGTAATTAAAAAAAAAACGTGCCACTCTTTTAGAATAAAAGAAAGAAAAAAACAAGTTTATTAAAATATATAAATTTGTTGTGAGAAATATTACCAGTCTCAAACTTAAACATTTACAATGTTTTAAGTAATTGATTATTTTGACTCATTTGCATATTCAAATAATTTGAAAAATGAATTGTTATTTTATTAATACATAGCATACTCATTTTTATTTTTAAAAAAGTCCTCAAATAACATTTTTTAATTGTTTTTTTTTACAAATCAAAGATGAGAAAGGCCTCACGAGAGGAGGGAGGGACGGAGCGATTTGATTATAAACCATGGAAAACCTCAACCAATATGGTCCGTACAGGAATTAGGTATTTAAGTTTAAAAAAAATTATTAATTTTTTAATTTTTTCTAATAATTTAACATAAATAATATTGAAAATCGAAAAGAAAACATTTTTTAAAGCTATAGATAAATTACAAAAAATTAATTAAAATGTATAAAAATTTAAAAAATATCACGTGACTTCAAAACGCGCCAGGAATGTTTGTGACGTCGTTATGTTAAAATGGGTGCATTCCACTTGGCGACCATTTCGCCCACTACGCTCGCGTCTTATGGCCGCGTTCATTACGTTTGGTCGTTGTAAGCGTTGCGATCGCCAAGTGGAATGCACCCAATGTGTCTGCATTTGTTGGTATTTGTGTATATGTATTACACATACTATCAAAAATAATAAATTTTTAACTTGGTAACCATGGATACAAAGACCATAGATAACATAATGACGTCACACGCGTTCGGATTCTTTCGGCGCGTTATCGGAACTGAGTTTAAAAATTAATTTTTATTTAAATAAAACTTTTTAATTAGTAAGCAAAAAAATTAAATAAAAACAGTTTTGCTATAAAACTTGTATGGGTCCTTCCATTTAAGTAAAAAAAAAAATTCATTTAAAAACCCAATTACCGTTTCTCGGCGTGAGGCAGTAGTAAAAGGTCTTAGGCCCGTATTCACCAAACACTGTAAAGATAAAAGTTACTAATCTTATAATAAATTTATTCCTTGGAATAAAATTAACTTTCAATTCACCAAGCAATTCATTCGATAGAATAGTAACTTCAGGTACAAAGTTACTTTATACCATACACTTGGACATTTTGTCAAATATTTTAATTCTAAAGCACGTTTACTAAAGATCCGACCGATGGCGCATCGATCGAAAATATAAATTTATTTTATTTTACTACAAAAGCCTTTATTTGAAAGATATGGAATTAATCCTGAAAAGGGCGTCAGGTCATAAAGTAATTTGTGCATTTCGTGTGCATCCTATTTTACTAGGCGAATAAATATTTATTCCTTGAAATTGGACAGAATAGTTATTCTTACGATTTATACCTGCAGTAAACTTAACTACGTGTGGTGAATTGAATTATCGCTTTTTATTCCGAATAATAGTTACCACGGGAATAAATCAACGGAATGAATAACTAAATAGGCTCGGTGAATACGGGCCTTAGCCACATTTGCTTCCGCCGGGATTCGAACCCAGTACCTTCCGAATACGAGTCTAGTGGCAGTTACTAAATAGCTGTTACTGTTCTTTTGTCGCATCGCTAATAATTACTGTAGAAAGAGAATCGGAAGACAATACCGGCATGCGGTTGTCGGCGGCATCCTCAGCAAAACCAATGTAAATAAACGCATAACTAGATATTATAGGGTAGACAAAAGCAATAATATTCCATTTCCTCTATTTCCATGCAAGACTGAACTAAAATGAGAAATAGAACAGAAAATAATAACATGCTAGCTCAGTACAGTCTGCAGCATTTTGCGGTTAACAGCGAGATAAACTATTGTACTATACAATTATTATATAATATCCCTAGTATCTCTACGCAAGCAGAAAGGTATTAATGCTGTTGTAAAAATCCATATTATTAGGTACCATACCACGTTACACACAGGGTGTACAAATAGGTCACTTGCATGGCATTTTTCATCGCATTTTTGAAGTTAAATGTGTTTAGGCACGGCAGGTATATGTGATTCCGATCAAGGCAGTAAAACTTTGGGTAAAGTTTTGTGAGATCGACACTTCTTACTATCCCGTTTTCCAGGTTCCGTTCTTCATATTTAAAAATCTAGTATAGGTAATCGGCGTGCTTACTCTGATCTCTGCAAAAATGGGAGGGTTAACCTTGGTGATCCATCCATGGCTACGGCCTTGATTCCGATCAACAGAGATGTTGGGGGTAAGAATAAAGGAATACAAGTATATTATAGAGAATTCCGATCGACAAAGGTGGTGGGGGTAAGAAGAATGGAATAAAAGTATATAGACTATGTACTTTGATTCCATTCTTCTTACCCCCACCACCTCTGTCGATCGGAATCCTCTATATTATAGATTTATCCAATCTGTAACTTTTCGTTTGTAGTTGTTTGTAGTGAAAAGATTTTTGTTTGTAGTTCAATGGTTTTTGAAAAAAAAAATCAAAAATTGCCCCCCCCACTTTTGAATTTTGAAAATCCGACTTAACAATCAAGTTCGGAATCGTTTGTAGTGATTTGACTTTCGTTTGTAGTTCAAAATTAAGAAAGTTACAGCCAAGAAACCAAACTTGTTAATGCAAAAATCTGAAAAAAACATATATCTACCTAAAAGCTACAAACAACTACAAACGATTCCAAACATGACTGTGAAGTCGGATTTTCGAAATTCAAAAGTGAAGGGAGGGGGGCAATTTTTGATTTTTTTTTTTTATAAAACCGTTCAACTACAAACAAAAATTTTTTCACTACAAACAACTACAAACGAAAAGCTACAGATTGGACTAAAAAAAAATTTATCTCAAAGTCGGGGTACAAGTTCACACAGCTGCATTTATCTGGTGTGTTATATTATTGAACACCCTGTATATAACATACAGCTTTGCTAAACGTGTGGGCTTATGTAAAATCGTTAGCACTGGCTTGTGGAGACATAAAACTTGCTTGTGCTGCTAAGGTAAACGGTTTTAAAAATAAAACACGCCTATAGAGATCAATATTGATTTTATTCAAGGATTAGAAATGTATTAAAAAAAGTGGACTGCTCCGGCCGTATTCATAGTTAACCCTTAAGTAGTAAGGGTCACTTACTGATACTCTCAAATCGAATATGCGTTTCATAGTCAAAATTGACGTCTGTAAGGGCCCTTACATCACCCTCACCTTAAGGGTAGATAGTATGTCCCTTAAGTGTCGAAAAAGTAAAAACAGTAAAACACATGAAAAACATGCATTTATATCAAAAATGACAACTAAACACAATCGGTCTGCAGTATGACCAACTGTTCTAAAGGAAAAAATCATGGAGGTTTACTATAATTCTTCCCTCACTCAAGGAAATGACTATGAAACGCTCCTTTGAATAAGGTGCCCTCAGCACTTAAGTGACCCTCAGCGAAGGGACCCTTATCACTTACCTTAAGGGTTAACTATGAATATGGGCACAAGTATACCACAGCGCATCCAAATGCGCCGGATAGAGAAAGCATGATTACGATGAAATCGTCTATCTCTATCTAACATCACTTCCTGCCCTGTCTACAGTTAATTTATTTATATAGCGTTGCTGTTGGCTACGCGCGTCACTTCCGTTGCATTCTCAGCATTTTAGTCCTCAAATCGGCGAACCAGTTCCGCGAATAGAGGTTTTACATCAAAAACAATACCTAAACTTTTATTTATTTTATAAATTATTATAAAATCAAATATTCGTAAAACACATAATAAATAAAATATTTTTTTTATTTTTTAAATTGTTATCCAATAGCATAGGTGTACTATAATATTTTCATTATTAAAAAAAAGGGTGTGGGTCTCGGGACCCCCGACAGATGTGAAACATCAAAGAAAACGTTATTGAACTCGGTGGTATTCTCTATGTAGTAGTATATATTTTTTCAAAAGCAGCAACTATCTGTTATGCTGACGTAATCCTATATACTGCACTGTAACACACGCGGTTGCCCGAGCGCGCGGAAGCCGAGAGAGAGAGAGAGAGTGCCGCAGTGGTGGGAAGACATAAGATGTTTCACATCAAAAAATAAAATAAAGCATTAAAAGCCTTCGGAATTGGAGCCTGGGGCTTGGCGTTTGCATCTGTTTTGTATATAGACTCGAATTTTTGTCAAACGGCCACCTGGCCTACTGTGTCTGAGACCTTAACATATTTATACATGCTGTTTTGTTTCACATATCAACCACTTCCGACTATTTCCGTTTCATCTAATATTTCTAAAATGCCACCCCAGTATTCACGTCAAAACACGAAAGAAAACAAAATTACAGAAAGAAATTCCGTTAGTTATATAATATTGATATTGAATATATAGAATTTAGATTAAATCCATATCGGATTTAAACTCCAAGTCTACTTAAAACACCTCGAGGTAAGCTTATAGATAAACATTACGTTTGTGTAGTTTATTTTTCAATCAATATATTGAATCGGTCACCTTTTCTCCGACTTGGTCTCAGGCTCTCAGTTCAGAACGACTATTATTGCCACTGCACGCGAATTAGATAGGTTTGAACAAAATCTATACAATTTACCAATAATTTTTTATGTCAACTATAAAATCAATAAAAATTTAAAAAACTATACGTGCCTCACCCACATAAGCGCACAGTCGAAGTTATACTTCTATTTACTTTTTTGCTTGCATAAAACACAATTATTAGTCCCCAATTAACAGAAAGTAAAATAAGAGTTTAATATAGGTATTTTTTATTTTGTACCAAACATTTTACAGATTTTTGTCATAACTAAGCCTACTAAGATAATGTATACCTACTAAGATAATAAATTAAATAGAAAAACGAAAAAAATGTACAATCGGAGAAACTTAAACTCGAAACGTATTTCAACTTAGTTAATACTATGCCTCGAAGAATAATGGACGTTATAACCAATAAAGGTGATGTTACCCAATGGTAACTTTTAAAATATGTTTGGAGTTTTAGTTTCTCTGATAGCATATTTTTTCGTTTTTCTATTTAATTTATTATCTTAGTAGGAATACATTATCTTAGTAGGCTTAGGTTATGACAAAAAGTCTGTAAAATGTTTGATACAAAATAAAAAATACCTATATTTCACTATTGTTTCGATTTCTGTTAATTGAGGACTGATTTTTGAATTTTTTTGGTAAGTGGGCCAACTGAAGTGGGGCGGGGCTCGTATATTCAAAGTCTGCTTACAATATTTCACTATTTTGAAACGTCAAAAAATAGATTTTTAAAATTATAAAATCTACAAGAAAATACCATATAATATGTCTCGTACGTAATGGTATTACGTATATCTAGACATACAATCTATTATTACATAATATGTATAGATTTCTTTAATCATGTTTTTATGTTTCTATAATGTTCTGAATGAACAAAGAAAAGTAATAATAATATAATAATATTGACGGCTGTGATAGTGTCCGTATCTAATATTTTATTTTATATGTTCGACCCTGCAGTGTGAACCGGCGCGTTTTAATGGCGGCAGTAGACTGCCGTAACGAAGTGCGGTACAAAATATTATATGTTTGTTGCAGTCTCAGGTATTACTGCATCGTTTCCTGTATTTTACACTTGATAGGACACACCTCAACTCTCATCTTATAGTTGTCACTCATCACTGGTTCACGATAATGATGACTTTTGTTTCAACTCATTGTGACGGTTATTGCTTTTTTTCTACTGTTTTTAGCGTATTTGCCTATACAATTATTAGTGTATTTGCCATAACATGGCACATACACTATTGGCGTCGGTCAGATGGCGGGACCTAGGGGTCGGACCAAAATTTCTCGACGTTTCATAGCCTCCTGAACACTTTGGCACCATTTTTGAAAATGTTTATATATATATATATATATGTGTGTGTGTGCGTGTGTGTGTGCGTGTGTGTACACGATAACTCTCGACAGACTTAATCGATTTAAACGAAATTTGGTACATACATTGGAACCCATTACCGCACGAAGCCTATTTGAAATGGGCCCGATCGGACCATTTTAAGGGTAGTATTTAGGGGTTGAAAAAAGTTTTTGGGCCCAAAAATACCGAAAAAATTGTCAGAATCGTTTCAAAATTGAAATTTAACTCTTTAGTAAAGATTGAAATGTGCTGCTAAAATTTTAATAAAATCGGCCCGACAGGACCGGACTTTCAAATTTTATGAAAACACTAGTTTATTGATACGGATTTACTTATGGAAGGGTGTATTTAATTTGGTGCAGATGTTGTACTGATAAAATCCATGTCTAATATCGAAATTTAGAAAAAAATAATTATTTTAAGGGATGTATTAAGGGGTTAAGTTTTTCATTTTGTCAAAAAACAAATTTATGTTCACATAGTAATGCCACAATGCTATTAGCAAATACACTATATTGTCGGCAGGGTTTGGCACTGCGACCCGAGTTTTTATAATATTATTATTGCAGAGAGATAAAGTTTGTTTATTGAAGTGTTTAGCCGCGGTGAGAGGAATTTTATTCAACAGCGTAACGAAAACGAAAAAATTCGACTGATGACCAGTCCTATACTTCCCACCTAGTAAATATTTGCAAAAAATAAACACTCTTTTTTTTTATTCTTTGACTAGGCCCAAATAACCTTAGCTGTTGGTGGTCTTTAAAACACAATTTAATTTTTATTATTTGAAAAAAGCATGGCCCTCTTTTTTGTTTGGTGATCTACTGATGGCTAACTTAATATAGCAAAAATCATGGTTACCTTGATTTACGTACAATTTTTATTTTTTTTAGTAAAATATTTTTTTCTCGAAAACTATACATTTTAGAGAAAAAGAATATTTACATTTTTTTCATATTATAACATCTAGAATTCATTTATATTTTTACTTCCCACCTCTACTATGGTAGGGAAGTAATGGATTCAGTCCGAAAACAATATTTCGAGATTTTAACAGATTTTCACGTTTTGAGACCCTAGCAATCGTTTAAGATCATTTTCTGACTGATGTCTGTATGTGTGTGTGTGTGTGTGTGTGTGTGTGTGTGTATGTGTGTATGTGTGTATGTGTGTATGTGTGTGTGTGTGTATGTGGTCAATTTTTCGCCTTCGATATCTTAAGAACGGAACAACATACGGGCATGCCGATTGTTCTATTGTGTTTATCAGCCTTTAACTTAGATCTGATTAGATTTTGAGTCAAATCGGTTCAGTGGATCCTGAGATATTCAAAAAAACGTCCTCAATGTCACGTATTAACATAGGTAAAAAAAAATATAAATGAATTCTAGATGTTATAATATGAAAAAAATGTAAATATTTTTTTTCTCTAAAATGTATAGTTTTCGAGAAAAAAAATATTTTACTAAAAAAAATAAAAATTGTACGTAAATCAAGGTAACCATGATTTTTGCTATATTAAGCTAGCCATCAATAGATCACCAAACAAAAAAGAGGGCCATGCTTTTTTCAAAGAATAAAAATTAAATTGTGTTTTAAAGACCACCAACAGCTAAGGTTATTTGGGCCTAGTCAAAGAATAAAAAAAAGAGTGTTTATTTTTTGCAAATATTTACTAGGTGGGAAGTATAGGACTGGTCATCAGTCGAATTTTTTTTACCTATGTTAATACGTGACATTGAGGTCGTTTTTTTGAATATCTCAGGATCCACTGAACCGATTTGACTCAAAATCTAATCAGATCTAAGTTAAAGGGTGATAAACACAATAGAACAATCGGCATGCCCGTATGTTGTTCCGTTCTTAAGATATCGAAGGCGAAAAATTGACCACACACACACACACATACACACACATACACACACACACACACACACACACACACACACACACATACAGACATCAGTCGGAAAATGATCTTAAACGATTGCTAGGGTCTCAAAACGTGAAAATCTGTTAAAATCTCGAAATATTGTTTTCGGACTGAATCCATTACTTCCCTACCATAGTAGAGGTGGGAAGTAAAAATAAATTATTTAAAAAAACAAAAACCCGACTGCGTAAAAATCGAACTTAAAAGATGGAAACAAGATCAAATGTTAACATGCAGTCGGAGGCATCAGATATTTCTGTTCAACTTGTTAACTTGTTGCCTTCGACTACATGTTATCATTTGATCTTGCTTCTTTAAGTTCGATTTTTAAGCAGTCGGATTTTTTTTTTTTTTTTTAAATAATTTATTTTTATTTCCTTCCTTTTAGTTGAATCTACTCATCAAACCTTTTCATTTGATACCTCGCACAAAAGGTTTTACCGATTTTTGCGTATTGACAAAATGACGCCTATAGCGTCCTCTATATTAAATTTTCCTTATTCGAAATCTTCTCAAAATTGTGTTTTAAAGACCACCAACAGCTAAGGTTATTTGGGCCTAGCACAAATTTATATTTTCAATTCATTATTTTTTTTTTAATAATAAATTGAAAATCCCATTGACACTTTTACCAACTCTAGGGCTAGAACCCGGGAACTGGGAACTTGTAATAGAGGAACCATAGCAACACCATGTAAACAACAGCATTGCTACACGCTCGGCCATTCTCAAGCCCTGAAATCTTCTCTATGAAACCTTTCTTTTGATATCCATATCGATGTATTTATAGAAGGAAAATTACTTTTGCATTCTGACAAAATGGCGTCCATATTGAATTTTTCGTGACTTCATATACCTACCCAGTAGCACTCGTGAGATTTTGACGAAACGGCTTTAAGTTACTGTTTTTTTATTTACAAAATAATAGTTCGGCGAGCACATAACTTTCGTAATATTCTAGGTAGGGAATGACTTACGAGCTCTCTGATGATGCAAAAAAAAATCGGAACGGAATTGGGTAATATGAAATGACATTTTTAATTACAAATGACATTTCGTTTCTGATTTATTATTCTTGCTATTAGAATAATGTGTAATCGTAAAAAAGTTGAGCTAGTAGAAAGATATTCGTGGTAAAACGTCATTAAAATACAAAATACTTTATCGTATACTAATTTTGCAGATGAATTAAATTAAAATTTTAATCAAAATATTAATTACTTCTAAAATTACTTAAAATTGAATTTTATGCGATAATGAAATTTATATTAACATATTGCCATCTAGTGTTATTGGTAGCTACATGCATATAATAAATTAATCCTGTATTTGCAATTTATTCCACCGATTTGTAATTAAAGCGACATCGACGTCCATTTTGAATTGAAAAAAACATTATTGTTTTCAAATGAAATTAGACTGTTTTGTTTTTTTATTATTTAGCAGGTTCACAAAACTGTTTTCTGAGTTGGCGGAATAAATATTTATTTACAATAATTAAAAATACAATAACAATAAATGCAACAACGAAAAGTCAATTCTAACAATAAAAAAACTTAAACGGTAATTATTGAACTAAACGAGCCCCTTAACACTTAACAAATAACTATATATACAAGGATTATTTATTTGTAATTATTTATGTCACTGTATTTATATCAGATTTATTTCGCTGTTCAACACTGTCACAGTAAAATCTACACTGACTGATTCCCGTTGACTGATCAATATTTATATCACTGATCCGGGCACGACTCACCATTCACTGATTGCCCCAACACGACACACTCGCCGTTTATATATACCTGCGTGCGGTGTACGCTCAGTGCGTCCTCGTATTCTCTAGCGTTGTCTAGAATCTTCGATGCCATTCCACGCTTTACTACTGTGACCTTTCTTTCTCGTGGTTTCTATTGGAGGCAGTGGCGTATCATCTTGGGGTTTGCTACAATACATATTAAACCAATGTAGTATAAGTTAACGGAACTCTATGTCCAAATTCTAAACAGAGTAGGTATATTTATTTTTTACTTCATAACAATAAATCTCTTATTAAAAAAAACTATATTAATTGTTAGCACCCTAAATACTAGCTAATCTCAAAATATTAGCCTTCACAAAATCTTGCATTTTCGACCACGCCAGCTCTTGGACTAATAGGTACAAAATTAATCTGATAATCAGTTATTAAAGTGCTAATAACAACAACAATATTGAATTAAATCTCGACTGGTTGTTTATGTTGTTGAAATCGATTCCAACGGCGTTCATAAATTGTGGGGTCTATTCGACAGTTCAAGTGATAATTTATCTCCATGTACTGTTTAATAACTTATGTACATAGCATAAAATGCGGGCGTTCCCGTTGATGTGAGACCGACAAGAAGAGAAATATTTGCCTCCAGGAACGTTCTTGAAGTGTTTCAATATCATCATGAATTAAAGAAAAAACGTCCTTCAAAAAAGCCACTAAAAAGAGGATAATAATAAAATTTTGAGGTCGCGCACCAATTTAATAAAATATGAAGTCGATTAAAAAGTGCCAATTAAATTAAATAATATCTACTTTTTAACCGACTTCATTTTTTATTAAATTGGCGCCGACCTCAACATTTTAGTTTTTCCTCTTTTTAGTGGCTTTTTTGAAGGAAGTTTTTTTTTTGTTAAAAAGTTTTTTTTTTTTACTTTTTAGTGGCTTTTTTGAAGGAAGTTTTTTTTTTGTTAAAAAGTTTTTTTTTTTTACTTTTTAGTGGCTTTTTTGAAGGAAGTTTTTTTTTTGTTAAAAAGTTTTTTTTTTTACTTTTTAGTGGCTTTTTTGAAGGAAGTTTTTTTTTTGTTAAAAAGTTTTTTTTTTTACTTTTTAGTGGCTTTTTTGAAGGAAGTTTTTTTTTTGTTAAAAAGTTTTTTTTTTTACTTTTTAGTGGCTTTTTTGAAGGAAGTTTTTTTTTTGTTAAAAAGTTTTTTATTTTTTATTTTTTAGTGGCTTTACAATACGTAGTTTGTACATTATTACCCGATATTTGATTAATAAACAGTAAATAACTAGAAAAAGAAAAACACTTATTTACTTTAACTAACTGTGTCACCAGTTATAATATTATACGTCACTATAACTTACGCTCTGTGTCAAAACTGACATTTACCTTAACGATATTACAGTCCGCTACTCACTTTTTATTAAAATCAGTCGAACTACTGAATCGATTTAAATAAAATTTATGTGGGACCATCCCGGAGGTATGCCCTATTAATTAAAACAATAATCATCAAAATCGGTTCACAAATACAGGAGAAATCGCTGAACATACATTCAATCATTCATACATACATAAAATATAGAAGCTCCCCCTTTTTTGAAGTCTGTTAAAAATAATTTAAAAAAAATTTGAAGTCGGTTAAAAATGAATTTAAAAAAAAGTCAAGAGGTGTCATGGGACACCGAACAGAAGCTATGCTTTTTACGTCAACACATGCGATGGGCTACGCAAGTCCAGTACAAAATATAAATACAATTTAATTGAAATAAGAATTAACATACTTATATGTCGCTTATATGTATTATTTAAAATAAATTATAATTTAAAAAAACTAAAAAACACGCTTTAATGAACTAAAAAGTAAAAAATAATTAATTTTATTGTAAAAAAGCGTGGGGTGCTTTGTATCATATTTTCATACTACCCCACGCTTTTTTACAATAAAATTAATTATTTTTTACTTTTTAGTTCATTAAAGCGTGTTTTTTAGTTTTTTTAAATTATAATTTATTTTTGCTTTTTAGTCCTGGAGATCCTGGTCAGGATAATGGGATAAACTTATAGAATTATTGTATTGTCATCGCTCCTTGATAAGTGTGCAAAGTTTCAGTTCAATCTGAAGTTTTTGCTTTTTTTTTTAGTCCTGGAGATCCTGGTCAGGATAATGGGACAAACTTATTGAATTATTGTATTGTCATCGGTCCTTGATAAGTGTGCAAAGTTTCAGTTCAATCTGAAGTTTTTTGCTTTTTTTTTTAGTCCTGGAGATCCTGGTCAGGATAATGGGACAAACTTATTGAATTATTGTATTGTCGTCGGTCCTTGATAAGTCGACAACGTTTAAACTAAATCTGACCGTTTCAAAGTTGGTCAAAATCAAGTTCAAAGAAGTCGGTTACAAACTGACAAGCAAACATACAAGTGAAGCTAATAAAAGCGTGTTAATTACTTGTATAGATACACACAGTACTAATGTTGCACAACACGTTATCTTTGTGTTGGTGCATATACGTGTACATAGGCCACTGCGCGTGCGCCAGTATATTACTTTCACAGCTGGCCAAGCGCAATACGTATAAAGTATATCTATATAGCTATATGAGTGTAGCTATAGATATACTTTTAACATGAGCATGTCGATGACGTGCGCGAACCCATAAGTTTTTCCCCTCTCAGAAATCGTCTAACGCGCTTCAAAAAATGATGAAAACTTCTACAAATCGAATATTCTTGTTTTCTCTACACTCAACAGCTCCCACTTATCGAGGTCAGAGATACAAAATTAAAGCTTTATATTGAATGTCCTGCACAGATAAGATGTAGATAAGGGACGCCCCCTTTGGTCGTTCGCCGTTGTTTGGTGACGATGTTACCGCCAATAGTGCAAGAGCACGGCAATGAAAGATGTGATCATCTCTACCGATAACTCATCCAGAGTGGGAAGATCTGGAGTGTAGGGAATGATTCACACTTTGAACAACACTATATGTATGTAAATATCGTCGACGGAACTTTTCCTGCTCCAAAGTTACAGTGGCGGCACATCCCTATATTATTAAACGAGCAAATCTTGTATATATGTACCTATGTACCTATAAAAATATTTTCTCGAAAACGGCCCTAACGATTTGAATGAAATTTACTGAAAAGGGGTTTTGGGGGGCAAAAAATCGATCTAGCTAAGTCTCATTCCTGGAAAAATTCGTTTTCTTATCGATTTTATTATTTTAAAAAACAGTTTTTTAACGTTATAAAAGAGTGTCGTATGGTGAGTAGGCTTTGGAAAAAACAAACTATTTTCATTATTTATGTCAAATTACTCTGACAGTCAATCTTTAACTTATTAAAATAATCAGTAATTATTTGAAAATATGTAGGTACATACGTTATGTAGTATGACGTATACTGACGTATAATAATATTATCTACTTATAGGTATGAAATTTTTTTTCTTAAAAACGACTAACGATTTTGATGAAATGGGAACTTTAAGTACTATTTTTTTTGAACTCATCCGAGCAAAGCTCGGTCATCCAGATATTTTAGATTAAATCAGTAGTAAAATATTAAAGGATTTTTGGAAAAAATTTTTTTGTTTGAAAAATTAAAAAAAAATATTTACTTGTAACGGGACATATCTGTCTATAATTTCGTTATAATTATTGTAATAATAATATTGTAATACGTGAATAACGTCTGTCTCATACTGGGGTGGCATTTTAGAAATATTAGATGAAACGGAAATAGTCGGAAGTACTTGACATGCGAAACAAAACACAGCATGAATAACTATATGTTACTGTCTCAGACGCGCAGTAAGTCAGGTGGTCGTGTGGAAAAGTATACGAATCTACCTAGCGACAGGTACAAACGCCAAGCCCAGGTTCGAATCCCGGATGCTTTCAATATACAGGGTGTCTCAAAATTGACACCCGTGCTTTTGGAGTTTGTTTCAGGGGGTTAACACAAATCGAAAATTAAGAGTAGTGTGTGTTTTATTTATTATAGACGCGTCGACAACTCAAGTCATTAGCGTCTTCAACACAATAAATACACATATTTGTGTATTAAAATCTGCCAGCCGGCATACACAAACCGACTGGTACGAGCTCGGGTCCCTGGGAGCACTAATTCCCAAAGAACATTGGAATGCAATTGCGATAACAACTACATCCCAATGTCCCCCCTGGGGGTACGAGTAGTGTGTGGCTATTTTGTGATGGAAAACCGTGTTTCCAAAATTTTCATCTGTCTGTACAAGCATCACGGCTGGACCGATTTTGATAAAACTTGGTACCCAAACTTTCTGTTATTTTTGACATTAATGTGAGCGAAACCTCACTAGGGGACACTTAATTGTACCTGCAGTCTGTAGACTCGTACTTTTTCGCACGACCACCTGGCTTACTGTGTCTGAGACATGCTGTTTTGTTTCACATGTCAACCACTTACGCGTTACATCTAATATTAATTCTAAAATGCCTTCCCAGGATGAGACATCAGACGTTATACGCGTCAAAAAATGTCTGCAATTTGTAAATAATATGTCCGCGAAAGTGTTAAGGCGCAGCAGGTTTCGTGATACGATGATAATCGAACGAGTCGCTGATGATATTTGGCACGATTCTATCATAAAATATATGGGACGACATGCGTACATGATAAAAGGAAGGAAGGGTGCTGAAGCCGACCTTGGCTAATCTCCACACCAAAATATAATGCCTATTGGAGAAATTGGTTCCATCACACGTTCAACCCGTATTGTACCGACATCATGTACCTCCTCGCACACACACTCCTATACAGTGTGTAAACGGTAGACGCGGACATAGGGAATACTCGTAGTGATGGGTGAATGCGAGATGTTTTTACAATCGAAACAATTGCAATCGTTCATAATAACAATCGAGTCCACAATCGACTCGGAGTGTGATTTTACAATCGAAATGTTCGATTGTTCAAGTCGATTATTTGCCAGCGAATGAGAATAATAATAATAATCGCGATTCAAGGTTATATGCTAGTCGACTGACGTTCCCACGACTCGTTGATTGTTCACTGTTCATACTGTTCAGTTGGTATACTATGTGATCTCTTCACTATTGAATTTGTATCGGGTATGCAGTATGCAGTACTGTATATGATTCACTCTCGGTGAACTATGAAACAACAACAATCGAGTCCAAGTAACAACCATCGAGAGTCATCGAGATATTTGAACAATTGAGACAATCGACTAAAACTTCTCGTATCGCGCATCACTAGGGAATAGTATACTGCATTACAAGCATTACTGCATTACAAGGGTCGAAACATAGCGTTTGCAGCCAGTGTTGCTTCTCATGATACTAACGCCCCCCCCTGGACGTTCAAGCCCCCCTAGGTGGGTGGTACCACTTTGGGAAACACTGTTTTAAACGAACATTTTAATTGATTTTACAAGATAAATGAAAGTGGATATACTACTTTCCATGACAATGAATAGAATTATTTGTGTTTAACGGTATTCACGCATCTGTCTGTACCCGTGATACAGACATAACCTACCCGTTTGTTTTAATATTGTTCATGAACTTTTACTATTTTCTGTAGCACTGCTGCCATCGGTGCGCTTGCAAGGCACATCGTGGTAAGTATAAACTAGGTACTACACTGTAAGAAATGAGAAGGCCGATTACATAGATTATCGATGGTCCATTTGTAGCCAGCGATTAATCTGGTAATAGGCACACAAAGAGACAATGGCGTCGAAAACAGGTATCGCCTGCACATCGCGTAGATTCCATAAAAACACATTGCGCATGCGTGGTTACTAATTTTACATTAATTTGTTTTGTATTCGTCCATTTTATATATGTAACTATACATTTTATTTTGTAATTTTTACACACTTTATTGGAATATTACACAAATTATGTAATTTTAATTTACTTTATGTAAAAATCACTAACTTTACAGTAAAAGTCCAAGTTTTTATGAAGTTTTCTGTGTAAAAATAAATAATAATGTAAAATCACTTAGAAAATCGAGCGAATTCTACCTTAACTTTCAAAGTATTTTTACATCCATTTTTTACAGTGTATAATATACTTGCTATTTCTAAGCGTCAGCGAAAAATTACAGCCTGTATACACACACACATACATTCATATCAATATAACGTACCTTATGCCTGCGTACTTACTATGTTTACACGGGATTCCCCGATTTTATAAGGTTGGAGACCTGTGTGACGTGTCCATGCCGAAACAGTTATTCATTCGAATACCCTTCAGTTTAAATCTGTTCCCCCCTCATCATATAATTGTTATTGAACAACGTTCTCTCTATTATGATTGCATTTTTGACGCTGGAAGTACAGATAAATAATTTTTGAAAAAGAGTTCTAGAAAACAACTTTTGACATTTTGATAATACAAAGAGACAAGGATCCACATTGATTTAGCGGGAACAGCGTTTAATAACATTTCATGCAAATAAAAAAAGTCAAGAGGTGTCATGAGACACCCGACAGAAGCTATGCTTTTTACGTCAACACATGCGATGGGCTACGCAAGTCCAGTACAAAATATAAATACAATTTAATTGAAATAAGAATTAACATACTTATATTATTTAAAAACACAATTTAAACAATACACATAATCAATTCAACTTAATTACTTGTATAACACACAGTACTAATCCAAGTGTGCAAGCTTTCACGGCCGGCATTGTTCCAAGTCTTCATGGTTTCCGGGCTTGTAGGCCGTGGTCCGGTGGTATTTCTACCTGACGTTTCGTCTACAACTGCGGTAGACATTCTCAAAGGCGATGTGGCAGTTGCACAGTTGACCAATGGCAGAGAGACGGACTACGACCGAACAGAGAACACACTGGCACTAGGTATAAAAGAAGGGAGAACACCAGTCACCGACACACTGACCTGTGAGCCGCCAAGGAGGACACTTCGACCGCTGCCACATCGCCTTTGAGAATGTCTACCGCAGTTGTAGACGAAACGTCAGATAGAAATACCACCGGACCACGGCCTACAAGCCCGGAAACCATGAAGACTTGGAACACAGTACTAATGTTGTACAACACGTTATCTTTGTGTTGGTGCATATGCGTGTACATAGGCCACTGCGCGTGCGCTAGTATATTACTTTCACAGCTGGCCAAGCGCAATACGTATAAAGTATACTATAGTTATGAGTGTAGCTATAGATATACTTTTAATACGAGCATGTCGGTGACGTGACGCGAACCCATAAGTTTTTCCCCTCCCAGAAATCGTCTAACGCGCCTATATAGAAGCATAACTTCAAAATTGAATTAATGATAATATAATATTTCAAACCTTAAATTACTACTGTAAATTTTAACAAATTCATGTTGTGACTTCTTCTTCGAACACATTTTTGTCGTTCGGAATAATTGATAATTCAATTACGCTGAAAACTTAATAGTAACCTTGCCTACATCGCATAATTGCTACATATTTTTATGAATGGTGTGTGTTTTTTTCTTAGAAAACAAAATGTAGACAAAACAAAAATGTAACTGTAAATTTCAGATAAAAATACACAGTTGTCAAAAACTACATCCGGGAAAAAATTCTATCAACTTTTTTTCCATTTCCTCAATTGATTCACAGCTTAGTTGTAGATTGTTTATTGTTGTCAGGTTAAAGATGAAGCTATTTGAATTTTCATACACATTTCCTGACGTTTTGAACTATTTTTTTGTGTAAATTGATACCTTGTATGCAACAACTATGTAGAAATGCATCTTCCTTAGTTATTTTAACTATAGTATTATCGGATTAAGTGCAATCTTTGATAAAATAAAAAAACAAGCCGTGAGGTGGGTCGTTTATTAGGACTAAAGTGCGACCCTTGAGGTCCACACGACGAACTTCTCAGTTTGATAAATATTTAATAATAATAATTAAATTAGATATTACACAGAAAAGTCATCATTTTAATCATTAAAACATAATTATTATTTATTTTTAACAATAATTTAAAAAAAACAGCTGAACCGATTTTTATAAAATTTATGTCGGATCAAAATGACGTTTTAACACGCCTCGATTGACACCCTTACGAAGTCAATATAATTTTTTATTCGCGAGATATTGTGTAAAATCTACTTTTTTGGAGTCTATTTGGTTAAGAAAAAAGAACGGCTGAACCGATTTTGAAAAAAATTTCATTCAGATCATATTTACGTTAATACGCGTCGATTGGCACCATAACGTAGTCGATATCATTTTTCATTCTCGAGATTTCGTCTTAGAAAGAAATGGACACATACGTACGTACGTACGTACACACACACAGCATCTTTTCAAAAATAGTTTAAAAATAGTGTAGTGACCTTAAAACATAAAAATTTGTTAAAAATTTTGATTTCGATTTTCGGATCCATTACAATAACTTCCAATGGGAAGTTAATAAGTATGTCTGTATCGCGGGTACAGACAGATGACGTGAACACCACACAAGTAATTAAAAAATAAAAATATTAAAAGTCTTCGGGATTCGAACCTGGGGTTGGCGTTTGCACCTGTCGGTATACACTTGTACTTTTCCACACGGACACCTGGCTCACTGTGTCTGAGATCTTAATATAGAGTTATTCATGCTGTGTTTTGTTTCGCATGTCAAGTCCTTTCGACTATTTCCGTTTCATCTAATATTTTTATAATGCCACCCCAGTATGAGACTAGACGTTATTCACGTCAAAAAAATACACTTAGAAAATTGGATGATGCCAGGTCATTTCCGACCGACCGGCCAGTTCCGACCACATATTTAGTGATCGATATTTTTAACCGACTTCAAAAAAGGAGGTGATTCTCAATTTGGTTGTATTTTTTTTTTATATTTGTTACCTCAGAACTCCGTTATTTATAAACCGATTTTGAAATCTTTTTTTTTATTTGAAAGGATATACTTTCAGATCTCCATAGAAATTTCATCAAAATCGGTTCAGTAGTTCGGCTGATTTTAATAAAAGTGAGTAACGGCGTGTGATTCCTTTAAGCTAAATGACACTAAAAAGTAAAAAATAAAAAACTTTTTAACAAAAAAAAACCTCCTTCAAAAAGCAACTGAAAAAAAGGAAAATAATGAAATTTCAGGTCTGCGCCAATTTAATAAAATATGAAGTCGGTTAAAAAGAAGATATTAATCACTATACTATACTTTTTAATAGACTTCACATTTTATTAAATTGGCGCAGACCTCAAAATTTCATTATTTTCCTTTTTTTAGTGGCTTTTTGAAGGAGGTTTTAATTTTAGATATTAATTATTGATTACAAATCTTTGTCATACACTATTTAGTATTTACATTTAGTGGCGGGCTATTGAGGGGCGGTTTGATCTGGACCTCCTTGGTAGGGAGGGGCCTCCTCCATGGCATATATTTATATTTGCATGCCATTTTGACTTCGAAAAAAAAACTAAATAAACGTCCCCAAAATTACAACAAACTTGTCAATGGTTTTTGTAAAATGTGCATTAATTTCTAAAATCATATATGAATTGTCGCCATTTTGTTTTCTATTTGTAGAGATTAATTTAGTTCGAGAAGACTATAATTAGTCTCTCTGGAGACATTCTTGTACAAAAGAATACGGGGAAAAATGTGCCTAAATGTTTCACAGATGCTCAAAAATAATATCGAAGTAATTTTGTCTCGTCTCAAATTCTCTCCAGGGTTCAATTTTTATTATAAAATATAAGAATCGTTCATGTGTATAAATAGTAGATTGCATTTCTAGTGTAATGTATTTGGTTCTGCAAATTGAAATATATGCTTAAAAGTTATAACAGTCGCCGTAACAACATATTAAAATTTGAACCTTGAACTAATAATATAAATTTCGTCAGATATACATGACACGTTTACGGTGATCTGCCACCCTTTTAATATACTGACCAATCGATTTTCAAATATTATAATGGCATTATTGGGTCACCGACAAGCTATACAAACAATTTCAACCTTGAAGCAATAATAATTGTGACCAATTTTTTGTTACATGTGGGGGCGGTCTGCATCTCTCCCATACCGCTATCTAGCAAAATCCCTTACTCAGGGCACTTTAATATGCCTCCCTCAACATCTTCACAAAAATAAGACCTTGAATAACACCAAAAATTGTCACTAGATCTCGGTCTGCAACGGTGGAAAGCCGCTGTCGTGCATTTGCCCAATAGTGTCGGCATTTGATCAGCAATCGGTTGATGGTCAATGTTTGTTGGGTTCATTTGCGCCTTGTCGAGCGTCTATAATCCACAATTCATTTGCGCTGTTAACTTCACATTTATAGCAGGCCGTGAGTATGTAATAGCGGGCCGATCAAAGCGAATAAACATAAATCACTATGGAAATTGTTTACTTATCACACTAGTGTGTTTTTGAAAACACTTTCAACACACTTGCCTGTTAACTGACCCATTCCATGCATACACTGTTAACTGACCCATTCCATATGCATACATACACGCATGTAAAGTAGCTATTTTATAGTGGGTATGGAAAAAAATAGGTAAATTAGTCGAAACGGTTTGAATTTCGTATAATGAGTAATGAGATTCGTTCTTTTATTGCGATTTAGTTATTTGTAAAGAAATTTACAGCTACTTAGATTACGTAAGAAATTGTTTGTCATGTTAAATGAGCTGAGCCAAAAGTTCTTTTTAATAATAATTAAAATAAGTAGCAAAGTGGACTTGCTTTAGATTTTTAAAAGGCATGTTCAACATTATTGTGTTGGGTCCGTATCTACTGAACTACAATTTACAAGTCCATGCAATAGTAAATTATACAGGGTGTTCCATAAAGAATGCGCCACCTTGTAATCCGAAACGAGCGACATTATGGTTTGAATGGTTTTGTAAGTAAAGTAAATTTTTAAGTTAATGAGGTTACATTTTTATCAGCAATGTCAGATCGAATGAATGAATGAATTGTAAATTATAGACGCTCGACAACAGATGTCAGATCGAGCATTAACATATATTGATATTTATAAATACGTTGATTTGACTGAAATGAGACATAATGATAAAAATATATGAGCACTGTGGTTGGAATAAAAACAAAAATAAAGATAGTTACTTCTTACCACAACAGTTTTATTGATGGATGTACATTTCGAAAGCTATGCTTTCATCTTCAGCAAACACTATAGTGTTTGCTGAACACTATAGTGTTTGCTGAAGAAGTAACTATCTTTATTTTTGAGACATAATGACATTACGGAAGTTGCAATTTTTTTCTCGTAGATCTCTGCACATACGACGGTTTCGGATTTAAACACCAGATGTCAACTACTGTGCTTTTAATTAAGAATATAAAAATTTAACTAATGACGCCGGCAATAGGTTGAACACGCCTATAAACTAGTACATACGTACTGTTATTATTACGAAGGAAGAGTAACGGAATGTCGGTACTACAGTTTGCTGTTTTTTTGCATATTCTGTATAAAAGTAGAATGTACACAGTAATAATGATGGACTATCACATAATACACACGTTACATATACTTAGTTTTTTACACATTGAAAGTACATGACGTATAAGAGTATACAGTGCGTCTCTCACGGCGAGGTATACACATGATATACGTATAAAATTTTAACATTGAATCCTCATAAGAACAACCTTAAGGTACATGCAGTATGGAGCTGGGATTCTAGATGGTAGCGTAGATCATAGCAGGGCTTGCTTAAATTAATGCATTGTTATATTATATGCGACCGTACACAACGAAGCAGTGAGTGTAGCAGGTATAAGCGCTGTTACAAGAGCTGCTATAGACAAGAATGTATCTCACCATCCTTTCAGCGCGCTGACTACTACAATCAACGTGTGACAACTGTCAAATGGCCATTACAAGTTTCGCAATGGATGTAACTAGTTTAATAAGTGAAATTTTGCCAGTTTTTATTTAATTTGTTTCGAGTTTTTTCTAAGACGAATTTAAAAGTGTTAGGTTCCATATGTAAATATTCAAAAAACCGGTTTGGGTAAAATTTTAATTCTTGGTATAAATGATGAAATTCGCCAGGTGTAGATCGTTTTCTATTAATAGGGTGGACATGATAGCTCCTACTCAAATTTGTATTCAAAATATACCAGTTTGTAGCAGAAGAACACAAATATTCGTCTTCGCTATCTGACATTTCAAACGCGATTTAAGCTTGTATCAATGCTAGTATCAAAGCTTCGTTGTGCAAACCTATAAGCGCTTATAATTTCAGCCACCATCTACCATACATGCTACCATCTAGAATCCCAGCTGCGTACTGCACGTATACCTTTAGTTCTTGGCGACTAATAGTTTCTAAAGAAAAAGAGGATGCAGGGGATATAGCACTTTTAGTACGTTACTCCCGACACTGCATACAACATTTGAACTAATTTAAATATAAATTATTTTTTATTTCTGGTATTTGGTAAAATTTCGTATTTGACAGCCTGTGTTCTATTTTAAAATAAACACAGTAATGTATTGTTGTCAGAAATGTTATTAGGTACGTAAATAAACCATTAATAAATTAATGTAATCATGGCTTATTCTGATCCATTAATTTTGTCCCAATGCTAAATTCCCTATGTATACCCCGCCGTGAGACGCACTGTATAAGTATAACATATTTTACTATTAGAATAGCATTAAATATGTTAGAGTAGAGGCAAAAGTGTAGCTTCTTCTGTTTTAGAGTTCTTCAAGTAAGAGTCGGGACACTGGCCACCCTTGAAAACGAAAATCTAGTATGGCGGTATTAAGGGAAATTTCTTTACCGACGAGTGTAAAGTTTGCCACACGAATGACTAACGAGGCAGGCGAAAACGTGGAGTTGGGTTGACTGTTAATTTATGTGACACCGTTAATGAAAAATTATTTCCAAATGATTTTAAGCCCGACTTCGCTTCGCATGGGGAGAGATTCTCGCGGCGGGGGGAGATAATAAATCATACTTCGCTTCGCAGTGGGAGAATTTCTCGTGAGCTGGGATAATAAATTATCAATATACTGAATGAATTGTAAATTATAGACGCTCGACCAAACAATATACTAATATACGTGGGCGGAACCACGGGCAGAGCCGCTAGATAATAAAAACTGGTAAACTGTTAGACTTAGAGTCAACCGACAAACAGTTGATTCTAGTCTGTGATTGTGTTGTTCGAATCTGTTTTTATACTCATAACTTGTTAGTCTGTAATCTGTATATTGTTACATAACAATAGAGGATGGGACTCATGAGCGCATAAATTTCCTTTCTATTGTTCTGATGATTTCTGCATTGTAATTGAGAAGTAGGTACCGATATTTTATTAGTCAATTGCATTCAATTATTTTTATTATAAAAGAATCAAATACGCAAAAAAGTGCAGTGCTCAATATTGTAAAAACGGGCACTGTGTGCGCAGACGCAGAAATACATTTAAACTGGATGTTTTAAAACTGATTACTTTTTGATGTGAAAATTTCTTTTTTGCTGGAATTTTAAACATAGAGTTATACCGCTACACAAATGACGTGACCAACATTCAGTTTGCGATTGGTTGACAGATCTACTGTGTCACACCAATTAATCTGTGAAATTGAAAGCAAACCATGAGGAAGATAATTTATATACCTGCATCACTTTCTATAGATATAGAAGTGTGACTGTCTTCTACGTCATCATATGGCGGTTTATGCTCAGTGTTTAAAAAATATATAACACTAGCGGCCTGGTCCGACTTCGCCCGGGTGCTATGAATTTATAATTTATTAATACATTACTCACTCGCTTCGCTCGTTCGCTCGAATTTATAATTAATTATAACATTACCACTCACTTTGCTCGTTCGCTCGAATTTATAATTAATTATAACCGTTCTCACTCGCTTCGCTCGTTCGCTCGAATTTATAATTAATCAATAGTTTTCGCAGCGTACGCCAAATGATGACTTTTATAGGCAAATTTTTGATACCTTGGGTTACATTATTGTAATTTTCGTAGGGATCTCTAATTTTTTTGAAAATAAAATACAGCCCACGTTACTCTCTGATAATGTAGCTTTCTATAGGTGAAAGAATTTTTAAAATCAGTTAAGTAGTTTTTGAGTTTATCCATTACAAACAAACAAACAAACATACAAAAAATCAAATTAATAAGATTTATACGGCTGAATTGCAATTGAAAAGCAGCCAATTATATAATTGATTCGAAACATATTGGAAAAAATCATTTTACCAACCATAGTCACAGTTAGGATTCACTTTCATGATGAGCTCTCGCTAGTATGAAGATTCACTTCTACAACTTAGCTATAATGAATTAACACTCGCATGTAGTGAAAATCTATTGATTCCGAAGCATATAAGGAAAATATTAGTTTGGTAATCATGTCACGGTTGAGTACTGTAAGCTCATTCCGCCGCGAAAGTGGAAAGGTTCAGGTTAGAATCCTGACTGTGACTATGGCTGGTAAAATGATTTTTTCCAATATGTTTCGAATCAATTATATAATTGGCTGCTTTCCAATGAAAAATTTACAAAAAATCAAATCTTTTCTCTTTATAATACTTATTAAGTTCAGATATTTCTTTAATTCTTGTTTGCAATTAAGAGGAAGGATACCTATATAAGAACGAAAAAATCGGTTTACAGTATTTGTATGTTTGAGGAAAAATATGAACTGGCCAAATTATCAAATTTTGATACGTGGGACGATCTTATTCATACTGTCAGTGTTATACTGTGATAAGCATATTATCAATGCCACCCTGTATTATTGTATAAATCTTCAATGATAGGCAATAAACATTATAAAATTTTAATTAATTGTTATGAAGTCTCATATTATGGTATGTTTATAATAAAATTTTAATTAGATTTTATACGATAGCTAATTTATATCATGTTTTATGTTTGCATTTGATTGTTGGGATAACCAATATAATTTATATGTCAGAAAATGGACAAAAAAGTGCAAATTCAAGTCACCTTTGGATAATAATAAATAGCTCAGAACAGATATAGCTATATAGAAACAGCATATCACGTCACTTGTGAGGTTACAACTTTACACTAAAGTACGACCTGTCATATACATTATGATCATTCGTTGCTTGTATTCCACGTGTTAATTACTTTTATTTATTTATTGTAGACATTTATTGTAGACATCTAAGGTCATTAGCGTCTTTCAAATACACTAAATAACATCACAAAACATCCATGAGCGCAGGTGGGATTCAAACCCACGGCTAGTCCAGTCTAGAGGTTGCGGCGCCAAGCATGCTAACCACTAGGCTATACTGCCCCCTTTAATTACTTTTTATGTCGTGTTGTTTGCCTGGCTGTTACAATAAAGGTTCCAAAGCGCTTATGGAAAATCAAAGTGTATCTTTTCGTCAGTAAGTAAAAATATTTTATTATATTTTCAGTGTGACTTATTGACTATTATTCCCCGCACGTCTCGGCTGGCTTCAGTTGTACATTCCTACAAGCTGCGATATGCCACTTCTATAGTTATCTTTGTTCTGAGGTAAAGAGGAAAAGTTTGTAAGTTTGTTAGTGGCAGGTAATGTCAGGAACTACTAACCCGATTTGAAAAGTTTTTCACTGTTTACTTATTCCCGGGTGGCATAGATTATACATGGTGTCCCAGACATGACTCCCTATATAAGTCTGTATCTCGATTATGGTTTAGCGTCATATTGTAGAGAATTTCATCCTTTTTACGACTACATATAGGGTTTGATAGGGTTAATTTCCAAAAGAATCGAGATACAGGCCTGGGAAGTTATGTCTGGGACACTTTATATATTATTACTATCAATTGTATTTTCAATTTAATATTAAAAAACGGTCAAGTGCGAGTCGAACTCGCGTGGAGAGGGTTCCGTACTATTCCGTTTCCCGTGGGAATTTAAAGACTTAGGATTTTCGTTTAGGTTTTTCTGTCAACTATGAGTGAGGCCCCTATATTGCCTATTTTCAAAAAGTTTAGGCTCAGTAGTTTTAGAGATAAAGGGGGGAATGCTCCATTTTCGTATATTTTCTTAAATATCTTTTAAACTATGCATTTTAAAATTATAAAAAAAATATATTTGTATTTCTCCCTTTCATTTGTTACGTCACATGATGCACTTGAAACATTTTTTTTTTAATTTTCCAATTTGCCTCCCAAAATCAGAATTCGTTTATTTACGTGATTGGGTCACCTAACACTATATATGTATCAAATTTCAACTTTTTTCGTCCAGTAAATTCGGAGAAAATAAGCTGTGGCAGACGGACAGACAGACAGACAGACAGACAGACACGATACTGATCTAATAAAGGTTCCGTTTTTTCATCGGATGTGTACTCAACCCTAAAAATAATACATTGAAAATACTAGACCCAAATAGCTCTAGTTATATGGTGGCCTAAAAGAAAACTTCGAAAGTAATTTGATTATTGAATCAAGTGGGTATACTCTTTCGGGAATCGCGCGTCTAAAAAATCATTCTTGAGAAATAGAAATGTTTAAAAAATTTAAAATATAGTCTCAGCGACGTTATTACCTTTGCGATGGAACACAATCAATCAAAAAAGAAAGTTTATTATAAACATTACCAACGGATGTCTAATGTTTTATACACATGACCAAACGATCTATTATGTAAAAAAATATCATCTATTACTTATTAGATATCTGTGACCTAACGGCGAAAGCGTCTATGACGAATTTGTTGGTATTTTATAAAATCACATGTCCGTAAAATATAATAAATAAAATAATTGTAATTTTATTTTTTTATATTTTAAATTGTTATCCCATACCTATATTTTTTCATTACCTCTATATATATTAAAAAATATTAAAAGCCTTCGGGAATCGAACCTGGGCCTGGCGTTTGTACCTGTCGGTAGACTCGAACTTTTCCGCACAGCCAACTGGTTTAAGGTCGATTTATATTATCCGGTCAGGCACGGTGTGGGAACGTAGCGTTTCCAGCAAGACAAATATTTTTACATGCATTTTAAATACGAATATTTATATACTTAGCGGATCCCGTCCGTTCAGACACGTATCAATACTCGTATTTGAAAATGCATGTAAAAATGTTTGTCTTGCCGGAAACGCTACGTTCCCGCGCCATGTCTGACCGGATAATATAAATCGAGCTTTACTGCACTGTAAAAAATGGATGTAATAATACTTTGAAAGTTAAGGTAGAATTCGCTCGACTTTCTAAGTGATTTTACATTATTATTTATTTTTACACAGAAAACTTCATATAACTTGGACTTTTACTGTAAAGTTAAACAGATTTGTGATTTTTACTTAAAGTAAATTAAAATTACATAATTTGTGTAATATTCCAATAAAGTGTGTAAAAATTACAAAATAAAATGTATAGTTACATATATAAAATGGATGAATACAAAACAAATTAATGTAAAATTAGTAACCACGCATGCGCAATGTGTTTTTATGGAATCTACGCGACGGCATTGTCTCTTTGTGTGCCTATTACCAGATTAATCGTTGGCTACAAATGGACCATCGATAATCTATGTAATCGGCCTTCTCATTTCTTACTGCAGTGTGTCTGAGACCTTAACACAATATGTCAACCGTTTCCGACTATTTCCGTTTCATCTAATATTTATAAAATGCCACCCCAGTATGAGATTTATTTTTATTTTTATTTATTGTGGATTATAGACGCGTCGACAAAAAAACTAAATTACATCACAAAACATCCATGAGCAGAGGTGGGATTCGAACCCACGACAGTCTGATTCAGAGGCCGCGACGCTACCAACTGAGCCATACTGTCCTCTAGCCCAAGTATGAGACATTATAGACGTTTTCACGTCAAAAAATGAGTATATACGTCGTTTTGTTTTTCGACCACTGATAATATCTTATTCTTGTATTATTTCTTTATTCACCAACTGAGAAGATGTATGCGTTATGAAAGTGAAAACCAGTCATTACAAAAATCTAAATAATACACTGTAGGCACATCCGTCCTTCCCTTTTTAATGGAATTATCATTATTATCGTTTAACCTTTCACATCGTCTTCTTTTCTTTGTATATATACTGAAATTTTTCTATTAACAATAATATTATTTTGCATGTTCATCAATGTTATTCAGACAATAAAAATAATTTGTTAAAAATTAGAAGGCACTTGTAAGATGGCTAGATAATATGTTTGTTGTCTGTTGTCATATGGTTAAAAAAAGAGAGTGTGAGCTTATGCTTATTAAGACCACACGTTAGAAGTGAAATTCTCTTACTCACTCCCCGGCAGGTCCGGATTTCTGCCTAGGCACCGGCCTAGGGGCCCCGCCGCCGAGGGCAGCCAGAGTGGAGAGAAAAAGCCCAAACATTTTCTAAGATAGCCCAACTGGCGACTTATCGTTCCATCTACTTTATATTGTAACTAGCGGTCCCGTCCGGCTTCGCCCGGGTGCTAAGAAAGTTCGGGTGCAATACACTACTCACTCGCTTCGCTCGTTCGCTATATATATAAACCTTCGAGGACAGTATGGCTCAGTTGGTAGCGTCGCGTCCTCTGAATCAGACTGTCGTGGGTTCGAATCCCACCTCTGTTCATGGATGTTTTGTGATGTTATTTAGTTTTTAAGTGATATATTATAATATTTGTTGTATTTAAGACGCTAATGACCTAAGTTGTCGACGCGTCTATAATCCACAATAAATAAAAATATAAACCTTCTGCAGTGAAAGATTATCTACCTGATGGTGAAAACCGCATCAAAATCCGTTGCGTGGTTTTGGAATTACATTACTCACTCGCTTCGCTCGTTCGCTATATATATATAAACCTTCCGTGAAAAATTATCTAACTGATGGTGAAAACCGCATCAAAATCCGTTGCGTGGTTTAGGAGGAGTTAGCGGTTAAACAGACAGACAGACGCGGAAAGCGACTTCATTTTATACTATGTAAAGAAGATGTCGAAATGTAAAAAAATCTAGATTTTATACGAAATCTCGCCCAAAAAACGTTATCAATTTCGTTGAGGTGTCTATCATAGCATGTTAACGTCACTATGCTCCGACATAAATTTCATAAAAATCGGTCCAGCCGTTTTTTATTTATTGTTAAAAATAAATAATAATTGTTTTAATGATTAAAATGATTACTTTTCTGTGTAATTTATAATTTAATTATTAATATTCTATACTCATCAAACTGGGAAGTTCGTCGTGTGGACCTCAAGGGTCGCACTTGTATAGAGTCCCAATTAAAAGTAACTTTAGTCCTAATAAACGACCCGCCTCACGGCTTGTTTTTAACTTAAATAAATATCCAACTCTTGCACGGGTGAAACTAGTACGAATGAATGATTTTGAAGTTTAAAAAATGTTCACATAAAAATGTAAAAATTCCACAAGTTGAGATTGAGTTTTAAATTGGCATTATATTACGTTGCGTTACAGTTTAGCAGTTTACCTGTTAAAACTAATGTGTTTTTAATTATTTTCCATTTGTAATTTAAATTTTTAACAGTCCGGATGTCTACTATTTTGACTGCCCTGTTCTATACTTTACAGTTTCTACATAAAAGTATGTGTACAGTGAATTTCACTTAAGGCGCAACGTAGGCGAGTTTTGCTTACGTGTTTTTTATGGAAAACATTAATGCAACATCCAAAAACATATATCACTAACAATGAGCCTGTAAACTTCATTTTTTATGATTATATGCAAAACTTACAAAATATTATAATATTATTAGTGTATTTGCCATATGGCACATACACTATTGGCGTCGGTCGGATGGCGGGACCTAGGGGTCGGACCAAAATTTCTCGAAGTTTCATAGCCTCCTGAACAGTTTGGCACCATTTTTGAAAATGTATATATATATGTATATACAGTGTGTCCACAGACTCATCCTCAACATGGGGATCTCCGTTGTTATGGGAGATAGAGATTTGGTTAAATGAGACAAAATGTGCAGAATCTCCAGTACTACTACCCTGCGTAGTCAAACTTTCCATATTTTGCTTGGTTCGCGACCGACAGTTGAAAAACGAGATTTACCCATTTTCGTTTTTTGTTTATAACTCGCTTATTAAGTAAGTTAGAAAAAAAATATTTTCACTTTCTTAAGACCCTTTTTTATGAAGATTTCAAATCTCTTTTCATATTTTTAGTTACTTTTATAGTTTTGGAGATACGTGTATTAACTTTGTTTTTTTAAATACACGTCGAAGATGGCCATGACACCATTCGAAAGAGATTTTTTTTCTCTTTAATTTGATATGAGGGTTGATGGATTTATTTTCAAAAATAGCGGAGTTATACGTAAAACACTGATTTTTAATAGTAGGCTATGCTAAATTAATTGATAAAACAACAGAAGGCTTAGCAAACAGTTGAAATTCGCGTTGGCTTAGTAAACGGCTGTTTTGTTTTAGCTGTCAAAGTGTAGTTTGTTGCTAATTTGCCAGTTTATTAAGTGATTTATTAAATTTACTTTTGTTATCATGGATCCATATTGTAACAATGAAAAATAAGCGATTTTCAACAATTGATCGTAAAACAGTAGTTTTGGCTTCTTCACTTATTCGCGTTGACTTAGTAATCGGCTTTTTAAATGATCCATAGTTTATTAAATTTACTCGTAAGTTTCTGTAAATAGACGAATGAGGTTGTCTTCGGTCTGGATACTGATCGAAGTACATTTCTGCAGCTCTGGTCGAATTTTTGTGACATAGAATGTAACAAGATAACATATCAAATTTTTCATTGTTACAAAATGGTTCTATGATAACAAAAGTAAATTTAATAAATCACTTAGTAAAACTGGCAAATTAGCAACAAACTACACTTTGACAGCTAGAACAAAAAAGCCGTTTACTAAGCCAACGCGAATTTCAACTGTTTGCTAAGCCTTCTGTTGTTTTATCAATTAATTTAGCATAGCCTACTATTAAAAATCAGTGTTTTACGTATAACTCTGTTATTTTTGAAAATAAATCCATCAACCCTCATATCAAATTAAAGAGAAAAAAAATCTCTTTCGAATGGTGTCATGGCCATCTTTGACGTGTATTTAAAAAAACAAAGTTAATACACGTATCTCTAAAACTATAAAAGTAAATAAAAATATGAAAAGAGATTTGAAATCTTCATAAAAAAGGGCCTTAAGAAAGTGAAAATAGTTTTTTTCTAACTTACTTAATAAGCGAGTTATAAACAAAAAACGAAAATGGGTAAATCTCGTTTTTCAACTGTCGGTCGCGAACCAAGCAAAATATGGAAAGTTTGACTACACAGGGTATTAGTACTGGAGATTCTGCACATTTTGTCTCATTTAACCAAATCTCTATCTCCCATAACAACGGAGATCCCCATGTTGAGGATGAGTCTGTGGACACACTGTATATAAATTTATATATATATATGTGTGTTCGCGGCATAACTCTCGAAAGACTTAATTGATTTGAACGAAATTTGGTAGACACGTTGGCATCCATCACCGCACGGAACCTATTTAAAATGGGCCCAATCGGACCATTTTAAGGGTAGTTTTTAGGGGTTGAAAAAAGTTTTTGGGCCCAAAAATACCGAAAAAAATCTCAGAATTGTTTCAAAATTGGAATTTAACCCTTTAGTAGAGATTAAAATATGTAGCTAAAATTTTAACAAAATCGGTACGACAGGACCGGACTTACAAATTTTATGAAAACACTAGTTTACGGATAGTGATTTATTTGCTGACGGGTGTATTTAATTTGGTACAGAGGTTGCATTGATAATAATATTGAAATTAGGAAAAAAAAATATTATTTTAAGGGATGTATTAAGGAGTTAAATTTTTCATTTTGTCCAAAAACAAACTTAAGTTCACATAATAAAGCCACAAGGCCTGTATTAGCAAATACACTATATTGTCGGCAGGGTTTTGGCACTGCGACCCGAGTTTTTTTATTATTATAATACGTAATAATAAAAACGTAATTCTTGAAACGATGCACTCCTTGTTAGACAGTAAACGTGGCTGATGACGACTAGAGCCGAGTATACACGATTCAGCGTCACCAATCCGAGCGTGACGGTTCAGAAAAAACGCAAAGTGCGCCTAAAGAAGTTTTCACTTCAAAAAATTTGCTGTAAATAATTTTTTTTAATTAAAATATTGATAATGATGCATATTTAAGTTGATTTTCTCTATGCATTAATGTTTTCCATAACTACCAAGTAAACATAGCTCGTCTGTGTTGCGTCTTAAGTGAAATTCACTGTATATATTATGTGAATATTCAATGTGCTACAGTAAGTCAGAGATATTTAGGGTAAATGCGGGAAAGATGTCGCGGTAGGAGAGTCGCCGCATAGCTATTAACTTACCTATTTACGAACATACGTACTTGTAGCACCATCCATTAATGGTAAATAGGTAAGTTAATAGCCATGCGGCGTTTCTCCTACCGCGGCATCTCTCCCGAATTTACCCTATGGTATATAGAAAAAAATGTAATAGCCCGAGCTCTGACCGTACAAAAGTCTACTGGACAACACTACTGAAATTTTATTATTGAATTCAACAGATAATGTGATGAAAAACATCAAATCGGTAACAGACTAATCCAATTTTTTTTTGAAGTGATAATCGCCTTAGGCGCGTTAGGCACTCTTTGCTTGGATAGTGAAATAAAGTGAACCGTTCGCGTTCGCATTCGCAACCCGACGGTGAGATTCGCTGAATCGGGGTTACTCGGCTCAAACACGAACACGTATTTGCAGTGTGCTGTTAATACACGTCCGGGTACTGACTGGTCACTCTCTTACAACTGTGCCCGGCTAACATACTTATATCATAAAAACGGGACGCTATACAGTTACACCGATAGCTAAGTAAACAGCGTCTTTACGTTGTATGCATAGGAATCTCGGTTCGAAATTTTTGACGTATTTTTTTTCTAAATTCTACATGATATTTATTTATATATTTTTAATTTTTTTGTTATATTCTTTCTTTGACAATAATTATATTTTTTTTGAAACCAAGGTGGAATTAATCAAAAATATAATTTTAGTATTTTAGTAATGAATTTTTTTTAGTTCATAAATGCACTATAATAGATGACACCAAAAATTAGAAAATCTGAAGTTTTCACTTCTGTCGTGTGGTCATAAGCACACATTCATTTTTTTATCATTTTTTGCTGTCAGTGTCTCGAATACGGCTCACATTACTTGATGAAATTTATACAGATTATGGAAAAGTATCAATTATTTACAATTATCATCGTCTACCTTGCACATTTTTTTGCATATCTGGCAGACCTCATATTGAACCTTTTCTCAATTGGGCAGAGGTCTGCCAGGTATGCAAAAAAAATTTCAAGGCAGACAATGATAAGTGGAAATATTTCACTATAATCTGTACAAATTTCATTAAGTAGTGTTGAACCTTATTCGAGATACTGACAACAAAAAATGATAAAAAAAGTGTATGTGTGCTTATGACCACACGACAGAAGTGAAAACTTGATTATATGAAAAACATACATAATATTATTATTATTATAATACGTAATAATAAAAACGTAATTTTTAAAACGATGCACTCCTTGCTAGACAGTAAACGTGGTCACCGACCCGAGCGCGCTTGATGTCGAGTGGAGCCGAGTAAACCCGATTCAGCGTCACCAACCCGAGCGTGACGGTTCACTTTCGTTCACTATTCAGAAAGAACGCAAAGTGCGCCTAAAGAAGTTTTTACTTATTGAAACCGATTTGATGTTTTCATCATAATATTATCTGTTAAATTCAAAAATAAAATTTTAGTATTGTTGTTCAGTGGGACTCTTGTACGGTCAGAGCTTGAACTATAATACTTGTATTTGAAAATTTACCAATGGCATACGAACTGTGTACAACAGTACATTGAAACATTAGTATGTCTCGTCTCTTTAAAGATCCATCTTTATATAAAAACTTTATAACACTGCTTCAGCCACTCACTGACAAATTCGTATTGTTTTAAAATATTTAGTTTCTTTCTTTCTCAAAAAATACACAAAACTGAAAAAATATTTCAGATAAGTAAAATAAGAAATGTTGATTGAATAAGCAGCCAATTATATAATTGATACCAGCAATATCGGAAAAAATAATTGTAATGTACACTGTTTTAGTTATTAACTGACCTATTATGTAATTATAAAAAGATTATTTTTGTAGTACTGAAATTGTGAACAGTAATTTAATATTCGTCTAATAAAGAACAATACTTATTTAGTTAAAACTGTTTCTTTATTTCCTAAGAATATTACAATAATTTTACCAACCATAGTCACAGTCAGGAATTTAACCTAAACCTTTCCACTTTCGCGGCGGAATGAACTTACAGTAGGTACTCAACCGTGACATGATTATTAAACTAACATTCTCCTTATATGCTTCGGAATCAATTGATTTCCACTACATGCGAGTGTTATTTAATTATAGCTAAGTTGTAGATGTGAATCTATTAATTTAAGTAATTTTGATTTTTTTTGTAGATGACTCAATCCAAAGCAGACCTTCAGTTCCGAAAATTTTGTGTTGGTAAGTTATGCAAATATTTGTCTTTGGTACCAAATTTTATTATATTTGTGTTGTATTTTAAAAATTTCGAATATTTTTAATTGTTTGCAAAAATATTAGTTATGCTAAAATTTACCATCAAGTCAATGCAAATAAATAAATATCTTATAATATAGGTGATAGATTGATCATGAAAAATATATTAACATTTTAATAAACATATGTTTTCTCGTCAAAATGGATATTAAAAAAATTCACAAGAAAACGAAATTCTGTTACTATTTTTTTAGTATTTAATATTTATTACCTAACTGAAATTTCGAGAACTTTCACCAGCTCCCAGGCTAGAACACGGGAACTGGTTTGTAAATAATAAATAAATAAAAGTTTTTTTACAAATAAATTTACAATTATGTACAAATAAAAATGTGTTGCAGGGCTTCATAATTTGTCAGCTGCTTAAAAAAATAATAATAACAAAAATTTAAACTGCAGATAACTTTTTTTAAATTTTGGAAAAAAAGTTCTGAAATAAATCTACATGTTAAAAACAAAAAATACTTATTGCAGAATGCAAGCAGAACACACCTATCTTCAGTTGTTTAAATCGTACGCATGGAATATACCTCTAATTAAAAAGCTTTTTATGATACACATTTTTTTAAACGTTCCTCAACAAAAAAACAAATAGTTGACATAATTAAATATGGTATTTTAAATAGTCTAAACTATGTAGATAGTTGGATAATTAAAAAAATGAAATAACATTCTTCTTGATTTTTTAGAAGCGGTTTTTTAAGATGACTTATGTTGATTTAATGGCCTAAGATTTTTTTTATAATTATAATATGATTATGATATCAGTTTTCAAATAGTGGCCTCTTAATTTTTATGTGTAATCATAAAAACCAAATTAATTAAAAGTTTTGAGAAATTATTTTTAATTGAAATCGTTCAGTTTTGTGACAACTAAAGAAAGAACGAAAAAACTATAACATTTATAAAGTACTAACGGCCTGGTCCAGGCTTCGCCCGGGTGCTATGAATTTATGATTTATTAATACATCACTTGCTCGCTCGCACCAGTTATTATAGCCTACGTCCTAAAGCAGTTTCAATTATGCATAGAAACCTTCTTCGTGAATCAATCTATGTAATCGTAAAAACCCGAGCAAAATCCATTCAGTAGATATTGTTACGGATCACCCTGTATATAAACCTCAGGTAGAGAAATCAAGAAGCGGTGTCTGCTTGCTGAACAACGAGTGACTGCAGGAATGTTCTAGAGAACGCGAGAAGCATGACTGAGCTCCAGCCACACAGCGTACGAGTGAGTTAGTCAGTCAGTGTAGTGTCGAATACACAGTCAATGGTGAGTCGTGCAACCAAGCGGATCAGTGATATAAATATTAGTCAATCAACGGTCGAATCAGTCAGTACAGTGATATAAATAGTGGTGTGGATATAAATAAATATTACTGAAGTAACTGAGTAAATGACCGACATAAATAAACATTAGAAATAAATCTGATATAAATACAGTGATATAAATTCACCTGATAAAATAAATATTAGTGTAGTCAATTGTATATAGTTAAGTGTTAATTACTTGTGTTGATTGTTAGAACTGACTTTTGGTTGTAGTATTTATTATTGTTGTGTTTTTTAATTATTGTAAATAAATATTGTAAATAAATATTTATTCCGCCAGCTCAGAAAACAGTTTTGTAACAATATGAAGAAATCGGTCTTCTGAGATCACTCTTGATTTTCACCCGGGCGAAGCCGGGTCGGCCAGATTCAATTATACATCTAAACCTTCCTCGTGAAACAATCTATCTAATCGCGAAAACCGGATAAAAATCCGTTCAATAGACGACTGCGGACAGTTTTTACTACGCGGTGTTTGTCAGTTTCTGATTTATGAGTTGCATAAAACATGTATTAAGATTTAAGAGCTGGGCACAAGAAAATGATTACCTTCCTCTGAAGCACTTGCAATAATTGCGTCATCTTCGCTATTCATTTTGTTTAATGATTGGTGTTATTCGTTTAACATTGGGGAGGACAGTGTGGTCCAGTGGTTAGCGTCGCAGCCTCTGGATCAGACTGTCGTGGGTCCGAATCCCGCCTCCGCTCATGGATGTTTTGTGATGTCATTTAGTTTTAAGTGTGTTGTTATTTAATGTAATCAAGACACTATAATGATCTAAGTTGTCGACGCGTTTATACCTAATCTCTACATAGTATAAATTGAAGTCGCTTTTCGCGTCTGTCTGCCTGTTTAACCGCTAACTCCTCCTAAACCACGCAACGGATTTTGATGCGGTTTTCACTATCAGTTAGATAATTTTTCACGGAAGATTTATATATATAGCATAATCAATAAATAATAATAATTAATTAATTAAATTCGTAACCCGACCGTATAAGAATTCGCAACATACTTATATCATAAAAACGACCGTGCATAACTGTTCCACTCGTAGCGTAGAGGTAACGTCGCAGCACCCTATGCACAGGGACTCGGGTTCGGAAACTGATGGCATCGTAGAATTTTTGGCTTTTTATTTCTAAATTCTACATGATATTTATTTATATATTTTTTTATTTTTGTTATATTTTTTCTTTGACAATAATTATAATTTTTTTGAAACTAAAAATTATATATATAAAAGCGAACGAGCGAAGCGAATGAGTAATGTATTTATAATGTTCAAGCGAACGAGCGAAGCGAGTGAGTAGTGTATTGCACCCGGGCTTTCTTGGCACCCGGGCGAAGCCGGACGGGGCCGCTAGTTTACAATAAAATAAAAAATTAACATTGGGTGTACTATAAGCTTGGTCAACGCTGGTCAATAGAATTCTGTCGTGTGGATATTGGACATATTCAAATGATCATACACATAAGTATATGCCCAGCAGCCCAACCATGTCCAATATTGGTTCCCTTAGGGGAAACATTAGGATGTAGTTTGCATTCCAATGTTTTGTGGGAATTAGCGCTCCCAGGGACCCGAGCTCGTACCAGTCGGTTTGTGTATGTCGACTGGCGGATTCTAATACACAAATGGATTATTTGTTGTGTTGAAGACGCTAATGACCTGAGTTGTCGACGCGTCTATAATCTAATAAATAAATTCAATATTGGTCGCCAATACATTCGCCAACATTGGCATACGTTGGCCATGTCGTCTAGAACTGGCTTAATTGTAATTGTGTTTTAAAAACCACCAACAGCTAAGGTTATTTGGGCCTAGCACCAATTCATATTTTCAATTCAATATTTTTTTTAATAATAAATTGAAAATCCAATTGACACTTTTACCAGCTCTTGGGCTAGAACCTGGGAACTGGGGACTTGTAATCGTCGACTGTTCCGTTAATGTAAACATAGTAGCAACCCCAATTTCTGTGCACAGATGAAGAAGACATATGTCTATGTGCTGCAGTGTATTTATTTATGCACCCCATGATAACGCTCCGCTGTGTGCCAATAATATGTGTGAATGCGCTGTACTGTTGTAGAGGCACCGCTAATCTTTGTACTTAATGAAAAAATTCCATCACGAAAGTGACATATGTCAAAATAGATTACGGGATCAAGTTCTCTGTTGACAATAAGGAAATTGCACTAACTATGAGTATAGGTATAGTCAGCGCCGGCCCGAGTAAACTTGGCGCCCTAATAGGCGAAAGATTTTGATGGCGCCCCTTTAAATCAAAATTTTCGCAACAAAATAAAATAAAGCACCGCGTCACATATACCATAACTCATAAGGGATGCTTGCTTTACACATATTCGGTCCTGCACAGTTCGGCCAATGATTCGGCGTGTATACGCATATTTGGGTGGACTTGTTTTTGTCGCATCGCACTTGAATCGCCGCAATCGTGGGCTTGCCGCCCCTTAAATTTGAGCGCCCTAGGCCGTCGCCTTATTCGTCTATATGGACGGGCCGGCCCTGGGTATAGTACTGCTGTATATTAGAGAGAGCTATACCAATATTTTAAAGTAGTTCTGTGAAACCCCCCGGTTTCAGTAATGCTTCGTTATATCACGTTCACAATAATGATAAATGGAACGCACGATCGTGTATAATATATAGATTTTTAGGGTTCCGTAGCCAAATGGCAAAAACGGAACCCTTATAAATTCGTCCTGTCCGTCCGTCCGTATGTCACAGCTATTTTATATAGATTCGAGTTTCGGACATAAGAATAACCGAGCCTGTAGCAATGCTGTTGTTTACATGGCGTTGCTATGGTTCCTCTATTACAAGTCCCCAGTTCCCGGGTTCTAGCCCGAGAGTTGGTAAAAGTGTCAATTGGATTTTCAATTTATTATTAAAAAATAATGAATTGAAAATATGAATTGGTGCTAGGCCCAAATAACCTTAGCTGTTAGTGGTCTTTAAAACACAATTTAACAATTTATTTAGATTCGAGTTTCATTACAAAGAGTTTTGACTGTATTTTCATTTTGAAGTTGACCCACCTTTATTAACAGCTAAATGTGTCTCCCTGTATATTTTATACAAGTCTGATGTCTATAATATTTTCTATAGCATTCCTAATGATTATGGAAATGAGTTCATTTATTTGCATCTCAAGAAATACCATACATAAAGGCATAACTAACTTATAATAAGAGTTTTGAATGCATAATCTAAACTTTATTATACATTCAAAAGACTGTTGAATAGTGAACTATAGGCCATCCCACTTTTTCTTTCGAATCTAAATACGCTCATCCAGTTAGAGCAAGTGAGAGAGATAGAATAAACCCAGCTGCCACAACAATGCGCAAAACGAAACGCAATAGATCTACCCAGTTAGAGCAAGCGAGAGAAATAAATGTGCAGCAATTCGCCACTGGCCATCTTGTATGGGTTTATCGTGATTGCTATTTATTAAGCCATAAATGAGTGGAATAACTACTGAATCTCGTGTGTGGACATCTTTAAGCATACAGTTGGAAACAAAATCGATGTATTTATATTTTAATTGAATTATTGCAAGAACATCAAACACATTTATTGATAAAAAAATATATATAGTTTAATATGTCTGTATATAATGTAACTTGAGCTCCTACCCTAGCACTGGTTCTTCAAGTTGGGCAGGAAATCCTTAAGTATCTATTATTATAATAATCGTAACATTGTGTGTGAATTATCAAGGAAAAAAAATATTATTCAGTCAACATTATCTGGCGTTCTACAGTCATAAATATATTTTTTCCATACCCACCACAATCAGAGAAAGGCTGAGGCAGCAGTCCCATGTGCACGGAAACGCACGGAAGACGGAACTCGGAAATGCAAATGGCGGAAGTTGACCAATCAGATTCTTTCCGTAAAGTTTGAATATTACAGAAAGAATCTGATTGGTGAATCTCTGCCATTTGCATTTCCGAGTTCCGTCTTCCGTGCGTTTTCCGTGTACATGGGACTGCTGCCTGACTGTGATTGACGTAATTTCCGTAGCGGTATAATTCTATGTTTAAAATTATATTGAAAAATACATACTTTTGGGAATTTTTTTCTTGTGGAAAAATCTTCCGAAAAATTCTCAAAGAATTGTTAGTTCTATTTGTAACGTAGATTCCAATTCTAAAAAAAAATGAGGGACGACCACATTGTTCGCGTTTTTTTAATAGTATTCAGTGACTTTTGACTCCTGAGTGTACGCTTGAACTAACCGTGCATATTATTATTTATTTACTATTCTCATCTCTGGTGTGATTAGCTTACAATAGATATAATATTCCGTTTAAAAGCGACAATGAATTTAGATCATGCAAATTCCGTCTACGTTTATGAATAACAGCGTCCATTTTGAAATCATTTACACATTGTGTTTAGATAAATTTAAACTAGTGATGCGCGTTACGAGATGTTTTAGTCGATTGCCTCATTTGTTCAAACATCTCGATGGTTTTGTCACTTAGACTCGATTCTTGTTGTTTCATAGTTCACAGAGACCGAGTCACTTAGTACTGAATCGTACACTGTCGAGAGCCACATAATATATTATACAATCGTTCATCACTCAACAACTGTGGTCGAGTCGATGGTCGATTGTGCAGTAATCGCGTAAATACGAATTTAACAGTGAAGAGACCGACTGAACAGTGAACAATCAACGAGTCGTGTAAACGTCAGTCGACTAGCATATAATCTTTAATCGCGATTATATGTATTCTTATTCGCTGCTATTGCTATAACCTATGTGGCAAAAAATCGACTTGAACAATCGAACATTTCGATTGTAAAATCAAACTTCGAGTCGATTGTGGACTCGATTGTTATTATGAACGATTGCAATTGTTTCGATTGTAAAAACGTCTCGTATCGCCCATCACTAATTTAAACGGGATTACTTATTTGAAATCGGTTATCTAAATAGTTTCTATTTAAGTGAATGCCTCCGTTTATTCGAATTAAACGGAAAATTGTTATTTCTGTATGTATTCTATTTTTAGATGATCATTGAATATTTCAGTGCAATTGAAATCAAAACCAGCGTATAACGATTCGGTTATTTGCAAATTCAATTGAAATATAGAATATACAGGTGTTCGGGTAAAGGTATTCAGAAATGCAAAGGCATGCAGTGCTCATCAAAATAAATAAAAAAGTTCATATAAACATATAGCCTAAAACGCACCCTTAGGGAAGCAAAAGCCCTTAAAGGGGTTCAGATGAAATTGGTTTGTTTCTATTATTTGGAGAACGGTAAAAAATAAATAGACAAATTTCTGGGCATTTACCTAATTTTTCAGGCCGCATAAGATGGGCCAGTTCATTTTTGGTTATCAAAATCTGGGGCGTCTCTTTCGGTAGGGGGGAGGGTCATTTTACCCTGTAACCTTTTTTGTTCAAATTTTTTTCTATTTTTACCATAAATTGTCAATTATTAGATATTTCTACGTCAAAAAGGTACTTTTTGTTTAAATCGATATCGGTTACAGTTTTCGAGTAAATCGAGTTTTAACGTTCGCAGAGAATACTTATTAATAAATTATAATTTGTAAAAGATGGTAATTTTCAAATCCAATTTACTTAAAAACGGTTGGCGATTAAAAAAAATGTCTTTTTTACGTAAAAATGTCCACAAATTTTAAATTTATAGAAAAAAGTGAAAAAAAAGTTACAGGGTAAAAAGCTTTTGCTCCCCCCCTCCCCCTTAAAAGGGCCTATACTTCCCTAAGGGTGCATTTTAGGCCATACGTTTACATGAACTTTTTGGCTTATTTTGATGGGTATTACATGCCTTTAAATTTCTGAATACCTTTACCCAAACACCCTGAATAAAAAATATTGCGATCCGAAACCCGGGATCGAACCAGGTACCTTTAGATCTTCAGTCTAATTCTAAAAACGATAGATGCAGGTAAGTATTGTCATCGGGAATACATATGTGTACCAAATTTTAAATCGATCGGATACGTGGAAGTCGTTCAAAATTGACTTGCAAGATTTGACCTAAACATACTAACAGGTAAAGTTAAACAAAATCTTGAAAAAAAATTCAATTTCTTAAACGAATATTTTAAATATCTACCTATGTGCGTTAGGTGATTGCTTAAACATGTTAGTTTTTTCTTGGTCATGTAAAAAATAAATAAAATTAAAAAGTGGATTATAGGTTATTATGGAAAGCATAAATAATCGAAAAAAGCCCATTTTTTAGTTTACTTTAAAATAAAATCGACCTCGTTTCTGCGTTTAAATATAATGTGGATAATAGAAATTCAAAAGACATTGTCAAACTAAATACATAAAATACAAACAAATGACAATAGCTGCGTGTCCACGTTGGGCACGAAAATCATGGGAGAATAATATGAGGTTATGTTAGTGAGCTATACGTGTTGGTATACAAGGTACGTTTTGTTCACTATCGGTCAGAAGTTTCATCTTTCATTACCAAAAATTTCGTGACAAAATTTATGTCATTAAATAATAAATACTCGTACATACAGGGTGGTGACCGTGACTGCTGCACATAGGAATTTAACCCGTAAAGTGAAACTTTCGCGATTTCTTGCTTCCCTAATTATTTTAGGAAAAATATCTTCAAATAAAAGTTTTAGAACATTAAATTCTGCATTTAAATCATTAAACAAAATTAATTTTGCATGCTTTGTAACGGCAGAAATTAGATTTGAAAATGTCAAAATTACCTCAAAAACAGATAGCGATAGCTATGGAACTTGAACAAAATGGTGACGTTTTAGCTGTCAGATAATTTCTAATAATTTTGTCTAAGTTCCATGGCTATCGCTATCTGTTTTTGAGGTAATTTTGACATTTTCATATCAAATTTCTGCCGTTACAAAGCATGCAAAATTAATTTTGTTTAATGAATTAGATGCAGAATTTTATGTTCTAAAACTATTATTTGAAGATATTTTTCTTAAAATAATTAGGGAAGCAGGAAATCGCGAAAGTTTGATTTTACGGGTTAAATCCCTATGTGCAGCAGTCACGGTCACCACCCTGTATATTACTGATCTATATTTTAAGGGATAGCACATATATATTATACAACAGAAAATACTTGGGGGGAGGGGTATAGGCACACGATAACTTATGAAAACTTACATAGTAAAGGGTATTAAATATTATTTAGTAGATTTCGTTATGTTGTGAGAAAGATTGGATTAAATTACACATGTATAGTGACGTCATCTTTTGAAATGGGTGTTGTCGAGCGTCTATAATTCACAATTCATTCATTCATTTGAAATGGGTGAAGTGCGGATCACAAACTTTGGACAAGTAGCGTATTTTGTCTTATTAACCAAGTTGACAAATCACGTAGTGGACTTCCGTTAGAGTGATCTTTTGTATATCTTTCTTATACCTACCTTACAGTGTGTTATAAAAATCAGATTTTATTTATAAAAATATTTATTTAGGTATATATTTTTTAACAATTATGTTTATGCAAAATCGAAAGAAAAAAATGAAAACAATTTATAGGTATTTAATTTGCAGATAAGGATCCCAGAAGATTTTAGAGCAAACTGAACGTTTGAAAAATGTTTGAGTATTCTTAATTTAAACTATTTTATTTAATACATCATTATATAGGTGTATCTGTCTCCGAAAAAGATTATTTCAAGGAAAAGGCAAAATTTATTTTTTTTTTACGTCTTTTTAGTTTTTAAAAATCGTCTCAACGAGACCTTTCTTTTGATACCCATATCGATGTATTTAGAAGGAAAATTACTTTTGCATTCTGACAAAATGGCGTCTAGCGTCCGCCATATTGAATTTTCCGTGACGTCGTATACCCTATGTCACTCTCGGGATTTAAACGAGTCTATTGACACCTCATTTATTAAAATCCATTCAGCCGTTAGGATACTAGGAAGGAATAAAAAATCCCAGTTCCCTCATACTATTACATGTAACATAAATGCATAGATGTAGTGCTTAAAACATAACCCTGCCTTTGCAGTCGGGTAAAATGGGCTATCGGACCTAGCTCGCTGCTATTACATAATATTATAGAGTACTAGCGGCCCCGTCCGGCTTCGCCCGGATGTTAAGAAAGCCCGGGTGCAATACACTACTCACTCGCTTCGCTCGTTATACTATGTAAAGAAGATAGATAGACGGATTACTACAGGGATAGTGACGTCGGACGGAATTCTGTAAAACTATGAGCGCAAACTAAACTAAAAAAATATAATTATTGTCAAAGAAAGAATATAACAAAAATAAAAATATATAAATAAATATCATGTAGAATTTAGAAAAAAAAGCCAAAAATTCTACGATGCCATCAGTTTCCGAACCCGGGTCCCTGTGCGTAGAGCGCTGCGATAACCTCTGCGCTACGAGTGGAACAGTTGAGTACGGCCGTTTTTATGATATATAAGTATGTTGCGAATTCTTACGGTCGGGTTACGAATTTAATTAATTAATTATTATTATTTATTAATTATGCTATATACAGGGTGAGTTCGACCACCCGTATCAGTCGTTTTTTTCGAAAACTGTTAGTCGTAGAGAGTTGTGTCAAAAATTTGTATTATAAAAGCCCTAATAAAGAATCGAATGGTGATAAATGTTTTTTCCGGGAAGGTCGGCTTCCCTATTAGTTTGCTCCAGAATGTCCAGAACTCCGGAATTATAAATGTAACGATAGGTCGAAAGTGGTATTGTTGAAAAGATCTTTAAAAAATAAGCAAGTTTTGTAGGAAAATTTTTTTTATTACTGCCACCCCTGTTAAGTAATATTTGTTTGAAATTACTAAATTAAAATGTCATATTAACTAACTTTTTAAAAGTCCGCATTTAAAATCTAGTTACCTATCTATCGACCATTAAACACTGAAGAAGTACACTCACAGTATAACCAGAAGAGCTCAGTAGTATGTATTAAAGAGTAAATGGAAGACAGTTTGAACACTTGTGACAATGTCTAAGGTTGCTAGATTTTTAATGCCGACTTCGATCGTTATTATGAAATTTTGATTTAATAATTTCAAACGGTTGTTACTTAACAGGGGTGGCAGTTATTAAATAATTTTTCCTACAAAACTTGCCTATTTTTTAAAGAGCTTTTCAACAGCACCACTTTCAACCTATCGTGCTTTCTAAAATTCCGGAATTTTGAACATATAATAATTTATATTTATACTTATAGAAATTTACAGGGGTGGCAGTAATAAAAAAAATTTTCCTACAAAACTTGCTTATTTTTTAAAGATCTTTTCAACAATACCACTTTCGACCTATCGTTACATTTATAATTCCGGAGTTCTGGACATTCTGGAGCAAACTAATAGGGAAGCCGACCTTCCCGGAAAAAAAAATTATCGCCATTCAATTCTTTATTAGGGGTTTTATAATACAAATTTTTGACACAACTCTCTACGACTAACCGTTTTCGAAAAAAACGACTGATACGGGTGGTCGAACTCACCCTGTATATAAACCTTCCGTGAAAAATTATCTAACTGATGGTGAAAACCGCATCAAAATCCGTTGCGTGGTTTAGGAGGAGTTAGCGGTTAAACAGACAGATAGACGCGAAAAGCGACTTCAATTTATACTATGTAGAGATACGCAGGTATGTGATGTGCGGTGCCGGTGAACCCAAGCTCTGTGTGAGGAGTGATGACGTTACGTGTCCAACAAATAGCCTCTCACTCCGGTTATATAGCTATGATCTCTGACTGTGGTTCATGTCTAGTATAGAGACATGAGCAGGAGCTTGAAATAAAGTTACTCTGATGCACGAGTTTTTAAACGTATATCTGTTTGATTGTTTGTTTGTTACTATCTTTGTTTCAAATCTTGCGACAGCTTTTTCAACTACTTCTACTTAACCGATTCTTATGAAACTTTGCACACACATTGAGTTCCCGTGACAATACAATATTATGATAATTTCAACTTGGTAACGAGAATCTGTTGATGGAATCAGGAGGTGGATAGTTGAAAGGATGAGGAGTTTGCATAATAATACGGGCCAGAAATAAAATTAAAAACTAGAAAATAAAAATAGGTAAAAAAACTTTTAAGCTAAACGGTTTTATTTTAAATCATCAGCTGTACCAAAAACTAGAAAATAATTAGGAGACATACCAGGGAGCACTTTGTGTCGCTGCGTCAGCGGAATAAGTAATAAAAACGTGGGGCGCATAAAAATCTGTATAACGACTGTATGACTAATAAATAAGAACGGCTTGTCTAGAAAAATGTGTTTCCAAGCCTACCAACAGAAATATTTCAAATGCGCCCCGTTTACCGACATTTAATTAATAATAATAATAATAATAATATTTTATTTGTCCTAAAAATATCATACAGAGTATGGAGGACATGTCAAAATACACATATAAATAAATGGAAAACAGCTAATAGATTACAAATATAGAAATGTATACGAGCAACCTGTAACCCGGTTAATAATTTTCGGTTACTAGATACTAGATGGCTCACCTCGCACCTGACAAAATTATTAGAATCATTCTAGAACTAGGCTAGACAATGTACCGATACGCACAAAAATGTATCGATACTCATTATGTATCGCATTAAACAAATCGATACAAAATATCGGGTATCGAAAGCTAAAGTATCGATACATTAGATTCTAGAAGATCGATCTGCATCACGCATCCCTAGTCTTACCAGTCATATTTCTTCTAAGTTTTCAGTAATTTTTAGGAACTTTATTTAGTTTTTTTTTCGACGTGAAAATGGCATGACACTATGAATAATGAATTGTAGATTATAGACGCTCGAAGACACTATGACTATATTCCATGGAGGAAACTCCCCTTTCCGATGAGGCCCGGGGCAGACTCCCTCCTGTTAGTCTGTCCCTGAGTGCAGCTGGTTTATTTATTTTATTGCGGATTATAGACGCGTCGCTAACTTAGGTCATTAGCGTCTTAATTACATTAAATAACAAATCACTTAAATCTAAATGACATCACAAAACATCCATGAGCGGAGTTGGGATTCGAACTCACGACAGTGTGATCCAAAGGCCGCTACGCTAACCGTTACACCACACTTCTGAGTGCAGCTGGTGCTGACTACAGGTGGATGGTCGGAAACTGGTACCTCTACCTTATCCGCATCCCTATTTAAGGCCAATACTCAATAGTGGTCCATCGCGTTCGGTGCTGTCAACTTGAAGAATCAAAGACGCTGCGTCTACGATCTGACACTGAACAGTTACGTATTGTCAGCGAATTAAACCATGAACAGATTTGTTTTAAGCCTCTCCTCACAGCATTTCATCCATCTCGGGCCTTCTTCATTCTTCACTGTCATACAAGACATTGTGTACTATGTATCTGCTTTAAGTTATATACCTCTATATAGCTGGTTTGACTTGATGAAGAAGTCATTTGTTTATTATTTGTTTATAACAGTCAACTGTTTACATCTATTTATTTGAATCTTAATAATGCAGACAAATTGTTTGTCAAATAAAAATAAAACGTATCGTTCAGATGTTTTGAAATATTATTTAGCATGGGTAATTTTTCAGAGATTCATTACATTGTCACGGTTAAGAATAATTAGTTTGTTAGATTTTGAAAGAAAACTAAACTGGTTTAAAATTAGATTAAATTAAAATAAATTAAGAAGTGTTTAGAAGTGTACCAACCAAAATTACACAATTTCCCGTCTTTTGTTTGTGTTTTAAAATCCAAAAAAATGAATTTGATTTTTGTTTGCAAAGACAGGCACGAGAGTGATCCTATAAGGGTTCTGTTTTTTAAACGGTTTTATTTAGCTTGACCCCGTATATTTATTTGTTTGTTACTATCTTTGTTTCAAATCTTGCGACAGCTTTTTCAACTACTTCTACTTAACCGATTCTTATGAAACTTTGCACACACATTGAATTCCCGTGACAATCCAATATTATGATAATTTCAACTTGGTAACGAGAATCTGATGATGAAATCAGGAGGTTGACAGTGGAACTCTTAAAAACTAGAAAATAAAAATAGGTAAAAAACTTTTAAGTTAAACGGTTTTATTTTAAATCATCAGCTTTACCAAAAACTAGAAAATAATTAGGACACAAACCAAGGGGCACTTTGTATCGCTGCGTCAGCGGAATAAGTAATAATCTGGGACTTTTAATAGACTAAAATAAAAACGTGGGGCGCATAAAAATCTGTATAACGACTGTATAATTATTAAAAGGCTTGTCTAGAAAAATGTTTTTCCAAGCCCACCAACAGAAATATTTCAAATGCGCCCCACGTTTTTATTTTAGTCTCAGATGATTACTTATTCCGCTGACGCAGCGACACAAAGTGCCCCTTGGTTTGTGTCCTAATTATTTTCTAGTTTTTGGTACAGCTGATGATTTAAAATAAAATATATCACTACATATTATAAATTAAAGTCCCCCGCCGCGTCTGTCTGTCTGTATGTATGCTCGCGCTAATCTCAGAAAATACTGTGAGGATTTTCATTTACCAATAGATCAGACTGATCCATGAGGAAGGTTTAGATATACAGGGTGAGTTCGACCACCCGTATCAGTCATTTTTTTCGAAAACGGTTAGTCGTAGAGAGTTGTGTCAAAAATTTGTATTATAAAAGCCCTAATAAAGAATCGAATGGTGATAATTTTTTTTCCGGGAAGGTCGGCTTCGCTATTAGTTTGCTCCAGAATGTCCAGAACTCCGGAATTATAAATGTAACGATAGGTTGAAAGTGGTATTGTTGAAAAGATCTTTAAAAAATTAGCAAGTTTATTACGGATTTTTTTTTATTACTGCCACCCCTGTTAAGTAATATTTATTTGAAATTACTAAATTAAAATGTCATAATAACGAACTTTTTAAAAGTCCGCATTTAAAATCTAGTTATACCTATCTCGATCATTAAACACTGAAGAAGTACACTCACAGTATAACCAGAAGAGCTCAGTAGTATGTATTCAAAAGTAAATGGAAGACAGTTTGAACACTTGTGACAATGTCTAAGGTTGCTAGATTTTTAATGCCGACTTCGATCGTTATTATGAAATTTTGATTTAATAATTTCAACACTTAACAGGGGTGGCAGTAATTAAATAATTTTTCCTACAAAACTTGCCTACTTTTTAAAGAGCTTTTCAACAGCACCACTTTCAACCTATTGTGCTTTCTAAAATTCCGGAGTTTTGAACACATAATAATTTATATTTATACTTATAGAAATTTACAGGGGTGGCAGTAATAAAAAAAAATTTCCTACAAAACTTATTTATTTTTTAAAGGTCTTTTCAACAACACCACTTTCGACCTATCGTTACATTTATAATTCCGAAGTTCTGGACATTCTGGAGCAAACTAATAGGGAAGCCGACCTTCCCAGAAAAAAAAATTATCACCATTCGATTCTTTATTAGGGCTTTTATAATACAAATTTTTGACACAACTCTCTACGACTAACCGTTTTCGAAAAAACGACTGATACGGGTGGTCGAACTCACCCTGTATAATTTATCAATATTTTGTGCAAATTAGCTAATGTTATCATGTTATGATGATATTTGTCGATTAAGTTGAACAAAATTAGGGTATTGACAGAATCCTACTAATATTATAAACATTATAAACGCCTCGCAGGGGAAGAATTTCTCGCGGAGGGGATAATAAATCATAAATTCATAGCATCCGGGCAAATCCGAACCGGACCGCTAGTATTAGTACATATAAATATTAAGATAAATAATAGTTTTATACGGCTGAAATGCATTTGAAAAATGTTTTTTCGTTGGAGAGCAGCCAATTATTATATATTATTATTATATATTCATGTTGGGCTCTCGCTGGTTCGAGGATTCACTTCATATTATATAGCTATTGAATTAGAATATATGAATTGACACTCACATGTAGTGAAAATCTATTGATTCTGAAGCATATAAGGAGAATGTTAATTTAGAAATCTTGTCACGGTTGAGTATTGTAAGCTCATTCCGCCGCGAAAGTGGAAAGCTCCAGGTTAGAATCCTGACTGTGACCACTGGTTGGTAAAATGATTTTTTCCAATATGTTATTCGAAACAATTATATAATTTGCTGCTCTCCAACGAAAAAACTTTTTATAAATATTAAGCAGAAGTGTCGCTTAATTTAGGTGCTCTATTACAAAAAGTCATACATAATATTATAGTGAAAACAGTGTAAGTAAAATCAATGTTCAGCAGTTGTGCCTAGCTGGCTTTATAATGACCACTTTTTGTCATCATTCACCATTAAGTTAATTCTGAACATGAAAGATGTTGTGTTTGTCTTCTTTTATAACAATCTCAAGAGTAGAGGATGCAGTTAAGGCGGTATTATGTATGATTATATACGCTTTCCCATGATATAAAAAGCGGCTTCTTCCTTTTTCTTTTATATGGTATTAAAATCACATATTTTTGTGTAATCATCATTGCATGAGATTATCATGTAATATAGAAATAAATAGAACACTCAAGATAGTTACTACCGTACTTGCAGAAGCGGATCTAAGTTTAGGCTCGTGAGGCCTAGACCCAGAACGGCGAATTTGAAGAGGTAGCTTCTAAAAAAATTCACAGATTTCGCAATCCTTGCAACCATCGAGGACATTGGAAATGATAACAGCATATATGAAACATAATTAACTGTTTATTATACACACAATATTTATCAATGCACTGTTTAGTTTTCTCAGGAATAACCCTATTATTCTTCTGTTATATACGCGTTCACTTTTGCTTGATTACTTAACTTTTAAATGGATTTTTCTACAGTATTTATTAACATTTGCTCAAAAATAACACCGCAGATCGTCGCAAATACCTCTCAATTAACTAGACATGATATAAAACACATTTCGAAAAAATTGCACTTGTTCAATTTTGCATGATTGCTCCTCACTTGATCGCGACACCGTTGTCTTTTGACCTTGAACGAAAACTCGTAACTCTGCCCCCATATACGAACATAAACATTTCCAATGTTAATTAAAAAAGGAAATAAAGTCTCGGTTACACCGTGCGTACGCAGTCTTCAATGTTAAAAAAATAAAATATTAGTAAAAAAAAAACTTTTTAGAGACAAGCTTTTAATTAATTAATTTTAATAATTTTGGTTCATAATTATTATAAAAACGGGGGCTGTAATCTCTATGATAGTTTATTAGTCGCAACCCCCGCTTTTATAATAATTTTGAACCAAAATTATTAAATATTATTTTTTCCTTTTTAGTACCTACATTTCAATAAAATCTTGTCTCTAAAAAGTTTTTTTTTACTAATATTTTATTTTGTTCATTTTAGTCTTTCTCAATTATACCCCCCTTTGACACCCGTAGGGGTTGAATTTCGAGAAATTCTTTCTTAGTGGATGCTAACGTCAGAAAATGAACCAACTGTCCAAATTTCAAGTTTCTAGCTTCAGCGATTTGGCCTGGGCGTTGATTAGTCAAAAAAACTCTACATCCCCGTTTGAACCCCTTAGGGGTTGAATTTATTTTTAAAAATGATTTATTCATGTATTGTCATCGGGAATACATATGTGTACAAAATTTTAAATCGATCGGATACGTGGAAGTTGTTCAAAATTGACTTGCAAGATTTGACCTAAACAAACACACAAACCAATACACAAACTAACTAACATACATTGCAAGTTAAATAAAAGCTTGTAAAAATAAAGCTTTTTCAAATATCACATTTGGTGCAAAATAAATGTCACTTGACTTGGATTAATACTTAGTATATCCTGAAGCCTAGGGGTACCTTAAGACAAATTCGTCCCTCCTGAGTCCTTGCGGGCGGCAAATGTCGAGTTGCTTAGACTTTGGAAATTAGAGGCCAGCGGGGCCGCTTGCGTTTTTTTGTGGTCCGTACTGTCAGTATGAAAAAAATAGTTTACAAAATAAAAAGAAGCGAAACTTGTCAGAATTTAATTTTTGATTTTATCGTGAAAATCCCAGTTGATACATCGAAGTCAGGTCGATTGCTTTCATGAAAATAACTTCATGTTTTGTTTGTCTGTGGGTCGCAAAGTTACATACGATAAATGGCCCGCGACTTAAACAAGTTTGACACCCCTGATTTAGACGTCAGAATTTAAAGCAGCCTCTGCGTACTTGGTCACTAATTATGTTTTCTAAAATTAATTTCAAATAGATATTAACTATTAAACAATAGTTACGATGCATTCCGATAAAAAGTTGCAACAAAAAAAAATTATACATGTAGCGCTTTTTATATGCACAGGTATACTTTTTGGCGCAGTGATGTAACGCTGAACACTTGCTGAATGTAAGAAACTAACAGTAAAAATGACACTTGCGCAAGCAGCAATAATTATTTATCATTTTTGGCAGATGGCGCACGGCGCACACGTAAGAAACGTAATCAACGGTCAAAAATAAAATAGGTATTAAATAACTTTTGTGAAAGTAAATTTTAATTTAAGTGTTTGTTTTTTAATAATTAGAAGTGTTTTTGGAATAAATATTTGTGAATGTGTCATTTCTGATGTTCTCCGTTAACAGTAATGTCTTTCCTTCGGAATTTTTTGCAAGTTGAAATTTGTTTAATTTTTTAACCTTAAAAAATGTAAATTCATGATTTTTATGAAATCGGGTTGGGAAAATAAATAACGATCTATAAAACTGAATATTGGTATATCACTACTTTATTGTTAATATAATAATTTACATAGAATATAATTTCATCATTATTGTTAAATACATCTAACATCAATTTATTATTCACTAATCACTGGAAAAAATTCTAACATTTTGTACAACTATTTTAGATCCACAAAAAAGTATCAATTTCAAGGATGTTGATCTTTTCGATATTTAAAAAACATTTTTAGGTACTACAAAATGTAAAAATTTGTACATTTTTGTATTTTGCCGAAATAAAATCGTTTTTTAATACGCAGGTATTTAAATATGTGCTGATTATTATTTTATTTTTAAGTTAATTGAGATTTTATGATTATTTTAGTAAAATTAGCAATTCTAGAATAATTTTGTACAAATGGTAATGAAATACGGTTTAGCGCTATCCGGTTGTCTGAGCCTGATTTTGAAAGTAATACATGCATGCCCGTGTTAGTGGCGGACTAAGGGGGAGGGGGCTCACCCCGGGCCTCTGATCCTGGGGGCCTCCAAATCTCGAGAAGTCCTTCTTAATCAAATCGCAAACAAAGCCAAAATATGTTTAGTAAGTAAGAGACAGTTTGGAGTTGGAGGCCCCGTACGTATACAAAATATAAACGTAGGTAGGTCGTTTATTATAAATATTAGATTTTTTTTGTCAGCCATTACATCTATATTATTCATTTTTTACGAAATTCACACTACAAATACATCAATTTCTAAGCTGACCGGGGGCCTCCGATGGGCTCAGTCCGCCACTGGCCCGTGTTCTGAAAGGAGAGGTAACTTCGCGGCGGTACCGGTGCTGTAACCATTGTCACCATTCATAAAATTATGATAACAGCACTGGTACCTACCGTAACGTCTGTTCTTTCAGAAACCCGGGCATAAAAATGGTAACGCCAAGATAAAAATATGAATATAAAATTTCTTAAAAAACAAAATACAGTCATAAATTTTCACAAATTCTCTTAAAATACATCGGTTGCATTATTTTAGTTCATTTTTCTGACATACGCATTAATACAATAAAGCATTTATTATTATTATTATTATATTAATAAATAACATTTTTGCCATACCCACTATAAAATAGCTGCTTTACAAGTCCCCGGTTCTAGCCCGAGAGCTGGTAAAAGTGTGAATTGGATTTTTAATTTATTATTAAAAAAAATTAATGTATTAAAAATATGAATTGGTGCTAGGCCCAAATAACCTTAGCTGTTGGTGGTCTTTAAAACACAATTTAACAATTTGTGACTTGACAGTCCGGTGTACGGGAATGTATCTTTCCCACACTAGTGTGGGAAAGCAAGCCATTTCCATTGTGATTTATGTTTATTCGCCTGATCCGCCTGCTATTATATACTCTGTGCGTGCCTCGGTTCACAATAGAAGTGAAATTGGCGACATAAATGAGATATCAAATTTTTTTGAAAATATTGAAAATGAAGTGAAAAGCAGCTATTATATAGTGGGTATGACAAAAAATTCCATATATATCTCGTGCGTAATGATATTATGACTCGTGTTGTCACTCGTTTTAACATACTGTCACTTCTCGTCAGTAATATGCCTCATTACGCAACTAGATATACAATCTACTATTGCGCTAAATAAGGATTGTTAAAAGACACAAGAAATCATTTTAATTAGAAATAAATTTTAATTTTTCACAATCAACGTTTCGTATTACTAAAAAGAAATAAAAATTCTAATCAAAACATAATATCAATAAATTAAAAAAATCACGGACATATTTTTAGGAACCAACCACATATTCACAATTGCAAAATATTAAAATAAACTAAGTACTTAGATTAAGATACAACGAAAGGTGACTAAATTTTCTTATTCAAAGGCGGATCACCACACACAGGCGCTAGAAACGCGTGCTTGAGGCCGAAAAAAATTGACAAGAAAATTATTTTTCATTATCTTTATTTTTAAAAACAAAAATAAAGATAGTTACTTCTTACCACAACAGTTTTATTGATGGATGTACATTTCGAACGCTATGCTTTCATCTTCAGCAAACACTATACATGTATAGTTTTTGCTGAAGATAAAAGCATAGCTTTCGAAATGTACATCCATCAATAAAACTGTTGTGGTAAGAAGTACCTAACTATCTTTATTTTTGCTTTTATTCCAACCACAGTGCTCATATATTTTTATCTTTATTTTTGGTAATTATTGAAAAATATACCTACATTCAAAATAAAATATAGTTATTTCTTACACAACAGTTTTATTGATGGATGTGCATTTCAAAAGCTAAGCTTTCATCTTCAGCGAACACTACATGAATCATTCATGTAGTGTTAGCTGAAGATGAAAGCTTAGCTTTCGAAATGTACATCCATCAATAAAACTGTTGTGGTAAGAAGTAACTATATTTTATTTTGTTTTTATTCCAACCACAGTGCTCATATATATTTTTATTATACCTACATTGTTTAGAACCGATTTCAGAATCAGGCTTCGGGATATATAAGATCATAGACGCTCAACAACAGAGGTCATAACGTACATGAAATTCTTAATTAATCTGCTACTGTTTAGCATAAATTCAAACTAAATTTTCCTACTAATTTTAAAAATTATAATCAATATATAAATTATTCATACATTAATATTATTCCATTCAGCAACATATAATTTGTAGTAATATATCTATTTTTCAAGTTGGCTACACGTTATGAATAATACATGCTTATTTATTCTTTTTACGTAAATGTTTTTTGCTCTGTGAATGTTGGTGGAACGTAATCTCTGAGTTCACCGTTATATTACAATGCGAGCAATAATACTGTCCACTCGGTGTCCGGTAAATGGAATAATCTTCTTTGATAGTCGCTTTGTTGTTGACCACTGACGCTAGTATGTTGTCGGGTTCTAACTGGCTAGGGTTAGGATTTGCTGTAAAAAACATTAATTCATTAAAATTAATTGATTAAATAGCAGTTGTTAACGGGAATGTGGACAGGTACACAATAGTGATGTGCAAGTATGCACTTCACTGCTACTTTTTCACAGATATCAATTTTTCACAGCGACCTTAAAAGATATCACTTAAAAGTAGCTGCTACCAATTTCACTCTTAACGTTTACACATCCAACTAGTATGGTCTTGCACACTGCTACCTGCATACTGTGAAATGTGAATAGTTCACAGTTCGCTAGCATTTCACAGTTTACAATTACGTTCACAGATGTGTACCTGCTACCTACCTATTATACCCAACAGTGAAAAATTTAAAATAAGGTTTATCAGGTAGGTAGGTACCTATCGTATTTACGTATATCATTATCTATTGGCACAAGATATTGATTTGTTTTAATAACTTGTACAGTGTACGTTATTTAAGTGTAAAAAATTAGGAAGTATAAGAAAAGTAAATGCGAAATAAAAGCAAAAAAATATATTTGCTTTGTTAATGTTTCTTGACGCGGATTGTCCAAAAGTGTTTCGAATAATTTTTTCTATTAATTCAAATTTAGATAATGTTAATTAACGTATCGAAAAATACATGGACAAAAAAAATATAGGTACCTACCCATTTTTCACAGTGACCTTCATGCAAAATACAAATCTGCTTTACGTTACATCCGGTCAAATCTTTTGTTATGCCTAATAGGTAATAATAGTGACTGAAACGCATTTTTTCATAATTCATTTCACCGCTGCTATATTATATCCTAACAACTAACCCAGTTCGCTGCACAGTGCACAATGCATATGCCACACTACGCATTGAAAGGATTTTACCAGTTTACCTGAGATATTTTAACTGTGAAATTTTTCACTGCTAAAAGTAGCAGTGAATAAAAAGTAGCATTCACAGTTTTCACTGCTACTGAAAATTCACTGATATGCCCATCTCTAGTACACAAATCAAACACCTTATTACGCTGTGTCTAACGTTTCGTCGGTAATTCCAGCTTCTTCAGATACTAAAAATTACATTAATTAACAAACATGTATATATAATAAAAGATATAAAAAAGGTTTTTAGGTTATTACCTTAGCTGAATGGTGTTTTTGTTATTATTTAAAATAGTCATTATATCAATAATGGACGTGAAATCAGAAAATTAATTGATTATTTAATTCTAATTATTGACCAGGAATTCATGTCACAACATACAATCTGTGAAAATTTTAACTAGCTACCTCTTACCGTTTGTGAGATAGAGCCTTGTGACAGACGGACGGACATTGTAGGCTCAATAATAGGGTTCCGTACCTCAGAACGGAACCCTATTATTGAGCTGTCTGTCACAAGGCTCTATCTCACAAACGGTAAGAGGTAGCTAGTTGAAATTTTCACAGATTGTTATTTGATAAAATAACTACAAGCTGTAAATTTCACTGCCGGAACTTAGAAAAACCTGGATAACGAGAGTTGTCTTGAAACCCTGAAAATATATCTATAAAGTTCCCAGAAACCAACAAGGGACAACGAGAACGGGAGTGGCGCGGAATCAAATTACATGGCGGGATATGTAAGTGGGATATCGCTTGACTGTAAATGCTAACATATCTCCCATCCTGCCATCAAATTTCAAAATTTGATCGTGCGCCATGTTCGCTCCAGTTCCCGCGGTCCTGCGTTGACCTGTGGGAGGCTTTAAATATAGGGCTTAGAGAATCATGGCAGTTGGTAAACTTCTCTACATAGTATAAAATGAAGTCGCTTTCCACGTGTCTGTATAACCGCTAACTCCTCCTAAACCACGCAATGGATTTTGATGCGGTTTTCACCATTAGTTAGATAATTTTTCACGGAAGGTTTATGTACAGGGTGTTTCATAATATATGCGCAGGACTTCAGGATGTGATAGCTCGTCCAAAAAAATGAAAAAAGTTTATATTACCTTACCCTCTAAAATGCACCATTTTAGGGATACAGGGTGTTAAAATTGAAAAAAAAAATTCGTTTTTTGCGAATATCTCCGGAACCGTTTATCGTACAGAAAACAGCTTTTGTAAGCGTTTTCTACTCATAATAAGCTATGTTTTGTGCGGAAATTTTTTTTTTAAGTCAAAATTGGTGAAGGTTTTGAAGGGGTAGTGGGTGTTTTTCTCCCCAACTTCTACGCTACTGGAAAAAGTACGGTTTTGAGACGCCCATTTCAACCGCCAATGTTTTCTACACAAAAAAGGTACTCTTGGTCATAAGCTCTAAAGTTGGTCGTTTTCGAGAAAAATCAACTTTTATGTTGAAAACATGGTCAATTTTTTTAAATAAAATTTTTTTCTTACTAATTAAACAAAATTTATTTAAACGTTAGAACAAGTAACAAAACCAAACGTTAACTTCATAATTGCAAAATTAAAAAAAAAAAAAAATGATACAAAAGTTGTCTTTTCAAAATTCCCCGAACACCCTGTATATCTAAAATGGTGCATTTTAGAGGGTAAGTTAATAGAAACTTTTTTCATATTTCTGGACGAGTTATCACATCCTGAAGTCCTGCGCATATATTATGAAACACCCTGTATATAGCGAACGAGCGAAGCGAGTGAGTAATGTAATTATAATATTCAAGCGAACGATCGAAGCGAGTGAGTAGTGTATTGCACCTGGGCGAAGCCGGATGGGCCGCTAGTAAAAAATAAAATAAAAACAAACCTTCATCTTCTTTGGCTACAACTGCAGCTCCATTACCAAGTTTCCTAACGTTCTTTGCATGCTTCTGTCCGCTAAGATGAGCTGTCATCGTATCTTTACTAGTAACATCGACATTACAAATACTGCAATGAAGAGAACTGACTGGTTGTTCTGGTGTCGTTGCACTAGCAAATGAAGTTCCAATACCGAATCTGCCCGTTGGATCTGATTCAACTTTCATACTACCAGAAAAAAAAATTATTATGCCATTTTAATTTTTAAATTACCACAACATTTATGGTTTAACATACCATCTTTTCCATTTGCCATCTTCTCCAAAAAATCCACTGCCGGCAGGATTTTTCAAACCCATAATTACTCTAAAATGAAATATAACAGATTTAAGTTGTAGATATGAATATATTAGTTAAACAATTTGCCACATTTTAAACAAAAATGTCTTGAAAATTATAGTTATCAAACCTCAACAACAAAAATATGATCATTTTTAACAAGTATAATCCCTAGAATCGTATCAACTACTGCAATTTAATAGTATTTACTATATTTATTTTGCTATGTTCAGTTTCAAACCAAAAATACAGGGTTAGTAAAAAAAAAGATGTTACCACATATGGGAAGAAGTGTATTTAGCTTTATTCATACATATAAGTGGTAATAACTTTTTGACTAACCTTGTATAACTATAATTAAACAACATTGCAAAGCGACCTCAACATTTAATTTTTAGAACAATAGTAAGTGTACTCACTTTTGATGGTTCCTCCCGATGTAGTGTTGTTCTGCTTGTAATTTGCTGGTTAATTTCAAATCGCAGGGTTCGCAATATTTGTATTTAGGATCGTCGTCCTAAAATAATTATAAAAAATAAGAATGTCGAATATTACAATTATTAAAGATACCGATGGGTACCTACCCGAAAAATTTACTAGAAATAATAATTTTTTGGGTGACTTCATTTCACTCTGACACATCCCATATTATGATGAATATTACTTATAAACGAGCGAATTTAATATACATCTTCGATGTATAATAACATACTGACTTTAATCTCATACTGATTTTATAGAAGTAATTTTTCCGTAAAAGTTTATTCAAATTTATTTGTTCAACACTTTGTTGTCTAACTCTACAGTACGATAAAACCAGTAAAAGAGCGTCCCATTATAATAATTAAACTTCTACTGACTTCAGTAATTACTTGGCATCGGTCAGAGGGTAATAAAATTGACATTTCCACAATATCTTTTGGCAATTAAATCGAACTATAGATAACACAGATCCAGAGTGAAGCAATGCTAGTCCATAGTTGTATTGCCAAACATCAAAGCAGGATAGAGATTCCGAGGGCAGTATAGCCTAGATGTTAGCGTGCTTGGCGCCGCAACCTCTAGACTGGACTGCCGTGGGTTCGAATCCCACGTGCGCTCATGGATGTTTTGTGATGTTATTTAGTTTTAAGTTAGTTGTTATTTAGTGTATTTGAAAGACGCTAATGACCTTAGATGTCGACGCGTCTATAATCTACAATAAATAAAAGATAGAGATTCCATTGACGTGTTAAAATTACAAGGTTATCCCGCTTAGAACATTATCCATGCTACCTCTTATAGTTCAATTTAATTGCAAATAAAAATGTTGTAAATAATCAAAATCATACATTGTTGTCAACGCTTGCGCGTTTGGGCATTGGTTCTCCAGTTTTTTCGCACCATTCTTCTAGCCATCGTTTGATTTTCTTTTCGTGGCCTTTGCTTTTGTAATGAACCAAAGCATTGGTGGTGCTGTTCATCTGAGCCGAACATAATTTGCAGAACAACGGCTGGAACAGGTCTCTCAATTCTTTCGGCAAGTCGGGATTAATTTTATGTGGCATTACACCTATAAAATCAAAGCGACTTTATTTAAACTCCACGAAATTTCTAGATTACGATTTTGATCATCGTTTCATTAGTAAAGTGACATCGAGTACTACAAAAGTAACCACAAAACACCAAGACACGAACATTTATTTGTAGACGCATGTTATGAACAGTATACATGCATGGAAAGTAGCTATTTTATAGCGGGTATGGCAAAAAAAAAATTAATATACATAGGTACGTACTTGCTGGTCTCGTTGTAGTTTTTGGCGTCTCCGGATAGGGCCTTTTCAATTGTGGGTTCGTAGTCTGAGTTACTGGTGGCGGCGGAGGGGGCGGAGGGAAACTATACATCGAAAGTCCCGAATAGTTGTTCATCTTATTACTCCATTGCCCTTGTAAGCCGTTCGGCATATTTTGTTGATAGTTTTGCGATAGCAACGGAGGCGGAGCTGCACCAAAATCAGGGGAATAGTTCGGTGTAACTGCATTTGTATGCTGCATATCTTTTGAATTTGTAATGTTAGGATCTTTTTGAGATTTATTAAAATTACTATTGAAGCTAGAGTCTAAAAAACGATTTTAAAATCTAATCACTATGATTAGAATTCAAATCTTGGTCTTAATAATTGTTAGAGTCCGACCGAATGCAAGTTTTTTGGCCAAAGCCGAACTGTTTTTTTTCTTACCTTCGGCCGAAGTCCAACTTTGGTTTTTTTTTTTCACCTTCGGCCGAAGCCGAGGGTATTATATTACGTTAGAAAAGCGAGTGAAAATACTTATTATTGTAAGCTGAACGCCTTTGCGTTCAAGTTAAGAAGTATTTTTTTATTTCTTGTTTTTTTTTCCAATATTCTTTATTAGCAGAGTTGAGTTACCGAAGCCGAATGTTTTGCCGAAGGTCCGATTTTAGGCTGAATGTGGGCGAAACTTCGGTCGAACTCTTATAATTATTAATCGTGAAATATAACTTAAGCGATACTAATTACAAGAAAAGCACCTGTAAATATTTTTTTACCGGAATAAAAATTTCAATAACATTGAAATAATCAGAGTAATTTTGACAACTTTGCATAAACCACTTTTGCTTCCAATGACATTTTGAATTAGAAATTTCACCAGTAAAATGTGCAACAAAAACAAAATCAGACTCAAATAATTTAAAAACAATCAACCTGATATTTGTAAAAATTCTAATAATAATTAATACATTATATTGATCACAATAAATAATACATAAAAAGGTTATGTGTTCAATATTTTGACGTACTATGATGTAAACAAAATGTTTTTGCATTTCTTTTCAACTTACCTTCAGTGTATGGTCTATTTGAAGGTGTTTCCATTTTAATTTTGATATTTACAGCAACAGAAATCAATTTGTTTATGTCTTTTACAGTACACACTTTGCCAATCTTGCTAATGTTTTGACAGCTCTTGGGAAGTAGGAAGTTGATGGTTGTTTTCATAAATTGATATCGATCTGTGTGCTCAATATCTCCAAAATTATCCATACATTTTTTTTGACAAAATCGTCAAAGAAGATCAAATTATTATTTAAATTATAATAACATAGAATTATTTATGCTTAAGCGAACATGTTAAATTTTTACATTGCCAGCTTTCCTTTTAGTATACCTAAATGGTGAACAGCATTTGTTTTAATATAACAATCGACTTCAAAAACGTTTATTCATTAAAATAAATAATTATTACGCCGTAAATAACATTTCAAATAATAAATTTCTAACAATTTGTATTACATTTTTCAGCAACTTTTTTAGTGTAAATGATAAACAGTTTTTTAGTGGATTTGCCATAATATGGCACATACACTATTGGCGTCGGTCGGATGGCGGGACCTAGGGGTCGGACCAAAATTTCTCGACGTTTCATAGCCTCCTGAACACTTTGGCACCATTTTTAAAAATGTTTATATATAATATATGTATGTATATATTTATATACATATATATATATATATATATATATATATGTGTGCGGGCAATAACTTTCGAAAGAGTTAATTGATTTTAACGAAATTTGGTAGGCACGTTGGAATCCATCACCGCACGAAGCCTATTTAAAATGGGCTCGATCGGACCATTTTCAGGGTTGTATTTAGGGGCTCCAAAAAGTTTTTGGGCCCAAAAATACCGAAAAATTTGTCAGAATCGTTTCAAAATTGAAATTTAACTCTTTATTAATGATTAAAATGTGCTGCTAAAATTTTAATAAAATCGGCTCGACAGGACCGGACTTACAAATTTTATGAAAACACTAGTTTGTTGATACGGATTTACTTATTGAAGGGTGTATTTAATTCCGTACAGAGGTTGCATTGATAATATTATTGAAATTAAGAAAAAAAATATTATTTTAAGGGATGTATTAAGGGGTTAAATTTTTTATTTTGTCTAAAAACAAACTTAAGTTTACATAATAAAGCCACAAGGCCTGCATTAGCAAATACACTATATTGTCGGCAGGGTTTGGCACTGCGACCCGAGTTTTTTTATTTCTGGAATAAATTCGGTTAATTATTCAGTTTCGGTTTTTGCCGTAGACTCCATTTCTTTAATATACTCTAAAAACAAACCGAAAATCAATTTTACAGAATAGATTAATACTATTTAGTGTCATATTTTATCTTTCAACAAACAAAACTGATATCAGAAATTTTCTTTTTTACAGTATTTGCTGGGCAATAAAGCAATGTAAGTATTTATAACATCACATTTTCATTTTATTTTTATCTTTTTTTTTTAAATAAACAAAGATTCGTCATTCAATCATTATTTGCATTATGTGAATATTTCTTTTCTAAATATGGATTTGAAATAGCAAAAGTTTTTAAATGTTGACATTTTTTAATGAATCATCAAATAATTTACCGTCGATAAAATCGCAATGATTGGGATTCCTTTCTTTTGCGTTTTTGATAGCGTCTTGATAATTTTTATCATCATCCAATAAGTAATGACATTTTGCTATGTATAGCCAAGCTTTTAAAGAATTTTCGTTTAATTTTAAAGCCCAGTCGCAACTGACCAGTGCTTTTTCGTATAATTTCAAATTTATGTACGTAAGACCTTGATTCAGATGTAGGACGCAACTATCTTTTAGGTGCGATATTGCCTGAAATATTATTATTTTATTAGTGCAATAAAGTATTAGAATTTAGAAGCACGCGTGAAAAAAAACTAAATCTGTGAGATCAGATATAAGAGTGAGAGGTCATTATTGCTTGTTCTGCAAGAAAAAGAGAGAAAAAAGATGGTTGCGCACGCATACTGTGTTCTGTCACTTAGCCAGCAGTAGTCAGTGACAACCGATATAGACAGACTATTGCTTGGAATTTATTCTTTTGTTTATATGACGGTTTGTTGGGGGTGCGAATATTCAAGTAATTCTAAGGGAGGCCGGGAAGCGCAACTAAAAAAGTTTACGCTGCACTGCTCCATGTCAGTGAATGATAACAGACCTCAGTATATAGACGAAGTGCTTTTTCATAATTTTTTTCTTTGAATGCTTTATTTGCACGTTTTTTTAAGGTGTCGGCTTTTTCTTTACGAATTTCTCTGTTTTTAGTTCGACTTTCGACGTCTCGTTCCATATTTCTCATAAAAGCAGCTATAAAAAAATATACAATCTTAATCATTCGTTAATGCACTTTTGACGAGCACTTAGCGGAACTTAGTGACGTCACATGTCGTTCAATTAACACATAAATTTTAATAAATTATTGCGTTTCAACGGATCGTTCGATATTAGATTTTAGAGTTTTTGTTCAAATTGATGTCTGTTCTGATAGCATGTAACCACTTCTTTTCAGTTTCGGATCCTTAGGAAATACAAAACCTCTTCGATTTGAACATTGGTAAACACAGCACCAGTGGCGGACTAAGGGGGAGGGGGCGGTCCGCCCCGGGCCTCTGCTCCTGGGGGGGGGGGCTCCAAATCTCGAGAAGTCCTTCTTAATCAAATCCCAAACAAGGCCAAAATATGTTTAGTAAGTAAGAGGCAGTTTGGAGTTGGAGGCCCCGTACGTATACAAAATATAAACGTATAGGTAGGTCGTTTATTATAAATATTTGATTTTTTTTGTCAGCTATTACATCTACAGATTGTATCAAATTAAAGCTGTGCATAGAGCGTTCTGTGTGTATATTATTCATTTTTTACGAAATTTACACTACAAATACATCAATTTCTAAGCAGACCGGGGGCCTCATTTAGTTCTGCCGCCCCGGGCCTCCGACGGGCTAGGTCCGCCACTGCACAGCACATCGGCAATTATGAATAAACTTATTCTGTAAACCCCACTATGAACTGCTCACAAACCGAGGTGGTTATATAGTTGGCGCAAATTATAGTTTTCGATATTAAAAAAAAAAATTCGACTGATGACCAGTCCTATACTTCCCACCTAGTAAATATTTGCAAAAAATAAACACTCTTTTTTTTATTCTTTGACTAGGCCCAAATAACCTTAGCTGTTGGTGGTCTTTAAAACACAATTTAATTTTTATTCTTTGAAAAAAGCATGGCCCTCTTTTTTGTTTGGTGATCTATTGATGGCTAGCTTAATATAGCAAAAATCATGGTTACCTTGATTTACGTACAATTTTTATTTTTTTTAGTAAAATATTTTTTTTCTCGAAAACTATACATTTTAGAGAAAAAAAATATTTACATTTTTTTCATATTATAACATCTAGAATTCATTTATATTTTTTTTTACCTATGTTAATACGTGACATTGAGGACGTTTTTTTGAATATCTCAGGATCCACTGAACCGATTTGACTCAAAATCTAATCAGATCTAAGTTAAAGGCTGATAAACACAATAGAACAATCGGCATGCCCGTATGTTGTTCCGTTCTTAAGATATCGAAGGCGAAAAATTGACCACATACACACACACACACATACACACATACACACATACACACACACATACAGACATCAGTCAGAAAATGATCTTAAACGATTGCTAGGGTCTCAAAACGTGAAAATCTGTTAAAATCTCGAAATATTGTTTTCGGACTGAATCCATTACTTCCCTACCATAGTAGAGGTGGGAAGTAAAAATATTCAGGTACCATTACTGTGTCTATAAATTACCTTGTGAACAAACGCTGGGATCATCATTTTCCAATAAATTTTTATTAATAGTTGTTCGATTAAATTTCTCTTTTAAACGTATTGTTTCCCCGCTTTCATCGTCATTAATTATTATTTCCGGTTCATTGTTTTTCAAGTATCGATCAGCTTCCAAAGTACCGATTTCATTTAACGACGCGTCGTTGGATGAAAGATTATGAATTATTTTTGTGATGTCATTCACTTTGCACATAAAATTGTCAAATTCTTCACTGTTCTTTTTGAGATCTGTACTTGACGTTGGATGTGTATAAGCTTCACTTTTCTCTTCCATTTTTGTTCTAAACATGTTTTGTTGCTATAGTAATTGTTGATGGACGGTTTCAGGGCCGTAGTTAGAGGGGAGCATAGAGGGACAATATTCTATACCCTGCAGGCATGTATCAAACCTCAAGTATATAAGTAGTCTTATTATTTTAGATACAGATTGTCTGAAAGTAAATCTAAATAATATTTGGGAGCTTTAGCTATGATGATTGACCATCGGGGCGCTAATAACCTCAGTTATCGAGCGTTTATAAGCTACAGTCTTTCTCTCACTCTACCACTGGGTGCAGCTAGAATTTGAAATTAGGCGGCACATTTCTTTTTGTAACGCTTCCTTAACCTAAAATATTTAACATCTGGCGTAGTTTTTCGATTACATTTTTAATCAATAATCAATATAACAACCGATGGTAAGGTAACAAGGTCACTCTATAATCCTGAAGGGTGCTATTTGCATATGCAATTTTAAAACCGCCCTTGTCTACCAATAAAGGTATATTGAAAAAATTCTCGTATTTTTATAATTAAAATATTTTTTTTATTATAAAAAACATTAAATATACAATTTATATTTATAATAACTATGTACAAAACATTCCTTATAAATTACAGTAATTTTATATTAATTGAAAACTAGGTATAAATTAGGACCTTTTTTGCTTTCAAAAAATATTTTTATATTATATTTAAATATATTTTTTATTTAGAATTTTTATATTTTTTTATAAAGCGGCTAGTTACTAAATATCTACAAAAACAAAACTATTTCAAAATATAATACTAACAAAAATGATTGATCAAAATTGATCACCAAAAATATAAATAAATACTCAAGTAAGTACTGCTTCAGTATCTTTGACTTAAGAATTTTCTGCAGTCAAAGTTCAAAATAATGAAATTAGAAGCAATTTTTCAAATTAAAAAAATAAATTGCTTACTTCACTATAAGTAATATAATGAGTAAGTATTGATTAATTCATTAAAAAATTAGCAACTATCGTCTACAAAACTCACTAGAAATTATACTCTGAAAAACATCAACTATTGATGATATTATAGTAATTAATGATTTTTTTATCTGAAGGTACCTATATTCAGTCTAAAATCAAATATTTATTACACCGCACAGACACTGAACGTATCAGTTCAGACAAATATTGTTTGGCACGTGCTCTGGGCGCCATTTGCCCTGGGAGGGCGCCACTGCGCAGTGTCTATTAATCTGGTACGGTTTACAGAACAACAATTATATAAAAGAGAACAATAATAGTGTTTCTATAATCTTTTCTTCATATCAATAGTTTTGTTTGTTTCAAAAACCTATTTTTAAAATATTAAGAGACGCTATCTATGAAGTTTATTAAAAATTCTGTACAAATAACCCTACAATTTAAACAAAATCATAATAATTTTGTTTAAATTATGTTTAATAGTGACAATTGCGCAATCAACAAAAGAATTTTCGTAACGAACAAAAGACGGTTGATTCGTTTAAGAGTTTTTGAACAGTTCATTTTTTGTCCGCCGTGAAAATGTTCGCTACAGCAGTTTAATAATTTAGTGTAGAAATTGCAAAGTTGCGCAGTGCGCTTTGGTCTATTTTTACACTACGTCATTTTTGTTTATTATGTACACATGCGTAGTGCTTCTCGTTCAAAATTCTATTGACATAACCGTTCTTTTTAGAATGTTTAGAGAAGACATCAGCATCATATATGCGCACAAACGAACTTAGTGACGGGCGAGTTCATATTCTAGCGCTGATAGCTCTCCCTACTACGTCTACTGCGCAGATCGGCCATCTTGGCTGGTGTCTTCTCTAAAGCGTTCCTTAACAATACTACTCTACGTCTATAGCATAACGTTGTCTGTTATTGTATAATCTATATTTAATTATTATAAACTTATCGAAAATATTAGTAACTTACTATTATAAGTAGTGTATATAACTTAAAAAAAACCCTGTGAATGGAGTTTAATGGTATATGACAATAAAACATATAAAACTAGTTACTTTAAACAATGACCAGTTTGAAGAAACAAATTCACCGTTTCACTTACAAAAAATACTTAAAATCATTTTCTACGAGGTAGTTTTTTTTAAAGATTCTATTTCTTAAATTAACTTTATTTGGTGATCCAACAAAACAACACGGAAAGTGATTCAAATGGGGCCGTTCCGAAATTTCTGTAGCAATCATCAAAGAGCTCATTCCACCCAACTTAAAATATTGAAAAAGTTAATATGCCAGCGGAACTTTTACTTTGCGCGAAAACCTAATTTAAAATCGCCAATAATATCGCTTCTTCTAACAAACAAACGAACGCCTAGATCGCACATCGTTCATTGGTTCATGTTTTACCGTGATGGCGTTGCAATACCACTATTGGCTGGACTGCTCGAGTCAGATTACGTCACAACAGACGTCGAAAGTAACTGGTTTAATTAATAAACATGTCATTTTATTCTCACATAAAATTGTAATTTTCTTCTGCCTTATCATGGCTGGGTTAAATCAAAAACAGTGGCGTAACTATAAATTTGGAGCCCCTGGCACATTTTATGGTGGGCTCTCTGGCATATTGAACATTAATTTGAGCTCTCCGACAAAAAACAACGTTGCCCACCATCCACTCCACCTTCTATCTTCATGATTAATGGAAATAAAAATTTGCAAAAATTCCCAGATACCTAACTATAAGAACAGTGGGTAATGGAAGGAACGAAATCTAATACGCTGCACACCCACTTATTGTTAGCTGCCGCGGGGCTCCCTGAAGCCGGGGACCCCTGACTTTTTGCCAGTCCTCTCACCCTGATCAAAAACGTGAATTTTAATTTAGAACGGCACCCATTGAGCGATAATCATATAACAAGGATAGAGGTTATGTTACTAATCTTTTGTTTTTATAACCACTCGTTTTTTCAACGTGTATTCAGTTTTAGTGGGTCACCTATTTACAATTAAAATATGTGATAGAAGTTAACGCAACAAATTATCAATTAAATAAGTTAATGCTCTTACACTAACAAGAGGATTTTACAGCTGAGAGGTTGCCGATTTCAACAAATGTTCGCGCGGTTGGTTACCATTTTAGTTTTTTCTAATATTTATTTTTTGTTTGATCAATCAATAAAAATACAATTTCAGAAAATAAGACTCATTAGATCGAATTGTGCAGAGCAAATTTTTATTTTAGGGACGATTTCTCAGCTATAAGGTCTCTTGTAAAATAAAATAGAATTTTTTCAAAAATAATATTCTTCTAAACTTTTTGATATATTATTTTGTTAACAATGCAAGGTTAGCCAGTTTTTAAAAATTTATTGTTTAATAAAAACAGTCAAAAGAAAAAAAATCAGTCTTTGTGCTTCAACCATAGTATAGACTATAGAGAATATAATAGTAAAATCGCTCTTCTGTCGGTATTTTGATGTTTGTACTACAATTTCTTTGACCTTGAGACAGCCAATCACAGTCGTGTTTGGAGTTCTCGACTGTCGTCTCTTCCTTCCAGTGCATGTAGCGTAACAGGATCGTATTAGAAAAATGCTTTTAAACGCTACCATTGTGTTGCGTTGGGTAATAGAACAAAAATGATTTCATTTTGTGGGTTTTTATTAATAACACTGACATATTTAGCTACATTGTATATTATGATACAATATAAACACAATGAGTGTTATGAAACTAAAAAAAAAAATAATACAGCACTGTGTGACTTTGTTCGTTATCCTAAACCACACGAACTAGTTTGTAGGAAGCACCAGTAAGAAAACACTGTGCGCATGCCTGATCGCTCTGCAAGCTAACAACCTGCGCAGCTCGTCTGCGCGATTTAGGTACTGACAGACGAATAATTCTACTACATTCCCTATACTATGCTTCAACTGTCGCAGATTCAAAAGAAGAAAAAAAGAAGGCAGTCTCACATGAATAAGTGTTTTTTCCCCGTTTAACCATTCTTCTATACTTTCTGGTTTCTAAAATCAATACGAAATTTTAAAAAAAATATAACTAAACAAAAAACAGACGTATAATTAAATAAGCTAGAACTGTATTAACTGTATGGTATTTGATCAAAAATATTGCTCTTCACAAGACTACCCATTGACTCAAATATACAGTGTGTAAACGGTTTTACCGACCATAGGGCAAATAACATTGAGAACATTTACAATTTTGTAGTAGGCTATGGGCCATAAGATCTAACGTAAATATTTACACAGAAAAAATAGTACAGTGAATTTTTTTGACAATTTTCAATAGCAATGGTTGACTATTAAGAGTAAATCGACACCTGCTAAATAATAAAAAAAAAACGAAGCATCTACAACATATTTACATTAGATCTTATAGTCCATAGCCTATTACAAAATTTTAAATGTTCTCATTGTTATTTGCCCTATGTTCGGTATACATTGTATGAACAGTTAGATTGTTCTTAAAACGAGCAAATAAGTCAGAATCGTTAGGATATCGATAATATACCGATTTATTGATTCCCGCATTTATCATTAATTATTTTTTAATTTCGACAAATGTTTAATTTTCTCGATTTATCTGTATCTAGAGCCATATTCTAAAGAATTAAAATTTTTCGAACCTATTCGATTTGGTCACTTGACAAAGTCTGTGCAAAGAACAAAATAATGTAAAGTATCTATTTACGAGTACATTTTACGTAATGGACCTGTCTCTCGAAATAAGAGCGGGAGATCGTTATTGCTTGTTCTGCAAGAAAAAGAGAGAAAAAATATGGTTGCGCACGCATACCGTTGTCTGCCACGAAGTCAGTAGCAGACTATTGCCTAGTTACCGAATCATCTGTGAACACGGTTTGCGCGCGCAATCCAGGTAGAGAAGATTCGTGGATTGTATGTGCGTAGTGTATTTTTATGAATTTTACTTATTAAAGTATTGTTAAAATAATAGCGACCAATTAAAGTAACGATAAAATTATTAACTAATTATGATTTTACACGTCGACCGCCATTTATTAAAACTTCGCCGTTCGAATAATAACAATGATATAATTTAAATTTGTAGGTTAATGTATTTTTATTATACAGATGCTAACGACATCAGTTGTCGAGCGTCTATAATCTACAATCTCTCTCAATTTATAGGCCGAAATACGACGGATTTTACATCAATATTAAAAAACTATGTTAAAAGCCTCTTAACGACAATAATCTATGTCTAAATTTAAATTTCTGTACATTTTTCCATTTAAAACACAATATACTAATTAAATGTATGAATTGTCATTTAATTTTAACGATAAATTAATTATATATTTTAAAATGATAAAAGCCTCTATCATTAATCAGTGAAGAATTTATATAACTATCTGTAAACTTTATAATATTAGACGGAAACTTGCAAATTTTTGAATTTCGCGGTTAAATAATTCTCTTACTGTCCTTATTGGACTTCAGCCATATTTTATTGTTTTAATATAAAACCGATAATCTGTATTTTTAAAAGTAGAAAATATGTATGTCGCAGGCAAATGGTTATTCCAGGCAAATAGTTTTTGTCTAGGCGAATGCAATCTGCTTGGGCAAATGACTTTATAAAATAGTTTCTATTTTTAAAACTCATTTGCCTAGGAAAATGGCATTTTCCGCAATCGTTGTTTATACATATTCTATAGAATAGACGCGTCTGAACACAAATTCGCCTGTGCGCATGACGTCAGTGTCTCTAAATGTAAGTACTCTAAAACTCCAAGAGCGAAACTACACGGGCGGATTTTCCGCGGCGTTTTTAACGCGGCGAATTGCACGTCCAAATCGAAACCGTACAAACGAGTGAAACTGGACGAACGGAATATACGTCGCGTTTTTTTTTAATTCCGTCGACGTGAGCGAGTTCAATACTTCTGGATGCGTTGATATCGTCACCGCCACAACACGCTAGAAACGTGTGGGCAAATTAGACGACGCGACTGATCACCGATGTATGCACGGTCTGGGTAAAAAAATTTGTGTGGAAATATCGTGTTGATAGTCTGTCTCTTAATATTGGATGAACCTACCAACGTCGTTTTTTCCTTCTGTTATTTAAAAATAAATTTGCACATACAATAGCAGCGCTGCCTAACACAGTGGCGTCCATTTTGTAACTAGCAAAAAGTTGTATTGTTTTGCGTGAATGTACTCGACGGAAAAAACGCTTTCTGTTTTGATACGTAAAATTCAGCGGAAATCTTGCCGCGAGAAACACGGCGCGGAAAATCCGCCCCTATAGTTATGCTCTAAAGTGTAGACATCCGTGTATCACCGAAAAATCCGACTTGTTTCCCGACTTGAATATACAAATTGTATCAAATTAAAGCTGTGCATAGGCCGTTCTGTGTGTAAGACAGAGATCGATATATAAAGTATTAAGTAAGAATGAGATAGGAAGTTACTGTGGTTACTATACGACCGTAGGACGTATGCAAATTTGACGCCATTTTAAAGGACACTGAAGGCAGAGGCTAATAAAAATTTGATTTGCAAGTTCCCTGTTATTTACAGTTTTTATCAGTCTTATGCATTTTTAAATAATATCTAACAAAATTAAAGTAATTCGCTTATAATGCATACCTATATAAAATATAATATATTCAAGTAGTTTGAGCATTTCTTGTACAGTTAATTTGGATATGCATAAGGCTGTTTTTTAGGGGTTGTTTGTATAAATATTTTAAATTTAACTCCTATTTTGGCACATTACAGTAACGATTATAAATTTTAAAACTGTTTGATATAAGTAATATATATTTATTTGATTATAAAAATATATAATATCATCTAAAATTATGTAGTGTTTCTTCAAGAAGTAGTAATAAGATTTTAAATCAAAACTGTATTAGCTACAATTATTCAACTCAATCATTTGATACGTTAATGACCAGCTGTCGAGCGTCTATAATTTACAATTGTTTACCAATCATGAATACGATCCAACTATTGATTGTTCAATGATTACCTAATCGTTTGTTGAAAGCTCGATAATTTTGAGCAGGGCTGATATTTTTAGAAACGCCGCCCGGGTGAAATGTAGTTCATTAGATGTTGAAGAATTTGAAGGGCGACAAATTATTGGGACGATAAACAGACAACTGGTCCTGATTTTGACAAATTGATGATTTAATAATAGCATGATATCAACTTTAAAATTGTAATGCAAAATCATAATTTACAAATTGCCCCACCAATTTATGCGCTACGTCAGTTCAAAAAAAATATTTCCGTTGGTTTACGTAATAAGATTACCTATATTTCTTATATTGAATGAGCCATTTTCCTGAGAATAGTTCTTTCAATTATCCACGAGAGGCAGCACTTGTGGTAGGTACAAACATTATTTATTCCCCATTAGTGTCGTGTCATTTTAGTGGTATAACTTAATTATTAAATTAATTAAATAATTAAGTTATACCACTAAAATGACACGACACTAATGGGGAATAATTTAATAAATAATGTTTGTACCTACCACAAGTGCTGCCTCTCATGGATAATTGAAGGAACTACTCTCAGGAAAATGACTCATTGTCGAGTGGTTGTATTTTGTTTTAAAGTTTTCGTGTTTTATTAATTTAACAAACAGAAAATCGGAAATGTTCGTTTGTTATGCAATCTTTTGTTAATCATTGCTCAATTATTTTGTTGTATGTATGTATAAAACAAAATGAATGCGTTTTGTTAAATCAAAAAAATATTTCTAGAGATACAGAGGTTAGAAAAACGTTATTCTTAAGTAAAAGTAGATATAAATGTATTTTGTGAGTTAACCTCATTGTTTTGAGGTTATAACAATGTCAGATTCAGTTCGAATACAAATGAATAACGATTTCTCCGTTTCTGACATGCGCATGGGTTGGTGGTACACGTTGTATCAATGAATGTTTAGTTGCGTACACCTAGGAGTTTTAATGAGTAACAGCTGTAATCCTGTGTCAAACAAAATAATTTAACAGCCTATTTTACCTCAGTATAATGTACATAAATTTATTATTACTATTTTATAACCTTAAAATGAAACTAAATAAATTCTAAGATCATTTCTACCTGTTAGTTGTAGTTTCGTTATTTTGTGAATTTTGTAAAAACGATTCTAAATCTTTTCTTGAAACTATTAATCTTCGATTTATCATTGAATTTCTCGGATCAAGTTGGAAATAATGATTATGATGTCTTATATTATGACTTACATATCCAATTTCTCTTTCTTGATTATTAGCTTCTAGCAGTTGTTTGTCACTATTTTCACTACCCATTGTCGAACTTTGTTCGTTCATATTTTCAGAATTCAACACTTGATCACTATCGGATTTAATGTTTTGATCCGATTGCATTTCGAAATTGACCCGTTGATAATTTGAATTGAACAAAATTAAATTGTTGTGATCTATGTTGAAACGGCAGGCTGCACTCGAAATTTCTGATATGCGATGCAGTTCGGTGGTGGGGATGTCTATCGTGCAGAGCTCTACATAGGGTATGAGTAATAATGAATTAAGATTGATGGTTGAGTTGGCTGAGTAATGTTTGGTTGCTGCGTCGATAATTGGACCTGGGAGTGGCTTGATTGCTGTAAAAAAATATCAAATTTTTATTATAAAAACGTCCTAAATTTATATATTGATTGCTTCTGAGAGATTTCGATTTTTGGTCAAGGTATTTTTAACATTGGAAATGTTTATGTTCGTATATGGGGGCAGAGTTACGAGTTTTCGTTCAAGGCCAAAAGACAACGGTGTCGCGATCAAGTGAGGAGGAGCAATCATGCAAAATTGAACAAGTGCAATTTTTTCGAAATGTGTTTTATATCATGTCTAGTTAATTGAGAGGTATTTGCGACGATCTGCGGTGTTATTTTTGAGCAAATGTTAATAAATACTGTAGAAAAATCCATTTAAAAGTTAAGTAATCAAGCAAAAGTGAACGCGTATATAACAGAAGAATAATAGGGTTATTCCTGACAAAACTAAACAGTGCATTGATAAATATTGTGTGTATAATAAACAGTTAATTATGTTTCATATATGCTGTTATCATTTCCAATGTCCTCGATGGTTGCAAGGATTGCGAAATCTGTGAATTTTTTCAAGGTATATGCCTTAAAAAATCATAAAAATTGAAATCTTTAATATATTTTTTAAATTGAGAAGGCTTATAGAAAAAATTACGCTGAATTCAATGACCACAAACTATCGTCTGTATCTCTTTTAGTTTAGAAGTTACGACCATTTAAAGCAGGGGTTCCCAAAGTCGGGGTCGCGGGCTGATTTTTTAGGGTCACGGCCTGTTTCCGTGATTATAGAATTTATAATTCTCGTGATCAATTTCTATATTACTTTTATTTTACTGTACTTTTTTATACTTAAATTCTTGAATAAACGACTTAAATTTGAATGGCTGCATTTTTTTACTGAAAAATCTTTTTTATAGAATATTTTGTACTTTGTGGTGAAAACTTTTTAAGGGTCGCGAAGGGTCATGATCAAAAAAGTTTGGGAACCCCTGATTTAAAGATTTGTTTGTGAATTTTTGGTAACTTTAAACGGGCACAGCTTCTAAACCAAAAGAGATACAGACGTTTGCTTGTGCTCATTGGAATCAGCGTGTCATTTTCTATAAGCATGGTGATTTTGCAAAAGTTCTGAGAGATTTCGATTTTCGTCAAAAATCACATTTTTTTCAATGTGTAAGAAAATCGAAAAAATCGAAATCTGTGATATATTTTTGAAATTGAGAATGTTTATAGAAAAAATTACGCTGAATCCAGCGAGCTCAAGCAAACGTCTGTATCTCTTTTAGTTTAGAAGTTACGACCATTTAAAGATTTGTTTGTGAATTTTTGGAAACTTTAAACGGGCACAGCTTCTAAACCAAAAGAGATACAGACGTTTGCTTGTGCTCATTGGAATCAGCGTGTCATTTTCTATAAGCATGGTGATTTTGCAAAAGTTCTGAGAGATTTCGATTTTCGTCAAAAATCACATTTTTTTCAAGGTGTATGCCTTAAGAAAATCGAAAAAATCGAAATCTGTGATATATTTTTGAAATTGAGAATGTTTATAGAAAAAATTACGCTGAATCCAGCGAGCTCAAGCAAACGTCTGTATCTCTTTTAGTTTAGAAGTTACGACCATTTAAAGATTTGTTTGTGAATTTTTGGAAACTTTAAACGGGCACAGCTTCTAAACCAAAAGAGATACAGACGTTTGCTTGTGCTCATTGGAATCAGCGTGTCATTTTCTATAAGCATGGTGATTTTGAAAAAGTTCTGAGAGATTTCGATTTTCGTCAAAAATCACATTTTTTCTAGGGCCTTAAGAAAATCGCAAAAATCGAAATCTGTGATATATTTTTGAAATTGAGAATGTTTATAGAAAAAATTACGCTGAATCCAGCGAGCTCAAGCAAACGTCTGTATCTCTTTTAGTTTAGAAGTTACGACCATTTAAAGATTTGTTTGTGAATTTTTGGAAACTTTAAACGGGCACAGCTTCTAAACCAAAAGAGATACAGACGTTTGCTTGTGCTCATTGGAATCAGCGTGTCATTTTCTATAAGCATGGTGATTTTGAAAAAGTTCTGAGAGATTTCGATTTTCGTCAAAAATCACATTTTTTCAAATTTACTTTTTAGTGTAATAAAATAAGGGCACTTTTATTTCTGCGTAGTCTTTTTTTAACCGACTTAAAAAAAAGGAGGTGGTCCTCAATTCGGTTGTATTTTTTTTAAACTAACGTACAAAAAAAACCGGTTTAAGTGCCAAATTTGCGAAATGGTCGCAAAAACTAAAGTAAAATCCATTGGACCACGACTACTTAGCCCGGAAACATTTGCTACCAAGATGTCTACCGGCCGTGAAAGCATCAAACTCCAATTTATTTAATGAAGTCCAATAACTCATTCGTTTGGATATGAAAAATTAAAAAATAATATGTAAGTAATCAAACACAAGCACTGTAATGAAATTAATAACGAAAAAGCAATCCAAAAAACATTTAAATATGACGTATTAGTGTTTTACAAGTCATCTTTTTAGAATGTTTAAAGAAGACATCAGCGTCATATATGCGCGCAAACGAGCTTAGTGACGGGCGAGTCTATATTATTCTTAGGGGTCGCGCGTGACATACAGCAGCCGATTAACGCGCCGCCCCACGTCTTTCGTGCAGGACGAGTCCATATTCTACCGCTGACAGCTCTCCCAACTCCTTCTACTGCGCAGATCGGCCATCTTGCCAGTGTCTTCTCTAAACAATACTAAAGTTTTCCTTTCCTTTCATCTGGAGGGGAATCACAAATACTTTTTTAACCCCCGACGAAAAAAGAGGCGTGTTATAAGTTTGAAGCCTTTGTCTGTCTGTGTGTGTGTATCTGTCTGTGGCATTTAACTCCCAAACGGATGGACCGATTTTAATGCGGTTTTGTTTGTTTGAAAGGTGGCATTTGCAAGATGGTTCTTAGCCATGTTTGAATGAAATCGGTTCAGCCGTTTCCAAGATCTTCAGCTCTTATCACAGTTTGCAATCTGTCTGTGGCATTGTAGCTCCTAAACGGATGGACCGATTTCAATGCGGTTTTGTTTGTTTGAAAGGTGACATTTGCAAGATGGTTCTTAGCCATGTTTGAATGAAATCGGTTCAGCCGTTTCCAAGATCTTTAGCTCTCATCAGTTTGTATAGAAATCTCGGCCGGTATTACAGCTAGAAACTTCGAGTTTGAGCTCAAATATTCAGTTTTTGATTAGTTAGTTTAAAAAGTATGAAATAAAAATTAAATTAAAAATTTAAAAAACCTCCGACACAAAAAAGCAAACCGTTAAAAAGTGATAAAATAATTAATATCCACAATATCTGGCCCGATGCACCGTCTATTTCTTCGTTTAGAATTTGGATGAAATATTTAATTCATAAGTGCGTCGGGGACCACTGTAAAATGACAAAAATAGCAACATCTCAGCGGTCCACGACGCATTTATAACGAAGAAATAGACGATGCATCGGGCCACTGGCCAGATATAGTAGGTATTAATTTATTATTTTCTCACTTTTTAAAGGTTTGCTTTTTTGCGTCGGGGATTTTTTTAAATTTTTAATTTATTTTTTTTTACAAAGCGCTTGGCAAATTACAGCGAAATCAGTATTTTTTCTGAATATGAATTCACGTGAAATTGAGTACAAGCACAAATTTTTATTTGGGTAGTATGTAATTCAGAACATGCAAATTGTCATCTCTACAATTGGGGCGCGTTCAACAGTTCAAGCGCTACATATTGTTATGTGTACTGAACGATTCCAACCGCTCGAGCAGTTATGCAGCGAATAGCTACACACTTCGTGTTTGGTGCTAGGAATTTTATAACCTCAAATTAACCGCTGAACGTCATTCTGAAATACCGCTCACACTGAGTTACGAGGTTATGGAGACGCTACGAGCATTTAAAAGTGCAGCCAGTCGCCATATTTATTCAGTTCATTCATTTTATATAATGTAAGAAGTAGAAGAGAATAATATTCTCATATCTATCGCCTGTTTGTCCGCCATGTTTGTTGCCCCTGTGACTGCGTAACACCGCGTAATTGTTGGAAATAAAATTTTACACAGCGCAAATAAATATTCGAGTGACCGTCATGCGCGGTATATACGATTATGCGCGAATGTGGTTCACTTCAAGCAGTTGCGCAGCATTGCAGAGTGACTTTACGTGGTAGGTATTCCCGTTCAAACAAAATTACGTATCGCTTAGCAAAAATAATTAACGCTATGTCGTCGTGGAACCTATTTACTTGTCGAAATCTTTTTTTTCACATATATATCAAGCATCAAGCCAATGAACTACATCTAATTACATAACACCACTCACATGCAACTGAACTAGCCTTATTATCAATCGTCGTAGTTCCCGTTGTTGACGTTTGGGTCGAATTTGAACAAGCAATGTTTCTGAAATGTTTTTCGGTCGGTAATACAGTTCCTTCTTGATCTTCGATAACTATTCCAAGACCTAGATTACGTCCGGTTTTGATCCATGATTTAGCAGCTGCTCTGATGTTAAATTCGATCCATTGACCAAAAATTGACGGTTGAGGCGGAAGTAAGTCGTACATCGGAAGCATTTTACTGTCGGCTAAGCGTCGTTTAACTGTAGTAAGAGCATACAATTAATATTATCGAACGTCTATTATCTACAATTTTTCTGTTTCTACATAACTTTCTACCGCTGACGAATTAGAAACATAGAGATATTATAGATAGAGAGTAGGGGTGTCTTATAGGCACAACTATAGGTGATAGTGTCAGGTAGGAAACAGAGATAGAAAACGGATAGTTTCTCTTTTTCTTGTCTTCTGACGAATTTGTGAATATAAAAGGTATTGTTAATTGACATTTGTAACCATGGTTATGTATTTGTGATAGAAAAAGATAAAAGAAAACGTCTATTCTCCATCTCTATTTTTTGCACCGACACTTTTTTGAGTGGCTTCCCTCCTCTATCTATGATATCTCTATGATTGAAAGTTCAGCCAAATGCCAGATGAATGCCAAGGTTATTAGAGTACAGGTTGCCTCGTTCCATCTGACCAATCAGCGTAAGCGCGGAAATGACGTCAGCTGGAATTTAGTTTTTCGAAATGTAAAAAATCACCTCTATGCTTTTTAAGCGATCTTGTGTACCAGTAAACCGAAACACGAATTTGTTTGTCTTCATCGCTTATAAGATTTACATTGCCTTGTTGACTTGTGTCGCCATCTCTGGGTACTTCGCTCAATGAACTTACATTCTGTAAGAAATATTTATTTTAATCATAATATTATATTTATTAAAACAGACTTGAAATATTTTACGGAAGATTATCATTTTTCTAATTTGTTATACACATTGTGACAGACGGACGGACGGATCGTAGGCTCAGTAAAAGGGTACCGTTCGGAAATATGGAACCCTAAAAAATAAATAAATAATATAAACTAATAATAGGTACCTGAAATATCTTGTACAATCGAAGTGTTGCTTTAGCAATATAAATTGTATGACCTTCAATTGCGTTTGACAAATTCAAATTGAAGAGCAAATTCATATTATTTGGATCGGACCACACCTCTTCATCAGTATTCCGAGGAATTTCACCTGCGTACAAAAATTAAGATTATAAAATTTCAATTTACACACTATTTAGTTATAAATTTTTTTTCAGGATCTGGCTTACGGCAATATCAAGTATTCTCTACCGAAGGGGTTCCCAAAGTCGGGGTCGCGACCCCAAGTCGCGGGTTGATTTTTTAGGGTCACGGCCTGTTTCCGTGATTATAGAATTTATAACTCTCGTGATTATACCATTAAATTCGAATAACAGAAAAAAAATACTAAATAAGATACGAAATCAAATAAAAACGGAGTGAAGAGGCGGGAGGGGGCAATAAAGAGAGAGAGTGACCCCTCCCTCCCCCCACTTTTACTGTACTTTTTTAACTTAAATTCTTGAAAAAACGACTTAAATTTGAATTGCTGCATTTTTTACTGAAAAATCTTTTTTATAGACTATTTTGTACATTGTGAGGAAATTTTAAGGGTCGCGAAGGCTTTTGCAATTTTAAATTAGGGTCGTGATCAAAAAAGTTTGGGAACCCCTGCTCTACCGGAAGCTACCTCCTGCACTCTTCATATCAAATCCTTTCCCCTCGCCAAAAAACGGTTACCGCTTTCCCGACGCTATTTTTAAAGTTAAAGGGTTCAGGTAAACCCCAAATGACCGAGAATCTCACTACAGATCCGACATATTCCGGAAAAAATTGGGAAAAATATAACTAATTTATAGAGAAAGTTATAAAAAAAAGTCGACATACATTTTGGATGAAAACTTTGTATTTTCTCAGTGTATTCAGGTCCTTCGGTGTTTGGAAGCGTCAACAAGTTTTGAAGGTTTAGGTGTTTGACGATCTCTTCCGTATTGGCCGAATTCGGTTGCGTCACCTGGACAGCGTCCTGGCGTCCGACTGATGTTAGCACACGTGTCTTCAGCACCGTTAGCCATGCGTCCCGTGTCCTGGATTTGTTTAAATCAAAACTATATGAATATAAAGATATGTGCTGTTATCGGTGATTTCACTTACTCTTTTAGAGGATGAATGTTTTTTGTGATTTTTTAGGGTGGAAATAGTTACTTTTTTATCCAGGTGTGCAAGCTTTCACGGCCGGCATTGTTCCAAGTCTTCATGGCTTCTGGGTTTGTAGGCCGTGGTCCGGTGGTATTTCTACCTGACGTTTCGTCTACAACTGCGGTAGACATTCACAAAGGCGATGTGGCAGCGGTCGAAGTGACCTGTGAGCCGCCAAGGAGGACACTTCGACCGCTGCCACATCGTCTTTGATAATGTCTACCGCAGTTGTAGACGAAACGTCAGGTAGAAATACCACCGGACCACGGCCTACAAGCCCGGAAACCATGAAGACTTACTTTTTTATTTGTTTAAATAAGTATTTTTATTGACATTCAAACGACTAGAAATTGCAAACTTATATATTTTTTAAACAACGAGGCATTCTTTTAGACAGCTGAAGATGAAGTCTTTTAGAGAAATTTGTTTGTTTTCAGTCGAAAAGATTTAAAACTATTCAGTTCTAAAAGCGTAAGCGAAATAGTTCTGCAGTTTTGCAGATTTTAGTTATAGAGTTACAATTAAAAAAAAAATAGAATTAAAATTTGAAACAAATAGCCTTTTTTCTTACATAAATATTTGACACACTGCATAGAAGCCTTTAATGCACATGCATAAAAAACAAAACAAAGGAAAAACGGTCAAGCATGAACATACTTTATGCGCCGAGGATACCGTACATAATTCGCTAGAGTTTTCCTGGAACCTTTACCAGCCTCTCTTGATTTTTCAGATCTAACACTTTTGGAGATAAGGTATTTTGGCATATTTTTATAAAATAAGCTACAAAGACGCGTCAAATTAAAAACTAATTTTACTATTTAATATCTTCAAAGTGAGTCTTTTCCAACGATATACCACATGCTAATTAAAACATTTTTTTTTTGAATTTTCACTTTATTGGCTGCAGAGGACGTAATTTTTTTGGTAAAACGAGCCTTGAAATATATCTGGATCATCGAAAAACATTACTTCTTTTTGCATGCCAAATTTCAACTTCTTACGAGTAACCGTTTAGAAGTTACAGGCCTGTCAGATCATGCAGACGTTGTCACGCCCAAAACACTCGCGGTCGTATAGACGACACAGCCTACTCATAGAATATCTGCGGAACACAACCATCTGCATGCTAAATTTCAACTTCCTACAACTAACCGTTTAGAAGTTACAGGCCATGCAGACGTTGTTACGCCCAAAACACCCGCGGTCGTATAGACGACACAGCCTACTCATAGAATATCTGCGGAACACAACCATCTGCATGCTAAATTTCAACTTCCTACAACTAACCGTTTAGAAGTTACAGGCCATGCAGACGTTGTTACGCCCAAAACACCCGCGGTCGTATAGACGACACAGCCTACTCCTAGAATATCTGCGGAACACATAACTAAATGCATGCCAAATTTCAACTTCTTACGACTAACCGTTTAGAAGTTAGAGGCCTGTCAGATCATGCAGACGTTGTCACGCCCAAAACACCCGCGGTCGTATAGACGACACAGCCTACTCCTAGAATATCTGCGGAACACATAACTAAATGCATGCCAAATTTCAACTTCTTACGACTAACCGTTTAGAAGTTAGAGGCCTGTCAGATCATGCAGACGTTGTCACGCCCAAAACACCCGCGGTCGTATAGACGACACAGCCTACTCCTAGAATATCTGCGGAACATAACTATCTGCATGCTAAATTTCAACTTCCTACGACTAACCGTTTAGAAGTTAGAGGCCTGTCAGATCATGCAGACGTTGTCACGCCCAAAACACCCGCGGTTGTATAGACGACACAGCCTACTCCTAGAATATCTGCGGGACAGATAACTAAATGCATGCCAAATTTCAACTTCTTACGACTAACCGTTTAGAAGTTAGAGGCCTGTCAGATCATGCAGACGTTGTCACGCCCAAAACACCCGCGGTCGTATAGACGACACAGCCTACTCCTAGAATATCTGCGGAACAGATAACTATCTGCATGCTAAATTTCAACTTCCTACGACTAACCGTTTAGAAGTTACAGGCCTGTCAGACCGTGCAGACGTTGTCACGCCCAAAACACTCGCTACCGTGTAGACGACACAGCCTACCCCTTTTTTTACACATCGCCTTATCTGCATGGCACATTTCAACTTTCTATACGACTAGACTAGACCGAAGGACGTCTGTGGAAGCCGGAAACGCGGACGGAATCTCATGGTGAGGCTTTAGATTGGTGATTTAGTTACGCCACTGTAAATAGTATTGTTTTCCTATGAGATGTGAGATTCTGATTTACATAAAATTATTGTAATGACAGCAGACTGGACAGTGAACAAACATATAACGTAATAATAATATGTATATTTTTTATACTGTGTGTACCTGCAGTAGGTTGCTTCTGTGTAAACATCGCGCACAAAAATTCCAACTAATATTGACTTGAATAGTAAATTATAGACGCTCGACAACATGCAACTAATATTATAAATGCGAATATGAGTTTGTTTGTTCCGCTTTCACGCATCAAACTATTCAACCAATCTCTATTAAATTTGGCACACGCACTGTAAAAAATGGATGTTAAATTACTTTGAAAGTTAAGATAGAATTCGCTCGATTTTCTAAGTGATTTTACATTATTATTTATTTTTACACAGAAAACTTCATAAAAACTTGACTTTTACTGTAAAGGTAAACAAATTTGTAATTTTTACATAAAGTAAATTAAAATTACATAATTTGTGTAATATTCCAATAAAATGTGTAAAAATTACAAAATAAAATGTATAGTTACATATATAAAATGGATAAATACAAAACAAATTAATGTAAAATTAGTAACCACGCGTTCGCAATATGTTTTTATGGAATCTACGCGATGTGCAGGCGATACCTGTTTGCGACGCCATTGTCTCTTTGTGTGCCTATTACCAGATTAATCGCTGGCTACAAATGAACCATCGACAAACTATGTAATCGGCCTTCTCATTTCTTACAGTGTACATTCTAATGTTTCCCTTGAGGGACCGGGGAACCGGCCCTAAGAGTTAGCAATAGTTGATACATAAATAATTGCATCCCTGTATATTCTAAAGTGACATATGACATTGCTATATTAGTGACAATGACGAGAAGGGAAATAGCCAGTACCTATTTAGACAAATCGTCGTCTAGACTCTAGACGACGACGTCAGACATATTATCCGCGTCTCTCTTCTACACTATCGCTTACAAACGACACTGAATTTGTCCAACAAACAATAAGTGATTGGAAAGTCACTTTTCAATTACGACCATTTGATATCATGAAATTAGACATTATAGTCTATTTTTTACACTGACAGTCCTGGTATAACTACAGTATAATCTCATTAATATGGCCGTCAATAGTTCGGCACCTTCTGTAAAGGCCCCAATACACTACGATGAAATACGTCGATTTTCATCGTCACGATAAAACACGTCGGTTTTCATCGTCAATTGGTTTTGCCCACAGACTTCGTGTAAAATCGTGTCGTGCTCACTCTGTTTCTGTTTAAAATTTGTTCGCATGGAATCCATTTTATTTTTAACTATCTGAATTGTAGCATCCGAATCCACTTCTCTCATTTTGTTCAGTAAATGTTCGTATGCTTTATTTTTCTTATTTCTATCTCGGTATTCTTCAGACTTAATACGCCACAAGCAGGGAAATTTTTTATATTCTTCGATAAATTCAACCAAAAATGGTTTATTCATTTTTATAAATAACGGAAAATATTAATCAATACTCAAACTAATTACAATCATTTAATTAATATGACTTATTTGCTGCACGTCGCAGTTGTGTCCACTGAATAAACACGTCGATTCATATCGGAAAGCGCCACACATTACGATTTGAAACGACAACCATCAAACACGTCGTGTTTAAAGTCAAGATTCGGCAGATATAAAAATTGTCGTGTTTCATCGTCGGTTTTTGCCCATACAGTTCGGTTTTGACCGACGTGTTTTATCGTGACGATGAAAATCGACGTATTTATCGTAGTGTATTGGGGCCTTCATCCGGCGTATTTTTATAGTAATTCCCGTATGAAGTACTAAAATAGAACGTTTATTTTGATCTGTTCTTGCCGCAAGCAGTAGCGTGATTTTTTTAAGACTACCAACAGGTAAGGTTATTTTGGCCTACACTGTAAGAAATGAGAAGGCCGATTACATAGTTTATCGATGGTTCATTTGTAGCCAGAGATTAATCTGGTAATAGGCACACAAAGAGACAATAGCGTCGCAAACAGGTATCGCCACATTGCGTAGATTCCATAAAAACACATTGCGCATGCGTGGTTACTAATTTTACATTAATTTGTTTTGTATTCATCCATTTTATATATGTAACTATACATTTTATTTTAGTACTTATCGAAAAACCAATACTTGTTTGATAATTAATACTTCCGAAATGTAATACTTACCTGATAATAATTAATACTTACCTTTTATTGTATAATACGTATTGTATTATATCATTGTATAATATATAAGATGCCATTCGGCAGCAGTGCTAATGACCATAGTAGTCGAAGCACATTTTGTTTTGTTTTGAAATAAAAAAAAATAAAAAAAAAAAAAATTTTATTTTGTAATTTTTACACATTTTATTGGAATATTACACAAATTATGTAATTTTAATTTACTTTATGTAAAAATCACAAATTTGTTTAACTTTACAGTAAAAGTCCAAGTTTTTATGAAGTTTTCTGTGTAAAAATAAAATCACTTAGAAAATCGAGCGAATTCTACCTTAACTTTCAAAATATTTTTACATCCATTTTTTTACAGTGTAGCACCAATTCATATCGTCAATTTATTTTATTTTTTCAAATAATTAATCGAAAATCCAATGGGTATTTTTAGTTCTTGGATTAGAACCTGGAGACTGGGGGCTTGTAATAGAGGAGCCATGGTAACGCTAACAACGACATTGCTATAGGTACATCGCTTAGCTCCCTTAGTAGCGTGATAGAGGACAGTCTGTACGGCGTTGGACGTCTAGACAGTGGCGTAACTAAGATTGTTTGGCCCGGTCGCAAAATATTGCAAAAGCTTCCCTCCTTGGTTTAGGCTAGAAGCGTTTCATTAGCGGCGGCACAGTATTTTGTGATATACACTGACCCTTCAAAAATTTAAACTGTTAGTAGAAAAGACCACTGCTATTGGGATCCGTCAAATGGGTGGAGCTTAAAAAACATGGGAAATTTTATATACGGGGCATACTTTTGCGTGTAATTTTGTGATTTTCAAAGTGATAAGAAATAATAAATATAAGTGCAATTTGCAATTGGACCGGTTCGAATCCTAAACAAAGGAATTTCGTTGAAGGAGAACGGATTCTCAAAGCCGGAAATATTATCAAATGTGTGAAAAAAACAAGATAACTGAGCAGTCAAAAGTAGTAATCTTTACGGCATATTGCTTAAAAACATCAAAATTAAAAGAAAGTCTCCACGAAATTAATCATCCATTCAATGCTTCTTTAAGGCAGGGTTAGGTGAATAATGTAAACACATAACTGCAACATAATATGTTATATTGTAATAAGTAGGTAAGTTACTAACCTCAAAATATTTGTATACAAAGTTAGTCCTATAAATTTGTCAATCATCAAATGATTTTACTATTGTAGTACAGTATGATAATAAGTACATCTTATTATTAATATAAAATATTTTTTTAATTCATAAATACAGTTTTTTCACATTTCATTAGAAAATAATTCTCTGTAAAGTAAGTTTTACAAGGCAATAACTGACAGTGTTTAATGCCATGATATTAGAAAACGTCGCGAATTCCATTTTCGATAAAATTTTTGTTTATTTTACTTGTTTTATATTTGTAATAAACAATTTCACGATAAATTTGCACTGTTAGCATGTAAAATTTTCCCTCGTTTTGAGTACAATTTTGTGCCACCAGATGTCATATGCTCATTTGACGGATTCCAATAATAAATTATTATTATTATTGAGATTTTTTGCCAAGAAAACGTTTTCATTTTTTACTGTAGGAAGGTCCAGGCTGGATGGGCTCCTTGGGCCCGTAGGTCCCATCGCACTGCGACGATTATTTTGCGCTATGATATAGCTACGCCTCTGCGTCTAGCTCTATAGGTGCAATAAGTACACGTACGTGCATAATTCGCAACATCTAATAACGAGGCATGGACTGATGCCAATATAATGGCATGATTACTTAGGACACTTGTGTTTATTTGTGTGACAAGTGACAAGCGACAATGGCGCGAAACTTCATTATAGGGATGTCAAACATTGTCATTAATGGACAGTTTCATCGACGTAGCGCTAATTAATATAACGGTACGGTAGGTCGTTTTGTTAAGTACTGGCAGCTGATAAAAAAATATTTATAATTTTAAGTATTATAGATTCTCAAAAAGTTTTTACGTAATTTTTATTTTACACGGGAAGTTTTGATTATTATTATTAGATATACAGTGTGTGTTTGTTAGACCCGAACATAGGGAAAATAACATCGAGAACATTTAAAATATCGTACCATGTCGGATTTATCCGAGTCGATATAATGTACGTCCTGATTTATTCTTCCCGTTGAAAATTTTGGACAGTTCATAGTTGCGCTAGACAATTAGTAACAAGCAGTAATAATCCTTGTAAAAATATCGTACCATGTCGGATTTATCCGAGTCGATATAATGTACGTCCTGATTTATTCTTTACGTTGAAAATTTTGAACAGTTCATAGTTGCGCTAGACAATTAGTAACAAGGAATAATAATCCTTGTAAAAATATCGTACCATGTCGGATTTATCCGAGTCGATATTATGCACGTCCTGATTTATTTTTCCCGTTGAAAATTTTTGGACAGTTCATACTTGCGCTAGACAATTAGTAACAAGCAGTAATAATCCTTGTAAAAATATCGTACCATGTCGGATTTATCCGAGTCGATATAATGTACGTCCTGATTTATTCTTTACGTTGAAAATTTTGAACAGTTCATAGTTGCGCTAGACAATTAGTAACAAGGAATAATAATCCTTGTAAAAATATCGTACCATGTCAGATTTATCCGAGTCGATATGATGTAATTCCTGATTTATTCTTCACGTTGAAAATTTTGGACAGTTCATACTTGCGCTAGACAAATAGTAATAAACAGTAATAATTTCTTGTGTCGCAATAGTGCAAATGAACACCACACAGTCTTGTGTCTGCGATCACAGTCTGGATTCTTACTAACACACACATACACAATCCATGTATATTTACGTATGTACATTTATAATCATGTATATGTATACATAATATGTATGTTGTACATGTTTTTGTGTAATGTCTGCTTATATTATCTATGATAGTGTCTAGGAATGCAGTTTTCTATTACAAGTACATCGACTTGTCTGTGGCAAAACAGACGTAGAAAAAAAAGTTTACTTTATACCTTGATGTCTCTATCATACAGGGAATCATTATACAATTTACGTATAGATCTATGTATAGTCACAAGAAAAAACCGGCCAAGTGCGAGGTAGGCTCGCGCATCGTGGGTTCCTTATAATAATAAAAAACTTTATAACGAAAACAAAAACCTCCTTCAAAAAGCCACTAAAAAGAGGAAAATAATGAAATTTTGAGGTCTGCGCCAATTTAATACAAGCCGTGAGGTGGGTCGTTTATTAGGACTAAAGTGCGACCCTTGAGGTCCACACGACGAACTTCCCAGTTTGATAAATATTTAATAATAATAATTAAATTAGATATTACACAGAAAAGTAATCATTTTAATCATTAAAACATAATTATTATTTATTTTTAACAATAATTAAAAAAAAAAACGGCTGAACCGATTTTTATAAAATTTATGTCGGATCAAAATGACGTTAACACGCCTCGATTGACACCCTTACGAAGTCGATATAATTTTTTATTCGCGAGATATTGTGTAAAATCTACTTTTTTGGAGGTTATTTGGTTAAGAAAAAAGAACGGCTGAACCGATTTTGAAAAAATTTCTTTCAGATCATATTTACGTTAATATACGCGTCGATTGGCACCCTAACGTAGTCGATATCATTTTTCATTCTCGAGATTTCGTCTTGGAAAGAAATGGACACATACATACGTACGTACGTACATACGTACACACACATACACACACACAGACATCTTTCTAAAAGTAGTGTAAAAATAGTGTAGTGACCTTGAAACATAAATTTTTTTTTCCTTTTTGATTTCGATTTTCGGACCCATTACAATAACTTCCAATGGGAATTAATATCTTCTTTTTAACCGACTACATATTTTATTAAATTGGCGCAGACGAAATCTCGAGAATGAAAAATGATATCGACTACGTTAGGGTGCCAATCGAGGCGTGTTAACGTCATTTTGATCCGACATAAATTTTATAAAAATCGGTTCAGCCGTTTTTTTTTTATTTATTGTTAAAAATAAATAATAATTATGTCTTAATGATTAAAATGATTACTTTTCTGTGTAATATCTAATTTAATTATTGTTATTAAATATTTATCAAACTGGGAAGTTTGTCGTGTGACCTCAAGGGTCGCACTTTAGTTCTAATAAACGACCCACCTCACGGCTTGTTTTACCTATATGTTTGGTAAAACCGTTTACACACTATATATTGAGATTAAAATAATTATTTCTTTAATTTCTAAGTTACTTTTCCGACTCTTCGCTAATTTGAATCTTCCTGGTTTTAATTAGTTGGGATTAGCGAGTGTGTACTGTAGTATGTGGGAAAACCTCACTACGCCTATATCGTCACGTTCCTAACGAGCGTGTTCTTAGTGAGAACCGACTGTATGTAATAATTGTACACTCGTTGAACGTTGCATTTACACACACAAGCAATAAAATGATTAATTTAATACGGTCTACCCATGCGTCTGGCATGTTGTCTTGTTTGGTGTGTAGGCACTAGGCATTCATTTACAGGTGTGTTGTTTATGTGTAGACGTACAGACAGACAGACAGACAGACACCGGACACATACGCAACTCCCAACTGTACCGACGAGTGCCGCAGGAGTTAATATTTGGCCCGAGAGACACTGAAAACACACGCGTTCTTCTCAAAATCGTTGTATACAGTGTGTTCGATCAATGAAACTCTTGAAGTGGTGTGAAGTCAGGTTTTGATGCTGGCCAATTGTCAAAAAAACAGTATTTGTCGCGGTATAAGGTATAGTTAAAGGGGTGGCAGATCACCCTAAACGTGTCATGTGCCCAACGAAATTTATATTATTAGTTCAAGGTTCAAATTTTAATATGTTGTTACGGCAACTGTTTTAAGCATATATTTTAATTTGCAGAATAAAATGTCGATATTAACCCCCTTGCAGAACGATTTAAATATACCTAGGCGAGCAAGTTTCTCTCTAAGAGAGGGGGTTAATACCGACATTTTGTTCTGCGAATTGAAATATATGCTTAAAACAGTCGCCGTAACAACATATTAAAATTTGAACATTGAACTAATAATATAAATTTCGTTGGGTACATGACACGTTTAGGGTGATCTGCCACCCCTTTAATACTGACCAGTCGATCTGCAAATATTATAATGGCATTATTGGGTCACAGACAATCTATACAAACAATTTCAGCCTTGAAGCAATAATAATTGTGACCATTTTTTTTTGTTACATGTTGGGGGCGGTCTGCATCCCTTCCATACCGCTATCTAGCAAAATCTCTTATCCAGGGCACTTTGATATGCCTCCCTCAACATCTTCACAAAAATAAGGCCTTGAATAAATAACACCAAAAAATTGTCACTAGCTCTCGGTCTATATGTGTACCTTACCGGTTTACATACTGTATATATCAATAATATAAAATGAATAGATCAGAAAGCCCGGGTGCAATACACTACTCACTCGCTTCGCTCGTTCGCTTGCATATTATTATAATTCGCTATATATACCGTGAAAAATTATCTAACTGATGGTGAAAACCGCATTAAAATCCGTTGCGTGGTTTAGGAGGAGTTAACGGTTAAACAGACAGACACGAAAAGCGACTTCAATTTATACTATGTAGAGATGTCTACGCAGTTTTGTGGCAAACATTTTCAAAAATAATATCCTGACGGATACCTTCTAGTAGTTGCAGCAGGTACACAAGCAAAACTATCCATATCTTCCGTGTTTTTTTAATGTTTTCGATGGGAACGGTTAATGACCTATAGAACTCATCGCCAAATATGCATACAGGTAGGACCAAAATTGAACTTCTTATACGAGTTCGAGCCGTTTAGCGCTAACCACGATACACATGCGCTAACTGTGTAAACATGATAACGAAAAACAAATCATAATATAATAGTTATTATATTTTTTCTATATGTCAATAGATTTTGCTTTCACTTCTGTAGCCTGTAGTGTAAACAGCATAGCATATTGTTTACCCGACGGCGTTCATACAATTCGGCTGTCGCCAAACCGTCAAACTACCCCCCTCATCTCCAAACTTTGTAGGCCAAAACATTGAAAATAATAATTTTTATTAACAAAGTTATTTAATTATGCGGTTAGCCAAATCTCAAATCACTGGTATTTTGTGTTATTTTTAAAAGTAAGTTTTTTAATAATAGCTACATTTGTTCGTTTTTGTTGCACGGACCCTTCAGCGCGCGAGTTACACTCGTACTTATTTGAAGTGAAACTTTTTTATCCGCGATGAGAGTAATTTCGTTCAACGGAACGAAAAAATCGACAAAAAACGGCACCGTCCGTAGTGGGGGACTGAGCTGCTAGCGGGGAACCGGAACCGATTGGCTGGCGGATAGTGTAAGTACGAATGCGTTGAGGGGGAAACTCGATCGACACGCCCCTTTCTGTTTATAAACGACACCGTCAGGAGTGGGGGAAATGAGTTGCTAGCGGGGAACCAGAACCGATTGGCTGGCGGGTAGTGTAAGTACGAATGCGTTGAGGGGGAAACTCGATCGACACGCCCCTTTCTGTTTATAAACGACACCGTCAGAAGTGGGGGAAATGAGCTGCCAGCGCGGAACCGGAACCGATTGGCTGGCGGGTAGTGTAAGTACGAATGCGTTGAGGGGGAAACTCGATCGACACGCCCCTTTCTGTTTAATGTTTATTTATGGTTACAAAATGTTTACCCATGAAGTTTCACTTCAGACGCGTGATAGATTTACACGCACCCGGTTTTTTTAAAAATATTATTGTCTTGAGAGAATTGGAGAACACGCGTTATAGTTCGTTTGGACGTTGTGTACGCGCCATACTTTGACCCGAAGAAGACAGGTCAAACAGACGTACAGACAGTCGTACAGACACGCACGCACTCGATACTCGCGCACACCAAAATTAATTAACACGAATATTTGGTATGCAAATGAAACGTCTGAGCCATACGTAGGTATATACCGTGTGTCCCGAAAAAATGATAACCAAACCCTAAATATATCGAAAACCGAGAATTCGATACCGCGGACGCTACCCCCTGAACTCTTCATCTCAAATCCTTTCGCCTCGCCTAAAAACGGTTATGGCTCTTCCGACGCTATTTTTAAAGCTATAGGGTTCGGGTAAACGCCAAAAAGACATTACAGATTCCCCGGGCGAATTTTTTGAAAAAATGTTTTGGCTAGGTGTGAAAGATTACGAAAAGTTTTTTTTCTAGGATTTTTTTTCAATTTTTTGCTTGAGAGATTTGTAGTGTGATTCTTGGTCCTTCTTTTGGCGTTTACCCGAACTCTTTCACTTTAATAATAGCATCGGGAGAGCCATTACCGTTTTTAGGCGATCCGCTATCGAATACTCTTATCTACGGTAAATGGAAAACTATGACTCAGAGGGAGTCGCACGTTGATAAGACGAACTCAACCTGCTGCCTCCACTCAACCCAACTTTAAAAAGGTAAATTACACCCTATAAATTTTTTTTTACATTTTTTTTAAATAAAGTAATTAAATAACAAATCAGTTTTATCTAACGATGAAAATATACATTTAAAATACATGAAATTGGATTTTGTGAGGCGGTTTATCTGCAGGTATACCTATGATAGTAAAGAAGCTTTTTTGATAAAAAGGGGGCGCTATCTATAGTGAAGTAGCAGTCGAATAACAGAGATTACGACAGTTAATTGACAACTGGACGAAGCCGGACGGACATCTGGTAATCTATATTCTACAATCTATTTATCATAAACTTGAGTTGGATTGGGGGTGACAGGGTGAGTCGAGAATGAGCAAGCCGTCATGTCACCGAGTTACCCCTTTATGGTAGATAATTACCTCAAACCGTTCTCAAGAATTTATTGGAACATGCGGTATAATATAGTAAGATTACTATACCTCTCGTATGTATGACGGTACGTATAACCTGTAACTGAGATTACAATTCCAGCCCAGACGGTCAGACATGTTACTATAATGTGGACTGTGACGATACGACAAAGTGGCTTATGCTGCTTGATTTTTAGAAGTTATATACTTCTTTATGCGATTTTTTTTCAGTGTCCAGAAAAAGGTTGTCTTAATGGGTGTATATTAAATAAAGGTATCACACATTTAAAAAAAACTATCGTTTCAATCGATCAGCTGTTAAATTTTGGTCGTACCAAATACCAATTTCAAATTTTAATCAAAGTGTGTAAGCTTTCATGGCCGGCGTTGTTCCAAATCTTCATAGTTTCCAAGCTTTTAGGCCGTGGTCCGATGGCATTTCTACCTGACGTGTCTTCTACAGTTGAAATTTCATTTTCAAGGGTGATGTTGCCTGTGAGTCGCCAAGGAGAACACTTCGATCGGTGCCACATCGCCTTTGAAAATATCTATCGTAGTTGTAGATGAAACGTCAGGTATAAAAATATCATCGGACCATGACCTACAATCACGGAAACCATCAAGATTTAGAATGCTTTTCTTATGAAAAAATATGTGTGGTTATAATCTGGGATCATTGTCAAACCAGATTTTCTGACAGTGCGTTCTGCAACCCAGCATGAGATTTAAAGGAAAGCGGCTGTTATTCTAGCTGCCTAGCATATAAATTTATAATATTCGCTATTTTTATTACTTATTTTTTACAAAGTCCACACTCGGCTAGAATTTTTACGAACAAACCATTAAAATTGATATTTATTAAATGTTTCCGCATGGAAAACATGTTTTGAAGCAGTCTGCTAAAATAATATACATGCTGAAAAATTAGTGATGCGCGATACGAGATGTTTTAGTCGATTGTCTCGATTGTTCAAACATCTCGATGACTCTCGATGGTTGTCACTTGGACTCGATTGTTGTTGTTTCATAGTTCACAGAGACCGAGTCACATAGTACTGAATCGTACACTATCGAGTGCCACATAATATACAATCGTTCATCACTCAACAACTGTGGTCGAGTCGATTGTGCAGTAATCGCGTAAATACGAATTTAATAGTGAGTACCGGCTGAACAGTGTGAACAGTGAACAATCAACGAGTCGCGTGAACGTCAGTTGACTAGCATTTAACCTTGAATCGCGATTATATATGTATTCTCATTTGCTGCTATTGTTTTTTATACGATTTTTGTACTTTTTTAATAAGGCTACAAATTCGTATTACGATGATTCATTGTTGCTTGTAATAGAGGAGCCATGCAAACTTCATATAAACAAACACACTGCTACACGCTCGGCAGAAATTTTAAAATTCATTTTTAAAATTTATTATTTTTTAATAAAAATCCAACTGATATTTTTGGGACTAGAGCTTGGGAACTGGGGGCTTGTAATAGAGGAGCTATGGAAGCAGCGTCGTAAGCTAGGGCCTGGCGACCGGGGCTCGCGCTAGGGGCGCTAACCCCGAGAGGACGCAATCAGCGAAATCAGCGATGCGAATATGATTATTTTCAAGCAAAGAGCGCGAAATCTGGCGCGATCATGAATTTTGCCAGGGGCGCCGATGATCCTAACTACGACGCTGCATGGAAACGCCATATTTACAATGGCATCGCTACACGCTCGGCTATACTCAAACCTATGGTTAATCTTATACTGGTATTATTATTTCATCATAAAAAAAACTAATAAATATATTTTATTTTAATTAGGTGTTTTTCAGCTGCAAATTTATTGTAAATATGTAATTATTCCTAAAATTATAATTTTTATCTCATTCTGCAGACCATTTTTTATTAATATGTTTTAACAAATTTGATGATTTCATGGTTTGTTTTTCTAAATTACAAATTATCAGTTTTATATACGAAACATATCATTTCGTAATTATTTAATTATCAAAATTTATCTAATTGCTATAATTATGTACGTTTTTATGTTCAAACGTGTGGAAAATAAGTTCGTATGACAACCAATTTCTGAACAATCTCTTAGAATCAGTGCCGAAACTAGCTTTAGCTAGGCGGAGTAGGTCTGTGCCTAGGGGCGCCAATGACAAGAGGCGCCAAATTCATCTACATAATATACAGGGTGTTAATTATAAGCATGTGCACAGACATTAAGGAATTAATCTATGATTGATTTTAAGACAAAATCTTGGGTCCGCAACGGCTCTGTTTTCCAGATACATGGGTGTTAAAATTTGAAAAAAATTTTGAATTAAAAATAATTTAATACTTTCAAAATGTACTCTGTGATTTATCTATAAGTATGTCCAACGTTTTAATTAAGTAGCTGGCACTATTCAAAAAATAAATAAAAAAATCTTAATTTTTTCAATTTTTAACACCCTGTATCTGGAAAACAGAACCGCTGCGGACCCATACTTATATGAAGATTTTGTCTTAAAATCAATCATAGATTAATTCTTTAAGTTTGTGCACATACTTAATTAACACCCTGTATATATTGTAAATATTTTTTTTCGAAGTGAAACTACTTATGCTCCGCCACTGCCGCGATTGGTTTGAAGAAATGGATATCTGTATACAAAAATGTGGTAACGAGAAAGAATATTTGGAATGTATCCCCTCTTCTCCCGCGATGTGTTATGTGTTATAGTTTGTGGATTTGTCTTTTATCTTCCTGACAGACAAAGAATTTTTGCAAAATGTTGACGAATAAGTCTACAATTAGTTATAGGAGTTGGGAACCTAAGTCTTGCTTTTTCAAAAAGTCACCCCGTTCCGATAGCCGAATACTATTTGACGTACGATAATAATAATGATTAAAGAAAAATAATAAAACAAAATACACACGAAAACAAACACATTTTACATGTCAATAATTTATAAAATTCCAAAAAACGTAAAAATAATAAAACAAAATACACACGAAAAAACAAACACATTTTACATGTCAACAATTTATAAAATTTCAAAAAACGTACTTATTTATTAAAAAAATGGCATGCTAATTTAATCATGCACGTGGAATATTCGGTTTAAAAAAATATTTAATGACATAATAGCCGGAGAGCTGGCGACGATTTTTCTCAAGTGTCTGCGTAATAATATTAAAAATACCTGAATATATGCGTGTTCCCCATTTGAGAATCTGTAAGTCTGGCAGCATTTCCCTTGCGTTTTAAGTGGCCGGTAGAAATTTAGACAGGTAAAATATGATCTTGACGAGTTTTTTGGGCTATTAGGTCGTCGTTTGTTCAAGTTTTTGGTTCTTGACGTTTCGCCAACACGCGTGGTTGGCATTTTCAAAAAATGTTCTCTTTTTCGATGTACAATTACAAATTATTGTAATTGGAAATCGGAAAGGAGAACATCTTTTGAAAATGCCAACCACGCGTGTTGGCGAAACGTCAAGAACCAAAAACTTGAACCAACGACGGCCTAATAGCCCAAAAAACTCGTCAAGATTAAACGACGGCCACGAAAGCCTTACACAGTTTAGGTAAAATATGAATTTTTCATGTATCTAATAATGCAACACTTTTTATTCTATATTAATGAGTAATAATTTAGAAATTATTTAAACATTGACTCAATAATATATTTAATAATTAAAAAATAGTGTTACATTATTACATGAAAAATTTGCCTAATTTCTACCTGTCACCTAAAACGCAAGGGAGAAACACTGTCAGACTTACAGATTTTCAAATGGGGAACACTTATACAGGGATTGTTAATTACTTTGCCTTGCCCAATTACTCTTAGAATGACATAGTGACGTCATCAGCCTATTGGCAGCAGCACACCATCCACTTAGCAATGGACTGTCTGCTTGACAACCGTTTTCCTCTCTGTTGCTCTCTAATGGTTTTTACCATAGACGGCGTGTATGAGTTTAAGTAGAGCCCGATTATTCTTAGAATGACACAGTGACGTCATCAGCCTATTGGCAAGCAACACACCACCCACTTAGCAATGGACTGTCTGCTTGACAACCGTTTTCCTCTCTGTTGCTCTCTAATGGTTTTTACCATAGACGGCGTGTATGAGTTTAAGTAGAGCCCGATTACTCTTAGAACGACACAGTGACGTCATCAGCCTATTGGCAGCAGCACACCACCCACTTAGCAATGGACTATCTGCTTGACAACCGTTTTCCTCTCTGTTGCTCTCTAATGGTTTTTACCATAGACGGCGTGATGAGTTTAAGTAGAGCCCGATTACTCTTAGAACGACACAGTGACGTCATCAGCCTATTGGCAGCAGCACACCACCCACTTAGCAATGGACTGTCTGCTTGACAACCGTTTTCCTCTCTGTTGCTCTCTAATGGTTTTTACCATAGACGGCGTGTATGAGTTTAAGTAGAGCCCGATTATTCTTAGAATGACACAGTGACGTCATCAGCCTATTGGCAGCAGCACACCACCCACTTAGCAATGGACTATCTGCTTGACAACCGTTTTCCTCTCTGTTGCTCTCTAATGGTTTTTACCATAGACGGCGTGATGAGTTTAAGTAGAGCCCGATTACTCTTAGAACGACACAGTGACGTCATCAGCCTATTGGCAGCAGCACACCACCCACTTAGCAATGGACTGTCTGCTTGACAACCGTTTTCCTCTCTGTTGCTCTCTAATGGTTTTTACCATAGACGGCGTGTATGAGTTTAAGTAGAGCCCGATTATTCTTAGAATGACACAGTGACGTCATCAGCCTATTGGCAGCAGCACACCACCCACTTAGCAATGGACTGTCTGCTTGACAACCGTTTTCCTCTCTGTTGCTCTCTAATGGTTTTTACCATAGACGGCGTGTATGAGTTTAAGTAGAGCCCGATTATTCTTAGAATGACACAGTGACGTCATCAGCCTATTGGCAGCAGCACACCACCCACTTAGCAATGGACTATCTGCTTGACAACCGTTTTCCTCTCTGTTGCTCTCTAATGGTTTTTACCATAGACGGCGTGATGAGTTTAAGTAGAGCCCGATTACTCTTAGAACGACACAGTGACGTCATCAGCCTATTGGCAGCAGCACACCACCCACTTAGCAATGGACTGTCTGCTTGACAACCGTTTTCCTCTCTGTTGCTCTCTAATGGTTTTTACCATAGACGGCGTGTATGAGTTTAAGTAGAGCCCGATTATTCTTAGAATGACACAGTGACGTCATCAGCCTATTGGCAGCAGCACACCACCCACTTAGCAATGGACTGTCTGCTTGACAACCGTTTTCCTCTCTGTTGCTCTCTAATGGTTTTTACCATAGACGGCGTGTATGAGTTTAAGTAGAGCCCGATTACTCTTAGAATGACACGGTGACGTTATCAGCCTATTGGCAGCAACACACCATCCACTTAGCAATGGACTGTCTGATTGACAACCGTTACCCAGTCTGCTGTTCTCTAATGGTTTTTACCATATACGGCGTGTAGAGCCCGATTATTCTTATAATGACACAGTGACGTCGTCAGCCTATTGGCAAGCAACACACCATCCACTTATCAACGGACTGTCTGCTTGACAACCGTTACCCATAGACAGCGTATATGAGTTCAAGTAGGCGGAGACAGGAACAATAGCCGTTGTCGAGTGATGACGTCTCAGTGTCATTCTTATAGTATTGTCTCTAAGTAGACACTTAAGAAAATCTGTCGCTGCCTCTTAGACTATAATATTATAAAGGAGCTGTTACATTCATACGCCTTCGATTTATTTAACTCAGCTGATGTGAGAGCTAAGACGTGTGAAAGTAATAAATAAATTGAGCACAATATTTTCATGCAAAACATCCAAGCAATTATACAGCAGAATAACCTTTACCTTTCTATCATATGAAGATCAGGATTGCTAAAATGAAAAATAAGAAAAATACTATAATTAGTACATTTAATTATTACAAGAATATAAAATATTGTTAGACATTAAGACACAATTATATAGAGAAAAAGATAAGTTACGGAAGAATTTCTTAAAGTTAAATATTATACCGTGGTTGCCGCAACAACCTCCTTGTGCTGGTTCAGAATACATCTTATAGGCCGAGAGCTAGTGACAATTTTTTGGTGTTATTTATTCAAGGCCTTGTTTTTGTGAAGATGTTGAGGGAGGCATATTAAAGGGCCCTGAGTAAGGGATTTTGCTAGATTGCGGTATGGGAGGGATGCAGACCGCTCCCAAAAAAAATGGCACAATTATTATTGCTTCAAGGCTGAAATTGTGTGTATAGCTTGTCGGTGATCCAATAATGCCATTGTAATATTTGCAGATCGATTGGTCAGTATTAAAGGGGTGGCAGATCACCCTAAACGTGTCATGTACCCGACGAAATTTATATTATTAGTTCAAGGTTCAAATTTTAATATGTTATTACGGCGACTGTTTTAAGCATATATTTTAATTTGCAGAACAAAATGTCGGTACTAACCCTCTTGCAGAACGATATAAACACCTAGACGAGCAAGTTTTCCTCTAAGAGAGGATCTGCAAATATTATAATGGCATTATTGGGTCACCGACAAGCTATACAAACAATTTCAGCCTTAAAGTAATAATAATTGTGACCATTTTTTTGTTACATGTTGGGGGCGTTTTGCATCCCTCCCATACCGCCATCTAGCAAAATCTTTTACTCAGGGCACTTTAATATGCCTCCCTCAACATCTTCACAAAAACAAGACCTTGGATAAATAACACCAAAAAAATGTCACTAGCTCTCGGTCTATTATGTTGTCTATTTATTGATATTTTTGCTTTAGAACAATACAGATAATAATTTAGTAGCTATTACATACAGTTCACATAAATCAAGTTTCGTAAACTACTTATATAAAAAAAAAATACAACCGAATTGAGAACCATCTCCTTTTTTGAAGTCGGTTAACAATATAAATAAATGCTTTTTGTGTTAACATTACTGTTAGAAACATCCAACTTTATTCACAAGATAGCGCGGCAGTAAAAACCTTTTCTTACGAGAAACGCGGTATATACAGATCGTTTTCAACAATAATTTAATGGTAGCAGCGAGGCAGCTTTCTCATGACTCGATATTAATAATAATTATCTATTTATGAATATCAAATATCGGCACATTTATACAATCACACGTGTAATCGACAGTGTGTTGTTTTATAGCAACATTGGTGTAGGTTATGGTATTTAATAACAAATGAAGTGAGATTTTATAGCACTAAACATACGCGTCTGGCGTCATAAAAGCAACGATTGAAGGCTGATAAGTAAAAATTTATGTGAAAATAACAATAATATTATTATATTACATAACTTATTATCTATTTATAGTACAATAGGGAATATATTTATGCACCTGTGGATTATATCATTTATAAGCACCTGGTCTGAAAGTTTTGCGTTTTTTTATGCTATATTAAACGACCTATCGACTTGGAAACCGACTCGGTAAACGCTTCGGTTAAAACCGCCGTGTCTGTCTTTGCCCTAATACTTTTCATTTTTCAATCCTTATATAAATTCAATATCTAAAATAAATAGATCCTTAAATTCTGGGAAATGAAGTTTTGGAACAAACGAGATATGGGAACGCCTAAACTCTAGAATTTTGATGTTTTTGCACAAAATAATACGGAAAATATAATCATATTTTAAAAACTTTTTTTTTACCAACTTTCTAAAAATAAAACGCAACACTTTAAATATTGCGAAAGTTACGCACATTTTGTTGCGAAAATCTCTTACGCATACTTATATTATTTTATACTTCACTATTGACTATTTTTTTAAAGATAATGTTGAAATATTTTATAATGGTTCGTTTACACCAGAAAACTTTTCAACAAAAAAAAAACCTGTAAAAAAAGTCACTAAAAAGAGGAAAATAATAAAATTTTGAGGACGGCGCCAATTTAATTACTAAAACTTTTTATATATTTATTATTATCTACGTTCATTTTATTATTTTCCTCTTTTTGTGGCTTTTTTGAAGTTTTTTTTTTTTGTTAATTGGTAATTGTGTTTTAAAGACCACCAACAGCTAAGGTTATTTGGGCCTAGCACTTTTTTTTTTTTTTTTGTTAAAAAGTTTTTTATTTTTAGTGGCTTTACAATACGTAGTTTGCGCGTTATTAACCGACTTTTGTTTTGATATTTGATTACTAAATAACTAAAAAAAAAAGAAAAAAAACATATATTTACATCAACTGTGTCACCAGTATTATACGTCTGACAGTTGCTTGCCAATTGACACTTCTACAAACTTTTTATGACGTGTCAAAACTGTAAACTGTGTACAAACTGACATTTACCTTAACAGTATTACAGTCCGTTATTCACTTTTTATTAAAATCAGTCGAAATACTGAACCGTTTTAAGTAAAATTTATATAGGACCACCACGAAGGTATGCCCTATTAAATAAAACAATAATCATCAAAATCGGTTCACAAAAAAAAGGAGGAGAAATCGGTGAGCATACATAAAAAACATAGGTGCCGAATATAGAACCTCCTCTTTTTTTTGAAGTCGGTTAAAAATCAATGAAGAGTATTGTAATCTATGACCAAAAAATATTAGTAAAAAACTTTTTAGAGAAGCTTTTATTTAAATGCACTAAAAAGGAAAAAATAATTTTTAATAATTATGAACCTAAATTATTAAAAATTATTTTTTCCTTTTTAATGCATTTAAATAAAAGCTTGTCTCTAAGAAGTTTTTTTACTAAAATTTATTTTGTTCATTTTAGTCTTTCAAAATTTTTTTACCCCCCCTTTGACATCCGTAAGGGTTGAATTTCGAGAAATCCTTTCTTAGTGGATGCTTACGTCAGAAAAGGAACCAACTGTCCAAATTTCATGTTTCTAGCTTCAGCGATTTGGCCTGGGCGTTGATTAGTCAAAAAAAGCCCAACATCCCCGTTTGGACCCCTTAGGGGTTGAATTTATTTCTAAAAATGATTTATTCATGTATTGTCATCGGGAATACATATATGTACAAAATTTCAAATCGATCGGATACGTAGAAGTCGTTCAAAATTGACTTGCAAGGTTTGACCTAAACAAACACACAAACTAACTAACTAACATACATTGCAAGGTAAATAAAAGCTTGTAAAAAAGCATTCATTTTAATTTATCAGAAAGATTATGTTTTTTAAGACTTCTTTTAAATTCAAGTCGGCTAACAGATCATACATGTTGTTTGGAAATTTACCCATCTAGTACACCTGCGTTTGTCAACAAGCATGGAAAATTTCGCGATGTGTTTGTGCGACTGTCAAAGTCTTCTTTTATTAAATCTCTAAGAGCGAAACTACAGGGGCGGATTTTCCGCGGCGTGTTTCTCGTAACGAGATTTCCGCTGAATTTTGCGTATCAAAACAGAAAGCGTTTTTTCCGTCGAGTACATTCACGCAAAACAATATAACTTTTTGCTAGTTACAAAATGGACGCCACTGTGTTAGGTTGCGTTGCTGTTGTATGTGCAAATTTATTTTTAAAGAACAGAAGGAAAAAACGACGTTGATGGGTTCATCCAATATTAAGAGACAGACTATCCAACAGGATATTTCCACACAGGTTTTTTACCCAGACTGTACATCCGTCGGTGATCCGTCGCCTCGTCTAGTTTGCCCCGCACTAAACAATGCTTTTCGTTTCTAGCGTGTTGTGGCGGTGACGATATCAACGCAATCAGAAGCGTTCAACACACTCACGCCGACGGAATTTAAATTTTTATTCCGACTGGACATCCGTCAATGATCCGTCGCCTCGTCTAGTTTGTCCCGCACTAAACAATGTTTTTCGTTTCTAGCGTGTTGTGGCGGTGACGATATCAACGCAATCAGAAGCGTTCAACATACTCACGCCGACGGAATTAAAATTTTTATTCCGACTGGACATCCGTCGATGATCCGTCGCCTCGTCTAGTTTGTCCCGCACTAAACAATGTTTTTCGTTTCTAGCGTGTTGTGGCGGTGACGATATCAACGCAATCAGAAGTATTAAACTCGCTAACGTAGACGGAATTTAAAAAAACGCGACGTATATTTCGTTCGTCTAGTTTCACTCGTTTGTAGGCACGGTTTCGATTTGGACGTGCAATCCGCCGCGGAAAATCCGCCCGTGTAGTTTCGCTCTAAATTGAGTGATAAGAATATGAGACCCTTTAACCGTAACTAGGAAATCTAGTCTGAGAAAAAATATATGTAATGAGTGATTAATTTTGGTAGTTAGTGACCTTAAAAAAACTATCAAAAATATGAATCGGTTCAATTAGGCAATCTTATAGTTTTTTGTCCCGAAATCTCAAAATTGCGACTAGAAGTTGTGCCCTCGTTTATAGATAAATTCAAGTTTTATTTTATCGCACTGTATAGATTATTGTGGGTATTTTTATAAATGAACTCTGTTAAACTTGTGATCTAAAGAAAAAATGCGGGGAAATACGCAACATAGGGTACATTGACCAATTAATTTAACATAATAAATTTCTTATGGTCCAAGCTCTGACCGTACAAAAGTCTACTGAACAAGACTACTAAAATTTTATTATTGAATTTAATAGATAATATTATGATGAAAAACATCAAATCAGTGGTAGACAAATTCAATTTTTGAAATGAAAAGACTGTTAACAATAGTGATGTGAAACGCACCCGACGGTGACAATTGGGATTACTCGGCTCAAACACGAACACGTATTTGCAATATGCTGGTAATAGTGTGTAGTTCATAAGTGTGCTAATAGATGACTATAAAAACTTAATACGATTAAAAAATCATTTGTAGTTCACAAATGCGCTAACAGATGACACTAAAACTTAATATTATCGTTAAAGTATTATATTAATTAAATTTAATATATTTATGATTAAACTGTGTGTGGTCATAAGCACACACCAATTTTTTTATTTACTGTAGAGCCCTGAAGAAGTCAAAAATGTTCACCAAGACGTATTGAGCCGTATATACTGACTAGTGATGTGCCGGATATCCGTATCCGATCCGTATCCGCGGATATCCGAGGGAAAAGAAAGATCCGTATCCGTATCCGTTAGTTTTTTGGCGGATCTTTTACCTTATCAATTTTCAATTCATAGATAAAATTTTATATATATACAGGTGATTAGGTAATAATGAAAAACAGTTAAATTCCATTCAGATTATTTCTTATTTTTTAATATCGTGGTCAATAACTTTTTCCCATAACAGATAGTCTCTTTCCAAAGGTCGATGTGCAATATTTAGTATTTACCGCCGCGTACTCTAAGAAAGTTAAGATCCGTATCCGTATTCGCGGATCTTGAGACCAAATATCCGTATTCAGATCCGTATCCGCGGATATACATTTTTAACGATCCGGCACATCACTAATACTGACACCAAAAAATGGTAAAAAAAAATTGAATTAGTTTGCCACCGTTTTGATGTTTTTTATATTTTAAATTCAATAAAAAAAAACTCGGGTCGCAGTGCCAAACCCTGCCGACAATATAGTGTATTTGTTAATACAGGCATTGTGGCATTATTATGTGAACTTAAGTTTGTTTTTTGACAAAATAAAAAATTTAACCCCTTAATACATCCCTTAAAATAATTAAATTTTTCTAAATTTCAATATTAGACATGGATTTTATCAGTACACCCAATTAAATACACCCTTTCATAAGTAAATCCGTATCAACAAACTAGTGTTTTCATAAAATTTGAAAGTCCGGTCCTGTCGGGCCGATTTTATTAAAATTTTAGCAGCACATTTTAATCTTTACTAAAGAGTTAAATTTCAATTTTGAAACGATTCTGACAAATTTTTCGATATTTTTGGGCCCAAAAACTTTTTGGAACCCCTAAATACAACCCTGAAATTGGTCCGATCGGGCCCATTTTAAATAGGCTTCTTGCGGTGATGGGTTCCAATGTGTGTACCAAATTTCGTTTCAATCGATTAAGTCTGTCGAGAGTTATCGTGTACACACATATATATATAAATATATATATAAATATATAAATATATATATATATACATACATATATATATAAACATTTTTAAAAATGGTGCCAAAGTGTTCAGGAGGCTATGAAACGTCGAGAAATTTTGGTCCGACCCCTAGGTCCCGCCATCCGACCGACGCCAATAGTGTATGTGCCATATGGCAAATACACTAAAAATTAGTAGTGTTGTTTAGTAGACTGTTGTACGGTTAGAGCTTGGACTAATAGCGATCTGCAATATGTTATTAATACATTCCACGCGTTGTGAATTATCCGAATTAAAAAATACCTGAGGTTGGAATGGTTGAAAAAACGTCACTAATTTATGTATTTTGAACTGAAAGTAGTTAACAGCTGCCAACATAAGACCAGAACCGGATTTCTGCCTAGGCCAACAAAGGCACCGGCCTGGGTGCTTAGCCGTCGAGGGGGCCCCGGCCAGGACGGAGATGGAAATTAAAGAAAAAAAAAGCCCAACAATTTTGTAAGATAACCCAATTAGGTATTTAAGTTTAAAAAAAAATATTAATTTTTTAATTTTTTCTAATAATTTAACATAAATAATATTGAAAATCGAAAAGAAAAATGTTTTTAAAGCTATAGATAAATTACTAAAAATTAATTAAAATGTATAAAAATTTAAAAAATATCACGTGACTTCAAAACGTGCCAGGAATGTTTGTGACGTCGTTATGTTAAAATGTGTCTGCATTTGTTGGTATTTGTGTATATGTATTACACATACTATCAAAAATAATAAATTTTTAACTTGGTAACCATGGATACAAAGACCATAAGATAACATAATGACGTCACACGCGTTCGGATTCTTTCGGCGCGTTATCGGAACTGAGTTTAAAAATTAATTTTTATTTAAATATAACTTTTTAATTAGTAAGCAAAAAAAATAAAAAAAACAGTTTTGCTATAAAACTTGTATGTGGTCCTTCCATTTAAGTAAAAAAAAAAATCATTTAAAAACCCAATTGGCGACTTTTTTTTGCTAAATTTTCATCCAATTCCATTTTTCCCCCTTTTTTTGGCTTGGGGGCCCAACTATCAAGTGCCTAGTGCATAAGACACAAAGTTATGTGCAAATAATAACTCGGCTTAGTCGAATGATAAACTCAATTCATTACAGACTGACATGCGGTTTTTACGAATAGGTAGAGACAATATTTGGGGATGTTCATTTCCCACATTAATACAAGGCAACGTCTATAGCTGTATGTCATATTTGTTTTTCTGAACGCGATAAACTTGGAAACTATTCAATCGATTTTCACGAATAGGTAGAGAAAATATTTGGGGATGTTCATTTCCCACATTAATAAAAGGCAACGTATAGCTGTCTGTCATTTTTGCTTTTCTGAACGCAATAAACTCGGAAACTATATTCAACCGATTTTCACGAATAGGTAGAGAAAATATTTGGGGATGTTCATTTCCCACATTAATAAAAGGCAACGTCTATAGCTGTATGTCATATTTGTTTTTCTGAACGCGATAAACTTGGAAACTATTCAATCGATTTTCACGAATAGGTAGAGAAAATATTTGGGGATGTTCATTTCCCACATTAATAAAAGGCAACGTCTAGCTGTCTGTCATTTTTGCTTTTCTGAACGCGATAAACTTGGAAACTATTCAACCGATTTTCACGAATAGGTACAGAAAATATTTGGGGATGTTCATTTCCCACATTAATAAAAGGCAACGTCTATAGCTGTATGTCATATTTGTTTTTCTGAACGCGATAAACTTGGAAACTATTCAATCGATTTTCACGAATAGGTAGAGAAAATATTTGGGGATGTTCATTTCCCACATTAATAAAAGGCAACGTATAGCTGTCTGTCATTTTTGCTTTTCTGAACGCAATAAACTCGGAAACTATATTCAACCGATTTTCACGAATAGGTAGAGAAAATATTTGGGGATGTTCATTTCCCACATTAATAAAAGGCAACGTCTATAGCTGTATGTCATATTTGTTTTTCTGAACGCGATAAACTTGGAAACTATTCAATCGATTTTCACGAATAGGTAGAGAAAATATTTGGGGATGTTCATTTCCCACATTAATAAAAGGCAACGTATAGCTGTCTGTCATTTTTGCTTTTCTGAACGCAATAAACTCGGAAACTATATTCAACCGATTTTCACGAATAGGTAGAGAAAATATTTGGGGATGTTCATTTTCCACATTAATAAAAGGCAACGTCTATAGCTGTATGTCATTTTTGTTTTTCTATGAACGCAAAAACTCGGAAACTATTCAACCGCTACGAATAGGTACAGAAAATATTGGGGATGCTCATTTCTCACAATAATAAAAGGCAACGTCTAGCTGTCGGTTATGTTTATTTTTCTGAACGCGATAAACTCGGAATCATCAAGCAGTTTTCACGAATAGCTAGAGAACTTAGGATTCGTCTTTTACAAACACCCACTTCTCATTTATTTATTTATTGTAAATTATAGACGCGTCGACAACTTAGGTCATTAGCGTCACCCAGTTCTCAGGTTCTAGTCTGAGGACTGGTGAAAATATCAATTTGATTTTCAATTTATTATTTAAAATCAATTATTGCTAACATGAGTATGTACTAGGCCAAGAAAACCCTACCAGTTGGTGAGCTTAAATAAAATTTAAAAAAAAACTGGATAAATAATAGTTTTATACGGCTGAAATGCAATTAAAAATTTTTTTTTCGTTGGAGAGCAGCCAATTATATAATTGTTTCGAAACATATTGGAAAAAATCATTTTACCAACCAGTGGTCACAGTCAGGATTCTAACCTGAACCTTTCCACTTTCGCGGCGGAATGAGCTTACAATACTCAACCGTGACAAGATTGAGTATTGTAAGCTCATTCCGCCGCGAAAGTGGAAAGGTTCAGGTTAGAATCCTGACTGTGACCAATGGTTGGTAAAATGATTTTTTCCAATATGTTTCGAAACAATTATATAATTGGCTGCTCTCCAACGAAAAATTTTTTTCAAAAAACTGGATATTCGTGAAAGTGAAAAATCCGATCTTAAATTAATTAATCAATTTTATTGTGGTTTAAACTTCGACAAAGGTAGCTGTTGGTGTAAAGCGGCCGTAGTTCTTTTGCGGTTTGATTTTCAACTTGTTTTTAGTGTCAGCGTTATAATATAACAAACTGGTGATATATATGAATGAATGGCGGCATAGCGTACAGATCTCTGGTTTCTCAATGAAATACACACGCTCACAGGTGTGTCTGTTTGTCTGTCTGTCCATCTGTCTGTCAGGCTGTGTGGCTGTCTGCCTTCTAATATCAAACGAATGGACATATATAGATATATACAAATGCACACATGTAAGTAAACAAAATATATATATATAAAATATCGGAATTAGCAGTGCTAGCGTTTGACCGCAATCCAAAATAATTGTGTTTTAAAGACCACCAACAGCTAAGGTTATTTGGGCCTAGCACCAATTCATATTTTCAATTCATTATTTTTTTTTTGACAATAAATTAAAAATCCAATTGACACTTTTACCAGCTCTCGGGCTAGAACCCGGGAACTGGGGACTTGTAATAGAGGAACCATAGCGACACCATGTAAATAACAGCATTGCTACACGCTCGGCTATTCTCAAGCCCTTGTATATAATGCTAAAAAACGAGTGAAAATAATTAATTTTTTTCGTTTCTAGTTTTAATATTAAAATAGTAGATTATATATCTAGTGGCGTAATGAAGCATATTACTAACGAGTAGTGACAGTATGCTAAAACGAGCGAAAACGAGTTTTAATAGTCACACGAGTCATAATATCATTACGCACGAGATATATATTATGGTATTTTTGCTATACCCACTATGAAACAGCTGCTTTTCAGTTCTTTTTCAGTATTTTCAAAAAAAAATTTGACAATTCGTTTTGTTTTGCCAAACTCACTTCTATAGTAGACCGAGAGCAGGTGTTAGTAGGTAATATAGCGGGCGGATCAGACAAATAAACATAAATCACTATGGAAATGGTTTCCATAGTGATTTATACTTATTCGTCCCGATTCACCCGCTATTATACATACTGACAGCTACTCTCGGCCTACTATAGAAGTGAAGTTGGCAACACAAAACGAATTGTCAAATTTTTTTTTGAAAATACTGAAAATGAAGTGAAAAGCAGCTGTTTCATAGTGGGTATGGCAAAAAAATACCATATATATCTCGTGCGTAATGATATTATGACTCGTGTAACTGTTAAAATTTGTTATCGCTCGTTTTAACATACTGTCACCACTCGTCAGTAGTATACCTTAACACAATCTACTATTTCGTACGCTACTGATCTGAATCCAGTCACCTTAAGTTCCATTACCTTTAGTCTATCGTTTTTATAGTAATATTTTTTTGTATAAATGTCAACATGTCAAACAAGGAAACTAACACCAGACCACAGTAAAATATCGACTTTATTGCTTTGAATTTAAATGAGTCGGCTTCAATAATAATTTGGATGATTGCAATTGTTTGATAGTTTTTTTAAGTATATATACAGACTGTTTTAATTGATTTTATTTAAATCCCTATCCCAATATTATTAAACGAGCAAATCTTGTATATTATATGTACCTATATAAATATTTTCTCGAAACGGCCCTAACGATTTGGATGAAATTTACTGAAAAGGGGTTTTGGGGGGCAAAAAATCGATCTAGCTAGGTCTCATCCCTGGAAAAATTCGTTTTCTTATCGATTTTATCATTTTAAAAAACAGTTTTTTTAACGTTATAAAACAGTGACGTATGGTGAGTAGGCTTTGGAAAAAACAAACTATTTTCATTATTTATGTCAAATTACTCTGACAGTCAATCTTTAACTTATTAAAATAATCAGTTATAATTATTTGAAAATATGTTATGTAGTATGACGTATACTGACGTATAATAATATTATCTACTTATAGGTAGGTATGTAATTTTTTTTCTTAAAAACGACTTACGATTTTGATGAAAGGGAACTTTAAGTACTATTTTTTTTTAACTCATCCGAGCAAAGCTCGGTCATCCAGATATTATTTAATTAATCTACGAACCAAGGACACGTGCTTGTTTAAGTAAATATTTCCGGGGTTACGTTTTAACCCTACCGCCCTTTACGCAAAATCTTCATTACAATTCTTGTTTGCTACTTCAATAGTACATTAGGTCTTTGAAAAGTCATGTGCCTTCATAGATAGAGATCAAGTCGTATACAGATTTGATTACCGAGAGTTGTCCGAAAGACGCTAATGCAGCAATTTTTCAAGCTATATGTCACTAACCAATATTATGTTTTTAAGCCATTTAGTTCTTTCCTAATTCTAATAATCTTAATCTATACCTACATATAATAAAACTGTGCACGAACAGCGCCGGCCCGAGCAAACTTGGCGCCCTAGGCGAAAGATTTTGATGGCGCCCCTTTAAATCAAAATTTTCGCAACAAAATAAAATAAAGCGCGCGTCACATAGACCATAACTCAAAAGGGATGCTTGCTTTACACATATTCGGTCCGACACAGTTCGGCCATGATTCGGCGTGTATACACATATTTGGGTGGGCTTGTTTTTGTCGCATCGCACTTGACTCGCCGCAACCGTGGGCTTGCCGCCCCTTAAATTTGAGCGCCCTAGGCCGTCGCCTTATTCGCCTATGTAGACGGGCCGGCCCTGTGCACGAAACATGTCTGCAATTTTCGAATTAAAAAAAAAATAGTAATACAGATTTTAGAGTCTTCTTCTCTACCTGAAGTTACACCCTGCACTCCTTATCTTAAATCTTTTTCCCTCGCCTAAAAATGGTTACCGCTCTCCCGACGCTATTTTTAAAGTTAAAAGTTTCGGGTAAACGCCAAATGGAGGGCCAAGAATCACATTACAGACAGGCAAATTTTTTGGAAAAAGTTTTGGCTAGTTGTAAAAAATTACGTAATTAAAAAGTTGTAAGATTTTCCAAGAATTTTTTTTCAATTTTTCGTCTGTATGATCTGTACTGTGATTATCGGTAATTCATTTAGCGTTCACTCGAATCCTTTAGCTTTAAAAATAGCGCCGGGAGAGCGGTAACCGTTTTTCGACGAGGGGAAAGGATTTCACATGAAGAATGAAGGAAGTAATTTCCGGTAGAGAATACTGGCAGAAATATCGCATTTTTGAAAAAAAAAATGTTTGTCTATATAGTAATTGGTCGCATCTTATTTAGGACACGTTGTATATTTGTTGCGTTAATAGTAAAATCACACTGAATTAAATATAATATTTAAATATTATGTATCACGCTGTTTTTAAACATGCATATAATATGACTGTTCAGTTAGAAAAAAGAATTACTTATAGATCATAAAAACGGTTTGATCGATCTGTCTGGTTTGGAAAGTGATTAGAATAAAAGAAAAAAAATAAAGACAGGTCTTGGGTGGTCCCTAACAACTTGACCATGACCCTATCATACGTTCGGACCTAATTTTTTTTCAACAAATTTGCACAATTTCAGAAAAGAGTTTTTCATTAATGATATTACAATTGCAGTAGTTATATAACTTCCTATTGGAAGTTATTGTAATGGGTCTGATTTTGCGAATGAAAAATGTTGACATATCTGGACGTTTTGAGGTCCCTAGAGCAGTGGCGGACTAAGACCGTCGGAGGCACGGGGCGGCAAAACTAAATGAGGCCCCCGTTCTGCTTAGAAATTGATGTATTTATAGTGTAAATTTCGTAAAAAATGAATAATATAGATGTAATGGCTGCCAAAAAAATCAAATATTTATAATAAACATAGGTAGGTAGGTAACCTATCTACCTTTATATTTTGTATACGTACGGGGCCTCCAACTCCAAACTGCCTCTTACTAAACATATTTTGGCCTTGTTTGGAATTTGATTAAGAAGGACTTCTCGAGATTTAGAGACCCCTCAGGATCAGAGGCCCGGGACAAAAATGTTAACATAAATTTATTTGAGGTTATATTAATCAATGCTTACAAAAATGTTAAATTTCTGTGTCCTCTCCTAAGATGGCGTCCGGAACCATCGACCAGTCCATTAGAAAATTGTGTGTGTTTTGAAGATTACCGACAGCTAAGGTTATTTGGGCCTAGCACCAATTCATTATTTTTATAATTTATAATAAATTGAAAATTCAATTGACACTTTTACCAGCTCTCGGGCTAGAACCCGGGAACTGGGGACTTGTAATAGAGGAACCATATAGCAACGCCATGTAAACAACAGCATTGCTACACGCTCGGCTATTCTCAAGCCCACCAGTCCTTTAGACTTATATTTACCTGAGATCTACAAAACTATTTTAGCTATTCAGTAATATTTATGAATGAATTATTGACGTATGTATGTTTTTTATTGCAGTTTGTACACCGGCTTCAAATTCATAATATAATCATCATGCTGAGTCAGCTGTCGCGAACTGAGGATGCTGAATACAAAGGTATGTAAATTCTAGTGTCAGATTTATACAGACAAATGTGTTCGTTTCTTGCGATTTCAGCATAAAAAACAACTGAATGGCGACTAATCTTCAAGGGTTTAGTAGACCAATTTATTGTTTCAACTCGAAGGGTCATTTTCACGTAAAAAAGTTAAAATGGATAAAAAAATAAATATTAGTAAAAAAAACTTTTTAGTGAAAAGCTTTTATTTAAATGCATTAAAAAGGAAAAAATAATTTTAAATAATTTAGGTTCATAATTATAAAAGCGTGGGTCGTGAACTCTATGATAGTTTATTAGTCATGACCCACGTGTTTATAATTATGAACCTAAATTATTAAAAATTAGTTTTTTTCTTTTTAGTGCATTTAAATAAAAGCTTGTCTCTAAAAAGTTTTTTTTATTAATATTTATTTTGTTCATTTCAGTCCTTCAAGGTTTTACCCTCTGTTGACACCCGTAGGGGTTGAATTTTGAAAAATCCTTTCTTAGTGGATGCTTACGTCAGAAAAGGAACCATTTGTCCAAATTTAAAGTTTCTAGCTTCAGCGATTTAGCCTGGGCGTTGATTAGTCAAAAAAACCCTACATCCCTGTTTGAACCCCTTAGGGGTTGAATATATTTCTAAAAACGATTTATTCATGTATTGTCATCGGGAATACATATGTGTACAAAATTTCATATCGATCGAATACGTGGAAGTCGTTCAAAATTGACTTGCAAGTTTTGACACAAACAAACACACAAACTAACATACATTGCAAGTTAAATAAAAAATTGTAACAAATACACCGAACCATTAAGTTAGCTAAGAAAACGAATGTACACTTTTCATAATTTTATTGGCGCCATTTTGACAATTTTTATTCATTGATGATTAACTTTCATCAATGAATTATTATGCTGAAAGTTATATACTTCTGGTTTGAGGAGTACTTCCTCCACCAATTTTTTAACATGGAGATTTATTACTTGAACTCTTCGATACACACTTGGTAGTACATGATTAAAATAAATATATAATAATATAATAAACACACACACACACTTGAAACAGTTCTTTAGAAAAAAAAGAAATAAGAAAATATGTGTTTGTGTTTTTATATTTATTATGTAAAATAAATTCGAATTTGTGTTCCATTTTAGGTAGCATAAATATACCTGTGTTACAATCATGCAGATATTTTTTGACAAAAGCGGAAAATGTTAGATAACTCGTTCATTGACCAAATTATCAAAAGTATTTTATTTAGTGGATATTTTGAACCAAAATTGCTAAAATTTTTGCCACGAAAATTACCAAAACTACATTTCTGGTACCTGGGTACCTGTGCATTACATATAGCGACACGTTCTATCTAATATATTTTTTGACAAAATCGGAAAAATCGTTCATTCACAAAATTATTATCAAAAGTAGGTATATTAACTACCTACTTAATATTTTGACAAAAATTGCTAAAAATGTTTGCCACGGTAAATACCAAAATGGCGTGCCATTTACAGGTAGAAAGTCATTCAGGTATTTTTTTGACAAAATCGGAAAATTATAGATAACTCGTTCATTGACTAAATTATCAAAAGTATAATTAACTAAGGATGTTTTGACCCAAAATTGTCAAAAATTATTGCAGAGGAACTTTGTGTTTTTTTCAGGTAGGTACTCTAATAACGGTCTGAGAACCATATTATGTTAGGGCAAAATGGCATACTGACGATTTTGCCAAGTACAAAATTTCGAACAAAAAAAGTGTTATGGCATAATGTCTCAAGTCAATAGCAATTATTTTGAACTTTCCGATTTAAAAATACGGTTTTTTGCTGCAGGTCTATATTACATATAACATGCCACTACCTATATATGTGACATATAAATACCCATGCGCTACCAGAACTTTTGTAATGCACAAAATAACGCCGCACTCTAGAAGAAACTTAATATGATCAATATTTACTGCCAATACATCCATATTTAAAATATTACTAATGGTGAAATGAGAAATATTGAAGGATTATAATTAGTAAGAATTATAATTAGGATTAAAAATATTAATCCTAAATCTTAAATTCTAATTATATACAAAGGTGTGAAATTTTGCATTCAGGTAATTTATGACCCGGTTAAAGCTCGATTTATATTATCCGGTCAGATACGGTGCGGGAACGTAGCGTTTCCAGCAAGACAAACATTTTTACATGCATTTCAATCGCGAGTATTGATACGTGTCTGAACGGACGGGGTCCGCTAAGTATAAATATTCGTATTTGAAATGCATGTAAAAATGTTTGTCTTGCTGGAAATGCTACGTTCCCGCACCGTGTCTGACCGGATAATATAAATCGAGCTTAACACGTAGGTATAGGCCACTTTTCATCCCGGTAGATTCAGTAGTTCCTGAGGGATAACACGAAACTTTATTGTCTGTTTATTACTTCATCACTCCTAAAACGGACAACCGATTTGAATGAAATATTACATACAGTGAGTCTATGACTAGGAGTAATTATTACACACGTTCAATTTTTTCTCTCCGGCTATAAAATAATTTTTAGGGCGTCCCTGTGTTTACGCGAGCGGACCCGCGGGCAAAAGCTAGTATTGACAATAAATAATGAATGCCTTAGGACCTCTTTACATCTTTCCATAGAAATACCGATCATAATAACGTAATTTAGTTTTGTTATCCAACTATCTGAAACTTTTATGTAACCGGCTAAGTTTGTAATAGGTACGCAATTAAGAAATCTTTAGATAAAAATTTGTAGTCAGTTAAGCAGTTTTAAAAACTACAAAAAACATGTGATCCGGTATTTTTCAGTTTTTATTTAATTTTACGAAAAACTTAAAGAAAATTTGCGAGCGTAGTGCAAGGACGACTAATTATAATTTTAGAAACTGTTTTTTTAAAATATGAAAACCAAGAAGTTTAAATTTCTTTTAAAGATAAACTATAGTTTTTATTAAACCTTAAAAAATATTTAGACCAGCGTGTTTTTTCTACAAGGACGATTAATTTTTAAAATTGATTAAAACTCATATTTTCTTTTTAAAATCAGTTTTCCAAATGAATAAAACTTCAAAATAACAGATTTTTTACGATAGTGAAAAAAAAAATTAACTTAGTATATCAGTGCTACTCAAACTTTAGAGAAAAGTCAATTCGAAGATTCAATGAACTACCGACCTTTGTTTAGGAAAATTTTGCCACGTGCGTCGTGTTTCTGCGATTCATTTAGATTTTTTCGCGACCCATACTTTGGAAAACCCTAGTGTTGTTATCGTAGTTTAAATTCCAATAAAATCAGCTGTTGGTGCAAACGGACACCAAACGTGTAGGTTAGTGTTGTGATTTATTCTTAAAATAATTTTAACATGTTTCATAGACTATTATGTAAACATTTTGATAATTTGAAGCTCTGTTTATGAAATTATTGTAAACTGATATGAACAATATTTCATTCTTCGAAAATCGACAGAATTTCAAAGAAGTTATACTCTATTTCTTAGAATAATTTATCATTTTTTAACACGCTTATATTAGTTCCATCTGAATGTATGTAACGGATTCTTTGAACGCGATTTTCACCCACTTCAAAACTTCAGATTGAACTGAAACTTTGCACACTTATCAAGGTCCGATGACAATACAATAATTCAATAAGTTGTTTAGTCCAGGAGATCCTGGATCTTCAGGACAAAAAAAAAGCAAAAAACTTCAGATTGAACTGAAACTTTGCACACTTATCAAGGACCGATGACAATACAATAATTCAATAAGTTTGTCCCATTATCCTGACCAGGATCTCCAGGATTAAAAAACAAATATAAATTATAATTTAAAAAGACTAAAAAACACACTTTAATGGTAAACTGAACTAAAAAGTAAAAAATAATATTTATTGTAAAAAAGCGTGGGGTGCTTTGTACCATATTTTCATACTTTATAACAACTGATATCGAGCACCCCACGCTTTTTTACAATAAAAATTATTTTTTACTTTTGAGTTCAGTTTACCATTAAAGCGTGTTTTTTAGTTTTTTTAAATTATAATTTATTTAATTATTAAATGCAAGCTTTATTTAATGTACCTACAGTAGAACCTGACCATAACGAATTTCAACGAACCACATAATTTCGTAATACATTTCAAAAATCCATGAAGAGTTCTGCAGAGTTCAGTGTGAAGATACAAAATATTAAACATAACCACAAAACACTAAAATGTTTGACAGTTCTCGATATACGTTTCGCCAACCATGTTGGCATCAACATTATCTCTGGGCATCAACAGGAGATGATTAAATTTTAAATCATCTTCTGGTGATGTCAAAATGATTGGCGAAACATACGTCGAGAATTGATAAACGTTTTGGTGTTTTTGTGATAATTTTTAATATTTTGTACATTTAAAAAAGTTAAAAATCACTAATGTTAACTGTTAAGTGAATGGGACGATATTTTTACCTGCAGACATTCTGTAATTAAAATTATATTTTTTAATTTTATTTAATTATGTATTGTAGATTATAGACGCGTCGACATCTCAGGTCATTATTGCGTCTTTCAACTACACTAAATAACAACTTTCTTAAAACTAAATAACATCACAAAACATCCATGAGCGCAGGTGGGATTCAAACCCACCACAGTCTAGTCTAGAGGCTGCGGTACCAAGGTACGCTATCCACTAGGCTATACTGCCCTCTAGATATATTTTTAAGGCCACCAACAGCTAGGGTTATATTTGGGCCTAGCACCAGTTCATATTTTCAATCCATTATTTTTGTAATATTAAATAGAAAATCCAATTGATATTTTTATCAGTTCTCCGAATAGAATCTGGAAACTGGGGGCTTGTATTAGAGGAGACATGACAACTCCATTTAAAAAACAACATCGGTATACGTTGGACTACAAGCCCAACAAAAATTCTCACTTTAATAAATAAAACACACAAAACTGGCTATAGCTGTCCAACTTTATTTTTAATATTACGTTTCGATCTGTTATAATCCTTTTCAGTGCTTGAAAAGGGTCTCTTATAACAGACCGAAACGTAGTATTAAAAATAAAGTTGGACAGCTATAGTCAATCTTTTTCGCTGTCAGTAGAAGCTAATAAGTGAAAAATTTTCACTATTTCTAACCCTAAGACCGGGCGCATACACACAATTGTTTCCACGACTAAACTGTTTAGTTGTTAGAAGTGCGCATACAATCAGTCAGTTGTGCCATAATTTCATTATTAAACTAATCGATCGCCGAACAACTATTTAGTCGAGCGTGTGGACTTAGATACCGATTGATAGTTGTTCAACAAAAAAGTCAAAAGACGATCGATGTGGATTTACACAATTCTAAAAGGTTATTTAGAATAAATTACGATCCTTAAAAATTAAAAACAGAAGTTGAGAAAGGAAAACCTCGTGGCACAGTATCGATCAAAGAAACAATTGCATTTAATAGTCTATTTGCACTCGGGCGAATCCGGGTCGGGCGGCTAGTATATACCTAAACTTTCGTTAAGAACCGAAATGTTACAATTACCACAAAACACCAAACCATAACAAACACTCTCGACGTACGTTTCGCCAACCAAGTTGGCATCATCAGGAGATGATTAAAAGAGTTTTAATCATCTCCTGATGATGCCAACTTGGTTGGCGAAACGTACGTCGAGAGTGTTTGTTATGGTTTGGTGTTTTGTGGTAATTGTAACATTTCGTATCTTTAGACCAAAGGTTCCACCATTTTTTATTGTTTCGTTAAGAAATAAACTGTCGAATGAAGTATAGCGGATTCAAATCGATTTTCACCCGGCCCGGACAGTTACTAATTATAGACCTAAACCTTCCCCAAGAAATATGCTATCAAATGGTAAAAACCGCATTCTATTAATGCTTTCAGTAATTCTCGAGATTACTTTTTTTCCTGTCCCGACTGAACTCCCGTAAGAAACAATGCTTTCAATAAAAAGTGGTGGAACCTTTGGTGTAAAGATACGAAATGTTATAATTACCACAAAACACCAAACCATAGTTTTAATCATCTCCTGATGATGCCAACTTGGTTGGCGAAACGTACGTCGAGAGTGTTTGTTATGGTTTGGTGTTTTGTGGTAATTATAACATTTCGGTAACAATGCTTTATTTAATTACCTCGTTTATTCAAATTCAGATTTCAATCAGAGTTCGTAAAATATTACCTGATTCGTAAAATGTTACCTGATTCGTAACATTTACCTGTGATGCCATAATTTCCTAATCCCGACTAATAAGGAGTGCGAAACTCAAAATTAATTTTAAAAAATCGATCTATTTTTGCAAAGGCAAGATGTATCTCAATACATTTTAAACTCGTTTGCAGAAATACAAACATGTGTAGAAAAAATATCATGGAATAATAGATGCAAATAACTGACTATATAAATATGGAATATATTATGTTGATACCTATACATAACTCTATTTTTAATAAAAGTTGCGTTTTTGATTCTCGCTTATAACGAACCAATCTTCGCGGTCCCTTCAGGTTCGTTATATCCGAAAAAATTGTTAAATTGTGTTTTAGAGACCACCAACAGCTAAGGTTATTTGGGCCTAGCACCAATTCATATTTTCAATTCATTATTTTTTTTTTAATAATAAATTGAAAATCCAATTGACACTTTTACCAGCTCTCGGGCTAGAACCCAAGAACTGGGGACTTGTAATAGAGGAACCATAGCAACGCCATGTAAACAATAGCATCGCTACATCTCTCGGCTATTCTCAAGCCTCGTTATATCCGAGGTCGACTGTAATACTAATGGCGGATTTATCGTACATTTAACACGCTGTTTTGTTAATCGCTGTTAAATTTTTACACCGAATTATACATAAAACATACGAAGTAACCATAGAAATAACAGTGAATTAACAAAACAGCGTGTTAAATATGTACAATAAACTATAGCCAGTTTTTGTGTGTTTTATTTATTAAAGTAATCTGTTTCGCTGTCGGTAGAACCAAACACTGTTAAAGATAGAAGTTACTAACCTTAGAATAAATTTATTCCTTGGAATAAAATAAACTTTCTATTCACCAAGCGATTTATTCGATAGAATAGTAACCTCAGGTAAAAATTTACTATTACCATACGCCTTGGAGATTTTGTCAAATATTTTGATTCTAAAGCACGTTTACCAAAGATCCGACCGATGGCGCATCTATCGAAAATGTAAAATGGTGAATATTGACATATTTTACTGACAAAAACCTTTACCTGTAAGATATGAAATTAATATTTACCTGAAAAGGTCGCCAGGCCATAAAGTAATTTATGCATTTCGTGCACACCCTATTTAACTAGGCGGATAAATATTTATACCCTTGAAATTGGACAGAATAGCTATTCTTACGATTTATATCTGCAGTAAACTTAACTATGTTTGGTAATTTGAATTATCACTATTTATTCCGTGTGATAGTTACCAGGGGAATAAATCAACGGAATAAATAACTAACTAGGCTTGGTGAATACGGGCCTAAGTGAAGTAAATTAAACAAACCTATGTTATGTGGGGTTAAATGCGTGCTGTTTTATATGTTGATTTTTACGGAACACATCTTGGGTTATCGCATGGGCCGTGGCCCACCTGGGCCCATCCGTAGCTACTTCCATGTGCCACGACGGCTTCCTTTCTCAACTTGTGATTATAAATGAGTTTGCAGTATTTGTAAAGGAAATAATAAAAAATAGTTAATACTCACAATTCTCGTAGTCTTAGACGACGTTCGCTCTCGGACAAATTGCCTTTCGCTTCGTAATTGTGAATTGTGTTGTTTATCAAACTGGATAACGTTGTGTTTGAACCGTTCAAATAAATATCACTATTTGTGTCGTTCACTTTTAAAATGATTTTAAATTGGCCGCCATTTGTATTCACTAAACTCATCTGAGAACCAATCAAACCTTTATTATTGCCATTAGTATCGTAAACTAAATCAGTTGATTGAATTCCAGCTAATTGTCCACCGCCATTGCCAACATTCGGTGAATCCCCGAGCATTAATTCAGACGAATCAGGATTGTTGTAACTGAATTTTGTTGATTCAGGATAATAATTTTTTGATTTATCTTCAGACACCAACTCACTTTCATATTTATTTACTTGATTCGGCGCAATATGAGTTTCGTAATATTTGTTCAAATATTTTTCAATGTAAGCGCTGAGTTCGTGTTCACTTAATTTTCTCACTGTGATTTTTTTATTTGTATTCTGATCTTCATAATCATCATACTCGTCCGTATATTCAAAATCAGAATTATCAACATTTTTATTTATTTCTCTCTGATTTGCTAATTGATCAGAAAAACCGATTTCTTCATTAATATTTCCTTGAATTATTGAATCTGGAGTTTGAACTGATTCAGTCAGATGCTGATTTTTATGATGTTTGTGGTCAACGGGGTTCGAACGACAACCGTTTATCGATATTAATAATAATAAACCGAAAAATAAATTTAATTGAGACATTCTTAATTCACGATTTACCACCTGAGATAAAAATAATTCTTACACAAAAATATTTTTAAAAAATAGTCGCAGTATTTAAACAAACGTTTAACATTGTTTATAAATATTTACGCGTTTAATAAAAACGGTGTTCTTAAAATTAATCCCTGATTTTTCAATTGGTAATATTTACAAATAAATAACTTTTGTCTTAAAAAAAGTTTAAAAGAAACACACGCGTTATTTGACTTTTATATAATTAGAATTAAATTAAAATGTTGTTGAACTTGAAAAGAGAACACTGAAAAAATTATTTTCGATATAAACGTAGCAAACAGATGCGTTTGATCAAGTCACAATAGGCGCGAGTGATGGTAACAATAGACCGTCGCGAGACAGTCACTTGTCCTATACTTAGCTTAGAACATAAGACTAACAATAATTTCTAAAAGCTGCACATATATCGTAGAGCTAGGAAGGTATCAGTTAGCTAGACTGACTGTCTGGTGATCGTATACTACACAAACAACATCGCGAAGCTTTCTTAATAAGTTGGACAGAGATAGATTCTATCTAATTTGCATATACTTATTCGCACGGCGACAACGTCGGCTATGTGAATTTCACATACATGCTTTTTTTTTGAGATAACAAATGAAACGCGTTAGTCGTGCCCACAGGCTTTTTACTGTTTTTTTAGATTGTTTTGTGTCAATATTTTCGCGTATTTTGATTTCACATACGAAGGTTTTTTTGAGATAACAAAATTTGTACCTCTTTCTTGAGAGAATCTTTTAACTGATTTTATTTAGATCAATATTTTATCATCAATTTTTTGAATTTCACATAAATTAATGTATTAATCGGCACTATTTTTAAGAGTCTTTTCAAAATTGGTTTATATTAATATTTTCTGGTAAATTTATTTTTCCACATGAATTAATGTTTTTTTTTTGAGATAACAAAATATGTTAGCCAGAGTCTTTTTTTACTGATTTGTAGTTTTGATTAATATTTTTATAAACGCGTGCTGGTAAATTTATTTCGCAATATTTTTTATGTAACAATAATTTATTAACTATTTTTTAAGTTAAATTTATGTGAATTAGCGTTGACAGAAAATTCCTTTTCGTGGTATTTTTAATATAAGCTGTTTTTAACAAAACACAAACGCACTTTTTATGCAAATTTTTGTTTTGGCGGTTATTATTGGTTCTCAGAAGAATGAGAGAATATTAGATTTCTCACAGACGAGGAACTTACAAAGTATTGAATAATTTAGTCAGTATATCACTTAAATTGTCAGCATGGTTGATTCTTAGTATTTAAGCGGCAGCGGCGTCTTTCCTTTTCCTATAACAATAAAACACTTTTAGAAGTTTTAACATTTTTAATTAAATTACAATTTGAAAAATAAAATATTAGTAAAAAAAAACTTTTTAGAGGCAAGCTTTTATTGAAATGTACTAAAAAGTAAAAAATAATATTTAATAATTTAGGTTCATAATTAATATAAAAGCGTGGGTTGTAAGCTCTATGATAGTTTTTTTGTCGTAACCCCCGCTTTTCTAATTATTATCAACCTAAATTATTAAATATTATTTTTTCCTTTTTAGTACCTACATTCCAATTAAAGCTTGTCTCTAAAATGTTTTTTTTTTTTAATATTTTATTTTGTTCATTTTAGTCTTTAAAAATTTTACCCCCGTAGGGGTTGGATTTCGAAAAAACCCTTCTTAGTGGATGTTTATGTCAGGAAAGAAGCCTAATGTTCAATTTTCAAATTTCAGCGATTTGACCTGGCCGTTGATAAGTCAAAATGACCTAAGTTGTCGACGCGTCTATAATTTTTTACGATAAGTCAAAAAAAAACTAACTTTTTGAAGCCCTTATAGGGGCTAGTGCGGTAAGTAAAACACTCCTGCCTGTTAAACGACCCATTACAGACCGGTATACATGCATCGAAAGTAGCTATTTTGTAATGGGTATGGCAAAAAATACGGATTTATTTTTAGAAATTATTAAATCCTTTTAGATTAGACGTTTTTTTCTTACCTGTTCTATTTACTTCAAAGCGACGACTAATAGACATAATATAATCATAGAGTATTGAAAAATGCCATAGAGTACGTTAATTAATTAATTGTGAATTATAGACGCTCGACAACAGAGGTCATTAGCGTCGCCATAGAGATATTTCATCCTGATCACTCTTCATGGATAGGCTTATTGTGTTTTTAAAGATCACCAGCAGCTAAGGTTATTTGGGCCTAGCACCAATACATTATTTTTTTTTGATAATAAATTGAAAAAAAAATTGACACTTTTACCAGCTTTCGGGCTAGAACCCGGGAACTGGGGACTTGTAATAGAGGAACCATAGCAACGCCCAAAATCTCGCCTCCGCTCATGGATGTTTTGTGATGTCATTTAGTTTTAAGTGAGTTGTTATTTGATGTAAACAAAACGCTAATGACCTAAGTTGTCGACGCGTCTATAATTTACGATAAAAACATAGCAACGCCATCTAAACAACACTTTTTTGAAAATGCTTTTAATTTATAGCTTGATGTATATTATACCTAAAAAATGTGATAATTTTATATTCGTATTTTCATTTCAAAAAAATATGTTTTGTATTATTACTTTCAAATTATCCCGCTAAAACGTTCATATCCTGTCATGGTGTCAAGATGACGTCACGCTCTTCTAAACGTCAACATTTTTCTTTGGTGATCGGGTGTTTTTATTGTTATTATATGATATATTCCATGTAATAACGCAGGCTAATCAAAGAATTTCTGTTTAGTTCGTAAGAAATACCACAAAGCATTCACTGATGTTGATATGTCAAACGTCAGAACAGAATATTTGGAGGATTGTGGCGTCACGCGCTGTGACAACAAGAATGAATTTATTAATTTTTTAATTAATTATTAAAAAAATATTTAGAATATATATAAAAACGACATGATTTTCAGTGTTTATATATTATAGACTACCGAAAAAAAATTAAAATGTATTTGTTTTCTTTTAGTGTCTACAACCCTATTATAATTATTCTATCAATGATGATACAACAGTTTATATCACAGTGCGACATTTTTTTTCTCTTTTTTTTAAATAAGTAATGCGCGTTCCAAAATGCATTAATTTTCAAAAAGAAATCCTTAAGTATTTTTTTTTAATTATATTGTGTTTGGCCTGACTCTTGTCTTTATGGCCAGTAGCCTTAAGTAATTTAGCAATAATAATTATTATATCAATATAATTTATTATTCCATTTGAATTACTTGTTTTTTAGATGTTAATGTAATAAAGTAAGGATCAGAGATGTTATTGTAATGATATAGATGTTAATTTAATAACATCTCTGATCCTTATTATTAACATCTATTGTATAGACCTGCAGATAAGAGATCTTTACTTCCTTCGCACTTCATGGTATTTTTCAATACATCTATGGTTAAAGTCGCATTGAAGTTTTGGAAACTATATATAGGTAGTTTCAGGTTAAATTTCTTCAGTATTCTGCCAGTTGTGTTCCTATGTGATCAAATTGGTATATTAATTGGTATATTATTATTTATTCCTTTTAAAAATTGTGTTATCGTGTTTAATAATTTGTGTTTATTTTCATCTAAATTATTACAAGCTTAATATTTTGTGCTTATTTTAATCGAAATTATACCAAGTTGCCAGTTTTGTTCATATCTGATCAAATTGGTATATTTAATACAGTGTTTAATAATCGTGTGCTTGTTTTAATCGAAATTATACCAAGTTTTAAAAATGGGTAAAAGAAAAAATCAACAAGTAATTGATTCAGATTCAAGTGACGAGGATTTGGATTTGGAATTATTGAATCTAGTGAAAAAGAGGAAAACATCGTCAAGCATTGTGGCATCTGATCTCTACCTCTCAGACAGTGACAGCGACTCATCATCTTCAAGTAAGAAGCCTTCTCCAAGTGTACCAGTGAAAAATAAACAAAATAATTCAGGGCCGATTTCATCAAAAAGTTCGAGCAGCGAGACGGAATTTAACGATGGCTACGACGATCAACTTATGGCTGATGAAGAAGACAAACTGCGATTGGCTAGTCTTACGGAAAAGGAAAGAGAAACGGTGATCTTTAACCGTTTTAAACAGAGAGAACTTCTAAAAACAAGATTTGAAATTGAAAAGAAGTTAAGGCTAACTAAAAAAGCAGACAGTGTTATTGAAACGTGTAAAACTGCAGATATGAAAGAGCGTTTATCAGAACGAAAAAAAACTATAGAAGAAAACCGAGGGAAAGATAAGCGCGGAAATGCAATGGCTGAACTCAAGGCAAGGCGTGAAAGAAAACAGGAAGTGGAGCGTCGCGTAGAGGAGCGTAAAAGGAATGAACCGGCAGTAAAGTCTCTCTCAACCACCAGTATAACTAAGCTTAAGGCATCGGATATTTATTCTGATGATAGTGAAAGTGATGATAAAGCGTCACGGTCTCGGAGTAATTCATCATCGAGTCTTTCAGAGCCGGAAAATTCACAGCCTGTAACGATCACAACTCGAGAAGAGCTCAATAAACTTCGGATATCACGTCACAAACTTGAACAGTTTGTTCATCTACCGACTTTCGACAAAGTCGTCACTGGATGTTTTGTGCGAATCGGCCTTGGAAACAACAATGGCAAACCAGTGTACAGAGTCGCTGAAGTGATTGGCGTAATCGAAACACCAAGAACATATCAACTCGGTGGTACGCGAACAAACAAAGGTATCAATCTGAAGCATGGAGCAGAAACAAAAGTATTTCGAATGGAGTTTGTTTCTAACCAGGAGTTCACAGATTCTGAATTTAATAAATGGAAAGACGTTTGCACTCAGGTGGGCATGAATTTACCTGAACGGGAGAGAATAGTAGTAAAAGGAAAACACATTCAAGAAGCAATTACGTATGAATTTAATGAGGCTGATGTAGAAAAAATGATACGTGAAAAAGAACGTTTCAAACAAAATCCGCACAATTTTGCAATGAAGAAGTCGCAGTTGATGAAAGATCGCAATGTTGCTTTAAGCCGAGGCGATGTAAAGACGGCTAGAGACTTAACTCAAAAAATAGCCGGCTTGGATGAGACAGCTAATGAATTGGATCAAAGGCGAACATCGACAATAGCTAGCATATCTTATATCAACGATCGGAATCGAAAAAAGAATGTCGAAGCAGCTGAAAAGGCCATATTGGAAGATATGCTAGCGAAAAAAGATAAGAAAAGTGAGGACCCATTCACGAGACGTTCCACAAAGCCTCGTATGATTTACAAACCACGGGTTGAAGAACTCATCGAACCAGATCCGGAAGCCGAACCAATACCACCACCAACACCTGCAGCAGTCCAGAGAGTGGAACCAGAACCCCAACAGTTGCCTATTAAGAAACCTATCAAAAGCACTGCAGCAATCACTGCCAGCGATTTTTTGTTCTTAGCTCACGATTTTGATCTAATGATTGATCTTAAACATGATGTGGAAGTTAAATTACCATTTCCGCCTATGGTTTTAAAGAAGAGAGCAGTCCGATACACAGGTCCTAAGCGATGTCTTAATTTGCAAGACTATAAGAAGAAGCGCGGCTTTATATAAATAATTAGAAATAATTTAGTACAATTTTTTAGTATAATTTAGTAATTTAGACAAGATTTTTTGTATATTATATTGTCGTAATTATTGTTTTATGGTATGTTTTTCGATTATTATTATTAAGTATTGACTTATATTGTACAAATGTCTACGGTACAAATATATTATGAAGTAAAAATTATACGTTGCATTTTGACCTATTAATTCCAAAAGAATACATCAATATAATTGATTTCATTGTACATTAGTTCATTTAAAATGGCTGGCCGTAGAAATGGTTGCCATGTGCAAACAATTAAGATTTTAAATAATAGTCCTTACATGGTCACTCGGAACAACGTAATAGTAATATTATTCCAAAGAAGGTTTTGACTTATGAGGTATTTTTCTACAAAAATGTTTCTATCATGTTTTATTTAACCGCTTGGACAAGCAATAAGCATGTTTAGGAATATTTAGAAGTGTTTCTGTATTATAGTATAAACAATTATAGGTACAATTATTTCCTTTTATGTCTAAAATACTTATCCGCACTCCGTTAAATTTCGACGGGGTAAAAAGTAAATAAATTCTTAAATTATTCTAAATTTGACTTTAAAAAATGGTGGAACCTTTGGTGTAAAGATACGAAATGTTACAATTACCACAAAACACCAAACCATGTTATGGTTTGGTGTTTTGTGGTAATTGTAACATTTCGGGTCCTAAATTTGACTTTGCAAATAATAACGACGTTGGGCAGATCTGTTTTTATAGGTACTGACCGTTTTGAAAATAGTCTTAATGAGTTGTTGATAAATTTATAGATTGTACGTTATCGATAAATTTAAATACCTAATTAGGACAAAAATGAAACAACGGTCAAACTGTCATTAAAAAACTTTTTAACAAAAAAGCCTCCTTCAAAAAGTCACTAAAAAGAGGAAAATAATGAAATTTTGAGGTCTGCGCCAATTTAATAACATATGAAGTCGGTTAAAAAGAAGATATTAATCACTATAATATACTTTTGAACCGACTTCATATTTTTTTAAATTGGCACAGACCTCAAAATTTCATTATTTTCCTCTTTTTAGTGGTTTTTTGAAGGAGGTTTTTTTTTGTTAAAAAGTTTTTTATTTTTTACTTTTTAGTGTCAAAAAGTGACATTTACCTTAAAAGAATCACACGCCGTTACTCATTTTTATTAAACCGACTTTCTTACGCTGTCTGATATGTCAAAAAGTGACATTTACCTTAAAAAATCACACGCCGACTCACTTTTATTAAAATCAGCCGTACTACTGAACCGATTTTGATGAAATTTCTATGGGACCAATCTGAAAGTATATCCTTTCAAATAAAAAAAAAATCCAAATCGGTTAATAAATGATTGAGTTATGAGGTAACAAACATAAAAAAAAAATACAACCAAATTGAGAACCACCTCATTTTTTTGAAGTCGGTTAAAAATGTAACGTTTCGTCTCTTTTAAGTCCAAATAAAACGTTGCATTTTTAATGACATTTTGATCGTTGTTTTATTTTTGTCCTATTTCCCGTGAAATAATTTCCATATTTCAAATATCATGGACTTGAAGATTATGCCTAATTAAAAAGTTGTGTTTTTATTTAATTTAGAATGTATTTATTTAGAAAACGGACCTCGATGTTTTGGCTTTAATTTGTCAATAAAAGTCAAACTTAAAAACGGCGTATTTTTTAGTTTATTTTAAAATAATAAAAAAAATTGACCGTTAATCTCGATGTAAAATAGTGATATGGATTTTCGATCAATAATAAAAATTACGATAAATTTAAAATATTGTGTCTTTTAAGGCTCAAATAAATAAAATTTGGCAGTTAAATTGTAACGACACTTTTTTTAAAATAAAACGGAATATATTTATTTCAAATAGTTGTTGCATATCTTCTGGGAGGATTGTTACTTGTTCTACATTAGTACAAAGCAGTGGCGTATGTGAGCTTTTATTTGTTTGTGAAACGTCAGTTTCTTTTAAGTTATACCTATATTTAAATAGTGAAGATAATTTAAATGATTAATTTATTTTTTCTATGACAAACGCAAAACTTTTAAAATTTTATAACTGAAAACTTACTACAACATAAACTTATTTTAACCGACTTCAAAAAAAACAGAGGTTTTTACTTCGAAATGTATATTTTTTTAATGTTTATGGAATGGTCCTATATAATTTTTATTTAAATCGGTTCAGTAGTTTACTTTTTTTCTAGTATTTAATCAAATTAATTAATAATTTTTTAAGGCCACCAACAGCCAGGACAAATATTAATTTCTATTTATTTTGTTATGAAATTTAAATCTAATTGATATTTTTACCACTTCTAGGCATAGAATCTAATTATCTAGGAACTGAGGGCTTATCATATAAGCAACGATATCCCCAAGAACTCGCTTATTCTTAAAACCCTTTAGTAAATTTAAAAGAAAAAAATTCGGACTTCCATTTTCAAATATTATTTAAAATAAAATCTCAATTATTCTTTTTTAACATTGAGCGTGTAATTATTTTAAGAAGTGATTATAATATAATTGAAAATTTTTTCGTTGGAAAGCAGCCAATTATATAATTGATTCGAAACATATTGAACATCATTTTACCATCCATAGTCACAGTCACGATTCTAACCTGAACCTTTCCACTTTCGCGGCGGAATGAGCTTACAGTACTCAACCGTGACATGATTACCAAACTAATATTTTCCTTTACTGTAAGCTCATTCCGCCGTGAAAGTGGAAAGGTTCAGGTTAGAATCCTGACTGTGACTATGGTTGGTAAAAAGATTTTTTCCAATATGTTTCGAATCAATTATATAATTGGCTGCTTTCCAACGAAAAAATTTTCAATTGCAATTCAGCCGTATAAATCTTATTAATTTATAATGTAATTATAAAATAATATCTATGAACGATGATTTTATCCTTAAAACACCAAAACTAATCTAATAATATGATTTTTGGAAAAAAAATTTGTAGCGAATTTATATTTAGATTTAGTTTTATTTAGATTAGACGTTTCGCCTTTTTAGGCATCTTCAGTAATTCTAGAATGAGACATATTAAACATATATACGTTAAATATGGAATATTGAATAGTTTTACTACAGCATATTGAAAATAGAGATAAATGAAAGAATCAGATTCAAAATACTTACAATTTTTATAAAACTATTCCTATTTAATGTACTTATATATCTTTAATATGTCTCATTCTAGATTCTAGAATTACTGAAGATGCCTAAAAAGGCGAAATGTCTAATCTAAATATAAATTGACTGCAAATTTTTTTCCAAAAATCCTATAATATCTTCAGCCGTACTAAACTCACTGCGCATACACCTAATCTAATAATAATTATTTACTGATCACACTTTGTTAAACATGCGTCTTTATGTCAATGTGGTGGTGTTTTGGGAATGAAATTATTGTTAGAAATGTCACCACTAAAGTCAAAATTTAGTCTACCTAAATATAAATTTTACCATACTGAATAAATAATATTATATTTAATGAACATTAGTCGTAAAGACAAAAACAAATAATATTCAATTTTTATGATTATTTTGGAAATACATACATTCATTCCAAATTCTAAAAAAAATAATGAAATAATTTAATACAGTTACAAGTAGTAATATTTGAAATTGCAAATAGTAAATGATTTTAAAATAGAAGTTTAATTTCAAAAAAACTTATGTGACTATATTATTAGTTTGTGTCTTTTTAATAATTCTTTTTCATTAAATTAATGACCAATTAAACAATATTAATTAAATTAGTCAACGTTGCGACCAATATGGCCTTTTTCAAGAATTTTACAAAAAATCAAAAAAAATAATGATTATAACAAAACAGTAACAAAAAATTAAATAATAAATGTCTAATTGAATTTGACATTTATTTATTATTTTATTTGTTATCTATAATCATTTTTTTTATTTTTTGCATGGATTCTTGCAAAAGGGTCACCACATTGGTTGAAACATCGACTAGTTTGCTACATAATAATTTTGTCTTTTTAAGTGGTCATTAATTTAAAGAAAAATAATTTGTTTGTTTCCACCTTAAACTACAAGTGAAAAAATATGTTTACCTGTTTAGTGTCGATTCTTTTTGCGCACAATTGAGTTGACGCACTGATTGTTATTTGTTTATAAAATTTATTAACGAATTAATGACGGATAATAATAAGAAAAACGTATATAGTAGGCGTGTATCACTGACGTTTGTCGACTGTTTGCCGTTGTTTCGTTTGTTTTTTACACCGGTATGAGATGATGGCACCTGTAGCGTCCAGTATTTATAGTACACCGATAGCTTGCCTATCGTATCCCTACTATACGAGCCCTTAATACTCCAGACAGAAACAAGTTTAGAGCGTTTTATTACCATCTAGCCTAGGTTATAGGTCACTTTTCCCTATATTTGCTCTCGTTTACTCAACCAAAATAGTGCCCTTTTATTAACCTTGGTGTAGTCGCGTACCTTTTTGCAACAAATGTAGTCGCATGATGTCTTTTCGACATATTAAAATTTAAATAAGAAAAACTAATTGTATTGCTATTATTTTTTTACATAGGTACTATATATTTGATAATAGTGCCCTTTTATTCACCTTGGAGTAGTCGCGCACCCATTTGCATCAAATGTAGTCGCATGATGTCTTTTCGACATATTAAAATTTAAATAAGAAAAACTAATGTGGTATTGCTTTTATTTTTTTACATAGGTACTATATATTTGAAGTTTAAGATTTCTTTAACATAAATAATCATTAAGTAGGTATAAAAATTAAAAAACTAAATTAAAAAAATCAAAAAACCCAACTGCGTCAAAATCGAACTAAAAAGATGAGAAACAAGATCAAATGATAACATGCAGTCGGAGGCATCAGATATTTCTGTTCAACTTGTTACTATACGTGTATGCCTCCGACTGCATGTTATCATTTGATCTTTTAGTTCACTTTTGACGCAGTCGGGTTTTTTGATTTTTTTAAGAAAATTTTTTATTTACGTCTTTTTAGTTTTTTGAAATCGTCTCAAAGAGACCTTTCTTTTGATACCCAATATCGATGTATTTAAAAAGGAAATTACTTTTACATTCTAATGAAATTTTTGTAATGTCACATTTTAGGTATCAAAATTTATTCTAGATTCTAGATATATTATCCTAATTTCCTTTTCTATTGAAGTAAATCGCAAAAAATGCAAAACAATAGAAAAAGTTGTTAATTTTAAACAGTGGTGGTGCGAGAGGCGTCTTTTATGATAGAACGTCGAGAAAGAAACATCAAACTCTTTATCATTTTTTGACGAGACGCCACTGTTTAAAAATGAAACGCAATTTTCAAGTTGTGTTTATTTTTAATGCGAAATTACGAAAACAATTTTTTGTTTTGGTTAATTTGGAAAAAGTGGCAATTTCATAGAAATAAAATAAGGGATTACATGTCGAACATTTTGAGAACTGTTGATGTAACGCACCTCACTACGAAACTTTCTTAGAAAACCACTCGATTTTATTAACAGTTTTAGGAACCTAATTCACTTAATATGGTGACGTTACGTAAAATTAAAAAAAATATATATATACCTACTAGGTTCTGAAGATGAACTGGAATTGTTCGAAACGTCAACTAAGAATAAAAAAAATAATGACATTTATTTTCTTTAGTGTATCAAAAGCTATGGGAATTCTTTGTGTAGCTGATTTTTAATTAGCTTTGTTTTTATTCCCGGTTCATAAAAAGGGATGTTTTGGGTGTTGTGTTTATATTATCTGTCTAATAATAATTAGTCCATTGAAATGTTACATTAGGTTTGCATTTTAGGTATAGGACAAGGTTTTTTTGTTGCGTAGGGGCGGCCGGTGTAAGTGTAAAATTGAGTTTTCGGGGTCGGCGGCCACCCCATTTAGCCGCCATCTTGAAAATGGGTGCTAACAGGTTTTGCACTGTATCTTCGTAACGGTACATTTTACAGAAAATTTTCAGAAAGGTTTTTTGTTTAGAATCGAATTCTCTACAACTTTGCTTGAGATACTTTTTGTCGTGAATTTAATAATTAAAAAGGTAAGCCTTAGAGAAGATAGAAATTTGTCACAAAATTTTTTTTTAAGCGCTATATTTTTTTTTCTTTCAATTTAACAGAAAAATAAAAAAATCTAACTTCTATAGGGCATATCTTTTTAATTATTCAATTTACGACAAAAGTATCTCTAGTAAAGTTGCAGAAATTCGATTCTAAACAAAACACTTTTCTACAAATTTTCTGTAAGATGTACCGTTACGGAGATACAGAGCAAAAACCTGTTAGCATCCCTTTTTCAAGATGGCGGTCAAATGGGATGGCCGCCGACCCCGAAAACTCAATTTTAAAATTACACCCCCACTCCCCTACGCAACGAAAGAAAACCTTGTCCTACCCAAAATGCAAACCTAATGTAACATTTCAATGGACCGAGCATTTTATCCGTCAAATCGTCGAGAAAGTGCAACCTAAGAAGTAAATAAATTGAAAATATGAATTGGTGCTAGGTTTAGTGACCTTAACGAACCCGCTAGTACATGCCAGGTTATTTTTTCACGTGAATAACGTCTAAATGTCTCATACTGGGGTGGCATTTTAGACATTTTAGATGAAACGGAAATAGTCGGAACTAGTCGACATGTAAAACAGAACACAGCATGTAATAATATAGGGGTCTCAGATACAGTAAGCTAGGTGGCCGTACGGAAAAGTACGAGTCTACCGACAGGTAGGTATAAACGAAAAGCCCAGGTTCGAATCCCGAAGGCTTTTAATATTTTTTTTTAATAATGAAAAAATTATAGGTATTGAATAACAATTTCAAATATAAAAAAATAAAATTACAATTATTTTATTTATTATATTTTACGAACATTTGATTGTAGAAGATAAATAAAAGTGCATGTATTTCTTTCCATGACAACGAACACAATTCTTTGTGTTTAACGGTATTCACTCATCTGTCTGTACCCGCGATACAGACATACCTATGTTTAACTATTATGCCATTTAACATTTTTTTTTGGAATGTGTGTCCAGGAATATTGATTGTTTGCAAGGCTGTTAGTAACTCGAGCACCCGAAATATTATTAATTAATTTATTATAATAATTCTTAGAAACACTGTACGCAATCAATCACAATAAATTCATTTGAATTTAATTTAACTCTGTTACCTGATGAAGGATTAGCGAATATTTCACTGAAAAACGATTTTCAATGAATAGAGAATATGAATAATTAATTAATATGTATTAAAATGTTCTCGGAAAAAATAATAAAGGTTAGCATATAGTTTTTATCTATTCGGCGAGAAAATTATCTGTAATAATGATGATCCTTTAGTTTCCGAAAAACATTAACTCAGTAGCGGGGAGTTCAAACTTTCATCAAAATTGTGACGTGAATAACGTCTAATATTCTCATACTGTAGTAGTATTTTAGATTTATTTTTTTATTTAGGTCAATAGCGTCTTAAATTACATTAAATAACAACTAACTTAAAACTAAATAACATCACAAAACATCCATGAGTGCAGGTGGTATTCGAACCCACGACAGTCTAGTCTAGAGGCTGGTACCAAGTACGCTATCCACTAGGCTACACTGCCCTCAGCATTTTAGAAATATTAGAATTTAGATGAAATGGAAATAGTCAGAAGTAGTTGACATATGAGCCAGGTGGTCGTGCGGAAAAGTACGAGTCTACCGACAGGTACAAACGTTAAGCTCAGGTTCGAATCCCGAAGGCTTCTAATTTTTTTTATAATGAAAATATATAAATATATGGGATAAGAATTTAAAATATAAAAAATAAAATTATTACAATTATTTTATTTATTATATTTTACGAACATTTGATTTTATAAGATATATATTATAAAAGTGGGATGTATTACTTTCCATAACAACTTGCCTTGACAACTACGGTATCTGTACCTGCGATACAGACATACCCATTTTCGTTCAGTATAGTCTTTAAAATAGTATTTTTTGATTATCTACATTATTTTAAACTTTTCAGCATATTTGATGATAAAAAGCGAAAAATGGTTTTGTCAACATTGGAAACAAATAAATTGACAATATCGACCAACGATTATTCAATAATTATTTTTTTATCTTTGTCAAAGAAGGTGTCTAAATAACGGACGGGAGTTGATTTCATTTGACTTTAAATTATTATAAAGATGCTGCACAGTGGCGTCCATTTTTTTTTCGTTTTTAATAACACATGCTTATAAAGTTATAACCCCTTTCCACAATACGAATTCACTTTCTTAGTGAATAACAGTTTCCAGAGAACTATGTTGTGCAATAAGGTTAGACGAATCTATAAAAGAACAAGCCGTGAGGTGGGTCGTTTATTAGGACTAAAGTGCGACCCTTGAGGTCCACACGACGAACTTCCCAGTTTAATAAATATTTAATAATATTAATTAAATTAGATATTACACAGAAAAGTAGTCATTTTAATCATTAAAACGTAATTATTATTTATTTTTAACAATAATTAAAAAAAAAAAAAAAAACCGCTGAACCGATTTTTATAAAATTTATGTCGGATCAAAATGACGTTAACACGCCTCGATTGACACCCTTACGAAGTCGATATAATTTTTTATTCGCGAGATATTGTGTAAAATCTACTTTTTTGGAGGTTATTTGGTTAAGAGAAAAGAACGGCTGAACCGATTTTGAAAAAATTTCTTTCAGATCATATTTACGTTAATACGCGTCGATTGGCACCCTAACGTAGTCGATATCATTTTTCGTTCTCGAGATTTCGTCTTAGAAAGAAATGGACACATACATACGTACGTACGTACGTACATACGTACACACACACACACATACACACACACAGACATCTTTCTAAAAGTAGTGTAAAAATAGTGTAGTGACCTTGAAAAATAAAAATTTTTTTTCCTTTTTGATTTTGAGTTTCGGACCCATTACAATAACTTCCAATGGGAAGTTAAAAAATGCAAATGTCACTGCCGGGCCTCGAACCCGAAACTCAGATTCGCACTGGTTGAGTTGTCAGTTATTTCACAGTACCGGGTCTTCGGGAATCGAACCTGGGTTTGAAGTTTGTACCTGTCGGTAGACTCGTACTTTACTGCAAGGCCACCATGGCTTTACTGTCTCTGAGACCTTAACATAGGTACACATGTTGTATTTTGTTTAACATGTCAACAACTTCCGACTATTTCCGTTAAAGCTGATATTCCTAAAATGCCACCCCATAGTATGAACTAGCCGCGTCTTCATTATGCCAAGTGGCAAGGCCAAATGGCAAAGCCAGTTGCCGCTGCCACACACAATTCACTGCGTCCATATTGGAAATGACATTCAGTCGCAATTCCACAAAACGGACCGATCGCGTTACAAGTGGGGTTACCATACATAAGCGGAAGGATGCCTGTCTAGGGTGCCTGGAATGCCTGATTTTTCAGAAAAATGCCTGTCTAAAATAAAAAAACTGTAGGGAGGTAATAAAGGGCGCGAAATTTTAAAATGCCTGTCTCTGACCAGTGCCGACCGCAGGCCTGTCTAGATCTTAAAATGCCTGTCAAATGCGGCAAACACCTGTCAGATGGTAAGCTTAGCTACAAGTCAATTAACGACATCATTTTCTCATTTGACCACTCCATTTTTTTCACAATATTATGTATATTAAATAAATAAGTGCTTGCTACGACGGTCAGGAATGAACTGAGGCCGCCGGAGGTCATTTGGCACACTTGCCACGTGGCTTCCTTTGATTTGGACAGACACTCGTCGGGTTCGGGTTGGCATCCATTTTTCTAACTGGCACGAGCCGACAAAAACGTCCACATTACTCTTGAGTGTGTTTTAAAGACCACCAACAGCTAAGGTTATTTGGGCCTAGCACCAATTCATATTCTGAATTCATTATTTTTTTTTTAATAATAAATTGAAAATCCAATTGACCCTTTTACCAGCTCTCGGGTTAGAACCCGGGAGCTGGGGACTTGTAATAGGGGAACCATAGCAACGCCGTGTGAACAACAGCATTGCTACACGCTCGGCTATTCTCAAGCCCCACACCACTCTTGGCTTTGCCATTTGGCCTTGCCACTTGGCATATATCGGCGTAATGAGGACACTGCTTCTGTTATTTACGTCAAAAATAATTGTTCGCTGTGCCCGTGCGTACGCCACTGATCAAAATACAGTAATACGTCTTGCATTGCCACGAGTCTTCTATTAGTCAGTCTAGACGCGGCCACATTGCTATATACAAGCAATATTATAATAAATTATTTATTATATGTTTTTTTCATTTTTTTATAATGTATTTAATCCAAAGACACTGTTTACGTTTCGTCGTAAACAGATGTCGTATCGAATAAAAATAAATGTAGATTTTTGTTAGATGGGCCTGGACTTGGGGCACCCACAGAAAATAGTTGATTGTGTATCATAGCTAAAGTGACCATCCGTCCCGATTTAGGCGGGACAGTCCCGATTTTGAGCCACGAGTCCCGATTCAACAAGCGTCCCGCTTTTGTCCCGTTTTCATTAAATCACGTGCATTAAGAATGTTTATTTTTTGTCATTAGATATTTTTACCCACTCAAAGTATTTTATTTTTCAATAATTATATAATTGATACCTACCTTAAAAACTAAATAATATTTAAAATAAGCGAGTTTTTAAGGGTTTTTAGCGAGTTTTTGGGGGTTTCTATCGATTTTTTGGGGGTTTTTAGTGAGTTTTTGGGGGTTTCTAGCGAGTTTTTGGGGATTTCTAGCAAGTTTTTGGCGGTTTCAGCGAGTATTTGGGGGTTTCTAGCGAGTTTTAGGGGGTTTCTAGCGAGTTTTAGGGGGTTTCTAGCGAGTTTTTGGGGGTTTCTAGCGAGTTATTGGGGTTTTCTAGTGAGTTTTTGGGGGTTTCTAGCGAGTTTTTGGAGGTTTCTAGCGAGTTTTTGGGGGTTTCTAGCGAGTTATTGGGGTTTTCTAGTGAGTTTTTGGGGGTTTCTAGCGAGTTTTTGGGGGTTTCTAGCGAGTTTTTGGGGGTTTCTAGCGCGTTTAAGGCTTTTTTGGGCGTGGAACCCAACGGTTGCCTGCGCCGGGTTTTTATAGACCTTGTCCCGCTTTTTGATATTCAGGATTTGGTCACTTTAATCATAGCGCGTAATTGAGACAATTTTGACCAGTGGACGCTTGTTAATAGTCACACGAGACAAAATCGCATTGCGCCCTTGATACACATTGTATTTTTCCCCCTACACCCTATAAAATAGCGACTTTTGTCTTCATTTACATTATTTTTTTTTTGAAGCTATGCTTTTCTATATAGGCGCGTTAGACGATTTCTGGCAGGGGGTAAACTTATAGGTTCGCGTCATGGTGCGTGACGCGTCACGCTCGTTATGAAAAGTATATCTATAGCTATGGCCAGCGGTGAAAGTAATATACTGGCGCCGTATATGGTAAAAAATATTAGAGAGCAACGGAGAGGGTAACGGTTGTCAAGTAGACAGTCCGTTGCTAGGTGAGGGCGGTGCTTTACCGCTAATATAATAGGCTGATGACGTCACCGTGTTATTCTAAGAGCAATCGGGGTCTAGAGTAATTTAGTAACAGGTGTGAAAATGACAAAATTTTCAATTTTTTTTTCAATTTCAATTTATTATTCCTCAAAAAAAAAAAATACATATAACAATTCTATTAAACAAGATGTACAACATTGGTATAAGAGGCACATGTCTTAATTGGTTTCAGTCTTATTTGGAAAACAGAAATATGATTATCAGCATCAACAGTCATAAGTCCGATAATTATGAATGTCCTGTCGGAGTACCTCAAGGCAGCAATCTTGGTCCTGTACTTTTTCTAATATTTATTAATGACCTATCAAAGTATATCTCGGTAGGTGAAGTAGTAATGTATGCTGATGATACGTCAGTCATAATATCAGCAAAAACTGTTGATGAACTGTATGATTGTTTGAATCGAGCTATGTATCAATTCTCAAACTGGTGTCAAATGAACCAATTAATTGTGAATCTTGACAAAACAAATTTTGTAATCTTTGATAAACCTTCTTACCTTTATAATGACAACATACATTTTCGAAATACACAAATTAATAAAGTAACATCATCAAAATTTTTAGGTATCATAGTTGATAGTGATCTGAAATGGTTCAGCCAAGTAAATGCGGTGTGTAGAAAACTTAATCTGACTTACTATTACTTAAGATCTTTAAGGAAAAATTACACAAGTGAAACTCTCTTATCAATTTACTATGCCTTTGCTTACAGTGCTATGTCCTATTGTGTGGTTCTTTGGGGTCATTCAACAGACTGCATTAGAGTGCTTAGGGCGCAAAAAAGAATATTAAGACTTATTTTTAATCTTAATCCTAGACAGTCATGTAGGCAAATATTTATTGAAAAAGGTATTTTAACTTTCTATGCTATATATATTTACCACCTAGTTATTAATGTGAAAACCAAACTAAATACTCTGAGTTTAAATTCTGATTTTCATAACTATAATACCCGTTCTCAAAATAATATTCATTTAGAACGTTTCAGAACTGCCAGGTACAGTAATAGCTCAATTAATAAGGGTAGTTATTTTTATAACAAACTCCCAGAATCAATCAAGATTAGCACTAGCATAAATATCTTTAAAAACCGTTTAAAATACTTTTTAATAAATGCTTGCCCATATGACTGTTCTTTTTAATTATTGTATTTTAATATTGTATTAATGTATTACGTTTTGTATTTTTATGACTTTCGCATCCACTTTGGCTACGCGAAGAAATAAACTATCTATCTATCTATCTATATATAATTATGAAAAGAGGATTTCCTGCCCAACTTGGGAGACCAGTTCTAGGGCAGGAGTCCAGAAATATACGGACGTGTACCTATATTGAGTTATTGACGTCATGAACTGAATGATGTCGTCATAATTGTCGAAATTATTCTCACATTAACGTGAGACGAGATACGGTATAATCCGTAGTGTTGCCGTCTAGATCTAGACTTTCTAGACTCTTGTCTTGTCTTGTGTAGATTTTCAAGACAAGACTTGCAAAAGTCTTGTCTAGAAATTTTCAAGACAAGACAAGACTTGCTTTATCTAGATCAAGACTCTTGCTAAAACTCTAGACAATTTTCAAGTAGAGGTGGTACAAACTGTTATTTTTTATTAACAGTTCCGTTCCGTTCCTGTTCCGCTTACGGAACAGTTCCAAAAACCTGTTACTTTTTAACAGTTCCAACGTTGGAACCTTGACATTCTCGGAATAGCTTGTAACATGCAACGTATAAAAATTTGAAATTATGAAGTGTATATTATTTGTATTTTTTCGTGAATTAATTCTATTATTCAAGTTTAACAATTTAAGTTACTTAATTATTAAAAAAACAAAATAAATTTGTCGACAATATATTAAAAATATACTTTTACAGAAAATCAATAACGAAAAATGGATTTTACCATTAAATAAAAAGCGTTATTTAATAAGGCGCGATGTCGTGTGCGACGCATGTTAATGTGATGGTGTGATACTAAAATCGACTTTACGTACAATGTACGCTAGCCGTAGGTGACAAGCAAAACTGTTGCAGTTTGCAACGTAGGTACAAATGTACAATTGACAACGGGAACAGAGAATGTTTCTTTTATGCAGAAGAACGCCCGTTTTGTTACTCGGAACAGTCGAAGCATTGGAACAGCCCGGAACAGGTATTTTATTAAACTGACAACTGTTCCAATCTGTTCCTCGTTCGAAACTGTTCCAAAATAACTGTTCCTAGTATTTTGTATCATCTCTATTTTCAAGAGTCTAGATAAACTAAGTAGTAGTAGGTAAAGTAAATCACTTGGTTAATCTAGACTCTTGAAAATAATCTAGAGTCTTGATATTAGACAAGACAAGAGTTTGTTAATCAAGACTTAGACTTAGTAAAGTCTTGATATTTCAAGAGAAGACTTAAGTGAAGTCTTGTCTTGATATTTCAAGACAAGACAAGACTTTGAAAGTCTTGTCTTGTCTTGTCTAGACGGCAACACTAATAATCCGACTAATGCAACAGGCGTGGGCAGTTCTTACTTTACGAGTAATCAAATGTCATAAAAATCTATAATGTGAAAATGCAATTAAACTCCCGTTTTGCGGCGTTAGGAGTTCACGCTGTTCAAACTTACCTGTAAAATCGGGAAGTAACTGTATTTTGCTTATATTAGCTTCTAAAGACAGCGATTACTTTAATAAGTAAAACACACAAAAACTGGCTATTATAGCTGTCCAACTTTATTTTTAAGTACTACGTTTCGGGAGGACTGTGTGGTTTAACGGTTAGCGTAGCGGCCTTTGGATCACGCTGTCGTGGGTTCGAATCCCACCTCCGCTCATGGATATTTTGTGATGTCATTTAGTTTTAAGAGAATTGTTTTTTAATGTATTTAAGACGCTAATGACCTAAGTTGAGACGCGTCTATAATCTACAATAAATAAATAAAACTACGTTTCGGTCTGTTATAAGAGACCCTTTTCAAGCAATAATGATCTATACAGTTCTGTTATTTATAAATTTGATTGAACAGGCTCAATTATAGACCGAAACGTAGTACTTAAAAATCAAGTTGGACAGCTAGAGCCAGTTTTTGTGTGTTTTATTTGCTAAAGTAACTGTATTTTGGTTAATATGCTTTATTTATTCAAAGTGCGTATAAAAGAGTATTAACTGTATTTTATCTGACTTATATAACTTTCCCCTACCTTAATATCTAACAGGTACCTCTATACACATGCATCTGATGAATTTACGGTAAAAAAAGCGAACACTTTTTTTGTCACAATATTGCGCTTTCTAAAAGGTTTATGAAAAAAGCGTAATCCCTCATAAATCGTCTAGTCTGGTTTGTTGGGGTAGGTCTCTGCGAAGGGGATGGCGATGATAATGTAACGGTATATACCTACATATAAACGCAACATGTTTTTTTCAAGGAAATTCAGTTCAACCCAGTAAAAAATATAAATAGCGTCTAGACGCATAAAAAATGTCTAATATTATTGCTATCAGACAGGTAGACGTGAAAGATTTCTATAACTGTTTATATATGCCTATATAATGCATTGTTTCCAAAGTGACATTGAAGTTACAGTAGAGCGTGGGTTATCCACAACACACTTTAGAATCCTCGCAATAGCCTTACCGATTGCGGTAGAAGTACGAGTGGATCAGTGCCCATTTATCCATGGGGATAGTGAGGAAGACGTCCCAGGGCCCCAGAGCTCAGGGGCCCCCGTTCGATCCAAGAAAAAAATGAATAAGCGATAAATTGGAAAAAGGGAGAAAAGAAAAAACAAGGATGTAACAAATAACAGAATTGTTCACATTTATTTAAAAATTTCTATTACATTCTACAGGGTCACAGAATAACTATTCCTAATTTTCAGAAATGATAGAGGACACTAAATAAACATTTTTAACCGACTTCAATAAAAGGAGGTGGTTCTCAATACGGTTGTATTTTTTATGTTTGTTACCTTAGAACTCCGTCATTTATAAACCGATTTGGAAATTTTTTTTTTATTTGAAAGGATATACTTTCAGATTGGTCTCATAGAAATTTCATCAAAATCGGTTCAGTAGTTCGGCTGATTTTAATAAAAGTTAGTAACGGCGTGTGATTCCGTAATGTAAATGTCACTTTTTGACACATCAGACAGCGTAAGAAAGTCGGTTTAATAAAAGTGAGTAACGGCGTGTGATTCCTTTAAGGTAAATGTCACTTTTTGACACTAAAAAGTAAAAAATAAAAAACTTTTTAACAAAAAAAAAACCTCCTTCAAAAAGCCACTAAAAATAATGAAATTTTGAGGTCTGCGCCAATTTAATAAAATATGAAGTTGGTTAAAAAAGATATTAATCACTATTATTACTATACTTTTTAATCGACTTCATATTTTGTGGCTTCTTGAAGGAGGTTTTTTTTTGTTAAAAGCTTTTTTTTATTAATAAACTAGTGTCCGGAAATTCTTCAGTATCGAAATAAAATGAAATAATAATTGTCAATTTCGAACGTTTAACTATATGTATGCGGTATGAATAGGTTCGGATAATCGACGCTTTACTGTATATTGTATAATGTATCGAGAGGGGGTGCATTTTAATCTTCATTGATTTCATTTTTTGGTTGAAATATGGGATTACTGAATAGCTAGGGTATATTTTTTTCTCACATATTTGGATTTTTATTTAACCTGTTCGACTTAACCATGAACTGCACAAGTTTAAATATTTTTTGCCATTCCCACTATAAAATAGCTGCTTTACATGCATGTATACCGGCCTGTAATGGGTCACTTTACAGCCCTGTGTGTGGACGAAACACAGCGTTTGCAACTATAGTGAGCACTAGTGCGGTAAGTAAAACACTTTCCGCACACCTGCCTGTTAAATGACTTATTAAAGACCACTATACCTACATCGAAAGTAACTATTTTGTAGTGGGTATGGCAAAAAAATTAAGTTATTGTTTTAACCTGGGAACTATTTTCTCTGTTGAAATATTATTTTCTAGGAATTAAATCTATGCTATATAACTTTTGTTATTTTTAAAAATTGAAATAGTACGTTGACATTACAAATTTTTTTTATTTTCTAGTTGAGCTGCCAAAAACTAAATTTACATGGACATACAATAGAAAAGTGTACAATGTTTACAGTTTACAACGAATGCATATTTTTAAATATTGTCTTTTCCCTGAAAAATGTACCAGATTTTTATTTTTATATACAGGATGTTTCATAACGTCGGAGAAAATTTCACAGGGTGATTTTCTATGAGAAATTCAAATTAAATTCTTCAAATAAACATGTGCCCGAAAATGCTTTTTAACGAAACTGTAGCCCCTCAAAGTTTATTACATAATATTATAACCCCAATCAATCGATCAAAAAACGTCGCAAATGAAATAAGAAATTACCCTAATGTGCTTTATTTTATTTATTGTAGATTATAGACGCGTCGACAACTTTGGTCACTAGCGTCTTAAATTACATTAAATAACAACTAACTTAAAAACTAAATAACATCACAAAATATCCATGAGCGCAGGTGGGATTCGAATCCACGGCAGTCTTGTCTAGAGGCTGGTACCAAATACGCTGAGGGCAGTATAGCCTAGTGGTTAGCATGCTTGGTGCCACAACCTCTAGACTGGACTGCCGTGGGTTCGAATCCCACCTGCGCTCATGGATGTTTTATGATGTTATTTAGTTTTAAGTTAGTTGTTATTTAGTGTAGTTGAAAGACGTTAATGACCTGAGATGTCGACGCGTCTATAATCTATAATAAATAAATAAAAAATAAAAACCAAGTACGCTATCCACTAGGCTACATTGCTCTCCCTCTAATGTGCTGTCTCGTGCCGAAGGAGGACATTTCGAACACTTAAATTAAAGTACCTAAACATTGTCTTAATGATATAGTGTCCAAGCGTTCTTCCAGCAGTACGCGTTGTCCTGCCAGCAGGACGTATTTTGGGCGTCGTTGTTTTCAATATGATCCCGTCCTCCAAGTAGGACGAAACCACCACCGTAGGATTTGTCGTAAAATTTTATTTATCTAATGTGAAATTTTCAACATATTCGGACCAATAGCAACGAAGATACGGGAGAAGACGCATTTGTTTCGACATTTCACGCTGTGGCAAGGCCGCAAGGGCGTGCGCTGTAATTATAGCTCATGATTTTTGTGTATGACAAATCATATTTTCTTGCTAAATAAAACTCAATTAGAAATTAAGAATTTTATTTCTTATCAATGCAAATAATAATCGCTTTTTCTCTTTTCCAGGTTCTGACATATTTGCCAGTCGTCAATCGGTGAGCGTTTTTTATTATTTTTTAAATTGTCTGCCGTTATGAGCTCGGGTCAACAAATCCTCCGTGTTTATGAAAGTTGTCTGTTGAAATATATATTTTAACGGCTCACTATCTCATTTAGAGTTGACCCGGTTAGAGGTTTTGGGATTCGAGATTTTCTTAAGCTCAATCGGTAGAAAAGTGATCACTGATATACTTTGCCAAATTTTTTTAAATATAATGGTATTATTTTATTCAAAATTAAACACAAGCTGTAAACTTATGACTTTTTTCTATTAATTATTTACTTTGTAATATTAAATTATTTCATTTGACTTTTGCAAATCAGTGAACACTTACATTTTCAATATTTTTGTGAACTGCTTTTTCAAAATGAACTATATAAACGGACGTGCATCTTAAAAAAATTATAATCAAAATACAGATTATCTGTGAGAAATTACGTAATTATTATAATTTATACTAACAATGAAAATGATCAATTATCAATATGATTCGATTCTTATCATATTGCACTGCTGTGTTTAGGATTTCTTTCCACAGAGGTTTCAATTAAAAATGGAACGTTAGATGCTAGGGTATAGCTGTAGGGTGCCGTTCGACCAACTTTGTCCTTACGCGTGTAGGTCGGACAGGACAGCGCGGTAAGTGACCACCTGCGATGGTGTCCGCCTTTAAATCTTAGGTCTTGGCTCGGTCGAGACTGTCTTAGCTTCCAAGCGAAAGTCAATAGCTGTATCGTCCAGCGTGAAAATCATGTTAACTGTGTTTTTGAAAAGGAAAATTTCACTTGTCGTGTTTTCTACGAAAATCGGAGTGTTGTATTTTCCGTAGTGAAAATCGGTTGTGTTTTCTAAAAGCGAAGATCGTTGTGCTTTCTGTGGGTGAAGGTTTAGCCTAGCGTAAAAGTGGTCAAATTGACCCAGTGGATTTCTGCATACCGCGAGTTTAGGGACACAAAATATTTGTATAATTTGTTATTGGATCCAGTGTACGGCGTGCTTGTCTGTCTTCGCATTCGATGTTGCGAAGGCATCAGGTACGTCGTGCAAGTATTGTTATTACTTAGCTAGCTGCGCATTCCGCTGTCTCTAGGAATCGGGAGGACATCCGCGTTGGACAGCACCTAGGGATCTAGATCTTTGGACGGCTCGTTTCGCGGTAACGCTATTTGTAACCTTACGAAAAAAGTTATCCCACAACCTCGTTCGAACAGTGGGCTTACGTCCTATCGCAACGGCTGTAAGTCTAGTCACATCAATAAATGTACAACTGTTGAGACCAGAGCGAGGGCCGACGCCTGCTGTGAAGGGCGATGTAAAAAAATCAGCTTGGTCTGATAAAAAAAATGGAGGAGCCTGACCCGACCTCAGCATATCAATCGAGAACAAAATCTATTTTACTAAAAACAGTTTTTATTCAAAACTTTTTTTGCTTCAACCAATACTTTCTGAGTAATTAGCTTGTAACACTTTATGTGCCTCAGCCTTTATACAGGGTGTTTCATAATATATGCCAGGACTTCAGGATGTGATAGCTCGTCCAAAAATATGAAAACAAGTTTTTATTAACTTACCCTCTAAAATGCGCCATAAAAACACCCACTACCCCTTCAAAACCTTCACCAATTATGACTTAAAAAAAAAAAAATTTCCGCACAGAACATAGCTTTATTATGAGTAGAAAATGCTTACAAAAGCTGTTTTCTGTACGATAAACGGTTCCGGAGATATTCGCAAAAAACGAATTTTTTTTTTAATTTCAACACCCTGTATCTCTAAAATGGTGCATTTTAGAGGGTAAGTTTATAGACACTTTTTTTCATATTTTTGGACAAGCTATCACATCCTGAAGTCCTGCGCATATATTATGAAACACCCTGTATAAGCATTTTCAAAAATGATGCCAAATTGTTCAGGAGGCTATGAAACGTCGAGAAATTTTGATCCGACCCCTAGGTCCTGCCATCCGACCGACGCCAATAGTGCATGTGCCGTATGGCAAGTATACACTAAAAATGCATTGCATTAAGTAGATATTGTGTAGTTTTCGTGATTCGTGACCTTGCGTAAATAAGTACATATATTTACAGGGTATAAATGCATGTACATTATAAAGTCTAGACAACATATAGTTTTATACTTTATAGTTCACAATGTTGTACAAATGTAAGTACATACTACATACAGGCATATTTAACGTGTTTATACCGGGTGTAAAAATAGTCAGCAAATATTTTGTTGTACCTGTTGTAGTACTGAGAACAGTTCAGTAAACATGTGACAAGGGCCGGCGCATGCGCAATGCGCATACAATCAATTTTTAATCGCACAACTGTTTAGTTGTTTGTCAAAAGGCTATGGAATCAGAAGAGACTGCGCATATCCATGGTTACCAAGTTAAAAATTTAATATTTTTAATAGTATTGTGTAATACATATACACAAATGCACACAAATTTTAACATAACGACGTCATAAACATTCCTGGCGCGTTTTGAAGTCACGTGATATTTTTTAAATTTTTATACATTTTAATTAATTTTTTGTAATTTATCTATGACTTTAAAAAAAATTTCTTTTCGTTTTTCAATATTATTTATGTTAAATTATTAGAAAAAATCAAAAAATTAATAATTTATTTTAAATTTAAATACCTAATTGCCACTAGCTCTCGGTCTAGAACACGGCGTAGCTTTACTTCGCGGGGCCCAGGTGTAAATTTTTTTTTGGGGCCCCCCTCCCCCCACTTTACCCAACTAAGTAAAATTTTTAATTATTCATGACATCATCATCCCATCAACATTTGATTGTATTCTCAAAATGTTCTACGTTATATATAAACGACTCTGTAATTAAAAGAAGTTCTACTGGTATTCTTCAGATAATAATATTGCGCTCTTTTATATTTAAGGATAAATAAATCCTCCAGTCGTCTTCATCAAATCATAATTATTGACATAAACGATATAGAGTTTGCTAAGAAAATTTATTACAGTAATGTCAACTATTATTACAAATATTCATAACTTACAGTACACCTTAGAGATAGAATCGATATAAAATTCGTTTTCGTGGAGTAAACAACATGATGATCGCCTGAAAAAACCCTCAAAATACCTTACGCCGGACTTTCGCTTCAGCAAACATTTTTATAACAGCATCGAGATCATGTCTTAGAGCATTAGCAGTTTCATGCTCTATAGACAAGATATTCAAGCTGCTCAGTCGTTCTTGGTCCATAGTGCTACGCAGGTAATTTTTTATTATTTTCAGCTTTGAAAATGAACGTTCCGCTGAAGCAACAGTGACCGGGGCCCCTCGAGGTTAGGGGGCCCCGGTGATTGCCACCTGGAACACCTGTGGTAGATACGCCACTGGTCTAGAACTGTTTAGTCGTGGAAACAATTGTGTGTATGCGCCATTTGCCAAACACGAAATATTTGTCATTCGGCAAATAACCTAATAGCAACGTTTCTAAAACTGTGGGTCACGCGATAGAAACAAGATCAAATGATGTCATGCAGTCGTAGGAATCAGATATTTCTGTTCAACTTAGTACTATATAGGTACCTACATGCATTCCTTCGACTGCATGTTGTCATTTCATCTTGTTACCATCTTTTTTGTTCGTTTTTAATTTTTTTAATTTAATTTTTTTCTCTGTGAAAATTAAAAATGAAAATTTTCATGAAAACCGATTTTAACCGGTTTCCACCATTAATTCGGTTTTGGTTTCGTTTTTTAGGGTTCCGTAACTTAATAAGGAAAAACGGAACCCTTATAGGATCACTCGTTTGTCCGTCTGGCTGGCTGGGTGTCCGTCTGTCAAGATCCATTTTTTCTTACTAAAATAGGTAGTGGTTTCGGTTATAGAAATGAAACGGTTTTAAACGATTACGATTTCGGTGACGCCGCCATAACGGTTTGAGGTTTCAATCCTTGGTTATGACTTTTCATCAGTAAATGTACGATTTTTGCGAACAGTCCGTATATAGATTGTGTATATTATGCAAGTATGTTTTCGCTGATCGCTGGTATTTTTCATTTCTTGAAAGTGTTTTGTGCGCATATCCGGGGCAGTGGAGCACTAGACAATACTGGTATCGGGGTGTCAAATGGCAAGATGGGAAAAACGGCGTAATAACGCGATTGTAAAATCTCGTTTAGTAATCACAAATCAGGGATATGTTTTGCAGAGTAGTCCTACTTAGAAGTACAGTGAAATACTATATTTGAGAGGACAGTGTGGTGTAACGGTTAGCGTAGCCTACGTTTGGATCACACTGTCGTGGGTTCGAATCCCACCTCCACTCATGGATGTTTTGTGATGTAATTTAGTTTTAAGGAAGTTGTTATTTAATGTAATTAAGACGCTAATGACCTAAGTTGTCGACGCGTCTATAATCTACAATAAATAAAAAATAAATAATATGATTGATTGATTCCCGGTCAAAAAAATATTATTATATTATAACTTAAAAAGAGGCTTGGTGTGTGGGTAAACCACACTGCTAACTTCCCATTGGGGTGCCTTTAAAGATTAGAGACCAGTCTACTGTATAGAGAAACTATTTGCAATAAACATTTTACAGTAGCTTTTTTGTTATCTATAAAAAAAAGCCAATTCAAATTTTTTGCAAACCTTATATCAGGTGTTCATTATGTAATTATGCGTCGAATGAAATTGGTCCGGAGTCGATATCATTCTTTGTTCTCGAGATATGCGAGACGAAAAAAGGTACGTACACACGCACACACGACAATCTCTAAAAACGATAGATTTGAACTCTAGGGAGGGGAGATACGTTAATATTTTTCAATTGCAAAATCGGATCCAATACACTAACTTCCAATAGGAAGTTAAAAATTAGCTAGCTAAAGGGCAGTATAGCCTAGTGGTTAGCGTGCTTAGTGCCGCAACCTCTGGACTGGACTGCCGTGGATTCGAATCCCACCTGTGCTCATGGATGTTTTGCGATGTTATTTAGTTTTAAGATAGTTGTTATTTAGTGTAGTTGAAAGACGCTAATGACCTGAGATGTCGACGCGTCTATATAATTTACAATAAATTAAAAAATTAAAAATTAGCTCTCGCATGTATAGAGCGTTTCGCCGTCGAAATATATTTAAGAAAAAAACATAATATTCTACTTTCGGGCATTGTGTTTGATTTTTTTTTTGTCATGTTTAATTTTTTGTGTCGAGACCATTCCAAATCACTAGTCTCGCTAAAAAGTTTTATTTAAAAAATTTTTTTTATGACTAGAATACAGTTTTTTTAAATTCAAATAGGTACATGATCAGTACTTATAGACGCCATTTGTTCAACCCTAATTATATGTAAACTGTCACATTTGACAATACATTCGAATTTGCGTCATCTACCTACTCAAAAATACACTATTATATATTTTTATACAACATATTTACATAATAATTTATCAGTGTTTTTCGACAAACTTAAAATATATTGGCCTGTTGTTAAGAAATAGGTTTTTTTTGTTTTCGAGTGACAAATGAAGGTTTCCCGCCAAATGTGCTGCATATTTATATTGGGAAGGTAACAAAGACTATTTCTGTAAGACGCGACACTCGAGCTAGCAAGCTGATTTTCGACAAAAATAGATAATAATCCAATCAAAAAGATTTATTTATTTATATATACTCGTGTTTTGTCTTACATTATTAACTTCCCATTGGAAGTTATTGTAATGGGTCCGAAAATCGAAATCAAAAAGGAAAAAAAATTTTTGTTTCAAGGTCACTACACTATTTTTACACTACTTTTAGAAAGATGTCTGTGTGTGTGTGTATGTGTGTGTGTGTGTACGTATGTACGTACGTACGTATGTATGTGTCCATTTCTTTCTAAGACGAAATCTCGAGAATGAAAAATGATATCGACTACGTTAGGGTGCCAATCGACGCGTATTAACGTAAATATGATCTGAAAAAAATTTTTTCAAAATCGGTTCAGCCGTTCTTTTTTCTTAACCAAATAACCTCCAAAAAAGTAGATTTTACACAATATCTCGCGAATAAAAAATTATATTGACTTCGTAAGGGTGTCAATCGAGGCGTGTTAACGTCGTTTTGATCCGACATAAATTTTATAAAAATCGGTTCAGCCGTTTTTTTTTTTTTTTTAATTATTGTTAAAAATAAATAATAATTATGTTTTAATGATTAAAATGATTACTTTTCTGTGTAATATCTAATTTAATTATTATTATTAAATATTTATCAAACTGGGAAGTTCGTCGTGTGGACCTTAAGGGTCGCACTTTAGTCCTAATAAACGACCCACCTCACGGCTTGTTAATATTTATAATAATTAAGTATTAAAATAAAATTAAGAAAAATCGCAAGATAGTGGACAAAATATTTGATTTATTAAATTAAATGTACGACGTTTCGTCTATAGATTTAGACTTTTTCAAGAACATACATAAAAATAACAATATTTATGTATGTACTTGAAAAAGTCTAAATCTATAGACGAAACGACGTACATTTAATTTAATAAATCAAATATTTTGTCCACTATCCTGCGATTTTTTAAATTTTATTATAATCACGATGGACACGATTTCTAATATAAATTAATTATTAAAGTTTTTCTTTTCAAGATGACAGTGCCAGTTCCAGGGTATAAGAGTGACTACGAACTAGTCAATTTATTTTTATACTCGCGGCCCGTCCCGGCTACGTCCGGGTGGTGTGAAATTATGATTTAATAGCGTTTTTTTAAAACCTACAATTTTTTCGTACATTGTTTTGATGTATCTCTAAATATTTGGCCAGCGTTAGCCATATAAGCGTACGAAAACAGATTTTTTTGACAAAAAACCGTCATAGTTCAGCCATTTTGTACAAAATATTTACAAATTATATACATAAACCTTCCTCGTTTATCGCTCTTTCTATTAGTGAAAACCGTTTCAAAATCCGTTGCTTGGTTTAGAAGAAGTAAGTGGAGAAACAGACAGAGATTGTCGGTCACATTCGAGTTGATACGTAGCAGGGGCGCCGCCAGAAATTTTTCCAGGGGCTAGGAGCAAAAATACGTGTTCTTATTTCTGTTTTCCCCGAAAAATTTCCAACACTTTTAATTATTGTTTTGCCTTTTGAGATAAAAATTGGAAACCTTGGAAGGTTGCGTAATTGTTGATAGGGAAACACAACCCGATGTAAATGTCGAATTGTTGTGACAGTTAAATTTCGCGCGCTTTAAGTCCTACAAATTTAAAAATTCAAAATCAGTATATAGCTACGTTAAATATCAAAAGGATCGCTCGACGTGACGCCTCTTACAGAACTTACTACTCTTTGTTGATACACTTTTTAAGCACAACTATTATCATAAAACCTCCAGAAACTTGTGCCAATTGCGCGTTTCATATACAGTGCCATCATTGCATGTATTTTTTTACAAACTTTTATGTAACTTGCAATATTTGTATGTTAGTTTGTTTGTTTAGGTCAAATCTTGCAAGTCAATTTTGAATGACTTCCACGTATCCGATCAATTTAAAATTTGGTACACATATGCATTCCCGATGACAATACATGAATCAATCGTTTTTAGAATTAAATTCAATCTCTATAAGAGGGTCATACGAAGGAGTAGGGTTTTTTGACTATTCAACGCCTAGGCTAAACCGCTAAAGCTAGAAACTTGGAATTTGGACAGTAGGTTTCTTTTGTGACGTAAGCACCCACTATATGAACATTTTTCGAAATTTAATCCCTAAGGGAGTCAAAAGGGGATAAACTTTTGAACGACTAAAATGAACAAAATAAAATATTAGTAAAAAAACTTTTTAAAGACACGCTTTTATTTATTGGGCTCAAAATTTATCAGATCTAAGTTTTAATAAACCTTTTCGATCGCTGTATTGATCGCCCAAGACAATCGTTTCGTTTCAAAGATATCTTAAGTTTATACATATACACATACACACACGGACGTCCATCCCAAAATGGTCAGAAATCAGAATAACTTCCTAAGACCTCAAAACGTCGAGATCTGTTGAAAACTCGATTTTAGAAAATCGGACTGAGACAGCAGTCCCATGTACACGGAAAACGCATAGAAAACGGAACTCGAAAATACAAATGGCGGAGGTTGACCAATCAGCTTCTTTCCGTTATAAGTATTCAAACTTTATGGAAAGAATCTGATTGGTCAACTTCCGCCATTCGCATTTCCGAGTTCCGTCTTCCGTGCGTATTCCGTGTACATGGGACAGCACCCTCAAACTACAGTTTCTCACTCTTGACCGGCGTTGTTTCGTTAGTCAGGCAGCAGTCCCATGTACTTACACGGAAAACGTACGGAAGACGGAATTCAGAAATGCAAATGGCGGAGGTTGACCAATTAGATTCTTTCCGTTATATTCAAACTTTACGGAAAGAATCTGATTGGTCAACTTCCGCCATTTGCATTTCCGAGTTCCGTCTTCCGTGCGTTTTACGTGTACATGGGACAGCACCCTCAAACTACAGTTTCTCACTCCTGACCTGCGTTGTTTCGTTAGTCAGGCAGCAGTCCCATGTACTTACACGGACAACGCACGGAAGACGGAATTCAGAAATGCAAATGGCGGAGGTTGACCAATTAGATTCTTTCCGTTATATTCAAACTTTACGGAAAGAATCTGATTGGTCAACTTCCGCCATTTGCATTTCCGAGTTCCGTCTTCCGTGCGTTTTCCGTGTACATGGGACTGCTTGCCTTAAACCAATATCTTCCCGAATTTTTGAAAATCTTAAATTTTTAATAGCGACGAAGTTAAAAATTACTAGTGGAAGGTACTAAACGTAAGTAGTATTCGAAAACAGTGATAATTTCACTCAACTAGGAGAAGGGTGATGTGGTATATCGTCATTAACCCCTTCCCAGTGTTAACCGTCTAGACAACTGACAAGCGCGATGTCCAATCAGATATTATCTGTGACCGGAATGCAAAATGGCTTATGTCAAATTTTTAGTATACTCGAGGTGAGAACGGCTTATGATCCTTACCTTCTATGATCAATATATTTACCACTGTTTAGTACACATTAAAAAAAATATTAACAAATTTCCAGAACATTCAACAATTCATTCTCATGATACTCGGAAAAAATACAACCTGTGTTTGCCCCTAAATAAATTTAGGCATACGAGGTACGGCCCCAATTATCTGGGTTTGCAATTTTATAATAAACTGTTGCCGGAGACAAAAGCGTTACCTATTCATAAATTTAAAAGACATTTAAAAGCGTATCTTGCTATAAATTGTTTTTATGATTACCATCATTTTTTAAATATTGGTGATTACATCTAATTGTATTGTAGACTTTTTTTATATGTATTTGACTTATATTTGACCGGTACACGGTGTAGCCAATACAAATAAATTTATTATTATTATTCAATCGAATCTAGTATTTGAATTTCGGTAATAATTCGAGTTAGATCACAAATCCTCGATTCTTAAGTTAACTAAAAGAATTAATTGATTATATTTTATTTAATTATAATTAATTTTTTGCCAGGATTCATGCCACAAAAACACAATCTGTGAGTATTTCAAATAGCTCCCTTTACTGTTTGTAAACCCTGTGACAGACGGGCAGACAGACATCGTAGGTAGTAGGTAGTACGCTGTATCAATAAAAATCATTATACTTATTTTGCAAAAAATATTGACTTTAACCATTTTGCCTTGTGACCAACTTTAACAACAAATGCATACAAATTATTGCATTGTATATATTCTGACACAGAATTATTACTTAAAAATGGCTTAATCCAGAGTCCTAATAATATATTGTGCATCACAGGCGCTATGGACTGTAAAAAATGGATGTAAAAATACTTTGAAAGTTAAGGTAGAATTCGCTCGATTTTCTAAGTGATTTTACATTATTATTTATTTTTACACAGAAAACTTCATAAAAACTTGGACTTTTACTGTAAAGTTAAACAAATTTGTGATTTTTACATAAAGTAAATTAAAATTAGATCATTTGTGTAATATTCCAATAAAGTGTGTAAAAATTACAAAATAAAATGTATAGTTACATATATAAAATGAATGAATACAAAACAAATTAATGTAAAATTAGTAACCACGCATGCGCAATGTGTTTTTATGGAATATACGCGATGTGCAGGCGATACCTGTTTGCGACGCCATTGTCTCTTTGTGTGCCTATTACCAGATTAATCGCTGGCTACAAATGGACCATCGATAATCTATGTCATCGGCCTTCTCATTTCTTACAGGGAGCCATCTAGAATCACGAGCCGTCCAAGACCAGCCACGAGGCATCAACAGTCACGCGCCGTGTGACCTGCGGCCTTATGAGTAATCGGGTTTTAATAACAAGCGACTAGACCCTGCAGTCAGGGTCCATTCTAGTTGGTCGAATACCCCATCTTGTTGTCGTTTGACACACACACACACACATCCAAACGAACGTAACGAGTAGTGAACTCTGTATGTTAATATGGATAGTTGATAGCGATTAAAAAATGGGTTTTGTATGTGGACATTGTTCAAACACATATTCTTCAAGAAAATTAGAATGAACACTTCAGGTAAGGCTTGTAATCTAATTCTTTCTATAAAAGTCGATCAATTTTTTGACATTTCAAAATAAAACCTAATTTAATATGTATTATTATTTGAGATATTAGGATGTCCAAAATTTATACAATAACAGTGTTCTTGAGAAATTGGAATAGAAAAATAAATTTCAAATTAAGTTTTAATATGAAATGTTAGAAAATTGATCGACTTTTATAGAAAGAATTAGATTATAAGCTTTATCTGAAGTTTACATTCTAATTTTGTGAACATTAATGCCTGTCTTGAAGAATATGTATTTGAATATTGTCCGCATACAAAACCCATTTTTTAATCGCTATCAACTATCCATATTAGTATACAGAGTTCACTATGACTAGTTAGTTGTTACGTTCATTTAGGTGTGGTGTGTGCCAAACGACATCAAGGTGGGGTATTGGACCAATTAGAATGGACCCTGATTGCAGGACTTAGTCGCTTGTGTTATAATATGTGTGCGGTGGCCCTAAGAAACGATAAAATAGATTTTCTCTGTGGAGTCAAACGAATTCTGTGAAGAAGAAGAATCGCATATCATTGATGCTGTTTATGCAGTTTGAATTTTTTAACGATGAGCTGTGAAATGTCGACTCACTGAGAGGAATGACCATTGTGCCGGATCACAGACAGATTTAATGTTAAGATTATTATTTTGGTGATTTGAAAAATGATCGGAGGAAATCACTTTAATTTATCTTCATTAAAACTATATGAAAAATACTAAAGTTTATACTGTATGGTCCAATTATAATGATATGAGAGCAGGGCCGTAGCTAGGGGGGGCATTAAGGGGCAATGCCTAAAGTGACCAAATCCTGAATATCAAAAAGCGAGACAAGGTCTATAAAAACCCTGCGCAGGCAACCGTTGGGTTCCACGCCCAAAAAAGCCTTAAATGCGCTAGAAACCCCAAAAACTCGCTAGAAACCCCCAAAAACTCGCTAGAAATCCCCAACAACTCGCTAGAAACCCCCAAAAACTCGCTAGAAATTCCCAAAAACTCGCTAGAAATCCCCAAAAACTCGCTAGAAACCCCCAAAAACTCGCTATAAACCCCCAAAAACTCGCTAGAAACCCCCAAAAACTCGCTAGAAATCCCCAAAAACTCGCTAGAAACCCTCAAAAACTCGCTAATATTTTTATTTTAAATATTATTTATTTTTTAAGGTAGGTATCAATTATATAATTATTGATACATAAAATACTTTGAGTGGGTAAAAATATCTAATAACAAAAAATAAACATTCTTAATGCACGTGATTTAATGAAAACGGGACAAAAGCGGGACGCTTGTTGAATCGGGACTCGTGGCTCAAAATCGGGACTGTCCCGCCTAAATCGAGACGGATGGTCACTTTAGCAATGCCCTACCGTAAAACATCCAGTGCCCTACTTCAAGGAATTATAAAATAAGCCGCAAAGACTGTCACGACAGAATGACAGACTTGATCTATCTGACATTTGGAAAAACAAGATTAAATTCGTTGGATCTAAATAAAGTTCTTCGGAAATTTGATAACATGGCAAGTTCTGTATTTTTTTTTTTGGATTAAATTGTCATTCACCGTTTTTTTGCTTTTGTAATTTGATATCACCAGATGAGGTGGGCAATCCAATTAATAAATTGTAGTCTTTTGCTTCAGCCCTACTTTTAACTTTCAGTGCCCTATCTTGAATTCAGCTCTAGCTACGGCCCTGTATGAGAGTCATGGAACTTTTATATTGGAATAGGAATTAACTATACCTTCCCTAAAGGATTTTTATCTTGACCTAGGTTCTGGTTTCATAGATATAATATTATTATGAAACTTACTGGGAAATGATGACAGTTGAATAATAATAGATCAGCAGATAAGAATATCGTCGGCGCTGGGGTTCTTGAGGAGATAGTAAGCACGAAGTCACGAAAATATGTTTTTGCCATACCTACTACAAAATAGCTACTTTCCATGTATGTATACCGGCCTGTATTGGGTCATTTAACAGGCAGGCGTGCCGAAAGTATTCTCATAACATAACTAGTGCGGTAAGTAAACGGTTGCCATAGTAACGTATGCTTATTCGCTCTATCCGCCTGCTAATACACACTCACGGTTTGCTGTAAGATGGTGACGCAAATGAACTGTCAAAATTTTTTGAAAATACTGTAGTCACTACAGTATTTAAAAAAAATACATACGATAAAACGAGCGATAGTAAGTTTTTACAGTCACACGAGAATTATATGGTATTTTTTGCCATACCCACTACAGTGCAGTGGATATGGCAAAAAATTCCATATAATTCTCATGTGATTGAAAAAACTTGCTACCGCTCGTTTACTGTCACAACTCGTCAGTAATAAACCTCATTACGACACTAGAAATACAATCTACTATTTCGTTAACTAAAATGTAAAGTAGTGTATTATGATAAAGAATAAAATAAATTTTTAATGGATGTATATTTTAGAGAGCGATTATAATCATGAGCAAAAACTAAACTGAACTCTTACTTTTTACCCGACTGCTCGAAAGCGAAAGAGGGTTATGTTTTTCATGTGTAGATATGCGTATATATACAAGTGGCTGAGATTCTTTATTCCCACGTAAACCACCAATAGCTAATGTTATTTGGGTCTAGCACCAATTCATATTTTTGATTCATTATTTTTTTTTAATAATAAATTGAAAATCCAATTGAGACTTTTACCAGCTCTCGGGCTAGAATCCGGGAACTGGGGACTTGTAATAGAGGAACCATAGCAACGCCATGTAAACAACAGCATTGCTACACTCTCGGCCATTCTGAAGCCCCGATTTTAATCGACTTGATGGATTTTGATAAATGCGGTGTCGATAGATTCGCCATAAAACAAAAACATTTACCTTAAAAATGAGATTCTTTTATAAAATTCGAAATCTCTCAGAATTTTTCAAACTCAGACACGTTGCTTCCAATGAGCACACGCAAACGTCTTTATCTCTTCTGGTTTAGAAGTTGAATTTAATTTATTTATTTATTTTTTTTATTAATTACATATTTGAAATCGTCTCAACGAAACATTTCTTTTGATATCAATATTGATATATTTAGAAAGAAAATTACTTTTACATTCTGACAAAATGGCGTCTATATTGAATTTTCCCTATATGTCACTTTTAGGATCAAGACGACGAATCTAATGACACCTCATTTTTAACACGCTTATATTAGCTTCACCTGTATGCTTGCTTGCGGGCTTGCTTGCTTCTGTACTTGCTTGCTTGCTTGTTTGTCAGTTTGTAACCGACTTCTTTGAACTTGATTTTGACCAACTTTGAACGGTCAGATTTAGTTTAAACTTTGCACACTTATCAAGGACCGACGACAATACAATAATTCCATAAGTTTGTCCCATTATCCTGACCAGGATCTCCAGGACTAAAAAAAAAGCAAAAAACTTCAGATTGAACTGAAACTTTGCACACTTATCAAGGACCGATTACAATACAATAATTCCATAAGTTTGTCCCATTATCCTGACCAGGATCTCCAGGACTAAAAAAAAAAGCAAAAAACTTCAGATTGAACTGAAACTTTGCACACTTATCAAGGACCGATTACAATACAATAATTCCATAAGTTTGTCCCATTATCCTGACCAGGATCTCCAGGACTAAAAAAAAAGCAAAAAACTTCAGATTGAACTGAAACTTTGCACACTTATCAAGGACCGATTACAATATAATAATTCCATAAGTTTGTCCCATTATCCTGACCAGGATCTCCAGGACTAAAAAGCAAAAATAAATTATAATTTAAAAAAACTAAAAAACACGCTTTAATGAACTAAAAATTAAAAAATAATTAATTTTATTGTAAAAAAGCGTGGGGTAGTATGAAAATATGATACAAAGCACCCCACGCTTTTTTACAATAAAATTAATTATTTTTTACTTTTTAGTTCTTTAAAGTGTGTTTTTTAGTTTTTTTAAATTATAATTTTTATTAAAATCCATCCAGTCGTTTGGATGCTACCAGGGAATAAAGAATTCTATGTACATACTTTGTAGTCGGGTAAAAATGTAATCATTTTGAAAGACTAAGAACTTATTTTTTTATTTTGTTCAGAAACTTTAAGGTCACATAATCATATATTTAAATACCACAATGCATACTATTAGCAAATGCACTATTTTGTAGGGCCAGGGTTTGGCAATGCGACCCGTGCTTTTATTATTAATACAGTGGCTGGAGAATATTATTATAAAAACGTTATATATTCTATTCTTTGCAAAAAGACAAAAGCGCCTATGTCGAACTTGTGATAAAATAAGATTAATGACGCGGCACAATAAAACAAGCTCGTAAAAAACGCGCTTTTAGTAACAAGTTGCAGAGCAGATATGTTTGATGGCTCCGACTACATGTTGTCATTTGATCTTGTTTCCAACTTTCTAGTTCGTTTTTCGTTACGCAGTCGGGTTTTTTGATTTTCGTAAATTATTTTTTTTTACCTTAATATTCGGCGATATAACATTAACAACATAATATACCAGGTGTGCAAGCTTTCATTTCCTGAACTAATTCAGGTACAAAATACTATTTAGGTAAAAAATACTAATGGAAAATAAAACATAAAAGTTTTGGAAACTATATAAAGGTAGTTTCAGGTTAAATTTCTTCAGTATTCTTCAGTTCGTAAGAAATACCACAATGCCATTCACTGATGTTGATATGTCAAACGTCAGAACAGAATATTTGGAGGATTGTGGCGTCACGCGCTGTGACAACAAGAATGAATTATTAATTTTTTAATTAATTATTAAAAAAATATTTAGAATATACATAAAAACGACATGATTTTCAGTGTTTGTATATTGTAGACTACCGAAAAAAAAATAAAATGTATTTGTTTTCTTTTAGTGTCTACAACCCTATTATAATTATTCTATCAATGATGATACAACAGTTTATATCACAGTGCTATATTTTTTTCTCTTTTTTTTAAATAAGTAATGCGCGTTCCAAAATGCATTAATTTTCAAAAAGAAATCCTTAAGTATTTTTTTTAATTATATTGTGTTTGGCCTGACTCTTGTCTTTATGGCCAGTGGCCTTAAGTAATATAGCAATAATAATTATTATATCAATATAATTTATTATTCCATTTGAATTACACGTTTATTAGATGCTAATGTAATAAAGTAAGGATCAGAGATGTTATTAAATTAACATCTATCATTACATTAACATCTCTGATCCTTACTTTATACTTCATGGTATTTTTCAATACATCTATGGTTAAAGTCGCATTGAAGTTTTGGAAACTATATAAAGGTAGTTTCAGGTTAAATTTCTTCAGTATTCTGCCAGTTGTGTTCCTATCTGATCAAATTGGTATATTAATTGGTATATTATTATTTATTCCTTTTAAAAATTGTGTTATCGTATTTAATAATTTGTGTTTATTTTCATCTAAATTATTACAAGTTTAATAATCTGTGCTTATTTTAATCGAAATTATACCACGTTTTAAAAATGGGTAAAAGAAAAAATCAACAAGTAATTGATTCAGATTCAAGTAGCGACAATTTGGATTCGGAATTATTGAATCTAGCGAAAAAGAGGAAAATGTCGTCAAGCATTGTGGCGTCTGATCTTTTTCTCTCAGGCAGTGGCAGCGACTCATCATCTTCAGATAAGAAGCCTTTTAAACAGACAGAACTTCTAAAAACAAGATTTGAAATTGAAAAGAAGTTAAGGTTAGCTAAAAAAGCAGACAGTGTTATTGAAACGTGTAAACCTGCAGATCTGAAAGAGCGTTTATCAGAACGAAAAAAAACTATAGAAGAAAACCGAGGGAAAGATAAGCGCGGAAATGCAATGGCTGAACTCAAGGCAAGGCGTGAAAGAAAACAGGAAGTGGAGCGTCGCGTAGAGGAGCGTAAAAGGAATGAACCGGCAGCAAAGTCGCTCTCAACCACCAATGCTACTAAACTGAAGGTATCGGAGATTTATTCTGATGATAAAGTCTCACCTACACTATCGATACGATCTCGGAGTAGTTCATCATCGAGCCTTTCTGAGCCCGAAAAAACAGAAGTTTCACGCCCTGAAACTATCAAAACGCGAGAAGAGCTCAATAAACTTCGGATATCACGTCACAAACTTGAACAGTTTGTTCATCTACCGACTTTCGACAAAGTCGTCACTGGATGTTTTGTGCGAATCGGCCTTGGAAACAACAATGGCAAACCAGTGTACAGAGTCGCTGAAGTGGTTGGCGTAATCGAAACACCAAGAACATATCAACTCGGCGGTACGCGAACAAACAAAGGTATCAATCTGAAGCATGGAGCAGAAACAAAAGTATTTCGAATGGAGTTCGTTTCTAACCAAGAATTCACAGATTCTGAATTTAATAAATGGAAAGACGTTTGCACTCAGGTGGGCATGAATTTACCTGAACGGGAGACAATAGTGGCAAAAGCAAAACACATTCAAGAAGCAATTACGTACGAATTTAATGAAGCTGATGTAGAAAAAATGATTCGTGAAAAAGAACGTTTCATACAAAATCCGCACAATTTTGCAATGAAGAAGACGCAGTTGAAAAGAGATCGCGATGTTGCTTTAAGTCGAGGCGATGTAAAGACGGCTAGAGACTTAACTCAAAAGATAGCCGACTTGGATGAGAGAGCTAATGAATTGGATCAAAGGCGAACATCGACAATAGCTAGCATATCTTATATCAACGATCGGAATCGAAAAAGGAATGCCGAAGTAGCTGAAAAAGCCATATTTGATGAGACGCTAGCGAAAAAAGATAAGAAAAGTTATGACCCGTTCACGAGACGTCCCACAAAACCTCGTATGATTTTCAAAGCACGGGTTGAAGAACTCATCGAACCAGATCCGGAAGCCGAACCAATACCACCACCAACATCTGCAGCAGTCCAGAGAGTAGAGCCAGAACCCCAACAGTTGAAACCTCTCGAAAGCACCGCAGCAATCATTGCTCACGATTTTGATCTAATGAATGATCTTAAACTTGATTTGAAAGTTGAATTACCAATTCCACCTGCGACTTTCCAGAGGAGAGCAGTCCGATACACAGGTCCGAAACGATGTCTTAATTTGCAAGACTATAAGAAGAAGCGCGGCCTTATATAAACTGTTAGAAAGATGAGTGTAATTTAGGCTATAAGATTTTTGTATATTACGTATTATTTTCGTTTTATGGTATGTTTTTCGTTTATTATATTATGTATTGACTTATATTGTACAAAATGTATATGATTAAGTAAAAATAATATGCTATATTTTTACCTGTTAATCCCAAAATTATAAAAACCAAGTTTCATTCAGTTTTATTGCTTTTAAAACTTAGCCAATAGCGGCCGGTTGAAAAAAGAACGACAGTTCACATTTTGGTTTGTGTTGCTCTGAAGCATGGTGAGTTTGAAAAAGTTCTGTGAGATTTCGAATTTTATCAAAAATCGCATTTTTTTAAGGTACTTATGCGAAACAAATTGTAAAAATCGAAATGTTTCGTAGGTTTTTCTAATTGAGGGCCTTTGGAGTTTGGAGGTAAAATATACTTACGCTGATGAGAAAAAGCAAACTTTTATATCTATTGATTTAAAAGTTATGGGCATTTTTTTGCGAATTTTAGAAAATTTTAAATGGATACAACTTCTAAACCAGAAGGGATACTCATTGGAATCAGCGTGTCTTTTTATTTAATCATACATAAATTTTCTTGAGTGAAACTGACAGTTATTTAACTTATAACAAGCATTAGATGGCTAACAAATTACAAAGTTAAGAGAATACTGAATATGTCCAAGAACAATTCAAACCAAATGTTCGTGAACGTTATTAATAGTAACTTACCCTATGCTTCCTAAGAAGTTATTTCCAAAATAATTAATTTACATAATATAATAGTGTGACTGCGTGCGTGTGTGATTTGTTGCGTAGTGCACTGTGCAGATGATTAATAATTATTCATTACTTTTCTTAAATAAACATTGATTTTTTTTTCAAGATTCAATTAATGTTTTGTTTTATTTTCAAAATATAACAGCAATACCCCAAGTAAGTAGTTTTCATTAAGTTTAAGCATGTTTGATAAAAAATAATACGTTCTTTTTAAAAGTAGGCGAAATCTCGATATTGTCGAGATTTATTGAGATCTCGCTAGACAATCTGGCGAGATCTCGAATGACCAATCTCGAACCCAGACTTATCTCGCGAGATCTTAAAGTGCTCGGCTCGAGATTGCATTCCCTAGATGCGACATCGACGCTACCACGACGTTATGTAAATTGCTAGCAATCAGATAAACGTCCAATTTTGAACTGGATGATTAAATCGTCGTTACAAATCCGATATCCGCGCTTTTGCGATTTGTCCGCAGATAATCTAGTCGATATATCAATCACAACATGTTGTTTTTCGTCAGTTCATCAGACATTAAAATGAATTCGATAAAACACTATAATAAGTTATATATTAGCATTATATTTATTATTTGGTTGTTTCAAAGTGTCTGCTGATGGAGGGCCATGACGTACTTAATAATATTATTTACCGAGACGACCAGCCATATTTTTATGTACAAATAACTAATGCGGTGACCTGGTGTTTAATTCGATTTTAAGAACACAACAGCGAATATCAAAATGTCACTTAGGCCCGTATTCACCAAACACTGTTAAAGATAGAAGTTACTAATTTTAGAATAAATTTATTCCTTGGGAAAAATTACCTTTCAATTCAATGTATAGTGTTTGTTGAAGATGAAAGCATAGCTTCCGAAATGTACATCCATCAATAAAACACACACATACACACACACACACACACATACAGACATCAGTCAGAAAATGATCTTAAACGATTGCTAGGGTCTCAAAACGTGAAAATTTGTTAAAATCTCGAAATATTTTTTTCGGACTAAATCCATTACTTCCCTACCATAGTAGAGGTGGGAAGTAAAAAATGTGTGGCGACCACACTGACTAGATTGTCTCGCTATACATCCTTAAGGCCCGTATTCACCAAACACTGTTAAAGGTAAAAGTTACTAATCTTATAATAAATTTATTCCTTGGAATAAAATTAACTTTCAATTCACCAAGCAATTCATTCGATAGAATAGTAACTTCAGGTACAAAGTTACTTTATACCATACACCTTGGACATTTTGTCAAATATTTTAATTCTAAAGCACGTTTACCAAAGATCCGACCGATGGCGCATCGATCGAAAATGTAAATTTATTTTATTTTACTACAAAAGCCTTTACCTGGAAGATATGGAATTAATATTTACCTGAACTAACTATTCTGTCCAATTTCAAGGGTACAAATATTTATATAGGATGGGCACGAAATGCACAAATTACTTTATGACCTGTCGACCTTTTCAGGTCGACAGGTCATAAAGTAATTTGTGCATTTCGTGCCCATCCTATATAAATATTTGTACCCTTGAAATTGGACAGAATAGTTATGGAAAATTCAATATGACGGACGCTAGACGCCATTTTGTCAGAATGTAAAAGTAATTTCCCTTTTAAATACATATAGATATAGGTATCAAAAGAAAGGTCTCATTCAGACGATTTCAAAAGACGTAAATAAAAAATTAAATTAAAAAAATCAAAAAACCCGACTGCGTCAAAAGCGACCTAAAAAGACGGAAACAAAATCAAATGATGACGTGCAGTCGGAGGCATAAAATATTTCGGTTCAACTTGTTACTATTATGCGTTTGCCTCCGACTGCATGTTATCATCTGATCTTGTTTCCATCTTTTTAATCCGCTTTTGACGCAGTCGGTTTTTTTAATTTTTTTAATTTAATTTTTTATATACGTCTTTTGAAATCGTCTGAATGAGACCTTCCTTTTGATACCTATATCGATATGTATTTAAAAGGAAAATTACTTTTACATTCTGACAAAATAGCGTCTAGCGTCCGCCATATTGAATTTTCCGTGACCTCATATATCCTATGTCAACCCAAATCGATGTATTTAAAAGGAAAATTACTTTTACATTCTGGCAAAATGGTGTCTAGAGTTCGCCATATTGAATTTTCCGTGACCTCATATATCCTATGTCAACCCATATCGATGTATTTAAAAGGAAAATTACTTTTACATTCTGGCAAAATGGTGTCTAGAGTTCGCCATATTGAATTTTCCGTGACCTCATATACCTTATGTCAACCTATATCGATGTATATTTTAGAAGGAAAATTAGTATTACATTCTGGCAAAATGGCGTCTAGCGTCCGCCGTATTGAATTTCCCGTGACGTCATGTACCCTATGTCACTCTCGGAATTAAGACGAATCTAATGACATCTCATTTATTGAAATATTTAATAAGAATCTGAAACTTATGCCGGGTTTATTGTACATTATTTAACATGCTGTTTTTTTTAATTCGCTGTATTATCTATGGTTACTTCGTATGTTTTATGTGTTATTCGGTGTAAAAATTTAACAGCGATTAACAAAACAGCGCGTTAAATGTACGATAAACCCGGCATTAGAATTTAGATTGTCTATTTTTTGGGACACCTGTACCAAACTAACCAATATTATTTTTTATGTTTGAATATTTAATGTTATCATTTACTATGCACTACGATTATCATTTCTATGGTTACTTCGTATGTTTTATGTGTTATTCGGTGTAAAAATTTAACAGCGATTAACAAAACAGCGTGTTAAATGTACGATAAACCCGGCATTAGAATTTAGATTGTCTATTTTTTGGGACACCTGTACCAAACTAATCAATATTATTTTTTATGTTTGAATATTTAATGTTATCATTTACTATGTACTATGATTATCATTTGTTTTTCATTAGACATAATATTACTCCCTCGCATCATTGGAATTTCGCATTATTGCATTAATATGTATATACGAAAATAATTATATTTATGTCTATAAATAAATATTTATGTCTGTTAAAAAACAAAAGACATCACGCAAAATATTAATCATTTGTTTCAAGACGTTTCTGGATCCAGCTATAACAGTAATCCAGGTTTTGTAGGAATCTTCCGGTTTTCAAGAGAGCTTATTACATTATTCGATTTTAAGGATCCTAATTAGGAAGTGGTAGTGGGGGCAAATAAAGAAGCTTTTGATCACACTACACTGAGAATTAAGATAAGAATCTTTCGGGCTTATGAGCCGTGGTCTACTGGAATGGCTTCTTCTTCCAGACGTTTCGCTTGCAACTGCGGCAAGCATCTTCAGTGGTGTGTTCGACGTGGTCGTAGTGTTCTTCTCGGTGTCCTGCTGTCGACAGCAGGGCACCGAGAAGAACACTACGATCAGCAGGACACCGAGAAGAACACTACGACCACGTCGAACACATCACTGAAGATGCTTGCCGCAGTTGCAAGCGAAACGTCTGGAAGACGAAGATGCCATTCCAGTAGACCACGGCTCATAAGCCCGAAAGATTCTTATCTTAATTCTATTAACGCCGGCCGTGAAAGCATACATTCTTTTACACTATACTGAATTCAGCATCCCTTCCTATAGTCGGGCCGCTTAACAGATGGAGCAATGAAAACGCATGATCAGTGCGTGATAACTGCGTGCAAAGTACCTGATTGGTTGCTTGAACGTTCGAGAATGAAACTATATGCGAAGGCCACGCCTGCGGCGCAAGCTATTCAAGTGCTTTTCACATGATCATTCCATCTGTTAAGCGGCCCGACTATAGTTGGATAACTGAAACGTGTCAGTGAAGTCGGAACCACCCTGACTTCCAAATTAGACTGAAACGTGTCAGTGAGGTCGGGACCACCCCGACTTCCAAATTAGGAAAGAAACCTGATTGAATGTATCCAAATTTGTAAGCTTTCACGGCCGGCTGGCGTTCCAAATCTTGATAGTTTCCGGACTTGTAGGCCGTGGTCCGATGGTATTTTGATTTGACGTTTCGTCTACAACTGCGGTAGACATTTTCAAAGGCGATGTGCGGACAGCGGTCGAAGTGAAGATGGTATTTCTTACCTGACGTTTCGTCTACAACTGCGGTAGACAGTTTCAAAGGCGATGTGCAGGCAGCGGTCGAAGTGAAGATGGTATTTTTTACGTGACGTCTCGTCTACAACTGCGGTAGACATTTTGAAAGGCGATGTGCAGGCAGCGGTCGAAGTGAAGAAGGACACTTAGACCGCTGCCAAAATTTAATGTAGTCAACTTCTGTTAAACACTATGAAAAATAAACTTGGAGGATGGAATTTCACTATATAAATAAATAATTTTTAAATAAATAAATAAATTTTAAATAAATAAATAAATTTTAAATAAATAAATAATTTTAAATAATTTTCTTTTTGACCGGTCAAAAAACAAAATTTTCACAACTGGTCAGTTAATATTATTCAGTATTACAAATGAATGCAAAAAAATTTAATGTGCAATTTAGAAATACATTTGTTCGCTCTTGCGAATAGCCGAGATCGTTTGAATGTCGTTGTTTATTCGGCATCGCCATGGTTTTGTCTATTACAAGCAAATTACAAGCCTTCAGTTATCTAGAACAGGTGAAAGTATGATTTTTTAATTTCTTTTTAAAAATCTATATATTATAATAAGTAAAAATTGTGGTACCTGTTTTACTATAATTTATTATGAAAGGAGGGGAATGAAACTTTATCATTCGAAAGGTACAGTGCCATAGATGTGTACAAAAATCATGTGTATTTGGCGTTAAGGCAGGTAAAATAAAGTTTCCCTGCAAACAAATACATAGCGTTGTTTCTCTCGCTGTTTGGTGTAATTTGAGACCTCTGGTGACACCCCATGGAGGTTCTATGAACTATCAGTATGTAGAGGGTATCGTTTTGTCGGATTTCTTCGTTGTCGGTACAGTTATGTTGGTGTTATAAATTCCAATTAGAATTTCGTTCCTTTACAGACACAATTGGTCGAATTTCGACCACAGGCGATATTTTCGTCCCCGAAAACCTTTTTTCAGTAAATTTCATCCGAATCGTTAGAGCCGTTTTATCCCTTTCAGCGTTTCATTAATTTTTTAATCGGTTTATGTTTTGTTTTTCCGTTTCACTACCCACGCTAGAGAAGTGTATAACTTCAATTTAGGAAAATGGCGGTCATGTATGGTTCTCCGTACCGATTTTTCAAAGTTACGTACTTTTATATGACTTTTATTTATGATATTTATAATATTGTGGGTGAATAAAGAAGGCCGCGCTTAATATATTCTCTGGGACAGTGGGACCCCCCAGGTAGCTTCACGGTAGCCGACTGTTATTAACTGATGCAATGAAGTGACAGCGATCATACATTTCTTGCTCTACATTTGATGACAGTACTACATAACCTATAATAAGGTCGTTTTATACACATAATTAATAATTAAAGCTAGATATCATGCTGTGCGCGGACGTGGTCGTTGACTCAAAAGAAATATTTTTAAAAAATTCGACTGATGACCAGTCCTATACTTCCCACCTAGTAAATATTTGCAAAAAATAAACACTTTTTTTTTTTATTCTTTGACTAGGCCCAAATAACCTTAGCTGTTGGTGGTCTTTAAAACACAATTTAATTTTTATTCTTTGAAAAAAGCATGGCCCTCTTTTTTGTTTGGTGATCTACTGATGGCTAACTTAATATAGCAAAAATTCGACTGATGACCAGTCCTATACTTCCCACCTAGTAAATATTTGCAAAAAATAAACACTCTTTTTTTTTTATTCTTTGACTAGGCCCAAATAACCTTAGCTGTTGGTGGTCTTTAAAACACAATTTAATTTTTATTCTTTGAAAAAAGCATGGCCCTCTTTTTTGTTTGGTGATCTATTGATGGCTAGCTTAATATAGCAAAAATCATGGTTACCTTGATTTACGTACAATTTTTATTTTTTTTAGTAAAATATTTTTTTTCTCGAAAACTATACATTTTAGAGAAAAAAAATATTTACATTTTTTTCATATTATAACATCTAGAATTCATTTATATATTTTTTTACCTATGTTAATACGTGACATTGAGGACGTTTTTTTGAATATCTCAGGATCCACTGAACCGATTTGACTCAAAATCTAATCAGATCTAAGTTAAAGGCTGATAAACACAATAGAACAATCGGCATGCCCGTATGTTGTTCCGTTCTTAAGATATCGAAGGCGAAAAATTGACCACATACACACACACACACATACACACATACACACATACACACATACACACACACATACAGACATCAGTCAGAAAATGATCTTAAACGATTGCTAGGGTCTCAAAACGTGAAAATCTGTTAAAATCTCGAAATATTGTTTTCGGACTGAATCCATTACTTCCCTACCATAGTAGAGGTGGGAAGTAAAAATCATGGTTACCTTGATTTACGTACAATTTTTATTTTTTTTAGTAAAATATTTTTTTTCTCGAAAACTATACATTTTAGAGAAAAAAAATATTTACATTTTTTTCATATTATAACATCTAGAATTCATTTATATTTTTTTTTACCTATGTTAATACGTGACATTGAGGACGTTTTTTTGAATATCTCAGGATCCACTGAACCGATTTGACTCAAAATCTAATCAGATCTAAGTTAAAGGTTGATAAACACAATAGAACAATCGGCGTGCCCGTATGTTGTTCCGTTCTTAAGATATCGAAGGCGAAAAATTGACCACACACATACACACACACACACACACACACACATACCACACACATACCACACACACACACACACACACATACCACACACACACACACACATACACACACACACATACAGACATCAGTCAGAAAATGATCTTAAACGATTGCTAGGGTCTCAAAACGTAAAAATCTGTTAAAATCTCGAAATGTTTTTTTCGGACTAAATCCATTACTTCCCTACCATAGTAGAGGTGGGAAGTAAAAATTGAATTATGAATCATTTTCTTTAACGATGACGTTATGGAGTTTTTATTGAATCGTCTAAATACCATGGTCGATAAGGCCACCTATACACCATGGTTATATTTTCAATTTATTATTTTTTTTTATAATTGAAAATTCAATTGGCACTTTGACTATTGAACGGATTTGAACGCGGTTTTTACCAATCAATAGTTGTTTCTTGGGGAAGGTTTAGGTCTATAATAACTGTCTGGTCCGGCTTCGCCCGGGTGAAAATTCGAATGATTCCGCTATACTGAATAGATTTGAAAGCGATTTTTACCATTTGATAGCTTATTTCTTGAGGAAGGTTTAGGTCTGTATTAGCTGCCCGACCCGGGTTCGCACGAGTGCAAATCGGATTGATTACAAGTTTGATTCAAATCAAGTTTATGTCAAAAGCAATGTGAAATATAATATTATACTCAAAAATAATAATGCCTCGGAGTTAATGTTTTTTTCCAGATATCACTGTACTCTAGGTGTATAATCAATATCCTTTTTTGGTAGGATTTTTGAAGCGTTTATTATTTTTTTTTTTAATAATTTTATTGAAAATATGAATTGGTGCTAGGCCCAAATAACCTTAGCTCTCGGTGGTCTTTAAAACACAATTATAACCCTCAGTTCCTTGAAACTCTGGTCAATGTTACAAAATCTATTGTATATTTTAAGTATAAAAATTGAAAAAAAATTGAATATTTTATATTGCGATATATTTTTTATGCATACGATTAATTTAAATACGATTTTATTTATGCTAAAACTGTCTGCTGACGTCATGAATAGGTAATATTTTTTTTTATTGTTGGTAATAGACGTCATGCATTGTAGTACCTATCTATAGGGTGATTCAGAAATCGCGCCGGTTTTGAATCGCTCGCCATTTTGTTGTTTGTTGCTTAGCAACACTGTTTTGTATAAAGTTGACATCTGCCAATATTCCGATTTCATTCTGTGTGCCATCATGGAACACTTTTCAACTGAGGAAAAAAATAAGGGTCGATGGCACCACCCGCCCAAAATTAAATGAACTAGTACAGAATATATAATTTGTAATCGACTTTAATTAATCAAATCTGAACTACGTATGTGTGCAAAATTTCATGTCGATCAAATTTGGATTACAAGATTTAACCGTACTACTGTTCACCATCAAGAGGCGTCCTGTCACGGTCGCCAATTGTCACGTTTCTCCATCACCATGTCGGAAACATGCAAAATATTGTATTGTCATCGGAACTACGTATGTGTGCAAAATTTCAAGTCGATCAAATTTGGATTACAAGATTTAACCGTACTGCTGTTCACCATCAAGAGGTGTCCTGTCACGGTCGCCAATTGTCATGTTTTTCCATCACCATGTCGGAAACATGCAAAATATTGTATTGTCACGGAAGATCTGTAAGGTAGTTTACGGTATTATTATAATTAACCAAGATTAGTCCTATCCGTAAATAATATTTTCGATAAAGCTTTTTGTTAAGGCAAGCCAAGCTTTTGAGCTTATATGAAGGTTCCGCCACTGGGGCCCCTAGGCCGGGGCCTTGTGGGCCTAGGCGGAAATCCGGCATTGTACATAATATTTCCATAGAATCGTAAATTTTAACGATCTGTTATTTACTCCTGTAATGCAGACTACCAAACTTTCTTGTATGTCATGATATTTGCGTATTTGTAGGTTTTATTATTCGGCTACCAACAAATTTTTTGTTTTAAACTGCCAGTGCCTGATACTACCTTTTTTAAGGTTAACAGCTAAAGTTTTTAGGGCCTACTAGCAATTTGAATTTACAATGTATTATTTTACCATTCCAAATCCACAAGTGGGGAATTTATAGTCAAAATTCACTTTTCACAATTTTACAATATTTTTTCGTTTTGAGGTCACCGGAGTCCAAAAAACATATTTTTGGGAAAAGTCTGCTTGTCGGTTGGTCCGTTTGTCTGTGAGCACGATACAGGCCAAATGACTGAGCGGATTGAAACCAAATCTGGGTATGATGTTTGACATGTAAAAAGGAAGAGCCCTATTGTTTTTGGGGAAAATCGGCATCTTTTGTTCTGAAGTAATTGATCTGTCAAAAAGAAATGAATTAGCTAGCAAGATGTTGGGCTTGAGAATGGCCGAGCGTGTAGCAGTGCTGTTGTTTACATAGCGTTGCTATGGTTTCTCTATTACAAGTCCCTAGTTCCCGGGTTCTAGCCCGAGAGCTGGTAAAAGTGTAAATTGGATTTTCAATTTATTATTTAAAAAAAAATGAATTGAAAATATGAATTGGTGCTGGCCCAAATAACCTTAGCTGTTGGTGGTCTTTAAAACACAATTTCACAATTTTCGCTACACGCTCGGCTATTCACAAACCCTGGCCCTACCTACAGTTAAAATATTACACCGTAAAAAATGGCAATTTATCACACATTTATACTTAATCACAATGATTGATGATAAAGCTATTCATTATTTTTCTGTGTAGTTTTTAAAGATAAAAAATATCTTTTGTTTACTAGAAATTGCAATCAATCTATTTGAAATACGATTGTAATGCCTTTTTATAAATAAAAAAAAATCGTTTTGAAATACCTCTTTCGAGAAACTAACAACATGACATATAAATAAAAATATAATACAAATTCTCCTAATATTATAATTCCGAAAGTTTGTGTGTGTGTATGTTTGTTACCTCTCAGCTCCGTAACGGCTGAACAGATTTTCATGAAATTTGGTATATAGTTACTTCAGGTCCTGGAATAGGACTTAGGGTACTTTTCATCCCGGAAAAATGTATGGTTCCTGTGGGATAGTAACAAAACTAACTCCGCAATTTTTTTTTGCATTTTAGCGTTTATTGGCGAACTTCTACTGATATTATAAACACCATCAGAGTCTGACTTCGCTTCGCAGGGGGAGAATTTATTGCGGGGGGTAATAAATCATGAATTCATAGCACCCGGGCACCGGACCGCTGGTGACATATAAATTCCTTCAACAAGTCAGGAGTATTTATTGGCGATCGACGACTTTAATTCAAAATCTGATGAAAAAATTGATAAGTCTATATTATTATCTTTTTCTGCGCCAGATCTGATAATGTTATCAAAATATACTTATGATATTTTGAAACGATTTTTTTATGAACTATCTCATTCAATTAAATTTTTAGAAATCGTCAATCAGAAATTAAGTACCTACTTACATATGATCGACCATGTAGACCACGCGTGTAAAAAACTTTCTTTTTTAACAAGCTTTTATTTAACTTGCAATATATGTTAGTTTGTGTGTTTGTTTGTTTAGTTCAAAACTTGCAAGTCAATTTTGAAAGATTTCCATGTATCCGATCGACTTGAAATTTTGTACACTTATGTATTCCCGATGACAATACATGAATAAGTCGTTTTTAGAAATAAATTCAACCCCTAAGGGGTTCAAACGGGGAAGTAGCGTTTTTTTTGACTAATCAACGCCCAGGTCAAATCGCTGAAGCTAGAAACTTGAAATTTGGACAGTTAGTTCCTTTTCTGACGTAAGCATCCTGAGAAAAGCTAGCCAGTTCGCCTCTACTGAAGTAGTGGTTACCATTTATAACGGCCTTTTTCATTCCATTCTTCAATATGGCCTGACCATTTGGGGCTCGGACCCGTGTGCAGAAAAAGTATTTAAATTACAGAAAAAAGCAGTTAGAATTATAGCTCGAGCTAAATCGGACACGCATTGCAAGCCACTGTTTAGAGCTTACCACATAATGTCTTTACACTCCCTTTTTGTTTTCGTCAACCTTATGTTTATAAAACAAAATATAAAAAAAACTCGGGTCGCAGTGCCAAAACCCTGCCGACAATATAGTGTATTTGCTAATGCAGGCCTTAAGTTTGTTTTTGAACAAAATAAAAAATTTAACCCCTTAATACATCCCTTAAAATAATATTTTTTTTCTTAATTTCAATAATATTATCAATGCAACCTCTGTACCAAATTAAATACACCCTTTAGTAAGTAAATCACTATCCGCAAACCAGCGTTTTCATAAAATTTGTAAGTCCGGTCCTGTCGGGCCGATTTTATTAAAATTTTAGCAGCACATTTTAACCTTCACTAAAGGGTTAAATTTCAATTTTGAAACGATTCTGAGAATTTTTTCGGTATTTTTGGGCCCAAAAACTTTTTTCAACCCCTAAAAACTACCCTTAAAATGGTCCGATTGGGCCCATTTTAAATAGGCTTCGTGCGGTAATGGGTTCCAATGTGTGTACCCGATTTCGTTTAAATCGATTAAGTCTGTCGAGAGTTATCGTGTACACACACACACACACACACACACACACACACACACACACATATATATATATATATATATATATATATATATATATACATATACATACATATATACATAAACATTTTCAAAAATGGTGGCAAACTGTTCAGGAGGGTATGAAACGTCGAGAAAATTTGGTCCAACCCCTAGGTCCCGCCATCCGACCGACGCCAATAGTGTATGTGCCATATTATGGCAAATACACTAATAAATTCCGAACAGTTGATGATGTGCATTCGCATGTCACGAGAGGTGCAAAGAACTTACATATGCCTTTTTTCTCAGCAAATAAATTAACAAACGGACCAAATTATTGGGCTTTGAAATTTTTTAATACCCTACCAACTGACATCAGACTCCTTCCTGAAAAGATTTTCAAAAATACTATTAACAGATGCATGTCTATATGACTTCAAAGAATTTTTTACATTAAAACTTTTTAATTAATTAGTAAATGATATTTTTAATATTGTATTGTGGACGCTATTATAACCAATTTATTGGTGTTTTAATAAAGAAAGATTATTATTATTATAAGAAAGGATTTCTCGAAATTCAACCCCTACGGGTGCCGCCATGTTTGATCGGCCCTGTGACGTCAAACCTGGCTTCAATTTTGTATAAGCACTTGTATACGGTATGTGTCCTCTATAGATTTTACCTCAGAACCGAAAGATAACTACAACGATATACCGCTACTGCACGTCCGTCGTTCAATAAGTCGATTGGTCGACGCATCAGTGGCGGAGACTAAACCCGTCGGAGGACCGGGGCGGCTGAACTGAATGAGGTCCCAGGTCTGTTTAGAAATTGATATATTTGTATAGTGTAAATTTCGTAAAAAATGAATAATATAGATGTAATGGCTGACAAAAAAATCAAATATTTATAATAAGCGTAGGTAACCTACCTACGTTTATATTTTGTATACGTATACGGGACCTCCAACTCCAAACTGCCTCTTACTTATTTTGGTCTTGTTCGGGATTTGATTAAGAAGGACTTCTCGAGATTTAGAGGCCCCCCAGGATCAGTGGCCTGGGGCGAGTCGCCCCCTAGGATCAGAGGCCCGGGGCGAGTCGCCCCTCCGCCCCCCCAGTCCGCCGCTGCGACGCACATCAACGAACGCGACTCGCGAGTGTAGTCTGTCCTAGCGCTGATTCCGCGAAGTGTGTGGGAAACTAGCCTCCATTAAAATCATTGAATTAAAGTATAGACTGCACATTTTATATCAGTAATGTGCTAGAAACTAGTGATGAGCCAAACTGCTACTTTTCAATCACAATGTGATTCGTGATTGCTACTTTTAAATATCAGTGATTTTAAACGGTGACTGTGATCACAGTTTGTGTTTGGAATCTGATTCATATCATGATATTTTCATATCATGTTATTGACGGGCGAATTTATTTTAACGAACTGTGATTACATCCCTGCACGCATTATATTTTTACCTGTAATTGGACATTTATGTTTGTTGGTGAATAAACAAATAAATTAATAGAATAGAATAATAACTTTATTCAGTTTACTGTCACAATGAGAAAGAATGCCCTTTTCTCATTTTATATTAATTTATGTAATTATTGATTTTTACGAATTCATTCTCCTATAAATATTTATTGAAAGTTCAATTAATATTAAAGGTATACAAAAATTAACAAAATAAAAAAAAATAAAATTAAGAAAAAAACGTAATTAAAATAATCGAAAAATAAGCATCTAAAGAATGCACAAATCAATAAAAGTTCATTTTTAAATTTCATAAATAATCTTTGAAATGGCGCCCCTTTTGACACGGCATTATGGCTTACACCCAGTTGTGGCGGACCCTAATCACACTGACAAATTGATATTTCAAGAATTGATCGATATTTCAAGAATTGATCAATATCAGTTCTTGAAATATCAATTTGTCAACGTTTTCTTAAAATATCAATTTGTCAGCGTTTTCTTGAAATATCAATTTGTTAACGTTGTGACTGTGTGACATCAATATAATTTTGTTCATATTAGTAGAGTAGCAATCACTGATATTTGTCACAATGAGTAGCAGTAGCAACCTGTGATTTTCGAATATCAGTGATTGAATCACAGGTACGTGAAATATCACCCATCACTACTAGAAACAGTGGCATATCTAGAAATATTGGGTCCTTACGCAGGCATGGTTGGAGAACCCCCTTCCCTTTTGTTATTCTATCTTTGTTGCGCTACTAATTTTGTTTATGGGTCCCTCATTAATTTTATTTGGTGCCACTTGTTTTCAAAAGACGTAGTCCTACCAAAAACCTGATTATATTTTTACAAGCTTTTATTTAACTTACAATGTATGTTAGTTAGTTTGTTTGTGTGTTTGTTTGTTTAGGTCAAATCTTGCAAGTCAATTTTGAACGACTTCCACGTATCCGATTGATTTGAAATTTTGTACACATATGTACTTCCGATGACAATACATGAAAAATCGTTTTTAGAATTAAATTCAATCCCTAAGGGGTTCAAATGAGGGTGTAGGGTTTTTTTTTGACTAATCAACGCCCAGGCCAAATCGCTGAAGCTAGAAACTTGAAATTTGGACAGTAGATTCCTTTTCTGATGTAAGCATCAACTAAGAAAGGATTTCTCGAAATTCAACCCCTACGGGTGTCAAAGGAGGGTAAAATTTTGAAAGACTAAAATGAACAAAATAAAATATTAGTGAAAAAAAAACTTTTTGGAGACAAGCTTTTATTGAAATGTACTAAAAAGAAAAAAATGATATTTAATAATTTTGGTTGATAATTATTATAAAAGCGGGGGTTGCGACTAATAAACTATCATAGAGATTACAACCCCCGCTTTTATAATAATTATGAACCAAAATTATTAAATATTATTTTTTCCTTTTTAGTACATTTCAATAAAAGGTTGTCTCTAAAAAGTTTTTTTTTACTAATTTTTTTTTTTCAAATATTAAAGAAGATAATATACCAAATAGTTTAAAAAAATTATTTAATCATGCTTTTGGACAACCATTTGTTTTCCATCATCATCTGACGATGAAATACAAATGGTTGTCCGAAAGCACTTATGATTAAATAATTTTTTTAAATTATTTGGTACTGTCTTCTTTAATATTAAATATTAACCCAAAATTATCATCACAACAAAATTTACAATTTTTTTCTGCTTGATGCTCCGTCCATTCTCTAAGTCATTGATAACAACATCAACAATAATGACGTAGTTACCTCTTCGGTATTTCGTAACTTTCAAATTAAAATGTTTTACCAGTTGCGAGATTATAGTACACAGGTGATCTGTTCATTTTGAAGTCCCACACATAGTGATTAGTGAATACACTTGGTCTGAAAATAGGTGTGTATTTTTACATTTATTTATGAACAATTATTTATGTTTAATTGTCTTTAAAAAATACATACTAATTAGTAATTACTATTGTTTCTTTGTGTGTTTTTAAAGACCACCAACAGCTAAGGTTACCTGGGCCTAGCACCAATTCATATTTTCAATTCATTATTTTTTTTTTTTAATAATAAATTGAAAATCCAATTAACACTTTTACCAGCTCTCGGGCTAGAACCCGGAAACTTGTAATAGAGGAACCATAGCAACGCCATGTAAACAACAGCATTGCTACACGCTTGGCTATTCTTAAGCCCTACTATTGTTTCTGGTGTAGTTACTATTATCATAGAGATATCATAGATATAGTAGGGGAGTCATATAGGCACAACTGTAGATGACAGTGTCAGGTTGGAAAAGAGAGATAGAAAACGGGTAGTTTCTCTTTTCCTTGTCTTCTGGACGCATTTGTAAACTTAAAGATTTATAGTAGGTATTATTAATTTACATCTGTAACCATGGTTATGTATTTGTGACAGAAAAAGATAGAAGTGCTGTTCTATTCTCCATCTCTATCTTTTGCACCGACACTTTTTTGGGTGACTTCCCTCCTCTATCTATGATATCTCTATGTATTACTATTACCTATACCCACAGTACTTATTTTTTACAATGAAATGATTACATTTTTATGACATATCCAATACTATGTTTATAGTCAGGTTTCAAAATTTAAGATAGTGAGTCATGCACTTATACACTATTTATATAAAAGTCAAACAAATCTTGCAAATACTTTATACTTATTAAAAAGATTATTTAAAATAAAATCAGATGAGTGGCGTTTTTTTTAATGAGGAAATGTTCACAATAATTTACCAGGAAAATCCAAATTTAATTAATTCCCACATACATAAGATGAAGTCAGTAAATGGTAATGAGTTAGCATGTCTAAAAATACTTAAATTTTCAGAGAATATTTTTTTAAACTCTATGTCGTCGGTGACCCAATAATGCCATTTTAATATTTGCAGATCGATTAGTCAGTATTAAAGGGGTGGCAGATCACCCTAAACGTGTCATGTACCCGACGAAGTTTATATTATTAGTTCAAGGTTCAAATTTTAATATGTTGTTACGGCGACTGTTTTAAGCATATATTTCAATTTGCAGAACAAAATGTCGGTATTAACCCCCTCGCAGAACGATATAAACACCTAGGCGAGCAAGTTTACCTCTAAGAGAGAAGGTTAATACCGACATTTTGTTCTGCAAATTGAAATATATGCTTAAAACAGTCGCCGTAACAAGATACTAAAATTTGAACCTTGAACTAAAATAAACTTCGTCGGATACGTGACACGTTTAGGGTTATCTGCCACCCCTTTAATACTGACCAATCGATCTGCAAATATTATAATGGCATTATTGGGTCACCGACAAGCTGTACAAACAATTTCAGTCTTGAAGCAATAATAATTGTAACCATTTTTTTGGTACATGTTGAGGGCGGTCTACCGTCTGCATCCCTCCCATACCGCTATCTGGCAAAATTCCTTACTCAGGGAACTTTAGTATGCCTCCCTCAACAACTTCACAAAAATAAGGCCTTGAATAAATAACACCAAAATATGGTCACTATGCTCTCGGTCTATAAGAAGTTTTTTCTTCAAAAATAATTTTTATTATCTATAATAATATAATCTACAATACTGTTTGACAGATTTGAAAATCCTGAATAACAACTATTTTTGCACCTGCATTTTGAATTTAAAATAAAAAAGAAAACAGTTGAAATATGACGTATATAGTTTATAAAACAATTGAAATGTGATACTGATAAGTTGATAACATTTAAGAGCGTGTTTAAACTTTAGTGTAGGTATTTAGCGATAATTCAATTGTTTTATTGACATGTATTACAGCTGGCACGTTTTTGTATTATATAAAATGTAAAATCCCGAACTGAAATAAATAATTGTTATTAATTTGTTAATATAGTGACGAATTATGACGTCAGTGGCATTTATTAGTGGTTCTTTATGACAGCAAAAACCCAGAAATATTATATTGGGAATATTTCGAAATTTCTTTTAAATTAAGTACCTTTTATAAACCATTAAATTGTATAGTAAGTAATGCAGTGACGTAGCCAGAATTTTTTTTTGTGGTTGTGTACTCATTCCTCGAATTTCATTCGGCCGTCAAAGCTAAAAAGCGAGGGACTGTCCTGTGGAGATATTTTGGAGTATATTACAACTTATAATAGCATACAATTTTAGAATGTTGGGTCTTCAAGTCACTATATGAATATTATGAAGTATTAGAAATACCTTATATTTTTTGATGTCCGTCTTGTGACTTCCTGTTGAAACACAGAAAGTCACAAGACGGACATCAAAAAATACAAGGTATTTTGTAATACGTCATAATATTATAATAGCACTTTATTAATTTATTTTTTATTTAGACGCTACTGACCTCAGTTGTCGAGCGTCTTTAATCTATAATCATACTATAGTAAGTTGATAAGGAAGCCCCCCAGGGGGGCATTGGAATGTGGTTGCTATCGCAAATTGCATTCCAATGTTCTTTGGGAATTAGCACTCTCAGGAACCCGAGCTCCTACCAGTCGGTTTGTATATGCCGGCTGGCGGATTATAATACACAAATGGATTATTTGTTGTGTTGAAGACGCTAATGACCTGAGTTGTCGACGCGTCTATAATCTACAATTAATTAATGATAAGGAAGTGTTACTTCTATCTCTATATCATGTTATATTTATTTCACTCAGTTTCATTGGAATTTATGATCATAGAAATCTCTTATTTATGTTTCCAATTATTATAATTTATTCAAATTGTATACAATTCGGATTATAATTATATATAATTCGAATTATATCCATAATTGGATGTTACCGATTATTTAAAAATCGGATTATCGAAATCATTCGAATTATCCCATCACTAGTTCGAATCCCACCTCGCTCATTGATGTTTTGTGATGACATTTAGTTTTAAGTGATATATTATTTGATGTAATTAAGACGCTAATGACCTAAGTTGTTTACGTGTCTATAATCTGCAAAACAAATAAATAAAATTAGAAATTAATTGCTGCAGGTGTTTATAATCATAAAAGTTAATAATGTTATGTTTTACGTAAACGATTCCTTGATTTTTTCCCTGCCATAACGTTGATCACCTCATCTAGTTCCACAGTAGTGTCCCATAACCGTACATCCCATAAACTTAGATCCCATAACCCATTGAAATCTCAAATCATGGCAATGCTGGATTGTAGAACGCATTGTTAGATTTGGTAGAACAATGACCTTAGATTGTGATAGTATAATTACAGTTTTTACGATGAGAACCATCCCATAAACGTAGATCCCATAACCCATTGAAAACTCAAATCATGGCAATGCTGGACTGGAGAACGCATTGTTAGATTTGGTAGAACAATGACCTTAGATTGTGATAGTATAATTACAGTTTTTACGATGAGAACCATCCCATAAACGTAGATCCCATAACCCATTGAAAACTCAAATCATGGCAATGCTGGACTGTAGAACGCATTGTTAGATTTGGTAGAACAATGACCTTAAAATGTAATAGTATAATTACAGTTTTTACGATGAGAACCATCCCATAAACATAGATCCCATAACCCATTGAAATCTCAAGTCATGGCAATGTTGGACTGTAGAACGCATTGTTAGATTTGGTAGAACAATGACCTTAAAATGTAATAGTATAATTACAGTTTTTACGATGAGAGAACAGTCTAATTTAATGTCAAATTTTATGTGGAACATTAGATTGTGCACACAGAAAACAAATGTATGACAGGATCTATACAGGAAAAGATCGTTTTTCAAGCTAAATTTTTACCAAACTGCATAGGAAAATGTTGTTTAGAAGGGGAAATTGTACAAAAAAGTACTATACAGTTTAAACATATCGTTTCAATCGATTAGTTATTTTTTTAATAGGATGGAGTCAAAATTCCACAATGTTTTCCTTATATGAAGAAATATTTGTGGTCACAAATCATAATCTAAGATAGATTACCTATGTCAATGACAAACCAAATTTTTTGAGAATGCGTCCTACAATCCAGCCTAATGGTGGGTTGCAGAAAGCATTGTCAAAAAATTTTATTTGACAATGACCTTAGATTATGATCATATGATTACAGTTTTTAATTTTAAACATGCAGCAACAGTCTAATGTCGTTATGAAACTCACTATCATACCAAAAAAAAAAAAAATAGAAAAAGATCGCTTTTCAAGCTAAATTTGGATGAAAATGCGTGAAAAAATGTTGTTTCGAAGTGGAAATTGTACAAAAAACTATGTTAAATCAGGGCCGTAGCTAGGGGGAGGGCATTAAGGGGCAATGCCCTACCTTTAAACATCCAGTGCCCTACTTTAAGGAATTATAAACAAGTCGCAAAGACTGTCACGACAGAATGACAGACTTGATCTATCTGGCATTTGGAAAAACAAGATTAAATTCGTTGGATCTAAATGAAGTTCTTCGGAAATTTGGTAACATGGCAAGTTCTGTATTTTTTTTGATTAAATTGTCATTCACCGTTTTTTTGCTTTTGTAATTTGATATCACCAGATGAGGTGGGCAATCCAATTAATAAATTGTAGTCTTTTGCTTCAGCCCTACTTTAAACTTTCAGTGCCCTATCTTGAATTCAGCTCTAGCTACGGCCCTGTGTTAAATACATGTATACACAGTTTAAAAAAAATATCGTTTCAATCGATCAATTATTTTTCGAGCAAGATCAATTTGAAAATCTCCAATGTTTTTCTCATGGAGAAATATGTTTGGTCACAATCTATATGGTCATTGTCAAATTAGATTTTCTGACAATGCTTCCTGCAACCGAGCCTAAGTTTGTCGTCATTTATATGAGGTGGTACGGAATGAGTGACGACAGACTGAATGCATTTTAGAATTGGGAGGGGGGGTTCAGCCCCACAAGTTTCCTCTTTGGCTACGTCACTGATATAATGATAATACAGATATAAACTTGGATTCAATTTTATCAGCCAAATACTACTTCAGTACGTTTATTCATACTTTGTTAGAAATTGTAGTATTGCAGTATTCAATTTATTAAAGAAATATATAAAAATTACTTGTGTCGTGAAAACGAACAAAGGATTACAGATTATAAGACGTTCGACAACTTAGTACCGATAAGAAATTAACAGTTTTGTCGTATAGTGTTGGAGTGTTTTTTGCGTTACTAACAGGTTGACTTTTAGCGTAAATATAATTTTAAATATTTTTTTACCATACCACTATAACATAGTTACTTTACATGCGTGAATGTATGCAGGGAATGCAGGGTCAGTTAACAGGCAGGTGTGTTGAAAGTGTTTTTAAAAATACACTAGTATGGTAAGTAAACGGTTTCCATAGTGATTTATGTTTATTTTGCTCTGATCCGCCTGCTATTACCTACTCACGGCCTGCTATAAATGTGAATTAATTAATTAATTGTAGATTATAGACGCGTCGACAACTCAGGTCATTAGCGTCTTCAACACAACAAATAATCCATTTGTGTATTTTTATTTATTTATTGTAGATTATAGACGCGTCGACATCTAAGGTCATTAGCGTCTTTCAACTACACTAAATAACAACTAACTTAAAACTAAATAACATCACAAAACATCCATGAGCGCAGGTGGGATTCGAACCCACGGCAGTCCAGTCTAGAGGTTACGGCACCAAGCATGCTAACCACTAGGCTATACTGCCCTCTCATTTGTGTATTAGAATCCTCCAGACGGCATACACAAACCGACTGGTACGAGCTCGGGTCCCTGGGAGCGCTAATTCCCAAAGAACATCGGAATGCAATTTGCGATAGCAACCACATTTCAATGTCCCCCCTGGGGGGTGTAAATGTGAAGTTGGCGTCGCAAACGAATAGTCAAAATTCTTTGAAAATACTGAAAATGAAGTGAAAAGTAGCTATTTTATAGTGGGTATGGCAAAAAATAATATACATATCTCGTGCGTAATGATATTATGACTCGTGTGACTGTTGGCGGCTTGAGCAATGCTGTTGTTTGCATAGCGTTGCTATATGGTTCCTCTATTACAAGTCCTCAGTTCCCGGGTTCTAGCCCGAGAGCTGGTAAAAGTGTCAACTGGATTTTCAATTTATTATTAAAAAAAAATAATGAATTGAAAATATGAATTGGTGCTAGGCCCAAACAATCTTAACTGTTGGTGGTCTTTAAAACACAATATCACAATTTTTTCGTGTGACTGTTGAAACTTCCTAAATCGCTCGTTTTAACATACTGTCAATACTCATCAGTAATATATCTCATTACGCATCTAGATATACAATCTACTATTTATTTAGTAAGGTTACTTTCAAATTTTGGAAAGATTATTTTTAATCAACAGTAATAAAACGTACTATGGACACTTTCAATTTTAAATTTAACGTCTTATGAAAAAATAATTTATTAAAATTTATAATATAAATTAATTATAATAGATTTATACGGCTGAATTGCAATTGAGAATTTTCGTTGGAAAGCAGCCAATTATATAATTGATTCGAAACATATTGGAAAAAATCATTTTACCAACCATAGTCACAGTCCGAAGCATATAAGGAGAATATTAGATTAGCAATCATGTCACGGTTGAGTAATTGTAAGCTCATTCCGCCGCGAATCGCGATAGTGGAAAGGTTCAGGTTAGAGTCCTGACTGTGACTATGGTTGTCAAAATGATTTTTTCCGATATTTGGTAATCATGTCATTGGTGAGTAATGTAAGCTCATTCCGCCGCGAAAGTGGAAAGGTTCAGGTTAGAATCCTAACTGTGATTATGGTTGGTTAAATGATTTTTTCCAATATGTTTCGAATCAATTATATAATTAGCTGCTTTCCAACGAAAATTCTCAAAATTTATAATATTATTTCTTACAGAAATTGATTTTATATCTGCACAGTCTCAAAATGATATCAGTTTTCGTATTGTATTTAACGAAATTACACAACTAAACTATAAGTGGAAATTACTTTCTAAACAAATTAAATATTTTCAAAAAAATAAATGGCCAGAAACATAGACGGTGTTGATAATGCTGCCTTCACAATATCGCAGGTAAAATTTCTCAAAAATATTATGTTTTGACTTTAAACTTTTCAGCTTTGGTGGATATATTTTAGAAATGTCCAATTAAAGTAATTAAATTATCCCTTAAAATTTAGTGAACAGAAAAAAATTGTTTTAAATACTATTATTTTTGACAAAACAAAACTCTAAAATCTGAGAAACATTGAACGATGACGTTGAAGCGCAGTAATGTATTAACGTTGTGCCAGTGGCGTACTAAGCCCGTCGGAGGCTCGGGGCGGCAGAACTAAATGAGGCCCCCGGTCTACTTAGAAATTGATGTATTGGTAGTGTAAATTTCGTAAAAAGTGAATAATATAGATGTAATGGCTGACAAAAAAATCAAATATTTATAATAAACGACCTACGTACGTTTATATTTTGTATAGGACTTCTCGAGATTTGGAGGCCCCCCAGGATTAGAGGCCCGGGGCGAGCCGCCCCCTCTGCCCCCCCCCCTTAGTCCGTCACTGCGTTGTGCTGTGTAAATATTTGTGTGACGTCAGTAATAAGTATAATAATGACTATTAAGTCAAAAGAGCTTTGTTGACTGTACTTATTATTATACTTACCTATTGCTGACGTCACGAATCCTTTAAATAACACAGCAACTTTATGATTGCGTTTTAACGAGTCGTTCAATGTTTCTCAGACTTGAGAGTTTTATTCAAATTGACGCATATTAGTAATTTAATTATTTTTGTATTAATTAATTACTGCCCAGCTCTGGTTATGGATAATTTAAAAATTTAATATAACCTAAAATAATATATTGTAGGAAGGTATTGCAAACAATGCTTCAAATAACCCAAATATGGAACAAATTCAGTTGAGACAACGGATAAACACAATAGAAATCGAAACGGGCGGTAGTACAAAAGACGTTGATAAATTAGATACCAAAAAAAGTCTACTTTCGAAAATACTTTTTTGGATTGTATTTCATAGCGTTGTGATCGTCTATTTTTCATTTGCAACAAAGTATTATTTCGATAATGGTAAGAATTGAACTATATAAAAATTATTATTCTAGAAATTATTATTTTTATTAAAAAAAAAAATCGGAGCGCAATTACAGATAACGATTAGATAAAATTAAGTACACTTTCTTGACCGATTTTAAAATTATCAAAATATAAGTATTGACTATTGTTTTATGTTTAAAGAAAAAAAAAATTTTCAGATGAAAATCTTTGTGTTTTCAGGTAAACCAATTACGTGGTGTGATGGATATGGACTTTTAATTATAATTGTGGCAATTTCGTACTTTTTGGGTTTTTATTTTGTGATTTTAAAAAGATTTGGTGGTCCTATGATATTACGTCTGTTTCTAAAACCCATATATCTTTTATATAAAAGTTTAGCCTCAGCGAGGTTTGTAGCTATCTTATTTGATATTCTTAATTATTTTTAGCATCTTTTTGTAAAAGTCTGTCAGCATAAAGAACAAAATGTCGGTATTAACCCACTCTCTTAGAGGAAACTTGCTCGCCTAGGTGTTTATATCGTTCTGCAAGGGGGTTATTACCGACATTTTGTTCTGCAAATTGAAATATATGCTTAAAACAGTCGCCGTAACATTTTAAAATTTAAACCTTAAACTAATAATAAAAATTTCGTCGGGTACATGACACGATTAAGGTGATCTGCCACCCCTTTAATACTGACCAATCGATCTGCAAATATTATAATGGCATTATTGGGTCACCGACAATTTATACAAACAATTTCAGCCTTGAGTTCATTGCACAATTTTCCCCGGAAAAAAAATTAGAGGGAAGTAACCACGTTTTTTGGTTTGTGTTTTTAGGTTAATTAGGTTTAGTTTCTGCGCTACAGTTTTACTTGTTCTTGTGATATTTTTGATAATAGACACCCAGGATAATCGAGAAAGACTCATATCTGCTGGAGGCATCATTGTGCTACTTATAATAGGATACGTGTTTTCTAAACATCGTAAACATGTAAGTTAAAAATAAACTCTCTATATTAAAAAAAGCTCCAATATAATATAGTTTATTATCATCGACAGTGGCGGGATTCGGGTATGGCGAGTACTGGTAGTCGCCATACCAATCTGGCTAACGGTATTGTCTAGACCATTGTTTCCTAATCTGTGGTCCGCGGACCCCTGGGGATCCGCGAGCATATGTTTGGTGGTCCGCGGTCCCATACGCATCTATCTTACTTAGAGCATTAACAAAAATAAAAAAAACTCGGGTCGCAGTGCCAAAACCCTGCCGACAATATAGTGTATTTGCTAATACTGGCATGTGGCTTTATTATGTGAACTTAAGTTTGTTTTTGGACAAAATAAACAATTTAACCCCTTAATACATCCCTTAAAATAATTAAATTTTTCTAAATTTCAATATTAGACATGGATTTTATCAGTACACCCAATTAAATACACCCTTCCATAAGTAAATCCGTATCAACAAACTAGTGTTTTCATAAAATTTGAAAGTCCGGTCCTGTCGGGCCGATTTTATTAAAATTTTAGCAGCATATTTTAATCTTTACTAAAGAGTTAAATTTCAATTTTGAAACGATTCTGACAAATTTTTCGGTATTTTTGGGCCCAAAAACTTTTTGGAACCCCTAAATACAACCCTGAAAATGGTCCGATCGGGCCCATTTTAAATAGGCTTCTTGCGGTGATGGGTTCCAATGTGTGTACCAAATTTAGTTTCAATCGATTAAGTCTGTCGAGAGTTATCGTGTACACACACACATATATATATATATATATATATAAATATATAAATATATATATATTTATATACATACATATATATATAAACATTTTTAAAAATGGTGCCAAAGTGTTCAGGAGGCTATGAAACGTCGAGAAATTTTGGTCCGACCCCTAGGTCCCGCCATCCGACCGACGCCAATAGTGTATGTGCCATATTATGGCAAATACACTAATAAATTACCTACGCCAAACATCTCGTAATTATTACGCATGTTTTTTGTTTTTTAATTTAATGAAGGAATACTAAAATATAATATTGTCCGAAAATTGCACTTTTTTTTCACTCAGGGGTCCTTGGCATTATGCTAGATTTCCTTGGGGGTCCGCGGCTGAAAAAGTTTAGGAACCGCTGGTCTAGACTCTAGAACTTCCATACCTTCTACTCTACTATAGAGCTTCTAACGTCATCGGTGGGCTCAGTTGGTAGATCGTTCGACTGAAGATCTAAAGGTCCCTGGTTCGATCCCGGGTTTTTTGAATAGACGATTTCTGGGAGGGGAAAAACTTATTGTTTCGCGTCACGTCACCGACATGCTCATGTTAAAAGTATATCTACTGTCCGATCCTTTTGAAAATTAATATCTGAAAGTTTTATAGGACATAAAAAAATAAAATGGCGTCAGATTTCAAAATGGCGGCCATATGTACTTTTGTAAAAATTATCCGATCTTTTTGAAAATTGATATTTAAGAGTTTTATAGGACATAAAAAAATAAAATGGCGTCAGATTTCAAAATGGCGGCCATATGTACTTTTGTAAAAATTATCCGATCTTTTTGAAAATTGATATTTAAGAGTTTTATAGGACACAAAAAAATAAAATTGCAATAGATTTCAAAATGCCGGTCAAATAATAACTTTTCAATTGTATTGTCTATAGCTTTGATAAATTCGGTTTTATATAAGTACAATGCGTAAAAAGCATAGCTTCTGTCGGGTGTCCCATGACACCTCTTGACTTTTTTTTTAATTATCTTACTCAAACATTAAATGTTAAAATGCGTCATGTTCATACGTAGGAGTCTGATGACGTCACACAGGTCCGAGTTCTTCCGAGCACGCACAAATCAAACATTGTTTTAAAATATTAAAACTCGATAATACTTATAATTTTTTTTCAAACGCGGTTTGGGCATATCTAAAAATTTTAAATAAAGTTAATTAATAATTATACATAAAATAAAGTTGTAAAAAATAACTTTGCTTAACCATTTAACATTTTGTAAAATTGACAATATTTTAATTTAGGTCAAATGGAGACCCGTTTTCATGGGTCTAGCGCTACAGTTTATTTTTGGCTTGCTAACAATTCGCTGGCCCACTGGTCAGAAAATTTTTCAATGCATTGGTGATAAAGTGACTGCATTTCTAGGGATGACAAATGCGGGATCTTCTTTTATTTATGGAGACTTTTTAACAGCAGGTTTCAAGAACGAAACATATGACATAAATATCCCAGCATCGTTTGCATTCTCTGTGAGTATTTTAACATTGACGCTCGGTTGCAGAAAGTATTGTCAGAAAATTTAATTTGACAATGAGCTTAGTTTGTAACAGCACATATTTCTCCATAAGGAAATAATTGATCGATTGAAACGATATTTTTTAACTGTATGTATGCTATGTATTTAACATAGTTTTGTGTACAAATTCCACTTCGAAACAACATTTTTCTACGCGATATTTTTCTATGTTTTTTAGAATATTATGAAGTATTGGAAATACCTGAAACGCGTCGTATTAAATCACAAGAAGTCACAAGACGGACATAATACAAGGTATTTCCAATACTTCATAATAATCTGTTACGGAAATTATTTATACCGTTTTATTATTCATTTCCGCCTGGAGACCATTCACCGTGCGCCGTGTTGGCACAATTAGTTCTCGCCAGTGCCGCTAGGCTAATACATACGCCTTGTTGGTATTGTCTATGGTTATACGCCAGTGAACCTAGATCGGTAGTACAATAGTCATCAGCCGAACTGAAGCGCCACTGCTCTTGATGCGTGTAACAAATCATTAATTTGTTTTTGTGTTAGTACCTACCTATAATCTAATGTTTTACATGCCAGGGAGTTTCACAACTACATTAGACTGTTCCTGTATGTATAAAAACTGTAATTATATAATCACAATCTAAGGTCATTGTCATATCAAATTGTTTGATAATGCTTTCTGCAACCCAGCATGAAGATTTTTAAAAATACTTTAAAATTCAATCTCCGCCGTTTATTTTTGGGGAAATTTTTGCACCAGTAATATGCGGAATATCTTTAATAAGAGAAAGAAACCTGTATTTGGTCCGCTCTACATCAAACAGAGAGAGATAAAGACATCATAATAACATGTGATTGGTCCGTCTGCTATTAAAGAGAAAGAGATGGAAAAATGTCCGCCATAACTCTTCAAAACCTAATCCGATTTCACTGAAATTTTAAACGCGTATATAGGTCATAGGGCTCCTGAATCATTGGATATCCGGCTTTATGCGATCCCCTAGGGCCTAGGAGTTAGGACCCAACTTGGTACTGTCATTGAACAACCGTAATAATATTTAAATGTTTGTTTATTTTAGGTGTTACCTGTTGTTTATTTTATGAGTTTTATGGTACAAATTTTGTATTTTTATGGTATTATGCAAGCTATTGTAGCTAAAATCGGTTGGTTACTGAAAGGTGTGATGGGAACAACCGTTTGCGAATCGGTTAACAGCGCAGCTAACATCTTTTTAGGAATGGTAAATACTTATTTTATATAATTCGGTTCACGGCGTAGCTCTAGATTCCAGGATCGTAGCTAGGGTCTGACAACCCGGGCCCGCGCCCGCTAACCCCGCAGAGGGCCCAATCAGCGTATTTTCAATCAAAGAGCGCGAAATCAGAATCTTGCCCTAGGCACCGATGATCCCAGCTACGATGCTGCTAGTTTCTAAAATAAAGATACAAAAATGATGTGCTTATAGAATTCAGCGATCTAGTTTAACTTGAAAAACATTAAAATATTTGCCTAATTTTTGACAAATAACCTTGAGCATTTCTTCACAAAATAACTTACGCATAGATGTTGCCTCATCCGTCGCGATAGTGGAAGTTTCGGGTTTGAGTCCCGACGGTGACGTATACAGGGTGTCCCAAAAAGAATGGGACATAAAGTAACAGCTGATTCCTTACAAAAAAATATTGCGATAGATCCCAACATGTCTATTCCGAAAGTTGATATTAAAAGAGATACAGGGTGTCAAAGTTTAATTTTTATTTTTATCATTATGACGCGGCATTTTATTAAGAAACATTGAATTTTTAAATAAAACTGTCAAAATTACCATTATAACGCCGCGCCGGCGTTTTCAAAGCCACCTATGTTCATTTTCAAAATTTTCCATTTAAAACCACATTGCATCGATTATTTTAAGTGCAAATATCTTGAAAAAGGTTATTCCTAGCCACTTTTACAAAGTATACCTTTTTTACGTAAAAATGACGGAAAAATCAATTTTTTAATTCAAAAAAATAGTACGAGTGCGTACAAAAAAGTTATGACTATTTGAATGAGTGAAAAGGTGTGCAAGTGGCGCCCCCTACAAGTAAGAGCCATACCAAGGTCAGATTTGAATTTCTCAAGTCAAAAAATCCCCATATATACCAAATTTCATCAAAATGCCTAAATTATTTTAAAAGTTATTTAAGAAAATCAAAAATAAAAATTAAACTTTGACACCCTGTATCTCTTTTAATATCAACTTTCGGAATAGACAAGTTGGGGTCTATCGCAATATTTTTCTGTAAGGAATCAGCTGTTACTTTATGTTCCATTCTTTTTGGGACACCCTGTATTTAAAATGAATTTTGCTAGTGTTGTTATGTCATTCGACGTGTGTTCCTAACAGGAATGCTTACATAAATTTATTAATTGTATTTTTTAATAACGTTAATTAATTTTTTTAGACTGAAGCACCTTTATTATTAAAACCGTACTTAAATAATTTAACTAAATCGGAAATACATTCTGTGATGACGGGTGGTTTTGCGACGGTTTCTGGTAAATACTCATATTCTTTTTTGCTATTGGGAACTGACGAACCGAGACATGACATCTGATGGCAAAAAATTAAACTATCATAAAATTGCAACTGTCTAGTTAGTATATGGTGTTAACATTGACATTTAAATTTGATAATTAATTATTAAAAAAAAAAGTTAAACTATTTTTCCACCCTAAGATACCTACTTATTATAGCATTTATTTCATGGGGTTTTTTCTTTCATGTTTGACGTTTGTAAACATAACGCGTTTAATAACTGTCACATCATTATCACTTTTTTCACAATTTATTCCACATTTAATTAAATGTCTGACAGATAAAATTCGTTCAGCATCATATATATTTTCTTGGTTTGGGTTATCACCAACCTAAGATAGGGTAACCAGTACAGTCGTTGGCACTCCGACAGTAATTGGCACAGCACCTTTAAATTTCTTATTAACAAGAACTCGGTAAAAAGTAGGAACTTTGACAATAGATGTTGTAAAAGTGGCACCCTTTATTAACACGGGTACAAAATTTCATGTCGTTACGTTGGTAGAGTGAATATTGACAGTACCGGTTAGTTACATAGTTGGTGCAGTGACTTCAGCGACCTAGGATTTCTGGAATATTCATAAGGTTAGTGTTACATTTAAATTACTGAATCTTAAATTTTTTGTCATGTGATAGGTATGAAATTTACGTTTTGGAGTGATTTATTACTCTTATTCCATCATATTCAAGCACATAACCTTATTATTTTTTGCTTTTATATATTAATAATTAGTGTGCCAACTACTACTATGATTCTAACCTAAAAAACAGTTATTGGCACTGGGGTGCCAACTATTGAATTGAACACTCCAGATAATGTCACGTGTATTTTATACCTAATCCCTTTAAAAAAAAATGTTAAGTGCAAGAAGTGTTTGAATTTTCGTAGATTTTAACATGGACAGTAGTTGGCACAGTGCCAATAACTAAAAAACGTAGGTGCCAATAACTATTATTATACACAAAATGAGTAATTTAATTTACTTTTTTTTCTCTAATTCTAGTTTTAATTACCTGCCTAGGTAGGGTACCTAGTATTCGTTGGTTTTTTAATTTAAAAATGCCGAAAACACACGAACATGAAAAGTATTCCAAAAAATACAACGAGGAAAATTTGACGAAGGCTTTAACAGCTATAAAAGCTGGTATGCCAAAAAAGACCGCTGCCCGAGAATTTGGTATTCCGAGGTCTACTCTTCAGTTCAGATTAAGTGCAAAATTTGAAAAAACAAGCCATGGCCCTGCTCCAATATTGTCCAAAGAAGAAGAGGATCTATTAGTAAACTGGGTTAAAGAATCTCATAAGAAAGGTTTTCCCCAAAGAAAAGAAGATCTTCAGGCTAGCGTTAAACATTTCTTAGATGACAACCCTCGCGTAAACCCATTTAAGAATAATTACCCGGGTGATGGCTGGTATAAATCGTTTTTAAAAAGACACCCTATTTTGACACAAAGACAAGCAGAACCGGTTACTGCAGCAAGTTCTACAGTTAGTGAAGCTGATTTACGCAAATGGTTTAGCCAGATTGAAATGTATTTAAAAGAAAAGAATGTTTTCGACGTTTTAAAATATCCAAACCGAATTTACAACTCGGACGAAACCAGCTTTCAACTTTGTCCAAAAAATAAAAACGTGTTGGCTCCAAAAGGGGCTCGTAATGTTTATGAGGTAGACAGAGGACAGGCTAAAGCAAATCTAACAGTCTTGTTTACGTTCTCTGCATCAGGAATCACGACGCCTCCCATGGTAATCTATCCCTATAAAAGATTACCGGCTGAAATTGTTTCATCTGTCCCCCCTGAATGGGGTATAGGGGTTAGTGATAACGGATGGATGAAAACCGAACTGTTCTATGAATATGTTGCAAATGTTTTTCATCCATATCTGATCAAACAGGACGTACAATTTCCGATTATCTTATTTGTAGATGGTCATAGCACTCATCTAAACTATAAACTAAGTGAATTGTGTTCTAAATTGAAAATAATACTGGTATGTTTGTACCAAAATTCCACTAGAATGCTCCAACCAGCCGACGTCGCAGCTTTCAAACCACTAAAAAATGCGTGGAAAAGGGGAGTCCTTCAATGGAGGAGAGAGAATCCTTCAATTGGGTTAACAAAAGAAAAATTTGCCCCCATACTAAACACCGTCATAAGCGAATTAAATTCAGAGACAATAAAAAATGGATTCCGAGCATGTGGTATCTATCCATGGGATCCCAATGCATTAGATTATTCTAAGTGTTTGGGTAAACAGAAAATTAAAAATACAACGGCTCCGAACAAATCTCACGGCCACGATGATAAAATTATAAAATATTCTAAATTTGTGGACATTGTGGGTGAAAACAAAATAATGTCATTTCAAAACTTTAATGAAAATATGGAAAATGAATCATATGATTACTTATGTCTTTTGAAAATTTACCAGGCATTTCAAGAAAATGAATCTAATTCAGAAGAACAGACTAATATAGAAGTTTCTGTAAATGATGGCAATCATTCAGAGACTGAAAATGAAGCACACTATGATACGCATGTAGACAATTCTATTTCTAATACTGACGTGTTACTGCCAACAATTACGCAGTGTGACTTTGACATCTCTACTTTAGATATTATAATAGCGGATGAAATAAATGCGGACGTTATTCCTCAAGATTCGACAGAAGGCAGCAAATTAAATGAAACGTTATTTGACTATTTATCATTTCCTAAAACACCAGAACGAAAAGGTGCAAAAAATACTGAAAAACTTCCGTTTGTGGTAACGTCGTCTACATGGAAACAGATGCAGGTCGAGAAGAAGGATAAGAAGGAAAAACTTGAAAGGGAAAAAGAGGAAAGGAAAAGAAAGAGATTGGAGGCAAAGGAAGATAAAAATGCCAAGAAAATAAAGACAACTAAATCTATAACTGATACAAAAACCGTTAAAAAGGAAAAGGTGAATATTAAAAAGAGAAATCCAAAGCCTACCCCCATAGTAATAAATTCTACGCCAGTGGATCGCTGCAAACAAATTTTATTTGATGATGACAATTCTTTGTGTAAAAGTAAACGCGAAACATCTAATGAAAACAAAATAAATATAATTTCGTCAATAATTATTCCGCCAACCATTCATGCTGATGAAGACACTCTTAAAGAAAGTTCAACGCCTGTGGATCACTGCAAAAAATTATTATTTGATGAAGGACTTTTATGTGAAAGTAAACGTGAAACATCCAATAAAAACAAAATAAATATAATTTCGTCAATAATTATTCCGCCAACCACTCATGTTAATGAAGAGACTCTTAAAGAAAATAATAATTTAATTAATAAAAAAGTGGACATAAAACAGAATTTATTTCTAGAAAATGTCAATATTGTTAAGGGAATGTGCTTCACTTGCGTAAGAAATATAAATCAAAGTAATCAAGGCATTCGATGTTACCATTGTAACCGAACATACCATAAAAATTGTGTAATAAAAGCTTACCCTAATTTAAAAGAAACATTTATTTGTAATACATGTATTACAAATAAATGTTTCTTTTAAAGGGTAAGCTTTTATTACACAATTTTTATATGTAGTTTAAAAAAAACTAAAAAAAAAATACGCCATTATCACGCACTAAAAATTGTAAAATAATTGTCCAATGACTAATTCAAAAAGTGTGGAGTGCTTTGTCTAAATTAATTAAAAAAAACACCAAAAATCTCTCCACACTTTTTGAATTAGTCAGGGGACAATTATTTTACAACTTTTAGTGCGTGATGAAAGCGTGATTTTTTTTTCAATGGATTTTTTTAATGGATCAATGAAACCCATGAAATGTGTTGCGTTGCTTAGGTAACTATGAAAAATGTTAATTAATTTAATTAATTAAATTTGACAGCTATACAGATATATTATTTTTTTTAAATTACTTTTATATTAAATTTACAGATCAAAAATAACAAAATTATTGTATTGTCATCGATATTACATACCTTTGCAAAGTTTCTAATCGATACGACAATTAGAAGTTTGTTAAATTCGACTTCCAAGATTTGTTTACTTAGTTACAAATAAAGCTAATAAAAGTGTGTTAAAAAATGATAACAACTTTGAGTAGGCGCCTAGCTAGGTATATTTAAATTGGTAAATTTGACGAGCTTTTAAAGTTTTTTTTTTGTTTAATTTTTATACTTGTGTTTTGTGTAATTACTTTCTAAGAGTATAATAATTTGGAAAAAATTAAGAATAGCATTATGTATTTTTTTTTTTTTTTGAACATAATAAAATGTACATTCTTTGTATAACCTATTTCTGTGTTTAAAAATTATTAATCCTAAATGATTTTTTACACTAGGAACAAGAGCAACAGTAGTGCCAATAACTATGTACATGAAGTGCCAACCACTCGAGTCTTAGTGCCAATCACTGAATTTCTGAAGTTCATCCAGTTTTTTACTTGTTAACATTATTTTTCATTGACATTTCAGATTAAAATTACTGTTGACTAGTAACAGAAAGTACACTATTAGTATATAGGTATCAAAATGTTTTGGTTAACGTGAATTCCTTACGTTTTCTTTCGCTTAAACTTTTAATATAGTCTTAAAGTGCCAATAACTGTACCGTTTACCCTATTAATTCACTCAAATTTAATAGCATTTTAATCGTCAACACTACTATCACATATGTAATTTTTTTAAAACTGCCATTTTTTGTCGGCAATGTTTTTGAAGCCACTCCCACATGTCAGTTCCCAATACTGTTTTAAATCAATATTTTTAATCAGTAATTGCCACGAGTTTGTTATTTGAAAATTTACAGGCACAGTGTTAGCAGCGTATATTAGTTTTGGAGCAAATCCTGGTCACTTAATAACGGCCAGTATAATGAGTGCACCGGCAGCTTTATGTTTCAGTAAACTTTTTTATCCTGAAACTGAAGAATCTCAATCGACAATTGAAAATCTTCAACTCGAGGAATCGTAAGTCCATTTTTAAGTAGCTGGTTTGCAGTGTCGTAACTAGACTTGCTGAAGCTTGTGGTAAATCACTAGTGACTAGTCCATCTCATCCCGAAATGAAAAAAAACTCTTTCAAAAAAACCACTAAAAAGAGGAAAGTAATAAAATTTTGAGGTCGGCACTAATTTAATAAAATATGAAGTCGGTTAAAAAGAAGATATTAATTAAATTGGCACTTTTTAACAGTCTTCATATTTTATTAAATTGGTGCGCGACCTCAAAATTTTATTATTATCCTCTTTTTAGTGGCTTTTTTGAAGGAGGTTTTTTTTATTAAAAAGTTATTTATTTTTTACTTTTTAGTGGCTTTACAATACTTACGTAGTTTTCACGTTGAAAACTTACATTTACCTTAATGGTGTTACATGCCGTTACTCACTTTTTATTAAAATCAGTCGAACTATGGAAGCGATTTAAGTAAAATTTATATGGGACTACCCCAGAGGTATGCCCTATTAAATAAAACAATAATCATCCAAATCACTTCACAAATACAGGAGAAATCGGTGAACATACATTCATTCATACATAAAAAAAACATAACTGCCGAATATAGAACCTCCGCCTTTTTTGAAGTCGGTTAAAATGCAGATTATAGTGCCGCGGGGTCAACTTGCCTTTTAAATTTCAAGTATTTCCCAAATAACATTTGCCTAGAATTTGTAAAATGCCACATTTGCCACGCGCTAACTACGGCACGGCTAGTTTTGAAGATAGGTACCTACTCATAATTAAAACTAACTAATTTTTCAGAAACGATACTTCAGTTTTAGACGCTGCTTCTAGAGGCGCTTCCAATGCAACAGAAATTATTGTAGGTATTATTGCCAACGTGGTAGCCTTCGTAGCTTTTATTGCATTCCTAAACGCAATTGTGAGTTGGCTAGGAAATCAAGTGGGATTCGTAGATGATCATGAAATCACCTTCGAATGGATTCTGGGTCAGATATTCAGACCTTTAAGGTGCGGCCATTTTAAAATTAATCATACCTATAGGGTTCGTCCCGCGTATCAAAATACGATAATTTTGAACAGTGTATGTTATTCCTCATACATAAACAAACAATGTAAACCACTTTTTTTGTTCTTATATCCTTCCTCTTAATTGCAAATAAGAATATTTAAAAAAGTGTTCATTTCAAACGGGTGAGTAGCCGCCATATGATGACGTAAAAGCCAGACCAATGAAGCTAGACATCGTAACTTGTGAAGAAACTAACCTAAGTTGTAACTGCCGGCCTGTTAACTGTATTGTATTCCCTCTTTATCTATGGATCAGTGGGCGGGATTCAATTACAGCACCCAATCAAAGAATGTTGGCTGTGAATGACGTATTCCGTGGCTGTATAATTCTATGTTTAAAATTACATTGAAAAATGCGCACTTTCGGGAGCTTTTTTCTTGTAGAAAAATCTTCCGAAAATTTCTCAAAAAAAATTGTTTTATTATCTAATTCCAACTCTAAAAAAAAATTTGGGATGACCCTTTAACAACTATAGACAATTTATTTATTTCTTGACAGTTGGATAATGGGAGTAAGATGGGAAGAATGTGAATACGTCGGAACATTAATTGGATTAAAAACAGCTGTTAATGAGTTTGCTGCTTATCAAAGACTTGGCGAATACAAAAAACAAAATTTGTTAAGTGTAAGTGATTGTCTTTTTTTTGTAATCATTCACTCAGTGGATTTAGGGCTACCATATTTTTATTCGTCAGATAGCGCTAGTGGCAAGTAAGGTATGTGTCAAACGTCTACATTTTTTATTCGTCAGATGGCGCTAGTGGCAAGTAAGGTATGTGTCAAGCGTGTACATTTTTTATTCGTCAGATGGCGCTAGTGGCAAGTAAGGTGTGCGTCAAACGTCTACATTTTTTATTCGTCAGATGGCGCTAACGGCAAGTAAGGTATGTCAAACGTTTAGAGATTGTGTTTAGTCATTCTTCATTTCTCCATTATTAAGAAAAAAATAATTAAAGAAATACAAAACTGCGATTTAGCTGTTGAATGACAGATACTTTACTTGCTAGTGATGCCATCAGGTGGCGGAAAATATAAACAGTACTGACATTTGAAGGACATCAAAGTGACTTATATCTCATTTGCTAGTGCTGCCATCAAGTGGTGTACATTTTTTATTCGTCAGATGGCGCTAGCAGCAAGTAAGGTATGTCAAACGTTTAGAGATTGTGTTTAGTCATTCTTCATTTCTCCATTATTAAGAAAAAAATAATTTAAGAAATACAAAACTGCGATTTAGCTGTTGAATGAATACTTTACTTGCTAGTGATGCCATCAGGTGGCGGGAAATATAAACAGTACTGACATTTGAAGGACATCAAAGTGACATATACCTCATTTACTAGTGCTGCCATCAAGTGGTAAAAAAGAAATCTGGTAGCATTAAAGACATTTTAAATTTAAATAGATTTGGAACGATGAAGACTATCGATTTTTTATTTTCATAAAAATCGTTTTTTTTAGGTTCGTGGTGAAGCAATAGCAACATACGCGATTTGTGGATTTTCTAATCCTGGTTCGATTGGAATTATGATCGGAGGTTTAAGTACATTAATACCAAAAGATCGATCTACCATTGTTGAAGTATCGATTCGTGCTTTCATTTCTGGTGCTATAGTGTGTTTCATGACCGCATGTATTGCAGGTTAGTTCTTAAAACAATAATTGTAGTCAGGATTCAGGAAGCGCAAGGATGCATTTACGTTCTCCAAGATTGAGTCAGTAATTCATTCTTTTAATATATTGGATAAAGTAACAACAGGATACAAGGCTTATAATTTAAAAACAGTTATTCACTTTTCATTTTTAATGGCCAACGTTTCGGCAAACATTTTTTGCCTTCCTCAGGACCTATAACCAAAAATAGTATAATGAATTACTCTAAACCATACCTAAATCTTAAATGTAGAAAAAAATTTTGTTTTAAAAATTTTTTTAAAAGTTTTTTGGATATCAAATAAATAATTTTTAATTACCTTAAATATTTTAGTGAACCGTCACAAATTAAAAATTTAAAAACATGCATTAGTTTAAAATTAATTTTGTCCAAATAAAACTTTTTAAGAGTATATCTCATTAATTAAAAATTGAAATTTAAAAATTTTAAAAATTCTTTTAATATATTGATGACAAATTTAATCGGTGTACCACTTTAGATGGTTTAACTCCGGGATTCTAAATCTTTTTACCCTTGCACCTCCCCTGACAGTGATTATACACATACTATGAGAGTATTAACTGAACTCGCACATTTTTTTTTCAGGAATGCTAATTTCATAACCAATCGACCAGAAGTTTCCGTAAAGTAATTAATTTTTTTTTTTTTTACAAAATACTAATTTATTGGATGTTTGTACAGCTATTTATACATATATAAAATAATATATTTTTTAGATAGATATAAATATTATGACCACCATTCTAAAACGCCCAATCCTTGTTCACTCATACTGCCCTAAAAATAAAAAAAAATTGTAAATATTTCCAAACAAGTATGGAACGCTATATAACAATAATTAAATCTTGGTAGCAAGTGTTTCCGGGCTAGGTAGCCATGGTCTAATGGATTTTACTCCGTACGTTTCGCCCAAAGCTCCGTTGGGCATCTTCAGCGCCGAAGATGCCCAACGGAGCTTTGGGCGAAACGTACGAAGTAAAATTTATTAGACCACGGCTACCTAGCCCGGAAACACTTGCTACCAAGATGTCTACCGGCCGTGAAAGCATGAAACTCCAATAATTAAACCACCAATTTTATATTACAAATTATTATAAATAAAATAGCAAGATCCCTGTCTGTAATTTTGTTTTCTTGTTTAATTTTCGAGTATTTTGGATGAAAACGCGTTTCGGAATTTTTGTCTGTTGAAGACGGAATCAATTTTGATGAAGTACCAATCGGTAGGTACACAAATTTAATCATACTTTTTACCCAGCTACGCTCCGGTTAAGACAAGGTTATCGTCACAACTGAGATCCAGGCAGTAATGACCTCTGTTGTCGAGCGTCTATAATTCACAACTGAGATCAACGCAAGTGAAACTACAGGTAAAATTGACGTTCACGTAAACGAAGCCGAAGACAAAAAAAAACTTACTATGATTTTGTAAGGTACTCCAACAACAGATTCTTGCTTTTTGTCTGCGTTTGGGGCTATATTTTCAAAATGTTCTGACTGAACTCGAAATTTAACTTTGTTGTCTACGTCCATATATAAATCGTGAATCTGAAAAAATGTTGTTAGTCCTTGAGTTGTCTGACAGTTCTTAATGTAAGTGAAAATATTAATATTTGCATGGGTGCTGGTAAATTAAGGCCAGGAAGGACCGTGCAACTTCTCTGTTCAGCATTGGTTAATTAACAGATTGAATATAAGTAAGAATTCTCCCCATAACATGGGTATAAAAATTTTTAATAAGCTTCCAGGAAACATTAAAGAATGCAACACTATTCACATTTTTAGTCGTCTCTTGAAGACATATATTTTGTCGATTTTGTTCTATAATTTAAATGAATTTTTTAATATGTAATTTACTATCTTGACGTTTTCTACACAAATGTTTTATTTGTCAAAAGAAATAAAAGGCATTATTATTATTATTATTATTAACATGCAGGTTTCCATTTTATACATGCAATGAAGTCACTATGTAGTTTGACGAATGCGAATATTATTTAACACTCACAGAAGAATTAATCATGAGAAATATCCCTATCCCTATATTATTAAACGAGCAAATCTTGTATATATGTACCTATATAAATATTTTCTCGAAAACGGCCCTAACGATTTGGATGAAATTTACTGAAAAGGGGTTTTGGGGGGCAAAAAATCGATCTAGCTAGGTCTCATCCCTGGAGAAATTCGTTTTCTTATCGATTTTATCATTTTAAAAAACAGTTTTTTTAACGTTATAAAACAGTGTCGTATGGTGAGTAGGCTTTGGAAAAAACAAACTATTTTCATTATTTATGTCAAATTACTCTGACAGTCAATCTTTAACTTATTAAAATAATCAGTAATTATTTGAAAAGTAAAAAAATAACAACAATAAAATCTAAACATAATTATACTTACATAATTATGTTTAGATTTTATTGTTGTTATTTTTTTACTTTACTTTAATAACAACAATAAAATCTAAACATAATTATACTTACATAATTATGTTTAGATTTTATTGTTGTTATTTTTTTAACTAATATTTAAATAAATAGGTATATTACTTTTATATTACCTATATAAAATATGTAGGTACATACGTTATGTAGTATGACGTATAATAATATTATCTACTTATAGGTATGTAATTTTTTTTCTTAAAAACGACTAACAATTTTGATGAAATGGGAACTTTAAGTACTATTTTTTTTTAACTCATCCGAGCAAAGCTCGGTCATCCAAATATTAAAATATAAATTGAGCATGCCATTTTCTATTATTTCTCTCTAAATTTGTGAAAAAATACCCAAGGCAATAAATTTTTTTACAATTTTTGAAAATATAATTTTTTTTTTTCAAAATGATTATGTTTACAGAAATGAAACACTGACTTCAGTAAGTATACTTTCGTATCTTTGAGGACTTCAAAATGCAAAAAAAAAAATTAAACGTTGCAGCTGCTAAAAAACTGAAAACCAGTAAATCTGCTAAAAATGTATGATTAACCAAAAATGTATCCTTACTTCTCCGTTTTTGTCATATTTCCAATACCATGCTCGTTCTGATTCATTGTACGCCGATGGATCAGGCAAACAGGTTGGCGGGATTAAGATGTCGTCAAAAAACTCTAACGTAACTGAAAAATCAAAATAATTCTATCAAATCGATGAATACTTTATTTTCGTCACATGAAAGTCGCGAAAAGAATAATTACAAATTCTGTTACAAATATTTGGTTCTTCGAGATCTGAAACGTTATTTTAGGTTTACCTTCCGGGAAGCAGGATTAGGAATTGTTGAAATGAACAATTAACGTACCGTGTATACCATCCGGAGAAGAATTTCGTATTCTACCTTGGATTATTTCATTAACTTTTGGACGAAACACTATAATGTTAAATTTTACTTCAATATGTGCTGCACCGTCACGTGGTATTAACACAGCATCTCCTATGTGCGTTAGATTTGTAACACACATACATAAACCTTTGTTAATTATCACCTAAAAAAAAACATTAATAAAGTTAAGTGATTTTATTGTATGTACTGTGTTTTCTGGCAGATGAAAAGGGATTGGTTCAGGGGGAGAGTTCCCCAAAAAATATTTGCAGGGGGAGAGTACGTATGAACGTGTGTCATGCGTATTTTACCATGTTTTTCTCAGATGTAACAGTGCATACCTTATTAGCTAATTCCTTGTCTAATTCTTCTATAATAGCACTATTAAGTTCCTGTTGAAATTTTACCGGTGGAATCCGGACTGCTTTTACCATTTCCATCAATACAAACATTTTGAAGATTATATTGTTTCCCTTAACAGAAGTACACACTTTTTGAGAAAACTGTCAATAAGTATCACAAGCTATAATTACAAAAAAAATGTTCCCTAACTTCCCCTAATCTTTATGGTATATTTAGAAAATAAACTTTTCTAAAAATTGATATTTTAAGTTTGATGTTATCTTTACGACTCTATTTTTAATAAACTGCATAAATAATAAACAGAAAACGTGTTAAATTATTATAAATAACGAGAAAAACATTTCTCAATTTCTGGTTATCAAACATTTTCCGAATCCCGACTCTGAAGTTTGAAGTCAATGTGTCTTGTACCTAAGTTCATATGATTTGTGTGCTGTACGTAAGTGTGCCTCCGTTTTGGTAAATACGTACGTGTGTGAAGCAAATTTTACATACAAAGTATAGTGTTTTTAAAACGCGAGGCTTAATAATTTGCGGCATTTGCCTGACATGGTTTATTAGAATAATTACCTACTTTTAAAAGTGTAGTCTGAAAATACTTTCATTGAAACTTTTTTTCAATTGGCTTAATACAAATGTTTAATAAATGACATGCAAATTGTAATAATAATTGTCTGTGATTAAAAAAATATGGAATCGAAGACGACGAGTAAAACCAGTTCGTTAAAAGCACTTTTATTGAAAGCTTGGAGAGAACGCTGGAATGATTTACAATGGGGCATAAATATTAAAACTGTACGCAGAAAATCACATTTGCAATTCTAAAATAAATTTCAACATTTCTGTTTGAATTTCAGGTCCTACCTCGTGGGGTTAGCGGCGACGTATATGACTTAGCCGACTGTATACTGCAACAAGCAGTAATCGGGTCAGGCGCAAACCAACTGGTTTTATCGTACCTAAAACATTCCTTAAGTTCACAGCTTGTTAGTTACGCTGCAGTTTTACAAAGAATCAGTAAATATGAACATTTTGATAAACCGCATTGTATGTCAAGTTTGCTTGACTTTCTCGAAAGTATTCAAGTAAGTGACAATTGTTCTCAAATTCTTTAAATTCGAAGCGTATTAAGCATGGAGATGTGCACTGCCAAACTTGACCGCTAGAGGCGCCAGCTATATAACCACCTTGGTCTGTGGGCAGTAGTGTGTATAGAACAAGTTTATTTAAAATAATAAATCGTTTGTGTTTACCAATGTTCAAATCATAGAGGTTTTGTATTTCCGAAGGATCCGGAACTGAAAAAGAAGTGGTTGCATGCTATTAGAAGGGAAACACTTGATTTCGCCCGCTTTTTCTATGAAAACCAGTGATAACTTAGGTGGCGATAAACCTGCTGCCATTTATATTACGTTTCATCTCCATTAATTCAATATTTCGAAATCTATAAAAACTTGAGAAATGTGGAATATTGCATGCCTGCTACAGTCGAACCATGGCTTGCCACAAAAAAAATCGAATTATCAAGACTTTGAGTTACCAAATAATATTAATTTTCACTCTTGACGCTACTGCCAACCAATTTTGTTCGAGTTATCAAGAATTCGAGTTATCGAAGTTTGACTATATTTTTATAAAAAAATCTCTTGCCCCAATTTTTGAAAAAGTAGATTACGTATGGATTTTTAAGGGAAAAACACAACTTTTGCAAAAATTATAGGAACCATCATATTAATAATATTCACTTGTCGAATAATTAGCGGTTTTGATGCTTTACTATGTTTTTTTTTCAGTCCGGGATAACATGCAGAACTAAATCGGAAGAAAATACATTAGCGAGTGCTTTATTGAACGTTGTTCATTGGCTTTTAAATGTACTGCAGCACAATTTGAATCACAGCTCTCAAAATGCGAATTTTTTCAATCAGAACGAACTTCTCGAAAAACCATGCAATATTTTATCAGCTTTTATCAAATGTGATTTTGTTGTTTCCATGTTATATCTGGCGAAATATGACAACCCGAGTACGTTTTTATATATTTGAAAATGTAGTAATTTATTTCATATAGTACTTTCCCTTTAATCCACTGCTCGATTATCTAACGAATATCATAATCCGCCATTTTTTAACTAGTCGAAGGCGTCCGCCGATTCTATGTAGGTATGTCTAGGAATTCACGATATATGTATTGATTCGATTTATCGAAACAAGAATATCGAATAACGCTCAGAAAATATCAATGTATCGATATATTGCAAAACATTTATAATTTTGATTGATAGCGTTAGAAATCAAATTAAAAAAAATGAATTACAAAAAATTTTATTTAAATTCTCAGTATCAACATTACAAGTCAAAAAAATTTTAAATTTAAAATCCTCTAAAAGTTTCCTTAGAATATTAATGGCTAGACAAACTGCTGTGCGATATACGCGATAAATCGAATTTCAAAATATCGATATATCGATAGTTTCAATAGTCCGCCGCTTACGCCAAAACTATACTGATGACTGAGCCAGCTGTCTCGCTCTATCTCATACGTTATTGCATAGGGGAACACAATACGCCAGTATTATTCATTACCGGTGCAATGCAACAATAGCTTTCCCTAGGGGAAACAAGGGAATGCAAACTACATTCCAATGTTTTATGGGTACCCGAGCTTGTACCAGTTGGTTTGTGTATACTAATACACACCTAGACGTTGATGACCTCAGTTGTTGAGCGTATATAATCTACAATTTATCTAATAGTTTTGTTTTCGTAGGGGAGGATTATTGAGAAAGTATTCTGTATTTATGCTCGATTTCTGAATAAAGCAATTCTTTTAGGTGTTTATTCAACCACACAGAAAATGTGTCGTGATGTCGACGTATTAATAAAATCAAGTACGGCTTTTAAGCCGCCGGTACCGATGGACGTTATTTTGCATAAATTGTCGACATTGGAAATCGATAGTATTTTCGTAAACACAGAAAAAGTTGAACCGATAACTTATTGTATTCAGAGTTTACTTGTAATTGAAGTGCTGCTAAGTCCGTGCTCTGAAACAAAAGCCATCGTTGCACAACTGCTCATGATCAAAAGAATTAAAGGTAAACATACGTTTTACAATGACTAGCGATTACCCGTGGCTCCGGTTACGTATGTTTAAATTTTTTACGGTTACGTAATAAAAACTTTTTTATAGGTTATTCTAATCCGATACAATGACTAGCGATTACCCGTGGCTCCGCTTATGTATGTTATTTTTTACGGTTACGTAATAAAAACTTTTTTACAGGTTATTCTAATCCGAGACTTTATTGTGAATTGGTGAGAGCTTGTTTGATTTCGTTCAACGATGGCAGCGGATCATCGAAAGAAAGCCAGTGGGGTGCTTTCACGATTTTGAAAGTGCCTCAAGTTTTAAAACAATTGGTCGATATAAACAAAAGTGAGTTCGTCGATTATTGAAATTATAATTTTAAACTAGACTTTACACATAAGAATAATTAAGAGCACTGTGGTTTAATTTAATAATAAAGAGTTTAGTCACGTCTAACCACAATAATTTTATTAATGAATGTACATTTCAAGAGCTATGCTCCCATCTTCCGCAAATACTAAACAGTTTAGTAATACTAAACAGTTTAGTATTTGCTGAAGATGGGAGCATAGCTCTTGAAATGTACATTCATTAATAAAATTATTGTGGTTAGACGTGACTAAACTCTTTATTATTAGATTTTACACGCTGCTTCCTTCGCGTTAATGTCGATTTTGACACGTGCTTTATCTTAGCCAATTAAAAAGAACCTTATACTTAAAGTTTGATCTTGTTTAATTAAAATCGGTTCAGTTGTTCGTGAGTGATGCAAGAACAAAATTCTGGAAACACATTTTCTCGTTTGGATGACACACAAAATACCTCACAAAAAATTGAAAAAACTTACAAATAAACAATACTAGTTTTGCGTCCCAGCTTCGCCCGGATAGATTTATTTTGGTTCGGATTTGATTGTCAGCAAGATACCTCTGTAATCGCATGCAGAACCCTCGACATGCTTTACATTTTCACTCACTGTTCATCCCCATTTTGTCGTAGCGTATTAATATATTATATTCTATGTCATTCAGAAAGAGGTAGCTTAGTAATTTCTGAGATTATTGTGGACAAACAAAAGTTACCTTTTATATTAGTGTAGAGTTAGAGTTTTCTCGAGTTTTTTAATAATTTTTTTGCCATATAGGTGCCGATGACAGTACCGAATTTTCGCAAGATATTGTCGACGCTTTTGAAATGTTACTCCAGTACACGCCTCTTCTAGATGTGACAGATATTAGTTGCAGCTGTAATTGTTTAGAATGTCTTTTGACAGAATTAATCAAAATTAAACTGGTGACTGAGAAACACGTTAAATACTTTTCGTCGAAAAGGTAAGATTTTCTTTGTTTGTAAAACTATATTAAAAACGCATGACTGACAGTGTTTTTGAAGTTATACTTCTTTTGGCGCGTTATGGAAAAATGATGAGAGTGAATTTTTACGATGCGCGCGCATCGCGTCACGAAAATTTAACACCATGAAGTTAGTCGGAAGTTCATGTTTATAATACCGTATTATCATCGGTCACAATGTGACAAGAGCGTTTTCATTTTTGAATAGCATTAATAAAAGCTATTGCTATACAAACGCTCGTTTATGCCGCTTTCATTAAATATGAGTTCGTACTCCAACAACCGTTCTGTTTATATTATTATTTAGTAAATACTAGATATCACCAATTATATAGCATATAAGTAAGATGTACATAGCGTAATGGATAACACCACCGCATCATACGCAATAGGTCCTGGATTCGAATCTCAACACAAACTTGCTTTTTTTTTAATAAATGAATATATTTAATAAATTGATAATTTATTAAATTAAATTAATTTATTTAATATCTTTATTTTATTATTTTATCGTCTTTTTTACAAACGTTTAGTACTGGCACGCGGGATAAAATTTTTTGAGTTATTTTTGTTTTGTTACGCCAAAGAAGTATAACTTCTGACGTGCGTACATAAGTACATACGCACTCTTTTTTTATATCCAGTAGCGTAATGAGGTACCTATACTACTGACGAGTAAGTGACAGTATGTTTAAACGAGCGATAGCGAGTTTTAACTGTCACATGAGTCATAATAATTATCAGTACACAAGAAATATATATGCTATTTTTTGCCATATCCACTACAAAATAGCTGCTTTTCATTTCATTTTCAGTATTTAAAAAAAGTTTGACAGTTCATTTTGTGTCGCCAACTTCACTTCAATAGGTAATAGCGGGCGGGTCAGGAGTAAGCATAAGTCACTATGGAAACGGTTTGCTTTTCCACACTAGTGCGGAAAAGATACGTCCCCGTACACCGGCCTGTCACTTTACATGCATACATACATTCATGTAATAACTATTTTATAGTGGGTATGGCAGAAAATAATTAACGCTCTATTTTTTGTAGAGAAGGGATTTCAACAAGCTTACAAAAACTGGATCAAACTAATACTCAAACGGCCAGTATGCCAAAAGTTATAATCCGTGCCGAGCCTACTTTAGCCGGTATTTTGAGAACTCTTAACGCCGATTATGGAAAAACGCAGGTTAATATTAATTCATTTATTAACTTTCTGAAATAATCGAAATCGTAAATACAGTGTAACCTTAATATAAGGATCCTCAATATAACGATTTCCTCGATTTAACAAATTTTTCGAAATCCTCTAAAACTGCCCGTAAGAGCTAATGCAAAATATACCTTTACATTACGAATATATTTATCAAAAACCTCTTTATAACGAATTTTCAATCATTGCAATATAACGAACCTCAATATAACGATTTCTTCGATTTAACAAATTTGTCTAAATCCCCTAGAACTGCCCGTAAGAGCTAATGCAAAATATACCTTTACATTACGAATACATTTGTCAAAAACCTCTTTATAACGAATTTTCAATCATTGCAAAATATAAATAGAAAGTATTATTTACCTCTATTTTGTCAACTTATAACCTTTACATAACGTATCCTATCAATTATTCACACTCAATTCCACAAAAATTCATGTCTCGACAGGTTCAGACACGTTAAATTTTTCGTAAGACAATCATTGTTGTTTGATGCTAAGTAATGTAAACACTGCTGTTTGTCACTGTTGTTAGTTTTAAAGTTGGCTGAGAAACGAAAAAGGTGTTCATTAGCCTTGTTAAAACGAATCAACCTAACCTCTATATAACAAACCTCATTGTAACAAATGACTTGGTATAACGAATATTTTCTAATTCCCTTCAGTTTTGTAATATCGAGGTTGCACTGTATGTTGCTGTTTATATAGCGTTTCAAATAACCAGTTCCCAAATTCTAATCGGAGGGGTCGTTAAGGTTTTTAACACTAGAGGTCCTCGTGTAGATCATTATTGTAGACAGTACTGACATCTGTCCATTAAAAGAGTGATTTCTTCTTAGTCTATTACACTCGCGAATCTTAATCTTTATATAGGGTTAAAAATAAAATAAAGGATAGTTACTTTTTACAACAACAGTTTTATTAATAAAACTGTTGTGGTAAGAAGTAACTATCCTTTATTTTATTTTTATTTCAACCACAGTGCTCATATATTTTATATTTATTGGGATCCGTCATATAGGTGGAGCTTCAAAAACATGGCGCAGACGTGGGGAAATTTCATATACGGGGTATACTTTTGCGTGTAATTTTATGATTTTCAAAGTGATAAGAAATGATAAATATAAGTGCAATTTGTGATTGGACCGGTACGAATCCTAAACAAAGGAATTTCGTTGAAGGAGAACGGATTCTCAAAGCCTGGCATATTATCAAATGACGAAATATAACGAGAAAAATCCATGCAAAATGAACTGTCAAAAGTAGTAATCTTTACGACATATTGCTTAAATACATCAAAATTAAAAGAAAATCTCAACGAAATTAATCATCCGCGTTCAATGCGCTTTTAAGGCTGGGTTAGGTGAATAATGTAAACACATAACTGCAACATAATAAGTTATATTGTAATAAGTTGTCAAGTTACTAACCTCAAAATATTTGTATACGAAGTTAATCCTGTAAATTTGTCAATCATCAGGGATTCAACTATTCTAGTGCAGTATGATAACAAGTACATCTTATTATTAATATAAAATATTTTTTTAATTCATAAATACAGTTTTTCCACGTTTCATTAGAAAATAATTCGCTGTAAAGTAAGTTTTACAAGGCAAAAACTGATAGTGTTTAATGTCACGATATTAGAAAACGTCGCGAATTCCATTTTCGATAAACTTTTTGTTTATTTTACTTGTTTTATTCTTGTAATAACCAATTTCACGATAAATTTGCACTGTTAGCATGTAAAATTTTCCCCCGTTTTGATACAATTTTCTGCCACCAGATGTCATATGCTCATTTGACGGACCCCAATAGGGTGTTTCAGAATATGGTTTCGATACTTGCAGGGCTTATTCCTCGGATGATTTGAAGAAAAAGTTCATATAAACTATGGTCCGTAGCCGTTTTATTTCTGAGATACATGGTGTTGAAATTAAGAAAAAAATCGGTATTTCCCCGTTTTGGTAGGTAGTAAGTAGGTATTGAAACACATATTGGGGGAAAACCGATTGTTTTTTTAAACTTCAACACCCCGTATCTCAGAAATAAAGCGGTTACGGACCATAGTTCACATGAACATTTTTTTTCAAAATCATCCGAGGAATAAGATCCTCAAGTATCGGAGGGCTTGAGAATAGCCGAGCGTGTAGCAATGCTGTTGTTTACATGGCGTTGCTATGGTTTCTCTATTACAAGTCCCCAGTTCCCGGGTACTAGCCCGAAAGCTGGTAAAAGTGTCAATTGGATTTTCAATTTATTGCTGTTGGTGGTCTTTCAAACACAATTTAATTTTTTTATCAAGTATCGGAACCTTATTCTGAAACACCCTCTATAATAATTATACAATGGTATTGAGTCAACGACAGTTATGTCACGGAAAAGTAATAAAAAATGTATATTGCGTCCCTTTTTTTGTCAGGAAGCACTTCTCGGTATGTTATATCAAGTATTAACCGGAAAAAGTTTCGAATTAATCTTAGCTGTTGCGACGGTTGAAGGAAAACTTAAGACATTCGTTACAAAATTAATAAAATTTAACGAACTGTCAAAACAAGGTGATGTCGGAAAATCTCATACGAGAAGTATGTTCGACATTTCGTTCCTCATGCTTTGCTCGATAGTGCAGACTTATGGTTCCAAAGTAAGTGCAAACTTTTATTCAATTTCAGATTTATTCACTAATTTTTGATGAACATAATTTAATTGAGCATTTATTCCTGTGTATTTTTAATTTAGTTCTTTATAAATATTTTGAATAGATTTTTTCAAATATCCAGTTTTTAGTGTATTTGCCATATGGCACATACACTATTGGCGTCGGTCGGATGGCGGGACCTAGGGGTCGGACCAAAATTTCTCGACGTTTCATAGCCTCCTGAACAGTTTGGCACCATTTTTGGAAATGTTTATATATATGTGTGTGTGTGTGTGTGTTCGCGGTATAACTCTCGAAAGACTTAATTGATTTGAACTAAATTTGGTAGACACGTTGGAATCCATCACCGCACGGAACCTATTTAAAATGGGCCCAATCGGACTATTTTAAGGGTAGTTTTTAGGGGCTGAAAAAAGTTTTTGGGCCCAAAAATACCGAAAAAAATCTCAGAATTGTTTCAAAATTGGAATTTAACCCTTTAGTAGAGATTAAAATGTGTTGCTAAAATTTTAACAAAATCGGCACAACAGGACCGGACTTACAAATTTTATGAAAACACTGGTTTACGGATAGTGATTTATTTGCTGATGGGTGTATTTAATTTGGTACGGAGGTTGCATTGATAATACTATTGAAATTAGGAAAAAAAATATTATTTTAAGGGATGTATTAAGGGGTTAAATTTTTCATTTTGTCTAAAAACAAACTTAAGTTCACATAATAAAGCCACAAGGCCTGTATTAGCAAATACACTATATTGTCGGCAGGGTTTTGGCACTGCGACCCGAGTTTTTTCTACTTAAGATTTTACTCAAATGACAAATACTCAGTTTTTTCAATATTATTATTTTTTAAATAACGTTTTAGGTAGTACTAGAAGAAAATGGCGACTCATTTTTTGAACAGTGGGTCAAATCATGTATGGTTGAAAAAGATGCTCCGAAATCGCCGGATCAAATGTTGAAATTGTGCGATCAATCGAAAATTGATATTTTATTGCAACAATTTAGTAGTCAAGATAGCGGCGATTTTAAAAATGGGTGAGTGTAATTACAGTAAGGGTTGCTAAATATAATAATCCCAGAATCACCAAGTCTTAAAGCAGCTTCTTCAGGATCACAGAACAGAGGTAGCTATAGAAGGAGCATATCACAGCTTGTAGGTATGTACAACTGAAGCCTCGAGACGTACAGGGAACAGTAAGTCACATTGAGGTTACATGATTTCAACTCCATTTTGAACACTTTGATATTTCATAAGCGCTTTGGAACCTGTATTGTAACATCCAGACACACAACACACCATTTTTTTCAATAAAACACAAATTTATCAAATAAAGAGTAATTTACACTGCGGAATACAAGCAATAAATGATCGTAATGTACCTAACAGCTCGTTCTTTAGTGTGTAGTTGTGGCTTCACAAGCGACGTGATGTGCTGTTTCTACAGATTGTATCAAATTAAAGCTGTGCATAGGGCGTTCTGTGTGTAAGATAGAGATCGATATAAAGCAATAAGCAAGAACGAGATAAATGATCGCTAATAGGAAGTTTCTGTAGTTACTGACTACTGAAATAAGAAATTATTGATAAAATCACAAAACAAAGATGACGCTATCAGGTTGTATGGGTATTATTTATTTACAGTAACTACAGAAACTTCCTATTTGCGATCATTTATCTCGTTCTTATTTACTGCTTTATATATCGATCTCTGTCTTACACACAGAACTCCCTATGCACAGCTTTAATTTGATACAATCTGTACAGTCATCTCTATTCTGAGCTCAGGATGTGAAATTCATTTTTTCTTTCCTTGTAGTCAAATAAAATGGCACGAAGTATGCATGAATATAAGCGGAGTAATAATGGAAGTATTATTCGCTTGGGAACACGAATCAATCACAGCGAACGATGTGAAACGTATTTTAGACACAATGCGTTCGAGAGCTTGTTCTTTGGGCGTATGCGCAAGCGCTTGGTTATGTGCGCATGTCAGACTTGCGCAACACGACGCCATTTTGAAACCTATGAATATGATACAACATTTCCTCACCCCATTGAGCGAGGAACAAGAAAACTTTAAAGATAGGTTAGTTTATTTTTTTTTTTTTTAGTTTTAGAAATATGTTTTCAAAGCTATCGACATATGGATGTGTGTGTCTACAGTCAATGCGACTAGAAGTTTCACTTCTATAGTGTGCAGTGTAAACTACACATCCATTTTTTATTAATGTGTTTTTTTTTTAATTTTTAGGCATAGCCTGATGTCACAAATAATACGTAGAATGCAATATGGAATTAATCCGCCATGCTTGCCAAAAAACAAAAGCATGACTTTAAGTATGAATGTTGTTTCAACGGTGCCAATCAGCGAACAGTTGCAAACTATTTGGACAAATATACAAAGTAAAGGTTGGGTTAATATTGATTCTACGTACGCGCTGGAAAGTTTATTAAATACCGGTGGACCGAAATGGTTCGTCGGTACGATCGTCAAGGTAAGTTTATAATTAACTTAGTTTGTTGTTTTTGTCAACACGTGAATAATGTGTGTGTGTGTGTTTTTAAAGACCACCAACAGCTAAGGTTATTTGGGCCTAGCACCAATTCATATTTTCAGTTCATTATTTTTTTTTTTTTGTAATAATAAATTGAAAATTCAATTGACACTTTTACCAGCTCTCGGGCTAGAACCCGGGAACTGGGAACTTGTAATAGAGGAACCATAGTAACGCCATGTAAACAACAGCATTGCTACACTCTCGGCTATTCTCAAGCCCAACACGTGAATTAGTTAGCCAGTAAAACATTTGACTTGCCAATGTTACATTTTCTCCTCAAATGTTTCCCCACTCCTAAGACGCGCATGCCCATAAATGCGAAAAGGGAGCATAAGTTTTGAGGGGAACTTCACGGCTGCAATTTGTGTATTAAACTATTTTTGCTTGTTTTTTTTAGGAAATATTAAAATTAAAATACATTAAAGATCTGGACAAAGCTGTCGACATTGCTTTTGCAGTATTTCATTTAGATATTGAAAAATGTACTGTTGCACTAATACTCCAAGTGTTACCTATTTATCTCTACAACAATATTCAGTAAGTACTGCAAAGTTAAATCGGTCTAGAACGTGTTGCAACGATATTTTTCTTTATTTTGTTACGTTGTCATTGGCAGTTGTTTAATAAAATCCGAGGACTATTGATTAACGTAGCCAAACAATTGATAAACAGCATTGACAGAAAAAATTAACCTCGCATACAGGTCACAAAACATGTCGCTGAAAAGAAGGAGGTAGGCAGTGGTAGCTCGTCCTTTTTTATTCAGACTTGTACTTATAACATTAACAGAGATTGGCAGTCACTTTGTTTCATTTAACTCACACAATTGAAGAGATTGGTAGCATATTCCTTGCGCAGTCAATTTTGTATGTCGGTGATAAACAAATAATAACATAACCTTAAAATAATCTTGTAGCCAGAAATCAGTGTTGAATTAACAAACTAAAAAGAGAGAGAGAGACAAATATTTAAACAAAAACTATCTGCCGTTCATTTGAAAGAAATTTTTCGACAGGATGTTTAATGTCGTCAATAACACGTTCTAGTTATGTAAAGACATCATTATAGTTGGAGCGGTTTGTGCCGACTCGGCAGTCAAGGCGATTGCCGACTTGACTATGACACACACAGCGATGTCAACTCGGCAGTCAGATGTTTCTTGTGGATAACGATGTGTCGAGACGGCTGAGAGTCGGTAGGCAATTCTCGCCGCGGTGTGTGTTTTGCATAATTGAAAAACATTAACATACGTGCCGATTCGGCAACCGCCTCGGCACAAACCGCTGTGTGTGTCATCGCTCTTAGTACTAAACAGTTTTTTAACACAATTTTATATCTTTAGATCTGAAAATTTGATAGAACCTCAAAGTTCAACGCTGGCGAAATTGTGCGTTTATTGCATCGTAGCTACAATCGAATACAATAATTATTGTCCTTCTAGTACTTCGAAAAAACGAAGCAGACAAGTTGAAAAAGAGGTAAAAGTCTTTTATATTTTTAAATAATAGGTTAGATAGATATTGTAAACTTTAGACAGCTTTATGTAGGTTATGTTGGAGTTAACAGGTATAGAGGAGCTATACCGTATACGTCAACTGCTTAAAGTTGAAGTCAGGTCTGACGCCACAGGGGATAACAAACATAGCGGCCAAACACGGGATGGATCGGGGATATTATTCTCTTCTTCTTCTTACATATAAAATGAAAACTGAATAAATATGGCAACTGGCTTCCTTTTTAAATGCTTGTTGTGCCTCTATTACCTTTTAACGCAGTGGTAGTGACAAACCATCTGAGTTTATATACATATGTGTTAGGTTAGGTTGGGCGTGGAAGTGTCAAAACAGTAGATATAATGCGCAAGCATCAACTATCATTCTCTGCGTCATCAAGGCGGTTTAAGTGAAGCTGTTTAAATTATACATGAAGGCTTGCATTATTTGTTTATGAATAGCTAAGGAATAATGCACACTGTTCAAAATTATCAATATCTGCCGTGTAGAACGACGTCATTATTAGGGATGCACGATACATCGATCCTATCGATATATCGGAAGAGCCTATTCAATATTAATATTGATATTTTAAAATTCAATATATTGCGTATATCGATATGTAAACACTGATTATCGAAACCCATTAATTTAAGTTAAAAGATATACAGGAACACAGCAGTTTGTTTAGCGTTTAATATTCTAACGAAGCTTTTTGATTTATAATAGAGGATTTTTTGATTTCTTTTCACTTGTAATTTTGATAGTGAGAATTTAAAATAAATATTTTTATAATTAGTTTTTTTTTTATTTGATTTCTAACGCTATTAATCAAAACCAATATCTGGACGACCGAGCTTTGCTCGGATGAGTTCAAAAAAAATAGTACTTAAAGTTCCCATTTCATCAAAATCGTTAGTCGTTTTTAAGAAAAAAAATTACATATCAATAAGTAGATAAAGATTGACTGTCAGAGTAATTTGACATAAATAATGAAAATAGTTTGTTTTTTCCAAAGCCTACTCACCATACGACACTGTTTTATAACGTTAAAAAAAACTGTTTTTTAAAATGATAAAATCGATAAGAAAACGAATTTTTACAGGGATGAGACCTAGCTAGATCGATTTTTTGCCCCCCAAAACCCCTTTTCGGTAAATTTGATCAAAATCGTTAGAAAGTGCATCCCTATTCATTATAATGCCATATTAGTATCTAGCAAATAGAAAACTTATAAAATTTTTATTTTTTAAGGATTGCGATTCACCAGCAAGCAAATTGCTTCGTTTGAACGATAATACTCAAGAAACGATTTCAAATATATTCGGCTCTTCGAGTAAAAACAGTACGAATTTGCAACCGATTTCAACTTCGAAATCAACACTTATATTACGGGATCCATTAAATTCAGCTTTACAAGAATTGTTTCAAACATTCGTAAGTCTCGTATCGAAAGATGGCTACATTTGTACGGAAACATATTTTATTTTCGAGTTTTTGAAATGTTGCGTTCTGTACGGACGAGATTTAGCCAGTGTTATTTTACAGAGCATGCCAAACAGTTTAGTTCCGAATCTGTTGAAATGTTTACCTGATTTATTTACAAGTGAGTTATTGTTACGGTTGTACGATATTTCGAACAACACAGGGACTTCGTCGAGTCGAAGTTGTCTTGCTAGAGATTTATGTATGTTAAGAAATATTTTGCTTAGACACCCAAAGTGAGCTGGGATCACAAAATTTTTGTGTAATTAAAATTTTTTTATGTATTTTTTCAAGGAAAATAAAACGTGAATTACAAATTAATTTTTTTGATAACCTTGATACTGTAGAATCTCGATTATCTGGCCTCTGATCAACCTTCTCATCAGGTTAACTGACAGAAATATTTTCCATAGACACAAAAGGAATTGAGGTAGGTACTTATACAAGGTGATTCTGTAATGAGTACCATAAATGATACAGGATGTACCTACTGTCAAAATAATACTAAAACCAAGAATAACTTTTTTTCCAAAAGTGCTTCCCTAACAAGATACAGGGTGTTAAAGGGTCGATTTGGAGAACACTTATTTGATCGTATCTTTTAACTGGGTTGAACAATTTAATTCATTTTTGGTAGACATCTGCTACATAATAAGGACCGTAAACGGACAAAATTTTGTTGCATTTGAACAACCCACTGGCGTAGAATTGGGGGTCATGTTCAAGGGAGGACACTTTGAAAACTTACTTTAATTTTATTTTTACTAATTTTTATTTTTTTGTTAATTAAACTTTATTACCTAGATGTATTCGACTTTAAGTATTTTATTTGTTTGTTAATAAAACTTTTTCTGTGATAACTTTGCAGCCTGGTATTTCACATAGTGACACGCAAGTCAGAATATCTCGGAAACGGACGCTTCTGGGCAAATGAAACAAGTGTACATTTTTTGTTGTATTTGAACCAATAATACTAAAAAAACAAAGAAAAATGGAAAAAACCCAACAGCAACTTTTTTGGGGGGAAAAAGTGTCACATGACCCCCAATTCTACGCCACTGGGTTGTTCAAATGCAACAAAATTTTGTCCGTTTACGGTCCTTATTATGTAGTAGATGTCTACCAAAAATGAATTAAATTGTTCAACCCAGTTAAAAGATACGATCAAATAAGTGTTCTCCAAATCGACCCTTTAACACCCTGTATCTTGTTAGGGAAGCACTTTTGGAAAAAAAGTTATTCTTGGTTTTCGTATTATTTTGACAGTAGGTACATCCTGTATCATTTATGGTACTCATTACAGAATCACCTTGTATATATATTTTTTTTGTGTATGTAAAAATATTTTTAATTCAACTTTTATTACGTTCTGACCAACGCCTCAATCTCATAGGACATAGGTGATGGATAACCGAGGTTCTATTGTATTCGTCTTTTATATAAAATGATTCCATTTCAAAGGCAAACTATTATATAAAATACTTTTTTGAGTTTAGTTCATTTACAGATGTCAAACGTATAAGATATTAAATAGTAGGTACCTATTTGGTTTTTTAAAGTGGTGTTTTCCAGGATAACGAATTAAAAAGGTAAGTCAAAATAATTTAGTGATGACTTTTTATGGAGAAATAGTTATTATTGCTTTTATTTAATTGTTAACATCGAATTGAACGTGATGCTAAAATAATATGTCACAATAATTATGTAATACAATATAGGTATTATACAGGGTGTATCACAGGAAACCGAACATAGGGAAAAGTACACAGTACAAATTAGTTAAGATCAGAGATTGCTTTGCCCTCTATTCAGAGGTCGTTACCATGGTTACCATGGTGTACGTATACAGTAACAAATGCATTTTGCTGTTCATTTGACAACATTTGGCAAAATCTGGATGAACTTAAAGACAAAGTCGTCGAAGTATGTTTCAATATGACTCCTGTAATGTTAGATAAAGTGAGACAAAGTTTTTGTAACCGATTAAGCCACTGCTTAATTCAAAATGGAGGTTTATTTGAACATTTGCTTTAATTTTTTATTTTAACTGTTTGTTTTGTTTAATTATTAGTTAAAAAAATATTTTCTTAATAAAAAATTGTTTCATTAATAAAAATAAATTCATTTAATATTGAAGAATTTATTTTAACTGGTTTTTCTAATTATTCATTATTAGCTATTATTGTTATTAAATAATGGTTAGTCAGCGTTACCATGGTACCCATTCTCATATGTGGCCAAAGTAATCGTTGATCCTAACTAATTTGCACAATGGAGTTTTCCCTATGTTCGGTTTTCTGTGATACACCCTGTATAGTGCCCAATAGTTTGTTTATTTATTGTTTTCTTTGTCCAAAATTCATAAGTAATGTGAAATAGCTGTAAATTCCTTGGAATACCTGAAAAATATTCAAATACAAACAAACTAGGTTGCAATTTTATGAAACCACTGTTCAAGTGAAACTTTATTGCCATAACCCTAAACGCTTGTAATCCGAAAGTATAGAATTTTCTCTATGTAGTTTTGATAATGTAATTTGAACCCTGATCAGTATGGAGACGAACGTAAGAATCCAGATTCTATCGTGGGTGGTCAATGGGTATTTGATGTGCTGCTCGACTAAATATTCGTACTATATTAGTAATGTAGACGTACAATATACAGTCGAACTTCGATAACTTGAACCATGACTTGCCACAAAAAAAATTCGAGTTATCAAGCCTTCGACTTATCAATTAATATTAATTTTCACTCTTGACGCTATTGCCAACCAATTTTGTTCGAGTTACCAAGAATTCGAGTTATCAAAGTTCGACTGTAGTTATGAACATAACGTCGCTGCTTTTCGATACGTACTGGTCTGGTCAATCGCTTTGATTGGACGTGACGTGACGCTCGACATGCGTAACCGAACGAAAAAAAACGAAACTAATAAAGTTTCACTTTAAAAATACGATTATTTATACGATATATTGGTTCATTATTTTTATATCTTTGAATTATGATATTTTGTTTAGAATTTATAAAACTGTACACATATTATACTGTGGGCAAATTAGAGGGGTTTAATAAATTAGAATTACTTACTGCTGTAGTCATTTCAAAAGACATTACATAAACGAGCGATCTAATATGTAAAGGTTTGTTTGCACGTAATAAAACAATTCCCAAATCTTTCTGAATTTCAACTGGAAAATTGTACCAATCCATTTGATATAAGACACCACCCACGTTTAAGCTCTGTCAAAAAATAATCAGTTTTGAAGTTTGCATAAAGGACAGTGCGGTCTCTGGATCAGACTGTCGTGGGTTCGAATCCCGCCTCCACTCATGGATGTTTTGTGATTGCATTTAGTTTTAAGTGAGTTATGTTATTTAATGTAATCAAGACGCTAATGACATAAGTTGTCGACGCGTCTATAATTTACAATAAATAAATAAAATTGAAATTTGATTTTTGTGTACAGAATATTCCGCGACGTTACTTCATAATTTCTACAGCCACTGTAATAATTTCGGAATCTAATTTCTGATATTTGACTTAAAAACATCAGGTACAACGCAAGACCGTAGCTAGAGGGACAAAGTTCTACCTTAAAAATGGACAACATAGTAATATCACGCCTTTTGTAAATTTGCGCGTGCGCCCTACTTCAAATTTCTGATGCTCTATATAAATATAAGAGATTAATGGGAACTTGGACCGTGTTATGTTTTAAGAGCCTGAAGAAGTCTAAAATATAGACGAAACGTTGCGAATTAAAACTTTAACTGAGTTTCAATCAACCCACGGTCCAAGTTCCCATTAATCTCTTATATATAGTTACGATGGACATGACAACTAATTACATGAGCTCTATATAAAATTTGGTTTAGGCTACGTCCCTAGAACAACAAAGTCCAAAAAGTTCCAAACTTCATTTTTTACAGAACAACAGCTCTCAAGCTTTATAACAAATCTATTTGGTGAAATGGCGTTTTTAAATCAAAATAAGATTTTGAGGTTATGATGTAAAGTCGTGGGACATTTTGTATATTTATATAGAATGATTCAAAAGATACTGTTTAAGTTTTAAAACTGTTTTTTTGTATTTTTTTTTAAATCTTTCTTGAGTAATATTTATGGCGGATGCGTTAAAAAAAAGAAAGTTTATGTTTTATAAAGAAATGAAAGATAGCTCTACCAACCTGATTGATTATTATTTGTGCAAAATAGCAATAGAGTAAAAATGCTAATGTACAATATAGCATTGCAATCAAAACTGCTATTTTATCTGCAAGTGCTTCTCCAGTTAGCTAAAAACATTTTCAAAATGAAAAAAAATGTTAATATCTATTTATTGTAATGTACCTACAAGTTACAACTCTGCTCGCGTTTATTTCGGGTCACTGTCGCTCAGTTGTTTTTGACAATATGAGCTAAATTATAGGAATTTATTTTAAAATCACATTCATTTCAATTTTATTGATATAGATAAATTATAAGTAGTGATGGGATAATTTGAATTAAAAATAATCGATAACATCCGATTATTGAAATATTTCGAATTATATATAACTTGAAGTGATGGGCGTTTACGAGATGTTTTTACAATCGAAACAATTGTAATCGTTCATAATAACAATCGAAACCACAATCGACTCGGAGTTTGATTTTACAATCGAAATGTTCGATTGTTCAAGTCGACTATTTGCCACATAGGTTATAGCAATAGTAGCGAATGAGAATACATATAATCGCGATTCAAGGTTATATGCTAGTCGACTGACGTTCACGCAACTCGTTGATTGTTCACTGTTCAGTCGGTACTCTCTACTGTGATCTCTTCACTATCTGACTATGTTCGGGTTCAGATAATGCGTTCCCGTTGAAACCGACAATGTATGCGACTTTACGGGCAGAATCGACGTTCACAAGAGTAAAGACAAATATACTGACCAGTGTTAATCTGAATAACAGCGTACTTAAAATTATAGTCACGAGAAGGTTGCTACCGGTCATAACGATGTCACAAAATTTTTGTACTTGGTTCGCAAACCTGTTAAATTTCTCAAAATGTGAAACAAATTTTTTTGTGCCATACTCACTATAAAATTGTTGCTTTACATGCATGTAAATTGTAAAGTGATTTTTGACAGGCCGGTGTGCGGGAATGTATCTTTCCCACACTAGTGTGGGAAAGCAAATCATTTCCATAGTGATTTATGTTCATTCGCCCTGATTCGGCCGCTATTATCTACTGACAGCTACTCCCGGCCTACTATAGAAGTGAAGTTGGCGACACAAAATAAACTGTAAATTTTTTTAAAATATGAAGTGAAAAGCAGCTATTTTATAGTGGGTATGGCAAAAAATACCATATATATCTCGTGCGTAATGATGACTCGTAGTCGTGTGACTGTTAAAACTCACTAGCGCTCGTTTTAACATATTGTCACTACTCGTCAGTAATATACCTCATTACGCAGCTATAGTCGGGCCGCTTAACAGATGGAGCAATGAAAACGCATGATCACCGCGTGCAAAGTACCTGATTGGTTGCTTGAACGTTCGGGAACGAAACTATATGCGAAAGCCACGCCTGCGGCGCAAGCTATTAACGTGCTTTTCACGTGATCACTCCATCTGCTAAGCGGCCCGACTATAGATATACAATTTACTATTATGTATCACTGTCAGGACCGGCGTTAGGGGGGGTTAAACGGGGCACAGGTACCCCGGGTCCTTGAAGGGGGCCCGCCGGCATGGGGCATACCTATTATATGTGACTACCCTGTTTAAAACTGCGAGCATTAAAACATTTTCTCAACAAAAAAGGCGTTGTTTGATTTTTTACATAAAAATTTTCTGACTGTCCAAAAAAAACAACAAATTTTGGAAAAAAATTTTTTTTGAGGACACGGGCCTGAGAACGCTTACCCGGGGTCCGAAAATCCTAGTGCCGGTCCTGATCACTATCACCCTACAATAGGACCGCCCTATTAAAATTACTATCATAATATACTTTATAACGCATTGATGATGTTCTAGTCCCTTCCTGAATTTGTTTTTTACGTCCGATGGGTCATCGTGTATGCTTTTAAAAATTTCTTGGACAATTTCAAGTTGACCAATGATATGTTGAAGCAAACCTTCAAAAAATAAAATATTGAAATATTTCTTTAGAAAATGTCAAGGTTATTAGAGTACAGGTTGCCTCATTCCATCTGACCAATCAGCGTAAGCGCGGGAATGACGTCAGCTAGAATTTAGTTTAAATCAAGTACAAAAATTGTTGAAGATTATGCTTATTTATATTAGGTGCTTCGTGCAGATTTTTTCTTAAAATTTGGCAGAAGACATTAAATTGAAGAATAGATGTTAAAAAATAGGATAATTTTTATTTTTATTACAAAATTTAGGTTTTAATATCTATAATATAAACAAACAAAAAATTAAATAATGCTCAAGAAATGGCAGATCTTGTTAATTACCTATTTTTTAAATTTAAGAAACGAATAAAATTAACTAACAAATTGATAAATTAATTATTTTATCTTTTATATTCACAAAATATTAAAAATAACCACAAAACACCATAACACTTAGCAGCTATCGCAAAATTGACAATTTATCATATTTTTTTCACTAACAGAAGAATCATGTTTCTATTAGGTATTGAAAAAACATATCACACTACCATGGTTACTGTGATTTTTATTTCCAAAAATTAGCAGCGTCCATCGTCTGATCTTTTCTATTGAAGTGAGCAAGCATGGTATATTCTGAGTGACGTCATCCCTCCCACTACTATCTATCGGAATGAGGCAACCTATACTCTACTAACCTTGAGAAAATGTGATATTTTGATATCTGAGCAACGATAGAATTAATTTGGGATCCGTGTTTTATTTTAATTATTATTTTTCTATAGAATTATCGCTAGGCACTTAGTAGAACATGATTGAATAAAAATTAATAAACAAACACTTGAAAAATTCTACACATTTATTCATCTCAATAAATCTGAATAAATGTGTTGAATTTTTCAAGTGTTTGTTTATTAATTTTTATTATTTTTCATTTGAATAAATTTATGAAAAAAAAGACGATATCATTGCTTATCCGACCGAAGCTTCGGGTTTAGCTAAAAATTAAACCTTCGACCAAAATCAGACCGTAGGTAAGAAAAAACCGAAATTCACCCTCGGTTAAAAAAACTGGTCTTTGATCGGACTCTACTTTCTTCATAAAGGAGAATCTTGTAGATATTTTTCAAATCGGGTGGACCTGGATACTAAAATCATTGTTTTACCTACCTGTTATAAACATCATACAAGGTATAATAGAATACATGATGGTTACATTGGTACACTCTTCAAATACAATTGCTATTAAATAATATCGAACATCTGAGATATCGAAAGGAATGTAACAGCGCCATATCAAAACCCAACTTCCAGTCATGAGATAACTTAAAATAATCAATAATACATAAAAAATCGTAACTTTGTAATTGTAGATGGATTGTAGATTATAGACGCTTGACAATTATTGAAGTCATCAGCGATTTGTAATCCACGCAAGGTTAGTAATAATAACCTTGTAATCCACGTATCTTTTTTACCTGGATTGCGCGCGCATACCGTGTTCACAGATGATTCGGTAACTAGGCAAGATAAAACGGCTCTAACGATTTGGATGTGAAAAGGGGTTTTGGGAGGCAAAAAATCGATCTAGTTAGGTGTCGCCCAAGAACAAATTCGATTTCTTATAGATTTTATATTAATTTTAAAAATCAATTTTTGACGTTTCAAAATAGTGTACCTAATATTGTAAGCAGGCTTTAGATACTTATGTATAGATTTTATGATATGATGAGATCCATGGATTTTATTAATAATAATTATTTATTAATTGTGATAAAAGCAAAAATGTAAATGTATGAAGTTATCCTCGACCGTGCGCTTATGTAGGTGAGACACATATGCTTTTTTTAACTAGAATTTTTTTTAAATGCAATAGACTTTAGTTGTTGAGCGTCTATAATTAACAATCATGTTCATGTTCTATAATTTGACCATTTGATCATACATTGCCAGATTATACATAAATAACCATTTGATTTTGTAAGGTAATTTTTATCATGGAGGAGAATGTTTAATTACTAATCTAATTGAGTTTTTCTTTCATGTCCATTATCTTACGTAATATTTTTGTTTTCTAATTATTGACAAGTACCTACTATAAAGTCTTGGCCCCAAAAATTGTGTTTTGAAATTGCACATCTGTTCTCGACTATGTGTATTCTGACAACGTCAACTGTTTACCTTATAATTGGTTGAAGCGTGTACAAAATCTGTGAACCATGAGCGATATTTGCATAAAAGTGCACAAGTTTGACATTTTTAATTTCATTTTTTATTGTAATCGGATGATTGTGGTCGAATTCCGTTCGAACGTATTCGATCAGTTCGATAATTTTGTGCCTCTGAAGCCCGATACAGGATGTAACAAAAAAACCACCGATAGTACCAAACATTCCCGTTAGGATGTCCATCACAATTTCGATTGTCGGTGCATTGGTATATATTTCCATCGAGGCCGATAATATATACGTAGTTTGTAGAGTTAGTGCCACGATAAGTTTTGCTGTAGAGAATTTACTACGAAACCAAAAGCCTATAATACTTATCAAGCGAATATTTTCCTCCATTAGTTTGTTTTCAGTTGGGGTTTCCATTTTTTTAAGTTACCGTGTTACGGACGTAATTCTTACGTTCACCTCGAATGAGTTGTAGATAGTTATCGTAGATAATAGACGTCCGACGGACTTGTAATTTGTTATTTTATTAAAAACAAAAATTCGTAGGCTAAAAGCGTGTAGCGTTGTAAATATTTTTTGGATTATTAAAAATCAATTTGAAAAATATTAAATATATGAAAAAAAGATTGTTTGATGATAGATAAAAAATGCTGTATACTGTCAGTAATTCTATTTGAACAAACTGAGATTTTTTCAGCAGAACGTTATTGGTTTTATTACTGTAACGATTGAATTAATTACATTTTTCATTGTCTTAAAATAGTAATTATTGTCAATTAAAGAAACCATTAGTTTAATTTCTATTTTAAGTTTACTCTGAACAATATTTGTTTCAGTTTCTTGTCAATTTCTTGCAGAAGGTCTTTTTAAGTGAAACTTTATTAGCCTCGTTTCTTTTCGTGAGAAAGAGATTCTTAAAATAAGTATTTACTGTTAATTGGAAACATTTAAGGTTAATTTCTAATCTGTGTCGTCAATCAAATCAATATAAGTTTTAATTAGAATTGTTTAAAGTTATAATGGGGCAATTTGGAAACAATAATTACTCTTAATATTCTCGTTAATTACCTCTAATCATAGTCGTTATTAGACCATTGGGGTAAGTAGGATTTGAAGCTTAGAGCAGCGTCGTAGTTAGGATCATCAGCGCCCCTGGCAAGATTCTGATTTCGCGCTCTTTGCTTGAAAATAATCACATTCGCATCGCTGATTTCGCCCTCCTCCGGAGTTAATTGCGCCCCTAGCGCCAGGCCCGGATTTCTACCTAGGCCAACAAGGCACCGGCGTAGGGGCCCAGCCGCCGAGGGGACCCCCGGCCAGAGCGGAAATGGAAATTAAAAAAAAGCCCAAAAATTTTGTAAGATAACCCAATTGGCGACTTTTTTTGCTAAATTTCCATCCAATTCCCTTCCCTTTTTTGGGCTTGGGGGGCCCAACTGTCAAGTGCCTAGGGGCCCTGGGTCTTTAAGTCCGTGCCTGCCTGGCCTTAGCTACGACGCTGGCTGGGAGGGCGCCTACCAATCTGTCTGATCAGTTTTTGTTGAAAAAACTTTCAATTTTTTTATTATTCCTTATTTTTAAGGGGGCCAAAGGGTATTTTAAGGTGGACCCCCTTTAGTTACGCCTATGTATTAGACTAGAATCTAATGGGATATATTTAACTTCCCACTGGAAGTTATTGTAATGGGTCCGAAAATCGAAATCAAAAAGGAAAAAAATTTTTTATATTTCAAGGTCACTACACTATTTTTACACTACTTTTAGAAAGATGTCTGTGTGTGTGTGTGTGTGTACGTACGTACGTACGTACGTACGTACGTACGTATGTGTCCATTTCTTTCTAAGACGAAATCTCGAGAACGAAAAATGATATCGACTACGTTGGGGTGCCAATCGACGCGTATTAACGTAAATATGATCTGAAAGGAATTTTTTTAAAATCGGTTCAGCCGTTCTTTTTTCTTAACCAAATAACCTCCAAAAAAGTAGATTTTACACAATATCTCGCGAATAAAAAATTATATCGACTTCGTAAGGGTGTCAATCGAGGCGTGTTAACGTCATTTTGATCCGACATAAATTTTATAAAAATCGGTTCAGCCGTTTTATTTTTTTTTTTTTAATTATTGATGTTTTAATGATTACTTTTCTGTGTAATATCTAATTTAATTATTATTATTAAATATTTTTCAAACTGGGAAGTTCGTCGTGTGGACCTCAAGGGTCGCACTTTAGTTCTAATAAACGACCCACCTCACGGCTTGTTTAGTTTGTGATGAGAGAGAAAGATACCGTAGGTTATAGACGCTCGACAACTTATCAAAGTTAATGCTTTTACAAATATGTAATTAAATACAGTCGAACTTCAATAACTCGAATTTTTGATAACTCAAACAAAATTGGTTGACAGTAGCGTCAAGAGTGAAAATTAATATGTTATCATCAAATAGTTTTTACCGGTTTTATTCTGACAAGAATTGCAATATTCAGTAGCTACCGATTCCACACGTGTTTCGCTTAAGCGCCGGTCGCCGGATGCCCCAAACCAAGCCCCTCCATTTCCGCCTGGAGACCATTCACAATGTGCCGCGTTGTTACAATTAGTTCTCGCCAGTGCCGCCAGGCTAATACATACACCTTGTTGTTATTGTCTATGGTTGTGGTAAATGGTAATTGCCTATGGTTATACGCAAGTGAACCTAAATCGGTAGTACAATAGTCATCAGCCGAACTGGAGCGCCACTGCTCTTGATGCGTGTAACAAATATTTGATAACTCGAAGTCTTGATAACTCGATTTTTTTGTGGCAAGTCATAGTTTGAGTTATCAAAGTTCGACTGTATTGGGTTTTGACATTTTAAAAAATAAATAAAAGCCATTCATTTTTCGGAACATATTTTATATATTTTATTTGACATCTATAAATTGACAACATTTACATTAAAATTTTTTTAGCAAGCAATCAACATTATATTCGTCAACAACAAAAAAATAAAATTTTCACGCATTTTTTGTTGCTTTCCATATTTTTTAACAATCGATTTCATAAATTAACATAAATAAATTACAAAATATTTATGATTTCTCGATGATGACTCTGTAAAAATTATTTAATCATATAATATACACATTGACAGGATCTTGAACTCAAGAGATGATGGGACGGTGCGCGGCGGGTGGGGGGGGGGCGACCCACCGTGGACGCCGGCAAGTCATTTGTGCGCAGGTATGACGCTGGTATCTCTCTCTAAATAATACAAGTCTACCCCGTACCACAGACCGCACGTAGTCTAAAGTGAAGTGTTGTTATTTCTATCACCAGAGGCGCTTACACCATGATGTTCGCCTAACTATATAGGTATATATTTTTAATGATCAAATTTAATTTTTCTGTTTTCAATATCCTGAATGTGTTTTTAATAATGTTTAAACTAATAAAAAATAATTGTGACTTACAAAAACTAAATTAAATGTTGGGTACTAAAAAATAAAACAAAAAATAGAATATAATATAAAAGTTATTTAATTGGACGCATATTATATATTGTGTATTTTGTTGTTTAATATGTACTCTGAGGACAGAAACAGTTGATCGATACATGACTTGTCTTTAGTACATCAAGAAAGATTACATAACGGCAATCTTTTCTGTCGACAGGCTATAAACACATTCCCCCCATACATTTCGTACTTTTTCATCCGTTCAAATCGACGCGATTCGGACCATCATCGCGGAACGTTTTTCCCACACACTGCTCAGTTCATTTGATCGTCAGTTTTATTATGGGATGAGTATATTTGTTAGCAGTGGCAGCTGCTGTTTTCAGTAAAAAAAGAGACGTAAACGTTTAGGTACTACGCACCATAAACTGGATAAATCCAGTCTGCTACTGACAAGAAACCGCCGACTTGAATCGGAACTGACGAACCGGGGGTTCAAATATCAAGATCAACAATACGTTACCATACATCGGTAGTATTGGATAGCGAGTTGGATCGCGGCGAGTTGAACGGATGACAAAGAACGAAGGGGCGTTTTACACATTCTTAAAACTGTTATGATCTTTTTAACCACAAAAATAGGTCCTTGGTTTTTTTTTGTAATGACATTTTTTCCAGAAAATTCGCACATTTGTTATGTCAAGTTTTAAAAATTATTGGATGCAGGCTAAAGCCAGGGCCAAAAAATAAAGTTTTAAAAAAGCACTGATTTTGTTATTTTCCGTAATCACGAAGGAATATAATTAGTTAATAAAGTAGTTGCACAAAAAATATCAGTCATTCGTTATTATTCGAGATGAAATGATTTCAGGCAATAAAAATTACTGAAAATATTATACAGTAATCCTTTCCTATAACGCGATCTGTTCCAATATAGCGCGATTTACAATTTTTACTTTACAAAAATAGGTATAACAAATCTTTGGCTTTGTTTTATCCATTAATACCATACGAGTTCTTAAAACGCGTCGCAGCGCTGTTTTCGGGAATTTACTGTACTTCCGACAATTTACACCATATAACGCGATTTATTTAGTGTTTTTTTTGAGCTTTGCTCATATAAAACTCGTTCCAGCGCTCCTTTCGGGGATTTACCGCACAATCAAGCAGTCGTCCTCCATCTTACCACAGAAAAGAAGCCGCCATGTTGTTAATAATGACATTAATGTAAGATATTATTTTCAAATGCGTAAAATGTTAGTTCATTTATATTTTATTGATGAAATCTATGTTTAGGTAATTATTTCATCATTACATGACGTTTTAAATAATTAACTGTATGTGAACATCAACATCTTGGAACCTAACCTCTAAAGTCTGAATGAATTATTCAATAGCGCAGCGCTCATTTCGCGGAACTAATGGAACCAGTTTACAGCGCCAGGCGGAGGATTACTGTACTGTATATTTGTTTATTGTTAGGTTATGTTGCGGACAATTGAATATTATGTTTTGTGCTAGTTTTTAGTTTGTTTAAAGATTACAGTTATTTTGCGATAAAGATACAATTGGGCGGAGACTCCAAACTAACTAGTTCACAAATACTTCGAATGGATATTGTGTGGAAATCTACATTGTTTTTAAATATATTATTTGCGAATTAATTTTTATTGCCTGTATAAAAGCATGGATTAGTTTGTTAAGATAATTTAATAATATGAAGAATTGGCATTTAAAATATTAATATAAGTTTCCTCGATATAATATGGACAAGATACCTAGATTAATAAAAATTTGTCAAATTTCGAAAAACAAATATTTTTGTTAAATTTAAGTGACATCATTAAGATTCAGTGAGCTTACCTAATGCATGACGAACACCGACTCTGATTCTATAAAACAAAAAACAATTCAAAGCCCTTACACTTCATCGGATTGATTTCATATAAAACAGTAAAGAATGCCGAACAAAGGTTTTCATTAATTTTTGTTTTCTAGAAGTTTCAATTGTTTTGTCGTGCCAAGATGGATCGATACGATTTAGTGCGCGTCCTGTCTAAAGGCTTAAAATGTTTCACATATTATTTTAATGAACTATGTAACAAGTTTTATGCTCTTCGTAATTTGTTAAATTTTATAACTTCTAGTTTAACCTGTCAAATTACAGATATACGTATTTACTGGAATTTCTTTTTTACTTTTATTCAAATTTAACGGTTTTTTAAGAGTATTTTGTTACACAATGTGCGTAAAACAAATATTTCAGTTGACATTTTATAAAACTAAACACAAAGGTTAAAATGATAAGTATGTCAATCATATTACATACATATAAATTTCGGGTATTCCCTAATATGTTTAGTTGAAACATCTAAGCATAGATGGCTGCATGCATATCATATTTAAATTATACTCTGACTTGCTAAAGCGCCCTGCACACGGTGCTACATTTCGAGCTAGCAGGCTGCCGTACATAATATGTTGCTTAGCCTTTTCACTGCGCATTTATTTTACGAGAGTGTATGCTGTGTGCGCAATTTTTTCGGCCGTTCCATATAGATACGTCTGGAGCAGTCCACTGTTGTTTATCAGTGGGGTAAAATAATGAAGCTAAATCCCGTCAAATCATATCAAATTGTTTTTTTTGCCTTTTTTGTTTAAAACATATATTTTTATCAAAAATAGAACAGTCAGTGCATGTATACACGTGTACATACGCATTGACTTTAAAAGAAAAAAACCACATCAAAGTTCAGAATTGGTGTTCTAATAGGCGTTGTACGTATATATATGGCGGTAGCAGTTTATCGCTGTGAAAAAATTCTGCGGTAAATCACAAAAAACTTCCGGATTGGCCAGTATGATCTGGTAGGCGTTGCTCGTATATGTACGACGGTAGCAGTTTATCGCTGTAAGTATTTTTTCCAGCCCGAACGTAAATATACGGTTGGAGCAGTAACCCAGGTAATCGTATATATACGTCTGGAGCAGTCAAAAGGTTAAAGATCGGCAGGGAGCGCTGGTGGTTTGGCCTCACACGGAGCTTGTTCATGAAAACGAAAAAGAGAAAAAGCACAGCGAAAATTGTGAAGTCGGGAGTGATTAATTAATTTTCCTTTTTCAAAGACAAGTTACGTTATTTTTCTCAAAAAAAGCTGACAGATGACTACTTAAATCACGTGACAAAATCATGCTTAGCGATTGGTTCAACGCTTGAACTAGCAGGCAGCTCTGCATGAAAAATAGCACCGGACCTATAGCAAGTTAGCGAGCAGCGGAGTCATCAATGACGTTACGATCCAGCAGCGTAGCATGCAAAGTTGCCATCAAGACTCTGAGCAAGCGAGCTAATTCGAAATCCAGCACCCTGTGCGGACTGTGGGGTGCTTAACAAGTATCAGCGTACAATTTCTTATATTGGATTTTGAAGCGATAATTTTTTTAATGTCTGTATATCGAGGAATCACTGAAGTATTTCAACACCGTATTTTAATAAGAAATGCTAAAGTGCCTCATACGCTCCATCTATTGGAATTTCGGCAGGCCCGTTTAAAAACTCTTCCAGTTCATCTCGTCCGTCTCGATGACTATTGGAAGTTTCGTCACGAGATCGTCTTTTTTTACGCTTACGTTCTTTTTCGTCCAATTTATGACTACTACTTTCCTTTTCCTTTTTTTCTTTGGAAGATTTTTTATGTTTATGTTTCTTTTCATTCTAAAAATAAAAAATGATTCAAATGCTTTGTATAATAAGTCAACTGACTAATCAAAATTGATCGGGAAAAAGGAGTGTTTTTCAGAAAGAGCAGAACAAAAATTCTGTTGCTCTGGCCGGATGGTAACTACCGGTAGATGGAGGCGTCTCTAACAATTTGCGATACTTACGATGCAATCATCATCACCTATATTTGTAAATATACTAAGACAGGGGTCGGCAACCTGCGGCTCGCGAGCCGCATTCGGCTCTTATGATGTCAAGATGCGGCTCTCCAGTTCCATGCGCAAATATTAATAATTATATTATTTTGTTTTCAAAACTCATAAAAAAATATTATACTGCAAAAAAAAACTTTAAACAGGGTAAAAACACTCAACAGAGAACAGTGAGAATAGGTGGAGTAGAGACTATACGGACAGCTGACATTTTTTAAATGTGGCAACACTGTTCTGTTTGTTTAGTTATAATCTTAATCAAATACCATAATATTGAAATAAAAATGTTAGTGGCTCTTTAAAAACTGGGAAATTTTGTAAATTGTAACTTTTGGCTCTTTGTCTCAAAAGGTTGCTGACCCCTGTACTAAGATGATGCTATGACCGAGATATAGCAAAATAAACAGTACTATTTCCTTGAAAATGGGACGTATATTCCGCTTATTTATTTAATATTTTAGACGTCATAATAAGTGAAATGATGTTACCTTCTCTTTGCTAGATTTCTTCTTGTCTTTTTTTTCGCTAGTCCTTTCGCTTTCACTATTGGAACTGTTTCTACTATATTTCGAGTTAGTCAGTAGTTCGGTATGTGCGTTACTCGAAGAAGTGATGCTTATTCCATCATCATTTATTATACTACCGCTGTAATCATTGGTTTGGCTTATATTAGAAATGTCTTCACCGCCTAAAAATTAAAAAATAAACGCTTTGATTTTTTATCGAAGAAATTTGTCTACTATTCGCAATGAAAAGCGTATGTAGATGTCAGCATTTCAGACGTCTATGCGGGGTTTAATTAGTCGTATCAAAAGCAAATGTAGATATCAACAATTCGGACGAAATTATGGTTTGAGTGGTTTTGTAAGTAAAGTAAATTTTTAAGTTAATGAGGTTAGATTTTTATGTCAACAATGTCAGATCTAACATTAACAACTATTGATATTTATAAATATGTTGGTTCGAGTCAAATGAGACATAATTACATAACGTGAGCTGCCATTTTTTTCTCGTAGACCCCACATACGATGACATCGGATTCGAACACCAGATGTCGCTCACTTTGCTTTTAATTGCGATTTTTTTATTTTTAGATCTACAAATTGAATACGGCGCGCGTCTGTACCAAAGTTGCTACTTTTACTCACAAGATAGCACTAGTAACACGGAACATAACTATGAAGACAACCATATACAGGGATACAGACCTTTTTGTATGAGTATTTTTGTCTGTACTTAAAATAAAACCTACTTTTTTTGGGGATGTTTTAAAATAAGCTACACGATTGATATGCAAAAAAAACCGATTCCTATTACAATGTATTAAGAATATGTACCGTCGGGCGACCTTCGCCATTTTGAATCAGAACTAAGCCAAGTATCGATAGCTTCCGATGTTAAATCTGATATTTCTGAATTGATAGTCGAATCAAAATCTTCCGATCGTTTCATAATTAAATCTGGATCATCGGTTTCTTGTTCATTACTCGAAGTTGAATCTCTTTTATTGGCGTTAAACGAAGATGATTTTTTATTTTGAATATTACTCTTGTTGTCCGACGTTTTTAATTGAGGGTTAATATTTGATTTTGAAGGTTCGTTTACAACAATATAATCATCTGGATCAAGATCGTCCTGAAACCCAGCTACAAGCGGATTTCCTGTATCTGCATCGCTGGAAAATTAAACCGATTATATTTTGCTTACAAAACAAAATTGGTGTCACGAACGTGTTTCTACGCATGGCTCGTGCGCAGAAACAAATTTAGCGACATCAAATATAGCACAATTTAATGAGTTGCGATTGTTTTCACGTTTTTATCTAAAGGTGAAAAATGAATATTAAGTTCGAAATAAACAAAAATGAAAACTTTTAGGTTAGAATTATTTACACGATTTTTATTTAAGTAAAGCTGCATTACTAACCTGTCCGAGTCAATCAACTCCTGAAATCCATTTTTCTGTGGATTATTTTGCATAACAACATCTTCCAAAAAGCTCCTATCCAATTGTCCACCATCAGGACAAAATTCTTCCACCGATGTAATTGCTTTCGGTTCTACTGACAAATTTTTCAAATCCGGTAATGCTTCCTCGGCAGAAAGTGACGTGGATTTGTTTCCAAATAATTTTGACATAAAACTTCCTGACGACGAAGTATTTTGAGAAACATCTGAAGACTGTACATTATAATCTAACGATTTTTTAGCATTTGTTTTTTGTTCAAAATTATTGTTTGTTCCAGAATTACTTTTGATATTTGTTTGAGAACCACTCTTCACAGCATCACGTTTAGTTAATGGATTATTCGGTACTGGTATTGGTTGACCCGCACCGATAAATATCGGTCCGGACTGGGATCGCTGAACGCCTGCAGTACCTGGGACATTCACGCTCTTTTGAATATTTGTATTAATCGGTGAACTGACTGACTGTTGTGGCGAAGTTGGAATCACTCTCGGTGAATTTGAATCCGCGACCTGCCTTCGTTTGTTCACTAAATTATCTAAGAATTTACTATAATCGGCTTCATCTGAATCTAAGTACAAGTCAAGTTCTTGAGACGTTAGAGTTATTTCTGTTTCATTACGTTCCAGTTGACTTAACAGAGTCTCACGTTGTAATTGTAAAAACGGAAGATTGAAAAATTTGTGGAGAATTTTCAGACCAAAACCATTTCGCATGGAAGATTCTGCATAACGGACTTGTGCTTGTCGCCTAAAAAAAAAATTCGACTGATGACCAGTCCTATACTTCCCACCTAGTAAATATTTGCAAAAAATAAACACTCTTTTTTTTTATTCTTTGACTAGGCCCAAATAACCTTAGCTGTTGGTGGTCTTTAAAACACAATTTAATTTTTATTCTTTGAAAAAAGCATGGCCCTCTTTTTTGTTTGGTGATCTACTGATGGCTAACTTAATATAGCAAAAATCATGGTTACCTTGATTTACGTACAATTTTTATTTTTTTTAGTAAAATATTTTTTTTCTCGAAAACTATACATTTTAGAGAAAAAAAATATTTACATTTTTTTCATATTATAACATCTAGAATTCATTTATATTTTTTTTTACCTATGTTAATACGTGACAATGAGGACGTTTTTTTGAATATCTCAGGATCCACTGAACCGATTTGACTCAAAATCTAATCAGATCTAAGTTAAAGGCTGATAAACACAATAGAACAATCGGCATGCCCGTATGTTGTTCCGTTCTTAAGATATCGAAGGCGAAAAATTGACCACATACACACACACACACATACATACACACACACACACACATACAGACATCAGTCAGAAAATGATCTTAAACGATTGCTAGGGTCTCAAAACGTGAAAATCTGTTAAAATCTCGAAATATTGTTTTCGGACTGAATCCATTACTTCCCTACCATAGTAGAGGTGGGAAGTAAAAATAATATTGAAAATCGTTATTCAGTATCACAGATACATATTTGATCTAATTTATTAAATGAATTCAACATGTTTCGTAATTTGTGACGTTTAATGTTTCTGGACGCTAATGACCTCTGTTGTCGAGCGTTTATAATCTACAATTAATTCATTCTTTAATGTTTCTGCTTTAAATCTAGATTTAAGAATATCATTTGTTTTCAGTTAAATGGAGATCTTCATTAGTTGAAAAACAAACGAATCTGAAACAACTGTTTGTACATACCCTTGGATGCTTTCGATGAAAAACGATATTTGGTTCGATGTAACTGTTCTATGATGCGACATATCACAATGATTAGCTAGAATAATCACTGGAATATGTTCCGGTACTTTGGGCAGTTCCTTTTGAACATAGTCGAAAGTCCTATCCGAAAATAGAAGAAATTAATGAATACCGTTAAACACCAATAATTGTATTCGTATTTCGTTGTCATGGAAAGAAATACATCCACTTTTATTTATGTTATAAAATCAAATGTTATTCACGTCAAAAAAAGTCATGAGACGTTGTGGGACACCCGACAGAAGCTATGCTTCTTACGCATTGTATATATTTTTTATTTTCTTTTCTTATTATAAACATTATTTGCCTAGCAACAATACCCGCTGCCCAGCCAATAAATTGAGTTGCATTGTTCGTGCGTTACATCTCCGCGTGACGTTTCACTTTTTCTGTTAGGTCCCCATCCCAAACGTGCGTTAAGAAGCATAGTTTCAAAAACGTTCTTTCGACATGATGTAATAAGTGAATGGCTCCTAATAATTAATATGTATCCAAGTGTGCAAGCTTTCACGGCCGGCATTGTTCCAAGTCTTCATGGTTTCCGGGCTTGTAGGCCGTGGTCCGGTAGTATTTCTACCTGACGTTTCTCAAAGGCGATGTGGCAGCAGTCGACCGCCACATCGCCTTTGAGAATGTCTACCGCAGTTGTAGACGAAACGTCAAGTAGAAATACCACCGGACCACGGCCTACAAACCCGGAAACCATGAAGATGGAATTAATATGTATGTGACATAAGTTAGTAAGTCACCATAAGAGCGATGATATACACGGCGGTTTGTGCCGAGGCGGTTGCTGAGTCAACACGTATGTCATTGTTTTTCAAAACACACCATGGCGAGAATTGCGTGCCGACTTTCAGCCGCCTCGACACATCGTTCTCTACAAGAAACGCCTGACTGCCCAGTTGACACCGCTGTGTGCGTCATCGTCGAGTTGGCACAAACCGCTGTGTGTGTCATCGCTCTAAAGTCTATGGTAGTCACTTATATTTATTATTGGCCTTACAAAAAAGCTGCTGTCAGTGCAAGTGATCTTCATTTTGTTTACGTACCAGCTTTTTGTAATATCCATAACTAGAATGACACCATTAGTCCCTTTATACACATCCAAGAATTCAGCATCCAGAGCAGGTTCATCGGATATTTCTAGCTGGGCAGTTTCAAGTTTTAATCCATCAAAATGCTTTTTCTTTTTTCCTCTATCAACAACATCCCAAACTTCAACTTTGACTATATCGTCAGTTGCTTTGTAATTCCACTGAATTGATGTAACTTGTATTTCTTCTGTTGGTTTGTATTCTTCTATAAACTTTAATCCTTGTAAACGATAAAATAAGCATGTTTTTCCGACGTTTCTATCCCCTTTTATTATCACTTTCACTAAAAAAGTATATATATACTGATACCTGTTTACAAGTTATAACTAATATTTTTTAAATGGCAGAAGGCTTACTGTTATACTGTATTCCTCTTGCAAATTTTCTCTGGAGAGACGAGGACATAGCTGAATGCCCTGGTGTTCTTGAAGAACTCGGAGGCCCATTTGATGATCCATCGCCTTTTCCTGTTAAACGTTTGAATGCAGAAAACATATCAATTTAAAAATACTTCACTCTGACATTTATGTTATTTCCTTGTAAAATTCATTCAATTTTGCAATTAAATAAAACAAAACTTCCAAATCTTTGCTCACAGCTGTCAATGTCAAGTGTCAACTATGTACAGCTTGATGTTTCCAGTGTTGCCAACGATCAAAAAGTGACTCCCACCAGATGGCAGATTGTAAACTATACTAAAAACCATATACATATTACCCCTAAATACTGCTGATAGATCAAAAATCGTGAAGCCAACATACGTGCGGGTATATATTTCTGTCTTTTTTTATGGGGGCTCAGCTGGCAGGTTCCTGATTCCAGGTCGATCCTTTATGATCGAGATCGATTCTTTATGATCGAGGTCGATTCTTTATGATCGAGGTCGATTCTTTATGATCGAGGTTGATTCTTATGGATCGAGGTCGATTCTTAATGCTCTAGGTCGATTCTTAATGATCAGTAAGAATCGACCTCGACCATAAAGAATCGACCTCGATCATTAAGAATCGACCTCAATCATTAGGAATCGACCTCGATCATTAAGAATCGACCTCGATCATTAAGAATCGACCTCGATCATAAAGAATCGACCTCGATCATAAAAAATCGACCTCAATCATAAAGAATCGACCTTGATCGTTAAGAATCGACCTCGATCATTAAGAATCGACCTCGATCATTAAGAATCGACCTCAATCATAAAGAATCGACCTCGATCATTAACAGGACTGGCACGTGCGCCTGGTCGGAGAGGCGATCGCCTTACGGCGCCATATTTTTAGGGCGGCATATTTTTGTAGCAGCGAATTTTTCGTGCGGTATTCTACTTTTTAAAAATGATTATATTGTTCGAGTTTTCAACGATTCTTAGTTCTATCTTCTACTACAAGATAAAAGATGTCGCATGTCACCCAGCCGCTTTTATTTGTTAAGTAAATAAATTAATATATCATCGGTTTATTAATTTTTTTAATATGTGGAGGGGGCGGCAAAAGTTGTATTCACCTTAGGCGGCATATTTTGACGCGCCGGCCCTGATCATTAAGAATCGACCTCGATCATAAAGAATCGACCTTGATCGTTAAGAATCGAACTCGATCATTAAGAATCGACCTCGATCATAAAGAATCGACCTCGATCATAAAGAATCGACCTCGATCGTTAAGAATCGAACTCGATCATTAAGAACAGGGCCGCAGCAAGGATATCTTGCGCCTATGACCAAAATTTCAATTTGCGCCCCCTCCCCAATAAAAAACAAAAAATGCATGATTCAAGATTTTTATAAGATATTCCAACACAACCAACTGAAAAACATAAAAAAAACTCGGGTCGCAGTGCCAAAACCCTGCCGACAATATAGTGTATTTGCTAATACAGGCATTGTGCTGTTATTATGTGAACATAAGTTGGTTTTTGGATAAAATAAAAAATTTAACCCCTTAATACATCCCTTAAAATAATATTTTTTTTCTTAATTTCAATATTATTATCAATGCAACCTCTGTACCGAATTAAATACACCCTTCAGTAAGTAAATCACTATCCGCAAACTAGTGTTTTCATAAAATTTGTAAGTCCGGACCTGTCAGGGCGATTTTATTAAAATTTTAGCAACACATTTTAATCTTCACTAAAGGGTTAAATTTCAATTTTGAAACAATTCTGAAAATTTATTCGGTATTTTTGGGCCCAAAAACATTTTTCAACCCCTAAAAACCACCCTTAAAATGGTCCGATTGGGCCCATTTTAAATAGGCTTCGTGCGGTTATGGATTGCAACGTGCCTACTCAATTTCGTCAAAATCAATTAACTCTTTCGAAAGTTATAGCCCGTAAACATATATATATAAATATATATATATATATAAAATTATATATATATACTATATATATATATATACATATATATATATATATATATATATATATATATAATATATATATATATATATACATTTATAAATAGACATTTCCAAAAATGGTGCCAAAATGTTCAAGAGGCTATGAAACGTCGAGAAATTTTGGTCCGACCCCTAGGTCCCGCCATCCGACCGACGCCAATAGTGTATGTGCCATATGGCAAATACACTAAAAATGTTCACTAATAACTTTGCAAAATAAACGTAGGTAATCATAAAATATTAGTAAACAAAAACATTTTAGAGACAAGTTTTTATTGAAATATATAGGTATCTACTAAGAAGGAAAAAAAAATAATAATGGTTCACAATTATTATTATTATATAAGCGTGGGTTGTAAATTCTATGATAGTTTATTAGTCGCAATCCCCGTTTTACAATAATTAAGAACCTAAATTACTAAATATTACTTTTCCTTTTTAGTAGATACATTTTAATAAATGCTTGTCTCTAAAAAGTTTTTTTTTACTAATATTTTATTTTGTTCATTTTAGTTTTTCAAAATTTTACCCCCTTTTGACCTCCGTAGAGATTTTTGAGTTTTCTTAAAAATGCCAAAAGCAAGAAGACCCCCCTCATTGTACAAATTTGCGAAATTTTTGAACAATAAATTCGACCCGATTCGTTTGATATTAAGTCAATTTATAGAAAAAATAGCGCTGAATCGACTCCAACAACTCGCACTTTTAGTTTGAAAGATATAACAGCATCTGAGAGATTTTTGAGTTTTCTTAAAAATGCCAAAAGTAAGAAGACCCCCCCTCTTTGTACAAATTTGCGAAATTTTTGAAATATAAATTCGACCCGATTCGTTTGATATTAAGTCAATTTATAGAAAAAATAGCGCTGAATCGACTCCAACAACTCGCACTTTTAGTTTCAAAGATATAACAGCATCTGAGAGATTTTTGAGTTTTCTTAAAAATGCCAAAAGTAAGAAGACCCCCCTCTTTGTACAAATTTGCGAAATTTTTGAAAAATAAATTCGACCCGATTCGTTTGATATTAAGTCAATTTATAGAAAAAATAGCGCTGAATCGACTCCAACAACTCGCACTTTTAGTTTCAAAGATATAACCAGCATCTGAGAGATTTTTGAGTTTTCTTAAAAATGCCAAAAGTAAGAAGACCCCCCTCTTTGTACAAATTTGCGAAATTTTTAAAAAATAAATTCGACCCGATTCGTTTGATATTAAGTCAATTTATAGAAAAAATAGCGCTGAATCGACTCCAACAACTCGCACTTTTAGTTTCAAAGATATAACCAGCATCTGAGAGATTTTTGAGTTTTCTTAAAAATGCCAAAAGTAAGAAGACCCCCCTCTTTGTACAAATTTGCGAAATTTTTGAAAAATAAATTCGACCCGATTCGTTTGATATTAAGTCAATTTATAGAAAAAATAGCGCTGAATCGACTCCAACAACTCGCACTTTTAGTTTGAAAGATATAACAGCAACTGAGAGATTTTTGAGTTTTCATAAAAATGCTAAAAGTAAGAAGACCCCCCTCTTTGTACAAATTTGCGAAATTTTTGAAATATAAATTCGACCCGATTCGTTTGATATTAAGTCAATTTATAGAAAAAATAGCGCTGAATCGACTCCAACAACTCGCACTTTTAGTTTGAAAGATATAACAGCATCTGAAAGATTTTTGAGTTTTCTTAAAAATGCCAAAAGTAAGAAGACCCCCCTCTTTGTACAAATTTGCGAAATTTTTGAAAAATAAATTCGACCCGATTCGTTTGATATTAAGTCAATTTATAGAAAAAATAGCGCTGAATCGACTCCAACAACTCGCACTTTTAGTTTGAAAGATATAACAGCATCTGAGAGATTTTTGAGTTTTTTAAAAAATGCCAAAAGTAAGAAGACCCCCCTCTTTGTACAAATTTGCGAAATTTTTAAAAAATAAATTCGACCCGATTCGTTTGATATTAAGTCAATTTATAGAAAAAATAGCGCTGAATCGACTCCAACAACTCGCACTTTTAGTTTCAAAAATATAACCAGCATCTGAGAGATTTCATCTGAGAGATTTTTGAGTTTTCTTAAAAATGCCAAAAGTAAGAAGACCCCCCTCTTTGTACAAATTTGCGAAATTTTTGAAAAATAAATTCGACCCGATTCGTTTGATATTAAGTCTATTTATAGAAAAAATAGCGCTGAATCGACTCCAACAACTCGCACTTTTGGTTTCAAAGATATAACCAGCATCTGAGAGATTTTTGAGTTTTCTTAAAAATGCCAAAAGTAAGAAGACCCCCCTCTTTGTACAAATTTGCGAAATTTTTGAAAAATAAATTTGACCCGATTCGTTTGATATTAAGTCAATTTATAGAAAAAATAGCGCTGAATCGACTCCAACAACTCGCACTTTTAGTTTGAAAGATATAACAGCATCTGAAAGATTTTTGAGTTTTCTTAAAAATGCCAAAAGTAAGAAGACCCTCTTTGTACAAATTTGCGAAATTTTTGAAAAATAAATTCGACCCGATTCGTTTGATATTAAGTCAATTTATAGAAAAAATAGCGCTGAATCGACTCCAACAACTCGCACTTTTAGTTTCAAAAATATAACCAGCATCTGAGAGATTTTTGAGTTTTTTAAAAAATGCCAAAAGTAAGAAGACCCCCCTCTTTGTACAAATTTGCGAAATTTTTAAAAAATAAATTCGACCCGATTCGTTTGATATTAAGTCAATTTATAGAAAAAATAGCGCTGAATCGACTCCAACAACTCGCACTTTTAGTTTCAAAAATATAACCAGCATCTGAGAGATTTTTGAGTTTTCTTAAAAATGCCAAAAGTAAGAAGACCCCCCTCTTTGTACAAATTTGCGAAATTTTTGAAAAATAAATTTGACCCGATTCGTTTGATATTAAGTCAATTTATAGAAAAAATAGCGTTGAATCGACTCCAACAACTCGCACTTTTAGTTTGAAAGATATAACAGCATCTGAGAGATTTTTGAGTTTTCTTAAAAATGCCAAAAGTAAGAAAACCCCCCTCTTTGTACAAATTTGCGAAATTTTTAAAAAATAAATTCGACCCGATTCGTTTGATATTAAGTCAATTTATAGAAAAAATAGCGTTGAATCGACTCCAACAACTCGCACTTTTAGTTTGTTGGATATAACAGCATCTGAGAGATTTTTGAGTTTTCTTAAAAATGCCAAAAGTAAGAAGACCCCCCTCTTTGTACAAATTTGCGAAATTTTTAAAAAATAAATTCGACCCGATTCGTTTGATATTAAGTCAATTTATAGAAAAAATAGCGTTGAATCGACTCCAACAACTCGCACTTTTAGTTTAAAAGATATAACAGCATCTGAGGGATTTTTGAGTTTTCTTAAAAATGCCAAAAGTAAGAAGACCCCCCCCTTTGTACAAATTTGCGAAATTTTTGAAAAATAAATTCGACCCGATTCGTTTGATATTAAGTCAATTTATAGAAAAAATAGCGCTGAATCGACTCCAACAACTCGCACTTTTAGTTTCAAAAATATAACCAGCATCTGAGAGATTTTTGAGTTTTCTTAAAAATGCCAAAAGTAAGAAGACCCCCCTCTTTGTACAAATTTGCGAAATTTTTAAAAAATAAATTCGACCCGATTCGTTTGATATTAAGTCAATTTATAGAAAAAATAGCGTTGAATCGACTCCAACAACTCGCACTTTTAGTTTGAAAGATATAACAGCATCTGAGAGATTTTTGAGTTTTCTTAAAAATGCCAAAAGTAAGCCCCCTCTTTGTACAAATTTGCGAAATTTTTGAAAAATAAATTCGACCCGATTCGTTTGATATTAAGTCAATTTATAGAAAAAATAGCGTTGAATCGACTCCAACAACTCGCACTTTTAGTTTGAAAGATATAACAGCATCTGAGAGATTTTTGAGTTTTCTTAAAAATGCCAAAAGTAAGAAAACCCCCCTCTTTGTACAAATTTGCGAAATTTTTAAAAAATAAATTCGACCCGATTCGTTTGATATTAAGTCAATTTATAGAAAAAATAGCGCTGAATCGACTCCAACAACTCGCACTTTTAGTTTGAAAGATATAACAGCATCTGAGAGATTTTTGAGTTTTCTTAAAAATGCCAAAAGTAAGAAGACCCCCCTCTTTGTACAAATTTGCGAAATTTTTAAAAAATAAATTCGACCCGATTCGTTTGATATTAAGTCAATTTATAGAAAAAAATAGCGTTGAATCGACTCCAACAACTCGCACTTTTAGTTTGAAAGATATAACAGCATCTGAGAGATTTTTGAGTTTTCTTAAAAATGCCAAAAGTAAGAAGACCCCCCTCTTTGTACAAATTTGCGAAATTTTTAAAAAATAAATTCGACCCGATTCGTTTGATATTAAGTCAATTTATAGAAAAAATAGCGTTGAATCGACTCCAACAACTCGCACTTTTAGTTTGAAAGATATAACAGCATCTGAGAGATTTTTGAGTTTTCTTAAAAATGCCAAAAGTAAGAAGACCCCCCTCTTTGTACAAATTTGCGAAATTTTTGAAAAATAAATTCGACCCGATTCGTTTGATATTAAGTCAATTTATAGAAAAAATAGCGCTGAATCGACTCCAACAACTCGCACTTTTAGTTTCAAAAATATAACCAGCATCTGAGAGATTTTTGAGTTTTCTTAAAAATGCCAAAAGTAAGAAGACCCCCCTCTTTGTACAAATTTGCGAAATTTTTAAAAAATAAATTCGACCCGATTCGTTTGATATTAAGTCAATTTATAGAAAAAATAGCGTTGAATCGACTCCAACAACTCGCACTTTTGGTTTGAAAGATATAACAGCATCTGAGAGATTTTTGAGTTTTCTTAAAAATGCCAAAAGTAAGAAGACCCCCCTCTTTGTACAAATTTGCGAAATTTATGAAAAATAAATTTGACCCGATTCGTTTGATATTAAGTCAATTTATAGAAAAAATAGCGTTGAATCGACTCCAACAACTCGCACTTTTAGTTTGAAAGATATAACAGCATCTGAGAGATTTTTGAGTTTTCTTAAAAATGCCAAAAGTAAGAAGACCCCCCTCTTTGTACAAATTTGCGAAATTTTTAAAAAATAAATTCGACCCGATTCGTTTGATATTAAGTCAATTTATAGAAAAAATAGCGTTGAATCGACTCCAACAACTCGCACTTTTAGTTTGAAAGATATAACAGCATCTGAGAGATTTTTGAGTTTTCTTAAAAATGCCAAAAGTAAGAAGACCCCCCTCTTTGTACAAATTTGCGAAATTTTTGAAAAATAAATTTGACCCGATTCGTTTGATATTAAGTCAATTTATAGAAAAAATAGCGTTGAATCGACTCCAACAACTCGCACTTTTAGTTTGAAAGATATAACAGCATCTGAGAGATTTTTGAGTTTTCTTAAAAATGCCAAAAGTAAGAACACCCCCCTCTTTGTACAAATTTGCGAAATTTTTGAAAAATAAATTCGACCCGATTCGTTTGATATTAAGTCAATTTATAGAAAAAATAGCGCTGAATCGACTCCAACAACTCGCACTTTTAGTTTCAAAAATATAACCAGCATCTGAGAGATTTTTAAGTTTTCTTAAAAATTCCAAAAGTAAGAAGACCCCCCTCTTTGTACAAATTTGCGAAATTTTTGAAAAATAAATTCGACCCGATTCGTTTGATATTAAGTCAATTTATAGAAAAAATAGCGCTGAATCGACTCCAACAACTCGCACTTTTGGTTTCAAAGATATAACCAGCATCTGAGAGATTTTTGAGTTTTTTAAAAAATGCCAAAAGTAAGAAGACCCCCCTCTTTGTACAAATTTGCGAAATTTTTGAAAAATAAATTTGAATCGATTCGTTTGATATTAAGTCAATTTATAGAAAAAATAGCGTTGAATCGACTCTAACAACTCGCACTTTTAGTTTGAAAGATATAACAGCATCTGAGAGATTTTTGAGTTTTCTTAAAAATGCCAAAAGTAAGAAGACCCCCCTCTTTGTACAAATTTGCGAAATTTTTGAAAAATAAATTCGACCCGATTCGTTTGATATTAAGTCAATTTATAGAAAAAATAGCGCTGAATCGACTCCAACAACTCGCACTTTTAGTTTCAAAAATATAACCAGCATCTGAGAGATTTTTGAGTTTTCTTAAAAATGCCAAAAGTAAGAAGACCCCCCTCTTTGTACAAATTTGCGAAATTTTTTAAAAAATAAATTCGACCCGATTCGTTTGATATTAAGTCAATTTATAGAAAAAATAGCGTTGAATCGACTCCAACAACTCGCATTTTTAGTTTGAAAGATATAACAGCATCTGAAAGATTTTTGAGTTTTCTTAAAAATGCCAAAAGTAAGAAGACCCCCCTCTTTGTACAAATCTGCGAAATTTTTAAAAAATAAATTCGACCCGATTCGTTTGATATTAAGTCAATTTATAGAAAAAATAGCGCTGAATCGACTCCAACAACTCGCACTTTTAGTTTCAAAAATATAACCAGCATCTGAGAGATTTTTGAGTTTTCTTAAAAATGCCAAAAGTAAGAAGACCCCCCTCTTTGTACAAATTTGCGAAATTTTTAAAAAATAAATTCGACCCGATTCGTTTGATATTAAGTCAATTTATAGAAAAAATAGCGTTGAATCGACTCCAACAACTCGCACTTTTAGTTTGAAAGATATAACAGCATCTGAGAGATTTTTGAGTTTTCTTAAAAATGCCAAAAGTAAGAAGACCCCCCTCTTTGTACAAATTTGCGAAATTTTTGAAAAATAAATTTGACCCGATTCGTTTGATATTAAGTCAATTTATAGAAAAAATAGCGTTGAATCGACTCCAACAACTCGCACTTTTAGTTTGAAAGATATAACAGCATCTGAGAGATTTTTGAGTTTTCTTAAAAATGCCAAAAGTAAGAAGACCCCCCTCTTTGTACAAATTTGCGAAATTTTTAAAAAATAAATTCGACCCGATTCGTTTGATATTAAGTCAATTTATAGAAAAAATAGCGTTGAATCGACTCCAACAACTCGCACTTTTAGTTTGAAAGATATAACAGCATCTGAGAGATTTTTGAGTTTTCTTAAAAATGCCAAAAGTAAGAAGACCCCCCTCTTTGTACAAATTTGCGAAATTTTTAAAAAATAAATTCGACCCGATTCGTTTGATATTAAGTCAATTTATAGAAAAAATAGCGTTGAATCGACTCCAACAACTCGCACTTTTAGTTTGAAAGATATAACAGCATCTGAGAGATTTTTGAGTTTTCTTAAAAATGCCAAAAGTAAGAAGACCCCCCTCTTTGTACAAATTTGCGAAATTTTTAAAAAATAAATTCGACCCGATTCGTTTGATATTAAGTCAATTCATAGAAAAAATAGCGCTGAATCGACTCCAACAACTCGCACTTTTAGTTTCAAAAATATAACCAGCATCTGAGAGATTTTTGAGTTTTCTTAAAAATGCCAAAAGTAAGAAGACCCCCCTCTTTGTACAAATTTGCGAAATTTTTAAAAAATAAATTCGACCCGATTCGTTTGATATTAAGTCAATTTATAGAAAAAATAGCGTTGAATCGACTTCAACAACTCGCACTTTTAGTTTGAAAGATATAACAGCATCTGAGAGATTTTTGAGTTTTCTTAAAAATGCCAAAAGTAAGAAGACCCCCCCTCTTTGTACAAATTTGCGAAATTTTTGAAAAATAAATTTGACCCGATTCGTTTGATATTAAGTCAATTTATAGAAAAAATAGCGTTGAATCGACTCCAACAACTCGCACTTTTAGTTTGAAAGATATAACAGCATCTGAGAGATTTTTGAGTTTTCTTAAAAATGCCAAAAGTAAGAAGACCCCCCTCTTTGTACAAATTTGCGAAATTTTTAAAAAATAAATTCGACCCGATTCGTTTGATATTAAGTCAATTTATAGAAAAAATAGCGTTGAATCGACTCCAACAACTCGCACTTTTAGTTTGAAAGATATAACAGCATCTGAGAGATTTTTGAGTTTTCTTAAAAATGCCAAAAGTAAGAAGACCCCCCTCTTTGCACAAATTTGCGAAATTTTTAAAAAATAAATTCGACCCGATTCGTTTGATATTAAGTCAATTTATAGAAAAAATAGCGTTGAATCGACTCCAACAACTCGCACTTTTAGTTTGAAAGATATAACAGCATCTGAGAGATTTTTGAGTTTTCTTAAAAATGGCAAAAGTAAGAAGACCCCCGTCTTTGTACAAATTTGCGAAATTTTTGAAAAATAAATTTGACCCGATTCGTTTGATATTAAGTCAATTTATAGAAAAAATAGCGTTGAATCGACTCCAACAACTCGCACTTTTAGTTTGAAAGATATAACAGCATCTGAGAGATTTTTGAGTTTTCTTAAAAATGCCAAAAGTAAGAAGACCCCCCTCTTTGTACAAATTTGCGAAATTTTTAAAAAATAAATTCGACCCGATTCGTTTGATATTAAGTCAATTTATAGAAAAAATAGCGTTGAATCGACTCCAACAACTCGCACTTTTAGTTTGAAAGATATAACAGCATCTGAGAGATTTTTGAGTTTTCTTAAAAATGCCAAAAGTAAGAAGACCCCCCCTCTTTGTACAAATTTGCGAAATTTTTAAAAAATAAATTCGACCCGATTCGTTTGATATTAAGTCAATTCATAGAAAAAATAGCGCTGAATCGACTCCAACAACTCGCACTTTTAGTTTCAAAAATATAACCAGCATCTGAGAGATTTTTGAGTTTTCTTAAAAATGCCAAAAGTAAGAAGACCCCCCTCTTTGTACAAATTTGCGAAATTTTTAAAAAATAAATTCGACCCGATTCGTTTGATATTATGTCAATTTATAGAAAAAATAGCGTTGAATCGACTTCAACAACTCGCACTTTTAGTTTGAAAGATATAACAGCATCTGAGAGATTTTTGAGTTTTCTTAAAAATGCCAAAAGTAAGAAGACCCCCCCTCTTTGTACAAATTTGCGAAATTTTTGAAAAATAAATTTGACCCGATTCGTTTGATATTAAGTCAATTTATAGAAAAAATAGCGTTGAATCGACTCCAACAACTCGCACTTTTAGTTTGAAAGATATAACAGCATCTGAGAGATTTTGGAGTTTTCTTAAAAATGCCAAAAGTAAGAAGACCCCCCTCTTTGTACAAATTTGCGAAATTTTTAAAAAATAAATTCGACCCGATTCGTTTGATATTAAGTCAATTTATAGAAAAAATAGCGTTGAATCGACTCCAACAACTCGCACTTTTAGTTTGAAAGATATAACAGCATCTGAGAGATTTTTGAGTTTTCTTAAAAATGCCAAAAGTAAGAAGACCCCCCTCTTTGCACAAATTTGCGAAATTTTTAAAAAATAAATTCGACCCGATTCGTTTGATATTAAGTCAATTTATAGAAAAAATAGCGTTGAATCGACTCCAACAACTCGCACTTTTAGTTTGAAAGATATAACAGCATCTGAGAGATTTTTGAGTTTTCTTAAAAATGCCAAAAGTAAGAAGACCCCCCTCTTTGTACAAATTTGCGAAATTTTTAAAAAATAAATTCGACCCGATTCGTTTGATATTAAGTCAATTTATAGAAAAAATAGCGTTGAATCGACTCCAACAACTCGCACTTTTAGTTTGAAAGATATAACAGCATCTGAGAGATTTTTGAGTTTTCTTAAAAATGCCAAAAGTAAGAAGACCCCCCTCTTTGTACAAATTTGCGAAATTTTTAAAAAATAAATTCGACCCGATTCGTTTGATATTAAGTCAATTTATAGAAAAAATAGCGTTGAATCGACTCCAACAACTCGCACTTTTAGTTTGAAAGATATAACAGCATCTGAGAGATTTTTGAGTTTTCTTAAAAATGCCAAAAGTAAGAAGACCCCCCTCTTTGTACAAATTTGCGAAATTTTTAAAAAATAAATTTGACCCGATTCGTTTGATATTAAGTCAATTCATAGAAAAAATAGCGCTGAATCGACTCCAACAACTCGCACTTTTAGTTTCAAAAATATAACCAGCATCTGAGAGATTTTTGAGTTTTCTTAAAAATGCCAAAAGTAAGAAGACCCCCCTCTTTGTACAAATTTGCGAAATTTTTAAAAAATAAATTCGACCCGATTCGTTTGATATTAAGTCAATTTATAGAAAAAATAGCGCTGAATCGACTCCAACAACTCGCACTTTTAGTTTGAAAGATATAACAGCATCTGAGAGATTTTTGAGTTTTCTTAAAAATGCCAAAAGTAAGAAGACCCCCCCTCTTTGTACAAATTTGCGAAATTTTTGAAAAATAAATTCGACCCGATTCGTTTGATATTAAGTCAATTTATAGAAAAAATAGCGCTGAATCGACTCCAACAACTCGCACTTTTAGTTTCAAAAATATAACCAGCATCTGAGAGATTTTTTAGTTTTCTTAAAAATGCCAAAAGTAAGAAGACCCCCCTCTTTGTACAAATTTGCGAAATTTTTGAAAAATAAATTTGACCCGATTCGTTTGATATTATGTCAATTTATAGAAAAAATAGCGTTGAATCGACTCCAACAACTCGCACTTTTAGTTTGAAAGATATAACAGCATCTGAGAGATTTTTGAGTTTTCTTAAAAATGCCAAAAGTAAGAAGACCCCCCCTCTTTGTACAAATTTGCGAAATTTTTGAAAAATAAATTTGACCCGATTCGTTTGATATTATGTCAATTTATAGAAAAAATAGCGTTGAATCGACTCCAACAACTCGCACTTTTAGTTTGAAAGATATAACAGCATCTGAGAGATTTTTGAGTTTTCTTAAAAATGCTAAAAGTAAGAAGACCCCCCTCTTTGTACAAATTTGCGAAATTTTAAAAAAATAAATTCGACCCGATTCGTTTGATATTAAGTCAATTTATAGAAAAAATAGCGTTGAATCGACTCCAACAACTCGCACTTTTAGTTTGAAAGATATAACAGCATCTGAGAGATTTTTGAGTTTTCTTAAAAATGCCAAAAGTAAGAAGACCCCCCTCTTTGTACAAATTTGCGAAATTTTTAAAAAATAAATTTGACCCGATTCGTTTGATATTAAGTCAATTCATAGAAAAAATAGCGCTGAATCGACTCCAACAACTCGCACTTTTAGTTTCAAAAATATAACCAGCATCTGAGAGATTTTTGAGTTTTCTTAAAAATGCCAAAAGTAAGAAGACCCCCCTCTTTGTACAAATTTGCGAAATTTTTAAAAAATAAATTCGACCCGATTCGTTTGATATTAAGTCAATTTATAGAAAAAATAGCGCTGAATCGACTCCAACAACTCGCACTTTTAGTTTGAAAGATATAACAGCATCTGAGAGATTTTTGAGTTTTCTTAAAAATGCCAAAAGTAAGAAGACCCCCCCTCTTTGTACAAATTTGCGAAATTTTTGAAAAATAAATTCGACCCGATTCGTTTGATATTAAGTCAATTTATAGAAAAAATAGCGCTGAATCGACTCCAACAACTCGCACTTTTGGTTTCAAAGATATAACCAGCATCTGAGAGATTTTTGAGTTTTCTTAAAAATGCCAAAAGTAAGAAGACCCCCCTCTTTGTACAAATTTGCGAAATTTTTGAAAAATAAATTTGACCCGATTCGTTTGATATTAAGTCAATTTATAGAAAAAATAGCGTTGAATCGACTCCAACAACTCGCACTTTTAGTTTGAAAGATATAACAGCATCTGAGAGATTTTTGAGTTTTCTTAAAAATGCCAAAAGTAAGAAGACCCCCCTCTTTGTACAAATTTGCGAAATTTTTAAAAAATAAATTCGACCCGATTCGTTTGATATTAAGTCAATTTATAGAAAAAATAGCGCTGAATCGACTCCAACAACTCGCACTTTTAGTTTCAAAAATATAACCAGCATCTGAGAGATTTTTGAGTTTTCTTAAAAATGCCAAAAGTAAGAAGACCCCCCTCTTTGTACAAATTTGCGAAATTTTTGAAAAATAAATTTGACCCGATTCGTTTGATATTATGTCAATTTATAGAAAAAATAGCGTTGAATCGACTCCAACAACTCGCACTTTTAGTTTGAAAGATATAACAGCATCTGAGAGATTTTTGAGTTTTCTTAAAAATGCCAAAAGTAAGAAGACCCCCCTCTTTGTACAAATTTGCGAAATTTTTGAAAAATAAATTTGACCCGATTCGTTTGATATTAAGTCAATTTATAGAAAAAATAGCGTTGAATCGACTCCAACAACTCGCACTTTTAGTTTGAAAGATATAAGAGCATCTGAGAGATTTTTGAGTTTTCTTAAAAATGCCAAAAGTAGGAAGACCCCCCTCTTTGTACAAATTTGCGAAATTTTTGAAAAATAAATTCGACCCGATTCGTTTGATATTAAGTCAATTTATAGAAAAAATAGCGCTGAATCGACTCCAACAACTCGCACTTTTAGTTTCAAAAATATAACCAGCATCTGAGAGATTTTTGAGTTTTCTTAAAAATGCCAAAAGTAAGAAGACCCCCCTCTTTGTACAAATTTGCGAAATTTTTGAAAAATAAATTCGACCCGATTCGTTTGATATTAAGTCAATTTATAGAAAAAATAGCGCTGAATCGACTCCAACAACTCGCACTTTTGGTTTCAAAGATATAACCAGCATCTGAGAGATTTTTGAGTTTTTTAAAAAATGCCAAAAGTAAGAAGACCCCCCTCTTTGTACAAATTTGCGAAATTTTTGAAAAATAAATTTGACCCGATTCGTTTGATATTAAGTCAATTTATAGAAAAAATAGCGTTGAATCGACTCCAACAACTCGCACTTTTAGTTTGAAAGATATAACAGCATCTGAGAGATTTTTGAGTTTTCTTAAAAATGCCAAATGCTGAATGCGCCCGGGGCCGTCGCCCTCTCCGCCCTACCCTTACTGCGGCCCTGATTAAGAATCGACATAGATCATTAAGAATCGACCTCGATCATTTAGAACAGACCTTGATCATTAAAAATCGACCTCGATCAGTAAGAATTAACCTCGATCATTAAGAATTGATCTCGATCGTTAAGAATGGACCTCGATTATTAAGAATCGATTCTTAATGATCGAAATCGATTCTTAATGATCGAGGTCAATTCTTACTGATCGAGTTTCATTAATTTTTAAATCGATAATTTTTATGTCGGTATTTTTTGACTTGAGGTCATTCTAATAAGCTATTTTCCTGAGAGTAATTCTTTGAATTATCCGCGAGAGGCAGCACTTGTGGTAGGGGCAAACATTATTTATTGCCCATTAGTGTCGTGTCATTTTAGTGGTATAACTTAAATTTAATTTAATAAGAATAATAATTTAATAATTAAGTTATAGGTATCACTAAAATTACACGACACTAATGGGGAGGGAATAAATAATGTTTGTCACTACCACAAGTGCTGCCTCTCGTGGATAATTTAAAGAACTACTCTCAGGAAAATGGCTCATTCACTACCCTCACTAAAGGGGTAAAACTTCATTAAAACCTTTTAAAAACAACAAAATATACAAATAGATTTCTTTATTTGACATCAAAATTATAGTCACATCGTGGAAGACAATAATGTTTATAAAATGACAATTTCTGAGAAAATAATTAGTACATCCTTCTACAGTAAGTCGACAATCACATTTATCAATGACTAGATGAAGAATCAAATTCAAAATACTAAAATGTCACATGCAGTAGTCATAATAATTTATACATTCCTTATTTAAATAAATTCCTCTTAAAATAGAATAGTATCGATATTATATAAAAATATTAATCAATAAAAATCTTTTCTAAAATATCGTTTGGTTATACCAATAATTCTATTTCAATCTCAGAACAGAGATAGTTATAGAAGCAGCATATCACGTTGCTTGTGAAATCATAACTATACACTAAAGTACAACCCGTCTGGTATATTATGATCATTCGTTGCTTGTATACCGTAGTGTTGATTACACTTTATTTGATAAATTTGTGTTTTATTGAAAAAAAAAATGTTGTCCGTATTGTGTTACAAAAAAAGTTTCAAAAAAAAATTGTTAAATTGTGTTTTTAAAGCCCACCAACAGCTAAAATCCAATTGACACTTTTATCAGCTCTCGGGCTAGACCCCGGGTACTGGGGACTTGTAATAGAGGAACCATAGCAACGCCATGTAAACAACAGCATTGCTACATGCTCGGCCATTCTCAAGCCCCCCCCCCCAAAAATGGTGTCGTATTGTATGTTACAAAAAAAGTTTCAAAGCGTTTATGAAAAATCAAGGTGTTTAAAATGGAGTTGAAATCATGTGATCTCAATATGATTTATTGTTCCCCGTACGTCTCGACTGACTTCAGTTGTACATACCTACAAGCTGTGATAATATGCTCCTTCTATAGCTATCTCTGCTCTGAGTTTTCAATCAATTTTTTTATCGGGGCAGGCAGAGACTGACAATTATTTTGTTACGGGATGTTTTCGTTCATCGATCCCAATCAATTTTTTTTAAACAATGAGTACAAAAAATTACAATTTTTTTATTTTTGATAACGTCTAAACTTTGTTATGGACTACCGTGCGTTTGCTCGGCTACTAGTCTGTATCAGGAAACCATCTACTCTTTGCAACTTCGTCAACAGTTGAACGTCAAATAAAAATAATTTATAACAGAAAGTAGAGCAATATAAACAACTATAATAATTCTAAACATATAATACAATACTTTAAATACTTTTGTTTTCAAAAGGCAAGATTAAAAATGAAAATGTCCACATTTAATTATTTTTCATTTTTCTTTAAATGCCATAACAATATTTTAGATTTTATATTCAGAGGCGGATTTGAAGTTTTGGCAGCCGCGTCAGGGAAAAAGAACCATGCCGCCTCTTTTCAGAAGTGTATCTTTAAATATTAAATGCCGTACTTCACTGGGATGCCACCCAGCAATGTAGCCATGGCTACTCTTTGACAACCGAAGGTCGCCAGTAGCCATGAACACAGCCGTATTTCACCGGGAAATAAATAAATGTGTTCACTGTCAAAAAAAAATAATGTAGGTAAAATGAATACCGAGCGGGTAACCACAATGGCGACTGGTGTCTGAGTGAGTGAGGCGCGGTTTACGCGTATATATTTTATTGGCAACGTCGCCAGCGCGCCAGGGTCGCCAAACTCGACATAGCGGGGCATTGGTAGTGTGGCTATGCTGCCAGACTAGCGACGTTGCCAAATCGTCGCCACGTGAGTTAGCTACTATAGATTTCAATATGAATTGTTTAGCTACGTTGCCGTGGCATCTCGTACAGCTCTATAATTTCAGCAAACTATTATTTTACATCTTCCACATCTTGTGGCGTAGTCCGCCAAATGTGCGGCCCTAGGCCCGGCCCTACAATTTTTGAAATGAAACTTCTATAGTGAGCCGATGAAACGAAAAAGTGATATAGAGATAGACAGATTAAGAAAGAAAGAGACGGAGCGCAATCAACAACTGAAGCACTATTTATGAACTGCACAACGCTTAGTTGGCACTGCCATCTATAGTTGGGTAGGCAGAGTAGTAAAGTTTCAAGAAGTTTCACTTCTACCATCGTGTGGCCTTTGAGTTTTTTTATTTTAAGTTAAAAAAATGAAAAATAAAAAAAAATTTCTTATTAGTACCTGGCACTGTTTATAAAAATTCTTTTTAAATTAAAAACAGATACCAAAGATAAAAAAGAAATATGCGCATCGCAAAATAAATCCTAACAATACAAATGTTACAAAATATAAAAAATACAAACATTAAAAAACGAGTTTAATATGCAATTAGAATTCTCAGATTCAATACTTTGTTATAATATTATACACAATTATTTAATTCTTTGGTTTTCTATTTTTAGGACGTATTGCTGAAAATTCTTAGTTGAAAATGAAATCGATTTTGTTTACATGCTGACAAATATTACATCGAGGGGTTCATGTAACAAGAGCTTAACAAGCACAAAAAATAATTTCATGATACTTAAGTGACGTTGTTCATATTCATTCCAAATTTTTTTAACAATTAAAATTTAGCGCTTCATTCCAAATTTATTTTAACAATTAAAATTTAGCGCTGTTTCGCTATAGCGCAGTTTACAATTTTACATCATATATTCGCTATAGCGTTTTTAAAATTAGTTACAACGTTTTGAAGCCTCCCCATCGTACACCAAAATGCATTACTCGTTTGTTTTATTTATATTAAATTAATTAACAGCGCTAAGCGAGGTATTACTGTACATAATAATCATTTTTAACACTTTCGCTCTCAGCTTATGTTCACTGTTCTGAAAACCATCGACATGCTAATGGGGACTCAAAAATTATACTTTCTAATTTCTATACACAAAACATTGTTACATTTGTGCCCACAAAGTAAAATCCGAAGACTTTTTGATAAGAAGCGCAGCTTCCTGAGAAGCGATAATCCACTAATTAATATTAATAATATTCCATTTTGTAGAGAATTTAATAGTTGCATCTTCAGTTCTTAGTACTTTAAGTTTTAAGTAATATTGATCCTTTGAGTCACAAAGTAATTCTAATTTTTGTTTTCTTAGAGTGAAATTTTTAGCATGCATAATTGTTTCACTGTCGCTCGAAAACTACCTAAGGTCATTAGCATCTAAATGACAAATTATATCAAATCAAAACGACCTCACAAAACATCCATGAGCTGAGTGGGATTCGAACCCATGACTCTGATTCAAAGGCCAGCACACTAATCGTTAAGTGTGAAAAAATTACTTAAAGTATATTTTTTAACAATAACGCACAATCATAAAAATGACTATTATGATAAAATTTTATTTATTGAAAGTATAAAAAAAATACAATTAAACTTTAGACTTTTAAATTGAGCTTCAGAAGTTTATTTACAATACGACGTATTAATACAGGTAGACATTTTTAAAAGCACATGTTATTACTTTATCATAAGTAATAAATGAAATGTATTTTTTTCTTAACAGATAGGATGCATTAAAAAGTACAAATTCTATCGTAGTAACCGATATATCGCTCATGGGCTACAAATTTGCACAACTCAGGCCCGTATTCACCAAACACTGTTAAAGATAGAAGTTACTAATCTTAGAATAAATTTATTCCTTGAAATAAAATTAACTTTCAATTCACCAAACAATTCATTCGATAGAATAGTAACTTCAGGTACAAATTTACTTTATACCATACACCTTGGACATGTTGTCAAATATTTTGATTCTAAAGCACGTTTACTAAAGATCCGACCGATGGCGCATCGATCGAAAATGTAAATTTATTTTATTTTACTACAAAAGCCTTTACCTGAAAGATATGGAATTAATATTTACCTGAAAAGGTCACCAGTTCATAAAGTAATTTGTGCATTTTGTGCCCATCCTAGTTTACATGGCGAATAAATATTTATACCCTTGAAATTCCCGTCCGTCCGTCTGTTACAAGGCTCTATCTCACAAACGGTAAGAGGTAGCTATATTTTTAGTTGTGCCACGTGAGCGATATATCTAATAAAGCTTCAATAGAAATATTTTAAATTTTGTATACAAAATAATGTACATATGGTGACTCAAAAGTTTATTAAAACAGCATGTAAGCAAATAACAATTAACAAGATATGCTGATACTGCATATCCATAACACTATACTGTATAAAATTATAATAATATATTTATTATTTATATATATTTTATTTAGTTAAAATAGCACCAACGATACGTTGAGCAAATCGAGAGACGTGATTAGATATTATTTATATATATACGTATACACAATATACGTAATTTAAACTTACAGGCTAAATTGTGACCGATTTAAACGAAAATTAGTTCGCTTTATAGCTCATCATCGTCGTCTTCCCAGTCTTCTTTTTGCCTAGGTGAAATTGTAACTCGTATTTTGGTTACGTTCGATAAACCTTCGTGACAGCGCGCTCTCAATGGGTTTTCGCTAATGTCCAACGTTTGAAGAGCGGGCGCAGCCTCTAGTCTCTCGATATCAATGTCTGAAATAGAAAATTTTGTTTAAAATTATTTTGATCGAAATTAACTTATTGTAATATGCCACTATTTAAAATATCCATGTGACAATTCATCTATTAATAAAAAATTAAATTAAAAAATCAAAAAACCAGACTGCGTAATGAAAATCGAACTAAAAAGATTGAAACAAGATCAAATGATAACATGCAGTCAGAGGCATCAGAAATCTCTGTTCAACTTGTTTAGATTTACCTATACCTCCGACTGGATGTTATCATTTGATCTTCTTTTAATTTCGCTCTTGGCGCAGTCGGGTTTTTTGATTTTTTTAATTTAATTTTTTATTTACATCTTTTTGGTTTTTTGAAATTGTCTCAATGAGACCTTTCTTTTGATACTCATATCGATGTATTTAAAAGGAAAATTATTTTTACATTCTAATGGCGCCTAGTGTCTGCCATTTTTCGTGGCGTCATATACCCTATATGTTACTCTCGGGATTAAGATCAAACTTTGAAGTTTGACCCTTCTTTTTGCGTTGTGAACAGCCGAACAACCGACTGCAGCTAACAAGACAATTGATGATCCTGAATACAAGTATACACACTTGCATACAAATACAACAATACACTTACAATAGCTTCCATAACTTTCTTTCATTTTAAAAATAGAAACAGTTGTCTAAAATCCATGCTAATAACAACATCGTTCAAATAATGTTCATAAATCATAATTTCACTATAAAATGTAAGTATTTTGAATCTAATTCATTCATTTATCTTTATTTTCAAATACTGTATTAAAACTTGTTCATTTTAATGTATATATGTATAACATTTCAGAATATTACTGATGATGCCTAAAAAGGCGAAACGTTTAGTATAAATAAAACTCTTCCAATATAAATAAATTGGCTGCAAAAAACTTCCAAAAAACCCTATAAGACCATTGATTTTCAAACAACTAATCAGATACGTGGTGCAAATCAATGGGCTACCTTAGTCAAATGGCAGCTATGTACGTAATAGAATATGTGCTGTTCGTGTGATAACTATATTTGTTGGTGGGAAAGACTCACCTACGATATGATTATTACTAGCGTTGAGGTATTTCAGCTGAGGTATTCTGAAGACTGCATCTGGCAATGCTATGTACGAGTTATGTGAGATATCGAGCCTTTCGAGTTGCTCGAGATCAGCGATTTCATCAGGCAGTTTTGACATTTGGTTGTGTGACAGATTCAGGTCTGAAATTAAGCTGAACTTGACTGCAAACTTTGGTGGTATTTTCGTGATTACATTACCACTAAGGTCGCAGGATTTTAGTTCAGTATGACGCATGAGATGATAAACTGCGTCTGGCACCTGCATTAACTGACATTCGGACAAATCTGTAACAAAAAAAGTCGACATTAGTAACAAAGAAAAGTTTATTTTATTTATTTATTTGAGATTATATACGCGTCGACATCTCAAGTCATTATATATAAGCAGTGAGTCACGCGATAATCAGTCACCGGCGATCAATCAGTCAGTACAGTGATATAAATAGTGGACTGGATATAAATAAATAGTACTGAAGTAACTGACTAAGTGACCGACATAAATAAACGTTAGAAATAAATCTGATATAAATAGTTCCGTGATATAAATTCACCTGATAAAATAAATATAAGTGTAGTCAATTGTATATAGTTATGTGTTAATTATTTGTGTTGATTGTTAGAACTGACTTTTGGTTGTTGTATTTATTATTGTTGTGTTTTTAATTATTGCAAATAAATATTTCTCATCTCAGGTCATTAGCGTCTTTTGACCCTCAACCAAACCTTCCTTCAATTATTAACATTCATTGGGTCAACACTACTATAATACTGAGGACAGTATAATATAATTAATATGGTTTACTTTTGTTTTCGGCGTTCATTTGTTACATAAAAAACAATGAGCATTATATTGAATATGCTTAAATTTAAGTGAATGCCACATAATGCAATAATTAACTTTTATATTTCGTAATAAAACAATCGAAAGCGATTTAATTATAAAGAAATAGGTAAAGATATTTATGTTTAATTTTATTGTGAAACGTAAATACGCTATATTTTTGATACTAAATTATTTGATAATCTTATAAACAAATTTTATTATTTTTCATTGTTATCATAATCACAGGTATTCGAATGCTTTCCTGTTTTGCTACAAATACTTCAGTTATGTATTATAAATAGATAACAATAAAGTAAAATGGTGTGCTCATCTTTTGTTTTATACTTAAAAATATAAACAATAAAGTTATTCACCTTTGTCAATTGTATTTTTTTTTTTTTGGAAAAACTCTTCTATGTGAATGAGCTATAAATACATATTAAGTATATCAAATGACCAACATCTTTGTACTCAAAAACTTCGCAAAAAACTAGTGTTGCCTTCTAGACAATAAAAGACAAGACTTTCAGTCTTGTCTTGTCTTGAAATATCAAGACAAGACTTCACTTACGTCTTGTCTTGAAATATCAAGACATCACTAAGTCTAAGTCTAGATTAACAAACTCTTGTCTTGTCTAATATCAAGACTCTAGATTATTTTCAAGAGTCTAGATTAAGTGAGTGGTTTACTTTACCTACTACTACTTAGTTTATCTAGACTCTTGAAAATTGTCTAGAGTTTTGACAAGAGTCTTGATCTAGATAAAGCAAGTCTTGTCTTGTCTTGAAAAATTCTAGACAAGACTTTTGCAAGTCTTGTCTTGAAAATCTTGAAAGAGTCTAGAAAGTCTAGATCTAGACGGCAACTCTACAGAAAACTAAATTAGAGCCTGAAATATCAGGGGTGGACTGGACAGGGCGGCTGGGTGGCTCCAGCCACCGGGGCCAACCTTAATGGGGGCCAAACGAGCCACTTATTTTCAAAATCCGGCAACACTCATATAATAAGGAGTCAAAAATATTGGTCCATTTTTTGAATAAGGGGCCAAAAATATTGGTCAATTTTTTTCATAAGGGGCTAAAAATATTGATCCACTTTTTGGATTAAGGGCCCAAAAATATTGGTCCAATTATATTGGTTCAATCATTTTGTCCTGAAGAGGTAACAAACATACAACACATTTTCGCGTTTACTTGTTTGTATAAGGTGAGCAATTAAGCGATTTTAGTATCATTTACGTAGTGACCTTGAAATACATTAGCAGCTGATTGAAATATATGTTAGAAAGTAAACTAGGTATGTGATATGAAAGAAACGAAACTGAAAGTAAATAAAAAAAGATGTGCATATTGTTAAAACCTGCAGTTTACGATTTATGTAAAAAGCGAAGAAAATTAATAAGTTTTTTATGCATAATTATATATGTATGTAACTTTTACTTCCAGTTACGGAAGTTACTTGTATATATAAAAGTGAAGTTATGTTAAATTGAGTTCGTCTGATTATCAGCGCCTCTATGAATTTATTAATAATCATCAGTTATGTAACAATTAAGCGTTAATAATGCGCATAAAAAACGAAATTTTATTTTTTATGATATCAAAAATTAGTAAGTAGTGTGCTATTTCGATTAAATTAATCTATTTCCAGGTAGATATTTATATATTAAGGCCATTACTCATTTTATTTGTTTGCTTCACCGACTTAAAAAACAATTGAACTGAAACAACACACGACTACGTTCATAAAATAATTTTAAGTATCTTTCATTTCTTTTTAACTTAACGAATAAACGAAACAAAAGATTACGTTAAAAAGACTTTCTGAACGCGCTCCGTAATAATGTTCTTCACTGCAGCCAACTGTAAAAACAAAATAGGGAAACAAAATAGCGTTTTCTACAAAAGCAGTAGTCAAGATTGTTAGTAAAATATGTAATTATTTGTACATTATAATTACGGTTATCAAAAAGATTTACCCAAATTCTGATTCTCCTGAGCTGCTTCACATCTGTGAATAACTCTAGTGACAGCTGAGGCCATTTTGTGACGACTATTTTTGTTCTACCTGTGCTTATAATAATATACCGGGTGCCGCATATGTAGGTCCATACGCATGTTACTTGCGCAAGTTCAAAAATAGATTCTATGAATAGTTTTAAACACAGATGAAAAAATGCAGATAATTGACGATCACTTATCTTAAAATAAAACTTGGGAAGTACCGGATGTTTAATATGAGATAGCAGTGTACACGCAAAAAATACAATTTAAAAATATTTTGTTTTACTGAAGGGGTATTATCCTCTTTTCAAAGACTACCAACAGATAAGGTTATTTGGGCCTAGTACCAATTCATATTTTCAATTCATTATTTTTTTTTTACTAATAAATTGAAAATCCAATTGACACTTTTACCAGCTCTCGGGTTAGAACCCGGGAACTGGGGACTTGTAATAGAGGAACCTTAGCAACGCCATGTAAACAACAGCATTGCTACACGCTCGGCCATTCTCAAGTCCTTCCTCTGTTTGCTATCACTCACCAACTTTTATCAGAGCCGTTGCTAGAACTAAATTTTAGATCGAGCTTCAGAAATTTGAAGTAGGGCATTGTAAAGGCGGGATATGACTGTATGTTGATTATTTTTGAGGTAGGCAATTGATCCCCCCCGCCATAGTTACGGCTCGGATTCTTATCTTCGGTTTAGATTAATACGTTTTTAGTCGACTGCGTGAAAGCAAATGAAGGTTATGTTTTTTTAATAAGTAATTATCTGTATTTTGACATAACCGATCGACTAAGCTGACTTTGTTTTATAGATTGTTTACTGTTTCCATAGTTACCAGGACATAATTTAGACAGGCGCAGAGTTGATTTTACACAAAAAGAGAAAATATTTGAAAACTAATAATATTATTAGTATTTTTTATTATATCTATTTATTATATGTCTGTTATTATGGTCATTTTCTTTTATTAAATTTATTATTATTATTAACAAAAATTAAAATTAAAATTTGTGTAAGTTAAAATAATTTAGAATATTATTAAAAGACGTTTAAATGGTTAAAATTCTAATATTGATAGCGTTCATTTGTTATTTAACGCGTAGAAACAAAACACTTTCCTTTTATTAACAATTATTTTATAGATTATCAGGAAGAAAGCATTACGCTACAACAATTAAATCTACAATTAATAAAAATAAATTCAAGAAATTGTATATAAAACATTGAAATATTACGATTAAACGTGCTTGTAAATAATTATTGTAAAAGTACTTTTCCAACACATTGCAATTTTACCTTCGTGACGTCAGAACGGTTAAAATCCAACACATCGCAATTTTACCTTCGTGACGTCAGAGCGGCTAGAATACAAGCATCAATAATAATTTATTATAGGTACACTAAAGTGTGTATGGCTGTTCCGCTGTAACTCTTAAACCCCTAATACGATTTCAACGAAATTTGGTACACTCAACTCAAAGGATAGGCTAATTTATATCTGACTTCGCTAGTTTTAAGGCAGGCCTTCCATACAAATAAAAATGTATCATAAATACACAAACACTTGAAAAATTCTATACTTCTTCATGTAAGCGAATCCACGGGGTCAAGCTAGTACATAATAATATTTTTTAGTTTAGGAAATTATGTAGCATTTTTTTGTTTGAGGGTAGCTTAATGATAAATATGTATAATGAAATAGCTGTATGTTATAATTTTTTATAACTTTCATTTTTACAACACGAATTAAAATTAAATTTAAACATTAATTAAAAATAATGAGTTTTACGAAATTGAATAATATTCAAAGTTAACTGCACTGATTTAATTTCAAAACTATTTTTTTTAAATTTAAACCGCAGAAAGTGAATTTCAGGCGCATACACACAATTGTTTCCACGACTAAACAGTTTAGTCGAGTTGTGTACGTGTCGCGATTTCAACTCGACTAAACTGTTTAGTTGTTAGAGGTGCGCATACAATCAATCAGTTGTGCCATAATTTCACTATTAAACAAGCCGTGAGGTGGGTCGTTTATTAGGACTAAAGTGCGATCCTTGAGGTCCACACGACGAACTTCCCAGTTTGATAAATATTTTAACAATAATTAAATTAGATATTACACTGTACACAGAAAAGTAATCATTTTAATCATTAAAACATAATTATTATTTATTTTTAACAATAATTAAAAAAAAAACGGCTGAACCGATTTTTATAAAATTTATGTCGGATCAAAATGACGTTAACACGCCTCGATTAACACCCTTACGATGTCGATATAATTTTTTATTCGCGAGATATTGTGTAAAATCTACTTTTTTGGAGTCTATTTGGTTAAGAAAAAAGAACGGCTGAACCGATTTTGAAAACATTTTTGTATAGATCATATTTACGTTAATACGCGTCGATTGGCACCCTAACGTAGTCGATATCATTTTTCATTCTCGAGATTTCGTCTTAGAAAGAAATGGACACATACGTACGTACGTACGTACATACGTACACACACACAGACATCTTTCTAAAAATAGTGTAAAAATAGTGTAGTGACCTTGAAACATAAAAATTTGTTATACATTTTGATATCGATTTTCGGACCCATTACAATAACTTCCAATGAGAAGTTAACTAGGATCGCCGAACAACTATTTAGTCAATCGTATGCTAGCGTCCACAGCTGTGGGCATAAGCTGCCGCGACGATAGCTATTCAACAGAAACGTCAAAAGACGATCGATGCGGTCTTTTGAGTTACGACTGACGAGGAAGTATTCCTCTCTTTCCGTAGATATAAGTATCTCTCTTTATCTATGCATGGACGTATGTCTGACTGCATTGGTCTGGCTTTTACGTCATAATATGGCGGCTAAGCTCAGCCGTTTGATGTGAACACATTTTTTAATTCTTGTTTGCAATTAAGAGGAAGGATATAAGAACAAAAAAGTTGGTTTTCATTATTTGTTTATGTATGAGGAATAACACACACTGTTCAAAATTATCAAATTTTGATAAGCGGGACGACCCATTGATGACTTCACACTGTACTTAATACTTTTGTATGTAAATATATCTATTCTATTCTGTAATACGGTCCAATGTTAAAACAGCTATATAAATTAGACAAGCTGTACATACGTAAAATAATTCTCGAAAGCTAATAGACAGGCGAATTTAATTTTCATGTAATCTACTTGAATATGTAACAATAATTATAATAGATACTAATTACAATACCGGAAGTCGAAACACTCTACTAATTATAATTACGTAATACAATCATCGTGATGTAAATCCGTTCTTGTAATTTAAGCGTGAATGGCGAAGTGTCATTGAGTTAAGACGATATGCAGATGACTCAAATTATTTTATCAGGTTTTTAGATTTGGATCTATTGGTTCCCAACGTTTGGGTCACGAGAGATATTGGATGGGTAATGCCAGTCGTCAATCCATGGAATTATTGGAAATAAAAAAGTCAAATATTAAAAATAATAATTTGAAAATTTGAGTTGGTACTGGGCCCAGATAACCCTGGTCTTTAATTTTTTGTCGTTTAAAGAAAACTTCATCAAAATCAGTCCAGACAGACAGACAGATACACATCTCTTTTTGAGGTTAGGGGACTAAAAAATAGATAAAAATTATGTTACAGACTTTTTTGTACCTATATTACCTCAAATTATCATGTTATAATGATTTAACTAAATGCATTTATAAATAAAAACAAAGACTTAAAAATAACTTCTTATAGTTTATTTTTATGCGTCATCTCAAGGTCAAAAAGAAAGGAAATAGATAATACCGTTTTGGTTGACGCATGTGGAGTATTGCCCTGAACGCTGTGATAAAATTTGAGAGATATAATGATAAGATTAAGTTGCTAGTAATATTATAAATTCTAAATTTATTATCTATTACCAATTACGGACAAAATTTGTAATAGTCATGAGACCGTTTTATTTTCTTCAATGAAAAAGAAATGTCAATATCAATCATTTAAAAAAACATCTGATAAAACGTAACCGGAACTTAACGTAATGAAGGTAAAATGTCATGAAATCAGTTAGGGATGGGTGCTAATGTACATTTTAATTGATAATTAATAGTTTAATAACGGAAAATAAGGACATTTACCTGTACAATATGTTTTATATTTTATTGCCAACACTTGGATAAAAAATAAGTTGATGCTAAATTTTCAAAATTTGTAACGTTTCGTTGGTTTATTTTCCAACTTCTTCAGGCAATATTTGAGGTTAGCATCCTCGTTGAAATATTTTGGTTAACATGGATGAGACTCAACACATGGATTTATTGCCAACGTTTCATCAATATTGTTGACTTCTTCAGGGTTTAAATGATAGTTGTTGCACACTTATCAAAATCATAGTTAACAAGTTAACTATGGTTTTGACTAGTGTGCAATAATTATCATTTGAGCTCTGAAGAAGTCTACAATGTTGACGAAACGTTGGCAATAAAATAAAATATATTGCACAGGTAAAAGTCATTATTTCCTGTTATTAAATATAAATGATGGACGAAAAAACAATAATATCTATGAACACATTTCAATATTTTAGCAAAAAACCAATTTTTCGCATTGGTCCTTTTAACCTTTAGTTCACACCCTTCGGGTTAAGAATTTACGGGTTAATGTCTTTTTTGACAGGAGCCTTAACCCAAGTTACAGCTTATACAGGATGTATCATAGAATTGAGAACATAGACTACAAAATGAGTGGCGCTACAAAGATATTTAGAATATACAGGGAAAAAATAATTTTTTAAATTTAGGTTCATAATTATAAAAGCGTGGGTTGTAGACACTATGATAGTTCATTAGTCACGACCCACTCTTTTATAATAAATTGTGAACCTAAATTATTAAAAATTATTTTTTCCTGTTTAGTACATTTCAATCTTCAAAAAGTTTTTTTTACTAATATTTTATGTTGTAGTCTTTCAAAATTTGTACTATTAAAACATTAATCTATTACAATTAATTGATTATTTAATTCTAAAAACGATAGATTCATGTATTGTCATCGGTAATACATACGTGTACAAAATTTCAATTCGATCGGATACGTGGAAGTCGTTCAAAATTGACTTGTAAGATTTGACCTAAACATACTAACAGGTGAACTTAAATAAAAGCTTGTAAATAAAAAGAGTATTTTTTCTGGTGAAATATGAAATTATGTTAGCGGTTATTTGGATCTTAAGTAATTACGACTGTAATAAATGAAGAAAAAAATTGTAGATTATAGACGCTCAACAGCTGAGGTCATTAACGTCTACTGTATGGGTACAGCCTTTGCAACAAGTGCTTCAAGTGACTAAGGAGTCAGGATGCTGTCTATACGCAATTCCCGCCTAGTCCATATAAAGCATTGTGTTTTAATGTAAGGTACAATACACATACAAGCGAACACAAAGCATGACCTTACCGTGTGTATATTCTACCATATATGGTTCAATAAGGTTGACCACAATTTTATTCCTATATTATGTTACCGTGATAAACAAACAGTGGTGGAGAAGTCATATTGTCAAGGGTAAATAAAAATTATGATACGAGAAAATTATTTAAAACGGGATAATTGAAGCAATAGGAAATAGTTCGAAAAATAGTTTTTCACTAAAAAAAGTTCTTAGGTGGCTATGGATTTAAAACGTATGTCTGTACTATCTTCATACAAATGTCTACTGAAAGATAAATCAAATATGTTAAAAAAACTGGTCAAGTGCGAGTCGGACTCACGTGGAAACGGTTCCGTACTTAAAAACTTAGGATTTTAGTTTAGGTTTTCTTGTAAACTATGAGTGAAGCCATATTCCCTATTTTTTTCAAAATTTTTGGCTCAGTAGTTTCGGAGATAAGAGGGGGGAATATGCTCGATTTTCGTATTATTTTCAGTTTACCGTGGGAATTTAAAGACTTATGATATTCATTTAGGTTTTGCTATAAACTATGAGTGAGGCCCTATATTCCCTATTTTTTTCAAAATTTTTGGCTCAGTAGTTTCGGAGATAAGAGGGGGGAATATGCTCGATTTTCGTATTATTTTCAGTTTACCGTGGGAATTTAAAGACTTATGATATTCATTTAGGTTTTTTTTGTAAACTATGAGTGAAATCCTATATTCCCTATTTTTTAAAATTTTTGGCTCAGTAGTTTCGGAGATAAGAGGGGGGATATGCTCGATTTTCGGATTATTTTTCGTTTCCCGTGGTAGTTTAAAGACTTAGGATTTTCGTTTAGGTTTTCTTGTAAAATTTTTGGCTCAGTAGTTTGGGAGATAAGGAGGGGGAATGCTCGATTTTCATATAATTTCTTTAATATCATTTAAACTATGCATTTTAAAATTATAAAAAAATATATATTTGTATTTCTTATAACGCGCCCTTTCATTTGATATGTCACATGATGCACTTGAATTTTTTTTTATTTTCTAATTTGCCCCCCAAAATTAACCCCTAAAATCAGAATTATTTTATTTACGCTGTTAGTCCGTGATTGGGTCACCTAACTCTATATATATATATGTAACAAATTTCAATTTTTTTCGTTCAGTAGATTCGGAGAAAATAAGCTGTGACAGACTGACGGACGGAGAGACAGACAGACAGACACGAGACTGATCCTAAAAGGGTTCCGTTTTTTCATCGGATGTACGGAACCCTAAAAAGAAGAAGAAAATTAAATCCAAAAAGCATATTAACATTAGATTAAAATTTTTTTAAGGTTTTTTGGTTCCAAAATATAATGGCCCCTTTGTATGTCTATATCTTCTAGGGTCACGGAGATGCTAAAACGCCCATTCATTTAAAGTGCTCCTCACCAAATTTTACAGCAAAGAGAGAACCTTGTTAACTTCCCACTGGAAGTTATTGTAATGGGTCCGAAAATCGAAATCAAAAAGGAAAAAAAAATTTTATGTTTCAAGGTCACTACACTATTTTTACACTACTTTTAGAAAGATGTCTGTGTGTGTGTGTGTGTGTGTGTGTGTACGTACGTACGTACGTACGTATGTATGTGTCCATTTCTTTCTAAGACGAAATCTCGAGAACGAAAAATGATATCGACTACGTTGGGGTGCCAATCGACGCGTATTAACGTAAATATGATCTGAAAGGAATTTTTTTAAAATCGGTTCAGCCGTTCTTTTTTCTTAACCAAATAACCTCCAAAAAAGTAGATTTTACACAATATCTCGCGAATAAAAAATTATATCGACTTCGTAAGGGTGTCAATCGAGGCGTGTTAACGTCATTTTGATCCGACATAAATTTTATAAAAATCGGTTCAGCCGTTTTTTTTTTTTTTTTTTTTAATTATTGATGTTTTAATGATTAAAATGATTACTTTTCTGTGTAATATCTAATTTAATTATTATTATTAAATATTTATCAAACTGGGAAGTTCGTCGTGTGGACCTCAAGGGTCGCACTTTAGTCCTAATAAACGACCCACCTCACGGCTTGTTTATTAGACTAATTGTCTCAGTTGTCGAGCGTCTATGAATCACAATTTCGCTTTCTCCTCTGTTTACAGATGGGTATAGCTCTACCGCAACTCCGGGTAAATGCATTTCTTTGTCCAGATAAAAAATGAGACCCTGTATTTTATACTACACACTACAGAAGTGAAACTTCAATATTCAAGTTTTATGCCAATGTAGTAGCGTAAAAACTGATACACCAGTCAGACCCGCTTAAAATTTGCACCCTATAAGTTTCAAAATTTAAGATAGTGAGTCATGCATAGTTCGTAACCAGGTTAATGGAGCGGCAAACCAATGAAACAATGTAAGCATACGCGTGCCATGCATAAAACTGTGCCGCTTATATAAATAGTGAAGTATAAGTGCATGACTCACTAACTTAAATTTTGGAACCTGACTATAATCGCGTCGGCTGTAGACATAACATCGATATGTATAAGTTCTTTGTAACGATCGCTGCAGCGATGCCTTCCCAGCGTCCCAATCAATCTCAACGGCGCAGAGGTGCGGGGGTGAAGCGTTTCGTTACACATTCAGCCGGATTAATCTAATTCACTCTACCGTGCGTAAAGAGGTTTTACTTCAAAAATATTCAAGTTTATTGTAGATTATAGACGCTCGACAACTAAGATTGTTAGCATCAGATTACATTAAATTTAATTAAATTACATCACAAAACATCCATGAGCGGAGATGGGATTCGAACCTACGACAGTTTGATCCAAAGGCCAGTACGCTAACCGTTACACCAATCTATCCTTTGTTTATATTATTTATCTATTTATTTATTGTAAATTATAGACGCGTCGACAACTTATGTCCCTAGCGTTTTGATTACCTACATTAAATTACAACACACTTAAAACTGTATGACATCACAAAACATCCATGAGCGGAGGCGGAATTCGAACCCACGACAGTCTGATCCAGAGGCTGCGACGCTAACCACTGGACAACACTGTCCTCTATTATTTATCTATAATGTTGTCACCGACTGTATTTATTATTTCATGGCCAATGTAAAATAATCTCAGCAAATAGCAATATTGCGATTTTTGAAATAAATGGAAAAATAATTTTAAATTTTTGTTTCGTATTACTTATTTCAATTTCTTTTTGTCATCGCGAAAATGTGATTATATTAAAAATGATTAGAACAGATGCACAACTTTCTAATGTGATGACAAAACATAAGAAACTCGTTAACAAAAACAAAACACTGTTACGTTAACAAATGAATAAACCTGTCGTATTATACTTATTACCGTGACGATGAAAAAATTACGCATTAATAATGTAACTTAATTGGAAACATGCCGAATCAAAAGACAGTTACTATTCTTTTTAATTGAAAGAAAACTAAACAAAGTTTTTGTTGTGTTTCTGTTTTAAATTCATATGCAATTTTTTTCGAGGACAGATTTATTGATTTTCATTTGTCTTTGTTTAAAATGATGAAATTACAATGTTTAATATTATTGTATTTCTTTATACAGGGTGTAAACGGTTTTATCGAACATAGGGCAAAAACATTGAGAACATTTACAATTTTATAGGGGCTAATAATGGGCTATAACAGGGATTCCCAATCTTTTCTTGACTGCGACTCCCTTTACAGGTTGACATTTTTTGCGATGCCCTTCTAAAAGAAGATACCCTGTGTGCAGCTCTAGCAGACAATAAAATTACTTTATTATTCAAAGAAAACTTCAAAAAATGTAGAATCTTAATTGTTATTTATTAGATTCTAATTCTAATAATTAGAAAACATAAAAAAAACCAAACAATACAATTAATGAAGCAGGATAAGCTTGCTTTTCGGAGCATAACTTCTCAAATCGGAACTGAAGTTCTCAAAATATCGACTCCCCTAGGATAGTGCCGCGACCCCCAGTTAGGGAACCTCTAAGCTATAAGATCTAATGTAAATATGTAATTGATGCTTTGTTTTTTTATTTAGCAGGTTCCGAGTTACTCTTAATAGTGAACCGTTGGTATGGAAAATTGTTTAAAAAATTCACTGTGCTATTTTTTCTGTGTAATCCACTACATATTAATTGCATTAGGTCTTACGGTCCATAGCCTACTACAAAATTATAAATGTTCTCAATATTATCTTTCCTATGTTCGTTAAAACCGTCTACACACTGTATATTTTGAAGCAGAAAGACTATTTTATCCGCTTGGTTTTTAGAGCAGAACGATGCATTTTGTTACAATTTTATTTTATTAGATTTACATGAGGAGTAAAGCGAAATGATAAAACTGAATTATTATTTCACAGAAATTAAATTATTTCTCATTCCAGTAAAGTTTATGTTTAGCAGTTATTTTTTTTCTTACGTTGGTAAACAAAAAAAAAACAAAACAAAAGCAAGTGAAGGCGTGCAACAATTAGTATCGATGTGAATGAATTATTACGAGATTGTTAATGAAAACAAATTTGGCATCAGATTTACCTAGATTATTGTTTTCTTGTGCCTCATTGCACCTGCCCACAACTCGAATAATAGCCCTTCCAGCCAATCTGGTACAAATCATCATTGGTGCTAAATTACTTTCACCATTTTGAGCCTCGGCGGCGATGTTGTCTTCACCGAATTGCTGTGGCGGCCTCATTTTTTAAAAATTAATATTTAAATCCAAATACAACGAGTAAAAAACACACTAAACTGAAACTCCACTATAAAAAAATAACTGTTCAAGACACTGTTTTATTTTTATTGTGTTGGTACAGATTTATTTTAGTAGCTATCACGTTAAGTGTGATACTCAACTGTCAAATAATTGTTGTTCTACAGGAAATGTTGTTTATATACTTCCTCCTTTCTTTTGTTTACATCCCCTCTACATGGCGCGTGCGCAGGTTAGGAAAACACAGCACATGTGCTGCGAGTTCAATTTTAAATAAAATGTTTGTTGTGAGATGTTCGGATAATTGAAACGGAAAAACACGCTGTCTGCGACGTACCAACATCCCAGCACAATGCTCAACAATTTATGATCGTGTTTTGTCTCTTTTCATGCGAATGTCGTTTGTTTCAGCCACGCTGTGTATTTGTTTTACTGAGAATTGTAAAGAAAAACTCGAATCATAATCGATAATTGCTAGGATTATTTTTAGATTATAATTTTAGCAGGTGCGAATATTAAAATAATATCTGAGTTTGTTCCACTTTCCAGAATTATAATACAGACGGTTGACCATAAGTATATTTTAGTTAATATATTTTTTCTAGCTGTTCATTTTTTTCCAATTAATTCACTGGTTGCCTGTTTTTAAAACTCCTCTTTATAATCACCTGATATTTATATTTCAGAGAAAACCTGTTTGTCGAAACGTTGATTACAAATTTTACGTACGTGAACTTGGGTATATAACTGTTTTTACCGTCGTGACGTCACTAGGTCTATCGCTCTAGCTATGTTATGGTTTTACATGATTGTGTTTTATTATTACACCACATTTCATAAGAATTAATAAAAGAAAACTATCAACTGATGAACAACCTTATTTTATTACTAGCCTTTAATGTCGTTTTTTTGGCTGTCGCTCACTGCTCAGCCCCTTTTAGTAAAAGCGCAATGATAATATTAATTATATTGACAGCCTATGCTTTTCCCAGACACTATAGTAATTAAAGCTCGACCAGAATCGCTTTGGTAGTTTTTGAGAACTCGGAACAAACTGACAGACAGAGACGGGCAGACAAAAATTCAGAAGGTGGCTAAGTCGGTCTAGGATTCAATAAACTGTCGAAATTTCGTTAAAAATTTACAATTAGTGACTATATTTATTTGTGTTGTTTTCTTTTTTGAATAAAATATGGCAATGATGGGGGGGTTTGAGAATAGCCGAGAGTGTAGCAATGCTGTTGTTTACATGGCGTTGTTATGGTTCCTCTATTACAAATCCCCAGTTCCCGGGTACTAGCCCGAGAGCTGGTAAAAGTATCAATTGGATTTTTAATTTATTATTAAAAAAAAAAATAATGAATTAAAAATATGAATTGGTGCTAGGCCCAAATAACCTTAGCTGTTGGTGGTCTTTAAAACACAATTTTTTGGCAATGATGAGTGGAATTTGAGTGATTTTTTGTTACTTTCTTTAAAGAGAATAAGAGTAATATATTAATGAATGCTTGATAATTAAACATTAAAGTAATAAGAAATGTATCGTGTAGTAAATTATAGTGAAAATTAAATAAGTAGGTACCGCAATATACCTACGTTAAGTTTACCAGTATTTCTAAACTGCCAACAGCTCCGCTTATAATCAAGAAATGTGGTTTTATAACGTCTAATGTATCATACAGGGATGGCATTTTAGAAATATTAGATGAAATGGAAATAGTCGGATGTGGTTGACCTGTGAAAGAAAGCACACCATGTATAACAGACAGGTACAGACGCCAAGCACAGATTTGAATCCCGAAGGCTTTTAATATTCTATTTTAATTTTATTTCTTTAATAATGAAAATATACTACAGGTAGTGGATAACAATTTAAAATATAAAAATAGTAAAATTAGTTCAATTATTTATTATGTTTTACGAACATTTGATTTTATAAGATAAATAAAAGCTGTGGATTTATTTCCATGACAACGAGTACAATTATCTATTTGTGTTTAACGGTATTCACGTCATTTGTCTGTACCCGCGGTACAGACATACCCATTTTTTGTTTCTAAATCCAAAATTAAATTTTAAAAAATGTGCAGAAGGTCTCTATTAAAAAATAATAAAAAAAAATAAAAAATTAAAAAATAATAAAAGTGAGTTCAAATACAAGATATCTACATTTTATAAATTCACAAAAATATAAGTTTAAAAAAGTTTTCTCAAAAACAGAACGGGTCTAATATGTGCAACGGAAGTATATCTGGGGCTTGAGAATGGCCGAGCGTGTAGCAGTGCTGTTGTTTACATGGCGTTGCTATGGTTCCTCTATTACAAGTCCTCAGCTCCCGGGTTCTAGCCCGAGAGCTGGTAAAAATGTCATCGGATTTTCAATTTATTATTAAAAAAAATAATGAATTGAAAATATGAATTGGTGCTAACTGCTAAGCCTAAATAGTCTTAGCTGTTGGTGGTCTTTAAAACACAATTAATTAAATATATTTGGATCATATAGAATTTCGTAATTTTTGTTTGTGCTGTTGGCAGTTTTGAAATTAACTTTAGGCACAGGCTGGTAGTGTCAGGATCTTAGATAAACAGTATAATATTTCTATGATATACATAATAACATTATGCCGATATAGGAAATGAACACATGTAAGAACGTGTACTGTAGGTAAATGCATTTTTTCTTACATAAAAAAACAATAAACACATAATGTAGGTGCTATAAAATTTATGTTTATAAACAAAAAAAATTGGTTCATGCGAAAAAAATGATTTAAATTGTTAATTCACCAAATTTTACGTGATGTATTTTATGACTAACATTTCTGAAAAATTTTCATCATACGAAAAAACGTGTACAGTAGAATTCGGATTAACCGAGCCTTTTTTATTCGTTCACGATCTAATTTTTACTCCCCGTAATGATCGAGCTTTTGTGGATAAGAACCCGGGTTATTTGAGTTTCTAATATGGACAACTTGCAGTGTATGTTAGTTTGTGTGTTTGTTTAGGTCAAATCTTGCAAGTCAATTTTGAACGACTTCCACGTATCCGATCGATATGTATTCCCGATGACAATACATGAATAAATCGTTTTTAGAAATAAATTCAACCCATAAGGGGTTCAAACGGGGATGTAGGGTTTTTTTGACTAATCAATGCCCAGGCAAAATCGCTGAAGCTAGAAACTTGAAATTTGGACAGTTGGTTCCTTTTCTGACGTAAGCATCACTAAGAAAGAATTTTTCGAAATTCAACCCCTACGGGTGTCAAAGGGGGGTAAAATTTTGAAAGACTAAAATGAACAAAATAAATATTAGTAAATAAAACTTTTTAGAGACAAGCTTTTATTAAATATGCACTAAAAATTTATTTCAATAAATTATTTGCATGCAAATTAAAAATTAGTTTTTAATCACGCCAAAGAAGTATAACTTCTAACGCGCGTACATAAGCACACGTACCCACTTTTTTTAATTATGCGAGGTAGAATTGCTCATATAATTGAGGTTCTATTGTATTTGTAATTTTTGGAATTTGAATTAAACCAGTTCGTCACTTATTTTACAGATTTTTAATCGACTGTGAAATTTATAGCATTTGGCATAATAAATATACTAAAAAAAGTAAAACGCAAAATTAAATGCTAGGAAAAACACATTTTCATCTCGTTTTATATGTCACGAGATTTTAGTCAAAGTTTTTAGAACGAGTATTAAGTATTAAGCCATTGGCGTATCAGAAAAGCCAATTGAAAAATAAATGATTAATTATGTTTTCTCGCAAACTATCAAAACAAATTCAAATTAAAGAAAAATATTGCGCACACAGCGTCGTAACGTAAGTTATACCGGGAGTATTTAAAAAATGGTGCCTGCAGTTGAAAGCAAATACCTACAAATTTTTGTGTGACACTGTGTTGTGTGTTTATTTTATTTATTGTAGATTATAGACGCGTCGTCATCTAAGGTCATTAGCGTCTTTCAGCTACACTAAATAACAACTAACTTAAAACTAAATAACATCACAAAACATCTATGAGCGCAGGTGGGATTCGAATCCATGGCAGTCCAGTCTAGAGGTTGCGGCGCCAAGCATGCTAACCACTAGGCTATACTGCCCCCTACTGTGTTGTGTGATCTCAAACTAACAATAATTCTCGCATATTGACAAATATTGTTCGCAAAATTTATCACTATTTAATTTATAACTTAACCCGTTTGGCTTCAAATAAATAATAATTACAAAGAAGTATTAATTATTTGCAATTATTAGCATCGTCTGCCTTGCAATTTTTTTTTGCATACCCGGCAGACATCTCTCTAAATGGATAAATCAAACATGAAAGTACACAACATGTATAAGTCTGTTAAGCGCTCACATAGAACGGCCGAGATGGCAGCGTTTAGAACGCATTAGTTTTTTAAACTATTGCATATATAACTATGGAATAAACAGTCTGTATATTTCATTGTCTTTATTTGCAATGGCGCAAATGTGGAATTGTTGTCCCACTCATCCACTTTTATTACAAACGCGAAAGGATAATTTAAATCCTATAAATTTTGGAATAAAATAAATATTTATTGTGTATATTTTTTGTTGGCGATCTTCCATCAATTGTTTAGACACTATCTTGATAGTCAAAGTTCCCACCGTACAAAAGTCTACTGGACAACACTACTAAAATTTTATTATTGAATTTAAAAGATAGGTAATTTGATGGAAAACATCAAATCGGTGGCAGGCTAATTCGATTTTTTTAATCAACACTACTTAATGAAATTTATATAACAGAGTATAATAGAGAAGAATTAATTATTTACAATTATCATCGTTTGCCTTGCAATTTTTTTTTTGCATACTTGGCATACCTCATTGAAGATTTATCAATTTGGAAAGAGGTCTGCCAGGTACGCAAAAAATTGTAATTGTAAATAATTAATACTTCTTTATAGTCTGTATAAATTTCATCAAGTAGTGTTGATTAAAAAAATCGAATTAGTCGCCACCGATTTAATGTTTTTTGCCATACCCACTACAAAATAGCTACTTTCGATGTATGTATAGCGGCCATTAATGACCCATTTAACAGGCAGGTGTGCGGAAAATGGTTTACTTTCTGCACTAGCGCAGAAAATAACGGTTGCCATGGCAACTTCTGTTAATTCGCTCTATACGCCTGCGTACGCTTGCGTGCGCCTGTCATTACTTACTTACACGAACTTCGCGGCACACTAGAAGAAAAGATGGCGACGCAAATGAACTGTCAGAATTTTCTGAAAATGAAGTAAAAAGTAGGTATTTTGTAGTGGGTATGGCAAAAAATACCATATATGTCTCGTACGTAATGGTATTACGGCTCGTGTGACTTTAAAAACTCGCTATCGCTCGTTTTTACATACTATCTTCACTCGCCGTAATATGCCCCATTACGTATCTAGACATACAATCTACTATTCCATCATACTATCTGTTAAATTAAAGTAGTGTTGTCTAGTAGACTATTGTACTATGATAATACCGTTCTTGAAATATCATATCTGTTGACATTTTTGTCGCGTGTAGCTATGCTGTTATTTACATGGCGTTGCTATGGTTCCTCTATTCCAAGTCCCCAGTTCCCGGGTTCTAGCCCGAGAGTTGGTAAAAGTGTCAATTGGATTTTCAATTTATTATTAAAATAAAAAATAATGAATTGAAAATATGAATTGGTGCTAGGCCCAAATAACCTTAGCTGTTGGTGGTCTTTAAAACACACAAAAGACATTTTTGTCGAGAATATTTTCAGCTGTATGCCGTTTTTTATAACAAAGGATGAAAATTTCCGATTTGATTTTCTGTCTACTTGATATTGCTGTGAACTTTACGAGATCTCGTGATGATTCCACGTATTTCAACAGAACTGTTTGCAAACATGGTTTATTTTTGGCTAATACCAACTATGTGGGAAAATTAGTTGATGCAAAGGATATATAATAACAGTGACTTTTATATACTTTGTGTTGTAATAATTTGAAATAATCTTACAAAGATTTTCCATTGTTCTTATGAGTATGTAGGTACCTCATCATTCAAGTTAAAAATAAACTATGTTTGTATGAAATTTTCTAGTGTCTTGGAAAACTGGATGAATACTTTTCAATCTTATAAAAATTAACTTTTTGAAGTTATACTTCCTTAAGGTACGTGCAGTATGGAGCTGGGATTCTAGATGGTAGCGTAGATCATAGCAGGGCTTGCTTAAATTAATGCATTATTATATATGCGAGCGTACACAATGCAGCAGTGGGTGTAGCAGGTATAAGCGCTGTTACAAGAGCTGGTAGATACAAGAATGTATCTCACCATTCTTTCAGCGCGCTGACTACTATAATCAACGTGTGACAACTGTCAAATGACCGTTACAAGTTTCGCTATGGATGTGACTAGTTTAATAAGTGAAATTTTGCCAGTTTTTATTTAATTTGTTTTGAGTTTTTTCTAAGACATATTTAAAAGTGTTAGGTTCCATATGTAAATATTCAAAAAACCGGTTTGGGTAAAATTTTAATTCTTGGTATAAATGATGAAATTCGCCATGTTTAGATCGTTTTCTATTAATAGGGTGGACAAATTTGTATTTAAAATATACCACTTTATAGCAGAAGAACACAAATATTCGTCTTCGCTATCTGACATTTCAAACGCGATTTAAGCTTGTATCAAAGCTTCGTTGTGCAAACCTATAAGCGCTTATAATTTCAGCTACCATCTACCATACATGCTAACATCTAGAATCCCAGCTGCGTACTGCACGTACCTTTAGGCGCGTTAGGCACTCTTTGCCTGGGAACTGAAAAAATGTGAAGCGTTCGCAACCTTCCGTACCAGGCGCGTTATGAAAAAATGATGAGTGTGAATTTTTCAAAAACTGTGACGTCAAAATTAACAGGATTGATTTCCATAGTTACTATATAAACAAATCTTGTATTTTGTTATTTTATTTCAATAAATTATTTGCATGCAAATTAAAAATTAGTTTTCAATCACGTCAAAGAAGTATAAATGTTCAAAGTAATTCCATAAGACGCAAAAAAACATAAATTTCTACGCTGAATTTTAAGTCGAAAAATGAAAAACAAACTCAGTCTCTCCTTGTCCAATGGTACACTCAGAACAAAGTCCCATTTTGCGTGTTGGAATCAACAGTTTATTTGGTGTAAAACTGGTTCACGGGAAAGTGAAGTCCGGAAAGTTTGTATAAAACAACTGCAGAGTTTAGATTAGATTGTGTTTTCATTAAGAAATGATTATACGAAAGATGAAATTCAATTTAATAATAATTATTTATATTTAAAATTTAAATGTTCTTTGCTTTCCGAGTGCATTGAGCCGCTATATTTTTTAATATAGGTATTGAAGTAAAAATGTAAGTGTCTCGACTAAGAGAGATTTTATAGATGCTTTTTAGCTAGCGTTTTTACTTATTTTCGTTTATTTTATTTATTTATTGTAAATTATAGACGCGTCGACAACTTAGGTCATTCGCGTCTTGATTACATCAAATAACAATCAACTTAAAACTAAATGACATCACAAAACATCCATGCGCGAAGGCGGGATTCGAACCCACGACAGTCTGATCCAGAGGTTGCGACGCTAATCACTGGACCACACTGTCCTCACTTATTTTCGTGATGTGGCCTCTTAAAACATTAATAGTTTTTAACAGAAAATGTGCTAGTGCAGGCGCCAAGGGTACTTCTGTCTGCAAAATATGAGTATTGTTTTGTGATATGTTGACCTGAGACCTTAATCTATAAGAAAACACATGTTGCCAGGCCCTCGTGTGGTCCATTCTACCCCTAGGAGGGTTAAAAGGGGTAAATGTGTTTTTATAGATTTAAACATTCTGTTCACACTATTTGGTGTTTGAAATATGACATTGGAAGATACATCCCTTTACAACGTATAGGCACCTACCAAAAACATTTTTTTAAATTCCACCCCTAAGGCGGTGAAGAGGGGTTAATGTGTTTTTGCAGATTTAATCATTCTGTCAATTCTATTGGTCTTTGAAACATTAAATTTGGAGAATAGATCCATTTTATAACGTAGACACCCACTAAGAAAAGATTTTGCTAAATTTTACTCAAAAGAAAGGTTTTTTCCACCGAAATTTAGATTTTTCAAAAATAGAACTTCAACGTTAAATTTGGAAAATAGATCCATTTTATAACGTAGGCACACTAAGAAAAGATTTTTTTAAATTTTACTCCAAAGAAAGATTTTTTTCCACCGAAATTTAGATTTTTCAAAAATAGAGCTTCAACGTTAAATTTGGAGAATAGATCCATTTTATAACGTAGGGTGCCTACGTTACTAAGAAAAGATTTTTCTAAATTTTACTCCAAAGAAAGGTTTTTTTTCCACCGAAATTTAGATTTTGCAAAAATAGAGCTTCAACGTTAAATTTGGAGAATAGATCCATTTTATAACGTAGGCACACTAAGAAAAGATTTTTTTAAATTTTACTCCAAAGAAAGGTTTTTTTCCACCGAAATTTAGGTTTTTCAAAAATAGAGCTTCAACGTTAAATTTGGAGAATAGATCCATTTTATAACGTAGGGTGCCTACGTTACTAAGAAAAGATTTTTCTAAATTTTACTCCAAAGAAAGGTTTTTTTTCCACCGAAATTTAGATTTTTCAAAAATAGGGCCTCAGCGTTATGGACCCTCCGATCGTATTTTTGAAGCTAGGAGGTTCGGGTAAATGTCAAATAATCAGACTATAGATCTCTCAAGTGAATTTTTTGAAAAAAAAATCTTACCTACTTGTGAAAGATTAAGTAATTTTTTATTAAATTTTTCGCCTGAGGGATCTATAGTGTGATTCTTGGCCCTTCAATTAGCGTTTACCCGAACCCTTTACCTTTAAAAATAGCGTCGAGAGAGTTGCAACCGTTTTGAGGCGAGGGGAAAGGATTTGAGATGAGGGCAGGGAAAAATTTCCGGTATCGAATACAATAATTATTTTAAATCAACATAAATGTTTCTTTAGTAGCAGTTTTTAAATGGTTAAATCTAAATGATTCCCAGAGGTAGTAAATAGATTTTTTCCTGCTATTTTCCTTTAGGAATTTGAATCTCCATGTCGGCCATTTCGATATTTTCCTAGCTAACTTAAAATATAGTTCTAAATAAGAATAATTCAGCCACCGCGAAAGTGGAAGTTTCGGGTTAGAGTCCCGACGGTGACATAGGTTTGAAGAATGAATTTTTCCATTGTTGCATCATATTGTTACGTCATTTAGATGGGTGTTTCTAAAGGTGCATTTTCATGTGACGCTCGACGCTGGCTTCTAGCGTCAAATGTGGTCACGTGACATAAACGCCATATTGAAAAAAATGTAGCGTCAAAGCTAAACATTGTTTAGCTTTTACGCTGGCGTCATTAGTTGTCTCTGGTCATTAATGATACGAGTTTTCTACAGCTAGGTACTGAGTTGTGCATCAAGTATCAACACACAGGCTTGCTAAAGAATTGCTTTATGTTGCTACTAGGGGGTTGATTCTACGAATTTAACCCATTGATTTTATTACTTCGAAAGTACCTATTTATTAAGGAAAATACTATCACCTGATGGTTTTTCGATGGTTAATTAAAATTCCCGTCTCACTTAGAACAAAACAATTTTTTTTTATTGAATACTAAAAACATTAAAATTTCTCAAGATACAATTTATTTTTTTCTCATATTCTGGTAGTGCATATAATTACCTATAAAAAAGTAAGCATAGTTATATTTTTAATTTTTATTCCTTATAATTCGTGTACTTTCGCCGGTTATTTAAGTCAAAAATATGGGAATTTCATTTTTGATAATCGTATTCAGACATTGTCTTTTCTGTTAATAAATTTACAAAGAGCTTATTTATTAATTATTATAACAAATTCACCAGGGTTTTGATTTATGGATGTCTTTATTTGACGCTCTCTTTACAAGTTTACAACTGTCAAAACCTTGCTGTCTGTTGACGCTAAAATTTGACGCTGGAACTTGACGCTACAGTTTTTCAAGATGGCGTTTATGTCACGTGACCACATTTGACGCTAGACGCCAGCGTCTAGCGTCACATGAAAATGCACCTTAACACAAATGCAAACTTTGCATTCATTTGTAAATAAGAATAATAATAAAATGTAAATGTCAGAGTACCTTCCCAGCTTATGTGCTTATGTAGTTGCCTACCTGGTTCTTAATTATCTGTATTTTTCAGGTACTTAACGCTTAACATTGGTTAATAAAAAATATGGAACTAACAAAATATCTAATGCGCAAAAAATAGAGTTAAAGTTGTGATTTTATTCTGCCAACAACTAGAATTTCTTAGTCCTAGTACCAATTCATATTTTCAGTTTTTTATTATTTTTATGGTTTCGTAGCCAAATGGCAAAAACGGAACCCTCATAATTTCGTCCTATCCGTCTGTCTGTCTGTCTGTCTGTATGCCACAGCCATTATACTCGGAGACTACTGGCACTATACAGGGTGTTCTGTAAAGATTGCGCCAAAAAGTAAACCTATATTCTAGACATGAAAATAATGATATTTAATCCAACTTGCCTTATAACCATGTCGTTCGTTTCGGATGTACAGGGTGTTAAAGTTAGATTTTATATTTGAGTTTCTTTAAATAAATCGAATAGTTTTTGAGATATCTAGTTGAAATTTGGTATCCATGGGTTTATTAGGGCACTCAAAAATAAAATTTGAACAGATTTGAGTTTCTAAAAAGAGGGCGCTAGTTGCAGCGTATTTGAAGCACAGTTATGCCCCCATTTTTTTTTCGAATTTTATAAGGCAAGTTGGGTTAAATCTTATTATTTTTATGTCTAGAATGTAGGATTACATTTTGGCGCATTCTTTACGGAACACCCTGTATAGATGAAATTTGGAAGGCATGTGTCTTTTATGTACCGATATACAATGGTGCAGTTAAATTACGAAAAAAAAATTAGGGGTGGCACTCCTAAGGGATAGATCATCATAAATATTCACTGACTGATAGATCATCATAAATCTAGGGTACTTCCAATCGAGCAAGAGGTTTGAAATTTGGAACATAGATAGTGTTTAAGGTGATAAATACGAGAAAAATAAAAAAAATCATTAAAAATCTAACATGGCGGATACGTTCTTTCCGACTACCAAACCCTTTACTGTGCGTGGTCCGACACGCAGTTGACCGTTTTTTTATAATAAATCGGATATCCAATTGGATTAAAACCTGGGAACTAGGGGCTTGCAGTTGCATTGGAGAAGTCATGTAAACGCCATAGCAATAACGGCATCGCTACACGCTCGGCTATTCTCAAGCTCTTGACAATGTTAGTTCATAAAATAATTATAATTAAAACAGTGCTAGAAATTTTAAATAATTAAAAAAAGCCGCCGTAAGCACTCCTGAGGCGGCCCGCACGATTTATACAAATCTTTATGATCTCTGTTATCGAGCGTCTATAATTAACAAAAAACTCGGGTCGCAGTGCCAAACCCTGCCGACAATATAGTGTATTTGCTAATACAGGCATTGTGGCATTATTATGTGAACTTAAGTTTGTTTTTTGACAAAATAAAAAATTTAACCCCTTAATACATCCCTTAAAATAATTAAATTTTTCTAAATTTCAATATTAGACATGGATTTTATCAGTACACCCAATTAAATACACCCTTTCATAAGTAAATCCGTATCAACAAACTAGTGTTTTCATAAAATTTGAAAGTCCGGTCCTGTCGGGCCGATTTTATTAAAATTTTAGCAGCACATTTTAATCTTTACTAAAGAGTTAAATTTCAATTTTGAAACGATTCTGACAAATTTTTCGATATTTTTGGGCCCAAAAACTTTTTGGAACCCCTAAATACAACCCTGAAAATGGTCCGATCGGGCCCATTTTAAATAGGCTTCTTGCGGTGATGGGTTCCAATGTGTGTACCAAATTTCGTTTCAATCGATTAAGTCTGTCGAGAGTTATCGTGTACACACATATATATATATATATATATATATATATATATATATATATATAAATATATACATACATATATATATAAACATTTTCAAAAATGGTGCCAAATTGTTCAGGAGGCTATGAAACGTCGAGAAATTTTGGTCCGACCCCTAGGTCCCGCCATCCGACCGACGCCAATAGTGTATGTGCCATATGGCAAATACACTAATAAACAAATCTTAGGACGAGTCTGGTGGCTTGAGTGTTCGATGATCAGATTATAGTCTGCCGTTATTCCGTCGACAAGGTTCTGAGTAGCTAAGGCCATGTGCAGATGTAATTGTTTAAAAATAGACCAGCTTTCAACCGAGCTATGTTGGCTGGCGTTCAGCCAAAAACACAACTTCTGTGAAAAAACGACGCCTTGTGCTTCAAACTGACGTCCGTCGGTATAGCAGAACTGGTGAACTCCGTTTATCGGAGCCAGAATGATATTTTTTGATTAGGCACGGGTGTAAAATCGTTTGAATGGAACGTCGTTCAGAACGTACGTAGTTACGTCGCGTCTTCCCGCACTATACTGTTACACAGTCGCTATGTTACGCGTGTGTAAATATCTGTGTATTGCTGTTTCAATACTGTCACAGGGAGAGAGTTTCTTGCGGGGCGGGGGGTAATAAATCATAAATTCTTATCTCTGGAACTACTGAACCGATTCTAAAAATTATTTCACTAATTTTGTCTAAGCAAAGGGAGAGTTATGAAAATGTTTCACATCTGCCAGGCATCCCACGACGGCTCACTGAATGGAACGTCGTTCAGAACGCACTTAGTTACGTCGCGTCTTCCCGCACTATACTGTTACGCAGTCGCTATGTTACGCGTGTGTGTGTAAATATCTGTGTATTGCTGTTTCAATACTTTCACAGGGAGAGGGTTTCTCGGGGGGGGGGGGGGGGGTAATAAATCATATTCTTATCTCTGGAACTACTGAACCGATTCTAAAAATTCTTTCATTAATTTTGTCTAAGCAGAGGGAGAGTTATGAAAATGTTTCACATCTGCCAGGCATCCCACGACGGCTCTGATTTTTTTTATTAGTAATTTTATTAGTTTATTAATATGAGTTTTTGATTTTTTTTTACAACGGTTATTATATTGTATTTATACTAGCTTTTCGGCTCCGGCTTCGACCGGGTAGATTTTGGTTTCGCAACGAAATAATCAAGGCCAATAAATCCCTTATAATATATCACTTTACTGTATCTCTTCTAGTATAGCACAGACGCTTATGACCTCTGATGTCGAGCGTCTATAATTCACAATTCATTTCATTTCTAGTATAGCCTACTGATGAGCAAAATCGCATTATTTCAATAATCGGATTCTTAGGTTATGAATGATTCTAATAATCGAATATTTCTTTCGAATTATATCAAACGATTCTTTTGAATTATGAGTACTGCATTTCATATAAGTAATAGGCGGACCTAAAACTATCCCCCAGGGGAACATTGGATCTAATTTATTTATTGTAGATTATAGACGCGTCGACATCTCAGGTCATTAGCGTCTGGGAACATTGGAATGTAGTTGTTCTCGAATTGCATTCCAATGTTCTTTGGGAATCGGCGTTCCCAGGAGCCAGAGCTCGTACCAGTCGATTTAAGTATGCCGGCTGGCAGATTCTAATACACAAAGGGATTATTAATTGTTGTGTTGAAGACGCTAATGACCTGAGTTGTCGACGCGTCTATAATCTACAATATTAATAATAATAATCTAAGACTAGTTCACTACCCAGTATTCAGTAGTGATGGGCCAAGTTGCATTATTTAAATAATCGGATTCTAATGGTTATGAATGATTCTAATAATCAGATGCTTCATTCGAATTATATCAGCATTCTAAAATGTGATAATTTTCAAAAAGATTTCAAATAAATTTATTGTCAAAGTATCGGTGAAACATATTTTAAATTATAAATAAATTATTTTTTACGAGCGTTAAATTAATAGCATCGTTATTTTTTACGCCGATGACCTCAGCTGTTGAGCGTCTATAATCTTCTTCTTAATCGTCTTTTGTTATTTATTTTAAATTCGTTTTGTTTTTGTTTTTTCTTATGAAAATTGTGAAATTGTGTTTTAAAAACCACCAACAGCTAAGGTTATCTGGGCCTAGCACCAATTCATATTTTCAATTCATTATTATTTTTTTTAATAATAAATTGAAAATCCAATTGACACTTTTACCAGCTCTTGGGCTAGAACCTGGGAACTGGGGACTTGTAATAGAGGATAATTTATTTAATTAGCCAAATTAACCTTTTTCTAATAAAATTAACGGGTTATTAGTTTCAACGTTCTAATAAAAAAACTGTGAATTTCTTTGTGTTTTCTTAAGAAACAGACTTAAAAAAACGCCATGTAAACAACAGCATTGCTACACGCTCGGCCATTCTCAAGCCGTTTTTTCTTATGACGAATGAATACGAATAAGTCCGTTTTAAATTATTAATTAGTTTCTTTGAACGCGCGTTCAGATAAAGTTTGAACAGTGTCTGCGTTTGAACGTCCTGTCGACGAACCCGCAAGAGCCAGTGACGCCGAGATCACATTGACTTTTGATGCAAATGCGCAATTTGGAACGGAATTTTACCAACGGTCGGACGGTTCGTTAGGAAAGTGCTTACTGTCCAGAGTACAGGTGTTCTTGTGTTCGAATGTGAGGCTCTAGCCTACAGGAGGATTTATTTATTGTAGATTATAGACGCGTCGACAACTTAGGTCATTAGCGTCTTAATTACATCAAATAACATATACTTAAAACTAAATGACATCACCTGTTACGTCATCTACAGTGAATCTAAAGTAGATGCATCACTTGCCGGGCATAGGTAGACATCGAGGGTTATTAGTACCGCCCCTACCCGATAAATCGTACTACTTGTTTTGAAATACAACGTGGTATCCCGTTCTATCAGACCATCTTGTTTTATCCAACTCTCCCCTACTTTTGAACTATTTTCACAGAATAGACGCTGATGACCTCAGCTGTTAAGTGGGTTTGAGAATGGCCGAGCGTGTAGCAATGCTGTTGTTTACATGGCGTTGCTATGGTTCCTCTATTACAAGTCCCCAGTTCCCGGGTTCTAGCCAGAGACCTGGTAAAAGTGTCAAATAGATTTTCAATTTATTATAAAAAAAAATAATTAATTGAAAATATGAATTGGTGCTAGGCCCAAATAACCTTAGCTGTTGGTGGTCTTTAAACACAATTTCAGCTGTTAAGCGTCTATAAATTACAATTTATCTATCTGTTCAGTAAGAAAAATTCATCTAGGAATTCATGACAAATTTAAAGACCTAGTAAATAATTTTTTTTTGGTCTTTGTGATATTTTAAGCGTTTAGCTGTATTCGAACGAACCGTTTGGTCACCTAAACAGTTGGGACGCAAAACTCTATTGAGAACGCGCTTTTCCATTCCCCCCGTTCCCCTCTTTCGGTATCATTAGTGTCCACGTGCTTCCATTTGCCAAATGTTTTTTTTGTGTATACGCGAATTGGATGCATATTTTACAACATATTTATTTTCATATTTACGCAAACATATTACGTTTTTGTTTTGTGGATTTTTTTCTTATAAATTATTATAGTTTACCAGTCCAGTCGCGTCACGACTATGTCGTAGTTTTTTTAAGTCTGTTTCTTAAGAAAACACACAAAGAAATTCACAGTTTTTTTATTAGAACGTTGAAACTAATGACCCGTTAATTTTATTAGAAAAAGGTTAATTTGACTAATTAAATAAATTATCGTTTTTAAGAGATTTTTTTAAAGGGAAAAATTAATTGTCACTATCGGGAGTTGAACTCGAGTCCTCCAGTTTTGAATTGAATGCGTAAACTGTTTATAAAACAAATCACAAAGAAATTAACAATTTTTCAAATTTATTAGAATGTTGAATCCAGGGACGGATTTAGGTTTTTCGGGGCCTAGGGCTTATTGAAGTCCAACGGGGTCCTTTTTTTGTTAGATAGAAAATAAAACAAATAATACTGTAAATTATCCTTATTAAAATTAAATAAATTATAAATGAGGCTAATGTTTGAAATTGTCGAGCGTTTATAATCTGAAAGAATCCAACATGGTTTACGCTTGGTTTATTTACCTCTTAATCAGTATTTTTAGATTTGAAGTTATGAATTTATTTTTTAATAAAATTTATGAAACTAAATAAAAACGAAAATGTGTTGAAATGTAACAGGTTGACGAATGGATATTTTACGACGTTGCACGTTAAAATCTTTAGTACTTTCTTTTCATTAATCCAGATTTTAATTCGCAGAAAAAAATTAATTCTAATAATAATTATTTTTGTAACATTCTACTAATTTTTATTTCAATAAAGCTTGCTTATGTTACGATTTAATTTGTTTAAGTAAAAGAGTTTGAGAGTAGTCGAGCTCGTAGGATTTGTAGTTTCTATAGCATGTCTGTAGAAACCACCAGTTCCCATGTTTTGACTTGACTACCGATGAAATTATTAATCGGAATTTCATTTTATTATCCAAACTAATATTATAATAGAAAAAGTCTAAATCTATAGACGAAACGTTGTACATTTAATAAATCAAATATTTTGTCCACTATCCTGCGATTTTTCTTAATTTTACTAATATTATAAATGCGAAAGTGTGTTTGTTACCTCCAAACCGATTTCGACGAAAATTGGCAAAGAGATTCTTTGAAGCCAGAGATAGGGCATAGGCTACTTTTTATCCCGAAAAACTGTTCTCGAGGGAAAGCATTCAAGTCATATGCGTTCAATATTTACCGTGCATACCTATGGTGTTGGAAAGACAGGAAGTCATGTATTAATGATGCGTTTGGAAAACAGATTGTTGCATTTTTAACTGTTAAAATAGGCATTAAATTCATAGCGTGTGTGTGTTTTTTAAAGACCACCAACAGCTAAGGTTGTTTGGGCCTAGCACCAATTCATATTTTCAATAAATTATATTTTTTTTATAATAAATTGAAAATCTAATTGACACTTTTACCAGCTCTCGGGCTAGAACCCGGGAACTGGGGACTTGTAATAGAGGAACCATAGCAACGCCATGTAAACAACTAAATTCATAGCATCCGGGCGAATTCGGAACGGGCAGCTAGTTAAAAATAATAAAGGTTTGAATAAAATATGAATTGGTACCAGATCCAATTAATAGCCCTGGTACATGATGGGTTTTAAAAAATAGAATAAGTCTGATGGTCTATTAATATAAACAATAAAGGAGTGCTTTTTTCTTTCAAGTCGTTAATTTCGTAATATTTTCTATGAAGAAATGAAACACGTAAATTACGACCCAAATATTTATAGCCATGTACGCAAATGAGAAAATTAATTATTTTGGCTCTGATATTTAATGTGTTCCGCATATTTCTTTCTCTTTCTTTTCATCTCTTTCTTTCAAGGCTGTCGCATGAAATCTGTTTCATTTAAATGTTTTTTTTTTATCAGGAACTTTAAGAAAATATTAGCTGAAGGCACCTTGAAATAAAAACAGAAACTGTCTATTTTTAAATTTGTTTTGGAAAATTTAATAAATACATTTTAAAGTTACATAATAATTATATAAAAATAAATGAAAATTGAAATATTTTCGTTCTATCAATACTCAAGGGCGTACGCACAATTTTGTTTAAGGGGAGGGAGGGCAAGAGTTGTGACAGTAAACACGGACATCCGCTTATCATCCTGCAACTGTTGTAAGCAATAGTTCAAACGTTCTAAGTGCATTTCGGGAAATTAACCTAAAAAATATTATGATAACAAATTTTTAAATGCTGTATTTATTAAGAGCATTGATCGATACCTATATAAATACCCCCTGCACTCTTCATCTTAAATACTGTCCCCTTGCCTAAAAACGGTTATGGCTCTCCCGACGCTATTTTTAAAGCTAAAGGGTTCGGGTAGACGCCAAATGACGGACCAAGAATCACAGTACATCTTCTGGCAAAAAAACTTACAACTTAAAAAAAACTTTTTTTCAAAAAAATCGCCTGTAGAATCTGTATAGTCTCATTCTTGGTCTTTCATTTGGCCTTTGTCCGAACCCTTTAGCTTTAAAAATAGCGTCGGGAGAGCCGGAATCGTTTTTAGGCTAGGGAAAAGATTTGAGATGGAGAGTGCAGAGTAGTGTTGGGGAGAATCGTCTTTTTTGAGAATCGAGTACTCGGTACTCGAGTACTTTCAAGAATCGAGTACTTATCCAAGTACCTACTGTTTAAAAAGACCTTCTCAATTCTCATTGCATGCAGTTGATAGTCTGTCAGCTGCTCAGTGCTTGCTCGTTCGTTAATCGATGCCAATTGCCAACCGAGTACCACGGCTCACACATTAATCACATTAGCCTGGTAGTGGAAAGGGAAACACTGTTTATGTAAACAAAACGCCTATCTATATTCTACAGTAGGTTATATAATGTATTCGGTATTCGAGACTCGAGTACACGCTGTGCAGGCGCAGAAACGCATTAACTGTAGAAAGAATTCAATTCCTGCACAATGCCCTGTAGTGTGTAGTGTGTACTCGGTCTCGAGTACTCGAATAACGGTGTGTATTCGTGCAGGCGCAAAAACGCATCAACTGTAGGAAGAATTCAATCCCTGCACTGCAATGTGTACCTACTCGGTATCCAGTACTCGAATACCAATTACGAGTACTCGAGTACAGCGAGTACTTTGAAGAATCGAGTACTGAATCGGTTCTTGTACTCGAGTAGCCCATCACTAGTACAGAGGGTAACTTCCGGTAGAGAATAGTTTAAAATTTGATGGACTACCATAACATAAGGATAAAGAGCTTGAGGAAATTATAGCTTTAACTGAACCAGAAATTCAGAAGAGAAATATGAAAGAATGGTTTGCTCCGAGTATAGAAAGACGTTCAGTGTGAATGGGGCCGTATTGTACCGTAGTTAAAATAATGTAACTTGTCACATATATTTATAAATACTTAAACATATTAAATTAAAAGGATACAATCTATAATTTGATGACAGATTAAATTTTTTAACCAATATCAATTTAAACCATGTAAAATGTCATCGCTTAAGGTGGGATGCAACAAAATAATGGAAAATGTTTTAATTGATATGCTTGTACGATGCCAAAAATATGTAGTTTTAGTTGAGAAAAAAAAATAAAACTATAAATTTGTTTCATAACGCAATGATTTTGTAGTAGCAAGGTTAATTGGAACTAAAAATATCGGACTGTCGATTTATAATTTTTGATTTAAAAATAAACGTTAACTTTTTTGATTTCATTTATTTATTTATTGTAGATTATAGACGCGTCGACATCTCAGGTCATTAGCGTCTTTCAACTACACTAAATAACAACTTTCTTAAAACTAAATAACATCACAAAACATCCATGAGCGCAGGTGGGATTCGAACCCACGGCAGTCTATAGTCTCTTTGTGTCTTATCATAATTTTACTTTTTGAAGAAAAATTTTGTTCATATTATTAAATGTGCACGAAATTATAAATGTAGGTACATAAAAAAAATCTAAAAATGTATTTACATACCTTATTAGTTGGTTCAGATGACAGCATAACCTCAGTTGTCGATCGTCTATATTCTATAATAATGAACCAAATGACGCCACGGAAATTACTTAACACATGTCTTTTGCTTTACACAAAACAAAACACTAACCCCAGGCACTGTTGTTGAGCGTTTGTAATTTACAAAATCTATTACCAGGTACAAAAATAATAAATTCACATCAGACAAGTATGAATTAATTATTTTTTAAATAAAAATAATTTACATTCGATCACTTATCATCCACGGTTTATACTAAAGTAAAATTTCAAGCGTTGTCTATAACGTCCTATTGCAGCATAAAATAGGTTACATAATCAAATTTGAAAGCCAAAGGGCGGATTCACACAAACACGTTAAATAATGACTATTACTGCACACGATCTGTATATAGGGTCGCAATATTTTGCCATCTGTCGCATAAGAATATTATGTTATTTTAATATTGTACCCCTTCAGGGGGGACATTGGAATGTGGTTGCTATCGAAAATTGCATTCCAATGTTCTTTGGGAATTAGCGCTCCCAGGGACCCGAGCTCGTACCAATCGGTTTGTGTATGCCGGCTGGCGGATTCTAATACACAAATGGATTATTTGTTGTGTTGAAGACGCTAATGACCTGAGTTGTCGACGCGTCTATAATCTACAATTAATTAATTAATTTAATATTGTACGAAAATGAAATGTCTTTTCATAAATGTTTATTTTGTAAATTTCAATGTTGGTCATTGGAGCCATTGGAGTAGATTTAGATCTTAAGATCATGTTGGCCAATTCGGCTTCACTTACGTGCATACTATGCCCTATCCAGATTACGAAGTTAGAAGTTAGTGGTCAACTTATTACGTTTAAAAAATATTAGAAAAAAAACTTTTTAGAGACAAGCTTTTATTTAAATGCACAAAAAAGGAAAAAATAATTTTAAAAATTTAGGTTCATTATTATAAAAGCGTGGGTCGTGAACTCTATGAAAGTTTATTAGTCACGACCCGTGCTTTTATAATTATGAATAAAAATATTAAAAATTATTTTTTCCTTTTTAGTAAGAAAAGCTTGTCTCTGAAAAGTTTTTTTACTAATATTTATTTTGTTCATTTTAGTCTTGCAAAATGTTATCCCGCTTTGACACCCGTAGGGGTTGAATTTCGAAAAAACCTTTCTTAGTGGATGCTTACGTCAGAAAAGGAACCAACTGTCCAAATTTCAAGTTCTAGTTTCAGCGATTTGGCCTGGGCGTTGATTAATCAAAAAAACCCTACATCCCCGTTTGAAGTTGAATTTATTTCTAAAAGCGATTTATTCATGTATTGTCATCGGGAATAGATATGTGTAGATACAAAATTTCAAATCGATCGGATACGTGGAAGTCGTTCAAAATTGACGTGCAAGATTTGACCTTAAAACAAACACACAAACAAACTAACATACTGTAGCAAAACCCCAGATGATACGCCGCTGGCGACAATAGAAGCATCGAGAACAAATAACAATGTGTAGCAAAAACCAGAGATACGCCACTGGCGACAATCGAAGCATCGAGAACAAATAACAATGGTGAGGCGTGGCATTATATCGAAGACACAGGTAATCACCAGAATGATCTGGAAAGTGCGCGAGCGTGGTGGGGGCCAAGCTGCTACCACTATATAAGCATGAAGAACAATCACCGGAAAAGGGAACGAACAACGAGTGACAGTTGAAATAAATACAGTGCTATTGAAGTGTTTTCACTTTGTTTGAGAAATACTGTTCGTGTCATTATTATATAAACAGTGTTGACTGTTGAAATTGACTTTTCATTGTTACGAATTATTGTATATTGTTGTTTACATTTTTAATTATTGAAATTAAAGATGGGCATATCAGTGAATTTTCAGTAGCAGTGAAAACTGTGAATGCTACTTTTTATTCACTGCTACTTTTAGCAGTGAAAAATTTCACAGTTAAAATATCTCAGGTAAACTGGTAAAATCCTTTCAATGCGCAGTGTGGCATATGCATTGTGCACTGTGCAGCGAACTGGGTTAGTTGTTAGGATATAATATAGCAGCGGTGAAATGAATTATGAAAAAATGCGTTTCACAGTCACTATTATTACCTATTAGGCATAACAAAAGATTTGACCGGATGTAACGTAAAGCAGATTTGTATTTTGCATGAAGGTCACTGTGAAAAATGGGTACCTATATTTTTTTGTCCATGTATTTTTTGATACGTTAATTAACATTCTCTAAATTTGAATTAATAGAAAAAATTATTCGAAACACTTTTGGACAATCCGCGTCAAGAAACATTAACAAAGCAAATATATTTTTTTGCTTTTATTTCGCAATTTACTTTTCTTATACTTCCTAATTTTTTACAGTTAAATAACGTACACTGTACAAGTTATTAAAACAAATCAATATCTTGTGCCAATAGATAATGATAAACGTAAATACGATAGGTATCTACCTACCTGATAAACCATATTTTAAATTTTTCACTGTTGGGTACAATAGGTAGGTAGCAGGTACACATCTGTGAACGTAATTGTAAACTGTGAAATGTGAAATGCTAGCGAACTGTGAACTATTCACATTTCACAGTATGCAGGTAGCAGTGTGCAGACCATACTAGTCGGATGTGTAAACGTTAAGAGTGAAATTGGTAGCAGCTACTTTTAAGTGATATCTTTTAAGGTCGCTGTGAAAAATTGATATCTGTGAAAAAGTAGCAGTGAAGTGAATACTTGCACATCACTAATTGAAATAAATAATTTATTCCACCCACGCAAGAAAACAGTTTTGTTACAATACATTGCAAGTTAAATAAAAGCTTGTAATAAAAAAGGGACTCGAATGTTATTGTGTTTCAGATGGAGATTTCTATCCAGTACGTCCCTGTAATCTTTAAGTGTATTTACATGGGAGAACATGCACTATAAATACTTCACAGTTTACATAGTGTCTAATCTGAGCTTGATTTAAAACAAGGAAGTTATATTTTGCTACTCGGCTTTCAGTCGCTCTAGTAGTTGAGCGCTTTTCTCTCTACAATATGAAACGCAAGTCGCAAATAGAACTCTCATTTGTCTAGGCCGTTAACACCAATCAGCTGACAGGATGCGGAAACAAAGGAATACCCTTATATACGTTGTAAGTTATAACGACTTTCAGATGTTTTGTATGTTTTTCGACGCGGTGTGGATCATTAAATTGCCAACATTTTTAAAAATAATCATAATTTTATTTTATGAGTACAATGTATCCTAAATAGATCAAATTTATTCTAGACACAGGCTACGGTTGATATTAATTTTGTTCCTAAGAATTATCTTTCCTATAAAGTTTTTGTTTTTAAGAGTATTTTTTACCGGAAGTTACCCCCTGCATTCTTCATCTCAAATTCTTTCCCCTCGCCTAAAAACGGTTACCGCTCTCTCGACGCTATTTTCAAGGCTAAAGGGTTCGGGTTAACGACGAAGGACTGAGAATCACACTACAGATCCTACAGGCGAATTTTTTAAAAATATTTTTTGGCTACGTGTGAAAGATGACGTAATTTTTAAAAAATTGTAAGCTTTTCTAGAATTTTTTTTTTGAATTTTCGCTTGTAGGATATTCTCGGTCCTTCATTTAGCTTTGAAAATAGCGTCGGGAGAGTGGTACAGTTTTTAGGCGAGGGGAAAGGATTTGAGATGAAGAGTACAGGGGTAAGTCGGTGTCTGAATTTCAGCATTTCTTTCTCACCTGAGTCGCAATGACGTGCTGAAATTGTCCACACAAATATTTGTGAACGTCATTGGTCCAAATCTGAATCTCTGTAAACACTATTGGTTCGAGTCTGATGCTGGGTACTTTGTGGTTTCCATGGTAATTCTGTTCAAAAAGTATTTTATGTTGAAAGTCGTACCAGAGACGCCATGAAGCAGCCACTATTGCCTATCTTCTTCTATTAAGTGACACGTTTTTTTAACCTGTTTCAGAGTAAAGTATCTGAAAAAAGACCATCGTGCGATGTGTAAATCACAGAACTGTGAGATATTTTCGAATTTAATTTATTTGATATTATGTAAATACAATAGAATAATTTTTATTATCCTAAATGCAAAATAATATTAAAAAATCTCACAAAATTATTTTCAGTGCAATAGGTACATATTAAAAAATCACAAAACATTTTTATACTTATATCTTAATTATTTAATATATTAAATATGCTAATAATTTATTGTAGGTAATTATAGCAAAAAATGGCTAGGTTTTTATTTTTTTTTTATAATTTTTTGTTGTATCCATGTAAATGTCAATTTACATTTTTGAAAAATACTTATTCACTCTTAATACAACCCTGAAACAAACCCTTTATCACATTCAAGAACATCTTATAAGCGCTCTTTGGTTGATATTTTCGTATTAAAAAAAATTGAACGGGATAAATAATAAAAAAAAAAGATTACGTCACTTATTTAAAACATGAATGACACAATTCAAAATCTTGTAATTATGTACAACCCAGGAATAACACATATTTTTAGTAAAAACAGAGAGATTTTTAGAGGGATAACGTTTATTAGTAAAACTGAAATGCCGCCATATTGGATCAAACGTCACAGTAAACGGGTTTTTTGCGTCTAGCTCGAAAACGGTTGCAACGATTAAAAATTGTTTCGAATAAAAATTGAAGGGCATTAAATTCTATATAAAAAAGGTTTTGTGCAATTTTTCCGTAAAATTAACCGTTTTTGGAAAAAAGTGTCGTAATCACGGATCAATTGAATTATTTGATTAGGTATTTACGTACATTAGGGTTTTTGGACTACTTCCAACTAATGGATCTCCAATATGAAAATCATCTTTTAAAATTGAAAGGCGGTTTCTAGAATTTTGAAAAATGTAAATATCCTAGGTACATCAAGTTACAAAAATGATCAACATCTCCAAAAAATTATTATGAAAAACAAAAAATGGAAGAAAAACATGAGCTTATTTTTTTCTTTAGATATGTTTTCAGTTGGAGCAAATATTACTATCACTGATTTTTATTGCGTTCAAAAATAGGAATCATTTAAATTTAAAAGATATTACGATATGATGATTATTTGGTGCAAAAATATCATCGCGATTAGCCATTGCAAATGGTTAACTTCATTGCAATTAGCCATGGCAAATGGCTAACTTGATTGCAATTAGCCATGGCAAATGGCTAGCTTCATTGCAATTAGCCATGGCAAATGACTAACTTCATTGCAATTAGCCATGGCAAATGGCTAGCTTCATTGCAATTAGCCATGGCAAATGGCTAACTTTATTGCAATTAGCCATGGCAAATGGCTAACTTCATTGCAACTAGCCATGGCAAATGAAAAAACTTCTTTGCCATGCACCTGTTGCTTCTTGATTTTTTCAATCAACTTCAAGTTTCCCCAAGTTACACCCTTTTTCCATTTCGTTCCTATTCTGACTTGAAACTAAATATTTACAATATTCTAATTTTCATGGATACATACAACTTTGAAAACTGATAAATAGCATATTTGAAATGTATTAAAAATGATTTTTTTTCAAATACTATGTAGATAATCTGATAATATCATGTTTTTTAGCACTTGTGCGAAAAAATCAAATTTGGTTATCGTTCCATTCATTGTCATTTGTATAAAAAAATATAGTTAATGAATAAATAATTTAATAGTAGGTTGACTTATGATCGTTTTCTCGTATCATTTCGGTACCTGCCCTGTTATATTCAATGTTTGAAACGATATCAGAGTCGGTAGTGCCACGTAATAATATAACACAACATTATAAGCTGCCAAATGTAACGCGACATCAGCAGGCCCCGGCTTTGTACTAGAAAACGATCATTTTTTTTTTAAAATAAGGAATCATAAGAATATTATTTGGAAAAGTTATGAACATACCTCATTTCTTGCATGCAAAGTTTATGAATAATTATATTTTAGTTTAATATCAAATTTTTTTGATTGAGATTTTATTTGGTTTAAACAACTAACATTTGTTTTTCTTGAGAAAAAACTTTTTTTTACTGCTGGCGGGTTCAAGAAAATTATTGGTTACTGAAGCGAAATTTTATATCGAAACGTTAGAAATAAACATAATAGAATTTGTAAAAAATAGTTCCGGAACTTTGCCTGAACTTATTTTTGTGTATGCAGTTATAACATTTTTAAAAATTGCAGCATCATTGAATGATAATCCACTAAAATGAATTATAAACAGAATGATTTTTTTTAAAAATATTGTGGTAAGAGCTCAGTTAAAAAATCACAGTTTGTTTTTGATTTTACGAAACCGAAAATTACAGCAATCCAAAAATAATTATTCCGATGATTAAATTGACAATGAACAAAGTGATACCATAATAATACAGTCTGTTCAAAAATACCTACTCAGCGATACACTCATAGCGCAAGCGTTTAGCCAAAAAAACGTGTTTTTAACCGCACATATTTTTAAATTCATTTATAAATCGATTTAAAAAAATGTATAGTGAAATATTTATATCCAAAGCATCCAAACTTGCTTTCAAATGAAAATCAGTACAATTTTTTTTTTCAAAAAAGTAGCGGTGGTTGTAAATCGGCATAAATTCTTCAATTTATCTCTGGTATTTTGAACAGACTTTGAATGTACAGTTCAACCATTTCAACTGTGGTTACGTAAGAATTTAAAAAAAACATTCATATTGTAGGCCTTAAAAATTATTTCGTTAATGCCTATGCACACATTTAAAATTTTTGAATTTTTGTTGAGTATCTTAAAAAGAAGGCCACCTTTTCATTCATAAAGTTTTGAATGCTTTCTAGGTTATGTACTTTATTTTACTTACTTAACAAAATGGATACTGGCTAATGAAACTGCAAACAAAATGTTGAAATAACATTTCACACGATCAAACTAGTGCTTCGGTTTATTCAGAACTGTATTACAGACGCCAATGTCTTCAGTTGTCGAACGTTTATAATCTACAATTTCTCTCTCTAGAGCAGTATCAACCTCACAGAGGTTATATAATGCGCTCTAGCGGTAAACATTAAAACCAATTCTTTCACTTCTTCCGTTTGCAATAGTTTTTTAGTAAAACATTTTGATTCAATCTCCATGGCACTTAGTAATTTAGGAACGAAAAATTAGTTGAAATGGTTTTACTGTAACAGTTTGTTACATAATTAAATATCGTCTGTACAAAGGCTGATTTATTAGGTCTATGATAAATATAAATAAAATTTATTTACTCTTTGCTTAAACTCTATCTTTAAGCAATGAAGTTTCTAGGTTAGAGACTTCCCCGAAATTTTGGAATGGGCGTTTATTCTTTGGAACAACTGGGCTCGATTTTGACGTGATAACGTCTCACTTCGCAGGTAGACATGCATATACGAAAAGTAAACTTCTTTTACCAATCGAGAGATGTCGCGTCGAATAGTTTTTGTTTGGCAGAAAACTGCATTATCGACGTAACAACCTTGTCTTTTCAATCGAGAGATGTCACGTTGAATAGTTCAATGTTACAGTGACTTTATAGAGACAGTGGCGACAATAAGCGGGAAACTCCGCCCATCCGCCATGTTGTGTCGAAATTAATTCAAAAAAGTGAAATATAAAACAAAATGACATATTTCCAAAACATTGGTAACCCGGGAACTGAGAACTTGTAATAGAGGATCCATAGCAACGCCATGTAAACAACAGCATTGCTTACACGTTCTCAAAAATTCTTGACTCATAATGTCGGATGATACCATGTGACTACAAGAGCCAATTAAAAATGGGACAGTTTATTGTCGCTACTGTCTAAAATAAAGTCACTGTATTCAAATGGGTATACTAACAAATAAACACAGTATGTACAATATGTAAAATGATTTTTATTTATTTAATCCCAGGCAGACGTTGCCACGTCTAAAACACCCACTTCGAGACTAAGACTGGTTAAGAGATTTTTGAACTGGTCTAACTTTTCATCTGAAGGAAATCTTTAGAATTTTTCATATTGACATTTTCGTAGAGTTTTTTTTATTTACGATAAATTTATTTTCTCAAAGGTCTTTGAAGTTGGAGCTCCCTTAATTGATTCTTCCGCAATTGCTGCGGGTATCTAGTTACGCCACTGTCTTCTTCAAGATCGTCAATAGCTTAAAATAGAAAAATTGGACTTACGTTTTTTTTCTTTAGCCGGCTCCAGGCGACATGGCCAACGTATGTGTCAATGTTGGGCGAATGTATTAGCCCAATGGGCATATGTGATCATTTGAACATGTCCAGTATCCACACAACATGATTCTGTTTGGCCAGCGTTGCCCAAGCTTATTTTATTTAATGTAAATTATAGACGCGTCGACAACTTAGGTCATTAGCGTCTTGACCAAGCTTAGTACACCCAATGTTTAGCGAATATACACCAACATTTAACAAAATGGATGGCGAAGATGACGCAATTATTGAAAGAACTTCAGCGGTAATAATTTCTTGTGGTCAGCTCTTAATACATGTTTCATGCAACTCATAAATCACACTGACAAACATCGCGTAGTGAAAATTGTCCAGTCGTCTGGATAAAAACAAAGTCATATTTGCAAGTCGAGACCAACGTTGGTCAATCACTCAAAGCGAATGTCTTCCGATGTCAACATTGGTGACTGTTAAATATAGGGCACAGGAAAACCATCCACACGGCATGGCATTTGTCCGAATGTTAACATTGGTCGATATTTGCCATGTCATCTGGAGCCGGCTTTAGAATCGTCGTATCCCGATTTCTAGTGGGTCAAAGTTTGTCATAGATGTAATAAACCAGCCTGAGTGTATTTTGGAAATAAACATTCAATCGGTTATGTAATTTGTAACTGAAATAAGTTTGGTTGTACGTAATAAAAAATCACGGACAAAGTACAAAAGTAACTATTACAAATTTTTATTGTTTTTTTTGTGTGTGTTGAATGCTCCTCTATTATATAAATATTATTTTTTGTTCAATGTGATGATTTTTGTGAATATCATTTTTTGGTTGTTTTCTTTTCTGGACTGATTTGGGGTGATTCCTGCAAAAACAGCACATTACAGAAAACACAATACAAGCAAATAAAATCGTATCTTAGCTATAAAGGGGGATGGAAATATCTTTCTCTCTTAATGACCCCCACTCCCCGAAAGTAACTCACTACCCACTCGGGCGAAATTTGTTCCGCCGGCCCTGGGAATGGGGCTGTCTATTTTTCATTCTCGAGATTTCGTCTTAGAAAGAAATGGACACATACGTACGTACGTACACACACACAGACATCTTTCTAAAAATAGTGTAGTGACCTTGAAACATGAAAATTTGTTATACATTTTGATTTCGATTTTCGGACCCATTACAATAACTTCCAATGGGAAGTTAAAAATAAAACAAAAAAAAAGGTTATTTTTTTGTTTTTTTCCCTTTTTAGGTGGCCTTTTGATGATTGACACCAATACACTGATGACGGATCGGTACCATTCTAAGAGTAATATTGAACTCTAACTACTCTATATTCTACAAAATATACATACATTTAATAATTATAACAAAAAATACTTACTAAGTCTAGTTCATCTAATGATTCTAATTTCGCAATTGGTGCTACCCTAGAAGGATCTACTTTTTCTCCCGACGACTGATGAGAAAACTCTGTTGACCAAGGATCTTGGGTGCTTAGTTCACCTTCTACACTAGTCTTATTTAATGACGAAAATCTAAAACAATATTAAATTACACACTTACTACATATTACGTTGTTGGATTTTTGAAGTTATGCTAGGCGCGTTAAACGATTTCTGGGAGGGGAAAAACTTATGGTTTTGCGTCACTGTCATGCTCATGTTATTAAAAGTATATCTATAGCTATGGCCAGCCGTGATAGTAAATATACTGGCGCACGCGCTGTGGCCCATTTACACGTATATGCACCAACACAAAGATAACGTGTTGTACAACATTAGTACTGTGTGAATCTATACAAAAAATAAAATGACGTCAGGTTTCAAAATGGCGGCCATATGTACTTTTGTAAAAATTATCCGATCTTTTTGAAAATTGATATTAAAGAGTTTTATAGGAAACAAAAAAATAAAATCGATCTGCAAATATTATAATGGCATTGGGTCACCGACAAGCTATACAAACAATTTCAGCCTTGAAGCAATAATAATTGTGACCATTTTTTTGTTCCATGTTGGGGGCGGCCTGCATCCCTCCCACACCGCTATCTAACAATATCCCTTACTCAAGGCACTTTAAAATGCCTCCCTCAACATCTTCACAAAAATAAGGCCTTGAATAAATAACACAAAAAAATTGTTACTACCTCTCGGTCTATATGTATGACTCACTGACTTGAATTTTCGAACTAGACTATAGTTGGATGGACTGATTATACAGAAAACTAATATTATTCGACATCTACGACACAAAACATTGATAAAATTTCAAATAATAAAACACTGTTTAACAAACCTATGCAAACTTTGAGAAGTTGATTTAAAACTTGGTTCTATCACATGTACTGTTGACTTCTCAGGTTCGCTACTAGATCTTTGCATCGACGCTCTACTTCTCGACCGATCGAAGGAGATATTTTCATATACCCTAGTTGTAGGCTATATAACGAAATAAGAAAACAGTCTCTTAGGTCGATGACACACACAGCGGTTTGTCAGCAGTTTGTGCCAAGACGTTTGCCTACGAATGTTAATGTTTTTCAATGGTGCAAAACACATCGCGGCGAGAATTGCTTGCCGACTCGCAGCCGCCTCGACACATCGTTCTTTACAAGAAACGCCTGACTGCCGAGTTGACACCGCTGTGTGTCATGTCGAGGCGGCACCCGTCTCAGGCGGCTGATCGGCGCAAAACCGCTGTGAAACCGCTGTGTGTGTCATCATTCTTAATGCGAATCAATTATATAATAACATGAACAACATTTACAACAACTAAGAAAAATCGCAGGATAGTGGACAAAATATTTGATTTATTAAATTAAATGTACGACGTTTCGTCTATAGATTTATACTTTTTCAAGTACATAAATAAAAATAAAAAAAAAATTTTTTTCTTTCTTTTTCTTCTTTTTTTTATTTTTATGTATGTACTTGAAAAAGTCTAAATCTATAGACGAAACTTCGTACATTTAATTTAATAAATCAAATATTTTGTCCACTATCCTGCGATTTTTCTTAATTTTATTATAATCACGATGGACACGATTTCTAATATAAATTTACAACTTGAACAATTAATCTTTTGAACAGGGATGGAACTCTGGTGTGAACTGCAAAGACACTGAATACTAAACAATGGGTATGTCTGTATCGCGGGTACAGACAGATTGCGTGAATACCGTTAAACACAAATAATTGTTCTCGTTGTCATGGAAAGAAATACATCAACTTTTATTTATCTTATAAAATCAAATGTTCGTAAATTAGAATAGATAAAATAATTGTAATTTTATATTTTTATATTTTAAATTGTTATCCAATATAGGGTAATACCTGTATATTCTCATCATTAAAAAAATATATTAAAAGCCTTGGGGATTCGAACCTGGGGTTGGCGTTTGTATCTGTCGGTAGGCTCGTACCTTTCAGAGATCTTAACATAATAATTATGTTAAGATCTCTGACATGTTAAACAAAACATAGCATTTATAATTATTATCAATGCTATGTTTAACATGTCAACAAATTCCGACTATTTCCGTTTTATCTAATGTTTCTAAAATGCCACCCCAGTATGAGACATCACACGCTATTCACGTCAAAAAAAAAATACATTCAAGCGAATGAAGTAGTGTTGCCGTCTAGAAAAGACAAGACAAGATTTTGAAAGTCTTGTCTTGTCTTGAAATATCAAGACAAGACTTCACTTAAGTCTTGTCTTGAAATATCAAGACTTCACTAAGTCTAAGTCTAGATTAACAAACTCTTGTCTTGTCTAATATCAAGACTCTAGATTATTTTCAAGAGTCTAGATTAGTAGTAGTAGGTAAAGTAAACCTTTACATACTACTACTTAGTTTATCTAGACTCTTGAAAATTGTCTAGGGTTTTGGCAAGAGTCTTGATCTAGATAAAGCAAGTCTTGTCTTGTCTTGTCTTGTCTTGAAAATCTAGACAAGACAAGACAAGAGTCTAGAAAGTCTAGATCTGGACGGCAACACTAGAACGAAGTCGTCATGGGTATCAAATAATAAAGGCTAATTATTGAGAAATTAAATAGTCGATACTTACATCGAACTCGTGAGGATCGTCGGTGTTTCTGAGAGCCAAATCACCGCCGCCCGATGCCGTGGACTGTAGACTGTACTGTTGTTGTATTAAACTTAAAATTAATTTAACGTCTTTTGCTACATTTTCTTCTAAACTTTGTACCTTCTGACTTAAATATTCTATCCTCAAATTTAACTGCTCAAATTGTGATAACTTTGAGCCAGTTAATGCTGTTATATTACTTAAATTTTCTAAATTAAGACTTTGGTTTTGCGGGAATTGAGTACAAATATTAGTATTTAAATTAGTGGAATGTGACGAAGTTGTTGTGGTTGTAGGTATTGTTGGCGGATACTCAAAATTACTCAAGTTTTGAGTATTTAATTGAGCAGCAGTTGCATTCGTTGTAGCTAATGGTCGCGTTTGAACAAACGCTGATTGTTGCTGATTGATCATCGATAACAGTTGTGGATAATTTTGCTGACTCGACGATTCTTGACTCGACGGAACTTCTGGAATATTCATGTAGCCGTGCAGCTGTGGAATTCAAAATTTACAATTTAGTTGAATTTCATTGATTAAATACATTTTAAATTTGATAAAACACAGTTTTAATTAATTTTGCCGTCTAGACTAAAGTGACCAAATCCTGAATATCAAAAAGCGGGACAAGGTCTACAAAAACCCGGCGCAGGCAACCGTTGGGTTCCATGCCCAAAAAATCCTTAAACGCGCTAGAAACCCCCAAAAACTCGTTAGAAACCCCCAAAAACTCGCTAGAAACCCCCAAAAACTCGTTAGAAACCCCCAAAAACTCACTAGAAACCCTCAAAAACTCACTAGAAACCCCCAAAAACTCGCTAGAAACCCCCAAAAACTCACTAGAAACCCCCAAAAACTCGTTAGAAACCCCCAAAAACTCACTAGAAACCCTCAAAAACTCACTAGAAACCCCCAAAAACTCGCTAGAAACCCTCAAAAACTCACTAGAAACCTCCAAAAACTCGCTAGAAACCCCCAAAAACTCGCTAAAAACCCCCAAAAACTCGCAAAAAACCCCCAAAAACTCGCTAGAAACCCCCAAAAACTCGCAAAAAAACCCCAAAAACTCGCTAGAAACCCCCAAAAACTCGCTAAAAACCCCCAAAAACTCGCTAGAAACCCCCAAAAACTCGCTAGAAATCCCCAAAAACCTGCTAGAAACCCCCAAAAACTCGCTAGAAATCCCCAAAAACTCGCTAGAAACCCCCAAAAACTCGCTAAAAACCCCCAGAAAATCGCTAAAAACCCTTAAAAACTCGCTAGAAACCCCCAAAAACTCGCTAATATTTTTATTTTAAATATTATTTGTTTTTTAAGGTAGGTATCAATTATATAATTATTGATAAATAAAATACTTTGAGTGGGTAAAAATATCTAATGACAAAAAAATAAACATTCTTAATGCACGTGATTTAATGAAAACGGGACAAAAGCGGGACGCTTGTTGAATCGGGACTCGTGGCTCAAAATCGGGACTGTCCCGCCTAAATCGGGACGGATGGTCACTTTAGTCTAGACAAGACAAGACAAGACTTTCAAAGTCTTGTCTTGTCTTGAAATATCAAGACAAGACTTCACTTAAGTCTTGTCTTGAAATATCAAGCGACACAAAGTGCCCTTTGATTTGTGTCCTAATTATTTTCTAGTTTTTGGTACAGCTGACGATTTAAAATAAAACCGTTTAACTTAAGAGTTTTTCTAGCTATTTTTATTTTCTAGTTTTTAGTTTGATTTTTGGCCCGTATCATTATGCAATTTCCTCATCCTTTCAACTGTCCACCTCCTGATTCCATCATCAGACCCTCGTTACCAAGTTGAAATTATTATAACATTGTATTGCCACGGGAACTCAATCTGTGTGCAAAGTTTCATAAGAATTGGTTAAGTAGACGTAGTTGAAAAAGCTGTCGCAAGATTTGAAACAAAGATAGTTACAAACAAACAAATATACGGGGTCAAGGTAAATAAAACCGTTAAAAAAAACTTACCCCATTGTTGTTTAAGCTGTGCGATGTATGAAAGCTGGAAATGTTCTGAGAAACTGTCGCGCTGGGTATTGTTGCCGACTGCGCCATTGTTATGTTCGTTAACGACGAGTCGTTGTAAGCGCCGACCGACGACTGGCGTCGGATTGTGCGTATCCGGTGCGTGCTGGGCGGCGTCGATTGTGCTGGTAACAATTAATTTTTTCTATTGTTATTGCAAATCAAATTTTACACAATATATTTCTAGACTATAGTGAAATAGGCAATACCTACTTAAATAAAGAAAAATCATAATACGCAACAAGGGCGACATTTCCAGTCTAGCATTTTATATAATCTAAGGTTGTGTTTACAGGATTTTGTCACTAAATCTTACTTTCGTGAGACACTAAATGTGAAATTTTGATTTTACTAAAAAGAAAAACCAGAAATTTACATAAGAAAAGGGTGCTCATTTGCGTCACCATCTTTCCTTCCAGTGTGCCGCGAAGTTCGTGCAAGTAAGTAATTACAAGCATACGCAGGCGTATAGAGCGAATAAACAGAAGTTGCTATGACAATCGTTATTTTCTGCACTATAGTGCAGAAAGTAAACCATTTTCCGCACTGTACCTGCCTGTTAAATGGGTCATTTATAGCCGCTATACATATATCGAAAGTAGCTATTTTGTAGTGGGTATGGCAAAAAATTATTATTTATACTGTGTTCTTTGCGTTTGTGTTTGTTCTACTAATGTACTGTTAGACAATGCTCGGTTTCTTTGAACGTTAAATCTACTTTCAGCAATAAATTTGCACGAAAATTATGATAAAATTCATCGTTAAAATTGCTTTTATCTACTTTTTTATCTACTTTAAAGTCGCGCCATAAATCTACTTTCAAAGCACCTACTTTCAGTTTCAGAACTGAATTAAGTATTATGGAAACCATGGTAAAAAGTGCTTAAAGCACTTTTATCTGAAATCTACTTTCAAAGTTGTACCATAAATCTACTTTTAAATATTTTCAGCACTGAATCACCATGAAAATCATTGAAAAATTAAGTGCTTAAGTATAGTTTTATCTGAAATCTACTTTCAAAATCGTACTAGAAATCGAGCATGTAAGTTGTATACTAAAAACCGGGTATAAGAATTATGATAAATTTTGGGTGGATCTGCTAAAACCGCCCCTGGATAATATAAAAAAAGGGTGTGGGTTTCGGGACCCCCGACAGATGTGAAACATCAAAGAAAACGTTATTGAACTCGCGGTGGTATTCTCTATGTAGTAGTATATATTTTTTCAAAAGCAGCAACTAACTGTTATGCTGACGAAATCCTATATACTGCACTGTAACACACGCGGTTGCGGCGTTTGAGCAAGCTTGAGCCAGAAACGCAACTAAATACACAGCGAAGTATCTATATTACATACCTAAACGTGTATACATATACTTTTGCTTTACAGTACGTTCGTATGTATACTCTCTCTCTCTCTCTTCTCGTGGCCGAGCGCGCGGAAGCCGAGAGAGAGAGAGAGAGAGAGAGAGAGAGAGAGAGAGACGCAGTGGTGGGGAGAACAGCAGCGAAGGAGCGGACCATAAATTTCGTTGCATATTTCCCCTCACGCGGCTGTTCACAGCTCGACATAAGATGTTTCACATCAAAAATGTCATCAATAATTACTTAACAGTAGCATATTATAAGTACTATGTGAATAAGCGAAAATACAAGCGTGCTTAAATACTTTGCATATAATTTAAGGTTCTTATGTAATATTTGGAATACAGTAATTGGATAAACGTTACGTCTAACCAGGGCCGTAACTAATACTAAATTTTAGGTAGGGCATAAAAAATTTTAAGTAAAGCGCAAAAGGCAGGTAAAAATTACAAATAAAGAATCACTACTGGCTGTTTTTAAGGTATAGGGCATTGGTATTTAGAAGATGATATTATAAAATTTCGTTTTTCAATAATGTGAGTTTGTGCCCGTTCATAATCTAGTTCTACGTGAAATAATAATTGATAATTGAGAAGTATAAGAGGCAACCTTACCTGTCAGATCGTTAGATTGATCTGGAAAAGGAAATCATCAGGTTTTAATAATACAAGTAGTAGGAGATCCCGTTGCAAGTTATTTATTAAAAGTAGGGTTGTGGCGGATTAAAAATTTTGCCTATCGTTTTGCAAATTGCTTAAATATTATCCATAAACTTGTTAAATACGGGGTTATGAAATTTTATAGGTATACCTTTCTTTGTTGGAAATGCATAGATTTCTCGCTTTTATAAATACTAAAAAATTTATTATTATTGATAGAGTAGAGATACGATAATGAACCTAAGTACTTTTTTTATTTAGAAAAGCCTAAGGATTATAAAAAAAAATTTGGATAATGAAAAAACATTTTTTAAACTTTTGTGGTTTAAACAATTTCCAGGAATGATAATAACAAATAGTTTTCTGAAAACGACGAACAAAAAATTGTTTATCCTGGGATTTTTGTGAGCGATTGCGCACTACTTTGTGATTCGCTAGAAAATTATTTTTTGTAGTTACTTTACAACCTTTAAATATAGCGAAATGTTAATAATTACGACAGATTAAACGTGAAAAAAAATATGTTAAAAGAACAATTCTTTAGAACTCAAAATTACAGTAAAAATTAAGTATACCTATCTAATTAAAATATACTAATTAACCTTTGACATAGAGATTGGACTGTGCATTTCCTATTTCAGTCATGTGCTGAAGGCTGAAAATGTCCACTTATAGTGTGTGAGTGAGATAAAATAAAGTGGCTGCCAATTTTTCTGAACGCTTTTGGTCCGAGTTTGAATCTCTTAGAACGCTATTGGTCCGATTCTGAATATCTAATAACGCTATTGGCCTGAGTATGAAACTCTATTAACGCTATTGGTCCGATTCTGAATCTCTTAGAACGTTATTGGCCCGATTCTGAATCTCTATTAACGCTATTGGTCCGATTCTGAATCTCTTAGAACGCTATTGGTCTTGGTCTGAAACTTTATTAACGCTATGGGTTCGATTCTGAATCTCTGCGAAAGCTATTGGTCCGATTCTGATTAGAATAGAACGGGAAGATATCTATCTCCTTCTTCCGACACGTTTTTTAATTTGTATGCTTGGTCCATTCTATATGTCGATAAACAAAACTTTCGTAGCTACAATTTTGCTAGTTATATACAAGAGAATCTACTAATTACTTTTCTAAACAAGCAAAACATCTACAATATTTCAAAACTAGATTAAAAATGGCGATATATGAAAAGAATATATCGTTGCTAAAAAGTTTTAAAATACAGAACACAGCTTACCTACAATATATTTTTTTTAAATATGAACATTGAACTAAAAAATACCACCGATCTCTAATTAACTGACTGCGGATAGACAACTAGTCCCTACAATGCCTGAAAGCTATTAGAAGTGGCAGGAAGTGGGCAAGACGTCAACACCTTCAGTGGGACACTGAAAATCCGACTTTTCAGCGACGCGAGCAATACCAAAGTATTAGCTAGTTAGTTTTAGCTACTTATTTAGTTAGTGAAAATATATCTACTAAACAATTTTGTGTTACTTTAAGTGTTAAATTTTAGTGTAATTGCTAATTGTTTTTGTAATCTAAATAATTTCAATTAAAAGGCTTTAAAAAAACATACATTAATTGGTCCCGGTTTTTCAACACCTTAATCCCGGACGTGCCAAGAGTGCCTAATGGGTAAACCGGCACTGCGACTTGGGACATAGCCCAGTCAGTTCCCATGTAAATATACCATTGTTTATAACCAATTACGTAAGACATATGATTGATGTTGATGTGCTGATCATTAAATGTTTTTAGCAAGTAAATAGAATTATAGACAACTGAGGCTATATAGACCGAGAGCTAGTGACAAATTCTTGGTGTTATTTATTCAAGGCCTTATTTTTGTGAAGATGTTGACGGAGGCATATTAAAGTACCTTGAGTAAGGGATTTTGCTAGATAGCGGTATGGGAGGGATGCAGACCGCCTCCAACATGTAACAAAAAAATTGTCACAATTATTATTGCTTCAAGGCTGAAATTGTTTGTATAGCTTGTTGGTGACCCAATAATGCCATTATAATATTTGCACATCGATTGGTTAGTATTAAAGGGGTGGTAGATCACCCTAAACGTGTCATGTACCCGACGAAATTTATATTATTAGTTCAAGATTCAAATTTTAATATCTTGTTACGGCGACTGTTTTAAGCATATATTTCAATTTGCAGAACAAAATGTCGGTATGAACCCCTTCTTTTAGAGGGACACTTGCTCGCCTAGATGTTTATACCGCGTTCTGCAAGGGGGTTAATACCGACATTTTGTTCTGCAAATTGAAATATACGCTTAAAACAGTCGCCGTAACAACATATTAAAATTTAAACCTTGAACTAATAACATGAATTTCGTCGGGTACTTGACACGTTTAGGGTGATCTGTCACCCCTTTAATACTGATCAATCGATCTGCAAATATTATAATGGCATTATTGGGTCACCGACAAGCTATACAAACAATTTCAGCCTTGAAGCAATAATAATTGTGACCATTTTTTTTTGTTACATGTTGGGGGCGGTCTGCATCCCTCCAATACCGTTATTTAGCAAAATCTCTTACTCAGGGCACTTTAATATGCCTCTCTCAACATCTTCACAAAAATAAGGTCTTGAATAAATAACACCAAAAAATTGTCACTAGCTCTTAATAGGCGTCTTAGTAATGATTGTTATTCTTTAGGCTTGCATCCCGATTTTATTTTTAAGTAGCAACTTTAAATAAGGTGTTTTGAGTAAATTAAAAAAGAACTATCTATATTATTAGCATGAAAGCGTTAATAGTTCGACCAAATTTTTATGAACATCGAATTATTTGTTGTTTTTTTGTTAGTTACGATTTTTAAGTTTTACAACACATTAAGACGTTAACACAAACACATAATGTATTGTTATTTATGTTTAGACACACTTACCTAACAAAGGTTGATGAGTGCTTTTACTCAATCTTAAGTCAGGAAAACTTCTCTTAAGATGATTAAGCATGCCTAAATAAACAAATTATAAAACATCACACTACTAAACAATGCTTCTAAAATTATGCAGGAAATGTCAATTATTACTGTTTCAAAGTTAAATACAAGTTATTTTTCGAAGTGAAACTAAAACTTAGTCAGGGTAATTTCGTGAGCCGATGAAACGAAAAAAACGGCCAAGTGCGTGTCGGACCACGCATAGTAGAAAAACAAAAAAAATCTATCTTCTATGAGGCTTATCTATTTAATTATTCAATTTATGACAAAAAGTGCATTTAGTAAAATGGTAGAGAATTTGATTCTAAACAAAAAACCTTTCTACAAATTTTCTGTAGGGTGTACCGTTACGGAGATATAGTGCAGAACCTGTTAGCATCCCCTTTCCAAGATGGCGGCCAGATGAGATGGCCGCCGACCTTGAAAACTCAATTTTAAACTTACACCGGTCTCCCTACGCAACGAAAAAAACCTTGGCCTACCCAAAATGCAAACCTAATGTAACATTTCAATGGACTATCGACATTATATTATAAGCATTGAAAATAGAGCAGGGGGCGTAACCACAAATTTAGGGCCTCTCGCATTTCGGTGGATTTGAAATTAAAAATACTTTTGTCGAGTGCTGTGCTGCACATTCACTGCTGCGGCGGCCCCTTGGGTCATTTATTTATATGACAGATAAATAACCGTAAAAAATTCTAATTCTTTAAGAAATACATTTGTGTCAAACATTTTAATAAGTTTTTGTTAGTTTTTGTTATTAATATAGTCTGTGGTGAGCAATTTTTACGACAAGATCTGTGTTAAACTAGCAGGACGGATAAAAAAAGCGACATGAAAAAAAAATTAAGTTTTTAATTATCATTCCAAATATCTAAAATATTATAATTTGTAGAGCACGACCCCAGTAGAGTAGCTAGGTGGCCAAGAACCCTAAAGCAAAAATTAAACCAATATTATCTTTATCAAAATATAAAATAAATTAATAGATTTATACGGCTGAAATGCAATAGAAAATTTTTGTTGGAAAGCAGCCAATTAGGTATTTAAGTTTAAAAAAAATTATTAATTTTTTAATTTTTTCTAATAATTTAACATAAATAATATTGAAAATCGAAAAGAAAAAAGTTTTTAAAGCTATAGATATATTACTAAAAATTAATTAAAATGTATAAAAATTTAAAAAATATCACGTGACTTCAAAACGCGCCAGGAATGTTTGTGACGTCGTTATGTTAAAATGTGTCTGCATTTGTTGGTATTTGTGTATATGTATTACACATACTATCAAAAATAATACATTTTTAACTTGGTAACCATGGATACAAAGACCACAGATAACATAATGACGTCACACGCGTTCGGATTCCTTCGGCGCGTTATCGGAACTGAGTTTAAAAATTAATTTTTATTTAAGTATAACTTTTTAATTAGTAAGCAAAAAAAATAAAAAAAAAGTTTTGCTATAAAACTTGTATGTGGTCCTTCCATTTAAGTAAAAAAAAAATTCATTTAAAAACCCAATTATATATAAATGATTTCAAACATATACATATTACCCTATACTGCTGATAGTTCAAAAATCGTGAAGCCAACATACGTGCGGGTATATATTTGTCTTTTTTTATGGGAGCTCAGCTGGCAGGTTCCTGATTGGCTACTTCCATTGACAAAGACAGAATTTTTAAAAGAGAGCAGGTATACTATTGACCACTGGGGCACCGAGGTTTTACGTCAATGGCATCCATGACATATTTCTTTGTCTTTATATATTACGTTTCAAGTGTTGTTAATAGTTCAATTCATGGAATACTTCAGTTGATACCGTGATAGTTTGTTCTGCGTCTGCACTGTTTTTAACAAAATTAAACTATAGGTTAGGTTATAATGACAACAGCTGTCAAGCGTTTTGTTTACATTTTGTTCGAAATGAAAGATATCTTTATTTCTACATTTTGTTCAGATGGAATGTCCGTACATCGACCAATGACATCATCGGAATAAATGCGGAATAACTTCGTCACAAGAGGCACTGATATATTTTTGCTCTCTTTGTGGACTTCACTCACCGCATATTGAGTAAATGGACAATCCGTGGTATATAATTTTAAAGTATATGATTTCAAACATATCGAAAAAAATCATTTTACCAACCATAGTGACAATCAGGATTCTAATTTAAACCTTTCCACTTTCGCGGTAGAATGAGCTTACAATTACTCAACTGTGACATGATAACATTCTCCTTATATGCTTCGGAATCAATTGATTTTCACTACATGTGAGTGTTAATTCATTATAGCTAGGTTGTAGAAGTGAATCTTCGTACTAGCGAGAGCTCACCATGAAAGTGGGATACACTAAATAAGTACCTAGATATATCAATGTTATAGATAACCAATGCTTGGTAATACTACATAATATTCTAGAAATAATTATATCTTGTGGACATTGTAAGATAATCTACATGCATATATACATACATAAAGTACAGTATAGAAATCAATCATTCTGCCGCGAAAGTGGAAAGGTTCAGGTTAGAATCCCGACTGTGACTATGGTTGGTAAAATGAATTTTTCCGATATGTTTGGAATCAATTAAATAATTGGCTGCTTTCTAACAAAATTTTTCTATAAAATATAAATGTGTAAGCATTTTTTTTAACCAAGGTCTCTCCCTGAGTTTTGGGACCCTGGAGTACTTGTCCCACTTTGCCCAACGGTAGCTACGCTACTGCACGACCCTCCCATCTACAATTGGAAAATAAACTATTTATGAAAGTATTTGGCAGTGCCATCTATCGGATGGTTTACTATACTAATTTCCAATTTTTAAAGCTATTCTAAATGTTTGTTTTTAGTATTTAGTCCGATGGCCATATAGAAAGTTATATAATATATGATCTTAATTAACAGGGGTGTCAAGCTGTTGGTTCGCGGGCCGCTTGTCGCCTACAATGATTACGTGAACAAATCAAGTATTTGTGCTCCTGATGACGAGTTCAGAGCCCGAAACAATCGTTGAGAGAATAAAAAGAAAATGTTTTTATAGAACTTTTCCAAATGTTTGTGTATTTATCTCAGAATAGGTATAGCCATAGAAACAGCATATCACGTCGCATATGAAGTCACAACTACACATTAAAGTACGACTTGTTAAGTAAATTATGAATATTCGTTGCTTGTATTCCGTTGCGTTAATTACTCTTTATGTCGGGTTGTGTGTCTCGATGTTACAATAAAAGTTCCAAAAAATCAAGATGTATTTTATCATCAGTAAGTAAACATATTTTTGACCCCCGACGATAAAAGAGAGACATTATAAGTTTGAAGCCTTTGTCTCTCCGTCTGTCTGTCTGTGGCATGTAGCTCCCAAACGGTTGGAGCTGTTTAGTTTGTTTGAAAGCTGGTATTTGCGAGATGGTTCTTAGCCATGTTTGATTGAAATCGGTTCAGCTGTTTCCAAGATCTTCAGCTCTCATCACAATTTTATATAGAAATCTCGGCCGGTATTACAGCTATACAAAACTTCAAATATTCAGTTTTTGATTAGTTAGTTTAAAAAGTATGAAATAAAAATTAAATTAAAAAAAACCCTGACGCAAAAAAGCAAACTATTGAAAAGTGAGAAATAATTAATATCCACTATAATATCTGGCCTGATGCACCGTCTATTTCTTTGTTTAAATGAAACATTTAATTCATAAATGCGTCGGGGACCACTGTAAAATGACAAAAATACCAATGTCTCAGCGGTCCTCGACGCATTTATGAATTAAATATTTCATCTGAACGAAGAAATAGACGGTGCATTGGGTCAGATATAGTTGATATTATTTTTTCACTTTTTAAAGGATTGCTTTTTTGCGTCGGGTTTTTTTTAAATGTTAATTGAATTTTTTTATTATATTTTCAATGTGACTTATTGTTCCCCGCACGACTCGACTGGCTTCACTAGTACATATCTACAAGCTCCTTGAAGGCAGTGTAGCCTAGTGGATAGCGTACTTGGTACCAGCCTCTAGACTAGACTGTCGTGGGTTCGAATCCCACCTGCACTCATGGATGTTTTGTGATGTTATTTAGTTTTAAGTTAGTTGTTATTTAATGTAATTTAAGACGCTAATGACCCAAGTTGTCGACGCGTCTATAATCTATAATAAAATAAAATACAAGCTCTTTCTATAGCTATCTCTGTTCTGAGGTATTTATCTACCTAGCGATAAATCTGTTCAAGTGATTATAAATAAGTTATACAGGATGTATCACAGGAAACCGAACATAGGGAAAAGTACACAGTACAAATTAGTTAAGATCAGAGATTGCTTTGCCCTCTATTCATGTAAAAAAACCATGATAATTAATTTAGTTAAGTTAGCCATGTGTATTCTATCTTTGTCACGCTACTCATTTTGCTTATGTTTTCCTTGTTGCACTCATTACTTTTCAATGTATTCAATCCTGTGATACACCCTGTATAATTCAATAATTGGAAAATGACGTTGTATTTAACTTTGAAAGAAATATAGAGGAAAGAAATTAAAAGAAAATTAAATTCTGTGTGGGAAAAGAGCTTCAGCCATTTTCATAAAAATTAAATAAAAACACTAAAGAACTATCTAAAAAAGACCAAGCCATAGGATTGGTTTTAAACAATATTTAATGGGATTTATTTAAAACTTTGAATCAAATTATTATTTTATGATTTGCAAGCAAAAAGTTTTTTAAGTAGCATTTTTTTATATTATAAACAATTATTTTAAGAAAATCAATACAAATATAAAACCATTAAAACATTGAGATATTCATTCATAAGAGAGTTGATAAAACGTGAAAATGTATAGAAAAAAAAGTTTCGATCATTAAATTAAATGAAAAAGTTGAGCATTTACCAGTTATTGAATGTAATGTGGACGAACGGGTTGTCTTGTCAGGAAAGTCTAAATTCAGCGGTGTCACGTCTTGTCCGGCTTTTTCTGTTGTAAATTCCAGAATTCCGTGCCCTGAAACATCATTAATTAATTAGTTAGTGATGTAAATGCGTATAATACTCTGGTATAAAACGTTTGTATAAAACGGTATGCAAAAAAATAATATACCCCAGTTTTATACTAGATATAAACACTGCGTATTTTACTATTTTATACAGTACGTATAAAACGTTTAAAACGGTTTAGTACCAAAATGAGAACAGGACTTTTTCCTATTATGCAGTTGGCAATACTGAAAATGTACCGTGACCGTAGTGTGAAAAAGTAAAAAACCGTTTTGTACTGAAAAAATACGGTATTATACCATGGATTTAATACACAAAAAAGTTTAATACCGTATTTTTAATCACTATAATTAGTATATAATTTATTACTGACGACATTATTTATAAACCAAATAAAATTATTGAATAACTTGTTGATAGAATGTATTATACAAGGTAATTCATAATATGTGCGCAGGACTTTAGGATGTTATAACTCGTTCAAAAATATGAAAAAAAGTTTCTATTAACATGGGTCCGCAAAAGCACCGTTTTCGAGATACAGGGTGTTAAAGTTGAAGAAAAAAATTTCGTTTTTTGCTTATATCTGAAGAACGGTTTGAGGTACAAAGTTAAGCTGCCGCACAAATTTTCTACCTTAAAATTGCTTTGTTTTTTTTTTTTTACGAAAATTTTTTTTTGTTACCAGTGGTGGAGATTTTGAAGGATTGAAGGGTATTTTTCCCCCTAACTTCTACGCCACTGCAAAAAAAATAATTTTGAAACGCGTTTTGGAACCGCTCCTAATTGAAATTTAGAGCTTTTGCCTTTTTCGTCGAAATCTATGATTATCGTTCATACGGTGGAAGTACAGGTTACGTATGGTGGATGGGCGGGTCACATATGGTGGAAAAATCAATAAAATATTTCCACCGTATGAAGAGCCCGAAATTTCAATTAGGGGCATTAAACAGCCCTTAAATATCATAATATTTAAGGGCTGTTTAATGCCCCTAATTGAAATTTCGGGCTCTTCATACGGTGGAAATACGGGTTACTTATGGTGGAGGCGCGGGTCACATATTGTGGAAAAATCGTTTCGCCGTAATCTTTATTTATCTTTCATACTAATTTTCTTTTAGCTACTTTATATAAATAATGGTTTTACCTGATTCGCTTTCGTCACTGTCCTCACGTCGAGCTTCTGCGTAATCGGGTAAATGACGTGGCTTGTATTTGTAACGTGTTTGATAGAGACGCTCAGGTCGGACCTCATTGTCTTCTTCGACTTCTGGATCATGAGAGTTCGAGCGCGGATAATATCGACTTCTTGGTTCGACGCCGGCTTGATCCTCCTGTAATGAAGTCTCACAGTTACACCAATTTTTTTTTAAGGCCACCAACAGTCAGGGTTGTTTGGGCTTAACACCAATTCGTATTTTCAATTTATTATTAATTGCCAATAAATTGAAAATCCAATTGGCACCAATTCTCAGATTAGAACTTGGGAGCTGGGGGCTTGTAACAGAGGAGCCATTGAAACGCCATATAAAGAGCGGCATTGCTACATGCTCGGCTATACTCAATAATCATTTAATATAATAAATACAAACACTTGAAAAATTCTACACATTTATTAATTTCAATTAGGTAGTGATGTAAAAATACGGTATTAAACTTTTTTGTGTATTAAACCCGTGGTATAATACCGTATTTTTTCAGTATAAAACGTTACTTTTTCACACTACGGTTACGGTGCATTATTCAGTATTGCCAACTCCATAATAGGAAAAGTTCCTGTTCTCATTTTGGTATTAAACCGTTTTAAACGGTATTAAACCGTTTTAAACGGTGTTAAACGTTTTATACGTGCTATATAAAATAGCAAAATACGCAGTATTTATACCTAGTATAAAACTAGGGTATATTATTTTTTTTTACATACCGTATAATACCAGAGTATTATACGGATTTACATCACTAATCTCAATGATCGTTTCGGGTTTCTAGTCCATCATCAGAAGAGGCCAGTTTTAGTTTGAACTCTCCTGAAGATTGGCTAGAAACCCGAAACGATCCTTGAGAATAATCAATTTTAGAAGTGTTTGTGTATTAATTTTATTTAATCATGTTCTACCAAGTGCCTAGCGATAATTCTATTGAAATCAGTCCTTTAATAATTAAAATACTATAACCAGAGGCTAAGAGCTATTTGAAAAAAGGGCATGTGTCACGGCACACACGATCGAAGTGAAACTTCTTATTTATGTACACTGTGCGTCGTGTGCAGTTGACTTATCACTGGCTGTTTCAGGGTTTGTATTTATCGGTGGACGGTCCGACCATAGCTGCCGTTCGAATGCATCTACAGTCTGCTCATTCAAAATCAAAATTCAAATTAATTTATTTCCTCAAATAAAATATACAAGTCAATATAATATCATAAAAAAAAATGATTTCCTGCCCAACTTGGATGACCAATGCTAAGGGCACATAGCATATAACACAGACACAGGAGAAGAGGGGATACATTCCGAACATTCTTTACCGTTACACAATTTTCGTTTCATCGAGCTAGCATTTTTAGTGTATTTGCCATATGGCACATACACTATTGGCGTCGGTCGGATGGAGGGACCTAGGGGTCGGACCAAAATTTCTCGACGTTTCATAGCCTCCTGAACACTTTGGCACTATTTTTGGAAATGTCTGTTTATATATGTATATATAGATATATATATTTATATATTTGGATATATATATATGTGTGCGGGCTATAACTTTCGAAAGAGTTAATTGATTTTGACGAAATTTGGTAGGAACGTTGGAGTGCATCACCGCACGAAGCCTATTTAAAATGGGCCCGATCGGACCATTTTAAGGGTAGTTTTTAGGGGTTGAAAAATGTTTTTGGGCCCAAAAATACCGAAAAAATTGTCCGAATCGTTTCAAAATTGAAATTTAACCCTTTAGTAAAGATCAAAATGTGCTGCTAAAATTTTAATAAAATCGGCCCGACAGGACTGGACTTACAAATTTTATGAAAACACTAGTTTGCGGATAGTGATTTACTTACTTAAGGGTGTATTTAATTTGGTACAGAGGTTGCATTGATAATAATATTGAAATTAAAAAAAAATATTATGTTAAGGGATGTATTAAGGGGTTAAATTTTTTCTTTTGTCCAAAAACAAACTAAGTTTACGTATTAAAGCCACAATGCCTGTATTAGCAAATACACTATATTGTTGGCAGGGTTTTGGCACTGCGACCCGAGTTTTTAGTGTATTTGCCATATGGCACATACACTATTGGCGTCGGTCGGATGGAGGGACCTAGGGGTCGGACCAAAATTTCTCGACGTTTCATAGCCTCCTGAACACTTTGGCACTATTTTTGGAAATGTCTGTTTATATATGTATATATAGATATATATATTTATATATTTGGATATATATATATGTGTGCGGGCTATAACTTTCGAAAGAGTTAATTGATTTTGACGAAATTTGGTAGGAACGTTGGAGTGCATCACCGCACGAAGCCTATTTAAAATGGGCCCGATCGGACCATTTTAAGGGTAGTTTTTAGGGGTTGAAAAATGTTTTTGGGCCCAAAAATACCGAAAAAATTGTCCGAATCGTTTCAAAATTGAAATTTAACCCTTTAGTAAAGATCAAAATGTGCTGCTAAAATTTTAATAAAATCGGCCCGACAGGACTGGACTTACAAATTTTATGAAAACACTAGTTTGCGGATAGTGATTTACTTACTTAAGGGTGTATTTAATTTGGTACAGAGGTTGCATTGATAATAATATTGAAATTAAAAAAAAATATTATGTTAAGGGATGTATTAAGGGGTTAAATTTTTTCTTTTGTCCAAAAACAAACTAAGTTTACGTATTAAAGCCACAATGCCTGTATTAGCAAATACACTATATTGTTGGCAGGGTTTTGGCACTGCGACCCGAGTTTTTATTAATGACGTTGGACTATACCCGATTAATAGCTCAGTTCCGTCTCTTTTTGAATGGCGCCCAGGGCATGTATCATACCTTAGATACGCCTCTGATGGTGACCTATTTAAAAATTGTATTTTGTTTGACATTATCATTATTGCGTCGACAACTCAGGTCATTGGCGGCTTCAACACAACAGTTAATAATCCATTTGTGTATTAGAATCTGCCAGCCGGCATACACAAACTGACTGGAACGAACTCGGGCTCCTGGGAACGCCAATTCTCAAAGAACATTGGAATACAATTGCGAGAACAATTACATTCTAATGTTCCCCCTGGGGGATATTTTGTTTGATGACTTACGTCTCTCATGTTGAATGTGATTTCTAAGTTGTTGACGAAGTGATTGTAAAACTCTGGGTACAACTCCAACACGTCGAGCAGGTCGTCTCTGTGTATTTTGTGAAGGTCACAGTAGGTCAACGCTCGTACGTTACAACTCGATTTTCCGATCGTTAGGTGCACACATGGATTTTCACCGAAAACATCGTTCTTACCTAAAAAAATTAAGAACAATAATGTTATATACAAAGAAATGCTTAATATGTTAGCATTTCTGTTAGGAATACCTAGTAGCGGACTAAGCCCGTCGGAGGCCCGGGGCGGCAGAACTAAATGAGGCCACCGTTCTGCTTAGAAATTGATGTATTTGTAGTGTAAATTTCGTAAAAAATGAATAATGTAGATGTAATGGCTGACAAAAAAATTAAATATATTTATAATAAATATAGGTAGGTAGGTAACCTACCTACGTTTATATTTTGTATACGTACGGGGGCTCCAACTCCAAACTGTCTCTTACTTACTAAAAATATTTTGGCCTTGTTTCGGATTTGATTAAGGACTTCTCGAGATTTAGAGGTCCCCCAGGATCAGAGGCCCGGGGCGAGCCGCCCCCTCCGCCCTCCCTTTAGTCCGCCACTGGGCATACCCATCGAATGACGTAACGTTACAATTCATTACCAGAAAAATTAAAACCTATTATTAGGTCTAAAATTAAATTAAACTATATTTTTTCTCTCTTTTTCTCGCAGAACAAGCAATAACGATATCTCGCTCCTATTTCGAGAGATAGATCCATTAACAATACTGTTATTATTTATAACACACGTTTAAAAAAAATGGGTGTGTGCTTATGACTACACGACAGAAATCAAAACTTCAGATTTTCTAATTTTTGGTGTCATCTATTATAGCGCATTTATGAACTAAAAATAATTTATTACTAAAATACTAAAATATTGTAATTTTAATTAATTTCACCTTGGTTTCAAAAAAATTATAATTATTGTCAAAGAAAGAATATAACAAAAATAAAAAAATATATAAATAAACATCATGTAGAAGTTAGAAAAAAAACGCCAAAAATTTTACGCTGCCATCAGGTTTCGAACCCAGGTTCCTATGCATAGAACGCAAAGATGTTACCAACTGCGTTATGAATGCAAGTGTACTGCGTACCGTTTTTATGATATAGCTATGTCAGCCGCGTCATATTTATTGCGAACGGTTCCCTTTTTTAACTACCCAGGAAAAGAGTGCCTAAGGCGCCTAAAGGTACGTGCAGTACGTAGCTGGGATTCTAGATGGTAGCGTAGATCATAGCAGGGCTTGCTTAAATTAATGCATTATTATATATGCGAGTGTAGCAGGTATAAGCGCTGTTACAAGAGCTGGTAGATTCAAGAATGTATCTCACCATTCTTTCAGCGCGCTGACTACTACAATCAACGTGTGACAACTGTCAAATGGTCGTTACAAGTTTCGCAATGAATGTGACTAGTTTAATAAGTGAAATTATGCCAGTTTTTATTTAATTTGTTTTGAGTTTTATCTAAGACGTATTTAAAAGTGTTAGGTTCCATACGTAAATATTCAAAAAACCGGTTTGGGTTAAATTTCAATTCTTGGTATAAATTATGAAATTCGCCATGTTTAGATCGTTTTCTATTAATAGGGTGGACATTATAGCTCCTACCCAAATTTGTATTTAAAATATGCCACTTTGTAGCAGAAGAACACAAATATTCGTCTTCGCTATCTGACATTTCAAACGCGACTTAAGCTTTTATCAATGCTAATTTCAAAGCTACGTTGTGCAAACCTATAAGCTCTTATAATTTCAGCCACCATGCTACCATCTAGAATCCCAACTGCGTACTGCACGTACCTTAAGGAAGTTTTCACTTCAAAAAATTCCATTTAAATAAAAAATCTAAATAAAAAAATTCAAGACTGACCTAATATAGCCATTACTATTTCGTCTTTCAGTATTTCTATCGATCCTCTAGATATAAAATAAAGGCAGGTTAAAACATCTCCCTTGTGAAGTAGGGTGTCTCCTGGCGGAGCGTGGGTTGTGCGAAATTTTAACGATAGTGCTCTGAAAAAAGAAATAACAGTTGAAATTATTACATAACCACATAACTTAGGATTTTATAACAGACGACTCATTATGTTTATTTATTTATCGACAACTTAGGTCATTAGCGTCTTGAAAACATTAAATAACAACACACTTAAAACTAAATTACATCACAAAACATCCATGAGCGGAGGCGGGAATCGAACCCACGACTGTCTGATTCAGAGGCCGTGACGCTAACCACTGGATCACACTGTCCTTGGCTATTTTTAAGGTAGAGCATTTACATTTTTACGTAGGGCATTGTTCTTCTATGCCCCCCATGGCTATGTTTTTTTTATTAAATTTGTACCTACCTCAAACATCCTGGACTCGCACCATCGAATGCGGGACAATTTTTGAGCAGATTTCTATTTAAATGCAGACAAATATCCGCTTGTAGGCACTCTGGAAAACCTTTCAACACCGAATTCATATCAATCCCGTTCGTATACGTCCACGCGTGTTGAAAGTATTCCTCCAGTCTCTGTCGAAGAGGATTTGGGATTTGATGAAACCTAATGAATTCCCGGACGCGTGACATTTGGGTGTGATATCGCGCTGTTCCCGAATATAGTCGCTGGATTATCGCCGAAACGTTGCCGAATATACTAGCGTACATCAGTGCTACAATCGAAACAATTCAAAATTATTACTAACCCTAAACCTAATAGACCGAGAGCTAGTGACAATTTTTGGGTGTTATTTATTCAAGGCCTTATTTTTGTGAAGATGTTGAGGGAGGCATATTAAAGTGTCCTGAGTAAGGGATTTTGCTAGATAGCGGTATGGGAGGGATGCAGACCGCCTCTAACATGTAACAAAAAAAATGGTCACAATTATTATTGCTTCAAGGCTGAAATTGTTTGTAAAGCTTGTCGGTGACCCAATAATGCCATTATAATATTTGCAGATCGATTGGTCAGTATTAAAGGGGTGGCAGATCACCCTAAACGTGTCATGTACCCGACGAAATTTATATTAGATATTAGTTCAAAGTTCAAATTGTAATATGTTGTTACGGCGACTGTTTTAAGCATATATGTTAATTTGCAGAACAAATTGTCGGTATTAACATCCTTGCAGAACTATATAAACACCTAGGCGAGCAAGTTTCCCTCTAAGAGAGAGGGTTAATACCGACATTTTATTCTGTACTACAACGTCGTCTTTGTCATTTAATTATAATAAAATTCTAAACAATTTCATGAATATGGCAATTGCAAACATGAATGTTTAATAATTGTCCAGAAATTAAATTCCGTTTCGTTCATGACGCAACAAACATGTTAACGTTTATGAACGAGTCGCGTGAACGTTAGTCGACTAGCATATAACCTTGAATCGCAATTATATGTATTCTCATTCGTTGCTATCGCTATAACCTATGTGGCAAATAATCGACTTGAACACTCGAACATTTCGATTGTAAAATCAAACTCCGAGTCGATTGTGCACTCGATTGTTATTATGAACGATTGCAATTGTTTCGATTGTAAAAACATCTCGTACGCCCATCACTATCCCTATATTATTAAACGAGCAAATCTTGTATATATTATGTACCTATATAAATATTTTCTCGAAAACGGCTCTAACGATTTTGATCAAATTTACCGAAAAGGGGTTTCGGGGGGCAAAAAGTCGATCTAGCTAGGTCTCATCCCTGGAAAAATTCGTTTTCTTATCGATTTTATCATTTTAAAAAACAGTTTTTTTAACGTTATAAAACAGTGTCGTATGGTGAGTATGCTTTGGAAAAAACAAACTATTTTCATTATTTATATCAAATTACTCTGACAGTAATGGGAACTTTAAGAACTATTTTTTTTGAACTCATCCGAGCAAAGCTCGGTCATCCAGATATTAAAGATTAAATATGAATAGTACTTACATCCAACCAACATGACGCAAATGGTGAAAATTTTCTCGGCGTCAGTATTCGGAGCAACATTCCCAAATCCGACACTGGTTAATGATGTAAACGTAAAATACAGAGCCGTAATATAACGACTTTTTATCGACGGACCACCTGTACTATTTCCATGATAAAATTCCATAGTATCGTTTGCTAAATGATCTAACCAACCAATTTTATTTACTAAAAGTGGTCGCTCTGCATTACCTATTGCATACCTAAAATATTCAACAAAATTATTATTACAAATTATTCGGTTACAATCATTTTCATTTTTTTTTTTAAAGACCACCAACAGCTAAGGTTATTTGGGCCTAGCACCATATCATATTTTCTATTCATTATTTTTTTTATAATAAATTGAAAATCCAATTGACACTTTTACCAGCTCTCGGGCTAGAACCCGGGAGCTGGGGACTTGTAATAGAGGAACCATAGCAACGCCATGTAAACAACAGCATTGCTACACGCTCGGCTATTCTCAAGCCCACAATCATTTTCAAGTCGAAATATTCGATTTTGGGTTCAGTTCGATGAAGAATGGATTTTGGATTATCAGAGTATTTGCTTGGAAATTTCCATCGCATTTTTGCAACGCAGAACGAACATATAGGTCAATTTGAACCAAACTTTAGAATCCGGGAAACATTGAACGATTCGTTGAAGCTATTTATTTATTTATTGTAGATTATAGACGCGTCGACAATTTAGGTCATTAGCGTCTTAAATTACATTAAATAACAACTAACTTAAAACTAAATAACATCACAAAACATCCATGAGCGCAGGTGGGAGTCGAACCCACGACAGTTTAGTCTAGAGACTGGTACAAAGTACGCTATCCACTAGGCTATACTGCCCTCTCGTTGAAGCGAAACAATTGATAAAAATTGCAGTGATATTTAGACGACATATGACGTCACTCACGCTGGATGACCTCACTCGAAACGGCTATAATTCCGGTTATAAAACAACAACAATAGAACATGGACACCGTCTATATGGTAAAAACCATTAGAGAGCAGCAGAGAGGGTACCGATTGTCAAGCAAAGTAAGGACGGTGCTTTGCCGCCAATAGCCTGATGACGTTACGGTGTCATTCTAACAGTAAACAGGCTATAATAACTATGCATACCTAGTTCTCATTGGACGAGAAATTCAAACGTCAACGAAGCACTTTTGATGTCAGCGGAGTGGCGTGACGTCAGATGTCGTTTAAATAGCACAGTAATTTTAATAACTTATTGCGCTTCAACGCGTCGTACGATGTTTCTCAGATTTTAGAGTTGGAATCGAATTGATATATATTATCGTTCTGTTTAATAAAAAGTTTCCATACAAGTACCCTATTAGGATTTCGAGACGAAATATTCAAATTCGGGTTAAATTCGAACAAGGAAAGGATTCTGGATTATCAAGAATTTGTAGGATATTTTGATTACTGTATCGTATTGGTTTAATCCAGCATTTCATATCCATGGACTAAGAAGATAAATATAGGATTAAGACATCGGTTTCCAACCATCGATCTGTGATCGGCCATTTTTAGATAGTTGATAAAATAACAATTATTACATAACGTAATGACAAAATTATAATGTTTTTATTTTAAGTCTCTAATTTCGAAATATCATTAAATATTTGTAAGAAGAGAGATTAGAAAACATTAATTTACTACTGAGTTACACATCAAACAACAAATTTTTTAAATTAAACTTCACACTGATAGAGTAGGTACCTGTATTATCGGTAATATACGAAACTAGAGATTTAGAATACATTATGTTACGTAATACTAATAGCTTGTTCTGTCAACATATATATAAAAATGGTAGGCCACAGGTGGTTGACTACAGGTGGTTGACCGCGGCTGTTGACCACTGGTGCGGTTAACCACAGATGAGGGAACCAGTGCCTTTACCTTACTGTGTTGTAACAATGTCAATTGTTAAATAATAATATGTTCAACTTTATACCTATTGTAAGAACAGATATTTACCGTAGTGATAATAAAACGAAAACTTTACAAGAAATAGTAATTACGCTCTGATACCATTCTTATTATGTTTTCGCTGTGAAATTTAATAAAATATTGGCGTTAATAATATAGTGATAGCAGAACGTAGATACCGTCAGTTATCAAGTTTTTACAGTAGAACTTAAAATATTGATGTTATAATGGTAGCAGAGCGTAGATATAATTTCTCATTGCGTTTACACAGTGGAATTTATTAAAATTATGACTTTATAATGTTTTGCAGTAGAATAATAATTAGATATTAATAATATTATTACAATTATATTTTAATGGTAGCAGAGCGTAGATACAATCTCTCGTATCGTTTTCGCAATGGAATTTAATAAAACATTGACGTTTGATTCTTTTTATCTAAAATAGCACCGGTAAATCTCTATTCTTACGGTATATACAGGGTGGTTCAGTTGACAATATATTCTCCTCGTCGTTCTGATTCTGAAAAATATAACAAAAATCCTTTTAATTGTTTCCCAAGTAAGTTACAAGGTGTCAGAGTTTATGAAAATAAATAATTTCTTTATCATATCTTTCAATGGCAACCTTAGAAATTTTTTTTCTGATAAATGATAAAATCTCCGGAACTAGAGTCTATATTAAGGATTTGTAAAAAGCCTGTCTTATTCCAAATTAAAAGATTCTTTTGAAAAATTTGCATTTTTTTTTAAAGTCGTAACCTCCTTGCACGCCACTGGTGTGTCACATTTAGATGAAAATATGTGCAGAAAATCAAAATAGCCAGTCACAAAGAAGGTACCTATGCGTATAAAACTTTGTCCGATTTGCAGCTTTTCCCCGGAAGATATGATAAAAAAATGATTTTATTTTTATAAACTTTGACATCATGCATCTTACTTAAGAAACTAGTGAGGGAATTTTTGTTATATTTTTCAGAATCGACGAGCAGAATATGTCGTCGAAATATTCAAGTTAAAAACTGAACCACCCTCTATAGTTAAATTAATTATCATATTATAACGATAGATATCGTTACTATGTGAACACACAAAAATAACGATACTTATACTTTTCGAATTTTTTGTCTGTTGACACAAACTTTTTTCATCCTTCTGAAACATCAAATAAGTTGTTGACTTATCTTTATATCCTGTTTATTCGAAATGAAAGTAAAATGAACTTGTAAAACTAATTAATTAATTATTTTAGAAGCGTTTACATTCTCAATGAAGCCTTAATCAGGTTTCAATATTTGTGTTAATTGTAAAATATAGGCGCATATTCAATTTTAAATGCCAAAAGCTACCGGCAATTTTCAAGCATGTGTTTAAAATATGAATGTAAAATTGCGTGCAAAATATATATAAGGCCGTGTAAATTAGCTTCAATTGTTTTTTTTTTCTTCAATGGCGAGGTGTGATGTGTCAAGATGGCGATGATTTTGAAATAATAATGTTTTCTATTTCATTTTATTATTATATCGGTTTGAATCATTGACTTAGATTTTAGAAAATAGACTACGCAATAAATCTGATAATGTGCTGCTCAATAGAGACAGATTAAACAATTTCGTAATTTTGTAATATTAATTATATTATAATCTATGATTTTTATATATTAATTTACATAAATAATTAATATTAGAAAATTACAAAATTGTTTGGACAATGGATATAAAAAAAAACATTTGCTAATTTTTAAAGTCATGAAGAAGACACAATGAGTTGATTCGTTGAAGTTTTAGCCAATAAATACTGTTATATAAGGCATATGAAAATTAGTAGATATCAACTTTTTACATCAAGCGTTTTAGCTTTCACTTTTTTGAAATAATTAAATTGTTTTTCGATCAACTCATCAATACTTGCTATTGTTTTGAAAAATTATCTTACTTTTCATTTAATTTTTAAGTCGTAATATAGATGATTTATTTTAACGAAACTGTTGGCAAATTTAATAATATTGTTAGATTTTTGGGCTACATATTTAGTAAAAAATTATTTAAAACTAAATATCTATACTTAATTTTACTTATACATTATGATTATTTGGTCCCACTCTTAAGTAAACAGTACCCATAACTTATTTTGGTTAATTTTTAATAGTAGTCACTTTAATTTAATAGTTATTTTCATTGGAATCTTGGGTTAACAAGTGGTGGAAAATATTGTATTATGGAACGAATTAGGATAGACAAGATGTTTATAAAACAAAAATTTTCGCTCGGAGGTTTCCTGTAGCATTGCATTTTTAGAATCCCCTAGATAAATATTATTAAACGATAGGAAGCAAAGTCGTAAGCAGGAAATTAAAAAAATCCTTTCCCCCGAATTTGTTGCCACTTACCTATCAGATTAAAAAAAAAACGACAACCCGGAAAACGGGGTTATAAGAAATGTCGAACTCACAAAAGACAAAACCCTGCCCAAAGTTTTTTTCTGGCTATACGGCCTTCATAGAAAGTTATATAACGTTCACTATAAATAAAGGGTTAAAGACATTACTATCCGGTTGTAACAAAATGGCTCACCCTATAGCAGGGGTCGGCAACCTGTGGCTCGCGAGCCGCATGCGGCTCTTATGATGTCAAGATGCGGTTCTACAGTTCCATGCGCAAATATTAATAATTATATTATTTTATTTTCAAAACTCATAAAAAATATTACACTGCAAAAAAAACTTTAAACAGGATAAAAACACTCAACAGCAGTGAGAATAGGTGGAGTAGAGAGTATACGGACAGCTGACATTTTTTAAATGTGGCAACACTGTTCTGTTTGTTTAGTTATTGGTGCATTGTGTCGTCAACGGTCGCTAGCTAGCTAAAATACTTTAATATGTTTTGTGCGAAACATTTGTGTGTTTTTATATGAATAAATATTATTTCATAGGTATTTAAAGCTATTATTTTAAATCAAAAATCAAATTTATATAGGTACCTAATTCTAATCAAATACCATAATATTGAAATAAAAATGTTAGTGGCTCTTTAAAAACTGGGAAATTTTGTAAATTGTAACTTTTGGCTCTTCCGTCTCAAAAGGTTGCCGACCCCTGCCCTATAGATATAAATAAGTAGAGTTGCACGAAGGGGAGGAACAGCAGGGAGACAAGCCGCTGAGTCCCCAAGACGAAGGAAGCAGCTAAGGTAGTTGGTACGCCGGGTTTTGAGTTTATTAGTTGTTTTGTGTGTGTGTGGCTCCCGCCTCAAGAATTACAATGTGTAAGTAGTTTTTCATGTAATTATATTGTTAATAGTAAGGACATGTGTCTTTCTTTTCACGAAGCACCCCGCTAACCCCTCATCCATGTTCGAACATCTTTCAGGCTTTTACCGCTCGAAGCCACGCGACCTGTTAAACGATCTATAATTATATGTACCATACCTCGCCACTGATAATAATTTTTTACGAACAGAGTGTATTTAAAAACATGAAATTGTATAAAAATGCTTACAGACATTTTTATTACAAATAGTCGCTAATTTTTTTGTTTAAAAACATTCTGTTCTTGAAATATGTTACGCAAAAATCATTTATGTTTAATTTCATTACATAAACAGTCTAACGTACAAACTATATTATAAAATCATTTCTGAAAATTTTATTAAAAAAAATAAAAGCATTTTTTTCATTGAGCGGATTACGGTATGAATTGAATGGAAAAATATTAATAATATGTTATGTAGAAATCATTCATATCTAATTTCATTATATAACTATGTAAAACCGTTACTGAAATATGATTCATATTTCAGAAATGATTACATAGTTATGTCAATTATATTAGATACGCAGGGCCGGATTTACCCTATGTGCCGCCCTGGGGCACCGTGAAAAATGCCGCCCCACACTTACGTTGTTTTCACAATTTTGTAAATAAAACTGCAGTGTTCTTAATTTTACACACATTCTTAATAATGAGAAAAAGTATTTTATTTATTTTAATTTATTAATTTTTTCACGTTCAAAATTTTGCCGCCCCTGAAAATTTGCCGCCCTTAGCACCAGCCCCTAGTGCCCCTGGTGTAAATCCAGCGCTGTAGATACGATTTGTACATTTAACATATTAATATTTTTCCATTTAATTCATACTGTAATCCGCTCAATGAAAAAATGCTTTTATTTTTCATATTATATGAAAAATAAAAGTACCTATTTCTTTTGAAATGAAGCGGATTATATAAATTATATGGAAAAAAATTAATATACAGGTATGTACTTACACATATTTTATTCTAAAAAATACGGTTTCTTGAAAAATTAAAAATTTAATTACTTACGAGGTTTGTATATTAGGGTAACGTAAGTGTTTTTGAAAATTATTTTCACAAACATGCGAAAAATGAAGATGCCCATAATTTCTAAACTACAGTTAGAGTAGGATCGTTTAGAAAAGATAGTAGCGCCACTTCTGCGCACAAACGAGTTTCAGGTCGAACGGGTCTATGTTTTCTAACAAGATGCGTTTTGACTGACGACGAACAACTAAATTACCATATTCATAGAACCACCTCTTGTTAGAAATGACGCTACTATCTTCTCTAAAAGATACTATTCTACAATGTTTACGAAAAATCAAATTAAGTTCTAGTGTATGTTTGTTCGTAATTAAAAAAACAAACAAAAACTGTTCTAAAACGTCGTTGATACTGTAATATCGGCCATATACTGTAATATCGGTTATACATTGTAATATTTGATAAAAAAGTTTTTTATAAACTATCACTGATAATGAAGAATAGGATAAAATCGGACATAGCATGTATTATTTTATAAAATATTATTGTCAAATATCTCAACAGACTCAACTGGTATTTCACCAGTAGACTCAACTGGTATTTCACCAGTTGAGTCTGTTAAGATATTTGACAATAATATTTTATAAAACAGCATGTCAAATATCTTTGATAGGATAAAATTGGACGTAATATTTGATAAAATATCTTTGATAGTGTAATAGCGGTTATATAGAAACATTAATAAAAATATATTAAATAGATTTATACGGCTGTTTTGCAATTGAAAAATTTTATTGGAAGAGCAGCCAATTACATAATTGATTCCTGCAAATATCGGAAAAAATCATTTTGACAACCATAGTCACAGTCAGGATTCTAACCTGAGCCTTTCTACTATCGCGGCGTAATAAGCTTACATTACTCACCAGTGACATGATTACCAGTCTAACATTCTCCATATATGCAAAGGAATCAATAGATTTCCACTACATGCGAGTGTTATTAATTATAGCTAGGTTGTAGAACTTGTAGATGTGAATCATCGTAATAGCGAGAGCTATTCATGTAGGTGAAAATTATTTCAAACACCTAAAGGGGATAATGTATGTTCATTCCGCCGCGATAGTGGAAAGGCTCAGGTTAGAGTCCTGACTGTAACTATTAGGGTGGGTCAAAAAAACCAATTATTTTTTTTTACAAGTGACACGGAAAAATGGGTTGCTAGACACCTTAAAAAAATTCTTATCAAATATGAGCTCTTAATTTTAATAGGAAGATCCTCCGCATCACAGTTTTTTATTTTTTTCTCAGTCCAATAGAAAAAAATTCATACCTCATCATTAATTGATTGTACAGAAAAATGTTTTAAGAGAATTTTGTAGGAAATTTAATGCTCTACAAAAAAGGTATCTTATATTTTTTCCGCAAACTTCACCATTTGAAAGATAATGAAGATATATAATAGTCATTTATTGTCGAGTTATAAAATTCATAAACAAAAATGAAATTTGTCTTAAAATAATCAAACTTAAATCTTCAATATCTTTCAAATGGTGAGGTTTGCGGAAAAAATATAAGATACCTTTTTTGTAGAGCATTAAATTTCCTACAAAATTCTCTTAAAACATTTTTCTGTACAATCAATTAATGATGAGGTATGAATTTTTTTCTATTGGACTGAGAAAAAAATAAAAAACTGTGATGCGGAGGATCTTCCTATTGAAATTAAGAGCTCATATTTGGTGAGAATTTTTTTAAGGTGTCTAGCAACCCATTTTTCCGTGTCACTTGTAAAAAAAAAATAATTGATTTTTTTGACCCACCCTAGTGACTATGGTTGTCAAAATGATTTTTTCAGATATTTGCAGGAATCAATTATGTAATTGGTTGCTCTTTCAATAAAAATTTTCAATTAATAAAAATGTAGATATAGTGTTTGGTTGCTACTGTATACAGTGTGTCCACAGACTCATCCTCAACATGGGGATCTCCGTTGTTATGGGAGATAGAGATTTGGTTAAATGAGACAAAATGTGCAAAATCTCCAGTACTACTACCCTGCGTAGTCAAACTTTCCATATTTTGCTTGGTTCGCGACCGACAGTTGAAAAACGAGATTTACCCATTTTCGTTTTTTGTTTATAACTCGCTTATTAAGTAAGTTAGAAAAAAAATATTTTCACTTTCTTAAGGCCCTTTTTTACGAATATTTCAAATCTCTTTTCATATTTTTATTTACTTTTATAGTCTTAGAGATACTTGTATTAACTTTGTTTTTTTAAATACACGTCAAAGATGGCCATGACACCATTCGAAAGAGATTTTTTTTCTCTGTAATTTGATATGAGGGTTGATGGATTTATTTTCAAAAATAACAGAGTTATACGCAAAACACTGATTTTTAATAGTAGGCTATGCTAAATTAATTGATAAAACAACAGAAGGCTTAGCAAACAGTTGAAATTCGCGTTGGCTTAGTAAACGGCTGTTTTGTTTTAGCTGTCAAAGTGTAGTTTGTTGCTAATTTGTCATTTTACTAAGTGATTTATTAAATTTACTTTTGTTATCATGGAACCGTTTTGTAACAATGAAAAATAAGCGATTTTCAACAATTGATCGTAAAACAGTAGTTTTGTCTTCTTTACTTATTCGCGTTGACTTAGTAAACGGCTTTTTAAATGATCCATAGTTTATTAAATTTACTCGTAAGTTTCTGTAAATAGACGAATGAGGTTGTCTTCGTTCTGGATACTGATCGAAGTACATTTCTGCAGTTCTGGTCGAATTTTTGTGACATAGAATGTAACAATAGATAACATATCAAATTTTTCATTGTTACAAAATGGTTCCATGATAACAAAAGTAAATTTAATAAATCATTTAGTAAATTGACAAATTAGCAACAAACTACACTTTGACAGCTAAAACAAAACAGCCGTTTACTAAGCCAACGCGAATTTCAACTGTTTGCTAAGCCTTCTGTTGTTTTATCAATTAATTTAGCATAGCCTACTATTAAAAATCAGTGTTTTGCGTATAACTCTGTTATTTTTGAAAATAAATCCATCAACCCTCATATCAAATTAAAGAGAAAAAAAATCTCTTTCGAATGGTGTCATGGCCATCCTTGACGTGTATTTAAAAAAACAAAGTTAATACAAGTATCTCTAAAACTATAAAAGTAAATAAAAATATGAAAAGAGATTTGAAATCTTCATAAAAAACGGCCTTAAGAAAGTGAAAATATTTTTTTTCTAACTTACTTAATAAGCGAGTTATAAACAAAAAACGAAAATGGGTAAATCTCGTTTTTCAACTGTCGGTCGCGAACCAAAGAAAATATGGAAAGTTTGACTACGCAGGGTAGTAGTACTGGAGATTCTGCACATTTTGTCTCATTTAACCAAATCTCTATCTCCCATAACAACGGAGATCCCCATGTTGAGGATGAGTCTGTGGACACACTGTATATTTCAGTAATATAATAATTTCGACAACCGTATTTATTACCCGTGTGAGCAATATTCAGAACTTCTCACGATTCATTTTAATGGCACCTTAATTAAGTACGTACTTAACCCTTTCCTTTCTGGATATTGACCACACAAATAGTGAATACGGCGATTACGTACTATTCTGTTAGCGTTTAGATCAGTGGTTCCCAAATTGTTCGTCGCGAGGCGTCGCAAACTTGTCCCTATGCTTGTCCCCTGCAAACTTAATGAAGCAAAAAAAATATATTTTTGGTAGAATTAAATTTCAAAACTATACCCCAAGCCCATCAATCTCATTAAAATATCTTTAATATGAATTGATTTAAATTTCTTAGAGTATTATTATTTTTATTTAATTTAAAGCAACTACTTTTTCACCCCGTTATTTTTTGCTGTGAGACGAGATAAAAATCTGATATGGCTAGGGTAAGTCCGGGATAGTTGGCCATAGTTTTTATAAAGGCGATTTTTTTTTTTAATCTTTATTTGATTTGGTATAGTAACAAATAAAAGACAACGGAGTACACTCATCAAAACTATAATTATTTCCGCAAATAATTTTTCAATCATATAGCAATTTAGAAGAGAAGCTATTTAATTTATTGTAGATTATAGACGCGTCGACAACTTAGGTCATTAGCGTCTTAGTGAGAATCAATAGTCAATTAAAAGAAAAAAAAGTTACATTGGCCATCTCTACCGAATTGTCCGGTAGAGATGGCCTTAATATTAAAGGTTAGATGGCCATGCGTATTTTTTAACTTTCTTGCCTTTTTCCTTTGCTTAACACACGAGGGCCCATATGTTACCTTTTTTTCGTTGTTAGGTTTGAGTTTTCTTTCTGAGAATTCCAAAGGTATTTGCAACCTTACGTATAGAAATATTGTCGTTTCCAACAAAATTTATTGCACAAATGCTTTTGTATGTGTTAGGCATTCTTAAAAAAAACGATTTATTATACGCATAAAGGGCGTTATTGTTGTAAATATAAATAAAAGTAATATTTATAAGCAATGACCATCACACCTGGAAAAAGTGGATAATCTCTTCTGATGGTACGGGAGAGATGGTCGTCCGACCAATCAAAACCGATCAGAATGCAAAGCTATCAATTTCTAGGTTAGAACCATGTCAACACATTCAGCTCCACTAATAAGTTGTAAAAAACTACTGTTGAAAATAAAATGATGTGCTTCAAAATGAAACACCCAATGAAATTAATTTCTTATGTTTTCCTCGAGACGAAATATTCTGAGCTTTGGGTGTATTATCAATACCTTATTAAATTACTCTAGGTGCCATCTATTGACCCAGCTCAAAAATAAAAGACGGTCATCCCGTATGGCCATCTCTCCTGGAATTACCCTAGGTGAAGGCGTAGCGCGGAAACGTTTGGGAACCACTGGTTTAGATACTACGTCATTACTCACCAAATACAGGCTAACCAATGAGCAATCAAGACAAATGTCGCCATTAACAACAATAATACGGCAGCGCCGTATTCTGAATAACGGTCAATCTTTCTAGCGACTCGCACTAGTCTTAATAATCTTGCTGTCTTTAGCAAACCGATAAGTGTTGTTGTCTAGAAATAGAAATAAATAAAGAATACAACTTTATAATAAACGAAAAAAATAAATTAAACTGATTCAAAATAAAAATCATATTGAAGCTAAGATTTGGTCTTAAAAAACAAAGCATTATTAATAATAAATTTGCGTTTTTCAGCCTGGTTTCATTTTTTTAATGATTTTAAAAACATTTTGTGTAAGTTTTGAGGTTAAAAAGACAAACCTTTCCCGATCCAAAAATATAATAGCTAAACTATTAGTTGAACAACTAAGAATTTAGCTTTGCGGAATCGGTTCCGGTGCGAGATGGCGAAGAGGGGGGGGGGGTGAGGTTTTAGTCAGTAGAAGTCTGACACTACCCGTTGGAGGACCAACGGGTGTTCATGATAGATTTCCTTACTTCCGCCAAAAAAAAAAGACTAGCTATTTTTAGCTGAATTAAAATATTTTTGGATCGGGAAAGACTTTTTCTTTCTAACCTCAAAATACATATAAATTTTAGCGATTCTCTACAAAATTTCAATATTTTGTATAAGTTCAAGAGAAAAACTTTTTTACAAAGCAACTAGGTTCGTGGAAATATTTTACAGGTAAAGGTTACTATATAAACATAACTATACAGGTGAATTCTTTCCCACCAACAGATACAAAGTTTCACCAACGAAAGAACGCCGGTCAAGAGAGAGAGACGCTCAATCTACAATCTCTCTCTTGATCGGTGTTCATTTGTTGGTCAAACTAAAGTTATCACGTGATTAGCACATGCTTGGCTGCACAAAGTATCTGATTGGTTGTGCTGCTGTGTTGAGTTTCAAGCGACCAATCAAATGCTGTCAGCTGATCACGCAGTTTTATTGTTATATCGGTTCATGGGATAGAGTATATAGTCGGGCCGCTTAACAGATGGAGCAATGAAAAAGCATGATCACTGCGTGATCACCGCGTGCAAAGTACCTGATTGGTTGCTTGAACGTTCGGGAACGAAACTATATGCGAAGGCCACGCCTGCGGCGCAAGCTATTCATGTGCTTTTCACCTGATCACTCCATCTGTTAAGCGGCCCGACTATAGGTGTGTTTGTTAGGCGCGACCTCAACATAGCTGAAGCGCTTTTAATGTGAATCTATGTGTAAGGCTATTTTGTACCACGTGTGTAGCCAAAATCACGGACGTAAAAAATTCGTAAATTTTTGATGTAGGGCTTTAAGAATTTGCTAATTTATTTGACTTTTATTGGGAGCTTGTAATAGATGAGCTATGTAAATGCTATATAAATAAGCTCTACGTGCTCGGCTATTCTCAAACTCTGAATATTTTACAGCGACTATATACAGTAATTACAAATATGAAAGTAATTAAAAAGCTTGAATATTTTTTCACAATAAGCTTTTATTAAAATGTAGTGAAAAGGAAAAAATACATGTGGAAACTCATCACCAAGCAATCACGGTAGACATACTGTTCACTATCGAATGAATGAATTGTAAATTATAGACACTCGACAATAGAGGTCACTAGCGTCGTTCACTATCGAGAGGTTTCGATAAATGTACTCGATCTTCTGATCCCTCCATCAGGTCTGCAGAGTCATGAATATTGTTGTTGGTCAAAATTAAATTACAAACGATGACAAGTTAAATAAAAAAGAAGAATATTGTAGAATATAGACGCTCAACAGCTGAGGTTATCAGCGTCAAGTTAAATAAAAGCTTGTAATAAAATAAAAGAATCGAGCCTGTTCGAGATTTTATAGAGAAAAATAAATTTAAAAGAAAAGTTTACACTGCACTGAAAGAAAACGTGGAAGATTTAGAGGATTTAGAACAAGAATGACAAAATGTACGATCGAAGGGTACAAGACACGTGGGAACGTTCAACCATATGGGAATTGTTAAAGCGATATTCGCTATAAAGTCGAAATACAATGTGATTTTAAATTGTGCCTCTCGATGACAAGTCACGTGAAAATTTATCACAGCTAAATGTGATCGCCTGAGGTTACATGTACACGATATTGGATAAATTTAATTACGTAATGTTACAGGATTCTTTTGATATTCGTTCGTAGAAATATAGCACGTGATATAAAAACATCTATTTAATGTTAGGTAGGGTTTGAATTCAATTATGTTTTTTGGCATTAATTATTTGAGGCGTAAAAATTTTCGAAACAACTCTTCTAAACCTGTCTGCAATATTTAAAGTGATATTATTTCAGACATTTTGTTTTATAACCTAATAAAAACATGTTCTTAATGTTTAATCCTAAACCGATTACGTGATGATTTTGTACACATAAAGTAAATAATATGTAAACATATTATTTTCACTTGTATAGATATGTTATGTAACCTCTGAAATATTTTACGAACATTTTTGTTTTGAAAATATGAAATATAAATTTTCAATTAAATTTGCTATTGCACAACTGTAATTATATTTTCATAGAAGTTTCATCGAATTTTTTTATACAGAACATTGAACAAAACTCTACAATCTGAGAAACATTGAATGAATCGTTGAAGCGCAATAATTTATTTAAGTTGCTGTGCTATTTAAACGACGTGACGTCACTTAAATTACGCTGACGTGAAAACAATAACCATAGTTATTATTTGGACAAGGAATCAAAACGTGAACAAAGCACTCTTGACGACAGCAATGTGAGTGACGTGTCATGCCGTTTAAATTGCACAGCAACTTTAATAAATTTTTGCGCTGTATCGCATTAATTAATGTTTCTCAGATTGTAGAGTTTTGTTTTATTTTCGTTCTGCATAATAAAAAAATCCTGATTCAGTAACTTTGACACAAAATGATACCAGTTTAGCATTTTAAAAAGTAAGAATAAACTGCACGTTGCTATAAATTGTTTTTTTTTTTATAAACTTACAAAAAAAAGTTGTACCATGACCGAAGTGATCAACGGTTATAACGAGTCGTTTTAAATATAATTTATTCTTAACTGACGTTTATAAGCACGAAAGAAAGCAATAGTTTTAAAATAACAGAAGAAGAAAAAGACATTGTTTGATGAAATTTTATGACGTATGATGACATTTGCGACGTAACATATTGTTTTTAAAAGTCGCCATACATAGGAAACAGAGCTGCAGAAGATACTTGAAAAAAGTATCTATTGCAAGATTGAGTATCTAAATAAAAGATACTTTAGTGTCTAAGATACTTTCTACCGGCTGCAGATACTCTAAAGTAAAATATCCAATATTATATTTAAGTATCTTAGATACTTCAGAAGTACCTTAGTAACTTAAAATATCTTTGTAAGTATTTTAGATACCTTTAAATGTATCTTAGATATCAGATACTTTTGATCAGTGTATTCATTTTCGGATACAGATATACTTACAGTAAAACAACCTAAGATACAATCATCTAAGATAGATGCATCTAAGATACAAGCATCTATAAAGACACAATCATTTAAGACATTAGCATCTAAGACATTAGCATCTAAGACACGAGCATCTAAGATACAAGTATCTAAAATTTAAGTATCTAAGATACAAACAATATATTCAAGATATTCCCCAGATCTGATAGGGATTAATTTTATTTTTATTTATGTATGGAAACTTTTGTATTCGATTACTGCTTTGGACTTTTTAGTATTGATTAATAAAGTTTAAGTATAATAATTAATATGTATGGTTTTTGTTGAGACAGACGGTATATTTTAGAAAGATTTTGTGTAATTATTCAACCTGTTACGTATGTTGTTAAACATGCCATATCGGATTTCACTTTACGACTATTTTATTCATTTCCTTTTAACGGAAACGGGGAAATAAAATTATTAATTGTTCTTTTAGAACGAATTTAAAAAACGACGAGACCATTGCATTATGAAATTAAGTGCGATTTGTGTGTAGAAAAAAATCAGCTACATTCATAAAAAGAAAATATGGCACATAAAACAAATTTATTATTTCACGAAAAAACTGTAATAACTTTCCTCGTTATGTTCCAGATTCTAGAACAGTAGTTGTCAACCTTTTTGTTTTGCGTACCATCCTACGCTCTAATGCAGTTATGCCCAAACTTCTTTTTTTCGAAGCGTTCAAGAGTATTTTCTACCGGAAGTTAACCCCTGCACTCTTCATCTCAAATCCTTTCCCCTCGCCTAAAAACGGTTACCGATCTCCCGACGCTATTTTTAAAGCTAAAGGGTTTGGGTAAACGCCAAATGAAGGACCGAGAATCTACAAATTCTACAGGCGAAAAAATAAAAAAAAATCCTGGAAAAATTTACAACTTTTCAAAAATTACGTAGGTAATATTTCACACGTAGGCAAAACTTAAAAAAAAATCGCCTGTAGGATCTGTAGTGTGAGTCTTGGTCCTTTATTTGGCATTTACCCGAAGCCTTTAGCTTTAAAAATAGCGTCGGGAGAGCGGTAACCGTTTTTAGGTGAGGGGAAAGGATTTGAGATGAAGAGTGCAGAGGGTAACTTCCGGTAGAAAATACTCTTAACTTAAGAAAATTGTTCTATCGGGATTAGTCATTTGACGCTGAGACATCTGATCGCAGAAAATCAAAGTACCTATAGAAAAATATGGTTATTGGATTGGCTTCCACTTCCATGCGAAATTCTTTAAGGTATTTTGACGCTATGAGATCTGGTGGCAGAAAATTAAAATATAAAAAATTGCGGTTATTTGATTAAGACATGTCTCCTTGTTAAATCCTTTATAGGGATTTGACATTTGATTAGCTTATGGTGTAACAGTCAGCGTTATGATTGGGAACCGTTTGGGAACCGTCTGGAAGTATGCTACGTACTATGCCAGTGGTACGCGCACCGTAGGTTGAGAACCACTGTCCTAGAATAGTTTTATGTATCTACATTAGCGTTATTTCCCTTGTGCTTTTTTACGTTTTATTTCCTTGTCTTCAAGGGTAGTATATTCTTTATAATGATTTTGCTTGCATTTGTACTTTTGATATGTATTGTAAGTGTGTTGAAACTTTTATTATTGTATACCGAATGAAGTACAAAAACAATAAAGCAAATCCTTATACTAGGTGAGGCAAATACAACATTACAAAACAAGGCTACTTGATAGTAACGTTTTAATTAATAATTAGTTATTTTCATATTACACAACTTCTTTATTTATGATATTGAAGTGACCTTGGATAAGGTAAATCCTTATGCCGTGTGAGGCAAATAAAACGCTACAAAACAAGGCTACTTCATGGTACCGTCTTAATTAATAATTAGTTATTTTCATATTTCACAACTTCTTTATTTATGACATTAAAGTGACCTTGAATATAGTAAATAAAACGTTACAAAACAAGGCAAAACAAGGCTACTTGATAGTATCGTTTTAATTAATAATTTGTTATTTTCATATTACACGACTTCTTTATTTATGACATTGAAGTGATCTTGAATATCCTCATACCATAGCAATGAAAGTCGTACCAGAAACCCAGCATAATAACTAGCACAAAAAGAAGAGGTTATGTATCAAAAATTAATAGAAATACACCATTTCATTTTTATAACTACTTACTATCAGAATTACATTTTTCTCCTAATGAAACCGAGTTCACAAAAACTGATTGAAATGTTGAAAAATTATATTCACGTAAGAGTTTTGAGAATATATAAGTTTTTTTTTATAAAAAAAGAAAATAAAATATTAACTGTTATCAGACCAATAAAATATAATAGAAGAACAAGAAAATAAAAATTGGTTTTATCATTTAATATGTTTAATTATGATTTTCCCCCAAGATTCACGAAGGTTGTACACCTCTACTCTACGAGTAGTTTATTTTGTTCCAAGTTTGCAATGTGACTTTAAAAATATTGTTATAAAAATTATAAGAATATTTTTAAGTCACGTTGCTTATTTGTAACAAAAGAATAAACTAGAGAATTTTTATTAACAATTATCCTTAATTAAAGACAATTTTTATATAAATCAGAACTGAAGAAATTAATTTTAATTGGAAGATTCATACACTGAATTGAAAAGCTGATGAAAAATATTTTTCTGTTTTCCTTAAAAAAAAATTGGAAGACTAATGTCTACGCCACTCTCGCCAAAACTTGAACTCGGAGGAAGCTTCGCTTCCTATTGGTGAAACCGAAACCGTCTTGCCTCGCGGGGCGGCAGCAAACCACACTACTCGAGCCTTCGGCTCTCCTGCAATATTACAGGAAGGGTTCGCATGGTTTGAGTCGAAATTAAATTAGTTTTTGCTTCGTTTTGTAAAATTTGTAATATCTTAAATATGAAAAAATGCGATGCAAACAATTTTATTGTGTTCTGTTTCATTGTGGTTTTAGGAATATTTTTATTTTTGTAAATAAGAAATTCTATACAGCGATGTACAACAAGAAACGGCAACAGTGACGTAACTGTCGGTGTGTAGACCTCGCGCGGCGAAAGATGAAGCCACCGCGTCATAGTAACGTGAATGCATTGCGCCCACCTTCTAGCTTGCTATTGGCTGTTTTGGAGATCCAATAGCAGTTTGCCAAAATTGTACCTAACGTCATAAAACCCAATGTGCAGTTTTGTGTACACGGCACTGTCTGCGGGCAAGCAGGCGTTCACTAGCATATTATTGATGACGTGCCTGGCTTCATCTCTCACCGCGGGCCCTCTACGACGACACACAGACGCAGCCCTCCAAAAATTTAAACGTAGACAGAGGCGTAGCTAGGTAACCAAAGGTCCTGGTGCAAACAAAAATTGAGGCCCTAACTAAACTGTTTAGGTTTTAATTTTATCAAGTCAAAATATAAATACTTTAAAGGTGCAAAGCTACTTTATCATCAGCTCTTTATCGTGCACTGCAGGGCCCCCTGAGTTTGGGGACCCCGGTGGACGGCACCGTTTAGCCCTCCGGTAGCTACGCCACTGAACGCACACGGGCTTCAAGCGGTACAGTTACGCTACTGATTACAGTAATTTTGTCCCAAAATACCAACACTTCGATTTTAAAATTCGACACGCATTTTCCTAGCAATATCAGCATTACAAGATATGATTATGCTAAAAACTAAATTCGAATTCACAACTATGTTTTTAGACCTAAATTTTATATCCTATTGTGAACATTCTATGGTTTGCTAAGCTAATTACAGAACAATAAAATATCCGACTGTCTGAGAACTACCTTTGTATACATGGTGTTACCGTGTTTCAAAAAACATGTGCCATCGCTTGTGGGGTGATTCCTTACAAAAATAAGACAAGCAGTTCCTGTGAAAAAGTCAGTGGAGTACATATTTTTTGTTAAAAATTATTAGAGCGCCTAATTGCACGCACGTCCCTGGCAAACCTGTTCACACATTTTTATTGCTAAAATAAGTGTTATTTTAGGAACTTTTGACAACCCAAATTCTATTGAAGTCGTTAAAGCCTTTTCGGAAATATTTTGTAAAAACCGAAAAAATTTAACACTCTGTATCTTTAAAACAAAGCATCTGCGGAAAAATGTTGATAGGGCCTACTTGTCTTATTTTTGGTTAAGGAATCACCCCACAAGCGATGGCACATGTTTTTTGAAACACCCGGTATATATGGATAATCTGCACAATAGGTGAGTGTAGAACTTTTACCCGAAAGATAAACTAATGAACAAATCAAAAATATGTTTTCGTTCAATGTAAATACATTTTTTGCCAGACCCACTATAAATCAGCTGCTTTACATGCATGTAAGTATGCCTGTAAAGTGACTTTTGACAGGCCGGTGTACGGGAACGTCGGTATATCTTTCCCACACTAGTGTGGAAAAGTAATCTATGGTGATTTATGTTTATTCGCCTGATCCGCCCGCTATAACATACTCCTTTGCGTGCCTCGGCCTACTATAGGAGTGAAGTTTGCGACACAAATGAACTGTCAAAAAATTTTGAAAATACTGAAAATGAAGGGAAAAGCAGCTATTTTAGTGTGGGTATGGCAAAAAATACCATATATATCTCGTGCGTAATAATATTATCACTCGTGTGACTGTTAAAACTCACTGCGCTCGTTTTAACATAGTGTCACTACTCGTTGGTAATATACCTCATTACGACACTAGATATATAATCTACTATTCTATATTGTCATTCGCGAAACGTGCACCGAATTTTCAATGAAATGTGTTGGTGTTTTGAAAAAAAAAGATTCTTTGTTGACTATTCTAATGATACCTGGGTATAATTGTGTGTTTAAATATCAAATAAAAAAGTAGGGTTAACGTATCGCTTTTCTACCCCTCACCTGTGGTCGATCGTTTTTGTATTTATAGTCGAAAGTAAAAAAAATATTATACAAGTTACTTCAAATTTCCAGAGTCACATTTTCCCGTTAATATACTCTATCGGTGCGATAAGAAATCATAAAATATTAATTTGCAAGTGAGATACACATCAAAAAACAGATGTATAACTCTAAATGAGAAATGGTTTCTTCTATTAAGACATTTCCCCCGACGATTCGCAAAAATTGCAGTGTGCAACATCACTTCCCGCCCTTTCTCCTGTAGACTCAGCTTATTGGTTAGCCATCAAAAGCTTATGACTTCTGATTGGCCGATCAGTTTCACATGAATGCTCATCGGGAGTTATGCAAGGCAAATCCTAAGGAAAGACACACTAGTATCGGAGGCTTTTGGAACTCTGCGAAACCCTGATGATGAACACTTCAATTTTTGCGAAAGGTCGATGGAAATATATTAATATAGGTGTGGTTTCAACCCGGAAACCGTTTCTCAATTAGAGTTGCTTGGTGTGCAACTCAGCTGTGCAAATTAATATTTCTTGATTTCTTATCGCAACGATTGAGTATACTGGGTGTTCAAGATAAACGTGAAATGCATGGGGATTTCCTAAACGATAAGAGATAGAGATTTGGTTAAATCAGATAAAATGTGGAGAATCTCCAGTACTATTACCCTGCGCAGTCTAATTTTTCATATTTTGCTTATTTCATATTTTCTTATTTTCGTTTTTCATTTATAACTCGCTTATTAAGTGAGTTAGAAAAAATATTTTCAGTTTTTTTATGGAAATTTCAAATCTCTGCACATTTTCTCTCATTTAACCAAATCTTTATCTCTTACCGTTTAGGAAATCCCCATGCATTTCACGCTTATTTTGGACACCATGTACAGTCGCGGACTTAATAAAGTTTACACTTGAGTTTTTCAGTGTAAGTTCACAAAAAGTCAGTAGCTTAGCAACAAATTTAGTTTTTAGTAGGTAAATGTAAATGTCAAAAATTAAAAGAAATAATTGTCGTTTAAATGCCTAGAAGTTATTAAAACGATGATCAAAAAAGAAGAATTATTGCAAGATTGGAGGAAGGAATTTGCTAGTAGTAAATATTATCAAATCTTCTATCTTTTAAATGAAGAATATTGAGTAATTTGGATTGTATAATAAACAACTGAGGTTTTTTGATAATAATTTCTTATTGAATTTTTACGATGTAACCTTAGTAATTGATACATTACTATCAAAAGCCAAATTACAATATGCAAAAATTAAAAAAACCGGTAAGTAGATGATACAGGTGTAAACTTTTTTAAGTTCGTGACTGTACCTACATTATTGGGAAAATGCGAAATTGGAGATTTGAGACAGTATTATCGTCATATGTTATGTAATAACCTAGTTTGTCAAATTTAAAATATAAACTTGATCGATCACAGGTAAGTGATCGGAAATTGGTGACTTTTTACCATAATATATTGTTTGCAAAATGTAAGCATAAACAACCATTTCATCATTCAATGAAAAATATTTAATGTTCAACTTATAGCATCGTGTGTTTATATATATATGTAAATGCGATTAAGGCAAAGGAATTAATTCATTAAATGTATATGCGCAGGATAATAATAATTACAATGACAATAATAATAATAAATTGTTATTATCTTATATTATAAAAGCTTGCTAAATAATGCGTTATTGGGCATGTTCAAAACGTGCTGAAACGTGCAGTTATTTATAAAAAAAAAACAAAAAAATAAATTAACAAAATGTACAAAACAAATTAATGATTTCTATATTTCAAAGGCAACTTTAATCATTATTTTATATATAAATAATGTTATATGAAATTATAATAACTTCTTTTTATAAAAAAATATTTTTTATATTCATCAGCTATTTCAAAGCTGGAATGTATTTCATATAACAATATTGAAAAAAATGAGCTTTAATGAAAATACTTTAGAAACGAAAATTCTTCTATCTATTGATTACTACTGATTATACTACGTAGGTAATATTTTGTTAAAACAAACTTGGTAATGTAAATATTGTAAAAGTATGGAAAAGTTTTTTTTTTAAACTCAAAGGCGAGGCCTCGAAGCCATATAACTGAGCGGTTATCTGAGGTTGTTGGATAAATATATACATAAAATCATAATATTAAATCACTGACTCAAAACATCGAAACAAATGAAATCCCTTAACTCGAATCTTTCCCAAGCAATCCATATTTTTAATTTTTATTATTAGCTATAAAAATAATAGTACTTATCCAAGTGTGCAAGCTTTCACGGCCGGTATTGTTCCAAGTCTTCATGGTTTCCGGGCTTGTAGGCCGTGGTCCGGTGGTATTTCTACTTGACGTTTCGTCTACAACTGCGGTAGACATTCTCAAAGGCGATGTCGACCGCTGCCACATCGCCTTTGAGAATGTCTACCGCAGTTGTAGACGAAACGTCAGGTAGAAATACCACCGGACCACGGCCTACAAGCCCGGAAACCATGAAGACTTAATAGTACTTAGTTTATACATCTACTCCAAATTGAATTGTTTTTTAAAGACCACCAACAGCTAAGGTTATTTGGACCAATTCGTATTTTCAATTCATTATTTTTTTTAATAATAAATTTAAAATCCAATTGACACTTTTACCGGCTCTCGGGCTAGAACCTGGGAACTGGGGACTTGTAATAGAGGAACCATAGCAACGCCATGTAAACAACAGCATTGCTACACGTTCGGCTATTCTCAAGCTCTACATCTACTCTAATGAAGTATAAGACGCTAGGTGTGTTGGCCTGCGACTCGCGTGCCAAACTTCACACTTCGCGTCTTATACTTAAATTTACGAGATATTTTTTGTAACACATATTATTTGAAATGTACAAAATTCAACTTTAGATCTTTATTAAATTAACATCAAACACCGCAGATTCACTGACAGCCACATACCTATAGTAAAAATATTGGCCTTGATACAATATTTATTTACTTCGTTACCATAGTAACGCACGCTAGCTATACGTCTCTATGGCAAAAAATATAGCATTATTGTACGCGTGCTATATACAAGGTGTTTCAAAAATGTCTGCCAAAATTTCTAGGACGTATGGGAGGTACCTACATCAAAAAATAAGTGTAGTTTACTCTATAATAAAACTATTTCCGAAAATGCACCCCCAAGGAGCTACAGCCCCTAGAATAAGACTCTCAAAAACAGTTTTTTGGCATTTTCTTCAAAACTATTAAATGTAACTTAAAAAACTACGGCACTGTGCCAAATTTCATTAAGTTACCTTTAATAGTTTTGAAGAAAACCCATTTTTGAGTGTCTTCTTCTAGGGGTTGTAACTCCCCGGGGGTGCATTTTCAGAAATAGTTTTATAGAGTAAACTACAATTATTTTTTGATGTACTATACGTCCTAGAAATTTTGGCAAACATTTTTGAAACACCTTGTACAATATTATTTTAAGCAGTCGACTAGAGGCATGAAATGTTGTGCATTTCAAATATGTGTTACAAAAAATCTATAATGGCACCCCATCCTCTTCGTATAAGTATTATAACTTTTATAATATAATAATTTTTTAGTTTAATAGTTTTTAAATTTATACAATCTTAATGTAAGAATTTTATGAAGCTAATATATAATTAGATAGATATTCGACAACAGAGGTTATAAGAGTCTTAGAAGAATTAGCTAATAGTAATTTAATGAATATCTACCGCAATGTTTTATCTGAATTTTTTCAAAATTTAATTTTTTTTGGGCTGTAAATTGCATCAATAAAAGAACATCATCCGAATTATTTTTTTGTATCGAGTCTTTGAATTAATATTGCGAACTATTTATAAACATTTATGAAACACCCTGTATATGTAAGTATGAGCTGAACGATATAAACTCATATATTATGAATCAAATTAAATCATAACATGCTTTCTAATTTTTAAAAATGATGAAAAGGAACCAAAAAGCATGGCAAAATGTGAAAGTGTTTGTAGGTGTGCAAAAATATATATCATTCAGAAAAGTTTTTAGCAGAACCGGAAATATTTATCGATAATATCGATTAACTATTTATTAATCGATAACTATTGATCGATAACTATTGATCGATATAAATTTTATTAATAAACACATCACAATACCATAGTTACTTAAGTGACAGCACTGTATTAAACTGTGTATTTAAATTTAAACATCATTGGAATGAGCTCCGTCTAATTTAAATAAAGCCGTTGGATTTTTTGTCTAGCACTTAAAACTGCTTCACAATAAATTTTTGAAGTTGGTTAAATAAATAATTTTCCTTTCAAGAGGCTGACGTCAGTGGCGCCAAACATCACGGTCCACTAACTACAGCCCATAATATTTCAATCTGGCCGTGCAAGATCAGTGTACAGGGAACATAGACGACCTTGTTATATAGAGTATACAATATTTGCAGCAATCGCGCTTTGACTTTAATGACGTAAGCAGGTATTAAAATTTAAAAATGTGATCATTGTAAATAAGTATTGAAATGAAATAAACGCCATTGTGTAAATTATAGACGCTCGACAACAGAGGACATTAGCGTAAACGCTATTGTGTTTGTAGAATTGATTTCTAATAGGAAACAGTCAAATATTAATTTTTATATATTAAATGGATTAATTGATTCCTGCAAATATCGGAGAAAATCATTTTGACAACCATAGTCACAGTCTAACCTGAACCTTTCCACTATCGCGGCGGAATGAGCTTACATTACTCACCCGTGACATGATTACCAATCTAACATTCTCCATATATGCAAAGGAATCAATAGATTTCCGCTATATGCGAGTGTTATGAATTATAGCTAGGTTGTAGATGTGTATCATCATAATAGCGAGAGCTATTCATGTAGGTGAAAATTATTATTATTTGCATAATATATGGAGAATGTTAGATTGATAATCATGTCACGGGTGAGCAATGTAAGCTCATTCCGCCGCGATAGTGGAAAGGTTCAGGTTAGAGTCCTGACTGTGACTATGGTTGTCAAAATGATTTTTTCCGATATTTACAGGAATCAATTATGTAATTGGTTGCTCTTCCAATAAAAAATTTCAATTAATTTTTATTATTAATTGTAGCAGCTTGTGTAAACCGTCGAAGAGAAATTAAAGTTCCTGATAGTTCAGATTCTAGAAGAAAACTAAATTAATTACTGCTGTTACTTTCAGTATAGGTAATAGCTATTTATGCTACAAGTGCGGAAAGTGACGAATTATGGTATGGCGTAGTTACAGAACGAGCTGATAGGTTGTGCTGTGTTACATTCGTTTCGAGCAACTATCCACACAAGTTCTCTTGTGATACAACACAACCAGGGGCGAGTTCTTTAAATATCCCATGCCAAACAATTAACTTTCCGCACTTGTAGCATACATAATAATAAATGTCTTTATTGAATCAAACGGGTTTGATCAATGGGCAAAGTTCAGCGAAAAGGCTGTTTTTCAACTTAATATTATGATATGTTTAATAATAAAATAAATTCACAGTATATCGTCCAGTGATACTGCTGAGCAATAACCATAAAAAATACGTAGCAACAAGTAGTTTCCATGTAAAGAACACCACTGAAATGCAATAATGCTCAAATGTGCACTGCCTATACCGCTCTGTGTGAGTAAAGACAGACATCGTTGGGCCACCTGTCCCTGTTCCACTACAGTTTTACTGTACGACAAAGATAGGTGGCCCACTTAGATCTGTCTGTCTCGCTAGCAACGCGTCAGAGCACATTCCAACATTACTCTATTTCAGTGGAACAGTGTTGTTGGAGGCTACGAAAAACAACAATTTAGCCACTTCTTAAGTAGGTACAACAATAAATTAATGGATGTTTAGCAAAAACTTAAACGGTTTTTGCTGATAATGCCAATGAAAGAACGTCGGTCAAGAGAGAGGGAATGTAGATTATAGACGTTTAATCTATAATCTCTCTCTCTCTCTTTCGACTGGCTTTCTTTCGTTGGTCAAATTATCACTAAATTGTTGTTTTTTATAGTTTCAATGTATTTTACATGGTGACTATTAAAAATTTTTCTAATTGGTATATATTGTGTTATTTTTCGTTCTATAGGATTGTTTTATCTGATGTATTTTGCAATTTTGCTCTATACTTGCGTTTAGGACGAATTATTTAGACTTTTTATATATTTTTTTTGGTTATAAAATGATTAAAATTCCCTCAGAATAATGGATAGGAGCTGTTGAATCTACCTCATCCTTATCCAAGCCCCACTAGAATAAAAACAAAAAAAAATACATAACAGCGTCGAAAAAGATTATGTTCAGTTTTTTTTTGTAAAAAAATGTCTATAAAAATTATCTAAATATTTACGTATACAACATAAAATATACAAAGCCCATTAAGACATTTAAAAAGACACCTAAGTAGTTAATTATTGTTAATTTGTATGGCTATGCCAGCGTTTACTTTATTTACACAACCATTGATAACTTCTAATTTTGAGATCTGTATTGTTCACTGCTCAGCCTTTATTGTATATTGAATTCATTTTACGTTTCTTTCGAGGTCATCAACTGCTAAAAATATCTGCAAGCCCCCAGAATTTCACCAAAATAGCTTTAAAAGACCACCAACAGCTAAGGTTATTTGGGTCTAGCACCAATTCATATTTTCAATTTATTATTATTTTTTTTTAATAATAAATTGAAAATCCAATCGACACTTTTACTAGCTCTCGGGCTAGAACCCGGGAACTGGGGACTTGTAATAGAGGAACCATAGCAACGCCATGTAAATAGAAATTTTTTATCATATCATTGTTAATGAATCGCATTCTAAGTTTTTAACCGACTTCAAGAAAAAAAAGGAGGAGGTACTCAATTCGATCAGCATGTATTTTTTTATAATATATGTCCACCGATTTGCAAAATTTTGACTTCGTTGTGTTTAAGAAGAGGTCGGATTGGTCCCATTTATTTTTTTTCTTAAATCGGTGCAGCAGTTTTTTTTTCTAGTACATACTAAAATATTTTTTTAAATATATATTTGTTCTTTTGATAGTCTTACCGGATAAAGGTCGATTTATATTATCCGGTCAGACTCGACGCAGGAACGTAGCGTTTCCGGCAAAACAAACATTTTTACATGCATTTCAAATACGAATATTTATACTTAGCAGATCCCGTCCGTTCAGACACGTATCATTACTCGTATTTGAAATGCATGTAAAAATGTTTATCTTGCCGGAAACGCTACGTTTCCGCGTCGTGTCTGACCGGATAATATAAATCGAGCTTAAGACGTTTTCCCGCTTAAGACGTTGTTTTTTTACGACCCCTTGAAAATCGTATTATGCGAATTTTACTGTAGAATTGAATTGTAGATTATAGACGCTCGACAACAGAGGTCATTAGCGTCGAATTTTACTGTATATTTTTCTTTTGCTGAATGGGACATTTTGTAGAGTCAAATTTTAGAAGTTAGCAATGGTATAGAACTAAATAAAGTAAAAATCCTGTTAAGTGTATTATTTTTGATTTTTGTTTAAAAAAATGACATGCTATCCCCATTAAAAAATTTCCATGTTGGTTAGAAGTAGTTCAGCGCAATGATTCAAGGCCGTAACCAGGGGGAGGGATCTTCAGTGTTCATTCCCCCCGAAATTTTAGCAGAGGTCAGACTAAACAAGCCGTTTACCTACTAGATTTAAAAAAATTATTGACGGAATCCGAAAAACGGTGTAGTAAGAAATGTCGGACTCACAAAACCCTACCCAAAGTTTATTTCTGGTTATGACCTTGCAATGATTTATTATTTCTTTGCCTTAATTGTTTCGAAAGATGAAAGTAAAAAAGAAATAAAATAAAAGGTATGGTGAAACATTTTTACAATACAACAGAATCAAGTCCTTGTATGCAAATATAGAAAAGAAAATGTATTAGAAATACAATGAAAAGAAACAAGCATGTAAAGAGGTTTCACACTATTAGAAAATCGCCGAAAAAATATCTAAACAACATGGAATCGATGATATCACTGAAAAAAAGATCAAGAATGTAAAAAGGGAGAAATTTCATTGATGAAAAAATTTCAACGGTAGAATTTACTATAAAAAAGTAGAAATAGTTCAAACTCCCACTGTACAAAAGTCTACTGAACAACACTACAAAAATTTTATTAGTGAATTTAACAGATGATAATATGATGGAACACAATATCAAATCGGTGGCAGACGAACACGATTTTTTTAAATCATTTCTATTGTTTGGTCAGCAAACTTGCTGATACAGGTTATAGAGAAATCTTAATTATTTACAATTATCTTCGTCTGCCTTGCAAATACAGTGTAACCTTAATATAACGAGCCTCAATATAACGATTTCCTCGATTTAACAAATTTTTCGAAATCCTCTAGAACTGCCCATAAGAGCTAATGCAAAATATACCTTTACATTACGAATACATTTGTCAAAAATCTCTTTATAACGAATTTTTAATCGTTGCAAAATATAAATAGAAAGTATTATTTACCTCTATTTTTTCAACTTATAACCTTTACATAACGTATCCTATCAATTATTCACACTCAATTCATGTCTCGACAGGTTCAGACACGTTAAATTTTTCGTAAGACAATCATTGTTGTTTGATGCTAAGTAATGTAAACACTGCTGTTTGTCACTGTTGTTGGTTTTAAAGTTGCAATGGCTGAGAAACCTTGTTTAAACGAATCGTAGTCCAACCTAACCTCTATATAACAAACCTCATTTTAACAAATTACTTGGTATAACGAATATTTTCTAATTCCCTTCAGTTTTGTAATATCGAGGTTGCACTGTATTTTTTACATACCTCATATTGAATATTTATCAATTTGAAGAGAGATCTACCGGGTATTCAAAAAATATATTTGCAAGGCAGACGATGATAACTGTAAATAATTGAGATTTCTCTATCTGTATAAATTTTAACGAGTTGTGCTGACCAGTCTGACAATAAAAATGATTTAAGTGTTAGTTTGCCACCGATTTGATGTGTTCTATCATAATATATTATTTGTTAAATTCACTAATAAAATTTTAAGTGTTCTTCAGTAGATTTTTGTACGGTGGAAGCTCAGACTAAAAGTAAGATTTTTAAAATTTTGAAAAAACAGAACATGTCACATTCATTGTGAAAAATGTAGGGTGCTGCCAATAATATAACAGGAGTGGACTGACCATAAATTTGTATAAAAATTCAATTGTTTAAAAATTGAAAAAAAAAATTAAGTATTAAACTTTCTTTTTCAGAAAAAATATTGGACAACCCGCCCCTGTAAATATCCATGCTTTCAAAATCTAATGGTTTAAATCTAAATGGTTTCGATAAATTAAATAATTGTACGGTGTATTTCTTATATACAAATGCATTTTGAACCATTTCACTGCTTTTTATAATTTTAATAACCATCTTTTCAAAATCAGGGCATTAAAATTAATTTTAAATCATAGGTATACGCTTGTTTAGTAGCTACGTCATTTCTAGATGTCACGTGGTTATTCTCAGAGTTAATCAGAAAAAAAATGTTAAAAAGGATTTTACTAAGATATTTCTTACTTTTACTAAGATATTTCGTACTTTTACTGAAATATTTCGTACATTTACTGAGATATTTAATGCTTTTACTGAGCTATTTTTTACTTTAACCACGATATTTTCATCTTTTACTGAGATATTTCGTACTTTTACGGATATATTTCGTACTTTTATTGAGATATTTCTCACTTTTACAACGATATTTCGTACTTTTACTAAGATATTTCGTACTTTTACTAAGTTATTTCGTACTTTTACTAGGATATTTTGTACTTTTACTAAGATATTTTGTAAGCACTTTTACTGAGATATTTCTTACTTTTACTAAGCATTTCTTATTACACCATAAATTATGGTAAAATAAACGTAACGACGATAGAATTCACTTCATGGAATGATCTAGTTCTTAAATTATTTTTCTTTGGAAAGAAAAGAGAAACCATTAACAGATGAATGTTGTGAACTTCAAGTACATTTTACTTTGAAAGTCTATTTAACCTTGAAACTCGTTTATCATTAATATAGTTACCTAATTTAATATATTAAGCCAATTAGAATACGTTGCTTTCAAATTTAATTCCGTATTTTGAAAATTGCTTGAAAGAATCGAATAAATGAAAATTATAATAATCTTAAAAGCTTGCTAATAATTTGTGTTTATTTGAATTTAATATAATTATATAATTTGTGTTTTAAATAATTAGATATATCTTTACAGATCTAAATTTACAAACTGTTTATCTCCGAGAATAACTCGTTTACTGTTTTATGACGTCATACTAAACTTGCGCACATAAAGGGCACTGCATATTATTACAAAGTTCCTTCTAGAAAGCCATAAAATATAAAATCAATATACATATTATTTCTTAATTATTAATCAAAAATTGAGAATTTATGTAATTTATTGCAGGTTTACATTTTGAAATTCATTTACGAAAAGTAACTCAGAAGCTAGGACGCTTATTATATTTACAATAAGTTTTTTTAATTTCGAATGCTTTTAAAAATAATTAATTTAACTATATAATGGCTTTTTTAATAGAACATACGACCTGGAAAAACGAGAGGTTTATTAACATGTGGGATAAGCGAATTTGTCACTTAAAAACATGTCAACATTCATATTTGATGTTGGCATTTATCTGGGGTCTTGATAAGAGCTTACAAACATCCAGGCAAAGTTCCCTCTAAGCTGCGCAGGTGCGCGCCCGCGCACTAATTTTTCGAAAGTTGCGCAGCCGTTTTTGTATTCTGCGCACAATGGGCTTGTTCACTATTTTTTTAAATTCCATTTTATAGAAGAAATGTGTTATTAAAATGCTATAAAATGTAATAGTATTTATTAAAAAAAATTTTTGACTTCAAACACAGGCACAGGACCCACTTGCACACTTTTGAACATTTTTGCTCCCATATACTTTTGTACCGCACAGTCAGCGAAAAAATTAGAGGGAACATTGCATCCAGGTTCTAACTGGTGAACGTATCAATTGGATTTTCAATTTATTTTAAAAATAACAATTAATTGAAATATGATTTGGTACCAGGTCCAGATTAGATTAGATTAGATTAGATTAGATTAGATTAGAAAGAGGGCGTAAGGCAAGCCTTGTCGACACCGCGACCTTAATACCAGATCCAGAAAATATTTACTGGTAGTTGATGTCTTTAAATAAATATAAAAAAACCTTTTTTTGGCGTGAGCAAAAAATCTCAAACACTTCAAGGACTACATCAATTTCTTTTCGTAAATGAATTTATTATGTTGACGAACTTTTAATTTCAATTTTATAATTACAAATAGATTAGTAGGTGCTTAATAAACTACTTATCTAGTGATCTAAGTTTTGTGATTTTTTTGTTGCCAAACTATTGCAATGTTCAAACTAATCGCAATTTTTGGAACTTTGTAAAATCAAGTGTTTTGCATATTCAAACTAAGAGGCCGTATTTTAGATAGATTATAGACGCTCGACAGCTAAGGTCATCAGCGCTTATGGCAGCAATTTAATTTCCTAATATTGTACCGTTAAAAATTTTGTTTTATCTTTTTTTTAAATGAGTTGTAATAATCAGTTCTTATCTGCTTTATTTATTGTAAATTATAGACGCGTCCTCAACTTAGGTCATTAGCATCTTGATTACATTAAATAATAACACACATAAAACTAAATGACATCACAAAATGACCCACGACAGCCTGATCCAGAGGCCGCGACGCTAACCACTGGATCAGACTGTCCTCTTTATCTGCTTTATAAATGTCAAAAGTATCATGTAATTTTCTCTGCTTACTATTAGCTGAGCATCCAAATTTAAGTAAGATAAATGCTTGCAAAAATAATTGGGCATCTTCGGTTAATGGCAGTGAATTACTTGACACTTGTGAGTAATATATCCTAAAAATATCCTATTTTTTAACGTCTATTCTTCTATTTATTGTCTCCTGCCAATTTTAAGAAAAAATCTGCACGAAGCACCAAATATAAATAAGCATAATCCTTAACAATTTTTGTACTTGATTTAAACTAAATTCCAGCTGACGTCATTCCCGCGTATATACGCTGATTGGTCAGATGGAACGAGGCAACCTGCACTCTAATAACCTTGGCTTTAGCCATTATTAAAATCGGATTCAACTATTAGTGAACTGATTATACACATTCATACGATATTCTTTCGTAGCCAACTAAAATTTTCATTAAACTGAAAAGTCAACAGTGAAATGGTTTATACAGTTTGCTTTGAACAATAAATATTGAGGCTTTAAAAGATTTTGTGGATAGAGTAATATTTTAAAATTGAAACTAACCTCGTCCGTATCACTGTTAAACAATAGAAGATCGAATGGAATGGCTGCGACAAGATCAATCAGGAACCAACCTTTTAGATAATGTACTGCGATTTTTCCAGGATGTGAGACAACTTCGTCACTTCCATTGACATATGTAGTACGAAAGTTAATTAAGATGTCAATTATGAACGTCACATCCACTAGAAAAACAATAAATAATCGTTAGTTGAACATCGAAACAAACGAATCAAACAAGAAGACACGTCGTGCTGTCAAAACGTGTTGCGTAGAGGTTAGGTTTGTCATTTTGACAAACGCATTATATAAATCAATTCTGTTGCTAAAGGCGTACATCTTTTTTTATAAAAAGATGAAAAACGAATATTAATTTCTTATTTCTTTTAAACTGAGAAGCCGGGTGGGGAAGTTTTTAAATGGAATTATACTTTTTTTTAGTACCTACCTAAGTACAAGTCCATTTATTTTTTTATCAAAATTAAATTTCCTCTTAAAAAAATGCGGAAAAAATCATGACACCTGTATTGTATACTAGCGGTCCCGTTCGGCATCGCTTAAGCAATTTCAGAGATACAGCGTGTCCTTTATGAAGGTTTTCACACACGTTTTCATCCCTTAGGATACGATTTCGATTATTTGTCGAACACCGATCTTCTTGATTTTAACAAAAAATATTTAAGTCAAATTTCGAAAAATCCCTTCTTAGTGGGTGCTTACATTACAAAAGGAACCTACTGTCCAAATTTCAAGTTTCTAGCTTCAGCGGTTTGGTCTGGGCGTTGACTAGTCAAAAAATCCTACACCCCCGTTTACTCCCTTAGAGGTTAAATTAAAAAAAATGCTCGAATATGGGTTTGCTTATTTTCAAAGAAGAGTTAGTATGTTGAATTTTTTGGGATCAAATGTCGTGGGATCAATTGTCGTTGGGATCAATTAATGTCGTTGGGATCAGTTGTCGTGGGATCACTTGTCGTGGTATAAAATTGCTGGGATCATTATTAACGGCACACCGTTGAATTCAATACCTCTCATCTTAATGATTTGTGAGATATGAACATTTTGTCAAAAAATTCTAAACCCCCTTTTGATCTCTTTAGGGGTTGAATTTCGAAAAATGCCTTCTTAGTGGAAGCCGTCCTATAAGGAACCTATCTGCTAAATTTCATGTTTGTAGGCTTTATAGTTCTTGAGATTTCGTGATGAATGAGTCAGTGAGTTGAGGAATGAGTCAGTAAGGAATGAGTCAGTGAGTAAGTGAAAGGTATTTTGTATTTATATATTAAGATGTACCTACGTATATTTTTTTCATTATTTATATTTTTTGATGACCACTCAACACCCGACACTGGTATTACTGTAGAAGGATCACCAATAGACCTTCGCCCCTACCTTCGCCCCCACGTAAGGGCAGTCTATTGTGCTCCCGGGACAAACAACAAATGCGAGGTGAAGTGGTTTGGATCATACATTATGAAGTGCCAAGAACTCCTTGAAAACTGCCGTGTGTGGTATAAAATAAATTGCACACGGTGTACAGTAGACTTTTTTATAAAGTGAATAACGTCTCATACTGGGGTAGCATTTTAGAAATATTAGATGTAACGAAAATAGTCGGAAGTGGTTAACATGTGAAACAAAGCAAAGCATTTATAACTATGTTAAGATCTCAGATACAGTAAGACAGGTGGTCGTGTGGAAATGTACGAGTCTACCGACAGGTACACACGCCAATCCCAGGTTAGAATCCCGAAGGATTTTAATTTTTTTTATTATAAAAATAAGTTTATTATAAAAATAAGTATATAGATAGGTAAGTATTGAATAACAATTTAAAGTAAAAAAAAAAATAAAATTATTATTTTATTTAATACCTACCTACTCATATTTTACGAAAACATTTGATTTTATAAAATAAATAGAAATGGATTTGTTCATTTCCATTACATCGAATACACATATTTGTGTTTAACGTAATTTAAGTCATCTACCTGTACCCGCGATACACACACACACATTTTTAGAATTTTATATCCTGGGAATGTTTCAGGCTTAGACTATTCACTGTAAAAGTTCGAGTTATCATGGAACACACGGGATAAGTAGGTTACCTTTCTTACCGGCACGCAGTTGATAAATTATGAATACAGGTTATGTCGTAAACATCAACCGGATGTCGATTGTCAACTGTAAATAACTACGTTTACGGTCTAACATAGCCACCTGCCATCAGTTATCAAAGCTTTGTTGCGTACATGATGAATTGAAAATGTAAGACTGTTTATTTTAATATGATTTTTTATGATACTCTGTAACCTCTGTAATATCCTGGACAAATTATAATCGTCTGATACAGGACCGTAGCTAGGGGGGGGGGCAAATATCCTATCTTTAAAATTTTTATTTATTTATTGTAGATTATAGACGCGTCGACATCTCAGAGAACTATTCATACAGCTGCAAATACTGCCGGTTGCCTGTATTTATATATTAAAAATTTTAACATTTTTCAGAACCCACATAAGTAAGCTTGGAGTAAGCACCTTAAACCAAATTCATAGTCATAATACGCGTCATAATGATTGCTATGTGACACCTCAGCATATGCTGAAAGTATTAAACGATGGTTTTAATTGTATTTTAATTGTATTTTAAGAGACCACCAACAGCTAAGGTTATTTGGGCCTAGCACCAATTCATATTTTCAATTCATTATTATTATTTTTTTTTTTTAATAATAAATTGAAAATCCAATTGACACTTTTACCAGCTCTCGGGCTAGAACCTGAGAACTGGGGACTTGTAATAGAGGAACCATAGCAACGCCATGTAAACTAAACGATGGTTTTATGGTTAGCGCTACTCAAAGCTTACAACTGTCTACCAACAGAAATAAAAAATATTAAAAATCTAAATAAATTCAAAAATGCTGTGAAGAAATTTTTACTGCTTAAAATGTTTTATAAAGTATCTGAATTTATTATTATATAATCTGCTTTCTCTCTGACTTGTCATATACATACTGTGTAGTCAAAATGATTAATAAATATTATTATTATTATTATTATTATTAGCGTCTTTCAACTACACTAAATAACAACTATCTTAAAACTAAATAAGATCACAAAACATCCATGAGCGCAGGTGGGATTCGAACCCACGGCAGTCCAGTCCAGAGTCCTAGCTTTAAAACAGTTCACGTACAATTTAATATATGAAGATTGATGTACTAAATAGTTCGAGCTAGAAATACATCAACTTAATGAGAATTGACTGTGAAAATTTTGAAATAATTGTGAAAAAGGATGGAAAATAATTAGTTTTAATTTTTTTTCTGTTATAAAAAGCAATTTTTCAGTTAATTATTTTCATTTTTGTTACATTAATAATTATAACAAAAATTTGTATTCAAGAATATTTTGCATTAAAATGTAGGTAATATAACTAAACGTGGTGGAAGAACGTGTATAATAGGTGGGAGTACAGGTAGATTTTACGTCTTGAGAGGTTGGAAGCAATTACTAACTTAACAGTTGTAGATGAAATTTATTCCTTTTAATTTTCTCTTTTATTTTTATAATTTCTTTTTAATTGCACTACTTTAATTACTACAAATAGTAGAGCATAGTGTGTTAATATTCTACAAATAAAAGTTTCATTTTCTTTCGTATGCTTTTTAACCGACTTCAAAAAAAGGAGGTGGTTCTCAATTCGGTTGTATTTTTTTATGTTTGTTACCTCAAAACTCCGTCATTTATAAACCGATTTTTATGAAAGGATATACTTTCAGATTGGTCCCATAGAAATTTCATCAAAATCGATTCAGTAGTTCGGCTGATTTTAATAAAAGTTAGTAACGGCGTGTGATTCCTTAAGGTAAATGTCACTTTTTGACACATCAGACAGCGTAAGAAAGTCGGTTTAAAAAAGTGAGTAACGGCGTGTGATTCCTTTAAGGTAAATGTCACTTTTTGACACTAAAAGGTAAAAAATAAAAAAATTTTTAAAAAAAAAAAATCCTCCTTCAAAAAGCCACTAAAAAGAGGAAAATAATGAAATTTTGAGGTCTGCGCCAATTTAATAAAATATGAAGTTGGTTAAAAAGAAGATATTAATCACTATACTATACTTTTTAATCGACTTCATATTTTATTAAATTGGCACAGACCTCAAAATTTCATTATTTTCCTCTTTTTAGTGGTTTTTTGAAGGAGGTTTTTTTTTTGTTAAAAAGTTTTTTCTTTCGTATGCTTTTTAGAAAATATAGTTGTTTGAAATTGAACTGTTTAATTAATTGTAATTTTCATTATGAATCTGTTCTACACTAATATAAAAAGAGTTAAAGTTCGTTCAATTGTTTGTTTATCTAAGCTATTCTCAAGAACTACTGAACCAAATTGACAGTTTATTTCATTGTTTAAAAATCAAAATTAATACAATCCAATATAACAATTTCACGTACGCCTATGATTTTAATGTACCTGTAACCTAAATGTTCACTTTAAAGTTCGAAGCTATAAATACATTTTGAGAGTGTCAAAGTATATAGGGGGGGCCTGTCGGATCATTGAATCAATAATTCAAGCAAAGCGGTGGAAGTGACGGTACATTACGGTGGGAGCAACGGCGGAGATAAACGGTGATTGTGCTTTGTTATAAAAAGTGGATGACAGATTTATGTGTATGTCGTCTCTGAATAATCAAGCAATCAGTGGAATTTTCATTCGACTGAAAAATCGTGATGACATTTTCATATTAATGTATTGATTTTAGATTGTAGACGTCTCTGAAAAAAAATCAATCTGAATTGTTTAACATCGAAATATATTTTATGCCATACCTACATGTGGTTTTATAAGCAAATACGAAAAGAGTGAGTCGCCCGGTTCGCTCAAGAGATGTGCAAACATTCAGATTCGAATACGATGACAGCCTACATATAACCTCAAAAAAATATTGACAACTGACGAAGGAAGATATACACTTGACAGTAAAGCTTTGCGTTAGTTTAGCAACACACAACTTCTGTGATATTTTACAAAGTTAAGAAGAAACTTGATGGGAGAGCAGTAAAGATGTTTACACATAAAAAAACTCAACTTTGACAATAAATTTAAATTAACTATTTCCTCTCATTTTTAGTTTGACATTTTCAAGTTTCCACGATTTAAAATTTTTTTACGAATAAATGATTTTTGTGGAGCGGAAACTGCGTTGAATAATAGTAATTTATTTATACAACTAGTACAGGTAAGTATAAGACGCGAGGGGTGAAGTTGGTACTGTAAAATAGTTTTTATGTGACGTTAATTACTGAGTACCTGAAGAAGTCTGAATAAATAGACGAAACTTAGTACATATAGAAAAATAAAACATCTGCTTTTATTTATTTTGTCTACATACGTGCAAAACAATTCCTATTTAATGAATTGTTTTGTTTAGGAATTTCTGACGTCTTATTCCATGACAAGCAGATTTTGCAAGACAAAGAAAATTTTTCTTTTTAAAAATCAATAAGAGAGAATAATAAATTATTGTCTTAGATGTACACAGAAATGAACTCGGTGGTAATTTATTATTCATATAAGTAGTTCACAAGTTCACAATGTAGTACGTACAGTTATTTTTGAATGTCGGTTCGAAGCTACTATCAGTGCCGTATTTAAAGTTTGTTTATTTATTTATTATTTATTTAAAACTTTTTTTAGAGAGCAACAAACTCGGAAAGGCTATATGTGTGGTCCCTTTCAAAATTGAGGTTATATTCAACAAATAATTTACAATGGAACGTGAAAACACAGAATAGTTTTTAATTGATGAGGGTAAAGTTTTATTTGTGAGAAAGTGTCTTTTAACTAATGTAGCCAATAATAAGAATAGCGTGGCACAAAAATTATATCCACCAATTAAAAAAAATAGAGAATGATAGTAATGACATTTACAATATTAATCTAATTTTATTTTGTCATAATTTTAAATTACTTTCTGATTTTTTTCAAACACTCTTGAAAACATTTTAAAACCCCCAAACAATTCTGAAATTTTTTGAGTTTTTAAGGCCCCTGTGAATTTTGAACTTCCAGCCTTTAGCTTGTTTTGATTATGTTTGAATCCGACACTCCGAGAGATGTTAAAAAAATTTATATTTAGAGGAATATTTTATTGAGTTGAAGTAACTTTCTTGGAAGTTATATTCTCATAAATATATTATCTACTTTTCATTTTAATTTACAATCTTGTTGATAATAAGATCGCCTTCGAATTACAGAGCAGCTTGAAGATAAATGAAAGTTTACTATATAATTTAATTAATTTACATAGTTAGCATTTCTTCTGTAATGAAAAGATGTAACCTTTTGACCCCAGACAGATATTTATTGTAGCTAAATTTCAAGGTTCTCAGTCCATAATGTTACACATTGGTTACCAAGGTTACAAAAAGCGGAGCGGGTGATTTTGAAGAAGCTGCAGCGCGCTTACCATTAGTACCACAGAAAAGTTGTGGGAATGAAAATTGTAGGAAAAGTAATCCTCTTTAAAACATTACATATGAAAGAATTGCTTAAGTCGACCGTTTCTGAGAAATTTCGAAAAAAGCATAAAAGGTGGTAAAATTTCGTGGTTTTTCGACTCCCCTCACGTTAGCACAGGGTCCTCGAGGTCGAAAACTCAGATTCTACTCCACAGAGTACCCGCAAACAACACACCAAAATATCATTAACTTCGGAATACTTTCCAGGTAACCCCCTTCATTTATTACCTGCCGCTTGGACTATATCTAAACTAAAAATATATGAGCACTGTGGTTGGAATAAAAACAAAAATAAAGATATAGTTACTTCTTACCACAACAGTTTTATTGATGGATGTACATTTCGAAAGCTATGCTTTCATCTTAAGCAAACACTATACATATGATGTATAGTGTTTGCTAAAGATGAAAGCATAGCTTTCAAAATGTACATCCATCAATAAAACTGTTGTGGTAAGAAGTAACTATCTTTATTTTTGTTTATATCTAAACTGTTTAAATAACCATATAGTTAAAGCAGAAGTTGTAAAAATTATTACCTATGAGATCAATAACAACAATAGGATCATCGGCGTACTTCTGCGACCCTCTCAAGCCAGGTTCACTCAGGAGAAAAGCTGCAACGTACGGTGTGAATATGGCTGTATACATGACCAGCAATAGTATGAGCCAATCCCAGACGGCCTTGAACGGACTGTAGTGAAGTATGGTCCAGTTGTGTATCCGCGGCGACTGGAGTTTGTATTCTGGCAAGATGTCTGCGCCTAGTGACAGCACCTGGAACCAAATATAACCTATAATTCTCTATTCGTATAAATTTAACAATAATGGGTAGGTTCAACGATTGCATAAAGTTTATAGCACTAGGTCGTTTTTTTAAACGGCTACTACCTGATATTTATTGGTTGTATTCGTTAAATAATTTTGAGGTTATGAAATGCGAAGCGCTTAGCTAGACGTTAGATTGTTCAATACACATAACGCTTGAACGGTTGAACGTACCCAATGACTAACAACATTATAAGTGACAATACGTATTATTATGTATGATGATTATGATCCTAGAGGGGCAGAAAAAACCCCACTGCACTTAAGTCTATAAAGGGCCAATTAAAATGTTTGGTTTCGTATGCAAAGTCAAAGCTGGTCGTTTACACGTTGTAATATTACACAATGAACTTTGATTTAGAATGAATAAACTTTATTTGATTTGTCAGTATTTGTGTCGTATATGTAGTGATGTAAAAATACGGTATTAAACTTTTTTGTGTATTAAACCCATGGTATAAAACCGTATTTTTTCAGTATAAAACGGTTTTTTACTTTTTTACACTACGGTTACGGTGCATTATTCAATATTGCCAAGTGCATAATTGGAAAAGTTCCTGTTCTCATTTTGGTATTAAACCGTTTTAAATGGTATTAAACCGTTTTAAACGGTGTTAAACGTTTTATACGTGCTGTATAAAATAGTAAAATACGCAGTATTTATACCTAGTATAAAACTGGGGTATATTATTTTCTTACATACCGTATAATACCGTTTTATACCAGAGTATTATACGTATTTACATCACTACGTATATGTGTAATGTAATTTTTATCATGAAGGGGAAAGTTTTATTTACTGTAAACATGATATTTATTTTATGTAGTACAGATCTAGGAGTTGTTTAAATTGCGCTTTCATGGCTCGCCTATCACAAACCACCAGTTTGCTGAAAGTATTTACTTACTTATGAATCAACGATTTGTATCACATTGTGGTTTTTAAATGATTAATAAATGTTATATTATATTATTAATAATAATACAACAAAAATATAAATACTAAAGTTTATATAGTAATTCTGGCAGTTCTTTACCATAGGTATATTACAAAGCTACGAATAATGTTTATTTAGAGTTAAATATGTTTTTGTAATATTATTATAAACTTATAAATTATATTCTCACTTGGGTGAATATTGGAAAATGCTAATTCTAATTTAAATTGTTACCCTCAGGTCGCTCTGAGATAACACATTCAACTTTGACTGTGTCACGTGTGTAAATTGACAGCTTTGACTAAAGCCGCAGGCACATAGAATGCAAACATGATACGCAACAAACGCAAATACATTGCATACACGAAAAACAGAGTTCGTATGGACTTACAAACAGTACCACACAGCGCACACATACGTATTTTGTGATCGCTGTCAGAGCGGTACATCAAAGAGATTTATGACTACTATTGGCCGAGGTTTTTCATGTTTATATTGTTTAAGCCGATGGAGATACTGAAAATAAAATTACTTCTTTAATCTATCTCTCAGTTGTCAGTTTGTCAGTGTATAGTGCACATAGTGGTGTTGCTTTTTAAGTAAAATAATTATTTTCAAAATGGACTTCACAGACGATAACATTTTTAGATTTTTAAAAATTTCGCTGACCCAAAATCGGCGATAATATTTTAATTTTCGTTTTTTTTTAACAAAACTATTCATAACCACATCATTTCATCGTCAGTATCGCTCATTTCGAAAAAAATACAACCACTTTGCATAAATACCGAAATTGAACTGCGAGTTGATCTTCATGGACAACAATAAAATCAAATAGTATACTAAATGCAATGTGGACGGTGGTTGTACGTTCCATATGTAGACCTCGTGCGGCGAAAGATGAAGCCACCGCGTCATAGTAACTTGAATGCATTGCGCCCGCCTTCTAGTTTGCTATTGGCATAATTATTGTCATGAATAGCAGTTTGCCAAAATTGTACCTAACGTCATAAAACCCAATGTGCAGTTTTGTGTACACGGCACTGTCTGCGGGGAAGCAGGCGTTCACTAGCATATTATTGATGACGTGCCTGGCTTCATCTCTCACCGCGGGCACTCTAATGTTTGAAAACATGATATTGCATTGGTTCAAGCGTGTGTGCGGCTACATTGTGTTTGCATACTATGGATCTGCGCCTTTATTAAAACAGAAATTAAGTATTTATTTAACTTAAAATTACTGAGGACTGATTTTGTTAAAAATAATAATATTAAAAATAAATTTTCTTTAATTCGTTTGGTTGAATTAAATCGAGTGTAGACCGATATTATTTATTAACGCGTTTTATACGATCATTGTAAGACGATTTGAGTGCTAAACGTTCAATAAAAGGTAATAAAAATCGTACCGTTTGCTTTAATACTCGATATAAATAGATTAATTGACGTTTTAATAATATAGACCAAAAGTACTTAATTTAATTGGTCGATATTGCTAAAAAAGTGATTCATGATTGATTTTGCAGTTCAATGTTTTCAATAGTTTTATTGATGGATGTTCATTTCGAAAGCTATGCTTTCATCTTCAGCAAACACTATACATGATGTACAAGTAGTGTTTGCTGAAGATGAAAGCATAGCTTTTGAAATGTACATCCATCAATAAAACTGTTGTGGTAAGAAGTAACTATCTTTATTTTTGTTTTCAAAATCAACCTATAAGTTACACTGAAGTTTAAAAAAAAAATGACTGTGTCCCCTCACTCACATAAGTGAGCACAGTCGAAGTTATACTCCATAAATTTTTCATTTGAATACGTTCCGTTGAAGTTTTTGGCATTTTTAATTTTAACTATTTACTTATTTTATTTTTGTCATATCATGATAAAATTTATAAAATTTCTCTTAGGTCATGGAAACATAAGTATCCAAAGCTTGCTTACACTATTTTGAAACAACAAAAAAATGATTCTTAAACGTATAAAATATATAAGAAAACGAATTGTTCCTGGGATAAGACCTTAGTTCGATCTTTTGCCCTCCAAAACCCTTTTTCAGTAAATTTCATTCAACTCGATATTCCTGTCAGCGTTTCATTAATAATTTTCAGTCGGTATTTTTTGACTCTAGGTAATTTCAATTCACTATCCTCGCAAAAGAAGTATAACTTCAAAAACCAACCAATTAAAAAAGCGCATTCTGAACGATCGTGTAATTGGAGCCATGGTGGAATTTTTCATAAAATTCATAAACCAAAATTCGGTGCTGATACATGCTTTATAACATAGTAGCTGTTAAGCGAGTTGTTAATCGTGCCTTCCATGACTTCGCGTGATCCTCAATTAAAAATTCTAAATACCTCCTTGAAACAAAGTGGTACAAAGCTAAACAAAGAGCTTATAATAAATTTCGTTAGATGTCACTGGTATGTAGCTTAAGCCGGACGCAGTATAGCCTAATGGTTAGCATGCTTGGTGCCGCAACCTCTAGACTGGACTGCCGTGGGTTCGAATCCCACCTGCGCTCATGGATATTTTGTGATGTTATTTAGTTTTAAGTTAGTTGTTATTTAGTTATTAGACGCTAATGACCTTAGATGTCGACGCGTCTATAATCTAAAATAAATTAAAAAAATTAAGCCGGACATTACGGTTGACTAATGGCAAAGACAGATACGGCGGTTTTAACCGAAGCGTTTAACGAGTCGATTTCCAAGTCGACAGGTCGTTTAATATAGCATAATAGTGTAAAACACACACAGCCGTTCGGTGCGTTTTGTGCGGCGGTTTTGAAACAGCTGTGTGTGCTTTACACATATTATGCTATATTAAACGATCTGTCGACTCGGAAACCGACTCGGTAAACGCTTCGGTTAAAATCGCCATGTCTGTTTTTGCCCTTATAGCGTGATGATATATTCGCAATTAAATCGAGCTACAGATGGCAGCATGATGGCAGCGGGATGACCTTGTTATTTCAACACGTCAATGGAGTCTCCATCCTGCTCTGACCTTTGACGATAGAAAAATGGTGAAATTGTGTTGTGAAGACCATCAACAGCTAAGGTTATTTGGGCTTAGCACCAATTCATATTTTCAATTCATTATTTTTTTTAATATTAAATTGAAAATCCAATTGACACTTTTACCAGCTCTCGGGCTAGAACTCGGGAACTGGGGACTAATAGAGGAACCATAGCAACGCCATGTAAATAACAGCATTGCTACACGCTCGGCTATACTCAAGCCCCCTTTGACGATAGAATCAACAAAAAGTGACATTAAATTATATCGATGTATGGAAATTCATCGGACTAAGTGAAAGTGACATGCATGAAAAACGTTGAGTGAGGTGTATTGTAGAAGTTGGTAGTTGTCCATTTCTATATCTATGGTCTAACGTTTAGCAGCGACCATATTTGTTTCGAGGTGATCCCGCTCAGGATTAATTTCAGTTAGGTAACGATTATAGAGGTCAGTCACTTTGAATTTAAACGCGAATACACGGCTTGAGAATGGTCGAGCGTGTAGCAGTGCTGTTGTTTACATGGCGTTGCTATGGTTCCTCTATTACAAGTCCTCAGTTCCCGGGTTCTAGCCCAAGAGCTGGTAAAAGTGTCAATTGGATTATCAATTTATTAATAATTATTAAATAGACAGTAGTTCCACAAACAAATACTTTTCTTAACGTAATCAGTCGGCGAACATGCCATCGTGATGTTAAACGTCAAACAATTAAGATATACAAGGAAAAAATCAAAGACCACTGTCAGGACTTGAACCCGAAATTCCCAGTTTCCGGCTGGTTGAGTTACCACTTACTCACACAGTGCCCCGAGAGTGGGATCTGTTCCTTTCCTATATATACCTATACCTATTTCAATACTAAATCACACTATAGGTATATATAGGAAAAGAACAGATCCCACTCTCGGGGCACCGTGTGAGTAAGAGGTAACTCAACCAGCCGGAAACTGGGAATTTCGGGTTCAAGTCCTGACAGTGGTCTTTGATTTTTTCCTTGTATATCTTAATTGTTTGACGTTTAACATCACAATGGCATGTTCGCCGACTGATTACGTTAAGAAAAGTATTTATTTGTGGTTTGGCTATTGTCTATTTAATAATTATTATATTATAACCACATAAAAACCCAACTCTCATTGTTGTATTTATCAATTTATTATTAAAAAAAAATAATGAATTGGTGCTAGGCCCAAATAACCTTAGCTGTTGGTGGTCTTTAAAACACAATTTTAAACGTGAATATACGCCTTAAGCACTACCAGGACGATGTTCAATATAACTGTAAAAACCAAATTGTAATCGGTTCAGCGGTTTTCAAGTGAATCGCGGACATACAGACGGACGCGAAAAGGAAAATTTGTACGAGAATGTTTCTACGGTATAGATATTACAAAACCTCCAGTTTTAAGGTTCTAAATAGAGAATTGGTGGAAGTATCAATTAGATTTTCGATTTATTAAGAAAAACATTACATAGAATATATGTGCATGAGAATAGCCGAGACTTTATTAAAGAGAAAAAAGTATTACCTTTGTCTCAGTTCATAGAAATTGTTATGGTTGGAAAATATTTTCAAAGTTTGATTATATTTTGTAAACTTCATAACATAAATATGTGAAAATGTAATGAAAACAAGACGAGTGGGCTCTTATAATAACATATTGGATACGAAATGTTTTCTTATAATTCATATCTGATTTTCAGTGATCACCGATGTGAAGTTGGATGAAACAGGACGTTAATACACGCTCAAAGTGATGTAAATGCGTATAATACTTTGGTATAAAACGTTTGTATAAAACGGTATTATACGGTATGTAAAAAAAATAATACACCCCAGTTTTATACATAGGTATACATACTGCGTATTTTACTATTTTATACAGCACGTATAAAACGTTTAATACCGTTTAAAACGGTTTAATACCAAAATGAGACCAGGGACTTTTCCTATTATGCAGTTGGCAACACTGAATAATGCACCGTAACCGTAGTGTGAAAAAGTAAAAAACCGTTTTACACTGAAAAAATACGGTATTATACCATGAGTTTAATATACAAAAAAGTTTTATACCGTACTTTTACATCACTAGACGCTCAACAACTAAGGTCATTAAAGTCTAATAAACAAATTACGACCATCACAAATCATCCATGGGTGGAGGTGGGATTTGAACCCACGACAGTCTGATCTAAAGGCAAGCATGCTAACCATTGCACCCGGCTAACACTAAGGACATTTATCGAATAAACTCGGTTCGACCCGGGCTTAAAAACACTTGGATTTAGTTTACATTAACGGTGTCACAAAAATAAACAGTCAAACCAACCTATTTACATGACATTTGCATTAATGGAGTCACAACGCGTGCGAGACGCATTTTTAACCGACTTCAAAAAAAGGAGGTGGTTCTCAATTCGGTTGTATTTTTTTTTTTTATGTTTGTTACCTCATAACTCAGTCATTTATAAACCGATTTTGAAATTTTTTTTTTATTTTAAAGGATATACTTTCAGATTGGTCCCATAGAAATTTTATCAAAATCGGATCAGTAGTTCGGCTGATTTTAATAAAAGTGAGTAACGGCGTGTGATTCTTTAAGGTAAATGTCACTTTTTGACATATCAGACACCGTAAGAAAGTCGGTTTAATAAAAATGAGTAACGGCGTGTGATTCTTTTAAGGTAAATGTCACTTTTTGACACTAAAAAGTAAAAAATAAAAAACTTTTTAACAAAAAAAAAACCTCCTTCAAAAAATCATTAAAAAGAGGAAAATAATGAAATTTTGAAGTCTGTGCCAATTTAATAAAATATGAAGTTGGTTAAAAAGAAGATATTAATCACTATACTGTACTTTTTAACAGACTTCATATTTTATTAAATTGGCACAGACCTCAAAATTTCATTATTTTCCTCTTTTTAATGATTTTTTGAAGGAGGTTTTTTTTTTGTTAAAAAGTTTTTTATAAAATTGACAACTTTTTTATTTGTCAACCGATTTAAAAGAAATAAACACTAAATGTTTGCCCAAGCTTATCTCAATACATCACTGAAAACCACATCCAAATTGGTTCAGCCATTGCGGAGATTAGCGTGCACAAACAGACAGATAAACAGACAAAAAGAGCGTTTACGATTTTATTTTATGTATAGCTAAGATAGATTTTAAAATGTGTTACTATTTTTGAAATTCACGGCAGGTATAGAAGATTTTATCGTTTAGTTTTCCGAAAGGAAGTGATAAAATCTTCTTCTTGCGTGTTTAGAATCATATTTTAAAGAGACGATAAGATTTCGAATTTTAAGTTTGCAAATTAATTTATCAAGCTTTTGATATGGAAATATATGAAGGTCTTTCAAAGAAAGATATGTCTAGAGATATGCAAATATTTCATGTCAACAAAAATAAATGTCTGAATTTATTACAACCTTCTTTGAGATTGTCTAAAACAGGAAAATGACGACTTATTTTTGAATGCATTTAAAGCTTTCCTTTATACCCACATTGAATTTATTATTGTACTAGCCGTTACCCGTAGCTTCTCTCACGTATATTTCGATTTTTGAATGCCCACTGCCCAGTAATATAAATTCCAGAATATATTGTTAATTTATTATCTCCCCCTGCAGGAAATTCTCCCCCTGCGAAGCGAAGTCGGGCTGGTGGTGTTAATTTATTATCCCCCAGCGAGAAATTCTCTCCATGCGAAGCGAAGTCGGTCTATTATATATTTTATAATAAGTTTGTTTGCAGTTTGCAAGTACAACCAGCTATCAACGTATTGATTTTAAGGTATCCATTTATTTCAATATAAATTATATAATTGAAATGACGCGGGGATTTTCAGCATGCGTGACAATATGAAGAAATAATTGAATAAAGACAAAGGAAACAATGAATAATGAAGAATGAATAACAATATGAATTAAAAATATGTATAATAATAAAGTTGATTAGAACGAGTGGTTGCGACTCACAGATCCGTGAATGGTACGCAGGTTGTAGTTGGTGCAAGTGGTGTCTTTTCCGCACGTTAGAACCTGTTGAGAAAACAGAAAGAATACCACAAATAGCAATGTTGGTGAACTTTGTTGTACCGATGTTGGTACACTCCACAACCATTACATAACGCAGTTACATCATGACGAATACGTGCCAAGGAAATATACATTAAAAAAGACAACAATGGTAGACTAGCTCTAAAAGAAATTCATTAATAAACACACTTACTAAAATAAGGTATACTATAATTTGTTTATTTTTACAAGCTTTTATTTAACTTGCAATGTATGTTAGTTTGTGTGTTTGTTTAGTCTTGCAAGTCAATTTTGAACGACTTCCACGTATCCGATCGATTTGAAATTTTGTACACATATGTATTCCCGATGACAATACATGAATAAATCGTTTTAAAAATAAATTCAACTCCTAAAGGGCTCAAACGGGGATGTAGGTTTTTTTTGACTAATCAACGCCCAGGCCAAATCGCTGAAGTTAGAAACTTGAAATTTGGACAGTTGGTTCCTTTTCTGACGTAAGTATCCACTAAGAAAGGATTTTTCGAAATTCAACCCCTACGGGTGTCAAAGGGAGGTTGATTGAAAGAATTTGGGAATATCCCAAGATCGTTCAAATGTTATCATGGCTCGTTACAAACCCCAGCGAGTTCAGTAGTTAAAAGTTTATACCTAATAAAAATAACAATAAATTGAAAAAAAATGTTAGTCTACTGTCCAGTTGGATGTTAAACTTTTGTTGTGTAATGCTTTTTTATTGTCATAAATTTGTATTGATTAACTGTCAGACTATTGTTGAATAAATCGATTATCTAAGCTTCAAACAAATCGAGCTGCGTTAATAGAAAATGTCTGAATTAAACAGACACAAACAAACTTTTGGTGACGTCAAAACATTGTTGAATAGGAAGAACGAGAATAACAATACCTCTCTAATTTAATATAGTATACCTTACTCTAAAATACACATCATTTCGAGTTAATAAATGCATCCATTTGTAATAATTGTAGATGGTTAACGCTCCATAAGTGAGGTTATTACCGTCTATATATTTTTTTAAATTATTATAAAGTACAAAGCTATTTTAAACGAGAAGTAAAAAAACAGTGAGTCACCGATCTTGATCCAAAGGCCAGCAGTCAGCCTCTATTGAAATTGTAGATTATAGACGATCGACAACTGAGGTCAATAGCGTCTATAAAGATGGTAAGGAAATCGGAAACATCATGAATTTAATGATGAACTCTAAGTCTTTAAGATAATTTTTTAAAAAGGTACGAAAAAGAAAAAAAATTGGAATCCAACTTCTTATTTTTAAATCATTATTAACTATTTGTTGATCAGTTCTTCTGTGTGATAGCATGAAGAGGAACGTCGAAAAAAGATTTGTTAGTTTTGATTAAATTTTTTTGGAATTTTATTTTATTTCAATTACTTTGTTATGTAAAGAAATGGTAAAGATGGAAAAAGTTCCAAAGGATTGTTTTGTTAATATTTATAGATATTTTTTACATTTTGGGCAAAGGCAAAAGTGAAATAATGAGTTCCAAAAATAATTAGATGTGTTATGTAAAGAAATGGTAAAGATGGAAAAAGTTCCAAAGGATTGTTTTGTTAATATTTATAGATATTTTTTACATTTTGGGCAAAGGCAAAAGTGAAATAATGAGTTCCAAAAATAATTAGATGGTTACAATCCAAAAAGATCTTTGAAAGATAGATTGTAGATAATAGACGCTCAACAGCTGTGTGTATTAGAATCTGCCAGCCGGCATTTACAAACCGACTGGTACGAGCTCGGGTATACCTAGGAGCGCTAATCCCATAAAACATTGGAATGTAGTTTGCATTCCAAAAATCATAAATAATGAAATAGAGAAAATATTTACAAATAGATGCTTTTAGTAGCTCAAAAATTACACACATTTAGTTTCTATTCTATACAACTATATCAGTTACTTTGTACATATTTTGATTGAATAAAATTTTATTTGACATGTAAGTATTATTTTCAAATAAAATTATTTGTAGATCGATAGAAGTAATAGAAAGCATTCTATTTTCAGTTTTTATTTATTGTTGAAAATCAAGTTCGCTCTCAATTTTATTATAGTATATTTACATTGGGAGACCTTTTGGTTTCGAAATATTTTAATATTTTGTCGACGAATCGAGAACGTTCTATTTCATTTAATCGGTTCCTGTCGCTATTGTGTTTCGTTGTCTTCCGTCGCGGTCGCAAATTTCGAAAGATTAAATTAATCTCCGTGGGGCTAGAATACAATCTACTCCAATCAAATCTGCTTAATGAGATGTATTTGAATTGAATAAATGAATGAATTGTTAAATTTCTCTTTTATAATTGAACCAATATTCATCTATAACATTGGAATATTGTAATTATGTAAGAGAAATTAATTTAATAATTCAGAATCAGGTACATCATTTCCATTTACTTAACTGTTTTGTATTAAACAATGGGAACTGTTTAATAATATTTCCTCCATAGATTATTATTTGCCGCTTGTATTAGTTAGTAGATTTGATCATGGTGAATTACGAGTATTGTTATTGTAATAATAATAATAATTAATATATTTATTTATCCTTTAATTAAATTTTCTTCATTATATAATATGACAGTTTAAGCGACAAAAATGTAATATTGTTAATTACATAATTATGTTAGTGAACAATTAACAAAGACGCAGCGGTGAGCACATAAAATATTCTTGTCGTTTAATAAAGTTTTCCGTTTCACTTAACATTATATAACACGTTATAAGCTAGAATGAGAAGGACAACGTCGCACTCAAAAATAAAAGCAGGACGTAGTTTATAGAAAAATAATGTACGTATAGAAATGTATGCAGAGAATTTTAAGTTGACAGAATAGATATCATTATTACATAACGTGAAATATTAGATTTATTTTATTTATTGTAAATTATAGACGCGTCGACTACTTAGGTCATTAGCGTCTTGATTACATTAAAAAACAACACACTTAAAACTAAATGACATCCCAAAACATCCATGAGCGGAGGCGGGATTCGAACCCACGACAGTCTGATCCAGAGGCCGCGACGTTAACCAGTGGACCTCATGAAATAAATTGTATATCTAGGGCGTAATTACATATATTTTGGTGAGGTGCGACATTATGTTAAACGAGCGAAGTGAAGAAGGCCTTAACTCCTAATCCGAATTTCATGAGAGGCACACGTATACAGGTGATTCAAAAATAGAGGCGGAAAAAACCTTAGCTGTTGGTGGTCTTTAAAACACAATTTAATATTATTATAAGTCTTGCCGGAACCGTGTCTGACCGGATAATATAAATCGACCTTAAATTGTATTATTTCAAAAACGAACGCAAAATTAAATTTAAGTAATTACATAATGACTGTACTTACACAAATCTGAAAACAATTTTAAACAATGGAATTCACAAAATCACTGTAATGTTCCACAGTTTTAATAAAAGTGCGTGCATCAGGGACACGACGCCCGGAAAAATGGTTAGCATACCGTTTGCGTTACACCGCACAATAAAACCATATATGTTTTTTCAATATTCGTAAAATGCGTCATACTGTTTTATGAACATCACGGCAGAGCAATCGGTAATAACTGATTATAAAATTAGGCATTTTATTGAAATTTTATAGTAGTTACATAATCAATGATGTATTTAAGTCCGTAATGAGTGCATACTATCAAATTTAATTCGCCAGTGGCGGGTACAATTTGTCTAATAGCATTTTTTTATTTTTTTTATTTAATTCGCCAGTGGCGGGTACAATTTTTCTAATAAATTTTTTTCATTTTTTTTTCTCGAAAATGAACTTGCCGATTTCTTTCATATTTTAGGACAGTGATAATTTAAGCCTATTTAATTTGGGAAATTTTTTCCGCCTCTGTTTTCTAATCGTCCTGTATAGGGCTGATAGATATAGAAATCTGGGGATGTGGTTTAAAGTGCCACTTTAGACGGGGGGGGAAGCTATTCAGTGGAGGGTGCATGCTTGTCTTATGGACATGTCCATGCTATGCATGTGCCCACGTTCTATTGGCCGCGTCTTTGCGCATGCTCAATTGTGCCAAATGCAGTCGTCCGCGTCTTTGGGCATTCTCAATTGCTCGTACAGCGCTTGCGTAACTGAAGCGACCAATAGAATGTGGGCACACTTGCTTCCTTATCGCCGCCCCACTTAACAGAAACCACCCCACTCGATTGTACTACGTCCCTAGATTTCTATGTCTATGATAGGGCTTCTCACCTCAATGGGTACAGTTTATATCCATTTTCACTCAAGTTATTAACCGACTTAAAAAAAAACAGGTTACTCAATTCGACCGTATATATTTTTTATGTTTTATGTGTGTTCGCGGATAGCTTCATCGTTTATGAACCGATTTTGAAATTTTTTTTTTATTTGAAAGGATATACTTTCAGATAGGTCCTATAGAAATTTCATCAAAATCGGTTCAGTAGTTCGGCTGATTTTAATAAAAAAGTAAGTAACGGCGTGTGATTCTTTAAGGTAAATGTTACTTTTTGACACTAAAAAGTAAAAAATAAAAACTTTTTAACAAAAAAAAAACCTCCTTCAAAAAGGCACTAAAAAGAGGAAAATAATGAAATTTTGAGGTCTGTGCCAATTAAAATATGAAGTCGGTTAAAAAGTATAGTATAGTGATTAATAGCTACTGTGCTGCAAATTTGAATTTGTTGTAATACTGTGTGCAGACTTGTTACTGGACATTATTTGTCTGTTAGCCTGCCAGATTTACAAATTAAAATAAAATAAAATAAATAAAAATATCTTCTTTTTAACCAATTTCATATTTTAATTGGCACAGACCTCAACATTTTATTATTTTCCTCTTTTTAGTGCCTTTTTGAAAGAGGTTTTTTTTTGTTAAAAAGTTTTTATAATAAATACGATAAAGGGTGCGATGTCGCGGGTAACGGCTAGTCGAATTCTAAAAATGGCCGACCACAGGTAGTGGTCGGAAATCGGTGACTCTATACAAGTTATATTTTGTACCCAGTTGCTAATTTGCGTTGACTTTATAATGATGCATCTAGATTCTATAGTATATCATGCATGCACTAATTTCATATCAAAGTTAATGAGTTCTTTGAATGAATCTATTCGTTTCAGTGCACTTTTTCAGTTGCAGTAAATTAAACGACCTGAAAATGGTGTTCGACATTCCCTTGTTTCACGTCGTGGTATAATACAAGCAGAAAGGCACAATTGAAGAAAACTTTGTTTAATAAAAGGTCCTACAGCTATATATAAGAGATGAGGAATTACCGAAAGCTTTTATTTAACTTGCAATTTATGTTAGTTTGTGTTTTTGTGGGTTTGTGAGTTTGTTTGTTTAGGTCAAAACTTGCAAGTCAATTTTGAACGACTTCCACGTATCCGATCGATTTGAAATTTTGTACACATATGTATTCCAGATGACAATACATGAATAAATCGTTTTTAGAAATAAATTCAACCCCTAACGGGATTCAAACGGGGATGTAGGGTTTTTTTGACTAATCAACGCCCAGGCCAAATCGCTGAAGCTAGAAACTTGAAATTTAGACTGTTGGTTCCTTTTCTGACGTAAGCATCCACTAAGAAAGGATTTTTCGAAATTCAACCCCTACAGGTGTCAAAGGGGGGTAACATTTTGAAAGACTGAAATGAACAAAATAAATATTAGGTAGTAAAAAAAACTTTTTAGAGTCAAGCTTTTATTTAAAGGCACTAAAAAAGAAAAAAATAATTTTTAATAATTTAGGTTCATATTATAAGAGCGTGGGTCGTGACTAATAAACTATCAGAGTTCACGCTTTTATAATTATGAACCTAAATTATTAAAAATTATTTTTTCCTTTTTAGTACATTTAAATAAAAGCTTGTCTCTAAAAAGTTTTTTTTACTAATATTTATTTGATGTGTAAACATAATTTAAAATTCTCAACAAAAATTTGTCAAAATAAAAGTTTAATAAATTTAAATTTTAAATGTCCTGATTAATTTTCGCTTTATTTGTCAAAGTAAACTATCTGAAGTCTGAACGGACGTAGTTCATAAATTTTAAAAAACATTTTATATTACAAATGAAATGGGTAGCCCAAATATAATAATAATAATAATATTTATTTATTACTGTGACATAAATGTATGGAATAGGTCATAAAAGATACAATAAATTACATTGTTGTGGAAAAAAATTCCTTAATTGAATAAAAGGAGTGCTCAAGTAACAGACTCTTGACGATCCGCTTAAAACGAGTCAAACTATTTATTGACTTTACATTTGTCGGCAAATGGTTACCTATATAGTTTCAGATGCATAATATTAGAACCTTTAGCAATTAAATTTAAGTTATATTTCGGAATAGCCAGTTGGTCTTTATTCCGAAGGTAATGGAATGTGGTGTCGCTAACTTTAGCAAATGAATCAATATTTTTCTTGACATATGTTGTACAATTGTAAATATATAAAGAAACAACTGTTAAGATCTGATAATGTTTAAACAGAGGTCGGCAAGAGTCTGTATAATTTTCAAATTACATCAGTCTAATAATTCGCTTTTGCATAATTAAAATATCGCCAATACGAGTGGAGTTACCCCAACATACAATACCATAACTCAAAGTGGATTGGATACAACCGAAGTAAAATGTTTTTAAAATATCAACACCTAGAGATGTTCGAAGATGGTAAATAATAAAGCAATAGGAGGCCATCTTGTCAGTAATAATACTTATATGTTTATGCCAATTTAGTTTAGAGTCTATGTATATACCCAAGAACTTTTCTTCGGATGATTGTTTGACAGACTTGCAATTAAACTTCAATAAAATATTTTGATCCAGCTCCTTAATGCTAAATTGAAGAAAAGATGACTTGGAGCTATTTAAAACAAGGCCATTATTGTGGCAAAACTTTTGCATGTTAGCTACACAATCATTAAGCTTGAGTGAAAGTTCGGGTATATTATGTGCAAAGGTAGATACGGAAGTGTCATCAGCGAAAAGTGTGGTAAAATTGTTAGCGCCAAGATTGATTACAATATCGTTTATAAATAAAATGAACAGTAGGGGACCGAGATTGCTACCTTGGGGAACTCCAACTACTATATAAATATTTATTGTTGATTTATGTGTCCAAATTAAAATAAATCTCACGCGTTTCGTGTGACGTGAAACTTTATGGGTAAACATTTGTAAACATCAATTAAATACTAATATATGTTGGTTCTGATCTTAACTATATTCATTATGTATATATAAGTATAAAATTTAATTTTCACAAATTCGTCACTGGCACTTGGTAGAACATGATTAAATATCAAATTATTAACAACACTTGAAAAATTTCTACAAATAAACAATGAGTTTGACGATCGTTTCGGGCATTTAGTCCATCTTCAGAGAGTACAGACTTATAAAAAAATTAAATTGTGTTTTAAAGACCACCAACAGCTAAGGTTATTTGGGCCTAGCACCAATTCATATTTTCAATTCAAAATTTTTTTTTTAATAATAAATTTAAAATCCAATTGACACTTTTTACCAGTTCTCGAGCTAGAACCTAGGAACTGCGGACTTGTAATAGAGGAACCATAGCAACGCCATGTAAACAACAGCATTACTACACGCTCGACTATTCTCAAGCCCTACAGACTTATATAGTTTAAGTCTATGAAGATGGACTATGTCCGAAACGATTGTCAAACTTATTGTTTATTTGTAGAGTTTTTTGTTGTTAATAATTTAATATTTATATAATTTCATCATAGATGGCTATACTATATACTCTTGGCGTCCATGGCTATTCTACACTGCCTCCCCCCCCGGATATTATTTCTACTATGCGAACATAAAGAGGCGGTGTCGATCGCGTTTCCACCTCAACGCACTACCCGCCAGCCAATCTTGATAAAAATATTTCATTTCCTACACTCCTGACGGTATCGTATTTTGATTTTTTCATTAAACGAAATTACTTTCATCGCCTCTAAAAAAGTTTCGTTTCAAAATTAAAACAAAATTAGATTTTTCTTTTACTAAAATCTGCACAAAGAGGAAAAACATATTTTTTTTCTATATAATTGCAAAAAATTAATTACGTCTAGTGAAAGCACGTTTATCTTAAAATATCTTTTCAAGTTTTCGCTTTTAAATGGCATAATTAAATTCCATGTATTAAAACATTTCCTACTTTTTAGTTACATATTTCAGTAAAAGCAGCCACACACAAAAATATTTGTTTACTTTGAAATATTTTTATCAAGGTTGTAGACCGAGAGCTAGTGACAATTTTTTGGTGTTATATATTTAAGGCCTTATTTTTGTGAAGATGTTGAGGGAGCATATTAAAGTTCCCTGAGTAAGGGATTTTACTAGATAGCGGTATGGGAGGGATGCAGACCGCCCCCAACATGTAACAAAAAAAATGGTCACAATTATTATTGCTTCAAGGCTGAAATTGTTTGTATAGCTTCTCGGTGACCTAATAATGCCATTATAATATTTGCAGATTGATTTGTCAGTATTAAAGAAGGGGTGGCAGATCATCCTAAACGTGTCATGTACTCAAGGAAATTTATATTATTAGTTCAAGGTTCAAATTTTAATATGTTGTTACGGCGACTGTTTTAAGCATATATTTCAATTTGCAGAACAAAATGTTGGTGTTAACCTCCTCTCTTAGAGGGAAACTTGCTCGCCTAAGTGTTTATATCGTTCTGCAAATTGAAATATATGCTTAAAACAGTCGCCGTAACAACATATTTGATCCTTGAACTAATAATAAAAATTTTGTAGGGTACATGACACGTTTAGAGTGATTTGTCACCCCTTTAATACTGACCAATCGATCTGCAAATATTATAATGGCATTATTGGGTCACCGACAAGCTATACAAATAATTTCAGCCTTGAAGCAATAATAATTGTGACCATTTTTTTTTGTTGCATGGTGGGGGGCGGTCTGCATCCCTCCCATACCGGTATCTAGCAAAATCCCTTACTCAGGGCCCTTTAATATGCCTCCCTCAACATCTTCACAAAAATAAGGCCTTAAATAAATAACACCAAAAAATGGTCACTATAGCTCTCGGTCTATTGGGATGTAGTTAAATATATCAAAACGGCCTGTAACCATGAAAAAAGTGTCGTTATTGAAAATCTACGGATTGAATTTTATAAAAGTATAAAAGGTGCGTTCAGGTGAATGTATTTCTCCACAATAATCTATTCGAAACCAACAATATCCACCAATTCTTATTCAATTTTAAAATTTAATATTAATTACTTTCGTTCAACGTAATTTTTTCAGCTCTATTCAAAGGATCTGTATTCTTAACCGACTTGAAAAAAGGAGGAGGTTGTCAATTCCATCAGTATGTATTTTTTAAATGTATGTGCACCGATTACTCAGGAATGACTGCTCCGATTTAAGAAATTTTGACTCCGCTGTGTTCAGGAAGACGGCGGATGAGTCCCATATATTTCTTTCTTAAATCGGTTCAGCAGTTTTAGTAAAAAAATTTTTTTTTGTATGTTACCCATGTATGTTACCTCATATCTCCGGTACTCGTGAACCGATTTTGATGATTCTTGCTTTACTTAATAGGGCATATCTTTAGGGTGGTCTCAACATAAATTTTACTTAAATCGGTTCAGTAGCTTTTTTTAGTTTAGTAATCAAATATCAAGAAAGAAGTTGGTCATGTGCCCATTTCCATTCTTCTAAAATATCCTATTCTTCAACATTCAACTTTTCCAGAATATGGTTTTATTACTTAACTTATACAGTGCAACCTCGATATTACAAAACTGAAGGGAATTAGAAAATATTCGTTATACCAAGTAATTTGTTACAATGAGGTTTGTTATATAGAGGTTAGGTTGGACTACGATTCGTTTTAACAAGGTTTCTCAGCCATTGCGACTTTAAAACTAACAACCGTGACAAACAGCAGTGTTTACATTACTTAGCATCAAACAACAATGCTTGTCTTAGGAAAAATTTAACGTGTCTGCAGAACCCGTCGAGACATGAATTATTGTGGAATTGTGTGAATAATTGATAGGATACGTTATGTAAAGGTTATATAGAGGTAAATAATACTTTCTATTTATATTTTGCAATGATTGAAAATTCGTTATAAAGAGGTTTTTGACAAATGTATTCGTAATGTAAAGGCATATTTTGCATTAACTCTTACGGGCAGTTCTAGAGGATTTCGAAAAATTTGTTAAATCGAGGAAATCGTTATATTGAGGCTCGTTATATTAAGGTTACACTGTACTACTATTCTTCAACATTCAACTTATATGGTTTTTAATTTATACTATTTGTCTAAAGTTATTGAAAATAGAAATGCTTTTTTATTTTAGTAAAATATTTTACACTAAGGGCTACCAAATAGGTAGCTTATATGTCTGTGCGTTATATCGTTGACTGAGAATTCCTTCACGGTTATATGCAATATAGACCGACCGCGGCAGCAGAAAAACGTATTTTTGTGAAAAATCGGCAAGTGAGACCTGGTGAAATCATTCAGATTTTTAATTTATTATTAAAAAATACTAATTTCAAAATATGAATTGGAGCTACATCCAAATAAATCTAGCTGTTGGTGGCTTTCAAAAAAATTCTCATTTGGGTACTAGGCTTAAATAATCCTGATACATTTTAGAGTGTTAGGTCTCTAAGTCATTATATGAATAATAAGAAGTATATTAGAAATACCTTGTGTCCGTCTTGTGACTTCATGTGTTGTTAACACTACGAGTTTCAGCAGCGAGTTGCCATCTTCAGGTGTCACGAGTACTCAATGTGTGTTTCATAATATAAACACACATTGAGTACTCGTGACACCTGAAGATGGCAACTCGTTGCTGAAACTCGTCGTGTTAACAACACCTGAAGTCACAAGACGGACACAAGGTATTTCTAATACTTCTTATTATAAATAATTCTGGTTGTTGGTGATTTAAAAAAAAACTCGTTCGTCAGCAAAAATATCGAAAGCACACCAGAAAGCTACTTTGCGACATAACTGATCAAAATACGCCTGCAAATGAGATTTACTCTAACCTGTATGAGAATTACCGGGCTATAGATAGGGCAAAATGGCACCCCAGCATATGACCACAGTTACTCTATAAAATTTGTTGCAAAAAAGTCTGCGATGGCATTTGTCTAAAGCCAATAGTTATGTCGAACTCGCCAGTTCTGTAAAATTACGTTTTTTATGCATATAACGTGCCGATAATTAAGTAACGCACAGGCACCTCTACTACTAGAAAATGCCTACAAAAATTTCACAATTAAATTAGCATGCTGTCAACATTTTTATAGTACTGTACCTATCTAAAAAATGAAGTAACTGAATAAAAAACTAAATAATTGAACTATTATTTTTACAATAGCCACGAATTTTTTTCGCGTTAACATTTTAAAATTTAGTCCGTCGATTTCCAACCTTTTTGACATTCTGTTTCTTTTATTATTTCAAAAAAATGTTTAGAAGCTATGGGACTCAGTAAATTTTGGGAAAATTCAAACATTCTGAAAGATTTCGATATTTCATTAAAAATCGTATTATCTTAAAAAAATGATAGTGCGTTAGTTCGTTCGCAAGTTGTATTTCACCGGGAAATAAATAAATGTTTTATTGACCTTTTGTATCCAAATTTTGGCCATGCAAATAAACTTATATCTATCTATCTATCGTCAAAAAAAATAAATAATGTAGGTAAAATGAATGCCGAGCGGGTGACGACTGGCGACTGAGTGAGTGAGGCGCGGTCTACGCGCATATATTTTATTGGCAACGTCGCCAGCGCGCCAGGGTCGCCAAACTCGACATAGCGGAGCATTGGTAGTGGCTATGCTGCCAGACTGGCGACGTTGCCAAACCGTCGCCACGTGAGTTAGTTCCATATAGATTTCAGTTTGGCTAAGTTGTCTGGCTACGTTGCCGTGGCATCCCGGTGAGGTACGGCTCTTATAGTAAGTACTGTGCCTCTACGACCTTGGATTTGAACGTCTAAGTTGGAAATCGATGGTCTAGAGTCTTCTAGTGAAGCAGAGGATACATGGATGTTACGCACCTCTCCAATGTTCTTTATCGGCGCATTCGATGGTTGTGGACTTTTGAGACAGGTGGCGTTCAAACCATTACACGGTTCTATTTTAACCACACACTCGTTGTAACCACCTGTTCCCTTAACCCTAACACTACTCCATTTTGCTTTAGAATTAGCTTGAGCTTGTAACGTTGTAGTACTCGGTTTTCGGGCACCCATTTCGTATTTTAAAGAACTGGATTTCTTTTTACCACTATTATTGTTGTTTATGCCACTGTTTTTACGATTGTCAATTGAAAATTTACGTCGTGTTTTGGCAATATTTGTGTCCGTATTTGAGGTTATGATTAATGGAATGTCGGTTGGTTTTAACAAACGATCTTCCATTTTAATTTTTGACACTTTTATTAAAAAAAATACAAATGCTGTTTTTAAAGTTGGTTGATTTTTTATATATTTTTTAACACGCGTTAATTGGTTTTACATTAGTTTTTACTTTTTTATTGTAATTTATTTTTAAAATAATCTGTTATTCGATTAAAAAAATAATTTTCGCAAGCTGTATTTCTTTCTCGTAAAAATTATTGTGTTTTTAATTTTTTTTGGTGTTATGGGTTAAATAAGGAAACACGTTAATTACATATAATAGAAGTATTCAAATACCTTGTTTATTATTTTTTTTAATATCTATGAACAGGCGTTATCTTTAACAGATGTAGACGAGTTATATTATTAGCTCTATGGCTGTTTATAAAATTAAACGAAATAATTGGAGCTCTGAGTGCATTATAAAAAAGTACATACAAATTCAACAGTATTTTTAAAATTTTTTATTTTTATTTTAAAACTGTGCAAAGGATGGAATCGAAGAAAAAATTCAGTCACATCTGTAAAAAATGCATTTAGGAATAAAAATGTCGGATTACTGGCAGTATCGGATTAGTAAGATTCTGCTACAATTAGCTATCCAAATCAAATTTGCTGGCACGTTACAAGCTCGATTTATATTATCAGACACGGCGCGGGAACGTAGCGTTTCCGGCCAGACAAACATTTTTACATGTATTTCAAATACGAGTATTGATACGTGCAGTCTGAACGGACGGGATCCGCTAAGTATAAATATTCGCACATGAAATGCATGTAAAAATGTTTGTCTTGCCGGAAACGCTACGTTCCCGCGCCGTGCCTGACCGAATAATATAAATCGACCTTCAGTAATTTTTAAAATTTCATATAGAAAATGTGTAAAGTGATTATAGAAAAAGCATAAAGCAATTATTTTCATAAGTTGACTTTATAAAATATACATTTGCACTTAAATATTACTTCAATCTGTCAAAAAAGAATGAAGCGTTGATACAATTAACGGATATCCCACTTCTGGTATTAAATTTTTAAAATGATAAAGCTTCTAATTGAAGCTTATATAGCCATGTTTGAGTTAATTAGGTTATGAAATACACTCTAAATTAATGTAAAGTAGCATTGAGAAATTATAGTGACATACACATAAATCTGGTCTGTTTTCAGAAACTGCTATTTATTCATTATGTATATCTATCTAGGTAAGATAATGGAGAAGTTTACTTTGTTTTTTTTTTTTAAACGAACCAAAAAATTAAAGTAATGCATTCGGGGTGTCACTTTTGTAGTGTGTAGTGTAAAATACACGGTCTCATTTTTGAAGTGCAACTAGTGACTCGTAATGACTTCGACACAAAAATCAAACTCGACACGTAACTAACACGAAAATCAAACTCTATACGAAAATCAAACGATCCGAAAATCAAACACGAAACGGCAATCAAACATGAAAGTACACAGCATGTATAAGTCTGATTTTTCGAAATTCAACCCCTACGGGTGTCAAAGGGGGGTAAAATTTTGAAACACTAAAATTAACAAAATAAATATTAGGAAAAAAAACTTTTTAGAGACAAGCTTTTATTTAAATGCACTAAAAAGGAAAAAATAATTTTTAATAATTTAGGTTCATAATTATAAAAGAGTGGGTCGTGACTGATAAACTATCATAGAGTTCACGACCCACGCTTTATGACTATGAACCTAAATTATTAAAAATTATTTTTTCATTTTTAGTGCATTTAAATAAAAGCTTGTCTCTAAAAAGTTTTTTTTGCTAATATTTATTCATAGTAAAAATTGTGTTGAAAAATGATTTTGAAACCTATATAGAAGTCGTTTTCAACAAACGATTTATCTGCTTAAATTCTTTCATAAGCGATATTTACCATGGTATACAAACAAGAAAGATAATTTGAAGAATATTTCGATCCGATTCAACCTTGACAACGCCAACGCATAAATCCCTGCAGGGAATCAATTTCGTTCAGCTAAATTATACATGCCATTCACGCTCACTGCATCCCTCAGCATATACTGAACGTGCGTAAGCCGTCACGTTCACGCTAGATCACGCTCCGTTTCAAAAAGCAAATAGGATTACAGAAGGTAGAAATCAATAGCTTTATAAGTTTACAATGGAATCAGTAAAATTCTAAATTTATTGTTATTTATTTACTAGCAGAAATATCTGTTCTCCCTGCGGGGTGGGAAAATTGTTAAATTGTATTTTAAAGACCACCAACAGCTAAGGTTATTTGGGCCTAGCACCAATTCATATTTTCAAATCATTATTTTTTTTTAATAATAAATTGAAAATCCAATTGACACTTTTACCAGCTCTCGGGCTAGAACCCGAGAACTGGGGACTTGTAATAGAGGAACCATGGCAACGCCATGTAAACAACAGCATTGCTACACTCTCAGCTATTCTCAAGCCCCTGCGGGGTGGGACTTGCATCATCGAGGACGTGTTAAGACCCAGGTAAAAATGTTTTTGAGCGTCTATAATAACCTTAGCTGTTGAGCGTCTATAAAGATGTGTATTTGACTCCAGCCCTGGCAATGCAAGTAAATTGTTTGAGTGCGCTCGGGGAACCCCGGACTTGAGAATAGCCGAGCGTGTAGCAATGCTGTTGTTTACATGGCGTTGCTATGGTTCCTCTATTACAAGTCTCCAGTTCCTGGGTTCTAGCCCGAGAGCAGGTAAAAGTGTCAATTGGATTTTCAATTTATTATTAAAAAAAAAAATATTGAATTGAAAATATGAATTGGGGCCCAAACAATCTTAGCTGCTGGTGGTCTTTAAAACACCATTACAATTTCGGGGAACCCCGCATCTTGTTTTCATAAATGCGCACAGCTTACGGAAATGATTCGCGCGTTTTCGTACAAATCGGTTCGTAATCGTTTTGATATCAAGTCAAGTAGTTATCGATACATTTATTTTATTGCGGATTATAGACGCGTCGCTAACTTAGGTCATTAGCGTCTTGTTTACATCAAATAACAACTCACTTAAAACTAAATAACATCACAAAACATCCATGAGCGCAGGTGGGATTCGAACCTACGACAGTGTGATCCAAAGGCCGCTACGCTAACCGTTACACCACTCTGTCTTCCAGTTATCGATACAAAATCAAGTCAAGTCAAGTAGTGAATTTTTAAAAAGCTTTTTAATAAGTCAAGTAATTTGTAAGAACATCAAGCTTCTTGACTTGATCAATCCTTAGTTGAGACTCAACTCACCGCGGTCGGTTTACCAGTGGAGCGCCAAATCAAGTCGACGGGTAATATTGTCAGCGAGTAATAGCGTGACGATTTTACTCGTCAATGGATCAGAGGCACAAGTTTGAAGGAGATACCTTCTAATTATTGTCTACTCAATGTTTTTACGCATTATACCATTTTTTTTCTACCCCATACTCAACATAATATGTGACACGTATTTACTCTTGGCTTGTCCATTTTCACTGACACAATATTAATGTTTCTTTTGTCCCATTCGTGTGTCAAGAGATGTTTCACAGAAAATAATATAACATTGTATATTTGATTAAGCCCACGCATATTGTGCTTTTGTTTAGATTTTATAAAATGAGGTGTTTTTGTTTGTGTAACTTTGATGACAATATGTTTTTATAGTCCGAGAGCTGGTGACAATTTTTTGGTGTTATTTATTCAAGACCTTATTTTTGTGAAGATGTTGAGGGAGGCATATTAAAGAGCCCTGAGTAAGGGATTTTGCTAGATAGCGGTATGGGGGGATGCAGACCGCCACCAACATGTAAAAAAAATGGTCACAATTATTATTGCTTTAAGACTGAAATTGTTTGTATAGCTTGTCGGTGATCCAATATTGCCATTATAATATTTGCAGATCGATTGGTCAGTATTAAAGGGGTGGCAGATCACCCTTGACGTGTCATATACCAGACGAAATTTATATTAGTAGTTCAAGGTTCAAATTTTAATATGTTGTTACGGTGACTGTTTTAAGCATATATTTAAATTTGCAGAACAAAATGTACAAAAGGTATCAACCCCCTTGCAGAACGATATAAACACCTACAGACGCTAATGACCTCTGTTGTCGAGCGTCTATAATTCACAATTCATTCATTCATGATATAAACACCAAGGCGAGCAAGTTTCCCTCTAAGAGAGGGGGTTAATACCAACATTTTGTTCTGCAAATTGAAATATATGCTTAAAACAGTTGCCGTAACAACATAATTAGATTTGAACCTTGAACTAATAATATAAACTTCTTCGGGTACATGTCACGTTTAGAGTGATCTCCCACCCCTTTTAATACTGACCAATCGATCTGCAAATATTATAATGGCATTATTGGGTCACCGACGAGCTATACAAATAATTTCAGCCTTGAAGCAATAATTATTGTGACCATTTTTAACTTCCCATTGGAAGTTAATATTGTAATGGGTCCGAAAATCGAAATCAAAAAGGAAAAAAAAATTTTATGTTTCAAGGTCACTACACTATTTTTACACTACTTTTAGAAAGATGTCTGTGTGTGTGTGTGTGTGTGTACGTATGTACGTACGTATGTATGTGTCCATTTCTTTCTAAGACGAAATCTCGAGAACGAAAAATGATATCGACTACGTTGGGGTGCCAATCGACGCGTATTAACGTATATATGATCTGAAAGGAATTTTTTTAAAATCGGTTCGGCCGTTCTTTTTTCTTAACCAAATAACCTCCAAAAAAGTAGATTTTACACAATATCTCGCGAATAAAAAATTATATCGACTTCGTAAGGGTGTCAATCGAGGCGTGTTAACGTCATTTTGATTCGACATAAATTTTATAAAAATCGGTTCAGCCGTTTTTTTTTTTTAATTATTGATGTTTTAATGATTAAAATGATTACTTTTCTGTGTAATATCTAATTTAATTATTATTATTAAATATTTATCAAACTGGGAAGTTCGTCGTGTGGACCTCAAGGGTCGCACTTTAGTCCTAATAAACGACCCACCTCACGGCTTGTTTTGTTACATGTTGGGGGCGGTCTGCATCCCTCCCATACCGCTATCTAGCAAAATCCCTTACTCAGGGCACTTTAATATGCCTCCCTCAACATCTTCACAAAAATAAGGCCTTGAATAAATAACACCAAAAAATTGTCATTTGCGACTAGGACTTAAACCCTATTAGTCCCTATGTAGCTCCACTCCAGCGGCAGACCGAAAATCAGGGGTTCAAAATGTAACAGAATACAGCAGTAATTTTATGATTGGGATTTGTTAGTGAGTTTGTACTGAGTATAAAAACAAGTTGACGCGGCGGAGGCAATGCTTCAGCCGCCATCTTGATAAACATATTTTTGCAAATACCGCTAGAACGGCTAATCCTACGAAGAAAACACAAGAAATCTTTCTTGTAGAAATATGAATGGTATATCTTTTTTATTTGAAACACTTTTTTCGTAAAATCAATATTTCAAGAGTTATCGCGCTGAAAAGTTTTCAGTTCGTTCCAATGGCTGAAGAAGCACCTTCGATCATGGATACGTTTTTTTCTTTGTCATATCAGTGACCTTTAAATCTTGTATACCAAAAATTTTGAAATCGAATATCTTTGTTATTAAATACAATATTTTGTCACAAATATTTACTGCTCTTATAACCTTTTATTACCAGTTTTCTATCGCAAGCCCGTAAACACCCTGTATATGGGAAAGTTTGTCCGAGTTGTGACAGGCAGTTTATTCATTCTTGAAGTTACGATTTCGTCTGAATGGGTCACATTCCGTATTTTTCCACGCTGTTTGTAACAGCGAAAACTGTAAAATAATTGAGCGCCGTGTTTCTGAGATAACGATATAAACTTTCAAATAGAAATTTAATGGAGCGTTAAAATGCCTGTGTAACTTTTTTATTTTTTGTTTTAGAGCAACAGCTGTGCTAACTTTTTTATTCGGAATATGATTTTCGCTTGTTTCGGCATGAAATGTATAGGACGTTATATTTGAAATAAAAAAAGGTAGTATCGCTATTTTTACAACACGATATTCAATACTGAAGTTTCATTTTTATTAAAACACGATTTAAATTGTTTAAAAAATTTTACCACTACAATGAGCATAAAAATATACGAAACTTTGTCTGTATTTCATTGAGTGAGGTTATCGTGAATGTTGGGTTTAAAAAATACTTTCATTGAAATAATAAGTTTTGGAGAAATACAAAAAAAAAAAATCATGAGGTGTCGTGGGACACTCGACAGGGGCGAAGCTTCTTACCCATCGAATTTATCAAAGCTATAAAAAATATAAGTAATTGAAAAGAAAATATTTAAACAGAAATGTAATTTTTAATTAATATAATTTAAACAATACGCTCTGCCCAGCCAATGAGGTGCGTTGCATCGCCGCGTTCGTGACGTTTCACTTTTTGTGTGTTAGGTCCTCATCCCGAACATGCGTTAAGAAGCAAAAGAAAATATTTAAACAGAAATGTAATTTTTAATTAATATAATTTAAACAATACGCGCTGCCCAGCCAATGAGGTGCGTTGCATCGCCGCGTTCGTGACGTTTCACTTTTTGTGTGTTAGGTCCTCATCCCGAACATGTGTTAAGAAGCAAAAGAAAATATTTAAACAGAAATGTAATTTTTAATTAATATAATTTAAACAATACGCTCTGCCCAGTCAATGAGGTGCGTTGCATCGCCGCGTTAAAAAGCTTCGTTTAAAAAAATTTAAAATTCTCTAATTTCCCAAAGGTTTGTTAAAAAAAATCTGAACACCTAAAGCAACAACGTGTTGTGTGAAAAGAACCGCTATGGAACCTTAATTTATGCGTGTCCGACACACACTTGACCGGTCCGTCACACACTTGACCGGTCCGACATACACTTCACCGGTTTTTTTTTTACAGTTTTTCCTTTAAATCTCATTTCAGAAATGGTTGTACGTCCACGTTTATTTTGTTTTTTCGTATGGAATGTTTTTAAATTGGATATTTTAAAAATAAAATCAACCCACACATATTATGTTATATAAGTATACCTACTGTTTCAATTAAACGCGGATCTGAATAAATTATTATCCTTTACTTCCATCTTATTTTCTTTTAGGAAAATTGATTCTTTTGTAATTCTGTCATTCATTGTTTTTTTTAGAATGAATTTCGTGGGGAAATGGAAGTTTCTAAATAATAAATATTAGTAAAAAAAACTTTTTAGAGACAAGCTTTTATTGAAATGTATTACTTAAAAGAAAACAATAATATTTTAATTAACAAGAATTAATTAATTAATTAATTTAATTAACAAGAATATTATTTTAGGTTCATTATTTATTTTTTTGCATACCTGGCAAATCCATTTGGGGACCCTAAATGGATCTGCCAGGTATACAAAACAAATTTGCAAGACAATGATGATTTTAAATAATCTATATTTGTATAAATTTCTTCAAGTAGTGTTCGAAAAGTAATTTTTCAAAAAAGAAAAAGTTTTACACGGTAGTTTGTCACGTTGCATTCTCGTTTGAGGATAAATTAATTCCCAGAAATAGGACACGTGTTGGGAATTGGGGAAAACCATTTTGTTGTCTTCTGTTTGACATTTAATTTGTTGTGACATGTTTTCCTAAATGGTTATCGTATCTATTGGGAAAAGCTTTATAGATATTGGACATTTTATGCTATTAAAAAAATAATCCATATTTATAAGACTCGTTTTTGTTTTTGGTTAAGATGTGGGTGTTGTGAACGTGTTAAGTAAATATACGGTTTTACATGTAAAATTAATATAGCTTTATCTCCTTTCCTTTTGACTTAAGAGAAAAAGTTCATTTAAAAAAATCCCTCCGATAAGAAAGAAAATTACACTTGAAATTTAAATTTTTTGTTGATTATTTGAAACAGAAAAAGGATTTAGGTATTAGCCATGGCTTAAATAAAACAAATGCTTATACTGGGTGATCCATTTTAATCTTTTTTTGAAATTGTTGGGAAGGGGCAAGATTTTCTGAAAAAAATGTTTAGACGTAAGTTATGTAGTTTGGAGTGGTACATCGTTTGGAGACAAAAGGCACCCCCACCCCAACCCCCTGCGCAGGGGTGGGGGTGACTTCGACATTTTAAATAGCAACCCCCATTTTTTATTGTGTTATGATTCTATGAAAAAAAATAGTGGAAAATAAATTTTGAAAAATTTTTGAAAAAATTTTTTTTTTTCATAAAAAATTAATTTCACGCAATGGAGCAAGAAAACATGAAAAATCACTATGATAAGGAAGGGAATTCCTTCTTCTTTTTCATGATTTTTCATTTTTTCTTGCTCCATTGCGTGAAATTAATTTTTTATGAAAATAAATTTTTTTTCAAAAATTTTTCAAAATTTATTTTTCACTATTTTTTTTTCTTTGTTCATATTTTTTCCCGTAGAATCATAATACACAATAAAAAATGGGGGTTCCTATTTCAAATGTCGAAGTCACCCCCCCTGCGCAGGGGGGGAGGTGGGGGGGTGGTTTTTGTCTCCAAACGATGTCCCCCTCCAAACTACATAACTTATGTCTGAACATTTTTTTCAGAAAATGTTGCCCCTTCCCAATAATTTCAAAAAAAGATTAAAATGGATCACCCAATATAGTGTTGTATAGTGTACTAAGTTTCGTTAAAATCGGTCCCGCCATTTTTGAGTGATGTCAGTTCAAAAAATATTCTGAAAACACATTTTACCATCTAAGTATCCTACAAAATACTTAAAAAAACCAGCACTAACTAAATCAAAGACAGAGGTCCGTTATTATTTTATATAAATATTAGCTGCCCCGCTTCGCCTAGGTACAAATCGCAATTTTCGCTCACAGCAGAATGTTGAACAATAAGTCACTCGTGACAGATATTGTAACATTGTGGCTGCTATCAATCACTAAAAAGTGTAGCTATTGTCTAAGAGAGGGCGCTATACATTCGTTTTGTTTACACCGATATAAATGTCAGTTTTGAATTACGTGTGTTCAGTTCGTGTTTTTGAAAGGTTTTGTGATTGATTGTGTTTCAAAGCATCGATGCTGTAAAGTCGATGCGGTAAAGTGTAAGCGTGGGGTGACGTCAGATGTGCACTGGCTTATTGTTCATTAAGAGTCCTCTATATGCTAGTAGTCGAACTGCTCAAAATATTTCAAAAAATTAAACTGTTCAAAATAGTATTACATTTATAACGACGACAGCGCCTCTAAATGTTTTTAACGGTAACTTGAAGCAGTGCCGCAGCAAGGGAATCTTGCGCCTGGGGCCAACATTTCAATTTGCGCCCCCCCCCCAATAAAAATCAAAAAATGCATGATACAAAATTTTTATAAGATATTCCAACACAACCAACTGAAAAACATAAAAAATGTTCACTAATCGACTCCAACAACTCGCACTTTTAGTTTCAAAGATATATAAACAGCGTCTGAGAGATTTTTGAGTTTTCTTAAAAATGCCAAAAGTAAGAAGACCCCTCTTTGTACAAATTTGCGAAATTTTTGAAAAATAAATTCGACTCGATTCGTTTGATATTAAGTCAATTTATAGAAAAAATAGCGCTGAATCAACTCCAACAACTCGCACTTTTAGTTTCAAAGATATATAAACAGCATCTAAGAGATTTTTGAGTTTTCTTAAAAATGCCAAAAGTAAGAAGACCCCCTTTGTACAAATTTGCGAAATTTTTAAAAAATAAATTCGACCTGATTCGTTTGATATTAAGTAAATTTATAGGAAAAATAACGCTGAATCGGCTCCAACAACTCGCACGTTTAGTTATATAATATACTTCTATAGAAATTATCGCCAAATTCGTTAGCCGTTTCTGACTCATTGAAGATCGTAAATAATTTTTTATGAGCTTCGGTTTACTGAACTATCTCTCACATGAAGTAGTGGTTACGGGAATTGTTAAAAAAATTCTATATGCTATTCCCATGTTTGAATATAGCTTTCCACTAAACCCAAATAATGAACTGTTTGTAGTACTCTAAATGTGACATTTTATTAATATTTTCATTTAATGATTCAAGCATTTGCTTTGCGCTTGCTATTTTTGTAATATTAAATACGTAATGTGAAATACAAATTAATAATAAGTGTTATATTTCTTTCTTTAGTCCTATTTGCAAAAGTATTATTATTTATTGTATATTTTATATTTTCGAATTGTAATTAGCCTGGCAATAATCATTGTCGTTTTTCATGTCAAAAAATACAGCGTCTTCGGCGCCCCTTGCTTAATGCGCCCGGGGCCGTCGCCCCCTCCGCCCTACCCTTACTGCGGCCCTGACTTGAAGTGCAGGCCCCCTTTAACCGTAATACATATTATAATTATTAGTATTTATTATTATTAAGTTGATTAGGCGATTAATTAATTTGGTTAATGTCGGCTTAAACTAAAAACGTTTGGGAACTCTGCTTAACACAATTAAAACTAAAACAATGATAATTAATTGATGGACGCCTGATTGGGATTCAATTATTCGATGGACATTAATTGGAAACGTGATAATATTATTGAACAACTATGAATTGAGTATTTACTAGACAGTTGAACGTTAGCGGAACGCAGGAAGCCGTTTGCCCGCCCTTTAATGTAAACATTATCTGGGTCGAGTCACAAAATCGATAGAGCACGCCGTTCCCGCTTGAAAAAACAGTTTCAGCATCCGATTCGCCTTTCAGTGAACAGTTCTTCAAAAGTTTGTTACTGAACGTTTTATAACTAGACCGAATCTTGATTGATGATAAATTTCAGCAGAAAAGTTACCTGAATGTCAAATTCACATAGTGTTGCCGTCTAGATCTAGACTTTCTAGACTCTTGTCTTGTCTAGATTTTCAAGACAAGACTTGCAAAAATCTTGTCTAGAAATTTTCAAGCCAAGACAAGACTTGCTTTATCTAGATCAAGACTCTTGTCAAAACTCTAGACAATTTTCAAGAGTCTAGATAAACTAAGTAGTAGTAGCCACTTGGTTAATCTAGACTCTTGAAAATAATCTAGAGTCTTGATATTAGACAAGACAAGAGTGTGTTGCCGTCTAGATCTAGACTTTCTAGACTCTTGTCTTGTCTAGATTTTCAAGACAAGACTTGCAAAAGTCTTGTCTAGAAATTTTCAAGACAAGACTTGGTTTATCTAGATCAAGACTCTTGCCAAAAGTCTAGCCAATTTTCAAGAGTCTAGATAAACTAAGTAGTAGTAGGTAAAGTAAACCACTTGGTTAATCTAGACTCTTGAAAATAATCTAGAGTCTTGATATTAGACAAGACAAGAGTGTGTTGCCGTCTAGATCTAGACTTTCTAGACTCTTGTCTTGTCTAGATTTTCAAGACAAGACTTGCAAAAGTCTTGTCTAGAAATTTTCAAGACAAGACTTGGTTTATCTAAATCAAGACTCTTGCCAAAAGTCTAGCCAATTTTCAAGAGTCTAGATAAACTAAGTAGTAGTAGGTAAAGTAAACCACTCGGTTAATCTAGATTCTTGAAAATAATCTAGAGTCTTGATATTAGACAAGACAAGAGTGTGTTGCCGTCTAGATCTAGACTTTCTAGACTCTTGTCTTGTCTAGATTTTCAAGACAAGACTTACAAAAGTCTTGTCTAGAAATTTTCAAGACAAGACAAGACTTGCTTTATCTAGATCAAGACTCTTGTCAAAACTCTAGACAATTTTCAAGAGTCTAGATAAACTAAGTAGTAGTAGGTAAAGTAAACCACTCGGTTAATCTAGACTCTTGAAAATAATCTAGAGTCTTGATATTAGACAAGACAAGAGTGTGTTGCCGTCTAGATCTAGACTTTCTAGACTCTTGTCTTGTCTAGATTTTCAAGACAAGACTTGCAAAAGTCTTGTCTAGAAATTTTCAAGACAAGACTTGGTTTATCTAGATCAAGACTCTTGACAAAAGTCTAGCCAATTTTCAAGAGTCTAGATAAACTAAGTAGTAGTAGCTAAAGTAAACCACTCGGTTAATTTAGACTCTTGAAAATAATCTAGAGTCTTGATATTAGACAAGACAAGAGTGTGTTGCCGTCTAGATCTAGACTTTCTAGACTCTTGTCTTGTCTAGATTTTCAAGACAAGACTTGCAAAAGTCTTGTCTAGAAATTTTCAAGACAAGACTTGGTTTATCTAAATCAAGACTCTTGCCAAAAGTCTAGCCAATTTTCAAGAGTCTAGGTAAACTAAGTAGTAGTAGGTAAAGTAAACCACTTGGTTAATCTAGACTCTTGAAAATAATCTAGAGTCTTAATATTAGACAAGACAAGAGTTTGTTAATCTAGACTTAGGCTTAGTGAAGTCTTGATATTTCAAGACAAGACACAAGACTTTGAAAGTCTTGTCTTGAAATATCAAGACAAAACCTCACTTCAGTCTTGTCTTGAAATATCAAGACAAGACTTTGAAAGTCTCGTCTTGTCTAAACGGCAACACTAAATTCACAGAACATGTCCATTCATCTATAATAATCTACGATATCAGGGACACATGTTTTCCCCGCTCAACCGATGTACATTTTTTGACGTGAATAAAGTCGTCTTATACTGGAGTAGAATTTTAGAAATATTAGATGAAATGGAAATAGTCGGAAGTGGTTGACATGCGAAAGTCTCAGACACAGTAAGCTAGGTAGTCGTGTGGAAAAGTACGAGTTATCCGATACTTACAAACGCCCCATCCCTGGTCCAGTTCGATATAAAAAACAGACCATAGTTCTGATTACTAAATAAAATATCATGCGTTTTATTTCCCAGGTTGAATCTGAGACAAAATGAAAGTTTCAATTTATTATTAAAAACAATAATAAACTAAAAATATCAATCATTTTTTTCTCATCAAAGAAAGTTGATTCCTGCGTGTGAACATTTCAAAAAAGCTGTTTTTATTTTTTTTTTTTTTGAAAATAAATTTTTATTTAGTTTTGTACCGCGGACACAATTTAATTTGAATTCAAGTAATTAACACGTCTGAAGCTTACTACTGAGTTTATAGCAAATAAAGCGCCATTGGCGGTCGTATTTTCATTCATTTGTTGAATTAGCGTCAATGAGATACTAAAACCTTGCTTTAAAGTGGAAAAACACCTTTCTTATTACGATGTTGAGCCCAAGCATACCTGTATATCTTTTTTCGTTTAGAATTTCTATACGTAGGTTTTAACAAAAAATTTAATTAAAAAGAATTCTCTCAATAAATTAAACATGTCAAAGCTTCGAATTAAAATGGTAATTTATCAATGGAGTCTTCCCGCATTTTTTTTTAGAATTGGAATCTATGTTCCAATATAAAATATAACAATTTTTTTATATTTTTTCGGAAGCTAAGTATGTATTTTTCAATGTAATTTTAAACAGAATTCTACCGCTACGCAATTTACGTCATTCACAGCCAGCCTTCTCTGATTGGCCTGCTGTAGCTGAATCACACCCACTGATCCATAGATAAAGAGAGAATTAATATGTTTATGTACAGTTAGGTTAGGTTCTTCACGAGTTACGACTGACGAGGAAGTATTCCTCTTTTTCCATAGACATACCTCTCTTTATCTATTCATGGACGTATGTCTGGCTTCATTGGTCTGGCTTTTACGTCATAATATGGCAGCTAAGCTCATCCTTTTGATGCGAACACATTTTTGAAATTCTTGTTTGCAATTAAGAAGAAGGATAAAAAAACAAAAAAGTTGGTTTACATTATTTGTTTATGTAAGTATGAGGAATAACATACACTGTTCGAAATTATCAAATTTTGATAAACGAGATGACTCCATTAGGTCTTAAGGTGTTATAGGGAAAAATTACAGAAGACATTTTACAGTACAGGGTACTTTTTGTTCGGCTATGATTAGGTTGAAATAAAGTTTCTGGCAAAATCATTATTCAACGCAAGCGAACCCAGTGCTAGTAACTCCATAATAAGATTTTCATGAACGAAAAGATTGATTTGCATTTCTCAGGATTCTATTTTGAACAACCGTACAACTGTATTTTGTTTCATATTTCTTCAATGCAGATACAAAGAAACCTGTATTTACAAAAAAAAAAACCTCTCAGTGTTTTGTTTATAACGATTTATAAAATAATAGTCATTTGTTTGAAAACATAAAAAACAATGTCCTTTGATGATTGTGCTTTTGTTTTGAAAGAATATTAAGTATTGAACTCTAACTTGACTTGTTCTTTTAACGTTTTTGGTGCATTGAAATGTAAACCAACACGGAAAGTTGTAAAAAATATTACAATGCAACAGACTTTAAAGTGGATGAAAATAGAGGGTATCAACAGCTTGTTAGAAATAGAATACGATATAGGTTTATACAGGGTGAGTTCGTCCACCCGTATCAGACGTTTTTTTCGAAAACGGTTAGTCGTAGAGAGTTGTGTCAAAAATTTGTATTATAAAAGCCCTAATAAAGAATCGAATGGTGATAATTTTTTTTTCGGGAAGGTCGGCTTCCCTATTAGTTTGCTCCAGAATGTCCAGAACTCCGGAATTATAAATGTAACGATAGGTCGAAAGTTGTATTGTTGAAAAGATCTTTAAAAAATTAGCAAGTTTTGTACGGATTTTTTTTTATTACTGCTACCCCTGTTAAGTAATATTTGTTTGAAATTACTAAATTAAAATGTCATAATAACGAACTTTTTAAAAGTCCGAATTTAAAATCAAGTTACCTATCTATCGATCATTAAACAGTGAAGAAGTACACTCACAGTATAACCAGAAGAGCTCAATGGTATGTATTAAAGAGTAAATGAAAGACAGTTTGAACACTTGTGACAATGTCTAAGGTTGCTAGATTTTTAATGCCGACTTCGATCGTTATTATGAAATTTTGATTTAATAATTTCAAACGATTGTTACTTAACAGGGATGGCAGTAATTAAATAATTTTTCCTACGAAACTTGCCTATTTTTTAAAGAGCTTTTCAACAGCACCACTTTCAACCTATATCGTGCTTTCTAAAATTCCAGAGTTTTGAACATATAATAATTTATATTTATACTTATAGAAATTTACAGGGGTGGCAGTAATAAAAAAAATGTTCCTACAAAACTTGCTTATTTTTTAAAGATCTTTTCAACAATACCACTTTCGACCTATCGTTACATTTATAATTCCGGAGTTCTGGACATTCTGGAGCAAACTAATAGGGAAGCCGACCTTCCCGGAAAAAAAATTATCACCATTCGATTCTTTATTAGGGCTTTTATAATACAAATTTTTGACACAACTCTCTACGACTAACCGTTTTCGAAAAAAACGACTGATACGGAACTCACCCTGTATATTGAATTTTAGTGATGGGCGATACGAGATAATTTTTTACAATCGAAACAATTGTAATCGTTCATAATAACAATCGAGTCCACAATCGACTCGGACTTCGATTTTACAATCGAAATCTTCGATTGTTCAAGTCGATTATTTGCTACATAGGTTATAGCAATAGCAACGACTGAGAATACATATAATCGCGGTTCAAGGTTATATGCTAATCGACTGACGTTCACGCGACTCGTTGATTGTTCACTGTTCAGTCGGTACTCACTACTCTGTGATCTCTTCACTATTCAATTCGTATTACGCGATTACTGCACAATCGACCATCGGACTCGACCACAGTTGTTGAGTGATGAACGGTTGTATATTATGTGACTCTTGACAGTGTACGATTCAGTACTATGCGACTCGGTTTCGGTGAACTATGAAACAACAACAATCGAGTCCAAGTGACAACCATCGAGAATCATCGAGATGTTTGAACAATCGAGACAATCGACTAAAACATCTCGTATCGCGCATCACTATATAGGTAAGTGAATTTCACAAGACGAAACACAGGCGAGTTTTGTTTACCGGGTAAGTGGTAGTTATGTGAAACTGTTGATTCATAATTATTTTTATCTGAAGATGGCAACTCGTTACCGAAACGCGTCATAATACATAAACGAAAAGGATGTTACAAGACGGAACAAAGGTATTTATTCAATTATTTACTAATTATTACCCATAATGTGACTTGGAGACTTAACCAGAGGTGTACAAAATGGTTTTAAAAAAGCATTTAAATACAAAATGCAAAATACTTTTCAGATTTACTATTTCAAATGCAAAATACCAAATAGTTTTGCGTTTTGTATTTCAAATGCTAAATGCAAAATAGGTATTTTCAAAATACTTTTTCAAAATAAAATACCTTTTTACCAAATTTCAGATATTTTTATTTATTTTAGGTATTTATCATGAGAAATAGAGACACAATGCCGAGCCGAACAAAAACGTCTAATAACATGGCACCTTATGCATGACATTTTGGTCATATTTATCAGTACGCGTATCAATAAATTCTGTTATGTTATTAATAATAATAATAATACTCACTTAAAATAATTCGGCAATACAAGCGTCATTCGTTCATTTCATTTTGTTTGACTGGTGATGTTGGCTAAACTTAATCACAAAGTATTTTGCATTTTGAAATGAATATTAAAAATGCAAAATACATCTCGAAAGGTATTTCAAATAAAATACAAAATGTTTTTTACTAAAAGGTATTTAAATGCAAAATACAAAATAGGTATTTTGCAGTTTGTATTTTAAATAGAAATATTTCAAATAAATCGCATCTCTGGACTTAACACACACAAAATGTATCAAATTGTTTCACATATTGAATGGGTAACTGCATGAAAAACATGAAAAACTGAAAAGGAAAACGGAAAATTTGCGCAACACGTAACATATAAAATCGAATTGGAAATAATATAAGTATTTCCGTCGGTTGATCTTTTATTGAATTTTCATGTTGCCATTTCCGAACTTATCGCAACAATATGCTGTTACGGCGGAAATTTCTCCTGGAAAATGCATTATTTTCTTTATGATAAATGTCCCGGTTTTACATTTTGTGTGGGTGTTGTTGTGATAATGTTTGTTTATAAAATTACTATGTGCTGAGTTTATTTAGTTAGAAGTCAACCAAATGAAGAAAATTATATTGCGTAAACATTTTCTTTCAAAAGAATAATAATAATGACGTAGGTAGTTCCCTTTTGGGAACTTACATTCAAATAAGGGTTGTATTTATTCTCCGTCAAGAGTTAATTTTATGCAGGACTGGATTTGGGTAAAGGCAACAGAGTCAACAATTCCGCAGCCTCGAAAAATTTCGCAGAATTCGTTTTTTAAATTACATATTGTTACGGATCACCCTGTATATAACCGGTAGGCAAGAGTTCTGAGAAACAGGGGTCCGCTTACTGTAACAACTGGTACCTGCACGAAAGTTCTAGAGAAAGCGAGAACACACTAGGCTTATGCTACGCAGCCTATATAAACAGCAGTACGAGTGAGTGAGGAATCAGTCAATGGAGAATACTGAGCGACAAATAGTGCGTCTGATATAAATACAGTGAATATAAATATTTGAAAGATAAATAACTAGAAATAAATAATCCTGGCATATATGTAGTTAATTGCTACGAGTTATTGTATATAGTTGTTTGTTTTGCTTTGTAATTACTGTTTAGTTATTGTTTATTATTGTGTTTTTAATTATTGTAAATAAATATTTATTCTGCCAACTCAGAAAAAAGTTTTGTAACAATATCAATCATTCTAGGGATTGATGGTGCGGCATACCAATGAAACAATGTAAGCATATATACACGTCCTATGCATAAAAACTGTGCCGCTTATATAAATAGTGAAGTATAAGTGCATGACTCACTATCTTAAATTTTTGAACTTAACTATACACCTTATGAAAAAAACATGAAACACGATTTTATGTGGCCTTGTATTGTCAATAAAATTTGTTATCATCAGCTATATAGGGAAGTTATTTACTTTATTGAACGTCGTTTGATGTATTAGCGATAAGGCCTATAATAATAAAATCAATAAATCCCGTGTTTTACAAAACTTCGATACTTTAAAATACATTAACTTTTGATTTATGCTTTTGATTTGATCAATAACCAACTTTCATGGCAGTGCTACAAAAACTTATTCGTGCTGACATATTGTAAACACATTTTTTATATAATATTATTTACCTCACTATCTCAGTTTTGGCGTTTAGAAATTAGCTACCTTTTATCGTTTGTGAGATAAGTCTTGTAACAGACGGACGGACGGACGAACGGATGGATCGACGGACGGACAGACATCGTAGGCTCAGTAATAGGGTTCCGTTCGGAGGTACGGAACCCTAAAAAAGATGATTAAATTTAATGAAGATGATTTTGAATGGTTGAGATTAGCCGAGCGTGTAGCGATGCCGTTGTTTAACCGCATTTCCATTGTTCCTCATTTACAAGCCCCCAGTTACCATGTTCTAATGTGAAAACTTGGTAAAAGTTTTAATTCGATTTTAAATTTATTACTATTAAAAAATAATGAATTGGCGCGATCTTTAAATAAGCCTAGCTGTTAGTTGCCCTAAAATACCTATTGAAATTCTGTCCCGTTATGTAATCAGAAGTGGGGATTGTTTCAATAAGAATAAGGTTGACCCACGCATTTTTAAAATTTTTTTAATCGGCAGTGTTTTTGAATTTGAGGCTATCAAATTTTTTCGAAATTTTTGGAGACTCGGAAAGACCTTAAAAATAATAAAGTTGAAAATTGTTAGTCGAATGACGTCATAAGACTATGTTCGCGCTTGCATGCTAACAGCCAATAAGAGTGAAGACAGCAGAAATGGAAATACGCTGTTGTCATATTTACAACTGGTGAGCGTCAAAAACCGTGTTTAGTACGTTTTTGTTACATATTTTAATATTTCAATACCTATAGGTAGTGTTATTTTTAGATGTTTTTGCTGAGAAATTAATTACGGAATTTGACATTTGACATATCAACGACAACAGCCTTATCTCGCCAGTTGATTGGACCTTTAACTGGCGGCAATTTTAAATTACTGTAACATTAAATTATTTAAAAAAAATAATAAACGATTCAAAATTTCTACCAAAAATGGATATTGATTATACATCTAGAGTGCAATGATATCCGTAAAAAACAGACATTTTCAATATAGTGGGTCAACTCTATTACGAAATTGCTCCGCGATCTTATCTAGTAAAAAATATTGTTAAATAAACCTTATTTGAAAACGATTGCGCTAGATATTTTTTGGGTCGATTTTTTTCTTTATCCATATTTGAATTCGATAACTTCGCGTCGATGTGGCCCACATATGATCGACGCATTAAAATAATAGAACATCTGGATCATTCTAGTAATTCGTACGTTTAACGTACATCAAATTGAAATATAAACAAAATGCTTTTATTCATAGAAACAGTTGCGCTTTACGCATGTGCGATATTTAAATTTAATCAGAAATAATATACTGGATACGTCTGAAATGAAGATAAAATGGACAGCTTTACAAGTCGCCTTTTAATATCGATTTTAAAAACAATTTATGAATTATTTACTTCTTTATACATACAGGATTATGTACTTTTTGACTAGACAGTTAAATAACATGCAGAAACATAATACAAGAAAATATACAGGGTGTCGACAAATTCAAGTGATAAACTTTGTCAAGTTTGCTTCGAGTGGTTATAAAAAAAGTGTGTGCTTAGGCTGGACGCATACACACAATTATTATTTCCACGACTAAACAGTTTTGTCGAGTTGTGTACGTGTCGCGATTTCAACTCGACTAAACTGTTTAGCCGTTAGAGGTGCGCAATGCGCATACAATCATCAGTTGTCACTATTAAACTAATGGGTCGCCGAACAACTATTTAGTCGAGCGTATGCTAGCGTCAATACACATCTGTAGACATAAGCTGCCGACGATAGTTGTTCACGACCTACGCTTTTATAATTAGGAACCTAAATTATTAAAAATTATTTGTTCCTTTTTAGTGCATTTAAAAAATTAAAGCTTGTCTCTAAAAAGTTTTTTTTACTAATATTTTTTAGTGATCACTTTGTATAACCGTTCTCTGAAAAGATCATCGACTGTACGGCGCATAGCAATAATGGCCTGGAATAAGGCAGACGAATAACATTAAATATTTCATGAAAAACATAACACGCGATGATACAATTTTTTTTTCATTTTGTCAATTTAATAATAAATGGAAGCAGCACTTGTACTGAGTTTGTAACGCGAAGCGTACAATAGACTGGTTCCGTTTAGAATGGAAAAAATATATAGGATGACTGCATTTCATTTTGACACCGTTGCGAGAGGACGATGTGGTCCAGTGGTTAGCTTCGTGACATCTGGATCAGACTGTTCGAATACCGCCTCCGCTCATGGATGTTTTGTCATGCCATTTAGTTTTAAGTGAATTGTTATTTAATGTAATCAAGACACTATAATGAATAATGATCTATAAGTTGTCGACGCGTTTATAATTTACAATAAATAAATAAAATACACAGTTGAGATCTAGAGGACAGAGAGAAAATGCGAATTACCGGAACTAGTTAAAGAAGAAGATTGTAGATTATAGATGCTCAACAACTGAGTTTATCAGCATCGAAGTGAACTAATTTAAATCAGAGAAAAGTTGTGTATTTGGGGGTCCAACAAGATGCTGGTCTAACATCTAAATAATATTTATTTTATTGTAAATTATAGACGCGTCGACAGCTACCGGTCGTTAGCATCTTGATTACATAACAACTCGCTTAAAACTAAACGACATTACAAAACATTTATGAGCGGAGGCTGGATTCGAGCCCACGACAGTCAGAGGCTGCGACGCTAACTTCTAAATAATAATAAAAAAATACAAAAAAAAAAAGTTTTAAATCCAGCGCTTTTATAAATGTACTAAATTTAAATATACTAAATATAAATAGACATCGTTACTAAATAAATATATTCTTATAAATAAATAGACGCGCATATAGTATTGAAATAGGGTCATCCCGCGTATCAAAATTTGATAATTTTGAACAGTGTATGTTATTCCTCATAGATCAATAATCTAAACCAACTTTTTTGTTCGTATATCTGTCCTCTTAATTGCAAACAAGAATTAAAAAAATGTGTTCATTAAAAACGGCTGAGCTTAACCGCCAGATCAATGAAGCCAGCCATACGTCCGTCGTCCACACATAGATAAAGAGAGGTGTATCTATGGAAAGAGAGGAATAATTCCTCGTTAGTCGTAACTCGTGAAGAATATAACATAACCTAAACTAACTGCTGTCTGCTGTCCTGTCAACTGTACATTTACAAATCAGTGTACTATATTCTCTCTTTATCTAAGGATCAGTGAGCGAGATTCAACTGCAGTAGCCAATCAGAGAAGGCTGGCTGTGAATGACGTATTCTGTAGCGGTATAATTCTATGTTTAAAACCTACATTGAAAAATACGCACTTTTGGGAATTTTTTCATGTAGAAAAAGCTTCTGAAAAAATCTTAAAAAAAATTGTTAACTTCCCACTGGAAGTTACTGTAGGTAATGGGTCCGAAAATCGAAATCAAAATGTATAAAAAAATTTTTTGTTTCAAGGTCACTACACTATTTTTACACTATTTTTAGAAAGATGTCTCTCTCTCTCTCTCTCTGTGTGTGTGTGTACGTATGCACGTACGTACGTATGTGTCCATTTCTTTCTAAGACGAAATCTCGAGAATGAGAAATGATATCGATTATGTTAGGGTGCCAATCGATGCGTATTAACGTAAATATGATTTGAAAGAAATTTTTTCAAAATCGGTTTAGCCGTTCTTTTTTCTTAACCAAATAGACTCCAAAAAAGTAGATTTTACACAATATCTCGCGAATAAAAAATTATATCGACTTCGTAAGGGTGTTAATCGAGGCGTGTTAACGTCATTTTGATCCGACATAAATTTTATAAAAATCGATTCAGTCGATTTTTTTTTAATTATTGTTAAAAATAAATTATAATTATTTATTTTAATGATTAAAATGATTACTTTTAAGTATTAAGTAATGGTCGCACTTTAGTCGTAGGTAACGTAGATTTGAACCCTAAAAAATATGGGATGACCCTATTGTTGTAAATAGTAATAAATTGTAAATTGTATCTGTTAGTAATTGTGTTTAATTGTTGTTATAACTGACTTTTATTTTGATAAATAAATATTTTTAACGCCACAATAAACAGTTTTGTTACATTAAATATGGTTTTACATGTAAAATCCCCTTTTACACATAAACACCTATAAAACCTAACCTAAGAATCTGTCGAACCCATTTTGTTTCATATATTCATGACATAAGAAACATTATATGTGTTGTATAAGATTCATTATCCTAATTGTAAGTAACACAAGCCGTTATGTTAATAAATAAATTAGTATTGATTAAGCGTCGTATTATAAACACAAAGCTTTAACTCGAATTTCAAGTTACCTGTAGATGAAATGAAAACTGATCGATGAAATGTGAATACACTGACGAAGGTTTTGTCTTGCGTGGCATAATTACGGTTCTCAAATTATTTAACACTTGTTAAATACATATTAATTAATAATATACTCGTTAATTATCGAATGTTTTGTATATAACTAGAAATCCGATGCAGTAGTTTTATTATATGTCCAAATAGAAATGAGATACATTATTACCAATTGCCAAGTCGTTTAATTAACAAATATTGCATTTATATAATTATGTATAATCATTGTTACCAACTATAGTATTGTTTTTACGGAATATGTACGCGGGAGTGTTTCTAGAATTATAATGTATTTTAAATCGCGCGACATCACTCAAAAACGACGACCGATTTTGATGAAACTTGGTATCCAAATAATTGGTATTTTGATTTAAAGTGTGGCGTACTTTTTACCGGGCTAAGCTCGAGCCGAAATAAAGTTTCTATTATTAACTTCCCATTGGAAGTTATTGTAATGGGTCCGAAAATCGAAATCAAAATGTATAACAAATTTTTATGTTTCAAGGTCACTATACTATTTTTACACTATTTTTAGAAAGATGTCTGTGTGTGTGTGTACGTATGTGTCCATTTCTTTCTAAGACGAAATCTCGAGAATGAAAAATGATATCGACTACGTTAGGGTGCCAATCGACGCGTATTAACGTAAATATGATCTGAAAGAAATTTTTCAAAATCGGTTCAGCCGTTATTTTTTCATAACCAAATAGACTCCAAAAAAGTAGATTTTACATAATATCTCGCGAATAAAAAATTATATCGACTTCGTAAGGGTGTCTATCGAGGCGTGTTAACGTCATTTTGATCCGAAATAAATGTTATAAAAATCGGTTCAGCCGTTTTTTTTTTTTTTTTAATTTTTGTTAAAAATAAATAATAACTATGTTTTAATGATTAAAATGATTACTTTTCTGTGTAATATCTGATTTAATTATTATTATTAAATATTTAACAAACTAGGAAGTTCGTCGTGTGGAACTCAAGGGTCGCACTTTAGTCTTAATAAACGACCCACCTCACGGCTTGTTATTATTTGCACAAAGTACAAGCTTGCCTTTAATCTTGTAAATATTCTAGCAATATATAAAATACCGCGTATTTTTACTTTGGCTTGTTATGAATAGATTTGATTATAAAAAAAACATAAAAGAAAAAATAAAAAGAAAGGGAATTAGTGTTATACTTATCTTAACATAAATAAAGTAAAAGTTGTTTGTATAAAAAATATCTTTACTGATTGATTTGATTTTTTAAAGTTCGATGATTGAAAATGTTAATTACTTACGACAAAGTGTTACTTTCGAATTCACTTCTTAAGTTTATTTTTAAAAAATTACAAAATTAGAATATCTTTCACGGTCAAATTTTGCCTCAAGTAACGGCGAAAGAAAAGATATTGTTTAGATTTTCTATAGGTATACCGGGTGTAGCTTAAAAAGGTAACATAGGAAAAAGACTATACAGTGAATTTTAGGCAGAATCCGAGAATGCTACGAACCCACTTTAAGTAGGTAATCGTTGTGGTATACATTTCAAAAGTCAAAATAAAAATTCAAATATTTGATTTCATACAATAGAAGTAAAAAACAAACAAAATTACAACCTTTCAGTAAACAATTTTTCATAGCAACGGTCTACATATTTACATTAGATTTTATGGCCCATAATCTACTACAAAATTGTAAATGTTCTCAATGTTCTTTTTCCTATGTTACGTTTTCTAAGCCATACACGGTATACCTCACTGTGTCTAAGGATGTTTGAGGTTATGTAACATATTGTAACTAATAAAATTAAAATGTCTCAGTGCTTTAGGCCAGGCGCATACACACAATTGTTTCCACGACTAAACAGTTTAGTCGATTTGTGTACGTGTCGCGATTTCAACTCGACTAAACTCTTTAGTTGTAAGAAGTGCGCATACAATGAATCAGTTGTCCAATAATTTTACTACTAAACTAATGGGTCGCTGAACAACTATTTAGTCGAGCTGTGGACATAAGCTGCCGACGATAGTTGTTCAACAGAAAAGTCAAAAGACGATTGATGCGGATTTTTTTGTTGTACAACTACAGTGTCGATAGTATGCGCAGTCCCTTCTGATCCCATAGCTTTTTGACAAACAACTAAACAGTTGTGCGATAAAAAATTGATTGTATGCGCCGGCCATAACGATGTTTGAGGTTATGTAAATAATAAAATTAATACGTCTGAATGCATTACTCTATAATTAGCATCTGAAAGTTTGAATCTTTATCTTTAACTACTTTTCATTCACCATTTCGCTTGCGTGAACGTTGATTTTGATCTCAAATTTCCTCGCGTTAATTTGTCGGTTTTGATAGGGAACCATATCTTACTCTGACTGTAGTCGGATAAAAAGTACGAGCTTCTATTAGTTAACTCTAGTTGGTAAATGATCCATTAAAAGTAGCGCGCAACTTCGAAATTTAAAATTGGCGCTCAAATTTGTACCATCATATTTTGTTTTAAACGACTTGACCAATAACTATTATCTTAATTATTTTTAGTTAGTATAATAGTGCCGTTAAAAATAGTCACTAAAATAAGTCGATTTCGAAAACGATGAAAGTAATCTGTAATATTTATTCGATTTCTTTTTAAAGTATTAAATTAATGATCTCTAGTTAGTTATCGATCTGTTAAAAACTGACACTTCGGAAATTTAAATTGATATTTAAACTAGCCATTCACAAAATGTTGATGATATCATTTTTTAACGATTCGAATAAAAAGTGTAAAATTTATTAACCGTAGTTAACAATCGATCCGTTAAAAGTAGACACTAAAATAACGCGTCACCAAAAACTAAAACTGTCGTTCATACTTCGCGGTATTCGTTCGCTGATTTCATTTTTCAACGATTCGAATAAAAATTTTAAAATTTATTAACCGTAGTTAGTAATCGATCCGTTAAAAGTAGACACTAAAATAACGCGTCACCAAAAACTTAAAACTGTCGTTCAAAATTTGCGGTATTCGTTCGCTGATTTCATTTTTCAACGATTCGAATAAAAAGTTTAAAACTTATTAACCGTATAGTTAACAATCGATCCGTTAAAAGTAGACACTAAAATAACGCGTCTCTAAAAACTAACTGTCGTTCAAACTTCGCGGTATTCGTTCGCAGATTTCATTTTTCAACGATTCGAATAAAAAGTTTAAAATTTATTAACCGTAGTTAGTAATCGATCCGTTAAAAGTAGACACTAAAATAACGCGCCTCCAAAAACTCTGTCGTTCAAACTTCGCGGTATTCATTCACTGATTTCATTTTTCAACGATTCGAATAAAAAGTTTAAAATTTATTAACCGTAGTTAACAATCGATCCGTTAAAAGTAGACACTAAAATAACGCGCTTCCAAAAACTCTGTTGTTCAAACTTCGCGGTATTTGTTCGCTGATTTCATTTTTCAACGATTCGAATAAAAAGTTTAAAATTTATTAACCGTAGTTAGTAATCGATCCGTTAAAAGTAGACACTAAAATAACGTGCCTCCAAAAACTCTGCCGTTCAAACTTCGCGGTATTCATTCGCTGATTTCATTTTTCAACGATTCGAATAAAAAGTTTAAAATTTATTAACCGTAGTTAACAATCGTTAAAAGTAGACACTAAAATAACGCGTCTCTAAAAACTAACTTCGCGGTATTCGTTCGCTGATTTCATTTTTCAACGATTTGAATAAAAAGTTAAAAATTTATTAACCGTAGTTAGTAATCGATCCGTTAAAAGTTGGCACTTGAACAACGCGACTAGATTTGAAAGTCTCTCGGTGAACGACGACGACGACGTGTAATGTAATTCATACAAATAGATTTTCAACAGACATTATAATGGTGGGGTCTTTTCATTATAAATATTATTGTTTTCGTTCTGAACAACACGCTTTATGTTTGGTTACTTGCCAAACCATTCCAGCAGCATTCATAAATCGAATGCATTGTGTTTTATCTTATTAATAAATGTAATCGTACTACCGGATGTAAATTGTACTTTTTTTAGACGTTTGTCTTTTTCACTTTTAACTGACTGCCCTAATCGACCGAGAGCTAGTGACAATTTTTTGGTGTTATTTATTCAAGGCCTTATTTTAGTGAAGATGTTGAGGGAGGCATATTAAAGTGCCCTGAGTAAGGGATTTTGCTGCATAGCGGTATGGGAGGGATGCGGACCGCCCCCAACATGTAACAAAAAAAATGGTCACAATTATTATTGCTTCAATGCTGAAATTGTTTGTATAGCTTGTCGGTGACCCAATAATGCCATTATAATATTTGCAGATCGATTGGTCAGTATTGAAAGGGTGGCAGAACTCCCTAAACGTGTCATGTACCCGACGAAATTTATATATTATTAATTCAAGGTTTAAATTTTAATATGTTGTTACGGGGACTGTTTTAAGTATATATTTCAATTTGCAGAACAAAATGTCGGTATTAACCCCCTTGCAGAACGATATAATCACCTAGACGAGCAAGTTTCCCTCTAAGAGAGGGCGTTAATACCGACATTTTTTCTGCAAATTGAAATATATACTTAAAACAGTCGCCGTAACAACATATTAAAATTTGAACCTTGAACTAATAATATAAATTTCGTCGGGTACATGACACTTTTAGGGTGATCTGCCACCCCTTTAATACTGACCAATCGATCTGCAAATATTATAATGACATTATTGGGTCACCGACAAGCTAGTTAAACAATTTCAGCCTTGAAGCAATAATAATTGTGACTATTTTTTTTATTACATGGTGGGGGCGGGTCTGCATCCCTCCCATACCGGTATCTAGCAAAATCCCTTACTCAGGACACTTTAATATGCTTCCCTCAACATCTTCACAAAAATAAGGCCTTGAATAAATAACACCAAAAAATTGTCACTAGCTCTCGGTCTATAACTCCTTTACTTTGACACCAATCAACGAGGTTTAAGTCTGGTTGCCGCTAATATTTAAATATGTCATTTGTGGGGTTTTCGGTTTATAATTAATTTAGTGGATGCTACCATAGAGATATAGAGGTCTTTACGTTAGTTGTGCTATCTGAGCTGAGTTTTGCGTAAAATGTCCTATTCTTTTGTTAATCTGTTAGGGGATTAGTCTCAATAATTTTCTGCAAAATCCGCTTTGAATAACGCAGTCACTTGGATAAGTTTTATAACGTTGTAGAAATTATCCAAGTGACTATAGCTATGTTATTTATAGATTAACTTTAACTTGATAAAGACAGGATTATTGCGAATCCCGGGTTTCCAATACTAACATTGCACTGTCGCGCCACGATAAAGCCGGGGTTTATCCCGGTTGTCGCTGACGTCATTTGCGTGACGTCATATAAAACAAGGATTATTATGAACACCGGAACCATCAGGCAGCAGGCTAGCAACAGTGTTTTTTATATTATTATTCATTGCACCAAACGTAAGCACAAGTGTAGTAGAGTTTTAATTGCTGTAGAATGTTGTGTATCCACTAGTATTACCATTCGACAATATACCATGGACTGCTAAGCTTATTCGTACCAGTGTAACCAATATATCAATACATACAGGTTCAATCTTGAAGTTAATTAATTTACATTTTACTTTTTCATTTCACATTTCTTAATTCTAAAAATATGAAGAAAATAAATAGCGAATCAAAGAAGATTTGTTAAAAAATTGCTCATTTCCCTATATTAGCTATGTTCCAACCTACTATAAATGGATCGTTTTGAAACGGTAACGAAACTGTTTTTATCGGTTTTGTGCGCATGCGTCAAACTTGCACAGTCCTGTGACGGTACAAACGTAGACATTGGTTGGAACGCTTTAAGAATCGTTCACAAACGATCACAAGTTCGGTTGGAACGCGTTCTATTTACTGCGCATGAACGTGACGGTAATATTACGGTATTCAGAGTGGTTGGAACAAAGCTATTATATGTACTATGTAGCTTTCACCACTCACCACGTCTATTGCAGTGGTCACCAAACTCAATAAAAATATGGGAGCTACTTTTGAAATTTACATTATTTATTTTGCTTAAAACATTTTTACCATTTCACTTATTGACTAGATTATGCTTAATTGCTACGCAAGCTACCGGTAGCTCGCGATCGACGGTTTGGTGATCACCGGTCTATTGGACTTGTTTGTATTGATATGTTGGTGGGCTTGAGAATAGCCGAGAGTGTAGCGGCGCTGTTGTTTACATGGCGTTGCTATGGTTCTTCTATTACAAGTCCCCAGTTCCCGAGTTCTAGCCCGAGAGCTGGTAAAAGTGTCAATTGGATTTTCAATTTATTATTAAAAAAAAAATAATAATGAATTGAAAATATGAATTGGTGCTAGGCCCAAATAACCTTAGCTGTTGGTGGTCTTTAAAATACAATTACAATTGATATGTTGGTTATATGTGATTTTAATAGTCGCGGTTACGCCTTGCGCTATGAGTATACATGGTCGAAGGTTTTACCTCTTAGCGGACATTTTGTAGTAACTTCGTAAGCATGTCGCAATTTTCAACAAAGAACGAAATATTTTAGTTCCTATTATTTATACAAGTCGAACATTACAAATAAACAAACGTTTGCAGAAACTTTTCTATCGCAATATTGCAATGCATAAACTATAAATAAATATGACGGTTTCCATGGCATTTAATTTTATTTTGCAGGTTATAAAACTGCTGACAAGTGGAAATGTCGTAAAACGAAAAACTATACATCAGGCAGGCCTATAAAACACTAGACATTTTGAAATAAACATATGTATAGTATACCGGGTGTCCAGTTTCACATGTCTTACAAAAACAGTTTGTTTAAATTTCAATGAGATTATTTTACTATCGCTTTTTAAAGCAAACTCCGCTATCTACATGTTTTAACCGATTAAAAAAAAGGTGTTTAATTATAATTTTTTTCTTTCAATTTTAACAGAAAAACAAAAAATATTCTATCTTTTATAAGGCATATCTTTTTAATTATTCAATTTACGATAAAAAGTATATCTAGTAAAGTTGTAGAAAATTCGATGCTAAACAAAAAATCGCTCTACACATTTTCTGTAAGATGCACCATTACGGAGATACAGTGCAAAATCTGTTAGCCCCCCTTTTTCAAAATGGCGCCAAATGGGATGGCCGCTGACCCCGAAAATTCATTTTTAAACTTACACCGCCCCCCCCCCCTTCGCAACGAAAAAAGAAACCTGGTCCTATCCAAAATGCAAGGTTAGTCTAAAACATGTAACATTTCAATGGACTATATAATGTAGATACCAATTAAAACACTCTGTAATTTTACTTCTAAGGTTCGAAAGTGGAAAAGAGAACAGAATAAGAAAAATGAAACATGATAAATACACCGTCGTAAATAATGTTAGCTATCAAGCTTTATACTTTATTTTTCTCGATTTGAAAAATACGAAAACACTTGAAAAGAAAAATAGATCAATAGAGTTTAAAAAAATTACTGCTATTCTAGAGCTGCCAGAATGAAAAAATATATATTCGATGAAACATTTTGATTTCCCGAAAAATTTCCGGACTTTTCTTCTTTTATCTATCTGCAGAGCTATGATGCCACAGAGTGAGGATATATCGACCATGATATCGACAGATACACACCTACGACCTAAGCACATAACGCCCCTTTAATAAATGCTTGTCAATGTATACTTAAGTACGTAAAATATAAAGCATAACGTGGTGGGCGGGTGAATATTGTTATAAAGGTAATGGCCATTTTAACATTACCATTAGTTGATTATGTGTATGTCACTTGTTTATTGACTAGAAACAAAAGACTGTCTAAACTCTAAAGCACTTTCCAAACGGAAGTAACGCTAGCTTCGTGTTCGTTTGTTTGTTAGACACGTTTGTTTTGAATAAAGGACCAATGAAATAATATATTGATATTTATACCTTTACCATGATTAAGTTGGCTTATATTATTGAAAAAAAAATTTTTTTTTTGAAACGGGTTTGTACACTGTTGTATTAGAGATTTTTTTAAACACTTTTTTATACGTATATTTTTTGACATCAATTTGAAATGAAAAGATATGTTTAATACTGAAAAATTTAATATTTTCTTATTTTTAATTATTTTTGGCAAGGATTGATTTTTCTATGTTATATTTTAAAATTATTGTTCACCAATTTTTTAATATGATTTTTTTTTAAATTACGATATATCAAACATTTATCACAATGGTTTACGACAATCACAATATTATTTTAAATTAATTGAAAAGTATGATTTACAATTAAAAAGGTTAAGTTTTATACAATATGGAAAAAATTATTCAACATTTTAAAATTCAGATTTCGCGTCGTTACAAAATTCAACAAAAAAATTCTCATTATTATGCAAATTATTTAAAACACGATTTTAAAATAAAACGTATTAAATCACTATTTGATTTAATGGTAATAATTGACTTGAAACATTTATAAAATCTATTTAACAATTTATTAGATATTTATAACAACACATTTGCGTAAAGCAAAAATATAGATTTTTTAAGTGATGCTTTAAAATTCACACACTTTTTAATTTTAGATTAAACATTTAATAACGCATTATACTGGATAATTTCCAAAAAATCAAACAAATTTTTCATTTTTTAAACATGCTGTCTATTTGTTTATATAATGGTTTATTTAATTTACATAATTCAGTTATTTTATCTTAGTGTCTTTCATCGTGTTTGCAATACTTGTTACTTCCCATTACAATATGATACTAGAGTTAAGCTCGATATATATGCACCTACACATCTATGTACAAGCTTCGGCAAGCTCCGTAACCGTTCGTATATTGAGCTATTAAGCTCACAATGTTTATATTATAATGGTTTTGGAGCGAAATATCATTCATAACACCACGTATTCAATAAAGTATCGTCACTGAAATCGATTTGGTATTTGGTTTTGATCAAAGGGTAGATTGTATTATGCATTCAAGAGTTGTATAATACTCTAAGTTTTATCACTGATCTCTAATAGAGATAGATATTTATTTAGCCAGTTGAAATACAAGCGACTAGGCCCTGCAGTCAGGGTCCATTCTGATTGGTCGAATACTCCATTTTGATGTTTTTTAACACAAGCACATTATTGTCATGTCGTCGGGAGTCGGCTTTATACGTATATTTGACGCTGTTAATGAACATATAACTTTTACAATATTCTAGGTTGGCTATAAGATGCTATAAATTGTACCATATTGAAGTGAAAACTTCCTTAGGCGCGTTAGGCACTCTTTGGCTGGGTACTAAAAAAATGTGAAGCGTTCGCAACTACTTCCGTAAGAATTCGCAACTACTTCCGTAAAAATTCGTAGCCCGAGCGTAAGAATTCGCAACATACTTATATCATAAAAACGGCTGTATATACACTGCCACCCATAGCGTAGTTGGTTTAGTCTTTGCGTTCTATGCATAGGAACCTGGGTTCGAGACCTGATAGCAGCGTAAAATTTTTTGGCGTTTTTTTTTCTAAATTCTACATGATGTTTATTTATATAGTTTTTAGTGTATTTGCCATAATATGGCACATACACTATTGGCGTCGGTCGGATGGCGGGACCTAAGGGTCGGACCAAAATTTCTCGACGTTTCATAGCCTCCTGAACACTTTGGCACCATTTTTGAAAATGTTTATATATATGTATATGTATATGTGAATATATATATATATATATATATATATATATATATATATATATATATATATACAGTGTGTCCACAGACTCATCCTCAACATGGGGATCTCCGTTGTTATGGGAGATAGAGATTTGGTTAAATGAGACAAAATGTGCAGAATCTCCAGTACTACTACCCTGCGTAGTCAAACTTTCCATATTTTGCTTGGTTCGCGACCGACAGTTGAAAAACGAGATTTACCCATTTTCGTTTTTTGTTTATAACTCGCTTATTAAGTAAGTTAGAAAAAAAATATTTTCACTTTCTTAAGGCCATTTTTTATGAAGATTTCAAATCTCTTTTCATATTTTTATTTACTTTTACAGTTTTAGAGATACTTGTATTAACTTTGTTTTTTTAAATACACGTCAAAGATGGCCATGACACTATTCAAAAGAGATTTTTTTTCTCTTTAATTTGATATCAGGATTGATGGATTTATTTTCAAAAATAACAGAGTTATACGTAAAACACTGATTTTTAATAGTAGTCTATGCTAAATTAATTGATAAAACAATAGAAGGCTTAGCAAACAGTTGAAATTCGCGTTAGCTTAGTAAACGGCTGTTTTGTTTTAGCTGTCAAAGTGTAGTTTGTTGCTAATTTGTCAGTTTACTAAGTGATTTATTAAATTTACTTTTGTTATCATGGAACCATTTTGTAACAATGAAAAATAAGAGATTTTCAACAATTGATCGTAAAACAGTAGTTTTGTCTTGTTCACTTATTCGCGTTGACTTAGTAAACGGCTTTTTAAATGATCCATAGTTTATTAAATTTACTCGTAAGTTTCTGTAAATAGACGAATGAGGTTGTCTTCGTTCTGGATACTGATCGAAGTACATTTCTGCAGCTCTGGTCGAATTTTTGTGACAATGTAACAAGATAACATATCAAATTTTTCATTGTTACAAAATGTTTCCATGATAACAAAAGTAAATTTAATAAATCACTTAGTAAACTGACAAATTAGCAACAAACTACACTTTGACAGCTAAAACAAAACAGCCGTTTACTAAGCCAACGCGAATTTCAACTGTTTGCTAAGCCTTCTGTTGTTTTATCAATTAATTTAGCATAGCCTACTATTAAAAATCAGTGTTTTACGTATAACTCTGTTATTTTTGAAAATAAATCCATCAACCCTCATATCAAATTAAAGAGAAAAAAAATCTCTTTCGAATGGTGTCATGGCCATCTTTGACGTGTATTTAAAAAAACAAAGTTAATACAAGTATCTCTTAAACTATAAAAGTAAATAAAAATATGAAAAGAGATTTGAAATCTTCATAAAAAATAGCCTTAAGAAAGTGAAAATATTTTTTTTCTAACTTACTTAATAAGCGAGTTATAAACAAAAAACTAAAATGGGTAAATCTCGTTTTTCAACTGTCGGTCGCGAACCAAGCAAAATACAGAAAGTTTGACTACGCAGGGTAGTAGTACTGGAGATTCTGCACATTTTGTCTCATTTGACCAAATCTCTATCTCCCATAACAACGGAGATCCCCATGTTGAGGATGAGTCTGTGGACACACTGTATATACACGATAACTTTCGACAGACTTAATCGATTGAAACGAAATTTGGTACACAGATTGGAACCCATCACCGCAAGAAGCCTATTTAAAATGGGCCCGATCGGACCATTTTCAGGGTTGTATTTAGGGGTTCCAAAAAGTTTTTGGGCCCAAAAATACCGAAAAATTTGTCAGAATCGTTTCAAAATTGAAATTTAACTCTTTAGTAAAGATTAAAATGTGCTGCTAAAATTTTAATAAAATCGGCCCGACAGGACCGGACTTTCAAATTTTATGAAAACACTAGTTTGTTGATACGGATTTACTTATGGAAGGGTGTATTTAATTTGGTGTAGATGTTGTACTGATAAAATCCATGTCTAATATTGAAATTTAGAAAAATTTAATTATATTAAGGGATGTATTAAGGGGTTAAATTTTTTATTTTTTCAAAAAACAAACTTAAGTTCACTGTTCACATAATAATGCCACAATGCCTGTATTAGCAAATACAATATATTGTCGGCAGGGTTTGGCACTGCGACCCGAGTTTTTTAATTTTTGTTGTATTCTTTCTTTGACAATAATTATAATTTTTTTGAAACCAAGGTGGAATTAATTAAAAATACAATTTTAGTATTTTAGTAATAAATTATTTTTAGTTCATAAATGCGCTATAATAGATGACACCAAAAATTAGAAAATCTGAAATTTTCACTTCTGTCGTGTGGTCATAAGCACACACCCATTTTTTTCCCTATTATGTCAATTATTAATATAAAAACGGTCGATCAGAGGTAGGTGGCCAGAACCCGGCAACTTTTACCTACCTAATGTATTAAATTTTATATTAGTATTTAAATAGTTTAAGTGCTACTGGAGTATTATAGGTACTCAACTGTTGTAATAATATGTTCTATTTTTAAACACTTACATATAAAACGAGAAAATATCGATTTAATTGAAATATTTTTCTAAAAAATTGTTAAATTGTGTTTTAAAGACCACCAACAGCTAAGGTTATTTGGGCCTAGCACCAATTCATATTTTCAATTCATTATTTTTTTTTAATAATAAATTGAAAATCCAATTGCCACTTTTATCAGCTCCCGGGCTAGAACCCGGGAACTGGGGACTTGTAATAGAGAAACCATAGCAACGCCATGTAAACAACAGCATTGCTACACGCTATATTAGCTATTAGCTATATTAGCTAGGTACATCACCACAAGTAAAAAATATGAAAAGAGATTTCACAGGTATACACATGACATATTTGATAATTCAAGAAGAAAATTGTAGATTATAGACGCTCAACAATGGGGCATAAGGAAATGGGGTTCAACCATTTGGGAAACGGAATCCTAAAAAGGGTAAAAAAATAATCGTAATTAAGGAATTAAAAAAATTTGGTGGATTTTCCGGGAAATGAAAAATGTTTGCAAGAGGCATATTCCCGGGTATCCAGACATACTTAATTCTTAATACAAAAACTGGGTCTGTGTTTATGACCACACGACAGAAGTGAAAACTTAAGATTTTTCAATTTTTGCTGTCATCTATTAGTATAGCGCATTTATGAACTAAAAATAATTTATTACTAAAATACTAAAAATTATTGTATTTTTAATTAATTCCACCTTGGTTTCAAAAAAATTATAATTATTGTCAAAGAAAGAATATAATAATATAACAAAAATAAAAAAATATATAAATAAATATCATGTAGAATTTAGAAAAAAAACGCCAAAAATTCTACGCTGCCATCAGGTCTCAAACCCAGGTTCTTTTGCATAGAATGCAAAGACGTAACCAACTGCGCTATGAATGGAAGTGCCTAGACGGCCGTTTTTATGATATAAGTATGTTGTGAATTCTTAAGGTCAAGTTGCGAATGGTCAGCTTGCGAATTCTTACGGTTTTTTGCGAACGGTTCACGTTATTTTAGTACCCAGGCAAAAAGTGCCTAACACGCCTAAGGAAGTTTTCACTTCAAAAATATAAGAATCTATTTTGTAGTCGGTTTTACGGCTAATATAAACGTAGTGACACAGCATCACAGACTTTAATCATCTATGGAGAGGGTGGTTCTATGGATAAACTAGAGCTGAGTTGAGCAGAACTGAGAACAGGTACTGTGGCGCAGAATACCATTTCGCGAACAATGCTCTCTCAACGAACGGGGAGCCGAGCGTATTCCGAACGTTCAAAACCCGACTTCGGAGAGCCCGGCGTTTCTCAATCGCTGCGTGTGCGACGTTTCTGAAGTAATTTAAACACTTTCCCTGCCCGGCTAAAACAATCTACTGTCGGCCAACATAATTTGACGTGAATAACATCTGATGTCTCATACTATATAAATATTTGTTGTTACGGAAACAGGGGAAGTAGTTAACACAACGACGAAATTCCATAGCATCCGTATATATAGTTACCGGCATCGAAAAATCCACACCAAGCGACCGCCCGTTTACTAAACCGCGTGTATTCTGAAAACGATTCGTTATTTTCAAAAATCGTTTCTACAATTTATTAAAGCACTAATTTAACTATTAAAATATGTGAAAATAAACATATCTGAATATATACGTACTAATGTGAAAAATAAAAAAGTGTAATTTTTCGACTTTCAAACATTTTTAAACAATATTGACTCTTAGTTCCACACACTAAAAAACGTAAATATCATACAAGACCTTAATAATATAATGCATTTTACGTAATTAATGACATTTTTCAAGAAAATTATTTCATTTTAACAATATTCTCCATAATTAAATATAATGCACCGAAGCAACGATAGTCGATTAGTTCCTATTTTTGTCACCATGAACCCGATTTGTCAGCTCCGTACACATTAATCTATAAAACAAACGCTAAGTAACACAGAATACGCTGACGCGGTCTGGGTTTACCGGTATAGACTACGAGCAGAAAGGCGGAGCTTACTGGAATTTTACTGCCAGCGATCGCAGTGGCAAATCAGTAACTAATTAATGTAAGATGAGTCAACAATCTAGGCTATGTTGCTATGGAACATTTATTTTTTATTAAATTAAAGTTTACGCCATCCTTATCTGTCAAAATATAACCAAAACATAATGTCATTTTGTTAAGTATTACGAATTTAACAATGAACGATTAGACGCTAATGACCTCTATTGTCGAGCGTCTATAATCTACAATTCATTCATACATTCAACAATGAACGCGAAGAAAACTTGTACTTGTGGCTTAAGAAATTAAAACTCACGGACAATTGGGATCCGTCAAATGGGTGGAGCTTGAAAAACATGGCGCAAAGGGGGTGAATTTTATATACGGGGTATACTTTTGCGTGTAATTTTGTGATTTTCAAAGTAATAAGAAATAATAAATATAAGTGCAATTTGCGATTGGGCCGGTACGAATCCTAAACAAAGGAATTTCGTTGAAGGAGAACGGATTCTCAAATCCGGACATATTATCAAATGTGTGAAAAAACAAGATAACTGAGCTGTCAAAAGTAGTAATCTTTACGGCATATTGCTTAAAAACATCAAAATTAAAAGCAAATCTCCACGAAATTAATCATCCGTTCAATGCTTCTTTAAGGCAGGGTTAGCTGATTAATGTAAACACATAACTGCAACATAATATGTTATATTGAAATAAGTAGGTAAGTTACTAACATCAAAATATTTGTATACAAAGTTAGTCCTATAAATTTGTCAATCATCAAATGATTTTATTATTGTAGTACAGTATGATAATAAGTACATCTTATTATTAATATAAAATGTTTTTTTTATTCATAAATACAGTTTTTCCACATTTCATTAGAAAATAATTCGCTGTAAAGTAAGTTTTACAAGGCAATAACTGATAGTGTTTAATACCATGATATTAGAAAACGTCGCAAATTCCATTTTCGATAAACTTTTTTGTTTATTTTACTTGTTTTATTCTTGTAATAACCAATTTTACGATAAATTTGCACTGTTAGCATGTAAAATTTTCCCCCGTTTTGATACAATTTTCTGCCACCAGATGTCATATGCTCATTTGACGGATCCCAATAGCAATTCCAATAATACAATTTATTGGAAAATTGTTTAAACTGAAAATAACTAATAATTACGCGTATAAACAATACAAAGTAGGTACCTACTTACTAAAAAATTCCGAAATCTGCCACGCTGGCGCCTATTGTCATGCTGCTCGTATAGTCTATAAAGTATAAAGATGCGCCAGTTCGCGTTCAGGGCAGTGAAAGTGTTAAGTGGGGACAGAGAAAACATGCAAAGGAGGATCTAACTCTTATTTGAAGAGGGGAGGGGCATATATGGATGCATCATCGTCTGAATTTCATGTCTGTGCAAACTGCAGTCTATTTTATTTTTGAATTTGCAATTATGTAAAATATAGTCGCCCCGTGTACTGTTTCTTAAAAAGAAAAAAAATAAATTATTGAGCGTCGATGGCTCCTAAAGTTTTCTTTTGTTTATTGAAATTAATTCGCCTTCCTAAGTACCTACTACAAAAAAACGTAATTTTTAACAAAATTTTGTTTCTCTCAGATATTTTTTCATATCAATAATGCTTGTAGAAAATGACACACTGATTCTAACGAGCACAAAAAAACGTCTGTATCTCATTCAGTTTGGAAGTTATATGGATATTTAAAGTTCACTCAAATTAAAAAAATTCGACTGATGACCAGTCCTATACTTCCCACCTAGTAAATATTTGCAAAAAATAAACACTCTTTTTTTATTCTTTGAAAAAAAGCATGGTCCTCTTTTTTGTTTGGTGATCTACTGATGGCTAGTAATATAGCAAAAATCATGGTTACCTTGATTTATACGTACAATTTTCTTTTTTTAGTAAAATATTTTTTTCTCGAAAACTATACATTTTAGAGAAAAAAATATTTACATTTTTTTCATATATTATAACATCTAGAATTAATTTATATTTTTTTTAACCTATGTTAATACCTGACATTGAGAACGTTTTTTTTAATATCTCAGGATCCACTGAATCGATTTGACTCAAAATCTAATCAGATCTAAGTTAAAGGCTGATAAACACAATAGAACAATCGGAATGGCCGTATGTTGTTCCGTTTTTATGATATCGAAGGCGAAAAATTGACCACACACACATACACACACAACACACACACACACATACAGACATCAGTCAGAAAATGATTTTAAACGATCGCTAGGGTCTCAAAACGTGAAGATCCGTTAAAATCTCGAAATATTTTTTTCGGACTAAATCCATTACTTCCCTACCATAGTAGAGGTGGGAAGTAAAAATAAGTATAGACATTTTCTTATGTTTATTAGAATTGACGTGTCTTAGTACGGTGAAATTGAAAAAAAAAATGAAAAAGTTAAAATTGAAACTCAGCATGGTACATTTAGGTTTGACAATTTCTCGAAAACACACTGTATGTATGTATTGAAATAACACATATGTTTAAACAGCTTTTCCATTTCATTTTTCAATTTATTTTATTATGTCAAAATTGTCAACGGCTGACATTTGATAAACAGCTATTTAAAATGATATTTTGCAGAATTGTACTACAGTTTTTTTAGAGTGATGACAAATTATAATATTTTGGACAATTAGCAAAATTAGAAATTCTCCCAAACGACCAATCACAACTCAAGAAACAAAGGAATACGTGCTGATGACGCACATCTGTCACTATCTATCTTGAAAATGAATAGACTAGTTTAGGTTATCGTTGTGGTATACGAGTACAGTGTGGAGAAACTGTTAGCGTAGCCTACCTTTGGATCACACTGTCGTGGGTTCGAATCCCACCTCCGCTCATGGACGTTTTGTGATGTCAATTAGTTTTAAGGAAGTTGTTATTTAATGTAACAAAGACGCTAATGGCCTAAGTTGTCGACGCGTCTATAATCTACAATAAATAAAAAATAAAGTTGTGGTATACATTTCAAAAGTTACAATAAAAATTCAAATATTTGATTTTATACCATGGAAGTAAAAAACAAACAAAATGACCACCTTTCAATAAACAGTTTTCCATAGCAACGGTCTACATATTTACATTAGATCTTATGGCCCATAGCCTACTACAAAATTGTAAATGTTCTTAATGTTTATATTAGAAATCGTGTCCATCGTGATTATAATAAAATTAAGAAAAATCGCAGGATAGTGGACAAAATATTTGATTTATTAAATTAAATGTACGACGTTTCGTCTATATATTTAGACTTTTTCAAGTACATAAAAATAACAATATTTATGAAAATTAGTTGCTATGGTTAGTAATTAATATTAATTTTCATAAATATTGTTATTTTTATGTACTTGAAAAAGTCTAAATATATAGACGAAACGTCGTACATTTAATTTAATAAATCAAATATTTTGTCCACTATCCTGCGATTTTTCTTAATTTTATTGTTCTTAATGTTATTGTCCCAATGCTATCTTTTCTAAGCCACACACGGTATAAAAAAAAGGGTGTGGGTCTCGGGACCCCCGACAGATGTGAAACATCAAAGAAAACGTTATTGAACTCGGTGGTATTCTCTATGTAGTAGTATATATTTTTTCAAAAGCAGCAACTAACTGTTATGGTGACGTAATCCTATATACTGTACTGTAACACACGCGGTTGCCCGAGCGCGCGGAAGCCGAGAGAGAGAGAGAGAGAGAGTGCCGCAGTGGTGGGGAGAACAGCAGCGAAGGAGCAACATTTCGTTACATATTTCCCCTCACGCGGCTATTCACAGCCCGACATAAGATGTTTCACATCAATAAAATTTAGGCGACATAAAAGTAGTTAACTTTGACATTTGGAGCTTTCGTTAGCCATAAGTTCTCAGAAGAGTCAAGGCTTCGAAAATGTCAAAGAATGGAGTTTGATTGAAAGCGTTCGCCGGTTACGACAAACGGTACAATAGTCGCTTTCCTTCAGACATGTTTACAAGCGGAGAAGTAACTAGCTATTGCGCATGACGTAACATCTAAAATCGTCCTTCCTTAACCGTAGATACAAGGTTTATTATAAACTTAGACACTAGAAGGATGGGGACGTTCAGTTACTGGAGGAATTTCGCGAATGAAAAATGTTGACATATCTGGACATTTTGATTTAATTTTTATTGTAGATTATAGACGCTTCGACAACTTAGGTCATTAGCGTCTTAAATTACATTAAATAACAACTAACTTAAAACTAAATAACATTACAAAATATCGAGCGCAGGTGTGATTCGAACCCACGACATAGTCTATAGAGGCTGGTGCCAAGTACGCTATCTACTAGGCTACACTGCCCTCTGGACGTTTTGAGGTCTCAAGAGTCCGAATCTACTATTTTTAGAGTGTGTGTGTGTGTGCGTACGTACGTTTGTTCGTTCGTACGGTTGGTGAACTTTTTTTCGGCTCGCAAATCTCAAGAACAAATAATGATATCGACTCCGGACCAGTTTTAATCGACACTTAATTACGTAATGAACACTTGATTAGGTTTGCAGGAAATTTCAAACAGCGGTTTTTTTTTAATCTCTAAGGGCACCCAAGGGATGTTAGCAGTGTGGTTTTATCCACACACCAAGCCTCTTTTTTTAATCCGATTTTAGCAAAATACCTGTACTTTGATATGGTGTGATGTTTCATAAAAATCGATTCAGCCGTTTTCTTGCGATAGACAGACCGACAGGTAGACAGATAAAAGTTCTGGAAACACGTGGTTCTGTCGAGGTACCTATATAACACAAAATACCCAAAGAAACTCACGTTTTAAAAAAAAATTATACTAAAGCTTTTCCAGGATTTTTTTTCAATTTTTCGCCTTAAGGATCTGTAGTGTTGATTCTTGATCCTTCATTTACCTGAGCCTTTTGGCTTTAAAAATAGTCTCGGGAGAGCCATAACCGTTTTGACGTGAAAAGTTATAACTAAGTTTTTCCAGGAATTTTTTTTCAATTTTTCGCCTTAAGGATCTGTAGTGTTGATTCTTGACCCTTCATTTGGCGTTTACCCGAACCCTTTGGCTTTGGAAATAGTGTCGGGAGAGCCATAACCGTTTTGACGTTAATAACGTCTATAATGTCTCATACTAGGGTGCAGGCATTTTAGAAATATTCGAAAGTGGTTGAAAATATGTGAAACAAAACACAGTATGTATAACTATGTTAAGGTCTCAAACATAGTATGAATAACTATGTTAAGGTCTCAAACACAGTAAGCCAGGTGGCCGACACGTATACAAATGCCAAGCTCAGGTTCTTGTGTTTTAAAGACCACCAACAGCTAAGGTTATTTGGGCCTATCACCAATTCATATTTTCAAATCAATATATTTTTTTTAATAATAAATTGAAAATCCAATTCACACTTTTACCAGCTCTCGGGCTAGAACCCGGGAGCTGGGGACTTGCAATAGAGGAACCATAACAACGCCATGTAAACAACAGCATATTGCTACACTCTTGGCCATTCTCAAGCCCAACACCAGGTTCTAATCCCGAAGGCTTTTAATATGCAGGGGGTATTTGTAGGTATCCAATGCTCTTAACGTATAATATCTGGATGACCGAACGTTAAAATAAAATAGTACTTAAAGTTCCCATTTCATCAAAATCGTTAGTCATTTTTAAGAAAAAAAATTACATACCTATAAGTAGATAATATTATTATACGTCAGTATACGTCATACTACATAACGTCTGTACCTACATATTTTCAAATAATTACTGATTATTAGTGTATTTGCCATATGGCACATACACTATTGGCGTCGGTCGGTCGGCGGGACCTAGGGGTCGGACCAAAATTTCTCGACGTTTCATAGCCTCCTGAACATTTTGGCACCATTTTTGGAAATGTCTATTTATATATGTATATATATATTTATATATATATATATTTATATATTTATATACAGGGTGAGTTCGACCACCCGTATCAGACGTTTTTTTCGAAAACGGTTAGTCGTAGAGAGTTGTGTCAAAAATTTGTATTATAAAAGCCCTAATAAAGAATCGAATGGTGATAATTTTTTTTTCCGGGAAGGTCGGCTTCCCTATTAGTTTGCTCCAGAATGTCCAGAACTCCGGAATTATAAATGTAACGATAGGTCGAAAGTGGTATTGTTGAAAAGATCTTTAAAAAATAAGCAAGTTTGGTACGGATTTTTTTTTTATTACTGCCACCCCTGTTAAGTAATATTTGTTTGAAATTACTAAAATAAAATGTCATAATAACGAACTTTTTAAAAGTCCGCATTTAAAATCTAGTTACCTATCTATTGATCATTAAACAGTAAAGAAGTACACTCACAGTATAACCAGAAGAGCTCAGTGGTATGTATTAAAGAGTAAATGGAAGACAGTTTGAACACTTGTGACAATGTCTAAGGTTGCTAGATTTTTAATGCCGACTTCGATCGTTATTATGAAATTTTGATTTAATAATTTCAAACGATTGTTACTTAACAGGGGTAGCAGTAATTAAATAATTTTTCCTACAAAACTTGCCTATTTTTTAAAGAGCTTTTCAACAGCACCACTTTCAACCTATCGTGCTTTCTAAAATTCCGGAGTTTTGAACATATAATAATTTATATTTATACTTATAGAAATTTACAGGGGTGGCAGTAATAAAAAAAATGTTCCTACAAAACTTGCTTATTTTTTAAAGATCTTTTCAACAATACCACTTTCGACCTATCGTTACATTTATAATTCCGGAGTTCTGGACATTCTGGAGCAAACTAATAGGGAAGCCGACCTTCCCGGAAAAAAAAATTATCACCATTCGATTCTTTATTAGGGCTTTGATAATACAAATTTTTGACACAACTGTCTACGACTAACCGTTTTCGAAAAAAACGACTGATACGGGTGGTGGAACTCACCCTGTATATATGTGTACGGGCTATAACTTTCGAAAGAGTTAATTGATTTTGACGAAATTGGGTAGACACATTGCAATCCATAACCGCACGAAGCCTATTTAAAATGGGCCCAATCGGACCATTTTAAGGGTGGTTTTTAGGGGTTGAAAAATGTTTTTGGGCCCAAAAATACCGAAAAAATTCTCAGAATTGTTTCAAAATTGAAATTTAACCCTTTAGTGAAGATTAAAATGTGCTGCTAAAATTTTAATAAAATCGCCCCGACAGGTCCGGACTTACAAATTTTATGAAAACACTAGTTTGCGGATAGTGATTTACTTACTGAAGGGTGTATTTAATTTGGTACAGAGGTTGCATTGATAATAATATTGAAATTAAGAAAAAAAATATTATTTTAAGGGATGTATTAAGGGGTTAAATTTTTTATTTTGTTCAAAAACCAACTTATGTTCACATAATAACAGCACAATGCCTGTATTAGCAAATACACTATATTGTCGGCAGGGTTTTGGCACTGCGACCCGAGTTTTTTTAATTAGTTAAAGATTGACTGTTAGAGTAATTTGACATAAATAATGAAAATAGTTTGTTTTTTCCAAAGCCTACTCACCATACGACACTGTTTTATAACGTTAAAAAACTGTTTTTTAAAATGATAAAATCGATAAGAAAACGAATTTTTCCAGAGATGAGACCTAGCTAGATCGATTTTTTGCCCCCCAAAAACCCCTTTTCAGTAAATTTCATGGAAATCGTTAGGGCCGTTTTCGAGAAAATATTTATATAAGTACATAGGTACATAGATACATACATAGGTACATATATACAAGATTTGCTCGTTTAATAATATAGGGATTAGTTTTGATATCTAGCCCCTTCAGACAGTTCAGAAACGTGACGCCTATGTCTTGACGTCTAGCCTTAAAGTAAAATAAGCTCAAAAGAAAACATCTCACTTGTCAATTGATATATTGGCTCAGGTTTTACACAAAAGGAAAGAGCCTATAACCGTACTCAATGTTAGTGGATGACGTAACAAAGCCTCTTTTATTATGACTCACATTACGGCTTGCCTGTTTACAAGCCGCTTCGCCAGCAGGTATTTCTTTGTTTGCATTGGGAATAATGAGAATAACATGCGCTATTTCGCACGCCATGTTCAGATTGTCTTCGAAATAACTGACTGAATATGTGCCGTCAAAATAAAATAAAATGATTACTAAACTTAAAAAAAAATGAGTGTGTGCTTATGACCACACGACAGAATTCATATTTTCTAATTTTAAAATATATATATATTTTTTAACCACACAGTTTAATCATAAATATATTAAAATCGGCCTATACCTACAATTAAATGTAATGAATAAAAAAATATATAAATAAATATCAGGTAAAAATTATATTTTTAATTTATTCCACCTTGGTTTAAAAAAAAAATATAATTATTGTCAAAGAAAGAATATAATAAAAATAAAATTAGAAAAAAAAACGCCAAAAATTCTACGGTGCCATCAGGTTTCGAACCGAGGTTCCTATGCATACAACGCAAAGACGTTGCCAACTACGCTATCGGTGCAACTGTACTGCGTACCGTTTTTATCATATAAATATTATGTCAGCCGTGTCATATTCAGACTGCGAACGTGCGAATGCGAACGGTTAACTTTATTTCACTACCCAGGAAAAGAGTGCCTAACGTGCCTAAGGAAGTGTTCACTTCAAAAACTACTGAACCGATTTAAATAAAAAAATATATAAGACCATTCCGTAAACATTCTGAATCCAACGGCGTCGAAATTATTCAAATCAGGCAACCTCTCGAGAAGTTATGGCTGAACAAAATTAAAAAAATAAGTATATATAATATACAACCTTAGTACCTACCTATACAAATAATAATAAAATACCTATAAATATAGGTACCTACATGTCGAATTAATAACCTCTGTTTTTGAAGTAGGTTAAAAAATTTCAAGGCCATCAGCAACCAGGTTTATTTAAGCCTAGTACCAATTCATATTTTATAGATATTGTACATTATAGACGCTCGACAACAGAGGTCATACGTCATATACAGATTGTCTTCGAAATAACTGACATCAAAATCAAATTGAGAGAATTTTTTTAAAAGGTCACCAACGGCCAAGTTTATTTGAGCCTAGTACTAATTCGTATATTATAGATATTGTAAACTATAGTGCGATTCTTGATCCTTCATTCGGCGTTTACCCGAGCCCTTTATCTTTAAAAGTAGCGTCGGGAGAGCGGGAACCGTTTTATAGGTGAGGGGAAAGGATTTGAGATAAAGAGTGCAGGGGGTAACTTCCGCTATCGAATACTCTTAATATTGTAGCAAACCCCAAGATGTTACGCCGCTGACTACAATAAAAGCGTCGAGAATAGGTCACAGTGGCGAGGCGTGGAATGGTATCGAAGATACGAGTACCTGCTAGACGTCTGGAAAGTACTAGAACGCGCTGTGTTTAAGCCACGTAGCTCTATATAAGCAGGGAGCCGACGGGAATTAAGTCAGTCAGTCGTAAATCAGTGTAGAGTTGAATTTCGAACGTAAAGACAGTATATAAATAGTTATTATTCAGTGTTATTGAGGTGCTTCACTTTGTTTAAGAATTACTGCTCGTTCTTATTATCGTGTTGATTGTTAGAATCGACATATAGTTGTTGCGTTTATTGTTGTTACATTTTTAATTATATTAAATAAATAAATATTCCGCCCACGAAGAAAACAGTTTTGTTACAATATAAAAAATCTCGCACGTACTGGCGATAGTTGTATTCGTTAGTATAATAAGAAAAAAAACTGAATATTTACTGTTATGCACTGTGACGTAATTGGAACCGTTCCAGGAGGAAACTCTGGAGTTACGATTTTTATTATTGATTTTAGAACTGATGTTTTAATTCTATAAATTGCAAACTCATCGCAATTACATTCCCGGAAATTCCCGGGAGAGTACGGTAAAGTTGTTAAGTATATCGATATATCATTTATTTTTATGTCAGAGTTGATATGATTATAACAACCACGTGGGACATGACATAATTACGTAGGTACTATTGTAAACTAATTTTAATTGGAAAACTATAACATATATTCACGTAAAATTTAACTAGTTAATTTTATCTTTACAATTTACAGTAATTAAGTATATTTCTAGAGTTTAAAATACATTTGAAGCTGCTTTACGTAATTTGTTAGTGAAAGTCACTTCGTATTTAAGCTACTTTAACCAATTTGTCAGAGAAAGTATTTTTTTATCTCTTGTTGAATAAACGAATTTAAAATGAAAATCTGCATTTGCCTTCGATTTTACTACAATAAGAATGTCGAATAAAATAAAAGCGAAATGTTCCGAGAGTGACATCTTCTACATAAAATAGAACTTTTATCTTTTTTATTTTGTCGCCGATTTTTCGGGTATTTTTATGATGCCTAGATGTGTTCTCAGAATTTTTGTCTGTTTATATTTTGTTTATACAACGACATTAGACCGTTCTTGTATGTATCAAACTGTAATTATATGATCACAATCTAAGTACATTGTCAAATCAAATTTTTTGACAATGCTTTCTGCAACAAGCCACAAAAAGAAGAAAATAATTAAATTTTGAGGTCTGCGCCATTTTAATAAAATATGAAGTCGGTTAAAAAGTAGTATTAATTAAATTGGCACTTTTTAACCGACTTCATATTAAAAAAAACGTCCTTCAAAAAGCCACAAAAAAGAGGAAAATAATAAAACTTTGAGGTTTGTGGCATTTTAATAAAATATGAAGTCGGTTAAAAAGTAGATATTAATTAAATTGGCACTTTTTAATCGACTTCATATTTTATTAAAATGGCTCAGACCTCAAAGTTTTATTATTTTCTTCTTTTTTGTGGCTTTTTGAAGGAGTTTTTTTTTTGTTAAAAAGCTTTTTATTTTTTAGTTTTTAGTTAAAGGAATCACACGCCGTTACTCACTTTTATTAAATCGATTTCTTACGCTGTGTGTTGTTTAAAAAAGTGACATTTACCTTAAAGGAATCACACGCCGCTACACACTTTTATTAAAATCAGCCAACTACTGAACCGATTTAAGTAAAATTTATATGGGACCAGCTTCGAGGTATACCCTATCCAATAAAAAAAGAATTTTCCAAATCGGTTTATAAATGACGGAGTTCTGAGGTAACAAACATAAAAAAAATACAATCGAATTGAGAACCACCTCCTTTTTTTGAAGTCGGGTAAAAATAGTGGAAGATTCGAGTCCCGACAGTGACATCTAGGTTAAAAAATGAATTTTTCTAGTATTGCATTGTAACGTTACGTCATCCAATGGGTATTCCCAACAGTAATGCTAGCGTAAAAATGATTTATTTGCGTATTAAGATTAGTTGACGCTTAAGTTATTAATTAAGGAAGTGCCTGGAACTATTTGGCGTTGAAATATGTTATTTCTAGCCCCCAGCAATCCATTGTTTACAATCGGAACTTCTTGGAACTAACTGTAATAATAATTATAATCAACCGTTACCAGCAGAATTACACTAGTTAACAGAAACTATGGCAGGATTTCTATTAACAAAGGCCGGGTGTCGGTCAGCATCCCAAAAAGACCGGTTTTTTACAATTCTCCACAGATACGTCATCGAATTTGGAAAAGCTGCTCGGAGAAATAATGAATTCGCCCTAGAAATCACAACACACTCTGTCATCTATTTATTGATTATTTATTCATTTCTATATTATTACACTACAAGATGGTAGTTTGGTCGCAAAATTTCGGTCTATTTACCGGGAATCACCGACGTCTGAGTTGATACCATGGTGAATGGCGCGGTGTTACGTTTAAATTTCAAACAAGTAGATATAATATTTATCTGACCGATGTAGCCGTAGTGTTTACCTATTTGTATTTTTTGAGAAAAGTTTTACTCTCTTATTTTTAAATTTTCATTTAGCATTTATAAAAAAAAAAGTCAAGAGGTGTCATGGGACACCCGACAGAAGCTATGCTTTTTACGCATTGTATATAAAACCGAATTTATCAAACCTATAGACAATACAATTGAAAAGTTATTATTTGACCGCTATTTTGAAATCTGATGCAATTTTATTTTTTTGTGTCGTATAAAATTCTTAAATATCAATTTTCAAAAAGATCGGATAATTTTTACAAAAGTAAATATGGCCGCCATTTTGAAATCTGACGCCATTTTATTCTTTTGTGTCCTATAAAACTCTCAGATATTAATTTTGAAAAGGATCGGATAATTTTTACAAAAGTACATATGGCCGCTATTTTGAAATCTGACGCCATTTTATTTTTTGTATAGATACACACAGTACTAATGTTGTACAACAAGTTATCTTTGTGTTGGTGCATATACGTGTACATAGGCCACTGCGCATGCGCCAGTATATTACTTTCACCGCTGGCCATAGCTATAGATATACTTTTAATAACATGAGCATCACGGTGACACGAATCCATAAGTTTTTCCCCTCTCAGAAATCGTCTACCGCGCCTATATAGAAGCATAGCTTCAAAAATCAAATTTATTCTGACATACTTAATATTGGGTTGTCATAAAAAATAATTATTGACATATTTTGGCAAAATTTCGGCGTGGTCCCAAAAATATTTCGTCTGCTTCGCATCACCTGCGGTGCTTTTCACTAAATCACCCTAATGGTCGGTTGTATGTTATCAAAAAGGTGGTAACCCTACTAGTAGCCTTATACAGATGTAGATTCTCATGCCAATTCCCAAGCCTCGACGCGCGAGCTGTGGGAAGGTTGATAAAAAAGTTAGTAGATTACTGGATGCAGTTTTCAAGTCTGAGAAACCATATGTACCACTGTGGTCCAAAATAATTCACATAAGTTCAGTTTTACATGGGAATTTTCTATGTACCAAACACAACTTTACACACTGTAGATGCAAAAAGATAATTTGAATCTATAATAGAATGTCCGTGAACTATTTATTTTATGTAAATTTTATTTTAATTTATTTTTTAATTCCAATTCATATCTCCACCATATACACCTTTACTCCCACCACATGTGGCAACTATACCCGTTCTTCCACCACATTCTCAATATGTTGGCGTATGATGACGTGGTGATAGTTTTAACATTTTTAATAATTAATAGAATATATCTTTTTGAAAAAAAAACATTTTTTTTTCCAAAAAGATTGACTAAAATTGAATATTGTACCAGAGAATTTTTGTATATTTTGAGTATTTATAATTAAATTTTTATGTTCGTTGATCATTATTAACATGTTACCATGTATAAAGCAGGGCTTAATGAATGAGACTTATTAAAAATATATGAGCACTACATCATCACATCACATGATGTAGTGTTCGCTGAAGATGAAAGCTCAGCTTTCGAAATGTACATCCATCAATAAAACTGTTGTGGTATGAAGTAACTATATTTTATTTTGTTTTTAATGAGACTTATGTTAAGCTGAGATTTTTGAGAGCCTGATGAAGTTAGGAATTCTAACGAAACGTTGCAACCAAAAATAGCATTTTATTTTTACGATCCTAGAACCTCCAAAAACTCATTTCTATTAAAATATACAAATTCTTAATCATAGAAATAGTAGAGATTATTTAAAATATCCTGAACGGCAAAAAAACGTCAAAGAACGCTACGAAAAGGTTCTTTTTCTCTTTGATTTTGTACTTCTGATAAAGATAATAGTCAAAAGAAGGTGGGTACTTTCGGATTTCTTGCCTATGATTTGTTTAGAACGAAGAAAGATGATTAAAAGCTGTAGTTTTCTTTGTTGCAGGACTTTTTAAATATTCTCTACTATACATGCATTGAATATTTATAAATAAAATACTAAAAATTCACATATATTTTCATTGGGTTTGTGGCCCAATAACCTTTAGCATATATTTATATAAAATTATAAAATCGCATAGCAATAATTCCTATAAATTATTATTACAGTTTAATCTTGGCTAAGTTTAATTTCAAATGTATTTTAAATACCTGTTCGAAATTCCGTTGTACAATCGCTCTCTTTTTCTCACTTAAATTTAATAAAAGTTGATCACATTCAGTCAAAACGTCTTCCAAACTAACACTTTTATAGTTACTACTTCTATCGCTGCTCTGATTGGCTAACTTCTTTCTCGCATTGTTTTTAGTATTACAACTGTCACCCACTAAACGATTCTCATCCAAGATTTCGTTAATTGTATTTTCAGTCTGTAACATTTCTGATCTGTCCGAATTCGATTCCACGTCGTTCACAATTTGTTTTAATATTTCAATATCATGATTAAATTGCTTTAGTTCCAAATGATTATCACTTATTGGAGAATTTCTTGTTGATGTTGCGTTAAAACTTAGTTTAGACATTTTGGTTATTATTTTTATTAAAAAAATCGCTATTCTTTTTTTATAATATATTTGTAATCACAAAACTTTCATATATCACTAATAAAAAAATATCACAGTTAAAAATATTGCTGGTTGCAAATTTTCATATCTTCACTACTTGGCTATTCAAAAATATCTAAAAAACAGACATGCCTTTGTTGCACTAGCTACCGAAAACATGCCATGCTATAGACACAAATACTTCAAGAATGACACTGAAACGTCATCACTCGACAACGGGGGTGCGTTCCGAATGCGGGACAAGATTTGTTAGGGTAAGATAACGTCACGCGGTTGAACGTTTCTATTCTGAATGAGTGCTCTAAAATTACTGGGTGTTGTTTTGAAACTGATTCGAAAGGAAATAGCTGTCAAAACATATTAAATTTTTGTCGTTTTCGAACTATTTTCAGGGTCAATATATTTTAGGAAGAACGCTTTATACAACATAACTTTGGACCACGCCAGTAAAATTTTCCATTGTTAATAAATACGGGCTAATAACTAGAATAAAAATCGTCAAATTATCGCATTTATTAATTAGTTAAAAAGTATTAAGTTTTAGTCATTTTTGAACTATTTTTAGGGTCAATATATTTTAGGAAAAACGTTTTATACAACATAACTTTGGACCACGTCAGTAAAATTTTCCATTGTTAATAAATACGGGCTAATAACTATAATAAAAATCATCCAATTATCGCATTTATTAATTACTGGAATAATATTATAGGTTTACATTTTGTATTACTTACGGGAATTGAGAATAATTATTAATGTTATAATTATTTCTATTATGGATGTAAACAAAACATGACAGGGCCATGAGATGATTCGTGTATAAATCACCCTGCGCATGTCGAGTACAGCTCGATTTATATTATCCGGTCATGTACGGCACGGGAACGTAGCGTTTCCGGCAAGACAAACATTTTTACATGCATTTCAAATACGAGTATTGATACGTGTCTGAATGGACGGGATCCGCTAAGTATAAATATTCGTATTTGAAATGCATGTAAAAATGCTTGTCTTGCCGAAAACGCTACGCTCCCGCGCCGTGTTGACTGGATAACATAAATTATAAATCGACCTTAACTTTTATCTCAGTCGCGAATACGGCGAAAAATTGTCGTCCGGGTGATTTTTTAAACCCAGTCCGAACGTAGAATTACGAACGCCTGGACGCACGTCCCGTAAAAATGAACGGTTTTGGGTAAAAAATAGTTGCCCAGGCGTTGATTCGGAACACACTCCGGCTATTGTTCCGGTTATAACGCAATGGTTCCAAAAATAGTGTGGTAAAAACCATTACAGAGCATCAGATAGGGTAACGGTTGTCAAGCAGACAGTCCGTTGCTAAGTGGATGGTGTGTCGCTGTCAATAGGCTGATGACGTCACTGTGTCATTCGAAGAGTAATCGGGCTATAAGTCTCTTTAATTACCTGGTTTAAAAAAATTATTTATGAATTAATAAACGTACTGAACAATGAATGGCTATAGAAATTTTCTTGAACTTTATTTTATTCACGTTTCTTCATTTCCGTATTTTCTTTATTTAATCTGGTTTGAGTCGGACATTTATATTATTTCTCTCTATGGAATTTATACACTTTTTGTTTTAATGTTTTAATTGTTAGATTTATGTTTTCAATTAAAACTCTCAAATTCCCGAGATATGCAGAGTGGACGGATTTTTTGCGTTTCTATATAATTTTTTGTAATTTCAAAGCACCTTTTAAATATTTTAAGGAAGCACGAGTAAAATATATTTAAAGCTTTATAAATTTCGGTGTTTAAATATTACTGACATTTACTTTGTGACGAATATACAAAAACTGTTTAATTTGACTAAATTTTTACTACCCAATTGTGGAGCTGTATTTTGACGTACAATCCCCAAAGAAATTAATTTATTAGTCTCCCAGAGGTCATTAGATTGACGCTATCTATTCCCTTTTATTCGATCAATATTTGTATACTCTTCCAACAATTTTTTACACCGATTACCGCAGTCCGCAATTTTGTAAATCTAGATTTTAAAAGGTGTTGAGACAGTAAATCTTTTAATTATTATTTATCTAATTGTCGTAGATTATAGAAGCTCGACAACTAAGGTCATTAGCGTCAAGTTTCATTATTAATAATATTGCTATATTTTCACAATATTTAAACTAAAAAAAAACACTTAAAAACCGATTCAAACTTTTTAATATTTTTTTAACACATTATTTGTATACCTAAATTATAGACGCTCGACAACAGAGGTCACAAGCGGTAAATGGTTTAGTTTTGTCCTTGTCATTTCTGATGAAGGTCAATTAATTTGAAAATAAAAATTGACTGCTTTTAATATTCTTAATTTCTCTTTTATAATCCACTATTTTCAAAATATTTTATTTTTTGGTTTGGCTTCCCAATTTGATGATCTAGAAACACGTTGGCTATACAAAATGTTGTTTTCTGGCACCAATTATTCTAAAAAATATATATTTTTGTTATTCCCAGCTTCTAATTACTGTTTTAAATTTGATAATTCATAAATGCGTTGACTTTGGAAATTTGTCCGTTATTTAATTAATGATTAATATGTAGGTAACTTTTTTAATAATTTTATTATTCTACAATTTTTGTTTTCTTTTATTTATTCATATTGAAAAATTGAATTTTAATTTCAGATGACATAATTGCTTCGTAATATTAAAAACTTTTTTTCAGCGTCTGTATTCTTTTAATATGACTAATTGAAAATATTGATTAACTAATTTAAACCACGCTATTTTAGTATCCAAGTTTTGAGTGTTTTTTTATTATATTCCCTATTTTTTTCAAACAAATCTTCGTACTAATTTGATTACCTTTCAGTATGTACTTAATGTCAGGTTATAAATAATTAATTAGATTTTTCTAAAAGATTATTTAAATTTAGTTTAGAATATCTGTTCTTTTTTGGAATAATACTGTATTTATTCAGCTGTTTGTTTTAAATTCTTTTGTTTTTCAAGCAAATTTTAATTGACCGTATCCATGAATGAATTAATGAATTGTAGATTATAGACGCTCGACAACAGAGGTCATTAGCGTCTAAGTCCGTATCCATGAGTTAATAAACATATTAACATCGTATTTGTAAACAAACAAAACACAATCTACGTCGTTGTTTCAAAACAAAATAGCAGAGTCTTATTTTGTTTTTATAAACGAAATTTCATCACTACTGGCATATACCATATTTTTTAAATATTAAAACGCAAATTACGTAAGTAAGCATTTTATAAACATAAAATATTTTTAATTCGTTAAGTTTTTTATTTACTTAGTATTTAGTAATTGGTTTTATAAATTTAATTTCAATGAACCGGTTCAATAATAAATTATAATTTTCACTCTTTTTTAAATTTTCTTTCATGTTGAGCCATTTATACACACAATTTAATTAAAATCAATTTTCTGTCACTACGTAAAATCAAATTTTTCTTTTTTTGAACATAAATCGGAAGTGTATTGAATTTTCTTCACAGCCATAATTTTATTTATTTAATTTTATTTCTTTTTAATGATATGTTTCAAAGTTACGTTATTACTATAAAATTATAGTTTTCTTTTATTGATATTAAAAACAATTTTTATAAAGCTATTTATTTTCCAATTTGGAACAACGAAACATTTTAGAACTCTGTATGAAGAATTGCATTTGACGTAAACAAGTTTTATTAAAAAATCCAATATCCTTTTTTTACTGTCATTTTTTACATTGCTGTTTTTGTAAAAATAATTCTTTTATTGATAGATTTGTCAGCTGCAGCATAAAATATTCACAACTTTTAATAAAGTTTTGTCGCGTCGAATAAAAAAAACACAGCGTGACAATTTAATAAATTTAAAATATGCAAAACATCGATTAATCGAAAAAAAAGAAAAACTTCGCAATTGTTCAAATTTCCCAAAATTTCAAATATTTATTTCAAGCGTGTTTACAAATCTTTTGACTGACGATACAAATTCGGTTTTTCAATATTTTGAAAATTTTAATAACAACCAGATCCTTAACAGTTTTTTTGTATGTTTGCAGAATCGAATAAAAAAACACAGCGTGAAATATAAAATCACAATTTAATGCACTTCAAATACTGCAAAACATCGAATTATTCGAAAGTAAAAAACTTCGCGATTGTCCGAATTTCCCAAAATTTTAAATAATTCATTATTTTAACCGTGTTAAACTACAAAACTTTTGAACGACCATTTAAATTCGGTTTTTCAACATTTTGAAAATTCTAAAAACAACCAGATCCTAATAAACCACGATTTTATTTATTTATTGTAGATTATAGCCGCGTCGACAACTTAGGTCATTAGCGTCTTGATTACATCAATATTAATGACATAATCACTTAAAACTAATCGACATTACAAAACATCCATGAGCGAAATGGGATTCGAACCCACGATAGCTTGCTCCAAAGACGAGCACGCTGATCATTACACCAATAAGACACTGTTAAATAAATCGATGACAACATAAAATGCATATAATTGTAATTTATAAATATTGTAATCGACACGACGCGTTAATTATCAAAACATCCGAAAGAATCAAAACAAAAGAATCACTAGCCACAGTTTGCTTATTGGACACTTCTCAAAACAATACTGCGACAAGCAAAAAAAAACATTAGAGCATCAAGTTGAAATTCTAGGTTATGTAACGCAAAGAATTATTTTCAACAATCTGTTAACAGTAAGAACAAAAAACTCGGGTCGCAGTGCCAAAACCCTGCCGACAATATAGTGTATTTGCTAATACAGGCATTGTGCTGTTATTATGTGAACATAAGTTTGTTTTTGGACAAAATAAAAAATTTAACTCCTTAATACATCCCTTAAAATTATATTTTTTTTCTTAATTTCAATATTATTATCAATGCAACCTCTGTACCAAATTAAATACACCCTTCAGTAAGTAAATCACTATCCGCAAACTAGTGTTTTCATAAAATTTGTAAGTCCGGACCTGTCGGGGCGATTTTATTAAAATTTTAGCAGCACATTTCAATCATCACTAAAGGGTTAAATTTCAATTTTGAAACAATTCTGAGAATTTTTTCGGTATTTTTGGGCCCAAAAACATTTTTTAACCCCTAAAAACAACCAGATCCTAATAAACCACGATTTTATTTATTTATTGTAGATTATAGCCGCGTCGACAACTTAGGTCATTAGCGTCTTGATTACATCAATATTAATGACATAATCACTTAAAACTAATCGACATTACAAAACATCCATGAGCGAAATGGGATTCGAACCCACGATAGCTTGCTCCAAAGACGAGCACGCTGATCATTACACCAATAAGACACTGTTAAATAAATCGATGACAACATAAAATGCATATAATTGTAATTTATAAATATTGTAATCGACACGACGCGTTAATTATCAAAACATCCGAAAGAATCAAAACAAAAGAATCACTAGCCACAGTTTGCTTATTGGACACTTCTCAAAACAATACTGCGACAAGCAAAAAAAAACATTAGAGCATCAAGTTGAAATTCTAGGTTATGTAACGCAAAGAATTATTTTCAACAATCTGTTAACAGTAAGAACAAAAAAGCGTCGAGTCACTAACCACTTTACGTAACAATTCATTGATGTGTTATCAATGAGAATAAAAAAAACATCGAGTCAGGTTATGTAACGCACTTTGTTAAATATCGTAACGCGGACGCGACTTCCGTAACAATTCACTAATTGGCCAACAATGAAACATAAACGCATCGAGTGAAGTTACAATTAGGTTATGTAACACAAATGTTATATGACTGCAGTGTAACACGAGAGTGTTTTTAATTGTAACACAACAATGACGACAAAGAAAACAGAAGAGGATCGGGTGGATGGTTGCACCGGGTTAGGTTATGTAACGCGACCGTTTGTTATGCACACTGCAATTGTTGTTGATGCGAGTCCGAGGTTCGTGGGCCGCAATCTGATCGTTCTGAAAGTTCCGTGGTGTTGCGACATGCCAGGACATTGTAGAGGCTAACAACAACATTGTTGGGTGGCGTTTACACTATTTTGTCGGTTTAAATGTGTCTATATTATCTAGGTTAATATACTTATCCTTGAAACTATGTCCGTGGACACAAAACAAAGTGGCTCATGGTGAATTTTTTTATAACTAGAATTTTTTAACTATTCTTGAAATTACATTTGATTAGTGATGTAAATGCGTATAATACTCTAGTATAAAACGTTTGGATAAAACGGTATTATACGGTATGTAAAAAAAAATAATATACCCCAGTTTTATACTAGGGATGAGTACTGCCTATTTTACTATTTTATACAGCACGTATAAAACGTTTAACACCGTTTAAAACGGTTTAATACCGTTTAAAATGCTTAAATACCAAAATGAGAACAGGAACTTTTCATATTATGCAGTTGGCAATACTGAATAATGCATCGTAACCGTAGTGTGAAAAAGTAAAAAACCGTTTTATACTGAAAAAATACGGAATTATACCATGGGTTTAATACACAAAAAAGTTTAAAAGATACCGTATTTTTACATTACTACATCTGATGTGGTTAATTTCGACATTTTGCGGTTAAAAACCAGTTAAATTTTATTTATTTGTAATATACTGAGTGAATTAGACCACCTGTACCAATCGTTTTTTTCAAAAACGGTTTGTCGTAGAAAGTTGGGTCAAAAAATTTTATTATAAAAGCCGTAATAAAGAATAGAATGGTGATATTATTTCCCGGAAAGGTCGGTATCCCGAATAGTTTGCCCCAGAATGTCCAGAAAATGCTATTGTTGAAACTATTTTTAAAATATAAGCAAGTTTTGTAGGAAACATTATTTTATTACTGCCAACCCTGTTAAGTCATATTCGTTTGAAATTATTAAATTAAAATTTCATAATAACATCCTTAATTTTAAAAGACCACATTTGAAATCTAGATATCTAGTTAGACAATGTCACAATGATCAAAAATTGCAATTAAACACTGAAACACAACAATATCACCATTAGATTCTTTATTACGGTTTTTATAATAACATTTTTTGACCAATATCTCTACGATTAACAGTTTTTAAAAGTATAATTAAAAAAAATTCGACGTTTCGGCCAACGTGGTGGCTCTTTTCAAGAATATACGAATGTCAAAGAAAACAAAAAAATTAGAAAGTTAAATTAACAAACTAAATGGAAATTTTGATAATAATACTGAGTGTTGTTTTTTATCTATTTATTTTATTTTAATTTTATTTATTTGTATTGATTTATTTAAGGTCGCCACGTTTCACGGTTATTTCAGCCTAGTACCTACCAATTTCTTTATTTTTTTAATTATAAATTAAATCTGTGAATCTATTAAAATAAAATAAGTTGGGAATCTAATTGATACACTAGTTAACTGGGAAGTGGGGAAATGAAAAATGATATGTAATTCACTCAACCATTAAATGGTTAAATTACCAGAGTTTTATCAAAAATTATACATACGCCAATTTGTTTTGTGACCAAAGATATATTAAACGACAAAAATTATTTTTTTTCCAGACATTCGAGACTAATTTAATAATGTAAGGATCACTGATGCGTTAAAACATAATTTAAATTGAGGAAAACCTCAATCCCTATTTCTGGGAAGGATTTCAGTTTTTCAACAAGAGATAACAAGAAAAACTCACATCAAACCCTTCGAACTTACCTTCTTTGTTTTCTATAAATCGTATCATGAAATTTTATTTTGTAAGTTTCTACAACGGTTTCACGATAAATGAATATTTAAAATGTTTATGGACATTTGAGACAATCTGTATTTGAGACTATAATTATTGTACACATTAAAAACTTTTATAATTGCTACTATAAATTATACTTTCCAAACGGAAAATTTATTTCAGAGCTGTAATTACTGAAATAAAATCTTTACAATAGAAATTTCAGTACTATTAATTTTATAAGGTTAACATAATCGTACAGTTGAAGTGTCGTCCATTTTGATCTTTTTGAAGTGAAAACTTCCTTAGGCGCGTTAGGCACTTTTTGCCTGGGTACTGAAAGAATGTGAAGCGTTCGCAATTTTGCGTAAGAATTCGCAACATCCGCGAATGCGATTTTGCGTAAGAATTCGCAACATACTTATATCATAAAAATGGCCGTGTACACACTGGCCAGTCATAGCGCAGTTCGTTTAGTCTTTGCGTTCTATGCATAGGAACCTGATAGAGACCTGATAGCAGCGTTAAATTTTTGGCGTTTTTTGTTTTAAATTCTACATGATATTTATTTATATATTTTTTATATTTGTTATATTCTTTCATTGAGAATGATTATAATTTTTTTGAAACCAAGGTGGAATTAATTAAAAATACAATTTTAGTAATAAATTATTTTTAGTTAATAAATGCGCTATAATAGATGACACCAAAAATTAGAAAATCTGAAATTTTCACTTCTGTCGTGTGGTCATAAGCACACACCCATTTTTTTAGGTTAAACTATAGTTCAAAAATTGTATTCTCACCATTCGATCTATTGAACTTTATCGAATTTTGAAAAAATCAGTAACATGAAAATATTGAATTTCGCATGGCGTAAGAAACGGAACATTCATGGTGGAAGTGACGGTATACTTACGAAAATTTCGATCAAGAAAGAACTAACTATGCTAATTAATTATAACACCGTTCAAGTTGATAAAAAATATGAACATTTTTACAATTAATTGGCAATTAAAAATTATTTTATTTTTTTCCATTTCATCTTCAAAGAGAGTTTAAAATAAAATGAGCCAAACTTTACACGTATCACGTCATTTGTTACCATCTACAGCTAGAAATATCTGGGCGTACTGCCAATTCGTTTTTTCAATTTATTATTTTTTTAATAATAAATTAAAAATCTAATCTACGCTATCACTCACCAGATGGCAGAACCATGCTTCTTCTCACAGCGAATACAACGCTTATAACTTTATTTATTTTGTTAGAACATTACGTTGTTAGCATTTTCAGGTAGAGCAATATTGAAAACTTGAAAGTACATAATGATGTGCTTTTATTCAACTTTTCAAAGGAAAACTGACTTTAGTTCTAAACAGATAAACACAATAATGCTGGACATCGTATTCTACTAAACGTTAATCTACTGTCAATTTGTCAGTTGTCAAGCGTCTATAATCTACAACAGGGTCATTCTGCGTATCAAAATTTGATAACTTTGAACAGTATAATATGTTATTCCTCAATCCTCATACATAAACAAACTTTTTTCTTATTATATCCTTCCTCTTAATGGCAAACAAGAATTAAAAATATGTGTTCACATCAAACGGATGAGCTTAGCTGCCATATGACGACGTCAAAGCCAGAGCAATGAAGCCAGACATACGTCCACGAATAAACAAAGAGAAATACTTCATCAGTCGTATCTCGAGAAGAACCTAACCTAAGTTCTAACTGCCGGCCTGTCAACTGTACAAATCAGTGTACTATATTCTCTCTTTATCTATGGATGAGTGAGCGTGATTCAGCTACAACAGGCTGGCTGTGAATGACGTATTTCGTGACGGTATAAGTCTATGTTTAAAATTACATTGAGAAATACTTTTGGGGATTTTTTTCTTATAGAAAAAGCTTCCGAAAAATTCTCAAAGAAATTGTTTTATGATCTATTTGTAACGTAGATTCCAACCCTAAAAAAATGTGGGACGGCCCCATTTCTCTCTCTGTCGACATTCAACTTCGCTAACTAGCAAAGTTCAAGAAAAATATGAACTCTATTATAACCAGGTAACCAACTAACAAAAACTTTCCTGAACATCGCTCTAAGCTTCTTTTGTGAAGCGGTGAACATTTTAATGTTAAAAGTCCAGATAAAAGTCGACAGCTATCAAAAAACTTTTTACAACTTTTAACGAATGTCAAATAATAATACGAATATTATGTAAATTTCAATAAAAAAGATGTTACAAGCGCTTGAAAATAGCTGATGTTATAGAAATACCATTATAATGAAGTTCTCATAGCTTCTCGCCCGTTCCTAGGTTCTAATGTGAGAAGTGGTAAAAGTGTCAATTGAATTTTTGAAGTGAAAACTTCCTTAGGCGCGTTAGGCACTCTTTGGCTGGGTACTGAAAAAATGTGAAGCGTTCGCAACTACTTTCGTAAGAATTCGCAACATACTTATATCATAAAAGTTGGTTACGTCTTTGCGTTCTATGCATAGGAACCTGGGTTCGAGACCTGATGGCAGCGTAAAATTTTTGACGTTTTTTTTTCTAAATTCTACATGATATTTATTTATATATTTTTTTTTGTTATATTCTTTTGTAACAAAACTGTTTTCTTACGTGGGTGGAATAAATTATTTATTTACAACAATTAAAAATGTAACAAAAATAGATAACAATAAGATGTAACAATTATATCTCTATTCTAACAGTCAACACTGTTTATATAATAATAACATGAACAATAATTCTTAAACGAATTTATATGCTGTATTTATTTCAAATCGACACTGTCACACGACACTCGTCGTTCTCTCCGGTTTTGCTATTTATTATAAAAGGAGGGGAATGAAATTTATATCATTTCAAAGGTACTGTGCTATCGATGTGCACAAAAAATCATGTGTGTATGTTGCCGTTAAGGTAGGCAAAAAAAAACATAATTTCCCCATACAAAACGCTTTAACCACAAATGCGTTGTTTCTCTCGCTGTTTAAAGACCTCTGGTGACACACCACGGAGGTTCTATAAATTATCAATATTGTCGGATTTCTTTGTTGTCGGTACAGTTATGTTGAATTTGTGTCTATAAGGTTATGTGACAAATGAATGTGGATTTAATTTACAAACACAATTGGTCGAATTTCGACCACAGGCGATATTAGTTTATTATTAATTAAAAATAACAATAATATCGAAAATATATGAATAATTTGATGCTAGGTTCAGATAACTATAACAATTGGAGACCTTAAAGTTTCTTCAACGTGTAAAATTTAATCAAAATAGATAGATTCATTTTCGAGAAAAAAAACAGGTTTTTCCAGTTTTTTTAACCTATTTTCCCGGTTTTTTCCCACATTAATTGAGTTAAGACCCATTTTGCGTTCGCCTAGAGGTGTGACCGTCTTGAATTCGAATACAAAATTTTAGTAAATTCGATACCAATGATACCATGATTCTCTAGGTGCAACCAGACAGACAGACGGATGGACAGACACACAGACAGAGACGGACGGACGAACAGACAGACGAACGGACATTTTTAAAAACCACATTTTTGGGTTCAAAAAACTTAAAAAAGTGTAAATTCACCGAAAACTCAAAAATGAATTTTTGCACGTTCACAAAACTTAATATACTACGTACATGGGAATTATGCTGATGTCCTCAGCTGTTGAGCGTCTATAATCTACAATCTATCTAGATGGGAATTCATCTACAGTGCAGAAGCCAATTCACCATATCCAACATTGTTGGTTGATCCATATTATTTTGTTACCGTGTCGATGTGTGTGTGTAGATATAGAAGTATTATAGTATTATATGCATGTAAATGTTTTTGGCTTGTTTGTGTGAGTAATACGCAAGAAATAATCAATAATTCAGACATGCAACTAACATTTGCCAAGTTTAGGTCGCCAGCCATCATAACACTGGCACCCGTGCATGTTCTTGGATTCAAAAACGCTTTGTAGTGTTGGAGACCGTACAATCAGGTCATCGCACAAAGCGCTGCAGCACTGATTAAAACATATATGCACTCGCTGATTTTTTTTAAACGAGCTTTGACGTTATTCATCACATTTCACAGCATTAATGCCAGTGGGATTTGAACCACCTCCTGTCGGATTCGTTCTTTCAGTGCTTCAACTGTTCTTGGTGGGTTATCCTGATAAACTTTGCTCTTCAGGTAACTCCACAAAAAATTTGAAAATGGGTGCGAAAAGCACGACGTGCTTGCACGTAAAGGTACGTGCAGTACGCAGCTGGGATTCTAGATGGTAGCATGTATGGTAGATGATGGCTGAAATTATAAGCGCTTATAGGTTTGCACAACGAAGCTTTGATACTAGGTATTGATAGAAGCTTAAATCGCGTTTGAAATGTCAGATAGCGAAGACGAATATTTGTGTTCTTCTGCTACAAAGTGGTATATTTTAAATACAAATTTGGGTAGGAGCTATCATGTCCACCCTATTAACAGAAAACGATCTAAACATGGCGAATTTCATCATTTATACCAAGAATTAAAATTTTACCCAAACCGGTTTTTTGAATATTTACGTATGGAACCTAACACTTTTAAATATGTCTTAGAAAAAACTCAAAACAAATTATATAAAAACTGGCAAAATTTCACTTATTAAACTAGTCACATCCATTGCGAAACTTGTAACGGCCATTTGACAGTTGTCACACGTTGATTGTAGTAGTCAGCGCGCTGAAAGAATGGTGAGATACATTCTTGTATCTAGCAGCTCTTGTAACAGCTCTTATACCTGCTACACTCACTGCTTCGTTGTGTACGCTCGCATATATAACAATGCATTAACTTAAGCAAGCCCTTCTATGATCTACGCTACCATCTAGAATCCCAGCTGCGTACTGCACGTACCTTAAGAGCTGCCGCATTTTGATAAAACGCTTTGACAGCGTACGCGCGATGCTGAGGTATCCACCGCTCCATTGCTACTGAATGCTAAGTGTCTGGAATATGGCCAACTGCATCCCCACCACCTTCCATCAGCTGAGCACAATTCCCGTGCTTTTCAAAATCGCTCTTTACTCTGCCCCACCATGTATAACATTAATTTCCATCAAGTAGGTAACGACATATTCTATCATAATATAGTCTTTGGAAAAGTTCTAAATTTAATAGACTTATATCGACGCACATAGCCTAGTAGCTGCGTGTCTTCTTAAATTAAAAAAAACAAAGGTTCTAAATTGTGGATAAATTAGTAAAAGTTTGGGGGAGAGACGATTGGGTTTTTCAAATAGTAGGTACTACTAGTTATACTACATATTTGCAAACTTATCGTTTCTGACGTAAAGAGTAATGCATACAGACTGCAAGCACAATTAACAAACATATAAAATTAATGATTGTGACTCGATGTCTGACTGACTGATTCATTCACTCAACTATCTGAAGTTTACTTGGTAGAAGTACTTGACATGAAGTCATTTATATGGTGTTTCAACTTCAAAAACTTTTGTTAGCTAGTAAAGAGAAATATACAATAGACTTCATTAAGAGTGCGCGACTGTGCAGAGCGTAGTAGCACACTGACGAATTTGTGTTTAGACTCGTCTAATCTACCTGTGAAGGGGTGGGTAGACGAGCTGTTAATGTTTACCTGTATTCATTGTTACATTCAGAGAAGGACACTAACGTCATCATGCGCATCAGGCGAATTTGTGTTCAGACTCGTCTAATCTACCTGTGAAGGGGTGGGTAGACGAGCTGTTAATGTTTACCTGTATTCATTGTTACATTCAGAGGACACTAACGTCATCATGCGCATCAGGAGAATTTGTGTTCAGACCCGTCTATTCTAGCTGTGAAGGGGTTGGTATACGAGCTGTCATTATATCGTTAATCAGTAGAGTGTTTACATTCAGAAAAGGACACTGACGTCATCATGCGCACAGACGAATTTGTGTTCAGACGTGTCTATTATACCTGTGAAGGGGTGGGTAGACGAGCTGTCATTGTATCGTCAATCAGTAGAGTTCCTTACATTCAGAGAAGGACACTGACGACATTATAAGGCATAAATGAAATATAATGAAAACTTTTAAAACAATCATAGGGTTCCAAAAACATGTTTTTTTATAAGTCAACTGAAAACTAAAGAGGGAGCGAGAGAGAGAAATATAATGACGTATAGGGTGCGTTCTATTTGGCATCCGCAACGCTCACAACGACCGCTGTGTCGTTCCACATAACAACCGCGGTCGCTTTGGTCGCTACAGAAACGACATGCATGACGTCATGGACTGCGCGCGCATCGAGCACATGAAGCCAAAGTTTGTCTGTGGGTCAACGCGGTTGTTAACTATTTTCCCGCGCATTTTGATGTCACAGCAGATGACAGCAGATTTTACAATATTGAAACTGATGAATTTATCGACCCCATTTCAGACCAACATGTCTGTTAAGGATGTGAAACGTATACGTATCATAACATTTGAATGATTTAGCTTTTCTTAGAAAAACATAACCTTACTTTATTGCAAAATATTCTGTTTTTACAAGCTTTTATTTAACTTGCATTATGTGTTAGTTTGTTTAGGTCAAATCTTGCAAGTCAATTTTGAACGACTTCCACGTATCCGATCGATTTGAAATTTTGTACACATATGTATTCCCGATGACAATACATGAAGAAATCGTTTTTAGAAATAAATTCAACCCCAAAGGGGTTCAAACGGGGTTTTTTGACTAATCAACGCCCAGGTCAAATCGCTGAAGCTAGAAACTTGAAATTTGGAGAGTTGGTTCCTTTTCTGACGTAAGCATCCACTAAGAAAGAATTTTTCGAAATTCAACCCCTTCGGGTGTCAAAGGGGGGTAAAATTTTGAAAGACTAAAATGAATAAAATAAATATTAGTAAAAAAAACTTTTTAGAGACAAGCTTTTATTTAAATGCACTAAAAAGGAAAAAATAATTTTTAATAATTTAGGTTCATAATTATAAAAGCGTGGGTCGTGACTAATCTATCATAGAGTTCACGACCCACGCTTTTATAATAATGAACCTAAATTATTAAAAATTATTTTTTCCTTTTTAGTGCATTTAAATAAAAGCTTGTCTCTAAAAAGTTTTTTTTTACTAATATTTATTTGACTCAATAATGGTAGCCATGTTTGTTGTCGCCCACAAGTCGTTCCATTAAAGTTTTCGTTCGCAACATTTGTAAGGTAGTGAAACCGTAAAATGTGTGGTCGTGGGCGCCAATGGAAACGCACCCATAGTAATAGCGGTGACACTGTAGTGTTCATTTGTCACAAAATTAACAAAATAGCAACGCGAACATTAAAGAACCAACCTCGAACGTAATATACTCGCCTACATTATTTATTTCCTGCGCCAAAAATACTCTTTTATAGCAGCGATACCTATTTTTGTTTGAATAATATGTATACAGGGTGTCCAAGACTTGCGTTGTCGGCCGATATATTGATTTTGGGTGAAGATAGAAAAGAAGTTTAAATACAAAAATTGTATAATTTTTAATGGTGTATAACCTAAAAATATTTTCAATTATACAGCCTGTCCCATTTAAGCGTGGCAGATCAAAGTTATGTTTTTTTTTAACCTAGCACCCTATTTTTATTTGTTTTTTCAATTTTGCACCTAAATGTGAATAGAAATTGTAAGGGAAGCCATGCTCGAAAATTCAGTAATTTTTGAGTTATTCAAGTTTTTTAGAAATTTTTGACACGTGCAGACCTTTACCTAAAATTCGACATAGCCAAAACAGAAACCTTTATCAAACTGAAATTTTGAGGATAACTAGATAATGGACGGACAAATCAATGTTTGTCCTAAAAAATGACTTTATTATACAGGGTGTTCAAAATAATGTACTTCTTTTACCTAACTTCAATCACATGTAACTTTTGATTGTTAAATACAACGAGGTTAGTTTTTTGCTGGAATTGTATTCTTTAGGATATTTACTAACAGTTTTATTAAGGGTTGTCCATACTTAAACCAAACATTTTTATATGAAAATATTAGGTTTAGGTATGGACAACCCTTAATAAAAGTGTTAGTAAATATCCTAAAGAATACAATTTTAGCAAAAAAATAACCTCGTTGTATTTAACAAACAAAAGTTACACGTGATTGAAGTTAGGTAAAAGTAGTACATTATTTTGAACACCCTGTATAATAAGTTCATGTTTTTAGGATAGACATTGATTTGTCCGTCTATTATCTAGTGATCCTCAAAATTTCAGTTTGATAAAGGTTTTTGTTTTGGCTATGTCGAATTTTAGGTAAAGGTCTGCACGTGTCAAAAATTTCTAAAAAACTTGAATAACTCAAAAATTACTGAATTTTCGAGCATGGCATCTCTTACAATTTCTATTCACATTTAGATGCAGAATTGAAAAAACAAATAAAAACAGGGTGCTAGGTTAAAAAAAACATAACTTTGATCTGCCACGCTTAAATGGGACAGGCTGTATAATTGAAAATATTTTTAGGTTATACATCATAAAAAATTATACAACTTTTGTAATTAAACTTCTTTTCTATCTTCACCCAAAATCAATATATCGGCCGACAACGCAAGTCTTGGACACCCTGTATAATGTTTGACTAAAGCAATTAACTAATTAAATATCTAAAAAGTAATTATCAACCTCTTTTCGTCGCTGTTTTCTCCCGTTTTCTTTTGGCAAATTTATTGGAAAACAGCACACGAATTCGTTTAAATGTACAATGTACAGGAAGTGTTTTTTGCTTAAATAAATTATAGGAAGCAATTTAATTTTTATATAAATTTTCCAGTAAACTGTACAAGCTGTGTGTGTAAAAGAACTATAAAAAAATGTTAATTGAAAAATGTTTCTATAGTGTACAGTGTACACGAATATCTTGACTCTCACCATGTATGATATACCTATACGAATGACAATAAACTTATTATTAGTGTATTTGCTATAATATGGCATATACACTATTGGCGTCGGTCGGATGGCGGGACCTAGGGGTCGGACCAAAATTTTTAATATTATGCTCCTTCTATAGTTATCTGTGTTCTTAGATTCCGCATTCACAGCCAATTAATATGGGGTACAATTTTAACGAAATTTGGCAGGGACATTCTTTATACTACATATACGTCAATACCGATTATATCCTTATTAGGATTCGCGATTTAAAGTGCACCGTGTCGCCACGATGCGGATTTTTATTAAACTAACGCAAGCGATTGACAGATTATTTCCTTGTTTTGTTTACTTACTTGTCAATTAAAATGGAAAAAGCTAAACAAATAAAATATTGTGTCGTCCCGCAATGTGAACATTTTTACAAGACGTTTTTACGACACAAAAATATAACAATTATAACAATTTACAAGCGAACAAACTATATATACTGTTACGGATCACCCTGTATATAACCGGCAGGCAAGAGTTCTGAGAAACGGGGGTCCGCTTACTGTAACAACTGGTACCTGCACGAAAGTTCTAGAGGACGCGAGAACGCACTGTGCTTCAGCCACGCGGCCGGTACGAGTGAATGCAGGCAGTCAGTGTAGTGTCGAATACGCAGTCAATGGAGAATACTGAGCGACAAATAGTGCGTCTGATATAAATACAGTGAATATAAATATTTGAAACATAAATAACTAGAAATAAATAGTCCTGGTATATAGTTAAGTGTTAATTACTGTTTAGTTATTGTTTACTTGTGTAAATTGTTAGGACTGACTTTTCGTTGTTGCATTCATTATTATTGTATTTATAATTATTGTAAATAAATATTTATTCCGCCAACTCAGAAAATAGTTTTGTAACAATACATTTGAACACAAATCTCTTATACGACCAGCTTGGATGGAACATTACTGCCATCTGCAGGGAACTTTATTCGCAAATAATATTTTCTTGAATTCATGATTATAATTCGTAATATTATTTTTTAAAAGTATCGTCGATAAATATAAAAAAAATTATAATTTATAAGATTAATTCAAAAACGTATTTCCAGTTGTGAATTACGTAATATTATTTACATAATATTTGTTAATGAAAAACTATGGAATTGCCAACTAAACTACAAAATATTGTTTGCTACCACTGTGTTTTGGTTATAATTTTCTAAGATTGCTACGGGATAATATGTACAAAATAAGTTTGAATTATGTTAAAAACTGGGTAATTCTCGGTTCAGCAATGATATTTATATCAGTATAAAATTTAAATCAAATTGTTTGCTAACATTTCGATAAATAGGTCAACGGATTACGGATGTAGTTATATTACTTTGGTTCTAAATCTAACCTCATTTTTATATAATTCAATGATTTATACAACTTCAACCGTCCTTATATGTTATATTTAAATTTATATGAACGATAAAATGAACTAATACTCGGTCCTTATTATCATACATTTCCAAAAAATAATTAGGAATCTAAAATAAATAATTCGTGAAACGCACATAATATACCTAAATATAAGGATGTATAAAAGAAAATCAAATAAAATGGGACTTGATCCTAAAACTTCCAGATTCGCGTTGGTTGAGTTAGAGTGCCCGCGGTGAGAGATGAAGCCAGGCACGTTATCAATAATATGCTTGTGAACGCCTGCTTGCCCGCAGACAGTGCCGTGTACACAAAACTGCACATTGGGTTTTATGACGTTAGGTACAATTTTGGCAAATTGCTATTCATGACAATAAACAGCCAATAGCAAGCTAGAAGGCGAGCGCAATGCATTCACGTTACTATGACGCGGTGGCTTCATCTTTCACCGCGCGAGGTCTAGCAACCTCTTTTCATTAAAAATAATTACAAATCTTTTTTTGGGGATTACAGTAAATTAAGAGTGATAAGTCTATTAAGGGTTAGATAAGCAACTCTTGTTAATATTTTAATATTTAACGAAATCAGATTCGCGGTGGTTGAGTTAACAACCTCTTTTCGATAAAAATAATTACAAATATTTTTGCATACAATTAATTTTAAATTGACAAGCCTATTAAGGATTAGTTAGATAAGCAACTCTTGTTAAGTTATTACTTAATGAAACATATATCAAGTGTTAGGATTTGCTATGATGATTTTTAAAAATGCAATTTACAGTGAAAATGCATTTTAGATACAAAATACACAATTTTTGATTCAGAAATTACCTATAACAATTCCGTCACAGTGTAAGAATTAACTCTATAAGTACTGTGCATAATATAATAATTTTTCTAAATCTGTTGAAATAAACAATATTTGAAGTTTTTTTTAACAAAAATCTCATTTTTAAGTAAAAAATAAACTTTTTAGGCCCGTATTCACCAAACACTGTTAAAAATAGAAGTTACTAATCTTAGAATAAATTTACTTTCAATTCACCAAGCAATTCATTCGATAGATTAGTAGCTTCAGGTACAAATTTACTTTATATCATACACCTTGGACATTTTGTCAAATATTTTGATTATAAAGCACGTTTACCAAAGATCCGACCGATCGCGCATCGATCGAAAATGTAAGTTTATTTTATTTTACTACAAAAGCCTTTACCTGAAAGATATGGAATTAATATTTACCTGAAAAGGTCGCCAGATCATAAAGTAATTTGTGCATTTCGTCCCCATTCTATTTTACTAGGCGAATAAATATTTATACCCTTGAAATTGGACAGAATAGTTATTCTTACGATTTATACCTGCAGTAAACTTAACTACGTTTGGTGAATTGAATTATCGCTATTTATTCCGAGTAATAGTTAGCAGGGAAATAAATCAACGGAATAAATAACTAACTAGGCTCGGTGAATACGGACCTTAGTGCCCCGTGGTTTATTTATATTGAAATTAAGTTTGCTTAGGAATTTGTACGCTGAATTTCATGAAATTTTTGAAACGGGAAAATCCTTTTTATAATAATTATGTGCTTGTGCCTACATTTTAAATAAAACATTCGCGTAGATTTTGAATAACATTGCTTATTTTTTGTATTTAAAATTGTAATTTTCAAAAAAATAGGTTATATGAATAGTTTTTGATTTTACCAGACTAAAATTAAATTGTTTTATAAATGAGAAAATACAGGCACTTTTTTTAAACCCGGATAAAATTAAAAACATTAAATTTGACTTATCAAAAAGGTCGGTATTTTCAGACCCTAATAGTTCTCATCTTCTGATCTTATTTTTGAATTGTTTAGTTATTAATTTAATCAAAAATTGAATTCTATTTAGGTTTTTTGTTGATTTATTCAATTATTGTAAAAATTAATTTGCTCTAAACTTTTATAAAAGTGAAAAATGATTACCAAAATTACAATTTAAAATGTGTCTGGCATTGTCTGATAAATTCAAACAGTTCAGCATAAAAATTCGATTTAGCTGTTGGAGGAAATCAACTAAATTTCTACAACAATCAAACATACTCTAAGAGTTCCATTGTTAAAAATTAAAAATAAATTAAATCTCTTACCTGTGCGACTTTTTCTCCCATTTTTGGCGTATGGATTCCACTCTGGAACAGTTTGGCAGATCCATTATCCTGTATGGAAAACTGGAAGATAATAACATCGTTCTATAATTCTAAATAAATTACATAATTTTCTACCAAAACCAAAATCCACAAAAACTGATGCATTCTCCTTTGTCTTGCTTTGGAGATATTTTTTTAGTAGAGAAAATAAACACAACATTAGATCGTTTTTACTTTTAGACGGAGAGCCAACCGTTAGATTTTCTATGTATCGAATACACAGCCACATTTGGCTGTGTTAGCATCAGACAAAGAGGAAGCCACTGCAATTATAGTTCAGCAGTCAGGTACTTTTTACCTGGAAAGTATTCCGAAGTTAATGATATTTGGGTATGTTGTTTGTGGGTACTCTGTGGAGTAGAATCTGAGTAGAATCGAGGACCCTGTGCTAACGTGGGGGGGAGCCGAAAAACCACGAAATTTTACCACCTTTTTTGCTTTTTTCGAAATCACTCAGAAACGGTCGACTTAAGCAATTCTTTCATTATGTAATGTTTTAAAGAGGATTACATTTCCTACAATTTTCATTCCCACAACTTTTCTGTGGTACTAATGGTAAGCGCGCTGCAGCTTCTTGAAAATCACCCGCTCCGCTTTTTGTAACCTTGGTAACCAATGTTCTTTTCAATAGTTTTATTCATTTTATTCTTCATCGAACTTTAAATTGAAAATACACATTGGTTACCAAGTAAAATTAAGCAAAATCGCAGGATAGTGGACAAAATAATTTGATTTATTAAATTAAATGTACGACGTTTCGTCTATAGATTTAGACTTTTTCAAGTACAATCATAAAAATAACAATATTGTTATTTTTATGATTGTACTTGAAAAAGTCTAAATCTATAGACGAAACGTCGTACATTTAATTTAATAAATCAAATTATTTTGTCCACTATCCTGCGATTTTGCTTAATTTTATTATAATCACGATGGACACGATTTCTAATATAAATTGGTTACCAAGGTTACAAAAAGCGGAGCGGATGATTTTCAAGAAGCTGCAGCGCGCTTAACATTAGTACCACAGAAAAGTTGTGGGAATAAAAATTGTAGGAAATGTAATCCTCTTTAAAACATTACATAGTGAAAGAATTGATTAGGTCGACCGTTTCTTAGTGATTTCGAAAAAAGCAAAAAAAGTGGTAAAATTTCGTGGTTTTTCGGCTCCCCCCACGTTAGCACAGGGTCTTCGAGGTCGAAAACTCAGATTCTACTCCACAGAGTACCCGAAAACAACACACCAAAATATCATTAACTTCGGAATACTTTCCAGGTGACCCCCTTCATTTATTACCTGCCGCTTGGACTATTATTGTTATTTTTAATACATCATAATATCAAGATATTATGTTAAATCACCTACGAGAAGCGCTTGTAACTTTAAATATATAAGAGAAACACCCAACCGCGTCACGTTACATTGCAATATGAGAAAAAATATTTATCACGCAATTATAATTGTGCCTCCCTACTTATCTACCCCAATGCTAACTCATACATGTATACACAGAAAATCCGGTGGTCGGCTCTGGGACTATTTATACAGTATGATCAGTTTATTTGTATATCGTCATTTAATGCACTTTTTAAACATTAGTAGATTACATACACTTGATAACTCATTTTTTAGCGTCTCTGAAAATTAAGATTATATCTACGAACGGTGTTATATGAAAACATAGTTGAAAGCAAATGACATTGTTAAATCTAGTTTTAAGGCTGAAATCCAGTATTAAAGGTTATTAATAATTTATTAAATTATTGCGCTTCAATGAATCGTTCAATGCTTCTCACATTTAAGAGTTTAGTTCATTGGCGTATAGTATCGTTTTGCATAATAAAAATACGAGGATAAATTCCGTGTAATAAAAGTAGATTATTGCGTATTTAAATTTAAGTTTTTGAAGTTAAACTTCTTAAGCGAGATTAGTGCATCGAAATGACTTTGACACAAAAAATACCGACACAAAAATTTAAACATGACAGTACACAGCATGTATAACTCTGGTACGTGATCACGTAGAACGATTCAGATCACAAACCACTTAGTATTAAGCGGTTTGTGATTCAGATGGCTACGTGGAGAAACGCATTAGTGTACGGTGTATAAGATTGCAGGTTCGCGACAGCTTTTGAAGTAATATGAAACATTTTTTTTTTCTTTATTTATTATTAAAAATAATAAATAATTAATAATAATAATTTGATTGAAAAAATGAAAAATTGTTAATTTGTTTATTTAAATTCGCATGGTTGACGAAGACGAAAGAAGTTTCACTTCTATCGTGCGCTTATGTAGGTGAGGAACACACTTGCCTTTTTTTAAATGTTTCAATTTTAACGCAAAAAATGACGACAAACTAAATTATTATTGATCATCCTATTTTAACATGCATTTTAAAACATCTAATGATCTAGCGTTTTAAAGGTCGGACTCTTGTAAATTTTGGGGTATTTATAAAAAGGTCAGTACTAATTAAAAACGTTCTTGAGTTAGAAAATTTATGAATATGTATATTTTTCGTGAAGAAACTAATTCCGGGAATAAACAGACTGCTGGAGACATTTCTGGAAAAAGGGCGTTATATGTACAACTAGTGATGTAAATGCGTATAATACTCTGGTATAAAACGTTTGTATAAAACGGTATTAGGTAGGTATTTATACGATATGTAGAAAAAATAATATACCCCGGTTTTATACTAGGTATATAAATACTGCGTATTTTACTATTTTATACACCACGTATAAAACGTTTAACACCGTTTAAAACGTTTTAATACCGTTTAAAACAGTTTGATACCAAAATGAGAACAGAAACTTTTTCTATTACGCAGTTGGCAATACTGAATAATGCACCGTAACCGTAGTGTGAAAAAGTAAAAAACCGTTTTATACTGAAAAAATACGGTATTATACCATGGGTTTAATACACAAAAAAGTTTAATACCGTATTTTTACATCACTATGTACAACACATTCGAACCTTTTAATTGACATTTCACATGATTTATACTAAAGAAACAAAAAGAAAATAGTACGGCACACTTTCGTGATTATAATTTATGTATCTTAGTCTATAATAGTAATACAATTAAGTTTAAGACGCGAGGTGTGAAGTTGACGCAGGCCAGAATCCCAACACACCAAGAGTCTTATACTTAATTGTATGAGTTGTGTACATTATTTTTTGTAACATATATTTGATTTGTACAACATTCCGCTTTAAAGCTTTATTGAATTAATGTAAAACACCGTAAATTCTCGGCTTGAGAATAGTCGAGAGTGTAGCAATGCTGTTGTTTACATGGCGTTGCTATGGTTCTTCTATTACAAGTCCCCAGTTCCCGGGTTCTAGCCCGAGAGCTGGTAAAAGTGTCAATTGGATTTTCAATTTATTATTAAAAAAAAATAATGAATTGAAAGTATGAATTGGTGCTAGGCCCAAATAACCTTAGCTGTTGGTGGTCTTTAAAACACACACCGTAAATTCTCTGACAGCACTACTGTATATACTAAAAATATTGGTCTTGATACAATATTTATTTACTTCGTTGTCATAGCAACTAGCGTGCGTTGCTATGGCAATGAAGTAAATAAATATTGTATCAAGGTCAATATTTTCCGTATGGCATAAAATAATGCATTACTGTACGCTGAAGTCACAGTCTATGTTTTACGCACGCCTAACTACTGCTGTACGGCATTAAATATTCCATTACTGTACTGTCACTGAAAAACCACTACATGCGAGAATCGATTATTAACTAAGGTGCTATATAACCGAACCATCTTACATGTGAGAGCTAATCTCAAACGGGTGAATCTAAGAGATTCACATGTAAGATGGTTCGGTTTATAGCACCTTAGTTAATCAACTCTCGCAAGTAGTGGTTTTTCAGTGACAGAATGCTTCAAAGGGAAATAGTTAGTCGTTCGAAAATGTGTCACTGTGCGAGTAATTGTTAACTCAGTCCGCCGCGACAGTGGAAAAGTTTAGGGTTAGAATCCCTACGGTGCGATATATATTATTTTAAGCAGTCGACTAGAGCAACGAAATTTACATTTCAAATATGTGTTACAAAAAATATATTATTAATAGTAGTGTTTCAGGGCTAAACAATTTATACAGAGTTTTAAAAAATTTACAGGAAATGCACCTTAATATAAAGTTACTGTTCATATTTTATATACAGTGCTGGATTTGTTTCAGATTTCCTGGAATTTTCTGGAGTAACCACTCAGTTCCGATTTTTTGTGTCCTCGAATTCTTAAGGTCGACAATAGTTTAAACTACTATCTACATTTAGTAGAAGCGCCTATATATTTCCATGATACAAAACAAACACTATACTGAAAGTTCGATCAAAATCGGTTCAGTAGTTTATAAGTTAACCTGGAACCGACAGACAGACAGACAAACATTATTTATTTTTATTGATGACTGGATTCATTTCATGGGCGCCGAATGGGGGTGCAAGGATGTGAAAATAATATCAAAAAACTTGAGAAAAATGTATTTTGCACTGCCTTGGAATCAATCCTGCCAGCGTCCATGGATGTATTATAATTTCTTTATTGTGCCATTATTGACTCAAGTGTACCCTTGGAGAGAGAAAAATGTATATTTGTTTTAAACAAAACTTTTATAAATAAATCGTAATAGGGTAGAAATGGGTTAAAATTCATTAAAATTTAATCGAAACTTAAAACGTAAATTTGAATTCCGATTCTGCTAGGCGTTTCCAACTTTTATTAAATACATTCAAGTTGTTTTGTGAGAAATTTTAATTACGTACAAAGACTACTAGGTGTCACAAAATAAATAGATTGTAACTGACCAGAACAGCTTTGGATAATGTTCGTTAAGATGTTATAAATACGATAAAAAATAGGCTTGTGGAAGTTATATGGATGAAAGGAAATTTGCCAGTTAATAATTCGTTTTGTAATATATTTTTATTTATTCTTTAACGTTATTAATTTTGATTTAATCAATTTTTGTGATTATTTAAAATAATGTGTTTACACCATATTTTAATTTAAGGTAATATGTATTTAATTTTAATATTTAAAAATAATTAACTGTACATAATTTTAATATTTTATAGCTTTTAAATATTAGAATACTTTTAATTTTTTCATATTTTTAACTCTTGCGATTTTATTTTTTTTTTTCAATTGATATTTTATTATTTTGGAAAATTATCTTCAAAATTGTGTGACAGACAGGTAGACTAAAAAATTTGGACAACTAAGAAAATTGATAAACATTAAACGAGACTGCGGTAGTATTTTTTGATTAAATAATAATTTCAAGGGTTTTTTAAAACATTTCGCTTCCCTGCAAACATTCTTTATTACTGGGTTGCAGAAAATGTTGTTAAAAAAATTGATTTTACGATGACCTTAGATTGTTTTTATAACATGCAGAAACAGTCTGATGTCGTTGTCTTTATTTATCGTACATTATAGACGCGTCGACAACTTAGGTCATTAGCGTCTTAAATTACATTAAATAACAACTAACTTAAAACTAAATAACATCACAAGATATCCATGAGCGCAGGTGGGATTCGAACCCACGACAGTCTAGTCTAGAGTCTGGTACCGATTACTCTATCCACTAAGCTACACTGCCCTCCGATGTCGTTGTCAAACTCTCTTTCATATAGAACATTAGATTGTACAAACACAAAAATAAATGATTGATCTACATAGAAAAAGATTGCTTTTCAAGCTAAATTTTGATCAAAATGCATAGAAAAATGTCATTTCGAAGTGGAAAAAACTATGTTAAATAAATGTATACACGCACTTTAAAAAAATAACCGTTTCAATTGATCAATTATTTTTTAGTTTTTGGTACAAATTCCACATGGAAACAACATATTGATCAAAATAACTTGAAAAGCGATGTTTTTCTATGTAGATCAATCATTTATTTTTGTGTGAGTACAAGCTAAAGTTCTATATGACAGAGAGTTTCGCAACAACATTAGACTGTTCTTGCATGTATAAAAACTGTAATTATATTATCACAATCTGAGATCGACAAATACAATTTTTTTGACAATGCTTTCTGCGTTCCTGGCTCTCTTGTACGTTTGTCCCGCGGAGTCAAGCCAAATGCACCTCCATGGTCCTTATCATGTAAATCCCTTGATCCATCCATCTTGTATCCCAGTGTTATGTTTAATTTAAATTTTGTATTTAATTTTTAGTTTAGTTTAATTTTGTATAAACAAAAAGGAGTTTTTATGGACTATTGAATAAATAAAACTAAATCAAATTTTTTTTTGCTATATTTAAGAAGGGATCAAATTCTACTTTCGGGCACTGTAGAGTAACTGGTAACTCGTCCAGCCGGAGACTGGGAGTTTCGGGTTCAAGTCCCGACAGTGGCTTTGATTTTTTCTTAGATATAGCCAACCAATCAGGACAGCCGCAACCTTGCTGTCTGATTTATTTTCACTACTTAATTGTTATGTGAATAAGATCATAATATGTGAACCTAATTAAGGGAAAAAAAATCATTTGATTTATTAATTTTGTATAATTTTGGTGTATACCTAAGTATGTCATGGCTAATTAGTAATTCTAATTACATAATCGGTGTAGAAGCCAATATTCCTTATAGTGAAAAAAAAACAGCATTAAAGTCGTATCAGAAATTTAGCATTAATCTGGTTGTGGGTAGGAAGAGCGCCAGCGTATGACCTACTTATTTCCATAAATTTATTTGTTTGTTTGTTTTGAATATCGCCACAATTTGAATTTCCATTTAAATTAGATTAAATTAATGTCTCATTTATATGTATAATTATTTTCTATTTTTAATCCAAGAACTCGTCTTCTATATTAACATTGGAAATGTTTATGTTTGTATATGGGGGCAGAGTTACGAGTTTTCGTTTAAGGCCAAAAGACAACGGTGTCGCGATCAAGTGAGGAGCAATCATGCAAAATTGAACAAGTACAATTTTTTCGAAATGTGTTTTATATCATGTCTGGTTAATTGAGAGGTATTTGCGACGATCTGCGGTGTTATTTTTGAGAAAATGTTAATAAATACTGTAGAAAAATCCATTTAAAAGTTACGTAATCAAGCAAAAGTGAACGCGTATATAACAGAAGAATAATAGGGTTATTCCTGACAAAACTAAGCAGTGCATTGATAAATATTGTGTGTATAATAAACAGTTAATTATGTTTCATATATGCTGTTATCATTTCCAATGTCCTCGATGGTTGCAAGGATTGCGAAATCTGTGAATTTTTATACATAACTAGTTTTTCCGGTCCGGCTTCGTCCGGGTTGATTTTGCTTTGGAAACGAAATAATCAAGAACAACAAATCTCTCAAAATATTTCATTTTACTGTACACTCACTCCAGTGTTTACCAAATTATTAACTTCCCATTGGAAGTTGTAATGGGTTCGATTTTGCGAATGAAAAATTTGGACATATCTGCACGTTTAAGGTCCCTAGAGATCGAATCTGCTGTTTTAGAGAAATCTTTCTCTCTCTTTCTCTCTATGTGTGTGTACGTACGTACGTACGTACGTTCGTTCGTTCGTACGTTGGTGAACTTTTTTATCGCTTGCGTATCTCAAGAACAAATAATGATATCGACTCCGGACTAATTTCATTCGACACGTAATTACAGTAATTACATAATGAACACCTGATTATAGGTTTGCAGGAAATTTCAATTAGCGGTTTTTTGTTTATAACAAAAAAATGACTGTAAAATTGTTGTAAAATGTTTCTCGTCTCGCACATCTCAAGAACAAAGAATGATATCGACTCCGGATCAATTTCATTCGACGCATAATTGCATAATGAACACCTGATAAGGTTTTCAAAAAATATTTTTATTGGCGGTTTTTTTATAACAAATAAAAAACATGTTAACCTATATTGCAAATAGTTTCTCTACGGTAGGCTGTAGGTTTCTAATCTCTAAGGGCACCCAATGGGGAAGTTAGCAGTATAATTTTACCCACACACCAAGCCTCTTTTTTAGCTCAGAGATCGAGTGCGGAATTGAATTGAATTGTGAATTATAGACGCTCGACATCAGAGGTCATTAGCGTCTATGATCGAGTGCGGGATTACTGACTTACTTTACATTTTCGCTCATTGCTCAACTGAAAACTTCCTTTTGATATAGCGTAATAACTTATGCCGCTCAAGAAGATGGCTTTTAAAATAACGAAATAATTTTTTAAATTGGTTCAGCTGTTTTGAAGATTAGCATGGAGAAACAAACAAACAAATAGAAAACTTCACCTGTTTAAATATTAAGTATATTTAGGTATTTTGTGTAAATAAAAAAAAATATTTTTTGTATCGCATGTGCTAATTTGGCATTGTCGAAGGCCAGATTTTCGTTTTTTGTAAAATAAAAGTAAATAAAAATCATTCTTGCACAGGGTTCACTATTTAAATTAATTAAGATTTTTCTTAATAATATTCAAATTACTGAGAGAATCCAACCAAGTAAAAAAAAAAATACATCAAAAGCGTTACACATTTACGTTTTCAACTATCGACGCCAAATAAGGGAACAATATTGTGCAGCTAGTGTGCTAAATACATCTTTATGCGTCAGGCACGATGTTTTCAGCACGAGTAGTAGGCGAGCGCGCATTTACGAGTCGCATACGAGCACTGAAAACATCGCGCCCGACGCATAAAGATTCAGCACACGCGTTGCACCAACACATGCATGGTTTTAAAGCTTTATTGAATTAATGTCAAACACCGAAGATTCACTGACAGCAGTACATCTCATTCTAAAAACATTAGCCTTAATGCAATGTTTATTTACTTCGGTGCTATAGTAATCATATTTCAATATAGCATCATTATGTAACGGGTTTTTCAAATGTTTTTCATTATAGCATCGAAAAGCGTTTCATAAGGTGCGTTCCACTTGGCGACCATTGCGCCCACTACGCTCACGCCTTATAGTCGCGCTTATTACGTTTGGTCGTTGTAGGCGTTGCGATCGCCAAGTGGAACGCACCTATAATGGATCATGACGTCACCAGTCTATAAGCGTTCATTTAAGATCCGATTTACAGACATATAAAACACTAAAAGCGTGCATGTGTTGAATAAAAATCAATAATGAAGAAATTTAAAATTGAATTTTTCAATATGTCAACTTGTTAAAAATTTTGAACTTAATTTGAAGTCGAACATTTTTGAAAAAAATAGTTTCTTAATTATCTGTTTTTAATCAAATCAGGTAGATTTTTGTTAGTAGCGAATTTTTTTTAGTCAGTTTAAAATCACCATATTCCAATAAACAAACATAAAAAACATCGACACATTTCGAACACAATAAGGCCCAGTATTTCAATTTATAAATTTTAATTAAGAATTCAAAAACTAGGCTTTTCACGCACAAGACATGTTATCAAATACATTGCGTAATAATATTAAAATAATTCTATATCTTGGTCAGTTGTCTACTCTCTTTAAATTGTGTTTTGAAGACCACCAACAGCTAAGGTTATTTAAGCCTAGCACCAATTCATATTCTCAATTAATTATTTTTTTTTAATAATAAATTGAAAATCCAATTGACACTTTTACCAACTCTCGGGCTAGAACCCGGGAACTGGGGACTTGGAATAGAGGAACCAAACCAACGCCATGTAAACAACAGCATTGTTACATGCTCGGCTATTCTCAAGCCCTGTCCGCTCTCTTGGCTAACTACTGTACAGATTTATGACTTCTCAAGATTGAATCGTATTTAATACAGTGGTAGTCAAAAAGTTCTTTTACAACAACAGTTGGTAATCTGTTGACTGTTCTATTTTTTTAACCCACCAACAGCTAAGACTTTTTTAGGCCTACTACAAATTCTTATTTTCAATTTTGTAAGTTTGTTGTAAAGGAGGAAAAAATATTTTAATAATTTCCGATTATTGTTTTCTCTTATCCATCCCCACATATGTACAAAATTACCCCAGTCTTCTAGGGGAATAAAGAAAGTATTTCAATAATTTCTTTTTATTACTTTTTCGCCTATTTTTCCTTATAATTGAACAAAAAGTTATCGTTCATTTGGTAAGTAACTCATTTAGCAACTGTTTTTTAAAAATGCTGTTAAAGAAACGATTCTTCATATTAAGAATTATTACAATATTTTGAGAGCTGTTATTTTTAGAACTGATTTTTTCCACTTAAAATTATAAAATAACCGTTTCGATCCAGTATAATAATAGAGCGAGAGATATTGTAGATTATAGACGCTCGACAACTGAGATCAATAGCGTCTGTTCTAATAATAAATATCAGAGCAATTCTGTGAACAGACTCTCCTGAAAAGTTAGTTATTTTGGACATTAGACCTTTTTGTATAAACACTATCTATATATTTATTTTATTTAAGGTCACCAACAGCTAGGGTTATTTGGGCCTAGTAGTTCCAATTCAAATTTTCAGTTTATTATGTTTAATAACAATAAATTGAAAATCCGATCGATATTTTTACCAGTTCCTTGAATAAAACCCGGTAACTGGGGGCTTGTAATAAATTAGTGATGGAAACGCCATTTAAACAATGGCATCGCTATAGACTCGGCTATCTTCATCAGCCCATCAATTCATTATTTAATACGTCATGTATTTGCTAACGCATCTTGCTATAATTTAAAAAATATTTTAGTTAAGAATTACCTTGTGCTTGAGAGAATCAGATGGAACGTTACTAATTGAAGGACTTTTTCTCTCGTGATTTGACACCTTGTATTTTTGTAGATCGCTGTCACTTGACACGTTGTGAAATTGCTTATTAATACTATTTTTATTAGCTGAAAAACAAAATAAAAAACACATAAGATAGAATATTAAAATCTACTCTTTTACCTTAGATATGCCTCTGCATAACCATGATGTAACTCTTTTTATAGTAGAAGAGCCGACCTTGTGAAACTCCCCGGTATAAAGTTTCACACGAAAAATATAATTTGCCACCCGTCATCCTGGCGGTAGACGCTGGCTGCCCCTTTGAAAATAGAAATTGTTGACACCCTCCAACCCCGGTAAAAATAATAAGATATAAGTGTTATATCAAATGAAAGAGCGTTAAAATCCTTACACGAAAAATAGATATAATTTGCCACCCGCCATCCTGGCGGGGGACGCTGGCCGCCCCTTTGAAAATAGAAATTTTTAACAAAACCCTTTCGGTAAAAAATAATAAGATGAGTGTCATATCAAATGAAAGAGCGTTTAAATCCTTATACAAAAAATATAATGTGCCGCCCGCCATCTTGGCGGGGGACACTGGCCTCCCCTTTAAAAATAGAAATTTTTGACAAAACCCTTTCGGTAAAAAATAATAAGATTTTAACGCTCTTTCATTTGATATGAAACTCATTTTATTATCTTTTACGGGGAGGTTTTTGTCAAACATTTCTATTTTCGAAGGGGCAGCCAGCGTCTCCCGCCAGGATGGCAGGTGGAAAATTACATTTTTCGTGTAACGACCTTTCATTTATTTTTTATTGTAAATTATAGACGCGTCGACAGCTTAGGTCATTAGCGTCTTGATTACATTAAATAACAATTAACTTAAAACTAAATGACATCACAAAACATCCATGAGCGGAGGCGGGATTCGAACTTGCGACAGTCTGGTCCAGAGGCCGCGATGCTAACCCACTGGACCACACTGTCCTCAACGACCTTTCATATGATGTGCTACCCATCTTATAACTTTATACCGGGTAGTTTCACACAGTTGGCTCTGGGACTATTACAAGAGTCCTGTATATACTTACAAGATGTTCTACTGCTAGGCTTGTTCCCACTTTTAAAGTACTGGCGTTTGGATATCGCATCCAGACTGGTAGTTTGTGACATGTTGCTGCCCTGTCTTGGTATCGTGATACACGTTTGTTCTGGACTTGCTATGGGAGCAACATTCGCTTGTTTTGTGCCGCTACTGCAATCAAACAATATAAAAGACGTGTTGAGAACGATCTGTCAATCAAGTTTTGTATCGGGTCATGACACTCGTACACAGAAAAAAGAGATTTCAAGGCGTTCACGGTTGGGCTAGACGCATACACACAATTGTTTCCACGACTAAAAAGTTTAGTCGAGTTGTGTACGTGTCGCGATTTCAACTCGACTAAACAGTTTAGTCGAGTTGTGTACGTGTCGCGATTTCAACTCGACTAAACAGTTTAGTCGAGTTGTGTACGTGTCGCGATTTCAACTCGACTAAACAGTTTAGTCGAGTTGTGTACGTGTCGCGATTTCAACTCGACTAAATTGTTTAATTGTTAGAGGTGCGCATACAATCAATCAGCTGTGCCATAATTTCACTATTAAACTAATGGGTTGCCGAACAACTATTTAGTCGAGCGTATGCTAGCGGCAGTACATAGCTGTGAACATAAGCTTCCGACGATAGTTGTTCAACAGACAAATCAAAAGACGATCGACGAGGTCTTTTGATTGTCGCACAACTATACAGTGTCGATAGTATGCGCAGTCCCTTCTGATCCCACAGTCTTTTGACAAACAACTAAAAGTTGAACGATTAAAAATTGATTGTATGCGCCAGGCCTTAGGGTTGCCACATCTCCGGGTTTGACGTGTGTTATGTAGGTCCGGGCTCCGGGTTAGTGTCGCAATTCTCCGGGTCTCCCCGTCTATATAATGCATTTTGGGGTAACATTTTAAAAATATTAGATGAAACACAGCGTGTATAACTATAGTAAGGTTTCAGATACAGTAAGCCATGGCGGCCGGTGGGAAAGTACGAGTCTACCGACAGGTACAAACACCAAGCCCAGGTTCGAATCCTAAAGGCTTTTAAAATTTTTTTTTTATAATGAAAATATATAGATATTGGATAACAATTTAAAATATAAAAAAAAATAAAATTGCAATTTATTATTTTATTTATTATATTTGACGAACTTTTGATTTTATAAGATAAATAAAAGTTAATGTATTCATTTCCATGACAATTCGAATACAATTATTTGAGTTTAACGGTATTCATGCATCTCTGTACCCGCGATACAGACATATCAATTTTTAAGGTGCTCCTAACAGCGTTGTAGCTAAGGTCTAACAATCGGGGCCCACGCCAGGGGCGCTAAACCCGAGAGGTGCAATCAGCGATGCGAATATGAGAACGCGAAATCAGAATCTTGCCAGGGGCGCCGATGATCCTAGCTAGGACGTTGGCTCCTATGTCCACACGATCGGAACCGCGGGGAAAAACTACTTTTAAATACTGCATATTTTGACAATATTGTTTAATTAATAATTATTAAATAGACAATAGCCATACCACAAATAAATACTTTTCTTAACGTAATCAGTCGGCGAACATGCCATCGTGATGTTAATCGTCAAACAATTAAGATATATACAAGGAAAAAATCAAAGACCACTGTCAAGACATGAACCCGAAATTCCCAGTTTCCGGCTGGTTGAGTTACCTCTTACTCACACAGTGCCCCGAGAGTGGGATCTGTTCTCTTCTAAGTCCTGAAGTGCTCTTTGATTTTTTCCTTGTATATCTTAATTGTTTGACGATTAACATCACGATGGCATGTTCGCCGACTGATTACGTTAAGAAAAGTATTTATTTGTGGTTTGGCTATTGTCTATTTAATAATTATTATATTATAACCACAAAAAAACTCAACTCTCATTGTTGTATTTATTGTTTAATTCTTAGCATTTTTCTTCAAATAGATTTCTATAATACTTTCCTTCAAGCATTTCTAATCTATAATGGAATATCAACTCTTTGAATTATTCTCTTTATTCTGGTACATAACGTGTGTAAGTATGGGTTTATCTCAAGGGACGGGGCACCGACGTTACCGAGACTTATGTCCTGTTATTGCCAACCTTGATGGAAGATTTGATAACATGTCAAGCGTTTCTTTTCCTCGACGTTTTTAAAATAAATAATTTATAACTCGACTTAAAAGGATAAAAAGAGATAGTTCAGATAGTTCTGGAGCAGGGGTGTATCAGAAATTGAAAATAGAAGGTGCAATTTGTCTTCGTAAAGCAGGAATCACACTACCGGCTTCAACTTGCCAGCCGTACGATTTTCAATGTACTGTAGTTTGGCGCGGACCGACTGCTTACCCCCCATCCAAGGAGTTGTTTACAATCATTCACGAGATAAATATCAAAATGTCGAAGCGATATTCCGAGTGCGTCATTATTATAATTTACATACCAACAACACGCGAATGCCGCAAAAAATAATAAAATAAACCAAACGTAACCTAACTTTTTGTCATGAATGCGTCTCAAAACATCAGCTGTCATCTTATCGTGCTCTGATTGGCTACGGCTGGGAGCCGTAGCCAATGAAATAGAAACAGTTCTATTTTCCAGCCGTAGCCGTGATCGTTGACGGCTGTGCGCTGATTGGTCGAGAGCTACAGAAGGTTCCTAGCCGCACGGCTACGACTACGGCTGACAGCCGGTAGCGGCTGGTAGCCGGTAGCGGCTGGCAGCCGGTAGTGTGATACGCGCTTTACAGAACTTCAGACGCTTATGACATCTGATGTCGAGCGTCTATAATTTACAATATCTAACGTAACGGAGTTTTGATGTGTAATATCTTAGCTCTCGGTATACGGCATTTGGTGGGACTAATTTCGTGACAGCGACGGAAATGTGTAACAGGAAGTAAGAAAAGCGCGCGCTATTCAATTTAATGTTATATGATTCTGCGGTGCGGCCTACAGTTGGCGCTTGTGCTGCAGCATGTCAGCGAGCGCACACATTTTCATAGCGTTTGAAAAGACAGAGAGAGAGAGAAAGGGAAAGAAGACACAGCTATGAACCGTTCGTTCTTCTAATAAAATAAGATGTTACATATCATTGGCGACTATTGTAAGACTCGTTACTTTTTTTAAGTGAAATTTGACGTTACGGATGTTGATGAAATAGGGGCGTAACGAAAAGTGAAGCGCCCAAACTCTCCACTGTGTGTCAGTGAGACGCAGGGGAGAGGAAAATATCGGCAAATTTTGACCATATTAGGCATTTTTGAAGTGAAACTTCTTATGTGAAGAGTTCGCATGTTGAAAAATGAAAGCGTAATAAAAAGTAGAACGTTTATACTCGCCACTCAGTGCGTCAGTGAGACGCAGCGGAAGAGGGGAGAATATCGTTCGTTTCCACTCCGTACGAAGTAAACGGACAGTAAAGTAAGACGGACGTGTTTCAATTTTCGTTACGCTCTTAGTCGCAGCAAAGCGTCAGAAATGTGAGACTCTTTTTAACTTAGAAGTTTCACTTCCAGCGTATTTCTATTTTTTAATATAAAACATCGTGCAAAGCTTTAGGAGTTATATTTGTACGGGAAAAGATAACTATTTATGAGCTATGGGTAAGTAACTATTATTAAATACTAGGGTATGTAACTACATTAATCTAAAATATCTACGTAAAATTTGAAATAATTTACTAATTAAAACTTGTACTAATAAAACTACTCATTGGAAGGTTACCTCCACATTCTTGTGAGGAGGAGGGGGAATACACTTTTGCATCTTCCTTGGCTACTTCAGGAATGGTGTAGTTTGATATCTCTAATTTCCAAACGTTTGGTTTCAGTTTACTGATTAAAAAATGCAATAATAAAACTACAAATTGGAAGGTCATTACCACATTTTTTTGAGGGGAAATGCACCTTTGCACCCTCCCTGGAAACCACAATTTTGTGGTGGGGAAATACATCTTTGCATCCTCCCTGGAAATCTAGAGATGGTGCAATAATAATTTTATCGAATCTGTAAATTCTAAATTATGGTTGAAAATGAATAAGGCAGTGGACTTCTAATTTTGTCTAAAGGTAAAAACATCAATTCTGGGATGATTTTTATTATTTTACTGATAAAGAAATAAAGTAATCATTGATGATATTTTCTAGTTTAGGATAAGACTGAAGGAGTTCGTTTATCGTAGATGATTTTAGATTTTCGGGGTTTCTAGGGTCTATTTTTTGGAGTAATTAAAAGTTATGATAATTAGGTTTTTTTAAAATGTAGTTTGTATGAGGTTCAGAAGATACAACTTTTCATTAAATAAACTCAAATTTTGGACAAAAGGAAAAGGGGCGCTAGTGTTAGTATAATTGTGTTAATATTGTTTACGCCGTTATTAATTACGAACATTATTTACGTCCTGTTCAATTAACTATAGAATTATAATTAATTAGAAATATGGTATAACATTAGACCCAAATTACCAACACAGTCGCTGGTTTTTAAAAACTAATTAAATTAAACTAAAGCTTTATAAAATAATTTTATAATTTTTTATTTTGGACAGCTTTCAACTGTTAACTTTTTGTTAGTTCAAATCAAACACCTTTTTTCTATTCTATCAAAACTGTGCCTATAATCCCTGGTTTCTGGGGCGACATTCAATGATAAATCTATTTTCAAAGTAGATTCCACTCTAAATCTACTTTCAAAGTAGAATCATCACTAAATCTACCTTCAAAGTAGATTTAACTATAAAGTGGATTTGGCGTTGATTCTACTTTGAAAGTAGATTTAACGTTGAATCTACTTTGAAGGTATATTTAGCGTCGAATCTACTTTGAAAGCACATATGGTGTTAAATCTACTTTCAAAGTAGATTTAACGAAAAATATAAGTAGATTAACGACAAATCTACTTTCAAAGTAGATTAATACGGAATGTACTTTCAAAGTAGATTCAACGCTAAATCTACCTTCAAAGTAGATTCAACGCTAAATCTACCTTCAAAGTAGATTCAACGATAAAGTGGATTTGGCGTTGATTCTACTTTGAAAGTAGATTTATCGTTGAAACTACTTTGTAGGTAGATTTAGCATTGAATCTACTTTGAAAGCACATATGGTCTTGAATCTACTTTCAAAGTAGATTCAACAAATATAAGTAGATTCAATGACAAATCTACTTTCAAAGTAGATTTATCGTGCCAGAAAGCGAGTATTATTGTTCAAGAAAAAGGAGTTTAGAAAATAAACAATTTCTAAATTTTTAACATTAATATAGTTTTGATGAAGAATAACAAAACGGTTATGAGTAGACTCCGCAGTCCGCAATCTTTAAACCCTTATTTATGGTAAGTGACAGATGCAACAAAATGCTTTTCGTATGAATTTTTATTGTAATTACATCCAGTGCAAACCAGAAATAAGGGTTTTATCAACCCGAAATCAAATGATTTTGATTCTAACTACGATAACATTAAAAACTACAACTTAATAAATTTTCTCTCTTTTTCTGAAACGTTATTATTGAAAATTGTAGTGTACCTGGTTTTATCAGTCTTTTTACTTTTCCGATCTTTTTTGCCTCCATCTTTATCGGGTGCATTTCCGTTGGCGTTGTTGTTATCGAACGAAGCTTGATGACTTGCCGGAGCGCTTTGACTTAGCGTCATCGCCGTGTAACCGCCAGTGCCTTTGGCGTTTGCACTTGGCGGTGCCGTTGGCATATCGTTTTTGCTGATCCACGTGTGCTCCAAGATTGGAATAGGAGAACTTGATGTCAGCGGGCTGTGAAGAATTATATAGAAGTTAGTTGATAATAATCAAACAGGATGATGCGACACAAATAGGGAGATATATACACACTTCAGAATATTTTTAGGTTAAGATTCGTAGCAGAGCTTTAAAGTTCGAGTATCTACAATAGATTCGAAGTTGAGAGAATAGTCGAGATGGTGTGCTATGCTGTTGTTTATACTATATCGACTACAAAAGCCCAGTTTGCGGGTTCTACTCCGAGATCCGATGAAAGTATTAATTGATTTTTTATAATCAAATTTTGTGAAAATTAACTGCGGTATTTTATAGCAAATTATTAGTCAATATGATTAGACTTTTAAAAACTAAATTCACTATCTTAGCAAATTAATTATCGCTAAGCTGGTGAATTTAGTTGCAGTGTAGAAGTCAATGAAAATCTCGAATATAAGCACAAAACTGCTGAAAATATACTACTCTCTAATATTGAGTACTTTCAAGCTCTGCTACGTAATGCTTTTTTAAAAATTTAGTTCTACTTTACCGACTGTTTTAATCATTTGGGTCTAATGTCATATATTTTCAAGTACAAATACGGTCATGTATAAAAAACACAACAAACAAAGCAAATGATACAGCGTATTTACATTGTAAAAGAAAGAACAATAATTTTTTTTATTTCAGTAAACATGTGTATGTGTGATGAATTGGGTCGTGTATTTTCAGAATAATCGACAGGAATTTTGGATAGCAAAGTGAACTCTTTTTAAAATTGATTGTGCGGGACCAAAATCGCATTTTCTTAGCGTGTAAGCTTGTCTACTTCCGACACTTCACTCTCGCCGAGACAACACGAGGAAACCCGAGCACGAAAATACGGAAGGCACGCTCGTGTCGGTTCGCTGTGTCTCGCTTCGCCTTAGCAGCGGTTTTATGAGCCCGAGCCAAAGGATCCGAGCCGTACCAAATGTCTGGCGAAGACATTTAGGGAGAGTGCGTCGGGTGAGAGATAAGTGCCGGCATAAAGCTGTTTCACTACTGAAGTAGAGACAAATCAAGTCGCCTCGTGTGACGGAGGCTTTATCTACAAATTAGGCCGAATAATATTTATTCAACACAAAATACAAGGAAAACAATGAACTGAAGGATGTGTGTAGTGCGCAACAAATTTGCTATTTTTTAAAATTTCTGAATCTTGTAAATACAATAATTACACTGAAGCATTTTCAGTTGTAAAAGAAAAATACAACTTTTCGAAAATTATATAATAGAAAGGACAATCACTTTGTTCGCTTGAAAAATTCGTTTCAGAATCTGATATTTTATATCAAGAAAGGTGCGACTCCCAATATTTTTACGTAAGGTAACTAGGGCTCTTGCTGCAAAAAGTCTGACCACTTCTGGTATAAACTATAGACGGAGCTGCTATATTCCCAATGTTAGAATGTGGTGTTAAATTTTTGTCTTACTTTAACTTATGCAATTTTAAATTTGTTAGAAAGTGACAAAAATATAACAGCATTGTTATTGACCGTACAGAATAGCATCATTAATCTCCTCCAAATTTAAAAATCATACAGTCTGACGGTTATGTTGTCGTGCGTCTATAATTTACAATATCTAAAAATCATACAGAAACTGTGCTATAAAATTGAATTTGGATTTTTTTATAGAAGTTTTCAAACGGAAAGGAAAGTTAATCTAAAATAAAACTAGCGGATATTTTTCGTTAAAATAAATATTCTTTGAGCTTCGTTTCTTAAAAAAGGTTTACAAATCTTATTTATTTTTATTCAACAAAGAATTTAATATTTATTTTGGCTCGATTTCAGTTGAATTATTACCAGGAATTGGGAAGTCGTAACATGCCATTAAATTCTTATCATCAACAAATTCTTTCTGTCTTTTAACTCGAACTCGGAAGAATGTAATTTTTTGACAATTTGTCAAAATTTTCTATCCACTGAGAACTTACTTTATTTCATAAAATTATGTAAAGAAGTCTTAAAATCCTCAAAGTAAAATATTAGCCTTACAGACAAGGACTGTATAAATCTAGCACCGATTAGGCAAGTATTTACAATATTTGGATTGGGAGTGTTTGTAATAAGCGAACCGTATCAGTTCAGACACTCCTATCACCTTTGCAAATACATTAGAAAATTCTTGTTGATGCTAAAAAGATATCTATACGTCTGTGTGAATAAAATAGACCTCAATTTTTTGCAACTTTTATGTTTTCAACAAGCTTTCACCTAAAACAACAATCTGTAATTTTATAAATAAGTTAATTAGGTCACATTTTCTTATATAAAGTCAAAATATGTTTTTATAAAACTAATCTAAACATTGATATTACGTTATTGTGTTAAAAGAAATCTGAAAATATATCATTTCAAAATCGCGAGAAACCATTTTCAAGGAGTTCATAATTAATAATCACGCGAATAAATTAACTGACAGGCGTCAACGTTTTTTACCCTCAATTTTCAGTCCCCCAAAAATAGACAAACATTTTTTTTGTGATCTTGACTCTTGAATCAGTTGCGGCTACAAGCGTCTAGGTACAGACCCCACCCGCCACCGTGCACTGTGGCTTGATTAAAGCTGCCGACATATGCCCTGGGTTAGAACTAGGTATCCCGTATGCATGTACCCCAGCATACGTTTTTTAAGAGAACTCTAGCCCTGCACCACCCTCTTGTCACCCCGCAACAAACGTCATTGCACCCCCCCCCCCCGAGTGAAACTCTCCCCCTACGAGAAACTCGGAAAATGCACATCCTGCTTAATTTAATAATGTTATAGATAAAAATAAAAAATAAATAATTAAAGACAATAAATGTTAAGTGGAATATAAATTAGTTGTAAAGACAACAAAAACTACTATGGCGTCGACGGGATTCGAACCAGCGACCTACTGCGTTCAAAGCAAACGCTATATCTCTGAGCTATCGTAGCCGCTTGATGTACACAAGTTTTCATGGTATACAATGTATCGGTTAGTCCGCAGCTTTCGAGTAAAACTACTTGGGCAAACTAGACGAGGCGACGGATCACCGCTGACGCAGCGACACAAAGTGCCCCTTGGTTTGTGTCCTAATTATTTTCTAGTTTTTGGTACAGCTGATGATTTAAAATAAAGCCGTTTAACTTAAAAGTTTTTTTACCTATTTTTTACCCTAATTAAATAACCTATAAAATTAGCTTGAAAATAAGAAAATTACAGTATTTTATTTTCGTAATATAAAGCCTAGATTTACGTTTTCAATAACTTTATTGACACATTCTCAAAATAATCAATTTCAACATTTTAATTCAAAATATAATGCAATCGATGCGTTTGGCAATTATAACAAAAGACTTCACTGAAAACGTCTCACAATAATGTTTATTTATACAGTTGCAGGTGTAGCTAATGTACATTGTTTACATAAATTGCGGTTGAAAAAGAATAAAATATAACTTTTATTTTGATTCACAATCTTCTAATTGATGTAAATTAAAATAGCGTAGCGGATCAAGATAATGTAACTATTGCCTTGTATTTTTACTTAAATAGCAACAAAATAAACTTGTTTCGAACGTAGTTCTGAGATATATAATTGATTGGACAATAAATATTGATGCTGGGTTGTAGAACGTACTGTCAGAAAATATAGTTTCACAATAACCTAACATTGTGACCACGCATTATAGGTATATTTGTTCATAGGGAAAGTATTGAAGAATTTTTAATCGATTCTGCGCCTAAAAAATAATTAATGAATTTAATCGACATTTTTTCTAAACTGTGTATACCTACATGTGAGTAAATAATTGTGTGTGTGTGTGTTTTAAAGACCGCCAACAGCAAAGGTTATTTAGGCCCAGCACCAATTCATATTTTCAATTCATTATTTTTTTTTAATAATAAATTGAAAATCCAATTGACACTTTTACCAGCTCTCGGGCTAGAACCCGGGAACTGAGGACTTGTAATAGAGGAACCATAGCAACGCCATGTAAACAACAGCATTGCTACACTCTCGGCTATTCTCAAGCCCTGAGTAAATAATGAAATCATAATATGGAAACTGTTTATTTTCCACACTAGTGTGTTTTGAAAACACTTTCAACACATATGCCTGTTAACTGACTCATTCTATGCGTAAATACACGCATGTAAAGTAGCTATTTTATATAGTGGGTATTGCAAAAAAACTGTAATAATATGTGGTCACAATTTAAGATCATTGTCAACCCAGTGCAGCGTTAAGGTCCCTTTACAGATATAAAAAGTTGCAAAATTCAGACATTTTCATTTTTGGAAATAGTAAAATTCTTGAGTAGGTATTATTAAACTAAGTAACTCGGATTTTTTAAAAGCTTTATGCAAAAAAAAAAACAAAAAACAAAATAGTAACTCGACATTGAATATACTTAATTAAAAAAATATTTTTTTCTCTAGCTGTGAGAAAATCCAGATGATTTTTAATCGTAAATATTAAATTAAAACAAACAAATTATTCGACGAAAAAAAAATGAAATAAAATAAGAAGTTACCAAAATAGTTTATAAAATATATGTTATAAATCACGCAAAATCCACGGAATTTGATGTCAGAGTATTTGATTAATCGCTACATAAAATTTTTCTACACAAAAATATTTCAAATATTTTATATAATTTTTAACGAATATTTTGAACAAATGAAATAAATAGTTTAGACTCTAGAGCAGTGCACTGTAAAAAATGGATGAAAAAATACTTTGAAAGTTAAGGTAGAATTCGCTCGATTTTCTAAGTGATTTTACATTATTATTTATTTCTACACAGAAAACTTCATAAAAACTTGGACTTTTACTGTAAAGTTAAACAAATTTGTGATTTTTACATAAAGTAAATTAAAATTACATAATTTGTGTAATATTACAATAAAGTGTGTAAAAATTACAAAATAAAATGTATAGTTACATAATATATAAAATGGATAAATACAAAACAAATTAATGTAAAATTAGTAACCACGCATGCGCAATGTGTTTTTATGGAATCTACGCGATGTGCAGGCGATACCTGTTTGCGACGCCGCATTGTCTCTTACCAGGTTAATCGCTGGCTACAAATGGACCATCGATAATCTATGTAATCGGCCTTCTCATTTCTTACAGTGTGCTTTCTAATCGAAATTTCGCGAACCCATGTCCGGGGTTTCCCGAGAATTTACACAAAAAAAGTACAACTCACCCCCGTTCAATGTTATTTTATTGGAGTTTACTCCTTAAGAATCGATTTTCATATAAGGCCCCCGGTATGGAAATTTTATGAGGAGTAAAATTTATACAAGCGTTAACTTAAAATCGCTACGTTTTTCTGCGCAACGTACCTTGCGCACCTGTACAGGGGATGCTACGCGACAGCTGACGCATGTAAGTATGTATGTTTGCCTACTGCATAGTCAAAGACAATCGTACTTAAGGAGTAAACTCCAGTCGTGCGTCAGAGCTGACATACACACTTTGTTTTATTATCATTTATTAAAGTTAAGGCTTGACAAAATGTATACTGAGAAATAAGCACTATTTGTTTATTAAGAATCGTATCGTATCAGGAATACCACGGAAGCATAAATTAAATCCTATGTCAGTTGACTGACACGCATTTCTTAGCCGCGTTATCTCATTGGTCGATGTTAAAAAATTCGTTGCCGGAACTTTTAGTTAAAAGTTGAATGGAATTTTAAGTAACACATAAACAAAACACGACCAATGTTGAGCTTTCAATATTTTGATTTGTATTTTAAGTTTTAAAAAATAATCATTGAATAGATAAACTTCGCAAAAAAAACATTTATTTCGTTGATATATTGTTTAGAAAACTGTCAAACCGCATTTTTTGTTGGGTTAGCTTTGTGAAATAAAATTATTATATTATGTCTTAGAATTAAGTGGGTAAGAAATATTTCACCAATGAAAAAATGTAATCATTGAAAAGCATATTTTTAACTGACGTCTCTATTTGGGAATTCAGTTTTCGTATTTTGAAATACTATTAAATCGATTTTGAGACCCTTTAATAAGAGACCGGACACGATATATGTCCGCCATTTTTTTTTAGACTGCTAGAAGAAACACCGACATTTTTTTGATCTCTTTATCTTCCTCTTTGAAGCAGATCTGACCAACCACTATGCTTTATTTCTTTCTTTGATGCAAAATGTCATTTTGAAGATTACTGGTCGACCAATTACAGGTGGCTGTTTTGTGTCTAGTTTCTTATAAAAGAGTCTCTAGATGGGTCGGATCGCAATAAACTATTTGCTCGATTTTGAGCCTTTATACTTTTTTTCCAAATAATTTGAAAGCTTTAAATTACAGCAGTGCAGAAGGTTTATAAGAATTGTTGAGTTTGTGTACGAATATCATAAAGTTTTAATACCACTTTTCCAGAGTTTCTTGTTCCTCTTCTGCTTGTGTAACGTCAGAAGGTGGTGTTAAATAACCGGCTAATCGTAAACCACGGCCTCCCAAACTCGAACCAAATTTTAGACCTTGACGAAATGACGCTCTCGCTTTGTTAACTGAAAACATAAAATCAAATTATTTTTGAATTATGGTGAAAAAATTTATTTTTTCATTTAGGATATTTTAACTATAATAATACACTATATTTAGATGTTTCTCCGATGATATCTAAATGAGAGCAACTTGGGGGTGTACGGAGTGAATTACTAGTTCTCTGGCAACTGGGGGCTTACAATAGAGGAGCCTTGGGAAAAAATTGGCTTTTAGTTTACTGTTAAACAATAACACACCATTTGTAAAAATTTCAACTAGCTACCTCTTACCATTTTTGAGATAGAGCCTTCTGACAGACGGTTCCGTTCGGAGGTACGGAACCCCAAAAAAGTTGAACTGATTGACAAATGATTAAAAAGTATTTTAATATCGGTTTTAAATAATTATTATGCAAAATGATTTTGAAAAGCATCGTTGAAAATGAATCAGAAATCATATAATATGTTATATATCAAAGTTAAGCTGTCACGACTTTCATTTTCTTGGCTTACTTTTATCGTTTCTTTTTCTTATCCCAGTGATGCAGATCTGCACAACGTAGCTTTGACGCAAAGCTACATCACGTAGCTTTACCTACGCTTAAAATAAAATTATCGAATTCTTATTGAGATAAATTATCTTTTCTCTTTTGAACTCAATAAATTACTTCACAATGGGCCATTAGAAAGCGATTGAGATTTTTCAAGGTTATGCGAAATTTGCCGACTGTACTGTAGTTTTAAGAGAATTGTACAACGAGTTCAAAAAGGGTGATAGATACGTTCGATCGAGTGAAAAAAGGAGTGTGACGACAAAAGGAAATAGGTGGCCTTGGAGAAGAAAAGAAGGAAACACTTAGAATGTCACGAAGAAATTGATGGCTGTCATGAGAAGCTAAAAACACAAAGAAAAATGGTGATCTTTATTTATACTTACAATATTTAGAAGGAAAAATCAAGAAGAACGGGTCCAGAAGGGCGATAAATACGTTCGATCGAGTGAAAAAAGAAGTGTGATGGCAAAGGAAAATAGATGGCCTTGGAGAAAAAAAGACTTAGAAGGTCACGAAGGAATGATGGCTGTCGTGAGAAGCTGATGACACGAAACATGGTGAATTATTAGTGGGTACTTACATTTGCTCAACTTCTTCGTAGGTTCAACGGAACTTTCTTCAGTAATACTTTGAGGTGATGTGAGATCCTCAAAGTTGATAATGTAGAGCGAAATATCGTCGATTTCACTCTTGATCGGTGCGATCACTTCTGAGCATAAGAATTTCGTTCCTGAAAGAAGTATCAAGTATTATATTAATCGAACGTGTTGTCAGAATTTTTTAAACGGACCACGCAGTTCTTGAGGTGGGATTGAAAGTTTATTTATGCAGATTATTATAATAAACTTTTATTTAAAAAAAATGGCTTAGCTACAGAGGGGGACTAGAGAGACAACTGTATTGGATTTCCTGCTAGGAAGAGGCCTGGCACGAAATGCTATTTTACACGGCTGCGAGACTGCAAAGGCAGGGCAATGGTTTTCGCGCTATGTATGTAAGTATGTAAGAACGTAAGTATGTAAGAATATAAGTATGTACCTAAGTATGTAAGTATGTATCTAAGTATGTAAGTATGTACCTAAGTTGTAAGTATGTAAGTATGTAAGAATGTAAGTATGTAAGAATGTAAGTATGTACCTAAGTATGTAAATATGTATGTATATATGTAGGTATATAAGTATGAATGTGGGATTCTTTATTCCTTCGCTGCATCCAAACAGCTACGGCTAATAAATAAGGTGTCATTAGATTCGTCTTAATTTCGAGAGTGTCATAAGGTATATGACGTTACGAAAAATTCAATATGGCGAACGCTAGACGCCATTTTGTCAGAATGTAAAAGTAATTTTCCTTCTAAATACATCGATATGGGTATCAAATTAAGAAAGGTCTCGTTTTATAGAAACCTACAGACAGGTCTTGAGAACACGATTTAAATAAAAAAATACGTAGATATAGGTAACACAACACAAATAACACTAAAAAGACGTAAATAAATTGAAAAAATCAAAATACCCGACTGCGTCAAAAACCAACTCAAAAGATGGAAACAAGATCACATGATAACATGCAATCGAAGGCATAGCTGATGTAACAAGTTGAACAGAAATATCTGATGCCTCCGACTGCATGTTATCAATAATCTTATTTCCATCTTTTTAGTTCGTTTTTGACGCAGTCGTTTTTTTTTTTATTTTTTAAACTTTTTCGTAAATTCCTTGTAAGTTTTATAAGAGGCCTAAATACAATAAATCTTAAAATATTAAAAGAATACGAACCTAAGTGTAAGGGAGGTCAGTTTTGTAAATTTAAATTTGAGCTCAAAACATAGATTGAATTTTTTTGATGTTATCAAAACAAAATTTAGAGAGTAGCCATGTGCAAGCGTCATATTGTATATGCTTCTATAAAGTTAAGAAAATAAATCCCGCGTTTCTTCATCTCGATAAAATAAACAATACTAGTTTTTTTGTAATGCACAATGTTTTTTGGCAGTCATCCATATAAGGCAAACACTTTCGATTGTTTTCACGATGTCATTTTGTTTCATTCACTATGTTTTATTATATCTGTGATTTTAGGTGAAACGTCTTGTAAAACAAATCCTGTAGGAATAATTGTAATAGGTCTGTTATTTAATAATTATTTATGCACTGACATTATTACAGGATGCAATAAATACGGCACATTTCCTTTCGATTTGTTGTGGAGTTTTGTTACGAATCTGGCAAATGTTTCTTCAATATATTAGTCAGGGCTGTAGCGAAGCTACAGAGGATCACTGAGTGACGCAATGATTTCATATGAATTTCTGCCACTCTATATGCTCTTATCCTAACTAATATTATAAATGCGAAAGTGAGTTTGTTTGTTTGTTCGGCTTTCACGTCTCAACTACCCAACCAATCTCCGTGAACTTTTGCACAACAATAGCTTCCGCACTAAAGATGAATATAGGCTATAATAACTAGCCGACCCGGCTTCGCCCGAGTGAAAATCGGGGATCAACTCGTGTAAGAAATATATGTCCAGAAAAATGCTAAGATATCGTAAAAATAAATTATGATTAAAGGTTCAAATTTCAAATAATAGTAGACTGTATATCTAGTGTCGTATTGAGGTATATTAATGACGAGTAGATGTTAAAACGAGCGATTTAGCGAGTTTTAACATCACGCGAGTCATAATATCATTACGCGCGTGATATATATTTTTTGCCATACCCACTATAAAATAGCTACTATTCACTTCATTTTCAGTATTTTTAAGACAGTTCATTTGCGTCGTCAACTTCACTCTATAGTAGGCTGTGCGAGCTGTCGCAGTGCGCACGCACAGTAGCAATAATCATAAATCGCTATGGAAATGGCTTTATTTTTCACACTAGTGTGTTCTGAAAACACTTTCAACACACCTGCCTGTTAACTGACCTATGCCATTCATGTAAAATAGTTATTTTAAGTGAGTATGGCAAAAAATAATAGATCACACTGTATCAATAAATAGTCTATAAAGACTACACAATTTTAACACACAACAATATCACAAAAGCAATGAACATCGAACAATTAAGCCACTCGATCACAACTTGTTAGACCAAAAGTCTGACAAATTCTGAATACTGTATTAAAAAATTGACTTTCATTTACGTAAGTTACTTTTCATTTAATTATGTGAGTTGTTCGGTAAAACCAGTAGCGGCGAAGTGCTAACATTATTCTAATTTAATCTCCTTAATGTAACCTTTAAAATAATGTTTTTTCGTTGGCGAGCAGCCAATTATATAATTGTTTCGAAACATATTGGAAAAAATCATTTTACCAACCAGTGGTCACAGTCAGGATTCTAACCTGAACCTTTCCACTTTCGCGGCGTAATGAGCTTACAATACTCAACCGTGACAAGATTGCTAAATTAACATTCTCCTTATATGCTTCAGAATCAATAGATTTTCACTCATTCCGCCGCGAAAGTGGAAAGGTTCAGGTTAGAACCCTGACTGTGACCACTGGTTGGTAAAATGATTTTTTCCAATATGTTTCGAAACAATTATATAATTGGCTGCTCTCCAACGAAAAAACATTTTTCAATTGCATTTCAGCCGTATAAAACTATTATTTACTTTAAAATAATTAAATTTTTTCTAGTTACAGAAGTAATTCAAGATCTATTTAAAGTGCAGCACGTACTGGCGCATGAGTATCAAAAACTATTCGGCCAAAATTTTTTTGCGCAATTCTCTTTAGTATGTATGATTATATAAATCCATTTTGCCACGGTCCCCCAGAGGGAACATTGGAATATAGTTGTTCTCGCAATTGCATTCCAATGTTCTTTGGGAATTAGCGTTCCCAGGACCCCGAGCTCGTACCAGTCGGTTTGTGTATGTCGGCTGGCACATTCTAATACACAAATGGATTGTTAATTGTTGTGTTGAAGACGCTAATGATTTGAGTTGTCGACGCGTCTATAATCCACAATAATAATAATAATTTTTTTCCTTGTATATCTTAATTGTTTGACGTTTAACATCACGATCATGGCAGGTTGCCGACTGATTACGTTAAGAAAAGTATTGCTTGTGGAATGGCTACTGTCTATTTAATAATTATAATAATAATTTTGCCACGTGGCAACTTGGTGACATATTGTTTAAAACGTAATTATTTAAACAATTGCAAGATAATGAAATTTTTGATCGGGACAAATTTTTTTCGTATTCTTTGACTAAATATGAAGATAAAATGTTCTATGACTTTTTGCGATATATTAAATATTTTCAGAGATATGATTTTTTTAAAGTTCGAAAAAACGCGATTTTGATAAAAAAATCTGCTGATTACAATATAATAATTTGTTTCTATATTATTTGATATGTCAAATATTTTTTGGCATCCTAAGCCGCTCGCGGCGCTAGTGTTGCTTGTTGCCAATTTTAGATTATATTTGCATGTATTTAAAATATATTTGATGCAAGTACTTATAGTCCAAGCGGCAGGTAATAAATGAAGGGGGTTAACTGGAAAGTATTCCGAAGTTAATGATATTTTGGTGTGTTGTTTGTGGGTACTCTGTGGAGTAGAATCTGAGTTTTCGACCTCGAGGACCCTGTGCTAACGTGGGGGGAGCCGAAAAACCACGAAATTTTACCACCTGTTTTGTTTTTTTCGAAATCTCTCAGAAACGGTCGACTTAAGCAATTCTTTCATTATGTAATGTTTTAAAGAGGATTATATTTCCTACAATTTTCATTCCTACAACTTTTCTGTGGTACTAATGGTAAGCGCGCTGCAGCTACTTGAAAATCACCCGCTCCGCTTTCTGTAACCTTAGTAACCAATGTGTAACATATGTATTTTCAATTTAAAGTTCGATGAAGAAGAAAATAAATAAATCTATTGAAAAGAACATTACATTTTAACCATTGGTTACCAAGGTTACAAAAATTGGAGCGGGTGATTTTCAAGAAGCTGCAGCGCGCTTACCATTAGTACCACAGAAAAGTTGTGGGAATGAAAATTGTAGGAAATTTAATCCTCTTTAAAACATTACATAATGAAAGAATTGCTTAAGTCGACCGTTTATGAGAGATTTCGAAAAAAGCAAAAAAGATATTAAAATTTTGTGGTTTTTCGGCTTCCCCCACGTTAGCACAGGGTTCTCGAGGTCGAAAACTCAGATTCTACTCCACAGAGTACCCACAAACAACATACCAAACTATCATTAACTTCGGAATACTTTCCTGGTAAAAAGTACCTGACTGCTGGACTATTATTGTAATTTAATCAAACTACGACCCTGATAAATTTTCTCATCAATAACGACGCTGAACAAATTAAAGATGAGTTGATAAATTTTCTTACAACATATATTATGACGACACACTATGAGAATTAATGTTCTTATAAATATTATTTTGTCTAGTGAAGGTTGATGTAATTAAAATAGATGTTAGATCTTATAAAATATTATGATTTAGTTTTAGATCAAAATATTTTGCTAGACATTATTCAACAACTAGTATAAATATATTGTGTTACAATCAAACATCTAAGATGCCTTAGTGAACGAAAAAACAACGCATTTGTGGGTGGTTTTGAACGACCAAACACCCATATTGTGAGATACTTTTTAACCGACTTCAGAAAAAAAGGAGGAAGGTTCTCAATTTGACGTTTTTTTTATGTATGTCACCTCATATCACATTCTCATGTATTTGTGAACCGATTTTGATGATTCTTGTTTTATTTAATAGGGCATACCTTCAGAGTGATTCCACATAAATTTTACTAAAATCGGTTCAGTGGTTTTCTTGTTTTAGTTTAGTAATCAAATATCAAGACAGAAGTTTGTTAATAACGTGCAAACTACGTATTGCAAAGCCACTAAAAAGTAACAAATAAAATAACGTTTAAAAAAACCTCCTTCAAAAAAGCCATTAAAAAAGAGGAAAATAATAAAATTTTGAGGTCGGCGCCAATTTAACAAAATAAAAGTAGATAGGTATACACAACAAGTTTCAGTAATTAAAATGGCGCCTACCTCAAAATTTTATTATTTTCCTCTTTTTAATGGCTTTTTTGAAGAAGTTTAAAAAAAAAAAGTTATTTATTGAAATTGTGTTTTAAAGACCACCAACAGCTAAGGTTATTTAGGCCTAGCGCCAATTCATATTTTCAATTCATTATTTTTTTTTAATAATAAATTGAAAATCCAATTGACCCTTTTATCACCTCTGGGGCTAGAACCCGGGAACTGGGGATTTGTAATAGAGGAACCATAGCAACGCCATGTAAACAACAGCATGTGCTACACGCTCGGTCATTCTCAACCCCTATTATTAATTGTTGATTATTATAGACGTTCGACAGTTAGCTATAACATTTTTAGGGTATGTTTGACAAATACACGTCGTGTCAACTTTGATAATATTTTATTATAAATTTGCAGAGGTCTCTGCTGTCACATTGGTTGTGGTTCTATGAGAGTAATTGCTTAATAAAATGTATTATTCATGATGAAACTTTTTAGCATGTAGCTTATGAAAAATTCATCAATTAATATACCTAACGTGATATGACATACAGGCTTATATAATATATGCAAGTTGTGTAATACGTGTTGTAATATATATAGCAATATAGATCGAGTACAGAGTGTTTAGAAATATTTATGTTTTACAAAGGAATTAATAACAGGACTACATATTTATTTTAAAGAGGTTATGTTCATCGAGGCGATTAAAAAACGTCTTGTCAAATTTTGGTTTCGATCTGATTAGCCGTTTAACCGGTATCGTGCCAACAAATAGACGAACAGACTTTTTGCAAAAACTCGTTTTTTACATTCCAGGGACCTCAAGAAGGTGTAAATAATTTATGAATTGAAAATTTTTATTGGAAGAGTAGCCAGTTACATAATTGATTCCTGCAAATATCGGAAAAAATCATTTTGACAACCATACAGTCAGGACTCTAACCTGAACCTTTCCACTATCGCGGCGGAATGAGCTTACAATTAGGAAGTTTCCATTGGACGAAAATACTAATTATGATACTGTCACATCATTATAATAAAGATAACTTTACAAATTCTGAAAGAATTATTTTGATATCTTTAATTTCAATGGAGATATTCAATTTCTTGTACGTGGGGTCGCAAACGAAACTGATTTTTGAATATGACGTCACGCGGTACAAGTTTGCTGTTTTTTAGCTTTGTGAGTAATTAGAACCTAAGTTACTTAGTAGCTATTTTGTTGTAATACAGACTTTTCTATTTATATTAAATTAAAATGAACTGTCAAAAATTTAAATATGTCAATATTTTCCGTCATCAACTGGTTTGTTTTTAGTGTTTCCATAACAATTTACGAGTTTATAGAAAGAGATTTATCGGAAGTTACCATGTTAAATTACCACACATACAAACTGAAAATAACTTTTAAAAATATCGTGCCGCGTGACGTCACCCGGACTGAAAACAGAATTTCTTGGAGAATTGTCAATTTAAACTTTGAAGTAGCATAAATTTGTTGTTTTTAAAGATATTTCAAAATTTTATAATTTTTAGAACTATGATTTAGACCAAAAAAATAAAAAAGAGAAACTTCCTAATTACTCAACCGTGACATGATTATCAATCTAACATTCTCCATATATGCAAAGGAATCAATAGATTTCATTACATGCGAGTGTTATTAATTATAGCTGGGTTGTAGATGTGAATCATCGTAGTAGCGAGAGCTATTCATGTAGGTGAAATTATTTCAAGCATCCAAAGGGTATACATTAAATACCCAACAAAAATTTTCAATTGCAAAACAGCCGTATAAATCTATTTAATATAAATTATTACTACCAATCCCCACTTGATGGAGTTGAAATGGTAAAATATGTTAAAAAGTTTTTTATCAGTAAATTTCATCCAAATCGTTAGAGCCGTTTTTATCTCTGTCAGAGTTTCATTAATTTTTGAGACGCTAATGACCTCATTTGTCGGGCGTCTATAATTTACAATTCATTCATTCATTAATTTTTGAGTCGGTTTATCAATATGCCGGTTTATGTTTTCTTTTTCCGATTCACTACCCTCGCTAAAGAAGTATAACTTCACACAAGTTTAAAAAGCCTGTGGGTAAACATACCATTCGTAATTTGATTGCATCTGCACAATACACTGTGACGTCATAAATGCGGCATGATTTATGCCACGTGCTAGGTTTAATGAAATTTGCCACCTACAACTTGACAAAGCTATGTGTAACGGAAATAACCGAAGTGACGTAACTAGAGCAAACTCCACCAGAAGGCGGCAAAACAACACGGCTTACTGTGATCCCCATTGCACCCACTCGTAAACACTGCACTAGTGACGGATGCGAAAAAATAGTTACAGACTGTTTATTTTATCTTCGTTTTTGAGAAAACATAGATTAATCTGACATTTTTGAAATTTTAAAATAGAATTTTAATATAAGGTTAATTATTTAAAATATTAAAAAAACTTTTTAACAAAAAAAAACCTCCTTCAATTAATTTAATTTAATTTAAATTCAATTAATTTAATAAAAGTGAGTAACGGCGTGTGATTCCCTTAAGGTTAATGTCACTTTTTGACACTAAAAAGTAAAAAATAAAAAACTTTTTAACAAAAAAAAAACCTTCTTCAAAAAGCCACCAAAAATAATGAAATTTTGAGGTCTGCGCCAATTTAATAAAATATGAAGTCGATTAAAAAGTATAGTATAGTGATTAATATCTTCTTTTTAATCAACTTCATATTTTATTAAATTGGCGCAGACCTCAAAATTTCATTATTTTCAGTGGCTTTTTGAAGGAGGTTTTTTTTTTTGTTAAAAAGTTTTTTATTTTTTACTTTTTAGTGTCAAAAAGTGACATTTACCTTAAGGGAATCACACGCCGTTAATCACTTTTATTAAAATCAGCCGAACTACTGAATCGATTTTGATGAAATTTCTATGGGACTAATCTGAAAGTATATCCTTTCAAATAAAAAAAAAAATTTCCAAATCGGTTTATAAATGACGGAGTTATGAGGTAACAAACATAAAAAAAAATACAACCGAATTGAAAACCATCTCCTTTTTTTGAAGTCGGTTAAAAATATTTAAAATTATAATTAACTGAATAAAATTCATTAACTGAATACAAACAAGATTTAATTAGTAGAGTCTTTAGCTCTCTTTTAAATTTAGGGAAAGGAAGTGACTTCAGCTCAGCACGTGAAAAAACTAACAGAGATAATTATAAGTATTAAAGTTACATAAAAGCATCTATAAGATCCTATTTGACTTCGGTTTAAGAGGTAATTTACTAAGAAAATGTCATCTTCTAGTTTTCTAAAGGTTAATTAAGAATCAAAACTATAAATTCAAGCGTTCATAAATTTTAAAGTAGTTTGATATTCTAAAGCTGATCTCTGCAAAGGTAGAAATTTAAGAGAATTGAGACCACAGAACAGAGATCGCTATAGAAATAGCATATCACGTTGCTTGTGAGGCCACAACTATACACTAAAGTACGACCTGTCAGGTACATTATGATTTATGATCATTCGTTGCTTGTATTTCGTAGGATCGATTACTTTTTATTTGATAAATTTGTGTTTTATTGAAAAAAATGGGTGTCGTATTGTGTTCCTGGATGTTACAATAAAGGTTCCAAAGCGGTTATGAAAAGTCAAGTTGTTTAAAATGGAGTTGAAATCATGTGACCTCAATGTGACTTACTTGTGCCCCGCACGTCTCGACTGGCTTCAGTTGTAGAAAAAAAAAGCATATCTACATATCTATACAAGCTGTGATATGCTCCTTCTATAGCTATCTTTGTTCTGAGATTGAGACCATTTTCTGGTAGATTTCTGGGGATTTCCGTTATAAACCTGCGGAAAAAATCCGCATTTTTTGATAAAGCAAGTTTGAGATAACTCATTCTTTTGGAAAATTATTCAATTACCAGGTGAAATTCACTGGAAAAAATGTTGCAGTTTGAAAAGAAACGAAAAAGTTTTTTATTAGTTTAATACAGTTTTTATTACTGACAAAGTGAAAGAATAAAATAAGCGAAACAAGGTGTTTTTATCAAGACGAATTTGATACAATAACTCGATAGTCTTTTTATTGCCCATTCGATAAGATTTTCGCCTGTTTTTTACTGAAACCTCACAATAAAATGTACTGTTTGTGGAAATTTTATATAGTTGTTTCACTCGATTTTATCGCGTTCATGAATAAAAATATTCAAAATTTTGTATATGGAAGCAAACTTCTGACGTGCACTGTATATGCATCTTTAATTATAGAGAATAATTATGTAAATCGCCTGTGTAACCAATTTAGAAGAAATTACTATCTAGTAATTTATTACGATTCGTGAAATAGATATCATTACCCTAGATTACCATAACACGACGACCTCTGTCTGCGAAAGCTCTGCACTAAATCTGCAGGTAATTACCCGAAGTCGAGTGTTTATAATAATAAATATAAAGATAATTTACAAAAAAAAAACGTAAAATGTTTTATGACAATTGAAGGAGAACCTTCGTGGCACAGAATAATTAATAATTAATAATATTTAAAATAATTGCATTTATTTACTGACGTTTCGGTATTCTTTGTGTTATCTTCCGAGTATCAATGCAATTATTGATCTTGTGCCAAGGAGATTTTTCCTTCAATTTTTATATTTATTGTAAATTATAGACGAGTCGACAACTTAGGTCATTAGCGTCTGGATTACATTAAATAACATAACTCACTTAAAACTAAATGACATCACAAAACATCCATGAGTGGAAGCGGAATTCGAGCACACGACAGTCTGATCCAGAAGCCGCGACGCTAACCTCTGGACCACACTGTTCTCAAGAAGTAAATCCATGCGCTAATACAAGAAACTATTAAACGGATTTGAAAAATTATTTCACAAGCCTACTTCTATAACCAAGTATAATATTACACTGGCGATTATGAACTCCCCCTCCATATATATAAAAAGGATGTGGGTCTCGGGACCCCCGACAGATGTGAAACATCAAAGAAAACGTTATTGAACTCGGTGGTATTCTCTATGTAGTAGTATATATTTTTTCAAAAGCAGCAACTAACTGTTATGCTGACGTAATCCTATATACTGCACTGTAACACACGCGGTTGCGGCGTTTGAGCACGCCTGAGCCAGAAACGCAACTAAATACACAGCGAAGTATCTATATTACATACCCACACGTGTATACATATACATTTGCTTTACAGTACGTTCGTATGTATACTTTCTCTCTCTTCCCATGCCCGAGCGCGCGGAAGCCGAGAGAGAGAGAGAGAGAGAGTGCCGCAGTGGTGGGGAGAACAGCAGCGAAGAAGCGGACCAGAAATTTCGTTGCATATTTCCCCTCACGCGGCTGTTCACTACCCGATATAAGATGTTTCACATCAAAAAAATCAAATTTGAGTCGCTCTCGGATAGAGTGCAGCTGAAAATAATCATAGATTTTATATTAGCGCTCTTTCAGGTTCGGCGCCTGAGCGACCGCTCATTTTGCACAAATAGTAAGGTCGGCCCGATGAGCAGTGAGAAAAAACGTAAGGTAAGTTGGGGATCGCGTACCCAAACTTTGAGCAAAATTGGTGCACGCTTGCTATGCGAGATATTTGTTAAGTTCTTGATTCTTTCGCGGCTAAGCTAACTTGTACATGTGAGTTGACGACCCTTTTTTGCGGTTGCATGTTTTAATATCAAGGCAAATAAAGTATGTTTATGTTTATCTACTCGGACGATTCCGGGGCGGAAAGTTATTGTTTTATATAAATATATATCCTTTATTTGATGACGTATTACCGGCTTTAGTTCTACATAATAAACAGCTATCATTACACAAAAGCTGTCAAAATATTTTCACTAAATCCCAAGTTGCAAAAAAAAACAACTATAGAAAGGTAAATTTACCTAGAAAACGTTTATGACTTTTTGAACATAAATTATGTTCATTAATATAATGGAATAATAAGTTCTATGTGCACGAAAAAGCGGCTACAGCTCGCTCGCTCAGCTCGCGCGTCATTATCCCTATAGTGTTGCACAGTGTGACAGTGCACACGCGCGCTGTCTGGAGTTTAAAGGTACGTGCAATATGGAGCTGGGATTCTAGATGGTAGCGTAGATCATAGCTTGCTTAAATAAATGCATTGTTATAATATATGCGAGTGTACACAACGAAGCAGTGAGTGTAGCAGGTATAAGCGCTGTTACAAGAGCTGGTAGATTCAAGAATGTATCTCACCATTCTTTCAGCGCGCCGACTACTACAATCAACGTGTGACAACTGTCAAATGGCCGTTACAAGTTTCGCAATGGATGTGACTAGTTTAATATGTGAAATTTTGCCAGTTTTTATTTAATTTGTTTTGAGTTTTTTCTAAGACATATTTAAAAGTGTTAGGTTCCATACGTAAATATTCAAAAAACCGGTTTGGGTAAAATTTTAATTTTTGGTATAAATGATGAAATTCGCCATGTTTAGATCGTTTTCTATTAATAGGGTTGACATGATAGCTCCTACCCAAATTTGTATTTAAAATATACCACTTTGTAGCAGAAGAACACAAATATTCGTCTTCGCTATCTGACATTTCAAACGCGATTTAAGCTTGTATCAAAACTTCGTTGTGCAAACCTATAAGCGCTTATAATTTCAGCCACCATCTACCATACATGCTACCATCTAGAATCCCAGCTGCGTACTGCACAACAAGCCACGTTTAAACCCCAGACAGCGCTGAGCAACTGTGCAACACTATGACGCGCGAACTGTAACGCTTGTTGTGCACAAAACTACAGTCCCTCTTGCGTGTTACGGTATTTTGTTTCAGCTAGCTTACTGTGATCTGACGGTGTAGAAAGATAGGCATAAATTATGTTTTTTGTAGGTTATATACATCAGAGGAGGGTAGGTGAGCTTCCAAAGCTGACATTTTCACATGCAATGCAGGAAAACGTGTGTATCGTACATTAAGTTCAATTCAAACGGTGAAAATGTAAATTCTTTAATGAAAATGCGTTTGATGTTCATACCATTTTACGAAATTAAAAGCTTTTTATCTTTTTACAACTTTATTATCGGAATTTTCGCAGAGTTGGAACATAGACTTGGAGAGATGGACACTGGACAGTGCGTTCCCTAGCCTTTATACTTATACTTTTTATGTTGTCATGTTATTTGAAAATTGAATACTCATAGCAATCATATACATGTTAGAGGGAATTAGAATCTAAAAATTAAAATTGTGTTTTAAAGATCACCAATAGCTAAGGTTATTTGGGCCTAGCACCAATTCATATTTTCAATTTATTATAAGAGTGGTTCTGATTCTACACACTTAAAAGAATCTCAATTCTATTAAAATGTATATGTCGCTTTAGTCGCGGGATAATATTTAGATAATAATGTATTATTTTGCTGGCATTTATGAAACATTCCCCTAATTTAACCTTCACTGAATTATAGAACGAGAAAAAATTACCAAGCCTATTATAAATTCTGTTGACGCATCATTTTATTAGTTACAATTTTTGCCATTAGGTGCCAGAAATGGATATTATCTATAAACATCAAAGGTTTAGTACTTTATTAACTTCCCATTGGAAGTTATTGTAATGGGTCCGAAAATCGAAATCAAAATGTATAACAAATTTTTATGTTTCAAGGTCACTACACTATTTTTAAACTATTTTTACAAAGATGTCTCTCTGTGTGTGTACATAATATGTGTCCATTTCTTTCTAAGACGAAATATCGAGAATGTAAAATGATATCGACTACGTTAGGGTGCCAATCGACGCATATTAACGTAAATATGATCTGAAAGAAATTTTTTCAAAATCGGTTCAGCCGTTCTTTTTCTTAACCAAATAGACTTCAAAAAGTAGATTTTACACAATAATAATAAATAAAAAATTATATCGACTTCGTAAGGGTGTCAATCGAGGCGTGTTAACGTCATTTTGATCCGACATAAATTTTATAAAAATCGGTTCAGCCGTTTTTTTTTTTTTAATTATTGTTAAAAATAAATAATAATTATGTCTTAATGATTAAAATGATTACTTTTCTGTGTAATATCTAATTTAATTATTGTTATTAAATATTTATCAAACTGGGAAATTCGTTGTGTGGACCTCAAGGGTCGCACTTTATAGTCCTAATAAACGACCCACCTCACGGCTTGTTTTGTTTATGTTTTTATTTCCGTAAAATGACACAAATCATTCAATAAAGGCGCTCATAAGACGGTCGTTTTCTCCCGTAAGGCAAGACCCCCCTGGTAATAGCAAAATAATGTGCATGTCGATATTTAAAGAAGGCTACATAATATTTTTGGTTGTAAGCTCTGTAGTTGTAATGAACTGTTGTTTAAATAATAAATGCAGCATAAAGCAAATAAAATGACAGGGCAATGTATAATGACTGCACGTTTGTGGAAATAAACTTACGAACACAACAGTCTGTTCGTTTGCGTCGATTCAAATCCGCCGGGACAGCAAAAATGTTTATTAACATACAAACTACACCAGGGTGTCCCAGAAGCTAAGGATTTTGAGAGGATATTCCCTGTGACATTCCGAATCGAAAAGTTTTTCACCGTTTTGTCTCCGAAGTCTAACTGTTACGGATCACCCTGTATATAAACGTCAGGCAAGAATTCTGAGAAGCGGTGTCTGCTTGCTGAACAACGAGTAACTACTCGAAGTTTCTAGAGAACGCGAGAAGCACTGGGGTCCAGCCACGCAGCGTATATAAACGAGTTAGTGAAGCGATCAGGCAGTCAGTGTAGTGTTGAATACGCATCAATCAGTGAACAGTGAGTCGCGCATTCAAGCCTACGAGGGATCAGTCAGTGTAGATTATACTGTGACAGTGTTGAACAGCGAATACAGTGTGAATTAAATTTGATATAAATACAGTGATATAAATAGTGCCGTGATAAAAATAAATAAACTGATGAAATAAATATTAGTGTATAGTTAATTGTATATAGTTAAGTGTTAATTACGAATTATTGTATATAGTTGTTTTGTTTTGCTTTGTAATTACTGTTTAGTTATTGTTGATTGTTAGAATTGACTTTTCGTTGTTGCGTTGTTGCTTTAACATCTTGAATTCTTGACGTTGCATTCGTTGTATGTATATGAAAACTTAATTTATGTAAAACAAAACCTGGAAATCTTTGAGACAGCAAATCAGGTACATTCTCACAGCACCAGAAGCTGTACTGACATAAGGGTACCTTTTTATAAAAACAATAAATTAATTAATAGTCCCAACTTTTGGACACCCAAATTCTATAATCATCTTCCAGACAAAATCAAGGCCTTAGAAAAATACCCTGAGGTCCCACCGTCCCTGAGTTGCTTCCAGAAAAGGATGCTACGGCTGTGCTTGCTCGATTTGGCGGGGGCAATACCGTGCCCCCAGATTTAATCTATTCTTCGTAAAATTTCATCGATCCAGAAATTTGGGAGGGACTAAAAATCGGTGATACTTCTGAAACATCCGATATACAGGGTGTCCCAAAATTGCTGAGACACAGAGTTACTACGTGTAGTAGAGGTCAAAATAAGTCGATTGGACCCAATTTATTTATATACCAAAATGTACCGTTTGCCCGTGAGAAGAGTTCAAAGTGTACATAAAAAAACACATTTTTGTACGCTGTTCAGAAATGAGTGAAACAAATTGAATGAAATTCGACAAAAGTGCATTTTAGAGGATTACTCTCCTTTCGGTAATCAAAGAAACCCAAAAGAAATTGTAGAAGGGTTAAAACCATCCTCACCCCCTGACATTTTTTTCAGAACTTTCTTAGGGGTGATAATACGGTTCTCAATTTTTTTTTAGCGAGAATACTGATTAATTATCTTCATTTTATTACTCTCGTAAAAATTTCGTATTCCGCATAGTTCTGAAGGAAAAAAATGTTTTCTTAAATAATGCTAACAGATATTAAAGTTTAATAAAATTGTAATACAAAATTTTATGTAAACTGAACTCTTCTCACGGGCAAACGGTACATTTTGGTATATAAATAAATTGTACCCAATCGACTTATTTTGACTTCTACTACACATGGTAGCTCTGTGTCCCAGCAATTTTGGGACACCCTGTATAGCTAAATATTCTATTTAGAGATAGTAAACACTGCAGAGAAAATGCGCTTACATCAGTTTTATCCCTGATTTACATTAATCTGATAACAGTGAGCTGACTGGATTATAGGCTATAGCTCTCTAAAATATTTCCAGTTTTGAAATTCAAATCTGTTATTTTAGCCGAAAATAGAATAAGTTAGAATGTTGTTGTCAATCATGAATTAAACAAGAGAGTTCATATATTTGTGAGTCAATACTGTTTTTAGCCTAAACGTCTAAAATATTATTTTCTCGTTCTTCTGGCCGGCTTCGCCCGGGCATTTGATTTGTCATGGAAATTAAATAGCAACAAATTAAATAGCAATTAAATAGCAACAATTTTCTCATATAGATATAACTTTATTGTAGTCCTGACGGTGACATAAGTAAAAATGAATTTTTCTAGTATTGGACTGTAACGTTACGTCATTCGATAGTGAATGAATGAATTGTAAATTATAGACGCTCGACAACAGAGGTCATTAGCGTCTGTCATTCGATAGTGTTCCTAGCAGTAATACTATTTGTATTATATAGCACCTATGTTTCTCGGGAAGAAGTTAGTCTTTTAAAGAAAGAAAGAATTTTTTAAATCGCTTCAGCAGTTCCTGAGAATACCTTTATTATTATTATAGCTTTAATAAAAAAAGTTGCAGTATTAAAAACAAGAAAAGGCGCGAAACATTACAATAATGATTGTATACTAAATGCAAATTTTGCAACTTATCATTTTGACAACATAATGTTTCTTATTCACTTTAAATGTCAGAAGAAAGTTTTTTGGTTGTATACTATTATGTAGGTACTACGTGTATTATACTATCATATAAAAGAATTCATTTTGTTAATGAAAAAATAAATAATTCCTTGAATACTAATTCAAATCATGTTATATAATCTGTATTATATACCTACCTCACGTATGTGATTTTACTATTATTATTATATTATAGTTCATCGAAATGTTACATTATAGGTTTGCATTTTGGGTAGGACAAGATTTTTTTTATCGTTGCGTGGGGGGGGGGGCGGTGTAAGTTTAAAATTGAGTTTTCGGGTAAAAGATATGCCTTATAGACGATAGAATATTTTTTGTAGTGATGGGCGATACGAGATCTTTTTACAATAGAAACAATTGTATAATCGTTCATAATAATAATCGAGTCCACAATCGATTCGGAGTTTGATTTTATAATCGAAATGTTCGATTGTTCAAGTCAATTATTTGCTACATAGGTTATATCTCAGTTATATCATAAGCAGCGAATGAGAATATACATATAATCGCGATTCAAGGTTACATGCTAGTCGACTGACGTTCACGCGATTCGTTGATTGTTCACTGTTCAGTTGGTACTCACTACTCTGTGATCTCTGTGAATTCGTATTACGCGATTACTGCACAGTCGACCATCGACTACTCACCCACGTTGTTGAGTGATGAACGTGTGTATATGTAGCTCTCGACAGTGTACGATTCAGTACTATGCGACTCGGTCTCGGTGAAGTATGAAACAACAACAATCGAGTCCAAGAGACAACCATCGAGAGTCATCGAGATGTTTGAATAATCGAGACAATCGACTAAAATATCGCGCATTACTTATTTTTTGTTTTTCTGTTAAAATTGAAAGAAAAAAAATTATATTTTTTTCTTTCAATTTTTAACTTCCCGTTGGAAGTTATTGTAATGGGTCCGAAAATCGAAATCAAAATTTTTAACAAATTTTTATGTTTCAAGGTCACTACACTATTTCACTATTTTTAAACTATTTTTGAAAAGATGTCTCTGTGTGTGTGTACGTACGTACGTACGTATGTGTCCATTTCTTTCTAAGACGAAATCTCGAGAATGAAAAATGATATGATGATATCGACTACGTTAGGGTGCCAATCGACGCGTATTAACGTAAATATGATCTGAAAGAAATTTTTTCAAAATCGGTTCAGCCGTTTTTTTTTCTTTTTTATCTTATCTTGCATAAAAATAAAACAGGACACTGTCTCATGTCTGTAATTTCGATTTCTTGCGGATTTTTCAAAATTTTAGATATTTTTAAGATGCCTAGACGGTTTGTACCAGTGTTTCACGAGAACGGCTGGACCGATTTTGCTAAAACTTGGTACTTATACTATCAATTGACACCCGAAAGTTTAGTGTAATTTTTTATCCAGCTTCGCTAGAGTTAAAATAAGGTTCCTGTCAAAACCGGTATTAATTCTGAGCAAAGTCGCGGGTAAAGGCTAGTCAATCTGCAATTTTAAATCGATAAAATTGAACTTTATAGGTACTTGTTATAACAATGCTTTTCGTCAACAATGTATTTTATAATAATTGTACAAATGCTCAGTCTTAACAAGTAACCCTTGACATTTGAAATGAAATTACGGGATCAGAGTTAATATCATCGCCGCCTGCAATCAAGGATAAGCATCAACTATCTATTATTCAGGGTTGACAATCCACGTATCTTTTTTACCTGTACCGTGTTCACAGATGATCCGCCGTTCATAAAATACGTACGCCAAAAGGGGAGGGGGGCAATCGCTTTGCGTGATGATGTACGAAGAGGGGGGAGAAGGTCCGAACAAACGTGACGTGACGCGACGTTTGAAATACCGACATATAGCCTTTTTGACGGAAAATGTCTTACACCGTGGGTGTCTTTAGCAATTTGATGTTACAATTTTTGTCACGGAAATACATAAATATATTTTATAAGGAGTTTCCATGGCTTAAAGTAATAATTAATTATAGATACGTTATTGGTTATTATTATTTTATTAGGCAAGACGTTTTTCGTCAAAAACCTAAACGGTTACAGTGACTCCAATATTACCTACCCCATTTTTTAGCCCTATAATTAAAAGAAAGTGCATGTAAGCTCCCCTTGTACTACAAATTTACCGAGTGTGGCTTAGAAAAGGTAACATAGGAAAAAGAGTAATCATTATGGTATACATTTCAAAAGTTAAAATAAAAATTCAAATATTTGATTTTATACAATAGAAGTAAAAAACAAACAAAATAACAACCTTTTAGTAAACAATTTTCCATAGCGACGGTCTACATATTTACATATCTTGAGGATAGTATTAGTTAGCGTCGCGGCCTCTGGATCAGACTGTCGCGGGTTCGAATCTCGCTTCCGCTCATGGATGTTTTGTGATTTAATTTAGTTTTAAGTGAGTTGTTATTTAATGTAATCAAGACGCTAATGACTTAAGTTGTCGACGCGTCTATAATTTACAATAAATAAAAATACATTAGATCTTATGGCCCATAACCTACTACAAAATTGTAAATGTTATTAATTTCCCAATGTTACCTTTTCTAAGGCCCGTATTCACCAAACACTGTTAAAGATAGAAGTTACTAACCTTAGAATAAATCTATTCCTTGGAATAAAATAAACTTTCTATTCACCAAGCAATTCATTCGATAGAATAGTAACTGCAGGTAAAAATTTACTATATACTATACGCCTTGCAGATTTTGTCAAATAAAGCACGTTTACCAAAGATCCGACCGATGGCGCATCTATCGAAAATGTAAAATGGTGAATATTGACATATTTTACTGACAAAAACCTTTACCTGTAAGATATGAAATTTATATTTACCTGAAAAGGTCGCCAGGCTATAAAGTAATTTATGCATTTCGTGCACACCCTATTTAACTAGGCGGATAAATATTTATACCCTTGAAATTGGACAGGATAACTATTCTTACGATTTATACCTGCAGTAAACTTAACTATGTTTGGTAATTTGAATTATCACTATTTATTCCGTGTGATAGTTACCAGGGGAATAAATCAACGGAATAAATAACTAACTAGGCTCGGTGAATACGGTCCTAAGCCATTTATTCAATCAGTATTTGTGTCATATTATTGTGTATTAACCTTTAAGTGATATTTGAATTACACAATGCACACCCTTCTTTGGTGGTTTTGTAATAGCAATTTAACAACTTAACCTCTGCAAACTGTTTGCTAAAGTGTTTCAATTGACGGCCGTCGTCGTTCATATTATTCACAACTAACTTTGATCATTACTTTGTACTATATCTATTGTCTACTACTATGAACTAGCGCCACTAGCAAGCGTTCTAACCTTCTTTTATGATAAACGACGTCATTACTTGAACTAAATGAAAATTAATGGCGTCAATGTGTTTGGCAGGTGTGTGAATTTACATAACAAAATATAGCCGATATAAAAAAAACTTTTTAACAAAAAAAAACCTCCTTCAAAAAACCACTAAAAAGAGGAATATAATGAAATTTTGAGGTCTGTGCCAATTTAATAAAATATGAAGTCGGTTAAAAAGTATATTATAGTGATTAATATCTTCTTTTTAACCAACTTCATATTTTATTAAATTGGCACAGACCTCAAAATTTCATTATTTTCCTCTTTTTAGTGGTTTTTTGAAGGAGGTTTTTTTTTTTGTTAAAAAGTTATTTATTTTTTACTTTTTAGTGTCAAAAAGTGACATTTACCTTAAAAGAATCACACGCCGTTACTCACTTTTATTAAACCGACTTTCTTACGCTGTCTGATATGTCAAAAAGTGACATTTACCTTAAAGAATCACACGCCGTTACTGACTTTTATTAAAATCAGCCGAACTACTGAACCGATTTTGATGAAATTTCTATGAGACCAATCTGAAAGTATAGCCTTTCAAATAAAAATTTTTTTTTCAAAATCGGTTTATAAATGACTGAGTTATGAAGTAACAAACATAAAAAAAAAAAATACAACCGAATTGAGAACCACCTCCTTTTTTTGAAGTCGGTTAAAAAGACCAAAACTATTGTAGTGTTCCTGTCATGGAGGATAGAGAGAAAAAAAATTGTTAAATTGTGTTTTAAAGACCACCAATAGCTAAGGTTATTTAAGCCTAGCACCAATTCATATTTCAATTGATAATTTTTTTTAAATAATAAATTGAAAATCCAATTGACACTTTTACCAGCTCTCGGGCTAGAACCCGGGAACTGGGGACTTGTAATAGAGGAACCATAGCAACGCCATGTAAACAACAGCATTGCTACACGCTCGGCTATTCTCAAGCCCAATAGAGAAAGAAAGGAGACTAATCTTCCTGCATTTGCTGTTGTGTAAAAAGTAAAGAAAATAAGGGTTCCTATTCCGGCGGTAGAGGCGCTGAAGCTATAAGACCGCCAAGTAGAGGGGGTAACCGGGCGATTTGAAAATTACTTTTTTTTGCACGATAGAAAAAATTGAAATAATAAATATTAGTAAAAAAAAACTTTTTAGAGACGAGCTTTTATTTAAATGTACTCACCATCCTTTCTGTAGTAAAGCACTTCGGCGTGCTTTTCAACACCATTCGTTAATGCCTCCCGAAGAACGTTTACACTGTGTTGTGACGTCAGAGGTCCCCAGAGAAAATCGCAACTTGCACTTCTTTGCATTACTTCTGCTCTGGAATGGCCTGTGAACACATACATTATTTCAATTTTTGATCAAACTGTATTATTTAAAATCTGTCAATATTATTATCGTTTGAACAAATTATGTAACGACCTACTTATATTTTATATATCTATTATAATTTTGAGCCAAATTTTGTTATTTTTTAAATAATCGATATTGTAATTTTCATAGTAACAAAATTGTGTAGCCATGAAAATAGAACAATAACAGAATGAAATTTTTTTAATTTATTCAAAAATAAATAATAAGAATAGACTACAGAAGTAAGCGGTCCTAATTTGAGCGCGAAATTTAAAGTGGAATCGATTGGCGTTCAAAAATGTATGGGGTTTAACGGAATATTCGTTACTATTCTCTTAAAACACATTTCTTACCAAAACAATGGCTGTTTCATAAAAATAAATAATAAATTCCGTCATTATTAGTTACAAAACTTTATTATTTCGTGTGAAATAATTTTTTATTTGAAATTAAAAATTTATGAAAAATGAATGTCCTAACTTGATTCGCCAGTGACGTTTATTCTAACCTACCTTAACCTTGCTGACGTTTGTCGAGGTATAATTTAAGCAATTATAATTAAAAATTGAATTTGTTCTTTCCATTTGGAGTTGAAAAGGTATTCTGAAGTCTTTGAGCGAAGCGAGTGAAAGTGTATTTATAATATTCAAGCAAACGAACGAAGCGAGTGAATAGTGTACTGCACCCGGGCGAAGCCGGACGGGTACCGCTAGTCTGTATATAAATTTCATCAAGTAGTGTTGAGCCGTATTCGAGATCATGACAACAAAAAATGATAAAAAAAAAGAATTAGTCTCCCACCGATTTGACGTTTTCCATCATATTATTTGTTAAATTCAATAATAATCCGAGAGAGCTGCTGAAATTTAATTTAAAAAATAATAATAAATTTACAACATCAATTGGTACTAGGCCCTCATAATCTTGTCCATAGGTGGCCTTAACAAAACAAGCAGAAAAAGTTACAGGAGAGAAATTATAAAACACAGCCGTTTTTTTAGTCAGAAGGAAATAAAATTTTACAATCAAATTTGAATTAATTGGCTTTGTTGCACTGGGTACAATTTCTGATTTATTGTTTTTATTTTCTCGTGCTTGGATTTAAAAAAGGTAGATCTATTCAAAAAAATTATTTTTTTTCGAATTAAAATTGTATTCATTCGAGAATTTCACTTGCAAGGATGCTGTTAAATGTTAATAATTTATTTATATATTTCCTTTTGCATATTACCTTTTCCCGTTCCACTTATTAAGTAATGGAAAAAGATACCGGAGATATGGAAAATCTTTGGGGATCGAACGGGAAATTGGTAAACGCTTTTCTAACAAGACGTTTACTATGTAGGTCTCTTATCGGTTCGGTTTAATTTAAAAACAGATTTAAAGCAGATGCCCCGATTTTTTTATCTTGACGCGATTTAGAATTTATAATTTAAATTTATATACCTATACTGAATGATATAACTACATATCTAGTATTATATAATTTTTTTAATAATATTGAGATTTTGTGAAATTACATGTCTCGTGGCACACACGACCGAAGTATAACTTGTTATGTATGAATTATTTAGGGTTGTTATGGTAATTCCCGTCATCACACTTCCATTCATATGAATAGATCAGAATGAGCCATGACTACAATTATTGATATATTTAGGGCTGTTATGGTAATTCGTGTCATCACACTTCCATTCAAATGAATGGATCAGAATGAGCCATGACTACAATTATTGATATATTTAGGGTTGTTATGGTATTTCGCGTCACCACACTTCCATTCAAATGAATGGATCAGAATGAGCTACGACTACAATTATTGTTATATTTAGGGTTGTTATGGTAATTCGCGTCCGGCGTCAACACACTTCCATTCAAATGAATGAATCAGAATGAGCCATGACTACAATTATTGATATATTTAGGGTTGTTATGGTAATTCTAGTCACCATACTTCCATTCAAATGAATAGATCAGAATGAGCCATGATTACAATCATTGATATTTATATTTAGGGTTGTTATGGTAATTCGCGTCATCAAACATTCGTCCCATTCCAGCATTTTATTCTTCAAATCGTCGGGGCAGTGCCATCTAAGAATGGTTTGAAAATTATCTTGGCTTAAAACAATTTATTGGTTATTTAGTATATAGTTTTTTATACGGCTGATTTATATTGTAATGTGCAATTTTAATGGATAAGCAGCCAAATTTTTTTTTTTTTTGCTTTATTAGATAAATCATTTCCTAATCAACCAAATGTCACAGTCGGGACTCAAGCCCGAACATTTTCTCTTTCGGGGAATGAGCTATCTAACTGGAATTTGTTTGAAAATTTGCGTATATAGAAATAAATTTCATTGGTAATCGTGTCATGGTTGAGTAATTTCTTAGCTCATTCGGGTTTGAGACCCGACTGTGATATTTGGTTGATTAGAAAATTATTTTTCTAATAAAGCAAAAAAATAAATTTGGCCTGCTTATACAATAAAATTGCCCATACAATAAATCAGCCGTATAATAGTATATTGTGTGACATAGTGTGCTAAATACCTACATCTTTATGCGTCAGGCGCGATGTTTTCAGCACGAGTAGTAGGAGAGCGCTCACGAGCCGAATACGAGTGCTGAAAAAATCGCGCCTGACGCATAAATATTTAGCTCACGTGTTGCACACTATACTTAATATATAACACATGCATGGTTTTAGACTTTAATTGAATAATTTAATGTCACTGACAGAAGTACATCTCATAATAAAAACACTGGGCTCGATACAATATTTATTCACTTTGTTACCATAGTAACCATATTTCATTTATAACACCGAAAAGAGGTACATTATGTTCATTAGATAACGGGTTTTTCAAATGTTTTTCCATTATTCATCGAAAAGCGTTTTATAATGGATCATGACCTCACTCGTCAATAAACGGTCATTTAAGGTCCGCAAAACTGATACGAAAAAACACTAAGAGCGTGCATGTGTTATATAAAAAACTATACGAAATAACCAATAATATTTGTTAATTACTGGTTATTATTATTTTATTAGGTAGGTAAGCCGTTTTTCGCCAAAAATCTAAGCGGAAGTGACTCCGAAACTACCTACCTCATTTTTTATTTATTAAATTAATTTTACTTATATAAGTATCAAAAGAAAATATGTAGCGTGATTATTTTCTTTAGATATTAAAGTTTTCAATTATTATTTTTAGATTTAATATGCAAATCAGTTCACAGTGTGCAATAAACAAAATCTTTATTAATATTTATTTATTTTACGGTTACTAAAATAAAGTTAAAAAACATTTTTTTAAATAAATGCACAAGAAAAAAATATAGGTCAGTTACCGTTTTGGCTTTCCTTTTTCTCGACAATATAGACGAGTTCACTTTTTGACGAAATATTTGCATACAAACAAGCACCAAGTTAATGCACTCACCAAAACAAAACACACACGTAAACAAATGCCTTATAATTTAAAACAAAATGCACATAGAAACACGAAATTTTACACAACTTGATTTTTAATTGCTAAATGAAGACGAGATGCGTTCACTTTGAACAGCTATACAACCTGCGTTCAGAATTATAATGATGTTCTGAATGTGAATGTGTATCTCTATATGTGTATCTCTATATGAAATTATATTGTCGCTGAGTATACAGAGCGCGGTAATTTATGAAAAAGTCTCTCAAACATGGAAGCCAAGTAAATTTACATTACCTTTTACAATGGGGTTGACTCACTATATTGAAAGTGGTTATTTTTTTACGGACATCATTGTACTTTAGGTATACAGATTGTATCAAATTAAACCTGTGCATAGGGCATTCTATGTGTAAGACAGAGATCGATACATAAAGCAATAAGTAAGAATGAGATAAATGATAATAGGATGTTACGTGGTTACTGTAAATAAATAATATTTATACAACCTAATAGCGTCATCTTTGTTTTTTCGCTCCTTCTATGCTGTAAAAATGTAAATCTTTTATCAGTTTAATTTACAGTAACCACGTAACATTCTATTAGCGACCATTTATCTCATTCTTACTTATTGCTTTATGTATCAATCTCTGACTTACACACAGAATGCCCTATGCACAGGTTTAATTTGATACAATCTGTATAATCAATATCGATTTTTATTGTAACTCACAGACAAAAATATTGCATTTTTTTAAATTTTTATTTCTTTTCGTTTAAAACGTTATGACGTATTCTTATACAAATCTGTTGTAAGGCTGTAAGGTGGACTAGCAGTTTAGGCCGGTCAGTATCAGCCACCCCTTTCTGCGAATTATGAACCTAAATTATTAAAAATTATTTTTTCTTTTTTAGTGCAATTTAAATAAAAGCTTATCTCTAAAAAGTTTTTTTTACTAATATTTTATTTTGTTCATTTTAGTTTTTCAAAATTTTACCCCCCTTTGACACCCGCAGGGGTTGAATTTCGAAAAATCCTTTCTTAGTGGATGCTTACGTCAGAAAAGGAACCAACTGGCAACTGTCCAAATTTCAAGTTTCTAGCTTCAGCAATTTGGCCTGGGCGTTAATTAGTCAAAAAAAACCCTACATCCCCGTTTGAACTTCTTAGGGGTTGAATTTAATTCTAAACACGATTTATTTATGTATTGTCATCGGGAATACATATGTGTACAAAATTTCAAATCGATCGGATACGTGGAAGTCGTTCAAAATTGACTTGCAAGATTTGACCTAAACAAACAAATACACAAACATACAAACACACAAACTAACATACATTGCAAGTTAAATAAGCTTGCAAAAACTTCATAAAAAATTGAAAGAAAATTGAAAGAAAATTGCTTGGCGGCTTATTTTTAACTTCCCATTGGAAGTTGTGATGGGTCCGATTTTGCGAATGAAAAATTTGAAGATATTTGCACGTTTTGAGGTCCCTAGTTTTTTCTTGTTCTTAAATAATTAATCCTACACACAACGGAAACGAGGAAAATTTTGTTCACGATTATAAAATATGAGTGGGAAAATACTTAAAATAACTGTAAATATTTATCAGAAATATTATGTGTGTAACAATAATATTAAACATGGATTTTACAATAGGCATTGTATTTAATGCTTTGTAAAATTTGATAAATAATATTTTTTTTTATAATTGACTGAAATTTCAGTGTTCTATAAGATTTCGATAAGTGGTGTAGAAGCCAACAATTTACATATTAAAAAAAAAAAAGATTTAACACCTAGTGGATGTACCGTTTCAATTTTCAATTTATTCAAAACTAGCTGTAATCCGTAACAGAAACTTTGAGTTGAGGAGTCCTATATACGTGTACCAAATTTAATTGAAATCGGATTAGGGCAGGGGTCGGCAACCTTTTGAGACGGAAGAGCCAAAAGTTACAATTTACAAAATTTCCCAGTTTTTAAAGAGCCACTAACATTTTTATTTCAATATTATGGTATTTGATTAGGATTAGGTATATAAATTTGATTTTTGATTTAAAATAATAGGTTTAAATATGAAATAATATTTATTCATATAAAAACATACAAATGTTTCGCACAAAACATATTAAAGTATTTTAGCTAGCTATGCAGTGCACCAATAACTAAACAAACAGAACAGTGTTGCCACATTTAAAAAATGTCAGCTGTCCGTATACTCTCTACTCCACCTATTCTCATTGTTCTCTGTTGAGTGTTTTTATCCTGTTTAAAGTTTTTTTTGCAGTATAATATTTTTTATGAGTTTTGAAAATAAAATAATATAATTATTAATATTTGCGCATGGAACTGGAGAGCCGCATCTTGACATCATAAGAGCCGCATGCGGCTCGCGAGCCGCAGGTTGCCGACCCCTGGATTAGGGGATTAAAGGTTATAGCGAAACAGACGGACAGACACACACACAGACAGAAAAAAATCTGAAAATGTTTAAAAAAATGTTTGTATAAAAAACGTAACTTACAGAAAAATCTCATTTTACAGGATTATTTTACTACTAGCCGTTACCCGTGGCTTTGCCCACGTATATTTCGATTTATGTTTTATTGTCCCCCCCGCGAGAAATTCTCCTCCTGCGAAGCGATGTCGGGCTAGTGGTGTTTACACGCTCAAATTTTATTAATACATTACTCACTCATTCAAAAATGACTTCCATACAAACTTTCATCCCCTATTTAACCCCCTTAGGGAATGATTTTTTAAAAATCTTTTCTTATTGCTCATCTACGTTATATAAGGAACTCCTGTGCAAAATTTCATGCTTCTAACTTCAAGAATGACGAACTTCCATACAAACTTTCATCCCCTTTTTAACCCCCTTAGGAAATGAATTTTCAAAAAAAAAAATCTTAGTGCTCACCTACGTTATATAAGACACTCATGTGCAAAATTTCATGCTTATAACTTCAAAAATGACGAATTTCCATACAAACTTTCATCCCCTATTTAACCCCCTTAGGGGTTGAATTTCGAAAAATCCTTTCTTAGTGGGTGCCTACGTCACAAAAGGAACCTACTGTCCAAATTTCAAGTTTATATCTTCAGCGGTTTGACCTGGGCGTTGTCTGTCAGTCAATCAATCAGTCAGTAACGGAACTGTTTTATATATATAGATAGATTAGTAGATATTGATAACAAGAAATTTTAAATATGTAGTGTTAATTGACTTAGATAACTAATTAAATTAGTCTTAATAAAAACAAAAATTAAAAAAAAAAACTTCATGAACTAACAAAAAAAATCATGAACTGAGAAAAAAAAATGTTTTGAATAAAGAAGTTAAAATATGTTTAATTTTAACAAACGGCTTGTTTACATCAAACCAACTTTTTCCGGATGTAGAAAGTGTCCAACGAACATTTTTACTTGTCACAACATTCTCTGGAGACCATTGAGTTTTTTTTATCTACACGCGGTTAAAAAGAAAATCAGATTTGGCACACTGACATCTTTCGGACCAACTAAAAGTTCGACGAATATATTTTGAGATGATACATTTTTATGTAAAATATATTGTTCAGTTTGGCCACAGGAAATAATAATAAGAATTAATGTCTTTGACAAAACATAGCAACAAAAACATTATAGACGAACGCAAAAACACATTTTCAGACTAGATTTAATTTACGATGAACTCTCATAATATAATGAAGCTATCTCGTTTTATCAGTACGGCTGGTGCAGTGATATAAAAAGAGATAGCAAGAAACAAGAGATACTTTAATTGTTTACGTATAAATATGTATATTTTTGATATGTGGGGTGACAAAGATTTTATTTTTATGTATTGATTAAAGCAGGCGCGGACTGGCCAGGTGCTGGAGCATCCCGGGCCCCCGGAGTTGGGGAAGGTCCGGGCCCTCCCATTTCCCAATTCCAACCAAAAATTACTCAAGTCTCTCCCTCAGGCCCCTACAAATGTTAGCATCCCTAAAAAAATATAACCAGTATATAGGAGGTAAAATGATGCGAGACGAAAAATGCATTACAAAAAAAAGTGTGACAAAAAATGTGTGACAAAAATGTGTGACAAAAATGTGTGACAAAAATGTGTGACAAAAATGTGTGATAAAAAATGTGTGACAAAAAAAATGTGTACCGCGAATTACCATAGTTACGCTATAGTTTGTGTCTTGTAACAAGTACTTATATGTCATGTTAATATTTTTTGACGTCATTTAATACTTACTTTGATTAAATAATATCATAAACTATTTAATTGTAATGTGTAAAAGTGAGACCAAAAATGTGTGACAAAAATGTTTGAGAAAAAATGTGTAATAAAAAAATGTGTGACAAAAAATGTGTGACAAAAATGTTAGAGAAAAAATGTGTAATAAAAAAATGTGTGACAAAATGTGTGACAAAAAAAATGTGTGACAAAAAATGTGTGACAAAAAAAATGTGTGACAAAAAAAATGTGTGACAAAAAATGTGTACCGCGAATTACCATAGTTACGCCATAGTTTGTGTTTTGTATCAAGTATGACATGTTAATATTTTTTGACGTCATATTATAATTGGGTTTTTAAGTGAATTTTTTTTTTTACTTAAATGAAAAGATCACATACAAATTTTATAGTAAAACTGTTTTTATTTATTTTTTTTGTTTACTAATTAAAAAGTTATATTTAAATAAAAATTAATTTTTAAACTCAGTTCCGATGACGCGCCGAAAGAATCCGAACGCGTGTGACGTCATTATGTTCTCTATGGCCTTTGTATCCATGGTTACCAAGTTAAAAATTTATTATTTTTGATAGTATGTGTAATACATATAAACAAATACCAACAAATGCACACACATTTTAACATAACGACGTCACAAACATTTCTGGCGCATTTTGAAGTCACGTGATATTTTTTAAATTTTTATACATTTTAATTAATTTTTAGTAATTTACCTATGGCTTTAATAAAAATTTTCTTTTTGTTTTTCAATATTATTTATGTTAAATTATTAGAAAAAATTAAAAAATTAATAATTTTTTTTAAATTTTAATACCTAATTATAATTTCATAAATTATTTAATTGTAGGTTAAAACTGTAGAAGTAGGTCTATGTCTTCAGTTCGGTACAATCGTAATTACTGTGCCCCTTGTCCTTTTTTATTACCGGAATTTAATTTATGAAGATATTTTTCAGATTTTCGTTAAACGATTTTATTCTTTAATTTTGTATTGGCAGGTACAAAACTTGGTTTGTTAATAAGTAAAACACATTAATATGAAATCCTGGAATAGTATAAAATGTCACTGAAAATCTAATTAAAACATTACTGAGATAGCATTGCATCCGTTTGATAATATCTTTATAATCTTAGTAGTAAGTTTTACACTCTTTAATAAATCATTTCTATGATCACGACGTTCTTGTTACTAGTAAATGTCAGAAATGTTTTATAGCATTTATACAGTTCATGGGCGTAGCCGGGAATTTAAATAAGGGGCGTGCTACTTTGTAACAAAAACCTCCGTGTTTCATACGGGTTCCTTTAATGCACACCTTTGAGGGCAAAAATTTGCGAATCTACTCGTAGAAGTCCAAATCAAGAAACCTAACATATACATGTATGATTCGGGTTTCATTCAACCGCTCGGCTTCTCACTCCGTCGAATTTCGACGTGGGGTCAGTCTAATGTATTTTAAAGCGAAATATTTAATAATTTATTAGATATACAAATTGGTTGAGGCTTTCGCGGCCAGTTGATGAGCTGGTGTAGTCCTGATTCGGGTCTATAGGCCGTTGTTGGTTGGAATTGCTTCCTAACGTTTCGCTAGCACGAGTGGCGAGCTTCTTCAGAGGTCCTTCCATCTCCGATACATCCAGCATCGGAGATGGAAGGACCTCTGAAGAAACTCGCCACTCGTGCTAGCGAAGCGTTAGGAAGCAATTCCAACCAACGACGGCCTATAGACCCGAGTCAGGATTACACCAGCCCTATTAGATATATAGTCGTTCAAATACATTACACTTTTTATTACCGGACTTCAAAGAAAACGGAGGTTATTAATTCGACGTGGAGATACTTATATATTTTTATTATTAGTCATAACTTTTCGAGGGATTAATCGATTTATATGATTTTGATTCCGTTGGGTTCAGAATGTTTACGGAATGCTCCCATACAATTTTTATGTAAATCGTATCACTCCTTCAAGAAAAGCCACTAAAAAGTGGATAGTAATAAAAAGAATTAAGGTCGGCGCCAATTTTAATAAAAGTAGATAATATATAGAGAGTTTTATAGTAGATAATTAAATTAACGCCAACCTCAACATTTTTATAACTTTCCTCTTTTTAGTCACATTTTGAAGTTTTTTTTATAAAAAAACTCGAGTCTACAGTAGTTACCAATGATGTGTAGGTAACACTTAACCTCGTATTTTAATAGCAGAACGAACGGTTCACAGCTGTGTCTTCTTTCTCTTTTACCCTTTCTTTCTCTCTCTCGTTCTCTCTCTTTTCAAACACTATGAAAATGTGTGCACTCGTTGACACGCTGCAGCACAAGCGCCAACTGAAAGCCGCGCCCCAGAATTCTTATATTAAATTATTATATTAAATTGAATAACGCGCGCTTCTCCTTACCTCCTGTTACACATTTCCGTCGCATACACGAAATTAGTCCCACCAAATGCCGCATACCGAGAGCTAAGATGTTACATATCAAAAGTTTTCTGCTTTGACGTATCTACTATGCCTTTTACCTTTCATTTTTTTATCAATTTCTTATTCAGTAAAATGCTGAAGAGTAAATAAATGTAGGGAATACGTTTAACAAATTTCCGATTGATTTGGCCCGATATTGAAGGCTGATATCAGATTGTAATCTTACCTGTCAATCGACAGAAGCCATCCGAGCAGTATATGATGTGACATTGTCCTTGACGTGCGTTTGCTACCAAGAAGGATCGATCTGCAAATAGAAAAAAGCTTTTCAAAGTTGTGCAATACATATGTTAAACTTACAGTACATAATATTAGCTGTCGCAAGCAGATCCGATATATAACTCACTGTTAAATTAATAAGATTTATACGGCTGAATTGCAATTGAAAATTTTTCGTTGGAAAGCAGCCAATTATATAATTGATTCGAAACATATTGGAAAAAATCATTTTACCAACTATAGTCACAGTCAGGATTCTAACCAGAACCTTTCCACTTTTGCAGCGGAATGAGCTTACAGTACTCAACCGTGACATGATTACCAAACTAATATTTTCCATATATGCTTCGGAATCAATAGATTTTCATTACATGCGAGTGTTAATTTATTATCGCTAGGTTGTAGATGTGAATCTTCGTACTAGCGAGAGCTAATCATGAAAGTGAAAATTATTTCAAATATGTCACGGTTGAGTACTGTAAGCTCATTCCGCCGCGAAAGTGGAAAGGTTCAGGTTAGAATACTGACTGTGACTATGGTTGGTAAAATGATTTTTTTGCAATATGTTTCGAATCAATTATATAATTGGCTGCTTTCCAACGAAAATTTTTCAATAACTCACTGTAACTCCTTGTTTAAAAAAAATTGAACAAGTGACGCTTGTAGATACACTATCTTGCGACTAAAATTGGAACTAATCAAACCGGGTTAGCTGTCAAAAGACAAACATCTTTCATATCGGTCGGTTCCTTACAGATATTTTCACCTATTTTGTTTCACTAGACGAGTTTTGTTTATATTATTACTTAACTTATTTACATTATTAAAAAAAATATGTAGACATTTTGAAATGTAGCTTTTGCAGCTACGCTATCTGACGGCTAAAATCGGAACTTATCAAATCACGTCTGCTGTTAAAACATAATACACCATTCATGCAAAAAAAGTTGAACAAGTGACGCTTGTAGATACACTATCTTGCGACTAAAATTGGAACTAATCAAACCGGGTTAGCTGGCAAAAGACAAACATCTTTCATATCGGTCGGTTCCTTAAATATATTTTCACCTATTTTGTTTTACTAGACGAGTCTTGTTTATATTATTACTTAACTTATTTACATTATTAAAAAAATATGTAGACATTTTGGAAAGTAGCTTTTGCAGCTACGCTATCTGACGGCTAAAATCGGAACTTATCAAATCACGTCAGCTGTTAAAACACAATCCGCCATTCATGCAAGCCTAATATTTGCATATCAAAAGACCTGAATGTATTTTATCAGGCGAGTTTTGTTTATCTCGTGTCTTTTTTATATTATTTGTTTATAATGCCATTGAATTTTATTCCACTGGGGTGAAATTCCTCCAATTCGATGAGCCATTTTCCTGAGCGTAGTTCTTTCAATTATCCATGAGAGGCAGCACTTGTGGTAGGGACAAACATTATTTATTCCTCATTAGTGTACCGTGTCTTATTTGTGGCATAACTTAAATATTAAATGAATTAAATAATTAAGTTATACCACCAAAATGACACGACACCAATAGGGAATAAATAATGTCTGTCCCTACCACATGTGCTGCCTCTCGTGGTTAATTGAAAAAACTACTCTCAGGAAAATGGCTCAATGGAAATAGACGGTGCATCGGGCCAGATATAGTAGATATTAATCATTTTTTACTTTTTAAAAAGGTTTGCTTTTTTGCGTCGTTGGTTTTTCAAATTTTTATTTTAATTTTTATTTCATACTTTTTAAACTAACTAATTAAAAACTGAATATTTGAGCTCAAACTCGAAGTTTCTAGCTGTAATACTGGCCGATATTTCTATATATAAACTGTGATGAGAGCTGAAGATCTTGGAAACAGCTGAACCGATTTCAATCAAACATGACTAAGAACCATCTCGCAAATACCAACTTTCAAACAAATAAAACTGCATTGAAATCGATCCATCCGTTTGGGAGCTACAATCCCAAAGACAGATACACAGACGGACAAAATCTTCAAACTTATAACACCTCTCTTTTTCGTCGGGGATTAAAAAGTATATTTTACTGATGAACTAAAATTCACTGTTGATGCAGTTGAGCGAAAAAAATCAGTGCCGTCAAACCATTTATTTTAGTGATGAATCATTTGTCAGATCTAATTGAGAGGATTGTAAAGCATAGAGATGTACCGTAAAATGCGTGGGAGAAAGCTGAAAATATACAAGCAAATGCTTTTTACACAAAAATATGAAATGTTGAAATTGTTGAAGGGTGTGAGAGGTACGAATTTTAATGGAAGTTGTACTCTTTCTGATAATACAATAATTAATATACATTAAAATCTTACAAACTAGAAAGTTCTTTTTAGGGTTCCGTACCTCCGTATGGAACCCTATTATCCTGCCTACGATGTCTGTCCGTACGCCTGTCACAGAGCTCTAATTAATTAATTAATTGTAGATTATAGACGCTTCGACAACTCAGGTCATTAGCGTCTTCAACACAATAAATAATCCATTTGTGTTATCCAAGTGTGCAAGCTTTCACGGCCGGCATTGTTCCAAGTCTTCATGGTTTCCGGACTTGTAGGCCGTTTTTCCAGTGGTATTTCTACCTGACGTTTCGTCTACAACTGCGGTAGACATTCTCAAAGGCGATGTGGCAGCGGTCGAAGTATCCTCCTTGGCGGCTCACAGGTCAGTGTGTCAGTGACTGGTGTCCTCCCTTCTACGACCGAACAGAGAACACACTGGTACTAGGCATAAAAGAAGGGAGGACACCAGTCACTGACACTGACTTATTATCCGCCAAGGAGGACACTTCGACCGCTGCCACATCGCCTTTGAGAATGTCTACCGCAGTTGTAGACGAAACGTCAGGTAGAAATACCACCGGACCACGGCCTACAAGCCCGGAAACCATGAAGACTTGGAATCCATTTGTGTATTAGAATCCGCCAGCCGGCATACACAAACCGACTGGTACGAGCTCGGGTCCCTGGGAGCGCTAATTTCCAAAGAACATTGGAATGCAATTTGCGATAGCAACCACATTCCAATGTCCCCCTGGGGGGCACAGAGCTCTATCTCACAAACGGTCAGAGATAGCTAGTTGAATTTTTTACAGATTGTGTGTTGTTATGGCATGAATCCTGGCAAATAATAATTATGAATTAAATAATGAATTAATTTTATACATAAATGTTTTTCATACTGACAAGCATCATCATAATATTATATTAGATATATTGGAATCAAACCATAATATAACAGTCTGTCAAAGTGGAGTCATCTGTATACGGTGATTACAAACTGTATTATTAATTATAACTGTCAACCGTGAGGTTTGAGCTTGTACTTAGTTTACACTAATTAAATTGTTGTAACGTTACGGAACCCTCGTGGTGCGAGTTCTACTCGTACTAGGCCGGTTTTTTTTGTTAATTATTTGTAACAAACGTTTTTGTTCTCGATTTATCTGTGGATGTATTTTGTTTTAATTTAAGCGCATTGTACCAAATATAATTTAATTAAAAGTTTTTTTTTTGAATTGTACGAAATTTGATTAATTGTTCACGTTTGACTGTTCGCGGTTTTTTTTGTAATTTTTGTTGCTTTGAAATTAATTAATAAAGAGTTAAAAAATACGAAGTTTGCATGCATTATTTTAACTATTTCAATTTCGTCATATTTTTGCCATAAGCAGGCGTTTAGTAATGCCGATACGGTTAAAACAAAATGGAGCTTGAGAATGGCCGAGCGTGTAGCAGTGCTGTTGTTTATATGGCGTTGCTATGGTTCCTCTATTACAAGTCCCCAGTTTTCGGGTTCTAGCCCGAGAGCTGGTAAAAGTGTCAATTGGATTTTCAATTTATTATTAAAAAAAACTAATGAATTGAAAATATGAATTGGTGCTAGACCCAAACAACCTTAGCTGTAGGTGGTCTTTAAAACACAATGATTGCCACAAGCAGGCGTTTAGTAATGCTGATACGGTTTAAACATAATGCACGGGTTCACCCTACTATCTCGCTAAATTGTATCGACTGCGGATTTTTATTTGCCAGTAACTACCTACCCCTTCTTAATTTTTCCGAAACAAATGAATGGCTGCATTTTGTAGGGTCATTGATGGCATATCGATGTATGAAATATGATCAAAACCGTTCAAAACCGTTTTTGAAAAAATCGCAATTTTAATTTTTGTTCATCAATAAATTATCTTTATTTAGGGGAGTAGGGAAATGAAAAAAAATTCCGCTGAGGAATCCCCTAGAAACCTTAAATTTAAAATTTGGTTTCGATCCGTTGAACGGCGTGTCCGTTAGGTCTCTGCACATACAGACGGAATCCAAAACTAATTTCGGATATTTAGGGACCATAAAACGTGTAAAACCGTCGAAATCTTGAATTCGATTTTTTTTCACTATGAGACGACCTCCTTAGTTCCTATGATCGCTCGAAAGTAAAAATAATTTATAAGAGAGACACTCTTAAACAATAATTAAAGTTACGAGCTCTTCTCGTAGGTGATTTAAAATATCTTACTATTATGATGTTTTCAAAATAATTTATATATAATAATTAATATTTATTGATTTAAATTATTTACAATTTTTATTTACAATTTGCTTTAAATTGGTACTAACCACGGACTTAAAAAAAATCAAGGAGTAAAGATATAAACACACATCCAACCCTATAACCCTCTTTTTGCTTCATCGTTGTCGAGTAAAAATAGCTGATGTGTCACGGCCAGTTTAAATTGATCGCATTGTAGATATGTAATTATTACGCGCTCCCGTGTTATATCTCCATAATAATATATTTCAGAATGGCTGTTATCGAATACGTTCGTTCATAAACAAAGAACTGCATCGCTTCAATCAATAAAAATCACGATATAAACTTCTCATTCGTGACCCATATAGTTGTAATCGACATTTGACTTATATACAGGGTCTTTCAGAATCATCGCATTCTTCGATAGTTCAGGGACGTACTTCTAAAATTTACGCCCTGGGCAAAGACGATTTGCCGCCCACATTTCAGTTCAATTTTTTCTACGTCCCATACACTGCTTCTGATAAGTATTTGAAACCAGCGCAGCAAACTTGAGAGGGCAGCTGCCCCGGGTAAGTGCCCTTTTCGCCATAATATGGAAAACTAGCGGCCCGGTCCGGCTTCGCCTGGGTGCTATGAACTCATGATTATACAGGGTCTTTCAGAATCATCGCATTCTTTGATAGCTCAGGGATGTACTTCTAAAATTTACGCCCTGAGCAAAAAAGATTTGCCGCCCACATTTCAGTTCAATTTTTTCTACGTCCCACACACTGCTTCTGATATTTAAAACCAGCGCGGCGGTTGCACCGCCCTCTCAAGTTTGAAGCCCCGGGCAAGTGCCCTTTTCGCCATAATACGGCAAACTTATGATTTATTACCCCCTGCGAGAAATTTTCTCACTGCGAAGCGAAGCTGGGCTGGTGGTGTTTATTATTAGTAGGATTCCGCCAATACGCTATAAAACGCAAAAAAATTGCAGAGTTACGTTTTGTTACTATCCCACAGGAACTATACATTTTTTCAGAATGAAAAGTACCCCATGTCTTATTCCAGGACCTAAAGTAACTATATAGGCACTGCCTACTAAATCAATCTGTTCATTACGTCGAGAAAAATTAATTGCGAATTATTTCAATTTAAAGACGTCTTATTTATTTTAAGTACATACTTATAACTACAGCATAATTTATTAGTCATTTTATTATCGAAATTATGTTTGCAATGTCAGAAGAATGTGGTCCTTTTAAAAGAAGAAAATTGCAATTCTCCAATCAATATTTAGTCCTATAAAATTTTTTCACGTGACCGAATGCTATAAAAATATTTTCTGCATGGTCAAATACCGTATTTATTAATATACATGAGTGCTGGTGTAATTCCCCAAAGGTTTTCACGTTTGACGTGCTGCTACTTTTCCATTCTATTAATATTTATTTAATATAACACAATATGCATATAATATGTGGAGTTACTCCATATAATGTATTGAAGTCCTCAGAGAAAAACGGCTGGAAATAGCTTGTTAATATTGTCGCAAACGATAAAGCAACTGTTACAATTGCGACAAATTATTGCCTCGGATCATGTAGAGGACAGAGTGGTGTAACGGTTAGCGTAGCGGCCTTTGGATCACACTGTCGTGGGTTCGAATCTCGCCTCCGCTCATGGATGTTTTGTGATGTCATTTAGTTTTAAGTGCGTTGTTATTTAATGTAAACAAGACGCTAATGGCCTAAGTTGTCGACGCGTCTATAATTTACAATAAATAAAATAAATCGGATCATGTAGAGTTCATACATTCAGAGAAAACCAAATCCTAACAGAAACCTGCGCATAAAAATTGGTGGGAGAAGTAGTCAGTGGTGTACCTACGCAAAACAGATTCTAACGCACAGACGTAGGTGCTTGGGGCTTAATTAAATTTGATTTTTTCTTTAATTTAATATATGGAATTAATAAAATCCTTTAAAATCATTCAAACATACAGGGGTGTATAGCTACCGCCGTATCAGCCATATCAATGATACGGGGCCCCCGGGCTACAGAGGTCCTGAACGTGTGTAAGCAAAAATTCGTAAAATGTTATCCACAATCTCACTTAGGACTTCTATGGGACAGGAACGGCTATATGTGTGAGGGTGAGTTGAAAACCAGCATTTTATGCTGAACTCGTTTATCCCTTTTGATCTTGTTTTTTTTTTGGTCAAAAAATTATTATTATTATTATCATTATTATCAGACTTGTCACTATTGTCTATAGAGGCAGAAAATCTAGAAAAACTGAAACCGTCTTCAGTTATGGATGATTTAATAAATAAGTTTGCCGACAAAAGGCGAGAAAAGTGCATATTTGATTTGAATTGTTTGACACCCGTAGGGGTTGAATTTCGAAAAATCCTTTCTTAGTGGATGCTTACGTCAGAAAAGGAACCAACTGTTCAAATTTCAAGTTTCTAGCTTCAGCGATTTGGCCTAGGCGATTAGTCAAAAAAAACCTACATCCCCTTTTGAACCCCTTAGGAGTTGAATTTATTTCTAAAAACGAATTATTCATGTATTGTCATTGGGAATACATATATGTACAAAATTTCAAATCGATCGGATACGTGGAAGTCGTTCAAAATTGACATGTAAGATTTGACCTAAACAAACTAACATACAAACATTGCAAGTTAATAAATAAAAAAAGCTTGTAAAAAGGAGCGTTAGGAATCGTTTCTTTGTAATAATACAAACAAATAGATTTGTTTCTTTTATTTCTAAAATACTTTTCAAAAGATCCTCACTCTGTGAAATTTCGACGAGGTCCGCCTGCGGTGAATTATTATGAATAGTTAATTAATTATAAAGAATGCCATACGCAGGCTTTATTATTTTGCCGAATTATTCACTATGACATTTGTACGCGTCCCAAGTGTTTAGTGAGCATGTTATTATGGCTAGGATGTAGGAATAATATATACTGCATTGTAATCGATATTTTGCCGCTACATTCATGTGTGTGTGTGTCTGTATGTTGGTAATGTGGAAAGACGGAAAACGTACGATTTTCATTCTCGTGATGTTTCCTCTATCTGTACTTTCTATGCCTACTGTTATAGTCTATCCTGAAATTGTATAGCGTGCTGTTGACAGATGCAATTATTTATTTATTGTAGATTATAGACGCGTCGACATCTCAGGTCATTAGCGTCTTTCAACTACACTAAATAACAACTATCTTAAAACTAAATAACATCACAAAACATCCATGAGCGCAGGTGGGATTCGAACCCATGGCAGTCCAATCCAGAGGTTGCGGCACTAAGCACGCTAACCACTAGGCTATACTGCCCTCGTTGACAGATGCAAGTTGTACCATAGATATTATTTATTGTAGATTATAGACGCGTCGACATCTCGGGTCATTAGCGTCTTTCAACTACACTAAATAAAAACTTTCTTAAAACTAAACAACAAAACATCCATGAGCGCAGGTGGAATTCGAACCCACGACAGTCTAGTCTAGAGGCTGCGGTACCAAGTATGCTATCCAAAAGATTATACTGCCCTCCTTGTACCATAGAGTAGATATATAACAGCTTCTTATATAGGTAAATCATTTTCAAATTCAGATAAAGACTTAATAGTTCACTATTATAATAAAGCTGAAGAGTTTGTTTGTTTGTGTGTTTGAAAGCGCTAACCTCAGGAACTACCAGTTCGATTAAAATTTTTTTTGTTAGATAGCCCGTTTATTGAGGAAGGTTTATATATGCTATTCGAATTTTTTTTAATTCAACCCCAAAGGGGGTAAAATGAGGGTGTAGGATTTTTTGACTACAGACCGCTGAAGCTATCATACTAATACGCTTCGCAGGTAGATAATTTCTCGTGGGGGGGGATTATTTGAGCAATTTTTAAATTCTTCCCCAAACAGGGGTGTAGGATTTTTTGACTATTTATATTTCTATACTAATATTATAAACTGTAGGCAAATACGCGAAGTGACAATAACGACAGGCGACTTCGCTTAACGCAGGAGGAGAATTTCTGGCGGGGGGAGTAATAGATTATAAATTATTATCCCTGGAACTACTGAACCGATTCTAAAAATTATTTCACTAATAGAAAGTTAAACTATCCCTGAGCAATATATGCTATATTTTAGTTTGATAAAATTCTCGCGGAAGGGGGGGGGGATAATGCCTGTAGGATAGTAACAAAACGTAAATGAAATTCTTTTGCATTTTAGTATATATTATATAGGCGGAATACTACTAATAATACAAATACCACTAGCCCGACTTCGTTTCGCAGGGGGAGATTTTCTCGCGGGGGGGGGGATAATAAATCATAAATTCTTAGCACCCGGGCGAAGCCGGACGGGACCGCTAGTATTCTAATCAGAACAGTCGTAAAGTTTGTTGGTTACCTAAATTTGAGAATGATTTAAAAGAAAGCTAGGTACCTACTCTATGGTACCACTGAAATCTGTTAAAAACTTCAAACCAAAATGATTTTATTGCTTTACAGTATTTCAGAATGAACTATAGCAGAGTGTGGGACAAACATTATCTACATTTATGACTTAAAATATTCATAGCCAAGGATGTTGACCTTATAAATATTTTATTGCTTCTGCTTGCGTAATAATGGAGAAATTTGAACTGTTATATTAATACCATAATTTAACATATTACTAGAAGATTTTGATCCTTATGAGCGTAAATGAGGCCACTTTTAATAGAGGCAGCTAGACGTCGCACTATTGGCCATCTGTTGACTAGCAATTTGTTTCTTTTATTTTTAAAATACTTTTCAAAAGATCCTCACTCTGTGAAATTTCGACGAGGTCCGCCTGCGGTGAATTATTATGAATAGTTAATTAATTATAAAGAATGCCATACGCAGGCTTTATTATTTTGCCGAATTATTCACTATGACATTTGTACGCGTCCCAAGTGTTTAGTGAGCATGTTATTATGGCTAGGATGTAGGAATAATATATACTGCATTGTAATCGATATTTTGCCGCTACATTCATGTGTGTGTGTGTCTGTATGTTGGTAATGTGGAAAGACGGAAAACGTACGATTTTCATTCTCGTGATGTTTCCTCTATCTGTACTTTCTATGCCTACTGTTATAGTCTATCCTGAAATTGTATAGCGTGCTGTTGACAGATGCAATTATTTATTTATTGTAGATTATAGACGCGTCGACAACTCAGGTCATTAGCGTCTTTCAACTACACTAAATAACAACTATCTTAAAACTAAATGACATCACAAAACATCCATGAGCGGAGGCGGGATTCGAACCCACGGCAGTCCGATCCAGAGGCCGCGACGCTAACCACTGAACCACACTGTCCTCTATCCTTAGCGCACTCTATTCGACAGATCTCTAGGTTGTAACAATGGAACAAGATTTCATAGCAACCATACGTCTCGTCATAATCATACAACTATATATTTCGGTGTGAACACTCAGAAAAATATTTATTTGATTCAAAGAAAATTTCTTTGATTGAAATATATTTGCTCTTCACGGAGTGGCAAAGAAGTGTTTTATTTAATTCAAATAAATCGGCTTGCGTTAATCTGAAATCTATTTATATTTCAATTCAAAATTCACTTATTTGCTTCAACAGCTTAGCAAATTTAAATTGATTCAAATTGTTGTTTCTCTAAAGTAAAGTATGTATCAGATTGATAAATAACATTAATTGTTTTAAAAAGCCATGTATTTAAAACAAAAAAATTCTTTTATAGGGTTAAGTAAGCAATCGTATTGTTTTGAACGAAGCATAGTTTTAAATCAAATAAATAAATTACTTGAATTAAATCAATGAAAACTAGAATTAAAAAAATATGCTATTTAACCTGAGAATGTTGTTTCTTTGGTTTAAAACAAAAATTGATTGAATGAACGAAATGTTGCTTTCAAATTAATTTTAATTACTTTGTTTTAAATAAACAGTGTATTTGATTCAAAATAATTCGGTTTTTGTTTTAAATAAAAATTGTTTTGATTTGAAATTTTTTGTTTTTTGTTTTAAAAGAAAAACTGTATTGAAATGAAAATTATTTGATTTCTGTTCAAAAAAATTGTATAAAAATGAAAATTTATTTTTTTACATTGTTAATACCTACATAAATATCGCTATACTGCTGAAGTTTTCGACTTGCTGACTTACATTTTTTTTTGCAAAAACCAAGTTAGCAAATTAAAATTTCAACAGTATAGGTAGATATTTATGTTAACAATATTGTAAAAAAATAATTTTCATTTCAATACAAATTTTTTTAAACAGAAAATTAATAATTTTCAATTCTATACAATTTTTCAATTACAATCAACGTTCTTTATAAAATCAATAATGTAACTTAAATAGGTACATATTAATTAACAGGTACAATAAAAATATAATAATTTATAATAAAAAACATTTATTTATATATTTTTTTAATTACCAAACAAATATCTGAAATCTATTACATGTAATAAATTTATAGTAGCTTAGCAGCTTTTTTGGTTTAGTGTAAAATATCAGTCTTTTAATTAATTAAATTCTACTTTATACAACACACTATCGACGACAACATAAAACTCATGTAAATCTGTTAAATCAGGTCCAACTACGATAACGTATGGTTGTACTGTTTGCTTAAAGGCATGCAGTTTTTCAATTCTTTGCTGAATGCACAGCTGAATATCTGATGGTATCTAGAAAAACATTCAAAAAATATGTAGAGGAATACACATTATTAACCGCGAAAAAAAGCCTAAGCTGAAGTGATTAATTTATCTAAAAAATGAAAAGTCGTATAATTGGCCGGGTTATAACAGCATTCTCGGTGCATTCATATTCTAAAAAATATTGTAATAATGACAAATGATTTTATGCATACCTTTACATGAGATATTATGCTGTTTTGGCACTCTTGAATGGATGGTTTCCAATGTGTTTTTTTGTTTCTTAATTGTTTTCGAGGCGGTATATATGATGCCAATAGGCATATTTTGATGGCATATACTGAATCTAAAAGCACATAGGTACACATTGTAATTAAGATAAGTTTACAAAATCTGATTATGTCACCATAATAATAATGATAATAAAAAAAATTCTAGGCAAACATTGGCTCACTGTTCTATAATTATATACAAACGAATTAATTATTATCATACCTTCCGTCAGGTCCGCTTTTAATAACGTTTGTAAATATTCGCCTGCTTTATCAAGGTTCGTTTTCATTTGCTTTAGTTTATTGCAAAAGGGTTCAAAATTGAGAAATAAAACATTTGTTCCAATTTTATCGAACAGGATGTTGAAATCTTCTTCAATCTGAAAAATAAAATGTTAAAGTATGTACTTATTTGGTTACTATATTTTTATTAAAAAACAGCGCGCGTCTTAATTGTTTACCCCCCTGAGTTATGAGTTCGAACAAAACTCTTAAAATGGTAGTTTGACCGTATTTGATTCTATTTTAAAATTTATTCATAGCTATATAGAGAACGGACAATTGAATTTTAATATGAAATACTTTTTAAAAAATGTGCAACATAAATGCTATATTTACAAATTTTGAGTTGATAGAGCCATTTTTGAATTTCCAAATATATCTTCAAAATAATGCGACAAGATTTCATCTCAAATTTGCTACACGTTAAGTTGGGGGAGGATACTTTAGGCGCGCATTATATTATGTATAAATTAAAAATAAAGATTTGGACTTGACTTGATGTTCCTGATCAAATTAGAATTGATTTAGCTCTAGGTATAATACGCAACTGTTAATATAATAGGTATAGTTACCTTTAAATACATCTATGTATTGGTCAAAATTCCAATTTTTTAATATACCTTCTATTGTTTCGTCAGCCATATTAGAATGCTGTTTGTTCTTGATAACATACAATTAAAAAAATATATATATAAAATATCGTATAAAATAGTATATCATCCGATTGGCGCCTAATATAGTGCATGTTATGTACGTACATACGTTTTGTAATGATTCTACTTATACATTATTTGATTAATAAAATCTAATATATGCATATACCTATACATTCAATTTATAATGATAAAATACTTTTAAAAACTACATTATGATAGTTAAATTAAGTTATTGTACTTACATTTCAAATTCAAGGAACACTATGTAAATCACTCACTGTTCACTTCCGAAGTTCTGTGATGCAATGCCTGTTAACGCGTGCACACAAGACAATCGTTTGATATAATGCAAGATTGGACACGTTACATAATTCAAATATATTGGTATTTTGTTTCAACAAGATTTTACATTTATCAAATAAGTATATGCTTTGTTACAAAATACTCTATATTTCATTAAACAAAACATTTTACTGTTTAAAAAATTTGTATGTATTTCAATTGAAAACTTGAGGATTTTATTCCAAATAATGTAATGATTTGAAAATACGACTTAAAAAAAAACATTGTTAACTAGACACTGTGTTTATATTCAATGCAAACACTGATATTGTTGTGTGAAAAGATTTTTTGGTTTAAACTTAAAACCTCATTTTCTATTGAACTTAAGACTATAATGCTTTGTTTCAAAATATACATTTATTTGAAAGAAAGAAAACAGGCTATTATTTTAATAACTCACAATTTATTGAAATTTAACAAATTGATATTTTTAGTTTGAAAGGGCAAAGTATATTGTTTTTTATCTTTAATATAAAAGTTATATTGATTCAAAATGATTACATATTTAAATATTATTTATTAAATGGAAACACTTTTTTGTTGGACGGAAACAAATATTTATTTGAATGAAACAATTTCCATTTTATTTTAATGTTTAAATAAATGATTGATTCTGTTTAAAAATAATTTGTATTGAAGCAAAGAAAACTATTTTAAATAGCAGTTTGCATTAATTCAAAATATTCATTTTTCTCAGTGTAGCGTCTTTCAATTACACTAAATAACAACTTTCTTAAAACTAAACAACGTCACAAAACATCCATGAGCGCAGGTGGAATTCGAACCCACGACAGTCTAGTCTAGAGGCTGCGATACCAAGTACGCTATCCACTAGACTATACTGCCCTCCTTGTACCATAGAGTAGATATATAACAGCTTCTTATATAGGTAAATCATTTTCAAATTCAGATAAAGACTTAATAATTCACTATTATAATAAAGCTGAAGAGTTTGTTAGTGTGTTGGAAGCGCTAACCTCAGGATCTACCAGTTCGATTAAAATTTTTTTTGTTAGATAGCCCGTTTATTGAGGAAGGTTTATATACTAATATTATAAACTGTAGGCAAGTACGCGAAGTGACAATAACGACAGGCGACTTCGCTTCGCTGGAGGAGAATTTCTCGCGGGGGGAGTAATAGATCATAAATTATTATCCCTGGAACTACTGAACCGATTCTAAAAATTATTTCACTAATAGAAAGTTAAACTATCCCTGAGTGATATAGGCTATATTTTAGTTTGATAAAATTCTCGCGGGGGGGGGGGCAATGCCTGTGGGATAGTAACAAAACGTAACTGAAATTCTTTTGTATTTTAGTATATATTATATAGGCGAAATACTACTAATAATATAAATACCACTTCGTTTCGCAGGGGGAGATTTTCTCGCGGGGGGGGATAATAAATTCTTAGCACCCGGGCGAATTAGTCGGATGGGACCGCTAGTATTCTAATCAGAACAGTCGTAAAGTTTATTGGTTACCTAAATTTGAGAATGATTTAAAAGAAAGCTAGGTACCTACTCTATGGTACCACTGAAATCTGTTAAAAACTTCAAACCAAAATGATTTTATTGCTTTACAGTATTTCAGAATGAACTATAGCAGAGTGTGGGACAAACATTATCTACATTTATGACTTAAAATATTCATAGCCAAGGATGTTGACCTTATAAATATTTTATTGCTTCTGCTTGCGTAATAATGGGGAAATTTGAACTGTTATATTAATACTAGCTTTTACTCGCGGCTTCTTTCGCGTTAATGTCGATTTTGAGGGCAATCTTATTTTAATACCAACGCAAAAAGTAGGCACCTATTATTGCAATTCAAAGTTATTTTAAATCGGAGATTCCCTCAAGGGAAATATTGGAATTGAATTGAATTGTGAATTATAGACGCTCGACAACAGCGGAAACATTGGAATGCAGTAGTTTACATTCCAATCTTTTTTGGGAACTAGCGCTCCCAAGGACCCGAGCTCGTACCAGTTGATTTGTGTATGCCGATTCTAATACATGCGGATTCTAATACACAAATCGATTATTTGTTGTGTTGAAGATGCTAAAGTTTTCTAGCGTCTATAATCTATAATGAATAAATTAAATCGGAGACATTTTAAACCGTCATAACCTAAAAGATAGGACTTGCGTTTGAGCTCAGTCGATTCAACGTATTTTTTTCTATAAGTTACATTAATTTGAACTAGGTATATCTGAGATATTTCTTTATTTTTAACTTCCCATTGGAAGTTATTGTAATGGGTCCGAAAATCGAAATCAAAACGGAGAAAATTTTTTTATGTTTCAAGGTCACTACACTATTTTTACACTATTTTTAGAAAGATGTCTGTGTGTGTGTGTGTGTGTGTGTACGTACGTACGTACGTGTCCATTTCTTTCTAAGACGAAATCTCGAGAATGAAAAATGATATTGCCTACGTTAGGGTGCCAATCGACGCGTATTAACGTAAATATGATCTGAAAGAAATTTTTTCAAAATCGGTTCAGCCGTTCTTTTTTCTTAACCAAATAACCTCCAAAAAAGTAGATTTTACACAATATCTCGCGAATAAAAAATTATATCGATATCGTAAGGGTGTTAATCGAGGCGTGTAAACGTAATTTTGATCCGACATAAATTTTATAAAAATCGGTTCAGCCTTTTTTTTTTTAATTATTGTTAAAAATAAATAATAATTATGTTTTAATGATTAAAATGTTTTAATGATTAAAATGTTTACTTTTCTGTGTAATATCTAATTTAATTATTATTATTAAATATTTATCAAACTGGGAAGTTCGTTGTGTGGACCTCAAGGGTCGGACTTTAGTCCTAATAAACGACCCACCTCACGGCTTGTTTCATAATGCAATTATTTTCATGTTTTATACAAATCTGCGATTTTTGTATACTAAGCGCTTCTACTTTCTAGAAGTTGTGATGATAATAATAAGAGATATTAAAAATCAATCGTACTTATAGAAAATATCACCTTGAATTGATTCCGACGACTCACACTTCTGTATATTGTATCCCTTTATTTTACGAGATACGTTTTATTTATTGTAGATTATAGACGCGTCGACAACTTATGTCATTAGCGTCTTAAATTACATTAAATAACAACTAACTTAAAACTAAATAACATCACAAAACATCAATGAGCGCAGGTGGGATTCGAACCCACGATAGTCTATTCTAGAGGCTGGTACGCTATCCACTAGGCTACACTGTCCTCTTTTAATGTTTCTTAAATATGGCAACAAAAAGATAGCAAACTATTAAAAAAACTTACAATTTTGATTGCTTCATAAATCATACTCCAAATAATATAATTTATTAACATTTTTTTAAAAGCACTGGACGAAAGTCTCGAGTGAATAGAATAGAAGATATTTGCACATTTTGTATAAATGATTACAAACAATAAGTTTTCGTTGCACTTTTTATAAAGCCCCTTTAATAATAAATTATCGTTAATCCCAGTATTTTTATCACAAAAAAGAAATGAAAACACTTTTTCAGTTATATTTTCTGTAAAACTGCATCACTATATTTTTAATACAATGAAACTGATCGTGTACAAACTTTGATAATTGCTAAATGATGTACAAGTATAATATAACATTGATCAATTTATATAATAATCCTAGCTGTAAAAAACCACATAAACGATAAAGGTTGACTAGTTACAAAATTTTTATATAATGACTGCATATAAAAAGATAGAGACACATCACCTAAATTGCAGTACAGTGTCTAGCCATACTGTTAGACAAATCGTGTATTTCTTTACGTGACAACGTCTCAAGTCGGAGGTAGGTAGGCCATGTACGAAAAGTAAACTTCCAATACCAATCGAGAGATGTCGCTAAAATTGTGTTTTAAAGATCACCAACAGCTAAGGTTATTTGGGCCTAGCACCAATTCATATTTTCAATTCATTATTATTTTTTTTTTTTAATAATAAATTGAAAATCCAATTGACACTTTTACCAGCTCTCGGGCTAGAACCCGGGAACTGGGGACTTGTAATAGAGGAACCATAGCAACGTCATGTAAACAACAGCACTGCTACACGCTCGGCTATAGAGAGATGTCGCATCGAATAGTTGTTGTCTTGCAGAAAACTGCATTATCGACGTCACAACCTTGTCTGCAATGGAATCATTTGGTGGTAGGTCAAGAATATTCTGAGAAGGTATTTGCTTCAACGCCCACTCAGGCAGCAAATTTTTTATCAGACCTTCGCCATATTACCCTGGTTTCATCATAAAACAGAACATTCTGCCAGTTCAATTATTTTTTTGACAGTAAAAATATGGCAAAAAAATTGAGTGGTGTGTTAATTTTGACCAGGAATATATTAAAAAAAAGAGGCTTGGTGTGTAGGTAAAACCATACTACTAACTTCCCATTGGGTGTCCTTAAAGATTATTATTAGAGATCAGTCTACCGTAGAGAAACTATTTGCAATACAGGTTAACATTTTACAGTAGTTTTTTTGTTATAAAAAACCGCCAATTGAAGTTTTTTGCATTATTAACTTCCCATTGGAAGTTATTGTAATGGGTCCGAAAATCGAAATCAAAATGTATAACAAATTTTTATGTTTCAAGGTCACCACACTATTTTTACACTATTTTTAGAAAGATATCTGTGTGTGTGTGTGTACGTACGTACGTACGTATGTGTCCATTTCTTGCTAAGACGCGTATTAACGTAAATATGATCTGAAAGAAATTTTTTCAAAATCGGTTCAGCCGTTCTTTTTTCTTAACTAAATAACCTCCAAAAAAGTAGATTTTACACAATATCTCGCGAATAAAAAATTATATCGACTTCGTAAGGGTGTCAATCGAGGCGTGTTAACGTCATTTTGATCCGACATAAATTTTATAAAAATCGGTTAAGCCGTTTTTTTTTTTTAATTATTGTTAAAAATAAATAATAATTGTAATATCTAATTTAATTATTATTATTAAATATTTATCAAACTGGGAAGTTCGTCGTGTGAACCTCAAGGGTTGCACTTTAGTCCTATAATAAACGACCCACCTCACGGCTTGTTTATGTTTTTGTGTGATTTAATATGTTAATTATAGTTCCAATCATGAGTTGTCATACGGTGAACGAGTAGTGTGTGAAAGGAACTTTTATATTTCACTATAATAATGTCATTTATAGATACTATGTACCTATCTAGCGACCGTTATGTAATATGGCTGCAGTGTACATGCATAATACAACGGTATTATTTGTACCGTTTTCATTATTTTAAAGAGTTTGTTAAAATTTTATAATCTCATTATTTTTAATTAAATAAAGTTTAATATTTTCATTACTTTATAAATTGCTTCGTTAGCACTTCGTCGTGCTGTAGATTTGACTTTTAGACAACTAAAAATGTATAATATAAGAGATGTCCCTACTCCCTATTTATTGTTTGGGGCTATCCATTAAGTACGTCTACAAGTCAAAGGGGGGTAGTGCTTAGTGTAACTAGAGAGGAGGAGGTCAGATCACATTGACCTACACTACCTGGCCCTACACTGTAAAAAATGGTTATAAAAATACTTTGAAAGTTAAGGTAATTCGTTCGATTTTCTAAGTGATTTTACATTATTATTTATTTTTACACAGAAATTCATAAAAGCTCGGACTTTTATATTGTTTGGGGCTATCCATTAAGTACGTCTACAAGTCAAAGGGGGGTAGTGCTTAGTGTAACTAGAGAGAAGGAGGTCAGATCACATTGACCTACACTACCTGGCCCTACACTGTAAAAAATGGTTATAAAAATACTTTGAAAGTTAAGGTAATTCGTTCGATTTTCTAAGTGATTTTACATTATTATTTATTTTTACACAGAAATTCATAAAAGCTCGGACTTTTACTGTAAAGTTAAACAAATTTGTGATTTTTAAATAAAGTAAATTAAAATTACATAATTTGTGCAATATTCCAATACAGTGTGTAAAAATTACAAAATAAAATGTATAGTTACATATATAAAATGGATGAATACAAAACAAATTAATGTAAAATTAGTAACCACGTATGCGCGATGTGTTTTTATGGAATCCACGCGATGTGGCGATACCATTTTTGCGACGCCATTGTCTCTTTGTGTGCCTATTACCAGATTAATCGCTGGCTACAAATGGACCATCGATAATCTATGTAATCGGCCTTCTCATTTCTTACAGTGTAGCGGTTAAAACGTGGATGTGTGGCCAATCTCTATCTAATACCGTAAAGATGGGCCACAATCATATTCTATCCTCCTTACTCATTCTTAAGGTCAGGTTGAGAACGGTCAGCTTGCGAATTCTTATGGTTTTTGCGAACGCTTCACGTTATTTCAGTAGCCAGGCAAAAAGTGCCTAACGCGCCTAAGGAAGTTTTCACTTCAAAAATTCACAGATTTCGCAATCCTTGCAACCATCGAGGACATTGGAAATGATAACAGTATATATGAAACATAATTAACTGTTTATTATACACACAATATTTATCAATGCACTGTTTAGTTTTGTCAGGAATAACCCTATTATTCTTCTGTTATATACGCGTTCACTTTTGCTTGATTACTTAACTTTTAAATGGATTTTTCTACAGTATTTATTAACATTTGCTCAAAAATAACACCGCAGATCGTCGCAAATACCTCTCAATTAACTAGACATGATATAAAACACATTTCGAAAAAATTGCACTTGTTCAATTTTGCATGATTGCTCCTCACTTGATCGCGACACCGTTGTCTTTTGGCCTTGAACGAAAACTCGTAACTCTGCTCCCATATACGAACATAAACATTTCCAATGTTAAAACAACGCATCTACTACATATTTACATTGGATCTTGTGGTCCATAGTCTACTTCGCAATGTTATTTGCCCTATGTTCGGTTAAACTGTTTACACCCTGTATGAATAGTTAGATTGTTTTCAGTTATTAAAGTAGTCAGGTTGAACATAATTCAGATATTTTTATGTATCGGTGGCGCTCGAGTACAATTATTACACGCTATAGACATTTTTTCTAGGAAAATGGAAAATGGTTTTCATTTTATGCGGCTATGGATTTACTATGCAGTGGCGTGCTAGAATATATTATAATGCAGAGGATTTAGGCTCAGTGACGCGGCCGTTGAACATTTGTCGTCCCAGCTGCAGGGGCGGAGTTGATTCAAGTTAACCCCTAGGCCTCAGAGGTAGTTAAGACACGTCAAGGAAAACTTATTTTGTCCCTAAATGTATTGTTTAATTTCTAACAAGGACATTTTTTAAAGCCATCAACAGCTAAGGTTATTTGGGCCAAAGAAGTGTGTGATATATGTTTGCCTTTCAAGCTGCCGCCTTAAATTTGCTCCTCTAGGTTTGATCCTCACAGGCCTAGGTTTAGATGCACCCCTGTGTAAAAGTAAATAAATCAATAAATAGTTCATTTTAATAGAATATCTTTGTTTATGTGGCATTTCCACGGTTTATTTATAAAAAAATCCCCAGTTCCCATGTTCTAATTAATTGACATAATTGTGTTTTAAAGACCACCAACAGCTGTTATTTGGGTCTAGCACCAATTCATATTTTCAATTCATTATTTTTTTTTTATAATAAATTGAAAATCTAATTGACACTTTTACCAGCTCTCGGGCTAGAACCCGGGAACTGGGGACTTGTAATAGAGGAACCATAGCAACGCCATGTAAACAACAGCACTGCTACACGCTCGCTATTCTTCTAAGTTGAGAACTGGGGAAAGTGCTTATAAATTAAATTTACGATTTATTACCAAAAATAATACTGAAAATAACCTTAGCAGTGGTCCTAAAAAATTAAATATAAAATATTTTAATAAAATAACGTGACATGTTTTTGATAAATTCTAATGTTTTTATAAAAATCATTTAGAAGAATAAAATATTTAACAAAAAATAATTCCAAAAATATTTTTTAATATTTTTAAATTACATCCCTTCATATTCTGTCATGCGCACGTCCCTGTAACCACATTACACATGGACGCTACTGCAATCTCGTTACCGCCGTCGGGATTTTCCCAGTTTCACGCGTCGCTACTTCAAAATATAATGTATGTCAGTTTAGGCTTCCAGGAATGTTCCAGACTTCACAGATGCCTCGTTTCACTAATTATTATAAATTATATGTATATAGATATATGAATTCCAAAAACGCTGTATTTTCATGTGAAATTTGTACGATTCTGCGAATACTAGTTTTCAAAATAAATATTATAAGTTATACTTAGCTCTGTGGAATTAAAATGATAGTCCAGGTCTGTAAACAGATTAGATGGTAATGGCTTTAGTTGTTGAGCGTCTATAATCTATAATATAATAATCAAATCAAAAGAGGAGTTCATTCCACAAGCGTTCACATACCAAATAGGTAGTGAAAAATTTTTTTCCTTAACAATGCAATCGGCAGATTACGCCATCATGATGTTAAACGTCAAATGATGATTGTTATAGGATATACAAGGAAAAAATCAGAAGCCACTGTCAGGACTTGAACCCGAAATTCCCAGTCTCCGGCTGGTTGAGTTACCATTTACTCACACAGTGCCCGAGAGTGGAATCTGTTCCTTCCCTATATATAACAACATCAATACAAATCACACTTCATGCGAGAGTGGATTTTTATTTTTAAAGTTAAAATCATAGCTTTAAAGTAATAACTCAAATAGTTCGAAAAATTCATAATAAACATAGATATGAGTTAATTGTGGATAGAAATATAATAATCAAATCAAAAGAGGAGTTCATTCCACAAGCGTTCACATACCAAATAGGTAGTGAAAAATTTTTTTTTTCCTTAACAATGCAATCGGCAGATTACGCCATCATAATAGCCTAAACGCATTACGAACGAGGAGATTAATGTTTGCTCGAAGGATTCGATATCTATTTTTTACTATTGTCCATATTTCTTTTACATATAGAATTTCGACATTTTATTTATATACAAAACTTGACTCACAGGGGTAGTGAGATAACAACAGCACATCATCATCATCATCGTCTTGAACCTCACTAGGTTAAAGAGGACAATATTGATCACTTATCGTTATCAACATGTTCTTGTCAAGATGACCCAATAATATATTGCATAAGAAAACTACAGGTCATATTAAAATTGGAAGAAGCCATGGATTCTCTTCCAATTTAAAATTGGAAGAAGCCAGGGATTCTTTCAATTTAAAATTGGAAGAAGCCAGGGATTCTTCCAATTTAAAACTATAGAAGAAGCTAGGGATTCTCTCAATTTAAAATTGGAAGAAGCCAGGGATTCTTCCAATTTAAAACTGGAAGAAGCTAGGGAGTCTTCCAATTCAAAATTGGAAGAAGCCAGGGATTCTTCCAATTTAAAATTGGAAGAAGCTAGGGATTCTTCCAATTTTAGAACGATTTCGTTTATACACAGCTATAATCTAGCTAGGGCTGGCGTTAGGGGTGTAAGCGGGGCAAAAGTACCCCGGGTCCGGGCTCCCAATGGGGGCCCGCCGGCCCGGGTGCCTAACAAAATAGAAAAAAAGTTTTAGGGGACAGGGGCCTGAGAACGCTTACCCGGGTCTGAAAATCCTAGCGCAGGCCCTGAATCTAGCTCACGAGTTTCTGAGACGCTTATCTTAGAAACTACTAGACCGATTTTGAATAAACATATTTGTCGTTGGCGATAATATACCAAATTTCATGTTTTTAGGTCAAATAGGGGAACATAAATATTGTACCAAAATTGATTTCTTTGCGGCTCCTCATGTCGCCACTTCAGATTAAAAAAGACAATTTTTTTATTACTCCACTCGAAGGTGAATGATTAAAATCGGCTCAATAGTTTTTGAGCTAATTCTGAACAAACACAAACATTCCGTAATTGCATCATAGTAGCAAGATATATATTAAATCACCTACGAGAAGCTCTCATCTAACTTAAATTTATACAGGGTGGTGACCGTGACTGCAGCTGCACATAGGGATTTAACCCGTAAAATCAAACTTTCGCGATTTCCTGCTTCCCTAATTATTTTCATAAATGTTTTAGAACACAAAATTCTGCATCTAAATCATTAAACGAAATTAATTTTGCATGCTTTGTAACGAAATTTGATATGAAAATGTCAAAATTACCTCAAAAACAGATAGCGATAGCCATGAAACTTGAACAAAATGATTATAAATTATTCTGACAGCTGAAACGTCATCATTTTGTTCAAGTTTCATGTCAGAATAATTTATAATCATTTTGTTCAAGTTCCATGGCTATCGCTATCTGTTTTTAAGGTAATTTTGACATTTTCATATCAAATTTCTGCCGTTACAAAGCATGCAAAATTAATTTTGTTTAATGATTTAGATGCAGAATTTTATGTTCTAAAACTTTTATTCGAAGATATTTTTCCTAAAATAATTAGGGAAGCAGGAAATCGCAAAAGTTTGATTTTACGGGTTAAATCCCTATTACACCCGCCTCCTGTATAAGAAGTACAAAAGGGACATTTAATCAGGTCACTGTAGAGTAAGTGATAACTCAACCAGCGCGAATCTGGAAGTTTTTAGTTTGAGTCCCGTATCTTATAAAATGTTAAAATTTTGTTAAAAACTTACAATTATAGACAAAATGACATTTTATTTATACTGATTATATTCGATTTTCCGATTTGAGATTTTCTAACGATATTCGCTCTTTTTCGCTATATAACACGCCCTAACTTCTGCCTGCAGTTAATATTTTTCAACGAGTAGATAATCGCCTGTCTCATACCGCTTTTTTCTACAGCCAAGGATCGTCCTGCTAGAAATTCTTTGTTGAAAGATGTGCGCAGTGGTTTGTGAAAGATAGCACTGCGGACAATTTAATTTCCGAAGTAATCTTACACTAAAAATGTTTCTGAATACAAAACAATTTATTTGACAAAAGGAACAATTGATGATTTGTGATATTGCGATTGACCTGCGGCCCTTATATCTTGATTTTTTGTTGGAAATAAAGTAATTTCTTTATAAAAGGTGTCGATAAATTATATTGATTCGCAATAATAGTCTTTATATAACACATGCACGCTTTTAGTGTTTTTTCGTATCTGTTTTGCGGACCTTAAACAGCCGTTGATTGACTACTGACCATTATGTAACGTTTTTCAGTGCTATATGCCAGTATCCGGCCATATTTTTTCGGTCCTCTCCAAAGAACCTGAAAAAATATGTTCGAAAGCTATGGCAGATTAAATTTTATTGAGGATTTTAATGAAAATTTTGGTTTTATTTATTTATTGTAGATTATAGACGCGTCGATAACTCAGGTCATTAGCGTCTTCAACACAACAAATAACATATTTGTGTATTAAAATCCGCCAGCCGGCATACACAAACCGACTGGTACGAGCTCGGGTCCCTGGGAGCGCTAATTTCCAAAGAACATTGGAATGCAATTACGATAGCAACTACATCCCAATGTCCCCCCTGGGGGGGGTTATTTTGGTATGGGAAAAATCAGTATTGTGAAGTAAAACAATTGCTTAATTATTTCGAATCTAGGTAACTTTTAAACAGACAGACAATGCCTTGTCCCCCAAAGAATGCTCTATAATTAAAATAAACGATCGATCCAATCAGATAAAATTTTCTAATGGTGATATAAATTCTATTTACAATAAAACAAAATTTTTGGCAACGCTTCGTGTAACAGCTGCAAAAATTCAAATTGAAAATAAATACAAAATATAATAAATTATGGGTAAAAATGCGAAAAAAAAACCAACACACTCTGACTTACTTTTATGTGCTGAGAAAATGCGAGTGCACCGGTTAGACTAGAATTAGTAAACACATGGACTTGAGTTTAATATCCCATTCAAAAACTAAAGAGAGGGCAGTGTGGCCCAGTGGTTAGCATCGCGGCCTCTGAATCAGACTGTCGTGGGTTCGAATCCCGCCTCCGCTCATGGATGTTTTGTGATGTCATTTAGTTTTAAGTTAATTGTTATTTAATGTAACGAAGACGCTAATGACCTAAGCTGTCGACGCGTCTATAATTTACAATAAATAAAATAAAATCCAAAGCTATTGATGTGTAAACATATTTACTGGCGTTCCCCCCTGAACTTCTACCCACTGAACTGTCAGAAGTGTAATCGCGGAAGTGACCCTCCTTGGTCAACTGTCAAACATTTTTGAGGTTATATGCAGCTGTCATTGTAATCGAATCTGAATTCTTAAACATCTGTTCAGAGTACCACAACTTAATGTTTTTCAAATGGGAAATGTTTTTAAATAAATTACGTCATATTTGCTTTTGTCATTTTGAAATCTACCGTCATTTTATTTTTTTGTTTCCTATAAAACTCTCAAATATCAATTTGCATTTCCAGGAGAAATCGCGTAACCAAACACACAAAAAAAATACAATCGAACTGAGAACCTCCAACTGTTTTTTGAAGTCATTTTTTGAAGAGACTTTCTTGAAGGTTTTTTTTTGTTAAAAAGTTTTTTATTTTTTACTTTTTAGTACAATATGTAGTTAATAGTTTTCACGTTATTAACCAACTATTCTCTTGATATTTGATTACTAAACTAAATAAAAAAGAAAACCACTGACCCGATTTTAATAACATTTATGTGGAAACACCTTGAATGTATGCCCTATTAAATAAAACAAGGATCATCAAAATCGGTTCACAAATGCAAGAAATGTGAGTTGACATACATAGCTACATACATATATACATAAAAAAATACATAATAAAAAAAAAATGTGCGTGCTTATGACCATACGACAGAAATAAATACTTCAGATTTTCTAATTTTTGGTGTCATCTATTATATATAGCGCATTTATGAACTAAAAATAATTTATTACTAAAATACCACCTTGGTTTCCACCTTGGTTTCAAAAAAATTATAATTATTGACAAAGAAAGAATATAACAAAAATAAAAAAATATATAAATAAATATCATGTAGAATTTAGAAAAAAAAATAAAAAAAAACGCCAAAAATTCTACGCTGCCATCAGGTCTCGAACCCAGGTTCCTATGCATAGTGCGCAACGACTAAACCAACTGAGCTATAGCTGGCCAGTGTGTGCACGGTCGTTTTTATGGTATAAGTAGGTTGCGAATTCTTACGGAAGTAGTTCGGATTCTTACGGAAGTAGTTCAAACGCTTCACATTTTTTCAGTACCCAGGCAAAAAGTGCATAACGCGCCTAAGGAAGTATTTACTTCAAAAATCAGCTGAACTACTGAACGACTGATACAAAAAAGCGTGACAGATTCACAGATTCACAGACGTACAGACAAAGCGAATGCATAGGCGCTTCTAGCTTCGCTTAGGTCGCGACTAAAAATCGAAAATGCTTTTACTAAATTGTATCACGGATTGACGTATACCAACTGACCATCAAGAAAACATACCTAAGGAAACTTGACACATATTGAATTCAAAGTTTTCTCTTTTAAATGATTAACAGCAGCCATCATCCGCGGCAATGAATTATTGTGTCAGTTCTACTTCTACTCTTTATAAATGTTTCGGATCGTTATATTTGTCATCTTAACCTGTGGATGCTCTATTATTACTAAAGTAGTACAGGGAACTCCCCGGTGTCTGAGATATGCGGTCTTTTGGACGTACTCCAGATTAATCTAAACCAGACGACAGCCAAGGTCCCTGCATAAGATTTATTTTTCTCGTAACGGATTTTTTCTCTATTTCCTTTCAACACATTGCGGATGATTTATTGTTAATTTGCAATCATAATATAAAAATGTACAGGATTCTTCATATTAATGCCGGAAATTTCGGAAATTGATTCATTTTCCTTATGTCAATTTAAGAAAAAAAAATATTTTTAATACAATTCAAAAACTTTCGTTTACTTTTTAAATTCACCAAACTACAAGATAGAAGTGAAACTTCTTAACTACTTTGCCTACCCAACCAATCTCTTTCTTTCTCAATCTAACATGTAGCTTTTTCATTTCATCGGCTCATTAACTTTCTCTCACTATGCTTAGAAGTTCCACTTCAAAAATAACAAATTGAAAATATGATTTGGTACTAGTCCCAAATGATTCTAGCTGTTGGTAGCCTAAAAAAAATTAAAAAAACAGAAATTCATTTAAAAAAAAATAATTAATATAGTTTGTAATCATCGCGTACGATGACGCAATTTTTATAAGCAATGTAGTTTATAATCATTGCGTACGATGACGCTACTCTACTTGTCAGTATAAAAAACATAAACTTATTAAAATTAAGTGGGCTTGAGAATAGCCGAGCGTGTAGCAATGCTGTTGTTTACATGGCGTTGCTATGGTTCCTCTATTACAAGTCCCCAGTTCCCGGGTTCTAGCCCGAGAGCTGGTAAAAGTGTCAATTGGATTTTCAATTTATTATTAAAAAAAAATAATGAATTGGTGCTAGGCCCAAATAACCTTAGCTGTTGGTGGTCTTTAAAACACACAATTAAAACTAATTGATTATTTAATTCTAATTATTATTTGCCATGATTCATGTCACAGCAACACACAATCTGTTAAAATTTCAACTAGATACATCGTACAGTTTGTGAGATAGAGCCTTGTAACAAATCGACGGACCGACGGACAGACAGACGGACAAAGATCGTAGGCAGGGTAATAGGGTTCCATGCGGAGGACGGAACCCTAAAAAACAGAAACTTATTTAAAATAGCAAATATTTTTTTGACCTATTTTTAGACTTGAGAAAAGCTTATGAAGATCCGATATCATCAAATACTGTTACAAAGTCACAGATATCGATTTCTAGACGCGGTCACAGATACTATCCTGTGTAAACATTCGCACTGAAGAATTTTCTTAGAGCGGTGTCTCCAGGGATGAGATCTTTGATTTATGATTGGAAAATTTGCAATGTAGATTAAAGGCAGCGACATGGAAATTTAAATTTGACGTATTATTTATCAAACAGATCCTTAGCTTTGGGTATTGTCATCATTGTTTGAGGTATGAGTGAAACGATATGAACTCATTTTCAATTCAGTTTCATTTAAAAAAATAACATTTTTAAGGCATTTTAAAAAAAATGCGATTTTTGATAAAATTAGAAATCTCAGAATTTTTTCAAAATCGCCATACTTTTACGAAAAGATACGCTGATTCCAATGGGCACAAGCAAAGATCTGTATTTTTTTTGGTTTGGAAGTTGTATCAGTTTAAAGTTTTCCAAAATTCACAAAAAAATTTAGAATGCTCATAACTTCTAAATCAAAAGAGATACAGACATTTGCTTTTGCTCATTGAAATCAGCGTGTTTAACAAGCTTTTATTTAACTTGCAATGTATGTTAGTTAGTTTGTTTGTTTGTTTGTGTGTTTGTTTAGATCAAATTTTGCAAGTCAATTTTGAACGAGTTCCACGTATCCGATCGATTTAAAATTTTGTACAATACATGAATAAATCGTTTTTAGAAATAAATTCAACCCCTAAGGGATTCAAAGGGGGTGTAAGGTTTTTTGACTAATCAACGCCCAGGCCAAATTGCTGAAGCTAGAAACTTGAAATTTGGACAGTTGGTTCCTTTTCTGACGTAAGCATCCACTAAGAAAGGATTTTTCGAAATTCAACACCTACGAGTGTAAGGGGGTAAAATTTTGAAAGACTAAAATGAACAAAATAAATATTAGTAAAAAAAACTTTTTAGAGCTGACAAGCTTTTATTTAAATGCACTAAAAAGGAAAAAAATAATTTTTAAAAATTTAGGTTCATAATTATAAAAGCGTGGGTCGTGACAAATAAACTATCATAGAGTTCACGACCCATGCTTTTATAATTATGAACCTAAATTATTAAAAATTATTTTTCCTTTTTAGTGCACTTAATTAAATGCTTGTCTCTAAAAAGTTTTTTTTTCTAATATTTATTTTCTACAAAAGTTTAAAAAATATACAAAAGATTTCGATTTTTGCTATTTTTTAATTAGGTAGGTATAGATATCTAAAAAATGCGATTTTTTGCTAAAATTTGAAATCTTTCAAAACTTTCTCAAATTCAGTATGCTTGTATAAAAAGGACACGCAGATTCCAATGAACACAATAAATCGTCAGTATCTCTTCGTAAATTAGGGTGCGACGCTGATGACCTTAATAATTGTTGAGCGTCTATAATCCACAATCCATCGATAGCTGACCCAATTCCGTTAGTTCTTAAATTACAGTAAAGCTTTCATAAATAACACTATAAAATTATAACTGAACAACTATTTAAGAATGAAGTGATTACAACTTAAAAAAATTTCAGTTAATTTTCGAACTCATAAAGCGATATTTAACGGTGAGTTTTACAGTTATGTTAATATTATAGCACTAATAAATAAAATAAAAATACATTGCAATACACTTTCGCGAAAGTGTTAATAATCTGCCAATAACAAATGAAATTAATAGTTATGTAAGTGATTTATGGCTGTATACATTTTAAGAATTTATTTTATGAGGCACTGAAAAGATCCAAAGTATTTTAAGGTTAGTATTCTGTTTTTTTTTTAGTTCGTAATATAATAGCATTTTTAAGCCCACTTCGTCTATTTAAACGTTTCATAAAAATGGTTTTTTTATTGCTTAATTAATATAAAAATAAAATAAAAACGGAGCCAATAAAAAAACTGTACGCTAATTTATTATTCATTAATTCAAACCATTAAAAATGTTTAATTGAAGTTAAAAAGAGATGTCACACAATGAGAACCTTTGAATAATCTTGGGAATTTGTTCACAAGAATTCTTTCGTCATTGTTGGACTAGGTTTCCAAAAAACTCAGCTCTCAAACTGTAGTCAATTCTGAAATAGTGAAGAGTAATAATATATCATTTTAGTTTGAAGTTTTTGATAGATTTCAGTGGTACCATAGAGTAGGTAACTAACCTTCTTTTAAATCATTCTACTCTACACTATTTTCAGGGTGGACCATAATAACAAACTATCGTACATTTGCCATCTGGCGATCTAGTGTTGGAGAATAGCGATCTAGTGTCGAGGAATAGCGATCTAGTGTCGGGGAATAGCGATCTAGTGTCGGGGAATAGCGATCTAGTGCCGTGGAATGGCGATCTAGTGTCGGGGAATGGCGATCTAGTGTCGGGGAATAGCGATCTAGTGTCGGGGAATAGCGATCTAGTGTCGGGGAATAGCGATCTAGTGTCGTAGAATGGCGATTTAGTGTCGGGGAATAGCGATCTAGTGTCGGGGAATAGCGATCTAGTGTCGTGGAATGGCGATTTAGTGTCGGGGAATAGCGATCTAGTGTCGGCGACACTAGATCGCTATTCCCCGACACTAACTGTATTTCCACGACACTAGATCGCTATTCCCCGACACTAGATCGCTATTCCCCGACACTAGATCGCCATTCCACGGCACTAGATCGCTGTTCCCTGACACTAGATCGCTATTCCCCGACACTAGATCGCTATTCCTCGACACTAGATCGCTATTCTCCAACACTAGATCGTCAGATGGCAAATGTACGATAGTTTGTTATTATGGTCCACTCTGAAAATAGTGTAGAGTAGAATGATTTAAAAGAAGGTTAGTTACCTACTAGCGATCTAGTGTCGGCGACACTAGATCGCTATTCCCCGACACTAGATCGCAAATCCCCGACACAAGATCACAAAAACCCCGACACTAGATCGCCATTCCCCGACACTATATCGCCATTCCACGACACGAGATCGCTATTCCCCGACACTGTGTCGGGTTTTGACAGATGGACGGACAGACATCGTAGGCTCAGTAAAAAATGGATCGAAACTTTTTGGACAGTCTGTATATTTAAACATTCAAACATGATTGCAATAAAACAGTCATCAATGTGAAATTATGCAAGAAAAACGAGAAAAAATTGTTTTATCAATAATACTGAATTATTGACAGGAAACTAAACAAGTTTGAACACGTCACAGCGGTCAAAAAGAAACGTAAACAAAGACACGTCCTGTATTTCAAAGACGTTGTTTACTAGCGCATCTGGTGGCTATTTCAAGAACTAAACACGTTTGTGAAAGAACTGGTATACAGTATACCGCCGTCTTTAAGCCCAAGGTGCGTAACTCAAGAATAGTCAATTTTGAGATACAGGGAATTCTGTCGATCTGCACAATTTAAAAAGAAAAAATCGAACCCATTACAATAACTTCCTATATGGGAAGTTAATAAATAAATTTTGTTTACGCGTTTTATACGCTTCAAATGTACACCCCTGTAGAAGATTTATTTATTTATGTAATAGTCTTAGAGTCAGCGACGGATTTTCTTAAGTGTCTACGTAAAATAATTTCAACAATCCCTGTATAATTAATGTTCCTCATTTGAGAATCTGTAAGTCTGGCAGCCTAATTTCTCCCTTGCGTTTTAGGTAGCAAGTAGAAATTAGACACATTTTTCGTGCAATAATGTAACACTATTTTTTAATTATTAAATTGTATCTATTATATTGAGTCAATGTTGTAATTTTTAACTAATTTCGTCACCTTGGTACCCATTTAATTTTCGTTTCTTATATTTTTGAGGTTATACTTCCTTTGACGCGTTGTGGAAAAATAATGAGAGTGAATTTTTAGGATGCGCGCGCATCGCGTCACGAAAATTTATCACCATGAAGTTAGTCGTTAGTAATAACTAGTCGTTACACCAGTCTTAATGTGACAAGAGCGTTTTCGGTTTTGAATAACATTAATAAAATCTTTTGCCATACAATTGCTCGTGTGTGCCGCTTTCATTAAATATGAGTTCGTACTCCAAACCGTACTGATTTCACAGTATTATTTTTCTTGATTATAATATCCTATTATATAGCACTGATATAAGACGTCTCTGTGGTGTAACGGTAACGTCGTGGCTACATACGCAATAGGTCTCGGGTTCAAATCTCAACACAAACATGCATTTTTTTTTAAATAATTAGATAAATAAATATATTTAATAAATTAATAATTTATTAAATTTAATTAATTAATTTAATATCTTTATTTTATTATTTTATCGTCTTTTTTACAAACGTTTAGTAGGTACTGCCACGCGGGATAAAATTTTTGGAGTTATTTTTGTTTTGTGACGTAAAAGACGTATAACTTCTGACGTGTGTACATAGTACACACACACTCTTTTTTATTATTAAAAATAGTGGATTTTCAATCATTTTTTTCAAAGTGTTCGCATCAACATTTTGTCTGGCATTTTAAAATTACAATACATAAATGTCACCCTTTATGTAAATAAAAAATATGCCAAACCTTACGTAGATACATGAAAAAAAAGGTTTAATTATAAATTAGTCAAACGACATGATAAGAATGACCAATCGAGCAGGCAATGTTAGTTTATGTATTCTAAATTATAACTCATTAATATAGATTAAAAAAAGTGTTGCATTATTAGATACAAAAATTCATATTTTACCTGTTTAATTTCAACTTGTCACCTAAAACGCGAGGGAGAAAGGCTGCCAGACTTACATATTCTCAAATGAGGAACATGTGTCAGGCATTTTTATTATTATTTTGCCTTACGTAGATACTTGAAGAAAAAACGTCGCCAGCTTTCCGTCTATAATGCTGAAGGAAAAATTCTATTATTTTTTCTCGTCATTTCTCCGTGTTTTCGCAAGTGGAGTGCTAAATGCGTCGAAGGCGGTGGCGGTGTTCCGAGCATTCGATACACCGAGATAAGATAGGGGCTATTCGATTACTTTGCGTAAATCATTAGGTTTCATTATTGCTTTAATAGATTGCTTTCTCTTCTATAAATAAAAGGTTTTTGACCTTTACAATATCGAGACAAATAGAAACATTCCTGTGCTATTTTCTCTTTATATTCGCATGATTTTCTCAGAAAACCTACTGTTTCGCTGCAGAAAATAAAGATAATCACATTTTTGCATCCTATTAATGTTTATCGAAAAATATGATTTTTTTGCCTGACCCATTATAAAATAGCTGTATGTAAAATGACTTCTGACAGGCCGGTGTGCGAGAACGTATTGTAGCAAACCCCAAGATGTTACGCCACTGCCTCCAATAGAAACCACGAGAAAGAAAGGTCACAGTAGTAAAGCGTGGAATGGTATCGAAGATTCCAGACAACGCTAGAGCCAACGAGAACGTACTAGGCTGGGCCGCGTAGCGTATATAAACAAGCCGGTACGAGTGAAGCAGGGAGTCGACGGTGTCACGCAATCGGTAATCAGTGAATGGTGCGTCGTGCCATTAATCGGATCAGTGAAATAAATATTGATCAGTCAACGGGAATCAGTCAGTGTACTGTGACAGTGTTGAACAGCGAAATAAATCTGATATAAATACAGTGACATAAAGAATTACAAATAAATAATCCTTGTATATATAGTTATTTGTTAAGTGTTATTTAAGTGGCTCGTTTAGTTCAATAATTACCGTTTAAGTTTTTTTTATTCTTAGAATTGACTTTTCGTTGTTGCGTTTATTGTTATTGTATTTTTAATTATTGTAAATAAATATTTATTCCGCCATCTCAGAAAACAGATTTGTAACAGTATCTTTTCCACAATAGTGTGAGAAAGCAAACCATTTACATAGTGATTTATGTTTATTCGTCCTGATCTGCTCGCTATTGCTTACTGACAGCTGCTACTGACTGAGATATCATTTACTCTACGGTGCAATTATTTAATCGTGTCACGGACCACGGTAAAGAAAAAACTCAGCCGTCGCGATAGTGGAAGATTCGGGTTTGAGTCCGGACGGTGACATAGGTTTAAAACGAATTTTTCTAGTGTTGCATTGTAATGTTCTTAAGCATGTTATTTGTAGTTATTACAATTCCGTACTTTTATCAGGGGGGGTCTTGCCTTACGGGAGAAAACGACCGTCTTATGAGCGCCTTTATTGAATGATTTGTGTTCTTTTTTGGAACTAAAAACATAAACAAAATAAAGTACTAAACCTTTGGTATTTATAGACAATATCCATCACTGGCACCTAGTGGCAAAAAAAAACTATAACTCACACATACTTATTTCAAGCTTTTGAATTGCTAACAGATGCGACAGTTAAATCTGGCCTTCAAAAGGGGTTTCTAGCGAACATTGGGGGTTTCTAGCAAACTTTTGGGGGTTTCTAGCGAACTTTTGGGGGTTTTTAGCGAACTTTTGGGGGTTTCTAGCAAACTTTTGGGGGTTTCTAGCGAAATTTTGGGGGTTTCTAGCGAACTTTTGGGGGTTTTTAGCGAATTTTTGGGGGTTTCTAGCGATTTTTTGGGGGTTTCTAGCGAACTTTTGGGGGTTTCTAGCGAATTTTTGGTGGTTTCTAGCAAACTTTTGGGGGTTTCTAGCGAACTTTTGGGGGTTTCTAGTGAACTTTTGGGGGTTTTTAGCGAATTTTTGGGGGTTTCTTGCGAACTTTTGGGGGTTTCTAGCGAACTTTTGGGGGTTTCTAGGGAACTTTTGGGGTTTTTAAGCAAAATTTTTGGGGGTTTCTAGCGAACTTTTGGGGGTTTCGAGCGAACTTTTGGGGGTTTCTAGCAAACTTTTGGGGGTTTCTATTAAACTTTCGGGGGTTTCTAGCGAACTTTTGGGGGTTTCTATTAAACTTTCGGGGGTTTCTAGCGAACTTTGTTCTGTATTATATGTCATCTGTGTTTATATTTAATAATATAAGATTGATGTATTTTTACAAGCTTTTATTCTTGCAATGTATGTTAGTTTGTTTGTGTGTTTGTTTGTTATTAGGTCAAAACTTGCATATCAATTTTGAACGACTTCCACGTATCCGATCGATTTGAAATTTTGTACACATATGTATTCCCGATGACAATACATGAATAAATCGTTTTTAGAAATAAATTCAACCCCTAAGGAGTTCAAACGGGGATATAGGATTATTTTGACTAATCAATGCCCAGGCAAAATCGCTGAAACTAGAAACTTGAAATTTGGACAGTTGGTTCCTTTTCTGATGTAAGCATCCACTAAGAAAGGATTTCTCGAAATTATTATAGAGTTCACGACCCACGCTTTTATAATTATGAACCTAAATTATTAAAAATTATTTTTTCCTTTTTAGTGCATTTAAATACAAGCTTGTCTCTAAAAAGTTTTTTTTACTAATATTTATATTTATTCCGCACGTCAATGTTTCACAACAAAAATACGTAAGCTGTTTGAAAATAAGATCAAGAAACTGGAACGTCAAACATCGACGCTGATGCACAGCAAACGAACTGGCGTTGCTGTGTGTGTATTTTGACGAGGGCTAAAAATAACTTGCAGTCCATATTAATAGATACATCAAACAAGATCGAAAATAAAAGGATCATAATATTTAATTTTTATTGTCTTTAAAAAAAGAAAAAACAAATAGTTAAGCCAGTAAACAGGTTCCGTTACAGTGTTCACTGCAGTTCACTTTTAATGTGTAAATATTTGGCTCATAAATCGGTACTATAGTGTGAGATGTAAACATACCAGTGAACTCTATACACACTGTAGTCCATTACTCTCGTCTATTCAATGCAAGCTCTTCTATTACAAGCCCCCAGTTCTCAGGTTATAATCCGAGAACGGGTAAAATTCATATTTTTTACATATTATTGAAGTTATACTTCTTTTGGCGCGTTATGGAAAAATGATGAGAGTGAATTTTTCCGATGCGCGCGCATCGCGTCACGAAAATTTAACACCATGAAGTTAGTCGGTAATAACACCATGAAGTTAGTCGGTTATTGAAGTTATACTTCTTTTGGCGCGTTATGGAAAAATGATGAGAGTGAATTTTTACGATGCGCGCACGTCGCGTCACGAAAATTTAACACCATGAAGTTAGTCGGTAATAACACCATGAAGTTAGTCGGTTATTGAAGTTATACTTCTTTTGGCGCGTTATGGAAAAATGATGAGAGTGAATTTTTACGATGCGCGCACGTCGCGTCTCGAAAATTTAACACCATGAAGTTAGTCGGTAATAACACCATGAAGTTAGTCGGTTATTGAAGTTATACTTCTTTTGGCGCGTTATGGAAAAATGATGAGAGTGAATTTTTACGATGCGTGCGCATCGCGTCACGAAAATTTAACACCATGAAGTTAGTCGGTAGTAATACCATGAAGTTAGTCGGAAGTTCATGATTATAATACCCTATTATATAGCACTGCTATGTAAGATGTGCGTGATGTAACGGATAGCACCGCCGCGTCATAGTTTTGAAATACAACTTCTTAGGTGGCACTTCTTCGACGATCTGAAGGGTAAAATGCTGCTAACTCGATGAAACGAAAATGGGTGACAAAAATGGTGTGATGCGAATTACCATGACAACCCTAAATAAATAAAAAATTAATGTAGTCATGGCTCTTTTTGATCCATTCATTTTATATTATCCGAACATAAGAAGTTTTACTTCGGTCGTGTGTGTCGCGACACATGCCCTTTTTTCGAAAATACAATTTTTATTGAAGTTTCGATTTATTATTAAAAAAATTATAATTTAAAAAAACTAAAAAACACGCTTTAATGAACTAAAAAGTAAAAAATAATTAATTTTATTGTAAAAAAGCGTGGGGTAGTATGAAAATATGATACAAAGCACCCCACGCTTTTTTACAATAAAGTTAATTATTTTTTACTTTTTAGTTCATTAAAGCATGTTTTTTAGTTTTTTTAAATTATAATTTATTTATTTTTTTTTTAGTCCTGGAGATCCTGGTCAGGATAATGGGACAAACTTATTGAATTATTGTATTGTCGTCGGTCCTTGATAAGTGTGCAAAGTTTCAGTTCAATCTGAAATTTTTTGTTTTTTTTTTTTTAGTCCTGGAGATCCTGGTCAAGATAATGGGACAAACTTATTGAATTATTGTATTGTCGTCGGTTCTTGATAAGTGTGCAAAGTTTCAGTTCAATCTGAAATTTTTTGCTTTTTTTTTCTAGTCCGGGAGATCCTGGTCAGGATAATGGGACAAACTTATTGAATTATTGTATTGTCGTCGGTCCTTGATAAGTGTGCAAAGTTTCAGTTCAATCTGAAATTTTTTGCTTTTTTTTTCTAGTCCTGGAGATCCTGGTCAGGATAATGGGACAAACTTATTGAATTATTGTATTGTCGTCGGTCCTTGATAAGTCGACAAAGTTTAAACTAAATCTGACCGTTCAAAGTTGGTCAAAATCAAGTTCAAAGAAGTCGGTTACAAACTGACAAACAAGCAAGCCCACATACAGGTGAAGCTAATATAAGCGTGTTAAAAATAATAATATATTGAAAATATGAATTGTTGCTAGGTCTTTATAACCCTAGTTGTTGGTGGCCTTAAACTGTTCACAATCCACTAAATATAGATCAGTGTTCAGAGTATATCACAGACTGGCGTGTGGTAAAGTCTACAATGCACTTAATGTATTTTTTTTTATCATGTTGGTATTTCGTTATCGTATACCTATATCGAATAGAATAGAATTGATATGCAAATGTGTGTATTTTTTTCTTAAAATTTCTTTCATAAAGAAGATAAAGTCAACATCGATCAATTATAATAATGTTACTAGCTATTACCTGGGGCCTCATTCGTGCTATTATCGGTTACGCACTTGCATCCTTTTTATTTTTGTAAGACATATTAAAATTTGAGATATTTATATTTTTTTCAAAAATTGCAATCATTTGAAGTTTCACTACTTTTTGCAAAATTTCGATTTTTTCCCTCTTATTGCAAAATCGAAATTTTGCAAAAAGTAGTGAAACTTCAAAAAACTTCAATAAATCCAAGAGTTTTTTCATTATTACACTCCATTTTGGAAAACAAAACAAGATAAGACGCATGAATGATGTAAGAAAGTCCCGACTGACTCGGGATACACTTGCGTCGTCTTGCCTCTCAGTAAAATATCTCGTGCGTTATAAATTGACGCATGCAGACAGGCATCCAACTGCGCTTAAGGACATGCATCATGATGCACGAAAAGATTCATCGTTTAAAGCTAGCATGATTTGGTACACACTTGCGTCGTCTTGCCTCTCAGTAAAATATGTCGTGCGGTATAAATTGACGCATGCAGACAGGCATGCCACTGCGCTAAAGCGCATGCCTCAAATTGCACGAAAAGATTCCATCGTGTAAATCTAGCATTATAGTTACATTTTAATGAAAAGGTTTGTTACCGTATTGTTAGTTTCCAGAAACCGGTCATAAATCGAATCTCTCTGTGAGTGAGATATACGGACAGTGATTATTTATAGCCCTATAATTTGCGGTACACAGGTAAAACGCGTGTGTGGGAACCACAAAACTGTACCAACTGTACTGACCTTTGATTATTAATTTTCAGTGTCTGTACGTAGCTGTCAGCCGCATGGTTATCATTTACACGCTCTTGGCTCGCTACAAGAGCGCATGTTCAAACCAACGATGGGACCCGCTGGGGTCAACTGGGAACTGATGCATGTCAGAGGGTGTACCATATACATACGCAATTCTCTGAATGTAACACACTTGAAATTAATGTCAACATCTTGTAGTTGATTTTTTTGCCATATCCGCTATAAAATAGTTGCTTTACATGCATGTACGTGGGCTTGAGAATGGCTGAGCGTGTAGCAGTGCTGTTGTTTACATGGCGTTGCTATGGTTCCTCTATTACAAGTCCCCAGTTCCCGGGTTTAAGCCCGAGAGCTGGTAAAAGTGTCAATTGGATTTTCAATTTATTATTAAAAAAAAGTAATGAATTGAAAATATGAATTGGTGCTAGGCTCAAATAACCTTAGCTGTTGGTGGTTTTTAAAAACACACACATGCATGTCAAGTGACTTTTGACAGGCCGATGTACATTTACATTTTTGCTTTTCCCCTCTCGGCATTTTTAAAATTAATAAATATTTAATTGTTAATTAAATCCATGGGTATCAGAACATCTATACATATGTATCCGAAGCCTGCTTACAACATTACACAATTTTGAACGTCAAAACATTGATTTTTAAAATAATAAAATCTACAAGAAAACAAATTTTTCCTGAGATGGGACAGATCGATTTATTGCCCTCCAAAACCCATTTTCAGTATATTTCATCCAAATCGTTGGAGCCGTTTTATCCATGTCAGCGTTTCATTAATTTTTGAGTCGGTTTTTTATGTCAGTATATTTTGACTCGAGGTCATTCTAATTCAGTAACCTCATTAAAGTATGTATCTTTAAAAATTTGGAAATAAAGTTAGGTCGCACGTAGATCTGTCGTATTTTGACGAACATTCTGTATCCGTGTTATTGCGTGTTCACAAAACAACCTTGTTTCAGTTAATAATGAAAATTGGCTTAAGTAGACTTTATATATTCAGCTACAAATTTATTTGTACCGGACTTCATGTAATTTCAGCTAATGTTACGGAAAAGGGAATGGAATTGGCGCGTGCAATTAAATATTTAAAGCAATTCTGGATTTTCTGACGCTTTCAAAAAGCTGTAAAAAGACCGTTAGTACTTTTTATTACTTGCTGTTTCCCACTGTACTACATTTATGTTCTATATACTAGGACAGGGTTGGTTAGGTATAGTTCTCTCTCTATTACTGGTTAAAGGTATAAACAACATAAATATATAACAACACTACCTTTTACACGGTTTTGACAGAAATCTTTCTTGTCTTATCTTAGCAATCACATTTTGCCATCGACTTATACTATACTGGACGTACCTCAGCGTAGTGATGGGCGATTACGAGATATTTTAGTCGATTGTCTCGATTGTTCAAACATCTCGATGACTCTCGATGGTTTTCACTTGGACTTGATTGTTGTTGTTTCATATTTCACCGAGACTAAGTTGCATAGTACTGAATCGTACAGACGACGTACACTGTCGAGAGCCACATAATATATAATCGTTCATCACTCAACAACTGTGGTCGAGTCAATAGATGGTCGATTGTGCAGTAATCGAATGCTCTGAGACCGACTGAACAGTGTGAACAGTGAATCAACGATGAACGAGTAGCGTAAACGTCAGACTTCATTCGACCAGCATATAACCTTGAATCGCGATTATATGTATTCTCATTCGCTGGCAAATAATCGACTTGAGCAATCGAACATTTCGATTGTAAAATCAAACTTCGAGTCGATTGTGGACTCGATTGTTATTATGAACGATTGCGATTGTTTCGATTGTAAAAACATCTCGTATTCGCCCAACGCTACCTCAGCGGTTAAAAAGCGTCTAGGTCATGTACATATAAATACAGTACAGATGATAGATCAAAAGTCGTGAAGCCAACATAGGTGCAGGTATATATTTCTGCGGAACCAGCTTCCTGGTTCCTGATTGGCTACTGTCATAGATAAAGACATATAACTTTTAAAAGAGAGGACGTATATTATTGCATAAATATTAGTAAAAAAAACTTTTTAGAGACAAGCTTTTATTTAAATGCACTAAAAAGGGAAAAATAATTTAGGTTCATAATTATAAAAGCGTTGGTCGTGACTAATAAACTATCATAGAGTTCACGATCCACGTTTTTGTAATTATGAGCCTATAAATTATTTTTCCCTTTTTAGTGCATTTAAATAAAAGCTTGTCTCTAAAAAGTTTTTTTTACAAATATTTATTTTTTACTTTTTAGTCTTCTTTTTATATATATATATATATATATATATATATATATATATATATATATATATATATATATATATATTATATTATATATTAAAGATATCTGTCAGAGTATTTTTGAAAAATCACCATAATTCCTTTATATAGTGGGTGCTTACGTCACAAAAGAAACCTACTGTCCAAATTCCAAGTTTCTAGCTTTAGCGGTTAGGCCTAGGCGTTGAATAGTCAAAAAACCCTACTCCCTCGTTTGACCCCCTTAGAGATTGAATTTAATTCTACAAAACGATTGATTCATGTATAGTCATCGGGAATGCATATGTGTACCTACCAAATTTCAAATCGATCGGATAGGTGGAAGTCGTTCAAAATTGACTTGCAAGATTTGACCTAAACAAACAAACTAACATACAAACTTTGCAAGTTAAATAAAAGCTTGTGAAAAAAATGTGTCATGGTTGCCATTCTAGAAAATTGGCCACAGAAACTGCCACATGCTTTCCATGTCCTAACACGTCATAACGATAATAAAAATTATGTCTTATAATAATTAATGCATTTTTTAACATATTATATATTGTATTACCAGCTTTGGGAGTCCCCACAAAGCTTTTAGCTAGTATCTACTTCCAAAGATAAATTCTGTAAACAGTATTTTTTTGAATCTGGTGAGCTTTCAAAATCCCCTGCGGATGCGTTAGCGAACAAACAGATATATTGACCCATTTTCATGATTCATGAAATACCTTGCCACATATTGTACAGGGTTTAACAAAAAGTTTTGCAGTAATCAACTTAACACGAACATAACCAAGATTTTAAAAAAATGCAGGGTATCTTCCATGACCGAATATGGTTTGAGACAATATAAATTAAAAATTTCTCCAACTTTGGTTTCAGATATTTCAGAAACTATTAACTTTAGCACGGTATTTTTTCATACAAAAAATGCTCAAATGCGGGTTCTTTTCCTGAGTTCGGCGAAAAAAATACAGGGTGCAACCTAAAATAACTAATTATTGTATTCTGGGAGGGCGGTCGGAGGCGGTGCAATGGTTCGACATCTATGTCAAGTTATGTCCCCTATCGAGTATCCAACTCCCCTAAGTTTTCCAAACAATCAATAAAACAATGAAATAACAAAAAGAAAAAAGAAAAAAAAATTAAATAATCTAGTTTCTGTGTTTCATGCACACTAAGCCACGCCCCGGTCTCTTCTACTTTTAATTCTACATAGGTAATCTATATATTAATACGAGAACACCAAAAGCTCTGGTACACTTTTTTACTATTTATTGTGAAAGGAAGGGAATGAAACATATATCATTCGAAAGGTACTGTGCCATAGATGTGCAGAACGTCCGTTTCTCGACAGACGTCATTCGCACCATTACTATTTGCGATTTATCACTTTCCCGTTACTTTTCTACATGTTTTTAAAACCTCAACTTAATTAATAATAATGTGCGATGAATGGAGGAATTGTAGAAAATTAGGATAAGGTAAGCAACTTTGGGAGGACTCCTATATGATAGGAGTTTGACAGGTAATCGGACATGGCCTTGAATAAGGAACCATCTCTTTATTCATCTGGAATTATTGAGGGAAACCATCGAAAACCTCAACAAGATGGCCGGTACAGGAATTACCTTTTCTCGGCGTGAGGCAATAGGAAAAAGTCTTAGCCACATCTGTCCACGCCGAGGTCCGAACCCACTACTTTCTGAATGCGAGTCTAGTGCTCTATCACTATGTCTTTTCGCTCGGTTCAATTCTACAGCTTAACATTATTGTTTACGACAGTTAAATCGAAATAAACAAGCAAGTACGTGCTAATTAATTAGTTTTCTTGAAGCGTTATTCTACATTTTGCAGGCAGGACGAGCTAAGAATAAGGTCGATGACACACACAGCGGTTTGTCAGCGATTTGTGCTGAGGCGGTTGCCGAATCGGCTGCACGTATGATAATGTTTTTCAATGGTGCAAAACACACGCAGCTGCGAGGATTGCTTGCCGACTGAGCGCCGTCTCGATACATCGTTCTCCACAAGAACCGGCTGGATGCCGCGTTGACAACGCTGTGTGTGTCATGTCGAGGCGGCTAGTCGGCGCAGAACCGCTGTGCGCTATGTGTGTCATCGCTCTAAGGCTTTGTTGTTACATAATAATATTATTCCTAACACATTTGATAAATCCCCCAGCGTGACAGGGATTACCAAACCATGTGAAGAGCAACCCATAAATAGTATATTCATTCTAGATTTCAATATATGGGCAAAACGGCAATATTAATAATTTTATTTTACAACTGCTGTGTTATACCTATAAGTGAGTACATTATAATACACAACTCTCCCGCCCCCCCCCCCCGCAACCGGCTTCACCCCTTCCCCCCTTGAAAAAAGTCCGGTTTTACAGATTGTTACAGATTTTGTCAATTTTCAGGAAAACGATACAAGCTAGGACAAAATGGTCAAAGACTAAATTATTTATTAATAAATTACCTACAAATAAATACTTACATTTATTTTGTTATAAGCCGTGGTTTTCAAGTTATAGTGCATCAAAGTTAACTAAAAATTTATAACCAGAAAATCTATATTATAAGAGGTGTATAACAGCAAATAATTACAATTTAAATACTTACGCTCCGCGCCGGCGCTAATTACGTTCGAGATTTGCGACGTTGCTGCTCTACTGCTCGTCAAAGTACATTCGTACTGCACAACGTCACCTGCAGTTGGCCATTAATAGCATCCAGAACTGGACAACCAACAATGGGTTTAAATTTTCCGTTGGGAAAACCCAGTGCGTGCACTTTTGCCGCATTCGTAGTTGTTATCAGGAACCATTCTTATATCTTTATAATACGCTCATATCTGTGCAAGATACTGCCCGATTTTTAGGACTTACGTTTGACCGGTCATTAAACTGGAAGGCTCATTTTAATATTTTAAAGAAGAAGTCGATGTCTTCCCTTAATATTTTAAAAATTTTATCCAGCACCACGTGAGGTGCAGACCGTACGGTTTTGCTGCGTATTTATCGTGCAGTCGTACGGTCTAAATTGGATTACGGTAACATCGTGTACGACTCAGCGCGTGAGTCGTACATCAGGACGTTAAACGCTGTTCATCACGCTGGGATTTGTTTGTCAACCGCTCCGGTTGACAAACGCTCCGTTTCGATTCAGTCCTGTTGTTAGCATTACCGCGGAATGCGAAGAGCTGTCGCTGAACATCCGGCGGAAACGCAATCTGGTATCGTACGTCTCAAAACTCCGTAGTCAACCTGATTACCCAACTTACAATTGCGTATTTCAACCTCGTTTTTCTTCTCTGTATAGACGGAGAAGAAATGCAATACGTCCTCTCGGTATCAGGTTGACTCTTCTCCTAGATGAACTTCAGTTGGCGCTTCCTAGAAATCTTAAAGTCGGCCGTAATTCTGTGCCTCCGTGGTTAATTCCTGAGCCCGTCATCGACATGTCACTTTCTATTCATCCGCGAAGTACGACAACGCCAGAGCTTTATCGCCAGCTTTTCCTGGCGTGGCTGGATCAGAATCGAGACTACCGTTCCATTTACACGGATGGCTCGAAGTCTCTTGACCGAGTTGGTTGCGCGTTCGTCACCGATAACGACAGTGTTGGATACAAGTTGTCTCAAGAGTGAAGTATTTTTACTGCTGAGTTATATGCATTTTTGCAGGCCTTGAGACATGTTCACGGTCCACACAAATATGTTATTTGCAGCGACTCTTTGAGTGCTCTTCAGGCATTGCAGCGTTCCTATCCCAGCCACCCTCTTATTTGTTTAATTCAGGACAAATTGTACTCTTTGAAAAGAGGTGGAACCACTGTCCGGTTTTGTTGGGTTCCCGGCCACATGGGAATCGCTGGCAATGAATTAGCTGACACTGCAGCTAAAGATGCAAATAACGGTCAGAGCGTGTTTTGCGTTATCGGTGACGACCTTAAGAACGTACTGATTTCAGCCGTGCAGCAGCTCTGGAAATATGAATGGAGTGCTGTCGAGGAAAATAAGTTAAGAGCTATAAAATCTACAGTTGACCCATGGCTCACATCTTGCCGTTCCTCCAGGTGGGAGGAAGTGGTTCTTACACGGCTACGCATCGGTCACTGTAGATTAAGTCATGGTTTTTTAATGGCTCGTGAGGAACCGCCCCTTTGTGAGACGTGTGACACTCGTGTTACCGTTTCGCATATTTTAATAGAGTGTGTTCAGTTTAGGGACACAAGACAGCAGATCGGATTGTCAGGTGATCTGTCGGTTGTTTTAGGAAATGATCCTGACAATGTCGATCTGCTGTTTCGATTTTTAAAAGAAACCGGTCTTGAACGATTTATTTGATTTTATTTATTTGTATAAATTTAGGCGCCTTTACGGCCTAAATGGTTTTTTCTTTATATCACTACATTATATTATATGACACATTTTATTTGTAGCTATTATGATTTTATTTTGTTGCGTGTCAACTTTTGATTTTGTATTGATTTTTCTTTGGTTTTATTGTTTTTGCTTTTCTTTTGTTTACTTTTTATTTTTAGACGCTAATGACCTCTGTTGTCGAGCGTCTATAATCTACAATTCATTCATTCATTCAAAACTCTAGAATATGGTGATGACGATACTGATTTGTTTTAAGTAATAATTACAATGTAAGCGCATTTCTTGTAATAAATAATAAATATTATTGTTTTCTGTGCATTAAATGTTTAATTTTTGCTAATCGTAGATTTTTAGTAAACTTTGACGCACCATAGATTGGAAACTATAACTCGTATCAAAATGAATGTAAGTACTTATTTGTAGGTAATTTATTAATAATTAATTTAGTCTTTGACCATTTTGTCCTAGCTTGTACAGTTTTCCTGAAAATTGAGAAAAACTGTAAAATGGGAATCTTTTCAAGGGGTGGAGGGGGGAAGCCGGTTGCGCAGGGGGCGGGAGAGTTGTGTATTATAATGTACTCATTTATAGGTATAAACCAGCAGATGTTTTAAAAAATTATAAATTTTGCCGCTAAAAAATCTAGAATGAATATACTAAAACTGTAGTTGCAGATGCTGAGATAAATTCGCACCGAGAGATTTTCTCGAGGAGGCGTACGAACTTGTTGATGTTTTCTCTTTCACTTGTTGAATGTTTATCAAAAATAATAATAAATAAATAATTTATTTATTACAAACCCCCCAGTTTCCAGGCATGGTCGCCGTTAGCATTGATTCAAAGGGGGCTCAACATGCTAAATGCTGTATGTTAAGCGATTTCTCCTGCATTTGTGAAGCGAGTTTGATGATTATTGTTTTATTTAATAGAGCATACCACCGGGGTGGTCCCATATAAATTTTACTTAAATCGGTTCAGTAGTTCGACTGATTTTAATAAAAAGTGAGTAACGGGATGTAACACCATTAAGGTAAATGTCAAATATTAAGACAGAAGTCGGTTAATAACGTGCAAACTACGTATTGTAAAACCATTAAAAAATAAAAAACTTTTTAACAAAAAAAAATTTCCTTCAATAAGCCACTAAAAAGAGATAAATAATAAAATTTTGAGATCGGCGCCAATTTAATAAAATATGAAGTCGGTTAAAAATAAATAAGTACATATTAATTAAATTAGCACTTTTTAACCGACTTAATATTTTATTAAATTGGCGTCGACTTCAAAATTTTATTATTTTCCTCTTTTTAGTGGATTTTTTGAAGGAGGTTTTTTTTTGTTAAAAAGTTTTTTCTCTTTTTCGTCTCTGAGCCCGGGGGGTGCAATCGCACCTCCTTGCACCCCCTCGTGACGCCCATGTTCCCAGGCACTAATTTATAAAATAAATAAAATCACTTGAATTTTCAATTTATTAATAAGAATATATTAATATGCTACCATAAGGATTAAGGATTAAAATATCATTAAGTTTTGACAGAAAGGGTCGTTAAAAAACGAAAATTTTAAATCAGCAGCTATAATATGTAATATACAGTCAGTGAGAGATAAAGACATCAAAGACAGAGACCCTCCCCAAGAAATAATTACCTATCAATGGTGAAAATAGCATTCAAATCAGTTCAGTTGTTCTCGAGATTAGCCGGTTGTAGACAGACCTTGTATATATTTCTTTTAATTTTTTAACTTAAAATTTTCAATAATCATAATACATATACAACAATAAAACAACTTTCATAAAACTGAATTATTAATACTTAATAATTCTTTAATAAATATAATTAAAATACTAATACATATGAATATTTAATTTTCAAATTGAAAGTCTTTTAGATCGTAATATATAAATTTACCTAAAACGTAAAACAAGTAACGATACTTATTTTATGTTGTCAGTATTTAAATTTTCCCTCCAAATAGTCTTTTTACGTCGTCAGATGGCAGTCAATTTCATTTAAGTTGTGTGAGTCGATGTTTTGTGTGCATCGTGTGTTTTATTTGTAGGTTTTATTACTAAGCAATTTACGTTCAGAAACTGATTCTTTCGGAATAAAGCTATTCGTTGTAAAATCATAACAGCTGATTTGTTTTTGTTTATAAGTGACGTTTAAAAGTGTTGACAGTGAATTTGTGAAATATTATTAGACGAAAATGTCTCTCTACGACTTGGAAATTGAGAAAGAAGCTCAAATTAACATTCCTAAAGGATTGAAAGGTTGGTCACAAAACTATAAATTATTACTTCCAACAAATCTGACAGTGAAAAAAACGTTTGTAAGTCATGCTTACAATGACAATATAACCTTACCTCCAATATTAACTATAAATTCATTTGAATCAGAAGAAAACAAGAGTCCTTTGCTAGATCATTTAAGCATTTATCCTAGAATAGATAACTGGGGTTATACGGATGAATATAATCCATTAAACCCAAATAATTATGAAAAAATGTCGAAAGAATTAATGGAGATACGCGAACGTGAATACGAAGAAAAACGAAAAAATCGTAAACGCAAAAAACGTAACATTGTAATGAGTCAAAACCTGAAATCTGACAACGATCAGAGTTTGTCTTTTATGAGTCAGATTAATGTATTGCAACCTGTTTCGGTACAATCAAATTTTCAGACTGCTGATTGCAACCGAATAACTAAAAGTCGGTGGGAAAGTAATACAGTCGTTGATCACATTTCTAAGGAAATTGACTTTGTTGAACCTGTTCCTAATAGAAAAGGTGTAGAAATTGCCCCTCCGCCTTGTATTATCAAGGAACAAAATTCTAATCCAGTTGGCACGTTGTCAGGGATCAGTTATGGATTAACAGATCATAATTCAGTTGCTGCTAAAATAATGGCTAAGTATGGATTCAAAGAAGGTCAAGGATTGGGTAAAGATGATCAAGGGATGTCCCGGGCACTTCGAGTTGAAAGGGTTTCGGATAAATGCGCAAGAATTATTGATGATAGTCAATCAAAATTAATTGTTGAAACTATTGAAAATCAGAATGCCGCTGCTATTGATAATGATGATTCTGATTTGAGCATTACTGAAATTATGAAGAATCCGAGTAAAGTAATTATTTTACGCAATATGGTAGCTGCTGGTGAAGTTGATGATGAACTTGAACCGGAAATTAAAGAAGAATGTCAGTCAAAATATGGAGAAGTTATTAAAGTTATTATGTTTGAACGGGATGATGTAGTTGCTGAAGAAGCAGTAAGAGTTTTTGTAGAGTTTAAAAAAGTTGAGAGCGCCATCAAAGCGATCATTGACTTGAACGGTCGCTATTTTGGTGGAAAACTTATTAAAGCTAATTTTTATGATATGAGGAAATATGAAGATTTTTCTTTTTGTGATTAACTAATTCTGTTATTATTTCCTGTTTGTTTGATAAATTGACTGAAATAAAATCTGATAAAATTTGAAAGTATGTAATTGTTGTTTTATTGAATTTCTGTCGCACTTTATAAGAAATCACATTGCGATTTCGTTATATGTGAACTTAAAAGTCGGTATTAAATGTCGGTATTAACCCTCTCTCTTAAAAGGGAAATTTGCTCGGCTAGGTGTTTATATTGTTCTGCAAGGGGGTTAATACCGACATTTTGTTCTGCAAATTGAAATATATGCTTAAAACAGTCACCGTAACAACATATTAAAATTTGAACCTTGAACTAATAATATAAATTTAGTCGGGTGCATGACACGTTTAGGGTGATCTGCCACCCCTTTAATACTGACCACTCGATCTGAAAATATTATAATGGCATTATTGGGTAACCGACAAGCTATATAAACAATTTCAGCCTTGAAGCAATAAGAATTGTGACCATTTTTTTTGTTACATGTTGGGGGTGATCTGCATCCCTCCCATACCGCTATCTAGCAAAATCCCTTACTCAGGGCACTTTAATATACCTCCCTCAACATCTTCAAAAAAATAAGGTCGTGAATAAATAACACTAAAAAATTGTCAATAGCTCTCGGTCTACAATATTTTGTCTATCGTTTTTACTCAGAACCGCGCGTGCCCTAAACTCTTTCGACTTCTTTTACATTATTGTATTTGGCATCGTATTGTTTAACACAACAAAAGAAAACGAATGTCATTGTTAACATTTTTAATGTAACAATAATATAACACAACAAAAGCAAGCGACCAAGCATGTTAAAAAGGAGGGTTCAGAATTGTTTATTTATTGTAAATTATAGACGCGTCGACAACTTAGGTCATTAGCGTCTTGATTACATTAAATAACAATTGACTTAAAACTAAATGACATCACAGAACTGAAAACATCCATGAGCGGAGGCGGGATTCGAACCCACGACAGTCTGATCCAGAGGCCGCGACGCCAACCACTGGACCACACTGTCATCTTCAGAATTGTTTCTTCATAATAATATACATAAATATTGTAGCAAACTCCAAGATGTTACGCCACTGCCTCCAATAGAAACCACGAGAAAGAAAGGTCACAGTAGTAAAGCGTGGAATGGTATCGAAGATATTGAACAACGAGTACCTTCCGGAATGTTCTAGAGAACGCGAGAACGTACTAGGCTGGGCCGCGCAGGGTATATAAACAAGCCGGTACGAGTGAACAGGCAATCAGTCAACGGTGTCACGCAATCAGGCAGTGAATGGTGAATCGTGCCATCAGTCAGTACAGTGAAATAAATATTAATTGGTATATGATAAAATCAATCGATTTAAAACCCCTTATATCCACACCATATTATCCACATAACAATTAGAGGTGAAAATAATAAATATCTCAGACAGCTAGGCTGCCATGATTTTTGAGCTATATCTAAGAAAAAATCAAATGACCACTGTCGGGACCCTCCAGTTTCCGGCTAGGTGAGTTACCGATTTCTCCACAGTGCCCGAGAGTGGAAACCGATCTCTTCTTATATATAGCAATTTCACGTTGAAAACACACTACATGCGAGAGTCGACTATTTAAATAAACTGCAAAGTATAGTACAGCTATTAAACAGTCGAATCATTATACATGCGAGAGTTAACATTTTATAAGTTTTATCAACTTAATAAACTATGCTATTGCTATATATAAGAAGAGATCGGTTTCCACTCTCGGGCACTGTGGAGAAATCGGTAACTCACCTAGCCGGTACCAATTAATTACTGTCCACAGAAACTCAAAACGTTGTTTATCTATAGGTAGAAATAAATATTGATCAGTCAACGGGAATCAGTCAGTGTAGATTGTACTGTGACAGTGTTGAAATAAATCTGATATAAATACCGTGACATTAATTATTGTAAATAAATATTTATTCCGCCAACTCAGAAAACAGTTTCGTAACAATATTATTTATAAGATACTTTTCCAAATATCCTTACTCGGTCGAATTTCGACGGGGTCAGTATGGTCATTAAATTAATTTTATAGTTTCTAAAATGCAACGTGTACATTCATTAATTTTATGAGCTAGATATGAGATTATGCTACACCAAAGTACAATCTCTTTTCGGAATTGATAATGGATATTATAGCACTCCAGAGAAAAACAGGTCAGCCGTGTTAAATTGAAAATGGCTCAACTTATTAAAGTTTCATGAAGAGCGAAAGAAAACTAAAGGAAAATAAGCAAAAAATCGAATGGAAAATTTTAAAGAGAAAATTCATAAACCTATTATTATGATTAACTTAAATCAGACGTGAAAAATTATCTGGTAATTAAAGTAAATCTTGTTATTACAAAGTCTCATTTATTATTGTCATTAATTTTGTTCTGGAACGAATATAAAATCTATACAGCGAACTACAATGATCTAAAAGTAATACATTCTTTATGTAGTAGGTAGTATATTTTTTACTTCCCACCTCTACTATGGTAGGGAAGTAATGGATTCAGTCCGAAAACAATATTTCGAGATTTTAACAGATTTTCACGTTTTGAGACCCTAGCAATCGTTTAAGATCATTTTCTGACTGATGTCTGTATGTGTGTGTGTATGTGTGTATGTGTGTGTGTGTGTATGTGGTCAATTTTTCGCCTTCGATATCTTAAGAACGGAACAACATACGGGCATGCCGATTGTTCTATTGTGTTTATCAGCCTTTAACTTAGATCTGATTAGATTTTGAGTCAAATCGGTTCAGTGGATCCTGAGATATTCAAAAAAACGTCCTCAATGTCACGTATTAACATAGGTAAAAAAAAATATAAATGAATTCTAGATGTTATAATATGAAAAAAATGTAAATATTTTTTTTCTCTAAAATGTATAGTTTTCGAGAAAAAAAATATTTTAGTAAAAAAATAAAAAATTGTACGTAAATCAAGGTAACCATGATTTTTGCTATATTAAGCTAGCCATCAATAGATCACCAAACAAAAAAGAGGGCCATGCTTTTTTCAAAGAATAAAAATTAAATTGTGTTTTAAAGACCACCAACAGCTAAGGTTATTTGGGCCTAGTCAAAGAATAAAAAAAAGAGTGTTTATTTTTTGCAAATATTTACTAGGTGGGAAGTATAGGACTGGTCATCAGTCGAATTTTTTAAACTTTTCTCAATATCGGAACTAATTTCGGAACTGACAATTATTTAACCCAGTTTCGGAATTAACGATGATCCTATATTGGAGACCCTATTACTGAACTGAATTGTGGATTATAGACGCACGATAACAGAGGCCACTAGCGTCGACCCTATTATTACGCATTGCTAAGAAGGATACTGCCAATATGGCATTATCCGGCAAGCAGTTTATACATAAAGTGACCAAATCCTGAATATCAAAAAGCGGGACAAGGTCTGTAAAAACCCTGCGCAGGCAACCGTTAGGTTCCACGCCCAAAAAAGCCTTAAACGCGCTAGAAACCCCCAAAAACTCGCTAGAAAACCCCAAAAACTCGCTAGAAACCCCCAAAAACTTGCTAGAAACCCCCGAAAACTCGCTATAAACCCCCGAAAACTCGCTAGAAATCTCCAAAAACTCGCTAGAAACCCCCAAAAACTCGCTAGAAATTCTCAAAAACTCGCTAGAAACCCCTAAAAACTCGCTAGAAACCCCTAAAAACTCGCTAGAAACCCCCAAAAACTCGCTAGAAACCCCCATATACTCGCTAGAAACCCCCAAAAATCGCTAAAAACCCCCAAAAACTCGCTAGAAATCCCCAAAAACTCGCTAGAACCCCCCCAAAAACTCGCTAGAAACCCCCAAAAAATCGCTAGACACCCCCAAAAACTCTCTAGAAACCCCCAAAAACTCGCTAAAAACCCCCAAAAACTCGCTAGAAATCCCCAAAAACTCGCTAGAAACCCCAAAAAACTAGCTAGAAACCCCCAAAAACTCGCTAATATTTTTATTTTAAATATTATTTATTTTTTAAGGTAGGTATCAATTATATAATTATTGATAAATAAAATACTTTGAGTGGGTAAAAATCTCTAATGACAAAAAATAAACATTCTTAATGCACGTGCATGATTTAATGAAAACGGGACAAAAGCGGGACGCTTGTTGAATCGGGACTCGTGGCTCAAAATCGGGACTGTCCCATCTAAATCGGGACGGATGGTCACTTTATTTATACATCGGTATGTTCTCAAAAATTTTTGTCACATTATGTTGCCGTAATTGGTATTGAGATTGTAAAATTACCTGGACCGGATTTTGTACAAAATTATTAAACATAACGTTTTCCAGTTTAATGGATTAAATTAGATATTATTACTGAATATTCTGCAGTCTGTGTAGCGTAGTAACATATTTCGACATGTAGATGACCTGATAAATGTGAATGAAAGGATATTTCATCAGTTAGTCTGCCTACAGAGTTGCGTGTCCGTTAGACTGACCCGTCTAAAATATTTAGAGGTCGCGGCGAGTGCTTTTCAATTAATCAGAAGACGAACAAGGAGATCAACTGGCCAGTTAGATTGGACGCACAACGGGCCCACGCTGCATTTTTTTGACGTAGAACTCTGTCTTTCCCGGCGGTATAAAGAAGTAGAACTCCGTCTTTCCCGGCGGTATAAAGATGTAGAACTTCGTCTTTCCCGGCGGTATACAGGGTGGTGATTTTTTTCGATGCTCACCATTGGTATTTTGGGAACGGTTAAAGATACAAGGTCGGTTAAATTAGAGAAAAGTTGCGCTTTTTTATGACTATGAGAGAGAGAGAGAGCACGAGAGAGAGATTATAGACGCGCGACAACTGAAGTGTCAATATAGTGTCTATTGAGAACCTCAATGATCATGCGTCTTTTGTCTACAATCTATCGTTCTTAACTCATTCGCAAATACAGAATACAAATATATCTCTCTGTAGATGGAGTGGCATGAATCAGACAAGTTCAAAAATAACAGCACTTTAAAAGCAACTTCTTTGTAGAAAGGAAAAGTATGTGTTCGTTGGCATAACCTATACTTAAATTAGAATGGCCGAGCGTGTAGCAGTGCTGTTGTTTACATGGCGTTGCTATGGTTCCTCTATTACAAGTTCCCAGTTCCCGGGTTCTAGCCCGAGAGCTGGTAAAAGTGTCAATTGGATTTTCAATTTATTATTAAAAAAAAATAATGAATTGAAAATATGAATTGGTGCTAGGCCCAAATAACCTTAGCTGTTGGTGGTCTTTAAAATACAAGAACAAGAATTGCAAAATGCATGTTACAGGTTCAAAAGCGATTTTTGGACATTTTGTTAATTTAAGCTTCTTTAGGAGTTGCTATTTACCACGTCATTTGATATTTTCTATATAAATAATCCGGTCAGGCTTCGTCCGAGTACTGTGAATTTATGATTAATTTATACATTACGGCCAGTTTTTATAGCCTATGTTCTAAAGCAAAATCTATCAAACAGTGAAAACATTTTTGAAATTGGTCTTCTGAGATTACTCCCGATTTTCACCCGGGCGAGGCCGGGCCGGCCAATTTCAGTTATACATCTAAACCTTTCTCGCGAATCAATCTATCTAATCGTGAAAAACAGAATAAAATCCGTTCAGTAGTTACAGAGAAAATCGGGCACAGACAGACGCGGCGGGGGACTTTGTTTTGTAATATAAAATTGATAAGATTGGAAACATGTTTTTCTGTACATCAAAACATAAATATTTTCAATTGAAAAATTTTTATTGGATAAGCAGCCAATTATATAATTGATACCAGACATATCGGAAAAAATCATTTTACCAACCATAGTCACAGTCAGGAATCTAACCTGAACTTTTCCACTTTCGCGACGGAATGAGCTTACAGTACTTAACCGTGACAAGATTACTAAATTAACATTCTTCTTATATGATTTGGAATCAATTGATTTCCACTACACGCGAATGTTATTTAATTATAGCTAGGTTGTAGATGTGAATCATCGTACTAGCGAGAGCTAATCATGAAAGCGAAAATGATTTCAAACACCCAAAGGAGATACATTAAATATTTTCCAAATAGTGGCCATCTTTTTGAGAGAACTTAAGACTTTAGAGTTTAGCCAGTATTTAAAAATACATGTTTTGTATTTGTTCTGGTTGACATATTTAATTATGAAAACCTCAAAGTTTCGTTTCCACCTACTAATTCCTTTTTTAATTAATGTAGCCTTTGTGTGCTGAGTTTTAAAAGCTTTGTGGTTCTTTGTTACCAATACTACGTATGCATTACAGTTTCAAAAGCTTTTGTAAAATTTAAAATGTTTTCTGTACCAGCAGAATTCATAGTCCGATCGTACAAAAGTCTACTGGAAAACACTACTATAATTTTATTATTGAATTTAACAGACAAAAAACATCAAATCGATGGCAAACTATAATCCTTTTTTCTTACCGTCACCACTGATTTAGTCACGCTTTTTTCATATCCGATCGGAATCACTATTACCTATCGCGCCAAAAATAGTGTAGCAATGCTGTTGTTTACATGGCGTTGCTATGATTCCTCAATTACAAGTTCCCGGGTTCTAGCCCGAGAGCTGGTAAAAGTGTCAATTGGATTTTCGATTTATTATTAAAAAAAAATAATGAATTGAAAATATGAATTGGTGCTAGGCCCAAATAACCTTAGCTCTTGGTGATCTTTAAAACACAATTTAATTAACTTCCCATTGGAAGTTATTGTAATGGGTCCGAAAATCGAAATCAAAAAGGAAAAAAAATTTTTATGTTTCAAGGTCACTACACTATTTTTACACTACTTTTAGAAAGATGTCTGTGTGTGTGTGTGTACGTATGTACGTACGTACGTACGTATGTATGTGTCCATTTCTTTCTAAGACGAAATCTCGAGAACGAAAAATGATATCGACTACGTTGGGGTGCCAATCGACGCGTATTAACGTATATATGATCTGAAAGGAATTTTTTTAAAATCGGTTCAGCCGTTCTTTTTTCTTAACCAAATAACCTCCAAAAAAGTAGATTTTACACAATATCTCGCGAATAAAAAATTATATCGACTTCGTAAGGGTGTCAATCGAGGCGTGTTAACGTCATTTTGATCCGACATAAATTTTATAAAAAATCGGTTCAGCCGTTTTTTTTTTTTTTTTTTTTTTTTTAATTATTGATGTTTTAATGATTAAAATGATTACTTTTCTGTGTAATATCTAATTTAATTATTATTATTAAATATTTATCAAACTGGGAAGTTCGTCGTGTGGACCTCAAGGGTCGCACTTTAGTCCTAATAAACGACCCACCTCACGGCTTGTTTTATTATTGAATTTAACAGACAAAAACATCAAATCGATGGCAAACTATAATCCTTTTTTCTTACCGTCACCACTGATTTAGTCACGCTTTTTTCATATCCGATCGGAATCACTATTACCTATCGCGCCAAAAATAGTGTAGCAATGCTGTTGTTTACATGGTGTTGCTATGGTTCCTCAATTACAAGTTCCCGGGTTCTAGCCCGAGAGCTGGTAAAAGTGTCAATTGGATTTTCGATTTATTATTAAAAAAAAATAATGAATTGAAAATATGAATTGATGCTAGGCCCAAATAACCTTAGCTGTTGGTTGTCTTTAAAACACAATTTAATTTTTTGACACCGTCCTATATTTTCAAAAATCTTGCTCCGATGAAGATCCCGAGGCTGGAAGAGGTTCCCACAAATTCGGCCCTGCTACATGTAGAGTCATCTGTTCTGTGTAATTTCGCAATTTTACGAGTCCGAGCTGCATGCATGGAGCAATAATACATATTTTAATTCCACAAAATACCTCATAACGGATGCAGTTTCATATTCACAACGAACTGTGCCAAACCAGTGACGTAGTAAGAGGGGAAGGGCAGGCAGGGCGCCTGGGAAAATTGTCGCCCTTCCTGGAGCAATTTGTATTGCCCTAATCAGTTGCTACCGTCGCGAAAAATGCGCATCTATATTAAGATTTTTTTGTAATTTTAATCATAAATCATCTCTACTAATAAAAATATATGAGCACTGTGGTTGGAATAAAAACAAAAATAAAGATAGTCACTTCTTACCACGACAGTTTTATTGATGGATGTACATTTCGAAAGCTATGCTTTCATCTTCAGCATACATCTTCACTATACATGTATAGTGTTTGCTGAAGATGAAAGCATAGCTTTCGAAATGTACATCCAACCATAAAATTTGTTGTGGTAAGAAGTAACTATCTTTATTTTTATCTCTACTAATATTATAAATGCGAAAGTTTCTGTGTGTGTGTGTGTGTGTTTGTTTCCACTCAGCTCCGTAACGGCTGAACAGATTTCCATGAAATTTGGTATATATAGTTAATTTAGGTCCTGGAATAGGACATAGAGTACTTTTCATCCCGGAAGAATGTAACAAAACGTAACTCTGCATTTTTCTTGCATTTTAGCGTAATGACAGAATCCTACTAATATTATAAACACCACCAACCCGCCTTCGCCCGGGTCGCGCGGGAATAATAAATCATAAATTCATAGCACCCGGGCGAAGCCGGACCGGACCGCTAGTATTTCATAAAAAGGTCTCTCTCGAGTCTCGATAGTAGAGTTGTTTACAAATGTAACAACAAACGTAATAGAAAGTTGCAACTTTATTTGTAGAGACACAATACTATAAAAATGGACACCGGCTATTCCGATCTCCGCCTACTTGATCTCATATACACGCCATTTATGGTAAAAACCATTAGAGAGCAGCAGAGAGGTTAAAGGTTGTCAAGCAGACAGTTCGTTTCTAGTGAGGGCGGTGCTTTGCATCCAATAGACTGATGACGCCTGCACTAGCATAATCGGGCTATACAAAAAATATTTTGTGATATTTTTAAACATGTTTGTAAAGAAGGTACTCGTGAGAAACTGTTAGAGAAAATCGGCCCTTCCAATAAATTCTTTGGCCCTTACTAAGATCAAGATTTGGCTACGACCCTGCACCCAACTGGTACAAAACGAAATTAAAATATCAAAAATTCATTTTCATTTACTATTTTGCTCTCTCAAATTGTTTAGTTTATTAAAAATTTTTGATGGCAAGCCGCGAGGCTAACAATCAGCAATCAAAATGTTTTTTGCAATAAATTGAAATTAATAAGTGAAATTTTAAAACACATTTTCTAATCAAAATTTTGATGTTATTAGGACTATCAATGCATTTCTTGAAGAGGGTGGAACCTTTGATGTGAAGACACTGAAAATCAGGGGACCCTGGGGCAGACTTTATCCGGGTGATTCTGATTTTTTCTCAATAATTCATGGAAATTTCTAAAAAAATACCCGAAACAACAAGAAATTTTCACAAAAATTCATAAAAACATTCAAGAATCTTATAGGAATTTTCGAGAATATTTCTCGAACCTTCAAAAAGTTTCTAAATCATATAGAAACCATCGAAAAATCTAGAATCTACATAAAGTGTTTCCAATTTATTGCTGTTTCATTTTTTCATGGATCGAACGGGGGTCTTGGGGCGGCTGCCTCACTTGCCCCAAAGATAATGGGGCAGTGCACTGAATATTAAAAAATAACCACAAAACATCAAAAGACTAGCAAATAAAAAATAGGTAGGTACTAAGAGTTTGGAAACTATAAAAATAAACAATTTAGTCACTTTTTAACCACAACAATTTTATTATTGGATGAGAGGAGAGTGTGGTCCAGTGGTTAGCTTCGCGACCTCTGAATCAGACTGTCGTGTGTTCGATTCTCGCCTCCGCCCATGGATGTAGTTTTGTGATGTAATTTAGTATTAAGTGTGTTGTTATTTAATGTAATCAAGACGCTAATGACCTAAGTTGTCGACGCGTCTATAATTTACAATAAATAAATAAATATTATTGGATGTATATTTCTAGAGCAATTCTCTCAGCAAAAACAAAACAGTTTTGTGTTCGCTGATGATGGAGACATTTCTCTCAAAATAAACAGTCAATAACAAAACTGTTGTGGTTAAGAAGTGACTAAAATTGTTGTTTTTCCGTTGTTGTTGTTGTTTTTAGAACTCAGCCAGCGCGAATCTGGAAGTTTCGGGTTTGAATCCCGATTGTGACGGGTTAAATATTTTTATTTATTTTTTGCGCTTGAAAAGTATATTTAGATTACGATCTGACCTTAGCCCAAATATCAAGCTTCAATTAACTAATTCGCTAGTATTATCGTCGATTTCTTACTGTGATACTGTGTATGTACCTCACTTGCGCTCCAGCGATAAGGATCGTCTTAGGATCCTATAAAATTCGTGCCTTCGATACGCCTATCGGATTCGTAAATTCGATCATATCTCGGAATACAGAAGCAAAGCTAATATGATGAGTATTGACATAATGATGATTATAAACTTTATTTTGATTGTTCATAAAATTTTGGTAACAAAGATTCCTGAATATTTGTTCAATAAATTGATTACAAAAAATGTTAATGATTATAATCTAAGATGCTGTAAACGCCTCGATATTCCTAGATTTCGTACTACTAAATTTACTAAGAGCTTTACCTACATGGCAGCTCATTGGTATAACAAATTACCACATGAAATCAAATCCTTAAGTATTCGAAATTTTAAAGTAAGGCTCAAAGAATGGATTCAAAACAGCCACAATTGATAACATATGTTTCTACTATCTTATTAAGTATTATTTTTTAAATTAAACAATTATGAGTTGCCACTGTTACCAATATTTTTATTTCTATTTTTGTGTATCTTTGTATGTTATTGTATTCTGTTCACAAATGGTTGTTTATTTGTTTTTGTGTGAGGGTGAGTTGAAAACCAGCATTTTATGCTGAACTCGTTTACCCCTTTTGATCTTGTTTTTTTGGTCAATAAATTATTATTATTATTATTATTTATTTATTGTAGATTATAGACGCGTCGACATCTCAGTTCATTAGCGTCTTTCAACTACACTAAATAACAACTATCTTAAAATTAAATAACATCACAAAACATCCATGAGCGCAGGTGGGATTCGAACCCACGGTAGTCCAGTCCAGAGGTTGCGGCACTAAGCACGCTAACCATTAGGCTATGCTGCCCTCACGGGTTAAATAAATAAATATTTCTGATATAGCATTGTAACATGGCGTCGTTGGATGTCTCTCTTATATAAATGTTGGAGTTCAATGTTCCTGGATTCATTACATTATTTTTGGAGTCAATGGCATATGAAACAAATAATTACACTAGCTATCCTCTGAAGAGATTTAACAAAAAAAGAATTTTGTTTATTATTAATGAGATGTAAGGAAATTTAAGAAAGTATTTTGAATTGAAGAAAGTATGTTCATAATTTTTCAATTACAGCAATAAAATTTCATTGAAACATTTTCACACAAATTTTAGAGAAGTTTTATTGCACGACGCTCGTTTTAACAAAATGCCACTTACTCGTCAATAATGTACTTCTTTATCGATAGATAGACAGGAGATTATAGACGCTCAACAGCTGAGGTCATCAGCGTCTATCAACTTCTGATAAATTGGTAGAGGTTATCAAGTATCCCGCTTCTGAAACATCGATAGAGTTTATCAAGTATCCCGCTTCTGCAACATCGGTAGAGTTTATATAGTATCCCGCTTTCTGATAGATAGATTGTAGATTATAGACGCTCAACAGCTGAGGTCATCAGCGTCTATTACTTCATTATCAATATGAGAAATTAATTTCAGCTAAATTTGCTAAAAAACCTTTAGACGTTAAGAGATACAAAATATGCAAAATTGCGTATATTTCCAAAAACAGCGATCTGATTGGCATCAACATCAATATGAGATACTGAGATAAACATTTAGTAAAAAAAAATTTCAAAGCGATGCATTTTTAGTTGTTATTGTGAAGGAAAGAAAATTCCACAGCACACACACACACACACAACCGACAAGTGGAAAATCACTTTTCATTACGTTTTGCAGATAATTAGAATTTGACCTCATCTTGGAAACAATTTTTAGACTGTGTAGGTTTTCACGGCCGGCATTGTTCCAAGTCTTGATGGTTTCCGGGTTTGTATAAGCCGTGGTCCGATGGTATTTCTACCTGACGATTCGTCTACAACTGCGGTAGACATTTTCAAAGGCCAGTGTGACCTCTGTTCGGTCGTAGTCCTACTATGACCGAACAGAAAACACACTGGCTGGACTACGACCGAACAGAGAACACACTGGCTGGACTACGACCTAACAGAGAACACACTGGCAGGACTACGACCGAGCAGAGAACATACTGGCACTTAGCATAAAAGAAAGGATGACACCAGTCGTTAACACACTTACATGTGAACCGTCAAGGAGGACACTTCGACCGCTGTCACATCGCCTTTGAAAATGTCTACCGCAATTGTAGATGAAACGTCAGGTAGAAATACCATCGGACCATGGGCTACAAGCCCGGAAAACATCAAGATTTGGAATTTTTAGACTCTGTCACCATACTTTCATTTCCTCACGGAACATGGAAATAAAATGGCGCTGGAAGAATTGGAACGGAATATACAACGAGAGGAAAATATTTAAAGACGAAAGCATAACTTCAACGTATTGTAGTTTTAAATAAAATAAATACACAAACACTTGAAAAATTCTATACATTTATTAATCTCAACGATCGTTTCAGGTTTCTAGCTCATCATTAGGAGAGTTCAAACTAAAAAGTTTTGGTTTTAACACTCCTAATGATCGGCTAGAAACCCGAAACGATCGTTGAGATTTATAAATGTGTGGAATTTTTCAAGCGTTTGTGTATTTATTTTATTCAATTGTTCTACCAAGTGTCTAGCGATAATTCTAATTAAATCATAAACCTTTGAAATATTTGGCGAGTGGAAATAGTTATGTGTACCTACTTATGTATCTATATAAAAAAAAGATGTTCTAAATATCTGAAACACTTGTCGTCTTGCCAAAGAACAATAATACTTTACACATATCGTCACCCTGAAATGTTAAGTCTGCTATCATTGTCTAATGATTCAGCACCAGTGTTGCCACGTTTAAAACCGCGAGTAATTTTACTTTTACAACAAAATTTGAACCTCCTTATTTAACTAATTGACGTAGCTCAATCATGTTATGAATTGATTCGGTTTAATATAGACGCTGATCAACTCAGTTCTTGACTTTTGAACGTTTATAGAATAGAATAATATTTTTATTTATGATGCGTATTGCGCGCCTATTTAATTGTGTTTTAAAGACCACTAACAGCTAAGGTTATTTGGGCCTAGCACCAATTCATATTTTCAATTCGTTATTATTTTTTTAATAATAAATTGAAAATCCAATTGACACAGCTCTCGGGCTAGAACCCGGGAACTGGGGACTTGTAATGTTTATTTATTTATTGTAAATTATAGACGCGTCGACAACTTAGGTCATTAGCGTCTTGATTACATTAAATAACAACTCACTATTATTATATTATATTATTACTTAAAACTAAATGACATCACAAAACATCCATGAGCGGAGGCGGGATTCGAACCCACGACAGTCTGATCCAGAGGGCGCGATGTTAACCACTGGACCAAACTGTCCTCTCCTCAGGATTAGAATAACATTAGTATCGTTAATGTTATTAGCATAACTGCAGTCAAAAATACATGGTGGTTTTTATAATTTTTTGTTTTAATTACAATTTTTAGCAAATCAAAACTATACATTTATATTAAATACAAATGACTTTTGACACATCATATTAATATTTAGGACGCCATGGCAATGGTTCACAAATACAGGCGAAATCGGTGAAAATATGAAATAAAAGTGAACATACATAAAAAAATTCGACTGATGACCAGTCCTATACTTCCCACCTAGTAAATATTTGCAAAAAATAAACACTCTTTTTTTTATTCTTTGACTAGGCCCAAATAACCTTAGCTGTTGGTGGTCTTTAAAACACAATTTAATTTTTATTCTTTGAAAAAAGCATGGCCCTCTTTTTTGTTTGGTGATCTATTGATGGCTAGCTTAATATAGCAAAAATCATGGTTACCTTGATTTACGTACAATTTTTATTTTTTTTAGTAAAATATTTTTTTTCTCGAAAACTATACATTTTAGAGAAAAAAAATATTTACATTTTTTTCATATTATAACATCTAGAATTCATTTATATTTTTTTTACCTATGTTAATACGTGACATTGAGGACGTTTTTTTGAATATCTCAGGATCCACTGAACCGATTTGACTCAAAATCTAATCAGATCTAAGTTAAAGGCTGATAAACACAATAGAACAATCGGCATGCCCGTATGTTGTTCCGTTCTTAAGATATCGAAGGCGAAAAATTGACCACATACACACACACACACATACACACATACACACACACATACAGACATCAGTCAGAAAATGATCTTAAACGATTGCTAGGGTCTCAAAACGTGAAAATCTGTTAAAATCTCGAAATATTGTTTTCGGACTGAATCCATTACTTCCCTACCATAGTAGAGGTGGGAAGTAAAAATTCGACTGATGACCAGTCCTATACTTCCCACCTAGTAAATATTTGCAAAAAATAAACACTCTTTTTTTAATCTTTGAAAAAAAGCATGGCCCTCTTTTTACTTCCCACCTCTACTATGGTAGGGAAGTAATGGATTCAGTCCGAAAACAATATTTCGAGATTTTAACAGATTTTCACGTTTTGAGACCCTAGCAATCGTTTAAGATCATTTTCTGACTGATGTCTGTATGTGTGTGTGTGTGTATGTGTGTATGTGTGTGTGTGTGTATGTGGTCAATTTTTCGCCTTCGATATCTTAAGAACGGAACAACATACGGGCATGCCGATTGTTCTATTGTGTTTATCAGCCTTTAACTTAGATCTGATTAGATTTTGAGTCAAATCGGTTCAGTGGATCCTGAGATATTCAAAAAAACGTCCTCAATGTCACGTATTAACATAGGTAAAAAAAAATATAAATGAATTCTAGATGTTATAATATGAAAAAAATGTAAATATTTTTTTTCTCTAAAATGTATAGTTTTCGAGAAAAAAAATATTTTACTAAAAAAAATAAAAATTGTACGTAAATCAAGGTAACCATGATTTTTGCTATATTAAGCTAGCCATCAATAGATCACCAAACAAAAAAGAGGGCCATGCTTTTTTCAAAGAATAAAAATTAAATTGTGTTTTAAAGACCACCAACAGCTAAGGTTATTTGGGCCTAGTCAAAGAATAAAAAAAAGAGTGTTTATTTTTTGCAAATATTTACTAGGTGGGAAGTATAGGACTGGTCATCAGTCGAATTTTTAGTTTAGTGATCTACTGATGGCTAGCTTAATATAGCAAAAATCATGGTTACCTTGATTTACGTACAATTTTATTTTTTTTAGTAAAATATTTTTTTTTCTCGAAAACTGTACATTTTAGAGAAAAAAAATATTTACATTTTTTCATATTATAACATCTAGAATTCATTTATATTTTTTTTACCTATGTTAATCTAATCAGATCTAAGTTAAAGGCTGATAAACACAATAGAACAATCGGCATGGCCGTATGTTGTTCCGTTTTTACGATATCGAAGGCAAAAAATTGACCACATACACACATACAGACATCAGTCAGAAAATGATCTTAAACGATTGCTAGGGTCTCAAAACGTGAAGATCTGTTAAAATCTCGAAATATTTTTTTCGGACTAAATCCATTACTTCCCTACCATAGTAGAGGTGGGAAGTAAGTAAAAAATAGGTCCCGAATATAGAACCTCTTCCCTTTTTGAAGTCGGTTAAGATGTGACATTCACCGATTTAACAATATGTCAGCCAAAAATATACGGACAAAATTTTCCAGTCGAAACTTTTTCAATTTTTAGGACATGTAAAATGAATACAAAAGCACAGTCTAAAACAAGCTAATGATGGTTTATAAATGAACTTTTAAATGGTTTGAAAGTGTTTAAATATTAATAAATGGAGAATACAATTATTTTTCTACGTACGGAATTGATTTTTATAAAATAGCGCGAGGTTGTTGTCAATAGTATTTTCTAGGGTAAGTCTACACTATTCATATAGCAATGGTAAAATTATTTACTAGCGGTCACCTTCACCCGTGGCACCGCTCACGTATATTTAGTATATTGTTAATTTATTACCCCCCTCCGCGAGAAATTCTCCCCCCGCGATGTGAAGTATGTTTTATTGTCCCCTCTCGCGAGAATCTTCCCCCTGCGAAGTGAAGTATACTTTATTATCCCCCCTCGCGAGAATCTCTCCCCCTGCGAAGCAAAGTTGGGCTTAAAATCACTTGGAAATAGTTTGCATTAACGGCGTCACATAAATAAATACTAAATAGTTTATGTTTAACCCTACGTTTTGATATTTGCATTAACGGTGTCACAAAGCGCGCGCGAGACGCATTTTAAAATTGACATATCTTTTTTATTTGTCAATTGATTGAAACGAAACAAACACTAAATGATAGCCCAAGCTTATCTCATACTTCACTGAAAATCACATCCAAATTGGTTCAGCCATTGTGGACATTAGCGCACACAAAAAATCGTTTACTGTCAGTTATACTTAAATCGCGATATTTTATCTTTGTCTGAATTTACTTGTCATACCTAACCTCAAACAATATATTTATTATTTGAGGTTAGGTATGACAAGTAAATTCAGACAAAGATAAAATACCGCGCTTATTTTAAATGTTTCGTTAAAATTTAACGAAACATTTAAAATAAGTGCCAGCGAGTCTGCAGGTGACGTTTGAATTATTAAAACGGTCAGATTTTAAGGTTTGAACATCAGAAGCAGATTATGTTTAATGTAGCGTTGAAATTAAAAGAGAGGAGGAAATTGAAAAAAATCTTGGCATTTAACTTGAATGTTAAAGCGTTATCGTTACATAGGCTACCAGTTACGTGCTTTTAAAAATCATTTGCACATTAAGAAAAAATTCGACTGATGACCAGTCCTATACTTCCCACCTAGTAAATATTTGCAAAAAATAAACACTCTTTTTTTATTCCTTGAAAAAAAGCATGGCCCTCTTTTTACTTCCCACCTCTACTATGGTAGGGAAGTAATGGATTCAGTCCGAAAACAATATTTCGAGATTTTAACAGATTTTCACGTTTTGAGACCCTAGCAATCGTTTAAGATCATTTTCTGACTGATGTCTGTATGTGTGTGTGTATGTGTGTATGTGTGTATGTGTGTATGTGTGTGTGTGTGTATGTGGTCAATTTTTCGCCTTCGATATCTTAAGAACGGAACAACATACGGGCATGCCGATTGTTCTATTGTGTTTATCAGCCTTTAACTTAGATCTGATTAGATTTTGAGTCAAATCGGTTCAGTGGATCCTGAGATATTCAAAAAAACGTCCTCAATGTCACGTATTAACATAGGTAAAAAAAAATATAAATGAATTCTAGATGTTATAATATGAAAAAAATGTAAATATTTTTTTCTCTAAAATGTATAGTTTTCGAGAAAAAAAATATTTTACTAAAAAAAATAAAAATTGTACGTAAATCAAGGTAACCATGATTTTTGCTATATTAAGCTAGCCATCAATAGATCACCAAACAAAAAAGAGGGCCATGCTTTTTTCAAAGAATAAAAATTAAATTGTGTTTTAAAGACCACCAACAGCTAAGGTTATTTGGGCCTAGTCAAAGAATAAAAAAAAGAGTGTTTATTTTTTGCAAATATTTACTAGGTGGGAAGTATAGGATTGGTCATCAGTCGAATTTTTTGTTTGGTGATCTACTGATGGCTAGCTTAATATAGCAAAAATCATGGTTACCTTGATTTACGTACAATTTTTATTTTTTTTAGTAAAATATTTTTTTTCTCGAAAACTACATTTTAGAGAAAAAAAATATTTACATTTTTTTCATATTATAACATCTAGAATTCATTTATATTTTTTTTTACCTATGTTAATACGTGACATTGAGAACGTTTTTTTTAATATCTCAGGATTCACTGAACCGATTTGACTCAAAATCTGATCAGATCTAAGTTAAAGGCTGATAAACACAATAGAACAATCGGCATGGCCGTATGTTGTTCCGTTTTTACGATATCGAAGGCGAAAAATTGACCACATACACACACACACGTACAGACATCAGTCAGAAAATGATCTTAAACGATTGCTAGGGTCTCAAAACGTGAAGATCTGTTAAAATCTCGAAATATTTTTTTCGGACTAAATCCATTACTTCCCTACCATAGTAGAGGTGGGAAGTAAAAACTCAGGTGTGTCGTGTTCCTACACGATAAAAGTGAAACTTCTTATCTAATACAAGTTTATTATTTGTAGATACACATCGATGTCCTACCCAATTTCAAATTCCGAATTATAGACACGTTTTTTTGTCGATTTTTAACTTTCCATTGGAAGTTGTTGTAATGAGTCCGATTTTGCGAATGAAACATTTAGACGTAAGGAGATATTTTGCAGATTATAGACACTCGACAAGTCATAAATAAACTACTTGCATATGTCAGATCCCAATTAATTTATGAAAATCTAATCTATTGGCCTATGTTTCATAGCAGTTACAATTGGACACATTGTTTAAAATACATGAAAGAAAAAGTGAATAATCAATTTGTGATCTCCGAGCCAACTATTTAATTAGTCGATGCGAAGTTTCGTTATGTTTTGATATAAGGATTTTCGGATGGAATAACACGTTCTTTTTTTTTCTATTAAAAATATTTACTAACATTTTTTTTACTTTAAGACAAGGCCACTGATTGTCAAGGTCGTGTATTTTGAAAAGTTTCCTCTTCCTTAATTACATCTTCCTCAATTTCTTCCTTGCCTCTTCCTCAATTTTTTCCCAGTATCTATAGATGTTAATCGGACGTTCTTTTTCAATATTTTTGGAAGAGAATACAGGAAACCCTCGATTTTATCTCCCGTTAAATTAAGTTTCACGTTTCTGATATAACCCAGATATTCTTACTTGGTTTAAGATATAGTTTAACATGCATGATAAGGAATAAGGATAAAATTAAAGATAGTTACTTCTTACCACATCAGTTTTATTAATTGATGTACATTTCGAAAGCTATGCTTTCATCTTCAGCACACATTATACATGATGAGTGTTTGCTGAAGTTGAAAGCATATCTTTCGAAATGCACATCCATCAATAAAACTGTTGCGGTAAAGCTATGCTTTCATCTTCAGCAAACACTATAGTATTTGCTGAAGATGAAAGCATAGCTTTCGAAATGTACATCCATTAATAAAACTGTTGTGGTAAGAAGTAACTATCTTTAATTTTATTTTTTCCAACCACACAGTGCTCATATATTTTATTCCAAGGAATAAGGATTAGACAGATTAAACAGCAACTGTTTATTAGGGTTCCGTAGCCAAATGGCAAAAACGGAACCCTTATAATTTCGTCCTGTCTGTCTGTTTGCCGTCCGTATGTCAAAGCCATTTTACTCGGAGACTATTGTCACTATATAGATGAAATCTGGAAGGTAGGTGTCTTCTATGAACCGCTATACAAAGGTGTAGTGAAATTACAAAAAAAAATTAGGGGTGGCACTGCAAACATGTAACTGAGGGATGAAAAAAAATTCCAGTGCATATAAGCGTGTGGGGTATCGTTAGATAGGTCTTGAAAAAATGATATAGAAGCTTCAAAATTACTTTTTTTTAAGTCAATAGTTGGTGAGATATGCGCTTCTAAAGCCGTAAAAAGTGTGTCATTTTTTCAATATAGGTTATGTTGTCATTGATAATATTGGAATTAATGGAACGTATGATCAAAGAGCGGATCCAGGATTTATTCGAGGGTGGGGCGCAAAACCGTCCGAGCTTGTCTAACCTAAAAAAATAAAGAGGCTTATACTTGACACCGGCAACATTATAATGTTAGTCTTATTTATTTATTTATTTTTTATTTATTTATTATTTATTTATTTATTTTTTATTTATTTTTATAGTTGAGGGGAGCGTCCCCCGCCCCTCTGGATTCGCCTTTGGTATGATTTGTCTGATTAATTAAAAGATTAGGAGACGTTATTATCTGAAGTATTTTTGTTATGAAAAATAAGAGTCCACCTGTATTTTTGCGAATCAAACGCAGTTTAACTTTATTTATCCAAGCATACAACGAATTGTATTGATACGTTCCACTTTCAGCTGACATAGAAGTATACTTAAGGCTATATTTAGTTAGACAAATAATATAGTTTGTAAACAGAGTATGCAGACTACAGACGATAATGTTTTTAGCTTTATTTTTAACGGCAAATAAAAATGAGAATACACCGTGCACCAGACTGATAGGGATTTAGCATTGGGATAAAATGAATGGATCAGAATAAGCCATGATATTCTTATTTGCCAAAGCCTACTTGTGACCAAACTTTCTTCTTATGGAAAAACAATGTTAAATCACTCATTTCATTTATTAGCTTCTACCGACAGCGAAAAAGATTACTTTAATAAATAAAACACACAAAACTGGCTATAGCTGTCCAACTTTATTTTCGTTTTATATTCAACAATCGATTTGTTACCGAGAAAGTTTCCAAGTTAAAAAACTAATAAAAGCACAAAAAGGTTTAAACTATCGAATGTATTGCTCGAAATGACCTCCAACAATTGCCATACAATAATAACTTGGAAACATCAAGAAGCAATTTCTCGGTAACAAATCGATCGATTGGAAAAAAACAAATACGGTTGTGTAAGTAATGAAAAACTCTTCCAAATTAGGGATCATTTGACCCCCCATTCTATTTAAACATTTGGGGGGAGTCGCTACCCCCCGCACAAGGCTAGAGTTGCAAGAATGATTTTTGCATAAAAATTGATCCCCTTTGACATACAAATCGACGTGTTTTTGGATTTTTGTCAAAACGTTCATTTTGCCGAGTTTTACGGGGGTACAAGTTTTTGTTGGGACACCGTGTACACATACACATAAGTAGAATATAGGTCAAACTGAGAATTTACTTTTTTTGAAGTAGATTAAAAATATTAAACAAACCGAACTTTTTGGCCATCTAGATCCATTTATTTGTTATCACTACAACATTCGATCCGATAAAGAATTTAATAATAACCTAACACTATTTTTGTGTATATGAAAACTAAAATAGTACTGTCACAATCTAAGGTCATTATCAACTCAATATTTTGTGACTACAGCTTGTGAAACCTATTAACACTGCTGTATATAATAAAATTTCAACAAAAACTTCATTATTTCACATAACAAAGAATAAAATTACACGAGTTGAACGTACACAATAATTTGATTATTGTTCATAAAAGAAAAAACGTAAAACAGTGAAAATATGAGAATGCTTTGACCACATCAAACGGAATCTCATAAATTAGTTATCGCTAAATAGACTTTATATAATATATTTTGCCAGATGTTTGGTGTCAGAGTCCAGTGAAGCGTCGACTAACGTATTATGTTCGCCAAATTGCTTTTTGAATATACCCGAAAATTACTTTGAAATGACTAATGATTAATACATTATAAAAACAAGCCGTGAGGTGGGTCGTTTATTAGGACTAAAGTGCGACCCTTGAGGTCCACACGACGAACTTCCCAGTTTGATAAATATTTAATAATAATAATTAAATTAGATATTACACAGAAAAGTAATCATTTTAATCATTAAAACATCAATAATTAAAAAAAAAAAAAAAAAAAAAAAAAAACGGCTGAACCGATTTTTATAAAATTTATGTCGGATCAAAATGACGTTAACACGCCTCGATTGACACCCTTACGAAGTCGATATAATTTTTTATTCGCGAGATATTGTGTAAAATCTACTTTTTTGGAGGTTATTTGGTTAAGAAAAAAGAACGGCTTAACCGATTTTAAAAAAATTCCTTTCAGATCATATTTACGTTAATACGCGTCGATTGGCACCCCAACGTAGTCGATATCATTTTTCGTTCTCGAGATTTCGTCTTAGAAAGAAATTGACACATACATACGTACGTACGTACGTACGTACGTACATACGTACATACGTACACACACACACACACACACACACACACACACATCTTTCTAAAAGTAGTGTAAAAATAGTGTAGTGACCTTGAAACATAAAATTTTTTTTTCCTTTTTGATTTCGATTTTCGGACCCATTACAATAACTTCCAATGGGAAGTTAAAAAACAAAACAATCACGTATCGTCACTTGGATTTGAACCCGGCTCTTCGTGGTGGCATGCGAACATGTTACCACGTGTAGCACGGCACAAACAATGGTATTATTAACTTCCCATTGGAAGTTATTGTAATGGGTCCGAAAATCGAAATCAAAATGTATAACAAATTTTTATGTTTCAAGGTCACTACACTATTTTTACACTATTTTTAGAAAGATGTCTGTGTGTGTGTGTACGTATGTACGTACGTACGTACGTATGTGTCTATTTCTTTCGAAGACGAAATCTCGAGAATGTAAAATTGATATCGACTACGATAGGGTGCCAATCGACGCGTATTAACGTAAATATGATCTGAAAGAAATTTTTTCAAAATCGGTTCAGCCGCTCTTTTTTCTTAACCAAATAGACTCCAAAAAAGTAGATTTTTCACAATATCTCGCGAATAAAAAATTATATCGAGTTCGTAAGGGTGTCAATCGAGGCGTGTTAACGTCATTTTGATCCGACATAAATTTTATAAAAATCGGTTCAGCCGTTTTTTTTTTTAATTATTGTTAAAAATAAATAATAATTATGTTTTAATGATTAAAATGATTACTTTTCTGTGTAATATCTAATTTAATTATTATTATTAAATATTTATCAAACTGGGAAGTTCGTCGTGTGGACCTCAAGGGTCGCACTTTAGTCCTAATAAACGACCCACCTCACGGCTTGTTTATTCAGTAGTGTAAACGTTACTTTCGCAGTAATAATAGTAGTTAAGTACTAAAAAATATCGTGCTACCGCTGCAATAGCACGCAATGTTATTTCAACTAAAACTAGTTCTTACAATTGAAATTATTCAGAATATTGTATTTCTAAAAAGCATTTTTAATTAAAAACTTGCATTTCAGTTTTAACTAGTTTTGCTTATTAACTCGAGTTCTTTAATAATTATAAAAAAATTATCTGCACGCTCGGGTTTTATTCAAAATTGTGCGTACATCAACTATTGTATCTGGGGGTCATATATGACAAAACGACTTATGTCATCCATAGGCCTTTATCGCTACAGCCATGTCTTTAATTAAATCGATTCCAGATGAAATGGAAAATGTCAACCAATGTTGACTTTCGGACAATTGCCATGCCGTGTGGATGGTTTTCCTGTGCCCACTATTTAACAGTCACCAACGTTGGCATTGGAAGACATTCGCTTTGAGGACGGTTATTTGAACACGCGTCAAAGTAGCCAACGTTGGTGTCGATTTGCAAATATGACTTTGTTTTCATCCAGACGACTGGACAGGTTTCACTTCGTAGTGTTTGTCAATGTGCGTATATTATTGTGATTTATGAGTTGCATGAAACCTGTATTAAGATACATTTTTAGAATGTTGGGTCTCCAAGTCACTATATGAATATTACGAAGTATTAGAAATACCTTGTATTATGTCCGTCTTGTGACTTCTTGTGAATTAACACTACGCGTTTCAGCAACGAGTTGCCATCTTCAGGTGTGGTTAATTATTTTTAAAAAAACACACATTGAGTATTCGTAACACTATCACATCATAATATTTTATAATGTTACCCAGCGATGTAGCTTAGTGGTACAGCACTAGACTCGCATTGGGAAGGTACTGGGTTTGAATCCCGGCGGGGCAGATGTGGCTAGGACTTTTTCCTACTGCCTTCGCCGAGAAACGGTAATTCCTGTACCGGCTATCTTGTTTGAGGTTTTCCATGGTTTCCCTCAATAATTCCAGATGAATATCGAGATGGTTCCTTATTAAAGGCCATGGCCGATTATCTGTCAAACTCCTATGCTCTCAAAGTTGCCTACCTTATCCTAATTTCCTATAATTCCTCCATTCGCACATTGCTATAAAAAAGGGAGAAGTTTAGAAAATGTAGAAAAAAACGGGAAAGTGGTGAAAATGGAAAATAGTAATGGTGCGAATGGCGTCTGTTATGACATAATGTCGAGAAACGGACGTTAAACGCATTATTATTATTATTATATTTTATAGTGTTACAAATACGCAATGTGTGTTTTTTAAAAAATTATTAACCACACCTGAAGATGGCAACTCGTTGCTGAAACGCGTAGTGTTAAATCACAAGAAGTCACAAGACGGACATAATACAAGGTATTTCTAATACTTCATAATACTGTATTAAGAGCTAGGCACAAGAAATTATTACCGCTGAAGCTCTTGCAATAATTGCGTCATTTTCGCTATTCATTTTGTTTATTGTATTCGCCAAACGTTTGCTAAGTTTGGTCAACACTGGCCAAACAGAATATTGTCGATACTGGACATATTATTCAAATGATCACACATGCCCAATCATACCCAACATTGATCGTCAATACAAGCGCCAACATTGGCATATGTTGGCCATGAGTCGGTTTTATATACATGGTTGCAAAGCATTAGAAAAAATAGCACCTGATGATCATATAGTTGTACAGTTAACGTTGTTTATACATTATCACAATATTTACGCCTTATATTTTTAAAAACATATCTGCCAAGATTCACCTGTTTTTTGTACAACATATAGATAAAAATTCTTATTGCGTTGCGCGTGGAACGTGGTCAAAACTTTTATGACACGAACGTATCTATCAACATATTTTTTTTGTAATAAAAACTTTTTAATACATTCATTCACTTGATATTTATTATGAAGTTAACGAGTATGTCTGTATCGCGGGTACAGACACATTATGTGAACGGCGTCAAACAATTGTAACCGTTGTTTATTATTATCTTATAAAATCAAATGAGGACAGTGTGGTCCAGTGGTTAGCGTCGCGGCCTTTGGATCAGACTGTCGTGGGTTCGAATCCTATCTTCGCTCATGGATGTTTTAAGTGTGTTGTTATTTCATGTAATCAAGACTCTAATGACTTAAGTTGTCGACGCGTCTATAATTTAAAATAAATAAAAAAAATAGAAAATCAAATGTCCAGGTAACTGGATCAAAAGAATCATATAGATAACTTAAGTTTGGAAGTTAATTGACAGTGTGCCATATTTCATTAAAATCGGTTTAGCCGTTTTTGAGTAATGCGAATAACAACAGAAATGATAGAGAGACAAAAAATCTAGAAAAGCGTTCTCTGGATATGCAAAACAGTCGAAAAAATCGCAAGAAAACGAAATAAGTTATTATAAAGAAGCGGTTACTTACTTCATTAGTATATTATTGATTTTGGAATATATCGATAAAAATTGCTTGATTACACAATCGCTATAAATAGTAGCGACTGTACAGGTTTTTGATAAAATTTTGGATAAATAGAATTTTTTTATTTATTGTAGATTATAAACGCTCGATAACTAAGGTCGTTAGTATCTAGTTACATCGATTTACATTAAATTAAATTAAATATCACGAAACGGTGGTGTGATTCGAACCCACGACAGTTCGATCCATAGGTCAGCACGGGGGTAAATAGAAGGGTGGTGACCGGAACCGGATAAATTTTGTTTTAGTGCGTTTTTATATTCAAACGATTCGAGTGATTACAAATAATAATCACCAATAGCCGTCGAGTGAAACGATTTAATAGCAGGGCTGTGACATCATCAAAACAAATACCACAATAACGAAACAAAATAGCACTGCTGTTTACTTACCATCAGTGTCAAATTTTCGTATTATCGTTTCAATAAGTGTCGTCCGTGGAGCCACATGTCCTCTTCGAACTGGCATCACTGTTTTGTTTTAATTAAAAACTACGATTTTTTTACAATTTAAAAGGAAGCTAATTTGAGTTTCTTAAAAACTTATTTTAATAAAATAGTTTTAAGTATTTTTTGAGAAGAAGGCATTTTTCTATGTAAATACGGAATTTTGCTAAATTATTTTAACTGTTTACAATATTGTAGCAGATTATTTATTAGTATTATTTTTTAATTAAAAATGATATTTTTAAAAGTTTTGGTAAATAATTTTTGTTGATCAAATTTTCTGATTTATTAATGATGATATAATGTTTTAATAAATACATTGACCTCTAAATTCGTTTAATATGTTTTTATATCGGGCAGTTAAAAATCGACTAATGTTTATATATATTATTATTTAGCTATTCGAAAATAAGGCAATTCTTGTGACGGATTTACTTAAGTGCAATTTAATTAATTTATTTTACATGTAAAAAGCATTTTTAAGTCTTAGTTCAGCAAGCTTATAAAAGCTAAATTGTTTCTACTATTATATTATATATTTTTATATTATAGCACTTTAGGTGCATGAAAAAAACTGTATTTTAAACACTTTTTATTTTATAGCAAAATTGTAGCACAACTACTGTAATATTTTAATCAATAATGTTATATATTTATTTTTGTATAAAAATTACGCCATCTGCATATTTCTATTATTATTGTTTTTTGCAAAATTTTAATAATTTTTGCAGTGTCATGTATACATAAAATGTTTTCATTTTCATTATTATTCGAGTTGATTTTCAAAAAACCAAATTAAAATTTCTCTTATCACATTTTTTACTTCACAATACATCTGCATAAATTATATTTAGCTTTCCCAAACGCTTAGCTATTTATTTTTAATTCATCGTTATTTTTGAAAATACTTCAAAGCGATATTTTAAACCATTTTTCACACCGACCGCACATTTCATTTTTACTATTTTTTATAAGAAGCAAAAGCACTTTTTTAAATCACAATATTTTTATTAAAAATTAAATTAACAAAACAACTACTAAATCTATATTCCATAAAAAATATCGATGTTTATAATTAGATACTTCAGTTCGAAACGTCTTCTCCACATTCCACATCAACTGATACTAAAGCTGAATAAAAGTGGGAAAACAAACACCTCGTAGTAACAGATTTTCCAAGCAATTTTCCATCTACATCTAAATACACATAATAAAAAAAATCCTATTGTGCACAAAATACTCAGTGTTTCATTTTACTAAAATAATGATACATATTTTATTGTCCCTGGTCGGCCAGAGTTTTTCTCTATAACCTATATTCAATACACACAAAACACTAAACATTTAGACTGTGTATGTATGTATATTAATTTCGATATATGTACATGAGGTAAGGCTAGGTTTACTAGCTTGTACATAAGAATAGATTTGAACCTAAACTGTATTCGGCTCTGTCGACGCTACGCCAGGATGAAGCGTCGTGTGGCGTCGAGTTTGCCCGATAAACATCGTCTGTTCCTTGTCTACACCGTTTTTAAAACACAGCGCCGGCTGGATTCGTTCGACCCTACAGGAAAAATTGTTACACGAATAAAATTGTAGTGGCGCTTTAGTCAGGGTGACGGCTATTGTTCTACCGATTTAGGTTCTCTGACGTAGGAACTATTGACATTGCAACAAGGGGTATGTACTACTCTAGCGGCGGAACAGCTCTGGCTGCATTAGCTGGAACACACATGGTACGGCGAACGCTGATTGGTGAGATCAGAGATTGCTCTAGAGGCAGAAAGCGGGCATGTCTCGAACCTGGCGTGCGACTCAGCTTTTCTGGCAGGTTCCACGGCGATGGGGAGGTAAGGGGGAGCGGCGTGTAACGCTTGTTTGGCGTGAATTGAAAAGTGTAAGCGTTAGCATATATTGGTAACTGTGTGAATAGAAATAATAACGATAACAAAATATTTTGAAGCTACACTAAGATGAAGCATCGAATTTGCCCGATAAACATCGTCTGTTACTAGTCTATACCGTTTTTTAACGAGGTTCGAGTTATAGAGTTTAAATAATTCGAGTAATAGAGTAATTTTTCACTTCGATGAATTTTGACACTAATGTTTTTTTGATACATTTGATAATTACGGTAGGTATTAATAGAAAACAGACAGACAGACACGAGAGTGATTCTATAAGGGTTCGGTTTTTTGAAGCTATGCTTCTATATGCGCGTTAGGCGATTTCTGGCAGGGGAAAAACTTATAGGTTCGCGTCACTGTGTAAGCCGTCACGCTCATGTTATTAAAAGTACCTATATCTAAGCTATGGCCAGCGGTGAAAGTAATATACTGGCGCACGCGCAGTGACCTATGTAAAATTAATATCTGGGAGTTTTATAGGACACAAAAAAATAAAATGGCGTCAGATTTTAAAATGGCGGCCATATGTACTTTTGTAAAAATTATCCGATCTTTTTGAAAATTGATATTTAAGAGTTTTATACGACACAAAAAAATAAAATTGCATCAGATTTCAAAATGGCGGTCAAACAATAACTTTTCAATTGTATTATCTATAGCTTTGATAAATTCGGTTTTATATACAATGCGTAAAAAGCATAGCTTCTGTCGGGTGTCCCATGACACCTCTTGACTTTTTTTTCATTCTGAGGTACGGAACCGTAAAAATCATACTGAATTCAATGAACCCACCCGCACCTCTGTATCTCTTTTAGGTTAGGAAATCTATTATTTTCAAAACATTTTTCAGCCATCTAAAATCCTTTGCTTACAATAGTTTGGGAAACACTGCTTTAAAGAAATATCTGGTAATGTATTATTGCTAATTAATTAATTCACTGCCAATATTTTTTTTTCTACCGGGTCATAATTTAAACAACGGCCCTGTCCTATACAATACGTCTTCAACACTGGGACACACACACATACATACATTATTATGTTCAGCGTTGCGACGCGGTCGTCGCGTTGGTGACGTCACATGAGATGCGTGCGCAATACTGGAAACGACGCCAAGAAGAAACGTTTTCGTTAGAATACGTCAAGCGTCGGTTAGTTGCGTCACGGATACAATAGAAGCGTCATTAATTTTTGATATTGTTCACTTCTTTTGAAAAAGGCAAAATAATTATTTTTTTAATACCACGCTTTTGTTGCTGGAAATAATTGGGTTTTTGTTCGAACTGTGTAATTTTCATTAAAATAAGAGGTCACGTGCGAGTAGAAACTGTGCTTTAATGACCACCAACAGCTTTAAGGTTATTTGGGCCTAGCACCAATTCATGCATATTTTCAATTCATTATTTTTTTTTAATAATAAATTGAAAAATACGCGAGTAGAAGTTGCGCCATTAGGGTTACGTATCGTTTTTACAATTTAATAAAAATTAAGTTTGCCACGTATAATTCCCAGATAATAGTTTACAACCATAATGCAGGATGGCGCTTCGGTCGACCGCAAGATTTGTTTGCGTCCATAGTTATATATTTTTAACATGTCTTCTAGATGGTTTCTACATACTTGTGAAGTAAAAACGTGATTTTTTGAAGAAACGTATCTTTTTATTGCATTTAGTAAGAAACTATTGAAATTTTTACAGGATTGTAGGGTCGTAGACCTTAGTATTTGATATTAATTTCAACTTGATGCCCCTAGTTGTTCCTGAGAAAAAGGGTCTTGACAACAGACAGATGGACAAAAAAGTGATCCTATATATAAGGGTTCAGATTTTTTCAATCTGAGGCACGGAATCCTAAAAATGAATCAGACTAGCCGAATAAAATTGCTTGCAATACATCGTTTGAAATAACCCTATTTTTGTCTGTAGCTGCAAGACAAAAACGTGTATGTAAAATAAGGGTTATTTTGGCCTAGTACCATGTGATATTATCAATTCAATATTTTTAACTTTCCATTGGAAGTTATTGTAATGGGTCCGAAAATCGAAATCAAAATTTTTAACAAATTTTTGTTTCAAAGTCACTACACTATTTTTAAACTATTTTTGAAAAGATGTCTTCCTCTCTCTCTCTCTCTGTGTGTGTGTGTGTACGTACGTACGTATATGTGTCCATTTCTTTCTAAGACGAAATCTCGAGAATGAAAAATGATATCGACTACGTTAGGGTGCCAATCGACGCGTATTAACGTAAATATGATCTGAAAGAAATTTTTTTCAAAATCGGTTCAGCCGTTCTTTTTTCTAAACCAAATAGACTCCAAAAAAGTAGATTTTACACAATATCTCGCGAATAAAAAATTATATCGACTTCGTAAGGGTTTCAATCGAGGCGTGTTAACGTCATTTTGATCCGACATAAATTTTATAAAAATCAGTTCAGCCGTTTTTTTTTCTTTCTTAATTATTGTTAAAAATAAATAATAATTATGTTTTAATGATTAAAATGATTACTTTTCTGTGTAACAAGTTATTTAATTATTATTATTAAATATTTATCAAACTGGGAAGTTCGTCGTGTGGACCTCAAAGGTCGCACATTAGTCTTAATAAACGACCCACTTCACGGCTTGTTTAATTATTTATTAATAATAATATATAGGTTATAAAAAAAACTAAAATAAAAATAAAAGTTAAAAAAACTTAAACCCGACTAGGTAAAAGACGTAAACAAGCATTTTGATTTGCCTGTTTTCTTCTTTTACGTATATAGTCGGGTTTTAGTTTTTTTAACTTTAATTTTTTTCAAATAGGAAATTTATATTTTCCATTTCATAGTTCGACTCAAGTTAAGTAGATGCTTTGTACAAAGCAATTATCTAAGTATCCAAAATATTTTAATTATAGCTCAAAGATGTTGCGCTTATGTGTGACCAATACGACGCATTTATGGACGAAGTATTTTATATTGCTTTTGACAAAGAGTACAGAAGTTCAATAAGAGACGACACTTGATGATTTTCGACAATAAAATTAACAATTTTTTGTTGTTTTAAATTTTGAAAAAACTGCAAACAACAAAAGTTTAGCTATTATATAGCTGAATAATTCCATTTTGAATTACAAGCCGTGAGGTGGGTCGTTTATTAGGACTAAAGTGCGACCCTTGAGGTCCACACGACGAACTTCCCAGTTTGATAAATATTTAATAATAATAATTAAATTAGATATTACACAGAAAAGTAATCATTTTAATCATTAAAACATCAATAATTAAAAAAAAAAAAAAAAAAACGGCTGAACCGATTTTTATAAAATTTATGTCGAATCAAAATGACGTTAACACGCCTCGATTGACACCCTTACGAAGTCGATATAATTTTTTATTCGCGAGATATTGTGTAAAATCTACTTTTTTGGAGGTTATTTGGTTAAGAAAAAAGAACGGCTGAACCGATTTTAAAAAAATTCCTTTCAGATCATATATACGTTAATACGCGTCGATTGGCACCCCAACGTAGTCGATATCATTTTTCGTTCTCGAGATTTCGTCTTAGAAAGAAATGGACACATACATACGTACGTACGTACGTACGTACATACGTACACACACACACACACACACACACACACACACACACACACACACACACACACACACACAGACATCTTTCTAAAAGTAGTGTAAAAATAGTGTAGTGACCTTGAAACATAAAAATTTTTTTTCCTTTTTGATTTTGATTTTCGGACCCATTACAATAACTTCCAATGGGAAGTTAATAAATTAATGATTTTCATATTTTTCCTTTACTTGTGCTATGAGACCTTCCTTCGTGCCGAATTCCAAATTCTGGGTCAACGGGAAATACCCTATAAGTTTTGGTCATGGTCGTAGTTTTGATGATTGAGTGACAAAATATGTGATTTTTTAACTTCCCATTGGAAGTTATTGTAATGAGTCCCAAAATCAAAATCAAAATGTATTACAAATTTTTATGTTTCAAGGTCACTACACTATTTTTAGAAAGATGTCTGTGTGTGTGTATGCGTGTCTGTGTACGTATGTACTTACGTACGTATGTGTCCATTTCTTTCTAAGACGAAATCTCGAGAATGAAAAATGATATCGACTACGTTAAGCCGCCAATCGACGCGTATTAACGTAAATATGATCTGAAAGAAATTTTTTCAAAATCGGTTCAGCCGTTCTTTTTTCTTAACCAAATAGACTCCAAAAAAAGTAGATTTTACACAATATCTCGCGAATAAGAAATTATATCGACTTCGTAAGGGTGTCAATCGAGGCGTGTTAACGTCATTTTGATCCGACATAAATGTTATAAAAATCGGTTCAGCCGTTTTTTTTTTTTTAATTATTGTTAAAAATAAATAATAATTATGTTTTAATGTTTAAAATGATTACTTTTCTGTGTAATATCTAATTTAATTATTATTATTAAATATTTATCAAACTGGGAAGTTCGTCGTGTGGACCTCAAGGGTCGCACTTTAGTCCTAATAAACGACCCACCTCACGGCTTGATTGATATTAATTTCAACTTGATACCTCTAGCCTTTCCTGAGAAAAAGGGTCTTGACTGACAGACAGACAACAAAGTGGTCCTATTAAGGCTTCAATTTTTTTCATTCTGAGATACGGAACCCTAAAAATAGCGTACGACTGATAACTTGTATGCTGATAAAAAATAGATTGAATTTTTTCAAGGTCAGCTGCATTATGGCTACTGCGGTGAGACAAGACGCGTCGACTGTACTCGGTATGTTAGATGATTTATTTATCGGAGCGTGTTAATATAAAGACGAGATCGTTGACTTGTGTATTCTATTAGGTCGCGGAGCTGGAAGCATCCGCTGCCATCGGCATTGTAGCGCCCGTATCTTGGAATAATGTGTCGTTTCCGTACGCTTTACGCGCGCGCGCGCGTGTGTTTTGAATGCGTGCTTAAGTTTGTGTGTGTTTATTTTTTATACGGTGTGTCCGCACTGAAATATTATTTATTTGTTCTTTTTTACAAGCTTTTATTTAGCTTGCAATGTATGTTAGTTATCTTTTGTGTTTGTTGTGTTTGTTTAGGTCAAATCTTGCAAGTCAATTTTGAACGACTTCCACGTATCAGATCGATTTGAAATTTTGTACACATATGTATTCCCGATGACAATACATGAATAAATTGTTTTTAGAAATAAATTCAACTCTTAAGGAGTTCAAACAGGGATGAAGGGCTTTTTTGACTAATCAACGCCCAGGCCAAATCGCTGAAGCTAGAAACTTGAAATTTGGACAGTTGGTTCCTTTTCTGACGTAAGCATCCACTAAGAAAATATTTTTAGAAATTCAACCCTTTCGGGTGTCAAAAGGGGGGTAAAATTTTGAAAGACTAAAATGAACAAAATAAATATTAGTGAAAAAAACTTTTTAGAGACAAGCTTTTATTTAAATCCACTAAAAAGGAAAAAATAATTTTTAATAATTATAAAAGCGTATGTCGTAACTAATAAACTATCATAGAGTTCACGACCCACGCTTTTATAATTATGAACCTAATTTATTAAAAATTATTTTTTCCTTTTTAGTGAATTTAAATAAAAGATTGTCTCTAAAAAGTTTTTTTACTAATATTTTTTTATTAAGGCCACCAACAGCAGGGTTATATTATATCATTTCATATTTTTACCTTCCCATTGGAAGTTGTTGTAATTAATTAATTGTAGATTATAGACGCGTCGACAACTCAGGTCATTAGCGTCTTCAACACAACAAATAATCCATATTTGTATTAGAATCCGCCAGCCGGCATACACAAACCGACTGGTACGAGCTCGGGTCCCTGGGAGCGCTAATTCCCAAAGAACGTTGGAATGCAATTAGCGATAGCAATGTCCCCCCTGGGGGGGGAAGTTGTTGTAATGGGTCTGATTTTGCGAATGACAAATTTCGACATATCTGCAAGTTTTGAGGTCCTTAGAATCTAAAACTACTGATTTTTTTTATTTTTGAAGTGAAACTTTTTTAATGAGACTAGTGAATCGAAATGACCTCGACACAAAAAAATAAACGACACAAAAATTCAAACATGACAGTATACACAGCATGTAATTGTACAACTCTGCAGTTACGCGCTCACGCAGAACGACCCAGATGGCTATACATGGAGAAACGCATTTACCTTAATATAAGATTTCATGTTCGCGTCAGCTTGGAGTAATATGAAATATTAAATTTTTTTTTCTTTATTTATTTTTAAAAATAACAAATTGAAAAAATGAAAAACCATCATAATTGGCTGATTAAATTGGTTAAGTAGGTTTTTTCTAGTTCATTTACATTAAAACTTTTTATAAATAAATAGAACGGCCTTAAAAAATCGACTAAACAGAGAAAATTAACTAAATTTTGAGGTCGGCGATACAAACTTTTAGTAATTAAATTAGCGCCTATGTAACTTAAAAATATAGACACCCAGTATATAATTTTGTGTAGAATATTACGTATTACGCGTGTGTGAGTAGTGGGATCGTGCCAAGGTTTTGGAAAAAATCATTGAGGAAATGACATTTTCTTATACATAACTGTGTTATATAGGGCTTATGAACATTTAGGCAACTTCAAAGTGTGAATATTATAAGATCCATATTTAATATCAGTAGCGGCGCAAAGGGGTATGCGTCTTTCCTTAATTATCACCCCTCCCCTTCAAAATTGAGATATCTATAACTTTTTTAATTTTATTTATTATAAAAAAATGTATTTATTATAATATGACTAAATATTAAATATTAAAAAAAAATTAAAACAATTAAGCGTGCTCCTAGATAGGCTCAAAAGGTGCATCACTCTTTTCGCTGTTTGCCCCTTCTCCGGGGTTGCGCCCCTGGCGCGGGCCCCGGTTGCCAGGCCTTCTACGACGCTGATTAAATATGTGCGGTTTTGAAACCAAAGATATGATAAGATAGATATTGTAAATTATAGACGCTCGCCAACACAGGTCGTAAGCGTCTTACCAAAGACATAATCATGCGTCCAGTTAGATATACAGGGTGTCCAACACTTGCGTTGTCGGCCGATATATTGATTTTGGGTGAAGATAGAAAAGAAGTTTAAATGCAAAAGTTGTATAAATTTTAATGGTGTATAACCTAAAAATATTTTCAATTATACAGCCTGTCCCATTTAAGCGTGGCAGATCAAAGTTATGTTTTTTTTAACCTAGCACCCTGTTTTTATTTGTTTTTTCAATTCTGCACCTAAATGTGAATAGAAATTGTGAGGGAAGCCATGCTCGAAAATTCAGTAATTTTTGAGTTATTAAAGTTTTTTAGAAATTTTTGGCACGTGCAGACCTTCACCTAAAATTCAACATAGCCAAAACAGAAACCTTTATCAAACTGCAATTTTGAGGATCATTAGATAATAGACGGACAAATCAATATCTGTCCTAAAAAAATGAATTTATTATATATAAACGCGTTGTAGACGGTTCTGGGTCGCCCACGTGGTCCGGTTAAATGAATACGACCACTCAACGAAAAAATAACTTAAAAAAAACCTTCAAAAAAGCCACCAAAAAGAGGAAAATAAAATTTTGAGGTAGGCGCCAAGTTATTTAGGTACTGAAACTTGTTGTATACATACATACATACATACATAAATTTCTTTATTTAAGATTCCATGCGGAATATAATAGCGTCAAAAATAAAAGTTACATTAAAAAATTAGATTAAAAAAATCATCGATGGTGTACAAGCAGTACTGAGTGAGTACATTTTTAATTTTTGTTTCAAATTTCTTGTCTGGCAGGTTTTTATACGACTCAGGAAGGTGATTAAATAATTTGATAGAGACATACGTAAAATTTGCCTGTACGGCAGCTAGTTTGTGTAAAGGAGTACTAATATTATTTTTGTTTCTGGTGTTGTAATTATGGTAATCTTTGTTTTTTGTAAACTCGTTAATATTTTTTTTTGCATAGATTAAACTATGATAAGTATAAACCGAAGGTAGGGACATTATCTTGAGATCACAGAAAATAGGTTGACAGTGTTCGCGATACGGAGCATTTACTATGGCACGTACAGCAGCCTTTTGTAGGATGAAGACACGAGCGGCAAGGGAATCAGCACCCCAAAATAAAATGCCGTATACCATTGATGAATGAAAAAGGCCGAAATATGCGATACGTGCTGCAGCAATGTTGGCTAGTTGGTGGGTTCGCTTAATTAGAAATACAATTTTAGCTAATTTAGTACATAAAGTTGTGATGTGATCATCCCACTTTAAAGCGGGATTTAGAATAATACCTAAAAATCGAATATTTTTATTCTTATCATAGTTTTTTAGCTTAAAATCTATAATTTCAGTTTTATTTAAGTTTAGAGTGAGTTTATTGGCCGTGAACCAATCTAAGGCCCTTGACTGAGCGTCACGCAGAGAATGGTCGTTACATAAGAAAGTAGTGTCGTCTGCAAATAGAAAAGTGTTTATGGGAGTCATACTGCTCGGTAAATCATTAATATAAATCAGAAAAAGAACAGGTCCAATAATCGAACCTTGGGCTACGCCATGCTGGATAAGTTGGTGTTCAGAAAATTTACCTTGGAGGGAGACCGATTGATATCTGTTACTGAGATAAGATTTGAATAAGTCAAGGGCACAGCCACGTATACCATAGTGGTTTAACTTAGCGAATAGTATTTCGTGTGACACACAGTCAAAGGCCTTGGACAAATCACAGAAATAACCTTTAATATTAGTACCTTCTTCCCAAGCCGTAGAGACTTTATTTATAAGTTCAGCGATAGCATCTCCAGTGTTTTTCCCTTTTCTGAAGCCAAATTGAAATTCAGAGAATAAGTTGTATTTATTGAGATAATTTAATAATCTACTCTTAATGACTTGTTCAAAGATTTTGGAGATGACTGGTAATATTGATATGGGACGATAATTATTCATATCGCCAGTGTTGCCTTTTTTGAAAATAGGAATAACTTTGGCTATTTTCAGGGTATCCGGAAAAAATCCAGTAGATAAACAGAAATTTATAACGAATGCTAAAGGTTCAACAATGATGTTTTTGATCAGTTTAATTATTTCGTTGGTCATTCCAAAGCAATCAGGGCTTTTATTAAGTTTTAAATCATTTATAATAGTTAGAATTTCATCAATAGTAGTTGGCGTAAAGAAAAAGGAATTTTCTGGAGAATTTGGTACTGTTAGATACTGCTCAGAACAAGAATTAGTATTTGGTAATTTCATAATTAACTCAGATGCAATAGATATAAAGAATCCATTAAAATCATTAGGTGAAATATCTAGATCAACATTTTTGTTTTTTTGACTTTTAGAAGTATTGTTTGTGTTATTTATTAATTCCCATACTGTTTTAGACATGTTACTAGATTGCGAAATTTTGTTGCTGTTATAGTTTTGTTTAGCTAATTTAATATCATTTCTGTAATTTCGTTTAAGGTCCATATATAGTCTATCAACATTTTTTGATTTTGTAGTTTTGCGATAATCACCAATAAAAGCAATAAAATCTTTTTGATTAATTAAGTCACTAGTGTACCACCCACATGTGTTTTTTTTATTAAAATTTGTATTTTTTCTGTTTGTTTCGGGGAAACACATATTAAAAAAGTAATTTAAAATATTAAAGAAGGCATGAAAACTTGCTTCTGCCGAGTCGCTAGTATACACAGTAGTCCAGTCTTCGTTTTTCAGGTGAAATAAAAATTCATTTTTGTTTATGCTATTGAAGTTACGTTTTTTGACAGTAGGGTACTTATTGATAGGTTTGGTACTATCATGTGTGAGTTTTAATAGCTGAGCTGAGTGATCCGATAAACAAGGTTCGAAAACACATGTTTCAAATATATTTAAATTAATATTGGTTAAGATGTTATCAACACATGTGGAACTTGATGCAGTAATTCTGGTTGGTTCATTTATGGTGACATTTAGGCCATAAGTATCAAGGAGATCGCAAAATACATTTTTCTCGTTTGAAGAGCTTAATAGATTAATATTAAAGTCGCCACAAATTATGACTTGGTTTTTGTTGTGTGTAATAAAGTCTAATAAATATTTAAATTTATCAATAAATACAGAGAAATCACCTGCTGGTGATCTATATACCACTGTTATATTAATTTTTAGCTCAGGAAGTTTAATGCACATTGCCTCAAAATGTTTCTCAATACTCATATTTGTTATATTGTCACATATTTTGTAATTTAAATTTTTCCGGATATACATTAAAACACCACCGTGAATCATTTGCGATCGGCAGTAAGAAACTATGCTGTAGTTAGGTAATGAGTACGAAGTCACTTCATTTTTTATGAGCCAGTGTTCGGTGATACACATTATATCAATAAGATTGTTATTGTTCAAAAACAATTCTAATTCATCAATTTTGTTTCGTAGGCATTGGATATTTATGTGACATATCTGAAAACCTTTTTTTTTTAATACAATATGGGACGTATTGTCATTATTCGTTATTGAATGAGGCTCATTTTTGTGGTAACAGACACGCAGATCACTTTTAATGTTATCTGTGGAATGAAGCCTATTGTTGGTTTTGTTTGTTGCCAGTGCTTCGTTTTTACTCATTATGTTGCTAGATGTTTTTCCTTTTTCCTCTGAAAAAAACGATTTACGTATACTCCTTGTGGCCACAGATTGGGATCCATAGCCCTCTGGGCATTATGTAGGTTAATCATAATTTTAAAAGAACTGTAATGATCCGGGTATTTTGATTCCAGATTGCTGCATACCACTTCAGGGAATACTTCTTTTAAGAAATTACTTATGTCTTCACTCGAAGTATCCGGATGCATTCTAGACACGTATATGAACGCTTTTTTAGGTGCCACTTTTAAATTGGCGTTATTATTTAACATTGTGCCTATTACTGCACTATCACTTTTTCGATTAATGTATCTTTTCCTCCTTGTTACGGTAGTCCATTCTTCGTCATTATTTTCCGGGTCACTGTATATAGTTTCCATTTTTCTATCACTCACATGATTTGATTCAACATTTGAAGTTATTTTTTCACCAGGCATTGCAGTCGCCCCGTTTTCTAATTCCTTATTTTTAGGTACATTTTTATTTCCGACGGTTTTTTGCACATTTTGCGTTATCTCACATACTGGTGGCAAGGTCTTAAGATTTTTCTTTAATAGTGTCTCACTGATGCACTGCGTATTAATTTTATCTTGCAAGAGATTATTTATGGTTTCTAAATTGTTAGCTCTTTTGTTTTGTTCCTCAATAAGTTTTTCACAAAGATTAATTTATTTTTTTAAATTTTCATTTTCTCTATTTACTTGTACATGATTATCTTTGACAGGTGACTGATTTGTCATTAAATTCTGTGCTTTTACCAAAATGCACATTAATAGTTTTAAGTAAGATGTCATTAACAGCGGTATTATCCGGAATACCTTTATTTATAATAATTTCGATTAGATCACTCTTTTTTAATTTATTTAATTCATTATTGAACGATGTTAAGTCTATAGCAAACGCCATTTAGAACTATTGTCTAAATTACCTGAACGGAATCACACTCCGTTCAGGTAAAAAGTTACAATTAAAGAAACAAGACAATTAATATAACTACCTCAATATCGATGTTGAGTAAAACAAACTTCAACGAACTCAGCTAGTTAACACATCATTATAATATTTATATCGTAAAATTATATTAAAATATTGATATAGTAGAACAGATTACTTTATACTAACATGACACAATACCTATCTACTTTTATTTTGTTAAATTGGCGCTGACCTCAAAATTTTATTATTTTCCTTTTTTTAGTGGCTTTTTTGAAGGAGGTTTTTTAAACGTTAATTTATTTTTACTTTTCAGTGGCTTTGCAATACGTAGTTTGCACGTTTTAACTGACTTCTGTCTAGATATTTGATTACTAAAGTAAAAAAAAAAGAAAACCACTGAACCGATTTTAGTAAAGGTTATGTGGAACCATCTTGAAGGTATGCCCTAATAAAACATAATCATCAAAATCAATTCACAAATGCAGAAGATATGAGGTGACATACATAATTAAATAAAAAAATACAGTCGAATTGATAACCTTCCTCATTTTTTGAAGTCGGTTAAGAAATAAATTCACCAAAAATTTAAATACGATTTTAAAATGAATCGGAATACCTCCAAAGTATTAAATTTTAAAGAAAATCAACGACACTAGAGACATCTGATTGAAGTTATACGAAGCTACTTGGACGTTTATGTTTCCATTTTATGACGTTTTACAGTTTAATTATATTGACGCTACTGCCGTCGCGGCAGCACTGTCCATAAAACTAACGCATATAAAGCTTTCCGGTGATCACAAAAGCTGTAAAGTTTGGTTTGTGCAAACAATATTACTGTGAATTGTTTGAAATATTAATTTATGTACCTACTTACAAAACAGTATTGTTTATTGATTTATTTTTGGTTTATTAACTTGGAAGTTGTTGTAATTGGTCCGATTTTTTGAATGAAAAATTTGAATATATCGGCACGTTTTGAGGTCTCTAGAGTCCGAATTTACTATTTTTAGAGAGGTGCCTCTCTCTCTCCCCCCTCTCTTTGTGTGTTTGAGTGTGTACCATGTACGTAAGAAATCTGTACTGCTGATAGATCAAAAATCGTGAAGCCAACATACGTGCGGGTATATATTTCTGTCTTTGTTTATGGGAACCCAGCTGGCAGATTCCTGATTGGCTACTTCCATAGACAAAGACAGAATTTTTAAAAGAAAGAAGGTATACTATTGACCACTGGGGCACTGAGGTTTTACGTCAATGGCATCCATGACATATTACTTTGTCTTTATATATTACGTTTCAAGTGATGTTTATACTTCAGTTCATGGAATACTTCAGTTGATAGTGGTATTATTATGCCCAAAAAGATCCGAAACCTGTGTTTACTTCTTATATCACTATGAATTTCAAGGAATATGAGTAAAAACTGTTTTTAACGAAATTAAACTAGGTTACGTTATAATGACAACAGCTGTCAAGCGTTTTGTTTACATTTTGTTCGAAATGAAAGATTTCTTTATTTCAACATTTTATTCAGATGGAACGTCCGTACATCGACCAATGACATCATCGGAATAAATGCGGAATAACTTCGTCAAAAGAGACACAGATATATTTTTGCTCTCTTTGTGGACTTCACTCACCGCACATTGAGTAAATGGACAATCCGCGGTATATAATTAAAGTATATGGTGTGTACGTACGTTCGTTCGTACGATGGTGCACTTTTTTACGCTCGCATATCTCAAGAACAAATAATGATATCGACTCCGGACCAATTTTAAATTTATTAGTGTATTTGCCATAATATGGCACATACACTATTGGCGTCGGTCGGATGGCGGGACCTAGGGGTCGGACCAAAATTTCTCGACGTTTCATACCCTCCTGAACACTTTGGCACCATTTTTACAAATGTTTATATATATATGTATGTATTTATATATATATTTATATATTTATATATATATATTTATATATATATATTTATATATATATATATGTGTGTACACGATAACTCTCGACAGACTTAATCGATTGAAACGAAATTTGGTACACACATTGGAACCCATCACCGCAAGAAGCCTATTTAAAATGGGCCCGATCGGACCATTTTCAGGGTTGTATTTAGGGGTTCCAAAAAGTTTTTGGGCCCAAAAATACCGAAAAATTTGTCAGAATCGTTTCAAAATTGAAATTTAACTCTTTAGTAAAGATTAAAATGTGCTGCTAAAATTTTAATAAAATCGGCCCGACAGGACCGGACTTTCAAATTTTATGAAAACACTAGTTTGTTGATACGGATTTACTTATGGAAGGGTGTATTTAATTGGGTGTACTGATAAAATCCATGTCTAATATTGAAATTTAGAAAAATTTAATTATTTTAAGGGATGTATTAAGGGGTTAAATTTTTTATTTTGTCAAAAAACAAACTTAAGTTTACATAATAATGCCACAATGCCTGTATTAGCAAATACACTATATTGTCGGCAGGGTTTGGCACTGCGACCCGAGTTTTTTAATAATTAAGGTCGATTCTAAAATAGTGTTATGCACTTAATAGGCTATTACTGTTTCTTTCAAAATATTAAATTTATTTATTTATTGTAAATTATAGATGCGTCCAAAATATTAAAATCATACACAGGGTGTCCACAGGTCCATGATATACTATGGGAGAATTAACACAGTAAATCATGACCTGCAGGATACGTGCTTCATTTCCAAGTTACCTATATTTAAACAGCATTTGAAAGATTTTGAAGTTTTTTTAAAAATGGCTAAAGTATGTAAAAACTGTGAAGTTTTTAAAAAATAAATTCAATTCGACTCGTTGGGTATTAAGTAAGTCTTATACTTATAGCAAAAATCACGGATGTCGCCGAACCGCGCTGGTAAGTAATATTAAATACTAATACATATTATTTAAAAGAAGTTTGTATATTAGCTTCAAACTCGAAAACCACTAAACCGATTCTTACACTCCAAGTCTTCATGGATTCCGGGCTTGTAGGCCGTGGTCCGGTGGTATTTCTACCTGAGGTTTCGTCTACAGCTGCGGTAGATATTCTCAAAGACGATGTGGCCACATCGCCTTTGAGAAGACTTGGAACAATGCCGGCCGTGAAAGCTTGCACACCTCGATTCTTACACTGTTTGAAAGACTAATTCTTGACGAGTAAAATATTATTACGGTGCGAAAATAGGGGGTGATTATTGAGCGAAAATAGTGATTTTCAATCGGATGAAGTTGGACCAGGCAGTTAGTTTAATATAATAAGCAAACTATTGTATATTATATATATTTTTTCATTTTATTTTAATAAATTATTTTACAAAAATCTCATTTATAATAATTTATACAACAATATTAAAACCAACATGAAAAACGTAACAATAATAATATCATTTTTTCTAAATAATTATTAATAATATCTGCAACAAAATTAAAATTATTTTTTTTCTGTTACAGTATTATTCATTCATCAATTTTCTCACCATATAGTAACTAATGTATACTTAAAACAGTATAAAAAAGTTAATGAAACAGTAACTGTCTCTATTCAATATATTTACTAAATGCAAAGCACCATTGATTATTATCATTTTCTTTATAATTTATGACAGATTATAGTTAATAGGTAGGCTCAACGACGTAGCGCTAGTTTTTTTAGCTCTAATAAATACATGTTTTGTTCAATGACTTACTATTTGAGAGCTAACTGCTAACATATTTGTCAAATTTCTTTGAGGTTATAATCAAACATGGCGCGCTTAGCTAGCCGCTACAAAAAGCTTAAGCAGTTATGACATCATATCCGTTCAGTAGCGCTAGAGGTGTTGAATTTACCCATTGACAAATACAAATATATTGGATAAAAATTGTACTCTTCAATTTTTCAGTCGAAATCTGTCATATTTTTTGACATTTTTTAAAATGTAGGTCACGATATTATTGCCTATTCTAAAATCTTTTAAAACTAATAAATTAATGCAGTCTTTTAGTGATAAATATTTTGATTATGATCAGTCTACCATTTTTAATAGATAGATTGTAGATTATAGACGCTCAACATCTGAGGTCATTAGCGTCTATTAGCTGGACTCAATATTGTATGATATTCTTATAACTTCTCTTTTAAATTTAAACAACAAGACAAGACATTTCAAAATCAAGTATATTATTAAAATCGATAAGTTTCATAATAGCAGTGGCGCCTGAAACGTGGGGGCACCGGTGCTCGGACACCTATTGAAGGAAATTTGACTATAGTCGGGCCGCTTAACAGATTGAGCAAGATCACTGCGTGATCACCGAGTACCTGATTGGTTGCTTCGGGAACGAAACTATATGCGAAGGCCACGTCTACGGCGCAAGTTATTAATGTGCTTTTCACGTGATCACTCCATCTGTTAAGCGGCCCGACTATAGTATTATTAGTTTTTTCTTTAATATCTACTCAACTGAATTTTTGTATTTTATAATAATATATTCGCTTAATTTTCAATTGCTTAAAATTATTTAATATAAAACCATGTAATGATTATAATTAGAAAACAATACCTAATCATAAATTTATTCTGCCCCCATTGGCATTTCAGGAATCCGGCGCCTATGCATAACACTACACGTTTAATTTATTAATAAGTCATAAAGAATTGTGATGTCTTTTGTATTAAGTATAAAAGTAGCCATTCTCGACATATCCGACAAGGTCATTCGTACAAATTACAATCTCTCTCGTTGATATTCAATTCAATCGGTGATTTTTACACCTGTCGCTGTCGCATGACCATTGTATGTCGTTATTTTCCCTTGGGGTCGCAAATTTAAAAAAGTTATACCTTAAAGGATTTGATAATAAATATAGATAATGTAATTTAGACTGCAGTACTAATGAATGAACTATTTTACAATGATATGTGTTATGAATAAAAAATAATTTAAACAATTTTGCAAATCAATTTTCTGAAACATCAGATATTGTCTATCACTGAAATAAAATTATATTTGATTTGACGAGATTTTCAGTTTGAATTAAAATTTCGCATAAACAATATTCGAGTTGATATTAATAGCAAAGATTATTTCATCATTTGCTAACAATAAACTGTTTTTTTATTGTAATCTGAAAAAATATTTTTTAAATGGCCATTGTTAAACGTTAAGCCTGTTGTTCACTATAGGAGCAAATGGTAGTTCATACATCTAGTACAATTAACTCGAGGCGTGAAGTTTGGCACTCGAGTCGTAGGCGAGCGTCTTATGCTTAATTTTACGAGATGTAAGTATACGTTATTTTTTGTAATACATATTTGAAATGTACAACATTAAACTTTATAGCTTTATAGAATTAATATCAAACACCGTAGATTCACTGACAGCACTACGCATATACTAAAAATATTGGCCTTGATGCGTTATTTACTTCGTTACCATAGTAACGCACACTAGCCGCAGGTATGGCATAAAATATTGCATTATTGCACGCGTGCGTACCTTATAGCTTATAACCTTAGAAAACAATTGAAAGATAGTTTACTGGCTTTATAAACATTATCACAGTTTACTCGAATTGGATATAACAGGCTTTACGTTTTTAATGTAGTCGCTCTCTGGTAACCGACACCGCGAAAGCAACTTATTTTAAAACCAAGTTATTTTATTCAACGTGCTGCTACCGGCTCTGACATCACGTTTCAGATAATCATTTCTGATATAATATAGCAGGTATTATGACGAGTGACGTTATATCTAGCTAGGCTACGAGAAAGCGACTGTTGATTTATTTACAAACATTGCACATTTTTATCAGTAAAAACTTGAACCACTAAACGCCATTTTGTTTTTTGTACCTAAGAATATTTGTACTTCTACGTCAACTTCATAAGTCATTGTTTTTTTCCAAATCTTCATAGTTTCCGGGCTTGTAGTCTACCTAACGTTTTGTCTACTTCTGAGGGCAGACATTTTCAAAGGCGATGTGGCAGCGGTCGAAGTATCTTCGTTGGCGGCTCACAGGTAAGTGTCAACGACTGGTGTTTCCCTTATTTTATGCTAAGTGCCAGTGCAGTGTTCTCTGTTCGGTCGTAGTCCTGCCAGTGTGCTCTCTGTTCGGTCGTAGTCCTGCCAGTGTGTTCTCTGTTCGGTCGTAGTCCTGCCAGTGTGTTCTCTGTTCGGTCGTAGTCCTGCCAGTGTGTTCTCTGTTCGGTCGTAGTAGGACTATGAACGAACTGAGGTCACACTGGTCTTTGAAAATGTCGACCGCTGCCACATCGTCTTTGAAAATGTCTACCACAGTAATGTAGATGAAACGTCAGGTAGAATTTCCATCGGACCACGGCCTACAAGCCAAGAAACTATGAAGATTTGGAACAACGCCGGCCGTAAAAGCTTACACACTTGAATAGTCATTGTTTTTATTTGAAAAAGTTGATATTACTTATAGTTTTTCCAGCAAAATCTAATTTTCTAATTTGTCTAATTTGCAAATCACTTTTGACACGAGCACTGGTTTTATTCGACGTGTCTTTTTCGGTTTTAAGTTGCATCACCTGATATAAAACTGACATCACTGTTACCAACGCTGATAATAAAAATATCAAGCCATTTGGAATTGATGTTGAATTCAGCGCTATTACTATACAGACGAGTTGTAGATAAAGAGCTGTTATACATAAATAAACGCTTATTGCAAATAAATAGTCTTTAGATTTTAAAACGTAAGATTTGGAAAATTCACTGATTCTGTTTAATGATTCTTTACCATTCTCGATTACTAACCTCACATATTGTGATACGATATCAGAACGAGACAGAGAATTAATATTGTTTTTCTCTTTGTTTTGCTTTCGTTGAAATATTACCGTACAGTATATCGTGAAAGTCAGAAGAATCGAATTTAAATAGTTGATAAGTTTTTCGATATAAAATTGAAGAATTGATGTCTTCAGCCAGTTTATTAAATTCGGAAGAAACAGTAAATTTTGTGAGCAAAATGTTGTATTTAGTAGTTTATCGAATGAGTTTTTTCGTTGCAATTTTTCAGTTCTGTCCGCCATTGTTTTTGAAGGAATTTCTGGTCCGGTTTCAGAATAGATCGGTTGTTTTTGTTGAACTTCCGTGCACAGAGTAGACATTTTGTAGAAATCTGTAACAAGAAAAACTTGTTTATTTTTTACCATCAGATCTAGTTATTCTAGTTTGTTTAATTTAAAATATTTAAAAATTATAAGATCTTCGATTAAGCAATACTAAAATAAATACTCAATTATTCTTGAAAATTACGGAGCCAACAAGTGCTGTTGTTAACCAGAGTATAGACTGCAAATATTTCGTTTAACTCGCTACCAAAAGCGTTAAAAAGATCTTAAAATATTTTGCAATGTTATCTCTAAATTCTGCAATAATTCTTTACAATTTTTATTTGTTCATAAAATAATTATTTTAAATGCAATTCTAGGTATCCATGAAGATATAAAAAACTATTAAAAATTCTTTTTATATTTGTTTATTGTTTATTTTTATTACACTCCAGCATTGTTCATGAATTTAAATTACTAAATTATTTTTTGTGAAGCAAGTAAAATGTTGAACTTGTACCCATTCTTCATGTTGAGGGTCATTTTAGATTAAAATAAGGTTTATATTAAAACATTTAAAATTATGAAAGACATATTTCTATACATGGCTTTTGATTCAAATGATATACTCATTCCTCCACTAAATGTAACAATAATTTAGTGAAGTAATAGGGTCGTCCCGTGTAACAAAATCTGATAATTTTGAACACTGTATGTTATTCCTCATACATAAACAAATAATGAAAACCAACTTTTTTGTTCTTATATCCTTCCTCTTAATTGCAAACAAGAATTTGAAAAAGTGTTTTCATTTCAAACGGATGAGCTTAGCCGCCATATTATGATGACGTCAAAGTCAGACCAATGAAACTAGACATACGTCCACGCATAGATAAAGAGAGGTATATGTCTATGGAAAGAGAGGAATACTTCCTCGTCAGTCGTAACTCGTGAAGAACCTAACCTAAGTTCTAACTGCCGGGTTGTGTACTATATTCTCTCTTTATCTATGGATCAGTTGGCGTGCTTCAACTACAGCAGTCAAACAGAGAAGGCTGGCTGTGAATGACGTATTCCGTGGCGATATAACCGCAATAAACTTACATCCATTTCCAACCTTTAATATTAATTTATAATAGATATAGATTTTCATTAATTATTACCCAATATATAACGTGTAATTAACAAAATTATAATTGTTATATTATTTTTTTTTCTAATTTCGTTATTATACTTTACAGGTGCGAATAGTAATTAGAAAATACTATTTTACAAGGGAGTTATACACTTAAATATTTGTTGCATTTTCGAATTTCTCTTGTATGTTATTGGCAATATACGAAATTAGAGAACTAAAATGATAATTGAAAAATGTTTTTTCGTTGGAGAGCAGCCAATTATATAATTGTTTCGAAACATATTGGAAAAAATCATTTTACCAACCAGTGGTCACAGTCAGGATTCTAACCTGAACCTTTCCACTTTCGCGGCGGAATGAGCTTACAATACTCAACCGTGACAAGATTGCTAAATTAACATTCTCCTTATAAGCTCATTCCGCCGCGAAAGTGGAAAGGTTCAGGTTAGAATCCTGACTGTGACCACTGGTTGGTAAAATGATTTTTTCCAATATGTTTCGAAACAATTATATAATTGGTTGCTCTCCAACGAAAAAACATTTTTCAATTGCATTTCAGCCGTATAAAACTATTATTTATCTTAAAATGATAATATTATAATTTATTTATTCTTATGTATTCATCTATTCTGATTTTACTCAATTTTACCATGCAATATTGTAGATTTCAATTATTTGCGTTATTATTATTGTAGATGTTTGAAAAGTCGGTAAATGTCATGGTTAAAACCTTGCAAGAAACTATAATATCAGTAAATAAGCGAGATGTTAGGTTACGTTGAACAAAAATAATTTAAATCAACAACTTTAATTTGAGATTATTATTATTAATCTTTGTTTTGTATCTTATGCGAATCTTGTTTACTTTATGTCATAAAAAAAATAGGTTGTTAACCTTGTTTTCGTATTATATTTTATACATTTTTACATAATATTATATGAGATTATAACGTTATACATATACATATATGTTTACGTTACGGTAATACCTGTTAAGAGAAGCCAATAAAAGTAATTATTTGACACAGTTGTTTTCTGTCGTGTATACGTGGGCGAAGCTACGGATAACGGCTATAGACCGAGAGCTAGTGACAATTTTCAGGTGTTATTTATTCAAGGCCTTATTTTTGTGAAGATGTTGAGGGAGGCATATTAAATTGCCCTGAGTAAGAGAATTTGCTAGATAGCCGTATGGGAGGGATGCAGACCGCCCCCAACATGTAACAAAAAAAAAATGGTCACAATTATTATTGCTTCAAGGCTGAAATTGTTTGTATAGCTTGTCGGTGACCCAATAATGCCATTATAATATTTGCAGATCGATTGGTCAGTCTTAAAGGGGTGGCAGATCACCCTAAACGTGTCATGTACCCGACGAAATTTTTATTATTAGTTCAAGTTTCAAATTTTAATAATTTGTTACGGCGACTGTTCTAAGCATATATTTCAATTTGCAGAACAAAATGTCGATATTATCCCCCTTGCAGAACGAGATAAACACCTAGGCGAGCATGAATGAATGAATTGTAGATTATAGACGCTCGACAACAGAGGTCATTAGCGTCCCTAGGCGAGCAAGTTTTCCTCTAAGAGAGGGGGTTAATACCGACATTTTGTTCTGCAATTTGAAATATATGCTTAAAACAGTCGCTGTAACAACATATTAAAATTTGAACCTTGAACTAATAATATAAATTTCGTCGGGTACATGACACGTTAAGGGTGATCTGCCACCCCTTTAAGACTGACCATTCGATCTGCAAATATTATAATGACATTATTGGGTCACCGACAAGCTATACAAACAATTTCAGCCTTGAAGCAATAATAATTGTGACCATTTTTTTTGTTACATGTTGGGGGCGGTCTGCATCCCTCCCATATCGCTATCTAGCAAAATCCCTTACGCAGGGCAATTTAATATGCCTCCCTCAACATCTTCACAAAAATAAGGCCTTGAATAAATAACACCAAAAAATTGTCATTAGCTCTCGATCTATAACTCAATATTTATTTTAACGAAATATGTATTTACTTTACCTAGATAATCGAATGCAACTTAAGAAAAACATTTGCTAAATGCATCACGTGTTGTAAATAAAATAATACCTGAAAATACCCCCGGGTTGGTTTGCACTGGCGTTAAGAAATTATAAAGGAAATTTAAATAAATGTGAAATAAACCATACATCTATTCAACTGAGATTACCAAACAATGGTGTTATTGGAACCCATCCAGTTGGAACTGAAGGCAACATTGAATGAATGAATTGTAAATTATAGACGCTCGACAACTGAGTTGGGTGCTAGAGATAGTGGAATTTCGTTGCAATGAGCCATTTTCTTCGGGAGTAGTTCCTTCAATTATCCACGAGAGGCAGCACTTGTGATAGGTACAAACATTACTTATTCCCCTATAGTGTCGTGTCATTTTAGTGGTATAACTTGATTATTTAATTAATTTAATAATATTAATAATTTAATAATTAAGTTATACCACTAAAATGACACGACACTATAGGGGAATAAGTAATGTTTGTACCTACCATAAGTGCTGCCCCTCGTGGATTATTGAAGGAACTCCTCTCAGGAAAATGGCCCATTATAAAATATTTTTTTCTTGAATTACGAATTTGTATGACGTAGGTATTACCTATCGCAGAAGCCTGAGAAGTCCGGGCTTGTGGCGTAAAATTTCTACCTTTATCAAAAATTCAAGTGAATTCTAGAAAAAAAAAATTTCATCTAGGTATGTCAAAAGTTTTAATGATTTCTGGAAAAAAATTTCCACCTTTGTCAAAAGTTTAAGTGATTTCTTTTAAAAGCAAAATAAAAGAAGGGGCGTAAAAATTTAAGGGGCTTCTGTAAACGGCAAACTTTGTTATGACGTCACTGTGTACAAAAGGCTGAATAGACTTTATTTTTATGGCTTCTATAAATTGTAAGGAAATAACTGAAAAAATCATAAATTATAAAATAAGCATATTATACCGTGTAAAATTTATTATTCTTAAATGTTTTATGATTTTTTTATTAGAATAAAACAATAAAGTTAGACGTCTTTGTAAACCGAATAATGACTCAAAAAATTTATAAAAGATTTTTGGATCGTATTAAAAAAAATTTTATGGGCGTATTTTTTCAATTTGCGGTTCAATTTTTTATTTGTTATAAGTATTATTACATAAACCACGAAATTCAAAACAATGGTATTTTCAATACCTTACTATAAATTTAAAAAAATGAACTGAACAATACAGGCTGATTCATGCTACTTAATAATTTTGGATTTCATTAAAAAAATCATTCTGTGAAGGTCACTAACAGCCAGGGTTATTTATGCCTTATACCAATCCATATTAATTATAATATTACCTACGTTATTTTTTTAATAATAAAGTGAAAATCCATTTGATATTTTTATCAGAGAAGCCATGGAAAAGATATAAACAACGACATTTCTACTGCAGGCTCGGCTATTCTTCCGATACAAAACTAATTAATATTTTCCACATATTAATATTGATTGAACAAATGTTTTTAACAGATGCTATATTTTTAATTTCTATGAATCGTTAATGACTAATAAGTGCCATATTTAGTGTCGCCATTTTATTTTTACATCTGTTACACAGACAGCAATTATCTGTTTATAAAACTACAATATTGTTACAAATGTTTCATTTCGATTTGGGGTGAAAGAACACCTTATCCAACAATCAACATCGACTTAAATTTGTTTTTGCTGCTCGAGTGAAATTGCAGCGTCGTGGCTTTTTAGGTGTGTCGCACAGGTCCACTGGTTTGCGTCGGGTCGCATGGCTCGCCGGAATTCAGGGTACGAAGCCAGTGGAAACGGAATATACTGTCTATGAAATGAATAACCAGCGTATTTTCTATAATAATATTTATTTAGAAACAAAGATAAAAATAAAAGTTGCTGAATTTTTGACGCACATTGCTTTCTGCATGCACCAATTTATAATGCCTTTATCGAAGTTTAAAGTGTGATAACAATATTTTAGCTTGACTGACTACTTAATCGAGATTCTAGAACAAGCTTTCGCATTGTCATAAAATCCGGTTAATTTGAAATTTTCCCCTTTCGACAACATTTAAAATTTCTCAATTCCTTTTCGAACTGATCGGATTTTAATAGATAATATTGATTAATAGGGTAATTAAATTATTGTTTTTTAATTATTAGAATCATTAAACTTTTTTATATGTGATTTTTTGTAAATATGTCGATATTAATTAATATTAAGTGACAGTAATGATGTTATTTACTCTACGTTTTTCCAAAGCATTCCTAATGGTTGTGTTTATATCAAATCCGTATCATCGGTGTCGAGTGTAGGTGACATTGGGGTATAACATGTATAGGTCAGTACGTGACTAAATAAAAAAAAAAGTAACATATAAAGTGAGATAGACGGACAGATGTGTACTTTAAAAAGAAATAGAGAAACGAGGGTCGAATGCTTGTTAGGGATGCATATCATTATTAATTTTTAATTTGAATGAAAACAGACTATTATCATACTTTGTTCAATGTTTATTGGTACATTTGTGTAAACAAAACACCTATCCAGTTAGAGCAAGTGAGAGAGAGAAAAAAAATAGGTAAAAAACGAGGTAAAAAATTTTTAAGTTAAACGGTTTTATAAGTGTACTAAAAAGAAAAAAATAATATTTAATTTAGGTTCATAAGTATAAAAGCGTGGGTCGTAAACTCTATAATAATTTATTACAGTCACGACCCACGCTTTTATGCTTATGAACCTAAATTAAATATTATTTTTTCTTTTTAGTACATTTATAAAATCGTTTAACTTAAAAGTTTTTTTACCTATTTTTATTTTTAATTCTTTAGTGTGCTTTATTTGCTTAGTCTGATTTTATTACATTTATCCGATCCACTGAAACGTTACCGGAGCAAGACCTTTTGCCTGTGAACAAGACCAATACCAAGACCGAATATGCAAGACCAAGACCAAATACACAAGACTAAACTATAGTATAGTAGAACATAATAATTAAAAAATGATGTAATTTTGATGTTTTTTAACATTTTAATAAAATAAAGTATTTTGTTAGTTAATAACAGATTGTGAATTATTTTTAATTTATAACTATGATGATCCTCAGAAGTAAAAAACTAAAAAAAGACAGATAAATGAGCAAGACCAAGACTGAATCAGCAAGACCAAGACCAAGATTGTCCAAGTCTTGGCCTTAGTCTTGCTTTGCTCATCACTATGACGCATTGCTGCACGAAAAGGATGCATCGTGTGAAGTTACCTTTAGAATTGCATTTTATAAAATTTTGTGCAATAGGTATATCTTTCTCAGAACTTTAATTATCTTCTACCCAAAAACATTTAGTCTATGAACATAATTATAAAAACAACATCCGTAAATACTTTTAATGAACAATTATTTATAAAATTTTAATTAAACATTAATTAGGTTTTTTTTAATCATTTTTGCGGTTTTGGATATACCATAGGAACTATAAATTTTTTGTATGTGGAATTAATTATCCTGTTCAAGACCTAAAACTTATTTTTTTACAAATAATTGAAGTTTGAAAAACAGTATTTTAAATTCAATGTTTTAGTAACTAAAAAGAATTTTAAAATGCGATTTTTGGAATTTTTTTTTAGCGAATTTCGTATATCATTTTGTACAGACGTGATAAAAATGAAACATAATTTCATAGAAATGAAATTACTCATATTTCTGTTAATAATGTAAGGCCACGTGACTGGCATATTTCATAGGGAAGAACATCCCATTTTTTTTAAATATAAATAATTTAATTGTAAAATTAATTGCTGTATATAATTTTGTAATATTTTAGTAATTGCTTTTTTAAAGTAAAACTAATAATACACTTTAACCCTCGAATTATTTAAAAGAGACTCAATGTACCTAGTGTTGAAATTGAGGGATCGATTCTAAAAATTGTTAAAAAAGTAATATGATTTTTTAATAAAGCAAATTTATTTCCACATATTATTGTGTCATAATTTCATACAAATAATTCCTAGTTTCACACTAGCTTTACACAACATGCAACATTCGGGCATGTTAAACCTAAACCGAATTAAGTTACATTTTAAGTTTTTTCGAATGTCTTCGACAGTGCTAATTCGAAACCGTGAAATCTGTGCACCGAGTACCTAAATCGAGGGTGTGTATATGTTATGATAATGCAATAAAAAATATATTATATTTAATTTATTTATTGTAAATTATAGACGCGTCAACAACTTAGGTCATTAGCGTCTAAAATATATTATAGATAAATGTAGGTACTTACATTATTTGAAGTCCTCAAACGGACTTCAGGTACTTTTCTTGAAATAAATTAATTATCTAATATCACAATTTGAATAAGTTTATATAGGAAACCACGTATTTTTATAAGAAATCAATCAAAATTGATTTACTATATTTCACACAACAACAACAACACAATAAAAGAAAACAATTCAAATTTCCCATAATATGTGAAAATTTTGTTTAGTTTAGATTTTCCGTGTAGGCTTGGTAAGTATTAACTGTATACTGGATAAAACTGTGGTGTGGGTATCAAATAAATAGACATATGCTGGAACACAACGCATGGGGAATTTAATCTTGTTCGTGATGTTCTAAAGGTTGTCCAACGTACATCTTAATCTTAATTATCATACTAATATTATAAAGAGAAAAGATTTGATTTTTGTATGTTTGTAATGGATAAACTCAAAAACTACTTAACTGATTTTAAAATTTCTTTCATCTATAGAAAGCTACATTATCAGCGAGTAACAGGGGCTGTATTTTATTTTCAAAAAAATTAGAGATCCCTACGAAAATTACAATAATGTAACTCAAGGTATCAAAAAATTGCCTAAAAAAGTCATTATTTGGCGTGCGTTGCGAAAACTATTGATTAATTATAAATTCGAGCGAACGAGCGAAGCGAGTGAGAAATGTTTTAATTAATTATAAATTCGAGCGAACGAGCGAAGCGAGTGAGTAATGTATTTATAAATTATAAATTCATAGCACCCGGGCGAAGCCGGACCGGGCCGCTATTAGGTATATAAATGCGAAATAGAGTGCATACATTTTGAGAAAACCATAGATATAGAAATCCGGGGGTGCAGTATAAGCGAGTGGGTTGGTTGCTGTTAAGGGGGACGGGCGGTAAGGAAGCAAGTGTGCCCACATTCGATTGGTTGCTTCAGTTGCGCAAGCGCTGTACGAGCAATTGAGCATGTGCAAAGACGCGGACGACTGCATCTGGCGCAACTGAGTATGCGCAAAGACGCGGCCAATAGAATGTGGGCACATGCATAGCATGGTCATGTCCATGAGACATAAGCATGATACCTCCCCTGAATGGCTTCCCACCTCGTCTAATGTGGTACTTTATACTACGTCCCTAGATTTGTATGTCTATGGAGAAAACCAAATCCTAACGAACACCTGCGCACAAAAACTGGTGGGAGAAGCAGTCACTGGTGTCTTTCTTAGATATATCTTCTGGGAGGTTCATTAGAGCTGAAGAACTTCGGTTTGGCGCCCCCCGTATTCATTTTAGCTTTACATCGACTATCACAATAGTTAGCTAGTTCTCCTTCGCATTACGTTATTCTGCTAAGGTAAGTTGGATTTTCAAGAGGACACCGTTTTGGCCCCGACCCCATGCCGCTGAGTCTAGCCAGCCGAAAGAGTCCGTCACAACAGATTATGACGCACAAGCGTAGGTGCGGGGGGCTTAATTATATTATATAATACTTTAACGTGAATACCGGAACCGAAAGGTTGGTTATTCTACAAATGAAAAATGAACACGGTAGAATAGGTTATTTGTTTTTGGTTAGCCCTGTTCTTGTATTATGTACATGATGAAGCCGTGTATACACCTCCTGTATAGATAGAAAAACCGGCCTTTTTACGAACCAGCTTCGTGTAATTCCGCTATGTTTATCAATTAACACGTTCACATAATATGTAAGTTGACTGGTGTGTCGTTTGTATTATTCACGTGATAGTTTATCAGTCAAAATAAAAGTCAAAAAAGTGTTATCAACTGTCTACTGATTTTTTTTAACAATTCAGGATCGGATTAAGGAAAGAATTGATTGCTACACAGAACAAAGTTTATGGACAGGGTTGGTCCCAGTAACCAAATGTTTAGAGATCTAATTATGGAAGATTTTTTGTTTGATTTTTTTTGTATACCTATCTAATAGACAGTAGTGAATTTTTTTGTTAAAACCCATTTTTTGTGGTAGTTTTTTTTTGCTAAATTTCCATCCTATTCCATTTTTCATTTTTTCCCCTTTTTTTTGGGCTTGGGAGGCCTAACTGTCAAGTGCCTGAGGACCCTGGGTCTTTAAGTCCGGGCCTACCTGCGAGGCGGTCTTCTTTACAATCAGGCCGCACCAAAAACTATCTGGTGATATTCGGGGAATGTAAAGTCAGCTACTCGAAAGAAAAAATAAAGGTGTAGTCAACTTTAAAAAGGTATTGAAGCAGTTTTATAGGTGCTGGACAAAAAAAATCCGACAGCATTATTTAAGTTAGACGGGGTCCTTTTTAATGACAAAAAATGACGTTTACAGGTTCATATTAAGCATAGCAAGTACTTACATAGAAATCAGAGAAACCTAAAGGTTTTCATTTCTAAGTAACTCGAAGTCTTTCTTGATGACAATTAATATTGATGGATTTTCCTTCTTTATAATTTTTATTATTCTAGCCACTATAATTATTTAAGCATTTCATAAACCGGAAATTAAATATCTATAATCATTGTTTAATGATTTGACATAAATGACTATTAAATTCTCAATCATTTTGAAAAAATGAACTGTTTGTAAATATCAATTTCGAACTTACGTAAATATCAATTTCCCTTCAAATACCTGTCATGATGTCTTAAATATAATAATTTTTTCATCAATTAAGGTTCATTACTTTGTCAGTGTAATTTATGATATTATTTATTGGTACAGTGAAATAAAAACCATAATTATTTTTATGTCATTGTACCGACAGTCAGTGTAGAATTATTTATCAAAAAAAAAAAAAATAAAAGGATTACATAGAAAACAATAATTTGTTTTTCTTTAAAGTCGATCTGCAAAACCATGACCTTCAGATAAATGTTAAAATGGTACGAAAACATTAGATGATCAGTGCTACTCAACTAGCGGATTGAGTCTAAATCGACCCAATCTGATTATAGAAATCCTATGTGCATATTGTTAGAAAATCTAGGTTTCCAATGACTTTAATCATGCTCAAAAAATCGTTTAAAACGTTAATTATTGTGTAACCATGATTTAATTTTTACTTCCCACCTCTACTATGGTAGGGAAGTAAGTAATGGATTTAGTCCGAAAAAAATATTTCGAGATTTTAACAGATTTCACGTTTTGAGACCCTAGCAATCGTTTAAGATCATTTTCTGACTGATGTCTGTATGTGTGTGTGTGTGTGTGTGTATGTGGTCATTTTTTCGCCTTCGATATCTTAAGAACGGAACAACATACGGGCATGCCGATTGTTCTATTGTGTTTATCAGCCTTTAACTTAGATCTGATTAGATTTTGAGTCAAATCGGTTCAGTGGATCCTGAGATATTCAAAAAAACGTTCTCAATGTCACGTATTAACATAGGTAAAAAAAAATATAAATGAATTCTAGATGTTATAATATGAAAAAAATGTAAATATTTTTTTTCTCTAAAATGTATAGTTTTCGAGAAAAAAAATATTTTACTAAAAAAAATAAAAATTGTACGTAAATCAAGGTAACCATGATTTTTGCTATATTAAGCTAGCCATCAGTAGATCACCAAACAAAAAAGAGGGCGATGCTTTTTTCAAAGAATAAAAATTAAATTGTATTTTAAAGATCACCAACAGCTAAGGTTATTTGGGCCTAGTCAAAGAATAAAAAAAAGAGTGTTTATTTTTTGCAAATATTTACTACGTGGGAAGTATAGGACTGGTCATCAGTCGAATTTTTTCTTTTGAATCTGCGAGTTTTCTATTTGAATCCCAGCGGTGGCTTGCGTATAAAATAAATTTTTCCCGTATAGCAAGTCAATTTTGAACGACTTCCACGAATCCGATCGATTTGAAATTTTGTACACATATGTATTCCCGATGACGATACATGAATAAATCGTTTTTAGTAATAAATTCAACCCCTAAGGGGTTCAAACGGGGATGTAGGGTTTTTTTGACTATTCAACACCCAGGCCAAATCGCTGAAGCTAGAAACTTGAAATTTAGACAGTTGGTTCCTTTTCTGACGTAAGCATCCACTAAGGAAGGATTTCTCGAAATTCAACCCCTACTAAAAAGGAAAAAATAATCTTTAATAATTATGAACCTAAATTATTAAAAATTATTTTTTCCTTTTTAGTGCATTTAAATAAAAGCTTGTCTCTAAAAAGTTTTTTTAAATAATATTTATTTGATTAATCTATCGAAATAATGAGATAACTAAACCTTACTAAAGTAACGTTAAAATAAGTAGTTGTTACGACATCTACGTGTTTGTGTAGTAATTCACTATTTTTTAGTGAATTCATAATGTGGAAAAAACTATTTCTGATTATTTATTCATATACAAATATCCTATTTTCCAAATAAAATAGACAATTATATTTTAGTTAAATAAGCCGACTGGCGACTATATATATTTTTCAAAATTATCGGATTTATTAATTGTGTTTTAAAGACCACCAACAGCTAAGGTTATTTGGACCTAGCACCAATTCATATTTTCAATTCATTATTTTTTTAATAAATTGAAAATCTAATTGACACTTTTACCAGCTCTCGGGCTAGAACCCGGGAACTGGGGACTTGTAATAGAGGAACCATAGCAACGCCATGTAAACAACAGCATTGCTCTCAAAATTACTACTTATTGTGCTGCACCATGTGTAGTACTCCTAGAATAATAATAATATTTGTAACTTGTAGGTTCCAAAGAATAATTTTATTAGTAGAAGACAGATAGAGTTGACATAGAGGTCAATATTACTAAAAAAAAACTAGTTTTTCATCGATAAGCTGCATGAAATAGACATGAGGTTTAAACGTGTAAAATTATTACCTAATTGTACGTACAAAATTAATTTACTGATAATATAATTGTTATGTGAATAATATGGTGTGGATATAAGGGGTTTTAAATCGGTTGATTTTATCATTTAGCAATTGATAATATTATCTCAAAGTAGGTAAAATACAAATACACTACATTTTGTTTTAAGTGTTTCCATATCTTTAGCCTTATGGTCGAAATCTGATACTTTTAACTACCATTTTTAGGGTTCCGTAGCCAAATGGCAAAAACGGAACCCTTATAATTTCGCCCTGTCTGTTTGTCTCTCCTGTTGGAATTTAATAGGATTGAGGTCGTGGTTCTTTTAAATAAATTATTAGTACAATTTCAATCTTTCATAATTCGTTTTTATTAAATGCGATCACTCTGGAAGGTACGTCTATTCTCATGTAAAATTCTGTACAGACTATGCTACAGCATTATGAAAACTGTTTATTACGTCTCTCGGCCCTTAGACACATATATATCTGTCATTATTTTGTGTATATCTTAAGTGGTTATATACTATTTCTCAGAACACAGTAAGTTAGATATTACTCCGTATAAAAACAATATATAAAACCACCCTTATTTATTTTCTTGTTAAAATAACAAGATATTATATATGAGATAAGAGATGGATTTTTGTAAACTGACTTAGAATTCCAACACCTCCGTCCGTCCGTCCGTCCGTATGTCACAGCCATTTTACTCGGAGACTATTGGAACTATATAGATGAACTTTGGAAGATAGGGTCTTCTATGAACCGCTATACAATAGTGTACTGAATTTACGAAGAAAAAAAAGGGGGGGGGGCACTCCTGAGGGATAGATCATCATAAATACGGACTGACTGATAGATCATCATAAATCTAGAGTATTTCCAATCGAACTAGAAGTTTGAAATTTGGAACATAGATAGAGTTTAAAATGATAATTACGAGAAAAATCAATGAAAATTCAATATGGCGGATACGTTCTTTCCGACTACGGAACCCTTAACTGTGCGTGGTTCAACACGCACTTGGCCGCTTTTTCAAAGTAGATTTAGGTATACTGGGTTTCTGATACGACTTCCTGTCTTAAATCTAGATTAAATGATGTTATTGTTTTCAGTTAAATGGAAATCTCCATTTATTGAGAATTAATGTTAATTATTATTGTTAATTATTGTACCTATGCTCTGTTACCATGTAATTGTACACTCACCTTACATAACATATTATTGTATTTCATACCAATTTGTATTATGTGCTAATGACCATATTGTAGTCGAACCACTTTTTTTTCCTAAATAAAAAAAAAAAATGAGAATTATAATTTTTTGGAAAATTTGAAAATATTTTCAGTTCTCTGCGATGTGTCATTAAGTATAAAACTAGCAGCCCAGTCCAGCTTCGCCCGGGTGCAAATGTTTATTTTTGCTCATCGCCATTTTGTCGTAGCGTAATGATATAATATTATAACCTATGGTACTCCTGGAAATAATTTGTCACTGAAGAACTCACAAATAAACGAGATTACAAACAGCTAGGTTTCGTTTCTATATTAGCATTGATTGTCAGCTAACTGTCCAATAATATAGGTTTGAATTACATAGCCACACAGGTATTATTTTACGAACAATATTAAAAATACAACAAAAAAAAATAGTAGAGTAAAGTGTCCTAATATTGAATAGCTTTTGAAAAGTGTCCATATTTTTTTAACTCATTACATAAAATGAAATTTCTTGGACATACAATACATAATATAGTGTCGTTAACAACGTCCAAAAATATGGAAAGTTTTAAGGGAACAAAACTGAACAAAAAATTCAAATTTATAAAAAGTCTCATTTTTCTGTCATGCCAAAATGTAGTCCTAATATCGGATAGTATATCGGAAATTAGGAAAATGTTTAAAAACAAGGTTTAAAATATTTTTACAAGCTTTTATAATTTTTTTATGCTTTAATATTATCAATATTGATTTATAAAAAACAAATTGTGTATTATCACAGAGTAAATCTCGGAGTAAATATTTAAAAAATTTCCTAATATCGGTTACCCGATATTACGACGTCATTACTGTCCAATAATTGCGCAATTAGTTTATTTCTAGGTTAAAAACTGAAATATAACACTGATAAGGTAATTTTAAAAAATTGAATAGTAGTAATCAAACTACACTTTCTGCAGCTTAACTTAAGCTAAAATTTGTAATTAAATGACTCATTTGTGAAAATATATACGCACTTCAAAGTAAGATGTCAAATTTTTGGGATGTTCGATTTTTCTTCAAATGCCTATAATGACATCTGTGTGCAAGTGATGATAATAAAAGATTATAGTAAAGGTTTGACTGCTGGATACACCTTAAATGATTGTTCGCGACATCTTCCTTTTAGAACATTTATAACAGCGGTGTCCCAAATTAGGCAAATGTCCGATATTAGGGCACTTTACTCTATCTATTTTACTTGTCACATAAGTTTCCATAACTGTCATAAATTATGTATTTGCGGTTTCTTGATATTTTTTTTATAATCCTGCGAAACATTTGCGTAATTTTAATAATAATATAAACTTAGTAGACGTTAATGCATTGCTTGACAGAGATAAATATACCAAGCATGGCTTGCATATTCTAATGAAGTACAAACCTGAAATAGCTGCCGCATTTACGAAAACTATTAACAATTGGCCTATGAGATATATGCACAATAATAATAACATAGTAATAAAAACTGTGCAACAATCAAATATTAATACAGGAATTGTTAATCCCAATATGCAGCATAATACTGCTTGTAATACTAGTTTTTTTCGTGAATAAAAACACAGGATCAATTTCTCATACGAAAATTAAAGTAATTCATCTTAATATCCAATGTATTTCTAACAAAATAGAAGAATTGGAAATCTACCTTCACAATGAAAAACCGGATATAATTTGTTTTACCGAAACTTGGATGAGCCCGGAAGCATGTAAGAGCATTAAACTTAAAGGTTATACATTACTAACAAATTATTGTCGTCCAAATCGTCTTCATGGTGGTGTAGCTATATTTGGGAAAGCTGCAGTAGAAAGTGAGAACATTGAGTACATAACAACTAGTGAAATTAACCGTGACTTTGATTTTGAATCCGCTGCCATAAAAATGCAGTACTCTGATGATTTTATTTGTATTTTATGTATTTATCGTTCGTGCAACGGAAATTTTAATATTTTTATTGATAAGCTTAATGTTTTGCTTAATGTACTAACTGTACATTGTAAATATGTTTTATTATGTGGCGATTTTAACACTAATTTTTTATCCAATACTTTGCAAAGTAAACTTTTATTCGATGTCTTTTCTGGCCATAATTTAACATTAATGATTGACAAATCTACTCGTCTTGATAAGGGTATTGATTATGTAGTTACAAATCAGTCGAGGGATTATTATGTTGCAGAGGTGGTCGACCCTGGTATCTCTGATCATGCAGCACAAATTTGCACTTTTACTAGTCCGGTGGTAAACAGCCACAGCGCAAATGAACCTATATATAATATACCTAGAAGGAGATACAGTGATAGTGAAATTTCAGAATTTGTTCAATCTTTGGTAACAGTGGATTGGTCTAATGTTTATGAGGCTGATGATGTGGATAATTGTTTTTATGAATTTTATCTTACTTTTTTGTGGCATTTGGACTGTTTTTGTCCTAAATCTAGGAAACCCAAACGTTTGAAATCACAAGGTAATAATGAATGGGTGACTAGTGATATCATATCTGAATCTAAGCGGCTTAAGGACCTATATTCGTTAGCAAGATCTCTTAAAGACGTCAATCTGTTAAATCACCATAAATCTTTAAGAAAATTATTTAAAAATAAAATTAAACATGTGAAGAAGCAATTTTTTCAAGATATAATTAGTAATTCTGTTAATAACTCAAAAAAATTGTGGTCGATTATAAACAATAAAATCAAATCAAATAATTTTAATCCTAATATTGCTTTACAGACAGATAATGGATTGGTTACGTGCTCTACTGAAATCTCAAACATGTTTGGTGATTATTTTTCTAATATAGCTGCGAAAACCATTGTAGATAAATTTGATAATGATCTATCCAAGTCCTGTACTAAAGGTGGTAATATTGTAAATTCTATTGTTTTTCCTGAAGTGACGATAGATGATGTTGTGAAAGTCATCGAAAAGATGCCAAATAAAAATTCATATGGTATAGATGAAATTCCCTCCAAAATTTTGAAAATCTCTTCGTTTTATATAGCGCCACCTTTAGTACATATAATAAATATTTCTATTAGTAGTGGTAAGTTTCCAGCTTGTTTAAAAACTGCACTAATAAAGCCTTTACATAAAAAAGGCAATCGTCAACGTATTGAAAACTACAGACCGGTAGCATTGTTGTCTGTGTTCTCTAAATTAATAGAAAAAATAGCCCTTAACGTTATCACTATGTATCTGAATAAATTTAATCTGATTACTAATAGCCAGCATGGCTTTAGATCTGGTCGATCAACAGAAACAGCAGCTATTGACCTGATGGATTTTATTTATTACCATTTAGATCAAAATAAACTTGTAGTGGGAATTTTTTTTGATTTATCTCGAGCATTTGATGTTTTAGAGCCTAATTTTTTATCTGATAAATTAAGCAGCCTGGGTATTCGAGGTAACATAAATGACTGGATTATATCATTCCTTTCCTTTAGGAAATTGATTGTAAGCGTGAATCACGAACATTCTTCTGATTTTTCCAGTAATCTAGGTGTTCCTCAGGGATCTGTTTTAGGCCCTCTGTTATTTTCTCTTTTTATTAATGATATGCCGAAACACATTAATGCTAATAAAATAGTTCTGTTTGCTGATGATACATCCATTGCTGTATTTGCCGATACATATAGTGAATTGCAATTCAAAGTTAACACAGTACTTTCTGACTTCTCTAAATGGTGTTCCAATAATAATTTAGTGCTAAATAGTGCCAAGACCAAATGTGTCCTGTTTCAAAAAAGAAATGGAAAAGTTACTGACATGAAATTTAACCTGGAATCTGCAGAATTAAGTTTAAGTGATAACTGCAAATTCCTGGGTTTATCAGTGGATAAAAATTTAAATTGGCAAGACCATGTTGACTATATTAGCAGTAAACTATGTAGTTCTTATTATGCCATCAGACAGTTAAAATCTATTTTATCGTCGGAACAACTTTTAAATGTATATTATGCTTTAGTTTATTCGCATCTCAGCTTTCATATCATTTTGTGGGGCCAATCAAGTCAAGTAGATCGAATATTTATTCTACAAAAGAGAATTGTGCGGCTAATGTTTGGATTGACTTACAGACAATCGTGTAGACCAACTTTTGTGAATAAAAACATTTTAACAGTTCACTGTATCTACCTCTACAATCTTCTGATAAAGGTTAAAGAAAATAGGGGTAAATTTATTAATAATTCTGATGTGCATGATTATAACACTAGGCAAACAACAAAAATACACATCGATAATTACAAAAGCTCTTTTTATAAAAAATCGCCTCACTGTGCTGGGTCGTACTTGTTTAACCACTTGCCTAACTTTCTGCAACAGAATATGACCACGAATACTTTTAAAAGGAAACTTAAAATATTTTTAATTCAAAATTGTTTTTATTCAGTAGCGGAATTTTTAAATTGTAAATTTTAAATATTTATTTGATATGTTTTGTTTTGTTTTTTTTTAACTTTGTATGTTTTATAATTGACAATGTTATGTACTCTTTGTATGGAACGACTGCAATATATTACTTACTTACTTACTTACTTACATAATAGGATTTTACATAACAAACTACACCTGAAGCCGGTTTCCCACGACGCGTGGATCGGCGAGTTTACTGGCCTGGTAAATCGATTTGCCGAGCGCTAGTCGACGAGCCACGGCCATTTCCATGGCGCGCTAATCTACTCGTAATTTCGCAAGTCTCACGCGGAGTCCATAAATAAAGTATACGTGCGTTCAGTTCTCCTTTGACTCGTGTGCCGGATTTACCCGAATACCGACTCGGTATTACTAATGAGATAAGAGGTTATAGAGGTGCTATACGCATTTAAAAGTTAAGCCAGTCGCCATATTTATTGAGTTCAATCATTTTATATATTGTAAGAAGAAGAAGAACAGAATAATAATGTTACGCCACTGCCTCCAATAGAAACCACGAGAAAGAAAGGTCATAGTAATAAAGCGTGGAATGGTATCGAAAATACTGAACAACGAGTAGGTACCTGCCGGAATGTTCTAGAGAACGCGAGAACGTACTAGGCTGGGCCGTGCAGGGTAGATAAACAAGCCGGTACGAGTGTATGGGGATCAGTCAACGGTGTCACGCAATCGATAATCAGTGAATGGTGAATCGTGCCATCAAGCGGATCAGTGATATAAATATTGATAAGTCAACGGGAATCAGTCAGTGTAGATTATACTGTGACAGTGTTGAACAGCGAAATAAATCTGATATAAATACAGTGACATAAATAATTACAAATAAATAATCCTTGTATATATAGTTATTTGTTAAGTGTTATTTAAGTGGCTTGTTCAGTTCAATAATTACCGTTGAAGTTTTTTTATTGTTAAAATTGACTTTTCGTTGTTGCATTTATTGTTATTGTATTTTTAATTATTGTAAATAAATATTTATTCCGCCAACTCAGAAAACAGTTTTGTAACAAATATATATTTTTATATTTTTCACTGTTTGACCGTCATGTTTGTTGTTCCCTGTGACGCCAGACCTGGTTTTAACTTTGTATAAGCAGTTTTATATTAGATAGCGTCTGCAGTGTTAAGTTGTTGGGCATTGCAATTGACTCTCAGTTGTCATGGAAGGTACATGTGGATAACCTAACAAGGAGCTTATCAAAAACTGTGTTTCTCTTACGAAAACTAAAAAATACTGTTTCAACAAAGATCTTAATAGTGGCCTATCATTCTCTGTTCCATTGTAAACTGGTATACGGAATTGAAATTTGGGGAAACTCAACCGCAGTTTCAAAAATATTTCTTATTCAAAAAAAAGCAGTCCGTTTAATTATTGGTGCCGGCTATAGACAAGGATGTAGGCCGCTATTTAAACAACTTAAAATTTTAACAATCTACTGCCAGTTTATTTTGAATTGTTTAGTTTTCGTAAAAGAAAACAATGAAAAATTTAATTGTCACATGCATAGTCACAACACCAGAAATAAAAATGATATTTGTCTACCACAACGTAGGTGTAAAAAAAGTACATACGGTCCTAACTGGCTATGCATAAAATTATTCAATAAGCTACCTTGCTCGGTTCGCAACCTAAATATAAAAAAATTCAAAAGCGTGACAAAGAAATATCTCATAAATGAGGCCTTTTACACTGTTGAGGAATTTTTGACTGCAGATGTCAAGATAGGCTAAATGCTATATTTTATGTATTTTATGTATTTTATTATGACGAAGTTATCCACATTGTGGTTTTCAACTAATAAAGTATTCTATTCTATTCTATTCTATTACCTTTTAATTCAGTGGGTATTACCGACAACTGACAGGAATGCCAAGTCGAGCCTATCGCACCGCGCTTGGCTTGGTAAGTCACACGCCATTCTCGCCGAGCCATGCGCCGTGGGAAGCCGGATTTAGAATATAATTTATTGTATCTAAATTATATACGTTAATTTTATATTTTCAAGGTTAAAATTGTGAGGTACATCAAACCGAAAATTTTAATTAGAGTGTCATAAAATATTATGCAAATTTTAAAGACGCTAAAACAATTTGATATTTATTGTTTGATGATTGTTTATTTTTGTTAGTTAGTTTTTATAGCTTTTTTTCATTGAATTATTGAACCGGATTTATATCGGCTTCGCTTGCCTGAACGTCGATGTTGGTCCACAGACGGTATCGCGTTTTGACGGGAGCCATCTTAACCATACATAACCAGCTAATTTGTCAAATCAGATTTTTTGACAATGCTTTCTGCAACCCAGCAAAACGTTGTTCTATATAGGTATTTAAGTTTGGATACAAATTGATAGTGTGCCAAGTTTCATCAAAGTCAGTCCGAATGTTTTTGGATGATTCCGGTGTTTTTATCTGCATTATTAAAAAACACCTCGACCAAGTTATGTCGGTACAGACATATAGACCGACAGAAAAAAATCTGAAAAGGTAGATAACAAATTTGCAAGAAAAAACTGCTTTACCAATTTTCTGGTTACAATGACCTTAAGTATCTATAAAATTACGTAAATGGTAAATAGTTAAATTAGGAGGTAATTTATATTGACATTACAGAAATCTTTGTTTTTCCTGAACTTTATTTGAAAATTCAAATCAATTTGTTAATACTTACTTTCATTAATTAACATAACTGAAAATTCATGTCGTTTGAAGATGTTAAATTATTTGTTATAATTGTGGAAACAATTTTGCTGATCCTGCATAAATAAATATTAAATAATCTGAAAGTCGATTTATTTAAAATATTATCAATTCGTGATTTACTGAAGCAGGGATTGGCAAGTTGACATTGCATGATAAGGATATTTTTTTATAAAAATATATATCCAATAGATTCGCCCCGCGTATCAAAATTTGAAATATTGAACAGTGTGTGTTATTCCTCATACATAAACAAATAATTTAACCCAACTTTTTCGTTCTTATATCCTTCCTCTTAATTGCAAACAAGAATTAAAAAATGTGTGCATTTCAAACGGCTGTGCTTAGCCGCCATATGATGACGTCAAAGCCAGCCCAGAGTACTAACCTTGAGCCAGACACACTTCCTCGCATAGATATGTCCATGGAAAGAGAGGTGTATGTTAAATACCTATGGTTTGTTTTCAATTCATGACAGATCTCTCTTTATTTATGGATCAGTGACCGTGAGAGTATATCTACATTTGACTACAGCCAGCCAATCAGAGAAATCTGACTGTGATTGACGTAATTTCCGCAGCGGTAAAATTCCATGTTTAAAATTGCATTGAAAAGTACATACTTTTGGGAGTTTTTTCTTGTAGAAAAAGCTTTCAAAAAATTCTCAAAATTTTTTTTATATTATCTATTGGTAACATTGATTCCAATTCTAAAGAAAAAATGTGGGACGACCCCATTGTATGTCCACTTGGAAGTTAGCGTCACCATAATAAGGTATCTGGCCAGAATTATCAAAATTTTTAAGCTGGGTTTAAACGACATCACAAAATATCCAATTTAAAAAGAAAATTGTGACAGTTTATTCCGTTTTACTCATTAAATTTTATTCCCAATTTAGGCTCGTATTCACCAAACACTGTTAAAGATAGAAGTTACTAACCTTAGAATAAATTTATTCCTTGGAATAAAATAAACTTTCTATTCACCAAGCAATTCATTCGATAGAATAGTAACTGCAGGTAAAAATTTACGGTGTGCCGTCAGTTGATCCCCGCAATTTGATCCCACGACATTTGATCCCACGACAATTGATCCCAACGACTTAGAATTCTAATAACAATGTAATTACAAATATATCATAACGTCTACAAATTTAATTCAAACAAATTTCCCGACAAAGAGAATAATCGATTAAATTATTTCATTAAATTAATAAAATTTAATAACTTTATTACTTATCAGGCTCTGTCGGTTTATAGACAATTTTTTGGGATCAAATGTCGTGGGATCAATTGTCGTTGGGATCAAATGTCGTTGGGATCAATTCTCGTGGGATCAAATGTCGTGGGATCAAATTGCCGGGATCAAATGTCATGGAACCAAAATTTACTATACGCCTTGCAGATTTTGTCAAATAAAGCACGTTTACCAAAGATCCGACCGATGGCGCATCTATCGAAAATGTAAAATGGTGAATATTGACATATTTTACTGACAAAAACCTTTACCTGTAAGATATGAAATTAATATTTACCTGAAAAGGTCGCCAGACCATAAAGTAATTTATGCATTTCGTGCACACCCTATTTAACTAGGCGGATAAATATTTATATACCCTTGAAATTGGACAGAATAACTATTCTTACGATTTATACCTGCAGTAAACTTAACTATGTTTGGTAATTTGAATTATCACTATTTATTCCGTGTGATAGTTACCAGGGGAATAAATCAACGGAATAAATAACTAACTAGGCTCGGTGAATACGGGCCTTAGTTTGGTAATTTGAATTATCACTATTTATTCCGTGTGATAGTTACCGGGGGAATAAATCAACGGAATAAATAACTAACTAGGCTCGGTGAATACGGGCCTAATTAGTCGAGTTTTTATTTACGAAAATATTGTACACCGGTCTTATCTGAGTGCATCTTTTTTGACTTAACGCAAGATGATTTTTAGTAATACACAAAAAACACCGGGATTAAAGTACACTCCGATTCCGAGAAAAAGTAATAAAAATAGATTTATCTATGACAGCTAAATGATTAAAATGCAGACAGAAAAATTGTATTATGTTGATTTATTTACAGTCCTTGTAAGTATAAAAATCTGTCATACAAAATATTTTGTATATTGCATATTAATAACATACTAGCTTATGCCAATTCCCGAATAAGACACACGTTGAGGATATCTGAAAGACATTTCATAGAGGCCCTCCACTAAGAGTTAGAGGAATTTTATTATTATTATTATATGCCTACCCGTCGATGACGGGGTAAGGTCTATAATTGGATTCAACAGAAAATAAAAGTTTAAAAAAACTCGGGTCGCAGTGCCAAAACCCTGCCGACAATATAGTGTATTTGCTAATACTGGCATTGTGGCTTTATTATGTGAACTTAAGTTTGTTTTTGGACAAAATAAAAAATTTAACCCCTTAATACATCCCTTAAAATAATATTTTTTTTCTTAATTTCAATATTTTTATCAATGCGACCTCGATACCAAATTAAATACACTCTTCAGTAAATAAAGCACTATCCGCAAACTAGTGTTTTCATAAAATTTGTAAGTCCGGTCCTGTCAGGCCGATTTTATTAAAATTTTAGCAGTACATTTTAATCGTTACTAAAGGGTTAAATTTCATTTTTTAAACGATTCTGAGAATTTTTTCGGCATTTTTGGGCCCAAAAACATTTTTCAACCCCTAAAAACCACCCTTTAAATAGTCCGATTGGGCCCATTTTAAATAGGCTTCGTACGGTGATGGATTTCAACGTGCCTACCAAATTTCGTCAAAATCAATTAACCCTTTCGAAAGTTATAGCCCGCACACACACACACACACACACACACACACACAGATATATATATAAACAGACTTTTCCAAAAATGGTGCCAAAGTGTTCAGGAGGCTATGAAACGTCGAGAAATTTTGGTCCGACCCCTAGGTCCCGCCATCCGACCGACGCCAATAGTGTATGTGCCATATGGCAAATACACTAAAAACTAAAACCCGACTACGAAAAAGTAGGAAAATAAAAATAGGTAAAGAAACTTTTATGTTAAACGGTTTTATTTTAAATCATCAGAAGTACCAAAAATTAGAAAATAAATAGGACACAAACCAAGGGACACTTTGTGTCGCTGCGTCAGCGGAATAAGTAATAAAAACGTGGGGCACATTTGAAATATTTCTGGTGGTGGGCTTGGAAACACATTTTTCTTGACAAGCCGTTCTTATTTAATAATTATACAGTCGTTATACAGATTTTTATGCGCCCCACGTTTTTGTTACTTATTCCGCTGACGCAGCGACACAAAGTGCCCCTTGGTTTGTGTACTCTAATTATTTTCTAGTTTTTGGTACAGCTGATGATTTAACATAAAACCGTTTAACTTAAAAGTTTTTTTACCTATTTTTATTTTCTAGTTTTTAGTTTGATTTCTGGCCCGTATCATTATGCAAACTCCTCATCCTTTCAACTATCCGCCTCCTGATTCCATCATCAGACACTCATTACCAAGTTGAAATTATATATATAATTGTATTGTCACGGGAACTCAGTGTGTGTGCAAAGTTTCATAAGAATCGGTTAAGTAGAAGTAGTTGAAAAAGCTGTCGCAAGATTTGAAACAAAGATAGTAACAAACAAACAAATATACGGGGTCAAACTAAATAAAACCGTTTAAAAACTAAAACCCGACTACGAAAAAGTAGAAATACAAGCTTCCAATATGAAAAATAGTCGGATAAAAACATGTTAGTTTTAGTTACCCAAAAACTATTCATATTTTATTTTTACTATTTCTGACAAATGAAGTTTAATTATTAATATCATTTCTCTAATTATTTTAATTAATGAGCTGTGATAAAAAAAAAACTTTGCACCAATAAACTATCGATTTTCTTGTTTCTAGAATTGTAATTAACCCAATTAGTGATATGGCAAAATATTTTACAACGCATTTATTTTTTACTCAGAAAAATTCCGCATCTGTCAAACTGTATGACTTAGTCATAGGTACTAAAAAGTAAAAACCAATTAATAGAATTCCAAACAATTTCCTGATAAAAGATTATTGTATTATGTATAGCGATTGGTGCAATGTCAAAAAGTATTTATACATGTAGAGTTTCTAAAACATTAATTATCTCAAAGCGCTGAGAATTCGCGTAGACCATTCAGAGAAGACACTAGAATGAATTTACCAGTAGACTAAGTAGAATACATACTTAAGGTACGTGCAGTATGGAGCTGGGATTCTAGATGGTAGCGTAGATTATAGCAGGGCTTGCTTAAATTAATGCATTGTTATATATGCGAGCGTACACAACGAAGCAGTGAGTGTAGCAGGTATAAGCGCTGTTACAAGAGCTGCTAGAATGTATCTCTCCATTCTTTCAGCTCGCTGACTACTACAATCAACGTGTGGCAACTGTCAAATGGCCGTTCTACAAGTTTCGCAATGGATGTGACTAGTTTAATAAGTGAAATTTTGCCCAGTTTTTATTTAATTTGTTTTGAGTTTTTTCTAAGACGTATTTAAAAGTTCCATACGTAAATATTCAAAAAACCGGTTTGGGTAAAATTTTAATTCTTGGTATAAATGATGAAATTCGCCATGTTTAGATCGTTTTCTATTAATAGGGTGGACATGATAGCTCCTACCCAAATTTGTATTTAAAATATACCACTTTGTAGCAGAAGAACACAAACATTCGTCTTCGCTATCTGACATTTCAAACGCGATTTAAGCTTGTATCAATACTAGTATCAAAGCTTCGTTGTGCAAACCTATAAGCGCTTATAATTTCAGTTACCATCTACCATACATGCTACCATCTAGAATCCCAGCTGCGTACTGCACGTACCTTTAGGCGTTACGTTTTAAGGGGCGTAATATTCCCTATTACTAAAGAAAGGTTGAGAAAGATTTCAATCCTTTTTTGCAAAGGACAAAGGTGCCAGTTCCATGGGCATGTTTCCGTTCATTCTATTCGAGCCGTTTTTCGCAAGCCTACTTTGCAGCAAATAAACTTGTTTTGCGATTGCATAAATGACTTTCAAGTGCTTACTCTAGACTGACACTTAGCACGTAACATACTCGTGCATTGTATATTTTAATATAATACGGCATTTGCTTTTGGATGCATTAAGATAATTTAACGAGTAAAAATTATTATGTAAGTAAATAAAAACAATTGAGTAAATCTTGTTTGTTTTTGTGTACACATTTCTTATCACTTATCAGTAAACATCAAAGTTTGATTGTATTTATAATTAATTTTATTGACGTGTGACATAAAGAAGACCATGAATTACTTGATTGTGTTTCTGTAAACATTGATTAATTGCATTATTTTAAATTTTACCTGTATTTCGCAGAATTGATTGTAAGCAGATTTCAAAGTCTAGTGAATTTAAGAGTAATTTCGATGACGTATTGTAAAAAAATACGTCAAGGGAACTTCGCTTAATCGCTGTGTAATCGCTTAGAATCTATAAATGATGCGTTTGATTACTTGCATTTCTATTATGATTTCTATTTCCAACTATGAGTGAGGCCCTATATTCCATATTTTTTAAATTTTAGGCTCATTAGTTTCGGAGATAAAGGAGGGGATGTCGGACAGACAGACAGACACGAGAGTTCCAAGTCTTCATGGTTTCCGGGCTTGTAGGCCGTGGTCCGGTGGTATTTCTACCTGACGTTTCGTCTACAACTGCGGTAGACATTCTCAAAGGCGATGTGGCAGCGGTCGAGTGTCCTTGGCGGCTCACAGGTCAGTGTGTCAGTGACTGGTGTCCTCCCTTCTTTTATGCCTAGTACCAGTGTGTTCTCTGTTCGGTCGTAGTCCGTCTCTCTGTAATTGGTCAACTGCGCAGTGTGTAGTGGTGGGGGTGAGTTCTCTACTCGGTCGTATTCCGTCCTTGTACGATTGGTCATTGGTGTAGACGAAACGTAAGGTAGAAATACCACCGGACCACGGCCTACAAGCCCGGAAACCATGAAGACTTGGAACAATGCCGGCTGTGAAAGCTTGCACAGTTGGATAGACACGAGAGTGATCCTATAAGGGTTTTGTTTTTTCAACGGATGTACAGAACCCTAAAAACCCGGCGCAAATAAAACAAATATTATTTTAACCATTGCAAATAAAGTTAGGTATGATCCCAAGCCTCTAAAAAACGGCGTGAACAGTCCCGGGCACCCAGAACATGTTGGGGAAACCCAGACGGATGGCATTCCTAAGTAGCAAACTCCTGGTACAGTTAATATAACTGAAAATAGTAGATTGTATATCTAGTTGCGTAATAAGGCATATTACTGACAATATTAGTGACAATATGTTAAAACGAGTGATTAACGAGTCTTAACAGTCACACGAGTCATAATATCATTACGCACGAGATATATATTATGGTATTTTTGTCATACCCACTATAAAATAACTGCTATTCACTATTTTCAAAATTTTTTGACAGTTCATTTGTGTCGCCAACTTCACTCCTATAGTAGAACGAATTGAATTGAATTGTGGATTATAGACGCTCGACAATATAGTAGACCGAGGCACGCACATATGGAGTATGTAATAGCGGGCGGATCAGGCGAATAATAATAAACATAAATCACTATGGAAATGGCGTTTGCTTTCCCACACTAGTGCGGGAAAGATACGTTCCTGTACACCAGTCTGTCAAAAGTCACTTTACATACATACATGCATGCAAAGCAGCTATTTTATAGTGGGTATGGCAAAAATGTCTTAATAGTTCGTTTATGAGATTTTATGTTGCAATATTTTAAACTGACTCATATTGTTAAATTATCATTGAAAATGGACCGTTGATTTTATTGATCAGTGTAAAGTGCCAATATAAATTGTAAACAAATTTATTATCTTTAACTATTGACTAGTTACTAGTATATAATAATGAGATTCCCCTTCGTTCCAGAGTCCAAGTGACAATGACTACTTGGTTCAGCCTGGCATTTTAATGAATGTCTTTCGATGTTTTAACCTTATCAGCAGACGTCGCGCACTCGATTCTCCGGTCCAAATTCCGATTGGAAAAGTTTGAGAAATTCCCGTTTATTACCAGTCATGCTTGTTTATTTGTTTTTTATCTCGAAAACGATTTGTTTCAAAAATATATTTGTTTACACACTTATTTTAAATATTTATTAAACAGTCGCAAAATATTATAATCGTTTCTTGATTTGATTGGATATTTGGCAGGTTCAAAGATAAGGAAGGATTTTAATGTTTTCATAATAATTATTTTAGTTTTATTTAAGGTCATTAGGTTATTTTGGCTTAGTACCGGTTAAAATTTTCAATTAATAATAGTAAAATTCAATTGATAGTTTCACTAGCTTTTAGATTACATCCTGGAAACTGACAGTTTATAGAATATAGACGACCAACGGAAACACCTCAATAAATAAAGTATTAGTAAAAAAAAACTTTTTAAAGACAAACGTACGTTGAGAATTTTTGAATGGTTTGCTGTTTTGTAGCTATTTTCAACATTTTGGATTTTTTGAATCTACAATAACATAACTTACACAGAAAGACACTTTGTATTATAATATCAATTTTGAAAATTTTGAACCCTGAACCTTTATAGCATGTAATAATTTTTGACATTAGAAGTGCATTCGCCGAGTGCGTGGAGACCTTTGGAAAAATTTTAGTTCTAAATATTCCGAAAATGCATTTGTGGTCTAATGACCTCTTGTCAAATACATTTTATTGTATTGTGGATTTTGTACTTTAAGTAAGATGTCTCCAACAGTATTATTTAAGTTTAACCTTTTAATCTTATGTTTTATCCAACTTACGAGTCAGTAGTCACGTATTTAAACGACTTGTGAGAAACCCACTTAAATTCAATGTATATTGAATTACAAGGGACGAAACACAGCGTTTGCAACTAATGTGAAGTACCGAGTAAATGTATATTATTTTTCACAACAACTCTATTGACATTTCGATTTGAGGTACCTGCAATTTGGGCAAGCAAAAAAGCCGCAAAAATATTAGATCTGTCAGATTCATGTGAAATTTATGTGGGATTGTCTGTCATTTTGACGTTTTCAAGTATTATATGCGAATAGAAGTTGGCGCGACTCAATCGCTCTATCTCTCTCTTAACAACGTTAAAAACAGAGAAAACCGACAACTGAAAATTTTCATTCCTAAGGTTGAAACTCTCAGTTTTAAACCGCTAAACAGGTATCGAAAATAAAATTTTCAATAGCAGCGTTGTGAAAAAAAAATTTCTTCTCTGTTTTGTAAATATTCAGTAAACATTCTTTTTGTAAAAATTCGTCAATTTTTTTTAAACAAGATTTTTTTTGGAGACATGAAAATATTGTAATGTATAGTGTAACCAACAAAAGAACGCCCCTGTCAAGAGATAGAGACATTGTAGATTGAGCGTTCTCTCTTTCTCTCTCTCTCTCTTGACCGGCGTTCTTCTGTTGATCAAACAATATACGCATGTGCGCAACCATTCGGCTAGATAGGTGTAAGTGAGTCAAAATTTGATTACAAGATTTGACCACTGTTCACCATCGAGATGTGTCCTGTCACGGTCGCCAATTGTAACGTTTCTCCATCATCAGGTCGGAAACATATTGTATTGTCATCAGAAATAATTGTAAAAAAATGAGTTCTGTATGACACATTCGTTTGTTTAAATATTTGATGAACTAAATATGCTTATGTGCGTTTCATATAAAAATTATCAAAATAAGATGAACTTGATAAATAAACGATTAAAAAGTTATTGACATTACAACACATTTCAGCAAATAAATTGCTCATTAAAAAAGTACTAAAATTGAACACTTATTTATAATTTTATAAATATAGATGATTTTATCGTAAATTATCGGATAACTAAAAGATGACTGTCGATATAAAATTGAATCACTGATATTTATTCAGTAATTGAACAGTTAATTTTTATTGGGTACATTAACTGATTATTTTTAATAAAACAATGTTTATGTAAAAAAACTTTAACAAAACAATTTTTTGTACACTCTTTAGCTTTTTAAAGTTAGTAGACGAGCGTACAGCACGCCGGGTGCCGCACGCACCGTTTTCGACCGCCGGAATGGGAATATATTCTAAATTGAAGGAAATCTAAAGGTAAACACGTTTGATTCCGCTGATGATTGCGTCTTATACTCGTCGTGTAAGAAACGCCTAAACGCAATATCTTTTTTATTATGATTTATGGAGGTAGATACACGAGCAGCGATATTGCGCGAACATTGTACAAGTACCTACAGACTAACAACACTGTCATTTGATAAAAATAAAATATAAAAAAAAGTCAACAGGTGTCATGGGACACCCGACAGAAGCTATGCTTTTTACGCATTGTATATAAAACCGAATTTATCAAAGCTATATAGACAATACAATTGAAAAGTTTTTTTTTGACCGCCATTTTGAAATCTGATGCAATTTTATTTTTTTGTGTCCTATAAAACTCTTAAATATCAATTTTCAAAAAGATCGGATAATTTTTACAAATGTACATATGGCCGCCATTTTGAAATCTGACGCCATTTTATTTTTTTGTGTTTTATAAAACTCTTAAATATCAATTTTCAAAAAGATCGGATAATTTTTACAAAAGTACATATGGCCGCCATTTTGAAATCTGCCGCCATTTTATTTTTTTGTGTCCTATAAAACTCTTAAATATCAATTTTCAATAAGATCGGATAATTTTTACAAAAGTACATATGGCCGCCATTTTGAAATCTGACGCCATTTTATTTTTTTGTGTCCTATAAAACTCTCAGATATTAATTTTACATAGGCTACTGCGCCTGCGCCAGTATATTACTTTCACCGCTGGCTATAGCTATAGATATATTTTTAATAACATGAGCGTGACGTGACTTGACGCGAATCTAAAAGTTTACCTCCTGCCAGAAATCATCTAACGCGCCTATAGAACCATAGCTTCAAAAACGCGCTTGATTCTATAAACAACAGGGCGCGTGGTTTGTACGCTAGTTTGACGGGCGTTTTTTGTTGGCAACAAAGGTTTGGCATGTGACTGACTAAGCGCCCATTTAAAAAAGGAATGTACACTTCTCATTGCACTCAATGGTAAATGGAAAGCAGTCCCATTGAGGAACCACTTTTTGTATTTTAACGTGTTCGTATTTTTATTTTTGTCATAAAATAATTATAGACAAAAAATTTTTACTTCCCACCTCTACTATGGTAGGGAAGTAATGGATTCAGTCCGAAAACAATATTTCGAGATTTTAACAGATTTTCACGTTTTGAGACCCTAGCAATCGTTTAAGATCATTTTCTGACTGATGTCTGTATGTGTGTGTGTATGTGTGTATGTGTGTGTGTGTGTATGTGGTCAATTTTTCGCCTTCGATATCTTAAGAACGGAACAACATACGGGCATGCCGATTGTTCTATTGTGTTTATCAGCCTTTAACTTAGATCTGATTAGATTTTGAGTCAAATCGGTTCAGTGGATCCTGAGATATTCAAAAAAACGTCCTCAATGTCACGTATTAACATAGGTAAAAAAAAATATAAATGAATTCTAGATGTTATAATATGAAAAAAATGTAAATATTTTTTTTCTCTAAAATGTATAGTTTTCGAGAAAAAAAATATTTTACTAAAAAAAATAAAAATTGTACGTAAATCAAGGTAACCATGATTTTTGCTATATTAAGCTAGCCATCAGTAGATCACCAAACAAAAAAGAGGGCCATGCTTTTTTCAAAGAATAAAAATTAAATTGTGTTTTAAAGACCACCAACAGCTAAGGTTATTTGGGCCTAGTCAAAGAATAAAAAAAAGAGTGTTTATTTTTTGCAAATATTTACTAGGTGGGAAGTATAGGACTGGTCATCAGTCGAATTTTTTTGGTTAATTATTACAAATTAATTAAAAGGAAAAAATGTCGCAGCTCTGTTTCATTTCGAATCGATAACAACTTAACATGGTGATCCTTAAGGTCAACAGTCAAATCGAGCGTTTATCTTAACAATAAATCCGGTTCAGAGGTCACAACTAAACACTATTTTTCTAAATGTAACGAGGAGAGTCTACTGCTGATAACAAAATAACAATTTTTACTTTATTTCAAAACTCTCCATTGCATAAATCAATATAAATCAATACCGGATTTACAAAGAGGCTGAGTAGGCCGTGGACTACAGCGGAAGATTTTAGAGAGCAAAAATTCGACTGATGACCAGTCCTATACTTCCCACCTAGTAAATATTTGCAAAAAATAAACACTCTTTTTTTTTATTCTTTGACTAGGCCCAAATAACCTTAGCTGTTGGTGGTCTTTAAAACACAATTTAATTTTTATTCTTTGAAAAAAGCATGGCCCTCTTTTTTTGTTTGGTGATCTACTGATGGCTAACTTAATATAGCAAAAATCATGGTTACCTTGATTTACGTTAAATTTTTATTTTTTTTAGTAAAATATTTTTTTTCTCGAAAACTATACATTTTAGAGAAAAAAAATATTTACATTTTTTTCATATTATAACATCTAGAATTCATTTATATTTTTTTTTACCTATGTTAATACGTGACTTTGAGGACGTTTTTTTGAATATCTCAGGATCCACTGAACCGATTTGACTCAAAATCTAATCAGATCTAAGTTAAAGGCTGATAAACACAATAGAACAATCGGCATGCCCGTATGTTGTTCCGTTCTTAAGATATCGAAGGCGAAAAATTGACCACATACACACACACACACATACACACATACACACACACATACAGACATCAGTCAGAAAATGATCTTAAACGATTGCTAGGGTCTCAAAACGTGAAAATCTGTTAAAATCTCGAAATATTGTTTTCGGACTGAATCCATTACTTCCCTACCATAGTAGAGGTGGGAAGTAAAAAAGGACCCCTCACACAAGATATGGACAAGTGATCCCGGTCAAATAGGCTAAAAAAGTATGTATTGTTCGGATGGTCTTGATCAAAAGTTCTAATGAGCAGAATTCGCTAAAATCAATAGGTTCTGAGATATTTTGATATGAAGGTCACATATTGTTCTGAATATAAAGGAGAGGTTTCAGGGATTTCGGGAACTTCCAGTTCCAGAAATGCTTTACATGCCTGAAAGTTCTTGAAATCCCTGAAGCCTTAATCTGAACAAAATGAGACCTTCAGATCAAAATATGTCAGAACCTATTGATTTTCGCGAGTTCTGCCCATTAGGACTTTTGATCAGGACCATCCGAACAATAACAATCTAAATTTTTAATTTGACGTGGGCCACTTTTCCGTAATATGTGTGGGGTCCTTTGGGGGACTATCTCTAAATGTGGAAGATCTAAAATAATCTGTCTCATATCCAGCTGTGCAAGCTTTCACGGCCGGTATTGTTCCAAATCTTCATGGTTTCCGGGTTTGCAGGCCGTGGTCCGGTGGTATTTCTACCTACAACTGCGGTAGACATTCTCAAAGGCGATGTGGCAACGGTCGAAGTGCATCCTGTGAGCCGCCAAGGAGGACACTTCGACCGCTGCCACATCGCCTTTGAGAATGTCTACCGCAGTTGTAAACGAAACGTCAGGTAGAAATACCACCGGACCACGGCCTACAAGCCCGGAAACCATGAAGATTTGGTATCTGTCTCATAATTTTATTTCTTTTCGATCTTCATAAATTTACCTAAATAAATATTTGGAATAAAACAAATTAACCTATTTATACGGTTGTTTTAAAGCTAGAGGCGGCGGAAAGTCAACAGCCTTACAAATCCGGATACTAAAAACTATTTCACTTATACTAAAATGATGTCATGGCCATCTAGAACTAATCACTGCATCACGTAGAAGTCATGTTTCGGCAGTAATGTCTCATTCATGATCAATGATGAAATCTGCACTTTGGTCAGACATAAACAACCGAAATACACCAACAGAATACCGTATGTTCAGTCACTTCGTCTATTCATTTTATGCTAATTATTTCTTCATCAGGCGTAGCAAATGTACTGTTGACGGCTAAATTGAAGGAAATATTACCGCAAAAATAAAATGAAACATTTTGTACAGCACAGAGGTTTTGTCAGACCCTGGCTTCTACAGTGATTTCGTCATTCATAATAATTAGGTGTGATGAACGGACCCTGATAACGTGCTAACTTTCTGAATACACCGTATTATTTTTTCTATGCGAATATTCCGATTTTTCAGTGAAATATAATTCGACTAATGATTTGGTCGACAATAAAACTGTCTTTTTTATAATAATATTCCGTCATTTGTCACGTTAACAGTAGTATCAATTTTTAAACTTCAGTTAGTTTTTTTAATACCTTGATGTAACTTTATTATTAACAGACATGTTCAATATTATAACTAATTAATATTAGACAAACTTTTAGTAATGTAAAAAAAAATGACTTACCATTTCATATTTTCACCACGACTTGAAACTGGTTACCCCTGGATACGGGACTCGTTTGTTTGTCAGCAATCCTATAAACAAAAGAAATTTATATATTAATATTAAACATTATATGTCCGAGGATTGGAAAAAACATAAAATAAAAAAAACTATATTTTAATACGTGAACACCGAAAATTGTGATACTATTTATTATGTAAGGAAGAGAATGAAACTTACATCATTCGAAAGTACTGTACCATTTAAATAAAAGCTTGTCCCTAAAAAGTTTTTTTTACTAATATTTTTGTTATCAATAAAGCAATACTTTGGAGGCTTACTAAACTATTTTTGGGGGTGGAAACGCATCCTTGTAGACCCATGGTTTAATATTTAATAATATGATTTAAAAAGCATGTGAAGCTAAATAAAGTTTGTTAAAATATACTGACATGTACTGCAGATGGTAATTTGAAATTGTTATTAAAAGATATGATTGCAAGTTTGTTTTTTACTCCAGTCCTGATAATTAATATGTCTTTTTTTAATGGTAATTGAAATTTTGTTTAAATATTGTAGCTACCTTATCTTTTGTTTTATTGACAAAAGAATTACGCCGAAAAAATATTTTGCACATTTATTAATTTTTGTACGATAACATTTTTTCACATTCTGTGTTTATTTTGTAATGATAAATACGATATATTTTAAAAGATAAATATGTACTATTTTGTCAAAATATCCGAGCTAATTTTTAGAGTTCCGTACCTCCGAACGGAACTCTATTACTGATCCTACGATGTCTGTCCGTCTGTCACTAGGCTCTATCTCACAAACGCTAAGAGATAGCTATAGTTGAAATTTTCACAGATTGTGTGTTGTTGCGACTTGAATCATGGCAAATAATAATTAGAATTAAATAATCAATTAATTTTAATGTTGTTACACGCTCATAGTACAGTATAACAGTACGCCTGGAGTCGTACTGCTACCAAAAGCGTGTACTAACATCGTTTGGCTAGCTCAGTTGGTAGAGCGTTTGACTGAAGATCTAAAGGTTCCTATTTCGATCATGGGTTTCGGATCGCAATATTTTTTATTTTTTTTTATTCATCAAATATTCTGTTGATATATTTTTTTTTATTAATGGGCATTAATAATTGCTATATTATAAGTACTTACAAACAATTATTATTTTAAAAAATTTCGCAGCACTAAAAACACTTCATTTTATCACAATAAATAATTCACAGCTAAATACTATCAACTCACAAAATAAAATGCAGTATAAATACTTTCGTTTTACAAAATTAAGTAATTTCGTTTTTGGATTACGTAAGTAGCAGTGTGGTCAATGACATTATATTTAATCAATTACGAGATCAATTATTAACCGACACTTTTATTTCTTATGAAATAAACAAAGACGAAGCGATAAATATAATATCTAAAATCCATGCCTTGTTTGTCTGCTTTTTAACCGACTTCAAAAAAAAGAGGTTTCTCAATTCGACCGTATATATTTTTTATGTGGTTATGTTTTATGTGTGTTCGCGGATAACTTCGTCGTTTATGAACCGATTTGAAAAATATTTTTTTATTTGAAAGGATATACTTTCAGATTGGTCCCATAGAAATTTCATCAAAATCGGTTCAGTATTGCGGCTGATTTTAATAAAAGTAAGTAACGGCATGTGATTCTTTAAGATAAATGTTACTTTTTTTGACACTAAAAAGTAAAAAATAAAAAACTTTTTAACAAAAAAAACCTCCTTCAAAAAGGCACTAAAAAGAGAAAAATAATGAAATCTTGAGGTCTGTGCCAATTAAAATATGAAGTCGGTTAAAAAGTATAGTATAGTGATTAATATCTTCTTTTTTTTAACCAACTTCATATTTTTATTGGCACAGACCTCAAAATGTCATTTTTTTCCTCTTTTTAGTGCCTTTTTGAAGGAGGTTTTTTTTTGTTAAAAAGTTTTTTTCTTCCAGAGGTACTTAATAAGAAATATTGGGAACGTGGACAATTATAAAGTACTAAATAATGGACAAGAACAGTCATACATTTTTTCGTACTTCTCGGTGAGATAGAAGTTTGAAATTTGGCATGGGGTTTCCAGAGAACCAGAGAATGCTGTGTAAAATTTCAAACCTAAAAAATTCTAGAAGGGGCCCAAAAATTGTCCATAATATGTTTACTTTATCAACAAGCGCCTTTTTAAAAATAATTAAGCACTGGATTAAATTTGTATAGATGACGTCGCAGCAGCGCCATATTAACAAAGTAATCAAAGGCCGTACTAAAATAAGGGTGAGATTCGATAAAACTACGATATACATCATACTATGTCCACACTATAAGTTTAGATGGCGTGTTTTAGCAAGGATACTAAATAAGGGTGGTTTCTGATATAACTATAAGCGCTACGGGTGGACACATTTCACACTAAAAGAAGGGTGCTTTTAATTCTCCCCAGTGCTGTCACTTTATGCATTTGCCGTATAGATGGCGCCTTTAACAAGGGCTGTAAATGAAGGGTTGTGCTTCATAGGTAATATACTACCCTTCCCGCAGCTAGCGCCATGAGTAGACATAATTCACACTACAAAGAGGGTTGTTTTTGATTGTGTAGTTTTGTTGATTCCATAGAGATGGAGTAAGGGTTGTAAATTAAAGGGTAGTTTCTGAAATAACCGAATAGTCGATCCGGTAACTAACGCTATTACGGACACGTTCTTAATTATTTTATCTCTATTTTTATGAATACTAGAGATAATATTGTGGACTTACTGTCATAGATATAATTTTGTTTTTTTTCGTTTTGTAATATTTAAGAGCTTAACTAATTATGACTGACTCATTTTTTAAAAATGGCTTTTTACTTCTTTTTAGGGAACTTTTCAACTTTGTTGCTTCCTTGTAGCTAGCGCTGTTGTGTTAAGAAACGTAACTAAATTTTATAAATTTCAGAGAGCTTCACGTGGCTATCTAAATAAGATTTGTTTCTGGGCTAATATTGTTGTTTCAATTTTCAAAGTTTTTATTAAATATAATAAAAATATGATAAAACATAGAATAAGAATATTCCGGTAATTTTAAGAAAATTTTCATTATACATCATAATAGTAAAGTTATATTAAATCACCTACGAGAAGCGCTCAAAGACGTCACGTTACAATGCAATAGCAGAAAAATTTATTTATTTAACCCGTCACCGTAGTTTAAGAAAAATAACTGAAGGAAGGTTTGGTTGAGGGTCAAAATAATGAACCTTTACCAAAATATTAGTGAACATGCAATTTAGAATTAAAACAATTTACCGTTATTTGACTGGCTTGAGGCCCTGAAGATGAAATTAAATATTTCGAAACGTTGGCCACAAGCGATATTTTGGTAAAGCTTCATTATTTTGACCCTCAACCAAACTTTCCTGCAATTATTAACATTTATTGGGTCAACACTACTAAATATTTAAAAAAAATGTTAATATACATGCCAATTTTTTTTTATTTTGAAAAAGAAAAACGCTTAGCTACAATAACAATATGCGCATGTCAGATATTTTCACTGCTAATTTGCAGTGAAAAATTAAACAAAAATACAGGTAAAGAAATAGTTTTTTATAAAACTATAAAAAATATGTTTTTTTGCTTATTAGATTGTTTATTAATTATACATACATTTTTAAATTATACATAAATAAATAATGAGTAGCTGTAAAAGAAAACATTGTTAATAAAAGACAATTCTAATGGCCTGAGTTGTCAAACGTCTATAATCAAATAAGGAGACGTGCATTTATAGACGCTGATGACCTCAGCTGTTGAGGAGGACAGTGTAGTCCAGTGGTTAGCGTCGCGGCGTCTGGATCAGACTGTCGTGGGTTCGAATCCCACCTCCGCTCATGGATGTTTTGTGATGTAATTTAGTTTTAAGTGAGTTGTTATTTAATGTAACCAACCCGCTAATGACCTAAGTTGTCGACGCGTCTATATAATTTACAATAAAAAATCAGCTGTTGAGCGTTTATAATCTACAATCTTCTTGTAGCAGGCCTTTGGATCACACTGTCGTGGGTTCGAATCCCACCTCCGCTCATGGATGTTTTGTAATGTCATTTAGTTTTAAGTTATTTGTTATTTAATTTGATCTAATTAAAAGACGCTAATGACCTAAGTTGTCGATGCGTCTATATAATTTACAATAAAAAATCAGCTGTTGAGCGTCTATAATCTACAATCTTCTTGTAGCAGGCCTTTGGATCACACTGTCGTGGGTTCGAATCCCACCTCCGCTCATGGATGTTTTGTAATGTCATTTAGTTTTAAGTTATTTGTTATTTAATTTGATGTAATTAAAAGACGCTAATGACCTAAGTTGTCGACGCGTCTATATAATTTATAATAAAAAATCAGCTGTTGAGCGTCTATAATCTACAATCTTCTTGTAGCAGGCCTTTGGATCACACTGTCGTGGGTTCGAATCCCACCTCCGCTCATGGATGTTTTGTAATGTCATTTAGTTTTAAGTTATTTGTTATTTAATTTGATGTAATTAAAAGACGTTAATGACCTAAGTTGTCGACGCGTCTATAATCTACAATAAATAAATAAACAATCTTTTTCTTCTTCTTCTTCTTCTTCTTCTTCTTCTTCTTTTTCTAATAATGTACCTATTTGATTTGCATTCAATAGTTTTGAATCACGTTTAAAAAGACATTTCAAGGGCAAGAAAGGGGTGAACAGTGAAAGACTATGTAGGAGAAATAATACAATCAAGATAGGGGAACGAGGAGAAGTGTTGGCTTGAGATGCGTCTGTCTGAAAAAAAAACACTGTGAGGGGAAATTTTTCAGATGCAACTGAAGTAGGGGAAGTTTGTGAGTGACTACGACGGCAGTTTTAAATAAAACTTAACAGTTCAGAGTCTAACAAGCGCTCGTCAGGCGTACTTCGGAGTATCGACAAAATAAACTGAATAACGATTATCGAAATTGTTTGTTTTTTATTATTCTTTCAATTTTTGCGCTTTCATTCCGCAACTGAAGACGTATAAAGTTTGAGGATTTATTGTAAAAAAATATTTTTGAAATATATTTTGTCAAATTAACGAACATTGACTTTTTGAGCGGAAATACTAGTTTTTAAGTATTTTTTCAATTTTTTGTACTTTCATTGCAAAATGAATGAAAATTTGACGATTTAATGCAAAAAAATTTGAATTATATTTTGTCAAAATGATTGTTTTTTTATTGGTCGGAATTCAAATTCTTGTTTTCAATTTTTGTTATTTTAAAATAAAACGGCTGGCCGCTTTGTAAAATAGCTAAAATAGGTACTCGTAAATGGAGTAGGTAGAAATTACTGACCGTAGATAACCATAATAAAACGTAGGTACTTTTAACCTTGGTAAATAAGTAAACATAAAAAACAAACACAAAAAACTCATTATTATTATTATGCAAAAGATGCTTATCGATATACTTTAATATATCATTATATGTATAAAAGGAGAAGTTTGTATCTATGTTCAAAACCACTAAACCGATTTGAAAAATTCTTTTACTGTAACCTACTTCTTGACAATTGTGTGTGTTTTAAAGACCACCAACAGCTAAGGTTATTTGGGCCTAGCACCAATTCATATTTTCAATTCATTATATTTTTTTTTAATAATAAATTGAAAATCCAATTGACACTTTTATCAGCTCTCGGGCTAGAACCCGGGAACTGGGGACTTGTAATAGAGGAACCATAGCAACGCCATGTAAACAACAGCATTGCTACACGCTCGGCTATTATCAAGCCCTCTTCTTGACAATATAGTAACATAGGTTATACATAAGTATATCATTACGCTATAATATAATAAAAGGAGGATGAGCAGTGAGCGAAAATAACGACTTGCACTCGGGGGTAGCCTAACTGGACCGCTCGTTAGAGATGTAGCCAATAGTCGGCTTGCTATTTACTCCTTGTTTTCTTGTTTTTGTGCTAAATATTGTGTACTGTTCGGTTGTAAAATAAAGTTTCAAAAATCGAAATCAAATATTACATATTATATCAAAAGGTTTACTTATTGCCAAAGAAATCAGAACAATTTTCATACTAGCATATTTTCTAGTTAAAAAGTTCAAAAGTTTTGGCTAGGTGTGAAAGAAGTAATTTTTAAAAAGTTGAAAGTTTTTCCAGGATTTTTTTTTTTCAATTTTTCGCTTGTAGGATCTGTAGTATGATTCTTGGTCCTTCATTTGACGTTTACCCGAACCCGTTAGCTTTAAAAATAGCGTCAGGAGAGCGGTAATCGGTTTTAGGCGAGGGAAAAGGATTTGAGATGAAGAGTGCAGGGGGTCACTTCCGGTAGAATAACGATTTGTAAAATACTCATTACAAAATTTGTATGTTAAAAGTTAAAACTAAACATTTTGCAGGGATTAAAATATAGTTACCATTTCATTTTTATTTCTTGGTTTCTTTCATATTCTCTGTAAGTAGCAGCGATCGTTTTTGTTCTTGTAGGAGCTATGACGTGATCAATCAACGATAATAGCCAATGACAATCTGAAACAAAATTAACATATTGTTTATAATATTGAAGTTTTTATTAAATTACCAAAAAAATCGGTAGTTGTCAATGCATAGGCAAATAGTTACGACTTCATGGTTTCCCATGACGTTAGCTATGTCAAAAACATGTTAATAATATTTTATTGCTACTCAAGTTTGCAAAAAAAATTGTTATCGTTGTTTTACATAATATTATGACGTTCCATAATATACCAATTACAGTTGTTAGATTTAAAGAACGTTTTTTAAGAGAAACGTTCATTTAAATTTTATAAGAATCAGGTAATTTATTGTAAATTATAGACGCGCCGACAACTTAGGTCATTAGCGTCCTTAGAGGAATCAGGGCTGTACCTAGAATGAATGAATGAATTGTGAATTATAGACGCTCGACAACAGAGGTCATTAGCGTCTGCTGTACCTAGAACCAAATTTCAGGTATAGGGCATCAGAATTTTAAGCGACACAAAATAATGATAAAAGACGGGATGTTACTCAATCTCTATGTTGAAATTTAAAAACTGGTGCATAACACTTGATTACCTATTAAAAATAATAATAAATTGATATTTTATTGCGCAACTGTGAATGTAGTAACTAGTAAGTAAATTACATTATTTTTATTTCATTAGAAAGATCTCCGTCTAACTTAAATAATTCCGTTGGATTTTTTGTCCAGCACTTAAAACGACTTCACAATACATTTTTGAAGATGATTAAATATAAACCATGGCACCTTTATTTTTCCTTTCGGGCGACTTACGTCACATGCCTCGAATATCACGGCGCGACTGACGTCACACGCCCCGAATCACATAGTTATATTTAATACATGTCCTATTTTGATAGTTTATTGATAGCAACGGTGCAATTGGTCTTAAGTGATCTGGTTATTAAAGATTATAAAGTTCGCCTCGCGGATGTTGTGACGGAAGTAGCTATTAAAGTTTAAATATTTGTATCTCTGTAAACAGTTTGACGTATTGATTTCTAATAGGAAGCAGCCATATATTTTTTTACAGTCATTATTTACAATATTAAAATTTAAATATTCGAAGACCTTTTAAAAATTTTGTATCTATTAAAATTTGAAATATTTCCGATTTTTATTTTTTAAACAATTTGAAAATATGACTAGGTCCTGATAACCGTGACTATTGATAGTCTTAAATAAATGAAAATAGCTTTAAATTTTATAGAAATTAGGAGAAAAAACTCAGTGGCAAAATGATCAAATAAAATTTGCATTACTGAAGATTAAATTTGCATTTATAAGCTTACGTTTCGGTGCTCACTGCACCATCCTCAGAGCATCAATGCTGTCAAAAATTCAGTATAACTGTACACTATTAATTTATGATTAAATTAAATTTTATGTTATTTAACTTTTCTCAGTATCGATAAAGCAACTGAAAAAAAACTCATTAATTATATAAAAAAGTTGTAATTTATTTAGTTAAAAAGTTCGTGTATAAATTATATTGCTTTTATATTCGTTATCATATAAAAAGAATGTTCAGTGTTTTAATTATTTAAAATCGTTACTGCTTCAATTATTTTTTGCCTGTGTTTGAAAGTTGCAGAACGAATTTTAAAATACCTTTAAGCTTCACTGTCTACTATCTCTCTCTTTTGCGTTCATATTTATTTCTGTCACTTTCTATCATTTGCTTCAATTTTAAAACAAAGAAAGAACTCGCTTGTCTTTTTCTCGATTACTATGTTTACAGGATAACAGTCATAGTGTTTTTTTCAAACAAATTTTCAAACGACTCTGATCTTAATCCCGTCTATAACTGTCTACAATCGTCGCAAAACGCAAGACTTGCCGTAGTACGCAAGTTGACGTTGCGTCAGCTGTCTATAATAAACGTGCGTTTTGCCTGCGTTGTCCAATCAGAGCAGTTGTTTATTTCGTCTGCCATAACCTCTTTAGTTCAAAGTACCTTTGATTAGCTGGCGTAACACGCGCGATGCGTGAACGGAACGTAAAAATTAGACTTGAACCAACTTGGCTCGATCTGCGTTTTACATCTAACTTGAGACGCTGCGATCTCTTGCGACACCTTGCGTCAGTCTTGTATTTTGCGACAATTTTGACGAGGCTTAAGACTGACGCAAGGTATCGCAATAGATCGCAGCGCCTAACGCTAAACGTAAAACGAAGATTGCGTGAAGTTGGTTCAAGTCCAACTTGTACGTTGCAGAAATTGCGAACGAAGGTGGTGTTGTAGGTAATAGGCGAACTGTCGTCATTAGCGTAGGCGAACTGTCAGATATAGTTTACGATCATCGCTAATTTTCGACCCGAAAAGAATGTCCTGTTCGGCTTCGCCCGGTTGTCTATTAACTGTCGTAATCTCCATTGTACGAGCTCTGCTACTGAACCACAGATGACGCCCTGTGTTTTTATTGAAAAAAAATATAATTTATAGGTATACCTGCAGGCTAACCTTGTCACGGAAACCAATATCTACATCCCTGGTCATCATACTATATCTTCGGGACCGTTTGAGATAATACGATGAAACAGAGTTGGTCCCAGGGTTACTTAACCGTATCCTGTGTAAATTTCATGTCAATAGCTTCAGTAGTTTTTGACTTAATCCGTTTGTACAAACAGGCAAACAGACAGACAAACATTTTTGTAACATTAGATTTGGTTTTGTAATCGAGAATGTACACGAAAAAATTCGACTGATGACCAGTCCTATACTTCCCACCTAGTAAATATTTGCAAAAAATAAACACTCTTTTTTTTTATTCTTTGACTAGGCCCAAATAACCTTAGCTGTTGGTGGTCTTTAAAACACAATTTAATTTTTATTCTTTGAAAAAAGCATGGCCCTCTTTTTTGTTTGGTGATCTACTGATGGCTAACTTAATATAGCAAAAATCATGGTTACCTTGATTTACGTACAATTTTTATTTTTTTTAGTAAAATATTTTTTTTCTCGAAAACTATACATTTTAGAGAAAAAAAATATTTACATTTTTTTCATATTATAACATCTAGAATTCATTTATATTTTTTTTTACCTATGTTAATACGTGACATTGAGGACGTTTTTTTGAATATCTCAGGATCCACTGAACCGATTTGACTCAAAATCTAATCAGATCTAAGTTAAAGGCTGATAAACACAATAGAATAATCGGCATGCCCGTATGTTGTTCCGTTCTTAAGATATCGAAGGCGAAAAATTGACCACATACACACACACATACACACACACACACACACACACACACATACACACACACACACACACACACACACACACATACAGACATCAGTCAGAAAATTGTCTTAAACGATTGCTAGGGTCTCAAAACGTGAAAATCTGTTAAAATCTCGAAATATTGTTTTCGGACTGAATCCATTACTTCCCTACCATAGTAGAGGTGGGAAGTAAAAAGTATTTGAAAGCTGAAAATTCGAAATTTACTTTCAGAAAGTTTCTTAAGAAAACGCAATTATAACACCAAATGTAAACGTACTAGATCCGGGGGTGGAAGTAGATATCCTCTATAAGGTGGTTGTATTCTCATCGGGAGAGGGTCTCTCTACATAAAGTGCGCGCCATTAAAAAAGCTCGAGAGAAGAAGAACTCTCTACTCGCCCCCTGCCTCACACCGACGTGGACGTTAGCAAGGGACATGCCAGACCGGGCATCGTATGCCAGGGAGCAAATCAATAATTCCTACAACTTACCCCCCAAAAGCAAATGATTCTCTGTATTACCGACCGACGAAGCTTCTGCCATTCCTCATGGCCAATGTAAAAGTTGTAGTCTAGAGGTAAATGAGCTATAGTTGTGTATGGCGAGTGCACCCGTCACTTGTTCGCCATCCCCCTTCCTCCCGTTGTCCGCGTACACCCTTCATTCTACTATTCACTAATGGGTGACACTTCGATTTTTGACTATAACTATTGTTAATAATGGATTGTATTTGAATGTACTACATTCTAGACGATTTACGGAATGTTCTAAAATAAATCATACTACAGATCCTACAGGCGAATTTTTTGAAAAAAAATTTGACTACGTGTGAAAGATTACGTAATTTTTAAAAAGTCGTAAGCTTATCTAAGACATTTTTTTTCAATTTTTCGCCTGTATAGGATATGTAGTGTGATTCTCGGTCCCTCATTAGGCTTTTACCCGAACCTTTTAGCTTTAAAAATAGCGCTGGGAGAGCTTTAATTTAATTTATTGTAGATTATAGACGCGTCGACATCTAAGGTCATTAGCGTCTTTCAACTACACTAAATAACAGCTGGCTTAAAACTAAATAACATCACAAAACATCCATGAGCGCAGGTGGGATTCGAACTCACAGCAGTCCAGTCTAGAGGTTGCGGCGCCAAGCATGCTAACCACTAGACTATACTGCCCCCTTGGGAGAGCTATAACCGTTTTTAGACGAGGGGAAAGGATTTTAGATGAAGAGCAGGGAGTAACTTTCGATAAAGAATACTCTTATGATAACTAAAATGGTGATAAACAAAACGTCTTCAGTTAATTTAAACATACATTCGAAGTTGACAATTCTTCAAGCCCTATTTTTAATGTTCCCAACCATCAAGGTTACTTATGCTTCGTTCATATTTTCAATGTATTTTTGTTTTGTTTTTTTATAATAAATTTATTTATTATAATTTTTTACAATAAAAATCCGATTTGTTCCTTCAGTAGTTCTTAGATTAGGACCTGAGAACTGCACTGTAAGAAATGAGAAGGTCGATTACATAGACTATCGACGGTCCATTTGTAGCCAGCGATTAATCTGGTAATAGGCACACAAAGAGACAATGACGTCGCAAACAGGTATCGCCACATCGCGTAGATTCCGTAAAAACATATTAATTTGTTTTGTATGCATCCATTTTATATATGTAACTATACATTTTATTTTGTAATTTTTACACACTTTATTGGAATATTACACAAATTATGTAATTTTAATTTACTTTATGTAAAAATCACAAATTTGTTTAACTTTACAGTAAAAGTCCAAGTTTTTATGAAGTTTTCTGTGTAAAAATAAATAATAATGTAAATTTACTTAGAAAATCGAGCGAATTCTACCTTAACTTTCAAAGTATTTTTACATCTATTTTTTACATATAAATAGCGGAATCCCTACCACCTCGGCTCTTCTAAAGACTGTAAAAAAGCTAAATAATCAAATTTATGTATTTATTGGGATGGCCAATGTGATACTGACATTTAATAGTCGGACACCTTGTAGATTTTGTTTCTTGTTAGAATTTTGTCTTGGAGTCGCAGTATGAAATGAAGATATAGAAGCAAATCGGATAATTGATTTTAATTACAATTATTGGAATTTTAGATGCTATGACTTTCAGATTTTTTTCAAAACGTGCTTCTGTCTTTGTTTTTCAAATAACCTATACTTATTGTTGCCAAAAAAATATAATTAATTTGAAAATAAAAAACAGTTTTTAACAAAACTTTTTTGCTGAATACCAAAAAAGTAGTCACAAAACTTTCGACGCACTTTTCGTTAACCATCAGAGATGACTAAAACTTTTTAATCATCTCCTGAGGATGCTAATATGATTAGCGAAACGTGCATCGAGAAAAAAATGTTATTGTTTTGGTGTTTTGCGGTCACTTTTTTAGTAATCAACGCCGAAATGTTACCATCCTTCTTCAAGAAAAAGAAGAAGAAATTTGTAGATTATAGACGCTCAACACTTCAGATCATCAGCCTCTAATTCTTCTTCAAGAGAATCAATGGGAGATGTCTTTGTCTGTTTGTAGTCGAAAAACCGTACCTGTTTTACGTTGGCCGCCTCACTTTTTCTCACGGTTTTTAGGAAAACCTTTGAGGTACTAATTGAAATATCGGTGGTACTAATGAGTACTAATTATGTAGATTCTAGTATCACACTTAGTTTTCCGGTACTGAATTTTGAGACGGTCAGCGTGATGCGGACATGCCTGTTTCCCGTAAGAGAAAAGCAAATCATTTGAAAATTTGCAATGCAATGTATTTCGATGGCCTAATACCAGGAAAATTCTCACAACCCCCGAAGAAAAAAATGTATGGACTGGACAAAAAATTAATTTAAAAAAATTATAAACATAGGTACCTACTTTAAAAATAATTGAAGTATAATTTGATACCGGAAGTTAATCCCTGCAATCTTCATTTCAAATCCTTTCATACCGCCTAAAAATGGTTATTGCTGTCCGGTCTCCCGATGCTATTTTTAAGGATAAAGGATTCGGCTAAACGCCAAATGAAGGACCGAGAATCACACTACCTAGATCCCTCAGGCGAAAAATTGAATGAAAAAAATCTGACTTTTTTTACATAATCTTTCACACGTAGCCAACATTTTTTTCAAAAAATTCGCCTGAGGGATGTGTAATGTGATTTTTTATTTTTCATTTCGCGTTTACCCGAGCCCTTTAGTAACAATATAGCGTCGGGAGAGCCATAACCGTTTTTAGGCAAGAAGAAAAATTTGAGATGAAGAGCGCAGAGGGTAACTTCAGGTATCAAAATTCTGATTAGCAAATTGAAATCGCTTTGAACTATTGGAAAATGTAACCCATTTTACAAAATTAAAAAAAAATCAAAACTCTTCTTTTTTCGTAGTCGCGTAAGCTATGAATCCGGTAAAACTTAACTTTCGTCCCTTTCTCAACCCCCAGGGGTGTAGCACACTTCGTTGGAGGAGGAAACTCAGGATTTATTGTGGACACCCTAAGGGACCATCATGAAAACAATTTTTTTTTTCAGTGCTCGTACATTATTTCGACTTGGCGCCTGGTCTATGAAGTGCACGGTTTGAATTTTCTTTTGAGTAAACATCTTTATTGGTGTCGTCTTTCCAAAATGTATTCTCATTCATATTAATTATTTTCAAAGATATTAATTAACATTTTCTTTTTATTTTCCAGTAAATAAACGAGCATCGTATATAGATATACAAGCGATACGGTTACAGGACGCCATCTGGAAGCGCATTATTCTTTTTTTCCTCGCGTGGAAAAACAAAGCACAACTGTCTGTATATATAGCTGCAAAACTCTTTATAATTGAAGTTTTCTTGTCTTATATTTATTATAAAATATTCCTGCTACGGCATTGCAAAGTTAAGCGTAGATTACATAATTTTGTTTTGATGTTTACGTCGACAATTTTTGGAATAATTAATTTAAAAACAGGTTTTTTTGACATTTATTTTCATATTTTTTTTTCCTGTTTTTCAAATTTCAATCTATCTATATCTATTTGTTTGGTTGAACGCGCTAATCTCAGGAACTACCAGTCCTATTTGAAAAATTTTTTTTTGTTAGATAGCCCATTTATCGAGGAAGGCTATAGGCTATATAATATCACGCTAAGACCAATAGGAGCGGAGCATCAATGAAAAATGTTGCAAAAGAATTATTCCTTTTGAGAGCTTCCGTTGCGTGCGCTGCGTAAACGGTTAAAGTTACGCAAAAATCTTGAATTACGGAATTGTTCCCGGAAGGTTTATATATATAGCGAACGAGCGTAGTGAGTGAGTAATGTAATTCCTAAACCACGCAACGGATTTTGATGAGGTTTTCACTATCAATTAGATAATTTTTCACGGAAGGTTTATAATATATATAGTGAACGAGCGTAGCGAGTGAGTAATGTTATTATAATATACAAGCGAACGAGCGAAGCGAGTGAGTAGTGTATTTATAATATTCAAGCGAACGAGCGAAGCGAGTGAGTAGTGTATTGCACCCGGGCTTTCTTAGCACCCGGGCGAAGCCGGACGGGGCCGCTAGTAATTATTATATTGTTGTCCACAATTAACTCATATACTATAAGTTTATTAGTCTGATAAAACTTTATGTAATATGAGCTTTATTGAATGTGAAATATTTCTTTCTACTCTTTCCGTCTTATTCGTTTTACTCTCAAGATACAAGACAGAATTTTTTAATAATTAAACACAGAACGGAAAATTTGAAATATGATGGATTCTCTTTCATATAATGTTATTTTCTTTTTGTCTGAGAAATATTTACAATAATTTATACGCATGTTTATTCGCACAGAGCATATAGATTTGATATTATAAATTATTCTTTTGATTTCAAGAACTGTTTTATATACTTTAGTAGGCCACATTTCATTCCTATTTAAAATTATTTTTGAGAGAAATATTTTTAATCTGAATTAATTGTGATTACAATTTACAAATCATACACAGTAAAAACGCATAAATGTACCCACCCTGGCACTGGCATTGCCAAGTTGGCTGGATTTATTTCATAAGATTTTTTAAATGTATTTTTTTCAAAATAAAAATGTTTGTTTAAAATGACAATAGACACGAGATTGTAAAGATGTTGTTAATACGGGCCTTACAATCGTTCACCTATTCAAAACCCTATAGTTTCTGAATTGTAATCCGAGAATTGGTGAAAATATATAATTTGGATTGTTAATTTACTATAATAATAACAAATTAAAAATATACCGTATAATACTAGGTGTGAGTAAGCCTGGCAGTTGATGAATAAATACATTAATTATTATTGACAATATCGAAAAGAAATTCAATAACTGTCCTTCATAAAGCTGTTTTCACACAACGCGATAAAGATTAAAGATATGATAATATATAAATGGGAAAAAGTTTTTAAAGTGAAAACTTCCTTAGGCACATTAGGCACTCTTTGCCTGGGTACTGAAAAAATGTGAAGCGTTCGCAACTACTTCCGTAAGAATTCGCAACATACTTGTATCATAAAAACGGCCGTTTACACTCTTTCTCAGTTGGTTACGTTTTTACGTTCTATGCATAGGAACCTAGGTGCGAGACCTGATGGCAGCGTAGAATTTTTGGCGTTTTTTTTTTTCTAATCTACATGATATTTATTTATATATTTTTTTGTTTTTGTTATATTCTTTTTTTGACAGTAATTATGTTTTTTTTGAAACCAAGGTGGAATTAATTAATAATACAATTTTGGTATTTTAGTAATAAATTATTTTTAGTTCATAAATGCGCTGTAATAGATGACACCAAAAATTAGAAAATCTGAAGTTTTCACTTCTGTCGTGTAGTCATAAGCACATACCCATTTTTCACATAGAACGATAAATAACCACGATAAAATTTTGTGAAATTAATTAACAACACACATTTTTTGTTTAAGCAATATCAAGGTTATTAATCGCCAGTGGGCTTGACAATAGGCGAGCATGTAGCTCCTCTATTACAAGCCCTCAATTCCTAGGTTCTGCAAAAAATATATTGGATTTAAAAAATAATAAATTGAAGATATGAATTGATACTAGGCCCAAATAACCCTGAATATTGGTGGTTTAAAAAAAATATTATTTATTTATCGCCCGCGACGTATCGTATCGCAATCGAGTTGTGTGAAAACGTCATGAAAAATAAAAAAAAAATTTGCGTCTTAAACAAATTTCACTGTATTATAAACATCAATAATTTGGCGACGTCCACCATGTTTCTTTTTGTAACATATCCCCCATTAAAACATCCCTCCTTATCCCCGCACCCCCTATACTCGTTCACTCGTCTGCTGTTCTTTCTTTGTACAATTTTTCGCCCTCACCCTATGAGCTGTATAATTCAAACTCCCTCGCTTTTTATCATCGAACTTGTAGGCCGGCCCGTTAACTCTATCTGTCTTTTTTTCTCTCATTACATGTTTTACTGAATGCTCGTTTCTCTCACTTTATTTCATTCGTTCCTTCTGTCGTTACATCTCTCATTTTTATGCGAAACTTCTACGGCGGAATTTTATTCCTTTTAAATAAGAAATAAAATGATACACGTTGCAATTTGAATTGCAATGCTATAAATTGTTTAACACTGTTATTTTACAGGTACTTTCTGTTACAATAATACTATACTTACATATACAATAATAAAATCGTAAACGCTTTTTTTGTACACGCTAGTTTTCCGCAATGGCTGAACCAATTTGGATGTAGTTTTCAGTGATGTATTGAGTTAAGCTTGGCCTAACATTTAGTGAATGAATGAATTGTGGATTATAGACGCTCGACAACAAAGGTCATTAGCGTCATAACATTTAGTGTTTGTTTCATTTAAATCGGTTGAAAAATGAAAACGATATGTCAATTTTAAAGTGCGTCTCTCGTGATTGTAGTTTTTGATATTAAAATTAATAATAGATGGTGATTGGATAAGCAACCAATAAACCAGTCATAATCCTTAAAAAAATTTCTGCATTTTAGCAAAAAAGCAGGAATTGATTATGACTGGTCTATTGGCTGCTTATCCAATTACCTTCTTTACTAAGAAATTCAGCCGTATAAACAAATTACTTTATTAAAATTAATCAATTTTTCTAATGATCACATTATTACCTCTTGACGCAAAAATAGTATTTTTTCTTATTTTTCTAGGGACTAAACCTGTCACTGTTATTTCGACTATAAAAATAATTATTAATCAAAATTGTCACAGTTTTATGAACATACATTCTGAATTTTAAAAATCACGACACTATTATTTTATTTTGAACACATCGGGTTTAGGTTGATAGATGCGTAAATTTGAGTATAATTTTTTTAAGTTTTCAATGAAAATAAAATCAAATCACCACACAATACATCTTTACATAGTATAAAATGAAGTCGCTTTCCGCGTCTGTCTGTCTGTTTAACCGCTAACTCCCCCTAAACCACGCAACGGATTTTGATGAAGTTTTCACCATCAGTTAGATAATTTTTCACGGAAGGTTTATATATATAGCGAACGAGCGAAGCAAGTGAGTAATGTAATTATAATATTCAAGCGAACGAGCGAAGCGAGTGAGTAGTGTATTGCACCCGGGCGAAGCCGGACGGGGCCGCTAGTAAAATAATAATATTTAAACTTCAAATTTAAAATTCAATTTAAAATACCGGACAGGTGTGTGACAGAACAATTACATAGGTACATCTAATCTAATTGCCGCGGGTTTTTTGTCTTTAAACACACAATAACTAATGAAATAGGGTTCCGTTCGGAGGTACCCTTAAAAAGATGAAATGATAAATTCACACATTTTAATAATTTTTGATGTTCAATTTTAAAATTAGCCGGACAGGTGTGTAACACAAAAAATACGTAAATCTAAATCCCGAAAATATCGGTGATCATTCTTTAAATTCACAATAAAAAAGTTGGGCTTCACACATTATAATAATATTTGAACATTTATTTTAAAATTAGCACCACTGTGTAAAGCTTTAAAAATTCCAGATTCTGGAAAATATTTTTGATACAAAACGATCATATCAGTAAGAACTGTGACCTAAAACTGAGACATTATTGATCATTCTTTAAATTCACAATAAAAAGATGAGCTTCACACATTTTAATATTTGAACAGCTATTTTAAATTTAGCACCACTGTGTAAAGCTTTAAAAATTCCAGATTATGGAAAATATTTTTGCTACAAAACGATCATATCAGTAAGAACTGTGACCTAAAACTGAGACATTATTGATCATTCTTTAAATTCACAATAAAAAGATGAGCTTCACACATTTTAATATTTGAACATCTATTTTAAATTTAGCACCACTGTGTAAATCTTTAAAAATTCCAGATTCTGGAAAATATTTTTGCTACAAAACGATCATATCAGTAAGAACTGTGACCTAAAACTGAGATATTATTGACCACTTCCGTATGGAACAAAAATAATCATTTCCGACCTTTATTATCAAAACAAATAATAGGTAGAATAAATAAAAAAAAATCATTACCTACATTGGTGAGGACATGTATTCAATGTATCATAAAATCAGATGTAGACTTCTATTGTCCAGTCATTTGCATACCGGTCTGACCAGTTCTTCCCATAGGGTTGAAAAACTGGCCGACTAGCCCTAAAGGGATGATCGTTGTAAGGAAAAGGGTCGAAGGCTTGCATTTCAATAGAGATGCATTTTACTAGAAAATAAAAATTTGACCCTTTACTATAAATCTGATTTTTTAATTTTAAGTGACCCTTTCTTTTGTTGAGTATTTTTTTAGAAAAATATTTCCTCAAATAACGGAACCGGTTCTCATGATATAGGTTGTTGACCATTATTTTATACAGGATGGTCATATATTTTAAATGTTTGGAAAATTATTTTTGTTAGAATATAATATTTTTGGTATTGCCAAAATTTTTAAATTTTAAATTAAAGAATTATGTACTTCCAAAAAAATTTAGAATTTACAATTCGTATAATTTTGTTTTTTTTTTTCAAAAATTCCAATAATGTATTATTTCCTTATTAATTTATTCTTATGATTCTTGTATTCAACTAAAAAGAGTATCCTGAGAATGTCTAAAATTTAGACGAAACATCAATCAATTTATAAATATAAATATTATTTTCTACCATTAATTAATTATCGGAGCGAGTGTAGCCTCGTTTTAATTCGACCACTTGGCATTTGGTTTGTCTGTTTGTCTGTCCGTTGTTTGCATAAGGTAATGCCCCCGTGAACTGCCCCCCAAATCCACCCTTCTGCTACAGGATGTTTCTTGCCCCTTCTCATTATCATCTCATTTAAATTTTGGACATACAGAAACAAGGTGAGTTTGAGAATACCTCTAATTCTCAGATTCTACTCTTATAGAACCGGTAAAAGTATCAAATGAGTTAACAATTTATTATTAAAAATCGGGTGACGTTAGAATCAAATAGTCCTCGAAAGGAGTCGAAAAAAAAAAGTTTTTAAAAATCGCTTCATCCGTTTGGGTTGGTACGACTGATACAAAAAAAGCGTAACAGATTCACAGAAAAATCGAGTGTAGGTATCTATAAAGACATTGCTAGCTATGCTTAGGTCGCGCCTAAAAAATGATAATAAACTAAAAATATGAAACGGTTCTAGGCCCAAATAACCCTAACAGTTGGTGGGTTAAAAAAGCGTAGGTCTTCCTTCCAGAAAAGAAGTAAGTATCAGTGTTCTGTATTCTCAACAGATAAAGTATTTTATAATCACGGGTTATATATCGGTCGATCCGGGTACCTGGGGTTATTTTAAGTACAACAATAATAATTCCTGACCGTTAACAGGAGAATGTATTAGCATACTAGTATGACCACTTCTTAATCTACGCATGTACCTCTGTATACCCTTTATTAATACCGTACATTATTATAGTATGCGACTAAACACACACACACAGTACACACACATGTATTTATAAAACAGGGATAATTTGCATACGGGATTTACAAAATTATGGACACGCATAGGAATTCAAAAACGTATTTGAGAATAGCCGAGACCATAGGGATGACGTTATTTATATATGATGATATGATTTATTAGCATCTCTCAAGCTGCAATAAAAATACGAAGATATCTAGAGGGCTTGAGAATAGCCGAGAGTGTAGCAATGCTGTTGTTTACATGGCGTTGCTATGGTTCCTCTATTACAAGTCCCCAGTTCCCGGGTTCTTGCCCGAGAGCTGGTAAAAGTATCATGTGGATTTTTTATTTATTATTAAAAAAAAAATATTTAATTGAAAATATGAATTGGTGCTATGCCCAAATAACCTTAGCTGTTGGTGGTCTTTAAAACACAATTCAATATATTTAGACACGTGTCAGCCATGTTCGGAAAAGAAGCCGACTCAAAGTGAAAATTTGGCACCCGCACTTAGATCTCAATACTTTTTTCAGCGAAACTGTTCTTTGTACCGAACTTGGCATCTTTTTCACATTTATATTTTTGGTGGGATAATAATTATCCAAAGTCATTCACATTGTAAAAACAGTGGCCAATTAAAAACGCTTTGAGATATTTAAACCGGGAGTCAAGAAACATTCCGTTCCAAAAACCGTTACGATTCATTTTGATTGATGATTTATATTCAGAAAGATGTAAAGAATGAAATTCTGAAGGTTGCCAAACAAAATTTTCCGAACGGTTTTTGAAACGTAATGTTTCTTGGCGCCTGCACTAGTTAATTCTTCCTACACAGTTTAAGATCTCTTTCCTTTCTTAAATCTTCTGATAGCCTGGTAGCGTCTCCATGGCTTCCACGATTTAAAATTTTGAAATACAAAAGCGATTTCCCGAATTATATTAGCTTCTAAAGGTATATGATAACTTGAGTCCATTTTTTTGCTCGTCTGTTTGTTTACACCTTAATACTGCCCTGCTATCTGTTGCTGATTGAAGGGAATCCATTGTGTAACTATGTGTTTAAGTTTAAATTGAATGCACGTATCTAATGACCACATCTGATGCTGGTGTAAATTGCCTTACATACTTACTTTTGTGTTCAATATTTTATTTTATTTTAACGGTGTACTCTGAATTGAACAGATGTTCGCTGGATGCATAAATAATTGTGCATGATTCAAAATTATCTATCATTCACTTTTTTTTCTAGAAATTTTTAAATCACAATTTCAAAATTTTAATTGTTTAAATCACCTACAAATTTTACTACCAATAAATATTCTTATTGCGATATTTACATTTTAATGATTTGTAGAAAACCAGTAATTTTTAAACGCTAACAATCAAATCTTGTAGGTATTCGAATTTTCATCCACTTCCCGTTAAACGATTGAGTTGAACTTTTGTTGACTTGCGTAGTTCCGATGACAATATAATATTATGGTAACTAGCTGGCCGACCCGGCTTCGTCCGGGTACAAATCCCACTTTTAATGAAATCATGTCATGTGATCAAAAAAAAACAACAGTGTGTGACGTTAAGGCTTGACTTGAGAGTTCGTTTCCATAGAAACATAGATTAGATTGTTTACATTATGTTTACATTATAGGTACAAAACAGTATTTTTATAGGATTTTTTTAGTTTCACAGCTAACAATCAAATCTTGTAATTAGAAACTGAAAAGTAAAAAATAAAATAAATAAAAAAAATGCTTTTAAGTAAAACGCTTTTATTTTCAATAAAGTTTTCCATAAATGTACTAAAAAGAAAAAAAATATTTAATTTAGGTTCCTAATTATAAAAGCGTGGGTCGTGACTATAATAAATTATTATGGAGTTTACGACCCACGCTTTTATTATTAAATTAAATTAAATATTATTTTTTCTTTTTTGTACATTTATGGAAGACTCTACTGAAAATAAAAGCGTTTTACATAAAAACATTTTTTATTTTTTAATAAATATTTTAGCAGGAAAGTGGACAAAAAAAACTGCTAAAACATAAGTTTATTCGTCCAATTCCCTGCTAAATATTTATTAATAACTAATACAATGGATGCGAACAGAAATAATATTTTTTTATTTATTTTATTTATCGTTTGTTTTTCCTAAATCCTGGGGCGAGCCCTAAATAAAAAGTCTAGTTGGCGTGTAAACTGTTAGGTTACATGAATGAAACATTTTCCTATAATTGCAGGCACTTTAAAACGCCAACAACAATTAACAGTGATATAATAGTCATTTGATTGCCCGTACACCACGCCATGCTTTTCACCGCATTGTGTGGTTTTATATAATATAGAATGACGAAGAAAATCTTCCCTACGCATGCAAAGAGCTTTTACTGGTGTCTTATCTTTACATTTTAAAGTGCACTTATATTCAGTTCAATCAAAGTATGCTACTCTAGGTTCGTATGATAACAGCCCGCTTCAGAGAACCCCTGTCTACGAAACCTATGAATCTTCCTGAGGTCTGTTTACATAATATCGAAAAGAATAAGCTATAGTATTGTAAATAGTGGAATATAATGTTTTGTAAGGTGGATAAGAAGTTTGTTGAATTTCTATATTGAAATAATTTGGCCCCCAAAATTAACCCAAATTTAAAAGTTCTAGTTCAATTGGAAGTACCCTAGATTTTTGATGATCTATCAGTCAGTCAAGTAAATGCCAAAATTTGCGATTTTTGGACATTCGTATCTTGGAAACCATTCCATCTAGACGTATAAAATTTGGAATACTGCTTCTTTTTGGTAACCTTAATCTCTCTGAAAAAAATCAGTCATGTAAAGCAACTAACCTCGGAGTTAGACGGGGGGTCGAAAGGGGCTCGAAATGGTTCGTGTAAATATTGTACAGTGCGCGCTCGGCTTTGCTTGTTGCGAGAACTTGGCCGGCGTACTCCGTGCGCTTAAATGTACCAAATTTCAACTTTTTTCGTCCAGTAGATTCGGAGAAAATAAGCTGTGACAGACAGACGAACAGACACCGAGGTGATTCCATAAGTGTTCCGTTTTGCTGATTTGGGTACAGAACACTAAAATTATTATATATGCAACAGTCATAATACTAATATAATAATAATTATATTAAGTATGTATGCTTGTTTGCTTATCACGAGTTATCTCACAAACTGTCGAGGCATTTTTTCTCGTCTCACATTTCGAGACGAGATCGAGATTAAATTGTCGAGATCTAGTCAAAAGACACCCTCGAAAAAGTGCCAAGACGAGGGTTTTAAAATTTATTGTCTTGACATATTATGAGACGAGGTGTAACTAAAGGAGACGGAATCGTCATTAATGAGACGATATACCGAGACTGAAACGAGACGAGACGAGACGATAAGTAAGTCCGATTTGATTTTGTTTCGTACCAGTGCCGTCCCCGTCTCGCTGATGTATAACTGTACCTTAAGATTATGTGTATCTTTTATATTTCAACCCTAATATACGAAGGTATCTACAGATAGATGGGGGAAAAAGAGGGCTGTTATAAAAAAGTAAGATAGAAATATAACTGATGAAACTGAATGCCTTACACAAAAATAAGTCGAGATTGTATAATTTATTTCATTCAGAGGCGTAGAAATAATTTATTACTACTTTATCTTTTAGCTTACCTAATGTTTAATTTTCATTTAATGAATAGCGCAATATTTAATGAAGTTATTTTGCACCCTTTAAAATAAATTTTTTTGTGCTATGAAATTTTTTTAGTATAGGTATTCAGACCAGGCGCCAAGTATTTTGGAGTGGGAACAGGTAATGGTCTTTTAGGATGTCCTCAAGAAATCCTGAAATTATTTATCTTCTCCAACGAGGTTTGCTACTCCCCTGGTGGATGTAGTAAGGACCGAAAATCAGTTTTTTGCCGAATTTTTGGCAAAAACACGATTTTCGTTCCTATTATGTGGGAAAACAATCAATTCTGAATTTTTTCCCATGTTTATTAGTTACTTTAAACCAACGTGGTGTCTAGCCTAACGATATTTATGACAGTATTTTTTGATCATATTTTTGAATTAGTTTTTGAAGGTCGATACCTAGTTGAGGGTAGAAGTTCGAACTTATTAATTAATAAATACAAAATTTTAACACGGACGTCGTGAACGAATACATAATTGTGTTACGTCATTGTTCTTACTCAGGTGGGTCATATACTGTTTGCAGTCATTATGCATTCATTTAATTACTTATTAATTAATGTTTTCAATTTGTCATTTTACATTAACAATAATGATTTTTTTCGAAATTCATCGACATTATATAAGCATTTTTAAAAAAATGATATCTAAATTTCTTCTTTAAATTCGTTAAAATATATTCACCCGAAAAATTTGTTTCCAAAAAAATTCGCTCCAGTGTCTTAACATAAACTATACTTATTATATTTTTGATCAAGGTCCGTTGTAAAAAATTGACAGACATCCGCGGTTCGGTAAACAGTGACTCAAAGTCATGTCCTATACGCCTACACTAATTCGAAAATACGATATTTCTGCTAAATATACGTATTTTTTTTTAAAAATTCGAAAATCATACAGACAAAAAAATTTCCTTTACGTCATTATTATAATTTGTGTAAATAAAAGTTTTCTGTATTTATTATATATTTTTTCGTAATACTTGTTATACGGAAAAAAACATGAATTACAAATCAAAACATAATAAAATTTTATGATATTTATGTTTGCATTCAATGTGTAAGAAAAATAGCATCATTTTTTCTGTTTATCTTTATCTCGTCGAAGTCCGTAAAAAATCTGTCTGCTATCCGGATGTGAACCGCGGTCCGCCAGTTGTTGACCCCTGACATAGACGATGGAAAGATACGTATATAATATGTAACGGGAGTAGATTTGTAATGAAGGATTATCCGAGGTATTTTGAAATTTTTTAACTTAAGAATATGTCAACAAGACAAATGTTCCTACACAACAAATAAATGAAATAATTTGTCACCATTATTTTAATAACTTTAAATGGTAGCAAAAGAAGACAATCGTCCTTCTAATTAGCATAATGATGTAGGTACGTGTCCCATGTGAAATAAAGTATAACAACACCCTTGATTGCGTAGTTTAAGGGATGAAAGTATTGCTGGTGCGACAGTATGAGTGGGACGAGGGCGTGTTATAGGGGACACTTGGATACTGGGGCTAGTACAAACTACAGTGCTAGTCTGCTTAGATAGATAACGCGAATGAGGACGTCCCGCATTTTTTTTCTACGTTACAAATAGAAACATTTTTTTTGAGAATTTTTCGGAAGCTTTTTCTACAAGAAAAAAAATCCCAAAAGTGTGTATTTTTCAATGTAATTTTAAACATAGAATTACACCGCAATGGAAAACGTCATTCACAGCCAGCCTTCTCTGATTGGCTGCTGTAATCAAATCACGCCCACTGATCCATAGATAAAGAGAGAATATGATTTTTTTATGTACAGTTGACAGGCCGGCAGTTAGAACTTAGGTTAGGTTCTTCACGAGTTACGAATGACGAGGAAGTATTCCTCTCTTTCCATAGGCATACCTCTTTTAATCTATGCGTGGACGTATGTCTGGTTTCATTGCTCTGGCTTTTACGTCATCATATGGCGGCTAAGCTCATCCGTTTCAACAATTTTTGTACTTGATTTAAACTGAATTTCAGCTGACGTCATTCCCGCGCTTACGCTGATTGGTCAAATGGAACGAGGCAACCTTGAATACACAGTACAAATTAGTTAAGATCAGAGATTGCTTTGCCCTCTGTTCATGTAAAAAACCATGATAATTAATTTAGTTAAGTTAGCCATGTGTATTCTATCTTTGTTACGCTACTCATTTTGCTTATGTTTTCCTTGTTGCACTCATTACTTTTCAATGTATTCAATCCTGTGATAAACCCTGAATATTGTCATTATTAAAAAAATATATTAGAAGCCTTCGGGAATCGAACCTGGGATTGGCGTCTGTCCCTGTCGGTAGACTCGTACTTTTCCACACGGCCACCTGGCATACTGTGTCTGAGACCTTAACATAGATATACATGCTGCGTTTTGTTTCACATGTCAACCACTTGTGACTATTTCCGTAACAACTAATATTTCGAAAATGCCAAATTTTAGTTTTGGGTCCTCTTCTCCTGGTATCAGGTATTGACATATTTCATACTCCATTTGAATTTTAAGAAATAAATAAATTTTGAATTTGAATTGGTCATTTATGTCGGTTTATTTGAATTAAACTGTATAGTTTATTTGGTTTAACGTATCAGCCTGTAGAGTGTAGGTGGATCATCGCACTGTCTGTGTCTGTCTCACCCATCTGCACCCAGTGCACAAATCTCAGCCTCTCATACCAATGGCTGATTTAAAACGTTACACGGTTTACAAAGTTTACACTGGTCTCAGTAGATGTCGATCGTAACTGACTTTTTCAGATTAAATTAGAAATTATTGACACTGATTGAAAATTGCTCCTGAGTGATGAGGTCAGTTGGCTCCAATAATTGATTTGAAATCTTTATTAACACGCTTATATTAGTTCCACCTGTATATATGTATTAGGGTGGGTCAAAAATATCAATTATTCTTTTTTTTACAAGTAACACGGAAAAATAGGTTGCTAAACACCTTAAAAAAATTCTCACCAAATATGAGCTCTTAATTTTAATAGGAAGATCACAGTTTTTTATTTTTTTCTCAGGCCAATAGAAAAAAATTCATACCTCATCATTAATTGATTGTACAAAAAAATGTTTTATGAGAATTTTGTAGGAAATTTAATGCTCTACAAAAAAGGTATCTTATATTTTTCCCGCAAACCTCACCATTTGAAAGATATTGAAGATTTAAGTTTGATTATTTTAAGACAAATTTCATTTTTGTTTATGAATTTTATAACTCGACAATAAATGACTATTATAAATCTTCAATATCTTTCAAATGGTGAGGTTTGCGGAAAAAATATAAGATACCTTTTTTGTAGAGCAATAAATTTCCTACAAAATTCTCATAAAACATTTTTCTGTACAATCAATTAATGATGAGGTATGATTTTTTTTCTATTGAACTAAGAAAAAAATAAAAAACTGTGATGCGGAGGATCTTCCTATTAAAATTAAGAGCTCATATTTGGTGAGAATTTTTTTAAGGTGTCTAGCAACCCATTTTTCTGTGTCACTTGTAAAAAAAAAATAATTGATTTTTTTTACCCACCCTAATATGTATGTATGTATGTATGTATGTATGTATGTATGTATGTATGTATGTATGTATGTATGTATGTATGTATGTATGTATGTATGTATGTATGTATGTATGTATGTATGTATGTATATGTATGTTAGAGCAAAATATAATAATCCAAATCAAAAGTCAGACTCGAAACGGGCAAAGTATTATTTTAACAAAATATAATCTATCGCAGCGTCTCGTTCGCTGGTCGGCACAACATAACATAACATAATGATCTCTAGTCAGATGTAAAAATCCATACCCTCTGTGTGTCCTTATCTTAATGACCAGCGCTTATGACGACACGAGTATTTCCTTATATAAACAAACATCCGTAGACTGAACTTCTCGCAATGACGTCTTAGCCTTTCAATAATGAAGTATTAATAACTAGACGGAACATAAATAATAACCAATAACCAATAATAATATTTTTTCGCTAACATGTATGTATATGTATGTATGTTTGTATGTATGAAGAATTTTCCAAATCGGTTTATAAATGACGGAGTTCTGAGGTAACAAACATAAAAAAAATAACACCGAATTGAGAACCACCTCCTTTTTTTGAAGTCGGTTAAAAATGGCAGTAGTTGTTTGTTTGAAATTACTGGATTCGAACCCGGAACCATTGATGTAGAAAACTAACACCAAAAATGTACAGTACCGTTTACTTGTTTAAATCGTCGTGACGTTAAGAAATGTAAACAGTATTACATCACTGAAATGAGAAATGCAAATCGCACACTTTCATTAGTACAATTTCTTTACTGCAGCACAGCCCTTTTCTGATATATTTTCATCCCCTAAGTCTTTAGCTAGCGAATTCTCTTGTCAGATTTTTTAACTCTTTAAATAGAAGAAGAGCGTTTTTGCTCCTTAAGTTAGCTTAGCGTCTGTGTTTTCGGACGCGTCTTTCAACCCTCCACGACCGGCGCTCGTGCGTTGATAATATACTGAAGGGGACGGACTCACTGAAATAAATATACGTATGTATAATTCCGGTTATCCTTTCTCTTCAAGAATTATAATCATCTACGTTTTATATAATATACGATTTTAAGGATAATCCAAATAATGCCCAACAATGCAGGGGACCGATTCTGCTTCCCCGTTACTACTTGCTACAATATTTCATTAATATGTTAATATTAAAAATTTGGAAGTTTTGTAAAATACGGCAGATTCGAAGTCAATAATACATGCAGTCGGAGGCATCAGATATTTTTGTTCAACTTGTTACTACATGTATGCCTCCGACTGCATGTTATTATTTAATCTTATTTCCATCTTTTAAGTTCACTTTTTACGCAGTCGGGTTTTTTCTTTTTTTGAAATAGTTTATTTTTTATTTTCTTCTTTTTAGTTGAACCTAGGTACTAATCAAGCCTTTTCATTTGAGACCCTATACAAAATGTTTTACCGAATTTTTGCGTATTGACAAAATGGCGTCTATAGCGTCCGCCATATTGAATTTTCGTGATGTCATATACCCCATTTGAAAGTCTTCTCAACGAAGCATTTCTTTTGATAGGTACCCACTTCGATGTATTTAGAAGGAAAATTACTTTAGCATTTTAACAAAATAGTATCTAGCATCCGCCATATTGAAATTTCCGTGACATCATATATCCAGTAGCACTAGTGAGACTATAATGAATCTATAGACACCTTATTTTTCAAAATTCAAGCCGTTTACGATACAGAAGGCGCCGACGACAATGCAGAAATACATACATACACCCGAAAAAGCACCCCCCTTCGGCAGTCGGGTAAAAAAAGATTAGCTGTTTTTTTTTTGTTCTAAAGTAATTAATCCGTCAAAAAACATAAAAAGAAATTGAAACACCCTCAAATAAAGTCACTAAAAATGTCAATACTTTCCGTCACCCAGTGGGCTGGAACTTTCAAAGTTGGAATGGTTCCGTCGCCCAAATGGTTGGAATTTCATAAACAATGAAGAGAAAAAAAATAAAAATGGTATTTGTAATAAAATGCGACAATTAAAAATACAAAATGACGGAGACGAGAATATAGATATAGGCAGTGCTATACACTATAATGCCGTTGCAACCATTACAGGATTCGAACTAATGATCCATTAAGAAAATACGCGCAATGTTTTCTATCGTGTCTCGTTTTGTTTTGCACTGTAACGAGCACAATTATTGCCTAATGGTTTTCTCGAGACAAAGAAAATCATTTTCAGTGCAGAATCTTTTGTTCGGTGACTGTCTTCTATAACGTCTATATATGTATTCGTTGCCATCTTCAACAAGGGTGAAAAACTCACCACCTACACAGCATCACCCATTCCATCAAGTCAGCACCCGTTCTATTTTCCACTCTTCTTTTTAAAGGGAAATTTTATTTAAAACAACCGTTGGTACAGCCTCCCTTGTATATACAACATTGTACCAACTGTTAAACAAGAACGACGCGACACAAAAAACACTACAGTGAAATCTCACAATCTATCCGTTCTCATATCGATCGTTAACCCCGTTACTTTTTAAGTGAAATTATACTTTAGCCCCGATGGGAATAATTTAGTTCAACAGCCTAACGAAAAACGACGTCAGTAGGGGGGGAAATGAACTACTAGCGGGAAATCGGTTGGTTGGCGGGTAGTGTAGGCGGAAACTTGATCGACACGCCCCTTTCTGTTCGCAAAGTGGAAATAATTTTTAAGTGAAACTACTTTAGCCCCGATGACGTTGACGGGTTAAATAAACAACTTTTTCTGATACTGCACTGTGACGTTATTGGGTGTCTCTCTTAGGCCCGTATTCACCAAACACTGTTAAAGATAGAAGTTACAAATCTTAGAATAAATTTATTCCTTGGAATAAAATTAACTTTCAAATCACCAAGCAATTCATTCGATAGAATAGTAACTTCAGGTATAAATTTACTTTATACCATACACCTTTGACCTTTTTTGTCAAATATTTTGAATCTAAAGCACGTTTACCAAAGAGCCGACCGATGGCGCATCGATCGAAAATAGGTATATTACTTTTATATTACCTATATAAAATATGTAGGTACATACGTTATGTAGTATGACGTATACTGACGTATAATAATATTATCTACTTATAGGTATGTAATTTTTTTTCTTAAAAACGACTAACGATTTTGATGAAATGGGAACTTTAAGTACTATTTTTTTTGAACTCATCCGAGCTTTGTCATCCAGATATTATAATTAAAGTTACGAGCGTTTCTCGTAGGTGATTCAATATATCTTGCTATTATGATGTACAATTGTTAATTTTAAATATCTTTACTACAATCAACACTCGATATGATATATACAGCACTAAATTGAAGACATTACTTCTGCTGTATCTCGTACATTTTTCAAATTAAATTTCTGTAGCGTTGATATAATATAATTTTATTTCTGTTTTCAAATTGGATTGGCCGTTATATGTTGTGTAAATTTTCTGCAAAACTGTGCTTTTGAAATTTCTAAAATTATTTTCGTATTCATAACGCATGGACTTGGAAATATATAGATTTACATAATATGAAATTAAAATTTTAACGTTTCAAATAAAAATTAGTATATGCAGGGTGCTGAATTACTTTGCGAGTAATAGGGATTTAACGCTGCTTCCCTAATTATTTCAGGAAAAATATCTTCGAATAAAAGTTTTAGAACATAAAATTCTGCGTCTAAATCATTAAACAAAATTAATTTTGCATGCTTTGTAACGGCAGAAATTTGATATGAAAATGTCAAAATTACTTCAAAAACAGATAGCGATAGCCATGGAACTTGAACAAAATGATGACGTTTTAGCTGTCAGAATAATTTCTAATCATTTTGTTTAAGCTTCATGGCTATCGCTATCTGTTTTTGAGGTATTTTTGACATTTTCATATCAAATTTCTGCCGTTACAAAGCATGCAAAATTAATTTTGTTTAATAATTTAGATGCAGATCTTTATGTTCTAAAACTTTTGTTCGAACATATTTTTCCTAAAATAATTAGAGAAGCAGGAAATCGCCAAAGTTTGATTTTACGGGTTAAATCCCAACTACATCTCAAAACCATCCCAAAAACATTCCAAACACATCCCGAAAACATCCCAAAAACATCTCAAAACCATCCCAAAAACATTCCAAAAACATCCCAAAAACATCCCAAAAACATCTTAAAAACATCTCAAAAACATCCCAAAATATTCCAAAAACATCCCAATACATCCCAAAAACATCTTAAAAATATCCCAAAAACATCTCAAAAACATCCCAAAGACACCCCAAAAACATCCCAAAAACACTGTCACTTACAGTTGTGCGTATGGCTCCCCTACTCTATCTATGATATCTCTATGAATAGCAGGCGGATAGAACGAATAAACATAAGTTACTATTATATAAAATATATGAGCACTGTGGTTGGAATAAAAATAAAATTAAAGATAGTTATTTCTTAGAAGTAACTAATTTTATAAGTTACTATCGCAACTGTTTGCTTACCGCACTAGTTATGTATTGATTCACTGAAAACACTTTAGGCACGTCAGTCTGTTATAAATGACCCAATACAGGCCGGTATATATGCATGGAAAGTAGCTATTTTGTATAGTGGGTATGGCAAAAAAATAGCATTTAAAAATGCTTCAGCGTTTCGTTAAACGAATGATAAAAAAGAACATGCTTCAGTCAAAAGAAATCCTTAAAAAAGTAATGTTTGAGATCGGTTTGCTTACCATTAAATTTGTTGTTGACGGTGTACAGACATACATCGAACTATCAAAGGAATCGGAACTCTAAAAAGAGGAAAAAATATATATTAATATCGACCTTATAAAAATTTTATTTTAAAATATTTTTACTTCTGATAAATTACATTTTTTCAAAAATATTGTGTATCAATGAGCCATTTTCCTGAGAGTAGTTCTTCATTCCCGAGGGGCAGCACTAATGTTGTGTCATTTTAGTGTTATAACTTAATTATTAAATTAATTTAATGATATTAATAATTTAATAATTAAATTAGACCACTAAAATGACACGACAATAATGGGGAATAAATAATGTTTGTTCCTACCACAAGTGCTGCCTCTCGTGGATAATTGAAAGAACTAGTCTCAGGAAAATGGCTCATTGACCATTATTATTATGTAAGGGATGTACATTATAATACAAATAAGAGCTGGAGAATAATCACACGTGCAGCAATGCTGTTATTTGTATGACGTTTCTATGTCTCCTCTATTACAAGCCCCCAGTTCCAAGGTTCTAATCCGAGAACTGATAAAAGTATCAACTGGATTATCAATTTATTATAAAGATACGTATGTCTGTATCGCGGGTACAGACACACGATGTGAATACCGTTAAACATAAATAATATTATTGTATTCGTTGTTATGGAAACGTATACATCCACTTTTATTTATTGTATAAAATCAAATGTTCGTAAAATAATATAATAAATAAAATAATCGAAAAATAATTGTAAGTTCATTTTTTGTATTTTAAATTGTTATCCAATCCCTATCAATATATTTTTATAATTAAAAAAAATATATTAAAATCTATCCGGATTCGAACCTGTCGGTAGAATCGCACTTCTCCACTCGGCCACCTGTCTAACTGCAGTGTCTGAGACCTTAATATAGCTATACATGCTGTGTTTTGTTTCACATGTCAACCACTTCTCTTTCCGTTTCATCTAATATTTTTAAAATGCCACTGCAGTATGAGACATAAGACGTAGTTCACGTCAAAATTCAAATGCAAACAAGGTTATCTAATCTCTAAGAAAATTAATGTAAGCTATGTTTATATTATAATAATAATAATAATAATAAATTCTTTATTCAATATTGTCATGGTGACAAAGAAGAGCGTCAGTAAATGACAAAGTCATTTGGTACAAATAATTAAGTACAAAGTTCGTACGGGCATTTTATAATTAAATAATCTTTAACTTTTTTCTTAAACCGTCTGTAGCTTTTCACAGTCGTAATCTCTGGTGGAAGACTTTCATAAAGTTTCACAGCAGAGTATCGAGGTCCTTTGGTAAACAGTTAGGTGATATTTATGACTAACTTGTACGCCCCTGCATGTCCGCACAACATGCATTGGTTTTCACTAGTGATATATACACGATGGAAGGACAGTTGAGCTAACTATAAGCTATATTTATGTATGTATGCGCTATATTGCTATATATAGCTCTGCTGCATGTTCCAGCTACTATATACATACTGCGAGAGTCGAGGCTCACCATTTTCACTCACACCAACAATTTGACTCTGAATACAAGATAAATTGCCTTAATTTAAGAAGAAGAAGTTGAAGTTTTCAAGTCAGAATTTATATTTTCTTTAGAAATCAGCTCTATATGTGTATAGAAATATTACTTGAAAAGAAAAGAAGTGATTTATAAGCATATTTTATATATAATTTTATCAAATAAGTGGATGTCTATCGTTCCCTCTTACATTATTGTATACACTATTTGTCCGAAAAGACAATTGAACTTGAAATTTTTTGGCGCGAATAATTTGTAGCGCCCTCAGAACAAAGATAGCTATAGAAACAGTATATCACGTTGCTTGTGAAACCACAACTTAGAGCCGAGCGTGTAGCAATGCTGTTGTTTACATGGCGTTGCTATGGTTCCTCTATTACAAGTCCCCAGTTTCCGGGTTCTAGCCAAAGAGCTGGTAAAAGTGTCAATTAGATTTTCAATTTATTAAAAAAAAAATAATGAATTGAAAATATGAATCGGTGCTATGCCCAAATAAGCTTAGCTGTTGGTGGTCTTTAAAACACACACACACACAACTTAGAGTTTCTCTAGTAAGAGTTAAGACAAAGGGTGTCGATTTCTGATTGGTTCGTTCGATACGCCATGTTTTTCAGCCAAAATTCAAATTTACGTCATTTTAAAAGCATCATTCAAATGCTTGTTTTCTAGCTAACGTAATTGTCTCAGCTGCTATCAGTGCAAAAAAGTGAAACGTGAATATTTTTTGTTATGTTTAACTCAACTATAATACACTAAAGTACGACCTGTCAGGTAAATTATGATCATTCGTTGATTGTATTCCGTAGTGTTAATTACTCTTTATGTCATATTGCGTGCCTGGATGTTACAATAAAGGTTCCAAAACCCTTATAAAAAATCAAGGGGTATCTTACCATCAGTAAGTAAAAATTGTTTCAGTTGTTCCCTGCACGTTTCGGCTGGCTTCAGTTTACATGCCTATAAAATTGTGATATGCTCCTTCTATAGCTTTTTCTGTCCTGAGGTAGCGCCTATATTATGCACTCTCTTAAGTTTGTATGCCACGCTTTTTTTTATATCGCGCCTACTGTCAAAACTCCAAACGGATTTTGAAAACTTTATTTTTTCATTAAAAAAATGTTTGTTTTTTCAAAACTTAATTTTTGAATTTTTATTTCAAAATTTTATTTTTTGAAATTTTTGCGACTAAAATCTGAAGTAGAACAGGGTTTGTGTAGGGAGACATAGAAACTATTGGAGCTGAATTTGGACCTGAAAATCTTTTTGAAAAATCCCATTTGTTAGTTGAAGAAAAGTAACTGTTAGTGTTCAAAACGTAGGTATAGAGCATTAAGTTATGGTCGGTAGTGTAACAGATTTATTGCATTATATTATCATAAAATGCAGTATTCATTTATTACAGTTATTCTAAAAATTATTATTTAATCACAATCATACTCTTCTATTCTTTGATAAATTATATAAGACACATTCACAGTATCTATACTTACCTACATATTTATTTATTTTATTAACCGACTTCAAAAAAAGGAGGTGGTTCTCAATTGGGTTGTATTTTTTTTTAATTTATTTCATTAAATTACACTCATACCTACCTTAATTTGTAAAAAATTACTGTTAATTATTGCTCAAAATATGTATGAAGAAAAATCGATAATTTTATTTCGTATTGCAAAATTATGATTTATGAATCTTTGAGTCATTATTGCTACGATTTAAAAAAAAGTTCTAAACATTTTTAAGACTAAAACATCTAATAAGAAAAAGAGCTTAAGAGTATTCGATAGAAGAAGTTACCCCCTGCACCCTTCATCTCTAATAAAATTTGCAAAAAATTTGAATTGGTGTTTTTTTAACAAATAAACTACTGTAAAATTGTTGTTAAATGTTTATTGCAAATAGTTTCTCTACGGTAGACTGGTCTCTAATCTCCAAGGGCACATAATGGGAAGTTAGCAGTGTGGTTTTACCCACACACCAAGCCTCTTGTTCTATTCGTATATGCAAGTAGTAGATTTCCAAGCCGTGTAAGTTTTTTTCTTAAGCAAAAACGTTTAGTTAGAGACGAAGTTAAGGGCACATAATGGGAAGTTAGCAGTGTGGTTTTACCCACACACCAAGCCTCTTGTTCTATTCGTATATGCAAGTAGTAGATTTCCAAGCCGTGTAAGTTTTTTTCTTAAGCAAAAACGTTTAGTTAGAGACGAAGTTAAGGGCACATAATGGGAAGTTAGCAGTGTGGTTTTACCCACACACCAAGCCTCTTGTTCTATTCGTATATGCAAGTAGTAGATTTCCAAGCCGTGTAAGTTTTTTTCTTAAGCAAAAACGTTTAGTTAGAGACGAAGTTAAGGGCACATAATGGGAAGTTAGCAGTGTGGTTTTACCTACACACCAAGCCTCTTGTTCCATTCGTATATGCAAATAGTAGATTTCCAAGCCGTGTAAGTTTTTTTCTTAAGCAAAAACGTTTAGTTAGAGACGAAGTTAAGGGCACATAATGGGAAGTTAGCAGTGTGGTTTTATCCACACACCAAGCCTCTTGTTCTATTCGTATATGCAAGTAGTCGATTTCCAAGCCGTGTAAGTTTTTTTCTTAAGCAAAAACGTTTAGTTAGAGACGAAGTTAAGGGCACATAATGGGAAGTTAGCAGTGTGGTTTTATCCACACACCAAGCCTCTTGTTCCATTCGTATATGCAAATAGTAGATTTCCAAGCCGTGTAAGTTTTTTTCTTAAGCAAGAGCGTTTAGTTAAAGACGAAGTTAAGAAGGTGAGATTAAATAAGAAAAACTCGGGTCGCAGTGCCAAAACCCTGCCGACAATATAGTGTATTTGCTAATACACGCCTTGTGGCTTTAATACGTGAACTTAAGTTTGATTTTGGACAAAATAAAAAATTTAACCCCTTAATACATCCCTTAAAAAAATAATTTTTTTTCTTAATTTCAATATTATTATCAATACAACCTCTGTACCAAATTAAATACACCCTTCAGTAAGTAAATCACTATCCGCAAACTAGTGTTTCCATAAAATTTGTAAGTTCGGTCCTGTCGGGCCGATTTTATTAAAATTTTAGCAGCACATTTTGATCTTCACTACAAGGTCAAATTTCAATTTTGAAACAATTTTGAAAATTTTTTCGGTATTTTTGGGCCCAAAAACATTTTTCAACCCCTAAAAACCACCCTTAAAATGGTCCGATTGGACCCATTTTAAATAGGCTTCGTGCGGTGATGAATTCCAACGTGCCTACCAAATTTCGTCAAAATCAATTAACTCTTTCGAAAGTTATAGCCCGCACACATATATATATAAATATATGTATATACATATATATATATATACATTTATAAACAGACATTTCCAAAAATGGTGCCAAATTGTTCAGGAGGCTATGAAACGTCGAGAAATTTTGGTCCGACCCCTAGGTCCCGCCATCCGACCGACGCCAATAGTGTATGTGCCATATGGCAAATACACTAAAAAGAACTGATGATCTCCGCTTACTAGATTTCGAATCTTCAACAGCCTTCAACCAATACACAAGATAGGAACACCTTCACATACACCAATGGGGAAGATTTGTGCGTGTATCCATAAGAAAACGATCTTGAACCAACTCGCCAGGATAAAAGTTGAAATTAAAATCCACCCTGCACTATAGAACATCAGGAATGGAGAGTCAAACCGCCCTATCTGTCTACCCACCCCCTGAAAGCATCACAACCCCTTGATTACCTCTCAGCGTTAATCGAAAACCAACGCCTGGCCGGAGAACAAGAACGTACCCTTACACCCCCGCGCACTCACAGCTTCTCAACTCGCGAAAGAAGAAGTAGAAGAAGTGGAAGTATATTGTGACGGAGGAATGAGGACGGGTCCGATTGTGGGTAGATAAAACAGCGCCGGATTTATGATCGCTCTCACTGAATGTTTTTCTACTTTTATATTTTTTTAGTGTATTTGCCATATGGCACATACACTATTGGCGTCGGTCGGATGGCGGGACCTAGGGGTCGGACCAAAATTTCTCGACGTTTCATAGCCTCCTGAACACTTTGGCACCATTTTTGGAAATGTCTGTTTATATATGTATATATATATTTATATATATATATATATTTATATATTTATATATATATATATGTGTGCGGGCTATAACTTTCGAAAGAGTTAATTGATTTTGACGAAATTTGGTAGGCACGTTAAAATCCATCACCGCACGAAGCCTATTTAAAATGGGCCAAATCGGACTATTTTAAGGGTGGTTTTTAGGGGTTGAAAAATGTTTTTGGGCCCAAAAATGCCGAAAAAATTCTCAGAATCGTTTCAAAATTGAAATTTAACCCTTTAGTAACGATTAAAATGTTCTGCTAAAATTTTAATAAAATCGGCCCGACAGGACCGGAGTTACAAATTTTATGAAAACACTAGTTTACGGATAGTGCTTTACTTACTGAAGGGTGTATTTAATTTGGTACCGAGGTTGCATTGATAAAAATTTTGAAATTAAGAAAAAAAATATTATTTTAAGGGATGTATTAAGGGGTTAAATTTTTTATTTTGTCCAAAAACAAACTTAAGTTCACATAATAAAGCCACAATGCCAATTAGCAAATACACTATATTGTCGGCAGGGTTTTGGCACTGCGACCCGAGTTTTTTTATTGCTGTAATTGTCAGCAGTGTGCTGGTCTTTGGAGCAAGCTGTCGCGGGTTCGAATCGCACCTTGCTCACATGATGTCATTAGTGTATTTGCCATATGGCACATACACTATTGGCGTCGGTCGGATGGTGGGACTTAGGGGTCGGACCAAAATTTCTCGACGTTTCATAGCCTCCTGAACACTTTGGCACCATTTTTAAAAATGTTTATATATATATGATATATATATATATATATATATATATATATATATTTGTGTACACGATAACTCTCGACAGACTTAATCGATTAAAACGAAATTTGGTACACACATTGGAACCTATCACCGCAAGAAGCCTATTTAAAATGGGCCCGATCGGACCATTTTCAGGGTTGTATTTAGGGGTTCCAAAAAGTTTTTGGGCCCAAAAATATCGAAAAATTTGTCAGAATCGTTTCAAAATTGAAATTTAACTCTTTAGTAAAGATTAAAATGTGCTGCTAAAATTTTAATAAAATCGGCCCGACAGGACCGGACTTTCAAATTTTATGAAAACACTAGTTTGTTGATACGGATTTACTTATGGAAGGGTGTATTTAATGTGGTACAGAGGTTGCATTGATAATAATATTGAAATTAAGAAAAAAATATTATTTTAAGGGATGTATTAAGGGGTTAAATTTTTTATTTTGTCCAAAAACAAACTTAAGTTCACGTATTAAAGCCACAAGGCCTGTATTAGCAAATACACTATATTGTCGGCAGGGTTTGGCACTGCGACCCGAGTTTTTTTTTATTGCTGTAATTGTCAGCAGTGTGCTGGTCTTTGGAGCAAGCTGTCGCGGGTTCGAATCGCACCTTGCTCACATGATGTCATTTAGTTATAAGTACGCTAATGATTTAAGTTGTCGACGTGTCTATAATCTACAAAAAACTCAGGTCGCAGTGCCAAAACCCTGCCGACAATATAGTGTATTTGCTAATACTGGCATTGTGGCTTTATTATGTGAACTTAAGTTTGTTTTTCAACAAAATAAAAAATTTAACCCCTTAATACATTCCTTAAAATAATATTTTTTTTCTTAATTTTAATATTTTTATCAATGCAACCTCGGTACTAAATTAAATACACCCTTCAGTAAGTAAAGCACTATCCGCAAACTAGTGTTTTTATAAAATTTGTAAGTCCGGTCCTGTCGGGCCGATTTTATTAAAATTTTAGCAGCACATTTTAATCGTTACTAAAGGGTTAAATTTCAATTTTGAAACGATTCTGAGAATTTTTTCGGCATTTTTGGGCCCAAAAACATTTTTCAACCCCTAAAAACTACCCTTAGAATGGTCCGATTAGGCCCATTTTAAATAGGCTTCGTGCGGTGATGGATTTCAACGTGCCTACCAAATTTCGTCAAAATCAATTAACTCTTTCAAAAGTTATAGCCCGCACACACACACACACACATATATATATATATATATATATATATATATATATATATATATATATAAATATATATATATAAATAGACATTTCCAAAAATGGTGCCAAAGTGTTCAGGAGGTTATGAAACGTCAAGAAATTTTGGTCCGACCCCTAGGTCCCGCCATCCGACCGACGCCAATAGTGTATGTGCCATATGGCAAATACACTAATAAATAAAATCAAAGATTTGAAGTAGGTACCTACTGTGGAACTGCAGTCTTCTTCGGACGGTGCTGAGATTTTCTTGGTCTCGTCTCGTCGGAATGAGATGAGAGAAGACCCAAGATAATATCTCAGATTTTCCGGTTTCATTTAGGTGAGATGAAATGACAGATATCCAAAAATATCGAGACAATATCATTCCTCGTTAGGAAAGTTCCTTTGACACTTTTGAAAAATATAAGCAAAATAAAAATTCAGTTATAAAATGAAATGATTTTTATGAGCAATGTTGTGATACATATTTAATTTATTTATCGAAAAATTTCGGCTTTGGTTTTGCAATCAATTAACGAGACGAGACTGTTGTTATTGAGACAATACCGAGACTGAGACGATACTCTCACAGGCGGCGCAAGAGGGAAGCAAGAAGGGACAGTTACCTTGCCTTGGAAAATGAACGGAAGGTATCAAGTATCAAGATAAATTATTATAGAAATATATCAACTAAGATTTGCTTTATGCTTGTGTATTATTTGTGCTGCCCCTTCGAAAATATTTATGATAATAAGAAGTATCAGAAATACCTTGTGTCCGTCTTGTGACTTCATGTGGTGTGAACACGACGCGTTTCAGCAACGAGTTGCTATCTTCAGGTGTGGTTAAATTTAACTACATTTAACCACACTTGAAAATAGCAACTCGTTGCTAAAACACGCCGTGTTAACAACACATGACATCTCACAAGACGGACACAAGGTATTTCTAATACTTCTTATTATTAATCATAATATAGTGACTTGGAGACCTAACACTCTAGAAACGAAAACGAAAATATTTCATGAGAGCCCATGGATACTGCCCGTTTTTATCAATTAAGCTTTCAAAAAATGTAAAAGATCTTGATAATTTTTTTCCGGGTCTCTGAACATTCGAACTCGAAATCAATAAAAAGATACAAACAACTTCACAAAATTGTGACATACCAAGGAGGGTTATAAATCTAGCTGACGTGGAGGTTTACGTCAGTTCCGCGACACACCACTTCCGTTGATATTTCACCAAGGCACTCTATCAAAATCTGAGGGCGATGTAAAGATAGCTACACATAACAAAAAAAAATATCGTAAATAAAAAAACTCGGGTCGCAGTGCCAAAACCCTGCCGACAATATAGTGTATTTGCTAATACTGGCATTGTGGCTTTATTATGTGAACTTAAGTTTGTTTTTGGACAAAATAAAAAATTTAACCCCTTAATACATCCCTCAAAATAATTAATTTTTTCTAAATTTCAATATTAGACATGGATTTTATCAGTACACCCAATTAAATACACCCTTCCATAAGTAAATCCGTATCAACAAACTAGTGTTTTCATAAAATTTGAAAGTCCGGTCCTGTCGGGCCGATTTTATTAAAATTTTAGCAGCACATTTTAATCTTTACTAAAGAGTTAAATTTCAATTTTGAAACGATTCTGACAAATTTTTCGGTATTTTTGGGCCCAAAAACTTTTTGGAACCCCTAAATACAACCCTGAAAATGGTCCGATCGGGCCCATTTAGAATAGGCTTCTTGCGGTGATGGGTTCCAATGTGTGTACCAAATTTCGTTTCAATCGATTAAGTCTGTCGAGAATTATCTTGTACACACACACACACACACACACACACACACACACACACACACACACACATATATATATATATATATAAATATATATATATACATACATATATATAAACATTTTTAAAAATGGTGCCAAATTGTTCAGGAGGCTATGAAACGTCGAGAAATTTTGGTCCGACCCCTAGGTCCCGCCATCCGACCGACGCCAATAGTGTATGTGCCATATTATGGCAAATACACTAAAAAATATCGTAAATAATTATTAAGTCCTGACCTGAATGTTAAAGAGATACCTACTTGTGATAAAAGTGAAGAGCGAGGTGCCAGTGGGGGCTGGGGGGTATACTGATGGCTCTAGAGCAGCTCTCTTTTATTAGAGCTGACTGGAATTTTAAAAGTAAAAGGCCTCCTCCTCATACATAATAATATATGTATACTCTACTTAAGATATACATTTCGTGCATTTATGACGTAATATATGTGTGGGATAATTGGAGCACCTGTGGCGTCACACGTTTTCTGTTGTCTGAGGTCAATAATTCTAAATCTACTCAAAATTAGCTCAGTTCTTCTTGACATATCGTACTCAGGCCCATATTCACCAAACACTGTTAAAGATAGAAGTTAGTAATCTTAGAATAAATTTATTCCTTGGAAAAAAATTAACTTTCAATTCACTAAGTAATTCATTCGATAGAATAGTAACTTCAGGTACAAATTTACTTTATGCCATATACCTTGGGCATTTTGTCAAATATTATGATTCTAAAGCACATTTACCAAAGATCCAACTGATGGCGCATCGATCGAAAATGTAAATTTATTTTATTTTACTACACAAGCCTTTACCTGAAAAATATGGAATTAATATTTACTTGAAAAGGTCGCTAGCTCATAAAGTAATTTGTGCATTTCGTGCCCATCCTATTTTACTAGGCGAATAAATATTTATACCCTTGAAATTGGACAGAATAGTTATTCTTACGATTTATACCTGCAGTAAACTTAACTACGTTTGGTGAATTGAATTATCGCTATTTATTCCGAGTAATAGTTACCAGGGGAATAAATCAACAGAATAATTAATAACTAATTAGGTTCGGGGAATACGGGCCTCAAAGAACTATAATGTCAGTATCTGACGCCAAACTGGTCTAAATCAGATTCAGAATTAGTATAGATTGCATATCTAGTGACATAATGCGGTATAATACTAACGAGTTTTTGATGTGAAACATCTTATGTCGGCTGTGAACAGCCGCGTGAGGGGAAATATGCAACGAAATGTTTGGTCTGCTCCTTCGCTGCTGTTCTCCCCACCACTGCGGCACTCTCTCTCTCTCTCTCGGCTTCCGCGCGCTCGGGCAACTGCGTGTGTTACAGTGCAGTATATATAGGATTACGTCAGCATAACAGTTAGTTGCTGCTTTTGAAAAAATATATACTACTACATAGAGAATACCACCGAGTTCAATAACGTTTTCTTTGATGTTTCACATCTGTCGGGGGTCCCGAGACCCACACCCTTTTTTTTTGTACATCTCGACTGATCAAATAAATATCCCATTCTAAGGATTCTTTTCTCTAGTAAAAATAATCTTTTTCTTTTTATTTAGAAGAAAAAATAATGAAGATTTTAACTATGGCTGTATGTACTGATAAAGTATTAATTTCCATACAGTATAATGTTAGCGAGCTTTTTAAAAGTTTTCGAAAGAATTTTTAAACGTACGACGATAAAACATAAAGGAGTAGATGAGGTGGTGATCGTTAGGAAGACAATGTTTATCAAAGTGTAATTTAAGTAAAAAAACAATATCGGGAGAAGAGCTATAACCAACATCAACAGCATTAACCCTTCCTATATCCTCGGATATATAAAAATCTCTCTGGTAATCTACTGACTAACAACGTTATCTTTGCTGTCTCCTAATACTCGGTTGCAGAAAGTATTGTCAGAAAATCGGATTTGACGACGACCTTACATTATGACCACACATATTTCTCCATAAGAAAAGCAACGTAAAATTTTAAATCGATCCTACTCGAAAAATAATCGATCGATTGAAACGATATTTTTATAAACTGTTTATATATCTATTTAACATAGTTTTTTTTACAATCTCTTTTTGAGGTTATATATAGTTATCAATGTATTCGAATCTGATCAATGTTTCGAGGTCAAACTCACTGTTTTTTTCTAATTGAATCTATTTATAAATAAAGGGTTGAAATCAAAAGGTCCTTATAGCATTTTTTGTTGCATTTTAGAAGACTTATTGAGAGACACTTAACTCAAAACATTTTTTGAGTACACTTTCAACTTTATGGGGGGGGGGGGTTCCAAAAAATTATTTTTCCAAAAACCTCATTTCTGTTTTTGCGTCATCAATCTACGTCCATATGCCAAATTTCATCTTAAATAGGTAGGTATATAAATGAAAGGATGAGAGGCCTGTGACATACAGACCGAAAGACGGATGCATGGACTGACCGAAACTAATAAGGCTTCCTAGTTTCTACGGAACCCTAAAAAGAAGGAAATTTCTGGGTGCTTTGTCAACAGTAGAAAATAGTTTCGCATTAAACTTGAATGATAATTTCAAATTCAGATATATTTAGTTTAATTTTAAATTCCAGAATAACTTTTACCGTAGTAGATATTTATTAATATTATAATGTATGGAAACAAAATATAGCTACGAGTCTGATCAGAAAATTTAAGAATTGAGTTCATAAAAAAAAGTTAAAACACTTTTATGATTCCAAATTGTAGATCCGAAAAAATGAACGTCAAAGAAGCAGAGGCTGACTGGTTACAAGTGAGACCTGCATTCTGATGTCATTTGAAAATTAAGCAAGTTTCGTTCAGTACACTCGATTTTAAAAAAATCTGTAAATTAGTTGACCTTGCAGATCATCCCTGGAACTTCCCGCTGTTTTCAAGCGCTTTGAGTTCTAAGCACTTGATAAGCTCAAAAATCTGAAAATTTCTGATAACAACAGCTATTTTAATATTTGAAAAGCTATAACTTTTGAACGCGTTGTTCGATCTTTGATCTTTAAAACGGCATTCGATGCAGTTTTTTAAGCTCTAAAAATATTGTAAGAGGTACAAAATCGATTGGTTGAGACATCTCGAAGTTATTTTGAAAAAACACTTTTTCGAAATCTGTTGACTACGTAATCTCTCGAACGGATGAACCGATTTTGATCCGCGTAGCGGCATTCGGCGCAGTTCTCTGTAGGAGAAGAGCTGATTAGATTATCGAAATCAATCGGTACAATATTCTGGAAGTTATGTTTGAAAAGACATCGTTTTAACAACTTTTTTTCCCGGTTTTTTTGGAATTTCTCAGAAATCTGTCGGGCCGAATCGGTTCAAATTTTCAGGAAATCTAAGTGTCAGTGGAACCCTTTCGAATGCCGCAAATCGCGATTCGATCGGTCAAGCCGTTCAAAAGTTATGAGAGGTTTACACACACACGCACACACACACACACACACACACACACACACGATATCAGACATCATCGTAAAAGTAGTCAGAATAGCTTCCTAGGAACACAAAACGTCGAAATCTGATGAAGAACTCGATTTTCGAATATCGGGGTGAAATCAATAACTTCTCTATTTTTGAAAATTTCCAATTTTCTTAGCTGGAAGTTAAAAATTAATGTGCGTCTGTTAAAAAAAACATTGAAAAAAGCATGATTTCGTAACTAAACTATAAAATATTAAAATTTATAAACTCGTTTTTAAAAGACATATGTCGGGTTTATCATACATTTAACACGCTATTTTGTTAATCACTGTTAAATTTTTACACATAAAACATAAACCACAGAAAAAATAGCGAACTAACATAACAGCGTGATTAAAATGTACGATAAACCCGTCAGTAGTTTAACGGAAAACACTGTGGTAAAACCTATACTGAACCCACTCGATTACTTTATGGTCATCGTTCCTCATAGGCAGCGAACTTCACTGCTTACAAACGTTGTGTTTCATCCCTTGTAATGCAATTTAATCACTCGTATTACGAGACTAGATACACAATCTACCTATTTTTTTCTAAAAATTCTCGATCAATCGTTTTATTACTGATACTATTTGATCAGACCGCGTATATATTTATTGAAGCTGTATCACTTTATCTTCGGCACTTGCCAAGTGTAATTCTATACATTGAAAGTGTTTAAAATGTTCTCTATTACTTTATCACTTAGAACTAGCCACTAGTGACTATACTATAATGAATTTTAAAATAAACCGGCTGATAGATTATCTATAGGGGCGGAGTTATAATAATATCGATGCGAGCGCTCGTTGTGAGTTCCATTGTAAATTCGGAGCTCTAATTTTCCGCAATTGTCAGTGAGCATTGTTGTTTAAAAAGTCAAGTAAGTAAAACCATAATTTTATTTCTAACTTATTTGGAAATTATTACTATAAATCTGATAAATTTGACACTTTTAAACCCGGTTCGCAAGATTACCGGCGCCATGATTTGAGGTTATGCTGTCGCCTGTCAATATAAACCATAGACATAGATGTAGGTACACCTCCATGTCTGATATAAATTATTCAGTTATTTTTTATTATACGTCAAAATTGAAGAAGAAAAAAACTTAAAATAAATAATTTTCATGTAGGTATCTTTTATGTTGTGCTGTGTATACTATATGCACGCATCTAAATTAAATGGTATTTGTTTATTAAAAAATTTCGCGGTTTAAACAATAATAAAAAATGAGTTCAATAGTGCACTATTGTCTGCTAGCGGCGCTAGTAGGCTTCATGCACACAACCTATACGTTACTGTGTATCAGGTTGCTTGAACCCAATTGTATAAGTTATTTTTAAAACTATAAAATAACTATCGGTCCCGTCCGGCTTCACACGCAGTGGCGGTGCCAGAGGGTGGGTCGGGTGGTCCATAGCCCACCTTAAATTATCTTGGTTCACCCTGGCTGTCCCCAATCTGTAGGTTATCTTTAAAATACGTTTTTAACCCTCGAAATTTCAACAAGTTTTCTCGTAAATTCTATAGCAAGTAATCTGGATTAAAATTTTATCGAGCACTGAAATTTTGGGAATAAATGTTATTGGCCAACCTTAAGATTACCATGCCCAACAAAAAATCCTAGCGCCGCTACTGTTCATAATAATTTATGAACTTAAAAATTACTTTTTATTACATTTAAATAAAAGCTTGTCTCTAAACAGTATTTTTTACTAATATTTTACTGTTTGTTTGTTTTGAAACTGTTTTAGATAATATACAAACTAAAAAAATACACAACTACTGTAGAACAGTTGACTAAAAATAATGATGTCTCATTGTGTTGTTGCTTTAATAGCCCATAAATAAATAAAAAAACAGTGAAATGACCCAATTTTATCCTTTTCCACTTCTAATTATGTTTGTTCCAAAGCGTATATTCATTTCAGCCCGCAAAGATATAATATTAAATACATAACATAAAACATGAACTGAATAATATAATAAATTTTTGCACATAATCAGGGGGCTTTCTTCACCACCACATTATTATTGTTCAGTTTGTTTGTATTTCTGTGTGTCGTATACAACGTTGTGGTGGGTTGAGGAGTCATGGAGGAAGAAAGAGGTGGACGATGTGGAGGTGGAGGAGGTATTGCATGATGGTGACGCGCTTCTTTCAAACTGCGACTGTTGCAAAGATAAGAATCCGAAGCCGTGTGTTGGGTAGTGCCATCTACACGATGTTCTTTCTCTCAATGTAAGAAACAGAGTGACTTTTCTCTCGCCATCGTCTTCCATCCTCATCCCCCCTTTACCCCACGTCTATATCGCCGACTCTCTGCTGCTGTTTTTCCCTTATCTTTATTTCACTCGTGAAAAGCGGGCATAATTCAAACCACCAACACTTTTCTTCAACTGACTATTTTATTAATACTTGTACCTACTCAATTCAAAACAAACAAACGGATTTCCGAGAAAATATTTATAAAAACATAAATGAAAGTTATCGGTACCTATTCAAAGAAACTTTTACAGATGTAACCTCCTTAACACGAACAAAAAGGTCATTAATGCGAGAGAAGACGCGGGTGATAACTAGTTTGATTTATCACAAAATAAACTTTTAATTACATTCCTATAGCAAGAATTTCAATCGGGGCTACTCGGCTCAAACACGAACACGTATTTGCAATATGCTGGTAATAGTTCATAAGTGTACTAATAGATGACACTCAAAACTTAATATGAGTAAAAAGTCATTTGTAGTTCACAAGTGCGCTAACAGATGACACCAAAACTTAATATTATCGTTAAGGCATTGATTAACATATTATATGGGAAGATAGTGATTCCATGTACTGAAAAATATACTATAGCTGCCCGCTTACGTTTCATTCCCCTGGCCCACAAACTCAATGTTGACTTGTGCTTCCACCTATATTATTGTTGAACTAACAGCTCAGATATTGTCAATGCTACCTCTAACTGATCCTAAATAATGATATAAGATATTTACATCACTGCCGCAGCTGACATTATTTTAATGTTTTGAAATTTGTTGAGACTGTATAAAACTTATATAAAGTGAACTTAGTTTAGTTACATAATTTATCTGTAAACGCTATCTGATTTTATATTTCTTTGTCTCTGAATAAAAATTGTTCAAACACTCGTAAAATATATTTTGATGTATTCATAGGCTAAGAGCTGATAACACTTTTTTCATGTGTTTTTATAAGACTTGGAACTTTTTTAAAAGATGAATTTTATATATCTCTACAAGGGGTATATAGTCTGTCATTCCAAACGCGGGGCAAAACCACCCCATATTTTTTTGTTCACTCTTGCGAAAAAAGACTTATGTGTGTTTATCATTAGTAAAGTCTAGAAAAAGTTTTGCCCCGCGTTTGGAATGACAGACTATTTACCCCTTGTAGAGATATTTAAAAGTTATCTTTTAAAAAAAGTTCCAAGTCTTCTAAAAACACATAAAAAAGTGTTATCCGCTCTTAGTCTATCATAGCAACTTATACTAATTAGTTAACAAAAGCAAGCAGTTTAAGAGAATTAGATAATCAAATTCATTAAGATTGTAAAATTTGTTGTTAAATAAAAGAATTTAAAATAAATCTTTCACAATTTTTCCAATCGTTAGGGGCCTACACACGATCAGTTTAACTCGCAGTTTATCTGTGCAGTCAAACTGCACAGTTGTGTGAACTGTACGGTGTGTGGGCTATTTCAGTTTGCTCCTCAATTGTTCTCAGTTTGAAGAGCTGACGTGCGTGGCTAGACACGACTAGAAAGGGAAGTTCGGTTTTGCGCTCAGATTGATTTGAGCGCAAAACCGAACTTACCCAAAGACTACACATGACTGTGCCAACTGTTCAATTAACTGAGCTGACTTCGCAGTTTATCGGTGCAAAGTAGAGTCAAATGCGCAGGCCAAAAGCCTGCGTTAAAATTTGTCGGAACTATGCAGTTATCTCAGTTTATCGCTCAGACATGACGCCACAAGGGTTAAACTGCGCAGTTAAACTGATCGTGTGTAGGCCCCTTTAATGAATTTGATTATCTAATTTTCTTATGTATGAATATTTTTAGTTTGACATAATAATGATTAACATTATTAAGTTTAAAATTAAATAAAATATCAGAATGGTCCAAAAGTCTTGCCCTAATGTTAAATCCAATTAAATTCAATATAATGTCTATAGAAAGCCGGAATCAGTTGGCTAAAATGCCGTAACGCTGTCTGGTCATCAAACTAATTCTGTAGACTACTGCAAAAATTTAGGATTATACATAGACAAATACTTAGTGGAATCGCTCATTTTATCATCTTTTAATTATTGCGATATTGTGTACGGACCATGTATAAACCAGTCAACATCGCAGCTTATCCAAAAATTTTAAAATATATGCTTCAGATATATTGTATACAACATAAATTTACATATCGCATACTTCGTAGACAACTTGATCACAACCGGGCAGCCAGATTATCTAAATTGCAATTTAAAATATTTATCAGATTATCATAATAATAATAAAAATACGATGTCACAGGATACAACATTGTCAATAAACTTGCATGAAACAAATTTTTATAAAAAATCTTTTACTTATGGTTCTGCCTCTATATACTTATAATAATATTCCTCGTGAATATAAACATCTCAAAAAAGAGGCGTTTCGAAAGAACGTTAGGGGTTGTCTATTAATAGTCACCGCGAAATATTATGCAATATGAACCAATGACGCAAGATTGTCTTAAATAAAATTAAGATGCTAGTCACCAGATGGCCTAACGATTGTCAACACAACTCACTTCTGTAAACTCTACAATTATTCTGTACTCAAAGATTAAATAATAAAACTTAGGATGCTAGTCAACAGATGGCCAATAGTGCGACGTCTAGCTGCCTCTATTAAAAGTGGCCTCATTTACGCTCATAAGGATCAAAATCTTCTAGTAATATGTTAAACAATGGTTAAGGTATTATATTCATTAAATTTAATTGTATAGGCCGATTTTAATATATTTATGATTAAACTGTGTGATTAAAAAATTATATACCTAATATAAGTATATTTTAAAATAATTTAGAAAATCTGAAGTTTTACTTTTGTCGTGTGGTCGTAAGCACACACCCAGTTTTTTTATTGTGATTTTTCCTCATGCATTACCCAAGAACTGGCCTTAGATAATATTATATGTTGTTTAAATTAACTGAAACATAAAAGATATTTCGGTAAAAATACCTCTTATCGTTTGTGAGATGAGCCTTGTGACAGACGGACGGACGTCGTAAGCTTAATAAAAGGGTTCCGTTCGGAGGTACGGAACCCTAAAGAACAGCGAACTCTCCTACTTTTAATGTCAGATTCGAATACAGCTACACATAACCTCAAAAAATGTTGACAGTTGACCCAATCATAGCTGAAAAAAGCGTTTTGCGTCACTTCCGCGATACACTTCCATCACATTTCACCAAGTCACTATAGCAAAAATATACGTATCTTCGTGACGGTAAAGGGCAGTGTAGCCTAGTGGATAACGTATTTGATTCCGCAGCCTCTAGACTAGACTGTCGTGGGTTCGAATCCCACCTGCGCTCATGGATGTTTTGTGATGTTATTTAGTTTTAATAAAGTTATTTTTAGTGTAGTTGAAAGATGCTAATGACCTGAGTTGTCGACGCGTCTATAATCTACAATAAATCCTTACTAATATTATAAATGTGAAAGTAACTCTGTCTGTCTGTCTGTCTGTGTGTTTGTTACCTTTTCACGCCTAAACCGCTGAACAGATTTCGATAAAATTTGGTAAGGAGATAGATTACATCCTGAGGAAGGACATAGGCTAGTAAATAAATAAAATAAATCGTGACGGTACCGGCGTTGTTATCATTCTTAAAAATATGGTAAAAGAACAGGTACCGTCGCCAATTTAGGTATCTGTCCTTTCGGAAGACGGGAAATAGGTACAAAAGTTATAAAATAAAAGGGAAAGGGTACAATGACGTAACACAAAAGTGCGAGTTACGTCATTCAAAGCTTTTAACATAATTCTGTCAATAAAAGAAATTCACGTCTTTATGTCCATTTTATAGGCTTTACATTTATTTTCTGTATGTTATTATGAAGGTGTGCCGCTCCTATAAAACCGTGTACAGAATTATTAACATTCGTTTGAACTGAGAAGCGTGGCATAAAAGAAATTCGTTCGTTTGTGTCCATTTTGTAGGTTTTAAACTTATCTTTTGTGTTATTTATTTCCCTGAGTCTTTCTGTCGTTCTGTTTTAAAATGGTTACTTTGCTCGCTAAAATATATACAGTATTACTGCAGGGAGTAATGGAAGGGGGTAGGAGTATTAAGGGTAGTGTGTTACATATACCATGATATGTACAGTGTGTTCAGATAATTGTGCAACTCGATAAATACAGTCAATTTTCCATTCCCTTTTCGATAGGTCCAGTAGAGTATTTTTAAGAAATTATACCTTGATGAAATACCATAACTCATAAGTAACAACGTTGCCGGCGTACACATAACGTGTATAGCTTGATTACTCTTGGAACAACACAGTGACGTCATCGTTCTATTGGCGGCAAAGCACCGCTCTCACTAGCGACCTCTAGCGACGGACTGTCTGTTTGACATCCGTTACCCTCTCTGCTGCTCTATAATGGTTTTTACCATAGACGGCGTGTATATGAGTTCAAGCCCTATTCCAATTATCTATACTAATAGGTAATATAAAGAGGTAAAATTTGTTTGTTTGTATGTAGGAACTACTGAACCGATTCTAAAAATTCTTTCACCGATAGAAAAGATAAACTATTCCTGAGTGATATACCGGGTGTCCGGTCTCAAAGTCGAACATAGGGAATTAACGTTGTGTGCCATTTTTAAGTATTTTGGCTTTTACTTCTACTCGATATAAATAAACAAACAAGTACCTATCTAAAAAATGAAGAATTTAATTGGTTTTTTATTATTAAACAACGAAAAGTAATACTTAATGAAGAAAATAAAATTATAAAAAATATTCAAATAACCGCCCATTTTCAACTAAACAATATCCCAGTCTGTTATAAAAAGAGTCTCTAACGTTTTGTTTTTCGTCTACTTAATTTGAAATCATTACTGCAAAATCGGTAAATTTCAAATTGGTATTTTAAAGTAATAATTTCATTTTTGGTCTTATTTTTAGAATCATTTGATGCGCAATAATTTTATCTTTCGATAGGTACCATTACCTTTCTTGTACGTTGAATTGGTGAACACGAATCAGCAAAAATGAACAATACCATGTTAAATCCCTATGTTCACCTTTGACTCGGGGTATAGGCTATATTTTATTTTGTTAAATTTCTCGCGTGGGGGGGATAATTCCTGTGAATGAATGAATTGTTGATTATAGACGCTCGACAAGATAATTCCTGTGAAATAGTAATAAAACGTAACTCTGAAATTCTTTTGCATTTTGGCGTATAGGCGGAATCCTACTAATATTATAAACACCATGAGCCCGACTTCGCTTCGCAGCGGAAGAATTTCTCGCGGGGGAATAATAAATCATAAATCGAAATATACGTGGGTGAAGCCACGGGTAACGGCTAGTAATATAATATATTGGAAGGTGTATATTTTTGAACAATCTGTACTTAAAACGTGTGTATTTCTATGTTTTATATAGTACACCTACGAACAGGGAATATAAACACGGGGATTTGTAAAACTAACTGACAAATTTAGTTCAAAATATTGTTACGGATCACCTGTATATAAACGGCAGGCGAAAGTTCCGAGAAACGGGATCTGCTTACTGTAACAACGAGTACCTGCACGAAAGTTCTAGGGAATTGGATAAGCAGTCAAAAAAAGTCAATCTTGCAAATAGGAAAAAAAAATCAATTTGCAACCAATAATCACAGTCGGCAAATTGAATTTTGCTTTTCTATTTGCAAGATTGACTTTTTTTTTTATTTGGAAGCGAAAAAAAAATACTATGCGACTTGGCTTCTGTGGCCATTATCGCTATACATAGATTGGTATTACATAATTAGTGTAGGTATATGTTACATGTGATTATAATATAGTTTGTGAATTAATTATCTTGTGGTAAGTATTGGTATTTACATTGGATATGACTATGGTGTATGTTATAATATATTGTAAGTATAAATTTATATTTTGTTGATTAAGTTTGTTATTTTTAAATAGTATTTGCAAGATTGACTATGGTGTTTTTGGCTGCTTATCCAATTCCCCTCTTTATTATGAAATTCAGCCGTATAAAGTAATTAATAACAAGCCGTGAGGTGGGTCGTTTATTAGGACTAAAGTGCGACCCTTGAGGTCCCCACGACGAACTTCCCAGTTTGATAAATATTTAATAATAATAATTAAATTAGATATTAAGAAAAGTAATCATTTTAATCATTAAAAAAAAAACGGCTGAACCGATTTTTATAAAATTTATGTCGAATCAAAATGACGTTAACACGCCTCGATTGACACCCTTACGAAGTCGATATAATTTTTTATTCGCGAGATATTGTGTAAAATCTACTTTTTTGGAGTCTATTTAGTAAAAAAAAAAGAACGGCTGAACCGACTTTGAAAAAATTTCTTTCAGATCATATTTACGTTAATACGCGTTGATTGGCACCCTAACGTAGTCGATATCATTTTTCATTCTTGAGATTTCGTCTTAGAAAGAAATGGACACATACGTACACAAACACACACAAACATCTTTCTAAAAATAGTGTAGTGACCTTGAAACATAAAATTTTTTATACATTTTGATTTCGATTTTAGGACCCATTACAATAACTTCCAATGGGAAGTTATAATAATAATAATAAATTTTTATTAATTCATAAAACTGAAAAATACAGGTATGTATAGTCAAATTGTTTACTTACAGCTAAAATTAAATTAAACAAGCCGTGAGGTGGGTCGTTTATTAGGACTAAAGTGCGACCCTTGAGGTCCACACGACGAACTTCTCAGTTTGATAAATATTTAATAATAATAATTAAATTAGATATTACACAGAAAAGTAATCATTTTAATCATTAAAACATCAATAATTAAAAAAAAAAAAAAAAAAAAAACGGCTGAACCGATTTTTATAAAATTTATGTCGGATCAAAATGACGTTAACACGCCTCGATTGACACCCTTACGAAGTCGATATAATTTTTTATTCGCGAGATATTGTGTAAAATCTACTTTTTTGGAGGTTATTTGGTTAAGAAAAAAGAACGGCTGAACCGATTTTAAAAAAATTCCTTTCAGATCATATTTACGTTAATACGCGTCGATTGGCACCCCAACGTAGTCGATATCATTTTTCGTTCTCGAGATTTCGTCTTAGAAAGAAATTGACACATACATACGTACGTACGTACGTACGTACGTACGTACATACGTACACACACACACACACACACACACACACACACAGACATCTTTCTAAAAGTAGTGTAAAAATAGTGTAGTGACCTTGAAACATAAAAATTTTTTTTCCTTTTTGATTTCGATTTTCGGACCCATTACAATAACTTCCAATGGGAAGTTAAAAAAAAATGACACGACACTAATGGGGAATAAATAATGTTTGTACCTACCACAAGTGCTGCCTCTCGTGGATAATTGAAAGAAGTACTATCAAGAAAATGGCTCATTGAACTGCATATTATAGTGTTTCGATTCTTTATGCCGGTTCCCGTAAGTCTCTGTTAACATACCGTACACACATACATACATACAGGTACAAGCTTATTATTCGCTTTAAGTATAATCATGGCTTTAAACGAAGATAAAACTACAAACGGATTTGTGATTACTTACCTAATCTGATTAAAATGCACATATTTTTAAACGGATACAAAAATTGCGTATCTAAAACGTATGGAAATATTTAAATTTTAACGGGGCTTGAGAATATCCGAGAGTCTAGCAGTGCTGTTGTTTACATGGCGCTGCTATGGTTCCTCTATTACAAGTCCCCAGTTCCCGGGTTCTAGCCCGAGAGCTGGTAAAAGTGTCACGCCATGATATAAATATTAGTTCTATAATATGTTACTATAATTTGTAGTGCTAGTGGCAAATGCCGATGCACATGTTGTTGTGTTAAATAAAAAAAAAATTAGTCAATCAACGGTCGAATCAGTCAGTACAGTGATATAAATAGTGGAGTGGATATAAATAAATAGTACTGAAGTAACTGAGTAAATGACCGACATAAATAAACGTTAGAAACAAATCTGAAATAAATACAGTGATGTAAATAGTCCTTGTATATAGTTAATTGTTACGAATTATTGTATATAGTTAATTGTTACCAATTATTGTATATAGTTGTTGCGTTCATTGTTATGTATTTTTAATTATTGTAAATAAATATTTATTCCGCCAACTCAGAAAACAGTTTTGTAACAATATTTTTAAGTATTTCGATTTTGTACCTCAATCAGCGCTGTGCCAAGTGACATACATTGGCCATCTTGTCTGGAGCCGGCTCTACTCTATTGGCGTTGCCAGTCTATAATGTACTTAGTTTCTGGTTTATAATGCATGAAATATTTAGAAAACAATCGATCGCTGAAGTTCACGTTATTAAATTACAGGTAGGTCCTGCTTTACGAGTTCCTGGGTATACGAGTGTAGAAAGTAATATAAACAACGTAAAGTGAAAATCTTGATTGAAACTTGTTAGCGGAAAAAGTTTTGTAATTAAATTAAACGAAACAAAGAAACTACTCAATTTTTTAAAAATTACAGAACATGAAAAAAATGTGGGTGTGCTTATGACCACACGACAGAAGTGAAAACTTCAGATTTTCTCATTTTAAAATATATATATAATTTTTTTTTACACAGTTTAATCATAAATAGATATATTAAAATCGGCCTATACAATTAAATTTAATGAATATAATACGTTAGCAATATTAAGCGTTAGGTTCATGTGTTAGTGCACTTGTGAACTACAAATGACTTTTTACTCGTATTAAGTTTTTAGTGTTATCTATTAGCACACTTATCAACTACACACTATCACTAGAATATTGCAAATAAGTGTTCGTGTTTGAGCCGAGTAGCCCCGATTGTCACTGTCGGGTGCGTTTCACATTACTGTTGTTAACAGCTAAGGCAAAACGCGCCTAAAGAAGTTTTCACTTCAAAAAACTGGAGTGTAGTCTTATGAAGCCACGGTGCAACCCTGCAAGTGAAACCCATAACCCTAAGCGCTTTTAACCCGAAATCGCCGAAAATTTTAACAAGAATGTTTATATGATTAAATTATTTAATTATAATAAGTAAAATGGGGCATGTGTTCAAATACAATTTTTTTTCTTAAAATTAGATGAGCTTTTAGTGCTCGAAAAAATCCTAGGATAAACAGTTCATTCGTCGTTTTCAGAAAATTTGTCTTGACCACAAAAGTTAAAAAAATTTTTTTTGTTATCACAAAATTATTTTTTTCGTAATCCTTATAGGCTTTTCTAAATAAAAAAAGTCCTTAGGTTTATTACCTATCTTTACTCTATCAATAGTTATATTTTTACTTCCCACCTCTACTATGGTAGGGAAGTAATGGATTTAGTCCGAAAAAAATATTTCGAGATTTTAACAGATCTTCAAGTTTTGAGACCCTAGCAAACGTTTAAGATCATTTTCTGACTGATGTCTGTATGTGTGTGTGTATGTGTGTGTGCATGTGTGTGTGTGTGTATGTGATCAATTTTTCGCCTTCGATATCGTGAAAACGGAACAACATACAGGCATGCCGATTGTTCTGTTGTGTTTATCAGCCTTTAACTTAGATCTGATTAGATTTTGAGTCAAATCGGTTCAGTGGATCCTGAGATATTAAAAAAAACGTTCTCAATGTCACGTATTGACATAAGTAAAAAAAACATAAATGAATTCTAGATGTTATAATATGAAAAAAAAGTAAATATTTTTTCCTCTAAAATGTACAGTTTTCGAGAAAAAAAATATTTTTCTAAAAAAAATAAAAATTGTACGTAAATCAAGGTAACCATGATTTTTGATATTTTAAGCTGACCATCAGATCACTAAACAAAAAAGAGGGCCATGCTTTGTTTGAAAGAATAAAAACAGAGTGTTTATTTTTTGCAAATATTTACTAGGTGGGAAGTATAGGACTGGTCATCAGTCAAATTTTTAAAAAATAACTCGATCTATTTTCAAGACGCTCATTCTGTCTCTCTCTCACCCGTATGAAACGTGAGAGTGCGAATGATACAACACTTTCGTGGTTTAAACAATTGCCAGGAATGATAAAAACAAATAACAAACAGTTTTATAAGTTTATAAGCTTTATATGAAAAATTATTTATCCCAGTATTTTTTCGAGCGATTGCAGCGCCGCATATTCTAAATTGTATTATTGATTGCAGGGACAATTCTGTTAAGAAAACGATGGCATAAAAAAAAAAATAAAAGCAAAAATAAATATGGCTGATTTTCCTCCCTTCGATCAATTCAACGCTTGGCCAAATAGAATGATTTCGCGCCATGCGGCCGCACAAGTTTTTCCACCCTCTTCTTGCAACTACCCTTGTACATAGCCTCGCTTCACCCCCGCTGCAGTCCACCAGCTGACAATATTATGCCTGAGGACTATTTCTCAATCAGTCTCCCTTCTTCTTTTTGCATTTCGTTCGCTTTTTCCATCAAGCTCTAGGTTTATGTAATTCAGTGGCGTAACAAAAAAAAAATTGAGTCCCCGCTACTGTCAACAGATGTGTAAACATTCAGATTTGAATACGATGACAGCTGTGTATAACCTCAAAACATTTGTTTACAGTTGGTACTCGGTCGTGTGTGGTGTTAAGAAAAATAATAAATTAAAAATATATATATAGTTTTACGAGTTTTGCCCATAACTTTCTTTAAAAAAAAGATGGACAAGTGTGAGTAGAATTCAAGCCTCGACGGTTCCGCATCGTCATAGACACACTAATAATTAATAATAATAATAATAACAAGCCGTGAGGTGGGTCGTTTATTAGGACTAAAGTGCAACCCTTGAGGTCCACACGATGAACTTCCCAGTTTGATAAATATTTAATAATAATAACTAATTAGATATTACACAGAAAATTTATCATTTTAATCATTAAAACATAATTATTATCTATATTTTTAACAAATGTTTGTTCTACGTATATGATTAAACATGCGCTTTCTTAATGTCGTCCATTGCTGCAGAATCATCGCCGTCATTCTCTTTTTCTATCCACTTCCTCTTATCGTTTGTATTCTCAGATATTTCCGTTTTTCTTCTTCTTCAGCGTTGCATAGGATCGTTCTTTTCCTTCGCCATATTCCGATTTTTTTGTGACATCTCACTGCAGTTACATCTTTCAGGGACGGATTTTTGAAATTTAAGTCCCTCAGAGCAGAGAAGTGGCATATCTATAGAGATATCATAGATAGAGTAGGGGAGCCATAGGCACAATATTGTAAGTGACAGTGTCACCTTGAAAAAGAGAAATAGAAAACGAATATGTTGTCTTTTTTTTGTCTTCTGACGTATTTCTGAATTTAAAAATTTATAGTAGGTTTTGTTACAAAACTGTTTTCTGAGTTGGCAGAATAAATATTTATTTACAATAATTAAAAACACAACAATAATAAATACAACAACCAAAAGTCAGTTCTAACAATCAACACAAGTAATTAACACTTAACTATATACAATTGACTACACTAATATTTATCTTATCAGGTGAATTTATATCACTGTATTTATATCAGATTTATTTCTAACGTTTATTTATGTCGGTTATTTACTCAGTTACTTCAGTACTATTTATTTATATCCACTCCACTATTTATATCACTGCATGACTGATTCGACCGTTGATTAACTAATATTTATATCACTGATCCGCTTGGTTGCACGACTCACCATTGACTGCTTACCGATTGCGTGACACCGTCGACTGATTGCCTGATCGCTTCACTCATTCGTTTATATAGGCCGCTTGGCTTAGGCACAGCGCGTTCTAGCGTTCTCTAGAATGTTCGTGCAGTTGCTCGTTGTTCAGCAGTAGACACCGCTTCTCAGAACTGTTGCCCGCCGTTCATATACAGGGTGATCCGTAACAGTATTGTTAATTTACATCTGTAATCATGGTTATGTATTTGTGATAGAAAAAGATAGAACAACGCGTCTATTCTCCATCTCTATCTTTTGCATCGAGACTTTTTTGGGTGGTTTCCCTACTCTATCTATGATATTTCTATGGACATATCACAACTTGTACAACTGAAGTCAGTCGAGAAGTGCGGGGAACAATTGAAAATATAATATATTGTTTCTATAACTATCTTTGTTCTGAGGTAAGTCCTTATGTGAGTTCGGGTCATCTAACGTTTGCGTTAAATGTTTAACGCTAGCGGTGTAACCATGGCAACGAAAAACAAATCAAACGATTAGATATTATATTTTTCTGTAAATGTCAATTTATACCTAACATTTTTTACATTTTACATAGGCAAGTTTCACTTCTGTAGTGTATAGTGTAAACAACATATCACTTCCAAGTCTTCATGGTTTCCGGGCTTGTAGGCCGTGGTCTGGTGGTATTTCTACCTGACGTTTCGTCTACAACTGCGGTAGACATTCTCAAAGGCGATGTGGCAGCGGTCGAAGTGTCCTCCTTGGCGGCTCACAGGTCAATGTGTCAGTGACTGGTGTCCTCCCTTCTTTTATGCCTAGTACCAGTGTGTTCTCTGTTCGGTCGTAGTCCGTCTCTCTGTAATTGGTCAACTGCGCAGTGTGTAGTGGTGGGGGTGAGTTCTCTACTCGGTCGTATTCCGTCCTTGAACATATCACTGTTTGCCTGACGTCACCGGCCGAACTGTATAGCTTTGTCGTATGTCACCACGAAGAACCGAGTTCAAATTCAACTGATGATACGTGACTGTTTTTGTTTTTTATTAAATAATGTTAACATTTTGGAATTTTTTTCTTTAAAATATTTTCAAACAGTAAAAAGAACAAAATAAAATATCTATAAGTAAAAAAAACTTTTTAAAAACAAGCTTACATAAATAAATATGTTAATTTGTTACCCCTACCTAACTTCTTTATTTATTATTGTGCGGAACCCTCGATGCGCGAGTCTGACTCGCAATTGGCCGGTTTTTTATAATTTGAGGTGATATTGTGGCACTGAGAAAGCTGAATAAAATATCCAATGTGTCTCTGCAATATAAAATAAAAGTAAAGAATGAGACGGCAGAAATTAAAGCCTGGAGACCCCGCGGCGATATTATAACGACTAGCCGCGGTGGCCCCCAACTCGCCCCAATTCATATATAACCCTTTTTCTTCCATCAACCTTCCCCACCACCTTCTCTTTTTATATCGTACTGTGTTCTCTGAAAACTTATGACTTGTAACTTGCACAAATAATTATTACATTTTCTTTTACCTCTGTTTTTATCAATTCAAGTTTTTTACACAGAAAGTTTTTATTTATATGTGTTGTTATGAACTGTTTGATGTTGAAAAATAAATATAAAAAATAAATACAGTAGAGTCTTGAATATCTGTCATAAACGGGACATACAGGTGGTCGGATAATACGGAAATTGTATGAGAATCGTGCGATAAAGGACAAAATTGTGTACCAATAATGAGTTTAAATAAATGACTTTTTAACCATTGAAATGAGCTCCGTCTAACTTAAATAATGCAGTTGAAATTTTTGTCTAGCTTTTAAAACAGCTTCACAATACATTTTTAAAACAGACCACGCCTCTATTTTTTTTCTTTAGAGCGAGTTTTCTTAAAAATGGCAAAAGTAAAAACACCCCCTCTTTGTACAAATTTGCGAAATTTTTGAAAAATAAATTCGACACGATTCGTTTGATATTAAGTCTATTTATAGAAAAAATAACGCTGAATCGACTCCAACACCCCGCACATTTAGTTTCATAGATATAACAGCATCTGAGAGATTTGTGAGTTTTCTTAAAAATGCCAAAAGTAAGAAGACCCCCCTCTTTGTACAAATTTGCGAAATTTTTGAAAAATAAATTCGACCCGATTCGTTTGAATTTAAGTCTATTTATAGAAAAAATAACGCTGAATTGACTCCAACACCCCGCACTTTTAGTTTCGCAGATATAAACGGCATCTGAGAGATTTGTGAGTTTTCTTAAAAATTCCAAAATTAAGAAGACCCCTAAAAATAAATTCGACCCGATCCGTTTGATATTAAGTCTATTTATAGAAAAAATAACGCTGAATCGACTCCAACACCCCGCACATTTAGTTTCATAGATATAACAGCATCTGAGAGATTTGTGAGTTTTCTTAAAAATGCCAAAAGTAAGAAGACCCCCCTCTTTGTACAAATTTGCGAAATTTTTGAAAAATAAATTCGACCCGATTCGTTTGATATTAAGTCTATTTATAGAAAAAATAACGCTCAAACGACTCCAACACCCGGCACTTTTAGTTTCACGGATATAAACAGCATCTGAGAGATTTTTGAGTTTTCTTAAAAATGCCAAAAATAAGAAGACCCCCCTCTTTGTACAAATTTGTGAAATTTTTGAAAAATAAATTCGTCCCGATTCGTTTGATATTAAGTCTATTTATAGAAAAAATAACGCTGAATCGATTCCAACACCCCGCACTTTTAGTTTCAAAGATATAAACAGCATCTGAGAGATTTCTGAGTTTTCTTAAAAATGATAAAAGTAAGAAGACCCTCTTTGTACAAATTTGCGAAATTTTTGAAAAATAAATTCGACCCGATTTGTTTGATATTAAGTCTATTTATAGAAAAAAAAACTTGGGTCGCAGTGCCAAACCCTGCCGATAATATAGTATATTTGCTAATACAGGCATTGTGGCTTTATTATGTGAACTGTTTGTTTTTGTGTAAAATAAAAATTTAACCCCTTAATACATCCCTTCACATTAATAATTTTTTCTTAGTTGCAATATTGTTATCATTACAGCATCTGCACCAAATTAAATACACTCTTCGGCAAGGAAATCCGTATCCGCAAACTAATGTTTTTAAAAAATCATAAGTCCGGTCCTATCGGGCCGATTTTATTTAAATTTTAGCACCTCGTTTTAATCTTTACTAAAGGGTTAAATTTCAATTTTGAAACGATTCGGACAATTTTTTCGGTATTTTTGGGCTTAAAAACATTTTTCGACCCCTAAAAACCACCATTAAAATAGTCCGATCGAGTCCATTTTAAATAGGCTTCGTTCGGTGATGGATTTCAACGTGGCTACCAAATTTCGTCAAAATCAATTAACTCTTTCGAAAGTTATAGCCCGTACACACACACATACACATATATGTATATACATACAGCGTGTCCACGAAAGTTCTTTACAAATGGAATTTTTTTTTATTAATTATTGGAGCAAAAAATTTTTTCTGTGGAAAAGTTCTACTTCGTCCAAAACCTCTAAAACACCAAAGAAAATTTTTTTCGGCCAAAAGTTATACGAGGGAAATCAAAAAGTTTTATTTTACTAAAAATAAAAATTATTTGTGATATTCAAGATTTTCGCAAAATTAGTTACATACCTAATCAAATTTAATTCAAAATTATAACATAACTAACTTCTAAGTAATTATTTATTCAGAATTATAAATCAGAATTCAACATGTCCTCCATCTCTCTCCATACAAAGAACAGTTCTCCTTCCAAAATCCAAAAAATTTTCTTTGGTGTTTTAAAAGGTTTTGGACAAAGCAGAACTTTTCCACAGAAAAACATTTTTGCTCTAATAATTAATAAAAAAAAATTCCATTTGTAAAGAACTTTCGTGGACACGCTGTATATAAATAGACATTTCCAAAAATGGTGCCAAAGTATTCAGGAGGCTATGAAACGTCGAGAAATTTTGATCCGACCCCTAGGTCCCACCATCCGACCGACGCCAATAGTGTATGTGCCATATGGCAAATACACTAATAACCGAAAATTATGCATAAATGCAGGTCATCATCATTCAAGAAATAATGTTCTCAAAACTTTATTCTAACAATGTGAAAAGAACCGTCAGACACGGACGCTCTGGCACCGGCACGTTGTTGAAACATCAAAGATTCTGAAATTAGAAAATTTTCTCAATTTCTACTCAAACCTTGAATAATTATGTATAAAGAGAAAATGTTAAAAGCAAAAAGAAATTTATGCTTCAATGAATAAAATTAACAACTGTTATTTGTGCAGGTAGAAATATTTATTTCTTTTCTTGAATTCACTTTATTTCAACATTCTATATAGGCATTGTTTCCCCCTTGTTTGATTATTTGAACTCGTCTTATTTTGATACTAGTCTTTACCCGCGTCTTTGCTCGCATTGAATGGTTTTGACAGCGGACCATAATACCTTTCCCGTTACTATTAATGGGTTTTTCCCCTACTGCGCGACAGCAGAGGCAAAGTTATGTTTTTCGCGGTATCTATGTTTGCAAGTATGTATGTATGTATGTATGTATGTGGAATTGTTTATTCACTCGTAACATCCAAACGGTTAGATGGATTTTAATAAATTAGGTGGCATTAGATTCGTCATAATCTCGAGAGTGACTTAGGGTATATGGCGTCGCAGAAAATTCAACCGTCTAGACGCCATCTTGGCAGAATGTAAAAGTAATTTTCATTCCAAATACATTGATATTGGTATCAAAAGAAAGGTCTCGTTGAGACGATTTCGAAAAACTAAAAAGCTCGACTGCGTTAAAAGCTGGAAGCAAGATTAAATGATAACATGCAGTCGGAGACATTCATATTGAACAGAAATATCTGATGCCTCCGACTGCATGCTATCATTTGATCTTGTTTCCATCTTTTTAGTTCGTTTTTGACGCAGTCGGGTTTTTTGATTTTTGAAGTGAAAACTTCTTTAGACGTACTTTACGTTCTTTCTGAATAGTGAAGGAAAGTGAACCGTCACGTTCGGGTCGGTGACGCTGAATCGGGTTTACTCGGCTCCACTCGACATCAAGCGCGCTCAGGTCGGTGACCACGTTTACTGTCTAATAAGGAGTGCATCGTTTCAAGAATTACGTTTTTATTATTACGTATTATAATAATAAGATAATATTATGTATGTTTTTGCATATAATCAAGTTTTCATTTCTGTCGTGTGATCATAAGCACACACTCACTTTTTTTAAAATTAATTTTTGAAGTGAAAATTTCCTTAGGCGCGTTAGGTACTCTTTTTCTGGGTAGTTAAAAAAAGGGAACCGTTCGCAATAAATGTGACGCAGCTGACGTATAGCTATATCATAAAAACGGTGCGCAGTACACTTGCATTCATAGCGCAGTTGATGACGTCTTTGCGTTCTATGCATAGGAACCTGGGTTCGAGATCTGATGGCAGCGTAGAATTTTTTTTTCTAAATTCTACATGAATTTATTTATATATTTTTTTATTTTTGTTATATTCTTTCTTTGACAATAATTATAATTTTTTTGAAACCAAGGTGGAATTAATTAAAAATACAATTTTAGTAATAAATAATTTTTAGTTCATAAATGCGTTATAATAGATGACACCAAAAATTAGAAATTCTGAAGTTTTCATTTCTGTCGTGTGGTCATAAGCACACACCCACTATTTTTTAATTTAATTTTTTTTTCTGTGTAGCTTAAAAGAAAGTAATTTGCTAAATCGATTAGCGGAATACAAAATATGCATTAGCTTACGCATTGTGTTATATTTTCTCGCGCATTATTCCAAACTCAAGGCTTTAATTTGTGTGCAATAGACGAAAGTTTCGAAAACTTATTTAAAACTTTTATCGTGCATTATTTTTGTTCGGGAATGTTGAAGTAGCTATGTTGACTATACGTGAATCGAAAAGATTGAGAGAATCTACGTATATTATATATAGCTCGATTACTCCCGTACAACCCACCCCTTTTTCGCCACCCCACTTTACACAGCACTGGAATATATATACCGGAGCTGATGTCCCGTCCTTTTACTAATTAAAACTTTTCAAAAGTGAACGAAAAACGCGTCATTGTATTCCGGTTTCTGATATAGGTGATTACAAAACAAAATCATTCGATTTGATATACAGGGTGTTAATTAAGTATGTGTACAAACTTTAAGGAATTAATTTATGATAGATTTTAAGACAAAACCTTTATATAAGTATGGGTCCGCAAACGCCTCTGTTTTCCAGATACAGAGTATTAAATTTTGAAAAAAATTTGAGAGTTTTTTTTTTTGAATAGTGCCAGCTACTTAATTAAAACTTAGCACACACTTATTGATAGTCAGAAAGTACGCCATTTTGCAAATATTAAATTGTTTTTACTTCAACCATGGGCGTAGTATAGTTTTTTCACACTTGTCTAATAAGAGATTTAAGTTTTTAACGCGTATGTAGTCTGCAAATGCATAATTTTCCAGAAAAGTTAAAAAGTAGGACATTTTCTCGAAAACGGTTCATCCTATCCAAATTATCAAGAGACAATTTTTGTGTATTTTTACCTGCCTCAACCGACAAAGTTTTCACATTTTAAAGAAGTCAGTAGCGTGTTATTTTTTTTTTTTGAAAATCCTAAGAAGATTACCCACATTTCAAAAAATAAATAAAAAAGTCTTAATTTTTTTCAATTTTTAACACTTTGGAAAACCAAGAATCACGCTACAATCCCTCGGGCGAAAAATATAAATAATAACAAAAATATAATAAAAAAGAAATTCCTGGCGAAACACAACATAAAAAAAATAATATAAGTATTAAGTAATCTTTCACACGTAGGTAAAACTTTTTTTCAAAAAATTCGCTTGAGGGATCTTAAATTATAGTCAGCTGGAAATGGAAAATGATTTCTGAGTATAAAAATAAATCAGTAAATAGGTAATTAAAATTAATAAGTAATAAAAATTAATAGGTATAATAAAAATTTAAAATAGAATTTTAATAATTGAACATTTTTTTTCTTCCCCATTTTTTGCACTATTTTGTTTGGGTTGCTTTTATAAAATTTTTATGGTTTTACATAAAAATTTTCGCTACATATATTCTGGATAACTTTCTTTCACAAAACAATGAAAACAAAAGAACATTTGGCTCGCGACTGTGCACTTTAAAAATAAGTCCGCCGCGGCGTTAGCAAAAGAAGGCCAGTTTAAAAATACAGACTGAAAACAATAGAAGGGCGAAAGAAAGACAATGAGAGTGTCTTTTGTTCTTAATGAAATGACCATATTTTGTTTGATGTTGTTGCCAACGCTAGCACGCCATCTCTTTGTGATAACTGATAACAAAAAGAAAGAACAAAAAAGCTTGGATGCACTGCGCGTTATATTGTGACTGTACATATCTGTTACATAAGCTCGTGTACACTCGGAGATAAAACTAAGCGTATACAGATCATAATATCTATGCCCTATGGCAGCGGCTCCCAACCTTTTTAGTTAAGACCCACTAACTAAATATACAAATGAAAACTATAAACACACAAACACAAATGAACACATATACTCGACCCCTGAAGCTCCGATAATATTTATCTTGGTTTAGACTCTCGACCAGCGTCCACGGACCAGTACCACGTTGTCCACAAGTGGGCCGCGGTTCATGGTTTGGGAACCGCTGCCCTATGTGATCAGTGCTTCTCAAACTATTTAATGTGACGGACCGGCATTAATTATGTTCACTGATGTATGACGAATCGTTACCTTTCTTCTTCCCTGGGGCGGAAAAAAAGGTGACTATGGACAAGACCACGTGTACATTAACGTTGAGGGCAGTATAGCCTAGATGGTAGCGTGCTTGGCGCTGCAACCTCTAGACTGGACTGCCGTGGGTTCGAATCCCACCTGCGCTCATGGATGTTTTGTGATGTTATTTAGTTTTAAGTTAGTTGTTATTTAGTGTAGTTGAAAAGACGCTAATGACCTTAGATGTCGACGCGTCTATAATCTACAATAAATAAAATAAATAAATACATTAACGTTAGCCCCTCGGTTATCCCACTGGCCGGGGAATCTCCCGCGAGAAAAAAATTAAAAAAAATAGAACCCAAATTCTTATACAAAGTATAACTTTACAAATAAATTTTTAGATGCTCTGATGATGATGTAAAGAGCACCGAAACGTTAGCGCAGATATGCAATTTTAAATTTCAGTATTGCAATTTATTTGATCCTTTGGTCACAGAGACTTCCTCTCTTAATTCAATAGTTATTAGTAGTTTTGTCCCTAGCTGTACAATATATGAGAACACTCTTTATCTACTGTGAATGGGTAGAATCTGTCTATTAATTGTTACTATGTTCCGTACACTTTTCCTATGTAAAAAGCTGTGTATTTGATATTCTACAATTACAATTACATTCCTATGTACAGAATTATACACTTCATTTTGTATTTTACTTGTAATGGGTTTTTTTCCTATAAGGTATATGAAATCTCTGATCTATTAGTTTTCATTAGACGCTAATGAGCTCAGTTGTCGAGCGTCTATAAATTACAATTCATTCGTTAGTTTTTAACCGACTTCAAAAAAGGAGGTGGTTCTCAATTCGGTTGTATTATTTTTTATGTTTGTTACCTCAGTACTCCGTCATTTATAAACAGATTTGGAAATTTTTTTTTTTATTTGAAAGGATATACTTTCAGATTGGTCCCATAGAAATTTCATAAAAATCGGTTCAGTAGTTCGGCTGATTTTAATAAAAGTTAGTAACGGCGTGTGATTCCTTAAGGTAAATGTCACTTATTGACACATCAGACAGCGTAAGAAAGTCGGTTTAATAAAAGTGAGTAACGGAGTGTGATTCCTTTAAGGTAAATGTCACTTTTTGACACTAAAAAGTAAAAAATAAAAAACTTTTTAACAAAAAAAAACCTCCTTCAAAAAGCCACTAAAAAGAGGAAAATAATGAAATTTTGAGGTCTGCGCCAATTTAATAAAATAAGAAGTTGGTTAAAAAGAAGATATTAATCACTAGCTATACTTTTTAATCGACTTCATATTTAATTAAATTGGCGCAAACCTCAAAATTTCATTATTTTCCTCTTTTTAGTGGCTTTTTGAAGGAGGTTTTTTTTTGTTAAAAAGTTTTTTTATTAGTTTCGAGACATGACTTTAAGAGTTTGTTAAATGGTAAACAAATCTAGAAAACAGAAAATTTAAAGAAATCGCAAAATTTGACATTATTCTCCTTTAACACTAGATTTACAGTTTTTATTTATTTATAGTAGATTGTAATCTAGTTGCGTAATGAGGAATATTACTGACGAGTAAGGCCAGGTGCATATACATAATTGTTTTCGCGACTAAACAGTTTAGTCGAGTTGTGTACGTGTCGCGATTTCAACTCGACTAAACTGTTAGTTGCTAGAGGTGCGCATACAATCAATCAGTTGTGACATAATTTCACTATTAAACTAATGGGTCACTATGGAAATGGTTTGCTTTCCCACACCAGTATGGGAAAGATACGTCCTGTACATCAACCTGTCACTTTACATGCATACATAAATGCATTTAAAGCAGCTATTTCATAGTGGGAATGGCAAAAAATTATTTTATCCTTTTTCAGAAGTCCTTGAAATAAAAAAAATGGTGTGGGTCTCGGGAAACATCAAAGAAAACGTTATTGAACTCGGTGGTATTCTCTATGTAGTAGTATATATTTTTTCAAAAGCAGCAACTAACTGTTATGCTGACGTAATCCTATATACTGCACTGTAACACACGCGGTTGTCTTCCCGTGCCCGAGCGCGCGGAAGCCGAGAGAGCGAGAGAAAGTGTCGCAGTGGTGGGGAGAACAGCAACGAAGGAGCGGACCAAACATTTCGTTGCATATTTCCCCTCACGCGGCTGTTCACAGCCCGACATAAGATGTTTCAGATCAAAAATATTTTTATTATTATTTTTGAGTATAAAGTTTAATATGCCATAAAGATCAATTTGTATAAAAGCTGTACGAGTAAGAATAAAGAAAATTATAAAAGCTTTGTTAGACGTTTTGTATATACATTTTTAATTTAACGTGAAAATAAAATAAAACTTTTCGCGTGCTATAATTAAAATTTCCTACGCCTTATGAATATTTGAATAGCTGATATTTCTTTCTTTTCTGTGTTTCTGCGTTAAGAAAGTCTACAAGCAGAGGGAGACGGTATGTTGAGGACGAAGGGAGGAAACGGGAAAAAGGAAAGAGGGAAGACGGGAACGAAGGGTACTGACGGACCGACGGTTCTACGTTCGTTTAACTTTTTCTCATTTTATTCAACATTTTAATTTCATTTTTAAGCTCGCAACGGCGTGATTGGTCGATTTATATTCTTACTCCCGACTGCCAACTGAAAGAAAGAAAAGAAAGGAGAACGAAAACTTCTCTTCTTGAGTCGAACAAAAAAGCTTCCTTTCAAGTTAGCGAAAGCTTTTTATTTTACAGAACCGGAATTGAATATTTTCAAGTCTGCAAAATTATATGATTTAAAATTTAGAACGGATCGTTTCCTAAACTTTTGAGCAGAGCCGGCTTCAGCCATCCCGGCGCCCGAGGCGAGATATTCTTCACCGTCCTTTATTTATTATTATTAAATATAGCATTTTTATTTTCTTAACTGGTTGAATCGCCCGTCCCCCTCTAAAGCCAGAACTGATTCAGAGATTCGGCGATTCATCTACTTGCTCCGAAAAATAATCTATACCTACTAATACAGTCAAAATTCAACAAAACTCTCTATAACGAAAAACTCTCTTTAAAGTAAACATTTACCTAAGTTGAACCTGGTTGGTTTTCCGTAAGAACCAATACTCATTCACTTCTTATAACAAAAATTTTCTATAACGAAATTTAAGAAAGTTCGTTATAACGATATTTAAGAAATTTCGTTATAATGAAGAAATTTCGTTATAACGAAATTTTAGTTACATAATATAACGAAATAATTTCTTTTTCTTGTGGATTTAGGTAAGGAAATTTTGTTTGATAGGTAGGTACCTAGATGGGAAAAAGTGTTTTCCGAATTTTGTCTCTCTATTTATACCAAAATCACTCGAGAACGACAAGACCGATTTTGATGAAACTTAGTATACTCTCAATTGATACCCAAACTTAAAATCTAGGGTAGTTTTTATCTGGCTACACTTAGATCATACAAAACAGAATTGAAACTTACTTACCCAAAAATCTGCATACGTCCGGCAAACAGTGATTTTAGTCAGCGATCTGAAACAAAAGTTTGTAAGTAAGCAAAGTTATATAGTTTGGTCGACAACCAGTTCAGGTATGTTGTTTACACTACATACGACATAAGTGAAACTTCTACATTTCAATGTTGTAAATTGACATTTACAGAAAAATAAAATACAAATCATGTGCGACATTACATGATTTGTTATCGTTAAATATATAACGCAAACGTTAAACGGCTCGAACTCGCATAAGTTACACTACGCGAGCGAGGTCGCGGGTAAAGGCTACTATATAATGTGTCCGTCCATTCTGTATTCCAAGTTTGGTTAGACAGGAAATATTGACTTATCTGATATACTGTGAAGTTAACGATGTAACGAATGCAATCAATGAGGGGAGGGGGAGTGCAAGGGACAACGTAGTATGGGGTGTACATAGTATTATGACAGGTCACGTGATTAATGAGTTTGATTTTGAAGAGTTCCGCTTCGACTGTCAGTTGTTTCGGGCCTGTCGACCGAGCTGACTGACTACTGCCGTCGCTTGCCGATATAGTAGTACGCTGGCAAGTCCTGTTGGTAGCCCGTCTCTACCCTATCTGTACGTCAATGAAGGCCTCTTTAGAGGTGTTTATAGAAAGGGGGCAGTCGGTTTGATGCTTTTATCAGAGTAATATCATATTTGTTTGTATTCTGCACAAAATAAATAGTAAAATAGTGTAGACTTTAGTTATATGATGTCGATTTAACTTCTCGTTTTTAGTTATAGGTACTTATATTATAGAAACGTAATTCGTGTTTTTCAGATATTTACTATTTTGATGATCGATGACGTAATTTTAAATTATCGCACCACGTTTAAGATTTGAGAATAGCCGAGCATGGCTCTTCTATTACAAGCCCCCAGTTTCCAGATTCTAATCCGAGAACTTGTAAAAATGTCAATTGAATTTTCCGTTTATTATTACAATAATTAATAGCAAATCGAAAATATGAATTAGTACTAGACCCAGATAGCTCGGATAGTTAAAAGTCTTAAAATAAGTAACTGATTTCTATAATTATGGAGATAATAGTAACGCAAATAATAACAATGTTATAAGCTTTTTATTAATTTTACTTGTTAGTTAGTTATTAGTTCGGATCAAATCTTGTAATCCAAATTGACCATATTTCTAAATATCCTATCAATATGAAACTTAGCAAACATATACGTAGTTTCGATGATAATACAACCTAATTTGCCTAATTAGTTCCTTCGTTATCAAAACTTCGTTACTCTCCCGTCACTCCCACCATAAATGTCTCGTTTCTCTCATCATGTTTTTATGTCTACCAAAAAAATATTTTTTAATCAAAAACTTATTTTTCCTAATATGCCAACACAACAAATTTGAAAAAGACTATTAATTTCGTACTTAAAATCAGGGCCGAATTTACATGTCGGAGGCCTCTGGGCTTATTCTATTCTAAATTCTATTCTATTCTATTCTATGAGACGCCCCTAACAATATCACAAAAAAAATTAAAAAGTAACAAAAAAAAATATTTTTTCGAAATTTCAGAAAGATTTCTTTTCTATTTCAGAAAATAACAAAAAATTAAAGATTCAATTGCAATATCAGAAATCAACAAAAATTAAAGATTTCTTATTCGCCATATTTTCTTTTATTGAAATTAAAATAAAACTTGGGAAGCTCGAGGTCGAGAGGAATTTCTGAGGCCTTAAAACCCATGCTATAATACCGCCCTGCATAAAATTCCATTTTTTGGTATTAGTGTGTCTTAAATGAACCAGTTGGCTCGGAGAAAATAAGCTGTGAAAGACGGACGGACGGTCAGACAGACACGAGAATGATCCAATAAGGGTACCGTTTTTTTCATTCTGAGGTACGGAACCCTAAAAATGTACAAAAAATCAAGAACCTCATCGCCCAAAACCAAAAACCCAGTTGAGTCTTCGTACATACATCAGTTAATGCCACAACGTTCAGTTGTAGGTCCTATGTTATTTCCAACCAACATACATTTACCGAGAAATATTAAAGCCTGTATTAATAGTCAAGATCAAATTGGACAGACTTTTTGTGTCTATTTATAGACATCTGTTGATTATTTTGTATTATTTTGAGGACGACCTTAAATAAATGTGTGTTCAGGTCATTCAACCTGGAATAATCATAGTTTGTATCTGAGTAGAGATAAAAAATGATATAGATTGACCCTAAAATTTTATCAACTTGCGTATTAGTTTTAAAAGTGTGCGTTGGAATACAAAGCGAGTTATAATAATATTTTGAATTTTTGAATCAATTTTTTTTTGAATTTATTTATTTATGGATATCAATAGGTAATTGCTAGGGTTATCTAGACAGCTAATATACATTAATATTTTCATTTATTTATTACTAGGTTTTACTTGCGACTTTGCTCGCGTTAATGTCCGTTTTTAGGGTTCCGTACTGGAACCCTATTACTAAGCCTACGCCGTCTGTCCGTCCGTTCGTCTGTCCTACCTTTAAAAGGTTGTATCTTTTGAACTGTAACAGGTAGCCGGTTGAAATTTTCACAGAATATGTGCTATTATGGAGGATATCCTAACAAATAATAAAAAATACAAAAAGTAAAAATTAAAGGGGGTCCCCAATCCCCATATAAAAAACGGAAAAACCTTTAAAAGGCTATATTTTTCAACCGTAACAGGCAGCTAGACGAAATTTTCACACAATGTTATGGCGGATATCCTAACAAATAATAAAAAAAAAAACAAAAAATAAAAATTTAGGCTGGTCTCCATACAAAAAACGGAAATTTAGGCAAAGAGCTGTACCAAGTCTATCAAATACCAGTGTATGTGGCGTGGTACACGATAATCGGGCTTGAGAATAGCCGAGCGTGTAGCAATGCTGTTGTTTACATGGCGTTGCTATGGTTCCTCTATTACAAGTCCCCAGTTTCTGGTTTCTAGCCTGACAGCTGGTAAAAGTGTCAATTGGATTTTCAATTTATTATTAAAAAAAAATAATGAATAGAAAATATGAAATGGTGCTAAGGCCCAAATAACCTTAGCTGTTGGTGATCTTTAAAACACAATTTAACCATTTTTACACGGTAATCTTTCACACGTAGAGAATTTTTTTTTTCGAAGCTGCAATTTAAACCATACACTGTAAAAAATTGATGTAAAAATACTTTGAAAGTTAAGGTAGAATTCCCTCGATTTTCTAAGTGATTTTACATTATTATTTATTTTTACATAGAAAACTTCATAAAAACTTGGACTTTTACTGTAAAGTTAAACAAATTTGTGATTTTTACATAAAGTAAATTAAAATTACATAATTTGTGTTATATTCCAATAAAGTGTGTAAAAATTACAAAATAAAATGTATAGTTACATATATAAAATGGATGAATACAAAACAAATTAATGTAAAATTAGAAACCACACATGCGTAATGTGTTTTTTATGGAATCTACGCGATGTGGCGATACCTGTTTGCGACACCATTATCTCTTTGTGTGCCTATTACTAGATTAATCGCTGACTACAAATGGACCACCGATAATATGTACTCGGCCTTCTCATTTCTTACAGTGTAGAGTTGTAATAGTCCTAGGTCTATGGTAAAAACAAATTTTCAGGCAAGTCGATTAAAATTTGAAAGACTATTAATACGATTATAAACCGAACATATACTTGCACTGGTAGCTTTAGGTTGTATGGTACAGTATAAGTCCGTTGCCTTACTGCAATTAGACTTGTGATAAATGATTCTGTTCTACTGCCTTCATCTCACTTTCTCCCATTTACCGTAAGTTGTTTTTATTCTCGTTCCTTGTTCATTCGCGAACGGTATAGAACGCGCCAGTCGGCATTGGGCACCCCCCAGAGAGACCATCGTCCTCTACATATAACCACCCTCGCTTGGTCGCCCATCGAAACTGCACAACGAAAAAACGCCTCAGCCCATACTTATATAACTTGGAACCACCATTGTGATATTGAAATAAGGTTAATCGGTCTTAGATTTGCGATGTAATTTTTTTTTCTTTTGATTGAATGTCATTTCAGAATGTTTTTTATCCTGAAAATATTCAGTCAATTATGTGAAGAGCAGCTTTTAATTGCTCTGAAGAACTATCAATTTTAAATTTATTGAAAGAAAATTTAAATATATTTCGAGCGCAAAGCTCCCATCATTAGCAAAAAATAAACTAAATAGTTGCGCTTCCCTCGAATTATAGACGCTCGACAACAGAAGTCATAAACGCCTGGAATGTAATTCAAATAATAAAATTGTTATAAAATAAAAAACTTTTTAACAAAAAAAAACCTCCTTCAAACAGCCACTAAAAAGAGGAAAATAATGAAATTTTGAGGTCTGCGCCAATTTAATAAAATATGAAGTCGGTTAAAAATTATAGTACCTATAGTGATTAATATCTTCTTTTTAACAGACTTCATATTTTATTAAATTGGCGCAGACCTCAAAATTTCATTATTTTCCTCTTTTTAGTGGCTTTTTGAAGGAGGTTTTCTTTTTATTAAAAAGTTTTTTATTTTTTACTTTTTAGTGTCAAAAAGTGACATTTACCTTAAAGGAATCACACGTCGTTACTTACTTTTATTAAGCCGACTTTCTTACGCTGTCTGATGTGTCAAAAAGTGACATTTACCTTAAGGAATCACACGCCGTTACTCACTTTTATTAAAATCAGCCGAACTACTAAACCGATTTTGATGAAATTTCTATGCGGCCAATCTGAAAGTATATCCTTTCAAATAAAAAGAGAATTTTCCAGATCGGTTTATAAATGACGGAGTTAAAAAAAAATACAACCGAATTGAGAACCACCTCCTTTTTTTAAGTCGGTTAATAAATACACAAACACTTCTACATAAAATTCTACATAAAATAAATACACAAACATTTGAAAAATTCTACACATTTATTAATCTCAACGATCGTTTCGGGTTTCTAGCCCATCATCAGGAAAGTTCAACCTAAAAATAGTTTAAGTTTGAACTCTCCTGATGATGGGCTAGAAACCCGAAACGATCGTTGAGATTAATAAATGTGTAGAATTTTTCAAATGTTTGTTTATTTATTTTATTCAATCATGTTCTACCAAGTGGCTAGCAATGATTATATTATTGAGATCAAAATTGTCATAAGACAGAATGAAGGATTGATTTAATATATTGTAAATTATAGACGCTCGACAACATGATCGAATAGTTATAGTTCCACGTAAGGTTATGCAGCCTTATATCAATGGTTCGCAGTACTGACATAGTACTACAGTCAGTACTTCGTAGTATATAATACATAACCTGTATTATAACGACGCGTGGTTTTTATCTTCTTTTGGCAGATAGCCGTAACGCCGTTATATTGTTAGGGTGAGTAGGGGGTTGTTTTTAAGACTTACCCTTGCAATATATATCTGTGTGTATTTCCGTTTCTTTCTTGACGTATCCTCTTATACAAAATGTTTTGAAAAATTAAATCTTTAAAGATAATTCGATTATATAACAGTTTGATTATTGACTTTGCACCGTCGTGGCTTTTTAGGTGTCGCACACGTCCACTGGTTTGCGTCGGGCCGAGTGGCTCGCCGGAATCCAGGGTAAATAAAACTGAGAAAAATATTTTTGTGTACAAGAACTGAACGTTAAGTATTTCTATATAGAATTATCGCTAGGCACTTGGTAGAACATGATTGAATGAAATAAATACACAAACACTTGAAAAATTCTACACATTTATTAATCTCAACGATCGTTTCGGATTTCTAGTCCATCATCAGGAGAATTCAAACCTAAGTTTAGTTGAGATTAAAAAATCTGTAGAATTTTTCAAGTGTTTGTGTATTTATTTTATTAATTATTTCGTTTCATATTTATTTAAAGTCTATAACAATGAGCGTCATAAAATAAAATACATGCATACCTACGTGTTTTAAATTGTAAATTATAGACGCTCGACAACTTAGGTCATTAGCGTACACTGGCTGTTACGCCCGGCGTTGGGTGGGTCCATTTCGTATTTGGCAGAGATTTTTTTTAAACATATACGTATAGCCTAAATCACACCCAGGATAATGCTCTATATAACACCGAGCAAACAAATTTAAAATCGGTTCAGGCGGTTTACAAGTTTATCGTAAAGATATAAGTCGCGAAAAGGACATAAATTGCAGGTAGGTATCTACTATATTTTGCCACAACGCCGCTATTGAAAATTTGATATTCGGTACCTGTTTAAAATTTTCAGTTGTCGGTTTTCTCTATTTTTTTGCGATGTTAAGAGAGAGATAAAGCTATTGAGTCGCGCCAAATTTAATTCGCATATAATACTCTAAATCGTCAAAATGACAGACATAGCCCCACATAAATTTCACATGGATCTGACAGGTCTAATATTTTTGCGGCTTTTTTGCGCGCCTAAAACTGAAGGCACCGAAAATCGAATTGTCAATAGAGTTGTTGTGAAACTTCACTGGGTTACAAACGCTATGTTTCGTCCTTTGTAATGCAATATATACTATTTATTGTAATTTGTGTTGATCGATTGCTTTTAAAAATTTAAATTATTCTCTTATAAACAGTCAGTATAATTGGTTTAATAGCTAAGTATATATTATATGTGGTAGACAAAGAGGGTACTAATGACGGAATGCGGTGCTGTTATACAAATGTGTACAAGATGTTACAAAAATATCAACAACAAAATTACAAATTAGCGCCACATTTAATATGCTTTAGTTCGTTTTTTTTATCAAGAAAAATCAGTCTACTGGTTTAATTTTTTTTATATATTATAAAGGGTTCGGCAATCAGAACTGGTGGTTTTAAACCACCTCGTATATGGTTATTGTTGAAATGTGAGAAATAACAGCGACTTTCTTTTTAATTTCGGTATCTGCAATTTATTAATTTACGCTATTTTTTGAAAATAACATTTCTTAAGTGGGATTGCAGTTTAAACATTCTTGGCATCTTTTTAGACAGTTTTCCATTACTCTTCGTAATAAATCAGGTCCAATATTTCTAATTTCATCTCGAATTGCGTTTTTCAGATCTTGAAATGTGCGTGGACGCTACCATGCACTTGGAACTGACCCACCTATTTCAAAATTGTGTCCCGTTTTGGTATTCTTCCGAGAAATCAAGTTTTTTCCCTTCTGAAAGTATGCAACCACTTCTTTTCAGTTCCGGATCCTTTGGAAATATAATTTGAACTCAGAACATCGGCATTGTCAACGATTTATTATTTTAAATAAACTTATTCTGTATAATACACTGCTATAAACTGTCCACAAATCGAGGTGGTTATACAGCTGGTGCCCCTAACGGTCAAGTTTGGCAATGCCCATCTCCATTGAAATATAATTTTTAAGATCAGGAGCGGATTCAGAAAAATTTTTCGGGGGGGAGTTTTCAAAATATTTATGTACAAGTAAATACATTATATTGATACTGTTTTCAAACAAAATAGAACTCGAATAACGTATAGGTATTATATTTTGTTATTACATATTCATGCAAACAATCCGTTTTAATTTTTTGGTCTAATAACATAACATAATAACTAACATAAAGTCCACGCCCAACGCCGCTAAGATATGAATCGGATGTCCTTTTCTATGCATTCTATGCGTTGCCAATAATTTCGGGGGGGTTTGAACTCTCTAAACACCCTCCCTGAATCCGCCGCTGTTTAAGATAATAATGATATGACAATATAGTTTTGTTGCAGCCTGTATATGGCATGTATACATATAGGTTTTGTTTTATAATGAGGCGTTAAGGCCCGTCCGTGGCTGGAGCGCGAGTTTTTGTAATACGAGTTTCGGATACTCTGTTTGTTTGTGTGTGTGTGTCGCGGCAGGAAACGAAACCCGCCAGTACCGGAAACAGGGAATGGATCAACGAAGAGAAAGAAGGAGGAAAAGAAGAAGAAGATGACGATGTTGACGATGATGGTGCGTTGTTTCTGCCGCATTGCGCGCCGCTGTATTTTTGATGATAATTAGTGAGCGAAACGTATTTACGGTGTCAGATTTTTTAAGATAAATGAATCAGTCAAAGTTTCACTTTGAAAAATTACCGACCGTCTATAAAATATAGTCGGTACCTACTCGGTTGCCTTTATCGGTGTTTAAATCACGTTAACAATGTATAGTGCAGCGTTTCCTAAACTTTTTCACCTACGGACGTCCGTCAGAATCTCTACATAGTATAAATTGAAGTCGATTTTCGCGTCTGTCTGTCTGTTTAACCGCTAACTCCTCCTAAACCACGCAACGAATTTTGATGCGGTTTTCACCATCAGTTAGATAATTTTTCACGGAAGGTTTATATATATAGCATAATTAATAAATAATAATAATTAATAATTAATTAATTAATTAAGTTCGTAACCCGACCGTAAGAATTCGCAACATACTAATTACATATCATAAAAACGACCGTACTCAACTGTTCCATTCGTAGCGTAGAGGTTACGTCGCAGCACTCTATGCACAGAGACCCGGGTTCGGAAACTGATGGCATCGTAGAATTTTTGGCTTTTTTTTCTAAATTCTACATGATATTTATTTATATATTTTTATTTTTGTTATATTCTTTCTTTGACAATATAATTATAATTTTTTTAGTTTAGTTTGCGCTCATAGTTTTACAGAATTCCGTCCGATGTCACTATCCCTGTAGTAATCCGTCTATCTTTCTTCTTTATCTTCTTTACATAGTATAACGAACGTAGCGAGTGAGAAAGCGAACAAGCGGTGAGTGAGTAGTGTATTGCAACCGGGCTTTCTTAACACCCGGGCGAAGCCGGGCGGGGCCGCTAGTTAATTATAACTTATGACGTGAATACTGTCTCAAACTGGAGTAATATTTTAGAAATATTGGATGTTACGGAAATAGAAGAAAGTATAGTTGTCATTTGAACCAAAACACATATACCTATAATTGTTGGGCTTGAAAATAGCCGAGCGTGTAGCAATGCTGTTGTTTCATGGCGTTGCTATGGTTCCTCTATTACAAGTCCCCAGTTCCCGGGATCTAGCCCAAGAGCTGGTAAAAGTGTCAATTGGATTTTCAATTTATTATTAAAAAATATATATAATAATGAATTGAAAGTATGAATTGGTGCTAGGCCCAAATAACCTTAGCTATTGGTGGTCTTTAAAACACAATTTATACCTATGTTAAGGTCTACGTTGACATAAACCAGCTGGCTGTGTGGTAAAGTACTAGACTACCGACAGGTTCAAACGCAACACCCAGGTTCGAATCCTGAAGGCTTTTAAAATATTTTTTTTAATGAAAATATAAAGGTAGGTATTGAATAACAATTTAAAATATAAAAAATAAAATTACAATTATTTTATTTATTATATTTTACGAATATTTGATTTTATAAGATAATTATTATTTGTATTTAACGATAGGTATATACACGTCATCTATCTGTACCCGTGATACGGACATATTATCTACCCATTTTTTAGCATTTTGGTATACGGAACCTTGTGTTTAGTGATGTAAAAATACAGTATCAAACTTTTTTGTGTATTAAATCCATGGTGTAATACCGTATTTTTTCGGTATAAAACGGTTTTTTACTTTTTCACACTACGGTTACGGTGCATTATTCAGTATTTCCAACTGCATAATAAGAAAAGTTCCTGTTCTCATTTTGGTATTAAACCGTTTTAAATGGTATTAAACCGTTTTAAACGTTTTATACGTGCTATATAAAACAGCAAAATACCCAGTATTTATACCTAGTATAAAACTGGGGTAATTATTTTTTTTACATACCGTATAATACCGTTTTATACAAACGTTTTATACTACCAGAGTATTATACGCATTTACATCACTACTTGTGTTTGGTCATGACTTTTTAATGCAGTTGATACTGTACAAGAAATATTTTTAAAATTAAAGATAATAGCATAATTTATCTATTGTATTTATTTAAAATTTAAAAATAAATCTTATGTCACAAATATTAGGTTTTGACCTGTGACTAAACTAGCGAGTAATCTTTATTTGCATTAATTTTTTACATAATAAATTTGTATATCTGTTATTTATCTTGGTAACCAATCAGAAAAAGAGATAAATGTGATGAAATTAACCTTGAACTTACATTAGTTATTATACAAATATTAAAAATTCCAATTTATTTCACAATATATTTATTGTCTGACATTAATATATTGTAAATTATAGACACTCGATAACAGAGGCACCATAAGCGTCTCTGACATTACTAATTATAGATTATAAAAACTCGGGTCGCAGTGCCAAAACCCTGCCGACAATATAGTGTATTTGCTAATACTGGCATTGTGGCTTTATTATGTTTGTTTTTGGACAAAATAAAAAATTTAACCCCTTAATACATCCCTTAAAATAATATTTTTTTTCTTAATTTCAATATTTTTATCAATGCAGCCTCGGTACCAAATTAAATACACCCTTCAGTAAGTAAAGCACTATCCGCAAACTAGTGTTTTCATAAAATTTGTAAGTCCGGTCCTGTCGGGCCGATTTTATTAAAATTTTAGCAGTACATTTTAATCGTTACTAAAGGGTTGAATTTCAATTTTGAAACGATTCTGAGAATTTTTTCGGCATTTTTGGGCCCAAAAACATTTTTTAATCCCTAAAAACCACCCTTAAAATGGTCCGATTGGGCCCATTTTAAATAGGCTTCGTGCGGTGATAGATTTCAACGTGCCTACCAAATTTCGTCAAAATCAATTAACTCTTTCGAAAGTTATAGCCCGCACACACACACACACATATATATATATATATATATATATATATATATATATATATATATATATATACATATATAAACAGCATTTCCAAAAATGGTGCCAAAGTCCCGCCATCTGACCGACGCCAATAGTGTATGTGCCATATGGCAAATACACTAATAATGATGAATTTAGTAAAATCATACTGAATATATTTAAGACCATACTTTTTAAATTTAATTAATTCTTGAAAATAAAACATAAAATCGTAACTTTATCTGTAATTATTGTAAGTTTCTAAAAAAACTTCGACTGAGAGGTGCTGTTTATAGGATACCTAGACCGAATTTGCCATCTTCAGAATTTTTGTCTGCTTGTTGTTCTAGTTGTTCTGTTAACTACTTTTCAATTAAACCTTAAAACATTGTGTTTGATTTAATCAACATATAATTTATTAATGAATATAGGTACTTCTAATCACTTGTGTGTTAAAATTAAAGTATTGTGAGGATTTTGCATCAACTACTTTAATATAATTTATTGATTTATATCCACAGTGAAATTCAAATTTCAGATAAAATAGGTTCAAGAGTCAGTTTATTTACCTTACTATTTTATTTCATTAGATCGAATCGCTTTACAGATAAAAGAGAAAATGTTGTTCTCTTGCGAAGTGAAGTAGTGCTGTCATCTGTATTTCAACGGCGGTATTAAAATAAGGGTGAGTTTTCGTTTGATGTCGGTAATGCAGTTCTGTCATGTTCTTAAAACTGAGTTCTGTATTATCCTTTATACTAAAGGGTTAATAATTCGAGGCAGGGTAGTTTTTTATATCGTTTTTTACAAACACTATTGAAATATAATGAAAGAGTTCAAGGGGTGTCCCTTCGTATATTTTTATTCAATTATTAAAATGTAGACACGGATTGTAAGCTTAGTTTATTTGTTCAATTATGGATATATAATTATTAGAAATAAATATTTTTAAAAAATAAAAATATATTTTGAAGATTATGTTTTGTTACGGAGGAAAATTAAAATATTAAATCAAATTTTTGAGAATAATTTTAATTCCTGAATAACTTTTTTTTCTCAAATTAAATACGAATTTTTGAAATGAAACTAATTTTCAGAAACTAGTAGTTTTTCAGTACCTTATATATCAGGCTGTTTTTAAATTATTAATAATTTCAGAATTTATTTGTAATACTTATTTTTTAAATCAGTTTATTGATATATTTACTACAATAAATTAATTGTTTATTATAATACTTTACTTTCTCTTCTTGCGTTATTACGAATTTCAGATGTATTTTTATATAAATAGGCAATTTCTTATATAGAGGAGAGTGGGGTTATTTACCGTTGCTCCGAACTGATTAATGGCTCATCTTTTATCAATCATTTTTTAAGCTTTTTTTTGATTCCGTGTTATTATAATCATATAAAAAAATAAAACTACAATTATTTTATTTATTATCTATATTTTACGAACATTTGATTTTATAAGATAAATAAAAGTGATTGTATTCCATCCCATGACAACGAATAAGTACAATTATTTGTGTTTAAAAGTATTCACGTCATCAGTCTGTACCCGCGATACAGACATACCCATTTTTCTTACAGAATTATAAAATCGTAAAAATATAAAATACACTGTCCTGCAATTCTTATTTCAAGGGCAGGGCAGGTAAATGCTTGCCTCCCCCCTTGAAATAATTTCTAAACCGCCCTTACGACAGAACCACCCTTACAAGCTTTAAGGTTCATCTGAAACACAAACATCCGCGCTTGCAGAATATGGCTTATGTGAACTTAAAATACCCTCTCTCATAATAATAAAGTCCTCAGTTGGATTTCATTGTAAGTATAAACTACAACAATAGAGTCTGCTTCCATATTTTGTACTGTAACACGTAGGGGTAGGGTTGGTGCGTCACGTCACGTTACGTTACGTTGCGTTAATATCGCAAGCACGCTACGTCTGGATTATAGTTAATACGACCTGCAAATAGTGATGTAAAAATACGGTATTAAACTTTTTGGTGTATTAAACCCATGGTATAATACAGTATTCTTTCAGTATAAAACGGTTTTTTACTTTTTTACACTACGGGTACGGTGCATTATTCAGTATTGCCAACTGCATAATAGGAAAAGTTCCTGTTCTCATTTTGGTATTAAACCGTTTTAAACGGTGTTAAACGTTTTATACGTGCTGTATAAAATAGTAAAATGCGCAGTATTTGTACCTAGTATAAAACTGGGGTATATTATTTTTTTACATACCGTATAATACTGTTTTATACAAACGTTTTATACCAGAGTATTTATTTCTTATTATTACCTAACATTTTGCCCGTGAATTGCGGGTCAAGACGCCGCGCTAGCGCGCAACGCTCCCTTGAGACCCTAACGCCCGGGTTGCCCCCCACCTCTGAAGCTACCAATGGTCCTCTGGCATGAAATAACAGAACAGGAGATAAAATATACGTAAGTAAAACAGCTGTAGTTATGGATGCGGTGGATTGAAGAAGCACCTCATCCCTCAACATAACAGCCCCTCGCCCCCCAGCATATGTACGTGTGCACGTATAACACAAAATAAACGAGGGGCTGTGGAATACTTAATTTTCATTGGTTGACGGTTACCTAGGAAATAAGGCATAAGGGGTGTGTCTTAAACTTTAAACTATCTCCGTGCAAGTGTATAGACTGGCGGTATACATCTGTTAGTGCAAGCAATCCTTCGTAGGTACACCCCAATTTTGTTTGTGTTCATTTTACAAAATACACACCTTGCGGTTCATTTCAAGATGCCATCCGACAGCAGCGCCCTAATTTTTAACATTTGCGTTGATGGAATTTTGAACTATCACAGAACGGACCGAGGAAAGAATTAATAATTAATTAATTCTAGGTTATAGACACGTCGACAATTCAGGTCATTAGCGTCTTCAACACAACAAATAATCCATTTGTGTATTAGAATCCGCCAGCCGGCATACACAAACCGACTGGTACGAGCTCGGGTCCCTGGGAACGTTAATTTCCAAAGAACATTTGAATGCAATTTACGATAGCAACCACATTCCAATGTCCCCCCTGGGGGGACCAAGGAAAAACCGTTAGCGCGGAAAGTAATAGGCGGAAAAAGTGTCACAATCTGACACAGCGTTTTTGTTAGTATTAGTTAAAAGTCGTTCTTTTGTCATATTCGGAAGGTACTGGATTCAAATCTCCCCTGCGGCCAAGCGCACAACGTTCATTTGAAAATTTCCAAACTGATGGAAGTCAATAATTGAAGTAAACGGTACTTTTTACCCGACAATGCTCGAGTTAAGATGGAATCTCCGTGCACATAGTTACGTCTAAGAAGGTAAATAACTATTAAATTGTAATTTTACCGAAAATGATATTTTAGGCGAGCATAAAAATGAAATTTAAAATTTAGAACCCTGACTCATGGAACAATTTCTCATAAAGGTGGGAGTAAGGTAAGGCGAGGTGAATATATGTAAGTAAGGTAAGGTTGTGAAGGATGTAAAGGTATGTTAGAACGAATATACATGTTGTCTGTCTGGAGCAACTAGCAAGTATGTTATACGTAGTATATGTTTTATATTCATCATGCAGGTGGAACAGAAAGTAATGGGGTCGTCCTACGTATCAAAATTTGGTAATTTTAAACAGTGCATGTTATTCCTCATACAGGGGACAGCTTGGTGTAATGGTCAGCCTGCTGGCCTTCGGAGCAAGCTGTCGTGAGTTCGAATCCCACCTCACTCATGGATGTTTTGTGATGTTATTAACTTCTCATTGGAAGATTGTAATGAGTCCGAAAATCGAAATCAAAATGTATAACAAATTTTTATGTTTCAAGGTCACTACACTATTTTTACACTATTTTTAGAAAGATGTCTGTGTGTGTACGTACGTACGTATATGTGTCCATTTTTTTCTAAGACGAAATCTTGAGAATGAAAAATGATATCGACTACGTTAGGGTTCCAATCGACGTGTATTAACGTAAATATGATCTGAAAGAATTTTTTTCAAAATCGGTTCAGCCGTTCTTTTTTTTAACCAAATAGACTCCAAAAAGTAGATTTTACACAATATCTCGCGAACAAAAAATTATATCGACTTCGTAAGGGTGTCAATCGAGGCGTGTTAACGTCATTTTGATCCGACATAAATTTTATAAAAATCGGTTCAGCCGTTTTTTTTAAATTATAATTGTTAAAAATAAATAATAATTATATTTTAATGATTAAAATGATTACTTTTCTGTGTAATATCTAATTTAATTATTATTATTAAATATTTATCAAACTGGGAAGTTCGTCGTGTGAACGTCAAGGGCCCCACTTTAGTCGTAATAAACGACCCACCTCACGGCTTGTTTAGTTTTAAATCTAAGACGCTAATGACCTAAATTGAGTCCTATATAATAGCCTAAGAGCTAGGCGACGGATTTACTTTAGGTATTTTTGCAGTCATTATTATAGATGGGCTTCTGTTACACCTTGAGATGTTTACATAAGACAACTGTATATTATGTGGGTATAGTTTCTACTATACCTACTAAGGTAATTCAACGTCTGTGGATGCTTATTTTACATAACTTATACAGCAAGTTCGTTATGCAACTGAGCGATGACTATACAAGTTGTTCCTAAATGTTATTTCCATATTAAAGGAGGTAATTCCAGACTGAAAGTTTATATAAACATGTGTCCTACGTTCTTTTATAAAATTCCCCACAGATTCCTACAACCTTTATAAAATTCCCCACAGATTCCTACAACCTTTATAAAATTCCCCACAGATCCCTACAACCTTTATAAAATTCCCCACAGATTCCTACAACCTTTATAAAATTCCCTACAGACCCCTACGACTTTTGTAAAATTCCCCACAAATACCTACAACCTTTATAAAATTCCCCACAGATTCCTACAACCTTTATAAAATTCCCTACAGACCCCTACGACTTTTGTAAAATTCCCCACAAATACCTACAACCTTTATAAAATTCGCCACAGATTCCTACAACCTTTATAAAATTCCCTACAGACCCCTACGACTTTTGTAAAATTCCCCACAAATACCTACAACCTTTATAAAATTCGCCACAGATTCCTACAACCATTATAAAATTCCCCACAGATCCCTACAACCTTTATAAAATAATGGAACAGTCTGTATAAACCGGCCTTATAGGCTGACATATAAGTATACATACACAAACAAGGTACGTATAATATACGTAATATAACATAATAATATTAGTTCTATACCCACATGCAGGGTTATCAACTTAACTCAATGGTCGAACCGTATGCTCATGATCAAGTCTGCCATGTTGCTTACCTACAGTTTTTACTGTCAAAGATATCCTCCAAAAATTAAATTATTATACCGGCCTGTTGTTATTTAGGTATTTGCATTCCAGTTTTGTTTTTAAAGTAATTATGTAAAGTCGATATATTATTTATTATTAATTTTTAAATGCTTTTATATTATAGTTTCACTATTTATACCTAACTTTTAATCGAATTTTCACTCACCTCCCGTTATCTAACTTTTAATTGCTTCAGATTTTTAAGTATAATTTTGCAGTCATATTTTGAATTTTAACTTAGATTTCAAATGTTACAAATTAAATTATACGAAATTGTTTTTTTGAGAGCCCTGAGTAAATGAGTTAGTGAATAGGGTCAATCTTTAAAATTAAATCAATTTTGTTAAAAGCAAAATAAACATGATTGAAGATGCTTTACTAATGTAAACCGAGGGTCTTAGGAGGTACCACTCGTAGCAGTCAAAACATTAAACTATGTCATCAATATTTTAGACGGAGAGCTGGCGACGGTTTGTCTTAAGTGTCTACGTATAAGGGAAAATTATATTAAAAATACCTTTGTACGTGTTCCTCATTTGAGAATCTGTAAGTCTGGCAACCTTTCTCCCTTGCGTTTTAGGTGGCAGGTAGAAATTAGACAGGTAAAATATGAATTTTTGAGGTATCTAATAATGCAACACTTTTTTTATTCTATAATCTATATTAATGAGTAATAATTTAGAATAATAAAATAACATGCCGTTTGAGTTATTTATAATTAAACTTTTTTTTATGTATCTACATAAGGGCTGGCATTTTTTTATATACATATAATAGACCGAGAGCTAGTGACAATTTTTTGGTGTTATTTATTTAAGGCCTTATTTTTGTGAAGATGTTGAGGTTGGCATATTAAAGTGTCCTGAGTAACGGATTTTGCTAAATAACGGTATGGGAGGGATGCAGACCGCCCCCAACATGTAACAAAAAAAATGGTCACAATTATTATTGCTTCAAGGCTGAAATTGTTTGTATAGCTTGTCGGTGACCCAATAATGATCACCCTAAACCCGACGAAATTTATATTGTTAGTTCAAGGTTCAAATTTTAATATGTTTTTACGGCAACTGTTTTAAGCATATATTTGAATTTGCAGAACAAAATGTCTGCAAAATCCCTTACTAAGGGTACTTTAATATGCCTCCCTCAATATCTTCACAAAAATAAGGCCTTGAATAAATAACACCAAAAAATTGTCACTAGCTCTCGGTTTATAAGGTTGTAATTAAAATAAAGTTTCTGTTATCGTGTGCAATGTCGCGGGTAACGGAAAGTACATTTATAAAATTGTAAAAACCAATTTATTTTAAAATAAGATTTGGAACAATAGTTTCTTTCTTCATATTATTTAAGTAGGTTTTTGTTTATCAGAATTATATATGTTTTTCAAAATTAAATCTGGAAATCTTTCCATATTTTTGTTTTTTTCCTGTCACGTATTATAAAAACCTATTGATAACAACATTAACATAGAACGTGGGACTAATGGGTTGAAACGCATTTAATTGGTTCCAGGTGAGTAAACTAAGGCTACCTGGAGCTGACCGGACTTTCCGGACTTCTAACACATGCACACAGACATAGTTTCACAGTCATCTATTATTTGTGAGACTGACAGACAGTTTGCAAACACGAAATAACTTGCATACACTTTATTCACTTGACTTATGTCCGGTTTTTAACCGACTTCAAAAAAAGAGAAAGTTCTATGTTCGGGGTCTACGTTCTTTTATTCATGTATGTTCACTGATTTCTCCTGTATTTGTGAACCGATTTTAATGATTATTATTTTATTTAATAGGGCATACCTCCGGGGTGGTGCTATATAAATTTTACTCAAATCGGTTCAGTATTTCGACTGATTTCAATAAAAAGTGAGTAACGGACTGTAACACCGTTAAGGTAAATGTCAAATATCAAGACAGAAGTCGGTTAATAACGTGCAAATACGTATTGTAAAGCCACTAAAAAGTAAAAAATAAAAATATTTTTAACAAAAAAAAAACCTCCTTCAAAAAGCCACTAAAAAGAGGAAAATAATTATATTTTGAGGTCGGCGCCAATTTAATAATAAAATATGATATCTGTTAAAAACTATAGTATAGGTTGGTATAGTAATATTAATATCTACTTTTTAACCGACGAAAAACGATAACCGCTCTCCCGACGCTATTTTTACAGCTAAAGAGTTCTGGTAAACGCCAAATGAAGGACCGAGAATCGTACTACAGATCCTACAGGCATAACATTGAAAAAAAGTCTTTGAAAAATTTACAACTTTTTAAAAATTATGTTATCTTTCACACGCAGCCAAAACCTTTTTTCAAAAAATTCGCCTATAGGATCCGCAGTGTGATTCTTGGTCTTTAGTTTATCCGAACGCTTTAGCTTCAAAAATAGCGTCGGGAGAGCGACAACCATTTTTAGGCGAGGAAAAAGGATTTGAGATGAAGAGTGCAGGGGGTAACTTTCGGTAGAGAATACTCTTGGGAAAAAACCATGCGAAAAGTACCTACCTATATATGTCATATACAACCCTACTCCAGGCATATACAGGCATGAATTTCAAAAAAAACATGTGCCATCGCTTGTGGGGTGATTCCTTAAGTAAAAATAAGACAACACACATTTTTATTGCTAAAATAAGTGTTATTTTAGGAACTTTTGACAACCCAAATTTTATTAATGTCGTTAAATATGTAAAAACCGAAAAAAATTTAAAATTGAACACTTGTATCTTTGAAACAAAGCATCTGCGGAACAATGTTGATAGGAACTACTTATCTTATTTTTGGTTAAGGAATCACCCCACACGCGATGGTACATGTTCTTTGAAACACCCTGTATATATCTACATGACGTAGATGCAATATTATAATGCGAAAGTAATTAATAAAACAATATAATATGTTAGTTTCAAATTTAATCAACCGATTTAAGGATAATATTGAGTATATAATTATTGTCTGCGACCAACTGGCATGCCATTTTGTTAGATGATAACAATATATTTCATAATTATACCCTAATGTAGCAATGTATTATAAATAATAGAGTTATTGTTTTCGATTTATTGTCCATTGTGTGCAGAAATATTTATGTAAAGCAAATTAATAATTACAATTATTCAATATAACTACGATATACGATATTCCATTTGCACTGAATTTCTCTATAGAAATTTTATCAACAAAAGTAATTGAATGTATTCGAGACGCAATTGGTGTCACTGACAGTAAATAGAATAGTCAAAGGCTAGAGTTATTGGGGCATAGCAATTATTCATATGTTCAATTTATTATTTTTTGCCAAATCCGCTATAAAATAGCTTATTTGTAAAGTAAATATGTAAAGTCAATTATTGCCTATTAATTTTTACTAGTATCGCCTATATGGTCGAAATTCGACCAATAATTGACGTATTCTCCCGTGTACGGAACGCAGTATTTTTTTATTTTACCTGCCTTAACGGCAACATTCACACATGATTTTTTTTGTGCACATCTATGGCACAGTACCTTTCGAATGATATAAGTTTCATTCCCCTCTTTTCATAATAAAAAGTAAAAAAAGGTACTAGAATTTTCCGAGTTGTGTGTTTTAAAGACCACCAACAGCTAAGGTTATTTGGGCCTAGCACCAATTCATATTTTCGATTCATTATTTTTTTTTTTAATAATAAATTGAAAATCCCCTTGACACTTTTACCAGCTCTCGGGCTAGAACCCGGGAACTGGGGACTTGTAATAGAGGAACCATAGCAACGCCATGTAAACAACAGCACTGCTACACGCTCGGCTATTCTCACGCCAACTTTCCGTGTTCACGTAGTATTTATATATAGTTAATGATTTTTCTACAAAAAATCTCTGTCATCATTTCATTTTTAAAACTTTTAGACGTTTAATTGGAATCGGGCGACCCGGCTTCGCTCGGGTGAAAATCGGGGCTAGTCTTAGAAGACCGATTTCAAATTTTTTTCACTATTCGATAGGTGATACTTTGAAGTAATAACACCCGAGCGAAGCCGGAACGGGCCGCTATTGTCGTATAAATATTGTTTTATAAAGATTGCTCGAATTTGGCTGTCTTAGGCTGAATATTTTGTTTCTTTATCTTGACTTATCAAAAATAATACAACAGGTTACTTATTACCACATTTTAACCCTGACACAGCATGTAGGTACTCCAAGAGACAACCCCAAACGTATCACACAACAGTTCAGTGGCCTCCTCAAACTCAATTAACTCAACTTTCTTTTCTCATTCAAGGTTATTTGAGGGTTTTTTGAAGTTTTAAAAATATTATATAATGAAAAACAATTATATTTAAATAAACGATTTTTGAGAGCGAATTGCGATGTCGAGAAAAAGCACAGATTTACAGGCTTATGTAAGGCTTAATGATAAGCCAATCAAAAAGTGATGGTAATTTTTTTACCATTACTTTCTTAATAGTAGCAAGGGTCTATTCCACATGTACTTGATATGATCCTGATTTTAGTTTAGTTCTGCTTGGTTTAAAATTTACAAAAAAATAAGAAAGTAATCTTTAAACACAGCCAATTGATAAACAGAAAAATATATTCGTACGGGCTTTTCCAATAATAATTATATTGAAAATAGTCATAAATACTTGGAAAAATTTTAATCTTTTGGATCACTATGATGTCACAGTTTAATAGCTTTGGATGTGCAAATATCATTTTATATTATTTGGAAAAAAAATTAAGCAAAATTTTTATTAAAATCGGTAGAATTATGGACAATTTGAGAGAATGCGAATTTTGTAAAAAAAATGGCGAATGCAATAACTGATTTAATTTAAATTATACTCAACTTAGGAATTGTTCAGTCGAACAAGAAAAAAAAACTCTAATTGCCAAATATGTTTTTATATACTTTTATATAACTCAAAAAATTATTTCATATCAAAAATCTTAGTACGAAAGCTACTTAGTTTCAAAATATACCCAAAAAAATATATTTCAGTTAATTGGAATAGTGACTCATTTTTCCCATTGTAACAAAATATTTCTCGATTCTTTCTTAATTTTACTTTTGATTTGATTTAGAGCAAAGGAAGTGATTATTTAACTTCCGTTTTAAGATTAGAATTTTTACCAGTTCTAAATGATTTTAGAAGATTTAAAGTCAGTAGCTTTAAGACGCAAAACTTTAATAATTTTTTAAATTGTAGGATGCAAGAAAATTTCATTTTCTCTTGCTATTGATCCTTGGATGTTAGAATTTTGAAGAAACTTGATGGTTTGGATAGATTCAAGTCACCAAAAATGTCAATTGGTATATTTTTGGAAACAATTTCGGGGAAACTAATCTTTTCAACGCAAAGAAAATTATGCCAAATCTTACATTTTTGAAAACGCATTTAATAAAAAGTTGAATAATTTCTTAACTGGTGTTTGGTAATCTTACCTTTTATAATCTTCATTTTTACGTTAAAAATAATCCATAATCCAAATTTTGAAAAAGTGTTCACAAAACGACACTTTTCACTTTTTTCTGTAATTTATATTTATTATTAAAATCATTTATTTATACAGCTAAGATTTATTCCATTTAACTATCAAAATCTCAAATGAACGTCTTTAATCTTAAAAATGATGCAATCATTTCAAAATTTATTTTAGAAAATCACCAAAAATAACTACATACATACATACAAAAAAAAAATCAGTAAACAAAAATTATAAAACACAACGGTCAGTTATTTTTTATCGAATGGTCCCGTTTTAAATTTAAAAATTCCAATCTGAACGTGGAGACTTCTAGGTGCGGCTCTGAATATAAAAGGTCATGAGATAAAAACCTATAACAGCAGAAAAGAGAGCAGAAGAGTACCGTTTTGGATGGGGGTATATCCTATACCCCATTACATATATTATCCACCCCCTGGTTGATGTGTATGTACCCCACGAGTCCCCCGCGTCCCCCGGCTCTATCTTTCATCCTTTTCTAACTCGTACGAATTGCATATGTAAAATGGCCATACAGTCATGTATGTTCGTCGTGTGTGATTTTTTTCTTTCTCGCATGCGCAGTCTTCTTCTTCTTCTATCCTATATATATATATACAACGTACAACAAGCTCAGCAATATGTGGAGAAAAATACGTGCCATATATATGTATATGTGGTAATCGCGTCGCAGTTATACTCTTTCAGCCTGGGGCCGACGCTGCCGCCGCGACGCCAGTCGAGGATCCGGTGCGAACCGACTATCGCGTTTACATCTCCAGCTTTGTATACGACAATTAAATAATTGTTAATTATAGACGCTCGACAACTGATGTCATTAGCGTCTGTGTATACGACAACACTTGTTTATTTATTTATTGTAGATTATAGACGCGTCGACATCTTAGGTCATTAGCGTCTTTCAACTACACTAAATAACAACTATCTTAAAACTAAATAACATCACAAAACATCCATAAGCGCAGGTGGAATTCGAACCCACGGCAGTCTAGTCCAGAGGTTGCAGCACTAAGTACGCTAACCACTAGGCTATACTGCCCTCGACAACACTTGTTGATAAACAAGTGAAGACCTATAAATGGATCATAAAGGTGTTATGTCACAAAACTAAACTCTTGAGTAAATTGTCATAAACCGTTTTGATTTGGAACTTTTTAGTTTAATCTTTGCCATTTACGTTATATCCTACATTGTGACGTAACATATTTATATTAGCATGCTAGAGTGCGACATACTACCTTTATAAACTGGTACTTTTTTTTAAATTCTAATTTTTGATATTATGATCTTAATAAAAAGTTACAAAACTACCGGTGGGATTCAAATAGTAAACAAGCCGTGAGGTGGGTCGTTTATTAGGACTAAAGTACGACCTTTAGGTCCACACAACGAACTTCCCAGTTTGATAAATATTTAATATTTTATAAAATTTATGTCGGATCAAAATGACGTTAACACGCCTCAATTGACACTCTTATGAAGTCGATAAAATTTTTTATTCGCGAGAAATTGTGTAAAATCTACTTTTTTGGAGTCTATTTGGTTAAGAAAAAAGAACGGCTGAACCGATTTTGAAAAAATTTCTTTCAGATTATATTTACGTTGATACGCGTCGATTGGCACCCTAACGTAGTCGATATCATTTTTCATTCTCGAGATTTCGTCTTAGAAAGAAATGGACACATACGTACGCATACATACGTACACACACACACACACACACAGGCATCTTTCTAAAAATAGTGTAAAAATAGTGTAGTGACCTTGAAACATAAAAATTTGTTATACATTTTAATTTCGATTTTCGGACCCATTACAATAACTTCCAATGGGAAGTTAACAAGAGGCTTGGTGTGTGGGTAAAACCATACTGCTAACTTCCCATTGGATGCCCTTAGAGATTAGAAACCAGTCTACCGTAGAGAAACTATTTGCAATACATGTTAACATGTTTTTTTTTGTTATAAAAAACCGCCATTTCAAATTTTTTGCAAACCTTATCAGGTGTTCATTATGCAACTAAGCGTCGAATGAAAATGGTACTACTGAGTCGATATCATTCTTTGTTTTCGAGATATGCGAGCCGAAAAAAAGTTCACCAACGTACGGAAGTATTTACAAGAAATTTAATTCGTTATTTTCATTTCACAATGGAGATGGGCACATGAGAAACGTAATATAGATGGCAGCACTTATAGAGCCACCTAAGTTATCATTGGTTTTCATAGAAAAACGCGCGAGAAATCAAGTTTTTTCCCTTCTCATAGCACGCAAGCACTTCTTTTCAGTTCAGGATCCATTGGAAATATAATTTTGAACAATAAACTCAGCACATCGGCATTGTCAACGATTTATTATTTTAAATAAACTTATTACTTCCCACCTCTACTATGGTAGGGAAGTAATAGATTTAGTCCGAAAAAAATATTTCGAGATTTTAGCAAATCTTCACGTTTTGGGACCCTAGCAATCGTTTAAGATCATTTTCTGACTGATGTCTGTATGTGGTCAATTTTTCGCCTTCGATATCGTAAAAACGGAACAACATACGGCCATACCGATTGTTCTATTGTGTTTATCAGCCTTTAACTTAGATCTGATTAGATTTTGAGTCAAATCGGTTCAGTGGATCTTGAGATATTAGAAAAAACGTTCTCAATGTCACGTATTAACATAGGTTAAAAAAATATAAATGAATTCTAGATGTTATAATATGAAAAAAATGTAAATATTTTTTTTCTCTAAAATGTAGTTTTCGAGAAAAAAAATATTTTACTAAAAAAAATAAAAGTTGTACGTAAATCAAGATAACCATTATTTTTGCTATATTACTGGCCATCAGTAGATCACCAAACAAAAAAGATGGCCATGCTTTTCTTCAAAGAATAAAAAAAGAGTGTTTATTTTTTGCAAATATTTACTAGGTGGGAAGTATAGGTCTGGTCATCGCAGTCGAATTTTTCTTTATACATTACTATGAACTTCCCACAGACTGAGGTGGTTATATAACTGGCGCCCCTAGCGGTCAAGTTTGGCAGTGTTCATCTCCATTGAAATGTATCTCCATGCTTTAACATAAGGAATTTTGCAGTCCTTGGAGTTCGTTATAATGGTATTCGACTGTATTTTTATTTAATTATTTAATTATAATTTATGCGCAATTACTATATTAATTAATTATAGTATGCAAATTAGAAATATTGTTTACAAAGACTGGTAATAAAACATAATTATATAGATAAAAAAATTATAAAAAAAGTCAAAACAACAATTAAAGATTTATATAATCGCGGTTTGTCTGATGAAATATGTCACACTGCAACCATTATTTATGTTATTTTTAATTAGTGCATACTGCACAATATTTGCATTTCTTTAATTTGACCTCACAATCGTTTTTTGGTCAAGATGCATATTATCATAGGCTATAGTCATCGAGACGCCAAAAAATTTAGACAAGGTAAAAGGTTATCTAAAAGTGGCAAGTATTTACACTCCCGGTCAAAATTAATGTACCACTAGGTTTTTTTGCTATATTTTAAACCGACTTCAAAAAAAGGAGGTGGTTCTCAATTCGGTTGTATTTTTTTTTTATGTTTGTTACCTCATAACTGAGTCATCATGAGTCATTTATAAACCGATTTTGAAATTTTTTTTTTATTTGAAAGGATAGACTTTCAGATTAGTCCCATAGAAATTTCATCAAAATCGGTTCAGTAGTTCGGCTGATTTTAATAAAAGTGAGTAACGGCGTGTGATTCTTTAAGGTAAATGTCACTTTTTGACATATCAGACAGCGTAAGAAAGTCGGTTTAATAAAAGTGAGTAACGGCGTGTGATTCTTTTAAGGTAAATGTCACTTTTTGACATATCAGACAGCGTAAGAAAGTCGGTTTAATAAAAGTGAGTAACGGCGTGTGATTCTTTTAAGGTAAATGTCACTTTTTGACATATCAGACAGCGTAAGAAAGTCGGTTTAATAAAAGTGAGTAACGGCGTGTGATTCTTTTAAGGTAAATGTCACTTTTTGACACTAAAAAGTAAAAAATAAAAAACTTTTTAACAAAAAAAAACCTCCTTCAAAAAACCACTAAAAAGAGGAAAATAATGAAATTTTGAGGTCTGTGCCAATTTAATAAAATATGAAGTTGGTTAAAAAGAAGATATTAATCACTATACTATACTTTTTAACCGACTTCCTATTTTATTAAATTGGCAGACATCAAAATTTCATTATTTTCCTCTTTTTAGTGGTTTTTTGAAGGAGGTTTTCTTTTTGTTAAAAAGTTTTTTTAGAGTTCAATATCTCTGAACGGGACCCTATTACTGAGTCTACTTAATGTCTGTTCGTCCGTTTGTCAAAAGTCTCTATCTCACAAACGGTAAGAGATAGCTAGTTATTGTTAAAAGACTGATTTTGAGATTTCGCCTTGAGGAATAGACCGTTCTGAACCCGCATGCAAAATTTGAGTTAAATCTACTCAGCGGTTTTGGCTTATAACGTGCGACCAACAAACATACAGATATAGTCGAAATATTTTTTAAAGCCACTTATTTTGGGTCATAGCTCAGTCATTTTAAATTTTAAATTGGACAAAGCTAACGATTAAAAATAATTTTATCGAAATTAATGCAGTAGTTCTCTAGCAACCAAACAAACAAATCGATAGCAGTCAAACAAACAGACAGACAATTTTTTCGAAAATACGATATTTCTACTTAACATCAATTATAAAGTCTATTCGTAAAGGAATGTTGTAAAAAAAAATTACACGAGTTGAGAGAGCGCGGTGAAAGTATGACTATACATTTAGCCATATTTTCTTCGCGCTCTCTCAACCCCTGCAATTTTTTTTTCAAAATTCCTTTACGAATCACAAGATTTCTCCCCCGTACATGGGAAAATAAAAAAGGTTGGTATACTCTGTACTCTCAGAACCATTTTTTTATTGAAAATCGAAAATACGAATTGACATTAAGCCCAGATAATCCTAAAAATTACATATTAATAAAGTACGTTTAAAATTGTTTATTTTTGTGAACCATATCACTTGTTCCAGAATTTTTGTACGTAGAACTATCTTTCCCGACGGTATATAGGGGGGCAAAATGATGCGGGACGAAAAATTCGTTACAAAAAAAATGTGTGATGCGAACTATCATAGTTACGTCATAGTTTGTTTGTGTTTTGTATCATGACGTATCATGGACAGATGTGCCGTCATTTTCTACTTTGATTACATAATATTAAAAATTATTAATTATAATATTTAACTATAGAAGTAGTTCTACATCTTTGGTTGAGGCACAATCGTGTTAACTGAACCCCTTGTCATTTTTTATTTCTTAACCCGTTTGTTAACGTCAACTGTAAACAAGGTGAAAAACGACACGCTCTCACACATACGCTGGTTTGTGTTAGTGGTTGTAAGTTCTCGTAGTGGTAGTAAACTTTGTATGCGCTTACATTATTATATTGACAGTATTTTTTACCGGTCAAATGTTTTTATTTTGTTTAAAAATGTATTCTTTATATTTTTTATTTTCAGTGCTTTAAAATTTTTTACCTACTAAAAATTGTACTCAGTTACGTAATATCTTTGAAATATGTTTGAAATAAGCATTTTATTGCTTCAATTATCGAGTGTCTATAACAGGGATGGCGAACCTTTTCACATCTACGTGCTAGTTTTTCAAAAAATGTTTAATATTGCCACGACGTGCCAACAAGCACCTAAAAAAATTTAGTGAACAAAAAAATTATCCAAAACGTAGATGAAAAGAATTATTTCGAAGAAGGCTTTAAAAAAAAATGTGAGCCGTCGTGGGACGCCTGACAGATGTGAAACAATTTCATAGCTTGAAACAATGGTTGCGTTCTCTTACTATCGCACAGGAATTATCCCCCCTCCAGCGCGAGAAATTTGTCAAAATAAAATATAGCCTATATCACTCAGGGATAGAGCTTTCTATTAGTGAAAGAATTTTTAGAATCGGTTCATTAGTTACATAGATAAGAATTTGCGACTTATTAGCCCCCCGCGCGAGAAATTCTCACCCTGCGAAGGTATTAAAACAGTTCGGAATGACAATACACAGATATTCACGAGTATAGTGCCGACACACAGCACACACGTAAAGTAGCGAGTGTGTAGTGTAGTAGAGTGGGAAGCGCGTCGGAAAGAGCCGACGAGACGCGAGGCTGGCAAGATGCGACGAGCCATTAAAACGTTTTCACTCCCATCCAGTCGTGCTATTAAATGTTTCTCATCAAAAGTGAAAGAATTTTTCAAATCGACTCAGCAATTTCCGAGATTACCCGCCACAAACATACAAACTTTTCCTCTTTGTAAGATTGCTATTAAGAAACTGATTTAAAAAATTATTTCACTGTTTAAAAAATGAAAATTTTTCGAATCGGTTCAGTAATTATTGACATTAAACAAAAATTAAATTAAAATTAAACAAACACCCAAACTTTTCCTTTTTTTTGTAATATTATTATAGATTTACTTGTGATCTTAACGGCTTAAAATACGCTTCTGGCGATCTAACAATACCTTTAATTATACGTCAAACATGGCGTAGTAAGTTAATATTTAGATTCTAGTTAATTTGCTGTACACATACTGGAAACTTCTCTTATTTCCCAAACAAATGCTTACTATACATAGTTGAAAATTATCCAAGCCATAATCCTCCACTAGAATTTCTAACTTTCATAGCAGTAAAACATTTTTGTAATTCTTGATTTGTAATTTTATAGCTAGAAAGTTTTGTCATATCTATTATAAAAGATAGGTAGATAGATCGATTGATTGAATGATAGATAGATTAATGATTGATTGACAGATCGATTGATAGATATAGATTGATCGATAGATAATATTTTTATTTGGATTTAGACTACGGTTATTAAAATGAAATTACTATGAAATTTTCTTTCTTTCACTAATGCTGGGTTTCAGAAAGCATTGTACAAAAAATTTGATTTGACAATGACCTTAGGTTAGATTAATTCACGAGGAAGGTTTAGGTATATAATTAAACCTGACCGATGCGGGTTCGCCCGGGTGAAAATCTAGGGTAACCTCAGAAGACCACTTTCAAAAATTTTTTCACTGTTCGATAGATGATAGTTAGCAGTAATGTATTAATAAATCATAAATTCATAGCACCCGGGTGAAGCCGGACCGGGTAGCTTGTAAATCAATAAAATATTGTTGAATTGACACGGCGAATGCAGTCTAAAATATATTTAACTTAATTTCCATAATAAACGGCATAACGGCGGAGGAACACAAGCACTAAATATTTATGTACATAAAGTTGGTTTGAAATCTGTGTATAATTAAGCATTATTGTTCAATAAATTTTCACCCTAAAGGGAAGTATAAAGGAAACTCTAACCATATTTCTAACTATAAATATGAATTAGTGAGTTAGTCTACATATACTTTATATTCAACGGTATACAGTTATGTACTTGCAGGATTTCGTTTACGTGCAATGGTCATCTTAGAGTAAGTTATTTAAGATAGGCGCTCAACAACTTACTGACACAAGCCGTGAGGTGGGTCATTTATTAAGACTAAAGTGTGACCCTTGAGGTCCACATGACGAACTTCCCAGTTTGATAAATATTTAATAATAATAATTAAATTAGATATTACACAGAAAAGTAATCATTTTAATCATTAAAACATAATTATTATTTATTTTTAACAATAATTAAAAAAAAAAACGACTGAACCGATTTTTATAAAATTTATGTCGGATCAAAATGACGTTAACACGCCTCGATTGACACCCTTACGAAGTCGATATAATTTTTTATTCGCGAGATATTGTGTAAAATACTTTTTTGGAGTCTATTTGGTTAAGAAAAAAGAACGGCTAAACCGATTTTGAAAAAATTTCTTTCAGATCATATTTACGTTAATACGCGTCGATTGGCACCCTAACGTAGTCGATATCATTTTTCATTCTCGAGATTTCGTCTTAGAAAGAAATGGACACATACGTACGTACGTACATACGTACACACACACACACACACATACACACACACATATACCTTTCTAAAAATAGTGTAAAAATAGTGTAGTGACCTTGAAACATAAAAATTTGTTATACATTTTGATTTCGATTTTCGGACCCATTACAATAACTTCCAATGGGAAGTTAATAATTTTTCAGTCGTGTCGCTGCCCCTTACAGTTACTTTAATATTCGCACCCATCTCATTTTAGAGTTATTTCCATATTCGTGCCTTCCACCTCTACAGTTTTTAGTGTTTCGTACCAAATTTGGAAAAACGAAACACTTGGTCTCTCTCCGGTGTCTGTCCGTCTGTCACAAACTCTCAGAGCCTAACGGTACAAGCTAGAGACTCGAAATTTGGCATAGTTAAAGCTGTTATGACCCAATGCTGTGGTTTAGATATGGATAAATAATTCGGATAATTACGGGTAATAATGGAGAGTCAAACAGGTTATGAAAAAATGAAAAAAATTCAATCCATCGAGTGGGGTGTCTAATGAAAGCTAGTGGCCGATAGAAAACAGTAATATTAAAAAAAATATTTACATACTTAGTTAAATTTGCTTAAGAAAAAATCTTAAAAAACGCGAAAATCGCTTGTCCCACCCTATTTATTTCTAAAGTATTAATCGGAAAAATCTGAAATAAATTTAGCAAGTGGATCATAACGTCAACATTGATAAAAAGTATAGACAACATTGTAAATATTGAATTCGAAGTTCCTATATTTAAATAGAGCAATTTGATAAAATGCAAATTTAAAATAAAATGCAAATTTAAAAAAAATCAGTTTTGCTTTTTATTGATCCTTTGTGCCACGGAAGTGCTCATTTCCAACAATTCTTAAAATTGTAAATATTAGTATATATTTCAGGGAATTTAAAAAATAGTATTATGTCGTTTCAATCGATCAATTATTTTTCTAACAGGTTCGATTCAAAATTCTACAATACTTATCTTAGGGAGAAATATATAGGGTGTTAAAAAAAGAGTGTAACATATTTAAAGAGGTAATAGTATGGACCAAAATGAACAAAAAAGTTTTAGTAAACATGGGTCCGCAAAGAAACGGTTTCGGAGATATGGAAGGTTATTCTTTTTTATTTGCAATAATTTATTACTTATTTATTATGTACAAACAAACAAAAGAAGCTTCTAGCAAAACCAAAAAAATAAAGTTACATAAGATATTCAAAGTGCCCTCCTTCCATTTCCAAGCAGGCACGACATCTTTGTCTGAAAGATATTAGAACTCTTTCTAAAACCCCCTCATTGGCTCGGATTTGTTGGCATTTTTGATTAATTCGTAGCTGCAGCTTCGCGAGGCTATTTACAGGAGTACACTATAAACTAATGTTTTCAAATATCCCCAAAAAAAGAAATCTAGAGGGTTTAAATCAGGCGATCTTCCAGGCCATAATACAGGTTCGCCTCCTTTCATATCTCCGAAACCGTTACTTTGCGGACCCATGTTTACTAAAACTTTTTGATGTGAAACATCTTAAGTCGGGCAGTGAACAGCCGCGTGAGGGAAAATATGCAACGAAATTTCTGGTCCGCTCCTTCGCTGCTGTTCTCCCCACCACTGCGGCACTTCTCTCTCGGCTTCCGCGCGCTCGGGCACGGGAAGAGAGAGAGAGAGTATACATACGAACGTACTGTAAAGCAAAAGTATATGTATACACGTATAGGTATGTAATCTAGATACTTCGCTGTGTATTTAGTTGCGTTTCTGGCTCAGGCGTGCTCAAACGCCGCAACCGCGTGTGTTACAGTGCAGTATATAGGATTACGTCAGCATAACAGTTAGTTGCTGCTTTTGAAAAAATATATACTACAACATGGAGAATACCACCGAGTTCAATAACGTTTTCTTTGATGTTTCACATCTGTCGGAGGTCCCGAGACCCACACCCTTTTTTTTGTTTATTTTGGTCCGAATATTATTACGTAGTCACTATCTAAGGTCATTATCAAACTAGATTTTCTGTTTTCTGTACAGTATCTACTAGTTTCTCATAATATGCTAGATCTATATAGTGAATAGTCAAAGGTACAGAACTTGGGTGCGGGTGTTGACTACGTTAAAATACACACAATGTGTAACTGTAAGAGATAGTTCGAATATGGTCTTACTAACTAAATTTATTACTAATGGTGTGCACTTAATGCAAATATATTTGCATTTAATACTAATAATTATTATTATACTGTAAGGGTTTTATAAGTTTTGCAACAAAAACAACAGTTAACATGCAATAAGAATTATTATCACAAGTTTATCTAAATTTACTGGTGAATTGACTCGAATATTTCATTCATAAGAACAAGAAGTAAATAATAATTTTGATGAAATTTAGCATCCTCCATGACTCATTTAGTTATAGTATTTATATACAGGGTGAGTTCGACCACCCGTATCAGTAGTTTTTTTCGAAAACGGTTAGTCGTACAGAGTTGTGTCAAAAATTTGTATTATGAAAGCCCTAATAAAGAATCGAATGGTGATAATTTCTTTTTCAGGGAAGGTCGGCTTCCCTATTAGTTTGCTCCAGAATGTCCAGAACTCCGGAATTATAAATGTAACGATATAGGTCGAAAGTGGTATTGTTGAAAAGATCTTTAAAAAATTAGCAAGTTTTGTACGGATTTTTTTTTATTACGGCCACCCCTGTTAAGTAATATTTGTTTGAAATTACTAAATTAAAATGTCATAATAACGAACTTTTTAAAAGTCCGCATTTAAAAATCTAGTTACCTATCTATCGATCATTAAACACTGAAGAAGTACACTCACAGTATAACCAGAAGAGCTCAGTAGTATGTATTAAAGACTAAATGGAAGACAGTTTGAACACTTGTGACAATGTCTAAGGTTGCTAGATTTTTAATGCCGACTTCGATCGTTATTATGAAATTTGATTTAATAATTTCAAACGATTGTTACTTAGCAGGGGTGGCAGTAATTAAATAATTTTTCCTACAAAACTTGTCTATTTTTTAAAGAGCTTTTCAACAGCACCACTTTCAACCTATCGTGCTTTCTAAAATTCCGGAGTTTTGAACATATAATAATTTATATTTATACTTATAGAAATTTACAGGGGTGGCAGTAATAAAAAAAAATTTCCTACAAAACTTGCTTATTTTTTAAAGATCTTTTCAACAATACCACTTTCGACCTATATCGTTACATTTATAATTCCGGAGTTCTGGACATTCTGGAGCAAACTAATAGGGAAGCCGACCTTCCCGGAAAAAAATTATCACCATTCGATTCTTTATTAGGGCTTTTATAATACAAATTTTTGACACAACTCTCTACGACTGGTCGAACTCACCCTGTATAGATAGATAGATATTAACAACATTTGGTACCTACAATCTGTACAACAGTTGCAAGTCAGTACAATAATTAAAATACAAATACAATAATTTAAAATGTATGAATTAAAAATTCTTCCACAGAATAGAAGCAATTTTTTTTTTATATTTAAAACACACAAGCCATTTTCTTTCGGTAGTCCTCCAGCGATTCCTATACTCAACAAATTAATTTTTTGAAGTGAAAACTTCTTTAGGCGCACTTTGTGTTCTTTCTGAATAGTAAACGAATGTGAACCGTCACGCTCGGGTCGGTGACACTGAATTGGGTTTACTCGACTCCACTCGACATCAAGCGCGCTCGGGTCGGTGACTACGTTTACTGTCTAACAAGGAGTGCATCGCGGGCCTAGGCCTAAATCCATCACTGGTCGTATGCATAGTATCCTCGGTTCGAAACCTGATGGCACTTCTTTCGTGTGGTCATAAGCACACACCCACTTTTTTTCTTATTTTGAGTTCCTTTACCTATCACGCAGTACAATACATTGCACTTTTTTTCTGACACCTTGTAAAGTCGAGTTAATTATAACATAGAAACGCGTTACAAAGTAAAGCTATGCTTTAAGATTAAACGTCATTTTCAGACCCCATCACTGCATATTGCAGTAGTACGTACTTATAAAATAATGAAGTACCTTTACGTAAAGTCGACGCTCGCTGAGTATCTCAACATCTAGTTGTCCCTTTATACATATATCCCTTTAAGAGCAGATTCATGCTGATATTAAACACAATCTTGATACGTTCAGTTTCTCTAGCAGATCTGTACGTGAGCCTCTCACACACGCAGTAATGCGGTGGAGGTAGTAACTCCACCTGCCTCAAACTCCCAGCTCCTTCGTCATCCTAGACGGCTAAGTTAAATTATATTACAGGTTAGGTTAGTCTATATTAAACACACACAGAGAAGCGTTATATTCTACTTCCCCGCACTCACACACGGCGAAAAGCTTAAAACGTCCCTCATTCCCTTCTGTTCTTCATGCGAAGCGCACATCCTGGCATACATAGATATGTATTATACTGGATGTTGGAGATTCGTGTGCCATCGTGATAAAAAAGTGGTCAAGTACGAGTAGAACTAGCGCCATAAGGGTTTCGCACGGTTATAAACCGGTTAACTTTTAAGTTAAACTGTTTTATTTTAAATCATCAGCTGTACCATAAACTAGAAAATAATTAGGATACAAACCAAGAAGCACTTTGTGTCGCTGCGTCAGCGGAATAAGTAACAAAAACGTGGGGCGCATAAAAATCTGTATAACGACTGTATAATTATTAAACAAGAGCGACTTGTCTAGAAAAATGTGTTTCCAAGCCCACCAACAGAAATATTTCAAATGTGCCCCACGTTGTGTGAAAGATTAGGTAATTTTTAAAAAATTGTAGGTTTTGGAAAATGTTTTTCAATTTTTTGCCTGTAGGATCTGTATAATATGATTCACGGTCATTCATTTGGCGTTTACCCGAACCCTTGAGCTTTAATCAGCTGTACTAAAAACTCGAAAATAATTAGGACACAAACCAAGAGGCACTTTGTGTCGTTGCGTCAGCGGAATACGTAATAAAAACGTGGGGCGCATTTGAAATATTTCTGTTGGTGGGCTTGGAAACAGATTTTTCTAGACCGCAAGCCGTTCTTATTTAATAATTATACAGTCGTTATACAGATTTTTATGCGCCCCACGTTTTTATTACTTATTCCGCTGACGCAGCGACACAAAGTGCCCCTTGGTTTGTGTCATAATTATTTTCTAGTTTTTGGTACAGCTGATGATTTAAAATAAAACCGTTTAACTTAAAAGTTTTTTTACCCATTTTTATTTTCTAGTTTTAGAATTTAGAATTTTCGTTTAGAATTTTCCCACCCAACTTGGCAAGTCAGTGCTAAGGTGGGAGCACAAAAAATATTTGTTGATCGGACTAAAAGAAAAAAAAGTAGGTGTGTACTTATGACTACACGACAGAAGTGAAAACTTGATTATATGCAAAACATACATAATATTATTTTATTATTATAATACGTATAAATAAAAACGTAATTCTTGAAACGATGCACACCTTGTTGTAAACGTGGTCACCGACCCGAGCGCGCTTGATGTCGAGTGGAGCCGAGTAAACTCGATTCAGCGTCACCGATCCGAGCGTGACGGTTCACTTCGTTCTGCACTATTCAGAAGGAACGCAAAGTGTACCTAAAAAAGTTTTCACTTCAACAAAGGCAAAATGTGGAATTACACCGGTGTTAAATTGATTAAAAAATTAGTTAATTATTGAGTCAACGCAACTGAGTCAATCAATGATATCACATGTGGCGATCCGTGTAGTAGATTAGTTAAGATGCGATGTTTTTGCGGGTCAATCGGTATATCTATGTACGTATAATGGTTGGAAATTTAAGCTGCTGCACGTCTAAGTAAACATTAATCTATCTTTAAAGTTAAATCTCCCTCCCCGGACAGTTTTAACCCACATCTAGCACCAGCTCCATGTTCGTACCCATCCCACCATTATATAACATCCTTGATGTAATATCCGCTCGAGAAAAATCCAAGATGGCTGCCGGCGGGTAAAGCCTCGCGAATTTCCGCTTGCCTTCATTTAATTTCCTTAGTTTAAAACATCTCCTATCTCAGTCTACGTCATGCATATTTAACAGGTATACGTAAAATAACTTGTGTTTAAATCCGTCCTTGTTTAGTTCGTATAGTGACGCGTAAATGCATCTCCGTTTTTCCTTGCGAGAAAATATACCTGTCTCTATCCAACCCATACGTGAACTTATTTGATGTACTCACTCGTAAGAGTTTTGTGTTATCCGTCTCTTTCAATTTTCCTTATGAGAAAATCATGTTGTCTTTCTCTAACGCGCACACCGTCGCATAAATCTCACCCTCACCCCATACAAAAGTTTTGTTACTATCAGCTATCTCTTTCAATTTTCCTTGAGTATCTGTTTCTATTTTTGTTACGCTTATATAGTTTTGTGTACGCGCTATCCTTGTCTTACTCTAAGCTAGACGTTAGTGAGCTAGTTTTAACTTTGTCTCGAGCATTGAATTTTCCTATTTTCTGTATTTGTGTTTGAGGTACCGGGGTAAAATCTAAGATGGCTGAAATATAGATTTTCTCTTGACACTGCTATATATATACACGCGGTTTGGTAAAGCTTCTCTCTTGCACGCTCTAGCCTGTTACAGAGGAAAATTTATTAACTAAGTTTTAGAGCACGCCGTGGAAAATTGTCTAGGAGTTCACTCGAGTGAACACTAATGTAATGATTTTAGTTATACGTTGCTTTATATCTTTTACTCCAGGGGTTTTCAATGTTGCTATTTTACGTTACTCATGTCAAACTCTTTTAATTACTAACTATTATTACGACTTGCTCGCGGTTAAAGACGTATACCGCTGCCTTTAAATCCTTATACATTCTACATTAAGCTAATGACAGATATTGTAGATTATGGACGCTCGACAACAAAGGTCATAAGTGTAGTAGGTATGCTAATGCGATAATCACGTCAATATCTGTTGAATGTGGACCCGATGTCAAACTATCTTTATTACTATTACAGACTCGACTTATTCGAGGTTAAAGACATATACCGGTGCCTTTAAATCCTTATGCATTCTACATTATGCTCATGACAGATATTGTAGATTGTAGACGATCGACAATAGAGGTCATAAGCGTAGTAACAATCACACCAATATCCACTGAATATATTGATCTTTTCTCGGTGAATATCCGCGAATATACTAACGTAAGACGTTCTATTTTCATTCATAATAATATATGTAGCTATACAGTCAAGTTCCAAAATTTAAGATAGTGAGTAATAGTTCGTAACAAGGTTAATGGAACGGAAAAACAATGAAACAATGTGAAACATACACGCATCCCATGCATAAAAACTGTGCCGCTTATATGAAGAGTGATAAGTATAAGTGCGTGACTCACTATCTTAAATTTTGCATCTTGACTATAGATGACATTGAATCCCTACTAATAAAATAAAAGTTAAATGTGTTTGTTTATCTTTCACGCTTTTGAACAATTAAACGAATTTCGATGAAATTTTGAATATACATAATGTTATTATACATCCTGCATTAGAATGTAGGCTATGTTATGCTATCCAACCAGGCTTCGTCCGGGTGCAATCTATTTCAATTAAAAAACCGATATATATTTATTAAGTAGGTACTATATATAGATATCTATTAGTTTATTCATTTCCAAGATAGAGTAATTTGAAGAAATACATTCCAACAGTGTCACTTACCTACAGTTTACAACAAAATAAATAGGTAAATACGGTCCTGTACATTAGCAAAATTTGAAATTCTCCCGACCGACCAATCACAACTCAAGAAACAAAGAGACACGAGCTGATCACGCACACAGATCACTCTATCTTGAAAATGAATAGACAAATTCGTATTCCTGGATTGCTATGTTGGCATCGTCAGGAGATGATTAATCATCTCATTATGCCAACATGGTTGACGAAACGTACGTCGTTTTGTGATTATTTTTAATATTTTGTATCTTCACACCAATGCAAAGGTTCCATCACTCTTCAGACGCTAATGACTTCTGTTGTCGAGCGTCTATAATCCACAATTCATTCATTCATCCATCACTCTTCATGTCTATTATTAAAGGCTGTAGTTCCAGGGGAATAGAATCTTAGGGATGATATCCTCTTAAATGAGTATCCCATAAACTCCATTTATTTATTGTAGATTATAGACGCGTCGACATCTAAGGTCATTAGCGTCTTTCAACTACACTAAATAACAACTAACTTAAAACTAAATAACATCACAAAACATCCATGAGCGCAGATGGGGTTCGAACCCACGGCACCCATAAACTCCAAATTATGTTGATACGCGAATTTCTTCCATCTTAAATAACAACAGTTTGGATATCACACAGAAATAGTGTATAGTCAAAGTAAGCTTTGCCTAATACAGACATTATTACAAGAAATTTATAGAGATCTATCAAAGGGGCTTTAGTGTGTTTTGACAGTTCTCTCTGATCTAAGTTTATATGTGTTATGTTTTGATAGAGAATATATATGTGTAATATTGCCCTTTCTCTATTTCTATTGTATGCATATAATATTATAGATTTATGATCATCCCTCTTTGTCAGTCACCCTTCTGTCTTACTTTATAATGTTATGTTTATTGTGTATAGGTGTATTATTATACATAGCAATAGGCACTGTGTATTTTGGATTAGATTATTAGAAATTTACGACTACTCGTGTCTTTGATCTGTCTTCTATTAATTATATTTCACGACAAGATAAAGTATCTCAACGTAGAGCAGTACAGTTAATGGCCTTTTTTGCAGGTAAGTACCTGTACATTGCATATTATAACGGCACGTATTTTTCCAGACTATCTTCGTCCGAGTCAGGAGCGACGCTAGGGTTTTTTGTTATGATACATTTTTAGAGTGTTGGGTCTCCAAGTCACTAAATGAATATTATGAAGTTTTTTGTTTGGTTGGGCTAGTGTTGGAATGATTTGTGGATTATAGACGCTCGACAACAGAGGTCATTAGCGTCTGATCTGGCTAGTGTTGTAATCTGAAGATAGGCCAATAACATTTATTCCCAAAATTTCAGTGCTCGATAAAATTTTAACAAGGATTACTTGCTATAGAATTTTCAAGAAAATTATTGTTAAAATTTCGAGGGTTAAAAACGCACTTAAAAGATAACCTAGACTCTAAAGATTGGAGATTATTCCAGAGTGGGCCAAGACAGTTTAAGGTGGGCCATTGACCACTCGGTCCATCCTCTAGCGGCGCCGCTGGTCCAAATAGAATTTGGTTTGGCAGCGAAATAATCAAGTGTAACAAATCTAAATAATATAAAAAGAAATATCCTGACTGACTGACTGACTGATTGATTGATTGATTGATTGATTGAATGATTGATTGACTGACTATAATAAAGACTATAGACATGAAAATTGTCAGATAGGTTCCTTATAGAAAGTAGGCATTTGCTGTGAAAGGATTTTTCGAAATTCAACCCCTAAGGGGGTCAAAAGAGGGTGTAGAATTTTCTGACAATATGTGATTTATGTTTATTCGCCTGATCCGCTCGCCATTACATACTCCTTTGCGTGCCTCGGCCTACTATAGGAGTGAAGTTTGCGACACAAATGAACTGTCAAACATTTTTGAAAATACTGAAATTGAAGTGAAAAGTAGCTATTTTATAGTGGGTATGGCAAAAAATACCAATATATATCTCGTGCGTAATTGCTCAATCGCTAGTTTTAACATACTGTCACTATTCGTCAGCAATATGCATCATTACGCCACTAGATATAAAATCTACTATTGTAACAACAAACTAAACTATATTCGTAATAGAATTGTTTTCGAATAAAATAATATTATTATCATAACTAGAAAAACTAGAATTTAAAAAGCAGTTTCGCATATTTTTCTTCCTTGGGTAACTTCGATATATTTCAAGGTAATTGTTGAATACATCCTTTCTCACGAACTTTCGACCCAAATAATAATTTTAAGAATCAAAAGATAGCCGGCGAGAAATTTAAATACAATAGAACTGATTTTGATCAGACTTGTCTATCGCTTGACCAATGGTCAGTGCTGGACATTTGTACCTTTTCAAGTTCAGATGTTATGAGAAAGTATACTTGCTGAGCGAGTTTTACAAAGTTAAAGGCAGACGATTTTGGTATGTAATTTTATGCACACGTAGGTACCTTTTTAAAACGTGTTCAAGGGTGACAGTGGTACACTTTTTTGTGTATTGTCCAAAAGGTGAGACAGGTTGTATATTATTCAAAGTATAGACAAGTGTAACTTTACATAAAACTATTGTTGTCTTAGCAGAACAATATTCAGTAGTAGTTTAAATATTGATTGATACGATAAGTTCATTTCGCATTTGACATTGTTAACTGTTATGTAATTAGTTATTATATTAAATAATTTATTCAATAGTGTAAAAATATTATATCAGAATATAAATTTCAATCTTAAATAGAAAAGACATTTTTTCTACTGCAATTTAATTAAATTAAACATAACTTTATTTACATAACAATCTACATCTATACTCAAAAAGAGGGCAGTATAGCCTAGTGGTTAGCATGCTTGGTGCCGCTCATGGATGTTTTGTGATGTTATTTAGTTTTAATTTATTTGTTATTTAGTGTAGTTGAAAGACGCTAATGACCTTCGATGTCGATGCGTCTATAATCTACAATAAATAAAAAATAAATCTATACTCAAAAAACATTTTATTTTTAGGTATAATAAATTATTACTTATTTGTTAAAGGTTTTGTATGGTTGAATTTGTAGTATATGTATATTAAGAATTTTTTGGAAAAGCAACCAAATTTTTATTTATAAATTTATTATCCATTGCTTATAAGAAAATGCTAAACAAGGTGAAACGTCATGTTTCAAAATTGTTTGACAATTTCCAAATATGTTTTTAATAAAAAACTTATAATGAAAAATTTATAAATAAAAATTTGGCTGCTTTTCCAAAAAAACTTCTTAATAAAGTATTATATTTTATGTCGGTTTTTGTAATTTAAATCGACGTAAACTTAATTTCAATCCAACTTAGCTTCAATCCGATATGTACCCGGACGAAGCCCGGCCGGCATGATATGATATAATAATTCAATAACAATAACATATAATATTTTTTTACTAAAAAATACGCTTTTAAACTAATGAACTCTTATAAATTTTATTATTTTTTTAAAAACAAAATAGACGCTTATGATCTCTGATATCGAGCGTCTATAATTTACAATATCTACCTAAAAACAAAACACAATCGCTTAATGAACCAATTTTCGAAACGTGTTTTGGAATGAAACATTTTGCAAAAACATTGTCATTTGAAATTGTTTTAAAAGCTTTATAGAATTGCATTAAATGCACCTGCACAAGAACCCCTATAAAATATAAGGGTTAAAACATCTCAACCCACAATGTTTGCTCTCGCTTTGATTAGTCCCGTCTCTGTTTAGTCTTGACCAGTGTCCACGCTGAACTACTGACCACTAAATTATACAACCCCAAATGTATATTTTTTAGAGTAGAAAAACAAGTAAATTTTCTCATAGAAATACTGAAGATTAGATATACATAATTATATTTTTAAAACTTGTTTAACGATACCAGTTTCGATTTTCTTGTTTAGGTAAAATTTGTACCCAGTATATTTTATTTTTAACAATTCGATAATTTTGTATCCCTTTTCATAAGATCGTGGGAAGGGTGACGTAGAGAATATTTCTACTATTTAAATACAATAGATATTTTTATTGTAACATATTCTGGTTTCTTGTTAGTTTTTGATGTGGAATATTGTTTCCAAACCAGTTGTATTTTTTGGTTTTGTTACAGTTTTGATGTAGTATTTCAAGTTTCAGAAACTCTTATTTTAAATTTTATATCTTAACACGTTAGTTGTAAAAATGATTCTCTTGAGTGTTGTGTTAAAAAAATATATCCTAGCTATAAGTTTTGTAAATTATAATTATTTTTTATTTTGTCGGTGTTCGGAATATTTGTTTAAAAAATTTAAAAGAATTTGAGTTGATTTACAATTAGTGATACTATAGAAAAGCCGAATAATAATAATAGATAATATCTACCTAACAGATAAAAGAAAATAATAAATAAATTTAATAAACATATTTTAAAAGATTCGTTTGAAAATTACAATTTGTGCCTTAAAAGATTCTTTGGAAATATTTATAAGCAAGGTACTTTATTTATTTAATACTATCCAAATTTGAAATCCTAGTTTTTTTTTAAATTTCAGGTACTGTACGTAAATTTGTCGCCCTAAAATATTTTCTCTTTAATTTTAATTAATTAAGCAGAATGTTAATTTTCCTGATCTTATATTCTTAAGATTGAAGTCACATTTTGATTTACTGTAATATCAAAATTTCTTACTTTTAATTCTTGCACATAAAATGTAGTAGGGTAAATGCGGGAGAGATGCCGCGGTAGGAGACACGCCGCATGGCTATTAACTTACCTATTTACCATTAATGGATGGTGCTACAAGTACGTATGCTCATTCATCTTATCTTGTCAAGATAAGATGAACGAACATACGTACTTTTAGCACCATCCATTAATGGTAAATAGGTAAGTTAATAGCCATGCGGTGTCTCTCCTACCGTGGCATCTCTCCCGCATTTACCCTATACTTATTATCAATAAAGTCAGATGTTTTCGCGAAATAACAAAATTATTGAAAGTAATGATATTATAACTACATGGTTTGTAGGGATTTTGATCCAGTAATCAGTATTTCAATTCTAAGACTTCTAATATTTATTTTTTTAATAATGTAAATTTTGGACAATAATTTAAAATATAAAAAAGTAAAATTACAAATATATTATTTATTATATTTTACGAACTTTTCATTTAATAAGATAAATAAAAGTGGATTTATTCCTTTTCCTGACAACGGTATTCACGTCATCTAACTGTACCCGCGATACAGACATACCTATTTTGTTTTCATAATATAGCCTTGTAACGTGAATGACAAACGTAGTTGTCTGGAAAATGTAATTAGTTAATGAATGTGAATTCGTGTTGTTGAAAGGCGTTTTATTTAAACATTTATGTTATTCAGAAATTACTCCAATTTGTAATTTAAATTACTATTTTACAAAAAAACAACAACTGAGTCACCTTTTACCCACAACAATGTTATTATTGGATCTGCATTTCGACAGCCATGTCTCCTATCATTAGCAAAAATTAAAGTTTAGTTTTTGCTGAAGATAAGACAAGCTGCTTTCGAAAATGCATGTCCAATAATAACATTTTTGTGGTTAAGAGGTGACTAAATTGTTGTTTTTTAAAGCTTCTAACCACAGTTTTCTTAATATTCTTCCTATAAAATTTTTAATTTTATTTGTAAACTGATCTATAGACACAAATTACATTTTTAAGCGACTTCAAAAAAGGAGGTGGTTCTCAATTCGGTTGTATTTTTTTTTTATGTTTGTAACCTTATAACTCAGTCATTTATAAACCGATTTTGAAATTTTTTTTTTGTTTGAAAGGATATATTTTCAGATTGGTCCCATAGAAATTTCATTAAAATCGGTTCAGTAGTTCGGCTGATTTTAATAAAAGTGTGTAACGGCGTGTGATTCTTTAAGGTAAATGTCAATTTTTGACATATCAGACAGCGTAAGAAAGTCGGTTTAATAAAAGTGAGTAGCGGCGTGTGATTCTTTTAAGGTAAATATTTGACACTAAAAAGTAAAAAATAAAAAACTTTTTAACAAAAAAAAAACCTCCTTCAAAAAACCACTAAAAAGAGGAAAATAATGAAATTTTGAGGTCTGTGGCAATTTAATAAAATATGAAGTTGGTTAAAAAGAAAATATTAATCACTATACTATACTTTTTAACCGACTTCATATTTTATTAAATTGGCAGAGACCTCAAAATTTCATTATTTTCCTCTTTTTAGTGGTTTTTTGAAGGAGGTTTTTTTTTGCTAAAAAGTTTTTTTTGAAAAAAATGCTTAAACAAGCAGACTTCTAACATTACATTAATAATTATTTTAACAATTAATTATTTGAAGATCGGTATAAATAATTATTATTATTAGATATATAGGTATCTAATTTATTATTTTGTATGTTCTGAGGAGGATATATAATTGTGTCGAAACGTCGCCTATAAAATAAAATAACGAAAATTTGAACGGAGAAGAGGCTTTTTTAATAATACTTAAAATATAATATTTAATAAATTAATAGATTTATACGGCTGATTTGCAGTTGAAAAAAGCATATAAGGAGAATGATAGTTTAGTAATCATGTCACGGTTGAGTAAATGTAAGCTCATTCCGCCGCGAAAGTGGAAAGATTCCTGACTGTAACTATGGTTGGTAAAATGATTTTTTCCGATATGTCTTAAATTGTTAAATTGTGTTTTAAAGACCACCAAACAGCTAAGGTTATTTGGGTTTAGCATCAATTCATATTTTCAATTCATTATTTTTTTAATAATAAATTGAAAATCCAATTGACACTTTTACCAGCTCTCGGGCTAGAACCCGGGAACTGGGGACTTGTAAAAAAGGAATCATAGCAACACCATGTAAACAACAACATTTCTACACGTTTGGCTATTCTCAAGCCCTCCGAATATCTGGTATTAATTTAATAATAATATTTATTAGCGCAATTTTTGATTTTGATTTTTCATTCGTAGCACTCTGATTCATAACACAAACAAATAATTCTATAAAATGAAATAATAAAAATTAATCTCACCGTCAGAATGGAATGCCGCCATTATTGAAGAGCCGCGTCGATTCCGTCATGTTGTTCGCGGAAGTTGGGGTGCTCAAGCCGTAACGCGAGTTTACTGTACGTACGGTTACAGCGTCGCTTGCCGTCGGTTGGCAAACGAGAGCGTCGCTTTAACGGCGGGTGGAACGCCCCTACGTTCATGGCTCCTCTCGGCCGAAATCATGGCTGACGTCGCCGTCACCGCGCGACGAAAATGGCCGACACTTTACAAACAAGAAACACAATTTTTTATTAATAAAATATATCACTGCGTGAATCATTTTGAATCAAAATTTTGCATGAATGCCAAGTGAATAATGAGTCAATTTAAAAAAATATTTTTTCGACGTGTAAAAATCCCTGAAACTTTAAGATTTGCACAGTTATTTATATAATTAATATTATTCACAACACAAATGAGTTTTAAATGAATTTTTTTTTAAAGGAAATCAGTCAAATTAAAAAAACATATTTTTGTTAATCTAAAATGATATTGTGTGGTGTGAAAAGGGTTAAAGCTTCAAGGTAACAAACACTATTATTTATAATTTTAAAGAGTGAATTTAGTACGACTGTGAAATACCTAAGTAGAATTATATTGTTACATCAGCCAAATTACATAATGCATTCTACAATATTAGGAAAATTATATTAATATATCAGAACACTAATGGATTTTAATAGATTTTTTTGTAAAAAAATCAATCGAAAAAAAGAGTCAAATTAAAAAAAAATATATTTAAATGATGTGTGCAGGGGCAAAAATTTAAGGTAACACAATTATTTAATATTTATTCGTATAAATATATCATAACGCGAAAGAATTTTTATTGAAAATTTTGAATGAAAATCAACTGAATAATTCAAATTAAAAAAATATTTTTTCAACTTAAAATTATATTGTGTAGTGAAAAATGGGCTAAAAAAGCGCTTAAACTTTAAGATGAAACACATTTTACATAAATATAACACATATAAAATTTACTTTAATAATAAGAAATTAATCGAATAATAATTCAAATTAAAAAAAATATTTTTTTTAACCTAGAATGATATTTTATACTGTAAAATGAGCCGAAATTTTAGGGTGACAACCAGTTAATTTATTCAACACGAATAGATTTTAATTGAAAATTTTGTAAATAAAATCAATCGATTATGAGTCAAATGAGTCAAAATAAAATTTTTTTTATCAGTTTAAATAGCAGAGTGTGACGTTTTTAAATATTGCAATAATAATTTGTCAAGATTATAATTATGAATATAAATAATAATAATTTATAATATTATATTTAAAAAACACCGCGTCACATTTTAAGAACGTCTATTCAATATTAATAAAAGAAAGTAATTAATTTTAGTTGTGCTGTGATCGTAATTTGATTTTTTCGTATTATACAGGGTGCTGAATTGCTTTGCGGGTAATAGGGATGTAACCCGTAAAATCAAACTTTTGCGATTTCCTGCTTCCCTAATTATTTTAGGAAAAATATCTTCGAATAAAAGTTTTAGAACATAAAATTCTGCATCTAAATCATTAAACAAAATTAATTTTGCATGCTTTGTGACGGCAAAAATTTGATATGAAAATGTCAAAATTACCTTATAAACAGATAGCGATATAGCCATGGAACTTGAACAAAATGATAAGAAATTATTCTCACAGCTGTTGCGTTGCTGGGATAGGAGAATGATTAAAATAATAGTGTGAACGATTTAAATATTTGACTAACTGAATTTTTATTTTTTGATATTTTGTACAAAGATCATTTAGATGTTTAAAAGAATTTGTTGATTATTCAACTGGACACGACGTTACATAAAGAATAAAATACGGATTATTTAATAACTGACAGATTAATTTGATACAAGTTTTAAAACGATAATTTTTATATTAAAATATCTATGCCATATATTTTTTTTTCTAAATAAAAATAATTTCAAAATAATTTATATAGGTATTATTCATTATTTTTCTTTCTTCATTTTTTTTTCACCATCAATGACGCTACACAGCTAAAACGTCATAATATTGTTCAAGTTCCATGGCTATCGCTATCAGTTTTTGAGGTAATTTTGACATTTTCATATCAAATTTCTGCCGTTACAAAGCATGAAAAATTAATTTTGTTTAATGATTTAGATGCAGAATTTTATGTTCTAAAACTTTTATTCGAAGATATTTTTCCTAAAATAGTTAGGGAAGCAGGAAATCGCAAAAGTTTGATTTTACGGATTAAATCCCTATTACCCGCAAAGAAATTCAGCACCCTGTATAATCGTTAGGTTTAATTATATTTTATTGGCCGATGAGTTGATTTCTTCCGCACGACGTAATATCATTACTTTTTCAAGCATAATTATGTCAGTGATAATATTATCTGAGCAAATAATATTGTTTACTAATTTTTATTTCAAAATTAAAATCCTGTTATATTTGAACTTGCAATGCTTTCATATATTTATTGTTCCAACTTCCAACAAAATGTCTTTAGAACTAGATTTTGAGGACAGTATGGCGTAATGGTCAACATACTGGCCTTTGGATCCGACTGTCGTTGGTTCGAATCCCACCTCTGCTCATAGATATTTTGTGACCCAGCTTTGATATTTAAATATACTGGCCAGATATTTTTAATTTCCCATTGGAAGTTATTGTAATGGGTCCGAAAATCGAAATCATAATGTATAACAAATTTTTATGTTTCAAGGTCACTACACTATTTTTACACTATTTTTAGAAATATGTCTGTGTGTGTGTGTATATGTGTGTGTGTGTACGTATGTACGTACGTATGTGTCCATTTCTTTCTAAGGCGAAATCTCGAGAATGAAAAATGATATCGACTACGTTAGGATGCCAATCGACGCGTATTAACGTAAATATGATTTGAAAGAAATTTTTTCAAAATCAGTTCAGCCGTTCTTTTTTTTAACCAAATAGACTCCAAAAAAGTAGATTTTACACAATATCTCGCGAATAAAAAATTATATCGACTTCGTAAGGGTGTCGATCGAAGCGAGTTAACGTCATTTTGATCCGACATAAATTTTATAAAAATCGGTTCAGTCGTTTTTTTTTTTTTTAATTATAGTTAAAAATAAATAATAATTATGTTTTTATGATTAAAATGATTACTTTTCTGAGTAATATCTAATTTAATTATTATTATTAAATATTTATCAAACTGGGAAGTTCGTCGTGTGGACCACAAGGGTCGCACTTTAGTCCTAATAAACGACCCACCTCACGGCTTCTTATGATTTCATTCAACACGTATTTTCTCGGTGAGATTTAGTTTGGAAAAAGATTACTTTGTCTATATTTTACTTTCTTATTTAAGTGGAGTTGTAACATAAAAAACGATAATTTTTGTTTTTAGGGTTCCGTATCTCTGAATGGAACCCCTATTACTGAGTCTACAATGTCCGTCCGTCTGTCACAAGGTTCTATCTCAAAAACGGTAAGAGATAAGTTAGCTGAAATTTTCACAGATTGTGTGTTGTTTTGACATGAACGAAAAGAATAAAAAAAATTATTTACCTAATTTATATCGTTAAAAATATGGTACGGAACTCTCCGCGTGCGAGTCGAACTCGCACTTGGCCGGTTTATATTTATGTACCTGCAGTATAAAATAAAACTCAGTACTGCAATATTTTCCACCAGAGCGGCGCCACCGACGATACGCAGTAGGTGTATAGGTAGTAATATTGTTGCAACAAATTCAATTTAAAAATTTGGGAAAATATATTATATTTCACATTATGCTATTATATTTCATAATAATTAATTACATGGAACGTAAATTATGAAAACAGAGCGTATGGTAAATATAGCACTAATTAATTAATTTAATTAGTAATTATAAATAACTGTATTGACCTTAAAAAATTATTATAACGGTTTTTGAGAATTTCATTCGTTGTTAAATATTTTTAATATTCGGTTAAGTCAGTAGTGACGCTAGGGTTTTTTGCTAGGGTGGGCCAGTGTTGGGCATGGTGACCTGAAGGTGGGCCAATAACATATTTATTCCCAAAATTTCAGTGCTCGATAAAATTTTAACCCAAATTATTTGCTTTAGAATTTACAAGAAAAATTGTTGAAATTTCGAGGTTTAAAAACGTATTTAAAAGATAACCTAGAGATTGAGGATTATGCCAGGGTGGACCAAGGGGTTAAGTTGACTCTATATATAGTTGGTGTAGATTAAAATTGCGAACAACAATATTGATGATGATTGAAGGAAGAAGTAGAAATGTTTCCCAGTGACATGTATTATACATGTAAATGTATGTATTCTGATTGTTTTTTTTGAAACAGTTTTTTTAGTTTAAAATTTGAAACGAAAATCGTTGACAAAAATTGTATGTCGCGAATTACCATAACAACCCTAAATAAATCAATAATTAATGTAGTCGTGGTTCATTCTGATTCATTCATTTCATATTATTCATACATAAGAACTTTTACTTCGGTTTACTTTTTCCTTTCTGATTGTTTTTTGAAACCGTTTTTTTTTAAAATTATTTTTTTAAATTATTATAACCTACAATTATTATTGTTAAGGCAGTTAATCTGAAAAGCTTCTATCCACGTCCACTGGAGCGTATGTGTAGCTAATATAATATATATCCGCTACTTGCAGAATGCAGATAGCTGAACTCCCAGCTTGCTTGCTTGCTTGTCTGTCTGTCTGTCTTTTGATACAGGCATGTATATTCCTTCAGCTGCAAATAAGTGTAAGAAGATGTTCCGTTGAGCAAAACACATTACCTACGTATATGCGAACCCTAGGGCTGTACAAACTTGTATGTTGGTTTCTAGAAAGTCAGAAAATTTGGTTTGACAATGGCCATACATTGTAACCATACATATTTCTTTCATATGAAAAACATTGTAGAATTTTAAATCAAGTATGCTTAAAAATTAGCTCTGGTCGATTTGAAACGGTATTTTTTACCCGACTGCGGTATGCAAAGTTAACATGTATACATGTGTTTAACATACTTTTTTCCCCCTTCGAAACATTTTTCTAGACATTTTGATCAAAATTTAGCTTGAAAAATGAATTATTTTTCTGTATAGATCATGGTTTTTTATTTTTCTGTGAGTAGGTATAAGTACTGTCTTATGTTCTACATATTGTTACGGATCATCCTGTATATAAGCGGCAGGCAAGAATTCTGAGAAATGAGACCTGCTTACCTAACAACTAGTAACCGCGCGAAGGTTCTAGAGAAATCGAGGAGGCACTGGACTTACGCCGCGCGGCCTATATAAGCGGTGAGTCACACGATCAGTGAGTCAGTGTAGATTATACTGTGACAGTGTTGAACAGCGAATATAGTGCGAAATAAATCTGATATAAATACAGTGATATAAATAGTTCAGTGATATAAATAGTTCCGTGATATAAATACATCTGATAAAATAAATATTAGTGTAGTTAATTATATATAGTTAAGAGTTAATTACTGCTTAGTTATTGTTTACTTGTGTTGATAGTTAGAACTGACTTTTCGTTGTTGCATTCATTATTATTGTGTTTTTAATTATTGTAAATAAATATTTATTCCGCCAACTCAGAAAACAGTTTTGTAACAATATTAAAAAGTTTAACAACGCGACATTAGACGGACATCTTGGTGTAATGGTTGGCGCGCTGGCCATTGGAGCAAGATGTCGTGGGTTCGAATCATACCTTGCTCAGGGATGTTTTGTGATATCATTTAGTTTTAAGTGATATGTTATTTGCTGTTATTAAGACGCTAATGAACTTAAGTTGTCGACGCGTCTGTAATGATGTATAATCTACAATAAATAAATAAAAGACATTGACTGTTCTAGGTCGATGACACACACAGCGGTTTGTGCCGAGGCGGCACGAATGTTAGTGTTTTTCAGTGATGCAAAACACACACAGCGACGATAATTGCCTGCCGACTGAAAGCCGACTCTCACCCGCATCGTTCTCCACAAGAAACGTCTGACTGCCGAGTTGACACAGCTGTGTGTGTCATGTCGCAACCTTCTCAGACGGCTACTCGGCGCAGAACCACTGTGAAACCGCTGTATGTGTCATCGCTCTAATTATTATAGGCAAATCTGATTAGATGTAAGAAGCAGCTGATCTGCAAGAAAGGTTTAAGAATGTTTGAAATAATTTTCACTTTCATGATGAGCTCTCGCTAGAACGAAGATTCACACCTACTACGTAGTTATAATAAATTAACTCTCGCATGTAGTGAAAATCAATTGATTCCGAAGCATATAAGGGGAATGTTAGATTAGTAATCTTGTCACGGTTGAGTAAATGTAAGCTCATTCCGCTGCGAAAGTGGAAAGGTTCAGGTTAGAGTCCTGACTGTGACTATGGTTGGTAAAATGATTTTTTCCAATATGTTTCGAATCAATTATATAATTGGCTCTTTTCCAACGAAACATTTTCATTAGAAAGGTTTGATGTTTTTTGACTGCTGAATCGATTTTATTAATTGTAATCGAATATATAATAAGTATATTATGTTTGAAACGCCATTTTCCAATTGTTCAGACCCTGCATTGGGTGTTGGGGAACAGAATGAAAGACATTGGTGAGAGAAGGAGATAGCTGTAACACGCGCGACGTACGTTGCTTGCACATGGTGGCGTGCGGTGGTTGGAGGCACTCCATCAAAAGCGAATTAAATTTAATTCCCAAAGGTACCTACGATCTAAGACATACATCAACGTGTACGCTAAGACGTCCTGGCAGGCGAGCAGAGGAACTCGCATTACCCTCTGCACGGATGTGTTACTCCGGGGTTGATAACAACACTCTTATCAGCTTATCACCCTCTTTAGGTGACGTGCGAAAGAACAGTTCCAGAATGAGTAAGGAAGTTCTTGCAGTATAATGAAATTTTTTAGATACTAACTTTTACCAAATTATCACCATCTTCAGTAGTTAGTGTGTAAGAACAGTTCCCAGAACATTTAATAGTATTGTAACAAAACTGTTTTCTACGTGGGCGGAATAAATTATTTATTTACAATAATTAAAAATCTAACAACAATTCAATAACAATCAAAGCGACAATTATATGTCAATTCTAACAGCCAACGCAATAGTAATTCTCAAACAAAGTGAAACACTTCAATAACACTGAACAATAACTATTTATATATTTTATTTACGTTCGCAAATTCAACTGGACACTCATTTATGACTGCCTCAATTCCCGTCGGCTGCCTGCTTATATAGAGCTACGCGGCCGAAACACAGCGCTTCTAGTACTTTCTAGACGTCTAGCAGGTACTGGTATCTTCGATATCATTCCACGCCTCACCACTGTGACCTATTCTCGACGCTTCTATTGTCACCAGCGGCGTAGCATCTTGGGGTTTGCTACAGTATATTGCATTACAAGGGTCTAAACATAGCGTTTGCAACCAGGGTGAAGTTTGCTGCCCGAGGTATATAATATATTTAGGTTCGAATGAAATAAAAGGCGCTGATGACCTCACTTGTTGAGCGTTTATAAAATGTATTTCTCTCTAGATTGAAATATCTGCCATTCCTTGCTCACCAAAACTAACGTAACATAAACAATAGTTTCTTCCCAATTGTTCTGTATTTAAAACGTCTGTAACTGTCATACTGTTATATAATACTCCTTGTGCCTACATAATAAATGTTCAGAGTAACGAAGTAATGTCATGAGGGGGACACCCACGTCGTAGGTGTGAGAGGGAAAAGTGCCGGAGCACGTCAAGGAGTATGGTATGAGGATTTTGATGGGTATACTCTGTGCATATGTGTGTGTGTGTGTGTATTTGGTATAACGCACACAGAAGACAATGTCTGTAAATTACTTTGCAAAGCCATTATAACGGAGAGTGGAGCGAAGCAGATGAGACACACACACACACATACATACACCAGTTACTTGAATCGCGTCTTACGTATGTTCGCGTTTTGTATCTCGTTTACATCCTCCTTGTTGAACACAATAGACGAGAGTCGGATCGAGGATGCTCGGGATTTTTCGATTTACTACTGACCACGGCGGTTTAACAACACGAGACGTCATATTGTACAATCGAAAGTAGATATTATCATAATTATTATAAATCTCGATTTTGATAGAAATTGTAAGGGCGAAACTTTCCAAAATGGCAGCAAGTAATAAACAAACTAAAGCAGATATCATCATGATGATAAATCTCGATTTTTTTCGAGGGGTGAAGATCCAGTGAATTATTTCAAGATCAAGACAGAAATGTCTAGGTATCAAACCATGAGTAGACCCGAACAAGCACGAAGTACCTTTTGCATAACAGTTAGGTACAGTTTATAGCAGTGGCGGCGCGTGAACATTTTAAATGGGTGTTCTGCAGAGTCAACCCGGAGATTAGAGTAGCCCCCCCCCCCTAATGAGGCAACCTCGAAAAAAAATTCAAAAATACATTTGATGCAATTTTTAAGTGTATTTTTTGATCTGAATAATTTGTCTATACATTATACAATGATTTCGCTAGCGCTAAAATCGTAAATAAAGTGATTTATATAGCAATATTTTTTATTGTATTAAAAAAAAGAGTGTGTGTGTACTATGTACGCACGTCAGAAGTTATACTTCTTTTAGATAACAAAACAAAAATAACTCCGAACATTTTATCCCGCGTGCCAGTACTAAACGTTTGTAAAAAAGACAATAAAATAATAAAATAAAGATATTAAATAAATTAATTTAATTTAATAAATTATTAATTTATTAAATATATTTATTTATGATATTTATCTAATTATTTATTAAAAAAAAATAATAAGGTATGTTTGTATTGAGATTTGAACCCTAGATCTATTGCTTATAGAGCCACTACGTTACCGCTACACCACGAAGACACCTTATTGCATTGCTATATAATACGGTATTATAACCAAGAAAAATAATACTGTACTAGGTCCTGTGCACCCGTTCTGGCTTTTACGCGTATAAATCTGTCTCATTTTTACTAAGTCATCTCTCTTTAACATATTGGATTTAGGTGCAACACAAACTGCAGCACCTCCTGCAGGACTGTTTATAGAATATAGGCCTGCGGCATGCCGTCATTCATAATAATGCTATGTGATTATGAAATTAAAACATATTATGCAGATTTATATAATATTTTTTTTGAATTGTGCGTTATTTTCTGGCAGTTCGGCAGCTCCGCAGCTCTCATAGAGGAGCCGCCACTGGTTTATAGGTTATAAGGGAAGGTCGGGTGAGTTGACGATGTAAACGAAATTCATCACTTTTTAACGCTCAGTTTTATTTTAAAAAATATTTGTTCATGTATTCATACAGGGTAAGAACTAAGCAATATAAAATATATTTAACAAAAAAAATGGGTGTGTGCTTATGACCACACGACAGAAGTAAAAACTTCTTATTTTCTAATTTTTGGTGTCATCTATTATAGCGCCTTTATAAACTAAAAATAATTTATTACTAAAATACTAAAATTGTATTTTTAATTAATTCAACCTTGGTTTCAAAAAAATTATAATTATTGTCAAAGAAAGAGTATAACAAAAATAAAAAAATATATAAATAAATATCATGTAGAATTTAGAAAAAAAAAACGCCGAAAATCCTACGCTGCCATCAGGTCTCGAATTCAGGTTCCTATGCATAGAACGCAAAGACTAAACCAACTACGCTATGGGTGGAAGTGTGTAGACGGCCGTTTTTATGATATAAGTATGTTGCGAATTCTTACGGAAGGTTGCGAACGCTTCACATTTTTTCAGTACCCAGGCAAAGAGTGCCTAACGCGCCTAAGGAAGTTTTCACTTCAAAAATTAAACTGTTATGCTTACAAAAAAAGAAAATAAATTTTGAAAAAAATTCGTCATCTTACCCGTTGATAGTGTAAGATGACGAACCTCTGCGGATAAAATGACGTATTAACATAAAAGGTATAATAATAATAATAATAATAATAATGCCTTTATTGATAAAATAAAAAAAATTTTATCAAATGGTGTGGAAATCAGCTTAAAGCTGGTTTTCATTCCAAACCATCAAAAAAGAAAGATACAATCATATATGTGAGAGAAAAAGAATGATACAAATATACAATAATACTTCTAAATAAATTATAATTACAGAAACAATTCAGAGAAAAATCCAAAACAAAAAGATTCAACATATAAATTCAATATACCGGTTTATAAAGATGTTTAACTTTTTCATTAAATGAAGGTATACTTGAGTTTTTTATTACATCAGGTAAATTGTTATATAAGGATGGTGCTAAATAAGAAAAACTACATTCAAATTTGGACGTTTTATGCTCAGGAATGACCAAATAGTTCACAGAGCGCAAATTGACATCAGCTGTTATTGTATCGCACCGTCTAACAATTTTATTAAACAAGTAACTTGGTTTCCCAGTTAATATAATTTTATGCAAAAGACACAGATAATGAATCTCAATGTAATTCCTAATACTTAACATGTTGCACTGCTCACGATACTTAGAGATATGATCATACTTCCTAATTCCGTACGAGTATCGAACTAGTGATAAAATTCGGTTTGATAAGTATCATGCAAACACACTACGTATAGTTGGCGCGTATATATTATAAAATCAGAATCTATCTTAGTTAGAAATTCAAGTAAGAGAGTGAACACACACACACACACACACGCTTACAGTGAACATAATTCGACGGTTTCAAAAAAGTGTCGTAACTCAATTTAAAATAGATGTTTATGTGGCAAAAGCGACCACAATATTTTCCGGCATCTACCATAATAACCTATTTATTATAAATCATATATTATTGGAATCACCACAAAATTTTCTTTCATTTGATCGATTTGGACGGAAAAAAAGTTTTAGAGCAAGATTTTTTCCACCTCACGGCCCCCATTTTGAATTCACAAAACTATTTTATGACGTATTATAACACTCGCGTGGTTAAAACACATCGAATGACTCCTCGATTATAAAAATCGGTCCAGTTGATATGGCCTTACAAGGTTAATTATCATACATACCTACATGTTTACAATATTGAATATAGATACATAGACTATTAAAATCATAACACTCCTCCTTTTTCGTAGTCGGGTAATTTTTAGAGCTTCGAATTGAAATACTTTCTATAAGCAAACTGAATTTAAAAACGATCTGAGATATTTTCCAAAACAGTGGAAAAAATACATGACCTAACTTATTAATCGCCCATAGGCAAACTTTTTTTTATTTTTGGGAAACTTTAAAGGCATATAACTTCTGAAATAAAAGAGATACAGACATATGCTTGTGCTCGTTAGAATCAGCATGTCATTTTCTACAAGCATGGTGATTTTGCAAAAATTCTGAGAGATTTAGATTTTCGTCAAAAATCGCATTTTTTTCAAGGTCATTGCCTTAAGAAAATCGCAAAAATCGAAATCTGTGATATATTTTTGAAATTGAGAATGTTTATAGAAAAAATTACGCTGAATCCAGCGAGTACAAGCAAACGTTTGTATCTCTTTTAGTTTAGAAGTTACGACCATTTAAAGATTTGTTTGTGAATTTTTGGAAGCTTTAAACGGGCACAGCTTCTAAACCAAAAGAGATACAGACATTTGCTTGTGCGCGATAGAATCAGCGTGTCATTTTCTACAAGCATGGTGATTTTGCAAAAATTCTGAGAGATTTAGATTTTCGTCAAAAATCACATTTTTTTCAAGGTCATTGCCTTAAGAAAATCGCAAAAATCGAAATCTGTGATATATTTTTGAAATTGAGAATGTTTATAGAAAAAATTACGCTGAATCCAGCGAGTACAAGCAAACGTTTGTATCTCTTTTAGTTTAGAAGTTACGACCATTTAAAGATTTGTTTGTGAATTTTTGGAAACTTTAAACGGCACAGCTTCTAAACCAAAAGAGATACAGACATTTGCTTGTGCGCAATAGAATCAGCGTGTCATTTTCTACAAGCATGGTGATTTTGCAAAAATTCTGAGAGATTTAGATTTTTGTCAAAAATCACATTTTTTTCAAGGTCATTGCCTTAGAAAATCGCAAAAATCGAAATCTGTGATATATTTTTGAAATTGAGAATGTTTATAGAAAAAATTACGCTGAATCCAGCGAGTACAAGCAAACGTCTGTATCTCTTTTAGTTTAGAAGTTGCGACCATTTAAAGATTTGTTTGTGAATTTTTGGAAACTTTAAACGGGCACAGCTTCTAAACCAAAAGAGATACAGACATTTGCTTGTGCGCGTTAGAATCAGCGTGTCATTTTCTACAAGCATGGTGATTTTGCAAAAATTCTGAGAGATTTAGATTTTCGTCAAAAATCACATTTTTTTCAAGGTCATTGCCTTAGAAAATCGCAAAAATCGAAATCTGTGATATATTTTTGAAATTGAGAATGTTTATAGAAAAAATTACGCTGAATCCAGCGAGTGCAAGCAAACGTTTGTATCTCTTTTAGTTTAGAAGTTGCGACCATTTAAAGATTTGTTTGTGAATTTTTGGAAGCTTTAAACGGGCACAGCTTCTAAACCAAAAGAGATACAGACATTTGCTTGTGCGCGATAGAATCAGCGTGTCATTTTCTACAAGCATGGTGATTTTGCAAAAATTCTGAGAGATTTAGATTTTCGTCAAAATCACATTTATTTCAGGGTTATAATGCCTTAAAAAAATCGCAAAAATCGAAATCTGTGATATTATTTGAAATTGAGAATGTTTATAGAAGAAATTACGCTGAATCCAGCGAGTACAAGCAAACGTTTGTATCTCTTTTAGTTTAGAAGTTGCGACCATTTAAAGATTTGTTTGTGAATTTTTGGAAGCTTTAAACGGGCACAGCTTCTAAACCAAAAGAGATACAGACATTTGCTTGTGCGCGATAGAATCAGCGTGTCATTTTCTACAAGCATGGTGATTTTGCAAAAATTCTGAGAGATTTAGATTTTCGTCAAAAATTACATTTTTTTCAAGGTCATTGCCTTAGAAAATCGCAAAAATCGAAATCTGTGATATATTTTTGAAATTGAGAATGTTTATAGAAAAAATTACGCTGAATCCAGCGAGTACAAGCAAACGTCTGTATCTCTTTTAGTTTAGAAGTTACGACCATTTAAAGATTTGTTTGTGAATTTTTGGAAACTTTAAACGGGCACAGCTTCTAAACCAAAAGAGATACAGACGTTTGGTTGTGCTCATTGGAATCAGCGTGTAACAATTTTGTGAATTGGTTAAGTCAACTAATTCAGTCAAATGAAGTTTTTTAATGTTTTGATAGTTGGTATTATTTAACGTCGTATCTTCTGTTTGTGCTAGCTGCGTTCCTAATTTTTTTACACGACTGTTACGACAGTTTGATTCAGAACTTCCTGCTAAGAACATGGCCGTATCTTGTGCAGATGTATGCACCGCGAATAAAGTTTTATACTTCGACTCATATTTATTTGAGCTATGACAAGAATGAGAAAGGTCCGTTTTGAAAAGCAGTTTTTCTCAGATACGATACTTCTCGTCGACACCGTCGATACATGTGTAGATGGTGTACCTCAGCCAACTCTACAACAGCGCAGGGAAATATACAAGACGTGCAGCAGTAGGGTTGGAAAGGTAGGCAACCGGGAGATTGTGAAGATGGGAACAGCAGCTCCGGAGTCGGGAACGGGGACCGGGAGTTGGTATACGACATGCGGCGCTGAGGTTGGAGCCGGGTCGACTGCTCTGGAACGATGCGACGAGAACCTAATGTTTACAGGAACCAGGAACAGGATTCTCCAATTCGAAGCGGTATCCTGTTTACTTCGTCATCTAATCATTATTGTATCCTATTCTCGATTTCGTATCAATATAATAAGTTTACGCTGGAGTCTTGCAAGTACCAAGAATTTTGTCGGAAAAAAAGAGAGAGAGACACACACACATACAGGAAGAAATGTAGATTATAGACGATCGACAACTGAGGTCATTAGAGTCCATTTGCAATGAAAATACATTTAGGGCATTAATAATATTGAACATTTTTCGTTGGAAAGCAGCCAATTATATAATTGACTCGAAACATATTGGAAAAAATCATTTTACCAGCCATAATCACAGTCAGGACTCTAACCTGAACCTTTCCACTTTTGCGGCGGAATGAAAGGTTCAGGTTAGAGTCCTGACTGTGACTATGGTCGGTAAAATGATTTTTTCCAATATGTTTCGAATCAATTATATAATTGGCTGCTTTCCAACGAAAAATTTTTAATTGCAATTCAACCGTATAAATCTATTAATTTATATAAATAATATTGTTTCTGGGAAATCTTACAAAATTTTCAATTTTAAAATCATACATGCAGATTCCTCCTTACGAGTTTCTAGGTTTATCAGTTCTTTTTAGGGTTCCGTAGCTAAATGGCAAAAATGGAACCCTTATAATTTCGTCCTGTTCGTCTGTCCGTCCGTCCGTCCGTATGTCACAGCCATTTTACTCGAAGACTATTGGCACTATATAGACGAATGAATGAATTGTGAATTATAGACTCTCGACAACAAGGGTCATTAGCGTCTGTAGTATATAGACGAAATTTGGAAGGTAGGTTGTTTTCTATGAACCGCTATACAATGGTGTAGCGAAATTACGAAAAAAAATTAGGGGTGGCACTCCATACATGTAACTGAGGGATGAAAAAAAATATTCCAGTGCACATAAGCGTGTAGGGTATCGTCAGATAGGTCTTTAAAAATGATGAAGAAGATTCAAAATTACTTTTTTATTTAAGTCAATAGTTGGTAAGATATGCGCTTCTAAAGTCGTAAAAAGTGTGTCCCCCCCTCTAACTTTTCAACTATGGGGTGGAAAATTCTGAAAAAATTTAATGGTAGAACTTAAAAAACACTTCCAACAAAAATTGGTTTGAATAAGATATTATGTTGTGTACTTTTTGAGATATGGGATATTTTCGGTTCCGTGCTATTTTTCTGAGTTTAGCAACCGCAGAAATAACTTTGATTTTTACAGTGTCTTTGAGAAATACCATGAAATACAAACTTATTTTTGGAAAACTATGTTCAACTTAAAATAAAAGACTATAAATTATTATTATTTTTATTATTAACTTTGCATTTTAACCGTGAACGTTCATCCCGACTACGGAACCCTTCACTGTGCGTGGTCCGACACTTGACCGTTTTTTTCTGACAAGGCGCTGCGCAAATCGGCGCAACTGTTTCAAGAATCCCAACTCTTGAAAATAAATAGACGTGGCACTTAGAAGACAAGACAAGAAGACAAAGCTGAGAATTAGAATTGTACAAATGGGGGTGGTAAAACAGCGGGGTTGGTATATCTATCTGGCAGTGCAAGCCTCAGGTTCAACTCCCGAAGAGGGTATTGAGAATAATCACGAACACTCGCTTTGCTAGACAAGTTTCTGACATTTAAATGCTCAGCTACTTCTATTGTGGCATTCAAATTTGCATATCTCCTACTATATATAGATATACTTTACAGCAAAGGTACCAACCTAACTATTCAGAACTTTATTTCACCAGAACCAGTTTCAGTTTTAACCAATAAACGCTAACCAAGTTTAATACCACTGTATTCTCATTCAGTAATTACTTTATATAAGCATTGACCTTGACGTTTTCAGTTTCATTAATAACTATAGCGGTGACTATCCATCGATGACGAGGCAAAGTCTAGAATAAATAATCGACAAGCGACTAGGCCCTGCAGTCAGGATCCATTCTGATAGGTCGAATACCCCATCTTGATGTCGTTTGACACACACACACCTAAACGAATGTAACAACTAACTAGTTAACTCTGTATACTAATATGGATATAGTGATAGCGATTAAAAAATGGGTTTATTAATTAATAATATTCTTCAAGACAGGCATTAATGTTCACAAAATTAGAATGAAAACTTTAGGTTATCCATCGATGACGAGGCAAAGTCTAGAATAAATAATCGACAAGCGACTAGTTCCTGCAGTTAGGGTTCATTCTGATAGGTCGAATACCCCATCTTGATGTCGTTTGACACACACACACCTAAACGAATGTAACAACTAACTAGTTAACTCTGTATACTAATATGGATAGTTGATAGCGATTAAAAAATGGGTTTATTAATTTATAATATTCTTCAAGACAGGCATTAATGTTCACAAAATTAGAATGAAAACTTCAGGTAAGGCTTGTAATCTAATTCTTTTTATAAAAGTCGACCACTTATTGACATTTCAAAATAAAACCTAATTTAATATTATTATTTGAGATATTAGGATGTCCAAAATTTATACAATAACGGTGTTTTTGAGAAATTGGAAGAGAAAAATAAATTTTAATTAGGTTTTATTTTGAAATGTCGGAAAATTGATCGATTTTATAGAAAGAATTAGATTACAAGCCTTACCTTAAGTTTTCATTCTGATTTTGTGAACATTAATGCCTGTCTTGAAGAATATGTATTTGTACATTGTCCGCATACAAAACCCATTTTTTAATCGCTATCAACTATCCATATTAGTACAAAGTTCACTAGTTAGTTGTTACGTTCGTTTAGGTGTGTGTGTGTGTCAAACGACGTCAAGATGGGGTATTCGACCAATCAGAATGGACCCTGACAGCAGGGCTTAGTCGCTTGTATATAAATCCAGAGTGCCGCAAGACAGCGGTTGAGAATCGCTGGTTTAAACACATCAAATGTTAATATTTGTAATATAACAGTTTTAATTACAATAGGTAATTGTTTGAGTACTTTTGCTTAATTTTGTTAGAAACCATAGTAATTTTACATAACATTATTATCAGAACATGTTAGTTTTTGTGAGGTTAGATATTATTTTAGTTAGTATGAGGCTCAGAACAGAGACAGCTATAGAAGGAGCATATCACAGCTTGTATAGGTAAGTACAACTGAAGCCAGTTGAGACGTGCGGAAACACAAGTGACATTGAGGTCACATGATTTCAACTCCATTTTAAACGCCATGATTTTTCATAAATGCTGTTTTGTAACACCCTGGCAAACAATTCCACACCATTTTTTTCAATAAAACACACATTTTTCAAATGGAGAGTAATAAAAGCTATACGGAATACAAGCAGCGAATGATCATAATGTACCTGACAGGTCGTACTTTAGTGTATAGTTGTGGCTTCACAAGCGACGTGATATGCTGTTTCTATATAGCTATCTCTGTTCTGAGGTATGAGGTATAATTGTGACGTGTGTACATACAGAATGAATTCAGATACCCTTTCTGTAACGGCAGTAGTGCCAACCCACACGCGTAACATTCCACCAGTCAAAGCTTTAATAAGCTTTCATCCGCGCTTGGATGCTGGTAGACGCTCGTCTTAGCTTCACATTCTGTGATCTGCACGTATATATGTCTAAAGTACGTTCAGTAAGTCGGTAACTTTCTCAAAACGAGACGTCTTAAAAGAGGCCTGCACTTCACTCATTTCAAAAGATGGCGCCACCATATTATGTAATTTAACCCAATCTTTCTGACAATATAGCAACTTTTAAGTAGAAAGTACAGTCAATTTGTGTGATCAGTAAGAGTCTATAGATGATATTCTTGGTATTAAACATTTTTGGGTTCATGTATTGAAATTAATAAAAGTAGGAATTGAGATTGAATTTGAAATATTTTTTTCAATGAGGAGGCATTTTGAGGCCTTTAATATATAAATTGGAAGACAACAAATGGATATGCTGAAGTCCAAGACGAAATTGTTAGTAATAACAGCAGAATGTTGAATAATAAGTCACTCATGATAGTTACTGTAACATTGTGGCTGCTATCAATCACTAAAAAAGTGTAGCTATTGTCTAAGAGAGGGCGCTACTTTCGTTTTGTTTACATCGGTATAAATGTCAGTTATGAATTTTGTGTTCAGTTCGTGTTTTTCAAAGGTTTTGTGATTGATTGTGTTTCAAGCATCGATGCTGTAAAGTCGATGCGGTAAAGTGTAAGCCTGAGGTGACATCAGACGTGCATTGGCTTATTGTTCGTTCAGAGTCCTCTATATGATAGTAGTAGAACTACTCAAAATATTTCATAAAATTAAACACATAACAACAGCGCCACTAAAGGTTTAATTCTTCACCTCAAATCCTTTCCCCTCGCCTAAAAACGGTTACAGCTCTTCCGACGCTATTTTTTTAAGCTAAACGGTTAGTGTAAAGGCCAAATGAAGGATTAAGAATCACAGTAGAATTAAATCCTACAGGCGATTTTTTTTAAAATTGTGAAAGACTACGTAGGTAATCCAGCAAAAATAATTTTTGAGTATGCCGATAGCAGGTATAACTGTTATCGTATTCGAATCTGAATCTCTTGCGAATATATATTGGGAATCGCTTGTTTAAAATGGAAAATTTGATTAATTTGGAGAAATGCTGGCCATACCTAGTATATCAAGACACGCATCATTCGTTCCTTTGCATGTGACTGAGGTGTATAGTTGCTAATGCAAGCTTCTTATTCGTATGTGAGAACATTCAAGTGTATAGCTGACATTAAATAGCTTAACGGATGACGAAATGTGTCAGTTTGCTCACACGTTCCATTCGAAACTGTGTTTATTGTATATTATACTGTGATATTCTTGTTTTTCCATTATCGATGGAGCCGGCCCGCTAAATTAAAATTCACATGTAATGACATAACTAGGGTTGCCAGGACTTTTATATTTAATAGAAGTCTTCTATATATTCAAAGGAAATCTTCTATCTTCTAATGATTATAATAAGTGCTTTATTTGATTCTTCTATTAATTTTTTGCAACTACTATATTTTAAAGTAAATTTTTCTATTTTCAACAACTTGCTTTCTGGCAACCCTAGACATAACCCAGCCATTTTTACTTGACTAAGTTTCAACATGCATGTTAAGGGTTAGGCACAAGAAAATCACAATTTTATCTGAAATTAAAATAACGTTAAAACTTTGAGATGACAACTTGATGATCGTCTGTAAATGACGCGACTTAACATTAATATATTCTTCGTATACTCTCATATTCCATTGTGTAACAAAACAGGTTGACGACACAAGATTAAGAGTGAAGGCAGTGGAACAGAGACGACAATAGAGTTCATTTGTATCTTGAGTCGTATCAAAGATGGCGCTGTGATGATGTCTTACTAACTTATTGTTCTCAGTAGATGCGATGTCAAATGTGTTTTAGAATGTTGTGGAAGGTATACTACACAGCCATGAATAATGATGCTTTCATGATAATATCAAATGTTTATAACGCATACAGAATGGGACAGAAATTCTTACAGGATTATGCTCGGTTGAAGAAAGCATATTTATCAAAGAATTTGACCTTAGTTTGTGATCATATAATTACAGTTTTTGAAGTTATACTTCTTTTGGCGCGTTATGGAAAAATGATGAGAATGAATTTTTACGCGTCACGAAAATTTAACACCATGAAGTTAGTCGTTAGTAACACCATGAAGTTAGTCGGAAGTTCATGATTACAATACCCTATTATATGGCACCGTTAAGTAAGATGTACGTGGCGTAATGGATAGCACCGCTGCGTCATATGCAATAGGCCCCGCGTTCGAATCTCAACACAAACATGTTTTTTTTAAATAAATAATCAGATATAAATATAATAAATTAATAATTTATTAAATGAAATTAATTTATTTAATATCTTTATTTTATTATTTTATCGTCTTTTTTACAAACGTTTAGTACTGGCACGCGGGATAAAATTTTTTGAGTTATTTTTGTTTTGTTACGCCAAAGTAGTATAACTTCTGACGTGCGTACATAAGTACACACACACTCTTTTTTATACATACGCTCTAGTCTGGAAACAATACGGTCTGTAGAAATGTTGGAAATACCCGACACAAGCGTCCATGGTGCGGATGTGATGCTGGTGATGGACAGTAAACGCCATTTTTTTGAAGTGAAAACTTCTTTAGCGACGTATCTATTTGAAATCTTATGCAACGATAAAGGGAAATTTGTATCACCTAGGTAACCTACCCATTTTGACATTTTAATTTATATAAACAGCAAATATTTTTTATAATTTTCTAAAAAATATTCTAATGAAGTTTTCACTTTCCCGTGAGCTTATGTGGATGAGACTCACACCTTTTTTTTATTTATTTTGAAAAAAAACGCTCAGCTACAATGACTATATGCGTGAGTGGAGAACACTCGAGTATGTGAAAAGTTTGCAGCTTTGCGGAATGTAATGATGTAAATCCTATTTTATGTTGAAAACCAACATCTCATGAGCCATCCTGTTGATAGTGTATACTATAATATGAAGAGAAGCTTGGCACTATGTATTCTAAACATCTTTTGTATAAAGTTACTATGTTCTTGGCTGTTTGTAATTATAGCTCACAGATCTTGATTAATAATTAATATTTGTTATGTTCATGAAAAATGATATCAAAAAGCCGTAGTATATTTGAAATATATATTTCACAAAAATAAAACTTTCAAGTAAATGAGCGCCATCTAGGACAATTTGGAACAGAATAAACGCCTTTTCATTTATTTTTTATTGCCATTTGTGAATGAGAGTTAACTAATTCAGCGATTATATTCCTTTCTATTTACCTGAACTACTACTGCCGTCACGCTTTTTCGTAACATTGCTCGAACGGAATCACTCCTGCCTACCGCGTCTAATTTATTGCAACAGAATAAACGCCTTTTCATTAATTTTTTACTGCTATCTGTGAACAAGAGTTAACTAATTCAGAGGTTGTGTTCTTTCTATTAACCTACACTACTACCTTCGTCACGCTTTTTCATAACACTGCTCGATCGGAATCACTCTTATAAATTGCATAATTTTAAAAATCAATTTTGCGACGTTTTAAAATAGTGTAATATTGTAAGCAGGTTTTGAATATTTATGTTTCTATGGCTTAAGGGACATTTTATAAATTGTCATGATACGTCAAAAATAAAAATAAGTAAATAGTCAAAAATTAAAAATGCCAAAAACTTCAATGGAACGTGTTCTAATAAAAAATGTATGAAGTATAACTTCGACCGTGAGCTTATGTGAGTGAGGAATGCGGTCAATTTTTTTGGTAAATTCTTTTATGGTCAACTAAATATTGTGCGTTCTTCAGGACCTTAAAAATTAGCAACTAGTTCTTTTATATATCCATTGTCTAAGACTAAGCAATTGGGTTTTTAAGTGAATTTTTTTTTTTACTTAAATGGAAGGACCACATACAAGTTTTATAGCAAAACTGTTTTTATTTAATTTTTTTGCTTACTAATTAAAAAGTTATATTTTTTAACTCAGTTCCGATAACGCGCCAAAAGAATCCGAACGCGTGTGACGTCATTATGTTATCTATGGTCTTTGTATCCATGGTTACCAAGTTAAAAATTTATTATTTTTGATAGTATGTGTAATACATATACACAAATACCAACAAATGCAGACACATTTTAACATAACGACGTCACAAACATTCCTGGCGCGTTTTGAAGTCACGTGATATTTTTTAAATTTTTATACATTTTAATTAATTTTTAGTAATTTATCTATAGCTTTAAAAAAAATTTTCTTTTCGATTTTCAATATTATTTATGTTAAATTATTAGAAAAAATTAAAAAATTAATAATTTTTTTTAAACTTAAATACCTAATTACGTAATTCTCTAATATTATTTATGTGATCTATGGTTCTTGATAATTACTTTTGATAATTAATTAGATAATAAAGTTATTTGAATTTTGAGCAATACAATAAATTGGCAAACAATTTTTTTATCTGTATAATATAATTTGCATAATTCAAAGAATATGTTTTGAATCGAAATCGAAAAATTGTTTTTAATCAAAAACTCATTAGTGATTATCAACATCTAACAGAGCGCCTTAAAATCGACATGTCAAGTTTGGGTACTAAAGATCAGTACCTTTGTGTGTCTTTAATTTGGTTTTTTGTTTGTCTTTGATTCCGTGGTGAGTTAATTAATAAATATCTTCATAAATATCGAGTTGCAAAATCATTATAAAGTTATGCACCAAATTTACGTACGAGTTCAGTCGATGTTTCATATTTCATGCTGCATAGTTGTTTACAATATTATTATTATACATTGTATGCAATAATTAATAAACTTTACATAGTACGAAATCATAGGTGCATTGAAAATGTATTAAATTTCTTACTAGCGTTTACCCGCGGCTACATAACATTGAGAACATTTACAGTTTTGTAGTAGGCAATGAGCCATAAGATCCAATGTAAATACATAGTGGATTATATAGAAAAAATAGTAGATACAATGAATTTTTTAAACAATTTTCCAACGGTTGACTATTAAGAGTAACTCGGAACCTGCTAAATAAAAAAAAAAAACAAAACAAAGCATCTACTACATATTTACATTAGACCTTATAGCCCATAGCCTACTACAAAATTGTAAATGTTCTACATGTTATTTGCCCTATGTTCCAGTCTAAATTAAAAAATTAAATTGTGATTTAAAGACCACCAACAGCTAAGGTTATCTGAGTCTAGCACCAATTCATATTTTCAATTCATTATTTTTTTTTTTAATAATAAATTGAAAATCCAATTGACACTTTTACCAGCTCTCGGACTAGATCCCGGGAACTGGGGACTTGTAATAGAGGAGCCATAACAACGCCATGTAAACAACAGCATTGCTACACGCTCGGCTATTCTCAAGCCTTGTTCCAGTCTACCGTTTACACACTGTGTATCTGATATTTAAATATAAGTTGACATGTTATTTAATAGGGAAGTTCATCTAATTAATTATCATACAACTTTTACTAAAGTGTTTTAACATTGATTTTCTTCTTTTGACCTGTTCTGTCATCTATTAAAAATAAAATAAGTAGACCGAAAATATCCTGTATAGATTATTTATATTAATTATCCTTGTTAAAACACTTGTAAACTTCAAAATAATTGATTCAAGCAAACGGAATGTTATTCTTTTCAATTAAATTTTGAAATTAAATTTCCCATTTAATTGGGACTTGACTTCGCATAGTTTTGAATACTTCGAAGCTAGTTTTGTGGCAATTGGCGAACTTAGCCGCCAGTACGAGGGAATTTGAACAAGGGAAAGGCAGAGATGGGTTATATTGGTGGCAACTTGTTATTTTAACTAAAACATTGTTATACAATGAGAGAATGTGATCTCTTCAAAGTTGCTCCCCAGAAGACCGTTCTTTCTCATTAATTCACTAAACGTCTTCAGAACACCCTCCGCTACTGTCTTATTAACAACGGCCAATGAACGTAGCGCGCGTTCGATTCCCAACGAGAGAAAACTCATTCCAACCCCTCGTCGACCCGACACCACCACCGTCTCTACACGGTACCTACACCATTTTATTGTTACGTATTTATTACATGTTGAATTCTTGTTTTGTTAATTTTCAAGGACGTTTCGTGTAATTTTTGGTCGTCTTTATGAATTCAAATGCGATTTTTAAAAGTTTTGTTCAAATCTGAGCTTAACATTTTTTTGACGTCAATAACGTCTAGTGACGTCAATAACGTCTAGTGACATTTTAGAAATATTAGATGTAACGGAAATAGACGAAAGTGGTTGACATATGAAACAAAACAGATCATGTATAACTATGTTAAGGTCTCAGACACAGTAAGCCAGGTGGCCGTGTGGAAAAGTACGAGTCTACCGACAGGTACAAACGCCAAACCCAGGTTCGAATCCCGAAGGCTTTTAATATATATTTTTCAATAATAAAAATATATAGGCATTCGATAACATTTATTAGAATATAAAAAAACAAAATTGCAACTATTTTATTTATCATATCAAAAATAAAAAAAACTCGGGTCGCAGTGCCAAAACCCTGCCGACAATATAGTGTAATTGCTAATTGCATTGTGGCTTTATTATGTTTGTTTTTGGACAAAATAAAAAATTTAACCCCTTAACACGTCCCTTAAAATAATATTTTTTTTCTTAATTTCAATATTTTTATCAATGCAACCTCGGTACCAAATTAAATACACCCTTCAGTAAGTAAAGCACTATCCGCAAACTAGTGTTTTCATAAAATTTGTAAGTCCGGTCCTATCGGGCCGATTTAGTTAAAATTTTAGCAGTACATTTTAATCGTTACTAAAGGGTTAAATTTCAATTTTGAAACGATTCTGAGAATTTTTTCGGCATTTTTGGGCCCAAAAACATTTTTCAACCCCTAAAAACCACCCTTAAGATGGTCCGATTGGACCCATTTTAAATAGGCTTCGTGCGATGATGGATTTCAACGTGCCTACCAAATTTCGTCAAAATCAATTAACTCTTTCGAAAGTTATAGCCCGTACACACATATATATAAATATATATATATATAAACATTTTTAAAAATGGTGCCAAATTGTTCAGGAGGCTATGAAACGTCGAGAAATTTTGGTCCGACCCCTAGGTCTCGCCATCCGACCGACGCCAATAGTGTATGTGCCATATGGCAAATACACTAATAAAACGTACTGTTTTGATAAATTGAAATATATTCCGTTGATTTTCCTTGTGTAAGATGGTCTTTCGAGTCAACGCTTACCCGCAAGCAGCACCCGTTACCTACACCATCTCCCACTAACATCTAAAGCTCTTACAGCTCTCATTCAGAACGCGTCGCTGAATAAAGCTCCTGATGTCTTCCGGTTCCCTTCTTGTATGTGAAATGCGCTATCATACAGAACCGAATCAAGTATCTGTACTTTAATTTTAAACCGCAACTACACCAACACGCTGAATTTTTAAAACCAAAAACGTGTCATTGATAATAATTAGGAAAAACCGATTTTGCATAGATTCCTCTTAAATCCACTAATAGGGTTATTTTTAATTCATTTTTCATAAATAACTAACGGTCCTACCCGCCTTCGCCCTGATGCTAAGAATTTATATATAATAAAGATTAAATACCCGTCCCTCCGTCATATATACACGTACTTCCAGCATGCACGGTAATCTAGCGGTCCCGCCCGAATTTTACCAGATGCTAAGAATTTATATATAATGAAGATTAAATATCCACCCCCTCCGCCATATATACACGTACTTCCACCATGCACGGTAATCTAGCGGTTCCGCCCGGTTTTTCCCGGGTGCTAAGAATTTATATGTAATAAAGATTAAACATCCGGCCTTCCGCCATATATACACGTACCTCCACCATGCACGGTAATCTAGCGGTCCCGCCCGGTTTCTCCCGGGTGCTAAGAATGTATATGTAATAAAGATTAAACATCCGGCCTTCCGCCATATATACACGTACTTCCACCATGCACGGTAATCTAGCGGTCCCGCCCGGTTTCTCCCGGGTGCTAAGAATGTATATGTAATAAAGATTAAACATCCGGCCTTCCGCCATATACTTATACACGTACTTCCATCATGCACGATAATCTAGCGGTTCCACCCGGCTTTGTCCAGGCCCTAAGAATTTATGAACCTACAGAAACCTTCGCGGGCATGCGCACAACAACTCACCAAAGTTTCATCGTAATAGGATGAATGGTATAGGAATGCATGCGGGACAAACAAACAGACAGACATTCATTTTTATATAATGTATAGGTAGATAGAAGATTAATAATAAAATGAAAATCCAGTTGATACATTTATGAGTTCTCAGATTAGAACCTGGGGACTGGGGGCTTGTAATAAAAGAGTCATGGAAAGGCCATATAAACGGGCATCGCTACACGCTCGGCTATTTATATAAGCCTTAGTTTATTTCTAGTTGTTAAGTCAGCTTGAAACTATACAACTCTTATTGTGGACGAAATAAGCGAAAAACGTTTTAAATCAGAACCCTACTTTTGGCTTTGCCGTAGTCTGTTAATGAACTTATTTTGGCATTGTCTCGAAGCTAATACAAAGAGGAAAATATTGATTAGCGATCTTTTGGAACTTCGTACTGTTTCTCTGTTTTTTATACGATTAAAGCTTTACTTGTCGGTCCGTTACGTTCCGGTGCAGTTCTGTGCAGGTTGAATATATGTGAATTATACTTTAATTAAAGTTCCTAGAAATTATAGTAATTAAGTAGCATGTTAAGACGTAATATCGAGAAATGATAATTAATAATTTGAAATGAAATGGGGCCCTGAATTTATACAATGCAGGGTGGTTCTCATTCACTGGTTACATCTTGTATAATATAACGAACTACTCTTGACACTCGGATGGGAGCTAGAGCTGCACCACACAGCTAGGAGGATGGCGATGCGCAGCTTGCTTTCTGTTGTCTATACACCTTCATACCATCCCACGTACCTACACCTAGTTTCCTTCCTTCACTGTCCTCTGACAACGAATTCGCGGTATTTCATAGAAAATTCTATACGCGCCATCTACAACCCCCTTGGCTACACCCGCAAACTGAGAGTTCAATTTGTTTAACTATCATAGAAACTTTATCTAAAAAATAAACAAATAAAAAAATGAGTCTCCCGGTAACCTCAAGAGATGTCGAAACAAATTCAAATACGATGATAGCTACATAATATAACCTCAAAAATGTTGAGACAGCTGACCAAGGAGAGTTTAATATAACTGACAAGCGAGCTTCACGTTACTTCTGCGACACATTTTATTATAGCTACATTTTATTATTGTTTAGTTCAATATTTTATTTCAACAGTTTAGTCATTTTTCAAACCATAAAATGCCCCTACATGCAGATTGAAAATTAAACTTAAATTTTATTACACGCTCCCTATCGTAGTTTTGATCCAATGATACATTTTTTGCGTCAAAATGAAGTTAATTGTCTCCGTTTAATGTCTCCTCTACATAATCGGCCATGATGGACGATCACGATTGGGCCATAATTGCCACCATCATTGCGCAGCTGTCCACACAATTGTTCATTTGATGATCCAACGTCCTTTGATGTTTGTCCGAAAAGCGACACAGCGGCGATTAGGCTCGATCGTCACCGATCATGGGCAATTACAGGCGATTATGCCCTCCACACATTCGTGATCGCCTGTAATCGTCCATCGATAGTGTAGAGAAGACATAAGACGTTAGACTTTAAAAAAATTGTTTTCAGACCACACAACTCTGTTCTGAATATAAAATGATTTTACGTCAGCTCAACTGGTAAAAACTTTTCAATATTTTTAATATAAATAATAGTTTTATACGGCTGAAATGCAATTGAAAAATTTTTTTTTTCGTTGGAGAGCAGCCAATTATATAATTGTGTCGAAACATATTGGAAAAAATCATTTTACCAACCAGTGCTCACAGTCAGGATTCTAACCTGAACCTTTCCACTTTCTTCGTTGGAGAGCAACCAATTATTGAATTGACACTCGAATGTAGTGAAAATTTATTGATTCTGAAGCATATAAGGAGAATGTTAATTTAGCAATCTTGTCACGGTTGAGTATTGTAAGCTCATTCCGCCGCGAAAGTGGAAAGGTTCAGGTTAGAATCCTGACTGTGACCACTGGTTGGTAAAATGATTTTTTCCAATATGTTTCGAAACAATTATATAATTTGCTGCTCTCCAACGAAAAAAAAAAATATTTTTAATCATTATCTGTTTGTAAATAATGGGACGCATTGTATAGATGTGCTGTGCCTAAGCGGTAAACGCGAGGCGGCGAGAATGACGGCTGCAGGCGGTAAGAGGTGGTTGGAGGCCATCACTCCGCAGAAGATGTACCAGTAGTTTCTCATTCTCTCTTAGAATTAATCCTTTGTACATGTCATGCAAAGGGGGCTTTGTCTTAGTACAGCGATGTGTTGTGTTGCCAAGAGATACACTCTACTCTATATTCTACTCTTCTATCTGTATGATGATGATGATGATGATGGCGCTGATGATGGCGACGATCATTCTACTTACTTCTCTTTGCACCAACAACAACTCCACAATTCGTATTTATAGTCAACTCGATTTGCAAATTTATTAAAGCAGTTTAATTCAGCTAGAATGAAAAAAATATCTCCATCTTCTTATCTGTATGATGATGATGATAATTATGATGACAATGATCATTCTACTTTTTTTCTCTTTGCACCAACAATAACTCCACGATTCGTATGTATAGTCGATTCGACTTGCAAATTTATAAAAGCAGTTTAATTCGGCTAGAATGAAAAAAATATCTCGCTCTTCCATCTGTATGATGACGATGATCATTCTACTTACTTCTCAATGCACCAAAAACAACTCCATGATTTGTATTTATAGTCGCTGCTTGCAATTAATTTACACTCAGTTTAGATTGACTTGAATGAAAAAAAAAACTTGTTACTTAACAAAAAAAAACCTCCTTCAAAAAACCACTAAAAAGAGGAAAATAATGAAATTTTGAGGTCTGTGCCAATTTAATAAAATATGAGGTCGGTTAAAAAGTATAGTATAGTGATTAATATCTTTTTTTTAACCAACTTCATATTTTATTAAATTGCACAGACCTCAAAATTTTATTATTTTCCTCTTTTTAGTGGTTTTTTTAAGGAGGTTTTTTTTTGTTAAAAAGTTTTTTATTTTTTACTTTTTAGTGTCAAAAAGTGACATTTACCTTAAAAGAATCACACGCCGTTACTCACTTTTATTAAACCGACTTTCTTACGCTGTCTGATATGTCAAAAAGTGACATTTACCTTAAAGAATCACACGCCGTTACTGACTTTTATTAAAATCAGCCGAACTACTGAACCGATTTTGATGAAATTTCTATGGGACCGATCTGAAAGTATATCCTTTCAAATAAAAAAAAATTTCAAAATCGGTTTATAAATGACTGAGTTATGAGGTAACAAACATAAAAAAAAATACAACCGAATTGAGAACCACCTCCTTTTTTTGAAGTCGGTTAAAAATATATCCCTCTTCCATCTGTATGATGGTGATGGTGAAGATAATGCTGCTGCTACTGGTAATGAAGAAGATCAACAACTCCTCCAACCTTCTTAATTAAAGTTTTCCATTTGAATCTAAAGTACGCAGTTCAGTTCAATGAAAAAACGTTTCCCTCTTCTATTTATATGATGATTATGATTAGGATAATTCTTGTTATTTCTGTTTGCACCAATATAGATCCACCATTCGTATATGTCTTGTTGAAAATTGTGAATCCAAGCGCAGTTCAATTTATTTGACTGGAATAAAAAAGATCTTCCTCTTCTATTTGTCTAATGCTGATCATGAAGAAGATGGAGATCATTATCCTTATCTCTCTTTACTGCAAGAACAACCTCACTTCTAGTTTTTCATTCTAATCTAAACACAGTTCAATAATTCGACTGGAATGAATGTAGAATATAGAAAAAGAGACACGGATCCAAGAAGCAAATGAAAAAGTTATGTTCTAAAAAGGATGAACATTTTCATTAATACAAACAGACGTCAATAACCTCAATTGTCGAGCGTCTATAATCTACAATCTATAATAAAAATATATATGAGCACTGTGGTTGGAATAAAAACAAAATTAGAGATAGTTACTTCTTACCACAACAGTTTTATTGATGGATGTACATTTCGAAAGCTATGCTTTCATCTTCAGCAAACGCAATACATGTTTAGTGTTTGCTGAAGATGAAAGCATAGCTTTCGAATCAATCAATAAAACTGTTGTGGTAAGAAGTAACTATCTTTAATTTTGTTTCTACAATCTATCTTTATTGATACAAAGTACCTTTTTGGTAATTCAATTTGATCGTAAAGCAGTTTATAAAACATTAAAATTTAAGTTAAACTTGATTAACTTCATTTCGAATAGTTGACTATTAATGCGGCCGTAACGGTATTCAACCCCCAACCTACCCGCCCGCCTCCCATCCCACATTATCTCTATCTATTGCCTTCTCGATCTATTCTGCTTGTGTCGTTTGTGTTAGTTAAATGCTTTGCAGAAATGCTTTGCGTTTTGGATCTTTGAGAAATACGCTATATTGCCTATTCTCTAAAGTTTCTATCTATTGAACACTCATTTGCGTTGTTTGTACTAATCTAAAAATATCTTCTGTAACAGTTTGAATTACATAACATCTATTGATTATTGAGAGATGGTTATTAAGAAGTTGGACGGTGTAACATCTTAGCTCTCGGTATGCGACTAATTTCGTGAATGCGACGGAAATGTGCAACAGGATGTAGTAAATTGAAACAGTTCGACACTTTGACGAGTTCTCAGATTATAGAACTTGAAAAAGATGACGTTGATGATTCAGAGATAAAATAAAACTATTCGATAGTTATCTGAAGTTGACAAGACGGTAACGCAAACTAATATTTAACTTGCATATCAGAAACTGTCAGGTTGCCATCTACATGCACTGCATACAAGCAACGACTACATTTAATGACTTAGTGAAATGTTTTGAAACTTAATATAAATTCAGATTCTGGGAACGACGACAAACTATATTACACTAAGAACAAACTCTGATGTACATAATATTATAAGTAAAGCCGCGATATTGTCGAGGTGGGTGAGCTTTCTTCGCTTCAGGGTTGGGCTTAGTTTCATTTTGAATCATTAACACGATATTCAAAGGAAAAAATATTATAGTAAAAAAAACTTTTTAGTGACAAGCTTTTATTGAAATGTACTAAAAAGGAAAAAATAATATTTAATAATTTTGGTTCATAATTATTACAGAAGCGGGGGTTGTAATCTCTATGATAGTTTATTAGTCGCAACCCTTGCTTTTATTAATTATGAACCTAAATTATTAATTCTTTTTTCTTTTCAGTGCATTTAAATAAAAGCTTGCGTCTAAAAAGTGTTTTTTAATAATCTTTTATTTTGTTCATTTTAGTCTTTCAAAATTTTACCCCCCTTTGACACCCTTAGGGGTTGAATTTCGAGAAATCCTTTCTTAGTGGATGCTCACGTCAGAAAAGGAACCAACTGTCCAAATTTCAAGTTTCTATAGCTTCAGCGATTTGGCCTGGGGGTTGATTAGTCAAAAAAAACGATAATCCCCGTTTGAACCCCTTAGGGGTTGAATTTATTTCTAAAAACGATTTATTCATGTATTGTCATCGGGAATACATATGTGTACAAAATTTCAAATCGATCGGATACGTGGAAGTCGTTCAAAATTGACTTGCAACAAACAAACAAACACACAAAGTTTAACATACATTGCAAGTTAAATAAAAGCTTGTAAAAAAGCTATAGGATGCGGTTTTATGAAATCCCAGGTGAAACTAATGATGCGCAAATACGAGATGTTTTAGTCGATTGTCTCGATTGTTCAAACATCTCGATGACTCTCGATGGTTGTAACTTGGACTCTATTCTTGTTGTTTCATAGTTCACCAAGACTGAGTCGCATAGTACTGGATCGTATACTGTCAAGAGCCACATAAAATACAATCGTTCATCACTCAACAACTGTGGTCGATGACTGCTTCTGATTGCGTTGATATCGTCACCGCCACAACACACTATAAACGAAAAACATTGTTTAGTGCGGGGCAAACTAGACGAGGCGACGGATCACCGACGGATGTACAGCCTGGGTAAAATGTTCGACACGGAGAAATTTATATAGTCTGTCTCTGAATATTGAATGAACCCACCAACGTCGTTTTTTCCTTCTATTCTTTGCCTTTCTCCCTTTTTACCGCCACAACACGCTATGAACGAAAAACATTATTTAGTGCGGGGCAAACTAGACGAGGCGACGGATCACCTACGGATGTATAGTCTGGGTAAAATGTTCGGCATGGAAAAATTTATATAGTCTGTCTCTGAATATTGGATGAACCCACCAACATCGTTTTTTCCTTCTATTCTTTGCCTTTCACCCTTTCTACCGCCGCAACACGTTATAAACGAAAAACATTGTTTAGTGCGGGGAAAACTAGACGAGGCGACGTATCACCGACGGATGTACAGTTTGGGTAAAATGTTCGGCATGAAAAAATTTATATAGTCTATTTGTTTTTTTCTTCTGTTTTTTAAAAATTAATTTGCGCATAAAACAGCAGCGTAACCTAACACAGTGGGATCCATTTTGTAACTAGCAAAAAGTTGAATTGTTTTGCGTTAATTTACTCGACGAAAAAACACTTTCTGTTTTGATAAGTGAAATTCAGCGGAAATCTCGTCGCAAGAAGCACGCCGCGGAAAAACCGCTCGTATAGTTTCGCTGTAAGGATACTTGGACCCATCCTTGACACGCACGTATTCGTTTACGTTAGCAGTAGGTGATATTCTGCAGGAGAATTGTAGAGTTTGGTGTAGCATGGTAGCAAGGCAGGACGGCGCTGATACCACAACGCAAGGTGACACGTGACATAACTTGAGACGCCGCAACGTCAACGTCATTAAACACTTAGCGAACAGTTTTGACTGACAGTTGCTTAATATAAACCAAGCTCAGTACTGGATCGATGCGCGATTGTCTAAAGTTGTTGGAACAACGAAGAAGCTGTCCTCAACTGCAATTTATTGTTTCATTGTTTACTGCTTAACAACAATTATTCTAATTAGATTTCAGTTCAATAGGGAATTTGTACGAAATCCCTATCCCTATATTATTAAACGAGCAAATCTTGTATATATGTACCTATGTACCTATGTATCTATGTATATATGTATCTATGTACCTATATAAATATTTTCTCGAAAACGGCTCTAACGATTTTGATCAAATTTACCGAAAAGGGGTTTCGGGGGGCAAAAAATCGATCTAGGTAAGTCTCATCCCTGGAAAAATTCGTTTACCTATCGATTTTATCATTTTAAAAAACAGTTTTTTAACGTTATAAAACTGTCGTATGGTGAGTAGGCTTTGGAAAAAACAAACTATTTTCATTATTTATGTCAAAATACTCTGACAGTCAATCTTTAATTTATTAAAATAATCTGTGAATTATTTGGAATAATAAAAAAATAAGAACAATAAAAATTAAACATAATTATGTAAGTAGTTTTAACTAATACCTATTTAGTTATATTGAACTCATCCGAGCAAAGCTCGGTCACCCAGATAATTTGATTAATTGGTATTTACAGGACAAGCGACTAGGCCCTGCAGTCAGGGTTCATTCTGATTGCTCGAATACACCATCTTGATGTAGTTTCACACACACACACACACCTAAACGAACGTACTAACAAATAACTAGTGAACTCTGTATACTAATATGGATAGTTGATAGCGATTAAAAAATGGGTTTTGTATGTGGAGAATGTCCAAACACGTGTTCTTCAAAATTACAACGAAAACTTCAGGTAAGGTTTGTAATTTAATTCTTTCCATAAAAGTTGATCAATTTTCTGACATTTTTAAAAGATACTTAATTAAAGTTTATTTTTCTATTCCAATTTCTCAAAAACACTCTTATTGTACAAATTTTGAACATCCTAATATCTCAAATAATTGAAAAAATTTTTCGTTGGAGAGCAGCCAATTATATAATTGTTTCGAAACATATTGGAAAAAATCATTTTACCAACCAGTGGTCACAGTCAGGATTCTAATCTGAACCTTTCCAATTTCGCGTCGGAATGAGGTAACAATACTCAACCGTGACGTGATTGCTAAATTAATATTCTCCTTATATGCTTCAGAATCAATAGATTTTCACTACATGCGAGTGTCAATTCATATATACTAATTCAATAGTTATGATATGAAGTGAATCCTCGTACCAGCGAGAGCCCAACATGAAAGTGAAAATTATTTCGAACACCCTTTAATGGGATATATTAATAAATACCTAGTTATATCAATGTTATAAATGGTATTACCACATGATATTCAAGAAACAATCATATCTTGTAGACATCGTAAGATAATCTACATGTTAGATACATACATAAAACACGATATAGAAATCAACCAACGAGTTTGATTTTTCTTTAAGATAAATAATAGCTTTGCAATTGAAAAAAGCTCATTCCGACGCGAAATTGGAAAGGTTCAGGTTAGAATCCTGACTGTGACCACTGGTTGGTAAAATGATTTTTTCCAATATGTTTCGAAACAATTATATAATTGGCTGCTCTCCAACGAAAAAATTTTTCAATTGCATTTCAGCCGTAGAAAACTATTATTTATCTCAAATAATAATATTAAATTAGGTTTTATTTTGAAATGTCAAAAAATTGATCGACTATTGGTCCATATTAGTATACAGAGTTCACTAGTTAGTTGTTACGTTCGTTTAGGTGTGTGTGTGTGTCAAACGACATCAAGATGGGGTATTCGACCAATCAGAATGAACCCTAACTACAGGGCCTAGTCGATTGTTTTACAGGGTGCTAACTGCTATTATTTTGTTTTGTCGCCATCTTGTTATTTTCACGTTAATGTCAGTTTGATTTTTGAGGTTATGTAGAACAAACCTTTAAATTTAGTTATAAATAAATAAATAAATATATTTCACACACATCCCTAAAAACAATACGAATGATAGAGTGATGGCCTATACGAAGAGCGTGTACACTACTCAACACTGACCGGTGCTAGTGTTACACTCGTACAAAACTATGCGCCACTAGTGTCAAAAAATGCTTACCAGCTGAAAACTCGATTGGTTTCTAAAATGTCTTATCAATGTGTTTGAAGTATCACAAGAAATTAAAGTGCAAGATATGTATGTATAATTTATACACTTAGATGTTGTATGTTAATTCATTATAATTAGTATATGCTATAGTACATAAGCCTTATTAGTTAGGTACAATTTTCGAAATGAGTTATGGAGTTTAACAGCACTTTGTGATAACAAACGGGTAATTTAATATTAACAATAGTAATAATACTGAATTTTAAAAAAAATATTCTATATATTCTAATTTGTTTTGATTAGATATATTTTCTCCATTTGTCTTGGAATGTATTTTTTACTTCCTTAAGGTAGGAAGTAAAAAATACATTCTCAAACGATTCCTATGGTAGCAGAACGTGAAGATCTATTTAAATCCCGAAAGAAAAAAATCGGACTGATTCAAATACTCCCCTACTTATTGTAAATTTTCTATAAGTAGGGGAGTATTCGAATTATTCCAATTTTTTTTCAGGATTTAAATAGATCTTCACGTTCTGCTACCATAGGAATCGTTTGAGATCATGTCTGTGTGTATATGTTTGGCAAAAATAGAACAACATAGGGTCATTCAGTTTTTTAACATTGGAAATGTTTATGTTCATATATGGGGGCAGAGTTACGAGTTTTCATTCAAGGCCAAAAGACAACGGTGTCGCGATCAAGTGAGGAGCAATCATGCAAAATTGAACAAGTGCAATTTTTTCGAAATATGTTTTATATCATGTCTAGTTAATTGAGAGGTATTTGCGACGATCTGCGGTGTTATTTTTGAGCAAATGTTAATAAATACTGTAGAAAAATCCATTTAAAAGTTAAGTAATCAAGCAAAAGTGAACGCGTATATAACAGAAGAATAATAGGGTTATTCCTGACAAAACTAAACAGTGCATTGATAAATATTGTGTGTATAATAAACAGTTAATTATGTTTCATATATGCTGTTATCATTTCCAATGTCCTCGATGGTTGCAAGGATTGCAATATCTGTGAATTTTTGTTATATTTATCGATATTTAACGTAGATATGATTTATTTTGTGTAAATTCACTTCCCTAGATCCTGAGATATTTAAAGAAATAGTCTCAAAATCACGTATTGACATAAGTTAAAAAAACTGAACCAAAATCGGGATGATAAAATATGAATAAAAACAATTTTTTTTCTAAAAAGTACAGATCTCAAGACAAAAAATGTTTTCTAACGCGAAACGTGCGTCGAAAAAAAGTTCATGTTTTGTTGTTTTGTGGTTACTTTTTTAACACGCTTTTATAAGCTTCACTTGTATAAGTTTGTATGTAAAAATCTTGCAAATCGATTTTCATCCACTTCCAATTAATGGTCACTAGATGACAATAAAAAGTGGTGGAACCTTTGGTGTAACGATACGAAATGTTATAATTACCACAAAACACCAAACCATAACAAACACTCTCGACGTACGTTTCGCCAACCAAGTTGACATCATCAGGAGATGATTAAAACTGTTATCTCCTGATGATGCCAACTTGGTTGGCGAAACGTACGTCGAGAGTGTTTGTTATGGTTTGGTGTTTTGTGGTAATTATAACATTTCGGTCACTAGATGGATAGATTGATTGTAGATTATAGACGCTCAACAGCTATGGTCATCAGCGTCTAGGTGTGTATTAGAATCTTCCAGCCGGCATACACAAACTGACCGATACGAGCTTAGGTACCTGGGAGCGCTAGTCCCATAAAACATTGGAATGTAGTTTGCATTCCACTGTTTCCAAAAAATTAACCTGAAACTTTGCAGTCCTATATAGTTTTGATGACAATACAATACTCTGATATTTTGACTATAATGTATTTAAATAACAAGTTAAAAAATTACATGTGGTGGGAGTCTCGGTGTTGGTGGTGGGAGAACGTGTCTCCAGTCGTTTTAACACGTATATTTTGCTTAGGTATAATAATATAAAGACTAAAAATTTGAAAATAAAAATACTTATTCAAAAATCAATAAAAAGCATGCTTTCATTGAAATGCAATAAAAAGTAGAAAATAATTATCTATCTCTTTAATAATGTTTAAACCCCTCAGGGGGGACATTGGAATGTGGTCGCTATCGCAAATTGCATTCCAATGTTCTTTGGGAATTAGCACTCCCAGGGACCCGAGCTCGTACCAATCGGTATGTGTATGCCGGCTGACGAATTCTAATACACAAATGGATTATTCCTATTTCAATACTAAATCACATCTCATGCGAGAGCCGATTTATTTTTAAGTTACAATCTAAACTTAAATATTAATAACTCAAATGGCTCGAACAAGCCGTTTTAAATAAATAACAATATATGAGTTAGGTAATTGTGGACTGATATGTTAAGAAATACTATTCACTACCTAGTGGATGCCTTGTGGATTAAATATTGTTGAATTAATTAATAATTATTATATTGTTGTCCACAATTACCTAACTCATATATTGTTATTTATTTAAAACGGCTTGTTCGAGCCATTTGAGTTATTAATATTTAAGTTTCGATTGTAACTTAAAAATAAATGGATTATTTGTTGTGTTGAAGACGCTAATGACCTGAGTTGTCGACGCGACTATAATCTACAATTAATTAAGTCACTGCTTTAAAGTTTAAGCAGGATATTATCATCATTACAATCATATTTTTAAGTCTTTTGTCAAAATCGCGGGCAAAGCCGCGGGTAAAGGCTAGTATTTATATATTACTAGCCATTAGAGATTTAATAATTTTTGTTTCTAAACGGCTTATATCTATCTAGTTAGATATAAGCCGTATTCTACATAATATTATATAAGTGTCTACCCATTGACTACTAAATCATTTAAAGTAGTTAAACCCATGTTATAACAGCGCTGTAAAATATTCAGCAAATATGTATCTTTAGAGTTAATATTTATTATACAGTTTGCAAAATAATGATTTTCATCGTGTAATACATACATATATAGAGTATAAAATCACATTCTGAAAGACGTAATATTCCTTATAACGCCGTTAGAATGTGAACACGCTAAAATAAATATTGGATAGAGGAAGCACATTCTAAGATGTATTTTCACGGAATTTTCGTTTAGAATATGTTCGCTGAAAATGTTTTGTAAGCACAGACGTTTCACAGTCTAATTTACGGCATCTTCCAAGCCGAGATTGAATTTCTGAGCTTCAGAATTTTAATGAGTTCCAACCCAGCTAGGATTAAACTAAAATATTGCGATCGTAATAACTTGCTCGTTTCAATGACTATTTTGTTATATTTTTAATTAAGAGATACATTTTAATTTAATCAAGCTCATTTTATTTTTTACTTCCCACCTCTACTATGGTAGGGAAGTAATGGATTCAGTCCGAAAACAATATTTCGAGATTTTAACAGATTTTCACGTTTTGAGACCCTAGCAATCGTTTAAGATCATTTTCTGACTGATGTCTGTATGCGTGTGTGTATGTGTGTATGTGTGTATGTGTGTGTGTGTGTATGTGGTCAATTTTTCGCCTTCGATATCTTAAGAACGGAACAACATACGGGCATGCCGATTGTTCTATTGTGTTTATCAGCCTTTAACTTAGATCTGATTAGATTTTGAGTCAAATCGGTTCAGTGGATCCTGAGATATTCAAAAAAACGTCCTCAATGTCACGTATTAACATAGGTAAAAAAAAATATAAATGAATTCTAGATGTTATAATATGAAAAAAATGTAAATATTTTTTTTCTCTAAAATGTATAGTTTTCGAGAAAAAAAATATTTTACTAAAAAAAATAAAAATTGTACGTAAATCAAGGTAACCATGATTTTTGCTATATTAAGCTAGCCATCAATAGATCACCAAACAAAAAAGAGGGCCATGCTTTTTTCAAAGAATAAAAATTAAATTGTGTTTTAAAGACCACCAACAGCTAAGGTTATTTGGGCCTAGTCAAAGAATAAAAAAAAGAGTGTTTATTTTTTGCAAATATTTACTAGGTGGGAAGTATAGGACTGGTCATCAGTCGAATTTTTAATTAAGAGATACATTTTAATTTAATCAAGCTCATTTTATTTTTTACTTTTTATTTATTTTATTAACTTCCCATTGGAAGTTATTGTAATGGGTCCGAAAATCGAAATCAAAATGAATAACAAATTTCTATGTTTCAAGGTCACTACACTATTTTTACACTATTTTTAGAAAGATGTCTCTCTCTGTGTGTGTGTGTGTGTACGTATGTGTCTATTTCTTTTTAAGACGAAATTTCGAAAATGAAAAATGATATCGACTACGTTAGGGTTCCAATCGACGCGTATTAACGTAAAAATGATCTGAAAGAAATTTTTTCAAAATCGGTTCAGCCGTTCATTTTTCTTAACCAAATAGACTCCAAAAAAGTAGATTTTACACAATATCTCGCGAATAAAAAATTATATCGACTTCGTAAGGGTGTCAATCGAGGCGTGTTAACGTCATTTTCATCCGACATAAATTTTATAGAAAATTTCTTTTATGGCACCTTATTATTAATTTACAGATATGATTTAATTACACAGGAAGAAAGGCTATAAGAATATATATTGTTTTTTTTTTAAATTAAACAAGGAGCCGACGTTTCGGACCACATCAGTCCTTAATCATGACCTACAAAAAATGTTATAGAAATTACAGAATACAATTTTATGAATAAAAATATTAGAAAAAGAAAATATATGTATAATGCAAATTGGCTGTAAAATCTCCTGAGAAAAATATTACCTAAGATATTAACTAAAAAGGTTTATGCTGGAATTGATATTTTAAACGAAATGTTACAATTACCACAAAACACCAAACCATAACAAACACTCTCGACATACGTTTCGCCAACCAAGTTGGCATCATCAGGAGATGATTAAAACTCAGTTTTAATCATCTCCTGATGATGCCAACTTGGTTGGCGAAACGTATGTCGAGAGTGTTTGTTATGGTTTGGTGTTTTGTGGTAATTGTAACATTTCGTATCTTTACACCAAAGGTTCCATCATTTTTTATTGATATTTTAAAGTAAACAAATTATCATGATTAAGGACTGATGTGGTCCGAAACGTCGGCTCTTTGTTTAATTTAAAAAAAAAAACAATATATATTCTTATAGCCTTTCTTCCTGTTTAATTAAATCATATCTATAAATTTTATAAAAATCGGTTCAGCCGTTTTTTTTTTTTTAATTATTGTTAAAAATAAATAATAATTATGATTTAATGATTAAAATGATTACTTTTCTGTGTAATATCTAATTTAATTATTGTTATTAAATATTTATCAAACTGGAAAGTTCGTCGTGTGGACCTCAAGGGTCGCACTTTAGTCCTAATAAACGACCCACCTCACGGTTTGTTATTTATTTTATTTATTGTAAATTATAGACGCGTCGACAGCTTAGGTCATTAGCGTCTTGATTACATTAAATAACATGACTCACTTAAAACTAAATGACATCACAAAATATCCATGAGCGGAGGCGGGATTCGAACCCACGACAGTCTGATCCAGAGGCCTCGACGCTAATCACTGGACCACACTGTCCTCAGTTCGTTTTATTAACGACCAGCGTTGCCAGATTGCTCTCACAAAAAGTAACTAATCCTTGTTTAAAAAAGTAATTGATTTTCAAAAAAGGTAATATTTTTCTCAACCCAAAATTAATCAAAAAGAAGCGCGTTTGGAGGTTTAATTGATAAAGAAAATAGAAGATTTAAAAATAAGTTTTATTTTATTAGTAAATCATAAGTAGTAACGTCATACTCATATATGCGCCCAACGTTTTTATTACTTATTCCGCTGACGCAGCGACACATAGTGTCCCTTGGTTTGTATCATAATTATTTTTTAGTTTTTGGTACAGCTGATGATTTAAAATAAAACCGTTTTTTTACCTATTTTTATTTTTTAGTTTTTAGTTTGATTTCTGACCCGTATCATTATGCAAACTCCTCATCCTTTCAACTGTGCACCTCCTGATTCCATCATCAGACCCTCGTTACCAAATTGAAATTATCATAATATTGTATTGTTACGGGAACTCAATGTGTGTGCAAAGTTTCATAAGAATCGGTTAAGTAGAAGTAGTTGAAAAAGCTGTCGCAAGATTTGAAACAAAGATAGTAACAAACAAATATACGGTGTCAAGCTAAATAAAACCGTTTAAAAATAGCATCCCTCGAAGGAATGACAAGCCGTCGGTACCGCGGGGAGGACCTATGGAGCGAGTTAGAGGGGGTTTTAGTGGGTATGGGGCTGTGCCCGAGTCCCACACTACCCAGGGCTATCTTCCCTGGGTGTGCGTAAATGCATTTCCTCCTCCGAAAAAAAAAAATAGCATCGGAAGAGCGATAACTGTTTTTATGGCGAGGGGAAAGTATTATTGAAATTATGAGTGCAGGGGTAACTTCCGGTAGTGAAGACTCCCTGAGCAACTACATACGTACGTATTCTAACTAGCTTCAACTTACTTCAAAACCTCTCCCAAACTCTGCGAAATATCTAGTTAAAACATACTACACTATAGTGGCGGAGGTGGCTTGGCACGGTGTTCGCGCGCGCGCGTGTGTAGACACACACACTCATACACTGTATGTAATGTGTAGTCTCTCTTTACGTATTACCCGCCACTACCCTACCCCATCATCTATTCCTTCTAACCCATCCACACTGCTTCGTTCGTTCATTCACATTTACTTCTTCTTTACACACTTTAACTACCGTCGTCCAGTCAATGTATTTTTTACACATTGCCTGCCACTACCCTGTATATCTATTTTCTAATTCATCGACGCTGTTTCGTTCGTTCTTTCACATTTACTTCTTCTTTGTCCCAGTCGTCCATTCCTTCCAGCCCATCCACACCGCTTCGCTCTACCAGTCTTATATGTTTTTGTAATCTAGGGAATAAGATGTTGGCACAATGGTTAAACCCTGAAGTCATGGGATGAGGTTAAAAAAATAAGTAAATAAACTACCATCGTTCAGTCAATGTATTTTTTACGTATTAACTGTTGTGGAATAGTATAGAGTATAGACAATTGTTGTTAAAAATGCGTATACGGCAAGGCTGCGGTCATTGTCGTATACAGTTAAGAATTGCTTGGCCAGTTTAAAGACACGCGCTGATTGTATACACGCGCGATGCTTATAGTTGCACTTTGCCTGTCCAATGTCTTATAATTGAAATCTATAAATGTCAGGCATAGTGCACTATTAAGAAACAGTTATTAGAAGATTCTCAGTCAGAAATAATATCCGTTGAAGTTATCGTGAAAAATCTAAGTTTACTGAGCGACTCTGTAGAACAACGACTAGGATTATCTCGACTAAGATTATCTGCACCTGTAAATTATGGATTAATAAATTTCTATTCTATTCTATTCTATTCTATTCTACTTCTATTCTATTCTATTCTATTCCTTCTAACACTTCAATCGTTCGTTCATTTGACTACCATCGTTGAGTCGACGTATTTTTTACGTATTACCCGTCCCTACCCTACCTATCTTCTATTCCTTCTAACTCAACTATTGTTTCGTTTCATTCATACTTCTAAAGTCTAAAACATTCATATTGCTTCGTTTGTTCAGTCAAATTTCAGGATGGACCAGGATATGGACTATAATATTATAGCATCATGTAGCTTTTAAAAATAGAACACTCTGAAACGGAACCAAGTCCCAGTAACCTAGACATATGAAATACTGAAACTTACCAAGGTCGATTCGTGGCGGTGGAATTTAGAGGTTTCTGTAGACTGAGCCTGTAACAAAAAAATACAAAGGTAAATTTTACTTGCACCAATCGCAAATACATTAAGAAGATAGAAGATAGCAACTCGCTGCTGAAACGCATCGTGTTAAAACACAGGAAATCACAAGACGGACATCAAAAAATACAAGGTATTTCTAATACTTCATAATACCAGGTAAAGTTAAATAAAAGCTTGCAAAAAAGTGATAACACTGCATGCAATGTTATCTCCACTATTTGTATGGGTAGTTCGGCTCCATCGTATTATAGGTTTTTATAGTCAAGCAGGGCAATCGCCGAGCGGCTAGCCTGACAGGTATAGTAGATGCTATGTTTTTGTTGTTCGTCTAGTCACCTATAGTTGTCTTTAGTAGAGCCTAATTGATCGTAGTGTTGAAAACAAATGCCATTCTTAAATCTAGTTTTAAAGCTAAAAGTCGCATCAGAAACCGAGAATTAATTTATTTTATTTATTTATTGTAGATTATAGACGCGTCGACATCTCAGGTCATTAGCGTCTTTCAACTACACTAAATACCAACTTTCTTAAAACTAAATAACATCACAAAATATCCTTGAGCGCAGGTGGGATTTGAACCCACGATAGTCTAGTCTAGAGGCTGGTACCAAGTACGCTATCTATTAGGCTACACTGCCCTAAGAATTAATTCACTTGCGTCAAAGGAATAGTATTTTATGTTGAGAAAAATTGATAATATTAAATTTAATAGTATTTCTGCAAGTTAAGGAAAAGGTTACCATGTAATTAATTAAAAGGCTTTCCATTAAAACGGGTAGGGGGGGGTGTCTTTAAAACCCTTTATAAGTCCCCTATTTACAAATACAAATATACAAACCTACGAAAAATTAAAGATATGATGGTTCAATTTATGTGGACTAACATCTCCAGAGATCTGAGGAAGTGGGCAGAAAGTGCAAAAGAAGACGAAGAAAAAAACACAATCGAGAAATAAACCAATCCCTATACAGCGAAAGTTTGTTCTCAAAGCAAAATAGAGGCTTCTTATTGGCCAACATACTTCTAAGGTATATTTCAGAACAGTTATTCTAATAAGTTTAAAATATATTATATATTTGTGTTGAAAGTGCAATATTTAACTGGTCTACTGTAGGGTAGAATTTAAGGGTGGAGCTACGAAAGACTGTTTAATAGGAATAAGGGGTTCCTTTATATAGGTACATGAGAGATACTTGACTATAGTGTACTATTCTCTAGGGGTGAGCGGTGAGGGGTGATGTAAGATTTAAAATGGCGTTGCTTTATTATATTATACATACATAAATACTTATTAAATAATATTTATGAATACTAAACGTGCTTATTACTTTTCAATATATATTAGTATTATTTTTTAATGAATTAATTATATAAATTCTATAATAATTTCTTTTATACAATAAATTATGCACAAAATATATTAAAATTATAAAAATCATAAATTTTCAATGAGACAGGTTTATTTAAAAATAATTTATGTTAAATCGCATACTTAATTTTTACACGGACAATTCATTTAAAAAATAATTATCATCGATTTTTTTATGTATGTATAAAAATAATTTCGAATAAAATAGTGTGTTAATTTCAAAATAACCGTCTGTACAACTAAATAACAATGCATCAAATGGTAACCAAGGTAACCGACATGTATCTCTCTTCTACTAATGTAAACATATTCTTCTTTCTTCTTTTAACGCATTACTATCTCTCTTAAATTTTAACCAACGTATATTTTTTAATTTATTTTCAAATAATAATAATTTAAATAAAGCAGCTTTTAGTCAAGTTTCGCCTATAAATTAATTTTTATTAACAAATAATGTTAAATTATTTTACATTCTCTGTTATAAAAAGGTTTGACTAACAGATATATAGCATAGGGAGGCAGCTGGTGGTGACTAGCGCTAACTACAAAGGGGTGCATAATAAGGGGTTGAAAAATCAATAGTTTAATTGAAGCGACTTGACATAGATATCGCTGTGTGTTCTTGATAGAATTTTTGTACCATTCGTTGATCCGGAAGTGATACTCCGGGGTTATTAGTATTAAAGCTATGTAGAGGTTTGAGAATAGCCAAGATCCTAGGGAAGCTCTTGTTTATATGGTGCTTTTAGTATAAATTATTTACAATTGTCATCGTCTGCCATGCAATTTTTTCGCATACCTGGTAGACTTCATATTGAACATTTATTCAATTGGAGAGAGGTCCGCCAGGTATTAAAAAAAATGCAAGGTATAGAGTATAGACGATGATAATTGTAAATACATAATTGATATTTCTCTATAATTTGTGTAAATTTCATTAAGTAGTGTTGAACTGTATTCGAGATACAGACAACAAAAAATTATAAACAAGCCGTGAGGTGGGTCGTTTATTAGAACTAAAGTGCGACCCTTGAGGTCCACACGACGAACTTCCCAGTTTGATAATTAATATTTAATAATAATAATTAAATTAGATATTACACACAAAAGTAATCATTAAAACATAATTATTATTTATTTTTAACAGTAATTAAAAAAACAAAAAAAACGTCTGAACCGATTTTGATAAAATTTATGTCGGATCAAAATGACATTAACATGCCTCGATTGACACCCTTACGAAGTCGATATAATTTTTTATTCGCGAGATATTGTGTAAAATCTACTTTTTTGGGGTCTACTTGGTTAAGAAAAAAGAACGGCTGAACCGATTTTGGAAAAATTTCTTTCAGATTATATTTACGTTAATACGCGTCGATTGGCACCCTAACGTACCTATAGTCGTTATCATTTTTCATTCTCGAGATTTCGTCTTAGAAAGAAATGGACACATACGTACGTACGTACATACGTACACACACACAGACATCTTTCTAAAAATAGTGTAAAAATAGTGTAGTGACCTTGAAACATAAAAATTTGTTATACATTTTGATTTAGATTTTCGGACCCATTACAATAACTTCCAATGGGAAGTTAAAAAAATGTGGATTAATTTGTCAGCGATTTATTGATATTTTTCATCATATCTGTTAAACTCGATAATAAAATTGTAGTAGTGTAGTCCAGTAGACTTTAGTACGTGGTCAGAGCTTGGACTATAATATTATGTAAGAAATAGAAAAAGTCGATGGGAACAATTTTGCCAGTCTATTACAATAGGGTATTTGACTAATTAATTCTTTTTTTTTTTTGTGAGCAGTAAATTCTGAACAAAATGACACCTAAATCACTTCATTCTGAATTCAAATTAGCTCAAAAATAATTTTTGAAATATTTATGTTAGCCCCGCCCGCTAATAATCGTTTTTGTTCTACGAACTTATGACGACATATTTTTATGAATGTACGTTTATATCTACTAACTCGATGCTAATTATATTAGAAACATAGTGTTGAAAAATACCATTTTGTACCTATGTGAACATGATGTAAACAATCTAAGCTCCGTTGCTATGGATACATTCATTTTTTACTTAAAATTGACGTCACACGTTCTCATACGGCGTTTGAAGTCACGTGACACATAAGTTAAAAATCATGATTTTATGTATTTATTTAAATATGTTTACGAAACTTAATTAATAAAAATAAAAATTCTAATAACTATTTTAGAGCATAAACTTTCATTATAACAAAGTTTTACGTTTTATTTTGATAACTAACAAATACTCTATTGTACAGATCTATTACTTTTTAGAGAGATTTAGGTATTACCTTTTAAAAAATTTATAACCTTTTTATAAAAAAAACTTGCAAATAAAGCTTACGGAGTTAAACGTAATTACATTAAAAACATCGTCCGCCCGGCTTCCAGGATCAGACACACGTACATCACCGTCCATCCGGCTTCTAGGACCAGCCACATGTACATCGTATGAATATGACACGATTTACATTATTATTAAATTAAAATTTCTTTTTAAATCTTCTTTTTCCTTTATCAATTAAACCTACAAACACGCTTATTTTTGATTAATTTTGGGCCCAGAAAAATATTACCTTGGTCAGTAGTAATAGGGGCGATTTAGACAGACAGCGATTTAGACGTGGTATTTTATTTTCTTTTCTTCTGGTCTTGTGTTTGAAAAACGCACACGGAAGTGCCAAATCTCTGCTAAAACACATACGTGAAAAACGCACCCGGACGTGAAAAATAAACGCACGTACTTGAAAAAATTTTACGTCCGGATGCGTTTTTCACGTGCGTGTTTTCAGTAGGGATTAGACACATCCGTGTGCGTTTTTAAAGTTCTTCAAATAATTACACGGACGTGAAAAACGCACACGGGCGTGAAATTTTTTCAAGTACGTGCGTTTATTTTTCACGTCCGGGTGCGTTTTACACGTACGTGTTTTAGCAGAGATTTGGCACATCCCTGTGCGTGTGATTGGACTATATCGTCTCTCATCTCACTTAAAGACCCACCTGACAAAAATTGAAAAAGTGAACAACCGCCCTTAAGCCTGACTTTCTTCTCACGAAGTGACGTAATTATGGTGTAAATGACAGATGTACGTCTTTACGTGACATGAAAGCAGGACTGGCGCTAGGATTTTCGGGTCCCAGGTAAGCGTTCTCAGGTCCCTGTCCCCTCCAAAAGAATTTTTACTCCAAAATTTGTTTTTTTCTTTGGAAATATAAAATTTTAATGCAAAAAATCAAATAACGTTTTTATTAACCGACTTCAAAAAAAGGAGGTGGTTTTCAGTTCGGTTGTATTTTTTTTTTATGTTTGTTACCTCAGAACTCCGTCATTTATGAACCGATTTGGAAATTTTTTTTTTATTTGAAAGGATATACTTTCAGATTGGTCCAATAGAAATTTCATCAAAATCGGTTCGGTAGTTCGGCTGATTTTAATAAAAGTTAGTAACGGCGTGTGATTCCTTAAGGTAAATGTCACTTTTTGACACATCAGACAACGTAAGAAAGTCGATTTTAAAAGTGAGTAACGGCGTGTGATTCTTTTAAGGTAAATGTCACTAAAAAGTAAAAAATAAAAAACTTTTTAACAAAAAAAAAAAACCTCCTTCAAAAAGCCACTAAAAAGAGAAAAATAATGAAATTTTGAGATCTGCGCCAATTTAATAAAATATGATGTCGGTTAAAAAAGAAGAAATTAATCGCTATACTATACTTTTTAACCGACTTCATATTTTATTAAATTGGCGCAGATCTCAAAATTTCATTATTTTCCTCTTTTTAGCGGCTTTTGGAAGGAGGTTTTTTTTTTTTGTTAAAAAGTTTTTTAATTTTTTGTTGGGAAAATGTTTTAATGCTCGCAATTTTAAACACGGTAGTCACATATAATAGGTAAGCCCCGGTCTGGCGGACCCCCTTCGGGGATCCGGACCCAGGGTACCTTTGACCCGCTTACCCCTCCCTAACGCCGGCCCTGCATGAAGGACGATATGTAGGTAATAAATAAAGTCGAGGCGATGGGAAAAGATGACGGGAGTAACTTAAGGACGAAATGTTCGGGAAGGATTCTTAAATGAACAACATTATTTTAATTTCTTGTAATTTATTAACAAATCGAGTGTTACAAAGTGATTACCTGTAAAGACTTATTCTATTTATAAGATAAATGTATAGCAAACTACATTAAATTGTCGATTTCACGCATCATTACGTGTTCAATGTAAGATACTAATGGCTGGAATAGTTTAAAACTATAATTTAAAGTACTAATTTTCTGTACAAAGGCAAAGTTCTCTGAATATTTTACCCTGTCTTTAAACTTTATCACATAATATAATTTATACTAGCTGTGCCCGCGGCTTCGCTCACTCTAGATTCGTGCACGGGATTCTGCTGCTTCATGTGGTCTACCAAGATGGTACCTTAAATTTTAGGTTGGATTAAATTGTAGATAAATAATAGTTTTATACGGCTGAAATGCAATTGAAAAATGTTTTTTCGTTGGAGAGCAGCCAATTATATATTTGTTTCGAAACATATTGGAAAAAATCATTTTATCAACCAGTGGTCACAGTCAGGATTCTAACCTGAACCTTTCCACTTTCGCGGCGGAATGAGCTTACAATACTCAACCGTGACAAGATTGATAAATTAACATTCTCCTTATATGCTTCAGAATCAATAGATTTTCACTACATCCCATTAAAGGGTGTTCGAAATAATTTTCACTTTCATGTTGGGCTCTCGCTGGTTCGAGGATTCACTTCATATTATAGCTATTTGAATTAGCATATATGAATTGACACTCGCATGTAGTGAAAATCTGTTGATTCTGAAGCATATAAGGAGAATGTTAATTTAGCAATCTTGTCACGGTTGAGTATTGTAAGCTCATTCCGCCGCGAAAGTGGAAAGGTTCAGATTAGAATCCTGACTGTGACCACTGGTTGGTAAAATGATTTTTTCCAATATGTTTCGAAACAATTATATAATTGGCTGCTCTCCAACGAAAAAATATTAAATTGTAGATTACAAACGCTCGATAGTTGATTTATTGATTTATTGTGAATTATAGACGCGTCGACAACTTAGGTCATTAGCGTCTTGATTACATTAAATAACAACTCATTTAAAACTAAATGACATCACAAAACATCCATGAGCGGAGGCGGGATTCGAACCTACGACAGTCTGATCTAGAGGTCGCGACGCTAACCACTGGACCACACTGTCCTCTGCTCGACAGTTGAGGTAATTAGCGTTTATATTTTAAGTTAGAAAACTAACAATAAATAATAACTTTTTTGTCATACCCACTACAATGTAATTCCAAGATAGAGTAGGGCTTGAGAATAGCCGAGCGTGTAGCAATGCTGTTGTTTACATGGCGTTGCTATGGTTTCTCTATTACAAGTCCCCAGTTCTAACCCGAGAGCTGGTAAAAGTGTGAATTGGATTTTCAATTTATTATTAAAAAAATAATGAATTGAAAATATGAATTGGTGCTAGGCCCAAATAACCTTAGCTGTTGGTGGTCTTTAACACAATTCCAAGATAGAGTAATTTGAAAAAATACATTCCAACAGTGTCATACTTACCTACAACTTACAACAAAATAAATAGGTAAATACTGTCCAGTACATTAACAAAATTTGAAATTCTCCCGACCGACCAATCACAACTCAATAAACAAAGGGACACGAGATGATCACGCACACAGGTCACTCTACCTTGAAAATGAACAGACTATAGTTACACCTACAGTGTAAATAGGTTAATAACGTGATTTGAAACATTCTTTGGTTAGTTCTTGTGCATGTACATCTAAGTTTACAAAACGGAGACAGATGAAGTAATTAAGGTTTTAAAGGATCGTTAAATTAAAACAAATTACGCGTGTATTAACACACAATTACACAGCTTGCCAATCTCTGCCTGGCTTACCCAGCCCTCTACCCCTGCACCATCCACCATGTTCACATCGTATGCCAGTGTGGTGCGTGAGTTTTGGGGGTGTGGGGGTTATATCAACAACATCAAATGGGGCCGGTGCGTTTCCGCGGAATCAAAATACCCTACCTGCGAATCAATTTAATTTCGGTTGACCAATATTGTAACGTGTGTGTGTGTTTTAAAGACCACCAACAGCTAAGCTTATTTGGGTCTAGCACCAATTCATATTTTCAATTCATTATTTTTTTTTAATAATAAATTGAAAATCCAATTGACACTTTTACCAACTCTCGGGCTAGAACCCAGGAACTGGGGACTTGTAATAGAGGAACCATAACAACGCCATGTAAATAACAGCATTGCTACACTCTCGGCCATTCTGAAGCCCTCAGCGCGGCAGATTGTGTGTGTGTTTTAAAGACCACCAACAGCTAAGCTTATTTGGGTCTAGCACCAATTCATATTTTCAATTCATTCTTTTTTTAATAAATTGAAAATCCAATTGACACTTTTACCAGCTCTCGGGCTAGAACCCGGGAACGGAGGCTTGTAATAGAGGAACCATAGCAACGCCTTGTAAACAACAACATTGCTACACGCTAGGCTATTCTCAAGCCCTAATATTGTAACGTGATTTTGATTGTGGTTGTATGATTTTTTATATATATTTAAAACACAAGCCGTTTTTTTTCAGCGGTTTCTACTCAACGGCTTACGTAATTTTTTTTTATTTGAAGTTTTTTATCCACAGTTGTGTCATTACTATTTTTCATTTAATTATTATTTATTGTAGATTATTATAATTTATAGACGCCCGACAACTAAAGTAATTAGCGTCTAATTCGATCAAATAGAATTAAACCGTGACAGGCTCGACGGTGAACAGTATAGTAGGGTCAATTTTTGTAATCCAATTTTGACCCACTATACCACAAATCCGACAGACTTAAAACGTTGCACATATATGGGTAGTTTCGATGACAATACAACATTTTGCATGTTTCCGACCTGATGATGGAGAAACGTTACAATTGGCGACCGTGACAGGACACCTCTCGATGGTGAACAGTAGTAGGGTCAATTCTTGTAATCCAATTTTGACCCACTATACCACAAATCCGACCGACTTAAAACGTTGCACATATATGGGTAGTTTCGATGACAATACAACATTTTGCATGTTTCCGACCTGATGATGGAGAAACGTTACAATTGGCGACCGTGACAGGACACCTCTCGATGGTGAACAGTAGTAGGGTCAATTCTTGTAATCCAATTTTGACCCACTACCACAAATCCGACCGACTTAAAACGTTGCACATATATGGGTAGTTTCGATGACAATACAACATTTTGCATGTTTCCGACCTGATGATGGAGAAACGTTACAATTGGCGACCGTGACAGGACACCTCTCGATGGTGAACAGTAGTAGGGTCAATTTTTGTAATCCAATTTTGACCCACTATACCACAAATCCGACAGACTTAAAACGTTGCACATATATGGGTAGTTTCGATGACAATACAACATTTTGCATGTTTCCGACCTGATGATGGAGAAACGTTACAATTGGCGACCGTGACAGGACACCTCTCGATGGTGAACAGTAGTAGGGTCAATTCTTGTAATCCAATTTTGACCCACTACCACAAATCCGACCGACTTAAAACGTTGCACATATATGGGTAGTTTCGATGACAATACAACATTTTGCATGTTTCCGACCTGATGATGGAGAAACGTTACAATTGGCGACCGTGACAGGACACCTCTCGATGGTGAACAGTAGTAGGGTCAATTCTTGTAATCCAATTTTGACCCACTACCACAAATCCGACCGACTTAAAACGTTGCACATATATGGGTAGTTTCGATGACAATGCAACATTTTGGGTGTTTCCGACCTGATGATGGAGAAACGTTACAATTGGCGACCGTGACAGGACACCTCTCGATGGTGTACAGTAGGGTCAATTCTTGTAATCCAATTTTGATCGACTTGAAACTTTGCACACATAGCTACGTAATTTCGTACAATATTTTTACGTTTTCCAAGAAGACTTGTTTTTTACCAAAAGCTAATTTTTAATTTATATGAGAAATCTTTACAGCAGACGAATATTATAATTTCCATATTTGATTGAAAAAATTTCGAAAGAAAAATGTTTTTAAATCGTTTTTAATACGACGAATGTAAACAATAAATGTACGGCGAATTGATATATTATTTCGTTCACAGATTGTCCGGATAAGGTGACGCTATAATGTCAGTCATTTGTTTTCAAGACGCGGGAATGTCACTTAAAATTTAAATTATAGAACATTACACTGAAGTACTGTTTCTAATTTCTATACACATTATTATAAAGGAAACATAGTACAGAGGCATTGTGTAATTTGAGTACCTTCTAAGTATGATGTCTAATATGTGTGAGTGTGTGTGTACGTCTCATAACTTTGCCATGTTTAATTTTAATTGCAGATCGTTCATGCAAGATGTGAATCTAATTAGAAATAAGATTTTGATAAAGGAAACTAATTTAAGCATTTATGTAATATTTAAGAGCTGCACGTGTACCTATAGCTTTACAGTTTCAAAATTGTCAAAAACATTTCTATGATATACATTAGCCCCAGGGGCGAATTTGAAGTTTTGGAGTCCTAGAACCATGTCACCTTTTTAAACGGTTTTATTTAGCTTGACCCCGTATATTTGTTTGTTACTATCATTGTTTCAAATCTTGCTACAGCTTTTTCAACTACCTACTTCTTATACTTAACCGATTCTTATGAAACTTTGCACACACATTGAGTTCCCGTGACAAAACAATATTATGATAATTTCAACTTGGTAATGAGGGTCTGATGATGGAATTGGGAGGTGGACAGTGGAACTCTTCAACCGTTACTAGTAACCCTCTCGAGTTTGGGCTCATTTGGTTGGTTTGGACAAAAACTGGAAAATAAAAATAGGTAAAAAAACTTTTAAGTTAAACGGTTTTATTTTAAATCATTAGCTGTACCAAAAACTAGAAAACAATTAGGACACAAACCAAGGGCCACTTTGTGTCGCTGCGTCAGCGGGATAAGTAATAATCTGGGACTTTTAACAGACTAAAATAAAAAAGTGGGGCGCATAAAAATCTGTATAACGACTGTACAATTATTAAATAAGAATGGCTTGTCTAGAAAAATGTGTTTTCAAGCCTACCAACAGAAATATTTCTAATGCGCCCCATGTTTTTATTTTCGTCTGTTAAAAGTCTCAGATTAATACTTATTCCGCTGACGCAGATTTTACCTGTGTTTCAGTATTAGACGGGGATAATTTAACGCAAAAATATTTTAAAAGTCGTTTGCTAGATGTCTATTTATTTATTGTTTGTAAAATTATTATAGACGCGTCGACAACTTAGGTCATTAGCGTCTTGATTACATTAAATAACAATTCACACTTAAAACTAAATGACATCACAAAACATCCATGAGCGGAGGCGGGATTCAAACCCAAGAGGCCGCGACGATAACCACTGAATCACACTGTCCTCCTTGCTAGATGTCGTCACATCGATCGAAAAAGATGAAGACTGTAGCTAGAATAAACTTTTTAACAAAAAAAAAACCTCTTTCAAAAAACCACTAAAAAGAGGAAAATAATGAAATTTTGAGGTCTGTGCCAATTTAATAAAATATGAAGTCGGTTACTTTTTAACCAACTTCATATTTTATTAAATTGGCACAGACCTCAAAATTTCATTATTTTCCTCTTTTTAGTGGTTTTTTGAAGGAGGTTTTTTTTTTTGTTAAAAAGTTTTTTATTTTTTACTTTTTAGTGTCAAAAAGTGACATTTACCTTAAAAGAATCACACGCCGTTACTCACTTTTATTAAACCGACTTTCTTACGCTGTCTGATATGTCAAAAAGTGACATTTACCTTAAAAATCACACGCCGTTACTCACTTTTATTAAACCGACTTTCTTACGCTGTTTGATGTGTCAAAAAGTGACATTTACCTTAAGGAATCACACGCCGTTTCTCATTTTTATTAAAATCAGACGAACTACTGAACCGATTTTGATGAAATTTCTATGGGACCAATCTGAAAGTATATCCTTTCAAATAAAAAAAAAATTTCGAAATCGGTTAATAAATGACTGAGTTATGAGGTAACAAACATAAAAAAAAAATACAACCGAATTGAAAACCACCTCCTTTTTTTGAAGTCGGTTAAAAAACGTTGGGTGGAATTTTGTGAGTCTGGCAATTTACTACCCCGTTTTCCGAGTTCCGTATAGGTAATTAATTTTTAAAAACCTAGTAAGTAATCAGCGTGTTTACTCTGACCTCTGCTAAAATTTTGGAGGGAGGGAGAGAACTTTAGTGATCCTCTTTCCTTAGATAAGATAATGTTTCTGTCAAAATCAATGTGAACGCAAGTGAAGCCGCAATTAAAAGCTAAAATGGTTGAACAGTTCCAGAATAAGAGTGTACTATAAGACTTTTCTAGGCGCATACCTGTAGTGTACAATGCTATGTCAGGATAATAAGGAACTCGCGAGGGGTGAGCTGGTCGACAAGAGACAATGTGCAGAGCTATATGTACGGAGCTATATGTTAGGTATTCTCACATTTCACTCTCCTACTCAAGTAACCTCCTAGAGAGAGCCAAGCATTCTGTGAAGAAAATCGATGTTTTCTGACATGCCCACGAGAGATTTTCATAAAATATTTTCCTCCTTCTTTTGCATAATATACTCGTATTATATGTCTTAACTATGAGAATGTTATAATATCGACCGCATATATTTAGACGTTTGGTAGTTTTAATTAGATAGATACTAGCGGCCCGGTCCGGCTTCGCCCGGGTGCTATGATCAGTATATTTACCACTGTTTAGTACACATTAAAAAAAATATTAACAAATTTCCAGAACAATCAACACTTCATTTTCATGATACTGGGAAAAAATCCAACCTGTGTTTGCCCCCTAAATAAGTTTACGCAAACGAGGTACGGCCCCAATTATCTGGGTTTGCAATTTTATAATAAACTGTTGCCGGAGACAAAAGCGTTACCTATTCAGAAATTTAAAAGACATATAAAAGCGTATCTTGCTATAAATTGTTTTTATGATCACCAACATTTTTTAAATATTGGTGATTGAACATTTTTGTTGAAAAGCAGCCAATTATATAATTGATTCCAAACATATTGGAAAAAATCATTTTACCAACCATAGTCACAGCCAGGATTCTAACCTGAACCTTTCCACTTTCGCGGCGGAATGAGCTTACAATTACTCAACCGTGACATGATTACTAATATAACATTCTCCTTATATGCTTCGGAATCAATTGATTTTCACTACATGCGAGTGTTATTCATTATAGCTAGGTTGTAGGTGTGAATCTTCGTACTAGCGAGAGCTCATCATGAAAGTGAAAATTATTTCAAACACCCTTTATTGGGATACATTAAATAAGTACCTAGGTATATCATGTTATAAATAACCATAGATTACTACAATAATATGTTTGGAATCAATTATATAATTGATCACTTACAATCACTGGTCATCAGTCGAATTTTTTTTAATTATAATTAAGCACTATTCACAATTAAGATGTACATAAAAAACACTAAATATTAAAAAACTATGGATTTTTCACTTGTTCAAATAGTAAACGTAATAGAAACACTTCAAAAAAGAAATCAAAAAATTATTAATGAATTTGTTAATAAAATTTATCAAAACCATAACGTTGTTCTTTATACAAAATCAATATACATAACTGAAAATTCTAATTCAATTCAAAAATTTTAATACATTTCTTTTAGATGGTTATAACACGTTTTGTTTATTGCATAACATCTATTACTTTAATTATTTTAATGTCATCTGTGAATCGTGTCATTATATATTCACTAAATAAATGAAGAGTATTATCCTAATTTATTGGTAAAAATTTATTATAAAGTAATTTATTAATTTATATTAGAAATCGTGTCCATCGTGATTATAATAAAATTAAGCAAAATCGCAGGATAGTGGATAAAATAATTTGATCACTTCAATGTACGTATCGAATTAATTTTAAAAGTATTTGGGAATTATCTTTGTGTTTCAAAGATGTAAATGTTCATTGACCAATAAAACAGAAAAAAAAATCTTTTCCGTTATAAGGTCAGTACCAAAACAGCGGTCAGTATTCACATCCCCGTAACGGTCAGTTAAAAGCGAGGGTTAATAGCGGTAACTGTATCAGGTTAAACGAGAAAAACTAGTTTTGTAATAACGAATAAAAGTGACCATTGCCTGAAGCGGTATATACAGTATGTTTAATTCATCTAGTACCACACACATCGAGAAAAAAATGGTATTTAAATTTTACATAGATTAATATATTATCCTGTAAAAACAAAAATAAAGATAGTTACTTCTTACCCCAACAGTTTTATTGATGGATGTACATTTCGAAAGCTATGCTTTCATCTTCAGCAAACACTATAACGAAGAAATTAGTGATGGGGTTACTCGAGTGCAAGAATGGATTCAGTACTCGATTCTTCAAAGTATTCGCTGTACTCGAGTACTTGTAATCGGTATTCGAGTACCGGAGACCGAATACACATTGCAGTGCAGGGATTGAATTCTTCCTACAGCTGATGCGTTCTTGCGCCTGCACGAATACACACCGGTATTCGAGTACTCGAGACCGAGTACACACTACACAGTACACACTACAGGGCACTGTGCAGGAATTGAATTCATTCTACAGTTAATGCGTTTCTGCGCCTGCACGGCGTGTACTCGAGTCTCGAATACCGAATACATTATACAACCTACTATAGAATATAGATAGGCGTTTTGTCAACATTAACAGTCAGTGTTTCCCTTTGCACCACCAGCTAATGTGAGTAATGTGTGAGCCGTGGTACTCGGTTGGCAATTGGCATCGATTAACGAACGAGCAAGCACTAAGCAGCAGACAGACTATCAACTGCATGCAATGAGAATTGAGAAGGTCTTTTTAGAAAGTACTCGAGTACTCGGTACTCGGATAAGTACTCGATTCGTGAAAGTACTCGAGTACCGAGTACTCGATTCTCAAAAAAGACCATTCTTCCCAACACTAGAAGAAATACGCTTGTAAACTTTTGATATTTTAACCGAAACGTTTATAGCCTTGACGTCATCTCTCCGCATGCCCGCTAAGGTAATAAATGCACGTAATTTTGAAACAAAGCATTACTTCAGTTGGAAAAAGGAGGTTCTTTTGACCTGTATGCATGTAATAAGTATGTATGTATGTAACTATGTCCACGATTATATCGAGAACCGTTAATTATATTTCGATACGGTTTTCACTAATCCAATAAGCTATTCCCAAGAAAGGTTTTTACGTATAAAATATTTCAATATTTAAACCGGGTCAGTAGTTTTTTTAAAGTTTAGTAATTAAGAAAGAAGTCGGTTAATAACGCACAAACTACATATTGTAGTCACTAAAAAGTGGGAAATTAAAAAAACATTAAAAAATAGAACCTCCTTCAAAAAATCTGCTAAAACTAAAAAGAGGAAAATAATAAAATTTTAAGGTCGGAGCCAATTTAATAAAATAAAAGTAGATATATAAAAAGTTTTTGAAATTAAATTGGCTCCGACCTCAACATTTTATTATCAACCACTTTTTAAATTTATTGGTTTTTTTGGAGGAGGTTCTATCTTTTTTAAATTTTTTTTGTACGCAATTTTGATCTCATAATAAGCACAACAAACACCCGGTATATTGTAAAGTGTGTTTAGTTAAGTTCATATGAGTGCGTTACATTTGCACACAGGGATTTTCATGCGTGTATATTATATAAAACCCTCATCTAAAAGGTTATTTGGAAACATTTCTGTCATTGGTTCTATGCGTAGACAAAGTAGTTTCTGATCCCACTTCTGCAGAACTAGTAGAGGCAGCCGAGAGCTGGTATATCTACCTTTATTATTATCTTACATTTCTCTATTTCCATATGAAAACTAAATAAATGTATGCTAGATAATATGATGAATAATCTAAAGCTCTCAACAATAATAATCCAGTTAAAAATTATACGAAACTAAATAGGCTGTGTCGTCTACACGGCCGCCGGAGTTTTAGGCGTGACAACGTCTACCTGGGATGAAAGGAATAATAGTGATTCAATGTAAATTGAATAGTAATGTAATACGTTTCTCAATTTATTATTTTTAATAATAAATTTTACAAAATCAAAAAATTTATATTTCATATTACTCGAAGCACGACGCAAACCTGCAATCTTTTATAAATTAAGTAAAAAATTCAAAGCCTGTGCAGTGATCAGGAATTCGAGGCTGTCGGGGGACAGCCTGTATGTAACAAAATATGAATTGATCAAATCGATCAAAAACAGCGGAGTATGAGTCAGAATAAATCAAAATTTTGACATCGGTGTTTTATGACGTCGTCACTTGACAAACTAATATTTTACAAGTGAAATTTATGACCATGCATTGTCTTATTTAAATAATTTTTGTCTGTTGAATTAAATTATAATAAATGAATAAATTGTCAGAAGAGTATAAATTTATACATAATATTATACATTTAATCCAAAGGAACAATACGAAAATTATATAATGTATTGAACCGTCAAACCGTACAGAATTTGTGTGAATTTCAACGTAGCTATAAATTTAAAATGTCGACTCGACATTTTTATTCGATTTTTTGGGGACACATAAAAACAGATGACTTTAAATTCATTATTTATTTTCAGTGTTTGAAAATACCGATCGTTTAACATATACAAGCCGCAATAATAATACAAAAACATGCGTTCACAAAAATTATAATAAGTACACTTAAATATTAATCAGTTAATCTGGCAAAAAAAATTTTCTACAATAAAAAATTAAATCTAAATTCTATAAAACATAAAGTCTTCAGTATTTTCATTTACAAAATAAATCAATAAAACAACTTTTTTTACACTTCATTAAAACCAAATAAAATGTTAATATGTTTTTTTAAATTTTGGACAATTTTACTGTTACATTTGACGGCATTTGAGCTCTGATGATGAGAATATAATTCTCGAAACATTAGCTAATAAATGCAATATTAACAGTATTTGCTTCTTATTTTGGATCTTTAAGCCACTTCAAAGCTGTTTTCTTCCATTATCATCAGGATCACCACTTTTCTGTTTTTAATTAAAACAGTTTCTTTACATCTATAATACACTAGTTTCGTCAAATTGAAATCATCAGGACGCGTTAATTAATTAATTAATTGTAAATTGTAGACGCGTTGACAACTCAGGTCATTAGCATCTTCAACACAACAAATAATCCATTTGTGTATTAGAATCCGCCAGCCGGCATGCACAAACCGACTGGTACGAACTCGGGTCCTTGGAAGCGCTAATTTCCAAAGAACATTGCAATTCAATTTGCGATAGCAACCACATTCCAATGTCCCCCCTGGGGGAATCAGGACGTGTTAAGAACATATTTTGATACCCACAAATACCCCCTGCACTCTTCAGCTCAAATCCTTTCCCTTAAAAACGGTTATGACTCTCCCGATGCTATTTTTAAAGCTAAAGGGTTCAGGTAAACGCCAAATGAAGGACCAAGAATCACACTACAGAATCCACATACGAATTAAAAAAAAGTTACGCAATTTTTTTTATTTATTAGTTTTTCAAGGATTTTTTTTTGTTTTTCGCCTGAAGGATCTGTATAGTGTGATTCTCGAACCATCGAAGAGCTCAAAAATATATAAATAATAACGTTTTCGAGCTCTTCTTTTAGCTCGAAAACAGCGGGAAGTTTTTGGGTTGACCCGCAGGATCAACCGGTTTCGACATTTTTAATCGACTTCAAAAAAAGGAGGTGGTTCTCAATTCGGTTGTATTTTTTTTTTTATGTTTGTTATCTCAGAACTCCGTCATTTACAAACCAATTTGGAATTTTTTCTTTTATTTGAAAGAATATACTTTCAGATTGGTCCCATAGAAATTTCTTCAAAATCGGTTCAGTAGTTAGGCTGATTTTAATAAAAGTGAGTAACGGCGTGTGATTCCTTTAAGGTAAATGTCACTTTTTGACACTAAAAAGTAAAAAATAAAAAACTTTTTAACAAAAAAAAACCTCCTTCAAAAAGCCACTAAAAAGAGGAAAATAATGAAATTTTGAGGTCTGCGCCAATTCAATAAAATATGAAGTTGGTAAAAAAGAAGATATACTATACTTTTTTACCGACTTCATATTTTATTAAATTGGCGCAGACCTCAAAATGTCGTTATTTTCCTCTTTTTAGTGGCTTTTTGAAGGAGGTTTTTTTTTGTTAAAAAGTTTTTTTTTAATATTCTTTGTTTGCAGAGGTGTATAAGTGTGAAAATAAACTAATGTAAGCACATTTATTGTTCAGTAAAATTCAGCATTCGGTTTCAGTAAAACCTTCGGCCTGATTTTCACCAAAGCCAAATGTTTTGTTGAATGTGGCTGAAACTTTAGTCCAGTAAAAATTATTCTATTCTGGCAATTTTTCTCTGCTAGTCTTTCATATACCAGACAGTTACTGAATGACAATAATATCTATGTATAAATGTACATTAAACGTATATGAAGGAAGAGAGTGTCTGTCGTCCCCCTTCTCCCCGAAATAGCCCGTTGCCCCGCGATCCTCTACTACTGAATCTTCTCCTAGCCTGCTAGTTTCTAGCTCGTGGTAAGAGCAAGCAAGGAGACTCTATGCTGGTGATATTTAATACCTATACAGTGTTCTCGTTAACATTCTTATCTTGGCAATTTCCTGTCTGTAAATTAGCAAAGTTTTAACCATGTTTATAACTCGTTATGCTCTGCGCTTGCTGGCTGACTGCCGTAGCTCTGTGTACGTCATACAACATCATATTGTAAGCACGATTCACAATCTATTTTTATCAAAAAAAAACTCCTTTTAAAAGGTCACTTAAAAAGATGAAAATAATAACATTTTGAGGTCGGCGCTCATTTAATAAAAAAGTAGATATATAAATATAATAATTATTAATTAATTCAACAATGAATTTTTAATCCACAAGGCATCCACTAGGTAGTGAATAGTATTTCTTAACATATCAGTCAGCATATTATGCCATCATGATTGTTAAACGTCAAACAATCATGATGGCATAATATGCTGACTGATATGTTAAGAAATACTATTCACTATCTAGTGGATGTCTTGTGGATTAAACATTCATTGTTGAATTAATTAATAATTATTATATTGTTGTCCACAATTACCTAACTCATATATTGTTATTTATTGTGATATATAAATAATTATTATTATTGTAGATTATAGACGCGCCGACAACTCAGATCATTAGCGTCTTCAACACAACAGTTATTAGAATCTGCCAGCCGGCATACACAAACCGACTGGTACGAGCTCGGGCTCCTGGGAATGCCAATTTCAAAGAACATTGGAATGCAATGATATATTATAAATAGTTTTAGCAATAATTATATTGGCGCCGATCTCAAAATTTTATTATTTGCCTCTTTTTTTGCGGCTTTTTTGAAGGACATTTTTTTTTAGTTTAGGAGATAATAGTACAGATGGAAAGTAAAAAAGTTGCTTGAAATCGATGACCACTCAACATGTGGCCTTCTTTGTTCAGTTATTTTAAAGTCTGCAAAGCCGATTTATTTGTAGAAATCGGGCCAAGAACTCTTTTCTAGACCCGTATACTCGTTCAGCGTACATATTATATAAGCAGTTACATCAGAAACATATGAGTGTGTGCATGAATGTACGTTTTCCTTAGACCAAAAATAGACATAGATTGGAAGTATACCCGGTACTGACACCATTAAGTTATGAAAAAAAAGGGTGTGGGTCTCGGGACCCCCGACAGATGTGAAACATCAAAGAAAACGTTATTGAACTCGGTGGTATTCTCTACGTAGTAGTATATATTTTTTCAAAAGCAGCAACTAACTGTTATGCTGACGTAATCCTATATACTGCACTGTAACACACGCGGTTGCCCGAGCGCGCGGAAGCCGAGAGAGAGAGAGAGAGAGTGCCGCAGTGGTGGGGAGAACAGCAGCGAAAGAGCGGACCAAACATTTCGTTGCATATTTCCCCTCACGCGGCTGTTCACTGCCCGACATAAGATGTCTCACATCAAAAAGATGTTTGGTGTGTGGGTAAAACTACACTGCTAACTTCCCATTGGGTGACCTAATATAGAGTTAAAAAAACGCTAACTGAAATTTCCTGCAAACCTAATCAGACGTTGATCATTATGTAAATATGGGTCGAATGAAATTGGTTCGGAATCGATATCATTATTTGTTCTCGAGATATGCGAGCCGAAAAAAAATTCGCCAACGAACGAAGGAACGTACGTACAAACACACAGACGTATTTTTAAAAACAGTATATTTGGACTGAGACCTCAAAACGTCCAGAAATGTCAAAATTTTTATTCGCAAAATCGGACCCATTACAATAACTTCCAATGGGAAGTTAAAAACACGACATTTAAGATATTTTTTCTTCTTAAAAGTAATGTAGAAATATCTCAAATCTTTTATGAATTTATAGACGCTTTGTTCGGTTTATCAAATCAAAAAATTTATAATCAAATGTAGAAATAATCAAATTTTATTTACTTCTAAAAGTAGGTACCTACTAATGTTCTTAGTATGTAAATATGAAATTTAATAATAACACATATTAGTAATTAAATGTCTGTTACAATAATTAATTATTATTAATAAGAGCTTAAAGTTCAACTTAAAATAAAGGTACAAATCATTGTTAGGCCATATCGAGAAGCAGCATAATCCCGTTATGTACGAATTGGGGGAAGGAGGAAGTGCGGGTACTAAAAAAAGTAGAACTATGAATCGTAGGATAAAAAGTTATAGATAATTTCATTCTCTACAAGATTGATATTTTTTACTAAAAATGGAACGGAACCGAGAAATTCGCAAATAATAGTTTTCGTGACCTTGAACCTCTTATATCTGGCAACGCTGGCACGATATCGATGGGGAATATTTACACGTTTTTAAAACACCATAACGAAGGTGTAGATAAAACTTTTTAACTAAAAAAAACCTCTTTCAAAAAGCCACTAAAAGAGGAAAATAATGAAATTTTGAGGTCTGCGCCAATTTAATAAAATATGAAGTCGGTTAAAAAGTATAGTATAGTGATTAATATCTTCTTTTTAACCAACTTCATATTTTATAATTTTATTAAATTGGCGCAGACCACAAAATTTCATTATTTTCCTCTTTTTAGTGGCTTTTTGAAAGAGGTTTTTTTTGGTTAAAACGTTTTTTATTTTTTACTTTTTAGTGTCAAAAAATGACATTTACCTTAAAAGAATCACACGCCGTTCCTCACTTTTATTAAACCGACTTTCTTACGCTGTCTGACGTGTCAAAAAGTGACATTTACCTTAAGGAATCACACGCCGTTACTCACTTTTATTAAAATCAGCCTAACTACTGAACCGATTTTGATGAAATTTCTATGGGACCAATCTGAAAGTATATCCTTTCAAATAAAAAAAAATTCCAAATCGGTTTGTAAATGACGGAGTCCTGAGGTAACAAACATAAAAAAAATACAACCGAATTAAGAACCACCTCCTTTTTTTGAAGTCGGTTAAACATTCAGCTAATTGCGATTTATTTCCCAGTGGAAATCTAAAATGACTGGGCTAACATGCACATCGATACTTTGTCGAGCTTACTCTACTAGTTTAAGGGGCCGAAATCATTACGAGAAGAAATCGTCGCTATATATTTAATATATGGGAATATTACATATATGAGTGTGTTGGTTTTTGAGTACACAAGCAAGTAAATTGGAGTTTATTCTACAAATACAAGATATATAGCGAATATAAAGTTTGAGTCACGAAGTATTAATATGAATATGAAAATCATGCGCTACGAACTTTGTCTTATTATTTCTGCTAAAGCACACGTGTACACACAAACATATAGAGGTACCGTGACTGGATGTGTCTGTGTGTATACCTTGCCTCAACCCGTGGAACTTTTATAATGGAATGAGAAATAGGCATAGGCGCCGCGAAGGGGGTGTAAGGAAGTGCGAAATAAGTTTAATGAGCCTTTTTCCTGAGAGTAGTCCTTTTAATTAGTCACGAGAGGCAGTACTTCTGGTAGGTACAAACATTATTAACTTCCCATTGGAAATTATTGTAATGGGTCCGAAAATCTAAATCAAAATGTATAACAAATTTTTATGTTTCAAGGTCACTACACTATTTTTAGAAAGATGTCTGTGTGTGTGTGTGTGTACGTACGTATGTGTCCATTTCTTTCTAAAACAAAATCTCGAAAATGAAAAATGATATCGACTACGTTAGGATGTCTATCGACGCGTTTTAACGTAAATATGATCTGACAGAAATTTTTTCAAAATCGGTTAAGCCGTTCTTTTTTCTTATCCAGATAGACTTCAAAAAAGTAGATTTTATACAATATCTCGCGAATAAAAAATTATATCGACTTCGTAAGGATGTCAATCGAGGCGTGTTAACGTCATTTTGGTCCGACATAAATTTTATAAAAATCGGTTCAGCCGTTTTTTTTTTTAAATTATTGTTAAAAATAAATAATAATTATGTTTTAATGATTAAAATGATTACTTTTCTGTGTAATATCTAATTTAATTATTATTATTAAATATTTATCAAACTGAGAAGTTCGTCGTGTGGACTTCAAGGGTCGGTCTAGTCCTAATAAACGACCCACCTCACGGCTTGTTTATTCCCCATTTAGTGTCGTGTTATTTTAGTGGTATGTACCTATATAGTGCGAGTCGAACTCTCGCATCGAGCGTTCCGTACAATAATACAGCTCTATGCCTAATTTTCCGTTTTTTGTATGGGGATCCCCTTAATTTTTACTTTTTGTTTTTTTAATGTTTGTTAGGATATCCGCCATAATAACACATATTCTGTGACAATTTCAACCGGCTACCTGTTACGGTTCAAAAGAGCCTTTTAAAGGTATTTCCGTTTTTTGTATGGGGACCTCCCTTAATTTTTACTTTTAATTTTTTTTATTATTAGTTAGAATATTCGCCATAATTACACATAATCTGTGAAAATTTCAACCGGCTACCTCCTACGGTTCAAAAGATACAGCCTTTTAAAGGTAGGACAGACAGACAGACAGACCGCGTATAGGCTTAGTAATGGGGTTCCGCTGTACGGAACCCTAAAAAAGGAAGTCGCGGTAGATGGGAAAGTATAAGCAATTATTATTCCATAATAGAAGTTCTATGTAGGTAGGTACCTACCTTTGAAACCAAGGTAAGTGACATAATAATCGGTTGGTACAAATTAAAGAGCTGGCCATTGCAGTTCATTTTAATATTCATATAGGTACAGTAAAGTATCGATAATCCGGTCACTAAATAATTCGGCTTCTTTGGTAATTTAAATTGATTTTTTTTATTGTGCATGGATTAATGCGGATTATTAACGATTTGGTAATTCCGTAAGGACATCAATGAGGACAACTTTGTTTCAAAGAGATTTTTGACATTTCTTAAAAATGGCAAAAGTAAGAAGGTATCCCCATTATGAAAAATAAAATCTCTCAGATTCATTTAAAAATGAAGCTGAATCGATTCTAACCAGTCGCACTGCTCTATCTCTTTTAGTTTAAGACCTGTAGCCGTTTTAGGTTATTTTAATTTTTATACATTTTAAACCGTCATAACTTTTAAACTAAAAGAGATACAGAAGTGGGAGTGGTACGGAATCGATTCAGCGTGATTTTTTCTATAAGAATGTCTTTATTTTCATATTTAAATATCTCAGAGTTTTTTGAGGATTCTTAAAAATGTCAAAAGTAAGAAGATCTAGTTAACACTTAGAAAGTTGATTGGGCGTTTGACCGGTCACGTTTCTCTAAGAAAACACCTACATGTGATGGGGAATGGGGATACGACAGGAATCAACACTATGTAGATTCTGCGATATGGAGGATGAAACAGCCACCCATATCGTGTTCGAATGTGAATCACTAGCCTACAGAAGGACAACCATCTTTGGATATATTGATGAGGAGGGAATTATTCCACAGGATAATCTAGTGCCAAATCTTCTGGAGCTCATAAGAAGATCCAGGCTATTTGTGGACTAGATCCAGCTAATGGAGAAGCACAAAAATCCTTTTAGGATGTGGTGCAGTTGGTTTTTAATATTTTTAATCTTAAGAAGATCTGGTTACCTTTGATAGTCACGCACGATTGAAGTGAAACATAACCCGATTACAGGTGACCCGCAACGGTCTGACTTACTTTAAAAACGCGACTGAAGAAATTTAAATTAAAAAAAAAACGACTAGAGAACTTCGACCGATGAATGTAAATATCACCCGATGTACAATTTCTGCACAGCCAGTGGTACACAGCACACACGTTAATATATACGTATATTGCATACACACACAACACACACACACACACACATATATATATTGCCACTGTAGAGTAAGGTGTATAATATCTTCAAATAAATTTCATCCTTAATACTTAATACCTGTCTCTGTGGACTTTGTGAAGAAAGCTTACACCATGCAGGTTCGCGTTTGCTCATTATACGTACCTCTGAACGAATGTGTGTGCCCTTGCATGTATAGGCGTTCCCTATAGTGTTTTCGGACTAATGCTGGGTTGCAGAAAGCATTGTCAGAAAATCATGTACAACATAATACTGTACCAAATGTCTAGAATTCACTTTTTAGCTTCTACCGACAGCGAAAAAGATTACTTTAATAAATAAAACACACAAAAACTGGCTATTATAGCTGTTCAACTTTATTTTTAAATACTACGTTTCGGTCTGTTATAAGAGGTCTTTTCAAGCAATAATGATCTATACACTGTTCAATCAAAATTTTGATTTTTATACATTTTAAACTGTCATAACTTTTAAACTAAAAGAGATACAGAGGTGGGAGTAGTCGGAATCGATTCAGCGTGATTTTTTCTATAAGAATGTCTTTATTTTCATATTTAAATATCTCAGAGATTTTTGAGGATTCTTAAAAATGCCAAAAGTAAGAAGATCTAGTTACCTTTGATAGTCACGCGCGATTGAAGTGAAACATAACCCGATTACAGGTGACCCGCAACGGTCATTAGATCATTATTGTTTGAAAAGGGTCTCTTATAACGGACCTAAACGTAGTATTTAAAAATAAAGTTGGACACCTATAGCCAGTTTTTGTGTGTTTTATTTATTAAAATACTGTACCAAGATTTGTCTATTTATTCAATGCGCGGTGAGCGTAAGCAACAAACAGCGCAAAAAAAATATCTGCATCTCTTTTTTCGACGTTATTCCTTGGTTATTTCGCCAGTATGTGAGCATGGAGTATTTCTCTCTTTATCAGAAGTTCTATGTCTTTATCTATGACATTGGCCAATCAGAACCAACGAGCTGCACGGCAAAAAAAGACAGAAGTATATGCTTGCACTCTATAATCGTGCTTACACGATTTTAATATTAGAAAAACTAATTTGATAATGACCTAAGCCTTCTCTACACAATTGGCCATGATAGACGATCACAGAATAGGCCATGATTGTCACCATCATTGCGCATCTGTCCACACAATCGTGCGTTATCCATTTGATGACCCAACGTTCTTTGAATGCCTACTCATGAGTTTCTGAGGCGAGAAACGATTGCACCGATTTTGATGAAGCTTTTTTTATAGTAAGTTGAAATGCAAACGGCTTGACGGATTTTGAAAAATGAAGTGTCTATAGATTCGTCATAGTCTCATGAGTGCTACTGGGTGTGAGTCACAAAAAATTCAATATGGTGGACTCTAGACGCTATTTTGTCAAAATGCAAAAGTAATTTTCCTTCTAAATACATCGATCATTTGATCTTGTTTCTATCTTTTAAGTTCGCTTTTTACGCAGTTGGGTTTTTTGTTTTTTAAAAAACAATTTTTTTTCTATTTGAATTGATGAATTGCAGCAATTTTATTTCCTTTGTAAGGTTAAAGTTAGTCCGAGGTCACCATACTACACATATATTAGTTTTGTAATATATTGAAAGACGTCACCCTCGTCAGTGTGCAGGCTTTTGTTAAGTTTTAAATATATTATGCACAGACTTATTAATTTTCTAGTTTGTTTATAAAGCATTAATTAAAATAATCAATCACTTTCAGAAATTCCATTGAAGAATATTACTCAAATTATTACAACTGTCGACGTATAAATTTTATATTTACAATTTCGTAAGATTTGCTTGTGAAATGTCAATTGTAACGAAACATACTCGTATACGGCTCGCGATGTCCACTCGCCAAGGCTCGTGTGTGCGCTCGCCTACTACTCGTACAGAAAACATCGCGCCTGGCGCATAAAGATATATTTCGCACACAGTATACTATTGTTATATTACAATATACCTACTTACATAATTCATGTCATGCTGGAATCGGCTGGAATCTATTGTGTCAAATCGATGAGTAATCGGGAATCAGTTATGCTTCTACCGTATGTAAATTTCTTAAAGCTAATTAATTGGTTTCTACCTTACGTTGTTTTTTAACCGACTTAAAAAAAACAGGTTACTCAATTCGACCGTATATATTTTTTATGTTTTATGTGTGTTCGCGGATAACTTCGTCGTTTATGAACCGATTTTGAAAAATATTTTTTTATTTGAAAGGATATACTTTCAGATTGGTCTCATAGAAATTTCATCAAAATCGGTTCAGTAGTTCGGCTGATTTTAATAAAAGTTAGTAACGGCCTGTGATTCCTTAAGATAAATGTCACTTTTTGATACATCAGACAGCGTAAGAAAGTCGGTTTAATAAAAATGAGTAACGGCGTGTGATTCCTTTAAGGTAAATGTCACTTTTTGACAATAAAAAGTAAAAAATAAAAAACTTTTTAACAAAAAAAAACCTCCATCAAAAAGCCACTAAAAAGAGAAAAATAATGAAATTTTGAGATCTGCGCCAATTTAATAAAATATGATGTCGGTTAAAAAGAAGATGTTAATCACTATACTATACTTTTTAACCGACTTCATATTTTATTAAATCGGCGCAGATCTCAAAATTTCATTATTTTTCTCTTTTTAGTAGCTTTTTGAAGAAGGTTTTTTTTTTGTTAAAAAGTTTTTTTTCTCGTGGGTTTTTTGGCAGATTTTTCCTAGAAATACAACGGAATTCAAGAAAATCATTGAAATTCAAGGACTGTGTAATAAAACATATTGAAACAATGTAGTAGGTTAAAGACACTTATATTCAATTTGTAAACAAATCTACATTTATTAGTGTATTTGCCATATGGCACATACACTATTGGCGTCGGTCGGATGGCGGGACCTAGGGGTCGGACCAAAATTTCTCGACGTTTCATAGCCTCCTGAACAATTTGGCACCATTTTTGGAAATGTATATATATATTATATATATATATGGATTTCAACGTGCCTACCAAATTTCGTCAAAATCAATTAACTCTTTCAAAATATATACATATATATATATATATATATGTGCGGGCATTAACTTTTGAAAGAGTTAATTGATTTTGACGAAATTTGGTAGGCACGTTGAAATCCATCACCGCACGAAGCCTATTTAAAATGGGCCCAATCGGACTATTTTAAGGGTGTTTTTTAGGGGTTGAAAAATGTTTTTGGGCCCAAAAATGTCGAAAAAATTCTCAGAAACGTTTCAAAATTGAAATTTAACCCTTTAGTAACGATTAAAATGTACTGCTAAAATTTTAATAAAATCTGCCCGACAGGACCGGTCTTACAAATTTTATGAAAACACTAGTTTGCGGATAATGCTTTACCTACTGAAGGGTGTATTTAATTTGATACCGAGGTTGCATTGATAAAAATATTAAGAAAAAAATATTATTTTAAGGGATTTATTAAGGGGTTAAATTTTTTATTTGTCCAGAAACAAACTTAAGTTCACATAATAAAGCCACAAAGCCAGTATTAGCAAATACACTATATTGTCGGCAGGGTTTTGGCACTGCGACCCGAGTTTTTTTTTTTACTTTTGATAATAAATCTCTTACATATCTCGTTAGAAAAACTATAAATCTTATAAAAATAATAATGTAATTATTTTAACATAATCTGAGTAAAGGTTTGTAGTGTTCAGTTCTAAGTTTAAAAAACTTGTATATTATAGCCCCTAGTTGCAATTAAAAATAATCCGCCAGCGTTAGTTAATCCATCTTTAAACACAACTATACGAAGCCCTAAGTAATTAAACCTTACTACAAATATTGTAACGTAAACATCGTTTATATTATTATAACAATTTTATACGAAATGTGAAATCTTAAATTACAATTTCAGTTAAAGCAAGGAGCCAATGAAATATGGTCCTTATGCGGCATTTGCATAGAATATATCATACATAATTCTTAACTAATCTTATATTCTAGACGTAGCATTCACTATATATTTTAAACGTGTGTACGAAAGGGGGAAACTGAGTTGCTTTTTGAGCTTATGAAAGAGACCTTTTATACTAGACGTGGTACAATACATAAAATAAAACTAGCAGTGAATTTCAAGCTCTATGCGTCCATTTGTTTAAGTATCATAATTGCTTGCTACGTAAAATGTTCTCTCTTTATAAACGGGGTTGGGTTTAAAACTAACAGGGTGGAATATTCTAACTTAAGGTTTGTTGAAACTTTTTAGGGGTGTATAAGCTACTGGAATTAAGGGAGGGTATACAAGAAAAAGAGGAGAGAATATATATATATATCTATGTATGCGTGTTTGTAGGGTAGAGAAAATGTAGATAGATGGAAGAGAAAGAAAATGTTGTTGTTAAAGTGAGAAGGATACATAATACAAGAGTGTATTTTCTCTCATTCTGTTTAGTATAAAGCGTGGATTAATGTTTTATGCGGTTTAATGTAGAGTTGAGTTTCGTATAGTTTTTTGTACTTGTTTAATGTCTTTTGTAATTCTACTGTTTACTTTTTGCCGTTTTGCGGTTTGCGAATAATTTTACAAAATGTTTTTTGCAAACTTCTAAAACACTGTACGAATGCAGACATGATATTTCTGATCGAAAAAATATCTATTATGTTCTTTTACATAGGAGGCAAGAAAGTGTTACAAGACCTTCGTTGTCGAGCGTCTATAATTTTCAATACCTAAGAAAGTCTTATTCGACGACTTTAAACTTTCATCGTCGTTCATACCGAAAAAGTGAGTTTTGAATGTCTGTCTGTCCGCTTGGAAAATAATTTTGACTATGAAACTCATGGAATGATTGTGCTTGCGTGTATTATTTTTCATTGAAATTATACTTTTATTTCCAAATATAACAATATTACCTATGTCACTATTTTAACAGCTTTAAAACTTCTAGAATATTTACACAAATGAAAAGTAAAATATATTCAAAAAAAAAAAATAAGCGCAGAGGCCTCTAGCTGACACATCGATCAACGGTTCGAAATCAAATTTTAAAATTAATATTTTTACGGGGTTCCTCAGGGATTTTTCTTTATTTTTATAGTTAGTCTGATGTCCTATTTTAGTAGGGCGGTTGTTTAAGCTTTAAATAGTTTATGTTTTTTTTTAGAATATTTTATTAATTTTTGATAAAAAAATTTAATTTGATTCTATTTAAAGGGTTAAATAACATATAGTAGAAAACAATTCGAAAAACTATCTATACTTTGCATAAGTAAATCTATTTTTAATAATTAGTTTTTATACTTATAATGAAAAGGAAGGTAAATTATTAAAAATAAGCATTTTAGATTTCATTCATATTTTGTGTTGCTTTTTATTTGTGTAGGCCAAAATAAAATAGTTTTTCAATTATTGATTTTATAACATATTTTAGATATAAAATAGAAAGTGCTTGACTAAGTATATTACTGGGTCATAACCACTGAGTTAAAAGTTATATACAGGGTGTCACAGAATAGCTATTCCTAATTTTCAGAAATGATAGAGGACACTTAAATAAACATTTTTTATTAATAAGCTAGTGTCCGGAAATTCTTTAGTATCGAGATAACATATATATATATATAAAGTTGAATCATAGAAATGGTGGTCGTAGCTTCGAACAATTTTTTTAAAGCTTGATGCAGTATTTCCGGATACTAGTTTGTTAATAAAAAATGTTTATTTAAGTGCCCTCTATAATTTCTGAAAACTAGGAATAGAATTATTCTGTGACACCCTGTATAGAGGGGACATACCGTATACAACTGCTTATACAAAATTGAAGCCATAGGTTTGACGTCACAGGGCCGAGTAAACATGGCGGCAGAACACAGGATGGATTGGGAATATTATTCTCTTCTTCTTCTTCTCACATATAAAATGAGGGCCGAGTTACAATGGCGACTGACTTCACTTTTAAATGCTTATAATCCCTCTATATCTTTTACCTCAGTGGTCATAACATATAATCAAATTCCAAATCTTCATGGTTTCCGGACATATAGGTCGTGGTCTGGTGGTATTTCTACCTGACGTTTCGTCTACAACTGCGGTAGACATTCTCAAAGGCGATGTGGCAGAGGTCGAAGTGTCCTCCTTGGCGGCTCACAGGTCAGTGTGTCAGTGACTGGTGTCCTTCCTTCTTTCAGTGTGTTCGGTCGCAGAGACGGACTACGACCGAACAGAAAACACACTGGTACTGAGCATAAAAAAGGGAGCCGCCAAGGAGGACACTTCGACCGCTGCCACATCGCCTTTGAGAATATCTACCGCAGTTGTAGACGAAACGTCAGGTAGAAATACCACCGGATCACGCCCTACAAGCCCGGAAACCATGAAGACTTGGAACAATGCCTGTGAGCCGCCAAGAAGGACACTTCGACCGCTGCCACATCGCCTTTGAGAATGTCTACCGCAGTTGTAGACGAAACGTTAGGTAGAAATACCACCGGACCACGGCCTACAAGCCCGGAAACTATATGAAGATTTGGAACAATGCCGGCCGTGAAAGCTTGCACACCTGTATAATCAAATTGATTTACTGGTTTTAACAAATAACACAGATTAATTTCATTTTTTATGAAAGCATAATTTATACAGAATTGTATGCAAAACAAAACCGACAGTGGTCAAATCTGTGTATCCTATGGGGATGAACATATTGATATACGGCCCCAAAATGGCCAATTTAATTAACACATCCAAACAAATATATCAATTACACTGCAATTCACCCTTCTATTATACGTAAAAATACACAAAACGTGTAAACATTAATTGTTTACAATAATAAACAGCCCTCGTATAAAACAAAATTTAAAAAAAAACTATCCCTCTTTTGTTTTGTAAACAAACCAGCCAATAAATTATGTTTTAATTACGCATGTAAATTAGGGCACAGCAATCAACGCTAAATGAATATAAAAACATAAGCTGCGGTGGCGATTAAAAAAAAGTAACAACGAACGAGAAGAGAAAAGAGTTTTAAAAAAAAGGTGTTTTATTTTCATTATTATTATTATTCATTGTTGAAAGAGAATTAGTGGATGGTGTTTTACACAAATTTAATTATGTGTACAAGGGAATAAGCCTGTTACACGTAAAAAATGGCCGTGGTTTTAGCGTAGAGTGAACCCGTGTTGACCAGAGGGAAGGAGAGCTACTGACCGCGGTTTGCAGGGATGCAACAAGTTGACCGTCCATTAATGTTGACACGTTGTGGGTGGAAAAAGAATTACGTTTTTTAGCGTAAAACGAAAAGAGATAGAATAACAAACGACTGGTAGATGGAACTTGGAAATATTGATAACATTACAACATAGATAAAAAAAATTCGACTGGATAGCCAGTCCTATACTTTCCCACCTAGTAAACAATCGCTCGTAACTGAGTTTTTTTTTCAACAAAGCGATTCTCTTTTCATTTTCTTACATACTAAAAAAATACATAATAAAAAAAATCAGTCGAACTACTGAACCGATTTAAGTAAAATTTATATGAGACTAATCAGCTAATTTAGGTATGCAATATGCATTCCGTATCAACAACAAATGGTTCTTTAACCTACTATCAATATCTAGTAAAATTATTCAATATTTCAGTACTTTTGTAAAATATTTCAGAGTGGCCCGGAGTGGCCGATTTTTTTGCCGATGAAAAGTTTTTTTCGTTATTTTCAGAGTCCGTCTACAAATACATTAGATTAGCTTTTTTCATTCTGTTTAAAATGTGAAAATGTGTTCTTTCGCAGTAAATAGGTAATCCTTTGTACGGAATGTTAAAAGTATTGCGTGAATTTCCTTTTTTATGTAACTTACACACAAAAGGGATTGAATTAAAATGTAATATACAGAGTGAATCAAATGTAATTGTTTTTTATTAGGATAATAATTGATTAATCATGAACAAATGATGATGTTATTTATTACATTTTCTTGTAATAAAATCTGCTCTATAAAAAAAATAACAAAAATACATAAGAAATAATAATAATAAAATATCAGCAAACCTTCAAAATTTATTTGAACTTTTGTAGGTAAGGTAAAAATATTTTTTATAACTAATATCAGTATAGCTACTATGTCGTTGGAATTCATCGATAAAGTAGATGTGGTTTCCGAGTTTTCCAGCAGCTCTGATAAACATTTACAAAAAAATATTATAGAAAAATATTATTTTTCTCAACAAACAAAAAATTTTTTTGCGAAGTTTTGTATACGAAACACATAACATAGAACATTATTGGGGTTCAAATCCCGACGGTGAAATGCAATTTTTAACTTTGAATTTACACGTCTTATAAAATTGCGTTTACAAATATTTAGTTTTTAGGGTTTTAATATTTTTAAATTAAATTTTTATATATTTTTCTTTGAACTTTGCATTTTATTTTTAAGCATTCTGTATTGTTTTTTCATACCTATTTGTTGTATTTGAACGCAACGGGATTAATAATGGCTGAGTGTTCATTACTTTTGAAAGACAAAGTAAATTAAAAATATTATACGAATGATGCTTAAAATTAAAATAAAATCATACACACGCTTTTTTAATTAATTAGGTAATTTTATTTTGTTTCAACATTTCAATATTTTTATCTTCCCATTGGAAGTTATTGTATTTATGAGTACGATTTTGCGAATGAAAAATTTGGACATATCTGCACGTTTTGAGGTCCCTAGAGTTCGAATCTACTGTTTTAAAGAGATGTCTCTCTATGTGAATACGTACGTACGTTCATTCGTACGCTGGTGAACTTTTTTTCGGCTCGAATATCTCAAGAACAAATAATGATATCGACTCCGGACCAATATTTCATTCGATAAATAATTGCATAATGAACACCTGATTATTGTTTATTATTTTCAACATTTATAAGAATTTGCCAAATTTAAAAATGTGAAAATTACAACAGAAAAAAATTTGTTATATTTTTCATTTTGTATAGGACTTTAGGTAATCTTTACAGGTATTTATCAATGTTCAAATTTAGGACATATAATAAAATGGACGCATAATACATGCAAAAATAAAACTAAATTTAAAGTGTGTACAATTTCCTTTTTAAGAAAATTGAAAAAACTAGGTATATATTACATATATTAACTGGCATTTTCATAGCTAATTTACTTGGGCTCATAAAAATAAAATGTTTAATTAAGTTTAACACAGTGACAAAAAAAGACAAATTAATATTTTTTTGTTGAAAGAGTATGCATGTGGAAGTTTTACACAACAGAAAGGTTAAAAATATTACACTGTAATTTACTCGCTTTTTTATGTAAATTTTATATTAAGGCAGTAGCAAATTTTTACAGAAATTAAAATTTTAAATTTTGCAACAATATTCGATTTTACTAAAACTATTTCTCATAAATTAATAAACTCGAAGTTAAAAATTATGACTATATTTCATTCACATACAGGTGAAACTTCGCAATTTGTAAATATTTTCAAACGCATTGAAATTTTTATTTAATTTGTTGTAAATGTTCGTCATTAAAAATTTAAGAGTATATTCAGCGAAAATCTTCCTCGGCTTTGACATAGTCCAGCAAAAGTACAGAATATTCGAATATCTTCCATATTTTGATTTTTTTTAAATAAGTAAATGCAAATATCAATTGACACTAGGCCTAATTAAGCCTAGAATATACCAGCCTTGATTAGTTCGCAGAGATGCATTCGTTTCGGCTATAGATGTTTAATAATCTCTAATGTAGAGGGTCTACAATATCTATCTATGTTCGGTTCGAAAAAAAGTCAGATCAAAAACAAATTAGAGCTTGAAAACAGACGAGCTTGTAGGGACGCCATTATAGCCAGTTCCGAGAATCTATTCTAAATTGGATTTTTATTTTTTAAGGCCACAAAACATCCAAGGTTATTTGAACCTAGCGCCAATTCATATTTTCAACTTATTATTTTTCAATCACTACGTAGTAGGTATTATATAAAAAAAACAAAGTACCCCGCTGCGTCTATCTGTCTGTGCCCGATTTTTACCGTAACTACTGAACGATTTTCCAATTTTCACGATTAGATAATATATTGATTCACGAGAAAGGTTTAGATGTATAATTGAAGGACCGGCTTCACCGGGTTGAAAATCGGTGTCAATTTCAAAAATTACTGAACCGATTTCAAATTTTTTTCTCACTGTTCGATAGATGAAAATCATAAATTTATAACACCCGGGCGAAGCCAGACCGGGCCGATAGTTAATAATAAATCGAAATTCCAAATGACGCTTTTACCAGTTCTCAGGTTAAAACTTGGGAACTGGAGTTGGATTTTCAATTTATCATTAAAAATAAAATCAAATTTTAAACCTTGACTCGATACCAGACCCAGATGACTGACGGTTGGTGGCTTTAAAACAATGCAAACAAAAAATCAGTTTACAGACGAAACCAAAAACCAACCTTCAACCTTAAAAGGACAGACTATTTCAGTTCATTGAAGTTAAAAAAGGACAAGGAGAAGCGATAAAATGAAGAGAATTTTTTCAGTGTTAAAAATGCCACTTTTGTGGTAATTTAGTTAGCTTCACTTTTCCGCGTGTCTGGAATTCGAGTAATTTGTGTACTTTGACCGCAGGAGGAGAGACGGCTGTTGTTTTGTTTGCTTTTAAGACTTGTCTGTATTATATAACAGCGAAAACAGAAGCTTTTTACACGCTTTTTATTTAAATTTGATTAATGTTCTTTTTCATTTTACTTCGTTTGCAGAGGATAATTTATAGCTTGTAGCTTTTTATATTTTATTGTAACATCTGTTTTAAATTATCCCTTTTTTATAGAATTTTCGCGTTGAGTTGTAAAATATTGTTACATTTTAATTACACTCTGTTATTATAATTTATTTTTATTAATTAAATATACATTCTATTTACTAGTAAATTTTATATTGGTGGTTCAGCCAAATTATATAATGGATTCTGAACTATTAGAAAAAAATCATTGTCACAGTCGGGATTCAAACCCGAATTTTTCCACTATCGCGGCGGATTGAGCTGTCATTTACTCAACCGTGACAAGATTTGATAATCTTATTTCCCAATATATACAGAAAGACATTTATAATTTCTCTTCATGCGAGAGCTGTTAAATTTTAGCTAGGTGTAAATATATATAAGTATATATATTTACTGATAGGTAATTGGAAGTGCAGTCAAATTATACAATCGATCTTGCATTGGAATTTTTTTTCCAATAGGTAATGGAAGATCGATTGTGTAATTTGGCTGCTCTTCCAATTACCTAATAATTAATATGTAATTCAGCCGTATAAAAAAACTGTTAACTTATATTTACTGTTTGTAACTGTATGTAAATACAGCTCTAATGAATTAATAAATTACTATACTATATGGTTATTTCAGAAGCAATTTTTACACTTGACTACACTACACTGCACCTATAATGATGTAACTGAAAACACTGATAATATTGTGCCACTCAAAATTGTTTCAAAAATCTATTAACTTTTCACTAAATTACGTATTTAATTTTTAATTTACAGTAGTATGTCACGATTTTCAAAAAATGATTTATTTGACAATCATTGTAATATTTTAGATATTGAAAATTGCAAAATAATTGTTGAAACGTCGTCATCATTTTATAGATATATTGTAGATTATAGACGCTCAACAGCTGAGGTCATCAGCGTCCATTCGACACATTTTAAATAAACATTGTTTTAATAATTTTTTATTGTTGCATAGTTATTAAAATTAATTTTTAAACGAATGCTTTTAAACTATGCTCAGACCGTTCACACAACTCAATAATCTCCAGAAAAGTAACTCGAGATCTGGACTCCAGGTAAATGAACGGTTTAAGAAAGGACACTGGTCAGTAGATTTAAATTTTAAAGGGTAATCGTGGGAACTTAGACAACGCAAACTTGAAAAACTAGTTTACAAATAATACTGACCATTACCTTAAAGGATTACAAAGGGATGACCGTCACAGCTGAAAAGGGTCATAGATATTTTTTAAGTGTGACATTTTTGTTTAATATGCATATGTAAATTATACAATAAAATTGTTTATAAATTATTTGACCTAGTGGATTATTAGAAATTTCAGTTAGGGATAGTTTCTTTTTTTTATTAGTAGATACTGGCTTTTTGCCAATTCTTAACTTCCCATTACATTGGGAAGTTATTGTAATGGGTCCGAAAATCGAAATCAAAATGTATAACAAAATTTTATGTATGAAGGTCACTACACTATTTTTACACTATTTTTGAAAATATATCTCTGTGTGTATGTGTGTACGTACGTACGTACGTATGTGGTCATTTCTTTCTAAGACGAAATCTCGAGAATGAAAAATGATATCGACTACGTCAAGGTGCCAATCGACGCGTATTAACGTAAATAAGATCTGAAAGAAATTTTTTCAAAATCGGTTCAGCCGTTCTTTTGTTTAAAGAAAAAGACTGCCAAAAGTGTGAATTTTGATCTAAGTTAGTATTTATACTTCACTTGCAGAGTTGGAATGATAAAATGGATATCATCTGTATCGCGGGTACAGACAGATAACATGAATATCGTTAAAAATAAATAATTGTATTCGTTGTCATGGCAAGGAACACATCCACTTTTATTTATCTCATATTAAATCAAATGTTCGTAAAATATAGATAGATAATAATAAAATAATTGTAATTTTATTTCTTCATATTTTAAAATTGTTATCCAAAAGCTATACCTATATTATTTTCATTAAAAAAAATATTAAAAGCGATTAAAAGCCTTTGGGATTCGAACCTGGGATTGAGACCTTAACATAGTTTTATATTCTGTGTTTTGTTTCACATGCCAACCACTTCCGACAATTTTCGTTACATCTAACATTAATTCTAAAATGCCATCCCAGTATATGAGACATTAAGGTACGTGCAGTATGGAGCTGGGATTCTAGATGGTAGCGTAGATCATAGCAGGGCTTGCTTAAATTAATGCATTGTCATAATATATGCGAGCGTACACAACGAAGCAGTGAGTGTAGCAGGTCTAAGCGCTGTTATAAGAGCTGGTAGATTCAAGAATGTATCTCACCATTTATTCAACGCGCTGACTGCTACAATCAACGTGTGACAACTGTGAAATGGCCGTTTCAAGTTTCGGAATGGATGTGACTAGTTTAATAAATGAAATTTTGCCAGTTTTTATTTAATTTGTTTTGAGTTTTTTCTAAAACGTATTTAAAAGTGTTAGGTTTCATACGTAAATATTCAAAAAACCGATTTGGGAAAAATTTTAATTCTTGGTATAAATGATGAAATTCACCCTGTTTAGATCGTTTTCTATTAATAGGGTGGACATGATAGCTCCTACCCAAATTTGTATTTAAAATATACCACTTTATAGCAGAAGAACACAAATATTCGTCTTCGCTATCTGACATTTTAAACGCGATTTAAGCTTGTATCAATGCCAGTATCAAAGCTTCGTTGTGCAAACCTATAAGCACTTATAATTTCAGCCACCATCTACCATACATGCTACCATCTAGAATCCCAGCTGCGTACTGCACGTGCCTTTAGACGTTATTCGCGTCAAAAAGTCGGTCTGAAAATCAGCATCCCCGAGAAAAGATAACTTGACTTTTACTTGATAAAGGTACAGTATATAGGCACTGGGCGTAGAGTGTGTGTGATTGTAACACAGTACATAATATCTGTATTATACTGATATTCGGTAAAGATAGTACAACACCTTAGAGACTAATTCACAGTTATGATATGTATAATTTTGTACGTAAACCGCGTGACAATATCAGTAAATAGTGATCTAGTGAGAGTCCCGGCGCTAAAATTGTGTCTTATTTATAATACAAGCTGTTCAAAAATGTTAATACTGCAGGATCCAGCAAACCGATTTACCGACTACCGAAGAAAGACAGGTAATGTAATTGTTTTATCAGCATGGTACTTTACTTTTTACAAGCTTTTATTTAACTTGCAATGTTTGTATGTTATTTGTTTAGGTCAAATCTTGCAAGTCAATTTTGAACGACTTCCACGTATCCGATCGATTTAAAATTTGGTACACATATGCATTCCCGACGACAATACATGAATCAATCATTTTTAGAATTAAATTCAATCCCTAAGGGGGTTAAACGAGGGAGTAGGGTTTTTTGACTATTCAACACATATAGGCTAAACCGCTAAAGCTAGAAACTTGGAATTTTGACAGTAGGTTCCTTTTGTGACTGAAGCACCCACTACATGAAGGGATTTTTCGAATTTCAATCCCTAAGGAAGTCAAAAGGGGATAAACTTTTGAACGACTAAAAGGAACAAAATAAAATATGAGTAAAAAACTATTTAAAGACACGATTTTATTTAAATGTACTAAAAAGGAAAAAAATAAGTTTTAATAATTTAGTTTCATAATTACAAAAGCGTGGGTCGCGACTAATAAAATATCGTAGAGTTTACAACCCACGATTTTATAATTATGAAACTAAATTATTAAAACTTATTTTTTCCTTTTTAGTACATTTATACCAGAACGAGTGTGTGATTACCGCACTCGCCTTCGGCTCGCGCGGTAAACACACACTCGTTCTGGTATAAATGCAACATAAGCCTAGGCTCGTATCGCAAAATCGCGACTGTCATATAATCCGTCACTTAAGCCACTAGTTGCCTAAATTACTATTATCAGATTCTGAGGATGAAAATAAAATAAAAAATTGTCGAAAAATGTATAGGGGAAAAATAATTTAAAAAAAGAATTTTTGGAAGGTTTCAGGTAGGTATATCGTATGGTTTAAAAAAAATGTAAAATGTGAGATATTCTTGCCTGAAAAATTTTTTTTTCTGAAAAAAAAATTGTTCAAAGAAATATGAAAAAAAATAACATCGAAAGGAGAGAAACAAAATCTATAGGTGAAAAAATTAGAAACAAACGGTTTGGAGTATTTCAACTAAACCGAATACCTACTTTAGAATATTGTCTGATCATTTTGAAACATTTAGTATATTTGTGGAGAAGTGTTATGTGTGGTATTCCACCTCTACCCATGTCATATGTATATTTTGAACCGATATAGGATGTGTGTTATGTAATAATATACGATTCTTCATTACAGATAGTATTAAATTTATTTTAATTGATCAATTTTGATGTATTATTCTGTAACAGTATCGGATATTTCAAATTACATGTCGTCCTCAATATATCGTCAGTCAAAATACAAATAAAATTTAACAAAAGAGTAATATTTCAGTAACATTGATTAAAAAAATGGCCTTGAAAATAGCCTAGCGCAGGGATGTCGAACTTATGGCACGCGACAGAATATTGTCTTTATTTATTTATTGCAGATTATAGACGCGTCGACATCTCAGGTCTTTAGCGTCTTTCAACTACACTAAATAACAACTTTCTTAAAACTAAATAACATCACAAAACATCCATGAGCGGAGACGAGATTCGAAACCACGACAGTCTGATCCAGAGGCCGCGACGCTAACCACTGGATCACCTGTCCTCTTACATTAAATAACAACACACTTAAAACTAAATGGCATCACAAAACATCCATGGGCGCAGGTTGGATTCGAACCTACGACAGTCTAATCCAGAGGCCGCGACGCTAACCACTGGACCACAGTGTCCTCTTACATTAAATAACAACACACTTAAAACTAAATTACATCACAAAACATCCATGAGCGCAGGTGGGATTCGAGCCTACGACAGTCTAATCCAGAGGCCGCGACGCTAACCACTGGACCACACTGTCCTCTCAACCATTATTGTTACTTAGTTGAGTCTAATAAGTTTGAAGCATCCAATAATATTAAAGGTATCTAAAACGGCGACTCTGGACACCAAAAGATATCCACGAGTGTTACCTCCATACCTAGGCAATAATATAGAGATAGAATAGTATGTGCACATTTATAACATTACTGCTTGCATCTCCGACTCCCATGCAGGAACCAATGAGGGGTTGGGATAAAGGAGGAACGCCACGTCTTGTAGTTTAAATTCTCACGAGACCTGAATACTACCGATAAGGAATATAACCGACTGTATGTAGCATAAATATCTATGACCAAAAGACAAAAATGTCTATTTCGAATTTTCGGTAATTTTTGCTATTTGGATAATTTTTGAAGTGAAACTTCTTTAGCGAGACTAAAAATTAGTTATTTTCATAATACAAAACTTCTTTATTTATGGCCTTGAAGTGACCTTGAATAACTAAGTATAAATATTCGTATTTGAAATGCATATAAAAATGTTTGTCTTGCCGGAAACGCTACGTTCTAGCACCGTGTCTGACCGGATAATATAAATCGACCTTTATATGAATCGTCAATCATGCCGGATTGCTTCCTTACACATAACTGACATAATATAACATCTATATTTAGAATGTATACTTATGTAACATCTAAGTAACATAACTCGTAAAATAAACAGACAAAAATGAATCTTTCTGCAAAATGAAATTGTAGAAAGAAAATCGGTACATTTTTTGGCAAAAACGGTCGAATAATCCCCGGTATTTCTGAAGAATTCCCAGGACTGCAAGAGAATTCTAAACAAAAATGTATATACTGAATTCCCAGGAAATTTATTTTATTGTGTTTTAAAGACCACCAACAGCTAAGGTTATTTGGGCCTAGCACCAGTTCATATTTTCAATTATTATTTTTTTCTTTTAATAATAAATTGAAAATCCAATTGACACTTTTATACCAGCTCTCAGGGTAGAACCCGGGAACTGGGGACTTGTAATAGAGGAACCATAACAACGCCATGTAAACAACATCATTACTACACGCTCGGCTATTCTCAAGCCCTCCCAGGAGATTTACCTCCTTGGTTTAAACTATTTGAAGATAAACATAGCAAACATTATCAAAAATTCGACATGAGTCGTTTTGTATTTGGACCAGTGATATACAGTTTAGTATCACCTACACCCACCGCAGCGTACCACGTACCCCGTTCCGTTTATTAACAATTCGGAGAAATATTTATTCCGAATTCGGAGATTGTGTATACCTTCATTATACTGTAAGGCATACACTATCACACTATTGCCTTCTTATTTAAAGCCCTGAAGGTATGTTGTTAATGCGACGTATTTATCAGTACCTACTTCGCTATTATATAGAAATAATAGTATATAATTACTGATTACAAACTTTAGTTTATATATAACTGGGAACACTAAAAACTATTTATGGCTGCGGAACTCGTTTTATCTACAAATTAAGGTCCAAAGTTCAGTTGGAACTTCTTATACCACTTTCTTGAATTATACAGCATTTATTATTACTTCCCACCTCTACTACGCTAGGGAAGGATTGGATTTAGTCCGAGAAAAAATTTCCGGAATATTTATAGATCTTCGTGACACTGAGAACGGTTTTTTTAATATCTCAGGAACCACTGAAGCGATTTGACTCAAAATCTAATCAGATCTAAATTAAGTGCTGACAAATACTTACAGCAAAACAAACGGTATGACTCTACGTCGTTCCGTTTTTGAGATATGGTCGAAAGAGAAAAAATTTCACCATACACACACACGCACGCAAAGAGAGAGAGAGAGAGAGGGAGAGGGGTGAGAGGAAGAGAGAGGGGAAGATAGGGGGAGATGTAGAGTGGGGAGAGGGAGATAGGGGGTGAGGAGGGGAGGGGGAGAGAGGAGGAGAGAGGGAGAGATGAGGAGAGAGGGAGAGAGATCGGGAGAGATAGAGAGAGATCAATCGGAAAATAGTCTGAAACGATCCTAGGGTGTCAAAACGTGAAGATGTATTAAAATCCCGAAAAAAAGCGGCCAGGTGCGTGTCGACCACGCACAGTGAAGAGTTCCGTAGTCGGGATGAATGTTCATGGTTAAAATTCAAATATAAAAAGTGGCTTGATGTGTGGGTAAAACCACACTGCTAGCTTCCCATTGAATGCCCTTAGTTTTTTATATAAAATAATTTGCAAATCTAATCAGGTGTTCATTCGCAAAATCGGACCCATCACAATAAGTTCCAATGGGAAGTTAAAAATTTCGGACTTGATCCAATACTTTATTTTATTTATTGTAAATTATAGACGCGTCGACAACTTAGGTCATTAGCGTCTTGGTTACATTAAATAACAATGAACTTAAAATTAAATGACATCACAAAACATCCATGATCGGAGACGGGATTCGAACCTACGACAGTCTGAGCCAGAGGTCGCGATGCTAACCATTGCATGACACTGTTCTCTAAATAATCCAATACTTCCCTACCATACTAGAGGTGGGAAGTAAAAACATTACGTACTGGTAGGTATCTTATTTTAATTCTTTCCTTCAACTGCAGGTACTACAGGCCAGTCTTAAAATTATTTTTTCTTTACGACTTCATTAGGCAAATTAAGTGCCAGAAAGCAAATAATTACGTTCAATGTTGAACACACAGGGAGCAACGTGTAAAGCTACGACTTGTGCAGCCCGTTATGAAATATCTTTCTCAGCTGGTACTGTTGTTCGGTATAATTTGTTTGTAAGAAGATATATTACACCGCTCTGTTCGTTGCTGCCTCTACTTTGTTTCTCTCGCGAACGAGCTGTTCCTTTCTAGTTTCACTGAACATTTTCACTTGAATCAGAAGTTTCTAAACGTCAAAACTCTCCAAAAACATCTCCTTTCTTCCAATATAATATTAGAACTTGGTAAATATGAAGCAAACCAGGTCACTGTTGTCTTAGAGCAGTCCAATAGTGCACGTCATCCTATAATGATTTAGTGCTCCCCTTTTAGTGGATATTGGGAACTTACATGTGGGAGTGGCTTCAAAAACATGGCCGACAAAAAATTGCAGTTTTAAAAAAAATACATAATATGTGATAGTAGTGTTGACGATTAAAATGCTATTAAATTTGAGTGAATTAATACCTGGTGATAACCTAAACCAAGAAAATATATATGATGCCGAATGAATTTTATCTGTCGGGCATTTAATTAAATGTGGAATAAATTGTGGGAAAAGTGATAATGATGTTTACAAACGTCAAACATGAAAGAAAAACCCCATGAAATAAGTGCTATAATAATTATGGAAAAATAATTTTAATAATTTGTTCTTGTAAAGCAGAGTTGGGAGAAAAATGTAATTACATGTATATTGTACACTTTTTAACTTTGTAAACATTATTATTTTATTTACTTTTTAGGTTAACTTACTTGGTAATACCTATATAATCACATTTTTTAAAACGTAAAGAACATATTTTCATTGTTCGACTAACTTCTTTTAATTTCAATAAACTTTTCTACCCTATATATTTTTCAATTTTCTCAACATTATCAAAAAACATTTCAATACCAATAATATGTAATGATGATTCGGAAACTTATGAAAAATAACATCTAAATCTTTAGCAGATTTACTTTGACAACCGTTTACTACATAACAAATTAGCTTTCAATTTTTTACGTTCTAGAAAATGTTCAACTTCCATGTTACCTTTATTATTTAATAGATAGATAGATATATTTTAACACATAATGATACATTATATGTCCATGTGACGTCAGAAAAAAACATAGCCAATAGTAATTCTCAGAATAACATTTAAAAATTAAAGTTAAAAAATTCATCAATAGTATAAAAGCAGTTTGAAGTTAAAAATAATTTTAACCTTTTTTTTTAAATTAATTTATTAATTAATTACATTTTAATGCCAATGTTAACACCATATACTAACTAGACAGTCGCAATTTTATGATAGTTTAATTTTTTGCCACCAGATGTCATGTCTCAATTCGTCAGTTCCCAATAGTCCTCCAATAAATATGAACCAAGCCAGGTTACTGTAACCTTAGAACAGCTCGACTTATTAAACGTATAATTCTGTACAGTTGCCTGCTCTATTATGTCTTGCCATTTTTGTTGAATTCATCTGACTTTTTGCCTCGTCATCGACGGGTAGACAGCGTTAGTTTAATATTAAAATAATTTTACAAATATATAAATTTACTATAAATATATATATATAATAGCATACAAATTTATTATAAATACAATAAATTCGCTAATAGCATTTCATTTGTTCAGTGACATCATTAATTTCACCACTCCAAGAAATTCCTTCCTCGACGCGTTAAAGTTTCAGAACCGCCCCGGTTTGATAGATAGACGAACACGATGGCGGTGTTGGGGCATATTTTCCTCTCACATTCTGGTGAATGAACAAAAGACGATCTCACTTACAGAGAAGAGTTTTCCTATGTGTCTGTGTGTGTGTGTGTGTGCGGGCAGAACTGTGGGGTGGAGGAGGGGAGGCGAAAGCTGTTGTGGAGGACGGAGCAGAGAGAATCATCTAACAAACTAATTTATCTTCTGTTCCTTTACAATATTCAAGCAAGCAAGTAAACGCGCACCCAGCATCTATATCTATATAATATACATAGAAAATATCTAATGTCCGTTTGGATGATTCTGTATGTAGCCAGGTATTAAATGCATTTAAGGAGAATCTCGGGAGAATCCATTGCAACTTTTAATAGTAGATTGTATTTCTATGCTGGGTTGCAGATAGCATTTTCAGAAAATCTGATTTGACGACGACGTTAGATTGTGACCACCACATATTTCTCCATAAGAAAAACATAGTAGATTTTCAATTCGATCTTACTAAAAAAATTTGACTGATGACCAGTCCTATACTTCCCACCTATAAGTAAATATTTGCAAAAAATAAACACTCTTTTTTATTCTTTGAAAAAAAGCATGGCTCTCTTTTTTGTTTGGTGATCTACTGATGGCTAGTAATATAGCAAAAATCATGGGTACCTTGATTTACGTACAATTTTCTTTTTTTAGTAAAATATTTTTTTACTCGAAAACTATACATTTTAGAGAAAAAAATATTTACATTTTTTTGATATTATAACATCTAGAATTCATTTATATTTTTTTTTACCTAAGTTAATACCTGACATTGAGAACGTTTTTTCTAATATCTCAGGATCCACTGAACCGATTTGACTTAAACACAATAGAACAATCGGCATGGCCGTATGTTGTTCCGTTTTTACGATATCGAAGGCGAAAAATTGACCACATACACACACACACACATACAGACATCAGTCAGAAAATGATCTTAAACGATTGCTAAGGTCTCAAAACGTGAAGATCTGTTAAAATCTCGAAATATTTTTTCGGACTAAATCCATTACTTTCCTACTATAGTAGAGGTGGGAAGTAAAAAGAGGCTTGGTGTGTGGGTAAAACAACACTGCTAACTTCCCATTGGGTGCCAGAGATTAGAGACCAGTCTACCGTAGAGAAACTACTTGCAAGACAGGTTAACATTAACAACCATTTTACAGTCGTTATTTTTGTTATAAAAAAACCGCCAATTCAAATTTATATTATTGGTTCAAAGTTGAAATTTTAATATGTTATTACGGCGACCGTTTTAAGCATATATTTCAATTTGTAGACGAAAATGTCGTTATTAACCCACTCTCTTAGAGGGAAACTTACTCAAATAGGTGTTTATATCGTTCTGCAAGGGGGTTAATACTGTTATTTTCGTCTGCAAATTGAAATACATGCTTAAAAAAGTCGCCGTAACAACATATTAAACTTTGAACCTTGAACTAATAACATAAATTTCGTCGGGTACATGACACGTTTAGGGTGATCTGCCATCCCTTTAATACTGACCAATCGATCTGCAAATATTATAATGGCATTATTGGGTCACCGACAAGCTATACAAACAATTTCAGCCTTGAAGCAATAATAATTGTGACCATTTTTTTGTTACATGTTGGGGGCGGTCTGCATCCCTCCCATACCGCTGTCTAGCAAAATCCCTTACACAGGGTACTTTAATATGCCTCCCTCAACATCTTCACAAAAATAAGGCCTTGAATTAACACCAAAAAAATGTCACTAGCTCTCAGTCTATTACTACAACTTACAAGTGGAGATGAATTGCGCTAATTTGACTATTATGTCAAGATGCCACTTTACGGAAGTTTTAGATAGATTAGAGATTACAGACGTAACTTAATAAACAAATACTTGTTAATAAATTAATCTGTTAATTAGGAAGTTTCCCTTTTTTATTTTTTTAGTTTCAATCATAGTTCTAAAAATTAAAAAATTAATGGCGAAAAACTTTTTGAAATATCTTTAAAAACAACAAAGTTATGGTACTTTAAACTTTGATTTTGACAATTCTCTGAGTAAAGCTCGATTTATATTATCCTGTCAAACACGGCGTGGGAACGTAGCGTTTCCGGCAAGACAGATATTTTTTAATGATAATAAAAACGTAATTCTTAAAACGATGCACTCCTTGTTTGACAGTAAACGTGATCACCGACCCGAGCGCGCTTGATGTCGAGTGAAGACGAGTAAACCCGATTCAGCGTCACCGACTTAAGCGTGACGGTTCACTTTCTTTTGTGTTTTAAAGACCACCAACAGCTAAGGTTATTTGGGTCTAGCAACAATTCATATTTTCAATTCATTATTTTTTTTTAATAATAAATTGAAAATCCAATTGACACTTTTACCAGCTCTCGGGCTAGAACCCGGGAACTGGGGACTTGTAATAGATGAACCATAGCAACGCCATGTAAACAACAGTATTGCTATACAAGCTCGGCTATTCTCAAGCCCTACGGTTCACTTTCGTTCACTGTTCAGTAAGAACGCAAAAAGCGCCTAAAGAAGTTTTCACTTCAAAAATCATTCGTCATTCTTTTTCATCAGACAACATTTTCCCCCTTATAGACCACCGGGAAAGGCGTATAGTTCGACGTCAAAAGAACTAGGCGCAGTGAATTTATATAACTGAACCTTAAGTACTAAGTCGGTACTATATAGTTCTATCACATTAGAAACAGAACTGTTCATATGAGTAATTACTTTTTACTATTCACGTGATTAAGAGAGACAAAATGAAACTTTATCTAGACGAATGTACATACATTGGGTATAATATAGCACATACTATTTATCACTCATGCATTTCATTGTAAAAACATACGTCAATCTGTATAGTGTAGATGAAAACGTGTCGAGATATGCAATACTTACATGGCGAACTGTAGAAAATGTGTTCAAAGTAAAATTAGTGTTCCTTGAAGTTTATGCTGAGCAAAGCAGCGCCGCTGTTCGTGCGGGAGGGAATGAATAGGTACCTATATTTTCCTACACCATATATATATATCTTTCTCTCTCACTCTGACACTGTTCGCGTTCTACATTCGTTCCATATACATCGAGTGCCACGACTTCTATATTATAAAGGCTTATAGGCAACAATAGTTCTCGACGAACAAGAAGGCTTTCTTCCAGGATAGAGTAGTATATCTTAATATATTAATTTATTTAAATGTACTAAAAAGGAAAAAATAAGTTTTAATAATTTAGTTTCTGAATTATAAAAGCGTGGGTTGTAAACTCTACGATATTTTATTAGTCACGACCCACGCTTTTAAAATTATGAAACTAAATTATTAAAACTTATTCTTTTCCTTTTTAGTACATTTAAATAAAAGCGTGTCTTTAAAAAGTTTTTTTTACTAATATTTTATTTTGTTCCTTTTAGTCGTTCAAAAGTTTATCCCCTTTTGACTCTCTTAGGGATTGAATTTCGAAAAATCCCTTCATATAGTGGGTGCTTACGTCACAAAAGAAACCTACTGTCCAAATTCCAAGTTTCTAGCTTCAGCGGTTTGGCCTAGGCGTTGAATAGTCAAAAAACCCTACTCCCTCGTTTGACCCCCTTAGCCCTTAGGGATTGAATTTAATTCTAAAAACGATTGATTCATGTATTGTCATTGGGAATGCATATGTGTACCAAATTCTAAATCGATCGGATACGTGGAAGTCCTTCAAAATTGACTTGCAAGATTTGATCTAAACAAACAAACTAACATACAAACATTGCAAGTTAAATAAAAACTTGTAAGAAAGACTAATAAGCTGATTCATCACGAAATCTCAGAAACTATAAAATCTAAAAAAATGAAATTTGGCAGGTAGATTCCTTATAAACGTAGGCATCCGCTAAGAAAAGATTTTTCGAAATTCAACACCTAGAGGGGTAAAACGGAGTTGTAGGATTTTTTGACTAATCAACGCCCAGGCCAAACCGTCGAATTTATAAACAAGAAATTTTGACAGTAGTTTTTTTTAATTAATTCAACAATGAATTTTTAATCCACAAGGCATCCACTAGGTAGTGAATAGTATTTCTTAACATATCAGTCAGCATATTATGCCATCATGATTGTTAAACGTCAAACGATTGTTATAAGATATATAAGGAAAAAATCAGAAGCCACTGTCAGGACTTGAACCTGAAATTCCCAGTTTCCGGCTGGTTGAGTTGCCATTTACTCACACAGTGCCCCGAAAGTGAAATCTGTTCCTTCCCATATATACCTATTTCAATACTAAATTCATTGTTGAATTAATTAATAATTATTATATTGTTGTCCACAATAACCTAACTCATATATCGTTATGTAGTTTTTTTTAAACGTAAACACCCACTAAGGAGGGATTTTTCAAAATTCAACCCCCAAAGGGGCAATAGGGGGTGTATTGCACAGCCTAAGTCACTGAAAATAGAAACATGAACTTCGGAAGTTATATTCCTTACAAACGCCGCGGAAAACCCACCCGTGTAGTTTCGATCTAAGGAATGATTGAGTTGGCATTCCAATTCGAAGATAACTATAAATATTGTTGTCGGTGTTCTGCCAGCCATCTCTTATGTGTTAGTACACACTGACATCGCCCATTTCTTGGTAGAGAGACACATATAAGAAGAAAATTATGAAACTCATGATATAAAGGAAAATTTACTATTAAGAGCAGATCCTTTATATCATCACAAATGAAGGAGACGCCTTCACCTTGCTGACGAGGTGTTCAGTGCGTCTCTATTCTTGTACAAAGTGTCTTCAGTCTGTCATCATCTAAATTCTAATGGAACACATAGATACTCCACTTCACCACTACAAGAACTTACTTCTGGTCTGGTCTGATCAGAGTCGGCTTTTGAGCGATGTTACCGCATCAAGCGTCGTTTAAAAAAAGGCGGCGAACTTATAAAAAAAATAGTTCCCGTAAGAGAACAGGACAGGCGGGGGTGGGGGCATTCTCACAAGATCTCACAGTACCTTAAAAAAATCCCTATAGAACTGGCGAAGTCTTATGTATTTTTACCGCAAGAGATTTTTTTTTACGGTATGTTTAACCACTATCGACAAAACCCAAAAATATGTTTCAAATTAACAACGCTTGTCAAAGAGAGGGGAGAATGGGGAGGAGGAAGGGAGAAAGGAGGAGGAAGGGAGAAAGGGGAGGAGGAAGGGAGAAAGGGGAGGAGGAAGGGAGAAAGGGGAGGAGGAAGGGAGAAAGGGGAGGAGGAAGGGAGAAAGGGGAGGAGGAAGGGAGAAAGGGGAGGAGGAAGGGAGACAGGGGAGGAGAAAGAAAGAAAGGGTGGAGGAAGGGGAATGGAAAGGCGAAAGGGAGAAAGGGGAGGAGGAAAGGAGAAAGGGGAGGAGGAAAGGAGAAAGGGGAGGAGGAAGGGAGAAAGGGGAGGAGGAAGGGAGAAAGGGGAGGAGGAAGGGAGAAAGGGGAGGAGGAAAGGAGAAAGGAAGGAGGAAGGGAGAAAGGGGTGTCTACAAAGACAGTTGATTTAAAAAGTATCTAAGAGATTTTGATTTTTTCAAAAATTGGATTTTTATCAAAGAGTATTTAAAAGCTGGAATACTTTTTAAGCTCGTAGTCCTTCTGCAATGAGCAACTGCATTTCTATTATCATGTGATCCTTCAAAGATTTTTGTAACTTTTGAGAAAATTTAATTTAATGGCTACAGAAGTATGCATATTATGCCTATATTCGAATCAGTGGATCTATTTCTACAAGAATATTTGATTCCAAAATTTAAGATAGTGAGTCATGCATAGTTAGTAACAAAGTTAATGGAGCGGAAAATCAATGAAACAATGTAAGCACATACGCGTGCCATGCATAAAAACTCTGCCGCTTATATAAATAGTGAAGTATAAGTGCGTGACTCACTGTCTTAAATTTTGGAACTTGACTATATCTATACCTAAGAGATTTAGATTTTTACCAAAAATTGCGTTTTTCTAAAAGTTGCGATTTTTAAAGGAAATAAAAATTCTTTCAAATACTTTTTAAACTGTGTTTGTAAAAAAAGTTTCCCAAATATGTTAGAAATGTTCTCACAATTTTTCTTAAACCGGTCCTGTGCAATGCCCACGTATGTTAATACAGTCATGGATGTTACATCTTAGTAATTACACATTTATTTTAACTAGGAAATGTAAGAAATAACTGAAAATTAAATACCTAAGTGCCTGTACACAAATACTTATAGAATATGTTAAATGTAAACATTATTTGCATATTGTCATATATATGTACTTAGGTAGGTACTGACGTTAAGAAATTACATTTTGGATTCAAGTGCAAATTTCCATTCCAGTTTTCTTATTTGCTTTTGTGGTACAAAGCTTTTAATTCTATATACAGAGTGATTTAATGAGTCGTAAGAGTCCAGACTTTCTATTATTATCGACGCATATTCTGAGTTATTTGCATTTTTTCGGGAGTACCTATTTTATTTTTTGCTCGTTTTTTGCGATATTAGTTTTAGCTTATGTACCGAGGGTTCTGTACATCATTTCTAAAAGAAGAAATGACTTATAAAAATAAACAGAAAAATCTGGAAACTGGTTGATCTTGCAGGCCAACCCAAAAACTTCGCGCTGTTTTCGAGCTAAAAGAGCTCGAAAATGTTATCATTTATGTTTTTGAGCTCTTCGTGTACAAAAATATTGATTATGATTTTAATTTTTTGTTTATTATTAAATAAATAAAAAAAAAACGTAAAAAAAATATTGTTGAGCTCTTCGAGCTCAAAACTAATATTTTCTTTATTAATTATGGGAAAACAAAATTTTATTAAAAAAAAATATTTTTGTCGTGCGATATTTCGTGAACCAGTTGACCGATTGGATGAATCTTAGGACAATTGAAAGAGGCTGACTTTTAGATCTGATTAAATTTTGAGCCCGAATCTCGAATGCACGAGTATAGTTTTTAAGTTATTGAAAACATAAAAACAAAAAAAAACTTTATTTTTTTAAGCTTTTCACGGATCTCTCAAACCACACGTACGATTGGGCTCAAAATTTAATCAGATCTAAGTCTTGATATAATCCCTTTCTATCGCCGTATTGAACGTCCAAATCGATCGTTTTGTTCCAAAGATATCTTATGTTTACATAAATACACATAACACACACGCATTCGCACGGGAGTCCACCCAAAATAGTTACAATAGCTTCTTAGGACCTCAAAATCTCGAGATCTGTTGAAAACTCGATTTTCGAAAATTGGACTGAAACCAATAGCTTCCCGAATTATTGATAATCTTCAAATTATTTTCCATAGCGGGAAGTTAAAAATTTAACCCGTGGGAAAATACATTAAAGTAAAATTACCTAACAATTCGTTCCCGGTAGAACAAATAATTCATGGACGACACATCATTACCACGGACTACCATTCTAGTGACCATAGAGCTTTATACCAAATTTCAAATTTAGAGACCAGTGACAGACAGACGGACGGACGGACAAAGGAGTTCGGTTTTGACTATTTTAGTACGGAACCCTAAAAATAGCGTCAAAAGGTTTGAAACAGATTGTATAAGTGAGATGGTAGGATTTGAGATCAAAGTTAAGTTACAACCCTCTGTAAAAATTATCTTACGTTCTTTTGATCCACTTTGTGTACGTCATATAAAGTCTTCTTATATGTATAACTAGAGTATCTTCTTTATAAAGCTTCCAAAAGCTTCCAGGGGTAGAGAGGTGAGCGGCGAGCTTGGAAATTAAAGATCTCAGCATACTCTGGGGGTGAGGAACAAGAAGAAGAACAACAACAACTATTTCCTATCTCTTACGTACGCATTTTGTGTAACTAAGGGATGGTTTCTTATTAAATTTCATTCCACTTCAAATATGTTTAAAAGAATAGCTTTTAAAAAGCAAGCTAGAAATATTTTTCAAGTTAAACTATTTTATAAAATTATTTCTCTATGATGTTTTTTTACAGTTTTTATAGTTATACTTCTTTAGCGAGGGTTGTGAATTAAAATGAACTCGACTCAAAAATTAATGAAACGCTGACAGGGATAAAACGGCTAAAAATTTGTATTAAATTTAATGAAAAGGAATTTTGGGGGGCAAAAATCGATCTAGGTCTCATCCCAGGAAAAATTCGTTTACTAATTAGGTATACTTAGATTTTAAATTTTAAAAATCAATTTTTTGGCGATTCGTGTAATATTGTAAGCAGGCTTTGGATACTTATGTATAGCTGTTAATGATATCGATGGATTTGATCAATAATAATTATTTATTAATTTTAAAAATGCTGAGAGGGGAAAATCAAAGATATGTAAATGTACGGAGTAATAACTTCGCCCGTGCGCTTATGTACGTTAGGCACATACTCTTTTTAGGGTCCCATTGCCAAATGGATAAAACAAAATCCTTATAATTTCGTCCTGTCCCGCCGTTCGTATGTCACAGCCATTTTACTCGGAGTCTATTGGCACTATATAGATGAAATTTGGAAGGTAGATTTACTTACAGATTTTATAATTTTGGAAATAAATTTTTTCCAAGTCTTCATGGTTTCCGGGCTTGTAGGCCGTGGTCCGGTGGTATTTCTACCTGAAGTTTCGTCTACAACTGCGGTAGACATTCTCAAAGGCGATGTGGCAGCGGTCGAAGTTGGCGGCTCACAGGTCAGTGATCCGCCAAGGAGGACACTTCAACCGCTGCCACATCGCCTTTGAGAATGTCTACCGCAGTTGTAGACGAAACGTCAGGTAGAAATACCACCGGACCACGGCCTACAAGCCCGAAAACCATGAAAACTGGGAACAATGCCGGCCGTGAAAGCTTGCACACCTGAATAAATTTTTTGCCGTTACAAAATTATTATTGTAGGTAACATTGTAAGCAGGCTTTGTATACGTATGTAGAGATGTTATGATGTCCATGGGTTTTATTAATAATAATTATTTATTAATTTTAAAAATGCTGACAGGGGAAAAGCAAACATGCAAATGTATGAAGTATAACTTCGACCGATCACTTAAAAATGTGGGTGCGGTAAAATTTGGGCGAAGGCTCGGGTAGTTATCAAATAATTTTTAAATAAACAAAAAATTAATAAATTAATTCCGAACTCAAAAGATCTTAACAATGGTGGTCTTAAAAAAATAATTTTAGAGCATGTCTTACAATATTTCTGTATAAATTAATTTAATATTGCGTGGTAAATGTTGAGTGAAGAAATTTTGATTTAATTTGTGGTCGTGACGTTGCACCATTAGCATACAACGTCAAACGCTTATATTTACTAATCCGACGTGTCGCGTCGTAGACACAAAAATCACCCTCTGTAAGACTGTAAGGCGGGTGGTGATTATAAAAGCCGAACCTAGTGTCGCGACTCCCTGTGTGACATCGTCAGAATACAACACAAGAAAAGCACATAAGAGTCCTCTGTATACGTAACTATACTTACATAATACATGCGAGGGCATCATACAGGGTGGTGACCGTGACTGCTACAGATAACCCGTAAAATCACACTTTCGCGATTTCCTGCTTCCCTAATTATTTTAGGAAAAATATCTTCAAATAATAGTTTTAGAACATAAAATTCTGCATCTAAATCATTGAACAAAATTAATTTTGCATGCTTTGTAACGGCAGAAATTTGATATGAAAATATCAAAATTATCTTAAAAACAGATAGCGATAGCCATGAAACTTGAACAAAATGACGACGTTTAGCTGTCAGAATAATTTCTAATCATTTTGTTCAAGTTCCATGACTATCGCTATCTGTTTTTGAGTTAATTTTGACATTTTCATATCAAATTTCTGCCGTTACAAAGCAAACAAAATTCATTTTGTTTAATGATTTAGATGCAGAATTTTATGTTCTAAAACTATTATTTGAAGATATTTTTCCTAAACTAAATTATTAGGGAAGCAGGAAATCACGAAAGTTTGATTTTACGGGTCTATAATTTACAATCTATATCTACTATAGCAATATTTTTGTGCTGTTGTTGTTTTTCAGACACATCCTGTGTTTGTAGGGTAGGCGCGGGCACAAGTGCGGGTGGTGTCTCTATATGTGTACTACGTAAGTAAGGGAGGCTGGGCACAAAGAGCGACACACTGTCTCTCTGTTCAGAAATTTAATTAAAACAATTTGTAAAAGCTTCGTGTCTTGAATGACAAATCATATATCTTAGCAAGTGTATAGAGAATGCCTTACAGCGTGGTGGTGGGGGCAGAGAGACGATGTCGCTAGAAAAGGCAGGTGGTGTGGGGGTGTGCTGACAAACAGTGCTTCTCAATTTTTATTCATTTTGATAATTTTGGAAAAAAAATTGTATAAAAATATTGTGCCAATTGCCTACACTCTACAGTATTGTCAGCTTACCCATTGTAAATCGAAATACAGTGCAACCTCGATATTACAAAACTGAATGGAATTAGAAAATATTCGTTATACCAAGTAATTTGTTACAATGAGGATTGTTATTTGTTATATAGAGGTTAGGTTGGACTACGATTCGTTTTAACAAGGTTTCTCAGCCATTGCAACTTTAAAACTAACAGCAGTGACAAACAGCAGTGTTTACATTACTTAGCATCAAACAACAATGATTGTCTTACGAAAAATTTAACGTGTCTGAACCTGTCGAGACATGAATTATTGTGGAATTGAGTGTGAATAATTGATAGGATGCGTTATGTAAAGGTTATATAGAGGTAAATAATACTTTCTATTTATATTTTACAATGATTGAAAATTCGTTATAAAGAGGTTTTTGACAAATGTATTCGTAATGTAAAGGTATATTTTGCATTAGCTCTTACGGACAGTTCTAGGGGATTTCGAAAAATTTGTTAAATCGAGGAAATCGTTATATTGAGGCTCGTTATATTATGGTTACACTGTAATAGGGTAAAATACACCGTGTCCCAGATTATTGTATACATAGGAAATTTAGCATTGGGACAAAATGAATGGATCAGAATAAGTCATGATATATGACCAAACTTTCTTCTTATGGAAAAACAATGTTAAATATTTACATTTATAAATCGTATGTACACATCAAAATGGAACACCCCTGTATGGGTAAGATTATTATGGTAGATTATAGACGCATCGACAACTCAGGTCATTAGCGTCTTTAACACGACAATTAATAATCCATTTGTGTATTAGAATCTGCCAGCCGGCATACACAAACCGACTGGTACAAACTCGAGCTCCTGGGAACGTTAATTCCCAAAGAACATTGGAATGCAATTGCGAGAACAACTACATTCCAATGTTCCCCCTGGGGGATGTACGGGTAAGAGATGTAAGCACATAATATATATCAATTATTTAAACCGTCATGTTCGTTGTATTTTTGGACTCCTGCCCTAGCACTAGTCTCCCAAGTTGGGCAGGAAATCCTTTTTTTTGTAATAATTATTATATTGATTTGTATATTTTATTTGAGAAATAAGTTAACTTCAATTTGAAAATTTTGAATGCTAGGATTCTCAATCAAAGCTTTTATTTTGATCGTAAGTTTTGGAAAAAAAATATTGTCCAAATTTATAATAATAGGTTAACGCGTGTGTAAAAATTATAATATAACAAGCCGTGAGGTGGGTCGTTTATTAGGACTAAAGTGCGACCCTTGAGGTCCACACGACGAACTTCCCAGTTTGATAAATATTTAATAATAATAATTAAACTAGATATTACACAGAAAAGTAATCATTTTAACCATAAAAACATAATTATTATTTATTTTTAACAATAATTAAAAAAAAAAAAAAAACGGCTGAACCGATTTTTATAAAATTTATGTCGGATCAAAATGACGTTAACACGCCTCGATTGACAACCTTACGAAGTCGATATAATTTTTTGTTCGCGAGATATTGTGTAAAATCTACTTTTTTTGGAGTCTATTTATTAAGAAAAAAAAACAACTGAACCGATTTTGAAAAAATTTCTTTCGGATCATATTTACGTTAATACGCGTCGATTGGCACCCTAACGTAGTCGTTATCATTTTTCATTCTCAAGATTTCGTCTTAGAAAGAAATGGACACATACGTACGTACGTACGTACATACGTACACACACATACACACACACAGACATCTTTCTAAAAATAGTGTAAAAATAGTGTAGTGACCTTGAAACATAAAAATTTGTTATACATTTTGATTTCGATTTTCAGACCCATTACAATAACTTCCAATGGGAAGTTAATAAATTGACTACCGATTCAAACAGACAAAAAATTGAATTGCTTGAATTGATCGTCAATTTGTTGAATAATTGTCCAAATTGTTTACAATGTGTGAACTTACCTCGTTTATTGACTCCCTGATTATAAAAGCAGATAATGGCGTTTGTTCTCATGAATTACTCTCACTGTCTATCCGAGTGCTCCCCTAAAAATACAAAGTAGAAAATATTACTGATTTTTTACTAAATATTTTTGAAAAAAAAAAATGGAAAAACTTTTAATAAACTTCAAAGAATCTAAAGAAATCCATATATGTAATACTCCTATATTGCTAGAGCCCGTAAGTGGAAGTATCAGGCCGCAAGTGAGACAGCAAATGACTGTTTCTATCTTTGTCGAGAAATCCATCTCGTTGTGCGCAAGCGCGTTGCAACTCTCGTAGGAGAATTGGCAAGTATGGTGGGGAAAGCCTCCTCTGCTCGAAGCTTAAAGTCTAGTTATAGTAAACATTCTCGGACATACGCATAAGACTCGACGTCTTGCGAGAGAGACAGACATATATATGTCTGCACCGTAGGCTTTCGTCCGACTCCAGACCAGCAATATAGGAGTATTACATATATAAAGAAATCATTGAATGCACAATGTTTATTTCATAACGTTGATGACTTTACTATGTAATAATTTGTATAATATTTTATTGTCTGATGAATTCGACTTTTTGTAGTTTTTTTAATGATATTAAATCGAATTGACTCGTTCTCATTGTATGAGGACAGTGTGATGTAACGGTAAGCGTAGCAGGCCTTTGGATCACACTGTCGTGGGTTCGAATCCCACCTCAGCTCATGGATGTTTTGTGATGTCATTTAGTTTTAAGAGAATTGTTATTTTATGTATTTAAGACGCTAATGACCGAAGTTGTCTACAATAAATAAATAAATAAAATAAATCGTTCTCATTGTAAACATTTTGAGGGACTCTGGCGGGCTAAGGTATGGGGTAAAGAGTACATACATATATATAGTTTATGCTGTGAAACTTTAATAAATGAACTTGTCTTTTGTGAGCGCATGGAAAGTTGGTGGAAATTATGAGGAAAAATAATTGAACATGAATATTCCATTATGGCGGTGTTGAGTTCACGCGATTGTAAAGTTCTGTTGCTTACTCCATCTTAAATAAAACGTACGCTGCACAGTTACAGAGATATTACGTGTCATTATAATAATAATAATAGGAGAGATTTGGTTTTCCCGCGTTTATTTAATTTCGAACATTTTATATTCCCGATAAATTTTCGGTTTGCTACAAGTTCTCTGATATGCTATAAAAAAATTAAGGAGAGTCCCATTGAACGTTATAGTCTAAGAGGCAAAATAATCTCAACAATCCCTGTATAAGTGTTCCCCATTTGAAAATTTGTAAGTCTGGCAGCCTTTCTCCCTTGCGTTTTAGGTGGCAGGTAGAAATTAGACAATTTTTTAATGCAATAATGTAACACTATTTTTTAACTTCACACTGGAAGTTATTGTAATGGGTCCGAAAATCGAAATCAAAAAAGAAAAAAAATTTTTATGTTTCAAGGTCACTACACTATTTTTACACTACTTTTAGAAAGATGTCTGTGTGTGTGTGTGTGTATGTGTGTACGTACGTACGTACGTACGTATGTGTACATTTCTTTCAAAGACGAAATCTCGAGAACGAAAAATGATATCGACTACGTTAGGGTGCCAATCGACGCGTATTAACGTAAATATGATCTGAAAGAAATTTTTTCAAAATCGGTTCAGCCGTTCTTTTTTCTTAACCAAATAACCTCCAAAAAAGTAGATTTTACACAATATCTCGCGAATAAAAAATTATATCGACTTCGTAAGGGTGTCAATCGAGGCGTGTTAACGTCATTTTGATCCGACATAAATTTTATAAAAATCGGTTCAGCCGTTTTTTTTTTTTTAAATTATTGATGTTTTAATGATTGAAATGATTACTTTTCTGTGTAATATCTAATTTAATTATTATTATTAAATATTTATCAAACTGGGAAGTTCGTCGTGTGGACCTCAAGGGTCGCACTTTAGTCCTAATAGACGACCCACCTCACGGCTTGTTTTTAATTATTAAATTGTGTTATTGAGTCAATGTTATAATTTTTAAACAATTACAATATATATGTCATCCTTTATGTAAAAAGACAGGCCAGACCTTACGTATATACATGAAAAAAAATGTTTTTTTAATCATTATAAATAAGTCTAACGACATGATAAGAATGACCAATCGAGCAGGCAATGTTATTTTATGTATTCTAAATAATTACTCTTTAATAGATAGTAAAACAAGTCGTGAGGTGGTCGTTTATTAGAACTAAAGTGCTACCCTTGAGGTCCACACGACGAACTTCCCAGTTTGATAAATATTTAATAATAATAATTAAATTAGATATTACACAGAAAAGTAATCATTTTAATCATTAAAACATAATTATTATTTAATTTTAACATAAAAAAACGGCTAAACCATTTTTATAAAATTTATGTCGGATCAAAATGACGTTAATACGCCTCGATTGACACCCTTACGAAGTCGATATAATTTTTTATTCGCGAGATATTGTGTAAAGTCTACTTTTTTGGAGTCTATTTGGTTAAGAAAAAAGAACGGCTGAACCGATTTTGAAAAAATTTCTTTCAGATCATATTTACGTTAATACGCGTCGATTGGCACCCAAACGTAGTCGATATCAGTTTTCTTTCTCGAGATTTCGTCTTAGAACGAATAGGCCACATACGTACGTACATACGTACACACACACATACACACACAGACATCTTTCTAAAAATAGTGAAAAAATAATGTAGTGACCTTGAAACATAAAAGTTTGTTATACATTTTGATTTCGATTTTCGGACCCATTACAATAACTTCCAATGGGAAGTTAAAAATGTTGAATTATTTTCTATATCTTATATATTATATCTTATCTATATCTATATATTATATTATCTATATCTAATCTAAAATATTCACATTTTACCTGTCTAATTTTTACCTGCCACCTAAAATACAAGGGAGAAAGGCTGCCTGACTTACATATTCTCAAATAGGGAACACGTATAGGTACAGGTATTTTTAATATTATTTTGCCTTAAGTGGACACTTGAGAAAAAATGTTGCCTGCTCTCCGTCTATTATAACTTAGCAGAGAAAATATTTATTCTTTTTTATATAATTACGTAATTGGTTTCGAATTTAATTAACTTCAAGCTCCGGCGTCGGAAGCAGCTAAACACGAAACTAATTTATAAAGTTTTTAAGTAATAAATTTATTAAGTAAGTACCTAAACTTACTAGCATATTTCGAACTATTTACGTCATACACTCTAAAGAAAATTTAATAAGGATAACAATTTTAATGCTATTAAGATGTTGCTAGTTTTAAAGGATAATAATAATATGTAAACATACATTACAATCTATACTAATATATTATAAAATTCTTTTTAGGTATGTATGTATGTTTGAAATGATTTAACATAAAATCCATTCGACAGATTTTGATGAAACATTTTTTAAATGATTAGTGTAGCTTTCTAATACTCAAAGACTTTTTAGAATCGGTACAGTAGTTCCAGAGATAAAAATTTATGATTTATTACCTTCCCCCGCGAAAAATTCTACCACTGCGAAGCGAAGTCGCCTGTCGTTATTCTCGCTTCGCGTACTTGCCTACAGTTAATATTAGTATATAGTACATTTATATAGATAGTCAAAAAATCTTACAACCCCGTTTTACCCCTTTTGTGGTTGAATTTAAAAAAACTTGAATAGGCTATAACCTTCCTCAATAAACGGACTATCTAAAAAATAAATTTTCAGGTAGTTCCTGTGATTTGTGCATTCAAACATACACAAAAACAAACAAACAACCATACGTCCAAATTCTTCAGCTTTATTATAATATTAGTATAGATTGAAGAGAACTATAGCTAAATTATTGAAAAACGGTGTTTGTAAATCTATCTTTCTATTATTCCTTATAAAAATGTTGTGACCGCTGGACGCACCACCCCTGTCTCCTAATGTATCCGCTTCTGTCTGATGAATGTCGGCAGCCCCATTGTATTTAATTATCAAATAAATGTTAATGAATTTAAGATATTTTATTTCTGAAAACCAGTTATGCACGCCTCTGTGTAAACAAAGATATTAGTTTAAATGGAAGCTATTTTAATCCAAAAAGTGAATTGTTTTATCTAATACAATGACTATACAAGATTCTCGAACCCCTATGATAATAAAATTTATCTTTAATTATTTCTTACCACCATCTTTACATATCTAACAGAGCACACGCAAACACATGGATGAATACGTACGGATGTATAAAGACGAATCAAAAGAATGTTACCCATCAATTTTATTATTCAATTTTATTTTGGGCTTGTGAATGGCCGAGCGTGTAGCAATTCTGTTGTTTACATGGCGTTGCTATGGTTCCTCTATTACAAGTCCCTAGTTCCCGGGTTCTAGCCCGAGAGCTAGTAAAAGTGTCAATTGGATTTTCAATTTATTATTAAAAAAAAATAATGAATTGAAAATATGAATTGGTGCTAGGCCCAAATAACCTTAGCTGTTGGTGGTCTTTAAAAAACACACTCAATTTTATTTAACATATTTTACTGATCTGTTAGTATACCAAGTTTTATCGAAATCGGTTCAACCGTTTTCGAGACAGACAAATAAAAGTTATGACAAAAGCTAGTTTTATATATTTGATTTTTTTGAAGTGAATACTTCTTATGTGACTCCGGACGCGTTTGCGCAAACCGTTAAACGATAACGCGCGCGTTCCAAGCTACTTTACATGAGAAGTAGACGCGGGGTGCGGGGAGTTCTGTTAGCCGTACTGGTATCGAGTAGTGCAACGCAAGGCCACGCAAGATCAACATTCTCTCTCTTTCGGTCTTCTACGTCATTCAACTAATTTGCTGAAAGAAGTATTCAGGACTTCAGTCGTGTGTTGCGACACGCACAGAACATTTTTTGACGTGAATAACGTCTAATATCTCATACTGGGGTGACATTTTAGAAATATTAGATGAAACGGAAATAGTTACAGGTTGACATGTGAAACAAAACACAACATGTATATCTATGTTAAGGTCTCAGACACCGCAAGCCAAGTGGCCGTGTGAAAAAGTACGAGTCTACCGACAGGTACAAAATATGTCAAGCCCTGCAGGTTCGGATCTCCAAGGCTTTTATTAATGAAAAAAATTGGTAGGTACCTATTGGATAACATTTTAAAATATAAAAAAAATATTTTATTTATTATATTTTACGAGCATTTGATTTTATGAGATAAATAAAAGTGGATGTATTTCTTTTCATGACAATGAATACAATTATTTGTGTTTAACGGTATTCACATCATCTGTCTATATCCGCGATACAAACATACCCGTTTTTTCTAGACAGCCTGTGTACATTTCTGTTGGTACATAAATGCAAACATACACACGGTTCCTTTTCGTTCCTTAATTATCCTTAGTCTCTATTCGCTCCAATATCCTGCACTTCTCGCGTGTGTACTTGTACGTATGTATGTAGTATGTACAATATTCCTGAAGGCACCAGCAGCGGAGCATTGCGAAGGAGAAGGAGGCGACAGCGGCGATGGCCAGGAGGATTCGGGACGCCGTCTATGGAGTGGGTTGAGATAGCTCCGCTCCGCTTTGCTGTACTTGCGAGGTCAGTGGCGTTCATTCTATCAAAATGGTTAAAATATGTCTGTATCGGCTATCACGAGTACAGACAGATGACGTGAATACCGTTGAATACAAATTCCCTAGGCTTCGAAACTGTCTAGTACTTTACCGCACAGTCAGCTAGATTACGTAAACATACACCTTAACATAGGTAATATATGTTTTGTTTCACATGACAATTACTTCCTTCTATTTCCGTAACATCCAATATTTCTGAAATACCACCCCAGTATGATACATAAAGGTACGTGCAGTACGCAGCTGGGATTCTAGATGGTAGCGTAGATCATAGCAGGGCTTGCTTAAATTAATGCATTGTTATATATGCGAGCGTACACAACGAAGCAGTGAGTGTAGCAGATATAAGCGCTGTTACAAGAGCTGGTAGATTCAAGAATGTATCTCACCGTTTTTTCAGCGCGCTGACTACTACAATCAACGTGTGACAACTGTCAAATGGCCGTTACAAGTTTCGCAATGGATGTGACTAGTTTAATAAATGAAATTTTGCCAGTTTTTATTTAATTTATTTTCAGTTTTTTCTAAGACGTATTTAAAAGTGTTAGGTTCCATACGTAAATATTCAAAAAACCGGTTTGAGTAAAATTTTAATTCTTGATATAGGTGATGAAATTCGCCATGTTTAGATCGTTTTCTATTAATAGGGTGGACATGATAGCTCCTACCCAAATTTGTATTTAAAATATACCACTTTGTAGCAGAAGAACACAAATATTGGCCTTCGCTATCTGACATTTCAAACGCGATTTAAGCTTGTATCAATGCTAGTATCAAAGCTTCGTTGTGCAAACCTATAAGCGCTTATAATTTCAGCCACCATCTACCATCTATAGAATCCCAGCTGCGTACTGCACGTACCTTAAGACGTTATTTACGTCAAAAATAAATGCGAATCAAACGTTGCCATGTCACTGGTTGATAAGAGAGAGATTTGGAGAGAGGGAGGCAGAGAATAAGGAGACTGGGTCGGACTCCACTCGTCTGTTATATAACTGAGAAGGAGACTCCAACTCCTCATTGCCGTAGAACAACATGAATAATAAACACAAACAAAGTTTAATGTTTATTTTAGAGAAAACTTTGTAACCGACGTTCCTCTCTCGCGAATGAACAAACCGACGAGCTTCACGAGCAGCCATCACCAAGCTCACCGACAGCGAAAGCTTTCCTTCTTCTTACTCCCGTCGCCATTTACTCCTCCTTCCTTCTTGCCGCTTCGTATACTTGCGTCATACGCCTTCGTGTTTAAAAAAATACATCATAACCAAAATACTTCATAACCATTTAGAGAGGACAATGTGGTTAGCGTCGCGGCCTGTGGATCAGACTGTCTTGGGTTCGAATCCCGCCTCCGCTCATGGACGTTTTGTGATGTCATTTAGTTTTAAGTGTGTTGTTATTAATATATTTATGTATTTTCATTCTTAGATGGAGAAAATTCAGTAATTGAACTTCTATACATCTGAGCGTATGATATGGTAGAAAGACGGCTAAGAATGGTGGAAGTACGGGTGTGGACGGTGGGCGTACGAGTTTCGATGGTGGAAGTACGGGTATCATATTTATTTTTTGTAATTAGATAAGATATGTCAAGATAAGTTAAGATGGGTTATTAGTGCTAATACAGAGTTCACACAAATAAAATAAAAACTACAGAAGCAGTATATCAAGTCTAACATTCGACCAAATTTTAAGAAGAAAAACATGTAAAACTTAATTTTTCTTTATATTTAATAAAAAACAGTTAAAAACGAATTATAAAATCACGACCAGTTTCGCTCTAGCAAAAGCATCATCAGGTGATATTCTAAGAATTTATAAAGAAGAGAATATATATAATTAAACAAAATATTAAAATGAAGAATAATATGAAAAATCCTGTTAATCCATCCATCTTTGTGTCCCAGTTATATATGTTATAGTAATAGAAATAAGATGCTGGCACATAGAGTAAACCCTGAAGCCATAGGTGAAGGTTAAAAAAAAATATGAAAAATATAAAACTTTCAAAAGAATGAGATCTATTCGTATACGTGTTTGTTCGTTTGTTCTAAAGTGTGGTTTTACCCACACACCAAGCCTCTTTTTAATTAATTAATAATTTATTTGTTTATTTACCTATTTATAAATTTTATTTATTATTTATTATAAATTTTTTCATCATTTATGAAGATCTTAATTTAATTTTAATTCCAATTTGAATTCGAGTAACAAAATTCGAAACAGTAAAATATATACATATATATATTTTGTTTACCCTTTCAGTGTAATGTAATATTTATATTGTATTTGAAAGTTATAATTATTTCTTATCAAGTTTCCAGCAAATTAAACTTTTAATTGAAAATGTACTCTCCGGAGATTTTCTTCATTATACAAACGTTATATGTACATAAACTGATAAAAACTAGCTTGTAACAGAGACCATTTCAACCCCTCAAGGAGGTTTGAAATTTTATCTCCTAACATAATACAGAATCTCCCATTTCGTTCGACCGCTACCTATCTACTTCTACAGCCTCCGTTACCATAATAATATGTATGTGAGAAGGTACCTACATACAATAGAAATTCTATTCTACGCTTTAAATTCTAACTTTACACAATTATACGCAATGCAACGTAAAATCGACTAGTGGCTTTTTGAGATTGTCTCAAGTATGTATTACTAAACTAGAGATGGACTACTAAAGACCTTTGTTAAAAGTCGACTTCCATCAGTGGCGGATACAAGCATATCAGTATGCTCATGACCACAACCTTACCCTTCTCTATTCTTCTATTTTATTTAATTTTTTTATTGATTGATTGTTGGAATATGTACTGTTATAGCGGCCGACAGATTAAGGCTCGTATTTACCAAACACTGTTAAAGATAGAAGTTACTAATCTTAGAATAAATTTATTCCTTGGAATAAAATTAACTTTCTATTCACCAAGCAATTCATTCGATAGAATTGTAACTTCGGGTACAAATTTACTTTATACCATACACCTTGAACATTTTGTCAAATATTTGATTCTAAAGCACGTTTACCAAAGATTCGACCGATGGCGCATTGATCGAAAATGTTAATTTATTTTATTTTACTACAAAAGCCTTTACCTGAAAGATATGGAATTAATATTTACCTGAAAAGGTGACCAGGTCATAAAGTAATTAGTGTATTTCGTGCCCATCCTATTTTACTAGGCGAATAAACATTTATACCCTTGAAATTGGACAGAATAGTTATTCTTACGATTTATACCTGGAGTAAACTTAACTACGTTTGGTGAATTGAATTATCGATATTTATTCCGTCTAATAGTTACCAGGGGAATAAATCAACGGAATAAATAACTAACTAGGCTCGGTGAATATGGGCCTTAAACGATACAAAAACTCGTACAGACGTACCAGCCATTTTTTGACGGTAGTAAAGCTTCAGTCGTTAACGAATATCGACTTTGGATGACAAAATGGAAAACGGAAAACGATCGCAGTGGTAATCCAGTAATCAACAATCTACGCTACGTTGCTATGGATACATTTTTTTTTTGAAGTGAAAACTTCCTTAGGCGCGGTGCTTTGCCTGGGCAGTGAACTAAAGTGAACTGATTCACACCCGACGGTGACGCTCGGGGTTACTCGGCTCAAACACGAACACGTAAGTATTTGCAGTATGCTGGTAATAATTTGTAGTTCATAAGTGTGCTAATAGATGGCACAAAAACTCAATAGGCGTATTAAGTTATTTGTAGTTCACAAGTGCGCATATTATTATATTAAATTATTAAGTAGGTATAAGTTTAAAGTTTTAAATATGCAAGACTAAGACCAAAATTTTGAACCCAAAAAACACCGCAAAAATTAACGGTTGTCGGAATAGTTTGACTGCACTGCGACCAGTGTTTTGTGACAGCTTGTATATTATAAAGAACCTATAGTAACGTAATGTGTATGCTGTGGAGTGTAGACTGTGTATACACCATTAAGGAAATGTACATACAAGATATACACTCCATATATATGTGTGTATAAGAAACGTGCAACAATGGTCCTTAAATATTAACAATATAGAGGAGGTTTGTATGAAAAGCCACGACCAATAGAAATCTCAGGATTTTAATTGCATCTTAGAGAACGGCGTTGTGTGTGAATGTATTGCTTGCTCTCCTGTACAATGTACGCCACCATCAACCGCGGTACGTATTATATTTATAGAGGTTGTGTCAAAATTAAAAATATTAAGTAATTATAACTACAGAATATGTAGAGATTGTGATCCAGTAGTCAAACCAAAGTTGTTGAGGAAGGTTTCTTCGTGGCTTAAAGGATAAATAAAATTAGGTAAAAAAACTTTTAAGCTAAACGGTTTTATATTTTAAATCATCAACTGTACCAAAAACTAGAAAATAATTAGGATACAAACTAAGGGGCACTTTGTGTCGCTGCGTCAGCGAAATAAGTAATAAAAACGTGGGGCGCATTTGAAATATTTCTGTTGGTGGGTTTGGAAACACATTTTTCTAGAGAACCCATTCTTATTTAATAATTATACAGTTGTTATACAGATTTTTATGCGCCCCACGTTTTTATTACTTATTCCGCTGATGCAGCAACACAAAGTGCCCCTTGGTTTGTGTCCTAATTATTTTCGAGTTTTTGGTACAGCTGATGATTTAAAATATAACCGTTTAGCTTAAAAGTTTTTTTACCTATTTTTATTTTCTAGTTTTTAGTTTGATTTCTGGCCCGTATCATTATGCAAACTCCTCATCCTTTCAACTGTCCACCTCCTGATTCCATCATCAGACCCTCGTTACCAAGTTGAAATTATCATAATATTGTATTGTCACTCAATGTGTGTGCAAAGTTTTATAAGAATCGGTTAAGTAGAAGTAGTTGAAAAAGCTGTCGCAAGATTTGAAACAAAGATAGTAACAAACAAACAAATATACGGGGTCAAGCTAAATAAAACCGTTTAAAAAACGATGCTGGTGTTTAATATTTACATTTAATACCAACGTTTCAGCAGTGTTTTATGCCATCTTCATGGTACAATGTCGTCAAAAAATTATCAGTAAACTTAAGCTATGTAAATAAGCGCATGCGTACCAAAACGTCTGTATCTCTGGACTATTGTTTAAAAATTGTAGGTATCAAGCTTTAGTACTAACTCCATACGGTATGATTTTTGAAGTTATACTCTTATGCGACTACGGGAAAGTTTGCGCAAAGCGTTACACTATGTGAGCGCCCCACTACTTCCAGCACTAACACTTTAGATAAAATTCCGTCTGATGGCACTAGTAACGAATATTATATGTTAGTGACATCTAACGGAGTTTTTGAGAAGCGTATAGTATTTGGACGCTGATTTCCTTTACCTTGATCTACTTCTAATTTGGTGTAAGAGTCAGCCGTGTGTAACGACACACACATCCTTTTTTACGTCTGTGAGTCTGTATGTAACTCTTATTGTGTCACGCGTACAGCCCAAACGGATGAACCGATTTTAAAAAAAAAATTTTAATCGATTCCTATTGGGGTCTGTTATTTATTTTTCTACCTTGAGAAATCGTGATTATTCTTTCTTTCTTTATTTTGTGTTCAGCCTGTATAAATACCATAGTTCTAACCATACATATAATACAGACGGAGCTCTTTTGTTTACTCCTCGCCGTCAAACCAAGAGAGCCCAAGTCTTCGCTATACACAGCATTTACGAACCTTTCCTTCTATTCTACTCCCGCCTTTAAATTATTTTCATTTTATTGATTGAGACAAACTTTCCCGTTCAATAGTTTTTGCATAATTAACTACACATTTAATTTAATATACCTCATCAATCGAGCTCGACCGGACCTTTAGCTTTGGTCACAAAAATTAAGCCTTTGCAAAAAATGCTGTACGATTAATATGTAGAGCTAAAAAAACTTTTTAACAAAAAAAACCTCCTTCAAAAAGCCACTAAAAAGATGAAAATAATGAAATTTTGAGGTCTGCGCCAATTTAATAAAATGTGAAGTAAGTTAAAAAGTATAGCATAGTGATTAATATCTTCTTTTTAACCGACTTTATATTTTATTGAATTGGCGCAGACCTCAAAATTTCATTATTTTCCTCTTTTTAGTGGCTTTTTGAAGGAGGTTTTTTTTTTGTTAAAAAGTTTTTTATTTTTTACTTTTTATTGTCAAAGAGTGACATTTACTTTAAAGGAATCACACGCCGTTACTCACTTTTATTAAACCGATTTTTTTACGCTGTCTAATGTGTCAAAAAGTGACATTTACCTTAAAAAATCACACGCCGTTACTCACTTTTATTAAAATCAGCCGAACTACTGAACCGATTTTGATGAAATTTCTATGGGACCAATCTGAAAGTATATCCTTTCAAATGAAAAAAAATTCCAAATCGGTTTATAAATGACGGAGTTCTGAGGTAACAAACATAAAAAAAGCAACCGAATTGAGAACCACCTCCTTTTTTTTAAGTCGGTTAAAAAGGTAATAGAGGCGCCTATTCCATCTAGGTACAACTGATTATACAAAGTTGAAGCCAGGTCTGACGTCACAAGGACCATTTTACAAAAATTTTACAGTAGTTTTTTTGTTGTAAATAAAAAACCGCTAATTGAAATTTCCTGCAAATCTCATCAGGTGTTCATTATGTAATTACGTATCGAATGAAATTGATCCGGAGTCGATATCATTCTTTGTTCTCGAGATATTCGAGACGAGAAACATTTTACAACAATTTTACAGTAGTTTTTTTGTTATAAATAAAAATCCGCTACTTGAAATTTCCTGCAAACCTAATCAGCTGTGTTCCTATGTAATTACGTGTCGAACGAAATTAGTCCGGAGTCGATATCTTTATTTGTTCTTGAGATATGCGAGCCGAAAAAAAGTTTCCAACGTACGAACAAACGTACGTACACACACACAGAGATATCTCTCTAAAAACAATAGATTCGGACTTTAAGGACCTCAAAACGTCCAGATATGTCGAAATCTTCCAATGGGATGTTTAAAATTTATTCACTTCCCTCGCTTAAAAAAAGCCATTTCAGAATTTGGTATTTTTATACCAAGAAATTTAGGTGCAGCTCTTAAAATATTTTCAGGTAGTTAACTAAAGCTCTTATAGAGTGGCCACCCCTGTTATATAATTTAATAGCATTCGCGGTGTTGTTTCTCAACTGATAACTTGTATCCGATGGCAAATCAATGCAAATGTCCAATATATGGCTCGGTTTCGTGGCAACTCACGGTACATAAAGCATTGTTTACACGCTCGCGAACTGTGGGGTCGATGTAAGAGGGACAGTGGGCTAAAGTAGATACCTCTCTCCCGCCCGCAAACACCCACCTACGTAGCATAGCAGCTTCCTGCAGACACAACTATACAGTTGCTTTCTCTTCGTGTTTATATTCTAGCTAGACTTACTGATGCTTCCTGCTTAAACCAACCGTACATTCTGGTTCTTATGCGCAAGTCACCTAAACTTTTTTACTTCCCACCTCTACTATGGTAGGGAAGTAATGGATTTAGTCCGAAAAAATATTTCGAGATTTTAACAGATCTTCACGTTTTGAGACCCTAGCAATCGTTTAAGATCATTTTCAGACTGATGTCTCTCTCTCTCTGTGTGTGTGTGTATGTGTGTATGTGGTCAATTTTTCGCCTTCGATATCTTAAGAACGGAACAACATACGGGCATGTCGATTGTTCTATTGTGTTTATCAGCCTTTAACTTAGATATGATTAGATTTTGAGTCAAATCGGTTCAGTGGAACCTGAGATATTCAAAAAAAACGTCCTCAATGTCACGTATTAACATAGGTAAAAAAAATAAATGAATTCTAGATGTTATAATATGAAAAAAATGTAAATATTTTCTTTCTCTAAAATGTATAGTTTTTGAGAAAAAAAATATTTTACTAAAAAAAATAAAAATTGTACGTAAATCAAGGTAACCATGATTTTTGCTATATTAAGCTAGCCATCAGTAGATCACCAAACAAAAAAGAGGGCCATGCTTTTTTCAAAGAATAAAAATTAAATTGTGTTTAAAGACCACCAACAGCTAAGGTTGTTTGGGCCTAGTCAAAGAGTAAAAAAAAAAAGAGTGTTTTTTTTTGCAAATATTTACTAGGTGGGAAGTATAGGACTGGTCATCAGTCGAATTTTTATAACCTAAAAAAAATCGAGTGTGTTCGGTTTTTTCAATGTGTATATTTTTTCGATATTTTCAAGTGAACCTTTTTAACTTCGGTTTTTTCGGTTCGGTTATTCATGTCGAGGTCACGTCACGTCGCCTATAATATATCCCAACACTATTGCAAAACAGTGCGTCATCCTTAACATACAACTTATGGCCGGTTTATTGTACAATTTAATCACGGTGTTTTTTAATCACATTGTTAAATGAAGGGTTTCTATGGTAACGAAACGCATCAACCAATGAAAACGTAGCAATCAAAATTTAACAGTGTGATTAAAAATCACCGTGATGAAAATGTACGATAAACCGGCCATTAGTATATCATAAATATAACAGTATAGAGATAACGGGATGCGTGGCGTAGGTTTATCGCAGCTGTTTTAATCGCAGTAGGTTGCTGTTCGAATCCGGGCGGCACCATTAATTTTAGTTTGACTATTCCATATTCCACTTGATATTAATTATTTTTATATTTTTTTCTATTTTGATTATATTCCCTCAATTTATTTTTTATTTTAATATTTTAAACTTAGCGGTGTGTGAACTTTTAGCTTTGCAGAGTTTAAACCATGTAAACAAAAATACATATTTTTGGCGATTAATAATAAAAATTATAACAAACGAAATTTAGGTGGGTACTTTGATGGAGCAAGTCGAAACTGTTAAAAAGATTACAACATTGACTTAATAACAATTTAATAATTAAAAACTGTATTATATTATTACATGAAAAATGTGTCTAATTTTTACCTGCCACGTAAAACGCAAAGAAGAAAGGATGCCAGACTTACAGATTCTCAAATGGGAAACATTTATACAGGAATTGTTGATCAAACACAAGATTGAGTTTCTGTGAACAACAATATACATACTTAAAAAAACGATATGTGAACATAAGGAATAGAGGGCAGTGTAGCCTAGTGGATAGCGTACTTGGTACCAGCCTCTAGACTAGACTGTCATGGGTTCGAATCCCACCTGCGCTCATGGATGTTTTGTGTTGTTATTTAGTTTTAAGTTAGTTGTTATTTAATGTAATTTAAAACGCTAATGACCTAAGTTGTCGACGCATCTATAATCTACAATAAATAAATAAATAAATAAATAAAAAACATAAGGAATATCGTTTGTATTTATGATGAATTGTTGAGATTATTTTGCCTTACGTATAGACACTTAAGAACAGTCGTTGCCTCTTAGACTATTAGAACCGTTTGTAATATAAGAATGTGTTATATTAAAGATATGAAATCAATATCTTATTACTTTCTCAGTCGCTGCCACGGAAAACAGTCATCATTGTACAGGGAATCCCCGATTTAGAGCTGCTGCTTTTCAACTTAGAATAGAGCGGGGTGTACAGATATACACATACATTATAATACGTGTGCTGGAGAAAATCAAGCAAAACTTTGGCTGTATTTTATGTGCCTTCTGTATTTGACGTATCTAAAATTTAATGCTCCTTCATTTCCCTCTTCCCCTCACCACTGATTTCTCTCTTTACCCTTTTAATACGCCGAAAGAAGGAGTCATACGAACCGGCGTCTCTAACTTTGTACGACGCGATTATCTACCATCGGACCGAATGCCGACAAAATTATCGTCTGAAGACCTGTGCCCACAGTTTGTAGGACTTTGATCTATGAACATAATGATCTAAAAAAATCGCAAAAATCAAAGACAATATTATATTTTTGAAATTGGCTTATAGAACATATTTTGCTGGTAAACGTCTGTATCTCTGTTAGTTTAGAAGATAAGACCATTCAAAGGTTTTTAAACGGTTTAAACGGTGACAATACAATATTATGGTAACTAGCTGACCGACCCGGCTCCCATCCGGGTGCAAATCGCATTTTTGAATTTTCACAGGCAAAAGGTCTTGCTCCAATAACGTCTCAGTGGATCGGATAAATGTAATAAAATCAGACTAAGCAAATAAAGCACACTAAAAAATTAAAAATAAAAATAGGTAAAAAACCTTTTAAGTTAAACGGTTTTATAAATGTACTATCTAAAAAGAAAAAAATAATATTTAATTTAGGTTCATAAGTATAAAAGCGTGGGTTGTGACTGTAATAAATTATCATGGAGTTTACGACCCACGCTTTTATACTTATGAACCTAGATTAAATATTATTTTTTTCTTTTTAGTACATTTATAAAACCGTTTAACTTAAAAAATTTTACATATTTTTATTGGTGTTTTTTTTTTCGAAAACTTTAAACACATACAACTTCTAAATCAGAAAAGATACAGGCATTTGCTTGTGGTCATTGGAAGCGTGTCATTTTCTACAAGCATGGTAAGTTTGAAAAAGTTCTGAGAGAAATCGGTTGAGTAGGGTCCGCCGAAAAAAACGGCTTGTATTTAAAATATAGGTACTTAATGTATATCTATCTGATTTCAACCGTCATATTGACTTTACTTTATTTATTTTTGTCCCCTTTGCAATGATTTAATTTTGGTATTATCAACAACTTTATTAAATTTTCAAAATATTTTAACAACTTTTAGTCAAAAGGAGGATAATGACCGCCATCGTGCATAATACATATGCAAAGTCTAAGATGACGACATATGCTCTTGTTGCTAGTGCGTTTGTTTTAAGAAGTTAGTTCATCTCACCCCCGAGTTCAAATTCAACCGTCACCCTTTTCTTCCCTTAGCTTTTGTAGACGAAATGCACATACAAAATACATACAGACTAGGTACGTGTATGTATTCACGGGTGGAATAATGTGTCTCCATTTTATTTCTCATCTCTCTCTAACCACTTTTATTTTATTTAGTAGTGATCTCTCTCTATCTCTTTCAGTGTCGTGTTTTAGAAATGATGGTTTTACACCCACGTTCTGTTTATAATGGAAGTTTTTACTGTCAAAGTTTTTACTATTTCATGTAACTTAATACATGTTTTTAACCTCTTTTATATACCTAAAAAGGTTAAAATGTGACGGGAATGATAAAAACCTTTGCCGTTGATGTTAAAATTTTGATATTTTATTACAGGCCGCAAAAGTAATTTTTTTATTAATATAATTACCTAGGTACCTAAAAACTAAATAATTATAATAATAAAAACAAAACAGGTCGTTAACATTTTGTCAATTTTTTTAATTATTATTTGTAAATGTGAATTTATAATTTTTTTTTAATTGTACCTGCTTTGTTTTAGTTACGTGTTCTTCATTTCATTCAAATTAATTATTGTAATAAAAGAACTATTCGAGTATTTATTTAAGACCATCAGTAACCAGGACTATCTGGGTCTAGTACATATTTTATACTGATACTTTTACCAGGTTTTCAGATTATAATATGGGACCTGGGGGACAGACGAGCCGTTTTCACGATCTCTCTATTTTAACACCTCTATCTACGTAAAAAATATTATACTGAAATAATATATTGCATTATAAGGGACGAAACACAGCGTTTGCAACTAGTATGAAGTTTGCTGCCCGATGAACGAGGAAAACAAATCACACACGTTGCATTTGCTGTGTTTCGTTCCGGGTAATGCATAGGTATTATTTTGCACAACTCTATTAACAATTCGATTTGAGGTATCTGCAATTTGGGCGCGCAAAAAAGCCGTAAAAATATTAGATCCGTCAGATCCATGTGAAATTAATGTGGGGTTATGTCTGTCATTTTAAAGTGAAGTTGGCGCGACTCAATCGCTCTATCTCTCTCTTAACAATGTTAAAAAACAGAGAAAACCGACAACTAAAAAGTTTCAACAGTTGAAACTCGCAGTTTCAACCCGCTAAACAGGTGCCGAAAATCGAAATTACAATATAGAGGCGTTGTGAAAAATGATTTTCCGCATGGTGGTTGATTTATGTTGATGTACCAATTTTTATGATTTTTTAAATATGCCAATAAATTAGTTTTGGAAATATACGCGATTTTGTGATAATTTTTATAGCCTATAACAACATTATCTAATAATCGTATAAGGATTACGCGGAAAATTTCATTAACATTTTTGAAGTGAAAACTTCCTTATAGGCGCGTTAGGCACTCTTTGCGTGCATACTGAAAAAATGTGAAGCGTTCGCAATTACTTCCGTAAGAATTCGCAATATACTTATATCATAAAAACGGCCGTCTACACACTTCCACCCATAGCGCAGTTAATTAATTAATTAATTGTAGATTATAGACGCGTCGACAACTCAGGTCATTAGTGTCTTCAACAGAACAAATAATCCATTTGTGTATTAGAATTCGCCAGCCGGCATACATAAACTGACTAGTACGAGCTCGGGTCTCTGGGAGCGCTAATTCCCAAAGAACATTGGAATGCAATTTGCGATAGTAACCACATTTCATTGGCCCCCCTGGGGGACATAGCGCAGTTGGTTACGTCTTTGCGTTCTATGCATAGGAATTAATTAAAAATACAGTTTCAGTATTTTAGTAATAAATTATTTTTTATATTTGAGCGATAATTCTAAAATCTCTGTCTAAACTCAGCTTTAGCTGATATAGGTATAGAAAATCAAACTTTCTTCAAACTATTCTAAAAGCATTCCTGTACTTACAACGATTCCACTCGAAACTTGAGCATGTTTTCTCACTTTCAAACGACGTTCCACTTAATAAGTAACGATCAATCTTAATAAATCTTTCACTAAACTATTCAGTTTTATTTGAGTCACAGGAAACACTTTCAATGACTGATTTATACAATCGAATTTCGAAAACGTTATCAACCGTTATCATACCTCTGAATGAAATAAAAATAGGTAAATAAACTTTTAAGTTAAACGGTTTTATTTTAAATCCTCATCTGTACCAAAAACTAGAAAATAATTAGGACACAAACCAAGGGGCACTTTGTGTCGCTGCGTCAGCGGAATAAGTAATAAAAACGGGGGGCGCATTTGAAATATTTCTGTTGGTAGGCTTGGAAACACATTTATCTAGACAAGCCGTTCTTATTTAATAGTTATACACTCGTTATACAGATTTTTATACGCCCCACGTTTTTATTACTTATTCCGCTGACGCAGCGACACAAAGTGCCCCTTGGTTTGTGTCCTAATTATTTTCTAATTTTTGGTACAGCTGATGATTTAAAATAAAACCGTTTAACTTAAAAGTTTTTTTTACCTATTTTTATTTTCTAGTTTTTAGTTTGATTTCTGGCCCGTATCATTATGCAAACTCCTCATCCTTTCAACTGTCCACCTCCTGATTACCAAGTTGAAATCATCAAAATATTGTATTCTCACGGGAACTCAATGTGTGTGTAAAGTTTCATAAGAATCGGTTAAGTAGAAGTAGTTGAAAAAGCTGTCGCAAGATTTGAAACAAAGATAGTAACAAACAAACAATCAAATAAATATACGGGGTCAAGCTAAATAAAACCGTTTAAAAATGGAGTCCTTATAGTATCACTCTCTTCTCTGTCTGTTCGTCCGTCCGATCTCCCCCTCCCCCTTATCTCCGATACTACTGAGCCTATAACATTTTGAAATAAATAGGGAATAAAGGGCCTCACGCATAGTTTACAAGAAAACCTAAACGAAAATCCTTAAATTGCCACGGACATTGTGAAATTATTAAAAAATAAATATGATTCGTTTAATAAAATCGAAACAATCACGCCGAATCGATTCCGACCACTCGCACCGCTGTATTTCTCTTTGTTTAAAAGTTATAGCCGTTTATAGTTATTTTAATTTGCTTACATTTTAAACAGTCAGAACTTCTAAATTGAATGAATTGTAAATTATAGACGCTCGACAACTGAGGTCATTAGCGTCTCAAAACTTCTAAATTAAAAGACATACGGACTTGATGCGCTTTGCTTCAATCGATTCAGCTTACTCTTTTCTTTAAGACAAATTAATTTTAAGCATATTATTTGTGAGATATTTTTATATTTTTCCGTACATCGCAAAATTCTTTTCATGTTTTCACACGTTTTGCAAACCTGTGATTTTTTTACGTTAAGCGGTTTCTGGTACGTTTATAAAATTGAAAATTTGAATTGTAACTAAACCCAAATAACCCTAGTTTTCCATACATCTTGTATATTATGTCCATCACAGAATAGGTAAAATGTATGACCCGCACAAAGAATTCTTTTCAACTATTTCAGTCCATGAACAATTTTTCAGAACGGAATTTACCATGATTAAATTATCAGTGGGAGAGATTATGAGTAAAAGTGTGACAATGATTATAGTTAGAGGAACAGAGAAAGAGAGAATGAAGGATAGCGAACATTGAGGATTATATAGGAAAGGTGAAACTAGCATACCATACCAGCGTAGGAATTCCTCAAAACCACCCACTGGAACCAACCCTAAAACTCGTACAAAACTCACTCTTTGCTTGCGCCTTCCTATACTTCCCCATTCTACCGTCTTGCGCTGCATGTTGTATTACGTCACGTATACTGAGTGTTTTTAAGTGAAATTTTTCAGCCTCGTTTTTTTCCGTTCGGTTACGCATGTCGGTCGTCAAGTCACGTCCATCACGTTCAACTATGTTGTACAACTTCATACAATACATGTTCCATATAACTGTATTGTACGACTGCATAAAAGTGTGACGGTAGTTGACCAGACCACTGCTCATCGAAAATAGCGGTAGTTGACCAGACCAAGGCTCGTCGAAAATAACAGTGACGTTATGTTCCATAACTATACTGTTCGTCTACACATCGTACGTATATTAGTCGAGAAGCACATTCACTACCCATTGACCACGATCGATAGAATCTGAATTCTTATGTTCCTCTCCATACTGATCAGGGTTCAAATTACATTACCAAAACCACGTAAACAAAATTATATAATACGATACTTTTGATGATTTTTATTACTCATTTAGTAAGTATTTAAAGTTTCACTTGCGCCGTGCTTTCATAAAATCGTAACTACTTAGTTTTTTTTGATTTCACAAATTAGGAAACGAATGCAAATTTTCGTTGAAAATAATTCGACTGGGAACCAAAACTGAAAATTTTTATAACTCAACAATTTTCTTTCTATGTTCTCAATAATATATAAAATAGACTTTTGAAATCATAAACCTTCCTTAATCCCAGTCGGGTAAAAACTTATTTACAAAAATAAAGATAGTTACTTCTTATCACAACAGTTTTATTGATGGATGTACATTTCGAAAGCTATGCTTTCATCTTCAGCAAATACTATAGTGTTTGCTGAAGATGAAAGCATAGCTTTCCAAATGGACATCCATCAATAAAACTGTTGTGGTAAGAAGTAGCTATCTTTATTTTTGTTTTTATTTCAACCACAGTGCTCATATATTTTTATTAAAAACTTATTTGTTTATTATCTAGGTAGGTACTAACGACATTTTGATCAGGCAGACGAAAAATTGTTTTTTTCCCGGTGAGAGTTTTTTAAGCTTTTTTTTTTACCAAAATCGGTACATTTTAGAAGAACAAAAATTATTAAGATTTTATTCATATTTTATCGACTAGAATTCATTTATTTCTTTACCTATATGCCAATACCTGACTTTGAGAACACTTCTTCAAATATAAATTCTATAGAATTATCGCTAGGCACTTGGTAGAACATGATTGAATAAAAATTAATAAACAAACACTTGAAAAATTCTACACATTTATTCATCGATCAACGATCGTTTCCGGTTTCTAGCCCATCATCAGGAGTTTAAACTAAAACTGTTTAAACTCCTGATGATGGGCTAGAAACCCGAAACGATCGTTGAGATGAATAAATGTGTAGAATTTTTCAAGTGTTTGTTTATTAATTTTTACTTCTTCAAATATCTCAAGACTCGCTGAACCGATTTTGCTCAAAATCTAATCAGATCTAAGTTAAAATACCGACAAATACCACAAAAAAATCCCATATACATTAAGTATTCGTTACATCATAAATATTACACATACTTAGTAGGTATACAACTGCAGATGGTAATTTAAATTTCTAAGAAAAAATATGTTCACGGCATTTTATTTTATAATATATTCAATGAAAATCAATAACGTTAAAATAATTATTGTATCATTAGTTTACTTGGAAATCTTTCTCATAGACGCAATTTAATTAAAATGGTTGTTTATTCATTGCAGAGTATATGATTATATTAATTGCAGAGTCTTCTTTTACAGCTTATTTAATAAGAAAGTGTACGTAATAACCTATTTTACTCCTAATAATTTTGATATAATTAATTAAGTTCTATTCAAATCTACAAGCTTCGAATTTTTTGATCAAAATGCGTAAAAAAGTTATTTCTAAGTAGAAATTGTACAAAAAACTATGTTAAATAAGTGCATTTTTACACAGTTTAAAAAAAATATCATTTCAATCGATCAATTATTTTACGAACAGGATCGATTTAAAATTCTACAATACTTTTCTTATGGAGAAATATGACGTGTGGTCATAATCTGGTCATTGTCAAATCAAATTTTTTGACAATGCTTTCTGCATCTGAGCTTCAGTTCATTTTAACACGTAATAGTACAATACATACATACTTGTTTAGCCATGAAAATCTGAGAGATTTTTGAGGTTTCTTAGAAATTAAAAAAGTAAGAAGGTACCCCTCTCTGTAAAAATTGTAAAATTAAAAAAAAAATTTGGATCCAATTCGTTTGATATTAAGTATACTTATAGAAAAAATCACGCTGATTCGATTCCGACCACTGATGACCCAGTGGTGGACTAAGGGGGGAGGGGACGGCTCGCCCGGACCTCTGATCCCGGGGGGCCTCCAAATCTCGAGAAGTTCTATTCTTATATTAAATCCCAAACAAGCCCAAAATATGTTTAGTAAGTAAGAGGCAGTTTGGAGTTGGAGGCCCCGTATACGTATACAAAATATACACGTAGGTAGGTTACCTACCTACCTACGTTTATTACCTATAAATATTTGATTTTTTTTTGTCAGCCATTACTTCTATATTATTCATTTCTTACGAAATTTACACTATAAATAAGTACATCAATTTCTAAGCAGACTGGGGTCTCATTTAGTTCTGCCGCCTTGGGCCTCCGACGGGCTTAGTCCGCCACTGTGATGACTCATGACCTCAGCTGTTGAGCGTCTATAATCTACAATATATCTCTCTCTCACTTGCCTAACCTCTAAACCGAAGTAAACGGAAACCGCTTGAACTTTATTAACCATAGGTCAAAATTACTTTCGCAATAAAAATGATAATTATATTAAAGTACGCTAATCTCAAAACACGCTGTATATCTTAGACCTCTTCGCTTCGTTTCTAACACACTTCAGTTTGCCTGTTCGGGCTGGAAATTAAGATTAATTGAAAATTGCTCAGAAACCGCAAAAATTAATCAATTTCCAGCGCCTACTATATACATTAATTAATCACTTATTTCAGCGCTAACTTGATTACTGCCGTGTATCAATTAGTTTTATAGCTCACACAACAATATGTGTACCTATAGATACCTATACACATATATATCTTCCATGTGTAGGTATTATGTAAACAGTATATATTTTGAACGCTACATGGCTAGGTTCGTCAGATATTGCGTGTGTGTTTTAAAGACCACCAACAGCTAAGGTGCACCAATTCATATTTTCAATTCATTATTTTTTTTTTATAATTAATTGAAAATCTAATTGACACTTTTACCAGCTCTCGGGCTAGAACCCAGAAACTGGGGACTTGTAATAGAGGAACCATAGCAATGCCATGTAAACAACAGCATTGCTACACGCTCGGGTATTCTCAAGCCCAGATATTGCGTGTACCTGTCTACAGGGTGTAAACGGTTTTACCGAACATACAGAGAAAATAGCATTGAGAACATTTACAACCAAGCATGCTAACCACTAGGCTATACTGCCCCCACTATGGTAATTCGCGTCTCACATTTTTTTGTAACGCATTTTTGTCACACATTTTTTGAATCGCATTTTTCATTTCGCATCATTTTACCCCCCTATATACCGCTGGGAAAGACAGTTCTACGTCAGAAAAATGGAATTAAAATATAATTACGAAAATAGAACATTATATTATACAAGAATAAATCTTTTCAAAAATATGTTTCACTGTGTTAAAAAATATTTATTTAATTTAATTAATTTACCAACGTAATAAATAATAAATTAAAGTCACCATTTTTTATTTTTATCATGAAAATTCGCACTTTTTTTAACAGAATTTTTTTTTCAGATAACTGAAATTAATAAAAATGAAACTGTTCATTTTTCTTGCTGAAAGATTTCACAAATGTAATTTTAAGATCGCTACCCTCAGCTGTTATTTCAAAGTTGAAATATAATTTAAAACTAAAATCAGTTCAAAATATCCACAGGTAAATTGCGAACTGGTTAGTAAAATTTCCATTTGAATAGTGGACACAACTGACCAGCACTTTTTTACTGTTAACCCTATCTGACGATGTACAGAGCGTTCGTAAAATTATTGTTTCGACATATACATTACTTTATTGTTATGATTCGTAGGCTAGATAAATATTATGATTTAAAAAATAGAATTATATAAAAAAAATTGTTTTATTTTTATGCTAAAAATTTTCCCGCATAATATTTTGAATTTAATAATTTTTCTGTACAAAATTTATGCTGAAATATGAAAAATGAAAACGGCTAAAAAAATAAGAACTGCAAATAATCTACCAGAACTGTTTGCAATACATAAATTTAAAAAACTATTTGAAATTAAAAATTTGCATTAAAGTTGAACAGAATCATTGTAGGTTAATGTTTCTTAAAAAAAATGCCGCATTTTATTCAAAAAGAGAATCATAACTGCCAAATTAAGACATTAAATTATAGATGATTATGACCTCAGTTGTCGAGCATCTATAATTTTCAATCATCATCATCAAAAAACTAAATCAATATGAACATTTTGAAAAAAAGTGGGTGTGTGCTTATGACCACACGACAGTAGTAAATACTTGATTATATGCAAAACATACATAATATTATTAATATTATTACAATACGTAATAATAAAAACGTAATTCTTGAAATAATGGACTCTTTGTTACAGTAAACGTGGTCACCGACCCGAGCGCGCTTGATGTCGAGTGGAGCCGAGTAAACCCGATTCAGCGTCACCGACCCGAACGTGATGGTTCACTTTCGTTCACTATTCAAAAAGAACGCAAAGTGCACCTAAAAAAGTTTTCACTTCAAAAAAATAAGGGAATAAAACTGTTTCTGAATTGGAAATTAAAATGCTGGAACATATTTTGAACAAAATGTTATAATTACCACAAAACACCAAACCATAACAAACACTCTCGACGTACGTTTCGCCAACCAAGTTGGCATCATCAGTTTTAATCATCTCCTGATGATGCCAACTTGGTTGGAGAAACGTACGTCGAGAGTGTTTGTTATGGTTTGGTGTTTTGTGGTAATTATAACATTTCGTATCTTTACACCAAAGGTTCCACCACTTTTTATTGATATTTTGAACAGCTTGTAAGTTTGTATACGTGGACACAAAACTACCCTTAGGCAATGGTCAGTACGTTATTACAAATATAAAATAGAAACTAGTTATTCTTGTTTGATCTGATTTAGTTCCCATGACAAACCCTTCTAAACAATTCCAACTGACCACTAGTATAAAAAAACGGACGAGTAATGAATATTGTTTTGTCACAATACGATTCTTAAAGAGAAACGTTATTTGAAGATAAGGATTTACAAAGGAAATGACCCCTTATTTAAATATTTTTATTGTGAATATCCTTTCGCTGTTCTAATTTATACTTTTATTTGAATCGTGTCGTAATTTTGTTGGTTATATTAAATTAAAACTTATGTAACTTGTCCTAAATTTTAATTAACAAGTCATTGTATTTTTTAACTAGCTGTACCCAGGGTTACCTGCAGTGTTCGGTATTCACCGGGAGAGTTCGGTTTTCCTTTCGCTGTTCTAATTTACACTTTTATTAGAATCGTGTCGTAATTTTGTTGGTTATATTATATTAAAACTTATGTAACTTATCCTAAATTTAAGTCATTGTATTTTTTAACTAGCTGTATCCAGGGTTATACTTGCAGTGTTATCGGTATTCACCGGGACAGTTCAGTATTTTAATGTTTTGTCTAGATGAAAAATTATTTTTTTTTTTCAAAACCGGACTTCCCTTTTCTTTTACTTCTGTCAGTGTCCCATCCGTGTCCGGTTTTTTTTAGCACCATTTGGTAACCCTGGCTGTACCCGCGACTTCGGTCGCCTTCGATTTTTCCTAACGGGATTTTGCTCTTTCCTGATGACCTCGCGCCTCAGTTAATTTTAAACAATTTTTAGAACTATAAATATGACATCAGCAGCTGATGTCATATTTATAGTTCTGAAATCATTATGTTTGTTAACAGCTGATGATCAGCTAACGATTGAAAATAATTTTATCGAAATTGATGCAATAATTCTTGATTTATAAATAAACAAGCAGACAGAATTTTTTTTGAAAATGCGATATTTGTGTTTAATATATCAATTATAAAACCATTTGTATTTTTTTTTTTGAAAATTCGAAAATAACAGGCAAATTCTCCTTTACAGCTTTTGACATAAATAGTCCACTTAACCACAGATTATTGAACTATATCAGCTGAATCACTTGGCCGTGTAAAAGCTAATTCACGCAAGCGACCGCCATATTCTCAGCAGGCTCGGCTGCCAGTTCTGATTCAAACTGCCGCGTTAGACGAAAAATAAAATTAGGGGCGATGTTGATGGGCGTTTAACGCAGTCACAGCTTAATCTATAATGTATTCCAGGGATGGCGAACCTATGGCACGCGTTCCATAGGTGGCACGCGACGGAATATGGTCGGCACACCATTGAATGAGGTATACATCGAAATAATTAAAAAATATGTTAGATATGCTGTCGAAAAAATTTGACTGTCATTCAACTAACATATTATATAATGAAATCGACACGATAAGCCGACGAAAATGTCATAGCAGTCAATGCGTTATCGAAATAATTCTTTTCATCTACCGTTTGAGATTCATTAAAATTATTTGGCTGGTTGTTGGCAAGCCATGGCTACATTAAACATTTTTTGAAAGAAATTGGCACGTAGATGTGAAAATTAATTAATTAATTGTAGATTATAAACGCGTCGACGACTCAGGTCATTAGCGTCTTCAACACAACAAATCCATTTGTGTATTAGAATCCGCCAGCCGGTATACACAAACCGACTGGTACGAGCTCGGGTCTCTGGGAACGCTAATTCTCAAAGAATGCAATTTGCGATAGCAACCACATTCCAATGTCCCCCCCTGGGGGGTAGATGTGAAAGGTTCGCCATCCCAGGCGCGGATCCTGCCCTTAAAAAAGGTTGTGGTCACGGCCACCCGAAAATCACCCAAGTGCGAGTCGAACTACGGACTCGCTCACGAAACGTCAAACAGTACAAACTACTAGACTAGTAGTCAAAATAAAAAAGTCACTCGCGTTCTTACCCGCACGGTTCGTTTTTTTTTTAATTTTATAAAGGCATTGCAGATATAACATCAGCCTATCGACCTCAATTAGGGTCGTGGGAATGCCCACCGTGCCCACAACGGTGGATCCGCGCTTGCGCCATCCCCAATGTATTCGATTCTTGAGAAAATCTAAAATTAACTGTTGCAAACATTTGCAAACATTTTACTCAAAAATCTTATTTCTTTTCTTTTCCATTGATTTTTATAAATGGATGCCAACATTAATTATAAATTTCATTGAGCATTTGATACGTAAATTATGTAATAAAATATATATAATTTGCGACTGTATATATTATTTTTCATACAAATTAAAACTCGGTAAAGTTTAATCAAATATAATTTAATTACAGAAGTTTATGGTACTGCCTTGAGTGAAGCGTGTATTTTCTCTATTCTATGCTATACGAATGAAATTGCTTATTAAAGTCATACCGTTCATTTATACAATATGTTTGCTTCCGCGCAAGGTATCGACTTGGTTTAATACATATATTTATATATTTCCTTATTTCATAATCTAATTAATATTTTTATACAATAAATAATTATTAAGGCTGCTAATTGCCTATAAATTTATATTAAAACATACTAAACGTGTTCGAATTGAATTTTCGTAAATGATGATTTTAGAATTGAACGGATATTACGCTAATTTACCGTGTGGTAACAGAAGTAACGGATAAGTTATAACACAATCAATATCATCAATACTAATTTTTAAAATTGTAACGGGACCTCTGTCTGTAATGTAGTTTTCTTTAGATTAGACTAGCGGCCCGGTTCGACTTCGCCCGGGAATTTTTTAAACATAACTGTTTTTATAGCATAAATGAATTTTTTAAACATAGTTTTTAACTCTGTCTTTTGACGTTTTGTACCCACAATATGTGATTTTCAAATAAATTTATCTTATAAATTTTTTATTTTTATTTATTTATTATTTATTTTTATTTATTTATTATTATTTATTATCCCTCCTCACGAGAAATTCTCCCCCTACGACCCGGGTGAAGCCGGGCTGGTGTTGTATATAATATTAATAGGATTCCGCCAATACGTTAAAACGCAAGAAAAAAGTTACGTTTTGTCCCTATCCTACAGGAACTATACATTTTTCCGGGATGAAAAGTACACTATGTCCTCTTCCAGGATCTAAAGTAACTATATACCAAATTTCATGAAAATTCGTTTAGCCATTGCGGAGCTGAGTGGTAACAAACACACACACACACAAACTATAGATTAATGTTAGTAGATTTTGTAGATTTATTTTTATTGTAGATTATAGACGCATCGACAACTTAGCTCATTAGCGTCTTAAATTACATTAAATAACAACTAACTTAAAATTAAATAACATCACAAAACATCCATGAGCGCAGGTGGGACTCGAACCCACAACAGTCTAAGTCTAGAGGCTGGTACCAAGTACGCTATCGACTAGGCTACATTGCCATCTAGAGATTGTATAAGCTATTTTATAGTGATTAGTGTGTATGGCAAAAAAGAAATATCTTTTCAATCGATGGATCATTTTTCGAGCAGTGTCGATTTAAAATTCTGCAATGCTTTTCTATGAAGAAATATGTGTCGTCACAATCTAAAGTCATTTTCAAACTAAATTTTCTGACGATGCGTTCTGCAACCCAGCATGAGCATGTTCCGTTACTAGATTGAAAACGCGGTATAGCCAGTTGTTTCATACAGAGCTACTAATAAGAATAATTTTGTTCAGCACTAATTAATATGCGAGACGAAATGTCTAATTTATATAGGAGACGTTTCGCTGACTACGGAACCGAACCAGAATGATATGTATGTGTGTGTGTGTAGTATAGATAGAGGAGAATTCACTTAAACACCTCATCCTCCTGATATTCTCCTTAACCCGTCCTCCTTCCGTCGCCTTATATGAGCATCGCCCTTTCCTATATATTCATGTTCTTTCGCGATCCATGCATGCAATGTGTTGAATCGGGGACATTACACAGGGCAGGGACTGCCGGACTTTTTAGTGTATTTGCCATAATATGGCACATACACTATTGGCGTCGGTCGGATGGCGGGACCTAGGGGTCGGACCAAAATTTCTCGACGTTTCATAGCCTCCTGAACACTTTGGCACCATTTTTGGAAAAGTCTGTTTATATATATATATATATGTGCGGGCTATAACTTTCGAAAGAGTTAATTGATTTTGACGAAATTTGGTAGGCACGTTGAAATCCATCACCGCACGAAGCCTATTTAAAATGGGCCCAATTGAACCATTCTAAGGGTAGTTTTTAGGGGTTGAAAAATGTTTTTGGGCCCAAAAATGCCGAAAAAATTCTCAGAATCATTTCAAAATTGAAGATTAACCCTTTAGTAACGATTAAAATGTGCTGTTAAAATTTTAATAAAATCGGCCCGACAGGACCGGACTTACAAATTTTATGAAAACACTAGTTTGCGGATAGTGCTTTACTTACTGAAGGGTGTATTTAATTTGGTACCGAGGTTGCGTTGATAAAAATATTGAAATTAAGAAAAAAAATATTATTTTAAGGGATGTATTAAGGGATTAAATTTTTTATTTTGTTCAAAAACAAACTTAAGTTTACATAATAATGCCACAATGCCTGTATTAGCAAATACACTATATTGTCGGCAGGGTTTGGCACTGCGACCCGAGTTTTTTATTTGTTTAGTGAAGGCGACTATGTTTCAAAACATATGAACACAAGTTTCATATAAAACGGCAAAAGTTAGTGAAACAGTTTTCCTTTCGAGAAAATATTGTTACAAAACTGTTTTCTGAGTTGGCGGAATAAATATTTATTTACAATAATTAAAAATACAATAAAAATAGATGCAACAACGAAATGTCAATTCGAACAATAAAAAAAACTTAAACGGTAATTATTGAACTAAACGAGCCACTTAAATAACACTTAACAAATAACTATATACAAGGATTATTTATTTGTAATTATTTATGTCACTGTATTTATATCAGATTTATTTCGCTGTTCAACACTGTCACAGTACAATCTACATTGACTGACTCCCGTTGACTGATCAATATTTATATCACTGATCTGCTTGATGGTACGACTCACCATTCACTTATTACCGATTGCGTGACACCGTCGACTGATTGATTCAACACGATACACTCCTGTTTATATACCTGCGTGCGGTGTACGCTTAGTGCGTTCTCGTATTCTCTAGCGTTGTCTAGAATCTCCGATACCATTCCACGCTTTACTACTGTGACTTTTCTTTCTCGTGCTTTCTATTGGAGGCAGTGGCGTAACATCTTGGGGTTTGCTACAATATGTTTCTAAATATAATGTAGCTCAAAAACTATTGCTTTAATAGGATATTCCATTACACGGTAAGAAACTTGGCGTTTGCAACCAGTGAGAAGTTTGCTGCCCGAGGTACGAGGGCATGCAACCACACGTGTTCCAAACGCTAAGTTTCATACCGAGTAATTGCATATTATTTTTCACAACAACTCTATTGACAATTCGATTTGAGGTACCTACAATTTAGGCGTACAAAAAAATCGCGAAAATATTAGATCTGTCAGATTTATGTGGTTATGTTTGTCATTTTGACGTTTATGAATATTATATGCGGATTCAATATCGCTCTATCTCCTTCTTAATTTGACGTTTTCGAAAATTATATGCCGATCCAATTGCTCCGTCTCCCTCTTAATAATGTTAAAAAATAGAGAGAACCGATCTGAAAATTTTCATCCCTAGGAAAGAAAACGCTCAGTTTAAACAGATACCGAAAATCGAATTTTTAATAGCGACTTTGTGAAAATAAATTATACCCCTCTGGATTGAAATCAATATTATCCCAACTAGTATTATAAACGCGAATGTTTGTTTGTTCATCGCACAACTGTTTAGTTGTTTGTCAAAAGGCAATAGGGACTGCGCGTACTTTCGACACTATAGTTGTACAACAAAAAATCATAACACCGCATCGGTCTTTTGATTTTTCTATTGAAAAATCATCGTCGGCAGTTTATGTCCACAGCTGTGCATTGAAGCTAGCATACGCTCGACTAAATAGTTGTTCGGCGACCCATTAGTTTAAGAGTGAAATCATTGCACAACTGATTGATTGTATGCGCACTTCTAACAACTAAACAGCTTAGTCGAGTTGAAATCGCGACACGTACACAACTCGATTAAACTGTTTAGTCGTGGAAACAATTGTGTGTATGCGTGGACATAGGTACTAGATACCGAAACTAAGACAAAATGGAGGAATTGTATTGTATTTTAAAGACCACCAACAGCTAAGGTTATTTGGGCCTAGCACCAATTCATATTTTCAATTCATTACTTTTTTTTAATAATAAATTGAAAATCCAATTGACACTTTTACCAGCTCTCGGGCTAGAACCCGAGAACTGGGGACTTGTAATAGAGGAACCATAGCAACGCCACGTAAACAACAGCGCCGCTACACTCTCGGCTATTCTCAAGCCCACAAAATGGAGGATACCGTGGCCAACACAATATTGTTCTTTTCATTATCAATGATACCAAGACGATGTTTTTAGATTAGAATGTGGATTATAGACGCTCGGCAACTAAGGTCATTAACGTTTAAGGATGAAAAAAATCTCGTCTCGTGTGAAGTTTTTCGCACGTGGGTACCTTAATAGGTAATCTATAGTGAAATTAGTGAAACCCAGCCCTGTGTAAATAAAATATATACAGCCTGTACCTCTATCTATCTATCTGTCTATCTATATTCCATACGTGAGCTAAATACATAAGACAGAATAGAAGAGACTGAGAAACTTAAATGGCAAAGTTAGCAATTAGTTACAATTGTATCCGCACGACAGTATACGGTGGTGGCGACACTGTCGTCTTACTACGTGTACTGTACAGAACTCGTAAAGTTAAGATTTGCATATCTTATTTCGAAACATACACATTCAAAGCCAACCCGTCATTATGTTATGTGGGCCAGATAAAACAAAATACATCATTTATTTTTAGTTTTTTTTTAAGGTTAAACATGTAATTTTGAATTTTTATTCCAAGTTTTACACTATCAAAAAAGTTTTCTCAAAAACACGGCTACTATAAAGCCAATAAATACTTATATATAGAGTTATAAGGAGATATTTTCATCAACGTAAAATTTGGGTTAAATAATGCATAATATTTCCTAATTTATGTATTGTAAATTATAGACGCGTCGACAACTTAGGTCATTAGCGTCTTAATTACATTAAATAACAACTCACTTAAAAACTAAAGACATCATAAAACATCCATGAGCGGAGGCGAGACTCGAACCCACGACAGTCTGATCCAGATGCCGCGACGCTAGCCACTGGACCATACTCTGATAATGTTTCCTGATTCCGCACGTTTCCATAGCTGTTTACAGGGCCGGCGGAAGAGCTGGATACGGTTCGTAGAATTACTCACTTAAAAAGTTGAGCTAAAAATAAAAAAAATTAAAACGATGCTCGTAGATTCGATTTTCAATCTTCGATTCGGATCTTTAGAGTAGTACCTTAACGGGGACTTCGTGACTGATTCACTAAGTACTAAGAGTAGGGTATTCCTTAAATATAATAAATAATTACGGGGGGGGGGGGGTCGCACCCTGCTGCACTTTCCGCCCGGTCTGAACACGTTTCGCCAGCCCTGGCTTTTTAATAAGCTATAGATCAATAAACCTGCGTTAACTTAGGGGTTAAAGAAATTCATTTAAGTTTTTCCATCACAAAATTTTCATTATTTATGGACAAATATTTGTTAGAAATCAAAATTATAGAATATATACCTTAGTTGGATTCACATATACATGATATTTCTACTCAAATTCATTCATGATGATCTTTCTGTGAAAAAGTAAAAAGTTTTTTGAAATTCTGATATGCATTCCAATTTTTTCTGGCCCATGTTTTTAGTCCTAATGCATTATCTAACTACAAGTACTTGGTATGTGTCTGTGAAGCTCTATATTTCGTTTGGGTTATTATTTTATCGTTTTGTGTAATATATTTGCTCTTGTAGTGCATCCAAAAGTCTGACGTATATCAAAATAGACTTTCAATATACCACTGTCAAATATATCGTCTAAGTTAATCTTATTGTATAGCCTGATAACTCTTAGAATGGCACAATGAGGTCATCAGCCTATTGGCAGCAACACACCACCCACTTAGCAATGGACTGTCTGCTTGACAACCGTTTTCCTCTCTGTTGCTCTCTAATGGTTTTTACCATAGACGGCGTGTATGAGTTGAAGTAGAGCCGCATTACCCTCAGAATGGCACAATGACGTCATCAGCCTATTGGCAGCAACACACCACCCACTTAGCAATGGACTGTCTGCTTGACAACCGTTTTCCTCTCTGTTGCTCTCTAATGGTTTTTACCATAGACGGCGTGTATGAGTTGAAGTAGAGCCGCATTACCCTCAGAATGGCACAATGAGGTCATCAGCCTATTGGCAGCAACACACCACCCACTTAGCAATGGACTGTCTGCTTGACAACCGTTTTCCTCTCTGTTGCTCTCTAATGGTTTTTACCATAGACGGCGTGTATGAGTTGAAGTAGAGCCGCATTACCCTCAGAATGGCACAATGACGTCATCAGCCTATTGGCAGCAACACACCACCCACTTAGCAATGGACTGTCTGCTTGACAACCGTTTTCCTCTCTGTTGCTCTCTAATGGTTTTTACCATAGACGGCGTGTATGAGTTGAAGTAGAGCCGCATTACCCTCAGAATGGCACAATGACGTCATCAGCCTATTGGCAGCAACACACCACCCACTTAGCAATGGACTGTCTGCTTGACAACCGTTTTCCTCTCTGTTGCTCTCTAATGGTTTTTACCATAGACGGCGTGTATGAGTTGAAGTAGAGCCGCATTACCCTCAGAATGGCACAATGAGGTCATCAGCCTATTGGCAGCAACACACCACCCACTTAGCAATGGACTGTCTGCTTGACAACCGTTTTCCTCTCTGTTGCTCTCTAATGGTTTTTACCATAGACGGCGTGTATGAGTTGAAGTAGAGCCGCATTACCCTCAGAATGGCACAATGACGTCATCAGCCTATTGGCAGCAACACACCACCCACTTAGCAATGGACTGTCTGCTTGACAACCGTTTTCCTCTCTGTTGCTCTCTAATGGTTTTTACCATAGACGGCGTGTATGAGTTGAAGTAGAGCCGCATTACCCTCAGAATGGCACAATGAGGTCATCAGCCTATTGGCAGCAACACACCACCCACTTAGCAATGGACTGTCTGCTTGACAACCGTTTTCCTCTCTGTTGCTCTCTAATGGTTTTTACCATAGACGGCGTGTATGAGTTGAAGTAGAGCCGCATTACCCTCAGAATGGCACAATGACGTCATCAGCCTATTGGCAGCAACACACCACCCACTTAGCAATGGACTGTCTGCTTGACAACCGTTTTCCTCTCTGTTGCTCTCTAATGGTTTTTACCATAGACGGCGTGTATGAGTTTAAGTAGAGCCCGATTATTCTTAGAATGACACAGTGACGTCATCAGCCTATTGACAGCAACACACCACCCACTTAGCAATGGACTGTCTGATTGACAATCGTTACCCTATTTGATGCTCTCTAATGGTTTTTACCATAAACGGTGTGTCGGTGTATATGAATTCATATGGGTGGAGACCGGAACAATCGTTGTCGAGTGATGGCGTTCTTATAGTATTGTGTTTATACATCCAAACGTTTGAAGATCGTTGAAATGAAATTAAAAAAACTCGTGTCGCAGTGCCAAACCCTGTTGAAAAAATAGTGTATTTGCTAATACAGATATTGTGGTTTTATTCAGTTATACATGCTGTGTACTGTCATGTTTGAATTTTTGTGTCGCTATTTTTTCTGTCGAGGTCATTTCGATTCACTATTCGCTTAAGAAATTTCACTCCTGAATCGTGTGAACAAGCAATCTGATTCGGTTAAGAGACCGTTTCGACTAAAGTACCGTACCTTGCGTACAGTGTGAACGGACTGTAAGTAAGCACCTCAGGCCCACGTGTGTTAGAACGCAAGTTGTCTACTTGGGACCGGGATAATGCGACAAGAAATGATATACCCAGAACGAAAATGGAATTTGTTATTAGATTGTTGATGCGTCGTCGATCCTGACGCGAGCTAAGGAACCGGCAACCTAAGTCACGGTTCAGAATGACTTTACTCTGTGTTAACGTTTTACGTAAGTTAAGAGCACTTTTCATCCCCTCGCCTAAAAACGGCTATGGCTCTCCAGACGCTATTTTTAAAGTTAAAGGGTTCAGGTAAACACCAAATGAAGGACATTTATTACATATCCTATACAGGTGAATTTTTGAAAAAAAGTTTTGTTTACGTGTGAAAGATTACGGTGTATTTTTTCCAGGATTTTTTTTTTTTTCAATTTTTCACCTGGAGGATTTGTAATATGATTCTTCGCCCTTTAGGTGGCGTTTACCCGAACGTCTTAGCTTTAAAAATAGCGTAAGGAGAATCATAACCATTTTTAGGCGAAGGGAAAGGATTTGAGATGAAGAGTGCTGGGGGTATTTGTAGGTATCGCGAATGCTTTTAGGTATGTTAATGTTCTGATTAGTGTCGGTCTACGAAATCCATTTTGACACGAAATTATAACTTGAAAGTTCATATTCGTATAGAATATTACATGTCTTTTACATACGTTGCATCAAATATGTGGAATGAATCTGCCTGCACATGTTAGAAGCTTCAATAAATATTTGTTTTTTAGTTCTATTTAAAACTAGCGACCCGCTCTGGTTTCGATAATAAAGATTAAACACCCGCCCTCCGACATATATACACGTACTTCCACAATGCTATGAACTTACAAAAACCTTGAATTATATGATTTATATGAATTATAAAGACTATCCATACAGGAATTTTATAAAGATTCGAAAATTGCACTCAAATTTCCCGTTGCAGTTTTATTATTTGTATGTATAGATTTATTTATCTTATATGCTGGTGGAATCACGGGCCTGTGTTTCGCCGAGGATTAAATGTTTTTTGTAAATAATAGACGCTCGAAAACAAAGGTCATAAGCGTCTGAAAAATATAAATGTGTTTGTAGCGTATTAAAAAAATATACATTTTTCTCAAAATTGGTAGCCTACAGATGATTTTCAAAAGCCAGCTAAATTTAATTGTAGATTATAGACGCGTCGACAACTCAGATCATTAGCGTCTTCAACACAATAAATAATTTATTTGTGTATTAGAATCCGTCAGCCGGCATACACAAACCGACTAGTAAGAGCTCGATATTAGGAAATTTGTTGGTGTTATTATGAAATGATCATTTCTGTTACAGATTTAAATCAATATTAATAATATTAAAGCATAACAAAATTATAAAAGGTTGTAAAAATATCTTAAACCTTATTAAAAACATTTTCCTAATATCGGATATACTATCCGATATTAGGACTACATTTTGGCATGACAGAAAAATGAGACTTTTTATAAATTTGAATTTTTTGTTCATTTTTGTTCCCTTAAAACTTTCCATATTTTTGGACGTTGTTAACGACACTATATTGTGTATTGTATGTCTAAGAAATTTCATTTTATGTAATGAGTTAAAAAAATATGGACACTTTTCAAAAGCTATTTCATATTAGGGCACTTTACTCTACGTGTTGTGTGATTCTGTTCTTATTCTCATGATTTAACCAATTTATTACCCGAAATAACCCACACAAGTATAATTCACTCCAAAGTAAATTTCGGCACATAAATATTATAAATCCGGTACAGTGTTCTTATTAGTGCTTATTTCTAGTTACCCCCTCGGGCTGTAAATTTCTAAAATAAGCCGTGTGTATGCGAAAGGCACCGCTGTATCGTACACTCACATAAAGTAATAATATGCATATTATATATGTGTGAGTGTGTCTGGAACGTGTAGAAACATAAATATAATTAACAACAACCAGTTTTGATATTTAATTCGAGTGTAAAGACACGGAATAAGACGGAGTTGTTTTGATATCAATATTATTTTCTACCCTTAAGGTACAGTATAAAATAGTGCGCCAAGTTATATATCTCGCGTGTGTGTAATGGTAATTTTGCTTTCCTTTAGGTACTTTGCTTAGATATTAATAATAAGAGGTATTTAATTTTCGGCACGTAATTTTCATGAAAGAGAAATGTATAGTCGCAAGTGGATGTACATGTGTGTGCGTATACAGAATGGTGATTTTTTCGATGCCCACCTTGGTATCTTGGGAACGGTTAAACATACAAGGTCTATTAAATTAAAGAAAAATAGGTAAAAAAACTTTTAAGTTAAACGGTTTTATTTTAAATCATCAGCTGTGCCAAAAACTAGGAGATAATTAGGACACAAACCAAGAGGCACTTTGTGTCGCTGCGTCAGCGGAATAAGTAATAAAAACGTGGGGCGCATTTGAAATATTTCTGTTGGTAAGCTTGGAAACACATTTTTCTAGACAAGCCGTTCTTATTTAATAATTATACAGTCGTTATACAGATTTTTATGCGCCCCACGTTTATATTACTTATTCCGCTGACGCAGCAACACAATGTGCCCCTTGGTTTGTGTTCTAATTATTTTCTAGTTTTTGGTACAGCTGATGATTTAAAATAAAACCGTTTACCTTAAAAGTGTTTTACCTATTTTTATTTTCTAGTTTTTAATTTGATTTCTGGCCCGTATCATTATGCAAACTCCTCATCCTTTCAACTGTCCACCTCCTGATTACCAAGTTGAAATTATCATAATATTGTATTGTCACGGGAACTCAATGTGTGTGCAAAGTTTCATAAGTAGAAGTAGTTGAAAAATCTGTCGCAAGATTTGAAACAAAAATAGTAACAAACAAACAATCAAACAAATATACGGGGTCAAGCTAAAAAAACCGTTTAAAAAACGGCCAAGTGCGTGTCGAGCCACGCAAAGAGTATAGGAGTGTAGATTTATTATGCTAAACCTGCAATTTTTTTAAAATAAATAAAATAAAAATACATTCATAAACTACTTTTCAAGAAGAGGTACAAAAAACATTTTGACCCCCCGTTTGCATGTATGGGCGCTTTATTTTTTTCTGTTTTTAGTATTTATTGATTAACTAGAGGATATGAGTGATACTTGACGTAAATTACAGCTTTATAGGTACTGCGTTGTTAAGATAGACCTGGTGACAAAATAGGTACATAATTTATCTCTGCGTGGTCAAAACGTAAAGTTACCTTAAGTTTGATTGAAATAGTGTCAATGGTAGGGAAGATAATAATTTTTTTGCTAAAACTACAATTTTTAGTTTTTTCGTGATAAATCAGGAACCAATAAAAAAATCCTGGATTTCTTTTCAGATTCTCAATTGTCATGAAAAAGCACAACTTTTCTCTAATTTAATCGACCTTTGTATCTCTAACGGTTCTCAAGATGCCACCGGTGAGTAATGAAATCATCAACACCCTGTATATTGTTACTCATTATATGCACGGTGTTTTATGTGGGATAATAGAGTCGCTCCTAGATGAGGCTCATTGTTCCTCGAAAGAGGAAATATAACTTTATTACAAACTGTTTGTGAATGTTGCTGTATTTTTTATAAACCTTTACATTATTATAAGTTCTACTTCTCAGAAATCGATAAAACTCCGAAGTTCTGCAAACAGTAGACCTCGCTTCATTGATGTTTTAAGGACATTGAATACCTACAAATACCCCCTGCTTAGTGGCGGATATACATAGAAACTAATAAGGGCTTAAGCCCTGGGTCCCCACGTGTCAAGGGCCCACAAAAATTAAATTATTATCATAAATTTTTATTACTTTTTCTTTAACAATGAGCTGCATTTATCGTGTAGTAAAAATAGTTAATAATAATTTGTAGTGTTACATATTATTTATTTTATTTTAATCAATTAATTTCTTAATCTAACACAAATGGGGCCACATTGAACTTCAATAAAAAACCTAGATACGTCTCTACCCTTGCTTTCTTCATCTCAAATCTTTTCACCTCGTCTAAAAACAGTAATGGCTCTACGACGCTCTTTTTAAAGCTAAAGGGTTCAGGTAAATGCCAAATGAAGGACCGATCCTTCAGACGAAAAATTGAAAAAAAAATCGTGGAAAATTTACAACTTAAAAAAAAAAAGTTTACGTAAGTAATCTTTTACACGTAAGCAACACTGTTTTTCGAAAAATTCGCCCGTATAGGATCTGTAGTCTTATTTTTGGTCCTTTATTTGACGTTTACCCGAACCCTTTAGCCTTAAAAATAGCGTCAAGAGATCCATAACCGTTTTTAGGCAAGGGGAAAGGCTTTGAGATGAAGAGTGCAGGGGGTAACTTCCGGTGTCGAATACTCTTAATTATTTTTGAAAAAAAATATACCGTCAAAATTTTATATTATCATTTTTACAACTTTACGGTTTTCCAGCCTATACAGTAACATTTTTATTTCAAAATAAATATTTTTTTGATCAACAAAAGTTTGATTCAAATTGTAAAAGATATGCTTATTAATTGTTACTAACTTTTTTTTAGTAAATTTTTAGCAAGGGAAATATAAATTTGGGGCCGCTGAAAAGTTACACGGTCAATAGAAATTTCAACTAGTTTTTTATCAATATACAATTAGCTTTAAGATCAAACTTAATCAACCAAATATTAATGTACTTAAATTTTTTTCCGTATTGTAGCCAGCTGATCGCAAGGGTTGGTGTGAAAAGTCTGTTTATATCATTTATCTATTTATTTATTTAACAGACAAAACTAACTGTTTTTAAATATATTTTTATCTTACATTTTTTCCGTCATAAAAATTGTTAAATATAAATATCAGTAATAACGTCCTAAAGAAGAATTGATAGAATTTCGAAACGTATGCCGTTAAAATCAACCCCGTTTTGTACAAGCATTATATGTATATGTATGGCCTAGCCTGTTCCCTGATGTATAACAAACACCGCAGCGACATTCCGAACCAAATCGGTTCAGTAGTTATTGAGTTAACCCGGGCCTAACAAACAAACAGACAGGCAAAAATTCTAAAAATGGTTCATTCGCTATAGGCAGAGCTGCAGAAGAAATTTCAAAGTCTTTTCGAAAACATTGAACACAACGGCACGACTTTATTTATTTGTAAGTATAGATTATATTTTTTAAATAATAAATCTAAATGATTATTGGTACTTCTTTTACTAACCCACAATCAAAAAAAAGACCTGTCTCTTCTTAATTGCAAAATAAGAATTAAACATATCCGTTTTCGAAACTTAATTCTAAGTATAACTTTTTATAGTTAAGCATAAGACGAGATTGTGTAGTGTTTTATTTCTAGGAATCAAATTACCCATTAAACTAAAAGAAACATTTGCTTCCTCCATGATGGAAGCATTTATAACCGCCCGTCTTCTTCTCTGCCCACACCGACGTTCATCCACCCTATTTCAACACACCACCATTCACCCACCCTATTTCAACATACCCTCAACTGAACAGTGCCCTTTTTGTAAACTTCACCCCTTCTCTCTCATTGCACTGCATACATAATACAGCGAAATGGTTTTCTTCTTACCCCTCTTTAGTTTAGCTGTTGAACTGCTGAAATAAAATTAGTATTCAGAAAAGAGATCTAGTAGACTATGGTTGTTATAGGGGGCGGTTTCCTTTTCGTGGAGGAGTAAAATCATTTCTTTTGCACATGCGCCGTCGAAAATTCTTATTCTCGCGCTTTACTGTAGGTGAAAGCACCCCTCTTGAAGAAGGAGCACTGAAATTTTATAGCTTTCATATAAACCACACATACATACATACAAGTTTGATTGTGTTAGTGTAGCTGCAAGCGTTTTTCACAATTTTTTTAAATTGTAGGTATTTTGTTTTTAGGAAAATATTTTTGGGGTACTTATGAATAGTTTGACCGTTTATTCACTACCGGAACTTCAAGAGAAAAAATAATAATAAAAATATTTCAAACTTGTTGAAGTTTTATTTTTCTATGCAATTATTTTCCAAACTTAAAATTACGAAAAAATGTGATAGTTAACTTTGAACGTAAATAAAAATCTATGCAAAACATTGTCATTTTTTTCCGTTGGAAAATCAAAAGTTTAATAGATATATATTTTAGACGCCAAACAATTTGTTTTACTTAATATTGACTTATAGAAATCTCAAAAATGAAAATTCCAATTGAAAAAGAAATTTAATAAGCGATACCTATTACGTCCTTTTTTTGCATTTTGAGCATAAAACTTTTCTTGATAACAAAATAGAAAAAATTAAAATTGCAAAAATTAAATTTTGTCAGATTTTCAAAATAAAATAGTAATGGCGGTTTAATCATTTGGTTTATTTTATTATTCATTTCGTTGCATTAAGAAAGTCGATATCATCCCTCAAGGTACCTTCCCAATACACGAAAATCATAAATGACGAATAAATTCAAAATAGTAGTAGATATCTATAATATTTAAAGAATTTAAATCTAAATAAATAAAAAAATAGATTTAAAGTGTACATTTTTGTGGCGCCAAAACAGAGACTGCTAGATTTAAGTTATTTTGATTTCCAATTTAAATTCAGAATTTTGTTTTTACACTCTGTGACGTATTGGAATAAAAAAATGTTTACAGATTTAAACAAAAATATTTGAAGATTTAGAAAGAAAATATCTGAACATTTAAAAAAAATATCAGAATTTGCCAAATTAGATTTTATTTTGCAGTCGCAACTCGCAATTGTCTGGAAAATGTTTGTAAGCCGCAGCTATTATTTTTTAGTTTTGTTATTTTCACATAAAACTTAAGAAAACAGTATTAATAACATCCTTTCTTTTTCTTATAAGACTTACTGATTTATTTTCAAAATATTTATATAAAATGCATGTTAGGTATATCACTTTTAAATTTTTTCTGTAATAAAAGACGCTTTAGAAACAACTAAAAGGATATTTCAAAGAACCTAACTAATTTCATTTTTAATAAACAAAATGTATTATGCAAAATACGCAAACTTTACATAAATAAAATAAAATTAATGAAAAATATTAAATAATAAGTGTGGCATCACTTATCGTATACACAGACCTTTCCTATGTCGCAATCCGACTTAAGCACAGCTCTTCACCGCTAGGCTTCTCTAGTAGTTCTGTACAAAGAACGTCTCATCGTAAATGCCAACGAGATATTGTTCACTAGTCACATAACAGATGGCGCGACAATCAACGATTACTTACCCTATACGATAATTCGGATATTGCATTAAGATTATTTTTTGTTTATCGTAATTAATTATTTTTAATTATTTATTTGATAAATACTTTCTAAACCGACCACTTTTTCCAGAACCAAAATCTGGCGTATCAATTTTTGTTAAAACATGTCAAGAGATTAATAACAGAGCCGCACAACATTCTACTGTTTGCAAATGATTAAAAAGTGCTCATTGAAATTTTAAACAAACATTTTTTTTAGAACAAGCGATGTAAATTACACTTATCCGAATACATCTCATTCTTTTGAAAGCTTTTATATTTTTCATATTATTCTTCTTTTTAATATTTTATTTATTTTGTTTAATTATATTTTCTCTTCTTTATAAATTTTTAGAATATCGCCTGATGGTGCTCTTGTTAGAGCGAAACTGGTCGTGATTTTATAATTCGTTTTCGACTGTTTTTTATTAAATATAAAGAGAAATTAAGTTTTACATTTGTTAACTTCCCATTGGAAGTTATTGTAATGGGTCCGAAAATCGAAATCAAAAAGGAAAAAAAATTTTTATGTTTCAAGGTCACTACAGTATTTTTACACTACTTTTAGAAAGATGTCTGTGTGTGTGTGTGTGTGTGTGTGTGTGCGTACGTATGTACGTACGTACGTACGTACGTACGTATGTATGTGTCCATTTCTTTCTAAGACGAAATCTCGAGAACGAAAAATGATATCGACTACGTTGGGGTGCCAATCGACGCGTATGAACGTAAATATGATCTGAAAGGAATTTTTTTTAAATCGGTTCAGCCGTTCTTTTTTCTTAAGCGAATAACCTCCAAAAAAGTAGATTTTACACAATATCTCGCGAATAAAAAATTATATCGACTTCGTAAGGGTGTCAATCGAGGCGTGTTAACGTCATTTTGATCCGACATAAATTTTATAAAAATCGGTTCAGCCGTTTTTTTTTTTTTTTTTTTTTTTTAATTATTGATGTTTTAATGATAAAAATGATTACTTTTCTGTGTAATATCTAATTTAATTATTATTATTAAATATTTATCAAACTGGGAAGTTCGTCGTGTGGACCTCAAGGGTCGCACTTTAGTCCTAATAAACGACCCACCTCACGGCTTGTTTTCTTTTCAAAATTTGGTCGAATATACTTTAGACATGATATGCTGCTTCCTTAGTTTTTATTTTACTTGTGTGAACTCTGTATTAGCACCAATAACCCATCTTAACTTATCTTGTCTTATCTTATCTAATTAAAAAAATAAACATTACATGAACCAAGATATTATACGCGTACTTCCACCATCCATACCCGTACTTCCACCATTCTTAGCCATCTACCATATCATACACTCAGATATAGAAGTTCAGTTACTGAATTTTCTCCGTGTAACAATAAAAATAAATAAAAAAGAGACTTGGTGTGTGGGATAAAAACCACACTGCTAACTTCTCATTGGGTGCCCTTAGAGATTAGAGATCAGTCTACCGTAGAGAAACTATTTGCAATAAACATTTTACAGTAGTTCTTTTTTATAAAAAAAACCGCCAAATCAATTTTTTTCTTATCAGGTGTTCACTATGCAATTAAGCGTATCCTTAAACGGAACCCTTCGCTGTGCATGTTCCGACACGTACTTGGCCGCTTTTTCTACTGCTGTCTATTTGGACTAAGGACTATGAGTCAAGACCACTGATCTCTATATAATAATCTGGATAGGTCATCTTAAAAGCTGAAGCTCAACTGGATCTTGAGATTTGATTCTAATCCAACATGTCGTCAACTGGACGTATTTTTGTATCACTATAATATTACGTAATAAAGTAACCAAGGAAACTAAAATGAAATGCATTTTCATAAATGTTTATTTTGCAAATTTCAATATTGGATTAGATAGAGATTTTGGGAGGAGGGCAGTATAGCCTAGATGGTAGCGTACTTGGCGCCGCAACCTCTAGACTGGACTGCCGTGGGTTCGAATCCCACCTGCGCTCATGGATGTTTTGTGATGTTATTTAGTTTTAAGTTAGTTGTTATTTAGTGTAGTTGAAAGACGCTAATGACCTTAGATGTCGACGCGTCTATAATCTACAATAAATAAATAGAGACTTTGAGAACATGTCGGTCAATCGGGCTTCACTTCAGTGTATGCTATATATATTTAGTTAACGCCTGTTTATACTCAGTAAATGATTTCTTAAATTCTTGCAGTTAGGGTTACCATCTGACAGGCGTTTGTCGCTTTTGACAGGCTTTTTAAGGTCTAGACAGGCGTGCGGTTCGCGCTGATCAGAGAGGCATTTTAAAATTTCGCGCCCTTTCGTGACTTCGTCATTGACTCATTACCTACCTAACCTACAGCTTTTTTATTTTAGACAGGCATTTTTTTGAAAAATCAGGAATTCCAGGCACCTTAGACAGACATCCCTCCGTTATGTATGGTAACTCTACTTGCAGTAGAATATATCGCAGTATTTACGTTGTCTAGGAATGTTAGTTACAAATTGTTATATTATAACCAATCTTAAGTTTATTGTAAATTGACTAGCCTGATAACACAGGTTCTGCCTGTGTTTAGGGATGAATAAAGATTTATCTTATCTTATCTTAACTTATTTTATCTTATCTTATCTTATGCCCTATCCTAGACTCCTAAGATATAAAAATCAGTTGTCAAGACACTCTGTTCCTAAATAATGAAACTGCGTTACATTAAAATTTCTTATCTTAAAAATATACAAAGAGTGAGGGTCAACTTTTAACAAAATGAAATACAACAGGAATAGCTCTAATGTCTCTAACGACGTTATCAATTCTTCTTAGCTGGCAATATTATCATTGCAAAGTTAATTTTTAACTTCCCATTGGAAGTAATTGTAATGGGTCCGAAAATCGAAATCAAAATGTATAACAAATTTTTATGTTTCAAGGTCACTACACTATTTTTACATTATTTTTAGAAAGATGTCTCTGTGTGTGTGGTACGTATGTACGTACATACGTATGTGTCCATTTCTTTCTAAGACGAAATCTCGAGAATGAAAAATGATATCGACTACGTATTAACGACGCGTGTTGACGTAAATATGATCTGAAAGAAATTTTTTCAAAATCGGTTCAGCCGTTCTTTTTTCTTAACCAAATAGACTCCAAAAAAGTAGTTTTTACACGATATCTCGCGAAAAAAAAAATTATATCGACTTTCGTAAGGGTGTCAATCGAGGCGTGTTAACGTCATTTTGATCCGACATAAATTTTATAAAAATGGGTTCACCCGTTTTTTTTTTTTAATTATTGTTAAAAATAAATAATAACTATGTTTTAATGATTAAAATGATTACTTTTCTGTGTAATATCTAATTTAATTATTATTATTAAATATTTATCAAACTGGAAAATTCGTCGTGTGGATCTCAAGGGTCGCACTTTAGTCCTAATAAACGACCCACCTCACGGCTTGTTTTTTTTTGTATTCCAAACTTGCTAAAGTCATTCCAGAAATGTATGTACACAAGCATGCAGATTCCATGTAAATATGCAGAAGAACATTTCTGTACAGACTTTTCCAACTCATGAATAAGAAACAGTGACAATTTGTATGAATAACATAAAATTCACACATTTAAAGCGAAGCTGTGTCGACTTAATTCCTTCTAGTTTTACTTCTATACTTTCATTATATATACTCACACACATTTATATACGTAAAAACACACATAATATAAATATATGTATATGTGTGTGTGTTTCAAGCTCGGAACTGTTACGAGTAGCTGCTAATCCGATAGCGCTTAAAACGCTTCTTGCCTCTTCTTATGGCCAGGGATTATAATATAAAGTTTTCTCTAAGTATGTACCATGTTTATATACAGTATACTGAGTGTTTTTCAATGTTTTTAACCGACTTTAACGAAAAAAGGACGAGATTCTTAATTCGATCAGTATATAGATAGATAAGATTTATTTGTCGCAGCTATATAAAGATTGACAAAACGTCAAAATACAATGATAATATAAAATATGTCATGATACATTAATATTAAAAAAATTCGACTGATGACCAGTCCTATACTTCCCACCTAGTAAATATTTGCAAAAAATAAACACTCTTTTTTTTATTCTTTGACTAGGCCCAAATAACCTTAGCTGTTGGTGGTCTTTAAAACACAATTTAATTTTTATTCTTTGAAAAAAGCATGGCCCTCTTTTTTGTTTGGTGATCTATTGATGGCTAGCTTAATATAGCAAAAATCATGGTTACCTTGATTTACGTACAATTTTTATTTTTTTTAGTAAAATATTTTTTTTCTCGAAAACTATACATTTTAGAGAAAAAAAATATTTACATTTTTTTCATATTATAACATCTAGAATTCATTTATATTTTTTTTTACCTATGTTAATACGTGACATTGAGGACGTTTTTTTGAATATCTCAGGATCCACTGAACCGATTTGACTCAAAATCTAATCAGATCTAAGTTAAAGGCTGATAAACACAATAGAACAATCGGCATGCCCGTATGTTGTTCCGTTCTTAAGATATCGAAGGCGAAAAATTGACCACATACACACACACACACATACACACATACACACACACATACAGACATCAGTCAGAAAATGATCTTAAACGATTGCTAGGGTCTCAAAACGTGAAAATCTGTTAAAATCTCGAAATATTGTTTTCGGACTGAATCCATTACTTCCCTACCATAGTAGAGGTGGGAAGTAAAAATCTTTAAAATTGTATAGACAAATTTCCATTAGTTGCTTTTTGACAATTATTTTCGGGAAGAGAGCGCGTTTCCTGCAAAGGTAGAGAATTATATAATCTTATTGACCAATAATTAGATCCATATTTCTGTTTGTTTACAGAATGAAAAGGCACTCTAATGTCTCTCGCACCACGTGTATTGTGAGAAGGTACTTCCTCAAGAATTTGGAATTTAGATAAATTTCGTTTGAAGTTATACGTCCTTTTTAGGGCCGGCGTATACAATCAATTTTTAATCGTACAACTGTTTAGTTGTTTGTCAAAAGGCTATAGGAACTGCGCATACTATCGACACGATAGTTGTACAACAAAAAAATTATAAAGCCGCATCGATCGTCTTTTAACTTTTCTGTTGAACAACTATCGTCGCCAGCTTATGTCTACAGCTGTGTATTGACGCTAGCATACACTCGACTAAATAGTTGCTCGGCGTCCCATTAGTTTAATAGTGAAATTATGGTACAACTGATTGATTGTATGCGCACCTCTAACAACTAAACAGTTTGGTCGAGCTGAAATCGCGACACGTACACAACTCGACTAAACTGTCGTGGAAACAATTGTGGGTATGCGCCCGGCCTTAGGCGCGTTATGAAAAAATGATTAGGGTGAATTTTTTTGAAGTTGGTTATTTTTAATATAAAGTTTTTTATTTTTTATTTTTTGTGGCTTTGCAATACGTAGTTTGCACGTTATTAACCGACTTATTTCTTGATTTTAAATGCATTGGTAGGTAGCAGAGCACTTGCTGGCCTCAAATTCAAGACTGAGGGCGTGAGGTGACTTTTAATGAATATAGAAAAATAAAACAGACAGTTCTACTTTGACAAACACCCATTATAAACAAAAATACTTATTATGGTTAATGCATGTTGCAAGAATTACTAACATTGTGTGAATGAAAGCACTGAATTTTCATTTTAAATTTTATATGAGAACATTTTTGGAGTAGATTTTGACGTTATCTTAGCTACCGCATTTTCTACTTTAATGAACTAGGTATGAAAACTAAAAACTAATTAAATCTATCTATATATATAAAAGTCAATGTGTGTGTGTGTGTGCGTTGTTTATGGACTTCTAAACCGTTCAACCGATTGCGATGAAACTTTGTTGAGTTGTTGTACACACACCGGGTTAGGTTTCTGAATTATAAAATTGTCCGGTTCGGCTTCGCCCGAGTGAAAAACGTGATCTCCGAAATCACTCATCCGATCGCGATGAAACTTTGGTGAGTTGTTGAACACACACCGGGTTAGGTTTCTGAATTATAAAATTGTCCGGTTCGGCTTCGCCCGAGTGAAAAACGTGATCTCCGAAATCACTCATCCGATCGCGATGAAACTTTGGTGAGTTGTTGAACACACACCGGGTTAGGTTTCTAAATTATCAAATTGTCCGGTCCGGCTTCGCCCGAGTGAAAAACGTGATCTCCGAAATCACTCATCCGATCGCGATGAAACTTTGGTGAGTTGTTGTGCTCAGTACCGAGAAGGTTTCTGTAGGTTCATAAATTCTTAGAACTCGGGCGAAGCCGGGACCGAGCCACTAGTATACAATATAGACAATTTTTTAATAGCTATTTTACATGCATGCGGGTCAGTTAGCAGGCAGGTGTTTGCAAGTGTTTTCAAAACACACTAGTGTGGTAAGTAAACTGTTTCCATAGTGATTTATTTTTAACCGAGTTCAAAAAAAGGAGGTGGTTCTCTATTCGGTTGTATTTTTTTTATGTTTGTTACCTCAGAACTCCGTACTTTATAAACCAATTTGGAAAATTTTGTTTTAGATAGAGTATACCTCGAAGCTGGTCCCATATAAATTTTACTTAAATCGGTTCAGTAGTTCGGCTGATTTTAATAAAAGTCAGTAGCGGCGTGTGATTCCTTTAAGGTAAATGTCACTTTTTGACACATCACACAGCGTAAGAAATCGGTTTAATAAAAGTGAGTAACGGCGTGTGATTCCTTTCTAAAAAGTAAAAAATAAAAAAACTTTTTAACAAAAAAAAAAAAAACCTCCGTCAAGAACGCCACTAAAAAGAGGAAAATAATAAAATTTTGAGGACGGCGCCAATTTAATAAAATATGTCGGTTAAAAAGCATCTAAGTATTAAATTATTAAATCGGCACTTTTTTTACCGACTTCATCTCTTATTATATTGGCGCCGTCCTGAAAATTTTATTATTTTCCTCTTTTTAGTGACTTTTTTGAAGGAGGTGTTTTTTAACTTCCCTGGAAGTTATTGATGGTTTGTTTGTTGATGGTTTGGAATGAAAACCAGCTTTAAGCTGATTTCCACACCATTTGATAAATTTTTTTAATTTATCAATAAAGGCATTATTATCATTGTAATGGGTCCGAAAATCGAAATCAAAATTTTTAACAAATTTTTATGTTTCAAGGTCACTACACTACTTTTAAACTATTTTTGAAAAGATGTGTGTGTGTGTGTGTACGTACGTACGTATGTGTCCATTTCTTTCTAAGACGAAATTTCGAGAATGAAAAATGATATCGACTACGTTAAGGTGCCAATCGACGCGTATTAACGTAAATATGATCTTAAAGAAATTTTTTCAAAATCGGTTCAGCCGTTCTTTTTTCTTAACCAAATAGACTCCAAAAAAGTAGATTTTACATAATATCTCGCGAATAAAAAATTATATCGACTTTGTAAGGGTGTCAATCGAGGCGTGTTAACGTCATTTTGATCCCACATAAATTTTATAAACATCGGTTCAGCCGTTTTTTTTTTTTTAATTATTGTTAAAAATAAATAATAATTATATTTTAATGATTACTTTTCTGTGTAATATCTAATTTAATTATTATTATTAAATATTTATCAAACTGGGAAGTTCGTCGTATGGACCTCACTTTAGTCCTAATAAACGACCCACCTCACGGCTTGTTTCACGGCTTGTATTATTCTCGGAATTTGGAATAAAGTATAATAATTTAAAATGCCTGTGGAATTCAATTGCATGCATTTCAGGTAAAGTACTTACACTAATTATTTTAAATTATCCTAAGTGAATATATATTTCTTCGCAATGGGGAAATAATGTTTTATATGAGAGTGACCTTATCCCATCAATGTAACCATTTCCTATTCAAAAGATGAAATATATGTGTCCTTGCGGATGGAAGTGTACGCCGGGAAAAGACAATGGTCTACATAAGTTGTACGATACATTTTCGTTTCGTCTCTTTGCATTTTACTTTGTTCGTTTAACGAAACAGAATTTAAACAGACGAGTCAAAATATCTTTTTGCCATATCCACCACAAAATAGTTACTTTCGATGCATGTATACCGGCCATGTCATTTAACAGACAGGCGTACCGAAAGTGTTTTTAATAAATAACTAGTGTGGTAAGTAAACTGCAGTTGCCATATAGTAATTTATGATAAATTAATACATATAGATAAACAACGTTTTGAGTTTCTGTGGACAGTAATTAATTGGTATATGATAAAATCAATCGATTTAAAACCCCATATATCCACACCATATTATTCACATAACAATTAGAGGTGAAAATAATAAATATCTCAGACAGTTTATTAAGTTTATAAAACTTATAAAATGTTAACTCTCGCATGTATAATGATTCGACTGTTTAATAGCTGTACTATGCTTTGCAGTTTATTTAAATAGTCGACTCTCGCATGTAGTGTGTTTTCAACGTGAAATTGCTATATATAAGAAGAGATCGGTTTCCACTTTCGGGCACTGTGGAGAAATCGGTAACTCACCTAGCCGGAAACTGGGGGTTTCGGGTTCAAGTTCTGACAGTGGTCATTTGATTTTTTCTTAGATATAGCTCAAAAATCATGGCAGCCTAGCTGTCTGAGATATTTATTATTTTCACCTCTAATTGTTATGTGAATAATATGGTGTGGATATAAGGGGTTTTAAATCGATTGGTTTTATCATATACCAATTAAGATTTATACAGCTGAATTGCAATTAAAAATTTTTCGTTGGAAAGCAGCCATTTAGATAATTGATTCGAAACATATTGGAAAAAATCATTTTACCAACCATAGTCACAGTCAGGATTCTAACCTGAACCTGTCCACTTTCGCGAAGGAATGAGCTTACAGTACTCAACCGTGACATGATTACCAAACTAATATTTTCCTTATATGCTTCGGAATCAATAGCAATCAATAACACTCGCATGTAGTGAAAATCTATTGATTCCGAAGCATATAAGGAAAATATTAGTTTGGTAATGAAGGATCAAGAATTACACTACAGATCCTTCAGACGAAAAATCGAAAAAAAAATTCCTCAAAAAACAACTTTTTAAAAATTACGTGTGATTCTTGGTCCTTCATTACCTAATCACTTGGCGTTTACCCGAACCCTTTAGCTTTAAAAATAGCGTAGGGAGAGCTGTACCCGTTTTTTAGGTGAAGGGAAAGAATTTGAGATGAAGAGTGCAGGGGGTAACTCCCGGTATCGAAGAATACTCTTAAATTCATAATTAAAGATTTTATGGTGTTGTCCAGTAGAGTTTTCAACGGGTGAAAGCTTGGCTATTGTAGATTATAGACGCGTCGACAACACAGGTCATTAGCGTCTTCAACATAACAAATAATCCATTTGTGTATTAGAATCTGCCAACTGGCATATACAAACCGACTGGTACGAGCTCGGGTTCCTGGGAGCGCAAACTACAATCCAATGTTTCTCCTGAGGGATGGATTATAGACATCCAACAATAGAAGTCATAAGCATTTAGAGCTCGTTTAAAGCTCGGACTAGTACCTATTCGGTTGAGTCTGATTACATAATCTTCGATGACACACCTGTATGATAATGCTGTAGTCGCTATATAGACATAGTCTATATATATAGGTCGATATCCCCTTAACTACACTACACATATAATATACGCATACTACCCTATCTCTTTGCTCATCAGCAAGAGAAAAGGAGAAAGCATCATTAATATTCTTGACAGATTCGCGCATCTCTTTTGTTTGATTTGAACCATCATTTATTTTGTAAAACTAAGTGAGTGCTCTAATATTTTGTAATCATTATATTATTATATACAATATGGGTTAATGTGTTGCTTATAGAATGATAGTTGTTCTTAAAATAATATAATTTACATTTTTCTGAAAATTATCGTTCTGAATTCTCGAAAAAAAGCAATAGTTTTAATAGATTTTTTTAAAGAACTTCTTTGCTTGAATTTATCAAATAATAATAAACTTTTTAATAAAAAAATAAAAACCTCCTTCAAAAAAGCCACTAAAAAGAGGAAAATAATTAAATTGGTGCCGACCTCAAAATTTTATTATTTTCCTCTTTTTAGTGTTTTTTTGAAGTAGGTATTTTTTTGCTTAGAAGTTTTTTATTTTTTACTTTTTAGTGACTTTACAATACGTAGGTTTGCACGTTATTAACCGACTTCTGTCTTGATATTTGACATTTACCTTAACGGTGTTACTTTTTATTAAAATCAATCGAACTACTAAACCGATTTGAGTAAAATTTATATAAAACCACCCCGGAGGTATGCCTTATTAAATAAAACAATAATCGCATCAAAATCGGTTCACGCAAATAAGTAGGTACAGGAGAAATCGGTGAACATACATAAAAAAAACATTATAGCTGTCGAATATAGAACCTCCTCCGTTTTTGAAGTCGGTTAAAAATGGGGAAAACAACAATTATTATTCATAGTCAAGTTTCAAAATTTAAGATAGTGAGTCATGCACTTATACAAAAATACCCCACACGATACAATAAATTCAACTTTTTTTTAAAAGGCCAAACTCCCAATAAAAATATTTACAAAAATATTTCATAAGCTTTGTTTATCGAATGAGCCATTTTCCTGAGAGTATTTCTTTCAATTGTCCACGAGAGGCAGCACTTGTGGTAGGTACAAACATTATTTATTCCCCATTAGTATCGTGTCACTTTAGTAAAATAGCTTAATTATTTAATTAATTTAATAATTAAGTTATACCACTAAAATGACACGACACTAATGGGGAATAAATAATGTTTGTACCTACCACAAGTGCTGTCTCTCGTGGATAATTGAGAAAAATACTCTCAGGAAAATGGCTCATTATGTGCGCGTTATAAAAACCCGGCATCTTGCCAAATTTGAAATTCCTACGTCACGCAATTTTCGAGAAAAACGTCTATGACAGACCGACAGAAGGACGCGAGAGTGATCTTACATGGGTTCAGTTTTTCTTATAAGGTACGGAACCCTAAAAATAATAAATTGATAATACTAACTGGTACTAGTCTCAACTAACTCTATCTGCTGGTGACCTTAAAACAATAATTTATTATCATGTTAGTGACCTTAAAAAATCATAGTTGAAATTGACTTCTGTTAGCTGTAGGGCATGAAGAAAGATTTTGAGGACAGCAGAAAGTATACCCACTTTAGAATTAATTTTTAAAAGTCCCACCCGATTCAAAATTTTCAAAAACATTGTTGGTACGTTTTCTACCGCATTCATAAACATTAGTTTATTGTCTAGCGGACAACGTCCGAACGACGAAGCAGATTTGCAAGTGTCAAGATTGTGGTAGGGTAGAGTAGGGATAAAGAGTCAGAGCGTTGCCACCAGTCTAGTGCCAAGCATGAAGACGGGCGGCGGACAAGGGAATGCAACGGTGTACGCCGCCGGCGGCGGTACATATGCGACGTAAAGAAGTATTGAACGGTCTTCTGGAAGCAATGGAGGCGGCCGCCTAGATCTAGAAAACAACCGTCAACACCCCGGCTCTTGCAACTATGGATGTACAAAACATCAAACAAGCATTGACAACGAAATGTACTTAATGTTGCCGTCTAGATCTAGACTTTCAAGACTCTTGTCTTGTCTAGATTTTCAAGACAAGACTTGCTTTATCTAGATAAAGGTTTCTTGCCAAAACTCTAGACAATTTTCAAGACTCTAGATAAACTAAGTAGTAGTAGGTAAATTAAACCACTCGGTTAATCTAGACTCTTGAAAATAATCTAGTCTTGATATTAGACAAGACACGAGTTTTTTAATCTAGACTTAGACTTAGTGAAGTCTTGATATTTCAAGACAAGACAAGACTTTGAAAGTCTTGTCTAGACGGCAACACTAGAAATGTTAAGAGTATTCTCTAGCGGAACTTACCCCCTGCACTCATCTCAAATCCTTTCCCTTCGCCTAAAAACGATTACAACTCTCCCGACGCTATTTACTCGGAATCAGTTGATTTTCACTACATGCGAGTATTAATTCATTATAGCTAGGTTGTAGGTGTGAATCTTCGTACTAGCGAGAGCTTATCATGAAAGTGAAAATTATTTCAAACACCCTTAAATGGGATAATGCGTATCAATATTATATTTTGTGTGGGTAAAGTGGAATTTACCCAACCTTAGTGGAACAGATGACGGACCGACGATGTAGCACGGCCGATAGCCTTCACGGTTAAGCGGAAGGGGTTGGAGAAACAAGGCGGCTGGGGAATGTAGATTGCTCGCTGTCTCTCCACGCTTGCATTGCGATACATGCCGCCTGACCGGCTGTTCAGTCATTTATAGATTAATAATTATTATTATAGGTAGACGTTTTTTGCACGACTAGATATTATAGTGTGAAATTAATTTCGTCCGTCTGTCTATAGCTCTTTTGTAAGGCCACCAACAGCCAAGTTTATTAGGGCCCAGTATCAATTCATATTTTTATTTTATTATTTTTACAAGCTTTTATTTAACTTGCAATGTATGTTAGTTTGTTTGTTTAGATCAAATCTTGCAAGTCAATTTTGAACGACTTCCACGTATCCGATCGATTTGAAATTTTGTACATATATGTATTCCCGATGACAATACATGAATAAATTATTTTTAGAAATAAATTTAACCCCTAAGGGGTTCAAACGGGGATGTAGAGTTTTTTGACTAATCAATGCCCAGGCCAAATCGCTGAAGCTAGAAACTTGAAATTTGGACAGTTGGTTCCTTTTCTGACGTAAGCATCCACTAAGAAAGGATTTTTCAAAATTCAACCCCTACGGGTGTCAAAGGGGGATACAATTTTGAAAGACTAAAATGAACAAAATAAAATATTAGTAAAAAAAACTTTTTAGAGACAAGCTTTTAATGAAATGTACTAAAAAGGAAAAAATAATATTTAATAATTTGGTTCATAATTATTATAAAAGCGGGGGTTGCGACTAATAAACTTTCATAGAGATTACAACCCCCACTTGTATAATAATTATGAACCAAAATTATTAAATATTATTTTTTCCTTTTTTGGTACATTTCAATAAAAGTTTGTCTCTAAAAAGTTTTTTTTTTACTAATATTTTTTTTTTTTTTACTAATATTTTATTTTTTTTTAATATCTACCTAAATTGAAAATTCAATTAATACTTCCATCAGTTACGTGATACCACCCTAAAGGCTCTGTTAAATAAAAAATCATCAAAATCTGTTCAAAATTAAGAGAGATATGTTAACATAGCTAAAATACAAAAAAATATTTTTACTCGTATTTTTATTACTAGAAGAAAAAACTGCTGAACCGATTTAAAAAAAATATATGTAACTAATTCGTCATCTTCCTGAACACGACAGAGTCAAAATTTTTCAAATCCTGGATAATCGGTGAATATACATTTAAAAAAAATTCTGATCGAATAGAGAACATCCTCCTTTTTCGAACTCTGTTAAAAATATATTGCTACTGGAAAAAATACACATTATAAGTACTTAATAATCATTTAGCTTGTATAAAAACCATAACAGGATGATAATAATACAGTTTACAGTTTTTAATAAAGTCGGAAATAATTTTAAAGTATTTTTTTAAATCAGTTTTTATTTACAAAAGCATTATTTAAACACTAAACACCTACTTATCGTCTCCTCAAACAAAGTAAAAAAAACCCACAAAGTGGTTTTTGTGGTTTTTAACATTTGTGACCATCTGTTGTCGGTAATACAGGGAACAGACAAATTAAATACACACACTGCATGTAGATAGGTATACGTACGGCAGGTAGGTACTTAAAAATATACAGTCGACTAATTTTATATCAACGTGTGTCACTTTCATGATTAGGGTTGCATGTAAATATTACTCAAGTATACTCACAGTTACTGGATTGCAGAACGTTTTGTTGAAAAAAATCATTGATTCTGATCTAATTGAGAACCTCCTAGTTTGTTGAAGTCGGTTAAAAAATGTGGAATAATATTATATTTCAAAACAATGAAAAAGTATTTAACTATTTTTTGTGCTTTTCTCGAATTATCTACGAGCGTACTAAATTTGAAAAATTTATATTAGAAATCGTGTCCATCGTGATTATAATAAAATTAATAATAATGTTCATAAATATTGTTATTTTTATGTATGTACTTGAAAACTTCTAAATTTATAGACGAAACGTTGTACATTTAATAAATCAAATATTTTGTCCACTATCCTGCGATTTTTCTTAATTTTATTAAATTTGAAAAATATTTAAGATATTTTTAAAAAAATTGAAAACAGCAACTTAAATGAACATTTCAAAAAAACGTTATTTATGAATAGATACAGTTTTTTCATATTTTTAAGTAGTAGTTAATTTTGTCAATAATTGAGGTGATTTTCGAGAATGTAAAAATTATATTCACGGTGTTTTTTGAAATTTTCATTAATAACAAAATTAAAATGAATTATTAAAATCGAGTAAAATCCAATTTTTGAATGTAACTCAAAATTGGAACCAAAATATTGTTTGAGACAATGAATTCGTTTATATAATAGATTTGTCCGTTACTTGATGTAAATTAATGTTATACGTTTTTAAATTAAATAAAATACAGCGTTTTAATTTATTTACACTTAAGAACTAACAATCTTTGTTTCGCACAACACAGCGCCCTCCTCAGGCAAAGATCTTAAATCATTGTATTTATCGAGATACGCTTCTAAAACAACGAAAATGAGACTATATGCAGGGCTGTTCCGTGCCAGGTGTGGAAGGGGGCAGCGCACACGGAGGCCAACAGTAAAGGGCGCTAAATAGGCGCCGAGAAAAAATAACAAATATAATAAATAAAACTACACGTATAGTCGAACTAACAATACGTTCCCAAACGCACACCGGTATGCTCAACACGTGTCTGGTTCGTGCATTACTTTCTCGTATAAATATTAGAGGTTATCGGTAATCAATTACAAAAAAAATAAATCACTCTGTTGCGTACACACTTGTTGATCACTTTGGCTCATTTCAACATCACTACTATTATAACGTAAACAGTAAATTAGCTCTGTAACACCGTGTGTGCTACAGTGCACGCCTAGCCAGTGCCGCAGTGGTGGGGAGAACAGCAGCGAAGGAGCGGACGAAACATTTCGTTGCATCTATCTTTCGTTGCATATTTCCCCTCACGCGGCTGTTCACAGCCCGACATAAGATGTTTCACATCAAAAATTAATGTGAAAGGCAACTTAAATTTTCATAAATCAAATTTGTATTATAAATGTATTATGTGGGGGAAAGCATTTTATCAAAAATAATAAACAAAAATAATATGGTTTTTGCAACACTTGGTTTTTTGATCTGGCAACCCTAACTACACTGACGAGTTAAAATACGTTGATAGTACGTCGGTACTTAATGTACCTTAATTATTAGGTAGGTTATGTTAAAAACGTGCTGAAATATAAAATTGTCACACAAAAGTTCTGCCGAAATATTGTACCCTCTAATAACTAATATTTAAAATTAAATTACATGCTATAAAGACTAACAATGAATAATATTATTTCGCATGTCACAACTCACAAAAGTAGAGATTTTTTAAAAACGAAATTGATTTTTTTTTTAATTTGATTTCAATGCCATATGTTTGATAAATTAAACATGTTGTTTTATGACATATTTCAAAATATTTATTTTTCATAAAATGTACCTAATTAAAGTGTATTGTACAAAGTTAAGTTCCATATGCAATATGTTTTTAATAAATTATATCCTTTTTCTCATAAAAACAGATTCTGACATAAAATGGATTAAATATGTTACCAATTTAAATTCATAATTAAAATAAATTAATTTAGAAAGTGTTAAAAAAGATTTAAAAAAATGGGTATGGTCTGTATCGCGGGTACAGACAGACGACGTGAATACCGTTAAACACAAATACTTGTATTAATACATCCACTTTTATTTATATCTTATAAAATCAAATTTTCGTAAAATATAATAAATAAAATAATTGTGATTTTATTTTTTTATATTTTAAATTGTTATTCTATAATATTATATTTTCATTCCCGCTTATTACTTTATTACACGCTCCCGATCGTTTTTTTGATTCCAGGAAAAAATTTTTACGCTGAATGGAAGCTAATTGTATTTTCTTGGGACGTTGCAGGCCAAATTAAAAAAAATGTGTTCAGGACACACAACGCCACTCTATATTATTAAATGGCTTTACTTCAGCTCTATATACTAAAAAAACTTTTCAATATTTTTAATCTTTATCACCTTTAATTTAAGACCAAAATGGACCTTCTAGATTAAAAAATAAGGTCGGGAGAGTGCAAATAGTGATCGTATATTTTTCATTTTTTGCGTTACAAGCGGCGTACTTGTATACTATTGTATAAGTTATTAGTCATTACATAATCGGATTATTGTGTACCTAGTGTTATTCGAAAGGTCATTATTAAGAAAACCATCTTAAATGCATTATTTTTAAAAAAATATAATGAAGAAATTTGATTAATAATAACGTTCGGTACTTATATTAAAAAAGCCCCAGTTTTGTATCTTGTATGATTTTATTTTAAGTTGTAAAATTATTCACTTGATTTTGTAAAGTCTAAACCGCACTTATTTAATTTTCGTGACGACGTCCTTAATATTTATAGAGTTCTAAAAGTACTTATTTAAAAATTTACAACTAAAGCGTTCTTTTCACAAAATTCATTAACTTATGTAGCACATTTTTCAATTTATTTTTTAATTGGACAAACAGATAGTTTGTAGAATATAGATGCTCAACAACTGAGGTCATTATCGTCTATTTATTATTATAAATACTAACTAAAGACACAAATTTAATAGTCGAAATAATTGAAAAAAATTCACTTTGCCAATCGTAAAAACAAGTTACAACTGAGTTGAACTGATTTAAAAATATAATTATCATAAAACAAGAACACAGTAATAATTATGTAACTTATAAAAATTGTGTAAAATAAAGGTCACTTAATTTAGAAATAAACCAGAGGTTTCCAAACTTGTTGTTGTATGTCAATTATTATGAAAACATTTAATTTAGGATAAAACCAGAGGCTCCCAAATTTGTATGTCAATTATGAAACCGTTTAATTTAGAATTAAACCAGAGGTTTCCAAACTTGTTGTTGTATGTCAATTATTATGAAAACATTTAATTTAGGATAAAACCAGAGGTTCCCAAACTTGTATGTCAATTATGAAAACGTTTAATTTAGAATTAAACCAGAGGTTCCCAAACTTGTTGCTGTATGTCAATTATTATGAAAACATTTAATTTAGGATAAAACCAGAGTTTTCCAAACTTATATGTCAATTATTATGAAAATGTTTAATTTAGAATTAAACCAGAGGTTTCGATACTTGTTTTTGTATGTAAATTATTATGAAAACATTTAATTTAGGATAAAACCAGAGTTTTCCAAACTTGTATGTCAATTATGAAACCGTTTAATTTAGAATTAAACCAGAGGTTTCCAAACTTGTTGTATGTCAATTATTATGAAAACATTTAATTTAGAATAAAACCAGAGGTTTCCAAACTTGTATGTCAATTATGAAAACGTTAAATTTAGAATTAAAACAGAGGTTTCCAAACTTGCTGTATGTCAGTTATGAAAACATTTTGTTCAGACGTGCAGTAGCACAAGTCACAGGGGGTAATTTATAAAAAACAAAAGTGAGGTTTCGGTACGAGACCAAGACGAAACCGAGTCGATACCTGAGATTTTCTCGATTTTGTTTTGACGAGACAAGAACGAGGCGATATTTATTTAAAAATAAATATAAGTAAGCAAAAAAAAATCATTAGCAATAAAAAATTGAGTTAAAAAATGAAATAATGAGACACCTACTCTCTTTTTGATGCCCCCTCCCCCGCCCCCCTGGCCCATATTTCTATGGTGAAATGTCACGGAAGGGACGTTTGTGGCGGGCAGTTCAAACAGTTCTACAGGCATATGGGTAAACCCTCCTTGGTCAGCTGTCAAAAGTATTGGAAGTTGTATCTATAGCTGTCTCGTGTGAAACCCTAAACCAAGGATGGCTAACCTATGGCACGCGTACCGCAACGGAATAATGTCGGCATGCCATTGATTGTGGTACACAGTCGAAATATTTAAAAAATATGTTAGATGCTGTTGAAAAAATTTGACTATCATTCAAATAACATAATATATTATGAGATCGACACGACGAGGCACTCAATGCATTATCGAAATCAGGGCCGTCTTAGGCCATGCAGGGGCCCTTGGGCACACAGAGTTTGGGGGCCTTTTTATAGAAAGCCAAAAAAACGTGAATGAAAATATCTTAATGTACTTTTGTTTAGTGACTTTATTGGCACTGGGTTTTGGCATTTCGGGGCCCCATCAGGCCAAGGGCCCTGGGCTCGTGCCCCACGTGCCCTTATAGTAAAGACAGAACTGATCGAAATAATTCTTTTTAGCTATACATTTGGATAATTTTTTTTGTCTACAGTCTAATAAATTTCTTTAGGCGCTTGTTGGCACGTCGTGGCAACATTAAAGATTTTTTGAAAAAATTGGCACGTAGATGTGAAATGGTTCGCCATCCCTGCCCTAAACAAAAGTGTTAAAAGTAAATACAAAATATTGCATAACGCATAGCATATTCTTCCAGTTTCCTAACTCAGGGAGTGGCTCAGCTTCCACAATGAAATACTGCATTTTCAAATAATAAATTACCTGACTTGTAAAATTTAAAGTTTTGTTCAGAAAGTTTCTTACAGTAATTTATCTTGATGAACGTTAATTCTCTTTAAGAACTTAAGAAACTTAAATTAAGACTGATTAATTATATTTTAAACTTATTTGCTCACAAACTTTTCAAAACTCGTCGTATATTTTTTCGTTCAAAATAATCTGTGCTTATAAAATTCAGATTTTAATGAAAGGACAAAAATGTCACATTTAATATTTCTAAATATGAATCATCGTGTTATGGAAATAAACACGATGAATAAAACATATTCTTTCTCAGTTCTATGTCATTTATAAAATAAGTATATTACTATTTTGTCAGTGTATTATTTCTAGTATAGAAATACATTATTAATTTAAACGAAGTGGACATAGGAAGTCGGCCAAATTAATATACGCCGACCGACGTAGCTTAGTAGTGAGAGTACCAGAGGGGGCAGTATAGCCTAGTGGTTGGCGTGCTTGGCGCCGCAACCTCAGGACTGGACTGCCGTGGGTTCGAGTCCCACCTGCGCTCATGGATGTTTTGTGATGTTATTTAGTTTCGGATTAGTTGTTATTTAGTGTAGTTGAAAGACGCTAATGACCTTAGATGTCGACGAGTCTATAATCTACAGTAAATAAGAGTACCAGACTCGCATTCGGAAGGTACTGGGTTCGAATCTTGGCGGGTGGCTAGGACTTTTTCCTACTGCCACATGCTGAGAAACTTTAAGAGTTTATGTACAAATATTTGGAGAAACCCAAATATAATAAAATACAAACTAAAACAAGCCGTGAGGTGGGTCGTTTATTAGGACTAAAGTGCGACCCTTGAGGTCCACACGACGAACTTCCCAGTTTGATAAATATTTAATAATAATAATTAAATTAGATATTACACAGAAAAGTAATCATTTCAATCATTAAAACATCAATAATTAAAAAAAAAAAAAAAAAAAAAAAAAACGGCTGAACCGATTTTTATAAAATTTATGTCGGATCAAAATAACGTTAACACGCCTCGATTGACACCCTTACGAAGTCGATATAATTTTTTATTCGCGAGATATTGTGTAAAATCTACTTTTTTGGAGGTTATTTGGTTAAGAAAAAAGAACGGCTGAACCGATTTTGAAAAAATTTCTTTCAGATCATATTTACGTTAATACGCGTCGATTGGCACCCTAACGTAGTCGATATCATTTTTCGTTCTCGAGATTTCGTCTTTGAAAGAAATGTACACATACGTACGTACGTACACACACACACACACACACACACACACACAGACATCTTTCTAAAAGTAGTGTAAAAATAGTGTAGTGACCTTGAAACATAAAAATTTTTTTTCCTTTTTGATTTCGATTTTCGGACCCATTACAATAACTTCCAGTGGGAAGTTAAAAATAAGTTAAAAACTGCAGGTTTATTCATAAATAATTAGTCCAAAGCCCTACCGTACAAAAGTCTACTGGATAACACTACTAAAATTTTATTATTGAATTTAACAGATAATATATTATGAAACACATCAAATCGATGGCAGGCTATAATACCTACGATTTTTTAAAAATCATTTTCTATGATCGGTATCTCATGTACTGGACGCTGATGTCCTCAGCTTTTGAGCGTCTATAATCGACGTATATACTAATAAACACTACGCTAATGACCTCTGTTGTCGAGCGTCTATAATTCACGATAAACACTACTTGGTGAAATTTGTGCAGATTATAGAGCAGTGCCAATTTACAATAAAATCATCGTCTTGGAATTTTTTGAAGTGAAAACTTTCTTACGCGCGTTAGGCACTCTTTTCTTGGGTAGTTAAAAAATGGGAACCGTTCGCAAAAATGTGACGCGGCTGACATAGCTATATCATAAAAACGTGACGCAGTACACTTGGCATTCATAGCGCAATTGGTAACGTGTTTGCGTTCTATGCAAGGAACCTGGGTTCGAGACCTGATGGCAGCGTAGAATTTTTGGCGTTTTATTTTTTTCTAAATTCATATACATTATATTTATTTATATATTTTTTAATTTTTGTTATATTCTTTCTTTGACAATAATTATAATTTTTTGAAACCAAGGTGGAATTAATTAAAAATACAATAATTTTAGTATTTTAGTAATAAATTATTTTTAGTTCATAAATACGCTATAATAGATGACACCAAAAATTAGAAAATCTTAAGTTTTCACTTCTGTCGTGTGGTCATAAGCACACAACCATTTTTTTTTGCATACAAGGCAGACTTTTCCCTAAATGGATAAATGTTCAATGAGATCTGCCATGAATGCAAAAAAATTGCAAGGCAGACGATGATAAATAATTGACACAGCTCTATAATCTGTACAAATTTCATCAACTTGTGTTGACCAGTACACGAGGTACTGACCATAAAAAAATAATAATTTAAAAAAAATCGAATTAACCGATTTGATGTTTTTCATCATATTTATATGTTGTGTGTTTTAAAGACCACCAACAGCTAAGGTTATTTGGGCCTAGCACCAATTCATATTTTCAATTCATTATTTTTTTTTAAATAATAAATTGAAATTCCAATTGACACTTTTACCAGCTCTCGGGTTGGAACCCGGGAACTGGGGACTTGTTATAAAGGAACTATAGCAACGCCATGTAAATATTTATATCTGTTAAATTCTATAATAAAATTTTTATCAGGTAGACTTTTGTACGGTGAGAATTAAATCGGGAGTTCAAACATTAAAATAACAGTATCATTTCATGAAAATGTAATTCGAGTAAAAAATAACAAGCGAAATAAAATTAAAAGCTTGAAAAAATTATTGTAAGCGAGAGAATATACTACATAAATATTTATAATATGAAAACAGTAGGTTAAAACATATTTTCACGACCTCTCTTGGCGAGTAGCAAAAACTAAATGACACTTTAATATCCTGCTAATTGCATTAAAAAACCAACCTCGTGAGTGCAAGATAAATTTTCCCTGGCGTTGGATTTTCCAATTTCCCTCTTTAATTTTCCAGTTTCTGCTCTCTCTTCCTTTACTCTGTATCTCTATATGCAGCTGTATGGCTTGGCTTAAGTAATGAATTTTCACTTTTACCAAGCCAGAGTAAAGTTTTTAATTTTTTCATTACGAAAACTAATTTAATTATATTACACTTTTTTAATTTATGGTACCGCTGGAGCCACTAAGTTTAATGAACTTCTTAATTATTTAAACAGCGTGGTGTATCATATTTTAAACAACAAAAAACTAAATTTAAAAGTAGGTACTGGATACAAGCACTGGCAAAATTATTGTATCATAATGTTACAAAACTGTTTTCTGAGTTGGCGGAATAAATATTTATTTACAATAATTAAAAACGCAATAATAATGAATGCAACAACGAAAAGTCAGTTCTAACAATCAACACAAGTAAACAATAACTTATATAGGTACAATTAACTACACTAATATTTATTTTATCAGGTGTATTTATATCAGACGCACTATTTATATCACTGTATTTATAGCAGATTTATTTATTTTCGCACTATTATTATCGCCCGTACTTGTAAACGCCCAGTACTGACTGACTGATCTCCGTTGACTGATTAATATTTATATCACTGATCCGCTTGGTTGCACGACTCACCATTGACTGATTTATATAGGCTGCGTGGACTGAGGCCCAGTGCTTCTCGCGTTCTCTAGAACATTCGGGCAAGCACTCGTTGTTCAGTATGCAGACCTCGTTTCTCGGAATTCTTTGTTTGCCGTTTATGTACAGGCTGATCCGTAACAATAATTTATACGATATTCAGCCACTGTTTCGCAAAAATTCAGTACTGATTATACAAGATGTTTCAGAATAAGCTTCCGATACTTGAGGCGACAGGAGAGAGAGAGCGAGAGACAGGGATTATATATTACAAACGCTCGACAGCAGAGGTTATTAGCGGGTTATAATAGACCAATTTCATTATAAGCAGATTTAACTGTTTCATAATAGTAATTTATGCAACTATAGTGGCTTAAGTGACGGATTATATGACAGTCGCGATTTTGCGATACGAGCCTAAGGTTATGTTGCATTTATACCAGAACGAGTGTGATTACCACACTTGCCTTCGGCTCGCGCACACACTCGTTCTGGTATAAATGCAACATAACCTTAAGAAAGTATTGCAAAATCGCGACTGTCAGATTCGTCACTTTAGCCACGCGTTACATATAATATTTTTTTCAACAACTGCTTCAAACGTTCAATTTTAAGTAAATAAAACACAATTTGGATAAATATTTTAATAGTGACATTATAGCAAAGTAATCTATACAGGTCTTCATTACGCACGTGTGTTATAAAGTAAAACAAAGCAGTATTACTTTATAGTACGGAGTGCGTTAAAATTCACTTTAAACATAACCGTCCGAACGCATCAGAAGCTTCCATAAAGAATCACTTTTCAAACGATACACAGCCATCTAAAATTGTACTTTTGATGCAATTGTGTTGCAAAAACTTTTTTTAAGGTAGGTATATATCTAATTGTATAAGTTCACATAGTATAATATAGATTATGCACATTTTATGCAAGAGAATATCACCTGGGGAGTTGGTTCAATCTTATAAGGTATCTGGGCAGTATCATCAAAATATATCAAAGTTGAGTCTAAATTACATTACAAAATATCCATGAGCAGAGGTGGGATTCGAACCCACGACATTCTGATCCAAAGGCCAGCACGTTAACCAATACGCCAACCTTTTATGAACTTGTTATCTTTTAATTTATTTTCATACCTATATTTTTGTTAAAATACATAATTTCCATAACAGTATATTGATAATTGTGTAACAGACATGGATTATAATATAGAAACTTACCTATATTCTTATCTTTTATTAAACGCTTTAATACATTCTACTTAAGTCTACAACATTGTGTAGGTATGACTTACTGACTCATCCAGTGTTCACGATAAACATCAGACATGCTGCCGGCATGAAATAATGCAACAGAACTAAAAAAATAGTGCCAGAACGAGAAAAAAAATTCGACTGATGACCAGTCCTATACTTCCCACCTAGTAAATATTTGCAAAAAATAAACACTCTTTTTTTTATTCTTTGACTAGGCCCAAATAACCTTAGCTGTTGGTGGTCTTTAAAACACAATTTAATTTTTATTCTTTGAAAAAAGCATGGCCCTCTTTTTTGTTTGGTGATCTATTGATGGCTAGCTTAATATAGCAAAAATCATGGTTACCTTGATTTACGTACAATTTTTATTTTTTTTAGTAAAATATTTTTTTTCTCGAAAACTATACATTTTAGAGAAAAAAAATATTTACATTTTTTTCATATTATAACATCTAGAATTCATTTATATTTTTTTTTACCTATGTTAATACGTGACATTGAGGACGTTTTTTTGAATATCTCAGGATCCACTGAACCGATTTGACTCAAAATCTAATCAGATCTAAGTTAAAGGCTGATAAACACAATAGAACAATCGGCATGCTCGTATGTTGTTCCGTTCTTAAGATATCGAAGGCGAAAAATTGACCACATACACACACACACACATACACACATACACACATACACACATACACACACACATACAGACATCAGTCAGAAAATGATCTTAAACGATTGCTAGGGTCTCAAAACGTGAAAATCTGTTAAAATCTCGAAATATTGTTTTCGGACTGAATCCATTACTTCCCTACCATAGTAGAGGTGGGAAGTAAAAATAATATATTTTCTTGTATCTAGAATTAAGATTAAAATTAATCGGCTCTAACAAATACCAACATCTATTGAATTAATTATAACCCAATTGGATTAATTATAATTAATTCTATTAACGTTGGTGTTTAATTTTTTATCCTAGACACAAAAAAATATATTTACTTTTTTCAATCAATCAATCAATCCTTTAAAACGTCATACATAGTATGGAGTACAAGTCAATTAGGTATAGAGATTAATAACAGAATAAAAATATAATAAAATAAATTAAATACATACGTTTATAGGTAAAAATTATGGTTTAAAAATTCGTCAATGCTGTACAAGGCATTTCTCTATTAATTTTTTTTTTCTAAATACATATGAACAAATTGAATTAATTTTAATTTTTTTTAAAATGATGGTAAAGCGTTACAGAGTATCTGTCATCAAGTAGAGCAGAATCGGTTTTTCTCTTAAATGTAACAATTTCGATAATACTCTGCATGCGAGAGCTATTTTTAAACGGTTTTATTTAGCTTGACCCCGTATATTTGTTTGATTGTTTGTTTCAAATCTTGCGACAGTTTTTTCAACTACTTCTACTTAACCGATTCTTATGAAACTTTGCACACACATTGAGTTCCCTTGACAATACAATATTATGATAATTTCAACTTAGTAACGAGAGTCTGATGATGGAATCAGGAGGTGGACAGTGGAAGGGATAAGGAGTTTGAATAATGATACAGGCCAGAAATCAAACTAAAAACTAGAAAATAAAAATAAGTAAAAATTTTTTTAAGTTAAACGGTTTTATTTTAAATCATCAGCTGTACCAAAAACTAGAAAATAATTAGGACACAAACCAAAGGGCACTTTGTGTCGCTGCGTCAGCGGAATAAGTAATAAAAACGTGGGGCGCATAAAAATCTGTATAACGACTGTAAAGTTCCTCCTAGAACACACTGTCGCCCACTCTTTAAAAAACTTAATATCTTAACAATTCACGATCTTTATGTGCTAGAATGTGCCAGCTTTGTTAAATTTAATTTTAATCTCTTCTCAGGAAATATTCCAAATTATACATACAGCACTCGAACAGGTACTAACTATAGACTTGATTACACGTCGTTGACTACGGTCAACAAAGGTCCTGTCAATGCAATGTTGAAAGTGTTTAATAAGTTGCTCCAAGAGATCAAAAATTTACCAGTCACCAAATTTAAACAGAAATTAAAATTTATATTATTACAGAAAACTTTTTACTCTGTCGAGGAATTTTTTAATCATAAGTTTTAATTTGTATACTTTTATACTGACGCATTCTACACTGTATATACAGTATTAACAGAATAAAGTTTATATCTATCTATCTATAATTATTAAATAAAAATGGCTTGTCTAGAAAAATGGGTTTCCAAGTCCACCAACAGGAATATTTCAAATACTCCCCACGTTTTTATTACTTATTCCGCTGAGGCAGCGACACAAAGTGCCCCTTAGTTTGCGTCCTAATTATTTTCTAGTTTTTGGTACAGTTGATGATTTAAAATAAAACCGTTTAACATAAAAGTTTTTTTACCTATTTTTATTAAAGTTATAATTTAACTTAAAATGTTAATACTCTTTTGGAAGCCATTTATGAACAAATACAGTAACTGTGGAAAAAATTGTGTTTTTTAAAGACCACCAACAGCTAAGGTTATTTGGGCCTAGCATCAATTCATATTTTCAATTCATTATTATTATTTTTTTTTATAATAAATAGAAAATCCAATTGACATTTTTACCAGCTCTCGGGCTAGAACCCGTGAACTGGGGACTTGTAATAGAGGAACCATAGCAACGCCATGTAAACAACAGCACTGCTACACTCTCGGCTATTCTCAAGCCCTAGTAAGTGTGGATAACAATAATAACGACATAATAACTATTATTGTTAGTCAAATCCTGTATTTGATAACATCTGTTAAATTCAATAATAATTTTTTTTTGTTCAGTAGACTTTTGTACGGTGGGAGCTTGGACTATCAGGTGGTCTGTGGCTTGTCGAGAGCAAGCACAAACGACAAAGGAAAAGTTCAACATATTTAAGAGTGAAGCAGGAGTTACACATACACAGAGAATCCAGTATAGAAGTAGAATAAGAAGAAGAAGAGCACAGCGCACGGCGCGTTATAAGCTCAAGCTATCAACTTTCGCTTATCAGTCGTTGGCAAAGTGTTATTGCCGCGTCATCAAACATGGCGGCCAGTTAAAACCTCTACACTGGTGTGCACTTCTCTCCCCGGAGACTCAAACTCGGGACACTTACGTTAAATAGCTCTCGCATACACACAAAGATACTGTGTGCCCCATATCTATGTCCCATTCTGTATAATATGTCTTATAATGCACACACATACATAGATGTTGTAAAATTTGTTCCCAAAATATGTGAAACTTTCCTAGGTGCATCTCTCTTATCTTAATAATAACTGAAAGATAACACTTTATATGTACATAATATACATATGGGAAGCAAACGTAGAGAATGTCACATAGCTACAGATGTACCTTATCTGATAGTTCAAGCTCCCCCACTGTCGTACACAAAACTACTGGACAAAAAATTTTATTAGCGAATTTAAACTTCTGTTAAGTTAGCCTTTCAGCTAAGCAATATTGCTTCCAAACAATTTGTAACCTTAATATTTTAATTTGTAACTATTTGAAACCAAATTTTTAGAATTTGTAACCAAACAGTTCCCGAGATATAACCTTTTTCTCGATGTTTGTATCTATTTGTAACCAATTTTTTAAAATTTTAACCAAACCGAGAACTAGTGACAATTTTTTGGTGTTATTTATTCAAGGCCTGTGTGAAGATGTTGAGAGAGGTATATTAGGTAAAGTGCCCTGAGGGATGCAGACCGCCCCCAACATGTAACAAAAAAATGATCACAATTATTATTGCTTAAAGGCTGAAATTGTTTGTATAGCTTGTCGGTGACCCAATAATGCCATTATAATGTTTGCAGATCGATTGCTCAGTATTAAAGGGGTGGCAGATCACCCTAAACGTGTCATGTACCCGACGAAATTTATATTATTAGTTCAAGGTTCAAATTTTAATATGTTGTTACGGCGACTGTTTTAAGCATATATTTCAATTTGCAGAACAAAATATCCGTACTGAACGATAACAAACACCTAGGCGAGCAAGTTTCCCTCTAAGAGAGAGGGTTAATACCAACATTTTGTTCTGCAAATTGAAATATATGGTCGTGTATATGGTTAAAATAGTCGCCGTAACAACATATTAAAATTTGAACCTTGAACTTATAATATAAATTTCGTCGGGTACATGAAACGTTTAGGGTGATCTGCCACCCCTTTAATACTGACCAATCGATCTGCAAATATTATAATGGCATTATTGGGTCACCGACAAGCTATACAAACAATTCCAGCCTTTAAACAATAATAATTGTGACCATTTTTTTGTTACATGTTGGGGGCGGTCTGCATCTCTCCCATACCGGTATCTAGCAAAATCCCTTACTCAGGACACTTTAATATGCCTCCCTAAACATCTTCACAAAAATAAGGTCTTGAATAAATAACACCAAAAAATTGTCACTAGCTCTCGTCCTAATATGAGCTGTCAATTAAATTATATTATTAAATGGTACCAGTTTTCGCCACCAGATGTTACACGTTTTCCGTCAAGTCACAATACAATATCAAGAAAATCTCTCTGTTTTGTTACAGCCTGTATGAGAAATCTGCTATTTGCGGAACGCACTTTGTAAATAGAACATAACGTGGTCTGTTCACTAAAGTGAACCTATTATATAATGTAATGTAATATGTTGCACTTCGCCAAGGACGCCGTCTTAACAGATCACGGCTTCCGTCCATCATTATTGCAGACATTGAAGATAATTACAATCGCCATATAGCACACTAAGAATATAACTTCTAGATGTTTAGAATCCAGAGATGGAGACTGTTGAAGTAGTCGATACTTTCAATAAACCTGAAAAAAAATATTCATAAATATTTCAGTCAACGAACCTTGGAAAAGTTGATCGATAAAAATATATTGTGTTTATAGGGACATAACATTCATTGCATTGAAAACCAGTTTTTTGTATTGTTTTAAAGACCACCAACAGCTAAGGCTATTTGGGCCTAGCATCAATTCATATTTTCAATTAATTTTTTTTTTAGTATAATAGGTAAATTGAAAATCCAATTGACACTTTTACCAGCTCTCGGGCTAGAACCCGAACCGGGGACCTGTAATAGAGGAAGCATAGCAACGCCATGTAAACAACAGCATTGCTACACGCTCGGCTATTCTCAAGCCCCAGTTTTTTGTACGTATGAATAAAAATAAAAGTAAAAAAAGCTAAAACCCGATTACCTTAACGAAGTAAACAATAATAATAAATGGAAAGTATGATTTTATACTGAGTCCAGATAAACGTTGCAGTTGGTGGTCTTAAAAATAAATAGGTGACAAGAAGAGGAAAAAAAATTTAATTAATGAATTTTAAGAACGGCTGCACCTTAAAATAATTTATGAGTCATTTGAAAACTAATAATATGCAATAATAAAAGAAAGACAAAGAAGGGAGTTCGATCTCTCAATGTAAAAGTTTTATGATGAAAAAGAAATCAATGTGGTCGCAGAGGGGTTGCATTATGAAAGAAAGAGTATGACTTATGTATCTGTACACGAGTACAAGCGAGGTGACATTACAAAGGGGAAAAGATGAATTCTTATTCGCTCCTTTAAGTTTTAAAAGGCCTGCCCACTCTCGTGTATTTTTGTTATAGGAAAGCATACAGTGGTACAGTATACCTCCCGTTGTTTAACATGAGGTAAGAATACAAAGAAGTTTGGGTCAAAGAAGTTAAAGAATCCCTAAGGCCTGGCACATAGTACTGTAATAAATTTTTAATAGATTAGGAAAGGAAGGCGTGGCGGAGTCGCAACTGTCTCCTTTTAACTAGAATCTGCGTTAAACGTACGTTCACCCATTGACGACACAACTGTCAAATTTCATTCATTCTACTGACATAACCACGTTTTTTTAAACACGTCGTCGTTAATAATTAAAGCAATTTGTTATGCGGAGTGGCGTTTTGTACTTGAATACAGTTATAATGAAAATTATGACCTCAAAAAGTTTAAATTTCCGACTGAGGAAAAAGCTAAAATAGTACCTAGTTATCCAATACCTAATTGATGAAAACATTTTTTTTATCCCATTAGCTTGCCCTCCCTTGATCTAGCGTAGCTCAGACGACTTCAGAACACGTTTTACTATAAATATCTTCAATTTCAAAAATATATGAAATATTTCGATTTTTGCATTTTTTTTAATGTGATTTTTGACGAAAATCGAAATCTCTCAGAACTTTTTCAAAATTACCATAATTTCTCTCCCGTGCACTCTAACCTCAATTCGAATTGCAGAACTTGCACCCAGCACAGAGAGAGATTCGTGCTTTTGTATTACATAATATTACGCCACACTTCAACATCCCTACCACTGGAAAAACTTCGCTTCTCTTTCCACCTTCTTCGTAATTCGTTTTATTCTTCATTCTGTTTCCTCAAAGGCGATGTATAATTAAGAAACTAGGGGAACGGAAAATGCTACCCATCGTTTCTTTACTACTGCCAAACCAGTGGCGTCCAAGATCGGACCAACGCAACGGTCAGAGATTAAACAGAGCACAGATTCAGTGGCGACGTTAGAGGGTAAGCCCACCTTAAACTGTCTTGGCCCACCCTGGAATAATCCCCAATCTCTAGATTATCTTTTAAATACGTTTTTAACCCTCGAAATTTCAACAATTTTTCTTGTAAATTCTATAGGAAGTAATCTGGGTTAAAATTTTGACGAGCACTGATTTGAGAACAAATGTTATTGACCCACCTTTAGAACACCACACCCATGTCTGGCCCACCCTAACAAAAAATCCTAGCGCCGCCCCTGCACAGATTACTTGAAATTTTTCAAATTCATTTTGACAAAGAAGGCTCACGATAAATATATTTTCATTCTCATGTATTTATTTAAGAGCCAGCGCACACATATGCCATTTTTTGTATCGAAAACGCGCGATTAAATGCACCGCGATTTGAAGATTACTCAGCTACTCGAAATTGCTCGTTCGATCTCGCGATTTTGCAACAGCTATGCACTGGTCTAGCGATCGAGTGTTTGTTTCCCATTCGAAGTCTGTTCGACAATCGCGCGTTCGTGACACATCAGTTGTGTTTTTCAGCAAATAGTGTGCGCCGTTATGGAGTTTGTAGTTGCATCTAATGATTTACAAGCGATTTAGTTGCACAATCGTGATACAAAAACATGTATGCGCTCTGTCTCAAGGCTTTAAAATTCTCACGCCATAAGTTTCATTCAACAGATTGCAATTACTATTGCCATCTTTCGTTAGTGAATTACAGTCTCCGGGTAACATATGTTGTCATTAACGTTACAAGAAAAAAATTTAAATGTCACTATTGGGACTCGAACCCAAAACTCCCAGACACAATAACTATAGGATCATTAAAGTATTGAATAAAACAAATTATATTTACCAACTTTATAAATATGAATAACATCGTTTTTTTTCTTTTTCAGAAAATAAAGACTACTTGACGTAGTCATGTTTATGCAAGTCATTTTTTCGGCTTCACTTATTTTCCAATTGCTATTTTCTTGAGTTTGTATTTTTCACTTGATGATAATCTCCCCGTAATCAGTAAAAAATGAAAAGAAGTTGTAATGGCATATTTAAAAATTTGAATAATCTGCAACAAATAAAAAATATAATAGTAGTACGAATTTCGTACGGCTGAAAATGCATAATAGATTAGATAAGCAGCCAAATTACATAATTGAATTTGCAAAATCGGGAAAAGATCATTTTATCAACCTTTGTCACAGTTGGGATTCAAACCCGAATCTTTCCACTTTCGCGGCTAAATGAGCTATCATTTACTATCGTGACACGATTAACAATCAGATTAATTTCCCAATATATCTGATTGTTAATCGTGTCACGGTAGAGTAAATGATAGCTCATTTTGCCGCGAAAGTGGAAAGGTTCAGGTTTGAGTCCCGACTGTGACAAAGGTTGATAAAATGATTTTTTCTCGATGTTGCAAATTCAATTATGTAATTTGTCTGCTTATCCAATATTCTATTAAAGTACGGTGGGGTAAGTGCATTCCCGGGGCAAGTGCAGTTACTGCCATTATAATTCACAGACTTGCGTATCTTATGCAATGTCATCTGTGAATTAGACATCTAACTAACATGGGTATTCTTTCATAGTTTATTCACCGGTGATATTCAATTGCATATTATTATTCAGCAATTAAAAATCAGATTTTTCATTTGTTGGGTCGCACTTGTCCCATCTCACCTTATAAAAATTCGACTGATGACCAGTCCTATACTTCCCACCTAGTAAATATTTGCAAAAAATAAACACTGTTTTTTTTTTATTCTTTGACTAGGCCCAAATAACCTTAGCTATTGGTGGTCTTTAAAACACAATTTAATTTTTATTCTTTGAAAAAAGCATGGCCCTCTTTTTTGTTTGGTGATCTACTGATGGCTAACTTAATATAGCAAAAATCATGGTTACCTTGATTTACGTACAATTTTTATTTTTTTTAGTAAAATATTTTTTTCTCGAAAACTATACATTTTAGAGAAAAAAAATATTTACATTTTTTTCATATTATAACATCTAGAATTCATTTATATTTTTTTTTACCTATGTTAATACGTGACATTGAGGACATTTTTTTGAATATCTCAGGATCCACTGAACCGATTTGACTCAAAATCTAATCAGATCTAAGTTAAAGGCTGATAAACACAATAGAACAATCGGCATGCCCGTATGTTGTTCCGTTCTTAAGATATCGAAGGCGAAAAATTGACCACATACACACACACATACACACACACACACACACACACATACAGACATCAGTCAGAAAATGATCTTAAACGATTGCTAGGGTCTCAAAACGTGAAAATCTGTTAAAATCTCGAAATATTGTTTTCGGACTGAATCCATTTCTTCCCTACCATAGTAGAGGTGGGAAGTAAAAATATATACTAATAACATACAAATTAATGCTATATCAAAATCGACATTAACGCGATTGAAGCCACGGGTAGGTATACAGGCTAGTTATAAATAAGTTTTATAAACTGTCTGTACATATTTTATTTAGACATGAGACAATGGAAATTACAGGAATAAAGGAGAAAATCAAATTAAACCTGTACATATTATATAATATTGTATATTATATAAGATCCGTCATTTTATATGCAATATGAAAGTTGAAATGAATAAGTTTTCTTCTCGCAAAGAGGGGTGAAGGGGGGAGGGGTTCCAGCTTCTGCAGACGTTCCAGCAATACAGACAGAGGGACGCAGCTATGCGAGACCGGCAGCTGGTATGAGGTTGGAGAGTTTTCACTCGCCGCCTGCTGCTTTTACAGTTTTCTCTTGTGTGTGCAGTCTTAATGAGAGTTTTCCGGAGTTTTCTCTCGCGAAACACCGAACCGTCGTCCTCATAATACAGGTTGAATCCTATTTCCAACATTTCAAGACGTCTTGAATATCAATTTAAAGAGTTAACATACCTCCAACACTCCAACAGGGGTGAAAATTAATAGAAAATTTTTTGTTGAAAAGCAGCTGATTATTATATATTTGATTCGAAACATACTGGAAAAAACAGGTTGAATCCTATTTCCAACATTTCAAGACGTCTTGAATATCAATTTAAAGAGTTAACATACCTCCAACACTCCAACAGGGGTGAAAATTAATAGAAAATTTTTTGTTGAAAAGCAGCTGATTATTATATAATTGATTCGAAACATACTGGAAAAAACAGGTTGAATCCTATTTCCAACATTTCAAGACGTCTTGAATATCAATTTAAAGAGTTACATACCTCCAACACTCCAACAGGGGTGAAAATTAATAGAAAATTTTTTGTTGAAAAGCAGCTGATTATTATATAATTGATTCGAAACATACTGGAAAAAATCATTTTACCAGCCATAGTCAATGTCAGGACTCTAACCTGAACCTTTCCACTTTCGCGGCGGAATGAGTTTACATTTACTCAACAGTGACAAGGTTACTAATCTAACATTCCCCTTATATGCTTCAGAATCAACTGATTTTTACTACATGCGAGAGTTAATTTATTATAGCTAGGTACCTAGTAGGTGTGAATCTTCGTTCTAGCGAGAGCTCACCATGACTGTGACTATGGTTGGTGAAATAATTTTTTCCAGTATGTTTCGAATCAATTATATAATTGGCTGCTTTCCAACAAAAAAATTTTAATTGCAATTTAGCCGTATAAATCTATTAATTTATCGTGATAAATTTACTGCATATATTTGGTAGAGGTTTAATTCAACTTTTAATAAAAATATTTTTTGAATTTTCAATAAATATCCAAAAAAAAAACAATGAAAATTTTATGATTAATTAACAGCAAAGTTAACAAAACAGTGCGTTTTAGTAGATTGTATGTCTAGATACGTAATGGGGCATATATTACGGCGAGTGATGACAGTATGTAAAAACGAGCGATAGCGAGTTTTTACAGTCACACGAACAGTAACACTATTACGTACGAGACATATGTGGTATTTTTTGCCATACCCACTACAAAATACCTAATTTTTACGTCATTTTCAAAAAATTCTGACAGTTCATTTGCGTCGCCATCTTTTCTTCTAGTGTGCCGCGAAGTTCGTGAAAGTAAGTAATGACAGGCGTACGCCGGCGTATAGAGCGAATTAACAGAAGTTGCCATGGCAACCGTTATTTTCTGCGCTAGTGCAGAAAGTAAACCATTTTCCGCACACCTGTCTGTTAAATGGGTCATTAATGGCCGCTATACATACATCGAAAGTAGTTATTTTATAGTGGGTATGGCAAAAAAATAATTATTTTGTTACGTTTCGTCAGATTTCTAGTCCATCCATTACAGAAATACAAACATAAGTTATATAAGAGTACAAACTCATTTTCCTTCTTCCAACTGCTTTTGCGTCTGAATATTATGTTATGAATGTAGTGTGGGGTAAAGTTGGGCGGACAGAGAAATCGACGTAGGCTATGCTAACGCTACCCCCCCCATCTTCTATAACTGACTGTTGCCACTGAAAGTTATAACTCAAAGTATGTTTAACGAAAGTTAAATAAAGTAAAATAAATTAACTCGTATTTATATTTTATGTAGTTATATACACAGCGCATCAATTTCGCTGCTGAACTTTCCCGAAATATTGAAACTCGTGAGCTTAAAAATATTACTATTATGTTTGTTTACTTGAAGTCATACTTACAAATAAAAAAAACTCGGGTTGCAGTGCCAAACCCTGCCGACAATATAGTGTATTCGCTAATACAGGCATTGTGGCTTTTTGAAAAATAAATTCGATCCGATTCGTTTGATATTGTCTATTTATAGAAAAAATAACGCTGAATCGACTCCAACATCCGCACTTTTAGTTTCAAAGATATAAACAGTATCTGAGAGATTTTTGAGTTTTCATAAAAATGCCAAAAGTAAGAAGACCCCCCTCTTTGTACAAATTTGCGAAATTTTTGAAAAATAAATTCGATCCGATTCGTTTGATATTAAGTCTATTTATAGAAAAAATAACGCTGAATCGACTCCAACACCCCGCACTTTTAGTTTCAAAGATATAAACAGTATCTGAGAGATTTTTGAGTTTTCTTAAAAATGCCAAAAGTAAGAAGACCCCCCTCTTTGTACATTTGCGAAATTTTTGAAAAATAAATTCGACCCGATTCGTTTGATATTAAGTCTATTTATAGAAAAAATAACGCTGAATCGACTCCAACACCCCGCACTTTTAGTTTCAAAGATATAAACAGTATCTTAGAGATTTTTGAGTTTTCATAAAAATGCCAAAAGTAAGAAGACCCCCCTCTTTGTAAAAATTTGCGAAATTTTTGAAAAATAAATTCGATCCGATTCGTTTGATATTAAATCTATTTATAGAAAAAATAACGCTGAATCGACTCCAACACCCCGCACTTTTAGTTTCAAAGATATAAACAGTATCTGAGAGATTTTTGAGTTTTCTTAAAAATGCCAAAAGTAAGAAGACTCCCCTCTTTGTACAAATTTGCGAAATTTTTGAAAAATAAATTCGCCCCGATTCGTTTGATATTAAGTCTATTTATAGAAAAAATAACGCTGAATCGACTCCAACACCCCGCACTTTTAGTTTCAAAGATATAAACAGTATCTGAGAGATTTTTGAGTTTTCTTAAAAATTCCAAAAGTAAGAAGACCCGCCTCTTTGGACAAATTTGCGAAATTTTTTTAAAAAAATTCGACCCGAATCGTTTGTTATCACAGCTCCATACTGCACGTACCTTAAGGAAGTTTTCACTTCAAAAAACTCGAATCGACAAAATAGTGTATTTGCTAATACTGCCTCCCGAAGCAGTTAGGGATTTCAGTCCAAGAAGATTCACGTTTATTGACTGCTACGAATCAATTCGGTCTGAAAATGTTGAAGGAGAAGAACGATGACTGTCTGGTAAGGTTCTCGGGCACATTGTTTGTTATGTAAGAAATATTCTTTGGAGCTGGAAAAAAATTTCATAGTCTTTTTGTAAAATTGGATCCCTATTTATATAAGATGATCGATAAAATGAATCCAAAAATTCATGGTAAAAATCCGACTAAGAGAAAAATTCGAGTTACGAAAATTCTACTGTAATTCTTCCATTGCTTGGGAAATGATATATAAAACGCAATAACATTTTCAAAGTCATTATAAAAATCAGGACGCGTGTGCGAAATTTACCGACCTTCATAAATATTATTAAACAGACAAAATGTTCATTATATAGCAATCAAGTGTGCAATTTAAAGTGGAGGAGATGGAGGAGTGTTTTTGTTGGGTGGAGGCAAGGTCGGCCATGCACAATAATATAAGAAATATAGCCCCAATTACGAATCAAGCCGCGTACATAGAAAGAGAATACCCACTCACCTAACATTTTACCCTCTGCTTATTTCTGTACTAGGCGTAGTCAAACTTTATCCCGAAAAAAAATCCGCGAAGTTCATTGATAATTAATTTAAAAAAGAGTATGTGACTCACTCACATATGCGCACGGTCGAAGTTATACTTCATACATTTACATTGTTGCTTTTCCCCTCTCAGCTTTTTTAAAATTAATAAATAATTATTATTAATAAAATCCATGGATATATCATAACATCTATACGTAAGTATCCAAAGCCTGCTTACAATATTATACTATTTTGAAACGTCAAAAATTGATTTTTAAAATTATAAAATCGATAAGAAAACAAATTTTTTTCTGGGATGAGATCTAACTAGATCAATGTTTTGCCCCCCAAAACCCATTTTCAGTGAAACAAATCGTTAGAGTCGTTTTATCCATGTCAGCGTTTTATTAATTTTTGAGTCAAGGTCATTCCAATTAATCACTAGCCTCGCTATAGAAGTATAACTTTAAAAAAACTAATCAACTTTAAAAAAGGAGACAGAATGTCTCAAAGAAGGATAAAATGAGTTCGTTTTACAGTCACCTTCCCTCACCTACATTCAATTAGAAGTCGGAGTAATTAAATCACTGACTATAGTAGAAAAATAACTCTGCCGGCTTCTAATTAAGGAAGGCGATTGTAAGACTTTAAGAGAAAACATATTTTATCTTTTTTGGAGTCAGTCTGACTCGATCTGACTCCTTTTTTGAAGTTGGTTCAATTTTTTTTTCAATAATTTTTATTTCAGCTATTAATTTATTGGTGTTGAATGCACTCACTAACGTAAATTTTAAGTCAAAATAAACTCGAATCGTTGGGTTCTCTTCAGGTTTTCATGAACCCCGAATACTGCCGGTTCATTTGTGGTTCTTGATCCAACAAATAAGTTAGTAACTTCAGAATACCAAGGCCAAGGTGGACACCAATCTTCAGCAAGTAGACTGAATCTGTAAAAAATAAAAAAAGAATTAGTGTGTCCAATTTCAATGAAAAATATAGAAAACTAACCTACTCGTCCTTAACACAAATAAAGGTTCTTTACACAAAATTTGATTGTTTATTAGCTTTAACCTACGGCTTCGATAGCGTTAATATTGGTTTTAACAAGTGCCTCATATTTTTATTTAGTACTAGCGGTCCCGCCGGGCTTCGCCCGGGTGCTAAGAATTTCGATTAAACACCTATTCCGCCACCATATATGCACGTACTTCCACCATGCACGGTAATCTAGCGGTCCCGCACGGCTTCGCCTGGGTGCTAAGAATTTCGATTAAACACCCACTCCGCCACCATATATACACGTACTTCCAATGCACGGTAATCTAGCGGTCCCGCTCGGATTCGCCTGGGTGCTAAGAATTTCGATTAAACACCCACTCCGCCACCCACGTACTTCCACCATGCACGGTAATCTAACGGTGTCGCCTTACCTTGCCCGGGTGCTAAGAATTTATGAACTTACAGAAACATTCACGGGCGTGCGCACAACAACTTACCAAAGTTTCATCGCAATCGGATGAATGGTATAGGAACGCATATAGGACAAACAAACAATCAGTTTTATATAGTACAATATAATAGATGAAAAAAAGAATAATATGATCATTTTAGTTTCTGTAGATGAAAGTACTCTTATTATTATTGTTTCTCGACCGAAACGTGGACATAAAATTTAATGTTGTCCGCCTCCACGAATTGGAGGTACAAATATTACTTTCAACCCTTAAATACAAATGTGTGCGAATTGACACCCCACGTTGAATTCTGGAGAACACAGTATTCTTAATTACTGCCTTATTCAATATCCCTATACTTCTTCTTTGTTAATTGCAGCCTTCATTTATTTTGTCCCTCACGATATTCGTTCTCTTGCGCAAACACTCGCCCTACGCCCCCCCAACCCTTACTTGCACCTTTAAGTGTTTCATTTATTCCCCTGTTTTATTCGCTCTTTATGTACATTTATTATATTAAAACTTATTTTATATACCAAGAAATGCATTATTACAAACTTACTTCGTATTAACCAACGAATTTGACAATGTCTGCATTTTTAACATTTTTAGTTTCTTCCAGAGCTGCAGAAGATCCTAAGAGAAAAGTATCTATATACAAGATACCAAAAGAGTACCCCAAAATAGATAGCTAATTAAGCAATAAGCATCCTATTATGAAATATCTTAATATGAACCGATTGAATAGTACATTTTATGTCGGACCACCCTGAATGTATGCTCTATATTGACTAGAAAAAGAATCATCAAAATCGGTTCACAAATGCAGGAGATATTAAGTAACATACTTAAAAATTTAATTGATTACAAAAAAAAGAAACTACTGAACCGATTTAAATAAAAATTACATGAGACCATTTCGTAAATAATCTGAACCCAACAGCGTTGAAATTATTCAAATCGGTTAACCCCTCGAAGGGACGGATTCAGAAAAATATGTCGGGGGGGGGGGGTCAAAATATTTATGTACGTCTCCTCGAGAAGTTATGGCTCAACAAACATAAAAAATAATTTTAAAAAAATATTTACATGTTGAACTGATCAACTCTGTTTTTTGATGTGAAACATCTTATGTCGGGCTGTGAACAGCCGCGTGAGGGGAAATATGCAACGAAATTTATGGTCCGCTCCTTCGCTGCTGTTCTCCCCACCACTGCGGCACTCTCTCTCTCTCTCTCGGTTTCCGCGCGCTCGGGCACGGGAAGAGAGAGAGAGTATACATACGAACGTACTGTAAAGCAAAAGTATATGTATACACGTGTAGGTATGTAATATAGATACTTCGCTCTGTATTTAGTTGCGTTTCTGGCTCAGGCGTGCTCAAACGCCGCAACCGCGTGTGTTACAGTGCAGTATATAGGATTACGTCAGCATAACAGTTAGTTGCTGTTTTTGAAAAAATATATACATAGAGAATACCATCGAGTTCAATAACGTTTTCTTTGATGTTTCACATCTGTCGGGGGTCCCGAGATCCACACCCTTTTTTTGAAATCGGTCCGTGGGCAAAGTTGACGTTCACGAGACCGAAGCCGCGGGCAAAATCTATAACTAATATAAAACGGGCGAAGCAGTAGGTTTGGGTTAGTTTAAAATAATTTCTTAGCATTACCTATTGATTGCTTTTTTTTTGCTCTCACTGTAGATTACATTATGTTTTGAGCACGGTAGTCGAGCAACGAAGAGGGGTGATGCAGGGAACACAGTGGGGTGCTGGGACGCGACTACAGTACCTACTTTCTTCAAAGTTACATTATTCATTTCTCTGCTATTTTCTCTGCTTTGTTTATTACTTCAAGCCGGGCAAGCTTGCGAATCGTCTGACCGTCTACTTTGTTTACATTCTACACTTAAATGCCGATTTATATTGATTATGTTTTAATATATCCCATTAAGGGTATTTGAAATAATTTTCACTTTCATGATGAGCTCTCGCTAGTACGAAGATTCACTTCTACAACCTAGCTATATTGAATTAACACTTGCATGTAGTGAAAATCTATTGATTCCGAAGCATATAAAAAGAATGTTAGATTAGTAATCATGTCACGGTTGAGTAATTGTAAGCTCATTCCGCCGCGAAAGTGGAGAGGTTCAGGTTAGAATCCTGACTGTGACTATTGTTGGTAAAATGATTTTTTCCGATATGTTTGGAATCAATTATATAATTGGCTGCTTTCCAAGAAAATTTTCAATTGCAATTCAGCCGTATAAAAAATCTATTAATTTATATGTTTTATAGTTTCCTATTTCTCTTAAAGAGGGATGAAAAATATATAACAATGCAGCGTGGCCTTGAAAATGGTATTCGATAAAAATTGACTGACAGTTCCACAGATAAATAATGATTTAGAAAATACATAACAAAGTAGCTTGGCCTTGAAAATGATATTCGACAAAAATTGACTGACAGTTCCACAGATAAATAATGATTTAGAAATATAACATTGTAGAGTGGCCTTGAAAATGGTATTCGACAAATACTTAAATTGACTGACAGTTCCACAGATAAATAATGATTTAGAAAATATATAACGTTGTAGCGTGGCCTTGAAAATGGTATTCGACAAAAATTGACTGACAGTTACACAGATAAATAATGATTTAGAAAATATACAACAATGTAGCGTGGCCTTGAAAATGGTATTTGACAAAAATTGACTGACAGTTCCACAGATAAATAATGATTTAGAAAATATATAACAATGTAGCGTGGCCTTGAAAATGGTATTCGACAAAAATTAACTGACAGTTCCACAGATAAATAATGATTTAGAAAATATATAACAATGTAGCTTGACCTTGAAAATAGTATTCGACAAAAATTGACTGACAGTTCCACAGATAAATAATGATTTAGAAAATATATAACAATGTAGCGTGGCCTTGAAAATGGTATTCGACAAAAATTGACTGACAGTTCCACAGATAAATAATGATTTAGAAAATATATAACAATGTAGCTTGGCCTTGAAAATGGTATTCGACAAATAAATTGACTGACAGTCCCACAGATAAAAAATGTAAACGCAGCGAGCATGCCGGCATCTATATTATACGACCTACTATTTCTGTCTTTCTCCTTTTACTTCAATTTATATTCATTTTGTTTCGCGAGATTCTATAAAATGAACGAATGAAGTTTAATAATGTAGAGGTGTACAAATACATACAAACAGGTACACAGTGTATATGTAATGTGTAGGCAGCGCGATACCCCCAATAGATATAACGCGAGATACAAACCCATCCCTTACATATTTTACATCAAAACCACCCACTTCACTTAAAACAGCAATCCGCGCGCCGCGAAATAACCATCTCATTCTCAACAGAACTGGACTAAAACCGTTTTTTGACGTGACAACGTCTCAGTACGCAGTTACAGGTAGGTTTGCATCTATGAAAAGTTTGCGTTACGAAATGCAGTGCTGACATCTATTTTTGTCTCATGCAATTAGTTGTGAAGACTACATTATTAACCAACACGTCCACAGATAGCGATTACATATTACCTACATTAGAGTGAACTTTGCGATTATAGAAAGGCAGTTTTGTTATTGTAGAAAAAGGAATTCTTGACCTCGCTGGACAACTCGGGTTCTGAGCTACTCCTCTATTGTCTGACATCTATTTTTGTCTCATGCAATTAATTGTGAAGCCTACATTATTAACGAAGATCTACCTACACGTCTACAGATAGCGATTACATATTACCTACATTAGAGTGAACTTTGCGATTATAGAAAGGTAGTTTTGTTATTGTAGAAAAAGGAATGCTTGACCTCACTGGACAACTCGGGTCCTGAGCTACTCCTTTATTGTCCAAAACACTTTTTTCGTTTTTCTGAACGTTAGGAGCGCCAGATCTGTCTGGCTTTCAACATTAATAAATAAAGAGCTAGTTCATATTTTGAACTATTTTTCATCGATTTCAAAAAAGAGGGTTTTCAATTCGATACGTATATTTATTAATTTATTTTTATGTTTGCTCACCCTTAATTTCTTGAGGGGTTAACCAATCTGAATAAATTCGACGCCATTGACAGAATGGTCCCGTATAATTTTTATTTAAATTGGTTCAGTAGATTTTTTTCTACTAATCAAATATCATTTTTTATGTGCATTAACTTTTCGAGGGCCTAACCGATCTGAATTTCGAATCCGCTGTGTTCATAAAGATGTTGAGGTGGTCCTATATCAATTTAATTCAATCGGTTCAGTAGTTTTTTTTTCTAGTTTAGTAATCAATTATCAAAAAAGAAGTTGGTTAATAACGTGCAAACTACATATTGCAAAGCCATTAAAAAGTAACAAAAAATAAAACTTTTTGTAAAAAAAATTCAGCTTCCTTCAAAAAAATTCAGTGAAAAGAGAAAAATAATAAAATTTTGTGGTCGGTACCAATTTAATAAAAGTTAAATCTTATTTTCAGTGACCTTTTTTATTTTTAATGGAGGTTCAATTTTGTTTATAAAACGTTTTTTAAGATTATAACTTGAGAGCTGGGGGCTTGTAATACATGATCTACGGAAAAGTCATATAAACAACGACATCCCTGCAACTTGAGTTCTTTAAAATTGTCCTTAGTACACCTCTGCTTTGATATCAAACGTATGTTGTATAGCTACCGAATATGAATTCTGTGATTCGAGGCAGAATTTCTCGCAGGCCGCTCTTGGAAGAATGAAAAATCATTTTCAAAGCGCACTGAGATCTAGAAGTGTTGTATATCTCTTCTATACGTTATATTTTAAGGTAGTCATTAATTATCAGTTGGTTCGTACACTCAGACAACAGATGGTTCTGTTCTCACATTACTAAAAGTCCCTTCTCCATTTATATTGTGTTGGTACATCTTTCTGGAAATACATTATATAAATTACTGTAATTTTGTACACATTGGTATGCTTATTATTTTGTTTTCATGATTTATTAGAATATATTTCTTTTCAGGAACCAAGTACGACATAAGTATCCAGTAAACCTGTAATTGCTTGAAAATATATTGCGCGTCATATTATATGACTTTTAAATCAAATTTGTATCAAAATCTACTTTTCAAAAATAGACAAAGTGATCTTAAAATGTCTTAGATATTTGTTCAAGACGATGACTTCAGTGGCTGAAAGATTAGGTACTGTTTTAAATTTAAAAAATTCGACTGATGACCAGTCCTATACTTCCCACCTAGTAAATATTTGCAAAAAATAAATACTCTTTTTTTATTCTTTGAAAAAAAGCATGGCCCTCTTTTTTGTTTGGTGATCTGATGGCTAGCATAATATAGCAAAAATCATGGTTACCTTGATTTACGTACAATTTTCTTTTTTTAGTAAAATATTTTTTTTCTCGAAAACTATACATTTTAGAGAAAAAAAATATTTACATTTTTTTCATATTATAACATTTAGAATTCATTTATATTTTTTTTTTACCTATATGTTAATACGTGACATTAAGAACGTTTTTTTTAATATCTCAGGATCTACTGAACCGATTTGACTCAAAATCTAATCAGATCTAAGTTAAACACAATAGAACAATCGGCATGGCCGTATGTTGTTCCGTTTTTACGATATCGAAGGCGAAAAATTGACCACATACACACACAGACATCAGTCAGAAAATGATCTTAAACGATTGCTAGGGTCTCAAAACGTGAAGATCTGTTAAAATCTCGAAATATTTTTTTCGGACTAAATCCATTACTTCCCTACCATAGTAAAGGTGGGAAGTAAAATGTAATTGCGTTTTATTTGGATCCTTCAGGCACTGAAGACATCATTTTCAACAAATATATCTTTAAACCTAATATAAAAATATGATTTCTAAATTCTAGTAATTTTTCAGTATCACTGCTACCATGGTTTTATGCCAAATTAAAAGACAATATACATTTTTAATGAAATAAAACACAACGTTTTAATTTATTTACACTTGAGAATTTTTTTATAACAACTTCGTCAAACAAAGATCTTACATTTGTCTGACGAAGCCATTGAGCTGCGTTGTTATCAAAAAAAGCTCTTAAGATTAAACAAATTAAAAATTTGTGTTTTATTTAATTTAAAATTCAAAATTATAAAGAAATTATGTGTCAAATTATTATGGTAGACAACGAAACATTTTTTTGTTTGACAGACTAACAGACCATTAAGTAACTGTAAGAATAATTTTGGCTCATCGATGACATTGGTGTAAAATGTGAACAAATAAACCTGGAGAAACTCCACTATCTAAAACGAAACTGAAACTTTAGAAATATCTATTTGAAACTAAATCGATTGAGGTGTTAAGGGAAAACTGTATCTATACCTATTTAAAACGCAAGCCGTTTTCCCTACTCAACCGATATAAATTTTTACTTCCCACCTCTACTATGGTAGGGAAGTAATGGATTTAGTCCGAAAAAAATATTTCGAGATTTTAACAGATTTTCACGTTTTGAGACCCTAGCAATCGTTTAAGATCATTTTCTGACTGATGTCTGTATGTGTGTGTGTATGTGTGTGTATATGTGGTCAATTTTTAGCCTTCGATATCTTAAGAACGGAACAACATACGGGCATGCCGATTGTTCTATTGTGTTTATTAGCCTTTAACTTAGATCTGATTAGATTTTGAGTCAAATCGGTTCAGTGGATCCTGAGATATTCAAAAAAACGTTCTCAATGTCACGTATTAACATAGGTAAAAAAAATATAAATGAATTCTAGATGTTATAATATGAAAAAAATGTAAATATTTTTTTTCTCTAAAATGTATAGTTTTCAAGAAAAAAAATATTTTACTAAAAAAAAATAAAAATTGTACGTAAATCAAGGTAACCATGATTTTTGCTATATTAAGCTAGCCATCAGTAGATCACCAAACAAAAAAGAGGGCCATGCTTTTTTCAAAGAATAAAAATTAAATTGTGTTTTAAAGACCACCAACAGCTAAGGTTATTTGGGCCTAGTCAAAGAATAAAGAAAAAAGAGTGTTTATTTTTTGCAAATATTTACTAGGTGGGAAGTATAGGACTGGTCATCAGTCGATTTTTTTTTTATTGAATCTTTGTGTCATGTCTATCGCGGACTCTCCTCCACGCAAAAATATGTTTTAAGGAAGAAATAGAATAGAATATGTTTTATATAAAAGTGATACAACATCTTTTTTTTTGGAATATAAATAATAGTTTTATACGGCTGAAATGCAATTGAAAAATTTTTTTCGTTAGAGAGCAGCCAATTATATAATTTTTTCGAAACATTGGAAAAAATCATTTTACCAACCAGTGGTCACAGTCAGGATTCTAACCTGAACCTTTCCACTATAATTTTCACTTTCATGTTGGGCTCTCGCTGGTACGAGGATTCTCTTCAAATTATAGCTATTGAATTAGCATATATGAATTGACACTAGCATGTAGTGAAAATCTATTGATTCTGAAGCATATAAGGAGAATATTAATTTAGCAATCTTGTCACGGTTGAGTATTGTAAGCTCATTCCGCCGCGAAAGTGGAAAGGTTCAGGTTAGAGTCCTGACTGTGACCACTGGTTGGTAAAATGATTTTTTCCAATATGTTTCGAAACAATTATATAATTGGCTGCTCTTCAACGAAAAAAATTTTTCAATTTTTGGAGTGTCCGCGGATCCCATGGGACGCAGTCGCTAACCTGCGAAAGTTCACGAGCCATTTAAGGGGAACCATCGCACTATAGTCCATTGAAATGTTACATTAGATTTGCATTTTGGGTAGGACAAGGTTTTTTTTCGATGCGTAGGAGGGCCCGGTGTTAATTTAAAATTGAGTTTTGGGGGTCAGCGGGAACTCTATTTGGCCAACTCAATTTTAAACTTACAACGATCTCCCTACGCAACGAAAAAAAACCTTGTCCTACCCAAAATGCAAACTTTGCCAAAAAAAAAAAAACATTTCAATTGAGTAAATTATTTGATACAAAGTCCTTATTCGATGTTTCAAATCAGAAGGGGTTTATCCGCCTTAAATGTTGAACTTTGAAAGTTCTTGTTTTGAAGTGTCCTTTCAAACCAAAGTAAGTCGACACTAAAATATATGAGTAAGTTATAATATTTTCAACCGATGTACCAGATAATATAAGATTTAATGCTAAGATAAATAAGTTTAAATCGTTGCAAAGAGCTATGAGTCCTTTATGTGTATTTATACATAAAACATATGTAGATAGAGCTAAGGAAACTACAGGAAAATGGTTTTATAAAAAGAAGATAGTTTGAGCTTATATAGCATCAGGATTCTTGAGACCTTTTTTATGATTTAGCCTCAAAGGCTTCCAGGATAATGCTCAGGACAACCGTAAAAACCAACAGGTTAATCGAGGACAGACAGGTAGGACAATGGGAATTAACTTCGTTTAGGTTTTGCAACGAAATTATTAAGGGCAACAAATTTCTCATATTATATCACTTAACTATATCTCTTGGATGTACATTTCGAAAGCTAAGCTTTCATCTTCAGCGAACACTACATCATGTAGTGTTCGCGGAAGATGAAAGCTTAGCTTTCGAAATGTACATCCATCAATAAAACTGTTGTGGTAAGAAGTAACTATATTTTATTTTGTTTTTATTCCAACCACAGTGCTCATATATTTTTATTATATCTCTTGAAGTGTAAACACATACCAATTTAGCTCAAAAAATGAAAATAGCCAAAATATGAGTCAACGCCTCTAGAAAAACAGTGGCGGTGAGGACAAAAATTGATTTTTCGAAAAATGATACAAACTACAATTTATTATTTTTATTTTTCAATACGTCATAAAAATGATAAACACACCACTGCCACTGGATTAATTACCTATTCAGTACCAGGTAGTTATAATAAATTCTTTAAATCAGGTAGTCATAATTATTTAATTCAGGTAATTTTGATAACCATAATATAATAGAGCAGGTTAAAATAATTATTGGTTCTATTTAATAAATACAAGTAACCAACTTAAATTACCTCTTTCCGCTATGGTGTTTTTGCCATTTTTGATTGAAACGTGTGGTAGGAGCTGGCAAAAATACCATGGTGGAATCGATTCACTCCTCTATGGTATTTTTACGAGCTCCGTCCATACGTTTTAATAAAAAAATTCAATAAGTAATTCATCAAATATTCAGAAATTTGTGTAAATGAAACAGTATTTGAAAAAAATAAATGCATTCCTCGAAATAGTTTGGTTACACCCATTTTTAATTAGATTTACCTAGTCCCTTATCTTGGTCGTCATTTTCCCAATATTGCGTCAGGAGTTACGGCGCGCAAACGTCGAATACTCAGCAAATCATTTAAAACTCAAATCACGCGACCCTTTCAAATCTCAAAACTGCTGGATTTATGCTCGGTTGCAGAAAGAATTGTCAGAAAATCTGATTTTACAATGACCTTAGATTGTGACCACATATATTTCTTCATATAAAAAAAATTATAAAAAATAGAACTTCCTTCAAAAAAGCCACTAAAAAGAGGAAAATAATAAAATTTTGAGGTGAGTGGCAATTTAATTACCTACTAAAACTATTTATTTTATTTTCCCCTTTTTAGTGGCTTTTTTGAAGGAGGTTCTAATTTTTTTTATTTTTTACTTTTTATTGACTTTGCCATATTATTATGTAGTTTACACGTTGTTAACCGACTTTCTTCTTGATATTTGATTAGTAAATTTAAAAATAAACTACTGAACCGATTTAAGTAAAATTTATTTGGGAGCACCCCGAATGTATGCCCTATTGATTAAAAAAATCATCAAAATCGGTTCACAAATGCAGGCGATATGAGGTAAAATACATAAAAAATTAACTTCATTATCAGAAAAAAACAGCTAGTGAACTAATTTAAATAAAAATTAAATGGGACTATTCCGTAAACATTCTGAACGTAAAAGCGTCGAAATTATTAAAATCAGTCAACCGCTTGAAAAGTTATGGATGAACAAACATTAAAAATAAAAAATATACATGTCGAATTGATAACCTCTGTTGAAGTCGGTTAATAAAGGCCGGTTCTCACGGGGCGATTTTAGTTGATCAACTTTAGTTGATCAACTAAAATTGAACTTAAATTGAACAACTTTTCGTTCTCACGTTTCAATGAAAATTGATTGACTGTTTCAACTTCAAAATGGCGCCAAATGCAGTTTTCCGTGCAGGTCTAGGAATAATAGTCACTTTAAGGGACGAACTAAAAAAAATTTAATGAAAATGACGAAACAACGCAAAAAACGCCGTTTTTGGGTTAGACGGTGGATTTCGAGAAGATATCAAATTTAATTTTATTTTTAATGTCCGCTATATACAGGTCTTCTAACCTCATTTCACTCTTTATAATATGTAATGCATTTTCTCGGCAATCTTTATTTCTGTATGAGTCTAATTTGTGATTCCACAAACAATCGTGTTTTTGATACAACTCTAAGAAATTTAATGTTAATTTTTCTGACCACTTCATTATTATAAATAATAATATAACACTTCGGGATACCAGACAACATTGACAGTACTGACAGACGAATGAACTGAAGTTGACTGACAATACAATAGTTCGCAGTTCACACTGCTTCAAATAGCAGTTTCAACTAGTTTGAACGATAAAGTTAGACTCAGTCCAACTTTTGTGGAACCGACTAAAATTGATCAACAAAAGTTGAAATATAGGTTCTCACGCTCATTTTCATTCGATTTTAGTTGATCAACTAAAGTTGATCAATTAAAATCGCCCCGTGAGAACCGGCCTTTAGGAGGAAGTTTTCAATTCAATAAAAAATGATAAAAAAAACTGAATTAGTCTGCCGCCGATTTGATATTTTTCATCATATTATCTCATTTAATAGTAAAATTTTGTATTGTTGTCCAGTAGACTAGCTGAACTATAACCGGCAGCAAATTATGTTGACGCCTTCAGTTCTAGCTTTAATTTGAAAATGGATATTCTAGCCCTTAGTAAAATAAATTGACTCTGTTATCTATATACCTATAGAGAAGAGGTAAATTTTAGTGGAACAAAGTTTTATCTTTGGCCGGGAGCAATTTTAATTCCAGGTTCGGAGTCGTTTCCCCTGCGTGAAGTATGGTGATATCTAGTTCTATATAGTTCCTATCGTATACTCAAATGGTTGTATACAACTTATGTAACAGTTACAATCTTTACTCAAATATTTCATTCATTTTCAATACAGATTTTTATTTATTTAGTTGTGAGACAATAAAATTATAAAATTCGAGAAAAAAATGGGGGCATAAATGTGTTCCAAATAGGCTGCAACTAGCGCTCTCTTTTTAGAAACTCAAATCTGTTCAAATTTTATTTTTGCCTGACCTAAAAAATCCATGGATACCAAATTTCAACTAGATATCTCAAAAACTGTTCGATTTATTTAAAGAAACTCAAATATAAAATCTATCTTTAACACCCCGTATATCCGAAACGAACAACATTTTTATAAGGCAAGTTGGGTAAAATCTCATTATTTTCATGTCTAGAATATAAGTTTACTTTTTGGCGCATTCTTTACGGAACACCCTGTATATAAATCATCATTTTTTGCACCAAAATCTCGGATACATTTCTGAAATAAATTTAAACGACATTCGGTATATTAACTAGACGACTCGAGACAGACAAGACGAATTAGAAACGAGACTAATGTTAATGAAGCGCAATAACGACACCAATCGATCTGTCCTTTTTCTATATCAACATTTTTAAAATGTTTGAATCGTCGCTCGTGCAAAATCCTACGGTTGCAACATTATAATATATTGACTGTAACATATACACACACGAGACACGTGCATATGAAGAACACGTGTTCGTTGTTTAGAAATGATAGCGACATTGACACTACTCTAGTATGTACTATGTAGTGTAGCTAGATGTCACATCAAAACTTATAGAGCTCGTGGTCAACAATTGCAATTTTATTTATTTATTGTAGATTATAGACGCGTCGACATCTCAGGTCCTTAACGTCTTTAAAAGGGGGCAGTATAGCCTAGTGGTTAGCATGCTTGGCGCCGCAACCTCTAGACTGGACTGCCGTGGGTTCGAATCCCACCTGTGCTCATGGATGTTTTGTGATGTTATTTAATTTTAAGTTAGTTGTTATTTAGTGTAGTTAGTCCAGTCTAGAGGTTGCGGCGCCAAGCATGCTAACCACTAGGCTATATACTGCCCTCTCACCGCTGACTTGCTGACTGAAGTATATTTATTTATATCCTAAATATTATAGTTAATCTCAAAAGTCAAAATCTTAGCTTTTAAAAAAATCTTGCATTTTTTGACCTCGAACTCACGAGCTTTGGCCTATTACAAAGAAAATTCAGCCAGAAAATTCAACAAGTTAATTTCTCAACGATTGGGTGTACCGAGTATCCTATACCTATTCAGTTTAGTTAACGAAAGCTCTAAGTTTAACAAAATACGATAAAGAGTTTGCAGGACGTTGCCTCAAAATAATTTATCAAAAACCGGCAACCCACTTGAATAAACGATGTTGAGTCTTTTTGAGACAACATGAATATTCTGAATTGTCGAACACAATATTGTTTTGTTTGGAGTTTTTATGAGTTACACTTGTTTAATACAATTTCTTATCTCGCTGTGATTAGACGTATTTTGATCTGTCTTGATTCAATCATTTTTTTTATGTTTTATTTATTTATTTTATACGTCTAATCGCAACTAGATTAAAAATTGAATTAAACATGTTTGTTTCTTAAGTGTAGCTCATAGAAAACCGAGTAGAAAACCAAAACAAAATGGCAATGTTGTGGTCGGCAATACAGAAAGCTGTTGTCTCCAAAAGACACAACGACAACAGTCGTTCGTTATTTCATTAAAATTGTTAGGTAAACTATAAAAAAAATGTTTCACTTTATTAACAACAAAAAACTCTTTTATATTGAATATTTGTAGTAAAAAACACGTTTTAACCATATGTTATTTATTTTTGTACCATTACTGCGACAAAAAATAATTTTATTATTTTTTGTGACACTGTAACGCTTCAGTAAAAATGGATGGCATTACAATTTTCCCCTTTTGCTAGAATATCATTTTATGCAACATTTAAACTTTTCCGTTCCCTAGATTTTCTATGCGAAATAATATACCGTTTGAAAGTTTTAAACATGCAAGCAAATTTTCAGCACAACGTAAAATACCATTTTTGCCATACCCACTATAAAATAGCTACTTTACATGCGTGTATGTATGCATGAAATAGGTCAGTTAACAGTTAGGTGTGTTGAAAGTGTTTTCAAAGCACACTAGTGTGGTAAGTAAACATTTTCCATTAGTGATGTATGTTTATTTACTGTGCATGCGCACTGCGACAGCTACTCACGACTTACTAAAAAAAGTGAAATAGGCTATGCAAATGAACTATCAAATTTCTTTTTAAATACTGAAAATGAAGTGAAACGTAGCTATTTTAGAGTGGGTATGGCAAAAAATACCATATATTTAATTAAACGCTGTTATTAATTAATTTAAAATGTAGTACCTAATCAGACTGATACGCGTCTTCTAGTAGGTAACAAAAGTACCTTAGCTCACGATGCCTGCCGGTGTAAAATTTGACAATAGGTTCGAGCATAAGGCGGTACTGCATTTTGGAGAAGCTAAAAACTTTTAATAGAAGCTAAAAAATAGGGTTTTCATAATATTTGTTAAAAAACAATTTTGAACGTTCCTTTTTAACATGCTTGCGTATTAATCGGGTTTCATCGGAACTGCTCATAGTAACCGAACATACATGACGCATGAATCGGGTTTCACCTAAGCAAGCATGTTGAAAATGAGCATTCAGAATTCTTTCTTTATAATTATTTTTGCTCCGTCGAAATTCAACGGGGTCAATCTATCCAAAATTTAAGATTAATGGAGCGGAAATGTAAACATATGCGTCCCATGCATAGAAAAACTGTACCGCTTATATAAATAGTGAAGTATAAGTGCATGACTCACTATCTTAAATTTTGGAACTTGACGAATTTCGACGGGGTCAGCCATTTATTTTGTTGTATCGCGCTTGTCACGCGACTATTTTTTCAAACCCCACGCTCTCAAGTCATCGCGCTGCAAAGAGGAGAATCTCTTGTACAATGTTTCATTAACTTTTTAATCAAAGCGTCGTATAAGGGTGTCTGCGAGCGAGGTGGTCTCAGGGCGTGAGAACGAAGCGGGAGGGGGGAGGTATAGCGTGCCGGCAATATATTGTCTTCAGTATACTAACTTTAATTCATTTTCGCATTCCGTGCAGCAATATAACAAAACATTTTAGAATAAATTTCTATGTACTTTATATTATGTTTTATATATGTTTTATATATATATACTATAATACATATTACTTATATATTATAGGTATATCGGTCGCAAAATAGGTAAAGGTGTTCTCTGATTTGAAAATGTAACATTTCCACTGTATGTATAGAGATATTACTGTAATTGTCAATGTACTAAAAAATATAATAACAGTCAAAGAGCTCGCGGTCAAAAATTACAAGATTTTTGTTAAGGTAGTTCTCTTGTGATAATAACATCCAAAAGTTTTGTTCATAATACGCTGTGAAACAATAAATGAGTATAGGAAATTTAACGCCCTAAACGATGTTTTTTGTCCTATCACGATAACTTAAAAAGTGTTCAACTTATAAGCATTTAAGTTTACTTCAAAATCAGTTTTTTTCTTCTATTTGGCAATTTTTCATTCAATTCGCTTGAACTTGAATGCCTATAATTTAAAAATGTCTGAAGTTATCGAGATAGGACAAAAAACACCGTTTAGGGCGTTAAATTTCCTATGTTGGAGTTTCATGCTTTCACGGCCGGTATACATCTTGGTAGCAGGTGTTCCCGGGCTAGATAGCAAACGGAGCTCGGGCGAAACGTACGGAGTAAAATCCATTGACCACGGCTACCAAAAAATTTCCTATGGATTCCTAGACGGATTTTTTTGTATTCGGTATGGAAGGTACTCGAAACGCGTGTTAAAAAGAACACGTAAAACTCTGTGATGATTTCAACTTTAACTGTCTATAGCTTCACAATTTTTAAAGATATCAATTAGAACACTATTCTTTGACATTTCCACCCATTTTTAGTTTGATGTTTCAAATGTCAGGGTTCGGGCTACTTTTTGTCGTATTTGCCTGAACCAATTGTTGATAAAAAGAAAAATACTTTTAATGCAAAACCGAAACGAACATTTTTATAGATAAATTTATTTGTATGGCCAAAATTTGGATACAAAAAGTCAGGAATAATAAAAACATACAATAAGGTACCTAAAATATCAATATAAAAAAATACAGATTATAATATAATGTTAAATCTATTAGATATTTATGAGATAAGCTGGAGACAAAGAACGCAAATAATTATACATTTTCTCCAGTGACATCATATTATTGTAAAATGAATACGATCTAAAATAAACATACCACACACATACAGATAAATACATATGAGTGTATATCTTCGCCGTAACGGCAAAACCATTTAAGTTGAATTTTTAGTAAAGTGTGATTACTGTCACAATAATAACTGTACGTTTCGTTATAGGCCAAGCTCTAAATGTACAAAATACGGCTCAAAACTACGTCATGAAATTTGTAGAGATCATCATTATTTACACTTATCAACGGTTTGCATATACGGAGAATGTTAGATTGCAGGTAATCATATCACGGTTTAGTACTGTAAGTTCATTCCGTCGTGATAGTGGAAAAGTTCAGGTCAGAGTCTTGACTGTGACTATGGTTGAAAGATTTTTTCCGATATTTGTAGGAATCAATTATGTAAATGGCTGCTCTTCCAATAAAAATTTCCATCACACATGTATATTTTGTCTGTATGCGTGTGGAATGTTTACTTTTGATCGTATTCATTTAACATTTGAGTTCTTTGTCTTCATCTTTTCTTATGAAAATTTTCGTTTTGGGATTGCTTTAATAGTGTTTTTTTTCTTTCTATCAAGGATTGAAACCTTAACCGTCAAGAACCATTTCATTAACGGAAATCGTTATGAAAAAATCAAACCGAAATTTTCATGGGAACCGGTTAAAATCGGTTTTCATGAAGGTTTCAATTTTTACTTTGGAAAAAGCAATTAATGCTAAAAGCAATATTTTTATGGTAATTAGCGATAGGTACTTAGAATTTCACAAACATTTAAATCTAAAAGAAACTTGTCACCGCGATCCTTCATATTTTTACCTGCCTATACTAAAAACCAAATATATGTGAAATTTTAGGAGCTTTCCTAGTAACGAAAATACTCTCTTTAATACACATAAAATTTTTTTGAGCAATCTGTAGATTACTAAAAGCAAAATTATTAACTGTAAAAAATATTTCTATAAATATTTTAATAATTCTGGACGAATAAACTGTCAGTTTAAATTTCATTTTCATGATTTATTTTAAATGCAAGTTATAATAAACTAAAAAGCGTTGTTATTTTTTATAAAATTAAAAATGAACTGTGTTAATATTATTTCTTAAATTTTATTTGTCAAAAAAATTATCATAATGTCTTAATAATTAACAATGATATTACTAAAAAAATGTAAATATGGTTTATTAACAAAAATAAGAACTGTCCGTTTAAAATAATATACCTAATTATTGCTCTTGCACATTGATTAAGAAAATATCAGCTACTGTAAATTTACCGAAAGCAAATGAAAAAGACGCAAGACTAGAGTTGGGTAGTTCCGAACATGTAAATAGCTTCAAGAATAATTCCATGAACAATTCGATAACAGCCAGTTTTAGTTTTTTTGTTAACAGATTTCTGCTTCTCGGTATTTTTTAATTATTTTTTTGTGAATATTTTTATTGGCAATAAAAATTACAAATTTACTTTACCTGTTTAATTGGTTTCCATAACAATTTTCAATTTAAAGACAAACTTTATATTAATTAATTACCACACATACAAACTGAAAAAAACTTTTAAAAATATTTAGTGCTGCCAACATAAATCAGTTATTATTATATAGGTATCTAAAATTGCACATAGATTTGGTTTTTAGTATACCTGATTCTAAACAAAGGAGGATAAACAATTGACCTGTACTCACAAATCGAAATGAGAGAAATAATTTTCTTTAAAGAAGTATAAAAATTTTCTCATAACATTTTTTCTAAACTCAATAGTTCTGTTTAAAAGCTATTGATTTTTTTAATCAAAAATTTCAAAAATTCGCTATATGAACACTATAATTGAATCACAAATGAAAAAAAATTATGTAATCGCAATTTTCACTGTTAGATTTAGTTGCAATAAATAATATTCTGTTTTGTTTAGTAAAAAATGTAAATATTGTTTAGATTTGGGTTCTGTTAACGTTAGACATGTAGCCCCGTCATTAGAAACAAAAAAGGCCATTTGCACACAATAAATCCAAATGTTTTATTATTTTAATGGGTTACGAGTTGTTGAGAAAATAGCAGCAAAACCACCTTTCTGATTAGTCCATGATCAACGTAATTATAATCAATAGAAAATATTAAAAATAACCACAATACACCAACGTCTAAAAATTTTCAATGTACGTTTCGCAAACCATGATGGCATCATGAGAAGATGGTTTTTAATCTTTAATAGATGAGTGAAGATCCTCAATTCATTGTTTGTATTGTCTCTGGAGAATTAATAATCTAACTAAACTAACTAACTTTCTTTTATGGTATTTTTGCCTGCCATATTATGTCTATGATATCTTTAGTATTTTTGCTTGCTCTATTGCGCTTATGGTCATCCATGGTTTTTAGCCTATTCAATTATGTCTGTAGTCATCTATGGTTACTGACATTAGATGAGTTAAAGTAATTATTATAAGTACCTGAAAATGAATAGGTAACAGTTAGTTCAGTCTTATCTCAGTTGAGCAGTGCTGTGTTTATCAGTGATCAAATTGGTGTCTTTTAATATTCGTGTTAAAAAGTACGAGTCTGTGTATAATTCAGGTTAGTTTCTTATAATTATTAAATAGAGTTATTAATTTGTATGAAATTATACCAAGTTTAAAAAAACAATTTGTTCAAAACTATTACATTAGTTGGGCAGTGTGTTTAAAAGTACGAGTCTGTGGATAATTTAGGTTTTTACTTATAATTATTAAATAGAGTTATTAATTTGTATGAAATTATACCAAGTATAAAAAAAAACTATTACATCAGTTAGGTTGTGCTGTATTTATCAGTGATCATATTGGTGTTTTTTAGTTATTTGTATTAAAAAGTGTGAGTTTGTGTATAATTTAGTTAGTTACTTCTATTTATTAAATAAAACCAATAATTTTTATAACTATTATAACTACCTGCTACTGAATAGGTAATTTAGCCATAGTTAGTTCAGTTGGACAGTGCTGTATTTATCAGTGATCAAATTGGTGTCTTACAGTTATTTGTGTTAAAAAGTGTGTACTTAATTTATTTAAGTTAGTTACTTATTATTATTAAATATTATTGATAATTTGTATTAAATTATTATACCAAGTTTCATAAAAATGGATACAGTAAATTCGGAATTTTTAAAAATGAAGAAAATAGTGGAATCCGATCTCATGCTCTCTGACGATAGTGATAGTGATTCAAAAAATGGCGAATTTTTTAAAAAGGACAGTGAGTCATCATCATCAGACAGTGAGTCATCATCATCAGGCAGTGAGTCATCATCATCAGGCAGTGAGTCATCGTCATCAGACAGTGACTCGTCATCTTCCGACGAAGAATCTTCAGATACCAACCCTCCTTCAGTTGTGACGGAAAATTTGAATCCAGCGAAAAAAAGAAAAATGTCGCCAAGCATATTGTCATCTAATCGCTTCCTCTCAGACAGCGACTCTTCGGATGAAGAATCTTCAAGTAAGAACCGTCCTGCAAGTGTATCAGTGAAAAATATGCATAGGAATTCTAGGTCAGTTTATGAAATAGAAGAAGCAGATGCGGAGATCGTTAATCACATTGAACGAAACCTTCTAAAAACCGATGCGAGAAATGATTTGAAAACGGATATTTTGAATCCGACGAAAAAAAGGAAAATGTCGCCAAAAATATTTTCATCTAATCGCTTTCTCTCAGACAGTTCATCATCTTCAGATGAAGAATCTTCGTGTAAGAATCTTCCTCTTATTGTACCAGCAAAAAATGATGAATTTAACAGTGATTTAAAAAAGGAAATTTTGAATCCAGTGAAAAAGCGGAAAATGTCACCAGGCATATTTTCCTTTAATCTCAGTGAGAGTGACTCATCATCTTCAGATAAGGAGCCCCATACTAGTGTAGATGTGAAAAATTTACAGAAAAGGAAAGATGAAATCGCAAAGCATGAAGTACAACTACGCGAAAAGCCACATAATAATGATGAACTGACAGCAAAGTCGGTCGCAACTGCCATTGCTAACGTCAAAGCTAGGCTTGAGAGAAAGAGGGCACTCGAAGATAAAAAACCCGTGGAAGAATATAAAAGTAAAAAAGTAAGTGCCATTGCTAAACTTAAGTCAAGCTTTAAAAGAAAGGGGATACCTTTAGAACAATACCGAAGGAAAGAAGAAATTGCAATTGCTGAAATTAAAGAAAAGGTGGAAAGAAATCGAGCACTCAAAGACCAACGGACAAAAAAAATAGAAGAACTCCGGCGAAAATATGTTAGTGCAACTACTGAAATCAAATCAAAGCATGTAGTACAACGACGCGAAAAGCAACATAGAAAAGATGAACCGATGACAAAGTCGCTCTCAGCTATTACTACTAGACCGACTGAGCTTAAAGCATCACAGCCTCCGAGCGCATTGTCGGTACGATCTCAGGATACTTCAACGTTAAGTTATGCAAAGTCTGACCATCCAGAGAAGAATTCTAGACCACTTTCTGAAACAGGTAAAAGTGAATTAGTGTCAAAAAATCCACGTCCTGAATTGAGCAAAGCGCGAGAGGGGCTCAACAAACTTCGAATATTACGTCGCGAACTTGAGCAGAATATGCATCTACCAACCTTTGACAAAGTTACTACTGGGCGCGTTGTGCGATTCTATATTGGGAACAAAGGTGGCAGAGCAGTGTATAAAGCCGCTGAAGTTATTGGTATATTCGAAGCACCACTGACATATCAATTCGGTGGTACGCGAACAAACAAAGAAATCAAACTTAAACATGGAACGCAAGAAAGAGTAATTCGAATGAAGATGATTTCTGACCAGGATTTCACGGATTCCGAAGTTTCTGAATGGATAGAAGCATGCAGTCAGTTGCCTGAAAAAGAGAAAAGAGTAACAAAAGCAGAAAACATTGAAGACGTAATTTTGTGCGAATTTAATGAAGCTGGTGCAGAAAAAATTGTACGTAACGGCGACAAAGATACAAATATACCTTTAAAAAATATAAATACGAATTCGGTACCAGTAGAGGAAAACCAAAGCAAAGAAAAAACAGTAACAAAAGCAGAAAATATTATAGATGCAATTTTGTACGAATTCAATGACGCTATTGTAGAATGTGACTCAGATACGAAACCTCATCCTAATGTATCTGCAAAATATATACATACGGATTCAGGGGGTGAGCTAAAAGAAAATGAAGTATCTGAAAAGCCACAGCTTGAATTGATCAAAACGCGAGAAGAGCTCAATCAACTTCGTATATCACGTCACGAACTTGAACAGTATGTTCATCTAGCAATTTTCGACAAAGTTGTCATTGGATGTTTTGTGCGAATCGGTGTTGTTATCAACAATGAAAAACCACTGTATGGGGCCGCTGAAGTTATTGGTGTAGTAGAATCAAGACATATATATCAATTTGGTGCTACGCGAACTAACAAAGAACTCATACTTAAGCATGGAGCGCTAGAAGAAGTACACCGAATGGAGCTGGTTTCTGACCAGGATTTCACGGATGCTGAATTTCATCAATTGACTGAAGCTTGCAGTCAGGCGGGCTTAAGTTTGCCCGAAAAACGAAAAATAGAAATAAAAGCACAAAATATTAAAGACGCAATTTTGTACGAATTTGTAGGAAATGTTGTACGTAACTGCGATTCCATATCTTCAGATACGAAGCCTCATCTTAATGTTGCTGTGAAAAACATACGTATGAATTCAAGACCAGTTTCTGAACTAGAAGAAAATATAGTGTCGGAAAAGCCACGGCTTGAATTGATCGAAACTCGAGAGGAGCTCAATCAACTTCGTATATCACGTCACCAACTTGAGCAGTATGTTCATCTACCTATTTTCGACGAAGTCGTCACTGGATGTTTTGTGCGTATCAATATTGGAAACAGCAATGGAATACCAGTGTACAGCGCTGCTGAAGTTGTTGCTGTATTCGAAACAGAACAGTTATATTATCAACTGGATGGTACGCGAACAAACAAAGAACTCATACTTAAACATGGGGCGCAAGTTGGAGTATTCCGAATGGATCTTGTTTCTGACCAAGATTTCACTGATTCCGAATTTAATGAGTGGATGGAAACATGCGTTCAATTGGGATTAAGTTTGCCTGGAAAACAAAGAATAGTGAGAAAATCAGCTGATATTATTAAAGGAACTTTGTTTGAATTTAATGAGGCTGATGTAGAAGAAAATGTAAGCTGTAGTGACTCCTCATCTTCTGAATCGGAAAGTTCGATCAGTGAGGGAGAATTCAATGATGCCTACTTCCATACTGAACTGGAAGAACTTTATAAACAAAAAGTTGAATTTGAAAAGAAATTAAGTTTACTCGAAAACGCACTACAGCGTTCAAGAGAATTAAAAGAAACAATTAGCAAAAACCGAGAAAAAGATGAAAGTGTATATGAAATGATAGAAGTTAACGCAAGTTTAGATAGAAACCATGAAGTAAAACAACACGAAGAGCAAAGTAAAAAGACTATAGATGAAATACGAACTAAAGATATAAGTGTTATTAATGAAGTCATAGCAAAGCATAGCAGAAAGCAGGAAGTACAACAACATGAAGAGCGACATAAAAATATCGCAGAAGAAAATCGAAGCAAAGTAAGTATAGTTGCTGAAGAGAAAGAAAGACATGGACGAAAGCAGGAAGTACAACGTAAAATAATAGTAGATGAAATCAGTACAAAAGATGAACGTTTAACTGAATTTGCTAATGTCAAAGATAAGTACGAGAGAAAACAAGAAGTACAACGACACGAGAAGCAACGTAGAAAGTATGAAATGACAGTAAAATCGCTCTCAACAACTACTACTAAGCCGACTGAGATTAAAGCAGCGGCAATTTTGTCTGATGATACTAAAATCGGCATTAAAGCATCACAGCCTCCGAGCGCACCGTCCGACAAACCAGAGAAGTCACGGTCTGATAATATACAGAAGAATTCAGTGTCAGAAAAATCACGGCTGGATATGATCAAAACGCGGGAGGAGCTCAATCAACTTCGACTATCACGTGGTGAACTTGAGCAGTTTGTTCATCTACCAATTTTCGACAAAGTCGTCACTGGATGTTTTGTGCGAATCGGCATTGGAAACAACAATGGCAGACCAGTGTACACAGCCGCTGAAGTTCTTGGTGTATTTGAAACAGCACAGAATTATCAACTCGGTGGCACGCGGACAAGCAAAGGAATTAAACTTAGGTACGGATCGCAAGAAAGAGTATTTCGAATGGAATTCGTTTCTAACCAGGAGTTCACGAATTCTGAATTTTATAAATTGAAAGAAACATGTAGTCAACTGGGCTTAAGTTTGCCTGATAAAGAAATGATAGTAAGAAAAACAAAAGATATTATAGAAGCGAATTTGTACGATTGTAAAGATGATGACGTAATCGTACGTAAAAAATACGATTGTAATATGAAAAAAATGGAGCTAACGAAGAACCTCAAATCCTCTTTATCTCGAGGTGATAAAGAAATGTCAGGAAATTTATCTCAACAAATATTCAGAAATGATGAGATACTCAAAGAGCTGGACAGAAGGCAAAATTCGTCAATAGCAAGTATGAAGATAGCACCAACACCCACTGAAACGACTGTGAAGACATCTCCGAAACCAAACACAGCTCCAAAACGTCGTCTTAACCTACAGGAATATAAGAAGAAACGCGGCCTTATATAAAGGTGAAGTTTTATATTGTATTATAAAGATCTTTTTGACGTGTACAACAGTATGTTATTATTTTATATCTATTCTATTGTATTTTTTTTGTATTAAATTGTACTATTTTGTATTATGATTAGTATATATTAAATAAAACATGTAAAACATTTAAAATTGTATTTTGTAACATATTTTGAAACCTCAATTTCTGTCCTTAAGTCGACCATTTGGAAGAGCCTTGTGCTCTGAATAACATTCCAGAAGAAAAGAAAATATAACAGTTTCTGTTAGAGCAATTTCGTAGTTTTTTATTTTAACCATTTTAATTCGCAAAGATCCTGAAATATTATGGAATAATAACATTTATAACTCTATACTATTTTCTATTTGTGTGATAAAAATATATTAATATATCCTAGATTTTGGGGGTGGCGATCGCCCCTGTATCCGCCCCTGCACGAAGTAATAGCGCGAGTAATAGCTACAATTAACGGAATAATTGACATATTTGATTGCGATAAGTCTCGTTACTATCATGATAGTACCATAAAATCCAATTCATCGTGTAAAGTGTAATCACTTTTTGAAGAAGTAAATCTCACGACAGTAACTGTCGTGCCAGTTTTTACTATCACGTGTAAACCCGCCATGATTTGATTTAAATATCGCCATAAGCAGTTTACCCTTTCATTCATAGATATAATACACAGAAGTCGGTGTACGAATCCGTTTTTCCTATTCATATAATTTTCAATTAAGTCTACGCATACAGATTTCTTTACTCAAGAAAACATGGCAAAAATAATTACCTAACGTTTCCTTTAATTTTCTGTTCAATGATATTTCTACAAAACGAATGCCTTTCTCTTTTTTAATTGCTTACAAAAATTATTTCTTATAGCAGTCACGAGCTTCTAATTAAATTTGTGTTCATTTAGCTAAGTTAAAAACTTACAAAATATTAGCTCTCGCATGTTAATTGATTTGACAGTTTAAATAGTTGTATTTTGCAGCTTATTTGAATCAGCTCTCGCATGTAGTGAGTTATATTTGAAAATGCTATATGTAAGAAGGGATCCGTTTCCACTTTCGGGCACTGTGGAAAAATTGGTAACTCACGTAGCCGCGGAAACTGGAGGTTTCGGGTTCAAGTCCCGACAGTGGTTTTGATTTTTTTTTAGATATAGCTTAAAAATCATGGCAGCTTGGCTGTCTGATATATTATTCACCTCTAATAATTGTTATGTGAATATTGTTGTAGAGGTCAAAAATCAGTTGATGTTATCATTTACCTAATATTACTGTCCACAAGAACTCAAACCTTTGTTTATCAATAAAATATAGTTTTTATAGAACATCCAATGTTATAAATATTTTTAAAATATCAAATCGCTAACCTTTAGATTCATAATTAATGTCGGCAAAGCGGCACGATGTTGGCGAGGGGGCCGAGGGGTTGAGAGATGGAAAAGCTGATCGGCGGCCATCTTAGCACGCGGAGAAAGTAAAGTAAAACATCCCTCTTTTCTGGCACGTAGAGCGGTCGTTCGTCCACCCTCCTCCGCACAGTACCGGGGTAGCTTGACTAGTCTGTTGTGTAGCCACCCTCTCTCAATTTCTCATTCCACCCTTAAATCGTCGCGTGTTGGTCGTTGTTGAGCAGGCTCTGTTTTCCTGTATGACTAGTTTCGTCACCCAGAGTTAGCATCGACACTAGGACAGATATATCATAATATTCTTATTATTACGGTGCAATTGCGTAATGCGTATAAATTACTGAGGTAAAAGTTAATAGAGGAGCTATACCGTATACAACTGCTTATACAATAAATATTAGCAAAAAAACTTTTTAGAGACAAGCTTTTATTTAAATGCACTAAAAAGGAAAAAATAATTTTTAATAATTTAGGTTCATAAATATAAAAGCGTGGGTCGTGAACTCTATGATGGTTTATTAGTCACGACGCACGCTTTTATAAAAAGTTTTTTTTGCTAATATATATTTTGTTCATTTTCATCTTTCAAAATTTCACCCTCCCCTTTGACACCCGTAGGGGTTGAATTTCGAGAAATTCTTTCTTATTGGATGCTTAGGTATGTCAGAAAAGGAACCAACTGTCCAAATTTCAAAATTCTAGCTTTAGCGATTTGGGATGGGCGTCGATTAGTCAAAAAAACCCTACATCCCCGTTTGAATCCCTTAGGGGTTGAATTTAATTCTAAAAACGATTGAGTCAAAAAAACCCTACATCCCCGTTTGAATCCCTTAGGGGTTGAATTTAATTCTAAAAACGATTGATTCATGCATTGTCATCGGGAATGCATATGTGTACAAAATTTCAAATCGATCGGATACGTGGAAGTCATTCAAAATTGACTTGCAAGTTTTGATCTAAACAAACAAGCACACAAACCCACAAACAAACTAACATACATTGCAAGTTGAATAAAAGCTTGTAAAAAATGAAGCCAGGTCGGACGTCACACAGGGCCGAGCAGGGACGTAACTAGGGGGGTGGGGGCTGACGGGGCATGTACCCCGAGCGCCGGTTTTTAGGGGCGCCAAAATGACAATTGTTGTTTTCCAAAAAATACAAGTGGAAGATAAAAATAATAATAATAAATAAATAATATTAATAAAATTTTAAACCGCCTGTCCATGGAAATGGTTATAAGGCGGAACTCCAGACAAGAGTTAATTTTAATCTCTCTTGCTCTGAATTTTTTAAAATGCTTGGGGGGCCTCGATGGCAAAAAAATTATAGATGCCGCAAAAAAAAAATGAAAAATATATATAAAAAAATTTCATAAAAATTGGTTTTGTTTTTTTGTCCCGGATTCGACGCCAGCAAATCTGGCAACCCTAGATTCAGTACTGTTGTAGTGTCAACATCGATTCGAGGTTGATGAAATCGGGCATTAGGTTCCATCAGACAGTTTTATGTAAATAATACGGTATGATATTAAAGAGATACACACTTTTTCTTTGTTACTGACTATCAAACTTTTTATCATCTTTTTTCTGGAAAACATAAATTCCGCTTTTGTTATTGTAATTAAAAATATATCTTTGATCTTTCAACTTGCAAGTACAGTAAAACCGTACATAAAAACGTCCTCACAACCTCTTTTATTTAAATTTCAATATGTTTTCATTTTAATCCGCCAGTTGCCATTTGTCATTTTAATACAGTAGAATCCCGATTACGTGACCATAGACCCTATACAACTGGACAGAGCTATTTGTATGTTTACAATGTGTCGAAAATGGTCACTCAGAATGAGAGAGATAGAACGTGTAACAGATAATAATGTATCTGTTAAATGCAGTAATAAAATTTTAGTAGTGTTGCCTAATAGAATTTTGTATGGTGGGAGCTTGAACTTCTATATAAGGAACAATTATAATAACAACAATTCAAATGTTGTGGTTTATACATACGATTTTTGTGCAGGACGCCGCATTGTCAATTCTTTCATTATGCGACATTCTTCTTGTTGCATTCTAAGCCTGCGTTTTGTGGTTTTCTTTGATGTATGTGGGGTCATAATCCTTTCGACTGTCTTCCCTTTGTTGCTCTGGGTACCCTGTAAAAAATCAATAACAAACTATCAGAATTTAAATTTCAGGTAAAAATTAAGGGACGTTGAAAAAACCCTTGTGTTTATTTACTGTGTATATTATTTTTTCTGTGTATTATTTTTATTTATTATTGTATATATTATATTTACCATGGGTGTTAATGACAAAAGTCGAAACACTATCAAATATTTAATAACAAAAAAAAAATTTGGTATTTTCGGGACTTCGGGACAAGTCTCGGAATTCTCTCAGTTAGGTCCCGTAGTCCCGACTTCCTCCTTGGTATTGGCGCCGTTCCAAGTCTAAGCCCAAACATTTTCCCGCCCATTTCTTCTTCTTTTAAATATTTTTTCTTTTAAATATTTTTTTCAATAAAGATTATTTCTATTCTATTCTATTCTATTTGACACAATTTTGACATTAAGAATTTTTTTTCAAAATTCAAAAAAATTTGTCGCCTCTAAAAATACGCCGTTTCAAGCTCGAGCTTAGTGGGCCTTGGCCAAAATCCGGCAGTGAGAGTCATAAACGTAAGGGTATCATTTCGAGAACTACACCAAAGACATAATTCCTAAATGTCAAAAAAAATTGAATCAAAACTTCAGTTGATGTTGTGCTTAAAGCTGTGAACGCGAATGACATTCTATGAGCGGATTTACACGTTTCGTTCCGCGTCAATCACCATATAATTCAGCACATCAGCAAGCATTTCCGACTTGTTTGTTGTAAAGAAAACGAAAGCGCTGGCCAAGTTTCAAAACTCAAATCTCTTTTCTACACATTTTAGAAACTAATAAATATTAGTAAAAAACTTTTTAGAGACAAGCTTTTAATGAAATGCCCTAAAAAGGAAAAAATAATTTTTAATAATTTAGGTACATAACTATAAAAGCGTGGGTCGTGAACTCTATGATAGTTTATTAGTCACGATCCATGCTTTTATAATTATGAACCTAAATTATTAAAAATAATTTTTTCCTTTTTAGTGCATTTAAATAAAAGCTTGTCTCTAAAAAGTTTTTTTTATTAATATTTATTTTGTTCATTTTAGTCTTTCAAAATTTTAACCCCCTTTGACACCCGTAGGTGTTGAATTTCGAAAAATCCTTTCTTAGTGGATGCTTACGTCAGAATAGTAACCAACTGTTCAAATTTTAAGTTTCTAGCTTCAGCAATTTGGCCTGGGCGTTGATTAGTCAAAAAAAACCCTACATCCCCGTATGAACCCCTTAGGGGTTGAATTTATTTCTAAAAACAATTAATTCATGTATTGTCATCGGGAATACATATGTGCACAAAATTTCAAATCGATCGGATACGTGGAAGTCGTTCAAAATTGACTTGAAAGATTTGACCTAAACAAACAAACACACAAACTAACACACAAACCCACAAACAAACAAACTAACATACATTGCAAGTTAAATAAAAGCTTGTAAAAATTGTTTGAAAAGTATCTGGATAACGCGAACTTAAAAGATGGAAACAGAATCAAATGCGATAACATGCAGTCGGAGGCATCAGATATTTCTGTCCAACTTGTTACTATGCATGATGTATGTCTTCGACTGCATAGTGCATGTTTATCATTTGATCTTGTTTCCATCTTTTAAGTTCATTTTTTACGCAGTCAGGTTTTTTGTTTTTGTTTTTAAATAATTTATTTTTATTTTCTTCCTTTTAGTTGAATCTACTCGTCAAGCCTTTTCATTTGATATCCCACAAAAAAGGTTTTACCAATTTTTTGCATATTAACAAAATGGCGTCTGACGTCCGCCATATTGAATTTTTCGTGATGGCATAAACCTTACTTGAAATCTTATCAACGAAACCTTCATTTTGATACCCTTATCCATATCGATGTATTTAGAGTGTGTAGCAATGCTGTTGTTTACATTGCGTTGCTATGGTTCCTCTATTACAAGTCCCCAGTTCCCGGGTTCTAGCCCGAGAGCTGGTAAAAGTGTCAATTGGATTTTCAATTTATTATTAAAAAAAATAATGAATTGAAAATATGAATTGGTGCTAGGCCCAAATAACCTTAGCTGTTGGTGGTCTTTAAAGTACAATCAAATCGATGTATTTAGAAGGAAAATTACTTTTTGACAAAATCATATTTCGCTTCGCATGGGGAGAATTCCTCGCGGGTGGATAATAAATTAACAATATACTAATATACGTTAGTAGAGTCACGGGTAGCCACTAGTAATAAATAAATTTAGATTACTGAATTTTCAGAAACCGCCTCGCAGTTGATTACTGAAGAGTTCCTTTCTCGACATCGCGTCGACTCTGTTCGCGGTTAATTCAAATTTGCATTCTTATAATTCACGTAACTAAATTTTGTTGTTGAGCCGTAAAGGCGTTTTCAGCGAAAGTTCAAAGAAGAAAAGTTATATAAGTTAACGCTTTATTTCTATGTATAAATTATATCATATAGGTACAGTGCGATCAAGAAATTTATTTTTAGTAATTTTGACATGAATAACGTCTAATGTGTCTGATACTGGGGTGGCATCTTAGAAATATTAGATGCAACGGAAATAGTCAGAAGTGGTTGACATGTGAAACAAAACACAGTATGTATACCTCAGACACATTAAGCGATGTTGGCCTTGAGGAAAGGTACAAGTCTACCGACAGGTACAAACTCCAAACCCATGGATTGAATCCCGAAGACTTTCAATATTTATTTATTTTAATAATGAAAGTATAGTATAGGTATTTAAAAACAATTTGAAATATAAAAAAATAAAATTACAATTACCTATACTAATAATAATATTTATTATCAATTTTTCCTTCAATATACAATAAAAGACATAGGTAGTAAGTACAAAGGACCTAAAATAATTGTAATTGTTATCATGGAATGAAATACATATATCAACTTTTATTCCATTGGAAGTTATTGTAATGGGTCCGAAAATCGAAATCAAAATGTATAACAAATTTTTATGTTTCAAGGTCACTACACTATTTTTACACTATTTTTAGAAAGATGTCTCGTGTGTGTGTGTGTGTGTGTACGTATGTACGTACGTATGTGTCCATTTCTTTCTAAGACTAAATCTCGAGATTGAAAAATGATATCGACTTCGTAAGGGTGTCAATCGAGGCGTGTCAACATCATTTTGATCCGACATAAATTTTATAAAAATCGGTTCAGCCGTTTTTTTTAAATTATTGTAATATCTAATTTAATTATTATTATTATTAAATATTTATCAAACTGGGAAGTTCGTCGTGTGGACCTCAAGGGTCGCACTTTAGTCCTAATAAACGACCCACCTCACGGCTTGTTTATCTTACAAAATCAAATGTTCGTAAAATCTATCAAATAAATAAAATAAAAATTGTAATTTTATTTTTTTATATTTTAAATTGTTATCCATATACCTATATATTTTCATTATTAAAAAAATATATTAAAAGCCTACGGGAATCGAACCTGGGATTAGCGTCTGTACCTGTCGGTAGACTTGTATTTTTCCAGACGGCCAATGGCTTATTGTGTACGAGAAATTAGGCGTAATTTACGTCAAAACTCATATTATAATGTTAGACCAGCAAATAAGCAGAACATTATGAGGAAGTAGCAGTATCTGATATATTTGCCGAAGTTGTGTCGCACTTAAATTATATCAAAAAGTAATAATTAATACTTATTTAATATTTAAATGAATAAAACAATGAACCATATATGAGTATTACCTATAGATAAACAACGTTTTGAGTTCCTGTGGACAGTAATTAATTGGTTTCGGGTTCAAGTCCCGACAGTGGTCATTTGATTTTTTCTTAGATATAGCTCAAAAATTATGGCAGCCTAGCTGTCTGAGATATTTATTATTTTCACCTCTAATTGTTATGTGAATAATATGGTGTGGATATAAGGAGTTTTAAATCGATTTATTTTATCATATACCAATCATATATAATTACTTACTACACATTTTCATTATGTCATTATTAAGACATTTTCTAAATTAATTAATATTTAAACAAAAGAATTTTAGGTCAGAGTAAATTTTTTTACAATATTATTATTTAACAAACAACGAACTAAAAGCGAAATAAAGAAATTCTCTTTACATTAAAAAGGTTCCCTTTGTAGATATTTTCAGTACATTAAGCTTTTTCGCTTAGATGGTTGAAACCAACGCGTATGTAGTTTATTTTTTCCATTTCTATGCATTATGTGATACGCTTGAAGAGAGGAAAAATGCCTAAATGCATTTCTTACTTCGTCGTAGCGTTGACATCTGGCAAATGACCTCTAAGGGCCGGCGCATGCAATCAATTTTTAATCGCTCAACTGTTTAGATATTTGTCAAAAGGCTATGAGATTAGAAGTGACAGCGCATACTATCGACACTATAGTTATATACAACAACAAAAATCATATAACCGCATCGATCGTCTTTTTTTACTTTTCTGTTGAACAACTATCGTCGGCAGTCCACAGCATACGCTCGACTAAATAGTTGTTCGGCGTCCCATTATTTCAATAGTGAAATTATGACACAACTGATTGATTGTATGCGCACCTCTATAACAACTAAACAGTTTAGTCGAGTTGAAATCGCGACACGTACACAACTTGACTAAACTGTTAAGTTGTTATAGAGGTGCGCATACAATCAATCAGTTGTGTCATAATTTCACTATTGAACTAATGGGACGCCGAACAACTATTTAATCGAGCGTATGCTGTAGACTGCCGACGATAGTTGTTCAACAGAAAAGTAAAAAAAGACGATCGATGCGGTTATATGATTTTTGTTGAAATCGCGACACGTACACAACTCGACTAAACTGTTTAGTCGTGGAGACAATTGTGTGTATGCGTCAGGCCTAAGGCTTACCACAGACTGACGCGAAATCAAGTATTATGGGTGGGTATTTTTATTTCTTATTTAAATGTACGATTGTGACGTTTTCTAGAAATTAATATCGTAAAAGGAACGTTTATAATAAATTACATTACAAAAAAAATACAGTTGATTCCTCGTTGTCAGTGTAGAGGCCGGTTGAATTGTGCTTTCAATTATTAACTGGTTGTAACGTTCTGACGTTCTTTCAGAATTTATTATATTATAAACTTATCAGATTTCAGAATGTCTGACTGAATTAAATTTTGAATTATTAATTAAATGCAAAGTTCTGACGTTTGCTCAGAAATTATTCTTTCAAAGAAACTTTTCAAAATAAACATTTAGTATAAACAATCCCTTTACCAGATCTCAAAGTATCTGACTGAATTAAATTTTTAATTCTAATTAAATGCAAAGTTCTGACATTTGCTCAGAAATAATTATTGCAAAGAAACTTTTCAAAATACATAATAAAATCGGTAACTTTCCTCTATTGTTCTCCAGCAGCGAGCCCCAAGTTCTCACTCCCCCAAACCTCTTAGAGAGCGCATAACATTATATATTTTAAAATGGAATTTGTTGTGTCTGTATGAGTGAGTTAAGAGGGAGTTTTCCACCCTCTTTTTCCTTCTCATCATAATATCCATACCAACCCTTTTTTAGAGACGTGGGTTACTACCACTGTAGTAACTGTAGGTACTGACTCGGAGTTTTAAAAGCAAAAGGGGGAGAAAAGACCGACAACCTTTTCCACTCTACTCTCTTCCTCACAATATACACCTATAGCGTTCTCCAGACTGAGATGGAATGGAATTAAAACGAAAATTATCCGAGACAAAAGAGAAAATTCGTTCTCGTATACAAGCCGGGTGGAAATGTGTTATGGAGCACTGTACTGCCGTAAAGGGAAAAGAGTGTAAGAGGGCCAAATGTTAAGGGAGAGAGAAACTGCACCTACCACCTAACCGAAGGTGACCTGTCAGATTATTATTATCTAACTTAGGTATACAGTGAATTTCACTTAAGACGCAACGTAGGCGGGTTAATTGTTTATCTGCTAGTTATCGAAAACATAAATGCATTAGAGAAAATCGTTTCACTTAAAATGCAACATCCACTGGACAAAATCATACATCACTAACATTAATGATTAACAATAATTTTATTAACTTCCCATTGGAAGTTATTGTAATGGGTCCGAAAATCGAAATCAAAATGTATAACAAATTTTTATGTTTCAAGGTCACTACACTATTTTTAGAAAGAAGTTTGTGTGTGTGTGTGTGTACGTACGTACGTATGTGTCCATTTCTTTCTAAGACGAAATCTCGAGAATGAAAAATGATATCGACTACGTTAGAGTGCCAATCGACGCGTATTAACGTAAATACGATCTGAAAGAAATTTTTCAAAATCGGTTCAGCCGTTCTTTTTTCTTAACCAAATAGACTCCAAAAAGTAGATTTTACACAATATCTCGAGAATAAAAAATTATATCGACATCGTAAGGCTGTCAATCGAGGCGTTTTAACGTCATTTTGATCCGACATAAATTTTATAAAAATCGTTTCAGCCGTTTTTTTTTTTTTTATTATTGTTAAAAATAAATAATAATTATGTTTTAATGATTAAAATGATTACTTTTCTGTATAATATCTAATTTAATTATTGTTATTAAATATTAATTATCAAACTGGGAAGTTCGTCGTGTGGACCTCAAGGGTCGCACTTTAGTCCTAATAAACGACCCACCTCACGGCTTGTTTAATAATGGATCGATATTCTATTATTGAGTAATTATACTATTCTCTACCGGTATTTAGCACAAAAAAACTTGAAAAAATTCGAGTCAAATTAATAAACTAAGCAGTAATTTTTCTATTGGTTGCCTGATCTGCAAAAATAAAACTGGTAGACGAACCTAAATGAAACTATTACATATCAAATTTTTGCATGTTTTAAAGACCACCAACAGCTAAGGTTATTTGGGCATAGCACCAATTCATATTTTCAATTCATTATTTTTTTTAATAATAAATTGAAAATCCCATTGATACTTTTACCAGCTCTCGGGCTAGAACCCGGGAACTGGGGACTTGCAATAGAGGAACCATAGGTATCAAATTACTTTCTTACATAATACATAATATTATGTTGGTTGACTTTGGACCCAAACAACCCACAATAGATCAAAATAGAAAGGACACGATTAGGCTATTATTTAATTTGGCAAGGAATACTGTAAGGACACTGGCTGGAAACTATAAGAACCACAATTTAAGATCGATTTATATTATCCGGCTAGACACAGCGCGGGAACGTACAGCGTTTCCGGCAAGACAAACATTTTTACATGCATTTCAAATACGAGTATTGATACGTGTCTGAACGGACGGGATCCGCTAAGTATAAATATTCGTATTTGAAATGCATGTAAAAATGTTTGTCTTGTCGGAAACGATACGTTCCCGCCCCGTGTCTGACCGCATAATATAAATCGACCTTTAGTCACTTCTTAACTACAACAATTTTATTATTGGATGTACATTGAGTTTATTTTTTGCTGAAGATGGGAGCATATAACTCCCGAAATATACATCCATTACCAACTTGTTGTGGTAAAAAGTAACTAAATGTTTGTTTTTTCTAGCTCCAACTACAGCGCGCTTAGTATTCTTTAATAATAATTAATACCTACCTATAATAATAGCCTAATAGTATTAATTTTTACATGTAGTTCTGTCGTTCGGTTCTGATCAGGAGTCAGGGGGCAGTATAGCCTAGTGGTTAGCATGCTTGGTGCCGCAACCTCTAGACTGGACTGCCGTGGGTTCGAATCCCACCTGCGCTCATGGATGTTTTGTGATGTTATTTAGTTTTAAGTCAGTTGTTATTTAGTGTAGTTGAAAGACGCTAGATGTCGACGCGTCTATAATCTACAATAAATAAAAATAAAATCTGATCAGGAGTCGAGTGCGCCTATTTATTTGTGATGTTATTTTGGCGTTATTTTTCTTATTAATCAAGAATAATTTTTCAAATAGGTCACCGTAAGCTTGAGGACACTGCCTTCTTCGTCTACACTCACTGCGTGTACAAGAGAAAATTAATGTTTGAAAAAGCTGAGGGGGAAAGGATTTTAATTGTACATCAACCAGGAGGTGACGCAGTCGTCCCCCGGACGACGCGGATTGAGGAGAGCAGAGCAACACGAAGCGAAGCAAGTCGGGAACGGACGGGAGACGGGCGATACCGGGATCGGGAAGACCGGGGAGGATGAGGATTGCAGAGAAGAAGAAGAAGACGAGGACGTGTCTCAGTCAAACAGTCGCGACCGACGAGCTTTCTGAGGCCGGGTGCGCGTGTTGCGTTCACTTCGACATTGCAAAACTAAGAAAACTTTACCAGGGCATTTGTACAGGGCCGGGCTGTTTCCAAAAGAAAAAAAAAGTCAAGAGGTGTCATGGGACACCCGACAGAAGCTATGCTTTTTACGCATTGTATATAAAACCGAATTTATCAAAGCTATAGACAATACAATTGAAAAGTTATTATTTGACCGCCATTTTGAAATCTGATGCAATTTTATTTTTTTGTGTCCTATAAAACTCTTAAATATCAATTTTCAAAACGATCGGTTAATTTTAAACGAAAGTACATATGACTGCCATTTTTAAATCTGATCCCATTTTTTTGTGTCCTATAAAACTCTTAAATATCAATTTTCAAGAAGATCGGATAATTTTTACAAAAGTACATATGGCCGCTATTTTGAAACCTGACGCCATTTTATTTTTTTGTGTCCTATAAAACTCTTAAATATCAATTTTCAAGAAAATCGGATACTTTTTACAAAAGTACATATGGCCGGCATTTTGAAATTTGACGCCATTTTATGTTTTTGTGTCCTATAAAAGTCTTAAATATCAATTTTCAAAAAGATCGGATAATTTTTGCAAAAGTACATATGGCCGACATTTTGAAATCTGACGCCATTTTATGTTTTTGTGTCCTATAAAACTCTTAAATATCAATTTTCAAAAAGATCGCATAATTTTTACAAAAGTGCATATGGCCGCCATTTTGAAATCTGACGCTATTTTATTTTTTTGTGTACTATAAAACTCTCACTGCGCGTGCGCCAGTATGTTACTTTCACTACTATAAATTTATTTTGAAACAAAGACGTTATTTCACCCCTGTATCGTAAACGACCTTTTGTATCATTCGAGAAGAGTCTGTATTTTATCAGCACCCCTTTCTTCACTTCTGTCACCGTCCCCAACTCCGGTAATTATTTCTCGGTGTCGTATTTCTTTTAAATATACTTGACGTAATTGAATTCTATGCTATAGATATTTATTTTAAAGGAACAAACATCTTTTCACATTTTAAACTCATTAAACATACAAATGTAGGACGCCTCATAAATAACAATACTACAAAAATATTGTCACGATTTCCCCAAAACTTAAAAAAAGTTGACTTTCCAGTTTCCAAGAAACCTTATTCGTATAAATTTTCCACAAAAATTTTAATTCAAAATCCTTTTTCTCCTCGTTTTTCTCGTATTACATTTTTTAAGCCAGAGCCTCTGTCTGCATTAGCTACCTAAAATTTTTGAAGTGAAACGTCTTTAGTGGCACTGCAGCCTCGATGATTTGAAGGGTAAAATGCTGGCTCGATGAAACGAAAATGGGTGACAAAAATGGTGTGACGCGAATTACTATACCAACTCTAAATAAATCAATAATTAATGTAACCATGATTCATTCCGATCCATTCATTCACATAAGTACACAAGATGTTTTACTACCTAGGTTCCGCCATCCGACCGACCTCATATGGCAAATACACCAATAACTATGGTTCATTTATAAAATTTGTAAGAAAATTGCTAACAGATGTCATACTTATAGTTCTAAAAATTGTTTAAAATTAACTGAGGCGCTCTTTAAAATATACGTACCTATAAGGTATATCTATGTTAACACTTCTGATTTTTAGCCATTTTCCTGAGAGTAGTTCCTTCAATTATCCACCAGAGGCAGCACTTGTGGTAGGTATAAACACTATTTATTCCCCATTAGTGTCGTGTCATTTTAGTGGTATAACTTAATTATTTAATTAATTTAATAATAATAATAATTAAATAATTAAGTTATACCACTAAAATGACACGGCACTAATGGGGATAAATAATGTTTGTACCTACCACAAGTGCTGCCTCTTGTGGATAATTGAAGGAACTACTCTCAGGAAAATGACTCATTAAAGTAGTAATAAAACAATAAAAAAGTAATAAATTAAAAACGAAAACTTCACAAAAAGTGATTTTCAAAGGTTGGTAGTTTTTGTTTTTATTGAATCGTTATTTTATGACACTTTTAACGTTCACACAAACAAGCAAAGTCTGCTGAATAAAAACTCAAGTTAAAATGTTAAAAAGCAAATAAAATTCTTTTTATTTTAATAAGAATTTTAATGTAGATAACTTTTTATACACATAAATAAAAGGTTTTTTTATTTAAAACGTAAAGAGTTTATTTTTCTTTTAAGTAAATCTGTTATTTATTAACAATAAGTATAAGTAATTAAAATTACTGAATTTTCGATTGGGTATTCTAAGAAGATATTTAATTAAATAAACATAATTAAAATTGTGGTACTAGATATCTCAAGTAGGTGTATTAAAATAAAGCACCGGTGTATGTATTTTTTGAAGTTATACTCTTTAGCGAGGGTAATGAATTGGGATGCCCACGAGTTAAAAATTACCGACTCAAAAATTTATTAAACGCTGCAATGTAACGCTTATAGGGATAAAACGGCTGTGACGATTTGGATGGCATTTTCTGAAAATGGGTATTGATGGGCAAAAAATCGATCTAGCTAGGTCTCATTCCAGGAAAAAATCGTTTTCTCGTAGATTTTATAATTTTAAAAATCAATTTTTTGACGTTACAAAAGTGCAATATTGTAAGCAGGCTTTGGATAATTATGTATAGATGTTATATGGAATTTATTAATAATAATTATTTGTTAATTTTCAAAATGCTGAGAAAGGGGAAGCAAAAATGTTAATGCATGGAGTATAACTTCGACCGTGCGCTTACGTTGTTGAGGCACATGCCCTTTTTTGATATTATATTAATAGAACAGGAAATTCTGAACAAAATGGCACCAAAGTCACTTCATTCTGATTTTAAATAAGCTTAAAAAATGAGCACGGAATGCAGTGGCGGACTAAGCCCGTCGGAGGCCCGGGGCGGCAGAAGTAAATGAGGCCCCCGGTCTGCTTAGAAATTGATGTATTTGTAGTGTAAATTTCGTAAAAAATGAATAATATAGATGTACTTAATGACTGATAAAAAAATCAAATATTTATAATAAACGACCTACCCAGGATCAGAGGCCCGGGGCGAGCCGCCCCCTCCGCCCCCACCTAGTCCACTGACGAGATGCAATTTATTTAATTCTATGCGGACAACTTTTCAAAACTAAATCTATGTATAGGTAGTTATTAGTGTTGTAACGTTGGTCATTAAAGAATCAATATTGTTATTCTTTTGTCTTGTAACCCGTTCTCCTTTTGTTTTATATAAATTATTGTGGAAAACCTCAATGAGAATAATATTCGCAAAGTTATTTTATTATACATATTACGGTTTATTTACATAGATATAATATAATGTGAATGTATAAAGTAATTATTATTGAAGAACAATCTATCTAATCTTAATTTTCTTCGATGTTCTTATTGTAATGTCAAAGAAAGGTAAGACACACACTTGACATTACAGGTGATTCGAAATTCACTAACCTATAGGACCATTTACAGGTAGCTTAAGTACCTACCTGTGCGTTATACATATAAATTAAACTAATTAGTTGAACAAGTAAGATACACGAAAAATGAAAAGCGCGACAACGAAAGGAAAAATTTGTTTGCCATACCCACTATAAAATAGCTGATTTACATGCATATATGTATGTAAAGTGACAGGTCGGTGTGAGGGAACGTATCTTTCCCACACTAGTAAGGGAAAGCAAACCATTTCCATAGTGATTTATGTTTATTCGTCCTAATCCGCCCGCTATTACCTACTGACAGCTACTCTCGGCCTACTACAGAAGCAAAGTTGGCGACACAAATGAACTGTCAACAATTCGATTATTCTGAAGCTCTGACACTACCATCAATCCACATATCTTTTTTACTTTGGATTGCGCGCGCATACCGTGTTCATAGATGATCCTGTAACTAGGCAATAGTCTGTCTAAATCGGTTGTCACTGACTGCTGCTGGCTAGTTGACAGGACACGGTATGCGTACGCAAACATATTTTTGATGTGAAGCATCTAATGGCGTGCTTGGACGGGAGTGAAAATATTTTGATGCCAAGACGCGTGGTGCCATTCAGCCAGCCTCGCATCTCGTTGGCTCTTTCCGACGCGCTTCCCACTTTACTACACTACACATTCGTTACTTTACGTGTGTTTTAGTGTGTCGGCACTATACACGTAGCAATAACGATCTATCTCTCTTACTTCGAGAGATAGGTCCATTTCCAAATTCGATAAGGTAATAATAAGAAGTATTAGAAATACCTTGGTACTTTACGTGTGTGTTAGTGCGTCGGCACTATACTCGTAGCAATAACAATCTATCTCTCTTATTTCGAGAGATAGGTCCATTTCCAAATTCGATAAGGTAATAATAAGAACTATTAGAAATACCTTGTATTTTGGTGTCCGTCTTGTGACTTGATGTGTTGTTAACATGACGCGTTTCAGCAACGAGTTGCTATCTTCACGTGTGGTTAATTTACCACACCTGAAGATAGCAACTCGTTGCTGAAACGCGTCGTGTTAACAACACATGAAGTCACAAGACGGACACCAAAATACAAGGTATTTCTAATACTTCTTATTATTCATATAGTGACTTAGAGACCTAACACTCTAAAAATGTATCATCGATAAGGTAAGCATTTAACGATCAGTCTATGATCAAAAATCTCTTGGTAACGGTTCCATACAAACATACGACGTCGTACAAAGCGAGGACGGGCGACGGACGGACGGGCATTAAGCTCAAGCTTTTGTATATAAAGAATAAGAAGAAGATGGAAGAAGAGGAGAAGAACTGATGAAGGAATACTAAGTGAAGCGTATAGACTATACGTATAGAAATAATACGTGTATGGCGGGGGATATTCACGGACGAGGTGAGTGTGGGTGAAAGGTAGATGCTACAAATACCCACACTGATGTTCGCGGGCTTGTTATAGGATGACAAGTACGATTGCCGGCTCAGTACACAACCCACTCCAACCCGCTCTCGACTCACAACCCACTGCACTATTAATGTATGTAATATGTATGTTTTGCTTGTTGGGATCCGATCCGCATGATAAACCGTATTTTTTTTCGACTTTAAAACTGACTTCAAAAAAGTAGGAGAGGTTCTCAAGTCGACTGAATTTTTTGAAGTCATACTTTTTTACGGACGTTGTGGGCTTGGCCGTAGGGGAGTAAACTGAGAAAAAACGTGATCCGCATGATAAACCGTATTTTTTTTCGACTTTAAAACTGACTTCAAAAAAGTAGGAGAGGTTCTCAAGTCGACTGAATTTTTTGAAGTCATACTTTTTTACGGACGTTGTGCGCTTGGCCGTAGGGGAGTAAACTGAGAAAAAACGTGATCCGCATGATAAACCGTATTTTTTTTCGACTTTAAAACTGACTTCAAAAAAGTAGTAGAGGTTCTCAAGTCGACTGAATTTTTTGAAGTTATACTTTTTTACGGACGTTGTGCGCTTGGCCGTAGGGGAGTAAACTGAGAAAAAACGTGGTCCGCATGATAAACCGTATTTTTTTTCGATTTTAAAACCGAGTTCAAAAAAGTAGTAGAGGTTTTCAAGTCGAGTGAATTTTTTTAAGTTATACTTTTTTACGGACGTTGTGCGCTTGGCCGTAGGGGAGTAAACTGAGAAAAAACGTGATCCGCATGATAAACCGTATTTTTTTTCGATTTTAAAACCGAGTTCAAAAAAGTAGTAAAGGATCTCAAGTCGACTGAATTTTTTGAAGTTATATTTTTTTTACGGACGTTGTGCGCTTGGCTGTAGGGGAGTAAACTGAGAAAAGACGTGATCGTCACCGTCATAGCTTCCATTATAATACCCTATTGGTGTGTATAAAACCGTCCAACTCGCTATACTATAAATATAGCAGCTTCGCTGTAAGGTCTGTGTGGCCTAGTGGTTAGAACGCCCGCTTCATACGCAATACGGCCCGGGTTCGAATCTCCGTGCAGCAACATTAGTTATAGTTTTTTTTAACTATTCCATATTCCACTTGGCACTTGGTATTTATTTATATTTTTTCTATTTTCTCTATTTATTTTTTATTTTTATATCAAATGGGCATATACAAACAATTTGGAGGTGGACACTGCCAAACTTGACCGCTATGGGCGCCAGCTATCCTCGATCTGTGCAGGGCAGCATATAGTAGTGTGTAGAGAATTAGTTTACTTAAAATAATGAATCATTGACAATGCCGATGTGCTGTGTTTACCAATGTTCAAATCATATAGGTTTTGTATTTCCAAAGGATCCGGAACTGAAAAGAAGTGGTTGCATGCTACCAGAAATGAAAAAACTTGATTTCTCCCGCGTTTTTCTATGAAAACCAATTTAGGTAGCTGTAAACCTGCTGCCATTTATATTACGTTTCTCAATTGTTCCCATCTCAATTCTTCATTATTTTATTTATTCTCTGCTTCATTTATTAGCTACGTTGACATAAGTTCTCAATCACCCAGCCGACATATTCTCGTATCTTAACAAAAATTTAAAAAACTCCTTCCTTATTTTTTCCGTTGATTCATTTATTAGTTACATTGTAGACACACTTTTAGTAAGAGCTGTTCACATTATACTTTCAGAACGATTTTCTTTACATTGATCGAACTAGGTAAACATACAAACACACACACATTATATGTGTGTCGGTGTGATTGGAGTGTACAGTTTTTATACAGTTAAATATAGACGACTCGATCCGACAAAGTTCTCAGTACCTATAGGTATGTACCTACCTATTGCAGATCTGTACCTATATACTCATCGTCCCAGCGTTGCCCCATACCACTGAACATCGCCCGCTTCTGAACTGGAATACGTAGAATGAATTTAATTTCAGAAAATTGCTTTCTCGCAGAATAAGAAAGGCGGCCCGCGCCGTTCTCTCAACGAACGAACGAACGCGAGAAGTATTTCCATAAAATCCCCCGAGAGAGCGAATTCGTTCACCGCGCTTTACAGCAGTACTCAACAGTGCATATTTTTTACATTTTAATTTAAGAAAACACACCGTTTTATTTATTTGAACATAAGAAGTTTATTTTTTTGTTTCGCATTGCATATAGTGGCTTCATTAGACAAAAAAGTGGGTGTGTGCTTATGACCACACGACAGAAGTGAAAACTTGATTATATGCAAAACATGCATAATATTATATTATTTTATTATTATAATACGTAATAATAAAAACGTAATTCTTGAAACGATGCACTCCTTGTTAGACAGTAAACGTGGTTATCGACTCGAGCGCGCATGATGTCGAGTGGAGCCGAGTAAACCCGATTCAGCGTCACCGACCCGAGCGTGACGGTTCATTTCGTTTACTATTCAGAAAGAACGCAAAGTCCGGCTAAAGAAGTTTTCACTTTGAAAAAAATTAAACTTAACTATAATGATGTATTATATTCGCAACAAAATTTCAAGTCAAAACTTCTGATTAGTTATGTTAGGTATATTTAAACTAGATCTGAACTCAATAAATAATTCTTTAGTGAGACAGGGCGCCGTAACCAGCTAAAACCAAATTATTACAGTAGGGAGCAAAAGGCAGGTCAAAATGGCAAAAGGTGAGGTAAATACTGTAATGTATTGTTGACTATTTTTAAGTTAGCGAATTGCGGCGCTTCTATGCCCCCTAGCAGTGTCCTTTTATTGAGATTAGGTCTGAGGACAGTGTGGTCCAGTGGTTAGGGTCACGGTCTCTGGATCAGATGGTCGTGGGTTCGAATACCGCCTCCGCTCATGGATGTTTTGTGATGTCATTTAGTTTTAAGTGAATTGTTTTTAATTAATGCTAATAACCTAAGTTGTCGACGCGTCTATAATTTACAATACATAAAAGATTAGGTATAGTTTAGGGGGTGTGTGAGTTCTGATTTTCTTTATTTTTGATGCCAAAGGGAGTGAGAGGTTAATCTTATGTAAGATAAAAAATTAAAATAAATAAATAAATTCATTAAAATTAATTAAACAATAAGAATATGAATCCAATAAAGAATATATAAAAAGCTTCTAAGTCTTCAATTTTCTTAGTTTATCTTATAGATGGGATGAGAGGATCCAAAATCAACAAATTGAAACTATCAATTGGTATACTAGACCTAAATAATCCTGACTGTTGTAAATATGCATGTAAAATAGATTAACTAATGCAAAGAACAAAATAATAAAATTTGCAATCCAAGTATTTTAGACGTAAATAGTAATCATGTAAAATTTTATTATTTATTTAAATCAACAAAAAACGACGGAACACTAAAGTTAAGAGGCGGTGTATAAGTTGTATTTTTAAAGAACACTGGATGATCGTCCTTTGGTTATATTTGCCCCAGGATCGAGCGCCTCGCGAGGTGGGCCTCACAGAATCAGAAAGGGGATGGTGAGCGAGAGAAACCTCCATACCTCCCCGCCACGCTTCTCTCATTTCATGGAGGTATAGAAGATGTATAGTTAAAGCTTGGCTTGAATAAATATTAGAAGGTTTTCGTTTGCTTTTATACACATTTTCTCCCGGGAAAGAGGTGAAACTGGGAACTCACTCTTCTTTCTCTGTGAAAAGTAAGAGAAAGGTGTAGTTTAGGTTAGTATCGCTGTGACGCTTGGATGAATAAACGATATAAATATTAACAATAACAAATATTATGGTTAAAGTTAGATAACGATGCAGAGATAGTATTTATATGAAATTAAAATATTCCACTATGTAAACCTAACCCTCGATTTATACGGCACTCGAATTAATAAATTCGAATAATCCGAAAAAACCTTCGTTTTAGGTTATTCGCTAATAAATGATAAATCAATCGATCGATCGAACTATCGGATAATAATCACAGCGACGTGCTTATAGAAAAAAACTAATTGATTTTAGTGGGCACACGCGTACTTCTATATCTCTTTTGATTTAGAAGCTATGTGTGTTTAAAGTTGCTCGTAAATATCGAAAAAAATGGGAGCGGCATCTGCTATAACGAAAAATGACGTAAGGCTTGAGAATAGCCGAGCGTGTAGCAACTAGCAATGTTGTTGTTTACATGGCGTTGCTATGGTTCCTCTATTACAAGTCCTCAGTTCCCGGGTTCTAGCCCGAGAGCTGGTAAAAGTGTCAATTGGATTTTCAATTTATTAAAAAAAAAATAATGAATTGAAAATATGAACTGATGCTAGGCCCAAATAACCTTAGCTATTGGTGGTCTTTAAAACACACACACACGAAAAATGACGTAAAAGGTTAGTTGCAAATAATTTAAAAATACTTCATACGTTTACAAAAATAGTTACATATTTATATCAACACACCTTTTAATTATGGTACCTCTGATAAATATTTCCTTTGGAAAAGGATCATTTTTGAAAGCTTTTTCACTTCTATAATTTTCATTATATTTTTCATAAAGGAAATTCATTTAATACACGGAACGTATGTTTTTATTCATGTATTATGTACCAAAATTATATTTTAATGAAAATAATAATTGTAACAAGTATGATTACGAGTATAAATAGGTATAAAAACGTAGGGTAAAGGCATCAGTTCCCGACCACTTAGGCTATGGTCAACCATTTTTTAAAGTGAATAGCCTAGATTATTACATAACATGTGTAACAAAAAAGTTATGTTTCGTTTTTAACCGAGAATGCGCTCAATCAATTAGACAAATTAAATAATAAACGGCCAAGTGCGTGTCGAGCCACGCAAAAAGTAGGGTTCCGTACTATGTAAGTTATGCTAAACCTACAATTTTAATAAAATAAGAACACATTCATAATCTACTCAAAAGGCCCTTTTCAACAATACCCCACAAAAATACAAAAAAAAAATTTTTGACCCCCGTTTGCATGTATCGACGCCCCTTAAATAAACTTTTTTTAATCTTTTGTTATTCACTCCGTCTCCCTATCTCATTCCGTTTAGAAGTTAGAGGCCTGTAGGCTGTAACAGACAGACACCGTTAATTTTTATTTTATTTATCTGTAGTCTATCAGTGGTGTTGGAATATCGACTCTTGCATGTAGTGGTTTTTCAGTGACAGAATGCTTTAAAGGGAGAGAGTCGGTCGTTTGAAAATGTGTCACTGTGTGAGTAATTGTCAACTCAGTCCGCCGCGATAGTGGAAAGTTTATGGTTAGAATCCCTACGGTGACACACGTTTGAAATAATGAATTTTTCCTGATTACAGAATTGTGTTACATCATTGTTCTTACAATAGGTGTTTCATATATACTGATTGCAGTCATTATGCATTCATATAATTAATATTTGTATATTATAGTGTATTTGCTAATACAGGCATTGTGGCTTTATTATGTGAAGTTAAGTTTGTTTTTGGACAAAATAAAAAATTTAACTCCTTAATACATCCCTTATAATTTAATTTTTTTTATCCCGATAAGTGATCCTCAATATTTTTTATTGCGAATAAGTGTGTGTGTGTTTTCATAAATTCTTAGCATCCGGGCGAAGCCTGACGGAACCGCTAAATTACCGTGCATGGTGGAAGTACGTGTATATATGGCGGAGGGGCAGGTGTTTAATATTTTTGTATATAATAATATGACCGCTATTAAATCATAATTTCATACCACCCGGGCGAAACTGAGACGGGCCAAATTGTTCAAGAGGTTATGAAACATCGAGAAATTTTGATCCCGCCTCTAGGTCCTTCCGCCCGACCGACGCCAATAATGTATGTGCCATATGGCAATTACACTAAAAAGTGGTCGAGAATCGACATCTTTGCCCTATATATTTGCGTATAAAAATCCCCAAAGGAAAAATACACCCATTATATTCTCGAATGTAAAATTTAAATTGTAAATGACGTAAAAATGTATGTTAGAGTCATTAAAAAGGTTTTACGTAATTAATCAACGTTTCAAAACCTCTACTTCGTTGTTGACAGGTTATAATCGCAGCTCGTATTAACCTGTCAGTCGTTTTTTAAGTGTTACCTAATAAATAAAAATTTCAGATACGCAAGGATGTCCACCATACAGTTTATTCATTTTATGAATACATTTTTAAGACCAACCAGTTTAAGGAACAGATAAAAAACTACCTTACAAAAAATAGTTTTTATTCCATTGAGGAATTTTTAGATAAAAAATTTATATAAATTTTTCTTTAAAATAACACGTCAGTGCTTATTTTTTCATTTTCGGTTTTTGTGAAAAAAACAAATTTTAAATATATTATGCTTTTCCAGGAATAATAATAATAAATTTTCTTCATTTGTTATATCTAAAAATAACAAATAGTGTCAAATTCAAGATAATTAACTGGGATTTCCAAAGAATTCATCGAGACAGTAATGCGCATATTCAATTAAATAGAATTTTAGAGAACAAAATTAAGAAAAATCGCAGGATAGTGGACAAAATATTTGATTTATTTAATATATATTTAATATATATTTAGACTTTTTCAAGTACATGAAAAAGTACTTGAAAGTATTTACTTGAAAAAGTCTAAATATATAGACGGAACGTCGTACATTCAATTAAATAAATCAAATATTTTGTCCACTATCCTGCGATTTTTCTTAATTTTATTATAATCACGATGGACACGATTTCTAATATAAACTTTAGAGAACTTTTAAATTTATTGTAACTTGCAATTTGCCTAATATCAGGCAACGGAGAACTCAGAAAAAAATAAACCGGTAGTGAAATGAATAAGCTGTATTTTCAAATATATTTTACGGTATTTTTTCATAAATGACACAGATTTGTCAGAAGCACAGCTTGCCAGAGTGGCGGACGTTCATTACAGAGTTTTTTTTCATTCAATTTGCATCATACTTGAATTTCATCCCCTATACGGGTGAATATCACCCTTCACACACATACATGTACAACAAACGTATGACTCCACAAACATGCCCAGCCCACTATCAACACATTAAATCATATAGACATAGACTACTCCTCCATAATAGCTGATCAATCCCCATTTTAACCGACTTCAAAAAAAGGAGGTGGTTCTCAATTCGGTTGTATTTTTTTTATGTTTGTTACCTCACAACTCCGTCATTTATAAACCGATTTGGATTTTTTTTTATTTGAAAGGATATACTTTCAGATTGGTCCCATAGAAATTTCATCAAAATCAGTTCAGTAGTTCGTCGGATTTTAATAAAAGTGAGTAACGGCGTGTGATTCCGTTAAGGTAAATGTCACTTTTTGACACTAAAAAGTAAAAAATAAAAACTTTTTAACAAAAAAAAACCTCCTTCATAAAACCACTAAAAAGAGGAAACTAATGAAATTTTGAGGTCTGCGCCAATTTAATAAAATATGAAGTCGCTTGAAAAGTATAGTAGGTATAGTGATTAATATCTTCTTTTTAACCGACTACATATTTTATTAAATTGGCGCAGACCTCAAAATTTCATTATTTTCCTCTTTTTAGTGGTTTTTTGAAGGAAGTTTTTTTTTTGTTAAAAAGTTTTCTTATTGCTGATTCTGAAATTACATAAAGAAATTTTTCTTTGACCTAATAAATAATTATCTAAAAATTTTACGAATAATATATTTCGTTTAAAGTATTCTTGTGGGTTGGGGCTGGGGGTAGTTCAAAATTTCATAAATCATGAGATACACGGTGTAGACTAATGCGTTTCTCAACGCGGCCATCTCGGTCGTTCTGTGTGGGCGCTTAACAGACTTATACATGCTGCGTACTTTCATGTTTGATTTTGTATCGATTTCGTGTCATATTTGATTTTTTGTATCGCTTAATATTCGTATCGAGTTTAATTTTTTTTGTGTCGAGGTCATCCCGATTCACTAGTCTCGCTTCAAAATATTTAGTAAAAACACAAAAAGTTTCAATCAAAATGATTAAGTCAGGTTCGAAAATCTCTGAATTTTTAATTAAATACTGATAATAATTAATGGTATCACTGATGAGTGATAAAGCTATCTATTTCGCGTGAGATCCAAGAACTCTATAATATGTGTGTACAGTACTGTTCGAAGTTTCAAAAGTATCAAATTTCAAATCTTTGCATAATTTAATTTAAGTTACCTAATTAATTAAGTTAAATTTTTAACTGCAAAAATAATTTTATCTTTACAATTATTATACAAATACTACCTATATAGTGTAAATTTATTATCATGGTATGCTAATTGCTAGAATTTAAACAAACAAAAGAGTGGTTATAAAAATAATTAAAGTTTGGACGTGGCTAACTGTTCTACGTAACAAAGACCAACAAATCATATATTAAAAAAAAAATTGCTAGAATTGATATAAAAATTAACTTAAAAAAATATTAGCTTTTATTACTGAAAAAAATAAAACTAATTATTAATTTCCTGCAATTTAAGGTACAGTTATTATTTTTAAGCGCGATAATAATTTCTTATATTAAACCATGATGTATAATAAACACTAGGTACCTATAGTGAATTCCGATCAAAATCAATCCAGCTGTTTTTGAGTTAATCCGAAATTAAAAGACAGACAGACAGGCAGACAAGAATTCTAAAAATTGCTAATTCGGTCTAAGCATAAACTCCACATTTAAATTTTAATTTTGTTAAAAATTATGATCAGTTACGCTTTTATTTATTTGTACCTATATTTTATAGATGCCTATTAGTTTTTAAAAGATCATGGATACTTTTGAACACTAGTGTTAATGATATCATAGGTAGATACACATAGTAATATAAGTGTTAAATTACACACATCATAATCTTCTATACACTTAATATAAATTTTACAGAATGTCTTCAAAACACGTCCCTTTTAGAGTTTTTATTAACTTCCCATTGGAAGTTATTGTATTGGGTCCGAAAATCGAAATCAAAATGTATAACAAATTTTTATGTTTCAAGGTCACTACACTATTTTTACACTATTTTTAGAAAGATGTCTCTCTGTGTGTGTGTGTGTGTACGTATGTACGTACGTACGTGTCCATTTCTTTCTAAGACGAAATCTCGGGAATGAAAAATGATATCGACTACGTTAGGGTGCCAATCGACGCGTATTAACGTAAATATGATCTGAAAGACATTTTTTCAAAATCGGTTCAGCCGTTCTTTTTTCTTAGCCAAATAGACTCCAAAAAAGTAGATTTTACACAATATCTCGCGAATAAAAAATTATATCGACTTCGTAAGGGTGTCAATCGAGGCGTGTTAACGTCATTTTGATCCGACATAAATTTTATAAAAATCGGTTCAGCCGTTTTTTTTTTAATTATTGTTAAAAATAAATAATAATTATGTTTTAATGTTTAAAATGATTACTTTTCTGTGTACTATCTAATTTAATTATCTATATATTTAAAACACAAGCCCTATTTGTCTAGACAATCCGCCAGCAACCCCTGCTCAACCGATTGACATAATTATTTTTTTTACACTGAGGCCTTTAGTCCACAGATATGTTATCGCTATTTTTTTTTTGTGAAATTTCTTTAAAAGGGGTGATTTCAAGCGATAATAGTAAAAATCACGAGGGGGGCAGTGGGGTGAAGAGAAACGTAAACATAGAAAATCCATCGGCGTTCACGATACATGAGTGTGAGAGAAATGCAAATATGTACGCATGTCGTGGATAGGCTATGCAAACAATAAACAATGAAACATCTTGACAGTTGTACATTTTAATTTTTAGAGCCCAGATTTTAATAGGGTTAAATTGACAAAATTTCCAAAAGTATTTAAAATTAAACAATAAAGATGTATATGTACGTGCAAATTTTTTTTCTCTTTTAAATATAGTACTTAGTTTCTCAAATTCCGACAAACTCATCGATTTTTTTCTGAAGATCATTCGTACGTAAGTATTACACTGATAGATACGTTCTATAGCTTCTAAAAAACTACTATTTTACGTACACTTTAAAGTTATGTTTGAATCAAAAATATTTATCAAAAATTATATTAAAAACATATCGTTAAAAGCTAGGTTATGTGTTTTACTCACGCGTTCGTATACACAATGATATTGAGAAAGCTTGAAATATATATTTCTTATTGTTTTCTTAATAAAGTGATTCATATTACATATAAATAAAACTCGGGTCGCAGTGCCAAAACCCTGCCGACATAGTGTATTTGCTAATACAGGCCTTGTGGCTTTATTATGTGAACTTAAGTTTGTTTTTGGACAAAATGAAAAATTTAACCCCTTAATACATCCCTTAAAATAATATTTTTTTCCTAATTTCAATATTATTATCAATGCAACCTCTGTACCAAATTAAATACACCCGTCAGCAAATAAATCACTATCCGTAAGCTAGTGTTTTCATAAAATTTGTAAATCCGGTCCTGTCGTGCCGATTTTGTTAAAATTTTAGCAACACATTTTAATCTCTACTAAAGGGTTAAATTCCAATTTTGAAACAATTCTGGGATTTTTTTCGGTTTTTCGGGCCCAAAAACTTTTTTCAACCCCTAAAAACTACCCTTAAAATGGTCCGATTGGGCCCATTTTAAATAGGTTCCGTGCGGTGATGGATTCCAATGTGTCTACCAAATTTCGTTCAAATCAATTAAGTCTTTCGAGAGTTATGCCGCGAACACATATATATATATATATATATATATATATAAATATACATATACATATATATATAACCATTTCCAAAAATGGTGCCAAATTGTTCAGGAGGCTATGAAACGTCGAGAAATTTTGGTCCGACCCCTAGGTCCCGCCATCCGACCGACGCCAATAGTGTATGTGCCATATGGCAAATACACTAAAAAGGTTTGTGTTGGCAAACATTTTTTTTTGGCGATAGCCTTTACTAAACCATTGTTCTTTGAAGACAGTGTTAAGTCGTCGCAAAAAAGTTTTGCACGGGTACACTAGTTATTATTAAATATTTATCAAACTGGGAAGGCTCTGACATCCAGCAGCAGCCATATTATTGTTTCGAGTTCATCCCGCTTTGAATTAATTTCAGTTAACGACAATAGAAGTCAGCAGCTTTGAATTTAATCGCCATTAGGAAAGCAAATAATTGTAAATTAAGAACAAACCGCATTGAAATTCCGATGATACGTTGAGCAAGTCACCACCCTGTATAATGTCATTCCAAAAACAAAAAAAGCAAAAAAGCAGGCAAAAATCTTGAACATCTTGTATGGGGACACTTGTATTACATCACATGTGTATAGTGTAGAGACAGTTGTGTGGGGGTTTATGTCGTCGTGGCGCGTGGTATGGCGTCGAGACGAAGGGGGTGCGGTATACTGTGTCGGTCGAGACAAGGGACGTGCGGGGCGACGGCGGAGTGGTTAACCGAAGAGGTGCCGCGACGCTCCGCGCCTGAAATGGCGCTCCAAGCCAACCCTGATTAAATAACACAAACCACTAACTAACCTAAGAGTCTCTGTCTATGCTTTTACTGTATAACGCCACACATATATACTATGTCACATATATATACATTTTAGTATGTGTGTGTTTGTACTTTAAATTATTATTATTTTAAAAAAAAATATTATAACTCCGTTAAATATTCAAATAGTTCTTGTTGTTCCTTCTTGTGAATAAGCTGTCTACACTAATACTATAAAGAGAGACAAGAAATAAACTCGAAAACTACCGGACCGATTTCAATTTTTTTTAAAGTATCTATAGATATTTTAATTGTTCATTTTAATAATTTAAAAGTAAATATATCTACTCAGCATATATAATTTTTAGCATGTACAACATATTGAAAATGCCAAACCTGGCGAAACGTCTATGAAACATAATTAATTTTTTTAAATAAAATTGGCAGTTATTTCCAAAAAAATATATATTCTATACTATCTATATTAGCAAAATCGCGCGGTAAACATACACTCGTTCTGTTATAAATGCAACATAACCTTAGGCTCGTATCGCAAAATCGCGAATGTCATATAATCCGTCACTTTTGCCACTAGTTGCATAAATTACTATTACTTCTTTATAATTATTATAAAGATCAAAAAACGTAATAGTAATTTAAAAAATGCATCAATTTAGCCAAATAAAATTGAAGAGTGTCTGTGCTTTTAGAATTTTTGATTTTAAAATACTTTTTCTGTTTGCAACCAAATCTCATGTTAAATTTTTTTTTGTCTGTCTGTAGTCTGTACCAACAGATTTAATTCAAAAACTACTGAAGATATTTACACAGAATATACAGGGTGCTAAATCGTTTTGCGGATAATAGGGATTTAACCCGTAAAATCAAACTTTTGCGATTTCCTGCTTTTAGGAAAAATATACTCGAATAAAAGTTTTAGAACATAAAATTCTGCATCTAACTCATTAAACAAAATTAATTTTGCATGCTTTGTGACGGCAGAAATTTGATATGAAAATGTCAAAATTACCTCAAAAACAGATAGCGATGGAACTTGAACAAAATGATGACGTTTTAGCTGTAAGAATAATTTCTAATCATTTAGTTCAAGTTCCATGGCTATCGCTATCTCTTTTTGAGGTAATTTTGACATTTTCATATCAAATTTGTGCCGTTACAAAGCATGCAAAATTAATTTTGTTTAATGATTTAAATGCAAAATTATATGTTCTAAAATTTTTATTCAAAGATATTTTTCCTAAAATAATTAGGGAAGCAGGAAATCACAAAAGTTTGATTTTAAGGGTTAAATCCCTATTACCCGCAAAGCAATTCAGCACCGTGTAGATAAGTCGTAAAGCGGGAACTCGTAAAGCAAAAACATGTAATACAAAAATTTGTAACGCGGAAACTGCCTGTAAATTTTTTTGTAAATTTTTTCGATTTTTGTAGCCCATAACAAATTATAAACCCCATTTTAGCTTTAAAATTGTTTTCATTATATCCATTAATAGCTTTGTGAGGTTATGGAAATAAACATGTATACCTACCAAACTTAATTTAAATCGCTCTTTCGAGAGATATATTATTCGGATTATTTCAATTTTTTTTTCAAACTGAAATATACTTGGTATATGATAAAATCAATCGATTTAAAACCCCTTATATCCACACCATATTATTCACATAACAATTAGAGGTGAAAATAATAAATATCTCAGACAGCTAGGCTGCCATGATTTTTGAGCTATATCTAAGAAAAAATCAAATGACCACTGTCGGGACTTGAACCCGAAACCCCCAGTTTCCGGCTAGGTGAGTTACCGATTTCTCCACAGTGCCCGAGAGTGGAAACCGATCTCTTCTTATATATAGCAAATATACTGTTATATTTTAAATTGAAATTTATGAATTAGGTATATGACTTAAGATTACTTGGTAGTTGGTAGGTAGTTAAAAATAAAGAAATTCCTAAACACTAACCATCTTAATAATTCGAAAAATAATCCAAATAATGGCACTTGAACTTAATTTCACAACTTAACACCACTATTTCACAATCACAACTAAATTCAGTCGGTCAGTTTTTAGAAATAACGTTAACTATTTTGATCCCCTACTTCTTTTTAAGTTGCACCTTTGCCCTTTGGCCTACATAAAAGATTATATTAACAAAAAAATGACATTTTTAATTTCTTATTATAAATAAGCATAAAACTCCCTGACCAGTTAAACCGGTTCTAGAAAATAAGTGAAAAGGTAAATGGGTATTAAAAATACAAAAAATCACGTACTGGCCAAGGGTCAATGCAATTTACTACGTTTACATGGGGTAGGTACTACTTACTGAAACCCTGTACAATGTGTTGGTACAGTACGTATAGATATCGGATGCGTTAGAAAATTATCCTGACAATGTTGATCTGCTAATTAGTTTCTGAAAAGAAACCGATCTTAGCCGATTTTAATTATTTTTTTTGTGTATATTTTGCACTTTGCATACATTTTTATTTATTTTTTGTTTTTTTATTATGGTTTATAATACCTACAAATACCCCCTACACTATTAATCTCAAAACCGTTCCCCTCGCCTAAAAATGGTTATGGCTCTCCCAACGCTATTTTTAAAGCTAAAGGGTTCGGGTAAACACCAAATGAAGTAGCAAGAATCAAACCACAGATTCCACAGGTGAATTTTTTTTTTATGTTTTGCCTATGTGTGAAAGACTACTTAATTTATTTATTTTTAACTTGTAAGTTTTTCCAGGAAATTTTTTTTCCAATTTTTCGCCCGAAGTATCTGTATAGTGTGATTCTTGGTCCTTCATGTGGCGTTTATCCGAACCCTTTGGCTTTAAAAATAACTTCGGGAGAGCCATAACCGTTTTTAGGCGATGGGATAGGATTTGAGATGAAGAGTGCAGGGGGATATTTGTAGGTATCGAATGCTTTTAATCATTTTTAGGGTTCCCTATTTTTAAGCTTGTCATCTACTGCAAGGGTTTTCTGGGCCCAGTACCAATTAATATTTTCGATTTGTTTGTTTTTGATCATCTTAAAAAAACAGAGGTTATCAATTCGACATGTAGATATATATTTTTAATTTTTTTATTTTTGATGTTTGTTCACCTCATAACTTCTCGAGGGGTTGACCGATTTGAATAATTTTAACGCCGTTCGGTTCAGAATATTTACGGAATGGTTCCATATAATTTTTATGTATATCGGTTCAGTAGTTTTTTTTTTCCCCCCTAATAATGAAATTTTTTATGTATGTTATTTCATATCTACCTACTGCATTTGTGAACCGATTTTGATGATTCTTTTTTTAATCATTAGGGCATACTTTCAGGGTGGTCCCAAATAAATTTTACTTAAATCAATTCAGAAGTTTCTTTTTTAGTTTAGTAATCAAATATCAAGAAAAAAGTCGTTTATTGACTTGCAAACTACGCACTACAAAGCCACTATAAAAAGTAAAAAATAAAACTTTTTTAATATATAGAACCTCCTTCAAAAAAAGCCACTATAAGGAGGAAAAAAATAAAATTTTGAGTTCGGCGTCAATTTAATAAAATAAAAGTAGATATATAAAAAGTTTTAGTAATTTAATTGGCGCCGATCTCAAAATTTTATTATTTTCCTCTTTTTAGTGGCTTTTTTGAAGAAGGTTTGAAGAAGGCATTTTTTAACTTCCCATTGGAAGTTATTGTAATGGGTCCGAAAATCGAAATCAAAAAGGAAAAAAAATTTTTATGTTTCAAGGTCACTACACTATTTTTACACTACTTTTAGAAAGATGTCTGTGTGTGTGTATGTGTGTGTGTGTGTACGTACGTACGTATGTATGTGTCCATTTCTTTCTAAGACGAAATCTCGAGAATGAAAAATGATATCGACTACGACGCGTATTAACGTAAATATGATCTGAAAGAAATTTTTTCAAAATCGGTTCAGCCGTTCTTTTTTCTTAACCAAATAACCTCCAAAAAAGTAGATTTTATACAATATCTCGCGAATAAAAAATTATATCGAATTCGTAAGGGTGTCAATCGAAGCGTGTTAACGTCATTTTAATCCGACATAAATTTTATAAAAATCGGTTTAGCCGTTTTTTTTTTTTTTTTAATTATTGTTAAAAATAAATAATAATTATGTTTTAATGATTAAAATGATTACTTTTCTGTGTAATACCTAATTTAATTATTATTATTAAATATTTATCAAACTGGGAAGTTCGTCGTGTGGACCTCAAGGGTCGCACTTTAGTCCTAATAAACGACCCACCTCACGGCTTGTTATATTTTTTTTTTAATGAACTGAAAATCCTATTGATACTTTCACTAATTCATAAATACCTGGGAACATTTATAATACAGAAAAATTCGCTTCCAGGTAGAGTGAGGTATTATTAAAAATGTAAACGTAATAGAACATTTCTAGAAGGGTACCAAACGAACAGAAGGGTTTTAAGAAAGGGTCAGAGGTGAACGAAGATAAATTTACATAAATAGGAAATGACCCTTCGGGGTTTTAAAAACCAGTTTGACCAGTGGCTATTACAATAGGACATATGCAGGAACTTATGCAACATAATGTTTCTCATACTGCACCGGAATACTTACTGGTCATAACTATTGTATTCACCTAAGGCATTTCCTAGTTACAACGATTCGCAGTTGGTACTGCCGATAGACTCATATAAATCAGTTAGTACTCATTATAATGTAGTGATTGGCGAATACGAGATGTTTTTACAATCGAAACAATTGTAATCGTTCATAATAACAATCGAGTTCACAATCGACTCGGAGTTTGATTTTACAATCGATTTTTATTTATTGTAGATTATAGACGCGTCGACATCTCAGGTCATTAGCGTCTTTGAACTACATTATAAATAATAACTATCTTAAAACAAAATAACATCACAAAACATCCATGAGCGCAGGTGGGATTCGAGCCCACGGCAGTCCAGTCCAAAGGCTACGGCACTAAGCACGCTAACCACTAGGCTATACTGCCTTCTTTTACAATCAAAATGTTCGATTGTTCATCTCGATTATTTGCCACATAGGTTATAGCAATAGCATCGAATGAGAATAAATATAATCGCGATTCACGCTTATATGCTAGTCGACTGACGTTCACGCGACTCGTTGATTTTTCACTGTTCACATTGTTCAGTCGGTACTCACTACTCTGTGATCTCTTCACTATTGAATTCGTATTACACGATTACTGCACAATCGACCATCGACTCGACCACAGTTGTTGAGTGATGAACGATTGTATATTATGTAGCTCTTGACTGTGTACGATTCAGTACTATGCGACTCGGTCTCGGTGAAGTATGAAACAACAACAATCGAGTCCAAGTGACAACCATCGAGAGTCATCGAGATGCTTGAACAATCGAAACAATCGACTAAAACATCTCGTATCGCGCATCACTATTATAATGTTATAGAATGTACTACTAAACAACTAATTATTTGTAATAAATGTTATAGCAATATAGTCTGCTAGCTTTTTTTCATTTCTCTGACGTATTGTCATAGTAAATTGTATATCTAGTTGCGTAATGAGGCATATAACTGACGAGTAGTGACAGTATAAAACGAGTGAGTAATATCATTACCCACTATACAATATAGCTGCTTTTCACTTAATTTTCAATATTTTTAAAAAATTTGACAGTTCATTTTGTGTCGCCAATTTCACTCCTATAGTAGGCCGAGAGTAGCTGTCAGTAGGTAATAGCGGGCGGATTCGGGCGAATATAAACATAAATCACTATGGAAATGATTTGCTTTCCCACACTAGTGTGGGAAAGATACGTACCCGCACACAGGCCTATCAGAAGTCACATGCATGTAAATCAGCTATTTTATAGTGAGTATGACAAAAATGTATCTCCGAATGCTTTAGCTGTTGATAGTTTTAAAATGACGTACTGTTTTTCAAGAAAACTGAATTTTTTACTTAAAATTAGTGATGGGCGATACGAGATACTTTAGTCGATTGTCTCGATTGTTCAAACAACTCGATGACTCTCGATGGTTTTCACTTGGACTCGATTGTTGTTGTTTCATAGTTCACCGAGACCATAGTATTGAATCGTACAGACGATGTACACTGTCGAGAGCCACATAATATATAATCGTTCATCACTCAACAACTGTGGTCGAGTCGATGGATGGTCGATTGTGCAGTAATCGAGTGCTCTGAGACCGACTGAACAGTGTGAACGGTGAATCAACGATGAACGAGTAGCGTAAACGTCAGACTTCATTAATCGACTAGCATATAACCTTGAATCGCGATTATATGTATTCATTCGCTGGCAAATAATCGACTTGAATAATCGAACATTTCGATTGTAAAATCAAACTCCGAGTCTATTGTGGACTTATGAACGATTGCAATTGTTTCGATTGTAAAAACATCTTACAATCGCCCATCACTGCTTAAAATAACTGCAAATGTATGATTTAAAATTTTCAGTTTTATTGAAGGCAAATCTAGTATTCGTTATTATGAATAAACTGTACCACTGTTTTATTAATATCATTTCGACATTGCATAATACATATAATCACGCATCAAACGATGGACACCTGGACACTGACCCTTCAATTTCGGACACTGGTCAAACTAGTTTGTCAAAATAAAAATCATTCGGTAATTGTGTACTTTAAATCTTTTAATACAATGCCCTGAATAGAATCATACCCTTTCATACACTATAGTCGAAACCAGGGGTGCATTTGTTCTTTTTAGGCTTCCGTACATTCGATGAAGAAACGGAACCTATACAGGCACACAAAACGACACTTTTTTTTCATTAAAACACAAATTTATCAAAAAAAATTCGACTGATGACCAGTCCTATACTTCCCACCTAGTAAATATTTTCAAAAAATAAACACTCTTTTTTTTATTCTTTGACTAGGCCCAAATAACCTTAGCTGTTGCTGGTCTTTAAAACACAATTTAATTTTTATTCTTTGAAAAAAGCATGGCCCTCTTTTTTGTTTGGTGATCTACTGATTGCTAGCTTAATATAGCAAAAATCATGGTTACCTTGATTTACGTACAATTCTCTTTTTTTAGTAAAATATTTTTTTTCTCGAAAACTATACATTTTAGAGAAAAAAAATATTTACATTTTTTTCATATTATAACATCTAGAATTCATTTATATTTTTTTTACCTATGTTAATACGTGACATTGAGAACGTTTTTTTGAATATCTCAGAATCCAATGAACCGATTTGCCTCAAAATCTAATCAGATCTAAGTTAAAGGCTGATAAACACAACAGAACAATCGGCATGCCCGTATGTTGTTCCGTTCTTAAGATATCGAAGGCGAAAAATTGACGACACACACATACACACACACATACAGACATCAGTCAGAAAATGATCTTAAACGATTGCTAGGGTCTCAAAACGTGAAGATCTGTTAAAATCTCGAAATATTTTTTTCGGACTAAATCCATTACTTCCCTACCATAGTAGAGGTGGGAAATAAAAAGTACCTAATTAAAACTGCGGAATACAAGCAATGATGAAAATGTACAGTCGCGGACTTAAAAAAGTTTACACCTGTATCATCTAGTTACCGGTTTTTTAAATTTTTGCATATTGTAATTTGGCTTTTGATAGTAATGTATCAATTATTAAGGTTACATCCTAAAAGTTCAGTAAAAAATATTATCAAAACACCTCAGTTGTTTATTATACAATCCAAATTACTCAATATTATTCAATTAAAACATAAAAAGATTTGATAATATTTGATACTAGCAAATTCCTTCCTCCAATCTTGCAATAATTCTTCTTTTTTGTTCATCGTTTTAATAATCTCGAGGCATTTAAACGACAATTATTTCTTTTAATTTTTGACATTTACATATACCAATTAAAAACTAAATTTGTTGCTAAGCTACTGACTTTTTGTGAACTTACACTGGAAAACTCAAGTGTAAACTTTATTAAGTCCGCAACTGTACCTGACAGGTCGTACTTTAGTGTATAGTTGTGACTTCACAAGCGACGTGATATGCAGTTTCTATAGTTATCTCAGTTCTTAGGACATTATCTAATATAGAATTTTGCAATTTACTGAAACGTGATTAAACAAGATGAATATTTGCAGTTGGCGCTATTGTTTCTGCAGATAATAAATATCAGTTGGCGTTACGTAATCATATTCTGTAATCAAAATATTATGAAAATGTACAATTTTGAACAAACACTTAAGAAAGAGGAGAAATATTCTATAGTAGGTATGTAATAATACTTGTAACAGTTTTCAACCCGCCCTCTTTATAAATTGAAACATTCTGTTATATAAGTGTTGTTTTAGACATTAGACAAAATTATTAATTGTTTTCAGCTCCCAATCATTAATCTTATGCTAGTCTTATGACGTTATTTCTATATAACATACATGACATTGTGTTAACTAAAATATGGAAGGAGCTGAGTTGAGGAATCAGGATGAAGGAAATAATGATTTCGATACATCAGGGACGGGCAACCAATTAAAAAAATGTGATAGATTTTTGTGTCCTAATTCATAAATTAAGCTCGTTAGCTTTAATAGTCCAAGCGGCAGGTTACCTGGAAAGTATTCCGAAGTTAATGATATTTTAGTGTGTTGTTTGCGGAGTAGAATCTGAGTTTTCGACCTCGAAGACCCTGTACTAACGTGGGGGGAGCCGAAAACCACGACATTTTACAACCTTTTTTGCTTTTTTCGAAATCTTTCAGAAACGGTCGACTTAAGCAATTCTTTCATTATGTAATGTTTTAAAGAGGATTACATTTTCTGCAATTTTCATTCCTACAACTGTTCTGTGGTACTAATGGTAAGCGCGCTGCAGATTCTTGAAAATCACCCGCTCCGCTTTTTGTAACCTTGGTAACCAATGTGTAACATGTGTATTTTCAATTTAAAGTTCGATGAAAAACAAAATAAATAAAACTATTGAAAAGAACATTACATTTTAACCATTGTATACCAAGGTTACAATTACGCTAATAACCTCAGTTGTCGGGCGTCTATAATTTACAATTCATTCACCAAGGTTACAAAAAGCCGAGCGGGTGATTTTCAAGAAGCTGCAGCGCGCTTACCATTAGTACCACAGAAAAGTTGTGGGAATGAAAATTGTAGGAAATGTAATCCTCTTTAAAACATTACATAATGAAAGAATTGCTTAAGTCGACCGTTTCTGAGAGATTTGGAAAAAAGCAAAAAAGGTGGTAAGATTTCGTGGTTTTTCGGCTCCCCCCACGTTCGTTCGTTTGAATTTTATTAATACACTACTCACTCGCTTCGCTCGTTCGCTTGAATATTATAAAAAAACTACTCACTCGCTTCGCTTGTTCGCTTGAATATTATAATTACATTACTCACTCGCTTCGCTCGTTCGTTTGAATTTTATTAATACATTACTCACTCGCTTCGCTCGTTCGCTTGAATATTATAATTACATTACTCACTCGCTTCGCTCGTTCGCCATATATGTATTTTTTAAAGCTAAATAAAATAAAAAATTTCAAAAAAAAATTTTCTTTAAAAAAATAGATAAAAAAATTCTGGATAGGGACACCTTCATCACCTATCGGTATGAAATACACTTTACGATCTATTCTCATACCTACCAAATACACACAAAAAATTTCATGATAATCGGTCAAGCCGTTTCGGAGGAGTATGAACACAAACACCGTGACACGAGATTTTTATATATAGGGTAAATGCGGGAGAGATGCCGCGGTAAGAGAGACGCCGCATGGCTATTAACTTACCTATTTACCATTAATGGATGGTGCTACATCTTATCTTGACAAGATAAGATGAACCAACATACGTACTTGTAGCACCATCAATTAATGGTAAATAGGTAAGTTAATAGCTATGCGGCGACTCTCCTACCGCGGCATCTTTCCCGCATTTACCCTATAGATTTACCCATCCCTACTGCATGAGGTAGCAGTGTACAGTATTTTAAGACGCTCGTGTTTTAGGGTTGTAATATTTCGAATGCATTGTACAATCGCCATCCGTTACGTCGCACATTACTTACATAATATTCACATATTCACACACGGTTTGTATTTTGTGCAGCTCAATGTTTTGGAAACAATACAATGTGAAAACATTACATAATACATGTGTAACAGGAAGAAATTAAAGTCGAGTTATGCTGCTTCTTCTTCTTCTCTTTAATACGAGATACAGCTCTACATAATAATATACATATAATACAGTACTTGTCACAATTTACAAGTCAAACTATGTACATGGTGCCCTGTTTTCGTTAGTGTTGTATTGTATCTCGGTAGGTACCGTAAAACGGGGTTACTTCGACAGGTTTTAGCTATATTTCGTACTATGTGAAAAAAACCATTCTCTTTAGAACCTTGGATTATGTGTCATCGTAACAATTGAAGCCTTGGCTGTTTATAGCCAAAACATGTTTTCCCCCACCCCCTTTTACCTTTTTTTTATTTTTCTTTTTGGTGTCGAAGTTACCCCGGGTACGGGTAACTTCGACACCATGTTTAATTCTACATGAAATCGAAGTTAGATTTTTCCGGGGCAACTTCGACACTAAAAAAAGTGAAAATCATTATAAATTATTAACCAGAAGCATTGGGCAATGGTTTTAGAGCACTAAATTAGGCAAATAAAACAAAAAAAAAAGAAAAAATACTGCAGTCACTTATTTTTGAAAACTTTGGTTTGGCACTTTTTGGCTTATGAATGAACAACTAAAAAACATTATTCTAACTAAACTAAAACATTGGTAAACCTGAAAAACAATAGAAAGCCTGAAAAAAAATCATTATAATATACGTGTCGAAGTTAGCTCCGCTGTCGAAGTAGCCCCGTTTTACGGTACCTACTCCAATATTAGATTGTGTATCTAGATGTGTAATGGACTATATTACGAGGAGTGATGACAGTATATAAAAACGAGCGACAGTCACACGAGTCATATACCTACCATTACGCACGATATATTATATGGTATTTTCTGCCATACCCACTTGAAGATACCTATTATTCACTTCATTTTCAAAAAAATTTGACAGTTCATTTGGGTCGCCCTCTTTAATTTTACAGTATGCCGTGAAGGTCGTGAGTAAGTAATGGCAGGCGGATAGAGCGAATAAATAGATTATGCTATGGCAATCTACTTACCGCACTAGTGCGATAACTAAAACACTTTCCGCACTCCTGCCAGTTAAATGACCCATTACAGGACGGTATACATGATTCGAAAGTAGATATTTTGTAGTGGGTATGGCAAAAAATTAATTATAATTAACAAATTTAATTTATTGTTTTTATTTAATAAAAAAACTCGGGTCGCAGTGCCAAACCCTGCCGACAATATAGTGTATTTGCTATTACAGGCCTTGTGGCTTTAATACGTGAACTTAAGTTTGTTTTTGGACAAAATAAAAAATTCAACCCCTTAATACATCCCTTAAAATAATATTTTTTTCTTAATTTCAATATTATTATCATTGCAACCTCTGTACCAAATTAAATACACCCTTCAGTAAGTAAATCACTATCCGCAAAACTAGTGTTTTCATAAAATTTGTAAGTCCGGTCCTATCGGGCCGATTTTATTAAAATTTTAGCAGCACATTTTGATATTTACTAAAAGGTTAAATTTCAATTTTGAAACAATTCTGAAATTTTTTTCGGTATTTTCGGGCGCAAAAACTTTTTTCAACCCCTAAAAACTACCCTTAAAATACTCCGATTGGGCCCATTTTAAATAGGTTCCGTGCGGTGATGGATTCCAACGTGTGTACCAAATTTCGTTCAAATCAATTAAGTCTTTCGAGAGTTATGCCGCGAACACATATATATATATATAAATAAATAAATATATAAATATATATATATATATATACATATATATATAAACATTTCCAAAAATGATGCCAAAGTGTTCAGGAGGCTATGAAACGTCGAGAAATTTTGGTCCGACCCCTAGGTCCCGCCATCCGACCGACGCCAATAGTGTATGTGCCATATGGCAAATACACTAAAAATATAAAAGTAACAATATAAAGCATAAATAATAGTTTTATACGGCTGAAATGCAGTTGAAAAATTTTTTCGTTGGAGAGCAGCCAATTGGGTTTTTAAATGAATTTTTTTTTTTACTTAAATGGAAGGACCACATACAAGTTTTATAGCAAAACTTTTTTTTTTCATTTTTTTTGCTTACTAATTAAAAAGTTATATTTAAATAAAAATTAATTTTTAAACTCAGTTCCGATAACGCGCCGAAAGAATCCGAACGCGTGTGACGTCATCATGTTATCTGTGGTCTTTGTATCCATGGTTACCAAGTTAAAAATTTATTATTTTTGATAGTATGTGTAATACATATACACAAATACCAACAAATGCAGACACATTTTAACATAACGACGTCACAAACATTCCTGGCGCGTTTTGAAGTCACGTGATATTTTTTAAATTTTTATACATTTTAATTAATTTTTAGTAATTTATCTATAGCTTTAAAAACTTTCTTCTTTTCGATTTTCAATATTATTTATGTTAAATTATTAGAAAAAATTAAAAAAATAATAATTTTTTTTAAACTTAAATACCTAATTATATAATTGTTTCGAAACATATTGGAACATGTCACGGTTGAGTATTGTAAGCTCAATCCGCCGCAAAAGTGGAAAGGTTCAGGTTAGAATCCTGACTGTGACCACTGGTTGGTAAAATTATTTTTTCCAATATGTTTCGAAACAACTATATAATTGGTTGCTCTCCAACGAAAATTTTTTTCAATATAAAGCATGTAGGGTAAGGCATGAAAATAGGTAATAAGTCCTTTAAAAGTTGTCTTCTGTTATAATTGACGAAGAAAGTAACACGAGAGACATTTCATCATCACAGCATGTCCTCGCAAACACACACAGAACACCCCCCACCCTTCACTTTCAATAATAAACAACTCCACCACCTATATAAAATACTAATGAGTAATATTAAACTGGTAAGGTAACAAAAGCACATCTTCGGTGGCGTATAAAAGTCCCTCTGTCGTCCCGTGCCCCTCGTCATCCCACAGTCCTAGTAGGCAACTACGTCCTTCTATGTAATGTGAATTCAGGCAACGGTTCTTCAAACAAGGTGGCACACACAAAATAACCCACTCTCGTATATACTCCTTGTCTAGGTAGGCACCAACGCCGGTTCATTTCTCTTTACTTTTCAATATTTTGATAAAACACTCGCTCAGTAAGCATTTATTTGTTCTCACTATTGAAATGTTTGTAAACTCAACATGTAGAGTGATTATCAAGAGAGCTGCAGAAGATGCTCAAAAAAAGCGGCCAAGTGCGAATCAAACTTGCTCACCGAGGAGGGTTCCGTATGCAATAATAAAAATAAGGAGTTAGGTAGGTGTAAAAAATCAGCAGATTTAAGTAATTAAGCTTGTTTTTAAAAAGTTTTTTTTACTTATATTTTATTTTGTTCTTTTAATTGTTTCAAAATTTTTCCGCATCCGCCGGGCTCTTCCTAATCCTGGCCCCCCAGGCTAAATCCCTAACAGCCCTCGTTCCTTGAAGGTACCATGGGGTCAAGCTCCCAACCAATCACTTTAATTTTTGTCTTCTGGTCGACCCGCTATTTCGGGTTCCTCTTAATCCCGGGTCCATAGGCTAGATCCTTGACAGTCACCGCCCCTTGTGGGGACCATGAGGGCCTTCTTACCAACTTCTTTGTTTTTTATCTTCTGTTTATTTCTTAGTTGGCGAATCCACCATGTCGGGTTCTTTCTAATCCCGGGACCCTAGACTGGATCCCTGACAGCCCCTTGTAGGGACAATGGGGTCAATCTCCCTACCAACCGATATGATTTTGTCTTCTGTTCACCTCTTAGTTGGTCTACCCGCCACTTCGGGTTCCTCCTAATTCCGGGCCCATAGGCTAGACCCCTGACAGCCCCCGACCACGAGGGTCTCCCTACCAACATTTTTGTTGTCTTCTGTTCATCTTTTAGTTGTCCGATCCGCCACGCTGGACCCCTCTTAATCCCGGGCTCATAGGCTAGAGCACTGATAGACACTCCACCCCTTTGTCGGGACCATGGGATCAGTCTCCTTACCAACTGCTTTGAGACAGATCCCACATGTCACTATCTTTGGCGGGCCCCTCTATCAACTTCTTCGATTCTTGTCTTCTGTTTATCTTTATACCCCCCTTGTGGAGGCCGTGGAGTCAGCATTAATAAAATGAACGAACATAATATATAACAATCTCGAGATGTACTTTGATCTAATTATAGAAAAAAAAATGTGATAATGCGCTATCGTTTAAAAAACAGATAGCGCTGTGTCTTTTCTTGTAAACTGGCGGCTCACTCACGGAGTAGAGCTTCATGTCTACCAACATCAGATCGTTAAAACGCTAATGACACGACACGACGGGCGTGTACCGCCACCATCGCCGGCAGCGGGCGGAAGCCAAGGGGGCGGCAGTAGAGGATACGACACAACGTAGAATTTAAGTCTGCTGGAAAATGTGACACGAGGGAAAAAGCGCCACACATACACACACACTCCTACACAAGGTCCGTGTAATGCGTAAGTGTGTGTGTGTGTAGTAGCTCGAAGCCTTCTAGATAATAAACTCCCAACTGGAATATATAAGAAACAAGAGAGGCTCGGGCCTTACTGTCATTAGCGTTTCACGACTAGATAAAAGAGATCCTTGTATTCGTTGTATTGTTGTGGTTCTGTCCTACTATTTCCATTATTATGTAATAGAGTTGTTTTGTTATATGAAATGTTTATACAGTGCAAACGTTGGCTGTGTAACGATCGAAATAAAAGCTTCCTCGATTATCTGCGACCAAGATCCTCGAGGCTCGAACACTCCAACCTTATTTCAGGATCGCGCATGTTTTCTGCCTAGGAATCGGACCAAAATTCTTCAACGTTTCATATCCTCCTGAACAATTCGTTTTAAAATATGTTTAGTTATTTTTTAAAATCGTTCCGGTTTAATTGAAAAAGGAAAAAATAATTTTAAATGATTAAGGTTCATTTTATAAAAGCGTGGGTTGTAAACTTCATGATATTTTATTAGTTACGACCCATGCTTTTATATTTATGAACCTAAATTGTTTAAATTTTTTTTTTACTTTTTAGTACATTTCAATAAAAGCTTGTCTTTAAAAAGCTTTTTTGCTAAATTTTTTTTATGTTTTTGGTGGAATTTCTTTTTTGAAGTCAGTTTAATTTATTTTTAAAGTTAAAAATTCTTTAAGCGCGTTATGAAAAAATGATTAGGGTGAATTTTTCAAAAACTGTGAGATCAAAATTAATAGGATTGATTTCCATAGTTACCATGTAAACAAATCTTGTCTTTTAATATCTTAATATCTGGATGACCGAGCTTTGCTCGGATGAGTTCAAAAAAAATAGTACTTAAAGTTCCCATTACTGTCAGAGTAATTTGACATAAATAATGAAAGGTAGTTTGTTTTTTTCAAAGCCTACTCACCATACAACACTGTTTTATAACGTTAAAAAAACTGTTTTTTAAAATGATAAAAGCGATAAGAAAACGAATTTTTCCAGGGATGAGACCTAGCTAGATCGATTTTTTGCCCCCCGAAACTCCTTTTCGGTAAATTTGATCAAAATCGTTAGATACAAGATTAGCTCGTTTAATAATATAGGGATTGCAATGAATTATTTGCATGCAAATTAAAAATTAGAAGTATTAGTACCTACTTCTAAAGCGTGTACATAGGTACACGTACCCATTTTTAAATTACTTCTATAAAGACTAGATTTTTTATGCAAAAATTTATTCTTAGACAGTTCCGGAAACAGAACCGATAATTGATATAATGTCAGGGATCCCATTGTGAAGAGTAAAAACTTTAACGAAGTGCGGTGTTAAGACAAAATGATGGCTTGAAGAGAGAGTCGACCAGATGTAATCAATGTGTGTTGAATAGAGAGAGTGTACTTTTTGTATAATGACATTTTCATATTAATGAGTGTATAAGAGTGGAAGGAAAATGGCCGCCTTTTAGTCAATAGAGTGACGTCAGAAGAAATACGTTATTTTATAACAAACTCTGCTCTACTTCAACTCTTATGTAATGATGTAATAAAATGAAGATACACTGTTTCTGACGATCGTTTACTAATAATTATATACACAGAGCTATGCTACCAAGTTTCACTGTTGAATGAATGAATTGTAAATTATAGACGCTCGACAACAGAGGTCATTAGCGTCAAGTTTCACTGTTCTAATATATATTTAACATTATTAATTACTAGACTGACCCAGCGGCGGACTAAGCCCATCGGAGGTCCGGGGCGGCAGAACTAAATGAGGCCCCCGGTCTGCTTAGAAATTGATGTATTTGTAGTGTAAATTTCGTAAAAAATGAATAATATAGATGTAAGTAATGGCTGACAAAAAAAATCAAATATTTATAATAAACGACCTATACCTACGTTTATATTTTGTATACGTACGGGGCCTCCAACTCCAAACTGCCTCTTACTTATTAAACATATTTTGGTCTTGTTTGGGATTTAATTAAGAAGGACTTCTCGAGATTTGGAGGCCCTCCAGGATCAGAGGCTCGGAGCGAGCCGCCATTGCTCCCCTCCCCCCTTAGTCCGCCACTGAACTGACCTCGTGTAAATTCGACAGAGTGAGTGTATTTGGAAAAATATCTTAAAACTAAAAGGAACTGTAGTCAGGTTCCAAATTTTAAGATAGTGGGTCATGCACTTATTTTTCACTATTTATATAAGCGGCACAGCTTTTATTCATGGGACGTGTATGTTTACATTTTTTCATTGCTTTTCCGCTCCAGTAACTTTAAGTTACGGACTATGCATGACTCACTATCTTAAATTTTGGAACTTGGCCCCGTCTAACTTCGACAAAGTGAGGATACTTGGAAAAATTTCTTGGAAACAAAAAGAAATAATTTTAATTTTTTGAATAAATTGTTCTACTTGTTCTGCAGAAACAATTTCGAACGATCCTTTTTAACATAATTGGTTGCTTGCTTTCGGCTTTGATAGTTCACATAAGGTACTTCAATTATGTAAACATACAGCAGGTAAAATACTTCACATTTTTTAAAATATGCATTTCTTTAACCATTTAAACCACATGTAAAAATAAATATTGAAATTTTAAATAGCATTATAAAATGGGGAAGAAAAAAGGGAACAAGTGACCTTTAAGGATCAACTTTTAAATATTTATTAGTTATTCAATAAAATGTTATTTTTATTGTTATTAGTAAGAATAGTTGAATTTTTACTTAATTTTTTTTGATAAATTTCAGTGCCTAAAATTTAAATGAAAATAAGGAAATAATATTAACATAAGGTAAAATATGGAAATTTTAATCAAACTAAAATATTAAAATAAGTCGCTGACCTGTCGAATTTTTTTATGTTTTTTGATAAGTGTCGGGCTTTGCTGTGTAGACCAAACAGGTTCACACAGTGTTCCGCTAGCATATTCACAAGTTTAAAATGGACACGGGTACCGTTTACCTGAACACGCATACTACAGTCGATTCTCGTTAATTCGAAACTCGAGGGACTCTTAAAATATTACGAATTATCGAGTGTTTGAAATATCAAATGGTTCGAAATTTGTGAGCAAAAACAAAGGCTCAACAAACAAACGTTGATACAAATATGAACTGGTCGCAAAATGTATGTACTTACAATCTTTCCGCCTCTTTCTGTCTGCAACTTTGAATTGTCGAGTGTTGGACGCCGATGAGTTCGAATTAACGCGTCGTTTTGTTATATAGCAATGATTTTTTCGTACGAATTACCAAGTGCATAAAAATGTATTGATTTAGTTAGAAATATAAAGAGATTTTGTAGGGAACTCGTGATAACTTTGAATTATAGAGAGGTTCGAATTATCGCAGGTTTGAATTAACAAGAGTCGACTGTATATTAAAAAAAATTAGTAAATTATCGTTATAGTCCAGCCTGAACTAGTAAGAAGTAATAATAAATCCTCAGAAACTTTGTTTCAACCTGTATTAAATAGTATTAATAAATAAATAACAGGTATAAAAGCTCATTATCGGTGCCCAGTTTACATCAGCCGATTAATTCGCGTCTTTCAAACGGAGCCCAATTTACCAGTAAAGTATCTTTAGGTATAGTTTGGTGCCCAAATTACATCCGCCCTACAATTTATAAAATATATTATTAAATATAATCAGAACACTCTAAAAGTTTCTTTACCTGAATTTGGGAATGCGAAATAAAAGAAGGTTAGGTACCTGCTCTTTGGTGTCACTGGAATCTGTCAAAAACTTCAAACCAAAATGATTTATTACTCTACACTATTTTAGGATGGACTATAGTTACATTTAAAAAAAAGTATTTACTTCTATTTTGAATTTTAAACTAATTTTATAATCTATATGTAATAGCGTTAAAAATCTTGTCGAAAATATGAATTTTATAATAGTCCAGTAATTTTAGATTTCCACTGCAGAAAAATTCCCAGTTAGCTGATTTTTTTTTCTTTACCTTCGTTATGGTGTTTTAAAAAACGTGTAAAAAGTCCCCATCGATATCGTGCCGGCGTTGCCAGATATTCGAGGTTCAAGTTCACGATAGACGGTTTTTTGCGAATTTCTCGGTTCCGTTCCATTTTTTGTAAAAAATGGTTATTATCAATCTTGTAGAGGACGACATTATCTACAACTTTTGTATAAACATTTTTTGTCTACGATTTATAGTTTGTCTTATTAAAGTACCCGCGGCTTCCTCCCCCTCGATTTTACATAACGGGATTATGCTGCTTCCCGAGGGCCTAACATAATGATTTGTACCATTATTTTAAGTTGAACTTAAAGCTAACGATCAATTATAATTTTATTGAAATTAATGCAGTAGTTCTCTACTTATAAGCAACCAAACATACAAATCGACAGCGCTCAAACAGACAGACAGACCGACAATTTTTTTCGAAAATACGATATTTATACTTGACATCAATTATAAAGACCATTCGTAAAGTAATTTCGTAAAAAAAATTTACAAGGGTTGAGAGAGTGCGGATAAAGTACGAGTATGCATTTGCATACCGTATAACGCACTCTACTAAGAATAGCTCGGAGTAACCATATTTTTAATTTTTTTTTCAAAATTCCTTTACGAATACTCCTTATAATTGTTATAAAGACTATTCGTAAAGAAATTTTGTAAAAAAAATTAAAAATGTGGCTATTATTACTAGAGTGCGTTATACGGTATGCAAATGCATACTCGTACTTTATCCGCACTCTCTCAACCCTTGTAAATTTTTTTTACGAAATTACTTTACGAATGGTCTTTATAATTGATGTCAAGTATAAATATCGTATTTTCGAAAAAAATTGTCGGTCTGTCTGTCTGTTTGAGCGCTGTCGATTTGTATGTTTGGTTGCTTATAAGTAGAGAACTACTGCATTAATTTCAATAAAATTATAATTGATCGTTAGCTTTAAGTTCAACTTAAAAAAACTCGGGTCGCAGTGCCAAACCCTGCCGACAATATAGTGTATTTGCTAATACAGGCCATGTGGCTTTAATACGTGAACTTAAGTTTGTTTTTGGACAAAATAAAAAATTTAACCCCTTAATACATCCCTTAAAATAATATTTTTTTCTTAATTTCAATATTATTATCAATGCAACCTCTGTACCACATTAAATACACCCTTCCATAAGTAAATCCGTATCAACAAACTAGTGTTTTCATAAAATTTGAAAGTCCGGTCCTGTCGGGCCGATTTTATTAAAATTTTAGCAGCACGTTTTAATCTTTACTAAAGAGTTAAATTTCAATTTTGAAACGATTCTGACAATTTTTTCGGTATTTTTGGGCCCAAAAACTTTTTGGAACCCCTAAATACAACCCTGAAAATGGTCTGATCGGGCCCATTTTAAATAGGCTTCTAGCGGTGATGGGTTCCAATGTGTGTACCAAATTTCGTTTCAATCGATTAAGTCTGTCGAGAGTTATCGTGTACACACATATATATATAAATATATATATATATAAATATATAAATATATATATATATATATATATATATATAAATATATACATACATATATATATAAACATTTTCAAAAATGGTGCCAAATTGTTCAGGAGGCTATGAAACGTCGAGAAATTTTGGTCCGACCCCTAGGTCCCGCCATCCGACCGACGCCAATAGTGTATGTGCCATATTATGGCAAATACACTAATAATGGTACAAATCATTATGTTAGGCCCTCGGGAAGCAGCATAATCCCGTTATGTAAAATCGAGGGGGAGGAAGCCGCGGGTACTTTAATAAGACAAACTATAAATCGTAGACAAAAAATGTTTATACAAAAGTTGTAGATAATGTCGTCCTCTACAAGATTGATAATAACCATTTTTTACAAAAAATGGAACGGAACCGAGAAATTCGCAAAAAACCGTCTATCGTGAACTTGAACCTCGAATATCTGGCAACGCCGGCACGATATCGATGGGGACTTTTTACACGTTTTTTAAAACACCATAACGAAGGTAAAGAAAAAAAAAATCAGCTAACTGGGAATTTTTCTGCAGGTGGGTGATTTTAATATCTAAAATTTCCGGAGTATAAATGAAAATAAAAACTTGAAATATAAAAATACCATTATTTTGTTCTTATATAATTTTTGAACTATATTTCAAAACATTTTATGATTTAACAATTGGTAGTTTGTTAATAATTATTAGTACCTACCTATTTAGCATAGCCCTAAACCTTTAATTAAGAATATAAAAAGAAATAATACGCACAACAGATTTTTCAAAATAGATCAAGTCAATACAATTTGACAAAACTTTATTGAATAATCAGTTAGACCAATTATTTTTCAATAGCGAAATATTTATACAATAAGTAAGTACAAGATAACATCTGGTACGTACATACAATAATACTGTCTTTATAATTATTATATCATTCATAATTTATAAAACAAAACAACATATGTAGATTATTTTGGCAAGGGCAAACAAAAGATTTTTTTTACAAATTCAATTTTCGCATGTCTATAGTGACATTTTAAAATTATAGGTTTCATTTATAAAATATATAATTGGAAACGGTTATATGTTTCAATATTTTTTATCGAAAGAGTGGTTGTTGCTGTCTCACTTTATTTTATATTTTACAGTACAAGATAAAGTGAGAGCGAGCATATACGATTTCGTTTGTACAAGTTGTTATAAATAGATAATACAGTGCATAAAATCAATTGAATATTTTTAAAATCTCATTAAATATTTAATGAAAAATATATCATCATGCAATATAAAATTTTTCGCATTATATTTATGTAAAATTATTTTTCGACCATTGCAAATGAAATATTGAGTGTCTACTTTTTTGAAATAAATGTGTAAAGTAGCTTTGAAACATTATTAAGGATGGGCGAATATCTTGTAAACATATCTAGAAATTTTCAACCAATGGATTAAACCCCTTCCCTCCCACCTAAAACTTTGTTACATGCTCTCGATCGTATTTTTGATCCGAGAATAGATTTCCTGTCGACAAAATTAAAAAAAATTCGACTGATGACTAGTCCTATACTTCCCACGTAGTAAATATTTGCAAAAAATAAACACTCTTTTTTAATTCTTTAAAAAAAAGCATGGCCCCTTTTTTTGTTTGGTGATCTACTGATGGCTAGTAATCAGGCCCGGATTTACCATGCAGGCAGAGTAGACAGTTGCGTAGGGCGGCAAATTTTGACGGAAACTTTGAAAACTTGTTATATTCGTGGGAATTGAATTTCCCGCCTATTTCGTTGGCACGCGTACCAATATTATAAGTGGACAATGCCCGAATCGAGAAAAGCATCGATTTATGCAAGTCTCGATATTGGCCTAATATCGAATATTCGATAGGTTTCTGTATCGAAAATCATCTTATTTTCTCCCCTACAGTATATTGTGATACACATAACCTCCTCTGTCATATTATTACTAAACATTGGTGAACGATTATTAACGTTATTGATAATTTATTGTGGGGGGCGGCAATTTTCGCAACTGTTTAGGGGCGGCAAATTTCTAAATCCGGGCCTGCTAGTAATATAGCAAAAATCATGGTTACCTTGATTTACGTACAATTTTCTTTTTTTAGTAAAATATTTTTTTCTCTCGAAAACTATACATTTTAGAGAAAAAAAATATTTACATTTTTTTCATATTATAACATCTAGAATTCATTTATGTATTTTTTTATCTATGTTAATACGTGGCATTGAGAACGTTTTTTTTAATATCTCAGGATCCACTGAACCGATTTGACTCAAAATCTAATCAGATCTAAGTTAAAGGCTGATAAACACAATAAAATAATCGGCATAACCGTATGTTGTTCCGTTTTTACGATATCGAAGGCGAAAAGTTGACCACATACACACACACATACAGACATCAGTCAGAAAATGATCTGAATCGATTGCTAGGGTCTCAAAACGTGAAGATCTGTGAAAATCTCGAAATATTTTTTTCGGACTAAATCCATTACTTCCCTACCATAGTAGAGGTGGGAAGTAAAAATATGATTTTTTGACATGCCACCCGTTCAAAGCTAACTGAAAGGATTATATAAGTTGACATTTGTTAAAGTAATTTGTCTTTTGAAGGGTATATTTAAAAATGAAATCGTGACAAATGTGTTACAGTTGTGTACAGGACATATAGTAACATACATACAAGGCATAGTAATGCACCTTTTACACTGTAGATTTAGCGGGTAATTTTCTTATATATCTGGTAAGCCATTAATTACAGCCACACTGTTCCTTGCCGGCATCTTAACACCAGCAAACATCAAACAGTGGCACACCGAACCAAAAAGGTACGATACATTTTTAGAATGTTGGGTCTCCGAGTCACTATATGAATATTATGAAGTATTAGAAATACCTTGTATTATGTCCGTCTTGTGACTTCTTGTAATTTAATACGACGCGTTTCAGCAACGAGTTGCCATCTTCAGGTGTGGTTAATTATTTAAAAAAAAACACATTGAGTATTCGTATTATATAGTGTTACAAATACTCAATGTGTGTTTTTAAAAAAATAATTAACCACACCTGAAGATGGCAACTCGTTGCTAAAACGCGTCGTGGTAAATCACAAGAAGTCACAAGACATAACATAAGGTATTTCTAATACTTCATAAATACAAAATGGTACGTTGTAATAACGAAAAGGAAAAGTGGTAAGAGGCACGAAATGTACATTTCAAATATTTATTTGAAACACATAATATTTTAAATGTACAGCATTTAATGCCTCTAGTCGGCTACTTAAAATAATATATATCGCTCGCGTACAATAGTGCAATATTTTATGCCATACGGCACAGTATAGCTATGATGACCAGTCCTATACTTCCCACCTAGTGAATATTTGCAAAAAATAAACACTCTTTTTTATTCTTTGAAAAAAAGCATGGCCCTCTTTTTTGTTTGGTGATCTACTGATGGCTAGCTTAATATAGCAAAAATCATGGTTAACTTGATTTACGTACAATTTTTATTTTTTTTAGTAAAATATTTTTACTTCCCACCTCTACTATGGCAGGGAAGTAATGGATTTAGTCCGAAAAAAATATTTCGAGATTTTAACAGATCTTCACGTTTTGAGACCCTAGCAATCGTTTAAGATCATTTTCTGACTGATGTCTGTGTGTGTGTGTGTGTGTGTGTGTGTATGTGTGTGTGTATGTGGTCAATTTTTCGCCTTCGATATCTTAAGAACGGAACAACATACGGGCATGCCGATTGTTCTATTGTGTTTATCAACCTTTAACTTAGATCTGATTAGATTTTGAGTCAAATCGGTTCAGTGGATCCTGAGATATTCAAAAAAACGTTCTCAATGTCACGTATTAACATAGGTAAAAAAAAATATAAATGAATTCTAGATGTTATAATATGAAAAAAATGTAAATATTTTTTTTCTCTAAAATGTATAGTTTTCGAGAAAAAAAATATTTTACTAAAAAAAGAAAATTGTGCGTAAATCAAGGTAACCATGATTTTTAATATATCAAAGCTAGCCATCAGTAGATCACCAAACAAAAAAGAGGGCCATGCTTTTTTCAAAGAATAAAAATTAAATTGTGTTTTAAAGACCACCAACAGCTAAGGTTATTTGGGCCTAGTCAAAGAATAAAAAAAAGAGTGTTTATTTTTTGCAAATATTTACTAGGTGGGAAGTATAGGACTGGTCATCAGTCGAATTTTTTTTCTCGGAAACTATACATTTTAGAGAAAAAAAATATTTACATTTTTTTCATATTATAACATCTAGAATTCATTTATATTTTTTTACCTATGTTAATACGTGACATTGAGAACGTTTTTTTTAATATTTCAGGATCCACTGAATCGATTTGACTCAAAATCTAATCAGATCTAAGTTAAAGGCTGATAAACACAACAGAACAATCGGCATGGCCGTATGATGTTCCGTTTTTACGATATCGAAGGCGAAAAATTGACCACACACACACACACATACAGACATCAGTCAGAAAATGATCTTAAACGATTGCTAGGGTCTCAAAACGCGAAGATCTGTTAAAATCTCGAAATATTTTTTTCGGATTAAATTCATTACTTCCCTACCATAGTAGAGGTGGGAAGTAAAAACTACTATAATTAACTTTCCATTGGAAGCTCGATTGGAAGTTATTGTAATAAGTCCGATTTTGCGAATGAAAAATTTGGACATATCTGGACGTTTTGAGGTCCCTAGAGTCCGAATCTACTATTTTAAGAGAGATGTCTCTGTGTATGTGTACATACGTTGGTGAACTTTTTTTTGTCTCGCATATCTTTTATTTATTATTATTCAATTGGTGTGATTGATTCATGTTTTGGATCCAACGGAACATTCGACTGATAGCAGGTATTCTCCAACATAGGCAGACTCCGCTGCAATGGTTCTTCGACGTTATAAGACTGGAGGAGGGAAGCAACATTATACAACTAACACAGTGTAGTCTATATGTACACTTAAGAACATAGATATAGATGCTTTACGTAGAAGAAACGGGCTGCCGGAGCTATTTCTTGAGGGTAAGACAGATTGCTTTAAGAGGGCGGAGTCCCCAAGATAAATGTTACTTTAATCTCACGTAAAAACTCAATCTCAGACGATATTTCTCTGTTACTTCAAGCTTAAATACATATATCACAGCTACTACCTTCTCTATATAATATATCTATATATATATATATATATACGTGTTGCCAACTTTAAACTGCCTACCTCTATATCCGTTCTTATCTCATGTAGTCTGTGCACTTACACTTATTGGTTAGTGTCCCATAGGGTTACTATCTTAATGATTTTGATTCGATCAATTCGTCTTTTTGAATTGGTAAGTTATTGCTAGCTTGATCTTGTACTACGAACATTATTATTACGTGAGTCAATTAACCATTGGCAGGTCTAGAATTTTTCCAGGGCGGGAAGCACAAGTTTACCTGTATACTGATAGCCCAGTAGTTTAAATGGGTTCTCGGTGTATACAGGGTGTGATATCGGTATGATAAATAATTAATTAAATAATTTCCTGACTCTTCCGACATGAAAAAAATGGGTGTGTGTTTATGACCACACGACAGAAGTGAAACTTCAAATTTTCTAATTTTTGGTGTCATCTATTATAGCGCATTTATGAAATAAAAATAATTTATTACTAAAATACTAAAATTGTATTTTTAATGAATTCCACCTTGGCTTCAAAAAAATTATAATTATTGTCAAAAAAAGAATATAACAAAAATAAAAAAATATATAAATAAATATCATGTAGAATTTAGAAGAAAAACACCAAAAATTCTACGCTGCCATTAGGTTTCGAACCCAGGTTCCTATGCATAGAACGCAAAGACTAAACCATCTGCGCTATGGGTGGAAGTGTGTAGACGGCCGTTTTTATGATATAAGTAGATATGTTGCGAATTCTTACGGAAGTAGTTGCGAACGCTTCACATTTTTTCAGTACCCAGGCAAAGAGTGCCTAACGCGCCTAAGGAAGTTTTCACTTCAAAAATACAATACAACATAATATTATAGCGTTTTCAGCTGATTACACTTTGTTACACTAGGCCACACTAGTGTGAACTTTCACCAAGGACCGTGTTTGACTGGTCAGTGTAGAGAGCAGTGCTACAGTGTATCGTGTTCGACTGGGCGACGGTGGGATGCTAGTAGTAGTGTAATAATCGTATTAAAAATTTATACTTAAAAATGGCGATAACTTTTTTTAAATTTGCCTTAACAGTACGGTTAAAAGTACTACAGGCTGTAAAGTATGAATAATAAATTATTACTTGCTAAACAGTAATTTTTATCGACGTTTCGGCAGTAAATTTTTCTTTCATTTTTAGATCCTGAAGAAGGCAAAATTTATTGCCAAAACGTCGATTAAAATTAATGTTAAGCAAGTAATAATTTATTATTCATATTTTACAACCTGTACTTTCAAGTACTGTCATTGCAAATTAAAAATAAATTTTTTTGTAATTTTGTAAAAAATATTTTAGCAAAGTTATTGTTCGCAGAGCACGACAATAATTCTAAATTCTACAGTTTTTCAAATTTAATTTATTCAATTAATGTTCCACAACAAAAAAATATTTTTTCTCAGATAAAATTTAATATTGTGAAAGGATAATAGGATATTACATGTGCGCTGTAAAATATAGTTACTTTGTGAAAGCTCGAGTTAAAGGATAGTTAAAACAGTAAAACTATAATGTTAAAATAACAATGGACTGTCTAACCATCTTTCATGCCTTTTGTTTAGTTGTCTAGTTCTACTTCCCATTCTGATAACTTGAAAACGGACAAAATAATAGAAAATATCCATCCGTACAGACAGGCCCGGATTTCTGCCTAGGTCAACAAGACACCGGCCTAGGGGTCCAGCCGCCGAGGGGATCCCGGCCAGGGCGGAGATGGAAATTAAAGAAACAAAAGCCCAAAAATTTTGTAAGATAACCTAATTGGCGGCTTTTTTTTTTTTGCTAAATTTTCATCCAATTCCATTTTTTTCTCTTTTTTTTGGGCTTGGGGGGGGCCCAACTGTCAATTTTATGTTATAATTATGATATGCTGACAAGAACGTTATTTTACTACTTAAAAAACTTGGTTTATCAAATTTGAGCAAGCTATAAAGTAAAGTTAGTGAGTGCAAAATTCGGGTAAAGTGTATATTTTATATAAACATAATTTATTAAATATACACTTTACCCGAATTTTGCACTCACTAACTTTACTTTATAGCTTGCTCAAATTTGATAAACCAAGTTTTTTAAGTAGTAAAATAACGTTCTTGTCAGCATATCATAATTATAACACCCGGAATAATAAATTAAATATACCACAGAGTAGAACCAGTCTTGGAGCAAGCTCATTTTGCATTGTCACTTGTAAAATGTGGAATGAATTGCCACCTCATATTCGCGATGCACCATCTCTGACAAAATTCCGTGAAAAATGCAAAATATTCTTGCTTCAAGAAATGGGCAATAAACATAACATCCCAACTTTTTAGTTTTTTCCAGATTTTGTAATCTTCTGTAATAATTGTATAATCATCTGATCTATTAATATTTTTCATTCCTTTTTGTGTAATTGTAACATGTATGTATTTAATATTTGTATGGCTTTGCGGCTTGTAGCTATTCAATAAATTTAATTTAATTTAATTTAATTTAAAAGTGCCTAGGGGCCCTGGGTCTTTAAGTACGGACCTGCGTACAGATATATAATAATAATAATAATTAATAATAATAATAATAATAGATTTATTCTCAACAGGTGATACCCATTTACAGAGAAATTCAAAATATAAAGAAAGTATATACACGTATGTAGTTAACTAACATGAGAAAAAGAAAGAAATACTTATATCAGTTATAATAGAGGTATTATGCTTATGACGTATTACTGTGCACGTTTTAAAAACAAAATATAAATATATATCTACCTGAATGCGTTTGTATATACAGCTCGCCTATTATAAACCCCCAGATTCCAATTTCTATTTTTATAATTGCATTTTTAATTTATTAGATACTAAAAACAATGTTGCTGGAAGTAGTCAAAATTTCAAATAGTAACGAGTAGTGCTGCCGTCTAGACAAGACAAGATAAGACTTTCAAAGTCTTGTCTTGTCTTGAAATATCAAGACTTCACTAAGTCTATTATAACACATAAAACATACGAAGTAACCGCAGAAATAACAGCGAATTAACAAAACAGCGTGTTAAATAATGTATACGATTAACCCGGCATAAGCGCTTTCAGGTACCTACGTTTATACAGCATTAGGAATAATTTGGTACAGAAATAATGTTTCTAAATCATCCAGGTGTGTTTTTTGATCACATAATTGTGCCCGGTTTCAGTTGACGGTGTGGCGAACTAGTACATAGTACGTAGTTTTCTCGCTAGAGAGAGCGGATGTGTATAGAGTTTAAAACGAACAGTATCTCATGGCCAACCTCGATTTATCACTGTCACAGATAAGGAAAACAATGTACAAGCCAAGCTAAACTAAAACATCGCAGAGCTCTAGTCTTTTGTTCTCCATGTTTTAACGACTTTACTCCCGGTTGTTTGAGACCTCGTCTCTTATTCCTCCATAACGCACCAGGCACATCCTGTAACATGGACGTTTTATATTCTTACAAAATCTCCCGAAGACAGGCCAGTGTCGTTCGTCAAACTGGACTATTTTATCGAATTTATTTTACGTTATCCCCCCGCGAACGATTCTCCTCCTGCGAAGCGAAGTATGATTTATTATCCCCCTCCCGCGAGAATCTCTTCACCTGCGAAGCGAAGTATGATTTATTATCCCCCTCCCGCGAGAATCTCTCCCCCTGCGAAGCGAAGTATGATTTATTATTAGGGGTCGCCAAATTCTTGAAAATTTCAAGATCTTGTCTTGATTTCAAGACAAGATCAAGACAAGAAGTAATTTTAGATTTCAAGACAAGACAAGAAATGTTCTGTCAATACCAAGATTTCTTGTCAAGAAAACAAGAAATCTTGAAATATCTTGACTAACAATGAAAACGCTAAAACGTATATTTATTTGTGAAAAAGATAACATATTTTAACATAACATAACGTATTATTTTAATTTATTGAACACATTTTTTGCTAGACCGATTCACAAAAATGTAAATTAAAAACAATAAATGAAAAAACTCGGGTCGCAGTGCCAAACCCTGCCGACAATAATATAGTGTATTTGCTAATAAGGTCTTGTGGCTTTATTATGTGAACTTAAGTTTGTTTTTGGACAAAATCAAAAAATTTAACCCCTTAATACATCCCTTTAAATAATATTATTTTTCTTAATTTCAATATTATTATCAATGCAACCTCTGTACCAAATTAAATACACCCGTCAGCAAATAAATCACTATCCGCGAACTAGTGTTTTCACAAAATTTGTAAGTCCGGTCCTGTTGTGCCGATTTTGTTAAAATTTTAGCAACACATTTTAATCTCTACCAAAGGGTTTAATTCCAATTTTGAAACAATTCTGAGATTTTTTTCGGTATTTTTGGGCCCAAAAACTTTTTCAACTCCTAAAAACTACCCTTAAAATGGCCCGATCGGGTCCATTTTAAATAGGCTTTGTGCGGTGATGGGTTCCAATATGTGTACCAAATTTCGTTTAAATCGATTAAGTCTGTCGAGAGTTATCGTGTACACACACATATATATATAAGTCATGAATTAAGGCACATAAGACTTCTTATGGAGTCAACGCCTAGCCGATTTCTTGGCTTTGTTATTGTTAAAGCTGGTCTTGAAAATAGCCTTTCCGCAGGTACCTACAGATGTAAGATGTTGCTGGCGTTCCGAGAAAATCCTTGGCCATTTTCGATAACGACGGGTAGACATTTTCGTGTCTTCTCCACCAATCAAGTATATTCTCAGAATTTTCTGTCCTCTAGGCTCATTTAAGTATTGTTCAATTTCATACTTCCAAGATTCTGAGTTATTTGCGTTTGTCAGAAAACAAATAAAGATCGGGGAACCACCAGATTGCCGTGTTAGCACGCAACGCAATAAAAAGTTCGCCGGCGAGGAATCACCATGTACGGTGTCACTGGTTAATCAAGAAATTTCAAGATCTTGAAATTTCTTGAGTCAAGACAAGACATAAGATGTCAAGAAAACGTCAAGACAAGATTTTTTAAGATTTCTTGATTTTTTTTCAAGACAAGACAAGAAGTTATTGTCAAGACAAGAATTCTTGTCTTGTCGACCCCTATTTATTATCCCCTCTCACGAGAATCTCTCCCCCTGCGAAGCGAAGTATGATTTATTATCCCCGCGATAATCTCTCCCCCTGCGAAGCAAAGTATGATTTATTATCCCCCCCGCCCCCGAATCTCTTTCCCTGTGAACCGAAGTCGAGCTTAAAATCACTTGGAAATAGTTTGCATTAACAGTGTCACAAAAATAATCAGTCAACCCAACCTATTCACATGTTTAACCCTACGTTTTGACATTTACATTAACGGTGTCAAACTTACATTGTCTGTACTCAAATACCGATTATCTGTTCTTATACCATGCGATGTGTTACTGATTTTATAAAACACTATTCTTATTGTAGCCGTACATCCACCACATCTCTACCCGTACTTCCACCACGGCTCTACCTTTACTCCCACCATATACTTATTTTAAAACTAGATAAGTTTTTCGCGTTACACAAGTAGGAAAATGCAGATAGACTGATAGAGTGTAGATTATAGACGCTCGGCAACTAAGGTCAGCACATTTTGAGTTTAAATCTGCGTATAGGTTTCGATACAATAAACAAAAAGCTGGGTCGCAGTGCCAAAACCTGCCGACAATATAATGTATTTGCTAATACAGGCCTTGTGGCGTTAATACGTAAACTTAGTTTGTTTTTGGACAAAATAAAAAATTTAACCCCTTAATACATCGCTTAAAATAATATTTTTTTTCTTAATTTCAATATTATTATCAATGCAACCTCTGTTCCAGGTTAAATACACCCGTCAGCAAATAAATCACTATCCGCGAACTAGTATTTTCATAAAACTTGTAAGTCCGGTCCTGTCGTGTCGATTTTGTTAAAATTTTAGTAGCATATTTTAATTTCTTAAATTCCAACTTTGAAACTTAATTCTGATATTTTTTCGATATTTTTGGGCCCAAAAACTTTTTTAACCCCTAAAAACTATCCTTAAAATGGTCTGATCGGGCCTATTTTAAATAGGCTTCGTGCGGTAATAGGCTCCAATGAGTGTACCAAATTTCGTTTAAATCGATTAAGTCTGTGCAGAGTTATCGTGTACACAGATAATATATGTATAAACATTTATATGCATAAACATTTAGGTATATGCATAAGGTATATGCATAAACATTTTCAAAAATAGTGGCAAATTGTTCAGGAGGGTATGAAACGTCGATAAATTTTGGTCCGACCCCTAGGTTTCGCCATTCGACCGACGCAAATAGTGTATGTGCCATATATGGCAAAATACACTAATAATATTGTGAAATAATACTAGATACTCCGCCTCTGATTGCATCATCCGGAAAACTCGACGACGCCAACTACGTACAATAGGCGTCACGTCTATAAATAAAGTAAATTTTTATAGTTCGCATAACAAAGTAGAAATACTTGTTATATAGGACTGACCTTAGATTAGTAACTAACAGGTACACAAGTTTCTAAGTTCTGAGGGTGGGTTTTTTTAATAGAAATTAACGAAAATTCTCGTGGCAAGTTTTAATCTACGTTCGTGATTATTTCTCGAAGAAAATATTTTAATAAATTATATTTAAAATGTATTTTTTAAGACCACCAACATTTAGGGTTATTTGGGTCTATTGAAGATTTATAATTTCAAATTATTATTTTTTGATAATAGATAAATTGAAAATTTAATTGATACTTTTACCAGATCGGGGCTTAGAACCTCGGAACTGGGGGCTTGTAATAGAGGAGTCATGGAAACAATATATTTATAAACATAAAAGTCGCTGCTTTTCAAAGAGTACTGGTCTGGTCGATTGTTTCGATTGGACGTGACTTGACGCACGACATGCGAACGGAAAAAAAATGGTCAAGTGCGAGTCGGACTTGCGCCTCGAGGGTTCCGTAAAATAATAAAAATAAGGAGTTTAGGTAGGGGTGAAAAACTAACAGATTTGTTTTTAAAAAGTTTTTTTTACTTATATTTTATTTTGATCTTTTTTTCCGTATCAAATTTAATTAAAGTACACAGTCGAACTTCGATAACTCGAACCATGACTTGCCACAAAAAAAAATCGAGTTATCAAGATCGAGTTATCAAATAATATTAAATGGATTAAATATGTTATCAATTTAAAATTAAAAAAATTCGACTGATGACCAGTCTTATACTTCCCACCTAGTAAATATTTAAAAAAAATAAACACTTTTTTTTTTATTCTTTGACTAGGCCCAAATAACCTTAGCTGTTGGTGGTCTTTAAAACACAATTTAATTTTTATTCTTTGAAAAAACATTGGCCCTCTTTTTTGTTTGGTGATCTACTGATGGCTAACTTAATATAGCAAAAATCATGGTTACCTTGATTTACGTACAATTTTTATTTTTTTTAGTAAAATATTTTTTTTCTCGAAAACTATACATTTTAGAGAAAAAAAATATTTACATTTTTTTCATATTATAACATCTAGAATTCATTTATATTTTTTTTACCTATGTTAATACGTGACATTGAGGACGTTTTTTTGAATATCTCAGGATCCACTGAACCGATTTGACTCAAAATCTAATCAGATCTAAGTTAAAGGCTGATAAACACAATAGAACAATCGGCATGCCCGTATGTTGTTCCGTTCTTAAGATATCGAAGGCGAAAAATTGACCACACACACACATACAGACATCCGTCAGAAAATGATCTTAAACGATTGCTAGGGTCTCAAAACGTGAAAATCTATTAAAATCTCGAAATATTTTTTTCGGACTAAATCCATTACTTCCCTACCATAGTAGAGGTGGGAAGTAAAAAATGTATTAACAAAATATTTGATGAATAAAAAATAAAGTGAAAAATTCCAAAATGTTTACATTATAAAAAAAATCACATATCATCAGTTAGATTTGAACCCGGCTATTCGTGGTGACATACGAACGCCTAGCGCGTTAGTCGTTACAAGTACTTAATGGTAGGTATATTTGATACACTTGGTACAGACCTATGCCTAATTTTCTGTTTCCCGTGGGAATTTAAGAACTTAGGATTTTTGTTTAGGTTTTCTTGTGAACTATGTGTGAAGCCCTATTTACCCTATTTTTATCAAAATTTTAAGCATAGTAGTTTCGAAGATAAAGGGGGGGGGGAGATCGGACAGACAGACAGACACGAGAGTTTTTAACACGCTTATATTAGCTTCACCTGCATGTTTGCGTGCTTGCGTGCTTGTTTGTCAGTTTGTAACCGACTTCTTTGAACTTGATTTTGACCAACTTTGAACGGTCAGATTTAGTTTAAACTTTGTCGACTTATCAAGGACCGACGACAATATAATAATTCAATAAGTTTGTCCCATTATCATGACCAGGATCTCCAGGACTAAAAAAAAAAGCAAAAAACTTCAGATTGAACTGAAACTTTGCACACTTATCAAGGACCGATGACAATACAATAATTCCATAAGTTTGTCCCATTATCCTGACCGGGAACTCCAGGACTAAAAAGCAAAAATAAATTATAATTTAAAAAAACTAAAAAACACGCTTTAATGAACTAAAAAGTAAAAAATAATTAATTTTATTGTAAAAAAGCGTGGGGTAGTATGAAAATATGATACAAAGCACCCCACGCTTTTTTACAATAAAATTAATTATTTGTTCTGAGGTACGGTACCCCAAAAACGAGTCATTAAAGTTTCACATAAAAATTTACTGTGTGCAGTTGACTTGGCATTGACAAAATAATATGTAGTTAAGTAATACGAAACAACACTATAAATAATTAATAAATATATTTATTGAATTTTAATAGGTCATTTCTAAAACAGTCTATATTTATACTTTTGTAGTAGAGACCTTCCATTTTATATTAAAAAGGAAATGGGTGTACCTTTTATGTATATTATATATGTAAAACAGGAAGTATCTAATTTACAAGGCGTGGTTTGCTATACAAAACACGCACTTTGTCTACATTAATTTTTTAATTGACTTAATATTCTCGTATAACTATAACAACATAAACACTTTTATAAAGGTAGGTGCACAATATCGGGCCTATTCCCATTCACATCACGAGGATGTTAACTTCTACACAAAGCTGCAGAAGATACTCGAAACAATTAGTACTTATCTATATTCTATAAGTCTATTCATTTTCAAGATAGAGTGACCTGTGTGCATGATCAGGTCACGTCCCTTTTGAGTTATGATTAGTAGGTCGGGAGAATTTCAAGTTTTACAAATGTACTGGATTGTATTCACCTATTTTTGAAGTTATACTTCTTTTCGCGCTTTGAGAGTAAACTTTTAACAGGCAATGGAAATGACGAAAAATCGACAGTATGAAGTCAGTTAGACTTTGTTCATTAAATTCAAAATTGCTATGGAAACAATGTAAATAAAGAATTAAAATATTGTGTCAAAAAATTATTAATATCAATAAATTCTTTACTTTAGCATAAGTTGGGATAATTTAGTATTTATTTATTGTAGATTATAGACGCGTCGACAACTCAGGTCATTAGCGTCTTCAATACAACTAATAACATATTTGTGCATTAAAATCCGCCAGCCGGCATACACAAACCGACTGGTACGAGCTCGGGTCCCTGGGAACGCTAATTCCCAAAGAACATTGGAATGCATTTGCGATAACAACTACATCCCAATGTCCCCCCTGGGGGGGATAATTTAATAGGTATCTAAATTCTAAGATACTGTTTTGTATCTTAGATATGTTTATATATTATGGATATTCTACTGCAGTATTCGAAAATGAAGCCACCTCCCCAAAGCAGGTGGTATAAGTTACTTTTTAATGTATCTTAGATTATAGTTCAAAAGTATCTTAGATGCTTCAAGGATGTCTTAGATGCTTCAAAAGTATCTTTGATACTTCAAAAGTATGTTTGATACTTCAAAAGTACCTATCTTAGATACTTCAGAAGTATCTTAGGTACTTCAAAAGTATCTTAAATATTTTACAAGTATTTTACAAGTTGTTTGTGAAATTTTATTTATTTTTTTGTTGTTTAATTTTCAGATTGGAATAGATCCGAAATATTATTATGTAGGTATATTAAATTAAAACCACTTTTGAAAATTAATTTTTCTGGTGAAATATTGACACAGTCTAGACAAGTTACCCTTTATAAGTAAATGCTTGGTTTATTTCTCCGCGAATACAATAGAAGAATGTATTAAACTTTTTTAAAAAAAGATCGTTAAAGAATTTAATCAACAAAATTTAACTTTATTATTTTGCATTCGTTTACTAAGTACGAAATTTAATTAATGTGGACAATAATTTAAAATATAAAAAAATATAAAATTAACAAAATATTACATAAAAATTAGAAAATAAATACATTTCAAAATGTTGATAGCTGTGCACGAAAAGAAAAAATCATATTTATACAAGAAAAAAGAATTTGCTTATATTGTCCAATTTTGTGAGAAAAAAATAAGATTCAAGTGGGGATGTTGAAATATTTTAGCCAATGAATATAAGGCGTTTTATTGATCGAAGTTTTCAAACCCCTGCAAGGCACTCGCGAACTGGACAAATAAGACAGAAAGAGATATACTTTTATATATATTTATACAAGATAAAAAGAGAAAGTATTAATAACTGAAGATTCAGAAAGAGTTGGTCATACAGGTTCTTATATAGTAAAAAGTGAGACAGCGTTAAAAACTGGAGTTGTAGAATGAGTAAAGAATATGTCTGGCATTCGGTTGATGAAGGATGCATATACATATCAGAAGACTAAATGAAGTAAGGTAGATGGATTATTTAATATGTCAGACAGAGATCTCTATATCTTTAAGGGATGGAAGTGAGAAAAATACATTTGCTAAACGTATTAAGAAAAATGTTATCATTTTTATATTTTTCTTTGAAATGTTTTTGATACTTTAAAATAAATATGAAAAATATAAAATTATATTGATTAACAAAACTTTTATTGCCCAATAAGTGAATGAAATTTTGATGAGAAAACGGGAAAAATTCAACTAGAAAAAGATGGTCATTGCAAGATGAAAAGAAGACCCTGGCCTGTATACTGTGGGAGTGACAAAGAACACTTGAAATAATTGAGAAATCGTCGAAAGAGACAGCTACAGATAAGTACAATGAATCAAAGAGAGAAAGGTTAAAATAAAAGTTTTATTAGAAAAAGATGGTCAGTTGAAATAAGGAGAGTTGTATTCGTTCCTAATGTTTGACGGAGATGAAAATACTAAGATGGTGGTCTACAAAGGAAATTATGTAAGAGAAAATGAGAGATGAATAAAGATAGATACATTGGAATACAGTAAGTGTGAGTGAAATATAAATACAAAGAGTTTATTTTTTTTTTTGTGTAGTGACTACGAAAATGAGTTTTCCGACTGCTTAGAAAGACATATGGAAATTTTATGTTTTATGTTATACTCTTTGGTATCGTACAGTTGGAAAATGGAATGCAATTTCCTGTACATGCGATACGACGAGAAGTTTTATTATTTGAATTTTCCGTTTAAAACTCATAACGTACATTAAATATGTGCTACTTTATTCCTTCATAAAATATTTAATATTTATTTAAAGATACCGTTTTTAAATTATCTCTTCTCTTCTCTAATCTCTAAATAGTATAAAACAAAGTCGCTGTCTGCCTCTGTCTGTTTCTCCGCTTACTTCTTCTAAACCACGCAACAGATTTTGAAACGGTTTTCACTAATAGAAAGAGCGATAAACGAGGAAGGTTTGTGTATATAATTTGTAAATATTTTGTACAAAATGGCTGCAGAGCTATGACGGTGTTTCGTCAAAAAAAACTGTTTTCGTACGTTTACGCGGATTCGCTTCGCAGGGGGAGAGTTTCTCGCGGGGGGGGGGTAATAAATCATAAATTCATAGCATTCGAGCGAAGCCGGATCGGGCTGCTACTTTATTATAAACGGAATGGAATAAAATAATTTATTTAATTATTTTTTGAGGCCATCAACAGCCAGGGTTATTTTTTTCTCAACCAAATAATCAATTATTAATTGTATACATATTTAAGAAAAAGATTCGAAAATAGCACATATAGGTACAGACAGACAAACAGATTGAATAGTAAGAATAATAGGGTTCCACCCTTTGGGTACGATGCCCAAAAAATCAACTGATCAATTGAATATCGAAATTTTGACAGATAATAAAAAAAATTTTAGTAAATTAATCCTCTATAACGGTAGGCTTAACTGACATCTCAAATATTAAGTATGAACTTTAACATAATAATATTAATATTATTATAAACCGGTAACGGGGTAATTTAGTTTTTCGGGATTTTTGGACATTTTATATGATACCCTATTGGGATCCGTCAAATGGGTGGAGCTTAAAAAAGATGGCGCAAAGGGGGGGAAATTTTATATATGGGATATACTTTTGCGTGTAATTTTGTGATTTTCAAAGTGATAAGAAATAATAAATAAGTGCAATTGGGCCGGTACGAATCCTAAACAAAGGAATTTCGTTGAAGGAGAACGGATTCTCAAAGCCGGACATATTATCAAATGTGTGAAAAAACAAGATACCTGAGCTGTCAAAGTAGTAATCTTTACGGCATATTGCTTAAAAACATCAAAATTAAAAGAAAATCTCCACGAAATTAATTATCCGTTCAATATGCTTCCTGAAGGCAGGGTTAGGTGAATAATGTAAACACATTACTGTAACATAAATGTTATATTGTAATAAGTAGGTAAGTTACTAACCTCAAAATATTTGTATACAAAGTTAGTCCTATAAATTTGTCAATCATCAAATGATTTTACTATTGTAGTACAGTATGATAATAAGTACATCTTATTATTAATATAAAATATTTTTTTAATTCATAAATACAGTTTTTCCACATTTCATTAGAAAATAATTCGCTGTAAAGTAAGTTTTACAAGGCAATAACTGATAGTGTTTAATGCCATGATATTAGAAAACGTCGCGAACACCATTTTCGATAAACTTTTTGTTTATTTTATTTGTTTTATATTTGTAATAAACAATTTCACGATAAATTTGCACTGTTAGCATGTAAAATTTTCCCTCGTTTTGAGTACAATTTTGTGCCACCAGATGTCATATGCTCATTTGACGGATCCCAATAGACAAGAAAAAGTTACTCTAAAATGTTTATCGGTCTGTCTATGTTTATACCCGAGAGCTTGAGAGCAGCAAAATCAATTTTGATGAAACATATGGTACACTATCAGCTGGTTCCCAAACTTGATAAGTTTTTAGTAAAAAATTTTTTAAAACAAGTATTTTTTTCGGAGACATGAAAACATTGTACTGTCATCGACACTAAACGTATGTGTGAAGATTTAAGTCAATTGAATATCTGGAAGTGGGCAAAAATTGAACTACAAAATTTGGCACTAATTAACTATAAACAAGTGAAGTTTATTAAAAAAATTGTGTTAATAACGGAATCTGGAAAACGGTGTAGTAGGAAATGTCGGACCCCAAAGTTTTTTTTCTGACTACAAGTTACAGTCTTGATAATAATATAATTATAATCATATTCATTGTTAATGTCATTTCATAATATTGATAATTGTATAGCATATCGCCATTGACATGTTAAATTTTTCAGGCTAAGTTTGCATTTTGGGTAAGACATGTTTTTTTTCTTTGCGTAAGCGGGGCTAGTGTAAGCTTAAATTTGAGTTTTCGGGGTCGGCGGCCATTCCATTTGGCCACCATTTTGGAAAAGGGGTGCTAACAGGTTTTGCACTGTATCTCCGCTAACGGTACATCTTACAGAAAATATGTCAACAGGTTTTTTGTTTTGAATTGAATTCTCTACAACTTCACTAGAGATACTTTTTGTCGTAAATTGAATAATTAAAAAGATATGGCTTATAGAAGATAGATTTTGTTTTTGTTTTTCTGTAAAAATTCAAAGAAAAAAAATTATAGCGCTTAAAAGAAAATTTTGTGACAAATTTCTATTTTCTATAAAGCTTATCTTTTTAATTATTCAATTTACGACAAAAAGAATTTCTAGCAAAGTTGTAGAGAATTCTAATCTAAACAAAAAACCTCTCTACAAATTTTCCGTGAGATGCACCGTTACGGAGATATACAGTGCAAAACTTGTTAGCACCTCTTTTTCAAGACGACGGCCCAATGGGCTGGGCGCTGAGCCCGAACAATTTTAAACTAACACCGCCCCCCCCCCCTTCACAACGAATAAAGTCTTGTTCTACCCAAAATACAAACCTAACGTAACATTTCATGGACTATAGATACTCCTCACAGTCGCGTCTCACTAATCAGTTAATCACTATAAATGAATGAATTGTAAATTATAGACGCCCGACAGTTAATCACTATACTTCAGCCGTCTAAGACCTTACGAATTCACTCTAGTCTGACATATATACAGGGTGCTGAATTATTTTGCGGGTAATAGGGATTTAACCCGTAAAATCAAACTTTTGCGATTTCCTACTTCCCTAATTATTTTAGGAAAAATATCTTCGAATAAAAATATTAGAACATAAAATTTTGCATCTAAATTATTAAACAAAATTAATTTGGCATGCTTTGTAACGGCAGAAATTTGATATGAAAATGTCAAAATTACCTCAAAAACAGATAGCGATAGCCATGGAATTTGAACAAAATGATTAGAAATTATTCTGACAGCTAAAATGTCATCATTTTGTTCAAGTTCCATGGCTATCGCTATCTGTTTTTGAGGTAATTTTGACTTTTCATATCAAATTTCTGCCGCCACAAAGCATGCAAAATTAATTTTGTTTAATGATTTAGATGCAAAATTTTATGTTCTAAAACTTTTATTCGAAGATATTTTTCCTAAAATAATTAGGGAAGCAGGAAATCGCAAACGTTTGATTTTACGGGCTAAATCCGTATTACCCGCAAAGCAATTTAGCACTCTGTATATATTTGGCGGGGGAGGGGCGCCCGTAAATATGTTTACACTTCAAAAAGCTTGGGAGATTAGGTCTGTATCAAAATCGATATTAACACAGACTAGTTAAAAATAAAATAGAAAATGCAAAATAACTAAACTGTTTATTTCAATTCCAATTGCAAATCGAATGTAAAATCACATCGTTAAATTAATCAGTAATCGCTTTCATACGTTTATTATATCAATTTCCAATTTAGAGTGGTTTAACATGCAAACTAAATAAAAAAAACAAAACAGATTAAACAGACTTTGCAAATAAATTCACGCTTCACTGTAAAAAACGACATGTGCCGCTCGCGTTAAATCATCGGAGTGTGTAATATAAAAAAAAAACCTTCCGCACAATGCAACAGGTTTTTTATAATATAATATCCCAGTCAGTTTTTTCCCGGTGAAGTTTTTTGTGACAAAAAATAAACAAGTTATACATACGATATTACAAGGGTCGTACTTTTTTTAACTCAATTAAAAAGTAATACAAATATTTTGACACATCAGGGGGATAAAAAAATAAGGACTTTTATATTATACACTTTTTTCGTAGTAGTTATGAATTGTGATGAACTTTTTTATCCACTTCTCCTTTTTTATCATAACACGTTTTTAATGAACCACGATTTGGTTTTTAACATATTTTTACGCGAACGCCCTCTTCTTTTAAATCTACGCATTCCATTTCAGTAACGTAAGCGTTTTTTTGATATCTCATTACTTTTGTGATTTCTAACTAAAATTTAATTTTATTTTTTCTTTCAATTTTGTTATCAGTTGCTTTTCTATTTTTCCATGTACGGAGAATATATTTAGGGGAAGTGTTGTAATTGTGCAAAAATTCGATTTTAAACTTTAGGTGAATTTACACGTTTTTAAAGCCCCTTAACCTAAAAATGTTTCTAAAAAATGTCGGCCTGTCTATCTGTTTCCCTATCTGTCTGTCTGTCCATCCGTCTGTCTGTTTGTCTGCCTGCCTGTATATGTCTGTGCCAGTCTGTCTTGTATGTCTGTCTCTGTGGTCGCATTTAGAGCCCAAACCATTGGATAGATTTTGATCAAATTTTGCATACTTATTCCGGACGGTCACAACTCGAGACGATATCTTAAAATCGAACGTAAGTCAAATGTGGGAAAAGTGGCTCCCTAAAAACCGGCAAAATCAGCTTGAGAAATAGCTTAAAAAGCTGGAAAATATTTTTTTCACGAAAACAGCTCTTATAAGTTTAATTACATTTTACAAATGAATACTTTCTTAGTACCGGTATAAGGTAGCATGACGCGGTCTTTTTCCGATAAAAAAAATTTCTCAAAAAATAAAAGTGGTAGAAAAAAACGATGCGCGTATGGCGTTTCTTATTTTTTGAAAAAAAAAATACTTATTTTAAAATAATATCATTATCGTTAACCATATGACTTCAAAAACAAAATTTTTTCCTAACCTTTCATAAAAGCAACTGTTACCTAATTTGATTTTTTGTATATTATTATTATAGTACCCTAATATATTTATCTATTTTTTTAGTTAAAAACACCCTACCTAATAATCAACTAATATTATAACACGTTCAACAAAATGACTAAACCAACCATAAAAAACATAAAGCGAATAAAAAATAGCCCTAACATAGAGATCGTGGTAACTTTTTCTACAACCAAAAAAATATAATACCTGCAAAGTACTTAACCACTTTTTTATTGACGCGGTTACAATACATACCCCTAAAGTTCCCGCTGTTTAAACGGAGCAACACGATCCCTTTGATATTTCACCACGTGTTGGTTAGAAACCAGGCTTGAAATGCACATATTAGTTATGCTATTGTTACAGAGATAGCGCGTCAGTTGTGTCTGTTTCTCGATTTGCGTGTTTCTCCTTTTATCTTCGTTTTAGTTCTCTGAACGTCTTACATGTTCAGATCATTCTCGTTTCGTTTTCCTCGTCATTGCTTTTCTAGCTGCTGCCTCGCGTGGAACATATCACGTGATATTATTAAATATGAGTTTAATACGACTGTTTTTATTATAATATACAGAGTGTCCCAACATTGCTGGGACACAGAGCCACCACGTGTAGTAGAGGTCAAAATAAGTCGATTGGATCCAATTTATTTCTATACCAAAATGTACCGTTTGCCCGTGAGAAGAGTTCAAAGTTTACATAAAATTTTGTATATAAAATTTTGTATTACAATTTTATTAAACTTGTACTAGGAATATCTGTTAGCATTATTTAAGAAAACATTTTTTTCCTTCGGAACTATGCGAAATACGAAATTTTTATAAGAGTAACAAAATTAAGATAATTAATCAAGTCTTCTCGCTAAAATTTGAGAACCGTATTACCACCCCTAAGAAAGTTCTGAAAAAAATGTCAGGGGGTGAGGGTGGTTTTAAGCCTTCTACAATTTCTTTTGGGTTTCTTTGATTACCGAAAGGAGAGTAATCCTCTAAAATGCACTTTTGTCAAATTTCATTCAATTTGTTTCACTCATTTCTGAACAGCGTACAAAAATGTGTTTTTTTATGTAAACTTTGAACTCTTCTCTAGGGGTCGACAAGACAAGAATTCTTGTCTTGACAGTAACTTCTTGTCTTGTCTTGAAAAAAAATCAAGAAATCTTAAAAAATCTTGTCTTGACGTTTTCTTGACATCTTATGTCTTGTCTTGACTCAAGAAATTTCAAGATCTTGAAATTTCTTGATTAACCAGTGACACCGTACATGGTGATTCCTCGCCGGCGAACTTTTTATTGCGTTGCGTGCTAACACGGCAATCTGGTGGTTCCCCGATCTTTATTTGTTTTCTGACGAACGCAAATATCTCAGAATCTTGGAAGTATGAAATTGAAAAATACTTAAATGAGCCTAGGACAGAAAATTCTGAGAATATACTTGATTGGTGGAGAAGACACGAAAATGTCTACCCGTCGTTATCGAAAATGGCCAAGGATTTTCTCGGAACGCCAGCAACATCTTACATCTGTAGGTACCTGCGGAAAGGCTATTTTCAAGACCAGCTTTAACAATAACAAAGCCAAGAAATCGGCTAGGCGTTGACTCCATAAGAAAACTTATGTGCCTTAATTCATGGCTTATATACATGGCTTATATATATGTGTGTGTACACGATAACTCTCGACAGACTTAATCGATTTAAACGAAATTTAGTACACACATTGGAACCCATCACCGCACGAAGCCTATTTAAAATGGGCCATTTCAAGGGTAGTTTTTAGGAGTTGAAAAAAGTTTTTGGGCCCAAAAATACCGAAAAAAATCTCAGAATTGTTTCAAAATTGGAATTTAACCCTTTGGTAGAGATTAAAATGTGTTGCTAAAATTTTAACAAAATCGGCACAACAGGACCGGACTTACAAATTTTATGAAAACACTAGTTCGCGGATAGTGATTTATTTGCTGACGGGTGTATTTAATTTGGTACAGAGGTTGCATTGATAATAATATTGAAATTAAGAAAAATAATATTATTTTAAGGGATGTATTAAGGGGTTAAATTTTTTGATTTTATCCAAAAACAAACTTAAGTTCACATAATAAAGCCACAAGACCTTATTAGCAAATACACTATATTATTGTCGGCAGGGTTTGGCACTGCGACCCGAGTTTTTTCATTTATTGTTTTTAATTTACATTTTTGTGAATCGGTCTAGCAAAAAACGTGTTCAATAAATTAAAATAATACGTTATGTTATGTTAAAATATGTTATCTTTTTCACAAATAAATATACGTTTTAGCGTTTTCATTGTTAGTCAAGATATTTCAAGATTTCTTGTTTTCTTGACAAGAAATCTTGGTATTGACATAACATTTCTTGTCTTGTCTTGAAATCTAAAATTACTTCTTGTCTTGATCTTGTCTTGAAATCAAGACAAGATCAAGACAAGATCTTGAAATTTTCAAGAATTTGGCGACCCCTACTCTTCTCACGAGCAAACGGTACATTTTGGTATTAAATTGGGTCCAATCGACTTATTTTGACCTCTACTACACGTGGTAGCGCTGTGTCCCAGCATACCCTGTATATAGAGAATTTTTTTATTGAACATAGGATGATAAATTTTTTTTTCTAATAATGCAAAAAATAAGACTAATGTAATTTGGCTGCCTTTTCCAATAAAAAAATTCTCTGCATCACGTGATATTTTTATTATGCTCGAGTTAAGGTTTTTGTAAAAAAAAATTTTTATAAATGAATAAAAAAAGTATATTGGATACTGAAATTTCTGTTAGCATGTATTCAGAAAATAGAGGAAATTTAACTGAACTGGTTTTTTGTTGGCACGTTGAGTCAAATTTTAATAGCAACTGTGACATTTTGAGTCATAATTACTGATTTTTTTTAGCTTCTTTAAGTTAATATACCTACTTTTATTAGGTTTGTGCCAAAATTGTGTCTCATAGTTTTATATATAACACATGAATAAATAAATTCTTATTTTTTTTTTGTAAAATATTGGACAATTTTGTACTTTACTATATAAGCTAAGTTATATCTGCCAAAATAAATTTTATATTTTGCATTCACTCTACAGGTTCGAATAAAAAAATTTAGTTCAACAAGTAGGGACTACCCCAGCCCCAAAAAGAAAAATAAGCCGTAACTTACAGAAAACATTTTTTGGTTTAATTTGAATCCCTATTTCTTGTCTTCCCTGGAGAAAACTTTTGACGAAGCCTATAAAATTAAATACCTACTTAGATAAATTATAATACAAAAAAGGTAAAAAAAAAATAAAAATTACAAAAAGCAAGTTAACTGAATTTTTAATAAAATTTACTCTGTTTTGAAATTTCCTTTTTTTTGATAAAATATTTGAAAATTATAAGTACATATTTAACCGCCCATAACATCTAAAAAAATGTAAAATGTATTCAACGATTTCTTATAATATACAGGTGAGTTCGACCACCCGTATCAGTCGTTTTTTTCGAAAACGGTTAGTCGTAGAGAGTTGTGTCAAAAATTTGTATTATAAAAGCCCTAATAAAGAATCGAATGGTGATAATTTTTTTTCCCGGGAAGGTCGGTTTACCTATTAGTTTGCTCCAGAATGTCCAGAACTCCGGAATTATAAATGTAACGATAGGTCGAAAGTGGTATTGTTGAAAAGATCTTTAAAAAATAAGCAAGTTTTGTAGGAACATTTTTTTTATTACTGCCACCCCTGTAAATTTCTATAAGTATAAATATAAATTATTATGTGTTCAAAACTCCGGAATTTTAGAAAGCACGATAGGTTGAAAGTGGTGCTGTTGAAAAGCTCTTTAAAAAATAGGCAAGTTTTGTAGGAAAAAATATTTAATTACTGCCACCCCTGTTAAGTAACAATCGTTTGAAATTATTAAACTAAAATTTCATAATAACGATCGAAGTCGGCATTAAAAATCTAGCAACCTTAGACATTGTCACAAGTGTTCAAACTGTCTTCCATTTACTCTTTAATACATACTACTGAGCTCTTGTGGTTATACTGTGAGTGTACTTCTTCAGTGTTTAAGGATCGATAGATAGGTAACTAGATTTTAAATGCGGACTTTAAAAAAGTTCGTTATTATGACATTTTGATTTAGTAATTTCAAACAAATATTACTTAACAGGGGTGGTAGTAATAAAAAAAATGTTCCTACAAAACTTGCTTATTTTTTAAAGATCTTTTCAACAATACCACTTTCGACCTATCGTTACATTTATAATTCCGGAGTTCTGGACATTCTGGAGCAAACTAATAGGGAAGCCGACCTTCCCGGAAAAAAAATTATCACCATTTGATTCTTTATTAGGGCTTTTATAATACAAATTTTTGACACAACTCTCTACGACTAACCGTTTTCGAAAAAAACGACTGATACGGGTGGTCGAACTCACCCTGTATAATGAATTAAAAAAAGATCTCAAAGATCATATTTTTTTAATTTTCAAAAATTCGAAAATTTTCAAAATGTTTGCAAACTTGAAACTAACCGTCTAACGTCGTGTTTGCTTAAGACACGTTTATTTCAATAAGCATCGAATTATTGTACACATCTGTATAACCACAAATTTTAATCAGGGCTTGAGAATAGCCGAGAGTGTAGCGGCGCTGTTGTTTACATGGCGTTGCTATGGTTCCTCTATTACAAGTCCCCAGTTCCCGAGTTCTAGCCCGAGAGCTGGTAAAAGTGTCAATTGGATTTTCAATTTATTATTAAAAAAAAAAAAAATAATAATGAATTGAAAATATGAATTGGTGCTAGGTCCAAATAACCTTAGCTGTTGGTGGTCTTTAAAAATACAATACAAATTTTAATCGGACAATGGTGAAAGTATCAAGTAGGTAGATTATAAAAAAAAAAATTACTTTGGAATTGGTTCAAAGAACATGCTATTGTGAATTTCCACTTAATTTTATTTATTGTAGATTATAGACGCTCGACAACGTAGGTCATTAGCGTCTTCTTAAAACTAAATGAAATCACAAAACATATATGAGCGAGGTGGGATTCGAACCCACGACAGCTTACTCCAAAAGGCAGCACATTGATCAATAATAATAACCTTTATTTTTTAAAAACATTTACATGCATAAATTGCGTCAGTATAATAGTATCAGCTAAGCATAGTTTGCTTGCTGAAGCAAGATGCCTTTGAACTTATTTCTTAATTTGGGGAGTTTTTTTAGATCGTCTGGTATCTCATTGTATATTCGTATCATGGCATTTCTGATCCCTTTTTGTACAACAGTGAGTGGGGATGCCTCTGGTTTTAATTTTTCTTTGTTGCGAGTTGTATATTTGTGGTTGTAATTATTAATGTTAAAGAGGTTGGTGTTATTGTGCACAAATACAGCACATTCTAATCTATACAGATCGAAAACTGTTAGAATCTCAAGTTTCTTAAAATGTTGGCGGCAGCTCTCTCTGGGACCCAGATTTGCCATAATACGAATACACTTCTTTTGTAGAATTAATATTTTTTTTACATTAGTAGAGTTTCCCCAAAATATTATGCCAAAGTTTAATAGTGACTGGAAGTATGCGTAATAGGCCTTTAATAATACTTTATTATCCAGACATACACCAAGCTGTCCTCATTTCCAATTCTAAATCGAAATATCCGAACATTTTGAGATTGACAGTAATATTCTTAACGTCTGCTCTTCATTTGTTTAATCCGCCAGACAGTCTTCTTTACCTTCTTTTCAAACAAACGCTGTTTTTTTACCAATGTTAAAATGACCCTTGCATACTCTGTCCAAGTACTAAGAGGGGCAGAAAGGTTACCATGTCCTGTACTCTAAGTTCATTCAGCACCCATGATTAACATTTTAAACACTTGATTGACAAGGAAAAGCGATGGATTTTATATATATAATTATAATGTTGTCCTTCTTCACAAATCATCTGAGGGGTTGATTCTCAATTTAATAATGTACCTATTGCAACGTACCGGTTTCCAGTACAATTTTTATTTTAAAATAAAACCGGGTCTTTAATTTTTATTTAATTTAATTTTTTTTTGTATTTTACGTATCAAAGAGGGTATTCGTATTGAAAATTATTAGTTGCTCTACCGCAATGGAATCGTACAGTGCAACAATGTAAATTTTATTTATTTTTGTTTTTCGGATTTTTTTTGTTAATTGTTAACTGTTATATAATTTTAAAATTAAAAAAAACGTGTTGTGCGGTTCCTTGAATTGAAAAAACAAGTTTTAGATAAATTGGGTTCCAAATTATTAATAGTTTTGTGTCGCTTAGTGAAATTACTTAATTATGGGCTAATTAAAATTAAAAAATCAGCAACTCACGTTTCGGACTTAAAAAATAACGCTAATTATAAATGGGCAAAGAATACATTCTATATAAAAATTGGGCTTTGATAAAGTAGATATTATAATAACGGGCAGTTTATATGTCTACTTTTTTCAAACATGAAACTTAACTCAGGGCTTATAAATAATTAATCGGGCTTATAATTAATTGTTAATATTTTCGCTGTAAATATAATCGCTTAAACTAAAATTCTTAGTACTTTATTATTATTGGAAGATTTGATTGAGGTAAGTTTCTTTTTTTTATTTCATAAATTGTATTTTTAAACCATCATATAAGAATTATTAAATATAAAGATTCGAGTTTGAATCCCGACGGTGACATAGATTTAAAAATTATGTTTTTCTAATATTGCACTGTAACGTTACATCATTTGATCGGTGTTTCCTAATATTATAAAAGAAATTTGTATTTAATAAACATAAATGTTGATAGATTATTCTTTTAATACATTTAAATTTAAACATATTTAGTTTATTAAAGAGTATTCTCAACCGTAAATTACCCCCTGCACTCTTCATCTCAAATCCTTGCCTCTCCCGACGCTATTTTTAAAGCTAAAGGGTTCGGGTAAACGCCAAATGAAGAACCGCAAGAATCACAGTACAGATCCTACAGGAAAAAAAGTTTTGGCTATACGTGTGAATGATTACGTAATTTATATTTTTTCTAAGTTGTAAGTTTTACCAGGAAATGTTTGTTCAATTTTTCGTCTGTAAGATCTGTAATGTGATTCTCGGTCTTTCATTTGGCGTTTATCCGAATCCTTTAGCTTTAAAAATAGCGTCGGGAGAGCTGGAACCGTTTTTGGCGCGGGGAAAGGATTTGAGATGAAGAGTTCAGGAGATAACTTCCGCTATAGAATATTATTAAGACGTACTAACGATTTTGATTTATTTAATTGATAGAGTTTGCAAAAAATTTGATTTTTCGTGAAATAGTCTGCTAAAATAACTGAAGCTCAATAAATTAAATTTTTTTTTAATAAATTATGCCTGACATTTTACGAAAAAACATTTGAAACAAAAAGTTTTTATACCTTTCTCAGAAAAACCGATCGTATGAAATATAATTTTTTTCCATGTTTCTAACTTAATATTAATTAGTACCAAGCCATATACCCTAGCATGGTCAGTGTCCTAAAAAAACGTTTAATCAAAATGCCAATAGAAATCAATTTGATAAACGCTTCGCAAATATTTAATTTAATCAAGAAACGTTCAAAATTATTTGCCTTTTCTGATGATATATTTTAGCGAAATCTGCATCGAGTTTTGCAATTTTTATTGTGTCGTACTTCGGAGGAAAATTATAATTTATTTACACAAATCCGTCAACTGAAAATTGAAATTGAAATCTGTCAAAATAAATAAATTATTTCTGCAGTATATATTTTTCATCGTATAAAAAAATAAATAAAAATAAACGACGCTCCACAACTGAAGTCATTCTTAGTTGTGGAGCGTCTATAAATTTTTTTATTTACAATCATCAACTGCACACGGAGTCTGCATAATATTAAAAAAATATATATAACGTAAGGGATAGAAATCTAAGCGTTGATTTTATACACTTTTTTCTAAACCTTTATTAATATTGTCTACTCTACCGTTAATTCGAATCAAATAATTCGAAATTATGGCAAGAAATAAACGAAGTAGGTGAAACCCTGACACACTTACAAAAATAACGTTATTAAATTAAGTTCATTTATCTATAAGAATGCAATCTGATATATACCGGGTGTCCACTCGAAAACTTTCCACGCATTTCAATGTTAAGCTTTTTGAGTTAAACATTTGGAAACATTGAGGGGGTTGGATAATGAATAATCGATAGGGAGACACTACTTGACATATAGCTGTTGAATCGTTGCACCGCCCCCAGAAATACACAAATTTGTTATTTTAAGTAGTACCTTGTATTTTTTTCGACGGATTCACAAAAAGGACCTCATTTTGAGTATTTTTTTTTATAAAAAAGTACCAGGCTGAAGTGAATGGTTTCTGAAATATCTGAGGTCAAAGTTGGGCAAATTAGCTTCAGGAGGGCTTGAGAATAGCCGAGAGTGTAGCAATGCTGTTGTTTACATGGCGTTGCTATGGTTCCTCTATTACAAGTCCCCAGTTCCCAGGCTCTAGCCCGAGAGCTGGTAAAAGTGTCAATTGGATTTTCAATTTATTATTAAAAAAAAAATAATGAATTGAAAATATGAATTGGTGCTAGGCCCAAATAAACTTAGCTGTTGGTGGTCTTTAAAAGACAATTTTTTTTATCAATTTTTTTATAATCAATATCCATTTTTATTAGGAATTTTGAAGCGTTTATTATTATTTTTTTTTAATAATTTAATTTTCTCTACAAAAACGTCTGAAAATAATGTGTAAAAATAACACTATAGATATTTGAACGTATGAACACTAAAACACGCTTCTTGACGCTTGACAGTTGTAAATACGATAACAGTGTATTTTCATTTCTGCTGACTTTACTTTTATTAGCTGTTAGAATTTAAGCGCGAACAAAGTTTCCAATTTCAAAAGGTAAGACAATAAAATATGTGGGAAGTTTTCGCGTGGACACCCGGTAGATATATTTTAACAGCGCTTATGCACTTTTTGTATCGTAAATACAGCGCAAAAATCTATTTTTACTTAGCATAAATGCGTCTGAATTTTTTAAATGTATGCACAGTTTGACGGTGTGCGAGCGTTTGACGGTATACGCGAGTTTGTCGATTAGGGATGTGTCTGAATTCTTTTAAACTGTTTTATATCTTGCGTTTTTTTCAAGAAGCAAGGATGTGCTTCAGAGTTCTGCTTAAGAGTATATTCTCTACCGGAAGCTACTCCCAGCACCTCAAATTCTTTCCCTTCGTCTAAAAACGGTTACAGCTCTCCCGTTGCTATTTTTCAAGCTAAAGGGTTCGAGTAAACACTAAATGAAAGACCAAGAATCACACTACAGATCCTACAGGCGGCGTTTTTGAAAACAAGTTTTGGATATTTATAATATATTTATTTATTTTGATAAATTTCTCGCTGGGGGGATAATTCCTGTGGGATAGTAACAAAACGTCACTGTGAAATTCTTTTACATTTTAGCGTATGGGCGGAATCCTATTAATACTTATTATAAACACACCAGCCCGACTTCGCTTCGCAGGTAGAGAATTTCTAACAGGGGGGGGGGATAATAAATCATACATTTTTAGCACCTGGGCGAAGCCAACGGGAACGTTAGTGATTAGATGAATAGAAAAGTTTAAGTACAACCCTGACGAAAATAAGTAGACATACATATTTTAATGTACTAAATCTAAAAATATTCCCGTATTCTTAAAAAACACTCGACTATAACGCCTTATGGATTAGATGCTGGCAAATAAAACTTGTAAATTATTCTAAACTGTTGTAGTGTTGTATCGATGTTGTACCTAATAATTTCTCTTTGTGAATACAATTTATTTTAGATCATTATAATTCGAAAATTTGTCTCGTTACAGAAAATTATTTAAATTTAGGTAGCTTTCTCACCTGCAAAACGTATTTTCGACGTTACTTTAACGACACTTAAATAAGAGTATCTTGTCAACTATAGTCAAGTTCCAAAATTTAGCACAGTAAATCATGCATAATTCGTAACAAGGTTAATGAAGCGGAGAAGTAATAAAATAATGTAAACATACGCGTATCATACATAAAAACTGTGCCGCTTATATAAATAGTGAAGAGTGAGTGCATGATTCACTATATCTTAAATTATCTTAAATTATGAAACTTGATTATAAAAATCTGTATAATGACTGTATAATTGTTAAATAAGAACGGTCTAAAAAAATGTGTTTCCAAGCCCACCAATAGAAATATTTCAAATGCGCCCCGCGTTTTTATTACTTATTCCGCTGACGCAGCGACCCAAAGTGCCCCTTGGTTTGTGTCCTAATTATTTTCTAGTTTTTGGTACAGCTGATGATTTAAAATAAAACCGTTTAACTTAAAAGTTTTTTTACCTATTTTTTTTTTGTATGTAAACATTCATTTTTCCCGGGTAAGATAATTGAGACAATATTACATTAGAGAAAGAGAAAACCAATGTAACAAATTGTTGCTGCAATATTGTATAGTTACGCACTTTTTTCATGATTTTACCGATGCTTGTATTTTTATTTATTGTAGATTATAGACGCGTCGACATCTAAGGTCATTAGCGTCTTCGATGTTTGTAAATGAACTATTAGACGTAATTTCATTACACATAATTGTACAGATAAAATAAAGCAAACATAATTTTACGCACCGTTAAAGTTCACTAAAATAATAAATATCCAAGAAAACGACCAATTTTCAATAATTTATAACCGCTATGGTTTACAATTTGTGTAATAAAATTTTCGTTTATTTAATTATGTAACAGAAGTTTAGTGTTTACAAACACAATTAAATTATTTAGATTATTCTGTCTTTATTTAACCTGTTAAATAGAAAGAGTTAATGTAGTTGTCGTCTATGTTTTCTGGCTAATGTAGAAACAGAAAATATTTTTTGTTTGTGGTCTCATAGTTTTCACCCTAAAACTATAAATTTAATTTACGCGTTTGACAAAAGACAGTCTACATTTGAAGTAATCTTTATTAGAAACTACAAGAAAGCGGTATAGAGGGTGGTACAAGAAAGCGGTATACAGGCTGGTGATTTTTTTGATGCTCACCGTTGGCATCTTGGGAACGGTTAAGGTAGTACTTCCACTTGACTTTAAAAAGTCATGATATTTTCAGAAGTGGTTCCCAAAGACACTATGCAAACACCTGCAAAATTTGGAATTTTTTCACTGAGAGGAAAAAAGATATTAATTGTTAAAGTTACCTCCTTTTACATTGAAAGGCCTATATCAAGGGTCAATCCGAGTATTAATTCGGATATCTGAACTAATATTATAATGAGAAAAGATTTAATTTTTTATATGTTGGTGTGCCGTTAATTGATCCCAGCAATTTTATACCACGACAAGTGATCCCAACGACAAACGATCCCAACGACAATTGATCCCACGACATTTGATCCCAAAAAATTGTCTATAAACTTCCTTCGATTAAACTTCACTCGATTAAATTATTTCATTAAATTAATAAAATTTAATAACTTTATTACTTATCAGGCTCTGTTAGTTTAAAAACAATTTCTTGGGATCAAATGTCGTGGGATCAATTGTCGTTGGGATCAAATGTCGTTGGGATCAGTTGTCGTGGGATCACTTGTCGTGGTATAAAATTGCTGGGATCAAATGTCATGGAACCTTATATGTTTGCTTGTTTGTTTGTTTGTTTGTTTGTTTTGGATAAACTCAAAAACTACTTAGCTGATTTTAAAAATTCTTTCACCTATAGAAAGCTACATTATCAGCGAGTAACATATGCTGTATTTTTAAATCATAAATTCATAGCACCCGGGCGAAGCCGGACCAGACCGCTAGTAGCAAATAAACGCGACGTTCAATTGCTATAAAAAACTGACTTTTTGACAGCATTGATGCTCTGAGGATGGTGCAATGAGCACCGAAACGTAAGCTTATAAATGCAAATTTAATCATCAGTATCGCAAATTTTATTTGATCCTTTTGCCACTGAGTTTTTTCTCTCCTAATGTCTAAATAAATTGAAAATCCAATTAACACTTTTACCAGCTCTCGGGTTAAAACCCGGAACTGGAGACTTGTAATAGAGGAACCATAGGAACGCCATGTAAACAACAGCATTGCTACACGCTCGGTCATTCTCAAGCCTGTCTCCCCTTATTGCTGGATATATAAAACTGCCACAAATTATCAATTTGTGTTCCAGCCGTATGCAGTGTCTGCAGCAATAACACAGCTGCCTATGAACATGAAACTTAATATAATAGAAAAATGGACCGCGCGTATAAAAAAGTGACCCTTTATAATATTCGGTAAGCGCGTGTACATTATTACCATAGTAAAGATAAAAGACCAATGTCCCTTTTCTATCATATGTTGTGAGGGCAAAGGGTTTTACATTGAACCTTGACCCAGTAGTATTTCTAATTCATACGCAAAAGCAGATGTCCAAATCTTTTGTTTGTGCGGTAGGTATATTTTAATATTTGAATCGTTTTTTATATCCACATAGTTAAACTTTATAGATTCAATACGACGATATCTAGTGCATCAAATTTAGAATTATCCATGTGAAAATATGGATATTGGAAAACGTGTGTATGTGTACGTACGTTCGTTCGTTCGTACGTTAGTGAACTTTTTTTCGGCTCGTTTGTATTCGCATTAATGTCGGTTTTGGCAGGAATCAGCGCATAGCTGAACAAAAAAAAATATTATATGTTGGTATATTAGAACATTATTGCATATTTTTGGTATTTTAGAAAACGTGGCTCTAAAAAAATTTATATATGACTGTTTCCTATTAGAAATCATCGCCAGAAACACAATGGCGTTTATTTTATTTTTATACGTTAAGTATTTAAGAAGAGACAAATTTTTAAACTTTAATAGCTGCTTACGTCATGACATCCGCGAGGCGGGTTTTATAACATTTACAACCAGGCCGCCTAAAGCTCGATTTATATTATCCGGTCAGACACGGCGCAGAAACGTAGCATTTCCGGCAAGACAAACATTTTTACATGCATTTCAAATACAAATATTTATACTTAGAAATCCTATCCGTTCAGACATGTAACGATACTTGTATTTGGAATGCATGTAAAAATGTTTGTCTTGCCGGAAACGCTACGTTCCCGCGCCGTGTCTGAGCGGATAATATAAATCGAGCTTGAGACCGATTGCACCGTTGCTATCAATCAACTTTCAAAATGGGATATGTATTAAATATATTGTTACGGATCACCCTGTATATAACCGGCAGGCAAGAGTTCTGAGAAACGGGGGTCCGCTTACTGTAACAACAGGAACCTGCACGAAAGCTCTAGAGAAAGCGAGAACACACTAGGCTTATGCTACGCAGCCTATATAAACAGCAGTCAACGGTGAGTCAGACATCAGTCAATGGAGAATACTGAGCGACAAATAGTGCGTCTGATATAAATACAGTGAATATAAATAACTAGAAATAAATAGTCCTGGTATATAGTTAATTGTTACGAATTATTGTATATAGTTGTTGCGTTCATTATCATTGTGTTTTTAATTATTGTAAATAAATATTTATTCCGACAACTCAGAAAACAGTTTTGTAACAATATTATGTCCTGTAGAGTGTAAAGTAAGTCGTGATATTAGGGGTAAGTGACGTCAGCCGCTCTATTTAACCAGCATCAAAAATGTACTGTGAAGCCGTTTTAAGTGCTTCACAAAAATCCAACGGCATTATTTAAGTTAAACGGGGCTCTTTCTAATGACCCAATAAAAAAAGTTTACAGGTTCATTATTGCATATTTTTACATCACCGGTTCTAGAATTCTTACTACTTTAAAATAACACTTAATAGAAGGTATTCCCCTCGTTAAGTATTTGAAAAATAAAACAAATTTATATGAATTTGGTTTTGATGAAGGTGTTTCGGTGAAAATAATTAAATAACGCACTTCAATAACTTCAAGAGATCTGACGCTACATAAAAATAAATAACGAAAAGTCAATAATTTCGATGTAATTGAATTGATTTAAACTGCTATAAACCCCTTTTTATTCCTTTCTCTATCATTTCATGTTAATTAACCCAGTGATATCGCTTCATTTGTTCGTCGTAATTTTTGTTATCCACTCTTTCTTTTGTTTTAAATGATTAAAAATGATACTTCGTTTTGATTCTATTTGAAATATTTTGTTCGTTATTTTATGATTTCCTTTTTTAAAGAGTGAAAAATTTATAATAATTTTCGAATAATTTCGACATAATAACTAAAGCAAATTTGATCTGTTTTTAAAATTAAACTGTAAAAAATCCAATTATAGAATTCGATAATTCAAATTTGCTGCAACGACAAAACAAAAATTTGAAGTGGAAATCAATATACCTACAAATTATAAAACAAAGTCCCCCACCTCTGTTAGTCTGTCTGTGCCTAATTTTCTACGTAACTACTGAACGGATTTTGTTCCGGTTTTCACGATTAGATAGATTGCTACACGAGGAAGGCTTAGATATATAATTGAAACTGGTCGGCCCGGCTTCATCCGGACGAAAATCGGAGTTAATCTCAGAAAACTGATTTTATTTTTTTTTTCACTGTTAGATAGTTGATACTTTGATATAAGACATAGGTTATATAATAACTGGAACGAATGAGTGAAGCGAGTGATGAATGTATCATTTAATGTTGAAGTTCTCTATGATATAGAGAAATGGTGATCCGTAGATGATGTAGCAATTAGGAGAGAAAAACTCAGTGGCAAAAGGATAAAAAAAATTTGCAATACTGATGATTAAATTTGCATTTATAAGCTTACGTTTCGGTGCTCATTGCATCATCTTCAGAGCATCAATGCTGTCAAAAATTCAGTATATTGTACACTGCCAATTTATAATTAAACATCATGAAATTTTTTGTGATTTTTTTAAAAAAGATATAAAATAGTCACTGGATAAAAATCTTAATTAAACCTCTTTCTAATGATCGGTTATTCTAACTAGAAAGAGGTCCAATTAAGATTTTTGTCCAGTGACTACTTTATATCTTTTTTAAAAAAATCACAAAAAATTTCATGATGTTTAATTATAAATTAACAGTGTACAATATACTGAATTTTTGACAGCATTGATGCTCTGAGGTTGGTGCAATGAGCACCGAAACGTAAGCTTATAAATGCAAATTTAATCATCAGTATTGCAAATTTTATTTGATCCTTTTGCCACTGAGTTTTTCTCTCCTAATTTCTGTATTATTTAATCATAGCATCCAGGTGAAGCCGGACCGGGCCGCTAGTATTACATAAAAAATACAATTTCAGTGTTTGCAAATGGCTTGTAAAGTAGGGTGTTATATAATAGCTATATTATAGCATGAAGTGAGCAGGTATCATTTAAAAACTAATTCAAGTATAAAAGTAAATGTATATTTTACTAATTGGAGTTTTAAAAAGAAAATGTTTTTCTTTCAATTAAATTTTCTTTCTCGGCGTTACTCGGGTGCTGTATATGTATATTCTCTAACACAGACACTGAATGCAATAGTCTTTTTCAGACAGTACTACATATAAACGTTCACCTCACCGAGTTCTATTAGAAGCTAATAGATGGCTTTCACGAAGAATAGTTTTCTTAAGAGTATACAGGGTGAATCATAATATGTGCGCAGGACTTCAGGATATGATAACTCGTTCAAAAATATGAAAAAAGTTCCTATTAACATGGGTCCGCAAAAGCACCGTTTTCGAGATACAGGGTGTCAAAGTTGAAGAAAAAAATTTCGTTTTTTGTTTATAATATCTGAAGAACGGTTTGAGGTACAAAGTTAAGCTGCCGCACACATTTTCTACCTTAAAATTGCTTTATTTTTTTTTACGAAACATTTTTTTTGTTACCAGTGGTGGAGATTTTGAAGGTGGTCTGTTTTGTTTGTGTAATTTTTTATTGACATTTTGTCAACATATAAAATCAAGTATGTAGGTGCTTAAAAAAATCATGTTTTTAATTCTAAAATGCTTTTTTTCTCGAAAACGATTGACTGTAGCGCTTCAAGACAAGAGTACCTTTTTTGTGTAGAATATCCCGGCGATTCCAAAACGCGTTTCAAAATTATTTTTTTTCCAGTGTCGTAGAAGTTAGGGGGAAAAATACCCTTGAATCCTTCAAAATCTTCACCACTGGTAACAAAAAAAATTTTTTCGTAAAAAAAACCAAAGCAATTTTAAGGTAGAAAATGTGTGCGGCAGCTTAACTTTGTACCTCAAACCGTTCTTCAGATATAAACAAAAAACGAAATTTTTTTCTTCAACTTTAACACCCTGTATCTCGAAAACGGTGCTTTTGCGGACCCATGTTAATAGGAACTTTTTTTCATATTTTTGAACGAGCTATGACATCCTAAAGTCCTGCGCACATATTATGAATCACCCTGTATACTGTAATGCCTATACAGACTACACGCGAGACTAAGCCCTGTAGTCAGGGTTCATTCTGATTGGTTGAATATCCCATTTTGATGTCGTTTGACACACACACACACCTAAATGAACGTATCAACTAACTAGTGAACTCTGTATAGGTACTAATATGGATAGTTGATAGCGATTAAAAAATTGATTTTGTATGTGGAGAATGTTCAAACACATATTCTTCAAGACAGGCAAAATTAGAATGAAAACTTCAGGTAAGGCTTGTAATCTAATTATTTCGACTTTCTATAAAAGTCGATCAATTTACTAACATTCCAAAATAAAACTTAATTAAAATTTATTTTTCTACTCCAATTTCTCAAGAATACTGTTATTGTATACATTTTGGACATCATAATATCTCAAATAATAATATTAAATTAGGTTTTATTTTGAAACGAGTTTTGAAATGTCAAAAAATTGATCGACTTTTATAGAAAGAATTAGAATACAAGCCTTACCTGAAGTGTTCATTCTAATTTTGTGAACATTATTGCCTGTCTTGAAGAATATGTGGTTGAACATTCTCCACATACAAAACCCATTTTTTAATCTCTATCAACTATCAAGATTAGTATACAGAGTTCACTAGTTAGGTTCATAAACGACGAAGTTATCCGCGAACATACATAAAACATAAAAAATATATACGGTCGAATTGAGAAACCTCATTTTTTTGAAGTCGGTTAAAAAGGAAAATGGTAATGATAGTTAGTACAAAACTTTGTAGAAACGAAATATTATTTTATTTTATCGATTCTCTAGCAAAATAATAATGAACGAAGTAAGATCACCAATTTGTAATTTTTCCGAAGGAGTGAAGAGAGGTTTTTCCTCTCACGAGGTGTGTCTCTCTTTTCCGCACTGCACCCTTGTTGGACCGAACCATCTCGTTGAGTTTTTAATTACATTTTCCCCGCATCAAAAGAAAATTGATGTTATTTTTTGTCTGTACGACTGCTTTCTTCATACAATATTAGGCATTGAGCCATTCGTTCGCTCTTTTTACATTCATTTTTATTAATTTGTTATTGTTATATATTCTTTGTTTTTTTACACCAGCTAATTTTTTGCTTGAAAATAAATATAACTTTAATATTTAAAGTTTTCAAAGACACAAATATATAATTTAATTTGCTGTTGCTAGACATTGTTATTTTTAATATTTTATTTGTCACTATGGGACTAAAGTGACGAGAAATAGGTATACAAAAATGGATGTTTATTTAAACCAATACAAACAATTCTTGTAGGAAAATAGAACTCAGGTGACTGTGGAATATTGTATATACAACGTCAATTTCCATTATTTTTTAGATGTTTATAAATATAAAATAGTTGGCAAAACCAAAAGTGCACATCCCGCTAAGTTTTTCACTGTATGATAAAGATAATAAAAAAAATATTAAGTAAATAAAGCAATAATAAATTTAAAGAAATTGAAAAAAATTTAAAAGAAATATAAATAAATAAATAAATATCAAGTGAAATAATAATATGGAATAGATGTAAAAAAAAAAAAATATATATGATGTCGGTCGGAATCGAACTTGCGAACTTGCCCGTAATATTCAAGAGCTCTGACCACTAGTTCACGATCGCTATGAATGAATAGCTACTTTTATAATATAGCAGTAGCACTTAATTTTTCTACGATATTATTTATGCTGTACAAATTATATTATAAGCTGTCAAAAATAATAAAATAAAATTGTTTATAAAAATTAAACTAGTGAACGCATTTCATTAAACAAAATAATTTGATTTATTAAATTAAATGTACGACGTTTTGTCTATAGATTTAGACTTTTTCAAGTACAATGATTGTACTTGAAAAAGTCTAAATCTATAGACGAAACGTCGTACATTTAATTTAATAAATCAAATTATTTTGTCCACTATCCTGCGATTTTGCTTAATTTTATTATAATCACGATGGACACGATTTCTAATATAAGCATTTCAGTAAATTTAAATAGGATTCTAGTCTGATAGTAAAAAAAGCGAATAAAATATAAACCAAAGCGATTCGTCAAGAATTGCGATCTGTAGAGCTCGAACGTACGTACGTACAGACCAACCGACAACTGCTGTTCGCGATTTTCAGTTTCAATTTTAGAAGTAATTATGAACTCGGATCAATCTAAAAATGGTTCCATTATGTAGAACGGAATCTCCCCTTTTCAAAAAGATACAATTTGAATGGATTTCGTGTGAAATTAACCTAGATATAACTTCTTGTATGAACGAAGCTCCGCTCTGACGCGCAAAGCGATAATAGAGCACATCCGCTAGATGTAGTGTAGCGGCATGTGCAATATATAACTAGCGGCCCACTTCGGCTCCAGTTAATATAGCCGATGTCCTAAAGTAAAGTATCACCTATCGAACAGTAAAAAAAATTTGAAATCGCCTCAGTAATTTCTGAGATATCACCCGGACGAAGCCGAGACGGTCAGCTTCAAATAAACGGCTAAACCTTCTTCGTGAATCAATCTGTCTAATTGTGAAAACCGGAACAAAATCCGTTCAGTAGTTACGGAGAAAATCGGGCACAGACAGACGCGGCGGGGGACTTTGTTTTTTACAATATGTATTGATTATAATATTTGTTTTTCGTTGCCATGGTTACACCGTTTAACGCGTTAAATGGCCGGGAACTCGCACGAGAAACTACACTTCAATAATTATTATAAAATCGACTAAACTATGTCGAAATCCTGACGTCGACCGTCTGGAATTAGTCGGTACACATATGAATGCAAGGCTATTGAAATAATTTAAAAAAATGACCCTTTGCGTACCCTTAGCTTTAGTTTGAAACGACGTCGTGTTGCCATTCTTAACTCATACAGGGTTGACAATGCATTTTACCATATGGCATTAAATTTGGAAATCGTCATATCTCATATTGATTGTTTTGAATCAAGGCTTACTACCTGGATCCACATACGGTGTACAGTATCTCTTTATGCTGTCCTTTCAATTTAACCCTTTCTCGACGATGAATAGGTGTTTCAATTAAATTAAAATGTATCGTCCAGTATTTTTTTGTTTTTTGCTCTCGCATACCGTTATAGTGTGCTATATTATTATAAAAGGTTTTGTTCATAAGATGAGGTTTAATTGTTTGGACATACAGAGACCCTTTTTTTGCTCCCAGTCTTTTCAATTGTTGGGACATAAGTGTTTCTCTTTTTAATTGATGTGGGAATTTTGTTTTTGTCTAACGGTTTTAAGTTCAGTTTTATTAAAACGTTTCGAGGCTTCGGATTTAAATTTAGTTAATTCTGAATAATTTAAGACGCTAATGACCTTTGTTGTCGAGCGTCTATAATCCACAATTCAATTCAATTCTGAATAATTTAAATTTTTGTAAGATAATTTTTTTTTGATAAAGAAATTTTGAAAACAAAAAAGTGGGTGCGTGTGCTTATATACGCGCGTTAGAAGTTATACTTCTTTGGCGTGATTAAAAACTAATTTTTAATTTGCATGCAAATAATTTATTGAAATAAAATAATAATTTGTTTATATGGTAACTATGGAAATCAATCCTGTTAATTTTAATATCACAGTTTTTAAAAAATTCACTCGCATCATTTTTTAGTAACGCGCCTAAAGAAGTATAACTTCAAAAATAAGATTTTTTTGGTAATTTCTACTAATTAAATATAAAGTCAAGGGGTCTTCTTGTCAGGTTTATAAAAATATTGATATAAATAAATATAAAAATATTGATATAAATAAATATATAAATAAATGCATAAATAAATATATATAACAAACAAATTTATAAATAACAAACAGTTTTATAAACAGAAAAATTTTCTGAAAACGACAAAAGAAAAATTGTTTATCCTGGAATTTTTGTGAGAGATTGTGCCACTCTATGTCCTGCATTAGAAGTTAAAATTGACTTTTTTTCAATCTTGTGTTAAATTAATTTATAAAAAAATTGTGATTAATTGATTTTTTCTAATCTCTTTTATGCGAGATGGCGATAACCCAAAATTTCAGTTTTTCCGCGGTAAATAAAAAAATTTAAAAAAATGTTTAAAGCAAAATATTGTTTTTTTCTGTTTATCATCACCGATATCAAAATTATGTTTTGGGGAAGTCTTTTGATAGTGCAAAAATTCAGTTTTGAGTTTTTGATGAAATTACACGTTTGAAGTCACCTGAACAAAAAAAAATGGTTTTTAAAAAATATCTGTTTTTCATCGCATCTAGAACACAAACCACTCGATTGGTTTTGCTTAAGTTTTGCAGACGTATTCAGGATGGTCACGCCTCGAGGCAAAATCGCAAAATCGGTCGTAAATGTGAGAGAAAACCGGTAAAATACTGGAAAATATTTCTTCCCCAAAATCGGCTCAAACGATTTTAATTAAATTTTGCACGTAAGTACTCCCTTGCTAGGCTAGTGTATGAGATGATTAGTTCCTCCTTGGAACTGCAGGGAAGTTGGTCCAAGTTGTGTCGGACCATTATTTAATTAATCAAATACTCTGTTGTCGAGCGTCTATAATTTACAATATCTATCTATCTACTCAAACAACCAGAGATAATATGTTTTGCGATTAGAACGGCGGTTGATATATTTTTATATGGAAAAAGGCAGCCAAAATTATTCAATTATTAAATCACAGACAAAAGGAAAAAGGCAGCCAAATTGTTGTTTATTTTTATTGTAGATTATAGACGCGTCGACATCTCAGGTCGTTAGCGTCTGTCAACTACACTAAATAACAACTATCTTAAAACTAAATAACTTCACAAAACATCCATGAGCGCAGGTGGGATTCGAACCCACGGCAGTCCAGTCCAGAGGTTGCGGCACTAAGCACGTTAACCACTAGGCTCAAATTGTTGTTCATAACCTATTTGGAGGTATCTTAGAATTTAATTTGTTCAATATAATTAATAACTTTAAATATACCTATATAAAATAATTGTAATTTTCTAGATATCATATTGAAAATGCCTAACAAGGCGAAACGTCTATGATTTAAATAATTGTATAATTTTGGCTGCCTTTTTCCAAACCACGATAATAATTATTGTCCGATTGTGGACACTGCAGACTTTTTTTCCGCAATAAATAAAAAAAGTTAAAAATCAATACAAATCACTTCGTCCATGGAAAATAGGAAAGAAAAAACATGGTCGTTGAATTGAAATGAAGGGAGTTTTTATTGTTTTAAGAGGGTGTTTTAGGTCACGACTGCTGGCAGGGAGGTAGGGGGTGTAGAAGTAGAGCATGTACAGCAGACAGAGAGAATTCCCTATAAATAGTGGCCTTATGCATGAGGGATATATGGCATCCCACCCCCACAAGACGTGTTCATCACTACGGGTCCCCGCTTCAATTTGCTTCCACCCCAATTCTTTCTTGCAGTGGCCGTTGTCGTCCTATACGAGTGAGCTATATAGCCGACTCGATGCCTCCACGCCATTTTAATGTCCGATAAAAACGTTAGAATAAATATTACTCAGATAATAAATCACTCACTTCAGACGTTTATGACCTCTGATGTCGAGCGTCTATAATTTGCAATATCTATCTATTTAAAATTCACATTAGACAATCCCCGAACAATAATCAATCGACAATCAATCGAACCCGTTTGATTACACACTGTTGAATCGGAATGTGTAATTTCAGAACATCCTGAGAAAAACATGTGAGGCACTATTTTGCCATACCCGCCATAAAATAACTGCTTTACATGCATTTATGTATGCATGTAGAGTGACTTTTGACAAGCCGGTGTGCGGGAACGTATCTTTCCCACACTAGTGTGGAAAAGCAAACCATTTTCATAGTGATGTGTGTTTATTCACACTGATCTGCCCGCTATTACCTACTGACAGCTATACTCTCGGCCTACTATTCAAGTGAAGTTGGCGACTGCACAAATGAACTGTCAAAAAATTTGGAAATACTGAAAAAAGAATTTTCCAAATCGGTTTATAAATGACGGAGTTCTGAGATAACAGACATAAAAAAAATACAACCGAATTGAGAACCACCTCCTTTTTTTGAAGTCAGTTAAAAATGAAGTGAAAAGCAATTATTTTATAGTGGGTATGGCAAATACAAAGAAAAGTACCCTAAAGCCGGTAGAGATCAATTAGTCAAAAAATGTATCTCATTTCAAACGAACTTCAGCTGAGAGAGTTGATATGAATAAACAGGGAACTAAACAGGGTATTTGACTAACATTTTTTTTTGTGTTATATCAATAGAGCAATAAATTATGAACAAAATGACACCTAAATCACTTCATTCTGATTTCAAATAAGCTTAAAAATAATTTTTGAAATATTTATGTTAGCCCTGCCCGCTAAAATCGTTTTTGCTCTACTGAAGTATGACGTCATAATTTTATGAACGTGCGTTTATATTCGCAAATAATATTATTTAAGAAACCAGAAACAGAGTATTGTAAGATACCGTTTTTTATTATTACCTATGTAAACATGATGTAAACAATGCTATGGATACATTCATTTTTAACTTAAAATTGACGTCACGCGGTGTTTGTAGTCACGTGACATATAGATTAAAAATCATGATTTTATTTATTTATTTAAATATGTTTATGAATCTTAATTAATAAAAATAAAAATTCTAATAACTATTTTAGAGCATAAACTTTCATTATAACAAAGTTTTATATTTTATTTTGATTACTGTCAAATACCCTATATTCTGCTCTCTAGAGCAAGTTTCAATTTTTTGGAGGAATAATATTGACAGTCTAGGGGCCGCCGCTTAATGATGATGCATTCTGCCTGGTATCCGCTCTTTGTTATACTTTTTAAATGTCAACGTTTCAAATCACGAAGTGTATATTTTTAGCGTTCAAAAATGCGAATGTCATACTTTATTCACTGGTGACTATAATGTGATATCTTGAGAAGTGTCATATTGTTAAACATTTTTGACAGCAAATAAGTATACCGTATTTTTTCTGATATTAGCTCAAAAATACTTATTAAAATTATTTTTTTAGAAAAAAATAATGTAACAAAATAGTAGATTGTATGTCTATTGTCTAATTTTTACTTCCTAAGGTAGGGAAGTAATGGATTTAGTCCGAAACAAGCCGTGAGGTGGGTCGTTTATTAGGACTAAAGTGCGACCCTTGAGGTTCATACGACGACATTCCAGTTTGATAAATATTTAATAATAATAATTAAATTAGATATTACACAGAAAAGTAATCATTTTAATCATTAAAACATAATTATTATTTATTTTTAACAATAATTAAAAAAAAAAAAAACGGCTGAAACGATTTTTATAAAATTTATGTCGGATCAAAATGACGCCTCGATTGACACCCTTACGATGTCGACATAATTTTTTATTCGCGAGATATTGTGTAAAATCTACTTTTTTGGAGTCTATTTGGTTAAGAAAAAAGAACGGCTGATCCGATTTTGAAAAAATTTCTTTCAGATCATATTTACGTTAATACGCGTCGATTGGCATCCTAATGATATCATTTTTCATTCTCGAGATTTCGTCTTAGAAAGAAATGGACACATACGTACGTACGTACGTACATACGTACATACGAACATACACACACAGACATCTTTCTAAAAATAGTGTAAAAATAGTGTAGTGACCTTGAAACAAAAATTTGTTATTCATTTTGATTTCGATTTTCGGACCTATTACAATAACTTCCAATGGGAAGTTAAAAATGGTTTATAAATAATGTTTCCCTGTTGTCAGTCTGATTGGGATCGATTTTGTTCACCTTTTTAGCGTCCGTACTGATTCGATTCACTTAGTATACTCATTGCAAATAAATTAAGAATTAGAAATATTTGTTTGATCGGAGCTAAACTGATACGTTCCTTATCTGTGCGGATAATATACCCTTTTAGAATGAAGAAAAGTTATGTAAAATAAGGATCTTTTAACTGCATATAATATTACATAAGATTCTTTTTAGAAAATTTACAATAAATCATAAATGTTATATAAAAACTTTGTAAGAAAGATAGATTAAAAAGAGCCCCCAGGCAAATAGAATGAATGTCACAAAGTGTGTAAGAATAAGAAGAATAGCTGTAAAGATAAATGTGATGTTTTTATAAGATGGAATAAGTCTCCCGTTTACAGGCTACCAACTACCTCTACTATCCTTTAGGGGTTGGTAAAACTGATTACTAAATCTAAAGATTAAATATAAGTACATGGAGTACCTATAATCAAAGGAAAGGCGAAATGAAAAATACCTATACCTATCTACTGTTTTTTATTTAAAGCGTATTATAAAAATGTCAAAAGTGAAAAGAAGCTATATTCCGAGGTTTCGCCTAATTATTGGGTAATTTTCGTGTTAATACCATAAAAATATCAGTTTGTAATATCTAAGAAGTCGGATAATTTTTAAATTTATTTTAATAAACAATTTACTGAGTAGAATTTGGCTCTCTTCTCAGACGAATAAAAAATAAATGTCATAGATACCTACATTAATAATTGATAAGTGACTATAATCTAGTTCCAGAATTTAAGATAGTGAGTCATGCACTTATACTTCACTGTTTATATGAGCGGCACATAGGACGCGCATGCACTTTCCGTTCCATTAACCTTGTTACAAACTATTTGAAATTTTGGAACTTGACTATGGGTCATTTCAATATAATAATGTCTTTCTCTAAAAGGTCGAGCGCATTCATACAATTGTTTCCACGACTAAACAGTTTAGTTGAGTTGTGTACGTGTCGCGATTTCTACTCGACTAGTTGTTATAGAGGTGCGCATACAATTTAATCAGTTGTGCCATAATTTCACTACTAAACTAAACAGTCGTCGAACAACTATTCAGTTGAGTGTTTGCTATCGTCAATATGCTGTCGACGATAGTTGTTCGATAGTTTTGTCAAAAGACGATCGATTTGGTTTTATGCTTTTTTTTCCGTACAAGTACAACTATCGTATGCGCAGTCCCATCTGATCATATAGCCTTTTGACAAACAACTTAATAGTTGTGCGATTAAAAATGGTACATGTTTATACGCCGGCCCTAAGTATGTAAGTAAAAAAAGAAGTGCTTATTCTAGTCTCGCAAAATCGCTGTTTTTTTCTGCGAAGTTTCGGGGTTCCATGGAACTCACGTTAGTCTATTTGTTTAAAAAAAAATTTCAGTTTTTCCCAGCCATGTATGTGAAGTCTGTTCTTATATAGTTTTGAGGAAAAGTTTAGACGCGTACTTAAAATAACAAGACAGTCTATATGCATGGTTCTGTCTTTGTCTTACCTATTTCTATATCAGTATGTACCTATTTGGAAGATACATAGCCAATTATGTATGCTATACCATATACCTACTCACAACTATACTTACTTTGATGTGTGCTTACCTTTAGCAAGCAATAATATAAAAAAAACTCGAGTCGCAGTGCCAAACCCTGCCGACAATATAGTGTATTTGCTAATACAGGCATTTTGGCTTTATTATGTGAACTTAAGTCTATTTTGGACAAAATAAAAAAATTTAACCCCTTAATACATCCCTTTAAATTACATTTCTTTCTTAATTGCAATATTATAATCAATTTAACATCTGCACCAAATTAAATACACCCTTCAGTAAGTAAATCTGTATATCCACAAACTAGTGTTTTTATAAAAGTCCGGTCCTGTACGGCCGATTTTATTAAAATTTAAAAGTACATTTCAATCTTTACTTAAGGGTTAAATTTCAATTTTGAAACGATTCTGAGCATTTTTTCGGCATTTTTATGCCCAAAAACAATTTTAGACACCTATAAAAACATTTTTGAAGCCTTAAAAACTAACTTTATATTAGAAATCGTGTCCATCGTGATTATAATAAAATTAAGCAAAATCGCAGGATAGTGGACAATATAATTTGATTTATTAAATTAAATGTACGACGTTTCGTCTATAGATTTAGACTTTTTCAAGTACATACATAAAAATCTATAGACGAAACGTCGTACATTTAATTTAATAAATCAAATTATATTGTCCACTATCCTGCGATTTTGCTTAATTTTACTTAAAAACTAACCTTTAAATTGGCCGATTGGGTCTATTTTAAATAGGCTCCGTGCGGTGATATATTCCAACGTGAATACCTGGTCTCGCTATCCGATTGACGCCAATTGTGTAATACACTAAAAACTACAATTCAATATTTAATTCGTCCACAATATCACACTATAAACACTAAAATATTGGTAACTAATTTAAATAAATTTAAAAAAAATGTTTCTTTACAATTCACCAGTGAAATAACTACTGCCTTTTAAAATAGATTTTATCAACTCGCCAGACGAGGAACAATACATAACTTGTATAGCTATTACGCAATAGGTTAAAATTTATACTTTCAGATACAGAATGACACGCTCATCTAATTAGTGTATAAATAGTTGCCTGTAAGCTAGGTCTTTTTACTTCTTTTAGTATAGACTAGCAGTCACCCGTGGCTTCGCTCACGTACCTATATTTAGTATATTGTTAAGTTTAACTCATTATCCCCCACGAGAAATTTTCCCCTGCGAAGCGAAGTATGATTTATTATCCCCCGCGAGAATATATCTCCGTCTGCGGATCCAAAAACTGCCTTACGGACCCCCATTCTTTCACCCCAAACCTTATAAAATAGATTTTTTAGCATTTTAAGAGGTATACTGAATTCATTTTTAAGACGAAGCAGATGTAAACAAAAGCAAGTGCATGCAAATACTTGCTGTTCGAATGTCCCGACCGACCAATCACAATCACAACTCAAGAAACAAAGGTACATGTTCTGATGACGCACATATGTATTATTTCGTCTTGAAAATGAATAGAGTATAAGCGCATTTGGTTTCGCAACCTCTAGGCTAGACTGTCGTGGGTTCGAATCCCACCTGCGCTCATGGATGTTTTGTGATGTTATTTAGTTTTAAGAAAGTTGTTATTTAGTGGAGTTGAAAGACGCTAATTACCTGAGATGTCAATGCGTCTATAATCTACAATAAATAAATAAAATAAACAAGCCGTGAGGTGGGTCGTTTATTAGGACTAAAGTGCGACCCTTGAGGTCCACACGACGAACTTCCCAGTTTGATAAATATTTAATAATAATAATTAAATTAGATATTACACAGAAAAGTAATCATTTCAATCATTAAAACATCAATAATTTAAAAAAAAAAAAAAAAAAAAAAAACGGCTGAACCGATTTTTATAAAATTTATGTCGGATCAAAATGACGTTAACACGCCTCGATTGACACCCTTACGAAGTCGATATAATTTTTTATTCGCGAGATATTGTGTAAAATCTACTTTTTTGGAGGTTATTTGGTTAAGAAAAAAGAACGGCTGAACCGATTTTGAAAAAATTTCTTTCAGATCATATTTACGTTAATACGCGTCGATTGGCACCCTAACATAGTCGATATCATTTTTCGTTCTCGAGATTTCGTCTTTGAAAGAAATGTACACATACGTACGTACGTACACACACACACACACACACACACACACACACACAGACATCTTTCTAAAAGTAGTGTAAAAATAGTGTAGTGACCTTGAAACATAAAAATTTTTTTTCCTTTTTGATTTCGATTTTCGGACCCATTACAATAACTTCCAGTGGGAAGTTAATAGAGTATAGATGATAAAACAGATCATCTTTTTTGGCTAGCTAAAGAATCGAGTGAGTCGGCCCACACACTTTATTTTACATACACATACCTACCATACACGTGTAATACTCTTGTTAGTTAATTTCCAGACAAAAAAGCTTGTATATATGAGATAATGAAATTACATTAATGCAATGTTCTCTTTTTTAATGTTTACTTACTCTGTAATTGCTTGTGCGTAAAAACAATTTTTTTAATTACATACACATTACACCATGTTTGCTTGTAAAGGTTTAAGCTTTATCCTTTTGTAAGCTTTTGAAGATATAGTCGACTTTAATTTACTCGGATTTATTCCACGATTTGTTTTTTTATTTAATTTTTTGCGAGTTTTTCCAATGTTAAGAGAAAAGTCAAGAAACATTGGAGCTCTTAAAATATTTTCAATATGTTGTTCGGAGATGATCATCATTTTTGTTCTCCCAATCGGACTTTTGTGACTAGGACTTAGGAGTGAGTGAATAAGGGAGAGAGAAAGATTGTAGATTATAGAATATAGATGCTCGACAACTGACGTCATTAGGACATTAGCGATTGTGGTTATAGAAGGTATTAACTTCAGATAAACTACAATTGAAAGATTAATAGCCCCTAGAGTTACCCCATCGAAATTCTACGGAATGAGTTAATATTTGGAAAAATATCTTAGAAATAAAATTTTAGGTTATTGTTTGTATTATTACAAAAAAATAATTCTGAACTCTCCTTTTTAACATGCTTGCAGTTGCTTGCTTTCGGTTCGCTAAGTGGTTAGATGAAATATTCATAAATGTATGCTCGATTGTTCGCTTTGGCCTTTTTCGAATTGTGCTGAGCAGTTTCGGTAACCCGATTCATTAATTATAGATATACAATTTTGGAGGCAGGAAAAATTCCCGTTGCACAGGGACTCATTGTGCTTCCTCGACACCTAAACCAGGTATCGAATAGTCCTAGGCCCTCGTGAGAAGGCACTCATTTCATTCATACACGAGCAAATTAAAAATGAGCGTTCAAAATCGTCTTCAATAAAAAAAAGTTATGTTAATCGATTGAGTATACGTTCTGCAAGGTGAACATTGGAATGTAGTTGTTCTCGCAATTGCATTCCAATGTTTTTTGGGAATTGGCGTTCCCAGGAGCCCGAGCTTGTACCAGTCGGTTTGTGTATACCAGCTGGCAGATTCTAATACACAAATGGATTATTAATTGTTGTGTTGAAGACGCGAATGACCTGAGTTGTCGACGCGTCTATAATCTCCAATAAAAAAAAATAATGATTGAGTATACGGACCGTTGGCGGACTGTCAAAAGAAAATGTCTTGCGTTTTTAATATACTAATGACCGATCAAGAGACATGTTCGAAAAGAAAGACATATTCTAGCATCCCTGGATGTAACGCCATTCATTAAAAACGGAGTATTTATGATGTATACAAAACTTAATAATTATTGAATTTAATTTCATTGATAAAAAAACGATTCCTTACTGTGGTTGAATTAGCGGGTAGCAGGCTGTGGATAGAGAAACGTACACCCGCTTTTATTTCCTTATATCACAAACTGAACGCCAAACGGAAGATCAGATAATCTTTTCTTAATTATTTCTGTGGAATTAAAATGTGTTTTTCTTGAATAGATTATGGTAGACAAAAGAGACATTAAATTAATATCTTCTTAATTTCTTAATCAATAATAATGTCTCCTCGTCCGTCAGTAAATGACCTTTTTCTAGAAAGCGTTTTTAACTATTGAATAGAAAAACTTCACAAACGAGAATGGTAATTTGAAAATAAATTAAACACAAAAAATTTAATACGATACATTTTTAGAGTGTTGGGTCTCCAAGTCACTACCTATATGAACATTATGAAGTATTAGAAATACCTTGTATTATGTCCGTCTTGTGACTTCTTGTAGAATTTTGATTATATTTTTTTATTGTGGAAAATTTTGCCAGTTAACTAATTGATACTTAAATGCTTTAAACTAGAAACTAGTTTCTAGCTTAAAGTATTTAAGTATCAATTAGTTAACTGGCAAAATTTTCCACAATAAAAAATTATAATCAAAATTCGACTTATAACATAAATATTTTCAGTGTTGTTATTTACTAAAGAAATCAATAAAATAATTTTTTACACATCATAAAAACAATAATAAAAAAATGTTAATATGTTTTTTTAATTATTCGACAATTTTACTGTTACTGTTGACGCCATTGTTCTGATGATGAAAACATATTTTTCGAAACGTTAGCCAATAAATGCATTAAAACAGTATTTGCTTCTTAATTGGATCCTTAAGCCACTTTTGAGTCGTTTTCTTTTATTTAATCTTATTAAACACTAGCGGCCCGGTCCGGTTTCGCCGGGGTGCTATGAATTTATAATTTATTAATACATTACTCACTCGCTTCGCTCGTTCGCTCGAATTTATAATTGTTTAAAACATTACTCACTCGCTTTGCTCGTTCGCTCGAACTTATAATAAATTAATCAATAGTTTTCGCAGCGCACACCAAATAATGACTTTTATATAGGCAAATTTTTGATACCTTGGGTTACATTATTGTAATTTTCGTAGGGATCTCTAATTTTTTTGAAAACAAAATACAGTCTATGTTACTCGCTGATAATGTAGCTTTCTATAGGTGAAAGAATTTTTAAAATCAGTTAAGTAGTTTTTGAGTTTATCCATTACAAACAAACATACAAAAAATCAAATCTTTTCTCTTTATAATATTAGTTTAGAAAATATATGAGATTTATTGTCAAAAATAAAAAACATGTACTTTTGTTTGCAAATTGATTATAGTGTTCCTCTAACCTACTACATTGTTTCAATATGTTTTATTCTCAGCCCTTGAAATTCAATGATTTTCTTGAATTCCGTCGTATTTCTAGGAAAAATCTGCCAAAAACTCCAGACGTTAATTAAAAAATAAAAAATTGCGTCAGCTACAAAATATATAGGTAATTATTATTCAGCTTTAATAGGAAAGCATTCAATCGAAAGACAGAATGTAAGCGAAAGAGAAAGAAGACATATTCGCTTGCTTTTCTGCATTTGAACATTTTCTTCGACAGATGCTTGAAGGAGTGAAAATTAAAAAAACGACTAGGGGAAATGGCATACACTCGACTCACACAAAAAACGCGTTAGATTAAAGTAATGAAAGAAGTGGTTTTTAAAAAAGAACGGGGAGGAACACGAGCTTAAAAACCTCTTAAGATAGCCTGCATGTTCATCTCATTGTAGTATGAACCACTATTGACATGTTGCGGATAATTAATTAATTATTTAGCATTCACTTTTCTTAGGGTTTGCTATAAATGAATAATCGACTGGGAAGCCCTTTCTACTTAGTAGACAATAGCTAGTAAACAGTAGCGGACTAAGGGGGGGAGGGCGGAGGAGGCGGCCCGTCCCGAGCCTCTGATCTTGGGGGACCTCCAAATCTCGAGAAGTCCTTCTTAATCAAATCACAAACAAGACCAAAATATGTTTAGTGTAAGTAAGAGGCAGTTTGGAGTTGGAGGCCCCGTACGTATACAAAATATAAACGTAGGTAGGTCGTTTATTATAAATATTTGATTTTTTTGTCAGCCATCACATCTATATCATTCATTTTTTACGAAATTTACACTACAAATACATTAATTTCTAAGCATACCGGGGGCCTCATTTAGTTCTGCCGCCCCGGGCCTCCGACGGGCTTAGTCCGCCACTGCTAGTAAATATCACAAGTCGAACATTTTATTAACAAAAGAAGCCATGTTAGAAATCTGCCTTATTTGTTTGTTGATCTACTAATAACGAAAACTGAAATCACAGACGTCTTGGTTAGGCGGAGACGCTAATGACCTTTGCTGTCGAGCTTCTATAATTCACAATTCATTCATTCATTCTTGGTTAGGCGGATAAAAATGCTATCAAAGTGTTTCTCCTCCTAATTTTTTTGAAAAACGTTTCTTTTTTTGAACGCGAGCAGATCCGCAAGTAAAGGTTAATAACATTAATAAAAATTAATTTATAAATGAAAAAATATTATACACTAGCATTGCCTGTGGTCGAAATTCGACCAATTAGGTATTTAAGTTTAAAAAAAATTTTTAATTTTTTAATTTTTTCTAATAATTTAACATAAATAATATTGAAAATCGAAAAGAAAAAAGTTTTTAAAGCTATAGATAAATTACTAAAAATTAATTAAAATGTATAAAAATTTAAAAAATATCACGTGACTTCAAAACGCGCCAGGAATGTTTGTGACGTCGTTATGTTAAAATGTGTCTGCATTTGTTGGTATTTGTGTATATGTATTACACATACTATCAAAAATAATAAATTTTTAACTTGGTAACCATGGATACAAAGACCACAGATAACATAATGACGTCACACGCGTTCGGATTCTTTCGGCGCGTTATCGGAACTGAGTTTAAAAATTAATTTTTATTTAAATATAACTTTTTAATTAGTAAGCAAAAAAAATAAAAAAATAGTTTTGCTATAAAACTTGTATGTGGTCCTTCCATTTAAGTAAAAAAAAAATTCATTTAAAAACCCAATTGTGTCTGTAAAATAACGAAATTCTAATCGGAACATAACTAAATCGACAACGAAGAAATCCGGCAAAACGATACTCTCTACATATTGATAGTTCATCGAATCTCCGTGATGTGTCACCAGAGGTCTCAAATTACACCAAACAGCGAGAGAAACAACGCTATGTATTTGTTTGTATGTAATTTTCTCCCGTGCAGGGAAACTTTATTTTACCTGCCTTAACGGCAACAAACATACATGGTTTTTTGTGTACACATCTATGGCACAATACCTTTCGAATGATATAAGTTTAATTCCCCTACTTCCATAATAAATGGTAAAAAAGTACCACAATTTTCGGTGTTCACGTAATAATATAATATAGATTATGTTATTTACCGTACGGTAGGTTAAATAACGCAATATTTTATGCCCAGTAATTTCTGGTCTGTTTAAGTGATTATATAATTTTGTTTGCCGCTCATATTTAATACTATACTTTACTATAAACAGCTAGGGTGTTTTTTGATAGACAGATAAAATAAAGTTTTAAGAAAAACCGAGAGACTAAAATAAATGAGATGTATTTTTTCTCGCTTTTTAAATTTTACAGATCACATCTCAGAATATTAATTTCTGCAAACTTTTCAGTTGTTTTTTTATGCAGTTATACAACTTCCATTATAATTCCGCATACAAAATATAGTCGAACATCACATTTTTGAAATTCCAATTTATTGTCGATAATTTTACAATAATAATTTATGCAACTAGTGGCTTAAGTGACGGATTATATGACAGTCGCGATTTTGCGATACGAGCCTCCTTAGGAGAGTATTGTAAAATGGCGGCTGTCAGACACGCGTTACATACAATATTTTTTGCAACAACTGCTTCAAAAGTTCAATTTTAAACAAATAAAACACAATTTAGATAAATATTTTATTAGTGAAATTATAGCAAAATATTCTATAAAGTACTATAATTTTACGCACGTGTGTTATAAAGTAAAACAAAACAGTATTATTTTATAGAACGGAGTGCGTTAAAATTTACTTTAAACACTACCGTTCGAACGCATTAGAAGCTTCCATAAAGAATCACTTTTCAAACGGTACACAGCCATCTAAAATTGTACTTTTGATGCAAGTGTCGCAAAAAATAATATTTTAAATTGAAATATTGTAAATTTTATCCATTTTATGATAATTTTATAACAGTCACATTGACATTTTACATCAATGAAATGAAAATCATTAAAATTCATTTCATTGATTTTTAATTAGTGAAATGTCTGTACCAGGGTGGAAACGGTTTTGCCAAACATAGGGCAAATGACATTGACAACATTCACAAATTTTGTAGTAGGCTATGAGCTATAATATCTAATGTAAATATGTAGTATATAGATGCTTTGTTTTTTTTTATTTAGCAGGTTCCGAGTTATTCTTAAAAGTCAACCGTTGCGATGGAAAAAATATTTATATTGAGTCTTATGGCCTATAGCCTACTACAAAATTGTAAATGTTCTCAGTGCTATGTTCCCTATTTTCGGTAAAAACGTTTACACACTGTATAAGAAATAAATAACTAGTGTGTATCACACAAAAACCTAGACTTAAAGCTAAAAGTCGTACAAGAAACCTAGCATCAGTGTCGTACAAAATATCCCCCTCCCTTAAAAAAACGCAAGAAAATTAAAAAATTACAGGTAGTCGTAAATAATAATTTTATATTTTAGTATTGATATAGACTGTAGGGCTTGAGAATAGCCGAGAGTGTAGCAATGCTGTTGTTTATATGGCGTTGCTATGGTTCCTCTATTACAAGTCCCCAGTTCCCGGGTTCTAGCCCGAGTGCTGGTAAAAGTGACAATTGCATTTTCAATTTATTATTAAAAATAAATAATGAATTGAAAATATGAATTGGTGCTAGGCCCAAATAACCTTATATGTTGGTGGTCATTAAAAAACACACACGATATAGACTGTATCATCCTAAATTATTACAGAATATTTAAAAAATTCAAATTGAATTTTTAAAATTGTTGAAATTTCCCTAAAATATTTCGTTGGCAAATATTTGTGTAATTTCTACACAGACGCAGCTAGAGTCACTTTTAACATTGATTATTATAACAATTTGATATATAAAATAGTACTTTAATTAATAATATATTGCTGTAAATGTAAATTTGAATATTTAAATAGATAGTGGCTGAGCAAAATATACAGGAACACATATTATTATTTTGATACAGGCTGTTCATATAAAGTAAATATTAATACAGTCTATACACGGAAATGTTTGGCACAGAGTGTCTGTTAATGAGTGGATCACATTACATAATATAATAGTGTAGAAATAATTATATTGTTACAAAACTGTTTTCTGAGTTGGCGGAATAAATATTTATTTACAATAATTAAAAACACAATAATAAACAATAACTAAACAGTAATTACAAAGCAAAACAAACAACTATATACAATAACTCGTAACAATTAATTATATACCAGGACTATTTATTTCTAGTTATTTATGTTTCAAATATTTATATACACTGTATTTATATCAGACGCACTATTTGTCGCTCAGTATTCTCCATTGACTGACTGCTTGACTCACCGTTGACTGATGTTTATATATGCTGCGTGCTGTAAGCCTGGTGCGTTCTTGCTTTCTCTAGAACTTTCGCGCAGGTACCAGTTGTTCAGTAAGCAGACCAGTTTCTCAGAACTCTTGCCCACCGTTTATATACAGGGTGATCTGTAACAATATTTTTTTTAATGTAAATTGAGAGCCCTTGTAACTGATAACTAATAATTTATGATTTGACGTTTGTATCAACATTAGTGGCATTTCAATAAATTATATATTATTATATTATTATGTAATATTTATCAGGTACAGGCTCGGCGACCGGCTAGGCCCTGCAGTCAGAGTCCATTCTGACTGGTCGAATACCCCAACTCGATGTCGTTTGACACACACACACACACACACACTAAACGAACGTAACAACTAACTAGTGAACTCTGTATACTAATATGAATAGTTGATAGCGATTAAAAAATGGGTTTTGTATGTGGAGAATGTTCAAACACATATTCTTCAAGACAGGCATTAATTTTCACAAAATTAGAATGAAAACTTCAAAAAAGGCTACTTCTTTCAATAGAAGTCGATCAATTTTCTGACATTTCAAAATAAAACTTAATTAAAATTTATTTTTCTATTCCAATTTCTCAAGAACTCTGTTATTGTATAAATTTTGGACATCCTGATATCTCAAATGATAATAATATTAAATTATGTTTTATTTTAAAATGTCAAAAAATGGATCGACTTTTATAGAAAGAATCAGATTACAAGCCTTACCTGAAGTTTTCATTCTAATTTTGTGAACATTAATGCCTGTCCTGAAGAATATGTATTTGAACATTGTCCACATACAAAACCCATTTTTTAATCGCTATCAACTATCCATATTAGTATACAGAGTTCACTAGTTAGTTGTTACGTTCGTTTAGGTGTGTGTGTGTCAAACGACATCTAGATGGGGTATTCAATCAATCAGAATTGACCCTGACTACAGGGCCTAGTCGCTTGTCTGAAAACATCAGGTTCCCTGACGCCAGATAAGTGATTGTGGGGCATTGCAGCAAATGCGCGCTTTTACACTTGTCAAGTTTTCGTCTTCAGGTTTAGTTTAATTTTGCTTCAACTCTGCGAGTACTAAAGCTTTTTTAATAAACATAAAACCAGACTTGATGAAAACCTGATCGCGTCCGGATATTTAATTTTTACTTCAGGATTCCTTCAGGTTCAAAACTTGACCGGTGAATCTAATAATGTGAAAAGGGTTTGAACTACATTTACGATGTTCCGACTGAAATGAGATTCTTTTCACACTCTGATATTATGTTATATGAAACTGATAACTTTGTATTTATATTTATTATTGTATAATGTACTTATATAATATATACAAGATAAAAAAATATTATCTAATTACTAACGGTCCAGTCCGGCTTCGCCCGGGTGCTATGGATTTATGATTTATTAATACATTACTCACTCGCTTCGCTCGTTCGTTCCAGTTCTTATAACCTATGTCTTAAAGCAAAGTATTACCTATCGAACAATGAAAAAATTGAAATCGTTCATTAATTTCTGAGGGATCCCCTGATTTTCACCTGGGCAAAGCCGGGCCGGCCAGTTTCAATTATACATTTTAACCTATTTTTAAAAATTCCTTATTGAATTACGATCAGAATTTTGAGTATGGTCCACAGATATTTGATATCAAATTGGCTATAGGTATTGCATAAATAATATAATAATAACTCGAGATATGTTCACAATAATATAGCCTTGTTTAGCTAGTCAATACTGCAACAACACTCTCTGCTGCAACTGGCAATGTTGATGACGGTAGGCGATTTTTTTGAAAATTTTCTCTGCATTTCCAGTTTGATGGAAATCAAAATGGGCGGTTCTATTAGCCGGGTATTATAGCGTTGTATTTTAGATAGACATATTATAGTATATAATACGATCTCTCTTCTAATATATATATAACACTATGTTAGTATATAATGTTGTTATATATTAACATTTATTGTATATAACACACATACATGTACACAGACGTATATACAATTGGTACAAAATATTGTGCGAATATGTGCGCAATGCAATATCGATTTTCATTTTTCGCAAATTGCTAGAGCAACTAAAAATTCCAGCTCTCATTCCAATTCTATGAATTTATTATTATGTCCGTGAATATAAAATTGTATAAACAATACAGAATAACAAATTTTGTGGCACAATTAAATGCAATATTATAGTTTCTAAAATTTAATGGGAAAACAAATTGTGTGCTGGATTGATAAAATTTAATTGTTGTAACTTTTATTTCTCGAAGTAAATATTTTTCCATATAACAGATTCGATCGTTTTCAGGGTTCCGTACCAGAAAGGAACCCTATCGTTGTGCCAACGATGTCTATCTGTCTGTCTGTTACTGACCTCTAACTTCTAAAGGATCTTGAAATTCATACATAATATGTACTACCGCGGCCCAAAGACGGAGAGAATAACAAAAGATTAAAAAAGTTTATTTAAGGGGGGCGCCCATACATGCAAACGGGGATCAAATCTGTCTGTTACAGACCTGTAACTTCTAAATGATCTTGAAATTCATACATAATATGTATTACCGCGGTCCAAAGACGGTGAGAATAACAAAAGATAAAAAATTTTATTTAAGGGGGGCGCCCATACATGCAAACGGAGGTTAAATTTTTTTTGTAGGTACCTATTCTTGTGGGGTATCGTTGAAAAGAGCCTTTTGAGTAGATTATGAATGGTGCTTTTATTTTTATATATTTTATCAAAATTGTAGGTTTAAGAGACTGTCAAAGTTACATTGTTTAGACCTATTTTGTTACCAGGTCTATTTTAACAACGCCATTACCTATAAAGCTGTAATTCACGTCAAGTATCACTTATACCCTATAAAAGACGCTAATGACCTAAGTTGTCGACGCGTCTATAATTTACAATAAATTAAAATATATCCTATAATATAATTTATCAACAACAGAACAGAACAGAAAAACAGAAAAAAAGAAAGCGCTTAATTTAAAACGCTGTTTATTTTAATTTTGAAATTTAAAATGTTTTATCCACGTCTTTGATCTGTTCCTGTCCTACGACGCTATTTTTTAACATTATTGGCAATTTATGAATATATGTTAATTTTTTCAATTATTTGGAAGGTACAAGGTTTAAATTCCGATGGTGGAAATAGTTTAGGCCTTTTTCTTATACTGGTCTTCACCGAGAATTGCTAACTCTGTATTTGTTAATTTGTTCATTTATATTAATTGTAGATTATAGACGCGTCGACATCTAAGGTCATTAGCGTCTATCAACTACACTAAATAACAACGAACTTAAAACTAAATAATATCACAAAACATCTATGAGCGCAGGTGGGATTCGAACCCACGGCAGTCCAATAATTTATTGTAAATTATAAACGCGTCGACAACTTAGGTCATTAGCGTCTTTTTTACATCAAATAACAACTCACTTAAAACTAAATGACATCACAAAACATCCATGAGCGGAGGCGGGATTCGAACCCACGACAGTGTGATCAAAAGGCCGCTACGCTAACCCACGGCAGTCCAGTCTAGAGGTTGCGGCATCAAGCATGCTAACCACTAGGCTATACTACCCTCTTAATTTGTTCAGGTTTGCACATAAAATTTCAAGATTATAAGGTTTCGTCCAATGAATAATTTTTAAACAGCGATTTTCTTCTACGTAGTTCAGTTATTTGTTTTTCAGTGTAATGTTCTACATACTGAAAAGTTGGACATTAGACTGTTCCTGCATATACAAAAACTGTAATTATATATTCACAATCTAAGGTCATTGTCAATTCAGATTGTTTAGTTACGCGTTTTGCAACCCATATAGTTTCTTTAATACATAATATTATACATCCTTGAACACGAACGGTGTCCGGTTTATTAAAACTTCTATTGCGTATAGGCAACTCAATCCACAGTTGTGTAACCCACTCTGCTAGTATGTATAAAGGTACGTGCAGTACGCAGCTGGGATTCTAGATGGTAGCGTAGATCATAGCAGGGCTTGTTTAAATTAATGCACTGTTATATATGCGAGCGTTCACAACGAAGCAGTGAGTGTAGCAGGTATAAGCGCTGTTATAAGAGCTGGTAGATTCAAGAATGTATCTCACCATTCTTTCAGCGCGTTGACTACTACAATCAACGTGTGACAACTGTCAAATGGCCGGTGCAAGTTTCGCAATGGAGGTGACTAGTTTAATAAGTGACATTTTGCCAGTTTTATTTAATTTGTTTTGAGTTTTTTAAAGACGTATTTAAAAGTGTTAGGTTCCATACGTAAATATTCAAAAAATCGGTTTGGGTAAAATTTTAAATCTTGGTATAAATGATGAAATTCGCCATGTTTAGATCGTTTTCTATTAATAGGGTGGACATGACAGCTCCTACCCAAATTTGTATTTAAAATATACCACTTTGTAGCAGAAGAACCCAAATATTCGTTACAGACGCTAATGACCTTTGTTGTCGAGCGTCTATAATTCACAATTCATTCATTCATTCATTCCCAAATATTCGTCTTCGCTATCTGACATTTCAAACGCGATTTAAGCTTGTATCAGTATCAAAGCTTCGTTGTGCAAACCAATAAGCGTTTATAATTTCAACCACCATCTACCATACATGCTACCATCTAGAATCCCAGCTGCGTACTGCACGTACCTTAAGTTCGGTAATTTTCAGAATCTAAAAACAATAGAAGTCGTTAAGAAACTTTTTTAACATTAACAAAAAGAAAGACTTCTTAAAGTAAAATTCATGAAAAGAAAAATAGTTACTAAATCAAATAATATGACAAACATTATAATTTATAATATTAATTATTTTTGCACGAAATTTTCTAGCGAATTCTTTTGAATACATCATTTTAGATAAAATATATGAGGTAATCTCAGGATCAATTTAATAAATTAAAAGTCATTTTTGATTAACTCTGTTTTAAAAACTTATATTGAAATATATAGAAATCAGAAATTTGCCACATCATCTAAGTACATCCTAAAGGACCATTATGTGAAAAAATAATTCTAGTCTGAATTTTTTCCATTCCAAAATAGAAACAGTTCAAATAACTCTTTATCTAGTATTAAATTTTTTTCGAAATATATATTTTTTGTTCGACTGCGTGACAGCAAAAAGGGAGGGTTATGTTTTTTTTTTATTAAAATACCTAAAGTCACCAATGTTATCTTGGAACGCTATAATATAAACAGTGGCATCTCGCTGGGATAATCCATTGAACTTACTTATCTTGGGGACTATAAGTTGGCCTGCATCCCCAAGCCACACTTTTGCTATCGGGAAACTTGTTTGTTTAACCGGTTTCAATCTTCACTCAAAATTTTTATAACAATTCTGATTATCTACAAAAAATGTATGCTTACGGTTTTTTTTTTATTTTTTGACGGGGCCACAGAACACCGGACCACACTGTAAGATATAAGAAGGCCGATTACATAGATTATCGATGGTCCATTTGTAGCCAGCGATTAATCTGGTAATAGGCACACAAAGAGACAATGGCGTCGCAAACAGGTATCGCCTGCACATCGCGTAGATTCCATAAAAACACATTGCGCATGCGTGGTTACTAATTTTACATTAATTTGTTTTGTATTCATCCATTTTATATATGTAACTATACATTTTATTTTGTAATTTTTACATATTTTATTGGTATATTACACAAATTATGTAATTTTAATTTACTTTATGTAAAAATCACAAATTTGTTTAACTTTACAGTAAAAGTCCAAGTTTTTATGAAGTTTTCTGTGTAAAAATAAATAATAATGTAAAATCACTTAGAAAATCGAGAGAATTCTACCTTAACTTTCAAAGTATTTTTACATCCATTTTTTACAGAGCACTTAGAATTTGCTCGATTTCTTAATAGTCCAGGCCTGGTTGCATGTATTAATTAAGGATCTCTGAGGACACTATTATGGTACTGGTTCTACAAATTTATTATCTATAAAAATCGACCTATGAACACTAATATGAATTAATTTAAAATTCAAATAATTGGAATTTTCCATCAGTATAAATGGAAATACGATGCTGTGATTTTAAAATACATATTATAAAAACAATAAAATGCATTCGCGCAATCAAATATTTATTATAAACAATGCACTAATAGAACCCATTTAATTATTTCGATTGATTGTTGCACAAACATTAATTGATTTGAATAGTTCGCATTCACTGGTCTACTGATTGATCTCCTACATTCTTCGGAATACCATTCAGGGCTATATTTTATTTATTTTATCATAATGGACATAATTAGTAGGTATATTGTAATATTTCAATTCATATACAGTAGAACCTCGATAAGTTGAAGATCATTTTATTTTATTTATTGGAGATTATAGACGCGTCGACAGCTTAGATCATTAGCATTTTAAATTACATTAAATAACAACTAACCTTAAAACTAAATAGCATCACAAAACATCCATGAGCGCAGGTAGGGTTCTAGTCTAGAAGCTAGTACCAAGTACGCTATCCATTAGGCTACAGTGCCCTCAAAGTTCAAGGGAAACGCTAAAAAGGAGGTTTTAAAGACTCATATTTTTACTTAGTGAGGTTTTGTTTATTTGTGCTTTGGGGATTTGAGTTAGAGGGGCTAGGTTAAATGCAAATGTTACTTATAGAGGTAACTGAAAAAATAATAAAAACTTAATTTATTCGAAATTATTTTATGAAAACCAGTAAAATACGTTCGGACATTTAATTTTTCATTTTGTGATGCACTTGTTTACAATAAAATGAATGCATTTCCGCACAATTTTTAATAGCTGTTGGCAGCTCTTCTGAAATCTTTATATAATTCTTTCACGATGCTATATTTAAAATCACAAAGAATTAGTGTTGCCGTCTAGACAAGACTTTCAAATATCAAGACAAGACTTCACTAATTTTTTTCCAATTTTTTTGGTTTGATTCCTGGTCCTTAATTTAGTATTTACCCGAACCCTTTAGCTTTAAAAATAGCGTCGGGAGAGGGGAAACCGTTTTATAGGGGAGGGGAAAGGATTTGAGATGAAGAGTGCAGGGGGTAACTTCCTCTATCGAATACTCTTAAATTAAAAAAGAGTTCTTAGTTTAGGTAGCGATATGATCTAAAAATAAATTTGTTGCTTGCAAATTGCACGCACTACTAAACAGTTTACATCGTTCAATAAATAAATTTACATTTATATGTATATGACATATCCATATTATATAGTTTTTTCATTATAATTTTTCAATAGTAAAATAACTAAATACGAATTTGATCAATGAGTAATATTTATTTGGCTTACTGAGTTTTGATGTGGACATAGAAATAGTTAGATTCTAGAAGATAGAGTGATTTATATTTTGCAATCAATATCTATATTATTATAAAAGTTGTTAGAAAAAGATAGAATACAACGTTTAATTGTTGCTCATTGTCTGATCTGCACGAAAGAACATTATTTATGTAAATTCTTCGACGTGTAACAATAATATCTAGAAACAAGATGTACAAACATTTTCTAAGAAACAGTAAGGCATTTTTATTACATTTACAATGGTTACTTTGATTCAAGATATTTCAAGAACTCTAAGACATCCTTTTCTTTAATATTTAAATTTAAAAAATGACGAATCGCCTTACTACGTTTTCCTTAAAGTATATTCTAGTACAAAATGGAATCAAAAAGTTCAAAATTCAGAAGGGCTTGAGAATAGCCGAGAGTGTAGCGGCGCTGTTGTTTACATGGCGTTGCTATGGTTCCTCTATTACAAGTCCCCAGTTCCCGAGTTCTAGCCCGAGAGCTGGTAAAAGTGTCAATTAGATTTTCAATTTATTATTAAAAAAAAAAAAAAAATAATGAATTGAAAATATGAATTGGTGCTAGGCCCAAATAACCTTAGCTGTTGGTGGTCTTTAAAATACAATTTACAATTTCAAAATTCAGAACTTTTTGATTAAATGATATAATATTATATCATGTTAAAAAACAAACTCTATAATATAGAGATGTGGTGATCCGTAAATAATATTGAAATTAGGAGACGCTTGTCTCGTATATTTTTTTTATATTTTTTTACTGGCAAATTTACACAGAATTCTTAAACAAAACTTTTCAAATAAATTTTTAGGTGCTCTGAAGATGGTGTAAAGAGCACCGAAACGTTAGTAAACAAATGCAATTTTAATCAACAGTATTGCAATTTATTTGATCCTTTGCCACAGAGACTTCTTCTCCTAATTTCGATATAACATATCACAAAACTCCCATTAAATAAACTCTCTAATTGCTCTAATTGCACTTGCTTCTTTCGTTAAATTGACTTAATACATCACTCACTCGCTTTGCTCGCGCGCTCAAATTTATAATTAATTAATACCTTACTAACTCGCTTCGATCGTTCGATCGAATTTATATTTAATTAGTATCTTACTCCTTCGAATTTATGATTTATTGATACATTACTCAGTCGCTCTCCAACTTGGAATAAATCCTGTTTGCATTATCGAAATAATTCTTTTCATCTGCGTGTGAATAATTTTTTTATCCACTAAATTTCTTTATATAACACATGCACGCTCTTAGTGTTTTTTCGTATCAGTTTTGCGGACCTTAAATGACCGTTTATTGACGAGTGACGTCATGATCCATTATGAAACGCTTTTCGATGAATAATGGAAAAACATTTGAAAAACTCGTTATCTAATGAACATCATGTACCTCTTTTCGGTGTTATAAATGAAATATGGTTACTATATGGTAACAAAGTGAATAAATATTGTATCGAGCCCAATGTTTTTATTATGAGATGTACTTCTGTTAGTGACATTAAATTATTCAATTAAAGTCTAAAACAATGCATGTGTTATATAAAGTATAGTGTGCAACACGTGTGCTAAATATTTATGCGTCAGGCGCGATGTTTTCAGCACTTGTATTCGGCTCGCGATGCTCACTCTCCAAGGCTCGTGAGTGCTCTCCTACTACTCGTACTGAAAACATCGCGCCTGACGCATAAAGATGTATTTAGCACACTTGTCACACAATATACTATTAGGTGCTTGTTGGCACGTCATAACAACAGAAAACATTTTTGGAAAAAATTGGCACGTAAATGTGAAAAGGTTCGCCATCCCTGGTTTAGTCTAATCTAGTATAAATAAATTTAAACTGTTATTATTAAACGATACAACTTTGTTGGCAAAAAATGATAAAAAAAAATAATAAACAAACGTGCAGTCTAAAAACGAAAGGGTGATTTCCTAATTATTATTTTCTCGTCAACTGTGTAAAATTAATTTCGGAAATTGGTAATAAAATCTGTCGATCGCACATATTATGTGAATGTATGCACGATCCCCTAAAGCGTAATAAAAAATCTAAAAAGACACCCCAAAAAAAACTATAAACCAATATATACAATGTATACAGTGTGTAAACGGTTAACTCGAACATAGGTAAAATAACATTGAGAACAATAAATTACAATTTTGTAGTAGATAGTCTATGGGCTATAATCTATATAAATAGAATGATAGCGTTCGTCGTTGGGCGCGCATCACGTAAAACCATTGGACAGATTTTAATGAAATTTTCCCGACTTCGCTTCGCAGGGGGAGAGATTCTCACGAGGAAGAGTGATAATAAATCATAATTCGCTTCGCAGGGGGAGAATTTCTCGCGGGGCGGAGTGATAATAAATCATAACTCGCTTCGCAGGGGGAGAATTTTTCGCTGGGGGGGGGGGGGGTGATAATAAATCATAACTCGCTTCGCAGGGGGAGAATTTCTCACGGGGGGAGTGATAATAAATCATAACTCGCTTCGCAGGGGGAGAATTTCTCGCGGTAAGGGGGGTGATAATAAATCATACTTCGTTTCGCAAGGGAAGAATTTCTCGCGGGGAGGATAATAATTCAACAATATACTAAATTTAGGTACGTGAGCAGAGCCACGGGTGACCGCTATTAAACCACCCGGGCGAATCCGGACGGGTACAGCTTGTATCTAATGTAAATATGTAGTAGATGCTTTGTTTTTTTTTTATTTAGCCGTTTACGAATTACTCTTAATTATTAATCTTAATAGTCATTCACTTTACTATTTTTTCTATGTAATCCACTACATATTTACATTAGATCTTATAGCCCATAGCCTACTACAAAACTCTAAATGTTCTCAATATTATTTACCCTATGTTCTGGTTAACCGTACACACTGTATACACCATGTTAATGCAATATGCGTTATTTTTTAGGAAAGAGTCTCTTTTTTCATGTTTCATGTATAGTCTGCCTGAATTTGAACCGGATTTATTGAATACTAGCGACCCTGTCCGGCTTCGCCCGGGTGCTGTGAATTTATGATTTATTAATACATTAAGTATCACTCGCTTCGCTCGTTCGCTCCAGCTATTATAGCATATGTCCTGTAGCAAAGTATCACCTATCGAGACTATCTGAGACATTTTAAGGTAGTCACACATGCTGTGTTTTGTTTCTATGATTTATCAATACATTAAGTAATCACTCGCTTCGCTCGTTCGCTCTAGCTATTATAGCATATGTCCTGTAGCAAAGTATCACCTATCGAGACTATCTGAGACATTTTAAAGTAGTCACACATGCTGTGTTTTGTTTCTATGATTTATCAATACATTAAGTAATCACTCGCTTCGCTCGTTCGCTCCAGCTATTATAGCATATGTCCTGTAGCAAAGTATCACCTATCGAGACTATCTGAGACATTTTAAGGTAGTCACACATGCTGTGTTTTGTTTCTATGATTATCAATACATTAAGTAATCACTCGCTTCGCTCGTTCGCTCCAGCTATTATAGCATATGTCCTGTAGCAAAGTATCACCTATCGAGACTATCTGAGACCTTAACGTAAGTACACATGCTGTGTTTTGTTTCACATGTCAACCACTTCAGACTATTTCCGTTACATCTAATATTTCTAAAATGTTACCCCAGTATGAGACAGACGTTATTCACGTCAAAAATAATTTAAATATCCATCTGAAATGACATCAAATCAAGTGCATAATACTGGGGAAATATGGGATATACTAGGGGTTCATATTGAACGCAATACGTCAATATATATCTATATATACAAGGCTATTGCAATTTTTGTGTCGAAATAATTAATAATTTTTCCGACTGTCATGTTGGGTTATACAACAATATATATGCATTATATTCATTCCATCTCACTTCCACGTTACATTATTCCGTACATACATTATATGTATCTCTTTCTCTCATGCATTGTGCAATGTGCAATGTTATATGGAAAGACAAAAAGTTTGATTATTTCCGAATTGTATATTATATACACGCTCATACATACAAATTTATATACACAGGTATAGAGTGCGTACAGTTCAAACTAATATTGTGCTCTTATTCTATCTGTGTAGGGTTTATCGTGAGAGCGAGTGAGAACGCAATCGATCAGTTAAGTTGTACGCACTATATTATGCGAGTACATCCTGCAAACGACACATGCAGTAACGATGCAAATTCAGGGATGTAGATTAAACTTGGAAATTCCGGGATGTTCCATAATTATACCGACAAACTTTTAGGGGTAGTAGGGGACATCAAAACAAACATTTTTTGCTTTACAAATATATGTCCGGAAACGCTTCGTTTTCGAGATACAGGGTATTAAAATTTGTAGAACAAATAGGCCCTGAAATTACTATATCAACTGTAATAGATCCAAAAGATGCCTCATAAAGTTACCAACAAACTGAAAATTTCATTAAAATCGGCTGAAGCGTTTTTTAGGTATTAATAAAAAAAAACTCGGGTCGCAGTGCCAAACCCTGCCGACAATATAGTGTATTTGCTAATACAGGCATTGTGGCATTATTATGTGAACTTAGGTTTGTTTTTTGACAAAATAAAAAATTTAACCCCTTAATACATCCCTTAAAATAATTAAATTTTTCTAAATTTCAATATTAGACATGGATTTTATCAGTACACGCAATTAAATACACCCTTCCATAAGTAAATCCGTATCAACAAACTAGTGTTTTCATAAAATTTGAAAGTCCGGTCCTGTCGGGCCGATTTTATTAAAATTTTAGCAGCACATTTTAATCTTTACTAAAGAGTTAAATTTCAATTTTGAAACGATTCTGACAAATTTTTCGGTATTTTTGGGCCCAAAAACTTTTTGAAACCCCTAAATACAACCCTGAAAATGGTCCGATCGGGCCCATTTTAAATGATAGATTCCAATGTGTGTACCAAATTTCGTTTCAATCGATTAAGTCTGTCGAGAGTTATATAAACATTTTTAAAAATGGTGCCAAAGTGTTCAGGAGGGTATGAAACGTCGAGAAATTTTGGTCCGACCCCTAGGTCCCGCCATCCGACCGACGCCAATAGTGTATGTGCCATATTATGGCAAATACACTAAAAACGATTTTTTTCTACAAATTTTAACATTCTGTATCTCGAAAACGAAGCGTTTTCGGACATATGTTTATAAAGCAAAAAATGTTTGTTTTGATCTCTCCTACTACACCTAAAAGTGTATCGGTATATTTATGGAACACCAGCTGTATAGCTCCATTAACCTTGTCATCTGTCGGGAGATGTTTCCAAGCTTTCCTTAGAACTGTTATCCATAATCCGGCATATCGTCCGATTTCATTACGTGATCTGTCGCCATTCGGCAAGTACAACAACGGCCACAGCATGAGTATTCGTTCGTTCCCGAATGAGAGTGCATATAGCGTTTGACTATTCGGATAAGTTCGACGTTTTACACTACGAAGCATATAATATTCCTGCCCGTTTAGACTTTACAATTACTGTGGAACAATATTGAGTCGAAAATATCAATTCTTTTCTCGCAATGTCAGTGAAATAGTGGAACGAGATCGTTCCTCGAATATGTTTCTTGGAAATAATCGGCGATAGATTTCTGACACTAACACTGCTGATGTATCGACTTTACTCGATGATGGATCGTCGAATCGCCTTGGTGGTGGGTCACCAATATTTCTTGTATAAATGAATTTAAACAAGTAAATAATTCTTTTTATCGTCCGAGAGCCTACAAAAATCTTATAATAAATAAAATATTCCTTGGGTGGTTATTTATTACGATATAAAAAAAACTAATTGCGGTTTTATAAAACCATGGTGCAACTGAAACTTTATTTTAAACTGAGTAATAAAAAAAACTTTTTAACAAAAAAAAAAACCTCCTTCAAAAAATCACAAAAAAGAGGAAAATAATGAAATTTTGAGGTCTGTGCCAATAAAATATGAAGTCGGTTAAAAAGTATATTATAGTGATTAATATCTTCTTTTTAACCAACTTCATATTTTATTAAATTGGCACAGACCTCAAAATTTCATTATTTTTCTCTTTTTAGTGGTTTTTTGAAGGAGGCTTTTTTTTTGTTAAAAAGTTTTTTATTTTTTACTTTTTAGTGTCAAAAAGAATCACACGCCGTTACTCACTTTTATTAAACCGACTTTCTTACGCTGTCTGATATGTCAAAAAGTGACATTTACCTTAAAGAATCACACGCCGTTACTGACTTTTATTAAAATCAACTGAACTACTGAACCGATTTTGATGAAATTTCTATGGGACCAATCTGAAAGTATAGCCTTTCAAATAAAAAAAAATTTCCAAATCGGTTTATAAATGACTGAGTTATGAGGTAACAAACATAAAAAAAAAAATACAACCGAATTGAGAACCACCTCCTTTTTTGAAGTCGGTTAAAAATCGTTGAAAGAATAATAATTTTGTTTACGTGGTTTTAGTAATGTAAATTGAACCTTGGTCAGTATGGAGACGAACGTAAGAATCCAGATTCTATCGTTGGTGATCAATGGGTATTTGATGCGCTCGACTAAATAGTTGTTCGACGACCCATTAGTTTAATAGTGTAATTATGGCATAACTGATTGATTGTATGCGTACCTCTAACAACAGCTAAAGAGTTTAGTCGAATTGAAATCACGACACGTACACAACTCGACTAAACTGTTTAGTCCTAAAAACAATAATTGTGTGTATACGCCTGGTATAGCGGTTTGGACAAAACATGGTTGATTTACAACCCTGGATGTTGAGGGTTAGAGCTTCTGATAGCTTGCCTTGCAATCTGCTGATGTTTAAAGCAATGAGTTTTGGTAGTTGATATAGGTAAGTACTTGTTGGACTCTCATAAGACAGTTTATGTAAGCTTATAAGCGCCATCTGTTGGCTACCTTTGACCTCTTATTCTTTTTTTATCTTCTAAAATTGTTTTCATTATCCGTAAGTAGATAATAATGACATCAATTTGCCAATTTATGGAAGAAAACTGATTTGTACAGAAAATTTGATGTTTTGTTTGCTGTACATATTTTCAGATCAACCCGAGGTTCAACTTGGATAAAATTAGGTGTAAGTCAATACTTATGTCTTTTTCTTCACAAAAAATTTAACAAATGATCTGATAATGTTCTTCAAGGTTATTCCACTATTTTATCGTAGATTTTAGACGCTCAAAAACAGAGATCACAAGCGACCAAATTATCAAATATTATTTTATGTAACGAACAAAATCATTTCATTTAAATTATCTTTTCTTATCTATTACAAAAATATAAGCATACATCTTTTTTAAAATCATTCAAAACATAAAAAACTGCGTGAAAGAAAAAAATAATTTGAAATAAAAGAAGAAAATATAATATTGTATCTAAGATTACTAAAGAAGAAGAAGCTTGTGGATTATAGACGCTCAACAACTGAGGTCATCAGCATCTCAGGATTATTGAATTAATAAGTTTTTCAACCCGAATCAGCTTATATCAAACCACTGAAGATAAAAACATGAAATTTGGAAGTTATGTTCCTTGCACTATTAAGAAAGGATTTTTCGGAAATCAACTCCTAATGGGGTGAAATTGGGTTAAAATGTTTGTATAGAAAATCTTATTCCCTGTGTGTATCAACTTGAAACTTAGTATAAATACTCTTGAAAACAGATAATAAAACACGTATTTTATAGATTTTTTTGACACAACCGCCCAGGAGAGCTGCAACAGGGTGTTGAAGTTTGTATGGGAAGGCATAAAAAAATCTGTGTGTGTTTTAAAGACCACCGACAACTAAGGTTATTTGGGCCTAGCACCAATTCATATTTTCAATTCATTATTTTTTTTTTTAATAATAAATTGACAATCCAATTGACACTTTTACCAGCTCTCGGGCTAGAACCCGGGAACTGGGGACTTGTAATAGAGGAACAATAGCAACGCCATGTAAACAACAGCATTGCTAAACCGCTCGGCCATTCTCAAGCCCTCCATAAAAAATCTAAATCTAAATATACGTGAGCGGAGTCACGCGGGTAACCGCTAGTTAGCTATATATTAAAACTTGCTAAGTAAAAGCTTAGAGATGTGACATTTGGAAGACAGGGATAAGCCAGTGGAAAATAAGTTTTGCATGTGAATTAGATATGTATATAAGGTGATTCACAAGTTGTCACTCTTGCCACCCGTTGACAATGCAACTGTCACTGCATCTACAGCAATCCTACACGAGTGCCAAACACTGCCAATACCTGTATTATTGCAATTCACGTGTATGTGTGACTTCACACACTCACACATAATGTATATAGATGTACTTCATATATATAAAACCGTTGTATATATGTATGTATGTAATGATACTGCCATTATGTACACGATGCGAAATTTGAAAACTAGAACTTAGTCGCTGAGTTATCGTGCTGAAGTGATATTAAAACCATAACACTTTTAAACTGCAAACCTCCTAATCCCCTTACTAAACCTACAGTTGAAAAATTCAAAATAAACCAAAGTTTTAGTTCAGTTTTTTAATATACAAATAACACATAACGAGAAATTTTTAGTTTTCGCAAATATAACAACTACCATATAAAAGAAGAAAATATACGAGAAATTTACGCACATTTAAAAATTCATTACTCAAAAAATCAAACGTAAGTTTTAAAAAAACATATTTGTATAGTTATAAATTCGTCTACACGTGTATCTTTATTTATAATTTTGTCTCCAGTTTTTATACATATTGATTAAAAGAATTTTTCGATTTGTGTCTGAAATCAGGCGTGGATCCAGGTTTTCGCTCAGGGGGTGGGCAATTTTTATAAGAGTTACCTATCTTCCAGGAGATTCGTTCTGATTTTGTATGAAACCAAAAATTGGGTAAAATATTATTATTTAACTATAGTCTATAATATATAATCATTATAGTCAAGGCTTAGGTGAGGCAATTGTCCCCATGCCCCCCCCCCTTGGATTGTAAAAATCAGCTTAAATAATTGAATTGCCTGCTAAAATTAACGTACGGTATTAATTTACAACGGTTGAAATTTTCAAAATGGCGGAACATTCATTCATTTATATTTCTATAACATAGCTAAATTGCTTTCATATCTTGCAGCTTCGGCATAAATAGATACAAATAAAATTACTGATTTAGCTATGTAATGTTTAAAGATATTTTTTAAAGTTGTCGGTTTATCTTGAAAAATAGAATAAAAAGTACCTACTTTTTTAAATTTTGTGGCGAAAAAATGATTGAGTCAGAAAAAAACACCAAACTGGAGATAAAATTGTATATAAACGTCAGTAGATCTTTTTATTTGTAATTTTTGATACTTAAAAGTGCCATTTAATGCAATATTATCACTTGACCACGCCCTTGATTGGTTTGTTAGGAACAAATTTTGAATTCAAATAATGAATGGCATGTTTGTCTAGAAAACAAAAGAGTTTGCATTTTACGTAAGATGTCACGTGGTCATAACCTTGAAGGTAGTGACACAGAGATATCTTAAGTAGACCATGAATTATGTAACTAATATAACATAAAGTACATAAAGCTTATGTAATAGTCATAGTCAATAGTAAAGCTCTGTATCTTTTGATCAATGATCGTCATTTATTTCTCTTTTCTTGCAGATTTCGACTCAAAAAAAAATTAACCCATTTCGAAGAACCAAATAAAAATATAAAACCATATTTTTCGCAAAAAAGTACAAAATTAAAAAGTTCCGATTTTATAGAAATAAACAAAATAAAAACTCAAGAAAAAAAACTTCAAGGCCTTACCCATTAACAAAATTAATATTCTCGTCTTTAATACAAATTAACTACTAAAAATATTTCTCATAAAAATCATTTTTAAAATATTTCGATAAAAAAGCGGTTTTCTTTTTAAAAATAAATTAACATTATTTTAAAAGTTTAGACGTCCGTAATTTTATAAAAAAATTTGTAAAATTCAACTCCAAATATATAAAACTATTCGGAAAAACACACTCCCTTATAATATAGGAAATAATTATTTCGCCTGGCACAGCTCAGCCGATTATAGAAAAGTAAAATGCAGTTAAAATGGATGATAATATAAGATTGTTTAAGACATTTTTTTTTATTACATAGATTTAATTAATTATAATTGTTTAAATATTTCTATTTTTTAAATATTTTTCTTCCATACAATCATACATCTTCCTTCTATCCTTAATAATAACTTTTATTTAACCTGTTTTTGTTTTCTCTTCCTTATTTTCTACCTCATTGTTTTAAATATTATTATTGTAATCGTTTTTGTTTTTAATTGATTTACGTTGATGTTAATTTTACGTTTATGTTATATTTATCAATTATTACTTAATAATTATTAATTCTACCGTTACATTAAAAAAATAGTTAGAAACAAGCCGTAATAAATAATTGATTTAATAAATTTAAAAATTCGGGCAAATAAATCTTCAATAACATTAAATCAATATTTATTACGATAATTGTTAAATATTTATCTAAAACAGTTAACAAGGGCTGAAAAATCCATCCAATTTCTCTGTCGAACAATTAACAAAGGGCAAAAGCTATTATAAAATTTCTAAATACACAAAATAAAACAATCGGGCTTCGTAAACAAAACAAATTATAATTACCAAACGATTATAGAAACAAATGAGGACGGGCTTTAAAAAAACTGAAAACTAGACTTTAAAAAATTTAATAAAAGTCATAAAGATCAAATATAATTTCGTTTTTCCAAAATCAATTTAAATTTGAAAATAATATTTTAATAACTAGAAGAAAATAATTTCGAACTAAAAATTGTGATACATTTCGGAATCAATAATTTATTAAAAATAAAGTTTTTTTACATTATATGAAGAAACATTGTAACGAAAATTTTTTTATGAAATAGTGCCTTAATTGTTTGGCCTTAAACAATACAAAAAATTCAACTACTCTAAATAAATTTCCTAGTCAAATTTGTAAATCACACCCTAAAATTGTAACTGTTTTTTAAAAAAAATAAAAAAAAACAAAAAAAAAAAAAATTGTTACCTAATAAAAAGTTTGTACGTGATAAAAATTCCAAATTGTGGCCTAAGCATTAAGAAAATTATTTTACTAAATTTTGAAAAATTTCGTGTTCTAAAAAGTACAAAATTATTTCCCCTAAAAAGTGACATTACTCAATAGTGACAAATCATAAAAACTTATATCCGAACTTTCTAAAACTTATCAAAGCTTGGAAAAGTTCAACTTACCGAATTGGTAAGTACAGCAAAATTAATGCTCTGTTTATATAGCATGATTGTGTTGTCTCACAATTTTGCTTTTTTGTTATATGTATTTTATTGTTAATAATCTACAAATTTGGGCATTTTCCCCTTTTAGTATGATTCACATTTACCCAACCTGCACAGATCTGCACCAGCACGTAACGGACAGTCAAAATATTGAACAATGTATTGTATACGGCATATATAATATACTGCTAGCCCGCACAGACACAGTACGGAACAGCACAGCGCCCGCCGGCATTCTTTGAAAGAATGTTTTGCTGGTAACGGCTGGTGTCTGTATACATGTATTTACGGTCGGTGCCGGTGTAGTGTGAAAGACAAACGTATGCCGACGGCCTGTCTGATTGCGATCACGGCCAAATTTTCCAATGATAGGTAACCGAATATTTTCAAAAGCAAGACTATCCGCGCATCCGATTGTTGCAGTCTGTCTGTCTTTGATCGGTTAAATGTGAATTACACTTCAACTTGTCGGTCCGTTACGTGCCGGTGCAGGCCTGTGCAGTGTACAGGTTGGGTATATGTGAATCATGCTTTAATACTATCGTCTCTTTTCTCTTAAAACTATTTCTACAAAAAAATTGACTGATATACACTCCTTGGTCAAATTCAATACACCACTCAGTTTAATGTTTCTTAATATTGAAAGACTTGTTGAACTGGAAGCATATTTTGCTTTCTGATAAAACCAAGGTAAGCTTTCAAACCACCAGATGCTCGTGAACTAGTATATGACGAAGACCTGGAGATACATTTACTATCTGCAATAGATATATAGATAGATATTTACAACATTTGTTACGATCTGTACAATAGTTGCAGGTCAATATAATACAATATCTTTGCAAGGAAACCATTTGGAGTTCAGGGGAAGAATTTGCTTCGACACCCGCACAGAATTGCAGTAATATTGCAGGTAGAAAATCTTCAGGCCTTCACCATACTCGTTCACCAACATCTGGTGGTTCCAAACGTAACCTGGTTTCATCAGAAAAATAGTTACCCCCTGCACTCTTCATCAAAAATCCTTTCCCCTCGCCTAAAAACGGTTTCAGATCTCCTGACGCTATTTTTAAAGCTTAAGGGTTCTGGTAAACGCCTAATGAAGAACCAAGAATTACACTACAGATACTATAAGCAAATTTTTGAAAAAAAGTTTTAGATACGTGTGAAAGATTACGTAATTTTTAAAAAGTTGTAGGTTTTTTCTAGGAAATTGTTTTTCAATTTTTCGCTTGAAGGATCTGTAGTGTGATTATTGATCTTTCATTTGACGTTTAGTCCTTTAGCTTTAAAAATAGCTTCGGAAGAGCTATAACCGTTTTTAGGACAGGGGAAAGGATTTGAGATGAGAAGTGCAGGGGGTAACTTTCGGTATAGAATACTTTGAGTCTCGAGTGACAAATATTTTACAATTCACATAATAAAAACAATATTTTTTTCAAAAAATGCACCTATAATATGTTTATATTGTTCATATCATGGGTGAATATCTGGATGACCGAGCTTTGCTCGGATGAGTTAAGAAAAAATAGTACTTAAAGTTCCCATTTCATCAAAATCGTTAGTCGTTTTTAAGCAAAAAAATTACATACCTATAAGTAGATAATATTATTATACGTCAGTATACGTCATACTACATAACGCATGTAGGTACCTACATATTTTCAAATAATTACTGATTATTTTAATAAATTAAAGATTGACTGTCAGAGTAATTTGACATAAATAATGAAAATAGTTTGTTTTTTCCAAAGCCTACTCACCATACGACACTGTTTTATAACGTTAAAAAAACTGTTTTTTAAAATGATAAAATCGATAAGAAAACGAATTTTTCCAGGGATGAGACCTAGCTAGATCAATTTTTTGGCCCCCAAAACTCCTTTTTAGTAAATTTCATCCAAATCATTAGGGCCCTTTTCGAGAAAATATTTATATAGGTACATAGGTACATATATACAAGATTTGCTCGTTTAATAATATAGGGATAATATTAATTTCGGCCAAATTCACTACCGGGAATTGAACAGTTATGTTTTATAACGGTTAGAAAAGATACTTTTTGAAAACTATTCAATGGTACGGATAGACATATAAAATTCTCAAAAAGTGCAAGTGCATTCAATCTGTCATCACTCATTACATTAACATGCTACGGTGTTCAGGCCCTTGAGATAGCCGCCGCCGGCCAAACTTCGAGGGATGACACATCTCCCTAAAATTTTGGCTACGTCACTATACGTGGCTTTTGTTAATAAGGTTATATTAGGTAGATTATAGACGCTCGACAACAGACGTCATAAGCGTCTTGGTTACATTATAGGCAGACTGATGTTTGAGATATTTTGTGTTCTTGGTTTGATTTTAATTTAAAACTCTAAAAATTATCAAACTTTCTAGTACTCTATAAATTTTTCGGTTGTAGTATTCTTCAAAGATCACCATTAGCTAAGATATCTGGGCCTAGTACCAACACGTATTTTAATTTATTATTATATTAAACTGAATTGATACTTCTATCAGTTTTTTTTAAGCCCATCAACTACTCGGGTTACTTGGGTCTAGTATTTTCAGTGTATTGTTATTATTTTTAAAAATAAATTAAAAATCCATCGAATACTTTAACCGATTCTCGGATCAGAACCTGGGAAATCGGGATTTGTATTAGACGAGCAATGGAAGTCCTTACGAGCTCGGGTATATTCAAAAAACTTATCATTTCTTAGATTATAATTTTAGTTCAAGCTCCCACCGTACAAAAATCTACTGGAGAACGCTACTAAAATTTTATTTGTAAATTTAAGAGACAATATGATGGAGAACATCAAATTGATGGCAGACTAGCGAAATCGATTTTTTTATATTTTTTTTTGTCAGTGCCTCGAAAGACATTTAAAAAAGCACACAATATACAAGGTGTTACAGAATGTTAGACGTATCTATTCAAAGAAATGTAATTTAGTCTCCTTATTCTATTTTTTTGCGATCTTTTTGGGTGAAAAAAATAAAATTATAAGTACTTTCTTTTTTAATTTATATCCGAATTTGTCGAGAATGTTTTTTCGTTATTATAATTGGTCATTCATATTATATAAATTTAAATATTTATATTAATTAAAAAAAACACTGGTTTCATAATATAGTTCATACTTTTTACTTTGTGTTAAAAAAATATTTTTTAGTATTTTTTATCTATCTACGGAGGTATAATAGTAACAAAATTATTTTTTGATAAATACTTATATTTTATTTGTTCTTTTTAAACATGGATTATATTCCAAGGGTAAATATTTAAAATTCCAAACGTCCATTTAATGACTTGAAAAGACATTAATCAAGTAAATCAATTACAGTCGGTAGGTTTGTTTTTAATTTTTTTTTTCACCCTCAACTCATTATTGTACCTCACCATCATTCATTTTGGGACAATGATTCCAAATTAACATTTCACAACGCAAATTGTTACCAATAAAGACTTTAATATTAATTCGTGAATCAACATTAATCAAGTTTATACGTCAAAAACAAAAATATATTTATACATAATATTATGTCCAGTGCCAGTGTTTTGTGTTTTCATCAAACCCAACCTATTCTGAAATGGTGACCAAACAATAAATTAATAATGTTCCATGATACAGATCCCAGTTTCCCCCCTCCTTCGGTCCCCCTAATTTTAATGTTTCTCTACATTCTCACTGCTGTTACAAACATAACCTCACACTCTACAACAATAGCAAAAATAAAAATTCATCCCATTCGATTTACAATTTCCCATTTATTTTGAATAATTCCATATCAACATAGCGTCATATACGCACATATATGGCGCTCTGCAATTGGTCGAATATTTTAAACAATCCTTATATAATGTGCATTCTCATTGGCTGCTCGATGAGCAGAGTCATCGTGACGTCACGCATGATGATTTCGAATCATTGGCTCGTTGCATGGAAGCCATTTTGAATTCAGTAAATGACTGTCGTTGCACTGTTCTAACCTATGGTAACCATTTCATTAGTACATAGAACTGCATTACATAAAGCTACCTTGTTTATGTGTGTGCGTTGTTGGCAGCAGTGGTTGTCCCAACATGATAATATTAGGGGTTGAACTATGCCGGACCTCGAACCAGCAGTATGCGGTTGACCATGGTGTGAGGCTGGGTTGTCAGTTGCACATGTAGGGCTATCACAACGAAGGTGAAGTTAGAAAAATATTTGCAGCTGAAATTATGCAACGGTTGACCAATATTTTCACTCTCTATACACATTTTTTTATTATCTGTTAAAATGATTGCAGATGCCTGCACATATAAAACTGTATCTACCTGTTTTCAAAGGAATTAAAATCACAGTTTTTGTGGTAAATATTTCTATACGATAAAAGAGCTTAATAGCTCTTATAGTCTTTATTTAATATGTTTTAATAATTTTTCATTAAAAAACATAGTAATTAAGACTTCAAAACTTTTTCTATTTGAATTTGTTATAAATAGTCCAGACATTTTAAACATAAAAACGACCAATCTCTGAAAAAATGTGCGATTAGCTCAATTTTTGTCTACACCTTCGTTATGGTTTTTTAAAAAACATGTAAAAAGTCCTCGTCGATATCATGCCGGCGTTGCTAGATATTCGAAGTTCAAGGTCACGAAAAACGATTTTTTGCGAATTTCCCAGTTCCGTTGCATTTTTAGTAAAAAATGGTTATTATCATTCTTGTAGACAATAAAATTCTCTACAACTTTTGTATAAACATTTTTTTTACGATTCATATAGTTTCACTTATTTAATTACCTGCGGCTTCCTCCCCCTCGATTCGTACATAACGAGATTATTCTGCTTTCTGATAACCTAACATAATTGTTCGTACCTTTGATTTTGTTGGACTTTAAGCTAGAGATTAATAATAATTTTATCTAAATTAATGCAGTAGTTCTCTAAGAAACTTGCAAACAAACAGGCAGACAGCCAATTTTTTTTTAAATCCAATATTTCTACTTGAAATAAATTATAAAGACTATTCGTAAAGGAATTTTGTAAAAAACATCACAGGGATTAAGAGAATGCGGAGAATGTATGGCTATGTATTAGTATGCAATAGTAGAAATGCGTTATACCTACAGTATGCGAATAGAATAGCCATACTTTCTCCGCGCTCTCTCAACCCCTGTAAATTTTTTTTTACAAAATCCCTGTCGAGTATGTAGATTTCCAATACAGTCAAAACTCACTATAATGAAAAACTCTCTACTCTATAAAGTAAACATTAGTGGAACTTGGTTGATTTTCCATAAGAACCGATACTGACTCCTTATAATTTATATATTATAAAGAAGAAAAGTTTGTTTGTGAGTTTGTATGTTATGGGTAATCTCTGGACTACTGAACCGATTCTAAAAATTCATTCACTAATAGAAAGTTTGAGTGATATAGGCTATATTTTATTTTGATAAATTTCTCGCGGGGGGATCATTCTTAATGTGGGATAGTAACAAAACGTAACTCTGAAATTCTTTTGCATTTTAGCGCATTGGCGAAATTCTACTAATTTTATAAACACCACCAGTCGACTTCGCTTCGCAAGGGGAGAATTTCTCGCGGGGATATAATAAATCATACATTCTTACCACCCGGGCGAAGCCGGACGGGACCGCTAATAAACAATAACTCTCTATAACAAAAGAAACTGGTCAATCTCTTGAGTTTTGACTGTACTTCAAGTGCATGATCATCAACAAAAAACATTATTTTGTAAGATTGTAAGCCCTTACTGTGCGTGCGTCCACGTTGCAAGCTGCATCACAGATTTCACGTTTGGTATTGACGGTTTTCATAGGGTACGAAGGGTTGACCGTCCTCTTGTTTAACTCGTACTTTGAATACGTATAGGACATAGGTACCTCTATGTAGTCCAGCAGCACTAGTGCAATGCAATATATGCCTACATATCATGATGCAGAATGCAGTTTTGTGCATTTGCATTTTGCAGCCCTCTATCTATCGACATATCACACACATTTTACACACTAAATAAACGGGTTGAATCTAAATTATGTATTCATATTTAATGAATATAAATGAACATTATTTAGTTGATGCAAATTGGCTTTTTAAAAAGCTTTTTACTTTGTAATATTTTCTTCACTGCAGGTCTAAAAATAGCTGAGATAATGTTATCTTGAATCGTCTGTTTTTAAGAGCTAGATCGATTTTTAACCGACTTCAAAAAAAATGAGGAGATTCTCAGTTCGACTGTATTTTTTTTGTATATTGTATGTTACGCGATTTCTCCTGCATTTGTGAACCGATTTTGATGATTATTGTTTTATTTAATAGGGCATACCTCCGGGTGGTCCCATATAAATTTTATTTAAATCGGTTCAGTAGTTCGGCTGATTTTAATAAAAAGTGAGTAACGGGATGTAACACCGTTATGGTAAATGTCAAATATCAAGACAGAAGTTGGTTAATAAAGTTTTGTAAAGCCACTAAAAATTGGCTAATACTTAACACATTTTTATAAGACACTAAAAATTAGCTCGGTAGGTATGCATTTTTAGACCCTAAAAAAATTTTTAACAAAAAAAATCTCCTTCAAAAAAGCCACTAAAAAGAAGAAAATAATAAAATTTTGAGGTTGGCGCCAATTTAATAAAATATGAAGTCGGTTAAAAATAGATATTAATTAAATTGGCACTATTTAACCGACTTCATATTTTATTAAATTGGCGCCGACATCAAAATTTTATTATTTTCATTTTTAGTGTCTTTTTGAAGGAAGTTTTTTTTTGTTAAAGAGTTTTTTATAAATAATAATTTGCAGCCAAACTATAAATACAATACTTTTTACTTGGCTATATACTCGGGTTTAGATTAAATTTCTACCAAATTGACGTTCAAACGGACAAAATCACGGGCATAAAGATTAAGGAACCAATTTTAATTAAACTTGCTACATTATCAATCGGTGTTCAAAATTAAGATATAGGGTAGGTACCTTCCATCCGTCCATATTCATATAGCATTCTCGTCCAAACCGAAATTAACTCGAATGATTCTACAGGAAAAATTAGTTTCACATATAAGATAAAATTAAGGGGTATATGACTCAAAATTGTACAAAGTACATTTTTAAGCAAAACGGTTCTAGAGACTTTAACAAAAAAGTTATGACGATTTTAAAAATATCATTATTGGCCGGTTTATCGTACGTTTTAATCACGGTGTTTTTTTAATCACACTGTTAAATTTTGACAGCTACGTGTTCACTGATTGCTGCGTTTCGTTACCATAGCAACCCGTCATTTAACAGTGTTATTAAAATGTATGATGAACCGGCCATAACTGTCTTAAAATTAAATATAATACAGGATCATATTTAATTTTAAGACAGTTAATATGACATTTTAAAAATCATCAGAACTTTTCCAAAAAAATTGTATTTTAGCATGTTCACAAATTTTACGAAAATATAAAAACTGAATAAAAATATATGAGCACTGTGGTTGGAACAAAAACAAAAATAAAGTTACCACAACCGTTTTTTTGATGGATGTACATTTCGAAAGCTATGGTTTCATCTTCAGCAAACTCTATACATGTATAGTGTTTGCTGAAGATGAAAGCATAGCTTTCGAAATGTACAGCCATCAATAAAACTGTTGTGGTAAAGCTATGCTTTCATCTTCAGCAAACACTATAGTATTTGCTGAAGATGAAAGCATAGCTTTCGAAATGTACATCCATCAATAAAACTGTTGTGGTAAGAAGTAACTATCTTTATTTTTGTTTTTAAAAAACTGATGTCAATTTCCTGCGAACTTCTGTTTTTACATTTAAATAGTTTTGCTTCTTTCCCTTTTAAGTGTAAATGGGAAGATACTTTTGAATCGGCCTATCATGTGATCGACAACACTGCTGCAATGTGTGTGAAGTATTTTTTTAAAATACACCGATGTCTGTTCAGAGCATCCGCTGGTATACATTAAAACCAGATAAACCACGCCATTTGAATGTCATAGGGCTACATTCATTTCATTTCGAACAGCCCTTAATTCACTCCGGTCCCTAGTTACCCTGTTTACGAAAACGAGGTCGAAAATATTGAAAATGTCACCACTGTTTTTGTTCAGAATGCTAAACATGACAAACAAAATTAGACTGATGACCAGTCCCATTATAATACTTCCCACCTATAGTAAATATTTGCAAAAAATAAACACTCTTTTTTTATTCTTTGAAAAAAAGCATGGCCCTCTTTTTTGTTTGGTGATCTACTTGATGGCTAGTAATATAGCAAAAAGCATGGTTACCTTGATTTACGTACAATTTTCTTTTTTTAGTAAAATATTTTTTTCTCGAAAACTATACATTTTAGAGAAAAAAAAATTTACATTTTTTTCTTATTATAACATCTAGTGTTCATTTATAATTTTCTTTACCTATGTTAATACGTGACATTGAGAACGTTTTTTTAATATCTCAGGATCCACTGAACCGATTTGACTCAAAATCTAATCAGATCTAAGTTAAAGGCTGATAAACACAATAGAACAATCGGCATGGCCGTATGTTGTTCCGTTTTCACGATAACGAAGGCGAAAAATTGACCACATACACACACACACACACACACACATACTGACATCAGTCAGAAAATGATCTTAAACGATTGCTAGGGTCTCAAAACGTGAAGATCTGTTAAAATCTCGAAATATTTTTTGGACTAAATCCATTACTTCTCTGGCATAGTAGACGTTGGAAGTAAAAATTACACAACGCTGTGTTGAAATACGGAACGGATCCATACGGGCCGTACGGCCGTTGTAGTCGTACGGTTCGTACGGTCAGATTGGTCACTTTGCGGCCTAGGTCATACAGTGTCGTACGACTAGACATAGAGCTTCAATTATAATAGCAAGGAAGGATTGTTTATTAACAATGTTTCACTGGTAATGGGTTATAAATATTAATTTATGAGGTCCTGTGGGTTACAAGTGGGCAAACTGTCTCTGTGATAATTAAACGCTTGCACTACAGAAATGTTTCCATTATTTGAAGTAAACTTATTTTTCACAACACCTCTATTGAAAATTCAATTTTCGGTACCTGTTTAGCGCACTGTTAAAAATGGATGTAAAAATACTTTGAAAGTTAAGATAGAATTCGCTCGATTTCTAAGTGATTTTACATTATTATTTATTTTTACACAGAAAACTTCATAAAAATTTGGACTTTTACTGTGAAGTTAAACAAATTTGTGATTTTTACATAAAGTAAATAAGTTAAATTTAACGCACAGTCCGAAACCGCGTAAAGGTACGTGCAGTACGGAGCTGTATTTCTAGATGGTAGCGTAGATCATAGCAGGGCTTGCTTAAATTAATGCATTGTTATATATGCGAAGCAGTAAGTGTAGCAGGTATATGCGCTGTTACAAGAGCTGGTAAATACAAGAATGTATCTCACCATTCTTTCAGCGCGCTGACTACTACAATCAACGTGTGACAACTGTCAATTGACCGTTACAAGTTTCGCAATGGATGTGAATAGTTTAATAAATGAAATTTTGCCAGTTTTTATTTATTTGTTTTGAGTTTTTTCTAAGACGTATTTAAAAGTGTTAGGTTCCATACGTAAATAATCAAAAAACCGGTTTGGATAAAATTTTAATTCTTGATATAAATGATGAAATGCGCCATATTTAGATCGTTTTCTATTAATAAGGTGGAAATGATAGCTCCTACCCAAATTTATATTTAAAATCTACCACTTTGTAGCAGAAGAACACAAATATTCGTCTTCGCTATCTGACATTTCAAACGCGATTTAAGCTTGTATCAATGCTAGTATCAAAGCTTCGTTATGCAAACCTATAAGCGCTTATAATTTCAGCCACCATCTACCATACATGCTACCATCTAGAATCCCAGCTGCGTACTGCACGTACCTTAAGAAGTTAGGTACACTACAAAAAATCGATTAGTATAGACGCAATTATAGGAGTTAATCTGTTAAATAAGTAAATCGACTATAAAAACTTTTGTACACCCTGTATGTAATTTATATTATATTGTAATAATGTGTTACGTTGTCTTGCAGATGAAAAAATAAGAGTAAAAAAAATCCTTCAGCATGCATATCTCCACAAACTGCTTTGCTAGGCTCAAGTCACACCACCACCAACATACGTGTTTATAGGTGTTATGTGTGCGTGTGTGTGTGTGTGAGACGGATGCAATGACCTATCCCAAGCGAGAAGAGCTTGACTCTCTCAGATCTCTGAGGAGAGAATGTGCGTGTATCTGTGTTCGCCACGGAGATGACTGTGGTCTCACTCTGTAAAGTTTAAATGTATTGAAATCATTTTCTCCTCTCCTCTTTGTCTCTCCTTCCTCCAGTTTGTTCTCTTCCTACGTATCGAGTTCCGAAAATATAGCCTAGACAATTTTGAGGTCAGCATTTTTTTAACTGAAAAAAGTATCTAGATACGAGATGCCAAACAATCGGTACCCCAAAAGATACAGGTAGGCCTGGACTTAAAGATCCAGGGCCCCTAAGGCACTTGACAGTTGGGCCCTCCAAGCTCAAAAAAAGGGGGGAAATGAAAAAATGGAAATGGATGGAAATTTAGCAAAAAAAAGTCGCCAATTGGGTTATCTTACAACATTTTTGGATTTTTTTTTCTTTAATTTCCATCTCCGCCCTGGCCGGGGCTCCCTCGGCGGCTTGGCCCCTAGGCCGGTGCCTTGTTGGCCTAGGCAGAAAGCCGGGCCTGGATACACGATACTTTGCATGAATCATAATCTGACGCGGTCTGAAGTGATAACTGTAGCCACTTCAATAAGATTACTGGTGTTTGTTCACATCCGACAATACGGATCTGATCTGGTCGGAAACGGCGCCAATGTAGCCTCAGCTTTAGACATCGCATTATCCAACGTTTGGTATCATATAGCGGGCGATATACTGCGTGATGGGTGTGCAATTCGCCTTCCTCAACCGGTGATCAGATTGACTGTTGGGCTCCAAGAAAAGAATGCATCACACGCTGGTAATATCCCTACATATCTACGATGTAATGTTGTGCTACGATGTTATGCTGTGCTACGTAATATTGCATTGAACCGACTGCACGGTGCCCTATAAAAAGATAATGAAATGTTGTCATAAAAAAGCGTAATAAATATGTCTTAGGAGTTTGCTAAGCCACCAGTAGAAACGAATATTTGTATAATTTAAAATATTTTTGCCATACCCACCATAAAATAGTTACTTTGCATACGTGTATGTACGAATGGAATGGGTTAGTTAACATAGGCAGGTATGTTGAAAGTTTTCAAAACAGACTGGTAAATAAACATAGTGATCTATGTTCATTTTAATATTTAATTTCAGATAAATATCGAGATGGTGCCTTATTCAAACTCCTATGCTCATAAAGTTGCCTACCTTATCCTACTTTCCTATATAATTCCTCAACTCGCACTATTAACTGAGATGAAATTGTGTGGAAAATAACAGGAAAGTGGTAAATGGGCGATAGTAACGGTGCGAGTGGCGGACACAATGCGAGAAACGGACGTTAAACGCATTATTATTATAAATAAAAATACAACAAATGTTTTAATGACTGTTTTCACACTGTATTTATAAAATAGCGATCTCATTAAACGATATACAGGCTTCTGTATATTACTTAGTTTTCTACTATACTTATAATTATGATTATTACTATTCGCTAAGGATGAGATAAACTTAAACTTTATTAATGAAATCCAAATAGTCAGGTCTTCTAGTCGCTCATTTTCTATAGCTTATATTTTCATTAATATTAAAAAAATATTAAAAGCCTTTGGGACTCGAACCTGCGGGCTTGGCGTTTATATCTGTCGACATCCTAGTACTTTACCACACAAGCACCTGGCTTATCTAATATATAGGTAAATATGCTGTGTTTTGTTTTACATGTCAACTACTTCCTTCTATTTCCGTAACCACCAATATTTCTCAATTGCCACCCCAGTATGAGACATTATACGTTATTCATGTCAAAACGTTAAGAGGGCAGTATAGCCTAGTGGTTAGCGTGCTTAATGCCGCAACCTCTGGACTGGACTGCCGTGGGTTCGAATCCCACCTGCGCTCATGGATGTTTTGTGATGTTATTTAGTTTTAAGATAGTTGTTATTTAGTGTAGTTGAAAGACGCTAATGACCTGAGATGTCGACGCGTCTATAATATACAATAAATAAATAAATAAATCAAAACGTTAAAACTAAAAGACGAATTTTCAGATGTAGACCCCCTAATTGTGAGTAAAAAAGTATAAACTGGCATCTTTAATACTCTTTATAATGTAAGTTTTCTTAAGTGATCGTGCCCCCTCCTCCGAAAATTCGTTCCGCCACCAATGGCCATTTTAACAATCAGTAATAGTCAATTAAATTAAATCCACATCTAAATTCGCCTCTGGTTTTAAAACGTTTTTTGACTGAAATTATCGACGGCTTATGAATATTTTTACCCTACCCTGAACACTTGCAATTATTATTTACCTACAACGAAACATTTCTGAAATAAGATTTCTATCATATTAGATGCTAATTTTTCTAGAAATAACTTGTCTTTTTTCGCTTGTCCAAAAAATTCATTTAATTAAGAATTCCCATGTCGAACTAAACTTACTTTAAGCGCTGATAACCTCAATTGTCGAACGTCTATAATATAATAAGTTAATAATCCCTCTCAATTTATTTCATTCAAGAAGAAAATATCATAGATGTGTTTTCAAGGCTTTCGAGGATACACTGACTTTTTTTAAAGCTGTTGAGAATCATTTAGATGGCGGTAAACTTGCATGGCGTTTTTAATGACCCATTTTCCTGAGAATAGTACCACTAAAATGACACGACACTAATGGAGAATAAATAATGTTTGTACCTACCACAAGTGCTGCCTCTCGTGGATAATTGAAAGAACTACTCTCAGGAAAATGGTATATTATACTCGTCTGTTACAAACCCCCATTTCCCAGGTTCTAATCGGAGAACTGGTGAAAGTTTCAAATGAATGTTCAAGTTGCCTGTTTCTACAAAAGAAAAAAGTAGGTAATAATGTTTAACATCTCGAAGCATCGTCTTTCCCTTTATGAAATAAAATAAAAAATAAAATACATTTTTGTGGAAAAGCATCTGTGATACATTTTTGTTAATGTAAAAAGGATTTATCATAAAAAATTTGTCTAGTGTAAAGCGTACTATGCACCAGTGCATAATATTATAAAGAATATTATAGGCTGGCTATGCGTTGCGCCCAGCATCCCAATGGAATGGAAAGAAATGCCATTATACACAAATATTATGTTAAAATGAAACAGATGTATACATAGTCTATAAGGTTATTGACCTAAACATCACTTACTTAGCTCAGCTATACGTATATTTTCTTTTTCTTCTTTTCATTCTTTCTCTGTCGAGATACGACTTAGTATAGTTTATTTGCATGTTGCCAGTCGTATTTTTTATCTCTCTTTCAAGTTTTTTTTTTCTTTTGACTTGACTGTTGGTTGGTATACTTGTTTAACATTAGAGCTGTCTTTTGTTTATTTTTAAATATTATACTGTTCGAACTAAAAATATCTGCATTTACAATAAACATTATTGTATTTATAGGTACTTGTTATGTTGGGAGAGGTCAGGAATCGCATTTTTACTTAAAAAAGAACGAGTGCTCCTTTTATTTATACGTTGCGACGCGAGTATTTTTACTATCGCACGTGAATAAGTCTGCAGCAAATCATTTGACGGTTTTTCAAAATTTTACTATAATTGTTTTCGTGTGAATAACGTCTCTCTGTCTCATACTGGGGTGGCATTTTAGAAATATTAGATGTAACGGAAATAGTCGGAAATGGTTTACATGTGAAATAAAACAGCATGTAGATGTGCTATTAAGGTTAAGGTCTCAGGTTAAGATGGAAGATCGGATGATAACATGCAGTCGGAGGCATCAGATATTTCAGTTCAAAGCTACGTGTAGGTAGATGCCTCTGACTGATTGTTGTCATTTGATCTCGTTTCCATTTTTTAGTTCGCTTTTGACGCAGTCGGATTTCCTAATTTTTTAAATCTTTTTTATTTAATTCTTTTTAGTTTTTTTAAATCGTCCCGACAAGACCTTTCTTTTGATACCCATATCGATATATTTAGAAGGAAAATTACTTTTAAATTCTGACAAAATGGCGTCTAGCATTCGCTATATTGAATTTTCCGTTTGGAAGCTACGAGGGAATAAAGAATCCCGAGAAAAACATAACCCTGCCTTGAATGTTACGCAGTCGGGTAAAAAATATATTCATTTTTTATACACTATAGTTGACGCTGTCAGATATGCCAGTCGATTGCGAATTTCAAACTCCTCAACGCGCAACTTCTGACACAAATACTATAAAAGTACTTCTATAATAGGTTGATAATTAGCTAATACTTATTAGCAGTAAAGGTACATTTTACAATGGACATAAAAATTAATTAATAAAAATAATACAAAAACAATAGGTAATCACCCAGCTTTGTCTGTCACCGATTTAAAAATCATAATATACTTCCATGCGCATCTTTTTTCTATCTTTTTAGCATCGCGACCCCCCTAAAAAGCTAAAAAGTAAAGGAGAAAACCTTACGACCCCCTCACTATATCTACATTTTAACGTTTATCAAAGCTTTACATTACTAAGTTACTATATTGATCATATAACTTAAACTACAATATTAATGTACCTACTATAATTTAGCGTTATTCCCACTTTAATCAAAATAAAGCGACAGCGGTTAAATACTTAGCTAAGAGCTTATAATAAATTCCGTCCGATGTCGCTAGTATGTAGTTTATAGCTAACACTAGCTGTTAAGCCCGGCGTGGCCCGAATAAAATGATAAAATATAACTTCACTTAAAAGGTAGTAAACTAAAAATTTTCAAAAACCCTTTACATAAGTCCTTTATAAAGAAAAAAATAACCAGTACCAGTGGATCGTATAGGTTCGACGTCTCACACTCCATACGCTAAGTAGGAAGAAATAAATCCACTGCAGGTACAGACAGATTACTATTAATTTTTTTTTAAAAACACATTTAGGTACCTACCTAGGTTTCTTTCATATTTAATTTTTTCTTAGACTGAAAAAATTTCCTTCTTCTTCGTTGATTTAATTAATTAAGATATTTTCAAGGAAATATGTTTTAAAATAATTTAAAATCGTACCATAAATATTCCACAGTTCCATGTTTAGACTTCCTAGTTGTTTATTTTGAAAACGTCCGATAAATTTTCTGAAACAAATGACAATATGTTTTTATAACATTTTTAACCGACTTCAAAAAAAGGAGGTGGTGCTCAATTCGGTTGTATTTTTTTTTATGTTTGTTACCTCAGAACTCCGTCATTTATAAACCGATTTGGAAATATTTTTTTTTTATTTGAAAGGATAAACTTTCAGATTGGTCCCATAGAAATTTCATCAAAATCGGTTCAGTAGTTCGGCTGATTTTAATAAAAGTTAGTAACGGCGTGCGATTCCTTAAGGTAAACGTCATTTTTTGACACATCAGACAGCGTAAGAAAGTCGGTTTAATAAAAGTGAGTAACGGCGTGTGATTCCTTTAAGGTAAATGTCACTTTTTGACACTGAAAAGTAAAAAATAAAAAACTTTTTAACAAAAAAAAAAAACCTCCTTCAAAAAGCCACTAAAAAGAGGAAAATAATGAAATTTTGAGGTCTGCGCCAATTTAATAAAATATGAAGTTGGTTAAAAAGAAGATATTAATCACTATACTATACTTTTTAACCGAATTCATATTTTTGAACTGAAACTTCTATAGCGAGGGTACCTACTAGGGTTCATGATTTTTCGAGCTTATCAGTTTCTCGGGTCTCGAGAATTCCCGAGGCTAATTTCTCGGGTCTTCTCGGGTTGTATAGAAATTTACATTTACGTATGTTTTTGCATATCTTTTCGGTTCAAATAATGAAAAAAGTCGTCACAAAATTAAAAATGTGTATCATGAAAAATATTTTATTTTAAATCAATACATTAAGTGGTTTTCCTGTCAAATAAAAGTATCAAAATAATCATAAAACTTTTATTGACAGTTTTCAACAAAATTAGCTTCTCTCAAACAAAATAAAAAAAAATTAAAAATTTAAACATTAAAACGTTAATACTACGCTGACTTATAATTACAATCACAGCACCATTTTGGCAGGTTAATTAGGAAAAAAATCAACTTAAAACTTTGCAAGATCAATAAAACAACATCTGAACTACATACATACAAAACAATTAGATCTGCTTACTCTGTCTAATAAAATATTTAGAAAAACTAAAGCATTTATAGCTTTATCAGACAGCCGGTTCCTTATTTTATTTACTACATTTCCTAAAATTGAAAACACTCTTTCATTTTCAGTTGAAGTAGGCTTAACTGAATTGTACATCGATTCCAAATTTGGAGACCTCTTCTCAGTCTGTTCAAAAAGTAAAACTAAAATATGATTTCTCGACTTTTCTCGAGCTTAATTTCCCGGGAACTAAGCCCAACGATTTCCCGGGAATTCTCGGCTCGGGAATTCCCGGGAATGAACCCTAGTACTTACTCTTGTAAAGAAGCGTTAAAACAAACCTTTACTGCCCCACCTTCCAAATACAAGTTTGATTTGATTATACAGTCGCTATAATACTCCATGTTTTTATATTTATTCATTACTTATGTCTTCGAATATCTTATTGTAATGATATTAATGTAAATTCAAAAGTATTGCCTTTATATAATAAAATTTAAGTATAATGTGATTACAGTTGCCTGTACATAAAACTTGTATGCGCTGTTTGAATCTACTTAGCAAAGTTCTGCACCTGCCCTGTCTAAAATATGTCTTCTTTTTTTTATTCTTCGAAACAATTGTTTATATCGATAGAGTGTTTCAAAAGTTTTGTAAACTCTGACTTATTTGGTGCCCCTTATCTAAAATGTTAGTTTGCTTGATGGTTTCCGGGCTTGTAGGCCGTGGTCAAATGTTATTTCTACCTAACATTTCGTCTACAACTGCGGTAGACATTTTCAATGGCGATGTGACAGCGGTCGAAGTGTCCTCCTTGGCGGCTCACAGTGTGTCAACGACTGGTGTCCTCCCTTCTTTTATGCCTGGCAGTGTGTTCTCTGTTCGGTCGTAGTCCTGCCAGTGTGTTCTCTGTTCGGTCGTAGTCCTGTCAGTGTGTTCTCTGTTCGGTCGTAGTCCTGCCAGTCTGTTTTCTGTTCGGTAGTAGTAGGACTACGACCGAACAGAGAACACATTCGCCTTTGAAAATGTCTGCCGTCAGGTAGAAATACCATCGGACCACGCCCTACAAGCCCGGAAACCACCAAAATTTGGAACAACGCTGGCCGTGAAAGCTTACACAATTGGTTACTTTGAAACTGGGGGCTTGTATTAGAAGAGACATGGATCATAATTTTTACGCTTCTGCACTTTCTATTACTTCTTATTACTGGGCTTACGATGTCCGTCCGTCTGTCTGTCACAAGGCTCAAACACAAACGGTAAGAGGAGTTGAAATTTTCAAAGATTGTGTATTGTTGTGGCATAAATCCTGGCAAATATTATTAGTAAACAAGTTCTGAGAACACCTGTATATGTAACCGTGTAGGTAGTGGTTACGAACGTAAGATTCTACCGTAACTACAATACAACGTCGATTCGATGTCTTATAAATACTTGGGTGATATCGATCTCTGATATCCGCGATTAAATTATACTAAATACTTTTATTGTTATAAAATTATACATACATACGTTTACTGTACATCGAACCAGATGTGCGGATGTTTGCCCACTGTGTTTGGGGTTCATTCAGTTTTATGAGGCACTCATAATATCAACAACTGCGAAATTAGCTATTTAAGTTTAAAAAAAATTATTAATTTTTTAATTTTTTCTAATAATTTAACATAAATAATATTGAAAATCGAAAAGAAAATTTTTTTTAAAGCTATAGATAAATTACTAAAAATTATTTAAAATGTATAAAAATTTAAAAAATATCACGTGACTTCAAAACGCGCCAGGAATGTTTGTGACGTCGTTATGTTAAAATGTGTCTGCATTTGTTGGTATTTGTGTATATGTATTACACATACTATCAAAAATAATAAATTTTTAACTTGGTAACCATGGATACAAAGACCATAGATAACATAATGACGTCACACGCGTTCGGATTCTTTCGGCGCGTTATCGGATCTGAGTTTAAAAATTAATTTTTATTTAAATATAACTTTTTAATTAATAAGCAAAAAAATTAAATAAAAACAGTTTTGCTATAAAACTTGATGTGGTCCTTCTATTTAAGTAAAAAAAAAAATTCGTTTAAAAACCCAATTGTATCCGTTGAAAAATCTGTGAAAGAAATTATAAAAACATAAAATAAAGTGCAGTGGAATGAAAAATATAAAAAATTGAAAAAAAAAATTAAGTGAAAAATTGTTCATTATTACATATTTAATTTAAAAAACGATATATAATTTTGAATGTAAAACTAAAGGCAAACTTCTGTTATACTTTTTAGAGGCATTGTGATTTTTTTTTGCAAAATTTTATCTAACTCATAATAAAATTAAGCAAAATCGCAGGATAGTGGACAAAATAATTTGATTTATTAAATTAAATGTACGACGTTTCGTCTATAGATTTAGACTTTTTTAAGTACAATCATAAAAATAACAATATTTATGAAAATTAATATTAATTACTAACCATAGCAATTAACATAAGATAGGGTACATAAGACAAAAACATGGTAACATGGTAACAAATTATGTTGACTATAAATTTTAACAATCAATAATAATAATAATACAAAAATTAGTATAATTTCATAATATAATTGTACTGACTACTTAAATTTTGAGTGTCTGTTCTATAATTGATTGAATTGTTTTTTCTAATAAAACACATTTCACTGATATTGCGTTTCTTCCAATTTGACTCTTTATCTAATATTTGAACTTCATTGAAAAGAAATTTATGCCCAGTGTCGAAATGATGAGATGACAACGCCGTTTTATTATCACTTAATAAGTTTATGTTTCTACAGTCCATTTTGTGCTGATAAATTCTATTTTTTAATAACTGTTTAGTTTGTCCCACATAACACTTATTACATTCACAAGGTATTTTATAAATAATATTAGATTGATGTGAGATAGGCGTCTTATCTTTAAGTCTTGTGAATAACCTATCCAATTTATTTAAGTTATAAAACACCAACTTAATATTTGTGTTCGAAAATAATCTGTTGATCTTATAAGACAAGTTCTTCACAAATGGAATCCTGCGATTTTGCTTAATTTTATTATAATCACGATGGACACGATTTCTAATATAAATCTAACTCATAATCCTTCAAAATTTTGAATCAATTTTTCATCCACTTCTATCGACCCGATTTTGTAGAAATTTTGCATACGTACGTATACCTACATAAGAATACAACATTCTCTCTGATCCATATACCCCCCTCCCGTTATGAAATTGTCAATAATCCTCGGACATATAATAAGTATTTATAAAAAATGTTTATCAAGTGGAATTAAAAAAAACTCGGGTCGCAGTGCCAAAACCCTGCCGACAATATAGTGTATTTGCTAATACTGGCATTGTGGCTTTATTATGTAAACTTAAGTTTGTTTTTGAACAAAATAAAAAATTTAACCCCTTAATACATTTTGAATAATAATAAAACACAAGGTTTTTTAAAATTTACACTATAACTTTATTTTATGACAATTGTTTCGTCAACACAGTGACTTCTTCAGAAAATATCTTATACTAAAATAAAATACAAAACGTACAAATAATATATAGGTTCTTATCAGGTAAGAAATAAAGTTAAAACTACTAGCAAATCTATAGACTAAGTAAAAGAAAAAGAAGAGAACAACCAACTAAAGTATACATTCAATAATTATAATTTATATTAAGGAGGGGTGAACTATTCAAGTCTAATTGATCGTTTAGGAGATATCCTAGCTTTTTGTGTTTATTAATTTCTAATGATTCTAACAAGTTTAATTTCATGCTTTTATTTTCCATATGTAGAATTTTGAAGTCTTCTTGATATGTATGTCCTTCTTCTAGTAAATGATTGGCGTACGTGGAATCCTGTTTTTTCATTTTATAGCTCTTTATGTGTTCTCCAATTCTTCTTTTGAAAGTTCTACCTGTTTGACCGATATAATATTTAGGACAATCCTTGCACATTAATTTATAGACACCAGATTTATTATTTTTATTTGCTCTATCTTTATTGTTTTTTATTATTTTACTCAGTTTATTATTTGTTTTAAATGCTATTTTTAAGTTATGTTGTTTTAATATTTTTGAGGCTAATGTTTCCGAAATTCTTCCTGTATATGTGATTGATTTATAATTATTATTCTTGTCTTTAATAGGGATAGGAAATATAAGCTTAATAGCATCTTTAAATAATTTATTTGTCAAAATGTTATTAACTATTGATGGGTTAAATCCGTTGTTAATCGCGATCTGTTTTATTAAGTTTAATTCTTTATTATAATTTTCTATGGACATAGGTATATTGATGAGTCTATGTACCATGCTATGAAAAGTAGTCATTTTTTGTTGGTATGGATGGTTAGAACTATTATGTATGATTACATCTGAATATGATGGTTTATGGTAAATAGCAAAACTGTGTAAATTATTTTTCTTTGTAATAGTTAAGTCTAGAAAATTAATTGAATTATTGGACTCTTCTTCTATAGTGAAAGTGATATTATGGTGGATATTATTAATAAACGCTAAAAATGAATCTAACTGTCTAGTAGTTCCAATAAAGCATGTCAAAATATCATCAACATACCTATACCAATATACAAAATTTTTTATCAGTTTGTTATTATGAATTGTTTCCTCTATATTATCCATGAAGATTTCTGCGAGCAAGGGACTCAAGGGATTGCCCATAATTAAACCTTCATTAGCTTTATAAAACGTATTATTAAACTGAAAATAATTTTGATTAAGACATTCTTTAAGTAAAGTTATTATTTCATTTTTAATAATATAGAGGAAACAATTCATAATAACAAACTGATAAAAAATTTTGTATATTGGTATAGGTATGTTGATGATATTTTGACATGCTTTATTGGAACTACTAGACAGTTAGATTCATTTTTAGCGTTTATTAATAATATCCACCATAATATCACTTTCACTATAGAAGAAGAGTCCAATAATTCAATTAATTTTCTAGACTTAACTATTACAAAGAAAAATAATTTACACAGTTTTGCTATTTACCATAAACCATCATATTCAGATGTAATCATACATAATAGTTCTAACCATCCATACCAACAAAAAATGACTACTTTTCATAGCATGGTACATAGACTCATCAATATACCTATGTCCATAGAAAATTATAATAAAGAATTAAACTTAATAAAACAGATCGCGATTAACAACGGATTTAACCCATCAATAGTTAATAACATTTTGACAAATAAATTATTTAAAGATGCTATTAAGCTTATATTTCCTATCCCTATTAAAGACAAGAATAATAATTATAAATCAATCACATATACAGGAAGAATTTCGGAAACATTAGCCTCAAAAATATTAAAACAACATAACTTAAAAATAGCATTTAAAACAAATAATAAACTGAGTAAAATAATAAAAAACAATAAAGATAGAGCAAATAAAAATAATAAATCTGGTGTCTATAAATTAATGTGCAAGGATTGTCCTAAATATTATAGAATAGAATAGAATAGAAATTTATTAATCCATAATACAATTACACGAGGATTCGTCAAAACACCTAATACAAATCGGTCCACTATAAAATACATATTAAATATAGAAATCATCAATGTTATAAAGACATTGACTGACTAAAGCTGCCTTTATTACTTTTTTAAACTTATTAAAATTCAAAATTTTAATATCATGCGGCAACATATTAAACATTTTTAAGGCATGATATTCGGCGCTATTATTAAATAATGTCATTGAAGACTTCGGTAAAATTACATTAGAATTATTTCTAGTGTCATGTCCATGGACAGCCTGAAATGTATCGTAATTTTGAATGCGTTGCTTGACAAAGCACAAGGCAAAATAGACATATATAGACGGCACAGTTAAAATACATTTATCAATAAAAGTTTGTTTACAACTTGCACGAAAATCAAGATTAAAAATTACACGAATTGCCTTTTTTTGAAGTACAAATATTTTTTTAATGTCAGAACAATAACCCCAACTAACAATACCGTATTTCACAAGCTGATAAAAATAGGCATAATAGACAGACAAACAAACGTTAGAATCAGTACAGCTATTTTTAATGACACGAAGTGCAAAAACACTTTTGGATAATTTAGCAGATAGATTATCAACATGGGCGTTCCAAGACAGAGTTTCAGTTATCATTACACCTAAAAAGTTAACTTCTGATTTTTTATTTAAACATTTATTATTTAACACAAGATTGAGATCTAAATTACTCTTATTTTGTTTAGTATGAAATGACATATAAACAGTTTTATCGGGATTCAACATTAAATTGTTTTCTTGACACCAATTAAAAATATCATCAATAGCAGTTTGTGTTGCTATTACTAGATTGTTGATTTTTTTTGAAACAGATATAGAGCTAGTATCATCTGCATACATAATGAGCTTATCGGAGCGAACATTGTTTGATAAACATTGTTTGATATATCGGTCAAACAGGTAGAACTTTCAAAAGAAGAATTGGAGAACACATAAAGAGCTATAAAATGAAAAAACAGGATTCCACGTACGCCAATCATTTACTAGAAGAAGGACATACATATCAAGAAGACTTCAAAATTCTACATATGGAAAATAAAAGCATGAAATTAAACTTGTTAGAATCATTAGAAATTAATAAACACAAAAAGTTAGGATATCTCCTAAACGATCAATTAGACTTGAATAGTTCACCCCTCCTTAATATAAATTATAATTATTGAATGTATACTTTAGTTGGTTGTTCTCTTCTTTTTCTTTTACTTAGTCTATAGATTTGCTAGTAGTTTTAACTCTATTTCTTACCTGATAAGAACCTATATATTATTTGTACGTTTTGTATTTTATTTTAGTATAAGATATTTTCTGAAGAAGTCACTGTGTTGACGAAACAATTGTCATAAAATAAAGTTATAGTGTAAATTTTAAAAAACCTTGTGTTTTATTATTATTCAAAATGTTTAATATTAATTTACATCAAGTAAGCACCCAATCTATAATATACCCTTAATACATCCCTTAAAATAATATTTTTTTTCTTAATTTCAATATTTTTATCAATGCAACCTCGGTACCAAATTAAATACACCCTTCAGTAAGTAAAGCACTATCCGCAAACTAGTGTTTTCATAAAATTTGTAAGTCCGGTCCTGTCGGGCCGATTTTATTAAAATTTTGGCAGCACATTTTAATCGTTACTAAAAGGTTAAATTTCAATTTTGAAACGATTTTGAGAATTTTTTCGGCATTTTTGGGCCCAAAAACATTTTTTAACCCCTAAAAACTACCCTTAAAATGGTCCGATTGAGCCCATTTTAAATAGGCTTCGTGCGGTGATGGATTTCAACGTGCCTACTAAATTTCGTCAAAATCAATTAACTCTTTCGAAAGTTATTGCCCGCATACTTATATATATATATATAAATATATAAATATATATACATATTTATACATATATAAATAGACATTTCCAAAAATGGTGCCAAAATGTTCAGGAGGCTATGAAACGTCGAGAAATTTTGGTCCGACCCCTAGGTCCCGCCATCCGACCGACGCCAATAGTGTATGTGCCATATGGCAAATACACTAATTAGTAGCAGAACATGATTGAATAAAATAAATACACAAACACTTGAAAAATTCTACACGTTTATTAATCTCAACGATCGTTTCGGATGTCTAGCCCATCATCAAGAGAGATCAAACTAGTTCAAACTTAGTTTGAACTCTCCTGATGATGGGCTAGAAACCCGAAACGATCGTTCAGAAATAAAAAATGTATAGAATGTGTAGCCCATCATCAGAAGAGTTTGAACTAGTTTGATCTCTCTTCATGATGGACTAGAAACCCGAAACGTTTAATAAATGTGCAGTAGAATTTTTCAAGTGTTTGTGTATTTATTTTAAAAATAAAACTCGGGTCGCAGTGCCAAACCCTGCCGACAATATAGTGTATTTGCTAATTATTATTGCTAGTATTATGTGAACTTAAGTTTGTTTTTTGACAAAATAAAAAATTTAACCCCTTAAAATAATTAAATTTTTCTAAATTTCAATATTAGACATGGATTTTATCAGTACAACATCTGCACCAAATTAAATACACCCTTCCATAAGTAAATCCGTATCAACAAACCAGTGTTTTCATAAAATTTGAAAGTCCGGTCCTGTTGGGCCGATTTTATTAAAATTTTAGCAGCACATTTTAATCTTTACTAAAGAGTAAAATTTCAATTTTGAAACGATTCTGACAAATTTTTTGGTATTTTTGGGCCCAAAAACTTTTTGGAACCCCTAAATACAACCCTGAAAATGGTCCGATCGGGCCCATTTTAAATAGGCTTCTTGCGGTAATGGGTTACAATGTGTGTACCAAATTTCGTTTCAATCGATTAAGTCTGTCGAGAGTTATCGTGTACACACATATATATATAAATATATATATAAAAAATATATATATAAATATATATATATATATATTATATATAAATATATATATCCATACATATATATATAAACATTTTCAAAAATGATGCCAAAGTGTTCAGGAGGCTATGAAACGTCGAGAAATTTTGGTACGACCCCTAGGTCCCGCCATCCGACCGACGCCAATAGTGTATGTGCCATATTATGGCAAATACACTAATTAGTATATTAGTAGAGTACAATTATGGCGAAACAGACAGACAGACACAGAACCCCCTCTTACAGTTATTATTAGTATTGATTGGTAAAGGTTGTTTTTATGATGAACTCGATTTTTTTATAGATTTGAATGGAAATTGTGTTAACAAATAATACATTTAAATTTTAAATGTCACGTATTACGTAGATTTTTCTTTCTGTTACTTTTATAACAGTGGTTTATTTATAAACGTATTTTTATTTCATTTAAATCATATTGTATTTTAAATACACTACAGTATTTGAAACTGTCATATCATTTATTGTTTTCTGTATAACAAAACAAATTCTGCACGAGATTGATTTGCATCTTTACTACGCATGTAACTATCTCACAGGTTGTAATATACATAACAGTGGTGCAGAATTAAAATATTTCCTTTTTTGGGGTTCAGCAGTCAGTACCCGAAGGGCTCTCTCACTAATAATAATAACAATATTTTAATTTATTTGCACTGCCAATAAATGGATACAAAACGTCAATAAAATTCAAAATTACATTAGTTCATAAAGATCATAAGGCACAAATTTCAGAAAATATTTTTTTAATTCTTTTTGGAATTTGATCAAATTTTTTTATTTTCTAATAGCTTCAGGCAAGCTTGCATATATTTTATAACCTATATATTATGTAGGGCATTTTTCAAAAAATGTTGTTCTATGTTTTATGGCAACATTGTTATTGGGTCGCGTATCATAATGTTTCAAATTACTATCCTTTGCAACAAAATAATTTAATTTATGCATTTCAGTAATCAGTTCATAACCAAAAATCCCATAGTATGTTAAAATCATGTTATTTTTAAAAAGTGAGCGACAAGATTCGGTATATTTTAGATTAAAAATTAATCTCAAAATTTCAGTCTGTTTGTCTATCCATCAGCTTTCTAGCTCCATAACTATTACATTACGCTAAAATAAAGAAAATTACATATACAGGGTGTCCGGATTTCATTTGTACATAGGACATTTACATGGGAAAATGGTTTTTCTCAATTTCCTGCTTTCCTATACATTTTACAAAAAAAACATACTTGGCAAAAATGAAAGGAATTCATGTGTAGAATAAGATAGTATTTTTTTATTTTTTATTTATTTTTTTTTTAATTTGTTTTTTAACTGAACCATCGTAATTAATACCTTAAATATCCTAACTACTAGATACTCATAATAACTTTTTTGCCAATTTTATTAATAGATTACGTTGATAAAAACGGAATACAAATTTAAAAACAAATTTAAAAAATTGAAAAATCTGTTTTTTTCAAACTTTTTGAAATTTTTTTGTTACCAACGTAAGCTGTAGCTAAAATTTAACTAAAAGTTATTATGAACATTTGTTAGAATACGCTTCCTTACTAATGATAATTTCATACATAGGGTGTGCATAATAGAAAATTATTTTTTATTTTGACTCATATACATAATAATTTTTGGGTAAATATATAAAAATTTAAAAAATTTAAAAAAAAATGTTTTTTTTTAATTTTGTTTTCTGACCAACGTAATCTATGGATAAAATTGACTAAAAAGTTATTATGAGTAGAAGTCAGGATATTTAAGATATTAATTAGGATGGTAGAGTAAAAATACAATTTTTCAAAAAAAAACAAAATAAAAAATTTAAAAAAAAATTTTTATTTTACACATGAATTTCTTTCATTTTTGCCAAGTATGTTTTTTCTGTAAAATCTATAGGAAAGCAGGAAATTGAGAAAAACCATTTTCCCATGTAAATGTCCTATGTACACTTGAAATCCGGACACCCTGTATATGTATTATGTAAGTTGATAGTCCGATGAATTAAGGGTGCTCTTAGAACATTTTCAAAATGCATTTTTCTTCCCAAAAAAACGATACCCATTTTTAAACTGCTATAACTGTATACGATCTAAGTTATAAAGATTTTTTAATTGTTATATTTAGTATATTACATTTACTTGCTCACTTTTTTAGTTGTCACGAACCACCTATGAAATGCTCATTCATTCATTTCACTTACTACGCAAATCTTTCACATAATTTCAATTGTTTTGTAAATTTACAGACTGTAGGTCAATGAAGGGGTTGACTGTCTATAAAAGTTCAATATTTTTCACAAAATATGAAAGTTAGTATATTGTTTTTTTATCTATTTTTGGCATCATGGTTATACTTTTCTTTTTTTATTGCAGTTAAGTTTTTGAACTTAGTTTAAGTAAATAATATGTTTTAGACACGTATACAAAAGGTATGAAAAGAGATGAATAACCTCAGTACCTTATTTTTAAAGTCAGATGAAATTTAAAAAATTGAAATAGATGTGGATAACTCATATATAAACTATAATAAATGAAAAAATTGGTTGATTTGTGAGTCAGAATTATCATTCTTTATTATGGCAACATTTCAGCAACTATATCCAATGAAATTTTAATCCTGAAGAAGGCAACGAAATAGTTCTCTGAAACGTTTCCATAATACAGACTGACAATTCTGACTTACAAATAAACCGGTTTTTTTCATTTATTGAAATTTAAAAAAATTTAAATGTCTTTTATTACGAAATTTAAATTCTGTCCGATTTTCTTCAAAGTGATAATGCTTGTAGTGAGGATACACGCACTTCTGTATCTCGTTTAGTTTTGAGTTATGGGTTTTCAAAGTTTCGTACAGATTCAAAAAGACACGTAGCTCCAAAACTAAAAGAGATAGACACGTTTTATTTTGCTTATTCAGCAGGCTGTTTTCTATAAGTATGACAAAAAAAGATGCAAAAAATTTATTTTAAGTTTTTTGAGGTTGGTACTTTTGAATTATCGAGTTCCATTTTATCTAAAACATTTTGAAAGCTATGTGAACTTATAAAAAATGACGTAAAATAAAAAAATTATTTTCAAAATTGTGATAGAAAAACGATTAACAACAAATAAAAGTTTAATAGGAATAGATAAAAAATGACAGTATAACATAGAAACCGATTTATTAATATAAATAAAAAAGCACTTTTTTTCATTGGACGCAAGTATTTGCGTAAATAAAGCCAGTCATGCCAGAAAAATAAAGTGCTATATTTTTCTTATCTTTTTTATATAACACGTGTTATCAAGGCTAGGTTATCTTGTGGCGTGAAAATTTTTTTTAAAGTTTTCATATAAAAATTCTGATAAAAATGAAACAAAATATTGACCAATTCATATCCTAATAAAAAAATGGAAGTTACATAAATAATATCACTTATTCAAAACAATGAAATGCTGTTTTAATATCACAATTTTTTAGATTTTATGATAAAATCTTTGGCAAATCCAAAAGTGCACACCCCGCTAATAAGAGCTAGTAACAATGTATTGGTGTTATTTATTCAAGGCCTTATTTTTGTGACGATGTTGAGGGAGGCATATTAAAGTGCCCTGAGTAAGGGATTTTTCCTCGGATTTTTCTAAATAGCGGTACGGGAGAGATGCAAACCGCCCCCAACATGTACAAAAAAAAATGGTCACAACTATTATTGCTTCAAGGCTGAAATTGTTTGTATAGCTTGTCGGTGACCCAACAATGCCATTATAATATTTGCAGATATATTTCAATTTGCAGAACAAAATGTCGGTATTAACCCCCCTGCTGAACAATGTTAACACCTATAGGCGAGCAAGTTTCCCTCTAAGAGAGGGGGGTTAATACCGACATTTTGTCTCCAGTTTATAGAAAATAATCTCACCTAGTGAACGGTTGTTCCAGACCATGCGAGAGCTATTTTAAAATTTCGGTAGGCAGATAAAAAAATTGTTAAAAATTCATCTTGTGTACTTTTCTCACAAAATATATGTTTGTTGGTAAGTTCGGAACAGGTTATGATCTCCCAAAGTCGAACCAAATATTTATTCGATGGGGGGCCGCAAAATCATCTGAACTAGCCTAACCTAAAAAATCAAGAAGCTCTTGATACCGGCGATATTTAAAGCGTTAATTTTATCTTATTTTTTCTAACTGAGGTTGGGGAGGCGCCTCCCTTGAATCCGCTCTTGATTCGGACTATTTGAATCTGGTTTTAATAAATCTAGGCTTCTAGCGCTTCTACAAGTTCAGAACTGCTAAAACCAAGTTCGAAGAGTTCGAAGAGTCCGAGAATTTGACCAATAAACACGCAATTGTGTCCGAAGAGTTCTGTATTGCCGACTGACGCTTTGAGAGAACTTACCAACAAACACACCTATTAATTCGACATCTTGCATATAACGAAACAACTAGTGTTCATAAATACTTTAAAAAAACATATTGTGGAAGAAGTAACGTAGAAATAGTTAGCGAAAGTCTTTCCCTTCTTCGCGGGATTACAAGTACAGCACCTACACATTCTACACGTTGAGCGTCTAGTAGGCTGGGTGTTCAACTTCATGCAACAGACTTCTCTTGTTCTCTGTCTAGTGTCGTTACATCAATATAGAAACATCGCTTTTTGACGTGAATAACGTCGAATGTCTCATACACAAGCGAACGAGGTCCTGCAGTCACGGTCCATTCTGATTGGTCGAATACCCCATCTTGATGTGGTTTGACACACGCAGACACAACTAAACGAACGTAACAACTAACTAGTGAACTATGTATACTAATATGGATAATTGCGATTAAAAAATGGGTTTTGTATGTGCACAATGTTCAAATACATATTCTTCAAGACAGGAATTAATGTTCACAAAATTAGAATGAAAACTTTAGGTAAGACTTGTAATCTAATTCTTTCTATAAAAGTCGATCAATTTTTTGACATTTTAAAATAAAACCTTATTCAATACATATAATTATTATTTGAGATATTATAGGATGTCCAAAATTTATACAGTAACAGTGTTCTTGAGAATTTGGACTGGAAAAATAAATTTTAATTAAGTTTTATTTTGAAATGTCAGAAAATTGATCGACTTTTATAGAAAGAATTAGTTACAAGCCTTATCTGAAATTTTCATTCTAATTTTGTGAACATTAATGCCTGTCTCTGTTATTGTATAAATTTTGGACATCCTCATATCTCAAATAATAATAATATTAAAATAGGTTTTATTTTGAAATGTAAAAAAATGGATCGACTTTTATAGAAAGAATTAGAATACAAGCCTTATCTGAAGTGTCCATTCTAATTTTGTGAACATTATTGCCTGTCTTGAAGAATATGTGTTTGAACATTCTCCACATACAAAACCCATTTTTTAATCGCTATCAACTATCCATATTAGTATACCGAGTTCACTAGTTAGTTGTTACGTTCGTTTAGGTGTGTGTGCGTGTGTCAAACGACATCAAGATAGGGTATTCGACCAATAAGAATGGACCCTGACTGCAGGGCCTAGTCGCTTGTGTCTCACACTGGGGTGGCATTTTAGAAATATAAGATGAAACGGAAATAGTCGGAAGTGGTTGACATGTGAAACAAAACACAGCATGCAAAACTATGTTAAGGTCTCAGACATAGTAAGCCAGGTGGCCGTGCGGAAAAGTACGAGTCTACCGACAGATACAAACGCCAAGCCTAGGTTCGAATCCCGAAGGCTTTTAATATCTATTTTATTTATTTTTATTTTTTTAATAATATCTATTTATAGGGAGGTATCTATTGAATAACAATTAAATAAAATAAAAAAAAAATAAAATTACAATAATTATTTTATTTGTTATAATATTTTATGAACATTTGATTTTAAAAGTTGATGTATTTGTTTCCATGACAAAGATTACAATAATTTGTGTTTAACGGTATTCACATCATCTGTCTGTACCCGCGATACAGACATACTCGTTTTTGTATTCACGTTATCAAGGATACTTCTGTCTACAGCTTCGTTTTGTTCTACTTCTTATGAGAGGTCGGATCGTTTAATAGTACAAGCGTTGATAGCAAGAAATTGACCGACATAGGAAATCCGGTCAGTAAAAAAAATAAAAGGAGAAATTGTAGCGGGAAAACGAAATCGCGTCTGATATTAAAAAAATCCTGGCATGATCATAATTAATAACTTAATTAGTGGTCATTAATTAGCACCTCGCGTCCGTCATATAACATCCGAAGAAAATTTACATGGATGGCTCGTGTGCTAACAACATTGCGCCTGACGCATAAAGATATATTTAGCAAACTAGTTGCACAATATACTATTGTTGTGTCTTTTTGAATCAACATTAATACTCTACAACTGCCAAAACAAAACAATGTTGTGGTCGACAATGTATATTGTATAGTCTACATTGTCAACCACAACATTGTTTTGTTTTAGCAGTTTCTATGAGCTACGCTTTTGAAACAAAGAAGTTAATCAAAATTATAATCTTGTTGTGATCAGACATATTTTAGATTCGTCTTGAATAAATCAAATTTTATTGTGTTTTATTTATTTATTATTCATTTTATATAAAGATCTACGATATTATTAAATAGCGTCAAAAAGATCTTTATAATTGGTGACCCCGACGTGATTTAATAATATCGTAGATCTTTATATAAAATTAATAATAAGTAAATAAAACACAACAAAATTTGATTTAATCAAGACGAGTCTAAAATATGTCTGATCGTAACGAGATTATAATTTGGATTCTCTTGTATGTTTCCTAAGCGTAGTTCATAGAAACTGCCAAAACAAAACAATGTTGTGGTCGACTATGTAGAGCGTATTAATGTTGACTCAAAAAGACACAATACTATAATGATTGGTAGAAATAAAAATGTTTAAAGCTAGTGTTTCTATATTATTTTTTTTAACAGTAAAATGTAGTTTAGTAACTTTGTGTACGGAGTAATCGAAGGACGATAAAATTATATAACAAAATTTTAATCTATTTGAAAAATTTTTCTTAGCTTCTGAGAAAAAAAACAGCGAACATGCGTTTTTTATTATTAAATCAAAGATGGAAAAAGGCTTTAAACATTTTTTTTGGTCAAAAGCTTTGTTAAATAATTTCCTTATTTTTAAAAGTCAAAACTAATTTATTTTTGCGTAGCGGTCTCGCAGAAATGAATCTAATTATTTTTAAAACTAGCGGTACCCGTCCGGCTTCGCCCGGGTGCTAAGAAAGCCCGGGTGCAATACACTACTCACTCGCTTCGCTCGTTCGCTTGAATATTATAAATACACTACTCACTCGCTTCGCTCGTTCGCTTGAATATTGTAATTACGAACAAATTTGATTACCATAAAAAAGAGTGAGTCAACCTTAAAAGATAGACATATGCTGACGCGGACGTTTTTTAGAACTTTTAAAGGGGAACAATTCCGTCATACCTGATTTTTGCGTAACTTTAATCGTTTACGCAGCGCACGCAACGGAAGCTCTCAAAAGGAATAATTTTCCCCGTTTTTGCAAACATTTTTCATTGATGCTCCGCTTCTATTGGTCGTAGCGTAATATTATATAGCCTATAGTTTTCCTCAGTAAATGGGCTATGTAACAAAAAAAAATTTCAAATCGGACAGGTAGTTCCTGAGATTAGCGCGTTCAACCAAACAAACAAACAAACTCTTCAGCTTTATAATATTAGTATAGATTACTAAGACAGGAGTCAAAACACCATTAAACATTTAATAAAAAAAATTAGTGAACAATATGCGTAGTATGATATCGGCATATAAAAAGTAAGTACACAACTTTCTTAATGTCCGTGTTCTTTTTAATTTCGTTTTTAATTACAAGTTAACAACCGAAAATATTTTTAAATTAAAAATAATGCACTGTGTTTTGACATCGTCAAAGTAAAATAAAAAAAGGACTATAAATGTTACAGTAGGCTCTACAGTTGTTTCTCATTAACTCACTTCAAAAAAGGAGGAGGTTCTCAATTCAATCACTATGTATTTTTTTATGTAGATATGTCCACCGATGACTCAGGAATAGCTGCACCGATTTGAAAATTTTTGACGGCGTTGTATTCAGGTGTCTTTTTTCTAGTAATAAACTATAATGTATGTTACCTCATATCCAGAGCCGTCTTTAACCTATTGGAGGCCCTGGGCACTTTAGGATAATGGGGCCCCTATGACTATGACCAATGCCGGCGAAACGTGTTCAGTTCGGGTGGGTAGTGCAGCTATCAATATACTTATTTATCGGTAATATCGGTTATCGGTTGGTGATCTGGCAGGAACTAGGGGCCCCGTCTATCGCGGGGCCCTGGGCACTTGCCCAGAGTGACCAATGGAAAAGAGGGGCCTGCTCATATCTCCTGCATTTGTGAACCGATATTGATGATTCTTATTTTATTTAATAGAATATACCTTCAAGGTGGTCCCACATAAATTTTACTTAAATCGGTTTAGTAGTTTTTTTTAGTTTAATAAATCATTAAGTCAGCGGTTCCAGTTATTTCCCTTCTGGCGACATACTTTTTTTAACCGTTGCGAGTCCCTCCCCACCAGTTCTTTCTCGCTATGAATATCATGTGTATAACCTAAAATTGTGTCTTATGCCTTTTGCTTTATTTTTAACTAATTCTTCTATATCGCAGCTACTTATATTCCTTTCTCCTTGCACTTTGCCAACACTACTATTTTTTTTCTAGTTCAATGCAATCGGAATCACTCCTACTTACTTAAGACATTTCACTTTAAAAGAAGGAAGAAGGCGCTAACTTAATGGAAGTCTACTGTATTTGCATCAGGATAACTAGGGTAACCTGAGCCCCAGAAAACAGAAAAATCGCCTTCACCAAAATAAGAATTCGAGACCTAGTAACAAACGCTAATGACTTCTGTTGTCGAGCGTCTATAATTCACAATTCATTCATTCGAGACCTAGTAGTGCTCAGCAAAACAGTAGTAATTTAGTAACCTTTTATGCTGCACAAAAATGAATGAAAAACTATAACATTTGTTAAAAAATAAGTTACTAGAAAAAAAATGATAATTCAGATTTAAAAAAAATATAAACATTTGCTTCCACTTTTTATTGTAGCGTTGCTATTATTGTAATTGCAATTTATTAACTTCCCACTGGAAGTTATTGTAATGGGTCCGAAAATCGAAATCAAAAAGGAAAAAAAATTTTTATGTTTCAAGGTCACTACACTATTTTTACACTACTTTTAGAAAGATGTCTGTGTGTGTGTGTGTGTGTGTGTGTGGTGTGTACGTACGTACGTACGTACGTACGTACGTACTTACGTATGTGTACATTTCTTTCAAAGACGAAATCTCGAGAACGAAAAATGATATCGACTACGTTAGGGTGCCAATCGACGCGTATTAACGTAAATATGATCTGAAAGAAATTTTTTCAAAATCGGTTCAGCCGTTCTTTTTTCTTAACCAAATAACCTCCAAAAAAGTAGATTTTACACAATATCTCGCGAATAAAAAATTATATCGACTTCGTAAGGGTGTCAATCGAGGCGTGTTAACGTCATTTTGATCCGACATAAATTTTATAAAAATCGGTTCAGCCGTTTTTTTTTTTTAATTATTGATGTTTTAATGATTGAAATGATTACTTTTCTGTGTAATATCTAATTTAATTATTATTATTAAATATTTATCAAACTGGGAAGTTCGTCGTGTGGACCTCAAGGGTCGCACTTTAGTCCTAATAAACGACCCACCTCACGGCTTGTTTATCTTTTGAAACTGTGTAGCGTGCATCCCTGATCCCTGATTTACAAAATATGCGAAATATTATATTTTTTCTCCGTCTGGCGATCGTAGAAGATTTATCGACCGTCTATAATCTACAATCTCTCTTTCTCGTGTAGGAGATCATTCGTTTTAATCACCAAACCGTATCGGATAGATCAGTGTTTCCTAAACTGTGGTACGAATACCACCAGTGGTACCTGAAAGATTTTACGCGGCTCGCCACAGTTAAAGCGATTCCAAAACACGTCTTTGTAATTCAGTCTGTGGGAGCCAAAATTACCTAAGAAAAAAATTTCAACATAAAAAAATTTGGCTGAAATTTAATTTTTCCGTTTTTCTCTCGGTTTTTCTATTAAGGCTTACTGGTAACTAAAGCTGAACCAGAATGTATTCGTGTTATTAAGGAGAAATTAATTTGGGATTTTTGAACTCCACGCATTTACTATTCTTTCATTTTCTGCCACAAGATGTCATAGCGTCAAATGTCAAATCCTAATATAATATGACGCTGATAATTTGAAATCAACTGAGCGTGTGTAAATTCAATTTGAAACACAATAAGTTTAAACAGAAATACGTTAAAATAGTTTTGATCCTCCGAGTGTCCTAGGATATATGACGTCACGAATATTTCATTATGGCAGCCAAGAACCGCCGTATTGCCCAACGTTAAAAAAATTTCAGAATATCTCATTAATATGGATATCCAATAAAGGCTCGATTTATATTATCCGGTCAGACACGGCACGGGAACGTAGCGTTTCCGGCAAGACAAACATTTTTACATACATTTTAAATACGAGTATTGATACGTGTCTGAACGGACGAGATCCGCTAAGTATAAATATTTGTATTTGAAATGCATGTAAAAATGTTTGTCTTGCCGGAAACGCTACGCTCCTGCGCCGTGTCTGACCGGATAATATAAATCGACCTTAAAGGTCTCGACGAGCAGATTTCAAAAATATATAATAGGTTATATAAATATAATGTACAAGCTGTAATAAAAAATTTTTCAAAAAACTAAAAAGCGTTAAATAAAAAAGAAATATAAAAAGAATGAGAAAAACTGACTACATCTGACAAAAGTAAAAAACGATCTACCAATATGGAAAGTAGTCGGGTAAAAAGATATTACCTAATATTTTAGTGTCACAGATGTGAGATTACCCGACTAATTTTCATACTGGAAGCTTATTTTGCATTTTTGTGTTAGACGCAGTCGGGTTTTTTATTTTTCCGATAATTTTTAAAAAATATACGCTTGCATTTCGTTTCCATTTAAGTATGTCGATATTTTCTGGAAAAAAATTCACCGAACTTTTTTGTTTTAAATTTATCTGGTTGGCAGATAGTCTTTCAGACAGGAACTCAAAAAATTGAAAAAAAATTGAACATTATATCATTCTGAGTGAAAAAAGCGAGAAAAAAGAAAATTAAAAAAAAAATGGGTGTGTGCTTATGACCGCACGACAGAAGTGAAAACTTCAGATTTTCTAATTTTTGGTGTCATCTATTATAGCGCATTTATGAACTAAATATAATTTATTACTAAAATCCTAAAATTGTATTTTTAATTAATTCCCCCTTGGTTTCAAAAAAATTATAAATTATTATTGTCAAAGAAAGAATATAACTAAAATAAAAAATATATAAATAAACATCATGTAGAATTTAGAAGAAAAAAAACGCCAAAAATTCTACGCTGCCATCAGGTCTCGAACCCAGGTTCCTATGCATAGAACGCAAATACAACTGCGCTATCATGCTATGAGTGGAAGTGTGAAGGCGGCCGTTTTTATGATAAAAGTATGTTGCGAATTCTTACGGAAGTAGTTGCGAACGCTTCACATTTTTCAGTACCCAGGCAAAGAATGCCTAACGCGCCTAAGGAAGTTTTCACTTCAAAAATACAGTCGACTCTTGTTAATTCAAACCTGCGATAATTCGAACCTCTCTATAATTCAAAGTTATCACGGGTTCCCTACAAAATCTCTTTATATTTCGAACTAAATCAATACATTTTTATGCACTTGGTAATTCGTACGAAAAAATCATTGCTATATAACAAAACGACGCGTTAATTCGAACTCATCGGCGTCCAACACTCGACAATTCAAAGTTGCAGAGAGAAAGAGGCGGAAAGATTGTCAGTACAATTTTGCGACAAGTTCAAACTTGTATCAACGTTTGTTTGTTGAGCCTTTGTTTCGAACCATTTGATATTTCAAACACTCGATAATTCGTAATATTTTAAGAGTCCCTCGAGTTTCGAATTAACGAGAGTCGACTGTAATTTCTTGATCGTCGCAACTAAATTCAGTCGAGAGATGATTTTCGTTTCATATTTCGAGCCGAGAAATTTTACACTTATTTTCTAATTTTTTTTTATAGTGACGAGATCTCGACAATTTTATTTCTATACCTCGAAACGAGAAAAACTGTAAATTTCGTATCGAGATTTCTCGTCTCGATTATTGATTTTTCAGTAAATCTGGGAGCACTGGACTTGCAGCTTCTTTTACTTGCATCAGTTCTGTACCGCGTATATTTTTCTTGAATACACGGACTTCGACAACACTATATTGCGAGTGGCGACCTACGCCTCATGATTCTGTTATGTGTTGTTGCATTTCTTTAAGTGTGTGAGTAATGCACAAATACACACATCTTTAACTTAGCGTTCTCTCTAACATCGACTTCAAAACTGCATCTAGTTAAATGTATGCAATTTTATATTATGTTAGACTTCTTAAATGCAGCATGTGGTTTATACTTACTTACTAGTGGATTGCATTCATTGCCATACTCTGTACTCTCTTGTTAATATTTACCCATCGTTCCATTTTACCACCGATTTAAGCTGTTAATTGCGATCGGTAAATCGAAAAGTGTATTGTGCATTGTTGTAAAGAAAAGTATTATTTTCGAAAATAAATGATAGAAAAAGTGAAATATTGCATCCTTTTTTATAGTGAGTTTTTGTTAATTGAAAATATTGAAGTAATGAAAATTATTTGTGCTAAAAATAACTACTTGTATACAGTGAGTTTAAAAAAATAACGAGTTTTAAAAAATTAGCTTTGTGTCTTAAAATCTATAAATAAAAGTTTGCATCTCAAAACTGTTTATATTTTGAAATGAGATAAGAATAAATGAGTTATTTATTTAGTAAACAAATTAATAGTGACTTATCTGTTTTAAAATTGTAATTCAATGAAAAACTTTTTTTATTAAAAATTACACGTCAATAAAATATTCCATAAAGAAAATATGGATGCATATCTTTCTATATATCAAAACAAAAATGATTTGCATAAACAAAAGCTACGAAAAGAATACACATAGCATTTTATCTTGGAGTAATATTATATTTCTCTTCTCAAGGAGCAATTAAAAATATAAAATTATTATTAATTTACACTATGCAATATGATATTTATTATACAGAAGAATTTGTAAACTTAATAAAAAAAGATTAAGTATTTTATTCTTAAATAAACGAAGGAGCTTTAACGTATTGTGCCTTCAACAAATACGCAGTAGAAAACTTTAAATTTCGTGACATAAAATTATTTCAAAGCTTGATTTAATAAAAATTTAACTAAACAGCGCTTTAACAAAATATTTGTGCCTGATGTATTATAAATTTTTTATTTATAATTGTCGTGAATCGTGAGTGAAAGTTTTGTTTTATAAATAATGATTACAGTGAAAATTTAATAACTTCGGGGCACTTTGGAATTTGTTGTAAGTTTATTATTATTTTTTTTATTCTGTGGTTTTATTGGTTCAGTGACTTTTCCGTAAATAATAAAATAATTATAATACTCCACAATTCCAAAATTTTAATGACGATGACGAATGATCTTAATGTTAAGTATTTTTGTGTGATACGAAATGTCGAAAAAATTTTTTTTTGTGAGTAATACCGAATTCTGGTGATATTCAATAAAAATGCATGTCCGCCATTTTAAATCTCACATACATGAATGTGATCTCCTGTTCAGTCACTTCAGTGTTATTTAATAACATACCTTTAAGAACAATTTTTTTCAAGGTTGCAGCTTTTTCTACACTGCATCTTTATCAACATATAGTATATTGAACAAATATTTAATTTGCATTGGGCGCCATCTTTTTTTTAATTATGTATATTATTTAAATTGAAAAAAGTCGTCAAGGAAAAATTTGTGTCATGTAGTGTTTAATAATAACATAATAGTATTGCCAACTTCAGAAAACAAACTTTCCAATGTTATTCTCAAAACTTTTCTAAAAACTGATCATATAGATTTGTTGAATTTTTAATACGCTTAAAATAACAATTTTTACAATATTTAAAATATGAATTGTACATTTTTAGTGACTTATTTTATTGATACAATTTTTTTTTTTAATTTTTACCTCCACGCGAAACCTATAAGTATTTATTATTTTGTGGGATTTTAAAACATTTCCGTGATATTTTCTTATTTATTTAAGGCTATCAGATGATTTAAATTTTCACGAAATTAGAAATTAAATTAAATTGTGTTTTAAAAACCACCAACAGCTAAGGTTATTTGGGCCTAGCACCAATTCAAATGTTCAATTCATTATTTTCTTTAATAATAAATTGAAAATCTAATTGGCACTTTTACCTCGGGCTAGAACCCGTGAACTGGGGACTTGTAATAGATAAACCATAGCAACGCCATGTAAATAACAGCACTGCTACACGCTCGGCCATTCTCAAGCCTTACGAAATTAGAGTCTGGGGATTAAGGGTTTGTAACAACCGAGTCGCATGGAACATGGAAAAGACCCATGATACTTAGTTTTTTGTTTGTTTTTTCTGAAAGCACCAATTGCTAAGATTATTTGGAGTTGGTACCAATTCACATTTTCAATTTATATTATTTTTTTAATAATAAACTGAAAATCCAAATAACACGTTTACCAGCTCAAGAACCTGAGAACTAGGGGCAACGCCATAATATAAACAACGACATAACCATTCTCAAGCCCATATTATTTAGTATAGACAAACTGCAATGGCCAAATAATTAATTAAAGCTTTTAAATATATTGACTCTAAAAAAATTGCTATATTTTTTACTTCCCATCTCTACTATGGTATAGAAGTAATGGATTTAGTCCGAAAAAAATATTTCGAGATTTTAACAGATCTTCACGTTTTGAGACCCTAGCAATCGTTTAAGATCATTTTCTGACTGATGTCTGTATGTGTGTGTGTGTGTGTATGTGGTCAATGTTTCGCCTTCGATATCTTAAAAACGGAACAACATACGGCCATGGCGATTGTTCTATTGTGTTTATCAGCCTTTAACTTAGATCTGATTAGATTTTGAGTCAAATCGGTTCAGTGGATCCTGAGATATTAAAAAAAACCTTCTCAATGTCACGTATTAACATAGGTAAAAAAAATATAACTGAATTCTAGATGTAAAAAAATGTAAATATTTTTTTTCTCTAAAATGTACAGTTTTCAAGAAAAAAAATATTTTACTTAAAAAAATAAAAATTGTACGTAAATCAAGGCAACCATGATTTTTGCTATATTAAGCTAGCCATCAGTAGATCACTAAACCAAAAAGAGGGCCATGCTTTTTTTCAAAGAATAAAAAAAGAGTGTTTATTTTATGCAAATATTTACTAGGTGGGAAGTATAGGACTGGTCATCAGTCGAACTTTTTTAATTTGTTATGTCGCATTGAAAAAATGTTTTCGCTGCTAGCAACCATTACAAGCAGGGATAACTTCCACAGATTTTTTTTCTTTCTTGAGTTGGTATAATAAATGCAAACCGATTTAACCAATACATGCGCAGAAAACAAGCTATAAATGTTTACTGTATAGATTTAATGATATATTTTTAGAATTTATGTATTAGAAGAGTGTAGAATGCAGTTTATAAAATGGCATTTCCTAAAAAAGAGCCGGCCATGTAGTGAAAAATTAGATCATTTTTTTAGTGAACTTTAAGCTGCACGAAACACTTGAATAACGTAACTTAAAACTTTCAACGAAAGCTGCAGTGTTTGGTTAAGTAAACAAAAATTATGAGACGTGTTTTGTTTTCCGCGCGAAAATGTTTTTTATGCTGTTTTAAGTTTTTAAACTATTAAATTATGTAAGTTTGGTTTCTTTATTTTATATTGTAACTTGAAATATCAGCAAGTTTCACACTTAGCATAATTTTTGCGCAATTATATACATTTTTTTATTAAAAACTTATTTTTGGTTACCTTACCGAAACAATTTATATTGTCTAATATTATTATTTCTTCGATTATAAGTGGTACAGTTTTTTCGGATCAAATAAGATATTTGCAGTTATAATATCGAGTTATAATTATTTTCAAAAGTAAAAAAATTACTAAACTTTTTGAAAAAATTAATTACTTTACAATATATAGAAGGTAATATTGCAGAATTTTCTAATATTTGTGAAAATCTACACTAATTTTAGACCTTTCATCAAAACAGTTGATCACTTAAGGATCATTTTATCTTAATTTTTTAACGTCACATTTCTTACGAAAATTATATAAAAATAATACTATTTCGTTGTGCTCCACTTGATCGATTTTTTTAATCACTTTTTATTGTTTAATACCAGGTTGAAATTATTTAAATTATAATACTCTACGCCATTTTGATATAATAAAATAAAATGCTAAACAATAAAGGCGTGCATGAAATTAACTGCATTAAACGAGTTTAACTGATTCAATAGTTGAAAATAAGTTTAGTTTTATTACGATTTTCTTCTTATCAACATAAAAACTTTTATAAATTTTTCACAAGAAATCAATAAATTTTAATGAAATTACGAAACCGCTAACATTGGATTATGATATTAACGATTTAGAGCCTGGTAGTTCGTGAGTTTCCGTCTTGTTATGACGCACAATATTTTATTTCATTGACTGAGGGGTAAATTTAAAAAAATCCTTATCGCTTTTTAGATAACCACACTTTCAAGATCACCCATATATTTTACGTTGCCTATTATTGCATTTAGTAGGTATATAATACACGCAACTGCATAATATAGAATGCAGTTTATTTTATACAGTGTTTCCTAAAAACTTTCGTCCATGAGAAAATTCATGCTAGGTGTTTGTTTGCAATGAACCATTTTCCTGAGAGTAGTTCCTTCAATTATCCACGTGTAGCAGTACTTGTCGTAGGTACACTATAAGAAATGAGAAGGGCGATTACATAGATTATCGATGATCCATTTATAGCCAGCGATTAATCTGGTAATAGGCACACAAAGAGACAATGGCGTCGCAAACAGGTATCGCCTGCACATCGCGTAGATTCCATATTTCCATTATTTATCTTCCGATTTCCCGGTTCCTAAATCCCGCTCCATCCAATCTTAATTCCCAAGTTTCGTGTTTCACATAATTCTATTTATTTATTTTATTAATTATGCCACTCCAGGCACCCTGAATAGGATGAAGTATTTGAAATACCTTGTATTATGTCCGTCTTTTGACTTCTTGTGATTTAACACTACGCGTTTCAGCAACGAGTTGCCATCTTCAGGTGTGGTTAATTATTTATTTTTAACACACATTGAGTATTCGTAACACTATATAATATTATGATACTAAGCACTGTGTATTATGTCGTGGTTCCTTGTCAGTCCTTGTCTTTCAATACAAATAAAAAAAATTGTATCTTTGTCTGTAATTATAAGTTTTTTACGAAATTTAAACTTTTAAATGTGGGTACAAAACAGTTTTTAAAATACGTAGGCTGGTTGAACCATTTTCACAATGTTTGGCAAAATATCGTTTTAAAACTAAATTTTCTTCAAATAACACCGCCTAAAAATATCGTTTCAGTTGATCAGTTATTTTTTGAGCAATATCGATTTAAAATTCTACAATGCTTAGTCGCTCAAAATTTCCCATAAGTTGAAAATGATTTAAATCGATTTCTTAGTTAAAAGTTTCTTCAATTAATTATTTTCTCATTATTTTTTAAACAGTCGGTATATTAATATAGAGCATAATCATATACGTACGTCTGTGCAAACGTTGTTTTGTTAATTTTTTAAAAATATGATAAATAAACTCTTCAAAAGAAAAATTATTTAGTCTAGATTTTACTTAAAAAGTGTAAAAATCTTGCGCGTGATTGATAAATTAATGATATTATTGTTTTTAGATTTATTTTTTGACTTACATTAATATAATTATAGATAATATAGAACTTTTTAATATTTTATATAAATAAATTATAACATTTTAATAAATAATAATAATAAATACATTTGAGAAGAATTGTTCGGTTTTTTCTTCGAATGCAAATCTTGTATTTCTGATATTTTTAACCTTAAAATTTTATGATAATTAAACAAAAGTGATGTTTTCTCCGAAGCATAATTTTCTTTGATTTTTCTTCGCTAGATAACAAAATTTTCAATAATAATCACGAATCATTTTTACATTAAAACGTTTTGTTAAATTAATTATTGAGTGTTTTAAAACTGTGATTTTTTATAAAATGGAAAACATTTTTCACGGGATCATTTTTCGGACACTGAATTTTAAATTTTTAAGTTTGTAGCAATTACTTTAGTTTTTTTTCTCTTGTATTTATATATTAAAACAAGCCGTGAGGTGGGTCGTTTATTAGGACTAAGGTGCGACCCTTGAGGTCCACACGACGAACTTCCCAGTTTGATAAATATTTAATAATAATAATTAAATTAGATATTACACAGCAAAGTAATCATTTTAATCATTAAAACATAATTATTATTTGTTTTTAACAATAGTTAAAAAAAAAATTAAAAAAAAAAACGCCTGAACCGATTTTTATAAAATTTATGTCGGATCAAAATGACGTTAACACGCCTCGATTGACACCCTTACGAAGTCGATATAATTTTTTATTCGCGATATATTGTGTAAAATCTACTTTTTTGGAGGTTATTTGGTTAAGAAGAAAAGAACGACTGAACCGATTTTGAAAAAATTTCTTTCAGATCATATTTACGTTTGGCACCGTAGTCGATATCATTTTTCATTCTCGAGATTTCGTCTTAGAAAGAAATGGACACATACGTACGTACGTACGTACACACACATACACACACACACAGACATCTTTCTAAAAATAGTGTAAAAATAGTGTAGTGACCTTGAAACATAAAATGTTTTTCTCCATTTTGATTTCGATTTTCGGACCCATTACAATATCTTCCAATGGGAAGTTAACAATTATATCGTGCTTATTCGATTAGCATAAATTTTCCCGACTACAATCGATTATTAAAAAAACTTAATCTATTGTATGAATGAATTAGGTATTTAAGTTTAAAAAAAATTATAAATTTTTTAATTTTTTCTAATAATTTAACATAAATAATATTGAAAATCGAAAAGAAAATTTTTTTTAAATTTATAGATAAATTACTAAAAATTAATTAAAATGTATAAAAATTTTAAAAATATCACGTGACTTCAAAACGCGCCAGGAATGTTTGTGACGTCGTTATGTTAAAATGTGTCTGCATTTGTTGGTATTTGTGTATATGTATTACACATACTATCAAAAATAATAAATTTTTAACTTGGTAACCATGGATACAAAGACCATACATAACATAATGACGTCACACGCGTTCGGATTCTTTCGGCGCGTTATCGGAACTGAGTTTAAAAATTAATTTTTATTTAAATATAACTTTTTAATTAGTAAGCAAAAAAATTAAATAAAAACAGTTTTGCTATAAAACTTGTATGTGGTCCTTCCATTTAAGTAAAAAAAAAATTTATTTAAAAACCCAATTGTGAATTATAGACACTCGACAATAGAGGTCGTTAGCGTCAACTAAATCCATTAATTTATCCTTAAAAAACAATTCGAAAATCCATTAAGCAGTACCGTGTAAGGTGAAAACTATCTGAACATCGCTACAGGATTACAACTGTGGAATACCTTGATTTAACATTTGTGAAATGGATTTAAAAAAAGTCTTAAGAACAAAATTTGTACTTTTAGGATTCCGTACCAAAATGGTAAAAAAGGAGTCTTTATGGAGAGACTTGGTTGTCTGTCTGTCTGTCACAGTCGACTTTATCAGGAACTACAATACATGCTATCGATTTGAAATTTGAAATAGTTATAAAGCTTGTGTATCCGCATACTAGTTAAAGAGTTAGAATAAAAAAAAATTGTCTATTTTTAAGGGGCTAAAAATTGAGAGTAAAAATATTTTTTATATGAAAAGAAGTTGGCCAGCGCCGATTCTTCATTTTTGTCTAATTTGCCAACATTAATATTGTGGAATATCTCAGTTTACAGTATAGATATCGATTATAGATAATTGTACTATTAAAATTGTTGTTTTTTTTTTGGGTTTGAGAATGGCCGAGAGTGGCCGAGTGTTGTTCACATGGCGTTGCTATGGTTCCTCTATTACAAGTCCCCAGTTACCGGGTTCTAGCCCGAGAGCTGGTAAAAGTGTCAATTAGCTTTTCAATTTATTATTAAAAAAAAATTATGAATTGAAAATATGAAATAAATAAATAATATTATAAAATAAATAACCTGTGTATTGATAAGTGTTACTAATGAATTACCTAGAAGTTAATAACTCATAAAAGAAGTTAGTTTGCTTAACGATACAGACAATGGAACAACAAGTTCTGTATAGGTATTAAAAAAAATAATATTTATGGAACATAATACTTTTCTTAACTGAAAGCAATTTATTAGTTCCGGCTGTACTTCTATTTCATTACTAATTTTGCAAAAAAAAAGTATTTTTTAATAAAAGTATGTCCCTTTAGAAAATAAAGCGAAAAAATGTTTATAAATAATATTAAAACAGCCATGATATCACACGCTTTGTATTTTTTAAAATGGCGCATTCGTGACCTTCGGATGTTTATCTTAAGATTATTGCGTAAGTTCTTTTTTCTTTGTTTATTCATTGAATTATATACACTATGTAATTAAAATGACCTTTAAAAATGCACATTTTTCTTTAGAAGAAAATAGTTTAAGTATATCAAAATATGCAGTATTTTATATCGTTCTAGTATTACATTGCAGTAATTATTTCTATCAAAATTTTATTAGAACTACTAAGTACGTTTTAGAGCTAAATATAATGATAATATATTGTACAACTAGTGTACTAAATACATCTTTATGCGAGATGCTTTCAGCTCGAGTCGTAAGCGAGCCGCATACGAGTGCTGTAAACACTTTATTCAACAAATGCATGGTTTTAGAGCTTTAAATGAATTGTCAATTCACCGACAGCAGTACATCTCATAATAATAAAAATATTGGCCTTGATACAATATTTATTTACTTCGTTACCATAGTAACTATATTTCATTATAGCATCGAATCATGAATCATGCGACGTTAACAATCGCTAACCGGCCATTTAAGATCCGCCTTACAGACACGAAAAGCGTGCATGTGTTGAATAAAATAATTAACCAATACAAAACAGTAAAATCGGAACTTAGTCTGTAATTATTCTAAATCTTTAACGAAATTTTGACTTCCAAGTAGGTACTTTTTATAGGATCTAGACCGAATTTGCCATTTACAGAATTTTTGCCTGACTGTTTGTTCCTAGTTAACTTCAAACTACTGAACCGATTTTAATAGAACTTTAACTAGGCATCTACAGGGTGGACCAAGTTATAGTAGCAATAATTCACCATTCGATGGTCCATCGAAAAATAAGTAGACATGCATAATTTTATTTTTTTCCAAAACGCTTCCTAAGGGAGATACAGCTCTTCAAAGTCCAGTTTTAAAAATCAATACTGACAAGTGTCATAAATTATCTCAAAACCAAGTATCGCCTACTTTGTTGGTTATTTTCATATGTTATTTATTTGTTGTTTTTAATTTAATTAATGAATTATTTATTTAAATTCGTCAAACAGTAAAAAGTTTACAATTGTTGTACAAGATTCCATACCTATTATTTTCGTAGGTGGCTATTTTAGAAGTGTTCTAAACTTTCAACTCTAATTATCTCGTAAACGAAGCCTCAAATCGAAATTTTGCAAGAGTGACTCTTTTTTTCTAAATTGAACAGGGAATTAGAAAAAAATGTTATTCTTTAAAAATATCCAGTGGCGCAGAAAATAGGGCGGGAAAAGTGAAACAACCCCCCTGTATCTACGCCACTTGACAATTTTGACAAAAGTTACTTACGTCAAGTAATGAGTATCTATTGCATAAATACTTGTACAAAATTTGGTCAAAAACGCATTAATGACCTGAGAGTTAGGACAAAAAAAAGAATTTTAAAACTGAACTTTGAAGGGGTGTATCTCCCTTAGGAAGCGTTTTGGAAAAAAATAAAATTATGCATGTCGACTTATTTTTCGATGAACCATCGAATGGTGAATTATTGCTACTATAACCTGGTCCACCCTGTATAGGCATATTCTATAATATTATTATCTATCTACCAAAAGCGACTGTAAGGTAGCCAAAAAGCCCCAATATGAACGCGAATGAATCCACGGGTAAAGTCTAGTTTGTTAATATATTTAGTTTTAGTGTCTTAGACTAAATAATACAAAAGAAAATAAAAATTTAACCATCGCTGAAAAATACAAAAATTATAAATTATACCGTTAAGGCTTTTTTATCTTTAAAACTTTTATTTTTTTGACCTCAATTTTTATCACTTCTTATCAAATTTATAATTCTGGTGTTTTTAATTTTCATTCGTTACGTCACAAAATAATTAAATAAAAATCTTTTTCGTATTGATATACGCGGGGGTGTCCAAATAGTGCGTTCTCTGCAGTATTGATTTTGGGTGAAGATAGAAAATAACAAAATTGTACACAACACCACTTTTCTGGAACACACTGTATAAACAAAAATATGTTTAGGTTATATCAGTCTTAAAATTCATACAACTTTTGTATTTAAACTTTTTTTTTTTCCTTCACCCAAAACCAATATATCGACCGAGAACGCACTTTTTGGACACCCTGTATATTATAGATGCTCGACAGCTTAGGTCATTAGCGCGTCTATCTTTTCCGTATTGAATTTAAATTAACCATAAATACAAACCTTGATTTGTGACGCTTTTGAATTCAGTCAGAGTTAACAGTTTCGTCGTCAGATGGTGGTGCATATCATTTCATCCCTTATTATAAGGGTGAGTACTTCCGTCTACTGGTTAATAGAGGCGGTAAAAGGCACCGTATTGCCTGCACAAAAGTTTGTTGAAACTTTTTGTCGGAACATGCGAAATATATTTTTCTTTTTAACAGACCGTTCGTACTTCGTATAACTGTTTTTTAGCATTTTTATTTTTTTTACGACTTTATTCAATTATTTAGACTCTTATGATCTCAGTTGTCGAACGTCTATAATTTACAATCGTTCATGCAATTATTTTTTTTAATGATGATATAACTGTTTATCAATTTCTTTAGAAAAATTATAGGTAACTATCAACTATATTCTAATTAATTTTTCTGAATTATTTTAAATTATTTTATGCATGAGCCGTTATTTATTTTAAATGTTAGAATAGGTCATAGATATCGTATGTTACAATTGGCCCTTGTAACCCTGAATGCACGGAAATTTTTGTCTGCCCCCCCCCCCCCAATTACATATTTTATGGCAAACAGAAATCATTGATGGCGGTAGAATTTTAAATAAGTAAAAAAACAGGGTAGTGAAAAATTAAATAAAATAAAAAACTCGCGGTTATTTATAAAAATAGGCTCTTTAACTGTCAAAATTATTTTATCAGTTAAACTATTTGATGAATAAAAAAACAAATATATTTCGATTCGAAACCCGGAAAATAGAAAACATTTATTTAATAGAATTAATTGATTATTTAATTCTAATTATTATTTGCCAGGATTCATGCTACAACACACACTCTGTAAAAAGTCCAACTAGCTACCTCTTACAGTTTGTGAGACAGAGCCTTGTGACAGATGGACGGACGGACAGACATCGTAGGCTCAGTAATGATGCGTGTGTAAATCTATAATTATTCTAACATTTTAAAAATAAATAAAAATTAGTAAAAAAACTTTTAGAGACAAACTTTTATTTAAATGCACTAAAAAGGAAAAAATAATTTTTAATAATTTAGGTTCATAATTATAAAAGCGTGGGTCGTGTACTCTATGATAGTTTATTTGTCACAACCCACGCTTTTATAATTATGAACCTAAATTATTAAAAATTATTTTTTCCTTTTTAGTGCATTTAAATAAAAGCTTGTCTCTAAAAAGTTTTTTTAGTAATATATTTTATTTTGTTCATTTTAGTCTTTCAAAATTTTTCCCCCTTTGACACTCGTAGGGGTTGAATTTCGAGAAATCCTTTCTTAGTGGATGCTTACGTCAGAAAAGGAATCAACTGTCCAAATTTCAAGTTTCTAGCTTCAGCGATTTAGCCTGGGCGTTGATTAGTCAAAAAAAACCCTACATCCCCGTTTGAATCCCTTAGGGATTGAATTTATTTCTAAAAATGATTTATTCATGTATTGTCATCGAGAATACCTATGTGTACAATATTTCAAATCGATCGGATACGTGGAAGTCGTTCAAAATTGACTTGCAAGTTTTGACCTAAATAAACACACAAACTAACTAACATACATTGCAAGTTAAATAAAAGCTTGTAAAAAAAGCTTGTTTTAAGGAGTGGTGTCCGCTCGAGAGCGCAGATGTTAAGTATCATTGTAATTCACACAGTCTGATGTTACATAATAGCGAAAACAGATTAGATACGATTAATTCAGTTCATTTATTATAATTTCTAATTGAAAATTGCGTTTTTTACCCGACTGCGCCAGAAGCAGGGTAATGTTTTTCGAGTGTATGTATGTATCTATGTATGTGTATTTCTTTATCACGCGCTGTAACGGCTTGACGGATTTTGAAAAATGAGGTGTCATTAGATTCGTCTGAATCCTCAGAGTGACATAGGGTATATGACGTCACGGAAAATTCAATATGGCGGACGCTAGACGTCATTTTGTCAGAATGCAAAAATAATTTTCCTTCTAAATACATTGATATAGGTATCAAAATCAAAACAGAAGAAAGGTTTCGTTGACATTTCAAATAGGGTACGTGACGTCACGGAAAATTCAATATGGCGGACGCTAGACGCCATTTTGTCAGTACGCAAAAAATCGGTAAAACCTTGTGTGTGGGGTATCAAATGAAAAGGCTTGATGAGTAGATTCAACTAAAAGGAAGGAAACAAAAAATTTATCAAAAAAAAAACAAAAAACCCGACTGCGTAAAAATCGAACATAAAAGATGGAAACAAGATCAAATGATAACATGCAGTCGCAGGTATTTCTGTTCAATTTGTTACTACTATGCCTCCGACAGTATGCTATCATTTGATCTTGTTTCCATCTTTTATGTTTGATTTTTACGCAGTATTTGAAATGCATGTAAAAATGTTTGTCTTGCCCGAAACGCTACGTCCCCGCGCCGTGTCTGACCGGATAATATAAATCGACCTTAAATCTTTGAGCATATTATATACTGTCCGGCTTTCTTACATTTTGTAAATGTAGTTAGGCGAGGGAGAAATTAGTGTCCTATGTTTTAAACAGCTTAAACGGTTCTTGTGTGTATGTATGTTTTGGACATACGTTATGTAATGTTATAGGTTGTACATTTTGTAATCCCGCGCGCTGACCAACTGTGACCTTCTTTATTACTCGACGTACCGCGTACGTAACTAGCGTATGTAACTGTTTTTAAAGTCCAGATGGAATATGGAGAACATCGATTTATTGATTAAGATGGATATCGATATATTTATTTCGATAACTGCAGCAGTCTGACAGAACCCAATTTTTACACTCGCAAAAACCGTTCGCAATTTATTATGTCAATTTTTAAGTATTATATTTTTATAACTGTATAGGTATTTAAATTTTTAGTTCGATAAGTTGTTAACCCAAAATGATTTTTTTGCTATTTTTTCAACTGAATAAACATTTCTTATATCATTGTTTTTTTACATTCTAAAAAATTAAAATATCCCGGCAGCCTGAAACTTGTTTTTAATTCCCAGTTCTCAGGTTCTGAACTGGTGAAAGTATCAGTTGGATTTTATCAGATATATAATATATATTATTAAAAACAAAATACACTGAAAATATGTCTCAATACTAGACCTAGATAACCGTCGCAATTGGTGGTGCAATAAATAAAAAATGTAAATTGTCATAATGTTGATTTTTTTAAATTTCCGAATTGAAAAATTCAAATTTCACAATTTAGAAGTTAAAGAAATTCAAACGTCATTCATTATAGAAAAGTAAAAGAGCTATATACGGATAAACAGTCCGTACACATTTAACTACTTCCCCTACCTCACAAACGCGTGTATCTTCTTATAACTTCCCCTATTTCAGTTTTCACCACCCCTAGATATATGCATTCCCCTCTTTTCATCTTTAAGGTTATCCCTACCCATCATGTTACAAAACACCCCTTCTCTCTTAGACGTCGTTATTTTTTTCTACCCCCTTGACTGCTTTTTTTCTTTCACTTATTTTTTTTAATCCCACCCCTATATTATAAGAATGCATGTGTGTACTTTTATTATTCACTCCCTCGCATTTTTTTTAACGTACGATTGGCCAGAATAATCATAAACTCCCCCTTTCTTTGAATAGTTATGACGTGTACACTTTTTAATGTTTTTTAAACACGCGATTCGCAAGTGATCGACATGCAATTTTTTATCTGACGTTCTAAGAGATAATTTATGTACATAAATCGTCATGATGCGTTACTAAAATTATTAACACACTTAAAAAAATACACGACAGCAAAAATAATAATATTTAATTATTGATTTAACACTAATTAGATATTCATATTCAATTATTTAATAACCGCCATTAAGTAATACATTTCGGTAAATGTGAAAGCTTCGAATTATGAAATTATTGAATTGTAATGATTTATTGAAAGAATAGTACCTATATTTTTTAATAGCCCACACTCCTCACACAAGAGGGGATGACAAAAATATAAATGTCTAGCAAGCTCTACATTTCTTGTGTGCGCATGAGCTTGAAAGCACAGTCACCTAAGATAACGTGCATTTCTAAGAGAAAACTATGTCGCTATCCTCGCTTGTTTCATACTCCTTGCATAAGCTCTTCTCTTTTCCTACCCTTATAATATTTTGTTTATTTCTTTCTAACATTTATGCATGTACGTATGTCTATTTCTCGTTGGCTATCTTTGTTTCGCTTATATTTCTTTTAATGTATCCGTCTCATTTTTTAACGAAAGCTTACTATATTTTTATCTGTCTCGCTTCAATACAGTATACTTCATATACAACGATCTTATTCTATTGCTAAGGTCTCGTGGTTTCGATCTCTCTTCAATTCATTGCACTTGCATATATTCCATCTTCGTTTCTGATGTGCAGCTTTTCCGTTCTGTTCCGCATTACTTGTATTTAAATATCCTTGTCTTTTACTTAGGTTATACTAACAACTATCTCCGTCCGCAGCATAAATCTTACGTATAGCCATCTTTGTTTTTCTGAGGTGAATCGTTCGTTTCATTCTATCTTACCGTTCTTGTATACGACTCGTCTCTTTTTTAACTTTGGCCGCGTCTAGTGTTCTCACTTTTAGACGTATCGCCGTCCTCTTCTAACACATTAGACTTGTATATTCTTCGTCCCTTACTTCAACTTAGCTTAGATTCAACTCCGTCCTTTTCCTACTTTAAAGTCTTGCATGCATCTTTCTCAATTTTTAGATACGTTAGACGCCTTACCGTTTCACTTCAATACATTATCCTTGCATATATCTCTCTCACTTTAATACTTAGGACGTATTGTTGCCATTTCGCTTCTATCTATTAGTCTTGTATATTAGCATCCTTGTCGACGACGATTTTAACCTTAAAGGAATATTAGAATTCAGTTGCGCCACGACGCGTTTCGACGCAAGGCGTCTTCTTGTATTGTAGACATTTGGCATCGCGACGTCTTATACTGACGTATCCTTCGTAGAACACTTAGTTCTACTGCGTCTTTCGTGATAAGAACATAACTTGTTATCGACTACCGTTTTGGCGGGAAACATCTGTACACATTTTGAAAATTTGAAAATTCTCGCATCACTCGCTATATACGCATATAAATTAGTACGCGTGTTTACATTTAACGTGGTCGGCGCGAAAATAGTGTTTCCGGTATTTTTTATTGTTGCAGTCAATAATTACCGATATTTGTTTTCTCAGTGTTGTTGTGTTGTTACTGTTGTATTGTTGTATTGTTGCAGTGATATTTTTATCAGTGTTGTGAAACACTTACATATTTTGGAAATATACGCTGGTATGTCTTCTATCAGTGTTTAAATGTCACCAAAAACATAATTATAATACATTTTCATTGACGAACTGTTTAAAACAACCCGTCATTTCCACCACATCCTGTCACAAAATCGTCATTATAGCGCGTACTGACAAATGACAATCGTCCACTACGTTAAATGTTTTGACCACGTGGCTTCTGGACTTTGCTAATAACGTGGTACCATAAAAATATTTCACATATTTCAATCTTTATTTCTAATCTTAGTTTTCGCTAAATCGTAAAATATGTTGAAAAAAAAGTTGCAATACAAATTAGAGAAATTGTCGATTTATGGTGGAAGCGACGGTATTCTAACGTGAACCTGTTCAGTTTTGATTAGTTTTATTATATGTTTCATTTTTTATTTTAACAAATTGATACTTAAAAATAATTGGTTTCACATTAAAAATTGATATTTATTTTATGAATTAATTTTTATTAACATTTTTTTTATCGGGAAACAAGAATTGAAATTTTTATTAATGTACCAAAAAAAATAATTATATCGGTTTTTGTGTCATCAATTTTGTTGTTAAAATTTTTCGTATAAATTTAAATTTTTCTGTCCTGTGTTTCTCAATCTCAAACATTTTCAAATCTACAGTGACGGACGAAAAGACTGTTCTTTTATTTTTTTGTAATCTAACATTTTCTAATTTATTTAAAAATTTCTACATAAAAAGAGAAATGTGCTCAGATATCATTTTTTTCTTGCCCTAATTTGTTAATGTTATTTTCTGCATATTTTCTAAATAATGTTTACTTTTTGGATGTTCTAAATGTTTGTTTATTTCCTGAAAAAAACATTTTGCATGCATGTATTTTAATATTTAAATTTTTGAAAAACTTTGTTTGGAAGTATTATTTTTGAAAATTTTAACACTAATTTCGAAGGATAGCATGATTCGAAATTGTATAAATTTATGTTACAAAAACGTTTTAAAAAAATTTCTTTGATATGTGTGTAAAATTTGTTATTTAATAATTTTCTACAAAAATTACTTTGAAATGAATAATTTATGCCTACATACCTCTACCTATTTTTTTAGGTATAATTTTTGATATGAATATTTTACGTAAAGTTGTATTACGTTAAACGTTTCGTAAAAAAATACATTATATAAATTACCATTCACAATTTTTATAAAACCCAATTTTGTTTCAATTTGCATAACAATATAGACATGCTACTTGTGTTAAAAAATTCTGACATTTAAAGATGTACTAATAAATTCAAAAAGGTGAAAACAAAGACAATAAATTTTCATTAAAAAATAGGTGACAAAATTGCTAAAAAAATAAGGAAGTCTAAAAAAATGAATGTTTATTTTTTTGCACAAACTATAAAATGTATAATTTTAATTTTACAATAACAAACATCCCGCTTTTCCCAAAGTAGTAACTTCAAACAAGATGTTTAGAGAAAATTAAGATCATAAACATATTAATGAATTTTTTTCAGTTAAGTAATTAATTTTTTCGTAATGTAATGAAATGTTGTATTTTCATAACGTATTGTTGTATTTTATACCTTAGTAAAAATGTTAAATGTTAGAGACGTAAAAATTACAGTGTGTTTTTCTAGCAGACTGAGAAAAATAATAATAACAAATTACTCTGCAAACCAAAAATTAATTATGTTTGTTTAAGAGAAAACTATGTAGCAGAACGTAAACAAGAAATAATTATTATATCACAAAACAGCACAATATTTCATTTTCATTTACGAAAATTATTTTTCCGAACAAAACAAACAACATATTCATAATGTTAAAAACAATATTTTCTTTTTTTCAGGACAAACATTGCAAGACAATTAGTCATTGTATCGAAGAATAAAACTGGTACAACAATATAGAAAACTTAAAAAACTTGACGTGCACGTGGCATCAAGTATACAGAAAAGTCGTCAAAAGTAACCACTAGTGAAGTAATTATTACTACTTGCTTCAAAGTGACTAACCTACAGTCTTGCTTTCATAACATTACTGAATTGTCGACTCATTTACCAGAAGAGAAGAATAGAAGAATAGCCCTGCTACTAGTGTATCAAAAAAAAAGAACGACTAACAGCTGTCAGTTTTAACTCGAACATAAAAACTGACCGAACACACATATATAAACATCAATGAGATAGACAAAGAAATATATACTACGTTCAGCACGAAAGAAATAAAGACAGATATATACTCTTACATAAAATAAAAAGTTACCCCTTTGATTAAATAAAAATACATATTTTTATTTAGTCTTTTGCTATACTTCACTGAGTACGTAAAGTTTACAAATTCGACTGAGTAAAATACAAAGAAGACTGAAAAATAGTATATCTAGTCGAAAAAAGAAAGGAAAAAATTAACCGAATCAAGACTAAAAAAATACTCTATAAAACCAGAAACGTGCCATATTTAAAATACAAACGTGACGAAACGTTTCGTCACAATCCAAAACGATTTTAAATCAAATATTTCAAAAGTGATTGAAGTACGCAACCGTTTGTTGCGTACTTAAAAATACAAAAAAAGAAAACCAAAAACCAATTTGCGTTTGTAAAGTTATTTTAAAAATTCTCAACACGGATCATAACACGTTACTCAACACTATTAAACTAGAGCAGGAGAATTTTGTGGCAAAGTGGCTCGCCAACACATTCAAACTTCAACAAAGTGCTCAATCGAACATCGAACCGAGCAATACAGCTTTGGATTTACGCGCCACAAATTTAAATTTCCCGCCAGCATCGAGTTCGATGTCGACTGACACTATACCACAGCAAAGTAGCCGGCCTATGTTTAAAATGGAAACAGATTTTTGGTAAGTTTCATAAAAAAAATTTATTCTCTACTAGAATTTAAGCTCATTTGAAATATCCGACTCGAAGGACCAAACAATGTTTGATATTTATGTTTCTCGAAGGACCATTTTATTGTATAATTAATTAAAATATTTGAATATTATGAAGCATTAGAAATACCTTGTATTATGTTCGTCTTGTGACTTCTTGTGAATTTACACTACGCGTTTCAGCAACGAGTTGCCATCTTCAGGTGAAACGCGTAGTGTAAATTCATAAGAAGTCATAATATTCATAAGTGCAAATATTTTAAATAATTTCAACATAAGTATTACTATTATTGATCCTGAACCACCGAGATTTTTTTTCAATTTTCGTATCATTTCTAAGGGTCACTTTCTACTCTAAAAACCTTCAATAAATCATCAATAAACTTTGACTTATACGGAGGCTGTAAAGTGTATAGGTCACTTATTTCGAGATATTTCGCGAGATTGAAACTTCGAGTTACAGAGTGTAATTTGTGTTCACAGTACCTCGTAGGGAAATCATATTTAGATCAAGTTGTAAAGTTAAAATTATTCGAGTTATAGTCATTTGGGTTTCATCGGAAGGAAATGGATAATTTTTCCGCCTCAAGTTATAGAGTTTCTACTGTATTAATTTCTTTGATAAGGAGATATTTCGCGAGATTGAAACTTCGAGTTACAGAGTGTAATTTGTATTCACAGTACCTCGTAGGGAAATCATATTTAGTTTAAGTTGTAAAGTTAAAATTATTCGAGTTATAGTCATTTGGGTTTCATCGGAAGGAAATGGATAATTTTTCCGCCTCAAGTTATAGAGTTTCTACTGTATTAATTTCTTTGATAAGGAGATATTTCGCGAGATTGAAACTTCGAGTTACAGAGTGTAATTTGTATTCACAGTACCTCGTAGGGAAATCATATTTAGTTTAAGTTGTAAAGTTAAAATTATTCGAGTTATAGTCATTTGGGTTTCATCGGAAGGAAATGGATAATTTTTCCGCCTCAAGTTATAGAGTTTCTACTGTATTAATTTCTTTGATAAGGAGATATTTCGCGAGATTAAAACTTCGAGTTACAGAGTGTAATATCTATTCACAGTATCTCGTAGGGAAATCATATTTGGTTCAAGTTGTAGAGTTTAAATAATTAGAGTTATAGAATCTTTTGGGTTTCAGCGAGGATTTCGACTTAACGAAGTTCGAGTTATAGAGTGTTTACTGTATCATAAAGTTTATCCTACGTTCATGACCTAAGCTGTCGAGCGTCTATAGTATTTAATCATACAATTCAACTATTCAAAAATATATATCACTCCCGCAAACGTTAATTTAACAAATTATAGGGGAGAACTGGATACGTCATAATATAAGAAATATCATTCACAGAATATGAATGCCAATAAATGTGGCACTTACCTTATACTTAGCGTTTTGTAGTGATCTAATTATTTGTAATACTAGTAATTTAATATACCTATAGGAATATATTATTAGTCATTGTTTAATGATAATCGATTGATTGCAGAAGTGATTATTTTTTTATCACAGTGATTTTAATATCTTACTAAGTGTTGTGTTAACACCTAAAAGCATTTTTACGTAATTATTGACATTTTTAAGTAGGTAATAGTGGGCGTTACTAAATATAGTGAGTGTTAGGTTAAACAATTTACTTATCTTTTATGATTTCATATAAATGGCGGAATAATTTAATTTTAATGTAATTAGTTTCACGTCTGTATGAAATAATTATAATAAAATAAAAATTGATTAAAAAAAAAATTTAATTGACATTTATAGAAAAATATAGGTAATAGTATCTATTACCTATTTGAGATTACAATATGATTTGTTTTTCGTTGCCGTTAACGTTAAATATTTAACGGAAACGTTAAACGACCCAAACTTACATATTATAAAGTTACTAAATTAAAATTAAATTGTGCTTTAAAGACCACCAACAGCTAAGGTTATTTGGTCCTAGCACCAATTCATATTTTCAATTCATTATTTTTTTTATTAATAAATTGAAAATCCAATTGACACTTTTACCAGCTCTCGGGCTAGAACGGGAACTGGGGACTTGTAATAAAGGAACCATAGCAACGCCATGTAAACAACAGCATCGCTACACTTTCGGCTATTCTCAAGCCATTATAAAGTTACTATTTATTTATTTATTATTAATGCAACAAACAGGTATATGCGCAAGAACAGGCTACAAAAAAAATACACAAAAAAAAAACAATCGAAAATATGAAATCGTTTCCATTAAAAATATTCAAACAAGCTCCTCTAATTGGCTACTTTATACATTTCTAAACATTTTTATGAACAAATCAACAGTCGTCTAATGAATGACAGGTCAGAAGACGAATTATAATGATAACTTGAAATCAAGTGACCTGTGATTTGTTTTTATCATTAAAACAAAAAATACACCACAGCCGACTAAGAAATAAACATGCGTGATTTGCTTATGTGACTTGTGGTATGTGACAACACTTGTTTAAAACTTTCATGAAACAATTATTATTATTAATCACTATTTAAGCGGTCTAGATTTATTTTTATTTATGCGTTGGCTACTTAGTCCAAGCTCTGACCGTATTAAGTCTACTGGACACCACTACTAAATTTTTTTTTTTTTTTATTTGGAAGCGAAAAAAAATACTATGCGACTTGGCTTCTGTGGCCATTATCGCTATACATAGATTGGTAACTACTAAAATTTTATAACATCAAATCGGTGGCAGATTAATTCAATGCTTTTTTATCATTTTTTGTTGGTCAGTATCTCGAATACAGCTCAACAGGATTGTATCAATAATTTACAATTATTATCGTCTACCTTGCAATTTTTTTTGTATACCTGGCAGACCTCTCCAAATGGATAAATGCCAGATATGCAAAAAAATTAAGTAAATGCCACATTTCAGAATTTTTAAATATCGTACTGTAATAATAAATTGTAGATTATAGACGCTTGACAACAGAGATCATTAGCGCCTGTATCGTACTGTAGACATTCACGTTAGTGAATGAATGAATTGTAAATTATAGACGCTCGACAACTGAGATCATTAGCGTCTTATACACGTTAGGAGGGACTTGAATTTAAACCAAAAAATCGACAAGTTCCAAAGTCATTTTATAATAAAACTGTTCATAATATATTAACAATATTCGCAGAAATTATAAAAAATACCAATAATATTAAAGTGAAATCTCATTTTGTTTGTTTTCCTGTAAAAAACACATCGAATATAAGTTTTTATTATTGGATAATCGATTTATATGCCTAAGGAAATATTTTTTTCAGTATAAAAATTATAACTTTTTACGCTTTATAATAGAATAATTTTTAAATACCTACCAGTTTGAAGTTTAAATAAAAAAAAATTAATTGACTAGTGAACCCCGTGCATCAAGATTGATTTTGCAGTATACATATACTAATAGGTATATAAAAGAAAAAGTTTATTTATGTTACCTTAAAACTCGAGAACCACTGAACCGATTAAAAAAATCTTTCAATGATTAAAAACCTGCTTACTTGACGAGTATTTAACATAAGCTATATATTTGGGGGATGCTCAGTTAGTGAACATAGCGTTCTGCATCGGGACGAACTGGACCGTGGAGCTAGTAGCAATATATAAAGGAGTATGCCCTCTGTTGTCGAGCGTCTATAATATCTATCTATAAAGAGGTAAAATAATTAAAATGTCGATATATTGAATTTTCTTTTTTTTAATGCAAATCGAGACCTTTTATTTGAGCGCCTGACCGCTTTTCTATGACATCAGAAACTCTTTTATATTAGCTTCTAATGTCACAGACTTACGTAAATTTGATATATAGTTGATTAATTATATTGGAATTGCTTTATCACGAGAATGCCGTCCCACATTTTTTGAGGGTTGCAAACTACATTACAAATAGAATATACTTTTTTATGTTTTGAGAGTGGTACCAATCAGATTTTAACCTCATTTCAGAAATGATTTTCCGACCCTTCACCATATTTCTATTTCCTTACGGGACAAGGAATTAAAAAGAATGCTTATTTGGAGAGGAAATCTATACTGTAGAATTAGTAACCGCTTCATCAATAAAATTCCAGTGGTTTGCGGTGTTTTTTAACAATCCTTGTGTATCCATTCGTTAATTATACGAAAGCTGATTAAAAAGATTTTTTTTATATACTTATCAGCAATAGTTAAATTACTGTTAAATATGAGATTAATACGTCTGTAATAATTATAGGATTTTTTTATTGGAATAGCAGTCAATTACATAATCTGACATAGGTTGATAAAAAAATACTTTTTCTAATAATGCAAAATAAGATTTATGTAATAATTGTTTGCAGTTAAATTACTGTTATTCCTTAAATTTAGCTATTTTTAGAACAACTACTGATCAATGACATATTATTAAGTCAGGCCATCACACAAAAACAAAAAAAAAATTTAGAACAATGAACTGACGTTTTTTAACCGTCAGGGTTTTTTACGCCTAGCACTAATTCGTATTTTCAATTTATTGTTTTTTTTTTTATAATCGATACTTTTACAAGTTCTTAGATTATAGAGCGTCTATACCGGGTGTGGCTTAGAAAAGGTAACATAGGAAAAATAGTGTAGTAGAATTCGAGAATGATATGAACCTAGTTTATAGGTAATCGTTGTGGTATACATTTTAGTAAACAATTTATCATAGCAACGGTCTACATATTTACATTAGATCTTATGGACCATAGCCTACTACAAAATTGTAAATGTTCTCAATGTTATTTTCCATATGTTACCTTTTCTAAGCCACACACGGTATATTTACAATATTCTACATGATTTCAATGGAATTATCGCTAGGCACTTGGTAGAACATGATTGAATAAAATAAATACACAACACTTGGAAAAATTCTACACATTTATTAATCTCAACGATCGTTTTGGGTTTCTAGCTGATCTTCACAAGAGTTACTAAAACTAAAGTCTAACAAATATATATCAGTAACCCAGGTAGGGCTTGAGAATGGCCGAGCGTGTAGCAGTGCTGTTGTTTATATGATGTTGCTATGGTTCCTCTATTACAAGTCCCCAGTTCCCGGGTTCTAGCCCGAGAGCTGGTAAAAGTGTCAATTGGATTGTCAATTTATTATTAAAAAAAATAATGAATTTAAAATATTAATTGGTGCTAGACCCAAATAACCTTAGCTGTTGGTGGTCTTTAAAACACAATTTCAATTTCAAAGTAACCCAGATAAAATCTGAGGTGTCAAATTACCTGAATAACAAAAATAATACAGGAGTTTAAACTTAATAATTATTACTTGAAGGAGGAGTGACGGTATAAAATCTAATTGATCATTGATCAAATTTTTGTTATTTTTAATAGCTTCTTGTGTTTCTAAATTTTCTGAAATTATCAATTTTTTACCTTTATTGCAGATATGTAAGGGTTTAAAGTTACTTGGATTAAAGTTATGATTGAGATCTATACAATGTGTAGTACTAAAACCGGTATAATTTTTGCATTGATTCTATTCAAATTAGAACTTCGGAGCTGAGGGCTTGTAATAAACAATGGACTCGCTACACGATCCTCTATTCTCAAACCAAACCATTTTTCTTTTAATTCTGTACTTTGTGCTAATTTTTAACCGACTTAAAAGGAGGTGGTTCTTAATTCGGTTGTATTTTTTTATGTTTGTTACCTCAGAACTACGTCATTTATAAACCGATTTGGAAAATTCTTTTTTTATTTGATAGGGTATACCTCGAAGTTGGTCTCATATAAATTTTATTTAAATCGGTTCAGTAGTTCGGCTGATTTTTAATTAATGTATACAGATATTGCAGATAAAGATAAAGAGATGATATTAAAAAATCAATAATTATTATATTCTTCATATAACATAAATAATATGAAATAAAACAGATTGACGACAAATATTCACAATGCTTCATCTTTTCTTTCTTTTTTGTATATTTTTTTGTGTGGCTTGTTATTGAGATTTTCCTGTTGGCTGCATTAAATACATAAATCTCTTGATGATGCCAAAATTGTTGGCGAAACGTATGTCGAGAATTTTGGTGGATTATTTTTAACATTTTAAAATTTATTGGTTATTAAGTCTACCTGAATTTGGGAATCTGAAATCTATACAAAACAATGATTGCTCTACAGTCTACACTATTTCAGGTTGAGCTATAGTATTGACTTTTAAAAAATATGAAAATTATATTTAATGTAGGCAGAGTGCAAAAAACTCAAAATAGAAATGTTCAAGGTGAAACATTTTATTTAAAAATATGTTGCTAACGGTTTTTAACGTGCATATGAAAACGTCATCAAGCAGTCGTCTAAAAGGTGCAAATAGAAGCTAAATCGTTTTTTTCTATTTACACCTTTTTGATAATTGCTTAACGCACTTTTCGTTTACAGAGATGAAGAGTCGTATTCACTTACTCCAGTTAAATCTTCATTTAAGTGTATTGCTATTCTTTTCTATCTTATTGGTTTTATAGCATCTTGGTTTAAATTTACCTGTATTCGATTTATACGAGCTCTTAAACGATTCTAAATGCATTTTTTTGTAGGTGCGGATTGAATTTTTATTTTTTTATTTATTTATTTACTTATTTATTTATTTATTAATCTTCTCTATATAGTATTTGAAGTCGCTTTTCGCGTCTGTCTGTCTGTTTAACCGCTAACTCCTCCTAAACCACGCAACGGATTTTGATGGGGTTTTCACCATCAGTTAGATAATTTTTCACGGAAGATTTATATATACAGCATAATTAATAGATAATAATAATTAATTAATTAAATTCGTAACCCGACCGTAAGAATTCGCAACATACTTATATCATAAAAACGACCATACATAACTGTTCCACTCGTAGCGTAGAGGTTACGTCGCAGCACTCTATGCACAGGGACCCGGGTTCGTAAACTGATGGCATCGTAGAATTTTTGGCTTTTTTTTCTAAATTCTACATGATATATATTTATGTATTTTTTTATTTTTGTTATATTCTTTCTTTGACAATAATTATAATTTTTTTGAAACTAAAAATTATATATATTCAAGCGAACGAACGAAGCGAGTGAGTAGTGTATTTATAATATTCAAGCGAACGAGCGAAGCGAGTGAGTAGTGTATTGCACCCGGGCTTTCTTAGCCCCCGGGCGAAGCCGGACGGGGCCGCTAGTGTATATTAATATATGAGAGTTTAAAAATTAAATCGTTTAAAATCTAAAATTAGAAATAAGGTCCAGTAAATTGAAAAAAAAAGTTGTGACGTACTTTCGATATAATTAAAATTGGCTGGAAGATAAAATAATCTAATATAAAATTGGGATTTAGAACTAGAATTGTTCTTTGAAAAAAAAACTTATAAAGTTTTGTGCTTACCACTTTTGCGTGATAAAATATTTACTTTAAGTCTTAACTATTCTTTTATAGAGTGTTTAGTAAAAGAAATTATTTGTCAAGAGTAAATTATACTTACTGTACAGTTTCATTATTCCGTTTTTCGTAATTGAAAATTAAATAAATTGTAGGTACATATATCAAAATTGATTTGTTATTAAGCTAGTAATACAGTGCAGTTATATTTGAAAATATATTGCGCGTCAGATATGAAAATTTGTCATAATATTTTTAACGCGAATAACGTCTAATGTCTCATACCTGGGGGTGACATTTTAGAAATATTAGATGCAACGGAAACAGGGAAACAGTGGAACTAAACGCAGCGTATAATGTATATTATACCTGTGTAAGGTATCAGATATTATATAAGTATTGGATAACAATTTAAAATGTAAAAAAATAAAATAACAATTATTTTATTTATCGTGTGTTTTAAAGACCACCAACAGCTAAGGTTATTTGGATCTAGCACCAATTCATATTTGCAATTCATTATTTTTTAATAATAAATTGAAAATCCAATTGACACTTTTACCAGCTCTCGGGCTAGAACCCGGGAACTAGGGACTTGTAATTGATGAACCACAGCAACGCATGTAAACAACAGCATCGCTCCACGCTCGGCTATTCTATTATTTATATTTTATGAACATTTGATTTTATGGGATAATTAATAAAAGTGGATGTCTTTTTTTCCATGACAACGATTACAATTATTTGTGTCTAACGGTATACACTTCATCTGTCTGTACCCGCGATACAGACATACCCATTTTTTAGAAATCCGATTTATGTATATCTTTATTTTGGTATAATCATTCCAAAAAAATTAGTAAATAGGTAAAAATAGCAATTTGAATAATTATTTTCTAATATAATACATACTTCAATTTAATAATTTTAACAGATTAAGTATTAATTAGGTTTTATGGTGAACAAATTATTTAGAATTTTAAGATAAACAACATATATTGCGTTTAATTAATGAATTTACACGTTGATTGCATTCGAATTACGTAAACACTAAATTTAATCACCTTACGCATAAACTATTAATTAGGTAAATAATTTTGTATATCTCATATTGCAAAAATGAATAGATACAGTAATAATAATTAATCAAATAGATTTAGAATAATATTGTATGTTATTCAATATAACTGTTGACCAATTAGAACAGGCAAAATTATACAGGGTGTTCTTCGTCTACCTACTTATTTTATTTTTAATGGATAATAGTCAAAAGAAGACTGATTAGTGCTAATTTTTATTTTATTTATTGTAAATTATAGACGCGTCGACAACTTTGGTCATTATAGCGTCTTGATTACGTTAAATAACAACTCACTTAAAACTAAATTACATCACAAAACATTCATGAGCGGAGGCGGGGTTCGAACCCACGACAGTCTGATCCAGAGGCCGCGATGCTAACCATTGGACCACACTGTCCTCGATTAGTGTGGTCTAATGACCTCAGTTGTCGAGCGTCTATAATTTACAATCTATTATAAAGATCTTTTTTATTATATAATATAGATCTTTAGATATTTAGATCTTTATATAAAATTAAAATAAATAAATAAAACACATTAAAATTTGTTTTAATAAAGACATGTCTAAATATGTCTGATCACAAAGAGATTAAAATTTTTTTCTGTTTGTTTCAAAAGCGTAACTCGTAGAAACTGCCAAAACAAAACAATATTGTTTTATTTATTGTACATTATAGACAGGTCGACAACTTAGGTCATTAGCGTCTTTTAATTACATCAAATCAAATAACAAATAACTTAAAACTAAATGACATCACAAAACATCCATGAGCGGAGGCGGGATTCAAACCCACGACAGTCTGATCCAGAGGCCGCGATGCTAACCACTGAACCACACTGTCCTCAAAACAATATTGTGGCCGACAATGTAGGGTACTGATGTTGACTCAAAAAGACCCAACACTATCTATCTTGACTTACTCCTTTATTGTTGATAACATAAAACTTAACAACACTACGTTATACAATTGTCAACAGACCCATTAAAATTATTCGCTTAATGTACTGTCACCATGTCGAACTAAAATGGTTGTTTTATGTAAAATTGCTTTACGCTTTAAAAATGGTCACTACATTTTAAACGGATAATGTACATGTTTTCTAGTTTTATGTGCCATTTCATTAGTGTTTCTGTAACATACTACCCATTATCCGCTCATTTTTAGATGCGTGTAAGATAGGTTATGCGCGTGTGAGTGATAAATCAATCAACCGATCAATATATCGGATAGTAATGATGACGGTGTTATATAGATTTATTTATTTATTGTAAATTACAGACGCGTCGACAACTTAGGTCATTAGCGTCTTGATTACATCAAATAACAATCAACTTAAAACTATATGACATCACAAAACATCCATGAGCGGAGGCGGGAATCGAACCCACGACAATTTGATTCAGAGGCCGCGACGCTAACCACTGGACCACAGTGTTTTCGGTATTATATAGAAAATTGCGCATGAAATCGGGCGATTTTTTTCGGTTCATGCGCACTTTAACATAATATAACACCATTGTCATTTTACTTAAATCAGTTCACTACTTTTGGCATAAATAACATCTAATGTCTCATACTAGGGTGACATTTAAGAAATATTGGATGTTACGGAAATAGAAGGAAGTAGTTGTGTCATAAGCCAGGTGGCTGTGTGGTAAAGTACTAGACTACCGACTGGTTCAAACTCCGAACCCAGGTTCGAATCACAAAGGCTTTTAATATTATTTTTTATAATAATGAAAATATATAGGTATTTGGATAACAATTTAAAATATAAAAAAATAAAATTACATTTATTATATTTTACGAACATTTGATTTTATAAGATTAATAAAAGTAGATGTATTAATACAATTATTATTTGTATTTAACGGTATTAGCGTCATACTCGCGATACAGACGTACCCATTTATTCCCCTAGTAATAATATAGACATTTAGAAAAAAATTGTTTTATTTTCGAGATTTAAAATGTGTTATTTTTGTTAAAGGTCTCAAGGAAGGGGTCCGCCGCAGAACATGGCGCAGAATCTAACTAGCAATAATCAACACACTCCAAATAACAGCGCGACACCAATGTCGTTACAGTCAAATACACCAATGGCTCATAGTCCAGCGGGAAACTCTGTTCACGGAGGACCTTCTTCAGCTCATAGTCCTGGAAATGCTAGTACAGGCAGTGGCAACATAGGTACATATTATTTGTTATTAAAATATTGTTCCTAAGAATCCTTTCACACTATCAGGTTTAGCCGGTCAGATATTAAACCTGAAAAAAAAAACCCGATAAGTAATGGAGCATTGGTTTAAAGGTGTCCTTTCAGACTATCATGTTCAAGTTCGGCGACCGGCTGCAGCTAGATCGGTCAACTGAAGCTTCAGGTTTCCTGACGCCGGATAAAGTGGTGCAGGGGTATTGCAACAAACGCGCGCTTTCACACTTGTCCGGTTTTCGTTTTCAAGTTTGGTTTAGGTACTTTTGCTTCAACTCTATTTAATTTTTACTTCAGGATTCCGTCAGGTTCAAAACCTGATCGGCGAACCTGATAGTGTGAAATGACTCTAAGACGAAAGGAAGCCAGGCCGTTTTATGCCATGTAAGGTTTCTTGGGTACACTGAGTTTGGTTTAGGTACTTTTGTTTCAACTCTGGCAAAGAAGATTTAAAAAATAATGTTTTTTTTAATAAACGTAAGACCGACCTGCTGAAAACCTGATCGCGTCCAGATATTTAATTTTTACTTAAGGATTCCGTCAGGTTCAAAACCTGATCGGCGAATCTGATAGTGTAAAATGACTCTAAGACGAAAGGAAGCAGGGCCGCTTTATGCCATGTAAGGGTTCTTGGGCAAACTGAGTTTGGGGGCCCTTTTTGAAATCCAAGAACCTACAGGAAAACATCAAACCATCTAATGAAAATGATGATATTGTGTATACATAAACATACTCTTTCATTTTACCTTATTTATTGTAAATAACTATCGCCAGTAGTGAGTAATAAGAAATAAATTTTATTTTTTTTTCGAAAATAGGAAGGTGGTTTTGTTTTCCTGGGTTCTATGGACAATGGGCATGGATTCCAGGGGCCCCTGGGCTCATTCCCAAGGTAAACACGGAACTGTATCGGAGACGTCAGAACTACAAATGTAAACAAAATACAAAGAGTCGCATGTTAAAAAATCTTTCACAGATTGAAAACATTTATCAGAAAGGAAAGCCTTAAGGTTTTTTCTTAAACTCTTCAGAGTTAGCAAAATATTTTACTGCGGTTTTAAGCAGGATCGATTTATGTGCAAATTTCTTGTGAAGGAATAATGTGTGGTCACAGTCTAAACTCTAAGTCATTGTGAACCCAGATTTTGTGACAATACGTTCTGCAACCCGTTAGAAATTTTTTATTTAATTTATTTATTGTAAATAATATAGACACGCCGACAACTTAGGTCATTAGCGTCTTGATTACATTAAATAACAACTCACTTAAAACTATATGACATCCCAAAACATCCATGATCGCAGGTGGGATTCGAACCCACGACAGTCTGATCCAAAGGCCGCGACACTAACCACTGGACCACGCTGTCCTCTAGAAATTTTTTAAGTTAGATTTACGGTACAGATAAATAATTCAAATTCAAATTATTTATTGCTCCAAAGGCAAAAGAAATTTGCATAGGAGAAGTCAGTTAAGTACAAATAGTAGAACTTCTTAATATTCTAAGCATTTTGATAACGTCTTATCATTTTCGTACTTTTTACAGATTATCAAATTATGTCCCCTGAAAGATTACTTAAGTTGGAATCATGTTTTTTTTTTCAAAACTTCAATGATTAACATTTTGTTTTATTATGAAAGCGTGATTTACTGCAGTTTTTTAACAACAATAAACAACATTAAATGTTTTAATGTGGAAGACCTTAAAATTCTTTAGAAGTGTATTTATTGCCTTTATAATTACTCTTGTTCAACATCTTTATGAATGATTCATCCTCCTTTGGTGTCCTTGTTTTTTTTTTATTTATTATTTATTATTTATTTTTATAGATATATATAATTAAGGCAGAGGACAAGCTTGGTGTAATGGTCTAACCGTGCTGGCTTTTGATTTAAGCTGTCGTGGGTTCGAATCCCATCTCGCTCATGGATATTTTGCGATGTCGTTTATTTTTAATTGATAATGTTATTTAATGTAATTGAGACGCTAATGACCTAAGTTGTAGTGCGTCTATAATCAACAATAAACAAAAAATATAAATAATCAAGACTAAAAAAAAATTATTCCATTTTTTTGTTATAATTGGGCGAGCAACATATTTCTGTAACTTTAGAGCGCTTTTTCCAATTCACTCACAAACAAGATGTTTACACATACTATGAGAGCTCACACATATTTTTTTTTCAAAATCAAAATAGAATAATACTAGTCAAAAGCGTGTTTTTTCAAATTCACACACACACACACACACACACACAAGATGTTTACACATATTATGAGAGTACATTTTTTTGAGTTTCGGGCAATCAAAATCAAAAAAATAGTACCTAATAATACTAGTCAAAATCGAGTTTTTTTTTCAAATTCACACAAGGTGTTTACACATACTATGAGAGTACTAACTTTACTCACACATTTGTTTTTTGTTTCAGACAATCAAAATCAAAATAGTAATAATACTAGTCAAAACCGTGTTTTTTTCAAATTCACACACACACACACACGCAAGATGTTTACACATATTATGAGAGTACATTTTTTGAGTTTCGGGCAATCAAAAACAAAAAAATACCTACTACCTAATAATACTAGTCAAAATCGAGTTTTGTTTTTCAAATTCACACAAGATGTTTACACATACTATGAGAGTACTAACTTTACTCACACATTTTTTTTTTTGTTTCAGGCAATCAAAATCAAAATAGTAATAATACTAGTCAAAACCTGTTTTCATCTAGTGCGTTAGCACTAGCGGCTGCTACACAACAAGTCCAACAACAGACTGTACAACAATTTAAAATTGAGGCTCAAGTGGCTCAACAACAACAACAACAACAGCAACAAGCCATGCAACAACAGCAAAATAGTACAAACGATAATAACAATACCAACAACTTACAACAAACGCCGCAGACTAACCCGTCACCTGATTCAAACAAGATGATGACGGAGAAGTTAGTTAATGAATTACAGGTAAGTCTATCACATAAATCTTTAAAATGTTCAGTTCGGAAATTGTTGACAGTGACTAATACGTAGTTACTAACAAGATTAATGGAGCGGCAACAATGTGAAGCATACCCGTTCTTAGATTTTTTTCATGCATATGAACTGTGCCGCTTATATTTCATTGTGAAACTATAAGTTTTATAATCACTTATAGACTGGAAGAAAATTTCAAATAAGAAAAGCAGAACACATTAAAGATATTAAAAACATTCATAATCACAAATCTAGTGTCGCCTTACACCTAACAGATACAGAATTTATTTATGACACGAACAATTTTTTTCAAAATTTTACATATAAAAGATAAAGGATTCATAGTTAATGAATCAGAAATGTTTGAGATTTATTAAAATAATATGCCCTTAAATACAGACAAAAATTTAAATTTAATTTTCAACACAATAGAAAATAATGCATTTCAATTTAGGTAATTAATTGTTCAACTATGCATATAATGTTTTCAAAACCTAATATGTTTAAATTGTTAGAATTTAATAATTTAAGTTTAGTATAATTGAAGATATATATAGAATAACTATTCACACAAAATATTATGACGATAAAAAATTTGTAAACACCGATCTGAAGATGACTACAATAAGTCGAAAGCGGTCATTATTTTTTTAATATAATTTAATAACTTTGACAGACGCTAATGACCTCTGTTGTCGAGCGTCTATAATTCACAATTCATTCATTAATAACTTTGGAAGTATTGTATATAGGTGACTTCGATTTATTGCTTCTTGTTTAAAACTTAGTTGAATAGAAAAATAGTACCTATATCTAAATTTGCTTCCGTACAAGTTTCATTTTGTACGGAAGCATATTTAGTTATACTATTTTTCTATTCAACTAACTTTGGAAGTGTTTTTCTTATTTACAAATGACAGTGAATTACATAACTTCCAAATTTCTTTAATAACAATGCAGAATAGATACTACAATGATTAGTCACTGCTTACAATTTCCAAACTGAACAACTCTAAATGAATTTCATTATCAAACTTTGGATGCCGTTTATAAAACTGAAACCATACCCTCAGAGTCTAATAGGTGTACTGTTAAAAAATGTCAATAGAATTATTTTTAGTTTATTTAAAATAAATTAGCTTTTAAAATTATTTCAAATTATAAATTTGTTGTAGACGTTCAAAATCGATAAAAGAACAAAAAAACAGACAATACGGAATATGTATGCTATTTTAATATGTTCAATTGTTTTTTGTATAAATATTTTTGCATTCATTGAAATCCATTTCAGAATTGAAAATATATTTATGTTTAAAACCCATTTTAAATGCATAATGTATGGTCTAATTAATTTTAAAGCTTTCTAAAGAAAAAACACCTTTGAATGAGGTAAACATAGATATTATTACATTTGTCCATCTTTGTCTAGTAAATGTAACTGTGCTGAATGCATCTCTCTTTCACATCTGTTTATACTTTTGTCCTTGTCTAACGCCAATTTAACATGCAATGCTTATCTTCGTCCTGCTTATAGCATGGACGGAAAATCTCTTGTACGGAGAATTTTCCGTGTGTTTTGAATTTAAGACAAGTGCTACCCCCTCAGCGGCGACGCTGTGAATTAAACTACGATGCATTGTGCCTCATAATATTCTAAACTTCTAAATGGATGAATTATTATGCAATTCAATATCCTAAACTCTGGTTCGAAACTTTGGAAAATTTTTGCTCGTATTATTTTCACCGAAGTTGCATCTACCTACATAAATAAAATGTGTCTGTATGTCTGTTTATGCGAACATCATGTAAAAACGACTCGACTGTTTAAGAAGCTAATTATATAATTCAATTTCGAATTTGAAGGACCCATCCCATTGATGAGATAATTCAGCTTAAAATAAACGCAAATTATTTGAAGATAGTTTTTTTCGTTACTTAAATATTAGAGGTCTAGTCATTTAATTTATGGTCGATTAAACTTCGATTTTGAGGGACCCATCCCATTGATGAGATAATTCAACTTAAAATAAACGCAAATTATTTGAAGATAATTTTTTTCGTTATCTACTGAAATATTATAGGTCTAGTCATTTAATTTACGGTCGATTAAACTTCGATTTTGAGAGACCCATCCCATGGATGAGATAATTCAGCTTAAAATAAACGCAAATTATTTGAAGATAATTTTTTTCGGTACTTAAATATTAGAGGTCTAGTCATTAAATTTACAGTCGATTAAACTTCGATTTTGAGGGACCCATCTCATTGATGAGATAATTCAGCTTAAAATAAACGCAAATTATTTGAAGATAGTTTTTTTCGGTACTTAAATATTAGAGATCTAGTCATTAAATTTACAGTCGATTAAACTTCGAATTTGAGGGACCCATCCCATGGATGAGATAACTTAAAATAAAGTGCAAATTATTTGGAATTCTTTCTAAAATTGGAAGTAATAAAATGTTTATTGGAGCAACATTCTCAGTGTTTTCATTTTCTTTTTCGCACGCTGCTTTTCTTATAAAATAATTTTGGAATTGGATGGTACGCGTTCAGTTGGCACAGCAAGCGGCAGCGGCTGTAGCGGCACAACAATCGCAAAGTCGCTGTAATTCAACAGCTTCAGCCGGCGCTTTATCGGCGTCGGCAATTCAACAAGCAGCAAGTAACGTCCAAAGTGCTGGTTTTGCCAGCGCCATCAACGAACGGACACTCGAAGAATGCTGGACAACGTTACAGCGTGTGAGTTGGCATCTGTTCCGTTGTGTACAGTATCCGAACAATTACGTTCCGCACTACACACCCAAATACACCGTTATTTGTTTCAGTTTCGTTTTTGTTTTCAACATGCTTTTTTGTTTTGAAACTGTTTCAGTTTCTTTTTTGTTACGAAAATAATTTAATTTGTTTTTTTTTTGTTTTGAAGGCGTTTTCATTTTTTTTCATTTTGTCTTGATTCCAGTTACGTTTTGGTTATTGTTTTTCTCTTAGACGCTGGTGACCTCAGCTGTCGTGCGTCTATAAATTATAATCTGTCCATGTATTTTGTTTCTTATTTGAACCAGATTTTTATTTTAATTCTACTTCAAATTCAACTGTGTTATTGATAGGTATTTCAATTTCTTTTTTGTTTTGAATTCTTCTTAACTTCTTTTTTTCATGAAGAGTGATGGAATCTTTGGTGTAAAGATACAAAATATTTAAAATAACTATATAAAACACCAAAACGTTTAACAATTTTCAACGTACGTTTCGCCAACCATCATCAGGAGATGATTAAACCTTTTGGTATTTTGTGATTACTTTTAACATTTGGGTCTTTTTTTCTAAGGTGTTCATCAAATTCCATTTATTTTTTAAGCAATTATCAATATCTACAATATATATTAAATCTACGTTTTCATCTCTCAGCTCAGACGCACGTATATAACCTTTGTTGTCGAGCGTCTATAATTTATTATATCTACCTATCTATCTGTCTCTCCAACTCTCAGTACTTATTTGATTGTTTTTCTCTTTCAGTTATTATTTCGTTTATAGTCATCAGTCGTTTTTGTTTTTTAATTTGAACCAGGTCTGAATTCTCCTTGCAGTTCAACTGCTTTTGACGTTTCGGTTTCTCTTTTGTTTTGAACGAGGCGGTTATCTAACTTCACTTTTTTATCCTTAAAATATTGTACCAATTCGATTATTATTGGCTATTGAATTATTTTTTATTTTTAATTTCATCTTTTTTATCTTAACCAGGCATTTAGCTCACTTGACTTCCATTTTCAGTCATTTAGGGCAGTATTAAAGTCAAATACAGACTGTATTTTAATATTTTGTACCTTGCGTCAAAATTGATAACTTATTTATTTGTCACTTAGAATAACCACGTGATACATGTCATAAGATCCTTTTGTTTCTTGTTTATTATTATTCAACTGTTGATGTTTTATCGTTAAAAATATTATTCTTTCCAGTTATTTTATATCACGTTTCAGTTGTTTTTTTATTATATTATGCAGATGTGTTCACACTATACGTGTATTACGTTCAATTCTTCTTTGTTACCAGTCATATTATTCTTTCAAAGTTTCTACATTGGTTTCTATTTATTATGTTAATTGTTTTATTTTTGCATATTTATCCGATATTTTGGTTTTGTTTTCAGTTCTTCAATTCATACATTTTTTGACGTACCTATAGTTCTAACCCTTCTTTCATAAACAGTCGCATAGTTTTTTATTTTATTTATATTCTGTTGTTCCAGTAAGTTTTCTTATCCATCATTGAAATTTCCAAGTTGCTTAAAAAATATCCACAAACGTTTATTTAGTTTGATATTTTTATACTGTTTTATTAATGAAATGAACATAAAAATCAGTATCTTCATTTTTTATCGTCACTTTGTTCTAATTACGCGCAATTTTTACTTTCGGAATGTTTTAATATTATTACTATTACCAAACTTAAAATATCAATTCGTAAAAAATATCTAAAAAAAATTAAAATTCTTTCAAGCTTTGTAACAAACGCTTATTTGACATAAGTTTGCGTAAAAAAGCGTTCATAAATGACCTCAAATATGGACGCACGAAGCACTTACTTGCGGAACCTCTGTATCCCAGCGAACTTAAAAAAGCAAAAAGAAAACTAGATTTTCTTATTTTAAACGTTTTGATAATTGATAAAAACTTTTTTTAGAGGGTGACCTTAAAATCAGGTTGCATTTGGGGATCTCTAAACGCCTATTTTGTTGTTACTAATAGTTTGGTAATAATGTTCTGAATATTCTAAAGAACTTATTAATTAATTTTTCGTTTTTGGTTTTGTTTATTTTTTACAAGTATGATTTTATTATATTTATTTATAATACACTAAACATTCAGTTACGTATATTTAAATATTATTGTAAGAGCCTGTGGGGTATTGGCATTATATTTCAATAATTGGAATACTTTTGGTAAGTAATATGTTCAAATTTATTTTAGAATTAAGTTTTCCTCAAACCTTTCACCACAAATTTTCGCAATATTAAAATGTACAAGTTGTTATAAAGATTAACCGTTTGAAATAGTACAAAAAAAGAAGCAAACAAACAAAAAAAACTGATTTAAATATTTGCCAGATTCGTGTCTTTAATCATAACGGATCATTGTTGTTATTAAATTGGATAAAAGTAGTGAAAAACAAATTTCCTTTAGCCCATTAATATACACAGCTAAATGGAAATCACAATTTTCTTTTATATATATCATGCATAAAATTCTCATTTATTCGCAAAGTTTTTCGTGATAATGCACAATTTTGATACATAAAGTAAAATTACTTTTGACGAAAAATAATTTATTCGTTATGATATGAAATTATTTCATCATCATCAGCAGCCTTACCGTCAATATTTACCGGCATGCGATGTGTTAAGATTTATTAGAAAATCATGTTTTTCGTGCAACTTTTCAATACTTATTTTATTACAGAAAATTACAGGTTCTGTACTTACACTCCGATCTTTTAACCCCCCCATTTGATAATGTAATATTGACACGCTCTCATATTCTATCTATTATTTTATTGTAGTTCTTCAAGTTCTATAATATTTAATATTACAGTACCGTTTGTCTGCAGCACATTTCTGTACATAATTGAAAAAAAACTCGGGTCGCAGTGCCAAACCCTACCGACAATATAGTGTATTTGCTAATACAGGCCTTGTGGCTTTAATACGTGAACTTAGGTTTGTTTTTGAACAAAATAAAAAAATTTAACACCTTAACAGATCCCTTTAAATAACATTTCTTTCTTAATTGCAATATTATTATCAATTTAACATCAACACCAAATTAATTACACCCTTCAGTAAGTAAATCTGTATATCCACAAATTAGTGTTTTCATAAAATTTTCAAGTCCGGTCCTGTCCGGCCGATTTTATTAAAATTTTAGAAATACATTTCAATCTTTACTAAAGAGTTAAATTTAAATTTTGAAACGATTCTGAAAATTTTTTCGATATTTTTGGACCCAAAACAATTTTGGACCCCTAAAAACATTTTTAAACCCTTAAAAACTAACCTTTAAATTGGCCAATTGGGTCTATTTTAAATAGACTCCGTGCGGTGATATATTCCAACGTGAATACCTGGTCTCGCTGTCCGATCGACGCCAATTGTGTAATACACTGAAAACTACAATTCAATATTTAATTCGTCCACAATATCACACTATAAACACTAAAATATTGGTAACTAATTTAAATAAATCTTAAAAAATGTTTCTTTACAATTCACCAGTGAAATAATTACTACCTTTTAAAATAGATTTTATCAACTCGCCAGACGTAACTTGTACAGCTATTACGCAATAGGTTAAAATTTAAAATTTATACTTTCAGATACAGAATGACACGCTTATGTAATTAGTGTATACCTAAAAATAGTAATAGTAGTTACTGTTTGTCTTTACCGGCTAATCTCGAGAACTATTGAACGGTTTTAAATGCTGTTTTTATATATCGATAGTTTATTTCTTGGGGGAAGGTTTAGGTCTATAATAACTGTCGGGCCCGGTTTCGCCCGAGTGTAAAACGAATTGATTACTAACTTGGATTAAAATTAAGTTTATACCAAAAGCTGCGTGAATTCATAATATTCTATATACCCGTTAATTAATTATAAATTCGAGCGAACGAGAGGGCATGTCGTCCAGTGGTTAGCGTCGCGGACTCTGGATCAGACTGTCGTGGATTCGAATCCCACCTCTGCTTATGGATGTTTTGTGATGTCATTTAATTTTAAGTGTGTTGTTATTAAATTTAATCAAGACGTTAATGACCTAAGTTGTCTATAATTTACAATAAATAAAATTCGAGCGAACGAGAGAGTGATTAACGTAATAATTAATTATAAATCAAGCGAACCGAACCAAGCCGGACGGCACATTTAATGTAATGTATAGGTACTTTTATTTTAAAATTTCGTAATTACTATTTTTACTTCCCACCTCTACAATGGTAGGGAAGTAATGGATTTAGTCCGAAAAAAATATTTCGAGATTTTAACAGATTTTCACGTTTTGAGACCCTAGCAATCGTTTAAGATCATTTTCTGACTGATGTCTGTATGTGTGTGTGTGTGTGTGTGTGTGTGTGTGTGTGTGTGTGTGTGTTATGTGTGTGTGTATGTGTGTGTGTGTGTGTGTGGTCAATTTTTCGCCTTCGATATCTTAAGAACGGAACAACATACGGGCATGCCGATTGTTCTATTGTGTTTATCAGCCTTTAACTTAGATCTGATTAGATTTTGAGTCAAATCGGTTCAGTGGATCCTGAGATATTCAAAAAAACGTCCTCAATGTCACGTATTAACATAGGTAAAAAAAATATAGATGAATTCTAGATATTATAATATGAAAAAAATGTAAATATTTTTTTTCTCTAAAATGTATAGTTTTCGAGAAAAAAAATATTTTACTAAAAAGAATAAAAATTGTACGTAAATCAAGGTAACCATGATTAAGTTAGCCATTAGTAAATCACCAAACAAAAAAGAGGGCCATGCTTTTTTCAAAGAATAAAAATTAAATTGTGTTTTAAAGACCACCAACAGCTAAGGTTATTTGGGCCTAGTCAAAGAATAAAAAAAAAAAGAGTGCTTATTTTTTGCAAATATTTACTAGGTGGGAAGTATAGGACTGGTCATCAGTCGAATTTTTTTTGCTTAAAATAATCTACACAGTTAGAGATATACTATTTTAATTATTTTTTCACAAACAAAATATAAATTGAATCCCTAACAAAAACTATTTCTTAGAATGAAATGACCACAAAAATAGGTAATTTACGAAGAGACGTGGAAGATAAATATGTATTCTCTCGCATAGTCGGCCGGGCTCTAAAATTAAAGAAAAATTTTATTTTCGACACGCAAAGTTTTTGATGTTATACAGAGTTTGATTCAATATTAAACCTTACTGTCAGGAAATTTAAGGGTGATTTTTATTGTGCGGGGAGTATTTAAAACGGGGGTAGGAGAAGACATTATTAACCGGAAACAGTGTAAAAATAGGGTGTGAATCTTTCTCGTTTTTAACTGCCTCGCACGCATTTCATAGCTTTAGTAAATGTTCTTGTTAATTCACAATTTATAATTGTAATTCTTCGACGTCTTTTACTATACAGGGTGGTTCTATTTTTAGAGATCGCACTCAAAATATATCGAAATAATTAGCATACTACAATTTTCTTCGGCTGAACAAATTAATAATTTCTCTTCAAAATATTAAAACATCGAAGAAAGTAGTTTTTAGTATTTCAATATATTTATTTTATTCAACCGTAATTTGTATTTTATTATTATTTTGGAAAATCGATTTAAAAAAAATATAATTATTGTAATAATTCAAATATTTAAGGCGCAATCAAATTTCGTTTTTAAGCTTGTTAAATATACAGTGTGTCCACAGACTCATCCTCAACATGGGGATCTCCGTTGTTATGGGAGATAGAGATTTGGTTAAATGAGACAAAATGTGCAGAATCTCCAGTACTACTACCATGCGTAGTCAAACTTTCCATATTTTGCTTGGTTCGCGACCGATAGTTGAAAAACGACATTTACCCATTTTCGTTTTTTGTTTATAACTCGCTTATTAAGTAAGTTAGAAAAAAAATATTTTCACTTTCTTAAGGCCCTTTTTAATGAAGATTTCAAATCTCTATTCATATTTTTATTTACTTTTATAGTTTTAGAGATACTTGTATTAACTTTGTTTTTTTAAACACACGTCAAAGATGGCCATCACACCGTTCAAAAGAGATTTTTTTTCTCTTTAATTTGATATGAGGGTTGATGGATTTATTTTAAAAAATAACAGAGTTATACGTAAAACACTGATTTTTAATAGTAGGCTATGCTAAATTAATTGATAAAACAAGAGAAGGCTTAGCAAACAGTTGAAATTCGCGTTGGCTTAGTAAACGGCTGTTTTGTTTTAGTTGTCAAAGTGTAGTTTGTTGCTAATTTGTCAGTTTACTAAGTGATTTATTAAATTTACTTTTGTTATCATGGAACCATTTTGTAACAGTTTTATCAAACCACGGTCCACGGTGCAACTGAAACTTTTTGCCATAACTCCAAACGCTTTTAACCCAAAATCGCTGAAAGTATATAATTTTGTTTACGTGGTTTAAACGAAGCTAAAAGTGCACACCCCGCTAAGTTTGACACTGTATGATAGTAAAATAAAAAATAAATAGAAAAAATAAAATCAAAATAGAAAAAATAACTATCAAATGGAATATGGAATAGTTAAAATTAGAAACGAAAGTTAATGGTGCCGCCCGGGTTCGAACCAGCGACCTACCGCGTATAAAGCAGCTGCCATACCCCTACGCCACTCATCCCATTGTGTATACTGCAATATTTATGATATACCAAGTTATTTGGGATGACGCAGTGTTAGTGTTGGAATATATACGCGATTCTTCAATTGGACGTGACGTGACCTCGACATGCGTAACCAAACGAAAAAAATGACGCAATAAAGTTTCACTTAATAAAAATCCCAAATTCAGAAATATTAGCAAAGAGAAATTTTATTGTAAATGTGGCATTTGAGAACATTGCAAAATTACATACAAAGATTTTTTTAATATTGAAAAGTTCGTTAAAGACTTTAGACAAGATAACGGGGACTGTAGAATCGGTTCATTGTATGTTACAATTAAAAATATGCACAGAAAGAATCCTTTCAGTATATAGCGTGAGAAATGTAAATGAATCTTCGTAAATTTTTTTTTATATAAAAATATTTCTAATGTCTGTTTGTAGTATAATGGGTTGTTCTCTGGTGGTCCAACACAATTATATTGTTTCTTATTCTTCGTCGAGTTATTTATAATACATTTTTAGATCTAGTATGCATTGAAAAGTAACCTAAGGTGTTTCTTTACAACGCATAATTTGCATATTAAAACATTTTTGGGGTTATTTTTTTGCTTTAAAACAATTCAATGCTCCATAGGGGTGCTCATATGAACCCTTTATTTTTAATCATAAAGGGTGTCGAAATACAAATGTTGGATGTGCAATCATTGTGTAAAGAGAACATTTTAGCAGATAAAAAAACGTGTGAATCAGCATTTTTTGCAGCTTAGATTTCTCATTAACGTGAGAATTTCCTTTAAGTTACTGCACTAGAATCATATCTAACTTTTTGCCATACCCACTATAAAATAGCTACTTTACATGATGTATACTCAGTTAACAGACAGGACGTGTGTTGAAAATCTTTTTAAAACACACTAGTGTGGTAAGTATAAACAGTTTCCATAGTGATCTATGTTTACTGGCTCTGATCCGCCCGCCATTTACCGACTCTATAAATATCAAGTTGGCGGCGCAAAATGATTTATTCTGTCAAAGAGTTTTTTGAAAACACTGAAAATGAAGTGAAAAGTAACTATTTTATAGTAGGTATGACAAAATAGTATGCGTCAATCCCTTTAGCGAGTGCCTCAATTTAAGCCTACTAGATATCTCACTTTAAGCGGACATATCGAACATAATTTTTTATAACGACTGCTTCTAAAGTTTAATAGAGAGAAAAAAAAATTATGAAAACGGAAAATTCGCTCTTCTAGTCCTTAGAATTTTACAATTACAGACTAAGTTACGATTTAGTTTATTTTTATTAAAGTTATTAACTTCTGTATAAATCATTAAAAACATGACTCTCTCATGATGTGGACTTTGTATGCGCGATACTATATATAGGAACACATCGATCGATAGCCAGTAAGTGGTTGTATTGTACAAAGTGCGGAAATTTCGAATTTATAAGATGTAGAGATTGTACTTTTACGCACGCTTTGGACTTTTACGCACTGTGACGGTACTTTTACGCACGCTTTGAACTTTCACGCACGGTGACTAAAATACGCCTCTTTACGCCCGCCTCACAGTGCTCGAATATTGAACTTTAGAAGCAGGAGTTGCCTAATTACGCATCGAAATATACAATTTTTATTTTGAAATAATCGTAATCGACAAACTAAATTTTTAAGACCATCAACTGCCATGGTTGTCTGAGACTAGTATCAGTTCATGTTTTCAGTTTGATATTGCTTTCAATAATAAATTGAAAATTAAGTTGATACCTACTTTCTAAGTTCCACCAGTTCTTAGTTGAGAATCGGAAAACTGTAACTTCAGACAACATGGGAAATGTCGACCACTGTTGACATTTGGGCAATGGAGATGGGCACTGCCAAACTTGACCGCTAGGGGCGCCAGCTAGGTAACCGCCTCGAGCTGTGGGCAGTTCATAGTACAGAATAAGTTTGTTTTAAATAATAAGCCATTGACAATGGCGGTGTACTGTGTTTACCGATGTTCAAATCATAGATGTTTTGTGTTTCTAAAGGATCCGGAACTGAAAGGAAGTCTTGCGTGCTATTAGAAGGGAAAAAAATGATTTCTCGCGCGTTTTTCTATGAAAACCAATGATAACTTAGGCCATCTATATTATTACTTTTCTCATGTACCCATCTCTGTTGTCATGGTTTATTCAAACAGAGATGAGAGAGAGAGTAGATTATAAACGCTCGATAACTGAGGTCATTAACTCACCGTACTAACTTCTCTTAATTTAGTACATTATAACGTAAAGTTTGAGGATCGCTGGTTAAATAAAATTTATATTAATTAACACTGGCATATTATTCCAGTATAAGATAATCAAATGAAACTAAAATCAAATACTGCTCAACAAATTCGAGGGTAACAAAATACAAGGTCATAAAAAATGTTAAAATAAACACTGGCTTTAATAATATATGCATATCCCTTTTATAAATATATTATAAATATCGAATAAAAACTATTTTTGTTTAAAATTGGTTTAGTCATTCTCAAAGTATTTATTTAATTTTTTTTTTAAAGCGCGCCCTAAATATGAAACGTAAATTTAATTTTCATATTATGTTGAGTAGATTATTTTTTTTTTGTATGTGAACATCAAAAATGTTTAGTAACGCTTACAATTAAAGAACCGTTTGAATACATAAAAAGTTTTTTTTTGTTTTTTTTTTTTTAGTTCATTGTAAGTTTCAAATAGCATGTTCGAAAAGTGTTAAAGTTAACTTTATAGAAGTGTACAGTTTTGTTGATGAAATTTGACATTTTTTTAATGCATGTATACAGGGTCTTCAAAGTTAAGTCGGCACTATTGCTAACTTCGTTATTTTTGGATCTACAAAATCGGTTAAATTAGCAAACTAGAAGTATTTTTTCCGCTGAATAAAACGATGAAAACAGAAAAATAATTGAGCATCGCGTTTTCGAGTTATGATTGTCAGAGTCACCAGGAGTGTTGCAAGCGGGCTACAAAATGCTTGGACCAAGAGGGTGATGTTTTTGAGAATCTTATTTGAATTTTGTTTTCTTCCAAGTTATAGAATAATTTGAAATAAACGATATTTTTCACCTCATGGATATTCTTGTCACTTTCTATTTTATGGTGAGCCAAAGCTGCCACTAACACAGCTATCTTTAATTTGACTTTGAAAAATCATAATTAACTTAGTCATTTTTGACATAAGGATAGAAGACTATGGGACACTTTTTGTTCAGAATTCAACTGTCTATCGATTGTGAATATTGTATACCGGGTGTATCATTTAAAAAAATAGAAATTTTTGATAAAACTCGAAAACGCGATATTCAATTGTTTTTCTGTTTTCATCGTTTTATTCACCGGAAAAAATACTTCTAGTTTGCTAATTTAACCGACTTTGTAGATCCAAAAATAACGAAGTTAGCAATAGTGCCGACTTAACTTTGAAGACCCTGTATATATAAACAACTTAATAATAGATAGATATAGCAGATTATAGACGCTCGACAACTCTTTTGTTATACTTCTTATCTTAAAAATTTCAGTAGATGTTTTGAATGCAATTTGATTGTATCGAAATTTTGTAAATTCTAGGAAAAAATTTAACTCGAAAAAAAATAGTTTTCGATAATTTTGAAAACGTAAATTTCCTTCTGTAGAACTGGTTGAAAAAAGCGCGGATAAAAAAATTCGAGTTTTTTTAATACGAAAAGTATAAATTTTAAAAAGCAAATCAAATCTTTTCTGGCTGAAAATTATTAAAAAAATAGCCTAAAAAATTAAAATATTTGTACACGTTGGCACTATTAATTATTATTGTAAACTTGACATGTGTTAGTGCGCTAGATTTTTAAAAATCGTTTATTTTGCTAACATTGGCAGTAAACTCGGATGTTTTTTTTAGTTGATTTAAAATTCTTTTCTCTGTGAGATGCTGCAGCGTACAGACTTCGTTAGTTCAGTTTACATATTACTACGTACAGAAATGGCCTACGTATAAATATCACATCTTACACTAGGGATGTGAAAACACTGTATGATAGTAAAATATTAAAATAAAAAATAAATAGAGAAAATAAATACAAAATAGAAAAAAATATCAAGTGGAATATGGAATTCTTAAAAAAGATACTAAAATTAGTGGTGCCGCTCGGGTTCGAACCAACGACCTACTGCGTATAAAGCAGCTCCGATACCCCTACGCCACGCATCTCGTTTTATGATAATATCAAGTTGTCTGTTTGGGATGACGCAGTGTTCTGCAATAGTGTTGGAACATATACGCGATTCTTCGTTTGGACGCGTGACGTGACGTGACCTCAACATGCGTAACTGAATTGAAAAAATTCGACTGATGACCAGTCCTATACTTCCCACATAGTAAATATTTGCAAAAAATAAACACTCTTTTTTTATTCTTTAAAAAAAAAGCATGGCCCTCTTTTTTGTTTGGTGATCTACTGATAGCTAGTAATATAGTAAAAATCATGGTTACCTTGATTTACGTACAATTTTCTTTTTTTAGTAAAATATTTTTTTTCTCGAAAACTATACATTTTAGAGAAAAAAAATATTTACATTTTTTTCATATTATAACATCTAGAATTCATTTTTATTTATTTTTTACCTATGTTAATACGTGACATTGAGAACGTTTTTTTTGATATCTCAGGATCCACTGAACCGATTTGACTCAAAATCTAATCAGATCTAAGTTAAAGGCTGATAGGCACAATAGGATGTTGTTCCGTTTTTACGATATCGAAGGCGAAAAATTGACCACTACACACACACACACAGAGAGAGAGAGAGAGAGAGAGAGAGAGAGAGAGACATCAGTCAGAAAATGATCTTAAACGATTGCTAGGGTCTCAAAACGTGAAGATCTGTTAAAATCTCGAAATATTTTTTTCAAACTAAATCCATTACTTCCCTACCATAGTAGAGGTGTGAAGTAAAAAACGCTAGTGTTCAGTTTATAATCAGTAATGTTTTGCGCATCCTTGTTCTTGCAAATGCATATGTAGGTACGTAATACACCAACACAAGTTAGGTTGTGGTAGGTCAGTACTCGGTTTAGTATTGTTTTTTTATTCATTTTTTATCGTCTCAGTCAAAGTTGTATTATTCGTTTAAAAAATATAAGTCTATAAACATTTTTAAACACACGTCGAATGACTGGGCGCATTGTATTCATATTGACCGATAAAAAGTGAAAGTACAACACAGAGGATCAATTTCCTTATAGATTTGTACCTAATTATTGTGGTGACAACGGCGCGGCGTTACAAACAAATAATGACAGTTATTAAAACTTTGATATTGCTTGTTACATAAACCGTTAGAAATTTATTGTAAAAAAATAACAGTTGAATAGTCATGCAAAAATTAATAATGAGTCTAAAATACGTGGCTATATTAGCGATTGGCGATAACAACAATTAATAGAAATGTTATCCCTCCAGCACTACATTGGACGCTTATGACCTCTGTTATTGGGCGTCTATAGTCTACACTCCATAATTCAATAACAGTTATAAGCAAGCCGTGAGGTAGGTCGTTTATTAGGACTAAAGTGCGACCCTTGAGGTCCACACGACGAACTTCCCAGTTTGATAAATATTTAATAATAATAATTAAATTAGATATTACACAGAAAAGTAATCATTTTAATTATTAAAACATAATTATTATTTATTTTTAACAATAATTTAAAAAAAAAACGGCTGAACCGATTTTTATAAAATTTATGTCGGATCAAAATGACGTTAACACGCCTCGATTGACACCCTTACGAAGTCGATATAATTTTTTATTCGCGAGATATTGTGTAAAATCTACTTTTTTGGAGTCTATTTGCTTAAAAAAAGAACGGCTGAACCGATTTTGAAAAAATTTCTTTCAGATCATATTTACGTTAATACGCGTCAATTGGCACCCTAACGTAGTCGATATCATTTTTCATTCTCGAGATTTCGTCTTAGAAAGAAATAGACACATACGTACGTACGTACACACACACACAGAGAGAGACATGTTTCTAAAAATAGTGTAGTGACCTTGAAACATAAAAATTTGTTATACATTTTGATTTCGATTTTCGGACCCATTACAATAACTTCCAATGGGAAGTTAAAAATTTTAGTTAAATAAACCTTGAGACTTGCGAGGTAAAATAAAGAGTTCGATGTAACTCGGGCAAACTTTCCCAGCCTGTGTTAAACCGTATAACGTCACCCCCCTGAATTTTCAAGGGGGAACGCGTCATGCCATCTCATACAAGTATATACTGAGGAAGTATCCGTGTATAATATTTAATCAAAATCGTAAGGGTGTCGTTTTTGAGGAAAAAAATATTTTCCGCAGTGTTTTTTGATTTTTAGGAGGTCATTTCTCGCGATTTTGCCAATCGCCTCGAGGTGTGGCCGTCCTGAATACGCACGCAAAATTGGTTCAGTGGTTTGGGCTGTAGATGCGAACACAAAAAGACAGACATTTTTTTAAATCTTACCTTGCCGGGTTTAGGGGAGTTTAAAACGTAAATTCACCAAAAACTCAAAAGAGAGTTTTTGAACGATCACAAAACTTTCCAATACTATTATATGAGAAAGTAAAAACAATTGACCGAGTAGTCCTGCAGAAAACCAATAAATAATCAGTTTAAAGATGATTGAAGGAAGAATTAGAAAATTTTTTCCCAGTCATGGCAACATGATTTTATTTTATTTTGCATTTTATTGATCCTGTTGCCACTGGGAAAAAAATTCTAATTCTTCCTTCAATTATCATCGATACTGTGGATCGTAATTTTAATTTTCAACAACTAAAGTCAACTTAACCGAATCAGTTTAATACACAAATTCTCCATCAAGAATCATACTCCAAAATTCAACCCCCATAACTTCAATACCTTACTATTTCTCCCCAATTTTTTTCTCGTTCAGGGCTTGTTTGAGTAGAAATTAAGACAAAAAATATTTATCTAAAAAAATTTTAAGTACACGAAACGTCACTTTTTGGGATGGATGTTAAGCAAATGATTTATCGATTTGTGCCGGTGTTCTTTCGACACCAGTTTAACAAAATTGTTGTTTTTTCTAGTTTCAAATAACAGTGGTCTTAGTATAGGTACTAGGTAACCTTTACTTCTTATTTGTATCTGGGCACTAATTGGCAAACACGTATGCACAATATTATTAACGCCAGAATAAATTATGACAAAATCAACAGCATATTATTGATTATTATGCATTTATTAATAGACTTGTGGTTTACTTACAATAAATATTAATATATAAAAAATACGTACCTATATTTCTAATAAAGAAAAACTAATTACTTGACCACAAAATATTTTCACTTTTTGATAGAAATAAACAGACCTTAAAAATAAACACCAAACTCACACCATAATGTAGCCTGTATAAATGTAAATACAAATACATATTTGACGTATCTCGGTGCATAATGCACATTATTAGTGTATTTGCCATATGGCACATACACTATTGGCGTCGGTCGGATGGTGGGACCTAGGGGTCGGACCAAAATTTCTCGACGTTTCATAGCCTCCTAAACAGTTTGCCACCATTTTTAAAAATGTTTATGTATATATGTATGTATATATATATATATATATATATTTATATATATATTTATATATATATGTGTGTACACGATAACTCTCGACAGACTTAATCGATTTAAACGAAATTTGGTACACACATTGGAACCCATTACCGCACGAAGCCTATTTAAAATGGGCCCGATCGAACCATTTTAAGGGTTGTATTTAGGGGTTGAAAAAAGTTTTTGGGCCCAAAAATACCGAAAAAATTCTCAGAATCGTTTCAAAATTGAAATTTAACCCTTTAGTAAAGATTAAAATGTGCTGTTAAAATTTTAATAAAATCGGCCCGACAGGACCGGACTTACAAAAATTTTATGAAAACACTGGTTTGCGGATAGTGATTTACTTACCGAAGGGTGTATTTAATTTGGTACAAAGGTTGCATTGATAATATTATTGAAATTAAGAAAAAAATATTATTTTAAGGGATGTATTAAGGGGTTAAATTTTTTATTTTGTCCAAAAACAGACTTATGTTTACATAATAAAGCCACAAGGCCTGCATTAGCAAATACACTATATTGTCGGCAGGGTTTGGCACTGCGACCCGAGTTTTTATTATAATTGCAGTTATCGGACATTGCACTTGAATCAAAATCATCTTATGCTTATACAAGTTACAACTAAATATCCCTATATTATTAAACGAGCAAATCTTGTATATATGTACCTATGTACCTATATAAATATTTTCTCGAAAACGGCTCTAACGATTTTAATCAAATTTACCGAAAAGGGGTTTCGGGGGGCAAAAAATCGATCTAGCTAGGTCTCATCCCTGGAAAAATTCGTTTTCTTATCGATTTTATTATTTTAAAAAACAGTTTTTTTAACGTCATAAATCAGTGTCGAATGCTGAGTAGGCTTTGGAAAAAACAAACTATTTTCATTATTTATGTCAAATTACTCTGACAGTCAATCTTTAACTTATTAAAATATAATCAGTAATTATTTGAAAAGTTATAAAAAAATAACAACAATAAAAATTTTTTTGAACTCATCCGAGCAAAGCTCGGTCATCCAGATAGGGTAGGACATGTTCATTGGATTTTGGAAATTATTTTGTTACATTCAATATAGCGTGTTTACATGAAGTGCCATAGAAAAATATTTCATGTGTTACATATACGATCACATCGCAGTTAGGTTATGTAAACATAATAATGTAAACGTTTGACCTAGTTAAAAGATAGAAACAAAATAAGACAATTTCTTGGCACCCTGTAAAATCGCTGATTAGATTGCGGAAGTCGTTCGTAAAATTTTATTATTCTTTTACAAATAAATGTCACGAAAGTAAATAACTCCTTAGAAAAAATGCGACAACAAATTAATAATTTATTAATAAATTTATTACTCCGTTGAATCAATCAATCTCTGTGTGATTTATAAATAGCAATAAATTGTGTAACAAAATCGAAAAAGCGATAGTTTTGTTCGGGTTACCAGTGCAATGTATGTTCATTATAGTATAGTTTGCATCGTTGAAGTCAAATTCACATTTCTGATATAACCCATCCCTGCACTCTTCGACTCAAATCCTTTCCCTTCGCCTAAAAACGATTATGGCTCTCCCGACTCTATTTTTAATGCTAAAGGGTCCGGATAAAAGGCAAATGAAGGACCAAGAATTACGCTACAGATCCTTTAAGCCAGAAATTTAAAAAAAAAATTTTTGGAAAAAAAATTTAAAAAAAATCTTTTACACGTGTAGGTAGTCAAAACTTTTTTTTTAATTCGCCTGTAGGATTTGTAGTCTGATTTTTGATCCTTCACTTATAGCGTTTACCCGAACCCTTTAGCTTTAAAAATAGCGTCTGAAGAGCCATTAATAAGTGTAAATGTTTTACCCCTAAAAAAAGTTTAATAAACTTCGTAAAAATTTGGAAGGGATATAACTGGTAACACTATTGACGTATGTCATAAGGGCCTTCGGAGACATTTTTTAAAGGGACCTCAAAAAGTAGCCCCGAGCCTCAATATTAGTGTTAGTCCGCCACTGTGATTTGACGTTTTTTGTGGTTAATATTTTATTATTCAGTTCCTTTCCTTTTTAAGAGAATCTTGAAGACGCGTATGACCTTTGTTGTCAAGCGTCTATAATCTACAATAACTAACTAATTCAAGAGAAACATTGAACAATAGTCTCTACAAATTAAGACACAAAGCCGGAAAAGTAACAACATAATAAAAATTTTCCAATAAAGAACGAAACACTTTTCCCTCTTATAATTGGTTTCTTACAATTACACGGTTTAGCTACTTTAAGCCACCATTATTTTTTCACCCCGAAGTGAGATTCTTTAGAGTTTCTATGCACGCATGGCACTTAAAAAGTTCGTCACGTGGCTAAATAGAGTCAATATTTAGTCAATAGTAAAGTATTGATGGGGTGAATAGAAGTAGCACAACGATTGGAATATATTCGATTTTTTCTTCCAGAGTTTTGCGCAATTATCACCCCTACATGCCCGTATATTACGTAGAATGTAACGATTTGTAAGGGTGTTAAACACTTGAGGGTGAAAAAAACGGGAGGGTGTCAATAAGTATTGGTTGAACAAATACTCTGGGGATAGAAAAAAAATACAGTTCACACCCTAACGGTTTTTTCAACCCTGAATTGTTGGCGGTGTAGCAATAATGAATACTGTGGCCATTTTTATTTTTCTTGTCACGTAATAGATAATGGTCTTTGTTCCGGAAAAATGAATAGGAAATTGACGTAATTTTAAAGGATTTTCAAGTCAAATAAATTTTTCTTTTTTAAATATTTAAAATTTATGGTGCAATAATCAATTCATGCTTTTGAAGTTATACTTCTTTAACGAGGGTAGTGATTTGAAATGACTTCGAGTCAAAAAATACCGATATATATAAAATATCGACTCCAAAATTAATGAAATGCTGACAGGGATAAAATGGCTCTAATGATTTGGATGACATTTACTGAAAGGGGGACCAACTGCTGTATTTTTTAAAGTTAAAAAATTCATTGTTATAATTTCGAAAAACGCATTATTCTTCAAACATATGTTTCAACCCCGCCATTACCCTTAGCCATATACAAAAAATCAAAGAGAGATTCGCGTATAATATGTGCGCGCTCTGAAATTACACATGCATTGCAAAATAAGAGAGTCGAATCGGTGTTATATGAAAAAATAATAAAACCAGAAAATCATTTCTTAGTTATTTTTTGGAAAAGGGCCAATTTGTAGTAGGAAAATTTTTTATTAAAATCCTTTTTTAAAAAATATTTTGAATGCGATAAAAGTGTTTTTTTATCATTTTAGAAAAATTATTTATCTGCAGCTATTGTACTTGCAAATAAAAATTTGAAATTATAATTGATTTCGTACCACTGTAGGTACATTTTTTGGGTAATACATTAATTTATAAAATTTTAAATATGTCAATAATTTTTTTATGAGCCATTGTCGTTGATATTTAGGTGTAAAATATTATTTAGTAGTTAAACAATAGTTTTATACGGCGGAAATGCAATTGAAAAGCTCATTCCGCCGCGAATGGTTAGTATAGTAAGTGGAAAGGTTCAGATTAGAATCCTGACTGTGACCACTGGTTGGTAAAATGATTTTTTCCAATATGTTTCGAAACAATTATATAATTGGCTGCTCTCCAACGAAAAAATTTTTCATTATTTAGTAGTTGCAGGTACCTAACTGAAGTTTTTATATACGAAAGATTCTAAGTATATTTAATTGTTTTGAAAGCGGTTAACCATAAACCATTAGGTACCGTTTGAAAACTACTTAAAAATTATTTAAATTATTTCCGTTAATCAGCGCTGATAACCACAGCTATTGAGCGTCTATAATCTGCAATCTTCCGTTAATCAGCAGAGTGTTTATTTTTCAATGAAAAAAAAACAACAATATTTTAACTGCATCCGAAATCAAAAATAATAATTTATATAAAACCAAGGAGACCATGCTTCTAAAGGTAGGGTTAAAAACTTCTACCAAGGTCAGTTTATTCGAGTTGCATATAGGTTATCTCTATCTTTAGTATACAAACCCTATTGCATTTTTCTTTATCTTACTGATTGTATATAATTTTAAGTAACGTACTTGCATTACTTTTTACTTTTTCTTACACATATATCATAGCATAAAGACATCTTTGTTCAACCAATAGTTGTGGGGTATAGTGAATGTACTCAGTGCATCAGGCAATGCATTTTGTCAGTGTCGTTTTAGCTGAGGTTGCAGTTTGCATTTTTTTTAAAACAGAAATGTTTAAATTAACCGACTTTTCAGACGACTGTCAAATTTTTTATGAACTTGAAAACTACACACATTTTCACTGATTATCCATTTTTTTTAAATAATCATAAACTGACAACAGTAAATAATATTTTTGGAATATTAAATATTTTAGTCATGAAAAAATAACCTGATAATAACAGTGCCATATTTAATAAGTTAAGTTTCTTCAAAAAGTGATTTTTTAATTTTGCATTCATGGTAAGCGTGTTTATTTTATTTTTTTACTAGTCATAACTATGAATTTATTTTCATACTAACTATGAATATTTAAACTTTTTATTAATTCAAACATTGTCCTTCGTTTACCTTCCTTACAATTTAAATAATAATTTTAATATTAAATAAACAAATTATTACTTTTGCATATTTTAATTTCTTCATTTTCAAAATAATATACGACGTATTTTTTTTTATTCGTGATTTTTTTACATTATTTTGTTATTTATGTAGATAAGTATCGACTGTAAAAAATACAGATTCATAAACGTAATTTAAAAAATACTATGAACGTGTAACAACATTAATTTATTAAAATTAATTGATTATTTATTTAATTATAATTATTATTTGCCAGGGTTTATGACATATCAACACACAATCTGTGAAAATTTCAACTAGCTACCTTTTACCGTTTGTGAGACGGAGAGGACGGACAGACATCGTAGGCCAGGATAATAGGGTTCCATACGAAGGTACGGAACCCTAAAAACTGACAATTTTCATGAACTGCAAATCGTAATTCATTAAACAGTACGTCTTATTTTTTAAAGCGAACTAAAAAAAATATAAAAAAAATATAAATACTTTTTTCGTACCTTGAAATCTTCCCGCCAACGCACGAATTTACGAAACTATGCATAATAAATAACGATGTTCTAGTTGCGGTAGGTCATAGTGATTCTTGTTGTGCAAACTCAGCAGATAATGTGTGTACAAAAATACAAGCATCCATATCAGTGACCGCGAAGGAAAATCGCTTATGCCGAAATATTTTTTCTATGCCTTCAGTGATTTTTCAATTTTGTGTAACATCAATAAAAAACTGTAAATCTCACGCCCACACGTCTTCATACATTTGTAACCAAGTAAACACTAAACAGAAAGAGACGTGACGATCGAGTTTCCCCCTCAACGCATTCGTATCTAATACACTACCCGCCAGCTAATCGGTTTCGGTTCCGCGGTAGCAGCTCATTTCCCCCACTCCTGAAGGTGTCGTTTATAAACAGAAAGGGACGTGTCGATCGAGTTTCCCCCTCAACGCATTCGTATCTAATACACTACCCGCCAGCTAATCGGTTTCGGCTCCGCGGTAGCAGCTCATTTCCCCCACTCCTGAAGATGTCGTTTATAAAGAGAAAGGGACGTGTCGATCGAGTTTCCCCCTCAACGCATTCGTATCTAATACACTACCCGCCAGCTAATCGGTTTCGGTGATAATTTGGATATTAGGACATGACTTTCCAGAATTACAAAATAGTAGAGCAGTCTGAGCACTCCGTTACAAGCTACGACCTACGACTGCTATGAGTGCGACAGCTTATATCAAGTTTTAAAATTTCGGCAAGTCTCGGCAAGTCTCGGTCCCGGAATTCCGGGACTGGATGCCCTACACGCTATGTCAAAATCCCTACAAAACGTTTGTCTCTTTTTACTGCAGAGTACATTGGATCTTTTAAAGTGGTTTAAATCGACATTAATCTTATTTTCTCGTGAATCTACCATAAGCCATTTTGTCTTATGACCCACAAGGTGTGGACTTGAACAATATGCAAATGATTATTTCTTTTGAGGGTTACCATATAGTCAAAACAAATGAGAACTTAAGTGCTTTTGTTCAAATAAAGTTGATTTTAAATGCCAAATGATGATTGAAAACCGTTTTCAGAAAAAAAAACATGATTTTAGTAAAACGGGTAAAAATATATTTCGGTTACATAACTTCAACTTTTTTTATCAATTTGTATTTTTACAAGCTTTTACGTTAGTTAGTTTGTGCAGTGTTAGTATGTTTGGGTCAATTTTGAACGACTTCCACGTATCCGATCGATTTGAAATTTTGTACACATAATATGTATTCCCGATGAAAATACGTCATGAATAAATCGTTTTTAAAATTAAATTCAACCCCTAAAGGGTTCAAAAGGGGGTAAAATTTTGAAAGACTAAAATGAACAAAATAAAATATTATTAAAAAAAACTTTTCAGAGACGAGTTTTTATTGTACTAAAAAGGAAAAAATAATATTTAACGATTTAGGTTCATAATTATTATAAAAGCGGGGATTGCGACTAATAAACCATCATTGAGGTTATAACCCACTCTTTTGTAATAATTATGAACCTAAATTATCAAATATTATATTTTTTCCTTTTTAGTACAATAAAAGCTTGTCTCAAAAAAGTTTTTTTTACTAATATTTTAATTAGAATAAGATCTGATGAAGACCCAAACTAGGGCCGAAACGTAATACATATTTAATTAATAAAAAGTCTGAAATAATTTGGTGATTAATTTAAATTAATGTAGACGTCAATACAACGTTAAATTCATGAGTTTTAATTAATTTGATTATCTAAATTTATCAAAAGTCTGTAATTTGCGATTTTGTTATCAAATAAACGTATTGCACGCAAAAGTTGAATAATAGGTACTGAAATGCATTTTCGTGTACACCGATCATGTATTTTGTTCAGTTAATGAAAATTACTAATTAAACAAATTAATATTTTAAATTTTCTAATTAATCATCACATGTTTTTTATATTCCTAACGGAATTCATACACACATAAATTTCATAAAGATGGAATAACTGGTTTTCCATATAACTGGACGTAATTTAATAAAAAAAAATTCTTGTCACTAAAACTTGAATATTATAGTTTTTATTCATTGTAGGTAATTGATAGAGTTGTTATTTTTACACGTTGAATAATGAATTATTAATATGCTAAAAATTCCATTTTTTTTAATTAATAATACGTAATACCTACAATATGTGTTTGTAATATGTCAGGGTTAATATTAATTTTGTTTTAAAAATTGAATTGGTATCATTTTTGTACCATTCTGGTAAATTGTTTAATAATACAGCTGATGATTTAAAATAAAACCATTTAACTTTTTTTACCTATTTTTTACGACGTTTTTAAGAAGCGATATTGCACGTTTGGCGATGGTAATATTATTGTTACGATTGTCCTTGACAATGATTGAAGAAAAAGTTTAGAAAATGTCATAAAGGAATCAACTTACTTTTTACTGCTGCACTCTATTATACAATACTAATTAGTATTCTAATCATGGCCTACTTGTAATACTTGATTTGAATTACCTACATATCTGAGTAATTAAATGATTTATATCACGTCATAATAATTCATTTTCTTATTGGTGTTGTGAATTTATTATTTTTTGCTGATCTTGTAAAATGATAATTTGTAATTTGGAAGGCGCTAAAATATTCATAAATTTATGGCCGGTTTATCGTACATTTTTATTACGATGTTTTTTTAATCACACTGTTAAATTTTGACAGCTACGTGTTCATTGGTTGCTGCGTTTCGTTACCATAGCAACCCGTCATTTAACAGTGTGAATAAAAAAACATCGTGATTAAAATGTACGATAAAATTTTTATGCTTTTAATAATTAATCTTGTAAATTTACAACTTAATAATGACAATGCCAGTTCTTCGTTCATGGTTAGAGTGATGATAAAATAGATAGACTGTTGATTATAGACGCTCGACAGCTTAGGACAATTTTGCGTCTGTGATAAAAGCTAAAGCTATGACTTATAAGTTATAACCCTTCCACCCATCAATAATGTATTAGTAACCTTCCGAACTATGTTTTGTTGCTGAAAATTTGTATTAGTATCTATTTATTAGTATAACTAGCCGTACCTGCCCGATGGGATTTCCCATCGGCAACATCTTAGGAACCATCCGACTTTTCTCAAACTTTAGAGTTTTTGGATAACCTGCTCTGCCCATGCCCTCTTTTGTATCGTTTGGTCGCGGCGCGGAATTAGTTCCGCATAAACAAATAAAGACTTTACCCCCTTAGGGGATGAATTTCCAAAAAGCACAACTTTTCTCTAATTTAACCGACCTTGTATCTTTAACCGTTCCCAAGATACCAATCATCGAAAAAATGGCCAAAGATTAAATGACCCATTTTGATGTAGCCTGTATTACTATACTTCATTTGTACAACAATCTGGGGATAAGAGACTCTTCGAGTATAGATGGACCATTGTTAGTACCACAACTGTACAAATAATAATATTTTTATGACATTTTTTACTGCACGTGTACTTACACATATTTTTTCCGTATTGTGGTAGGTCAGTGATCCAACTTATCATTTTTTTATCGTACAATGTATTTTATTTATGTTTAAAAGTGAATGACATTATTATATTAATCGTTACAAAAATATAAACTTTTTTTTATTTGCAAGTCTCGGCGATTCGTTCGCTCATTTTATGAGATGTAAATTGATCTGGTGCATAAGTTTGATACCGGAAATTACATCTGATTCAAAAGTCCTCTAACGTTTAGAATTAATTAATTCATCATATATCATTATACAGTGGCTTCGTGATTATGTATTTTTGAAATTCTATTACAAAAGCGGGAAAGTTAAAAAAACCGGCAAAGTACGAGTTAGACTCGCACACGAAGGGTTCCTTACAATAATAAAAATATTTATTTTGGCTTGTTTTTAAAAAGTTTTTTTTTCATAGTTTTTTTTGTTCATTTTTAGTGTTTCAGAATTTTTCCATATCAAAAATTAAACTCATTTTTGAAGTAAAAAAAATATTGACAGAATATTTGATGAATAAAAAATATATTGCGATCCAAAACCCGGGATCGAACCAGGGACCTTAATAAATCTTCAGTCGAACGCTCTACTAACTGAGCAAGTCGAACAACAATATTAGACGCTATATATAGTACAGTATAGAAGTACGACTGGAGTCAATATTGTAGTAAAATAAAAAACATTAATTTATTTTTTGCCATACCCACTACAAAATAGCTATTTTCCATGCATGTATACCGGCCTGTATTGGGTCATTTAACAGGCAGGCGTGCCGAAAGTGTTTTTATAACATAACTAGTTCGGTAAGTAAACGGTTGCCACAATAACTTAAGTTTAAATTCGCTCTATCCGCCTGATACTCACGGCCTGCTGTAAATGTAGAGATGCCGACGCAAATGAACTGTCAACATTTTTTTTAAATACTGAAAAAGTAGGTATTTTGTAGTGGGTATGGCAAAAATTAAAATTATCTGTCGCTCGTTTTTACATTCTGTCACTACTCGTCAGTAATGTACCCCATTACGCATTTAGAGGGCAGTTTAGTCTAGTGGATAGCGTATACTTGGTACCAGGCTCTAGCCTAGATTGTCGTGGGTTCGAATCCCACCTGCGCTCATGGATGTTTTGTGATGTTATTTAGTTTTAAGCTCTGTTATTTAATGTAATTTAAGACGCGAATGACCTAAGTTGTCGACGCGTCTATAATCTTCAATAAATAAATCCATTACGCATTTAGATAAGTATAGAATCTACCAAAAATTAATTGATTATTTAATTCTAATTATTATTTGCCAGGATTCATGCCACGACAACACAATCAATGAAAATTTTAACTAAGCTACCTCTCACCGTTTGTCAGATAGAGCCTTGTGAGAGACGGACAGACAGACATCGTAGGCAGGGTAATAGGGTTTCGTTCGGAGGTACGGAACCCTAAAAACGGTGTCAATGAACGATTGCGTTTAGGAGGGTTCTCTCACTGACGATCAAATACATACTTCCGATTAACAATACACACAAAATACTGATAATAAAATAGCTCTAAAGTCTAATGAAATGTACCTTATGTTGTTTAAATGCAGGCGACAAGGACAAAAAATAATTCTGTGCGTCGTTTGTAACGCAAAAAAGTGCAAAACAGACGTTCACTATTTACACTCTCCAGACATTATACAGTATACAGTGTGTAAACGGTTAACCCGAACATAGGGAAAATAACATTTACAATTTTGTAGGGCTTGAGAATAGCCGAGCGTGTAACAATGCTGTTGTTTACATGGCGCTCCTATTGTTCCTAGATTACAAGCCCCCAGTTTCCGGGTTCTAGCCCGAGAGCTGGTAAAAGTGTCAATTGGATTTTTAATGTATTATTAAAAAAAGTGATGAATTGAAAATATGAATTGGTGCTAGGCCCAAATAACATTAGCTGTTGGTGGTCTTTAAAACACAACAACAACTACACTTTTGTAGTAAGCTATGGGCTATAATATCTAACGTAAACATATAGTAGTGGTCATTTGATTTTTTCTTAGATATAGCTCAAAAATCATGGCAGCTTAGCTGTCTGAGATATTTATTATTTTCACCTCTAATTGTTATGTGAATAATGTGGTGTGGATATAAGGGGTTTTAAATCGATTGATTTTATCATATACCAATATAGTAGATGCTTTGTTTTTCTTTATTAACAGGTTCCGAGTTACTCCTCATTTTAAATTACTTTTGCATTCTGACAAAATGGCGTCTAGCGTCCGCCATATTGAATTTTCCGCGACGTCATATACCCTATGCTACTCTGGGGATTCAGACGAATCTAATGACACCTCATTTTTCAAAATACGTCAAGCCGTTTAGGCTACAGAGCGTGATAAAGAAATATACGTACATAGATACATACATACACTCGAAAAACATTACCCTCCTTCTGGTGCAGTCGGGTAAAAACAACAAACTCGAGTTATGCAGTTTATAGATTGGAACCAAAATAAGAAGGGTTTGCACGAAATATGGAAAAAACTATTCATACGTACATTGAAATTTAATGAGACGAAGAAAACTTAAAAAACAATTTCATTTAAGTATGAGATACGCTAAAAAAAGTATGAACATTGTCAAATCTTTTTTTTTATTCGCATGTAGGTATGACCCTCGGTATATGACCTCGATGTCAAAAATGCGTTACTTATTAATAAAAAAAAATCTTTTTTGATTTATTGCCTCTCTATCTCGATTATTCTCAAACCCTACGTCAAAATTTTGTTTATTCCAAAATTTAAAATCGGTCCAGTAGTTTTGGCTACGAGGTAAAAAACACATAGTACACTCTCAAATACATACTACATAGACTGTTAAAATCATAACCCTCCTTTTTTCGTTAAAAATTGTTAAATTGTGTTTTAAAGACCACCAACAGCTAAAGTTATTTGGGCCTAGCACCAATTCATATTTTCAATTCATTATTTTTTTTTAATAATAAATTGAAAATCCAATTGACACCTTTACCAGCTCTCGGGCTAGAACCCGAAAACTGGGGACTTGTAATAGAGGAACCATAGCAACGCCATGTAAACAACAGCACTGCTACACTCTCGGTTATTCTCAAGCCCTCCTTTTTTCGTAGTAAGCAGATGAATCATGTCAAGTTTAGTCTCAGAACGACGCCGTCCTGAATTTCAGTATACTGAATCGAAATCTTCGTGTCAGTGCCCTTGGATTTATAACACGAGCGCCGCTAGAAAATTTTCCGTGGGGGGGCAAAAATAATTTGCATGTTATTATTAGTGTATTTGCCATATGGCACATACACTATTGGCGTCGGTCGGATGGCGGGACCTAGGGGTCGGACCAAAATTTCTCGACGTTTCATAGCCTCCTGAACACTTTGGCACCATTTTTGGAAATGTCTGTTTATTTATGTATATATATATTTATATTTATATTTATATAAATATATATAATATATATATATATATATATATATATATATATGTGTGTGTGTACGGGCAATAACTTTCGAAAGAGATAAATGATTTTGACGAAATTTGGTACGCACGTTGAAATCCATCATCGCACGAAGCCTATTTAAAATGGGCCCAATCGGACCATTTTAAGGGTGGTTTTTAGGGGTTGAAAAATGTTTTTGGGCCCAAAAATGCCGAAAAAATTCTCAGAATCGTTTCAAAATTGAAATTTAACCCTTTAGTAACGATTAAAATGTGCTGCTAAAATTTTAATAAAATCGGCCAAACAGGACCGGACTTACAAATTTTATGAAAACACTAGTTTGCGGATAGTGCTTTACTTACTGAAGGGTGTATTTAATTTGGTACCGAGGTTGCATTGATAACAATATTGAAATTAAGAAAAAAAATATTATTTTAAGGGATGTATTAAGGGGTTAAATTTTTTATTTTGTTCAAAATCAAACTTAAGTTCACATAATAAAGCCACAATGCCAGTATTAGCAAATACACTATATTGTCGGCAGGGTTTTGGCACTGCGACCCGAGTTTTTTATTTTTTTCAAAAGTATAAAAATAATTTGGAATTAGATACTTTGCGGTCATTTTCCAGGGGAACTGCCCCATCTTGATGCCCCCCACTTGACGGCGCCCACGATAACTTTATTTTAAAAATGCTTACCTATAAAATGTTTAATATTATTTGTTAGTGCATACCTATAATCTATCACTGTCTGATGTCTGTCATTGCGTATAAAGCTATCTTTTGTATTAAATGTTATTTTTAGTAATGTAGGGTCTCCCTTCCTTTTCTAATAGCTTAAGTCGCTTTAAGTTTTATTCGTTTTTTTGCACAATGTATATATACATACATGCATGCACAAATACAGACACTACACACACTCACACACACTGCACATTTCAAAGAGCATTCACCTCTAGTTAGTCAGCTGAATAATAACTATTCATAAAAAAAGCTATTCATAATCGACAATAGTACATATAGGCCCTGTTCTTTTCTTTATTCTTCATCCTTGATCAAAGTACTAATTTACGAAGTCCATTGAAGCATTGTATTTTCCACATAAAGAAAAATGAAAATAATCTAAGATTCCAAAAAAATTAATCAAATTTAAACATTTTCATGAAAGTAGGATATAATTTAAAAAAAAAGTATTTTTATAAACTAAATGACAAAAAAGCTCGTCTACGACACGATAACTATTACTTCCATATTATGTACGAGTATCGGAAGAACAAGACATTGATTGAAAACATCATTTTTACAGATCCTCAACTCTCGATAACATCTTAAAATTTCTGACTTATGACCTTTGTTGACGAGCGTATATAATTTGCAGTATCTACTAAGTAACTAAACATCGATTTCTAGGTCATCGGGAACCATACAAAATATATTATAGATAGAAATTAAAATTAAATTAAATACATTTTTCCTTAGGCTAAAAACTTGAAAATATAATATTGGCGTAGACTTTTTTGCCATACCCACTATAAAATAGCTGCTTTACATGCATGTAAAGTGACTTGACGGTCCGGTGTACGGGAACGTATTTTTTCCACACTAGTGTGGGATAACAAGCCATTTCCATAGTGATTTATGTTTATTCGCCTGATTCGCCCGCTATTACATACTCCTGTGCGTGTCTCGGCCTACTAAAGGAGTGAAGTTGGCGACACAAAATGAACTATCAACATTTTTTGAAAATACTGAAAATGAAGTGAAAAACAGCTATATTAAAGTGGGTATCGCAAAAAATACCATATCTCGTGCGTAATGATATTATGACTCGTGTAACTGTCACTACTTGTCAGTAGTGTAAGTATACCTCATTATACCACTAGATATACAATCTACTATTCAACCAGGAAAAAATAACAATGTAGTCACCAAAAATCTGTGTATTAAAAAAGTGTTCAACTACAATATAAAAGTGTAATCAAATCACTGACCAAGTACAACCAGCATTCTCTTGTGCAAGGTCAGTTTCTGACTGTGTTGTTTTTTTAATGCGTCGCACTTGTGCATTTTTTTATTACTTATTTCGTTTGTTGCACTCGAGGAACATGCCACGCAGTGCAGTTTTATTTCGTGTAGTTGTTTTTTAAAACGTGTTATTTTTCAATGCAAGGCTGGCTGGTTGATATTATAAAGGTGATACACGCACACGGATGCAAGGAGGCTGCACTCACCATACTCCTTATTTCTTTTAATGAATAAATTCACTCTTCAAAATTATTCATATCAAGTATTCATTAATTATTCTTTGAAGCACTGATTAAGATTTCAGCAAAAATCTCGTCCAATCGTCACTTCGTATATAATGCTATTTTTACACTACCTGGAATTTAGTAATATTTTTTTGCCATACCCACTATAAAATAGCCGCTTTACATGCCGATGTGACAGGCCGGTGTGCGGGAACGTATCACTAGTGTGGGAAACCAAACCATTTCTATAGTGATTTATGTTTCCGCCCGCTATTACCTATCAAAATTTTTGAAAATACTGAAAACGAAGGGGAAAGTAGCTTGTTTATAGTGAGTATGGCAAAAAATACCATATGTATATCGTTCGTAATAGATATCGTAAAAATTAGTGAATAAATAAACCAGATAGCTATGAAAGGCTAATTAATACGGCAAGCTTGATTATCGAGTGATTAAATAATAATTTTTCGATTAAACAGGCGATATTATGGTCACTTTAATCATTTTTGAAGTATAGTTTAGTTTTATGTACCTACGCATAGTAATTTAAATCATGATATTTATGTTCTATTTCTCACCCTTTACATAATTATATTTCTTTTGCAATAATGTAACTGATAATAAAATAATAATCAGGTTTGGTTACAATAACCGGATGATAAAACGTATCCGCGCGATATATTCCAATATATTAAAAACCGGACGCCGTGGATTCCGTACTCAGCCATACTAATATTTGCCACTGAGTTTCGAAAATTATCATAATAGTTTCTCCAATTCCTATATTTTTCAAATTGAGGATATTTATTATTCAGGGTGTCCCAAAAAGAATGGGACATAAAGTAACAGCTGATTCCTTACAAAAAAATATTGCGATAGTCCCCAACTTGTCTATTCCGAAAGTTGATATTAAAAGAGATACAGGGTGTCAAAGTTTAATTCTTATTTTTGATTTTCTTAAATAACTTTTAAGTAAAATAATTTAGGCATTTTAATGAAATTTGGTATATGGGGATTTTTTGACATGAGAAATTCAAATCGGACCTTGGTATGGCTCTTACTTGTAGAGGGCGCCACTTACACACCTTTTCACTCATTCAAATAGTCATAACTTTTTTGTACGCACTCGTACTATTTTTTTGTATTAAAAAATTGATTTTTCCGTTATTATTACAAAAGGTATACTTTGTAAAAGTGGCTAGGAGTAACCTTTTTCAAGATATTTGCACTTAAAGTAATCGATGCAATATGTGGTTTTAAATGGCAAATTTTGAAAATGAACATAGGTGGCTTTGAAAACGCCGAGGCGGCGTTATCATGGTGATTTTGACAGTTTTATTTAAAAATTCAATGTTTCTTATTAAAATACCGCGTCATAATGATAAAAAAAATTAAACTTTGACACCCTGTATCTCTTTTAATATCAACTTTCGGAATAGACATGTTGGGGTCTATCGCAATATTTTTTGTAAGGAATCAGCTGTTACCTACTTTATAACCCATTCTTCTTGGGACACCCTGTATAGAAAAACTACGCTGATTCCAATGAGCACAATCAAACTTCTGTATCTTTTTTGGTTTAGGAAGTTATGGGCACTCGAAGATTTTTTTGCGAGTTTTAGGAAACTTTAAATGGAAACAACTTCTACACGAGAAGAGATACAGACGTGTGCTTGTGTTTATTGGAATCAGCGTATCTTTTTGAAAACGTTCTGAGAGATTTTGATTTTCGTCAAAAATCGCATTATTTTAAGATAAAAGGAGCTAGGGGCTAGTTGTAACAGGGGTAAGGAGTACTACGGATTTTTTAGAATGATAGTTCACTTGACCGAAAACAAAGATTTTTTTTGTATCAAATTATGACCCTCCGCCCTAATTTACGGGACAATATCTTTTTAGGTTCTTACTATTGGAGTATATGCGGGTAGGGTGGGTCAAAAATATCAATTATTTTTTTTTTACAAGTGACACGGAAAAATAGGTTGCTAGACACCTTAAAAAAATTCTCACCAAATATGAGCTCTTAATTTTAATAGGAAGATCCTCCGCATCACAGTTTTTTATTTTTTTCTCAGTCCAATAGAAAAAAATTCATACCTCATCATTAATTGATTGTACAGAAGAATGTTTTAAGTGAATTTTGTAGGAAATTTAATGCTCTACAAAAAAGGTATCTTATATTTTTTTTAAGGTGTCTAGCAACCCATTTTTCCGTGTCACTTGTAAAAAAAAAATTGATTTTTTTGACCCACCTTAATATGCGGGCTAGTAAGCTTTATTATGTGCCAAATTTCAACTTGTCGAGTGATTCCATAAGGGTTCCAATTTTTCCTTCTGAGGTACAGCATCTTATATATGATCGAAATTGAATACCTGACCATTTGATAATAATTTTAGCCTTCCATAAAAAAACAATTTTGACATATTGCTAGCGCATTATCATAACCCTACGATTTTAGCCGGTTATTGTATGAATGATCTGCAAATTTGTAGTCGGAGGTATAACGTTAGCTGAGATCAAATCTTGTCGTTGCATCTACTTTGAATACCGGTTCTACTTGCCTCTGTCTCTTTGTACCCCTGTACCCCCCAACACACAGATAAACATAAATCGAATATGATTTTAATGTTCGCATGTGTCGACTGCACACTCGAAGTTTCAGTTTCGTTGCAAATAACACACCAGGGTCTGTCAGATCCTTCATTGGGGTTTGTCAGACACTCACCAAGGTCTATCAGACACTCATCAGGGTCTATCAGACACTCATCAAGGTCTATCAGACACTCATCAGGGTCTATCAGACACTCATCAAGGTCTATCAGACACTCATCAGGGTCTATGAGACACTCATCAGGGTCTATGAGACACTCATCAGGGTCTATCAGACACTCATCAGGGTTTATTAGACACTCATCAAGGTCTATCAGACACTCATCAAGGTCTATCAGACACTCATCAGGGTCTATCAGATACTCACCAGGATCTATCAGACCCTGAGGATTTTCACAAAAAAAGTATCGTATCACTCAAAACTTTTTAAATATATATGGATGACGTGATATTTCCTGAGAAATATAATATATTAATTTGCACTAAGTTAGCCCAATTGTAATAATATGTTTGTGCTATTTCAATACGTTTTTGGTTAAAACGCTTTAAAACTAGTGTTGCCGTCTAGACAAGACAAGACTTCACTAAGTCTAAGTCTAGATTAAAAAACTCTTGTCTTGTTTGATATCAAGACTCTAGATTATTTTCAAAAGTCTAAATTAACCGAGTGGTTTACTTTACTTACTAATACTTAGTTTATCTAGCCTCCTGAAAATTGTCTAGAGTTTTGGCAAGAGTCTTGATCTAGATAAAGCAAGTCTTGTCCTGTCTTGAAAATTTCTAGACAAGACTTTTCCAAGTCTTTTGAAACTCACCTTCTGTCGTAAAAAACATTATAAATTGAAATACCCGAAAATAATAAAAAAATATCACGCTTTTCACTATACCTACCCACACATAATTTCTAAGCATATAAGCGCAGATTTTCACAGTCTACTTTTATCTAGATTTTTGTAACTCTATTCTGAGTAATTCTCTGAATTTCAAGCGTGCGCTCAACACAGAAATACCATAAAATCGCACATATTCTGTTTGATACGTTGAAAATATGCCTTCAATTTGATAATAATTATTACAATCATGCAAATTTAGATAAAATAAAAGTCGGTTAAAAAGTGAGGTGCCTTAAAATTCCAAACTTAATTTTGACTAAAGCGAGAATACGGTCGTGTATTTCCCAAAAATTAAATTAATAAAATTAGATTGTGACCTTGAAAATAAAATCATAATATAATTTTTTTTCGAGTATCTAGTTCTTGATTGAAACATCTATATAAAATCGAACGATTTAAGAGCACTTTCTTCAGTTGTTAAAGACTATTTTAATCAATATTTTTTTTATAATTTGTTATAATAACATGAAAGTAATAAATCACAATTTTTCCAACGAAAATATTGTTTATAAAATAAAAGTTTTGAGATGCAATTTTTGACCTTATTTATAATATGGTTAATGAATAATTCACTTGATGTGAATTATAGTTAGTCTAATCAAATATTCAACATATTCTAATATTCAAATATATAATCAAATTATTTGGTCAACGTGAAATTGCAATGTGGGTCAGTGTTGAAAAGAGATAAAGAAAAGTTCAATATTCATTTTAATTTTTTTTCCTTAAAAATAAAATTATTTCAACTAATTGCTAGTTTTAGTATATTCAATATCTCAGTCTGAAAATATAAAATATGAATTTGTGAGTGTTAAAAAATTGTTCGCTATTATAAGAAAATAAAACATGTACAGTTCAAGTATTCGTAATTGGAATGGTTCGTCGAATCCTGGACCACCGGCCCATGCTCCCCATTTTTCACACGTTTTTGGATTTAATCCGTATTATAATTCTCAGGTAATAATATTTCTATTATTGATCCCCAAAAAACGTACGCGGGGGGTTTAACGCGGGGGGTTTTAGCTTTGGTGCAATAATGAAAATTTTAAAAAATATTTAAAATATTCTCTGCAAAATTGTTGAAGAATTTAACTACTTCTCCTTCACTAGAATTATATTCATAATTATCGGATGACTCGAAATTGATATTATAAAACTGCTTAGACTTTCCCAAATTAAAACGATAATTATCTTAGTTGTTGGGCGTCTACAATCTACAATCCAAATTGAGAACTCTGCAAACTGTAAAATAATAATTTAATAATTAGTTATGCAGAGTACACAAAAATATTATTGCAAATTTTTCAAAAGAAATCTTTTACCTTCGTTGTGGACACATGAATACATTTTTTTTACAATTTCGTGTACGCGTTAAAAATAATTTTAATTAGTGATAGCATGAATACAAAAATATCTTTTGATATAATTTGCATAAACTATACTGTAAAATATTTTCTGTGATATGATATTAATTCTGGTAAAATTAATTTTTAGAAATATTTTCAGTTTTATGTTGTATTAAAACTTTTATCTCTACGTAAATTCCAATTAATAAAGTCAAAATTAAATTTCAAAATAAAATAATGTGGCACAAGCAAAATTTTTGCAATAAACTATAACTTTACCAAAAATCTGCCATTACTCAAATTGGGCCGTGACTTGATATTTTTGACGCTAATGACCTCTGTTGCCGAGCGTCTATAATTCACAATTCATCAATTCATTCGACTTGACATTTTATCAAAGCTCATATTTGCCTATGATTTATTTTAGTTTGACTTTATTGCATAATTTTTCAGTAAGTTGATGTCTAAAATAAAACCAAAGGCTCTGAGTTTCCAAAGAGTTTTTGCGTCAGTGAAATAAAATAAAAGAAATGTGCTTTGATTAATATTTCGCGATATTTCCATAAAAAGGTCTTTAAAAACATTAATAGAAAGTTGCAGATTTCACAGAGAAAAACAGGACCATGTAAAAAATGATATTTAAAAGTATAAACTCCTGGTCATACATCATTCCTAATGAACCCTCGGGAATATATCTGAAATTTAAAACACAGAAAATATTATTTTTGTCAGAACGTATTTATCTGTAGTAGAAGAGGTAAAGGGAAGAATGGAGGAGGCACCTTGCGATGTTCATTTTGTTGTAGGGAATGCTGGATAGATAATATTCATTTAGAGGAAAGTTGTTTATTTCAATCAATTCGTAAAAACTGAAATTAAATATCTACCTAAAATTATGCCACAAATAAGAATTACGTTTACCAGTAATAATTTCTCGAAATTATATGTCATAACAAACCACTCGCATCTTTACTACTTTTCGTCCACATTTTCATCCACGTCGTTACAAAATAAAAATTTTAAATTTAAATGTTGAAAATTTTGTTAGAAGACATTAAACCAACCAATCGCCATCAATCACATCCGTTATTTTTTCCCTTTTTATAATTTTAAAAATAATTTTTCAAAAACTAATTTTGAAAATGTTATAGAAAAAATTCTCAGATTTCGCAATCCTTGCAACCATCGAGGACATTGGAAATGATAACAGCATATATGAAACATAATTAACTGTTTATTATACACACAATATTTATCAATGCACTGTTTAGTTTTGTCAGGAATAACCCTATTATTCTTCTGTTATATACGCGTTCTGCACTTTTGCTTGATTACTTAATTTTTAAATGGATTTTTCTACAGTATTTATTAACATTTGCTCAAAAATAACACCGCAGATCGTCGCAAATACCTCTCAATTAACTAGACATGATATAAAACACATTTCGAAAAAATTGCACTTGTTCAATTTTGCATGATTGCTCCTCACTTGATCGCGACACCGTTGTCTTTTGGCCTTGAACGAAAACTCGTAACTCTGCCCCCATATACGAACATAAACATTTCTAATGTTAAAATATTCAGTTCGAAGTAGGCAACTTTCCTCTATGGATAACAGGTATACTTATATAATACACTATAAATATTTCTCGTTTTAATTTATGCAAGAAAAAATATTGTGCATATGGATTTTTTGTGCTCTTTCTCCCTTTTCTACTGTACTTTCTTGTAATTAAAAATTTTATTTATTGGAGTTATTTGATATTTTTAAAATAATTTTTAAATGTTGAATTTTTTAGTTTTTGCAATACGCATAAATTATACAAATATGCTGAAAAAATTTAAATACAAAAATATAATAAACAGGAAAAGTTTGTCGTGGGTAATGTCACGAATTACTGAACCGATTTGAAAAAATTTTTGTTTTAGAAGCCTATTTCTTCCCGAGTAACATAGCCTATAATATATTATTACGCTAAAACAAAAAAAGGGATGAGCATTTAGCGAAAATATAAGTCGGGGCTCTTGATTATTTCGTTGCCAAACCAAAAACTAGAATTTGGTAACATTTTTTTGATAGGTTTAGATAAGTTTCTAACAAAATTGTAGAAATCAAATGCGACATTTCCCAAAAAACTAAATATTTAAATAATATACGTAACTGTGCATACGTTATATTATTATGTAAGTACTTACAAATATTTTCAACAAAAACTAGTTGATCTATTTAATTGCATTGTTGTGGGACATGTAACATTACTTTAACTGGTTTAACAAAATGTATATCTATAGTTTATTTCGCGTTCACTCACTGCTTCTTTTAAGATCACTTGAAGTACTATAAAAGTGCATACCAACTACTTTATACAACTGGAAATTTAATCAAACTAATTTTTTAGTAAACTGTTTTTAATTGAAATTAATAAAAACGATACGTAAAGATAAAAAAGAAAAAATCGTGAAGATGTTAATTTAGCTGTAACAGTCCAAAATATTACCCAAGGTATCCATCAACGCAGCCACCCCTCCCTCCATCAATAATTTAATAAAAAAAATGGTGAATTAATGCAAAACATTATCCTACAAGAATACGACATCGGCGCGAAACAAAATCTTAGAAAAAAATTATTTGGAAATGTCTTTTTGAATTAATATTAACAAATGAAGGTATTCATTAATTGCCTGCGCTCACCTCTACGTCCTAACGATAGCTCTACAATAGTCTTTCCCACCAACAGATATAGTTATCTCCTGAACACGTGAATAGCACATGCTTGGTTAGGATGCACTTGACCAACGAAAGAAGAGAGAGATTGTGAAATGAGCGCCTATAATCTGCAATCTCTCTCTCTCTCGACTGCAGCGTTCTTTCGTTGGTCAAAAAATATCTGATACAGCGGAACGGCCAATCAGATGGCATGTTGAGTTTAAGGTGACCAATCAGATGTTGTCAGATGCTGATCATGCAATTTTTTTGCTATATCGGATCATGTAAAAGAATAAAATTAAAGTAGACTCTTAGATAATGAGCTATTTTCCTGAGAGTAAGTTCTTTCAATAATCCACGAGAGAGAGAGAGCACTTGTGGTAGTGACAAACATTATTTGTTCCCCATTAGTGTCATGTCATTTTAGTGGTATAACTTAATTATTTAATTAATTTAATAATAATAATAATTTAATAATTAAGTTATACCACTAAAATGACACGACACAAATTGTGTGTGTTTTAAAGACCACCAACAGCTAAGGTTATTTGGACCTAGCACCAATTCATATTTTAAATTCACTATTATTTTTTTAATAATAAATTGAAAACCTAATTAACACTTTTACCAGCTCTCGGGCTAGAACCCGGGAACTGGGGACTTGTAATAGAGGAACCATAGCAACGTCATGTAAACAACAGCATTGCTACACTCGCAGCTATTCTCAAGCCGACACGACACTAATGGGGAATAAATAATGTTTGCCCCTATCACAATTGCTGCCTCTCGTGGATAATTGAAAGAACTATACTTTCAGGAATGGATCAATCATTTGACGATAAATCTCCCAATCTTGATACCCTACAAAAACGGTGATATATCAGTTAACAATATTTGCTTTCATAAACATAAAGTACATGTAGAAAGACAATTGTAGTAAAAACAAATACATGCAGTCATATTTGTATAAAGTACAAGAAACCATAAATTTAAAATGCAGAGACATTCTTTTTGAACTTCCGGTTTCCGGAAAATATAAATTAAATGGCGGCAAAAAGAGATAGTACACGTTTTTCTTTACGTTTCATAATGTACAATACAAAACATGACTTAGATATTGTGGTTGTGATTGTAATATTTTTTCTTGTACATGCTATGCAAGTATTCCAGTCTCAAATAACCCTTTTTCTAATATGCAATATTATAATGCTTTAAGTTTCTACACTAATATATTCACTTACAAACATGCTAAAAACCTTGTCAAATACCAAATTAATTTAATAAATACAAAAAGCTGTCTTCTAAAAATTTGCTTATAAAGTTGTTAAATTCTTTGTCATACCCACCATAAAACGGCTACTTGCCACCGGCCTGTAATGGGTCACTTAACAGGCAGGTGTGCAGAAAAGTAATTTTCTCGCACACTTTCACGTACAAATGTGCGGTAAAGCCAAGTCGGAAAGCTAGTAAAATTATCATAAAGTTGCCACAAAATCCTTGAACTGCCCTAATTCTTGCCAAAAAAATCCAAGTTAATATAATAGATACAATCATAATCTAAAATTTTGTTGTTATTAAATTTGTATTTCTTTTTATTGCTTCCCTTTTAAATTTCTCAAACTTCCTGTATCAATTTCTCCTAAACTAATTTTACATCGCTGTTCTAATAATCATGTTCGATAATATATTATTATTCACAAAAATCCCTCGACTGACTAATTGCATATTATTGAAAAAAGAAATTAAAATGAGAATGCACTTTTTTATACAAAAAAACTCAATTACTTTTAACGTATTTTCTACACATTCAGTACCTATATTATATTGGATGGGAACAATCGACCACATACGGTCGATCGTCTTTTATCATACAAAAAAAAAACAAGTTCCTGTCGTACACCAACGCACATTTTTTAAGCCACATTGATTTACTGTTTTATATTATGAACTTACATCGTACTTACTTTTAGCGCACGGTGTACTTATATAATAATGTTAAGTAACATCTGCCTGACGTACATCGTGTCTTGTTCAAGTCCACGATGATAGAGTAAAAAAACCGTTTTGTTTCTTGTTTAAAAAAAAAATACAATGTATAGGTTATAAGAGATAGAAGGTGGATGGTATATTATAATATTGTTGAAGCATACAATTAAAGTGAAATCGGGGTGCCTGATGCGATAGTCAGTTATTTCGATACGATGCGATGTTGTCTTCTAAACATTAGATGCGCGACGTTCAGTTGTTATACAGTCTAACATATGTCTTGTTAATTGAGGATGTATGTGTATGAGTATTCTCGACTCAATTGTTTTACACCTATATTTGTTTTATACAGGTGTCGTAGAAAAAAACGAATACATCAATAATTAAATAGACACGTTTTACAATAGGTTTCGTTTCTTTAAATTCAGACATGTTTTTATAGTATGACTAGCGGCTCTGTCCGGCTTCGCTCGTTCGCTTGAATATTATAATTAGATTATATAATTACATTACTCACTCGCTTCGCTCGTTCGCTATATATATATAAACCTTCCGTGAAAAATTATCTTACTGATGGTGAAACCGCATCAAAATCCGTTGCGTGGTTTAGGAATTACATTACTCACTCGCTTCGCTCGTTCGCTGTATATATAAACCTTCCGTGAAAAATTATCTAACTGACGGTGAAAACCGCATCAAAATCCGTTGCGTGGTTTAGGAATTACATTACTCACTCGCTTCGCTCGTTCGCTATATAAGTATATAAACCTTCCGTGAAAAAGTATCTAACTGATGGTGAAAACCGCATCAAAATCCATTGCGTGGTTTAGGAGGAGTTAGCGGTTATACAGACAGACAGACAGACGGACGGACGGACAGACGCGGAAAGCAACTTAATTTTATACTATGTAGAGATTATCAAATTATGATTCATAATTGGACTATTTTTGTAGCTTTTTGAAAGTTTCTACTTCCTCCAACAAATTTACATATATTTTGCGCGATATTTTGGAAATATCAAAATATGTAAAATCATAAAGAGTATATTCTCTATACCAAAAGTTACCCCTTGCACTTTTCATCTCAAATCCTTTCCCCTTGCCTAAAAACGGTTACAGCTCTCCCGACGCTATTTTTGAAGCTAAATGGTTCGGCTAGACGTCAAATGAAGGACCAAGAATCACACTACAGATTATACAGGCGGGAAATCGAAAAAAATGTCCTGGAAAAACTTACAACTTTTTAAAAATTACGTCGTCTTTCACACGTAGCCAAGACGTTTTTTTTAAATTCGCCTGTAGGATCTGTAGTGTTATTCTTGGTCCTTCATTTGGCGTTTACCCTAACCATTTAACTTTAAAAATAGCGTCGGGAGAGCTGTAACCGTTTTTAGGCGAGGTAAAAGGATTTGAGATGAAGCTTGCAGGGGGTACTACGTCTAGTAAATTGTGCAATTTAATTTCCTATTTTCTAATGTTAGAACAGGAACAGCCAGGACTCTGAAGTCAGGAATGAATATGTGTATCGTCGTGGTTACAGGAAGGACTAATTTAACTGCACGGATGGTTGCTAGTTGTTACACACTGCGCCTTTGTACATATAATTAATAAAATAACAATGTTATATTTAGTTTCCCTATTGATTTTTATATTGGACACTCCTACGTTGGGTAATCATAGACGTAATATAAAAATAAATTTTTTTTACGAACATTGGATACCTACAAATACCCGTCTTATAAATCCTTTCCCCACACCTAAAAACGGTTATGGCTCTCCCGACGCTATTTTTAATGCTAAAGGGTCCGGATAAATGAAATAATGAAGGACCAAGAATTACGCTACAGATCCTTTAGGCGAGAAATTGAAAAAAAAAATTTTTTTGAAAAAAAAAATTACGTAATCTTTTACACGTAGGTAGCCAAAACTTTTTTTTTTAGTTTGCCTGTATAGGATCTGTAGTCTGATTCTTGATCGGGTGAACGCCAAATGAATGAATCAGCCTACAGATCCTACAGGCGAATTTTTTTAGTTTTGACTACGTGTAAAAAATTAAAAAAAGAATAACTTATTTTTTTTTTGTAAGTTGTATTAAGTTTTCAAATTTTCGCCAGAAGGATCTGTAGTGTGATTCTTAGCCCTTCATTTGGTGTTTACCTGAACTCTTTAGGTTTAAAAATAGCGTCGGGGGAGAGCCATAATCGTTTTTAGACGAGGGGAATGGATTTAAGATGAAGAGTGCAGGGGATTTTTGTAGTTATCGAATGCTCTTAAAAGAACAAAAAACCCGACTGCGTCGGGTAAAAGATAAGTTAGTATAGTACCACACTAAAGGTTTAGATAATAAAAAAATAAAAAAAAAAATATCTTTTAACCCGACTACTATTCATATTTGAAGCTTGATTTGTACTTTTATGTTAGATGGGTTTTTGTGCAACTTTTTTTGGGGAAAGGGTTCCCGAAACTGCATGTATATCAGGTCCAGAAGTTGATATCGGTAGTTTCGCCATCTACAGACAATTACTAAATGCAACAATGAGTTAAGTTTTTTGTGGTTATAATATAATAATTATTAAATAGAGCAGTAGCCATTCCACAGGCATATACTTTTCTTAACGTAATCAGTCGGCAACCTGCCATCATGATGTTAAACGTCAAAACAATTAAGATATACAAAAAAAAAATCAGAAGCCACTGTCAGGACTTGAACCCGAAATTCCCAGTTTCCGGCTGGTTGAGAAACCACTTACTCACACAGTGCCCCGAGAGTGAGATCTGTTCTAAATGGTTTGTTTTGCAATTATAGAGTCGTTCTCATTAATATTTTTTTTACATTTGTATATAAATTACCCAGCGTTGTTCCCTAGGATTCAACGATAAAAGTTTTTAAAATTTATATAAAGTATGTAGGATATAAATTTTCAAAAATTTGAAAAATACCTGGTTCCTCTTAATGTTACGCCTATGATAAACTTGTATGCATAATTATAATGCATACGTGGCTAGATAGAAATGCAATTATGTCACTTCCTGTAAAATTCTTACGTTGGAAAAAGGATGCACTATAAAATGAAAATATACTAAAAGTGATAGAATAATTAATTTTACCGCATTTTGCATTTTCCTGGTAACAAACAAACTGGCTTTTCGATTTTTTTATTAATTTAAAAAAGTTCCCTATAAATGGAATCGTCCCACATTTTTTAATGGAATATCTATACTTAAATTACAAATAGATTATAAAACCATTTTTTTGAAAATTTGTCAGAAGATTTTTCTGTAATAAAAAAAATTCCAAAAGTGTGTATTTTTCAATAGAATTTTAAACATAGAATTATGCCGTTACCGAAATGACGTAGATAACATTCATCTTGTGATTGGCTGACTAGATCTACTGTGTCACGCCAACTGATCTGTCAAATGGAAAGCGAAACACGAGGAATATAATTCCTATACATCTCTTTCTAGAGATAAAGAAGTGTGACAGTCTTCTACGTCATCATTTATGGCGATTTATTTTCAACTTTAAAAATATATTATTTTGAAATTTGGTTTATTTAATTTATTGTAGATTATAGACGCGTCCACAACTTAGGTCATTAGCGTCTTAAATTACATTAAAATTTAACAATTATCTTAAAACTAAACGATATTACAAAACATCCATAAGCGGAGGTGGAGTTCCAACCCACGACAGTGTGATCCAAAAGCCGCTACGCTAACCGTTACACCACACTGTCCTCATATTTTTGATGTGAAACATCTTATATGTCGGACTGTGAACAGCCGCGTGAGGGGAAATATGCAACGAAATGTTTGGTCCGCTCCTTCGCTGCTGTTCTCCCCACCACTGCGGCACTCTCGCTCTCTTGGCTCAGGCGTGCACTGTAACACACGCGGTGTTACAGTGCAGTATATAGGATTACGTCAGCATAACAGTTAGTTGCAGCTTTTGAAAAAGATATACTACTACATAGATAATACCACCGAGTTCAATAACGTTTTCTTTGATGTTTCACATCTGTCGGGGGTCCCGAGACCCACACCCTTTTCTAGTGTATTTGCCATAATATGGCACATACACTATTGGCGTCGGTCGGATGGCGGGACCTAGGGGTCGGACCAAAATTTCTCGACGTTTCATAGCCTCCTGAACACTTTGGCATCATTTTTGAAAATGTTTATATATATATGTATGTATATATTTATATATTTATATATATATATATTTATATATATATGTGTGTACACGATAACTCTCGGCAGACTTAATCGATTGAAACGAAATTTGGTACACACATTGGAACCCATCACCGCAAGAAGCCTATTTAAAATGGGCCCGATCGGACCATTTTCAAGGTTGTATTTAGGGGTTCCAAAAAGTTTTTGGGCCCAAAAATACCGAAAAATTTATCAGAATCGTTTCAAAATTGAAATTTAACTCTTTAGTAAAGATTAAAATGTGGTGCTAAAATTTTAATAAAATCGGCCGTACAGGACCGGACTTTCAAATTTTATGAAAACACTAGTTTGTTGATACGGATTTACTTAGATATGGAAGGGTGTATTTAATTGGGTGTATTGATGAAATCCATGTCTAATATTGAAATTTAGAAAAATTTAATTATTTTAAGGGCTGTATTAAGGGGTTAAATTTTTTATTTTGTCAAAAAACAAACTTAAGTTTACATAATAATGCCACAATGCCTGTATTAGCAAATACACTATATTGTCGGCAGGGTTTTGGCACTGCGACCCGAGTTTTTTTTAATTCTTGTTTGCAATTAAGAGGAAGGATATAAGAAATAAAATGTTAGCCCATATTTGGAATGTATTTGTCTCAAATCAAACTCATGTATGGAATAGATCTCAAAATGAAATATATCAAAATAAAGAGAAAAAGTAAGGAAAAAATAAATAAATATAAAATAAAGTAAGTAGCAAACTATTTAAAAGTCAGAATAAAAATAACAAAATGCACTTACGTATATTTTGTAAAGTTTATATTAGTTTTATGGATAGTATTCTGTTACGTCTACAATCTCTACGGTTGAAATAAGCTATATGATAAATTAGATGTTTTCTATAAAAGTATTTCTTAAAGCTATCATCAAACTCAAATATTGCATAACAAACATAATAAATAGCGTCGACAAAATGATTGGTCTATTACAAACTCACCTTTAATTTCTTTCTTACATCGTGCCGAAGTTTTTCCACAGTTTTAAACTCTTTGGTTACTTTTTACCTCTTCACTTTTCCTCATTCTTTTCTTTTCTTTCTCATGGTGGTATGTTTTTTAATCACAATTCATAGTCTGTGATTTAATTCGTCATTATATTAAAATTTCTCCAAATGAAAATTTTCAAGTTTTAAATCATTCTTAGAAGATATCTATAAGAATTAAATTGTTTTCTTCTTTTTCTATTTTAAACCTCTCTCGCTCTTTTTAATAATCGTCTTCTTTATTTCTGTCAATCGTGGGCAGTGCTGTAGCCGAGTCTTAAAACGACATACATTTTATTATACAGAAAATAGGATATCTCTATTGTTTGATTGTCAATTTCATGTGGTATAATAATATAAAGTTATAATTGAAAAGCTTCACATGAACCAGGCTATGAAAGATATATACATACTGTCAAACACAAACTTTATTTGCCATTTAAAAATTTTATATCAGTATTACATAAAATATCAATACAAAACTGAATAATTATGTTATCTGTAAAACTTCTTTAGGCGTGGTAGGTAGGAGTGATTCCGATCTGATATAGAAAAAGCGTGACAGAAGTAGTGGTTGGGTTATGAAGTAAGTAATTTACTATCGCCGTACTAATATTGAGATTTATTAATTAATTCGCTAACAGATGAAAAAAATAAATGAAAAACCGTTTCGTCTGTTTCAATAAATTGTCCTAGATACTGCTTACTTTAAAGTTTGCATCGCTTTAGTGTGTGTGAACGAGAGAGGGCGCGAAAGCATGCCGGTGAGTGAATGAAAGAGTTTCACTTCTGTCGTGTGGTCTTAAGCACACGCTCTTTTTTAACAGAGATACAATTCATTCGGTTTATAAAAAAAATAATATAAGTGCAGAGAAAAAAATGTCTAAACCGATTTTGTTCTTAAAAAATTTGTCGCACCTCCTATTTTTTAAATTATTATTTATTGTCATCACTTGCACACATCGTCTAGTTTATTTCACTAAAATATTATTTATCTATGAAACTGTAAAAAAATAAGGTAAAATACTAAATAACAAGTAATTCGCAAGTTATCACGAATAATTCTATTTTTAGTACCTTTAATATTGCGAAATCACTTTCCGTACCATTTTGATCCTTTCTAATTGCAAAATTATTGTATCAACAATAAATGAATTCTTCTCAAAGAGTAGAGTAATAAAAAAATGAAAAATATTTAGTCAAAAATTGTCAAATTTGTCTAAATTTGTATCCAAATTATTTTCTGTTTTAGAGCTCTTCAAATTAAAAATCAAGCTCATCAATTTATTTACACAATTTTAATTCTGCCGGAAATTATACACAATAGATGTATTGATCTAAGCTGTGTTGTCATTTTTTTTTTGTTTTTTGTTGGCCCTGGCTTAACCTTCAGTAAGCCTTCAATAAATGACTCTATCTATTGGAGATTTTAGTTTTTTGGCTTCACCATAGATACAAATACAAATAGGTACAAATTTATTTAAATCCATTGATGCTTCTGCATATGGAGTCATCATAGATGACACAGAATGGCTTTACTTATAGGGAAATAAATTAAAAAATGTAATTTTGCTAATGAACTCATCATTTCAAATAAACCCTAAAATTCCCAATCCGATTTTAAATCGATTAGTGTCTGTTTCCTGGCTCATTGATAAAAAAGACATACTTTGGCTCATAGAATAAGAGACAATAATTTTGTTGACTAATTCATCATCCATCCCAAATGATCCTCAAAATGTCCAACGTAATTTTGAATCGATCAGTATCTAATATGGTATGTGTTTGGCGTGTGATTACAGATTTTCATGCACAAATCAGCCATGCAGATGCATGCCCGCGAGCTGACGGGTCGCATGGGTATGCCCGGTGCGGGTATGGGTGACGTAAAACCGCATCAATGTCAGCAGTGTCTCAAATCGTTTAGCAGCAATCATCAACTCGTCCAACACATCAGAGTACATACAGGAGAGAAACCTTACAAATGCAGCTACTGCGATAGACGATTCAAGCAGTTATCTCACGTCCAACAACACACCAGACTACATACGGGTGAGCTTTTACAAAAAAAAACACGCTTAGTTCTTTTGAACGGGCACCAAATTATTGCAGTAAGTTCTGCTAATAATGCGGATTCTTGACTATTTTGTATTAAAATATGTGCATTGAATATTAAAATAAACATAGGCTACTGCGTTTCCCATTACATCATGTCTTACTGAAGGTGACAATTGGTCAAGTTACGTCATGATGCTTCTGTTATCCTGATATCTGGATTTCGCATCTTTTGTAGTTCTGCTATAATTCACCCAAAAATAAACATAGGGTACTGCGTTTCCCATTACATCTTGTCTTACTGAAGGTGACAAGTGGTCAAGTTACGTCATGATGCTTCTGTTATCCTGATATCTGGATTTCGCATCTTTTGTAGTTCTGCTATAATTGACCCAAAAGCAAACATAGGGTACTGCGTTTCCCATTACATCATGTCTTACTGAAGACTGAAAACTGGGTCATGGTAAATTATGACCTGCCTTTGTTGATTATGGCAATTTCTGCTATACTTGCGGAAAAATGATATCCCTTGAAATTGTATTTAAGTAAAAGAATGTATGGAAAGACAATTCATGCTTGACATATTTTTTATTTAGAAAGGAATAATTATTTTCTACAATATAATTATTTACTTTACTGATATAATAATTAATAAATATGTTATAAATTATTTCATGTATCTACCTATGTTTTATTGAAGGCAGACGAGTTCCATATAGCTTTTAGGAAATAGTAATATAAATTGTGAATTTATCATTGCTATAATTTTCCGGATACTTCATCACAAAGCAAAAATAATATTTTACTAATTATCAGCTGTCAATTTATTATCTACGATCAATAGATTATTTATCATGAAAAATATATTCTGCACAGTGAGTAAACTTAAAAGTTAACTAGGGTCTTCAGAAAACGTCACAATTTAGTTGTAGAAATAAAAAAAAGTACCCTATCATTTTACTTACTATTTTTGGCGTAGAACTACGTTTTTTTCGGCGGTATATAGGGGGTTAAAATGATGCGTTACAAAAAAATGTGTGACGCCAATTACCATAGTTACTAGTTTGTTTGTTTTTTGTGTCATGTTTGTCATGTTAATATTTTTAGACAGATGTGACGTCATTATCAAACCATAGAAGTAGAGTTCAATTACTCTTAGAATGGTACCGATACGTCATATGTATTGGCGTCAATCATCAAAAGACACCTAAAAAGGGAAAAAAACAAAAAAATAATTTTTTTTTTGTTTTGTTTTTTCATTTTTTTCAGTAACCCTTTGCACACTACGCCATTGGGTCAGGTAGGCGGCGTACAGATAAATAGGCGTCAATGACCTAGCGGTATCATTCTTAGAGTAATCGGATCTTCGGTTGTGCCCCTTGTCATTTTTTTCATAACATAACAAATAAAAATAAATAAAAAAAAAACAGATAATTTAGTTTAAAAAAATCTAGCGCGACACTGTACCTAGTTCAAATATGACAAGCGCTGGATTTGAGTGAAGACAAAACAGATTTTCAGTGTGTTTCGCTAGCATGCTCACACATTTAAATTTATTCTGCATTAGTGGTGTGTATATTGAGCAATCGATTTTTTTTCAACTGCGTTTTTTAACATTTTTTTACAAATCCTTAATGCGCTCCTTGTAATATTATGCCTTCCAATCCAGCTCTAATAGTGACCTTACAAAAATAATTAATATTCATTATCATAAAATAATCGTAATTTGCTGGATAATATTATGTAAATATCATTATTGAGAAATTATACATACATTCATGTACGATTTATAATACTTCGAGTTTTATTTTTTTAATATCACTTCCTGAATTTTTTTAATAAAAAAAGAGTGTGTGTGTACTTATGTACGCACGTCAGAAGCTATACTTCTTTGGCGTAACAAAACAACTCCAAAAATTTTATCCCGCGTGCCATTACTAAACGTTTGTAAAAAAGACGATAAAATAATAAAATAAAGATATTAAATAAATTAATTTAATTTAATAAATTATCAATTTATTAAATATATATTTATATCTAATTATTTATTAAAAAAAAGCATGTTTGTGTTGAGATTCGAACCCGAGACCTATCGGGTATGACGCGACAGTGCTATCCATTACACCACGGCACATCTTACTTAGCAGTGCTATATAATAGGGTATTATAATCATGAAAAATTATAATGTAAACAGTACAGGTGTTGGAGTACGAACTCATATTAATGAAAGCGGCATAAACAAGCGTTTGTATAGCAATAGCTTTTATTAATGTTATTCAAAACTGAAAACACTCTTGTCACATTGTAACTGGTGTAAATTTCCGACTAACTTCATGGTTTTAAATTTTCGTAACGCGAGGCGCGCGCATCGTAAAAATTCACTCATCATTTTTCCATAATGTGCCAAAAGAAGTATAACTTCATAAAGTCATCTATGAAAATAATATTCAGTTTTCTGAATTTTTTATGTGTCAAAATGTACATAAATATCTGTATGGTGTCACATAATATTCATTTCTCGAATTTTCACAAAAAATTATCTATCAAATATTGTGTAATAATATATATTAATTTTTCTGAATTCTTTATGTTTTTAAAATGAACAAAAAGTAACTGTATCACGTATTATATTCAAAGAATGTTGTTAATACATACATAATATTGGGTCATATAAAACATGGATCTATAGAAATTTTAGACAGCAGTAGCAATATAACGAAATGCTAATCAAAAAGAGCTTAAAAAGTTTTAAAAACTCTACGGTATACACTGTGACCATACAAAAAGTAAATGTATAATCGGTACAATAAATTATACAAGTGAAAAAAGAATGTTGAAACATTTTTGTAACCAAATATGATAATATAATCTATACTCTATAGTCTAAAGGTACGTGCAGTACGGAGCTGGGATTCTAGATGGTAGCGTAGATCATAGCAGGACTTACTTAAATTAATGCATTGTTATATATGCGAGCGTACTGCACAACGAAGCAGTAAGTGTAGCAGCTATAAGCGCTGTTACAAGAGCTGGTAGATTCAAGAATGTATCTCACCATTCTTTCAGCGTGCTGACTACTACAATCAACGTGTGACAACTGTCAAATGGCCGTTGCAAGTTTCGCAATGGATGTGACTAGTTTAATAAATGAAATTTTTATTTAATTTGTTTTGAGTTTTTTCTAAGACGTATTTAAAAGTGTTAGGTTCCATACGTAAATAAAACCGGTTTGGGTAAAATTTTAATTCTTGGTATAAATGATGAAATTCGCCATGTTTAGATCGTTTTCTATTAATAGGGTGGACATGATAGCTCCTATCCAAATTTGTATTTAAAATATACCACTTTGTAGCAGAAGAACACAAATATTCATCTTCGCTATCTGACATTTCAAACGCGACTTAAGCTTGTATCAATGTAGTATCAAAGCTTCGTTGTGCAAACCTATAAGCGTTTATAATTTCAGCCACCATCTACCATATATGCTACCATCTAGAATCCCAGCTGCGTACTGCACGTACCTTAATAGAGTATAGACTACGTGCATGAAGGGGAAATGGGATAACTGACAATCGCGTTCATGGTGGCAAAAATGAGAACTGTGAGACTTATTATTCTTCCAGTACATTATATTCATTTATGAAGATTATTATCGAAAGGAAATATTTTTTAATGATTTTATTAGTTATGTACAAGGTTGCGCCTAAAATTGTAGACACAAGATATGGCCGTATGTTTTTAGGGTTCCGTACCTCCGTATGGAACCCTATTACCCTGCCTACGATATCTGTCCGCGTCCGTCACCGAGCTTTATCTCACAGGCGGTGACAGGTAGTTAGTTGAAATTTTTTTTTGTATTAGAAACTAAGTTTCATAATAATTAAGTTGTGTTTAGTTACCCATATTTTTGAACAAGAAAGCGCAATTTTTTTAGTAAGAACTTGTCAAAAAATATAAATAATTAAAATCCAGCACTAAAGTGAAGTTTTTTTAATATTAAAATGTTGTTTAATAATTTTACATTCTATCTTCCTTTCGGTAATAACTGTACGAAACGAATAAAATGGACGACTTATTTTTTATTTTCGCCCGTACAACTCAAATGAAAACAAATATGTCTCATAGTGCCAATAGTGACCGCGTGGTGTCACTAGTCGTGCACGTAGTCTACTATAGCAAGCAAATTTTTTCAATCGCAATCTTTTTAATTTTTTTAATAACACACTTAAGACACGTGCGTGAATCTATAGCAAACCTTGTCGAGCGTCTATAATTTACAATTCATTATAGCAAACCTTGTTTTAAAATATCTCGCTTTTAAAAGCATTGCAAACTACAAGAGGAATACAAAATTTAAAAGTGTTTTTCCAGAATATCTACAGATACGTATATGATTATATTGATATTTTCTAGTTCCCCAAAGTATTGAGGAACATACTTTAGCTGAATAAGTCATTGCAACAGTAGTACATACTATACTCATTCGCGTTAACCCTTTGGAACCCTTCCATTCATAACTGGGTTGTTAATTGCATTGGAGCGATTAAAAAAGGGGTTGAAACGGTCAGCGTCAGTGTATTTTTTCTTGTCTTTTTAAAAGATTGCACTTTTTTGTTCAGACTTTTAAAGCGAAACGTATTTTACATTTTAATTTCTTTATTATAAAGTAGTAAAAATTGGTCAAGGTGACAGTTGCATTAAATTTATCTCAGATAATTTATTTAAATATGAATTTTATCTTTGATATAATACAGTACGTACATTTAGTGTGAAACAAAATTCTCGATCATCTGCGGCTAAAATCCTCGAACTAGTCAACCCTATATTTTTAACGCGCATCTTTTTTGATAGCCCCACTTTTTTCCACACGGAATGACGCCATCGCCTTTTTTATTGGCACACTCCCAATTTTTTTAAAGATTATCAAATTCAGAGTTCAGCAATTATTTGACATTTGCACTACCAAATCCCTGAGAATTGTTAAAAGTGAACAAAAATCGAGATATTACTGCAACGGCGATTGATATTTCTCCAAAATAATATTAAACTAAACTTTTTTTGCTAAAATTAATTAACTTCAGAGCTGCGCAGTGATGAAAAGTTCGTGTTTGCACTTATAATACTTAAAGCACTTTGTAAAACAGATGCTCAATGCAATATGCACTTGCATAAAGACTTACTACTTATTAAGCACGTAAGAATTATAAAATTACTTAATAAGCATCCAGCAAGCGTATTAAGCATTAGGAATGCTTAACGAGCATTTTAAATGCTAAATAAGCATTTTAAATGCTCAATAAGCATTTTAAATGCTCAATAAGCATTTTAAATGCTCAATAAGCATTTTAAATGTTCAATAAGCATTTTAAATGCTCAATAAGCATTTTTTATGATTAATAAGCATTTTTAAGAGGTAAAACATATTTCGTTTATCCATATCTGATTTTGATAAAATAATGTATGTTTTGAATTTGAACTTTTGTACTGTAATGTTGGAAGTTACGAAGTTACTTTAAAATGCTTAATACTTGATTTTTTCAAGCACTTGACTGCTCGATGCTTTTAAGCATTTTTGTAAACGAAAGTGCTTGATGATCGGTGCTTCAAGCACTTTGGTTCGGTGCTTTGCCCAGCTCTGATTAATTTAGCCAAATACATTTCTTTTTTCGATTTTCTGAAAAAATATAATCGAGATGTTTTTTATCTGTGTTAGTCGCGAATTGAAGTGCAATGAAATATAAGATGCATTCGTGCAATCACAATATGATAAACTTTTTATCATATCAAAACACTATTGATATACGCGTTCCGCAATTGACCTATATACGATATAATAATAGAACAAATAATAAACAAATTTTATGTTACCCGCGTAAAATTCTCAACAAAAAAAACTATTTTTTTTGGTATCTTAATTTCTGTGACGTCTGGAATTTGACAGCAACAAAAATAATTTTTTATTTCATAAAATGTTTCAACAGTCAAAAGTATTAATGTAAATAAATTTTTGAAAAGTATTCTTCGAATTATATATAAATAATTGTTTCATTTGCTGTCCATTTCCCGATATTTTTGATGAATTTAATATTTTCTTTCTTCCAAAGGAATGCAGCAGTTCCCAAGAAAAAATAGAAAAATAGGTAATATAATTCAGATACCGTAAAAAATACAAACTATATCAGAAGTGACAAAATTTCCAAAATTTTCTTTTGCTTCATTGCTAAGAAATTTAATTTAGTTCGAGATAAATTGCCGTCTATGTGATGAATTGACAGTAGGGCGGAACAATATTGTTTATCGATATCAAGCTTATATTTATGAAAAATTTATTTTTATAGATTTTGAATTTCGTTCTTTGAATAGAAAATATATATTAACACATGTTTATTAAAAAACTGTTCTTATTATAAATATGTTGGCTATTCTTGACATATCGATAATTTCGTGCTGATAAATATCGTCATCGATAAATACATCCAAGTCTAATAATCATTAATTTGAAAACACAAAATAGTCAGAGTTTTGAAAAAAATATTTACTTAGAAAGGATATTATATCTTTTACTATATATTTCAGTTGTCTTATCGTTTTCAAAGCTACCGAAATAATCTTTAAGTTTTTTTTTCGAAATAAAAAATAACCGACTTTTTAATTGCATAATTAGGTACATAGTTTGTAAAAAAATAATTGACTCTTATCTTATCTTTAATAATAATTATTCACATGACATGATTTTCATTTTTTGTAGTAACATTTTTTAAAACTAGGTATACGCATATGAAAGAGCTATAGCTATGGCTTAGCTATTTTAAGAATATTCTGATATGAATGTATTTACAAAATAAATCACATAATTTAGAAAGAAATTTCTTTAAAACTTTTTAAGCTTTGCTATTATATTTTCTTTGTATATGTAAGCGATTACAGAAGCTCCGTGAAAAAAATCAAAGGGTTAAAAAATCGCAGTCATATTAATGCGACAAAGGGGACTTGGAAAGTTTTTTTTTGTTGCTTAAACTTTATCGTATTTGAATATTAGGTTGAAAATGCTTCGGTATTATAAAAATCGCATCATACGGTAATAAAGGGTTGTAACCAAGTATTGCATTTTAAAAAAATATCTAAGGGGATATGTTATATCAATTGTTTGAGAACTTCGTTTATATTTTTCGAATAGAACCGACCTATATTTATCCTTTATATTACGTAAAGTTATTCTTATCGAACAACTATGAATATTTACAGAACATAGCGAAATTTCAAATCAAACATTTTTATAATAAAATTTGAATGAAAGTTTAAAATTTCTACATAAACGTTGTAAAAAATATCTTATAAGCAAACTCGAATGCCTGCAAAGACAGTTTTCAAAAAATCTGTTTGATTTTGGCTAAGAAAAATAAAGAGAAGGGGCTCCCATCTAGTCAACGTTTTTTCTCCAATAGCCCCCTAGACGCTAACTTAAAGAAAGTCTACTGTATTTTGATTTCATTTATTAACAAATAAATGCATTGAATCCGGTTCAATGATTCTTCAAAAATGTAAAATACAAGATAATTTACGGTATAAAAAGGCATGTGTGTGTTTTACACACGACGGAAGTTATACTCCTTAACATATATTTTATTTGAGGAATAAATTAATTTGGATTTGAATATACCCCGCGACTGGTATAACAGCAACATCTATGAATCGAGGTACAAATTGTTCTAAGCGTGACATCCAACGGAATTTTTTTAAAGTTCTTAGTTCAACAACTATCTGCAGTGTGGCACGCGCATCGTTTAACGCTTTGCGCAAACTCGCCTAAAGAAGTGCAACTTCTAAAAATACAAATTGACAAATTTCAGTGTAAACATAGTGAAGTATTACGTTTTGCATAAGCATTATAACGAAGTTATTACCCTAGTTTTAACGACAGATAGCTCCAGTCGTTTACAAAGAAAACCGACTACATACATACAAACTATATATAGGTTCGAAGAGAGCTATTTTCTCTACTTTAGAAGAAATATACGCAGCAAATTATTGATCAAACATTTCTTTAAAAATAGGATTTTGTTGAGAGAAATAAAAAACCGACACGCTAGACAGTTTAAGGTAATCAACGGTAAAACTAACATTTTATTGCTTGTAATGAAAAGTTTTATATTAATATATGATGCCTCACTTTAAATTATTTATATTTTAATTAGATATAATATACAGGCGATTTGTAAGTCGTTCTTTAATGACATCGAAGCGTATATGATACTTGACATCTCTCATCATTAGGTCATACACACAATTGTTTACACGACTAAACATTTTAGTACAGTTGTGTACGTGTCGAGATTTCAACTCGACTAAACAGTTTAGTTGTCAGAGGTGCGCAATCAGTTGTACTATAATTTCACTATTAAACTAATGGGTCGCCGAACAACTATTTAGTCGAGCGTATGCTAGCGTCAATACACAGCTGTGAACATAAGCTGCCGACGATAGTTGTTCAACAGAAAAATCAAAAGACGATCGATGCGGTCTTATGATTTTTTTGTTGTACAACTACATGTGTCGATAGAATGCGCACTCCCATAGTCTTTTGACAAACAACTAAACAGTTGAGCGATTAAAAATTGATTGTATATACCAGGCCTTAGGGAAATTACAGATGTGTTTTTGTCGACTCGGAACGTCATCCTATGTGATAGTCAACTGTCGTCGCGACAGCTTTGTTCTGTTGTCTCGTCTGGAAAAATATTGCTCAAGATGACGCGACGGTACGATGCTGTTACCGCGACGATAGTATTTCTACCCTAGGATGATAAAAGCTTTTAATTCATTAAAATTCAAAATGGTACTACGGAATACGTCACCAAATATAACAACAAAATTCGATTGATATAAATAAATATAAAATCGTATCAATTTAAATGGAGTTAAAATATTACTCCAAAAAATAAAAACATTTACTAATGAGATAGTTTTTTAGGGTTCCCTACTTCCTTATGGAACCCTATTACCCTGCCTACGATGTCTGTCTGTCCATCTGTCCGTCTGTTACAGGGTAACGGTGAGAGGTAGCTAGTTGAATTTTCTACAGATTGTGCGTTGTTGTGGCATGAATCCTTGCAAATAATAATTAGAATTAAATAAATAATCAATTAATTTTTTAATTTGCCGTCCCGAGTTGGCAGACAACTTTTTGTTAACTCTTAGGGTTTGAGTAGTAAAATATCCTAAACTGTCCCCACTTAGTTTTCACTAAATTTATTTACGATAGCAGGTCGTATCACTGGTGGTGATGTGAGCGATTTTCTCCGTAACATTTTTTTTGTTTATGACCTCAAAAAATAATATTACATAATCGATATATTGTGTACCTACAATATAACAAAACAATTTCATGGAAATTACTATATGTTTTATAAATAAAACAGTATTATGTAATAATATATCATTATTCTATTCATCTATTAAGAAAATTGGAAAACGGAAAAAAGAAAATGTATTTGTATGAAGTGTTGACAGCGCACTCAATTCGTTAAAATGAATTACTATTACCTACGAGTATACTGGATGTTTGCGGAAATTGTGTCCTTAAATATTATTAGGTGTGTTGCCCATGAGTCTTATTAATTTCTACTTTTTTGGAAAATATTTCGATAATTCTGTTAATAAAATAAATGTACTAGTAAATAAAGATAAAATAGGTATCTACTATTGCAATTTAATAATATTAAAAAAATGAAATAATGCACTAGGTACTACACATACGTGTTTCATTCTTAATCAAAGCTATTCTTTGATTTTATTAGATTAAGCGCAAGGGAACTTCCGAATCTCTTTTAGTTTAAAGCTATCGTTCATGGAAAATTTAAACAATTATAAATCCTATGTCGAGAGAGATAAAGAAGCTATTTACCTTATAGGAATCATCCAATTTTTTTGACAAAAGAAATATATAAAACTTTTCAATCGAATGTTTCTGAAGAGGTTAATATTTCTCATTACTGTGGATTTTGTGAAAAAGTGAAAAAGTCCATCTTAGATTAAGTAATGAATTCAAAGTGTTTTTTATCATAATTCAAAGTTTAATAAAGGCAGTCATTAATGTTAAGAGTGTTAAAAATAGTCATTAAAGAATGAAATATTCTCCTAATACATTAATTCTTAAATTATTTATAAAAACATCTACAGCTATGACTAAAGGAACCTTTTATTCTTATTAAAACAAGAACTCAAACATATTACATAATCTTATTTATGCCTATATATTATGTAATACATTATATACAGTCAACTCATTCGTAAATATATTTGATATACCTAGCATTATAGTCTGTAACAAAAACCAATTACTAATCATCAACTATAATAATAATAAGTTTTTTTAAACAAGCTTTTTTTTGGAGACATGAAAATATTGTATTTCGCATGGCGGGAGAAACGGGACATTTATGGTGGAACTGGCGGGATAGATACGGAAATTTCGATGATGACGGAACTAGTTATGAAAATTAGATCCTTCAAGTCAATCGGATTGTGGAAGTGGATCAAAATCACAAGATTTGATCCTAACTAACAAACTAAAATACTTTGATATAAAAGCAATAAATTAAAATTGTTTTTCATTTATTTCACGGATACATTCATCTATCTATCTATCTTTTTTTTTGCGGAGGTGGGGAAATCCATCATGGACACCCGCTGGTCCTCCAACGGGTAGTGTCAGACTCCTACTGACTAAAACCTCACTCCCTTTTCTCGCATCTGATACCGGGACCGCTTTCGCAATACTTCAATACCAGTGCTGGGGTATCTATCTATCTATCTATCTATCATGTTGCAACTATATTCTTGCCAACTTTCTGCCCTATAAGTACCTACTATATTGTTGCGTTATTGGACACCCGATATAGAAGAAGTATATACGTAATAGACGCAGGTATTAGTGTTTTTTGTGCAGTTATGTATATAAAGAATATAATGTAATAAATAAAGAATTTATCCACGTATTGGCATTTTGATTGTCAACCGTCTTATTTTGAAAGTATATAATAAAAATAGTAAATAACAAAACCCAATCAATAATCAATTCAAAAACATGATGTAGATAGTACATATAGTTTATAGCCATCTAGTACATATTGTAATATAGAAAGTTTTATGTCATTAAATTATTTTCTAAGTTTGACAATAAAACATATTTTTATTATCTATCTGATTCGTAACTAGTACCAGTTTCTTCTTCTTATTCTCTCTCTTCATCTACTCGGTTCGTAATTTCGCGATTCGTAATTTAATTTGATTTATTGATATTTTTTTATCAATTGTAAAATTATATAAAATCAATGTTCATAACTAGATCAGCCTTCAGTTAAGGAATACACATGACATTCAACTTCCTGTAAGAACGACAGTATGGAACCAAAATCATTCTTCATAGTGAAAAATAAAGTACCTACTTGCATGGATTTTTGATGCGAATAACGTCTAATGTCTCCTATTAGATGAAACGGATATAGTCGAAAGTAGTTGACAGGTATAACTTTTTTAAGGTCTCAAATACAATATGCCAGGTCACTGTGCGGAAAGTACCTATCGACAGGTACAAGCGCCAAACCCAGGTTCGAATCCCCAAGGCTTTTAATTTTTTTTTTTAATATTGAAAATATATAGGTATTGAATAACAATTTAAAATATAAAAAAATAAAATTACAATTATTTTATTTATTATATTTTACGAACATTTGATTTTATAAGATAAATAAAAGAGCATGGTTGTATTTTTTTCCATCAAAACGAATAAAATTATTATTTGTTTAACGATATTCGCGTCATCTGTCTGTACCCGCGATACAGACATATATACCGTTTTTTTAAATTTTTATATTAACAAAACAGTGAATTTTAAATAAAATAGGGCCCTAGTTATTTACAAAAGAAAATTGCTTATTGGATTTCATCGTGTACTTTTCTAGAAGCATGATTAAATTTGAAGAATATCTGACAAAATTGAAATTTGATCTAAAATCGCATTTTTTAATTTGATTGAAAGAATTCCTATATCAGCAACTATACCAATATTTAAACAGCAGTTCACATACTTTATACAAGTATTTGGTTATTTATTTTTTTTTTGAGATATTTCTTATCTAAAAACGCCGCCTTTTTTATAAACATATTTCTTATTGGTTGTTATTTCAATATATGGATAATGGTGGGAATATGACCCATACTAAAGTTATATAAAAATGTTTAGATTATAATATTTGCATTCTTTTTATTTTTACTTTTTTTTAAGTAAAGCAATAATTTTAGTTTTATTTTCAAATAAATTACTATTTGAAGTAACTGGTTAAGAAAAAAATTTGCAATTTTATAAACTAAATAAAAATTGTCCATACCGTTAAAAATTACACAATTTTTACAAGATTCCAGACCGTCATGGTCTATAACCCAACCACATTTTGTTTTTAAAATAAAAGAAAAATAATAAAAAAAATAATTGTAATAATATTTAATAATAATTTTTTTCTGCCAGTATAAAGTACTTAATAAAGTTTAAATCAATTAACGAAACGTCGTACTTTTGAAAAAACTATCTGTTTTATTATTTACTATCCACATACCTGCGAATTTACTGCATTAATAATTATAGATAGATAATTATTATAAGGGAAAAAGTTTAAATAAAAAACCCTGTAGGTACATTTTTTTATTCCTTCTGTTGTTTGGATTAATTTCAAACTTGAGGAAAATAGTATTGATATTGAACATACTTTTTGGTGGCCACAGCCCATCCAAAAGGAAGATTTTTTATTAAATTAAAACAAAGAAAAACAAAGAAACAGTGAAAACAAAATCGCGTGAATTCGACTGCTAAGGTCATGAGCATTGAACAAACAGTCTAATGCAGGATGGGCCCGGAAAATTATAGTTCGTAACAATCGAAACATTTAGAAATCACATAAACAAATGAAGGCCACATTGTATCGAATCTAAACAAATCCGATTCAGTTCACATACCTTTATTTATATTAATACTTTCTTCCGAAAGTTCCGTGTCGTTCCGGGCGAAACCGAGTTAATTCAGAAGTCCGATGGCGTAGCTAACGAAAAAAATTTGAAAATTGATATTATCGACTGTACTTGAATAAAAATGTAAGAAATATGCCACTGATTAAAAAAAGAATTAAAAATAAACAACCCTAAAGCACGTATGTATTTGTGTAAAGAATAAATGACTCTTCTTAATAAAAAGTCCACTTGAAAAGAGAAAAAATGACTCCATACTTGTTCATGCATGGAGCACTTACATACGTTGCATCCTATGGTTAGTCAAGAGGGCTATACAAATAATTTGTATTGAAATTTGTATTTATCAATGCTAATATAACAAAACTGTATAAAATGAGGTTTACCTGTAAAATATTTTTTTTAAAGTTTTATCTTGTTTAGGCATTTTGCATGATACCAAGCATAATTGATTTTATATTCATTACACTAGCGCTGGCTCACTGTGAAAAAAAAAGTCATAAATGATCATTTTCAGAATTTTGAAGTAAAACTTCTTTAGAGAGACTAGTGAATCGAAATGACCTCGACACGAAAAATGCCGACACAAAAATTTAAACATGACATTACAAAAATACGAATGTATTAGCGATCTCCGACGCATTTATATGAATTAAATCAAAAACGAAGAAATGATCGGTGCGTCGAGCCAGATATATTAAAAATTAATTATTTCTTATATTTTAATTACTTTTTTGCGTCGGGGGTTTTTTAAATTTTTAATATAATTTTTTTTTCATATATTTTTAAAACTAACTAATCAAAAACTGAAAATTTGAGCTCAAACTCGAGGTTTTTAGCTGTAATATTTGTCGAGATTTCAACACAAACTGTGATGAGAGCTGAAGTTCTTGGAAACGGCTGAACCGATTTTCGTCAAACATGGCTAAGAACCATCTTGCAAGTACTAGCTTTCAAACAAAAAAAAACATATTGATATCGGTTCAATCGTTTTGGAGCTACGATGTCACAGACAGATACACAGACAGACAAAATGACTGCAAACTTATAACACCCCTCATTTTGCATCGCGGGTTAAAAATAGCTTGATAAGGATATATTTATTTCGGTAATCTAGCACCGGTGTTAAAATATCGACTCTCGCATGTGGTGGTTTTTTTAGTGACAGAATGCTTTAAAGAGAAAGAGTTGGTCGTTTGAAAATGTGTCACTGTGTGAGTAATTGCCAACTCAGTCCGCCGCGATAGTGGAAAGCTTAGGGTTAGAATCCCTACGGTTTGAAATAATGGATTTTTCCTGACTACAGTATTATGTTATACGTCATTGTCAAGTGGGTGTTTCATATATACTGATGCAGTCGTTATGCATTCATTTAATTGTTTATTTAGAATACGTATGAAATGAAAGTTCACCCATCCCTATCGAAACACATCCTCATCTGTGTGCTTTCAGATGCTCCTCTTGTATACATGATGATGTGATAGACAAGAGATATAATACGAATAAAAAATTTAATCAAATTCTTTTCAAGGGGAATCTTTTCCGATAACAAAAAATCTACTCTATAAGCGAAAAACGTTCAGCGCAAAAATTTAATTTTAATTTCATTTACTTAGCTCATTCATTCAGAAAACTGACCATCGCGTACAGTGGACCAAACAAACATTCTTGAAAAAATTGTAAAATTTATGTACAAAAAATACGTAAAATACGACGAAGTCTACATCTATATTCTGAAATAATATTATAAAAGAAGATGTTTCTATCTCGTATCACAAAACACGAGAACTACTGAACCGATTTAATTTTACACACCCTTTTTTTCATTCTGAAGTTTATTTCTGATGAATCAAGTTTGTAGAAAAACAAATTGTTTGCATTAGGGCGAAACTTGCACAATAATTACTATCTTTATTTAATGCTCCAACCGAGACAAACGTCATTTTTATTGTCACTTCATTATTAAACGAAAAAAAACATATAAAATGCAAAGATTATATATGTATGCGTCTCGGTTATTATTTATAAAAAAATAAAAGGTTATCTGAAGCATGCATCCTGACAATAATATATAATAATAGATATCGAAGACAGAAAAAAAATAATGATTAAAATGAATACTGCAAATTATAAAATAATTTGTTATGCAATTTTTACAGCATTTAACTAAATAAATATAAAAAATAAAACGTCGCATGGAATATTTTGTTGCAAATAAAATTATAACAAAGGATTGAGAATAGCCGATAATATAGGGAAGCTATCGTTCCCATGACGAGCCAATTACAAGCACTATTTTTCGGATTTTAATATAAAAAGTTGTAAAAGTATCAAATGGATTTTTTAATAATAAAATGAAAATGGTGTCTAATATCATGACAGTTGGTGGCGTGTGAAAAAAGGAAAGGATTTGTTAACTGATAGCCGAGAACTATTATAAAGGGTGATTTATAAGCTCATCAGCATACTTTGACAGCTGGTTTAAAAAAAACAACGCATGTTTTGTTATCAAGTAAAAAAACGAATGTTAAATATATTTAATGCCTAGTGAATAAGTGAAATGAGACATATTAATATGTTCATATAAAAATTTACCATTCCAGCCCCACAATTAGTGGGGAATGGTACTAATTTAAATCAAAATTCACTTTCCACAATTTCGTTTTGAAGTCCCCCGATTCCAAAAATACATAATGTTAGTATGTTTGCCTGTTAATCTGTTTGCCGTTAGTCTGTGAGCGGATCGAAACCAAATTTTGATAGGATGTTTTAGATGTAAATCGGTAAAGCTTTATATTTTTGGGGAAATTTTTTCTAAAAATTAAATGAGTTTTCATCTGTCAAACTTTGTCATTGAGCTAATAAATCAACCTGTATAACGTCTATTAAAGATACCCAGTCCCTAGATTCGAGTTTGATAAGGAATGAAAATATCAGTTATAATTTTCAGTTAATAATAAAACATAATGAATTGGTACTAGACCTTGAAATTAAATAAGAAAAAATAAAATTTTAAAAGTGATTTAAAAATGGTACAGCTGTATAAAGAATTCAAGTTAAATGTCTATTTGTCCATAGGTTGAATACAAAGAACATTGTATCTACATTTCCGTATATAAAACGAAGGGGTTAAAATTTATGTGAAAAACCGCAATTTTTCTCGAGTCATTACACCTAAAAATACGACATTAAAGTTACACTAATAAAAATTAATGTTCTGAAATTTATGTATCAATTTTTTTCTATGATCATTTACAGTTCGTTTTTATGAACAAAAATTCTCTTTCGTTTTTACTTTACATTTTTCTTTCTGTTTAAAAATTAAAATGTAGTTTTGTTAAATAAATTCCTAGTTGATTTCAGTATTTTAATAATTTTACGAAAATTAATTATTATTAATTGCATGAAATTTTTGTATTATGCACAACGAAAATTTAAACAAAACTTTAAAATCTGAGAAATATTGAACGAACGCAATAATTCGATGTGCTATACGACATGTGACGTCACGCAGCATCGCTGACGTCAAAAATGCTTTGTGGACGTTTGGTTTCATTATTATAAGGTACCGGCGGCAAATATGGCCCAGAGGGTAATATGGGCCAACATTTGCCCTGCACAAACTAAAATATCTGCCGACGATCTGACAACGTCATAAAGTTGCTTATGTTACTCACTACTGACGGTTTTATTTCCCGCAGCCCCCCGCTACAGAACTTCCGACAATAGTTCATTCGTTTGTTCTTGCGGGTGTATTGACATGCTGTTGTTATTCATATAGTTACCTGTTATTTTGATATAAAAAATGTTCCATAAAAAATCAGGGTTAAAAGTAAAAATCATTTTAAATTAAGGTGACCATATTTGCCGCCAGTACCTTACTCAAAAATTTATACGACCAAATTTTTAAATATTTGTAATATTCAATATTTAATTTTGAATTGATTAGAAGAAAAAAGCTAGGCGTTGTTTTGGAAAAAAGTAAATATTTATTTTGTATTTTTTTTTAAATTTGAAATGTAACAAAAAACTTTTGAAACTGTGTTAAAAGTAAATAAAAGTAGTCGTAAATACAGACTAAATTTTGTTTGACAGGATGTACAAAACTTCAACAAAAACTGTCAAAAAGATTTCAAACATCCCTTTTAATAAAATTCTAAATGTAATTTTTGAGACAAATAAACTTTTCGTGTGAATTTGTTTTTAAGTCTGCAATATTTTATAAAGATGGCTAATTGCATGTTAAAGTTAAAAATCGTTTGAAAATAGTACCTGCCTTTTAAAATAATGTGTTCAATATTTCAAATTAGTGTTAAATCCTAGCTCTTATTTAAAAACATGTAGATATTACACACGAGCGGCACAACACACATTTTATTTTGCATACGTTATGAAATTATTTTTCATCAGCACTGAATTTAAATATTTTTTTGACGAAATTCAGCGAAAAAAATTACTCCAAGTCTTCATGGTTTCCGGGCTTGTAGGCCGTGGTCCGGTGGTATTTCTACCACCGGACCACGGCCTACAAGCCCGGAAACCATGAAGACTTGGAACAATGCCGGCCGTGAAAGCTTTCACACCTGGAAAAAAATTACGTTTTCTAGAGTTTTTTAAAATCAACTTCATACTTTAAATATAAAGCTTTTTGATATATTTTAGTGAAGTGTCGAATGAGTCATTTTCCTGAGAGTAGTCCTTTCAATTATCAACGAGAGGCAGCACTTGTGGTAGGTACAAACATTATTTTTTCCCTATTAGTGTCGTGTCATTTTACTGGTATAACTTAATTATTAAATTATTATTAGTATTAAATTAATTGAATAATTAGGTTATACCACTAAAATGACACGACACTAATGGGGAATAAATAAAGTTTGTACCCACCACAAGTGCTGCCTCTCGTGGATAATTGAAGGAACTACTCTCAGGAAAATGGCTCATTGAATCAACATATTAAAAACGTTATTATAGCAATAATTCAACTACCCTGACACTGACATCTCGTACAACATTTTTGTGTCCACAAACTTTTTATTTTGTAGACGCGACCTCAGCATAACTGAAGCGCCTATATGCACTTGTTTGCGAGTCTATCTGTCACCGATTTTGAAAAACTTTTTAATATAGATACCAAACTGAATATATTTCTAACGACGTTGACTATAGTGAAATTAATCATATGGAGCAATTTCGGAATGTCAAAAATTTAAAAAGAAAATCGTTATTCAAATTTCTATTTTGAAAATAATGTTCATTTCGCTTAAACTAAAAAAATGTGAGCCGTCGTGGGACGCCTCGCAGATGTGAAACATTTTCATAGCTCTCCCTCTGCGAAAATAATTAGTGAAAGAATTTTAAGAATCGGTTCAGTAGTTGCAGAGATAAGAATTCCCCTACTCGTCCCGCGAAAAACTCTCTGCCTGTGAAAGTATTGAAACAGCAATACACAAATATTTACACACACGTATACGTAACATAGCGACTGTGTAACAGTAACGTGCGTTTTGAACGACGTTCCATTCAAATGACGTTACATCAAAATAAAAAACATATTAGTGTTTCGATGCTTATTGAAGAATTGTGTTTTCAGAAACAATTGAAAATATTTAGACAATTTTAAAATGCTGAAAGGAAAACTGACGCATATTTGAAATAGTGGTTAAAAGGGGTCTCTTATTTTTCGCTGGAAAATCGAGAAAAATTCCCGTCACGTTTCATCGTTGACCGCGTGTAATATTTTCACAGAAAGGAAATTTTTCTTAATAGCATTTTTCCTGTCGTTAGGTCCCGGCCTACCTTCCATAACATCGTGTTAAATCGTTTTATTACAGACAGGGGCATGTTAAACATTTTATATATTCTATACTGTATAAAAAGATTCATTTCTTCTTTCTCTTTTTAACTTTGTTACGCTTTCTTATGTCACACAAATTGTTTCAGAATCGTTTGAACTAATAAATTGCTTTTTTTATTTATTTTATTTACATTTCACTGAAAAACAATTAACAAAATAATATAAGCTAATATTTGACTTTTCAAAGTGTGTTAATTTTCTCTTTCTAATATGTTTTTTATATTTTTTATTACTCTAGTAAAACAGTGGGAATCAAACTGACAATATTTACAAAGATATATTTTTGGAAATTGATCTTTTTACTTCCCACCTCTACTATGGTAGGGAAGTAATGGATTCAGTCCGAAAACAATATTTCGAGATTTTAACAGATTTTCACGTTTTGAGACCCTAGCAATCGTTTAAGATCATTTTCTGACTGATGTCTGTATGTGTGTGTGTATGTGTGTATGTGTGTGTGTGTGTATGTGGTCAATTTTTCGCCTTCGATATCTTAAGAACGGAACAACATACGGGCATGCCGATTGTTCTATTGTGTTTATCAGCCTTTAACTTAGATCTGATTAGATTTTGAGTCAAATCGGTTCAGTGGATCCTGAGATATTCAAAAAAACGTCCTCAATGTCACGTATTAACATAGGTAAAAAAAAATATAAATGAATTCTAGATGTTATAATATGAAAAAAATGTAAATATTTTTTTTCTCTAAAATGTATAGTTTTCGAGAAAAAAAATATTTTACTAAAAAAAATAAAAATTGTACGTAAATCAAGGTAACCATGATTTTTGCTATATTAAGCTAGCCATCAATAGATCACCAAACAAAAAAGAGGGCCATGCTTTTTTCAAAGAATAAAAATTAAATTGTGTTTTAAAGACCACCAACAGCTAAGGTTATTTGGGCCTAGTCAAAGAATAAAAAAAAGAGTGTTTATTTTTTGCAAATATTTACTAGGTGGGAAGTATAGGACTGGTCATCAGTCGAATTTTTTTCTAGATATTTCATAGAGGGGGCAAATCTATTTTAATAGCAATAATTATAGTAGCTAGGCTTTAGATTACCTAGCCCAAAATTGTGGGGGTACGGCATTTCTAAAATGTGTCTATTTCTAACCTCCATCTCCCATATGATTCCCAACCTGAGAACTGAAGTATAAATTGGATTTTAAATGTATCATTAAAAAATAATTTGAAAATGTGGTCCCTGAGTCAGATAACTCTGGAAGGTGCTGATCTGAAAAATGAAATCATACCGTATTTAAAAAAGCATTTTTTTTGTCTGTTTAGGAAAAGCTCGAAAAATTTATAATTTATTTTTTAAATACAATCTTAGATTGAAATTTTTACGTACTGACATCAAATATTTGTAATATTAGTATAAAATACCCGTTATGTATTATTTCATTCATGTATAGTGTTCGCTGAAGATGAAAGCATAACTTTCGAAATGTACATCCATCAATAAAACTGTTGTGGTAAGAAGTAACTATCTTTAATTTTGTTTTGAAAAATTTAGTACTAGTTTTTCGAGTTGCAACTTCTGAATTTTGGCTTGACGCATTTTGAAAAATACCTATATATATCAAGTTTCAAAGAATCTTTAATTTATTTGGAAATGTCAGTTACATATTTTAAATTTATTTTGAGTTTGCAAATGGTAAATTATAATCAGTTGGAATTAATATAATAAAACGAACATTGATGCAGTTTAACAGCGGTAGCCATCAGAGACAATTTGTACCATACGATTGTTTACATATTTTATTTTTAAAACGTGGCCAGCATAATAATTTATTTTGTCTTGTTTTTTCATTCACAATTCTTCGATCAGTATTTTATCATAATTGTTTATTAATGAAGCCTTACATGTATTTTTTGTACTAATAACTCGATTATTTCGCGAAAAATAATACCTTGGTAATAGTCATACAGTTGTCAATAGACGAAATAAAAATAAAATAAAATATTAACAGCCTTCGGGAATCTAACCTGGGATTGGCGTTTGTACCTGTCGGTAGACTCGTACTTTTCCGCACGGACATAAGACCTTAAAGTAGTTATACATGTTGTGTTTTGTTTCACAATAATATGTCAACCACTTCCAACTATTTCCGTTTCATCTAATATTTCTAAAATGCCATCCCAATATGAGACATAAGACGTTATTCATGTCAAAAATCTCTGCCAAAGTCGAAATAGTAACGGCTCACGTCGAGTTAAGCAGCAAGTAAAATATATTAATTAACTTACCTTGCGCAAATAGATAGTCATCTGTTTTTCATTCGAAACGGAAATTGATTCCCGCGAATTAATTTCTTAAATTATGATGTAACAAAATCAATAGTTCGTGTAAAAAATAATTAATAAAAATCGTCAGGGAGAAAAAAATATAATATACTTATTTAAATGTTTATAATAAATGAAAAACCGATTGATTTGTGAGTCAAATGTTAAGTTTATTTTGGCAACGTTTCGGCAACTATTTTGTTGCTTTTTTGCGTCGGGGGTTTTTTAAATTTATTATTTATAAGAATTTAATTTGCATAACCGGTTCTGTCATCTAAATTCCCGTAACTATCCCGTCATCTCCACCATAAAAGCTCCGTTTCTCTCACCATGCAAAATACCATATTTTCATGTTTTCGAAAAAAGATTGTATTAAAAAAGACTTATTTTAGCATTCATATAAATAAAGCCCTTCAGCAGCGTAAGGTACACAGAAATTAAATTAATGGTCTGCGACAATTTCACATATACGTGCCAAATGTCATTAACAGATGTCCAAAGGCAAAATGTTTTGGGGTGTGTTTCGAACACGAAACCAATTCGGCGGTGTTGAATGATAGATGCGATTTTGGGTTCACCGATTCATAGTTCATTCGATTTTGTGTAACTTGGTGAATCAGACAAATTGATATTGACAGGTAGGAGCTAACCTTGCCAATAGGTGTGAATATATAATATGTACAATCCCAGTCCAAAGTAGCAACAACGGGTAACCTCTGTTACTATACCGTGAATTTTTTATCATTGTCTCTTGATTTACGTGGTATAAATTTTGTTCTCGTGGGGGTATACAGCGCACTCGATCTGGTTGTGTATGCGTCAGTCCCTTAGCTCGTGTCTCAATTTAAGCCTACTAGAATACCTCACTTTAAGCACACGTATCGAACATAATTTTTTATAACGACTGCTTCTAAAGTTTAATAGAGAGAAAAAAAAATTATGAAAACGGAAAATTCGCTCTTCTAGTCCTTAGAACTTTACAATTACAGACTAAGTTACGATTTAGTTTATTTTTATTAAAGTTATTAACTTCTGTATAAATCATTAAAAACATGACTCTCTCATGATGTGGACTTTGTATGCGCGATACTATATATAGGAACACATCGATCGATAGCCAATAAGTGCTTGCATTGTACAAAGTGCGGAAATTTCGAATTTATAAGATGTAGAGATTTTTCTTTTACGCACGCTTTGGACTTTTACGCACCCTTTGGACTTTTACGCAATGTGACGGTACTTTTACGCACGCTTGGACTTTCACGCACGGTGACTAAAATACGCTTCTTTACGCCGGCCTCACAGTGCTCGAATATTGAACTTTAGAAGCAGGAGTTATAAAAATGATTTTTGATACACTTTAATAGCGTTTTCAGCTGGTATGAACTTTTGACACTAGTGGCGCGTAATTTTGCACGAGTGTAACACTAAAATCATGTCAGTACTAGTAGGGTACAGTGTACACGCTCTTCGTGTAGGCCATCACTCTGCCATTACCCGTAGGGTAAGTTTAAAGCTTAAATGCACTTATGCACCGGAGCGAAATTTGGATGCACTATTGCACTTAATAATTCTATACTTAAAACGGTGTACAATAAAAACGGATGTTCATAACTATCATTATAAACAAATGGGAGGTCCGGATGGCAAACAAATATAAGTGCATTTAATTCTTGCATTTCACGAATACGTAAAATTATTTAAAATAGTTTTGTTTCAAATATATTCTAAACCAAAGAAAAATATTAACCATGATTGAGACATTTTTTTCGTCATTTACGTTAATTAATTCTTGAAATAAACTTTGAATTGAAGCCTTCTGGATTCAGTTTATTGACAAAATTCTATATATTACATATGAGCGACGTTTCAATGTTACATAACATCATCTTCAGGTCTCTTATTTTGTCAGAGGACAGTGTGGGGTAACGATGAAACCTATAAAGCACACCTAGATGTACTATTATACAACCGTGAATGAGCTATTTTCCTCAGAGTAGTTCCTTCAATTATCCACGAAAGGCAGCACTTGTGGTAGGTACAAACATTATTTATTCCCCATTAGTGTCGTATCATTTTAGTGGTTTAATAATTATTTAATTTAATAATAATGATAATTTAATAATTAAGTTATACCACTAAAATGACACGACACTAATGGAGAATAAATAATGTTTGTACCTACCACAAATACTGCCTCTCGTGGATAATTGAAAGAACTACTCTCAGGAAAATGGCTCAATGAAATCAACCCAGCAGTTTTCAAAAAACTGAATGAAGCTTTTTTGAAATCAAAAGAGCCTTACTCCTTTTTAACACGCTTATATTAGCTTCACCTGTATGTTTGCGGGCTTGTGTGTTTGTCAGTTTGTAACCGACTTCTTTGAACTTGATTTTGACCAACTTTGAACGGTCAGATTTAGTTTAAACTTTGCACACTTATCAAGGACCGACGACAATACAATAATTCAATAAGTTTGTCCCATTATCCTGACCAGGATCTCCAGGACTAAAAAAAAAAAAAGCAAAAAACTTCAGATTGAACTGAAACTTTGCACACTTATCAAGGACCGATGACAATACAATAATTCCATAAGTTTGTCCCATTATCCTGACCAGGATCTCCAGGACTAAAAAAAAGCAAAAAACTTCAGATTGAACTGAAATTTTCACACTTATCAAGGACCGATTACAATACAATAATTCCATAAGTTTGTCCCATTATCCTGACCAAGATCTCCAGGACTAAAAAGCAAAAATAAATTATAATTTAAAAAAACTAAAAAACACGCTTTAATGAACTAAAAAGTAAAAAATAATTAATTTTATTGTAAAAAAGCGTGGGGTAGTATGAAAATATGATACAAATCACCCCACGCTTGGTTACAGTAAAATTAATTATTTTTTACTTTTTAGTTCATTAAAGCGTGTTTTTTAGTTTTTTTAAATTATAATTTTTCATGAAATCCTTTTAAAAATCATGTTTTTATTTATTTTCATTTTTTTTAATACAACGTTTTTTTTGCATATATGGAGTTGCCACGTAGTTTCCCCCCGCATTGAAATTCTCGGTTAGTCCGCATTTCACGTATCCCGCGCTAAACAGCGATATGCGTGTTCGACGCAACACTGCAATTCTGTGCAATGCACCATCACTTCTATACGTTGTACGTATATTGTGTGATGCTACAACAAAGTAAGGGAAGTTCTATAAGAGGCGACGCAGTCAGATGAATTCTTTGGTAGACCTCGCGCGGCGAAAGATGAAGCCACCGCGTCATAGTAACGTGAATGCATTGCGCCCGCCTTCTAGCTTGCTATTGGCTGTTTATTGTCATGAATAGCAGTTTGCCAAAATTATACCTAACGTCATAAAACCCAATGTGCAGTTTTGTGTACACGGCACTGTCTGCGGGCAAGCAGGCGTTCACTAGCATATTATTGATGACGTGCCTGGCTTCATCTCTCACCGCGGGCACTCTAGCGTCTACTCGTATATATTTAAAACATAAGCCGTTTTTCTGTCAATAGTTCGCCAGCGATTCCTATTCAACCAATTTGATTTTTTTTTTATCGAAGCTTTTTGTTCACAGATGTGTTATTACTGTTTTTATTTTAATTATTTATTGCTTATCTTAATATATAAAAATCCCGTGTCACGATGTTCGTTCACGCTAATCTCCGAAACCGCTTATCCGATTTTGATGAAATTTTGTAAATGTGCATTGTTTGCTCCAACTTGAGAGATAGGACAGTTTTTATGTATTAATAAAATTCGAGCGAACGAGCAAAGCGAGTGAATATTGTATTAATAATATTCAATATTCAACAATATTCAAACGAACGTAGTTCCTGTTCTCATTTTGGTATTAAAGCGTTTTAAACGGTGTTAAACGTTTTATACGTACTGTATAAAATAGTAAAATAGGCAGTATTCATACCTAGTATAAAACTGGGGTATATTATTATTTTTACATACCGTATCATACCGTTTTATACAAACGTTTTATACCAGAGTATTTATACGCATTTACATCACTACCCGAATGTGACCGAAAATCCACGACAGACCTATAAGTTAATTGTGGTGTCCTTTATCGAAAATCTGTTTCCTTGTTGAGTGTCGTCTCTTATAATAGCTTATAAAAGTTATCTACTTTTTGATGTTACTGCAATCACACACACACACATACATACACAACACATAATTATGCATGTATATATAACGTGTACACAATATAAGCGCTTTGAATCCAAGACGGAAAAATACAATCAATACTGTTTTCTGGTCATATTGTATAACATTCTACTGGGTGTCCACTGTCCATATTCCTATTTAAGAAAAAAAAGTCCGAAAAATGTATTTTGTTTATTTATCATCATTATTGAGGGAGTGAGGGGGTGCAATTTAAATAACTTTAGAATGAAAAACATTAGTACAAAAAATGAACATATTTTCATGAAGATCATTTTTTCGTACGTTTTGATAAACTGACCTCAGTTGTCGAGCGTCTATAATTTACAATATCTCAGTTTCTGGGAATCACTGTCCATAAGATTGACTTTCAAATATCAAAACTCTAATGACCTCTGTTGTCGAGCGTCTATAATTCATGATTCAAATATCAAAAACGGTGTTGGCTGTCTTTACCGATCATTGATGTTACTATTCGCTGAGGTGAACATACAGTATGTTTTTTTTTTACACACTCTCATTGAACAGATTCTTTTACCCGATTTCGGCGAAGATCAAAGAAGGGTTTTGCGCTTTTTTACTTGGACCTTCCATGAAATTTCATGAAATTTCATGGAAAGGTCATTGATATACTAATGACCTTTCCATGAAATTTTTGTTCTACCGTTACTTAAGGAGCAACTCACCGATTGCCCGTAATGTGTCCAAACATAGGGTTTGCTTACTTTAGAATCAGCTAAGGATAGTCTGATTTTTATTTGAACACTCTGTACACAACACATATAGTGTTGTTCGTGTGTGTATTGTATGTGATCATACGTCATGTGTTAATGATCGGGAAACGCCCACAGAATGATTTGAACCCCCGGTTTCCCCACTGCATCTAGTTGCATCCGGCACTCCATGTATGCAATATATGTATGTATATTGACACTTTATGTGCGTTTGTGTATATATAGCTCATGTATATAATGCACATATATAGCTCATATATAACCATGGCAAATGAATCAGATATACTGATGAGACTGACACTGAAAAGAGCAAATCAGATAGCTGGAAAAAAACTGATCAATCATCAATAATTATCATGCTAATCTAACTATTGTATAGAAATGAAAGGTACAGTTAGAGTGATACATTTGTGTGCCTAAAGGATAGGTACAAAATTTTTTTCATTTTTGTGCTTAAACGTGTGCTTATTCAAGCTTGTAATGATCGAGTATAGGTACTTTAATAGATTATAGAGACACTTATTTAATTTTGTACAGATGAACATTCTTATTATTCTATTTTTTTTTGTACAGATGAAAATTCTTATATGTAATTCTATTTTTTTGTACAGATGAAAATTCTTGTTCAATTTTGTACCTAACTAGAAATAGTTTTTATTCTATATTTTGTACCTTGAATACAGGCACTTATTTATTTTTTACCTAATGTGCAGGTACAAGAATATTATTAAGTATTTTGTGCCTCAATAATTTTTCATGTTCTTTTCAATTTTGTATTTTACACAAGTTTTTATTTAGTTTTGTTCATAATGTAAAGGCAACCAAAATATCTACATTTATCATGTTTTAAGTTTGTTGAGGGCAGTGTGGGTTCAAATCTCACCTGCGCTCATGGATGTTTTGTGATGTTATTTAGTTTTAAGATAGTTGTTATTTAGTGTAGCTGAAAGACGCTAATGACCTGAGATGTCGACTCGTCTATAATCTACAATAAATAAATTAAATTTAAGTTTGTTGGAGGCTTGATTCTTACTGTTTGTGAGATAAAAGCTTGTGACAGACGGACGGACAGACATCGTAGGCTCAGTAATAGGGTTCCGTTCGGATCAGATACGGAACCCTAAAAATATATCTCTTCAAATACGTATATATAATTTCACATGTCAATATGAAAAATAAATCGATTATAATGAAACGAAATTTAAATATTCAAACACTACTTAAAATAAGATCAAATTAAAAGTAGAAACATCTGCGTTACAAAAAATCATTGTAGGGTAGTTGAACGTTCCTTAGGATATTTCAAATCATAATTCATATTAATAATTTCTCTTCCGTGTAACCATATGCGCTACTGACCCGTTTAAATCAATCAAATCTGTCATTTTTTTTGACTGAAAAAACAACTGAATAAAAACAATAGCTCTATATGTAACAACTATAAACCATATGTTTCTATTATTATATGACTATCATATTTTATAACCCTTTAAAATATCAATAGTATTTTTTTCCTATTTGTCGGTTCATGTAACCACCTTATGGTCAGTTTTTTATGTTTGTTTTTTTTATTGTTTTTCAGTTTAACGTATCTTTCATACACATTGCGCATTGGGTCACCGAGCACAGTTGTTTAATGTCTTATGTAAATTAAACTGTGACCAAAGCTTCATGTCTTGTGAATGTAAATGATACACCGGCTGTCCATTGATAATTTGATGAATGATTTGTTTACTTTTTGTTTCCTGGACAATTTAGTTTATTAATTTATTATCGCTGCTTTTTTGTCTTCGAACATTGTAACAAAACTACGGATAATTTCACTACCCTTTAAAAAATTCAATAAATTGGAAATACGAATAGGTAGATACAAACCTGTTTTTGGCCAAAATTAAAATTTTCTTAGATATTTTTCAAATCAATCATTGTAATTGTAGAAAGAGGCATGTTGATTCCAATGATAGCACACGAACACTTCTGTAGGTACCTATCTATCTATTTTGATTTAGAAGATATGAGATTTTAAAGTTTCCAATAAATGAAATGAAAACATTTGAACATCCACATCTTCTAAACTAAAAGAGATAGAGAGGTTTTCTTTGGTGTATTGGAATTAGGATGTTTTTTCTATAGGTGTGGTAAATTTGAAACATCTAAAAAATGTCGATTTTCGCGTTGTTTTTTTTATGATTTGTAATGAAAGTTGGAAATCTCTCAGAACATCTAGTATTTTTCAGACTTTCCATGCTTGTAGAAAAAGATGTTGCTTCTTGATCAAAGCCCCCAACTACCTTGTCACAATCTAAAGTCCCCCCTCCGATAGTATTAAAAATCGAGTGCCTAAATAGTCTTATAATAATTTGAAACTGTGCGGCCGGACGACGGGCCTCTGACTACAGCCTGGCTGGCCTACTCTCTCGCGGAAATCATATTCCTGACATTAAAGTTTATCTAAAAATCAAAATTTGAATACGGAACATTTAAGATTTTTCAAAAATATGAAACACGGTGTCGAAATAAGAAAGAGAGAGAGGGAGAGAGAATAGATTATAGACGCGCTCGAAATATGAAACGAATGGTCGCATGCGATTAGAAAAAAATCATTTCTGCATCTTATATAATCTTAAGTTCGTTTCACCTTTCCCATTTTAACACTGTAATTTACACCTACTTTCTTTTTCTAACTTATAAAAATATCGGAACGAGTTTTAAATCTTTATTGAAGTATCTAATTAAAATCAAACACATACAGGTTGTCCCAAAACTCGACGTCCAAACGAGGTGAGGTGATAAAGGATATCATTTCCAATCAAAATAACCATAATATGGTTATCCAATTGTTGACGATTCAAAAGTTATTTCAATTTTTGTATTTTGCTTTGAAATCACCTAATGTTTCCACTAAAAAATTAATTTAAAAAAATATATGAGTTGTTTGCTTAATTTTTTTTAATATGATCCTGAAGTGTCTACTTTTTTAAAAAAAGCATTTTCATGAGCTCTGTCAAATAAAAAAAAATTTTTGAACGCTTTTCGGTTGCAAAAAATTAAAATAACTTTTGAACCGTCTACAGTTGGATAACCACATACATGGTTATTTTGATTATAAATGACCTCCCCTCTCATCTCACTTCGTTTGGATGTCAACTTTTGGGACACCCTGTATATTTTAATGATCATTATAATATTTGTACGGCTTCAAAGTGGTGATTAAAAATAAAAAAAAGATGGTTTTATTAATATAAGCTGTCATTCACAATTGAATTCTGATTGCGCAACTCTTTTTTTTCATTAATACAAATTCTTTGCTTTTCTTATATTAAAAAAATCTTCCTGCGCTGTTTTCTCAAGTAATTAAATTCTTATAATAGAAAAGTTTTTATATAATTCTTGCAATTTTCATCCTTCTTTTCTTCATCTCAAGCTGCTTGTCGACACTTTTTCCTTCTTAATAAAAGATTTAATTGGTTTTAAAGAATTGAATAACTCTACAATGTATCTTTTATTGATTGAATTCAATAACATTCAATAACTCTCCCTTTATTTTAATTTCAGGCGTTATAAATAGGCTTCGTAACAAATAATATTGACACTTAGGCCTATATGCGGTTTATATTGTGTTTTAATTTTAATATTATTTTATTTTTGCCTTGCATTTTTGTGCTTGGAGTTAAGTTGTAATAAAATATGCTAGCAGAAAAATGTTCTTCATATTAAAAAAAAATGTCAAGTAGAACTCGCGCAATGAGGGTTCCGTACCGCTACAGCAATATTTAATTGTGTCTATGTTAAAAAACACAGTGTAAGCTCGAACTTCACGGTTGACAGTTATAAATTATATAATTTATAGAGGACAGTGTGGTCCAGTGGTTAGCGTCACGGCCTCTGGATCAGACTGTCGTGGGTTCGAATCCCGCCTCCGCTCATGGATTTTTTTGATGTCATTTAGTTTTAAGTTTGTTGTTATTTAATGTAATCAAGACGCTAATGACCTAAGTTGTCGACACGTCTATAATTTACAATAAATAAATATATAGTATATAAAACGAGTGCGATGATTCGTGCGTTTCCGATGAGGGCACTTCCGACGCACTCACCCCAACTCGTTTCAAAATATCGCACTCGTTTTAAAAAATGCACCTTCAAGTGGTAATAAAAATTTGTTTTCTAGATTACAATTTTAACTATGAAAAATTATTTTTGAAGACATTTTTGTCAAAATTCGGCCAAGAAAACGTTTTCTTTACTTGCAACTATATGATTTGTTTAATTATATACAAACAAATTATCTCAAGAAATCATCAAAACACGGAATACCAATATTTTTTGTAGTTTTTAAACAAAACGGAAACCAGTGTAACGAATACTCCATATTTTGTATCAAACCTTTTTTTTATAATTGTCTATTAAAAATAATAACACACCTTCTGCTGTATTAATTTTTGTCAGTACTGATTTTTTATGCACTTTTAATAATACGTTTTCCAAACTATTAATTTAGTTGTACCTTTAATTCACAAAAAAAGTTTATATGAAGTGTTTTTAAGGTCGCCTTTCTGCATTGAAATAGTATATTGCATTACAAGGGACGAATTTTTTATTTATTGTAGATTATAGGACGCGTCGACATCTCAGGTCATTAGCGTCTTTAAAATACACTAAATAACAACTTTCTTAAAACTAAAATTTATATCACTGAACTATTTATATCACTGTATTTATATCAGATTTATTTCTAACGTTTATTTATGTCGGTCATTTACTCAGCTACTTCAGTACTATTTATTTATATCCACTCCACTATTTATATCACTGATCCGCTTGGTTGCACGACTCACCATTGACTCCCTAACTTCCTCGCACTCGCTTGCTTATATAGGCCGCTTGGCTTAGTCACAGCGCGTTCTAGCGTTCTCTAGAATGTTCGTGCAGTTACTCGTTGTTACAGTAAGCAGATCCCGTTTCTCGTAACTCTCGCCTGCCGTTTATATACAGGGTGATCCATATCGATATTATCGGAACTTCACGAGTCAAGATGGGAACAATCGAGTATATGCGTCCATTTGTGTTCGTGTGTTAATAGTTTTTATTTGTATATTTAGTTAATGGGCCTCAAATTTTTTTTACGAAATTAGTGGTCCGCACAACTAAAAAGGTTGGGAACCGCTGATCTATGAGAAATTTGTTGCTCTTGATTATTTCGTTGTTAAATCAATATCTACTCGGGCGAAGCCGGGGCGGAAAGCTAGTGTTTTATATGAAACAAAAGTTTGTTTTCCAAAAATCAAGGAAAGTGTAATTATTTGTATTTAAAATACCACTCAATCACTGATATTGTCTTTTCCTTATAATTTTTTTTAACGAAATAAAACATTTTTTTAAAAAGGCAGCTCTCTCTCTCTCTCTTAGTAATCAATTTCATTTAATTAAAACCGTGTTAAATCGTTCAAAGAAAAGTAAATGTAAACGTAACAAATGACGTTTTGATATCAAAACAGCTGGTTTATTGTCGAAGGAATTATTTTATTTTCTCTTTTTTTTGTCTTCGCTAACTACAATTTAGTATAATGTAACACAATCGATTTTCACAGACACATTGTAATACAGGTTTTAGTTCAGTACATATAGGCATAAATAATTAACCCTTTATGCTTATACAGTCATATACAGGGTGTATTTCGAAATTTAATGATTAGTAATTGCGTATTTATTATATTAAATAAATATAATTGCTTTTAAACTCAGTTTAGGATCTCGATTTTTTGTAAATCTCCTAACAATTAAAGTGAAGGGAATGGGGAAAGAACAGGGTATGTCACATTTTTTTGATTTTTGAGCTGTTAGTGCCATCTGATAGACCGTAACGGTATTCAGCACTGGGTAAATTGTGGGGTAAAAGAAATAGGTAGGTTACCGTGTATTTTATAACTTAAAATTATTGGATGGCAAAAGAACAAGGAATGTAAATAACTTTAAATTCAATTTACTCAGCAATTTGTCAGAAGGACATAACTTGTTTTTTCCACGTTCCCTTCAAGTGATTTTGAAGAACAATATTTTAAACAAAGTGTTTTTACTCGCTACGGAATAGTATTAAGTGTTAAACTGTGTTTTATAACAGAGAACTGAAAAAATAATTTTATTAATAATATAAATAAATATAATTAATAATAATACTATAAATATACTTAGTAATAACTGTTAGTAGTACTCAATACTATTTGACATAAGTACTTCAAGTAGTTAAAACGTACTTTGGGTAAAAATAACAGGCAGTATTGTCACAGAAAATAGTTAAAGTACCTACTTCAAGATCATAAAAGCGAAAGTACTCCATGTTTAATGAAACATACGAGTAAATACCTACTAATAAGAAATACCCAACCGTTAGGAGCGCTGGTGGCAATATTCTGCAGAACGTTTTTGGCTTTTGCACCCATGTAATGAACATACTTTTTTTTGCAATAACATTTTTCTAGGAATTTTGATCAAAATTTAGCTTTCAAAGCAAGCTTCCTCTGCGTAGATCTGCAGTCATTTGTTGTTCTGTGTGTACAGTCTAATGTTCTACTTACATAATAAAATGTTCGACAACGACATTAGACTGTTCTTGGGCATATAAAAAATGTAATTATATGATGTTAAAGAACTCTATGATATAGAGAAATGGTGATCCGTAGATGATGTAGAAATTAGGAGAGAAAAAACTCAGTGGCAAAAGGATCAAATAAAATTTGCAATACTGATGATTAAATTTGCATTTATAAGCTTACGTTTCGGTGCTCATTGCACCATCCTCAGCATTGATGCTCTGAGGATGATGCAATGAGCACCGAAACGTAAGCTTATAAATGCAAATTTAATCATCAGTATTGCAAATTTTATTTGATCCTTTTGCCACTGAGTTTTTTCTCTCCTAATTTCTATAATTATATGATCACAATCTAAGGTCCTTGAAAATACGTTCTGCAATCCAGCGTGAATTAGTTTTAATCCATGGATATAAAAACCATCCAGACTATATTGGCTCGGTGTACTTGCTTCACCTTGTAGATCTTCTGTTCTTTTCCACCTACACTTACCATATAATAATTGTCTTAAAAAAACTACAAGGAAATGTGTATACCTTCATCGGTCAACACCTGTCGTAGTTGAACAATTTGTTACTGATCATATAGACAACAATCTGCCATAGTACACTTCTTGATGTGGCCGATTGGGTGATGATATCTTCCTACAGTACTAATATAATATGTCTTAAGGAGAAGTCGATACGTATAAATATGCGTATCTCGATTGTTTTCGTCGTCGTTCTTCTCTTGTTTTTTGTGTATGTGTGGTCGGTTGCACGTTTTTTTTTTTCGGTGACAGTTTTTTGTGTTTTACATTCACGGGTTATGTATTTTATGTGTTGACATTTGATGACATATTTTTTTATAATGATTTATTTAAAACGGGATCGACACATATTTGAATTTGAATACGTTCGAAAATGAATAAATTTTTATGGGTAGAAATTCAACGAGTTCTTATTTTTATAATGGTATAAGAACTGAATTTTGCAGTTTTTATTATAAATAGATTATTTTAAATAAGGTTTATAGTAAAAAAATAATTAAATAATGAGTAAGGCTCTTATTAAACAGTAAAAGCGATTTTTTCTGATGTTTATCAGAAAATCAAAAAAATAGATAACGCATGTTTGTGTAGAAAATAGTCAAAAATAATTCACCACTATTGTTGTACAGGATATGAAGTCATAAACTGTCAAAATAATGATAGCGTAGAATTAAAATTAATAAACAGAAAAAGTTTAGACTTTAGAGGCTATATTTTAAATACTACTTTATTTTGTCCGCAAATAAATTTTTGTTATTGTTTTTAACGTAATTAGATGCATAAAAAATCAGATTTTTTACAAATTAAACCTAATTATTATTTAAGAACAATTTTACAGGGTAGGTACCTATAATATATAATTATATTTTAAAAAAACTAAAAAACACGCTTTAATGAACTAAAAAGTAAAAAATAATTAATTTTATTGTAAAAAAGCGTGGGGTAGTATGAAAATATGGTACAAAGCACCCCACGCTTTTTTACAATAAAATTAATTATTTTTTACTTTTTAGTTCATTAAAGCGTGTTTTTTAGTTTTTTTAAAATATAATTTATTTTTATTTTTTTAGTCCTGGAGATCCTGGTCAGGATAATGGGACAAACTTATGGAATTATTGTATTGTAATCGGTCCTTGATAAGTGTGCAAAGTTTCAGTTCAATCTGAAGTTTTTTGCTTTTTTTTTTTTAGTCCTGGAGATCCTGGTCAGGATAATGAGACAAACTTATTGAATTATTGTATTGTCGTCGGTCCTTGATAAGTGTGCAAAGTTTAAACTAAATCTGACCGTTCAAAGTTGGTCAAAATCAAGTTCAAAGAAGTCGGTTACAAACTGACAAGCCCGCAAACATACAGGTGAAGCTAATATAAGCGTGTTAAAAATAGAATTTAAAATATATTTTTCAAAATAATTTCAAGGGTGATATGTGAGTCGTTTTTTGAACTTTTGTTCTATAGAATAATAATTGTCTCCTATTCTTTACTTCAAAAAATTGGCCATCCTGTTATCCTGTTGCGATCCTGTTTAATTTTCATAAGTAATGACAGTGGCGTAGCTGAAGGGGATGCAAGGGTACATTTGCGCCCCTCAATAACGCATTAATGACCTTCTATCTACTATTTGAATCATGGAAAGGTGAACTAATTTAAATAATAAACTATAAATTTAGTCATTATTTTATAAAAAAAATACATGTTCAGTTTCTGTTTAAGTCACTGAGTAAGAAAAGCAATATTACGTCAAAAATCAATTGCTTCGGAAGACCATCTCAGTCTCAAAATATTATAAAATAAAAAAATAGGTTCTAAATAATAGTATTGCTGTTCGGAAACAAAGCAAGGAAAGCTGTATTCTTCCTTAGTGATGGGCGATACGAGATGTTTTTACAATCGAAACAATTGTAATCGTTCATAATAACAATCGAGTCCACAATCGACTCGGAGTTTGATTTTACAATCGAAATGTTCGATTGTTCAAGTCGATTATTTACCACATAGGTTATAGCAATTTATAGCAGCGAATGAGATTACATATAATCGCGATTCAAGGCTATATGCTAGTCGACTGACGTTCACGCGACTCGTTGATTTTGTTCACTGTTCAGTCGGTACTCTGTGATCTCTTCACTGTTAAATTCGTATTTACGCGATTACTGCACACAATCGACCATCGACTCGATCACAGTTGTTGAGTGATGAATGATTGTATATTTTATGTAGCTCTTGATAGTCTACGATTCAGTACTATGCGACTCGGTCTCGGTGAACTATGAAACAATAACAATCGAGTCCAAGTGACAACCATCGAGACTCATCAACATGTTTGAACAATCGAGAACATATCGTATCGCGCATCACTATTTAAATCTTCCTAACGTTTTATTGATCAACGTTTCGGTCCATTTCAAGTTTTTAGCAAGTATGTTATTTGATTTGTCTTGATTCTGAATATTGCAGTACTGTTTAAAAATTTGGGGAGTAAAAGGGTAGTTTCTGGGCATTTAATGTTATTTCTATGGCTGTTTTCTGTTTCAGGTGAACGCCCGTATAAATGCCACTTACCAGACTGTGGTCGCGCTTTCATCCAACTGTCCAACTTACAACAACATCTGAGGAACCACGACGCTCAGGTTGAACGCGCCAAAAACAGACCATTCCATTGTAATATCTGTGGCAAAGGGTTCGCTACAGAATCCAGTTTGCGAACCCATACGTCAAAGGTCAGTCATGTACGTATTTTTCGATGTTTTTTTATTTCTTTTTTATTATTTTTTAAGTTAATTTTAAGTTTTCTACAACAGGTTAAGTTGAAAAGATATGTCCAAATTTTTCATTCGCAAAATCGGACTCATTACAATAATTCTTCCAATGGGAATTTAAAAATTATATCTATAGACTACAGCCCTGCTTCAGTTAATAAAATCATTGAGTTTTCAGAAAAATATTTGTTTATTTAATGATTTTACAAGTCGATTTTGAATCACTTTTACATATCTGATTGAGTCGAAATTTTGTACCTAATAACGTAGGTATGGTTTCGTGTTTAAAATTAAATTATCTATTAATTTTTATAAAGTATTATATTCAATCCATGAGAGCTTAAAATTTAAATCAGCTAGTTCAAAACCAAAATTAATTATATTTTAGTTTTTTTTTTGAAAATTGGTATGATTTATTACTTATAATTTGTAGAACTGTTTTCAATTTTGAAAATATGATAAATTTCGCCTTACTGGTCCGAAACAGAAATTAATTTCTTCCCCATTTTCATTAAACTATAATATTTTAGATTTATTTCAAAAATTATTTGATACAGTTTATGAATTTTTGTTACTCGATTTCACTCATTTTAATTTTAAAATTGATTATATTTTATGACAAATATTGCTCCAATTTTTTTTTATAAACACGCTAGTCAAACTTAATCTGTTGTTAATTTTAAGTTATTTTTATTATAATTTATTTTTTAGATATTGTTGTATGTACTTCGTTTGTAAATTTATAAGAAATGTCAACCATGCCTACAACTTGAAAATTGTTTTCGTATTTTTTGTCAAGTTTATAGGAAAAGCTTTAAATTGATATTTAATAATAATAATAAGTTAATAGATTTATACAGCTGAATTGCAATTGAAATTTTTTGTTGTAAAGCAGCCAATTATATAATTGATTCCAAACTCATCGGAAAAAATCATTTTACCAACCATAGTCACAGTCAGGACTCTAACCTGAACCTTTCCACTTTCGCGGCGGAATGAGCTTACAATTACTCAACCGTGATTAGAAATCATGTCACGGTTGAGTAATTGTAAGCTCATTCCGCCGAGAAAGTGGAAAGGTTCAGGTTAAAATCCTGACTATGACTATGGTTGGTAAAATGATTTTATCTGACATGTTTGGAATCAATTATATAATTGGCTGCTTTCCAACAAAAATTTTCAATAATAATAATCTCCAATCACGGTACGCTACTGCGGTAGACAAATTACTAATAAAAAATTACCAGCCATATTTTTTGACGTTTGTAATTTATAAACTCCGCGAGAAATAAAAAGAGAAAGATAGATAAGTATATATTTGGAAAACAGATTTTACATATAGATTTCTTTTTCTTCTATCTCTATCTACAGTGATATGAGGTTAATACGAAGAAGAGTTTCTTTATAGCGCTTGGCGGGTACATTACATGGTTTCTTTGCTAATTTTTAATCTTCTTTTTTATGAAAATGGCCACTATATATACCTTGCTAGTGGAACATCATCACAATGAACACATGTCTATATTCCCACGTCTAATGAAAATAAAATTTTGAGGGTTGTTTTTTATGAGTATAAGAAGTGTTCAAAGAAAAACTTGCACGTAACAAAAATGAGTTTTCTCTACAATAGGAGGAACAATGGCTCTATTATGAATATAGTCGATATGATATTGTTTATACGGCGTTTCCATGGCTCATCTATTACAAACCTTCAGTTCCCAGGTTCAAATCTTGATTAAAGTGTCAGATTTTCAATGTATGATAATAAACGATAATAAATTAAAAATAATGTGTGATTTGGTACTAGACCCACATAGTCCTGTTAGCAGGTGAGCCGACAGAAACTATGCTTCTTACGCCTTGTATATATATTTTTTGTTTTCTCATTATAAATATTACAAATTGTGTTTTAAAGACCACCAACAGCTAAGGTTATTTGGGCCTAGCATCAATTCATATTTTCAATTCATTATTTTTTTATTTTTTTTTTTAATATTAAATTAAAAATCCAATTGACACTTTTACCAGCTCTCGGGCTAGAACCCGAGAACTGGGGACTTGTAATAGAGGAACCATAGCAACGCCATGTAAACAACAGCGCCGCTACACTCTCGGCTATTCTCAAGCCCCTATAAATATTACAATATAAGCATTATTTGCCTGGCAACAATGCGCGCTGCCCAGCCAATGAGGTGCGTTGCATCGTTTTGTGACCTTTCACTTTTTATTTGTTAATTCCTCAGCCCAAACGTGCGTTAAGAAGCATAGCTTCAAAAAATTAATATAGGTGCCTAAGTGTCTGTAATTTGTAAAAATTTCTTCAACTGCTATATTTGATTATTAATTCTCAGTAATTTTTGTGATAAAATGTTAAAATCGCAGTTACGTCACGCAATGATATTTTATAACAACATTTTAAAAAGTTACACATATAATAAATTCACTTTTTCAGTATAATTTTTCTTCGCTGAATATATCATTGGAGTATTTATGTAGATTATACACATATAGTCGAGTGATTCCCTATTTAATATGTTTACCAAAACGGCATAAAATTATTAATTAATTGCATTAAATTAATGTTTTTCAAGTTATATAATAAATGTTAATATTTCCATAGCACGCTACAAGCATCAGTAAAACCTACTTCTAATTACTGTATACATTTTTGATTACATGGCATACGCACTAATTTTCTACTGCTAGCCAAGAATATTTGGGTGTCAAAATATTATCCAAATCGTATTCAGCTATAGCTATATTGTTTGACAACGTATTCGGTGCCTCCTCTCTAGGCGCTATTCTCTTTTCAAATCCAAAATACAAACACATTCGATTTGTGGCACTGGAGCACTGAAACGGCTATAGAAGGATTTTCACAAACGAAGCGTCGATACATTCGTCATAATCTCATGAGTGACAGAGGTATATATGTCAAATTCAATATGGCGGACAATAGACGTCATATTGTCAAAACTAAAAAAGCAATTCGGCGAAACCCTTTGTGTGTGGGCTTGACGAAAATATTCCAAAAATATATAGAGGTTATTATATAACAGTGTAGAGCTTTAATAAAAAACTGGAAAGCTTAAAAAATTAAAACTTAAAAAAAAATTCACAGATTTCGCAATCCTTGCAACCATCGAGGACATTGGAAATGATAACAGCATATATGAAACATAATTAACTGTTTATTATACACACAATATTTATCAATGCACTGTTTAGTTTTGTCAGGAATAACCCTATTATTCTTCTGTTATATACGCGTTCACTTTTGCTTGATTACTTAACTTTTAAATGGATTTTTCTACAGTATTTATTAACATTTGCTCAAAAATAACACCGCAGATCGTCGCAAATACCTCTCAATTAGCTAGACATGATATAAAACACATTTCGAAAAAATTGCACTTGTTCAATTTTGCATGATTGCTCCTCACTTGATCGACACCGTTGTCTTTTGACCTTGAACGAAAACTCGTAACTCTGCCCCCATATACGAACATAAACATTTCCAATGTTAAAACAAAAAAACTTCGTTTTTGTTATGCAATGTGAATTTACCATCATCGCTGTGCACGGTATATAAGGGGAATAAAAAAAGCTTCCAACATAAAAAGTAGTCGGGTAAAAAGTTTGAGTGTCATCTGACTACTAACATAAGTAATTACAAAAACTTTAAGTAATATTTTTTTCCCGACTACTTTCATTATTTGAAGCTTGTGTTTGCAAAGGACAACCAAAAATTACCCTGTAAGGTTGTAACACGTGACTGAGTAGGCACTGCATTCGTTGGGAAGTATGTTATTAAAACTGATTAGAAAATTAGAACAATCTCATGGGAGTATACCATAGCTTTTAGCCGGACTGTTTTAATGATAATTCTCCACAATCAAACCTCTTAACTTGCTTCTATATTTATAGAAAATGTATTACTAGATTAAAACTATTGCCGGAAATTTAATGGCCACAGAAACAAACGGTAACTTTTTTATCAGAGGCGTACATTTTTTTTTTGAGGAATGATATCTTGTGAACTAAATAGGGGATAAAATATTTGAGGAAAATTTCAAAGCACTATAGAGAAGAATTTACTATAAAAATTGTGTGATTTTTTTATTTAATTATTTAAGGCCTAGTTGTCGAGCGTTTATAATCTTTAATCTCTGTCTTTAAGGCCTACTTAGCGCAAAGAGTACCTCACACTATGTAAGAATGTACGAACGCACGGGTACAAAACTGAATACTTTTTTCTTTTTGAAAAATTATATTGAAGGTTTAAAAAATATTGTATTTTTATTTATTTACTAGCGGTCCTGCCCGGCTTCGCCCGGGTGTTAAGAATTTATGATTTATTATCCCATCAGCGAGAAATTCTCCCCCTACGAAGCGTAAAGCGTTGATTAGTCAAAAAATGCTCGAATAGCCTTAAACCTTCCTCAATAAACGGGCTATATCTAACGGTAAAAAAATGTTCAAATCGGATTGGTAGTTACTAGTTCCTGAGATTTGCGCGTTCAAACAAGCAAACAAACAAACTCTTCAGCTTTATTTTATTAGTATAGACTGATAATTACATTATAATTTGTATTTTAGGACGCCAAATGCCAAAGTTATCAGAACTCAATATCAACTCATGTTTTAAGTTTGTTACTATTTTAATAATAAATTTGATACTTTCACCAGTTCTGAACTGTGTTTTAAAGACCACCAACAGTTAAGGTTATTTGGGCCTAGCACCAATTCGTATTTTCAATTCATTATTTTTTTTTTTTAAATAAATTGAAAATCCAATTGACACTTTTATCATCTCTTGGGCTAAAACCCGGGAACTGGGAACTTGTAATAGAGGAACCATAGCAACGCCATGTAAACAACAGCACTGCTACACTCTCGGCTATTCTCAAGCCTTCACCAGTTCTGAGATTGGAACTTGGGAACTGGGAGTTTTTAACAGTGGTACCATGGAAACGTCATTAATAAAAAAATTATATTCTAGGAAACGTTGAAATAAATAAGTACAGAAAAATTGTTAACGCTGCTTGATTTCTCACAAACTTAGTCTAAAATCTAATTTAATTTATTTATTGTAGATTATAGACGCGTCGACATCTAAGGTCATTAGCGTCTTTCAATTACACTAAATAACAACTAACTTAAAACTAAATACAATCACAAAACATCCATAAGCGCAGGTGGGATTCGAACCCACGGCAGTCCAGTCTTAAAATCCAATTAATGACCAAAGGCGTTGATAGACAGACTATAGTGTTTTGCAAACGTTTCGTAAAAACTATCAGATAAATATTTTTATGCTATAGAGCTCGTAAAATTATTAAATATATGTCGCGAAGAAAACTTTCGATTCGTACCTGTTAATGACGTATTTAATTGTATCTTATAACTTTTAAGTCATTAAAACCAAGCACTTATTTTCTAAGACAGTGCATGTACAGTACGATCAAAAAGAAACTTTATATAAATAAATAAATTATAACGATTTTTGTACCCTTAAGAATGAATTGTGAATTATAGACGCTCGACAACAGAGGTTATTAGCGTTGTACCCTAGTCCACACCGTATTCACAACAATTATGTAGTGCGGCTGCTCTGATTGGTTGGCTATATCCAAGAAAAAATCAAATGCCACTGTCGGAACTTGACCTCCAGTCTCCGACTTTATTTTAATTTATCTGTTGCGAAAACAAGAGAAATACGTTGTTCCGACTGCCTTTTGTCGAAGTGGTTAAACAATATCGTATTATGTAATATTTAAGAATTTGTGACATTTAGATATTATATAATCTGAATGTCACAAGATTTGATAAAAAATGAACATTTTACATATGTATATTCCTTCTGTCCCACTACATGGAGAGTCACTTAAGCCTGTTTTGCATTAACATTTATTGTAGACCTGAAAGTAGCAGAGACCCATAGATAAAAAAGGCATGTGTGTGTTTTACACACGACGAAAGTTATACTCCTTACCAGATCGGTACCCCGCGATTAGTACAGCAGTGACATCTATGAATCGAGGTACAAAGTGTTCTTGACGTGACATCTAACGGAATTTTTCAATTTTACCAACATACTACAAATACCTTTTCAATTAAGTTTTAGTGTCATCTATTATCGCACTTGTGAACTACAAATAACTTATTAGCAACATACTATAAATACATTTTCAATTAAGTTTTAGTGTCATCTATTAGCGAACATGTGAACTACAAATAACTTTTTACCAACATACTACAAATACATTTTCAAAAAATTTAGTGTCATCTATAGCGCACCTATGAACTACAAATAACTTATTACCAACATACTACAAATACATTTTCAATTAAGTTTTAGTGTCATCTATTAGCGCACTTGTGAACTACAAATAACTTATTACCAACATACTACAAATACTTTTTCGATTAAGTTTTAGTGTCATCTATTAGCGCACTTGTGAACTACAAATAACTTTTTACCAACATACTACAAATACATTTTCAATTAAGTTTTAGTGTCATCTATTAGCGCACTTATAAACTACAAAAAACTTATTACCAGCATAGTACAAATACCTTTTCGTGTTTGAGCCGAGTAAACCCGATTCAGCGTCACCGACCCGAAGCGTGACGGTTCACTTTCGTTCACTATTCAGGCAAAGGAAGTTTTCACAACAAAAAGTATAAAAAATCGGTTTGTGTAAAGTAGGCTTTACGGTAGGCCGGCCACCCTACATGCGCCGTTGCATCTATATATAAATGAGTCAATTTGTATAGAACACAGCGTTAAGCTTTGAGAGATCCCTCTTGTTAAAACTGAAGTGAGACAGAAAATAATCGATAATAGAGAATAATAAATATTAATTTAAATCATCTCCCACCCTCTGCAGCAGCAGTAATATGGCTACGTCATCTTTTTAAAAATGCGAGTGTCTAAAACACTTTAGAAATGACCGCATAGTTCAATGCACTTTAACCACAACCCTTTGTGTAAAAAAAATGCTACGCATAAATTATAATTCATCTTCAATAGTGATTCATCAGTACATTTTAAAAAAATCGGTCAAGTGCGAGTCGGACTCGCGCATCGAGGGTTCCGTACAATAATAAATAAAGAAGTTAGGTAGGGGTAAAAAATTAACAAATTTGTTTTTAAAAAGTTTTTTACTTATATTTTATTTTGATCTTTTTTTCCGTATCAAATTTAATTAAAGTATATTTTTAAAGTAAAAAGAATATATTAGGTAATAGAATTTTTAAAGAATAAAAAATAGCGCATTGAGGGTTCCGTACAATAATAAATAAAGAAGTTAGGTAGGGGTAAAAATTTAACAGATTTGTTTTTAAAAAGTTTTTTACTGATATTTTATTTTGAGCTTTTTTCCGTATCAAATTTAATTAAAGTATATTTTTAAAGTAACAAAAAAATATTAGGCAATTTTTTAGGAATAAAAAATAAAGTGAAAAATTGCAAAATGTTCACATCATAAAAAAAATCACGTATCGTCAGTTGGATTTGAACCCGGATCTTCGTGATGGCATCCGAAAGCAATTAGCACGTTATCACTACCTACTCCACGTGTACCATGGCACAAAACAATGGTATATTTGATAAACTTGGTACAGCTCTATACCTAATTTTCCGATTCCCGTAGGAATTTAAGGACTTAGGAGTTTAGTTTAGGCGTGAGGCACTATATTCACTATTTTTTTCAAAATTTTAGGCTCGGTAGTTTCGGAGATAGGGTTCCGTTTTTTCATTATGAGGTACGAAACCCTAAAAATTAAAATTAAAACTATAATTCAGAAAATTCTGATTACCGGTGCTTATAGCCACTGAATGGGCTTAAGAATAGCCGAGCGTGTAGCGATGGCGTTGTTTTATTACGTGGCTTTTCCATGGCTCCTCTATTACAAGCCCCCAGTTACCAGGTTCTAATCTGATAGTTTAAGCTTTGACCGTACGAAAGTCTACTGGAACACACTAATAAAATTTTATTATCGAATTTAACAGATAATATAATGAACAACATCAACTAAATCAATTTTTATAGAGGAGTATCAATTATTTATTTTATTGAGAGATACTGACAACAAAAAATTATAAAAAAAATTGAATTACTCTGCCACCCAATTGATTTTTTTCGTCATTATTATCTGTTAAATTCAATAAATAAAATTTTAGTAGAGTTGTGTAGTAGATTTTTGTACGATCAAAGCTTGGACAGTTTTCCGTGTGAAATGTTGGATAATCGAGGTTCTACTGTATTTAATCGTTTTTATTTAGGTATTTTTCCTATAAATCATACGAAATATTTTGCATTATTAAATATATAAAACTTTAAACTTGAGGTAAATTTGTCTTTTATGGATAATTATGTAACTATGGCATAAAATGAGAGGAAAAAAACAGTTCAGATACACTCAGTGTATGCCTAGGTGTATATTAAAGTATTAAACGGTAAATGGTAATAGGGGAAACTCGTGTAAAGTGGGCGTTGTGTTTGCTGTAAATGCACGCATACAGCAAAACCTTGTACACCAACGTTGAACGGTTAAATAAACGCGCTTATTTTTTAGGGTAGTACTGGGTCCAACTCAAACTACCCCATTTATAAGTTCAAATAACTTTTCGTAGATTTTTTCAATATTTCCAAAATTTAATTAAACATTAATTTAGAGTCAGCGCGATATATCGAAAACGCGCGATTTAAAAACTGTATAGCGATTTGATGATTACTCGGCTACCTGAAATTTCATATTCGATCGCGCGATTAGGCAACAGTATGCGCTCGATTTATAGCGACCGAAGCGTATTCGAACTGTGTTCGACAATCGCGCGTTCGTGACACATCGATTGTGTATTTCAACAAAAAGTGTACAGTTGGTAGATACATCTGACGCTCTACCTGAGTCGTGATACAAAAAGTATACATGGCTTTTCGGCATGTGAGCTTTCCGAATTTTCGGTTGATCGGCATACAATTTTGCCGGATATTTGGTAAGTTGGCGTGCGACCTTGCCGAATATTCGGTTAGTCGGCATGTGACCTTGATAATATTCTGCTATTCGGCATGTGACCTCTCCGAATATTTCAGTTAGCCGACATGTGGCCTTGCCGAATATTCGATTAGTACATATGTGGCCTTATCGAATATTCGGTTATTCGGCATATTTATCTTGTCAATTATTCGGTTAGTCGGCATGAGGCCTTGCGGAATATTCGGTTATTCAGCATATGATCTTGCCAAATATTTGGTTATTCGGCACATTTTTATTTTTCCGACAGTTCGGTTAGTCGACATATGGCCTTCCGAACATTCGGTTAGAGCCGCCATGTGGTCTTGCCGAATATTCGGTTAGTCAGCTTGTGGTTATGACGAATATTCGGTTAGTCGGCATGTGGTTATGACGAATATTCGGTTAGTCGACATGTGACCTTGATGAATATTCGGTTATTCGGTATATGACCTTTCCGTATGTTCGGTTAGTCGGCATGTGACCTTGCTGAATATTCGGTTAGTCAGCATGTGGCCTTGCCGAATATTCGGTTAGTCGGTATAGAACCTTGCCGTATATTCGGTTAGTCGGCATGTGACGTTGATGCCGAAAATTCGGTTTTTCGGATTTTGGCCTTGCTGAAAAATCAGTAGTGTTCGGTTTGATGACGAATATAAATATTCGTTGCAACTCTAATTATTACTATTGCATATCAAGGACATTGCTTATACGATATTCTCGCACGTTACGTATCAATAAATATGTATTGAACGCACTATAGAAATGGAGGCGTTCTGCAGGCCGATGCGTGTCCGCGAACCATTCACCGTGCGGACGCAGATCGCATGTTTTAAATACATTTTATGTTCCTGTGTTTAACCCTTTATGTCGGAGGTATATTTTTGTTTTGTTTGTAGTAAGAGTCCTTGTAACAGATGAGTGGCAAACAATGCTTACGTCACGGTCGCGTTGAACTATTTCTGTTTTTTTCTTCAAAATTTTGATATCGAAAAATTATCAATTTTTTTTATTGCATATTTAAAATGGGTAAAAATAATTAATGTTTCATAAATGTAAACATTTGCTCCCTTCTCAAAGCAAATTTCAAAAATCAGACTGATAATCATGAGTGTATAATTAGATTTCTAATCTCTATAAATGAATCAGATGGAAAAATTAAAAAAATCAGTTCAGCCGTTTGACAAACAGATTCACAGCACAAGTATTTTTTTTTAATTTTTTAAGGCAATACATTTTTATAAGGATTTTGTTCATAACAAAATTTTAAGTATTTAGACCAGAAAGGGATAATATTTCTGGTCACGGCACCATATTTTTGATGTGTAAATATACGTCCTCCCCCAAAAACAAACAATATATCACAGGCTAGAGTGAATTCGTAATCTTACGAGACGCCAGGAGTATAGCGATTAATCCAATCAACGTATTGCTACTACCATGGTGCCATCTGTAAGACAAGACTCAAACTAAATTTCAGAACCAGTCGCATACTTCAGATGAAGATATTTGCACTTAAACACACGAGTGCTTCGCACTCATAATTTTTTACTTGAAAAACGTGTTTACAACGAATTTCATATTTTGCCGCTGTTTTTAAGAATCACTGAATAAATTTAAGAACTTTTGTTATCAAAAATTGGGCTTGAGAATAGCCGAGCATGTAACAATGCTGTTGTTTACATGGCGTTGCTATGGTTCCTCTATTACAAGTCCCCAGTTCCCGGGTTCTAGCCCGAAAGCTGGTAAAAGTGTCAATTGGATTTTCCATTTATTATTAAAAAAAAAATAATGAATTGAAAATATGAATTAGTGCTAGGCCCAAATAACCTTAGCTGTTGGTGGTCTTTAAAAACACACAATCCATAGAGATTCCTCTTCCAAATTACTGAATATATATTCTAAGGATCACTATCTCTCTATAATGTTAGAGTTATTTAACTATTTTTGTTATAAAACTAAAATAGGGGAAGGTTCTAGTTTGGGTTATAACTGGTACCGCTTCGTATAAAATGTGTATCGAATAAGTTTCATTCTTTATTTTAGTCCAACAGTGATATACTATTCTTTAATTCTGTCTAACGAATTAAATATTGTCGGTTTAAAAATACACATATAAAACAGTTTTTAATTTATTTGTAAACATGCACATCCTATACATACAAACAATAGTAGGTACATAGGTACCTACTTGCCTACGTACCTACGTTTTATGTTAATGAACGCTTAGCAACGCTCATATATTTTCAACCTAATTAGACATATCATTTCATAGGTTATTTAGCACATGTTCAGAATATTATTGTTTGTTATTATTTTCAAGACGCTTATGGCCTCTGATGTCGAGCGTCTATCATCTGCAATATCTATTTTGTTATAATTTTCATTCGCGTAGTCATTTTTACTTCCGACCTTTACTATGGTAGGGAAGTAATGGATTTAGTCCGAAAAAAATATTTCGAGATTTTTACAGATCTTCACGTTTTTAGACCCTAGCAATCGTTTAAGATCCTTTTCTGACTGATGTCTGTATGTGTGTGTGTGTGTGGTCAATTTTTCACCTTCGATATCGTAAAAACGGAACAACATACGGCCATGCCGATTGTTCTGTTGTGTTTATCAGCCTTTAACTTAGATCTGATTAAATTTTGAGTCAAATCGGTTCAGTGAATCCTGAGATATAAAAAAAACGTTCTCAATGTCACGTATTAACATAAGTAAAAAAAATTATAAATGAATTCTAGATGTTATAATATGAAAAAAATGTAAATATATTTTTTTTCTCTAAAATGTATAGTTTTCGAGAAAAAAATATTTTACTAAAAAAATAAAATTGTACGTAAATCAAGGTAACCATGATTTTTGCTATATTACTAGCCATCAGTAGATCATCAAACAAAAAAGAGGGCCATGCTTTTTTTCAAAGAATAAAAAAAGAGTGTTTATTTTTTGCAAATATTTACTAGGTGGGAAGTATAGGACTGGTCAGTCGAATTTTTGTATATAAAAGTACCAAGCTAAAGTGACTTTGTTTTTGAAACATCTGAGGAAAGAAATTACCATCGAGGTAGTATAAGTAGTATATAATATATCTATCTATCTATCTATCTATGGTTGAAAAATTTAATTTTCTATAAAAAAAATATTAGATAGTAAATAACGGCAATCATAAAACTTAATATGCACTTAATTTTAATATAATGGTAAAGCAATAAATTTTTCTGAAAAAAAACACCGTTAAAACACCGACCGTGCCTTCACTTTTCAACACATTTTTACAACGATTATTACATAACTTTTGAGTATTATATCAGTAACAATAACCCCACAAGAGCACATAAAAATGTGATGAAATATAGATAATCTGTTACAGGTGTTTACAAATCACTAATTATATTTTTAATCCCCTAATTTCTTACTCACAGACGGGACGATCGGACGCTTGGATAACCCTTTTTACAATGAAAGTTTATACGCGACATTTCATCTTATAGACTGAATACATTAAGGGTTAAATTCGCTTGAAACTGTTTTCATATGTATTCTTTTGTATATCGAACAACTGGAAGTGTTAATCTCATTTTAATCTTCACTTTGTTTTACATCACACAGAAAAAAGTTAAAATTGATTTGTTTGCGTTCGATTTTACTAGAAGGGTTTATTTCGTGGTCACTGCTTTTATACGCCTTTTGTAAACACAATTATGTTCACAATATTTATATATCTTTTAATTTAAAGTAAATTATGTTTTTATGAAAAATCATAGGCGTCGACGATTTTATTTGCGAAGAGTTTTAAATTTTTTATTTTCATCCAAATACTATACACCAGCATTCCCCAAATTATGGGTCGCGACGCACTGGTGGGTCGCGAGCGAATATTGGGTGGACCCTGAAAATGTTTTTGAAGTGAAAACTTCCTTAGGCGCGTTAGGCACTCTTTGCCTGGGTACTGAAAAAATGTGAAGCGTTCGCAACTACTTTCGTAAGAATTCGCAACATACTTATATCATAAAAACGGCCGCCTTCACGCTTCCACCCATAGCGTAGTTGGTTAGGTCTTTGCGTTCTATGAATTAGAACTTGGGTTCGAGACCTGATGGCAGCGTAGAATTTTTGGCGTTTTTTTTTCTAAATTCTACATGATATTTATTTATATATTTTTTTATTTTTGTTATATTCTTTCTTTGACAATAATAATTATAATTTTTTTAAAACCAAGGTGGAATTAATTAAAAATACAATTTTAGTATTTTAGTAATAAATTATTTTTAGTTCTTAAATGCGCTATAGTAGATGACACCAAAAATTAGAAAATCTGAAGTTTTCACTTCTGTCGTGTGGTCATAAGCACACACCAATTTTTTTTTATTTTCATCCAACTACACAGGGATGATTCAGTTTTAATCGATCAAACTTTATTAGTAGTAAAGTGGATGCTTATAGGTACTTATGTACGGGCTTTAGAAGTTATACTTCATTGACTAATTTTTAATTTGCATGCAAATAATTTATTGAAATAAAATAATAAAAGACAAGATTTGTTTATACTTATGGTAACTATGGAAATCAATCCTGTTAATGCCACAGTTTTTGAAAAATTCATTCCCACCATTTTTTCATAACTCGCCTAAAGACGTATAACTTCAAAAAAACTACTGAACCGATTTAAATAAAAATTATATAGGACAATTCCATAAACATTCTGAACCCAACGGCGTCGAAATTTTTCAAATCAGATAACCCCACAAAAAGTTATGGCTGAACAAACTTAAAAAAATAAAAATTGATAACCTCTGTTTTTTTTGAAGTCGGTTAAAAACTTCGTGCTCATCATTTCAAACGTAACACTGTATTTCACACCTCTACCACAAAAGGCGTTACTCATTACTGTTTTTTCGTGTAATATTAAGTTGTTAGGGTGTGCACATTTTTTATTATAATACACATCACCCTAGGTATAGATGATTTTTTTTATCTTCTCTCTCACACATTAGTATTTTCACATATAGTTATAATACGACATACACAGGAAATGATAGGCGTGGTTAGAATCGCGTGTCAACATAAAAAATACACACACAATATATTTATATAGCTATATATTATATAATATAGAGGAGCAAATTGTTTGTTCTGTGTATAAAAAATGCTTTTTCATTCGTCAAAAAAAATCATACACATATAATTTATATACGTACTAATTGCATAAATGCAATGATTATAAAATCTATAGAAGGTTCAACAAAATTTAAACATAAAATAATTAGCAAAAAAAACTTTTTAGAGACAAGCTTTTATTTAAATGCACTAAAAAGGGAAAAATAATTTTTAATAGTTTAGGTTCATGATTATAAAAGCGTGAGTCGTGAACTCTATGATCGTTTATGAGTAACGACCCACGCTTTTATAATTATGAACCTAAATTATTAAAAATTATTTTTTTCTTTTTAGTGCATTTAAATAAAAGCTTGTCTCTAAAAGTTTTTTTTACTAATATTTATTTTGTTCATTTTAGTCTTTCAAAATTTTACCCCCCTTTGACACCCGTAGGGATTGAATTTCGAGAAATTCTTTATTAGTGGATGCTTACGTCAGAAAAACAACCAACTGTCCAAATTTCAAGTTTCTAGCTTCAGCGATTTTGCCTGGGCGTTGATTAGTCAAAAAAACCCTACATCCCCGTTTTAACCCCTTAAGGGTTGAATTTATTTCAAAAAACGGTTTATTCATGTATTGTCATCGGGAATACATAGGTGTACAAAATTTCAAGTCGATCTGCTATTACCTATACTGACAGCTGCTGTCGGCCTACTATAGAAGTGAAGTTGGCGACACTAAATGAACTGTCAATTTTTTTTGAAAATACTGAAAATGAAGTGAAAAGCAGCTATTTTATAGTGGGTATGGCAAAAAATACCATATATAATATAATGATATTATGACGTGTGTGACTTGTTGTCGCTCGTTTTTACATACTGTCACTACTCGTCAGTAATATACCTCATTACGCCACTAGAAATACAATCTACTATTTCAGTTGCGTAAAATCAATGCAAAGATGCGTTTCAAGGGACACGGTATATAAAAATACACTTTTAATAATATTCTTATAATACTGCACTAAAGACTATGCAATATAGAAAAATTGCATGCTTCAGGTGGGCGTTTTCTTATTCTTTTAGTTATTTTTAAGTCTGCATTATGCGGCTAATTTCATGCTATTGTGTTTAAGCATTGTCATAACAATTTTACAACTAAATTCATGTGCAGCTCTTCTTCGTTTGCTCTCATGGTTTGAATTGTATTAAGTACATATTTTTAATTAAATTGAGACGCGGACGACTGCATCTGGCGCAATTGAGCATGCGCAAAGACGCGGCCAATAGAACGTGGGCACATGCATAGCATGGACATGTCCATAAGACAGGCATGCACTCTCCCCTGAATGGCTTCCCCCGCCTTGTCTAAAGTGGTACTTTATACTACAGCCACAGATTTCTATATCTATTAGCATTATGCACTGGTCTTTTGTGTATACCAAAATTTCGTATTTATATAACCAATTCATCATAACTCACATTAGGAATACTTAAATATGCACAATGAAAATTAATATGCAAGAGTATATTTTTTCCATTTTCTTAAAAGCTATTAAGAGAAACATATATACAAGTAAAAAGAACAAGATATTATAGATGTATATTTCCAAGTATAAAAAGAGTTGAAAAATAAATCGATTAAAAAGCTTTTTAAGATTTCACTGTTAATCAGAGCTTTTAAGCTCGGGACTAATGGGAGACATTGTAAATCACAGAGAGAGCTTACATTAGTCATTTTTTATTATTCATCTTTTCTTCTTTAATCGTTTTCTTTCGTCTCAAGTTGTACATTTTCCTTCTTGTAGGGCTTTTTTATTTATGCTTATCAACATTTATTATAATTCCATATACATTTCCCCTAATATAACGGACCTAATTCATGACGATTTTCCAACGATTTAAGAATTTACTATATATTTAGAATTTTGTTCATTAACTATCATATAGTATAACATATTAACCGTTTATCAATCAATAATAAAATGAGATCATGTATCAAAAATTCAATAGGCATTAACACGTCGAACCAGGCCCGGACTGGTGAAAAAAATCGGCCCGAGACTTAAGTGCATAAACTGGCTCCCCATATGTCGTGTGTCGCCAAATCAGATAGCAGCTATTGCAATATATCTGTGTTTAAATATATATCAAAGGTGATTCCAGACCAGGCAACGTTTGACATCGGTCCACTGGGCATAAGCCTGGTATTCCCGTAGGTATGTCCAACAGTCCAAGTCCGGGTCTGCGTCGAATGATTTAACGGTTTGAAAATTTCTACAGGGTGTTCGCGCATTAAGCTCCTTATTTCTGTATTCACTGACAAAAACATTATTTTAAACATGAGTTGGAATCGAAAGACCTTGTTATAAATAAATAACAACTTTTTCTATTGCAACAAAATTATTTTTCCTAGAGGAACAAAAATATAGTTTTATCAATATTGATTTAAATAAATAAGCAAAACTATTATAGATATTTATGCAACAAGTGGCTTAAGTGACCAATTATATGACAGTTGTGATTTTGCGATACGAGTCTAAGGTTATGTTGCATTTATACCAGAACGAGTGTGAGTTTGCCGCACGAGCCGAATTTAGAAGAGTATTGTAAAGTGGCAGCTGTCAGATTTGTCACTTTACCCACGCGTTTCATACAATATCTTTTGCAACAACTGCTTCAAAAGTTCAATTTTAAGCAAATAAAACACAATTTGGATAAATATTTTATTAGTGACATTATAGCAAAGTAATCTATAAAGTACTATTTTACGCACGTGTGTTTTAAAGTAAAACAAAACAGTATTATTTTATAGCACGGAGTGCGTTAAAATTTACTTTAAACACTACCGTTCGAACGCATCAGAAACTTCAAGAATCACTTTTCAAACGGTACACAGCCATCTAAAATTGTACTTTTGATGCAAGTGTTGCAAAAAATTAATTATAGCTGTCTGTTGATTACTACTGTTGAAATAAGAAAATCAAACCCCAGGAAGTACCGTATCATTTTTATTCATTACACAACACCCGAAACACATTGAAAAATTCACTGTGGGTAACATTTGGAACAAATCGTAAAATGAGCAATTTCCTATGAGAATTATAGGTACACAGTTTTTCTGACATCAATAAAAAAGCAAACTGTATATTTTTTATCAATTTACAGTTTAAGATAACTTTTTATAACGTCGCATCACGGAGAATCTTTTTAATTTCGTAGTTATTTAACATTTTCTTGTGCTGTTCGTCCGCTGCTAGATAGATACATGTTATATTACAGCCAGTTGTTTAATTGAAACACGTTTCAGAGATAATGTGCAATTAACCTTCTAGTTCTCGTTTTCAAAAATTAAACCGTTTTAAAAGCTGCACATTTCCCGGACTTCTTATTTTTTATTCTTAGAACGATATAATCCACGTATACATGCATTCCTTATACACTTTAGAGTTGTAATCCAATTTTTAGGATTCTGTGCCTTCGAACGGAACCCTATTTCTGAGTCTACGATGCCTGTCCGTCCGTCTGTCACAAGGCTCTATCTCAAAAACGGTTGAACTGATTTTCGCGAAACATGGAAACATATCCCAGATGCAACTCAGAACGGATGTCGCCCGATTTTCGAATTTTGGTGCCGAAGGGGAGCAAATTTAAAAAAAACGAAAAAAACGGTATTTTTTTGCTTAGGTATAGTTCGGTCAGTTAAAGTTAATCGACTCGAAACCTGTCTTAAACGAAAGAGGAGAAATTTCTGCATAGATTTCGTACCTATATTAGAATGTGTCAAAACAGTTTTTGAAGTGAAAACTTCTTTAGACGCACTTTGCGTTCTTTCTGAATAGTGAACGAAAGTGAACCGTCACGCTCGGGTCGGTGACGCTAAATCGGGTTTACTCGGTTCCACTCGACATCAAGCGCGCTCGGGTCGGTAACCATGTTAACTGTCTAACAAGGAGTGCACCGTTTTAAGAATTACGTTTTTATTATTACGTATTATAATAATATTATGACGTATGTTTTGCATATAATCTAGTTTTCACTTCTGTCGTGTGGTCATAAGCACACGCCCACTTTTTTTATACAGATTTATAAGCATCTTGTTTCGATTGTCCTTGTCTGTTACACTTAATATATTTACAAGTTTGTCAAATTAAATTCAGAATGTAAAACACTGCAATAATTTAAGCTAAGTTCAACAGTTAAACTGAACTTAAGCCTATAATGTAAAGCCGGCCCTTAGAGTTTTTAACCTATAAATCTATTAATTAAAGAAAAATGGTTGACATTTCTGCATGAATGCATTTCTGTGTGGTAAAATTTAATTTTAATGATATATTTAGTTTTATAATATATTACTGTATTTGTAAAGTAGATAGTGGTTTGTTTTTGTCCTTTTATACGAGCATTATTACAGTTACCAAAAACATAGGTACATCTATAAATTTCCTATATGGTTCATTCCCATTTGACACAAAATTCACTGAATCTGTAACCAAGACATAAAAATTTAAAAACCTCCGACGCAAAAAAGCAAACCTTTTTAAAAAGTGAGAAATAATTAATATTTACTATACCTCTCTGGATGCACCGTCTCTTTCTTCGTTTAGATGAAATATTTAATTTATAAATGTGTCGAGGACCACTGCAAAATGACAAAAATACCAGTGTCTCAGCGTTCCCCGACGCATTTATGAATTAAATATTCCATCTAAACGAAGAAATAGACGGTGCATCGGGCCAGGTATAATAGATATTAGATAATTATTTTCTCACTTTTTAAAGGTTTGATTTTTTGATCGGGTTTTTTAAAAATTTTTAATTTAATTTTTATTTTGATAGCACATGGCCAGATCTATCGCTGGTAAAAGACTTGCAGAAGGTTTACAGGACATTCTGTGTATATAGAAATAGATATTATAATGTCAAATACTGTTACTTTAGTTAGAAAAGTTTTTGATACGCCACTGATTTCTGTATGCAGTAGTATTATGCAAACATTCATTGTGAGCGACTTTAACGATAATATGGCGTCATGTAAACGTAGTGACTGTATTTACATTGATGCATGCTTGGTGATATAAATGTCTTTTCCATCACTGTCTGGGATGGTAATTAGTACTTCTTATGTTGTATTCTATTTAAAAATTATTTTCTTTGGATTTATTTTATTTTTATTATTTTCTTTTTTTAATTTCTTGATTTTTACGTATAATTTTTGCTTGTTAGTTGTTGAATATAAATGTTTAGATGAACAATTTGTGCTTAATTTTCTTAAAAAATATGCTTACTTAAATCGTATACAGTTAATTGAAAATGGAACTGTATTTTTCATACAAATGGATTTTTTTTTTGAGTCCCCAACTGTTACATATTTTGCATTGCCACATATAAAAAATTAAAAGAGATTTCTAGCATCTTTGTAAATAAATAAAACTATAAATAGTCACTAGGATTATAAAAAAAATTAATTAATTGTAGATTATAGACACGTCGACAACTCAGGTCATTAGCGTCTTCAACACAACAAATAATCCATTTGTGTATTAGAATCCACCAGCCGGCATACACAAACCGACTGGTACGAACTCGGGTCCCTGGGAGCGCTAATTCCCAAAGAACATTGGAATGCAATTTGCGATAGCAACCACATTCCAGTGTCCCCCCTGGGGAAAAAAAATTAAATCAGCATAATAGACCCTATGTGCAACGAAATTTTTCCCGCCCCCTAGTACTATAATAATTCATTTAACCAAAATACTCAAATGTATACTGACCTTGAAAGTTGAATTTTAAAATTTTTAGATATCTTAATTCCCGCTAAACAAACCGCTTATCTACTTATTTAAGTATAATTCAAAATACAAAAAGATTGTTTTATTATTGGAAAAATCAAAAATATAAATAAATTTGAAATTAAAATTAGCACTGAGGTATTCAAGAAGAAAGCTCCCCAAAAAATATTTTAGTTTAATACTTTTTGGGTATAATGATATAAACAAATACTTTGACGATGTTGTTATACTCGTAGGTACAAGAAATGCGCAAAATTACAAATATTTTTAAAATCGCTCTAGGCACCAAGATCAGTAGGACTGGAGCCCCTACTGAAACAAACATTTTGCAAACAAATCATTCAAATTGGTTCATTTTTACAAAAGTATTGTGAACGAAAGAAAAGTCTACAGACGACACGCGCCGATGCACGGTTATATTTCTGTACGTTTTGAGAGGAGATCAATTAGAATGTGACCTCATCTTGGACACAATTTTTCGACCCCATGAAAGTAAAAAAAATATTTTATTGCCTTCAGACAAACAGACAGACCTTGCCTTTTTAACCGACTTCAAAAAAGAAGGAGGTTCTCAATTAGATCAGTATGTATTTTTTTTTAATATTACAATGTAACCTTAATATAACGAACCTCAATATAACGATTTCCTCGATTTAAGAAATTTTTCGAAATTCCCTAGAACTGCCCGTAAGAGCTAATGCAAAATATATCTTTACATATATCTTTACATATATTTACGAATACATTTGTCAAAAACCTCTTTATAACGAATTTTCAATCATTGCAAAATATAAAATGAAAGTATTATTTACGTCTATTTTGTCAACTTTTAACCTTTACATAACGTATCCTATCAATTATTCGTAGTCCAAACTAACCTCTATATAACAAACATCATTGTCACAAATTACTTGGTATAACGAATATTTTCTAATTCCTTTCAGTTTTGTAATATCGAGGTTGCACTGTATATGTGCAGCCAGAAATCACTAATGTAATGTAAGCTGCATTTCTCCAGTAGAAAATGTTTAAGACGTCTTTTAAATGATGTCAACCGTAACTTTTTTATAATAATACAAATTTTTGGAAAGTTTTTCTTCTTGAATTCTTCAATCATAATATAATTAGCGTGAGGCATACAAATAATGTACTGTGTCATGGTGGAGGTTATTATCTGGTGTGTTTGACCGGCAGTGCTTGGGTCGGTTGCAGCAACATGCGGCTCTTCTGGGGGGGCCGCACGCCGCCTCATGTCCTCTTTGTCATCGATTGTTCCTTGGCGGTGGTGAAGAACTCATGGAACATATGAAGCATACTCATAAAGATCCCAACGCAAGTGGAGTGGCCAGTGAGTACAAAATATCTAAGAAAAAATCGTATATTATTATTTCTAGTTTTAATGTTATCTCAGCAATTTCAAATTATATATGGGATATTAAAACTGGTCATACATTAAAATCACAAAAAAAATTCCAAAATGTTTAAACTCCAAAGAGATATGAATAAAGTTCATTGAAAGAAAGAAATACTGTTAATGAAAAATGTATTGAGATGAAGAAAACCTCAATTGCATCAAACACAAAAAATCACCTATCAACTATTTTTTCTGCATAATTCTGAACATGTTATACTTAATTGTTTTTCAAAAATGCATTGTAAAAACGACTATACAAATGATAAAAATAATAAATTATGTTAGTGAAATCGTTTCCATCATTGAGTTTGAGTTAGCAAGGTCTCAATCATCAAATGAAAAAATTCAGATCACTTTCAACTAATTGGGAAGAAACGTTTTGAAATTTTATTTGTAGAATTCAAATTTGTAACTACTTTTGAGTCACCAAAAGGTCTAGAAAATGTCATTGATATTTTGGTCAAAATAATATTACCTGCTTTTAATGTATGACCGCCATATATTTGTGGTAGATAGAAATATAACAAAAATTAAATTTAATCAGATGATTAAGATGAAGATATTTTGGAATATGTTACATATAATTAAAATTTTATCTTCGAATCAATTGTTAAATCTAATTTTTCGTTGTTATTTACATTGAAAATTTTCTTATTTTAGATACAAATATATTTTTTGTGGATGTGTGTGTGTGAATGCATGTTATAAAAAATAGGCTAGACTCCATTTTGATATATTGTTGAAAACTTTAAATTATTTGAACGAATTATAGATTCATGCCAAACGAGACATACTTTTTTTCTAATTATTCAATAAAATGGTCTCAACTGGAAAATATAATTAATTACAAGACCACAGAAGACCAGTTCATACTTTGGATATGTATGTATGTTTTGAATGCATGTGTGACAACCAAGTCATAGATGGACATCTAGAGTCTACAATAATTTACCCTTCGCAACTTCGCAAGGTATCGCATATTACAACCAAGTTGATTCCCTGACTTGCTTCTCGTGAACCCCAGTACACTATTACGAATTTAGATCAGCTACAAAATCTGAAACAAACCATCTAAAACTACCTACTATAGACGATTGTCCTAAAGGTTATTTTAACTGTAACATTTATGAAATCAAAAACACTTTTGCAAGATGAATGACTAACAAATCAAGAATGTCTTGAATCTATGAAGAATTGGAGCGTCTGTGGATTTTACTCCTAAACGATGTGAATCAGGGGTTTTAAAAATCTCCCCGAAATTATTTAGACGTTAGTTTTTAGTTTGAATTCAAAATTTAGTAATTCAGTTGACGGATGATGATGTCTTCGGTGGCTGGATCAAAAATAAGCAGAAATACTGATGATTGCAAATTGTTAACCAACAGAATTTCCTGCCATCCTCAGAGTTCTGAATAAAACATTGATACATTGATTATTAGTTAAACAAAACAAAATGGTGTCTAGTCTCCAAGAGTAGTGGGGTTAAACAATTATTAGTTAATAAAGATTTTTATTTAAATAGTTTTGAAACTGATTTTTTATTTTTAATTTTTTTTATACGGCATTGGTTTACTTAGAGGGTAAAATAGTTTATTTATTTTCATTTTAACCTAAAAATTGGGATTATAACGTAATTAAAGTACCATTATATTATATTCCTTAAAAAATTTTTTTTTTATTTAAGAAACGCACAGCTTTTAGGCTGTGTCCTTCAAAAATTGATTGATAAAAAAATTTCATTTTCTTTTCTTATGAGTTTTATGAATTAATTTTACAATTTTTGAGTAATCTATCCGTAATTATTATTATTGACAAAACTAATAAATCTTTTAAATATTCCAATTTCAAAAATTTTAAAATCGTAATAGATCAAGACCAAGCAACTTATTTCGAGGAATCATTTCAGCAGTCGTGAAAATTTAGGCATTAAATTTTATATACCTGCTTAACAATAAAAGTCAGCCCTCTGTTTTAAATAAACATTTACAGCGTTCTTTCAACATTTAGGAGAGGGGGTAATGTTTTGGCAATAATTTTTTAAATAAAAAATACTATCGAGAGTAATCTTCTGAAATGTCATGACTTTTACTTATTTAAATAAAGTGAATCTTATTTGTCCCCCTCTTAATAATTTTGGGGTAGCATACCCCGGTCGCAGGGGGCTGCCAGAATCGGCTTTTATTTGATACATTTTTAGAGTGTTAGGTCTCCAAGTCACTATATGAATAATAAGAAGTATTAGAAATGCCTTGAGTCCGTCTTGTGACTTCATGTGTTGTTAACACGACGCGTTTCAGCAGCGAGTTGCCATCTTCAGGTGTGGTTATTTTTTTATATTATAAAACACACATTGAGTAAATCATTTCTTCACAATCCAAAACATAATAGACATGTGCGCATCATAATATTATAACGTGTTACGAATACTCAATGTGTGTTTTATAATATAAAAAAATTAACCATACCTGACGATGGCAACTCGTTGCTGAAACGCGTCGTGTTAACAACACATGAAGTCACAAGACGGACACAACGACTTTTATTGTTCAGCAGGTATATAAAATTTAGTACCTAAATTTTCACGACTGTTGAAAGGATACCTCGAAATACGTTGCTAGCTCTCCATCTATAACTTTATTAATAATTATAACTAATTCACGTGGGTCACCCACATTGTATAAACGATATTATTTTGCATGTTTTTATTTTGTGGCTACACAATCAAACAGAACAAATATTACATAGAATCAATTTTCATTCACTTTTATATAACCCCTTCTTCATTATTTTCTTTGTATTGTGTTATGTTTGCGAAAAAGATGTTTTATAAGTAAGTAGCTTCAAAATGAATAATTAAAAACTTGTATGAATTCCTTTATATTATATAATATAAAAGTTGTGTCGACTATTGTTTTCTCTTTTGATCGTATATACTTTTATATTGAATGGATTTGTATTTGCATTTTGCAGAATAACTTTATTTTTATTATATATAAGTTACTTGCTACAGGAAAATATTTCAGTTGTTTCTTATTGAAGTTAACACGAGGAAAGAAAGCATTATTGTACTTTTAAAAACATCCCTGAAAACCAGACATTTTTATTATTATAGTCCAAACCCATCGTACAAAATCTAACAACACTACTAAAATTTAATAGCTATGAAATCGGTAGGAGACTAATTCAATTTTTCAGTAGCTGCCTTGCAAATTTCTTGTGCATACCTAGCAGACCCAAATGGATAAAATATGTTCACTATGAGATCTGCCAGGTATGCAAAAAAATTGCAAGGCCGATGGTGATAATTACAACTAAAAGTTTGTGAAATAGAAATTGATTCTATGCATATTTCTATTTTAATTTTATTATTTTTATTGAACAACGATATGCATCACACATAATAAATTTTATGTATGTTTACATATCTATTTTGTTTATTTTATTTTTTATTAGTTCTATAAGTTATTTTTAATTTTTCCTATTTTCCGTTCCTTTCCCAGAAATCGGGGGCTTTGAGCGGTTTTTCATTTAATTTTAATTTTCATTTGAGTATTTTTGTTCTTACATTCCAAAATTTATAATTCATTGCAATTATGTATCGCTTTTACTTCAAAATCATATTGTGCTTCAATTTTGTACTGATCAATCAGTTTGGATTTCAAGTTTAAGCACAAAGTGAAATTTGAGGTAAAATGATGCAATCTACTCTTAATGATTTTATGCTTATTGCATAGATGAACAGAATCGAGTGTAGAATTACAAAATTGGTGCAGGTAACTGATAAGCTTCTCCATCCAACATCATTAAAATCATTTGAATATATCAGAAAGAAGCATATCAACTTAAAATCAAAATAATGCCAAAACGGCGTTCGGTTTTTCAAAACCTTCAAATTTGAATGTGATGGAACTATGCGTTTTAGGTAATAGAATCATTAATGAGTGCATTCTTTGAATGAATTAATAAATTGGAATATAATAATTTTCTACATTAATGTGTTTGTAAATGGTAATTGGTGTAATGGTATCTTTAGTATGGTTGTAAAACGGTGTAATAATGATTTGTGTGTTGGGATATCATAACGCTTCTCTCGCATTGACCATTTGCCTCTCTTCCCCTACTACTGTTGACGCAACCAACTCTGCTACAACAACACCAACCATTGACCACGTAACCACCTATAACCACCTAGCGAAACGTCGCACGGCCAACCATCCATGTCCGATTTGTGGGAAACATTACGTCAACGAAGGCAGTCTGAGGAAGCATCTCGCTTGCCATCCCGAAACGTCGCAGCTAGCCTCAACCGGTCTTAGAATGTGGCCTTGTTCGGTTTGTCAGGCTGTATTTACACATGAATCAGGTTGGTATCACGAAACGTCATTTCAGTTCTTTTTCTATAGACAAAACTTTCGTTCCCAAAAGACATTTGAATCAAAAACTTTGTGGCATATATTTCCGCGTATGGTCGACTATTAGGGGCATAGCCAGGGGAGAAAGAAGGGTAGTTTGCACCCCCAACTATCCGTTCAACAAGTTATTTTATCGATGAAATAATTATTCGTTGAACTACGTCAAATGTTAGGTGGTTTAGGTTAAAAGAACCCATCGGAAACCACGAAACGTTTACGTAAAAGAAATTTGCACCCTCCAATTTCAATTTCTGGCTACGCTCCTAGTCGGTATAGGGGAAGAAAAGAGCAATATTAAATTTGGAAGAGGTCTGGACTTCGTATGGACAAAAAAAAACAAATTGTCGAGGAAGGTTTTGCGTCGTTAATATTTGTCATCAACATACCAAATGTTTGATCACCTGCAGACAAAGCAATGACCTGGCTTCTTCCAATTTGAATACTGTTCTAACCTACTTAAAAATGGAGTCGTTTCATTTTTTATTCAAAGACATAAATATTTGACCTGAATCTTAAGTTTGAATTGAAGAATACAAAAATGTTTGACCTGGATCTTGGGTTTGTATTGTTTCATCAAATTTTAAAGATAAAAATAAACGGAGAATCGGAAAGACACGACGAATTGAAAACTTTATCGCGAGTGAACATTGCTTCAGCGTTACTAAATGTTGTGGCATTAAATACTTCAACATTGATATCATATTCCCATCTGTTTTTGGCATCATATTGATAGAATTAAATCAAGACCGAGATCAAGACTATTTAGTGTTTTAATTTTTGAAAAGAACAAAACAGTATTCAATGTCTAAATAATTTGACCGTTTCTTGACAATCGAAGATAACTACTTCGAACTGTTTCCTGTACGTAATGGTTGATTTCCCTTTAGCATGAAATGACTCCACGGTATATATTTTATCTGATAAAAGAGTCGACCAAAAAATGCCACAAAGTCCAAACTTTTATCAAAGATTCAGGGACCGATACATAAACACAAATTATATTCCACTTATATTCCGTCTTTTTCTCATAGCTGTGACTATGAGTAACCATGAAAATAAGAAACGAAATATAAGCAGAATAAGATTTTAACTTTCTTCTGATCTTTGCTTGACTTTTTATTTCGTGATTAAAACGATTCGTCTATCAATTTCTCCTGATAACATCGACAATTTACTCATTAATTTTCAGTTTTTTTCCCCTTTAAGTACGGAAGAAATTAAATATTTTCATTTAATTGTCCAAAATCTTCACAATCAAAAGTTACAATGATAAGTTATAGTGAAGCGGCGAGATGAGTGGAGAACGACGATATGAGAGGAGAGTGGAGCGGTGATCAGCGCGGAAGTTCTCGTTGTGAACAAACCCGTGTAAATGAATACATCCATTCATAGGCAAGCGTGAGGGTTTGCCGTTTTTCTCGACGGAATTTTATCTGGAGAGCTTTACGGGCCGCGCTGTTAAACGCGCTGCTCATCTCTCTGTTGTATTTGGAACTCCTCTCTACTCAACGCCTTCTGGCTCCTCGTCACTCTCCTCTTTCCTCGCCTCTTCACTATAATCGCGTACTTAGATTGATACTATTTTATCATTTTCTTAAATAACTTCCGTTATAAAATATTGTAAACCCTTCGAAATGAAAAATATAACAGGAAGTATAAATAAATTTGTGAAAATTATCGTCTTATTTTAGTTCATCGAAATTACCTGCGGTTAAAAATACTTTAACAAAGATTGTCATTCATTTCATTCCATCAGGACTTATTTTTGTTGTATGTTTTAATCATGTATTTAGTAGTGAATTCTGATCAAGAATGATTATAAATTCTTCCATCAGAAATGATAAATTGTGAAAGAAGCCTTATGTTAATCTCAGCATAAAAAATCCACAATAAATCTCGAGCAAATGACGTTTGACTGTTTAATTAAGGAATTCCAATTGTGTGAACTTAGTCGCACGAGTTTTATATCTAAAGATAGTAAAGTCTCCAATCCCTTATTTATAATGAGCGATGGATGTAATAGAATGCTTTCGGTATGAGCTGCTATCGTAAGTACATCCATCGAATACCAGAAATGAGGGGTTAGGAATCTTTAGTATCCGAAATATGTATATTATTTAATATAATAATAAACCTCGTGCAACTGATAAGTGACTGAACTCACGTGTCCACTTGGCACGTAACTTTTGACAAGATGCACGATAAAAGAATGTGATAGAAGCCTTATGTTATTTTCAACAATATTAATCCAACAGATTTCGTGCAACTGACTCCATCATTGAAGTTCTTTAATTATGCAGTCGTACGAGCTCTATTTCGAATCGTTGATTATAAAGAATGGTTCACATTGTTTTCCAGGTTTGTTATCTCACATGGAACACATGAGAATGGATCCTAAGCATCAATTCGCCGCTCAATATGTATTATCACGAGCAGCGGCGGAAAGACGCGAACGGGAAACATTGTTAGCAGCCGTATCCGGTGCCTCTCAAGCAGCAATGCTTGGACTTCCTACATCTAGTTTAGTAGCAGCTAATGCAGCTAGTTTAGCCGCTTCTCAAGGTCAAAATCAAGTTCCTGGTGCACCACCTATGAGTCCAAGCGCACACAGTGATTCCAGTTCCGGTAATGGACGACTCAGTTCCGCCGGAAGTGAAAATGGTGCTAGTCAAGTTGGAAGTGGACTGTTAAATAATAACAATAATAATTGTACACCGAAATTAGGAGATATTTTAAGAAGTAAGTCAATTAAGATTACATAAAATGAAAATTTAATTTAATGTATTTTTTATATTTTGACAGAATTTATAAATCATTTTAATTATTTCTTTATGGACTCTACATCATTCTTCTAAAAAGAATTCACCATATTCTAATTTTGCTTCTTACTTAATATAAGGCTAACCCTATATTTTTCTTGTATAAATTTTGTATTCCTAAATTAAGGAGCAATAAACAAAACTAAGTAAAAAATATGTTATTTCTTTCAGGTAATAATGGTTTTCATCAGCAATATAATGTGGAAGATTTACATGCAAATGCGAATCGGATGGCAATGATGGCAGCCATGGGTCAATCTGTGAGTCAACTGAGTCCATCGGACGCAGTACAAGCAGCAGCTAACTTGGCAGCTGCTATGAGAATGGGAGTTACACCGGTAAGCGTACTGATCAGTTTCTAGATAACTCATCTAAAAAATTAATTTACAATGATTCCTCAATTATTTGAAATAAACCCCAATCATTTCTTTCTAGATTATCTAGGTTTTAAAATAATATCCAATCGTAAACTATTTAGAAAAAATAATTAGCTAATTAATAATAATTTTTAGGACGAGAATAAAACTTTGTTTGATCACAACCAGATCTGGATGAATATTCTTGTTTATTTCCAGAGAGTAGCTCTTTCTTAGAAACCAAAACAACATTATGAAGTAGTGTAGATCCTAAAATATTGATTTAGACACAAAAAGGGCACAACAATAAAGTTTGAAATCTCAATTATAATGAGCAATTTTTAAAAATTGTTTCTCGGCTGATGGTAGAATGATGAAGAACTATGTCGCAGCTTCCACCATCGGCATTCAGTATTTCCTGAACGCAAATTTCGCGCATTGACCACTGACAACTGAGGTCACTAGGGTCTATACTAATCGTTGTATATTTTTGTATTTCCAGACAGGGAACGTAAACAATACATCACCAAACACTCCACCTTTGAATACGGATACTTTATCACCTCAACAAGCATTGATGATGAGAGCTTCTATGGACCAAATGAGAAACATTACTGACATGAGGATGGACATTAATTCACATCAAAGTCAGCAAGACGCACTAAGGTACATATTTTTAAAAATCATCCATCCAACTTTAAGGAGTAGGGTTTGTAATGAGTTCGAGACATTCTTGGTCTCATACCCACGCGCGGACTGAACTAGGACACTGAAGAAGGTCCGGGACCTTCCATTTCCCAATCTCAACAAATAACAAATGGCTCAAGTCTCTTCTTCGGACCCCTACAAATGTTAGCGTCCGTGAAAAAATATAACCTGCTAAATTAAACTCTAACTGGTGTGTAGATAATTTGGAACATCTCTCTAAGAGGAATTTTCCACCGAGAAAGAGTGACTTTGGTCCCAAAGTATCCTTCTTAAAGAAAGGTTATTTACTATTCGAAGTCTGATAATCCCCGTTTCTGAATTCAGAATGCATCAAGCTGAAGCGTTGCTCAGATCGCAAGCAGAAGCCGCATTACGTTTAGCAGTGTCGCAAGCGGCCGTAGCGGCCGCCACACAACAACAACAAGCTCAACAGCAACAACAACAAGCGCAGCAACAGGCACAACAACAAGCGCAACAACAACAACAGCAGCAACAGGCTCAACAAACACAACAAACCGGTGCTCAACAACCTAATGAGTCGCAGAGTCCACTTACTAGGCATAATGGCGGCGCATCGACACCGGGATTCCCCCAACAGAATACGGCACCACAACTCAGTCCTGACCTTAGCGAAGCCCTAAGACTGCAGGTATTGCACACCTGTTTTGAAAGTATTTTTAATGGCAGCAAAATTCTCTAAATTTTTCTATTATATTATTGTTAATTTTGCAATAATTTATTTTCAAGTTATGTTGCATTTCTTTTATATATCTTTTAAAAGTAATTTGTTGTAGTGTCCCTATTTTTGTTTGATGATCAATTTTCTACAAAATTAGTTCGATAGTTATTAAATCAGAATTAAAATATCGTAAATTACTGACCTTCCGGGTGATTTTATTGAGACAGTGACTGTAAATGTAAAAAAAATCTATTTATGAATAAATGCATTTATTTTTTTCATCAAATAAAGACCAACAACCAACAATAATAAATTGTTTTTCGAAGTTCAATCGTGATGTTTCGTGAACATTGCAGTTCATTTCTTCAGAGCAAGTCTAAAACTAAAGGTTTCTGACTGTCTATACACACACTATTGAAACACAAAATAAAACATGACAAAGAAATCAATTCCTCGTGAAAATTCCAAACCTACAATAATTACTTTTACAAGATTTATTTTATTTTATCAGTATTCTACGTATCTCAAAAATACTACTTAGGTGCGAAGGAAAATAAGTACAATATTATGTAAATATTTAGACAAAATGAGCAAATAATTGCGTAACATGATTTGGGAAAACTCGATTAGAAAATATATTTTCGGGTGAATGCGTTCACCGCTAAATATCAATTGTTTTGTTCCAGGAACAAAGGTTAGAGCAGGCCTTGAGATTACACGGCGGTGATCCAAGAGCCTTGGGATTCCCCCTCAGCTCGACAACGGGTGGAGGGGGGCAACAACAGCAACCATGAAAATTCAGTTATTACTGAGCGCGCACCTTTATCTTTTTATTTTATTAATTTATATATTTTTTTGAATACCAGAGTTGACTTTCATTTATTTGATGAGTTAATTTTTATACGAAAATATTAAATAAGATTAAAGTTTTAATTTTCAACTCTGGTAATTATTTTTTATATTGGTTATTTGAAAATATTCATTATTTTTATTTACTTTTTATTTTCAAAATATATTTTGTTTTGGTAGCTTGATGGCCCCAAAAATCAGTTTTTTATGAAACTCAGAAAAATCGACCGACTGTATTTTTTTGACATTTGACATTTGATATTAATAAAATCTTCGTAAATTCCTATGCAGTTTTGAAATTTCCAATAATTCGTTAGTCATTAAGCCGCCATATTTAATTTTTATTTGCGCGTTCAGTAATAACAAAAAGTTCCTACAAAACATTTATGGAACTGACTGTACTTTTTCGGTAAAAGTATCTTCCTAAAATATACCGTAAGAATATAAGTGCTATAAGCCTTAGTAAAATAATTTGTTTATAGATCTACAAGAAATAGACAGTACAGTAGTACAGTCCATAGGTTTTTTTTTGTTGAGTTGACACTCCGTATATGAAAATTATTGTCATTTCATTTCAACTATAGGACTTATGGACTCTACGTTTTCAGCAGCTGTGCTGATAGTACATGAATTAAAATATTTTTGAAAAAAATCTTAAAACAAGTTGACTTATATTTTTGGATACTTCAGAACAAAATACGTTTAATTCATTTACTAATATTTTTTTACAAAATCAGTACAGATTAATGAGATTGCATTAAATGAACTGAATTTTTTGTAGAAATTTTGTAAATAGATTATAATTAATACGATAGATAAAACGCTATAAAATAACAAGTAAGTAAATTTAGGTTTTTTTTAGATTATTATCCTATAAATACCTTCCTTTTGTCGACAATTAATTAATAACTCGATACCTAAAGATAATTATTTTTAAAGACGACTATCTAAAACTATCTAATAAAAATGGTTTTAAACAATTTAAAAAATATAATTTTTTTTTAATTTCACTGTAAATATTTTTGTATTTACGCGTTTTAGGCATAAAAACTATTATTTTAATAATTAATGACAAGTAAATATGTGCAAGAAATATCGACAAATCGTTACGTAATTTATAAAAAATAAGTGTTGTTAATAAAAAAAAATTAAACGACGCGTCTTATAATAATTGTTATACACTCTGTAAATATGATTATAGGTCTATTTTATCTCGAAGTAAGGTGTAATATTATAAAAATAACTAATAGAAATATTTAAAAATGTGGCCAATTTTTAGGATATAGTTGGAACATACTTCGCATTTAATAATATATTCTATTTTTGCCGTCGTTTTCTATTTGTTGTTGATTGATTGGGGTGATTAATAAATTTTTTTTATTTTGATTTCGAAAAATTAGAACCGCGTCTTCAACAGTTTTTTTTTTTTGAGTATTTATTTCGTGTTTAAAAAACTTTTTTTTATCACAATAATTGGCTGTGTTAAAAACACGAAAATAAATTTAAAATATTATTCTTAGGATTTTAGTCAATTTTTTTCAAATTTTTAGCAAATATGGCCGGATATACATGTTAGTTAACTGAAATGCAATATTTAGTTTTTAAAATGTTTTATTATTTTTTAAAAAAGATAATTAAGTATAAAAATAAATCATTCTAATTGAAATGCAATTTTTCACTGTGATTTATTATTTTTTAAATATACTATATATTTTTATTATAATAAAATAATGTTCAAATCACAGATAAAATTCACATAAAAAATCGCGTTTTCATGGTTGCATTTAATAATTTTTTATTTCCGTTTTAATTTGCGAGTGCGCGTGCGTGAATGAGAATTATTATAAAACAATAATTTTATTGAATAAATTCACAGCTTTAGTTCAAATTTATTTTAAAAATAACATTTTTAAAGAAAACTAACACATATGTACAAATCTTTCATTAAATCTAGCTAATAAAGTTACAATAGTAAGTTACTATATTATTATACGTAAAAATACTATTTTGTTATAAGTGTCCCAAATTCATTTTAAAAAATCACGTGGAATTTTACAAAATGGCAATGGCCGTTAACAATTAATCGACAATTAATTCACATTTCTAAATACGTAACATTTAGTCAAACCGAAATTGATTCAAAATTTTCTTTCATTATATATGCACATTTTTGTAGGTAGGTAATAAAAATTATTTTTTTAGTCCAAAAAAAAGATCGGATTCAGAAAAAAAACATTAAAAATCCATTATAATTCAGAGAAACGCCCCCTCTTTTCGGTACAAAATAATATTGTTAATTTTTCTATTTCAAAAATATAAGAAATTCCAGCAAATTCAAAATCGATCCTAAAATTAAAATTTTACAATCATGCAAACTTGAGACTCCTGTATGTATTTAAGAATCCTGATCATTATGTGAGTGGACTACAGGAATGTAATCCCGATCCCGGAGCGTGCTTAAAATCATCAGGATCCCAAGATTTCGGAATTAATGACGGACATGATCGGATGTTTTCGGAATATTTGTATAATCGGAAAATGCATCCGTTTATTTAGTACTCCGCTATCAAATTGCAGTACACCGTTCTGTACCAGTCCACAAACACAGAGTCAATGACAACGGAATGCCTTCTGCTGTGATGCAGTCCCGACCGCGTATTCGCAATGCAACACAGTGTAACTTAACCGATTAGTAAGAATCGTAATTTTTGAAAATAATCGGAATCATCCGAAAGTTACTGACACTAACCTTAACCACGTTACGACTCAATCGTATCAAAATTGTATTGTTTAAAATGTCAGTTTTTAGTAATAAACTACCTAGTTTTTCAAGTTTCATCCGTCATATCGTGAGACTGTTTTTATTAACTGTTAGTATTTCAAAATTTTCCTTTTTAAATTGAAAACAATGTCGCGTTATTATAATTGAAAGTTTTAGATATAAATTTCACTTTACTATTCATCCTACTATTAAATATGTCTGTTGAAATTTTAAATTACATAAATTGCATAAATTACATAAGTTACATAATTTGTTAACGGCCATTAACTTTATACACAACCGTGTTAAAAATAGCAATATCGATAAGATAAACGACTGTCTCTATCTCATATAATTTCGTAATACAAGAAAAGAAAACGCTTTATAAATTATACCCGTATTACACACAATTTTTACGCCTTACCATTTCAATCACTGATTACAGAATAGTTTGGTCTAGTAGTTAGCATGCTAGTCGCTAGACTAGACTGTCATGTCGTTGTCGTTTTGACCTAGCTGCGATTTACTGGTACTGAGCCAGACAACTTTGGATATGTTCAAACCACCCTACGGGATATTCACTTGTATAATATGTGTAATTGCTCTATTTACATGGACATGTAGTACATTATACAATTGGATGCTCCTTAAAAAAACATCGACTTGGTCCGGTGAACATAGCATAAAAAACACCGACTTGGTGCAGAAAACATGGCATAAAAACACCGACTTGGTGCGGAGAACATAGCATAAAAAACACCGACTTGGTGCGGAGAACATAGCATAAAAAACACCGACAAGGTGCGGTGAACATTGCATAAATTCATTATTGTTTTGCTAGTAAAATTTGAAATTAGCGTAAGGTTTCAATTGTTTTTTCTTCCAAAATAGATACAAATCCGTAATTTAAAAGGACGCGTGGAAAGATGTCGTCGCTCAGCTGCGATAAAAATTATTTATACATAATTTCTTAAAAATTTATGTTCGTTTCACCATTGCTGCCGTTATTAGGACAGATATCATATTCTGTCTCTGATGTTTTCCAAAATAAAATAACGTTATTCGTATTAGAAAGTAGAAACCACTGTTCATGTTATTGAACGACCTATCTTGCCTAACAATTCTTGCAATTGACACATCTTTTTCACACGGTAAATTTTTCGCGCAATTTTCCTTGATCAGGTCAACTTGTGTTTGTACACTTCAAGTAAATTAATTTTCTTGATTAAAAAACTTTGCACGAAAAATGTAGCGTGACTGGTGTTGAAAGTTAGTAAACGTCCGTTTATCATTATCGGTTACGCGGTTGATATTCTGTGCTACAAAATTGAAATTGTGTTAGACGGTATTAACATACATTAATGAAATGCTGATACTAATATTTCGTTTTTATCCACCAAAATTTGACCTCGCAAAATAAGAGAAAAAATGTTTGAACTTTTGGAAAAATAATTTTGAACAACAAAAAACTTAATAATTTTAAAGGAAGACTAAAATTTTCGTATCAGCTAATTGTAAAAAATGTATAAAATAATTTTCCACTTTTAATTTTTGATCTCAATATTAATTGTAAATATAAATATTTTCAATACACGTTCTTAATATTAAAACTTTTTAGGACTGTAAAAATAAAATACCTACATATTAATACAAGTAACATTGTATTTTACAATAGCCATATTAATCACTATAGTATATAAGCAATAGAACCGGATTTACGTAAGATTTAACAAAGTTTTACGTAAAATAATTTTCACAACACTTTCCCAAAGAAAATCTAAAAAATAACTTACCTGCTATGACGTATTATATTTTAATACAAAAAAAAAACAATAAAATTTTCACTTTTGGAGACGACGAAACTTTTAGTTTGTCTGAAAAACTCTTGAAGTTGCGCGTTTATTGTTTTTTCTAATCCCGGATTTGACTTTTACAATTAATATAATATCAATTCAAGACGCAAGTATATTTTTTGAAGCATTTCGAAAAATATACTGATTTTTTAGCAATAATGTTGTGTTATTTTATTTTGTAAATTTAATTTGCAACAAGAAGTGTTTATTTTCATCTGAAAATACACTTTTAAAATATTGTAGTACATCAAAATTTCACAGATCGTTTTGTGATTCCCATTCATCTTCGATATGCGATGTGAAAATCACAAATTAGAATTTGAAAACATTTATCTAAGAATTTACTTAATAAAGATAACACTTTATTGCTAACTTAACTACCGGATATGTCATCTTCAGAACATTTTTTTGGAAAAATACAATTTTATGTTTAAAACAATACAAAGATTTACAAAGACAAATTAAAAAGCCCTTGTATATTCAAACAATATACAAAAACAATAGCCCGAAAAAATGCAATGTATACTCTTGCATTTTACAATAAATATAATTAATAAAATAAATTTTCACAATATTTAAATGAAAATTGTGAACATTTTCATCACTTTAAATACAGAATGCCCTTTCACAAAATGGAAAAGTCAATGAAAACTTTTATGTCACCGAGATTTCCATATTGTACGCATAACTTTATTTGAAAAAATAAAAAAGGTAAATTTTTACAATGATTCAAACAGTCTTACAGCCCGACATAGACTAAAGAATTGATTATTGTAAAACTTTATAAAAAAATCTAAATTTTTTTGCAATAGCCCATAAATATAAGAGGTCTCCTCTTATATTCCACACAATTTTTATCAAAAAAATAATTAATCTTTAAACTGGAATATTTTAAACAATTTTTAATTATTTTTTAAATATTCCTGGACAAAAAAAATATTTTTCATGGTAAAATATCATTTCAGCCCCATTAGTTTTCAAACTAAAATTGAAAAATCTTAATATTGCAAAATGACTTATTTGCAATAAAGTTGGTTTTACGCAACCGGTTTCACAGAAACATTTTGTAATGATTTTTGTTACCATCAAATCGATATTAAAAATGAAAAATATTTTTTATGAAAAACAAATTTTATTTAGTTTCGAAAACTCCATAGCCCGAAAGCATATTGTATTTCTACATATGCGACACAAAACTTTTGGAACTCCACAATTTATGTTAAATAATTTTAGTGCTGTACTATCAAGATTCTAAATTTTACAGTTATAATTATAAATATATCTTTATAATGCAGTGCTCCATATTTTTTTTACAATATCATATTCTATTTACCATGGAATATACGTTACACTCTACAAAATACACTTCATTCAAAATCCACCCCTGTAGCAAAAAAAATACTTAAATGAAGTTTTAATAAACTTTTAAAAATAAATCCATCTCATTTAACAGTTTCTCAATAAGAAAAATAATATCTACACTATTTTTGATGCCACCTACGCATTTTATTCAGGTTATTACCGCGATTCGTTGGTTATTTTTCATAAGGCGTTGTAAAATAATTGAATGTCATCCCAACATAAGTACATGACATGATAAAAATATATTATTTTGAAATAGGTACTTATTTCTTTCTGTTTAAAACATATAATACAAAAAATATTTTTTAGCTCTTTCCAGCAGCTCATACCCTAAAACAAACACTTAGCTACAGTAATCTCCCACTTAACGCTATTAAATGATAATTTTAAAATTGACTGCTAACCAAGTAACGTGTTTATATGTAACATGAAGTAGAAATACGGTAAAATACCGAGAATAACGTTAAAGTGAATCATAAGAGCGCTATATCGATTGAATTTTGTGAAATTGTAAATTGCGCTTAAAAGCAAAACGCGCTACACAAACCGCTTTAAAGCGAAACCGCGCTAAATGAACCGCGTTGTAAAAGGAGAGGACTGTAGTTAATCTCTATTAAATGAATTAATCGCGTAATAACAACCTGTAAATAAAATTACAGGTCGTTCATGCAAAGATTGTAATTTTTTTTCGTTTTTTGCTACATGCACTACAATGTACACTACTACAAATAATAAAAAATGCTTATAAATTTTGTCACAAACTTTTTTGGGAAATTTCAATACACAAACTTTTGGAACCACTTGGATAACAAAATTATTAAAATGAAAAATCTACAATTAATTTAATTTAAATAAAGGTATTAATATTTAGGCCGCAAGTTCGAAATTAATAATAAATTTTCAAATTTTATTTTAAAACACAATTTCAATATAATAATAAAAACGTGAAAAATACAAAAAAAGTTATTTTTATTAATATAATTAACATTAACGTATAATTATTAGTTCTTTAAAATACATATATTAATCAATAGTAGCCTAAACGTTATATAAATGTAAGTTAGCTAAAGGTGTGCTCACAATCTACCTTTCTTCCACATCCTGTTTTTTTCATTGGGTTGGCGGCGTTTTTGCAAACTTCTAAAATGCAGGGGTTTTAACATCTCTAAATACTTTACCCAAAAATGCAGCAAATTTAAAAACAATGCGATTAAAATAATTTATTTATATGAGATAAATGGAATTTCGGCAATTACTCGTGAATTTCCGTGTACTTCGCCTAAGATTCTCATAAATTTGTTATAAAAGATCCCATTAAACCAGAATGTATTTAAATATAATATCGAAAATACGGTAAACCCATAATAACCTTGGGAAGCAAATGTTTGGGTTGGTACCAAGCTCAATAGATTGCCATCTTTATACAAACTTCTTCTAATACGAGAATTTTCTTCTAGAATTTCTGGTTAATTGACCCCTGAATAGTTTTAATACAAGAATCCTAACACTGATAAATTAAATAAACATTTTAAAAGTTAACATGATTCAACTAAAATATCAAACATGATTCAACTAAAATATCAGAACACGGTTTATTAATGCAAATAGCAGGAAAGAGTAAACTTTTCGACTACCAATGAAAATAAGCAATGAATCTAATAATCAAAAATAAAAAAGAAAAAGCTTTCCCTAAATAAAATGCCCTATTTGTAAGAATATCAGTCATAGTGTTTGAATGAAGATTTTGTCTTCAAAATCACAGGAGTTTTTTTTATATCATTCAAGTTTGCAAATTCGTTAACAGCCCAAGTACAGTTTTATAATACAGTTTTTATATTAAGTACTTATGAAATTTGTTTCATCAATTCTGCATTTTCAAATTGTCATCATCTCTGTTTATCGTGATGTGCTGCAATCTTAAATTCTGTTTACGTAAATTTAATTGTTTGGAATAAAAATTAATTCGTGCATGGAACCTCATAATATACCAAACTCAAAAATCCTAAACAAACAATTATATGAATTCAGATTATTGAGTAAATATAAAAGTTTATTTTTAAATATAAGTTAATAGAACAGGATAATTCCAGCACGGAAATGCTTAAAATATAAATTAATTCATGAATGAAAATTGACATATTTTTAAAGTGTATTCTAAGATACACTAAAATAGATTTCTAAAAAATTTGCTCTATAAAAGTACATCAATTCTTAATTTGAAATTGTTTACACTGTGGCAGATCGCCACACATGCGCGCTATCACTCTTACTATCGCGAGATCTTCAAAATTGGGTTGCGTTTTGTGACTCCAAATTCTTAATCCGCGACTATCTTTAATCGAGTTTGACGACTTGGTTTCATAGAAAATGTCACATTTTCTATATCAGAAAGAAAAATATTCGAATGCAATGATTTAAAGTTAAAACAATCAAACAATGTATTGAAGTTTGAGACAACATCTACAGAAAATGTGGCAGAACTTCTCAATAATAATTAAATAATCCAGATTTGATTGGTGAAACAAATTTTGTATTTACATTGTTGGGTGCCACATTATGTTTTGTTAATTTAGCCGATTTTTACCTAGTTAAGTCAGTGTTGCGTGTTAAAGTTTATTAAGTTAAAAAGTGTTGTTAATTTTTCCTACAATATTTGAAAATTGTATAGTTAAAATCTACAATGATATTCAGATTTTGGTCAAACAGGTTTAAAAAAGTTATTCATTCCTTTACTGCATTTCTGCTTCTTATTTAAACAGAAAATTTATAGATACAATACAATAAGGTGAGATGGGGCAAGCGTGACCCAAAAATACTAATGCACTAGTGAATAAACTATGAGAGAATATGTTAGATGTCAAATTAGATGACAGTGCAATACGCAAGTATGTGAAATATAATAATATATCAATAGCGGGAAATGCACTTTCCACAGAAATGTACTTACCACGAAAATGTACTTGCTCCACCTTACCTTATTGTAAATTATAGACACTCGAAACAGAGAAGCGTCTTGGAAATTTATTGAAGCATGTCAAGTATTTAGCTGTAGTTGTCAAAATTAAACACTATTGAATAAAAAAATCAATTATTCGAAATACCCCAAAAATTAATGTTAACTAATTTGAAAATTTGAAAACCGTTAAACGGTTTCGCCTTTTTTTTATTGAGGCCTCAAATTGTTTGAACGATGCCTTCGTAGTCGTTTCCAACATTTGTCTGATTTAACTTTGAAGAGAATCATGAAAAAATCTGAACCAGTATTGCCAGCCAAGGATTTTGACTCCGTATCCAAAATTCATTATCTAAATTTTGCTTTATCGAATTATTCAATTGGACAGTTTTCAGTTTGTATTATTGGTTAGGTAGTAATTTTTGGAATGGATAATTTTTTTAAAGTTTTATATTTGTGTTAATTATATATTTTACCAGCACAAAATGTGTTTTCTCTTTATAGTACGCCATTTTGTATCCTCTTTGATTATTAAGTTTATATTATGATGTTGCCGTAGACTTAAATAGATTGTAATATTAACAATATCCACTTAAACAGTTTATTGTATTCAAACTTTAGCAATTTTGTGTGAAGTAATACATAATATTTTAAAAAAATCTTAACTAACAAATTTTCTTGTAAAGAAACTGACGACTTGTAACTTTTGCAGTGGCAATTTTGACATTTATGTTTTTTATTTTTTAATCTTTTTACAGTTTGCCATTTTATATTTAATAATATATTAATACGATATTTTATAACATTTTTTTACAAAAAACAAAATATACGTCGACAATTTTAGCATTATAATTATGTACAATATTTCTCGTCTGTTTAACTTCTTGACCGGTAGTGTACTTTTTACATGTTTTAAAAAAATCAGGTGATTCTTGTTATACATTGATTATCGTTTACAAAAAATTAATGAATTAAAACTTTTTTGAATTCTGGGAATAAAAAAACGTTCACAGGACCAAAAATAAAAAAATTAAGTACGCTACTGCAAAATGTTTTGTTATTAATTTATAATATACGTACTACATTTTTAGTAAATATTTCAAAAAAAGTCATGCATTTTATAAATTTTACTTTTGACAGTAAAAGGAACTTTTAATTTTGAGATATTTTCTAAAAGTGAAAAACCCTGCCATTTTAATAACAAATAATAAATGCTTTAGTTTGTATCCGTTTATTTTTTTATGTAAAAATGTAATAATTTTAAGTTCCTACATAATGAGTGAAGAACCACCACGACGTTGCTTTTTGTATTGCTTTTAGATTGATGAGCATTTTGATAATTTGTAACGTTTATGTTATTTTCACCGGTTATGTTATTTTACTATGTTATTTTACACTGTAATTTTACAAACGCAGTTTTTAAGCCATCACAGTTTACATTGTAACCATAATATTATGTAATTCTTAAAAAAAATTATTACAATTCACGCCATGAAAAGTTGTTAAAAATTGTTTTAAATTTTCAGTTGACATATTTTCATATAATTTCAAATATTGACAATGAATTTCATGGGTGAAACGTAAGAAATAAAATTGATTTTTGGAATAAATGTTTGTATGAATGTGTAATTTTTTGGAACAATTTCTAATTAATTAATTTTATTAACAGTAATTTTTGTATAAAGTTGTGATTTTTCAATGGAATTATTAATAATTGAATTCCTATAATAATTGTTCAAAAAATTGAACGAAATGAAAAATTTTCATTAATAAAATTATATATTAACATACCAACTGTCAAAATTTCGTACAAAAAAATAAATGTAGTTACTATAAGTTATGTAAAAAAGAAAATTGTATAAAATTTCGAGGTTTTAATTATTTATTATGTATATGTATTTATATTTAGATAAATTAATTATTGTGTAATAAAAACACTTTTCTAGCAAAAAAATATTTGTCAAAAAATACAATTTTGCCAAAAATTCGTATGTATGTGTATAAAACAGTTATATGAGTGTTCACGTGTGAACGGCAAAAAAATAATTGTACAACAAAATTTGATGATGAAAAAACTGTAATGTAATAATAAAAAAAAATCGATTTAAAATCAAATTTTCGTTATTTATACTTTATAGATGACCTTTCAAAAATACCTTTTTCCGGGCTTGAGCATAGCCGAGCGTGTTGCAATGCTGTTGTTTACATGGTGTTGCTATGGTTCCTCTATTACAAGTCCCCAGTTCCCGGATTCTAGTCCGAGAGCTGGTAGAAGTGTCAATTGGATTTTCAGTTTATTATAAAAAAAAAATAATGAATTGAAAATATGAATTGGTGCTAGGCCCAAATAACCTTAGCTGTTGGTGGTCTTTAAAACACACTATACCTTTTCCCTTCAGAATACATTTTGTGAAGGGCGCACACTGCCGGATTTGAGGGGGTCAAGGGACTTAAATAAAAATAAACTCAAATAGGAAAAGAATTTAATTAAAATTAATGAAAAGAAATGTAAATATCAAAAAATATTTTTTATTTGTAAAAGAGATAAGAAGATCGGCTCTTGAGGATGGAACTGAAGCTACGTGAGACATTTTGAATGGATGGAGTAATGAGTATGGCAAAGTCTTTTTTTACCAGCAAGAGCAAGAGTAATCAATAAAATTTTACATGAGATGCAAAATTTAAAATTTTGCACTGAAAAATACAAACCGCTAAGAAAATAATTGTCGAAATTGTTTTGCCGATTCGGCATTTCCATCGTAATTTAGAAATAGGTTTTAGGTACAGTCACTCGTCTCTACTGACCTTAGCTATCGAGCGTCTATAATATATAATCTCTATTTCTCTTTCTCTCTCTCGTTCTCTGATAAAGTGAAGAAAAAACTTATATGTGCAGTGTAAAAAAATAATTCAACATTGCAGTTTGAAAAAGAAATCTTTTACCGCCATCTCTTAGAAATTTCGTACATCAACAACGCAGGGACTCGTCAAACTCACATCTGTGAAACTATAAAGTATGAAGCCTTACGTCACAGATGGCACTACCACGTCATCATCGATTGTTTTTGCTACATGTAGGGTGCGTTCCACTTGGCGATCGCAACGCCTACAACGGCCAAACGTCATAAGCGCGGTCATAAGGCGTAGGCGTAGTGGGCGCAATAATCGTCAAGTAGAACGCACCTATTATATTAAGTGATTAGCGGCGGCATCTAGTAGTACTATCATAAAACTAGTACTAGCATCTAGTAACAATTAAACGACATAGAAAATAAATAACTACCATAAGGCTCCAGAGATGCCGATGCTAGTTATAGAAAATAACAAAGATCAATGAGGTCAACGTTCATAGAAATGCTACAGCTACAAGCATTTACAAGTGAAGCCAGTCGCCATTTTACCTCGGCAAAGTCATTTCTTAGAGAGCAAGGTCGATTCTTACTGAGGTCAAAGGTCATCACAAGCACTTATCCAAATTTTTCTACTTATCTGCCGTTAGAAGTCAATTAACTGTTTAATATTTTTCAGATGTCACCGTAAGTCCCTTATATTTCTTATAGTTTTCTAATTGCTACTAGATATCGCTGTACGTCCATTAACATTTTATAGTTTTTAAATTAATACAATAGATGCCACTGTATGTCTCTTAACTTTCTTTATAGTTTTCTAGTTGCTACTAGATGTCGCCTAAAGCCTCTTTTTTAATAGTTTTCTGGTTGCTACTCTATGTCGCTGTAAGTTCTTCAACTATTTTTATAGTTTTCCTATTGGCTACTCTTGTTACTAAATATCGCTATAAACATTTCATCGTTGTTTTAGAGTTTTTTTAAATTTCTATTTTAGTCGCTCATTGCTGTAGATATGATGCTATTACTAAACTATTTCTTCATCTATACTAATATTTAGCGGCTAAACTGTTTGTTTAATTTTTAAACTAACGAAATACCTAACAAAGAAATTTAGGATTTTCTATTTTTTATAAATCGTTTGTATAATTGACTATAGAAAAGTTTTAGTCGTTTGTAATAATATTAGTTTATACAACTAGTACAATTATGCAGGACCGGCGATATGTTGTACATTTCATACAGGTGTTACAAAAAATATCTTTTATAACAGATCTAACACATTTTTTGCGTACAGGAGTCCAATAATGGTGAATTTATGATGGAAAATAAGTTTGTGGAGGCTGTAGTCCCTGTTGTCCCTCTTCAAATTCAGCTCTTGTAAAAACAATTGCAAGAATTAAAATTTTCTGTACAGGAAAAATAATGAAAAGTATTTTTTTTTAATTTTCTTATCCTTTATTTTTACAGTTATTTATTCATAAGATGGTGTACATAATCAGTTTCATAGTTTTGGAAATAATACATACATTGTGTAAAAAATTTGTACCATAACATAAAGTACTTTTATACATTCAATATATACAATTTACATATATCACAATTTTTAGCCCAGTCAGTGTGCGAAATAATAATAATAAAATATTAATAACTATATTTATTATGTACATATTTTTAATGAAAGGAATTTAAAGGAATACTGAATAAAATGAACGAGCCGAAAAAAGCTCACCAACATACGAACGAACGAACGGACGCACGAACGCACACACACACAGAGAGAGACACACACACACACAGACATCTGTCTAAAAACAGTAGATTCGAATTTTAGGAACCTCAAAACGTTCAGATAATATGTAAAAATTTTCGCTGCAGCGATACCTTTTTAGCGTCCCACTCTAGCTCAACGGCGCAAAGGAGTGGGGGTGCAGAATTTCGTTACAGGTTTAGCCGCATGAATCCAGTTCACTCTAGCGCGCGTAAGTTTCATTTCAAAAAGGAGCTAAATTGCTAAAACAATGGGGGGAGTCGAAAAATCCTTTAAAAAAGCCGGTCCCTCCCTCTTCTCGTCGGTTCGGCATACACTTATGACGTTCATGGATAAATTCTGGATTTCGGTGGGAGCATTCCTATTAAACCCTATATTATTCGTTACAGGTTCAGCCGCATGAATCCAGTTCACTCTACCGTGCGTAAGGAAGTTTCATTTCAAAAAGAAGTTAAATTGCTAAAACAATGGGGGAGGGTCGAAAAATCCTTTAAAAAAGTCGGTCCCTCCTTCTTCTCGTCGGTTCGGCATTACCACTTATGACGTCCACGGACGATTCTGGATTTCGGTGGGAGCATTCCTATTATACCCTGTTTGATTGTCTTTTGTTTTAATACCAGGAATAAAACGGTTGATGTCCAAACGTCTTGTGATGATGTCCAGACGTAGTGCCGGGATTATGAACACTAGCGCCAAACCCATGCATTCCCGAAGTGTTGTGTATGGAATTCTGTGTAGCGAAAGATTGATTGACACCTGTCAAATGGTTCATGTTTGTGTTGTGACAGTGAGCTGTCGGACTAAGATTACGTGACATTCCGTGTGTTACAATCGATGATGAGCCGGCAAGTTGCCAACTTGAAGAAATGTCTGATGATGGTGGTGACAGAACGTTGTTGTTGTTGTTGTTGGACGGTGGGGTTGGTGTTGAATCTTGTAAACATGGTGCCTCGGAATTCGAATTACTGTTTGCTGTAACATCAAAAAATACATACAATTACATTTACAATCTTTTATTTTTCGCTTTTTGTGTAAATCCGAATCGCTAAATCGCTAATTGAAGTTTCTCCTACCAAAAAAAGATATGAAATTGATTCAGACTCTTAATCTAACCATAGTAAAAAAATCTAGCCATTTGGATGACGGGACTATTCCAACTCCAAAAACACTGATATAATATGATAAATAAAATAAAGTTTCGGTTAATGCTATATTAATTACAGTAGTTTTATCTTATCTTAGATTATATTCAAGATTCCATTGAAGATTTGTATCTCTTCAAGACCACATGTTAAGCAAACAAAATTAAATTGTTTGTTTGGCCCTGAAGAGGGTACGAACTTAAATTGGAAAGAAAGGACTCGTTGTATTTAAGAATAGCTCAGGACGTAGCGATATTGTTATTTAAATAGTATTACAAGCCCTCAGCTCCGAGGTTCTAGCCCAAGAACTGGTAAAAGTATGACTTAGATTTTAATTTACTGTTAAAAATCAATTAATAATATGAATTCGTACTATAGCCAGACAACTTTGACACTTGGTGGTTTCAAATAAATAAAAAAAATTGGTTACAAACAAATTGAATCAATTCCGTATCTACACACCATATTCTTAACTCAAAATCAAACTGAAAAAATAATTACCAGAATTCGGTCCAAGAATCGTAACTAAACTATTTGGTGTAGGCGGCAAATGATGATTAACAGTAGAAGAAGGATAACTCGTACCACTGTTGATACTAAGCGGCACATGAACACTTAATCCGGACGGTGGCATATTCACGTTATTCGTTGATCCTATAGTAGCAAAGGTTGGAGTAGGAACTACTAAATTATTTGCCGAGACATTCGTCAGTGTAGATGTTGAAGTCAATATATTATTCAAAGTTGTGTGCGACGAATGAGGTGGTATCAAGTTGTTCAATGATGAAGCGGTCAACGTATCACTGGACGTTGGTGGTAGTGGTGGTGGCGGTGCCCCGGGGCTTGACGACATTATTGCAGAACTTGATCCGTAACAGGTTGATGTTGATGGATGATGTGGTGATCCGTAGTTGTGCCCGACAGCGCTTGATGTGAGGTTTGCTTGTTGAGATGAATGTAAATGCCCAACGGAATGATGATGGTGATGACTCGGTCCGTACAGATCTGTCACTGGAAGATTATTTTTATTTATTACGAAATATTCAAGTTGCTGAACTTTTAGTGATTCACAGATTTGGTGCCTTTTAACCGACTTCATATTTTATTAAATTGGTGCCAACCTCAAAATTTTACTACATATTTTCCTCTTTTTAGTGCAGTGGCGGCGCTAGGATTTCTTGTTAGGGTGGGCCAGAGTTGGACATGGTGTTCTGATGGTGGGCCAATAACATTTGTTCCCAAAATTCCAGTGCTCGTTAAAATTTTAACCCAGATTACTTGCTATAAGTAGAATTTACAAGAAAAATTGTTGAAATTTCGAGGGTTAAAAACGTATTTAAAAGATAAACTAGAGATTGGGGATTGTTTCAGGGTGGGCCAAGACAGTTTAAGGTGGGCCATGGGCCACCCGATCCACCCTCTAACGCCGCCACTGTTTTAGTGCCTTTTTTGAAGGAGGTTTTATTTTTGATAAAAAGTTTTTTATTTTTCTCGTTAAAATTTTAACCCAGATTACTTGCTATAGAATTTACAAGAAAAATTGTTGAAATTTCGAGGGTTAAAAACGTATTTAAAAGATAAACTAGAGATTGGGGATTATTCCAGGGTGGGCCAAGGGGTGGGCCAAGACAGTTTAAGGTGGGCCATGGTCCACGCGGTCCACCCTCTAACGCCGCCACTGTTTTAGTGGCTTTTTTGAAGGAGTTTTTTTTTTTGTTAAAAAGTTTTTTATTTTTTACTTTTTAGTAGCTTTAATGTTTTATGTTCTGGGGACAAAGAGGGCTTCTGGAGGACGTGAAAAAACAGACCGACACACAGAGACAAATTTGAAAAATTATATATTTATTCTCACTTTGATTTCCAGTTGACGGGAAACCAGCTTCGCCAATTCCTTGTGGAATTACAGGATAAGAGCTTGCGGCAGTAGCGTATGGTACCGATAAGCTTACACCCATTGGTGGATATGAACCAGTAGTAGAAGCTAACTGTTTTCTTAACCTCGCTCTTCGATTGCTAAACCATACCTGAAATTAAAAAAAAACGTGAGAATTAAAAAAATAGAGCACTCTCACGCATAAAGTTCGCACGAATCGGCCGATTTTGTATCGGTCCAAACACATTTTTTCATAATATGAACCCTTGCCATTACTTATTTTATTTATTTATTGTAGATTTGTGGAGTAACTGGAAACTTTCCCGACGCGATATTGGGTGTTCCGGGTTCGATTCCCGGCAGTGCATTTAAATTTTTCTTATGTAGCCTTTCTACAATAATTAATAAGGGCATGTTATGGCGATTAATATCGTCTGATGTCCTTATGTTAATTTCACTAAAATAGTGAATTTGTACAGTATAGGAAGTAATAACAATATCGATTGTTAATCTAATTGTTAATTACATACCTGTATCCTGGCTTCTGTTAATTTTGTCCTTTGCGCTAATTCTTCTCTGGTATAAATGTCCGGGTATTGTGTCCGTTCGAACGCCTTCTCCAGTTCGTCCAGCTGGTGAGCCGTGAATGTCGTTCGCGATCTACGCTGCTTCCTTTTTAGGGGAATTCCTGGTTCACTTTCACAGTCTGAAGCTTCATTCTCTGACGATTTTCCTACGAAATTAAAAAAAATTTGGTTAGAGGAGAAAATTTAAAATCAGTGCCACGGCTATTTGGGTCCAGTACGGTAGTGCCAATTCATATTTTCAATTTGTCTTTCAAAATTTTCCCCCCTTTGACACCCGTAGGGGTTGAATTTCGAGAAATCCTTTCTTAGTGAATGATTACGTCAGAAAAGGAACCAACTGTCCAAATTTCAAGTTTCTAGTTTCAGCGATTTGGCCTGGGCGTTGATTAGTCAAAAAAACCCTACATCCCCGTTTGAACCGTTTGAATACATATGTGTACAAAATTTCAAATCGATCGGATACGTGGAAGTCATTCAAAATTGACTTGCAAGTTTTGACCTAAACAAACACAAACTAACTAACTAAAACAAACATTGCAAGTTAAAATGAATGCTTGTAAAAATGTATTCTTTTCAGAAGGTCAAAAAAAAGAAACTTCGATTTTTACTGCAAAATATTATTTGATTTCATTGACATATTGCATTAATAAAAAAATTCAATAAAAAATAATGGTCGATAAATACTATACAGAAATTTAATTTGATTGAATTGAATGAAACGCTATAATAAATTCAAATATATGCCCACACAGAATTAGAACATATCAAAACGTTATTAAATTTGATTTGATTGTATTTCTGACGTTATATAAATCATACGCATAATCTACTATTATTGGTACAAGCTACCGTTTTAAGGGGGGTAATTATTAATTTCATAATTATAAGGCGGACATTTTAATGACTAAGCTGGTTATTAATGGCCAAAAATATTTAACCGGAGATATTATTAATATGTAGGGTTAGGTCTATACATTTATTTAGGCCATCCTGTCAAAAAAGATGCAGTGTTTTATTTAGCGACGGCTAAAGTCTAAACTATAAGGAACGCACGTTTAGTATGTTACACAAGCACATGGAATTCCCAAGAACAACTTCTGAAGTTAGGACCCTAACGCAACGTTGTGATTTGAATATTAAATCGTTATAACACTTAATCGAGGTCTTCTCTCACCTGATTTTTAACCGACTTCGAAAAAAGGAAGAGATTCTCAATTCGGATGTATTTTTTTTATGTTTGTTATCTCAGAACTCCGTCATTCATAAACCGATTTGAAAAATTCTTTTTTTATTGGATAGGGTATACCTCGAAGTTGGTCCCATATAAATTTTACTTAAATCGGTTCAGTAGTTCGGCTGATTTTAATAAAAGTGAGTAACGGCGTGTGATTCCTTAAGGTAAATGTCACTTTTTGACACATCACACAGCGTAAGAAAGTCGGTTAAATAAAAGTGAGTAACGGCGTGTGATTCCTTTAAGGTAAATGTCATTTTTTGACACATCACACAGCGAAAGAAGTAAATTAAAGTTTGCAGAAGTGAATCTATTGGCAAGCGACTAAACTGCGTATTGTAAAGTCACTAAAAAGTAAAAAATAAAAAACTTTTTAACAATAAAAAACCTCCTTCAAAAATCCACTAAAAAGAGGAAAATAATGAAATGTTGAGATCTGGGCCAATTTAATAAAATATGAAGTCGGTTAAATATACTATACTTTTTAATCGACTTCATATTTTATTAAGTTGGCGCAGATCTCAACATTTCATTATTTTCCTCTTTTTAGTGGCTTTTTGAAGGAAGTTTTTTTTTGTTAAAAGTTTTTTTTAAATTAACATCATGTATCTGAATTATTGTCATCATGAAACTCATGTTTGGCGATTTATGATCATATTTTTTCGTAGTTTATAGTTTTTTTTTGTTACCTATACCATCATTTGTTCTAATTTCTGACTTCCGCAAAATTATTAATCTGATATCGCTTGGGCGGCTTCCGACAAATGTATAGAATTACGTTTCTTTTTTTGTTGTTCACCTTTAAAAAAAATATAGGTTTCCTCTTTGGTGTGAAACTAATAGGTAAGACATGACAAATGGTTTTTAAATGATTTAAATACAAAAATGTTAAAACTCATACGTCTTTTTTTCTTTGTGGAATGTTAGGTTAAAATACTCTATAATACCTACTATTTTTTTACATAATGAACTTCGCAAAATATACACATAAGCTGTTAAGTATTTTGAAGATTTGGAAAAGATTATTAAATTTAATATTCTTGTGAAGAATAATTAATATTTATATTTATAATATATATCTGAGGAATAAATTAATTTGAATTTAATTTTTGAATATCCTAAAAATTGTTAAAAAAATTGTTTCATAATCTGTTTGTAATGTAGATTCAACAAAAAAAATGGAGTCGGGGTACGCCCGACAGAAGCAAAGCTTCTCCCTGCATTTGATATAAAAATATTAAAAATAAAAAATAAATAGAGAAAATAGAAACAAATATAAATAGGTAAATTTGAAGTGGAATATGGAATAGTTAAAAAAAACTATAGATAGATAGATAGATAGGTAGATATAGATAGATAGATAATTTATTGTGAAACTAAAAAAAGTATACAATAATCGTCAACAAACAGGAAAATAATATTATATAATACAATTATCTATTGAGAAAATATATTTGCTAATTAATGTTGCTGCACGGAGATTTGAACCCGGGATGTACTGCGTATATGAAGCGGCCGTCCTAACCACTACGCCACGCAGACCATAAAATAAATTGCTATATTTATGGTATAGCGAGTTGGACAGTTTAATACATATCATCAGGGTATTATAATGGAAGCGGTGACGATCACGTTTTTTCTCGGTTTACTCCCTTGCGGCCAAGCGCACAACGTCCGTAAAAAAGCTCCGCTTAAAAAATGTGTAACGACCCCATTAATATTCAAAAAAAGTAAGGGTACCTATAGATACGTTTCAATTTATTTTATTTATTGTAAATTATAGACGCGTCGACAGCTTAGGTCATTAGCGTCTTGATTACATTAAATAACAACACACTTAAAATTAAATGACATCATAAAACATCCAAGAGCGGAGGCAGGATTCGAACCCACGACAGTCTGATTCAGAGGCCGCGACGCTTAACCACTGGGTTAATATATGAATTTTCGTCAAAATAGATTTAACACGAGGCAATCTACGAAAAAATTGATGCATTTGAAAATAAATATAGGTAATACAAAATATTATTTCATCAAAACCCACTTTGCTTTGTTACCGCAATAAGAACACTTTTTTGTAGAAAATTATTGTTGTCTAAAAATATCCGCAAACTGAACAATAAAAAACTCGAACCACGCTTAAAAACCTAGGCGTTTTGATAAATCGAGGTGCGCAGCCGCCCTGCTGAGTTTATCACCTCAAGGCATGATTTTTCATCCGTCGGCTTACACTCTACAAAGAGCTACTGTGTACAGGTTTCAAATGAGTTTGTTATTGGTCTACACTCTTTGTTTATAAAAAAGGCACTTTGGAATTTCAAGAATGCTTCATAATAATATATCTAATCTATTGTTTTTTGATGACATATCATAATTTGATGCAGCAGTCAGAACATCAGTGTTGCCAGCCATATTGCCAGTAACATGAGCGTACGCCCCCCAATTTGGAACAATAATTAAAAAATTCATGAAGCTTAGGTACTAATCAGTAATTCAAATTGATGACTATTATTTTTATGACTAAAAACAGGTCATTTTTTCACAAAAATTATAAAATTTATTGCATTAACAAAAATACATACCAATACCTATGTTTTTCTTGTTCGGGTATATTTCAAAATATGATATATTTTTGATAGTATTTAAGCATTAATTATGGTAGAAATACCATAAGTCATTATGGTATGGCTGGCAACACTGCAGAACATGAAAGCTGTCTTTGTCATAATATTATTGATCTTATATATGAATGAGTAGCAAAAATATTTATAAGCTTGGTTATCATATATTTTTTCAAATAATAATTAAATAATGCATTATTTTGCTTTATTTTCGAGAAAAAGTACTTAGTTAGAGGCTCGTAAGCGTATCTTATATTTTACATCAATTATTAAAAACGTTATAAAAAAGAAAAATCTATAGTTTTCTTTCTCGTTTTTTGATTTTTTTAATCCCGCTCGAGCGCTTCACGCGATTTGCCACCATATAGGCGAAGGTAGGTTGAGTTCCAAAAATCTTCATTCATGTTTATTAGGTACTAGCGGACCCGTCCCGGCTTCGCCCGGGTGCTATGAAAGCCCGGGTGCTAAGAATTTATTAATAAATAGCTGGCCTGATTTAATTAATACATTACTCACTCGCTACGCTCGTTCGCTTGAATATTATTAATACATTTATCACTCGCTACGCTTATTAGCTCAAATTTTATTAATACATTTGTCACTCGTTACGCTCGTTCGCTCGAATTATATTAATACATTACTCACTCGCTTCGCTCATTCGCTCGAATGCCGCTAAATTAAGTATATGAAATACACTCATTTGTTGCAACGACTCGCGCGCCACCTATTGTAAAATGGTTGTACTCATTCAGAAATCTTTGCGGGCGTGCGCACAACAACTCACCAAAGTTTCATCGTGATCGGATGAGTAGTTTCTGAGATCACTTTTTTCCCTCGGGCGAAGCCGTATCGGAAATTTTATAATTCAGAAACCTTCCCCGACGTGTGCACAACAACTCACCAAAGTTTCATCGCAATCAGTTGAACGGTTTAGGAGTCCATAAACAACACACACACACCCATTGACTTTTATATAGGTATATATAGATTGGTATAAGTCATATACCAAAATATGAGTCATGTTGCGAAATGAGATCAATTTATTTAGATGTGGTCCTTAAAAGAGAGTGCGAATTAATTTTCTTTCTTGACTTTTGATTTAGGAAAGTTCAATGATCAGTTAAGCGAGACAATAAAATTCATGTTTATTAGGTATAGGTATGAGTCATAGACCAAAATAAGAGTCATATTGCAAAGTGAGATTAATTTATTTAGATGTGGTCTTTAAAAAAGAGAGTGTGAATCAAATTCCTTTCTTGGCTTTTGATTTAGGAAAGTCCAATGATCAGTTAAGCAAGACAATAAAATGGCCACATATAGAAATTGTATTTTTTAGAATTTATTAGTTGAACATATTTTTTGACACAGAGCGTACCTTTGTCTATGATAATAATTGTGTAGTCATTAGGTATAATAATATTATGTCAATATCAGGTCCAAATTAGCCCACACTTCTAAAAATTATCAACAGGTTAAAACAGGAAAAAAAAATTATGAAAACGGAAAATTCGCTCTTCTAGTCCTTACAATTACAGACTAAGTTACGATTTAGTTTACCTATTTTTATTACAGTTATTAACTTCTGTATAAATCATTAAAAACATGACTCTCTCATGATGTGGACTTTGTAGGCGCGTTACTATATATACAAACACATCGATCGATACCCAGTAGTACTTGTATTGTACCAAGTGCAAAATTTACCAATTTTATAATATTATTAGTTTAGCTAAAAATTTGATTCGCAACAATTTTTAAATATGCAATATTTGAACTAGTTTAAGAAACAAAAAAATCGATTTCAATATTTATGGTTCTGGATTCGGATTAATTATCGACGAATATCACTTTGCCTTTATCGTGTTAATAATATCTACTTACTTCAACATCCACATTTCACAGCAAGTTATTAAATATCTACGTATTTTAAAGACATTTGATCCTTCGTATAAAACTAATTGGCCATCTAATTATATTTCTAAAGGTATAACTTAAAACAATGAGTCGTATAAATTTATAAACATTTCGTTTCAACAAAAGTGGTCGTTCGGTTTTTATTTTTCAACACGTGGGACATTTTATAATAAAGTGTAGGAATATTGCACATTCCCCGAAATTATTATTACTTGAATAAAATGAGCCAATTAAAAAAACTGAGATAATGGAAAACAATGAACTCATTTAAAACAATACATTTTTCAAGAATTGTTTGCATAATGTTGTTACATAAGTGTGCTGCGATTGGTAAATTCAAATTCTCAGTTTGTTCTCTCGTTTGGGAGAGCAAAGGAATCGTGCTATGGTTGCAAACTTTTATACTTATAGTATAGCTGCTGATTTAAATTTTTCGACTTTTTTTTTAATTTTTTCGACTTTCACACAAGACGCTAATGACCTAAGTTGTCGACGAGTCTATAATTTACAATAAAAATAAATAAATAAATCGACTTTCACTGTAAAAAATGGATGTAAAAATACTTTGAAAGTTAAGGTAGAATTCGCCCGATTTTCTAAGTGATTTTACATTATTATTTATTTTTACACAGAAAACTTCATAAAAACTTGAACTTTTACTGTAAAGTTAAACAAAGTTGTGATTTTTACATAAAGTAAATTAAAATTACAAAATTTGTGTAATATTCCAATAAAGTGTGTAAAAATTACAAAATAAAATGTATAGTTACATATATAAAATGGATGACTACAAAACAAATTAATGTAAAATTAGTAACCACGCATATGCGCAATGTGTTTTTATGGAATCTACGCGATGTGCAGGCGATACCTGTTTTTGACGTCATTGCCTCTTTGTGTGTCTATTACCAGATTAATCGCTGGCTACAAATGGACCATCGATAATCTATGTAATTGGCCTTCTCATTTCTTACAGTGTATACTCGATATGAATCAGTATACCACCAAAGCCGATCCTGCATATAAAAATTTGTTAGAAAAACTGATTAATTAATCTATTGTAGCCTTGGGCAAGGCGATTCTCCGTCTGCCTGTCTATTAATTTCGGTATTGTAATAATTTCATTAGGTTTCAAAAATGAATTCCAAGACTACAGCACACCCAGGTTGCACATTTTGAACAAAACTGCGAAAAATCTTATTTTGTTAAAAATAAACTTATATTTCTAAATCTAATGAATTAATTATTATTTAAGTGGAACGAACAGATAAAAATAAAAATAGGAAGAAATCCTTTCCAAATGTTTTTTAAATTCATTTATTAAGCGCATTCGGAACTTAGTCCATCTTCAGAATAACAAGATTTTTTATATTAAAAATCTCGAAAATAAACACAAATTAAAACAAAAAATTTTTAAAAATAATATTACCGAATAAATATCAGGCTGGCTTCCCTCAATGAACTAAGTTCCGAAAGCGCTTAATAAATGAATTTAAAAAACTTTAGGAAAGGATTTCTTCCTATTTTTATTTTTATCTTGATTATTCCAAATTTATGTGCGTAATAGAATAGTTGGACCGAACAGTTTGGAAGCGCGAAAGTTGCCGGATTTTTAGATTTTCACAGAAACCATGACCTAAATTAATTAATATTTATTTATTTATTGTAAATTATAGACGCGTCGACAGCTTAGGTCATTAGCGTCTTGATTACATTAAATAAAAATTAACTTAAAACTAAATGACAGCACAAAACATCCATGAGCGGTAGCGGGATTCAAACCCACGACAGTCTGATCCAGAGGCCTCGATGCTAACCACTGGACCACACTGTTCTCTAAAGGAATTAATATATAATCTACATATAGTAGCCCTTCACTAAAATGTATCAAAGCCGTAGGACATGTGTACCTCCGACCGACGATTTTTTGATTTTTGAAATTTCGTAAACACTAAAATAATTTTTACAAATGTGGTAGGTAATAGAAAATATAAAAAATCAAATTTTTTAAGGTTGCAGATTCCTTTCTCAACAATAAAATCTACAAAATATCAAAATGAAATACTGGTAAAACTAAAGACGTCCAGTTTTAGAGTATATAGTCAATTCTACTTAAGAAAAAAAACGGATTGAAATAACTTTTTCTAGCAAATGAAACATTTTTTGCAGATAGGTCTCCTTATATATATAAGTACAGGCGAAGCTTTGGCATTTGTGCAGATAGTAAATTATAAACGCTAGACAACTAAGGTCATTAGCGTTATAATATGTATATTCTGCAAAAACCGATATAACGTAAGGGATGCATAGGTTGGGGAACGCACTGAGTGATGTTCACAGTGAGAGCTATTAATGCCCTTTATAGAGAAAGAATTAAAGGGAAGTAATATCTAGAGAGTGGGTTGAGTACTTTCAGGGAAAGCTGATCACCTGAAATGCATTTTGTTTGTCAATTAGTTAATCAAGTATTACGCTAAATTAATTAGTTTACCTACAATTAATACAAAAACTCGGGTCGCAGTGCCAAAACCCTGCCGACAATATAGTGTATTTGCTAATACTGGCATTGTAGCTTTATTATGTGAACTTAAGTTTGTTTTTGATCAAAATAAAAAATTTAACCCCTTAATACATCCCTTAAAATAATATTTTTTTTCTTAATTTCAATATTTTTATCAATGGAACCTCGGTACCAAATTAAATACACCCTTCAGTAAGTAAAGCACTATCCGCAAACTAGTGTCTTCATAAAATTTGTAAGTCCGGTCCTGTCGGGCCGATTTTATTAAAATTTTAGCAGCACATTTTAATCGTTACTAAAAGGTTAAATTTCAATTTTGAAATGATTCTGAGAATTTTTTCGGCATTTTCGGGCCCAAAAACATTTTTCAACCCCTAAAAACCACCCTTAAAATAGTCCGATTGGGCCCATTTTAAATAGGCTTCGTGCGGTGATGGATTTCAACGTGCCTACCAAATTTCGTCAAAATCAATTAACTCTTTCGAAAGTTATTGCCCGCACACATATATATTTTTATATATATATATATATATATACACATATATAAATAGACATTTCCAAAAATGGTGCCAAAGTGTTCCGGAGGCTATGAAACGTCGAGAAATTTTGGTCCGACCCCTAGGTCCCGCCATCCGACCGACGCCAATAGTGTATGTGCCATATGGCAAATACACTAATAAATGTACTCCTGTATACACCAAAATTTATATCGTTGTTTATTGTAGCGTATTGTGGTTCTTTATAATTTTAATATTTTAAATAGCTTTTATTATAAGTTTTATTAGTGTATTTGCCATATGGCACATACACTATTGGCGTCGGTCGGATGGCGGGACCTAGGGGTCGGACCAAAATTTCTCGACGTTTCATAGCCTCCTGAACACTTTGGCATCATTTTTGGAAAAGTCTGTTTATATATATATATATATATATATATATATATGTGTGCGGGCTATAACTTTCGAAAGAGTTAATTGATTTTGACGAAATTTGGTAGGCACGTTGAAATCCATCACCGCACGAAGCTTATTTAAAATGGGCTCAATCGGACTATTTTAAGGGTGGTTTTTAGGGGTTGAAAAATGTTTTTGGGCCCAAAAATCCCGAAAAAATTCTCAGAATTGTTTCAAAATTGAAATTTAACCTTTTAGTAAAGATCAAAATGTGCTGCTAAAATTTTAATAAAATCGGCCCGACAGGACCGGACTTACAAATTTTATGAAAACACTAGTTGGCGGATAGTGCTTTACTTACTGAAGTTATTTAGTTTGGTACCGAGGTTGCATTGATAAAAATATTGAAATTAAGAAAAAAAATATTATTTTAAGGGATGTATTAAGGGGTTAAATTTTTTATTTTGTCCAAAAACAAACTTAAGTTCACATAATAAAGCCACAATGCCAGCATTAGCAAATACACTATATTGTCGGCAGGGTTTTGGCACTGCGACCCGAGTTTTTTTGGTGAATTGATTTCAGAGAACTGGCCCCGTCTGTCGTGCTCTTATGTATTTATAGATAACATTATAGTTACGTAATAATAAGTTAAATAAGTTAGTAACGTAGTACGTTTACATGACATTTATGAAGCATGTCTCGATTAAAGAACAACATTTTTTGACTTCTTTCTATTGTTTATCATTTTTATAAAAAGTTTACCTACATCAAGTCTGCAAACATTTCAAGGATATTTTTTATTAGATTGGTTATTTGTTCGTTTTGATAAATATAATTATCTACCTGTATAATTGCTAGGAAAATAAAATTATTAAATTGTTTTTTAATTTTTTTAAAATGAAATTTGCAATTACAGATTACCTTTGGCATAACATATCGAAAGGAACTTTAAATCCCTTTATTTTTTTAACTAGAGGATTAAATATATAAAATATAGAATAATATACTTAATATATTTACACATAAATACTAGTACAATATACAGTGTGACGTTAGCGTGATTTTTTCTATAATAATATCTTCAGTCAAAAGTTATATTTAAACTGTATCTGAGAGATTCGTCAGGTTTCTTAAAAATGTCAAAAGTAGAAGGTAGCTGGTACCCTTTCTTACTTTAGCTTCGGTCTGTTTGATATGAATTAAGTATACTTATAGAAAAAATCACACTGAATCGATTCCGACCACTCTCACCGCTGCATCTCTTTTAGTTGCAGAGATATAGACCTTTTTAAGTTATTTTAATTTTTATACATTTTTAATCGTCATAACTCCCAAACGTCCCAAACTAAATGAGATACGAACTTTCTCTTGGGCCTAAACGATTTTTCACTGTTCGATAGATGAAACCTCCCAGGGGGGACATTGGAATGTGGTTGCTATCGCAAATTGCATTCTAATGTTCTTTGGAAATTAGCGTTCCCAGGGACCCGAGCTCGTACCAGTTGGTTTGTGTATGCCGACTGACGGATTCTAATACACAAATGGATTATTTGTTGTGTTGAAGACGCTAATGACCTGAATTGTCGACACATCTATAATCTACAATTAATTAATTAATTTGATATGTGATACTTTAGGAAAATTGTAAATTATAGAGGTGTCGACAACTTAGGTCATTAGCGTATACTTTAGGACATAGGTTATAATAACTGCGAAACAAGTGAGTTATAATGTTTTAATAAACCATAAATTCATAGCACCCGGGCGAAGCCAGGCCGGGCAGCTAGTGATATTATAAGAAACACCTTATTAATTATCGTTGTGTGTTTTGTAATTTAAATTACAGTGAATCGACAGACGTAATAATCACAGGTGTGAAGTGAAGGTTTGTTAGTTTGGTGTAAGGCAGTAGCTATTTCTACCTATACATATATTTATTAGACTGTCTGGAAACTAGATTGTTTGACCACCCGCCTAGATCTAATAAGGCTGCAGCCACAATAAAATCAGTGGCTTACGAGATGAGTGTTACCAATTTTTCAATATGAAACACGCCTATGTTTAAAACCGTTTTCCACTGACCGCTGTATATGGAGCAATACCTATAGCAGTATAAAGATCTTTTTGATCTAATTTATTAATATCGTAGATCCTTATATTAAATTAATAATAAATAAATAAAACACAATAAAATTTGATTTAATCAAGACGAGTCTAAAATACGTCTGATCACAACGAGATTATAATTTTGAATTACTTGTTTGTTTCAAAAGCGTAGCTAATAGAAACTGCCAAAACAAAACAATGTTGTGTCGACAATGTAGAGTATTATGTTGACTCAAAATGACACAACATAACACCCCCCTTCGCATGGGAAAATTACAAATGAAAGTGGCCAGTTTTCAAAACTAACTGCAAAACCCACAGGAAGGAACCAAAGAGTAGATGTATAGTTTATTACGCATTAGTAATTACATACTAGTGTTTGTTATGATAAAAAAAATTAATATATCATGGTGATCTTCGTCTGAGAACCATAGATGGACAGCTAGGCACGTTGTAGAAGGCGTGACGAAAGCAGGAGTCCACTAGTGAAGTTCGTGAAGAAAATGAAGTAAAATAAGTCTACGAATTGATGAAAAATAATGGTAAATAATAATTAAATCAGCTGAACATCATTCTGCTTTGAGCTTGCGTAAAAAAAACACAGGGAGAACAGGTAATATCCTGGAAGTGTACAAACATATATAGGAGTGTATCGACCTCAGCAGGAGTAACCTGAAAGAATATAACGAATAAGAACTAGTTGTTCGCTTCGTAAAAATGACGGTAGCATGTCGCTAATCCGTTGCACGGAGGAAAATAAGGGAGCAAACCCATGTCTAAATCAAAAAAGTAAATATTTGATAGACAACATAAAAAATGTTAAATACTGAATAATTATAAATACCAAATATCAAAATTCGCAGTGTTGGTGCAATTAGTGCAAATATAGATTTGAATTGTTTGATATAATGTTGTGAAATGTAATGTGAATAGATATAAATAATAAATATATGTTAAAAGAGCATAAAAAGCGTAGCTAATAGAAACTGCCAAAACAAAACAATGTTGTGTCGACAATGTAGATCTATTTGACTTGATTTAATAATATTGTAGATCCTTATATAAAATTATAAATAAATAAATAAATAAAACACAACAAAATTTGATTTAATCGAGACGAGTCTAAAATAGGTCTGATCACAACGAAATTACAATTTTGAATTACTTGTTTGTTTCAAAAGCGTAGCTAATAGAAACTGCCAAAACAAAACAATGTTGTGTCGACAATGTAGAGTATTATGTTGACTCAAAATGACACAACAGCAGTTATCATTATTGACTGGTTATTACTTCCCACCTCTACTATGGTAGGGAAGTAATGGATTTAGTCCGAAAAAAATATTTCGAGATTTTAACAGATCTTCACGTTTTGAGACCCTAGCAATCGTTTAAGATCATTTTCTGACTGATGTCTGTATGTGTGTGTGTGTGTGTGTGTGTACATGTGTGTGTATGTGTATGTGTATGTGTATGGTCAATTTTTCGCCTTCGATATCTTAAGAACGGGACAACATACGGGCATGCCGATTGTTCTATTGTGTTTATCAGCCTTTAACTTAGATCTGATTAGATTTTGAGTCAAATCGGTTCAGTAGATCCTGAGATATTCAAAAAAACGTCCTCAATGTCACGTATTAACATAGGTAAAAAAAAATATAAATGAATTCTAGATGTCATAATATGAAAAAAATGTAAATATTTTTTTTCTCTAAAATGTATAGTTTTCGAGAAAAAAAATATTTTACTAAAAAAAATAAAAATTGTACGTAAATCAAGGTAACCATGATTTTTGCTATATTAAGCTAGCCATCAGTAGATCACCAAACAAAAAAGAGGCCCATGCTTTTTTCAAAGAATAAAAATTAAATTGTGTTTTAAAGACCACCAGCAGCTAAGGTTATTTGGGCCTAGTCAAAGAATAAAAAACAAAAAAAGAGTGTTTATTTTTTGCAAATATTTACTAGGTGGGAAGTATAGGACTGGTCATCAGTCAAATTTTTGCTATATTAAGTTAGCCATCAAGTAGATCACCAAACAAAAAAGAGTGCCATGCTTTTTTCAAAGAATAAAAATTAAATTGTGTTTTAAAGACCACCAACAGCTAAGGTTATTTGGGCCTAGTCAAAGAATAAAAAAAAGTGTTTATTTTTTGCAAATATTTACTAGGTGGGAAGTATAGGACTGGTCATCAGTCGAATTTTTAATACACTGAATGACCTTCAATTCCTTATGTTCTGATTACAACAAACTTAATTTCTTGAAACTAGCAGCAGATAACTTGAATTAAAATGATTTTATTATGTTTAATTTTATTCACCGTCAATTATATCTACTAATAGGGTCGTCCCACATTTTTACTTCCCACCTCTACTATGATAGGGAAGAAATGGATTTAGTCCGAAATAAATATTTCGAGATTTTAACAGATCTTCACGTTTTGAGACCCTAGCAATCGTTTAAGATCATTTTCTGACTGATGTCTGTATGGGTGTGTGGTGTATGTAGTCAATTTTTCGCCTTCGATATCGTAAAAACGGAACAACATACGGCCATGCCGATTGTTCTATTGTGTTTATCAGCTACTGAATCGATTTAAGTAAATTTTTTATGGGAACAACTTCGAGGTATAGCCTATCCAATAAAAAAAGAATTTTCCAAATCGGTTTATAAATGACGGAGTTCTGAGGTAACAAACATAAATAAATACAACCGAATTGAGAACCACCTCCTTTTTTGATCGGTTAAAAAGTTGTTTTACATTATTTTTTATGTATGAGGAATAACATAAACATTCCTCTATTACAAGTCCCCCGTTCCCGGGTTCTAGCCCGAGAGCTGGTAAAAGTTTCATTTGGATTTTCAATTTATTATTAAAAAAAAATAATGAATTGAAAATATGAATTGGTGCTAGGCCCAAATAACCTTAGCTGTTGGTGGTCTTTAAAACACAATTTAACAATTTAATAACATAAACTATTCAAAATTATCAAATTTTGATACACGGGCGATCTTTATATCAAAAACGGAAAATCTAAGAAAGATTCTTCAGAAATAAATATTCTGGAATTATAATGATTTAAAATATTCACGTATGTGGAATCTATAAGTATTAAAAAAACTGTCACCCAGTGTTGTGTTTGGCGTTCATTTGTCACCCAGCTGAAGAGTCTTAATAGCTAGCGGCAACTATAAAAGATATCGAATTTCGTCTACTGCATCGTGCTATATAGCGTTTGTCTTTCAGTTTGATGACATTTTGACACATTTCTTGTCGAAACATCACATTCAACTCTACACAAAAAAATAACATTTTACATATTTATTATAAAAATAATGTTGTAGTACATATTTTGTACGACAATGTTCTTTTATACAAATAGCGGTTATATTTTGAGACATCGAGGAATGCGAAAGGAAACGCTTTTTCTAATTTTGACTGATGAGACTTATAATGTTTAATTAAAGACTTTATAGACGCTAATGACCTCAGTTGACAATCGTCTCTCCCCCTTTTTTGATTTAAGGCCACCAACAGCTAGGGATATTTGGGCCTAACACCAATTCATACTTATTTTCAGTTTATTATTTTTAGAGTTCCATATCTTAGAATGAAAAAAACGGAACCCTTCTAAAATCGTTTTGTCGTCCGTCTGTCTGTCCGTCAAGACCCTTTTTCTCAGGAAAGGCTCGAGGTATCAAGTTGAAATTATAATACTAAGGTCTACAACCCCATAGTCCTGTAAAAAATTCAAGCTTCTAGCTCAATGCAACAAAAAGATAAAAAACAAGCCGTGAGGTGGGTCGTTTATTAGGACTAAAGTGCAACCCTTGAGGTCCACACGACGAACTTCTCAGTTTAATAAATATATAAAAATAATAATTAAATTAGATATTACACAGAAAAGTTATCATTTTATTCATTAAATAGTATATTGTGCGACTAGTGGGAGAAAGAAGAGATTCCTCGAGTGTAGATTTTGCCGCACGAGCGTAGCGAGTGCGGTAAAACACACGAGTGGAATCTCCTCTTTCTTTGTGAAGGAACGAGGGCAGCAATTCACACACGTTGCAAACGCTGTGTTTCGTTCCGAGTAAATGTATATTATTTTTCACAACTCTATTGACAATTCGATTTGAGGTACCAGCAATTTGGGAGCGCAAAAAAGCCGGAAAAATATATAGATCTGTCAAATCCATGTGAAATTTATGTGGAGGTTATGCCTGTCATTCTGAAGTCTACGAGTATTATATGCGAATTGAAGTTGGCGCGACTCAATCGCTCTATCTCTCTCTTAAGAACGAACAGAGAAAACCGACAACTGAAAATGTTCATTCCTAGGGTTGAAACTCTCAGTTTCAACTCGCTAAAGAGGTACCGAAAATTGAATTTTCAATAGCGGTGTTGTGAAAACGTATGCTAATTTATTCTGCAATTAATATGTTTAATGTTTATTATTATTATTATGTTTGAGGTTTATTTAAATTTATGAACTGTAGAAATTATAATTCAAATATAAAATCTACTTCATTAATATGAAATTTTAGAATGAAAAACGTGTTTTTCATCGTACAAAAACAACTGTCACTTTTTATAACAATGATAAATTGTTTTCGCCGCATATATATAAACGTAATAGACCCTTAATTAAGGTGATATCAAAATATATGTATATAATATCGTATTGTATTGAGATACAAGCGTTACTAATTTAATAAGGCCATTTTATTTGATATCCATTCCGCCAGCTTTATCGGTGTTGGCCATCTGGCACTCCAAATTACCTATTATTTAGCGGGAGGCATTTCACTCCAGACAAATTTTACCGAATTTTGTAAATTCAATGTTTTATTTGTTTTAATATTAATGTCAACAAAAACTTTTGTGTTAAAAAATTGTTTATTTGTTACTATATTTCCGGCCCTTCTTCGTTTGGGTTGATTTTGACAACGAATTATTTATATTATTTATAGTTTAACCCAAAGGTTCCCTAACTGTGCGTTGCGACGCTATCCTAGGGGAGTCGCAATTTCAGAGCTTCAGTCCCGATTTGAGAAGTTATGCTCAGAAAAGCTCATCCTGCTCATTAATTGTAAAGTTTGTAGTTTTTTATGTTTTCTAATTATTAGAATTAGAATCTAATAAATAATAATTAAGATTCTATATTCTTTGGAGTTTTCTTTGAATAATAAAGTAATTTTATTGTCTGCTAGAGCTACACACAGGTATCTTATTTTAGAAGGGCGTCGCAAAAAATTGCAACCTGTAAAGGGAATCGCAGTAAAGAAAAGATTGGGAGCCTTTGGTTTAACCAACGTACATCCATTTAGCTTTTACCGAAAATCAAAAAATATTAATTTTCAAGTGAGTTACACATTTATTGGATTCTATTGTAGGCTATGTGTAACTCATTAGCAATTTAGTATTTCATATCCAATGCTTTTACACTGTTTGCTCTAAAAATAGAAATAAGTGTTCCGTTTACACGAAACACTAAAAATGTATTCGGAACGTAAAATTCCGATCTTTTTAATTTGTAGTTAAAATTTGAATATTTTAATTTGTATATGATTTACGTATCTGTTGCTTGATGTATAACTCACAATTTAATATTTTTAACCGACTTCAAAAAAAACAGGTTACTCATTTCGACCGTACACATTTTTTATGTTTTATGTATGTTCGCGGATAACTTCGTCGTTTATGAACCGATTTCGAAATTTTTTTTTATTTGAAAGGATATACTTTCAGATTGGTCCCATAGAAATTTCATCAAAATCGGTTCAGTAGTTCGGCTGATTTTAATAAAAGTTAGTAACGGCGTGTGATTCCCTAAGGTAAATGTCACTTTTTGACACATCAGACAGCGTAAGAAAGTCGGTTTAATAAAAGTGAGTAACGGCGTGTGATTCCTTTAAGGTAAATGTCACTTTTTCACACTAAAAAGTAAAAAATAAAAAACTTTTTAACAAAAAAAACCTTCAAAAAGCCACTAAACAGAAAAAAATAATGAAATTTTGAGATCTGCGCCAATTTAATAAAATATGATGTCGGTTAAAAAAGAAGAATTTAATCGCTATACTATACTTTTTAACCGACTTCATATTTTATTAAATTGGCGCAGATCTCAAAATTTCATTATTTTTCTCTTTTTAGTGGCTTTTTGAAGGAAGGTTTTTTTTTGTAATCAATTAATTCTTACCCTGCTGACTCGAAAAACATAAGAACTGTTTTCAGAACATAAAATCCTGTTGTTTTTTTGTAGTTAAAGTAAGTGTATAATTAAATTGACTTACCATCACAAATTTTCTTATCGGTATCTTCTTTCCCCCGGAGCAGTCTTGAGATTGCGCTGACACTTGGGGCCGTGGTCCGATCGCACAGACCGTCCTTGACTAGTCGATCACGTATTTCCCACGAAAATATACCGGGATTATCCCTCTTGTATTGTTCTATCCTGGATTCCACTTCTGGACTAGCAACTCTGGGTTTACTTCCGCCTATCACACCTGGTCGAATCGACCCCGTCTCCTTGAAAGAAAGTGTAGTCTTGTATAAATATTTATTCTATCAAAAGATCTTAAAATGATTATATAATTAGCCAACAGAGCGGACTCGCTAAAATTCAGGTACGTTTGATATTAACTTTACTTATAGAAAAAATCACGTTGAATCGGCACCTCTGTATTATTAGTTTACAAAATATTATGGGTATTTAAATATATTTGTCTTGAAAAATTTAAAAAAAACTTTTTAACAAAAAAAAACCTCCTTCAAAAAGGCAGTAAAAAGAGGAAAATAATGACATTTTGAGGTCTGTGCCAATTAAAATATGAAGTTGGTTCAAAAGAAGATATTAATCACTATATACCATACGTACTTTTAAACCGACTTCATATTTTAATAGGCACAGACCTCAAAATTTCATTATTTTCCTCTTTTTAGTGCCTTTTTGAAGGAGGTTTTTTTTTTGTTAAAAAGTTTTTTATTTTTTACTTTTTAGTGTCAAAAAGTAACATTTACACGCTGTTACTCACTTTTTTATTAAAATCAGCCGAACTACTGAACCGATTTTGATGAAATTTCTATGGGACCAATCTGAAAGTATATCCTTTCAAATAAAATTTTTTTTTTCAAAATCGGTTCATAAACGACGAAGTTATCCGCGAACATACATAAAACATAAAAAAATATATACGGTCGAATTGAGAAACCTCCTTTTTTTGAAGTCGGTTAAAATACGTCATACCTTCTGCCTTCTAAGCTAAAACAAATACAGAGGTGGCTGGTGGAATCGATTCAGCATGATTTTTTCTATAAAAATACTTCATTTGGAAATCATATTATTTAAACAGAATTTGAGAGATTTTTGACTTTTCTTAGAAAAAGGCATTAGAAAAACGGCAACAACTCATGGAAAAATTGCGTAAATTTAACAAATCAGTTTAATGTTAAAATATGATTATTCGGTATTAAGTTTTGAGGATAAAAAATGTATTTGAAATGAGAACGCAAGAATCTATTACTTTCTGTTTTAATAATTTAAAAACAATTAGTTGAATCGAAATCTGAACTGTCCATCTTACGATCAACAAATTCATGTTGAAACAAAGCTCTATAATCATTCGGTAATCTAAATGACTATATGAGATAATACAGATGGTTCAGACACATTCTATTAAACCAAAAATGACTGTAGGCGAAACTGTCATATTGTTTTCTTTTATGGCTTTGCCTAGTTAATTAATCATTTTTTTTAGGTCAGCGGCAAGTTCAATAATTCACAGCTGTTTTTTTTTTCACGAAATATTGCATTTTTCGAAGTACAGAGTCCGGCAAGGAGGTATGGTGTTTTTGAAATACTGTCATACATTTATTTTTGAACCAATTTCAAAATGTATTGTTCTGATACATTACTGGTACATTGCCATTTGAGAATAGATAACAAAACCAAGAAAAAATAATCAACTGTGATGTTGAGACATTCTTGTAGACGGGTCGCGAAATTGTCTCCTTAATTCAATCATGGTACGCGGAACCTTTTGAATTTCTCGCGTTGTTTTCGGAAAGAAATAAGACAAACAAAGCTTGTAACTGTTGCCCTTCATGATAAATGTTTTGTAAATTATCATTGAAAATAAATATTGAAACAGGCACACCAAACTTTTATTTCTGAAATGTGGAGTGGCCTCCTCGGTCAACGGACCTATCATCTTGTGACTACTGTTTATTGGGCTACTTAAAAGCTCAAATGTACATATAAAAACTACGTACTCTTGAAGCGCTTTCCTAAAACATAACACGAGAAATTCAAGGGGTTCCGCGTGCCATACTTGAAAGGAGTCAATTTCGCCACCCATCTACAAGAATGCCTCAATATCGAAGTTGATTATTTTTTTCTCATGTTTCGTTATGCATTCTCAAATGGTAATGTACCAGTAATATATGAAAACAATAAATTTTGAAAGAATGTAGGCTTTCACGGCCGGCGTTAATAGAATTAAGATAAGAATCTTTCGGGCTTATGAGCCATGGTCTACTGGAATGACTTCTTCTTCTTCCAGACGTTTCGCTTGCAACTGCGGCAAGCATCTTCAGTGGTGTGTTCGACGTGGTCGTAGTGTTCTTCTCGGTGTCTGACAGCAGGACACCGAGAAGAACACTACGACCACGTCGAACACACCACTTATCTTAATTCTAATAAATTTTGAAATTGATTCGAAAATAAATGTGCGACCGTCTTTTCCTTTACTGGACTAAAATATCCTTATATAAAATATATATACCTATATACAAAAATATATCCTTGAATATATTCTAATAGATATTGTACAATGAAGTTCTTATGCTAGATTTATCAAAGCATGATTAAATGAACTGGATGATGAAATCGTAATTAATCTTACTTAAGCGAAAATCTGACATAAACCGTTTTGCCCAATGGCCATAGATCTACCTGCTAAAGTAATGACATTATTAAATCGTCGTTAACTTCATTTTATATATAATATACAATATAAATATATATAACATAATATAATAATTTTTCCATTAAGGATGAGGCCGGATCTGGATCCGGTTCAGGCCTATCTGGCCATTTTTCCGAAACAAGATCCGGTACAAAATTTAAGCCGGAACCAGATCTGGGTCAGGTATTCGACTTTTTGGAAAAAAAGAGAACTCCTTCTTTTCTAATGTGAATAAGATTTTATTTATTAACAACGTATCGTTTATTTAGCTGATTTTTAAAAATAAAATTCAGAGATATATTTACCTGGTATCTATTAAGAATTTTGGAAACGCATCCGTGGCTAACCCTTAACTGTCTCGATATGACGCAGGGACGCACTCCAGCCGCTGCCATTTCCACAATCTTTAGTCTTATATGATTTGGCAATGGTCTACCATTTATGAATACCCCGCCAAGCTGATTCACTCGTCCTTGACCTGCCGAAAGTAACCAAAATTAGATATGCAATGACGAAAACTGTTTCATATGAAAATTCAGGATTAATATACTATAATGCTATTTTGTATCAAAAAAGGGATTTTGCAGACAATCCTATTGATTTTTTAATTTTTCCAAGTAACGTCTTCCCACGTGTCAAACCGCACTCCACGAAAAAGTGTCTGATCAATCAATTTATAATATATTTATATAAGTAAATTCTATATAATTATCGCTCGGCACTTGGTAGAACATGATTGAATAAAAATTAATAAACAAACACTTGAAAAATTCTACACAATATTTATTAATATTTATTAATCTCAACATTAATGTAAACTCCTGATGATGGGCTAGGAACCCGAAACGATCGTTGAGATTAATAAATATTGTGTAGAATTTTTCAAGTGTTTGTTTATTAATTTTTATTTATATAAGTAAGTAGCTTAATGATGATAGCGGTAGATTCACATTTGGAAGGTACTTGGGTTTGATTCCCGGCGGAGACAGATGATGGCTAAGAATTTTTCCTACTGGCTCTGTCCAAGAAACAGTTATTCTTGTACCGACCATCTTGTTAAGGTTTTCCGTTGATTTCCTCAATAATTCCGGATATATATCGAGATGGTTCCTTATACAAAGTAATCGCCAATTACCTGCCAGCCTCCTTTATGCTCACAAAGTTTCCAATAATTATTGATCCACTCGCACATTACTATTAACTAAGTTGAAGTTAAATAAAAATAGGTAAAAAACTTTTAAGTTAAACGGTTTTGTTTTAAATCATCAGCTGTACCAAAATCTAGAAAATAATTAAGACACGAACCAAAGGGCACTTTGTGTCGCTGCGTCAGCGGAATAAGTAATAAAAACGTGGGGCGCATTTGAAATATTTCTGTTGGTGGGTTTGGAAACACATTTTTCTAGACAAGCCGTTCTTATTGAATAATTATACAGTCGTTATACAGATTTTTATGCGGCCTAAGTTTTTATTACTTATTCCGCTGACGCAGCGACACAAAGTGCCCCTTGGTTTGTGTCCTAATTATTTTCTAGTTTTTGGTACAGTTGATGATTTAAAATAAAACCGTTTAACTTAAAAGTTTTTTTACCTAATTTTATTTTCTAGTTTTTAGTTTGATTTATGGCCCGTATCATTATGCAAACTCCTCATCCTTTCAACTGTCCACCTCCTGATTCCATCATAAGACATCGTTACCAAGTTGAAATTATCATAATATTGTATTGTCACGGGAACTCAATGTGTGTGCAAAGTTTCATAAGAATCGGTTAAGTAGAAGTAGTTGAAAAAGCTATCGCGATTTGAAACAGAGATAGTAACAAACAAACGAATATACGGAATCAAGCTAAATAAAACCGTTTAAAAATGTAGAAAATAACGGGAAAATGGTAAATGAAAAATAGTAAAATGTTAATAGTAATTGACGTTAAAAGCATTAATATTCTGATATTGTTAATAAATAAACAAGGGCGCTGGGCGGATCACTTAACAGTTGCAATAAATGTGGCCTTTGGCCTTCAGTGAGGCAGATGCTCAAAAAACCAAAAAGAAAAATATTTTTCATACTTTTTGACATTTTGGTAATTCATAAAGAATACAACATTTTAAAGGAGGGCCTCAAAATTATGTTACACTTGGATTATTTAATAATATTTAATATTAGAGATTGGTTTTAACGACTGAAATTGTACAGGAAATAATGGATAAGCAACCGTTTAATTAATGCTTTTTAATAGAAAAAATCATTTTTATTAATCAAATGTCACAGGAAGGACTCAAACCTGAACCTTTCCACTTTCGCGGCGGAATGAGCTATCATTGAGTGGAATGATTCAGGTTTGAGTCTTGACTGTGACATTTGGTTGATAAAAAATGAATTTTTCTATTAAAAAGCAATATAAATAAACACTTGGTTGGCTGCTTATCCATAATTTCCTGTAATATTTAATATCTCAATATTTATTCCACAACTTAATTTACAGTTTGTCTCCAGTAACCGTAAATAAAATTAAAACCAAATGTAAAACCTCAGTTATTTCCATAACCTTGAAAAAATATGTGAACAGGCTATATTAAAAAAAATTTCAAAAGTTAAAAGGAACAAACGCAAACACGTTTACAAAAATATTTATGTTTTTACTGCAGAGAAATGTCTCACAGTCTATAAGATGTTTGGTTGACAGTTTTCACTTCAGGGTGCCTACGACAATGAACTACCATCCTTGGTTTAAAAAGTAGTCAAAGAAATTAACAGTTATTACACCCTAATAAAAATTTAAGTTTTCTCTTGAAATGGTAAAAGAGATAGAAAACATTCCAATACTAGAGCAAGAGAGAGATGGTCAAAGTTTTTCGAAGAATAATTTTGACTTGTGTAACTTTTGTGTAATTAGTTTATTGCTTTAAATTTAATATCTTCACTTTTGATTATTGACAGCTTGCACTTTTAAAAACTGTTAAATTATTGCGTTATGAGTAAAAGTATACCTGCTTATAACGGGTTGAAGGTTATAAATATGGGACTGATTTTGATCGACTTACATATAATTATAACCACAGATATTATAAACTCCCGATTATTGGACACAATACTTGTAATCAGGATCTGCACTGTAAAAAATGGATGTAATAATACTTTGAAAGTTAAGGTAGAATTCGCTCGATTTTCTAAGTGATTTTACATTATTATTTATTTTTACACAGAAAAATTCATAAAAACTTGGACTTTTACTGTAAAGTTAAACAAATTTGTGATTTTTACATAAAGTAAATTAAAACTACATAATTTGTGAAATATTCCAATAAAGTTTGTAAAAATTACAAAATAAAATGTATAGCTACATATATAAAATGGATGAAAACAAAACAAATTAATCTAAAATTAGTAACCACGCATGCGCAATGTGTTTTTATGGAATCTACGCGATGTGCAGGCGATACCTGTTTGCGACGCCATTATCTCTTTGTGTGTCTATTACCAGATTAATCGCTGGCTTTAAATGGACCATCGATAATCTATGTAATCGGCCTTCTCATTTCTTACATTGTAGGATATCTGTTTGGTGGCTTAATTTTTATATATTTTTTGGTATTTGTTTTGAAAAATTGAGATTTAATTAAACATTTTTTGTTTTCCAATTTGAATTTATTTTGCTTTGGGGACCCTTAAGCCACCTCTCAAATTCGCTAGTGCGCTTACAATTTGTTGTTAATGAGAAAACAGCTCATTCTATTAATACCTACTATTAATAAAACTGTAATAAAGGGACGAAATGTTACAATTACCACAAAACACCAAACCATAACAAACACTCTCGACGTACGTTTCGCCAACCAAGTTGGCATCATCAGGAGATGATTAAATTTTAATCATCTCCTGATGATGCCAACTTGGTTGGCGAAACGTACGTCGAGAGTGTTTGTTATGGTTTGGTGTTTTGTGGTAATTGTAACATTTCGTATCTTTACACCAAAGGTTCCACCATTTTTTATTGGTAATAAAGGAAGTTTGTGTGTCTGTTTGTCTGTTACGCCATAACTCTTCAACCCTTAATCCGATTTCAATAAAATTTGGTAAACGTTTACAGGTCTCCTTAACTCAAAGAATGGGCTACTTTATATCCGAGTCCGCCTTCTATACAAAATTAAAGTTTTTGTCATTCAAAATCAACACACAGCGTGACAGCTGGACTGATTTTCAAAATAATGAAAACACCGGTTTTTTTTGTTACATGTTGGGGGCGGTCTGCATCCCTCCCATACCGCTATCTAACAAAATCCCGCATACTCAGGGCACTTTAATATGCCTCCCTCAACATCTTCACAAAAATAAGGTCTTGAATAAATAACACCAAAAAATTATCACTAGCTCTCGGTCTAATTGGGTTAGGTAGACTATCAAGAATTAACGTGCGGCGTTTGGCCGTATATTTGGACCACCGTTACCGCGGCCGCTTTAAGCTAGGCTTCCCGTCAAAACAGATATTTATACGAGCAAATCTGCGGGGAAAATTGAAATTCACGAAAGCGAAGCCGCAGGAAAAAACTATATAGTATACTGTTTAACTCAAGCGAAGCCGCGGGTTCAAGCTTGTTTATAAACATATTATTATGTATCTAATAAATTTAATTAGATTCTGAGGATGTTCAAAATTTAGGTGAAACATTAATGTAAAGAAAAGAAATATTAATTGTCTATAAATAGAATTATTCACCACTTTTTCCCATCAACAACTTTCCAATAATTTAATCAACTGTTACTGAACGTTCATCATGACTTATTTTTGCTAGTTAATTAAATCTATTTTAACAAACAAAATACTTATACCTATGTAGGTATCTGTCTATTGTTTTTGTCACTGAAACAAAATAAAAATTATGTAACTTATTTATTAGATGTATTTAAGTGTTTTTATCAACACGATTTAAAGTTGTTCATATACAGACATTTAGTTGGATTTTTAAACAAAAAAATAAGCAAGTTGAATGAGCCATTTTCCTGAGAGTAGTTCTTTCAATTATCCACGAGAGGCAGTACTTGTGGTAGGTACAAACATTATTTATTCCTCATTAGTGACGTGTCATTTTAGTGGTATAACTTAATTATTTAATGATAATACCTAATAATTTAATAATTATGTTATACCACTAAAATGACACGGCACTAATGAGGAATAAATAATGTTTGTACCTACCACAAGTACTGCCTCTCGTGGATAATTGAAAGAACTACTCTCAGGAAAATGGCTCGTTGAGAACCTAGTCCTCCTTTTTTGAAATTGTTGTTGTTTTTAAGGCCACCAACAGCCACAGTTATTTGGGCCTGGCGCCATTATTTGTATTTTTCAATTTATTATTTTTAATAACAAATCGAAAATCCATGATTGATACTTTTCCTATTTCCCGGATTAGAACTTGGGACGGGGGCTTGTAATAGAAGAGCCATGGAAACGCCATAAAACAACGGCATTGCTCCACACTCAAGCCATTTTAAAAAAATACAAATATACGGCTTACATCATTATAAAGTTTATTTCTCAAAGATTTTACACTTTCGTTAAAAAGTGAGGAAAATTTTCCATATAAGTAACTATAACTTTTTCCAGTTTAATGATACGATTTCCTGAGTGGGCGGGGTGTCCTTGACCCCTGTCGAGCCGATAAATACCGTTAACAATTTTCCATCTCCGAAATAAGAAATAACATTTAAAGCTGTTTGATTCTCGAATTTTCGAAACATAATTCCTAGTTGATCGAATTAAAAATTATAAATTATTCATTTGTCTTAACAAAATCTATTTTTAGGAAATATAAAATTGATTTATTTCCCACTATAAAGTAAAAAAAATTTCGGAAATAAATAGACTGTGAAATAAACAATAGAAAAAGAAGGAGCCACTAAAATTTCAAATTGAGAGACTTTAACGCTTAGCTCAGTTAGAAACTTTCAATGTTACATTACAAAAAAGTCACCCTTTGATTTAATGGTTTTATTATACAATAAAATCCTTTGGTAACTGTTAGAAAGTGAACGGTAGGTTTCCCCAAATTTTTCGTCTTAAATTTATTCCTCTAACCCAAATTACAGCCGAGCTAATCGTTAACTAGTCTAAAATTTCAATTATTTGCGAGAAAATTACTTACAGTATCTTATTTAGTTAACAATTAGATTAACAATCAATATTGTTATTACTTCCTATACTGTACAAATTCACTATTTTAGTGAAATTAACATAAGGACATCAGACGATATAAATCGCCATAACATGCCCTTATTAATTATTGTAGAAAGGCTACATAAGAAAAACTAAATACGATACTGTAAGTAATTTTCTCGCAAATAATTGAAATTATTACTAGGCATATCCGGCCTATTTTGAGAAAAGCAACATTCATTGTAGTGTTGTTATAAAAATAAAAATAATATTAGCTCTCGCAGTTTGTGGATTTGCGGTGTATTTGTGCTATATATATAAGAAAAGATTAAGTGTACGCCATGGGCACCGTGGAGTAACTGGAAAACTTGCCCGACGCGATATTGGGTGTTCCGGGTTCGATTCCCGGCGGTGCATTTAAATTTTTCTTATGTAGCCTTTCTACAATAATTAATAAGGGCATGTTATGGCGATTTATATCGTCTGATGTCCTTATGTTAATTTCACTAAAATAGTGAATTTGTACAGTATAGGAAGTAATAACAATATTGATTGTTAATCTAATTGTTAACTAGTCTAAAATTGACAATTATTATAATAGCGAGTTCAGAACTTTTATATAACCAGCGATCATATTAACGTCGGTAGAAAGGGGGCGTGCCCCCCTTGAAAATTTAATATTATCTTCCTAAATATACTATATGTACCTGCGTACACTATAAGTTAAAGTGAAATCATGTGGATAAATATTGAATAATCTTGTAAAAAAAATTGTTAGCCGATGATAAATTATTATAGGTACTTAGTAGGCATGTTATAGTTACAGGATTTTAAAGATAAATTATTTGTCATATTTGACATTAAAACTTTTTACGTAGATACTTTGTACATTTTAATTTACATTGACAACGAACTGCAATGCCATGGCGAGTTCCTATAAGAGGAATCAAAATATAATACTAGCCATTACCGGCGGTTTCACTCGTGTTAATATCAGTTTTGACAGGAACATTTTAACTCCAGCATATATATGGTGTATCACAGGATTGAGAACATAGAAAAAAATTTTGGAGCATACAAAGTAATTCAAGAATTACAAGGCGCGATATTCATGTAGGTATTGTGTGTAAACGGTTTTACCGAACATAGGGAAAATAACACTAAGAAGATCAATTTTGTAGTAGGCTATGGCCATAAGACCTAATGTAAATATGTATTGGATTACATAGAAAAAATAGTGCAGTGAATTTTTTAAACAATTTTCCATAGCAACGGTTGACTATTAAGCGAAACTCGGAACCAGCTAAAAAAAAAAGTCTTGAGGTGTCGTAAGATACCCGACAGAAGCTATGTTTCTTACGCATTGTATATAAAACCGAATTTATCAAAGATATAAACAATACAATTAAAAAGTAATTATTTGACTGCCATTTTGAAATCTGACGCCATTTTATTTTTTTTGTGTCTTATTAAACTCTCAAATATCAAATTTCAAAAGGATTGGATAATTTTTACAAAGAAGTATATACTTATGGCCGCCATTTTAAAATATGACGTCATTTTATATTTTTGCGTTCTATAAAACTCGTCAATATCTATTTTCAAAAAGATCAGATAATTTTTACACAAAAAGTACATATTGCCGCCATTTTGAAATCTGACGTCATTTTATTTTTTTGTGTCTTATGAAACTCTCAAATATCAATTTTCAAAAGGATCGTATAATTTTTAGAAAGGAGTACATACGGCCGCCATTTTTAAATCTGATGTCATTTTATTTTTTTGTGTCCTTTGAAACTCTCAAATACCGATTTTCAAAACAATCGGATAATTTTTACAAAAAACTACATTTGGCCGTCTTTTTTAAATCTGACGTCATTTCATTTTTTTGTGTTCTATGAAACCCTCAAATATCAATTTTCAAAAGGATCGGATAATTTTTACAAAAATGTACATACGGCCGCCATTTTGAAATCTGACGTCATTTTATTTTTTTGTGTCTTATGAAACTCTCAAATATCAATTTTCAAAAGGATCGTATAATTTTTAGAAAGGAGTACTACATATTTCCGCCATTTTGAAATCTGACGCTACTTTATTTTTTTGTGTCCTATAAAACTCGCAAATATCAATTTTCAAAAGGATCGGATAATTTTTACAAAAAAGTATATATAATGGCAGCCATTTTGAAATCTGACGTCATTTTATTTTTTTGTGTCCTATGAAACTCTCAAATATCAATTTTCAAAAGGATCTGATAATTCTTACAAAAAAGTACATATGGCCGCCATTTTGAAATCTGGCACCATTTAATTTTTTTGTGTCCTATGAAACTCTCAAATATCAATTTTCAAAAGGATCGGATAATTTTTACAAAAAAGTACATATGGCCGCCATTTTGAAAAATCTGACATCATTTTATTTTTTTGTGTCCTATGAAACTCTCAAATATCAATTTTCAAAAGGATCAGATGATTTTTACAACAGAGTACATGTGGCCGCCATTTTGAAAAATCTGACGTCATTTTATTTTTTGGTGTCCTATGAAACTCTCAAATATCAATTTTCAAAAGGATCGGATAATTTTTACAAAACAGTTCATATGGCCGCCATTTTGAAAAATCTGACGTCATTTTATTTTTTGTGTCCTATAAAACTCTCAAATATTAATTTTCAAAAGAATCGGATGATTTTTACAAAAAAGTACATATGGCCGCCATTTTGAAATCTGACGCCATTTTATTTTTTTGTGCTTTATTTCCTTAGTCTGATTTTATAACATTTATCCGATCCACTGAAACGTTACCGGAGAAAGACCTTTTGCCTCTGAAAATTCAAAAGTACGATTTGCACCCGGACGAAAGCCGGGCCGGTCAGCTAGTTATCATAATATTGTATTGTCACCGGAGCTACACATGTGTGCAAAATTTCAACTCAATCGGATCACGGGAAGTGGGTGAAAATTCAAAAGTACGATTTACACCCGGACGAAAGCCGGGCCGGTCAGCTAGTTACCATAATATTGTATTGTCACCGGAGCTACAGATGTGTGCAAAATTTCAACTCAATCGGATCATAGAAAGTGGGTGAAAATTCAAAAGTACGATTTGCACCCGGACGAAAGCCGGGCCGGTCAGCTAATTATCATAATATTGTATTGTCACCGGAGCTACACATGTGTGCAAAATTTCAACTCAATCGGATCACGGGAAGTGGGTGAAAATTCAAAAGTACGATTTACACCCGGACGAAACCGGGCCGGTCAGCTAGTTACCATAATATTGTATTGTCACCGGAGCTACAGATGTGTGCAAAATTTCAACTCAATCGGATCATAGAAAGTGGGTGAAAGTTCAAAAGTACGATTTACGCCCGGACGAACCGGGCCGGTCAGTTAGTTACCATAATATTGTTTTGTCACCGTAGCTACACATGTGTGCAAAATTTCAACTCAGTCGGTCGCAAGATTTGTAACAAATATACGGGATCAAGCTAAATTAAACCATACCGTTTAAAAAACAAAGCATCTACTACCTACTTACTTTTGCGTGATGTCAGAACATACGTTTTTATTTGAGAATCAGTTCGGTTGCTTTTGCGTGATGCCAGAATATTTTAAAACTCGCAGTCGCATAAGAAGTTATTTACTTAAAAAAAAATCATATAAATCGGATCAGTTGTTCTTGAGTTATAAGCGTACAAAGAGACATACAGACAGAGAAAGTCAAATTGTTCGGGAAGGTATGAACGTCGAGAAATTTTGGTCCGATCCCTAGGTCTCGCCATCCGATCGACGTCGATAATTAGTTACACGTCATTTTAACTCAGTAGGCCAGGGTTTTTAAACTTAAATTCAAACATCAGCAGTCAAAAAATTGAATAACTATATTAAAATAATGCAATATAAGATAGAGCATACGCTATCTTCCAATATCCATATCACACTGTGCAACAGACAAGGACAACCGAAACAAGTTCGCGATTTATTAGATAAAGTCGCATTTATTTAGTTTAATAATCATATAAATCTGTATAAAAAAACTGTTTTGACACAATATTATACATGAAATCTATCTAAAATTTTCTGCTCTTTTGTTTAAGACAGGTTTCGAATCGATCTGACTTAAATTGAGTAAACTATAAGCAAAAAACACCGTTTTTTCTAATTTGCTCCCCTCTGGGGCCAAAATTCAAAAATCGGGCGACGTTAGGATCAAATAGACCCCGAGAGGAATCGAACAAAAAAAAGTTTTTGAAAATTGGTTCATCCGTTTGGGCTGTACGCGTGACACAAAATAGCGTGACAGATTCACAGATTCACAGACAAAGCGAGTGTATATAGGCGCTTCTAGCTTCGCTAAGATCGCGCCTAATAAATGAGTGCAACAGGGAAAACATAAACAAAATGGGTAGCGTGACAAAGATAGAATACACATGGCTAACTCAACTAAATTAATTATCATGGTTTTAAGCATGAAAAAGGGCACAGCAATCACTGATCCTAACTAATTTGCACAATGTTCGGTTTTCTGTGGTACACCCTGTATAGCAGGATAAATATATTTTAAGTTTGGATACCAAGAGCCGTAGCTTCATCAAAATCGGAGTAGCGGTTCTTGTGTATTGCTACTACAAACAGACAAAAATTCTGGAAACACATTTTCCCTTCATGAAAATCGAATTACAGACAAATCACCAGTTAAAATTTTATTTATTGCGGTAGGTATATATTGTTTGACAGCAAACAAACTATAATTAAAATTAGTGTCATCTGTTAGCGCACTTGTGAACAACAAAATATATGTATTAGTGTCATCTGTTAGTGCATTTGTTAACTACAAATGAATTTTTACTCGTATTAAGTTTTTAGTGTCATCTATTAGCACACTTATGAACCACACTATCACCAGCATATTGCAAATACGTGTTCGTGTTTGAGCCGAGTAACCCCGATTGTCACCGTCGGGTGCGTTTCACATCACTGTTGTTAACAGCCCAGGCAAAGCGCGCCTAAAAGGAAGTTTTCACTTCAAAAAGGACGGACAAGTGCGAGTAGAACTCGCGCCCTGAGGGTTCCGTACCGTTATTAATTATAATAATTTGACAAATACTTTTTTGATGTTGACAATAGTCGACAAACTTAATACTTACTTATAAAAATTAAGTTTGTCACGTAATAATTCCACTTAGAAATTAGAATTAGAAATTAACGATTTTTGGATTTTTTCCTTTACTTAGGTATCCTGTAAGACCTTCCTTAGTGCCAAATTTCAAGATTCTATTTTATTTATTCTAGACTATATACGCGTCGACTACTTAGGTCATTATAGCGTCTTAAATTACTAGCTAACTTAAAACTAAATAACATCACAAAACATCTATGAGCGCAGGTGGGATTCGAACCCACGGCAGTCTAGTCTAAAGGCTGGTACCAAGTACGCTATCCATTAGGCTACACTGTCCCTCTTTCAAGATTCTAGGTCAACTGGAAGTATCCCATGACCCATAGGTTTTGATGAGTGAGTTGATATCAAAAAATAAGTGACTTTTAAACCTTAGTCCTTAGTATTTGATATTAATTATAACTCGATACCTCTAAGCGTTCCTGAAAAAAAGGGTCTTGACTGACAGACAGACAGAAGGGCAACAAAGTGAAGCGTTTGTTCCATTCTGAGGTGCGGAATCCTAAAAATAATTATTTTTTATGTTGATTTACCTTGAAATGGATAGCCACTAAAACATTGTCGATGCATCATTGTCGGCGAATTTCCAAAATTTGTTGTCACAGTCATTATTGTCACTCACACGGCATCGATTACAAATTTTATTTTGGGGGGGCAGGTAAGGATTATTATGAAACACAAAAACACTCAAATATTATATCAACCACAAAATTATCCATTTCGTTTAATACACATCCGAACTTCAAAAAAAGTACACAAATTATTTTTAAAAATTATAAAAGTTACACGCAATTATTTTGAAAAATAATAACAAATTTAATGAGGCACTAATTCATTAAAAAAAATACACCGAAATCCGTAACAATTTTCATTAAAAATGTTTAAAATCATGGGTGACAGGTGCTAATCCTAACATAGCAAGCTTGAAACTGAATCATATGGTTGTTTAACAATTGAAAGGTGGCCGTGTGCACTGGCATACAACAATATGTAGCATTACAAGCTATTAGAGTTAAGCTAACTCCGCCTTCTTTGCAACTGAATACTATGTTGTGCTAGTTTTTAATAAAGCGTTTGACTTTTTGGTCCGCCCTCCACCATGTCTACATTTCACCATTGACTGGCAGGTTGTTTTGTGTCTACTGCGTTAACATGATAGACTATACTTATAGTATCGTTTAGATCGTCGGGTCTATATGTTTCTAACAAGGGGTAATCAATGGTGTGTCTCGACTGGCGATCAACAACTAACTGACCATATTCATAAGACTACCCCATGCTAGAAAACGTAAACCCGTCCGACCCGAAACTCGTTTGTGCGCAGAAATGATTTTACTATCTTTTCTAAATATAATTCATCAAGTGCCCCACTCTTCTAAACGTTAAGTATAGAGGAGAAAGAAATTTATTTTCTACTTAATTTAGTGCGTTAAATTAAGCATGTTAAATTTAGACTTTTTTAAAACTGTAAATTTTATTTTCAAGTTTTTAGTCAGTATAATATATTATCTTAAATTTTAAACGACTCGAGACACGTTTTCCCACCATCAACACCTAAACTCCCACCACTTGTTTTTTAATTATTTTTAGTTTATACTTTTTACTTTCAGGTTGCAATCTTTCTAAGAACACTCCCGAAAGATAGCTAAGAAATTAGGTATCCGTCACTCTCTTCTACGATGCTTAGAGCAAAAGTTATGATTTTTCTTAAAATATTTAAACGGCCGCCATTTTGAAACAAGATAGCAGATCAAGATCAGTCCTAGTTAAGAACATTCCTTGGGGGTATAAGTAGGTATCTGTTGTTTTTTTTCTACGTTGTGCAGAATAGAAGCTATGAGGGTACAAAAAAAAAAGTAAAAAAGTAAGAAAGATTAGGGTGTGGTCAAGATTCGAAACTAAATTTTTTTCTTATTTTATACCTACATGAAAACTAAATTTAATCAAAATCAAAGAGTTATTTAAATGAAAGATTGATTGTAAATATTACAAACGCTATGAAAAAATGTGGCTACGCGATTAGGACAAGCCTTAATTTTAGATCAGTACCTAAATTATAAAAATTCTGTTACGGAATCATAGTTTGTAAGATTTCTGTTCGTTTTATGGAAAATGTTGGTACCTACCTACAAAAAAATGCTAAAATATTTTTTCTCAGAATTTGTCATTTTGGTGTTTAAGTACTTTCACTAAAAAAAATGCGAAATTGGTGTGCTCTCATTTTCGACTTCGAATACAAATATTTCATATATATATTTAAAAAAAGGCATGTGTCACGGCACACGCGTCCGAAGTAAAACTTCTTCCGTAAAATGAATGGATTAGGTTGAGCCATGACTACAATTGATTTATTTATAGGGTTGCTATATGGTAATTCGCATCACCACACTTTCGTTTCATTCCAGAATTTTACCCCTCAAATCGTCTGGGCAGTGCCGCCCAAGAAGTTTTACTTCAAAAACACTTCCAGTTTCGTTAATTAGGTGTTATACAAAAATTAAATGAATATCTAAATATTTCATATTGAATGAGCCGTTTTCCTGAGAGTAGTTCCTTCAATTATCCACGAGAGGTATAGCACTTGTGGTAGGTACAAACATTATTTATTCTCCATTAGTGTCGTGTCATTTTAGTGGTATAACTTAATTGTTAAATTTGTTATTATTAAATTAATTAAATAATTAAGTTATACCCCTAAAATGACACGACACTAATGGGGAATAAATAATGTTTGTACCTACCACAAGTGCTGCCTCTCGCGGATAATTGAAGGAACTACTCTCAGGAAAATGGTTCATTCAATATGAAATATTTAGATATTCATTTCATTTTTGTATAACACCTACTTAACGAAACTGGAAGTGCTTTTGAAGTAAAAATGGCTCATTGATAAAATTTGAATAAACCGATAACACTTAATATGCAAATATTTATTTTCTCCAGTGAACATAGTAAGTGCGTATCAAGTAATACCTACATGGTAATTACAACACTTTTTCGTATATCAACGTATTTTAACTCCGCCTGCTATCCACGAGAATGGATTCTCATTGGTGACTATTTTAAGCCAATGGCTACACAAATTTAGTTATTTGGGAATTCGGGAAAATACACTTTTAATTTAAATACATTTTTTTCAAAACAATTGAACACTGTAAGGGATTAAAGGCCAGGGTCCAACATTTTTAAAATTGTGTTAGTTACATAATAATATTTTTTATAGGAAGTTTTTTACAAGAATATTGAGAAATGACAATTTTATATGCATTTAAAAATTTTGCATTAAATATGGCATATCTGAATATGCATAAAATAATTATTGGAGCTGTAAAATAGTCGAGCTTGTAGAGATGCTGTTGCTTATATGGCATTTCCACGACTCGTCTATTACAAACCCCCAGTTCCCACGTTCTAGTCTGAAAACTGGTGAAAGTGATAACAGAATTTTTAATTTATTATTAAAACTAACTTTTTGGCCCAGCTTCGCTCCGGTAGATTTTCGTTTGGCAAATAATCAAGATCAACTTTCTCATATACAGGGTGTTAATTATGTATGTATGTGCACAAACTTTAAGGAATTAATTTTTTACAAGAATATTGAGAAATGACAATTTTATATGCATTTAAAAATTTTGCATTAAATATGGCATATCTGAATATGCATAAAATAATTATTGGAGCTGTAAAATAGTCGAGCTTGTAGAGATGCTGTTGCTTATATGGCATTTCCACGACTCGTCTATTACAAACCCCCAGTTCCCACGTTCTAGTCTGAAAACTGGTGAAAGTGATAACAGAATTTTTAATTTATTATTAAAACTAACTTTTTGGCCCAGCTTCGCTCCGGTAGATTTTCGTTTGGCAAATAATCAAGATCAACTTTCTCATATACAGGATGTTAATTATGTATGTATGTGCACAAACTTTAAGGAATTAATTTTTTACAAGAATATTGAGAAATGACAATTTTATATGCATTTAAAAATTTTGCATTAAATATGGCATATCTGAATATGCATAAAATAATTATTGGAGCTGTAAAATAGTCGAGCTTGTAGAGATGCTGTTGCTTATATGGCATTTCCACGACTCGTCTATTACAAACCCCCAGTTCCCACGTTCTAGTCTGAAAACTGGTGAAAGTGATAACAGAATTTTTAATTTATTATTAAAACTAACTTTTTGGCCCAGCTTCGCTCCGGTAGATTTTCGTTTGGCAAATAATCAAGATCAACTTTCTCATATACAGCGTGTTAATTATGTATGTATGTGCACAAACTTTAAGGAATTAATTTTTTACAAGAATATTGAGAAATGACAATTTTATATGCATTTAAAAATTTTGCATTAAATATGGCATACCTGAATATGCATAAAATAATTATTGGAGCTGTAAAATAGTCGAGCTTGTAGAGATGCTGTTGCTTATATGGCATTTCCACGACTCGTCTATTACAAACCCCCAGTTCCCACGTTCTAGTCTGAAAACTGGTGAAAGTGATAACAGAATTTTTAATTTATTATTAAAACTAACTTTTTGGCCCAGCTTCGCTCCGGTAGATTTTCGTTTGGCAAATATCAAGATCAACTTTCTCATATACAGGATGATAATTAAGTATGTGCACAAACTTTAAGGAATTAATCTATGATTGATTTTAATACGAAACCTTTATATAAGTATGGGTCCACAACGGCTCTGTTTTCCAGATACAGGGTGTTAAAATTTGAAATAAATTTAAGATTTTTTACAAGCTTTTATTAACTTCCCATTGGAAGTTATTGTAATGGGTCCGAAAATCGAAATCAAAAAGGAAAAAAAATTTTTATGTTTCAAGGTCACTACACTATTTTTACACTACTTTTAGAAAGATGTCTGTGTGTGTGTGTGTGTGTGTGTGTGTGTTTGTGTGTACGTACGTACGTACGTACGTATGTATGTGTCCATTTCTTTCTAAGACGAAATCTCGAGAATGAAAAATGATATCGACTACGTTGGGGTGCCAATCGACGCGTATTGACGTAAATATGATCTGAAAGGAATTTTTTTAAAATCGGTTCAGCCGTTCTTTTTTCTTAACCAAATAACCTCCAAAAAAGTAGATTTTACACAATATCTCGCGAATAAAAAATTATATCGACTTCGTAAGGGTGTCAATCGAGGCGTGTTAACGTCATTTTGATCCAACATAAATTTTATAAAAATCGGTTCAGCCGTTTTTTTTTTTTTTTAATTATTGATGTTTTAATGATTAAAATGATTACTTTTCTGTGTAATATCTAATTTAATTATTATTATTAAATATTTATCAAACTGGGAAGTTCGTCGTGTGGACCTCAAGGGTCGCACTTTAGTCCTAATAAACGACCCACCTCACGGCTTGTTTAACTTGCAATGTGTTAGTTTGTGTGTTTGTTTGTTTACGTCAAAACTTGCAAGTCAATTTTGAACGACTTCCACGACCCACGTATCCGATCGATTTGAAATTTTATACACATATGTATTCTCGATGACAAACATGAATAAATCGTTTTTAGAAATAAATTCAACCCCTAAGGGGTTCAAACGGGGAATAGGGTTTTTTTTGACTAATCAACGCCCAGGCCAAATCGCTGAAGCTATATAAACTTGAAATTTGGACAGTTGGTTCCTTTTCTGATGTAAGCATCCACTAAGAAAGGATTTCTCGAAATTCAACCTCTACGGGTGTCAAAGGAGGGTAACATTTTCAATGACTAAAATGAACAAAATAAAATATTAGTAAAAAAACTTTTTAGATACAAGCTTTTATTGAAATGTACTAAAAAGGAAAAAAATAATATTTAATAATTTTGGTTCATAATAATTATTATAAACGTGGGGGTTGCGACTAATAAACTATCATAGAGATTACAAGCCCCGCTTTTATAATAATTATGAACCAAAAGTATTAAATATTATTTTTTCCCTTTTAGTACATTTCAATAAAAGCTTGTCTCAAAAAAATTTTTTTTACTAATTTATATTAGAAATCGTGTCCATCGTGATTATAATAAAATTAAGAAAAATCGCAGGATAGTGGACAAAATATTTGATTTATTAAATTGAATGTACGACGTTTCGTTTATATATTTAAACTTTTTCAAGTCAACATAATTTGTTACCATGTTTTTGTCTTATGTACCCTATCTCATGTTAATTGCTATAGTTAGTAATTAATTAATATTAATTTTCATAAATATACAGTGTGTCCACAGACTCATCCTCAACATGGGGATCTCCGTTGTTATGGGAGATAGAGATTTGGTTAAATGAGACAAAATGTGCAGAATCTCCAGTACTTCTACCCTGCGTAGTCAAACTTTCCATATTTTGCTTGGTTCGCGACCGACAGTTGAAAAACAAGATTTACCCATTTTTGTTTTTTGTTTATAACTCGCTTATTAAGTAAGTTAGGAAAAAAATATTTTCACTTTCTTAAAGCCCTTTTTTATGAAGAATTCAAATCTCTTTTCATATTTTTATTTACTTTTATAGTTTTAGAGATACTTGTATTAACTTTGTTTTTTTAAATCAACGTCAAAGATGGCCATGACACCATTCGAAAGAGATTTTTTTTCTCTTTAATTTGATATGAGGGTTGATGGATTTATTTTCAAAAATAACAGAGTTATACGTAAAACACTGATTTTTAATAGTAGGCTATGCTAAATTAATTGATAAAACAACAGAAGGCTTAGCAAACAGTTGAAATTCGCGTTGGCTTAGTAAACGGCTGTTTTGTTTTAGCTATCAAAGTGTAGTTTGTTGCAAATTTGTCAGTTTACTAAGTGATTTATTAAATTTACTTTTGTTATCATGGAATCATTTTGTAACAATGAAAAATTTGATATGTCATCTTGTTACATTCTTATGTCACAAAAATTCGACCAGAGCTGCAGAAATGTACTTCGATCAGTATCCAGAACGAAGACAACCTCATTCGTCTATTTTCAGAAACTTACGAATAAATTTAATAAACTATGGATCATTTAAAAAGCCGTTTACTAAGTCAACGCGAATAAGTGAAGAAGACAAAACTAGTGCTTTACGATCAATTGTTGAAAATCGCTTATTTTTCACTGTTACAAAATGGTTCCATGATAACAAAAGTAAATTTAATAAATCACTTAGTAAACTGACAAATTAGCAACAAACTACACTTTGCCAGCTAAAATAAAACAGCCGTTTACTAATCCAACGCGAATTTCAACTGTTTGCTAAGCCTTCTGTTGTTTAATCAATTAATTTAGCATATCCTACTATTAAAAATCAGTGTTTTACGTATAACTCTGTTATTTTTGAAAATAAAGCCATCAACCCTCATATCAAATTAAAGAGAAAAAAAAATCTCTTTCGAATGGTGTCATGGCCATCTTTGACGTGTATTTAAAAAACAAAGTTAATACAATTATCTCTAAAACTATAAAAGTAAATAAAAATATGAAAAGAGTTTTGAATTCTTCATAAAAAAGGGCCTTAAGAAAGTGAAAATATTTTTTTTCTAACTTACTTAATAAGCGAGTTATAAACAAAAAACGAAAATGGGTAAATCTCGTTTTTCAACTGTCGGTCGCGAACCAAGCAAAATATGGAAAGTTTGACTACGCAGGGTAGAAGTACTAGAGATTCTGCACATTTTGTCTCATTTAACCAAATCTCTATCTCCCATAACAACGGAGATCCCCATGTTGAGGATGAGTCTGTGGACACACTGTATATTGTTATTTTTATGTACTTGAAAAAGTTTAAATATATAAACGAAACGTCGTACATTTAATTTAATAAATCAAATGTTTTGTCCACTATCCTGCGATTTTTCTTAATTTTTTTACTAATATTTTTTATTTATTTATTTTTTTTTTTTAATAGTGCTAGCTACTTAATTAAAACTTTACACACACTAAGTAATAGATAGTCAGATAGTACATTTCGCAAGTATTAAATTATTTTTCATTCAACGTCGCGCGGACGCCATTTGTGAATTTGTCTTAATTATTTTGTTAAAATCATCCTTTAAAATTATTTTAAAATGCTAGAGTTTCTGTTGTAGCGAATTGTATTTCTAGCTACACTATCTTGGGACTAAAATTGGAACTAAGGAATTAAATCGAACCAGCTGTCAAAAAACATTAAATACAGATATTGCAGATTATAGACGCTCGATAACTGAGGCCGTTAGCTCAAAAGACGTTTTTCACGCAGCTCTGCCCTCTGATCCTTACATTTCAAAAAAATTCGTGAATAGGTATATTTTTATAATACCTATTTACATTATTTGTCGATTTATTTTGACAATTTTATTACCTAAATAGATAATTTATATTTCATAAATGTGACAGCTGACCCGATTGAGCTTTTAAACTATACGGTGGAGTCCTCATTCCTCAGTTAATTTACCATTAGATTTATTTATTTATTGTGGATTATAGACGTGTCGACAACTTAGGTCATTAGCGTCTTAATTACATTAAATAACAACTCATTTAAAACTAAATGACATCCATGAGCGGAGGTGGGATTCGAACCCACGACAGTGTGATCCAAAGGCCGCTACGATCACCGTTACACCACCCTGTCCTCATTTACCATTAGAGTTCATTTGTTCTTTTACCAACAGAAGTTCATTTGTTTCTTGACTATAGTGTTATCGTGCAATTAAACAACTATAGCTTTGAGAATCCCATAGCATTTCTTTAACAGTTAGCATTATTTTAGTTATGAAGACTGAGCGTGACCTACGAAGTCAAAAACAGACCTTCAAAAAGTATCGACAAGAACAGCACGACATAACAGTGTCTTCGACATCTTATAGAACAGAGGTATAACACGCTATAACAGATAATTCATAGAATAGGGACATTTTAAACTGTGAAGTTGTGTAAATTAAGTTGTCAGTATTGTTGAGACTTACGATTGACAATTGCCTGTCAGATATTGCTTCTGTTAACATTATATTACAATGTATGTAGGCACTGTTGTTTCTGAACGGTTTAATTCGACCAATAATGGTGTCCTTTTCAACACTTATTTGGAACTTGTTTTTGTGAAAATGAACACTATTTTTAGGTAGCTGCTACTGAAATCAATACACATATAAACACTTGCACTTAGGGTTGTCAATTTTACACTACTGAAAAACCGGAAATAAAAAATTAACGTTTGAAATTTTCTAAATATTATTTGACTATCAAATATAATACTAGCGGCCCGTCCCGACTACGCCCGGGTGGTATGAAATTATGATTAGAAGAAGTAAGCGGAGAAACAGACAGAGGCAGACAGCGACTTTGTTTTATACTATTTAGAGATAGAGAAACAGTTGTTTTTGACAAAACACCGTCATAGTTCAGCCATTTTGTATAAAATATTTACAAATTATATACACAAACCTTCCTCGTTTATCGCTCTTTCTATTAGTGAAAACCGTTTCAAAATCCGTTGCGTGGTTTAGAAGAAGTAAGCGGAGAAACAGACAGAGGCAGACAGCGACTTTGTTTTATACTATTTAAAGATTATTAAAAAAATAATAAATTGAAAATATCAATTCGTAAATGACATTTTATTAATTTTTATTTATGAACTCATCTATATAATGCTCATCTAATTAAAAAAAATAACGAGTGTTAATAACATTTATGTTTAATTCCCTATAAATAAAGTTTGTCGATGAGCTAAAAAATCATTCTGTAGGTATAGTCCAATAGATGCGTGACTTCTTCATAATTTAAAAACAAAACTTCATCCACAATAATTTAATAACACAAATCCAAGCTAATTTTACTAAGTTTTAATGAATAAATAATGTATATATTAATTATTATCATTATTTTATTGATTGCACTACTGCGACGTATTCTTTACGAATAATATTTTATTACTGTCATAAGTAGTGAATTTTAATTATAACCTGCAATTATTTAATTACATAATCAATAAATATACTCTACCATAAAAACTCGGGTCACAACTCGCAGTGTAGAGAGTTGCCGACAAAATAGTGTATTAGTAAAAAATTTAAACGTATTATTAATAAATTATTATATGAACTTAAATTAGGAATACAAAATTTAACCCTTATTAAATCATTTTTATGGTTCCATACAACCGATTTAAAAAGGAACTCTTATATAAGATCACTCTCGTGTCCTGTCCGACGTCTGTCACAGCTTATTTTCTCCGAATCTACTGGACGAAAAAGTTGACCTTGGTTATTGAGCGTCTACAATTTAAAATAAATAAATAAATTAAATATACCTTTACGTAAGTTATTACTTATCCGTTGCTAGTGTTTTCCGGTTCAATTTTGAAACGATTCCGAATTTTTTTGCGGGTCTAAAATACAACCCTTCAAAATGGTTCGATTGAGCCTACTTTAAATAATAGATCAGTTGGGAGCCCTATTTTTGTTCTACGTGATGTGATATTATGAAAAAAATTGTAGTACTGAAGTCATTACTCATTTTTGGTAAATTTAACTGCAGTTTAAGTTTCCAATGTCATTTGAATTCGTTACGCAAAAACTTGCGGTTACTGAGAACCCGGTTTTGTGAGGGTGGCTGCTACTTAGAAAAAATCATGATATATTTTAGCAAGAAAATTATTTAAGTATCGAAAAAAACTATTCATAAAGAAAACTATAAATATCAAACATTTTTTAATTGATTTTGAATTTTTGATGTTATTTACTATAGTTTATAAAAATATAATTATTTTTGTAAATTTTATTTATTGTATATATTATAGACACGTCGACATCTCTGGTCATTAGCGTCTTAAATACATTAAATATAACAATTCTCTTAAAACTAAATGACATCACAAAACATCCATGAGCGGAGGTGGGATTCGAACCCACGACAGTGTGATCCAAAGGCCGCTACGCTAACCGTTACACCACACTGTCCTCCATTTTTGTAAAAGCCATCTACTACCAGGATTATCTAGGTCTAAGATTAATTGAAATTTGCAAATTATTATTTTTAATAATAAATTGAAAAACAAGTTGATTGGAACTAGGGGTTTATAGTAGATAAGCCAAATGTCACCGTCGGGATTTGAAGTCAGTACCTACGTACAGTTATGGTGGGTGAACTAACAATTCTAATAATTATAAGTACTAAATCAGGGAATATAGGGTAGGCTGTAATATATCTTCGCGTTTTTGCTAAAAGGGGAGTCAAAATTAACCGAAGTCGTAAACACATCTTTAATAATTTTAAAAAATCATTCTTTAGGTTCATAAATTTTTTTTTCATTATTCTTATATTAGACAGTAAAAGTAAGATTGTAATTATATTATAGACGCTTGACAACTGAGGTAAAGGAAAATGGACCTCTTGAAATACAATTTGTTTCAAATCAATTATACACTGTAAAAAATGGATATAAAAATACTTTGAAAGTTAAGATAGAATTCGCTCGATTTTCTAAGTGATTTTACATTATTATTTATTTTTACACAGAAAACTTCATAAAACTTGGACTTTTACTGTGAAGTTAAACAAATTTGTGATTTTTACATAAAGTAAATTAAAATTACATATAATTTGTGTAATATTCCAATAAAATGTGTAAAAATTACAAAATAAAATGTATAGTTACAGATATAAAATGGATGAATACAAAACAAATTAATGTAATATTAGTAACCACGCATGCGCAATGTGCTTTTATGGAATCTACGCGATGTGGCGATACCTGTTTGCGACGCCATTGTCTCTTTGTGTGCTTATTACCAGATTAATCGCTGGCTACAAATGGACCATCGATAATCTATGTAATCGGCCTTCTCATTTCTTATAGTGTATATTAATAATTATTGTAGAAGAACTTCAAACACTTGACATTGAGAAATATATTATTGCAGGGTTACATAACACATAAAATTTTATTTTACTGAAATGGAGCACAAATATGGCCAAAGTTAAAATTTCACTAATAAGTGTAAAATCTATACATTACGAAAGTTAACGTTTTCAATGACGAAAAGCAAAAATTTTATTTTTATAGTGCTACTCATAAACCAATAAAATATATTCTTCCCAAGCGTGCAACATATTCTTCAAAAAGCATATGACTTCAAAAATTCTTTTTAACTTGGAAAAAATTTACAGTTATTATTGACCTTTATTTATTGCTGCTGTAAAAATATCAGTAGTAGTATAAAACCATTATTTATATTATAAAAAAACATTATTGGCTTTTGCATTGATTTCGTAACATTATTGGGTGTTAAACTGCAAGGTTCTTCTAGAAATTTCAAAAATAAAAAATTTGACTGGATAGCCAATCCTATTCATTTTCAAGTAATTTGAAAAAATACATTCTAACAGCTTACAACAAAATAAATGGGTAAATACGTTTAATTTATTGTAGATTATAGACGCATCGACATCTAAGGTCATTACCGTCTTTCAACTACACTAAATAACAACTAACTTAAAACTAAATAACATCACAAAACATCCCATGAGCGCAGGTGGGATTCGAGCCCACGGCATTCCAGTCTAGAGGTTGCGGCACCAAGCATGCTAACCACTAGGCTATACTGCCCTCTGGGTAAATACGGTTCAGTACTTTAGCAAAATTTGAAATTCTGCCTACCGACCAATCACAACTCAAGAGACAAAGGGACACGAGCTGATCACGCACACAGGTCACTCTATCTTGAAAATGAATAGACTATAGTAAACAATCGCTTCTAACTAAAAATTTTCCCAACAAGACAATTCTCTTTTCATATATGGTATAATGTTAAATATAATAGTATATTGTGTGACAAGTGTGCTAAATACATCTAAATACATCTAAATACGTCAGGCGCGATGTAGGAGAACGCTCACGAGCCTTGGCGAGTGAGCATCGCGAGCCGAATACGAGTGCTGAAAACATCGCGCCTAACACATAAATATTTAGCGCACGTGTTGCACACTATACTTTATATAACACATGCATGGTTTTAGACTTTAATTGAATAATTTAATGTCAATGACAGAAGTACATTTCATAATAAAAACATTGGGTTCGATACAATATTTATTCACTTTGTTACCATAGTAACCATATTTCATTTATAACACCGAAAAGAGGTACATAAATATTCATTAGATAACGGGTTTTTCAAATGTTTTACCATTATTCATCGAAGAGCGTTTCATAATGGATCATGACGTCACTTGTCAATAAACAGTCATTTAAGGTCCGCAAAACTGATACGAAAAAACACTAAAAGCGTACATGTGTTATATAAAAAACTTTATGTAAAAAATGAAAGCTTGTAATGACAGCGTAATATATTCCTTGAATTTTAGAAAAAAAATACTAGTAACTACGAGTGGTAAAATAATAAAATCATTGTCACTTCTGTTTTGTATTTACAGTAGCATAATTTGTAGAACTTAGTTACAGGGATGTCAAAAATACAAAAAATATTTTTCGTGTTAATAAAACCACATAGGTAAGCGGGTTGTTTAATTATGTACGAACCCTGAGTTGCCAAGTTCTTATTCGAAAGCTAGTGTATTGGATTTTCAATTTATTATTTTTATCCATAATATTATTGTTAGTTAACCAAATTGTTAGTCCTATCCGTAAATAAAATCACATATTAGTGAATAACACAATACATCAGACAACTTAATATTATCGCCATGATATTTAATAGAAGGCTATAATATAAGAAAAATGTAAATGCCACAGTCGGGACTTGAACCCGAAACTCCCGATTTGTATTTTGATTTGATTATTTTTGTTAGTTTTTAATGACATTTTGACGTAGTTGTACATTAGGTCATAGATTACCTAGGTCTTAGACGGTTAGATCGAATTAGCATAATTTTTATTTGTAATTTTTGTCAGTAGATTTGTTCCGGGTTGACTCAAAAACTACTGAACCCATTCTGATCGGATTTTTATTAGGTATAGTGTTTGCCTCACCTTAGAGAATACGATAGACTATTAATATACCATCGTGCTTTTACTAAAGGGGGTTGAGCAGTAGGTAAAAAGTGTAACTTATTAACGAGAGTGAACTCGCGAGTAAAGGTTAGTTATGTAAAAGAATTAAAATGTAGGCATTATTCAAATAATATCAAAAATTATTATGCGTACGATTTCTTCAAAAATTCCTCTCCTAAAATTTATTCAACTAACCGTAAAATTATTGTAGCATTCTAAATATAGGTACCTACTTATCAAATCTTTAACTTCAGAAATAAAAATTTGATTTATTTATCTTTGATATGGACTACCTATGTGATTTAGCTTCAAAACTGAAATAATGGCTTAAAATTAGTACAAAGTTTTACCACCCTTGAAACTTTTTTTTGCATATTTTCGTTCTCATTTTTTCCGTATTGTGCCCATAGGTACTGATTCGAAAACTTAAAGAGTTCATTTCTATGACTGGTTGAGTAAAAAATTAGAATCCTCTTTCATCTATATACTAATATTACAAAGCTGAAGAGTTTGTTTGTATGTTTGTATGTATGTTTAATGTATGTTTGTATGTATGTTTGAACACGTTAATCTCAGGAACTACCAGTCGAATTTTTTTTACCGGGATTAACAACTAATTTTTAATTTGCATGCAAATAATTTATTGAAATAAAATAATAAAAGACAAGATTTGTTTAAATAGTAGGTAACTATGGAAATCAATTCTGTTAGTTTTGATGTCACAGTTCTTGTGTCACACATTTTGAAAAATAAATTCTCATAATTTTTTCATAACTGCCTAAAGAAGTATAACTTAAAAAAAATGAGAACCGTCACTGAAATGTCTCGTTGAACGAGTTCAATTCGAACTACCAAATCATCGAAATATTTTCTTTTCAAAATATATATAGTCAATATTGATTTACAGTCTTATTGTAAGTACGTCATGTAGAGAATATGTAGTCATCTTCTTAAATTTTCGTGACAAATTTTTGACAATGGTTTTAAAGTTATATTGTACCAATAAACTCTTGTGTTGTTATGCTTAGCAAGTCATTTACGAAGTTAAGAAGCAATATTTTTGAAAATATTTACAGTGGCCGTAACAAGACTAGAGTCAACTGACACTTTTATTCTTTTGTTTATTGTCTTGTGTAATCCCAAATCGCATCAACCAGAAATAATTAATCCCTATTACCTACTCATTTACGGAAATATTGAAAAAATAATCTATAATTTGCCAAAACCATAAAGGATTTTCTTTCCAGAAAAGATATTCAAAAAATATTTTTATGTGTACCTCCACTTCTTTACTGGCGACGCCGCTCTCAAAATTTCTGCTATAAGAATTTTTTTATTTCTTAGCATAAAATTATAAGTAATTTGATATTTTGTCATATTATACTTTTTTGTCATAACCTATATCTAATTGATTCAAAAAACAAACAAGAAGGCCAGAAATTTTCAACAAAATCGGCGTGTTCCAAAAAATTTGTATTTTAAAAGTAAGGATTTAAAGCGGAAAATTTTAACGGTGCTTGCTTAATCATCAATACAGATAAATAAAATAGAAGTGTCTGTTTGTGATTTTCGAATTTTTATCTTTTAAGTACTTTTTCCGTTCGCATTCTCGATTACTAAACCAAACCTTATGTTATTTTTATACGACAAATGTAACTAAAAAATTTTTGAAGCTATTTAGTTTATTGTAAATTATAGACGCGTCGACAACTTAGGTCATTAGCGTCTTGATTACATTAAATAACAACTCACTTAAAACTAAATTGCATCACAAAACATCCATGAGCGGGGGCGGGATTCGAACCCACGACAGTCTGATCCAGAGGCCGCGACGTTAACCACTGGACCACATTGTCCTCCTGAAGCTATTGACATGAAATTTATACAGGATATAGATAGTAACCCCGGGAGCAATTTAGTCTTTATTCCATCTTGGTATCTCAAACAGTTCAGAAGATATGTTGATGACCTGTGATGTAGGTAGATATTGAATTTTGTGAAGCGGTTGGTTTGCGGGTATACCTATGATAATAAAGTAGCTTTTTCGATAAAATTCCGCGGGGCGCTATCTATAGTGCAGTAGCAGAACTCGAATAACGGAGATTACGACAGTTAATTGACAACCGAACAGGATATCTAGTCTTCATTAAAATAAAAAAAAACATTAAAAATTAAAATTAAACATGAAGCAATTATGGTACAGTGCAGGATGCATAGGACTTAAAAAAGTATAAAAAAATCTTGTGGTCGGCACGACACGTTAAAGAATCATCGCTACCCTCAACCAAAATTAAATTACATTTTTAAGAGTTTATAATGCAATATGAGTGATATATTCATATAAATGTACAGTGTGAATTAAAAACTTAGATATTAGGAGCTCAGAAGGATAATTTCCGTTAATCTTTTTATGATAGATCATTGAAATGACCAGAAAGCAAGACCTGTAGGCATTTCGAGCAGCTTAGGGCGTCAGGTGCCATAGGAAGGTTTGTTACTGAATCTATATTAGGTGTTTAGGTAGGTATACTTGATTTAGAATAATCATGTAAAAATGAGCTGGTGATATCATTAAATCAGTAATACTAATCAGTTAGTCCATTTTTAGGGTTCCGTACCTCCGAACGGAACCCTACAAAGAACAAAATGTAAGTTTTTAAAAACAAATCTAAACAAAAAAATCTGTTACTAACTCCTTATTTTCAGAGGCGCCGTTAGGCGTCGGCGACTGCCGACGACCTCGCGCCTAAGGGGGCCTCGCAAAAAAGTTTTACAAGTTATTTAAAGTATAATTCAGCACATTTAATTTAATGTTTTCTTTCTGACTGGAAAATGAAAGAGGCCTCGCAAAGCTGATGTCCCCGACGTCCACGTTTGGTCTAGCGCCGCCACTGCTTATTTTTATTGTTGTACGGCACCCTCGGTGAGCGAGTCTGGATCGTACTTGGCCGGTTTTTAACATTAGTATATTTCTGAGATAAAAACACCATAGTACAAGCGTTGATAGCAAGAAGTTCGCCGTCATAAGACATCCGGTCAGTTTAAAAAAATGAAAGGAGAGGAAAAACGAAACCGCGTTTGATTTTAAGAAAATTCTGCAGGCACAATTATAATTAATGACTTAATTAGTGGTCATTAATTAGCACCTCGCGTCCGTCATATAACATCTGAAGAAAATTTACATGGATTTGTAGAAGAATACCTGTACTTTATGAACGTCATATGGTCAATCTTTGCCCCAACCTGACGGAAGTGCCCGGCAGACCTCTTTGAAGGTGTAATTTTTCAGTATCTCGCCTCCGTTATCGCATTTCATTGTTTTGCCTTTTGAGTTAGAAATTGGAAACTTTTAGGGGATTAAATAATCGTTAGGGGGACACAACTTGACCAATCACCCACCCCCCCTCCTTCCGTAAACACAACTTTGTTATTTTAAGTCACGGACTCCATTTTCAATAAACTTTTTGTTTATTTTACATTTGTTTTATTTTTGTAATAAACAATTTCACGATGCATTTACATTGTTAAATTTTTCCCTTATTCAAGTAACACTTTCTACCACCAGATGTCATATGCCCATTTGACAGATCCCAATAGTTGAAAAAATAAATATCAAGTGAAATATGGCATAGTTAGAACCTAAAATTAATGGTGCCTCCCGGGTTCGAACAAGTGACAGCTACTGCGTATAAATTAGCAACTGCGATACCCCTACGCCTAGCATTCCGTTGTGTGTACAGCTATATTTATCATGATATATCAAGTTGTCTGTTTGGGATGACGCAGTGTTCTGCAATAGTGTTGGGATTTATACGCGATTCTTCGATTGGACGTGACGTGACCTCGACATCCGTAACCGAACGAAGAGTTTTACACTTTTACTTAAAAATATTTTTTTAGAATAGGCTACACGTAGAAGTTATTTGTACAGTCAAATGGAACATCCGCTATATTTTTTTAGTTCAACCAAACAACCCAGGTAGATACATTAAAAAATTGTGTACTGTTTTATAATAAATAAAAATAAACAAATAAAAAAAGCAACAACGATCTCATTCATAAAACAAGACAAGGTCGAGGATCATTTATTATTTTCTATGCGTTGTCAAAAATTACTTGCATGGCTACTGAAAATTACACCCAGAAAATGAATAACATGTGTTTGAAGTGAAGCAGAAGTCATTTGTTTATGGAGACAGACTGCATGTGTGCTCTACCTCATATCGTGGGGTATACACACTGACTGATGTATGCATAATTAGAGGGTTGGAAGTTATTTTCCCATAATTGCGTTTTTGAGAGATTTTTTATTTATTTAAGGTTACCAATTTCCAGGGTTATCTGAGCCTGCTACCATATTTTCAGTTTTTAATAATTTTGAATAATACATTGGAAACCCATTTTTTTTGGGCTTGAGAATAGCCGAGCGTGTAACAATGCTGTTGTTTACATGGCGTTGTTATGGTTCCTCTATTACAAGTCCCCAGTTCCCGGGTTCTAGCCCGAGGGCTGGTAAAAGTGTCAATTGAATTTTCAATTTATTATTAAAAAAAAAATAATGAATTGAAAATATGAATTGGTGCTAGGCCCAAATAACCTTAGCTGTTGGTGGTCTTTAAAATACAATTTTTAAGAAAACCCAATTTAGCAGTTTTCAGATGGAACCTGTCAGGGGCAGATTTTGAGTTCTGGAGTCCCTGTTTTAAGGCGGATGTTGTCCTTTCTGTGTTATATTTGCCTACTAAACTCTATTTTTGATTAATTATTTTTAACAAATATTATGAAAACTACAAACAAAGGTTCCAAGAACTGTATATGTCAAGTGTCAGCCTAAGCTCTAGTCTAACTTAATCCTCTTGGTAATTCACCCCTGGAGCCTGGAACCTGAAAATCTGTAATCTAGATGACGATTGACGAATGACAGTCCACGTAAACAACGGCATCCAACGGTTTCGATTGTGTTCAAGACTTCTTTTAATTTCACTAATGACCATTAATTTCATATTTCCAATTTATTGTTATTTTTATCGCCTCCAAGTTGATTGATTCATCAGTTATTCGACTAGAACCTAGAAGATGGATAATTAGAGGGTAGGAAACCAATAATCTGGTTTTTCTAAAGAGCTCCAGAAGATTGGCGACTGGATTTTCCTGTGGAATTACTGCGACCTCATCTATATTATGTATTACGATTGGAGATTCGAATTTGTGTGAATTGTGTTTTAAAGACCCCCAACAGCTAAGGTTATTTGGGCCTAACACCAATTCATATTTTCAATTCATTATTTTTTTCTTTCTTTTAATAATAAATGCAAAATCCAATTGACACTTTTACCAGCTCTCGGGCTAGAACCCGGAAACTGGGGACTTGTAATAGAGGAACCATAGCAACGCCATGTGAACAACAGCATATTGCTGTACGTTCGGCCATTCTCGAGCCCTTGGAGATTCGACATGTTGATCAACACGTGAGTCACGTTTAACAAATGCCCCGGTTGATGAATAAAAATGACTTTTGTGTAACGGCATCCATTTTAAAATTCTGCCAGTTTGTTGAGATTTTGATTTGAACAAACTCGAAATTAAAACGCATATCTTCATTAAAATATTGAATGTCTCCTAGAGTAATTTTTTAAGTGAACGCTACTGATTAATGAATCTTTAGACACTTTGGCGGCATATTTTCTGTCTTCTGAAGACCCTCCAATACTTCCAGCAAAGGTGTGAAGTGTATAAACTATTTATATATTAGCTATCAAAAATGTTTGTTAAAAAAAAGTTCACCAGAAAAATTTTTAAATGTCCTGAAGCATCTATTGTTAAAAATATTATTTTGTTTTTATTTTTCAAAAGTCTTGAATGAATTTTTTTGGACTAGTAATAAATATTCGGCTTTAAAGTATAATTATATAGAGATTAATATTCTTTGAAAGTGGTAACTATGCTTGGAAAAAAATCTAATTTATTTTTCAACAGTGGATGTTCTGACCTTATTTATAAAGAGCGGTTGTTACCAAAATCCATAAATTTCAATCGACATACGTGAACTAATAACACATTTAAATTATGAAACTAATTTTTCTTTTTACTTTATATTCGTAACTTATTCGATGCATATTTCTCCGGAATTTAGTCGTACATTTTCTGAGGAGCTATTTTTAATCAGAGCTTTTTTTAATCCTCCAGCAGGAATATTGGAATGTAGTTGTTCTCGCAATTGCATTCCAATGTTCTTCGGGAATTGGCGTTCCCAGGAGCCTGAGCTCGTACCAGTCGGTTTGTGTATGCCGGCTGGCAGATTCTAATACACAAATGGATGTTGTGTTGAAGACGCTAATGACCTGAGTTGTCGGCGCGTCTATAATCTAAAATAATAATAATAATAAAGCTTTTTTAAAATCAAAATATTGACTACAAAATTTTTCCCGGACAACACCAAAGTTTTTTTACTAATATTTATTATGATTAAAGTTGTTAGCATCTAGTGTAAACAAATTAATTTAGAAAATGCACTCAAGCCTAATTACCTATATTATTTTTATTTTTTTGGCGGTCTCGTGAGTCACGGATCCTTTGAGCATTTGCTCGATTGCCTGCAGGTCCTATTCGGGTCTGGAGAGAATCAACTGTACTTTAAAACAGTAAATTTCAGTTTAATCACGCTGTAGCCACTCTGCTCCAATGATGAACTGGACTATACATTGTATTTCTATTGAATGAGCTAGCTATTTTTTAATTTGGATCATTTTTTCCTACTATTTCTCTTCGTTATAACAAAACAAAAAAAGAGGCAACACTCGTACACAGTAGCGCTTACGCGTCGAACCGTGGAGAAATTACTTTAGATCGTTGTAACAAGTAGCTAAAACAGAATTGTGCCTTCTGTATTGAAAATATAAGGCCTATAATCGACACTAATATCATTAACACAAAAATACCGACATTAAATTTAAAGATGACTATGATATTTTTCGATTTTATAAAGAATATACGAACATACATATATTTTTACAATGATCTCACCGCGTTTACAATAATTCCTACACTCGGGACCAACTAAGTTTCCCGCGCTTTTAAATTTATCAAATTCATCTTTCAATTATATAGTATATTCTGTATAAAATTAATGATCTGGCACTTTCTCTGTATAAACGAAAAAAATGGGTATGTCTGTATAGCGGGTACAGACAAATGACGTGAATCTCGTTAAACAAAAATAATTTATTGTATTCGTTGTCATCCACTTCTATTTAGGTATCTTATAAAATCAAATTTTTGTAAAATATAAAAAATAAAATAATTGTAATTTTATTTTTTTATATTTTAAATTATTATTCATTACCTATATATTTTCATTATTAAAAAAAGCCTTCGGCGTCGAACTTGAGCTTGGCGATTGCACTTGTCGGTAGACTCGTACTTTTCCACAAGGTCACCTGGCTTACTGTGTCTGAGACAATTACATTTTGTTTCACATGTTAACCACTTCCAACTATTTCCGTTTCATCTAATATTTCTAAAATGCCACCCCAGTATGAAACATTATACTTTATTGTATGTATTTTTTAAACAGGGGGTTTGCAATCATTTTGTAGCTTAGGGCCTCACTAAGTCTAAAATCCGGCACAACTTAATAAACTATCATAGAGTTCACGACCCACGCTTTTATTAATTATGAACCTAAATTATTAAAAATTATTTTTTCCTTTTTAGTGCATTTAAATAAAAGCTTGCCTCTAAAAAGTTTTTTTACTAATATTTTTTTATACCTATTTTGTCTGCAGCCAACTTCTATGGCAAATGTCAATACCCGCTTTTTCGGACATTCCTGAAAAAGCGTGAAAATTCCTCGTGTCGAATTCCACACGGGGAATTTTCACGCGTGTTGAACTCTCAACACACACAGTAGATCTTTCGGCGACCCTGGATTAAATCGTATACGAAATATCTGGATGTAAACATGGTGAAGTCTTATAATAATTTTTTATAACTAAAGCGGTTTCTCATAAAGACGGTTGAATTGTTAGTTCGATTACTTAAAAACAAGATGGTTTTCTATACTGAACCATTTTGTGTTCTTAGTCATGATGCAAGTGTTTTGTGCCATTAATATTCTATTCATTATAAAATAGTCTATTAAAATTGTTGTTTCCACATTTTACAAGAAAACAAAACACTTCGGTCAAACTACATTTTTATACTTAAATGGGAAAAATTTTAATGAATCACTTCATTTATTTTCGTTTAGTTTTGTCATGATGTAATATTTCGCTGTCTTTTTGTTTGTTGTTTAATTAATTTTAAAAAAGCGCATCGACTACATCGCCATTAGATCGCTATACTGACGCTGGGTTACAGCAAGCGTTGTCAAAAAATTTGATTTGGTAATGACCTTAGATTGTGATCATATAATTACAGTTTTTATACATGCAGGAGCAGTCTAATGTCGTTGTCATGTACAACATTAGATTTTACTCACACAAAAACAACTGATTGATCTACATAGAAAAAGATTGCTTGTAAACATGTAAACATTAATAATTGGCAATAGATTTAGCTAACTCTTGAAGTTGGTAGTATAATCTTCTCTACATAGTATAAAATAAAGTCGCTTTCCACATCTGTCTGTCTGTCAGTATAACCGCTAACTCCTCCTAAACCACGCAACGGATTTTGATGCGGTTTTCACCATCAGTTACATAATTTTTCACGGAAGGTTTATATATATAGCGAACGAGCGAAGCGAATGAGTAATGTAATTCCTAAACCACGCAACAGATTTTGATGCGGTTTTCACCATCAGTTAGATAATTTTTCACGGAAGGTTTATATATATAGCGAACGAGCGTAGCGAGTGAGAAAGCGAACGAGCGAAGCGATTGAGTAGTGTATTGCACCCAGGCTTTCTTAGCACCCGTGCGAAGCCGGACAGGACCGCTCGTATAAAATAAAAAGATGAACATATATATTATAGCTCTCAGCGCGGTTAAATATTTCATTTGTAGGTAATTACAAACATTAAAAATAAATTGAAATTGCAAAAAAATGCACGAACAATTTATAAATTTTTTAAATATAATCACTCGTAAAAGATTAAAAGCTATTTGATACCCATAAAATTGTCTGTATTTATAATAAACAATAATAAATATATATAATAATCTATGTGAACAAATTAAAAAGACATTTGATCGCATAAAATTTCTAAATATTTATTTAGCAATATTTTCCAACCAAACTCCAGCAGTGCATAAAATAAATTCTACATCTCAGACAATACGAAACTGCAAATCATATTCCAATGCAAGAACTGACTTTTACTTTTTCAATTAATAGATATATCATTTACTTTATAGATATTTCAAAAAGTACAGTTCAACAATATTACTGCGGTAAGTATATTATTATAATTTGATGATTTTATTGTAGTGAAACATCTATTTCAAGGTTAAATTAGTGAGGAGATTAAACGAAGATAGATAGATTGAGAAAGAAAGAGATAGAGTCCAATCAACAACTGACGCACTATTTATGAACTACACCGCGCGTTTGGTTGGCATTGCCATCTATGGTTGGGTATACTTATAGCCAAAGTAGTCAAGAAGTTTCACTTCCCTGTAACACATATTCTTTTTTTCATTATTATTATTAATTATTGGATCAAGTGAGTAGCCTAATGGTGAGATAGATACATATTGTAAATTATAGACGCTCGACAACATAGGCCATAAGCGTTTGACTTAATGGTGAGAGCATTAACATTCAGAAGGTATCGGATTCAAATCCTGTCGGAGGCAGATGTGATTTTTCCTACTGCCTCATGCTGAGAAACGATAATTCGTGTACCGGCCATCTTGTTGAGATTCCTGCATCGGCCATCTTGTTGAGATTCCTGCATCAGCCATCTTGTTAAGATTCCTGTACCGACCATCTTGTTTGAAGTTTTCCATGGTTTCCTCAATAATTTCAGATGAATATCGAGATGGTTGCTAACTTTCTTATCCAAGACCATGACCGATTAACTGCCAAATCCCTTTCGTCACAAAGTTACATACCTTTCTGCGTCGGGGATTTGCGACCTAGTGTCGGGGAATTGCGATCTAGTGCCGAGGATTTGCGATCTAGTGTCGGGGAATTGCGATTCTTAATAAAAGAGATGCAATGTTGCAGGTTGGCGAAATCGATCAGCGTGATTATTTTCTACAGGAATATCTTCAGGTGCAAGTTATATTTAAACAGTATCAGAGATTTTTAAGGTTTATTAAAAATGGCAAAAGTAAGAAGACATGGAAAAAAATCGCAAAATTCTAGAAAAAAAATTTGCTCCGATCTGTTTAATATTAAGTATACTTATAGAAAAAATAACGCTGAATCGATTTCGACCACCCACGCCTCTCTATCTCATTTAGTTTAGGAGATATGAGCGTTTATATAAATTTTTATTGAAGAATTTAGAATATCTGACTTAGTGTCGGGGATTTGCGATCTAGTGTCGCCACCTTATCCTGATTTCCCACAAGTCCTTCTCATTGCTGTTAGCTAATTTGAAATTTAAAAATACAGACAAAAACGGGAAAACGGTAAATCAAATGGAAAACAATAAACTTAAATTTACATCCGACAGAAATTTTTATAATAAGCTTAATTTCGATAAAATAAATTCTTTTCTTGAAAATCACAAAAAAATTCAGAAGGTGAATACTTTTCAAAATGGTGGCGTTTCCTTTGAAACTCCGAAAATAACTTATATTTTATCTTGTTTTTATAGGGGACCTAAATAAACACTTTCACAAATTTTACTAAGTCTATTTAGACCCCAAAATCTCTACAGACAGTGCTAATTAATGACCTATTGATGAAAATCTCAAGGTTATTTTCCATTTCGTCGGAACACCATAAAATGTTTAAAAATAGGTATGTATGACTCGTAATGCGGAAACTAATAAACTGATTTTTTTAAAATTCAATGCTTTTCTGAAACAAACTTTCCATTTATTATTTTAAAACTCTACGGGTACGTTTTTTATTCGTAAATCGCAAATTAGGTACATTTAAGTGTCTGAGATACCCAATTTATTTTGGTTATTCTATAATATTCATACTTTTAAGCAGAAAACAAAAAAAAATGTCCGGACATCCAGTCAGCAAATATCTATTATTATCTTTTTTTCTATATAATAGCAAAAATCAGTGCACAGTCATTCTGTAATATTTTCAATGAATTTTTAATGATTGCAGTTGATCAAATCATTATTTAACAAGATTGAATTATAATAATTATTTTCTAAAAAATATAATATTTCTTAAACACATTCTGTCACACATTTTAAAATTTAATACGGCACGTTTATAATTACAAAATATGCCAAATTTAGTTGCATTTTGCATGAAAAATCAGCAATATTATTTATTGCGTTATTTTTAAAATAAAAAATTCGAACGATTAAATTATTTTAATCTTACAATTAGGTATTTAAGTTTAAAAAAAATTATTAATTTTTTAATTTTTTCTATTAATTTAACATAAATAATATTGAAAATCGAAAAGAAAAAATTTTTTAAAGCTATAGATAAATTATTAAAAATTAATTAAAATGTATAAAAATTTAAAAAATATCACGTGACTTCAAAACGCGCCAGGAATGTTTGTGACGTCGTTATGTTAAAATGTGTCTGCATTTGTTGGTATTTGTGTATATGTATTCACATACTATCAAAAATAATAAATTTTTAACTTGGTAACCATGGATACAAAGACCATAGATAACATAATGACGTCACACGCGTTCGGATTCTTTCGGCGCGTTATCGGAACTGAGTTTAAAAATTAATTTTTATTTAAATATAACTTTTTAATTAGTAAGCAAAAAAATTAAATAAAAACAATTTTGCTATAAAACTTGTATGCGGTCCTTCCATTTAAGTAAAAAAAAAATTTATTTAAAAACCCAATTGTCTTACATAGCTATTGTGAATTTTATGTTTGTAACTGATAGCATTCACGGAGCGTCAGTAGTTATTTTACGTTTCGAGTTTCATATTGTTCCTCATCTCAAGTGAAGACGTATTAATAGACTACAGAAGTAGGCGATCCTAATTTGAGCGCGAAATTTAAAGTGGAGTCGATTGGCATTCAAAAATGTATGGGATTTAACGGAATATTCATTACTATTTTCTTAAAACACATTTCTTACCAAAACAATGGCTGTTTCATAAAAATAATTAATAAATCCCGTCCTTATTGGCTACAAAACTTAATTATTTCATGTGAAATAATTTTTTATTTGAAAATATAAATTTGTGAAAAATGGATGTCGTAACTTGATTCATCCAATTCCAGTGACGTTTATTCTAACCTAACAGCCTCGTTGACGTTAATTGTCGAGGTATATAATTTAAGAAATTGTAATTAGAAATTGAGTTTGTTCTTTTCATTTGGAGTTGGAAAAATGATTTGAAGTCGTCTTTAAAACACAATTCGCGAAATTAAAAGTGAAATAAAAATAATAAAAAAAAATTGAACCGACTACAAAAAAAACCTTTTAACAAAAAAAAAACCTCCTTCAAAAAGGCACTAGACCTCAAAATTTCATTATTTTTCTCTTTTTAGTGCCTTTTTGAAGGAGGTTATTTTTTTGTTAAAAAGTTTTTTATTTTTTACTTTTTAGTGTCAAAAAAAGTAACATTTACCTTAAAGAATCACACGCCGTTACTTATTTTTATTAAAATCAGCCGAACTACTGAACCGATTTTGATGAAATTTCTATGGGACCAATCTGAAAGTATATCCTTTCAAATAAAAAAATATTTTTCAAAATCGATTCATAAACGACGAAGTTATCCGTGAACACACATAAAACATAAAACATAACCACATAAAAAATATATACGGTCGAATTGAGAAACCTCTTTTTTTTGAAGTAAAAAGGAATCAGAATGTCTCTAAAAATAATATAAAATAATTTTTTTACTATCACCTTTCAATTATAAGTCAGCGCATAAATAAATCTGCCGACTTCTAATTGAATGTAGGTTAGGGAAGGTGACTGTAAAACGAAGAGAAAAATAATATCATTCTTTTTAGAGACATTCTGACTCCTCTTTTAAAGTCGGTTCAATTTCATTTCAATTTTTTTTATTACGAACGACGTACCGTTTTGGTTTAGTGTATGGTATTTGACTGCAATTGTGTTTTTAAAGACCACCAACAGCTAAGGTTATTTGGGCCTAGCACCAATTCATATTTTCAATTCATTATTTTTTAATAATAAATTGAAAATTCAATTGGCACTTTTACCAGCTCACGGGCTAGAACCCGGGAACTGGGGATTTGTAATAGAGGAACCATAGCAACGCCATGTAAACAACAGCACTGCTAAACGCTCGGCCATTCTCTATTTGACTGTAGATAACTACTAAATATTTGATTTTATTTATTTAAAAAAAACTTGACAATAATGAATATTTATTTGGATAACAACAAAAAAGAGATTGTCACGGTTGATTGACACATTTTTCGCTAGAGTGATCTGGTTACTTCCTGTAATACACGAAAAATAATAGCACGACACAATAGTGATGTATCCGGTTCAAGTTGCGCCATTTTGTCGTGAAAATGCAGTTTCTGAATGTAGAAACAAAACACATACTACTATATTATTGCACAAAGACATTCTGTACTCCATTGCAAAAAAGCAAACAATAGTACATTATAATATTTTATTCGACTAAGGTACATAAAAACCGACGATTTTTATAATGAGTTCTAAAGTTAGAACCCTCTCCTTTACCATGACATAATTATTTTTTGTTTATTCATTGAAAATTTAAGTTCTATCTGTGATTTTTACATTCTATAATAGGGTAAGGCACTTATGATTCGCCTACGTGATCGGTCTCTTCTTGCCTACCAAAAGTAGATTTATTTTATTTATTGTAGATTATAGACGCGTCGACATCTCAGGTCATTAGCGTCTTTCAACTACACTAAATAACAACTAACTTAAAACTAAATAACATCATAAAACATCCATGAGCGCGGGTGGGATTCGAACCCACGGCAGTCCAGTCCAGAAGTTGCGGCACTAAGCACGCTAACCGCTAGGCTATACTGCCCTCACCAAAAGTAGCGGTGCTAGGGTTTTTTTTTCTAGGACGGGCCAGTGTTTATTTTATTTATTTATTGTAGATTATAGACGCGTGGACATCTCAGATCATTAGCGTCTTTCAACTACACTAAATATAACAACTTTCTTAAAATTAAATAACATCATAATAAGAAGTATTGGAAATACCTTGTATTTTTGGTGTCAGTCTTGTGACTTCATGTGTTTGTTAACACGACGCGTTTCAGCAACGAGTTGCTATCTTCAGGTGTGGTTAATTTTTTTATATTATAAAACAACACATGAAGTCACAAGACGGACACCAAAAATACAAAGGTATTTCTAATACTTCTTATTATTAGAAATACCTTTGTATTTTTGGTGTCCGTCTTGTGACTTCATACAAGACGGACACCAAAAATACAAAGGTATTTCTAATACTTCTTATTATTCATATAGTGACTTGGAGACCTTACACTCTAAAAATGTATCATAAATAACATCACCCATCCATGAGCGAAGGTGAGCGGGCCAGTGTTGGACATGGTGATCTGAAGGTGGGCCAATAACATTTATTCCCAAAATTTTAGTGCTCGATAAAATATTAACCCCGCGGTGACTTGCTATAGATTGCCCCATTCCCCCTTGGATTCGCGCCTGCAGTGTCGCTAATATTTAAATTGATAAATCAATTATTTTTAATCACTTCACTTAATTAAATAACCAAATCGTAAGTTAGGTCTTGTGATATTTTTGATTTCAAACGTCTGTTAGCTAGTAGTTGAAATAGTGCGCATGCGTCTGATAAATTCGCTTACTATCCACAAACTTTTCTGATTGTCAGCACACGGTTTGCAAATCTGACTTGTAATCATATGGATTTGGTGAGACGGCTATTGGAACGATAAAAATTGCACACAGACTGCCGTTTTGGATTTCTGTTGGAACATACCTATTGTGATTAAATATCATTTAAAAATGTAATTAGTATTAATACTGTATATGCGATTAAAAAGAGCAATTAATTTTATGCGAAATACGATTACATTGTAATTAGCCTTAACTCTTAAATATAAGTACATTATACAAATACAAACATCAATATTTAATACAAACATAATTAATGTATAATTATGTATATCGCAATAAAATTTTATTAGTAAAAAATGGTATATTGCATTTTATGTGACTTTAATGATGAATATTATTATTGAAAGATAATCATTTTCAAATATTGCATTCGGTGCTGATTCTGAAGATCTGTCAGGGTGGTGCGAGATCTTGTGATGACGTTCCTCCCCCACTCAGCACTTTATTATACTAATTTTTAAATTTATTTCTTCTCTCTCAAGACGGCACTCGATTGCATCATCATAAGCCAACCCTGGTTATCTAAGTTAAATCGTTTTAGTCTTTCATAAATTTAAGGTGATATACAGTAAGACTTAAGTGTCTCAGGTTCATCTTCAGAGAGCCCAGGACAATTCGAGGTGAGGTTAGGTGATGGGGAGTCACAATCGGCCCATGTAGGTCTGAATGCAGCGGGAAATTTTCTTCCCATAGGCTATAATTAGAACGCGAATATCTAAAACTCGTCGAATACGTATATTTAGCTTCGATTTTGATAAAGAATATTCGTAAAATTTCGTGTATCAAATTCGAGCAGTTTCGGAAAAAGTCTATTTTTACCCCCATTGTTAGTGGGCGTCTATATACGTCATAATATAGGAAAACAGCTCTAAAATTTCCTAGGTTCGACGTTTTCGGCTGTGGGTGAAGCAGTCAGTAAGGATGTAGATACTATACAGTTTCCTCAAAATGTTGGTTATATGTTAAAAAAATAAAATTTATAAATAAACCTAAATGTTTAGGTTTATTTAAAAATTATACAATATTAATTTTAACGTATGTTACGTATACCTATATCTAAAAATTTTGAGGAGACTTTACAGTTAAACATTTCTCATTTCTGTATAAAATCTCTTTGATAGTGATTGGTAGGTACTAAAAAAAAGGGTGTGTGCTTATGACCACACGACAGAAGTGAAAACTTCTGATTTTATAATTTTAAAATATATATGTATGTTTTAGTGTCATCTAATAGCGCACCTATGAACTACAAATAACTTATTACCAACACACTATACAAAAACCTTTTCAATTAAGTTTTAGTGTCATCTATTAGCGCACCTATGAACTACAAATAACTTATTACCAACACACTACAAAAACCTTTTCAATTAAGTTTAAGTGTCATCTATTAGCGCACCTATGAACTACAAATAACTTATTACCAACATATCGCAAATACCTTTTCAATTAAGTTTTAGTGTCATCTATTAGCGCACCTATGAACTACAAAGACGTTTTCGTGTTTAAGCCGAGTAAACCTGATTCAGCGTCTCCGACCCGAAGCGTGACGGTTCACTTTCGTTCACTACTCAGGCAAAGTGCGCCTAAGGAAGTTTTCACTTTAAAAACTTTTACAGTAATAAAAATGTCAAGGGCGTCATTGACTCTATTAAAATTGAGTGATTATATAATATTTATCATAAAACAATGGTAATAATAAAAATTTTATAGTAGGTCTGTAACGTAGTCGAGTACTGGAACGAAATCCGATTTATAACGTTGATTCATGTTTAATAATTGTTATCTTTACATGTTCAATAATAATTATTCTATTAAAACTACAATTATAAAATCTAGTCTAAAAATGTGTATTTTTAAGCATTTTAATTAACAAATTCTAATTGGAAAGATAACTAGACTGTACAGTAGAACATCGATTCACCCGAGTATATTTTAATTTTTAACCGACTTCAAAAAAAGGGGGTGGTTCTCAATTCTGGTGTATTTTTTTTATGTTTGTTACCTCATAACTCAGTCATTTATAAATCGATTTTGAAAAATTTTGTTATTTGAAAGGTTGGTCCCATAGAAAGTTCATCAAAATCGGTTCAGTAGTTCGGCTGATTTTAATAAAAGTAAGTAACGGCGTGTGATTCTTTAAGGTAAATGTCACTTTTTGACACTAAAAAGTAAAGAATAAAAAACTTTTTAACAAAAAAAAACCTCCTTCAAAAAACCACTAAAAAGAGGAAAATAATGAAGTTTTGAGGTCTGTGCCAATTTAATAAAATATGAAGTTGGTTAAAAAGAAGATATTAATCACTATACTATACTTTTTAACCGACTTCATATTTTATTAAATTGGCACAGACCTCAAAACTTCATTATTTTCCTCTTTTTAGTGGTTTTTTGAAGGAGGTTTTTTTTTTTGCTGCAAAATAATCAAGATCGACATATCTCTCATTCTCTGTTATTTTAGCCAGCGTAGGTACCGCATACACCAATTTAGACTTAGTTCAGAGTTCACGACCCACGCTTTTATAATTATGAACCTTATAAATTATTAAAAATTATTTTTTCCTTTTTAGTACATTTAAATAAAAGCTTGTCTCTAAAAAGTTTTTTTTACTAATATTTATTTTTGTATACCAAAACCTAATATTAGTTTGATTAATCTTCCCATTGAGACGAACCGCACTCAAAGACATAATGTTATGTGTTGTTCTGACTCATGTTATAGTGTAGAAGTAGATATCATATAATCGTATTAATAGAAATTTGCACTACCAGTAATCAAACAACAATAAACTAAAGTTAATTGTGCAAATCTTATAATTCATTGTTGAAACCTGCTTTATGTACCTATATGAAAAGTTTTGCACACAACAATGTTCTACTTAATTTCATTTATGTTGGTAGTATGTACATGATAAATGAAGTTACATTATAGTTTTGATTTAAACAATTAAAAGAATAATCATAGAATGCTTGTATCGTCATTTTTACAACCTTTGAAACAATAGTCATTTCTACAATTATGTTGTCAAAATTAATTATGTGTATTTCAATTTAAAATTTAAATTTAAAACAGTAAAATTATAACATTTTATTAAGGAGTAGGTTAAATAACCTACTCCTTTATAAAATGTTACAATTTTACTGTTTTTGTTTCATTAAACTAGCGCCTACAAAGCTATCGGCGAGGAAAGCGTTGACTTAAGTCTTAACGTCAGTTCAAACTTAACATACTATTGCTGGGTTGCAGAAATCATTGTCAAAAAAAATTTGATTTGATATTCCCTGAAATCTCCGCCTTCAGGCAACTCTTGTCAGAGCTCATGGATAATTTTTTTTTTTTTTTTTTATTTCAAAACAAAACAAAATGTGCTTCGACTACTATGGTCATTAGCACTGCTGCCGAATGGCATCTTATATATATATATATATATATACAATGATATAATACAATATGTATTATACAATAAAAGATAAGTATTAATTATTATCAGGTATAGTATTAAATTTCGGAAGTATTAATTATCAAGCAAGCATTGATTTTTCGGTAAGTACTTATTAATTTTATGGTAAGTTTTATGTCAAATATATTTTATTATGTCTGTTATTTTTATAAACTCCACTATTTTTTTTAGGTTTACTGGCTCGTTGTTTCATGGATAATGATTATATATTTTATGGACATATAAGTAGGGTTACCAGATGACCGGGATTTCCGGGAATGTCCCGGAATTCGTTGGTTTGTCCCGTGTCCCGAAATTTAAGTTTTCTATCTCAGAAATGCATAAGTTCAACGAATTCGTGCTCGCGATCGTAAGAAACGACACTAAATTACATGCTAAGTAGTACTTATTTATTTAGCACTATCTGCAATTTCTGTACATATTATGTATATATATTTTTACTTGTATTTAATTGTATTTTTCGGACTTACTCCATGTCGGTAAAAACAAATTGGGAACAATAAAATGAATTATTAAAGGTTCACGCGAAATTATGTGTGATTTACACACTCAGAAGCGCGTCCCATATCTCACCGTGTACTGGTGTGTGATAAATGAATAAAATTAGACAAGTCTAATGAGAAATACAAAAAATAGTAAAAATAAAACATTTTTTTCACAATAACTCCCTCCCTGAAATAAATTGCCTTCGTCTTAGAAATGTTCCGAAAATCTTGGTTTTTGATCTGGCAACCCTACATATAAGTGATATACAATGATTTTAATTGTTACGATTCTGTTGTTAAATGGTAAAGATCTCAGATCTATTGCAATATAGTCTATAGTCTAGACTCGAGTGTTGTAAGAATTAGAAGCAATAAGAGTTGGGCATGCGAGAAATTAAAATTTCATCTCTAATTGAGAATCGGTTGTGCGTGAAGTAAAGTACAGATCAACATTACAACAAAGTATGATCCACTCTAAACGAAACGGTCACCCTCGTTTCCCTTATTCATCAAACCGTACAATTCTCTCATTAATTACACTGGCTATATACATTATTACCATGCATTGTATTGTATTGTCCGCCTGTTCGAAATAACCAATCAGCAGTATAATTGTCATCGATATTTGATGATTTGTTTTTGGTTTTCACTTTTATATCAACGGAAGTTCAGTACCACTGGACTAATTGATTTCTATATGAAAGCTCAGTACTGTTTGAAGACACCCCAACAAAAACAAACAACGAGATGCTGCTAGAGCCTCCGTAAGCGAACATGGGGTGACACATTCAGAGAAGCGGATCACATCAACATCAACCCTTTATTAATGATAAATTTTACTCAATTTCAACTTTTTAAAAAATTAAATTGGAGAAATAGGAGATATGCATTGGGCGGCAAATTCAAGATTGCACTCAGGCGCATTGAGTCTTGAGTGCTCTGAAAGCTCTTCAGACTCTAAACCCTTTGGAAGCAAGTGGTATACCAAGAGATTCAGAAGGCCCATCTAAACTGAGTGCCTTCTAACGAAGACCCGGGATTGTTCGGGACCTAGTTATAGATGTCGGGTAGGCACAATGGACTCTTGTAGGTCTAAGTGTAGCGGGAAAAATTTCCTGTCCCCTAATTACAACAGTTAAAACTCGAGTATTACCGGAACACCAACTGATGGAAATGTTAGTTATGAAGACTGATGGTTATCTCCGCCAACGATGGTATTAAATTATCGGTCATAATCGGCAATGAATTTCAGTCAAGACTAATTTAATTAAAACATTATTCTTCGAACTTGATTTAGAATATCTACGAACGCCCACGCTTTTATACTTATGAACCTAAATTAAATATTATTTTTTTCTTTTTAGTACATTTATAAAACCTTAGTTTCTAGCTTATAGCACGTAAATATAAAACAGTTAATCTGGCAAATAAAAAAAAAATTAAAAATTTTCTACAATAAAAAATAAAATCAAATTCTATAAAACATAAAGTTTTGAGTATTTCTGTGTACAAAATCAAATCAATAAAACAAATTTTTTTACACTTCAATAAAAACCAAATAAAATGTTAGTATGTTTTTTTTAAAAAGTTTTTTGGACAATTTTACTGTCATGTTTGACGGCATTTGAGCTCTGAGGATGAGAATATAATTCTCGAAACGTCAGCTTAATAAATGCAATATTAACATTTGCTTATTATTTTTGGATCCTTAAGCCATTTCAAAGCTGTCTTCTTTCATTATCATCAGGATCACCACTTTTCTGTTTTTAATTAAACAGTTCTTCACATTTATAAAACCGTTTAACTTAAAAGCTTTTTTACCTATTTTTTTTAGAACTGTTATTATGCACTAAATTGTTTTCTCAAAACCGGATCTTGTTTCAATAACAGTTCTAAAATATCAATTACTGTTATTTCACCCCATCGCTAGTACAGTTTTTAAATTATAGCTAGAAATTAAATGTGTTTAGGCAAAGAAAACGTAAAAATAAAAAATCTTCGTTCCGTGAACATGATTTACTAAGTTATGAGTGTTTTGAGATATCGTATGGCAACGTGAAAGTCATTAACCAGAAGATTCATAAACATTATACAGCTTTATACATCAAATTAAAGCGTTCCATGCGTACTGCATAATATATGACGTATATATTACTGTACCACAATTTAATAATATCCACGTAACTAACTCACTGACTTTTTACTCGTTGGAAATTATTTATATAGTGTTGCGTGGCGAAATAGTCAAAAATGGAACCCTTATATAGAAAGGAAATTCGGCATGCGGAGATAGAGTTATGTGTTCCGCAGATATTCCAGGAGTAGGCTGTGCCATCTATACGGCCGCTGGTGTTTTGGACGTGACAACGTCTGCATGGTCTGACAGGCATGTAACTTTTGAACAGTTAGTCATAGAAAGTTGAAATTTGGCATGCAGACTATAGAGTTATGTATTCCGCAGATATTCTAGGACTCGACTGTGCCATCTACACGGCCGCGGGTGTTTTGGACGTGACAACGTCTGTATGGTCTGACAGGCCTGAAACTTTTAAACGGTTAGTCGTAGGAAGTTGAAATTTGGCATGCAGATAGAGTTATGTGTTCCGCAGATATTCCAGGACTAGACTGTGCCATCTACACGGCCACGGGTGTTTTGGACGTGACAATGTCTGCATGGTCTGACAGGCCTAAAACTTTTAAACGGTTAGTCATAGGAAGTTGAAATTTGGCATGCAGATAGAGTTATGTATTCCGCAGATATTCCAGAACTAGCCTGTGCCATCTACACGGCCGCGGGTGTTTTGGACGTGACAACGTCTGCACGGTCTGACAGGCCTGAAACTTTTAAACGGTTAGTCGTAGAAAGTTGAAATTTGGCATGCCGACAGAGTGATGTAGTCCGCAGATATTTCAGGACTAGACTGTGTCATCTACACGGCCGCGGGTGTTTTGGACGTGACAACGTCGGCATGGTCTGACAGGCCTGAAACTTTTAAACGGTTAGTCCAGGTAAAAAAACGTGGATTGTGAAGTCATTAAGACTTAGCTGTTTCTGCAGTGTAATATGACAGATTCGACCGTATTTGTTTTACTTTTAAAAAGCAAGCATAAAGGTCAAACATTTATCTTTACTTGTATGTAGGCAGTGAATGCATCATACGTACAGGAAAATTAGTGGCGTTCGTTCAACGTAGATGAGACATATCATAATATTCCACAGTCACTCTACAGTCTGTAAAGCACTTGTCTAAATTATTAGGCATATAGTTACTTTCAAACTAAAAGGCTGAAATGAATAAAAGTTAATGTTGGATTGTAGAACACATTTGTCTTCATGGTTTCCGGGCTTGTAGGCCGTGGTCCGGTGGTATTTCTACCTGATGTTTGTCTACAACTGCGGTAGACATTCTCAAAGGCGATGTGGCAGCGGTCGAAGTGTCCTCCTTGGCGGCTCACAGGTCAGTGTGTCAGTGACTGGTGTCCTCCCTTCTTTTATGCCTAGTACCAGTGTGTTCTCTGTTCGGTCGAAGTCCGTCTCTCTGTAATTGGTCAACTGCGCAGTGTGCAGTGGTGGGAGTGAGTTCTCTACTCAGTCGTATTCCGTCCTTGTACGATTGGTCATTGGTTTTGTATGTCGGTGTGCTGGTGTTCAGGTTTTACTGAGATTGGGGCCTTCATCTTTTCGGTTGAAATTCTGTGTGTGTTTTTGTATTTCTATGGCCTCTCTGTAGAGCACATTGTTAAGAAAATCTATTTTGGCAATGACCTTAGATTGTGGTTATAATTTACAGTTTTTATATATGGCAAAACACTAATATTGTCAAACTTTTTATTATGTAGAACAATTACAGACTGTACACACAGAAAAATAAACAACCGATCAACATAGAAAAAAAAATGTGAAACATTTTTAAACGGTTTTATTTAGTATAGTATACTTGTTTGATTGTTTGTTTGTTACTAGCTTTGTTCCAAATCTTGCGACAGCTTTTTCAACTACTTCTACTTATGAAACTTTGCACACACATTGAGTTCCCGTGACAATACAATGCTATAATAATTTCAACTTGGTAACGAGGGTCTGATGATGGAATCAGGAGGTCGACTGTTGAAAGGATGAGGAATTTGCATAATGATACGGGCCAGAAATCAAACTAAAAACTAGAAAATAAAAATAGCTAAAAAAACTTTCAAGTTAAACGGTTTTATTTTAAATTATCAGCTGTACCAAAAACTAGAAAATAATTAGGACACAAACCAAGGGGCACTTTGTATCGCTGCGTCAGCGGAATAAGTAATAAAAACGTGGGGCGCATAAAAATCTGTATAACGATTGTAAATTATTAAATAAGAACGGCTTGCCTAGAAATATATGTTTTCAAGCTCACCAACAGAAATATTTCAAATTAGTGAAAGAATTTTTAGAATCGGTTCTGCAGTTCCAGAGATAAGAATTTATAATTTACCATAAATTACCGTAATTTACCCTAGTTTACCCTTATTTACCCTAAATACCTTAATTTGCCCCAATGAGAGGTCTGCAGGTATACAAAAAAAAAATTAGCAAGGCAGACGATGATAATTACTATAAAAAACTCGGATCAAAATGCCAAGCCTTCCCGACAATGTGTATTTGCTAATTCATTGTAGCTTTATTATGTCAACTTAAGTTTATTTTTCAACAAAACAAAAAATTTAACCTCTCAAATACATCCTTTAATAGTATATTGTGCGACTAGTGGGAGAAAGAGAAGATTCCTCGAGTGTGGATTTTGCCGCACGAGCGTAGCGAGTGCGGTAAAACACACGAGTGGAATCTCCTCTTTCGACCAATAGTCGCACACAATAATTTGTTCAACTACCGCAAGAAATATGTCATTTCGTGGCTCTGCTGAGCGTGGGCAAAATAATGGGTGACCTGATTGATTGACGAAACTATCAACACTTGCGTTAAATTTCCCCGTAATGAGCGTGGGCGAATGGCATTTCGCTCACTCTCTACGTCTACAGGAGCGTGGGCGAAATGCTATTTCGCCCACTCTCTACGTCTACAGTCAGAGAATTCATTATTTCGCCCACTCTCAGTAGAGCCACGAAATTATATATTTCTTGCGGGTGTTGAACAAAATAATATTTTGTCTTACTTGTAATATTAGTATCAATCCAACGTGCAAGTATCTATAAGATATAAAAAGTATCTAAGATACGAAATAGTATCTTCGATTCAAGATATTCCCTAGCTCTGGTACACAGCCTTCCCATTTGTCGACATCTATAACAATAATAACGATGCTTCTTGAAAAGTAAGTGGCCAGAAAATTCTCATGGTCCACGTATAAATTCAGCTATTAAGAATTGTCGCGAGACAAGCTTAGCTAATTAATTATCACTTAATTGGCGTAACCGTCACATACAAAACGACAGTATGTTGTTGTAATTCTTATATTAATGTTCAGCGGCTCACGTTAACCGAATCGATCCAAACCTACTAGTGTTGGCTCATGGATGGTACGGTGCGTTGCGGTAAGCGGTTATTTGCAAATGATGTTAGGGTGCCGTACCGCTCAGCGATGGGCAAAACTGTTATATCCCTATATTATTAAACGAGCAAATCTTGTATATATGTACCTATGTACCTATATAAATATTTTCTCGAAAACGGCCCTAACGATTTGGATGAAATTTACTGAAAAGGGGTTTTGGGGGGGCAAAAAATCGATCTAGCTAGGTCTCATCCCTGGAAAAATTCGTTTTCTTATCGATTTTATCATTTAAAAAAACAGTTTTTTTAACGTTATAAAACAGTGTCGTATGGTGAGTAGGCTTTGGAAAAAACAAACTATTTTCATTATTTATGTCAAATTACTCTGACAGTCAACCTTTAGCTTATTAAAATAATCAGTAATTATTTGAAAATATGTAGGTACATACGTTATGTAGTATGACGTATACTAACGTATACAAACGTATAATAATATTATCTACTTATAAGTATGTAATTTTTTTAAAAACGACTAACGATTTTGTTGAAATGGGAACTTTAAGTACTATTTTTTTTGAACTCATCCGAGCAAAGCTCGGTCATCCAGTTATTTTTCATAACAGACGTTAGTTTTATTTATTGTAGATTATAGACGCGTCGATAACTTAGGTCATTAGCGTCTTAAATTACATTAAATAACAACAGCCTGACTTAAAACTAAATAAAATCACAAAATATCCATGAGCGCAGGATGGGATTCGAACCCACGACAGTCTAGTCTAGAGACTTGTATCAAGTACGCTATCCACTAGGCTACACTGCCCTCAACAGACGTTTGTGTTACTGCTATTAATAACATCGACTTATATACTACTGAGTGTGCCCTAGCGGTTAAAAACTGTCCCACCGAATGAAAAAAACGTTTAAAGAAAAAACTCCTTCAAAAAAGCCACTAAAAAGAGGAAAATAATAAAATGTTGAGGTCGGCGCCAAGAACGGGTCTTAAATAATCTGTTATTTTTTAACAGTATAATTTATAAACAGGTCTTTTTGGAACCGATTATTTCGTTTAACAGTTACTAAATAACTGCTACTGTTATTTAGCAGATGATTACCAGAAACGGGACATTGATAATTTTCACAGATCCGGACAGTCTTCTGAAGATTGATTTAAAGAAACTTTTCAACTTTGTTTTAATAGATAACAGTTTAGCAAATCTACTGAATTGCCCGCGGTGCGGCATCGCCCGGGTGCTACGAATTTAATACTTATTTTGACAGTTAAAAAAATGCAATAATCTGTTTTCCAAAATACGCAAATAGGTACTCGTACATTATTAAAAATAATAAATTGAAAACATTAAATTATAACTATTGAATTTACATAAAATTATTATTGAATTTTACTTACCACACTACTTGAAAACACTTTCAGCACGCCTGCTTGTTTACTGACCCGGTATACAATTCACTATATACATGCATGGAAAGTAGCTATTTTAAAGTGGGTTTGGCAAAAATATTTTTAACATATTATTATCGTCCACTTTTGAGAACTAACTGATAGATTCTCTTGGATTTTCTGCCGTTCGATTTATAGTTTGAATATGTAACGCTACCGAGATCTCTGTTATGTAAGTAATTAAGTATGCAGTCATTATGTATTTATAAATTATATTTTATATCTCTGTAGTCTGTGTTGGTGCGTACAACCTATACTGGGCTAAAAATTTTCATTATAAATCCGGTGTGCTTCATACCTTAAAGTATATAATATTGTTACGGATCACCCTGTATATGAACGACAGGCAACAGTTCCGAGAAAGCGGTGTCTGCTTACCGAACAAGTAGTAACCGCGCGAAGATTCTAGACGTTCTGGAAAACGCTAGAAGCGCTGTGCTTAAGCCACACAGCCTCTATATAAGCAGGGAGTCGACGGGAGTCAGTCAGTCTACGGTGACTCACGCAAGTAATCAGTTCAACGGAGATTAGGCAGTCATTAGTGACTCGTGCAATCAAGTGCGTCTGATATAAATATTAGGCAGTCATTAGTGACTCGTGCAATCAAGTGCGTCTGATATAAATATTAGGCAGTCAATGGTGACTCGTGCCGTCAAGTGGATATAAATATTAATCAGTCAATCAGTCAGTACAATGATATAAATAGTGAAGTGGATATAAATAAATAGTACTGAAGTAACTGAGTAAATGACTGACATAAATAAACGTTAGAAATAAATTTGAAATAAATACAGTGATGTAAATAGTCCTTGTATATAGTTAATTGTTACGAATTATTGTATATAGTTGTTGCGTTCATTGTTATGTATTTTTAATTATTGTAAATAAATACTTATTCCGCCAACTCAGAAAACAGTTTTGTAACAATATGATGTAACAAGAGACAAACTTGTGTGTAAGACTATACGTGCCATACATCCTTAAGCCGCCTCTGTTTAATTTACTGCAGAAGACTCATCTCTGACGATAATACTGAAGAAACTTCCAACAAACAGCTGTAGAGCTGAATCGCTATTAGCAATGTAGGTGGCATCATTATTATATGCTAGTTAATTGGCTGTGGAAAGATTTCGTGATATACTTAATTAGTGTATTTGCCATAATATGGCACATACACTATTGGCGTCGGTCGGATGGCGGGACCTAGGGGTCGGACCAAAATTTCTCGACGTTTCATAGCCTCCTGAACACTTTGGCACCATTTTTGAAAATGTTTATATATATATGTATGTATATATTTATATATATATATTATATATATTTAATATATTTTTATATATTTATATATTTATATATTTATATATTTATATATATATATATATATTTATATATATATGTGTGTACACGATAACTCTCGACAGACTTAATCGATTGAAACGAAATTTGGTACACACATTGGAACCCATCACCGCAAGAAGCCTATTTAAAATGGGCCCGATCGGACCATTTTCAGGGTTGTATTTAGGGGTTCCAAAAAGTTTTTGGGCCCAAAAATACCGAAAAATTTGTCAGAATCGTTTCAAAATTGAAATTTAACTCTTTAGTAAAGATTAAAACGTGCTGCTAAAATTTTAATAAAATCGGCCCGACAGGACCGGACTTTCAAATTTTATGAAAACACTAGTTTGTTGATACGGATTTACTTATGGAAGGGTGTATTTAATTGGGTGTACTGATAAAATCCATGTCTAATATTGAAATTTAGAAAAATTTAATTATTTTAAGGGATGTATTAAGGGGTTAAATTTTTTATTTTGTCAAAAAACAAACTTAAGTTTACATAATAATGCCACAATGCCTGTATTAGCAAATACACTATATTGTCGGCAGGGTTTGGCACTGCGACCCGAGTTTTTTTTATTTTGGCGTATATTTAATGTGCGACATTTTTAAAACGCATAAATTAATTTCTGTTTTACGCAAAGTTTTTTTATTAAAATTTAACACTACGATGTATATTCCAGTCCCCAGAGCTTAATAAGTGCTGTAATTTGTACAACGCCAATTTTTTGATAAATAAATAAAGTCAAGTATATATTTGCAAAACCCGGAAATAAGTTCTCTTATTCTGTAAACATAAATAAACATAAACATAAAGAAAATAAAAACTTTATTCAGGTGTTTTAGAAACAATAGTAGGTAGTACAAATAATTCAGGTGTTGTATCTAATAAATGTTAATTTACTATTTTTAACAAGAATCATTCCTGCAATGCATACATAAAGTTAGTTTCTCACACTAAAATGAGAATAAAAAAACACTTCCAAACGTCAACAAAAAGAAATCGAATACTTTATAGTTCGTCAGTTCACGAGCTCAACTTTCCAGCTGCTACAAATTGATTTTTTAAGTCACATGACTTACTAAAAGTATTGCTCATGTTCAGTATAAATATTTTATTTTCCAAATCAAAATTCTCACGTCAACATTTTTCTCTGTTCTGAAGTACATTTTTAACCGACTTCAAAAAAAGGAGGTGGTTCTCAATTCGGATGTATTTTTTTTTTTATGTTTGTTACCTCATAACTCAGTCATTTATAAACCGATTTTGAAAATTTTTTTTATTTGAAAAGATATACTTTCAGATTGGTCCCATAGAAATTTCATCAAAATCGGTTCAGTAGTTCGGGTGATTTTAATAAAAGTCTATAACGGCGTGTGATTCTTTAAGGTAAATGTCACTTTTTGACATATCAGACAGCGTAAGTAAGTCGGTTTAATAAAAGTGAGTAACGGCGTGTGATTCTTTTAAGGTAAATGTCACTTTTTGACACTAAAAAGTAAAAAATAAAAAACTTTTTAACAAAAAAAGAAACCTCCTTCAAAAAGCCACTAAAAAGAGGAAAATAATGAAATTTTGAGGTCTGCGCCAATTCAATAAAATATGAAGATGGTTAAAAAGAAGATATTAATCACTATACCTACTATAATTTTTAACCGACTTCATATTTTATTAAATTGGCACAGACCTCAAAATTTCATTATTTTCTTCTTTTTGGTGGTTTTTTGAAGGAGGTTTTTTTTTGTTAAAAAGTTTTTTTTGTCATTTGCAATATAAAAAACTTTACTTACATGCCTGTATGTATGCATGGAATAGGTCAGTTAACATGCAGGTGTTTGAAAGTGCATGTTTTAATTAAGTTTTATTTTGAAATGTCAGAAAATTGATCGACTTTTATAAAAAGAATTAGACTACAAGTCTAGTACAGGCTATTGATTATGTCCTAAAAAACAGGGCAATAAGGAACTAAGACGCGTTCACGGGTTTTTATTGCAGGAATCGATCAATGGGTAATTTAAGAAAAAAAAACCGCGGAGTGCTTTTAAATTAGAGGGTGAAAATTGGAGATAGGGGTTAAAATGCACCCTTTTCAGTTTTTTCAATATATCTCGCAAACGAAGCAAAATTTCGATATACTTTATATGAAACTTTTCGTAGAGAATTGAATTTCCCATCGAAATGGCTTATTTAAAAAAATTTAAAACACTTTTTAATGCCAAAAATGTTGAAACAAAAAGGGAAAAAAACCAAAATTTTGATTTTTTTATTTTTTTCTTGCTTTTTTGCCTATAACTTTTTTTGGGTCAGAGATAGGTATGGCATTGCTTTATAGAAAAAAAAGTAGACAAAATTTTCTTTAAAATGCTGGGTCGAAAATTTGTTTGGGTTAAAAATTGACTGAAATATTTTTCAGAATTTAAATAACCTAGCTTGTTTGGGTTTTTATAAGATTTCAGAAATCTTTTTTGTTTACTTTGATTGTTTATATTCACTGCAAACTGCATAGGAAACAATACTTTTTCAAGACCACGATTTTATCTCAAACTTCATGCCGACGGACGAAGAAGAGAAATTTATATTAGGTATATTAAATCTATTTTTATACAATAAAGAAACCATGTTGAAACTATATTTTTCACAATAATATTATTATGTTAAAAGATGAGATGATGAAGCCTATATAATAGACAGCGTCGTAGTTAGGATCATCGGCGCCCCTGGCAAGATTCTGATTTCGCGGCGCTCTTTGCCTGAAAATAAACATATTCGCATCGCTGATTTCGGTGATTGCGCCCTCTCCGGAGTTAGGGCCCCTGGCGCGGGTCCCGGTTGCCAGACCCTAGCTACGACGCTGATAATAGATGGAGAAAAATTGTTCGAAACAAGGCCTTGAAGATGGACATACATTTTCCGAAACGTCGGCAAATAAAACATCGATGAACATATTATTCCAAACAGTTTTTCTCCTACAAAATATAATCTATACTAATATTATAAAGCTGAAGAATTTGTTTATTTGTTTGTTTGTTTGTTTGGTTGAATGCGCTAATCTCAGGAACTACTGGTTCGAAGTAAAAAATTATTTTTGATGTAGGTATATTATATTATATTATATTAATTATTAAGAAGTGCAATTAACGTAATATAGTATATAATTGTAATTATGTTAAAAAAATAATATAGGTACAAGTGTTTTGAAAGGAGTAACTTATTATAGCTATGCATATTTCTCACACACAGGGTCGACCACAGGGGGACTACTGGAGAAAAAAATCTATGTGGCCCCGTTGCAAAATGTCATTTTTGTAAAATTTCCATCTCTTTTGAAATTTTAATTAATTAACGTTAAAATTGAATTAAAACAAAAATTAACCATTTTAATGTTATAATGCAAATCGTCGACTTTCTGACAAAGTGCCGTATCTCAATTTTTGTGTTCTAAACTAGAGCTGCTTTAAGTTTTGACTTTTTTTCAGATGGACGGAAAATTGGCCCAACTTTCTTTTCTTTGCTACTATGCATTATCTAATGACTGATACCTATTGGGATCCGTCAGATAGGTGGAGCTTCAAAAACATGGCGCAGACGGAGGGAAATTTCATATACGGGGTATACTTTTGCGTGATAAGAAATGATAAATATAAGTGCAATTTGTGATTGGGCCGGTACGAATCCTAAACAAGGAATTTCATTGAAGGAGAACGGATTCTCAAAGCCGGGCATATTATCAAATGTCGGAAATATAACGAGAAAAATGCATGCAAAATGAACTGTCAAAAGTAGTAATCTTTACGACATATTGCTTAAAAACATCAAAATTAAAAGAAAATCTCCACGAAATTAATCATCCGCGTTCAATGCGCTTTTAAGGCTGGGTTAGGTGAATAATGTAAACACATAACTGCAACATAATAAGTTATATTGTAATAAGTAGCTAAGCTACTAACCTCAAAATATTTGTATACGAAGTTAATCCTATAAATTTGTTAATCATCAGGGATTCAACTATTTTAGTGCAGTATGATAACAAGTACATCTTATTATTACTATAAAATATTTTTTTAATTCATAAATACAGTTTTCCCACATTTCAATAGAAAATAATTCTCTGTAAAGTAAGTTTTACAAGGCAATAACTGACAGTGTTTATTGCCATGATATTAGAAAACGTCGCGAATTCCATTTTCGATAAACTTTTTGTTTATTTTACTTGTTTTATTTTTGTAATAAACAATTTCATGATTAATTTGCACTGTTAGCGTGTAAAATTTTCCCTCGTTTGAGTACAATTTTCTGCCACCAGATGTCAGATGCTCATTTGACGGACCCCAATATATTTTGTATTCATAAATTTTAAGACAGGTCGTGAGAAAGAGGTGGTAAAACCCATTGCAGACATTGTCTTAAATTTTTTAGAGATATAATATAACATTCACACTTTGTGAAAAAGTCACCAAAATTTGATAAACTCTGCGAATAATAACAATTTATTTTGTTTTTTGTTTTTTTTTTGAAATGAAAACTTCCTTCGGCGCGTTAGGCACTCTGCCTGGGTACTGAAAAAATGTGAAGCGTTCGCAATTTTGCGTAAGAATTCGCAACATACTTATATCATAAAAACGGCCGTCTACACACTGCCACCCATAGCGCAGTTGGTTTAGTCTTTGCGCTCTATGCACAGGAACCTGTGTTCGAGACCTGATGGTAGCGTAGAATTTTTGGTGTTTTTTTTTCTAAATTCTACATGACAATTATTTATATATTTTTTTATTTTTGTTATATCTACTCTTTGTTTGACAATAATCATAATTTTTTTGAAACCAAGGTGGAATTAATTAAAAATTGCAATTTTAGTATTTTAGAAATAAATTATTTTTAGTTCATAAATGCGCTATAATACACCAAAAATTAGAAAATCTGAAGTTTTCACTTCTGTCGTGTGGTCATAAGCACACATCCATCTTTTTTTTAATTGAAACTTTGAGGTGGGTTTTAAAATCAATAATTCGGGCCCGAAAATTTTTTTCGCCGACCCTGCATACACAGGTGCAAACTAAGAACATGACATTAATTTGAAATGGAAATAGTGGTTTCAAATTACAAAAGTAGGTATAACCGATATTGCTGTGGGTTAGTCTTTAGATTATGTAGATTTAGATAGACGTGGAGACGAGAAATTATTCACGTCTGCAGTTTCTATAGCAAACACGTACTCGCTTTTTAGGGTTCCGTACTAGAAAAGAACCCTATTGTTGTGCCAACGATGTCCGTCCGTCCGTCTGTCTGTCTGTCACAGGTCTCTAACTTCTAAAACGAAATGAGATAAGGACTCGAAATTTTCACATATATGTAGTACCGCGGCCCAAAGGCGGAGAGAATAACAAAAGATTAAAAAAGTTTATTCAAGAGGGCCGCCCATACATGCAAATGGGTCAAAAAAAATTTTTTTTGTACCTATTCTTGTGGGATATCAGTAAAAAGGGGCTTTTGAGAAAATTATGAATGTGTTTTTATTTTATTTATTTTATAAAAATTGCAGGTTTAGCATAACTTACATAGTACGGAATCCGACGGAACTCTATTCTTTGCGTGGCCCGCCACGCACTTGGCCGTTTATTTCAAATATTTGCTTTTGTTGCAGTTAAACGTCAATATATTTATAAGTATCTAATAATAAAAAAGTACAGTTCTTCTAACACAAAAGTTTCATTAAAAAAAGTTCAAATTTGAAAAATGTGTTATTCGATTTTTTTTGTTTTCCTTACTTAACGCAACGTTGAAATCTCCATTCATGATTTTTTATTCATGAATACAAAAATTATTAAATATATTGTAATAATATGTAATAAACAAAATTTTGTAACGTGAACTTCTGTCTTTAATCTCATTTTCTTCAGGTTTTTTCAACGTTGAAGTCCCCATTCTTCATATTATTTTTAATTATCAATATATACATTTAGCTGAAGATTTCACCACTTGGGGAGTTTTTTTTGCTCATTAAAATGTTGATACAATAGTATAATTGAATAAAATACCTAATTTTTGGTTGAAAAGTTGTGAAATTAGCTGAATATTCAATTTTAGCTAAAAAATCGAGACATCCCGCAAAAATCGAGACGTCTAGCAATTCTCATCAGAAATACTTAGGTTTTTCTAAACGGTGAAATAAAAAATTCTAATAATTGAAGGAAGGTTTGGTTGAGGGTCAAAATAATGAAGCTTTACCAAAATATGGCTTGTGGCCAACGTTTCGAAATATTTAATTTCATCTTCAGGGCCTATGTGTATCCAAAATTTCGAAACGTTGGCCACAACCGATATTTTGGTAAAGCTTCATTATTTTGACCCTCAACCAAACCTTCCTTCAATTATTAACATTCATTGGGTCAACACTACTATATAAAAATTCGACTGATGACCAGTCCTATACTTCCCACCTAGTAAATATTTGCAAAAATAAACACTCTTTTTTTATTCTTTGAAAAAAAGCACGGCCCTCTTTTTTGTTTAGTGATCTACGATGGCTAGCTTAATATAGCAAAAATCATGGTTACCTTGATTTACGTACAATTTTTTTTTTTTTGTAAAATATTTTTTTTCTCGAAAACTGTACATTTTAGAGAAAAAAAATATTTATATTTTTTTCATATTATAACATCTAGAATTCATTTATATTTTTTTTTACCTATGTTAATACGTGACATTGAGAACGTTTTTTTTTAATATCTCAGGATCCACTGAACCGATTTGACTCAAAATCTAATCAGATCTAAGTTAAAGGCTGATAAACACAATAGAACAATCGGCATGGCCGTATGTTGTTCCGTTTTTAAGATATCGAAGGCGAAAAATTGACCACATACACACACACACACATACAGACATCAGTCAGAAAATGATCTTAAACGATTGCTAGGGTCTCAAAACGTGAAAATCTGTTAAAATCTCGAAATATTTTTTTCGGACTAAATCCATTACTTCCCTACCATAGTAGAGGTGGGAAGTAATAAAAAATTCTGTTTGTCCAGCAATCGATACTTTTACAAATGTTCATACCTAATCTAATTCTACACCATATGGCAGAAGTTTTTATAGTTTGTAAATAATAATAAAAAAAAGACTATAAACGAGAATTCGTATTTGCGAACATGCTACACATCATTGCCAACTTTAAATAACTATATTGGACCACACAATTTGACTGTAAAGAGGTTTAGTTAAAACCTGGACCTCGATCTGTAAACACATTGCCAATTTTAATTTAATTTAGTTTAAGTACCAACAAAATATTTTTTTTAAAAAGTGAGTGCGTGTACGCCGAGTACACGCATTAGAAGTTATACTTCTTAGGCGTGATTGAAAACTAATTTTTAATTTGCATGCAAATAATTTATTAAAATAAAATAATAAAAGGCAAGATTTGTTAACTTCCTATTGGAAGTTGTAAAGGGTCCGATTTTGCGAATGAAAAATTTGGACATATCTGCACGTTTTGAAGTCCCTAGACTCCGAATTTACTGTTTTTAGAGAGACGTGTGTGTGTGTGTACGTATGTTCGTTCGTACGTACTTTTTTCGGCTCGCATATCTCGAGAACAAATTATGGTATCGACTACGGACTAATTTCATTTGACGCATAATTACATAATGAACACCTGATAAGGTTTGCAAAAAATTTGAATTGGCGGTTTTTTTTATAACAAAAAAACAACTGTAAAATCATAAAATGATTGTAAAATGTTACCCTGTATTGCAAATAGTTTCTCTAAGCAGTGTGGTTATATCCACACACCAAGTCTTTTTTTATATAGTAACTATGGAAATGAACCCTGTTAATTTTGATCTTATAGTCTTTGTGTCACAGTTTTTGAAAAATTAACTCTCATCATTTTTTCATAACGTGCCTAAAGATATCTAACTTTAAAAATATTGAACTTTTTTGTCACATTATTTTTTCTATTAAATTTTGTGTAATGGATATTGCACAATGATAACAGTAAAAATATTTTTAAGTTTTCTAAAAAACAAACCCAACGTTTATTAGCTTTTAAAATTTTGAAAATGTACTTTACAATAATTATTACTACGGTTCGATTTTTTCTCAAAAACAATTATATTTTTGTGTATCATATTATTTAATTTTTGAGCCTAACATTCCTGTTATTTGAATATTGTTATTTCTTTCTCGCTTCTAAAAAATGATTATAAAAAAATAGCCCTAAAAATGCATAGCTAAAATGACACTGAAATTTAAAATGCCGTAATTTTACAGAAAATAGCCTATCAGTCGGCAACTTGTCGTACACAAAATGTGAAATACTGCGCTTGCTCAGATGAAATGAACGAGGGAATCGCTTATTCATAGAGCTAGAAATACGAGCAGTCCCACAATTCACAAATGATGTTTATTAAACTTTTAACCAAATATTGACAGATTTAACTACTTATAATCCTTTAATTTTCTTTTAGTATTCGAGAGTTTACATTCTATCTCTAAGAATAATCTTTAAATTAATGTAGATTTACAAACTTTACGGTTAGAAAATGCACTGTTATAAAGTCGATTTTTGAGTTTTGTTTGACTAATGCTGCCATCTTTGACATAGGAATATTATGGCGGAGATGGAGATATAACCTTGTTTGTCTGTCATCTGTATAAATTGTATATAAAAAATGTCTCAATTATGCAGAAGATCGCTATTTGCATTTTGGCGCAATTATAACAAAAATGTCTTCCTAAAAAGAGAGTTCGTTAATGGAACCCAATGTTTGAATTTTAACCGTTATCTTATTGAAAATAACGTATTCGTTAAAATGAGGTTATGTACGCCAATTTTCGCAATAAATCGATTTAAATCTAAAAAGAAAGGAACACAATCCAGAAAAGATGAGGTAAATATAGTATAATGTCGTAAGTACATAACGGTTCATTTATTTTGTGTTCATGTGTTGTTAAATTACAAATAATAATTTATTGTCTAGTAGGAATCCGATTCTGAAGATGAATTTGAAAGTGATATAATTCCAGAACAGGGTACAAAAATAATATCTGCTCATGTAAATTCGTTGCGGCTTGATCTGATTTTAAAGGCTGGCTTGTCTCTTGCAAGGAAGTATGTTTCTTTACTATTTTCAAGTATTTACTAATGTTAAAAATAGAATAGTATTAAAATTGAAAAGGTCAGAGCATGGATTCGTTTGTACAAAAAAATGAATGGTATGCCACAATATAAGGACCTGATTTTAAATTCATAAAAGGCGGATTCACAATTTTTTAATCACAAACTTCCAGGGTTATGGACCCAGTTCCAATTACTTAAATTTTACTTTCAGTTTAGTATAATTTTTATTTTTCAATGATAAATTGAAACTTCATTTTTAAGTACAAATTTTAACACGGACGTCGGGAACAATACATAATTAAATGAATGCATAATGACTGCAAACAGTATATGAAAACACCTGTTGTAAAGAACAATGACGTAACACAATGCTATAATCAGGAAAAATTCATTAATTCAAACCTATGAATTTTTCCTGATTATGCATTGTGTTACGTCATTGTTCTTTACAACAGGTGTTTTCATAATATACTGTTTGCAGTCATTATGCATTCATTTAATTATTCATTTTTAAGTTTATCAATAATAAATTATTATAGTATCATATTAATAATAGATACTTAATAATTTTATTTTTAATAATTAAAAACTCAATTAATGCTGTAACAAGCTCTCAAATCTGTGGAAATGGGGGTTTGTAATAGGCAAAGCATGGACACGCTATACAAACAACGGCATCCCTTTGATCTCTGCTATTTTCAAGCGGTTCACGACTATTCGTCCTTTATTCATGTTTATACAACCACACAATAGTCATATAGAATTTTTTTCCTTAGACACTGATGACCTCAGCTGTTGAGCGTCTATAATGAATGAACTGTGGATTATAGACGCTCGACAACATAGTTCATTAGCGTCTGAAAAGACATTTGAGCGTCTATAATCTACAATCTAATTTAATCGAAAATTTTTCCCTTTTCTGAGTTAAAACAAACATTTCTAACTGTAATTTATAGTTCAGTTCGGAAATAATAGTCAGACTAATGCTTAGTTGCTAACAAGCTTAATGAAGCGGAAAAGCAATGAGACAATAAGCATACCCGTTCTTAGATTTTCCCATGCATAAAACTGCGCCGCTTACATTGCATTGTGAAGTATAAATAGTCACCGGACTTGAGAATAGCCGAGCGTGTAGCAGTGCTGTTGTTTACATGGCGTTGCTATGGTTCCTCTATTACAAGTTCCCGGGTTCTAGCCCGAGAGCTGGTAAAAGCGTCAATTGGATTTTCAATTTATTATTAAAAAAAAATAATGAATTGAAAATATGAATTGATGCTAGGCCCACATAACCTTAGCTGTTGGTGGTCTTTAAAACACACAATTTAAATAGTCACTGCCTAAAACTTCCGAACTGAGCTATAGTTGTGTTTAAAAAATCACCTGCTGCTTTGTTGTGCACACGAAACCATGACCTTTAATAATGAATAGGTATAGTATTCACCTTGCTGCTATAATCAATAAGCAACACTTCATTTTCAATATCTTTCTGTTTCAGCAAAGCAGAAACATTATTTTATTCTAGTGCAGTAAGAGTTAATGGTAAAAAAGTGGCAAAGAAAAGTACACAGGTAAGCAATATTATAAATAATGGTAATTTGAACTTTAGGAACTGGTCGTCAAAATAATGGTCAAACATTTTTCCAATATATCCTTAAAACCATCAATCCCTATGGGATAAAATTGACGGTACTTCATTTGACAACAAAGGACGTATGTAATTTTTGAATGAAAGCGCACCCAGCGCCACGAAATAATGTAGAAGTTATGAAGCGCTTGTGCTGCCATAATAGTGAGTTGTGAGTGGAGGTTACTATCAGAGCGCACGCGCATAAACATAGTACTACACCAATTTGAGTCGCTTCAATAGAGAAACGTAATATAGATGGCAGCAGGTATCATTGGTTTTCATAGAAAAACGCGCGAGAAAACAAGTGTTTTCCCTTCTGATAGTACGCAAGCACTTCTTTTCAGTTTCGGATCCTTTGGAAATACAAAACCTCGATTTGAACATTGGCAAACAGCACAACGCCATTGTCAATGATTTATTATTTTAAATACACTTATTCTGTCCACATTACTATGAACTGCCCACAGACCGAGGTAGTTATATAGCTGGCGTCCATAGCGGCCAAGTTTAGCAGCGCCCATCTCCATTATAGTACGGGAGGTAGCGTTGCATTTTAGGTAGTGATTTCATACCGCCCAATTCATATATTTTTTCTTTGAAGAACAAATTCTTATTATCGGCGACATCTATATTTGAAAATGAACACACCGTGACGTTTACTGTTCAATGGCGTTCAACTTATCTAGACACGGTATTGTTCTATGGCGTCTTTACCCCCACTGTCTACGCAGCTGACAGTTATTTTCTTATTATTTATTGTATAAAGAATCACCATACCAAGTTTGGTGCGGTATGAAATAATTTTAAAATCTAATTTTTTAGTGACTTTGACACCCTCTAACTACCACCCCCACCGCTACTAGCGCAGCTGACGGTTGGATATCTCATCAGGTGGACGAGAACAAACGTTGGTATAATTATCAGCCGGTATGAAATAATTTTTTCATTTGCAACGCTGCCTCCCGTACTATTACAGATTGATCCAACAAATATTCAGTGAGTGTCGACAGTTGAGTGCAGACTTAAGAATTATTAATATTTATTTTTGTAGCTTCACATTGGAGATGAAGTTGATTTCATACGTGGAGTAAGTCCCAATAATCCGAACTTCTTAGTAGTATCACGAGTGGAAGTATTGTCAGTAACTCCTAAAGAAGATAACCTGGTAGTTAAACTTAGAAGACATAAATCAATGGTAATAGAAAATTACGAAGAACCTTGGAAAGCATCAGCTGCCGAAGAAAAATCTAACAAACAATAAAACGTATTTTTGTTTTATTTTATTAAAAATAAAAATTAGTATAAAAATCTTTTTGTTTTTTTATACCTACATGTTAATTTGAAAAATTGTTATTTACATATAAAATGGCATATTTTTTAAATTATTTGTCGAATTCACTAAGCCAAAATATAATTGTCTCACATTATGTACAATCTTCACCTTATAAGAAATATTTAAAGTAAAAGTTAAATAATATTTAGCTGACTTCAAGTTTACTGATGATGCCTTCAAAACCGCCTACGTAAGCTTCTCCTTTTGGACCTATAGCAATACAGTTAACAACTGATTTTACAATAACACAACCACCAGGTAATGGTTTTTCACCCGAAACTATCCAACGTTTGACTATATTGTCCCAACCACCGCTGTAAATTACTTGTAAATCGCCGATCTTGGCTCCGCTTATTGCATTTAATATCATTTCTGACCCCTGAAAAAAAAAAATTAACGAGGATCAACCTGATAAAAGTGAAGTAAAATTCCCCAGGGGGAACATCAGAATGTGGTTGCTATTGCAAATTGCATTCCAATGTTCTTTGGGAATTAGCGCTCCCAGGGACCCGAGCTTGTACCAGTCGGTTTGTGTATACCGACTGGCGGATTCTAATACACAAATGGATTATTTGTTGTGTTGAAGACGCTAATGACATGAGTTGTCGACGCGTCTATAATCTACAATTAATTAATTAGTGAAATGAAATCAAATGGCCCCCCCAGGGGGGACATTGGAATGCGGTTGCTATTGCAAATTGCATTCCACTGTTATTTGGGAATTAGCGCTCCCAGGGACCCGAGCTTGTACCAGTCGGTTTGTGTATACCAGCTGGCGGATTCTAATACACAAATGGATTATTTGTTGTGTTGAAGACGTTAATGACATGAGTTGTCGACGCATCTATAATCTACAATTAATTAATTAGAGAAATGAAATCAAATGAGGGAAAGATTTGGGTGTAGGTATACGAGGTGATCCGAAAATTTAGAAATACAGCCGACCCTTGAATTTGTGCCGATTATGAGTTGTAAGGATACAGGAAAATCAGGGTTCACTTCCATGTAGGTAAATCACATTAATGATTAAAATGTTAGTAATTGTCATTGGTACAATTAATATCAGCTCTTAGTTGAAAACAAGGGCGGTCCCAGGGAGGTACAGGGGTCTTATCCCCCCTAACCAAATTAAAAAAAAAAATAATTTTTGAAAAGTTTGTTGTTTAAGTGAAGCGAACATGATAGTAGTACTAACCGGCAAGTAGACTAGACAATTACCTTTAATTTAAGGGGTCGCTTGCAAACAAATTTTCCTCACCCTTTTCCCCAAATTTTGTTTTCATTTTTGAGCCCCCTCAAAACTTTTTGCTGCAATCGTCCCTGGTTGAAAATCGAGGGCTCACCATTCAAGGGGCCACCCGGTGAATGGTGAAATGAGCCCCATTTTTTACGTAAACTTTTAGAGAGCACGACGCATGTAGGTAGCCTTTTAAGCCCATTAATAAAATAATAGAGCCTACCGAGCATTTGCCCAAGTAATTTAATTATTAGGATAAAGTTATAAAAATGTTTTCAAAAACTTGAAAACTACGTAAAAATAATTGAGTGTAGGTACCTACTTTTTGAATTTTGATTAATGTAAAAATATAATTGATAGGTATAACGAAAACTCCCCAAAAAAGCAACTACCCACGGTAAAATTTTAATTGTAATTTTTGTAAGAAATAGTACTTTAAGCACATTAATCGATAGCGTACTGTCGTTTATAAGAGATATTTTAAAAAAATTGTTTGTCGCAACTTAAAAAAGATTTCATATTATAAAAAAAAATAATTTCCAAAATTGTAATGTTTTTTTAATTTTGTGTGTTCTATTAAAATTAATTTATTTTATTTATACAAAGAAAAAATGTAGACCAAGCTAGGGGACACCCGGGTTTGAACCGGGGACCTCTCGATCTGCAGTCGAATGCTCTACCACTGAGCTATATCCCCGTTGTGAATACGCGTCTATACAGCGGTACTTGAGTAGTATGGTTGTATTCACTATTATAAATAAGTTTATAATGTAGGTAGATACTTTAAAGCAAACTGATATAATTATAATCACTTATAGCAAGGAATTATTAAATTGAACATAATATTGCATCTTCATTTTATTTTTAAAAAGAATTTCACAATAAATTGTACTAGCAAACTCCCAAAAATATTAATTACACTAATTAAAAAATATTTTATACGACTTCAAAAAAACCTATAGGTACTTATATGCGTTTCACATGAATCTTTTAATTTTTATTTATTGTAGATTATAGACGCGTCGACAACTCAGGTCATTAGCGTCTTCAGCACAACAAATAACATATTTGTGTATTAAAATCCGCCAGCCGGCATACACAAACCGACTGGTACGAGCTCGGGTCCCTGGGAGCGCTAATTCCCAAAGAACATTGGAATGCAATTGCGATAACAACTACATCCCAATGTCCCCCTGGGGGGCACATGAATCTTGTTTCTTTGTTTTTTAATGTATAGATCTGATTAAAGTCCTAGTACCAATATTTGTAATTCTAAATGTTGTGATTTACAAGACATTTTTTTAGTTTTCTCATGATTTTCCCACCGTGCTGAACTCTGACTGATTATAATATTTCATGTGATACCACGATTATTTTTTTTTAATAAATAAACAGTCACTGACTTTTATGTAAGACATTAATGTTATTTTTAAGGTTTCTGGACGACTTTTCTTAAAGTTTTCGACAAAGCTAGTCAACTATTAATAAAACGTAATTTCTATATTCTAATTTAATTGTTTTGTTATACATACCGTAATTGTGCAGAACTTTTGTAATTTTGCATTATCTTTTATGGTAAAAACGGTCATATTTTTACCCTCTCTTGCGCATACGCAAATTCTATCGCCTGCAAATGCCATCGGTGCTCTACCATCAACTGTTGTATGAATTGCAAATTTTCCTTCATTTCCTGCAAAATTATGTTAAAAAGTTTTAAAGTAAATTTCGGCACTAAAGCTTGCAATTAGAATTTACAAAATTTGATAGTCTTAAAAAATTTCTACTTAATGATAGCACTTTTTTAATCTATACCTACCTATAGGTTGATCATATCATATGAAAACTGGTTTATAGGTTTTATGAAAATTTATTTCGGGAAAAAAATCTAAGTAAAATTGTTAAATTGTGTTTTAAAGACCACCAACAGCTAAAGTTATTTGGGCCTAGCACCAATTCTTATTTTCAATTCATTATTTTTTTTTAATGATAAATTGAAAATCCAATTGACACTTTTACCAGCTCTTGGGCTAGAACCCGGGAACTGGGGACTTGTAATAGAGGAACCATAGCAACGCCATGTAAACAACAGCACTGCTACACGCTCGGCCATTCTCAAGCCCTTAACCTAAGTAGGTACATTAGGAAAAAGGTCAAACGATTCGATATGTGTTTTTTTTTATATTTTTATATAACCAAACCAAAGTATAGAATTACTAAACAAACTTCTTTTTTCATTCATAGAAAATTTAGAAACTCACGAGATTAGTATTTAAAATTTAAATTAAGTTATTTTGTGGTCATTACTAATCTATTAATACGATAGGATTAATAATCCAATCCTTTTAACTTCCTATAATCCAGCAATCTTTTAGACCAGGGATGGCGAAACTTTTCAAATCTACTTGCCCTGTTTTAAACAAAAGTTACTTGTTTTTAAAACTGTTTACACATACCTGCTAAAATTTCCGTTACGATTACGTCTAAATTTCTAACTGTAAACAAAATGTTTCCTCTGACCAAAATATCCTTGACTTCTTCCACTACGTTGAGAGTATTTATCCGTTTCTCATTTTCGAATACTCCCACCTGAAATATTTAGCATAATTTAGGTCAACAGTTCCCAATGAATCGATCGCAATAAATAGATACGAAAATTAATGAAGGCTGAAAACTTTTGGAATTTTTCATTATATGAGATAGTCTCCGAGACAAGTGTGGGATAGGTTGGTCGCCGAATCAGCAAAGTTTGGGAAACTGATTTGGGATACAACCTATTTTTAAAACTGATTTAGTTTAAAAATTCTAGGATCGTGATACCATGTTGGTATCACGATCCTAGAATTTTTAAAGAGTTTCCAAAGAAGCACTTACGGTGCCTTTTTCGTCTCCTGAATATAATCTTCCAGAATCAACATATAGCCTGTAAATATCAGTGTCTCCCTGATGAATAGTTCCTTTAAGTTTCAAGCTCCCTATGTCCCATGCTTTAATAGCACCGTCGTTAGAAGCTGAATAAAGAGTTTTTCCTATCGCTGCTAAACAATAAACACAGTTTTCATATGCCTTAATTTCTCCAAGAAGTTTCAAATCAGATGGCTGCCAAATCTGAAAGTAATTAAATTGCGGTAAAATCAGTTGATCTTTTCTTATTTATAGAACGGCATTTTTAACCGACTTCAAAAAAGGAAGAGATTCTCAATTTGAAGCGTACTTTTTTTTTGTATGTACACCGATTTCTTCTACATTTGTGAACCAATTTTGATGACTAAGATCGGCATTTTTAACCGACTTCAAAAAACGAGGAGGTTCTCAATTTGAAGTGTATTTTTTTTAATGTATACCGATTTCTTCTACATTTGTGAACCAATTTTGATGATTATTGTTTTATTTAATAGAGAATACCTTTGGGATGGTCAAATATAAATTTTACTTAAATCGGTTCAGTAGTTAGACTGATTTTTGTTTATTATGTCTTTTTCATGCATATGTTATGTGTGTATGTCACCTCAAGTCATAATTCCTGCATTTGTGAACCGATTTTGATTAGTCTTGTTTTATTTAATAGGGAATACCTTCAGGGTGGCTCTACATAAATTTTATTAAAATCGGTTTAGTGGTTTTCTTTCTTAAGCTTAGTAATGAAATATCAAGACAGAAGTCAGTTAATAACGTGCAAACTACGTAAAGCCACTAAAAAGTAAAAAATAAAAAACTTAAAAAAACACTAAAAAAGAGGAAAATAATAGCATTTTGAGATCAGCGCTAATTTAATAAAATAAAAGTAGATGTTTAAAAAGTTTTAGCAATTAAATTGGCGCCAACCTCAAATTTTTATTATTTTCCTGTTTTAGTGGCTTTTTTGAAGGAGGTTTTTTAATACCGCGCATTCGGTGCCCCTGACTAAAATATTTCGGTTATAACACTGAAACCATCAAATGTTATCGCCGATTCTCAAACTACGTTTGTATATCGCAGGACGGTTTTATTAGATCATAACATGGTTTATTTTAGACACTGAGCATCTACAATCTATCTGATTAATTTTATTTTGAAATTTTTTATTTAATGATACAGGAGAAAAAATATATTTAGTTCTGAAAACGGTTTTAGCATTTTTGTCAGTGTTGGGATGTAAAATGTGTAATGTTGTCTTACCTTAATTTTTCCATCTTCGGCCCCACTAAATATTTTCCCCTCATGATAAATAATACACTGAATATCAGCAGTATGTCTGTCACCCTCAGCATTAGTTGTTGTAATATTTACTTTTGACATTATTGTCTTTAATAAAAAAATATGTGTTGAAAAGTTTGGTTTTGTTTACTTTTTGACTTATAAAGCTTTATTTGGCCGTGATTCTGTGTTCATATTATGAAATGGTTACTTTATTTAATCGTCATACTCATATAACTCACTTCATATATACTCCCAACCCAACTAACGCAGCTGTTGTATGCAGATTTCATTTCAAAAATAGCAGCCAATGGCGTAACAGCTTTCCTGACATTGCGGGGGAAGAAAGTTCACATGAAAGTGGAAAATAGTGCATATTTCATGGAAAACTTCGAATATCAATATCATATCTGTGACAAGCCGTGAGGTGGGTCGTTTATTAGGACTAAAGTGCGACCCTTGAGGTCCACACGACGAACTTCCCAGTTTGATAAATATTTAATAATAAAAATTAAATTATATATTACACAGAAAAGTAATCATTTTAATCATTAAAACATAATTATTATTTATTTTTAATAATAATCAAAAAAAAAACGGCTGAACCGATTTTTATAAAATTTATGTTGGATTAAAATGACGTTAAGACGTCTCGATTGACACCCTTACGAAGGATCGATATAATTTTTTATTCGCGAGATATTATGTAAAATCTACTTTTTTGGAGTCTATTTGGTTAAGAAAAAAGAACGGCTGAACCGATTTTGAAAAAATTTCTTTCAGATCATATTTACGTTAATACGCGTCGATTGACACCCTAACGTAGTCGATATCATTTTTCATTCTCGAGATTTCCTCTTAGAAAGAAATGGACACATACGTACGTTATACGTACCTACGTACGTACATACGTACACACACACACACACACACAGAGACAGACATCTTTCTAAAAATAGTGTAGTGACCTTGAAACATAAAAATTTGTTATACATTTTGATTTCGATTTTCGGACCCATTACAATAACTTCCAATGGGAAGATAATAAATCCAATTTTTTTTAAGATGGAAACAGTTTCACAACCTATTTTTAAAGTAGCACGGTAGACTTTCCTCAAATCAGCGTCTGAGCGAGCGCTGTGGAAGAAAATGCGTACTTAACGGGAATTTGACCAGCAAAAGAACTCAGGTCAAAAGAATAGCAGCATAGGGGCTCTTATTTAGGGTAAGCGGCATGAAAACAAACGAACGACTTGCAGCGAATTCACTGCAGTACACTCTCGACGAGTTCGCTCGAAGGAGAATTCGCCGAGAGATAATAAGTAAAACGAACGTCTACGAATGTGTGTGTGTAGACACTCGGCGCGGCTCGGCTTCAGTTGTCATTTAAACTACTCAATTCAATATAAACTACGCAGTTAAACACGAGAGTGTGACTGCGCTCGGCTGCTTTGACTCGCGGTCAAAAAACCGACTTTATACGAAGCGCTCCCGAGGCGAGACAGGGCGCTACGAGGCCGGCTAAGCGTTGCCAGTACACTCTTGTGTTCGGGTAGTCTCGGTATCCCTCGGCAAGAGGTTATTAGCGTCTTAAATTACATTAAATAACAACTAACTTAAAACTAAATAACATCACAAAACATCCATGAGCACAGGTGGGATTCGAACCCACGACTGGTACCACGACTGGTACCAAGTACGCTATCTCCTAGGCTACACTGCCCTCTATCAACATTGTCAACAAGTATTGTAAATAGTTAACTGTTGAACTATTTCTTCGTATTTAAGATATATTGCGCCATCTATTTCTCAGAAGTATGTCAGGTTATCCGTAGCTAGACAGAAATGTGGCGTATAACGGTTGAAAATAGTAAGGCGAGCAAAGACTTAACGAAAGGCTCTTGTACTGCGAATGTGTAAATGAGCACGAGATCAAGAAAGAAAGAGAGAGTTGTAGATTATAGACGCTTGGCAACTATGGTCATTAGCGTCATGAATACTCGAAATGTAGATCAAATGCTGATCGCTCTGTACAAATTTCTAATTGAGACTTAAATGTTCGAGTGTTTTTGTAAATTCAAACAAACAATTTAAGTTTAATTATGTCATACAGGTTTTTTTATTTCTATGAGACGCTTATGTTTATACGATAGAACTATTTTGAACGCATCTAAATTTGGAACATCAACAGATATACATATAACCTATAAAACTGAATGAACTCTCTCGATTCTTCTAGCAAGTGTTTTCCAAATTATTTTTATATTCTGAATCTTTTCAGACTAATTTTTCATTATTCATGATTCATGGGTCACGTGGTTTAAAGATTTAGTGTTTTTGAGTTTTCAAACAAACTTAACTGCCAAACTCTTTTATCTAACAATAAACTTATATTATTTTTTTAGCTACTAACGAGCCAATTTTTTCGCTTCGGGTTGTCCACCTCAATTGTCTCGCTCGTTGATCGTAGATTTAAAATTTTTATTTTTTTTTTAGAACCGCAGACGGACTAAAAAAACAGCTTGTGTTTTAAATATAATATAGATATACATTTTTTATATTTGTCGTAGACGTTTGCGACTGAATCAGGCAACTTTACTGTATAAGAATGTTACAATCAGTGGCGGACTAAACCCGTCGGAGGCTTGGGGCGGCAGAACTAAATTAAACCCCCGGTCTGCTCAGAAATTGATGTATTTGTAGTGTAAATTTTGTAAAAAATGAATAATACAGATGAAACATTTTTCGTTAGAAAACAGTCAATTATATAATTGTTTCGAAACATATTGAAAAAAATCATTTTACCAACCAGTGATCACAGTTAGGATTCTAACCTGAACCTTTCCACTTTCGCGGCGGAATGAGCTTACAATACTCAACCGTGACATGATTGCTAAATTAATATTCTCATTCCGCCGCGAAAGTGGAAAGGTTCAGGTTAGAATCCTGACTGTGACCACTGGTTGGTAAAATGATTTTTTCCAATATGTTTCGAAACAATTATATAATTGGCTGCTTTCTAACGAAACATTTTTCAATTGCATTTCAGCCGTATAAAACTATTATTTATCTTAATAATACAGATGTAATGGCTGACAAAAAAAAATGAAATATTTATAATAAATGACTTACCTATACATTTATATTTTGTATACGTACGGGGCCTCCAACTCCAAACAGCCTCTTACTTAGTAAACATATTTTGGCCTTGTTTGAGATTTGATTAAGTAGAACTCGAAATTTGAAGCCCCCCAGGATCAGAGGCCCGGAGCGAGCCGCCCCCTCCGCCCCCCTCTTAGTTTGCCACTGGTTACAATGTATGTAAATTTTATTATTTCAGACCCTTCGTATGTTTGATCAATATTACCTACAACACAATTTTAAAGTATAAATAGGCATGTAAATATAGACTATTTCCCATTATAGTTTCTATGTTGACGGGTGACTTCACCTTATAAAGGGTGCCTCATGGCTGGTAAAGGAAAAAGACGTGCCTCGAAAAATTCGGATAAAGTAAAAGAAAGACGAAAATCTGAAGGAAAAGCGGTACGAAAATCTGAAAAAAGATCGCGTTGCAATGTTGATATATTTTCCGAAGCTGCAATGGATAATGCTTATTACATATGTCACAATGTTCAAGATTTATTGAAATATAGAGGTTTTCCGTGGCCAGACGCACAAAAGAAAAAGAAGAAGGGTGGAAAAGGAGGAAAGAAAAAGAAATAAATATCGAAAGCTTAAATGTTATGTGAAGTTTTGTAATATAAAAGTTTCTGTTATGAATATTATATAAATAAAGATTTATATAAAAATCTACAAACACGTTTAGTTTATATTTTATAAATCAAATAAAAAATGTGTCTGGTAAAAAAATTAGCGCTTGTATAAATTTATTTTTAATGCGGCATATTTTCGTTTTTTGACCCCGAGTGTAAAAATGTTTAAATTGGTTGAAAATATAAGAATGATTTATACGTCCAAATTATTTTTTTTTAGGTAAATGATAAAATCAAACGGTTTTTTAACCCCTTATATCCACAACAATATTATTCACATAACAATAATTAGAGGTGAAAATAATATATATCAGACAGCCAAGCTATATCTTAGAAAAAATCAAATGACCACTGTCGGAACTTGAACCCGAAACTCCCAGTTTCCGGCTAGGTGAGTTACCAATTTCTCCACAGTGCCCGAGAGTGGTAACTGATACCCTCTTATATATAGCAATTTCAGATATGAAAACTCACTACTAATTAGTTGTTTTGTATAGTATTTTTATAAATTATTTTAACTTTTAGCTTTAAATTTAGAGTCTTATCAAAATGGAGGAACTAAAAAAAAACGATTTAAAATTCGAATAAAGCCAATTAACGTTTTCTAACGTTTTTTTTTAAATATTCACTGATTTATTACATTTCGTCTTCGTGCTATTTAAATCATGAATTTAAAAAAGATAAATTATAGGTTGGCATACATATTTTGAAATTGTAAAATTAGTCCATTAAATAAATAAAAGAAAAAAATTAAATAGATCACGATGAAAGCAAATCGAGTAAACTCATGCTTGTTGTCGTTCTTAACCTGGTTTTTGATAATGAAATATTGGATTCATTCGGAAAATCTAACCGTTTTACAGAACAAAATGTCGGTATTAACCGCCTTGCAGAACGATATAAACACCTAGGCGAACAAGTTTCCCTCTAAGAGAGGGGGTTAATACCGACATTTTGTTCTGCAAATTGAAATATATTCTAAAAACAGTCGCCGTAACAACATATTAAAATTTGAACCTTGAACTAATAATATACATTTCGTCGGGTACATGTCACGTTTAGGGTGATCTGCCACCCCTTTAATACTGACCAATCGACCTGCAAATATTATAATGGCATTATTGGGTTCACGGACAAGCCATACAAACAATTTCAGCCTTGAAGCAATAATAATTGTGACCATTTTTTTTGTTACATGTTGGGGGCGGTCTGCATCCCTCCCATACCGCTATCTAGCAAAATCCCTTACTCAGGGCACTTTAATATGCCTCCCTCAACATCTTCACAAAATAAGGCCTTGAATAAATAACACCAAAAAATTGTCACTAGCTCTGGGTCTATTATAGGTAGTTAAGATTTTATTTATTTGATCGCATCATTGAATTAAGGTCACTACAATCCAAAATATATTTTGAATTCTCATTTCCATAACGACATTAAATTAAAAAAAACAAAAGAAAATGTTTTCTAGTTTAAATAATAATATTGACAAGTTAAAACGGTGACGATTTGCATTAAAAAACTGAACTCTAAAATATTTATAAACGCGATACTGAATTTACATTTTTACGAAGTGAGTGACTTTAGAAAAATAGAAACAGTAAACACTCAAGTATTAATAATAAGTAGGTAGTACGTATAAAACGTTAAAGCTAGAGAAAGATGCAATGAACTGCTAATAAAACAGCTCCACAAATAACAAACTTGTGCAGTTACCTTTAAACCACGAAACCAACTGGAGTGAAATATTTAAAATATCTTTGGATTTTTTTTGTGTTTTGTTTTTTTGTAAAAATGGGAAAAGTGCCGGCAATTGGAATTGATTTGGGCACAACTTATTCTTGTGTCGGTGTTTGGCAACATGGAAAAGTGGAAATTATTGCAAATGATCAAGGAAATCGAACCACCCCTTCGTATGTGGCTTTTACTGATACGGAACGGTTAATTGGGGATGCTGCTAAAAATCAGGTAAATCAATCTAGCTAGGTCTTATCCCAGTAAAAATTCGTTTTCTTATAGATTTTATAATCTTAAAAATCAATTTTTTGACGTTTCAAAATATTGTAAGCAGACTTTGGATTCTTATGTATTATTGTTATAATATCCATGGATTTTATTAATATAATACAATATGTACAGTCGCGGACTTAATAAAGTCAACACTTGAGTTTTTCAGTGTAAGTTCACAAAAAGTCAGTAGCTTAGCAACAAATTCAGTTTTTAATAGGTAAATGTAAATGTCAAAAATTAAAAGAAATAATTGTCGTTTAAATGCCTCGAAATTGTTAAAACGATGAACAAAAATGAAGAATTATTGCAAGATTGGAGGAAGGAATTTTCTAGTAGCTAGGTATCAAATATTATCAAATCGTTTTATGTTTTAATTGAATAATATTGAGTAATTTGGATTGTATAATAAACAACTGAGGTGTTCTGATAATAATTTATTTACTGAATTTTTAGGATGTAACCTTAGTAATTGATACATTACTATCAAAAGCCAAATTACAATATTGAAAAATTAGAAAAACCGGTGACTAGATGATACAGGTGTAAACTTTTTTAAGTCCGCGACTGTACCTAACACGCTCAGCTACTATGGCTATATATTATGGCGTGATTTTATTAATAATAATTTTTAAAATGTTGAAAGGGGAAAAACAAAATAATTTGTAAATGTATGAAGTATAACTTCGACCGCGCGCTTATGTAGGTGAGGCACATACACTTTTTTTTCGTATATTTCCACTATAAAATATATAGGTGTCCTGATTTTATTCCCGCAAAAAGTTCTTTTTTAGATAGGGAATATCGTCGATCATTAACAATGTTTTTTTCATCGAAATAATATTAAAACAATAGATCAATAGACGCTGATGATCTCAGATGTTGAGCGTCTATAATCTAATCTAACCTAAAAATAGATCATTTGGCTTAGAATTAATATGTCTCGTTCACATTTCAACCCTGTTTTGCATTATTTGATATTCTTGTAATTAATTAATTAATTGTAAATTATAGACGCGTCGACAATTCAGGTCATTAGCGTCTTTAACACAACAAATAATCCCATTTGTGTATTAAAATCCGCTAGCTGGCATACACAAACCGACTGGTACGAGCTCGGGTCCCTGGGAGCGCTAATTCCCAAAGAACATTGGAATGCAATTTGCGATAGCAACCACATTCCAATGTCCCCCACTGGGGGGATATTCTTGTCAAAATAATCTATACATATACTAATATAATAAAGCTAAAGAGTTTGTATGTATGTTTGAACGCGCTAATCTGAGGACCTACCAGTCCGATTTGAATTTTTTTTGTTAGATAGCTCGTTTATTGAGGAAGGTTATAGGCTATTCGGGTTTTTTTAAATTCAACTCCGCAAAGGGGGTAAAACGGGAGTGTAAGGTTTTTTTGACTATCTAAACTAATATACTATATTAATAATATAAACTGTAGGCAAGTACGCGAAGCGAGAACAGCGACAGGCGACTTCGCTTCGCAGGGGGAGAATTTTTCGCGGGGAGGATAATAAATCATAAATTCTTAGCACCCGGGCGAAGCCGGACGGGACCGCTAGTTTATTAAAAAAAAATACTGCTAATATTCACACCATGAGATTTAAGAAGAAGAAGAAGAAGAATTGTGGATTATAGACGCTCAACAACTGAGGTCATTAGCGTCACCATGAGATTTAACTGCTTTATTATTTCAATGCTAAGAAGTCAAAAAAGGCAATACATTTGAACAGAAATTTTTCCCATCTAAAAAAATGTTTGCGCGAAAAAATCAGGACACCCTGTGTAATGAAAATGCTGTGAATTAGCCATTCATTCTTTAATGTTACCATGTGTTTTCATTATGAGTCTTCTTTACGTTCGTTTCATAAAACGCGTATTAAATAATCAATAAAGTAATCATCATGATCGCATATTGTAATCATTTGCTGATGACTTCATCTTAATTCTAAGTCTGATCTAAAAGTGAAACTTTGCCCATTTATGAGCAAAACAGCTGTACCGCTGTAGCCTGTACAGATTAATAACACTATGTTTACCTTCAATTAATCTGTTTACTGTGTGTCCACAAGTAAACGCAACATAGGTATAATAGTTTTGAATAATAGGTATATAGGAATGTGTGTCAATCATAATTCATCTCATCTTTCGAGAATGTTTTCAATAAGTTTAAATTATTAAGAACAACGAAAAGTCTTCTGTTTAACAATTGTTTATGGGCCTACTAGACTAAGCAGTAAGCAGTCACTTTTTTAATTTTTTTGAAGGTCGCCAACAGCTACGGTTATGTACGCTTAGTACAAATCGGTCTTATCAATTTATTATTTTTTTAAAAATAAATTGAAAATAAACACTTAAAAATAGTTTGCATTAACGGTGTCACATAAATAAACAGTCAAACCAACCCTACGTTTTGACATTTAGCATTAACGGTTTTGATTACAAGAAAATAGCGTTCACCGGACTATTGGGGAAGAAAACTCTGACTAGACGCCAGACGGGGACACCTTCTCCTAGTCTAAACTAAATTATGAAACATATTCTGTAATTTATGATCTCATACGTGTAAAATATAGTAAATGTTCTTATAAGGTAATGCAATACTAAATATTAAATTTAATAACAAATTGTTATACTGATAATTTTGAAATACAACTCCTCATATTTCTGCATCTGCTCTACCATTAATAAGGCTTTCTTTGCAAAACCAGTACTGAAACATGTTTCTATTTATTTATAATGTTATTTTATGCCGATTTTATGCAACTAGGCGACAGTTAATCGTTCTTTTACTAATTATAGAATTTGATTATTAATTGCACATGTGAATTTAAGATTCTGATGGACGCTTAAATATCCATATCAGTTGTGTCCATAATCTACATTTTACAATATCTACTAAAGCCGGAATCTTACGAGTGGTGTACTTGACAAAATGCACAAATAATTTATTTAAGGACAGAAGTATATTACATAATATATTATAAGTTAAGAAAGTGCAGTTTCCGCAACTGGTGTATTTGGCAAAATATTCGCGCTTGGATTTACTTGTCAAATGTTTCTTTTGTTCAAAATTTTCATAATAATTTCTCTATTTTATATCGTGCATACGGCATACTATACTTTGTGAATTACTGTCAAATAGATCGGGTGCTGCTTTTTTTTCTTCATTCATATTATCAAAAATCTCGTTTGGTGCGATACTCTGATCGCAGACACTACCAGCGTAGTAACCTAGAGATAGACAAGTTTCGAAATTTAAGATAGTGAGTCATGCATATAGTTCGTAACACGGTTAATGGCCAGCGGAAAAGCAATGATACAATATCAGCATACGCTTCCCATGCATATAAACTAGTGCCGCTTATATAAATAGTGAAGAATAAGTGCGTGACTCAGTATTTTAAATTTTAGAACTTGACTATAGTAGAACATTCAAAATGGTAGTTAAATAACTCTTACACTAATAGAGATCCTTAGAATATATTCAGTAAATTGGAAGAGGAATCTCTATGGCGTGTTATCAATGATTAAAATACTGATATTATCTGATATTATCAGTATTACAATCATTGATCCTATGCCATAGAGATTCTTCTTCCAATTTACTGAATTCAAAATGGTATTCGTTTTGGAATAAGAATGGAGCCTAGAGAGGGAGCACCCGTTATAGGTTAGCGCAAGGGTTCCCAATCTTTCTCTGCGCTCCCTTTACAGGTTGCAATTTTTTACGACGCCCTTCTAAAAGAAGATACCTGTTTGTAGCTCTAGCAGACAATAAAATTACTTTATTATTCAAAGAAAACTCCAAAGAATACAGAATCTCAATTATTATTTATTAGACTCTAATTCTAATAATTAGGAAACATGAAAAAACTACAAACAATACATTTAATGAGCAGGATGAGCTTGCTTTTCTGAGCATAACTTTTCAAATCGGGACTGAAGTTCTGAAATTGCGACTCCCCTAGGATAGCGTCGCGACGCCCCAGGGAAATCTCTGGTTAGCGTTTTAAGACGCTTACAGCTTTGTATATAGTGCACTTAGTGGAAGGCAGCAAGACTGCTGTATAATATCTACATTGTAAATTTGTGAGTGCCGCGTGCAGCAGAGTTACTGTTGCCTCTCTCTGCAATTTGCATGTAGGCGATATAGATTTCCATGTGACTTAGACGGCTGCCTAAATATAGTCCCGCACATTGCCATGATATGCTCTCAGATTTCTCTCTTATTCAGTACGAACGTTGGCTGTGGAACGCTCCAAATAAAAACTTCCGCGATTATCTTCGACCAAGATTCTCGAACCTTATTTCTTGATCGCACATCTTTTCTGATAGTTGTACATTTTTTCTACCCCCACCACTTTCCGCAATAATTCCGCAGCTGTCATGATTTTAATATTCAGTTTTTCATGAATCAGTTTTTTTTATAACTAGGAAGGCTCTCGCTACACAATGAAGGAAGATAACATATATTATGTCGGTGTAATGTAGAATTTCACGGAAAAAGTAGGGGTTGCTATTAAAAAAATTCGACTGATGACCAGTCCTATACTTCCCACCTAGTAAATATTTGCAAAAAATGAACACTCTTTTTTTATTCTTTGAAAAAAAGCATGGCCCTCTTTTTTGTTTGGTGATCTACTGATGGCTAGTAATATAGCAAAAATCATGGTTACCTTGATTTACGTACAATTTTCTTTTTTTAGTAAAATATTTTTTTTCTCGAAAACTATACATTTTAGAGAAAAAAAATATTTACATTTTTTTCATATTATAACATCTAGATCTAGAATTCATTTATATTTTTTTTACCTATGTTAATAAGTGACATTGAGAACGTTTTTTTTAATATCTCAGGATCCACTGAACTTATTTGACTCAAAATCTAATCAGATCTAAATTAAAGGCTGGTAAACACAATAGAACAATCGGCATGGCCGTATGTTGTTCCGTTTTTACAATATCGAAGGCGAAAAATTGACCACACACACATACAGCATCAGTCAGAAAATGATCTTAAACGATTGCTAGGGTCTCAAAACGTGAAGATCTGTTAAAATCTCGAAATATTTTTTTCGGACTAAATCCATTACTTCCCTACTATAGTAGAGGTGGGAAGTAAAAAATGTCGATGACGTCATTGCGAAAGGGGTGGGGGTAGAAAAATTGACAACTTTCAGAAAAATTGCGCGATCAAGAAATAAGGTTGACGTGTTCGAGGACTTATGGTCGCAGTTAATAGGGGAAGTTTTTTTTTGGAGCGTTCCACAGCCAACGCAACGATCGCACTGTACCTATAGATTTTGCACTGGTAACGGAATGAAAATATGTAGATTTTTATGTAATGAACTCTATAGCTCTGATCGCGGCCCTGTTCGCGTTTATGTCGGGAACCCTTTGATCCGAACGTTGCCGGATAAAAAATGGCATACCTACACCTACTTTAATTTTGAATACCAGTTAATTGGGTTTTTCAACGAATTTTCTTCTTTACTTGAGAATAGCCGAGAGTGTACCACATGCAAGTTGTTATAGCAAAGCGTTGCTATGGTTCATCTATTACAAGTCCCCAGTTCCCGTGTTCTAGCTCACTAACTGGTAAAAGTGTACGTTGGATTTTCGATTTAAATAAAAATTAATTTCTGGACTCAGTTCCGATAACGCGCCGACAAGAAGTCCGAACGCGTGTGACGTCATTATGGCTTATCTATGGTCTTTGTATCCATGGTTGACCAAGTTAAAAATTTATTATTTCTTGATAGTATGTGTAATACATATACACAAATACCAACAAATGCAGACACGGATTTTAACATACACGCACGTCACAAACATTCCTGGCGCGTTTCTGAAGTCACCGTGATATTTTTCTAAATTTTTCATACATTTTAATTAATTTTTAGTAGCATTTATCTATAGCTTTAAAAAAATTTTTCTTTTCGATTTTCAATAATATTTATGTTAAATTATTAGAAAAAATTAAAAAATTAAAAATTTTTTTGAAACTTAAATACCTAATTGATAATGCATAAAGTGTCCGATCGGGCCTTGAGAATAGGCCGAGAGTGTAGCAATGCTGTTGTTTACATAGCGTGTGCCATGGTTCCTCGTATTACAAGTCCCCAGTTCCCGGGTTCTAGCCCGAGAGCTGGTAAAAGTGTACACACTTGGATATATATCGATTTTTATATAAATAATTAAATATATGAATATGATAAATATGAATTGGTGCTAGGCTCAAATAATCTTAGCCGTTGGTAGTCTTTAAATACACATATATATTTTCTTTTATAGTCAAACACGGTGAAAAATTCTTTCAGGACGCTATGACACAGTCGACGTATCAGGTATCTGGTACGTCACCTAGTGTCACACCGTCCGACCGACGCTCACGTCGCCGCAGCTGTGCCATATGGCAAGATGTCTCTCACAGTTAGAGACGAAACGTCATGGATTGAACTCCATTTGACCACTGGCTGCATCAGGCCCGAAAGAATTCTTCAGCCGTGTTTGACAATAGAAACCGGCCGTGAAAGTCTACACAATTTTATTTTTGTACGTTATACGTGTGTTTCTAATATTAAATTTTTGATTTTTAAAGGTTGCCATGAATCCACAGAACACCGTATTCGACGCGAAACGTTTAATCGGTCGACGTTTCGACGATCCGAAAATTCAGGACGACATAAAACACTGGCCATTTAAAGTGATTGAGGTGGGCGGGAAACCAAAAATACAAGTCGAATTCAAAGGCGAAGTAAAAAAATTTGCTCCCGAAGAAGTCAGTTCGATGGTTTTGACGAAAATGCGCGAAATTGCCGAAACGTATCTTGGCGGTCAAGTTAAAGATGCAGTAATCACGGTACCGGCTTATTTCAACGATTCGCAACGTCAAGCTACTAAAGATGCTGGCACAATAGCTGGCATGAACGTGATGCGAATAATCAACGAACCTACAGCAGCTGCTCTAGCTTACGGATTGGATAAGAACTTGAAGGGTGAAAAGAATGTTCTTATTTTTGATTTGGGGGGCGGTACTTTTGATGTATCGATTTTGACGATCGATGAAGGCTCATTGTTTGAAGTAAAATCAACAGCTGGCGATACTCATTTGGGTGGCGAAGATTTTGATAACAGAATGGTAACCCATTTTGCTGATGACTTTCAAAGAAAATTCAAAAAAGATATGCGAAAAAATGCCCGCGCTTTGAGACGTCTTAGAACAGCTTGCGAAAGAGCAAAGCGTACTTTATCATCATCAACTGAAGCAAGTATAGAAATCGATGCCCTTCACGAAGGTGTTGATTTCTATTCGAAAATAACCCGTGCACGATTCGAAGAACTGTGCATGGATTTGTTCAGATCCACTTTGGCACCGGTTGAAAAATCTTTAACCGATGCAAAAATGGATAAAGGAATCATTCATGATGTTGTGTTGGTCGGTGGATCTACACGTATTCCAAAAATTCAAAAAATGCTTCAAGATTTCTTTTGTGGAAAACAGTTGAATTTATCGATTAATCCAGATGAAGCTGTTGCATATGGAGCAGCTGTTCAAGCTGCGATTTTGAGCGGCGATACGAGTTCTCAAATTCAAGACGTGCTTCTTGTTGACGTTGCACCATTGTCTTTGGGTATTGAAACTGCCGGTGGAGTTATGACGAAAATTGTAGAACGGAATTCCAGAATTCCGTGTAAACAAAATCAGACGTTTACTACTTACAGCGATAATCAACAGGCTGTTACAATTCAAGTAAGAATTCATGAACTTATCTTTAAGATCGAGGCTTTTAAAAAGAAATTATAATCCTTTAATCTTTTTATGTTTTTCCCTGATCACTGAAGATGTGTTGATGTAGCATTTTATTGGACGTCTTCTATTAATTTTGCTTTGTAAGTCGTCCAAAATGTCATCAGTTTTTTTCTGTACTTCTCATTACAGACAAAGCAAAATAGATAAGGGCCTTTTAATTGCTGGGTCATTTACTTTTACTTGAATGCATACTTACTGAATATGACCACGATAAAAAATCTTCCCAAATCAACCATCAAAACGTAATATTTTCATTCATAGTAAATGGCTTTTGACTTTTAGGTTTTCGAAGGCGAGCGTGCAATGACTCATGACAATAACTTACTTGGTACTTTCAATTTAACCGGTATTCCTCCAGCGCCACGAGGTATACCTAAAATAGACGTAACGTTTGATTTGGATGCCAACGGTATCCTCAATGTATCAGCAACGGATAGCAGTACTGGAAAATCTGAAAAAATAACTATATCGAACGATAAGGGTCGACTGTCAAAGGCTGACATAGAGAGAATGCTTTCTGAAGCTGAAAAATATAAAGATGAAGACGAAAAACAGAAGAGCCGTATCGTTGCCAGAAATCAACTGGAAAGCTACATTTTCAGCTGTAAACAGGTATTTGAATTATGATTTATTACTGTCCAACGAAGGAAGAATGTCGGTGCCAAAAAACTTACGTGTCAAAAAACTGAATATTATTATTTCTTAATTTGTTCAAATAAATCCCTCATCTCACGTAAAGACGTATCTGCCATTTACATCACGTAACAAATACGCCACTTCGTGAAAAGAAAGTCGTGTTTAAGGACCGTTGTTCGGTGGCGTATCTCACCTTTTTTAAATTTTGTTAGTTACGTCTTTACACGAGATGAGGGGCGATTTGTTTGAGCATTTTATCTCAGCAATAAACCTGTTGCGTATTGTCTGTGGCGCCGCTCTGGTGGAAAAATAGTACGAAAATGGGTGTAACCTTGTAAATTCTGCATCAGTATAAAAACAGTAATTATTTTTCACTTTGACAGTACCTATACATTAGTAAAATTAATCGATCGTGGTAAATTGACAACTCCAACTTCTGACTTGTAACACGAATGTCAAATTTGTTTTCTTGTATCCATAACGACAAAACTACCCCACGTCTGTAATTTTTTACCACGATGCAGCGCTTTCATTGCCTGTCATAGATACGCAATAGGCCTATCAACATTTCTTAATCTTAAATTGATTTTTTAGGCTGTTGAAGACGCTCCAGCTGGAAAATTAACCGACGAAGACAAAAATCTTATCCGAACTAAAACTGCAGGCTTGTTGTCTTGGCTAGATTCAAATTCCCTCGCTGAGCAAGATGAATTCGAAGCGAAACTCAAAGATTTACAAAAAGATTGCGCTCCGATAATGATGAAACTTCATCAAGGTGCAGCACAAGGAGGTGGTTCGGCAAAAAGTGGCCCCACTGTTGAAGAAGTCGACTAAAATTAGTTCTATATAGAAACAGTATTTCATCTTTTTCTAATAATCTAATGGCAATTTTCACATCACAAATATTTTCATGAATGTACCGAATTTTTTTGTCATTTTTATATACATAAATAGCAGTAGATTATTGTTGTTTTTTTTAATGTAATTATAATTTGTAAATTATTATTACCAAAAATGTTTAGGGTTTTTTGAAAATTTCCGTTAGATATAGCATATTTTACTTTACATTAATTAGGTTCAAACTAAGTAGAAATCGAACACATTTGATAGCTAATTTCAGGCATTAGCTTATTTTCATTTAGCGATCTTAGAGCGAAACTACACAGACGATTTTTTTGCGACGTGTTTCTCGCGACGAGATTTCCGCTGAATTTTACGAGTCAAAACAGAAAGCGTTTTTTCCGTCGAGTACATTCACGCAAAACAATACAACTTTTTTCTAGTTACAACATGGACGCCACTGTGTTAGGTTGCGCTGCTGTTGTAAATGACGTTGGTAGGTTCATCCAATATTAAGAGACAGGCTATCCAATATTAAGAGACAGGCTACGAACAAAATATTTCCACACACATTTGTTATCCAGACTGTACATCCGTCGATGATCCGTCGCCTCGTCTAGTTTGCCCTGCACTAAATGTTTTTCGTTTCTAGCGTGTTGTGGCGGTGACGATAGTAACGCAATCAGAATTCAGAAGCGTCCAACTCGCTCACGCCGATGGAATTTAAAAAACGCGACGTATATTTCGTTCGTCTAGTTTCACTAGTTTGTGGGCACGATTTCGATTTGGACGTGTAATCCGCCGCGTTAAAAACGCCGTAGAAAATCTGCCCGTGTAGTTTCGATCTTAAGAGTAGATTTTAAGGGTTTCAGCCTTTTAATTTTCTCAAAAGTTGACAATATGGTAGATTCAATATTTTTATATAAATTATTACTAATCAAACAGCAAACTTCACGCTCAACGACAAATTCAAACTAGTTTGAACCATAAAATGAAATTTCACACTTCCGTTTTGTTTATTTTTTAATTATTTTGTTATATTGTCTTTGTAATGCATTTACTACATAAATTAACTTTATATTCTGTGGATACTTAATTTATTAAAATAATAAAATAAATTTTACGTTAACATTTAACAATATATTTTTATTATAGTATAAATTATTGTAATTTACTGTTATTACACTCCTGTTTTTTCGATTCATTCCCGCTGCCACAACTAAAAAACCCGAATGCCGGGCCTCATAGTACCTAATCGAGAATAAGATCAGCCCACGTTATGTCAAAATTTTGGGCTTCAGAATAGCCGAGAGTGTAGCAATGCTTCCTCTATATTACAAGTCCCCAGTTCCCGGTTTCTAGCCCGAGAACTGGTAAAAGTGTAAATTGAATTTTCAATTTATTATTAAAACAAAATAATTATTATTATTAAAACAAAATATGAATTGGTGCTAGGCCCAAATAACCTTAGCTGTTGGTGGTCTTTAAAACATAATGTCAAAATTTAATAATTTGCACATTATTCCTTATTCGTAAACAAATAATGTAAACCAACTTGTTAATTATTATATCTTTTCTCTAAATTGGAAACAAGAATTGTTGTCGAGCGTCTATAATCCACAATTATTCTTCTGGAAACAAGAATTTAAAAATGAACGACAGTTTCGCTTATCCCGAAGAAGACGCGGAGAATGGTCGTCCCGCTTGCGCATTATAATATTATTACCACAATAAAATTAAGCAAAATCGCAGGATAGTGGACAAAATAATTTGATTTATTAAATTAAATGTACGACGTTTCGTCTATAGATTTAGACTTTTTGCTTAATTTTATTATAATCACGATGGACACGATTTCTAATATAAATTATTACCACAGTGTGTAGTTGTTTACATGGCGTTGCTATGGTTCCTCTATTACAAGGCCCCAGTTTCCGGGTTCTAGCCCGAGAGCTGGTAAAAGTGTCATTTGGATTTTCAATTTATTATTAAAAGAAAATAAAACACAATTTAATTTTTTTTATCAAAGAGCGATAGAAATTCACCTCTATATCCTATTTCCTTTCATTTCTTAGGGAAGTGTTTTACAATAATTATTGCATTGATTATATTACACTTACCTATTTAACTTGTAAATGAGTATTTATGCAAATTTATTTGTATTGTTATAATATTTAATAGGTGTTTTGATTATTTGCATATCCAAAACAGTCACAAATAATCCAAGTAGTTTCAGACACTAATGACCTCTGTTGTCTAGCGTCTATAATTTTATAATTCATTCATTCGTCCAAGTAGTTAAACAAAAGTGTCAGTTCATAATTGCTGATAAAAATGGCAGTGGCTTCAAGTAAATTTTTGTTTTACGAAGTAATGAAAAATCATCCTCGTTGTGGTGATTTAATTCATCCATGGAATCACAATTGTTTTAAAATGAATATTGACCTAATGCCGATTTATATCGTTGGGGTGTTTAAATTTATGGTGGTTTGGTACTTGGTAAGTTGATAGTAGATATATTTTTGATTAATTAATTGTAGATTATAGATGCGTCGACAACTCAGGTCATTAGCGTCTTCAACACAACAAATAATCCATTTGTGTATTAGAATTCACCAGCCGGCATACACAAACTGACTGGTGCGAGTTCGGGTCCCTGGGAGCGCTAATTCTCAAAGAACATTGGAATGCAATTTGCGATCGTAACCACATTCGTGTCCCCCCTGGGGGGATATATTTTTGAAAAATATAGCAGATTGTAATAAGATTTGATATTTCCATTCATGCCTTGGTATGCATAGAAAAAGTGCGTGTAAAAAAATATTTAAACAAGCCGTGAGGTGGGTCGTTTATTAGGACTAAAGTGCGACCCTTGAGGTCCACACGACGAACTTCCCAGTTTGATAAATATTTAATAATAATAATTAAATTAGATATTACACAGAAAAGTAATCATTTTAATCATTAAAACATCAATAATTAAAAAAAAAAAAAAAAAAAAAAACGGCTGAACCGATTTTTATAAAATTTATGTCGGATCAAAATGACGTTAACACGCCTCGATTGACACCCTTACGAAGTCGATATAATTTTTTTTTCGCGAGATATTGTGTAAAATCTACTTTTTTGGAGGTTATTTGGTTAAGAAAAAAGAACGGCTGAACCGATTTTAAAAAAATTCCTTTCAGATCATATTTATGTTAATACGCGTCGATTGGCACCCCAACGTAGTCGATATCATTTTTCGTTCTCGAGATTTCGTCTTAGAAAGAAATGGACACATACGTACGTACGTACGTACGTACGTACACACACACACACACACACACACACACACACACACACACACAGACATCTTTCTAAAAGTAGTGTAAAAATAGTGTAGTGACCTTGAAATATAAAAATTTTTTTTCCTTTTTGATTTCGATTTTCGGACCCATTACAATAACTTCCAGTGGGAAGTTAAAAAAACCCGACTGCGTAAAAATCGAACTTAAAAGATGGAAACAAGATCAAATGATAAGATGCAGTCGAAGGCATCAGATATTTCTGTTTAATTTGTTACTACTATGCCTCCGACTGCATGTTATCATTTGATCTTGTCTCCATCTTTTAAGTTCGATTGACGACTTTTTAGTTTTGTGTTATCAAATTTGATTTAGAAAGACCATTTCAGTGATATGCCACTGAATATGGTACGCAATTTTTTTTTCGTCTCTACCGCCATTTTGTATTTTATAATGGTTTTATTATGTTGTGATAAATTTTGATTTTACTGGGTTGTCCTGATTCGGGTCTATAGGCCGTCGTTGGTTGGAATTGCTTCCTAACGTTTCGCTAGCACGAGTGGCGAGCTTCTTCAGAGGTCCTTCCATCTCCGATGCTGGATGCAGAATGCTGGATGTAGAATCTACATCCAGCATCGGAGATGAAAGGACCTCTGAAGAAGCTCGCCACTCGTGCTAGCGAAACGCTAGGAAGCAATTCCAACCAACGACGGCCTATAGACCCGAATCAGGACAACACCAGCTCATCAACTGGCCGCGAAAGCCTCAACCAATTTGTCATTTTGATTTTATTTTTGTTTTATTTACATTTATTTTTTTTCAGACGCTAATGACCTCATTTGTCAAGCGTCTATAATTTACAATATCTATCTATCTATAATTTAATTAAACATGAATATTGCAGTGTCAAATGTTGGTAAAATTAAAAAAATTAAATAAGGACGTTTTAAAAAAAGAATTTAAAGCATTCATCAGATCTTACGTATTTGCTTCTGGTATGGGAATAATATTTTTTTGTTCAAGCTGTATTATTAGGTATGTATTTTTTATTTTTTTGTCATACTCACTACAATATAGCTGCTTTACATACATATAAAGTGAGTTTTGACAGGCCGGTGTGCGGGAACGTATCTTTCTCACACTAGTGGGAAAACAAACAATTTCCATAGTGATTTATGTTTATTCGCTCTGATCCGCCCGCTATTACCTATTGACAGCTACTCCCGGCCCATTACAGACGTGAAGTTAGCGACACAAATGAACTGTAAAAAAATTTTGAAAATACTGAAAAAGAAGTGAAAAGTAGCTGTTTTATAGTGGGGATGGCAAAAAATACCATAATATATTATATCTCGTGAGAAATTGTATCGGGCTTGAGAATAGCCGAGAGTGTAGCGGCGCTGTTGTTTACATGGCGTTGCTATGGTTCCTCTATTACAAGTCCCCAGTTCCCGAGTTCTAGCCCGAGAGCTGGTAAAAGTGTCAATTGGATTTTCAATTTATTATTAAAAAAAAATAATGAATTGAAAATATGAATTGGTGCTAGGCCCAAATAACCTTAGCTGTTGGTGGTCTTTAAAATACAATTACAATACAATTAGAAATTGTATCATGACTCGTGTGACGGTTAAAACTCGCTATGTTCGTTTTAACATGTCACTTACTCGTCAGTAATATGCCTCATCACGCAACTAGATATACAATCTACTACTTTATGCATGAATTTTTGCGTATGTTTCAGAAATGTTTTTGGAAAATATTATTATTATACGGCGATATCGTTACCCGCTTTTTTGTCAACTCTTCCAAATAAAATTGAAACTTTGCAAAGAAGGGAAATGTACTTAAATGCTTCAATAAATTTTGTAAGTGACCCAAATTTATAATCATTAAATAGAAAAGAATGCAGTATACAGTTACAATCGGTTCTCTCTAAAAACACACATTATAGGAACGACGTTTCCTCAAATTATTTTTTAAGGACTACAAGTACACGAAGTACAGTAGGTAACCCTATAATATACGTCCTTCACTTTCTTATGTACCTATAAATTGTGCTTGTGCTGAATACGAGCCTAAACTCCTCCAAAATTTATGAAGAAATAGGAGCCTTCATATGAAAATGATATGTTGCTTAGAGTGGTTTCGATCCCATATCGTCGTTCTTAGAGAGGGTCGATTGTAAAAGCAAATCGCTCATTAATTTCTTCTTACTAGATAATATTAAAATGCTAATGCCAAAAATTCGTCAATTTGAGAGAACACTTTTTTGTGACAATATTTTTGTATTTTTGTAGTGTCTTCAAATTGCTAAAAAAAATTTGGGTATGAAGAATCTTTCTCTGGAAATAATATTTTTCATGCTGACAAATAGTTATTTTATGTATTTATTGCGATCAGAAAAAGAAAAAGGAATTAATTTTTGGTAAGGAATTCAAGTTTATTTTTGTTAATAATACCTCCATTTTTTAATAGTTTCAATTTAAAATTATTATAATTATTGTTTTTTAGGTTTGAAATACCCCCAAAGTTCAAAGAAATCAATGAAAAACCAAATAAGTATTGTCCTCATTCAGAAAAATGTGAAAAATATATTATAGACGTAAGTGTTGATATTCCATTAAAGTGCTACTTTAAAATTGGGGAGTTGCTTGATAGAAAATATTTAAAATTTGAAGCATTCAATGAAAACTCAACAAACATTTCAGGGCACCATTCAATACTTATTCATTGGATATGCATTAGCATTATTAAAAATGACAATTGCCAACAATAGAATAATAAGAAAAAATCCGTTGAGCATATTCAAATTGATGTTTAGCAGAAATATTTTAAAACTGCCAGCATTTTTTGTAACTTATATTGGTTTGTATCGAGGAATACATTGCTTTTTATGCCGAAGAAATCGAAGAGATGATACAAGACATACATTGTTAGCAGGATTTTTAGCTGGAATTTCATATTACTTTGAACCAGGATTACCTTTTCTAGTTGCTCCTTTAGCATCAACAATTCGGGTATGTAACAAGTGCCCTTTTCCCATTACGATTTGAAAGAAGTCGCGATGTTTTTTGTGTCTTCTTTAATCAATTTAAAACAAAAATGTGTCCCTTTAACAAACAGAAATTGACACGGCATTCTAATATAAAAAATCTTTAAGGGCTTGAGAATAGCCGAGAGTGTAGCAATGTTGTTGTTTACATGGCGTTGCTATGGTTCCTCTATTACAAGACCCCAGTTCCCGGGTTCTAGCCTCAGAGCTGGTAAAAGTGTCAATTGGATTTTCAATTGATTATTGAAAAAAAAAATAATGAATTGAAAATATGAACTAGGCCCAAATAACCTTAGCCGTTGTTGGTCTTTAAAACACAAAAACACAAAAAAAAATCTTTAATATTTTCTATTAAAATTTTTTATATTAATAATAATCAAATAAACACATTTAAAATAAAATTTAATTTAATGAAAATAATTTATCGTTTTTTTACAGATTTTAATTACAAAAATTGACAAGGTTCTATTTTCTAATTCCAAAGTTTCATTAGAAAATTTTGCATTCCCAATATTCTTTGCGATATTATTCCACACCAAAATTTTTACGCCTGAGAGTTGTCCTAGCTTTATGCACAATATGATAAATATGGGAACGCAGGGAAGGTGAGAATAATTAAATTATTAAATACAAATATACATTTCTTTTGTTATAAAAATTGATCTTTATTTTTAGATCCGCCATCGCTGAGGAGAATTATGCAAGAAACGTACAACAAGTTATACAATCCTTAAACATAGCTACGTAATATTTAAGTTATATGTCTAAAAAGCAAGTTAAAATTAAATAGTAAATAAAATATTATTAAGGAAATCTTTTAATAATATCTTAATCACATCAAAACGATCCTACCCACCTTTTAAATTTAGTTTTATCGCCTAAATGCGGCAACCAGTTTAACATAGTTGCATCAGAGTCTACTTTGAGGCTGAAAAAATATTCGACTTGAAACTTATTTTTCGACATCTAGAAAATAGAAATATTGATGCATATACAAATTCTTAAATAAAACAGTACCTAATAAAAAATGTGCTTAAAAAAATTTTCTTGTTGAAAAATTCTATCACGATTATAATGACATCCGCCCATTGTTGATCTAGGCTTACTTATTTAAAACTATAAATTTAAATATAACTTATGAGAGTGCTTTGTAATTTCATTAGGTTGTTACGACCGTCATATATTTGTTTATAGTTTTTATGTCTAATGAATAAACGAAGAAATTATCAAAATAGGATTTATTTTCCAAAATAGACGTTTTGTAAGATTTATTGAATTAGTTTTTAATGTATATGGATGGAATGAAGAATTCAGAGCTACAGTCCGAAAATATTTCTCAGCAACCAACGGTAAATAAAAATTCAAAATTTCACCAGAAAAATTCGTTGCCAAGATAAAAAAACGATAGTATCACAAATTAAAATTTTTATTACATATTATAATTTTAAAAATCGTGATATTTATAATAACAATCCTTACAATTATAAATAGTCCCGATTTTCATTTGTCGCAATACATAAATTTGACATTTATTTTTCAAATATTATAATATTATTGATTATGTTAAAGAGTGCTTTATAAAAAACATTTCATTACTCATTATAGCCAGATATTCCATCGCAATCAACCAACAATATTTCAAATCTTCCAAAAAAATCAAAGAGTGTCTGTCCATCAACATCTTCAAAAAATACAACGAATTCTGAAAAAATTGTTTGTGCTAAGTCACCTCAGAATACATTACCTCAACCGCCTGAAAACGTTCAGGAACAAACGTCTGAAAAATATGTCATTCCTGTAGCACATTCTAACGCTACAGGAGACGGGCTTCATCGAGGACCAAATGAAACTGATGCAGAAATACAGCCAATAGTTGAGGATGATTCAATAAACGACTCTACAGCTCCAACAGGCATAATTGAAGTGCCATCAACTCCAATTAACGATAGTACGTCACAAAACGTTTCGATTCCAAAAACTGGCGGTGGTGATGGTCAAGTCTTGATAGGAAATTTTAACGTAGATCCACAAGATGGTAGTTTAGTCAAAGTTGAACCTTATGATAGTTTAAGTGGTTACGGGTCACACGTTTTGGAATACGTTGGTTCATATACGCAAGGAGTAGTTCCTGTATCGATCAGAGAAGAACTCATGGTACGTAAAAATATCAAAATATGATATTTCATCACATTAAGCTGATACAAGTTCAACTGCAAGCGGTAATTCATTAATTAAAAATATTGATAGTAAATGGAACTTTATTTTTATTAGATGGTTGTTAAAATACCTACGTCAATCCTGTTAAAACGCAAAATTCTCGCTAATACCAAAGATGATTGTTTAATATTTTAGGCGAATCCTCGCTCAAAGATTCCTGGACACGGAAATTGTTCTCAAGATACAAATAGTGACCGAACTGATGATTCGTTTGTAAGAAATATCGATGAAACTTCTCCAGATTTAGACATGGCCGTTACATCAGACGATGAGTATCAACCAGTTTCTGGTAAAAGAAAGTACAAGAGGAGGAAGTTTAAAGGCAACATGGTATTTTCAATATATAAGAAAATTAATAATAATTAAATTTGAATTTTTCGCTTCGACATGTAGTCTTGCTGAAAATTTATTTGAATCACAATGACATCTTTTTAAATTATTAATGCCTCCTCCACACAATCGGCCATGATAGACAATCACAGAATGGGTCATGATTGTCACCATCATTGCGCATCTGTCCACACAATCGTGCCATTTGTGAATTGTCATCTGTCCGACATGGATATCGAAACAAATATGAACTGAGTGATCGACGAACATATGGAAACGCGCGCAATCATGGCCGAAAAATCCATACAGAGGCGATCATGCTCCATCATGGGCCATCATGGGCAATCATGGACAATTACAGGCGATTATGCCCTCCACACAATCGTGATGGCCTGCAATCGCCCATCATGGTCGATTGTGTGGAGACACCATTAGATATTAATGTGTTCACTCAAATGTTTTTGATTGTTTCCTCTAAAAAACTCATCCAAATCCAACTAATTCATTTGAATCGTTTAAGGAAAATTCGTACGACCGTAAAGTAAAATCAGGAATCGGAATCCCAAAACCTACTGGCGATAAAGCCGAAGAAGTAATTAAAGCTGCAAAATCTCTGTTTTCGAAACGTACAAGAACTTTGTACCACTGGCTATATCCTTCCACATCGAAACAGGAACTTAAAAATATAGTTATGGCCGCCTGGGATACACTACAAGAATCAGAAAAACATTTTTACATTTCTCAGGTTCATAAAATAAAATAGTATAAAAATATTTATATAAGTTTATAATTTTAACTTTTTGTGTTGAAATTTAATGCAGGTTTTGGGGAGGTTTGGTTTTCCAGCTTCTAATTTGATGGTGAATCCACAACTTGGAGGACTGAAAGGAATGCCCACAGATCATTTGAATTTAACGTCACCAGTCATTTCAAATGAAGCTGCAAAACGAGCTGTGGCAGAACTTTTGGCCAGCGAGAAAAGCGCTGAAAGCACTCCAAGTTCGGATGAAAAGAGTATGAAAACGTCAAGCAAAAGAAAAAGAAAAAGGTTCACAACACATTTTCTAAGTTTGGTTATTGTAGTTGATAATAAGATCATTGTTTTTCATGGGTCCTCTAACACAAGTTCCCATGTTCCAGGTTCTAATTTGAAAACTGGTAAAAGAATCAATTATATGATTTTCAATTAATTATTAAAAAAATAAATTAAAAATATGAATTGGTACTCGGCCCTAATAGCCCTAGCTAAAACATAAATGGCGACAATCGTCTTCCAATCCTAATGGATGACGGATAAATCAAAATATATTTAACAAGTTGGGTTTCAATTAATAATTTTAATGCACGGTTATGAACGTTTGAAGGTTTTCTCGAGTTGTGCTGTCCGAAAATGGCACTCGTGCCGAACTTCAGCCAGACGATTGTGAAGTTCTCGAAGATGAGGAACGGAACTCCAACGACATGGCAGAGACCACGATCGAAGATGAATTCCAAGACGATCCTGAATTAAGTAAGGAACTTGCACAATATAAGTAAGTGTCTATATTATTATTTATTTACAATTTTTCGTGATGATTCATTAGAGCATCTGATGATCTGATCACTGTTCTATGACAGCGGGAAACTTTTTTTGAAGTTATACTCCTTTTGCGAGGGTAGTGAATTGGAATGACATCGAGTCAATAATTACCGACTCAAAAATTAATGAAACACTGTAATATAACGCTGACAGGGATAAAACGGCTCTAACGACTTGGATGAAAATTATTGAAAAGTGGTTTTGGGGGGCAAACATCGATCTAGCTAGGTCTTATCCCAGGAAAAATTCGTTTTCGTATAGATTATATAATTTTAAAGATCAATTTTTTGACGTTTCAAAATAGTGCAATATTGTAAGCAGGCTTTGGATATTTATGTTTTCATGGCTTAAGAGAAATTTGATAAATTATCATGATATGTCAAAAATAAGTAAATAAATTAAAAATTGCAAAAAACTTCAACGGAGCGTGTTTTAATGAAAAATGTATGAACTATAACTTCGACCGTGCGCTTATGTAGGTGAGGCACACAGTCCCTTTTTTTTTAAATAATTTATTGTCTTGAAATTTCTTTTTTATGTTAAAATGAATATTTTTCTTTACAGAATGAACGCTGGTTGGTCAGAACAAAAAGAGGACACAGCTGAATCGTCTTCAAAAATAAAATCTGAGAAAGAAATGAAATCTGCTGCATGCTAAATATTAAAATTTGTTAATTATAAACTAATTACTAATTAGTAATGTTACTTATTATACGTATTATATTATTTGCTTGGTATATTTTTGATTGAATTTACAAAATTAAATTATAGTTGCAAAATTGTTATTAATAGAAAATAAATAATATAAAATGTCGTTAAAATATTTTTTTTCGGAACTCATTTTGTCAATTTTTTTTCATTTTAATACATATTTTATATCTAACACAAATAATGTTACCTATCTCAACATAAAAAAAATTGCAAACAATATATTTGTTTAGGTACACGCACGTGATAGGGTTCCATAATGGTTGTGACGTATTTATAAAAAAATTCTCACAAATAGTACATTCTGCTCCTTGTTGATATCTGTCAAAACCGTAACTATGGAAACGAAATGATACACTTCCAATACAACGATATATTTTTAACGTCTGAATTGTAGATTATAGACGCTCGACAATTTCTGTATCATCATAATACGAAATATTTATAATGCAATAAAATAAATATAGTAGATTGTATGTCTAGATACGTAATTGGGCATATTACGGCGAGTGATGACAGTATATAAAAACGAGCGATAGCGAGTTTTTACAGTCACACGAGCCGTAATACCATTACGTACGAGACATATATGGTATTTTTTGCCATACCCACTATAAAAAACCTACTTTTTACGTCATTTTCAAAAAATTATGACAGTTCATTTGCGTCGCCATCTTTTCTTCTAATGTGCGGCGAAGTTCGTGCAAGTAAGTAATGACAGGCGCACGCAAGCGTACGCAGACGTATAGAGCGAATTAACAGAAGTTGCCATGGCAACCGTTATTTTCTGCGCTAGTGCTAGCGTTGGGCGAATACGAGATGTTTTTACAATCGAAACAATCGCAATCGTTCATAATAACAATCGAGTCCACAATCGACTCGGAGTTTGATTTTACAATCGAAATGTTCGATTGCTCAAGTCGATTATTTGCCAGCGAATGAGAATACATATAATCGCGATTCAAGGTTATATGCTGGTCGAATGAAGTCTGACGTTTACGCTACTCGTTCATCGTTGATTCACTGTTCACACTGTTCAGTCGGTCTCAGAGCATTCGATTACTGCACAATCGACCATCCATTGACTCGACCACAGTTCTTGAGTGATGAACGATTATATATTATGTGGCTCTCGACAGTGTACGTCGTCTGTACGATTCAGTACTATGCAACTTGGTCTCGGTGAAATATGAAACAACAACAATCGAGTCCAAGTGAAAACCATCGAGAGCATCGAGATGTTTGAACAATCGAGACAATCGACTAAAATATCTCGTAATCGCCCATCACTAGCTAGTGCAGAAAGTAAACCATTTTCCGCACACCTGCCTGTTAAATGGGTCATTAATGGCCGCTATACATACATCGAAAGTAGCTATTTTGTAGTGGGTATGGCAAAAAATATTATACAGGTACTACATTTTTTTTCATAAACTATTTTTACTACAGTGTTCGTTATAATTTTCATTGAAAGTACTAACTAAAAGACTACATTCAGGAATTTTTTCAAATTTTTTGCATCGATATTTTAGAAATTAGAAGGGGGACGCTTTGATAACGACTTCGTTGGATTTAGAAGTCAGTTTACAAAAATTCCTCTCTTATCTCGAATATAATATAATACTTTGTTATTAACAAAGTAATAAATAAGGTGGTTTGATACATTGTTTTATACGGAGTTGTATCTGAGAAATAGTAACTAGCCACTTTAACTATACACAAAAATAATGACAGATATATGTGTCGAAGGGCCAAAGGCCGAGATATGAAATAAAACAATTTGACAATGCTTTATAAGTATAACACTATATGACTATAACAGTCAGTACATAATTGTACATGAGAACAGACGTACCTTCCAGAGTGCTCGCATTTAATAAAAACAAAGTATGAAAGATGAAATTGTACTAATTATTTATTTAAGAGAACCACAACCTCAATCCTATTAAATTCCAATGGGTTATGGGCCCAGGATACGTTCTTAAATAAAATAAAATTATTATAGTGCAACACTTTCGTAAAAATGAATAAAAGTAAATGGTGATCATTAAAGTGAAATAAACTGATATTACGCGCTTAGTTAAATATTGTTAAAGGATAAGTGATTCGCTAAATGTTTCTTAGTGATACTTAACAAGCGTTAATTGATTTATAAAATTAAAGTCCACTTGGTTCATGTGTGTAATAATTTGGCTATATCTAGTGCTAATAAAAGCTAAAATAAAACAGACAATATAGAATATTTAAAGCTAAGAGGAACATTCAACCTTTTTAAAGGTGAAAATTATAATATCTGGAAATTCAGGATCACCACAAAGCGAAGCTGACGAACGAGAACCAGGATACCAGAATAATCTTGGAATATCAAAACAAATACATAATAAGGCACACGCTATAGATGTCATCATTTTGGAAGAAATGAACACTACAAAAATGAATGCCACTATTATATCAAAAGTTTGATATATTATACAAACACTGTTGAAAAGCCTTAGACGATCCAATACATTCAAATTGAGCCGCAGAACTCTGGACCAATATGGGGATCCAAGGACAAGTAGATAATGTACTGTACAATCTACTATCTGTATTTAAAATGCAGAAAGCGAAGTATACACTTCGACGAGACAAGTGTACAAGTGCGACATTACGGTAAGGTTGTAATGACTGGTAAGTCCACAAACAACATATTATTTACTTTGTATTTCTCTGTAAGTAAAAATGTTGTCAGTTCCATAGATAATGCGTCAAAATCTGATTATAAACTGTGCTTAGGCCATATAGGTAAAAATAAATTTATTGAATTGAAAAATAAACAGATGATAGACGACATAGGGAATATATATAGATTGAATAATACCGGATGATGAAGTATGCGAGGCATGCATTATCGGTAAACAAGCGTGATTATCATTTAATAAAATGTATATGGTCCAAATCACGCCGTCTGCAATAAATAAAAAAAAAAAAAAAAAAAAAATTGTAGATGAATAAAATAGTAAACTTGTATTGCGATAATGCTAGAAAATACTTGTCAATTGAAATGAAAGACTAGTGTGCAGAAAAGGGCATTACTTTCACTTAACAGTTCCACGAACCCCACAACTAAATACCTGAAAGAATGGTGAGAACCATCACTGAAAAAGCTAATGATATCAGGTGCTAATTAAAAAGAAAACCTTTGGTGTGAAGCATTTCTTACTGTAACATGTTTAATTAATGTGACACCTAGGTACTAAAGCTCCAAAAGTAGTTAAAACACAATATGAAATGTGGCATGATAAGAAGCCACTATTGAAGTATTTAAAAGTGTTTCACGCTACTGTTTATATTCATAATAAAATTTGAAAAACAAAATTTTAAAGAAATAATAAATTAAAGGTATATTAGTTGGGTGTGAACCAAACGGATATAAAGTGAGGGATGTGGAAACTGAAAAGTTAGTTGTACTTAGTTAGAAATGCAATTGTCATTGAAATTAATTTTTGAAGCTAAGCTTGTAATTAAGAATAAAGGGATTAATCTTGAAAATTAAAACTGATGGTATCTGACAAAATCAAAATAAGTATAGTAAATCAAATCTGATAATAAGTAAATCAGATAATATATGATAAAAACTGATGTATCTGACAAAATCAAAATCAGTATAGTAAATCACATCTGATAATAAGTAAATCCGATAACATATTATAAAACTGATAGTATCTGACATAAAATCAAAATCAGTATAGTAAATTAAATCTGATAATAAGTAAATCAGATAATATATGATAAAAACTGATGTATCTGACATAAAATCAAAATCAGTATAGTAAATTAAATCTGATAATAAGTAAATCAGATAACATATGATAAAACTGATGGTATCTGACCTAAAGTTAAAATCAGTATAGTAAATTAAATCTGATAATAAGTAAATCAGATAATATATGATAAAACTGATGCATCTGACAAAAAGTCAAAATCACTATGGTAAATTAAATAAAACTGATAATATCTGACGTTAAGTCAAAATCAGTAGCAAATTAATTCTGATAAAAAGTAAATCAGATAAGATGTTAAAACTGATGGCATTTGACGTAAAGTCAAAATCAGTAGCAAACTAAATCTGATAACAGTAAGTCAAATAAGTTGAGAAAACTGATGTATCTGATGTAAAGTCAAAATCAGTAGATAATAAATCAAGTCTGATAATGGAAAATCAGATAAATTAGAACCTAGTAATAAAAATTCCAAACTAATTGAAGAATCAAATAATCTGTAGTAGAAACAGATAAAGTAATAGAGCCTTCTAAAATTAGTTAAAAATTATGAAATTGTAGATAAAAAAAAAAATTTTTCGAGTCAAGACCGAAAATAAAAACTGCAAAGGATAATGTAACTCAAGCAATGAAACTGTGTTAAACTCTGTAAATAATCCTTGCAGTGAACTTGACACAACCCTAGTACTGAATGCATACGAAATAAAGTATCTAACTTGGTGACACATATAGACAGAAAAGAGAAACACACAGATGGCTCTTCGTCTCAATTCAATAAACTAGGTTGTCCCCTAACTTCTTAAAAATGAAGATTTTATACCTGATAATTATTTACTCAGAGTGCTCAGTCCATTGTATGTCCTATTGCAATTTTATATCAGGAAATTAAGAAGAGGAATGAAGCAATGGCAGCATGCAATTAAAGATCATTTAAATTTGTTGTTGATAAATAATACCTGAAGTTTAGTATCAAAACCGAAAGATAAGAACATTGTTGGGTGTAAATGGATATTCACTATAAAAAGTGATGAATTTAGAAATCCATTAAAATATAAAGTTCGGTTAGTTGACAATGAAACGTTTGCTCCAGTTAGGAGAATTAAAAGTTTCAGATCTCTGTTAGTTTTTTTTTTAATCAACATGATTTGTAAATACACCATATGGACGTAAGCGTTTTTAAATGGCGATTTTAAAGAGGAAATATTAATGTTTATAAACAAATAAAAATATCAGGACTAACTGAATAGACGAAATTTATGAGCAGGAGCGTTGGCCGACAGGCTGGCGTCATTAAAACATAAATACAAACTTAATTACAAAATTTGTCAAGTCAGTAATGTTCCTATTTAAGATTTATCAATAACCTATTTTTAAAGGTTGCGTCATACATTTTATCACGTACAAAACTTCTGATATTTTGCTTCCTCTCAATTCATTCATTAAGAAAGCAGCATACTAAATACAAGTTGCTTATTCTAATAAATACTTATATTAATAAGAACGATTTATTATTTTTTTTTCGAACAAGACCCGACTTAAGTGTAACTATAAGTATATTAAATAAATATACGAATGAAAGTAATACAGAACTGTGGCAATGTTTAAAACGAGTACTCAAATATTTAAAGGGTACAATAATTGTTTTTAAAGTTGATTTATGTACGAGCAGAGTACAAAAGTATTTTTACTGGTTATGAAATTTCTGATTGGGGAGGAAATGATTATTATATTAGAAAAAGTACAACAGGTTACTTGTTTAAGTTGTACGATAGATGTACAATATGTTGGAATTCAAAAAGGCAGGCGTCAGTGGCAACTTTATCAACAGAGGCTAAATATTATGGCACTGTTTGAAGCTGTCAGAGAGGCCATGTGGTTAAAATCTTTGACATCAGGTGTAAGCCTTGAAACAAAGGATCATATCTAAATATATGGAGAAAATAATGGATGCATAAGTATAGCAAATAATCCATCAAGCCATAAAAGATTCAAACATATTGACATTAAGTATCATTTCTCCCGAGAACAATGTGAGAAAAAGACAGTAATTTTAATATATATTTTAACAGGCGAGCAAATCGCAGAGATGCTGACCAAGCCGCTGCCAAGGGCCAGATTTATCGAGCTGAGGACCAAGATGGCCTTAGAAGAAAATAATTAATGAATAATAATTATTTATTTCAGAATCTAATCAATAACATATATATAAATTATTATATTATATAATATAAATATACATACAGTTATTAACTGTAATAATTTCGAGAAATGATCTGATAAGGGTTTTTCTGGGTTTTCCCCTTATCCTCGCAACGAATGTTGGATCATAATGTAACGGTTACACTGTGACCTGCCCAGAGAGAGTACAAGGAAGGTATGTTCTTAGTTAATGAGATTATTATCATTAATTGTCAATGTAATAATTTTATGTAAAGTATAGATATCATAATTGTGTATTAAGAGATTAATTTTTGAGGGGGCGCGTTGGATTTAGAAGTCAGTTTACAAAAATTCCTCTCTTATCTCGAATATAATATAATACTTTGTTATTAACAAAGTAATAAATAAGGTGGTTTGATACATTGTTTTATACGGAGTTGTATCTGAGAAATAGTAACTAGCCACTTTAACTATACACAAAAATAATGACAGATATATGTGTCGAAGGGCCAAAGGCCGAGATATGAAATAAAACAATTTGACAATGCTTTATAAGTATAACACTATATGACTATAACAGTCAGTACATAATTGTACATGAGAACAGACGTACCTTCCAGAGTGCTCGCATTTAATAAAAACAAAGTATGAAAGATGAAATTGTACTAATTATTTATTTAAGAGAACCACAACCTCAATCCTATTAAATTCCAATGGACTTTGAAAGCAAATATCACGTGACGAGGATTAAAATCAAAAGGTCCTCAAAAATTTTTTGTTGCATTTTAGGAGGCCTATCTAAAGAGACTCAACTCAATAGGTAAGTGAAAAAAAATTTGTGAGTACACTTTCAACTCTATTATAGGAGGGAGTCCAAAAAAATTATTTTTCCAAAAATCTCATTATTTATTTTTTTTAAAGATTATTGAGTACCTAGTAACACGTAACATAAATTTTATCACTATTAAGAACAAGCGTCAAGCAGCTATTAAATAATGTAAATAAAATCAATCACTGTTATGCAACTGTTGCGCATATTTCTAATAATAAACCTATACTATCTCAGTTAGTCGCGTCACATAGACCCGTACAAACAAGATTATAATTTCATTTTTATTTATAAATATCTTTATTGCTGTCGGTTGGTCTTCTTTAAAATGATAATTAATAGGTACCTTGTTTATATATACTAGAAAAAGATACGAAATACGGTTTGATTAATCGGAGATAATATTCAAAAATACCAGGTAGACTGCGTTCACTGAGGTAAAATCTATAGAGGGCGCATACCGTATAATACAACTGCTTATACAAAATTGAAACCAGGTTTGACGTCACAGGGCCGAATAAACATGGCGGCAAAACACGAGATGGATTGGGAATATTATTCCTTTCTTCTTCTTCTTCTCACATATAATTACAATGGCGACTGGCTCACTTTTAAATGCTTGTACCCCCTCTATATCTTTAACCTCAGTGACTGCGTTATTCAACAGAGAAGAGAAAGTATTATAATATTTCATCTGAGTATAATATTAATTCTTATAAACAGTGGTGCTGAGTTTTGAGTGAGTTTTAGAAGCAAAAAGAATACAAACTATACTGAAATAAGATAATATTAATTAATTAACTGATTTTTTGTTTTGAAGAATGTAAGTAGGCATTAATAATAATTATAGCTATGGTTAATTAATTTTAATATCATAAAAACTATTAATTGATAATATTCACTTAAATGGGTCAGGGTATGTTATGTTCTAATTGGTAATTTTATGTATCAATACATTGGTAAGTGAAATATTTAAATATTGATTATTAAACTAGGCCAAATTAACAATTTTAACACATATAATGATTCGAAAATATACATTTATATCTACTAATGTAAAATTGTAAAGGAACCTTTGTCTGAATTAATAATAATAATAATAATAGCGCAAGGTCACCGATAGCATATTATTATTAGAGGGGAGATGTCAATATTAAAAAAGCAAAAACCTTTCATGTTGGCTTGAGAATAGCCGAGCGAGTAGCAATGTTGTTTACATGGCGTTGCTATGATTCCTTTATTACAAGTCCCCAGTTCCCGGGTTCTAGCCCGAGAGCTGGTAAAAGTGTCAATTGGATTTTCAATTTATTATTAAAAAAAAATAATGAAATGAAAATATGAATTGGTGCTAGGCCCAAATAACCTTAGCTGTTGGTGGTCTTTAAAACACACAATTTTGAATATTATGTTAATTTAAAGTTAAGAGTATTCTCTACCGGAAGTTACCCCCTGCACTCTTTATCTCAAATCCTTTCCCCTCGCCTAAAAACGGTTCCCGCTCTCCCGAAGTTATTTTTTAAGCTAGTGGGTTCGGAAACGCCAAATGAAGAACCGAGAATCACACTACAGATCCTATAGGCGAAATATTGAAAAAAATGTCCTGGAAAAATTTACAACTTAAAAAAAAATTATAATTACGTAATTATTCATACATAGCCAAAACTTTTTTTCAAAAAATTCGCCTGTAGGATCTGTAGTGTGATTCTTGATCCATCATTTGGCATTTACCTGACCCCTTTAGTTTTAAAAATAGCGTCGGGGGAGCGGGAACTGTTTTTGGGCGAGGGGAAAGGATTTGAGATGAAGAGTGCAGGGGGTAACTTCCGTTATTGAATACTCTTAATTTAAAATTTTCTATTAACTAACACATTGATAATTACAGGTAAATAGTGTCAATGAACTGTTTTATATGGAAGTTATCAAAAGTACTTAACAAAAGAAAAGTAAACAATAATATTACTACCTATATATTTTATTCTAATGAATAATTATAGAAATTTAACCCATTTTCTTCGATGAAACTTTTACAGCTCACATATTCACAATAATATAATCTGGATTAATATTTACTGCCTTTTCTGTTAATCATAGTTACAATTTATAGTACACTTGTTAATTACATGCTTAAAATATATGTTCTTCGCAAAGAGTGAGCCCCTCTTCCACCCAGTTTAAGTTTAAATACATATAGTGGTTCTAATGAACAAAACTCCTGGCAGAATATAATCAAAAGATTGGCAGAATATTTTCAAATCTTTTGATTATATTCTACCTTTATATTTGACTATATTGTAACAAAACTGTTTTCTACGTGGGCGGAATAACTATTTATTTACAATAATTAAAAATGTAACAACAATTCAATGACAATAAACGCAACAATTATATCTCAATTCTAACAGTCAACACTGTTTATATAATAATAACAACGAACAGTAATTCTTAAACAAAGTGAAACACTTCAATAGCACTGATCAATATACTGTATTTATTTTCGTTGTGCAACACGACACTAATTCACGACTGACTCTGATTCCCTCGTACTTCGCTTATATAGTTCGAGCAGCTTGACCCCAGCATGCTCGCGCGCTTTCCAGAATATTCTGGCGGTTACCCGTATCTTCGATATCATTCCACGCCTCACCACTGCGACGTGTTCTCGACGCTCCCATTGTCGCCAGCGGCGTAACATCTTGGGTTATAAATATTGTAAATCTGTAAACTGGTCGAAGCATTGAATGTATTGTGCGGAACAACATAGTAGTCCTATGTCCGCTTCATCCCTTTTTTCGCGAAAAAACCACCCCCAGTGAAGACTCACTGCAGTGTTTTCGAGTAGTTTCTGAACAACAAAAGTGAAAGTAGGAAAAATATTTGCCATTAAATTTAAAATAAAAAATGTGTTAGGTATATTCATGATTCAATTTATCCGCAAGGTAGACCCATATTAGAGGTGGAACGTCTCTTGACAGCTCACCCGATTTTATTAGTTCCGATTTTAGTCTCAAGATAGCGTATAGCTGCTAAAGCCACTTAATAGAAGACAATTACACAGGCGCGGACTGACCAGGGTGCTAGGTGCTGGAGCATCCCGGGCCCCCGGAGTTAGAGAAGGCCCGAACCCTCCCATTTCCCAATCCCAACAAATAACAAATTTCTCAAGTTTCTCCCTCAGGCCCCTACAAATGTTCGCATCTCTAAAAAAATATTACCAGTCCGCACCTCCAATTACATTATATTATAAGGAGGGGCAGTATATCCTAGTGGTCATAACAGATCCAGGCTATTTTTGGACTAGATCCAGCTAAAGGGGAAGCACAAAAATCCTTCTAGGATGTGGTGCAGTTTATGGGCCAATCCAGGACCACCCCTAATTGTTTTTAATCTTTAATCTTTAATATCATAGTGGTTAGCGTGTTTAGTGCCGCAACCTCTGGACTGGACTGCCTTGGGTTCGAATCCCACCTGCGCTCATGGATGTTTTGTGATGTTATTTAGTTTTAAGATAGTTGTTATTTAGTGTACCTGAAAGACGCTAATGACCTGAGATGTCGACGCGTCTATAATCTACAATAAATAAAATAAATATATTTTAAGGTATATAAAAAAGAAACTGCTATTAAAGAAGAGTAATTAATGGGTTAAAATACCAAACATTCTAACTGCAATTCTTTAGTTCTTCATCAACAGTGTTTAAAACCATCCAAATTTTTTTCGTGATTCAAAATAGTTGTATTGTGTTATCGAAAGAAAAATTAAGCTATTATTTTTTTATTATAAGTGCAGTCAAGATGTTTGCAGTGATATTATTGCTTATAACTTTTGTCGAAATTTATTTCTCACATATTTACTTTTATGAAATGTTTGTACATTACCATAATTTATAATTAAATGAATCGTTTTTATTTTTATTAGAAAATGTCGTCACTCAAATTGTATTCTGTATCTGATGGACCTCCATCGCTTGCTGTCCGACAAGCTTTAAAGGCTTTAAATGTTCAATTTGAACTGATTGATGTCGATTTTGGAAAAGGGGAACATATGACTGAAGAATATTCACAGGTAAAATATTAACTAATATCTAGCACTGGGCACATGAGAAACGTAATATAGATGGAAGCAGGTATATAGCCACCCAAGTTGCTTTTCATATAACACCGCGCGAGAAGTCAAGTTTTTCCCTTCTGATAGCATGTAACCACTTTTTTTTCAGTTTCGGATTCTTTGGAAATACAAAACCTCTATGTGATTTGGTATTAAACACAGCACATCGGGATTGTCAATGTTTTATTATTTTAAATAAACTTATTCTGTACACACTACTATGAATTGTGCACAGACCGAGGTGGTTATATAGTTGGCGCCCCTAGCGGTAAAGTTTGGTAGTGCCCATCCTCGTTCGGATTGGACTATTAAAACGAAATCAGAATTGTTAGACTGAAATAATTGTAGTTCGAATAGTTTTCCAATAAACGGATTTATTATTAAAATTAGTCCTCCTGAATTTGCGCTCTTTATACTTGTAAAGAGAATAATCATTCCATGAACGTACTAGACCTATAAGAACTGCTAGGTCCAAGTTCGAACAGTTCAAAGGTTCGACATTGACTGACAAACACTTTGTCTGGGGTCGGGTTGCATAATAATATTAATACATAGCTTATAACCTAATCCAAGATGTATATTCAAAATTTTATTGAAATCCGTTCAGCCGAGGCAAATAAATAGATAACGTTTCATTTTTTTAATTGGCTTACCTAGTCAAACTTTCAAAACGTTTGACTTTTTTTACAAAAAAAAAAATAACAATTTATGTCCATGAAATATTGTTATATTATTTTCTGTATTTTTAAAACAATCCTCACCAAGAAATGGCTTCTTTTTATTAAGTTTTAGTAATATTATTCATTTTATTTTTAGAAAAATCCTCAAAAAGAAATTCCGGTATTGGATGATGATGGGTTCTTTTTAAGTGAAAGGTATAAGATTTAAAAGTTTATTTTACTTTTATTTTTAATAAATAATCTCGCTATAGATAATTGTGGCATTCATGGCAAATAATCTTCCCTTTTGTTTTAGCAACGCGATTCTCCAGTATCTTGCTGATAAATACGCTAAAGATGATAAACTTTATCCCAAGGACTTGAAAACCAGAGCTATTGTCAACCAAAGACTGTGCTTCAATTTGTCTACGTATTACAAATACATATCTGAATATGTTGTAAGTATACAGGGTGCTGAATTGCTTTGCGGGTAATAGGGATTTAACCCGTAAAATCAAACTTTTAGAACATAAATTTCTGCATCTAAATCATTAAACAAAATTAATTTTGTATGCAAGCAGGATATGAAAATGTCAAAATTACCTCAAAAACAGATAGCGATAGCCATGGAACTTGAACAAAATGATGACGTTTTAGCTGTCAGAATAATTTCTAATCATTTTGTTCAAATTCCATGGCTATCGCTATCTGTTTTTGTGGTACTTTTGACATTTTCATATCAAATTTCTGCCGTTAAAAAGCATGCAAAATTAATTTTGTTTAACGATTTAGATGCAGAATTGTATGTTCTAAAACTTTTATTCGAAGATATTTTTCCTAAAATAATTAGGGAAGCAGGAAATCGCAAAAGTTTGATTTTACAGGTTAAATCCCTATTACCCGCAAAGCAATTCAGCACCCTGTATAATGCGTATACACGTGGGGCCGTCCCACTTACATTAACTTATTTTTAAAACATGTTTTGATAATTTTCTAGATGGCGCCCATATTTTTCGCATACGAAAGAACACCTCTTGGATTGAAAAAAACTAACATCGCTTTGAATGTTTTTGAGACTTATTTGCAAAGGCTGGGCAAGAAATACGCGGCGGCAGGTAATGTGATTTAAATAGTCAAAACTTTCTTTAACGAAAAACTTTACAAAGTAAACATTAGTTGAACCTGTTTGGCCTTCCGTAAAAAGTTAAGGACCGATACTCACTGCTTCGAAAATTCTCTGTAATACTCCGGGAACCGGCATTAGAAAAATATTACTTCATCTATTAATAGAATAAGATAACTTTGACCAATGTGTTAACACTCACAATATATATAATAAGAAAGAAAACACGGTGGTTTTATGAGTCAAAAACGAATATATTTATTTATTTTATTACAGGCGACGTGTGATTTAGTCTGAGGCCTGAGGAGGACGACAAAATAGTCGTCGAAACTCAACTGTGACATGATTGCTAAATTAATATTCTCCTTATATGCTTCAATACATTCGCATGTAGTGAAAATCTATTGATTCTGAAGCATATAAGGAGAATATTAATTTAGCAATCATGTCACAGTTGAGTATTATAAGCTCATTCCAACGCGAAATTGGAAAGGTTCAGGTTAGAATCCTGACTGTGACCACTGGTTGGTAAAATGATTTTTTCCTATATGTTTCGAAACAATTATATAATTGGCTGCTCTCCAACGAAAAAATCTTCCTATAAATATATTTGTTTTTGACTCATAAAACAACCGTGTTTTCTTTCTTAGAATAAGATAACATTTGAAACTAAGATAATGATATATGTAATCAAACTATGGAAGGGCAGTCTAATAAATCCTGCTGCAATTTGCTTTAATTAGCTTGAATAAAGCTAAAGAGTGTGTACGAGTAATTATTTTCTATGTCCATATAATTAATAACACGAGTAATAACATGAAGTTTGACTCTCGATATACGCGCTCTCTCACACTTACGAGTTCACGTATAATGGTTATCCTACACGCTTCATTAGACGATGATTAAAACGTTTTAATTATCTCCTGATGACGCTAACATGGTTAGCGAAACGTACGTCAAGTAAAAAATTGTTAGTGTTTTATAGTTTTTAACCCTTTTTAAGAGAATTCATTGATATACGTGCTCTCTCGCACTCACAAGCTCACGTATAATGGCTATCCTATACGCCTCATTAGGCAATGATTAAAACGTTTTAATTATCTCCTGATGACACTAACATAGTTAGCGAAACGTACGTCAAGTATAAAATGGTTAGTGTTTTATAGTTTCTAACCCTTTTTAAGACAATTCATTGAAAGGTATTGATTCAGAATTATTTTGTTTAGATCATGTAACAATTGCTGACTTTCCGCTGATTACGGCCACGATGTGTTTAGAAGCAATCAACTTCGATTTTTCAAAATATAAAACTATCACACGTTGGTATAACGATTTTAAAAAAGAATTTCCTGAATTGTGGGCAATTGCTGAGGGTGGTTTGAAAGAGATAAGAGAATTCAATATAAATCCTCCCGATCTGTCTCATATGGATCATCCAATTCATCCAACGAAAAAAACAAAATGAAGAGGAACGATAATATAAATGACAAAATGTCTACATTTCCAATAATATAATAATTCTTTGTTATTATTTTAATAAATGCCCGTATTTTTTGTAATTTTTACAATAATTTTTAAATACGAAATTTAAATTTTTTAATGGTTGTAAATTATCGAGAATCTAATATTAATTATTTTTATAAATAAAACACACAAAACTGGCTATAGCTGTCCAACTTTATTTTTTATACTACGTTTCGGTAGTATAAAAAATAAACACACAAAACTGGCTATAGCTGTCCAACTTTATTTTCTATACTACGTTTCGGTAGTATAAAAAATAAAGTTGGACAGCTATAGCCAGTTTTGTGTGTTTTATTTATTAAAGTATTCTTTTTCGCTGTCGGTAGAAGCTAATAAGTGAATTAATTATTTTTATTTTTTGTATTGCATTTATAGTTAAATAATAAACAGATAAAGCAAAGATATACCTACATATCATTTTTCATATCCCTAGGTCATCTTCTATCTTTATTTATTTATTTATTTATTTATTGTAAATTATAGACGCGTCGACAACTTAGGTCATTAGCGTCTTGATTACATTAAATAACAACTCACTTAAAACTAAATGACATCACAAAACATCCATGAGCGGAGGCGGGATTCGAACCCACGACAGTCTGATCCAGAGGCCGCGACGCTATCACTGGACCACACTATCCTCCTCATCTTATCTTATATATAAAATTCTCGTGTCGCGGTGTACGTTATTGAACTCCTCCGAAACGGCTGGACCGATTTTGATGAAATTTTGTGTGCTTATCGGGTAGGGTAGAGAATCGGACAACATCTATTTTTCATCCCCCTAAATGTTAAGGGTGGTCCACCCCAAAAATTTTTTTTTTATTTTTTTGACAAAATTTTTTGTTTTAATTTTTTCATGATTCAGCATTGAAAAATACATACAAGTCTAAATTTTCACCCTTATACGATCAACCCCTGATTTTTAATCGCGATTTTTATATTAAGCTTTAAAAAATACATATATGGCGAACGAGCGAAGCGAGTGAGTAGTGTATTTATAATATTCAAGCGAATGAGCGAAGCGAGTGAGTAGGCGAAAATATTCAAGCGAACGAGCGAAGCGAGTGAGTAGTGTATTAATAAAATTCAAACGAACGAGCGAAGCGAGTGAGTAATGTAATTATTATATTCAAGCGAACGAGCAAAGCGAGTGAGTAGTGTATTTATAATATTCAAGCGAACGAGCGAAGCGAGTGAGTAATGTAATTATTCCTAGAAATTATTAACAACGTTTGCCGGATCAGCTATACTAAATATACGTGAGCGGAGTAATGGGTGACCGCTATTAAATCATAATTTCATACCACCCGAGCGAAGCCGGGACGGGTCCGCTAGTATCTCTATAAAATTGTAGGGTATGTACACGATAAACTCGAGAACTGGAGGACCGATTTAAATGATACTTTCACTAAAAGGTAGGAAATGTTATCATTTTGAACATAGCCCATGTTTAATCAAAATCGGTTCAGCTATTCGTAAGTTATTTCGGATTAGCTATTTAATTTATTTACTTATTGTAAATTATAGACGCGTCGACAACCTAAATCATTAGCGTCTTGATTACATTAAAATAATATCAACTCACTTAAAACTAAAGTACATCACAAAAGATCCATGAGCGGAGGCGGGATTCGAACCCGCGACAGTCTGATCAAAAGGCCGCGACGCTAACCACTGGACCACACTGTCCTCGGTTATTACACATACATATAAAAGAGAACGTTTGTTTTCGATTTCTCTGACAAAGTATTCAACCAATTTTCAGGCGGTTTCCAGGTATAGAGAAAGCATTTGGGAAGGTTTTAGGTTATTATGTTACTACGCCAGTGACTCCAAAAGTTGACTGGAACCCACCTAACAATAACTTCCAATTTTGGGACTCACCTCTTGGCTGTCATGAAGAAAAAAGGGGCATAACTATATTAATGAAGGTCTGTTCAAATAAAAAAACATTCAGTTACAATCGAAAATTTTAATATTTAATTAAATACAAGCAGTGCTATTTCAATGAAAATTATGTTAGTTGTCGGTCGATCGATGTATCGTCCTATTTTTCAGAGCCCACCCAATATTCACTCGCGACCCACCAGTGGTCTCGACCCAGAGTTTGGGAAATGCTGTTAACTACTTACTACGCTATTATAATAGTTGGCTGTCATTCCCGGGCGACGCCAGTTATATTACAAATTCCTGTTTTCTCGTCTATCTTATATGTTCGTGAATCGTGATTCACATGAAAACTGTTGAACCGATTTTAATTTTGTTTTCATGGTTGTATCCCTATATTATTAAACGAGCAAATCTTGTATATATGTACCTATGTACCTATATAAATATTTTCTCGAAAACGGCCCTAACGATTTGGATGAAATTTACTGAAAAGGGGCTTTGGGGGGCAAAAAATCGATCTAGCTAGGTCTCATCCCTAGAAAAATTCGTTTTCTTATCGATTTTATCATTTTAAAAAACAGTTTTTTTAACGTTATAAATCAGTGTCGTATGGTGAGTAGGCTTTGGAAAAAACAAACTATTTTCATTATTTATGTCAAATTACTCTGACAGTCAATCTTTAACTTATTAAAATAATCAGTAATTATTTGAAAATATGTAGGTACATACGTTATGTAGTATGACGTATACTGACGTAAGTATAATAATATTATCTACTTATAGGTATGTAATTTTTTTTCTTAAAAACGACTAACGATTTTGGTGAAATGGGAACTTTAAGTACTATTTTTTTTGAACTCATCCGAGCAAAGCTCGGTTATCCGGATATTAGAGCATTATCAACACAGTTATATTTTTTCAGATAATCTATAGCATTTTTTCAATGCTTACCTGCATCATGGATAAAAAACATAAAGCAAATATTTTAATTATTTTATATATATCAAGTGTTTTTAAATCAAACTAGAAACTACCTGTGCATCAATTATTTCAGTCAAATGATATTTAAAAAGCAAAACCCCTCTCTATAATAATTAATGAATGCTAAAAAATCTTTGCTAAAATCATGCGAAACCATATCATTTAGCCACCCATGAAGATAATTCTTTTTCACTCTAAATTTATTAACATGTGTCACGCAATGCGTTTGATTAATGAATTTTATTGCACTTTTAACTTTATCGAGTAGGTACTACTATACTATGCATGAATTTTTTTGACGTAGGACTTCGATTATGTTCGCGGATGTACGGCACTCATTTCGACTAACTCTGCTTTTGTTTTATTTACACAAATCATAAATCGATATATACGTGGACGAAGCCACCGCGGGTAACCTAGTGTAATATACGAATTTTAGTAGTAATTTTTGATGCCTTTACTCGATATTTAGAGACAGTAAAGTTTTCTATTAGTGAAAGAATTTTTAGAACCGGTTCAATAGTTCCAGAGATAAGAACTTATCTATATATTTAAAATACAAGCCCTATTTCTCTAGACAATCCGCCAGCAACCCCTGCTCAACCGATTGACATAATTTTTTTTTTAAACTGAGGCCACAGATATGTTATCGCTATTTTTTTTTTTTGGTGAAATTTCTTTAAAAGGGGTGATTTCAAGCGATAATAGTAAAAATGACGAGGGGGGCAGTGGGGTGAAGAGAAACGTAAACAGAGAAAATCCATCGGCGTTCACGATACATGAGTGTGAGAGAAATGCAAATATGTACGCATGTCGTGGATAGGCTATGCAAACAATAAACAATGAAACATCTTGACAGATGTACATTTTAATTTTTAGAGCCCAGATTTTAATAGGGTTATATTGACAAAATTTCCAAAAGTATTTAAAATTAAACAATAAAGATGTATATGTACGTGCAAATTTTTTTTCTCTTTTAAATATAGTACTTAGTTTCTCAAATACCGACAAACTCATCGATTTTTTTCTGAAGATCATTCGTACGTAAGTATTAAACTGATAGATACGTTCTATAGCTTCTAAAAAACTACTATTTTACGTACACTTTAAAGTTATGTTTGAATCAAAATTATTTATCAAAAATTATATTAAAAACATATCGTTAAAAGCTAGGTTATGTGTTTTACTCACGCGTTCGTATACACAATGATATTGAGAAAGCTTGAAATGTATATTTCTAATTGTTTTCTTAATAAAGTGATTCATATTACATATAAAAAAGGTTTGTGTTGGCAAACATTTTTTTTGGCGATAGCCTTTACTAAACCATTGTTCTTTGAAGACAGTGTTAAGTCGTCGCAAAAAAGTTTTGCACGGGTACATTAGTGATTTATTAAGAGTAACTCGAAACCTGTTAAATAAAAAAAACAAAGCATCTACTACATAGTGACAATAGTTTTTGTAGCCCCCATAGCCTACTACAAAATTGTAAATGTTCTCAATGTTATTTGCCCAATGTTCGGTAAAACCGTTTACACCCTGTATCTTCGTTTCTCATAATAAAAATGCTATATACCTATTTCAAACATGGTTTTTTGTCGTCGTGTAAACTAGTCTTTACATTTAAGCGTGAAAAAATAGCAGTGGCACTGGTGACACCTTCCCTACCTAATTATTAAATGACAAAAAATTGTCGGTGGTCAGATATTAGAAAGGGTAAACTTAAATCAAACAAGCCGCAAAAATCTCGGCACCCTTTTTATAAATGGGTTAACCATAATGACGCAATATAAAAACAAAAAAATATCATTGTATATAATTTTTTCAAATTACGTAACTACTATTTTTTGTAATCTGTACTCAGTTGACTTAAAAAAACATAACAAGACTCTGACATAATACTATTACAAATTAAAAACGCATTTCTGAAACACTGGAGCTTGGAATTATTAAAAACTAGCTGTACCCGCGCTTCGCTCGATCTCGAATCGTACATAAAAGGATTTTGCTACTTCATGATGACATAACATAATGATTTGTACTTTAAATTAGACTGTAAAAAAAATTTATTTTAAAAAACAAAAAGCCCGACTGCGTAAAAATCGAACTTAAAAGATGGAAACAAGATCAAATGATAACATGCAGTCGGAGGCATAGTAGTAACAAATTGAACAGAAATACCTCCGACTGCATGTTATCATTTGATCTTGTTTCCATCTTTTAAGTTCGATTTTTACGCAGTCGGGTTTTTTGTTTTTTGAAATAATTTTTTTATTTCAAATGTTTTCAGTTAAAAATAAATCGATATAGATCCTAAACGGTCAGTCGAATCGAAAAATGTTGAGGGAAAACTAAAAATGATTTTTAAATACCTATTCAACGATACCCCACTTGACATCGATTGACGTGTGAATCATAAAAATCGGCCCAGTCGTTTGGTCTGTATAGTGCTTCAAAGGAACATTTCATTTTTTTCATTTTCACAATATGGCGTCCTGTAGTCGCCATTTTGAATTTTCACTAACGTCATGTCTTTAGTGACACTCGCCGGACTAAGGGGAGTCGATTGACGTGTCAATTATAAAAATCGGCCCAGGTGTTTGGTCTGTATAGTGCTTCAAAGGAACATACAAACTCAAATATATACATAGGCTGTTAAAGACATTACCACTCCTTTGCGTGCGCAGTCGGGTAATAACGATTTATAATAATTAATTATAAATCGATATATGCGTGGACAAAGCCACGGGTAACGGTTAGTGTAATATACGAATTTTAGTTCCGTTCGGAGGTACGGAACGCTAATAAAAACCGTGATTTCTTCAGTGAAGATGATTTTAAAACAATAAATATTTCGTGACAAGGTCACAAGGTTATGTACTTTTGTGTCTAAACGACAATCCTTTGAATCTAATTCATTGATTAATAATACTTATAGTTTTACTGTTGCAAAAAGTTTTTTTGAAGTAAAAACTTCCTTAGGCGCGCTTTGCCTGGGCACCTGCCTGTCGGGTGAAACGCACCCGACAGTGACAATCGGGGTTACTCGGCTCAAACACGAACACGCATGTGCAATATGCTGGTAAGTGTGCTAATAGATGATTTTTAATTTTATACCGCAATTGTGCCGCATTAACTCCTTTTTTCTATGATTGTCGGAAACATGACGCAAATATCTATTTTGTGACAAATAATTACCGCTATAGTTGACTCTTCAAAAAATGTTTTATTGTATTGAAGCAATTTGGGATAATTTGATTTTACTTTTGTACAAAAATGTAAAATCTTTTCTAAAGAGTTTTGACCAAAGGCTATCAATTATGTTGACAATTTTTGTGACACGTGAAGATCGTTGACCGTCACGTGACCACAAGACAATCATTTAAGCACTATTGTTGCCAAATTTAACCACAAATTATTCATTATTACACTTCGAGCATACTTTCAAGTTTTAACTACTTTTACAAGATGTTTCAAAATTTGTAGAATTAAAAAAAAATGTAATCACACATTATGATTAAATTTAAAACGACGCTCAAATAATGTTTACAAATTAATATTTATTTGCGAGAAAAATTACTTACAGTATAATATTTATTAACAATGAGATTAACAATCAATTATAATTGTCCCGGCGGTACATTTATATTTTTCTTATGTAGCCTTCTATAATAATAAGTGCATTTTATGACGGATAATGTCGTCTGATGTTCTTATGCTAATTTCACTAAAATAGTGAATTGGTACAGTAAGGAAATATGTAACAATTAATTGTTAATCACATTGTTAATAAATTAATATTTAGTTCACTTGCAAACTACAAAAGTATTGACAAATTTAGCACCTTAATTAAGGTTCAGGTTAGAGTTCTGACTGTAACTATGGTTGTCAAAATGATTTTTTCCGATATTTACAGGAATCAATTATGTAATTGGCTGCTCTTCCAATAAAAATTTTCAATTGCAAAACAGCCGTATAAATCTATATAATTTACAATATCTTATCTTGTGTGAAACCAAAAATGTATGGGTAATTAGAAATTCGCAATTTTAAGAGCATGATTCATTTTTTTAAATACAATTGTCTACTTGAATGGAATTGCCTTGAGTGCCGATCTGGTAATTGCATCGAAGTAAATTCATTATAACAGTTAAACAGTTTCGCTAACGGCGTTTCGGGTTGTTTTTTCAATAAAATAGGTATATTTTATTAACCGACTTCTTTATGCAGGTATACATTCGCATGTAAGAATTTTAATATTTTGTAAGTACTGTTTTACATCTTTATTTCATCGATGAAAAAGTTGCATGCAATTGATAAAACATTTTTTAATTATTGGGGTCCGTCAAATGAGCATATGACATCTCGTGGCAGAAAATTGTACTCAAAAAATTTTACATGCTAGCCGTGCAAATTTATCGTGAAATTGTTTGTTACAAAAATAAAACAAGTAAAATAAACAAAAAGTTTATCGAAAATGGAATTCGCGACGTTTATTATTTTTTTAAGTAAAAAATTGAAAATCCAATTAATAGGTACTTTTACTAATTTTCAATATAGAACCTGGGAAGGGGACGACAACTTGGTGTCTTTATTTTATTTATTGTAGATTATAGACGCGTCGACAACTTAGGTCATTAGCGTCTTAAATTACATTAAATAACAACTAACTTAAATCTAAATAACATCACAAAACATCCATGAGTGTAGGTGGGATTCAAACGCACGACAGTCTAGTTTAGAGGCTGGTACCAAGTACGCTATCCACTAGGCTACACTGCCCTCCAGCTTGGTGTCGGCTTTTGGAACAATGTCGCGGGTTCAAACTTCAAATGTCACCTCGCTCATGGATGTTTTGTGATTTAGTTTTAAGTAATATTTTGATGTAATTAAGATGCTAATGACCTAAGTCATAAATAAAATAAAAACCTGGGAACTGGGGACTTGTAACAGAGTAGCTATCGAAACAACGAATGATTTTTTTGGAGAAAAGTTATTCTTTACATATGCAGTATATTTCATATTAAGTATAAGTAAATTGTTTAAGTTAAACCATTAAAGCTAGTAGAATTATTTTCAACTACTTCAGTAACTTCATCCATGTTAAATTGAATAAGAGTTACTGCGTAAGTTGCAACGGCGCCAGCAATCTGTCAAAAAATTCAAACAAAATATTAAAAGGAAAAAACAACACAATAAATTTAATTATGAGATTTATGCCGGATTTATCGTACATTATTTAACACGCTGTTTTGTTAATTCGCTATTATTTCTATGGTTACTTCGTATGTTTTATGTATTATTCGGTGTAAAATTTTAACAACGATTAACAAAACAGCGTGTTAAATGTACGATAAACCAGACATTAGTATGCTCGATTTCTGATAAGTAGATTTAAGGTAAACGTACTTTTGGCGTTAAATTTTGTCATGGTAATTCATTGCTAACATTCAGCCTTAAATGTAGATTTAAAGGTTAAAGTCATACCAGAAACCCAACATTGCTACATTGGCGTTGAAAGTCAAACCAGAAACCTAGCATTATGCTCGATTATGTTACGGATTTGATTTTTACAACGGTTTCCATGGTAATTCAGTACCAAAAATGGAGATGGACACTGCCAAACTTGACTGCCAGGAATGCCAGCTATATATCTACCTCGGGCTGTTGGCACTTCATAATAGTGTGTGTGTGTTTTAAAGACCACCAACAGTTACTAAGGTTATTTGGGCCTATAACACCAATTCATATTTTCAATTCATTATTTTTTTTTTAATAATAAATTAAAAATTCAATTGACACTTTTACCAGGTCTCGGGCTAGAACCCGGGAACTGGGGACTTGTAATAGAGGCCATAGCAACGCCATGTAAACAACAGCATTGCTACACGCTCGGCTATTCTCAAACCCCTTCATTATAGTGTGTACAGAATAAATTTATTTAAAATAACAATGCATTAACATTGCCGATGTGCTGTGGTTACCAATGTTCAAATCATCAGAAAGGAATGAACTTGATTTCTCGCGCGTTTTTCTATAAAAACCAATGATAACCTAGGTGGCTATATATCTGCTGCCATCTATATTACGTTTCTCATGTGCCCATCTCCATTACTAATTTCGGAACCAAATGGCGTCTTTAATCACGTGGATGCTTTGCTTACCGAAAATAATAGACTATAATTAATATCGACAAGATGGCAGGCGTTGAATGTTACCCGTCGATGCGCCAACAGAAATGAATAAGTAAGAATCTGGAACACAAACAGTAATACCTACTATAATGAATGAATTGTAAATTATAGACGCTCGACAATATACCTACTATAAGAATGACACCGAGACATCATCACTCGACAACGGGTATAATTGTTTCGGTCTCCGCCTATTTAAATTCATACACGCCATTAGAGAGCAGTAGAGAGGGTAACAGTTGTTAAGCAGACAGTCTGTTGCTAAGTGAGGGCGGTGTTTTGTCGCCAATAGGCTGATGACGTCACTGTGTCATTTTAAAGTAATCGGGTTACAGTGCAGTAGAGATGATTTTTTTCACATTTTAAAACAAAATAGAGCAGGGATGACGAACCAATGACACGCGACAGAATATTGTGGGCACGGCGTTGATTTAGGTACAAAATCGAAATACTTAAAAATATCATCCCTCATTTCAAGTAAAGACATATCTGCCATTTTCACCACCACAGTTACTCCACTTCGTGAGAAGAAGGTCAGGCTTAAGGGTGGTAATTCGGTGGCGTATCTTACTTTTTCAATTTTTGTTAGTTACGTCTTTAGGTGAGATGAGGGACGATTATTATGTTAGATGTTGTCGAAAAAATTTGACTATCATTCAAATAACAAATATGAGATTAAGATACTTTTGATTCATTTTTTTGTCCACTAAATTTCATTGTTTGCTTGTTGGCACGTCATGGCCACAGTAAACATTTTCCGAAAAAAAATTGGCACGTAGATGTGAAGAGTTATTACCTAAAGTTTTGTAAAGGTTTTATAAGTGCACTTATCGATGTAGGTTTTATAATTGTTATCAACGCTACAGTTATGTAACTTGAAATTTATAGTGGTAGCGATGAACACTACAATATAAGTACAGTAATATTACGAAGTGATTGTAACTGTTATATAACCTCTTTATAAAACTTTAAACTCTCGTTACTTCTAGTAATATAAGAAGGTAACGTCAACTTTTACAACACTAAACTTATATATCTTTTGGTAACCATTCTAGAAGGTAATCCAGGCGTCTACAATATAACATTTATAAAACGTTGGTTTTGAGCAATACTATTATAAACCCATTATATAACTTAAGCGTTACTACAAGTAACCAGAAATGTTTATTGGAAAGTTCGCCATCCCTGAAATAGACTCTTCTCTTTAAGTCATTTCTTTTAACATCGGACAAAACGGAAGTTTATTGTACCTTTGTTTCTGGAACAATTCCAATTGACTGATGTAACAAATCTGTCAGTTTAGCAGCTTCGTCTGACGTCATAGAACAAATTATAATAATACTAAATAATAAAATAATCATAATTATTAGCCAGCAAATATTGTCCAGAATTGTTTCAGAATTCATGCGATTACATAATGTATTGATATAAATCAAAATTGAAAATATCGCTTTGACTATAAACATAATAATTTGAACACTGTAAGCACAATTAATCATTCTGCATAGATTTTCCATTTCGTTGTAAATTGAAAATATACCATCGATTGATAGAGTGTTCCCATCTCGACGAAACTTGGAGTTCGACATACCTACATAGTAGAGTCAGGCGTTAGTAATAATAATTGATGTATGTAAATTAATGCTATACATAAAAAAGAGTGTGTGTGTACTTATGTACGCACGTCGAAAGTTATACTTCTTTGGCGTAACAAAACAAAAATATAAATTCTATAGAATTATCGCTAGGCACTTGGTAGAACATGATTGAATAAAAATTAATAAACAAACACTTGAAAAATTCTACACATTTATTCATCTCAACGATCGTTTCGGGTTCCTAACCCATCATCAGGAGTTTACATTAAAACAGTTTTAATGTAAACTCCTGATGATAGGCTAGGAACCCGAAACGATCGTTGAGATGAATAAATGTGTAGAATTTTTCAAGTGTTTGTTTATTAATTTTTTAAAACAAAAATAACTCCAAAAATTTGATCCCGTGTGCCAGTACTAAACGTTTGTAAAAATACGATAAAATAATAAAATAAAGATATTAATAAATTAATTTAATTTATTAAATTATTAATTTATTAAATATATTTATTTATTATATTTATATCTAATTATTTATAAAAAAAAACAAACTTCAAAAGCATGTTTGTGTTGAGATTCGAACCCGAGACCTACTGCGTATGACGCGGCGGTGCTATCCGTTACACCACGCACATCTTACATAGCAGTGCTATATAATAGGGTATTATAATCATGAAAAATAATAATGTAAACAGTACGGATGTTGAAGTACGGGCTCATATTTAACGAAAGCGGCATAAACGAGTGTTTGTATAGCAATAGCTTTTATTTATGTTATTCAAAACTGAAAACGCTCTTGTCACATTGTGACTGATGATAATAGGGTATTATAATCATGAACTTCCGACTAACTTCATGGTGTTTAAACGTAAAAATTCACTCTCATAATTTTTCCATAACGCGCCAAAAGAAGTATAACTTCAAAAATTAAAACAACGTTTTATAAATTATTTACACGTAAGAGAATGCGATAGCGGAAGTTACCGCCTGCACTCTTCATCACAAATTCTTTCCCCTCGCCTATGAAACGGTTCCCGCTCTCCCGACGCTATTTTTAAAGTTAAAGGGTTCGGGTAAACACCAAATGAAGGACCAAGAATCACACTACAGATCCTACAGGCGAAAAATTTAAAAAAAATTCCTGAAAAAACTTACAACTTTTTAAAAAATTGCGTAGGTAATCATTCACACGTATCCAAAAAATTTTTCAAAAAATTCACCTGTAGGATCTGTAGTGTAATTCTCGGCCTTTCATTTAGCGTTTACTCGAACCCTTCAGCTTCAAAAATAGCGTCGGGGGAGCGGAAACTATTTTATAGGATAGGTGAGAGGAAAGGATTTGAAATGAAGAGTATACCTCATTACGCCACTAGATATACAATCTACTATTTTTTAACTGTATGACATACCTCTTTCGTATAATTTTTTGACAAGAACAATTGAGTTATCTTCAGGCAGATATTTATAATTTGCTTTCGATTTAATTAGAATATGTTTCATATATAAATTATTTAATACTCTGAAGTTTTCTTTCATAACAAATATCAACGAAATAAATTGCAAACAAGTCAATTCAATAGCACAAGTGTTTAGAGTGAGTGGTAAAGTTGTGATGAATCCTAAAAAATCTACTTTCCAAAAATAAAACTGACATATGGTTATAAAAAAAGTTACTGCAATACCAATAAAAATTCCACGTTTTAAATTTGTATAATTTATCGTTACAAAATGTTTTTTGAATGTTTCATGAATCATCCCGATTTGTATTTGAATTTCTACAATTTTTTTTGCGTTAATTATGCCTAATAATAAACACATGTAACCGTAGATCTTGGCATAATAATAATTTAACATATTAGCTACACGATCAAATGTAAGATTTGCAGTAGAATCAGTGTAATCAAATCGATCTGTGATAAAAATAGCTAAATCCCCAATACACAGAATTAATACAATTATAGCAGAGTGAAAATAACTCGAAGTATTAAGTCTGTAAATAATCCGATCATTTTTTCTGTGTACAGTAAAAACAGTTAGCCCTAAGAATTTCGAGAGCTTGTATAATAACAGTTGCGAATCAAAAAACTTTGAATTTGTCAATACTTCATTTATATTCATTTTGAGATTATTTTAAAATTTTATTTAAAAAATTTCAGGTAAATTTTTGTATTCGTTTATAACTATTCACAATGCTACTATGTTTTTACGGCAGATTCCATAAAGTGATTAAGAAATAATTTCATTCCCCACAATATTTTCAATATTTATAAAACTTCTAGCAAACATAAGAATTTATGAATCGATTGTAATAAATATACAGTGAAATATCATTTTAAATTCAGAAATGTAAATCCAGAATTCACAATTTTATAATATTTTCCCTACTTGAGGTTCCTTGAGAGTAAAAAACGTGTTTTTCCAAAATGTCGGTTCGTCTGTTTGTCAGCACACTACACTGGTAACCGGCTAAGCGGATCAAAATCAAATTCTAGTAGGTATAGCATCATGGGTAGGATGTCACGTAAATAGGAAGCGTCTAGTGATGTAAATGCGTATAATACTCTGGTATAAAACGTTTGTATAAAACGGTATTATACGGTATGTAAAAAAAATAATATACCCCAGTTTTATACTAGGTATAAATACTGCGTATTTTACTATTTTATACAGCACGTATAAAACGTTTAACGCCGTTTAAAACGGTTTAATACCAAATTGAGAACAGAAACTTTTCCTATTAGGCTATTATGCAGTTGGCAATATTGAATAATACACCGTGTCCGTAACCATAGTGTGAAAAAGTAAAAAACAGTTTTATACTGAAAAAATTCGACTGATGACCAGTCCTATACTTCCCACCTAGTAAATATTTGCAAAAAATAAACACTCTTTTTTTACTTCCCACCTCTACTATGGTAGGGAAGTAATGGATTCAGTCCGAAAACAATATTTCGAGATTTTAACAGATTTTCACGTTTTGAGACCCTAGCAATCGTTTAAGATCATTTTCTGACTGATGTCTGTATGTGTGTGTGTATGTGTGTATGTGTGTATGTGTGTGTGTGTGTATGTGGTCAATTTTTCGCCTTCGATATCTTAAGAACGGAACAACATACGGGCATGCCGATTGTTCTATTGTGTTTATCAGCCTTTAACTTAGATCTGATTAGATTTTGAGTCAAATCGGTTCAGTGGATCCTGAGATATTCAAAAAAACGTCCTCAATGTCACGTATTAACATAGGTAAAAAAAAATATAAATGAATTCTAGATGTTATAATATGAAAAAAATGTAAATATTTTTTTTCTCTAAAATGTATAGTTTTCGAGAAAAAAAATATTTTACTAAAAAAAATAAAAATTGTACGTAAATCAAGGTAACCATGATTTTTGCTATATTAAGCTAGCCATCAATAGATCACCAAACAAAAAAGAGGGCCATGCTTTTTTCAAAGAATAAAAATTAAATTGTGTTTTAAAGACCACCAACAGCTAAGGTTATTTGGGCCTAGTCAAAGAATAAAAAAAAGAGTGTTTATTTTTTGCAAATATTTACTAGGTGGGAAGTATAGGACTGGTCATCAGTCGAATTTTTATTCTTTGACTAGGCCCAAATAACCTTAGCTGTTGGTGGTCTTTAAAACACAATTTAATTTTTATTCTTTGAAAAAAGCATGGCCCTCTTTTTTGTTTGGTGATCTATTGATGGCTAGCTTAATATAGCAAAAATCATGGTTACCTTGATTTACGTACAATTTTTTATTTTTTTACTAAAATATTTTTTTTCTCGAAAACTATACATTTTAGAGAAACAAAATATTTACATTTTTTTCATATTATAACATCTAGAATTCATTTATATTTTTTTTTACCTATGTTAATACGTGACATTGAGGACGTTTTTTTGAATATCTCAGGATCCACTGAACCGATTTGACTCAAAATCTAATCAGATCTAAGTTAAAGGCTGATAAACACAATAGAACAATCGGCATGCCCGTATGTTGTTCCGTTCTTAAGATATCGAAGGCGAAAAATTGACCACATACACACACACACACATACACACATACACACATACACACACACATACAGACATCAGTCAGAAAATGATCTTAAACGATTGCTAGGGTCTCAAAACGTGAAAATCTGTTAAAATCTCGAAATATTGTTTTCGGACTGAATCCATTACTTCCCTACCATAGTAGAGGTGGGAAGTAAAAAAGTTTAATACCGTATTTTTACATCACTAGAAGCGTTTTGCTGTTTTTGGGAAAAGTCGGTACATGCAGAGAAGAAAATATATGTGCTATAATTTTGTTTTTTTCCAATATTTCAACTGTTCATAACGATTTATTATTTAACTGATTTTTACAAAAAATGTTTTGTGAAAAAGTTTTTTTCTAAATCTTATAGTTTCGTAAATATTTTGAAAAAAAAAGTTTTGAAGTAATTGATTTGTCAAAAAGGACGAATATCATAATATTATAGATATTTATTTTATTATAACAAATGTCAGTATTTTTGGAATTGGAATGCCGATTAGGGCCGTCCCGCGCATCAAAATTTAATATTTTTGAACAATGTTATTCCTCATACACAAACAAATAATGTAAACCAACGTTTCTGTTCTTGTATCCTTCCTCTTAATTAAAAACAAGAATGAAAAAAATGTGTTCATTTCAAACGAATGAGCTTAGCCGCCATGTGATGACGTAAAATCCAGACCAATGAAGCCAAACATTATGTCTATGGAAAGAAAGGAATACATTTTTGTCAGTCGTAACTCGTGAAGAACCTAACCTAAGTTCTAACTGCCGGCCTGTCAACTGTACATAAACAAATCAGACTATATCTATAGATCGCAGTGGGCGTGATTCAACTACATCAGCTAATGAGAAAAGACTGGCTGTGAATGACGTATTTAGTGGCGGTATAATTCTATATTTAAAATTACATTGTAAAATACGAAATTTTTAAGAATTTTTTCTTGTAGAAAAAGCTTCTGAAAGATTCTCAAAAAAATTGTTTTATTGTCTATTTGTAACGTAGATTACAACCCTAAAAAAAATGTGGAAAGACCCCATTGGCCGGAATTTTTTGGTTATAGTTTCGTTATTCAAAAGTTTCACTGTAACATAAAACTGAATTTTCTATATTATACCTAATTGTTTTCGTTCAGTTGTTTGTTACATTTTATTAAGTGATTGTAATTTATTAAACTCCTGTTTATATCGATTTTAATTTTCAGTAATATTATTAGTTATAACAATATTAATAGGCCTATTTCATAATTCAATAAATTGAACTTGAATAATAAATATACAGTCAAAATACACACGTGAGAAAGCTTCAAATACGGCATCTAATTAATAATTAACAATGAAAGATAAACAATCAATATGGGAAAATAGGGAAATTAATCATATTGATTGTTTATCTTTCATTGTTAATTAATAAATATACAGTTTTAAGTAGTGTAATGTAGGTACACATGGTCTGCTGTGACAAAAATTTTGGGATCATCACTATCTATATTTTAATTTAAAAAAAATTAATTAACAGCAAAGCAATTTTTATTTTAATTAAAATATTGTTAGTCATTATTGACAGATGATGCATATTTTTGTTTAGTGGTTGTTTCATTTTAAGTGAAACGATTTTCTCTAATGCATTTATGTTTTCCATAACTATACCAGGTAAACAATAGTAAATTGTATATCTAGTTGCGTATTGAGGCATATTACTGACGAGTAGTGACAGTTATGTAAAACGAGCGACAGCGAGTTTTAACAGTCACATGAGTCATAATGTCATTACGTACGAAATATATGGCATTTTTTGCCGTACCCACTATAAAATAGCTGCTTTTCACTTCGTTTTCAGTATTTTCAAATTTTATTGACAGCTCATTTTGTGTCGACACAAAATGAATTGTCAACATTTTTTGAAAATACTGAATATGAAGTGAAAAGCTGCAGCTATTTTTATAGTGGGTATGGCAAAAAATACCATATATAATATCGCGTGAGTAATGATAATATTATGACTCGTGTGACTGTTAAAACTCGCTATGGCTCGTTTTAACATAATGTCACTGCTCGTCAGTAATATACTTTATTACGTCACTAGATATATAAATAACTACTTAGTTTCCACGGTTAATTATGGTTTCACATGTAAAAATTAACCAACGCATGCTTATCAGCGAAACCTGCAGTTTTCAAAAGAAATATATCTTGACGAAATGATTTCAAAACAAGCCGTGAGGTGGGTCGTTTATTAGGACTAAAGTGCGACCCTTGAGGTCCACACGACGAACTTCCCAGTTTGATAAATATTTAATAATAATAATTAAATTAGATATTACACAGAAAAGTAATCATTTCAATCATTAAAACATCAATAATTTAAAAAAAAAAAAAAAAAAAAAAAAACGGCTCAACCGATTTTTATAAAATTTATGTCGGATCAAAATGACGTTAACACGCCTCGATTGACACCCTTACGAAGTCGATATAATTTTTTATTCGCGAGATATTGTGTAAAATCTACTTTTTTGGAGGTTATTTGGTTAAGAAAAAAGAACGGCTGAACCGATTTTGAAAAAATTTCTTTCAGATCATATTTACGTTAATACGCGTCGATTGGCACCCTAACGTAGTCGATATCATTTTTCGTTCTCGAGATTTCGTCTTTGAAAGAAATGTACACATACGTACGTACGTACGTACGTACGTACGTACACACACACACACACACACACACACACACACAGACATCTTTCTAAAAGTAGTGTAAAAATAGTGTAGTGACCTTGAAACATAAAAATTTTTTTTCCTTTTTGATTTCGATTTTCGGACCCATTACAATAACTTCCAATGGGAAGTTAAATATATTGTAGCAAACCCCAAGATGTTACGCCACTGCCTCCAATAGAAACCACGAGAAAGAAAGGTCACAGTAGTACAGCGTGGAATGGTATCGAAGATTCTAGACAACGCTAGAGAATACGAGGACGCACTGAGCGTACACCGCACGCGGATATATAAACGGCGAGTGTGTCGTGTTGGGGCAATCAGTGAATGGTGAGTCGTGCCATCAAGCGGATCAGTGATATAAATATAAATCAATCAACGGGAATCAGTCAGTGTAGATTGTACTGTGACAGTGTTGAACGGCGAAATAAATCTGATATAAATACAGTGACATAAATAATTACAAATAAATAATCCTTGTATATATAGTTAATTGTTAAGTGTTATTTAAGTGGCTCGTTTAGTTCAATAGTTACCGTTTAGGTTTTTTTTTATTGTTAGAATTGACTTTTCGTTGTTGCATTTATTGTTATTGTATTTTTAATTATTGTAAATAAATATTTATTCCGCCAACTCAGAAAACAGTTTTGTAACAATATTAAAAAAAGATTTATTGTAGATTGTAGGGATTATTTTATGAATAAAAATGCATTTAATCTAAAAGTGAAGAGCGTACTAAAAATAAAATCCCGACTATGGCTAATACTACTAGTATACTAAAACTTTAAGTAACTAATATCTTTTTAACCGACTACTATTTATTTTGGAAGCTTGTTGGTGTGTAAATGAAAGACATCCTGTAGCGTGAAGTTCGATAAATTGCTTAAGGGATGTTTATGTTGTTAAACACATTTGGACTATAATTTTCTCCCTGTACGTGTCTGAAGTAATTCACATCTAGCGTGAAGGTCCATTAGACCCGCCTGTAACTCGTTTTGTATGTAGTTAGAGCATAGACACTGTATTTAATTTTTAAAGTAAATAGTCCCGAAGCATTTTGAACTAAAATTGCGAGACACATAATATGTATTCACAAATAAAATATTAATTTAAAATAATTTTGGCAACAATTGCTCGCCCACAAACAAACAAAAGCATTAATTTTTAAAACAATTGCTGCACGCACGCACATTATTAACTATGGCACGCGAAACATCCATGTTTTGTTTTTTTTTTTAATATACACGTGGCCGATATTTATATACGTCTTGTATTCATAGACGACTGCGATTTGAATTTTTAGATATGAAGTATCTTGAACTTTTTGTGAAAAAATTAGTGAGAAAAAGTACTTAATCGCCGATTAAATTATCGAGAAGAGGACGATGACAAAATTTCTCTTTAGTTTTTGAGATTTTTACTGGCTTCAGTATAGCTTCCTGAAATGTAGGCGAAACGTCGATTAAACATTTTACTATAAATCGATTTTTTTGTAATTTTCTAAGTACTTTCTATAAAAAATCAATACTTATGTCCTATATCAATATAATCAATTGTCAACAAAATATGTTAAAACCTTTAAACTTAATTTAGCTGGACATCCTCAGACCTTACTGCAGTATTTACTGATTGTCGTTTGTTTTTTGAAAAACAGTCAAAAAACACAAATGTTATTTGTATATCACATGATCATATTATGACGGTAATTTAAAGTTGCTAGTTTCAAAAAATCAAAAACGATGTACAGAAATCAAAAACAATAATATAATTTTTGAGCGAATATTTAACTATTTAATTAACAGTTTCTTGTCGATGCCGTGATCGGAAATTAAATTAGGTACGCTAATTACTGGTTCTAAAAAATAGATTTCCTTATTTTCGTAATATCTGAATTCGAGTTTGGAGAAGTGCGATTTTTGATAACATTTGAAATCCCTCTGATCTTTTTCAGTTTAAGGGAAAAATGTCTTATTAATAAATGCAAACCTCTTTATTTTTTTGGTTTGAAAATAGTGTTTTTTCAAAAATTCGTAATTTTTAAACGTCTGTAATTCATAAACTCCAAAAGATACAGAAGTTTGCTAGCCTTTTTCTACAAATATGGTCGATTTGGAAAAAAAATACGATCTCTAACTTTGTGATTTTTAAGACCCCAGAGATAACAATAATTTGCTTTTTCGTTTTCATACAAATCTTGTACCTACCAATTTTAAGTTTGGAAAATGAGATTTCCAAAAATTTAAAGTCATCTCAACTAGAAGGTGATTAATGCATACGACTAACTTTTGACGCTTTTTTATTGAACAGTCTATATAACCATTCATAATACACATCTTGTTAGTTTGATAGCCTAGACTAGACAACATTGACTTAATATAGAAGTACTTATAGAATAATAAAATTCTTATTTGCTTCTAGGTGAACTAAAATAAAAAATGTGTCAATTATAACACCATTAATAAAATTATAGGTTTGAAATAATGTATAACAATATAACTTTTTTTTTCTTATGTAAATGAAAAATTAAACATGTGACAGTATAAACGTAAGAACATGCATTCAGTGCACTTGTAATCTGTTCAAATTTATGCGGGATCTTATTCAAAATTATTTTAGAAACCAAGTGAAAAAAAAACTCGGGTCGCAGTGCCAAAACCCTGCCGACAATATAGTGTATTTGCTAATACTGGCATTGTGGCTTTATTATGTAAACTTAAGTTTGTTTTTGAACAAAATAAAAAATTTGACCCCTTAATACATCCCTTAAAATAATATTTTTTTTCTTAATTTCAATAATATTATCAATGCAACCTTTGTACCAAATTAAATACACCCTTCAGTAAGTAAATCACTATCCGCAAACCAGTGTTTTCATAAAATTTTTGTAAGTCCGGTCCTGTCGGGCCGATTTTATTAAAATTTTAACAGCACATTTTAATCTTTACTGAAAGGTTAAATTTCAATTTTGAAACGATTCTGAGAATTTTTTCGGTATTTTTGGGCCCAAAAACTTTTTTCAACCCCTAAATACAACCCTTAAAATGGTTCGATCGGGCCCATTTTAAATAGGCTTCGTGCGGTAATGGGTTCCAATGTGTGTACCAAATTTCGTTTAAATCGATTAAGTCTGTCGAGAGTTATCGTGTACACACATATATATATAAATATATATATAATATATATATATATATATATATATACATACATATATACATAAACATTTTTAAAAATGGTGGCAAACTGTTCAGGAGGCTATGAAACGTCGAGAAATTTTGGTCCGACCCCTAGGTCCCACCATCCGACCGACGCCAATAGTGTATGTGCCATATGGCAAATACACTAATAACACTTTTTCATTTGATTATTTAATAAATTCATAACATTCGGCTTAATTTTGGCTAAAACCGAATGTTTTTCTGAAGGTTACATTTTTGGCCGAAGGTGACCGAAGTCGAGTCCGAAGCTTCGGTCGGACTCTATAATAAATTTAAATTTAAGGAGTGACTCATGCACTTGTACAGATGCAGTTTGTATATGCATGGGACGCGTATGCTTGCATACACACTGTGTCTGTATAAGTGCATGACTCACATCTTAAATTTCGGTACAATAGTGTAGAGTATAGACTATAGAACAGGGATGGCGAACCTATGGCATGCATGGCATTGATTGGTATACAATCGAAATAATTAAAAATATGTTAATTGCTGTCGAAAAAATTTGACTATCATTCAAATAACACATTATATTATGAGATCGACACAAATCGACGAGTTTCATGGCACACAATGCATTATCGAAATAATTTTTTTGTACATTAAATTTCTTGAAGTGCTTGTTGGCACGTTATGGCCACATTAAAACATTTTTTGAAAAAAATAGGCACGTGGATGTGAAAAGGTTCTCATCCCTGCTATAGAATAATGATAATGTTACGGATCACCCTGTATATAAACGTCAGAAGCGGTGTCTGCTTGCTGAACAACGAGTAACTGCACGAACATTCTAGAGAACGCTAGAACGCGCTGTGCCTAAGCCAAGCGGCCTATATAAGCAAGCGAGCGCGAGGGCGGGGGGAGTCAATGGTGAGTCGTGCAACCAAGCGGATCAGTGATATAAATATTAGTCAATCAACGATTCGATCGTTGATTGACTAATATTTATATCACTGATCCGCTTGGTTCAGTTATTACAGTGATATAAATAGTGGAGTGGATATAAATAGATAGTACTGAAGTAACTGAGTAAATGACCGACATAAATAAACGTTCGAAATAAATCTGATATAAATACAGTGATATAAATAGTTCCGTGATATAAATTCACCTGATAAAACAAATATTAGTGTAGTCAGTTGTATATAGTTAAATGTTAATTACTTGTGTTGATTGTTAGAACTGACTTTTGGTTGTTGTATTTATTATTGTTATGTTTTTTAATTATTGTAAATAAATATTTATTCCGCCAACTCAGAAAACAGTTTTGTAACAATAATATATGCTTAATTTTTGGATGCACTATGTATCTACAACTCAATTCTTGTTATTAATTTATAATATTATAGTTTTACAATGCATACAACTTAATTCCTATTTAATTGTTTAAATAAAATAATACTCTAGGTATTTTTAATGTCTCTTTTATAGCTGTAAAACAAAATCCTACACGCGTGTGTATCTTGCTATCATTGATTTGCAGCCAGTTTCTGAAGGCAATGTTATTAGTCACTTAATTCCCTACGAAAAAAATATTTTTGTGAATCTAAAATGTACTTAATATATGACAGTCATGGCCATCCAAGAACATTTTATCTCCTCAGGCTAACAATATCAGACGTCCTTGAATCCTTTGATGCATGAATTGGTTTTATTTGTTAAAATAAGTAATTATTATCTTCACTGTAAGAAATGGGCCGATTACATAGATTATCGATGGTCCATTTGTAGCCAGCGATTAATCTGGTAATAGGCACACAAAGAGGCAATGGCGTCGCAAACAGGTATCGCCTGCACATCGCGTAGATTCCATAAAAACACATTGCGCATGCGTGGTTACTAATTTTTCATTAATTTGTTTTGTATTCATCCATTTTATATATGTAACTACACATTTTATTTTGTAATTTTTACACACTTTATTGGAATATTACACAAATTATGTAATTTTAATTTACTTTATGTAAAAATCACAAATTTGTTTAACTTTACAGTAAAAGTCCAAGTTTTAATGAAGTTTCCTGTGTAAAAATAAATAATAATGTTAGAAAATCGAGCGAATTCTATCTTAACTTTCAAAGTATTTTTACATCCATTTTTTGCACTGTTCCATTTAATAAAATTGTACCTGATAAACGCAAGAACCGTTTAACCGATTTCGATAAAACTATCATTATAGGATAGAAAATTTCATCAGTTTGAATATGGGTCATGTTTAATAAAAATCGGTTCAGCGGTTCATTAGTTGTCCTGGATTTAGTTAACGTAGGTCAGCTATTATACAAACATAAAAGGCAACGTCTGTATGCTATTTGCTAACTAAACGCCCGACTCGCGGAAACTATTCAACCAATTTTCATGCAGATTCCAAGAATACGTACCTTAGATAGATAATGTAACAGGGGGCTGTCATTCCCGGACAACGTCTGGTGTTATTTTATTGTAAATTATAGACACGTCGACAACTTAGGTCATTAGCGTCTTGATTACCATATACATAACAACCTGCTTGAAACTAAATGACATCACAAAACATCCATGAGCGGAGACGGGATTCGAACCCATGACAGTCTAATCCAGAGGTCGTGACGCTAACCACTGGATCACATTGTCCTCGACAACGTCTGGTAGACACGGTTAGTTTGAGAACATTAAAAAATTAATGCAAGCTAAGTTTTAAGAAGAAATGTCTTCTTTTTAAATTTAATTTATTTCGTTTGCCTTAGGATGAATATTTATAATAAATATATAACAGAATTTTACAATCTTGTTGAAAATGTTTGACATAATATAACGGCATTGTTTCAAAGAGGCCTTGCCTTTGTCCGGAAGGCGTTCCTTAATTACCCTTGCAAGATCATTACACGGCCGATGTCATCATTAAGGCGTTTTTATGTCAAACCCAACACCATCTCACCTTTTAATTTTTTACCCGAAATGTCAAAAATTACTTTAATGTTTCACAAGTTTATAAAAACGAACATTATCGTGATTTTTTCTGTTGTAACGATTATTTGGTTATTACTGAGTGTAAATTTGGGATGGCGTTGCAAGCTTTACATTTCATACTAAATTGTTATGTATTTTATATTTAAACTAGCCGTTACCCGCGGACTCTGTCGCGTTAGGTCAGTTTTTTGGGGACGCTAATGACTTCAGTTATTGAACGTCTATATCATTGAATCCCAAAGTGGTCCAGGTGGACCCCCAAGGGTCCATGGGAGGCTCGGCGGGGGTCTACGTTGGCGTAACAAAAAAATGGGGGTTCACAATTCGTAAGCGGGGGTCCACGAAAATTTATCTGGTTTCGATAGTGAAGAACTAAAATGTTGGCTTGACTTCACCTATCAATGTAGGCAGATAATATTTTAAGAAGCTCATCGACTGTTAGGTACTTGAAAAAACTTGCATATTCTTACATATTTGAATAAATACAACACAAGAAAATATACTAATTTTCTTTTTATTTTTACCACTCCGAATGGGGAGTTTTCTAAATAAAATAAGTGAGAATTGATTGGTTTCTTGTGCTGTGAGTAGGTGTCAAAAAAGTAAAGTTGGATGGAATCACTTTTTTGATTGGCCAACTTTACTTTTTTGATATCCACTCACAGCACAATCAATTAATTAATTAACCAATCAATTCTCACTTTTTTTTTCGAAAACTGTTAATTCGAGGTTGGAACTCAGCCGCAACGCAAATTTCCAAAGTTAGATCTAATCTTCATATTTTTTGTCGAGTTTTGGGAATATGGTAGAAATGTAGCTGCGGGGGGGTCCATCGGAACAAGCAACATTTTTAAAGTGGTCTATGAGAAAAAAATTTTTGGGAACCTCTGGTCTATACAGACCCCAAGTCCCAGGTTCTAATTCGAGAACTGGTGAAAGTATCAATTTGATTTTCAATTTATTATTAAAAAATAATAAATTGAAAATTTGAATTTGCACTAGACCCAAATAACCCTAGCTGTTGGTAATCTTAAAAAAAATATATTTAGGTACACAATAAGAATATTATAATATGCATTAAAAATAACGTTATTTTTAGAGTGCAGTATATAAGAAATAATGACAAAAATATACGTGTATTTTTAGAATTATTCTTTAAGAATCATTTTTTATAATTTGACAATATAAAGTTACTGTTGATGTTGTTGATAATATATTTTATTGTACATCCAACAATTTAAAAAAATAATTTCTTCAAATCAACGCAGGCATTAACAATGCATTTCCGCTATCAATATATCTGAACCGGCCAATTCAAAATACTAATTTGGACAATATCTATCAAAATTTAACCACACGTGGAACACAAAACGGTAATTTTACATCTAACAAAAAGGATAAATAGATTCCGTCAACAAATATTTCTTATAATATGCGATCATGTTATCTTAAAATTTTAACCTGTGGCACAAACAAAAGAATAGTGTAAACCGCGACAAGCGATTTTAACTTGTTTTATAACAAAAGACGATCGCGTGATGGTGGTTACAGCACTGAAGATTCTTTAACAGAGCTCAGGCAGACGCAGAGGTTAATATACCTGATTACCTACTCGTCTAATTACCGTTGCCATTGTTACGGTTCCTGTGTAATATTTTACTTCTTAAACTATTGTTAAAAATTACACAGGAGCTAAAATGATTTTACTATACCCAATTATTTTTATTTTCTGTAGGTAATTGACTACCATTTTCTTAAACTAATTCAATTTATATATATAAAAAAATGATCGGTTTCAAAATAGTCGAGGTCGTCAGTTACAAGGTTCTACTGTCAGAATTAGTGAAAGTATCAACTGAATTTTCGATTGATTATTATAAAATTAAATATATATAGTAGATATCGAAATCTACTGGCCGTAGATAACTTTGGAAGTTACTGTCCTTAAAAATTATTCGTTCCATGGTTAGGCGATTACAATATTTTATTATCTTAATATTGTAGCAAACCTCAAGATGTTACGCCACAGCCTCCAATAGAAACCACGAGAAAGAAAGGTCACAGTAGTAAAGCGTGGAATGGTATCGAAAATTTCAGACAACGCTAGAGAATACGTGCACACACTGGGCTTAGGCAGCGCAGGTATATAAACGAGTGAGTGAAGCGATCAGGCAGGCAGTCAACGGTTGAATCAATCAGTGAATGGTGAGTCGTGCCATCAAGCGGATCAGTGATATAAATATTGTAAATAAATATTTATTTCGCCAACTCAGAAAACAGTTTTGTAACAATATAAAATTGGTCCGATGTCGCTAGTATCTACTATTAAAATTATTTTCGATTACTGCTGATACCCATTTTGGTACAGCGTTATAAATAATATTAAACAGTGAAATAATTTTTCAAATCGGTCCAGTGGTTTCTAACATTAGCGTAGACAAACACACAAATAAACAAGCTTTACCTCTTTGTATATTATTAGTATCGATTATATTTATTCTACTGATAGACGTTGATGACGTGGCCTCAGCTGTCAAGCGTCCATAATCTACAATCTGTCTGTCTATTTTACTGTTAATAAAAATAAATAAAATAGGGTCGTCCCACATTTTTTTCAGGGTTAGAATCTGCGTTACTTAATAGATATTACAACAATTTCTTTGAGAAATTTTCGGAAGGTTTTTCTACAAGAAAAAAATTCCCAAAAGTGCGTACGTTTTAATGTAATTTTAAGCATAGAATTATACCGCCACGAAATACGTCATTTACACAGCCTTCTCTGATTGGCTGCTGCTGCACGGATCCATAGATAAAGACACTGATTTGTTTTAGGTTAGGTTCTTCACGAGTTACGACTGACGAGGAAGTATTCCTCTCTTTCCATAGACATACTTCTCTTTATCTGTTTTCTATGCGTGGACGTATGTCTGGCTTCATTGGTCTGGCTATTACGTCATCATATGGCGGCTAAGCTCATCCGTTTGAAATGAACACATTGTTTTTAATTCTTGTTTGAAATTAAGAGGAAGGATATAATATGTAAAAACAAAAAAGTTGGTTTACATTATTTGTTTATGTATGAGGAATAACATACATACACTATTCAAAATTATCAAATTTTGATACGCGGGACGACCCTATTTATCGAATTTCCAGCCCTAATGTAACTCTTCTATAAAAATAATTCAAATATAAATTAAATTTTATTTTCAATTCGGTAGACATAAATAGCTGTATGCTTTTAATCCTAACATAACATTTTTAAACCTTGAATATTTTGGATGATATGATAGCAAATTGACTTTTATTATTTATTATCAAAATATATTTTTAACATCATGATATTCACTTTGATATTGTATAGATTATTGATTAATCATTTTATTTGAAGATTATAATATAGTCCTAAATCAACATTAAAAATTCTTTTTGTGGCTCTATCAATGCTATTTTGTATTTATTCAATAATATTGAACGAAATTAGTATTTTCGTTTAGGTAATAACTGCACTCGAGTCATTTTACCCCTGAATTTTATCTTCACATATCAAAATAAACAATTTTGAAGCCATATTCAATACCATTTTTTTTTTTAAATTTAAATAATTACTTTTGAAACTGAGATACTAAAAACGCTAAGTTATTTCTAAGGAGCGTAATATTTATTTTGGGGAGGGTTCCTCTCGTACGCCACTAAAACAAATTAGTATATTGTATATCTAGTGGCGTAATGAGAAATTTTACTGACGAGTAGTGACAGTATATAAAAACGAGCGATAGCGAGTTTTAATAGTCACACGAGACATATCATTACGCACGAGATATATATGTATATATCCTACCTATGGTATTTTTGCCATACCTATACTATAAAATAGCTGCTTTTCACTTAATTTTAAATTTTTTCAAAAAATTTTGACAGTTCATTTTGTGTCGCCAACTTCTCTTCTATAGCAGGCCGAGAGTTGCTGTCAGTAGGTAATAGCGGACGGAGCGAATAAACATAAATAATGTCGGCACCGAGACCGGCACAAACAGATAAACATTCAGAAAACGTTTTCCCCAAAAGAAAAATTGTTTGACATTGCCTATTCATATTTGATAATTCGCAATGTATTGTAGGTTTGCCACTACTACTTTTAAAGCAATTTCTTTTATTCGTGTTTTAATATTGGTCAAGTGGCACGCGCTTACAAGGTGGCGGCGCCTCAGGGTCCCACAAAAAACACCCGAACATCAACAACAGACACCCGTGCTTGGTGGTTGTTGTGGTGGGGTTAATGTGCAGCCCCTTCGGACATCCTTATATGTGCCTGCAATATATAAAATCAGAAGCACTGTAAAGTGGCATATTAGATCACAATTCAAGTTCAGTGAGAGATCATCTTTCACAATGGCAAATTTTAAAGTTTGTCCTTATTTATTTCTAAGTGATAAATCTTTCATACCAGATATTGATTCCGAGGACGCGTTAAATAAAATGTATTTTGAAAATTTAAATCGAAAAGGCATTATTTCGCCACTTAATTTGAAAACTAGTTCAATAGATGATTTAAGTGAAATTAAAAATTATACTGATTTATATTCCGTATCGGAATCACCACCAAGTGATAAAATGTCGGAGATCAGAGATATTAGAATAAAATTTAACGTTTCTGAGGACGGAAGTGAAAATTTTGTGTCAACGGATGGATCAGAATCGACTGTTAGTTTTGCAAGTAATTCAAGTGGTTCGTTGAGTGAACAATTAATGTCAAAAGGAAATAAAAACTTTTTTGAAAATTGTGATATTAAAAAATTGAAGACTCCAACGACTTCAGGTGTAGCGCGCAAGCGCAGGTTGGCTGCTAATGCAAGGGAACGCAGAAGAATGAAAAATTTAAATGAAGCGTTTGATAGATTGAGGAAATATTTGCCAACTTTAGGTAATGATAAACAGTTATCTAAATATGAAACTCTACAAATGGCACAAACTTATATAACAACTTTGTACGAATTACTAGACTAAATGCAAATAATATGCCGGTAAACATTTTTTTTGTCAGATAAATTAATAAGATGTATACGGCTGAATTGCTATCGAAAATTTTTCGTTGGAAAGCAGCCAATTATATAATTGATTCGAAACATATTGGAAAAAATCATTTTACCAACCATAGTCACAGTCAGGATTCCGAAGCATGTAAGGAGAATGTTTGATTACTAATCTTGTCACGGTTGAGTAAATGTAAGCTCATTCCGTTGCGAAAGTGGAAAGGTTCAGGTTAGAATCCTGACTGTGACTTTGGTTGGTAAAATGATTTTTTCCAATATGTTTCGAATCAATTATAATAATTGGCTGCTTTTCAACGAAAAATTTTCATTTTTTTTGTCATTAGAAAAAACCCCGTCTAGCTTAAAAAATGCCGTTGAATTTTTTTGTCCAGCACTTAAAACGGCTTCACATTACAGTTTTGAAGTTGGTTAAATAGACCACACCTTTATTTTTTCTTTCGAGCGACTGACGTCACATGCTCCGAATATCACGGCTTACTCTACAGCACATAATATGTTTATTACATGTCCTATTTTGATAGTTTATTGACATCCACGGTGCAAATCAGTCCTAGGCGACCTGCTTGTAAAGATTATAAAGCCCGCTTCGCGAGTGTTGCGGGTGTTGTGACGCAAGCAGCAATACAGTTTGAACATTTGTATCTCCGTAAATACTTAACGTATTAAAATGAAATAAACGCCATTGTTCTGGCAATGATTTCTAATAGAAAACAGTTATAATATTATTTTTTTTTTATTTTTTACAGCCTCATTTATAAATAATTGTGTGTGCGATTAGTTTTGTGACAATTTGAAAAAAATGGATTTTTCATTTTCAGTTTTGAAAATCAGTGAATATAATGTTTTCAACAATCTTGTAAACAAGTTATTTGAAAAATACCATTTAATTGTTAATTATTTTATCAATTAATTCAGTAGCTTATGAAATTTAGTAGTAAATAATAGAAAATAAAAGTCTAAATTAACACACATTTTGTATGTCACAGTTGAAAATTTTGAAAAGTGTTTAAAAAATATTTATTATGGGACCCCCAGACGATTAACATTAATTTATTGTCAATATTGGTATTATATTGCGAAACAATTATTTTAATTTTAGTACTTTAATATTAATTATCGTTTGATGACGTCGACGAAAAGAAATGTTAATTATCTGAGGACTCCTTTAGTTATATCGATAATCTAAGTCATTTTTATTATAAGACTTCGAAATATTTTTTTTAGGAATAATATGTGTAATAAATAACACGATATTTTTTAATAATTGTAAATATTATTATTTAATTTTAAAATAGTGGTATTTATCATAGATGTAATAATTTCTTTTTCTATAATGACGTTTTTGTATTCTAAATATTTTGTATTTTACTGTGATATAATTATAAACAACTTTAATAATATTTTCTTATTTATTTTAGAAATAGTTCTAATTTTCCAGACTATGACGTAAACCATAAAATTCGAACTCCAAATTTGTACAGACGTTTTAAGGTCGATTTATATTATCCGATCAGACACGGCACGGGAACGTAGCGTTTCCGGCAAGACAAACATTTTTAAATGCATTTCAGATACAAATATTTATACTTAGCGGATCCCGTCCGTTCAGACACGTATCAATACTCATATTTGAAATGCATGTAAAAATGTTTGTCTTGCCGGAAACGCTACGTTCCCGCACCGTGCCTGACCGGATAATATAAATCGAGCTTTACTTGTGTTCAGTTTATTTTTTGTTTTTTTTTCAAGGCCCCTTTTAAAAAAATGCAACTTTTGATTAAATTCGAAATATCCCAAAACTTTTTCACAATAATCATGCTTATAGAAAAAGACAGGCTGATTTCAATGAGCCATTTTCCTTAGAATAGTTCTTTCAATTATCCACGAGAGGCAGCACTTTTGATTAGTGTCGTGTCATTTTAGTGGTATAACTTAATTATTAAATTATTATTATTATTTAATTAATTAAATAATTAAGTTATACTACTAAAATGACACGACACTAATGGGGAATAAATAATGTTTGTACCTACCACAAGTGCTGCCTTTCGTGGATAATTGAAGGAACTACTTTCAGGAAAATGGCTCATTAACACAAGTAAACATGATAGGTAAGTATGCCTTCTAGTTTAGAAGTTGTATCCATTTAATTTTAGCCAAAAATTTCAAAAATTCTTTGAGTCCGTTCATGGCTTATAAAGCCAAAACAAATACCAAATATAATTATTTATATTAAGCAATATTTAATGGAAATATACATAAAAAAAAATTTTTTTACCGATAATAACATTTTTTTTTACATACCTACTTAAAATATATTGTACAGGTATTTTTCTACTTTTCTTTGTGACGACACGACGCAGGTTCAAAAACCTTTTTTTTATAATAAATTAAAAATTAATTATTAATAATATAGGTTAGTTTTGTGGTTTCCATTCCGGGTTGATAACTTTAGATTTTATAATTTGCTTATAGTTCATAGCAGAATATCTCGGTGTCCGTTTTCGATTTGGATCATTGAAATCAACTTGAAATAATCCAAATTTTGAGCTAAAATTATGATTTGCAATTCAATTGAAAATAAAAAACCCTGTATATATACTGATGACATGAACTTACCAATAGCCACCGTACCATTCAAAACTATCAAGGAAACTCCAAGCACAATAGCCTTTGACATTGACTCCATCCTCATGTATGGCTTCCAAAACAGCAGTTAAATATTTCTAGAATTTTAAAATAAACATTAAAAAAAATTTATCGATATTTTGTATTCACACTGATCACATGAATTTAGCCCATTTTCTCCTCTTCAAAAATATTCACTCCCAATAATAATAGCCCTTTTTTGAGTGATGCTCGAATAAACAGCCAAACAAATAACAATTGATTTACCTCGATAAATTACCAGGAAATTTTGATAGATACGCATAGTTTTTAGAGTAGTCATTATAGTAGATTGTATATCTAGATATCTAGTGGCGTAATGAGGCATAATATTGACGAGTAGTGACAGTATGTTAAAACGAGTGATAACGATAAAATAGTTGTTTTTCATTTCATTTTCAGTATTTTTAAAAAATGTTGACAGTTCATTTTGTGTCGTCAATTTCACGTCTATAGTAGGCCGAGAGTAGCTGTCAGTAGGTAATAACGTGCGGATCAGGCGAATAAACATAAATCACTATGGAAATGGTTTGCTTTCCCAAACTGGAGTGGAAGAGATACGTTCCCGCAACCGGTCTGTCAAAATTTACTTTACATGCATGTATAAAAAGCAGTTATTTTATAGTGGGTATGACAGAAAATGTATTATAATATTCAACTTACATTAAAGAAACTAATTCTGTCCCAGTCTTCGATACCATTTTGAGGATATCCATTTTCGGTAATAATTATATCCACATTTTCGTAATGATCTTTGATCCATTTTAATAGTTTCCTGCATCCCCACGGTACCACTTTTAACCAATCAGCTCCAGTCGAAGGCCAAGACGGATCAAACCAAGTATAAACACCAATATCTGCCCAATAATTCGGTTGATCGGTGACCATGGCATCACCATCGGGTCCAGCAGAATCGACCATATTTGATGTATAAACATTCAGTCCCATATAATCGTATGTTCCTCTTATTGATTTAATTTCTTCGGGAGTAAATTCAGGTAAACGTGATTTTGGAAAATGTTGCTGTTTTGAAATGCGCGCTACTCGATCTTTCATTATTTTTGGATAATCGCCTTCTTTAGAAAATATTGGGTTCGTGAACCAACCGAACTGAAAATATATAAATTTGGCAATAAATTCTCACACAAATTTATTAATGTCCTATATTTAATCCATTTATTCTGAAATTGCAAGCAGGATGAAGTATTTATTGGCATTAATTTGTTGTATTCATTAAATAATTTAAATTTGCTCGATTCCAATAAACGGGAACCATTTTATCAATTCAACCTTCTATACTAAATTGTATTCAAATATAAGCCTGACTCTGCCAACTCAAATCTACATAAATATTTGGTTGACATTTTAAATGATAGTCATGGTTTCGGAACAGTCCTAATAATTATTTTTGCGGGCTTTCCTAGCATATTAAAATTAAGAAACCGTTGAAATCGATCTATTTATTTTTATAATGAATCTCTTTTGAAAAGGAACCATTGGTGTGATGACCAATAATACTAAACAAGTAAGCACAACCATGTTCCATCATCAAGAGATGCAATTAATCATCTCTTGATGACAACTGATTAGCAAATCGTGCGTCGAGAAAAGTGCAAATGTTTGGGTATTTTCTGGTTACTTTTTTAAAGTATTGATTGATTTTTCTGAACGATTACATACATTAAACATCATTTTTCTGTCAGCTGCTTGCACGTCAGATGGATTATTCCAATTCTTTGGTTCGAACCAATCCGTATCGACCGAAATACTTATCTTACCATTCTGCGACGCAAATCTGTCATGGTACATATGATAAGCTTTGGCATGGGCTCGGATCAATGTATGCGCACACAAATATCCTCCAATACCTGTCATATTCATGGCCGGAGCATTACTGGTGCCACCATAACCAAATTCACAAATTCCTTTTGGTTCATTAAATGTTAACCAATATTTTACACGGTCACCAAAAGTTTCGAACATAACTCTAGCATAATCGGCAAAATAGTCAGCTAATTTTGGATTCAACCATCCGTCGATATTTTGTAATGCTTGAGGTAAATCCCAATGGTAGAGTGTAACCATTGGTTGAATACCATTTTTAATTAAACCATCTATTAATTCGTTATAATATCGTACTCCGTCTGGATTGACTTTGTCTGTTAAACCACTCGGTAACATTCGTGACCAAGATATCGAGAATCGATACATTTTAACGCCAAGATCTTTCAAGAGTTCGATGTCCTTCACGGCATGATGGTAAGCATCTGATGATATGTCCCCATTTCCTCGACCACATATCCGTTCTGGTTGCTCGTGAGTTAAATTATCCCAAATGTTTAGTCCTTTTCCTGTTAATAATTTTCATTGAATGTAAATTTAATTTTCTTCACTGTGATGAGTACAATAACAATCGATACTGATATTGTAAGCCAACTAAGCAAATTGTCATGTCTTAAAGAAACTAAAACTCTTGAAGATTTCCCATTCTTACCATTAAATTTACAAGATTATAGATGAAGACGATGACTTCGTGGCTGAAGGATGCTTCAGTCACAAAGCCATCGTCTTCATCAATAATCTTGTAAATTTATTGGTACAAATGGCGAGACATCGAGGGTTTTAGTTTCTTTAAGAGATAACAATTTGCCCAGTTCTAGCATTTACTTGGCAAGTTTCCAGTTTAATTAAGCTTTTAGGCTCGATATTAAAACTTGCCAAGTAATTATTATAATATGTGGTCAAGTTATTATTATTATTTAAGAATATGCAGATTCCCGCCGATTTATAAAATTCTTTACTTTATCTATGAAACATTTTTTCAATCAGGCGCCGGGTTAGCAACAGATATTTCATTTTGAATATACCTCAAGATTTTCTTGTTCAAAAACTGACATGATCCTTCAGTATAATTAACTATAAATTGTTTTACTGGTTGCATTAACGAATTAATTACACGTAATTAATTTTTTTCGAAAGAGGAAAAACCTGCCTGTCAGAACACATCACTCAAATAGTAGATTTGAAATGACGGTGCGTTAAATGTATTGCGATACAATATTAATTCTAGCCTGGATTATTATTTACTCTAGCTTAAAGTAAATTACCTCCGGCATTCCATCCGCCTTCGATTTGATAGGCAGCACTTGATATTCCGAATATAAAGTCATCAGGAAATCTGTAATTGGTTTTATTGGCATCATTACAGCTGTAAAAATGATAAACCTTAAAAATTGAATCCAAATTGTTTTTTAAGGATTATCTGGACATAATACTATTTCATATTTTCATTTTTATCCCCGACTGTCATTGAGCTAGTATTTAGTTCAACAGAAAAGTCAAAAGAGGATCAATGCGGTCTTTTGATTTTTTTGTCAATTACAGTGTCAATAGTATGCGCAGCCCCTTCTGATTCCACAGCCTTTTGACAAACAACTAAACAGCTAAGCTATTAAAAATTGATTGTATGCTCCAGGCCTTATTCAATGTGCGGTGAACGAAGCCAACAAAGAGCGCAAAAAATATATCTGCGTCTCTTTTTTCGAAGTAATTTCCTGGTTACATATTAGCATGGAATAGCTCTTTTTATCAAAAGTTCTATGTCATTATCTATGACAGTAGCCAATCAGAACGATCTGTTACCACAAAAAAAGACAGATATATGTTTGCACCCTAACTGTGGCTTCGCGATTTTCGATCTATCATCTGTACTGTAAAATAATATGTACGTGGCTTAAAATGCAGAGTCCATTTTTTATGTCAATTATAAAATGAACGATAGTATTCCAACGAGCTCGGATATTTTCAAGCTCTTTTTAAACTTTAATAATTGTTAATGGTTTTTAACAAAATAGTTTTGTTTAAACTTACCAAACTGATGCTAATAGCGACGTTAGAAACCACAAAGAAATTGTTTGTTTTGTCATTACACTTGACCGTTTAGTTACAAGGCCGTAGTAATACTGCGGTTATCCGTAGCTGCTCAGAACGCCGGTTAAAACTTAAACAATACAGTAACAAAACAAAAGATAGATAGGTACAGTGACTGAGGTAAAAGATATAGAGGGATTGTAAGCATTTAAAAGTGAAGTCAGTCGCCATTGTAACTCGGCCCTCATTTTATATGTGAGAAGAAGAAGAAGAGAATAATATTTCCAATCCTTCCCGTGTTTTGCCGCCATGTTTACTCGACCCTGTTACCTCAAACCTGGCTTCAATTTTGTATAAGCAGTTGTATACGGTATGTCGCCTCTATATCTTTTATTTCAGTGGGTACAATACGGAATCTACAGGGTGGTGAATTTGTATTGATATTATGTAAATTGGGATTTTATACATTTAAAATCGCAAAATGCAATTTTCTGCTCTACTGATTTTTTTAAAGCAAAAGAACAAAGAATAAAAAATACAACACTAAATAAAAATATCAATAAAGTGGAAATGGAATAGAAAAACTCATCTCCAAAAATGTTTTATAAAATTATAATCATTGAAACTTTTTCAAATCAATTTAATACATTTTTATAGAGTGTTGGGTCTCCAAGTCACTATATGAATATTATGAAGTATTAAAAATACCTTGTATTTTTTGATGTCCGTCTTGTGCTTAATATTATAACGTGTTACGGATACTCAATGTGTAATTTTTAAAAAAATTTAACCACACCTGAAGATAGCAACTCGTTGCTGAAACGTGTCGTGTTAAAACACAGGATGTCACAAGACGGACATCAAAAATTACAAGGTATTTCTATGAACATTCCAAGCTAAAGTTACGTACAATGCTTAACATAAATTTCTTATATGACGTAACTACTATTTAAATTAATAAATATTACAAGACACTAGACAGATATTGTAGATCATAGACACTCAACAACACAGGTAATAAGCCTTGGCGCCTTAAGGTGCATTTTCATGTGACGCTCGACGCTGGCTTCTAGCGTCAAATGTGGTCACGTGACATAAACGCCATATTGAAAAAAATGTAGCGTCAAAGCTAAACATTGTTTAGCTTTTACGCTGGCGTCATTAGTTGTCTCTGGTCATTAATGATACGAGTTTTCTACAGCTAGGTACTGAGTTGTGCATCAAGTATCAACACACAGGCTTGCTAAAGAATTGCTTTATGTTGCTACTAGGGGGTTGATTCTACGAATTTAACCCATTGATTTTATTACTTCGAAAGTACCTATTTATTAAGGAAAATACTATCACCTGATGGTTTTTCGATGGTTAATTAAAATTCCCGTCTCACTTAGAACAAAACAATTTTTTTTTATTGAATACTAAAAACATTAAAATTTCTCAAGATACAATTTATTTTTTTCTCATATTCTGGTAGTGCATATAATTACCTATAAAAAAGTAAGCATAGTTATATTTTTAATTTTTATTCCTTATAATTCGTGTACTTTCGCCGGTTATTTAAGTCAAAAATATGGGAATTTAATTTTTGATAATCGTATTCAGACATTGTCTTTTCTGTTAATAAATTTACAAAGAGCTTATTTATTAATTATTATAACAAATTCACCAGGGTTTTGATTTATGGATGTCTTTATTTGACGCTCTCTTTACAAGTTTACAACTGTCAAAACCTTGCTGTCTGTTGACGCTAAAATTTGACGCTGGAACTTGACGCTACAGTTTTTCAAGATGGCGTTTATGTCACGTGACCACATTTGACGCTAGACGCCAGCGTCTAGCGTCACATGAAAATGCACCTTTACATTTATACTAAATTATTATCTATACTTCTGGTTAGTTTTGAACTTGCAATATCGCGGTTTTTCTTATCACAAACATATTTCAATGGGATTTTCTGTTTTTAATACGTAATCAATTAAATTTAAATACTATAGTGTATAGCAAATTTTATATCTATTATCAGTACATAGGTACTAGTAGTACCTACTTCATTGATTTATAAGAACACAATAAAACTGCTTTATTTGATGTTAGTATTAATTATATTTATTGATATCTAGTGTTTATCTTATTGTGACCTGCATTTTTTGTTATCAAAAAAAAACATGCAAACAAATATGTTCTACTATAGTGGAAATCTGATGAAAATCGGTTCATTAGTTTTTAGGGTTCCGTACCTCAGGAGTATCTACTCTCGTGTCTGTCTGTTGTCACAGCTTATTTTCTCCGAATTTATACTGGACGAAAAAAGTAGAAATTTGGTACATATTTAAATAACCCGCGAACCAAATGGACAAATAGAGAGACAGGCGAAAATTCTGAGAAAGGCTAACTCAGTCTAGAAATTCCATAAACTATTCATATCTGAGACGAAATTTCATTAAAAACGTACAATAATGAGCCTGTAAACGATTTTTTAAATGTGTCATAAAGAGCTCCGTCCAACTTAAATAATGCCGCTGGATTTTTTTGTCCAGCACTTAAAACGGCTTCACAATACAGTTTTGAAGTTGGTTAAATAGACCACACCTTCATTTTTCCTTTCGAGCGGCTGACGTCACATGTCCCGAATATCATTACTTACTCTACAGCACATATGTTTATTACATATCCCATTTTGATAGTTGATTGATAGCAACGTTTCAATCGTTCTTGGGCGGCCTGTTGTAAAGATTATAAAGCCCGCCTCGCGGGTGTTGTGACGTAAGCAACTATCATAATTTAAAAATTTGTATCTCCGTAAATACTTATCGTATTGAAATGAAATAAACGCCATTGTGTTTCTGGAAATGATTTTTAATAGGACACAGTCATATATTAATTGTTTTATTTTATATTTTACAGCCTCTTTGCAAACAAAGCTGTGATTTTATTTATTTTTATTCATTTATGTAAGTATTGACAATTAATTCTTTAATGTAATATATAGGTATATAATACAATTTTATATTGTTAAATCGAAAAAATAAACTGGAGGTGCTAATTAAAATTAACGTTAGTAGTTCTTGATTTAATTATTTCTTTATAGTATGAGGCAGATTTCTTGGGAGTGCGAGTCCTGTTCGCATCGTCGTAATTTATGAGATATAATCCAAAACGTTCCCTGAAACATACATAAATTATAATAATTATCTACATAATCAATAATACCTATACCAAAAACATTATTGTCACAAAGTGCCAAGTTCGGTACAATGAACAGCTTCGACGAAAAAAGAATTGAGATTTAAATGGATGCCAAGTTTTCACTTTGCAAGTTTTCATGTTTTATATTATAAATAAATGAATCGTGTGTGAAAACTTGGCATCCACTTGGAACTCAATTCTTTTTTCGGCGAATCTGTTCCTTGTACCGAACTTGACTCCTTTTCCACATTTATGAATTTAGTGGGATATCAATCATACTTCATGTATGTATGATGATGTATGATGACACAGCCGATACTTATGTTGGGTTTATCGTACATTATTAATCATGCTGTTATGTTAATTCGCTGTTATTTCTATGGTTACTATGGTTACTTCGTAAGTTTTATGTGTAAAAATTTATCAGCGATTAACAAAATAGCATGTTAAATGTACGATAAACACGACATTAGTGCTTGTATTTGATAATTTGTAGTTTTCAGATTTTTTGCTTTGTATACGCGTAATGATCTACCTTGATGCCAAATTTCAAGTTTTTAACTCACCTAGAAGTGGTCTAGGTTTTTGATGAGTGAATGATAAAAATGACACTTTTCAGACCTTTCAGATCAGTAATATGGGTTTATTCATGAAATTTAGAATTCTAGATCTTCGATATTTTGAAGTGAAACTTCTTAGTTCGCATTTTAAGATATTTAAGCGTAACGAAAAATGAAACATGTTTATCTTTTCATATTGAAAGTTATTTTGAAAAATGATTTTGCTACATGAAAGTCATGTATGGCTATACATATCGATTTTTTCAGCCCAAAATTGGAATAAGTAAATATGTACATGAAGATTGAAGACACTTACGTATATCCGTTAAGCCATTCAAAATTGTCCACAAGACTCCATGCGGTGTAACCCTTAACTTTAACGCCATCTTCGTTCATTGCTATCAGTACATTGTCGAGATAATCCTGTAAATAAAAATACATACATACATACATACACCCGAAAAATATTACCCTCCTTCGACAGTCGGGTAAAAACTTTGCACCTTAAAAAATGGGTGTGTGCTTATGACCACAAGACAGAAGTGAAAACTTCAGATTTTCTAATTTTAAAGTATATATATAATTTTTAAATCACACAGTTTAATCATAAATATATTAAAATCGGTCTATAAAATTAAATTTAATGAATTCAATGCCTTAACGATAATATTAAGTTTTAGTGTCATCTTTTAGCGCAATTGTGAACTACAAAATATATGTTTTGGTGTCATCTGTTAGCACACTTGTGAACTACAGATGACTCATTACTAGTATTAAGTTTTTAGAGTCATCTATTAGCACACTTATAAACTACACACTATTACCAGTATATTGCAAATACGTGTTCGAGTAGCCCCGATTGTCACCGTCAGGTACGTTTCAGATCAATGTTGTTAACAGCTCAGGCAAAGCGCGCCTAAGGAAGTTTTCACTTCAAAAATTTCACATTATAAATACTTACATGATAATATTGTATTCTTTCGTCATCATTAATTGTCTGGTTTGAAGAAACTCCATTTTCCGTGATGTACATTTCCGGATTATCGTAATGCTTTTGAAGCCAAACCAACAAATCTCGCATTCCCCAAGGAACAACTTTCAGCCATGTCGAATTTGAACTAGGCCAGCTCGGATCTTCTGACAAAACAACTTGAGCGTCATTAAATGAATGAACAGGCAGTTTGGTTACGTCATCTTTCGAAGGTTCGACCAAATTAGTTGTATATACATTTATGCTAAGAAAATCGTATGTTCCTCGGATATATTCAATTTCTTCTTTAGTAAACTTTGGTAAACGTGATCTTGGAAAATTTTGTGCTTTACTAATTCGATCAACTTCTCTTCTCATTACTTCTGGAAAATCTCCGTTTTTGCTATAAACTGCATTTCCGAACAATCCAATCTTTAAATGAAATAAAAATATTAAATTGCATTTCTGGTGTCGTAATGAGGTATTTAACTGAAGAGTAGTGATAGTGCGTTAAAACGAACGCCAGCGAGTTTTAACAGACACACGAGTCATAATATCACTACGCACGAGAAATTATTGGTATTTTTTGTCATATTCACTATAAATAGCTACTTTTTACTTAACTTTCAAAACAGTTCATTTGCATCGCCAAGTTCACATTTATAACAGGCCATGAGTAGGTATTAGCGGGCGAATCAGAGCGAATAAATATAAATAACTATGGAAACTGTTTGTATTCCACACTGGTGTGTTTTGAAGACACTTTCAACACACCTGCCTGTTAAAATGACCTATTCTATGTATACATACACGCAGGTGTAGTAGCTATTTTATAGTGGATATGGCAAACAATATTTTATGTCATTTACAATTTTGTATTGAAAATTTAATATTTATAAATAAATATTTTGGTTGCTTACGGAAAATTGCATCATACGTTCGGCAGCTTCTACATCAGCTGGATTGCTTGCGTTCTTTGGCGCATAATAAATGGTGTCTATTACATAGCTCATAGATCCTTAATAAAGCAAAAATATTATGTTAATTAAATTTTGAGTCACCATATACAGATTTTTTATGAGAAATCTTATTTCCTCGTTGATGGATCAGCAACAAAACCACAGTCTGAAGGCTTGTGGGTCGTCAAGTTTGTTTGAAATTTTGGCACGCGTAGCGAGCAATACTGGTACCGCGAGCCGAGTGTACAATTTTTGCTTTAATAACACTGCTAAGTAGCAGAGAAGTTCTGTCTCTGAACAAGCCATGCCGCTTTTCCGACTGTTGCTCGACTCGCCAGTGGAGCACCAAATCGATACAACGAGTAATATTGTTAGCGAGCAAATAATTTTACTCGCCAATGGATCAGGGACTTAAGAAAACAAAACTCTTTGAAATATCTACTCTACGGCACTGCAGAGTAATTGGAAACTCAATCAACCGAAAACTGGGTGTTTCGGGTTCGAGTCCCGATAGTAGCATTTGATTTTTTCTTATAATAACCAAACAATCATGGTGACAGCCTTGCTGTTGATTGATACAAATTATTCACTACTTAACTGTTACGTGAATGCGTTGTGGACATAGAGAATATCGTTCTTATTTATGTATATTGTTCTCAGAAAATTAACCTTGTGTTCGGTCGTATTAGCAATTAGTTGTATGTTTTGTACGCATGCGTACTTACCATTTTGAGATTTTTTGAATTGGTCGTTATATAAATGGTACGCTCTGGCGTGAGATCTTAAAACCGTATGGGCACACAAATAGTCGCCAATTCCTGGTGTGTGATAATCTGGCGCCATTCCTCCTGCGTAACCACTACATGTCTGTTTGGGTTCGTTGAAAGTGGCCCAATATTTGACTTTTTTACCAAATTGTTCAAACGCTACACGAGCAAAGTCTTCAAAATAATCAGCTAACAATGGATTAGGCCAACCACCGATTTCTTGTAATGGTTGCGGCAAGTCCCAATGATACAATGTTACCATGGCATCGATATTATTTGCGGCAAGTTCATCTAATAACTCATTGTAATATCTCACTCCATCTGGGTTTATATGATTACTGTGACCTAAAATGAATACATTTAATTCTTAATTCTGTCACTTGTTGCACTGGAATTACAGATTAAACCGGGGTCCCAAGGCGTGTGACTTGGCAAACCTTGAGTTACTTGAGGTTCGTACTTGTGGACCCTGAAAAAATTTACCTGATGGAAGAATCCTGGACCAAGATAAAGAAAACCGATAAAAGTCAACTCCAAGGTCCTTCATTAATTTAACATCCTCTTTGACATGATGGTAAGCATCACAGGCAACATCTCCGTTGCTTCTATCCTTTATTCTTTCGGGATGATTGTGGGTCATATGGTCCCAAATGTTTTCTCCTTTACCTAAAACACTCTAATTGTTAAAATCGATCCATGCTCTGAAACTTAACGTGATAATTTGGTCTAAATAATTGCAGGAGAATGGCATATAAGAATAAAATAATAGAATAGAATAGAAAACAGAATAGAATGGAATGGAATGGAATATAGAATAGAATTTATTTCTTTCAAAAGGATAACAATATTTAATTACTAAATTATTTAATAGTCAACGTTTCAAAACTAATTGTGTCATCTTCAGGAATTTTTTACAGGTCCTGAAGAATTCACAATTAGTGTTGCAACGTTAGCTATTAAATAAATTTAGCAAATAAATATCGTTATGGTTTTTGCCTTGTATCCCGTTCTCCTAAAGTAAATGAACCTCAAATAAGGTGTTTTAAGAAAATTAATACGATTAAATGAAAATTAATTAATTTCTTTGAAGGTTTACAATATTAAAATAAAATAGAGAATATTATGTGTTATACCTGATACATTCCATGCTCCTTCTATTTGAAAAGATGCTGTTGCAACGCCGAATTGGAAATCAGGTGGAAATGTGTAATTGGTTTTTAATGGTAAGGAATATACTGTGCAAATGCTAAAAAAATTAATTATTGAAAAGCGATTTTAGTCTACATATTAACACAAAACATAATTCATTAAAAAACAACTAACATGAATAAGCTAACATGTAGAAAATCTTTTTCATTGCATTAAGAAGAATTTTTCAGAAAAAGTTTCAAGCTATTTGGCTTCGAACGGGTAGAGATAAATTTTCGGTTTAAAACAAAAGTCAAATCAAGATCAAGTAATCTATACTATTATATAAAATTCTTTGTATGTATGTGTGTATGTTCCAAATGATTTAGCTTAAATTCTATTTGACGGATTTTGATAATTTTTTTTAATGTTCCTTATGATTCCAGAAGTGCTAATAGGCTATGTTTTATTCAATTTTTTAAATTATTTTTTTTTTACTTTTTTGTTTATTTTTAGACTGCCAGGTTTGTGTTTTTTATTTAAATTTTTTTAAATCGTATGTTTTATTGATAAACACAATACACTGGAAGCTCATAATCGCAGCTCTAAGACATTCTTCCTCTCAGATACAAGTCCAGAAAAAAGGGTGTGATATTCGGGGATATTTTAGTTACTGGCCCGATATTTAATTGGGACAATGGGGCACTACAGCTAGTAAGTATAGAAATCAGTATCACTATCAAGGGCTTTTTTAAGTTTTCTGTTAAAACCGACCTTATATAGCGAGCAAGGCAGCGAGTAAAGGATACTTAGTTACCGTTTAAAAATATGAATGAAAAACGTACCTTAGAAATAATACTGGCAAAAGCACTGCAATATTATAGTGTCGCTCCATATTGACTTTTTATGATAACAATATAAATAATAACAATATACGCGAATTTTATATACTTTTTATAGGAGTTCGACAAAGTTAGATTATTATTATTATAATCTTTGTCATAGATTCATGACATATTTATCTTGAAATATTATATACAGGGTGCTTTACTTCACTTTCGATATTTAACCTAACATCTTTTTTAGCTGACTTCAAAAAAGGAGGTCTATATTCGGCAGCTATGTTTTTTTGAAGTAAAATCTTCCTTTGGCGCGTTAGGCACTCTTTGCCTGGGTACTGAAATAAAGTGAAGTGTTCGCAACCCGACGGTAAGAATTCGCTGAATCGGGGTTACTCGGCTAACACATATTAGCAATATGTCCATGGAATCTACACAAGGAATATATACTCCATGTAATCAGAAGCTTTTGCATTTACACTTTACAGCTGTCAGATGGAAATATTTATGATACTAAATTCACGTCAGATGGAAGGAATCCAGCGACGCTCTGGTGGTACAAAATGTAAACGTTAATTTGAACGATATGAGATTGTACTCCTTCTCTAGCCTCCATGAGTATGCCGCGTCTCAACTGACTGGTCGCTCTCTTACAACAGTGCCGGCTGACATACTGATACTTATAAAAACGGCAAGCTACACAGTTATATCAATAGCTCAGTTAGCAGCGTCTTTGCGTTGTATGCATATTTTTTTCTAAATTCTACATGATATTTATTTATATATTTTTACTTCCCACCTCTACTATGGTAGGGAAGTAATGGATTTAGTCCGAAAAAAATATTTCGAGATTTTAACAGATTTTCACGTTTTGAGACCCTAGCAATCGTTTAAGATCATTTTCAGACTGATGTCTGTATGTGTGTGTGTGTGTGTATGTGTGTATGTGTGTGTGTATGTGGTCAATTTTTCGCCTTCGATATCTCAAGAACGGAACAACATACGGGCATGCCGATTATTCTATTGTGTTTATCAGTCTTTAACTTAGATCTGATTAGATTTTGAGTCAAATCGGTTCAGTGGATCCTGAGATATTCAAAAAAACGTTCTCAATGTCACGTATTAACATAGGTAAAAAAATATATAAATGAATTCTAGATGTTATAATATGAAAAAATGTAGATATTTTTTTTCTCTAAAATGTATAGTTTTCGAGAAAAAAAATATTTTACTAAAAAAAGAAAATTGTACGTAAATCAAGGTAACCATGATTTTTGCTATATTAAGCTAGCCATCAGTAGATCACCAAACAAAAAAGAGGGCCATGCTTTTTTCAAAGAATAAAAATTAAATTGTGTTTTAAAGACCACCAACAGCTAAGGTTATTTGGGCCTAGTCAAAGAATAAAAAAACGAGTGTTTATTTTTTGAAAATATTTACTAGGTGGGAAGTATAGGACTGGTCATCAGTCGAATTTTTTTATTTTTGTTATATATTTTTGACAATAATTATAATTTTTTTGAAACCAAGGTGGAATTAATTAAAAATACAATTTTAGTATTTTAGTAATAAATTATTTTTAGTTCATAAATGCGCCATAATAGAATATGACACCAAAAATTAGAAAATCTGAAGTTTTCACTTCTGTCGTGTGGTCATAAGCACACACCCATTTTTTTATGTTCATGTTTTTATGTTTATCCATTTCTCCTGTATTTGTGAACCGCGATCTTGATCATTATTGTTTTGTTTAATAGGGCATACCTTCGGGGTGGTTCCATATAAATTTTACTTAAATCGGTTCAGTAGTTCGACTGATTTAAAATGTAAAAGTGAGTAACGGACCGTAACACCGTAAAATGTCAGTTTTTAAGACAGAAGTCGCGTTAATAACGTGCAAACTAAGTATTGTAAAGCCACTAAAAAGTAAAAAATAAAAAATGTTAACAAAAAAGAAAAAACTCATTCAAAAAAGCCACTAAAAAGAGGAAAATAGTAAAATTTTGAGTTCGGCGCCAATTTCATAAAATATGATGTCCGTTAAAAAGTGGATATTAATTAAATAAGCCTCTGTTGTCGAGCGTCTATAATTCACAGTTCATTCAATTAAATTGGCACTTTTTAATCGACTGCATATTTTATTAGATTGGTGTCGACCTCACAATTTTATTATTTTCCGCTTTTCAGTAGCCTTTTTGAAGGAGGTTTTTTTTTGTTAAAAAGTTTTTTTATCCGACTAATTTTCATATTGGAAGCTTATTTTGTAGGTAGGTACCTACTTTTTTTTTGTTAAACCCAGTCGGGTTTTTTGTTCTGTTAACAATTTTTTTTTAGATCGTACTGTTTTTAATTCCATAATCAAGACGTGGTCTTTGTAGTATGAAAAACTAAATTATAACAAATATAATGTCATTTCGACCACATCATCACAGATGTAAAGTACCTACGTTTTGATTGAAAAGATAAAAAGACAATATGTAAGATATTAAAAATTGAACAATAAGTTGAGAAAAAACAATATTATGAAGTATTAGAAATACCTTGTATTATGTCCGAATACTCAATGTTTGTTTTTAAAAAATAATTAACCACACCTGAAGATGGCAACTCGTTGCTGAAACGCGTAGTGTTAAATCACAAGAAGTCACAAGACGGACATAATACAAGGTATTTCTAATACTTCATAATATTCATATAGTGACTTGGAGACCCAACACTCTAAAAATGTATCCAAAAATACAAGTATATAAATTCATAAAGTTACAAGATATGTAAAGATTACGTCAAGATAATCAAATTAGAGCTGATGTTTGACAGCTGCTTATCACCATGTATGTCCGTAGAGGATGGTGCCTACGGATATACAGGGTGTTTTCAGTCTACTTGATAGTACAGGTCAAAAGAAAACGATATTATAGTGTCAAAACACTTGAGTGAAAGTTGTATAAGAGACGAAAATGATTATCTAAATTTTAGTGTAATAATAATAGTATATTACACTACAAGATAAGAAACTTGGCGTTTGCAACCAGTGTGAAGTTTGCTACCCGAGGTACGAGGGCATTCAACCACACGCGTGTTGCAAACGCTAAGTTTCATACCGAGTAAATGCATATTATTCTTCACAACTCTATTGACAATTCGATTTGAGGTACCTACAATTTGGGCGTGCAAAAAAGTCGCAAAAATATTAGATCTGTCAGATCTATGTGGGGTTATGTCTGTCATTTTGACGTTTACGAATAATATATGCGGATTCAATATCGCTCTATCTCCATCTTAATTTGACGTTTTCGAAAATTATATGCGTTAAAAAACAGAGGGAATCGACCTGAAAATGTTCATCCCTAGGGACATAATGTTAATTTATGGAGAAGTGCATCAAAATTAGACTGGACACTGGACAGTTTTTACCACACGGTGCTTGTCAGTTTGCGTATATGATTGTGATTTATGAGTTTCATGAAACATGTATTAAGAGCTGGGCGCAAGAAATTATTACTGCTGAGACACTTGCAATAATTGCATCATCTTCGCAATCCATTCAGTTTAATGTTGGAGTATATTCGCTAAACATTGCGGGTATACTAAGTTTTGCCAACGCCGGGCAAACCGAATCCTGTCGTGCGGCACATATTCAAATAATCACACAATCACATGCCGAACATTGGCCGCCAATATATTCGCCAACAATGGCATACGTTAGGCCATGTTATCTGGAGCCGGCTTTAATCGTGTCTTCTGTACCACATGAACCGCGTCGTCCGCAACTGGATGCTCAGCTAGGATGACGCAACCGTGTCGTCCGCAACTGGACGTTCAGCTAGGATGACGCCTAGGTCCTAGACAGCTGCAGCGACTATTGTGTGTTTTAAAGACCACCAACACGTAAGGTTATTTGGGCTTAGCACCAATTCATATTTTCAATTCATTATTTTTTAATAATAAATTGAAAATCCAATTGAAACTTTTACCAGCTCTCGGGCTAGAACCCGGGAATTGGGGACTTGTAATAAAGAAACCATTGCAACGCCATGTAAACAACAGCATTGCTACACGCTCGGCATTTCTCAAGTCCTGCAGCAGCGGCTATTAAAGCTGAAAATTTATAGAATAGTCTTTGATTATTTTTGAATTATCGACATGTCTTTTTGATCCGGTATTCGATATTTCGATGCTATAATGTCATGATATTATAACAACAGAATATACCAGTAGCTAACGTAATTTAGTTACTTAATAAGTCTATTGTCTTAAAAAATATTCGGGAGAAAGTACGACTGAAATGGCAATGCATAAATATATAATTACAGGTTCAATGTGAAACATAAAAATACTTCGCAATCATCACTGACGCATGCAATCGGTACTCAAACTTTTTCTGTAAGAGTGGTGACAGACACAGTGGTTTGTCAGCGGTTTATGCCGATTCGGCAGCCGAGGCAGTTGGCGACTCGACGATAACACACACAGCGGTTTCAACTCGGCGTTTCTTGTGAAGAACTATGTGTCGAGGCGGCTGAGAGTCGGCTTTCAGTCGGCAGGCAATTACGCCGCAGTGTGTGTTTTGCATCATTGAAAAACATTAATATTCTTGCCGACTCGGTAACCGCCTCGGCACAGACGGCTCTGTGTATCATCGATCTAATTTATGACAAATTAAGCATTGATTCCAAAGATCAAATGGGTCGTCCCGGGCATTAAATTTGAATAATGTTTCTTATATCCTTCCTCTTGTTTACAATCAAGAATTAAAAAATGTGTTCATTTCAAACGGATGAGCTTAGCCGCCATATGATGACGTAAAAGCCAGACCAATGAAGCCAGACATACGTCCACGCATAGATAAAGAGAGGTATGTCTATGGAAAGAGAGGAATACTTCCTCGTCAGTCGTGACTTGTGAAGAACCTAACCTAAGTTGTATCTGCCGGCCTGTCAACTGTACATAAACAAATAAGTGTACTATATTATTATCTCTTTATCTATGGAACAGTGGGCGTGATTCAACTACAGTAGCTGTGAATGACGTATATTCCGCGATGGATTTTTGAGTTTTCTTAAAAATGCCAAATGTAAGAAGACCCCCCTCTTTGTACAAATTTGCGAAATTTTTGAAAAATAGCTTCAACCCGATTCGTTTGATATTAAGTCTACTTATAGAAAAAATAACGCTGAATCGACTCCAACACCCCGCACTTTTAGTTTCACAGATATAAACAGCATCTGAGAGATTTTTGAGTTTTCTTAAAAATACCAAAAGTAAGGAGACCCCCCTCTTTGTACAAATTTGCGAAATTTTTGAAAAATAACTTCAACCCGATTCGTTTGATATTAAGTCTATTTATAGAAAAAATAACGCTGAATCGACTCCAACACCCCGCACTTTTAGATTCAAAGATATAAACAGCATCTGAGAGATTTTTGAGTTTTTTTAAAAATGCCAAAAGTAGGAAGACCCCCCTCTTTGTACAAATTTGCGACATTTTTGAAAAATAAATTCGACCCGATTCGTTTGATATTAAGTCGACTTATAGAAAAAATAACGCTGAATTGACTCCAACACCCCGCACTTTTAGTTTCACAGATATAAACAGCATCTGAGAGATTTTTGAGTTTTCTTAAAAATACCAAAAGTAAGAAGACCCCCTCTTTGTACAAATTTGAGAAATTTTCGAAAAATAAATTCGACCCGATTTGTTTGATATTAAGTCTATTTATAGAAAAAATAACGCTGAATCGACTCCAACACCCCGCACTTTTAGTTTCAAAGATATAAACAGCATCTGAGAGATTTTTGAGTTTTCTTAAAAATGCCAAAAGTAAGAAGAAGCCCCTCTCTGTACAAATTTGCGAAATTTTTGAAAAATAAATTCGACCCGATTCGTTTGATATTAAGTCTATTTATAGAAAAAATAACGCTGAATCGACTCCAACACCCCGCACTTTTTAGTTTCAAAGATATAAACAGCATCTGAGAGATTTTTGAGTTTTCTTAAAAATGCCAAAAGTATTATAATTTTAGTCTGGTATTACACTGTTTTAAAAGTAGGCATAACACATACATAAAATGTTTGGAATCACTGATTTAAAAAATATATAATTATTCAAATAACATAATATTCGCAAAATATTATGTAGTAAGAACGTCTACACAATGTTTAAAGAACTAGAAAAAATATTATTAGAACACCTTCTTGATATATGCAAGTAAATGATTAAATGAATTGCTTACACCCAGTTGATATAAATAAAAAATACAAATCCTACTATAAAGTCGGTTCCAACGTATGCCAACGTTGGCCAGTATATTCGCGACCAATGCTGGCTATGGTTGGGCATTTGTGATCATTTGAATATGTCCAGTAGCCACACACAGGATCCTATTTGTTTATTTTTATTTATTGTGAATTATAGACGCGTCGACAACTTAGGTCATTAGCGTCAGGATCCTGTTTGGCCATAGCGTTGACCAAGATAGTACACCCAATGTTTGGCGACTTCATTTTATACTATGTAGAGATGGCAGCAAGTGTGGCTTCCAAACTGCTGCCTAGTTAGAAAACCAAGTTTGAGCCACATTAGGCTTAGGATACTACCAACAAGTGTGGCTTCCAAACTGCTACCTAGTTAGGAAGCCAAATTTGGCGGAGCCTCGCAACTGCGTTACTTCCCAGACATCGGTCTGGTTTGGAAGCCTCACTTGCCGCAAGTTTGACATTCGGTATGCCTTATTTGGGCCGAATCACTGCCTCACTGAAATTTCTAGTCGGGTTGTGACTCATAACTGAAGGTTTGCGACTGAATATGGGACAGCGGGGCAAGTATGTCACGGTAAACTTTTGGTAACTGGACAGAGTGACGAAAAATTCTTTACTGTATTGCTTTACTTGCCCCAACTTTCCGCAAGTGAAATTGTCGAATATGGGTAAAAATAATTATTGGTTAAACGGATATTCGAATCGAAAATGAGTAGATTTCGTCATTCCAAACTCGTATATTTGTTGCTTCATCAATAGCATATATAAGGACATAAGAATTAATTTTTAAAATGTAATTTAGTTTAATTTTGCTGTCTCAGTTCTTTCTCTATATGGATATTTACTATTAATTATAAAATGAAAGACTTAACTGACCTCTATAATTAAAAGTTCATGTTTTCACAAACGTATTGTTCTTAAAAATCAGTATTGACACAAAATGAGAACATTAAAATGTAACATTCGAAAATTTCACTTTCATGTTTTCTAACTATTATTTGAATGTCAGCTAAATGATTTATGCGATTTATAGTTTTTTTAAAAGATTGTCAGATGGATTTGCCAATTAAAATATTATATCACATTTTTTGTAACCGTTAAAAGTTGCAGATATAAGACAATTATTAATATTTATAATATAGAAATATTTTTACATTGTGCTTTGTCTCTTTTCTCCCCTCCACTTTACTCCGGAAGTCAGACACAAGTAACAATTAAAGTTTTTAAACATAATATTTTATTACAATTCCTTAAAATGTGTATCAGTTATACACTCTTAAAAATCATATTAGATAATGTAGTCCAGCAGTCAGGTACTTTTTACCCGGAAAGTATTTCGAAGTTAATGATATTTTGGTATGTTGTTTGTGGGTACTCTGTGAAGTAGAATCTGAGTTTTAGATCTCGAGGACCCAGTGCTAACGTGGGGGGAGCCGAAAAACCACGAAATTTTACCACCTTTTTTGCTTTTTTCGAAATCTCTCAGAAACGGTCGACTTAAGCAATTCTTTCATTATGTACCTACTGTTTTAAAGAGGATTACATTTCCTACAATTTTCATTCCCACAAGTTTGCTACACAAGTGAAATGTCAAATAGTCATGCTGAAAATACTGGGAATAAAAACAAAAGCCGCTATTTTATAGGGTGTAGGTACCTAGGGCGGAACGCGATTTTGATTCGTATGGCTCTCTGCGATCGTGTAACACTGGTTAAAATCGTCTTCATTTGATACACAACGTTAAAAATCTGAAAATTTCAACCTTTCTCGATTAACAGTGTACCTATAAAATCAGCTCTAAAATGCTCAGAGAAAGGTACTATATATGTATAACGTGGATGTGAACCACAAATTGTCTGTTTAATAATGTGCATTTGTTTTATAAACAATTTCCCATCACTATAACTTGTTTTATTTTACCTTCAATTGTTTTAAAGTATCGTTCCATTAGTGCACTGTTGCCGTATAACCAACTCGTGATAAATAATTACTGTTTTAACGTACAGAAGTACCAATCTAAGAAAGCGAAAATAAGAAAAAAGTTAAATAATTCAAGTCATAAATTATAAACAAATATACCTAAACTATTAACAGACCAATTAATGAGAAACAATACAATAACGTTTAGAGATGTCTTGTACCGCGATACTGAGTTTTTAGTATTCCGTGCAAACGAAACACTAATTATGTAATCACTTTGGTGTCCGTCCGTCTGTCATAGGCGATTTTCTCTGAAACTATTTTACGTAAAAATTTGACATTTGGCACAGAGATATAGTGAGCTGGTCCAATCACAGACGTGAAATATAAAAAGTTGAATTGTTTTTTTTAATTTATTCTTTATTGTATTAAATAAGTATCTATCCTTTTATAAACGTATAAGATACTTATTTAATACTATAAAGAATAAATTAAAAAAACAATTCAACTTTTTAATAAAAAAATTGAAACCCTAAAAGGAACAAAAAAAAAATTATCAGGATTGAAAAATTCTAGTGCGATCAATTGTTATAAACAATTTTATTGTTTATTAACTTCCCATTGGGAGTTATTGTAATGGGTCCGAAAATCTAAATCAAAATGTTTAACAAATTTTTATGTTTCAAGGTCACTACACTATTTTTAGAAAGATGTCTGTGTGTGTGTGTGTGTACGTACGTACGTGCGTACGTATGTGACCATTTCTTTCTAAGACGAAATCTCGAGAATGAAAAATGATATCGACTATACGTTAGGGTATCGACGCGTATTAACGTAAATATGATCTGAAAGAAATTTTTTCAACATCGGTTTAGCCGTTCTTTTTTCTTAACCAAATAGACTCCAAAAAAGTAGATTTTACACAATATCTCGCGAATAAAAAATTATATCGACTTCGTAAGGGTGGCAATCGAGGTATGTTAACGTCATTTTGATCCGACATAAATTCTATAAAAATCGGTTCAGCCGTTTTTTTTTTTAATAATTGTTAAAAATAAATAACAATTATGTTTTAATGATTAAAATGATTACTTTTCTGTGTAATATCTAATTTAATTATTATTATTAAATATTTATCAAACTGGGAAGTTCGTCGTGTGGACCTCAAGGGTCGCACTTTAATCCTAATAAACGACCCACCTCACAGCTTGTTTCTTTATAACTGTAGAAACAAAATTTAGCTATAGAACACAGAAGTGGCGCGCTGGTGTCTTCAGCTGTTGAGTGTCTAAAATCAGCAATCCATCTCTAGTTCCTTTTGGTAAATATTTTTATGCTGCAGTAGAGAAGCTTTCATTATTATTTCAAAACAAAAATTACAATTTTAAATATATTTGATTATTTTGGTTTTACGAAAAATATCGAAATTTTTGTAGGATGATTTCAACAGTAGGTAACTTGATTTATGATTTTTCAAACTATCTTTTCAAATCAATAAGCATTATGAAATTATAATTGATTTGACATTTCAATTAATCCAAAAATTTAATAAACATTGTTACAAATAATTACTGATAATAAACAAGATAAGTTTAAAATTGATGCCAACTTTCCATTCGTGAATTTGACTTTTTTCATTGAAAATGCTAGAAATCATCAAATAAATTATCTATAAATCGTAATCTACTTTATAATACAATAAATTTAATATAAATCATACTTCAATATATTACGACCATTGAAGAGTGATCTGAGATCAATAAATATAGATAATAACTCGTCAATAACCTATCCAACAGCAAGTAGGTATAATATTTCGTTACTTCCTGGATCGTGATGTGAAGCTAACAATTGATTTTTGACTTCATTCTGATCAACAAAACAAAAAGTAATTAGAAACCCCTTATTAGCACATTAACAATTAGCAATTACGTCATGTTCTCACAAATGAGGTTTATTTACACTTTGACGAAACCTGCAGGGTTGCCATCTCAGTAGAAATCAACAATATGAATATTCAAAACACTCACTAAATCTGTTCGAAGGCAATTGCTGATAAGCAGGGTCTCCAAATAGTGTATTCTTGGTCGATATATTGATTTTGGGTGAAGACAGAAAAAAAGTTTAAATACAAAAGTTTTGTGAATTTTAATGGTGTGTAATCTAAAAATATTTTTTTATACAATAAAATGCATACGACTTTTGTATTTAGACTTTTTTTCTATCTTCACCCAATATCAATATATCGGACAAGAACACTATACTCCAGTAATTTTAGATATTGAAATGACCCACCTGCAGAAAAATTCCCAGTTAGCTGATTTTTTTTTATTTACCTTCGCTATGGTGTTTTAAAAAACGTGTAAAAAGTCCCCATCGATATCGTGCCGGCGTTGCCAGATATTCGAGGTTCAAGTTCACGATAGACGGTTCCGTTCCATTTTTTGTAAAAAATAGTTATTCTCAATCTTGTAGAGGACGACATTATCTACAACTTTTGTATAAACATTTTTTGTCTACGATTTATAGTTTGTCTTATTAAAGTACCCGCGGCTTCCTCCCCCTCGATTTTACATAACGGGATTATGCTGCTTCCCGAGGGCCTAACATAATGATTTGTAAAATTATTTTAAGTTGAACTTAAAGCTAACGATCAATTATAATTTTATTGAAATTAATGCAGTAGTTCTCTACTTATAAGCAACCAAACATACAAATCGACAGCGCTCAAACAGACAGACAGACAAACAATTTCTTTTCGAAAATACGATATTTATACTTGACATCAATTATAAAGACCATTCGTAAAGTAATTTTGTAAAAAAAATTTACAAGGGTTGAGAGAGTGCGGATTAAGTAAGAGTATGCATTTGCATATCGTATAACGCACTCTACTAAGAATAGCTCGGAGTAGCCATACTTTTAACTTTTTTTTCAAAATTCCTTTACGAATACTCATTATAATTGTTATAAAGACTATTCGTAAAGAAATTTTGTAAAAAAAATTAAAAATGTGGCTACTATTACTAGAGTGCGTTATACGGTATGCAAATGCATACTCGTACTTAATCCGCACTCTCTCAACCCTTGTAAATTTTTTTTACAAAATTACTTTACGAATGGTCTTTATAATTGATGTCAAGTATAAATATCGTATTTTCGAAAAGAAATTGTTTGTCTGTCTGTCTGTTTGAGCGATGTCGATTTGTATGTTTGGTTGCTTATAAGTAGAGAACTACTGCATTAATTTCGATAAAATTATAATTAATCGTTAGCTGTAAATTCAACTTAAAATAATGGTACAAATCATTATGTAAGGCCCTCGGGAAGCAGCATAATCTCGTTATGTAAAATCGAGGGGGAGGAAGCCGCGGGTACTTTAAAAAGAAAAACTATAAATCGTAGACAAAAAATGTTTATACAACAGTTGTAGATAATTTCATCCTCTACAAGATTGATAATAACTATTTTTTACAAAAAATGGAACGGAACCGAGAAAATCACTAAAAACCGTCTATCGTGAACTTGAACCTCGAATATTTGGCAACGCCGGCACGATATCGATGGGGACTTTTTACACGTTTTTTAAAACATCATAACGAAGGTAAATAAAAAAAATCAGCTAACTGGGAATTTTTCTGCAGTGGAAATCTAAAATTACTGGACTACTATATTTGTTTAATTTATTTTATTGTAGATTACAGCTATATAGACGCGTCGACATCTCAGGTCATTATAGCGTCTTTCAACTACATCAAATAACAACTCTCTTAAAACCGAGTTTAAAACTAAATGACATCACACAGCATCCATGAATGCAGGTGGGATTCGAACCCACGACCGTCTGATCTAAAGGCCGACACGCTAGCTACTAGACCACACGGCCCCCAACGCACTATTTGAACAACCTCAAGAGCTATCAGATCCATCAAATCATTGTCTTTTGAGCAATTCCGTTGTTTTTATGGAGTTTCCATGGCTCGTCATTACAAGCCCCCAGTTTCCAGGTTCTAATTCGAGAAGTATCAATTAGATTTTCGATGTATTATTAAAAAATAATAAATTAAAAATATCAATCGGTGATCGGTTCAAATGAGCATTGCTGTATAAAAAAAGAAAATATGTAAGTCCTGGATTAGAATTTCAATATCTTTGGCTGTAGTAGATTAATTTCAGTAAAAATGAGTTTCCCTCGTGTCTTGACTCGGTAATTTATACTGAATTTGTTTAGCATTCAAAATTCTCACTTGTTTAGTGTAAACCAATTTATATTACAATAATTACAGGTTCCTACATAAAAAAATTTCTCTTAACATATTATTGCGGAATTCTAATTTTTTACGCTAAATAATTTAAATTATATCTTGTTAAATGATGATGCAAAAAACAATATTTTGCGGCATTGACATAAAGATGTGTGGTGTATTGAGCAACGTTTGTGTTATTTTAATTAAATTTTAATCAAATTCCCGTGAAACATGATTTACTAAAAATTGTAATTTTATTTGTTTTTATTATATTGAAAAGTAAATTATTTCTCACATGTTTATTATGATTATTTAATGAACATTTAGTCCTAATTTCCAATTATAATTAATGTACTTATATCTAATAAAGCTTAGTAAATAACAATCATTATTTCTTAACATCTATAGCTTCGTTATGTTACGATACAGTTTGGGAAACCGATTTTATAATAATTGTTTCTAAATAAAATTTTGTAATAAATTGTAAAAATACCACAAACATTGAAATGTGAAATAAGTTTCTTGCCATACCCACTATAAAATAGCTACTTTCGATGTATGTATAACGGCTTTCAATGAGTCATTAACAGGCAGGTGTGCGGAAAATGTTTTATTTTTCGCACTAGCACAGAAAATAATGGTTGCCATAGCAACTTCTGTTTATTCGCTTATATGCACGAACTTCGCGACACACTGTGGAAGGAAAGATGACGACGCAAATGAACTGTCAGAATTTTTTGAAAATGACGTGAAAAGTAAGTATTTTGTAGTGGGTACCTATATGGCAAAAATACCATATATTATGTCTCGTGTAACTGTAAAAACTCGATATCGCTCGTTTTTCCATACTGTCATCACTCGTCGTAATATGCCCCATTACGTATCTAGACATACTAATCTACTATTTGCCATACCCATTACCCACTATAAAATAGCTATACAGAGCTGAATCTATCCGATTTTTAACAAGTTTTTACTATCACCATCGAGTGTGTGTGTGTGTTTTAAAGACCACCAACAGCTACGGTTATTTGGGCCTAGCACCAATTCATATTTTCAATTCATTATTATTTTTTTAATAATAAATTGAAAATCCAATCGACACTTTTACCAGCTCTCGGGCTAGAACCCGGGAACTGGAGACTAGTAATCATAGCAACACCATGTAAGCAACAGCACTGCTACACGCTCGGCTATTCTTAAGCTCTCATCACCATCGAAAAGTTCCCATAAGTGCATCATAAAATGATAAGGTAAATTATAATTTAAAAATAAGGAACTCGTATAAATGAGAACTTCAACCGCTCTTTTCAATTGTGAGAAAATAACAGAAAAATGTTATAACAACCACATTGACAATATCAAATAACCTTTAAAAAAATATACAGAACCTTTGTTACATAATGAGATTTTTTTAAATTCAACTTAGATCTTGCATTGATATAGCTAAAATGCAACTACTGACCTTTTACATTTGATATTTATTTTGCGAAAGTTCGTGGCAACGGAGCTACCATTAAGTGTTCATGTTTCAAAAAAATGCTTTTCAGTTATTTCATGCGTAAATCACTTATGCTGGGTTGCAGAAAGCATTGTCAAAAAATCTGATTTGACAATGACCTTAGATTGTGATATTATAATTACAGTTTTTATACATTCATGAACAGTCTTATGTCGTTGTCAAACTCTCTGTCAGGTAGATTTGTAGAACATTAGATTGTACGTACACAAAAACAAGTGATTGATCTACATTGAAAAGATCGCTTTTCAAACTTGATCAAAATGCGTAGAAAAATGCTGCTCCGAAATGGAAATTGTACAAAAAAATACTGTATAGAAAAGACTAGAGGACAGTGTGGTCCAGTGGTTAGCGTCGCGACCTCTGGATCGGACTGTCGTGGGTTCGAATCCCGCATCCGCTCATGGATGTTTTGTAATGTCATTTAGTTTTAAGTGAGTTGTTATTATAATACCTTAAGCTGTCGACGCGTCTATAATTTACAATAAATAAATAAATAGAAAAGAATAGTCTTATGTTTATACAGCATCAAGTTTCCTTTTCTCTGACAAGACTAGCTTTCACCCGCGACTTCACTTGCGTTAATGTCGTTTTTTGACTAGAATACTCTGTCCTGTTTAAAGAGTTTAATTTCCTGACCCTCCGAGCCAGTGAGGACCGCCTTATACCGACTACTCGCTCGATTTATTTATTGTACTAGATTATAGACGCGTCGACAACTTAAGTCATTAGCGTCGACTTATATTACATTAAATATAACAACTAACTTAAAACTAAATAACATCACAAAACGTCTATGAGCAAAGGTGGAATTCGAACCCACGACAATCTAGTCTAGAGGCTGGTATGAAGTACGCTATCCACTAGGCTACACTGCCCCCATTACTACTCGCTAATTGTGGAATGTAGATTATAGACGCTCAACAACAGAGGTCATTAGCGTCTGAACTACTCGCTCGAAGCGAAGCGAAGCGAGGGTAGCGATCATACGAGTGTAATTCGAAAATACATGCAAAGCATGTATTACTTAATTATTCATAAAACTATGTCAAATAAAAGTAATCAGTGTATTTTTTTAAGAATGAATCGAAAAAGTTCATTCATCTGCGATTAAAAAAGAATGGTGATATGTCGTTTAGTTTTCTGTTTTAAAAACAATTCAGATTTGGTAATTTTTATTTCAACACATTTGCATTAAATAGTTAAGAAAAGACCTTGAAAATATATGCATATATGTAAATATACTTACATTGTTAATTTATGTATACATTTCTTTTACAAAAAATGCATGTTTTATACAGTAATTAAAATTTTGTCATACAAATATTAATATTTCGAAATTTACTTTTAGGACATAGTGTTTAAAAAAGAATATAAATTAGCAACATTATGAGATTATATTAAAAGAACTTGCGTACAATCTTAAAAATTACCTAAATATTAGCATAATAAAATATTTCTGAAATTGCGTTGATGGTCCACAGAAAAACGCCACGCGTTTTGCATTAAGTATTGAAAGATTTTGCTAACAAGTAATATTTTTGATGATGTTAGGTTGTTAGTAAAAATTTGTTAGGTCAAGACTTTTTTGTCATAACACCACTATAAATAGCTACTTTCCATGCATGTATACAGCCTGTAATGGGTCATTTTATAACCAGACGTGCTGAAAGTGTTTTTAAACACACTAGTGTGGTAAGTAAAATTCAATAGTAATTTAATGTTTTTCAATTTATTAATTTTAATAATAAATAAAGAAGAAATCAAATATTAATTCATATTCTCCTAGCTCTATGATTACAATGCTATATCAAAAAAAATATTAATTTAACCCGTCACCGTCGCAGGGGTGGATCCAGCCGCTCTGTTAAATTAAATTTAAAAAAAATTAAAAAAATATATCCAAGATTTCGGGGGTGGCGATCGCCACTGGCGCCACCCCCCTGGATCCGCCCCTGCACCGTCGACACTCAAACTCGAGACTTCAATGCACGTTTTATAAAAAGATTTATTCAACGTGCTTCACAATTACGCCACCAGAGGCAGGTAGCACAAACATCATAATCTTTTGGATCTCTGCGAAGAACAATCTCTGAAAGTATCAATCGATATAACAATTAGTTTAGTTAATTCGTGTGAACGTTTGTTGTGGAAATATTGGTAAATAATAACAGAAGGTGGTTGGTAATAAAAAGCGTTGTCCATTTAACACGTTCACTGTTGCATTAAACACTACGGGTACCCAGCATAGAGTATAGAAGACTCTGCAAAGTACGAATATTGCAGAATATCCTCTCAGGAACTTTACGGGTCACTTATAATAGGTATACTGTGTAGAGTGTGTCCACTAAAAAGTTATGCATCACAATTAGGGCATGCAATTCGAATATTCGAATATTCGAATATAGCGAATATTCGGCTGCATTTATTATTCGAATAGTAATTCCTATTATTCGAATATATTCGAATTATTTGTTAAGAATTAAAATTGTTTAAAAACGGTTTACGACGGCGCTAAAACATCTTACAAACGCTACACTAGCTCTAAGTTCGCGCTAGGGCGTGGGAGGGGAATCGAAACGGGGCGAGGAAAGTTTTTTTTTATTAATTATTGCATGTTTATTTGATATAACTACTTACTTACGTTACGTTACGTACGTGTACTTAAATGCTTGATTTACTCTTCGCACGTGCTAATAGACGTATTATTTATTTGTGAAGTATTTTTTTTATAGGGGAGCAATATCCCATACTTTTGTGGTACTAATTAATAAAAATTCGTCTTAGATGCTCATTTAATATTTTTGTTTGAATAGGAAAAACAGAAAGAAAGAATTTTGAATTTTTTTGATTACTTAAATATGTTCATTTGATCTATGGTTCTCGTAAGCTATGTGCGCTCTAATATTTAGTTGATTTGATCTGAATTTTTACGTAACTAAGTAAAGTAAAAATGATTATTTGATCTCTTTTTAATTAGAAGTAAGCTGCTTTTGTTGTTAAAATATTGATTGGATTTATGGACGTGCAGTAGGCGTGTTGATTTTAAATAATTAAAAGTCATTTATTGAAGTTCCAGTGTTTTTATTATTTTTACCAATTATTCGAATATATTCGAATATTGGCTAAATTTTGAGCGAATATTCGAATACCTGAAACATCCGAATATTTGCATGCCCTAATCACAATACACAAAGAAACATTGCAGTGGATTCTTGATTTTCTGCGGTAATCAATAATAATAATAATAATATTTATTTATTTACCAACAGGCATTAATGTCCAGTTACAGGTAAATTTAATTGTGTTTTTAAAGACCACCAACAGCTAAGGTTATTTGGGTCTAGCACCAATTCATATTTTCAATTCATTATTATTTATATAATAAACTCCTGGTCGAAATTAATGCACCACTCGATTGTTATGCTTTATTGAAGTGAAAACTTCCTTAGGCGCGTTAGGCACTCTTTGCCTGGGTAGTGAAATAAAGTGAACCGTTCGCGTTCGCACGTTCGCATTCGCAACCCGATGGTGAGATTCGCTGAATCGGAGTTACTCGGCTCAAACACGAACATGTATTTGTAGTATGCTGTTAATACACGTCTGGGTACTGACTGGTCACTCTCTTACCACTGTGCCCGGCTGAAAAAATATATCATAAAAACGGAAGGCTACACAGTTGTACCGATAGCTAAGTGAGCATCGTCTTTGCGTTGTATGCATAGGAACCTCGGTTCGAAACCTGATGGCACCGTAGAATTTTTTGTTTACATGGCGTTGGTTCTTCTATTACAAGTCCCCAGTTCCTGGGTTCTAGCCCGAGAGCTGGTAAAAGTGTCAATTGGATTTTCTATTTATTATTAAAAAAAAAATGAATTGAAAATATAAATTGGTGCTAGGCCCAAATAACCTTAGCTGTTGGTGGTCTTTCAAACACAATTTAATAATGTAGTGGTTTAATTTCTCAATGACCACGCTGATTCTATATTTGGACGATATCTCCGTAGATAACTGAGCTACTACAGCAGCTTACTAGACTGTATTGTTACTAGTTAGTCAGTTAGTTAGTTAGTTAGTTTGTTGTACTTACAGCTGTGTGCATTTAGCCTTAATTATCATTCGGTTTCTTGTTTCGTCACATTCCTAGAAATTAGGGCTGGAATTATTTACCGATACAGTGGCGTATAACCCTAAATCAATAAAATTCGGGTGTGCTACTTAATTATTTTCTCTAAAAATTGTGTTTTAGAGCCCACCAACAGCTAAGGTTATTTGGGCCTAGCACCAATTCATATTTTCAATTCATTATTTTTTTTCAATAATGAATTGAAAATCCAATTGACACTTTTACCAGCTCTCGGGCTAGAACCCGGGAACTAGGGACTTGTAATAGAGGAACCATAGCAGCGCCATGTAAACAACAGCACCGCTACACGCTCGACCATTCTCAAGCCCTATTTTCTCTATATAGTACCGAAGCTTCTACACTCTACCGTTCATAAAAAATGGCTATGTTTGTATCGCAACTAGAGTTCAATTCACTAGATTGACTGCTCAAATTTTGCATGCATATGTTAAGGATGGTCACAACCATAGAGATACCATATAGGTAGAGTAGAGGAACCATAGACACAACTGTGACAGTGTCCCCTTGAAAAAGAGAGATAGAAAACGAACAAGTTGTCTTTCTTTGTCTTCTAACGCATTTATGAATTTTAAAAATTTATAGCAGGTATTGTTATTTTAAATCTGTAACACTGGTTATGTATTTATGATAGAAAAAGATAGAACAATGCGTCTATTCTCTGTCCCTATCATTTGCAGCGACACTTTTTTGGGTGGCTTCTCTCCTCTAAATTGAATTGTGTTTTAAAGACCACCAACAGCTAAGGTTATTTGGGCCTAGCACCAATTCATATTTTCAAATCATTATTATTTTTTTTTTTTTTAATAATAAATTGAAAATCCAATTGACACTTTTACCAGCTCTCGGGCTAGAACCCGAGAACTGGGGACTTGTAATAGAAGAACCATAGCAACGCCATGTAATTCTCTCCTCTATATCTATGATATCTCTATGGTCACAACTCGAGATAAAATCGCGGAATCGATCCTAGATCAATGGTCTCCTAAAATAAATTAAAAAACTGGAGAACATTTTTTTCTCGAAAATGGCTTTTACGATTTTGATTAATCAATACGAGCTTATGAGATGATATGAGTAGTTCCTCCAACACTTAATTTTAAATATCGCGCAGGCGCTTATGACCTTTGTTGTCGAGCGTCTATAAATTGCAATATTTATCTTAAATATCGCTCAGCCCTACGAGAGTTCCGTGTTACTGGAAGATTGCTATACAATACCCGAGGTTGCACTATTCTCTGTATAGGCGATATAATACCATTGTTATGGACTCCTACAATGTGTACACTGTTAAAAAGAACTGGAGAACAAACATTATTAAGAAATTAACTTCATATCATAGCTATTGAAATAGCATATATGAATTGACACTCGCATGTAGTGAAAATCTATTGATTCTGAAGCATATAAGGAGAATATTGTATGTAAAAAATTTATGTCAGAGAGCTTATTCAAAGTTAAAATATTTATATAGATTTAAAAATTTACTTAGTGAGGCTATAAAATATAAATTAATATCTTCTCTTGTACTATCCATATTTGCATATGCTGATGTAGTGTATCATGGTATTTCTTGCCAACTTAGCTATAAAATCCAAAAGGTACAAAATTCCTGTATTCGTTTCATATACAATGTTAATCGCAGGTCACATATTACACCAATTTTAAAAGAACATAGCATATTAAACATGGAACATATTAGAATATTTCATATCGTTATTTTATTACATAATGTTTTAAAAACTCAACAACCGTCGTATATATTCCAGTACTTAAATAACATTCAAAAATATCATATGTATAAAACAAGAAACTGTTTAGATCTGGAAATACCTTTATCAAAAACAGCAGTAGGTAAAACATCTTTTTTTGTATGTGGTCCAAAAATTTGGAATAGTTTACCTTCTGACCTGAGATTATGTAATATGAAAACTCTAAAAAAAAAAATTAACGGATTATTTGTTGAATTAGTTAAATACTAAGTATATTTTTAATGTGTATTTGTTTTGTTTTGTTGTTTTGCTTCGTTGTTACATTTTATTGTTACATTTTATTGTTACATTTTTATATACTGTATGTACGTATTTGAAATTTGAAATTGAAAAGGGCAGACGTTTGACAGCCTGCTAAAGGCTTTTGTCTGTTCCTAAATAAAGATCTTATTATTATTATTATTATTATTAATATTAATTTAGCAATCATGTCACGGTTGAGTATTGTAAGCTCATTCCGCCGCGAAAGTAGAAAGGTTCAGGTTAGAATCCTGACTGTGACCACTGGTTGGTAAAATGATTTTTTCCTATATGTTTTGAAACAATTATATAATTGACTGCTCTCCAACGAAAAAATTTTTCAATTGCATTTCAGCCGTATAAAACTATTATTTGCCTTAAACATTATTAAGATTCTATTGAGTTGTTTTTTGCCAAATTTTTGTACCTATGTTTTTAAAGTAATACGCGAAATATATCTGTAGGCCATGTATTTAAGGTTTTTACCTAGAAATATTTTGTGTAAAGCTGAATTTTTGTATAGTGACATTATTGGCCACAGAGAACAATATATTAAAATTCTCGAAATTTTCATGTCGCGGCGTCCTCGATTTCCAAGCCTCAGCTTAAGGTTTTTGGCCAAATTTTACCAAAACCCAGAAGTCAAATTTTTTCTCTCTAAATTATTACTAATATTGTATAAAATGTGGGGAAAAACATGTTAAGAGTCGTAGGGTCTGTAATAACAATATAATGCTTTTTAAAGGTCTAACTAGCATTTTCTAATGTGTGGGTTTTTTTCAAATTTTTTCCCGTAAAAATTATATGTTATTCTGCACACTGAACAAGATCAATACTATTCAAGCAGAGGTGCTATGAAACACTGACCATAAAAATGTATAAAATGTTTTTGTAAAATTTTATGATATGACAATAAAATCTTATCTTATCTTATCTTAGGCCCGTATTCACCGAACCTAGTTAGTTATTTATTCCGTTGATTTATTCCCCTGGTAACTATCACACGGAATAAATAGTGATAATTCAAATTACCAAACATAGTTAAGTTTACTGCAGGTATAAATCGTAAGAATAGTTATTCTGTTCAATTTCAAGGGTATAAATATTTATCCGCTTAGTTTAATAGGGTGTGCACGAAATGCATAAATTACTTTATGGCCTGGCGACTTTTCCAGGTAAATATTAATTTCATATCTTACAGGTAAAGGTTTTTGTCAGTAAAATATGTCAATATTCACTATTTTACATTTTCGATCGATCCTGCCATCGGTCGGTTCGTATTGGTAAACGTGCTGTATTGCCGAAATCGTAGCAAGGCCGTATAGTATATAGTAAATCTCTTTGGCCTGTCAGATTACAATTCTATACGAATGAGATCGGTTGCCAATCTCGGTGCACTGTGGAGAAAGTCGGTAACTCATTCCTAGCCGGATAACTGGGGTTCTCGGGTTCAAGTCCCGACAGTGGTCATTTGACTGTGTTTCGTAGATATACGGGCCTCAAAAAGTGCATCGGCAGCCTGTAGCTTGTCACTGTAAGAGATTTATTATTTGCACCTCCTAATTGTTCAAAAATGTGAACAATACTGGTGTGGATCATCCGGCAGGTTTTAAATCGTATTGGTATTTGGTAGCCGATATACCTAGCGAAATCCCCAGTTCCTAGGTCCTTGGCCATTTATTAAAATATGAATTTATTTTAGACCCAGATAATCCAGGCAGAATTATAAAAAAATAATAATACTTTTGTTCTACTCAAAAAAACAATTTGTTTGGACTTCATTAGCTTTTTTATTACAAATAAAAAATTGAATATAATTTTTGAAAGTGTATATGTCCAAGAACTAAACACCCAAACGGAAAGTAATTGTAAGTATTTAAAAATGTCGGATATATGGAACATTGCATTAACAAATCGGTCATTTTTTCGTAAACCGTTGAGGATGTGAGCAAATCGCGCCTTATATAGATGAATAAATTCATCTTTTACTAATTACTAATCAAACTGTCATGTCCGGATTGCACGAACTTTAGTATCACAATAAAAATACTAAAACACACGTCTTGAAAAGAGCCCTACAAACAGACACGACTCGCTTCGGGCTATTAACCCATCTTCAGGTGTATATTATAAACTATATACAGTCGAACTTCGATAACTCGAATTCTTGATAACTCGAACGAAATCAGTTGGCAATAGCGTCAAGAGTAAAAATTAATATTATTTGATAAGTCGAAGTCTTGATAACTCGAATTTTTTGTGGCAATTTTTTGTGGTTCGAGTTATCGAAGTTCGACTACACTCCTGTAGATGGGTTAACAGGGCCGTTCCGAAACTGGATTCTAACGTTCGTCTTCATATTGATCAAGGTTTAAATTACATTACCAAAACCACGTACACAAAATTATATACTTTCGGCAATTTCGGGTTAAAAGCATTTATAGGATTATGACAATAGTTTCACTTGCACCATGGTTTCATAAAACAGCACCCTAGTTTTTTTTATTTTTATTTAATAATAAATTGAAAATCCAATTGATATTTTTAACTTCCCATTGGAAGTTATTGTAATGGGTCCGAAAATCGAAATCAAAATGTATAACAAATTTTTATGTTTCAAGGTCACTACACTATTTTTACACTATTTTTAGAAAGATGTCTGTTTGTGTATGTGTGTGTGTGTACGTACGTACGTATGTGTCCATTTCTTTCTAAGACGAAATCTCGAGAATGAAAAATGATATCGACTACGTTAGGATGTCAATCGACGCGTATTAACGTAAATATGATCTGAAAGAATTTTTTTCAAAATCGATTCAGCCGGTCTTTTTTCTTAACCAAATAGACTCCAAAAAAGTAGATTTTACAGAATATCTCGCGAATAAAAAATTATATCGACTTCGTAAAGGTGTCAATCGAGGCGTGTTAACGTCATTTTGATCCGACATAAATTTTATAAAAATCGGTTCAGCCGTTTTTTTTAAATTATTGTTAAAATTAAAAAATAATTATGTTTTAATGATTAAAATGATTACTTTTCTGTGTAATATCTAATTTAACTATTATTATTAAATATTTATCAAACTGGGAAGTTCGTCGTGTGGACCTCAAGGGTCGCACTTTAATCCTAATAAACGACCCACCTCACGGCTTGTTTAATAATAAATTGAAAATCCAATTGATATTTTTATACTAGTTCTCGGATTATATCCTAAGAACTGGGGGTTTGTAATAGAAGAGTCAATATAAACAACGCTATACTATATGGGCTATTCTCACATCCGAGCCTATAGTATCAATTAAAATAAATTTTTAGGTAGATTTAAAGTATTAATAAAATGGCTGATAAGATAAAGTGGAAAAACAAGTTAAAAAAAATAATGCACTTATTCTTTAATTATTTTGTTATGAATTCAATGTACCTAAGTGGACACTTATGTTAAATTCAAACAATGAATTTAACATAAGTATCCACTTCATTAAATTCATAACAATATTTATCATTTTCATAAATATTTCACTATAGAAAAATATGTAAAGAATTGTAATTTTCCGGCATACCCACTACAAAATATTTACTTTCGATGTACGTATAGCGACCTTTAATAAGTCATTTAACAGGCAAGTGTGCGGAAAGTGTTTTACTTACCGCACTAGTGCGGTAAATAAACGGTTGCCATAGCAACTTGTGTTTATTCTCTCTATACGCCTGCCATTACTTACTCACGACCTTCACGGCATACTGTAAAAGGAAAGATGGCGACGCAAATGAACTGTCAAATTTTTTTTGAAAATCAAGTGAAAAAAGATATTTTGTAGTGGGTATGGAAAAAAATATCATATATATCTCGTGTGTAATGGTATTACAACTCGTGTGACTGTAAAAACTCGCTATCGCTCGTTTTTACATACTGGCATTACTCGTCGTAATATATTCCATTACACATCTAGATATACAATCTACTATTAATATATATAATATATAGATGTTATATCTATGGTAGATACCATACAATAAATTAAATGAACATTTAATTGTAGGTAAAATTAAATGGAATAAACCGAAGTAAAAATGAACTGTGTAATTTACACTACATACTACAGAAGTGAAACTTTTACCTATACACAACTACAAAACAGAATATACTCATGGTTTTACATTCAAAATATCTAAATTGTAAATGAAAAATAAAAGTACACCTACCACAGTTTGGGAAACAATGCCATAGAACATACAGAGATATTTAAAGTATGTTTTTTTAATTACGCTTTTTGAACTTTTTCGAATGAATTTTTATAGTTGTTTCAATACCGTGTACGGTAAAAATTTCAGACCATTTCTAATTATTACAAAAACTAGAAGTGGTGATTCATAATCGAATTTGTCGCAAGATCTTTTTCGACATTTTTTTTAAGAAGACAAGATAGAAAGTAAAAGAAAGGAGACACATAGAAAGTAATTTGAATCATAAATATGTAACTGCACAGCAGGTATGGTTCTATATTTTATTTTAACAAGGATTGGGTCTTGTTAAAAATAATAGCTAATTGGTTCTCATAATATGCAGAGGTCACTTGATAGTATTATAATGACAATCAACTTTTTCAGTTGTCTGCAGTAATTAATTAAAATATTATAATATGTCTGCATAGCATAATATATATTATACTAGCGGCCCGGCCCGGCTTCGCTCGGACTACAATACACTACTCACTCGCTTCGCTCGTTCGCTCTCGGGTGAATTTTTCCGATGTTTTAATAGTTATTGTGTTAACCAAGGCGGAGACAAATCCAAAAAATAAAAGATCATGAAAATCGGTCCAGCCGTTCTCGAGTTATAAATGGTGTAACTAACTAACTAACACGACTTTCTTTTATATATATATATAGATATATAGGATCGTGTTAATTTTTTTGAGACAGACAGTTTATTAAATTATTTTGCTCCACCCTCTCTCCTGCACAAAAAAAAAAATACCGATACTTTCTGAACATTGATGTTTCAGATCGATCTTGTTTCCGATGGATCGGAAAATAATTAATAATTTTTAACAGATTTAAAAAAAGGACGTGATCAATTCGACGCGTATATTTATATACTGGGTGTCCAAACGGTAAGAGATAGAGATTAAATAAAATATGAACATTGAATAAAAATATGAAAAGAGAAAATTGAAATCTCCCTTAATAAAGTCAAAATATTTTTTTCTAACTTACTTAAGCGAGTAAAAAACAAAAAACGAAAATGGGAAAATCTCGTTTTTCAACTGTCTGTCGAAAGCCAAGCAAAATTAAAGAGTTTCAATTTTTTTTTATAAAGTTTTTTTTGATACATCTATTCGATTAATGTTTTAAAAATGTTGTGCACTTATGAATTTCTACTTCCCTAAGATTTTCCCTCGTACGACCTGAAATTTCGAATGAATATAGTAGGAGAGAGAGCTTGTAAATTATAAATGCTCGATAACTCAGTCAAACAGATATGAATGACCCAGCACATTGCGAGAAAACAAGTGTTTTTTTCCAACTCGTCCATAAAAGTTAATAATTATGTTTATTTTAAAAAAAATCACACTTGATTGCAATTATTACGTTATATTTGATGATGAAAGTGAAAGAAATAACAGATTTTTTTATATTATGAATTTATAACTGTATAAAAATGATTATTATGTGTTATAAATATTTCTATTCATGCAACTAAATAACTAAAATATTTAAAAACAATTAAAAATGTCAAGGAGAATAATAAGTATGCGATCATAAAAATCTCTTTTATGGCGACAACCGACATTCAAAAGCAACGTTAACGATTTTCTATTTCTTCGGTGCAAATATGCAAATCAATTAATTTTTGTAATTAAAAAAAATCATTTTCATAGAGGTATCTTTCTGTAAAATCATATATATTACTAGTATCGCCTGTGGTCGAAATTCGACCAATTGTCTGTAAAACGCAAAAATAGTCCCTCCCTATCTCTTTGCCTGATCCGTTAGCGTTCTTTTCGAGGCATAACACAAATATATTTTCCGTTTACTTTTGGATAAAAACGTATAAAAGCTTACAACAAAACACAGCGGGTCACATAATCTTATAAACACAAATTCACCATAATTGACAACAAAAAAACCCCCACCTGCGCTCATGGATGTTTTGTGATGTTATTTAGTTTTAAGATAGTTGTTATTTAGTCATTAGTGTAGTTAAAAGACGCTAATGACCTGAGATGTCGACGCGTCTATAATCTACAATACATAAAAAATACTTAAACAAAGAAATCTGTCAAAAGTTTGTTTTGCCGATACCCTCTACATATTGATAGTTCATAGAATCTTCGTGTGGTGTCACTAGAGGTCTTTAAACAGCGAGAGAAACAACGCTTTTGCATGTAATATTTTCCCGTGCAGGGAAGGCAGAAACGATGCACCCATCACTCCTCTCTCTGCGCAATTAACGGTATGGACGTATGCGTGTGCAGTCAACGCGACTAAACTCCCACCACGCTTGTCTCGAAAACCAATATTCGAGTCTGTAATATTTTGTGTATTGTTATGTTTCACTTCTGTATTGTGTATGTGTTGTGTAAACTACACGGTTCATTTTTTTTTATAATAAAATGCAAAATATAAAAACTCGGGTCGCAGTGCCAAAACCCTGCCGACAATATAGTGTATTTGCTAATACTGGCATTGTGGCTTTATTATGTGAACTTAAGTTTGTTTTTGGACAAAATAAAAAATTTAACCCCTTAATACATCCCTTAAAATAATAATTTTTTCTAAATTTCAATATTAGACATGGATTTTATCAGTACACCCAATTAAATACACCCTTCCATAAGTAAATCCGTATCAACAAACTAGTGTTTTCATAAAATTTGAAAGTCCGGTCCGGTCGGGCCGATTTTATTAAAATTTTAGCAGCACATTTTAATCTTTACTAAAGAGTTAAATTTCAATTTTGAAACGATTCTGACAAATTTTTCAGTATTTTTGGGCCCAAAAACTTTTTGGAACCCCTAAATACAACCCTGAAAATGGTCCGATCGGGCCCATTTTAAATAGGCTTCTTGCGGTGATGGGTTCCAATGTGTGTACCAAATTTCGTTTCAATCGATTAAGTCTGTCGAGAGTTATCGTGTACACACATATATATATAAATATATATGTTACGCTCAAAGATCGAAAACGCTCAGTGAGCGGAAAAATAGCTCACAACGCGTTGTGGTCACAGTAAAACATCCACATGGCGAAATTCGTGTTATGGCTCTAATGAAAACGCGCACGACGCGTTGTGGCAATCACAGAAAGACCAAATAGCGAAATTCGTGTCGTGGCTGACATGCTATTCGATCTCAACGCGTTGTGGCAATGAAGAAAAGCCATGACGCGTATGGAATATTATTTGATTACGACGCACACTACTTTCCGATATGGATCCTACTAGGCCTAGGCTGGAAACGTTTTGGTAGATGTCCTTAGGAAATATTTTTTATTTTATAAAATCACTGCATAACGTGTTTGTCATTATTAAATATGTTATATAATTATGTAAATTAAAATAAAACGATATATGTTATTTATTGAGATTACTTTATATTTATATATATTTTTACTGGATATTATGGTACTGGATATCTTGGAACTGGATATTGATACCGGTAACCTTTTCTCTGTGTATACCCTTAAAATCATAGTTCTGATTCACTGTGCAACTCTAACAAAAATATAATTTCGAACAAAAATAACCTACCTCTAGTCCGTTTGTGACTGACGTTAGTATGTGCTTTTTCCAAAATATCAAACAGTTCATCTGTTTTGCAGAAATATCGAATTTTTGAACTTGAGCTTTCTATTCCAGCTTCAACCAACTTTTCAGTATCACCAATCTTTAAGACATCATATCGTTTAAGACGTCGATACTGCTTCGAAGACAGAGACTCGTTGTTCTTGTTAAGAAGCTGAGACTGTTTTGTTTCATTAAGTAACATTTCATATTTTTCTGTAGTCATGATAAAACTGCGATCAGTGCTTGTTTTCACAAACTCACGTAATTTATCGTAAAACACTTCTTTTTTATTCGTCATAATTAGCGCTGACATTAAAATTCACTCTCATAAACAGAAAAGAAATGAATAAAACTGATGTTTTAATGCTCAGAACGCGTCATGGCTTTTCTTCATTGCCACAACGCGTTGAGATCGAATAGCATGTCAGCCACGACACGAATTTCGCTATTTGGTCTTTCTGTGATTGCCACAACGCGTCGTGCGCGTTTTCATTAGAGCCATAACACGAATTTCGCCATGTGGATGTTTTACTGTGACCACAACGCGTTGTGAGCTATTTTTCCGCTCACTGAGCGTTTTCGATCTTTGAGCGTAACATATATATATATATATATATATAAATATATATATATACATACATATATATATAAACATTTTTAAAAATGGTGCCAAAGTGTTCAGGAGGCTATGAAACGTCGAGAAATTTTGGTCCGACCCCTAGGTCCCGCCATCCGACCGACGCCAATAGTGTATGTGCCATATTATGGCAAATACACTAAAAAGTCTTGAGTCCCTGAACGCCCCACCCGCCATCGTCGGAATTCAAAATCTTTTTACAAAAAGAAAAGCTATGAACATCTAAAAAAATCTGCAAGAAATTCATTCATTTTGGAATACTGCAGTATCTACGAGACAAAATATTTATTTTTTCAATTTTTAGCTAAAATCACCAAAAAATTGCAAACGATTTTTGATACATTGACATTCTGATAAGATAATTAAGCAATAAAAAATGACGCAATAAATAAACAATCATGCAGCTATTGCACTTTTCATAATTCTTGTAAACAATTACTTAGAATATAATAAAATTTAAAGGTTAATTTTTATTTCAGTTTGACAATTATTAATAATATTAATTCATCCTAATAATAGCAATCAAGTATAGTTATAAAATAACAATAAAACTTTCACGTTATTGTTAACTTTAATATCAACTAAATTACATAACATAAGTAAGTATATGTAACAATTTGAATTAGTTCTCTTCATAAAAGAATTCTTTAAATATTATTTTATTTAGATGGAACATAAATTCAGAACATTTTTATTAAATAATTGTTGCCCCATCCACAACTTCGCTCGCTAATATTATCTAACTAACTTTCCAGATCGACTTTATTCCACGCCCCAGATCGTATTTTTTATTCGAGGATTAAAGCTAACGGTCCCCTCTGAGGTGCTGCAGACCAAATTTTTAAAATGCCATGTTTAGGCTATGCAACACCCTTTTGAATTTGCAGAACAAAATGTCGGTATAAATCCCCTCTCTTAGAGGGAAACTTGCTCGCCTAGGTATTTATATCGTTCTGCAAGGGGATTAATACCGACATTTTGTTCTGCAAATTGAAATATATGCTTAAAACAGTCGCCGTAACAACATATTAAAATTTGAACCTTGAACTAATAATATAAATTTCGTCGGGTACATGACACGTTTAGGGTGATCTGCCACCCCTTTAATACTGACGCAATATTATAATGGCATTATTGGGTTACCGACAAGCTGTACAAACAAATTAGGCTTGCAGCAATAATAATTGTGACCATTTTTTTTGTTACATGTTGGGGGCGGTCTGCATCCCTTCCATACTGATATCTAGCAAAATCCCTTTCTCAGGGCACTTTAATATGCCTCCCTCAACATCTTCACAAAAATAAGGCCTTGAATAAATAACATCAAAAAATTGTCACTAGCTCTCGGTCTATAAGAGATTCCTCTTATTCGTTAAAATATTTCAAAATCGGTCATTAATAATTATTTATTCTCAAAGATTGATGGGACTTTTCAAGTTACGTAAACAATTGTAATTTTAAAAAGATCAGCTTTACAAGAGAGAAAGTACTTCCGAAATAGTATTAATAATAGTAATAATACTAATTTATGTGTAATTAATAATTATATAGTGCAAATGAATAGCAGATTTAACGTGTAATTGATTTTAATTAGTTGTTGCAAATACTTAATACAAAAGATGCTGGAGCTAGATTATTTATGACATATTGCATAATTTCTCTCAAAAGGAGGTATTCATAAAAGAATGGTTATATATTTTAGTTTTTTCTATGTCACATTGATTTTCAATAATGCCCATATTCATAGTTAACCCTTAAGGTAAGTGATAAGGGCCCCTTCGCTCAGGTTCACTTAAATGCTGAGGGCACCTTATTCAAAGGAGCGTTTCATAGTCATTTCCTTGAGTGAGGGAAGAATTGATAGTAAACCTCCATGATTTTTTCCTTTAGAACAGTTGGCTCGATACTGCAGACCGATTGTCGTTTAGTTGTCATTTTTCCGATACTCAAATGCGTGTTTTTCATGTGTTTTACTGTTTTTGACTTTTTCGACACTTAAGGGACATACTATCCACCCTTAAGGTTAGGGTGATGTAAGGACCCTTACAGAGCGTCAATTTTGACTATGAAACGCATAGTTCGATTTGAGAGTATGGAGGAAGTGTCCCTTACTACTTAAGGGTTAACTAGTGAATCACGGCGCGTAAGTGTATCAGGAATCTATCTCTATTTTTTTCATATATGTATGCGATTGCAATTTTGTCATGTGTGCTTGATGCCGTTTCGCTGGCTACATGGCTGCGACTTCTTGTTCGGACGACTAAGTCTACAGTGAGAGTTGCCAGAGGACCGGGATTTCCGGGAAAGTCCCAGAATTGGTTGATTTGTCCCGTATCCAGGAATTTAAGTCTTCTGTCCCGGAAATGTATAATTTTAACGAAATCCTAGGATTCGTGGTCGATCGCTAGCATCAACACTTACATTAATAGACGCTGATCACCTCAGCTGTTGAACGTCTATAATCAACAAACTGTTGCACAGGTCAATTTTACAAAATGGGTGCCATCAATCGTCTACAATTTACAATTATTCATTCAGGAAAAAATTTTACATCCGCTAATGTGTCTGTCAGAAAGTTTTTTAATAATGTTCACAACATATTATAATGATAACAACCATAGTTAACATTTAAATCACGCGTAAATATTTTAAAATGTCGATTCGCCATTATAACACCTTTACAACAATTAAAACAACTGAATATTATATTATTATTGTTGTTGTATACCGGTAAATGACATTTTAGAACTATTATTATTTAAGACACTGTCATATAGCAAATAAAAAAATTCTTTAGATTTTTAAGGTCTAGGCAACTTTCACTGATCTTCTACACAGATTTTTATATTGTTAAATTAAAACAATAATTATTTCTGTTGACAAATTAAAGTATTGTACTTATGTTTAATGTAATCGTGAATTTCTTATTTATTTGTTGGGTTAAGAGTCAAACTATGATATATAATATTTATCTGTATATGGACCAGTGCATTAAAGACCTGAGGCGATAAAAAATTGTCCGTATGAAAATACGTTTTTTAGGCGCGAATAGAGATATCTATACTAATATTATAAAGCTGAAGAATCTGTTTGTTTGTTTGGTTGAACGCGTTAATCTCAGGAACCACCAGTCCGATTTGAAAAAAAAAATGTTTTTGTTAGATAGCCCATTTATTGAGGAAGGCTATAGGCTATATAATATCACGCTACGACCAATAGGAGCGGAGCATCAATGAAAAATGTTGCAAAAAACGGGGAAAATTATTCCTTTTGAGAGCTTTCGTTGCGTGCGCTGCGTAAACCGTTAAAGTTACGCAAAAATCATGTATGACGGAATTGTTCCCCTTTAAAAGTTCTAAAAAAAGTCTGCGACAGCATATGTCTATCTTTTAAGGTTGACTTACTGTAACTTTTTATGGTAATCAAATTTGTTCGTAATTATAATATTCAAGCGAGCGAGCGAAGCGAGTGAGTAGTGTATTTATAATATTCAAGCGATCGAGCGAAGCGAGTGAGTAGTGTATTGCACCCGGGCTTTCTTAGCACCCAGGCGAAGCCGGACGGGTACCGCTAGTAACTTATAGCTAAAGACTAAAGAGCCTATAATAAATTATTATTATACACTGGTTTTGTCTGTGAATCTTTGAGTCCACGCTTTTTTTGTATCAGTAGTACAGCCCAAACGGCTCTACCGATTTCTGAAAATCTTTTTTTGTCCGATTCCTTCCGAGGCCTAGTTGATCCTAACGTCGCCCGATTTTTGGATTTTGGTCCCAGAGTGAATCAGTTTAAAAAAACGGTGTTTTTGGCTTATAGTTCGCTCAATTATTAAAGTCAGACTGATTCGAAACCTGTCTTACACGAAATTTTTACTTAAAACATTCCAAGAACGAGTTCATTCTTGCTTCCTAGCAAATTTCAACTGCTCATTTTCCATGCCGTTAATTTTTTGGAACTCCATATCGTATCTACTCAGGTATTGTCCAATTATTAATTTTCTGGAACCCCATATTGTTTCTAACTCAAATTATTAATAACGCCACAGTGTAATAAAAACTGCTCCTTGATAAAAAAGAATTGAAATTAAACATAACAATAACATATCACTGAAGACAAAGAAGTAGAGGATATTCGGACAAAGGCGTACTCATTAACCGGAAACATGTGTTAAAAACTTTAGGAAAAAGTTCATACGTCGTACATATAATAATTGTAATTATATTATTATTATCAATTGCCGATGTTAGTTTATTAATACTGGTAAGTATTGTTGAAGGTTGCTGCAGGCATTGTTCTAATTCATTGTGTATAGGCATAGTGGCTTATCAAGATGGCCTCTGTCACAATTGACCGAAATACTATACATCATTTAATGATTACAATAAATGCAATGCTTATATCATTTACATAATATGATTCTCCAAGGTGTGAAACGTTTGATTATGATTAGATATTACCTGGCAGATGCCGCGAATATCATAGGTAGGTTCGTTATTCGGTCATTAATATACTATGGACCACTCAAGCCCATGATTCGTGTCAGTGCAACCACATCCCAATACAAACGGGTTCAATCTGTGCCGATGTAACCACATCCCAATACAAACGGGTTCAATCTGTGCCGATGTAACCACATCCCAATACATTCGGGTTCAATCTGTGCCGATGTAACCACATCCCAATACAAACGGGTTCAATCTGTGCCGATGTAACCACATACCAATACATACGGGTTCAATCCTGAAGTGTGCAGACACACAAGTCGCGCTTACATGCTTTACCTGCTAATAAATAGTAAATATTCAGTAAACACAGTACAGGATCAAATAAAATTATGTAATTTCAATATTTTTAACTAATATCCTTGCCTCTTACCCTTATTCTTCCATTGAATATAATAAATAATAATCTTTCGCAGAAGAAAGTGCTCTATAAACCTTGACCTCCATTAAACCGAACAATATATGAGCTAAATTACGTAATTTGCTTCACTACCTGTTTTGTCTTGTGTTGAAAATTATTTGGTTGAAAAAACACAAGCGGAAAAGAATTTTGGTATTATACATATTAAACAGATGCATATATATTACAGCGAAATAAACTGTTTATATTATTTGTGCAGCATCAATATAGGTAGGTAGGTACTTCCAAAGAGTAAACCAATTATATAAAGAGGCGACTCTTCCAGAGGTTTCTATTTATTGTTGAACTGGTCCTGTTTAAGTTACGGAACCCTAAAAGTATTTTAGAATATTCCTCACAAAAAAAATTATTTATTTATTTTTTATTTATTTATTTGGTTATTTATTTATTAATATATTTGTTTACCTATTCATTTATTTATTTATAATATTTTAGTTATAATGTCCTTACTTGTACCTACCTACTTACGTGGAGTATATATGTTTTTAGACATAGGTAATACAAATTTGTTTACTGACGATATTTCATTAATAATTAAAAGTAATTAATATTAACAAAAATATCCACCATATGTCTTAGTTTGTTCGAAAAAAAATGATGAGTTTAACTGTCATTGCGCATGTTAAACTTTTACTATTACACAAAAAAAGCTTTTCTGATATTAATCATTGTGAAGTCACAAATCTGTGTTATGGTACCATTTTAAATTATAGACATTTATCTTTTTCACAAGTCTGTTAGTCAAGTTTTAAATACTATGCAGTAAAATATTTCATGCATTTCGCTTCTAATATTAATTACCAACTGTGTAAAATGATATCTCCGCTTATAAAGTTGAAGGTCTGCTTTTTAGTATGACTAAAATAGGTTTGTCATCCTATCGAGAATTGAAATTATTTAGAAAACTTGTAGTTCAGTTTGGAAGGATTTGCGAGTTTCGAAAAAATCAAGTGGTAAAAATAAATTTTTAATAGAATTAAAAAAGGTTTGTCGTCCATTCGAACATTGAAATTATTTGGTTGTCGTTATAGCTGGCTGTATAACTACGCGAAAAATTAAGTAATAATTAAGTTATTATAATTATTGGAACGTTGAGTTGAGTAGAAAAAATTTATTAGAAAAAATTTGGTTGATTAGTAGGTACCTAACCTACACCTAATTTGATAATACTTATTACAAAAATATGAGAAATTGATTAATTAACAAATTTTAAGACGATTATGACACCTCTATTGTCGAGCGTCTATAATAACAATATTTATCTATAATTAACAAATTACTTTCAAAAATTAGGTACCTACTTATGTGTGTGTGTGTTTTAAAGACCACCAACAGCTAAGGTTATTTGGGCCTAGCACCAATTCATATTTTCAATTCATTCTTTTTTTTTAAATAATAAATTGAAAATCCAATTGACACTTTTACCAGCTCTCGGGCTAGAACTCGGGAACTTGGGACTTGTAATAGAGGAACCATAGCAACGCCATGTAAACAACAGCATCGCTACACTCTCGGCTATTCTCAAGCCCACCTACTTATGTAGGTTGTACTACCTAATTATATGAAAATTTACATAGGTACTTAGGGTACCTACATTTTTTATCAATTTGAGAGTAAAAAATATTTTTTTTGTAAAATGTCATTTTTAACCTTCATTAATTTTTTTTGTCCTTAGTGTTGAATAAAAATAAAATATATTTTATCAAATTCTTGCACAGCCCTACTAGTTTGCTTTTAAAATGTTCATAATTTAGAAAGAAGATAATTTTTTAAGTGATCCTAATGCTGCAGAGTTGGGCTTGTGGGTGTACTAAACAATAAAATAATTTGTAAGTAATTATAAACGAATTTTATTTTCAAATCTGACTGACACAAACAACTTTTCAAAATTTTGTTCTTTCGCAAATTTCTTTTGTTGATACCTAATTTTATTAAATACTTAGACGTAGATATCTAAAAATTATAATACAATAGTTCAGCAGTGAAGGTTTCGTGTCACATCAAGCATTAACATCTCTTTGGAAATGTTTTGCCGGAGGGAGTTTGATAACTATTTGATGATTTTCTATCACAAAATTATTTTACAACGGTACAGAGTGTTCCTAAAATAGATAACTTCAGGACTAAATTCTACTAAAATAAATCGACGAAATAATAACAATTTCGATTAAATACTTCGTTAGAAAGTTTACAGCCTATACAGACTATAAAAGAAAATCAAGACATTTGCATTTATCGTTTAACAAAACTTAAAGGTACAAAGTTATTCATAAAACCATCTTCACTGACATATTAAACTAATTATACGTTTCTTGTCCAATTCGTTTATCTGCTTCAAGCTAATTGTAGACTCTTTCATTGTTGCAAAAACATGAAATTTTCTTCATCTTTAACCATTGAACAATCCGATTATGCAATAGCTGATGTAACAATTTCCATTTTTGTCATACTTATTGAGGGATCATTTGTCGTGTATTATAAAGAAAAATATGAAAGCCGGTTGATCCGCTAGTGGTACTTATTATAAAACGAAATGATATAAAAATGCCATTCCATTGTTTCCAACCATTAATGTATAGGTACTTTAAGGCTGTTGGAACGCTCCGAGATTACACACAAAATAAGGCTTCGGCTCCCAAGTGATTATTGACTTATTAGTCAACATTTTGCCAAAATTATTTTTCTATAAGGAAGATAAAAGACCAATCTTGGTTTCTAATGGAGTACTTTTTTAATTTATGTATGATTTACTAGAAAAAAATTGACAATAATTGAGCGAAAAATGCTAATTTTTGAAGTCACGCTACAACCTTATTAATACTTATTTGACAAAACTGTTTCATCAGAAACCGAAAATGAACCTTCCTTTTTCGGAAAAGTTCGAAAAAAATTCGAATATTTCCAAAAAATTGGTGTAATCTATTGGGAGCGGTACCCTTGCAATGGCTTTTTTTGCATCGTGAGGTGATGCCAACTGGTGACAGTAAATTCAAACTGCTATTTGACTCCGCCTGCGAACGCAAAATTACGATAAACGTCTTTGTATATAGTAGAGGAAAGTGGTCAAAAATTGAATAATATATTTATATGTCTATATTCAGATTTTATATTCACTTCACGAATTTTTTAAATGAAAACATTTTTGTAATTGAAAAAAGGGTGAATCACGTGTTAGGCACGCACATGCTAGGGTTACGTTGTGTTCGTACGACGATAATGTTTATAAAAATATTCTCACAAAAAGTTGATACATCTTTAAAATCAAGATTTGCTTGTGTTAAAAAATCCTACCTCAGGACCGTTTTCTTTTCATAAAACATTTTGCCGTCAGATTTCAAAATGGCGGCCATATGTACTTTTTTGTAAAAATTATCCTATCCATTTGAAAATTGATAGTTGACAGTTTCATTGAACACAAAAAAATAAAATGGCGTCAAATTTCAATATGGCGGCCATATGTACTTTGATATTTGAGAGTTTCATAGAACACAAAAAAATAAAATGACGTCGGATTTCAAAATGACGGCCATAATATGTATCTACTTTTGGAAAAATTATCGGACCATTTTGAAAATTGATATTTGCGAGTTTTATAGGACAAAAAAATAAAATAAAGTCATATTTCAAAATGGCGGAAATATGTAGTATCTACTCCTTTGTAAAAATTATCCGATCCTTTTGAAAATTGATATTTGAGAGTTTCATAGGACACAAAAAAATAAAATGACGTCAGATTACAAAATGGCGGCCATATGTACTTTTTTGTAAAAATTATCCGATCTTTTTGAAAATTTATATTTTAGAGTTTCATAGGACACAAAAAAATGAAATGACGTCAGATTTCAAAATGGCGGCCATATGTACATTTTTTGTAAAAATTATCCGATCTTTCTGAAATTTGATATTTGAGAGTTTCATAGGACACAAAAAATTAAAATGACGCCAGATTTCAAAATGGCGGCCATATGTACTTTTTTGTAAGAATTATCGGATCCTTTTGAAAATTGATATTTGAGAGTTTCATAGAACACAAAAAAATAAAATGACGTCGGATTTCAAAATGACGGCCATAATATGTATCTACTTTTGGAAAAATTATCGGACCATTTTGAAAATTGATATTTGCGAGTTTTATAGGACAAAAAAATAAAATAAAGTCATATTTCAAAATGGCGGAAATATGTAGTATCTACTCCTTTGTAAAAATTATCCGATCCTTTTGAAAATTGATATTTGAGAGTTTCATAGGACACAAAAAAATAAAATGACGTCAGATTACAAAATGGCGGCCATATGTACTTTTTTGAAAAAATTATCCGATCTTTTTGAAAATTTATATTTGAGAGTTTCATAGGACACAAAAAAATGAAATGACGTCAGATTTCAAAATGGCGGCCATATGTACATTTTTTGTAAAAATTATCCGATCTTTCTGAAATTTGATATTTGAGAGTTTCATAGGACACAAAAAATTAAAATGACGCCAGATTTCAAAATGGCGGCCATATGTACTTTTTTGTAAAAATTATCCGATCTTTTTGAAAATTTATATTTGAGAGTTTCATAGGACACAAAAAAATGAAATGACGTCAGATTTCAAAATGGCGGCCATATGTACATTTTTTGTAAAAATTATCCGATCTTTCTGAAATTTGATATTTGAGAGTTTCATAGGACACAAAAAATTAAAATGACGCCAGATTTCAAAATGGCGGCCATATGTACTTTTTTGTAAAAATTATCCGATCCTTTTGAAAATTGATATTTGAGAGTTTCATAGGACACAAAAAAATAAAATGACGTCAGATTACAAAATGGCGGCCATATGTACTTTTTTGTAAAAATTATCCGATCTTTTTGAAAATTTATATTTGAGAGTTTCATAGGACACAAAAAAATGAAATGACGTCAGATTTCAAAATGGCGGCCATATGTACATTTTTTGTAAAAATTATCCGATCTTTCTGAAATTTGATATTTGAGAGTTTCATAGGACACAAAAAATTAAAATGACGCCAGATTTCAAAATGGCGGCCATATGTACTTTTTTGTAAGAATTATCGGATCCTTTTGAAAATTGATATTTGAGAGTTTCATAGAACACAAAAAAATAAAATGACGTCGGATTTCAAAATGACGGCCATAATATGTATCTACTTTTGGAAAAATTATCGGACCATTTTGAAAATTGATATTTGCGAGTTTTATAGGACAAAAAAATAAAATAAAGTCATATTTCAAAATGGCGGAAATATGTAGTATCTACTCCTTTGTAAAAATTATCCGATCCTTTTGAAAATTGATATTTGAGAGCTTCATAGGACACAAAAAAATAAAATGACGTCAGATTACAAAATGGCGGCCATATGTACTTTTTTGTAAAAATTATCCGATCTTTTTGAAAATTTATATTTGAGAGATTCATAGGACACAAAAAAATGAAATGACGTCAGATTTCAAAATGGCGGCCATATGTACATTTTTTGTAAAAATTATCCGATCTTTCTGAAATTTGATATTTGAGAGTTTCATAGGACACAAAAAATTAAAATGACGCCAGATTTCAAAATGGCGGCCATATGTACTTTTTTGTAAAAATTATCCGATCTTTTTGAAAATCGGTATTTTAGTTTCATAGGACACAAAAAAATAAAATGACGTCAGATTACAAAATGGCGGCCATATGTACTTTTTTGTAAAAATTATCCGATCTTTTTGAAAATTTATATTTGAGAGTTTCATAGAACACAAAAAAATAAAATGACGTCATATTTTCAAATGGCGGCCACATGTAGGTACTTTTTTTCTAAAATTATCCTATCCTATTGAAAATTGATATTTGAGAGTTTTACAAGACAAAAAAAATTACGTCAGATTTCAAAATGGCGGCCATATGTACTTTTTTGTAAAAATTATCCGATTTTTTTGAAAATTGATAAAGGCGAGTTTTATAGGACGCAAAAAAATAAAATGATGTCATATTTCAAAATGGCTGCCATATACAGGGTGTCCTCAAAGACACTTAACACACGCCTACCATATGTTCCTGAGACCAAAATAAGCCGATTTAAGCAAACTTACCTTCTTACAAAATTGCTTAGTTTGGGCGCTATACGGCTATAAAGTTACAATTTTGAAATCGTTTTTTTGTTTATGGTTACTATTAATCCATAGGCGTTGAACTCGGGTTTTTTAATATTTGAACGTTTCAAATTTCTACGCCAATGGAAGAAAAGGGGTTTAAGTATAAAATTTAGATTCAGTAACTTATTTGCTACAATAAAGCTACTCTTAATAAGACTCGATTACTCTCATGGTTTTTGAGAAATTTGCATTTTAATAACTCGCAGTAATTTTTACAAAATGAAGTAAAGTTACGAAAACATGAATAGAAATAAATAAATATGTCATAAAAAGTGGTCAAAGTGTCCACCATTTTCACGCATACAAAGATTTATACGACGAAGAAAATTAATTTACTCTTTGCATAACTTCTTCATTATCTCTAGTTTTATTCTTAGAAAAAAGCATGGCCATCTTATTTTCCCTATGTTCGGTAAAACCGTTTACACACAATATCTACATGAATATCGCGCCTTGTAATTCTTGAATTACTTGTATGCTTCAAAATTTTCTATATTATCACGTTTGCTAATTTTTCCGCGAAAACCTTTCCTCGCTTTTCGAGGAACCCATAACCTGAGTCGTTTTTTATTTCCCTGCCTGTAATCCTTCTCAACAGTCTCAGAGCGTTCCATAATACGTACTAATGCACAGAGATTTTTACTGCAATAATATATGATTGGTTTTTGCTTGCCTATCGAATGTACACTCGCACTGTAAGTACTAAATAAAATTATACTTTCCGGCTTTACTCTATATCATAAGTGCGGTCCATGTCTCGAAATGAGACGAGGCGATATTAGAGTGAGATATCGCAAAAAAAGTGTACGCCTACAGTATGCGTTTTGGCTACTTCGTCTCTCACTGCGATGCCCCTCTGAAACTTCAGGAAAGTGTTCCAACGCTGTTAAGTGTAATGTCGGAAGAGATGAAAAACAAACACAATTAATAGCAACAAATTCGACTGATGACCAGTCCTATACTTCCCACCTAGTAAATATTTGCAAAAAATAAACACTCTTTTTTTATTCTTTGAAAAAAAGCATGGCCCCCTTTTTTGTTTAGTGATCTACTGATAGCTAGCTTAAAATAGCAAAAATCATGGTTACCTTGATTTACGTACAATTTTTATTTTTTTTAGTAAAATATTTTTTTTCTCGAAAACTGTACATTTTAGAGAAAAAAAATATTTACATTTTTTTCATATTATAACATCTAGAATTCATTTATATTTTTTTTACCTATGTTAATACATGACATTGAGAACGTTTTTTTTAATATCTCAAAATCTAATCAGATCTAAGTTAAAGGCTGATAAACACAACAGAACAATCGGCATGGCCGTATGTTGTTCCGTTTTTACGATATCGAAGGCGAAAAATTGACCACATACATACACACACACAGACATCAGTCAGAAAATGATCTTAAACGATTGCTAGGGTCTCAAAACGTGAAGATCTGTTAAAATGTCGAAATATTTTTTTCGGACTAAATCCATTACTTCCCTACGATAGTAGAAGTGGGAAGTAAAAATACAAACAATTGTTCGCCTAATAAAATTAACAATTATAGTGGAATTCTTGAGTGTTCAGTTTCGTTTCAATTTGCAATAATTCTTACATCACGATATATTTTATCTGATTCTGATGATACATCTTGTACTACATAATTCTACACGCCATTCGCTAACTGGACATCAGAATGGTTCAAGAATGATGAGTTATTATATTCACTTAGACGCGGAAAATAATATGTTAAATTTGCGTAATAAAAGAAATGAGCCAACGTTTACGAAATATTTGTTCTGTGGAAAGGTAAAGGGCATAAACTTAAGATTAGTAGGTGTATGAAACGCAATTATAAATGAAGATACTTAGATGTTTTACACTTTGTCCAAAATAGTTTGGGTTTTTGCAGTTATATACGACTGTGGATAAGTTTGCGAAGCGTTAAACGACACGCGCGCACCACTACTTTAGATAGAATTGAACTATAAGTTTAAAGAAAATCCGCTTGATGTCACTACAAAGTTATTTTAAACTAATTTCTTTAGTTTCTCTAGATGCTACTGATAGTCACTTAACGAGTTATTATTATTATTATTTTTTGATGTGAAAACTTCCTTAGACGCGTTAGACACTTTTTGCCTGGGTACTGGCGTTCGCAAATAACCGTAAGAATTCGCAACCTAACCGCAAGAATTCGCAATATACTTATATCATAAAAACGACCGTCTACTGCACACTTCCACTCATAGCGCAGTTGGTTACATATTGGCGTTCTATGCATAGGAACCTGGGTTCGAGACCTGATGGCAGCGTAGAATTTTTGGCGTTTTTTTTTCTAAATTCTACGTGGTATTTATTTATATATTTTTTTATTTTTGTTATATTCTTTCTTTGACAATAATTATAATTTTTTTGAAACCAAGGTGGAATAATTAAAAATACAATTTTTGTATTTTAGTAATAAATTATTTTTAGTTCACAAATGCGCTATAATAGATGACACCAAAAATTAGAAAATCTGAAGTTGTCACTTCTGTCGTGTGGTCATAAGCACTCACTCATTTTTTTTTGATAAAAAACAACTAATTTAATGTAAGAAGTATAGGTTATACGTTTAGAAGTGTGCAATGATACACAAAACATTTTTTATTATCCCGAAATGATGAACAAACTAAGAATGGGGCACTTTACTTACCTACATGTTCTGACGCATAAATGATCTGTAGAGAGAATTAAGATAGTAGGTATACATAGGTATTCTAGACACACGACAACTGAGATCATCAGTGTCTATTGAAGATCTAACGAATACAATTAACGGAGGAGGACGCGTTTTAGAATCAGAACAGGGTGATTGACCCTGCAAATGTAGTATATCGTCTGGTAAAGGTTTCGTGTCACATCACGTATTAATATCTTTTTTGTTTTTCTCAATTAAAAAAATCACTGTAAGGATCAAAAAAGCTCCGATTGCGCGAATGTCACTGTCTAGATTAATTTCCAAAGAAATAAGGATTAGTTTGTAGATTATAAATGCTCGACAATTCAGGTCGTTAGCGTTAAAAATACGGATGTATAAGATCAATGTAAGCAGACTGATTTTATTTATTTATTGTAAATTATAGACGCGTCGACAACTTAGGTCATTAGCGTCTTGATTATACATTAATAATAACAACACACTTAAAACTAAATGACATCACAAAATATCCATGAGCGGAAGTGGGATTCGAACCCTCGACAGTCTGATTCAGAGGCAGCGACGCTAACCACTGAACCACGACTGTCCTCTATAAGCAGACTGAATTGATTTGAACAAGCTATAAGTAATTCAGATTATTATGAATTATTTCTGTAACGAGTTAATTGTTGACGGTTTGCGAAAAGTTTTATGCGTGGTTCGTGTGAATTATTTGTATTATATAATTTTCGATATAATTGTTTGTCATTATAATACTATATCTGCACGCATTTTTATTAGATAATATATATTATTAAACATTAACTTATAAGCTGTGAACAGAATTATTTAAAAATATGATATGTTGATTTCTTTTTTACATGCTAAGTTTTGCATTATTTCAAAAAACGCATCGCGAAAGTGTTAGTAGCAAACTTTCATTGTCTGCACAAAAATTATGAAACGAAAAAGAAAATGACACAAAATAATTTACTAGGCTATAAAATTTTCAGTTACTACAAGCGGTGATATTTTTTACAAGCTTTTATTTAACTTGATATGTTTGTATGTTAGTTTGTTTGTTTAGGTCAAATCTTGCAAGTCAATTTTGAACGACTTTAGGGTTTTTTGACTAATCAACGCCTAGGCCAAACCGCTAAAGCTAGAAACTTGGAATTTGGACAGTAGGTTTCTTTTATGACGTAAGCACCCACTATATGAAGGAATTTTTCGAAATTCAATCCCTAAGGAAGTCAAAAGGGGATAAACTTTTGAACGACTAAAAGTAACAAAATAAAATATTAGTAAAAAAAACTTTTTAGACACGCTTTTATTTAAATGTAGGTACTAAAAAGAAAAAAAAGGAGTTTAATTAATTTAGATTCATAATTATAAAAGCGTGGGCCGTGACTAATAAAATATCGTAGAGTTTACAACCCATGCTTTTATAATTATGAAACTAAATTATTAAAACTTATTTTTTTCCTTTTTAGTACATTTATATAAAAGCGTGTCTTTAAAAAGTTTTTTTTCTAATATTTTATTTTTATAATATAAATATAACATTTAGTGATCCACATGTAATTACGAACAAAATGTATTTACAGTCTTTCCCACCAACAGATACAGTTATTACTGCTTGGCTAGAATGCACAATGTATTTGATTCGTTGTTTTATTTATTGTATATTATAGACGCGTCGACAACTTAGGTCATTAGCGTCTTGATTACATTAAATAACAACACACTTAAAACTAAATGACGTCCATGAGCGGAGGCGGGATTCGAACCCACGGCAATCTGATCCAGAAGCCGCGACGCTAACCACTGGACCACACTGTCCTCGATGGTTGTTCTGCTGTCTTGCGTTTCAAGAGACAAATGAGATGCATTGTATTGTATTTTAAAGACCACCAACAGCTAAGGTTATTTGGGCCTAGCACCAATTCATATTTTCAATTCATTATTTTTTTTTTTTTAATAATAAATTGAAAATCCAATTGACACTTTTACCAGCTCTCGGGCTAGAACCCGAGAACTGGGGACTTGTAATAGAGGAACCATAGCAACGCCATGTAAACAACAGCGCCGCTACACTCTCGGCTATTCTCAAGCCCACAAATCAGATGCTAGGGTATAGTTTGACACTGGTGCAAATGAAAATTGGAATTTTTTGCAGTCCACTTGGCCAAAAAAAAATGAAATATTGTTTTTTTTTTGTGTTTAAAAATAAATCCTACGGTTTTGATTCGGAGGATTAATTTCAAAGCTTAATTATTTTAAAAGCATCTATTCCAAGAATTTTCCATCTATTTAATAAAAAGGGTTTTAGCTAACAGTGTAGGGCATAGGATTAAAAAGTTGCTTTGTGAGTTTACAAACAATGAATATACAGTGTGTAATCGATAGTATCGAAAATAAGGAAAATACAATGTGTTTTTTATTCAATTGATCAAAGATATCTTTGAACTTTATTATAAGTATTATTAGTGGAGGGTTGTTATAGTAACGCATTCAGTTTCCTTATTCTGGTTATAAATGCACCTAAAGCTGCCGGAAAACTTAAAAAACATAAAATCTACAAAAAAATTCAATTTCGAATTAAAGAAATATTTAATATCTGCAATTCCAATAGTTTTAAGGATCTAATGTAAATATTGTATTTTATTAAATTTTTATTGACGTATTGCATACTTTATTATTTTTTTGTTTGGTCGCTGCAAATAAATTACTATCTATCTATCTCTCTATTTGTAGATTTCATTAACTGTCATTGGGACTTCATTGAAAATAGTGTACACTATAACAACAACGTAGCTTTAATATAATTGAAAATAAAAAAAAAATAAAAAATACAAACTATAATCAATAATGCAAAATTATAACACATTAATTTAAATGCTTGAATCATTGTCCATCGGTTAAACAGTAAATTAGCCTGTTACAAAAAATCCGTGCACACATTTGCAATAATTAACAATAATTAGTTATTACTTTAATAAAATATTGAAAATAAATTTGTATTTATCTAACATGTCAAATAAAAGCGAAGACAAACATTTCGCACAGTCACCTAGGCAACGCGATACATAACAGGGAAAAGCTCACTTTTTTAACCTCACAGTGATCCATTAAAAAATCCCATTGAATTTGCCTTATGTTCTGTAAATATTACCGTTTACACACTGTATCTTTCTTTATTCTTTACATAGTATAAAATGAAGTCGCTTTCCGCGTCTGTCTGTCTGTCTAGGTCTGTCTATCTGTTTAACCGCTAACTCCTCGTAAACCACGCAATGTATTTTGATGCGGTTTTCACCATCAGTTAGATAATTTTTCACGGAAGGTTTATATATATAGCAAACAAGCGTAGCAAGTGAGAAAGCGAACGAGCGAAGCGAGTGATGTAATTCCTAAACCAAGCAATGGATTCTGATGCGGTTTTCACCATCAGTTAGATAATCTTTCACGGAAGGTTTATATATATAGCGAACGAGCGAAGCGAGTGGGTAGTGTATTGCACCCGGGCTTTTTTAGCACCCGGGCGAAGCCGGACGAGGCCGCTAGTATCCAATATAAAATAATACTTCCCAATGTGTGGTTTTTTGTCATCAGAATAATTAGTGTAATTGCGTACAATTTTATATCACCGTATATGTTAGCTTTCAGAATGAAATTGGTTGTATCTCAGTTATAGGCCTAAAGGCTCATTAACACTTTTGGACTTGAAAATAACCGAGTGTCTAGCGATGTCGTTGTTTACATAGTGTTTTCACGGCTTCTCTATTAGACGCCACCAGTTCTAAGGTTCTAAGCCAAGAGCTGATAAAAGTAGATATCAATTCGATGTTCAGTCTATTATTAAAAATAACAAATTTAAAATGTTATATTGGTACTAGGCCCAAATAATTCTTGCTGTTGGAAAAACAATCCAAACCAATTTTATAAATAATTTCCAAAGCCATTTAATAAGTCAATGTGTTTTTTGAACTTCTGAAATAAAACTTTTTGGCATTACCTTGACGATTTGAAAGGCTCGATGAAACGAAAATTTTTAACAAAAATAATGTGACGCGAACTAGGTACTATAAAGACCCTAAATAAATCGGTACTAATTAATGTATTTTTGCAACAGTTGCATCAAAATTACAATTTTAGATGGCTGTGTGATTCTTTATGGAAGCTTATCTACTGTATTCGAACGGTACCTAGTGTTTAAAGTAAATTTTAACGCACTCCGTTCTATAAAATATTAAAATAATACTGTTTTGTTTTACTTTATAACATACGTGCGTAATAAAGTACTTTATAGATTTCTTTGCTATAATGATATAAATAAACTATTTTGTGTTTTATTTGCTTAAAATTGAACTTTTGAAGCAGTTGTTGCAAAAAATATTATATGTAACGCGTGGTTAAAGTGACGAATCTGACAGTCGCGATTTTACAATACTCTCTTAAGGTTATATGTTGCATTTATACCAGAACTCGTGTGAATACGCCTTCGGCTCGCGCGGTAAACACACACTCGTTCTGGTATAAATGCAACATAACCTTAGACTCGTATCGCAAAATCGCGACTGTCATATAATCCTTCACTTAAGCCACTAGTTGCATAAATTACTATTATGGCTCATTTTATATATATTATTCATATACATAAGAAATTTTACTTCGGTCGTGTGTGCCTTCTTTTTAATACAATTTACAATTAATGATCTAACCCCTGCTTGAAACTTAAAATGACACCAATTCGAAAATTTGACCTTTCAGAAATATATTTAATATGATAATTAAATCGTTTTTATAATTGGGTTACAATGCGAGAAAGCGGTTTTGTGACAACCTATTTTCATTGATGTTTAAAACTTACCGGTCAATTAAAGAGTTTTTTTAATAAGTTAAAAAAACAAATGATATGTGAATATACAAATAAAATTGAATGATTGAAAAGCGACACGGATTTTTATTAAAATTAATTAACTACATCTCATATATTTTAATTGTATATTCAATTTGTAGTTTTGATCAAAATATGTTATTGTCACGTTTCTTATTAAATGACAATTATAGAATTTTATGCATTAAAGTGATACATAAATGTGCATTTACACTACCTATTATACTTACGTATTTAATTTTTACTTCCCACCTCTACTATGGTAGGGAAGTAATGGATTCAGTCCGAAAACAATATTTCGAGATTTTAACAGATCTTCACGTTTTGAGACCCTAGCAATCGTTTAAGATCATTTTCTGACTGATGTCTGTATGTGTGTGTGTGTGTGTGTGTGTATGTGTGTGTGTGTGTATGTGTGTATGTGGTCAATTTTTCGCCTTCGATATCTTAAGAACGGAACAACATACGGGCATGCCGATTGTTCTATTGTGTTTATCAGCCTTTAACTTAGATCTGATTAGATTTTGAGTCAAATCGGTTCAGTGGATCCTGAGATATTCAAAAAAACGTCCTCAATGTCACGTATTAACATAGGTAAAAAAAAATATAAATGAATTCTAGATGTTATAATATGAAAAAAATGTAAATATTTTTTTTCTCTAAAATGTATAGTTTTCGAGAAAAAAAATATTTTACTAAAAAAAATAAAAATTGTACGTAAATCAAGGTAACCATGATTTTTGCTATATTAAGTTAGCCATCAGTAGATCACCAAACAAAAAAGAGGGCCATGCTTTTTTCAAAGAATAAAAATTAAATTGTGTTTTAAAGACCACCAACAGCTAAGGTTATTTGGGCCTAGTCAAAGAATAAAAAAAAAAGAGTGTTTATTTTTTGCAAATATTTACTAGGTGGGAAGTATAGGACTGGTCATCAGTCGAATTTTTTTTCCATATAATATAACCTAGTAACATTCATAGACAACCATAAAGAATGAAGATGGCTGCAACCCGTTGCAGAAACGCATCATAATACAAATACAAAAAAAAAGCTACAAAACGGAACATATTCAATTATTTACTAATTAATGGACCTATATATCTCGTAATAAGAGCGAAAGATCGTTATTGCTTGTTCTGCAAGAAAAAGAGAGAAAAAATATGTTTGCTGTGTTCTGTCATCTAGCCAGCAGCAGTCAGTAACAAACGATATAGACCGAACTATTGACTATAGTTACCGGATCATCTGTGGTAAAAAAGATACGTGAATTATTACTCATAACTAGTGATGAGCAAAGCAAGACCAAGACCAAGACTTGGACAGTCTTGGTCTTGGTCTTGCTGATTCAGTCTTGGTCTTGGTCTTGCTCAAATATGTCTGATCATGGTCTTGGTCTTGCTTATTTAGTCTTGGTCTTGGTCTTGCTCAAATATGTCTGGTCTTGATCTTGCTCATTTTATCTGTCTTTTTTTTAGTTTTTTACTTCTGAAGATCATCATAGTTATAAATTAAAAATAATTCACAGTCTTGTGTATTTGATCTTGGTCTTGCATATTCGGTCTTGGTATTGGTCTTGTTCTTGTTCATTCGGTCTTGGTCTTGGTCTTGCTAGTCTAATGATAGTCTTGGTCTTGGTCTTGCTTTTTCGCAAGACCAAGACCAAGACTGCAAGACCAAGACCAATTTTGCTCATCACTACTCATAACGTGACTTGGAGACCAAACACACACACAAAATGTATCATATAGCATGCTTTGTTATCCAGAATCATTTTCTAAGAATCCACAAGAACTTCAGAGACATTAGTATTGTGGTATGAGACCTTTGTAGGCACTAGACAGGGTCGGATCTAGGTTTTTCGGGGCTTAGGGTTTATTGAAGTCCAATGGGATCCCATTTATGCTAGATTAAGAATCTTTAAATTGAGATTTAAAATTCATTTTTTATATCATTTCAGAGTTAAAATAAAATATACGATAATTGCTCATTATTAAATGAAAAAGTAAAAAAAAAAATGGGTGTGTGCTTATGACCACACGACAGAAGTGAAAACTTCAGATTTTCTAATTTTTGGTATCATCTATTATAGCGCATTTATGAACTAAAAATAATTTATTACTAAAATACTAAAATTGTATTTTTAATTAATTCCACCTTGGTTTCAAAAAAATTATAATTATTGTCAAAGAAAGAATATAACAAAAATAAAAAAATATAAAACTAAATATCATGTAGAATTTAGAAAAAAAACGCCAAAAATTCTACGCTGCCATCAGGTCTCGAACCCAGGTCCCTATGCATAGAACGCAAAGACGTAACCAACTGCGCTATGGGTGGAAGTGTGTAGACGGCCGTTTTTATAAGTATGTTGCGAATTCTTACGGTCGGATTGCGTTCTTACGGAACGCTTCACATTTTTTCAGTATCCAGGCAAAGAGTGCGTAACGCGCCTAAGGAAGTTTTCACTTCAAAAATGTATGACAATAATTCAATTTTTGTAGGTTCTTGACACTTGGGGGCCCAGGGCGTAAGATCAGTCCCTATGTAGATCAGCCCCTGTTTATAGGTTATTGTATTGCAACAGAAATTTTCATGTCCTTTATCATCGTCTATAACTTCTGATAAAAATATTATTACAGGTTTTACTAAATGAAATAAATGGAAGTTTGATTAGTGTGAACGTAACTTCAAGTAAAATATTCATTAATTCACATAATTAATTGTGATTATTAGACACGATCACTTAAATGAATCCCGCGAATTAAAAGAACTATTATTTCTAATTGGACGTTTCTTTTAAATCGACCTTATAGATATTCATGAAGACAGCTTTATGACCATTTTGGACTGTTCTTAGGGTTCCGTACCAGAAAGGAACCCTATTGTTGTGCCAACGTGTCTGTCTGTCCGTCTGTTACAGGCCTCTAACTTCTAAACGAAATGAGATAGGGACTTGAAATTCACACATAATATGTATTACCGTGGCCCAAAGACGGAGAGAATAACAAAACCTTAAAAAGGTTTATTTGAGAGAGGCGCCCATACATGCAAACGCGCTCAAAAAAAACTTTTTTTGTACCTATGCCCTGTGTTTGAATAAAATTTTCAACAGCGAAAGCACGCTGATTTACTGGAAAATGACCCATATATAACTGGACGAATTGCATGAAATAAATTTAACAATTACGGGCAACTGGCAGTCGTACGTCAATTATTTTTTATTTCATAGGCTACTCAAATCTACCGGTACTGATTGCCGGACCCTTTATAACTTCAAAAAGCTGTAAATAAATTAACATTAACACATTTTAGTAGCATTGATAAATTATTTTAAATATGTTTCGCTCTATTTTAACCCATAAAAAATCAACAATTTTTTAAAAGTCAAGAACATATTTTAAATAAATTCATTTCAGTTCAACCATCTCCAATCGAAACAAAAGAATGCAACCGTCTCACCTACTTTCTATAATAGATAAACTAATTAAAATAATCGTAGAATTGTCACGCAATCAATAGATCGTCGTTCGAATCTTCTTGAGAAACAGTAATTGTAAACTTCCTTTTTTCTCAGGATGCTGACATAACAACAATACCCTAAGAAAGCTGCATGTTTCAATGATTATAAGATATTCGCACTACCACGTCACAATTTGCCATGGTTGAAAAATATTTTTCAAATGTGATGTACTTTTTAGGCGCGACCTAAGCATAGCGCCTATAATATACACTCGCTTTGTCTGTGAGTCTGTCACGCTTTTTTGCATCAATCGTACAGCCCAAACGACTGAACTGATTTTCGATTCGTCTCGAGGTCTATTTGATCCTAATGTTACGCGATTTTTTGATTATTGTACTCTAACCCACCGTTTCCTTAACTGGAGTCCATGATTTAAATCGAGAGGGTTCGCGGATTCATCTCTTATTATGGGAAAAATTGATCGTGTAATTTACACTACACACTACAGAAGTGAAACTTCCTTATGCAAAATCTATAACATACGTCCGGAAAAATGTAATTCCAGTCAGCGCCAGTTTGTTATAAGTGGGCAAAGTTATTTTTTTCTATCGCAATTTTAGTTTAAAAAATCTGAAATTTCTTACACATGGAAGTGGATATTTTAAAAAATTTTTAAAGTTGTTTTACGATATAATTTTCGTAACTCCAGCTAGATAAAAAGATTTATTTTCTCAATTGTTGAGATTTTTTCGGTCAAATATATCATAAAAAATTTCTAAGATTTTTTCAAATACCTATCACCATTTCGAAGACAATTGCCAAGTTTATAAGATTTTTTAAAACCAATTTGCGGTAGAAAAAGAAATTAACTTCAAAGTGTCAAAGTATTGGGAAAATTCGAGGACTTTGGGACACAGGTTAGAAGTAAGATAGGTACCAGAATTGTTAACTACATTTTTTGAAATTTATTTAGAAGCATTTGAACTCATTGGAGCATTAATATTCAGAAATGCCAATTTTAAGGACCACGCTAATATCCTTGAAAAAAAAATCAATAAACAAACACTTGAAAAATTCTACACATTTATTCATCTCAACGATCGTTTCCGGTTTCTAACCCCTCATCAGGAGTTTACATTAAAACTTTAATGTAAACTCCTGATGAATAAATGTGTAGAATTTTTCAAGTGTTTGTTTATTAATTTTCATTCAATCATGTTCTACCAAGTGCCTAGCGATAATTCTAGAGAATTTATTCTAATATCCTTGTTTGTTTTACAGATATTTCATTCACCTCTGGCATCATCAGAACTACAACTCCAACCATTCTGTGACGCAGTGTACAACTTTTGCAAATAAGAGGACACAGTGATGTGGACAAGCAGAAGGTATGTTTGAACATTAATTAATTTTCTCAAATAAACAAATTGTATAATCATAAATAAAACATGTATTAAAATAATTAAATACTTGTTCTTTGTGACTGGATTCAGAAGACTTGCGAAGGGACCTTGTAATTATGTTAATGAAACTACAGTGTGAGTTGATCGTCTGGGCGTCTCCCCTTTTTTATTTAAAAACAAACTGAGATATTTTTAAAAATAACTGATTTATCCTTAACCGGCGACTATACAGCCAAAGGTATATCAAATTAAGTACATGTTATATTAAATGAGTCTTAACGTAGGTATTTCATTTAATAAAACGTATAGGTATTTAGTATATACTTATTAGTGTATTTGCCATAATATGGCACATACACTATTGGCGTCGGTCGGATGGCGGGACCTAGGGGTCGGACCAAAATTTCTCGACGTTTCATAGCCTCCTGAACACTTTGGCACCATTTTTGGAAATGTCTATTTATATATTTATATATGTGTGTGTGTGTGTGTGTGTGTGTGTGCGGGCTATAACTTTTGAAAGAGTTAATTGATTTTGTAGAAATTTGGTAGGCACGTTGGAATCCATCACCGCACGAAGCCTATTTAAAATGGGCCCGATAGGACCGGACTTACGATTTTTATGAAAAAATTAGTTCTGCGGATACAGATTTCCTTACTGAAGGGTGTATTTAATTTGGTGCAGATGCTGTATTGATAACAATATTGCAATTAAAAAAAAAAAAAATTATTATTGTAAGGGATGTATTAAGGGCTTAAATTTTTTATTTTGTACAAAAACAAACTTAAGTTCACATAATAAAACCTCAATGCCTGTACTAGCAATTACATTTTATTGTCGGCAGGGTTTGGCACTGCGACCCGAGTTTTTATATGTTTATTGTTTATACTATAATTCGTAAATCTAAAAAATGACGGATAGGGTCCTTACCTTACTAATCAGAACTTTGTTCAGTTGTTTTTTTCGAGATGATGCTCACATGTTTATTTGTTAATACACATGAATCATAATTCACAAATCTAAAGAATGACAAAAATAAGAAAAGGATGTACTCTCAACAAGGTCCTTACTAATTTACTAACCAAATCTTTGTTTAGCGTTTTTTCGGGATGATGCTGATCATGTCTTCAGTACTAATCCAAATTAACAATACTAATTCGTAAATTTGGCTTGAGAATAGCCGAGAGTGTAGCGGCGCTGTTGTTTACATGGCGTTGCTATGGTTCCTCTATTACAAGTCCCCAGTTCCCGAGTTCTAGCCCGAGAGCTGGTAAAAGTGTCAATTGGATTTTCAGTTTATTATTAAAAAAAAAAAAATAATGAATTGAAAATATGAATTGTTGCTAGGCCCAAATAACCTTAGCTGTTGGTGGTCTTTAAAATACAATTACAATTACAATTCGTAAATTTCAAGGATGGTAATAATAAGAAAAAGATGCACTCTTGGCAAAGTCCCTATTAGCCAGATCTTTGCTCAGTTGTTTTGACTCTTTTCGGGAATGATGCTCACCTATTTATTATTGATATAAAATATATATAAATTGAAATCCGAGAATCTAAACTCTAAAGGGTAACAAGGGTAATATGAAAAGAATGTACTCTTGAAAGAGTCCAGGGATTTGTTCTTTTGTTTTGACTTTTTTCGGGGATGATGCTCGGTTGTTTATCGTTGATAAAAACAAATTGAAAAGAGAAGGAACATAATGACAAATGACTAATGGTATGGATAAAAATAGTTGTGTAGAGTATGAATAGTGTGAAAATGAATGGTGGGATAGTACGGTGCATGCATTCTAAGATATGCTAAATGGGAAAGCGAGAGTGAATAAGATGATTGCAGAGAAGAAAGGATCCAGTTACTGTTACTTACCGAGGTTCATCAGTTACCGTATCGAACATGCGAACTTCAGTTGATTGTTACAACTCTAAGCAGCATCTTCATTGTTATCATACACTTATTTTATAAAACAAAAGAGAGAGTTTTTATTTTGTTTATACCGGCGACGCTGATTTGTTTTATGTTGAATTGAGTGAACAATTGTCGTTTAGTGTTTGGTTAATGATTTGTTAGTGTCTGGTGAAGAAGACGCGTTTTGTTGGATGAAAACAGTGGATTGACGCTGTGGATTTTTGTTTGGATGTAAGCTTTTTTTATTTTTCAATTTTGGTGTTTATTTTATCATGTAAACCGCGTAGTGGATACAATGGCGTAGCTAGCGTAGGGCAAGTGGGGTAGTGCCCCAGGACCCCAAAGCTCAGAGGGCCTTTGGTCAACCTTAAAACTTATCCCTTGAGAAATAGTAGTTCAATTAATTTTATCCATATCCAGATTTGAAAAAAAATGTTGCATTTATATTTTATATTTTAATAAAGATAATATTAGTTAGAGGGACCAATTAATTTTTTTTGTCCCGGGGCTCTTTACCGCCTAGCTACGCCACTGAATAAATAATGGCAGGCGCAGACTGGCTACATTTTTTCAGGGGCGCTAACATTGGTAGGAGCCCGAGGGAGAGATTTGGATAATTTGTTATTTGTTAAGGCATTGAGAAATAAGTGGACCCGGGACGCTCCAGCGCCCACCGTCCCTGGCCAGTCCGCACCTGGATAATGGTGCAGCTACACCTTAATATGATTCCTCTATTACAAGCCTCCAGTTAACAGGTTCTATTCCGAGACTGTTAAAAGTGTCAATAGAATTTTTATTTCATTATTAAAATATAAGTTATTGGGGCTCGGCTCAAATAAATCGTAACTGTTGGTGACCTTAAAAATACATTTAATATATAATCTATGATAACACCCCTACAGAGATCTTATAATAGTCGTTTTGAAGACCACCAATTTCAAGAATTATCTGAGCCTAGTATCAATATTGTCCAATTTTAATTTTTTTAACGAATTGAAAATCTGATTAATATTTACACGGGGTCTCAAAATAGAATATGAAAATGGAAAAATCTCTAAAAAATTTGTTATCTCACCTTTCCATGCATGGGAAGGTACCGTAATTTTTTTTTGGAATTTCGCTTTACGTCTGTCTTTACAGATTAACTTAAAGCATATATCCGCAAAATCATCGCAAAAGATGAAAAAATGAAAGAATTACGATTTACGGACATGCCTAAAAATTAGGGTTCCTAGTTTCTACGGGACCCTAAAAAGTTGTGGAATTTATGGATGTAAATATGGAAACCAAATTTGCCCTGAATTGCATTATTTTTAGTTGCAGGTTTTTTATACTTTAAGATAGTTTGAGAATAAGTTATATAAGTTTAATATTGCGAGTAATAACATAATATAAGGTTATTATATTATTTGCACCGAGTAGCTACAACCAGGGACGTAGTCAGAAAATTATTAAATTTGGCAGTGGACATTTTTTTTTTAAAATTACTTAACATATTTAAACCAAGGACGTAATTTTCCGGGAATTGTGTGTACCAATATTTTTGTTGAACTAAAATTCTTCGACGATCTTATAACCGAAAAGTATACGACGCTAGTGACCTCTGTTGTTGAGCGTCTATAATTTACAATTCTGTCGAAAAGTATACGATTTGCCTTTAAAGGATTTTTCCTAGACAAATTGCTGCAATTTTCTTTGCTGGTGGTGCACAGATTCGCTCGTAATAATTACTGCAAATTTTATAGGTAGATACAAATTCTCGTTACTTATTTTATTTTGTTAATAAAACCGCCATGAATAAAGCTGTACTCTGCAATTCAAAACTGAGCCAACCATCTGAAATACATTGTTTTAAAGTTATCAATTTAAAACAATATATTATTATGAATAGCTTCTTGACTACACTAGCGGCAGCTCACCACAGTTTCATGCAAATCCTCGTTATTTAATAAATCCACCATGAATGAAGCTTTAAGCAGGCAACCATCTGATTAGATTGTAGATAGTCAACTTACCGTTTAAGCCAATAATCTGATTGGCTTGCAATTATCTATTGAAATCAATATACTAAGTTAGCTACCCGGTCCGGTTTCGCCCGGGTGCTATAAATTAAATGCCTAATTTGATCGTTTATAAATTGGTATAATCTGTTTTCTAAAAATATATGATGAGTAACTATGAAAACGTAAAAGATTCATGACCTCCTGTCTTTCTAACACCACATAGGTATATGTGCAGTAGTGTGGATGCATGAATTGATGGGGCGATTTAGAAATACAGCGATTTAGACAGACACAGCTTCTCCAGAGTATGAGGGCTATCCATATTCTTTCCTACTCTTCTAAGAACATCTGAGAAAGCTTGGAAACGGGTCTGGAGCACTGGGGCTGGAACAGAAATGCTGGCACGTGAAGGGCGGAGGCTGATACGACTCTCTAGGCGAGACTGGAACGTCTGGGAAGAACTGAAAGGTTCCTCTGGAGGGTGGAAGCAGAGTACGTATTTTTGGAAGAGTAGGGAATGAGTCTGGATAGCTTTGGAGCTGTTCTTAGAAGAGTAGGAAAGAGTCTGGATAACCCTCATACTCTGGAGAAGCTGTCTCTCTAATTCGCTGTCTATCTAAATCGCCCCATTAACTACTGCTCTCCTTCGGGAACTGTTTTCCGGGATAAAAAGTAGCCTATGTCCTTTGTAGGGCTTCAAGGAATTTCTTTCCCAATTTTCGTCGAAATCGCTTTAGCGGTTAAGCCGTGAAGAGGTAACAAACAAACAGACATACAAACACACTTATATGCATTTATAATATTAGTTTGGATGAATAGTTTCTTGACTATACTAGCGGGTCGTTAATAGACTACAGGTTTTATGCAAATTCTCTTATAATGATTACCTAATAACATATCTGTGAAGAACTGCATTTTTGTTGTATGATTAGGTACAAATGTTTTTCTATCACTTGCCATTTTTGTTATAATAAATTATACTAGTTTTTTTTCTTGTACATCTCATTACTGTTTTGCTTTCTAAATGATGTACAAATTTTGTCTTATTCGTATTAATATGAATGAAATCCTGGATAACATATTTAAAGGTCATGAAAAAAATAACTAATTAATCAAATCATAGATGATTTTAGACACACAGTATTGCAACTAAATAATTATTGTATTTAATGTTAATATAGTTAAGGACATAAGGTAGTCATAATTTATAATAATAGAGCGTAATTTTCAAGTTCAAGTACCTTTCATTCTTTAGTTTTAACAAAATTGATTAATAATAAAGGTTTTAGAGGTTATCTAATGTTCGGATCACATTCTTAAAACTTAACTGACTTTTTTAATTTTTCATATTTTTATAATCGACTAGCTTTCCGGCCTGGATTCGCCCGAGTAGATTTTTGTTTGACAATAAAATAATCAAGAATAGCAATTCTCCCAATAATCACTTTACTGTATCTCTTGTAGACCGAGAGCTAGTGACTAATTTTTGGTGTTATTATTCAAGGCCTTATTTTTGTGAAGATGTTGAGGGAGGCATATTAAAGTGCCTTGAGTAAGGTATTTTGCTAGATAGCGGTATGGGAGGGATGCAAGCCGCCCCCAAGATGTAACAAAAAAAATGGTCACAATTATTATTGCTTCAATGCTGAAATTGTTTGTATAGCTTGTCGGTAAAGGATACAATTTCATTTTGTTTCTAAATAAATATTATTATAGAAAATACACTAGTTAATCATTTCATACAGTATTCCGTTTCCATTGGCTTCGTACCCTGGAGTCGGGCGAGCCGGCCGGTCCGACGAAAACCAGTGGACTGCTGTGACACATGTGCGCGACCACCTAAAAAGCCAGGATGTTGCATAGTGTTGAATCTTATTCGAGATACTGACAACAAAAAATGATTTAGAAATTAGAAAAAGTTTTCATCAAATTAGGTATTTGTTAAATTTAATGTCTAATAAAGTTTCAGTATTTTTGTCCAGTAGACTTTTGTACGGTTACAGCTTGGACTATTAGCATCTTTTCTATATCAGTATGTAGATACTGTAGATTTATTGCGGTCTAAATAAATTAAAAGATGAGTTGTTGAAAGTGACCTGCATTTTATTTATGTAACAAGTAATTTTACGAACATTGGTGTGATATGATGCAAAATGCAACTACAAGTAATAATTAATTAATGTCCTAGGGCAACAAAATCGAGTAAGTTACTCCAGATAGTAAAAAAAACTTGCACCTGTAAATGCAGAAGATGGAAAGATAACCTTTCATGTAGAATTGAAAAAGGGATGACATACTTGCGAATATCATTTACTTATTAAAGTTATTAAGTATATGTGTTGACTGCACTCCTAAAATTCAAACCTGTTACGCCGAATTGCTATTGAATTAAACTGGTGAGTAGAGTCCAATCGAAACTTCGGCTTCGGTCACATTCGGGAAAAAATTGAACCTTCGGCAACAATCGGCTTCCGCCAAAATTAGGCCGAAAGTTTTGCCGAATCAGAATATTATTTTTACTGGATAAACAGTCGCACAAATCAGAAACAAAGAAAAAAAAATAAGGCTTGAAAAATACTTCTCAACTTCAACGCAATTTTTGAGCTATATTTAAATAAAAATATTTGTTGAAAAGCTCTTATAATCAAAAATGGTGATTTGGGAATCGAAAAGTATATGTATAGCCTTCCAAACAACTTGCAACTGCAAACCCAATCGTGTTGTTATTTTTATCGTGCAGTCAACACATGTAATAATATTTTAATTATTTTAGCTACTTGTTTTACAAACCAGTTGTCAACTGATTGATTTTGAATCAATTTAACCGATATTTAAAATTTTATGGTAATGATGCAATCCTACACATGCTTCTAAAATTACAAAGTAATATCTGAACAAAAATTCACAGATTTCGCAATCCTTGCAACCATCGAGGACATTGGAAATGATAACAGCATATATGAAACATAATTAACTGTTTATTATACACTGTTTAGTTTTGTCAGGAATAACCCTATTATTCTTCTGTTATATACGCGTTCACTTTTGCTTGATTACTTAACTTTTAAATGGATTTTTCTACAGTATTTATTAACATTTGCTCAAAAATAACACCGCAGTTCGTCGCAAATACCTGTCAATTAACTAAACATGATATAAAACACATTTCGAAAAAATTGCACTTGTTCAATTTTGCATGATTGCTCCTCACTTGATCGCGACACCGTTGTCTTTTGGCCTTGAACGAAAACTCGTAACTCTGCCCCCATATACGAACATAAACATTTCCAATGTTAAAACAGAATCGTTTCAAAAATGAAATTTAACCCTTTAATAAAGAAAAGATGAAAAGTAAACCATATAAATTCACCATAATGAAATAATAAAAACACTCATTTATTAAAATTAATTGATTATTTAATTCTAATAATTATTTGCCATGATTCATGTCACAACAACACACAATCTGTGAAAATTTCAACTAGATACCTCTTACCGTTTGTGAGACAGAGCCTGTCTGACACAGGTGTCGGACGGACGGACAGACAGACATCGTAGGCAGAGTAATAGGAACAGAACCCTAAGAACGGGGTACTTAATATTTTTTAATTAGAAACCTCTTTAAAATACAAGAATTCACAAATTATAAAAGCATATAAAATTAGAATGCGAATTTAATGCCTGTTACAGTAAATTACCGAAACCTTTTATTAAATTGTTTTGCAATTTTTGGCAAAATTAGTTTTGAATGGGAACCATAAAGAATTAGGATTTCGCATTTTTATGTTTTAATCGGTTTTAATTGTATTTTAATTTTTAATGAGAAAATAATACAAACTGTCAATAAAAATAGCAACTGATTATATAATCAAATATGTAATCTTTTATGACTATTATTATTGTTATAAATATTATATAAATTAACAATCAAAAATAATTGCTTCCATTACAAGGTGTTGCAAATTTTTATAATAGGTATCAATATTACTAATAATACCATTTTAGTTTATTAAGAAATTAATGGCTATTTTCAAAAGATTACTTATAAAATTTTATTCTAGTACCTTAAATAACTTAATTAATAACATTTTTATGTTTATAAAATCTTATTCCATTATTTTAAATCACTTGATTAGATAGATATACTTTTACGCAGCAAAATATAATTTTAGCATATTTTGATAAGTAGCAACTAAAAATGTGAAAAAAATACTAGAATTGCCAGAGAGTTTAATAATGTGATTTTATATGAATTGTTGCGACTCTAATGCTGGGATGCAAAAAGCATAGTCCAAAAATTTGATTTGACAATGATCTTAGATTATTTAAAATATCGTTTCAATCGATCAATTATTTTTCAAGCTTTTTTCGGCTTTGAGTATTATGAAATATTTGATTTTTTCTTTATTTATTATTAAAAAAAATTAATACAATGAAAAACATTAAATTACTATCGAATTTTACTTTCCCGAACACCTGCCTGTTAAATGACCGATTACAGGCCTGAATGCATGCATGTAAAGCGGCTATTTTATAGTGGGTATGGAAAAAAATAATTTCCTTCGTATTTTAAAAACGAAACTTCCGTTACTGTTCTAAGTAAAATACCTATTATTTTAAAAGTGAAAAATGGTCTTCCTAATATGTATATAACAATGAATATATTACAGTTTATTTTCTACAAAAAATAGGAACAATGGAAAGGCTTTTTTGCAATGAGTAATTTACTACGTAAGCATTAGTGTTTCGTTTTGAAGTTACAATTTTGACTTAAACCGGAATTTAAACTATAGTCTGGTTCAGAAATAATAGAGAGTGGCTCATGCATAGTTAAGACTTCGAGTTATCAAATAATATTAATGTTCACTCTTGACGCTACTTCCAACCAATTTTGTTCGAGTTATCAAGAATTCGAGTTATCGCAGTTCGAGTTATCGAAGTTCGAGTGTAATTGCATTTACACAAAGCACATAGACGCTGATGACCTCACTTTTTGAACGTCTATAATCTGCAATCTGTCTATTCTACACAATAAATTCAAAACTCAAATTTGTCATACATCATAAATGTGAAGATATTTTGAAAACACAAAACATAAGTCATAAAAAACTTTCTTTACCCGAAAAGAAACCGTTGTTTTTTTTTAAACAACAGATGACCTTTACATCACGACTAAATGCACAATGTGTGCAGACGTAAGATTACAGACTCGCTGTGAACTTTATTATTATAATAATATAATCATTTTATACGCTTTTTCTGTGCAAGTCAGTAAGGGATGTGAATTTTTATGTCACCTGAGAATAGTTCAATGGTTTTAATAGCCCATTATCCCTTGATGTAGTCACAGACGAGACAAAACTTTGTGTTTGCAATTTGTAAAGGTTACACTGAACCAAAAACGTACGTTGTATCGATAACAATGTTCATATTTTTATTGCGGGATTTGACAGAAAACGTGAGACATCTGGTGGCAGAAAACTGGTACCATTTGATGATAACATTTTTTACAAATTAATTATAGAAGATTTATTTACAAAATATTTACAGGATTTATAATAAAAATTTGCTCACTGATGTAAGATTAATGACCTAGCCGGAAACTGGGGGTTTCGGGTTCAAATCCCGACAGTGGTCATTTGATTTTTTCTTAGATATAGCTCAAAAATCATGGCAGCTTAGCTGTCTGAGATATTTATTATTTTCACCTCTAATTGTTATGTGAATAATATGGTGTGGATATAAGGGGTTTTAAATCGATTGATTTTATCATATACCATTTGACTATAACAGAATTTGAAATTTGTATAAATTTACTGAAAAAACGGAAAAAACAGTTAACATTAATTTAATTAACAGCTCATATAGTTTAAGTATGTACAGTGTCAATTATTGTCGGGATTAATGATAATTATAATCATTATTATTACATTGAGATACACTCGAGGTGACTTTTTTTAGTTCTTAACATAGCAGCTTTTAAATTTAAAAATTTCTTGAGGCGTTGATCTTCTTCCAAACCCTTACTTTTTTTAAAAGAGCAAAACTTCAACACTACTAATGACGCCAAATGATTTCTTAATGATAATGACAGGTCATTTAAGCAGATTTATTGAACGTTATTTATTACTACATGCTAATCGTGCTTGGAATACTTTTACCTCATATTTATTTTTATTCACTACTTATCAATTCTTGATGTATTATTGATGTAGGTAATGTTATAGCTTATACCAGTGAACAATATGATCCTAAAAAATAACAAAAGTTTGGAAATTAATAACGATGTTTTTAAAGCACTGTGGACTGCGGTTGGAAACTATAAGAAAACAACAGTTTAGTCACGTGTTAACCACAACAATTTTATTATTGGGTGTACATTTCGAGAGAAATACTTCCATCATTAGCAAACATTAAACTAAATTAGTTTAGTTTAATAAGTTCTTGCATTTTGCTGATGATGGTAACGCCTTGTTGTGGTTAAGAAGTTGTTTTTTTTTTATATTTATGCTTTTCTATAATAATTTAGTGATCAAAGGTTAAAAGTAGTTTAATTTTCATTCATAATATACTAGGTAATCAATTTCACTCTGACATCAACGAACTTTCGAAAACAATAAAAGATAGTGAGTAGTTTAAACTACCGGTCTAATATTTAAAAATATATTCCATGGCCTACTTGCGAATCGCTGAAAACTGATTTTGACGAACAAATAATTTTCACGTTTTTTTCTAAACTGAAATGTTAAAGAAAGACTTTTTTATTTTTCTTTGTAAATATATAACAGATTCGGCCGTTACTTGATGTAAATTTAATGTTGTACATAAAACTGCAGCGTTTGAATAAATTAAAATGCAGTGTTTTATTGACTTTTTGTATATCCATTTTCAAAATATCGTTATATTTTTTTATAGAATTTAAAATTTAGTTTTAAAACTATCCCATCAAGACTTTCAAATCACATTTAATAATAATTTTATCCCACACAGTAAACGATAAAAATATAATATCTAAGACGAATTTTAAACTGAAATTAAGGTTGAATATGTCTGGCCTTGCTTTATAATTTCTATTATGGACTGTAGGTTTTTGAATTCTTGTTTTTTTTGTGTATATAACTCATTTTTGAAAAAGTTGTGAATGTAGGGTTTTGAATATAGATGACTATTATAGAGCAAATCAAAAATTAAAAGTAGCAGGGCATGGTTTCATCGGAGAAAATTTATCTTAAAAAAATATCCTATCAAGTCTTTCCAGAATCAAATCCCATTTAATATTTTTATTCCACACAGTAAACGACAAAAAATATACAGAGTAATTGACAAATTAGAAGTAGCTAGGGTATGGTTTCGTCGGAGAAAATTGTAAATCAGAATACTGATACAGTTTATCCATCCCTGTTAATAGTCAAGTGAGGTGTTAAGAGACGACTGTAGGATAGTAATTGCATATTAATAATATAAACATTTTTTTTTGTATAATTGCAATAGTAAAAGCGTGCGATAGCAAGATAATAATCTAATGTTATGCACAGACTTAACATAATGTGATGCAAACATTGTATGAGGACTATTTTACCATGACAAAACAGCACCCAACATCTCTGAGTTAATATTGTTATATTATACTAGGTTCAGTCAATAAAATATTGTAAATGATTGACCTTAATAATCGAAGATTTCCAGGATTTATACAGGGTGTCCCAAAATTTCTGGGATACAGAGCTACCACGTGTAGTAGAGGTCAAAATAAATCGATTGGACCCAATTTATTTATATATCAAAATGTACCGTTTGCCCGTGAGAAGAGTTCAAAGTTTACATAAAAAAAACACATTTTTGTACGCTGTTCAGAACAGATATTCCTAGTACAAGTTTAATAAAATTCTAATACAAAATTTTATGTAAATTTTGAACTCTTCTCACTGGCAAACGGTACATTTTGGTATATAAGTAAATTGGGTCCAATCGACTTATTTTGACCTCTACTACACGTGGTAGCACTGTGTCCCAGCAATTTTGGGACACCCTGTATATAAAAATATTAGTTAAAAAACTTTTTAGAGACAAGCTTTTATTTAAATGCACTAAAAAGGAAAAAATAATTTTTAATAATTTAGGTTCATAATTATAAAAGCGTGGGTCGTAAACTGTATGATAGTTTATTAGTCACGACCCACGCTTTTATAATTATGAACCTAAATTATTTAAATGTTTTTGGCCCGAAAAATACCGAAAAAATTGTCCGAATCGTTTCAAAATTGAAATTTAACCCTTTAGTAAAGATTAAAATGTGATGCTAAAATTTAAATGAAATCGGCCCGATAGGACCGGACTTACGATTTTTATGAAAACATTAGTTTGCGGATACGGATTTCCTTACTGAAGGGTGTATTTAATTTGGTGCAGATGCTGTATTGATAACAATATTGCAATTAAGAAAAAAATTATTATTGTAAAGGATGTATTAAGGGGTTAAATTTTTTATTTTAAGTTCATATAATAAAGCCACAATGCCTGTACTAGCAAATACACTTTGTCGGCAGGGTTTGGCACTGCGACCCGAGTTTTTTGTATATTCTCATTGACTGATCTTCGTATAATATAATATTTTGGATATTATGAATGGTGTCATAAAAATGTTTAAACACAAAAAAAAAGTAGGAGCCGATGATAAAGATGTTATGATGTGTTTATGTGCTTACTAATAAGTGTTTTTATCTGCGGTCTATTGTTGTATTTTTTTATCGTTATTAAATAATATACTGTTATATGTAAATTGAATATTGTTGCTATTTATTTATTTCAATATATTGTTCATTTATTTACATTCTTTAGTTATAAAACTGATATAAAAAATCATTTTTATTTGAACACCTACTCTGATCTTTGACGATACAACTATGGACTATAGTCAGGCGGCTGAATAGATGGAGCAAGATCACTGCGTGATCACCGCGTGCAAAGTACCTGATTGGTTGCTTGAACGTTCGGGAACGAAACTATATGCGAAGGCCACGTGATCACTCCATCTGTTCAGCGGCCCGACTATACTATCGTTAGCCTCACTCTGGATCAGTGTTTTGGCAGAATCAACTAAACATGACAGTTATATGCATTAAATTATATCGATATAAGGAAATACACTGGACGAAGTAAAAGTGACATAGGTATACATGAAAAACGTTGAGTAAGGTTTAATGAAGAAAGTGTTAGAGTACTTGATTCTAGTTGTCCATTTCTATATGTATGGTGTGATGTATTGAAGAAAGTGATAGAGTACTTGATTCTAGTTGTCCATTTCTATATGTATGGTGTGATGTATTGAAGAAAGTGATAGAGTACTTGATTCTAGTTGTCCATTTCTATATCTATGGTCTAAGGCTCTGACATTCAGCAGCGGCCATATTTGTTTCGAGTTCATCCCGTTTAGAATTAATTTTAGTTGACGACTATAGAGGTTAGCCACTTTGAATTTAATCGCGAATTTTTTTTTTTTTTTTCATAAATTAACATAGCGACTCGACGCATTGAGTTTCTCTCTCAACTGCATCCATTGCGGATTTTCGTTAATCAATAAACTACTGTCTCTAGATTTGTCCTAGACAAATAAATGGTGACATATCAATTTATGGAATATGAACAAAATCGTTAGAACTATTTTTCTTGACTTATGTCACACAAACAGACAGATAAAATAGAATTAAAATAGGAATCTTTCGGGCATATGAGCCGTGGTCTACTGGAATGGCTTCTTCTTCTTCCAAACGTTTCGCTTGCAACTGCGGTAAGCATCTTCAGTGGTGTGTTCGACAGCAGGACACCGAGAAGAACACTACGACCACGTCGAACACACCACTGAAGATGCTTGCTGCAGTTGCAAGTGAAACGTCTGGAAGAATAATTGAAGCCATTCCAGTAGACCACGGCTCATAAGCCCGAAAGATTCTTATCTTACCTAATTCTAATAGCGCCGGCCGTGAAAGCCTACATTCTTTTATAGACAGACAAAATGTTTAGATACTTGTTTTACCTGAAAATAAAAATTAGGTACCGACAGAAGATTCACTAAATCTACTTTAAAAGTACAGATTTAGCGCTGAAAATTAATGTAAGTTTACTTTGAAAGTAAACTTAGCTTTGAATTTTGATAGTCATACCAGAAACTGAGCATTAGTCTTCATTATCTTGTTCTCTCCTAAATATAGGGTGTTTCAGGAGGAATGGTACATATTTTAGTATGTTATAGTATCAAACATTTTGAATAATAATAAAACACGAAGTTTTTTCAAATTTACACTATAACTTTATTTTATAACTTTATTTTATTTTATTTAGTAAAATAAAGTTATAGCGTAAATTTTAAAAAATTTCGTGTTTTATTATTATTCAAAATGTTTAATATTAATTTACATCAAGTAAGCACCCACTCTATAATATATTATGTTATAGTATCGTTCATATTGAGCAAAAAAGTTCAATTCACAGTTAAAAATGCCACACATTTTTTCTTACTCCGAATACGTTGATATGGTGTTTATGCAGTAAATTTTGAGAATTTTTGAGAATTTGCCACATGTTTATATGAACTTTTTGGCTCAAAATGGACGATACTATATAACATAATAAAATATGTACCATTCCTCTTAAACACCCTGCATATTAACAAAATTAAAGATAGTTACTTCTTACCACAACAGTTTTATTGATGGATGTACATTTCGAAAGCTATGCTTTCATCTTCAGCAAACACTATACATGTATAGTGTTTGCTCATATATTTTTATTTTTTTACCCTGCATATTAAAATCTTGAATTTATTATGAAAATATTTTTACCGAATTTAAAAGTATTTAATGAACTTTGGTACGTAGGATTATTACTAAATTGATTATATTAATTAAAATGATTGTATCAATTAGTATTAAGCATTGCGAGAAAATATTTCCTGCTTGGGTGTGGCTTCTAGCCTCATTTGGAAACTAACCTTGACTGTGAAAATCAAACTACTTTTTATGTCAACGAATGAATCAAAACATTTATAATCTTTTGTCCGTTACGTTACGTAATTTTTTTTATAATGTTTACTATTTAATTCAGCTAACTTATTTGATATTTTTAAACCTGGACTCTAGATCTTGTTTTTTTTTTTTGAAGACCGTCAGTTTTGTTTGTTTTATTTGTTTTATTTATAACGAAAAATGGGCTACTATAGGAGATTCCCATTATAAATGCAAAAAAAAATTTCATTCAAAAACCCAATTACCAAAAATTCGACATAATAGCGGAGAGCCAGCGACATTTTTTGTTAAGGTATTTCAACAAGTTTAAAAATGACTAGAAATACCCTCTCAAAAGTATTGAATAGAGAATTAAGCTAGCCTCACAAAAATCAGTGCTTATTTATTTATTGTAGATTATAGACGCGTCGACATCTAAGGTCATTAGCGTCTTTCAACTACACTAAATAACAACTAACTTAAAACTAAATAACATCACAAAACATTCATGAGCGCAGGTGGGATTCGAACCCACGGCAGTCCAGTCTAGAGGTTGCGGCACCAAGCATGCTAACCACTAGGCTATACTGCCCTCAAAATCAAAGACAAAAGGCTAGCCAATTTGCTTACATTTTTAAACACAATCTAATGTAATTCAATTGATAATTAAATAGGCACTTCTTTATTGACGTTGATGTATTTTTTTTCAGCACGCCCACGCATAAAAACAATACTCTAATTTAGATACATTTCCTTATTAAACGATTGAACATTATTGCTCCACCCAAAATTACACTTAAATAATAATTTTCCCAAACATGACTTCATATGTGTGTTTTGAAATCAACATTATAAAAACATCAACGCTATAGCTACAACAAACAAAACCTATTTTTTTTATTTCTCATGATTATTACCAACCGAGAGTGAACGTTAACCGTGTAAGTACGTATCAGTGGTGTCACTGTATCAACACAGTGGCGGCGAAACCCCCCAATTTTTCTTTAATGCGGAGGAAACATTTTTATATTTATTTTATTTAATGTGGATTATAGACGCGTCGACAACTTAGGTCATTAGCGTCTTAAATACAACAAATATCATATAACACTTAAAACTAAATAACATCACAAAACATCCATGAGCAGAGGTGGGATTCGAACCCACGACAGTCTGATTCAGAGGCCGCGACGCTACCAACTGAGCCAACATTTTTATAGGTAAACTAACTCATGGAATAGATTTTTTTTATCTTGGTAATAAAATTAGTTCAGGAGTCAGGTACTTTTTACCTGGAAAGTATTTCGAAGTTAATGATATTTTGGTATGATGTTTGTGGGTACTCTGTGGAGTAGAATCTGAGTTTTCGACCTCGAGGACCCTGTGCTAACGTGGGAAGAGCCGAAAAACCACGAAATTTTACCACCTTTTTTGCTTTTTTCGAAATCTCTCAGAAACGGTCGACTTAAGCAATTCTTTCATTATGTAATGTTTTAAAGAGGATTACATTTCTTACAATTTTTATTCCCACAACTTTTCTGTGGTACTAATGGTAAGCGCGCTGCAGCTTCTTGAAAATCATTCGCTCGGCTTTTTGTAACCTTGGTAACGAATGTGTAACATGTATTTTCAATTTAAAGTTCGATGAAGAAGAAAATTAATAAAACTATTGAAAAGAACATTACATTTTAACCATTGGTTACCAAGGTTACAAAAAGCGGAGCGGGTGATTTTCAAGAAGCTGCAGCGCGCTTACCATTGGTAGGTACCACAGAAAATCAAATTTTATTGCTTTAATCATTTTTATAATTAATAATATTTACTTCAGCATTTTAAACTAACCTGACAATTTATGTTACGCCACTGATCCAGGTGCAGGTTTCATGTCTCAAGCGGTATTGAACCCACGATACAAGTGAAAAAGAGTTTGGTAGACAATTAACAGCACGAATAGTTAATAAATTTAATAAAAATATTAAATACGAATTCCTGACCTTCACAATTCCGTTAAAAATCACGTTAAAATCACATAGCGGTTTTATAAACTGATCTTTAATTAATGGATAGTGAATGGCGTCCGCCGTCCATGGTGTGAAACCAGCCTATAAATTATAGTGGGTGATTTTTCTGGCGGGGTCTTTGATTTGACATTTTTCAAACCGTGTAGTAGCTTACTCGTAGGTATAATCGTCAATCGTCGCTATGGAAAATTGTTTAAAAAATACACGATACTCAAATGCTTTTCTCCACGTAGCTATGACCAAGAGGCGGGCGTTAATATATGAAGCTCATTTGTGACAGGATGAAATTTTCAGGGAAGGTAGTATTTATTATGACAAAGAAAAAGCGCTAGGGTTGCCTAGTCAAATCCTGGTGCGACGGCCGGGATAAGCCACTTCCGGTGCAAAATGTCAATTTTTATATGTATATGTATATATATATAAATTGAAACAGCTCAAAATTACAAAGTGGCCCTTAGTCCAGCATGGTAACCATAGTTTTTAAGAAAATGACATTTCGAAAATTATAAATTGTTAATAACTGCTCAAAATTGGATAAAATATAATAGTTAAATCCTGTATCACGGAAAAGAAAAGTTATACATTTTGTAAAGTAGTATCAGTATATGCAAAAAAAACTTTTTAACAAAAAAAAAACCTCCTTCAAAAAACCACTAAAAAGAGGAAAATAATGAAATTTTGAGGTCTGTGCCAATTTAATAAAATATGAAGTCGGTAAAAAAGTATAGTATAGTGATTAATATCTTCTTTTTAACCAACTTCATATTTTATTAAATTGGCACAGACCTCAAAATTTCATTATTTTCCTCTTTTTAGTGGTTTTTTGAAGGTTTTTTTTTTGTTAAAAAGTTTTTTATTTTTTACTTTTTAGTGTCAAAAAGTGACATTTACCTTAAAAGAATCACACGCCGCTACTCACTTTTATTAAACCGACTTTCTTACGCTGTCTGATATGTCAAAAAGTGACATTTACCTTAAAAAATCACACGCCGTTACTCACTTTTATTAAAATCAGCCGAACTAGTGAACCGATTTTGATGAAATTTCTATGGGACCGATCTGAAAGTATATCCTTTCAAATAAAAAAAAAATTTCAAAATCGATTAATAAATGACTGAGTTATGAGGTAACAAACATAAAAAAATACAACCGAATTGAGAACCACCTCCTTTTTTTGAAGTCGGTTAAAAATTTGAATTTTTGATGTGAAACATCTTTAGGTACGGGTGTAAAGTCGTTTGAATGGAACGTCGCCAAATGTCATTTGTTATTGCATTTTGAAACTACGTGGTCAATAATTATAGTTTTTTTACTAACATTATCAGCGCGTAATGTGTCATGCATCGTTTTATTTTTTTTTTATTAAAAAAACAGATAGATTATTATGTATTGTTTTTTTTTCTTATTGAAAAATTATTAATGTGATATTTTTTAGCACCTTACCTATATTAAAAATGTTAAAAATTCAATTTCCAACAAAAAATATCTCGCATTCAATGATGTAAATTATTTTCTAATTTAACTAGCATAAAGAGATACCTTTATTAAAAAAAATATATATAATTTTTATTTCATGATTTTCTTGACTTTTTTTCAAAGCAACTACCTTAAACTACGTTTTGTTTAAAAATGTTTACATATTGTAAAAAAAATCAATATTTTAATAGCACGTTAATATAAGTATGCTTAGAATAAGTAATTTAAGTAATAATAATTCATAAAATGTTATTGCCTTTGCTCGGATACATTTTTGAATAGTTTAATGTATAGTAAACTATATTGAAACTCATGTTGATCACTCACGTATGTAATATAATAAAATTAAAAAACCGGTTGATTTGTGAATCAGAATTGTCAATCATTATTATGGCAATGTTTGCCTTCTTCAGGCCTAAAATTACATAATTCTAATAATGTAATTTTAGGCTTGAAGAAGGCAACAAAATAGTTGCTGAAAAGTTGCCATAATAAAGATTGACAATTCTGACTCACAAATCAACCGGTTTTTTCTTTTATTATAGTAAATTATTATTATTTTCCATTTTTTCATTATAGTTATTTTGGTTTTATATTCGCTTAGTTAACTTTATACCTGCGTCTGATTAAGTTGAATTTCAAGAAAAAATATTCATCGAGGTTCAGTAAAGTCAAATGCTTCAATTAATTTTTAACGTCAAACCAAATTTAAAATCACAAACAAAAATCAACCTTTTTTCTCTTTTCGAAACAAACCCCAAACCACCTTTTTTAAAACTTTTATTACAGGTTACTACGACCTTCAAGTAAGTAATTTATACTAATTTATATAAGAGGTGCACGTTGAATTACGTTGAAAAATAAAAATAAGAAATTGCTACCCTAAAATATATAAATTCTTGGGAAAATTGTCGATACCAGATTCAGGCAATTCCTGCGTAATTATGCGGATATGAATTAGAAACCAAATGCGCTGAAAACATAAAGTTATACATAACTAGACATACCTATGAATGTTTGCCAAACACAAGGCCGATAACTCATCTCAGAACGGTTATAATATATAAGTATACATATATACATAATGTTATTTGACAGCTTTAAAAATGTCAAAAAAACAAATATAATTTATAAGTTTTCAATGTGCTAACCAACATTTTCTTAGGCAACCCTATGTATTTCAATACAGCTCTTCGAGATCTACAATATGGCGTCAATTGTATGCTGTCATATAATGACGAAAAATAATTATGAGCTAATGAAATATGTGTATTTTGCACCGGAAGTGAGCTCCTCCCGGCCGTCGCACCAGGATTTGACGAGGCAACCCTAGCGCTTATTCTTTGTCGTACTAAATACTACCTTCCCTGAAAATTTCATCCTGTCACAAATGAGCTATATAAATTAACGCCTGCCTCTCGACCTATATATATCGGTGTTATTCTGCTCGAGGGCTCAAACGTATCTATTACCCCGTTGAGGTATCATAAAAAATATACGAAAATATATGAAAAAATTATTAAGCCCTGATTTCTGCTCAACCTTTAACCCATCTTTGATTTTTGTATTTAAATATAAATAATAAGAAAGTGGATGAAATAAAGATGCACATGCAATATGCGCAAAGATATATAATTATAATTTGAATTGATGACAAGGAACCTTAATGTAAATAAAAAGCGGGAGCGGTTTTGGCAGGGCTAAGAAAACTCGCAATAAAAATAATTTTTAAACATAAATCAAGCCCAAAAACACAATAAATAAATATTTGTACTACATATCTTATACTAAAACAGCGAAACTTAAAAACTAAGAAAAATTAAGTGTCACAAGAAATTATTTCGACAAAAATGACGCCCACTGTCCGATGTGTTGGTTTTCCTTGCAAATTTTTTTGCATACCTGGAAGACCTCATATTGAACGTTTAGCTATCAGAGAGGTCTGCAAGGTATGCAAAAATAATTTGCAAGACAGACGATGATAATTTTAAATAATTGATACTTCTCTATAATCTTTTTTATATTGTAAATTATAGACATGTCGACAACTTAGGTCTATATAGCGTCTTGATTACATTAAATAACAATTACATTCATGAGCGAAGGCGGGATTCGAACCCACGACAGTCTGATTAAGAGGCCGCGACGCTAACCACTGGACCACACTGTCCTCTCTCTATATGTTGTCGAGCGTCTATAATCTTCAATTCATTCATTCCTCTCTCTATAATTTGTATAATTATTGCCACAGACAGATATTGCCACAGACAGATACACACACAGCCAGACAGACAGACAAAGGCTTCAGACTTATGACACCCCTCTTTATTGTCAATTTTTAACTTCCCATTGGAAGTTATTGTAATGGGTCCGAAAATAGAAATCAAAATGTAGAACAAATTTTTATGTTTCAAGGTCACTACACTATTTTTACACTATTTTTGAAAATATGTCTGGGTGTGTGTGTACATACGTACGTACGTATGTGGTAATTTCTTTCTAAGACGAAATCTCGAGAATGAAAAATTATATCGACTACGTTAGGGTGCCAATCGACGCGTATTAACGTAAATATGATCTGAAAGAAATTTTTTTCAAAATAGGTTCAGCCGTTCTTTTTTCTTAACCAAATAAACTCCAAAAAAGTAGATTTTACACAATATTTCGCGAATAAAAAATTATATTTACTTCGTAAGGGTGTCAATCGAGGTGTGTTAACGTCATTTTGATTCGAAAGAAATTTTATCAAAATCAGCCCCACCGTTTTTTTTGTTTAAAAAAAAAGACTGCCAAAAGTGGATTTTACACGAAATTTCGCGAATAAAAAATGATATCGACTTTGCTAGGGTGCAAATAGAAGCATGTTAACGTCACTATGATCCGACATAAATTTTATAAAAATCGGTCAAGTCGTTTTTTTAATTTATTGTTAAAAATAAATAATTATGTTTTAATGATTAACATGATTACTTTTCTGTGTAATTTCTAATTTAATTATTAATATTCAATATTCATCAAACTGGGAAGTATGTCGTGTGGACCTCAAGGGTCGCAGTTGTAAGTCCCAATTAAAAGTAACTTTAGTCCTAATGGGGTCGTTTATTAGGACTAAAGTTACTTTTAATTGGGCTTGTTACATTTCGTATTTTTCGAGCTAGATTCCCAGCCCTGTTATTTTGGTTCTTGTTTTAAACAAAATCGCTGACATTTTGCCAAAGCATTTTTGTGTAGGTGAAATAATATATGGGCACGCTAAATGGGTGTTGGAAACTTTATTAAATTAAAAATGATTTCATAATTTAATAACAACACCAGTAGGCTGTCAATTACGTTATAATAATCATTGTAGAAACGGCCAGTTGGAAAACCTCATGAGAAACTATTTTTGTTAAAAAACAAAAGTATTTTTATTTTAAATAGCATGTATGACATTAAAACGCTATTCAAGTCATGTATGACTTATAACAGAATTTAAAGGAAAAAAAAAGGTTCATGGTCAAACAATGGTGAAACGCAGATATGCGTGGATAGTGCCATTAAATAAACTGTCGATATTATCATAATTGCCATTTGCTAAATGATTAATATGTGAAAATGATTGTTTCTTGAAAATATTGTACTGACACCTTCCTTTCTAAATTTGTTTAAAAAAACACACCAAAGATGTTTGAATTAAACGCAATTCCATTAATTATCTATAAGAGAACGTCTTAAATTACAAGAATGTTGAATTTATATTTACGACCGTCGAAGATGACGTAATGAAAAACAGAAAAAATAAATTGACAAGAAAAATATTAGTAAAAAAAACTTTTTAGAGACAAGCTTTTATTTAAATGTACTAAAAAGGAAAAAATAATTTTTAATAATTTAGGTTCATAATAAAAGCGTGGGTCGTGAACTCTGTGATAGTTTATTAGTCACGATCCACGCTTTTATAATTATGAACCTAAATTATTAAAAATTATTTTTTCCTTTTTAGTGCATTTAAATAAAAGCTTGTCTCTAAAAAGTTTTTTTTACTAATATTTATTTTGTTCATTTTAGTCTTTCAAAATTTTACCCCCCTTTGACACCCGTAGGGGTTGAATTTCGAGAAATCCTTTTTTAGTGGATGCTTACGTCAGAAAAGGAACCAACTGTCCAAATTTCAAGTTTCTAGCTTCAGCGATTTGGCCTGGGCGTTGATTAGTCAAAAAAACCCTACATCCCCGTTTGAAACCCTTAGGGGTTGAATTTATTTCTAAAAACAATTTATTCGTGTATTGTCATCGGGAATACATATGTGTACAAAATTTTAAACGAGTCATAATATCATTACGCACGAGATATGCCTATATGGTATTTTTTGCCATACCTACTACAAAATACTTACTTTTCACTTCAATTTCAAGAAATTTTAACAGTTCATTTGCGTCGCTATCTTTACTTTTACAGTATGCCATGAAGTTCGTGAGTAAGCAATAGCAGACGCACGCAGGTGTATAGAGCGAATAAACAGAAGTTGCTATGGAAATCGTTTACTTACACCCCTAGTGCGGTAAGTAAAACACTTTCCGCACACCTGCCTGTTAAATGACTCATTAAAGGTCGTTATACATACATCGAAAGTAGCTATTTTGTAGTGGGTATGGCAAAAAAAATATTTACGTCCCACTTCTGACAAAATTGATAAAATATTTTTAACCCAAAAAACTGTCGAACTGTGACATACGATGCGACACTTTGGCGCCTTTATACATCTTTTAACTTGCTAAAATCTTCTAAATTCTGAGAGGACAGTGTTGTCCAGTGGTTAGTGTCGCGGCCTCTGGATCAGACTGTCGTGGGTTCGAATTCCGCCTTCGCTCATGGATGTTTTATGTGAGTTGTTATTTAATGTAATCAAGACGCTAGTGACCTAACTTGTCGACGCGTCTATAATTTACAAAAAATAAAATAAAAATTCTAAATTCTGAGAAACAAACACCCACACAGTAAATATATTCTAAAAATTATAACAAGTAATAGGTATTATTGATTTTGATAGGGCTTGAGAATAGCCGAGTGTGTAGCAATTCTGTTGTTTACATGGCGTTGCTATGCTATTACAAGTCTCCAGTTCCCGGGTTCTAGCCCGAGAGCTGGTAAAAGTGTCAATTAGATTTTCAATTTATTATTAAAAAAAAAATAATGAATTTGGTGCTAGGCCCAAATAACCTTAGCTGTTGGTGGTCTTTAAAACACAATTTAACATTTTTTTTGATTTTGATAATCTAGTATTGAGTTGATGTCATTGAATGACCTTCGACAATATGCAAATGGTGGCCAACCGCAGTCAGAAAGCATCTCATGGTACATACGTTGATACACTTTTACAGTACACTGCACTCCATTATACAACCGTATTTAGTTCATTGAGAGACCAGTTGCGAAGGTCGCGGTGTGCTCTTAGCGGTCCGCACATAGAAAACTAGCGCATCCTGCACTGACTAAAATACTTACCCATTAGGTAAACAGTACCTACTAGAATACTGGGTGTTTTGTAAAACAGAATATAAATTATTGTAAGTTGCGAAATTCGTACGAAAAAAAATACGCATAATATAATTATTAAATTCTGACCACCTGTGGCGAATGCAATGTAATTTTTTTTTGCCATACCCACTATAAAATAGCCACTTTACATGCGTGTATGTATGCGTGAACTGAGCCAGTTAACAGGCAGGTTTGTTATTTTCAAAACACACCACTGTGGAAAATAAAGCCATCTCCATAGTGATTTATGTTTATTGCGTACTGCGACAGCTCACGGCCTACTAAGAAGTGAAGTTGGCGACGAAAATGAACTGTCAAAAATGTAAAAAGGAGCTATTTTATAGTTAGTATGGCAAAAAATATCATATATATTCGAAATGTTATAATTACCACAAAACACCAAACCATAACAAACACTCTCGACGTACGTTTCGCCAACCAAGTTGGCATCATCAGGAGATGATTAAAAGTTTTAATCATCTCCTGATGATGCCAACCTGCAGTTGGCGAAACGTACGTCGAGAGTGTTTGTTATGGTTTGGTGTTTTGTGGTAATTATAACATTTCGTATCTTTACACCAAAGCACTTTTTATTATCATATATATTTCTCGTGCGTTATGATATTATGACTCGTGTGAGTGTTAAAACTCGGTGGCGGTCGTTTTAACTTACTGTCACTACTCGTCAGTAATGTACCTCATAGCAACACTAGAAATACAATCTATTATTGTTATACGATGTGCTGTCGTAAATACTACTGTCCAGAAAATAAATCATCCTATTATTAAACAAATTCTTATAAGTACAATAATCGATGTTATAAAGCTAGAAAAAGTTTGTATATTTGTTTGTTTGCGGCAAGTAATCCCAGGAACTACTGAACCAATTTAAAAAAAGATTTCACTTTTTAAAAGCCTACTTCTTTCTATAGGCTATATAATATTATTACCAAATTTTGATACGTGGAACGATTCTATTAATATATGAAAATGTTTGCCTATTTAAAAATTAAATTAATATTTTTTACCGAAACACTCTGTATAATTATATGATGTGAAGTGTTACATACGCACCATTGGTAACATCAAACACATAATATACATGCATTATTTAGATTTGCAATAATATACAACTGACTCGTGACGTAATAAGGTAATTACATTCACCAGTGCGTACACATTTATTGAAACGAATTTAGATGATTGTCCTAGAAATATTTTGCTTATAATAATTTTATATTTTATTCTACAAGTAGATTAAAATGTTTGTTACTAAATAGACTGTGAACTAATAAATTATTAATAATTAGTAATTTTAGACTAAATTAAAATCGACCTTTTCCTGACTGTTGTATTATTGTATAGGTCAAATAATAACATTATGTTCTTAATACGCATAAAAAACTGGTCAAGTGCATGTGGAACTCGCGCTACGAGGGTTCCGTACCGTTACACTAAATTTCTCGCGGGACTGATTTTTACATCAGGTCGGAGGATGAAAATATTGTATTGTCATTGGAACTATACGTAAGTGTGCAAAAATTCAAGTGGGTCCAAATTGGATTACAAGATGTGACCTTGACTAATAAGTAAAGCTAAATAAAATTCTGAAATGGTTGTTTTCATTTATTGTAGATTGTAGACGCGTCGACAACTCATTAAAACTAAATGACATGACAAAACATCCATGAGTGAGGTGGGAATCGAACCCAGGACAGCTTGCTCCGAAGGTCAGCACGCTGACCATTACACCAAGCTGTCCTCTTTCTAAAGTGGTACTAATTTTTTTAGAATAAAATAAAAAGAGTTTGTGGTCCGACTCCTAAGCCCTGCTATCCGACCAACACCAACAATATGTGCGATATGCTATCTACAAGTAAAAATACACTAATAATAATCTTCGTTATTAAACAAACTGCTGCACTGCATCTTGTTACTTCACTTCTGCTGGAGTTACGGTCCCTGAATGTAAATAAATCTGTTTGTTTGAGATTCGTGCAATCCATAATCTGTAAGAGCAATAGTAGCATCATATTACCAACAATTTCGACCTGATACAAAACTATTTTATATTCCCATCAAACAAAATTTAAAGGCTAACATCAACAGGAAGATACAGACCTCCTCTAAGAAGAGTTTGAGATTAATTGTGGGAATACGCTAGCCGAACGTCATCTCGAACGAAGATCTGTGGGGAAGAACTTACCAAAGAAGAACCAACGTGGGACTGGAGCCACACACTCTGAAGTCCAAAGCACATTCCAAGGCAAGCGCAAGACTGAACAATCATCAGGGATCCAGGAATAGAAGACGTCCCAGTATAATCTGACGAGGGACTGAGGTGCCCAACATCGGGAAGTTCTGGGCGAAAGAACCGCGTCAGATCTTTTGTGGAAGCTTCGTCCCACTTTTATAAGTGACCGATCTCGTCTCGATATTCGAAACGAGACACAATTTTAGTTTTTTGTCGAAATTTATTACTATTGTCCAGGTAACAACACTAGTTATTGATACTATCAGAATGATACCGAGATGTAGAGGACAGTGTGGTTCAGTGGTTAGCGTCGCGGCCTCTGGATCAGACTGTCGTGGGTCGAATCCCGCCTCCGCTTATGGATGTTTTGTGATGTCGTTTAGTTTTAAGTATGTTGTTATTTAATGTAATCAAGATACTAATGACCTAAGTTGTCGACGTGTCTATAATTTACAATAAATAAATAAAATAAATAAGACACCAAAATGTCATCACTCGACAACGGCTATTGTTCCGATCTCCGCCTACTTGAACTCATACATATCTTCTATGGTAAATGCCATTTAGAGAGCAGTAGACAGGGTAACGCTTGTCAATCAGACAGTCCGTTGCTAAGTGGATGGTGTATTGCTGCCAAAAGGCTGATGACGTCACTGTGTCATTCTAAGAGTAATCAGGCTCTACTTAAACTCATATACAGGCCGTCTATGGTAAAAACCATTAAAGAGCAGCAGAGAGGGTAACGGTTCTCAAGCAGACAGTCCGTTGCTAAGTGGGTGATGTGTTGCTGTTAATAGGCTATGATGGCGTCACTGTGTCATTCTAAAGGTAATCGGGCTATAACGTTGAATTTATTAATCAAAGTGCGTTTTATGAAATTATGATTTAACTTGGGTACAGCAGAGTGCATAATGTTGAATTAAATGTTTGATGTAACGTACAGAGCGTGATATTATCTCACCTACTATTTTCTTCCATTCTTAAGTTATAACTACGACGCAGGATGTTTACTTCCGATGGCTTACTCTATTAGACAGAAGCCGAACTATACACGGTTAATTTCTCATATTAACAATAATTTGTCTGCATTATTAAATATTATTTGTCGCGGAAATGTTTCTTTAGTTCCCGTATCAAAAAACCTTTAAAATTAATTTCTGTAAATTACGTAACAGGGAAACCTTTTTTAAATACATAATTTATTTTTATTAAAATATTTGTTAAGATCATTGAACTTAAACATTAATTATGATTTTTGAATCGGTAAGAGTTTTGATTTAAATACTGTTTTTTCACATTTGACGTTTACACATTCTATTGCTTTCATCTTCAGCAAACACTATACATGTATAGCATAGCTTTCGAAATGTACATCCATCAATAAAACTGTTGTGGTAAGAAGTAACTATCCTTATTTTTGTTTTATTCCAACCACAGTGCTCATATATTTTTATTCTATTGGTTGATTTTTAAAATTATTGGCATCCCGATCCAGCTTCGCCCGGATGCAAATCTATGTTTTCGCTCACTTCTCTCCCACTTTTGTATAGTAGCGTAATAATATGTAGCCCAAAGGTGGATCCAGGTGGGGGACTCTCATCTCGCTAGAAGAAACACACTTTAAGTTCTTAAATCTGCCATTCTCAGGGTCATGATGTGCAAAATCCAAGCGTCCAACGGTCCAAACTTCCCGCGCACCTATTTCTTTTTTTTTAGATTAGGCTAGTTCGGATGGTTTTGCTCCCTCCTTCGAATAAATCCTGGATCTGCCCTTGAGATAGCTTATATTATTCCTAAAACTATGGGCTATTCGTAACGAAAAGAATAATGTAAATCGGTTTAGGGGGTCTCAATTTTTGAGGTAACGTACATAGATGGGTAGAAACCTTCTTCCTTTATACATTAGTATAGGTGAAATCCAACTTGAAAAATTCAGTATTGAAACATGAATAATACAACAAAGCTTTTGCAATAAAGTTTAACAAAAGATAAGTTTCATTTTTATTGCTCTTTTCATTTGTTTCAGTGTAAAACGTATTAAATAGTAGCAAATGTAGGCGCCTAGTACCGTATGCTATTAATTTATAACGGCATTATTAAAAGATAATGAAATTTGCGTGGCTAAATCTACGTTGCTTAATTGTTCATAAACTATATTATTATAATACCATTTCATATACAACTTTGTTATGCTCTACTGACTTTTCAATAAATATACACTTGTTTAAACAATGCTATTGCCAAAACAATGAACGAGATTTACTGTTAAATGGTTCCATCAACAAATTGATGTCATAATTAAGTATTCTGTAAAAGAATTTTTGTTGATGCAACCAAACTGCATTAACAGTACCTTGAAAATATACTAATATTTAAGCAGTTTCATTGATTGAGAAATTTGCGAACGGTAAATTTGGGTCGATCATTAAATAGGTATTTAAGTTTCTTATTTATCGACTGTGGCCAGCTGGTGATGATGTGAGAAGAGTTATAGATATGTGCCCAAAAAGTCCTTGAATTCTTTAAATTTTCACTTTAAAATATTTCCGAAATTTGATCGACTAAAACAAAAAGTGATGACCTTTTTCGGTAATTTGTCTTGGGTCCGCCATCTCATGATCTCAGAAAAATCATCCGTTGTTTTTTAAAATTTAAATTTTTTATTAGAAAGATCATAATTACCAAATATAAAAGCTTCATAATTAGATAATTTATGTGATGTTTCACGTAAAAAACGTTTACCTAATGATGTGAAATATTTATTTAGATATATTTTAAAAATATGAAAGTCTCAAATCCTTAAATAGATATCTCTATATCACGAAATTTGTAAAGTAGCCACATTGCGAAATCAAGTTCTCGATGATTTTACAAATCATTGAGCGATGTACGAAAAGTAATAAAAGTTATGAAGCAATGCTGTCAATAATAAACCTATAAATAAAAATCCCTATTCATCATTATATGTCCAAAACCCTGCATCACGAAGATATGTATAGAGAAAATACATATCAGAGTTATCCATCTGTCAGATTTGAAAATATAAAATTGAAGACACATTATATATGAAATAAAGATGCAATGAAACAAAAGTAATATAAAGATTAGATAATAGGCAAATGCCACTGAAGGCATTTTTTAAACTAGAGCATACATCTGATGTGCAACTACTTTCGCTAATAAACCGTTTATCATGAACAAGTTTACTATGCCTATTTTAAAGTAGTCATCATACTCTATCCATCATTTTGACGTTACACAACAATGAACTTTTTAACATAACATATTATCAAGTACGACTTATATGTTCTAAAATGAAATTCAAAGCAATCTAAAAACTCTTGAAGAAGGATAGAACCTTTTGCTGAGTACCTACTAAAAAAGTTTCGGCAAACCACCAAAACACGGGCACTTTTTTCTCGACGCATTAGGAGATGATTAAAACCTAGCGAAGATGATTAAAACAATTAAGAATGGTCCTAGATTAGCCCAAAAAGTGCACCACATTCTATAAGGATTTTTGTGCCTTCCCTTTTGACCGTATCTAGTCATCAAATAGTCTGAATCTTCTTATATTAGTTCCAGAAGATGGTCACAAGATTATCCTGTGGAATAATTCCGTCCTCATCTACGTAACCAAAGATTGCAGTCCTCCTGTGGGCTAGACTCTAGAGCGTTGCATTGGAACACGATATAGGTGGCTGTTTCATTCTTAATTTCGCAAAATCTGCATAGTGTTGATTCCTGATGTATCCTCATCAAATGTAGGTATTTACTTGAGTGAAGCGTGACCGTTCAGAATCCCAATCACCTGCTGAGTCTGATTATGTCCTCAGTGAACCTTGGGGAAGGATCTACGCCAAGACCTATTTAGATACAGTAGTATTTTTTAGAGAAGTCACCAGCGTCACCAGTGCACAAATGAGTTTAGTGCACGGCGACTCCATATTCTATGGGGTCGCGCGTGACACACAACGGACTTGGCACGCGTCTTCCGTGCCGGTCGAGTCCATATTCTACCACTGATATCTCTCCCGAGGGCAGTGTAGCCTAGTGGATAGCGTAATTGGTTCCGCAGTCTCTAGACTAGACTGTCGTGGGTTCGAACCCCACCTGCGCTCATTGATGTTTTGTGATGTTATTTAGTTTTAAGAAAGTTGTCATTTAGTGTACTTAGTTGAAAGACGATAATGGCCTGAGATGTCGACGCGTCTATAATCTACAATAAATAAATTAAATAAATAGATATCTCTCCCCACTACTGCGCAGATCGGCCATCTTGCTGGCGTCTTCTCTAAACAATACACTACTCTACTATAATATAAGAAAGCAAAAAAATAATGAGTTCTTCAAGCCGCTATAAATTTGGATGAATTATAATAATTTATAATATGTATGCACGTCTGTACTAGTACATGATAATAATTTCACATAAGGTACGCTGATACTGTGATGTAACACAAGTAAATTGCTTTGATAATATGTGCACGTTTCGCCGTTAGCTACTCGTGTCATCTTCACACATGCGGTAAATGTTCAGTGAACCCAGGTAATTGAAACTGCCGAATGTATTTTGTGAGCTGCCGTGCAATTTAAAAACTCCTCTCATTATAATATTGTTTTGTGTATATGTAATTATTTATAATTTTATGAAATGAAATATAATAAATTACTAACGAGTTTGTCAAAGATAATTTATTGCTTACGAATTTTATGATTTACCGGAAATAAATTTTGAAAAGATAAAAAAAATTATTTTTTTAATATCTTTTAACGTCAGTTGAGAAAAGTAGATATTTATTTTTGTTGTTTATCTGTTATCTTATTCAATAAATCATTACATTGAATTGTAGGAAATAAAAGGTTCAGATAACAATACTAGCTATCTCTTACCGTTTGTGAGATAGAGCCCTGTCACAACGGATGAACGGACGAACGGACGGATGGACGGACAGACAGACATTGTAGGTAGGGTAACCCTAAAAAGAGATATCACTTGAACAGAATCATCACTAGGTACAGGGTATATGATTAAATGCACATAACCATTTGGGAAAGTTCTACAAAAACATTTTTTTTAAATTCACTCAACGACCGTTTCAGGCAAATAAACCCATCATGAACACAAATACTTGAACATAGTTCAAGTAATTTTGTGCTCCTGAAGATGGATTAATTGCTATATCTAACCCCCAGGAGGGGACATTGGAATGTGGTTGCTATCGCAAATTGCATTTCAATGTTCTTTAGGAATTAGCGCTCCCAGGAACCCGAGCTCGTACCAGTCGGTTTGTGTATGCCAGCTGGCGGATTTTAATACACAAATGGATTATTTTTGTGTTGAAGACGCTAATGACCTGAGTTGTCGACGCGTCTATAATCTACAATTAATTATTAAATGCTATATCTAACAGGAAAGGAGATTCTACTCTTGAGAATTTTGGAGTAATTGGTAACTCATCCAGTCGGAAACTGGGAGTTTCGGATTCAAGTCTCGGCAATAATGGCAACCTATAGCTGTCTGACAGTGGAGGACAGAGGGGGGGAGCGGCTCGCTCCGGGCCTCAGATTCTGGGGGGCCTCTAAATCTCGAGAGGTCCTTCTTAATCAAATCCCAAACAAGGCCAAAATATGTGTAGTAAGTAAGAGGCAGTTTGGAGTTGGAGGCCCCGTACGTATACAAAATATAAACGTAGGTAGGTTACCTAGTCATTACATCTATATTTTTCATTTTTTACGAAATTTACACTATAACAAATACATCAATTTCTAAGCAGAACGGGGACCTCATTTAGTTCTGCCGCCCCCTGCCTCCGACGGGCTTAGTCCGCCACTGCTGTCTGATAGACTGTTATTCATTATAATAAAAAGTTAAATACGTTATGGATATAAGGGGCTTAAATCGTTTGATTATTATTTACTACTTAGCATTGGCAAACTGCAAAATACAATAAAGAAATGTTATGAAAATGAAATCTGATAAAAGATTTGTAAAAATTTACATAAATATCAGTAATATTTCCTTTTAGATGCAAAGAAATTTCCGGTTACCAGGTCACAGACTGTTGTCGAATAACTAAAATATATTATTTATTAATAAATTGTCGAAGGAGGATCAATAAAAAACATCCGGAGTCTTCTGCTAGTGAAAGTCGAAAGGTTAGCTTGCCTATGTGTGTAAGTAGGTACGCTATGTGACCTCACATTACGAATAATAATAATTTTCGTCGGTCGTAGGTCACAACAAATATGCAATTACTTAATGTTCGATTATTATTATATTGGTATTTGATACATTGAGATACTATAAATTAATAGATTTATACGGCTGAATTGCAATTGAAAATTTTTGTTGGAAAACAGCCAATTATATAATTGATTCCAAACATATTGGAAAAAATCATTTTACCAACCATACTCACAGCCAGGATTCTAACCTGAACCTTTTCATTTTCGCGCGGCAGAATGAGCTTACAATTACTCAACCGTGACATGTTTACTCATCTAACATTCCCCTTATATGCTTCGAAATCAATTGATTTTCACTACATGCGAGTGTGAATCTTCCCACTTTCATGATCAGCTCTCGCTAGTACGAAGATTCACACCTACAACCTAGCTATAATGAATTAACACTCGCATGTAGTGAAAATCGATTGATTCCGAAGCATGTAGGGGGAATGTAAGATTAGTAAACATGTCACGGTTGACAGCAGGACACCGAGAAGAACACTACGACCACGTCGAACACACCACTGAAGATGCTTGCCGCAGTTGCAAGCGAAACGTCTAGAAGAAGAAGAAGCCATTCCAGTAGACCACGGCTCATAAGCCCGAAAGATTCTTATCTTAATTGAATTATTTTTCTTTTAAATATACGTAGTCCTAATGAAAATGCTGCGATACAACCAGAGCTGAGTCCATCCGATTTTTTTATGCACAGCCACCTGTGATACAAACACTTTTAAACACACTGTACAATAGATAAACGTCTTGGGAGCGATAATCTTCGAGGAGTGGTTTATAACACATTTATTAAAATTTGTCATTTGTTAAATAATTTATTTCTTTGAAAAAAAAAAGTGTGTTGATAAATTTATTACCAACTTATTAGCAACAATGTTTCGATACCTTTGTCACTATGACCTTTTCTTTTCGTTTATACTTTTAAAAATAGATATTGCATTGTAATTTCTCATCTTCAACCGGTTGAATAAATTCTTTATTGCATAATAGATACCACTGTAATTTATTGTCGCATAATCTCAATGCAAAGGTCTCAATATATAGGGTTGTCCCGCGTATCTTGATGATTTTGAACAGGTCATGTTTTATTTATTTATTGTAGATTATAGACCCGTCGACATCTAAGGTCATTAGCGTATTTCAACTACACTAAATAACAACTAACTTAAAACTAAACAAGCCGTGAGGTGGGTCGTTTATTAGGACTAAAGTGCGACCCTTGAGGTCCACACGACGAACTTCCCAGTTTAAATATTTAATAATAATAATTAAATTAGATATTACACAGAAAAGTAATCATTTTAATCATTAAAACATCAATAATTAAAAAAAAAAAAAAAAAAAAAAAAAAACGGCTGAACCGATTTTTATAAAATTTATGTCGGATCAAAATGACGTTAACACGCCTCGATTGACACCCTTACGAAGTCGATATAATTTTTTATTCGCGAGATATTGTGTAAAATCTACTTTTTTGGAGGTTATTTGGTTAAGAAAAAAGAACGGCTGAACCGATTTTAAAAAAATTCCTTTCAGATCATATTTACGTTAATACGCGTCGATTGGCACCCCAACGTAGTCGATATCATTTTTCGTTCTCGAGATTTCGTCTTAGAAAGAAATGGACACATACGTACGTACGTACACACACACACACACACAGACATCTTTCTAAAAGTAGTGTAAAAATAGTGTAGTGACCTTGAAACATTAAATTTTTTTTTCCTTTTTGATTTCGATTTTCGGACCCATTACAATAACTTCCAGTGGGAAGTTAATAACATTACAAAACATCCATGAGCGCAGGTGGGATTCGAACCCACGGCAGTCCAGTCTAGAGGCTGCGGCACCGAGCATGCCAACCACTAGGCTATACTGCCCTCCGAACAGGGCATGTTATTCCTCATACATAAACAAATAATGAGAACCAACCTGTTTTGTTATTATATCGTCCTTCTTAATTGCAAATTATTCTAAAAAAAAATATGCGACGACCCTATTACAAGCAATTAATTTTTTAGTTTGTTGATCTTTCTCATAAATTCAACGAATTTAATTATGTAAAAGAATTCTTACATAAAATATATTATGCTGGTTAATTTGTAACTGTATAGCGTTTCTGATGAACAAAAAAGTCTTAAACACACAAACTGCCAGGACTATTAATATTTTCAATTTATTATACATTTAAAATTCAATTAATAGTTTACTGGGTATTGAGGGCTTTTAATAATTAATCCAAAATTTATCTAAAAATATATTTTGTGCAAGTTAATATTTATGTTTTGAAGAACATCTGTGAACAAGGTTTGAGAACAATTTTTTTGTGATATTATTATATTAATATAGCGAATCTGGAAGTTTCAGGTTTGAGTCCCGACGATTATTTTTCTGATACTGCACTGTGACGTCATTGGGTGTCTCTCTTATATATTTAGAGCCTAGAGGTACGAGCGTTTCTCGTAGGTGATTTAAATATATCTTGCTATTATGATGTAAACTATAGTTACTTTATGCAGGGTGAGTTCGACCACCCGTATCAGTCGTTTTTTTCGAAAACGGTTAGTCGTAGAGAGTTGTGTCAAAAATTTGTATTATAAAAGCCCTAATAAAGAATTGAATGGTGATAATTTTTTTTTCGGGAAGGTCGGCTTCCCTATTAGTTTGCTCCAGAATGTCCAGAACTCCGGAATTATAAATGTAACGATAGGTCGAAATTGGTATTGTTGAAAAGATCTTTAAAAAATAAGCAAGTTTTGTAGGAAATTTTTTTTTATTACTGCCACTCCTGTTAAGTAATATTTGTTTGAAATTACTAAATTAAAATGTCATAAATCATAATAACGAACTTTTCAAAAGTCCGTATTTAAAATCTAGTTACCTATCTGTCGATCATTAACCACTGAAGAAGTACACTCACAGTATAACCAGAAGAGCTCAGTAGTATGTATTAAAGAGTAAATGGAAGATAGTTTGAACACTTGTGACAATGTCTAAGGTTGCTAGATTTTTAATGCCGACTTCGATCGTTATTATGAAAATTTGATTTAATAATTTCAAACGATTGTTACTTAACAGGGGTGGCAGTAATTAAATAATTTTTCCTACAAAACTTGCCTATTTTTTAAAGAGCTTTTCAACAGCACCACTTTCAACCTATCGTGCTTTCTAAAATTCCGGAGTTTTGAACATATAATAATTTATATTTATACTTATAGAAATTTACAGGGGTGGCAGTAAACTATAGACGCGTCGACAACTTAGGTCATTAGCGTGGGGGGGCAGTAATAAAAAAAATGTCCCTACAAAACTTGCTTATTTTTTAAAAATCTTTTCAACAATACCACTTTCGACCTATCGTTACATTTATAATTCCAGAGTTCTGGACATTCTGGAGCAAACTAATAGGGGAGCCGACCTTCCCGAAAAAAAAATTATCACCATTCGATTCTTTATTAGGGCTTTTATAATACAAATTTTTGACACAACTCTCTACGACTAACCGTTTTCGAAAAAAACGACTGATACGGGTGGTCGAACTCTGCACCCTGTATAATAAATTATTAATTAAAATGAAATATTCACAAGGAACCTGATTTACAAGAGGATATATAAATATTATAGGTATGGTCAGTTTGAAATGATGTCATGGCAACCTGACATTTGCAATAATATTTTTAGAAGATGATTCTCATCACGCCGTCGCATTAAAAACACCTCGTCGCTCGTTTCATTTTGTTTTTATAAAGGTCCTTGGCGTGATTGCGGTATTTGAATAAAGTTGTTGTTTGACGAACGTAATACCTACTTAAAACGGTCAACTAACAATTATATTGGGTTACTTGAACACGGATTCAGTTTTATTCGAACTGTTATTTTCATGTAACTACTCAATAATTTGCTAGCTTGTTATATAATTTCATTTGATTGGTTGCAAATTTCTCACAATCAGTTATTTATAGATTTTCAGATAATTTGTTATTTAAATAAACGTGCTGTTGAGTAAACTGTTAAGACGTTTTTAAATTGATAGTGTTGCCGTCTAGATCTAGACTTTTTAGACTCTTGTCTTGTCTTGTCTAGATTTTCAAGACAAGACTTGCAGAAGTCTTGTCTAGAAATTTTCAAGACAAGACAAGACTTTGAAAGTCTTGTCTAAAAATTTTCAAGACAAGACAAGACTTGCTTTATCTAGATCAAGACTCTTGCCAAAACTCTAGACAATTTTCAAGAGTCTAGATAGACTAAGTAGTAGTAGGTAAAGTAAACCACTCGGTTAATTTAAACTCTTGAAAATAATCTAGTCTTGATATTAGACAAGACAAGAGTTTTTTAATCTAGACTTAGACTTAGTGAAGTCTTGATACTTCAAGACAAGACTTAAAAGTTGATATTTCAAGACAAGACAAGACTTTGAAAGTCTTGTCTAAAAATTTTCAATACAAGACAAGACTTGCTTTATCTAGATCAAGACTCTTGCCAAAACTCTAGACAATTTTCAAGAGTCTAGATAAACTAAGTAGTAGTAGGTAAAGTAAACCACTCGGTTAATTTAAACTCTTGAAAATAATCTAGTCTTGATATTAGACAAGACAAGAGTTTTTTAATCTAGACTTAGACTTAGTGAAGTCTTGATACTTCAAGACAAGACTTAAAAGTTGATATTTCAAGACAAGACAAGACTTTGAAAGTCTTGTCTAAAAATTTTCAATACAAGACAAGACTTGCTTTATCTAGATCAAGACTCTTGCCAAAACTCTAGACAATTTTCAAGAGTCTAGATAGACTAAGTAGTAGTAGGTAAAGTAAACCACTCGGTTAATTTAAACTCTTGAAAATAATCTAGTCTTGATATTAGACAAGACAAGAGTTTTTTAATCTAGACTTAGACTTAGTGAAGTCTTGATACTTCAAGACAAGACTTAAAAGTTGATATTTCAAGACAAGACAAGACTTTGAAAGTCTTGTCTAAAAATTTTCAATACAAGACAAGACTTGCTTTATCTAGATCAAGACTCTTGCCAAAACTCTAGACAATTTTCAAGAGTCTAGATAAACTAAGTAGTAGTAGGTAAAGTAAACCACTCGGTTAATTTAAACTCTTGAAAATAATCTAGTCTTGATATTAGACAAGACAAGAGTTTTTTAATCTAGACTTAGACTTAGTGAAGTCTTGATACTTCAAGACAAAACTTAAAAGTTGATATTTCAAGACAAGACAAGACTTTGAAAGTCTTGTCTAAAAATTTTCAATACAAGACAAGACTTGCTTTATCTAGATCAAGACTCTTGCCAAAACTCTAGACAATTTTCAAGAGTCTAGATAAACTAAGTAGTAGTAGGTAAAGTAAACCACTCGGTTAATTTAAACTCTTGAAAATAATCTAGTCTTGATATTAGACAAGACAAGAGTTTTTTAATCTAGACTTAGACTTAGTGAAGTCTTGATACTTCAAGACAAAACTTAAAAGTTGATATTTCAAGACAAGACAAGACTTTGAAAGTCTTGTCTAAAAATTTTCAATACAAGACAAGACTTGCTTTATCTAGATCAAGACTCTTGCCAAAACTCTAGACAATTTTCAAGAGTCTAGATAGACTAAGTAGTAGTAGGTAAAGTAAACCACTCGGTTAATTTAAACTCTTGAAAATAATCTAGTCTTGATATTAGACAAGACAAGAGTTTTTTAATCTAGACTTAGACTTAGTGAAGTCTTGATACTTCAAGACAAAACTTAAAAGTTGATATTTCAAGACAAGACAAGACTTTGAAAGTCTTGTCTAAAAATTTTCAATACAAGACAAGACTTGCTTTATCTAGATCAAGACTCTTGCCAAAACTCTAGACAATTTTCAAGAGTCTAGATAAACTAAGTAGTAGTAGGTAAAGTAAACCACTCGGTTAATTTAAACTCTTGAAAATAATCTAGTCTTGATATTAGACAAGACAAGAGTTTTTTAATCTAGACTTAGACTTAGTGAAGTCTTGATACTTCAAGACAAGACTTAAAAGTTGATATTTCAAGACAAGACAAGACTTTGAAAGTCTTGTCTAAAAATTTTCAATACAAGACAAGACTTGCTTTATCTAGATCAAGACTCTTGCCAAAACTCTAGACAATTTTCAAGAGTCTAGATAAACTAAGTAGTAGTAGGTAAAGTAAACCACTCGGTTAATTTAAACTCTTGAAAATAATCTAGTCTTGATATTAGACAAGACAAGAGTTTTTTAATCTAGACTTAGACTTAGTGAAGTCTTGATACTTCAAGACAAGACTTAAAAGTTGATATTTCAAGACAAGACAAGACTTTGAAAGTCTTGTCTAGATTTTCAAGACAAGACTTGCAGAAGTCTTGTCTAAAAATTTTCAAGACAATACAAGACTTGCTTTATCTAGATCAAGACTCTTGCCAAAACTCTAGACAATTTTCAAGAGTCTAGATAAACTAAGTAGTAGTAGGTAAAGTAAACCACTCGGTTAAACTAGACTCTTGAAATAATCTAGAGTCTTGATATTAGACAAGACAAGAGTTTTTTAATCTAGACTTAGACTTAGTGAAGTCTTGATATTTCAAGACAAGACTTAAAAGTTGATATTTCAAGACAAGACAAGACTTTGAAAGTCTTGTTTTGTCTAGACGGCAACACTAAAAATTGATTATTATTATTTTCGAACTGTACTATAGCTGCCCAGTCCGGCTTAGACCGGGTACCGATTACTATTTTATTTTACCCTTTTATCGTAGCTTTGTACAATCTATGTTACTCATAAAGGTCGATTTATATTATCCGGTCAACAACGGCGCGGGAACGTAGCGTTTCCGGCAAGACAAACATTTTTACATGCATTTCAAATACGAATATTTATACTTAGCGGATCCTGTCCGTTCAGACACGTGTCAATACTCGTATTTAAAATTCATGTAAAAATGTTTATCTTGCCGGAAACGCTACGTTCCCGCCCCGTGTCTGACCGGATAATATAAATCGAGCTTAAGTCATAAATAAGGTAGTCTTTTAGACAGTGAAAGAATTTTTCAAATCAGTTCAAATTTGAGGTAACATATTATATTCAAAAATGTTTTTTCGTTGGAGAGCAGCCAATTATATAATTGTTTCGAAACATATTGGAAAAAATCATTTCGCCAACCAGTGGTCACAGTCAGGATTCTAACCTGAACCTTTCCACTTTCGCGGCGGAATGAGCTTACATACTCAACCGTGACAAGATTGCTAAATTGCTAAATTAGCATTCTCCTTACATGCTTCAGAATCAATAGATTTTCACGACATGCGAGTGTCAATTCATATATGCTAATTCAATACCTATAATATGAAGTGAATCCTCGAACCTGCGAGAGCCCAACATGAAAGTGAAAATTATTTCGAACACCCTTTAATGGGATATATTAATAAAATATATATCCCATTAAAGGGTGTTCGAAATAATTTTCAGCCGTATAAAACATTATTTATATTATATTCAAACTACTAATTCTCTTATATATAAGTAGGTACTAGATTCCCCGTCCGGCTTCGCCCGAGTACACCCACTTACCTCGTTTTATTTCGTTGCATTGACCATTTTCTTTTATTTTGCTATAGTAATATTTTTTACAATCAATCTAAAAATAAGCTAATTGATGAGTCTTTAAAAGCTATTAATATTTTATACTTATACAAAACAATATTAGCTTCCCGTTATTTTAAGCAAGGTCATTGAAAGTTGTAATGTTTAATTATTATTAAATATTACATTAATATTTATTTTCAAAGCTTACGTAATAATTTTCCATAATTAACGTAAAAATGAAAGGCACTGTAAAACTTATGTTTTTCTTTAGCTTATAAAATAGAATAGAATAGAATAGAATATATTTATTGTCCAATATAGCAGTGAGCAGGATTCGTCGTACAAAAATATTTAATAATTATAATTAATTGAATAAAATTCATTAACTGAATACAAACATGTTTTAATTAGTCTTTAACTCTCTGTTAAATTTAGGGAAAGGAAGTGACTTCAGCTCAGCAGGGAGACTGTTGAAAAATTTTAAAGCTGAATATTCTGGGCTATTGCAAAAGAGACTTAAGTTCGGTCTAGGGAGTAAAATCAGGTTATTATTACGTGTCTGATAACTATGCAGTGTACTGTGAGTGAAGTACTTCCAAAAATATTTCCGAATGTGACAAAGCGAGTAAAAAATGTAGATAGACGGAGCAGTTAAAATTTTATGTCTTATAAAATAATCTTTGCAGCTGTCACGATATCCAAGATTGAAAATAATCCCGAAGGCCGGCTTCGCCCGAGGCATTCCGCATTTTCGCTTCTGTCCCCCATTTGTCGTAGCGTATTAACAGCTGGTATCGTATATAGCCTACTATGTCACTCGTGGAGAAGCAAGTTTTAAACAAAGAAATAATTTTTCTAATCGGTTCATTAATGCTTCTTGAGTTTTGAATTAATTGTAGATTATAGACGCGTCGACAACTCAGGTTATTAGCGTCTTCAACACAACAAATAATCCATTTGTGTATTAGAATCCACCAGCCGACATACACAAACCGACTGGTACGAGCTCGGGTCCCTGGGAGCGCTAATTCCCAAAGAACACTGAAATGCAATTTGCGATAGCAACCACATTCCAATGTCCCCCCTTGGGGATCTTGAGTTTTAAGGTAACGTACAGACACAAACTTAATTTTTATAAGCATTTCTATAGCTCTTCTATTACAAGCTCTCAGCCCCGAGGTTCTAATCTGAGAACTGATAAAAGTACCTATCAATTTATTATAATAAAAAAAATATAATTTCGAAATACGAATTGGTATTGCAGGGCCTAAAAAATCGCAGCTGTTGGCGGCGTTAAAAAAATTCTACATGTGTTTAAAAAAAATCTTGTCACTGTGCTAAATTGATTTTTGGACTTGCAAGCAAAGAAATCGAGCGTGCAGTCAGGACATATAATAGACTAAAATTCGTTAACCTTTATGTCATCGTACAATTTTAAACATAAATCTTATTGTAAACACTTAACAATACTTTCAAATATCTTTTAAGACGAAATACAGTTAAGATAAACGAAAAAGAAGATAATTTATTTAAAAACAAGTGGTAATTATAACAAACTTGACCAGTCGACCTTAATTACTCATCTGAATCATTAAAACTAGTAGCGAAGTTTTAATATGAAATATTAAATTAAGTACTACAATAAATTAAAATAACAGTTTATTAATTTCGCAATCGCCAAATAATTACTAATTATTAATATTTTAAATTACATAAAAATGCATTTAATATATAAATAAATGGCCATAAATTGTTTGACATTTAAATTTTGCATAATATTTTAAAATTTGTGCATTTTATATGTATTTTAATTAATTTGAAAGAAAAATTCTTTATTAAAATCGCTAATGATAATTAACGCTATACAATACAGTAGATTGTATATCTAACGACGAGTAGGGACAGTATGTTAAACGAGCGATTAAGCGAATTTTAAGGCACACGAGTCATAATATCATTACGCACGAATTAATATATATGGCATTTATGTCATACCCACTATAAAATAGCTGCGTTTCACTTCATTTTCAATGCAATGAATTATCGTCAGCTGAATATATTATTACCGGAGACTTCAACGATCGGTAAAGCGACTTACTCATCCTATGAACTTATGCAACTGAATTAATATATACGAAAGTTTTTTTGACGGAAGAAAATAATAAATAACATTTCAGTTCCGCTAAATTGTTATCTATAAATAATCAGTATGTGCATAAAATAACACCAATAATGACACTATTATAGTCTTCACTAAAGTGAGAAAATGATGTAATATCGTAAGTACATTTTAATTAATAAAGCACAACGCTATATTGATTTACACTTAAAAAACTTAAGAATAACCACAAAATACGAAACCCCTCTAACACTTTTTTCTCGACGCACGTTTCCCTAAACATGTCAGCATTATCGTTTTCCAATCTAAAGCATCACCCAAGAAAACCCATGAGAAAATAAAATTACATACACACCTGATTCTCGTTAATCCAAATTAATATTATAAATGCGAAAGTGTGTTTGTATGTTTCTTACCTCCTCACGGCTGAACCATTGAACCGATTTCGACAAAAATTGGCAAAGAGATTCCTTAAAACCCGATACTTTTTATCCCGGAAAACTGCAGTTCCGGAAAACTGTTTATGTCTGGCACATATGAGATTAAATCCTTAAAGCCAAAGGAGGGTTTAAAAAAAACATGTTGGTCCCGCCTATATGTAATGTCACAGATTCGGTGATACAGATACGCGATGCAATTATTGACAAACCAGGCAATCAACAAGGAATTTGTCAAATATCAATTTATGCAAACAACTGTCTAGGTGTAACAAGATAATTACAGTATCTGAACACCAGATTTTCTTTAGTATCTCTATCTTTCACGTAGGTTTTTAAAGAGATAGTAAAAATTGTTTCAGATAGTAGCTGGAGACCGTAATTATTAACTACGGTAAATAAGGTATGTGATTTATATCGTAAAGCAATGATTGCATAATAAATAGACAAGCTATTGATTTATCTGACACAAGAAGGTATGAGAATAAGTTTGCATTTGGTTGCTTCATTGCTTAAAGTTGAGGTCTTAATCAACTAAATGTTGAACAAAAAAACGTGACATATTTTGTCTGTAAGCCACGAGTTCATTTTGACAGGTCATATATTTTTCATCGTTAAAAATATATTAAAATCATTAACTTTAGGATCCCCCGAATATCGCTTCTATATATAATTTTATAACATTTAATAAAATACGTATTGTGCTTGGCCAGCTGTGGCTATGAAAGTAATATACTGGCGCACGCGCAGTGGCCTATGTACACATATATGCACCAACACAAAGATAACGTGTTGACAACATTAGTACTGTGTGTATCTATACAAGTAATTTTAAATAATATAAGTATGTTAATTGTTATTTCAATTAAATTGTATTTATATTTTGTACTGGACTTGCCATGTGTCGGGTGTCTCATGACACCTCTTGACTTTTTTAGTACCCAATTTAATTTAATATTTAAATGTACGAATTTCCTCTCCGAATAAAACTAACGCACCAATAAATAACATCCGATTTTAGTAGTAGAAAGAAACGTCCGGCAAATACTGTTTTTATTATTAGATTAAAAATAAATCGATATAAAGATTTAACCTGGAGCAAACGAGATTAAAGTATTATAGATTATAGAAAGATCAATGTAATTTCGCAAATTAAAAATTTATTCGAAATTGTTTGTAATTTATAATTATTTAGCGTGGTTTAGAAAGTAAAATAAGAGAAATTTTAATTTAATAATTTTATTCTTATTCTATCGTTCCGTCAATAATATGTTACCTACTTACCTAAAAATATTGTTTTTAAACAAAATTTGTTACACAAGTTTCAAAAAATGGCTAGACAAGAGTTGATCAAATTACTGATAACACTATTGATAAAGTACACTGTAAGAAATGAGAAGGCCAATTACATAGATTATCGATGGTCCATTTGTAGCCAGCCGTAGGCCAAAGTTTGTTATTATATATATTATATTTTTTTAATTATATAAATATTATGGCAAATAAACCACATAATATAGCCACAAATTTGATGATGTGCATTACTTAAATGCCAAACCGCTTTCAATTATTCTTTTACAATAAATTATTATAGTTGAAGATGCACTTTTTCGATTTAAATGAAGTGAATGCTATATGGCAAAACTGTAACTTTCAAAATCATTACAGCAATATTTTTCTATCAAAGTTTTTCCAAAAGAATTAACTTTTGCACTTTCGCCTTGATTGACAAAACAAAGAAGTTTTCAGAAAAAATGTGTGGGCACACGAATGAGTCCAGTTGCTTAAAGCAATAAATAAAATAAGTAGTCGTCTAATTTTATAAACCAATTTAATAACAATAAGGAAATCACTGATTGAAATAAATCAAAATTTGTTCATACATTCACTATTTTCTGTCAGAATTATTACATCCGTTGTTGAGAGAAATTATCCACCGAACGAAACTAAACAAAATTATTCTCTAGAAGTAGACACTGTCTTAAGGTACGTGCAGTATGGAGCTGTGATTCTAGATGGTAGCGTAGATCATAGCAGGGCTTGCTTAAATTAATGCATTGTTATACATGCGAGCGTACACAACGAAGCAGTGAGTATAGCAGGTATAAGCGCTGTTACAAGAGCTGCTAGATACAAGAATGTATCTCACCATTCTTTCAGCGCGCTGACTACTACAATCAACGTGTGACAACTGTCAAATGGCCGTTACAAGTTTCGCAATGGATGTGACTAGTTTAATAAGTGAAATTTTGCCAGTTTTTATTTAATTTGTTTTGAGTTTTTTCTAAGACGTATTTAAAAGTGTTAGGTTCCATACGTAAATATTCAAAAAACCGGTTTGGGTAAAATTTTAATTCTTGATATAAATGATGAAATTCGCCATGTTTAGATCTTTTTCTATTAATAGGGTGGACATGATAGCTCCTACCCAAATTTGTATTTGAAATATACCACTTTGTAGCAGAAAAACACAAATATTCGTCTTCGCTATCTGACATTTCAAACGCGATTTAAGCTTGTATCAATGCTAGTATCAAAGCTTCGTTGTGCAAACCTATAAGCGCTTATAATTTCAGCCAACATCTACCATACATGCTACCATCTAGAATCCCAGCTGCGTACTGCACGTACCTTTAGAATCATTTTGCATTAGTCAATGTACGGCGTAATTGAAAAATTTTAAAATCCACCTAATGTAAAAAAAATTTGTGAATGAATTTCTAGAAGTAAACCCTGTCATCATTTTGCATAGTCAATGGATATGTCTTTTTGAAGAATTTTAAAATTCCTCTCAAGTAAGTTTTCTCTTGACAATGGATGAAACCTTTGGTGAGAAGACACTAAATATTAAAAAAGTAATCACGAAACACCAAATCGTTAACAATTTTTAACCGACTTCAAAAAAAGGAAGTGGTTCTCAATTCGGTTGTATTTTTTTTTGTTTGTTACCTCATAACTCAGTCATTTATAAACCGATTTTGAAATTTTTTTTTATTTGAAAGGATATACTTTCAGATTGGTCCCATTGAAATTTAATCAAAATCGGTTCAGTAGTTCGGCTGATTTTAATAAAAGTGAGTAACGGCGTGTGATTCTTTTAAGGTAAATGTCACTTTTTGACACTAAAAAGTAAAAAATAAAAAACTTTTTAACAAAAAAAAAACCACTAAAAAGAGGAAAATAATGAAATTTTGAGGTCTGTGCCAATTTAATAAAATATGAAGTTGGTTAAAAAGAAGATATTAATCACTAAGTATACTAAACTTTTTAACCGACTTCATATTTTATTAAATTGGCACAGACCTCAAAATTTCATTATTTTTCTCTTTTTAGTGGTTTTTTGAAGGAGGTTTTTTTTTGTTAAAAAGTTTTTTTTTCTTTAACTATTCATAGCATCATCAGGACATTTAAAAACATTTAACATCTTGGTGATGATGCTAACATTGTTAGCGAAAAGTGCGTCGGAAAAAAGTGTTGTTTTGTGGTTCCTTTTTAATTTTGAAAAAAGTCCAAAAATGATTGTTGAATATGTTTTAATGCAAAAATTGGTTTGTTTCACAATATATTTAGATTAATATTCTATATGTCTGGGTGATATTAAATATAAAGTGTCTATTGTCATGATAATATTTAATCTGAAATTTTGTCTGTTCCGGTGTCACTTTCTTAGTTTAATAATAGGATTACGCAAAAGAATTAAATATATTGCTATTAGTATAATATTATGATAAAGTCAGTAGTATCTTATGTACCTATTTATTTAAAAAATAATTTTATAAATAATACATTAATTATTATTTTAAATGTGCAATAATTAGCTTATCAATTATCATTTTTTTACAGCATGTGTACTGCAGCTTATATTAACTCCCAATTATACACTTTTTCTTGCTTAATCTTTCTCTCAATAATTAATTGTTATCTCAATTCAAATACCGTGTCGAAATATTCTCCATAATATATAAGTTGAGCTTGAGTAATCAATAGGGAGACATAGGTGCCGAATCGTTCCGTCGCCCCTAACTGCTCCCCCGGCGTGCACAACATGTATTTTATTTTTTTTCGATAGATTTATAATGAGAAACTCATTTTGAGCATTTTTACTTCCCACCTCTACTATGGTAGGGAAGTAATGGATTCAGTCCGAAAACAATATTTCGAGATTTTAACAGATTTTCACGTTTTGAGACCCTAGCAATCGTTTAAAATCATTTTCCGACTGATGTCTATATGTGTGTGTGTGTATGTGTGTGTGTGTGTATGTGTGTGTGTATGTGGTCAATTTTTCGCCTTCGATATCTTAAGAACTGAACAACATACGGGCATGCCGATTGTTCTATTGTGTTTATCAGCCTTTAACTTAGATCTGATTAGATTTTGAGTCAAATCGGTTCAGTGGATCCTGAGATATTCAAAAAAACGACCTCAATGTCACGTATTAACATAGGTAAAAAAAAATATAAATGAATTATAGATGTTATAATATGAAAAAAATGTAAATATTTTTTTTCTCTAAAATGTATAGTTTTCGAGAAAAAAAATATTTTACTAAAAAAAATAAAAATTGTACGTAAATCAAGGTAACCATGATTTTTGCTATATTAAGTTAGCCATCAGTAGATCACCAAACAAAAAAGAGGGCCATGCTTTCTTCAAAGAATAAAAATTAAATTGTGTTTTAAAGACCACCAACAGCTAAGGTTAATTGGGCCTAGTCAAAGAATAAAAAAAAGAGTGTTTATTTTTTGCAAATATTTACTAGGTGGGAAGTATAGGACTGGTCATCAGTCGAATTTTTATGTAATAAAGTACCAGGCTAAAATGAATAATTTCTGAAATATTTTAGATCAAAGGAGAATTAATTAAAAATTGAAAAAATAGGGTGATGCAATTTTATGGAATTCTAGAATTATTTGTCGCAAAGCCTCGGATTAGGTTGCAAAAATACAAACACAACCAAATTTCAAACAGTTTCAGAATTTCCCATTGGTCCTAATTCCTGGGCGATAAGTTAAAATTAAAACTTTGCTCCCATATATTTTAGAAATCATTCACTTTAACCTAGAATTTTATTACATAAAAAACGACAAGGGGTCGCAACCGAAGACGTATAATTTTATAATGACGTCACATCTTTAAAAAATATTAACATGACATACAATATGATAAAAACCCAAACTATGGCGTAACTATGGTAATTCCCGTCAAACATTTTTTGTAATGCATCATTTTACCCCCTATAAACCTACCGCTGGGAAAGACATAGTTCTACGTAAAAATGGTCAAAATTAGGTCCCCCTTCCAAATCCGTTAACGAAAATGTAAGGTGCCACTTAATATAAAAATAGTGTGTGTTTAGTCGCGGTTGGGGACTGCACAACGGTTCATCATCTATGTCAGGTTATGTCTCCTCTATCGATTATCCACCCTCTCAAAGTTCCCAATTTCTAACTTAAAAAGCAAAACAATGAAATGTGTGGAATGTTTTCGAGTAAAACAGAAATAAAAACATACATATTATTTTGATCCCCCTTGGAAAATTTTCTAGTGGTGCCCCTGCTTCGAACTGACATTGTGTGTTTTTAAAGACCACTAACAGCTAAGGTTATTTGGGCCTAGCACCAATTCATATTTTCAATTCATTATTTTTTTTAATAATAAATTGAAAATCCAATTGACACTTTTACCAGCTCTCGGGCTAGAACCCGGGAACTGGGGACTTGTAATAGAGGAACCATAGCAACGCCATGTAAACAACAGCTTTGCTACACGCTCGACTATTCTCAAGCCCTTCGAACTGACAAAACTAATAGAAACTGCAACCGGTATTATTCATAATAATTTTTACGACGTTTGCAGCACGCTATCCGAATCTACATATTATAATTCTACACCGTTAACATTTTTCCTGGGTCATTTCTTTAGGAAGTTACGCGATGTGCAGTTGGCAGTACATACACAAAACAAAACACAGTTGTTACATAACAATGTTTAAGCTATTGTTTTAATATTTATACTGGAGAACTTACACGCACACTTATATTTTAATAACCTCCTGAATATGAATATTAACAATCATAAATGAAGTAATAAATTGTCTATCTCTTTTTAAAGAGTGCACTCGTTCGTTCCTCGTGACTGGTGCTGTCTTTGTTTACAACTCTATAATGTATGGAATTATTACTTGCATATTATGAGATTACAGACACACCGTAAACGAGCTTCAGAAACAGCTACTGTTTGTTACTCAAATGCTACTCCAATTGTCTGTTTCAAATCTGAACAGAATTATTAGCACCAGGGGTGTACGAGTACCAGTCGAGCCAGATTAGTCTTGGATCGACCGGTACTCGTACACAAAACTATCTAGGGATCAAACCACGAAGAGCCCCGAACACGCACGAAGTACTTTTTACATAACAGTAGGTACAGTTTGCATGTTACTTTTTATTATACTGTAGCAAACCCCAAGATGTTACGCCACTGCCTCTAATAGAAACCACGAGAAAGAAAGGTCACAGTTGTAAATCGTGGAATGGTATCGAAGATTCTAGACAACGCTAGAGAATACGAGGACGTACTGAGCGCACACCGCACGCAGGTATATAAACGGCGAGTGTGTCGTGTTGAGGCGATCAGTAAATGGTGAGTCGTGCCATCAAGTGGATCAGTGATATAAATATTAGTCAATCAACGGTCGAATCAGTCAGTACAGGGATATAAATAGTGGAGTGGATGTAAATAAATAGTACTGAAGTAACTGAGTAAATGACCGACATAAATAAACGTTAGAAATAAATCTGATATAAATACAATGACATAAATAATAACAAATAAGTAATCATTGTATATAGCAAGTGTTATAATTAAATATTAGTGTAGTTAATTGTATTGTGTTTTTAATTATTGTAAATAAATATTGTAAATAAATATTTATTCCACCAACTCAGAAAACAGTTTTGTAACAATACCATAAAAACAGCTGTATACATAAAACTGCTTCGATGGCAAAGTTGGTAACGCGTCTGCTTCGTACCCGGAAGGACACTGGTTCGATTTCGGTTGGAACCATAAATGTGCTTTTGTTTTTTAATTCCATTTGATATTTATATATTTTTTCTATTCGTCTTTGAAGTGAAAACTTCCTTAGGCGCGTTAGGCACTTTTTGCCTGGGTACTGAAAAAATGTGAAGCGTTCCAATTACTTCCGTAAGAATTCGCAACATACTTATATCATAAAAACGGCCATCTACATCACTTCGACTCATAGCGCAGTGGTACGACTTTGCGTTCTATGCATAGTAGCCTGGGTTCGAGACCTGATGGCAGCGTACAATTTCTGACGTTTTTTTTCTTCTAAATTCTACATGATATTTATTTATATATTTTTCATTTTTGTTATATTCTTTCTTTGACAATAATTATAATTTTTTTGAAACCAAAGTGGAATAAATTAAAAATATAATTTTAGTATTTTAGTATTTTAGTAATAAATTATTTTTAGTTCATAAATGCGCTATAATAGATGACACCAAAAATTAGAAAATCTGAAGTTTTCACTTCTGTCGTGTGGACATAAGCACACACCCATTTTTTTTATATTGTCTCTATTTTCCCAAAAAACGTACGCCGGGGGTTTTTGGTGCGACGTGGCGTTTTTTGCGGGGTGAAAATGAGGGTGGTACAGGGGGGATTTCCCCAAAAAAAACGTACGCCGGGGGTTTTGGCGCGATGAGGCGTTTTATGCGGGGAGAAAAGGGGTGTCGTGAAGATCCAGTGAATTATTCCAAGACACGCATCGTACGAGCAATCGTGCATCTTCGGGCTCTTCTTGATTTGATCCCTTGACTCTAGTCTCGAACACCGGCTTTATAGTAAATCTGACGACCCGGGAGAAATTTTTTAGCCGCCTCCCCCACCAAAAGTATTTTTTCCACTGACAGATTTTCCTATTTGTTCTAGTAACTTGAGTAATCTATGGAGGCAGCTGTCAAAATCTATTTAGAATAGCTTTTCGCAAAAATTGATATGACTGATAAGGTAAAACAATTTACGGGTTGTACTTTTTTGATCCATGATTCATAAAAAATCTTCCGCCGTCCCTCCAGGTCTGGCACCTTCGGCAAAATTTTTCTGTACATACCAAAGACAACTCATATTTATGTAATAATCTTGGAAAAATGATTGAATTGTTTTCTCAGCATTACATATTTTGAACAACTGTCGATCGTAACAAAAATCCATGATTGTTTAAAAAAAAAGATTTATTAATTAGTTTCCCAGTACTTATTTCGTATTCTCGTAGTCAAATTTTAAATAAAAATTGCAAAACTAGTTACGAAACTGATTATTAATACACAGTTTGCGATCTACAGATTGTTAGATTTCAAACAATGAATTCATTGAACTATGATTTTGAAATGTTCCAGCAAATACACTAGTATATATATCTATATGTCTATATCACGTAGGTTCTCAGTAAACTGTATTTTTATTATTTAGAAAAAAAACTCATCATCGGTTGTTTTCTTTATAATGATTGCAAATGTCACAATTTTTATACAGACAAATTATCTTTTGACTCGCCAATAAATAGGGATGTGTCAATACCTACAATCTGTTTATTTGTATAAGGAAGGAAGGTACCTATAAATTGTTTAACGTTTAAAATTAAAATAAATGAAAACAATATACGCAGCCCGCAGGGTCGTTTATTAATAAATTTTCAAAGAAAAATAACCAGTGGTCAAATCAAACGACCTTCACAGTTCAACCTTTTGACCCCGTGACCCCGTCTCTCCATTCTTGTAATTAGTATCTAGGATCACTTTTTGCCCGACTACGCTCGATTTAAAATAAACTTCCCATACAAATATTGGTTACGAAATCGGCGTTCACGCGGAAAGAGCTGGTCATCTATATAAAACTGAATAATATACCCATATGTTTCCAGCCCTGCTTTTTAAATAAGTCTAACACTTATCTATTGATTTGATCTTTGTGGTATTATTGTTATTATTAATCTCAACTGCAATAAAGATATAAATCAAAAAGCTCATAAGTATAATACACCGTGTTTAAATAAGATTACATGTTTTACTGGTTATTTAAAGTAAAAGATTTCTCCCGATGCTGTTGGGAAATTTGATACCTATCGATTTGCTGTAATATCTATTAGTTACTATAATTTCAGTCAGTTAAATAACTCATTTATTAAGTTTAACTTATTTTTTGCAACCTATTCTTTTTTATTTTGCTCTTCTTCATTACTATACAGGGTGTTTCATAATATATGCGCAGGACTTCAGGATGTGATAGCTCGTCCAAAAATATGAAAAAAAGTTTCTATCAACTTACCCTCTAAAATGCACCATTTTAGAGATACAGGATGTTGATACAGGGTGTTGATACAGGGTGTTTGGGGAATTTTGAAAAGACAACTTTTGTATCATTTTTTCATTTCTTTTTAATTTTGCAATTATGAAGTTAACGTTTGGTTTTGTTACTTGTTCTAACGTTTAAGTAAATTTTGTTTAATTAGTAAGAAAAAAATTTTATTTAAAAAAATTTGCCATGTTTTTCAACATAAAAGTTGATTTTTCTCGAAAACGATCGACTTTAGAGCTTATGACCAAGAGTACCTTTTTTGTGTAAAAAACATTGGCGCTTCAAATGGGCGTCTCAAAACCGTACTTTTTCCAGTAGCGTAGAAGTTGGGGAGAAAAACACCCACTACCCCTTCAAAACCTTCACCAATTATGACTTAAAAAAAAAAATCCGCACAAAACATAGCTTATTATGAGTAGAAAATGCTTACAAAAGCTGTTTTCTGTACGATAAACGGTTCCAGAGATATTCGCAAAAAACGAAATTTCTTTTTCAATTTCAACACCCTGTATCTCTAAAATGGTGCATTTTAGAGGGTAAGTTAATAGAAACTTTTTTTCATATTTTTGGACGAGCTATCACATCCTGAAGTCCTGTATATATTTTACTAACTGTTAAGAACGTGCCTATGCCCACTTAATATTTTAAGCAAATATTTTTTTTAAATATGTATTATGTATTGTAATTTGCCCAGTTGAGCTTTTCCCGCAAATGCAACCCCAAACTTCTGCTGTTGTAATAATGAGTTAAAGATCTATAAAAAATAACACTTATATAGGGAAAATGCTATTATATTATTATATTTTACAGTAAGAATTATTAATGTTTTTTTTTTCTTTTTTTACAGTTCCGAAATCATTTCTACCATCGTGAAATGAGAGGACATTTATTAATTTTCACGTTTGGTAAGTTTCTAAAAAAATTATTTAAAATAGATTTACCTACGTTAATGATAGAGTATACAGCGTCCTACTCGAAGGACCATTTCGACTCACTTGAGGACGTACTAAATCGACATATTGTAGAACTTTCAGAACTGATAGCAAGACAATTTTATGGGTAGATATGTTCAAAAACTTATGAATTATCAGTACAAATTGTAGGCAAGATTGTAAATGTCCTACTCGAAGGACCACTTCGACTCACTTGAGGACGTACTAAATCGACATATTGTAGTACTTTCAGAACTGATAGCAGGACAATTTTATGGGTAGATATGTTCATAAACTTATGAATTATCAGTGCAAATTGTAGGCAAGACTGTAAATGTCCTACTCGAAGGACCACTTCGACTCACTTGAGGACGTACTAAATCGACATATTGTAGTACTTTCAGAACTGATAGCAGGACAAGTTTATGGGTAGATATGTTCATAAACTTATGAATTATCAGTGCAAATTGTAGGCAAGACTGTAAATGTCCGACTCGAAGGACCACTTCGACTCACTTGAGGACGTACTAAATCGACATATTGTAGTACTTTCAGAACTGATAGCAGGACAATTTTATGGGTAGATATGTTCATAAACTTATGAATTATCAGTGCAAATTGTAGGCAAGACTGTAAATGTCCGACTCGAAGGACCACTTCAACTTACTTGAGAACGTACTAAATCGACATATTGTAGAACTTTCAGAACTGATAGCAGGACAATTTTATGAGTAGATATGTTCATAAAACTATGAATTATCAGCGCAAATATTAGGCAAGACTGTACAATGTTTTGTTGAGCTGATACAAGAATTTATACTTGCATAATCTTGCATGTATATTTTGTAAGCAATGGCAACGCAGAATGGTACGTGTAGGATAACGTGCGATCTGTACTGCTTGAAGGACACGCTTATGAGTGGAAATTTATCCTTCTAGCAGGACAGTACCTCTGTACAGAAGTACTCATAGAAACGTTACTAGCAGGACAAGCGCTTATACACTCTATCATTAAACATATCAACAAATTCCAAGTCTTCATGGTTTCCGGGCTTGTAGGCCGTGATCCGGTGGTATTTCTACCTGACGTTTCGTCTACAACTGCGGTAGACATTCTCAAAGGCGATGTGGCAGCGGTCGAAGTGTCCTCCTTGGCGGCTCACAGGTGCACTTCGACCGCAGTTGTAGACGAAACGTCAGGTAGAAATACCACCGGACCACGGCAAACAAGCCCGAAAACCATGAAGACTTGGAACAATGCCGGCCGTGAAAGCTTGCACACCTGGATAAAAAAAAATGTTTGTAAAGAGTTTCGAAACTTGATTTTCTAAGGACGAAAAAATCATTTTTATAATGGGCGTTTAAGCATGATAATCACACAAAGCGCATGTAGTTTATGACACAAAAACAATATTTGTAAACAGCGCCAAAAACGAGATTTCTATAGGAGATCAAAAAAAATATTTTTGTAAAAATTGATTATTTCAAAGTGCTTCAAAAACATGGTTTGTTATAGTAGACCGAGAGCTAGTGACAATTTTTTACGGCCTTATTTTTGTAAAGATGTTGTGGGAGGCATATTAAAGTGCCCTGAGTAAGGGATTTTACTAGATAGCGGTATGGGAGGGATGCAGACGGCCCCCAACATGTAACAAAAAAAATGGTCACAATTATTATTGCTCCAAGGCTGCAATTGTTTGTATAGCTTGTCGGTGACCCAATAATGCCATTATAATATTTGCAGATCGATTGGTCAGTATTAAAGGGGTGGCAGATCACCCTAAACGTGTCATATACCCGACGAAATTTATATATTATTAGTTCAAGGTTCAAATTTTAATATGTTGTTACGGCGACTGTTTTAAGCATATATTTCAATTTGCAGAACAAAATGTAAAAACTGCCAAAAGCGTGGTTTGTGGCACAAAAAAATAATTGTTGTAAAATACGCCAAAATTTAACTGAGGTGCAAGGATTTCTTAGTACGACTCTGGTATGACTTTATTACTAAAAATCAATTTTCGATAAGCGATAAGTATCATCTGCTCTTTGAGTTACCGTGAGACAAAATATTTAATGATCTTGTATGCATGTTCTCAGTTGGCACATAATTCAAGGTAAAATCGTACAGGTATACATAATATATTATTGATCATATTATTGATATATCAGGTTAATATTTTCCCATACCATCATTACAATCATATATAGTAGGTACTTCATATTAATCGTGACTGCTTCTATGATCTTATTTTGACGATATCCACCATTAGGTACTCCATCCGTGGTCAAAAGACAAAACGACTTATGTAGAATTTCGTACGTTGATGATTGGCGTAGCTAGAGATTCTTCCCAGGGGGGGGGGGGGCAACCGTCCAAATGATCAGCCATCGCAAGCAATTTCGCTAATCCGATTAGAGCAACTAACTTACAAGGAATAGTAATGAATCTTTTTCTCAAGATAAAAATAATGAAAATAGTATATTTCTTCAATACTGTCGATTGAGTTTTGTAGGGTAGGCGATGACCACCCTTGCCCATTCCTAGCTACGCCTATACTGATGACCTGAGCTGTCCAGCGTCTATAATCTACACTCTATCTAGAATTTCGTAGTTCTGACTTTCGAAAAACTAAAGAAGTCTTGTTATGGCGAATGAAAATGAATTCTAGTTTTCGAAGGTTTTAGACGCTAGTTTAAGTTTTAGTTGTATCTTCGTCCGTCCGTCCATATGCCACCAAATTTTTAGGGGATTCAATTACTGGATTCTTTTCTTGTTCCCCTACTAATAAGGATTGTTTATTGATAATCGAAAATTGCGATCTCTCAAAAACGTCTTCAACGATCTTGTTCATTTTTCATAAATAGATACACCATTGTTCATTTATTGTGGATTATGGATGGTCGACAACTAGCGGCTAAGTACATCGAATTGCATCGAATTAAATTAAACGATATCGCAAAACATCCATCAGCGGAGGTGTGATTCAAATCCACGACTGTTTGATCCAAAGGCCAACACGCTTACCGTGACACCAATTGTTGTCCTTTGATATGCCATAGATGACCCTATAATATGTCACAATTCATTTTTCTTGTAAAAATTCAGAAAGGGTAGTTTACTGATAAATCGCAATCCACGGTTTATGATTGAGCGAAAAAGTCAACGCGATGGATACTACTTATTTTCCATCAGGACTCAAACCCAAAACATCCAGAAGTGGATTTAGAGTTACGAGCTCTTCTCGTAAGTAATTTAATATATCGTGATATTATGATGTAACAAACGGTTTTGTTTTTTAGCCACAGATTTATTGCAGTACCTATGAATCATAGTGTTAGTATTTTTTTTTAATAATTTCAAGTACACGTCATGTCAGTGTTCTAATGTTGATTGATTTGATAGAATACTAAATAATTATTTTAATATGCCTCCTGTAGTTAAACGTTCGTGTTTTTATTAATAAATAATGCACCTGTTTTAAATATCATCAAAAATGTAAGATGAAATATTTAAAGCGATTAAATATTTTAATGGCGATCGATGGATCTCTTGAATATGGATGGAACCACAATGGAACCTTTGATGTGAAGACGGATAAGTGTGAATATAACTCGATCCATATGAGGGTTCTTACCGTTATCAATTTGTTGAGGTTGACTATTATTGATAAATAATAAAAATTAAGTTTGTCAATAATTCCACATAATTTAGAAATTAATGATTTTCGGTGACCCAATAATGCCATTATAATATTTACAGATCGATTGGTCGGTATAAAAGGGGTGGCAGATCACCCTAAACGTATCATCTATCCGACGAAATTTATATTATTAGTTCAAGGTTCAAATTTTAATATGTTTTTACGGCGACTGTTTTAAGCATATATTTCAATTTGCAGAACGAAATGTCGGTATTAACCCCTTCTCTTAGAGGGAAACTTACTCGTCTAAGTGTTTGTATCGTTCTGCAAGGGGGTTAATACCAAGATTTTATTCTGCAAATTGAAATATATGCTTAAAACAGTCGCCGTAACAACATATTAAAATTTGAACCTTGAACTAATAATATAAATTTCGTCGGGTACATAACACGTTTAGGGTGATCTGCCACCCCTTTAATATTGACCAATCGATCTGTAAATATTATAATGGCATTATTGGGTCACCGACAAGCTATACAAAAAATTTCAGCCTTAAAGCAATAATAATTGTGACCAGTTTTTTTGTTACATGTTGGGGGTGGTGTGCATCCCTCCCATACCGCTATCTAGCAAAATCCCTTACTCATGGCACTTTAATATGCCTCCCTCAACATCTTCACAAAAATAAGGCCTTGAATAAATAACACCAAAAAATTGTCACTAGCTCTCGGTCTATATGTAAAGGTGTTTCAAAAAATCTCTGAAATTGTCGGATGTACTTCTCTGTTCCCAGACACCTTATTTATAAATTGTAGAAAAAATACTCATTAACATAATTTAATTGTTTCCTAATTTTTCAAGAAAAGTTTACACCCACAAAATAATTTTAAAATTCGATGATCATTTGACAGTTAATTTATTTCTTATTTGACCTCTTAAAATGTGCAGTTTTTGTTTTATTTCAAATCGCATGCTGGCATACTAATCTTCACTGTACCATCATTTTATATGAATATTTTATTTTAACCTTCAAATAATAATTGGTATGTATTTACTATTTAGCTGTTTGCGTTCCAAAAATAGGAGTTCAGGAATGATAATATTTTGTTTGACATTTTAGCAATTGCAATAATTTTATTGATGTGCTGCATACTTAATTAATATCATTGGCATTTAAACTTTTAATAACGATATAATCAAATATAATTCGTTGTCTTATTAAACGTGCAGTATTTTTTTTATTAATTTGAGAAGCTGTCATTGCTTGAAATTTTATATATTGTTAAGAATTGTTATTTATAATTAACTTGTTATGGAAACCTTTCGATATATTTAATAATAAGTTATAATAATTTAAGAACGTTTTTTATAGTTCTATCATTTGGGAGGACAAGCTTGGTGTAATGGTCACCGTGCTGGCCTTTGATTTAAGCTGTCGTGGGTTCGAATTCCATCTCGCTCAAGGATGTTTTGTGATGTCGTTTGGTTTTAATTGATGATGTTATTTGATGTAACTAAGACGCTAATGACCTAAGCTGTCGAGCGTCTATAATCTACAATAAATAAAAATCTATTCTTTGGCTCGGTCTGACCGTCCGACCAATCACAATCGTCACAACTGCCATTCAATGTGTGTTTTTAAAGATCATTTGGGCCTAGCACCAATTCATATTTTCAATTCATTATTTTTTTTTAATAATAAATTGAAAATCCAGTTGATACTTTTACCAGCTCTTGGGCTAGAACCCGGGAACTGGGGACTTGTAATAGAGGAACCATAACAACGCCATGTAAACAACAGCATTGCTACACTCTCGGCTATTCTCAAGCCCAACTGCCATTCGAAGTATCTACAGACTATACCATAATATAACAAATTATAGCACAGACCCTGCGGAGAAAAGGGGATGCATTGCAAACATTCTTTCCCGTCTCGCATTCTTTGTGTCATCGAGCTAGCATTTTACCCTTCAAATCGTCGAGGCAGTGGCGCCGCATAAGAAGCTTCACTTCAAAAAATAGGGTTACCGTCAAAACTCAAAACCGACATCAACGCGCGCTAAGGCACAGGCAAGGCAACAGCCAGTTAGCTATATTTTATGGAGGGCAGTGTAGCCTAGTGGATAGCGTACTTGGTACCAGCCTCTAGACTAGACTGTCGTGGGTTCGAATCCCATCTGCGCCCATGGATGTTTTGTGATGATATTTAGTTTTAAGTTAGTTGTTATTTAATGTAATTTTAGACGCTAATGAGCTAAGTTGTCGACGCGACTATAATCTACAATAAAGAAATAATATATTTTATGTACAGACACAGGTATTCGACTCCAGCGTGTTTTTAAATGCCTGTTACATCGATGTGTGACTGGGATATCCTCTTCAATTCACTTTCATTTGATGACCTCTACACAAATAATATGTACATAGTAATAATATACATTTATACATTATAGAGGCGCATACGATGCACCTCTGTGTATAAAATACGCCAACTATACTAGGATCGTTACAAAATATTATCGTCAAATTATTTAAAACCGACTCGATTTTAACTACAGACTATTATAAGTCAAGTTCTAAAATTTAAGATAGTGAGTCATGCACTTATACAGGGTCCGGCAGAATGGACTTTACACTTTGACTTCGTTATAACAATTTATTGAAAATGTTTAAAAAAAAATAAAAATACATTAATAAACTACAAACTTAGGAAATTTATCGACCAAAAATTGAATCTCGCAAATGCCCTCTTCGCTTTTCCACACACTCCTTCTAAACGACCTACGAAATTATCCATTATCGACCGGAGCACAAGTAGGGAAATACTTAGCGCGAATTTCAGTAGTAATGTTCACTTTAAGTTCTTCTAAGTTCCTGGGCTTATTCTTGTAGACTTTTTCTTTCAAGTAGCCCCAAAGAAGTAATTGCTTGTCTGACTATCTCTTGGTTTTCTGCATTATTTACAGAACGTAGTCTGCCTGGTGGTTTCTTATTGCAAAGTGATCCTTCATTTTTTCATTTCTTTATCTAGGAATAAATAGCAGGACGTGAAAGACTATCTCTGGCGTTAAATTCTGCTCTGAACCGTCTTTGAATGACGGTAATCGAGTTTGTATTGATAATTTGTTCAACACAAAAGACACGTTGCGGTAATGTCCACTGCATTCTTGAACAACAGTCAAATTCGACAATAAAATTTCCAAAGCCTCCTGTGTGATATGAAAAAAGAACCATCGCAATTTCTTATTTGGTTTCCTTGTAATTGAAAAAGAAAAGTGTAAAGTCCTTTCTGCCGGACCCTGTAGTTCACTATTTATATAAGCGGCACAGTTATTACGCCTGGAACGCGTATGCTTACACTGTTTCATTGGTTTTCCGCTCTATTAACCTTGTTATGAACTATGCATGACTGACTATCATAAATTTTGGAACTTGACTATAGTTCGTTATGAAGAAATAAATTAATTTTTACAATTTTTATTCGTTTTTAGTTTAGTTGTAAAATTTTGTGCAGTAAAGGAAAATTTAATGTTTTGGTTTCAAAATGGATTTATTTTTTATTTATTGTAGATTATAGACGCGTCGACATCTAAGGTCATTAGCGTCTTTCAACTACACTAAATAACAACTAACTTAAAACTAAATAACATCACAAAACATCCATGAGCGCAGGTGGGATTCGAACCCACGGCAGTCCAGTCTAGAGGTTGCGGCGCCAAGCACGCTACCATCTAGGCTATACTGCCCTCATTTCAAAATGGAAATGTACGGTTTAAAGTTTAACTGAACTATACTTTTAAATCAAATATTTTTCGTGCGGTTTATCAAATTAGAGAAGCTAAGCTTTGTGAAGAAGACTTCAAAAAGTAAATCGAATGTGCAATCGAACAATTCGTTTATTGAAACACATTAATCCAAGATTTGCAACAGTCACTGTAAACCAGTGTTTCTCAAAGTGGGCGGTACCACCCCCCCCTGGGGGCGCTTGAGTGATCCAGGGGGGGCGATGGAAACTTAAAGAGAGAAGAAGAAAATTTTGAAAAAGCGTCCGTCCATTTTTCATCTGTTGTGAAAAATACAGTTAAATTCGTGGACATTACTTTATTTTCCAAATTAACCGATCTTTTAATAAATAATTTTGTAATTTAAGTGTCAAGGCGTTTTAAGTAACATCTTTCTTAATATTATATTCCGTAGGTAGTAATATAGATCCTTCATAAAAGCACGCAAATTTGTCACTGCAGCTTTCTGTTATTTAAAGAAGGTAAATTTCTAGGGGGGCCTTGAGTAATTTTCTTTCTGAAAAGGGGTCAGTAGGCCAAATAAGTTTGGGAACCTATGCTGTAAACAATAAAAATGTAAAATAATTTTGAACATGGAAGTCATGTATTTCTATATTGATTTCTTGAATATTTTTCGTAAGAAAACTTGATATGCCCTCGTATAAAATACCAATATGGAAAAGTCCCTGCACAGATAACCTTTACAGTTTACATGCGGATCTTTACAACGTCTCTTCTTCATTTGTTTTTATTAAACTTTTATAGTATCTTGTTTTCTAATAACATGAAGATTTTTTACGCAATAACTTCATTGAATCATCGGAGAAAGGTTCTGCATCCCAACTACGGTTATCTATTCTGCATTGACAATTGCACATTATTAAATGTCATCAAGAAAACCGGGTTTGAATCCAGTTTAAAAAATTCGACTGATGACCAGTCCTATACTTCCCACCTAGTAAATATTTGCAAAAAATAAACACTCTTTTTTTATTCCTTGAAAAAAAGCATGGCCCTCTTTTTTGTTTGGTGATCTACTGATGGGATAGCTTAATATAGCAAAAATCATGGTTACCTTGATTTACGTACAATTTTTATTTTTTTTAGTAAAATATTTTTTTCTCGAAAACTGTACATTTTAGAAAAAAAAAATATTTGCATTTTTACTTCCCACCTCTACTATGGTAGGAAAGTAATGGATTTAGTCCGAAAAAAATATTTCGAGATTTTAACAGATTTTCACGTTTTGAGACCCTAGCAATCGTTTAAGATCATTTTCTGACTGATGTCTGTATGTGTGTGTGTGTGTATGTGTGTGTGTGTGTGTGTGTGTGTGTGTGTGGTCAATTTTTCGCCTTCGATATCTTAAGAACGGAACAACATACGGGCATGCCGATTATTCTATTGTGTTTATCAGCCTTTAACTTAGATCTGATTAGATTTTGAGTCAAATCGGTTCAGTGGATGTTGAGATATTCAAAAAAACGTCCTCAATGTCACGTATTAACATAGGTAAAAAAAAATATAAATGAATTCTAGATGTTATAATATGAAAAAAATGTAAATATTTTTTTTCTCTAAAATGTATAGTTTTCGAGAAAAAAAATATTTTACTAAAAAAAATAAAATTTGTACGTAAATCAAGGTAACCATGATTTTTGCTATATTAAGCTAGCCATCAGTAGATCACCAAACAAAAAAGAGGGCCATGCTTTTTTCAAAGAATAAAAATTAAATTGTGTTTTAAAGACCACCAACAGCTAAGGTTATTTGGGCCTAGTCAAAGAATAAAAAAAAAAGTGTTTATTTTTTGCAAATATTTACTAGGTGGGAAGTATAGGACTGGTCATCAGTCGAATTTTTTCATATTATAACATCTAGAATTCATTTATATTTTTTTTTACCTATGTTAATACGTGACATTGAGAACGTTTTTTTTTAATATCTCAGGATCCACTGAACCGATTTAACTCAAAATCTAATCAGATCTAAGTTAAAGGCTGATAAACACAATAGAACAATCGGCATGGCCGTATGTTGTTCCATTTTTACGATATCGAAGGCGAAAAATTGACCACATACACACACACACATACAGACATCAGTCAGCAAATGATCTTAAACGATTTCTAGGGTCTCAAAACGTGAAGCAATGGTGTACGAAGCTAAAGAAATACAGTAAAGTGATAAAAATTAGAAAAGATTTATTGCTCTTAATTATTTCGCAATTCCCTATCAAACTAAAATCTTCCCGGACGAAGCTGGACCCCGGTAAGCTAATATAAAATAATTGGATTTAAAACAATTAATGTCCGGAAGGTCGACAAGCAGCCTTAGAAACATTGTTATAATTTTTATTTCCATGAATTCATAACACAAATTTTTATTACGAATGCTTTTAAAAAAATGCGATGAAAATTTTTGATACGAAAGAAAAAACAATGTGCATTAAAATTTTAATGAGATTCACTTCACAGTAAGACATCTTAATTTAAAGGTTTACCGTACCGAAAAACATACCTAAAAAATCTACAACATTTCTGTGCACTTTAATTTGAACAATAGTAATACCAACTCAAACAACTTCATTGTTACTAATTTAAAAGGAATGGTGCCTCTTTTTCCAGCACCTATTAGTGTCTTGGATCAATTATTAGGTACCGTCACGAAATTTTATTTTGATTCGTTATTTGAGAAATTTTGCATATACATGAATATCTAAACCTAAAATAGTTATTTTCGATACGTTTGCGTAAAGTGAGGTATTCTAGTAGGCTTAAATTGAGACACGAGCTAAGGGACTGACGCATACACAACCAGATCGAGTGCGCTGTATACCCCCACGAGGCGTTAGGCGAGTGGGGGTAAGCGCACGAGATCTGTTGTATACAACACGTTATCTTTGTATTGGTGCATATAGGTGTACATAGGCCACTGCGCGTGCGCCAGTATATTACTTTCCAGCCACAGCTGGCCAAGCGCAATACGTATAAAGTGACTGTAGCTATAGATATACTTTTAACATGAGCATGTCGGTGACGTGACGGTAACGTGACGCGAACCCATAAGTTTTTCCCCTCCCAGAAATCGTCTAACGCGCCTATAGAAGCATAGCTTCAAAAATGAAAACTCTCAGAAAAGATAGAAATATGGTTCGAGGATATTGGTCGCAGATAATCGAGGAAATTTTTATTTGAAGATTTTGAATAATAAAACACTAAGTTTTCAAAATGTTTAATATTAATTTACATCAAGTAAGCACCCGCTCTATAAGATATTTTATTTGAAGCATTCCACAGACAACTGCTCGTACTTTATGTATAAACTAGCCACTATTTTGAACAACTTTACCCCATCAATGTACAAACCGAACTTGCGTACGTTTTGTATGCAAATTTTGTTATCAGATAACAAAACTAAATTGTCATTTTTTACTATTGTCGTCGGTATCTTTTTTTACAGTTAAGTTCTTACTCAAAACTTTCCTTTACCATTTTCGGAGTATGATTTAGTAAATTTCTTTTTGTTCATCTTATTCATTTGGCTTATTGTTTAAATAAATATAATATAACATTAAATCAAAGTTGGTACACCTTATGATTATGTACAATCTACAATGTACATTTTTATCGTATGTATAGTTTGATAAACGAAAACACGCCGGTCGAGAGGGAGAGAGAGAAAGAGATTGTAGATTAATAATAATAATAATGCGTTTAACGTCCGTTTCTCGACATTATGTCATAACAGACGCCATTCGCACCATTAGTATTTTCCATTTTCACCACTTTCCCGTTTTTTTCTACATTTTCTAAACTTCATTTTATAGCAATGTGTGAATGGAGGAATTATAGGAATTTAGGATAAGGTAGGCAACTTTGAGAGCATAGGAGTTTGACAGGTAATCGGCCATGGCCTTTAATAAGGAACCATCTCGATATTCATCTGGAATTATTGAGGGAAACCATGGAAAACCTCAAACAAGATGGCTGGTACAGGAATTACCGTTTCTCGGCGAAGGCAGTAGGAAAAAGTCCTAGCCACATCTGCCCCGCTGGGATTCGAACCCAGTACCTTCCTAATGCGAGTCTAGTGCTGTACCACTAAGCTACATCGCTGGGTGAAAGATTGTAGATTAAGCGTCTGTAATCTGTCTCTCTTGACCTGTGTTCTTCCGTTAATCAAAGTATAGTAGGATTTGGATGGAAAATTTTCAAGGAACATTAATTGCCAACGAAAAGAACTATGCTTAAAGACGTCCCACATTTTTTTTTTGTTTTGTTAGAATTCACATTACGAATAGACTATGAAACAATTTGTTTAAGAATTTTTCGGAAGCTTTTTCTAGAATAAAAAAAATAGGGTACCAAAAGTGTGTATTTTTCAATGGAATTTTAAACATAGAATTATGCCGCTACCTAGAAAATATTCAGCCTGTTATTGGCTGACTAGATCTACTGTGTCATCCACACTGATATGTCAAATTAAAAGCAAACCCCGATGAAGATAATTTATATACATTTCTTTCTATATATAGATAAAGAAATGTGACTGTCTTCTACGTCATCATATAACGGTTTATGGAGGACAGTGTATCCTAGTGGATAGCGTACTTGGTACCAGCCTCTTATAGACTAGACTGTCGTGGTTTCGATTCCCACCTGCGCTCATTGATGTTTTGTGATGTTATTTAGTTTCAAGTTAGTTGTTATTTTATGTAATTTAAGACGCTAATGACCTAAGTTGTCGACGCGTCTATAATCTACAATAAAAATAAAATTGATGTTTATGCTCAGTGTTTAAAATATACATTTTATTTAATTCTTGTTTAAGAACGAAAAAGTTTGTTTACATTAATTGTTTATGTATGAGGAATAATATGCACTGTTCAAAAATCATACGTGTTCTAAAAGAAAGCTGACTGTATCGTTAGAAGCTGCAAATGCACTTGCTGTTATAAAATACTTCCTTGGTCGGTCGGCAATCATATTATGGCGTAATTAATGTTACTTAAAGTTTAAACTATACTTGATGCGACCTTAACTGGTCATTTAATTAGACGTGTGAAGATAAATTTAACTGTCCGTATAATTACTAATTACCACGTGTAATTTCATGCATTTGTTTATTTAATATTATCTAATTATTTAAAATCACACACGAGGATTGTTGTTTACCAATGTGCAATGAATTAAACAGAGATAATTGACAGCAAACAGTTTTATTGTTAACAATGTAATCACAGATTATCAGAACAGATCACGTATTTTTTATTGTTTAAGCATCAGTAAAACAAATAACTATCGTTATACATTTTTTCACACATAGATTTTTTGGGTCCGTACAAGAAAGGAACCCTATCGTTGTGCCAACGATGTCTGTCTGTCTGTCACAGGCCTCTAACTTCTAAATGAAATGAGATAGAGACTTTACTCGTAATATGTATTACCGCGGTCCAAAGACGAAGAGAATAACAAAAGATCAACAAGATTTATTTAAGGGGGGCGTCCATATTAGGTACTACATGCAAACGGGAGTCAAAAAAATGTTGTTTGTACACCTATTCTTATGGGGTATCGTTGAAAAAGGCCTTTTGAGTAGATTATGAATGTGTTTTTATTTTATTTATTTTATCAAAGTAGGTTTGGTATAACTTACATAGTACGGAACCCTACTCTTTACGTGGCTCGACACGCACTTGACCGTTTATTTTTAATGTTTGCTGTTGTGAATTTTATAAACCACGTATTTATTTAGTTGTAAAATTCTCAAAAACGCGTCATATTTAATAATTTGCTTTTTTCGATTATACGTTTACGTGAACGTCTATTTATTTATCCGCAGTGGCAGATCCACACACGTTGATGTCGATTTTTGGATACCCTGTACTTTAAGTGTGGATACCCACTAATTAAGAATATACTTATAAGTACAAAATTTAATCAGTTGAGGCGTTTTCACAATATGATGCCAACACAAATTTTATTATTTCCTTTTATTCCTTTTATTCCTTTTATTCCTTTCTTTATTATTTTTATTTGAGAAAGAGCAACGTCTTACTTTTATATTTTTTTAGTTTTTTTTTTATTATAGATTTTATTGGCCTTCGTTCTGTAGAACAGTTGGCCACGTCAATAATTTTTTCATTTTAAAATCAAAATTACGATTTTCGTAGAATTTCAAAAATATATAACAGGATACATATTTTTTTGAATAGGTATCTAATAACTATCTGAAAAATCCGTTTTTTGCCCTCAAACTCTCACTGCGTTCGAAGAAGCATATAGTAGTTTATACGAGAGTTTATACAACTAGTAGGTACAATTATGTATATGACGCGAGGGGTGATATTGATACGCGAGCATATAAATATTAGTATATACTTACAACAAACGCCTACCTATATCAAATCAGTTCGTTAGTTAACATATAAAATAAGAAACTTTATTATTTAGATATAGGTTAAAATTTTTTTAAATTTTTTTTTTTTGTTTTGTTTCAGGGCTAGCAATATTATTCCATGGAGCAACATCTTCTAGATCATCACAGGTATTTAAAACATAAAATTATGATACTTATTTAACTATGTATTTTTCAAATAAATTTAAAAGCTATACAGTTTTTGTCACCGTTTTGAATCTTATTAAAAAATTAATAAAACTCCATATCCGAATTAGGACTGTGGAATGTGGATGCCAGTCGGTTTTTTGTAGAGACTGGAGAGTTCTGGATTGCCACTGTGCCAAATCCTAAATCCGACACTGGTAAAAATAGACAAACGCGAATAATTTCACTAATTATTTTATTTTACAAAAACGGTTTATTTCAACATGGTTTGTTAATTGAATATATACATTCTGCATTACTCACAACGTATTAGCAATTTCATGGAATAATTTTACTGCATAGAAAACTTATTTTAGTTATTATCTAGCTAAACGCTATGTTACAAAATTATCTTCAATGATAATATGGTATATCGTATAGCACTACAACCTATAGGCGATCTAAAATTAAATGGAAGATTTTTGGGCTGGATATACTATCCGATATTAGGACTACATTTTGACATGACAGAAAAATGAGACTTTTTATAAATTTGAATTTTTTGTTCATTTTTGTTCCCTTAAAACTTTCCATATTTTTGGAGATTGTTAACGACACTATATTGTGTATTGTATGTCCGAAAAATTACATTTTATATAATGAGTTAAAAAAATATGGACACTTTTCAAAAGCTATCCGATATTAGGGCACTTTACTCTATCTACATGAAATTCCGAGTATTTATTAGAGTTGGATAATAATACTATTATTGGCATGTTTTTGCATTTATGGTAGTTATGCACGTGCACAACAATACAACTTCCAACAAAGAGAAGAAAATAAACTAATGAATGATATAAAACAATTTTCACATGATACAAAATTCATTAACGCATTGTTACAATTATTGTGAATGTATAACGTTGTAATAATATGTAGTGTTGTCGTACAAAAAACGTAAATTTATTCACAAACGGCCTAATTCCAACGCCTTCATTGTGACAAAACCCGGAAACATCCGCTGCACTTACAACTTCCGTGAGTAGTGTTCACATGTTTTCGTTCTCTTAGGGTAGGCGCACGCGCACACCAATTAAGCAAAACTGCTTTAAGAAATAACATTTTTGCGTATTATCAAAATCGATCAAACAGGACCGGACACTAGTTTGCGGATAGTGATTTATTTACTGAAGGGTGTATTTAATTTGGTGCAGACACTGGATTGATAATAATATTAAAATTAACAAGCCGTGAGGGGGGTCGTTTATTAGGATTAAAGTTACTTTTATTTGGGACTCACAAGTGCGAGCCTTGAGGTCCACACGACGAACTTCCCAGTTTGATGAATATTTAATATTAATAATTAAATCAGAAATTACACAGAAAAGTAATCATTTTAATCAATAAAACATAATTATTATTTATTTTTAACAATAAAAAAAAACGGCTGAACTGATTTTATAAAATTTATGTCGGATCAAAATGACGTTAACATGCCTCGATTGACACCTTTACGAAGTCGATATAATTTTTTATTCGCGAGATATTGTGTAAAATCTACTTTTTTGGAGTCTATTTGGTTAAAAAAAAGAACGGCTGAACCGATTTTGAAAAAATTTCTTTCAGATCATATTTACGTTAATACGCGTCGATTGGCACCCTAACGTAGTCGATATCATTTTTCATTCTCGAGATTTCGTCTTAGAAAGAAATGACATATTTTTAAAAATAGTGTAAAAATAGTGTAGTGACCTTGAAACATAAAAATTTGTTATACATTTTGATTTCGATTTTCGGACCCATTACAATAGCTTCCAATGGGAAGTTAATAAAGAAATATTATTTAAAGGGATGTAAGTTTTTAATTTTGTCCAAAAACAAATTTAAGTTAACATAATAAAGCCACAATGCCTGTATAAGCAAGTACACTATTTGGTCGGCAGGGTTTGACACTGGGTGTAATACTTGTGGACTAACGCAAGCAACGCCGTTGGTAAAGGCTAGTTACTTATTAACTTCCCATTGGAAGTTATTGTAATGGGTCCGAAAATCGAAATCAAAATGTATAACAAATTTTTATGTTTCAAGGTCACTACACTATTTTTACACAATTTTTAGAAAGATGACTCTGTGTGTGTGTGTGTGTGTGTACGTATGTACGTACGTATGTGTCCATTTCTTTCTAAGACGAAATCTCGAGAATGAAAAATGATATCGACTACGTTAGGGTGCCAATCGACGCGTATTAACGTAAGTATGATCTGAAAGAAATTTTTTCAAAATCGGTTCAGCCGTTCTTTTTTCATAACCAAATAGACTCCAAAAAAGTAGATTTTACACAATATCTCGCGAATAAAAAATTATATCGACTTCGTAAGGGTGTCAATCGAGGCGTGTTAACGTCATTTTGATCCGACATAAATTTTATAAAAATCGGTTCAGCCGTTTTTTTTTTTTTAATTATTGTTAAAAATAAATAATAATTATGTTTTAATGATTAAAATGATTACTTTTCTGTGTAATATCTAAATTAATTATTATTATTAAATATTTATCAAACTGGGAAGTTCGTCGTGTGGACCTCAACGGTCGCACTTTAGTCCTAATAAACGACCCACCTCACGGCTTGTAATGTATTTACATTTGGCACCAAAAAGTCACAACATTTTTATTCTTTACTCTAACCTATTGCATAATACATTCTACAGTATGCCCGCTATAGCTTTTTATGTACACATTACAATTAAATATAATTATAGGACAGGGTCGAACTTGCCAGAGAAATTCATTTAAAAAAAAAATTGTTTTTAACAAAATTCAAAATCGGTCAAACTTTTTCAAAATCAATATATTTATATAATCAGACCGCTGCACTGATTACGTGACATTTCACTACAACGGAAATTGAGGGGGGGGGGGCGTTTTTAAGTCAATAAAAATGTTGAATATTGATACATTAAAATTCGAATTTAAATGTCTTAATAAATGAGCATCATCAGGAAGCTCGTACCCAACATAGAATATTGCAGGCCAATTTGCTAAAGACCTGAAGCTATAAACTTGAAATTTATATAGCATGTTCCTTTTGTGACGTAAGCTTCCAATAAATTCGAAATTCAACGCCTAAGGGGGTCAAAAAGGGGTGTATTGCATAGCCTAAACCACTGAAGATAGAAACATGAAATTTGGAAGTTTGGTTCCTTACACTAAGAAAGAATTTTTCGGAAATCAGCCCCTACGGGGGTGAAATGGGGTGAAAATGTTTGTATAGAAAATCGTATTTCTTGCGTGTATCAATAGTCCAGCAGTCAGGTACTTTTTACCTGGAAAGTATTCCGATGTTGATAGCAAGTGTTTCCGGGCTAGGTAGCCGTGGTCTAATGGATTTTACTCCGTACGTTTCGCCCAAAGCTCCGTTGGGCATCTTCAGCGGCGATTGGCAATACGATATGATCTTCTTGCGTTTCATAATGGATCATGACGTCACTCGTCAATAAACTGTCATTTAAGGTCCGCAAAACTGATACGAAAAAACACTAAAAAACTTTTTCGCTTATTACTGCCCTGCTCGATAAACATAATAGTCCACACACAATCTAAGTGAGCCGTGGGAGACGGTTGCCGTGACAACGTAACCATATCTTTGGTATGTTTTCATCTCACTTGTTTTATTACTTAACTTATTTTGAAGTCTAATTATTACCAAGACTTAGTAATAATCATCGATTAAATACACATTATTGTTTAGTATTGAACTTTTAATGAGCTCTATCGCATTAAAGTAGTTACAAAATACAAAAGAGCTTCATTAATAACAATATTATACTAGACTGGCGCCTTCGGAATTCGAAAAGTGAAAAGTCTCTTAGAAATAAAAGAAATAATTGTAATTGTTTCTCTATATTCGCAATTAAATGTAGATGTTAGCACTTTGGACGTCTATGTGACGTTTAATCCGTCGTATCACAAAGCCAATGTCACCACTTCGGACGAAATTATGGTTTGAATGGTTTTGTAAGTATGTCAACAATATCAAATCGAGTATTAACACTCTTACATTGATATTTATAAATACGCTGTTTTGAGGTTACAGCAGCGAGGAATGACTAAGAATGTGTTCCGATATGTACTGGGACCACTGTACAGTATGACGTCAATTCAGTATACTGTGAAGCCGTTCCTTTATAGCCAGTAATACTGAGTAATACTGGTTACTATTTAAAACGGAACGCACTCCAGTATACTGTCAGCATCGTTTTTTGACGCAGTTTTCAAATAAGCGTATTAAAGATTTATAATAACAAAATCTATTGCTGGAGTATTGTCAAATTGAAAACATTTATATTAATAACTATGAGTCAACTGTTTAGCACTCAAGCGGCTTTGACTGATCACGTGATCAAAGTACTGGCGAGTACCTTACCTCGAAAACGCCAGTGCTCGCAGTAAGAATATATGGTTATTTATGACGTCATATATTTCCCTAGGGTACTGCGGCAGTATACTGGCGTTCATAACGGAACGGATTTTTCTACAGTAAGAGCACTGGGCAGTGCTCCCAGTGTATATCGGAACATACCTATAATGGCATTATGGGAGCTGCCGTTTTTTTTCTCGTAAACCCCCACATACGACGCCTTCGGATTCGAACACCAGATGCCAGCCACTTTGCTTTTAATTGCGAATACTTTATACCCGTGTTTTTTATAAAGATCTACTATTTATACCTGTTTAATTACACATCATTAATTATTTTACAGAATGCAGGAAGAAGACAATCGCGTCATTCAACCAGTGGCTTACGGAGTATACATCAACTTATGGACAAAATGGGAGCTGCAAGCTACGAAGTTTTTTCAACGGAATCAGACGAATCCAGTGAACCTTTAACAAGTGTTAGAAGACACAGACAACTTTCGGAAGAAACTGACACCGAAAACAGCGCGGAGTTTCGAAATTATCAAGGTGAATGTTCGATTCAAAAATTCCTACTTTATCGCAGCTTTTTTAGAGTTAAATTAATAAATAATTAATTATGAATAAAAATTTACAAATTTTTATTAAAATTTCAGGTGTTCAAGGACAACCCGGAATCGATTTTCCGGTTTTAACTCGAATTCCGAAAACATCATTTACCTGCCGGAAAGTTAAAAGTGGATATTATGCTGATCTTGAAACTAATTGCCAAGTAAGGTTTTTTTATATAAAGAAGTACAATTGAAATTAAGGATAAAAAATCTTCTAACAATACATTACTTTTAGTTTACTATCACAGCATGGCTTTAAGATTTGGAATAATAGTCTTTTAATTGCAGTATTTATTTATAGCAAAACAATACAGATGACTCCAAAGAAAAGAAAATAAATGCTATTTTTAACAATGTTAACAATTTTATCAATTTGGTTTTTCAGTTTCAATTTTAACTTGCCAATATTTCCGAGAAATTAAAACTCATTTTCTATAAACTCTATTTTAAAACCGAAATCCACTTTTAGATAATCTTCAAAACCGATTTCAAAATATAATCTTATTAATTAATGTACATTCACATTTATCAGCTTCATCCAGGCAATAAATAATTTTTTTAAGCTTAAACTCTTTTTGTAAGGCCAATTTTTGAAATTGAAATTTTTTGATTTCAGTATTTGAAAGTTTATTATTATTCATCCAGATAATAACTTTAAAATGTTAGCATTATCAATCTTCATAATCAAATCAGTACATGATTTGAGTAACTGTGGACAAACAATATTAGATAAATAATTAAATCAGACGATTTAAACCCCTAATCTCCACAACCCATTCACTTAACAATTAGTGAATAACAGAATATATCAAACAGCTAAGCTGCCATGATTGCTAGGCTATATCTAAGAATCTAACAATCATGACAGCTTAGCTGTCTGATATATTCTGTTATTCACTAATGTTGTGGTTATTAGGTGTTTAAATTGGTTGATTTAATTATTGTTCTGATCTTTATAATAATATTTATAATTGCAGGTATTCCATATATGCGATACCGGGCGAAAAATCTCATTCCTTTGCCCAAACGGCACGATATTTCATCAAACGGACCAAATCTGCGACTGGTGGTTCAAGGTCGACTGTGGACTATCACCTAAACATTATGAACAAAGTGCTGAACGCTACGCATCCGAAGAAGAGAAACGAAAATCCAAAACTACAACAGAAGCAACCGAAGAAAATTTTGATGATCAACAGAGTGCCGGAGCTCAAAACTATTCGCAAAACAGTCGACCAATTTATTCTCGAACTTCCGAAAGGTATCGTTCCAGAAATCGACATACCAGTAGCAGAAATCATTCACGATCACAAAAACCAGAAATCAATCAATCTAACTCAACCAGTTCTGGAACCAGCCATCAAAATTTCAATTCTGATACGGTGTCTTACAGTTCTTCACAAACCCATGGTCCAAATCAACTTTCAAGTAACAATGGCCAATTTTCGAATTCTAAATCTCCGGTTTATGTGAATCGCAATAAAAATGAGCAGACTAACACAAACAGTAACGAAAATGGTAGTTTTGAAAGACAGTCAAAATCTGATAATTCGCATAGGTCATCTTCACGTAGAGGCAATACTAAACAATACATAGATTCATTGTCGAACGTTGAAATATCAGAAGAAAGAAATTCAAGAGAATATTCAATACAAAATTCACATCATTATCCAGGCGAAACACAGTACACAGCTGAAACGGCATCTTTCGCCAATAATAGATACAATAATGGTCAACAACAAAGAAATAATCATCAGAGTTCAAGAAATAATTTCAGAAATAATGATAATAAAAACGTCAAACATAATTCTACTTTCAGTACTGCAAATCCGCATACGATTGGTTTTACAACTGCAGTCAAACCGACACCTTCAACTAATTTTCCAGTTTATAATCCACCACAAGCTATTGTTCGAACAACACCAGTTCCAATTACAACTCAACAATTCGTTGTATCGAATTCATTTTCAGTACCACCTCCAAAACCATCCAAAACTGGCAAAGCTACAGTATTAGAAGTTGCAAAACCATCTTTTGATAAAGTTTCATATTTTCCTCCACATAGCAGAGACATCTTTGAAAATTCACAACACATTATTTCAAGGAACATAACAGCAAACGTTTTTACTTCACCTCCTATTGTAAAAAATGATACACAAAGGCTAGGAAAACAAAATCCAGTTTTCTTATCGGTAAACACGCATGAGCAAGTTGCTTCAACACAGAACACCCCATACAAAACTACTTATTTCGAAAGTCCTACAACTGTTTCTACTACTCGAAGTCCTACAACTGTTTCTACTACTCGAAGTCCTACAACTGTGGTTTCTACTACTCGAAGTCCGACAACTGTAGTTTCTACTACACGAACACCAACAACTTTCCAATCTTCAACTTCACATTTCCCATCGACAACTCATTCTCCACCGACTTCCACAACAGCCCAAACACCGACAATCTCATCCCTTCCTGGGCATTTCGTTACATTTACTTATCCTGTCAATCGTGATCACAGTACAACAGAATTACCCGAAACAACACCAACTTATTCAAATAATTTCGAAGATGAAGTTCAAATAAATTTTGGAACAACAACAATTGTACCTTTGTTACGAGAAATCAAACAAGTTTTTACTGAAACAACAAAACAAAATATTGAAACAACGACTCTACGAATTAGTCCTAATTATAGTCAATTTCCTAAAGAGGTCACTAACCCTTCCAGCACAACAACGACAGTAGCACCAACTCAAAAAGAAATAAAATACTCTTCTCATTATTCGTTTGATTCTACAGGTAGTCCTTCAACTATTGCTCCGCAATTTAGAGAAGCGAAACATTTCTCATCGTCACAAATAAATGTCGAATCTTCATCATCATCAGACATTCAGCGTAGTGAAAATCAACACGGTTACAAATTTTCAAACACAAAATCTGGAGGATTTAAAATAATATATGATGACACACCACCACCCTTACTTAAAAATGAACAATCAACTCCAAAACCTACACTTTCACCAAACTTATCACCACCGAAAATATACAGTAAATATTCGAGAACATCTTGGAAACCTAAACAGTTCACACCCGTAGTAAACACTACTACTTCAACCCCCAAACCAACGGCACGTCAAAACCCTAAAACATCTTTCCGACGAGTCAGTTATTATCCTACATTTACAACCTCGAAACCTATAAAGTATTCACAATCAGCTACCAAATATTCTCCAACCGTTCCAACAATAACTCCCAGACCTCCAACACAACCCACAGTAAGATCTAGTTCGTATACAGCGACTCCTGAACCTTTCACATCGCCTGCTACTCCACCAACTCCAATTATATCTGAAAATGCATTGAGAATGATCGATACTCTAAATGATTTAGAAGCAATTGATGAAAAAACTCCCAGATCTCAAAAATTCTCCGCTTCTAGACCCGGACTAAAAGTACCGCCATCTTCAAGTCCGGACACGTTACATTCATTGGCGATATATTTCGCTTCTGCTGCTGAAAGTCATTTACAAAATAATTCCACAAACAATAATGAAAACAATACCCCACCTGAATTGGGACAGACTTTGTTAACGAAAAATACATTGCATAAATATGTTTCACTTTTCCACGACAAAAACGTTGAACTTCAAACACCAGCACCGACTACAGCCGAATTCGAAGCTATTATTAATAGAGAGTTAGTTGACAATGATTTGGATGTACAACAATCGCGAGGTCCAGTTGCTCCAAAGGAAAGTAATATAACAAACATTAGACGTTTAGCAAGAGTGTTCACACACGCTCTGTCTGAATATTTGAAAGATCCAGAAACGTTCAGAAAAGTTTTGTCTGAAATCAGACCAACAGAACCACCTGAAGTTGAAGAAACAACTACAATATCTACAACCACTGATTTCCCAACGACGGAATTTACGGACCATCCATCAATTACTAAAGAAGAAGGCGAAGTATTAGATTTTTCAGATGTGATAAAAACTACACCTCGCTCGAGAGCTGTTTACCGTGATAGCTATACAACTACTCCATACACTCCTTTCGAAACATCGACAGTTTACGAAACTTCGACAGTATCATCACGATTTTCAGAAGCTGATAGATCTACATATCTTCCCAAGTATGATGCAATTAACACTGTTGCAATAAGTTTAAATAGTGGCTTGGAATTAGCTAGTACAGTTCATCCAGTCGATTTGAATTTAAATGAAAACACAGATGAGGATGATTATTTCCCTGCCACGGAACTAGGAGAGGTCAGAACAACACCCAATCCGTACGGACTTGGTGTAAAACCAGAAAACAGTACACCAATCAGTATCGATAACTACACACCAACGTGGAACATTAATTTTGCAGACGTTTCTGCATCACCTTCACCTAAACTTGAGAAGCCATCTAATGATTTGTTGCCTCCAAGCAGTAAGAACGAAGGACAAAAAACAACTGTGCATTATTTTATCCCAGAAGAATTAAATAATCTCGCTGTTGTTACCGAAAACACGAAACTGGAAACTCGAAATCAATTACAAGAATTTTCCAAACCGATTAATGAGACTAAAGACGAGGAACGATTGCAAATTGCTTACAGTCAATCATTTGTTGCAGGAAATAATATTATCGATAGAGGTGCTAAATCTGTTTCAAATTCCGTAGAAACAACTGAAAGTCCGTCAGTTGATTCGTGGAAAATAGTTGTTACGACTCCTCAATACGATTCGACCACCGAAAGTACAACACCATATCCTGAATTATCTACGACTAAAAATTATGATTTTGCCACTTCAACTGCTTCGATAGGAGACGTGCCTGAAAATCATTGGACAAATTCACCACAAGTTGCAGAACTTTGGAACAGTGCAGTTGCAATTGATCCTATGACAATTAATATTGAGTTATCCGAAAATAACGGATTTAATAAAAACACATATTTGCCTAAAGTTTTCACGACTGAATTGCCTAAAGATATTCAAACCACAACAGTATCTTACGATACCACCACGTTAAGTAACAGGGAAACAACGACAGATTACAACGGATTATCAACAACTGAAAAATATTTCAATGATTTTAGAGATATTAATATTGCCGAAACCAGATACGGAAAATCTGTGGATAATTCACCACAACAATTTACAATCCCAATCCCAACCGAAACTAACACCACTGAAATAGAACTGGAAATGAAAGTTGCAAAACAAATGTTTGGTGGTTTAAATACAACTGAACAAGATATGTTGATGGAAAAAATGAAAGAAGCTGATTCAAACAAAAAAGTAAGGAAATTAATCCTTCTCTTGATAAATACATGCGACTTCAATCAAAATGATACATCTGAATCGGCCAGAAAAATTATTTTGGATGCTTTATTAAATACACCTGTTCAGGAAACGTTTACATTAAATACTTACAGAAATATTAGAGAAAATGAAGAACATGAAGTTCAAGTTTCTTCGGAAACGAAAGAAGAAAATGTTGAAACTTCTACACCAAGCGCTTCAAATGAAGACTATGCCACATCAACAACAACTATTGTACCAGAAACAACTACATTGTATTTACATTTAGCTGAAAGTACGACAGAAGATTATAGAATAACGACTGAAATTCCTGAAGATATCAGTACTACTACAATTATTCCTGAAATTTTAAGAAATGAGAAAAATATAGATCTTTCATCTCAAGTGCCTTCTACTGGAAGGACTTATTCAGATATTCAAATTTTAGGAGAAGATGAAGCAAATGGAAGCGATGGTAGAGCACTAAAATTGTTAAGATCACTTTATGGATTGGCTGCTAAATGGGGTAGAAAATAGTAATGAGTTTTGATACACGCGATTTTTAATTCAATTATATTAATTGGACTGAATTATATAAATAATATTGTTGAAATGGTTAAGAGCAGGTCAGTATCGAAAAAGGAACATTTAGTTCAGATGAAAAAGAATGAGGGATATGGAATATTTTTTTATGAATTTGTTATGACTGAAGATCTTAAACTGAACCACGCTAACTTCTGCGTCAACGTTTTTATTATTATATTGTTTTGTGCTTTTTTTTAAAAGAAGGTAGCGTGGTTCAACACAATAATGAAAAATAATTATTTACATTATTGTTAATAAATAAAACTCATTCTGTCATAGTTAATAAGAGATTTTTTGTTTGTTCGTTTTGTTTTTTTTCTTCTTCTTTTAACTCCAGATGACAAAAAAGTTTACAATTAACTGAATTTTGAATTCATTTTACATAAAAATCAATCAAAATTTTTGTGTAAAAAGTAACAATATTGTTGTTTTATTATGATTTTATCTTTTTTAACTGTGACCGAATTTGACGATAATAAAGTATTAATATTTTTATGTTCTAATAGATTTGATGAGACATGCAAATTTTCGTCGCAAGAACTATCTTTCTGTCTTAAAGATCAACTAACAATTATTTGGTAATGATTCTTGCAAAATATTTGCAAAATTCCCTTCTAAAAGTCTAATTTCATAATTTTATTTTCATTATTTTTCCATAGAGATCACTTATGTAGACTGCTTTATGAACGAATTGCTCATTTTTTTGCTAAATTATATAAAATTGACAATCTTCTGGAAGTGTACTGTCACGAAAAATTATGCTGAATGTTTAGTTACAAAAAAAATCTTCCTTTTTCTTTGTAAGTTTTATTTTCTGTAATTAAAATCACTTCCACAGTTAATAAGTTTATCCTTGCAATTAGACAAAAACAAATCAAGACGCCCTTCTTAGTTTTCTCTTTGTATTAACTCTATTTATTATTGTTTTAGCCATAAAAAATATTTGAGATTATTTCGAATATCTCAAAAGAATTTTCAAATAATATAAAAAAAATGTATATAATATATAAGTGTTATTTTTAATACATATTAAGTAAATAATAAAATAATTAGTTTTTGGTAGCATGTTTGCACATCTCCAATAGAGATCCGTTCCTGTTTTATAAAATAAGTGGACTCTCTTTTTTTGTATGTATGTGTGTTTATTCCAGTATTATATAATAATTTTATTGAAATCAAATTTGTGTCTCCGACGCTACTTTGTGGGGCACAAGTCGTTTGTAAATAAATGTATAGTCAAGTTCCAAAATTTAAGACATTCTACTAAAGGGAACAAAAAAATCGGCATTTACGCGAGCGAAGCCGCGGGTAAAAGATAGTAAAAATACGTAAACAGCTCATATTTTTTGGATCCGTCAACGACACAAATTTGATTTTTTTGATTTAGGGCTCGTTTAGACACGGCGGAAACCGCGCGTTTTGAACCGCGTAAAATATACTGTATTCAGACAGCCGCGCGGTGAGCGTGCGGATATGCAGGAGAGGGGCGAGGGTACATACGCCTAATTTCAAAGATGGAAGTCGAAGAAGCAGTGTGTTTGTATTTGATTACACGTACGAAACGCACGACCTCCGCAATGCAACTGAACGCCGTCACGGCACACCATAGTAATAGAACCGCGCGGACGCCGCACGGTTTTATTTTCTGGCGGTCGAGTGGTGGCAGCCGCAGGATAGATGATGCGTGTAGGCATGTATGAACTAATATGCTTACACCGCGCGGTCTCTGCAAAGCATTAAGCAACATGAATGCCGTCACGGCACGCCATAGTAATAGGACCGCGCGGACGCCGCACGGATTTTCTGGCGGTCGAGTGGTGGCAGCCGTAGGATTGACGATCCGCACGAATATTTATGAACGAGTATGCTTACGCTAATATAAATAAGCTCCGCGCGGGTTCCGCCGTGTCTAAACTATCCCTAAAGCTCGATATATTATCCGGTCAGACACGGCGCGGGAACGTAGCGTTTCCGGCAAGACAAACATTTTTACATGCATTTCAAATACGAGTATTGATACATGTCTGAACGGACGAGATCCGCTAAGTATAAATATTCGTATTTGAAATGCATGTAAAAATGTTTGTCTTGTCGGAAACGCTACGTTCCCACGCCGTGTCTGACCGGATAATATAAATCGACCTTTAAATGTATTTTATAAAGTGTCTGAAAATTAGATAACTTCTTTTTTATCAGTTATCGCATTATGCAATAGTTTTGTGCTTTGAAAATGCTTCGCTATGAATTTTTAGTAAAAATAAAAGTGACGTTCCATGATTTAGTTTATAAAATCAATTCAAATAATTTTGATCAGAAATATTGATTCAATATTTTATGAAATGTGTTTTTAATTTTAAAAAAATAATTCTCTAAATTTGTGTGTATTTTACTTGTTTTTTTATCTTGTGAGTTTTAAAAAATAGTTTTCGTTGAAGTCATCTTATATAAGGTAAATAATAATATATTTTGTTACAAATACAGATTTCAAATAAAAGAAAACAAAAATATATTAACAGATATTATTATGACAATTAACAACTGAGCAGAAAATTATGATAATGTAATAAAGTCGGGGATAAAAGTATGATACTTGGACATATATGCCTAATTCCGGGGTGACAGGGGGTAACAGTTGCCCCCCTCCAATGTTTTGAAGGAAAATACATTTTCTCAATATTAGGTACAAAAAAAAATGTCAGTGCTCGATAAAATTTTAACCCAAGTTACTTGCTTTAGAATTTATAAGGAAAATTGTTAAAATTTCGAGGGTTAAGAACGTATATAAAAGATAACCTAGAGATTGTGTTTTATGCCAGGGTGGGCCAAGGGGTGGACCAAGACAGTTTAAAGTGGACCATGGCTCACCCGGACTATTATCTGACGCCGCCACTGAACCAAGGTTCCTGGCGCCTATGAAATAAATCGGGAATTTTTGTATTTTATAGAAATGGCGCCTCACAAATTTAGCATCAGGACACATTCCCTAAGTTGTATCATTTTAGTTACGCCACTGATTGCGTTATTTGAATAATATCAATTACGTAAAGAGACTGCAGTATTTCAAATGGTCTTTATTTACTAAATTAATACACTTTTTCTATCAAATATGATATAGAATAATTTATTGTAAGCATTTAAGAACTCAAATGCTCACAAGAATTGGAAAAATTAAGTTGTTTCCAAATATATTTTTATAAAAAAAAGTCGTTGGTGTTGGAGACACAAATCTGACAATAAAAAAGAATTATTATTTCTGCTGTTTTGTTTGTAAAGTTTAAGAATTTTGTATGATTGTTGTGAAATTGTATTATTTTTTTTGTAAATATACTTGTACGTATTGAAATTGTGTATCTTTTCTTTGTAAGAATTTCGGGAACGGAGCATGGAGGTAAAACATGGGTAAAATCTCTAGATCAGGGGTTCCCTAACTGTGCGTCTAATGGTAAGCGCGCTGCAGCTTCTTGAAAATCACCCGCTCCGCTTTTTGTAACCTTGGTAACCTTGGTAACCAATGTGTAACATATGTATTTTCAATTTAAAGTTCGATGAAGAACAAAATAAATAAAACTATTGAAAAGAATATTACATTTTAACCATTGGTTACCAAGGTTACAAAAAGCGGAGCGGGTGATTTTCAAGAAGCTGCAGCGCGCTTACCATTAGTAGGTACCACAGAAAAGTTGTGGGAATGAAAATTGTAGGAAATGTAATCCTCTTTAAAACAATACGTAGTGGAAGAATTGCTTAAGTCGACCGTTTCTGAGAGATTTCGAAAAAAGCAAAAAAGGTGGTAAAATTTCGTGGTTTTTCGGTTCCCCCCAAGTTAGCACAGGGTCCTCGAGGTAGAAAACTCAAATTCTACTCCACAGAGCACTCACAAACAACATACCAAAATATCATTAATTTCGGAATACTTTCCAGGTAAAACGTACCTGACTGCTGGACTATAATGTTACTTGTCGCCGAATTGCGATTCTTAATAAAAGAAATGTACCTAAAATGTTGCGGTGGTCGAAATCGATCAGCGTGAATTTTTTCTATAGGAATATCTTCAGATGCAAGTTATATCTAAACAGTTATTGAGAGATTTTTAAGGCTTATTAAAAATGGCAAAAGTAAGAAGACCCCCTTCTATGGAAAAAAATCGCAAAATTCTAGAAAAATAAATTTGCTCTGATCTGTTTAATATTAAGTATACTTATAAAAAAAATAACGCTGAATCAATTTCGACCACCCACGCTCCTCTATCTCTATTAGTTTAGGAGATATGAGCGTTAATATAAATTGTTAACCGACTTCAAAAAAAGGAGGTGGTTCTCAATTCGGTTGTATTTTTTTTATGTTTGTTACCTCAGAACTCCATCATTTATAAACCGATTTGGAATTTTTTTTTTATTTGAAAGGATATACTTTCAGATTGGTCCCATAGAAATTTCATCAAAATCGGTTCAGTAGTTCGGCTGATTTTAATAAAAGTTAGTAACGGCATGTGATTCCTTAAGGTAAATGTCACTTTTTGACACATCAGACAGCGCAAGAAAGTCGATTTAATAAAAGTGAGTAACGGCGTGTGATTCCTTTAAGGTAAATGTCACTTTTTGACACTAAAAAGTAAAAAATAAAAAACTTTTTAACAAAAAAAAAGCCTCCTTCAAAAAGCCACTAAAATGAGGAAAATAATGAAATTTTGAGGTCTGCGCCAATTTATTAATGAAAAATTTAAAACTTGCCTTAACCTAAATCATAATATCTGACTTAGTATCGGGGATTTGCGATCTAGTGTTGCCGTTAGGGTTTACTCACTGTGTATTTTAATTAGTGCAAATTTCTTTGAAAACTTATAATTTTGGCGATAGAGGCGCCACAGTATGTCGTGCAGCAAACACGTTACGGTCTTTATTATCTGAAAATGCACATTAAGCTTCTTAACGTTGTTTTATCACCTATATAAATTATACTTATGACCATAATGTTATTATGTCGGCAGATATATTATCTTAGAGTAGAAAATAATGCAGAGCAGTGTAAATGCAATTGTAGACCAAGGTTTACGATTTATATTATTTTATAACGAAAAAGTAAATTGCTATGACCACTCCAATACACTAAATCTTACATTTATGGGGCTGCGGGCTTTCAGCGCCTCATTTATGGAATTTAAAAAATCCAATTATACCATCTGAAAGATCAGAAAATGGTCATAAAAGGTCAATTAGAGTCCCATTAATTGGTCAGCGATAGAAAATTTTTTATCGGTTGTTTAAGTTTTTCAAGGTCATTGAAAAATGTTAGCACCCCATATGGTATGAAAAAAAAAATTAAAGCTATATTCGATAGATAATTATCTGCTGATAATTGGTCAGCTAAAATTATTAATTAAAGCAGACGCTATTGACCTCTGATGTCGAGCGTCTATAATTCACAATTAAATTCAATTTAAAGTTATTAATTGGTCAGGTCAATTTTAGTGAGAAAAAAATAATTAAGTTGCGTCAACAATTAGTTGTCCTCTCTGACGTCACAATTTATAATATTTTGTATAGGCATCTGAAATTTTGGTCCGACCCCTAGGTTCCGCCATCCGACCCAGTGGCGGATTTACCAGCAGGCTGAGTAGGCTGGAGCCTAGGGCGGCAGATTTTAGGGGCGGCAAATTTGGGGTCAAACTTTTTTTTATGTCTTACAGAAATTAAAAAGATTCATACAAACAATAATTCAACATGTAATAATTAATATGTTTCACCACTTAGATAATTTTTTCCTCGATTTTTTCTAAAATTTGCGTAGTCGCGTTTGGTTGCTTAATTAGGACGATCGATAGTGCACAAATCATAAAGTTACAATTTCATTGACAAAAAATTTTAATTAATATGATTGTGAACTAGGTTATCGAATTGAAGAGGTCGGTAGGGGCGGCAAAATTTGAATAGCCTACTGGCGGCAAATGTGTAAATCCGCCACTGATCCGACCGACGCCAATAGTGTATGTGCCATAAATTATTATGGCAAATACACTAATAAATACCCGATGGCTAGGCAACAGCTTTACGTGCTGGAAAAAGGGTAGCCTACTTTTAGGTATTTGATTTATATAAATGTTTGACGGTCATATTGGTAGACGCTTAAATTTTAACCAGTGACTTTAACAGAGATACGAACACAGAACATGAAAAATCTAACAATAATTATTTTTTTAAAAATCTCAAAATGCTTAAATGTTATCTAAAAGTTAAAAGTTATAAAGTTCCAAAAGTTGATAGTGAATGCGGATGCAAATAATTACTATGTGATAATTATACCGGGTGCTGATTTGATTTGCCGGTAATAGGGATTTAAATTTTACATGTAAAATCATGTTTATGAATTTTCCTGCTTCCCTATACATTTTGGTGAAAAAAAGCCAAATACAAAATGTGTTCATAATTTTAAGGAGCTATGATTAAGTTTAAATTAAAAATATTTAATCCAGCTATTTCGATAAAATATTTTTAATTTTAACTTAATTACAGTTCCTTAATAATTATTTTGTAATTAAAAGCTGTAGATTGATAATTTGCAAACGTACGTGTCAGGTAGAGTTTTTAATTATGAACAAATTCTGTATTTGTTTTTTTTTTCACCAAAATGTACAGGGAAACAGGAAAATTCATGAGGACAGTATGGTGTAACGGTTAGCGTAGCCGACCTTTGGATCACACTGTCGTGGGTTCGAATCCTACCTCCGCTCATGGATGTTTTATGATGTCATTTAGTTTTAAGGAAGTTGTTATTTAATGTAATTAAGACGCTAATGACCTAAGTTGTCGACGCGTCTATAATCTACAATAAATAAAATAAAGAAAAATTCATAAACATGATTTTACATGTAAAATCCCTATTACCCGCAAATCAAATCAGCACCCGGTATAGATTTATAATTTTGTGAATTAAAATTATTTGTATTTACAAATTAACCAAATTTATAAATAAACAAGCAAATGAAGTTAATTAAACATACAACATACCTACTCTTTTAATTACTCTCAAAGTATTGTTTACAGTGTTAATTAAATTTTCCAATAATTAATTAAAATGTAGCTATCACCGGCCTTAATTTTTCGGAGAACTGCTTATTACGTACAAATAAAATCAAATAACAAACCGTGAGGTGGGTCGTTTATTAGGACTAAAGTGCGACCCTTGAGGTCCACACGACGAACTTCCCAGTTTGATAAATATTTAATAATAATAATTAAATTAGATATTACACAGAAAAGTAATCATTTTAATCATTAAAACATAATTATTATTTATTTTTAACAATAATTAAAAAAAAAAAAAAAAAAACGGCTGAACCGATTTTTATAAAATTTATGTCGGACCAAAATGACGTTAACACGCCTCGATTGACACCCTTACGAAGTTGATATATTTTCTTATTCGCGAGATACTGTGTAAAATCTACTTTTTGAAGTCTATTTGGTTAAGAAAAAAGAACGGCTGAACCGATTTAAAAAAAATTTCTTTCAGATCATATTTACGTTAATACGCGTCGATTGGCACCCTAACGTAGTCGATATCATTTTTCATTCTCGAGATTTCGTCTTAGAAAGAAATGACATCTATTGAAAAATAGTGTAGTAACCTTGAAACATAAAAATTTATTATACATTTTGATTTCGATTTTCGGACCCATTACAATAATTTCCAATGGGAAGTTAATAAACTAACGGTCTAGCCACTTCTCTCTCGCCTAAATTTTTTATTACACGCTCTCAATCTATTTTTGAGCCGCGAGAATAGATTTTTAATGGCCCTTGTTAGGAATCGACAATCATATTTAGAAAAAATTGACTTCAGGACACACAATGCCCTTTTGAATATTAGATGGTGTTGTGCCAGCTCCACTGAAAAATCTTTGTCAATATATTAGCGCGGCTATATGTCAAGCTCTTTCATTTGATACCCCACACAAATGATTTTGCCGACTTTTGATTTTTGCGTTTTGGCAATAAGGCGTCTAGCATCCGCCATATTGAATTTTGTGTGACGTCATTAATTCAGTGTCACTCGCGATATTATAACGAATCTATCGACACCTCATTTATGAAAATCCGTCCAGGCGTTTGAGTACTGCAGTAGCACAAACATACCCACGATGAACAGCATACCCTCCGCAGTCGGGTAATAGATTGTATATCTAGTGGCCTATTGAGGTATAATACTGACGAGTAGTGACAACAGTCACACGAGTAATAATATCATTACGCACGAGATATATATGATATTTTTTGCCATACCCACTATAAAATAGCTACTTTGCACGTCATTTTCAGTATTTTCAAAAAAATTTGACAGTTCATTTTGTGTCGCCAACTTCACTTCTATAGTAGGCCGCGGCCGGCACAGGAGTATATAATAGCGGGCGGATCAGGCGAATAAACATAAATCACTATGGTAATGGTTTACTTTCCCACACTAGTGTGGGAAAGTACGTTTCCGTTGACCGGCCTGTCAAAAGTCACTTTGCATGCATACATACATGCAACTAGGGGCAGTATAGCCTAGTGGTTAGCATGCTTGGCGCCGCAACCTCTAGATTTTGATTTTATTTATTGTAGATTATAGACGCGTCGACATCTAAGGTCATTAGCGTCTTTCAACTACACTAAATAACAACTAACTTAAAACTAAACAACATCACAAAACATCCATGAGCGCAGGTGGGATTCGAACCCACGGCAGTCCAGTCTAGAGGTTGCGGCGCCAAGCACACTACCATCTAGGCTATACTGCCCTCGCAACCTCTAGACTGGACTGCCGTGGGTTCGAATCCCATCTGCGTTCATGGATGTTTTGTGATGTTGTTTAGTTTTAAGTTAGTTGTTATTTAAATAATGTAATTTAAGACGCTAATGACCTTAGATGTCGACGCGTCTATAATATACAATAAATAAAACATACATGCAGCTATTTTATAGTGGATATGGCAAAAAAATAGTTTACTGACTTATCTACATTCTAAATAGATTATTATGTTTTCTCAGTCGTTTACATAATTGTTAAAACAATTGTTTTTGACGTGTAAAGTCACATCCTTACATAAAAACATTATTCAATAAACTACAAGCATAATTAGATAACATCGATAGAACTAATTAAGTAAGATTGTCTAACAACTCACTTAAAACTAAATAACATCACAAAACATCCATGAGCGGAGGCGGGATTCGAACCCACGACAGTGTGATCCAATGGCCGCTACGCTAACCGTTACACGTCACTCTGTCCTTCGTTTGAGATATGTACTTTATTTTACACGGTCGTGGGTTCGAATCCCACCTCCACTCATATGGATGTTTTGTGATGTCATTTAGTTTCAAGAGAATTGTAATTTAATGTATTTAAGACGCTAATGACCTTTAAGTTGTAGACGCGTCTATAATCTAAAATATATAAAATAAAATGTATTTTATTTTTTAAAGTTAGAGCTTAAAAAACAGTTTTCTTAAAATTACTATACTGCTTCAATGTTTGTGTCGTGATATAAAAAATTTGTGGTTTAAAAAACTGATTTCGAATATTGACAGAAGATGGTTGGCATCATGTGATTATTATGTAAGTGTTTTTTTTTATTATAGGTTATATAATTTAAGTATAAGCCAGTATTACACTGTCAAAGATATTAATAAAGAAGCGGCCAAGGGTTCCGTAGTCGGGATGAACGGGCACGGTTAAAATTCAAAGTTGCTTGTGTTTTTTAAAGACCACCAACAGCTAAGGTTATTTGGGCCTAGCACCAATTCATATTTTCAATTCATTATTTTTTTTTTAATAATAAAAAATTCAAAGTTAATAATAATTTATTGTTTTTTAAAAAATAGCTTGTAAGTAGTATATTTATGAGAGTTCTGGATTGCGTCACGGCCGGAGTACGGGCGTTGTAGAACTCCCATAAATACACTATACTCGTGTACCTAACTCATATTTCACAAACTACACAACATACTTTATTGAAAAATTTTCGTTGAAAGCATATTACCTTAATTTTTTTCAGAATTTTCCACCCGATAGTTGAAAAGTTAGAGGGGGGGAGGCACAAATTTTACGACTTTTGAAACGCATATCACATCAACTATTGACTTAAATAAAAACGTCATTTTGAAACTTCTCTATATCATTCTTCAAGACCTATCTAACGATACCCCACACGCTTATGTGCATTGAAATTTTTTTTCATCCCTCAGTTAAATGTATGGAGTGCCACCCAATAATAAAAGAAAATGACCAAATAAATAATAAAATATTTGACAACATTTCGACAAAATATGTTTGTCCTTTTCAAGTACAAAAATAAAAATAATACAATAATCTATAATGTAGAACAAAATGTTAAAAAAGATTCAAAAATATTTGAAAAATTTTTTTTCAAATATTATAGATCATTGTATTATTTTTATTTTTGTACTTGAAAAGGACAAACATATTTTGTCGAAACGTTGTCGAATATTTTATTATATCTATTTATGTCTGTTTATTTGGTCATTTTCTTTTATTATTATAATTATTATACAGACGAAAAATCATTTACATAAATAAATAAACAAATCATAAAAAAAGAGTAGATTCATATATTTAAGGTTTATTATTTTAATATATTGGTATAAAAATATTCGTTTATCCTAAATGAGTATTTAAAGTAAAAATTACAAAATTTTACATAAAATAGCATTGAAATTTTATTACTATTAATACTGTCGATTGTCAATGATTTTGAAAAAACTCTAAAATTTAATAACTCATAAAAAACCAAAAAGGATACTTTATATTCAAAATCATTGTTAATACTGGTCAAAGATTTCTAAAACTATAATAATATGGTCATTGTTCGCATACCAAAAATTATTCTTTTAGAACATTTTTAGTACGGACATAGGACTTCTTTCCATCGTAATAAATTTTAACCCAGTTTTAGAGTTGAATTTCTCCCGACCGACCAATCACAACTCTAAAAACAAAGGAACACGTGCTGAGTACGCACACAGATCACCCTATCTTGAAAATTAATAGACTATAGAGTTTGCCAAATACAAAATATTGAAAAAAAATTAGAGATAGTTACTTCTTACCACAACAGTTTTATTGATGGATATACATTTCGAAAGATATGCTTTCATCTTCAGCAAACGCTATACATCATACATATTGCTGTATAGTGTTTGCTGAAATGTACATCCATCAATAAAACGGTTGTGGTAAGAAGTAACCATCTTTATTTTTGTTTTTATTCCAACCACAGTGCTCATATATTTTTAACAAAATATAGACGTAAGTATATTTGAATACTTGGCTCGTCATCTATCAAAAAATGTCTTCAGTCCTTTTTCTAGATTTATTTTCCATTTAAAATATTTTGCAATATTTCGCACTGAATAAGTCATCGCAAAACACCAACAAACGCTTTTTTCTCAACGTACGTTTAGTCATATTAGCATCATTAGAAGATGATCAAAACGTTAGCGAAACGCGTGTCAAGAAACATGTGTCAGTGATTTTATTTTTAGTGGTGATTCTTAATATTCAGTGTAATCACACCAAGAAAATTGTTAAAAGTATGAAACTAAACTGAATATTAAATAACTCCAAACAACTAAAAATTTTTTTCAGGAGATAATAATCATCTCCTGATTGTGCTAACGTGATTGGCGAAACGTGCGTCGAGAAAAAAGTGTTAGTGACCAACTTATGAATTTGAGTAAATCAAGATTAAGTAAATATGTCTGGACGTTTGATAATATTATATAAGGTAAGTTAAATGGCAGTTTTAGGTATAACGCACAAATACTGCCATCTGCCTAAACATGGTATATCAAAAATAAGATAGTGCTGTTTTTGCCTCATAAATCTACCCAGGAAGGAACTGTGTAATTCATCTGTGGGTCGATTTAAAAGCTGCAGAACTTACTGCTTTCATTGTTCTCAGTATTAACTCATTTTGTAAACAAATGTCTCTTACTGCCATTTGCCTTTTTAGGGCAGAATATTTCACTTTTGGTAGTAATGTAACTCTAAAACTGAATTAACATTTACTAGGATAGAAAATATGTCCATAAAAATTGAGTTAAAATTTATCATAATTAACACAGGCATTTTATACTAATCCGACTTTTCCTAAACTATCCATAAAAATGGAAACTTTCAGGAAATTTAAATACAGATAATTTATACGTTCTTGTGTTAATTTTGTTTGAGAAACTTACAGCACGATATTTTACTTACAAAAAATATTTACATTTTTTCAAAAAATTTAAACGCACACACACAGTGTTAGAGCTGCATTATTTATTTTCTAGGTGGTAAATACTCTCTGTTAGGTTTGGTCGGTGTGCCAGATTGTGGTCCCGGTGTAAATCCGCTAGGTTGACTTGGATAACTTCCAGTGCTTGGTCCTTGGGATCCTGGATATCCAGCGGATGGTCCAGATGGCGTTTGTGAACTTGGATAGCCTGCTGAAGGACCCGATGGTCCTTGAGTGCTGGGATATCCAGCGGAAGGTCCAGATGGCCCTTGAGAGCTAGGATATCCGGCAGAAGGTCCTGATGGTCCATGAGTACTAGGATAGCTTGCTGAAGGTCCCGATGGTCCTTGTGAACTCGGATACCCAGCTGAAGGACCTGATGGTCCTTGTGAGCCTGGATAACTGACTGATGGACCTTGTGGTCCGTGTGATCCCGGATAACTTGCAGATGGGCCTTGAGGTCCCTGTGATCCTGGATAGCTTACGGATGGACCTTGTGGTCCCTGTGATCCTGGATAACTTGCCGATGGGCCTTGAGGTCCCTGTGATCCTGGATAGCTTGCGGATGGACCTTGTGGTCCATGTGATCCCGGATAACTTGCAGATGGCCCTTGAGGTCCCTGTGATCCCGGATAGCTTGCAGATGGCCCTCTCGGTCCCTGCGATCCCGGATAACTTGCTGATGGTCCCTGAGGTCCTTGTGAGCCTTGATAAGTGGCTGACGGACCTTGTGGCCCTTGAGATCCTGGATAATTTACAGATGGACCTTGAGGTCCTTGAGATCCTTGATAATTTACTGATGGTCCTTGAGGTCCTTGGGATCCTTGATAATTTACTGATGGACCTTGAGGTCCTTGGGAACCAGGATAGTTTACTGATGGACCTTGAGGTCCTTGTCCACCTTGATACTGACCCTGTTGATTTCCAGTGATGGAGTAATCGTAAATATTAGCATTCAATCCATACAACGATGGAGCAGAGTTACAATCGAATTGGTTCCACCAAACGCAAACAAAGTGTTCTTGATGGAAAATCGTACCGTTTGGACATAAGAAATCGTATGTTTTGTTGTTAGCACAAATATGGAAAACTTGACATTGTGCCTCGACATCAGCATAATATCCCGGATATTGTTGTTGATCGCAACTGAAAGATGTCTGTGGAATTTCGGAATAAATTGGATAGTCAGTTCCAGGTTCACCAGGAATAGCAGAATAGTCGCCTTCATCATAAGTTCCATCATCGTCGTTATGTCCACCTTGTCCGCCTTGATATTGTACATTTGGTCCTGAAGGTCCCTGTCCACCTTGGTATTGTACACTTGGGCCTGATGGTCCCTGTCCACCTTGGTATTGAACATTGGGACCCGATGGTCCTTGACCGCCTTGGTACTGAACATTTGGTCCGGAAGGTCCTTGTCCACCTTGATATTGAACACTAGGTCCGGAGGGTCCTTGGCCACCTTGATATTGAACACTAGGTCCGGAGGGTCCACGTCCACCTTGATATGTAGCTGTTGGACCTGAAGGTCCTTGGCCACCTTGATATTGAACACTAGGTCCGGAGGGTCCACGTCCACCTTGGTACGTAGCTGTAGGGCCCGAAGGTCCCTGGCCGCCTTGGTATTGAGCAGTAGGTCCAGATGGTCCTTGACCACCCTGATACTGAGCAGTGGGTCCTGATGGTCCTTGACCACCTTGATATTGAGCAGTAGGACCCGATGGTCCTTGACCAGGTTTACCAGATGGATAACCACTTTGTCCACTTGACGGACCTTGGGGTCCACTAGGGTATCCTCCTGATGGTCCTTGTGTACCTTGTGATCCTGGATATCCTCCTGATGGTCCTTGTGTACCTTGTGATCCTGGATATCCTCCTGATGGTCCTTGTGTACCTTGTGATCCTGGATATCCTCCTGATGGTTTCTGAGAGCCTGATGGGTAGCCTTGTCCACCGGAAGGTGTTGAACCAGTTTGTGGACCAGTTGACGGTCTTTGTGATCCTGGATAACCACTCGACGGTTGAATATATTGTCCGGTTGGTGTTGACGGTCCAGACGGATATCCACTTTGTGGTCGCTGAGTTCCTTGATTATAATCAATTTGTTGTCCACCACTTGGAAATGACGGACCTGCTGGTCTTCCAGACGGATATCCACTAGAAGGATACGATGGTGTTGTGGGACCTGGTGAATACGGGCCGCTTGCAGTTGAAGCTGTGAATCCAGTTGGCGTTGAAGGATACCCTGCAGATGGTCTTGAAGACGATGGGAAACCTCCACCTGTTGACGGTGATTGGTAGCCACCACTAGACGACGTTGGATAACCACTTGTCCCTGGGAATGTTGCTGGAGTTGTCTGTTGCCCTCCAAATGGCTTGTCAGGTTTGTCGTAGTTATAACCATTTTGTGCCTGCACAAAAGTTTTTTTATAACGTAAAATATTTAAACTAATTTTTGTTCATTCTCATTATTTCTCATTAACAAATTTATTATATTGTTTTATATTTCAAGGTTGCAATTGTAACGTGTCATTAGAGAACTAAAATTAAAAATTTAATAATACTTACAAAAACTGCACAGCTTAGGCCCAGGATTGCTAAAAATAAAAGAATTGTTAGAAATAAGCCTTGGTGTTATAATTATTTGTGTATTCATTCATGAATGTTAAAAGTTAAGACACTATTGTTAAATTGATCGTGGGAAACTCGGTTATTTGTAAATGCAGTAACTATTTGTTATGTAAACTTAATTAAATAAGTAAGTATAAAAACGGTTTGTTAGTACAAAATAATGCATAATAAAACATTTGAATGGGTAAGAAGCAAAACGGTATAAGTGTAAAAATAGAAGTTTGGAGGTGTTCAAAGTGTTTTTCTAAAAATCTGGCAGCATGTCAAAATATCTTTTTTTTGACAGTTGAAAATCATCATAACTTTTTTTTTAATTAAATTGAACCGTTTTACTTGGAAAAAGTACTTGTATCATTTTGCTTCTTACCCCTTCATTTGTAAATTATATTTCGAAGAGACAAAGTCTAATAAATGTTTTTGACTAGAGAAATTATTCATGTCTAAAATTATATAATAACTTAATGTTCTTAAGAAATTGGACAATTGACAATTATTATATAGAAAAATAAATTTTATTCAAAAGCGGTTTCGTCTTTAATCAAAACTTAATCAGGCTCTTATTACTGCTATGTTTAATTTGAATATTAATTAAAATTGTTCAATTTCTGTACACAAAATTATAAAATGACTAACGGCCCGGTCCGGCTTCGCCCGGGTGCTATGAATTTATGATTTATTAATACATGAATTACGACCCTTTGTCCTATAAAAAATCCTTAAATTCGCAATCAAAAATATTGAGAGTCGCTTTTCGGGATAAAAACTGTCCTATCTCTCAAGTTGGAGCAAACAATACACATTTACAAAATTTCAATAAAATCGGATGAGCGGTTTCGGAGACTAGCGTGAACGAACATCGTGACACGGGATTGTTATATATTAAGATAAAATATTCAATGATGAAGTCTTGATTAAAGACGAAACGTCGCTTTAAAGTTTTGAATAATAGCTTTGTTAAACATTTATTTTTCTATAGATATAGTTGTCAAATTCCTCAAGAACATTAAGTTATAATATTTTTAACATTTTCGTTATCTGAATTTTTTTAATGTATTTTTATTATGATCCTATTTTTTTTATACATCTATTTCAAGCTCGTCAATAATTTTTCAGTTGGTTCCTCAAAATGCAGTTTTGGAATTCTAGGATTACTTTTCTGTAAATATTGTATTGTTTCCTCAAAAGCTATTTGCAATAGAAAATATAAAAGCTAGCAATCGCTTTCTGGGGTTGTAAACTATCATTCAAAATAGTCAATAAAATAAATAAATCAACAAAATTTAAAACTATAAGTTTTCCTAAGAGCTCAAATCAAGTACAGAACCCCGACACCGTCTTTAAAATGTGCTTATTCAGTATTTAAAACCAAAACTACATTTTTTATAGCTTAAAATTGGAAAGCCAATTACATTTACATATAAATGACCGAAGAAAAAAAGCTTTGAAAGACTAAATGTCGATGAAAGAAAAAAGCTTGTTAAATTTAAATAGATTCTCATAGTTAAAACAATGAAACAACACACCGCAGTTAATTCCATACTAATTTAACTTACGTGTTTATTATATAGTTATTCAGTAAATAATTAATTTTGTAACTTATTTACTTTTAATTGAATAACAATGTTACACCACATTTATGTGAAATGGGACGCACTTTTTAACTGACATTCAAACGAATAGAATAAGTACTTTCTTAGCAAATACTCTTGTTTAAAATTATTATTTTTGTAACACATATTTGAAATGTACAACATTTCGTGTCTCTAACCGGCTGCTTAATAGTAGTTTATACAACTAGTACGATTAAGTATAAGACGCGAGGGGTGAAGTTGGTACACGAATTGTGTATAGGTACAACTCGTACAATTAAGTACTTGACGCTCGGTGTGTTTTCATTATCATTAGTCGAATAATTGTAATTAATAAAATAATACATTACCAAAACATAACGACAATGGCGACATGGTGCTGGCTTTTGCCTTGGTGCACCTGAAATAAAATCAATAATATTTTAATTTACTTATTATTTAACTTATTTGCTATAAATTTTTAAATTTTAAAAAACATTGTTCATACAAGTAAAGCTGAGACAGATAATACCCATTAAAAACATACATGTAAAAAAACAGGCCAAGTTCTCGTCAGGACTGTGTTATTATGAAAAAAAATAACTGAAATGTAGAAATTATGCCAAGTTCCTTGCCTACACGTTATTAGCAGTAAATTGATAATTAATTTCCAGATCAAACTTGGCAAGTTTTAAAGGGTCTCAGTATTGTTCAGTTCTTTAATGAAAACTTGCAAAGTTTGATCTGGAAATTAATTATCAATTTACTGCTAATAATTTACTGCTATAATTAATTTCCAGATCAAACTTGGCAAGTTTTAAAGGGTCTCAGTATTGTTCAGTTCTTTAATGAAAACTTGCCAAGTTTGGTCTGGAAATAATTATCAATTTACTGCTAATAACGTGTAGGCAAGGAACTTGGCATAATTTCTACATTTCAGTTTTTTTTTTTCATAATAACACAGTCCTGACGAGAACTTAACCTATTTTTTTACATGTATGTTTTTGGTGGGAATGCATAACTTTTTGTTCAGTTATATATTAGTAAATAATCCCACTATCCCATGCCACCCCATTAGTATATACACCGACTGTAGTACATACACCGTACACTGACTGCCTCTACTCCGTAACTTTCCAAACAAAGCGCTATTTATTGTCAGATTCCGCCATGTTGGATGTTTAATCCGCTATGTTGGATTTTTATTTATTTCTTATTTTTCTCGTAATTATGTCCCAAACTTCAAAGCTCCAACTCGATTGGAAGTACCCTAGATTTTATTTGGTGTCAAAATCCACCATGTTGGATTTTTATTTATTTTTGATTTTTCGCATAATTATTACCTTAAACACTATCTATGTTCCAAATTTCAATACTCTAGCTCGATTGGAAGTACCATAGATTTTATTTCGTGTCAGAATCCTCCATGTTGGATTTCTAATCCGCCATGTTGGATTTTCATTAATTTTCGATTTTTCTCGTAATAATTACCTTAAACACTGTCTATTTTTCAAATTTCAAAGCTCTAGCTCGATTGGTAGTCAGTGAATGGCAAAAATTGCGATTTTTGTACATTCGTATCTTGTAAACCATTTCACCTAGACGTATGAAATTTGGAATACTGCATCTTTTTGGTAACCTTAACCCCTATGAAAAAATTCAGTCATGTAAAGCAACTAACCTCGGAGTTAGAGGGGGATCGAAAAGGGCTCAAAATACTTCGTGTAAATATTGCACAGTCGCGAGCGGTCGGTTTTGCTTGTTGCGAGAACTTGGCCGGCGCACTCCGTGCGCTTAGATTATTGTGTGCATTAATTTTAACAGTACCTACATAGCGAATAACTTAACATGTTTTTAGTTTTACATTATATTTTAATGACAATAGACAACACACGGGAAATGCACAATGACTTACGTGTATTATAAAGTCTAGCAGACATTGCACCTAGAGTCGTGGATTAAAAAAAATACTTTATTATTTTATTTAAATGAAATAATAATAATAGCGAATGCACTATTGTCTACTGTTCAGGATATAAATAGTGAAAATTATTTTTTTACAGCTACGAGTATATATTTAATTATTCAGCATAATTACCGTAATTTAAAAAATTCTAATCATGCAATAATCTCCGACAAATTGTTCTTAAGGCTTGACTTCAAGAGTCTTAGATCATAAATTTCCTTACGAGATGGCGATATGGTCGATTTGACATAATTCTCATATTTAGGCACTGATAGGCAATTTTTAAATGCGCAACTTATTCAGTCGGCTGTAACAGATTTCTTTAAATGTTTCGCAGACTATTTAATCGGTCGATTTTAACAGTTGCAGGTGAGCGCATGTTCATCAGAACGCTTGATAACTTATACAACTACACAGACGGGCGACAAAAAATCTTGTCTCACTCTACAGTCTACACTGAATTTAATCTAGTATGACAATGATCTTAGATTGTCACCACATATATTTCTCCAAAAGTTTTTTGTACAACATTTTTCTACGCATTTTGATCAAAATTTAGCTTGAAAAACGATCTTTTTCTACGTAGATTAGTCATTTGTTTTTCTGTGCGTACAATCTAATGTTCTACATGACAAAGAGTTTGACAACGGCTTAGAACCGTATACCTCACCGGGATGTCACGGCAACGTCGCCAGCAACATAGCCAAACGATTCATATTGAAATCTATGAGAACTATCTCACTTGGTGACGGTTTGGCAACGTCGCCAGTCTGAAAGCGTAGCCACTACCAATGCCCCGCTATGTCGAGTTTGGCGACCCTGGCGCGCTGGCGACGTTGCCAATAAATTATATAGTGTAGACCGTGCCTCACTCACTCAGACGCTAGTCATCATTGTGATCAGCCACTCGGCATTCATTTTACCTACATTATTATTTTTTTTACAGTAAATACATTTATTTATTTCCCAGTGAGATACGGATTGCGAACGAACTGACGCACTGACATCTGTGTTGGCTACTTTATCTGGCGACCTTCGGTTGCCATGGTTACGTTGTTGTGGCATCCCGGTGAGGGTTACGTTGTTGTGGCATCCCGGTGAGGCACGGCTCTTTTAGATTGTTCATAGATAAATATAAAATGTTATATATGATCATAATCTAAGGTCATTGTCAAATCAGATATTCTAGCAATGCATTCTGCAACCCAGCATTAAGTGGATACCATTTAAATCTTTAAAATCCAAACACAAGATTGCAGTTCCTGTAGAAACATTAATTTTTATAAACAGTGACTTTTATGACAATTTTCACGCGTTATAAATTAATTTAAACCTGCAATTCTTGCGATAATAAACACAGTAAACGTTCGCTTATCCGTCTAATGCAGGGGTTCCCAAAGTCGGGATCGCGGGCTGATTTTTAGGGTCATGGCCTGTTTCCGTGATTATAGAATTTATAATTCTCTCGTGATTATACCGTCAAATTCGAATAATAGAAAAAAAAATACTAAATAAGAACACGAAATCAAATAAAAACGGAGTGAAGAGGCGGGTGGGGGTTCTCTGGGGTAATAAAGAGAAAGTGAGCCCTCCCTCCCCCCACTTTTACTGGAATTTTTTTGTACTTAGATTCTTGAAAAAACGACTTAAGTTTGAATTGATGCATTAATCTTTTTTATAGACGTTGTGGGGAAAAAATTTTTAAGGGTCGCGAAGGCTTTTGCAATTTTAAATTAGGGTCATGATCAAAAAAGTTTGGGAACCCCTGGTCTAATGTCTAGCTGAGAAGGATGTAAGCCGGACAATAAGAGATTTGATTAGAGTAACAAAATCAGGATGAGAAGTGGGCGAAAATATAAAGATAGTCCGAACTAAACTAAACTAAATTTGTTGCTCTTGATCAAACCAAAATCTACTCGGACGAAGCCGGCCGAAAAACTAGTGATACTTAAAGAGAATGTAATATCACGAATTCGGCCAATGCGAGGATGGATATCTGGGGTTGAATAAACAAGAGTTTACTATAATTCTATTTTAAATTACTGTAATAACGATAACAAAGTGCATGGAATACGTGATCCAATCTTACGTGTTAGGTAAATGCATATCCTGTAATACCTACTGTTGTACTTCAAATATGTCAGTAATTATTAGTTACACTAAATCTAATTAGAGATAATAATATATTCTAATGCCCTTAAATGATAGAAATATTTGTAAAATTGCTGCGTGCGAATTTATTGCAAAATTGTAAAAAAACTATATACAGGGTGTTTCATAATTGAATGTCAATATTGAATGGGGTTAATCTGTGCATGATTTTAAGACAAAAAGTCTAAATAAATATAGGTCCGTTTTCACTTTATTTTTGATATACAGGGTGATAAAGATTTTTTTGAAAAATTGTTTTTTAATAACTCCGAAAATACATTATATAGTACGCTGTGGTTTTTGAATTATACTTTATATAAAACTCTGTTATTATACTCTTTATAAAACTCTATTACACTCTTTATAAAAATATCTAATGTACCAAGTCTTCATGGTTTCCGGGCTTGTAGGCCGTGTTCCGATGGTATTTCTACCTGACGTTTCGTCTACAATTGAGGTAGACATTATCAAAGGCGATGTGGCAGCGGCTCGCTTTTGAGAATGTCTACCGCAGTTGACTTGGAACAATGCCGGCCGTGAAAGCTTGCACACCTGGATAATATCGAATGTAGTTTCGAAGTTATTAAAAAAAATACAGGATTCCCTAGACTACGCATTTTGATATTTGAATAAAATCTAAATGAGCTAACTTATTAATTTGTCTTTGGGATTTATCTCAATATCCATTTAACAAGTTGACACCCATCACAAACTAATTTTATTATTATTTATTTTGTAGTACAGGATTTTTCTATGCAAAAAAACACACGTTTTTGACAGCAACAATAATTTGAGGAGCTGAAATAGCGCAATCTTGATGCACAAAAAATTGAAAGTTGCAGTGAAGTTGACGGCCGACCGGAGGTCATTTAGAAGACGTAATTTTTAAAAGTCGTAGTTTAAATCCAAAGAATTAGCTGTAATTTTTGTAATACAAATATGTTTTCTGGATTCATCACGATTTTATTCAAAGACTAAAATGGGTAATCAAATATGGAAACCCTGTATGTTGTATTGCTTTTCGTTTAGCGTCAATTATAGATAATAAAGATAACTATTTCTAAAAAAAATCATTGAAATAACAACAGAACATCTATCGCTTCTTCAGACTGATTCTGAATGTTGTGGATGATGACAAGGACAACATTAATTATTAGATTGACGTTGAAGAAACTGATTTATAAACATGCAACTACAGTCATTTTTTTTTTTAAACTCAAAATTGATTGATCAATGGCATTTACTTTTAACTACAAAATCTGTGTAAATAATTCAGTATGTCTAAAGCAGGGTGTTCATTGAATCCACTCAGTTCGGCCAGAAAATTCCGATACATTTAGACTCGACAAATATACGAAGGTCCGTGCACTGAATTAACTTGGTTCGATTTAGCGTCACATAATATAACAGTCGACACTTTTAGAACACTCAATAATTTTTGTATTTTTTCTAAAAGCGCCGATTGATGAGCCGATCAAAACTGCATCAATTCAATGCGCGTCATAAAAAAAGGGTATGTGCCTCACCCACAAGCGCACGGTCGAAGTTAAAATTAATACATTTACATTTTTGCTTTTTGTATTTTTAAAATTTATAAATAATTATTAAAAATCCATGTGTATATCATAACATCTGATGTGGTCTGAAACGTCGGCTCTTTGTTTAATTTTTTAAAAATAATATATATTCATATAGCCTTTTTTCCTGTTTAATTAAAACATTTCTGCAAATTAATAATAAGGTGCTATAAAAGAAATTTTCCATAACATCTATATATATTACATAAGTATACAAAGCCAGCTTACAATATTACACTATTTTTAAACGTCAAAAAATTGATTTCTAAAATTATAAAATCTATAAAAAACGAATTTTTCCTGAAATGACACCTAGCTATAGCTAGATCAATCTTTTGCTCCCCAAAACCCCTTTTCAGTAAATTTCATCCAAATCTGTGGAGCCGTTTTGTCCCTGTCAGCTCGTTTCATTAATTTTTGAGCCGAGGTTATTCTAATTTACTACCCTCGCTAAAGAACACAGATATTGTAGATTATAGACATAGACAATAGAGAAAAATATTACTTACTTCAAATAATTTATAATCATCTTTTTGTCAGTTTGCTAAAATTATTAACTTATAATCATCTTTTCAGTTTGCTAAAATTTCGCGTAATTAATAACTATAAAAATATCTATTGTTTAGATTTTAGAACTTACATCATGGGGAAAGGAAAAACTAATTATTTTCTTATTTAAGTTTTTGAAAGATATAATCAAATGTTTAGTGAACAATAGAAAATTATAATTTAGCAATAATCGATGAATGTGATATAAAATCTTTAAAAAAAATATCGAAAATGACATAAGAGTAGAGATGTGTAATTTATTTTTTATTATTACCTATCAATTTAGAAATAAACAATACAAATAATAGATAATAATTAAGACTTACATTCAACATATTAAATTTTTAACAGGGTTATTTAGGTATTAATCATCGTATTCGCAAATTCTGTCCTATGACGTAATTAAACAACGTAAAACAATGAAAGGTAAATTTTCTTGTATTTGATTAGTTAGATAGCTCAATAAGAATCATGGTCAAAATAATTATTTTCAGTTTACAAAATTTGAAAGAAAAAATTCATACACAATAAAAAAAGTTCTGTTTTTAAAATAGTTCACGTCTAAAATCTATATAAGCAACAAAAACAAATTTACCCTCTCGCAAAACCCCTTCCTCAAACTTAATTAGTAAAATCTAAAATCCTTAAGTACCTATCTACATAAAAAAAATAAATAATTACACACATTTTCCGCGTTATTATGTGTGGCGGACGGGAAAATAAATGATTAAACTTTTTTCATTGTTTTTTTTTTATAGCTCGCAACCTCCTTGTCCTTGGAATTGCTTTACAACCCCTCAAGGGGTCGCGATCTACACTTCAGGAAAGACATTTATTAACTTCCCATTGTATTATTGTATTGGGTCCGATTTCGCAAATGAAAAATTTTGACGTATCTCCACGTTTCAAGGTCCCTAGAGTTCGATCCATCGTTTTTAGAGAGATGTGCGTGTGTGCACACGTACGTTTGTGAACTTTTTTTCGTCTCGCATATCTCGAGAACAAATAATGATATCGACTCCAGACCAATTTCATTCGACGCATAATTGCATAATGAACACCTGATACCTAAGGTTTGCAAAAAAATTGAATTAACGTTTTTTTTATTTTAACAAAAAAACTATTATAAAATTGTTATAAAATGTTTATTGCAAATAGTTTCTCTATACTGTAGACTGGTCTCTAATCTCTAAGGGCACCCAATGGGAAGTTAGCAGTGTGATTTTACCCACACACCAAGTCTATATTTTATTGACCAGTTAACACGTTCACTGCCGGCCACTTTTGCAGGGCGCACGTCAGGAGCCGGCATCAGAACTTTGAAATATTGCAGTGTTTGAGCGTCATGCTCCATAGCGGCACCTAAATATAAAAAATGTCGAAACCGATAATGCACAGATATGCAGTATGACGTTTTTTAGAGGCCGGAGTAAACACAACACTCTCTATCAATAGCCGACACAGTGCTAGTGATGGGCGATTACGAGATATTTTAGTCGATTGTCTCGATTGTTCAAACATCTCGATGACTCTCGATGGTTTTCACTTGGACTCGATTGTTGTTGTTTCATATTTCACCGAGACTAAGTTGCATAGTACTGAATCGTACAGACGACGTACACTGTCGAGAGCCACATAACATATAATCGTTCATCACTCAACAACTGTGGTCGAGTCAATGGATGGTCGATTATACAGTAATCGAATGCTCTGAGACCGACTGAACAGTGTGAACAGTGAATCAACGATGAACGAGTAGCGTAAACGTCAGACTTCATTCGACCAGCATATAACCTTGAATCGCGATTATATGTATTCTCATTCGCTGGCAAATAATCGACTTGAGCAATCGAACATTTCGATTGTAAAATCAAACTCCGAGTCGATTGTGGACTCGATTGTTATTATGAACGATTGCGATTGTTTCGATTGTAAAAACATCTCGTATTCGCCCAACGCTACACAGTGCTGAGCTGTACTAGCTACTTATACCTGTGGCACACATGGTGTGACATCGGTCCTTGACAATAACAGCCGATGACATACGGTATGTGACATCGGCAATGAACGTGTTAACAGAGCTGTGCTCCAATTACAGATAGATTATCAAAAATGATGTAACGCAAAAGAATTGTTTTAAGCTGATAATAAAAATGTCATAACAAGCCGGTTAAGAATGTGAATCTTGAACACAAAATAATAGGTAATAATTTAGTGTAATATTCTGTTATGCAGTACCTAATGAAGAACGAAAGTTCCTTTCTAAAGTAATGATCACTTTTATAAGTACTGCATTCGGTTTGGTAATAGCAGCGTGTAGGCATAGTCAAAACACGCAGAAAATTACGTAACTGATGATGATCTCGTTGTAAGGAAACGAATATAGGTCAGTGGAGTTTGTATGTTCTAGTTCAGCTGGTGCACTGAACTGAAAGAGATCTGGAACTACGTAGTATTGCATATTATCATAAGACCGGTCAATAGAGTTATGACATGTAGCTTACGCTCTGAACTAAAAATCTATTTCTAGAGCTAGTGCATCGTATAACTGCACATAGTACACTGAACTAAAAATTCGACTGATGACCAGTCCTATACTTCCCACCTAGTAAATATTTGCAAAAAATAAACACTCTTTTTTTTTATTCTTTGACTAGGCCCAAATAACCTTAGCTGTTGGTGGTCTTTAAAACACAATTTAATTTTTATTCTTTGAAAAAAGCATGGCCCTTTTTTTTGTTTGGTGATCTACTGATGGCTAACTTAATATAGCAAAAATCATGGTTACTTTGATTTACGTACAATTTTTATTTTTTTTAGTAAAATATTTTTTTTCTCGAAAACTATACATTTTAGAGAAAAAAAATATTTACATTTTTTTCATATTATAACATCTAGAATTCATTTATATTTTTTTTTACCTATGTTAATACGTGACATTGAGGACGTTTTTTTGAATATCTCAGGATCCACTGAACCGATTTGACTCAAAATCTAATCAGATCTAAGTTAAAGGCTGATAAACACAATAGAACAATCGGCATGCCCGTATGTTGTTCCGTTCTTAAGATATCGAAGGCGAAAAATTGACCACATACACACACACACACACACACACATACAGACATCAGTCAGAAAATGATCTTAAACGATTGCTAGGGTCTCAAAACGTGAAAATCTGTTAAAATCTCGAAATATTTTTTTCGGACTAAATCCATTACTTCCCTACCATAGTAGAGGTGGGAAGTAAAAATTAGTTAAATTAGAACGATAAAGTCGGTTTATATTATTTGTTTATGAATGAACTATGAAGTGAAGTACATTTTGTAAAATTAAATACCAAAGACTCCGTAATTCAATTAAAACTGTCTCTGAGAAATAATTTGTTAATTTCTTTTAGCACGCAAATCCAATTAGGTATTTAAGTTTAAAAAAAATTATTAATTTTTTAATTTTTTCTAATAATTTAACATAAATAATATTGAAAATCGAAAAGAAAAATTTTTTTAAAGCTATAGATAAATTACTGAAAATTAATTAAAATGTATAAAAATTTAAAAAATATCACGTCACTTCAAAACGCGCCAGGAATGTTTGTGACGTCGTTATGTTAAAATGTGTCTGCATTTGTTGGTATTTGTGTATATGTATTACACATACTATCAAAAATAATAAATTTTTAACTTGGTAACCATGGATACAAAGACCATAGATAACATAATGACGTCACACGCGTTCGGATTCTTTCGGCGCGTTATCGGAACTTAGTTTAAAAATTAATTTTTATTTAAATATAACTTTTTAATTAGTAAGCAAAAAAATTAAATAAAAACAGTTTTGCTATAAAACTTGATGTGGTCCTTCCATTTAAGTAAAAAAAAAAATTCATTTAAAAACCCAATTAAATATTACATACTCGAGTAAACCAAAGTTGACTATCAAAAAGAGTCTAAAATCAACGCCTGAAGCTAATTTTTCAATTAGTAATAGCCATTTAAACTTTGACCTATAAACCTTTTAACAATTTTTTTAAATGAAATTTCGATCGATTTTAACAAAAAAAAACTTTTTAACAAAAAAAAACCTCCTTCAAAAAGCCATTAAAAGAAGAAAAATAATGAAATTTTGAGGTCTGCGCCAATTTAATAAAATATGAGGTCGGTTAAAAAGTATAGTAGTGATTAATATCTTCTTTATAACCAACTTCATATTTTATTAAAATGGCACAGACCTCAAAATTTCATTATTTTCCTCTTTTTAGTGGCTTTTTGAAGGAGGTTTTTTTTTGTTAAAAAGTTTTTTATTTTTTACTTTTTAGTATCAAAAAGTGACATTTACCTTAAAGGAATCACACGCCGTTACTCACTTTTGTTAAACCGACTTTCTTACGCTCTGATGTGTCAAAAAGTGACATTTACCTTAAGGAGTCACACGCCGTTACTAACTTTTATTAAAATCAGCCGAACTACTGAACCGCTATTTTGATGAAATTTCTATGGGACCAATCTGAAAGTATATCCTTTCAAATAAAAAAACTTTTTTCCAAATCGGTTTAATTTGATGTTTGAGGTAACAAACATAAAAAAAATACAACCGAATTGAGAACCACCTCCTTTTTTTTGAGTCGGTTAAAAATACGAATCTACTCTATTTGAAACAAAAAATGGGTATGTGCTTATGATCACACGACAGAAGTAAAAACTTCAGATTTTCTAATTTTTGATGTCATCTATTATAGCGCATTTATGAACTAAAAATAATTTATTACTAAAATACTAAAATTGTATTTTTAATTAATTACACATTGGTTTCAAAAAAATTATAATTATTGTCAAAGAAAGAATATAACAAAAATAAAAAAATATATAAATAAATATCATTTATAATTTAGAAAAAAAAACGCCAAAAATTCTACGCTGCCATCAGGTTTCGAACCGAGTTCCCTATGCATACAACGCGAATACGCTACTAACTGAGCTATTGATAGAACTGCCTAGCTTGCCGTTTTCACTTCAAAAAACAGCAATTTACGTAGTTTTAACCACAACAATTTTATTACATTTCAAGGGCGATGCTCTCATCATCAGCAAAAACTAAACAGTTGTTTTTTGCTGATGATAGGAAGCATTGCTCTCGAAATGAATATGGATAAGAAGTGACTAATTTGTTGTTTTTAAGACTTCCGTACCTCCGTATGGAACCCTATTACTCTGCCTATATGATGTATGTCTGTTTGTTTGTCCGTCCGTCTGTCAATGGTAAGAAATTATAGCTAGTTGACATTTTCACACATTGTGTGTTGTGGCATGAATCCTGGCAAATCATAATTTATTTCTTTCTGCTATTTTTTACTGATCTTTAATCAAAATGCTCAACAGTGTAAAATATTTTTACTGATTTTGGTTGTATTTTTAAAAAAAGCTACTAGATCTTTGTACACTTTTTCGCTACCGGTAGATCTTAAAACCTTTACAGCGAGTTACATAAAATCTTTCGAAAAGAGGTTAGTAAACAACACATCGTAAGATTGCATACTCCTACATATAAATACACTGATATTGAAGCATTATAACGTTTAATTAACAATTTAATTACAACTTTTATATTACAGACGTGTAAAGCAATGGTGACTTATTTAAAATTTTTAAGAGTTTTTTTTACCAAAAGGCGGCTGACAAGTAGTCAAAAAAACCGGTCGCGGGTTAAGTCTAGTTTGCAATAAAATTCTACCTGTACCTACATAAGATTGTAAGAAACGAAACGTAAACTTAGTATCTAGATGTAACGATAAGTTAAGGAAGTAATTAGTGCAAACTTATTGTGCATTGATGTCAAATTAAAATTGTGACAGGTGAATCTTTGATACTCTGAAGATGCAAAAATAGATAATTATAGTTTTAGTTTTGTAAAATTTTAGTTGCATAATGTTTTCACATTTCTTAAGAAAAATGACCTCAAAATAGAACAACATAAAATTAATGTAAAGAAGCATACAATGAATAGAAATGTTTAAATTAATCCAATTAGTAAATGTTTTATTTCTTATAAGAGATGAAAAAAGATAAAACTATGTTTTAGTCTTTTTAATTCGTAGTATACAAAAAATTGTTAATCTTTTTCGAAATAAGAGTCAAAACAACGCGCAACACCAGATGCGCATGAACACAGCGGTATTATATGAAAAATCGACCGATTTCATGCTTTTTCAAATAACGGCGTTGTCATTATTATCCGATTGTTCGAAAATATCAAAATTCAATATGCACTAAAAATTGTTTATGCAATTTCTAATAGGTATTTTTCAAAATTTAAAAACTTCAACAGTTTTTTATGCCCGAATTCAAAATACTTTTTTGTTTTGTCAACAATAATATAAACACCTGTCCAAACATTTATCCGAGAAAATAATATCCATTTAATTTGACATTTAAATACGCTTAAGAAAAATAAAGTTAAAACAAAAATAAAACTGATGTCTATATTTAATCTGTAAAATTTTGGAGTTAATTTGTTTCTGTAAAATTGTAAAATGAAAACGATAACATTATTTTTGTATTCTGATATTCTCGAAATCATCGATTCACATAAATGCAATTTCTTCCAAAATTTGTATTAACAATTTTTTGCACAAAATCTATTCAAACTATCAACATTATTCCAAGTTTTCACTGATTTTCAAAAACTCAAAACTGAAACACCGTGAACTTTTCAAAATGCCACCGATTCAAAAAAACACTGTGAATTTTGTCCACTTACCACTAAAAAAGTAAATATAACTCTAATAACCTGTGTACGAAACACGAGACTGCTTAAACAAAAACGACCATCTTCTATTTATACCCGAAAAACAAAACAATCCTGATAACAGTTGCCTCCCCCACCTACCGTAATAAATAAATGAGCATCGCGAATCATCTTAACAAGAAAAAAGAGACAAAAGACTGTAGATTTCTTCCCGCGTAAAGAAGTTCCCTCCAAGTTACCGTTAAGACAAATTTTATTTAAAACCGTTTCGCTTTCGTTTGTTTGTAGGTGGAATCTCCCTTCCTTTGAATGAATTACCTACCGACTAAAAAGAAACAGTTGCGTCTAGTAACAAAAGAACGCTATAACAACAGTTTTATTCACATGTGGGTTCTCATATGTTTAAACTCCGATTAATGATTAGAAAAAGATGAATGTTAAAGAAGGTGAAACACAACTATTAAAAAATTAGAAAGAGAGCAAAATGAAGGATGCACACATTTTTAAATTTGTTTTTGGACAGAAGTAATTTAAATTAATAAATGATGCGCTATGCATACAAAATAAATAAATAACCTTTAGAGTGGTATTTTTTCACACGTTTTTGTATTCTAATTATGTAGATTAATTTTTTTCAAAAATCAAATGTTATATTAACATTAAGTATTGAAATAAATAATATAATATACAAAGTGCATCAAAAAGACAGTTTTGTCACAAACTAATACAAGTACAGTAAAGTTCAGATTAGCCGGCAGATGATCGGATAAACGAACATGGATGAAGCTAAATAAATAATAACCTCCTTTTTTGAAGTCGGTTATAAATAATTATTGCAAACTGAATGAAAATTCAATACTATAAGAAATTTTCTATAGACGCTCATGACTAGTGTTACCAGGTGTCCCGATTTGCGCGGGACGTCCCGATTTTCAGGGGTTTGTGGACACGTCCCGATTCACCCTTGATCGGGACGCCGAATGTCCCGATTTAGGGTCAATCGGTAATTATAAAAGGTTCAAACTTCGCACGTATAATTGTTTTGTGACTTCGAATAGCGCGATAGAGATATCACGTTGTCCTGTTCTTTTCTGCCGCCGCGTAAGATCCAAAGATTATGATGACATTATTTTCACCGCTTAATAATAAAAAAACGTTGATTTATAAACACCTAGTTTTTTTAGTTGTCCCGATTTCAGAACCAAAATCCCGATTTTTTTAACCTTCTGTCCCGACATTTGGCAAACTGGACCTGGCAACACTACTCATGACCTTAGCTGTCGAGCGTCTATAATCTACAATCTAGCTATCTAAGTTTGTTGTCCGGCAGAAATATACATTTTTAGAAAAATAGATTTAAGATAATTTTAAATTCACTTCTTCGTTGTTTTTTTTTAATTATTAGTGCATTAAATCAAATGCTCGATGATGCTCGGTTGCAGAAAGCATCATCAGAAAATCTGATTTAACAATGACCTTCGATTATGACCACACATATTTCTCCACATTAAGAAAACCCGTGTAGAATTTTAAATCGATCCTGCTCTAAAAATAATTGATTGATTGAAACGATATTTTTACTTCCCACCTCTACTATGGTAGGGAAGTAATGGATTCAGTCCGAAAACAATATTTCGAGATTTTAACAGATTTTCACGTTTTGAGACCCTAGCAATCGTTTAAGATCATTTTCTGACTGATGTCTGTATGTGTGTGTGTATGTGTGTATGTGTGTATGTGTGTATGTGTGTGTGTATGTGGTCAATTTTTCGCCTTCGATATCTTAAGAACGGAACAACATACGGGCATGCCGATTGTTCTATTGTGTTTATCAGCCTTTAACTTAGATCTGATTAGATTTTGAGTCAAATCGGTTCAGTGGATCCTGAGATATTCAAAAAAACGTCCTCAATGTCACGTATTAACATAGGTAAAAAAAAATATAAATGAATTCTAGATGTTATAATATGAAAAAAATGTAAATATTTTTTTTCTCTAAAATGTATAGTTTTCGAGAAAAAAAATATTTTACTAAAAAAAATAAAAATTGTACGTAAATCAAGGTAACCATGATTTTTGCTATATTAAGCTAGCCATCAATAGATCACCAAACAAAAAAGAGGGCCATGCTTTTTTCAAAGAATAAAAATTAAATTGTGTTTTAAAGACCACCAACAGCTAAGGTTATTTGGGCCTAGTCAAAGAATAAAAAAAAGAGTGTTTATTTTTTGCAAATATTTACTAGGTGGGAAGTATAGGACTGGTCATCAGTCGAATTTTTTTAAACTGTGTATACATGTATTTAACATTGTTTTTTGTACAATGTCCACTTCGAAACAATAATTCTCTACGCATTTTGATCAAAATTTAGCTTGAAAAGCGATCTTTTTCTATGTAGATCAATCATTTGTTTTTGTGTTAGTATCTAAGGTTTTACATGACAGGGAGTTCCACAACGACATTAGACTGTTCCTGCATGCATAAAAACTGTAATTATATAAGGTTATTTCATTACCAAATCAAATTTTTTGACAATGATGTCTGCAACCCAGCAGATATTTTGGTTAATCAAAAATGTCGAATAACTGACGACCAGATAATGGGGCGTATAGGTAATGCTTCCTGCAGCCCACGAGATATTTTAGTTAATCAAAAATGTCGAATAACTGACGGTCAGATAATCGCGCGTATACTGTAATTATAGATTTTAAAATTGTTTTATAGCAAGTATTCCATAGTCTGTAAGGAAAATAACAAAATAGTATTGAAAACTATGAAACTTTGTTCAAAGATCAATAATTCGACCGAACATTATTTAATTAAAATGAACATCAATTAAAAGAGCGCAGTCTAACTAATCACAGAGTCGCAACTCGCAGTCAAGTTTATATGTACAGTCCATCCTATAACCTGCAATCAGTGGCAACTCAACAGGGTAGGCAAAATAGGCACAGCTTACCCTGAAAAAATCGGTCAAATGCCACAATTCCATGTGTACCATGGTTCCTATAATCCTTAAATTCATTTTCTAGACGAAGTAGATGTAAACAAATACATGTCATTCGATTCTCCCGACCGACCAATCACAACTCAAGAAATCAGTGGAAACTCAACAGGGTAGGCAAAATAGGCACAGCTTACCTTGAAAAAATCGGACAAATGCCACAACTCTGTGTACCATGGTTCCTATAATCCTATACTAAATTCATTTTCTAGACGAAGTAGATGTAAACAAATACATTTCATTCGATTCTCCCGACCGACCAATCACGACTCAAGAAATAAAGGGGCACGTTAATGATACACACGTAAATTACCTCGTATTGGAAATGAATAGATTATAAACGCTAATGAACTCAGTTGTCGAACGTCTCTAATCTACAATCTCTTTCGCTCTCACAGAGGGTTCCGTACTTGCAGCCATTATATCACACGCGTTTCTGACGCTGAACCACTGAACCGATTTTGAGAAAACTTAATTGTAGTTAGTTGTAATCGTGAATACTACATATCTTCAATCCCCCAGGAAGAAACTTGGAATCTAGTTGTTCTCGCAATTGCATTCCAATGTTCTTTGGGAATTGGCGTTCCCAGGATCCCGAGCTCGTACCAGTCGGTTTGTGTATGCCGGTTGGCAGATTCTAATACACAAATGAATTATTAATTGTTGTGTTGAAGACGCTAATGACCTGAGTTGTCGACGCTTCTATAATCTACAATAATAATAATAATACTTACATATCTTCAAACTTCTTGTTTCTAGGTCAAATAATTTCCAAATGCGAGTTGGGGATCCTGCAATATTATTGTACCAAAATTGACCACTCACGTCGCCATTTTGGGCTAAAAAAATAAATTTAAAAACTCGATAACACAATTTCATAGATACCTACCTCGATACCTACTTTACATGACTATCTAAAAAAAATTCCCTCTTTTTCGATGTACCGGAGCCCAAAATAAAAGAACTCCAAAAAAAATTGCATTTGTCTGGGTTTGGCCTGTTGCACAATCGCGCAATCGAGCGACAAATTTCGTGTAGGTGAATAATAGTCAAATCGCGGAACAGTCGCGATGCAGTTGCTAAATCGCGTGTTTTGGATACAAAAAGTTAGCTTCTATGTACCGCCACTGGCTATTGTGCTTTACAACCAGGAACTATCGTTTTGGCTTTTATCGCTTTGAACATACAGTGGGCTTCAACTTGCCGCACAACCTCCTATTTCCTGCAACTAGCTCTCTAATTAGTTTCAATGGACTCTTGTATACCCAGCACTACCTTTGATCAATGCTTTAATTAAATAATGTACCAAAATCAAATATTGATATCTATTTAAACAAATAATATCTGAACTGAACCGGACTACAAACTACATTGTTAAGGTCCCATACCTTAAAAGAAAATAAAAAACTTTTTAACAAAAAAAAAACCTCCTTCAAAAAACCACTAAAAAGAGGAAAATAATGAAATTTTGAGGTCTGTGCCAATTTAATAAAATATGAAGTCGGTTAAAAAGTATAGTATAGTGATTAATATCTTCTTTTTAACCAACTTCATATTTTATTAAATTGGCACAGACCTCAAAATTTCATTATTTTCCTCTTTTTAGTGGTTTTTTGAAGGAGGTTTTTTTTTTGTTAAAGAGTTTTTTATTTTTTACTTTTTAGTGTCAAAAAGTGACATTTACCTTAAAATAATCACACGCCGCTACTCACTTTTATTAAACCGACTTTCTTACGCTGTCTGATATGTCAAAAAGTGACATTTACCTTAAAGAATCACATGCCGTTACTCACTTTTATTAAAATCAGCCGAACTACTGAACCGATTTTGATGAAATTTCTATGGGACCAATCTGAAAGTATATCCTTTCAAACAAAAAAAAATTTTCAAAATTGGTTTATAAATGACTGAGTTATGAGGTAACAAACATAAAAAAAAAATACAACCGAATTGAGAACCACCTCCTTTTTTTGAAGTCGGTTAAAAAACGGAGGCCTTATAATCGCTTATAGACCAAGAGCTACTGACAATTGTTTGGTGTTATTTATTCAAGGCCTTATTTTTGTGAAGATGCTGAGGGAGGCATATTAAAGTTCCCTGAGTAAGGGATTTTGCTAGATAGCGGTATGGGAGGGATGCAGACCGCCCCCAACATGTAACAAAAAAATTGGTCACAATTATTATTGCTTCAAGGCTGAAATTGTTTGTATGGCTTGTCGGTGACCTACTAACGCCATTATAATATTTGCAGATCGATTGGTTAGTAGTATTAAAGGGGTGGCAGATCACCCTAAACGTTTTTCATAATTTTAAATAGCATATTTAAAAAAATAAATAGAGATAAATAGAGTCAACTGTGGGACAGTTTTTAAATTAAAAATTCTTGTTACGTTTTGTAAAACATGATATTATATTTCATAATTAAATTAGTTATTATATAATTTACATAATTTAATGATTGATTCAGTTTTTGAAAAGGTTAATATTGTTACAAATGTAGTTTACGTGACTGATCCGGCTTTTGACTTCATCATCTATAAAACATTTTAAGTTGTTATGAATTTGCAAAATATGACATCATACAAAATTATAACAAAAAAAATCTTGAGAACTAGTCAATCAAATAATACTTTTTCTAAGTAAAAACATCAACCGGTTGTAAAAAAACATGCAAAATTTATAACAAAAAAATTCACGATATTTGAATGTATTTCTAATCATCACAACGTAATAATATAAAAGCATTTTTTGTGTGTAAAATACTACAATAATTATTTTAATGAATGGTTTTTAACAGAAATGATTGTAATTATAATTGATAATACGTATTTCAAATAGTATTTACTATAAAACAATCATTTATAATTTTATTAAATAAGTTTTTTTTTGATACCTACTTAAAACAAAGTACATAAATGTTCCCATAAATTACACTTTTTTTTTGTGAATCGTGAATCGGTTGCATTAGAAAATGTACGTGCTGATATTTCATCCATTTAAATGTTCGGTGATTTAGTGAAAAATTTGCAATAGAATATACTATTGCAGTCTAGACGTCATATTTATTGTTAATAATAATTTTAGAAACATGAGACAATATACGAAATGATGATTTAAATTTCTAAATTGTAACATTAAAATCAGTAGTTCCACATATTTTTAGGATCTGGAGGATATTTAAATAACAACTGCCTAAGTAAAAGTAAACTGCCTTAAAATTAAAATAAGTAAACATTTTTAAATTAAATCGCGTTACGAAAAAAATAAAGTCACATTCAAAATGTAGGTACAACATTTCGTGCTTCTAGTTGGCTGCTTAAAACAATATAGGTATTGGAAACTGACATGTGGGAGTGGCTTCAAAAACATGGCCGACAAAAAACCGCAGTTTTAAAAAAATGCATACCTACGTGATGTAGTTATTATTTTATTTACTTTTTAGGTTAACTTACTTGGTAGTATATAATCACATTTTTTAAAATGTAAAGATCATAATATTTTCATTGTTCGAGTAACTTCTTTTAATTTCAATAGATTTTTCTACGCTATATATTTATCAATTTTTTCAACATTACCAAAAAACATTTCAATATCAATAGTATGATGCTTCGGAAACTTATGAAAAATAACATATAAATCGAGATATAAATCTTTAGCAGATTTCCTTTGACAACCGTTTAATACACAACAAACTCTAGCTTTCGATTTTTACGTTCTGGAAAACGTTCAACTTCCATTTTAACTTTTTTATAATTGATTAATTAAATTTAAATGTCAATGTTAACACCGTATACTAACTAGACAGTTGCAATTTTATGACAGTTTAATTTTTTGCCACCAGATGTCATGTCTCAATTCGTCAGTTCCCAATATCGCACGCGTACAATAACGCAATATTTTTTCCCATACGGAACTATGACTAGCGTGCATAAAAATATAGACAGATGATTGACGTCAACAGAAATTTTCTAGGCATTCTAGATTTCAAACTGCAATAGTCAATTTTTTTATTTCTTATAGCCGCCATATTAGATTTTCACACCATTAGGTAGACCGAAAAATTGACTTTCCAGTTTGGTAACTAACATAATCATTTTTCCGGAAAACTTGTTGAAATTTTAGTGAATTATTTTTATGAAAGAATGAATGTTTTGTAAAACATTTAAAACAGTGGTAAAAATGACCGATTGTATTGTTAATACTGTTCTATCTGACATTTCAAACGCGACTTAAGCTTGTATCAATGCACCAAAGCTTCGTTGTGCAAACCTATAAGCTCTTATAATTTCAGCCACAATTTACCATACATGCTACCATCTAGAATCCCAGCTGCGTACTGCACGTACCTAAGGGACCATTACTTTATTCCAACTGAAGGAAGTATGAATACTAGTGCGACAGTTTATTAAGAACCACTGTAATGAGCCTACGTATTGTTCTGTGTGCATAAGAAACAAATGCACATCTAGTAAAAACAAACATGCAGTTCGTGATTCGTGCATGTAAATGGTTTGACGCATAAAAGTGACTTAATGTGGATCGTGACATAAAGGAGCATCTGCATTGCACAAAATACATTAATTTTTTCTCCTGTCAACTTTGCTAAATTATCTTTTACAGCTACATAATAAAATAAAACAAGACGACGATTACGATTACAGGAATTAAATTACAAAATGAAGCTTAAATGTTACTTAAAATCTGTAGGCCGAAAACAAAATCGCCTAGGTCAATTTTTGACCTGAATAACGTCTTATCTCATACCGGGGGTAATGTCTCATAATGGGGTTTACAAGCTATTTTTAGCACCCGACAAAAAAAGGGGTGTTATAAATTTAATGTGTGTATCTGTGTGTCTGTCTGTGGCATCGTAGCTCCCAAACGGATCAACCGATTTAAAAGCAGTTTTGTTTGTTTGAAAGATGGTATTTGCGAAATGGTTCTTAGCTATGTTTGATTGAAATCGGTTCAGCCGTTTCCAAGATCTTCAGTTCTCATCGCAGTTTTACAGCTAGAAATTTCGAGTTTGACCTCAAATAATCAGTTTTTGATTAGTTAGTTTAAAAAGTAGGAAATAAAATTAAATTAAAAATTTAAAAAACCCCCGACGCAAAAAAGTAAACCTTTAAAAAGTGAGAAATAATTAATATCTACTATATCTGACCCGATGCACCGTCTATTTCTTCGTTTAGATGAAATATTTTATTCGTAAATGCGTCGGGGACCACGACTGTAAAATGACAAAAATACCAATCCCCGACGCATTTACGAATAAAATATTTCATCTAAACGAAGAAATAGACGGTGCATCGGGTCAGATATAGTAGATATTAATTATTTCTCACTTTTTAAAGGTTTACTTTTTTGCGTCGGGGTTTTTTTTAATTTTTAACTTGTTAATTATTAGAAAGGGTCAAATTTTATAATCCTATTTTAACCCACTTCCGTATATCCGATGACTTAAAACATTACACACATAGTACGTCTTGATGACAATACAATATTTTTATGTCTCCGCCCTGATGATGCATGAAAGCGGGCAGCTATCGAACCCTCTCAATGGTGAACAGTCAGTAAAAGCTTGCTTTATTTTTTATCAAAAAAACTTATCTTACTCTACTTTATGTCAATTTAATTTCTGTGAAGTTCGGTCTTCTATCATTAATCTTCTTGGATATTTTATTCAAACCAGGCTATCACAGAGTACATGGAAGAAATTAAATTTTTTAAATCTTTTTTAATAACACAAATGCATACAATAATGTAAATTTGACACCATAAAAAATCTTCATTAGCTTTGAATTGCTTGAAAGCCAAGTCATGTGTGTGCATATTCAAAATAGCGCATGCAAAATCGTGCAAACATGTACACACGTACAAATTTTAAGATTATTTTGATACGTGCGTTTAGTCCAGACTTTATTGCCTTTTATACAAATTTTTTACTTTTACAATTTTACAGAAAAAATGTAAACTAATAACATATAATGACACAAATTACTATTTTCTATAGATAAAATTATCTGCAAGACTACAATAGATAAATTTTACTAGTACAGTTTTCTTAGTCAGCCCCCCCAGGGGAGACATTGGGATGTAGTTGTTACCGTAATTGCATTCCAATGTTCTTTGGGAATTAGTGCTTCCAGGGAGCTCGTACCAGTCGGTTTGTGTATGCCGGCTGGCGGATTTTAATATGTTATTTGTTGTGTTGAAGACGCTAATGACCTGAGTTGTCGACGCGTCTATAATCTACAATAAAAAAAATAAAATTTCTTAGTCAGCGCTACGGGGCTGTTATAGGGAATAAAACAGTGACCTGAGTCTAACGCAGGGCCGCTAGCTAGAAGCAAATTTTAGGTAGGGGCGACACCCTTCTTAAAAAATGGGTATGTCTGTATCGCGGGTACAGACAGATGACAATAATACCGCATTAAATACAAATAATTGTATTCGTTATCATGGAAAGAAATACATCCACTTTTATTTATAGCCCGGGAAATAAAGGTTTTACGTCGCAAATAATTCCAAAGGAGCTGGATTTTTCACAGATGGTAGAACACCTTTAGACATGTATTTTTACAAAAGTCCCCGGTTATCCCCCTTGTGCTTCCCCCGCCACCCCCTTTTGAATATAATTTTGCAAGCCTTACGGAAAACGCTAATATCTCCTTAACCCATGTCTGAAATCAGACGACTTTTTTTTTTGTTTTGTTCCTAATTAGTTACTCTAAAAAATTTCTCCTCTTCAATTTTGTGATAAAATCAATATATGCTTTGCAATTTATTAATAAAGAGAAAATATCAGTTTTTAAAAGAATATTTCACAAAATATTTGCATATAACTTTTTGATGAGCCTGTTTCGAAATATCTCAAAAACGATGCTTTCATTTTAAATAGGATTACAGTTCCTACAATTTTCATTCCTACAAATTTTCTGTGGTACAAATAGTAAGCGCTCTACAGCTTCTTGAAAATCGCACGCGCTTTTGGTAGCCTTGGAAACTAAATGTTAAAACGTAATGTCCTTTTCAATAGCTTTATTTATTGTGTTCTTCATCGAATTTTAAATTGAAAATACACTTGTTCATAAAACAAAACACGCTCTAAATCGTGATTTTTGTCCCATATCGATATCGTTAAAAATTTAGAAGCTATAGCCAGTCAAAGTTGAAATCATTATAGAGCCTTACTTTTTTTTTTGGACACGTGTTACAAGGACTTTCCATACCGAATAAAAAAATGTCCGTCTAGTAACCTATAAAAAATTTAAGGTCCAATCTCACTAACTTGAAAAATTTTCAAGTTATAAGCATTAATGTTCATGTTTTTACTTTTTGACATAAAATTAAAACACTTGACGCGAAGTGCTCTACTAAGAAGAGTGTTCGAGAAATATTAAGTTTACATATAGAAGCTGTAGACCTATTCATGGGTTATCTAAGTGAGTAAAAAAAATTTAAAAATTTGAAAGTGGTCACTCTACAGAGCTTTTCGCAACAAGTGTTTCAATTTTATGTCAAAAGGTAAAAACATGTACATAAATGCTTATTACTTGAAAATTTCGCAAGTTAGTGAGATTGGACGTGAATAATTGTTTATGGCATTAAATTTTCTATAGATTCCTAGCCGGACATTTTTTTATTCGGTATAGAAAGTACTCGTAACGCGTGTCAAAAAAAATGTAAGGCTCTCTGATGATTTCAGCTTTGACAGGCTATAGCTTCTAAATTTTTGAAGATATCGATATGGGACAAAAATCATAATTTAGAGTGTTCTTTGCTTTATGGACATGTGTATTTTCAATTTAAAATTCGATGAAGAACACTATAAATAAAGCTATTGAAAAGGACCAATTAGTTTCTAAGGCTACAAAAAGCGCGTGATTTTCAAGAAGTTGTAGCGCGCTTATTATTCTTACCACGGAAAATTTGTAGGAATAAAAATTGTAGGAAATGTAATTCTATTTAAAACATTGCATAACGAAAGAATCGCTTAAGTCGACCGTTTCTGAGATATTTCGAAAAAACAAAAACAATGTTAAAATTTCGTGGTTTTTTGGCTGCCAAAAGTTGTTCCGGTGTCATGTTGGCACGAATATATACAAACAAATAGTAGATTGTATATCTAGATGTGTAATGGACTATTACGGCGAGTGATGACAGTATGTAAGAACGAGCGATAGCGAGTTTTTACAGTCACACGAGCCGTAATACCATTACGCACGAGATATAATATATATGGAATTTTTTGCCATACCCACTACAAAATACCTACTTTTCCCTTAATTTTCAAAAAAATTTGACAGTTCATTTGCGTTGCCATCTTTACTTCTACAGTATGCCGTGAAGTTCGTGAGAAAGTAATGGCAGACGCACGCAGACGTTTAGAGCGAATAAACAGAAGTTCCTATGGCAGCCGTTTACTTCCCGCACTAGTGCGGAAAGTAAAACACTTTCCGTACACCTGTCTGTGAAATGACTCATTAAAGGCCGCTATACATACATCGTAAGTAGCTATTTTGTAGTGGGTATGGCAAAAAATATCTTATACCCCACCTTTTGCAAGGTACAATGTATCTCAAAAACTACACATTTCTTATTCAAACCGATTTTCGTTGGAAGTATTTTATAAATTCTACTTCATTTACATACCAACTGTTGACTTAAATAAAAAAGTCATTTTGAAACTTCTACATCATTTTTGAAGGCCTATCTAATGATACCCCACATGCTTATGTGCACTGGAATTTTTTTATCCCTCAGTTGTTACATGTATGGTGTGCCACCACTATTTTTTTCGTAATTTCACTTAGCCATTGTATAGCAGTTCTTAGAAAACACCACCTTCCAAATTTCATCTATAATGTGCCAATAGTTTCCGAGTAAAATGACTGTGACATACGGAGGACGGACAGACGAACAGAATGAAATTATAAGGGTTCCCTTTTTTCCATTTGGCTACGGAACCCTAAAAACGCTTCAATGTTAGATAAATAATTTTATTACAAATAAATAAATACAATCCAAAAGTTTTTTTAATTTTATCGCTATGCGTCCGACCGCTGCGCTCATTATTAACAGCCCACTTGCCCTATAATTAACTAAAGTCTATCAATATATACATCATTTTAAAGCTACAAATATTGTCTACAAATTTCACTTGAACAACTTTTACCCTAACAGGCTTAGCAAAAAGTTATATGGAAATATTTTGTGAAATATTCTTTTAAAAACTGATATTTTCTCTTTATTAATAAATTGCAAAGCATATATTGATTTTATTGGAAAATTGAAGAGGAGAAATTTTTTAGAGTAACTAATTAGGAATAAAACAAAAAAAAAGTCGTCTGATTTCAGACATTGGTTAAGGAGATATTAGCGTTTTCCGTAAGGCTTGCAAAATTATATTCAAAAGGGGGTGGCGGGGGAAGCACAAGGGGGATAACCGGGGACTTTTGTAAAAATACATGTCTAAAGGTGTTCTACCATCTGTGAAAAATCCAGCTCCTTTGGAATTATTTGCGACAACGGGTGTTTTTTTCCTTTCATTTCCTGGGCTATTATCTTGTAAAATCAAATGTTCATAAAATTAATAAATAAAATAATTATTGTAATTTTATTTTTTATATTTAAAATTGATATTCAGTACATAATACGTATTTTCATCATTAAAAAAAACATATAATGCATAATCATGTTACAAAACTGTTTCTGAGTTGGCGGAATAAATATTTATTTACAATAATTAAAAACACAATAATTAACAATAACTAAACAGTAATTACAAAGCAAAACAAACAACTATGTACAATAACTCGTGACTATTAACTATATACCAGGACTATTTATTTCTAGTTATTTATGTTTCTAATATTTATATTCACTGTATTTATATCAGACGCACTATTTGTCGCTCAGTATTCTCCATTAACTGACTGACTCACCGTAGGCTTGAATGCTGTTTATATAGGCTGCGTAACATAAGCCTAGTGTGTTCTCGCTTTCTCTAAAACTTTCGTGCAGATATCAGTTGTTACAGTAAGTGGACCACCGTTTCTCAGAACTCTTGCCTGCCAGTTATATACAGGATGATCCGTAACAATAATAAAAACCTTTGGGATTCGAACCTGGGTTTGGCATTTGTACCTGCGCCGGTAGACCTGGCTTACTCTGTTTGAGACCTTAATATGAATATACACGCTGTGTTTTGTTTTACGTGTCAACCCCTTCCGACTTTTTCCGTTACATCTAATATTTCTAAAATGTAACCCCAGTATGAGACATTAGACGTCAAAAGAAAAATAAGAAACTGAAAATAAGCACAACGAAAAACTAGATATCTATAATTTTTTCAAGTTGGATATTACGTTTCTTTTATCCAATCGCGAAAGTGGAAGTTTCGGGTTAGAGTCCCGACGGTGACATAGGTATGAAAAATGAATTTTTCCATTGTTGCATCATATTGTTACGTCATTTCGATGGGTGTTTCTAACACAAATACAAACTGCATTCATTTATTTATTGTATATACTGAAGCAAAATACGGTATTGTTATTTAAATATTAAGTACATAATTATATGTAAATTTGTAGGTAAAAAAGTAGCTTTTAATTGATTTAATGTTCTTGAAAAATTAGAGACGATTATTTACAATTTAATACAGTTTGTAAATTCTATAAGATTTCAAGAGCAACGTAGCCAACGCTCAATTTAATTTTAGTCAAGGATGACGTGTTAAGTGCCAGATTAATTATGCAATTTGATGTGATTAAATCTAAGGAAACAATTAGCTATGCCTAATTTTGAAAATTTGAATATTGTCAAATTTATTTTAGTACCTATATCATTAGTAAGTTAATGAGTTGAATTATAATAACACAATCTTACGAACAAAAACACACGTACTTCGCACGCGTTTTTTAACACCTACCCTGCACCTTTCAGGTTAACTCGAATCCTTCGCTTTCACACTGGGTACTTTATTAGTTTGTTAACCGATTTCAAAAAAAGGAGGTGGTTCTCAATTCGGTTGTATTTTTTTTTATGTTTGTTACCTCAGAACTCCGTCATTTATAAACCGATTTGGAGAAAAAAAAAATTTAATATACTTTCAGATTGGTCCCATAGAAATTTCATCAATGTCGCTTCAGTAGTTCGGCTGATTTTAATAAAAGTTAGTAACGGCGTGTGATTCCTTAAGGTAAATGTCACTTTTTGACACATCAGACAGCGTAAGAAAGTCGGTTTAATAAAAGTGAATAACGGAGTGCGATTCCTTTAAGGTAAATGTTACTTTTTGACACTAGAAAGTAAAAAATAAAAAACTTTTTAACAAAAAAAAAACCTCCTTCAAAAAGCCACTAAAAAGAGGAAAATAATGAAATTTAGAGGTCTGCGTCAATTTAATAAAATATGAAGTTGGTTAAAAAGAAGATATTAATCACAATTATACTATACGTATACTTTTTAATCGACTACATATTTTATTAAATTGGCGCAGACATCAAAATTTCATTATTTTCCTCTTTTTAGTGGCTTTTTGAAGGAGGTTTTTTTTTGTTAAAAAGTTTTTTTAGATCACAATGAACAACAGTTCGACTCCCGATAGTGATTATTATTTTTTTTCCCTTACAACAAATCCCAAATTTACTATATCAATAAAATTTTTAAATAACTTGAGATTAGCCAATCGTGTAACGATGCCCTTTTCATGACTCCTCTATTACAAGCCCCCAGTTTCCAAATTCTAATCCGAAAACTGATAAAAGTGTCAATTGGATTTTCAATTTATTATTAAAAAATAGCAAATTTAAAATATGAATTAGCCTAAAAAAATACTTCTAGGCCTTTAAATTATTTTTTTTACTCAAAAATGAGAGTTGGCTCGACTAATAAAAAAAGATAAAAAAAGGTGAAACGCAATAACATTATTATAACAAGCCGTGAGGTGGGTCGTTTATGAGGACTAAAGTGCGACCCTTCAGGTCCACACGACGAACTTCCCAGTTTGATAAATATTTAATAATAATAATTTAATTAAATATTACACAGAAAAGTAATCATTTTAATCATTAAAACATAATTATTATTTATTTTTAACAATAATTAAAAAAAGAAAAAAAAACGGCTAAACCGATTTTTATAAAATTTATGTCGGATCAAAATGACGTTAACACGCCTCGATTGACACCCTTACGAAATCGATATAATTTTTTATTCGCGAGATATTGTGTAAAATCTACTTTTTTGGAGTCTATTTGATTAAGAAAAAAGAACGGCTGAACCGATTTTGAAAAAATTTCTTTCAGATCATATTTACGTTAATACGCGTCGATTGACACCCTAACGTAGTCTATATCATTTTTCATTCTCGAGATTTCGTCTTAGAAAGAAATGGACACATACATACGTATACACACACACACACAGACATCTTTCTAAAAATAGTGTAAAAATAGTGTAGTGACCTTGAAACATAAAAATTTGTTTTACATTTTGATTTCGATTTTCGGACCCATTACAATAACTTCCAATGGGAAGTTAAAAAAAGGTGAAACGCAATAACATTATTATAATTATAGAAAATATTATAATATAATAACAAATAATAGAATTTTAATTGAAATTCGGTTCACGATTGTGTTTGGTTAGCTCTGATCTCGGATGAACTCCAGATTAACGAGCACATCGCTGTTGTGTCTGTTGAGGTCACTTTCACTGATCTCGTGACTGCAGTCAGAGCAGTTCGAATCCTGACGGTGCAACGATGTCATTAAACAAACTCAATATTATTCTTTATACCGTTACTAATATAGTGCATAACATGGACCGAAGGCCAATTTTTTAGCACCGAAGTCGTACTTCGCCGAAACCGAAGGTGATTGTTCATAAAAAAGCATTGAAAATAATTTTAATAGGATCTTGCTCAAAAAATAATTGCTCAATTTTTGTACAATAACCACTTCTATACAACATTTTTTCAGGCATTTTGATCAAAAATCAGCTTGAAAAGATTTTCTCTGTAGAGTGCATACATTTAGAGAAAACTTAACGGTCTCATGCGGAGAAACCAGATTCGGTTCGGACTGACCTATTATATGTTTGAAGGGGTGGTCACTGGTCAGTGCAGTGTGCACTGTGCAGTATTTACTTGTCACTTAGTGTTGACTGTTTAGGTTACTTTACCTATGTTCTGTTCCAATTTGTCATTTCCGACTAATAGAAATATGAAATAGGAATCCTTTGATTGATTTAAAATTTTTTTTATTAAATCCATTAATTAAATTAAAGAAAAAAACTTTTCAACAAAAAAAAAACCTCCTTCAAAAAACCACTAAAAAGAGGAAAATAATGAAATTTTGAGGTCTGTGCCAATTTAATAAAATATGAAGTCGGTTAAAAGCATAGTGATTCATATTTTATTAAATTGGCATAGACCTCAAAATTTCATTATTTTCCTCTTTTTAGTGGTTTTTTGGAGGAGGTTTTTTTTTTTGTTAAAAAGTTTTTTATTTTTTACTTTTTGGTGTCAAAAAGTGACATTTACCTTAAAGAATCACACGCCGTTACTCACTTTTATTAAAACTGAACCGATTTTGATGAAATTTCTATGGGACCAATCTGAAAGTATTTCCTTTCAAATAAAAAAAAATTCAAAATCGGTTTATAAATAACTGAGTTATGAGGTAACAAACATAAAAAAAATACAACCGAATTGAGAACCACCTTCTTTTTTTTGAAGTCGGTTAAAAATCGAATTTAATGAAGCCCTCAGCACCTACGCCGGTGCATCAGAATCTGTTTTGCATACACTACTGACTGCTTCTCCCACCAGTTTTTGTGCGCAGGTTTCCGTTAGGATTTGGTTTTCTCTAAATGTATGCACTCTACATCAGTCATTTGTTTTTCTGCGTGCAGTTTAATGGTCTACTTTGACAACGACATTAATAGTGTTCCTGTATATATATATAAAAAGAGGGTATCCATTCCAAATATTCTCTCCCGTTCCGCATTTTTGTGTACACATTCTTCGTTTCATCGAGCCAGCATTTTATCCTTTAATTCGTCGAGGCAGTGGCGCCGCTTTAGAAGTTTCACTTCAAAACTGCAACCCAACAAGAGAAACGAACTATCTAAAGGTACGTGCAGTATGGAGCTGAGATTCTAGATGGTAGCGTAGATCATAGCAGGGCTTGCTTAAATTAATGCATTGTTATATATGCGAGCGTACACAACGAATCAGTGAGTGTAGCAGGTATAAGCGCTGTTACAAGAGCTGGTAGATACAAGAATGTATCTCACCATTCTTTCAGCGCGCTGACTACTACAATCAACGTGTGACAACTGTCAAATGGCCGTTACAAGTTTCGCAATGGATGTGACTAGTTTAATAAGTGAAATTTTGCCAGTTTTTATTTAATTTGTTTTGAGTTTTTTTTTAAGACGTATTTAAAAGTGTTAGGTTCCATACGTAAATATTCAAAAAACCGGTTTGGGTAAAATTTTAATTCTTGGTATAAATGATGAAATTCGCCATGTTTAGATCGTTTTCTATTAATAGGGTGAACATGATAGCTCCTACCCAAATTTATATTTAAAATATACCACTTTGTAGCTGAAGAACACAAATATTCATCTTCGCTATCTGACATTTCAAACGCGATTTAAGCTTGTATCAATGCATCAAAGCTTCGTTGTGCAAACCTATAAGCGCTTATAATTTCAGCCACCATCTACCATTCATGCTACAATCAAGATTCCCAGCTGCGTACTGCACGTACCTTTAACTCAGCTGTAATCAATCTCTGACGACTTTCTGTTACACCCTTTATATTACTGCACCAGTTCATAATGTAATAGACTTACACACAAACAACCGAGTAATATTATTATAGGTACCTACTCTTGTAACTTTAATATACCATCACATCATAATATACTGTAATATGAATACGTCTTTCAAATTCACATAGTAAAAACTAATTGCATACATTTTCTGTCCTACTGATTAGTGATTAACTTATTGCAAAATTGACCCTTCGAATTACTCCCACATTACAAAATGTATTTTTCCATTTTTGCACTGTTATTTTATGAATTACTTTCCTTTTAATCGACCGTAACTCATACGAATTATATGAACAAACATGTTTTTAAACGACTTATCGCGGGCAAGCTAGGAAGGGAAGGGTTATAGTTTCAACAATTATATTGTGTAAAAGTGTACGACTAATCGTAAAATCGGGTATCACTCATGACTCATGTAGGAAAAACTCGATCGTCGATCTTAAACCTTTATGAGACTTATTCCGGGTTTATCATACATTTAACACGCTGTTAAATTTTAACACCGAAAAACACACAAAACATTCGAAGTAACCATGCATAATAGAAATAACAGCGGATTAACAAAACAGCGTGTTAAATAATTTATGATAAACCCGGCAGCAATCCGGTAACATTAAAATTGTTAATTTTTCATTGAAGCGATAAAAATATTTTCAAGGATAATTTCACAAAATATCAAGATTTATCTTATTTGTCCGTATGGCTGTCGATACTGCTACGAATTATTTGGAGCAATTTCAAAACAAAAATAACGATTCCATAAGTCAGAATAACAAATTCACAAACAAGATAATTTTATTTATAGGTTAAGAAATCTAAAAGCTTGTAATCTTAAAGTGGATCTGAAAAGCAGCATAAGGAAAATTGCAGTCCGTCTGTACACATCGTTTTAGTTATTTAGGTCATGAAAATTTATGGACTATTCTCTGAACTTGACCATAAATATAACTCTATATTGTATATTGTAAAGCAGTGTTCACACTTAAACATGTAAATTTTAATTACGCCCGATTAAACCAGAGCTATTCAAACCTCCAGCTACCAGCTTCAAATCAGGATAGTATCAAATAACAACATTAATTTAATAAAATTAATTGATTATTTATTTAATTCTAATTATAATTTGTCAGGGTTCATGCCATAACAACACACAATCTGTGAAAGGGTCCCGTTCGGAGGTACGAAATGAAAAGTAGGGGGCAAAAAGTAAAGTTTCTCTGGCCATTGATTTATTCCCTAGGGCCTAAAACATCAAATGATAAATAAATTAGTGTATTTAAAGACATTCTCCGGAAAAATCAATTTTTCGTGTACCAACTTATTATTATTTTTTATAATCATGTTTTATTCTCACCTTTCTTAAGGTTTAAAAAAATTGGGAAGAAAGAGAAGGAAATTGAAATTATGAAAAAATGTTTAAATTTTGCCCCATCTATTCCCGCCTTGGCTCGAGCAAATTTCTTCGTGACTCCCTCGAGGACCCATAGTTTGGAAAACCCTGATCTAGTTAATCTATAAAATTTCTCATTATTATAAAGTACATGTAGAGCAGTTTTACGGAATCGATTAATAATAATTAAACTTATTATTAGCAATATATATATCTTATGTACAAATACAAGCTATGTAGTATTAGTCCGAGAGCTAGTGACATTTTTTTTGGTGTTATTTATTCAAGGCCTTATTTTTGTGAAGATGTTAAGGGAGGCATATTAAAGTGCCCTGTGTAAGGGATTTTGCTAGATAGCGGTATGGGAGGGATGCAGACCGCCCCCAACATGTAACAAAAAAAAAATGGTCACATTTATTATTGCTTCAAGGCTGAAATTGTTTGTATAGCTTGTCGGTGACCCAATTATGCCATTATAATATTTACAGATCTATTGGTCAATATTAAAGGAATGCCAGATCACCCTACACGTGTCATGTGCCTGACGAAATTTATATTATTAATTAAAGGTTCAAATTTTAATATGTTGTTACGGCGACTGTTTCAAGCATATATTTCAATTTGCAGAACAAAATGTCGGTATTAACCCCCTTGCAGAACGATATAAACACCTAGGCGAGCAAGTTTCCCTCTAAGAGAGTATACATGACACGTTTAGGGTGATCTGCCACCTCTTTAATACTGAACAATCGATCTGCGAATATTATAATGGCAGTATTGGGTCACCGACAAACTGTACAAACAATTCCAACCTTGAAGCAATAATAATTGTGAGCATTTTTTTCGTTACATGTTGGGGGCGGTCTGCATCCCTCCCATTCCGCTATCTAGCAAAATTCCTTACTCAGGGCACTTTAATATGCCTCCCTCAACATCTTCACAAAAATAAGGCCTTGAATAAATAACATCAAAAAAATGTCACTAGCTCTCGGTCTATATAATATACACTAAGTTTTTTTAGGACAGTTCGTGTTTGAAGATGCTATTTTTTACGATGACCTTTTATTTATATTAAAATGAGATAAAAAATATACCATTTATATGTTGGTGAACTAGAACAATTAACAGTAATAAAATTCATATCAAAATCTTTTAATGTTAAAATTCTTAATTTAATTATATTTTTGCATTAGTTACGCTCTTGGTCCGTTAGCGATTACGAAAATCCTTGACCAATTTTTAGCCATCACGTTTAGAAAATAATAATTATATTATTCCAGATTAATAATAAAAAAATCAAGGCAAATTTCAGGCGTCTGAACTTTAATTTTATTTTTTTTTACTCACGTTAATGTCGCGGTCCATTTTTATTAACTGCTACTTTAGCTCTCTTAGATAGATACATTATAGACGTTCGACAACAGAAGTCATAAATATCTATTAGCCTCCTTAGAAGCTTATAACAGTAATTTCTGCAACTAGTGGCTAAAGCGACGGATTATATGACAGTCGCGATTTTGCGATACGAGCCTAAGGTTATGTTGCATTTTTACCAGAACGACTGTGTGTTTACCGCGCGAGTTCTGGTATAAATGCAACATAACCTTAAGAGAGTATTGTAAAATCGCGACTGTCAGATTCGTCACTTTAGACACGCGTTACATACAATATTTTTAGCAACAACTTCAATTTTAAGCAAATTGGATAAATATTTTATTAGTTACATTATATAGCAAAGAAATCTATAAAGTACTTTATTACGCACGTGTGTTATAAAGTAAAACAAAACAGCATTACTTCATAGAACGGAGTGCGTTAAAATTTACTTTAAACACTACCGTCCGAATGCAGTAGAAGCTTCCATAAAGAATCACTTTTCAAACGGCACACAGCCATCTAAAATTGTACTTTTGATGCAAGTGTTGCAAAAAATCTATAAGAAAACGTATTTTTCGACTTAGCTAGATCGATTTTTTGCCTCCTAAAACCGCTATTCAATAAATTTCATCCAAATCGTTACAGCTGTTTTATCTGTCAGCGTTTCGCTAATTTTTGAGTCGATATTTTTGACTCGAGGTCATTCCGATTCACTACCATCGCTAAAGAAGTATAACTTCAAAAATTGTACGTTATTTGCTTTAAAGAAAATCTTAAAAAACATTAAAATAACAACATTATTATATAATCGTTTTCTATAATATAATATATTTAATAAATTTTAAAATAAACCCGCAGCGGCAGCGCAATGTGAAGAATAGTTTAATGTTTTCCATTTATCGTTTCTCACGTTTTTTACACTCCAAGTAAACTTTTGTTCTAACTCCTGCTGTTAACTCACCTTAGTTATTAATTGAGACTTCGTTCTACTGCTACAGTCGGTCCTGTCAACATTGATGAACAATGGACATGGGCACTGCCAAACTTGACCGCTAGGGGCGCCAGCTATATAACCACCTCGGTGTGTGGGCAGTTCATAGTAGTGTGTACAAAATTAGTTTATTTAAAACTAGCGGCCCGTCCTGGCTACGCCTGGGTAGTATGAAATTATGATTAAGCGTTTGAAATTTGATATGAAAATGCCAAAATTACCTCAAAAACAGATAGCGATAGCCATAGAACTTGAACAAAATGATGACGTTTAAGCTGTCAGAATAATTTCTAATCATTTTGTTCAAGTTCCATGGCTATCGCTATCTGTTTTTGAGGTAATTTTGGCATTTTCATATCAAATTTCTTGTTTAAAGATTTAGATGCAGAATTTTATGTTCTAAAACTTTTATTCGAAGATATTTTTCCTAAAATAATTAGGGAAGCAGAAAATTGCAAAAGTTTGATTTTACGGGTTAAATCCTTATTACCCGCAAAACGATTCAGCACCCTGTATTTGCCTTAAAAAATCGCAAAAAATGACTTACAAAAATGTTAATCAAAACCATGCTTACAGAAAAAGAGACGTTGATTTCTAAAAGAAAATGTCTGTATGTCTATTTTAGTTTAGATTTTTTTTAAACTTTAAAAACCCACATAGAATTTTTACGTTGGCTTTCATATTTTTTAGACTAATATTAAATTGCTTTACCTTTGCACCTGTTTTAACAATCAACAGCTTGATTTTTTGCTTGGGATTATTTTTTTTTAAGTTATGTGTATTGGATAGACTATACAATATAACATGCATACTTATAATATATTTATGAGACTCCATGTCTTCGGAGTTACGTCAGAATAATAACGCAGTAACGCACCGCTTACGGGAAAATCATCATGACCATGTATGATGCAGTATTTATACCGTGTGTTCATGAAAAAAAACCGTGCGCTTTATGTTGTTAATAATGTGATTGTCCCATATTCTTTTTACTTCCCACCTATACTATGGTAGGGAAGTAATGGATTTAGTCCGAAAAAAATATTTCGAGGTTTTAACAGATCTTCACGTTTTGAGACCCTAGCAATCGTTTAAGATCATTTTCTGACTGATGTCTGTATGTGTGTGTGGTCAATTTTGCGCCTTCGATATCGTAAAAACGGAACAACATACGGCCATGCCGATTGTTCTATTGTGTTTATCAGCCTTAGATCTGATTAGATTTTGAGTCAAATCGGTTCAGTGGATCTTGAGATATTAAAAAAAACGTTCTCAATGTCTCGTATTAACATAAGTAAAAAAAAATATAAATGAATTCTAGATGTTATAATATGAAAAAAATGTAAATTTTTTTTGTCTAAAATGTATAGTTTTAAAGAAAAAAAATATTTTACGAAAAAAAAAATTGTACGTAAATCAAGGTAACCATGATTTTTGCTATATTAAGCTAGCCATCACTAGATCACTAAACAAAAAAGAGGGCCATGCTTTTTTTCAAAGAATAAAAAAAGAGTGTTTAATTTTTGCAAATATTTACTAGGTGGGAAGTATAGGACCGGTCATCAGTCGAATTTTTCTTTTGGGGTTATTATCTACAAAACCTAAATTATATCTTTTAAATAAATTATCTACGAAATTTTTGGAACATTTTCTGCAATAAAAAATATTAAACGTGTGTATTTTTTCAAAGTAATTTTAAACATAGAAATGCCGATACTATTTAGTTGTTTATCAAAAGTATATAAGATCAGAAGGAACTGCGCAGTGCGCATACTATCGACACTGTAGTTGTCCAACAAAAAAATCATAAAACCGCATCGATCGTCTGTTGACTTCACTGTTGAACAACTATTCAAAATAATAAGTACACCCTATACTTTTGTTAAAAAATTGACTCCATTATTTAAATAATAGTAGATTGTATGTCTAGATACTTAATGGGGCATATTACGGCGAGTGATGATAGTATGTAAAAACGAGCGATAGCGAGTTTTTACAGTCACACGAGTCATAATACCATTACGTACGAGACATATATGGTATTTTTTCACGTCATTTTCAAAAAATTCTGACAGTTCATTTGCGTCGCCATCTTTCCTTCCAGTGTGCCGCGAAGTTCGTGCAAGTAAGTAATGACAGGCGCACGCAAGCGTACGCAAGTTATGGGTACTGGTTAAGGTACCGGTTAAATTAGTTGAATTGTTCAATTTAAAAAACATAAGTTTTATTTTATTTTCAAAGTATAAATTGACAATGTTTGTTTACAATAATATTTATTTATTTGACTTAATAATTCCGACCCATTTGCATTGGAAGTCGTATATTGAGTGTTCTCTTATTCTACAAAAAGTCGACTGTATTATACAAATATATAAAAACATACAGTATATTATTATTAGACGTATATCTTGTGTTGTTATTCTTCTGTACATTAAGAGGATTCCAACTTATATCTACGTGATTTACTGCGATTACATTATTTCAGTGTTATAATAAGGAAAACGCAGGTCTCGCAAAAGTTATATAATCATTATAAACAAATTAACTGAGAACATTTTGTTGAATACCTATATCAGAAACTACTGAACCAATTTCGCTCAAAATTTAATCACATCTAAGTTAAGTGCTGACAAATGCAACAAAACTAACTGTGTGGCCCTATGTCGTCCTGTTTTTGGGATATCGAAGGAGAAAACATTTCACCACTAACACGCGCGCGCGAGAGAGAGAGAAAGAGGGAAAAATCAAAAAATGATCTCAAATGATTGCTAGAGTGTCAAAACGTGAAGATCTTTTAATATCCCGAAAAAAAAATTTCAGACTAATTTCAATATACCAAGTACTTTCCTACCATGCATAGTAGAGGTGGGAAATAAGAATCGAATCGCTAAATCATATTATTATTTACCTATATTAGATTATCCTAGCAGCTAGTAGTCTTAAAAATATACATACCTACTACCTATAATATTGTGTTAAACATTGTAAAATACGCTAGATACACCAGCATTACGTCACGTTGACAGTGGTTGCCGATCTCATTCTAACGCACGGCATTCGAAACTTAAAAATTCTCTCTCCGACACATGGAGTGTCTTTTTTTTAATCGTTTTATAAAAATCTTTTATTCAAAAATATTTGCTACTAGCGGTACCCGCGTATAATGTAGTACTTTTTAACGTTAGTGTTTAACCTGTAAATGATATATCTATAGTTACATAATAGTTACGTGTGCGTGAAGTGAGGTATTCTAGTAGGCTTAAATTGAGACTCAAGCTAAGGGACTGACGCATACACAACGAAATCTCGTTGTGTATGCGTCAGTCCCTTTAGCGAGTGCCTCAATTTAAGCCTACTAGATATCTCACTTTAAGCGGACGTATCGAACATATTTTTTTATAACGACTGCTTCTAAAGTTTAATAGAGAGAAAAAAAATTTATGAAAACGGAAAATTCGTTCTTCGAGTCCTTAAAACTTAACAATTACAGATTTAGTTACGATTTAGTTTATTTTTATTAAAGTTATTAACTTCTGTATAAATCATTAAAAGCATGACTCTCTCATGATGTGGACTTTGTAGGCGCGTTACTATATATAGTAACACATCGATCGATAGTCAGTAAATAGTGCTTGTATTGTACAAAGTGCGGAAATGTCAAATTTATAAGATGTAGAAATTGTACTTTTACGCACGCTTTGGACTTTCACGCACGGTGACTGTACTTTTACGCACGCTTACTAAAATACGCCTCTTCACGCCCGCCTCACAGTGCTCGAATATTGAACTTTAGAAGCAGGAGTTATAAAAAGTACCTACTCTAATAAGTGCGTATCTTTTTGTGTTTTGAATTTTTTTTGTGTATTATTATAGTTATTATATCCAACTTTTTTGCCTTGAAAAAAGTCAATATTGTGCCCGCCACACTGACAATAATCGTGTGTGTTCTACGGTACAAAAAGATTAGAGACCACTGACACTACTGTCCATGATGCGTTACATTATTCGCACATTGTTTTTTTTGAATGAGTGTTATATATAACTCAAATTACGTCTTCTCATTATACGTAAAACCGTTTATTGTAGATGATTTTATAGCACAATCGGTTAGTTAACTTTAACCTTGCTAGTTCATTTAATCCGAGAAATTTCGGTATACCTACCTCCATTATATTATGTAGGTCAAATTGTCAACAATAGTTTTAATTTGAAATTCTCTTAAAATCCGGTCGTTATTTTTATAATTCATTGCATAAGACTAAGAAGATTTTTAATTGTTAGTGGATGAGTCAATTTTATTACAGCTGTGTACACAGACTTAAAACACAAGGTTGAAAAAATCATTTCGTTTGATTAAACTGAAAACTTTAATTTAGATTAATGGATCTAGCTTGACCTTGTTGAACAGAAAGGTCTTAAAATAAAATAAGGATTTTGAGTAGCTTGTGGATAACAATGATTGCTAGTAATTTACTCTGAAAAAAAAAATTATAAATATTGATCCCATAAAGGTTGCTTGAAAAAAAGCAGATTGTATTTATGAAAAGTTCATTGAGTGAATGAACTTATTATTAATTATTATTGTATGTATGAAATAAGTTATTGACTAGGAAACTATGAATATGTAAATGCCACTGCCAGAAGTTGAACCCGAAAATCCCAGAACGTCTTTAAGCAAAAATGTATTCAAAATTGGTTCTAGATGGTTCTCTTTTAAATCAAAAGTGTCAAAATATTTTAAAGAAGATACACAATTTTCCTTTGCAAGTTACTGCTTTATTTAACCATTTATTTAAGACCCCCAGCTGCCAAGTCCAAGATAGTATTAATTGATTATTAAATAGTCGTTGAAATATGTATATTTTCTTTTAAATAAATAGTGTCAAAATATTTTAAGGAGGGTCCTATTATATATTTCTTATTTGCAAATTACTAACACTAATTACTAAATATTTAGAAGCTAATAAAAACCAACGAGGGATTGAAAATAACTGAGATTGTTGGAACACCGTTGTTTATATGGAGTTATTATAAAAAAAAAAATTTCTTATTCTACTCAATGAGCCAACTTCATAGGCACCCGCATGACTGTATAATAAAAAATTCGACTGATGACCAGTCCTATACTTCCCACCTAGTAAATATTTGCAAAAAATAAACACCTTTTTTTTTATTATTTTTTGACTAGGCCCAAATAACCTTTGCTGTTGGTGGTCTTTAAAACACAATTTAATTTTTATTCTTTGAAAAAAGCATGGCCCTCTTTTTTGTTTGGTGATCTACTGATGACTAGCTTAATATAGCATAAATCATGGTTACCTTGATTTACGTACAATTTTCTTTTTTTAGTAAAATATTTTTTTTCTCAAAAACTACATTTTAGAGAAAAAAAATATTTACATTTTTTTCATATTATAACATCTAGAATTCATTTATATTTTTTTTTACCTATGTTAATACGTGACATTGAGAACGTTTTTTTGAATATCTCAGGATCCACTGAACCGATTTTGACTCAAAATCTAATCAGATCTAAGTTAAAGACTGATAAACACAATAGAACAATCGGCATGCCCGTATGTTGTTCCGTTCTTGAGATATCGAAGGCGAAAAATTGACCACATACACACACACACACACACACACACACACACATACAGACATCAGTCTGAAAATGATCTTAAACGATTGCTAGGGTCTCAAAACGTGAAGATTTGTTAAAATCTCGAAATATTTTTTTCGGACTAAATCCATTACTTCCCTACCATAGTAGAGGTGGGAAGTAAAAATAAAACAAATATAAAAAAGTATTTTGTCTGAGTTAGAACCATCAACTTATTATACAGGGTGAGTTCGACCACCCGTATCAGTCGTTTTTTTCGAAAACGGTTAGTCGTAGAGAGTTGTGTCAAAAATTTGTATTATAAAAGCCCTAATAAAGAATCGAATGGTGATAATTTTTTTTTCCGGGAAGGTCGGCTTCCCTATTAGTTTGCTCCAGAATGTCCAGAACTCCGGAATTATAAATGTAACGATAGGTCGAAAGTGGTATTGTTGAAAAGATCTTTAAAAAATAAGCAAGTTTTGTAGGAACATTTTTTTTATTACTGCCACCCCTGTTAAATAATATTTGTTTGAAATTACTAAATTAAAATGTCATAATAACGAACTTCTTAAAAGTCCGCATTTAAAATCTAGTTACCTATCTATCGATCATTAAACACTGAAGAAGTACACTCACAGTATAACCAGAAGAGCTCAGTAGTATGTATTAAAGAGTAAATGGAAGAGAGTTCGAACACTTGTGACAATGTCTAAGGTTGCTAGATTTTTAATGCCGACTTCGATCGTTATTATGAAATTTTGGTTAAATAATTTCGAACGATTGTTACTTAACAGGGGTGGCAGTAATTAAATAATTTTTCCTACAAAACTTGCCTATTTTTTAAAGAGCTTTTCAACAGCACCACTTTCAACCTATCGTGCTTTCTAAAATTCCGGAGTTTTGAACACATAATAATTTATATTTATACTTATAGAAATTTACAGGGGTGGCAGTAATAAAAAAAATGTTCCTACAAAACTTGCTTATTTTTTAAAGATCTTTTCAACAATACCACTTTCGACCAATCGTTACATTTATAATTCCGGAGTTCTAGACATTCTGGAGCAAACTAATAGGGAAGCCGACCTTCCCGGAAAAAAAAATTATCACCATTCGATTCTTTATTAGGGCTTTTATAATACAAATTTTTGACACAACTCTCTAGGACTAACCGTTTTCGAAAAAAACGACTGATACGGGTGGTCGAACTCACCCTGTATATAAAAAAATAAAAAACTTATATAAGCTACTAAAAAAGAGGAAAATAATAAAATATTGAGGTCGGCGCCAATTTAATTGCAAAACTTTTTATATAGGTATCAACTTTTATTTTATTAAATTGGCGTCGACCTCAAAATGTTATTATTTTCCTCCTTTTTAGTGGCTTTTTTAAAGGTTTTTTTAAGTTCCTTTATTTTCTACTTTTTAATGACTTAAGAAAACCATTGAGCCGATTTTAGTAAAATTTATATTTGACCACCCCGGAGCGGAGGTATGCCCTTTAAATAAAACAATAATCATCAAAATCGGTTCACAAATGCAGGAGAAATCGGTGTACATACATAAAAAATACGCGCCGAATTGAGAATCTCCTCCTTTTTTGAAATCGGTTAAAAACACGACGTGTCTATTTCATTATTGTAGCACATTGTTGAGGATCTGGAAGACTGTGACAGATGGACAAACAAACAGATAGGGTCTCACCTTTTGGGTATAAAATCGATCAATAAGTTCAATAGCTGTTCCAAATAATGGAACTTTTGAAATTGTTCGAAATTTATTTTTACAAAATGTTTGTAATTGTTTTCATTTCAGCCCTAAAATTAAGAGGTCAAATTTTAGAAACAGCCTACATGAAAATAAAAACTCGGGTCGCAGTGCCAAACCCTGCCGACAATATAGTGTATTTGCTAATACAGGCATTGTGGCATTATTATGTGAACATAAGTTTGTTTTTTGACAAAATGAAAAATTTAACCCCTTAATACATCCCTTAAAATAATATTTTTTCCTAATTTCAATATTATTATCAATGCAACCTCTGTACCAAATTAAATACACCCGTCAGCAAATAAATCACTATCCGTAAACTCACTTTTTCATAAAATTTGTAAGTCCGGTCCTGTCGTACCGATTTTGTTAAAATTTTAGCAACATATTTTAATCTCTACTAAATGGTTAAATTCCAATTTTGAAACAATTCTGAGATTTTTTTCGGTATTTTTGGACCCAAAAACTTTTTTCAACCCCTAAAAACTACCCTTAAAATGGTCCGATTGGGCCCATTTTAAATAGGTTCCGTGCGGTGATGGATGCCAACGTGTCTACCAAATTTCGTTCAAATCAATTAAGTCTTTCGAGAGTTATGCCGCGAACACATATATATATATATATAAATAAATAAATAAATAAATATATATATACATATATACATATATATATAAACATTTCCAAAAATGGTGCCAAACTGTTCAGGAGGCTATGAAACGTCGAGAAATTTTGGTCCGACCCCTAGGTCCCGCCATCCGACCGACGCCAATAGTGTATGTGCCATATTATGGCAAATACACTAATAAATTCAAAAGTGAATCTCCTATCCTTAAAGATGCACCTAGGTGTTATAAAACTTAATTTCACTTTGAAATAATAAATAAAAGTTGCAACTTGTAAGTCATAAAATCTAAATTGTCTAAATCTGATTTGGTGCCAATTATAAATTGCAATAACAATACAGAGTAATTCTTAAATATTTAAATTGAGTAATTGTTATTTATTTATGTTTATTACAGTAACCGCAAGTAATCGAAATAATTACTGTACTTAAAGATGGCAATGAATTTTTTATAACGACGTATTAATTGAAAATATTGTTTTTCATCTATGATCTCATGCAAAATGTGTTTTGGACTTGAGAATTAAAAGTACAAATTTTTTTTGACAACAATCGAAATGGCAGAAAACTTATCCCTACTATCTCGACTCGGCTATTCTCAAGTCCGATTCTAAAATTTTAGACGGAACTAAGAGGGTACGTTGTAACATAAAAATGTTTATACTTTTTACCCGACTACCGAAGGAGGGTACAATGTTTGTCGGGTGTATGTTTGTACTTTGTATATATGTATCTTTGTATTTTGGTCGGAGCGTTTTGTAGCCTAAACGGCTAGACGGATTTTGAAAAATGAGGTTTCTATAGATTCGTCATAGTCTCATGAGTGCCACTGAGTATATGAAGTTACAGAAAATTCAATATGGCTGATACTAGATGCCGTTTTGTTAGAATGCTAAAGTAATTTTCCTCCTAAATACATCGATATAATATGGGTATCAAAAGAAAGGTTCCGTTAAGAAGATTTCAAATAGGGTATATGACGTCACGGAAAATTCAAAGTGGCGGATGCTAGACGCCATTTTATCAATACGCAAAAAATCGGTATTACCGTTTGTGATGGGGTATTAAATATAAAAACTTGATGAGTATAGATTCAACTAAAAGGAAGGAAATAAAAATAAATTATTTAAAAAAAACAAAAAGTCTATCTGCGTAAAAGTCGAACTTAAAAGATGGAAACAAGATCAAATGATAACATGCAATCGGAGACATACATGTATAGTAACAAATTGAACAGAAATATCTGATGCCTCAGACTGCATGTTATCATTTCATCTTGTTTCCTTCTTTTTAGTTCGATTTTTACGCAGTCGGGTTTTTGTTTTTTTTTTTTAATAATTTATTTTTTTAAGTCATTAACTTTTTTATTTAATTTTAAAACAAAACATAATGTGTTTCGACTGCTAAGGTCATTAAAATAACTTTTTTCATAGAATATAATAGAATAGTTTTTATTTGTGAAATAATTTTTACACAGATTACAAAATCGTAAAAAAACAATGAATTAATTGATGAAAAATCTTTTTACATAGTATATTCAAACTTGATCATTTTTTTTTATTTTAGTATCTGAACCGATTTGTTTATAGTTACGCTTTTAGTCGCAAGATAGGTTAGCTCTTAACGCAACTTGACAAAAAATTTTAAATCCCTTTGATACAAAAAAACCTGTAAATAAGGTCAAAAAATTTTCACGGTGTCAAATACTGTGTCAAAATTTGACATGGCCTTCGTATTAATACGAACTTACCACTTTACACTAAACAACCATTTAATAAGTTCCCACAGTTAATGTGTACAATTTAATAATGGTAATAATCATAATTACTATATTTTATATTATATAGTTAATCTTTATTTCTTTGCCAAATCTGAAAATATTAAAATCCTTGACATCTAATTTTTATATTTAGGTACGTATCTACGTCATAAAAAATGAATTATAGAAATACGCGTTGTTTCCGCAAGTGAGTACGATTTTATAACCTTTGATAAATACTAGCGGCCCGGTGGCTTCGCCCGGGTGGTATGAATTTATGATTTATTAATACATTACTCTCTCGCTTCGCTCATTCGCTCCCGGGTGCTATGAATTTATGATTTATTAAAACATTACTTTCTCGCTTCGCTCATTCGCTCCCGGGTGCTATGATTTATTAATACATTACTCTCTCGCTCGCTCATTCGCTCCCGGGTGCTATGAATTTATGATTTATTAATACATTACTTTCTCGCTTCGCTCATTCGCTCCCGGGTGCTATGAATTAATGATTTATTAATACATTACTCTCTCGCTTCGCTCATTCACTCCCGGGTGCTATGAATTAATGATTTATTAATACATTACTCTCTCGCTTCGCTCATTCGCTCCCAGGTGCTATGAATTTATATGATTCGCTCGTTCGCTCAAATTTATGATTAATGAATACATTACTCACCCGCTTTGCTCGTTCGCTCAGCAAAGTATCGCCTATCGAACAGTGAAAAAAAATTGAAATCGGTTCAGTAATTTCTGAGATTACCTCGATTTTCACCCGGACGAATCTGGGCCGGCCAATTATAGCCTATGCCCTATGCCTTAAAGCAAAGTATCACCTGTCGAATAGTGAAACATTTTCGCTCACTGCTAGCCCTCTTTTTATCTTAGGGTAATAATATATTTTAGCCTGTGCTACTCGGGAAAAAGTAAGCTCTTTAACAGTGAAAGAATTTCTCAAATCGGTTCAGTAGTTCATGAGACTACCCACGACAAACAGAAATACAAACGTAATTCGTCTTTATAAAATTAGAATAGGTTACATCAGATCCAAAACATTAAAAGGGGTCGAGGACGGTATGGTCTAGTGGTCAGCGTACCGGCCTCTGGATCAGACTGTCGTGGGTGTCATGGATGTTTTGTCATTTATTTTTAAGTTTATATGTTATTTGATTGTATTAAGACGCTATAATGATCTAAGTTGTCGACGCATCTATAATCTACAATAAAAAAAAAATAAAAGAGGTCAATTCGAGTGTAAAGAAGATTCAAGCTTCGACGTAAAAGTTTTTGACGTGATTAGATTGTCATTTCATGCCGAAAAGTCAAACAATTGCGGTTAAGTATCGACCTAGAATTCGCAAGAGACATTTCAAAATTGCCAAAATTGATTACTTGCCAAATTGTTCGTAAATGCTCAAACGTTCCCTTTCGTTTACTGCATTTTGATTGGTTAATAATAATGCACTTTTGTGAGTACCTAATAATAGCTAAACGTCAAGACACAATCTATCAGTTCTAAAACGAAGTCTAACATCTATTTATATCTTAACTAGCGCCCGGGTACAATACACTACTCACTCGCTTCCTCGTTCGCTTGAATATTATAAATACACTACTCACTCGCTTCGCTCGTTCGCTTGAATGTTATAATTACATTACTCACTCGCTTCGCTCGTTCGCTATATATATAAACCTTCCGGGAACAATTCCGTCATACATGATTTGTGCGTAACTTTAACCGTTTACGCAGCGCACGCAACAGAAGCTCTCAAAAGGAATAATTTTTCCCGTGTTTGCAACATTTTCATTGATGCTTCGCTCCTATTGGTCGTAGCGTGATATTATATAACCTATAGCCTTCCTCGATAAATGGGCTATCTAACAAAAAATTTTGTTTTCAAATCGGACTGGTAGTTCTTGAGATTAGCACGTTCAACCAAACAAATAGATATAGATAAATTGAAATTTGAAAAACAGGAAAAAAATTATAAAAAAGGAAAATTCGCTCTTCTAGTCCTTAGAACTTTACAATTACAGACTAAGTTACGATTTAGTTTATTTTTATTAAAGTTATTAACTTCTGTATAAATCATTAAAAACATGACTCTCTCATGATGTGGACTTTGTATGCGCGTTACTATATATACGAACACATCGATCGATAGCCAGTAGTGCTTCTATTGTACAAAGTGCAGAAATTACCAATTTTATAATATTAATATAGATATATAAATGCTAAATACCAGTGACTCACTCACTCACTCATTCATCACGAAATATCAGGAACTATAAAGCCTACAAACATGAAATTTGGCCAGTAGGTTCGTTATAGGACGTAGGCATCCGCTGAGAAAGGATTTTTCATATCCTAAGGGATGAAAACAGGGGTGGAAACCTTCATGAAGGACACGCTGTATCTCTTAAATTGCTTAAGCTAAAAACGTGTAACTAATCATAAATTCACAGCACCCGGGCGAGACCACTAGTATAAATATAATATAGTTAATTAATCCAATTGATAGACCGACAGCTTACTGCGTCCAACCAAGGATTTGTCCCGGACAGACTAGTGATGGGCAGAATCGAATTCTTTTAAGAATCGAAAACCCGGTATTCGAATACTTTTAAGAATCGAATGAGTATTCGAGAACCGAGAACTGAGAATATTATGAATAATATAATACCTATATTATTCCATAATATTCTCGCTTCTCGCTTCTCATATTGTGATATTCTTATTTCTTTGCACCGCGACAATGTCATAATACCATAGTCTGTACGGACTCTACCGATTAGTACCGATTGCACTCGATTCAGAGTGAGTTGTGCTATACACTATGTGTGGGAAATAGTTTGACTTTGACTGGATGAGTACCGGAATCGAGAACCGAGAACGCCGAATCTTCGATTGCAGTTTATTTGCAATTCTTCTTACGAGAACTCGGTATTCGAATACTTTCAAAAAAGTATTCGAGAACTTATGAGAATCAGATACTTCTCGATTCTAGCATTCGAATACTCCCATCACTAGGACAGACAGACAGAAAAACAAGTTAAATAAAAGCTTGTAAAAATATACACTCAGAAGAGAAGCACAAACAAGATGAACAAATTCATTGATAATGATGATACCCTAATATACCTGAGGCCAATAGCAAACCTAGTGAGCATGATATATCGTCCAATTTACTAACCATAATATGAGAACTAATTTCTATTTCCAACACACTAAACGTATTATTAACTTATTTGAATATATCATATTATCTGAACGACGGATTGAACATCACAAAAACTCTTTGATGACTAGACAGTTAATATATTACACTTCCGGCATTCTTCATAAACCAAAATAATATACGAGACTTTTTTATTATAACTTGAGTAGGTACTTGCATGGAATTTTTCATCGCATTTTAGTATATTTGCTAACAAGCGACTAGGCCCTGCAGTCAGAGTCCTTTCTGATTGATCGAATACCCCATCTTGATGTCGTTTGTCACACGCACACACACCTAAAAGAACGTAATAACTAACTAGTGAACTCTATATACTAATATGGATAGTTGATAGCGATTAAAAAATGGGTTTTGTATGTGGAAAATGTTCAAACATATATTCTATTAATGTTGCAAAATTAGAATGAAAACTTCAAGTAAGGTTTCTAATTTAATTCTTTCTATAAAAGCCCATCAATTTTCTGACATTTCAAAATAAAACTTAATTAAAATCTATTTTAACACGCTTATATTAGCTTCACCTGTATGTTTGCGTGCTTGCGTGCTTGCTTGTTTGTCAGTTTGTAACCGACTTCTTTGAACTTGATTTTGACCAATTTTGAACGGTCAGATTTAGTTTAAACTTTGTCGACTTATCAAGGACCGACGACAATACAATAATTCCATAAGTTTGTCCCATTATCCTGACCAGAATCTCCAGGACTAAAAAAAAAAGCAAAAAACTTTAGATTGAACTGAAACTTTGCACACTTATCAAGGACCGATTACAATACAATAATTCCATAAGTTTGTCCCATTATCCTGACCAGGATCTCCAGGACTAAAAAGCAAAAATAAATTATAATTTAAAAAAACTAAAAAACACGCTTTAATGAACTAAAAAGTAAAAAACAATTAATTTTATTGTAAAAAAGCGTGGGGTGCTTTGTATCATATTTTCATACTACCCGACGCTTTTTTACAATAAAATTAATTATTGTTTACTGTTTAGTTCATTAATGCGTGTTTTTTAGTTTTTTTTTAATTATAATTTATTTCTGTTCTAATTTCTCAAGAACACTATGCATACAATAATTCCTTCTATTCTGAGAAAAGTAAATATCTAGAAATACCTATATTAAAGGGTCGTTTAGTTTGAAACTAGAAACCTTAGCCTTACATGCTAAAAACTATATTTTCCCTTTGTTTTCGTCATAGGTCCGGCAACCTTTTGTGGGAATGAACCCTTTTGTAACAATATTTATTTAAAACAACAGTCTGTTTCGCTTGAACTATAGTAAAATGAAACAACAAGCCAAATGTTAGTTTACAATAATAAATTATTATAGCCCCTTTCATTTATAATTATTATAAACTATAGTCGTTCGGCCATCCTAAAATAGTGTAGCGTAATAAATACAGATTCCAGTGGTACCATATATTAAGTACCTGCAGGCTTTCTTTTAAATCATCTCCAAATTCAGGTAAAGACTTTATTACCAAAAAACTTTAAGAAGCTGTTTTGAACGTTGTTTATATTTATTACAATTTATAACAATATAATATTATTAATTATAATCAGAACCTTAAATTTTACTAGTTATTAAGTCTTTGCTTGAATTTGGGAATGATTCAAAAGATGGCTAGGTACCTACTCTATGGCACTGCCTACTGAAATCTGTCAAAAACTTCAAATCAAAATGATTTATTACTCTACGCTATTTCAGAATGGTTTTTAACTTTCTATAGACGCTAAGGACGTCAGCTGTCGAGCATCTATAATCAGCAATTTCTTTGGGGTTCGACAATGGCCGAGCGTGTAGCAATGCTGTTGTTTACATGGCGTTGCTATGGTTCTAACCCGAGAGCTGGTAAAAGTGTCAATTGGATTTTTAATTTATTATCAAAAAAAAAAATAATAATGAATTGAAAATATTAATTGGTGCTAGACCCAAAAAACCTTATAGCTGTTGGTGGTCTTTAAAACACAATTTATTTTTGCAATTTCTTTGTCTCTCTCTAAAGTAATATTCATTGTTATCCACAAGTTATTTTTTTATATTCAACTTAAGTGTGATTTTAATTCAGGAGATAAAACATTAAACTGTGAAATATGGTTATAAGTTCACAAACGATATTTTGATATTGAAGAATCTCGACATGTTTGACTTTCTAAATAATTATGTTTGCTCAAAATTGTTTCATAATGTTATTATATCATCAAAATGAATATCATGGATCATCTTGTTTTTTTCATCTATAATACGTGATGTTAAAATATTTTATAAAAATAATAACAAAAATTCTTTACAAGGTTGTTTGAATTCAGTGGCGGGGTCAAAATTAGTTATTCTCTCTTTTTCACTTTGTTAATGCCACCAACACCTAATGTTATTTGAGGGCTTGAGAATACCCGAGCGTGTAGCAGTGCTGTTGTTTACATGGCGTTGCTATGGTTCCTCTATTGCAAGTCCCCAGTTCCTGGGTTCTAGCCCGAGAACTGGTAAAAGTGTCAATTGGATTTTCAATTTATTATTTAAAAAAAAATAATAAATTGAAAATATGAATTGGTGCTAAGCCCAAATAACCTTAGCTGTTGGTGGTCTTTAAAACACACAGTGTTATTTGAATCATCAACCAATTCATATTTTGAATTTACAACTTTTTTATAATAAATTGAAAATTCAGTTGATTGAGATTATAGTCGAGCGTGTGGCATAGCGTTTCCGTTGTTTACATGACTCATCTATTACAAACCCCCAGTTCCCAAGCTCTAATGACTGGACTCTCTGAGAACTGGTTAAATTATCCATACACATATCTTTTTTACCTGGATTGTGCGCGTACCGTGTTCACAGACTAGTTGGCAAGACACGGTATGCGTGCGCAACCCAAAATTAGTTGCGCAACCATGTTTTTTCTCTCTTTTTCATGCAAAGCAAGCAATAACGAACTCTCGCTCTTATTTCGAGGGATAAGGGTCCATTGGATTTTCAATTTATTCGGTACCTGTATTAAAAAATAATAAATTAAAAATATGAATGGGTACTAGGTCTTAATAACCCTCGCTGTTGCTGAGCCTAAAAGATTATTTTACTAATTCTCAGATTAGATGCTGGAAACTGGGGGCTTGTAATAAAAGAGCCATGAAACGGCATCGCTACATGTTCTCAAGCCCCAAAGTTTAGTGATGAGCAAAGCAAAACCAAGACCAAGACTTGGACAGTCTTGGTCTTGGTCTTGCGTATCAAGTCTTGGTCTTGCTCATTTTATCTGTCTTTTTTTAGTTTTTTACTTCTGAAGATCATCATAGTTATAAATTAAAAATAAATTAACTAACAAAATACTTTATTTTATTAAAATGTTAAAAAATATCAAAATTACATCATTTTTAATTATTATTAGTCTTGTGTATTTGGTCTTGGGCTTGTATATTCGGTCTTGGTATTGGTCTTGTTCTTGTTCATTCGGTCTTGGTCTTGGTCTTGCTTTTTTGCAAGACCAAGACCAAGACTGCAAGGCCAAGACCAATTTTGCTCATCACTACCAAAGCTAGATTTTAATGAGAAAAACTGGGTGTAATCCAAATATAAAGATGGTTAAAAATCTGGTTAATGTAATGCAAATAGTAGCTTTGTTTAAAAAATCGATGTGTGTCATTTGTCAACAAGTAGGCTAAACTGTGAAAGAATTTTTCAAACCGGCTCTGAGATAAGTATGGACAAACAAACAAATAGACAAACTTTACCTCTTCATAATATTATAGATTAAGACTTTAAATTTAACTCTGTATTGTGAATATGAGCTTCTTATATGTGACTTATAGGATTATTAATTAGACAAGTTTAATTTCCATTTCGCAATCATTAAAAGTTCCTGGAAACTCGATATCTCAAAGTTATTGTTCATTTGTAGAGATTTTAATTAATTCTAAAACCAATATTATTACCCACGAATCATTATTTGATGAACGAGAAATAATAATATCTATATAAACTGTGTTTTTACCCTTATCAGAAAGTGTCAGCGGTCAACAAAACTGTCACAATATAACTGTCATAACAATTCGATAGTAGATTATAGACGCGTCGACATCTAAGGTCATTGCGAACAATTCGATAAATTCATATATGATAGAGTGAGTGCTTTACATACAAACTGACAAACAGACATCTAAGTCGAAATTTCGTTAGAAACTTACAATAATATTACAAAATTATGATTATTTAAATTAATATTCATAACATTTTGTTAAAAAATTAAAAACACTGTTTTTTAACAAAATGTTGAATATTAATTTAAATAATCATAATATTGTAATATTATTGTAAGTTTCTAACGAAATTTCGACTTAGATGTCTGTTTGTCAGTTAATTTGTTCCAGGTTAACTTTTACATTTTTTCATAAACTCAAATTATTTATTTTCGTAATTTTTTCAGTAAACGTCCATTAAATAATTTTTTTTTCAGGGATCCACCTCAGAAGAAGACATCACTACTTTCACAGGCATTTCAGAGGCAAACATAACTTTTCTCAAGCTAAAATATATTTACTGTAAGCATATCTTTATTTATTTAGAATTTACGACATCTACTTGAAACTGTGGTAGCATTTTTATTAGGAATTTCCATTATATTTTTGAAGTGAAAACTTCCTTAGGCGCGTTATAGGCACTCTTTGCCTGGGTAGTGAAATAAAGTGAACCGTTCGCATACCAAAGGTGACGCGGCTGACATACTTATATCATAAAAACTGCACGCCGTACAGTTGCACCGATAGCATAGTTTTTAATATTCTATACCTAACCCAATTTTCCCAGAGAAGACCAAAAAGTCTCGATCTCGTGTGAGACTTTAAATTTTAAAAACGTGAACTAAGCTCAGGCCTGCAAGTCCGGCGCTTAGAGCATCAAATTTAAGGGGCGGCTTCAGATACAAACATAATTCACTAAAAAAAGCAATAACTTCTTTTTTCGCGTACCTATATTATGTAAAGTTAAAAAATATAACTTTTTCAAATATCACATTGATTGAAGTCCAAATAATTATTGTTACGTGACGTATCTTAATTGGAAATATCTATGTTCCAAATATATAATAAATTCGTCTCTACTGGGGTGGCAAATATCGAATTGCTTAGAGGGTCACTAAACCTAAATCCACCTCTGCACCACGTTATAGAAAAAAATGACAGTACGCTACTGGTCTAACATTCCGTGTAATGAAGTAGTACATGCTACTTTTATCTGTTATGTTCAAGTCATGCATATTTAATATTACAAATTTGTACTTTTATGTTTGTACCTAAAATACTTGCAAATTTCATTTAAAAAATGTATCGCTATATTAAATGAAAGAGAATTATGAAACTTCGCTTAACAATTTTGTACATCAATAATATTATTAACGGTTATGATGAATTATTATCTGGTTTTAAGAAATAAGTTGAGAGTTTCAAATTTTCTATTTTAGGAAACTTGAGACCTTATTTCTCATTAGAATTTCGTGCGTAATTATTTAGAGTTCAGACAAACATTTTCACTTATCTGAATCGAACACAATATTATGTTTACAAATTCAAATTTCCAGGAAGGATCATTATACTTGACGCACAATAAAGCAATTTCATGGAAATATGTATGGATAAGCGAAACTTTAATTTCTGTTTGTTCCTTTATCACGCTTGAAGTGAACAGTCGATTTGAATGAAGCTCAATTTTATTGTCTCCGCCTATACAGGAGGGTGTGTCACAAGATCGATAACAGGGAAAACACTAGTGAAGATCATTAAGTATCAGTAATAACTTTGTTTTGTAATAAGTATTAGTAAAAAAAACTTTTTAGAAACAAGCTTTTATTTAAATGCACTAAAAAGGAAAAAATAATTTTAAATAATTTAAGTTCATAATTATAAAAGCGTGGGTCGTGAACTCTATGATAGTTTATTAGTCACGACCCACGATTTTATAATTATGAACCTAAATTATTAAAAATTATGTTTTCCTTTTTAGTGCATTTAAATAAAAGCTTGTCTCTAAAATGTTTTTTTACTAATATTTATTTTGTTCATTTTAGTCTTTCAAAATTTTACCCTCTTTTGACACCCGTATAGGGGTTGAATTTCGAAAAATCCTTTCTTAGTGGATGCTTAGCTATTTTGTAGTGGGTATGGCAACAAAAAAAAAAATTACGCTGAAATCGCTGAATATTACAACTGATTTTTTTTATCATGCTTAGTAACTCCCTGACAGACAATGAGCCCCGTCAAAATAGTCCGTCAGTTTTATTGTAGACTTTACTAATGGTAAAGAAAAAGCTGTCCAAATTTCAAGTCTTATAAACACATATACCTAAGTCTATTTTTTTCGCAAGAATTAACAAAAAAAAATGGGGTGGTTTTGCCCCGCGTTTGGAATGACAGACCCCTTGTAGAGATATATAAAAATCATCTTAAAAAAGTTCCAAGTCTTATGTAAACACATAAAAAAGTGTTATCCGCTCGTCTATAACTATTGTTTCATAATATTTGCAACTTACATAATAATATTTTTGACAGATTGACATCATGTGAATTGATTCTTTGTAAAATTTTAAAACACACGTCAATAAATATATTCGATCTTTAACCTCATTAAGAAGGCAATTTAACAAATTACTCTTTTGTCCGAAACGACTACTGAATTATTTGGATATGATATTTAATTATCTAACTATAGAGTCGGAATGCAAAACTAATTAACTTTAAAAAAGTAGTTAAGTAAAATTGAGTTGTTTTAACAGTCTAAATAGTAATTGCGGATTTTATGACATGTTTAATTTTGAAATATAGTTTCCGTTGGATCTTTATTAAAAAATTTTAATTTGTGTCTTTCCTCAATTTATGCAATCTCAATAAATACTTCCACTTTTTTATAGGTCATGCAAATTTTGCTATAGTCTATTATAATACTTATACTTAAAAGAAATGGAGAATTTCAATCATTAAAGCAAACTATAAAATATGCAGTTTGTTATAAATTCCTAAGAGCAAAATGGAGAGAGAAACTAAACAACTTTCAATTCATTTTAAATTATTTATTAATATATCTATTTTTAATCGAAAAAAATTGAACTAACAATGAAAGTCGGAAGTTATTAAATTGTTGACATATAAACTTTGTTTTGAGATTAAAATGATAAAAGAATAAAAATATTTATACTTGCATATTAAATGCATTTATGAATTCAATTGTGCATCGAATTTTAATATCAAAAGAAAAGCTCATTATAAATGAATTATTATGCTGTCAAAATGGGGACTTTATCGTATGTTAATTGTCTAGTTCAAAAGAAAATGTCACCGATAATCTTAAAATTGTCTGGACTATTATACTGTTATAAAGAAAGTAAGCGTAGCAATTGAATATTATATATTTTTGCCATACCCACTATAAAATAGCTGCTTTACATGCATGTAAAGGACTTTTAACAGGCCGGGGTGCACGCTAAGAAAAGCATTCGCTTTCAGAACGAAATTATTTTAACTGCAAAATGTTAACTAGAATAGCTGAAAAATTAACTCCTCTAGATAAAATGTTAACAACTTAGTTAATGACGATTTAAACCTACAGTGAAGAAAAAATAACTGACGTCGTTAGCTAGATCAGTTACATTTAATTACTATACTACCGAATTGGTCTTTGAGTTAGATAGAGAAACAAGAAATACTCTGCTAGTCGATTTTGTTTTAACTCGAATAGTTGATTTTTTTCGTTTGTTTCGTTTTTGTTAAGTATTTTCAGTGAAAATTAAAACATTGTTTAACAACCCAGTTAAAACGTTCTAATTGTATTACTTTTGTTAAATTTATTCACTGGAGATCCGTCGGTTTAGTGAATAGTGTTGATTATTCTAGTAAAACTGTACTTACCCGATTATTTTTATTAAAAGATTGAAGAAAAGGATAGTGTCATATAAATCGCTTTAAGAGAAACTGAGAAAAATTGCTTCTCGATGGAATCATTTATTAGTTTACATGACATTGCGCAATATAAATTATAAATTTTACAGACGCCATTCAACTGCCGACATTATTAATCCGATGTTAGTGTTAAACTGATAGAGCGGGTATTGAAATTAATAATATTAACAGATTAATATTCTGTGAGATAAATAAAGGTGTTTTGTTTTGGTAAGTACGCATAATATTATGTTTACAACTTGTAATAGGGGTACTATAATAAAGTAATATCGAAAATGTTTTTTTCTTACGTATCAGTTGTAGACTATATATTTATAATAAAAAAATGGAAACAGGTAACGACAGACAACGATAATTTATATTTTTCAGTTACTCAAGGGTTTTAATTACTTATACCCAGGGAAAGAGTTAACATTATTTTCGGAATGGCCTGTTTTTACAGCAATATGATAAAAAAAATGGTACAAGTTATAAAAAAAAGCTAAATAAAAATTTAGAAGCAAACGATGAGCATAATTCATTACTTGATTATAATTGTGCAAGCTGGAAAAAACATTTTCGACAAAAAAATTGTTTCATTTAATTCTTAATTATAATTCCTTTTTCAAATCCAATGTAATTTTATTTTTGTAGATGCTGTCAATGTCGTTGGATTTTTATAGGAACTAGTACGTGCGAAACCTATGTATAACAAAAATCAATTAAAAAAAAAACTGGTGACGGTCCAAATTAGAAGTACAGGAGAGTTTCCTGCTTCATTTAACGGTAAATTAAATTATTAGCTATTATACATAATATGTCTTATTTTCCAAGAGGCAAGAATATTTTACTATTTCTTGTTTATTTTTTAGGATAGCAGTTCATTGAATAAAAGGATCGCCGCAAGCCAAGAAACATTGCAAAAGTTAAGCCTCACGTTACAACCCCTGCCAATTGTCTGCTGTTATTTTCAGTTTTTATTGAAAATTATATTATATTATTATGATTGATAACTAGTATTAAAAATTTTTATAAATAATTGGAAAAGTTGTTTTATTAAAATTTTATGTGGAATTATATTTATCAGCTGCAGTCTTGCATTACAGAACTGTAAAGAAGCCGATTTGCTTTCTTTCTGTACAATAATTGTACAGAAAGAAAGCACATCGGCATTTAATATAACTTACTGTAGCGGATTAGCCTATTAAAAACTTCTACTGATGATTCTATCAAGTCATTTTATAGAAATAATTTTATATGAAACATGTAATATCTTTTTTTTGTATTTTCAAAAATGTCATGATTAATAATTAATCATAACATTTTTGAAAATACAAAAAATTGATATTAGATACATGTTTCATATAAAATTATTTCTAAAAAATGGCTTGTAGAATCAGCAGTAGAAGTTTTTAGTATAGGCTGATCCGCTACAGTAAGTTATATTAAATGGAACAGTTAAAATAAATACTAAATCCAGTGATTAAAATTCACTGTGTGAATTAATAATGTATTTTTATTCCAGTAGGAAAGTATCACTAATACAGTGTTTCTATTTCTACAGAGTTAGTTAAACATTTTGACTCGGTCAGTATTTTCATTTTACGCCAGTTGTTATAAGATTCTAACTTATGACAAATTTTATTTTTACTAGAGCAGTGAACGACTTATTTGTTATAATAATGAAGTAAATTTATTTAATACAGTGATCGTCATTCACTGTTTTGATGAAATTTTGTAGTTGAAAAATGTTCACTTCTTTAGTAAATTTCCTTAAGTGTCCCTATTTGTACTAAATAGTTTAACTGCCAGAGCGAATTATTTCTTAGCGTGTGCGGGAACGTATCTTTCCCACACTAGTGTGGGAAAGCAAACCATTTACATATAGTGATTTATTATTTATTATTTACCTGATCCGCCCGCTATTACCTACAGCTACTCAATTGGCAACACTATTGGATAACAATTTAAAATATATTTAAAAAAAATACATTATTACTTTATATATTATATTTCACGAACCTGTGATTTTATAAGATAAATAAAAGTGGCTGTATTCCTTTCCATATAACAGCGAATACAATTATTTGTGTTTAACGCTATTCACTCATCTGTCCGTACCTGCGATACAGACACACCCATTTTTTGTACATAATGTGAATCATGTTGCAAAATAAGATTGACTCATTTTTGACTGTGGTCTGATTAAATTTTCCTTCTAGGATTTTTGTGAGAGATCTCAATGAGCAATTAAGCAAGGCGTTACTTCAGAGAGATGATTTTTATGTCAAAAATTATTTATGGTATTAAAAATATTTTAAACTGTTGTAATTTGTTTACTTTACTCTAATAAAAATCAAATTAAAAAATAATGCATGTATTCGTCAATTTTTGACATTTTGATTAAGACACTGCGGTGCAAGTTTAAAAAAATTTCTTCCGTGTTATAGACTAAAAATTTGATCTTTCATGGCACATTAGGATAAGCGCATAATAATTTATCAACGTTCATAATATTCAATATTACTTAACCATTAACTGTAACGAGGACAGTATGGCTCAGTTGGTAGCGTCGCGGCTTCTGAATCAGACTGTCGTGGGTTCGAATCCCACCTCTGCTCATAAATGTTTTGTGATGTAATTTAGTTTTTAAGTGATATATTATAATATTTGTTGTATTTAAGACGCTACACAATAAATAAAATAAATAAAACATTAACTGTAACGTAAAGTCCAACATCTCATCTCATATAAGCCGCAGACACATAGAATGCAAACATGATACGCAACAAACGCAAATACATTGCATACACGAAAAACAGACTTAGTGTGGACGTGTTTACAAACAGCACCACACAGCGCACCTATACGTATTTAGTGATCGCTATAAGAGCGGTACATCAAAGAGAATTATGACTACTATTGGACGGGGATTTTCATGTTTTTATTGTTTGACCCGATGGAGATACTGAAAATAAAATTATTTCTTTAATCTATCTCTCAGTTGTCAGTTTGTTAGTGTATAGTGCACATAGTGGTGTTGCTTTTTTATAAATAAAATAACTATTTTCAAAATGATTTTTTAAAAACAAGCTTAAACAAGCCGTGACTAAAGTGCGACCCTTGAGGTCCACACGACGAACTTCCCAGTTTGATAAATATTTAATAATAATGATTAAATTAGATATTACACAGAAAAGTAATCATTTTAATCATTAAAACATAATTATTATTTATTTTTAACAATAATTTAAAAAAAACAAACGGCTGAACCGATTAAAATTTATGTCGGATCAAAATGACGTTAAAACGCCTCGATTGACACCCTTACGAAGTCAATATAATTTTTTATTCGCGAGACATTGTGTAAAATCTACTTTTTTGGAGTCTATTTGGTTAAGAAAAAAGAACGGCTGAACCGATTTTGAAAAAATTTCTTTCAGATCATATTAACGTTAATACGCGTCGATTGGCACTTTAACGTAGTCGATATCATTTTTCATTCTCGAGATTTCTTCTTAGAAAGAAATGAACACATACGTACACACACACAGACATCTTTCTAAAAATAGTGTAAAAATAGTGTAGTGACCTTGAAACATAAAAATTTGTTATACATTTTGATTTCGATTTTCGGACCCATTACAATAACTTCCAATGTGAAGTTAATAAAAATCTGTTAATTTTTTACCCCAACCTAACTCCTTTTTTAATTATTGTACGGAACCCTCGGTGCGCGAGTCAGACTCGTACTTGGCGGGCTTTTTTTTATATATTGGTGTAGATAACATAATTGAAAATCAGATTAGAACATGTCCTGTGGAACCGCTTAAGAGTTAAATGTAAGTAATCATTTATATTAATTTTGAAACGCGTAATCTTGTCAAGACATCGCAAGGCATTTATTAAAAAAAGTGTATGACAAAAAATGTAAACGCAGTGCGAAATTCAGTTTATTACGCTGTATATAATGAGGTCAAAATCATTAACTATACACTTTTTTCCGATTATCAAATATTATCACATTAAGAGTGATGTAAAAATGAAAAATGAATTATAGTCACACTTGAAGGTATTGTCTCTAAAAAATGTCAAATTAAGAGATATTAAAGTAAATTCTAATATCATAGTATTTTAAAAGAATTTAGTATCTGTTTAAGAAGTTTTTTGATAAATGACTATATCATTTTAAAACGGTTTCCTACATTAAAATCTCTTTATAAAATTACTTTAACATTGACTCTTTTATAAGAGTACTAGCGGCCCTGTCCGACTTCGCCCGGGTCCTAAGAAAGCCCGGGTGCAACACACTACTCACCCGCTTCACTCGTTCGCTTGAATATTATTATTACATTGCTCACTCGCTTCGCTCGTTCGCTATATATATAAACCTTCCGTGAAAAATTATCTAACTGATGGTGAAAACCGCATCAAAATCCATTGCGTGATTTAGGAGGAGTTAGCGGTTATACAGACAGACAGACAGACGCGGAAAGCGACTTCATTTTATACTATGTAGAGATTATTTACCGGAAGATATCCCATGCACTCTTCATCTCAAATCCTTTCCCCTCACCTAAAAACATTTACCGCTCTCCCGACGCTGTTTTTAAAACTAACGCTAAATGAAGGACCAAGAATCACACCACAGATCCTACAGGCGAAAATTTGAAAAACATTTTCCTGGAAAAATCTACAACTTTTTAAAAATTACGTAACCTTTCACGTAGTCAAAAAATTTTTTCAAAAAATTCGACTGTATGATCTGTAGTGTGATTCTTGGTCCTTCATTTGACGTTTATTCGAACCCTTTAGCTTTAAAAATAGTGTCGGGAGAGCGGTAAACGTTTTTAGGCGAGGGGAAAGGATTTGTGCTGAAGAGTGCAGGGGGTAACTTCCGGTAGAGAATATTCTTAAATACACTGTGCCCATGAATGAATGATCTTATATACATAATTTATATGAACGCCAGTACGGAAATTGTCGAGCGTCTATAAAGATGATGCTAACCAATATATTATGTCACTACCGAATAAATAATTTATCCTTTCAATTAAAGTAAAAAAAAAAATAATGAATTGAAAATATGAATTGATGCTAGGCCCAAATAACCTTAGCTGTTGGTGGTCTTTGAAAACACACACTTTCAATTAAAGATCGACTTTATTTTAAAAGAGGTTTTAGAAGTGAAAAAACTAAGGCGGAAATATTATTTGAAAATCTTCATTTTATGTTAAAAGAATCGCATAAAATAAATGCTTATGTTCTCAACGAACATAATAAGATTTTGTACGTACACTTACCTTGTCATAAATGGCCAATGGGAATATTGCCAAAAATGAAATGAAATTTCCGCCCTAGTTTTAAATTGCTTCAATAGTTTCAAGTGGAATATAATAAATAAATTTTAACTGTAAAATGCATTTTAAAATAGGTTCAAGTTACCACACATATTACTATGTTCACCTAAATTGGCATAGATTCAGTAAATATATTATATCAGCAAGGAAATAAATGTCAGTATCAATGGCTAAGCCTAAAATTCTTCTTCGTATATGAAGAGTTTTATTAACGTGCAAAAATTGGCAGAATTTCAACTTTAAAATAATCTCAGATTTCAAAAACATATACTTATTCCCGATTACGATAATGTCAGGTGGTGGCAGGAGAAATTCCTGCTGCATTCAGCGTCTACAAAATGTCGATTATGCTGCCCCAATAATTTAGATCCCTGAACAGTTCCGTGCGTTCATAGAAATCTACTTGATTTGCGAACCATAATTCGTTTCTCGAAAATCTTTCATAAATCGATTGCCAAAGCCACAAAAAACCGTTAAAAAATAGTGACTTCCGATACTTAGAGATGTAAATCTCTAATATAATCCCTATATTATTAAACGAGTAAATCTTGTATATATGTTTCTATGTACCTATATAAATATTTTCTCGAAAACGGCTCTAACGATTTTGATCAAATTTACCGAAAAGGGGTTTCGGGGGGCAAAAAATCGATCTAGCTAGGTCTCATCTCTGGAAAAATTCGTTTTCTTATCGATTTTATTATTTTAAAAAACAGTTTTTTAACGTCATAAAACAGTGTCGTATTGTGAGTAGGCTTTGGAAAAACAAACTATTTTCATTATTTATGTCAAAATTACTCTGACAGTCAATCTTTAACTTATTAAAATAATCAGTAATTATTTGAAAAGTAAAAAAATAACAACAATAAAATCTAAACATAATTATGTAAGTAGTTGTAGCTAATATCTATTTAAATAAATAGGTATGTTATTTTTATATTACTTATATAAAATATGTAGTATAGGTAAGTAGGTACGTTAAATGTAGTATGACGTATAATCTTCCCTAGACCTTTTTTTCTCAAAAACGACTAACGATTTTGATGAAATTTACAGAATGAGGATTTTTCGGGACGAGAAATTGATCTAGGTAGGAATTTTGGTTCCAGAGGGGAGCAATTAAAAAAAAAGGTGTTTTTTTTTTTATTATAACTCGCTCAATTAAAGTCAGATTGATTCGAAGTCTATTTCTACATAGATTTTATATAATATATCACAAGTGTTAAAATTGTAAATGAACACTAATATAAGAAGTGTTTTGCACAATATGTAAATAATGACAAAACGGCGGGTCTGTGTAAAAACACATCGATTTTTAAAAACTATTGTTAAGATACATACAAAAAACTTTTGCGTATCTAAAAATTGGCACGCACTTATAGCGCCACAGGCATGTGTATCAAAACACATCGATTTTTAAAAACTATGGTGAAGATACATGCAAAAAAAGTTTTCCGCAGGTTATAGTCTGACGTTTGTTATTAAAAGAATCGATTTTCAGTAGGTACCTATGCAAAAAAAAGTATTTGAAATTTACTGGAAGTTGTTAAGATGACATCACAGAGAAAAAGTACTTCGATAAAGTTGATATTTGGTATTAATGATTAAAATTGGATTGTTAAAATGGTAACGGCGAGCAAAATTACATCTGATTCGAACATTTTTACAAGATATTCAATCTATGAAAACCGGTTTTTGCGAGTTCTTCAGTCAACAAAACAATAACGGCGGTAGATTTGAAAATGGCGACCTAAATAATATTTACAGGAAAAAATGCTTGATTCAAGTTGATACTTAGTTTTTACGCTTAAAAATACACATAGGTATATTTAAAATATTTAACAGAAACAATTATTTTAAATTATGTTTCAGAAATAAATTCGTTTCGGAATAATATTCTGAGAAAATAATATCTCACAGCATACAAGTACTGTTTTTTTTGAACTCATCCGAGCAAAGCTCGGCACCCAGATATTATACCTAATATGACGTGACGTGACGTGACGTGACAGAATAAGTTTATTGTAATTCGTACAAGTATATCATACATGGTGACAGTCAAGATATTCATGTACACTATAGAAACATTTTTCTATTAACCTTTTTTTTATAATTCTTTTAAAATTTTTAGTATCTAAATCTCTAATTTCGTTGGGCAATTTATTAAAGAATTTTATACCATAATAATTTGGTCCTTACGTGGTCTTTGCATATCTGTGTAAAGGCAAGCACAGATTAAGCTTATTTCTGGTATCATGATTCATGACTATGAACCAACGAATGGTCACGAAAACTGTTCATATTATTTTTTATACACATTAAACAGCTGTATATATATATTGACTTGGCAATGACAAAATATTTAGATGTTTGAATAATGGTTTGCATTCCTGTCTAAACCCAGCATCAGAAATCAGTCTAACAACCTTTTTTTGTTGCAAAAACACGTTCGAAGCAGAGGCGGCATTACCCCACAATTCTATGCCATATATCATTTTAGAATGAAATAATGAAAAATATGCCGTTCGTAAAACTTCTTGAGAAACGTTTTTATAAATATTCAGATTCGAGTACGATGACAACTACATATAACCTCAAAAATGTTGACACCTGACAAAGGACGGTATAACAACTGTCAGCAGAGTTTTGCGTTACTTCCGCGACACGTTATTTCCGAGACATTTCACCGAGTCAAAAATTTGGAGAGATGTCAGTAAAGATGTTTACGCATCAAAAAGTTAATTTGAGTTAAAATTCAATATAATATATGCATTTTTAAAATATTATAAAACCCATAAAACAACTATTTGTATCAGAATCATGGATCAGAGCAAGGAAATGCATTATTAAATAAATAATGCCGCTTTCACGCAGTGTATTACACCTAGGCGATATATTGATCGACGATCTAGAAGGCCCTGACACTGCACCATATAAGTGGTTATTGATGTTACGAGAATTTCCCTTGAATTTATCACTGAGGTGAGTTTCTATAGAACTGTTACCTGCATGTTAAACCAACAAAGATAGCAGAATGTGTTATTTGTGTTCACAGCTCGGCAGTGCTGAGACTTAGTGATTGCATACCTATCATAACATTTGATTGATTTAGATTTTCTGAAAAAAATACAACCTTACCTACTTTAATGCAAGATATTCTGTTTCTTGACGGAATAATGGTAGCCATGTTTGTTGTCGCTCACAAGTCGTTCCACTACAATTTTCGTCCGCAACGTTTGTAAGCTAACTGAACGGCTAAATGTGTGGTCGTAGGCGCGGGCGTTGCGGGCGCCAAGTGGAACGCACTCATGTTTCAAAGATTAAACAGTTGAGTAAGCCCATTTTTAAAGGTGTCTAAAACAAAAAAATTATGCCTGTATAGTTTTAACAAGGGACAATTATTTACGCTAAGTTTAAGCTTGATATTTAGAATTTGTGTTGAGTGCATTTAAAATCATATTTATAAATCATACCATATAATTAAATTCTCATTGTAATTTAAATTTAAATATAGGGAAATACATTTTAATTTCACAACAAAATCGTTGAAAAAATGTTACATTTTTACTGCGAAGTAGGTAATTGGAATTTCATCAACATATTGAAGTGAAACATATTGGTGGAACTTCTGAAAGGACTCCATTTTTAGGGTTCCGTACCTTCTATTACTGAGCCTACGATGTCTGTCCGTCCGTCCGTCTGTCTGTCACAAGGCTCTATCTCAAAAACGATAAAAGGTAGGTAGTTGAAATTTTCACAATTAGGTATGTGTTGTGGGATAATAATTAAAATTAAATAATCAATTAATTTTAAAAAATAATGTTCTTGTTTTACTACGATACTGACTCCATCCCGTACTTCTATACTGTATAGGTATAGTGCTGTACCAAGTGAGCCGATCGAACGACAGTGTTAAACATCGTTCGACTAACTCAGTGGTAGAGTGTTAGACTGAAGATCTAAAGGTACCCGGTTAAATCCCGGGTTTCGGATCGCACTATTTTTATTTTTTTTATTCATCAAATATTCTGTTAATATATTTTTTATAGGTACTTTAAAAATTTATTTAATTAAATTTGATACGGAAAAATTTTAAAACACTAAAAAGAACAAAATATATTATGTAAAAAAAAGCTTTTTAAAAACAAGCTTAAATGAAAAATCTGTAAATTTTTTACCCCTATCTGTAACTCATTCTTTTTATTATTGTAAGGAACCCTCGTTGCGTGAGTCTGACTCGGGCTTGTCCGGTTTTTAAACGTACATTGATTTTTAAAAATAAGTTAAAGTTAAAAAAAAATTAAAATTATTCCCTTGATGTCACCATATTGATTACGTTACAAATAAGTCCCCCCTACATATTATGTACTAAATTCCAATATTTGCCTCTATATATTTCAGATACAGAGAGAATTTCTTTTAATTCCAGATCACCAGCTATATTAGTTTTTATTCTAGTTTGAAATAACACAAAGAATTTAAGAGTTGCACATGAATTCTTTAAGAGATGCCTTTGTATCGTTTCTACGTAAGTCACATGACCTTTGACACATCTTTCCACTACAAAAGCACACGAACGATATCATTGAGTCTTAGTGCAGTTGCATCCATATATTACGTCATTTAGACAGGACCGTATTCACAATTATGGACATGGCTATGATACTCGTGGAAAAAAAGCCATAAAACTACCATTGGCAACAAAAGATGTATACAAGCATTGCCCAGAAAATTATTCAGCCTACATCTACAATAAACTACCGGAAAAGTTTAAAAATAATACCTACGCAGTTTTTAAGGAAAATATAAAAAAATTCTTATTAGAGCGAGCATTTTACAGTGTAGATGAATTTATATGTTGCCAGTAATTTTATATTTCTTTTAATGTGAACTTTTTTTTTGACGTGTCAAATAGATCTGTATCTCAATTATTGACAAAATAAATATCTATCTATCTATCTATCTATCTATTTAAAATTAATAGACCCCGTACAAGACGTCATCTTGGAATGCTCGATTTCTGACGAGACTTTCAAGGCCAAATTTTCTTTCAAAGTACCTTTAGCGACTGTGTCGACCTTGGCCGCGCTAAATTCAAAACGCTCTCGCTGACCAACGGAGCGAGCACAATCAATTTTTTTCACAGCGCATACAAAGCACATTCCGTATCCGTAAAAAAATTGCAAATTTTCAAAATGGCGCGGCTGACCTCGTTCTGGTCGCACTATTTTTAAAACACTCTCACTTTCAAAACAAACAAAATCAAAAATTTTTCCGATTCCGTAAAAAAATGCAAATTTCCAAAATGGCGCGGCTGATCTCGTTCTGGTCGCGCTATTTTCAAAACGCTCTCACTTCTTAACGGAGCGAGCAAAATCAAAAATGTTTACAACACATTTCAATTCCGTAAAAAAATTATCAAATTTCCAAAATGGCGCCGCCAGATCGACACAGCCACTTCTAGAGCATTAAATTACCATGTAAAATTCAGTGCTTAAAGTAACTTAATCGTAAATTTCCTTTCAAAATCGTGCCAGGAATCGAGCATAAAACTTATATTCGCCATCTCTTAACGTCTTTTCGTTTAGGTATTTATTACTGCCATCTGTTAGCGAATTAACTAGTACTGCGGTTGTATTCCTTTCACCTTACTCCCACAACTATTTTCCACACGCTTTTTCCACTTCCGATCGGAATCACTTTTACGTACTGCGCCTAAAGAAGTTTCCTTTAAAAAAACTTGAGATGACCCTGTTCAGTTGTTCTGTAAACATTTGTGCATCAATGCACTATCGACACAGGAACTAGGAAGAAAAGAAGAACCAATAAACATTATAGTTGCATGTTGTACACGGAGATGCATCTGAATATTGATTCCTTAATTCAGTATCTGATTAGAAGTTCTCATTTGCATAATTAAGCGGTGCTTCTGAATGTCTTTTATCACAGTACATAATTAACGTTTTATAGCTGTGTATTTTTACCGACTTAAAAAAGAGAGATAATCAATTTATTCAACGTGTGTTTTGTATGCATGTAGTTATATATAAAGGTATGTGTGCGCGATTATCTCAAAAATTACTGGATCGATTTAATTTTTGTTTTGACGTGACAACGTCTCACTACGCAGGTATGCATGCATGTACGAAAAGCAAACTTCCCCTTCCAAAAAAGAGATGTCGCGTCGATTCAGTTCTAACGTAGATATAATAGGTAGTCGCCAGCAGAGAACTTGAAGGTATAGTGTAGATAGGTATGTATCTGCTAAGCGCTGACTTTCAACTAGATGTGTGGCCGAGAGGTTATATGCAGTTCTCTATCGTTCGAGCCCGACTTGAAGTAATATAAAATATTAAATTTATAGATTTTCTTTTTATTTATTATTAAAAATATTAAATTGAAAAACATCAAATTACTATTGAACTTATATTTAATTACTATTAAATTTCACTTTCCTGCACTAGGGTGGGAAAGATACGTTCCCGCAAGTCGACCTGTAAAACGTCATTTTACATGCATACATAATAATAATAATTATAATAATTTATTCTTTGACTGCTAAGCAGTAGGTATTGAAAGCGTCAGGTACAATATAATTGATAGAAGAACTCTTAAGACATATTATCACAAATCACAATACACATTAAAATTTATATTAAAATATTCATCAACAGAATATAGTACTTCATTTATGAAGATTTCCGTTAATTTTTTTTTAATATTCTTTATGTTCATTTCCTAAATGTTCAGCGGTAATTTATTGCATATTCTGACAATGTAGATGCATGCAAGGTAGTTATTTTATAGAGGGATGACAAAAAATGATTTTTATTTCTTTCATCCTAGGCAGACGTTGTCACGCCTAAAACACCGGCAGCCGTGTAGACGACACAGCCTACCCCGTTTTTTGTTTACTATTTGAAAGCCTCATCCTTATAATATGCTATAATATATTATTATGCTACGATAAAAGGGGAATGAGCAGTGAGCGAAACTATAAGTCTAGTCGTGGATATATTATGCTTGTATGTTATGCATGGCCGCGATTTTCTCAGGAGCTATTGTTCCGACTTAGTTACTTATATTATAAAGAAGAAATGTTTGTTTATTTGAAGACCTTCTGAACCGATTTAAAAAATTCTTTTTACTGTTTGAAAACCTAATACTTCCCGAGTTACATAGCCAATATACTATGGGATGAGGAGTGAGAGAAAATTGAGAGCAAGTCGGGGATCTGGCACGCGATTTTTTAGCTAAATTGGCTAAACTATAAGAGTTTAATTTGAAAAAAAATGAGCGCGTGCTTATGACCACACGACAGAAGTGGAAACTTAAGATTTTCTAATTTTAAAATATATATATATAATTGTTTAATCACACAGTTTAATCACAAATATATTAAAATCGGCCTATACAATTAAATTTATTGAATATAATACCTTAACGGTATTATTAAGTTTTAATGTCATCTGTTAGCGCACTTGTGAACTACAAATGACTTTTTACTCGTATTAAGTTTTTAGTGCCATCTATTAGCACACTTATGAACTACACACTATTAACAGCATATTGCAAATACGTGTTCGTGTTTGAGCCGAGTAGCCCCGATTGTCACCGTCGGGTGCGTTTCACATCACTGTTGTTAACAGCCCAGGCAAAGCGCGCCTAAGGAAGTTTTCACTTCAAAAAGATTTTAAATCCCTGTTTCTAAAGTGAATTAAATATAATATGTTTACCTTAAAAGGGAATGACAATGAACAAAAAAAAAATAGCTTATTGAAATCTAACTCAAAATTTCGATTAAAAATATCGATGAGTTTTTAAATTAACAATTCTTAGATTAATGTTATCCTTGTATTAATGGCCTTTGCGGATTTGATTAATCTTCGTAATCGATTTCAACGTGATAATTTTGATTGATAACCAAAGATGATTCTCGTATAACCAGGGTTGCCACTCATCCCGGGAGAGTTCGATTTTGAGAGCATTTTCTCGTGTCATGGCTGCAAGGGAAGGTTCTCCAAGTTTTTAAAATAACATTACATATATAAGATTTAAAAATTATATTAGCAAATTAAATCTACACAGGCGAACCGCATCGGGCCGCTATTATTACATACACTGTGTAACCTTTAAGTATTGCACAAGAAGTTGCACTTCCTTCGAGTGTCTCAACATTCTCAATTTTTTTTTACGAAATTAAAATTGCGAAAGTGGCAACCCTGCTTATAACATTTAAAGCTCTATGATTTAATAAATATTCCTAAGGTTGGTTGCCCTTTGTACACAAAACTTTCAACTACCAATCACCAGTCAACAAAACAAATGAACGGCGTGTGCTTTACAACTACTTATTATGTATTACTTGATTCCATGTATGGTTATCTCTGTAATTATATTGTTATATCTGAATCTGTAATAAGTGTTATTGATAATGTGTACCATACTGTTTATTGACATGCCCTATGTACTCTGTAAGAAACTGATCTTCATAAAAGAAACAGATTCTCTATTATACGTCATGGACATGAAATTAGTCATGTTATGTAACGCAAAAAATAACATACATATAATGATATAGGTATCAAATTCTTTTATTATAATCCACGACAGAACGGAGATGGTTTATTTGTTACCTCATATCTTTAAAACGTATCAACCGATTTGGATGCGGTTTTCACTAAACATTTAAAGCATAAGTTTTTTCGTCTTACCCCACCATGGCGCGTTACAATACCTATTTTTGTTATATCATGACTTCAAAACGCATATACTAACGTCTCTTTTTCATTTTTGATGTGAAACATCTTTTGTCGGGCAGTGAACAGCCGCGTGAGGGGAAATATGCAACGAAATGTTTGGTCCGCTCCTTCGCTGCTGTTCTCCCCACCACTGCGACACTCTCTCTCTCTCGGCTTCCGCGCGCTCGGGCAACCGCGTGTGTTACAGTGCAGTATATAGGATTACGTCAGCATAAACGTTAGTTGCTGCTTTTGAAAAAATATATACTACTACATAGAGAATACCACCGAGTTCAATAAAGTTTTCTTTGATGTTTCACATCTGTTGAGGGTCCCGAAACCCACACCCTTTTTTTGTGATCATATTATTATTTAAGAACTTTTTTTCGAAACGATTTGTTCTCTCGATTCCTAACGTCCTGTTCGTAAAAATGGGACAACGCAATGAGGGAGGGGAGGGGAGGTCATCTTCCCTGCTGGAATCTGAAATAATGGAATAAAAAATGAACAATCGTGAAACTTATTTCATATAAATCTCTTTTATTATTGAATTTTGGCGTCCGAAAATTCCCCGAATTGTACCTACTTAGACCGTTTGGACTACATAGTTTATGATCTAATTGCAGTATATGATAACCGAATGTTTACTCCCATAATTTTAACTGCCATCCCTCTTGAAAAAAATGTTGCTTACGCCCCTGGCCATTCTATATATTTTATAAAATCAAAATCAGACATCATATTGTATACAATAAATAAACTATAGAAAAAATTTTTTCGTTGGAGAGCAGCCAATTATATAATTGTTTCGAAACATATTGGAAAAAATCATTTTACCAACCAGTGGTCACAGTCAGGATTCGCTGGTACGAGGATTCACTTCATATTATAGCTATTGAAATAGCATATATGAATTGACACTCGCATGTAGTGAAAATTTATTGATTCTGAAGCATATAAGGAGAATATTAATTTAGCAATCGTGTCACGGTTGAGTATTGTAAGCTCATTCAGCCGCGAAAGTGGAAAGATTCAGGTTAGAATCCTGACTGTGACCACTGGTTTGTAAAATGATTTTTTCCAATATGTTTCGAAACAATTATATAATTGGCTGCTCTCCAACGAAAAAAATTTTTCAATTGCATTTCAGCCGTATAAAACTATTATTTGTCATAAATAAACTATGTTAATGAATAAATTATAATTTTTTTCGTCAGTGTCATAATACTTGAATGGTTCAGAATGGTTCAAAGGTGTTGATATTTCTTCCTGCACAATATCTTGAATGCATTCTTTTTACGCAATGCAATCTCTTATTTAAATATTTTTAACTCTAATAATAATAACTTAACGAACAAACGTTTTAATACAAAAGAACTCTCTAAACATCTGACTAAATTATGAATAGGCGACTTTGACATTCGGTTAACGATATTAATCTTCCGGTAATTATGAAATTAATGCACGCATGCGCAACGTATATTAAACTTGCATATTATTTTTATTGAATGGAATCTTCACTACAAACTTATTGCGCAAAAAATGTTTTTCATATTCAAAATAAAAATTAGATAAATAGAAAATTACAAAACAAGTTAGAAAATTTTGTTCTGCGGCCTAAAAACAAAACCACGTATGAATAGAATAGAATAGATTTTATTTATTGTAGATTATAGACGCGTCGACATCTAAGGTCATTAGCGTCTTTCAACTACACTAAATAACAACTAACTTAAAACTAAATAACATCACAAAACATCCATGAGCGGAGGTGGGATTCGAACCCACGGCAGTCCAGTCTAGAGGTTGCGGCACCAAGCATGCTAACCACTAGGCTATACTGCCCTCGAATAGAATAGAATATATTTATTGTCCAACATAGCAGTGAGCAGGATTTGTCATAAAAAAATATTTAATAATTATAATTAATTGAATAAAATTCATTAACTGAATACATTGTCGAATTGGTAGATAGTATATCTAGTTGCGTAATGAGGCATATTACTGACGAGTAGTGACAGTATGTTAAAACGAGTGACAACGAGTTTTTATAGTCACACGAGTCATATCATTACGCACGAGAAACAAATAGTATTTTTTGCCATACCCACTATAAAATAGAGAATTTCGACTTCATTTCCAGTATTTTCAAAAAAAAAATCATTTGTGCCGCCAACTTCAGATCTATAGTAGGCCGAGGCACACACAGAGTATGTTAATAACAGCGGGAGGATCAGGGCGTATAAACATAAATCACAATGAAAATCGTATTGCTTTCTCACTCTAGTGTGGGAAAGATACTTTCCCGTACACCGGCCTGAAAAAGTCACTTTACATGCATACGTACCTACATGCATGAAAAGTAGCTATTTTATAGTGGGTATGACAAAAAACAAATTTAGGTTTTTTTTTCAATAATATACGTGATTTTTGGCTTCTACTCTTAACTTGCATAATTAAATCTTCTATAATATTATTATACATAATATTAATATATACTTATTCTAATTATTCCACTAAATTAAAGGTTGTAAATTATCAAAATACTGGTTTGTTGTAAGGCATCTAAGGCGCCCGTTGAAAAATAATGAATATTTTGTTTATTCAAATTCCAAAGCACACTCACTATATTACACTATATTTCATCTTACAGAGTCAGTCAGTGAGTCAGTGATAAGCGTAAAATTTACGATTATCACTAAATCACTGAAACGCGCTGTAAGATGAAATATAGTGTAATATAGTGAGTGTGCTTTGGAATTTGAATAAAAATTTAGAAGAATTAAAAATATATTTAATATAAGTATTTTTAATTCTTCTAAATTTACGTTTGATATTAACCATGCATATTCGCAATTAAAATCAAAGTGGCTGACATCTAGGGTTCGAATTTGAATCTATTCCTATATAGAACGACCATTTCAACAACAAAAAATGGCTGTCGTTGCATATGACAACAGTAGAGAGTGGATGTTTAACAAAATGTTATTTACGAATGACGGCTATGGCCTCACCCCACAGTACACTAGTTCTTTAACAATAAACTCATTTACTTTATGGGCTGCAGTGCTGAATCCACGAGTTTTCTGCTGAGCTAACTCCTAGGAATGAAACTGCATTTGGCTAGATACATGAATAATTTTCTGCAGACATAACTTCTAAACCAGAAGAGATACAGATGTCGAAGTGGTATAATCGATTTAGCATGATATTTGCTATAAGAGTGACTTCAGTTACAAATTATGTTTAAACAGCATCTGAGTTTTTTGAGATTTCTTATAAATGGTACCATTAAAGACATACGGTTGGTGTTTTAAATCATGACCCTAATTTAAAATTGCAAAAGCCTTTGCGACTCTTAAAAATTTTTTCCCACAATGTACAAAATAGTTTATAAAAATATTTTTCAGTAGGGGGCGCCAGGAGGCGGGTGGAAGGTCTCAGTCTCTCTTTTGGGGGTTTCTGGTGGACTTTTGGGGATTTCTGGTGGACTTTTGGGGGTTTGTGGTGGACATTTGGGGGTTTCTGGTGAACTTTTGGGGATTTCTGGTGGACTTTTGGGGATTTCTGGTGGACTATTGGGGGTTTCTGGTGGACTTTTGGGGTTTTCTGGTGGACTATTGGGGGTTTCTGGTGGACTTTTGGGGTTTTCTGGTGGACTATTGGAGGTTTTTGGTGGACATTTGGGGATTTCTGGTGGACTTTTGGAGGTTTCTGGTGGAATTTTGGGGGTTTCTGGTGGACTTTTGGGGATTTCTGGTGGACTATTGGGGGTTTCTGGTGGATTTTTGGGGGTTTCTGGTGGACTTTTGGGGGTTTCTGGTGGATTATTGGGGGTTTCTGGTGGATTTTTGGGGGTTTCTGGTGGACTTTTGGGGGTTTCTGGTGGACTTTTGAGGGTTTCGAATTTAATGTTATAATCACGAGAGTTATAAATTCTATAATCACGGAAACAGGCCGTGACCCTAAAAACTCAGCCCGCGACCCGAATTGGAGTCGCGATCCCGACTTTGGGAACCCATGCCATACAGCATACTTTAAAAAATATTGCAATTTGTAACGTAAAATTATGCACTTATACTTTTATATCTTATCAAAAAGAGTCAAAAGAATTTTTCTATCAAGTGTATTAAATTATAGACGTATTATTATGTTGCAAGAATATTTTAAATGACAACAATAAAAAAACAATAGTAGATATATTTTAAATTACATAATTATTATATAATTTTTTCTAGATGTTTGAACTTATTTCAATATAAATTATCTTTTGTATCCATTATGAACGCACTTAAAATATTTTTGTTAATCGTCACTGATTATAAAAGATGTGTGTGTCGCTACACTCGGAGAAAGTGTAACTTCCAAAGTAATAGCTACTCAAAAGTGACAGTAAAATTTAATTTACTTATAAGACTTATTAAGATCTGGAACGCCAGTTTGTGAGTCGGTAAAGCTATATATATGGCGACGGCTGAGCTGTATAGACGCCATCCGGCAAACAGTGATTTGGAATGCAAGTTTGTAAGTGGTCAAAGCTGTACAGTTCGGCCGGTGACAGCGTAACTGTATGAACGCTGGTCCGACAAACAGTGATATGTCGTTTACACTACACAGTACAGAAGTGAAACTTTTTTACGTAAAATCTATAGATGGTATAAATTGACAATAATTACAGAATAATACCTACATTATGATTTGTTTTTCGTGGCTATATGGTTATGAACCGCTAGCATTCAACATAACTTGCGTAAGAAGTTACACTTCTATAAATTTAAAATTTTTTATCAGGAAACGTGTGCTAGTAAATAAATATAACCATTTATTCCATTAATTTTAATGCTCACTAATTTTATACGTTTTTTGATTGCAACAGTCAACCATTCACTTTTAATAATAATTCCATCTCTTTTCAAATTAAGTAAGTGTTTCACTTTAAAGTACAAAAATATAGACTAATTCAGCAAATTAAAATCATACTTAGTTAAAATTACTCTTACAGAAATAATAACAGTTAAAAAAACTAAAACCCGTCTAATCCCTATATTATTAAACGAGCAAATCTTGTATATTATATGTACCTATGTACCTACTTATATAAATATTTTCTCGAAAACGGCTCTAACGATTTTGAACAAATTTACCGTAAAGGGGTTTCGGAGGGGCAAAAAATCGATCTAGCTAGGTCTCATCCCTGTAAAAATTCGTTTTCTTATCGATTTTATCATTTTAAAAAACAGTTTTTTTAACGTTATAAAACAGTGTCGTATGGTGAGTAGGCTTTGGAAAAAACAAACTATTTTCATTATTTATGTCAAATTACTCTGACAGTCAATCTTTAACTTATTAAAATAATCAGTAATTATTTGAAAAGTAAAAAAATAACAACAATAAAATCTAAGCATAATTATACTTACATAATTATGTTTAGATTTTATTGTTGTTATTTTTTTAACTAATATATAAATAAATAGGTATATTACTTTTATATTACCTATATAAAATATGTAGGTACATACGTTATGTAGTATGACGTATACTGACGTATAATATTATTATCTACTTATAGGTATGTAATTTTTTTTCTTAATTGTTGATCTAGTGCAGGGGCATGAGTAAATATTTCCTAGCCAGTGGGATTTTGAATGAAGGAATAGTGTGATTACGTGGGATGGATAGCTCATGAGTAACACAATCAGATACTACCGTATTTTGCCCAATTTTTTGACGGACGGCCTATGTAACAAAAATCTTTTTTTTTGTCTCTGTAACTCGTTTTCTTTTGGCTCTAGGCAAATTTTGGTGAAGGCCTTTTTTGTTGTAAATAAAATAAGGAAAAAAAAAGGTTTTAACAACTTTTTTGATATCTGTTACCGTTTCGGAGATACATATAATCATGTATACAGGGTGGTTCTAAAATATTTTTATAACCAAAAATTAACTAGAGCATCTTATTTAGCATAAAAAATTAAGCAAATTCCCAGAAACTTTATTATTTATCTTTTACGGTTCTTCAAATAATAGAAAAAAAAACAATTTCATCTGATATAGTAGATAATAATTATTTTCTCACTTTTTAAAGGTTTGCTTTCTTGCGTCGGGGGTGTTCTAAATTTTTAATTTATAATGAAATTTCAGAATTTTTTCTTAAATAAAAATCGACCTGCTTACCATACAAATTATAGCCTTAAGTGTAAAAATATATAGAAATTGTCGATCCCTAAAAATCAACCCATTTAGACTATGTCCTCCTTTAGCTTATTAAATGCAAAAATGTCGAAACCAACCATTTCTAAAAACCTACCCTTCTAAGCTACAGCCTATTTAAAAACATGGCCTTGCACTGACCATGTGTAAACTTACAGCCGACTTACGTGTTTGACCTAAATTAAAAAAAAGAACAATAGATTAACACCGTTTAAAAGAACATGTTCTCAATTAAAAAATGTAACGAAATAAACCAAAAAAAGGCCGAAATGAATAATTATGACCACGATGTCAGTGGATAAATTTTAATGTATCTCACGCGATGCGGAATTGTCTTTTTGTGGGAATATCTTAACATGAATTAAGTACGCAATATGTAGATATTTAAGTTGTAAAACAATATGTCATATATTTTAGTGTTACACATTATAACACATATTCATAAAAATTAATTGTCCAGGCGGGTTTGAAGATTTTGTATTCATAAATAATGTAATTATGTAGATAATCTCTTAAGATAAAACCAGTAATTTATTAAACTTGTCCAATATGTTGCAACAGTGTTTCGACAATTTTTTCGCAAATAAATAAAAGAGAAAAACAATTAGAAGAGAAAGATTGTAGATTACAAAGTACTGATAACATATTATAGAAAGCATTGATACTCTGAAGATGGCACAAATAGTCCCGAAACGTCAGTAAATAAATGCAATTATTTTAAATATCAGTAGGTATTGTAAATATTAATTCTGTGCCATGGAGAATTTCCTTCAATCTTCATATTGTAGTTTATAGACACTCGACAGCAAAATTAATTAGCGTCTATGAGAAAAACAAAATTTGCTGTTAATACTTAAAAGGGGTCTTGACTCTAGAGCCACCCCCCTCCCCCTTTAAATTTATTACACGCTCCCAATCATATTTCTAATCCACGGATAGGTTTGTGTGTGTCAAATTATTGAAGCTAATGGTCCTTGGGGCGATACATGCCAAATTTTAAAAACGTTGAGTTTAGGTCACACAACGATTTTCAATTCAAATATGAACAATTCCATATAATTATGACGATAATAGTCGGAGAGCTGGCGACGATTTTTCGCAATTGGTCTATATATCAATATTAATATTAATTAACGTTGGTAACGTAGTCAACATTTGGATCACACTGTCGTGGGTTCAAATCCCACCTCCGCAGATGGATGTTTTGTGATGTCATTTAGTTTTTGTTATTTAATGTAATTAATGATCTAAGTTGTCGACGCGTCTATAATCTACAATAAATAAATAAAACTTAATTTTAAATCATTCTATTTTCTTTAACAGTTAAACCTACAAACGCGTTTTTTTTTTAATAATTTTGGAATACCTTTTTTGAAACACAGATTTGTTACTTTTTTTTAAAACAAACTGGTAACACTGCTTGTGAGAAATATTCCCGGTGCGTATACAGCATATTATTATTATTATGAATTATTTACTCGCGTTTATGCAAATGACATTGTTAACTTATTATACGAATCTCTTGATAAATTTTGAAGATAACGAAAAAAATTATGAAAGAGAAAGATATTTATAGAAAACCTGCAAATGTGTAAATGAAAATAATTTATATTCACGTACCTACTAGTTGTGGGAATTTATTTTTTACGGTTTGCGAAAATGATTCCACCCCTTCTGTTATTGAATTTATTGATAGATTGTTGAAAACGGTAAGGCGAAGGAGGGAAAGGGCTAGAGCCTAGAAGCGCTAAATTAACGAGCAACGACTTAAAGGGAAGCCATTAATTATTAAATATTAATTTTTCCTTTTTAGCACATTTCAATAAAAGCTTGTCTCTTAAAAGTTTTTTTTACTAATATTTTTTTATTCCATAGCCCAGAGGTTCCCAGACGTTCCCTAACTGGGCGTCGCGGCGCTATCCTAGGGGAGTCGCAATTTCAGAACTTCAGTCCCGATTTGTGAAGTTATACTGAGAAAAGCAAGCTCATCCTGCAGCTCATTAATTATATTGTTTGTAGTTTTTTTATGTTTTCTAATTATTAGAATTAGAATCTAATAAATAACAATTAAGATTCTATAGGTATTCTTTTTCTTTGGAGTTTTCTTTGAATAATAAAGTAATTTTATTGTCTGCTAGAGCTACACACAGGTATCTTCCTTTAGAAAGGCGTCGCAAAAAATTACAACCTGTAAAGCAGGGGTTCCCAAAGTCGGGGTCACGACCCCAAGTAGGGTCGCGGGCTGATTTTTTAAGGTCACGGCCTGTTTCCGTGATTATAGAATTTATAACTCTCGTGATTATACTTACCATTAAATTTGAATAATATAGAAAAAAAAATACTAAATAAGAACACGCAATCAAAAAAAAACAGAGTGAAGAGGCAGGAGGGGGGTCTCTGGGGTAATAAAGAGAGAGTGAGCCCTCCCACCCGCCTCCTGGCGCCCCCTACTGAAAAATCTTTTTATAGACTATTTTGTACATTGTGGAGAAAAATTTTTTAAGGGTTGCGAAGGCTTTTGCAATTTTAAATTAGGGTCATGATCAAAAAAGTTTGGAAATCCCTGCTGTAAAGGGAGTCGCAGTAAAGAAAAGATTGGGAACCTCTGCCTTAGCCCAAACAATTTGACATCAAGATAAAATGTAAAAGTGTAACTGCTATAATCATAGATGAAGTTTGTTTGTTAATACTTTTATTTAACAATGGACATATATTCTTATTTACGAATCATCATAAGTAATAAAAGAATACATTTAAGTCAATAAAAAATATCTACAGATAACTATTTCCTCAGCTGGTAACTTTTTAATGCAATAAATGTGAATAAGGTTTACACAATTTTTTTACTAATTTTAATATTTTTAAAAGTTGACTTATTGAAATTAACTCACACAATTAAAAACACTTTAATCATCAGAGCCAATATTACCATTGACCTAAAAATGTCATTTAAAAAATTAAGGAACTGCCGACATTTGAATGAAACAAAATTATATTCAGCTTGTTGATCAAATAGTGGCGTAGCTAATTCAAAAACTAAGAGTTTATTTTAAACGACAACCAATGACGAGTATTGCATTTAATTTATTTATTTATTTATTGTAGATTATATAGAATCTATATTATAGACGCATCGACATCTTAGGTCATTAGCGTTTATTTTTAAACTAAATGACATCACAAAACATCCATGAGCTGAGGTGGGATTCGAACCCACGACAGTGTGATCCAAAGGTCGCTACGCTAACCGTTACACCACACTGTTCTCTATTGCATTTAATGTGTTGAGGAAAAATAACGGTTTTTGTAGCATCAACATCAATTTTCCAAGATTTTATTTCACACAAAAACGTGACAAAACAAGCCGTGAGGTGGGTCGTTTATTAGAACTAAAGTGCGACCCTTGAGGTCCACACAACGAACTTCCCAGTTTGATAAATATTTAATAATAATAATTAAATTAGATATTACACAGAAAAGTAATCATTTTAATCATTAAAACATAATTATTATTTATTTTTAGCAATAATAAAAAAAGAAAAAAAAAACGGCTGAACCGATTTTTATAAAATTTATGTCGAATCAAAATGACGTTAACACGCCTCGATTGACACCCTTACGAAGTCGATATAATTTTTTATTCGCGAGATATTGCGTAAAATCTACTTTTTTGGAGTCTATTTGGTTAAGAAAAAAGAACAGCTGAACCGATTTTGAAAAAATTTCTTTCAGATCATATTTACGTTAATACGCGTCGATTGTCACCCTAACGTAGTCGATATCATTTTTCATTCTCGAGATTTCGTCTTAGAAAGAAATGGACACATATACGTACATACGTACATACGTACACACACACACACACACACACACACACAGACATATTTCTAAAAATAGTGTAGTGACCTTGAAACATAACAATTTATTATACATTTTGATTTCGTTTTTCGGACCCATTACAATAACTTCCAACGGGAAGTTAAAAATACAGCAAACAATTTTGGTTAACCTAAAAAGCATTCCGCGTTAAGTTTTCTTCAACAAGCTGTAACCCATATGCAAATCATCAACAGCATCAGCAATGAGAAAACACAAATTAAAAGTCCAGCTAATTGATCTGTGTTTACTATTGTATAATTAATCACTATATAAAAACAATTAAATCACCTTTACATCACGTTGAATTAAATAATATACGAAACAGGCATGTCTTTTAATAAGTGTGAAAGAAAAATAATTGATTGTTACATAACAACGTTATGTATTTGTTCCATCTTCGTTCATTTGTTTCATTCGTAACTGTATGGGAAAACATTCCACGGCTGGCATATATGTAATTCATACAATAAATAACCTGTACTATTATGGATACTTTCTTTTTAAAATGCAAATAACTATACGTATCATGAAATGAACGTCTGGGGAAGTTTAAAAGGCCTGAACTCCATGACGTGACTTATTTACAATTTCGCTTATCCCTATATTATTAAACGAGCAAATCTTGTATATATATGTACCTATGTACCTATATAAATATTTTCTCGAAAACGGCTCTAACGATTTGGATGAAATTTACTGAAAAGGGGTTTTGGAGGGCAAAAAATCGATCTAGCTAGGTCTCATCCCTGGAAAAATTCGTTTTCTTATCGATTTTATCATTTTAAAAAACAGTTTTTTTAACGTTATAAAACAGTGTCGTATGGTGAGTAGGCTTTGGAAAAAACAAACTATTTTCATTATTTATGTCAAAATACTCTGACAGTCAATCTTTAACTAATTAAAATAATCAGTAATTATTTGAAAATATGTAGGTACATACGTTATATTGTAGTATGACGTATACTGACGTATAATAATATTATCTACTTATAGGTATGCAATTTTTTTTCTTAAAAACGACTAACGATTTTGATGAAATGGGAACTTTAAGTACTATTTTTTTTGAACTCATCCGAGCAAAACTCGGTCATCCAGATATTGGGTTATAATAGTAGCACAACTCAAAAAAAAGGTGTGAGCCTCATCCACATAAGTTCACGGGGGAAGTAAAAACTTCATTAGAATATTTTATAGAAAAATTAAAAATATATTTGCTGTTTATATAAATTAAAATCTCAAGAAAATCTCAAGCACCGGCCTAGGACCCCGGCCAGAGCAGAGATGGAAATTAAAAAAAACCCAAAAATTTTGTAAGATAACCCAATTGACGACTTTTTTTTTACTAAATTTCTATCCAATTCTGTTTCCCCCCCTTTTTTTGGGCTTGGGGGGCCCAACTGTCCAAGTTCCTAGGGGCCCTGGGTCTTTAAGCCCGGGCCTGAAAATAGTTAGGTTACCTAGGTAAAATAAAAAAATACGTGGGTCAACCACATTCACGGTCATTGTAGGATAAACATTATCATAGGGCAAATTAGACCGTGCCCTAGGGCCCCAGAGCTCACGGGGCCCTTGGCCAACCCTAAAGCTTTTTCCTTGAGAAATAATAATTAAGACAATTTATGATTACATAGTAAATTTCCAGCTTTAAAAAAATGTTAGGTACATTTATTTTTTATATTTTGATAAAGATAACATTGGTTAGGGGGGTTTATTTTTTGTCCAAGGGCCCTTGGGTCACCTATAGCTACGCCACGGACTGAATGAGTTTTCAATTTACGGCAGTGTTAAAATCAATTGATCATAAAAGTTTTTTTTGTTCAGTCAGTATAATAATATTCATGTTATCATAATATAGCGATATTAATCATATACCTAAGTGTTACCAGTCCAGCAGAATCACGATATATAATTAGTTCGTTCATCACGTTAACTATTAACAGATTAATTAATCAAGGATGTGTAAATTAAAAAATCAATACATTTGATTTTGTAAAGATTGCGGCAACTGATCTAATCATTGAACCCTTTGCTGGCATCACTTTTTATAGAAATCAATAATTTTCCGTAATTGAATCAAAATGTAAACAACAAAATATAGTCAAGTTCCAAAATTTAAAATAGTGAATCACGCACTTATACTTCACTATTTATATAAGCGGCACAGTTATTACGCCTGGGACGCGTATGCTTACACTATTTAATTGGTTTGCCGCTCCATTAACCTTGTTAAGAACTATGCATGACTTCTCATCTTAATCTGGCGGTACTCGTCCGGCTTCGCCCGGGTGATATGAAATTATGGTTTAATAGCGGTCACCCGTGTCATGTAATATATCTAGATTTTTGATGTCCAGTGATACGAAATCCTGTATATATTCTTAATTTATTATCCCTCCCCGTGATAATTAGTCAGACAGACCATTTCACCCTCTTAGGGGTTGATCTTTTCTTAATGCACCTCTGCACGCTGTAAGGAACATAACATTCCGAATTTCATGTTTTTATCTTCAGTCATTTACGCTGTGCAATACATCCCATTTGGAAAAATCCTTTCTTATTGGAAGCTTACATCACAAAAGGAATCTACTGTATGCATTTCAAGTTTATAGGCAATTGGCCTGGGCGTTGATTAGTCAAAAAACCTACATCCCTGTTTTATCCCCTTAGTGGTTGAATAACATTCAAAAATAGAAATCGCTCCTGACAACCTCCTATTCATGTCTGTAAAATCCCATCGAAATCGGTTCAGCCAATGTGGAGATTAGCATGCACGCACAAACAGATAAACAGACAAAAAGAGCTTCTTCGATTTTATTATATTATGTACATAGATTGTGGAACTTGACTGTAATAAAATCTTACTGTTTTTAAAAATGAGATAGCCCTGATTTTCATGAAGTAACCTTAAAATGAAAGCGTCTTAATTTTATAAACACGAATAAGATAAATGAGAATCCTTAATTAATCACAAACCTAAAATTAATATTTTGTATGTGGTAACCTTTATATAGATGTTCTTGCATTCAGCAAGTGAAATTGTAGGTCGTTGTATTCGAAGTTGCTATAGTTAAATAGAGCAATTTGATCCTTGAAAACAGTTGAGCACTTCCGTGGCACGGAAGTGCTCACTTCCAACAATTCCTACAACTGTTTTCAAGGATCAAATTGCTCTATTTAACTATAGCAACTTGGAATTGTAGGTTGTATTTCTAGTGGCGTAATGAGGTATATTACTGACGAGTTGTGACAGTATGTTAATGCGAGCGCTAGCCAGTTTTAACAGTCACACGAGTCATAATATCATTACGCACAAGATATTATATATTTTTTGCCAAACCCATTATAAAATAGCTACTTTTCACTTAATTTTCAGTATTTTCAAAAATGTTGACAGTTTGTCGTCAACTTTACATTAATTATAGTAGGTTGTGAGTAAGTAATAACGGGCGAATCAGAGCCAATAAACATAAATTACTATGGAAACTGTTTATTTTCCACACTAGTGTTTTGAAAACACTTTCAACACAGGGCTTGAGAATGGCCGAGAGTGTAGCTATGCTTTTGTTTACATGGCGTTGCTATGGTTCCTCTATTACAAGTCCCCAGTTTCCGGATTCTAGCCCGAGGGCTGGTAAAAGTGTCAATTGGATTTTCAATTTATTATTAAAAAAATAATGAATTGAAAATATGAATTGGTGCTAGGCCCAAATAACGTTAGCTGTTGGTGGTCTTTAAAAAAAAAACTTTCAACACACCTGCGTCCTGCCTGTTAAGAGTATTCGATAGCGGAAGTTACCTCCTGCACTCTTCATCTCAAATCCTTTCCCCTCGCTAGTGTATAACATCTCTAAACATAATATTCTGATGCCGAACCTGTGCAGTGATCACGTGCTCTCCGCATGTTTTTGTTTACATTACTTTATTACCCGACTACGGCAAAGCCAAAAGGAGGGTAATGTTTTATTTGGAAATGATTAGAGACTAATAATAGCGATTTGTAATGAATGAGTGATTGAATCAATGAATCTGTACAACCAATTTTATCTAACTATGAGACATGAACGTAATTAATAATTATTAATTATTATGTATGTACTTACGATATAAGTAATATTTTAACTATAAAATCAGAAAAATGTTCACTTACTATATATAAAACTCAACTTCATTAGTATATCAACGCTTTTGCAACAACAATTTTGTTGTAAGTATCTACCTAATTGCAATTATTTCGCGAATATTTTTCATAGTACGGTCCCTCTGTGAAATAAATAAATGTTCCTTATAATCAGAGGTAATTTTATAATCCACACAAGATAAAAAACGTTCTAATGGGATTGACCCACAATTTTTTTTTAATAGGCAGTGTTTTTGAATTTAAAGCTATCAAATTTTTTTCGGAATTTTTAGAGACTCGGAAAGACCTTAAAAAAATAACAAAGTTGAAAATTGTTAGTCAGATGACGTCATAGGTTTAGATTAACGCTTTGATTCTAACAGTCACTAAGAATAAAGCCATAGTAGAAATGTCAAGTACCTATCAAGCGTCAAGAAGCGTGTCTTAGTGTTTTTGTTACTTCATACGTTCAAATATCTATAGTGTTATTTTTACACATTATTTTCAGACGTTTTTGCTGTGAAATTAACACGGAATTAATTAATAAATTTGTCATTTAACATCACAATGACAACGCTGTTTTAGCAATATTTCGCCAGTTGAATAGCGGGCATCTTCTGATTGGCCCTTTAACTGGCGGCAATTTTAAATTACTATAAAATTAAATTATTTTTTAAAAAAATAATAAACGTTTAAAAATTCTTATCAAAAATCGATATGGCAGATTATATACCTACAATGATATCCGTTAAAAAAACTGCCACTTTCAATATTGTGGAGGACAGTGTGGTCAAGTGGTTAGCATCGCGACCTCTGGATCAGACTGTCGTGGGTTCGAATCCCGCCTCCTCTCATGGATGTTTTGTGATATCATTTAGTTTTAAGTTAATTGTTATTTAATATAATCAAGACGATAATGACCTAGGTTGTCGACACATCTATAATTTAGAAAAAATGAAAATTCAGTATTGTGGGTCAACCCCATTAAAATGTTTTTAGGGTTCCGTACCAGAAAGGAATCCCGTCTGTCTGTCTGTTGCAGGTCTCAAACTTCTAAACGAAATGAGATAAGGATCCTTGAAATTCACACATAATAATAATATATGTATGTTAGAGCAAAATATAATAATCCAAATCATAAGCCAGACTCAAAACGGGCAAAGTATTATTGTAACAAAATATAATATATCGCAGCGTCTCGTTCGCTGGTCGACACAACATAATGATCTCTAGTCAAATGTAAAAATCCATACCCTCTGTGTGTCCTTATCTTAATGACCAGCGCTTATGACGACACGAGTATTTCGTTATATAAGCAAACATCCGTAGACTGAACTTCTCGCAATGACGTCTTAGCCTTTCAATAATTAAGTATTAATAACTAGACGGAACATAAATAATAACCAATAACCAATATTAATATTTTTTCGCTAACATGTATTAATGTCAAAAAAAATTTTTACCTATTCTTGTGGAACATTGTTGAAAAGGACCTTTTGAGTAGATTATAAATGTGTTTTTATTTTATTTATTTTATCAAAATTGTAGGTTTAGCATAACTTACATAGTACGGAACCCTACTCTTTGCGTGGCTCGCGCGTTTATTTTTTATCTTGTGCGGAATATAACATTACCTCTGATTATAAGGAAGATTTAGTTTCACGAAAGTAAGACCATATTATAGAATGGTTATACGGAGTATGTACCTGCAAATTTGAGTGAAACTCAACATGAACATCTAAAAAATGTCATCTTGATGACGAAGATAAGTCATACGAGTATTCAGTTAATTTAGTAAAATATGTGAAGTAGCTAATATGCGTATTTTTTGCGTGATATAAAAAGTTATGTTATTGTAGCAGAAATACGCTCGAAGGCACGTCCTTGTCAAAATTTCATTAAACTTACCTAATAACAAACACGATTATAAAATTGATGTACGTATATTTTTTGCAATACATAAAAAAATTTAATATTATCTAGAAGTAAATATTGCTTAACAAATTAGCCATTAACGCTAAGCTGATGACCTATAACAAATGACTGTTTCATTAATAAATACTAATTACTAATTAGGATGATTGGCATTTCTCATAAACTGTCTGGGTATAGTAAGTAATTTGTCTCGGTAGGTACAATGGTTGACTTTGCACTTTCAAAAATATGTAAATTATTTGGAAAAGACATTAAAATAACGACCTCAGTCCAATCACTTATATAATCAATCAAAGTCACTTCTAAACTGATTGGATATAAATATTAGTAAAAAAAACTTTTTAGAGACAAGCTTTTATTTAAATGCACTAAAAAGGAAAAAATAATTTTTAATAATTTAGGTTCTTAATTATAAAAGCGTGGGTCGTGAACTCTATGATAGTTTATTAGTCATGACCCACGCTTTTATAATTATGAACCTAAATTATTAAAAATTATTTTTTCCTTTTTAGTATATTTAAATAAAAGCTTGTCTGTAAAAAGTTTTTTTTACTAATATTTATTTTCTTCATTTTAGTCTTTCAAAATTTTACCCACCTTTGACACCCGTAGGGGTTGAATTTCGAGAAATCCTTCCTTAGTGGATGCTTACGTCAGAAAAGGAACCAACTAGTCAAAAAACCCCTACATCCCCGTTTGAACCCCTTAGGGGTTGAATTTATTTCTAAAAACGATTTATTCATGTATTGTCATCGGGAATACATATGTGTACAAAATTTCAATTCGATCGGATACGTGGAAGTCGTTCAAAATTGACTTGCAAGATTTGACCTATACAAACCCACAAGCAAACAAACAATCTAACTAATATACATTGCAAGTTAATTTAAAGCTTGTAAAAGTTATATAAATTTTATGCAGTTTTGTTGAAATATTTCTTTAAAGCTGCATTACTAAGTTCGTAACTGTTCTTTTATACAGACTGTTTAAAAAAATGTGAGCCGTCGTAGAACGCCTGGCAGATGTTAAACATTTTCATAGTAGTTCCAAAGATAAGAATTTATGATACATTACCCTACCCCCTCCGCGAGAAATTCTCCCCCTGCGAAGATAATTAGTGAAAGATTTTTTAAAATCGGTTCAGTAGTTCCAGAGATAAGAGTAGAAGTAGCACTACGTCTTCGGTTGCCACACAATCATAAATAATGTGCTCTTTCTAAATTTTTGTGCTATTTTCCCTTCGAAATAACTTAACTTTTTCTATGCGCGTTGGTCATATTTTGTTTGACGACATTAGACTATTCCTACATTACAAACAACACTCGCATGTAGTAGAAATCAATTGATTCCTTTGCATATATGGAGAATGTTAGATTGGTAATCATGTCACGGTTGAGTATTGTAAGCTCATTCTGCCGCGATAGTGGAAAAGTTCAGGTTAGATTCCTGACTGTGACTATGGTTGGTAAAATGATTTTTTTCCGATATTTGCAGGAATCAATCATGTAATTGGCTGCTCTTCCAATAAAAAATTTCAATTGCAAAACAGTCGTATAAATCTATTTAATATTACAAAACCTGTATATTTTATATGATTACAGTCTAAAGTTATCGTTAACGCAAGAGGACAGTGTGGTCCAGTGGTTAGCGTCGTGGCCTCTGTATCAGACTATCGTGGGTTCGAATCTCGCCTCCGCTCATTTAGTTTTAAGTGTGTTGTTTATTTAATGTAATCTAGACGCTAATGATCTATGTTGTCGACGCGTCTATAACTTACAATAAATAAATAAATCCAGTTAACTCAATTTTTCTGACAGCGAAAACACAGCCTGTCTTCCGCGAAATTTGAAACACGATGTATGCATCCAATATTTCATCTTAATCCTGAAGATGTGCAACATTTTACATTCAAGAAACATGTCTTGACGCTTTTTTAATGTAAAATATTATTGCACTTGTTTTACGTGACTTCTAAAATGCAGATAATAAATTCAATGTGACAGAATCGCAATTTAATAAATGACTCAGTATATGCTAATTTTACTTATTTCTCATAAAATTAATGTCGACTGAATATTAAATAGATGATGTGATTGCGCAAAATGGCTGTCACTCGTTCACCTATTGAATTAAATAAATAAACTGCATAAGATCTCTATAATGTGATTCTCGGTCCTTCATTTGGCGTTTATCCAAAAATAGCGTTGGGAGAGCTGTAACCGATTTTTACGAGGGGAAAAGATTTGAGATTAAGAGTGTAGGAAGTAACTTCCAATAGAGAATTCTCTTTTAAAGTGGGGACATGCTCAACAACTACGCGTAAATACAGATAGAGTCCTATAGGGTAGGAGCTACCTTTCAAAACTCCCCGCCTATAGAGTGCCGGCGTCATCTATTTTTCGCGACCCCCCCCCCCCCAACGGAATATAGCACTAATTTTTAGCGTGTAGTTTTAAAATGGTTAATCGAACAATGAAAATTGAAAAACGATTTTATTTGAAGTTTCACTTGTATTGAAATTTGGTAATAATGCTTGAGCAAAAAGAAACAGGAGAGCAGTGTAGCCTAGTGGATAGCGTATTTGGTACCAGTCTCTAGACTAGATTATCGTGGGTTCGAATCCCACCTGCGTTCATGGATGTTTTGTGATGTTATTTAGTTTTAAGTTAGTTATTATTTAATGTAATTTAAGACGCTAATGACCTAAGTTGTCGACGCGTCTATAATCCTACAATAAATAAAATATAAAAAGAAACAGACATTCGATAATAACCTCAGTTGTCGTGTGTCTATGATCACAAAACAAAAGGTGTGTGTTTTGGTACAAACACACATTGGCAGTCACTTTATTTAATCTCGCTCAAAAAATTGTGGACAGTTCCAACTTCCATTTCTTAATGGGAAATGGGATCTTACTTGCTGGATGCAAGCACAATATTAAATCTTTTGAATCATCGATTAAGATTATTTTCATTATTTTGTGTCAATGTCTTTTCAGTCACAATAGTGACATTTTTTAAGTACCTACCTACTGCAGTGTATTACGTAATGTTTCTGCAATAAAAACCCTTTTATTTTCTCAACTCTATAATTTTTATAAAAATCGACAATACGTTTCATAAGACCTTGAAATTAAGTGCAGAGCCAAATAACCACACAGGTCGTTCCTCACCTCTCGTGAATTTACATCACAATCACCCCACTTGGTGAGAATTGAAAGTCAGGCTTAAGGGCGGTTATTCGGTGGCGTATCTCACTTTTTAACCGACTTCAAAAAAAAAGGAGATGGTTCTCAATTCGGTTGTTTTTTTTTTTATTTTGTTTTTTTTATGTTTGTTACCTTAGAACTCCGTCATTTCTAAACCGATTTGAAAAATTCTTTTTTTATTTGAAAGGATATACTTTCAGATTGGTCCCACAGAAATTTCATCAAAAACGGTTAAGTAGTTCGGCTGATTTTAATAAAAGGAAAATGTCACTTTTTGACACTAAAAAAAAAAAAAACCTCCTTCAACAATCCACTGAAAAGAGGAAAATAATGAAATATTGAGGTCTGCGCCAATTTAATAAAATATGATGTCGGTTGAATAGAAGATATTAATCACTATATTATAGGTAGTACTTACTTTTTAACCGACTTCATATTTTAGTAAATTGGCGCAGACCTCAAAAATTCAGTATTTTCCTCTTTTTAGTGGCTTTTTGAAGGAGGTTTTTTTTTTGTTAAAAAGTTTTTTATTCAATTTTTGTCGGTTACGTCTTGACTTGAGATGAGGGATGAGGTGCAAAAAACACGTGTTTAGAGTCTAAAAATACCAAAAAGAAAATCAGATGTGTTTATTTTTAACGTTTAACATTTTCGAAGAGGGGCCTTCAAATGCTTAATCCATCACTGTCTATACAAGCATGATTAATTTAGGAAGATATTTAAAACATTGTTATATTTTATCAAAAATTGCTTTTTGCAAAATTTGCAAAATATGATTTTTTTATATCTCTTTACTATCTATGCTTATAGAAAGAAACACGCTGATTTCTAATGAACCAAAAAAAAATGTATCTACTTTATTTTAAATACAAAGGCAGTTAAAAGATGTTTTTTATTTCTGAGAAACAGTAACTAATTTCTAAAACTAAAGAGCTTCAGAGGTGCGCGTGTGCCTGTTGTAATCAGCGGATCACTTACACTGTAAGAAATGAGAAGGCCGATTACATAGATTATCGATGGTCCATTTGTAGCCAGCGATTAATCTGGTAATAGGCACAAAAGAGACAATGGCGTCGCAAACAGGTATCGCCTGCACATCGCGTAGAATCCATAAAAACACATTGCGCATGCGTGGTTACTAATTTTACATTAATTTGTTTTGTATTCATCCATTTTATATATGTAACTATAAATTTTATTTTTTAATTTTTACACACTTTATTGGAATTTTACACAAATTATGTAATTTTAATTTACTTTATGTAAAAATCACACTTTACAGTAAAAGTCCAAGTTTTTATGAAATTTTCTGTGTAAAAATAAATAATAATGTAAAATCACTTAGAAAATCGAGCGAATTCTACCTTTTAACTTCAAAGTATTTTTACATTCATTTTTTACAGTGTACTGTGAGATTTTTTCTTTCAGGTCACCGAACCTCTAGCAATAATTATACCTGCCTAATATATTTTAATATTATTATTTCTAACAATAAAATACCTAATTCATATTTTGTCTTAATTTTAAAATAAACACGAAATTGTAAAAAGTCATTGATTATTCAAATTATGTATTGATTAAATCATTATAATTTTATGTGTGGCAATGAATGACACACCTGGTTTGTCTGACGCAACTATCTAGGTAAAGTGAGATATCAAAAGTTATCATTAAGTGGCTTTTAAAGCCGAATTTATTTATTAACACATTTATCTATATTTTTTAATAAACATAAAATATACCTAAGGATATAAATGTCTTTTTTTAATTTACATTTTCTGTAATGAGCTCTTAAATTAACAATTCTTAATACTAATCGTATGTACTCCTATTATATCAGTACCTAATTATTATCAAAAATCCCATCAAATAGAAGCCAATTTTATTTTTATTCTTCAATGAACGCTCATGCATTATCGGTTGAATGGAATTTCAGGGCAGTGTAAAAAGAAAGGGTTGATAGTAGTAAATAGTAGTAAAATTCAAATATAGGTCAGAAGGTGTCCTTGTCTTATGAATGAAATTCGCATTGACAAGGCTGTTGTACAAACAGGGCTGACAAAATAACACTACAATTGTAATTTTGTACACTTTTAATAACTCAGCCGACTTTAATTGGACAACATTAAACTACTCTTGAATACATTTCAGTATTTTTAAATACATTTTGCGCACCTTAATTGAATTATAAAAATACTTTTCACCGAAAAGTTTCAATATTTTTTATGCAAACTCGTATTACATGACCCTGGATAAACGTGGTGTTGTGGTAGTTTTCTACTGGTCCACCTGATGGCGGCCATCGCTGATATACTATTGGCCAAGAATAAAACCAGAAATGGTTACCAAAATTTTTAAATTTTTAATGACAATTAAATAAACTCTCTTCAAATATGATTTTAATATTGTCGATCCCGGCTAAAATAACAACCTGCCGACAGTTTTTGTTAGAGTTATCCTAAAACGAACTTTGAAATACTATGTACTTTGGCTGACGCAACGTGTCGCTGTACAAATAAATCGCTTGTTGAGAATGTGATAAATATAAATTAGTAAAAAGTTAACCTAAAAAGTTCCTTGGCAGCCGGTGGCACGTGGAAAATCTTTAAAAATGGGTTCAGAGTTGTCGGAAAAGCTGTTGAAATATTTAAATGAACACGAGAAAGCAAATACTTTAAATTTAGCGACAATTTTCAGTGAAGATCACCAAAAAATAATCGGTGCACTGAAAAGTATACAAGCATCTGGAGACTTGGTTAATGCGGAAATACAAAATGAAAAGAATTGGGAATTGACAGATGAAGGGCGTATCGTTGTCGAAAAAGGTACGTTCATTATAATATAATTTCTATTACGTTTAAGTTGAGGTTAGTTTTAATTGGTTCAGAAAATTTAGATTTTTTACTATGAAAGCCGAAATGTCACGACGTGTGCACTTGTTAAGTATTTGTCACTTGGGGATAGTTATCACATTGTGGGTGTACTTGTACAAATATTTACCGTTATCCTTTGTGCAAATAATTGTCAAAGGACCACAAATTGGATACTGACAAGGCGACCGAAGTGAATCACTGCGATGACAAACATTTGTGATTTGACATGTATATCCAAGGACGTTTGCTAAATACATCAGTTGTGGAAACAGTTTAGTAGTTATATACTTGTATCCTTGTACAACAATGTCTACCAGTTGTAGGATTCCAACTTATTTGATTTTGTATGCTTAGGAAGCCACGAAGCAAGTGTTTACAATGCAATTCCTGAAAACGGAATATCACAAGCGGAATTAATGAACGAAATTCCAAATGCTAAAGTTGGTTTCAGTAAGGCAATGTCCGCTGGTTGGATAATTGTTGATAAAACAAGTGGAGCACCGATTGTTAAAAAGAAAGTATTATCTATAAATGACGTAGTACAATCAAACTTAAAATTAATTGTAAGCAACAAGTCTGAAGATGTATCGGATAAAGACAAACAAGAATATAAAAAACGTAAACTTTTACAAGAAGTCGTAGTCAAGAGTTTCTTACTTACCAAAGGACCTGAGTTCAGTACTTCTTTAACGAAATTAGAAACAGATTTAACATCAGAAATGTTACTAACAGGCGCTTGGAAAAATTTAAAATTCAAACCGTATAACCTGAACGCTCTCGGTGCACCCCCCGAGTCAGGCCATTTACATCCTCTTTTGAAAGTACGTACAGAATTTCGACAAATTTTCTTGGAAATGGGGTTCACCGAAATGCCTACGAATAATTATGTTGAAAACGCTTTTTGGAATTTCGATGCGCTATTCCAACCTCAACAACATCCGGCACGAGATGCCCACGATACTTTCTTCGTTTCTGATCCAAAGACATCTGATAAGTTTCCAAAAGATTATTTAAAACGGGTTAAGAAAGTGCATAGTAAAGGTGGTTATGGTTCACAAGGTTACGGTTATGATTGGAGTATCGAAGAAGCGAAGAAAAATCTTTTACGTACTCATACGACCGCTGTTAGTGCAAGAATGCTTTATAAACTTGCACAAGAAAAGAATTTTAAACCTGTGAAATATTTCAGTATTGATCGAGTTTACAGAAATGAAACTTTGGATGCTACACATTTAGCCGAGTTTCATCAAGTAGAAGGAGTCATAGCTGACTATAATTTAACGTTGGGTGATTTGATCGGTATTATTTATGAATTTTTCAAAAAACTTGGTATTACGGAGTTGGATTTTAAACCAGCTTACAACCCGTACACCGAACCAAGCATGGAAATTTTCTGTTACCATACAGGTAAATTTTTTTAATTAATTTTTACAAAGTTGGCAATATTAAACCGATCAGTAAGATCCACTAATATGGTAAAACATCATCGGTTGATCATTGAAAAGTTTAGAAAATATTTGGCAATTATTATTTGTTCAAATATAATTTATTGACTCTTTTAAAAAAGATAGATTTTGTGTCGACTCTGATATAATTTTACTTAACTATTAGTAAAATTTGTACACATTTTTAGGCCTCAAGAAGTGGATAGAAATCGGAAACTCTGGACTGTTCCGGCCGGAAATGTTACTTCCAATGGGTATACCGGAAAACGTCAACATTCTCGGATTCGGTTTATCGTTGGAAAGGCCAACGATGATAAAGTACGGTTACAACAACATTCGAGATTTAGTCGGCCCAAAAGTTGATCTAGCAAAAGTTTATGCTAGTCCTATTTGTAGAATCGATAAATAATTTAATTATTTATTATATTTATTTTTCACATCAACTTTTAACCCTTTAATGGGCGCGTGAATCAAACAAGTAATTCTATTTATTAAATAGACATTACAAACATCGCAGGACAGTACCTTAAAGCCTCTCATAGACGAACACGGGACAGCTAGAACGCGCCGCGGAAACAAATTATATGGCGAGATATGTTAGAATTATCCAGGTGTGCAAGCTTTCATGGCCGGCATTGTTCCAAGTCTTCATGCTTTCCGGGCTTGTAGGCCGTGGTCCGGTGTGAGCCGCCAAGGAGGACACTTCGATCGCTGCCACATCGCCTTTGAGAATGTCTACCGCAGTTGTGGACGAAACGTCAGGTAGAAATACCACCGGACCACGGCCTACAAGCCCGGAAACCATAAAGACTATGTTAGAATTCACACTCAAGCGTTATCCCGCCATATAATTTGATCCTGCGCCGTGTTCCCGGTGTCCCGAATCGGTCTTTGGGGAACCTTAAAAATACACTACTCGTTGATTCACGCGCCCAATAAAGTTTTAATGTGGTTATCATCATGAGCATCATATTCCTTTTAATTTTAAGGACTATTTATGTGTGAGTTACATAATAAATATAAATAAACTAAAGAAAACTTTTTTTTTGTAATTTTATTCTTCAGCTTGATTTTACCCAGAGAGGGCAGTATAGCCTAGTGGTTAGCGTGCTTAGTGCCGCAGCTTCTGGACTGGACTGCCGTGGGTCGAATCCCACCTGCGCTCATGGATGTTTTGTGATGTTATTTAGTTTTAAGATAGTTGTTATTTAGTGTAGTTGAAAGACGCTAATGACCTAAGATGTCGACGCGTCTATAATCTACAATAAATAAATAAAATTGATTTTATCCGCGGTTTCGATCGCGTGAACGTTGCAGACAGGCCCGCCGCTAGCTGTTTCGTCGCCCGCGTGCAATACTAATTATGTCGCCCTACGACTACTTACTCTGAGTTTTGTCAAAAAAAAGGATAATTAATGTTTTCTCATATTCTGAGTTTTGTCAAAAAAAGGATAATTAATGTTTTCTCATTATGGTTGGGAAAAAAACAACTTAACGAAGATAAAACATTTATTTTAAAACTAAGATTCTTAGTTTTAACGGATGCCAATAGATGGCGGTTTTAACGTCATTCGGTCGGATTTTTTCTATGATATGACATATTTTCTTATCCCCTCAACGGGCACGCCTCGCGCGCTCCAAGGAGTCCTTGGAGCGCGCTAGGCGCCCCAATTGGTATCCTATGCGCGCCCTCTGCGTAGGAGTCGACCGGCCAGGGGTACAATGACTTGAATTAGGTATGAGTCGCTCGATTTGCCGCCCCCTGGGCGTGCCGCCCGTGTGCGCTGCACGCTTTGCACGCCCGTTTACGGCGGCCCTGGTTGCAGATTTATAAGAGAGACACCCAATGACGTCACGATTTGCTGGCGTTAATGTTGGTTTTAACTGGAACCCTATCTTAACTTGAATGCACTACTAGCCTCAGCTGTCGAGCGTCTATAAATCTAATTACAACCCCTCCCTTATCTGAGCACAGCCAAGTAAAAAGTACAATCTGCTATAAATTTTGTTACCAATATTGATAGTGTGCAAAATTTCATCAAAATCGCACCAGTCATTTCCGAGTAATAAGCGAGTCTGCAAAAAAATGTGCTCGATTTATATTCTCCAGTCAAACACGGCGCGGGAATGTAGCGTTTCCAGCAAGACAAACACTTTTACATGCATTTCAAATACGACTATTGGACTCCTGCCCTAGCACCGGTCTTCCAAGTTGGGCAGGAAACCCTCTTTTTGTATAACAGTTGTATATTTTTTTTTACTGAGGAATAAATTTTTGAATTTGATACGTGTCTGAACGGATGAAATCCGCTAAGTATAAATATTCGTATTTGAAATGCATGTAAACATGTTTGTCTTGCCGAAAACGCTACATTCCCGCGCCGTGTCTGGCCGGATAATATAAACTTAACACGTTCTTTCGTCTAGGTATCAAGAAAAAAAAACTAGTAAGAAAACAAAATTACAAGGAATTCTGGTACAATTTTAAATAGTAAATTTTGATTTTTTTAGTGTAGTTAATAAATTAAAGATTTTCTATCCAAATTTTTAAGATAGACGCGGTAATATCGCTATTATAACGCAAGAAAATTGTCAATACGTAAAGGTCTTGTAGTTTGCAACGCAATGATGTACTGTTGATTGCCGCACTTTGTAAATTTACATATAAACTACACAATGCATATTGCAACATACATGTCTATTACTAAGCCATTCTGTTCGGCTATATTATTATATTATAGTAAGTTGGTGACTTATAAAGCTTACAAAACAATACTACAGGCATGACCTAGAGGAGCTATAGAACTTAAAGGTGGCGAAAAGCGGGACATTTCAATGGAATTAAAAATATTGACAGGTTATGATTTGAAAACAAAAAACAACCGAAAGGAACTTTTAAATGAGCCATTTTCCTGAGAATGGTTCCTTGAATTATCCACGAGAGGCAGCACTTGTGGTAGGTACAAACATTATTAATTCCTCATTAGTATCGTGTCATTTTAGTCGTATAACTTAATTATTTAATTAATTTAATGATAATAATAAGTTAATAATTAAGTTATACCACTGAAATGACACGACACTTATGGGAAATAAATAATGTTTGTACCTACCACAAGTGCTGCCTCTCGTGGATAATTGAAGGAATTACTATCAGGAAAATGGCTCATTGCGCAAAGTTGTATAAATACAGTTAAAAATTCCTCCTCTATAATTTTTTATCAGATAATATATTTTATATTTTCATTTTTTATGAAAAAACTAGTACAAATAAGTACAAGACGCTCGGTGTGTTGGTACTCTCGCCTGCGGCTCACGTGCCAATTTCACTCCACGTTTTAAACGTAATTGTACTAGTTGTAGAATAGTAGTTTATAGAACTAGTACAATAAAATTAAGTATAAGACACGAGGGTTGAAGTTGGCACGCGAGCCGCAGGCGAGAGTACCAACACCCCGAGAGTCTTATACTTAATTTTACGAGTTGTATACACTTTTTTTGTAACACATATATGAATTGTACAACATTTTGAACTTTAAAGCTTTATTGAATTAATTTAACACCGAAATCTCACTGACAGCTAAAAATATTGACCTTGATCCAATATTTATTTACTTCGTTACCATAGCAACTATATTCCCATATTTCTCGTATGGCATAAAATATATATTATTGCACGCTGACATTACAGTCTATATTTTACGCACGCCTAGTTATGCTGTCGTATCACATAAAATATGTATTATTGTACGCGTGCTATATAATATATTATTTATTAATGATAATATATTTATTTATTATAATATATTATTTATCACGTAGTCAACATAGTACATCGAATGTACAGAAAATAAGCACACTAGTTGCACAATATATAGTAGAATCCGGATAGAACGACTTTCAAGGGACCGGCGACATTATGTCGTATTAACCGGACGACGCACAAAGCGGGCGCATAATATATACAATATAATGTATATGAAACCTAACTTGAGTTTGTATTTACGTCGCTAAAAACGGTTAGTCGTTATAAACGAAGTCGTAATAGACGGACTCTACTAAATAAGCGGTATTTTGTGTGTAGTGAATCGAAAGGCCATTAGTGAGACTTGAGAAAGACCTCCTAAAGATAAAATGAATAGTTTCTGATCAGTCTGTAGATCCTACAATAAAGTGCTTTACACATAACGATGTTACGTAAGTATAATAATAAGCACTCAACAGTTATTTGAAAAGAGATAGCTATAGTTATTTGTAGGCAAATAGCGAAAATCGTTTTGCAGAATCGTTACTTGACAATCCAATATTGCGTCTCTCTTTATCGTGAAGTGTACTTGATTTCATATTTCTGTCTTTCAGTGAACTTGGGCGAAAGCTTTCCCAAGTTCCGGAGATGCGTGAAATCCATTTACACGCGAGAGCTTCGTGCACTTCTGCACAGATGGGTATTATATAAGCTACTGGAATAGTCGTCGATAGACCAGTATGTCGGGAACACTCTCATTGTGAAAGTTAAACTCGTTTTTCTATGCTTCATAATTTTATATTACGTAATGTTTAATATTGATAACAGTGTCTGTAAATTCTAAATGCTTTCTTTATAAAAAATATTCTGGCTGTAATTTTTTGGTAAGGTTATGTAAACTACAAAACTGTTATTCATTCATTGTATGAATCTATTTATAAATGTTTGTTATTCCAATTTCCTAAACCCTAAAACTGTTTTTTTAACACTAATTAAACAATTTAAATGACAATTGCTAGTGGGTTTCTTCTTCTGACAACAAAAGAAAACATATTTTGTTTTTTGATGTGCACATTTTCGAATGTTTTGATTTTCGTTTTTATTTATGAGTGTAAGACAAAGGACAGTGAACTCCACTGAATCGAAACAGATTTTACGCTTTATGAGTCGGATCAATAAAAAAAGGATCAAACGTGTAACACTAAAACCAATTTTTAGAAAATTTAATGAAAATCGCGAATATTATTAAAAGTCGCATTGTATTTGTTTATCCCACGTGTTTTAATTTTTTTTAACACACCAATTGAAAGAACTTACTACCCTATAGTAATCACTGTGAAATGTTGACAGTGTTATATGTTACAAGCCCCCAAGTTCCCAGAATCTCCAAGTAAGTAATGAATTTTCAATTTAGTATTAAAAATACTAATAAATTGAAGATTTTATTTGGTACCAGTTTAAAAAAACTCGGGTGGCAGTGCCAAACCCTGCCGACAATATAGTGTATTTGCTAATACCGGCATTGTGGCATTATTATGTGAACTTAAGTTTTTTTTTTGACAAAATAAAAATTTAACCCCTTAATACATCCCTTAAAATAAATAATTTTTTCTAAATTTCGATATTAGACATTGATTTTATCAGTACAACATCTGCACCAAATTAAATACACCCTTCCATAAGTAAATGCATATCAACAAACTAGTGTTTTCATAAAATTTGAAAGTCCGGTCCTGTCGGGCCGATTTTATTAAAATTTTAGCAGCACATTTTAATCTTTACTAAAGAGTAAAATTTCAATTTTGAAACGATTTTGACAATTTTTTTGGTATTTTTGGGCCCAAAAACTTTTTGGAACCCCTAAATACAACCCTGAAAATGGTCCGATCTGGCCCATTTTAAATAGGCTTCTTGCGGTGATGGGTTCCAATGTGTGTACCAAATTTCGTTTAAATCGATAAAGTCTGTCGAGAGTTATCGTGTACACACACACACACACACACATATATATACAGTGTGTCCACAGACTCATCCTCAACATGGGGATCTCCGTTGTTATGGGAGATAGAGATTTGGTTAAATGAGACAAAATGTGCAGAATCTCCAGTACTACTACCCTGCGTAGTCAAACTTTCCATATTTTGCTTGGTTCGCGACCGACAGTTGAAAAACGAGATTTACCCATTTTGGTTTTTTGTTTATAACTCGCTTATTAAGTAAGTTAGAAAAAAAATATTTTCACTTTCTTAAGGCCCTTTTTTATGATGATTTCAAATCTCTTTTCATATTTTTATTTACTTTTATAGTTTTAGAGATACTTGTATTAACTTTGTTTTTTTAAATACACGTCAAAGATGGCCATGACACCATTCGAAAGAGATTTTTTTTCTCTTTAATTTGATATGAGGGTTGATTGATTTATTTTCAAAAATAACAGAGTTATACGTAAAACACTGATTTTTAATAGTAGGCTATGCTAAATTAATTGATAAAACAACAGAAGGCTTAGCAAACAGTTGAAATTCGCGTTGGCTTAGTAAACGGCTGTTTTGTTTTAGCAGTCAAAGTGTAGTTTGTTGCTAATTTGTCAGTTTACTAAGTGATTTATTAAATTTACTTTTGTTATCATGGAACCATTTTGTAACAATGAAAATTTTGATTTGTTATCTTGTTACATTCATGTCACTAAAAATCGACCAGAGCTGCAGAAATGTACTTCGATCAGTATCCAGAACGAAGACAACCTCATTCGTCTATTTACAGAAACTTACGAGTAAATTTAATAAAGTATGGATCATTTAAAAAGCCGTTTACTAAGTCAACGCGAATAAGTAAAGAAGACAAAATTACTGTTCTACGATCAATTGTTGAAAATCGCTTATTTTTTATTGTTATAAAATAGTTCCATGATAACAAAAGTAAATTTAATAAATCACTTAGTAAACTGACAAATTACACTTTGACAGCTAAAAGAAAACAGCCGTTTACAAAGCCAACGCGAATTTCAACTGTTTGCTAAGCCTTCTGTTGTTTTATTAATTAATTTAGCATAGCCTACTATTAAAAATCAATGTTTTACGTATAACTCTGTTATTTTTGAAAATAAATCCATCAACCCTCATATCAAATTAAAGAGAAAAAAAATCTCTTTCGAATGATGTCATGGCCATCTTTGACGTGTATTTAAAAAAACAAAGTTAATACAAGTATCTCTAAAACTATAAAAGTAAATAAAAATATGAAAAGAGATTTGAAATCTTCATAAAAAAGGGCCTTAAGAAAGTGAAAATATTTTTTTTCTAACTTACTTAATAAGCGAGTTATAAACAAAAAACGAAAATGGGTAAATCTCGTTTTTCAACTGTCGGTCGCGAACCAAGCAAAATATGGAAAGTTTGACTACGCAGGGTAGTAGTACTGGAGATTCTGCACATTTTGTCTCATTTAACCAAATCTCTATCTCCCATAACAACGGAGATCCCCATGTTGAGGATGAGTCTGTGGACACACTGTATATAATATATATATATAAACATTTTCAAAAATGGTGGCAAATTGTTCAGGAGGGTATGAAACGTCGAGAAATTTTGGTCCGACCCCTAAGTCCCGCCATCCGACCGACGCCAATAGTGTATGTGCCATATTCTTTGGCAAATACACTAAAAAGAACACTGGCAGTTAGATAAAGTGTATCCAGGGCCGGAGTAAGGTAATGCCCTAAGCACGCAAAATCTGTGGTGCCCTTTTGTTATTTACTATCTCTATTTTAGCCGGAATCAACGGCGATTTTTCTTCGACTTGTTTTACATTTTTGTTTACTGTTCGGACCCCCGTGGTTTGAGCGCCGGGCGGGGTTCCTTGTAAATGAATAAACTAAATATAGAGAGCTTGATTTGTCAAGGGGTTGGTGGCCCCTCGTCGATAAGTCCTAAGCACGTGCTTATTATGGACGTTGAATGAAGGTTGGATTTATTTATTTATTGTAGATTATAGACGCGTCGACAACTTAGGTCATTAGCGTCTTAGTCTTAAATTACAAAATAACAACTAACTTAAAACTAAATATCATCACAAAACATCCATGAGCGCAGGTGGGATTCGAACCCACGACAGTATATTCTAGAGGCTGGTATCAAGTACGCTATCCACTAGGCTACACTGCCCTTTAGGATATATCTTACAGTCGACTGCAATAAAAATAGGTACATCAATGAACTGCGTAAGTGAAAGATAGTATTTTTGAAGTGCAACTTGGAAGACAGCTTGATGTATTGGTCGACGTGCTGGTCTTTAGATCAAGCTGTCGTGGTCGGCTGAACTGTATAACTTTGTCGACTTACAAACTGGCGTTTCAAATCGCTGACTACAATCACTGTTTGCCGGACAGTGCTCATACAGTTCGGCCGTCATCGGTCGAACTGTATAACTTTGTCGACTTACGAACTGGCGTTTCAGATCGCTGACTAAAATCACTGTTTGTCGGACGGTGCTCATACAGTTTGACCGTCTCCGTAGACGAAGCTCATTCTCGCGATTTAAAAAAAGTCGTTTTGACTCATTATTTACTTGTGCATTAGTCAAGTGCCTACACCAGACGTGGGACTTAAGCTTTATGTGGATTAGTTTTGCTATAGTGAGAATTTTGATGTACGAAGTTTATATTTTATTATAAAAATCACTTAAAAAATATAGGTAACGAGTTTTTTTTTATTTTCTGTTGGTAATTCTCAACTGTTAAAAAAAGTCAGCTTAAAATAATGACATTACTAAATAAGAACTACAAAAACTCAACAAAAAATTACATAGGTAGGTACCTATTATTTTTTATTTGTCAATTAATGTTATTAAACTTGGCTAATGGTTTCAGATAACAGCATTTTGAAATAGGAACCACAAAAGCTGAAGAAAATCAATAAAAAAACATGTTTTTATTGCTTTTTTTTATTTTTGTTTTGCGAGTGGGCGTCACTTTTTCATTCACAAAGAATCAGATTTTCTTCTTGCCATTTTCATCATTATTACGATACAGAGTGTCTCAAAATGATTGGCGGAATTATATTGAAAAAAAGACTTGAAAGAAAAAATGTTTTATTATTTCCAGCGGCGCTAGGATTTTTTGTTAGCGTGGGCCAGACTTGGGCATGGATGTTCTGAAGGTAGACCAAAAGCTGCGGTCTAACTATTATTTTTCATAAATCATTTTCAATAAATTAACCCTGTACCGAATTTCAGCTTTTACAAAACACTTATAGCTTTTTACATCTTTTAAGGCGCCCCGACGTCAGGTGCCCCAACTGCTGACTTGCTGACTGTATATTATATTTATTTACACCCTAAAATACTAGCTTATCTCAAAATATAAGCCTTTAAAAAACACTGTAAAAAATGGATGTAAAAATACTTTGAAAGTTAAGGTAGAATTCGCTCGATTTTCTAAGTGATTTTACATTATTATTTATTTTTGCACAGAAAACTTCACAAAAAGTTGGACTTTTACTGTAAAGTTAACAAATTTGTGATTTTCACATAAAGTTAATTAAAATTACGTAATTTGTGTAATATTCCAATAAAGTGTGTAAAAATTACAAAATAAAATGTATAGTTACATATATAAAATGGATGAATACAAAACAAATTAATGTAAAATTAGTAACCACGTATGCGCAATGTGTTTTTATGGAATCTACGCGATGTGGCGATACCTGTTTGCGACGCCATTGTCTCTTTGTGTGCCTATTACCAGATTAATCGCTGGCTACAAATGGACCATCGATAATCTATGTAATCGGCCTTCTCATTTCTTACAGTGAATTCTTAAAATTTTTGACCATGACTGTTTGGACTATAATTAAAAGAGGCTTACACTTCAAGTTGCCGTTAAAAACCTTTAGAGGCGCTGTCGTCGTTATAATTGTACCTAATACTATTTTTAGCAGTTTAAATTTTTTAATATATTTTGAGTAGTTCGACTACTAACATATAGAGGACTCTGAACGAACAATAAGCCAATGAACGTCTGACGTCACCCCACGCTTACACTTTACCGCATCGACTTTACAGCATCGATGTTTGAAACACAATCAATCACAAAGCCTTTGAAAAACACGAACTGGAATATAGAGATTATTACGGGCGGAGTTTTGAAACTAAATGTGAATCGGCCTTTATATCACGGTGACAATTGTGACAAGCGATCCCTAATTAATGTCCCGACAATGTGCCACAGTAATTTTATAAGCTGTGACAATATTTTACACAATGTAAATCTATATTTATTACTAGCTTATACCCGCGACTTCGTCCACGTGAAACTTGATAAATAAAATTGCGAAATTTTTTTACATACAACATACAAATGAAGCTAATGCAGGGTGTTTCCTAAAAAACGCCTCAAGCCATATAAGTTCGTTATTTATTGTCAAATTTCAAATAACAAAAAAAAGAGTGTGTGTGTACTTATGTACGCACGTCAGAAGTTATACTTCTTTGACGTAACAAAACAAAAATAACTCCAAAAATTTTACCCCGCGTGCCAGTACTAAACGTTTGTAAAAAAGACGCTAAAATAATAAAATAAAGATATTAAATAAATTATTAATTTATTAAATATATTTATTTATTATATTTATATCTAATTATTTATTTAAAAAAAAGAAGCATGTTTGTGTTGAGATTCGAACCCGTGACCTATTGCGTATGACGCGTCGGTGCTATCCGTTACGCTACGTACATCTTACTTAGCAGTGCTATATAATTGACGATATCTAGTATTTACTAAAATTAAATAATAATGTAAACAGTCCGGGTGTTGGAGTACGAACTCATATTTAATGAAAGCGGCATAAACGAGCGTTTGTATAGCAATAGCTTTTATTAATGTTATTTAAAACTGAAAACGCTCTTGTCACATTGTGACTGGTGATAATAGGGTATTATAATCATGAACTTCCGACTAACTTCATGGTGTTACTATCGACTAACTTCATGGTGTTACTACCGACTAGCTTCATGGTGTTAAACGTAAAAATTAACTCTCATCATTTTTCCATAACGCGCCAAAAGAAGTATAACTTTAAAAATAAAAGAAATAATTTTAGAAATACTACAAAATGACCCTAATTTTATTTTTTTTTCAACATCAACTTTAATGTCAAACGATACATACTCTTTTTTTTGTTTTAAATGCCCGTATATACTGTTTTATTTTTGTCTGATAGAGAATTTTTTTCTGATTACAACGATATCTAACAAGTTCACTTTCTTGCAACATTCATTCCCATGTATGCCATGGAAAAAAGAGGCTTGAAAATGGCCGAGCGTGTAGCAATGCTGTTGTTTACATGGCGTTGCTATGGTTCCTCTATTACAAGTTCCAGTTCCCGGGTCCTAGCGCGAGAGCTGGTAAAAGTGTGAATTGGATTTTCAATTTATTATTTAAAAAAAATAATGAATTGAAAATATGAATTGGTGCTAGGCTCAAATAGCCTTAGCTGTTGGTGGTCTTTAAAACACAATTTTATCCATGGAAAAAATTATAAGAAATCCAATTTAATATTGATAAATATTTAATTAATTTTTTCGAACGAATATTGAAACAAAGTCAATTTGTTACACATCGTTGTATACAGGGTGTATCACAGAAAACCGAACATAGGGAAAAGTACAGAGTACAAATTAGTTAAGATCAGAGATTGCCTTGCCCTCTATTCAGTGGTCGTTACCATGGTGTACGTATACAGTAACAAATGCATATTGCTGTTCATTTGACAAAATCTGGATGAACTTAAAGACAAAATCGTCGAAGTATGTTTCAATATGACTCCTGTAATGTTAGATAAAGTGAGACAAAGTTTTTGTAACCGATTAAGCCACTGCTTAATTCAAAATGGAGGTTTATTTGAACATTTGCTTTAATTTTTTATTTTAACTGTTTGTTTTGTTTAATTATTAGTTAAAAAATATTTTCTTAATAAAAAATTGTTTCATTAATAAAAATAAATTCATTTAATATTGAAGAATTTATTTTAACTGATTTTTCTAATTATTCATTATTAGCTATTATTGTTATTAAATAATGGTTAGTCAGCGTTACCATGGTACCCATTCTCATATGTGGCCAAAGTAATCGTTGATCCTAACTAATTTGCACAATGGAGTTTTCCCTATGTTCGGTTTTCTGTGATACACCCTGTATATAATGTATTCAAAAGAAAATTCTCTACCAGACTAAATTAAAAATAATATATGCGAGCATTTGAAACAAAAAAGTTGAGTATCGTTTGACCTTGAAGTTAATGTTGAAAAAAAGTTAGAATTAGGACCTTTTTGTAGTATGTATTTTTAGAATGGTTTATTTTATTTTTCTGTCTTTTGAAATTGGACAATAAATAACGGAGTTATAGCTTGAAGCGTTTTTAGAAAGCATCCTGTATAAGCCTGTTAAAAAAGAGACGAATGCAGTATAGCAGGGAAATGGAGCGCTATCATACGATACCGCATCCCTAGGGCCAGCACTGTTGGGCCGAGAGCTAGTGGCAATTTTTTGGTGTTATTTATTCAAAGCCTTATTTTTGTGAAGATGTTGAGGGAGGCATATTAAAGTGCTCTAAGTAAGGGATTTTGCTAGATAGCGGTATGGGAGGGATGCAGACCGCCCCCAACATATAACAAAAAAAATTGTCACAATTATTATTGCTTCAAGACTGAAATTGTTTGTATAGCTTGTCGTTCACTCATTAATGCCATTATAATATTTGCAGATCGAATGGTCAGTATTAAAGGGATGGCAAATCACCCTAAACGTGTCATGTACCCGACGAAATTTATTTTATTAGTTCAAGGTTCAAATTTTAATATGTTGTTACAGCGACTATTTTAAGCATATATTTCAATTTGCAGAAGAAAATGTCGTATTAACCCCCTCTCTTTGAGGGAAACTTGCTCGTCTAGGTGTTTATATCGTTCTGCAAGGGGGTTAATACCGACATTTTGTTTTGCAAATTGAAATATATGCTTAAAACAGTCGCCGTAACTACATATTAAAATTTGAAACTTGAACTAATAATATAAATTTCGTCGGGTACATGACACGTTTAGGGTGATCTGCAACCCCTATAATACTGACCAATTGATCTGCAAATGTCATAATGGCATTATTGGGTCACCGAAAAGCTATACAAACAATTTCAGCCTTGAAGCAATAATAATTGTGTCCATTTTTTTGTTACATGTTGGGGGCGGTCTGCATCTCTCCCATACCGCTATCTAGCAAAATCCCTTACTCAGGGCACTTTATAATGCCTTCCTCAACATCTTCACAAAAATAAGGCCTTGAATAAATAACACCAAAAAATTGTCACTAGCTCTCGGTCTATGTATGTATGAATGCAAAACTAATAATTCAAGTGCTTCGAGACCAGGCCTCTTTCATGAACTATTTACATGTACCTGTTGACAGAGCTATATCACCTGTTGGTCTACCCTATTTGCAGATTATTTTTTTATAATACAAACTAATTTTAATCAAAAGAGAAAAAACTTTAATCGCAGTGCAGACAGTGTTTTTCAACCTGTGGGTCGCTACCCCAAGGGGATCGCAAAGTCTTGCTCGGGGGGTCGCGGTCGCAAGTCAGGTATAAGTAAAAAGCAAGGGTTGTAGGCTATTTTTGAGATGCAAATTACCAAATCATTCCCTAATTGGAGCCTATTTCCCTTCTTAGTTTTTATGTTCACCATTGAAGAGAACGTTAGTCACTTTCTATTATTTCCGAACCATACTATATATAGACTTTGCCTCGTTATCTATAATGGGTAGGCACAGCTCTAGTCAGTATTGAAGTTCATATCTCTATAGTCAATTCGTTTTCAAGATAAAATAATATATGTGCGTCATGTGTCCCTTTGTTTCTTGAGTTGTGATTGGTCGATCGAGAGAATTCAAAATTTTGCAAATAAACTGTACTGTATTTATTTATTTTGTTGTAAGCTGTAGGTAAGTAATACTATTGGGAAAAAAGCAGTTTATATGAGTTCTACGTTTTCATAATATTATGAAAATAATAATATATTCCCTAACAAATGTCAAATTTGTTTATAGTCATTTCAAAATTAAGTGAAAAATTCAACATCTGATGCCGACCCTGTGCAGTCATCGCGTGCTCTCCGCATTTAAGCATATATTTTATCAGTAACGTTTGTAATATCGCCAAACTTTTTTGTTGTATCTTGTATATCTCAACGGAAATGATTGTTCCCAATGCAATTAATAATCCTACGTAATTGCACTCGCTAAATCCAATGTATTTGCTCTTCCAAATAAATCTGTTTGTGTTAAACAAAACATCATATGGCAGATTTTTGATAATAATTAATGATACATGTTAACAGGGTAATTAATGATGATTTAATTGCCTAGTTCATTTAATGATCTGGTTATATAATTTTTCACTGCATTTATTTTTTTAAGTCACCCATATAGCCAGAGTTATTTGAACCTAGTGTCGATTTACATTTTCAATTTATAATTTTTTAATAATAGATTGAAATTTAAATTGATAATTTTATTGCAGTTGGATTTGACCTTGGTAACTAGGGGCTTGTAATAGAGGGACGGCATCGCTACATACTCGGCTATTTTCAACTTTGGTTTCGATCGGTTGAGCGATGTGTCAGCTAGACCTCTGTACAGACGAACGAACATCCAAAATTTGCCTTTTCCCGTGGGAATTTAAGAATTTAGGATTTTCGTTTAGGTTTTCCTATAAACTATGAGTAAGGTCCTACATTCCCTATTTTTTTGAAAATTTTAGGCTCAGGAGTTTCGGAGATAAGGTGAGGGGAATATCGGACAGACAGACAGACACGAGAGTGATTCTATAAAGGTTCCATCGAGGGTTCCATTCTTTCATCGGATGTAAGAAACCCTAAAAAATAACAAACTTTTTTCGGTATAGGTACGTGATTTTAGTTTGTAGCCACAGATATAAAATAATATACAAATACACTGTAAAAAATGGATGTAAAAATACTTTGAAAGTTAAGTTAGAATTCGCTCGATTTTCTAAGTGATTTTACATTATTATTTATTTTTACACAGAAAACTTCATAAAATCTTGGACTTTTACTGTAAAGTTAAACAAATTTGTGATTTTTACATAAAGTAAATTAAAATTACATAATTTGTGTAATATTCCAATAAAGTGTGTAAAAATTACAAAATAAAATGTATAGTTACATATATAAAATGGATGAATACAAAACAAATTAATGTAAAATTAGTAACCACGCATGCGCAATGTGTTTTTATGGAATCTACGCGATGTGCAGGCGATACCTGTTCGCGACGTCATTGTCTCTTTGTGTGCCTATTACCAGATTAAAATGTTGGCTACAAATGGACCATCGATAATCTATGTAATAGGCCTTCTCATTTCTTACAGTGTATTATCAAACATCAACTACGAAGGCTAATCGCTTGGAAATCAACAGTAGATGATCATTAATTGTTATACACTATTAATTTCTCCTAAGTATGGAAATGCATCACTAGTCACGTTTATAGGTACATATATTAATTATGTCATTGTTTTGTATATACAATCTATCTCGAATCCTATATGAAGCTTTACGTTAAGACTGCGTTTTGTGACGAATCCAGAACCGGTATTAAGGATGTGGGGGGGGGGGCCAGGACGATAGTTAATCCGAGGATTTTAAACAAATTTACTGCAGTGTCAAAAGGATTGGTCAAGCATTTAGCGAAACCCTTGTTTATATGGCTTTTCCATGGCTCCTCTATTACAAGCCCTCAGTTCCCAGGTTCTATTCTGAAATTGAAATTGTGTTTTAAAGACCACCAACAGCTAAGGTTATTTGGGCCTAGTACCAATTCATATTTTCAGGTTCTAATCTGAGAACTGCTAAAAATATCAATTGGATTTTTAATTTAATTATGTATTTATATTTGAATTCTTAGTTAATAAAATTTAATTATATTTATATTCGTGTAATTCTAAAAATTTAAAATAAGTAAATGTTAGACGAACAATACAATTTTTAACAAACGCTCAAAAACATCACGACTACAAATTAATAATTTGCATATTTTTTATTTCCAAAAAAAATGTAGCTAGCATATTTTAGCAAAAAATGTTTTTAACAGTTAAAACATTTAGTACGTTTATTTATTTATATTATCTTACGACTAGCCATCAAATAAGCTATTCATTTTCAAAATGTTTTTAACAACAAAAAAAGCCTGAAATTAGGAATTTACATTTGACAAATGGCAATTTTTATACCTATTTTGATCATATGCATGGTACATGGAGGATTTGATGCACAAAACGGTCACAAAAGCGTTCCAACCAATATTTACGTTTGTACCGTCACAGAACCGTGCAAGGTTGACGCATGCGCACAAAACCGATAAAAACAGTTTTGTTACCGTTTCAAAACGATCCATTTATAGCAGGTTGGAACATAGCTAAAGAAAACTACTTACCACAAAAAATCGTGAACACGCCACTAATCGGACACTAAACGGTTCCGATAGTTGAATGTTATAAAAGTCATAAATGATGGACCAACAGTCTATTTCAAAGTGACCCACACTATTACGTTATGACATGGTGGTTGAGAGAACGGGTATACATGGTGGAAGTACGGGTATAGATTCTATTACATGACTGTTATTAAATATAGTAATATTGTGAACACAAAATGTGCATAAATTATAATGTTTAAATGGTAGCTGTGCTTTCATACGACAAATTAGCAATTTAGTTTGTCGTCACTCCGTGATGAAGTTTATATGCATTACTGGACATGAGAAATTCAATCGTGCTTGTGCAATTTAATTTTGTGAATTATATAATATCTATTTATTACACAAAACAATGCCATTTGAGACTAATTAATGGCACTAATTCATGAATCCCACTCTGATAGATTTTTTTTTGTATTTGTTATTAATTACAGAGACAGAAACCTATTATTTAGGTTTCATGTAACGTTATTCCTTGTAGTGCGTATGGCGTATTACAATACAGTGTTGTCAAATCAAATTATCTCACCAGATTTCGAAATCAAAATTCCCTAGGTATTCATAGCTACTTTACCGGTTTAAAGTAGTAATAATATAAGTTTTTTAACTGCTACTATGCATATATTTTCAGAGAAGAGAAAATATTGTCTTATTATTACAAGAACTTTAAATAAAGGTTTTTTTATAGCGTACTCTGTGAAGGTCAGCTGATTTATTTTTATACATCGGAGATGTATATTAAATTCGGTTTTCCTGTATGTATGTATGTCTCAATCCTTTGTCGTACCATAACTCGAGTAATACTGTAATTTGTTTCTAATGAAATTTTAGATATACATGCGTTCCCATCATGGCAGGATCTGTATTGTTTTTCATTTATTATTTGTTTTATTTGCGAAAAAGAAAAAATGTAGACTGATTATTTTGTCATATTCTAGAAACAATTGGACCAATAAAATTTTCAATAAATTATTATATCTATCAACTAAAAGTAATAATTATTTTATTGTAAATAACTAGAAAGATCTTATAGTTTAGCATAATTGAAGGATTTCAAATTCGTCTTTAATTTTAATAATATAACTTTGAGAACAAAACTTGAATTAATGCAAAGAATGAAGCAAATATCGCTCGGGATTTATTTACATTGTCAAAACCACGCAAATATTCAAAGAAAGTCGCAATTATCAGTAATAAATTAAAAAATCCCCGAAATCTAAGCTCGCCGAGATTTAACCTTCCTTACCGCAAATTACAGGTTTCTATACCACGAGATTCAAATTGATGCCGCTAGGTATCTAGATTTAAATACAAATAAATATTAGTAAAAGAAACTTTTTAGAGACAAGCTTTTATTTAAATGCACTAAAAAGGAAAAAATAATTTTTAATAATTTAGGTTCATAATTATAAAAGCGTGGGTCGTGAACTCTATGATAGTTTATTATTCACAACCCACGCTTTTATAATTATGAAACTAAATTATTAAAAAATATTTTTTTCTTTTTAGTGCATTTAAATAAAAGCTTGTCTCTAAAAAGTTTTTTTTACTAATATTTATTTTGTTCATTTTAGTCTTTCAAAATGTTACCCCCTTTAACACCCGAAGGGGTTGAATTTCGAAAAATCCTTTCTCAGTGGATGCTTACGTCAGAAAAGGAACCAACTGTCCAAATTTCAAGTTTATAGCTTTAGCGATTTAGCCTGGGGGTTGATTCGTCAAAAAAACCCTACATCCCCGTTTGAACCCCTTAGGGGTTGAATTTATTTCTAAAAACGATTTATTCATGTATTGTCATCGGGAATACAAATGTGTACAAAATTTCAAATCGATCGGATACGTGGAAGTCTTTCAAAATTGGCTGGCAAGTTTTGACCTAAACAAACAAACACACAAACTAACATACATTGTAAAAAGCTTGTAAAAAATAAGATATTTTTTTCATCTAATAATTAGAACATTTTTGCAAATCGCCATTTCTTTAATCACTTTACAAACTTTTAGGATTTTCTATAAACCCAAAATATCAGCAAAAAATGTCTATACATTAGGTACCTACCCTTTTTCACGAAACAATCTGAAATCCCTAGATCTAGGGAAATTTCTCTAGATTTGGCAACACTGGTACAGTGCTCATCGAAGTCTAGCAAATTAGACGCATTAATATAGACACAAATAGCTGTCCTGAATTTAGTCACGTGTTCTGTCACATTGATGCCTGCACGTGACAGAGCAGAACGGTTGCGTAGCTAGGTAGATATACTCTAGACTAGATGCATTGTGTAACGTACTTATAATATTGTATCAAGGATTTCTGATAAACTTTAGATAAATATAATGCTTTTGATTCGCTTATCGAAATTATGTCATGTCAGATAATATATCATTCGCACCATTGAACACACTTGCCTATATTATTTAACATTTTAAACATCTTCAATGGCACGTTGAACCGTCAGTTCAATATTTATTTAATCAACAGAGTAGAAAAAATTCACAGATTTCGCAATCCTTGCAACCATCGAGGACATTGGAAATGATAACAGCATATATGAAACATAATTAACTGTTTATTATACACACAATATTTATCAATGCACTGTTTAGTTTTGTCAGGAATAACCCTATTATTCTTCTGTTATATACGCGTTCACTATTGCTTGATTACTTAACTTTTAAATGGATTTTTCTACAGTATTTATTAACATTTGCTCAAAAATAACACCGCAGATCGTCGCAAATACCTCTCAATTAACTAGACATGATATAAAACACATTTCGAAAAAATTGCACTTGTTCAATTTTGCATGATTGCTCCTCACTTGATCGCGACACCGTTGTCTTCGTCGCAAATACCTCTCAATTAACTAGACATGATATAAAACACATTTCGAAAAAATTGCACTTGTTCAATTTTGCATGATTGCTCCTCACTTGATCGCGACACCGTTGTCTTTTGGCCTTGAACGAAAACTCGTAACTCTGCCCCCATATACGAACATAAACATTTCCAATGTTAAAAGATAGGTACAAGGTAGCGTAATGACATTAGCTCCCGGCCGTTCCACTGTGATCGATCACTGACATTTTAAACATACCTAGTATCTACGCATATATGCAGCCTGTGGTCGAACTTGTAAAGGACTTTTTGAAGTGAAAACTTCCTTAGGCGCGCTTTACCTGAGTAGTGAACGAAAGTGAACCGTCACGCTTCGGGTCGGTGACGCTGAATCGGGTTTACTCGGCTCAAACACGAAAACATATTTGTAGTATGCTGGTAATAAGTTTTTTGTAGTTCATAAGTGCGGCATTGTGTTTCTGGCAATGATTTCTAATATTATATTAATTTTTATAGCCTCATTGACAGACTATATTATTATTATTACATAAGTAATAAAGAAAATTATGTTTTATTTTAAATTTACAGTTTTGTATTTCAAATATCGGGGCTAACAGGCCTGCAGCTAAACTCTAAAGTCTTCTAGAATCTTTATATATATATATATTTTTTCTGTCCGTGTCTGTCCGTATGTGACTGAACTCCTTCTAAACGTCTGATTTGATTGTGATGAAATTTTGTATGTGAGATTAAGTTAATTCGAGAATGGTTTAGATTCACAATTTGATCCGATAGAAAATGTAGCGATCGAGCGAAGCGAGTGAGTAGTGTATTAATAAAATTCGAGCGAACGAGCGTAGCGAGTGAGTAAGTTCGAGCGAACTAGCAAAGCGAGTGAGAAGTGTATTAATAAAATTCGCGCGAACGAGCGTATAGCGAGTGAGAAATGTATTAATAATATTCGAGCGAACCAGCGAAGCGAGTGAGTAGTGTATTAATAAAATTCGAGCGAACGAGCGTAGCGAGTGAGTAAGTTCGAGCGAACTAGCAAAGCGAGTGAGAAGTGTATTAATAAAATTCGCGCGAACGAGCGTATAGCGAGTGAGAAATGTATTAATAATATTCGAGCGAACGAGCGAAGCGAGTGAGTAGTGTATTAATAAAATTCGAGCGAACGAGCGTAGCTAGTGAGTAAGTTCGAGCGAACTATAGAAGGGAGTGAGAAGTGTATTAATAAAATTCGCGCGAACGAGCGTATAGCGAGTGAGAAATGTATTAATAATATTCGAGCGAACGAGCGAAGCGAGTGAGTAGTGTATTAATAAAATTCGAGCGAACGAGCGTAGCTAGTGAGTAAGTTCGAGCGAACTATAGAAGGGAGTGAGAAGTGTATTAATAAAATTCGCGCGAACGAGCGTATAGCGAGTGAGAAATGTATTAATAATATTCGAGCGAACGAGAGAAGCGCGAGTGAGTAATGTAATATTAATAAAATCAGTGCGGCTATTAATATATAAATTTTTAGCACCCGGGCGAAGCCGGATCGGGTCGTTAGTATAATAATAATATTATAAAAAAAATTGCGTACAATTTTCTTAATCATAATAATATGTTTATAAAATTGAAAAATATGTTTTCGTATTTCTACGAAGCCTCTTAAATACAGCACAAATATTTTTATTATTCATTCAGTCTATGCAAGAGCTGTGTTAAAGTACGCTTTTATATTGCATAATAATATCTTTTCTCAAACAACGTTAAAGGCTGATTCACATTTACAAATATTAATTATAACAAAATACTAATGTTGGGTTTATCGTACATTATTAATCACGCTATTATCTTAATTCGCTGTTATTTCTATGGTTACTTCGTATGTTTTATGTGTAAAAATTTAACATCGATAAACAAAACAGCGTGTTAAATGTATACGATAAACCCGACATAAGCTTTATACATATGACAAGCAAACATAGGATTAATTATTTATAGCGCATATTATAAAATGTTTTATTACTTTTTACACTTGCAACAATCTATAACAGGGATGGCGAACCTTTTCACATCTACGTGCCAATTTTTTTCAAAAATGGTTTAATATGGCCATCAGAACTGCGTGTAATCGCACAAAAGTAACTAATTACAGTTACCAATTTTCTTAGTAACTGTAAAACGAATTAACTGTAATCGTACTCAATTACATTTTATTGTAAAGTAACTGTAATTGTATTCAATTACTTTTTTTGCGTAATCGGCACAGCTCTGGCGGCCATGACGTACCAACAAGCACCTAAAGAAATTTAGTGGATAAAACAATTATTCAAACGTAGATGAAAAGAATTATTTTGATAACGCATTAAGAGCCATGAAACTTTCGCCGACTTGTGTCGATCTCATAATATATGTTATTTGAATGATAGTCAAATTTTTTCGGCAGCATCTAACAATTTTTTTATTATTTCGATGAACCTCAATCAATGGCATGTCAACAATATTCCGGCGCGTGCCACCTATGGCACGCGTGCCGTAGGTTCGCCATCCCTGATCTAGAAGCTCCGCAGTTTTAAGTGTTTTCTTAAGGTCACCAACCAGGGTTATTGGGGCACTTCGCACCAATTCATATTTTCTATTTATTAATATTGTAACAAAACTGTTTTCTGACAGGGCGGAATAAATATTTTTATTTACAATAATTAACAATTCAATAACAATAAACGCAACAACTATATGTCAATTCCAACAATCAACACAATAGTAATTCTTAAACAAAGTGAAACACTTCAATAACACTGAACAAATAACTAGATTTATATACTGTATTTATTTTCGTTGTTCAACACGACACTGATTCACGACTGACTGACTAATTCCCGTCGGCTCCCTGCTTATATAGAGCTACGTGGCTTATTCACAGCGCGTTCTAGCACCTTCCAGAATGTCTAGCAGGTACTCGTATCTTCGATACCATTCCATCGCCTCACCACTGTGACCTTCCCTTCTCGATGCTTCTATTGCAGGCAGTGGCGTAACATCTTGGGGTTTACTACAATATTATTATTAACGAAACCTAGATACTTCTACCAGTTCTCAAATTAGAACTTAGGAACTGGGGGCTTGTAATAGACGAGCCATAGAAACGCCAAGTAAACAACAGTATTGCTACACGCTCGGCTATTGCGTATCGGCGGGATTGTCCGTTGGAAAAAAGTGCGATACTTCGTTAAATATGTTCCAAATTAATTTATTTTATACTTCAGCGAAAAAATACATACTTTTGACAAAATGTCAATAGCTCTTCTAATATTTATCGGAATAATTAGGTTTCCATGAAACAACGTAGTAATGCCTTTTTTATCCATGATACAGCGCTTTTAGCTTTATACAAGGTTGTCCACGGGAAACAGACATTTTTTAAATGCGTAGTACTCGACATATGGAGAGGGGGGACACATGTGGTGTAGCTCTTTCAACTCTCCTCTCCATGCCATTCAATGTATGGTTCCAGCTAGAGCTTCAATAGTTGTCCCCTGATCGGATTATTTTTTGCTTTAGTAATGTCCCCTGACCTCTCCGCTCACCTGATCTTTCCTTTTTTGATTTTTATCTGTGGAGCTATCTTTAAAGCACATGTGTACGAAGGAAAGCCACGCACACTGGAACATTTGATGATCTGAAGGCCGCAATAAGAAACCAAATCAGACAAATCAACGAAGAAACACTGGAAAGGGTTAAACGTATATTCGCGAAATTGTCATCATTTGAGCGATGTAATTTTTCGCACATAGACATTTCAAAATGGCATACTTGTAGCTTTATTTATATATCAATAAATAATTTTTAAACTAAAAATTAATAGAGTACTGTTTTATTTTAAACCATCCATTTCCCGTGGACAACCGTGTATAAATGCGCCATAAGCCTATGTTGAAGCCCAAAATGTCTTCAATAAAGCTTCAATTTAAATATGAATCAAACTTTTCAGTGTTTCTTTGTTATAATTTCATGGAATCACTTCAGGTACATTTTTCTAATAATTTATACGCCACATTTATTTTAACAATGTGTTCTACCTATTCTAAAATTCTCTCACAACATAATATTTTCTTCTTTTAACTTTATATCAACAATACAAATAAAATACAATTTGTTTCACAGAACTCTTCGTAATTATTTTATATAAATCTTTTTAAGACGTGTTGGCATTTGGCGTCAAGACAAATGAATGTATGTACGTTTTTTGTGTGGTTATTAGTCTGGTTGCCTTGGTAACAGAACAGGAGCGCAGCGCATTGCATGGGTGTTATTATTAGAATTTCTCAGTAATACTAGAATCCATTATCCAGATTGTATATAGTTTATTTTCTGAATGCTTGAAAGCACATAACATGTATACCTATTTAAATCGAGCGATGTAGCTTAGTGGTAGAGTATTAGATTCGCATTCGGAAGGTAATGGGTTCGAATCCCGGCGGGAGCAGATGTGGCTAGGACCTTTTCCCTACTGCCTCGCGCAGAGAAATGATAATTCCTGTACCGGCCATCTTGTTTGAGGATTTCCATGGTTTCCTTCAATAATTCCAGATGAATATCGAGATGGTTCCTTATTTAAGACCATGGCCGATTACCTGTCAAACTCCTATATTCCCAAAATTGCCTACCTTATCCCAATTTCCTATAATTTCTCCATTCGCACATTGCTATTAAATAAATTGAAGAAATTGAAGTTTAAAAAATGTAGAAAAAAACCGGAAGTGGTAAAATGAAAAATAGTAATGGTGCGAATGGCATCTGTTATGACATAACGTCTAGAAAGGAACGTTAAACACATTATTGTTATTATTATTATATACCTATTTAAAACACAAGCCATTTTATATAAAAAAATACGATAAGATAGGCAATTTTGTGAGCACAGGAGTTTGGCAGGTAATAGCCTTGTATAAAATATTTATCATGAATAATATTGAAGGAAACCCATGGAAAACCTTAGCAAAATGGCCGATGAGAGGCAGTATGAAAAAATTCTAGCCACATCTGTCTCCGCCGCGATTCGAACCCAGTAGCTTTCGATTATAAGTTTAACATTGTCACCATTACGCTACTCACTCGATTGAAAGCATAGAAAAAAATATTTTTTAATAACAATATTTTCCAATTTAAAAGCATTTTCCCTCAAAGACTTAAAGGTTTACAAAGAAAAAGAGGTTACGCTTGATTTACAAAAATATTAAATATTTTAAATTAAATCGTTCTGTCGTTATTGACTGTCAAATTTTTTTATAAATATTATCTGCGTATTTTCGATTAATAAACTGACATTTCAATTTTATTTGTTACAATGTACAGAATATTTAGAAAAAGGTTCAAGAATTTAAACACAGTTCCATTCAAAACTTAAAAAAGTAGTTTGTATATATAGGTATGTAGTGGCGTAATGAGGTATATTACTGACGAGTAACATAACATTAGAAATCAAATCAAAAATAGGCCAAGCAAAAACAGCGTTTTACGATCTTAAAAAGCTACTGTGCACAATAAAATAAATAAAAAACTAAGAGTGCAATTTTTAAAATCGTATGTGTGGTCCATATTACTATATGCCTGTGAAACTTGGACATTAAAAGATGAGGTGATTAAAAAGTTAAACGCGTTTGAAATGTGGTGTTATCGGAGAATGTTAAATATTAAATGGACGGATTATGTGACTAATGATAAAGTGATGAAAATAATGCAAGAACAGAAAAGTTTAGCAAATGTTGTCAAAAAGAGACAGTGTTCATACTTTGGTCATATAATGCGGTCACAAAAATATAACCTACAGCAAGTGATACTAATGGGCAAATTAGAACAGAAAAGACCCAGAGGTAGAAAAAGAATATCGTGGCTGGATAACATCACAGAATGGACGAGATTAAACTTTAATAGACTCATCCGTACTGTCCAGGACAGGGTTAAATGGAAAGAAGTGGTCTCCAACGTCCTCTAGGGGATATGGAACTCATCATCATCATCAGTGACAGCCACACGAGTCATAATATTATCATTACGCACAAAATATTTATTGCAATATTTGCCATACCCACTATAAAATAGCTACTTTTCACTTTATTTTCAGTATTTTTAAAAATATTTGACAGTTCATTTGTGTCGCCAACTTCATATTAATATCAGGCCATGAGTAAGTAATAGCGGCAGATCAGAGCGAATAAACATAACACTATGGAAACTTTACTTACCACACTAGTGTGTTTTGAAAACACTTTCAACACCCTTGCCTGTTAACTGATCCATCCCATGCATGTTAAGTAGCTATTTTATAGTGGATACGGCAAAAAATAATATTTTTGCCAATAATTTAAGATAGTAATCCAGATGGCAGATACTTGAACAACGATTATTGGTGCGTTCTACTTGGCGACCGCAACGCCTACAACGACCAAACATAATAAGCGCGGTCGTAAGGCGTGGGCGTAGTGGACGCACCTTATGTAACCATGATTATTATAGCCTCAGCGTGGTTTAGAAGCAATTTCAAATAAAAACGCTGAAGCGGAAATTACCAAACCGATCATAAGTAACATAAAAGCACCCTGTAGATGTGATACAGTCAGTTCAGTAACTTCATCATCATCATCGTCACCTCCAGTATCATCATTATCCATTAATTTTTCAAAACTTTTAATTGTTCTGACAATATCCGATTTCCATTTCGTAATTAGTCCACTACTCTTTATTTTCAAAATGACACCATTAATCTTTGATATCAACGGATACCCTTTACTAGCCAACATTTCAATCGGATATGACACAACATCTTCTTTAAAAACGTACAATAATGGCTGTCCTTTCTTATTAACATATCGGTTCGAAGTAAACTCAATAAACAATCTAGGAAGTGCCAAAGCAAAGTCTCTTTGATAAGCTACCCTAGATAAACAAGGTACCACGTCATCACAAATTACAACATCTTCCATCAATTTTGTAAATTTTGGATCTTCCGAATCTTTTAAGTATCGTTCAGTTGATTTTAATATTCCAAGTTTCAGTTTCGATTCAAAAAGTTGATCCAAATTTGAAACTTGTGTTTCATAACTTGGTTGTGTTAAAACACTTATTAATGAGGTATGATAAGCTGTATCTGCATGAAGACTGAAGAACACCCATAGCAGTAATAAAAATCTTGCTCTAAATGTTTTCGGTAAAATATGAACTGCTGCTCCAAGCAATATAGATAATACATTTAAATTAGTTCTTGAATAGATTCTGTAAGATAACCATTCATCATTGATATCTCTACACATATACCATATAACCAAAGACATAATAATGTAGGCTCCAAGAACTGCAACCCAAGTCGATGGTTGAAAAAGTATCAACACATTCTTCCAATGAGGTATCGTACTAGCAAAAGGCACAACCCATGCAACCGCTTCGTTCATATATGACATCGTAAAATCAAACATTTCATGCCTTTCATTACTTGGAGCAATAGATCCAATTGCCAAATCTACATTCTGACCCATCAACAACTTAAATATTCCTGTAGCAGTCTTGTTTGGATGCAACATTCCCATTTCCGATCTTTTAGAAAAACCGTAACCAATTTTGAAATTCATAGCCTCGGATATTACTTCCAACAGTTTTACTTCCAAACCTTCCATAATAAACGTTTTACCACATCGATCATACTTTGGTTCCATCACGTACGGCGGCCATATTAAAGTGTGAACATTGATTGTACATCCGTACATGTTTGGTGGAACTTTATTTGGATACAGTGGCATGAAAGCCGAAAGACGTCCATATTTACAAGTACCCGCTGGAGCTAGTTCATTAAACTTATCAACGCAATGTTCCGGATTATACGGAAACCAAGAATAGAAAATTATAATCGATGGATCAGCTTTTTTTGGCATCATAATAATCGCGTTTATAACTTGACGTTTCCATAGATGCTCGATGATAAACCCGGCCATATCCATTGCATTATCAATAATCTCATTAAATAACACTAAAAATCTAGCGTGCGGATTCCATGATAACAATTCAGTTAACTGTTTCAAGTTGTTCATGAAATCTCCTTCGCTCTTAACTTGAAGTATGTATGCATCAGCTTTTTTAAAAAACTGGATCTTATTATAATGTGGTACATTCGCATTTTTAACCATTATCGACCAATTCTTCTGCCGGAATAATTTACTGAGAAGTAACCTGTCAGTATAAACATCGGTGGTGACATTTTCATTAAATGATTTCGTTGCCAACGATACAATAACGCTTCCATGCGCTGGAAAATTTTTCTTGCTCACTTTTGCAACACAATCTGTTGATGATGACCGCATATCACGTTGAGCGGTTGGTGGCAGTTGCAATATAGCTTCATTCTCAGCAAATGTTATGCTGATTGTTGTTATTAACAGTATTAGCATAATAACAAAACGCCACAAAGGCAGCTGTGACACTACAATTAATACTGAAACGGAATTCATTTTGTTTGTGGTGTGCGAATAATAATTTATACTAACCGTCCTTTTGCTCTAAATCGAGCAATTTTGAAAACACATTAACTATTTAAATTTTATTTAAAACTACTCACTGAAATTAATATTTTCTTTCTTTTTCGTTCGTATTCAAATTATTTATTGTTTATTTTGATAACCTAAACAGAGGATAGTGTAGTCCAATGGTTAGCGCCGCTGCTTCTGGATCAGACTGTCGTGGGTTCGAATCCCGCCTCCGCTCATAGCTGTTTTGTTTTGTGATATCATTTAGTTTTAAGTGAGTTATGTTATTTAATGTAATCAAGACGCTAATGACTTAAGTTGTCGACGCGTCTATAATTTACAATAAATAATTTTAAAAAAAATAACCTAAACTCTAAAGTATTTAAATTGTTTTTCCAAAGCATGCTTATAATATATCAACTATTTTGTAATGTTAAAATTGCACTTAACGCAATTCCGAGATCTCATTTCACATCTACACTTCGAGTTCTTCCAAATGACACCTCGATTGTCAAAATCGGTCTAGTAGTTTATGAGGAGATAGCCGCACAAAAAAATGGCTGGCTTATTATGGTATATTATATTTGTTGAACAATTAATGTTGTATTCTCATTTAGTTTTGTCTCCTACCATAGACTGATAACTGCCATTAACACTTGAACATTTAATATGACACACTTGAATCTAGTGACTCTATATAGGTCAATATTTTACTTTTATACGTGATTTTTGAATGAGTACTTTACTATATTATGTAAGTACACAAATCATAAGCTGTTTTTGTAATCGACAAATTACACAACTTTATTTTAAATCTACGTCGTATAGTCGATCGGTTAGTACATCTTGATTAAACATTTAGATAATGAATAAATTATGATGGCGATTAATGATCATGAGGTTATGATGCCTTGGGTTGTTTTTATATCTTAGAATAATTCAACGTTTCTATAGTGTTTCTATCCTTACTAATCAATACTAATATAATAAAGATGAAGAGTTTGTTTGTTTGTCTGTTTGTACGCGCTAATCTCAGGAACTACCGGTACGATTTGAAAATTTTTTTTTTGTTAGATGGCCCGTTTATTGAGGAAATTTATACGCTATTCGAGTTTTAGTTTAATTCAACTCCAAAGAATCTCTAATCTAATTTAAACAGTGGAAGAATTTTTTAAATCATTTCAGTGGCTGGTGGTTCTCGAGGTTTGAGATTACATAGAAAATAGGTAGGGGAGAATAGGATAAAACATAATGGTCTGGTAAAACGGGATACCACGTTTTATTTCAAAACAAGTAGTACGATTTATCGGGTAGGGGCGGAACTAGGTAATAACCCTTGATGTCTACCTATGCCCGACAAGTGATGTATCTACTTTAGATTCACTGTAGATGACGTAACAGGTGAAAGTGTCAAAAAGTTAGGTTAAAGTAAAATGTTTGGCGTGTTTTTGAAAGTCGATTTTTCAGTTTAAAGGTAAAATTAACCGAAAATGAGTAGATTTTCACAACAGTTTTGTTTATTTACTAAAATATGGTCACTTGTTTCGCAATTAATCGGACACTGTGTGAATGCTTAAAACGGGATACCTCCCGTTGTAATATAATACCGGGTAATATAATACCGGGAGGTATCCCGTTTTATCCAACTTCCTACTTTTTCAAAAAAAAAAATTTTTTTTTCTCCTATGTGACTTCTATTTTGTCATAAAGGATGGTGGCAATCAAAAGTCCATTTATAAGGGAAACAGGAGCCAAAAAATTTGCATTACTTCATCCAAAAAGTTGTGAAACTTATGGCACTAAGTATCCCGTTTTATCCAACTCTCCCCTATATAATATTAGATATAGATAAAATAATGTTTCAATAAAAAAAATGTTACCAAAAAAAAACCTCCTTCAAAAAAGCCACTAAAAAAGAGGAAAATAAAAAAAATTTGAAGACGGCGCCAATTTAATAAAATATGAAATCGGTTAAAAAGTGCCAATATCTACTTTTTAAACTTTTTAATTTTTCATTAGACATATGCATTTTTGCTTTGTGGCCATCGATATATATTATGGAATGTGGTCGTTAATGCCTATCGCAGTAACAACTTCTAGTTTTGTTACTAGTTTAGTAGACCAAATAGACCCATCAGACTTAGCGAAGTTTGTTCATATAGTCGATGAAACTTTTAATTGCCATCAATAGTTCTGATATAACTAGAGGCCAGATCACTGAACACAATCCGACAATCGCATTCCTTTGAAAACGAATATAGTATACAGTCAGACCTTACAGTGCAATAACGATCGTCGTAATGTACTCGAGGATCCAGGTAAAATGTTAGTTCAATAATATGGCGACACCACGCGAAGCGACGAGACAGAATACTGCGTTCAAAAAATTATATGTTTTTAAATGTAGTAATGAACCTATCGAAATAAGCTCGAGAGATCGCCATTGCTTGTTCTGCAAAAAAAGAGAGAGAGAAATAGCGGTATAGTTCTATAAAGTGCCAATAGTCTCCAAGTAAAATGGCTGTGACATACGGACGGACAGACAGGAGGAAATTATAAGGGTTCCGTTTTTACGAAACCCTAAAAGTGTGCACTTGACGCCATATTGGATTTGAATCAGACCTCACAATTGGCCTTCAACTTTTCAGATGGCTTGACCTATCCAGATTACTATATAGAGATTAGTGATGTAAATGCGTATAATACTCTGGTATAAAACGTTTGTATAAAACGGTATTATACGGTATGTAAAAAAAATAATATACCCCAATTTTATACTAGGTGTAAATACTGCGTATTTTACTATTTTATACAGCACGTATAAAACGTTTAATACCGTTTGAAACGGTTTAATACCGTTTAAAACGGTTTACTACCGTTTAAAACGGTTTAATACCGTTTAAAACGGTTTAATGCCAAAATGAGAACAAGAACTTTTGCTATTATACAGTTGGCAATACTGAATAATGCACCGTAACCGTAGTGTGAAAAAGTAAAAAACCGTTTTTTACTGAAAAATACGGTATTATACCATGGATTTAATACCGTATTTTTACATTACTAATGGAGATCAGTGTTTGAAACAAATAATGTAGTTTATTTATACAACACTGCATTTTTCGTTACTGATTATCAATATCGAATTCTCTTTGATAGTTTGCTGATGTTTGGTCATTTATGTGAAATTGATTTTCCCACATATAGGCACTTATGTACATTGTACACTCTTCGTTAAAAAAATACTGCCTATTTTTTAAGGCCACCAACAGCTGGGGTTATCGGTTATTCATATTTTCAATTTATTATTTTTTAATAATAGTAACAGTAGATATTCTTTTAACATGAGCATGTCGGTGACGTGACGGTGACGGTGACGCGAAACCATAAGTTTTCCCCTCCCAGAAATCGTCTAACGTGCCTATAGAAGCATAGCTTCAAAAATGTCGATTTTCATTGCAACGAGTGTAAATTTGGTAGATCCCAAACAATAGCGCAGGGGTAAACATTAAACAAACAAACAAAAATTTTACATGCAGAGGTACGCACAACCGGTCGAATGAATGAATGAATTGTGAATATAGACGCTCGACAACAAGGGTCATTAGCGTCTGTCACAACCGGTCGACTGTCAATATATTTTCAATAGGGAATATGCATTTGCGATGTAAAAGATCCTTGTAAACAATTCTTTCGAAACTAATTAAAATTTCATTACAGAAGGTGATAAAAGTAGCGTATAACCAAGGTTAGTAGAGTATAGGTTGCCTCATTCCGATAGATAGTAGTGGGGGGGATGACGTCACTCAGAATATACCACGCTTACTCACTTCAATAGAAAAGATCAGACGATGGACGCTGCTAATTTTTGGAAATAAAAATCACAGTAACCATGGTAGTGTGATATGTTTTTTCAATACCTAATATAAACATGATTCTTCTGTTAGTGAAAAAAATATGATAAGTTGTCAATTTTGGTGTTTTGTGGTTTTTTTTAATATTTTGTGAATATAAAAGATAAAATAATTATTTTATCAATTTGTTGGTTAATTCTATTCGTTTCTTAAATTTAAAAAAATAGGTAATTAACAAGATGTGCCATTTCTTGAGCATTATTTAATTTTTTGTTTGTTTATATTATAGATATTAAAACCTAAATTTTGTAATAAAAATAAAAATTATCCTATTTTTTAACATCTATTCTTCTATTTATTGTCTCCTGCCAATTTTAAGAAAAAATCTGCACGAAGCACCTAATATAAATAAGCATAATCTTCAACAATTTTTGTACTTGATTTAAACTAAATTCTAGCTGACGTCATTCCCGCGCTTACGCTGATTGGTCAGATGGAATGAGGCAACCTGTACTCTAATAACCTTGGCGTATAACGCCATTTGTGTATTAAAACATTTTATTTTTCTTTTTAACTTCCGTAAAAAGTTCCTTGTTTGCTATCGTATGCGCTTGTTTTATAAAAAAAAGACTTCTGAATCCATTTTAATTAAACATTAATCATTGTTTTGTTATATTGAAAGAACACTACAAAAATGTTTTATTTTATAATATTTGTTTTCGGAATTTTTGTCTATTAACCTACAAATTTGTTTATATCGAAATATTATAATAACTGTAATTCTGTATTATTATTACAATTGATCAAGAAAATAAGTAGGTACTCTAAATACAGTAAACCAAATATTTCCCATTAATGCGACATCAGTTCGTAATTTAATTTTCTTGCGGGTTTATTGGGATTTTTGGGTATTTTAAATGACACTTAAAAAACGGCTATGTTCTGATTAAGATAAGGTATTCTGTCGTAGATTATAGACGCTCGACGCAACTGAGGTCATAAGCGTGATGTTCTGTCAAAACCGAAATTAACGCTGTTAAAAGTTGTAATTTTTTTATGAGTGTTAACTTATATTATTAAATTAACAAAGAGTTTATTAAATTTGGTGCAAAGCAAAAATGAAAAAACTAAAGACGAAAAAAAATTATCTGTGAGCTACTGAAGAAAAATATTATTATAAAGTTATAATCAGCTTTATTTTTGTCTGAAAAAAGAAAGAAAACGAGAAAATGAATAAAATTACGTCTTATATAACATCTTTTGCATTATTTAGGTATAAATGTATCCATTATGGTGAAGGAAAAAAATAAATATACGATTTGTTTGTTTTTATCGAAAAGGTAATACACATAAATTGCGTTTTAACAGGCAATACCAAATATTGCATTGCAAATATACAGGATGTAAGAAAAATGAATAGCCGTATTTGTAGGATAAATTAAGAAGAACGTTTTTGTATGATTAAAAATGTAATTTATTTTTCTTATATTATTTATTTAACGAGTTATACAAATAATAACGCATTAAAAAATACATTTTATTACTTCTGCATTATAAACAAAATACATAAAAAATTATAAAAAATCTAAATTCCATTGAAATATTTAGGTTCCTTCTACGGCAACCTGTGTTGAAGGAACATTATTAATTAATTACAAAGAAGAAGAAATATTAATGATTTTTTGGACACATCAAAGTGACAATAATATATTAAAGAATTTCTATACAATCGCCAGCGGTAACCGTCATACGAGTCAAAATCGTATTGCACACTGTATTTTTTGTTCTACACCCTATAAAATTGCGGATTTTGTCTTAATTTCCAGTATTTTCTACATTTTCAGCATGAGAAATGAGTAATTTTACGACCGGTCTACATGCATGAAAAGCAGCTATTTTATAATGGGTATAGATCAAAAAAATATTTTTATATAACACATGCACGCTTTTAGTGTTTTTTCGTATCTGTTTTGCGAACCTTAAATACGCTTATTGAATAGTGACCAATATGTAACGCTTTTCAAAGCTATAATGGTTCATTATGTGACTAGTTACATAATGATCCATTATGCAACGCGTTTCAGTGCTATAATGAAAAAACAGTTGCATAATGAACCATTATGTAACTAGTTACATAATGAACTATTATGTAACTGTTTTTTTAATTCAATTAAAGTCTAAAACCATGCATGTGTTATATAAAGTATAGTGTGCAACGCGTGTGCTAAATCTTTATGTGTCAGGCGCGATGTTCTCAGCACTCGTATGCGGCTCGCGATGCACACTCGCCAAGGTTCGTGTGCGCTCGCTTACGACTCGTGCTAAAAACATCAGCACTCGTATTCGGCTCGCGATGCACACTCACCAAGGCTCGTGTGTGCTCGCCTACTACTTGTGCTGAAAATATCGCGCCTGACGTATAAAGATGTTTAGCACACTAGTTACACAATATACGATTATAAGATAAAAACTACTTTGATCACCCCGTGCGATTTAATTAAAAATAAACTTAATTAATATTTAATTAGCAACGAAAACGTTGAAATTTTTTAGGAAATATTTTTTCAATTATAAAAGTGATTATAGCAATAAAATGTCCAACTGCAAGAGCATAAAATGCACCATTTATATGACGTAAAGACAACACAATAGCTTTTGTATCAAAAGTATAGTTCATATCAGCATTTATCACATCCAAAATAAACGATTCCACCGTACTTATTCTCCACGCATTATAAACGACATCTTCATACCATTTACCATTTATACCACCATTCATAAGACGTTGCAGGATTGTGTTAATCCGCCTTACAAGTGGAGAACCCTTAGATACCAACATCTCAATTGGATAAGTTACAATATTATCTTTAAAAAGATAAAGTAACTGAATTCCTTTAGTATCTTTAAATTTCCTGTCCAAATATTGTACCCATAATCTCGCAATTGCAAGGATAGTACTTTTTTCATGTCCTACTTTTGACAAACAATGTTCAGCCCCTGTACAGAATTCAAAATTTTCAGGAAAATGTTCAAATCTGTAACTATCTGGTTGAAAAAACCTTTCTAAACTACTGTCGACAGCTATGTTTAATTTGTCCTCATAAACATGCTTAAGTGTTTTGATTTGCCTGGTGTATGTTGGAGACGTTATGACGCTTATAAGTGATGTATAATAAGCAGTATTCGTGTGAACGCTCATAATTAACCAGACAAGCAACAATATTCTCAAACTCGTTGTCCGTGGCAAAATTTCAACCGATTTACCTAACGCAACTGCGTATAGATAAACGAAATTTCGAGACCATATCTGATAATTTAAATGTTCGTTGTAAGCTTTTTTTGCAAACACTGGTATAATAATTGATAGAAAAACAAAAACGGCCAACAGACAAAACCATGTTAATGATTGGAAAAGTACAACGAAATTCTTCCATTGCGGTATTCTAGATGCGTGTGGCACAACCCAAGCTACATTCTCAAAAAAGTGCGGCATTGTATAATCGAACATTTTATGTTTGTTTTCGTTCGAACCGATGCACCCAATAATGAATTCTATTTTTTGTTTGTAAATGTCAGCCATCATTGGTGATGTAGTTTCGTTTGAAAAAAGGAAACGATATTTGGATCTGTCACCAAGTATAAAATTAATTGTGAAATTCATAGTTTTAGCAATAGTTTTTAAATAATCTATTTCCATGCCTTCTTCAAAAGTATATTCTCCAGTTTCTGGATCTTGTATTGGTTCATTTATATAGGGTGCTCTGACTAGAGCGAGTGCATTAAATGTACATCCGTGTAAGTTATCTGGTACTTTATTCGGAAATAATTTATTAACAGCTATAACTGTACCATACGTACAAGTCCCTATTACTTTCGGTACAAAATTGAATCCATGTCGGCATTGTCGATCTGTATAAGGAAACCATGATAATAATTCCATCACCGTTGGCTCCTCACTTTTTGGTGTCATAATTAAAACGTCGTCAACTTTCTTCTTCCAGAACAATTCGATAATGTTTATTGATATTATATCTATATCTTCTATAATCTCATTGAAAAAAACCAAAAACTTTGCTTGAGAATTCCACGAGGGAAGATTAAATAATCCTATTAAATTATTTTCGAAATCTGCCAAGCTTTGTATTTGTAAAATATAAACACTAGGTAAATCTGACAAACTAAAAATATGTCGATTTGATCGACCTTTTAATTTTGTGGTCAAAACGGTCCATTGTTCCTGTTCGAATAAACCGTTTAGCAAAAGTCGATCGACAAAAATATTTGAGGTTATATGTTTACCGGCACGTTGCGACGATAGAGCTAAGACAATTGTGTTCGCGCGAGTGAAGCTTCTTTTGCTTACATTGACAACACATTCAGCTGCAGATAATATGATTTCGTCTTGCTCTTGAGGAGGATGCTCTATTGCTGATTCTGTCGACTTAATGCAATATAAAATGACTAATGATAGAATTAAACACGCCATTGTCGTTGGAAAAATACACATCATTATTTTACATCAGTGGTTTCTAAGTTTTAGATCTCCATATAATTTGTCGAGAGAGATTTTAATTTATAGACGCTTGATAAGTAAGGTCGTCAGCGTTGTATTTAATTTGTCAATCATATTATGAAGTGTTAAATGTATTTTGCAGCTTCTCCAGTATGGTTTTCTAACAATTTTTAGTTAAATTGAGAAAAAAATTGGAAAATCACATATCTTTGTTATTTGTGAGCGGTTTTCAATCAATACCAGATTTGGAACTTTTAAAATCTATATATGTTACCAACTATAAAAACTATTAGATAATTTTTTAGCTTCTCTTATATAGAAAACTCAATATTTTGTTTTCTAAGGATTTTTAGTTGAATTAAAATATATCGCTCAAAAATTGCACATCTGTATTTTTTGTCAGCAATTTCCAACATAAAGCTCAAAATTTGTTTAATTTATCAGCTATGTCTTATATGTCTTTTTAATAATAATTTTTTAGTGTTCGTAAATGTTTAGAGTCACTGATGTTTGCAAACAAATGAACTTAAAGCTTAGTTATTTACATTACATTGTGTAAACATTTTTTATAACAGTTATTTCAACTTGTTACTAAATATTGATCTGGAAAAAAATAGTAATTAATCATTAAAATCATTCAATAAAAAAGTTTTCACAATTACAAATAACGCATTATTTTTTATTTCTTGTAACAGGGGAATGTCTTTTTTTAATTCAAATAGTGTAAATAGTGTAAACTCATTCTCAATATATGGGGATCTCCGTTATTATGACAGATAGAGATTTGGTTAAATGAGATGAATTATTCCTTAGGTAAAGTTGTATCAAATCACATAAATAAAATTAAGATGTTTTGCATAGTTTAGGCGCTATAATAAAAAAAGTAAATTTTCGATTTTTTTATTTTTTCCGATGGCTGATTTATTGTAACAGACAGTCAAATTTAGTTTGCACTTTCTTAAGGCAGTTTTTTAATACCAATTTTTATAGTAAATTCAAATTTTTGAAAAAATAAAAAAATCGAAAATTCATTTTTTTTTATTATAACTACGCAAAATATCTTAACTTTATTTATGTGATTTGATACAACTTTCCTATAATGAATAATTCATCTCTTTTAACCAAATCTCTATCTCTCATAATAACGGAGATCCCCATGTTGAGAATGAATTTGTGGACACACTGTATAAACGATGATTTTCATAAAAGGAAATCACAAAACGACCGAGTGAAGTCTTAAAAGTTTTCTTGGTTTTTTAAGAAATTAATTGCGTTCTTTATTCAAACATTACCTCATTCTTTATTAAAAATACACAAAATTAATAAAATCACGTGTACCTACACTGTACCTACCTACATTTTTAATTAAATAATATCAATAATTTTTATACAGCGAGTAATTCTTTAATATTGCGAAAAAATTGGATAAAAATAAGAAGAAAACTTTCTAGAAACATGTATTCTAAAAATACAGCTTTATTTTTTCGCTGCTATTCATTAATTCCACCAATTTCATAAATAAAAAAAAAAAACATCTACTACATATTTACATTAGATCTTATGGCTCATAGCCTACTACTAAATTATAAATGTTCTTAATGTTATTTGCCCTATGTTCGGTAAAACCGTTTACACCGTGTATAGTGTATTCAGTAGATATTTATCTTCATCACTAATTTATGGTGGAGGTGCCGTAAATATATGGTGGCAGTACGGGTGCATTCATTACAAATAAATGTTAATAATTAATAAATTCAATTATTATTTAGAACTAAAGACTATAAATGAGCATCTCTAATGTAAATTATTTCATTGCGGAGAAATAAATAATTTAAAAAGTCGTTAAAAAAAAGATTTCTTAAAATTTATTAGGTAGTAGTCCAAGCGGTAGGTAATAAATGAAGGGGGTTACCTGGAAAGTATTCCGAAGTTAATGATATTTTGGTGTGTTGTTTGCGGGTACTCTGTGGAGTAGAATCTGAGTTTTCGACCTCGAAGACCCTGTGCTAACGTGGGGGGAACCGAAAAACCACGAAATTTTACCACCTTTTTTGCTTTTTTCGAAATCTCTCAGAAACGGTCGACTTAAGCAATTCTTTCTTTATGTAATGTTTTAAAGAGGATTACATTTCCTACAATTTTCATTCCTACCGCTTTTCTGTGATACTAATGGTAAGCGCGCTGCAGCTTCTTGAAAATCGCCCGCTCCGCTTTTTGTAACCTTGGTAACCAATGTGTAACGTGTATTTTCAATTTAAAGTTCGATGAAGAAGAAAATAAATAAAACTATTGAAAAGAACATTACATTTTAACTAGGTATTGGTTACCAAGGTTACAAAAAGCGGGGCGGGTGACTTTCAAGAAGCTGCAGCGCGCTTACCATTAGTACCACAGAAAAGTTGTGGGAATGAAAATTGTATAGGAAATGTAATCCTCATTATATAATGAAAGAATTGCTTAAGTCGACCGTTTCTGAGAGATTTCGAAAAAAGCAAAAAAGGTGGTAAAATTTCGTAGTTTCTCGGCTCCCCCACGTTAGCACAGGGTCCTCGAGGTCGAAAACTCAGATTCTACTCCACAGCTAGTACCCACAAACAACACACCAAAATATCATTAACTTCGGAATACTTTCCAGATAAAAAGTATCTGACTGCTGGACTATAGTTGTAATAACCGATATTAACTTGTCACCAATTACCATGTTTACACGAAGAGTAAAAGTAACGTTAAAACTTTTAAGAACGATCTTAACATAAATTTTCATACACATAATCGCACCTTAACATCACTTTTCTTATGTTGGGTTTATCGTACAATTTTAACATGCTGTTTTTTAAATCACGCTGTTAAATTTTGATTGCTACGTGTTCATTGGTTGCTGCATTCGTTTTGGCAAATTGTTGATCGTTACCATAGCAACCGTCATTTAACAGCGTGATTAAAAAATAAAATTGTACGATAAACCCAACATTAGTGTTGTTAAGCATTAGTTAAATGTGCTATGTTAACACATGTAAACTAAGCAAAACTGAGTTTTGACTACGCGTCAACGCTTTAACCAATATTACGGCGCATGTCGGGAAGAAATTCCGGGAATAAATCTGGACTGAACCAAACTTTTTCATGTTCCTAGTCAAAGCGAAGCACACCAAATCAGATTATTTACTTGTTTCTTATGAGAACGACGGGTATCACAAACGTCAAATGTGTTTTGACAGATGACAATGGTTAACCTAGAGAGGGCAGTATAGCCTAGTGGTTAGCATGCTTGGCGCCGCAATCTCTAGACTGGACTGCCGTGGGTTCGAATCCCACCTGCGCTCATGGATTTTTTGTAATGTTATTTAGTTTTAAGTTAGTTGTTATTTAGTGTAGTTGAAAGACGCTAATGACCTTAGATGTCGACGCGTCTATAATCTACAATAAATAAAAATAAATGGTTAACCTGTTCAAAAAATCTCAATGTGCATAAACTACTACTAACATCAACGATAAAACTCTTAACGCTTTCGTGTAAACATGGCAACTGTTACTAAACCTGATTACCTGCTTAAATTTTGCAATAGATGTCGGTAATTTCGTTTTACGAAAAAATTTGGTATTATAAAATTGTCTTCTTTTTATTTATGTAATAAAATACCAACTGTGATATTTTATAAGGTTAGAATTAACTCACCACTCTTGTATTATCAACTTGAAATTTGAATTTAAACTGATTTCTATTCATAGCAACCGATTTTATATATACGATAAATATTGTTTTTAACCGGACAAAACTAGTGTTAAAACACCTTGAATCAAGTTCAGTTAGAAAAATAATCGTCGCATTACAACAGTTAATTAAATATTGAACAAGCTTGTAAATATACAGCATTTTCCATAAGGGCTTAAGTTATCTAATAAAATCGTAAACGCTTTTTTTGTCTGTTCTCTGTCTAAATTTCGAAATGGCTGAACCAATTTGGATGTGGTTTTCAGTGATGATTGAGATAAGCTTGGGCTAACATTTAGTGTTTGTTTCATCTGAATCGGTTGACAAATAAAAAAGATATGTTTAATGCGTTGTGACACCGTTAATACAAATGCAAAAAGAAGGCTTAAACATAATATTATAAACTGTTTATTTATGTGACATCGTTAATGCAAACTATTTCCAAATGATTTTAAACCTCGCAGAGGGAAAGAATTCTCGCAAGGGGGATAATAAATCATTTTGATAAATAAGTCAGTATCAAAAAAATACGTGATTTTTACTTCCCACCTCTACTATGGTAGGGAAGTAATGGATTTAGTCCGAAAAAAATATTTTGAGATTTTAACAGATCTTCACGTTTTCAGACCCTAGCAATCGTTTAAGATCATTTTCTGACTGATGTCTGTATGTGTGTGTGTGAGTGGTGTGTGGTCAATTTTTTGCTTTCGATATCGTAAAAACGGAACAACATACGGCCATGCCGATTGTTCTATTGTGTTTATCAGCTTTTAACTTAGATCTGATTAGATTTTGAGTCAAATCGGTTCAGTGGATCCTGAGATATTTAAAAAAACGTTCTCAATGTCACGTATTAACATAAGTAAAAAGAAATATAAATGAATTCTAGATGTTATAATATGAAAAAAATGTAAATATTTTTTTTCTCTAAAATGTATAGTTTTCGAGAAAAAAAATATTTTACTAAAAAAAGAAAATTGTACGTAAATCAAGGTAACCATGATTTTTGCTATATTAGGTGCGTTTGGTATCAAGGTGTAGTGTAGTGTAGATAATTTTTCACTGAAAAGTGTAAAAAGTTCACCAAAAGTGTAAACTAAATGTACACTTGTAACAAACGGGCTAGTGTACATTCTGAGTAGATTGTACATGCGCATTACAAAATAAATTAATGACAGATTGGCTGAGTTCATTATTTCTAGTTTTTACAGTTTTTTTTGGTCGTAAAAATGTTAAACTCACTGCCATATTTATCTTGTACCATTACATTTTGAAGCTCATTCATTTTTAAGAGACAAAAAATGTAAAAAATTGAGTACGAAAAAAGTATCAAATCTGTCAAAGCGATTGTCAATTCAGACATATATCACGTGACCTACACTACACTACGTGCACCTGCTCAAAAGTCAGGACTAATAGTTGTTACACTTTTAGTCCCACACTGAAATAACAAACAGATCAGTTATTTTACACTTTTGTATAACAAACGTAATAGTGTCAAAAGTGCTTACACTTTTTACACTACACCTTGATACCAAACGCACCTATTACTAGCCATCAGTAGATCACCAAACGAAAAAGAGGGCTATGCTTTTTTTTAAGAATAAAAAAAGAGTGTTTATTTTTTGCAAATATTTACTAGATGGGAAGTATAGGACTGGTCATCAGTCGAATTTTTTATCTTTTTAATGCATTGATTTAGAAGCATGAATTTTTTACTGGACTATGGGGTTGTAGGCCTTAGTATTTGATATTAATTTCAACTTGATACTTCTAGCCGTTCTTGAGAAGAATAATCTTGACGGACAGACAGATGGGCAACAAAGTGAGAGTTTCGTTTTTTCATTCTGAGGTACGAAAATCTAAAAACAAAAAACAAGCGATTATACTTCATTATAATGTGCTATCATGACCATACCTACTTTCACGCATATTAGAGCTTACATGCCATGACAAGTGTTTCAACTACACCTAATAATTATCTGACACGAGGATGCGAAGACAGTCAATTCTAGCCTATATTATAAAATTGTATTGTTAAAATCTGTATGTAAGTTTGTATGTATATTTCTTAATCACGCATCAACGGCGCAACTGATCTGAATGAAATTGTGCATGCAAGTAATTTATGACCCGGATACACACCTAGGCTGCTTTTTATCCTGGTCGATTTAGCAGTTCCTAATGGATAAGACGAAACTTTATTTTCTGTTTGTTACTTCATCACGTCTTTAAGTGTTGAATGAAATGTTATTAATGCATGTGTAATGCGCAAGCTAAATTTTATCCGGATTTGCATTATTACTTCCCACCTCTACTATGGTAGGGAAGTAATGGATTTAGTCCGAAAAAAATATTTCGAGATTTTAACAGATTTCACGTTTTGAGACCCTAGCAATCGTTTAAGATCGTTTTCTGACTGATGTATGTATGTGGTCAATTTTTCGCCTTCGTTCTATTGTGTTTATCAGCCTTTAAGTTAGATCTGATTAGATTTTGAGTCAAATCGGTTCAGTGGATCCTAAGATATTAAAAAAAACGTTCTCAATGTCACGTATTAACATAGGTAAAAAAAAATATAAATGAATTCTAGATGTTATAATATGAAAAAAATGTAAATATTTTTTTTCTCTAAAATGTAGTTGTCGAGAAAAAAAATATTTTACTAAAAAAAATAAAAATTTTACGTAAATCAAGGTAACCATGATTTTTGCTATATATTAAGCTAGCCATCAGTAAACAAAAAAGAGGGCCATGCTTTTTTTCAAAGAATAAAAAAAGAGTGTTCATTTTTTGCAAATATTTACTAGGTGGGAAATATAGGACTGGTCATCAGTCGAATTTTTTTTTCTTATATAGAACCTAGTAACGTTTATGTCTGGAAACTCTATCTCGCTAATAAAGGTGAATTTATTGTATAAAAGGATTATAAATATTTATTATCATAAAATTTAACATTTCGCTATTTAATAATATTATTATTATGTTTTTAAAATACCTAACCGAAAATTTGTATTTCGGACACCCTTTGGCTAGACACGGGGCTTTTAAATCCGGGTGATATAATAAGATTCTATCTGAAAAAGTTGTTGTTATTGTCAACGTTCATAATAATAAGTTTGATTTATGTGTTCTAGCGTGTAGTAACACCCATAATTAAATTTATTCAAACCAAATAATTTGAAATTATCAACAATGTTTAGTTTATTAAAATCGTCATGAAACAAAATGAAAACAATTCTTATCTATGGCCTTAAGACAAGGGCGCTTATGTCGAATTTTTGATAATTTTTCCATACTTTTATATAAAGAACTAGATATATATAATATATCCGAAAGAACTCCCAGTTTTATAGTTGATATAACCTTAAAAACAAAATTCAAATCGGTTCAACAGTTTTCAAGTTTTTTGCGAACTTTATATAAAATAAAAAGTCCGGTATACAGATTATCGGGTCATTTTTTGCACCACCAACTGCTAGGAATATCTGGGCCAATTATTACTACCCACCTACCTATTCATATTTCTAATTTAATTTTATTTTAATTAATTTATTTTTTTTATTTTTGATTAATTTATTATTAATATTAATTATCTCTTTATTTCTAAATATTTTATATCTATATAAGTATATTAATAATTATTCTAAAATAATATTTTCGTTTGTTTCAGGAACTGGTATGGCTACTTTATGCGATACACATTGTGATGGAAAATGTATATTCGTCTCAAATTTTGCTACATTGGTAAGTATTTTTTTAATATATAAATTTAGTTACTGAGCACAAAAATTAACAAGCCGTGAGGTGGGTCGTTTATTAGGACTAAAGTGCGACCCTTGAGGTCCACACGACGAACTTCCCAATTTGATAAATATTTAATAATAATAATTAAACTAGATATTACACAGAGAAGTAATCATTTTAATCATTAAAACATAATTATTATTTATTTTTAACTATAATTTTAAAAAAACGGCTGAACCGATTTTTATAAAATTTATATCGGATCAAAATGACGTTAACACGCCTCGATCGACACCCTTACGAAGTCGATATAATTTTTTATTCGCGAGATATTGTGTAAAATCTACTTTTTTGGAGTCTATTTGGTTAAGAAAAAAGAACGGCTGAACCGATTTTGAAAAAATTTCTTTCAGATCATATTTACATGAATACGCGTCGATTGGCACCCTAACGTAGTCGATATCATTTTTCATTCTCGAGATTTCGTCTTACAAAGAAATGGACACATACGTACGTACGTACGTACGTACATACGTACACACACATGTTCTCTAATGCAACAACACGCTATATAATCCGAACATTACGAGAGTTCAGCATCAGGCGTTGCACAATTTGGTTTTCACAATGACCATTATTCATAATCCACGTAATAATAGAGATCAGTGGGTTAAAACCCACATATTTTCTCTCTCCAAAAGTTTGCGCAGCAAAAGAATCGCAGTCAGACATACAATGCCCTTGAATAACATAATGACATCAAAGTATTGATTGTTAGGATCCCGTACCTCCTTATGGAACCCTATTACCCTGTCTACGATGTCTGTCCGTCCGTCACAGAGCTCTATCTCACAAACGGTAAGAGGTAGCTATAGTTGAAATTGTTACAGATTGTGTGTTGGTATCGAATGGCATGAATCCTGGTAAATAATTATTAAAATTAAATAATGAATTAATCTTAATAAATTTATGTTTTTATACTGACAAGTGGAAGTGGCGTCATTGTACGCGATGATTATAAACTATATTATTTTTGTTAAATAATGGCTCATTCTACACTGCAAACCATGGTTCCACTGTAAACCATGATTCCAATATAATAATAACTGCAGTTATTATTATATTGGAATCAAACCATATAACTGTCAACCGTGAGGTTCGAGCTTGCTCTGTGCTTTTTAACATAGACACAGCTTACACTAGTTAAATTCTAACGGTACGGAACCCTCGTGGCGCGACTTCTACTCACACTTGACCGGTTTTTTTATAATTTGCTCGATGTGTACGTTATATGAAATTCAATTTTGTGTACTTTTATATCTCTGTTTTACGACGAATTCGTCTGATAAAAAGAGGCTTGGTGTGTGGGTAAAACCACACCGCTAACTTCCCATTGGATGCCTTTAGTTTTTTTATAAAAAAAATATTTGCAAATCTAATCAGGTGTTCATTATGTAATTATGTGTCGAATGAAATTGGTCCGAAGTCGATATCCTTATTTATTCTCAAGATATGCGAACCGAAAAAAAAGTTCACCAACGTACGAACGAACGTAGTCGTACGTACACACACACACACACATAGAAAGAGAGAGACTCTAAAAACAGTAGAGTCGGACTCTAGATACCTCAAAACGTCCAGATATGTCAAAATTTTTCATTCGCAAAATCGGACGCATTACAATAATTTCCAATGGGAAGTTAATAAAACTAATTTAAAAGTTTTAATCCAATTATTTTCATTGTCAATAGCAACTGCGCTTACATCTAGATTGATATGTTAATATATTTCTACTTCAATTTATTATCATTGTGGTGGGTGTTCGAGAGTAAAGCAATTAAATCCAAAATGTCGATATTTGCAATGAAGCGGTTGTTTTTGTTTATTTGCTATAAAATTTTACTGTTTATTAGACGCAAACAGTATGAATATAGAGTACTGTAGTTATCATATCGTATTTTCTTCAAATCCGCTTTGCAGAAATTAAAGCTTTTTTTACAAGCTTTTATTTAACTTGCAATATATGTTAGTTAGTTAGTTAGTTTGTGTGTTTGTTTAGGTCAAAACTTGCAAGTTAGGATATTAGCAGGTAAGCGATCATGGCCTTGAATAATAAACCATCTCGATATTTATCGGGAATAATTGAGGGTTACCATGGAAAGTATATGCCCTCGCTGGGAATGCGAATCTAGTACGCTCACCACTAAGATATGTCGCTCGCTCGTTAAATGTATTTATAAATCCGGAAGTTTTTTATACCTTGAGGCTAAAATGTTTCTCCGAATTTAGAATTTTGTTCAAACTGACGTAGATTTTTGTTCTACGATGAAAAATTATTATTGACAATCATCAAACGTTCGTTTTTTAGTTCCCAGAATTTAGGTATTCTGGGAACTAAAAAACGAACGTTTGATGATTATCATAATTGGGTATAGCTATTTAGATGGAATTTTTCATCGCAGAACGAAAATCTACGTCAGTTTGAACAAAATTCTAAATTCTGAGAAACGTTATAGAACTCGTTGAAAGTTGATGTGCTATTTTAAACAGGTGCAGATGTCACTTAAGCGCATATCACACTACCGGCTGCCAGTCGTAGTCGTAGCCGTCGAAGTGTCCTCCTTGGCGGCTCACAGGTCAGTGTGTCTGTGACTGGTGTCCTCCCTTCTTTTATGCCTAGTACCAGTGTGTTCTCTGTTCGGTCGTAGTCCGTCTCTCTGTTATTGGTCAACTGCGCAGTGTGTAGTGGTGGGGGTGAGTTTTCTACTCGGTCGTATTCCGTCCTTGTACGATTGGTCACTGGTTTTGTATGTCGGAGTGCTGGTGTCCAGGTTTTACTATGAAGCTTGCACATCTGGATGTTTCTATTTCATTGGCTACGGCTCCCAGCCGTAGCCAATCAGAGCACGATAAGATGACAGCTGATGTTTTAAGACGCATTTGTGTCAATAAGTTAGGTTACGTTTGATTTATTTTATTATTTTTTGTGGCATTCGCGTGTTGTTGGGATGTAAATTATAATAATACACGCACTCGGAATATCGCGTCGACATTTTGACATTTATCTCGTCAATGTTTGTAAACAACTCCTTTGATGGGGGGGCAGCCCTTTGGTAAGCAGTCGTTCCGTACCAAACTACGTACAGTGTGATTGAGAACCGTACGGCTGGGAGTCGTACGATTAAAAATCGTACGGCTGGCAGCCGGTAGTGTGATTCCTGCTTTAGACGCGCTGATGTCAAAAGTGCTTCAGAAAAACCATTTTTGTGAGGAATACTTTGAATAAAGTAAAGTACATAACCATAAGACACATAAGTTTTACTAAAACGCGGCATCAATCAAAAACGGATGTGGATGAAACTTGATATAGGTTATTAGTAGATTATTAGAAATACACCTACACATATATAGCACACTTTTTATTCGGGAACACTCGAGTTAAGATCCCAACATACTAATGATCGGTTGCAGAAAGCATTGTCAGAAAATCTGATTAAACAATGACTGACCTTAGATTGTGACCACACATATTTCTCCATAAGAAAAGCATTGCAGAATTTTAAATCGATCCTGATCGAAAAATAATTGATCGATTGAAACGATATTTTTTTTAAACTTATACATAATTTCCACTTTTAAACAACATTTTTCTAGGCATTTTTATCAAAATTTATCTTGAAAAGTGATGTTTTTCTATGTAGATCAATGATTTGTTTTTGAGTAAATAGTATAGTATAGTAGTATATTATTTATTTGGTTATGGCGTCAAAAATACATTTGAATATGACATGGGTCAATAATAATACAATCTAATGTTAATTTTCATTTCAGTTTAAAGTAATTTTATTTTTTTCTGTACAGCTTTCCGGATGTACATTTATTTTAATTGGAGTTTACATATTTCTTGATCCGAGCAAAGGACATCTTCTGTACTTAATAACGGCTGAGGATGTTAGAAAGAACGTGGTTTATTACCTAGCGTACATCTTCATGTGTCTAGGCCTGTTTATTATCTGTGTTTCAATAGCTGGCTGCTCGGGCGCTTTGCCAAATAATCGTCTGTTGTTGACATTGGTAAGTCGCCATTAAAGCAAATTTCTTGGGCAAATGTAAAATGATTTCTTTCCAATATTACCGAATCAGAGTCACATTCGATCGGGACAGTTACGACCACCTTGATTTTCTGGTCAGTTCTTGATTTTGATGTGAGACATCTAATGGCGCGCTTGGATGGGAGTGAAAACGTTTTGATGGCAAGACGCGTGGTGCCATTCGGCCAGCCTCGCGTCTCGTCGGCTCTTTCCGATGCGCTTCCCACTCACTGCACTACACAGTCGCTACTTTACGTGTGTTAGTGTGTCGGCCAAACAAGCGAAGCGTCGTTCCGAGCTGTTTTAATACCCTTGAAGTGGGAGAATTTCTCGCAGGGGGGGGGGTAATAAATCATAAATTCTTATCTCTGGAACTACTGAACCGATTCTAAAATTTCTTTCACTAATAGAGAGCTACACTAGCCCTGAGTGATATAGGGTATATTTTATTTTGATAAATTTCCCGCAGGAGGGATAATTCCTGTGCGATAGTAACAGAAAGTAACCATTGTTTCAAGCTATGGAATTGTTTCACATCTGCTAGGCGTTCCACGACGGCTCACATTTTTTTGTATCAGTTCCGACTGCTTTGATTTTTGGATCAGTTCTGACCACGTCTAGAGTTTGAAATTTTTAACTGGCACAATTTCGACCACACGTTTTATCTTGATCTTGGAAAATAATTACTTTAAACGAAGAAGAAAAACTCATCTAATGTTAACTCAGCGAACATTAAATATAAGAATGTCAAGATAATGGCGACATGCGCAAATTTTTACAATTTCTTGGAAGAAATGTTAATAGTGAATGGCAAAATAATCGATAAAAATCTAAAATTAAAACTTCAGAAATAGTAGGTGCTATTAAGTATATAAATGTTCTAAATGTGAATTTTGTTAACAAATCTTGAGATCTTTTAATATAATTTATGACCAGGTTGTTAGCAAGATAAACAGATTGAAACATACGTGGTCGGAACTGTCTCTGTAAAAAATATTAAATGCCAAACGTGGTCAGAAACTAACCCAGAAATCAAGGTGACCGGAACAACCCCGGTCGAATCTGACCTGACACCAATATTACCAGTTCGGTATTCAAAATAGTATCAGGAAGACAGAAGATATTATGAGATGTTTTTAAAACATGAAAAAATAAAGTAATCGAACAAACTGTTAAAGAAACAAATAGTAAAAAAATTAATAAACAACAAATGTTTACAATATTTGTCTTATTTTTAAATTTTCAGTATTCTATAAGTATGTTCCTAATTTTGGCTGCCGAAACAACTGTAGTTATAGCAACTTATGTCTGCAGAGAGAAGCTACAGGATGGTTTGGAAACCAGATTGAGAACGCAACTTTCGACTCAATATGGACATCTCAACTTACAATTCAACGCCGCATTTACAACCTCCATGGATTTTACTCAATACAAAGTACGTTTGGCAAATTTATTTGATCCTCGTATTTGGCATCCAGTATATATTTTCAGTAATTTATTATGCTTAATACCTTACGATCATTTTAGAGGGAAGCAACTGCCCCTTCTTGTCCACCACTGTCCAAAAAAGTAATAATTTTCATTAAACATTATAATTATGAATACAAATTTTAACACGGACGTCGAGAACAAATACATAATTAAATCAATGCATAATGACTGCAAACAGTATTTAAAACACCTGTTGTCATTGTTCTTACAACAGGTATTTCATATACTGTTTGCAGTCATTATGCATTCATTTAATTTTAATTATGGTTACAGTAGTAGTAGTGGCGGCGCTAGGATTTTTTTGTTAGGGTGGACCAGAGTTGGGCATGGTGCTCTGAAGGTGGGCCAATAACATTTGTTCCCAAAATTTCAGTGCTCGTCAAAATTTTAACCCAGATTATTTGCTATAGAATTTACAAGAAAAATTGTTGAAATTTCGAGGGTTAAAAACGTTTTTAAAAGATAAACTAGAGATTGGGGATTATTCCAGGGTGGGCCAAGGGGTGAGCCAAGACAGTTTAAGGTGGGCCATGGCCCACCCGGCTCACCCTTTGGCGCCGCTACTGAGTAGTAGGACTTGCTGGTTACTACAACAAATAGTTTTTAATTTTTTTTGTAGTTTGCTTGTTGTGGTGTAATAAGCGATAATGACTACAATGGAACAAGATGGCAGGAGATGAGTTTGCACACCAATGACCCAAAACTTGTTCCAAACACGTGTTGCATTAAAGCTGGTAATGAATATAATGTAAGTAAAAAAATGAATGTTTTTAAATAATTAACAATATATGAGTTAGGTAATTGTGGACAACAATATAATAATTATTAATTAATTCAACAATAAATTCAATCCACAAAGCATTCACTTAACCTGTAAGTAGTGAATAGTATTTTTGAGTTTTCTTAAAAATGCCAAAAGTAAGAAGACCCCCCTCTTTGTACAAATTTGCGACATTTTTGAAAAATAAATTCGACCCGATTCGTTTAATATTAAGTCTATTTATAGACAAAATAAGGCTGAATCGACTCCAACAGCCCGCACTTTTAGTTTCAAAGATATAAACAGCATCTGAGAGATTTTTGAGTTTTCTTAAAAATGCCAAAGGTAAGAAGACCCCCCTCTTTGTACAAATTTGCGACATTTTTGAAAAATAAATTCGACCCGATTCGTTTAATAATAAGTCTATTTATAGACAAAATAAGGCTGAATCGACTCCAACAGCCCGCACTTTTAGTTTCAAAGATATAAACAGCATCTGAGAGATTTTTGAGTTTTCTTAAAAATGCCAAAAGTAGGAAGACCCCCTCTTTGTACAAATTTGCGACATTTTTGAAAAATAAATTCGACCCGATTCGTTTATTATTAAGTCTATTTATAGACAAAATAACGCTGAATCGACTCCAACAGCCCGCACTTTTAGTTTCAAAGATATAAACATTACACTCGCATGTGCTGAAAATCTATTGATTCCGAAGCATATAAGGAGAATATTAGATTAACAATCATGTCACGGTTGAGTAAATGTAAGCTCATTCCGAAAGTGGAAAGGTTCAGGTTAGAATCCTGACTGTGACTATGGTTGGTAAAATGATTTTTTCCAATATGTTTCGAATCAATTATATAAATGGCTTCTTTCCAATGAAAATTCTCAATTGCAATTCAGCCGTATAAATCTATTAATTTATATTATGCATTCAAGTACAAATAGTCTGTTGCTTCTCATTAAGTTTGTTCATAGCCTCTTATAGCCTAATTTTCTCCTGCACCTTACTGTTTTCAATCTATAATTTCTTAAAGACAACTAGTAAACAATAATTTTCTTACAGCTGATAAATTCTGGAAGTCCAATAACAGTCGTTTCGAGGGTATTTCACGGTACAGTAAGTATGATAATGTTTTGTTTTCTATTTTATTTATTTTTTGTGGATTATAGACGCGTCGACAACTTAGGTCATTAGCGTCTTGAATACAACAAATATCATAATATATCACTTAAAAACTAAATAACATCACAAAACATCCATGAGCAGAGGTGGGATTCGAACCCATGACAGTCTGATTCAGAGGCCTCGACGCTACCAACTGAGCCATACTGTCCTCCGTTTTGTTTTCTTTTGTCATACTACAAAATAGCTATTTCCCATGCATGAAAAGAAACATTATAAAAGCTTTATTTCCATTAATATCATAAATATTTTTTAGGTTGAAGAGGAATGGCAGAATCCCCTTCCACGCAACAAAACATTGTGTCAGTCAAATAGAACTCCACTACACATAGGAAACCGAAATAAAAAGGTATTTTTTTATAATTTTTGTTATGAAATAAAACTGAGATATAGATGTGTTCGCCCCAAAAGAAAAACGTAAACATTCTCAGAAGGCAGAACAGACAAGAGTCTAGTCGTAGTCAATAGAGGACAGCCAAACAACCACGATGTATCTTTTGAAGCTATAGATTGTAGAATGTAGAGTGTAGACATCGTGGTCTCTATCTTCTCTACATAGTATATAGTATATAAATAAATAATAATAATTAATAACTAATTAATTAAATTCGTAACCCGACCGTAAGAATTCGCAACATACTTATATCATAAAAACGACCGTACATAACTGTTCCACTCGTAGCGTAGAGGTAACGTCGCAGCACTCTATACACAGCTGGACCCGGGTTCGGAAACTGATGGCATCGTAGAATTTTTGGCTTTTTTTTCTAAATTCTACATGATATTTATTTATATTTTTTTTTATTTTTGTTATATTCTTTCTTTGACAATAATTATAATTTTTTTGAAACCAAAAATTATATATAAAAGCGAACGACCGAAGCGAGTGAGTAGTGTATTTATAATATTCAAGCGAACGAGCGAAGCGATTGAGTAGTGTATTGCACCCGGGTGATGCCGGACGGGGCCGCTAGTATATTATAATAACAGTTTAATGACGAAACGGCAACTGACGTTCTAGACAAGTTGGTTAGAGCACTGTTTTATGTCTATTACACACGCTTATCCGAGGTCCGAAATCCCGACAGCTTACAATTATAATATATTAATTTTGTTTTGTTTTTTTAACAATGAAAATACATTATTTATATTATAAAAAAATAAAATTTCAAATTTCCACTTGATATTTATCTAGTAATTTATTCACACCGACTCTTAATTAAATGTCGTATCAATTTTCTTTAACACAAAATAAACCTTTAAACTTTAAAACACACCGTCCATTCACGAGCATACGTAGTTTTTGTAAATACCTACCTATACTATAATACCAGAGAACAAGGGGCTTGAGAATGACCGAGAGTGTAGCAATGCTGTTGTTTACATGACGTTGCTATGGTTCCTCTATTACAAGTTCCCAGTTCCCGGGTTCTAAGCCCGAGAGAGTGTCAATTGGATTTTCAATTTATTATTTAAAAAAAATAATGAATTGAAAATATGAATTGGTGCTAGGCCCAAATAACCTTAGCTGTTGGTGGTCTTTAAAAACACAATTTTTTAATTTTTAACCAGCGAACAAGACGTACGGTACACAATCGCTCGCCTCTACAGCTGACATGCGAAAGATACTTCGTGGTTGTTCGGTTTTCCTCTATTGAATACGACTAGACTCTTGTGCAGAACTGCAGTCCTAAGCTCACAATATATCTCATTAAAGATGATTTATATTCATTGTTTATCTGTTTGTTTTCAAATCTGCAATTGTTTGTCCTTGGATATTGAATATTTAAATTATTTTTTCTGCTGACGTTAAATTTTTTTTTTGTTCGTGTGAGAGTTTTCGGAGGGATGCAGTATCTCTGGGGAGGTGTAAATATTAAATTAACTTTAACTGAGAGTTCGAATAAAAAAGTTTACGCACCTCTGACCTAGACGATTTGTCAAAAAACCTACAGATTTTATTGTTAATGAGAAAGGCACTCGATAATTCAGATCATTAAAAAATAGGTCATTATATCGCTATACATTATTTTTTTTTAAATAATAAGAGTTATTTCATTTCGGAAGGATTAAATAATTAATCGGCGGTGAGAGAGCTCTCTTAAAAAAAAGTTATAATTTTTTTCGGTTTTTTTCCTATACATATATTAAATAATTGTGTTACAACTTTTTTTAAATGTAGGTACATAAAATTTCCAAACGAACTTAAACCAGATTGAAGCGCTTCTATTATGGATTTATGATTTAGATGTGTGTTTGTTTTTTATTATTATTACATATTACATAATATCATACAAAACTCGACCAACAAATTTAAAACGTGCCGACTTTTACACACGAATACCACTAAGGAATACCGAATGTCCCTAAAAAATAGGGAATTTTTCAAGGTAATACAAAATTTCACCCGAACTGTTCGAAATATTCCTTCAGTTGTATTGTCAGTTTTTACCTTTTATTTTTCAAAATAAATAGGATAAAAGTAACTAGTTCCCAACCAGTCTTCTAACATCGACTACTTTGTATGGTTGACATAATAAATTCTTACATAACAATTATAAAGAAGCTTATATTGTTATTATTTCACTAGTTCGTGGATAATCACCCTCGACTGTCTTGGGCGACTATTCCCACTCGTTCAACGCTAATGACCTCAGTTGTCGGGCGTCTATAATTTACAATTCCCACTCGTTCTCCTGTGACACAGCACAACCACCACATGTCATAATTTATCACTTTCCGCACTTGTTAGCTTCCAATAAAACATTATTATCGGCTTGTAAATAACGACATTATGATTTTATATTGTGTAACCATCTGTTCTGTCAACTATAAATAACTAATCGACATAATTACTAATATTCAATGTTCCTTCCAGGGCTGCTTAAAATATTTAAAGGGATGGTTCAATGATGAAACAAAAGCTTTAATATTTGTTTGTGTAATAATTATATTATTACAGGTAAGATTTTTAACTTATATATTTGTGTCATGTAGTTAATTAATTTTAATTCGCTAAAGATTATGATATTAAAAATGTCGGTTTTAATATTTCTATAATATATTTCCAAGTGATTTACGAAAAAACTCAAATAACCTCAAAAATATACAACCTTGTGTTTTTTCAAACAAAAGAAGGTCACATTATATTTCGGCTTGAGCGGATATTATCTACAAGTGTTTTCGGTTCTTATGATTACAATACGGTCGGATTGTATTGTTATAACACAATCGAAAACTTTATAAATGCGCAGTTAAAAATAATTGCTACGCTAATTAGTTAATTTAATTTTATCTGGTACTTAAATTTATAACAATAGAAGAACATTTTTATAACTCCTGCTTCTAAAGTTCAATATTCGAGCACTGTGAGGCGGGCGTAAAGAGGCGTATTTTAGTCACCGTGTATGAAAGTTCAAATCGTGCGTAAAAGTACAATCTCTACATCTTATAAATTCGAAATTTCCGCACTTTTTACAATACAAGCACTTACTAGGTATTGATCGATGTGTTCCTATATATAGTATCGCGCATACAAAGTCCACATCATGAGAGAGTCATGTTTTTAATGATTTATACAGAAGTTAATAACTTTCTTTAATAAAAATAAACTAAATCGTAACTTAGTCTGTAATTGTAAAGTTCTAAGGACTAGAAGAGCGAATTTTCCGTTTTCATAATTTTTCTCTCTATTAAACTTTAGAAGCAGTCGTTATAAAAAATTATGTTCGATACGTCCGCTTAAAGTGAGATATCTAGTAGACTTAAATTGAGGCACTCGCTAAAGGGACTGACGCATACACAACGAGATCTCGTGCGCTTATAGTTATTATAGTTATTTTCGATACGTGTGCGTAAAGTGAGGTATTCTAGTAGGCTTAAATTGAAGCACGAGCTAAGGGACTGACGCATACACAACCAGATCGAGTGCGCTGTATACCCCCACGAGCCGTTTGGCGAGTGGGGGTAAGCGCACGAGATCTGGTTGTGTATTCGTCAGTCCCTTAGCTCGTGCTTCAATTTAAGCCTACTAGAATACCTCACTTTACGCACACGTATCGAAAATAACTATTTTGCATCGTACTCAAAAGTTTTAAAATAATACTGATATTACCCTATCTAATATTTTTGATTAAAATCGAAATCTCTCAGAACTTTTTTAAACTAAACTATACTTACAGAAAATATCACGCTAATTCCAATGAGCATAAGCAAACGTCTGTATCTCTTCAGGTTTAGAAGTTGTGTCCGTTCAAATTTGTCCAAAAATTTAAAATAAATCTTTGAATGGCTGTAGCTTCAAAACTAAAAAAGATACAGACGTTTGCTTGTGCTCGTTGAATTCGTCGTAATTTTTTCTATAAACATTCTCAATTTCAAAAATACATTTAAAGATTTAGATTTTTGTGATTTTTAAGGACATAACACCTTAAAAAATGCGGTTTTTGACGAAAATCGAAATCTCTCAAAATTTTTACAAAATCGCCATGTTTGTAGAAAATGACACGCTGATTCCAATGAGCAAAAGCAAACGTTTGTATCTCTTCAGGTTTAGAAGTTGTGTCTGTTCAAATTTTCCTTAAAATTGCAAAAAATCTTTGAATGTTCATAACTTTTAAATGTTAGTGTAAATAATTTTCAATGGTACTATTATTTGTTTTAGGTTGTTGGTATAGTGGTTACTGTTTTTACGTGCCGAAAATTAACTAATTAAGTTTCAATTTGGTTTACAATTATGATATAGATTATAGACAATATCGAATACCTATTTAAAATTATTCTGCTAATTTTAAGCAAGTTGCGAGGCAAGTTGTTATCTGCTTTTTAAAACAATAAAATTTAGTTAAAAATATATCACACTAGGCCCATAAAACCAAAACAGTCGGTGGCCTTAAAATAAAAAATATATATCTAAACATTTTATGAACTCTAACCACTTGCTGAAAAATAGCAGGAAAATCTCAATTGTCATGTTATATTTATATAAAATAAATCAATAGTTACTCTTATTTGTAGAAAATGTCTAAACGACTTAAGTGCCAAATTACTTGAGGCCCACAAATTGAGTTGCGACGTAAAAGATTGCAAACGATTTTGTATAAAAAATGAAATCTTTTGTAATCTCATCAAACGTTCATAAAACTATTTAACTTGATTTTTCTAAGCTTGGTTAACTTTTAACCTCAATTTAAATCAAGAGTGAGCCAACAAGTTGTTTAACGTAATATTCTCTTCCATTTATTATTCTGTAACCCTTCCTCTCTCTTATGACGTCACGGAAATAACTACAGTTTAAGATTAACCAATAGTTGAAAGATTAATCCTAAATAATAAGCCTTAAGTGAAAAAACAATATTTTTAATAATTATTGATGTTGTAATTATTATCATTTTTTTTTTTGTATTTTACGAAAGTTTAAAGCCGCCTCTACACGTTGGGCCAGTGTGTTGGGGCAAAGCACCAACGTGTTAACACTGCGCGCCAAGAACCTTTGATGTGTGCACGAAAACCGACACTATTCGGTTGGCCTGCCAACGACCAAAATACGCCAAGTGGGCCTGTACACGTTGGCCCAACATACTGGCCCAACACGCTCGCCCAACGTGTAAAGGAGGCTTCAGATTTTTATACTCAAATTAATTGAACGTTGCACTCTTTTACGTCCAAAGCAAGATTCTACAAAAATGTTCGATTTTACCATTCTGACTCCACAGGTCAAAATTAACTTTTCACAATATTTTCTCTTTTTGGAGTCTCCGGAGTTAAAAAAACATGTTTTCCATTTGTCTCTCAGCACAATAATGAGAGGATCAAAACCAAATTTTGATAGGATGTTTCACATGTAAATAGGAAAAAGCGTTATTATTTTTTGGAGAAAATCGACGCATGCTGAGAAGCGATATGTGATAATATAACTTTATTATTTGAATATTTTATTTATAACATTATGCCTACTAATTTTGATAACGATTTATTATTCTACTCATTTTTTGACGTAGAACTATGTATTTCCCGACGGGTAAAATGATGCGAGACGAAAAATGCGTTACAAAAAATGTGTGACGCGAACTACTATAGTAACGCCGTAGTTTGTCTGTTTTGTATCATATATTATGTCATGTTAAGAAATAGTTCTACATCTTCGGTTGCAGCACAATCTTATTCACTGTGCCTCTTGTCATTTATCATAAGCCTTGTAGTTTTGTATTTTGAAAATAAAAAAGTCAGCTGTTCTGTTATTTTTTACATGTGACACCATAAGTACCAAGGAATTGAAAAGTAAATGTCATAAATAGTTATACAATATTATGTCAAATGTCAGTATTTTTGGCATAGAGATATCATATATATAGTAGGGAAGCCATAGGTACAACTTAAATGACAGTGTTACCTTGAAAAAGAGAAATAGAAAACCATATATGTAATACATCCTATATTGCTATATTGCTTGCGCCCGTAAGTGGAAATATCAGACCGCAAGTGAGACAGCAAATAACTGTTTCTATCTTTGTCGAGAAATCCATCCGTTGTGCGCAAGCGTTGCAACATTCGATTCACATTGTTTCCATAGCAATTTCGGAAATATTATTATCACTACTAACCTTGTTATTATCATAGATCAATATTAATATTATAAATTGTTCATGCGCATAAGACTCGACGTCTTGCGAGACAGACAGACATATATGTGTCTGCACCGTAGGCTTTTCGTCCGACTCCAGACCCCGGCTAGCAATATAGGAGTATTACATATATGTAGAAAACGAAGCAGTTTTCTTTTTCTTGTCTTCTGACGCATTTGTGAATTTTAAAATTTATAGTAGGTACCTATTGTTAATTTACATCTATAACCATGGTTATGTATTTGTGATAGAAAAACTGCTTTATTCTCCATCTCTATCTTTTGCATCCACACTTTTTTGGGTGGCTTCCCAAAAAAATTACATTGTGTTTTAAAGACCACCAACAGCTATCACCAATTCATATTTTCAATTCATTATTTTTTGTAATAATAAATTGAAAATCCAATTGACGCTTTTACCAGCTCTTGGGCTAGAACTGGGAACTTGTAATAGAGGAACCATAGCAACGCCATGTAAACAACAGCACTGCTACACGCTCGCCTATTCTCAAGCCCGGGTGGCTTCCCTATTCTGTCTATGATATTTCTATGATTTTTGGAGTTGGAATGGTCCCGTCGCCCAATTGGCTGGAATACCAAATATTTCAAAAATGGCAAATTATAAAAGATGGCTGTAAAGAATATTTATCGATAATAAGTTAAATTTTAAAAAAACGCATTTATGCGCAATTTATGCTCGAGTCATTCACACAATACATTAATAAACGATATTAATTAATGTTATCGATTTATTCTTAAATTTTATTCACGTCTTTCAAATAATAATCATTTAAAAACACGACTAAAAATGTCATAAAATACCCTGTAATCTAGGAATTGTAAACCGATTGTTGTCTATAAATTCGATGTAAACAAATCACCAAAAAATCATAAAAAATCGCATTTAGGGCGATAAACAATGAGTGATATTGCTGAATCACTCAACGAAGTTGATAAAAATGAAAATGAATTTTAATAATTAAAAAATATAAGTAAAAAAACCAATTTAAAGACAAGCTTTTAATGAAATGTACTAAAAAGGAAAAAATAAAATTTAATAATTTAGATTCATATTATAAAAGCGTGGGTCGTAAACTCATAATTATTATTATTATAAAAGCTTGGCTCGTGAGTCGTGACTAGCCATACAGTTTACAACCCACGCTTTTATAATTATTATTTTAATCTATTACATTTTATTTTTTCCATTATATCAATAAAAGCTTGTCGAATTGAATTGTGGATTATAGACGCTCGACAACAGCGTCAATAAAAGCTTGTCTTTAAAAATATTTTTTTACTTATATTTTATTTTGTTCTTTTTTGTCTTTCAAAATGTTAAAACATAAATTTCTTAAAATTAATCGATTAATTGACGATTTAATTCTAAAAAAGAATGCTTCATGTATTCATAATTGATAAGTGGATATTAAAATAAAACCATTTAAAAAGAATGCTTTTCACTCATTGATTATCAATCTAAATGCAATGTAATAACTAGATTGCGGAATTTTGGTTAAAAAACACGAAATGCGAGTCTGGCTTTAAAAGGATAATATCGTTTGTAATCTTTAATTTTTTTTCCTGTACTTATCTACTAAACTACTGCCATGAGTAGAATAACATCCGATTTTTTATTCAATCATGTTCTACCAAGCGCCTAGCGAAAAATCTATAGAATTGACATGGAATTAATATTTACCTGAAAAAGGTTATAAAGTAGGTAATTTGTGCATTTCGTGCCCATCCGGTTTTACTAGGCGAAATAATATTTATACCCTTGAAATTGGACAGAATAGTTATTCTTACGATTTATACCTGCAGTAAACTTAACTACGTTTAGTGAATTGAATTATCGCTATTTATTTCGAGTAATAGTTACCAGGGGAATAAATCAACGGAATAAATAACTAACTAGGCTCGGTGAATACGGGGGGAATAAAGGGGTACTTTTGTGCACAATAATTTTGCATATCCGCCCCACGATAACCAAAGTTCTGCTATCTGATAAAAAATAATTAAATAATTTGACCGAAGTTCAAAACTAATATTAAAATAAAAATAATAAACAAATAAAAAATATATTTTAAAATTCTAATAACAATGCACAATTAATAAAGTATTAAAATAACTGAAGATATTCTAAGGCTGATTATTTAAAATGCACTTTTTTAAGCGAGGTCCAATAAAAAGGTCCAGCTGAAAATAAAGTTGCCATCAAAATGAAATATCGTATGTGTAAAATGCACGCTAAATAATACAATACGATCAAATAAAGTCAGAATTCATGTTATTATATTACATTATATACATTTTCCAGGGGCGGATCTACATAGGGACTAACGTCCGAATTCCCGCGATTCTGACTAAATTATTAATATTATTTATAAAAAATGTGACCCCATTGGTTTGATTAAATAAGCCCTAGGCCCCGAAACCTAGATCCACCCCTGCATGTTTCATAAAGGAAAGATTTATAAATTAGGTATCGGCCATAATATATTTTGCAAAATGATTAATAGAGCTCACGTCGATACCTAAAAATAAAAAAAGTGGGTGTGTGTTTATGACCACACGACAGAAGTGAAAACTTAATTATATACAAAACATACATAATATTATAATATTATTTTATTATTATAATACGTAATAATAAAAACGTAATTCTTGAAACGATGCACTCCTTGGTAGACAGTAAACGTGGCTGATGACGACTGGAGCCGAGTATACACGATTCAGCGTCACCGACCCGAGCGTGACGGTTCACTTTCGTTCACTATTCAGAAAAAACGCAAAGTGCGCCTAAAGAAGTTTTCACTTCAAAAAAAACATATTTTGAAATAGTTTGGAAACAATTATTGCTTGTTAACCTGTAGGCTGTTTTCTAGTATATTTATAAATTATAACGTACCTACTTTTTACAAAGAAATGTTGCAAAAATAATCACACAAAAAATGTTATGAACTTATAGTAAATTTAAACGTTATAGAATTTTGGAAAAGGTATTTTTTTTTGATAAAGTGGGTTAGTTCGGCATAGGTTCGATAAACAAATAACTCATTCGGCGTTCTCAAAAATTCGTAATGATTTTCTTGTACAGATACTAAATTTTTCGAGCTATTTTTAACTGGAGTCTATAAAAAAATTGGGTTGCTCCGCATTTTTTATTGCATCATCAGAGAGCTTATATCAAACCTAGAATTTACAAGAAGTATTCAGGAGGAATGGTACATAGTTTAGTATATATAAGGTGCGTTTGGTATCAAGGTGTAGTGTAGTGTAGTGTAGATAATTTTTCACTGAAAAGTGTAAAAAGTTCACCAAAAGTGTAAACTAAATGTACACTTGTAACAAACGGGCTAGTGTGCATTCTGAGTAGATTGTACATGCGCATTACAAAATAAATTAATGACAGATTGGCTGAGTTCATTATTTCTAGTTTTTACAGTTTTTTTTGGTCGTAAAAATGTTAAACTCACTACCATATTTATCTTGTACCATTACATTTTGAAGCTCATTCATTTTTAAGAGACAAAAAATGTAAAAAATTGAGTACGAAAAAAGTATCAAATCTGTCAAAGCGATTGTCAATTCAGACATATATCACGTGACCTACACTACACTACGTGCACCTGCTCAAAAGTCAGGACTAACAGTTGTTACACTTTTAGTCCCACACTGAAATAACAAACAGATCAGTTGTTTTACACTTTTGTATAACAAACGTAATAGTGTCAAAAGTGCTTACACTTTTTACACTACACCTTGATACCAAACGCACCTATTGTATCGTTCATTTTGAGCAAAAAAATTCATATAAACATGTGGCTAATTCGTTATGAAATATTGGTTACGTTAATATTGTGTTCTATTATGGATTGTCCGTGGAGAAAACAACTGAGAATTGGCTACATGTTTATATGAACTTTTACTATACCATACTAAAATATGTACCATTCCTCCTGAAACACTGTATATGTAATAGTTATATGCACGCCAAATTCTTTAGAAAACTTAATTTAAAGTAATCAATATTTTTTTTAATTTAAGTGGAGTACCACTTAAAATTAAAAAATATTTAATTCTTTTAGAAATCTAATCAATATTTTATCAGTGTTTGATTTCTGAAAATAACATAAGGCAAATTATGCGTGAAAGAATGAATGATTCTATATTTTGATTACATCAGATGAGAACAAATTCGGATTACAGAATTCGCTGCCCTAGGCCATAGACTTTTAACCGCCCACTCCTCTGCCCTATAAACAGATGTATACTGCACTTAAAAAAATTGCCGCCCCTCAGACTTTGCCGCCCCTAAGCCATGGTCTAGGGATATTGACTAATTATGGTATGCATGAGAATGAGCGCAAATTAAGAATTATTTTGTCGAACTAACCCTGTGGATAGAGGACAGAATACACAGTGATTAAAAAATACTGAAACTATACCTATATATTATGTTTGGATATAGATAGATATTGCAAATTATAGACGCTCGACAACAGAAATCATAAGCGTCTGAAACTGTTAAGACACAAACCCATAAATCAAACAAGCAAATTCTATTAAAGGGGGCTAAGCAGTAGCCAAAAAAACGGCATTACAGCGAATAAAGACTAGTTTATTATTTTAAAACTAATAATTAAATGAATATACGAATTGGTCTTTAGAATTTCACAGCCTGTCCAGTTTGATTTTTTGATGTAGAACTACGTCTTTCCCGGCGGTATATAGGAGGGTAAAATGATGCGAGGCGAAAAATGCGTTACGAAAAATGTGTGACGCGAACTACCATAGTTACGTTTTTGTTTGTGTTTTGTATTAATATTTTTTGACAGATGTGAATTAATATGTTGGAAAAATCATGGCCTTCGTTGAAGTAATATGAAATAAATAAAATTAAATTGTTTTAATTTCAAATTAACTGAATACTTTGATTACATGATATTAAAAATTATTAATTGTAAGATAAAACTATAATATAGAACTAGTTCTGCGTCTTCGGTTGCGACACAATCGTAATTAGTACTGTGCCCCTTTGTCTTTTATTTCTTTTTGGTGTAACTTCTTTATTTTTTGAACACTGTGTTCTAGTTATCATGATCTAGTGATTCAAGAATCGATTTAACAAGCTTGAATGGTCCATATTTTAATTCAGCTTTGTGGAAAATAATTGTGTAAATTTCGGAACGCACAAAAAAATCTTGATAGTCTATAATCACTGGAATCATTTGAAATTAAAAAAATATTTTTATATGAAATTTTGGTCAATTGTCCGGCTGTTATAAATAACGAAATAAATATTTATACCCATTTTCTTAGTTACATTTATGTCCTGTAAAGCATTTTGTCAATAATTAATTTATAAACATTAAACAAATTTAATTTTATATCATCGGAACTTTGTAATTAACAATTCATTCAGTCTTAAGATCGAATATTATGTTATAGAGGCCATACAGCGTTATAAATCAAGACAGGTTTCATAGGTACTTCTCAAAAATAGATCCCTAGCTTTAGAAAAACCCTTTTTAAATGCTTTTATTTGGTAATTTTAAATGCTTTTATTTAGTATTACTGCTACCTAACTTGTAATAGAATTATTTTCATCCACTCCCCGTTAACCGATTGAGTTGAAATTTTGCACACTTGCGTAGTTGCGATGACAATACAATATTATGCTAACTAACTGACCGGCCCGGCTTCGTCCGAGTAGAAATCGTATATTGTGTGACAAGTGTGCTAAATACATCTTTATGCGTCAGGCGCGATGTTTTCAGCACGAGTAGTAGGAGAGCGCTCACGAGCCGAAAACACATTTTTTATTTACGATATTATGTGCGTAACTTGCACATCTGATCTTTGAGTTAGATTTTTCCTTTTTGACTTATACATCTATAGTAATAATGAGGATTTATTCAAATTAAAGTCATCTAAAATCATTTTTGAGAAGGAATAAACCAGTCAACTTCTGCTCCATTGACGTTGTGAGTCTATAATCACATAATATAATTATTATAGTGTACCTATATGATATTTTCCTAAATCTATGTTGTTTTTTGTACAATTGGAATAAAGTTTATTAAATTATTTATTATTTAATTAATGCACATTATTATTAGTAAAATAATTGTTATTTTATTAATTATTAGTAAAATTTGATAATTGATTCAAATTACGTTTTCGAAATTATAATAACATTGGATTAACTATACACTAAAAAAATTAAAAAGCTGAAAATAAGAAAGATTGAAATATATTGTTAAATTTTTACAAATGCATGATGTAGAAATACGGAAGTATTTTTTATATTCTCTATGAAAAGAAGTATCTCTGCCAAAATTATTTAAGATTTTTAACATCGCGTTAGCCAATTACTCCACAATAATACAAAAATCGTTTCTATATGGTAAAGTATACTATCATACAGGGCCGAACTTGAGGCTCCGTAGGAACGGCCAATTCGGGACACTAAAAAAGTCAAAAATTTGATTTCATTATTTCGAGTTAGTTGCTTGGAACCTAATCAAAATAAGATCTGAAATATAATCTGCAATCTATGAATACTTGAAAGTTAAAAAGCTTCATCAAGTTTAAAATTTAAAGGGCAGTATCCACCGAAGGAATGTTTCTGTTCCTCGTTTTTAAAAATGTTCCAATAAGTTGCAAATTGTTCATCCAATAGTTACAGAAACTGAAAGTTGCTAGTTGCTACGTGTTTCGTCTGAAGTGGAAAAGAATCAACTGGAACAATGAGAAATATTGTGTAGAGTGTAGACAAACCTAGTTGGAATTTCTTGTTATCCTCCTGATGGTGAAAGTGACTCACCAGTTACAGTTTAAAAGTCTACCTATATATTTCCTGGTGCAACACCTCTTAACTGAATCAGTTGACTCAGATCTCAGTTGAGAGTTTAGATCACGTTGAGACAGTTTTTTCCGCAACAATGCGAAACATAAACAAAACAGAAATGTCCCACAAGTTGTGTCGCGCCAGTGGAAACAAAAAGTGTTGATACAGGTTCCTTTTTGAAACAAATAGCGACAAAAAATTTCCTCATTGTACCTTCGGTGGTACGGACTTTAAGATCTAAATTTCGAAAGCTTTGTCACGCTCCCTCAGATTCGGTCCTTCTAACGTAAAATTCCACCCTTAAAATAATCATTAACACGTTCACTGCCGGCCACTTTTGCAGGGCGCACGTCAGTAGCCGGCATCAGAACTTTGAAATATTGCAGTATTTGAGCGTCATGCTCCATAGCGGCACCTACATATAAAAAATGTCGAAACCGATAATGCACAGATATGCAGTATGACGTTCTTAAGAAGCCGGAGTAAACACCACACTCTCTGTCAATAGCCGACACAGTACTGAGCTGTACTAGCTACTTATACCTGTGGCACACATGGTGTGACATCGGCGCTTGACGATAACAGCCGATGGCACACGGTGTGTGACATCGGCACTGGACGTGTTAAGCAACTCTTCAACTTGTGCCAAATTTTTTAAAACCATTGCCTTTTTAGGTCTTTTTTATATAATTTAATGTGTATACTACATTTTTTGAAACTGTAATTTTCTACAACCGAGAAAGACTACATAATTTTTTAGAATATTTGTGATATTCAATATTTTTTATGAAATGAAAATATGTACACCGTGTTCAATTGATGATGTTATTACACTTAACAAAATAACGCAAATTTTTTAACACTTTAAGTTGTAACATGCGCACGACATAAATATGATTAGAAAACTAAAACTAATATTTCATAGTTTTTTAGTATTTAATATTTATTTATTGTAAATAGGTATGAGAATTTTGAAAGAATAAATTACAATTTATATTTATTTTAACTACAACACTAATTTCTTCGTTCCCCATTCTGTTGATTTTTACTTGTTTTTTTTTTGTATATAAAGTATGATTGATGCGTCTTTATTGTCCAACAAAAGCAAATAAGCTGAAAACATAACAGAAAAATAAATTCATTTATAAAATATTTTTTATTTTCTTTTGTAGTTTATTTTTGTGAGAACAGATCTGTCAGTGTCAAGAGGATGTTGTGCTGGTACTTCGACAATCAGAAAAGTTTGGGAGCTGGAGGTTTGTATCAGCTGAAGCTCTCCATACATGCTATGCAAGCGACCGCTATGTTCTTAGCAGGCACAGCTAGAGTGCCCGCGGTGAGAGATGAAGCCAGGCACGTCATCAATAATATGCTAGTGAACGCCTGGTTGCCCGCAGACAGTGCCGTGTACACAAAACTGCACATTGGGTTTTATGACGTTAGGTACAATTTTGGCAAACTGCTATTGGATCTCCAAAACAGCCAATAACAAGCTAGACGGCGGGCGCAATGCATTCACGTTACTATGACGCGGTGGCTTCTTTCGCCGCGTCTACCAATTTTGACTCAATCGTGTAGTAAAATTAGGGACGGAGATTCGCGTGGTGTGTTCAAGGCTTAGAAATTCGCTGACAAACATAGAAGAGCCAACAATCGAGTGAATCTGCTGATGTTTCTATATGCTGTGGTAATGTCATATTCTTAAACCATAACTCAGGAGGAAATAGATAATTAGAATCTTACAGAATATTGGTTCAGGATAATTTACATACAATTATTTATTAATGAGCAATGTTTCTGAAATACCTATGTGAATTCTTCGTCAAAGCCTTAATAATAGTTTTTTGTCGTAAGAAAAATTATGAATGAATAAATGTATGGTACGTATCACTGATCTCTATACTTACTAACTGGATAGCTAATCATGTAGTCTACCATTGCCCCAATTTGAACGGGGAATCAGCGCAATACAATATCGGACCAGTAACTAAAATGTACCTTATTGCCATGGAGATCAGTGCTTAAAATCATTTTGGTTCCAAGTTTCTTAGTTTTTTCACATGCATCAGCTATCCAGTTAGTAAGTATACAGCTCAGTGGTATGCAATGACAATTACTAAACAAGAAGGGAAAAACTAAATTTTTTCTAATAAATTAATAAAATAATAAAAGAAACTTTTCGGAATATTGATTAGTAATAACTAATACAGATAATGACATCAGTAAAATATAAGAATTTCAGCTTTTCTAAAGACAGCAGGTAATGAAAAATCTCAAACACTATTTATTTTTTTTCTCCGTTTTAACATTTTGACAGATACGCCCCTTTTCCTTATGACGGCAGAATATAGCTATTAATAAACAAATAAGCCTTTTTATGTTGTTGCCATAGTTTAGAAATATTATATAAACATATTAATAAAAAGTAAAAAAAATTACCTGCTCTGACAGCAACTTTCGTAGACTGCCATTTTTGCAGAACGGTGTTCGATCAGACTGTTTTTGTCTACACCCAATTGAAGCTGATGATTATTTCGTAAATTATTATTGTGCCAAAAATATACAACATATATATACTTAATGTTAACAAAAGAATGTATAAAACCATTACATATTTATTAGAAAGGTTGACATTTTCATTGTTTACTTGATTTTCATGGTTTTTTTAGCCATTCAAAATTAAAAATATAATCTATTTTGTAAATCATATTTTTAATATTCAAGCCATTATCTAAAATTTGAAGTATTCAAAAGTAACCAAAAAATTATTAAAATTAAGTACATATACTCTGATAAAGAAATTGAAATTTATTTTTGAACTAGTATCAGTGTTACCAATTCCGTTACCACAAATCGCTATTTTCACACTGCCAGGGGCGGACTGGACTGCTTTCGCCCGGTGGGTACCCCGACCAAAAATAAATTGAAAACTAGGTATTTTTATAGACAAATCAATTTTTTTTGATAATTTAATCTTAAAAAATGAAAAAATAGGCTTGGTGTGTGGGTAAAACCACATCGCTAACTTCCCATTGGATGCCCTTAGAGACTAGAGACCAGTCTATACCGTACATAAACTATTTGCAATACAGATTAACATTTCACAACCATTTTACAGTAGTTTTTTTGTTACAAAAAAACCGCCAATTCAATTTTTTGCAAACCTTATTAGGTGTTCATTGTGCAATTATGCATCGAGAAGATAAAATTACAAAAACAGCTTCAATAACCCTCATTTTCAAAAATCGCTTCAAAAAACTAATTTGTAAAAAGATTCACAAGATCTCAAATCAGAATTGAATTTCCAAATCTGTAAAAATTCACATGTCTCAACGTCATCTCAACTATCTCAAAAAATAGCTTCAAAAAAAATCTAATTTGTCTTCACAAGTTCTCAATCTAGAACCGAACTTCGAAATCTGTTAAAATGTACATACTATAAAATATTTTACATTGACTAGGCATTATGGTCATAATTCTTTAAATGTTTTTTAATTGCCTTATGAATTTGTTAATTGTATATGATTAAAGATTTGACCTTAAAATTATTCCCATTTTTTAACGTTACAACTGCGCTCGATCGGTTAGTGTTATTTAAACGATTTTTAATTACAGAGTAGAATTATAATTTTTAAAACCAGACATCTGAATCTTAGCCATAAGAAATGAACGACTTTTTTATTCTTCCACGAGTTATTTATAACAGCAGACAAACATTTTACAATTTAAAAATTATATCTTACAGGCAACCAAAACGCAAGACGATAGTTATTATGGTCAAACGTCCAAGGCCTTGGAAGTAAATTGAAAAGTAAATAATTTTACTGTATAAACAGAACGTCTGAATATGTAATAAAAAGAAAATGATTGTCACTTCTTATTCTATGACGCAAATCTTTTTTTCAGAACAATATGCATAGACATTTTAACGTAGAAGGTCATGACTCCACGAGAGGAGATATCAAATTGATTCAAGGAGGTGAGACTGCATCCCTTGGCTAAGAGACGGAGAAGAGAAAATTTAAAAAATCCAGGAGGGGAATATCAATAAAAGATCGTTGGTTGATATATTTTATTAATAAATTTTTTTTTAATTACTTGGAAAATGTGTGACGTTAAAATTAAACAAAAATGGGTTACAGCGACAGGATCGCATTTCACGACGCAAGCATTTTTTGCATATTGCACCCCGTTGGAATCGCCGGCGCAGCTCCCATGTAGAAGACATAGGTATCGAAGTTATAAGGGATATTTGTCTGTTAATTTAATTTTCTTGGGTTTTCGGGTTTATATGATATTTAGACGGGAACCCGTGATTCCAAAATTTTTGTTTGTCTGTTTGCGGTGGCGAACTTTCCGTAAGGCCGACTAGGTCCAAGCGTAGGGCGGCCAATTTGAACCCGCGCGGGCGGAAGCGAGGGCCCGATGTCTAGCTCAAGCACGTACGGAGCGCAGCGGCGTGTACTGAGAAAACTCTATATGGTCTTATAACTATCAGAAACAGAATTTGTAGTTCCTCTAGCCAAAAGAATATGACTGCCTTACTTTATCTCTGACAATCAAAAAATATAACTATGACAGTCATTTCATATGGCTCTGGGAGACATTCATTTATGGTCCCTGTTAGAGACCTATAACAAACTGTAGTTGTGGCCAGTTAGAATGGACGGCTGGTACTGAACACCCTAAAGCGGACTATGCCAAAAAATAGGTATCCACCGCTGTGTAGCTTGGTCTTGCGTCTGAATATAAAATAAAATAAAAATAAATATAAAATAAGGTGTGATAGAAATAAGTAGACATAAAAAGGAATATCTTTTTTATATTTTATTCGATATTAATAAAATCTAAGTATGCATAAAAATACTATTATAATACAAATAAAACTTAGAAAAAATCGGATCTAGTGTTTTCAATATTTTGATATGTAAAAATAATTTTAGAACTTGTTGCTTTTTGATAATCATTGTGACCTGGATCATTAATTTTTTTCAGTTTTTAAATAATTCTTCCCGAAGAGAAAGTTTAGAAAGAATCATTCCGCTTTTATTTTACATACAACACGATACAAGCGATATTTCTTGACTACATTTCTTACCCAATCAAACGCATTGTGTAGTTGACGAATAGTGCGTCAATTGTCGATTGTACTTAATCTCTGTCTTTCTCAATCTATCTCTATCATGTCGATTTTTCGTTTCATTGCTTCACGCACTGACTATAGAAGTTTTACTTCACAAATCTTTGAAATGTTAAAAATCTTCAAATCATAAATACACCAAGTTCTAAATGGCTACAGAAACCAAAATTTTCCGTAACTATCGTTAGTTTTTTTTTACAGTTGGTAAAAACACCTGACATTACTTACATTAGTTACTATAAGCATGCAAAAATATTGTTTTATAAATTAATTTTTTTTTGTTTATAAATGTAGGTATAGGAATTTATAAAAATTTAAAGTTAATTATTTGCGTCCATTTAAGAAGTACGCGATATAAAAAATTATTATATCAAAAATTTGGCAGTCTGATTACTCAAAACAAAACGTTCATTTTATTTAAAAAATGGCGTCTTATAATAGTTTATTATTACTCATTATAGTTCTTATTAAAAATCACAGAAATATAATTAAAAAATAATGTGAGAATTTTAAATTTAATGTATGTTCAGTTCATAGTCCGGTTTCCTTAATTAAGTTTCAAAAATTAATTACCTGGTCCTTCGAAAGAATTTGGATTTATTTTATTTATTGTAAATTATAGACCCGTCGACAACTTAGGTCATTAGCGTCAAGAATTTGGAAAACCAATAAACGAACTATTTTTAAATTAATAATTGAAGAAACTAGACTCTGACTATCTATAATTATTGATTGAGACATTTTCCTGAGAGTAGCTCTTTCGATTATCCACGAGAGGCAGCACTTGTGGTAGGTACAAACATTATTTATTCCTCATTAGTGTCGTGTCATTTTAGTGGTATAACATAATTACTTAATTAATTTAATGATAATAATAATATAATTAAGTTATACCACTAAAATGATACAACACTATGGGGAATAAATAATGTTTGTACCTACCACAAGTGCTGCCTCTCGTGGATAATTGAAAGAACTACTCTCAGTAAAATGGCTCATTGTTTTCTTCAAAACTTTGAACACATCCGTAGAAACTATTAAGAAAAAAATGCGCTTTTTTCGAAAAAAAAAATAATTCTCAGTTTTAAAAAATAAAATCTTAGTTTGCAGAGGAATGTAATGTAGATTTTCTTTTGTTTAACAAAAACTGAACATAATTTTTATTCATCAGTCGTTCAAATCAAATCAGCGCATTTACAAAAAACTAAATTTCGTTATATTTTAATATTAGCTGACTTGTCGATTTAAAAAAATTGCAAGGCAACTGTCAAACTTGCTGATACACAACAATAAACTCATTTGAATTCACAAATACACGTTATAAATGTTACCTAGATTAGGAATTCAAAATGGCATCAAAAATATAAACTGCCTTTTCTAATATTATAATGAAAATTAATATCACCTTTGAGATTTTCTCCTCTTTTTTACAAAACAGTAAATTCGAGCGGTGGTAATAAAATATATTGTTATTTTTGTAGTCACTGGTACAAGAACCTTTCAAAAAAGACACTAATGAAAACCTGATGAAAAAGTTTTTTAATCTATAATATACTTTATTATAAAAATATTATTTTAGAAAATGTGATTTGTCTTAAAATTGCTGAGCAAGTAAAGGCATATTTGTTCGTTTTGTTTTACATCCATGAGATTCGTTTCTGTTGAGTAGTAAATATTCTCTAGTTACTATTTCATTTCTGATATTACTCCTTAATTATATCGTAAATCAGAAACAATACTTTTGTCTTTTAAAAATGTAACTACAGTATCTATATTCTCATTTTCATTATTGGTAGAACACAATTCTATGATTGATTGCTTGCATTCGTTTCAATTTTTTTAGCTAATTCAGATAAAACTTCTCTAAAGATCAATGGATCCATATTATTACCTAACATATATAAAATCCACCAATCTCCTAAATCAGTTTTTCTAGAAATAGCATCACAGATATCTTTTGGAACCATGCGATTTCTTGCATGTAATAGTCTTGGTCTCATTTTCGGAAGCAGGATAATTAATGCTCTAAATAAGACAAGACAAGACAACATCGAAGCCAATATGATATACCAAAACCATATGAATATGTATGTTTTTTCGTTGACAATATTCAAAGGCAATATACACAAAGAATCGTGTGTCTGAATCGTACCAGACTGACCATATTTGTAGAAGGTACACTTGGTTACTCGTGGAAAGACGTATACCATCGGATCGACTCGTTGTTCTTGAGCAGTTTCACTGAAGTTCATAACTCGAAGTCCGTACGACAAAAATTCGCCGTCGAAGAAGCTGTTCATTATCCATAATTGAAGAATGATGTTTACCAGACACAAGGCTTCGCAAGCCCAATATCTGAGAGCATACGAATTGTGGCGCTGTAAAAAGAAAAACAGTGCGTTAAAAATCGATAACCAGTTCCAAATAAGTCTTTTTTAAACGCAGATCATAAGTCTTCGAAATTAAAATCAGGTTTTTTATCTCTAGAAACCAAGCAAGTGGCAAGTTCCTTATAGGAATTAGACACGAAATTCGAGGACGCCCTAGCACTTGAAATTTGTCATCTACTATCTTCAAAGATGTACAGGTTTATATTATTTAGATCTTTAGTCGATTGCAGTACCGTCAAACCTTCAAACACGCATCGGCCATCGGCATCGGCAACCCCACAAATGATCAAAACATAGAATCTACTATAAATAATTCAGAAGTTTCGGATGACGTATTAAGAATAGCCGCTGTTCATGATGACTCATTACAATTCCCAAAATCTCAGGTTCTATTCTGAAATCTGGTAAAAAAATTAACTAGATTTTCAGTTTACTTATTATTCTAAATATTAGAAAAAAACAGAATTGGTACTAATCCTACATAATTCTGGCTATTGGTGGCCTCTCGACTTCTATTACTACGCGAAGGATTTCAACTCGTTAAAATTCAATCGAAGCTCAGAAGAAGAATATTTTCAGAAGAGATTAGAGATGGTAATCTTTAAATATTTATGTAATTTTTATGCAGCTGAACCTAATTTTATAAACCTTAATAACTACTGCCGTAGGCTAAATTTATGTGGGCCGTAATTTCCCCATCACTAAAGTAGATCAACAACAACTGTTATCATATTAAGATCAGTGGCGTAGCATAATAGGAGCAATCCCCATCATGTAACTCTACAGTAACCCTAAAAAGCAGTGCCTCTTCTATTACAAACCACCGATTTCAAGGTTCTAATCTCAGAACTGGTAATAATTCGAAAAAGAAATTGAAAGTATGAATTAGCACTAAGCCTAATTAACCCTAGCATTAAGAGGCAACAATATTATGGAGGGTTCAGTAAGATGGAGCCTAGCTGCAATGCAATAACAATTCAATTGTTTATTTTATAGAGTCGAAGTTGTCAAACAATTAAATAATGAAGTCATTCACATTATAAAAGCATTGTGTAATTAAGGACAGATTTATTTGATACATTTGTCATTCACATTATAGACGACTTGTGTTACTGTGTAATTAATGATTGATTAAAGTCGTTGTCAAATCCAACACTGATTCCATATAGAATATTTATTTTTTGCGTTTAACCATAAATGTGGTGTACAAAAAGTTAGTAATAAAATCAAAATCCTATGCAACAACTAAACACATCAAACTGCTATAAATAGCTCAGTGGTGTAGCGCTTGCTTCGTACGCAGAAAGTCGCTGGTTCCGGGTTCGATTTCCGTCGGCATCATTACTGTTTTTTTGTTATTTTTTTTTTTGATGATCAATTTTTTAAGCATTAAGTGCGACTCTTAAATCTTCTGTCACGATATCATGTAATTATGATTTCATGACGCTATAATAATATGGGCGACGCGGTTTAACATTTCCTAGAAGAGTTTTATTATACACAGTAAAATGTGAAGACATTATGACACAGAACATTATTCAAAGGAATTTGGTTTGCGGTCAGATTTAATAACCAGTTTAAAATGTGTTTCATAAGGATTACATGCTATACAAAAGTAACTAGGTGTTATAAATTTAAACAATGACAACTACAAGCCCACAGTTTCCAGGTTCTAATCCGAGAACGGGTAAAAGTATCAATTGGATTTTCTATTTATAGGTATTTATTGAAAAATGATAAAGTGAAAATATGAATTGGTGTTAGGTAACAAATAAATGTTTATTCCATTCCATTCCTTTCTATTCCTTTCCATTCCATTCCTTTCCATTCTATTCTTTTCCATTCCATTCCATTCCTTTCCATTCCATTTCCATTTCTATTCCATTTCCATTTCTATTCCATTCCATTCCATTTCATTTCATTTCATTCCATTCCAATCCATTCCATTCCATTCCATTCCAATCTATTGTATTCTATTCTATTCTATAACTCCAGCAGTTAAAAAAATGACAATTGACAACTCATTTTCATTTTCAATGAAAGAGCCAAAGTCAAGGAATGCAAACACATTTTAAATTCAATTTTCCAACAAAATTTTCATAAGGAATAGAAATAAAATCACGGATGATTCAAACATCGGTATGGAAAACCGTACATCACTTCCGTGTTCCAAAACCTTTTTCAAAATAATTTTCAATATGCCAGAAAGCTTTATTATAGTATGTCCTTAGACGATCTTTTTACAAATACAAAATATGCACAAAATTGTGTATATTTCCAAAACCACTGATCCGATTGGCACTAAAATCAATAGGCCTGGAGTCCTTAAAATCACAATTTTAGATTTTCGTTCATCAACTCTTATTTGGGACAGTAGGGGAAAAACAAAGAAACCCTGAAGAAATCCTCTAAAAACCCCAAGTTTAATGGTCGCTTGAATGTAAAAATAATCAACTGGCTACCTCTTACCATTTGTGAGACAGAGCTTTGTGACGGACGGACGGGAGGGCAGTATAGCCTAGTGGTTAGCGTGCTTAGTGCCGCAACCTCTGGACTGGACTGCCGTGGGTTCGAATCCCACCTGCACGCATGGGTGTTTTGTGATGTTATTTAGTTTTAAGATAGTTGTTATTTAGTGTAATTGAAAGACGCTAATGACCTGAGATGTCGACGCGTCTATAAATAAATAAATAAAGACGGACGGACGGACATCGTAGGCTCAGTAATATAGGCTTCCGTTCGGAAGTACAGCACCCTAAAAATCGATTTCCCACCACATCCTATATATTTTGCATTGTAGATATGGCAGGCATTTTATGATGATTAATTATTTATTGGATTACTGATTAAACGCGACTGGGTGATTATTATCTTTGGAAGGAAATTTAAAGATAGTTGAAAAACCACCATTACATCAGATGTGTTTCTATTTTGAATTTTGCTGATATTGAAATATCAATAGAGATAAGGGGCATAACCAACTTCCTGCAGACTGGACAATGACTATTAAAACTTTTATATTATCACAAAACTGAGGTTTGATAACACGGAAAAATCGCCAAGTCAAAAACATCGTGTTAACTAAAGAAGGACGCTCACTAAATCGACTGGGTTCAGCTTGGAATAAATTTGGCCATTTTCTGGTAGTATAGGTGCGTGTACGTAAACGTTACGTATAGCGGTAAGTTATATGCAATATAGCCCTCCAGCAAAAAATCATTTTCGACAAGCTCGAAATAACTACTAAGTTTCAGACATATTATGATATCGTGGACTTTTTTGTAGAAGAGTGAAATTTTGAAAACACATTTTTTATAATTTTTTTCACTTCAAAAACGCCATTTTGTTAAGTTGGCAATTATTATTAGTAATTTTGATCCAGACTATCCTTACATGATTTGCTGATAGTTTCAATAGAGGAATCATGCGGTAACATCATATAAATAATAGGGTGGGTCGAAAAAATCAATTATTTTTTTTTACAAGTGACACGGAAAAATAGGTTGCTAGACACCTTAAAAAAATTCTCACCAAATATGAGCTCTTAATTTTAATAGGAAGATCCTCCGCATCACAGTTTTTTATTTTTTTCTCAATCCAATAGAAAAAAATTCATACCTCATCATTAATTGATTGTACAGAAAAATGTTTTAAGAGAATTTTGTAGAAAATTTAATGCTCTACAAAAAAGGTATCTTATATTTTTTCCGCAAACCTCGCCATTTGAAAGATATTGAAGATTTAAATTTGATTATTTCATTTTTGTTTATGAATTTTATAACTCGACAATAAATGACTATTATAAATCTTCAATATCTTTCAAATGGTGAGGTTTGCGGAAAAAATATAAGATACCTTTTTTGTAGAGCATTAAATTTCCTACAAAATTCTCTTAAAACATTTTTCTGTACAATCAATTAATGATGAGGTATGAATTTTTTTCTATTGGACTGAGAAAAAAATAAAAAACTGTGATGCGGAGGAACTTCCTATTAAAATTAAGAGCTCATATTTGGTGAGAATTTTTTTAAGGTGTCTAGCAAGCCATTTTTCCGTGTCACTTGTAAAAAAAAATAATTGATTTTTTTGACCCACTCTTATAAATAACGACCTCAGATTGTGATCATATAATATACAGTTTTTATACATGCAGGAAATGTCTAATGTCGTTGGCAAACTCTCTGTCATGTCAGACATTAGATTGTACTCACACAAAAACAAATGATTGATCTACATAGAAAAAGATCGTTTTTCAAACTAAATTTTTATCAAATCGCGCAAAAAAATGTTGTTTCGAAGTGGATTTATTTATTGTAGATTATAGACGCGTCGACATCTAAGGTCATTAGCGTCTTTCAACTACACTAAATAACAACTAACTTAAAACTAAATAACATCACAAAACATCCATGAGCGCAGGTGGGATTCGAACCCACGGCAGTCCAGTCTAGAGGTTGCGGTGTCAAGCATGCTAACCACTAGGCTATACTGCCCCCGTTTCGAAGTAGAAATACACAAGTTTTAAAAAAATATCATTTCAATTATTTTTCGAGCATGATCAATTTAAAATTCTACAATGTTTTTCTTATGGAAAAATATGTGTGGTCACAACCTGTAAGGTCATTGTCAAATCAGATTTCCTGACAATGCTTTGTGCAACCGAGCATAACACATCAAGCTTTCACTAAAAACAGCATCTGTAGTCTGCAGAGTTCGTAGAAAAAAAGTCTTACATCTCAGAAATCTGAGCTTGATGATGTCACTAAATGATAAAGCGATATTAGAACTGCCAGCTGTCCACTTGTAATTAAGTCGATTAACAAGGTCATTTTCTGTCTGCAACCCGACTGATAAAGACTTGTTTACACTGAGTACTGACACACATTGTGACACTGCAATGCAAATTTGCAAATGGTATCTTTTATAGAACGCGCTAGAAATGTAACCGATATTCATTTGATAAATACGGGACAATCACATTGTAAAATATTTATCAAGTATGTTATAACGTCCCTATCTTGTTACTTCCCACGTCTACTATGGTAGGGAAGTAATGGATTTAGTCCGAAAAAAATATTTCGAGATTTTAACAGATGTAATTAGTTGTCATGTCCATCGTAACTATATATAAGAGATTAATGGGAACTTGGACCGTGGGTTGATTGAAACTCAGTTAAAGTTTTAATTCGCAACGTTTCATCTATATTTTAAGAGCCTGTCTATATATTTTAAGAGCCTGAAGAAGTCTAAAATATAGACGAAACGTTGCGAATTAAAACTTTAACTGAGTTTCAATCAACCCACGGTCCAAGTTCCCATTAATCTCTTATATATTTTAACAGATCTTCACGTTTTGAGACCCTAGCAATCGTTTAAGATCATTTTCTGACTGATGTCTGTATGTGTGTGTATGTGGTCAATTTTTCGCCTTCGATATCGTAAAAACGGAACAACATTCGGCCATGTCGATTGTTCTATTGTTCTATTTTGAGTCAAATCGGTTCAGTCCTGAGATATTAAAAAAAACGTTCTCAATGTCACGTATTAGCATAGGTAAAAAAAATATAAATGAATTCTAGATGTTATAATATGAAAAAAATGTAAATATTTTTTTTCTCTAAAATGTAGTTTTCGAGAAAAAAAATATTTTACTAAAAAAAATAAAAATTGTACGTAAATCAAGGTAACCATGATTTTTGCTATATTAAGCTAGCCATCAGTAAATCACTAAACAAAAAAGAGGGCCATGTTTTTTTTTTCAAAGAATAAAAAAAGAGTGTTTATTTTTTGCAAATATTTACTAGGTGGGAAGTATAGGACTGGTCTTCAGTAGAATTTGTTTAAATAGACTCGCCCTATTTTATCAAAAACAGTTTCATTAATTTGAAAATCGAGACCTTGAAACTCATTTTTCCCACTGATTAGTTCACATAAACGTCGATCTTGTGACCAGACATCTATGAGAAGGAGATTGTAAATTATAGACGCTCAACAACTGAGGCCATTAGCGTTTATGTATGGGAAGTAGTGTTGCCGACGAGAGAAAAAAATATCAAGATAAGTTTAGTTGATAGTTAACGTCCATTATATCATATATTATTATCCCCCGTGAGAAATTCTCTCCTTGCAAGGTGAAGTAGCCTGTCGCTGTTCTTCAACACAACAATTAATAATTCATTTGTATGTTAGAATCTGCCAGCCGGCATACACAAACCGACTGGTACGAGCTCGGGCTCCTGGGAACGCCAATTCCCAAAGAACATTGGATTGCAATTGCGAGAACTATATTCCAATGTTCCCCTGGGGTATTGCATTATAACCAGAACAATAGCCATTGTGTGTATAGTATTGTGTCTCTAACGACATTCGATTGACTCGAATAAAGTTCTCAAAACCCTAAAAATGGCGGCTGGCGCCATCAATGGCGTAGCTGTACGCACTATTCAGTGAAAGTAATAATCATTTAACAGTTCACATACCAAACCAGTGCAATTGACTTCTCATATAACTCGCACAATGAATAACAATTTATTATTGGATCACATTTCTCATAATTTAACATTACTTCGTTCAGATATTATTTAAATAGATTGTAATAGGCCATGACAGTACTACTTAAGTACCAACAAGTAGTATAATCAAAGCATATTACAATAGTCTCAGAGTCGACTGTCCGATTTCCAGTAAATCTTTTTTTTAGTGTATTTGCCATATGGCACATACACTATTGGCGTCGGTCGGTTGGCGGGACCTAGGGGTCGGACCAAAATGTCTCGACGTTTCATAGCCTCCTGAACAATTTGGCACCATTTTTGGAAGTGTTTATATATATATGTATATATTTATATATATATATGTGTGTGTGTGTGTGTGTGTGTGTGTACGGGCTATAACTTTCGAAAGAGTTAATTGATTTTGACGAAATTTGGTAGTCACGTTGGAATCCATCACCGCACGAAGCCTATTTAAAATGGGCCCAATCGGACCAGTTTCAGGGTTGTATTTAGCGGTTCCAAAAAGTTTTTGGGCCCAAAAATACCGAAAAATTTGTCAGAATCGTTTCAAAAATGAAATTTAACCCTTTAGTAACGATTAAAATGTACTGCTAAAATTTTAATAAAATCGGCCCAACAGGACCGGACTTAAAAATTTTATGAAAACACTAGTTTGCGGATAGTGCTTTACTTACTGAAGGGTGTATTTAATTTGGTACCGAGGTTGCATTGATAAAAATATTGAAATTAAGAAAAAAAATATTATTTTAAGGGATGTATTAAGGGGTTAAATTTTTTATTTTGTCCAAAAACAAACTTAAGTTCACATAATAAAGCCACAATGCCAGTATTAGCAAAAATACACTATATTGTCGGCAGGGTTTTGGCACTGCGACCCGAGTTTTTTTTAATTTTATTATAGATTATAGACGCCCGACAACTTAGGTTATTAGGGTCTTAATTACATTGATCAAATTAAATTAAATTGATACTGATTCGCTTTTTTTTCTCTAAAATAAAAGAAAAATTCTAATGACATCACAAAGGAGGTGGGATTCGAACCCACGACAACTTGATCTAAAGCCCAGCACGCTAACCGTTACGTCAAGCTGTTCTCACTGATTTTAATAAAAGTGAGTAACGGCGTGCGATTCCTTAAGGTAAATGTCACTTTTTGACACATCAGACAGCGTAAGAAAGTCGGTTTAATAAAATTGAGTAACGGCGTGTGATTCCTTTAAAGTAAATGTCACTTTTCGACACTGAAAAGTAAAAAATGAAAAACTTTTTAACAAAAAAAACCTTCTTCGCTAAAAGCCACTAAAAAGAGGAAAATAATGAAATTTTGAGGTCTGTGCCAATTTAATAAAATATGAAGTCGGTTCAAACGAAGATATTAATCACTATGCTATACTTTTTAACCGACTTCATATTTTATTAAATTGGCGCAGACCTCAAAATTTCATTATTTTCCTCTTTTTAGTGGCTTTTTGAAGGAGGTTTTTTTTTGTTAAAAAGTTTTTTATTTTATGTACTAGTAATTAAATGACATAAGAACACAACCCAAAAAATGACCGAAATTGACGACAGTATCTCATGATCCCTATTTGTCTGCCATCTGTATACTCGATCTGACGGTGGGCTCTCAGTCTATAAGTCCTATGTACTACGTACATTGTACAAAATACGTTTCCCAATCATACTAACACAAAAAATGATAACGAGACTTCGATCTGTATTTACGTTTTCGTGCATATTTTTGTAAGATTTTAGAAAAAATATTATGTTTAAAGACCACCAACAGCTAAGATTATTTGGGCCTAGCACCAATTCATATTTTCAATTCATTATTTTTTTTTTAAATAATAAATTGAAAATCCAATTGACACTTTTACCAGCTCTCGGGCTAGAACCCAGGAACCGGGGACTTGTAATAGAGGAACCATAGCAACGCCATGTAAACAACAGCATTGCTATAAGCTCGACCATTCTCAAGCACTAGGATTTTAGATACTTTGTATGATAACTAAACGAGAGTCCGCGTTCCAAAATTTGTCTCTGTCTGTCCGTCCGTTTATGTTTTTCTGGGTTTGCACTAATCAAAAATTTCGTTTTCTGGTGGATTTATTTTTAGTTTTGTTTTAAAAAATACATAAAAAATAGATTTACCTTAATATGCCTCATAAGATAATCAAGAAGAACTTTCTTCTTTTTGTTCTTCTCATCTTCGGAACAAATTCCAATGTTTAATCCCATGACCAAAGTTCTCATGAGACCGCCTTCGAACATGTCCCACAAGAATTTTGGCGTGTAGCACATTAACGCCTGTAAAAATACAAATTCCAAAATCAATACAACTTATTAACACATCAACACAGATATAAATAATTATAATAGGCCATGGTCCGGTGGTATTTCTACCTGACGTTTCGTCTACAACTGCGGTAGACATTCTCAATGGCGATGTGGCAGCGGTCGAAGTGTCCTCCTTGGAGGCTCACAGGTCAGTGAGCCGCCAAGGAGGACACTTCGACCGCTGCCACATCGCCTTTGAGAATGTCTACCGCAGTTGTAGACGAAACGTCAGGTAGAAATACCACCGGACCACGGCCTACAAGCCCGGAAACCATGAAGACTTGGAACAATGCCGGCCGTGAAAGCTTGCACACTTGGATAAATTATAATACATATGACTGCGTACTAATAAAGCCGGACACCTGGAAACCCTAGATGCGGAGTTAAATAGATATTGTAGATTATAGACGACCGACAAGATTATAGACGCTTGACAACAGAGGCCCTAAGCGTCTTATGAGGAGGAGTGGCTATGCAACTGATTAAATTAAGTTCCAATAAACTTATCAACTACAAAAATCCTTCCTGGTACCTTTAGACATCTGTTTCCTGCACAAATTACAATCTCAACTAAATTTGCAACGGAAATTAAAAAAAAGAAAGTAGATAAAGATTAAACGTGCAATTTTAATATTAGTTTCTGTGTACGTTAACTTATCCCATTCGTAATTTAGTTTTGTATTTTTTATGCGATAAGAACCTATAAAAATTTTAATTAAAAACTAAACTAAAAAAATCGATAACAAAAAAAATGATTTGGTAATATTATTATCGTTCAACAAAACGTTAAAAGATGAATAATGGGCTTTTTAAACTAAGAATCTACAAATTTTTTCGATATATTTTGAAACATCTCCAAAAAAGAACCAGAAAGAAATAATCCTCTACCTCTATTGGTGTAAATATATATTTCAAAATATATTTTTGAGAATGAAATGATTTAGGTGTCAGAAAGTTGTTCAGAATCACAAACCAAATTCTACATCCTATTATAGGATGAGTGATATTGGGTTTTGAGTCTAGAGATGCCATACGTCCGGATTTTTCCGAACATGTTTCGATAAAAAGAAACTGTTCCGAACATGCAGACATGATCTTAAAAAAATGTAACATTCGGCAGAATTTACAAAAATGTTGTTTCTATTAGACACAACATGAGTTATCTGCTAGACACTGATAAATACGTGATAACTACATCAATATTTCTTGTTCCCAAAGAAAGCTTACACAGCTCATCCGATATCACTTATGTTTCTATTTTTATTTTTTATTGTAGATGATAGCCGCTCGACATCTTATGTCATGAGCGTCTTAAATACATCAAATAGCATCGTCAATTAAAACAAAACGACATTACAAAAGATCCATGAGATAGGTGGGATTCGAAGCCACGACATCTCGATCCAAATGCCAACACGCTGAATGAGCCATTTTCCTGAGAGTACTTCTTTCAATTATCCGCGAGAGGCAGCACTTGTGGTAGGTACAAACATTATTTATCCCCATTAGTGTTGTGTCATTTTAGTGGTATCACTTAATTATTTAATTAATTTAATAATAATAATAATTTAATAATTAAGACGTTATACCACTAAAATGACACGACACTAATGGGGAATAAATAATGTTTGTACCTACCACAAGTGCTGTCTCTCGTGGATAATTGAAAGAAGTACTCTCAGCCCTCAGGAAAATGGCTAGTTATTTTCTTCAGCTTAATCCTTATCATGTATGAAAGGTATCTTAGCCAAGTAAGAATGGTTGAGTTATAAAAAAACAGTGAATTTTAATTACGATACTTTTAAGACTACAGCCCATTATGATTAATGAAATATCACACAACATTTATTATTGTGAACCAATCTTTACTTTCAGTTTATGAAATAATGAATCAATGACGAATAAATAATTACATAATCCTCTCCAATTGCTTATACAGTCAATGAACAAGAATGAACAGACGTTAAAATTTTGTAGACGAAATAAAACAAGTACAACTAAAATTTTCTATAATATCTATTTTAATATTTTAATTTCTTACGGATCTTTTAAACTAGAGTTCATCTGTATGTGTAGGTGTACCTTAAAAAAGCAGAAAAGAACGCAAATTTAGATTGACTTTAAAATTATCAGCGGAACGGTAATTTTAATTACTTATAGTTTAAACTATTATTAAAAAAAAAACAGGTGTTACGTAGTTCGTTTTAACATTGGAAATGTTTATGTTCGTATATGGGGGAAGAGTTACGAGTTTTCGTTCAAGGCCAAAAGACAACGATGTCGCGATCAAGTGAGGAGCAATCATGCAAAATTGAACAAGTACAATTTTTTAGAAATGTGTTTTATATCATGTCTAGTTAATTGAGAGGTATTTGCGACGATCTGCGGTGTTATTTTTGAGCAAATGTTAATAAATACTGCAGAAAAATCCATTTAAAAGTGTATATAATAAACAGTTAATTATGTTTCATATATGCTGTTATCATTTCCAATGTCCTCGATGGTTGCAAGGATTGCGAAATCTGTGAATTTTTTCGTTTTTAATTCTAAATTGCCGGATTTCATAATCTAAACTCGCCAAAAATTCAGTGTAGTAATTCAATCATTGGTTTCATAACTGAAAGACGTACGGGTAATTTATGAATGATTTCAAGAATTTTTTTTCATTCTTAAATTTATTATAATTATAAGTCAATCAACGATAGAGTACTAGCCATCTCGTGAATCGAATGTTGACGATTGTGGACAAATAAACAAAAGTGAAACTGTGATAAATAATTGATAATAATATATAAATATCAAATCTCTTCACACGATTATGGATTACGCTTACAGAGTGAGTGTTTATTTAAATATTTATAAACATATTATATTATTGTATAAATATAAAAAATGTAACGCTATGCCAAAACTTCTTAAGTGGATAAACGAAAGCAAATATTATGAAAACAGAAAAAGTTTTCAGTGGAATTTGACCAAATTATGGACACTTAATTTTATTTCCAATAATAAGAGTATTCTCTAACGGAAGTTACCCCCTGCACTCTTCATCTCAAATCCTTTCCCCTCGCCTAAAAACGGTTACAGCTCTCCCGGCGCTATTTCTAAAGCTAAATGGTTCGAGTGAAAGCCAAATGAAGGACCAAAAATCACACTGCAGATCCTTCAGGAAAAAAGTGAAAAAAATCTCCTGGAAAAAATAACAGCTTTTTAAAAAATACGTGATCTTTCACACGTAGCCAAAACTTTTTTTCAACAAGCCGTGAGGTGGGTCGTTTATTAGGACTAAAGTGCGACCCTTGAGGTCCACACGACGAACTTCCCAGTTTGATAAATATTTAATAATAATAATTAAATTAGATATTACACAGAAAAGTAATCTTTTAAATCATTAAAACATCAATAATTTAAAAAAAAAAAAAAAAAAAAACGGCTGAACCGATTTTTATAAAATTTATGTCGGATCAAAATGACGTTAACACGCATCGATTGACACCCTTACGAAGTCGATATAATTTTTTATTCGCGAGATATTGTGTAAAATCTACTTTTTTGGAGGTTATTTGGTTAAGAAAAAAGAACGGCTGAACCGATTTTGAAAAAATTTCTTTCAGATCATATTTACGTTAATACGCGTCGATTGGCACCCTAACGTAGTCGATATCATTTTTCGTTCTCGAGATTTCGTCTTTGAAAGAAATGTACACATACGTACGTACGTACACACACACACACACACACACACACACACACACACACACACACACATCTTTCTAAAAGTAGTGTAAAAATAGTGTAGTGACCTTGAAACATAAAAATTTTTTTTCCTTTTTGATTTCGATTTTCGGACCCATTACAATAACTTCCAGTGGGAAGTTAAAAAATCCGTCTGTACGATCTGTTGTGTGATTCTTGGTTCTTGATTTGGCATTTACCCGAACTCCTTAGCTTTAAAAATAGCGTCAGGAAAGCGTTAACCGTTTTTAGGCGAGGGGAAGGACTTGAAATGAAGAGTTCAGGGGGTAACTTCCGGAAGAGAACTTAAAAATTATTAACCGTACTGTCTTACACGTCTATTTTGAAATGTAATCTTGTTGAGTCTAATATGTGTCAGCCAGGTAGGGATTCCTCGAAATTTTACGTAATATTTCAAGGTTGTTCTAAATAAAAAAAGTTTGAGAATCACAGCTGTATACAAAAAAGGTTGAGAATCACAGCTGTATACAAAAAAGGTTGAGAATCACAGCTGTATACAAACAAGTTTATGACTTTCAGTACGTATATTTTATATACTAATTAGCAAATACCTAATATATTATAAAAACGCGAAATCACTACTGTAAATCATTCATAAAAGTGCATTCTAATTGTAAATTTCAAATTATTCACAGAAAAACTGATCCCTGACACAAATGACAATTCACTGAACACATATTACGTACGATCATGTTTTTAAATTGCATTTAATGATCATACAATATACTTCCTACATATTCAATAAACACAGTGCCGGCTTTAGCAATCCGGGCGCTCGAGCGAGAAATTCTTCAGCGTCCTTTATTTCTTACAAATAACTATAGCATTTTGCGCCCACTTGGGGTCTTGGCGCCTGGCGCGACCGCCCAGGTTACACTGAATAATATACAGAATGTTACACATAAAGTATCAATAACTTAATTATCCGGTCACCATCGACATCCGTATACAGGTTCGTCTTAAAAGAGGGGACAGCCGGGGCACCGGCCCTAGACGCATTCTTTTCGGAACAAGTAAATAATGTTTGGTATCAAGGTGTAGTGTAAAAAGTGTAAACACTTTTGGCACTATTACGTTTGTCATACAAAAGTGTAAAATAACTAACTTGTTTGTTATTTCAGTGTGGGACTAAAAGTGTAACAACTATTAGTTCCGGCTCTTGAGCAGGTGCACGTAGTGTAGTGTAGGTCACGTGATATATGTCTGAATTGACAATCACTTTGACAGATTTGATACTTTTTTCGTACTCTGTTTTTTATATTTTTTGTCTCTTAAAAATGAATGAGCTTCAAAATGTAATGGTACAAGATAAATATGGCAGTGAGTTTACGACCAAAAAACAGTAAAAATTAGAAATAATGAACTCAGTCAATCTGTCATTTATTTATTTTGTAATGCGCATGTACAATCTACTCAGAATGTACACTAGCCCGTTTGTTACAAGTGTACATTTAGTTTACACTTTTGGTGAACTTGTTACACTTTTTAGTGAAAAATTATCTACTCTACACTACACTACACTACACCTTGATACCAAACGCACCTATTAAAAGCAAAGGTAATGTAGCGTTCACAGCAAAGATCTATTCCAGCTGAAGGCAGGTAGCCTACTGGATAGCGTACTTAGTACCAACCTCTAGACTAGATTGTCGTGGGTTCGAATCCCATCTACGCTCATGGATGTTTTGTGATGTTATTTAGTTTTAAGTTAGTTGTTATTTAATATAATTTAAGACGCTAATGACCTAAGTTGTCGACGCGTCTATAATCTACAGTAAATAAAATAAATAAATCTTATCCATGAGCTGATGTCTCATAGGTCATACGAATATAATTAGGTCTTTTAATTTATAAAAAATTTTAAATGTTTATGTTTTTAATAAAAAGCAATTTTTGTGCGCAGATTTCCGTTACGATTTGGTTTTCTCTAATTGTATGCACTCTACGACGTAACGCGTCAATACCACTCTTACCATAGTTATTGATAAAACTATGGTAACAGGAGTTTTTCCGAAATCCCGATACCTCTCTTCAGAAGTTTTGGAAATTTTTGTGTAGGTACACTTTTTTCCCCGGTGAATTACTATCTCATATTCGAGGTTCTAAATCGTTCACAATAGTTCACGTTCTACTGTACCTTTGTGAGTTCAATATCCAGGTAACAATTTTTGCAAAAAGTCATCATTAAAGAGACAGCAAAGCCCCCTTGGTTACCTTTTGTAATAACTAAAGTAGATTACTGTATTCGTTTAAAATACGGACAATAATAAATTACTTTTTTCCGCCTTAAGTAAAAATACCAACACCTTTTTTAGTGTATTTGCCTATACAGGCGCGGACCGGCCTTTTTTTTCAGGGACGCTAAAATTTGCAGGGTCCCGACGGAGAGACTTGAGTAATTTATTTGTTGGGATTTGAAAATGAGAGGGCCCGGGACGCTCCAGCTCCGGGGGCCCGAGACGCTCCAGCGCCCAGCACCCCTGGCCAGTCCACGCCTGTCATACACTACTGACGTCGCTTGGGTGACGGGACCTAGGGAAGGGCTCAAAATATCTTGACGTTTCACATCATTCCGGACAATTTGGCACCATTTTTGAACGGGCAATCTCTCGGGAGACTTAATTGATTTTAATGGAATGTGGTACACATGAAGAAATTCATCACCGCGTGAAACCTAATTAAAATGAGCGCGATCAGGCCATTTTAAGGGTTGTATTTAAGTTTATTTAAGGGTTGGAAATTGTTTTTGGGCTCAAACAACATCGAAAAAATTAGTAGAATTGTTTGAAAATTGAAATTTAACCCTTTCGTAAAGATTGAAGGGCAATCTGGGCGATTTTTATAAAATTTCAATCTTTACGAAAGGGTTAAATTGTCAATTTTCAAACAATTCTACTAATTTTTTGAATTGATAAAATGGAAACCGAATATTGAAGTTAAGAAAAAATTAGTTATTTTAAGGGGTTATTTTTTTATTTTGTCCAAATACAAGTTTCAGTCTACTTATACCTAAATAGTCGCAATGCATGGAACGATGCACTATTTTGTCGGCAGGGTTTGGCACTGCGACCCGAATTTTTGTTTAATGTTGTTTAACTTCACTTTTAATGTGCAACACAAAATGCAATTAACAAATGCAAATATTTAATACAAAATATCACTAATTTAACTTACTTGACAGCTTTAACGTTAATCCATTCATTGTACAAATAAACGGCCCGTTTAATTACATCATTTCCCAGAAAAAATTAAATGAATATTCAAAAATTTATTATTATAATATTATTAGCATACTTTTCAAACATTATACTATAAAATTTTTATGACGTTTTACTGTGAATATTTCAGTTTAATTGAAATTTTATAGACAGTTTATTTTTTTTCGAGGAAAAATATCGTAACTGTGCTCAATTAAACCGCTCTTTTACAATACGCGACTTCGACGCCACCGCGATGAGACCGCAATTTAATAGCAATCGGACGACAACCATTTTGGAGCCTCGATATCTCTAGTGGGAGAAATCCTATTTGAAGTAATATATAAAAATCTCGAAAGAATGTAGCTTCGCCCTAGGATCGTAATAGTCTCGAATTATTGATAGGGCAACGGTTACAAAACTAAAATTCGATATTATCTCTATTCATTTTCAAGATAGAGTGACCTGTATGCGTGATCAGCTCGTGTTCCTTTGGTTCTTGAGTTGTGATTGGTCGATCGGGAGAATTTCAAATTTTACAAATGTACTAGACCGTATTTACCTATATTTATTTTGTTGTAAGCTGTAGGTAAGTGACACTGTTGGAATGTATTTTTTCAAATTACTCTATCTTGAAAATGAATAGACTGTTATCGAAATAATTTATGAAAAATGCCAATGGAATTTGCCATTTTCCAAAACCATCGATCCGAAAGACACCAAAATCAATAGGTAGGTTTGGAGTCCTTCATGAGACAAACATTTTAAAACATCAGTAAAATCGGATCAAGTCAGAAAATGTTCACCTCCATTTATTTATTTATTGTAAATTATAGACGCGTCGACAGCTTAGGTCATTAGCGTCTGATTACATTAAATAACAATTAACTTAAAACTACATGACATCACAAAACATTCATGAGCGGAGGCGGGATTCGAACCCACGACAGTCTGATCCAGAGGCCGCGACGCTAACCACTGGACCACTGTCCTCACTTTTTTCACCTCTAAGATGTAGAGAATGGGAGCATCTCATCTCTATGCATGAGACAATTATAATTAGGTATAATGATCCGTGGGTAAATGTCGTTTTTGTACCCATCCCGACCACTTAGAAAGTGGAAATTTAGGAGTAATATCGAGAGATCCCCAAGCTGTTATCCGATCCATAAAAAAGACGTTTTCAAAAAAAAAGCATATAAAAACAATTCTTAAAGTATCTAAGGCTTTTTCTTCATGTAATTCTGTCGGGGACACATAAAAGTAACAGATAAAGGTTTAAATACTGTAAGAACAAATTTATGTTCTTACTTTAATAAATAAAATACAACAAAATTTGATTTAATCAAGACGAGTCTAAAATAGGTCTGATCACAACGAGATTACAATTTTGAATCCATTGTTTGTTTCAAAAGCGTAGCTAATAGAAACTGGCAAAACAAAACAATGTTGTGATCGACAATGTTGACTCAAAAAGACACAACATTACTAATTTTAAAAATATTTCGTTCAATATACCTGGAAGAAGAGTACGAAGCAAACCCATTGATAGTACGTGTAGTATTTATGTGCCTCGATCTTCCCGTAGTCATTATCGATACCAGGATGCGGTACTTCGAGTCCAACCTACAAAAAAAAATAAAAAGATTTTAGAAATATTTCTTATTAGGTAAATAAATTAGTGCATCATTTATTCATTTGAGATAGGATTGTAAAGAATATCGCTTTAACTTTACTAGATTTTCAATATTTTACTGTCAGCATTTTGAGATAGATATTGTACATTATAGACGCGCAACAACTAGGGTCATCGATGTCTTCGACGTTTATCTGTATGATCATTTTGAAGACATAAATAATAATCCAAAGTTAAATCTCCTTCAAAAAACCACCAAAAAGAGGAAAATAATGAAATTTTGAGGTCTGTGCCAATTTAATAAAATATGAAGTCGGTTAAAAAGTATAGTATAGTGATTAATATCTTCTTTTTAACCAACTTCATATTTTACGAAATGTTATAATTACCACAAAACACCAAACCATAACAAACACTCTCGACGTACGTTTCGCCAACCAAGTTGACATCATCAGGAGATGATTAAAACTTGGTTGGCGAAACGTACGTCGAGAGTGTTTGTTATGGTTTGGTGTTTTGTGGTAATTATAACATTTCGTATCTTTACATTAAAGGTTCCACCACTTTTATTGTTAACTTCATATTTTATTAAATTGGCACATACCTCAAAATTTCATTATTGAAGCAATAATAATTGTGATCATGTTTTTTTGTTTCATGTTGGGGGCGGTCTGCATCCCTCCCATACCGCTATCTAGCAAAATCCCTTACTCAGGGCACTTTAATATGTCTCCCTCAACATCTTAACAAAAATAAGACCTTGAATAAATAACACCAAAAAATTGTCACTAGCTCTCGGTCTATTAATTTGTAATAAAAATATCAAAACATCTGTATACACTTATTTTAAATGCATTACACGCTATTTTCCAAATATGTTTGTTTTTGTTTTTAAATAAACATTTATAATCCTGTTTGTCGAGCGTCACCATTCTATAGGTCATCTGCAATCAATCATTAAAAAAATAACACATGTACCTACTATGTAATATCATAATATGTATATCGAGGTTTCTGAGGTCCCAATATAATATGTAAAGTTCGAAATGTTACATATTTTTATAAAATATACACAATTCTACATAATATATTCTGAGAACTGTTTTACATTAGGAATGTTTTTTCAAAATATGCAAATATTAATATTTACGGACTATTCCATTCAGTGATAATAACAACTGGCACACACAAACAAGAGGTCTTACACAAATTTATCTATTGCCAAATTCATTTGTCTGTGTCCAATTTTATGGCTTTTTTCAAAATGGCAAAACGATAACCATTGAAAAAATGCTATATTCTGAAGTGTTACTTTTAAAAGCACTTTAAAATAAATGAAATTACTAAACCAAACTACAAAAAATATAGAATTATAAGTTTTAGTTTAAACTCTTGATGATGGGCTAGAAACCCGAAACGATCGTTGTGATGAATAAATGTGTAGAATTTTTCAAAAGTTTGTTTATTAATTTTTATTCAATCATGTTCTACCAAATTCTACCAAATTCTACCAAATTCTATAGAATTTATATAAAAAATATATTGAAGTGAGAAAAAATAAATCCACTAAGTATAAACAATTACAATTAACTGTAAAATAAATAAAAGGATACTTTTTAAGAAATTATTTTCACATTTGACACCCTGTATATACAGTCGTAAACATCAATTAACATACTTATCCATTCATTTGCATATTTTAAAGTTGAGGCAACCGTAAGGAGGGAATTTCACGTAAGTGCAACTTTTACAAAGATTAATGCAATGTTCAATATTGCTAACTCTTCTATTTGCGAATTATCTGATTAACTTTGATCATGGCTGGATATGCAAAAGCGTTACATTGCGGATCCGGTCCTGTAATGGTTACCTGATCTGGGCCCTAATTAAAATCGGACAAACTGGATCCGGGCCCCATTCCAGCCGCACCCAATTTCTACTCGGAATATTGTTTCTCTTATATTTTAACCAGAGTACATCAAATTAGCTCAGAAAACTCGTGCGGGATCTCCTAGTTGAATTTCGAGAAATCCTTTCTTAATGGATGCTTACGTCAGAAAAGGAACCAACTGTTCAAATTTCAAGTTTCTAGCATCAGTGATTTGGCCTGGGCGTTGATTAGTCAAAAAAACCCTACATCCCCGTTTGAACCCTTAGAGGTTGAATTTATTTCTAAAAACGATTTATTCATGTATTGTCATCGGGAATACATATGTGTAAAAATTTTTAAATCGATCGGATACGTGGAAGTCATTCAAAATTGACTTGCAAGTTTTGACCTAAACAAACACACAAACTAACATACATTGCAAGTTAAATAAAAGCTTGTAAAAATAGAATTCATTATAGAATTGACGATTTTGTGATTTATTCGGGTCATTCATCATTTTTCCCGCCGAAAGTCTTTTTTTTTAGAAAAGTAATTACTAGCATATTCTTCATTTTTGTCTAGTCGTCTCGTTTCGCACGACTGATTCTTGCAACAAATGATCCGTTAACAATTTCTTGTCGTGGTGGTGAATGGCCGACTTAAAATGACCGTTCTCGTCCACGCAACAATTATATTTACAGTTGACAGATTTCATTTTGTAAAGAGAAAATCATATCCTTCTGGAAATTACATCACATCATTGTCAATGATAAAAATACGTCAGAGGAAATGACTGATCTCTGTAATTTTAACAATTTGCCTTTTGGATTTCCGGTTTGAATTTACAATTGGCAAAATTTTTATTTTTGATTTTACGGGGGAAATGTCAAAGCAACAAAATTTTTGAAATAAGCAATTTTGTAATTAAAACAGTCAAATAACGTTATGGAAAAATGAGCTTGAGAATAATTAAAAAAGTTGAAGCTTTACCATAATCGGTTACAAATCTCTATTTCCAAGCTTTTAAACTGAAAATTTGGTGAAAGTACTATTTGGATTTCCAATTTGTTTTTACATTGTGTGAATTGATATTAGAAGCATGTGTAAAAATCACAATTTGTTGCATTAAAAAATCGATAGAAATCATATTTGTATTTCAATGAGAAATTACAGGTCCCATGTTATTTAGTATTTCATTCAATTACAACTAAAGTACCGAACATGAAAACATCCAAAACAGGGAAAGCAAGGAACTGTATTAATCTAAATATTAAATACCTACAACCTTAATTTTAAGATAAGTCTTAACTTATCGTCAATGATTTCAAAAGCGAAAAAACTGCGCAGAAGATCAGATCTTTATACACCTAAACTGCAACAGGCGCAAGTGCCTGGGCTGTCGAACGTCTATAACCTACAATCTATCTCTGAACTACAGCAAATCTTAAAGTAATTTAACCTGCGAATATACCACGAGTCCCTAATAGGGTTTCACCGATGGGATAATTTCTCCAGAATTCGATGTACATGTTTATTGAAAGTTCTTCGGAAACCTCTGAAACCCTTCGGATGTTTCGGGAATTCCTCGGAAGCCTACGGAATTCTTCGCAATCCTCGGGATTCTTCGGAAGTCTCGGAAATTCCTATGTATACACTTTTTCCTCGGAAAATTAACCCATCGGGTTCCACCCTTGCTACGGAACCCTAAAAAGAACTGATCGAAAAACGTCGTGTTGTATTTGGACTAATAACTACGATGGACGCTAATAACCCCAGTTATCGAGCGTCTATAATGTACAATCTCTCTCTATACAGTGTGTAAACACTAAACGGTTAACCCGAAAATAACATTGAGAACATTTACAATTTTGTAGTAGGCTATGGGCTATAATATCTAATGTAAATACGTAGTAGCATGCTTTTTTTTATATAGCGATTTACTCTTAATAATCAATCGTTGCTATGGAAAAATGTTTAAAAAATATTTTTTCTATGTAATCCACTACATATTTCCATTAGGTCTTATGGCTCATAGCCTACTACAAAATTGTAAATGTTCTCAATGTTATTTACCCTATGTTTGAGTTAACCGTTTACACACATACGATAATATGTTATGATTGATAAAAGATAACATTTAAAAAAACGCATCGTCAAACAAGCGACAATCACGTGGTTTTAATCAGCTGGATGTAGCGGTGTATCTTAGCAACGGGTCAAAGGTGACTTTGATTGCGTACGTACACGAGATCGAAGTCACCTATGCAACGCAAAATGGCGCCAATGTGACCGGTTTGCGACAAAGATAAACATACACTCTTAACACACGTGAAGTATATACCTGTCTTCTGAAAGCATCCGGCATCGTAAACGTGGACGATATCCAACAGAATGTGTTTATGACGTGGGTGGGTAGACCACTGACAATGCATTGAATCGGATTGCCGACAAACTGTGATGCTGTAATTATTAAGCTACATGTCATCAGCAGAACTGTCGTAAAGAGGTTATGTAACCTGAAAACCGCACTGTCAGTTGTTATTTCCTGCCATTTTAAATAGTCTTTCAAACCTGAGAGTAGCTTATACATTTTGTTTTTCTTTTTGGTATTTTAAATATAAAACATACAATTTTATAAAAAATTTAACTGCGAACGTTTAAAAATCTTTCAAAAAATATATATTATTTTTATTATATACATTTATTTTAATATATTAATATTATTTTTTCGTAACTGTTAATCGTATACTTTATTAGTTTTTTTGTTTAAATATTCAGCAATTGAGAAACATTTTGGTTAATTTCAAAGTCAGTGACCCTGTTAAATTAATTTTAACGTTTTAAAAACAAGTTTTTTTGATCCATTATTTTTTTTCTTGGCGCGAGTTGTTAGTCGTATGGGTTTGACACTATGCAAACACATGTGATCCACTCAAATTTAACTCAAAAATTTGTCCACTTTCGAGTCCAAATACTTGCACTCAACTAACATTAACATTTATTTTACGAAATTTAACAGTTCACTTTATACACTAACAATTTACAATTTCCCTCGCGATAACAATTTTTCACAACAGTCAGCTGTTTTTGCGATACATCGTTGCACTTCCTGTGGAACACTTAAATTCCACTTCCGGCACAATTAATAGTCGTTATTTTAGTTGATTTTTGGTAGAAAACCGGGTATTTTTTCGATAACAAATATATTTATTTGTATATGTATATAATGTTAGCTTTACTGTATCTTTCATAAGAATAGTCGTACACCGTGCTACCGAGTCGTGCCCCCTCTGGTCGACCCCTCCATATCCCTACCATCTAGATTCTAGATAGAACCATACCATAAGACCTCAATGTGTGTACAATCGCCCTGTTGTATGTTCAAGACGAGGGGGACTTTAATGACCGTTATACGTTTGGGCCAATTGTTTTTATGTACTAAACATATGATGGAGGGGTATTTGCTCTCAGCTAAAAACAACCGTTCCAATACGGACAGTCCGTAGAAAAAATTGTGCTGTATTTACGCTATTGTTTGTACGTAATCTTAAATTGCTATATACTACGGTCTTTTGTTTTCAATTTCCTTTCTTTTTTTCGAGTGTGGCGAATGGCCTTTCTTGAAACTTTAAAGGGAGCCTTTTCCCACTTTTATGCTCTCAAAAAAATCACACATTAGTACCCTTCCGAAACAATTTTTTTGTTGTTTTTTCTTGAACAAAAAAAAAATAACATTTTTCCGAGTAAATACTACTTTCATACAGGGCCGTAGCTAGAGCTGAATTCAAGATAGGGCACTGAAAGTTTAAAGTAGGGCTGAAGCAAAAGACTACAATTTTTTAATTGGATTGCCCACCTCATCTGGTGATATCAAATTACAAAAGCAAGAAAACGGTAAATGACAATTTATTCAAAAAAAAAAAATACAGAACTCGCCATGTTATCAAATTTCCGAAGAACCTCATTTAGTCCAACGAATTTAATCTTGTTTTTCCAAATGCCAGATAGATCAAGTCTGTCATTCTGTCGTGACAGTCTTTGCGGCTTGTTTATAATTCCTTAAAGTAGGGCACTGGATGTTTTAAGGTAGGGCATTGCCCCTTAAGGCCCCCCCCCTAGCTACGGCCCTGCTTTCATATAAGTTGAAGAAATTAAATACAAATACACAGTTTGTTTTTCAGAAAGAAAACATGTCAATGCTTTTAATTGCAAAATAAATCCTTAAAAATATTTTTTGTTTCTCTTTTACGTGCTATATATTATAGAACAAACGACTTTCTTAAAATATACAAAAAAAATGATAAAAAACAAACAATTAAATAAATAAATAAACTAAAACACGATAATTTCAAAATAGAGTTATGGGAAAGAGATCCCAAGTTTTCTTTTAAAGATTATGCTAAATAAAAAAATTATATAAATTCAAAAAACTACATGATACACATTTGACTAAAGTTTATGTTAAAGGCTTAAATAAAAACATCGTAAATATTAAATTATAATATGTCGTTTCATTTTTTTTTTACAAAGCCGGGTACTTGTAGTCACCGCGCATCGAAATCTATTTTTGTAACCCGCATGCAAAATAACTAATCTAAACAGGTGTTCTGTGCAAGCATTAAAGTTTCTGAACTTATTGATTTTCAACTGCTATAATATTGATTAAAAATGTGGACACTTAAGGATGTGCTAAAACTAATTGAAACATAAAGTCATCGATTAGAACTGAAAGTACGAGTAGGTACAAACTGAAATAACGCAAAAAAGTAATTTTTCTGTAAACCAAAAATTAACAAAAATTAACTGATTTTGTTACAAACGAAAAAACGAATTTTGTATGAAATTATATCTTAATTTGTCAAATAAAATCTTGACTCAAAAAATAGCCTCATTTTTGATAAGGCTTACTTATGTCTCTCAAATTAGTATATCTATTGAATCGTTTTCAAAAATATGTAACTATACATTTTTTTGTTATTTCAATTGACATTTTCCCATTGATCAAGAAATCACAAGTGCCAACGTATCAGTTTTATTTTTAATCAGACACTCTTATGAAATAGAAAACGATTGCATGATTTTTGTAGATTGTTGTTTTTTTTTTACAAATCAACAGTTTTTCTAGAAAATCTCTACAACTTTGCAAAAATTATACTACTGCACTTGTTTCTGCTAAAGAATTATTTCTCATAATTTTGCTTCCATAAAATGTCAAGTGTATGGCATTTATTTATTATATAAAGAATATTTTAGCGCAGGAAACTTTTAAAAACAAAACTCTATTTTTATCCGCAAATATCATTTTTCGGTGTTAAAGTATATGTCCATTTTGATTTTAATACATAAATCATTTGAACCATTCATGATTTAACATTTTTACGTATGTACAAGAAAAATTGTTGATAAAAATCGACATACATTAAGTATTTAATATTTTATTCATTACGTAACGCCAAGTATTCGAAAATTTAAATTGTTTTTAAAGACCACCAACAGCTAAGGCTGTTTGGGCTTAGCACCAATTCATATTTTCAATTCATTATTTTTTTTTTTAATAATAAATAATTGAAAATCAATTGACACTTTTACCAGCTCTCGGGCTAGAACCCGGGAACTGGGGACTTGTAATAGAGGAATCATAGCAACGCCATGTAAACAACAGCATTGCTAAACGCTCGGCCATTCTCAAGCCCGCCAAGTATTCGAAGACACAGTGTAATTTAGGTATATAAACATCGTTTTTTCTACGAAAATATTGTATCCCGAAACGAATAAACTTCTCCAAGCGGATACGTTAAAGATTCGTTCCCTTAATGTAATAACTAAAGGTACACTTTCGTTGAGGCGATCAGCTGTCGCGGTTAACCGCCAGTATCTAACCGCTTAGGGAGACGGGATTAGCTCTTCTTTTTCATGCCAGCATGTTTGGAACGGTGTGCCGTTAATTGATCCCAGCAATTTTATACCACGACAAGTGATCCCACGACAACTGATCCCAACGACATTTGATCCCAACGACAATTGATCCCACGACATTTGATCCCAAAAAATTGTCTATAGACTGATAGCGTCTGATAAGTAATAAAGTTATTAAATTTTATTAATTTAATGAAATAATTTAATCGATTATTCCCTTTGTCGGGAAATGTGTTTGAATTAAATTTGTAGACGTTACGATATATTTGTAATTACATTGTTATTAGAATTCTAATGAATGTAATAGTATAATGTGTTTATGAGTTAATAATCCTTTAGAGATTATGTAATGATCAAGTTGAATAATTTATTTTTATTTATCATTGCCCGGGATACGTCGTAATTTTGTCAAATATTGTATTTTATGAATTAATAACAAATTCTAATAGCAATGTAATTACAAATATATCATAACGTCTACAAATTTAATTCAAACAAATTTCCCTCGATTAAATTATTTCATTAAATTAATAAAATTTAATAACTTTATTACTTATCAGACGCTATCAAGTATCAGTTTATAGACAATTTTTTGGGATCAAACAAATGTCGTTGGGATCAGTTGTCGTGGGATCACTTGTCGTGGTATGAAACTGCTGGGATCAAATGTCATGGAACCGTTTGGAACAATCTAACCTATAATATGAGATAGTTTTGAATACAGTAGATCCTATCTACATTTACCATTTTTCAATCCGATTTCCGAAGAATTCTAGTCATTGAAGACAGGTGGGCGATGAAAAGACATGTTTTATATTGATTTAATTAAATTTTGGCCATTGTTCAGAAGCGATAAATTTTTGAGGGTGGTGAATATCTCAGCATTTTATATCATTTTCGATTCGGGAGGAATAAAGTCATTGCATTGAAGTCAACGAACAGAAAATACTTTGAATAAAACTTTGTCCTATTGCTATTACGCATGTGATGAAAATCGAAATTTCGCAAAACTCGGCGGTGTATGTTAAAAACGATGCAAAAAGGAGTAAAACAATTCACGATGGCTGTCCAGTTACTGTAACCGTTAGGCCTGTAGACCACTTTATTGATTCCTATAAACCTTGATCAATATTCAAGTTGTGAAGGAGAATATCTCAGGATCATGTGTGCATCATTTGCCATCTTCGGTTCTGAAAGATTTCAGTTATTGATGAAAGGTTGGTTAATGTACAGAGAAAATATGTATTATATGGCAAATCAGCCAGTTCCATGAAACTTTAGTCAAATTTCAGGAATTTTCAGATCATGTCATGCAATCTCGGCTCATGCCATTCTTGATTCTACGTTGTGCAAATTTGTCTGGCTTCTTTTCGTAATAAAACGATAACTCAAACATGTTTTTTTAATTTGATTAAGTAATCTTCTTTTTCAATTATCTTGTTTGATCGACTTCATATTTCCTGTATGTGCGAAACGTCTTCAACGCAGGCGGAGATAAAAAAGGTAGCAACTATTTGATGGAACAGAGTCAGTTTAGATGTTAAAGTTATACAACCAAAAATATAATTTGACTGGTAAAGTTCAACGTTTCCGAATGATACAATTGGTCAGCGTAGAGAGTGATGGTTTTAAAAAGGAAATAATTAAAAATAATATAACTAAATTATGGTGACGTTTCTTTGTTGAACATATTATTTTATTTTTTAAGCTTCGTACACACTTAACGCTTATATCCAGGGCCCTCGCGCCCCTGAGTGCGATGTGTGCGATGCACGCGGGCGGCACATCCAAGGGGCGGCAAATGGCCTAGTTGAGTTATGTTTTTTGTACTGTATAGAAAAAATATACAACTGATATTATATCAATTTTATTTGTATACTCAAGCCTACGTGAAAACTCTTACGAGTAGTTATTTCTTTTTTAATAAAATTCGAATTCGAAATATTTCGCGCGCAGTTTTCGATTGGATCGTTAATTCACATCAGCGCGTAGACAGGGCGCCCCTATCAAGAGACTCCCGCGTATGTTTATATCTTGAATTTCCTGTCGATTCCTGCAAGAGTGCGAGTGAAGTAAAGTATTTTTCAATCAACAAATACTTTTTTACGTAAGACAGTAAGACTTGTGCACCTGAATAATATAATTGATAATATATTTTTCAATTTGACATATCGTCTAGTAAGTTTATCCCCAATAAGGGGCGCCAATTATGAATCCGCACGCGGGCGGCGTGAGGCCTTACGAGGGCCCTGCTTATATCAACTTACTATAACAAATATTAATTAAAAGATTGCATTCTTACTAAATCAAATTAAGTATGACAAAAATGTAATAATAGTTCGCCAACAGTTTATTGATTTATAAGTTACAAATTCTTGGTTAGCGTCGCGGCCTCTGGATCAGACTGTCATGGGTTCGAATCCCACTTCCGCTCATGGATGTTTTGTCATGTCATTTAATTTTAAGTGTGTTGTTATTTAATGTAATCAAGACGCTAATGACCTAAGTTATCGACGTGTCTATAATTTACAATAAATAAAATCTTACCGCTTACAAATCGAGTTTTACCCGCTTTAGGTCGCTCGTGTGAGATTAGCCGTAATTCGTTTGTTTTGAAACAACAGACCATCGCATCAGCATTAACCGCGCTATACATCTGTCTATACACATGGTCGGTAAAACAGGTATCCTTCGACATGCTTTTATTATAAAGACGATACATTTTACCTATACATTACGATGTAATAGTAGAGTATGTACATTTAAACTTCCGTACAACGGATCACGGGTTCGTTGACTGGTTGGCGACTATTCAATGCAACATAAAATGATGATGATGATGACTATCAATTTTTATCGTCATCTCTTGGTTTTCATATCATTGCCCTTCATTTTATCTATTGTTATTATTTTTTGTTGCACATTTTATACGAGCTTCAATTTAAACTGTTTGTGTTATGCTATTGTCAAAGTTCAAATCTGATGATTTCCATTCAATTATAAATAAAATTATAAAAGTATAAAAATATATACCTATATAAAGGTGTTTCAAAAATGTCTGCCAAAATTTCTAGGACGTATAGTAGGTACCTACATCAAAAAATAAGTGTAGTTTACTCTATAATAAAACTATTTCCGAAAATGCACCCCCAGGTAGCTATAGCCCCTATAGAAGAAGACTCTCAAGAATGGTTTTTTGGCATTTACTTCAAAACTATTAAAGGTAACTTATGAAATTTGGCACAGTGGCGTAGTTTTTTTATGAGAAATATTGCTAATTTGTTGGAATCTTCATATTTTGTTCAAAAATTTGATTTGATTCAAAAATTTTGATTTGATTTTTTGTACGTTTGTTTGTAATGGATAAACTCAAAAACTTCTTAACTGATTTTAAAAATTCTTTCACCTATAGAAAGCTACATTATCAGCGAGTAACATAGGCTGTATTTTTTACAATAATGTCCCAAGGGTACTCACGGGGGGGGGTAATAAATCATAAATTCTTATCTCTGGAACTACTAAACCGATTCTAAAAATTCGTTCACTAATAGAAAGAACGCAGGGGGGAGATTCCCGCGGGGGGATAACAAATTAACAATTTATACTAAATATACGTGAGCGGAGCAATGGGTGACCGCTATTAAATCATAATTGCATAATTGCTGTAAATCATAAATTCATAGCACCCGGGCGAAGCCGAACCGGGCCGCTGTAAATGATAAAACACATTTGATGTCCCTTAAGTAACTATGGCCATTATGACCGTCCTATTATGTGATATGGGAAGCTTAAGCAAGGATGAAGTTACAAACCTACGGATCCACCGGTGGAAGCCAGATTTTTTTTCTTATTGAAGGACAATTATGTCGGGATTTTTTATTTAGATTGTCTGATTCAACCGTTATCTTTTGTTTCCAAACAATAGAGATATGTATTAATAAAGCAATTTTGAGGTTTGAATAAGGAAAACTTTTTTCCGGATTTTTTCAGTTATTCGCTCATTGATTTCATTATTAAGAAATGTTTTGTGAAAATAGATAAACAATTATTATAATTCCCAGAAGTAATTACAAATGTAATCAATACTGAAAATATAACATTTTAATTGAGGAAATAACAAAAACTAAACGGTATTGAGAACATCCGTTTTAACTTGTTCTAAAACATTGAAGTCGGGCGTGCTTTTATATTTAAATTAACATATTTTTATTACTTTTAACTGTTGTTACGAAACGTCGATTGAATTTTAACATTATTTTCGTGGAAATGTCTGCAATTGCAGACATTTTTTTCAATTCCATTGTTCTTGCGAGATATCAGTAGGTACATGTAAATTTGGTAACATACAATGGAGATGGAGGGCAGTGTAGCCTAGTTGATAGCGTACTTGGTACCAGCCTCTAGACTAGACTGTCGAGGGTTCAAATCCCACCTGCGCTCATGGATGTCTTGACCTTGTAATGTTATTTAGTTTTAAGCTATAGTTGTTATTTAATGTAATTTAAGACATTAATGACCTAAGTGTCGATGCATCTATAATCTACAATAAAATAAATAAATAAATACAATAGAGATGGGCACATGTAGCGGCGTAACGCAAACTCTTCCCTATTTTTTAACCGACTTCAAAAAAAAGGAGGTGGTTCTCAATTCGGTTGTATTTTTTTTTATGTTTGTTACCTCATAACTCAGTCATTTATAAACCGATTTTGAAAGGATATACTTTCAGATTGCTCCCATAGAAATTTCATCAAAATTGGTCCAGTAGTTCGGCTGATTTTAATAAAAGTGAGTAACGGCGTGTGATTCTTTAAGGTAAATGTCACTTTTTGACATATCAGACAGCGTAAGAAAGTCGGTTTAATAAAAGTGAGTAACGGCGTGTGATTCTTTTAAGGTAAATGTCACTTTTTGACACTAAAAAGTAAAAAATAAAAAACTTTTTAACAAAAAAAAAACCTCCTTCAAAAAACCACTAAAAAGAGGAAAATAATGAAATTTTGAGGTCTGTGCCAATTTAATAAAATATGAAGTTGGTTAAAAAGAAGATATTAATCACTATACTATACTTTTTAACCGACTTCATATTTTATTAAATTGGCACAGACCTCAAAATTTCATTATTTTCCTCTTTTTAGTGGTTTTTTGAAGGAAGTTTTTTTTTTGTTAAAAAGTTTTTTATTTCAGAATTTTAGGCTCAGCTGTTTCGGAGATAAGAGGGGAATGCTCGATTTTTGCATATTTTCTTTAATATCTTTTAAACTATGCATTTTAAAATTATAAAAAAATATATATTTGTATTTGTCATAACGAGCCCTTTTATTTGATACGTCACATGATGCACTTGAAAAAAAAATGTTTTTTCGAGTTTCTAATTTTCCCTCCAAAATTAGCCTCTAAAATCAGAAATCGTTTATTTACGCTATACGTGTGATGGGGTCACCTAGCTCTGTATGTACCAAATTTCAACATATTGAAGTGAGGGGGTCGCAACGTTTTTAACTAACTTTTTTTGGCTATTTAGTGGGTCGCGACACTAAAAAAGTTGAGAAACGATTTTATAAGGGTTCCGTTTTTTCATTGGATGTGTGGAACAGACGCTAATGACCTCTGTTGTCGAGCATCTATAATTCACAATTCATTCATTCGGATGTGCGGAACCCTAAAAAATCGAACATAACTTTTAGAGTGTGATCTTTTGAAATCTAGCCTAAATTAACACATTCTGCACACTCATGCTTAAACCCCACAAGGATATTGTGATTCCCAGAAAACAAACCTTAAAAAATATATGCAAATATGAAATAAATATAATCCTTCCAAGTAATACCGATAGTGTTTTTTTCTTTCATTCCAAGAAGTTTTGTGCAACTGGGAAATGTTTATTAGTGAAGTAACTTTAACTAGAGTTTGCATCAGATAACCAATAAAATAAATAAAAGGTATGGAAAACAGATGTGAGATGATCTCACACAAAGAGTTAATTCTGTGGCCAAGAGGCAAAAACATTCATGTCGAATTTTTGAAAATATCTATTTTCTATTGGGATTTGTCAAATGGTAGGGGCAAAAAAACATGGTGGAGTCAAGGGAAAAATTTCAGTAGTTGCTATCGTTTTATAGTTTTTTTAAAGAAGGTTTTTTAACACGCTTATATTAGTTCCACCTGTATGTATGTAAGTATGTATGTATGTAACGGATTCTTTGAACGCGACTTTTACCCACTTCAAAACTTCAGATTGAACTGAAACTTTGCACACTTATCAAGGACTGATGGCAATACATTAATTCAATAATTTTGTCCCATTATCCTGACCAGGATCTCCAGGACTAAAAAGCAAAAATAAATTATAATTTAAAAAAACTAAAAAACACGCTTTAATGGTAAACTGAACTAAAAAGTAAAAAATAATTTTTATTGTAAAAAAGCGTGGGGTGCTTTGTACCATAATTTCATACTTTATAACAACTGATATCGAGCACCCCACGCTTTTTTACAATAAAAATTATTTTTTACTTTTTAGTTCAGTTTACCATTAAAGCGTGTTTTTTAGTTTTTTTAAATTATAATTTATTTATTTAAAAGTTTTTTTTAACAGTGAAAAAAAAATTCAAATCGGTTCAGTTGTTCTTGAGATTACCCGCGATAAACAAACAAGCATACAAACTTTTTCTCTAAATGTTTCTTCCAATGACAGATATGTTAGACTTTATAGTTTAGAGCGAGTTTAGAGGCTGCAAAAGTTCTTTCACTCCCGCTGCTGTCACCCTCTCTCCCCTCGACGGCGCCCATGATCGGAAGTATTGTCTTTTTTCGGTTCAGCGAAAATAGAGAACAAAATAAATTATTCAGCCTTCATTTAATGTATCACAAATTAGTCATAAGCAGTTTTGTCTTGTAGTCATCGAGTTCATTTGAATACAATGTGACGCATGTATGGTAATAATTTCGGCGGAGTCAAGCTGCATCAAACCATACGTGCATCGTATGCTAATAAGCTTAGATTCAATTATGTATAATAACATAGTAGAGAAAATGAATACAAAATTGTTTTTACACTTTAACTATGAAAATCTGAGTTAATCTGCAGGTACACAAAAAATGAGTATGTCTGTATCGCGGGTACAGACAGGATGTCGTGAATACCGTTAAACACAAATAATAGTGTATTCGTTGTCATGGAAAGAAATACGCATCCACTTTTATTTATCTTATAAAATCAAATGGAGGACAGTGTGGTCCAGTGGTTAGCGTGGCCGCCTCTGGATCAGACTGTCATGGGTTCGAATCCCGCCTCCGCTCATGGATGTTTTGTGATGTCATTTAGTTTTAAGTGAGTTGATATTTAGTGTAATCAAGACGCTAATGACCTAAGCTGTCAACGCGTCTATAATTTACAATAAATAAATAAGAAATATCCCTCCTTTTAACATTTTCATCAGAAGTATTTAAAGTTGATGATATTATGAATGACTTCAAGATACTCTTCTCTGCTTTTCTTTGCTCAATCTAAATTGATGACAACGACCGCCGTCGTTTAACTCAAATAACCTACGCATTTGTTATAAATTTTATAATTAAACTTCATTGTGACAAATGCATGTCTCATGAGTTGTAAAGATCTCTCAGAAAAGACAAACCATTCACTCTATTTTTAAATACCACATTCTTAAAATTATGTTTGTGAAAATGAAAGTAGATAATCATCAATCTAATTAAAAGATTTTTTTAAATTATTTTATAGCAATTTCTGATTGTATTTTGAAGGGAACTTTTCAAAAAGTAAATATTTTTATAATTTACTTTCCTAATAATAATAAAAAAAAAACTCGGGTCGCAGTGCCAAAACCTTGCCGACAATATAGTGTATTTGCTAATACAGGCATTGTGGCTTTATTATGTGAACTGTTTGTTTTTGTGTAAAATAAAAAATTTAACCCCTTAATACATCCCTTACACTAATATTTTTTTCTTATTTGCAATATTGTTATCATTACAGCATCTGCGCCAAATTAAATACACCCTTCGGTAAGGAAATCCGTATCCGCAAACTAATGTTTTTATAAAAATCGTAAGTCCGGCCCTATCGGGCCGATTTTATTTAAATTTTAGCACCACGTTTTTATCTTTACTAAAGGGTTAAATTTCAATTTTGAAACGATTCGAACAATTTTTTCGGTATTTTTGGGCCCAAAAACATTTTTCAACCCCTAAAAACCACCCTTAAAATAGTCCGATCAGGTCCATTTTAAATAGGCTTCGTGCGGTGATGGATTGCAACGTGCCTACCAAATTTCATCAAAATCAATTAACTCTTTCGAAAGTTATTGCCCGCACACACACACACACACACACATATATATAAACAGACATTTCCAAAAATGGTGCCAAATTGTTCAGGAGGCTATGAAACGTCGAGAAATTTTGGTCCGACCCCTAGGTCCCGCCATCCGACCGACGCCAATAGTGTATGTGCCATATGGCAAATACACTAATAAACACTAAAAGCGTGCATGTGTTGAATAAAGTTATTTATAATGAGTTATTTATAATGAGAATTAATGTCACTGTATTTTTTTAATTGTGTGAATATTTCCTTATTATATATGCATACAATTAGATATTATTTATTCCACTTTCGCGTCATTAATTAACTAATCATATTTTTTATTAAATTATTTTTAGCACCTTGATACTTTCATTAGTTATTAATTATCCATTGTCAGAATTATCTACAATATCTAAAACTGCATAAAAGCTCTAAAGAACACCATACAATAGCAAATTAAATAAATGAACATTTCAATAGCAAAAGTTTGCATCGTCAAAATAGTAATTTATGCAACTAGTGGCTTAAGTGACGCATTATATAACAGTCGCGATTTTGTGATACGAATATAAGGTTATGTTGCATTTATACCAGAACGAGTGTGTGATTATCGCACTCGCCTTCGGCTCGCGCGGTAAACACACACTCGTTCTGGTATAAATACAACATAACCTTAAGAGAGTATTGTAAAATCGCGACTGTCAGATTCGTCACAATTTTGACACGCGTTACATACAATATATTTTGCAACAACTGCTTAAAAGTTCAATTTTAAGCTAATAAAACACAATTTGGATAGATATTTTAATAGTGACATTATAGCAAAGTAATCTATAAAAATCCGTTGCGTAGTTTGGGAATTATATTACTCACTCGCTTCGCTCGTTCGCTATATATATATATAAACCTTCCGGGAACAATTCCGTCATACTTGATTTTTGCGTAACTTTAACCGTTTACTCAGCGCACGCAACGGAACCTCTCAAAAGGAATAATTTTTCCCGTTTTTGCAACATTTTTCATGCTCCGTAATAGGATGCTCCGCTCCTATTGGTCGAGTAGCGTGATATTATATAGCCTATAGCCTTCCTCGATAAATGAACTATCCAACACAAAAATAATTTTTCAATTCGAACCAGTAGTTCCTGAGATTAGCGCGTTCAACCAAACAAACAAACAAACAAACTCTTCAGCTTTATAATATTAGTATAGATACACTATTTTGTCGGCAGGGTTTTGCACCGCGACCTGGGATTAAAAATAATAAAAAAGATGATTTATAATTATTTTTAAAATAAAACATTACTTGATTTGATAACTTAAAAATCGCAAAGTCATTTTGGATATCTACGTACAGCGTAATTCAAAAAATATGAAATTAAAGTTGAAAAGAATAATATAAAAAAACATTTACACATAGTTTTAAATTCCATAATATTTCAATTCAAAAACTCAAGTTCTCTGTATCGATTGTTTTTTATTTATTTAAGGCTACCAACCGCTAGGAATATCTGAGCCTGGTGCTTCCTCGATTCATTTATTACAAGCAAACCCCCAATTACCTAAGAATAATAGTAAAAGTATCATTTAATTTTTGAATTTTTGTTAAAAATAATAGTAACTTGAAAATATGAATTGGAACATTTTCCATTTAACATTACTTCATTTAATAAAAAATTGGAAACCCCGTTGATACTTTCACCAATTGTCCCAGAGATGGAAACGACGTGCCAGACATAAAATAACAATACCTAGCGATAACAAAAGAAAATTCTGCTACCTATGTTAAAAAACATGTTTCTAAATTTTCAAAAAAGGTCTCAAAATCATATTGCACTTAAGGGCTCCCAAAAACTCAATCCACCATTATTAACACTGTTCTTCCGAAAACACAATTTTCGGAATCATGTTAGCCTATATTTTTCAAACTTTGATTTTGTTTCTTTTTGATCACGCTGTAATGATCATCTCGGTAGTAAAGGTCAAAAACTACAAGGTTTTGTTTTTTCTTTTTTTATTGTACTAAATTTATAATTTCATTATTATATGCAATGTATATGCTTTGTTTCTTATTTATATAAGCTCATATCTGCACTTCAGATCCGTTTCTGGGGGCAACAAACCCTATTAGTCATTATACTATTATTACTTTTTTCACGCCACCAACTGCCCGGGTTGTTTGAACCTAGTCCCAATCCACACTTTCAATGTTATCATTTTGAATAATATACCTAATTCAAAAATCTACATCACATATTCACCAATTCTCAGAATTGGATCTATAGGAACTAAAGATTTGTGTCACTAAACTCCACCCATAACTGGAATGCCACACATGCGCGAAAAAATTTGCTCGCATTTGAACAATTCAATACGGTCGATATTCGCTTGATCCGGGGTTGTCGGACCTGCGCATTGTTGCGGTGTAAACATTTCGTTCTTCATCGCCCGCTACGATCGGCATTTTTCGTTTCCGTTAGTTAACTCTCAAAATTTTAGTAGAAGCACGAGTAGAAACTACAAAGAAAACCTAACCTAACCTCGTATTCGTTGCGTGTTTTGCCATTTTAACTTTGTAGAGCGCAGGTCCGAAAACCCCATGATGCGCAGAATAAATTGTTATATTGTGTTTTAAAGACCACCAACAGCTAAGGTTATTTGGGCCTAGCATCAATTCATGTTTTCAATTCATTATTTATTTTTTTTAATAATAAATTGAAAATCCAATTGACACTTTTACCAGCTCTCGGGCTAAAACCCGGAAACTGGGGACTTGTAATAGAGGAACCATAGCAACGCCATGTGAACAACAGCTTTGCTACACTCTCGGCTATTCTCAAGCCCCGCAGAATGAATAGCATTCCAGTTATGGGTGGAATTTAGGGGTTTCTGTTTTGTAATAAACGAGTTATAGAAACGCCACCCCTGTGAACTCGACAGTCGACTCTTCTCAAGCTCTTGATCAATTTTTATGTCACACTTAAAGTTTGGATTGACCAATCACAAAGTTCTGGATTGAAAACAGTTGAGCAGTCAAATTTAACGGATAACATTGATAAAATAAAATTCCACATAAACCTGCCATAAGTTATAGAAAAACGAATGATAATTAACGAGTAATCATTTAGCATCTACAACGATGCGCTAGGAAAACCGGTATAGGTACCTACACATAATTTTTAACGCGCTTATATTAGCTTCATCTGTATGTTTGCGTGCTTGCTTGCGGGCTTGTGTGCTTGCTTGTTTGTCAGTTTGTAACCGACTTCTTTGAACTTGATTTTGACCAACTTTGAACGGTCAGATTTAGTTTAAACTTTGCACACTTATCAAGGACCGATTACAATACAATAATTCCATAAGTTTGTCCCATTATCCTGACCAGGATCTCCAGGACTAAAAAAAAAGCAAAAAACTTCAGATTGAACTGAAACTTTGCACACTTATCAAGGACCGATTACAATACAATAATTCCATAAGTTTGTCCCATTATCCTGACCAGGATCTCCAGGACTAAAAAAAAAAGCAAAAAACTTCAGATTGAACTGAAACTTTGCACACTTATCAAGGACCGATTACAATACAATAATTCCATAAGTTTGTCCCATTATCCTGACCAGGATCTCCAGGACTAAAAAAAAAGCAAAAAACTTCAGATTGAACTGAAACTTTGCACACTTATCAAGGACCGATTACAATACAATAATTCCATAAGTTTGTCCCATTATCCTGACCAGGATCTCCAGGACTAAAAAGCAAAAATAAATTATAATTTAAAAAAACTAAAAAACACGCTTTAATGAACTAAAAAGTAAACAATAATTAATTTTATTGTAAAAAAGCGTGGGGTGCTTTGTATCATATTTTCATACTACCCCACGCTTTTTTACAATAAAATTAATTATTTTTTACTTTTTAGTTCATTAAAGCGTGTTTTTTAGTTTTTTTAAATTATAATTTATTTGTCTGACAAAACCACTTTTTAATGTATTTGTCTATATAGTACACATAGTATATAACGTAGGTGCATACACTATTGTCGTTGGTCGGATGACGGAACCTAGAGGTCGACTATAAAATCTCAGCGTTTCACATTATTTTAAACAACGAGACACCATTTTTGGAAATGTCTATTTTTTTTGCAATTTTTTCATTTAACTGATCCAAAGTTTCTTTCCCTGTCTCATATACTTTCAATAATTTTGCGCCAGGACATAATGCTTTGACTTCGACTACCTTCGACCAAAAATTGCAGCTTCGGCAAAATAATTGGATTTGACCAAAACCCGAAGATCCGTTATATCTTATAACTGCCTCCGGCAAATTGCGCTGAAATTTTTCATATTAAAAATTATTTTGAAAATGATTAGGAATTTGGAAGTCATGTATGGTTTTACATACAACTTGATTATTTTACAATGCTTATTTATTTATTTATTTATTGTAAATTATAGACGTGTCGACAACTTAGGTCATTAGCGTCTTGATTACATTAATTAATAACAACTCACTTAAAACTAAATGACATCACAAAATATCCATGAGCGGGGCGGGATTCGAACCCACTACAGTCTAATCCAGAGGCCGCGACGCTAACCACTGGACCACACTGTCTTCTACAATGCTTATATTAGAAGTTACACTTCTTTGTGCAACTCCGGGCGACTTTACGCAAAGTGTTAAGCGATGCGCGCGCCTCACTACAAGTAGTTGTTGAACTAGAAATTCCGTTAGATGTCACGCCAAAAACACTTTGTTCCTCGATGTACCTCGATTCATAGATGTCGCTGTCGTACCAATCTTGGAGTATGTGTTAAGGAGTATAACTTCCGCCGTGTGTACCTAAAACATACACATGCCTTTTTTATCGATGATTCCCCTTAAAAATGCAATTCGCTTCTTATTAAACACTCTGTATTTTTCTTAGAAAAAATGTAATGTTTAAGCTTTTCCAAATAGCATAATATTATTATAAATGTAAAAATTATTATTGATTTATGTGAGTGTTTACTGTAAACATCATGTGTGAAAAATTAGAAGGAATAAAATGCAATATTTGCAGACAAACTAATCTACCTTGACATTTTAAAACCATGCATTTATAAATTTTAATTGACTCTGCTCAATTTTTCCAATCTAAACATTTTGCAATATTTATAGTAACAAACTAGCCTTTCTCGTGGCTTCACTCGCGTAAATATCATTTTTGAAACAAACCTTATTTTAACCTGATCGTTTAACTTGATAAAAAATACGCTATACTTTCAATTTGGGAATGAATTGATAGTGTTAAGTCAGCGTCAGTGGCGGACTAAGGGGGGGAGGGGCGGCTCGCCCCGGGTCTCTGATCCTGGGGGGCCTCCAAATCTCGAGAAGTCTCAAACAAGGCCAAAATATGTTTAGTAAGTAAGAGGCAGTTTAGAGTTGGAGGCCCCGTATACCTACTTATACAAAATACATAAACGTATGTAGGTTACCTACCTACCTATAACGTTTATTACAAATATTTGATTTTTTTTTATCAGCCATTACATCTATAAATTCATTTTTTACGAAATTTACACTACTTATACAAATACATCAATTTCTAAGCAGAGCGGGGCCTCGTTTAGTTCTGCCGCCCCGGGCCTCCGACGGGCTTAGTCCGCCACTGGCCAGCGTACATCAATTTATCTCAGAAATCGCGTGCGGAATCCCCGACTTTCGCGCACTGTTCATTCCCATTTTGTGTTTGCCTAATAATATATAGCCTATGTTACTCAGAAAGAAGTAGGTGTTTAAGCAGCGAAATAATTTTTCTAATCGGTTCAGCAGTTCCTGAGCTCATGTTGGCAAATTGTTGATCGTTACCATAGCAACCGTCATTTAACAGCGTGATCAAAAAATAAAATTGTACGATAAACGCAGCATTAATGTGTTCTTTGAATACATAATTTGAAATACTTTAATAATAGTAGATTGTAAATCTAGGGGCGTAATGAGGTAGGTATATTACGAGTTGTTAAAACGAGTAATAACGAGTTTTAACAGTCACACGAGTCAATATATGGTGTTTTTTTCCATAACCACTACTTATATAAAATTCAATTTCAGAATTTTTAAAATTGTTTGGCAGTTCATTTTATGTCGCTAGCTTCACTTCTAGTGTGAAAAAGATACGTTCCCGCACACCGACCTGTTAACAGTCACTTTACAGTTTACATACATGCATGTAAAGCAGTTATTTTATATAACGTGAATATGGCAAAATAGTAGTTTATGCAACAAGTGTCTGAAGTGACGGATTATATGACAGTCGCGATGTTGCAATACGAGCCTAAGGTTATGTTGCATTTATACCAGAACGAGTGTGAGTTTACCGCGCGAGCCGAAACATAACCTTAGGAGAGTATTGTAAAATCTCGACTGTCAGATTCGTCACTTTAGACACGCGTTACATACAATATTTTTTGCAACAACTGCTTCAAAAGTTCAATTTTAAGCAAATAAAACACAATTTGGATAAATATTTTATAAGTGACATTACAGCAAAGTAATCTCTAAAGTACTTTATTACGCACGTGTGTTATAAAGTAAAACAAAACAGTATTACTTTATAGAAAGGAGTGCCTTAAAATTTACTTAAAACACTACCGTTCGAATTCAGTAGAAGTTTCCATAAAGAATCACTTTTCAAACAGTATACAGTCATCTAAAATTGTATTTCGGAGACAAGTGTTGCAAAAAATATATTACACTATAGTTCTTAACCAATAATTGATTCCAAATATGAAGTTCATAATTAGAGTACGTGAATAAGGTACTATAATGCTGGTATTATTTATATATGTAGATACTTATAAATTCAAGTTCAAGAACCTGGTTTCAAAATATCATTGGCATTCTTCATTCTAACAGTATAATGTGTTTTCAATAATATTTTGATGATTAATATTTCTTATTATTAAGCAACGTTTGTTTATAATAATTACATTAGATGCTAATGACCTCAACTGTCGAGCGTCTATAATCTACAATATCTCTCTCTAACATTTAGCTGTTTCTATTTCTTTCTCAATATCATTGCTAAGCAGTTTAGATTAAAACCAAACATAAATTATTGATTTTGCAAAAATTAAAATAAAACTTTTGTAAAAACATCCTATTGTTTTATTGTGTTTTATAAAGTACTTACAATTTTAGTTTACTCTAGGGCAGCATTTCCCAAACTATGGGTCGCAACCCACTGGTGGGTCGCGAGCGAATATTGGGTGGGCCCTGAAAAATAGGACGATACATCGACCGACCGACAACTACATCCTTCTCATTGAAATAACACTCCTCGTATTTAATTAAGTATCAAAATTTTCGATTGTAACTGAATGTTTTTTTTTACTTCCCACCTCTACTATGGTAGGAAAGTAATGGATTTAGTCCGAAAAAAATATTTCGAGATTTTAACAGATCTTCACGTTTTGAGACCCTAGCAATCGTTTAAGATCATTTTCTGACTGATGTCTGTATGTGTGTGTGTGTGTGTGTGTATGTGTATGTGTATGTGTGTGGTCAATTTTTCGCCTTCGATATCGTAAAAACGGAACAACATACGGCCATGCCGATTGTTCGGTTGTGTTTATCAGCCTTTAACTTAGATCTGATTAGATTTTGAGTCAAATCGATTCAGTGGTTCCTGAGATATTAAAAAAAACGTTCTCAATGTCACGTATTAACATAGGTAAAAAAAATATAAATGAATTCTAGATGTTATAATATGAAAAAAATGCACATATTATTTTCTCTCTAAAATGTACAGTTTTCGAGAAAAAAAATATTTTACTAAAAAAAGAAAATTGTACGTAAATCAAGGTAACCATGATTTTTGCTATATTACTAGCCATCAGTAGATCACCAAACAAAAAAGCGGGCCATGCTTTTTTTCAAAGAATGAAAAAAGAGTGTTTATTTTTTGCAAATATTTACTAGGTGGGAAGTATAAGGACTGGTCATCAGTCGAATTTTTTAAGTCGGATTATCGTGCTTGCAAATTTTTAAATATTTTTCATTTCACAATCAAATTATTGTGAGTTAACATTTCTGCAAACATAATTAAACCACCTGCACCTAGCTAATACCTACAACTCTTATCAACAAGTATTAATAATTTTTTGCAGCAGAAAAAGCAATAATTCATGGCTTAACGATTTCAATAATTCATAAAGAACAATAGAATTTGTTTTAGTATGTGATTCATATTTGCAAATAAAAATTGTATAAAAATGGTAAATAGTTCATAGCGCGTGGTAAAAATTAAAATATTAATCATTTCGCGGTGACACTGGGATGTAGATAATTTCCTCATATTGCGTCATCCAATAACATCATGACTCCACATCTGTCATCACCCAGCACTTGTTTAGGTAATACAAATCAATTCCGAAAATTGACGGTGCATTTCCATGAAATCCAGAAGTTCAGTATTATAATTTTATTCATTAATAATTAACTACATCCTTCACAATTCCTAATTCATAAATGATTAATACAATTCATTGTTAAGCGGAATTTTGTGGAATATTTTAAGAAAAGTTACTCAATATTATGAAAAAAAAACTATTCGTTTTTTATCAGTATAAAACTGCTTTTGTTATTTTAAAACCTTGAATATTTTGAAAATAAAAAAGTTACCTGTTCTTTTAATCTGAAATAATTGAAAAGAAATGAATTTAGCTAACAAGCTAACTACGGTAAGAAGGGTTATGAATCTCATATACTATATAAATAGTTTGTTACCTCGTTCAGCCAAAACTTCTGGGTACCTATTGTGTAACTCATTTCTAGTGATATCACTAAAGTGAAATTGTTCACGCGAATATGCATTTTTCGCACTAGTGAAATAGAACCATTTAACGTGAATTTATTCGCCATCGAATTTGTCAGTGAAACGTGAAATATTTCACGTTTCACTGACAAATTCGATGGCGAATAAATTCACGTTAAATGGTTCTATTTCACTAGTGCGAAAAATGCATATTCGCGTGAACAATTTCACTTTAGTGATATCACTAGAAATGAGTTACACAATAGGTACCCAGAAGTTACACAATAGGTACCCTGGACCGATTTAAGCAAATGAGGTGTTGTTGGATTCGTCTTATTACGTGTGAAACCATAAGTAACCATAAAAACGAAAATCAAATCATATTACAAGAATCAGTTAATATCTTGAAGAGGGGTGAAACCTTTGGTGTGAACTGTGAAAACATTGCATAATAACCACCACGTTGGCATCATCAGGAGATGATTCGAGGGTAGTGTAGCCTAGTGGATAGCGTATTTGGTTCCGCGGCCTCTAGACTAGACTGCCGTGGGTTCGAATTCCACCTGCGCTCATGAATGTTTTGTGATGTTGTTTAGTTTTAAGAAAGTTGTTATATATTTAGTGTAGTTGAAAGACGCTAATGACCTAAGATGCCGACGCGTCTATAATCTACAATAAATAAAATAAAAGGAGATGGTTCATTTCCGATGATGCTAAAGTGTCAGTTTTTTGTGTTTGTGGTTACTTTTTTTGTATTCTTTATGTCAAATGTCAGTATTTTTGGAGTTGGAATGATTTCGTCGCCCAGGTGGCTGGAAGTAGCCATGAAAACAAATGCCATATAGAATTGAATTGTAAATTATAGACGCTCGACAACGGAGGTCATTAGCGTCTGAAAATGCCATATAAATATTGACTATATTAGTATTTATGTAATCTTGAACAATGAAACAATGTTTTTATTTGCTACGTTTTTCAAGTTCCCATTACTGAAATACTAATTTATAGAAAATGGACGTTAGCTATCAACTAAATTGATAATATTATGACCATTAATATTAGTATATTTTAGAGTTGGAATAGTGTTGTCGCCTAATTGACTAGATTTTTTGATTATTTTTTTACAGACAAAGAAAAATTATTATAATTCATGAACCTTTTCTGACCAATTTAAACCTGAAATCTCCTCGTAAAGATAATCAGTGACCACTAATCTGAAATACCTACAATTTAAAGTACACGGTCACGTATTGGTTGTTCGAAGGAATGCGGTTTTGGCTTTGCTTCCCCTACATTGTTAAAAAATTATCTGAAAGATTTTATGCCTTTTTAAAAGCCTATGAACTTGTACATAACCATCCTACTCTGCTGAGTATTTTTTACAACCAGTAAAAGCAAATTGGCGTATGTTACATTTTTCTTAATTTTAAACGGTTTTATTTAACTTGACCCCGTATATTTGTTTGTTTGTTACTATCTTTGTTTCAAATCTTGTGACAGCTTTTTCAACTACTTCTACTTAACCGATTCTTATGAAACTTTGCACACACATTGAGTTCCCGTGACAATACAATATTATGATAATTTTAACTTGGTAACGAGGGTCGACAGTGGAAATCTTCAACCGTTACTAGTAAACCCCTCGAGTTTGGTATTATTTGGTTGGTTTTGACAAAAACTAGTAAATAAAAATAGGTAAAAAAACTTTTAAGCTAAACGGTTTTATTTTAAATCATCAGCTGTACCAAAAACTAGAAAATAATTGGGACACAAACCAAGGGGCACTTTGTGTCGCTGCGTCAGCGGAATAAGTGATAATCTGAGACTAAAATAAAAACGTGGGCGCATAAAAATCTGTATAACGACCATATAATTATTAAATAAGAACGGTTTGTCTATAAAAATGTGTTTCCAAGCCCACCAACATAAATATTTCAAATGCGCCCCACGTTATTATTTTAGCCTGTTAAAAGTTATAGATTATTACTTATTCCGCTGATGCAGCTACACAAAGTGCCCCTTGGTTTGTGTCCTAATTATTTTCTAGTTTTTGGTACAGCTGATTATTTAAAATAAAACCGTTTAACTTAAAAGTTTTTTACCTATTTTTTCTGTACTTCAATTATTCAATAATTCAATATTTATTGTAAATTATAGACGCGTCGACAACTTAGGTCATTAGCGTCTTGATTACATTAAATAACAACACACTTAAAACTAAATGATATCACAAAACATCCATGAGCGTAGCCGGGATTCGAACCCACGACAGTCTGATCCAGAGGCCGCGACGCTAACCACTGGACCACCTGTCCTCGTTCAACTTGTCGATCACAACGTTTGTATGATGAGCAAGTAGGGTACTCGCACAAGATCGACTGTACTTCTTCTATAGAAAGCTTCAAGCTTGGTTATACCAAAAATCTGGCTTAAGCTAATTTGCCTTGTTACTCACAGATTCAATACACTCTGAACTAGCCTCTCTACAAGGTAACACTCTATACATTTCCCCTCCGTTTTGGTTGAAATAATTCCATAACTTAATGCGCAGTTTAGTAAAAGTACAAACATACAAACACTTCATTGTAGTGACTGAAACAGCATGCATATTTTGCATAAAATCCTAAACCATTTATGGTGTAAAAATGTTAATGCTTACCAATTCGCCATTAAATAGAAATAGAACTATACGGATAATAATTAGTAAGAAAAGAAAAAGCGCAGATATCGAATGAATATTTGTTAGCGGAATTCAGTAATTTATTTTTTATGAAATGCTAAATTCATAAGTAGGCCACTTATCATGTCCTCGAGATGAAAATTATACATACTTGAATATTATCATATATTTAACATTTATTTTTATTGTTGTAATATTTTAATGTCTCTTTGATTGGTTGGAAGAATGTTTATAGCATACGATCAGAATTAGTCCTTGTAAAATTTAAATTATTTCCAAGTCAATTAAAAAAGCAGCTTATATTAGAGTTTGTTTACAAAATCAGTCAAAACAATCAGTTCTAAAATGTCGCCAGGGCTTGAAAATAGCCGAGCGTATAGCGACGCCGTTGTTTATATAGCGAATTTCGTAGTGTAACACTAATGAAACTCGCGTACCTAATTCAGTCTTGTGACAGACGGACGGACAGACAGACATCGCGGTAGGCTCCTGGCTCAGTAATAGGGTTCCGTTCGAAGCTACTGAACCCTAATAAATTATAATTTAAAAAAACTAAAAAACACGCTTTAATGAACTAAAAAGTAAAAAATAATTAATTTTATTGCAAAAAAGCGTGGGGTGCTTTGTATCATATTTTCATACTACCCCACGCTTTTTTACAATAAAATTAATTATTATTTACTTTTTAGTTCATTAAAGCGTGTTTTTTAGTTTTTTTAAATTATAATTTTATTTTTGCTTTTTAGTCCTGGAGATCCTGGTCAGGATAATGGGACAAACTTATGGAATTATTGTATTGTCATCGGTCCTTGATAAGTGTGCAAAGTTTCAGTTCAATCTGAAGTTTTTTGCTTTTTTTTTAGTCCTGGAGATCCTGGTCAGGATAATGGGACAAACTTATTGAATTATTGTATTGTCGTCGGTCCTTGATAAGTCGACAAAGTTTAAACTAAATCTGACCGTTCAAAGTTGGTCAAAATCAAGTTCAAAGAAGTCGATTACAAACTGACAAACAAGCAAGCAAGCAAGCACGCAAACATACAGGTGAAGCTAATATAAGCGTGTTAAAAATGATATATGTTGACATGAGGTTTTTTATTTGAAATATCCTTCCCAACAAACTATTAAAATTTCAAACGAAGTAAATCAATACTTCGTGAAATAATGAAACAAAACAAAATTTCAACCACCTGTATCTCAAGATCTGTCAGTTATACAAACACGATGTCGAGCCTTGCGGTACTATCTTATGAAAAAATACTGTAAATAAACTCTATTGTACTCTAATGAAGGGGAAGTTAAGATATTTAAAACCTATTTTTAAAATATGACAAATAACAGTCCTAGAATCATGAACAGCAAAAATATACACAAAAATAACAATTATCTTTTGAAATTTGAAAAGTAAACAAAGATTTGTTTACACAAATGATATTATAATGAAAATTTACAGTTAAGAGACTTAATACAATGTTACCTACTAAAATTGTTGTACAATTAACAAGTCTGGAAATTTTTTATGCATGCTCTGACTCAAAAACTTTTTCTGTCAGAATTTAGCGGAGCTGTTCGAATTGGTCAGTGAATAGAAAAACTTTTTCATTCTTTTCTACATTTATTTGTTTATAAACAATAATTATTCTTGCTAAATTTAAATTTACCGTTGATTGACATTTTAAAGCTCGATTTGCAAAAGAAAAATATTTGAGAATACATATTTTTTCTTATAATGATCCTAAATAAACGAAAACAATTTAAACTCCACATATTTTTACCCGACAGGATGTGAAAAATGAGTTAAAAAAACGCATGCAAAGTACATTAATCATCTCTTTAATGTGATGAGCGTTTTCTTAAGTTCAAACAAACCATAATCTTTTTCAACCTTCAGGTGCGATAAATTTACTTTCGAAGTAGATTTAGCGTATCAGAAAACGAGCATTAAGGCTGAAAGTCGATGGTAAATCTACTTTGAAAGTTAACTTAGCGTTCAATATGGTGCCAAGAACTTAACGTCTTAACCGATATCAACATATCATACGTTGATACCGCTTCTAGATGGTAGCATGTATGGTAGATGGTGGCTAAAAATTATAAGCGCTTATAGGTTTGCACAACGAAGCTTTGATACTAGCATTGATACAAGCTTAAATCGCGTTTGAAATGCCTGCAGATAGCGAAGACGAATATTTGTGTTCTTCTGCTACAAAGTGGTATATTTTAAATACAAATTTAGGTAGGAGCTATCATGTCCACCCTATTAATAGAAAACGATCTAAACATGGCGAATTTCATCATTTATACCAAGAATTAAAATTTTACCCAAACCGGTTTTTTGAATATTTACGTATGGAACCTAACACTTTTAAATACGTCTTAGAAAAAACTCAAAACAAATTAAATAAAAACTGGCAAAATTTCATTTATTAAACTAGTCACATCCATTGCGAAACTTGTAACAGCCATTTGACAGTTGTCACACGTTGATTGTAGTAGTCAGCGAGCTGAAAGAATGGTGAGATACATTCTTGAATCTAGCAGCTCTTGTAACAGCGCTTATACCTGTTACACTCACTGCTTCGTTGTGTACGCTCGCATATATAACAATGCATTAATTTAAGCAAGCCCTGCTATGATCTACGCTACCATTTATAATCCCAGCTCCATACTGCACGTACCTTAAGACGTTAATTCGTTACGTATATCATCTTATTTAATTTAACCATTAACATACTGTTAAACAATGATTTTAGCTTACCAAAATTTTTCAAGATGTATTCGAAAACTTGTTAGTTAAGTAAAAATATTGTAAATCGAGCTGTTAGAAATTTACGAGCCAGTATGCCGTGAAATTAACATGTTAGGTATGACACTGCTGCTGTTCCGTTATAAAAAGTGTATACTGCACGTTATTACGTACCATATTGTAGCTACATAGTGAAAGGAACAAAATTTCAACTGCAAAAAGCGTTAGAAGAAAAAATACAAGAAAAACTATCTCAACTACAAAACTGTGAGGTGTGCCAGTACTTCAAAAATCGAACAGTAATCGATTATGAAGTTGAACGGAAAACTAAAAAGTTCGAATTACTAGTAAGGGAACAACGTAATGATTGAAGTTCTATGAGTGTGGTATTATTTTTTCGTCTGTCTTATTAAGTATGTTTTATGATTTCGCAATTTTCACCTCTACAAACATATCGTATCGTTTTCTAACCGGAGATAAATATTTTTAATTCTTTCAACTGCTGTTCTAGATTGATGCTAGTACCAACAGATAGATATACAGAAAAAAATTCTGAAAACATGTTTTCTCATCTAGATCTAGGTGACATATAAAATACCTCAAATACCTCAAAAAAATCTACCAGAAAAACGAAATAACATAAAGAAGTTCCGTCACAATTTTTTAATTATTTGAGAAAATCTATTCTTAAAAATTCAAAATAATGTACAAACAGTGTTTGAGTCAACCTATATTATTGTGTACACAACTGTCAAAATATGGAAAAATGAATGCGTAATTCCTTTGTCAAGTAAGCAATAAAATCATCGAGCCCATATTTTCGAACTATTATTATATTAGAGTAAATTTATATGACTCTTAACAATCCTTTGTACGCAAATCATCACTTGTGACTCATTAAACTGCCAGCCCGAAGTAATGCGTAGGCGGTCCCAGGTTGGCAGGACGGAAGAGGAGGGGCTTTTTAGTGGGTATTGCTGCGCCCGAGTCCCACACTACCCGCAAACGCGGGTGTCCGTAAATGAATTTTTACCTCTCATTTAAAAAAAAAAACTGATTTCTTGAAGCAGTATTAATTTGCGTAAATTTTCACGATAGTTTCTGCCAAAACGTTACCATAATATGCAGCAGACTAAATTGTCCGTCCGTCTGTCTAGTGACCTAGTCTGTCCAGGTCTTCCAAACGGTTAGTCACAAGACGTTAATATTTGGCATATATATAGATTTATACGAACAACTGCGCAGAAATACGCCTGCGATGGGTTAGTCACGTAGAGAGCATGCCGGACAGCAGGGGACCACGGCAGGTCTTTAGGAAGCATCCAAAAGGGAGACGTCTCCCAGAATGCCCGAGAAAACGCTGGTTAGATGACGTAGACCTCAAAAGGTTAAATAGCAGAGGCTAGAGACGACGAGCCCTAGACCGTACCGAGTGGTAGTCCAGTCAAGACCCTTCATGAGCTGTTGCGCCACGGGGTTAGTTTTAGTAGTATAGGTAATATACAGATAGATTGATATATTCCGTAGATATTCCAGGAATCATTCTACCAAAAAAACGGTGTCCTCTGTAGCCAGTAAAGTGAAAATAAATTGATACCTTTGTTAAGGTACTCCAGAGAAATTAAAGTGTAACAAACATACGGACGGACAAACAAATGATCCTGTAAGGCATAAGGGTTCTATTTTTTCCCTTTTGAGGTACGTAACCCTAAAACTGAAATTATTAACACCTCTAGATCTTCATCGGCACGTGCCATTTTATAGCTGTTATGTGGGAGGAAAAAAAGGGTGTAACTTGATAATTTCCAGTCTTCTTGCTTTTATCAATATCATGCGCTCCTGTCAGCAATATATAAAGATCAAGTCGCTGTTTATACATCTGTCTTTTTGAACTGCTTTTGTTATTGGAACATTCCTTTCACCTCCTCGTATTAATTATCAAAAGATAATTCTTGTCAGCATTTATTAGTCTTTCGATGTTTTACATTTTAATCTTATGTAATATATATCTGATGCAAAAACATCAGAGGGCAACTTTGATAAATCATATTTGATAACAATTGCATGTCACAAAGATTGACCTTTTAACCATTTACAGAATATATCTCGAGTCATTGGCGTAACTAGGGGGTGGCCAAGGGGGGCCAGGCCCCCCCTGAAAGGTGACGGGCCCCCCTAGAATAATTACGGCATGTAACTCAGAGTGCTGACGTAAGAATAAAGAAAGTCGACTTAAAATTATTACAAACTATTGAAAGTAACCGTTTGGGGGTACCAAAATTTGAGCCAAGCGCCATATTCTATAATTTTGTATTTTCATTACTATACTTAAAAAATAGCCACTCAAAATAAAAACTTCATACAAGACAAGCAACTTTTACTGTTTTTTTTTTAATATGACTATTAACATGACTATTAAATTACTGACAATAAAAAAATAATAGTGATTTTCAGTTCTCAGATTGAAAGGGCCATGGCCCCCCCTGGAAAAAATCCCTAGTTACGCCAATGTCTCGAGTTAGTTGTTGTTTCAAAAAAAGACATAAATGTACACTATCCTGCCATTTATTGCTGCCATTGTTCCATATTATAATGATATATCTAAAGTTCCTGTTTGACACAACTTTTTCCCATGCTCCGTCTGCGTGTATTAAAAATAAGAACAGTGTCAGTTATGGATTAATCGCAAGCAAAAAATGGTTATAAGCTCGGGAACTACTGCACCGATTTCAAAACAGTTTTCCGTTCAAATTAGCGTTTAAATCAAATATAAAATTTTTACTAACAAAACTTTGCTGAAAATTTTAAGAAAATGCTTGAAAATACATGTGTCGAAAATTCTGGTTTTTTGTATTAACCCTTTAGACAAAATATATTGTTAGAACTTGAGAACAACGGAACCAATTTTAATCAAACATAACCTAAAACCTAACCAGATAATGTACCTACATGAGAAAGAAAACCACATGAAAATTAGTTGAACGGTTCTTGAGTTATAAGTAAACAAACAGACAGATAGAGAGACTAGGATAAAAAAATTCACAGATTTCGCAATCCTTGCAACCACCGAGGACATTGGAGATGATAACAGCATATATGAAACATAATTAACTGTTTATTATACACACAATATCTATCAATGCACTGTTTAGTTTTGTCAAGAATAACCTTATTATTCTTCTGTTATATACGCGTTCACTTTTGCTTAATTACTTAACTTTTAAATGGATTTTTCTACAGTATTTATTAACATTTGCTCAAAAATAACACCGCAGATCGTCGCAAATACCTCTCAATTAACTAGACATGATATAAAACACATTTCGAAAAAATTGCACTTGTTCAATTTTGCATGATTGCTCCTCACTTGATCGCGACACCGTTGTCTTTTGGCCTTGAACGAAAACTCTGCCCCCATGTACGAACATAAACATTTCCAATGTTAAAACGAGATGAATCTGTAACAATTTGAGGCGGATCGAGAGATACCTACATGTACCTACTATATTTTCTATAAAAATAATTTTAATAAAATCCAAAAAAATATTTCCCGGCGACTATTAAAGACTTACTGCTACCTGAGATTTTGACTTTTTGAACGTTCAGTAATGATTTAATTATATTGGATTGATAAAACATGTTTGTATAGGTACATAACATTTTCTCTCGTTTATTTTTGTGAGGAAAATATATTTTTAATACAACATTACCTATACCAAGAAATTGAAACTGTAGATGAAACTGGGATGTCTTTAAGTTGCCGCCAGCAAAACAGATGTTCGTTATTTAAACAGTCTCCTTGTTTCCAATGACCTCAGTTGTCGAGCGTATATTATAATGCACGATCGATATCCCCCTTGTTTCTAGAGTATTTTACATAGTGTTGCCGTCTAGACAAGACAAGACAAGGCTTTCAAAGTCTTGTCTTGTCTTGAAATATCAAGACTTCACTAAAGTCTAAGTCTAGATTAACAAACTCTTGTCTTGTCTATTATCAAGACTCTAGATTATTTTCAAGAGTCTAGATTAGTAGTAGTAGGTAAAGTAAACCTTTACATACTACTACTTAGTTTATCTAGACTCTTGAAAATTGTCTAGAGTTTTGGCAAGAGTCTTGACCTAGATAAAGCAAGTCTTGTCTTGTCTTGAAAATTTCTAGACAAGACTTTTGCAAGTCTTGTCTTGAAAATCTAGACAAGACAAGACAAGACAAGAGTCTAGAAAGTCTAGATTTAGACAGCAACACTAATTTTACACTGAAATGTCAAATTCATAGGAAACTTTGTGAGAGTGTTATTGAAACTAATAATTTTATGCGTTTTCTCCTGATTTTCTGAACTTATAATTCAAACTAAAATACATACGACATGTGCAACATATAAACAGATTTTCTGAATATGGTGCCGTCTGCAAGAAATAAATCAAAAAGAAATAAGCGCAGACACCATATACATACATAATACAAAATGCATTTGCAACAGGCTGTTAAGAGGCATAGACCCATAAATGGTTATGGTCGAACTATGGGTGCTCAGACTACAGCTCAGGGTGTGTTCCAATAGTTCCATATGTAGGTATACTCGAATCATTCCATGTCACCCGGCTACTTTTCTTACTAGAACCTTGTTAACTTCCCACTGGAAGTTATTGTAATTTTGTAATAATTTTGTGATAGACGTGGTCGGATTTTTAACATTGGAAATGTTTATGTTCGTATATGGGGGCAGAGTTACGAGTTTTCGTTCAAGGCCAAAAGACAACGGTGTCGCGATCAAGTGAGGAGCAATCATGCAAAATTGAACAAGTGCCATTTTTCCGAAATGTGTTTTATATCATGTCTAGTTAATTGAAAGGTATTTGCGACGATCTGCGGTGTTATTTTTGAGCAAATATTAATAAATACTGTAGAAAAATCCATTTAAAAGTTAAGTAATCAAGCAAAAGTGAACGCGTATATAACAGAAGAATAATAGGGTTATTCCTGACAAAACTAAACAGTGCCTTGATAAATATTGTGTGTATAATAAACAGTTAATTATGTTTCATATATGCTGTTATCATTTCCAATGTCCTCGATGGTTGCAAGGATTGCGAAATCTGTGAATTTTTTGATGTGTAACATCTTAGCTCTCGGTATGCGGGATTTGGTGGAACTAATTTCGTGAATGCGGCGGAAATATGTAACAGGAAGTAGAGAGAAGCGCACGTTATATTCAATTTTGTTACGGAAATTATTTATACCGTTTTATTATGTCCGTAAAAATACACTTTTATTAGCTACGTAGTTATACACGTGTGGAACGCGCGTCGCCGTTCGCCAGAATACCCCTATCCAATCCCCCCCATTTCCGCCTGGAGACCATTCACCGTGTGTCGTGTTGGCACAATTAGTTCTCGCCAGTGCCGCTAGGCTAATACATACGCCTTGTTGTTATTGTCTATGGTTGTGGTAATTGTCTATGATTATACGCCAGTGAACCTAAATCGGTAGTACAATAGTCATCAGCCGAACTGAAGCGCCACTGCTCTTGATGCGTGTAACAATTTAATATAATATTATGATTCTGCGGTGCGGCCTACAGTTGGCGCTTGTGCTGCAGCGTGTCAGCGAGCGCACACATTTTCATAGCGTTTTTGAAAAGAGAGAAAGGGAGAAAAAGAAAGAAGACACAACTGTGAACCGTTCGTTCTGATAATATTAATATTTAACAGCGCGACGAGATTAGATGTTACACATCATTGGCGACTACTGTAAGATTCGTTTACCATTTTTTTTTCAAATTTTTGACGTGAATAACGTCTAGTGTCTCATATTGGGGTGACATTTTAGAAATATTAGATGAATCGGAAAGAGTCGGAAGTGATTGGCATGTGAAACCAAACACAGCATGTATAGCTATGTTAAGGTTAATCCAGGTGGCTGTACAGGAAAGTACGAGTCTATCAACATGTATGCAAACACCTAGCCCAGGTTCGAATAATACAGCTTCAATTTTAAAAAATGTATATCGGTTGTTAAGGACGGCTGGCGGGCTGTCCCAAAAAAACGACTTGAGTTTTAGAAAGAGAGAATGTGGATTAAAGACGCTCGACAACTGGGCTTATATTTTAAATAAGTATATATACTGGATTCTGGAACATACTGTATATACTTTATATAAAGCATGCGATTATACTATAGCTACATAATAGAGTCACCACTTTACACAATTCCTTACATGGAAAACTATCTGCTGTTAAATTAAATATGGCTTACATAATGGCTTCTAGAAAACAAACTGAATATTTTCAAAGTCTGTTACAGTGTATATGAATACAATATATACCAACTCAAGAAGCAGTGTTGCCCGATTTATGGATTTTGGACATGGCCTAGTGTACCCTCCACAAATCCACCACTGGCGATTCATCCGAGTTGAGCTCTGTTAACAGGTCCGGACTGGCAGTCATTTTACCACCGGGCCAATTCTTAGACCAGCCCTAATATCTATATTTTATTTATATTGTAGATTATAGACGCGTCGACATGTCAGGTCATTGGCGTCTTTCAACTACACTAAATAACAACTAACTTAAAACTAAATAACATCACAAAACATCCATGAGCGCAGGTGGGATTCGAATCCACGGCAGTCCAAGCATGCTAACCACTAGGCTATACTGCCCCTCCCTAATATCTATAGTCTATTCATTTCCAAGATAGAGTAATTTAAAGAAATACATTCTAACAGTGTCACTTACCAGCATCTTACAACAAAATAAATAGGTAAGTGCGATCTAATACAAAATTTGAAATTGTCCCGACCTACCAATGACAACTCAAGAAACAAAGGGACTCGAGCTGATCATGCACACTGGTCACTCTATCTTGAAAATGAATAGACTAATAATGTAGACTCTAAAACATTTACAAGTAATAAAGAGTACAAAAAAAGAGCTATTTTTAGCAGCACTGTATCTAGGCCCTTCTAGGGCCTCTATTCTACAATATCTCTGTCTCTAACGTAAACATACGCTTATTATCTCTAATAATTGTCGAGCGTCTATAATTTACAATATCTATCTCTAACGTAGACCATGACGAACCTAGCGGAAGTAAAGTGTGCTCTGAGTGTTATCTTCAAAACTAAAGACATCCCCATCACCGTAAAATCCGACTATTGTTATCGATATTATTTCTATTCACACAATTACCAATATATGCTAACTTCTACACATTTCAATTCACGCCAAACAAACGTCACCCGCTGCGCCATTGCGCCCGCCGGATTCCCCTTACCTCCCGCTTCGCCGCGCGAACCTGCCAGATAGCCGAGTCATATATAGTTCTAGTTATCGCCGTCAGTTGCGCCCGCCGGATTCCCCCTTACCTCCCGCTTCGCCGCGCGAACCTGCCTGATAGCCGAGTCATGTATAGTTCTAGTTATCGCCGTCAGTTGCGGCCGTCGGATTCCCTCTTACCTCCCTCTTCGCCGCGCGAACCGCCAGATAGCCGAGTCATATATAGTTCTAGTTATCGCCGTCAGTTGCGCTTGCCGGATTCCCCCTTACCTCCCGCTTCGCATTGCGAACCTGCCAGATAGACGAGTCGCCGAGTTGTGTATAGTTCTAGTTATCGCCGTCAGAGCACAGCATCGCCGCTCGAGTAGTACATACGCCTTGTTGCAATATCAATAGTTCTACGTCAGTGAATCTACCTCGGTAGTACAATATTCGTTCGCCTTACTGAAGCGCTACTACATTTTTTCGTCTAACACTATAGTGTAATTTACAACAGTGCTGCAGAACACATATTTTAAATTTTACATTCCTATGGAAATGCATCTGTGAAAAAACAATAACAAAAGAACATTATTAATGCCAACTTTAAAATACATTGTTCCTTGTTTATAAATACAAATACCAGTTAAACAAAAAACATATTTATCATTTTCAGTGGTTGTTTAAGACAATTAATTCGTCATGCTATTTGTTTTTAATTTATATACTGGTTTTTTACTGCCTTTCAAACAGTTGACACTCGTAACCAACGCACACTACTATAAATTTAGTATTACATTAAGTATCAAAAAGTATAGGTTAAACCTTAAAAATATCGCATAGTTCTAACTTCTAGGATCTGTACTCTCAGATGGATCTCTAAAGAATAAATATGATAAATTTTGGGTGTGTTTGTCTCCAAACCACGTTATGATCATAATTAACAAATAAATTATACTATAGATACCTTTTGTAATTTATTTATTCTTTTATTACGCGTTTCGGCAACGGGTTGCCATCTTCAGATAAAGTTTTTCAAAAAAAGTATCACTCACAATTGTCTTTAAGTCGTTTATGGTAAATATTACTAAGAGTCCATAGTTTTTAGAAATATTGTTGTTTTTGAAAACAACAATAAATAGTGTACACAAACCACCGTTAAAAATGAAAATCACTGAACCATATGACTAAAAGTGTTTTCTAAAAACTATGAACTCTTAGTAATAATTACCATAAACAACTTAAAGACAATATGAGTAATACTTTTTAAAAAACTTTATCTGATGATGGCAACCCGTTGCCCAAATGCGTAATAAAAAATAAATAAATTACAAAAAAAGTTACACGACGGAACAAAAAGGTATCTATATCATTTATTTACTAATTATTATACTAAAGAATAAAACCAAAAATAATAGTTTTTTATACTGCTGAAATGCAATTGAAAGATTTTTTCGTTGGAGAGCAGCCAATTATATAATTATTTCGAAACATATTGGAAAAAATCATTTTACCAACCACTGGTCACAGTCAGCTCATTCCGCCGCGAAAGTGGAAAGGTTCAGGTTAGAATCCTGACTGTGACAACTGGTTGGTAAAATGATTTTTTCCAATATGTTTCGAAACAATTATATAATTGGCTGCTGACCTTAAACCACCTCTGTGTAGCATACATAATTCTCGTAAATGTTACGATCGCGGAGAGCTCTTTGCCCGGTCAATTGACGTAAATTGTAAAATTGACCTCTGTAAATGACCTAATTAATAATTATCGTAGTATGCTCTGTAAACAATACACTAACGTACTGGCGTTTATTAGACGTAATGTTTATTAAATTCAGTGTTGTTTCATATTAATTATCATCCAAATATAAAAAATACGACTATTATTTATTTCCTTAAAACGTCTAAAGATTGCGTTCCCTACAGGGTTTTAGATTTCGGGGATTAACATTATCACATAGCTCCCCAAAAATCCATTGTCACGTTCCATCAACTGCCAGGGTTGTCGGGGCCTGGTATCAATTCATATGTTTTAGATTTATTACTATATTTAATAACAAATTTGAAATTCATTTATACGATCACTAGTTATCATTTTCTTGTTTTATAAAGTGACTAGCACCCCGGGGCCCCGGATTCGTCCGGGTAGATTTTAGTTTAGTAACGAAATAATCAATTTCTAATAAATCACTTATATCTTGTCGTTCAACCAGCGTACACCAATTTAGCTTGCAGAAATTACGTGTGCAGGGATCCCGACTTGCTTTACATTTTCGTTTACCGATTTCTCATCCCTCTTTTTTTCTTAGCGTAAGCCTATGTTACTCGGGAAGAAGTAGGTTTTAAACAGTGAACGAATTTTTCAAATCCTAAGATTACCTGCAACAAACATACAAACTTTTCCTGATTCTATAATTTTGTTTCAATTTGTCAAAATTTCTCGAACCTCGTTTCACGTCTCTGCGAGATCCATGGCCCCCACATCTTGTAACGGCCCCCTTACCTACTGTTTCGATTTTTGTCTTCTACACTGTAAGAAATGAGAAGACCGTTTACATAGATTATCGATGGCCCATTTGTAGCCAGCGATTAATCTGGTAATAGGCACACAAAGAGACAATGGCGTCACAAACAGGTATCGCTTGCACATCGCGTAGATTCCATAAAAACACATTGCGCATGCGTGGTTACTAATTTTACATTAATTTGTTTTGTATTCATCCATTTTATATATGTAACTATACATTTTATTTTGTAATTTTTACACACTTTATTGGAATATTACACAAATTATGTAATTTTAATTTACTTTATGTAAAAATCACAAATTTGTTTAGCTTTACAGTAAAAGTCTAAGTTTTATGAAGTTTTCTGTGTACAAATAAATAATAATGTAAAATCACTTAGAAAATCGAGCGAATTCTACCTTAATTTTCAAATTTTTACATCCGTTTTTTACAGTGTATTCATCTCTTAGTTGGCCGACCCGGGCCTCCAGACTAGAGCCCTGTCAGCCCCCCCTTGTTGGGGCCATGGTGAAATCTCAACAATTTAAAATCGATCTCGTCACGGAATTCAAAATGGAAAAAAATTGTTAATCTCATCTTTATATTTTTTGTCAAGACGAGACAAAAAAATTAATTTCGACGGTTCTATATTACAGAATTTTATTTAGATTTTAGATTATGCCAATTTCAAATCAATTGTTACTTTTAAACGCATATACAAAACAAGTCTATTATCTGTGATAATGTCGAGTGCATACACTATTATCAGTACAGTTCAGAAACGTCGACCGCTTACAGAACCGGCTTGGCTATTTTAAGATATATTTTAATTTCACTATTAAACTAACAAACGTATCTTCATAAGCGAAATTTGTTTTGTAAGCATGCAACACGTTTTTTTGGCTTTAGGTTTTTTGTAACCTCAAGAACAAAGTATTTGGTCGCCTTTTCTATCGTGTACATACGCCGTTATGTCACCGTTTTCTTCCCCAACGGACCTGTAGAACTTACAAAAGTTTACTGCACTGTAAGAAATGAGAAGGCCGATTACATAGATTATCGATGGTCCATTTGTAGCCAGCGATTAATCTGGTAATAGGCACACAAAGAGACAATGGCGTCGCAAACAGGTATCGCCTGCACATCGCGTAGATTCCATAAAAACACATTGCGCATGCGTGGTTACTAATTTTACATTAATTTGTTTTGTATTCATCCATTTTATATATGTAACTATACATTTTATTTTGTAATTTTTACACACTTTATTGGAATATTACACAAATTATGTAATTTTAATTTACTTTATGTAAAAATCACTAACTTTACAGTAAAAGTCCAAGTTTTTATGAAGTTTTCTGTGTAAAAATAAATAATAATGTAAAATCACTTAGAAAATCGAACGAATTCTACCTTAACTTTCAAAGTATTTTTACATCCATTTTTTACAGTGTGTACATGTCTACTTAGAAAATCAGTACCGGATTTAGAACTGGGAAACTTCTCAACTGACTTGCTTGCCCAGGGGCCTCTGCAACCCTAAATCCGGCACTGGGTGAAGGTTATTCTGGTTAATAGACAATTTATATTGGTATAAATGCAGCAATTAAATAATATATTCTGCAATATCGGAAAAAATCATTTTATCAACTATTAATGTCCCGACTGTGACGATGGTTGATAAAATGATTTTTTCCGATATTGCACAGTCGTATACTAATCTCATATTTAATATTCTGGTTAATATTAGTACCTACTTAGTTGCGAAAATAAAAAAGTTACCTATTCAAATAAAAAAAAGAGTGTGTGTGTACTATGTACGCACTTCAGAAGTTATACTTCTTTTACGTAACGAAACAAAAATAACTCCAAAAATTTTATCCCGGGTGCCAGTACTAAACGTTTGTAAAAAAGACGATAAAATAATAAAATAAAGATATTAAATTAATTAATTTAATTTAATAAATTATTAATTTATTAACTATATTTATTTATTATATTTATATCCAATTATTTATTAAAAAAAAATATGCATGTTTGTGTTGAGATTTGAACCCGAGACCTATTGCGTATGTAGCCACGACGTTACCGTTACACCACAGAGACGTCTTATAGCAGTGCTATATAATAGGATATTATAATCAAGAAAAATAATACTGTGAAATCAGTGTTTGGAGTACGAACTCATATTTAATGAAAGCGGCACACACGAGCAATTGTATGACAAAAGCTTTTATTAATGTTATTCAAAACCGAAAACGCTCTTGTCACATTAAAACTGGTGTAACAAGTAGTTATTACTAACGACTAACTTCATGGTGATAAATTTTCGTGACATTTTCGTGACGCGATGCGCGCGTATCCTAAAAATTCACTCTCATCATTTTTTCCATAACGCGCCAAAAGAAGTATAACTTCAAAAATTAACGGATTGGTCTTTACCTTGACTAGCAATTAACCAGGGCTAGTTTTGATATTAATGGCGGAAACGAAAATTTGATTGATCGAAAACATAAGCGATGCAATTGAAACAACATATTATATCAAATCAAAATATTTTTACATCGGAAACGGACGGTTAACTTATGTAACTGACTGAAAATAAATCAAGTATAGACATACCCGTATATTTTGAGACAACCCCAACCCTTATTTAGAGACTAGACAGATGCAACAAATCTGTCCTGCAGATGTTTGTAAAATAGAGGAACGCCATATTTTGTCCTCACTATATACGTATTATTTAATCCATAAAAATAATATTCTTGTTCAAAAGGATACCGTAGTAGACCAAACCAAATATCTATTGATAAGTTTCATGTTTAAAATGCTTTATATTTGGAGTGATTGTCTGGTCCACACAACCGTTTATTGTATTCATTTCTGACCTAACATAAAATTTAGGGTGGAAAGTATGTTTCTCGATTTCCAATTGAATCATTCAAAATAAAATATTTTTTGTTAGTTCATCTTACTAAGGATTTACATATTTCACGTTTTAAAAAATTGCATAATAGAAAAAAAATGGGTGTGTGCTTATGACCACACGACAGAAGTGAAAACTTCAGATTTTCTAATTTTTGGTGTCATCTATTATAGCGCATTTATGAACTAAAAATAATTTATTACTAAAATACTAAATTTGTATTTTTAATTAATTCCACCTTGGTTTTAAAAAAAATTATAATTATTGTCAAAGAAAGAATATAACAAAAATAAAAAAATATATAAATAAATATCACGTAGAATTTACAAAAAAAAACGCAAAAAATTCTACGCTGCCATCAGGTCTCGAACCCAGGTTCCTATGCATAGAACGCAAGGACGTAACCATCTGCGCTATGAATGGAAGTGTCTAGACGGCCGTTTTTATGATATAAGTATGTTGCGAATTCTTGTCAGGTTGCGAACGGCCAGCTTGCGAACGGTTAGGTTGCGAATTCTTACGGTTTTTTACGAACGCTTCACGTTATTTCAGTACCCAGGCAAAAAGTGCCTAACGTGCCTAAGGAAGTTTTCACTTCAAAAAAACGTGTTGGTAATAAACTCTAGAATGTAAGGAACGAAAGGGGGACACCAGTTTTCAATTATTATAGCCTGTATATAGGTACTCATACATTGTTCAGGATCAGGAAAGTGTAAAAACAATACGTTATTAGGTAATATTATGAAATTCGATTTGAAAGAGACACATGTCCCTGTGCCCTTTCCTAAATCCACTTATGACCATTAAATATACTGACTACATTTTTATTTAATTAGTCACGCTTTATTTGGATGGACAACAAGTGTAAATAATTTTTATTGAAAGTATCTTAAATAACAATTGCATGTTTATGATTATAATTCATTAAAAAAATTGTTATGTCCAAGTGATAATTTAAAAATAATAATATCGGTATTTATAACACGTGATTTTTTTCAAGGCACTGCCGGTAAAAAGTGTATTTGCTCTCATTCATTAAACCTACAAAAATTGTTTGAAAATAAATTATTTTCGGAATAAAAACGTAATTACTACCTTAATATAAAGCAAAAAAGAAACATTTTTTTTTCTTATATAACCATAGCTGTTACACATAACGTTATCCGTACCCACCTGACAATTATCGTGATTCTTATTTTAAAATGGCCAAAGCCAGATAAAGTGACAGCGATTGAATGCTGAATTTAAAGCTTATAATACATTCCGCTAGTCTTTAGTTTGTTGCAAACACTAAATGCTAGGTCCGGCGTTGCACGCATGCTTTAACATCAATACGGAACGATCTTTTAGTTTTCGATACTGGATATTTTATATCGATTTTTTTTTGCGATACATAATGCGTATCGATACATTGTCTAGTCTAGTTCAGGGATGTGAAAAAATAATCGATTTTTATATTAATCGATTATTTTTTTCTTATAATCGATTTTTAACAATCGATTTTTTTAATAATAATAATCGATTTTTTATAAATCGATTAATTTTTTAATAATTATAATAATCGATTTTTTATAAATCGATTAAATAAATTACACTTTTTTTTATTTTTTTTTATTAATATTAAGAAAGAATATAGGCTTTGGGAAACCCATATGCAGCCAACATTTATAAATTACACGTTTTAATCGATTTTTGTAAACAACGCCATCTGTGCGACGGATGAAAAAATGTAAAATAAGTTCACTAAACGTAAACTAATCAGTCGGAAAACGGCGCCATCTGTATGACTGTTTTCGAATAATAGAAAAAATCGATTTTTCCACAAAAATCGATTATTTCTTCAAAAATCGATTTTTCACAAATCGATTTATATTGAAAAGAGAAAAATCGATTATCAAATAATCGATTTATATGGAAAAGAGAAAAATCGATTACTAAATAATCGATTTTTTTTACTCAATGTCACATCCCTAGTCTAGTTCTTTTATTTTATTTATTGTAAATTGTAACGTTCCCGTTCCTTCTGGCTCCTTTTCGTCGTCTAGGGGTGGAACGGGCCGTACAAATTTATCAATCTTCCAATAAGTAAAAACAATCTCAAGTACACTTTTTATTTAATTGCTCTCAGAGCGTTTATTATTATAAAAAAAAATTTCTTTTCTTTTAACTCTGTACAATAATTTACAATAAAATAAAAATAATTACAAAATTCTGTATTGTGTGGGAAGGAGAGGCGTCTAAACTTGAAAGAATCCAAAGTTTAGACACGGATAAAGGGAAACAACAGCTTCTAGAAATACTTCCGTAGAAAACTGTTGTCAGGCAAAGGTATGGTTTGGAATCAGTTACTGTCGACAAGACTAGTAACTGTTTTGTGTAGTACAAACCGCTTCACAACAAAACTATAAATTTAAACCCTGATGGGGATACGAAGCACAAAACAAAAAAAATCAAACATCAAAGTTTTACAAAAAAAAAACAAGTCAAAAAAATCGTCGTATAAAATTACATTTAAATATACACTACCGCAGCGACGACTGTAAGATCACTATCCGTGCATAGATAAGAGAGTTATATAGATAGCCCACTCTATAATGAATGCTCTGACCCTTTTAGTACTGACTGCAAAAACGTATGGCGCTAGTGTGCAACCATAGATAGAGTAGTATAGATATCCCACCCTATCCTTTTAGTACTGATTACTGCCACTATGGAGTATGGCGCTAGTGTGCAACAATGAAAGAAGCGGTAATTTCAAATATTTTACTCGTATCTTTAAATTTAATTTTCCTAGAAATGACGTGCAAATTGAAAAGGTTAATTAAAAAATAAAAGAAATGTTTTTTTCCCAGTTTTATTACAATTTTTCATAATAACAAACTATATTAACATTAAAAAAATAACATTTGAATACTAAATAAGTCACTAAACTAAATTATTATAATATTATCAAGTCATGTAAATATAAAATAATACAATAAAATATTAATAATATAGTTTTCAGAATTGTTTCATAATAATAATATTGATTTTCACGGCTTCATATTTGCAATCTTCACACACTCGGACATTTTTTCGGACTCGATTCATAGGACTATCAAGGAAATCCCTACGATTGATCGCAAAAATCCACTGATAAAATCTCTGTAAATAAAACATTATTTTAAGTATTTTAAACACTTGTCAATCCCAGATTTTTAATATTATAAACATCTGTAAATATTATTATTTAATTCAAACAAAATATAACGACATGAAACTTGAATAAATGTGATTATATGATTTTTAAGTTATAATATCTTACTCATTTCATAGTCATAGATAAATAAATTATTCTTACCTCAGTTTCCTTAGGAAATGAATAAAATGTAATCTTCCCACTATTAGCATTATTGCAATTCGGAACGCAGGACTAAAAAACCATTTTTTTCACTTTTACAAAACACGAATATAATGACTGTATCAGTATACAATGAAACACCCATTTTGACAATGACGTAACATAATGCTGTAGTCAGCTATGTTATGATGCCAGTCATTATGCATTCATTTAATAATATACTACGTTACCTAAGATATTGTGATCATTAATATTCAAAAGTTAGCAGCGCCAATAATTTCGGTTTTTGCAGTCAGAACTAACATGGTCTGAGCTTTTCTATAAGAGTGAGCACACCATGTATCCGTGTCCCCCAAAAAATATCCGTTTTTATAATAAACAGAGGAGGACAACACGAATAGCCATCTCACAGCAAAAAAAAATCATGTAACCTCTTTTTATTCTAATCATTACGTAACATATTTTACACTAAAATTATTCTGACTTTTTACAAATTTATACTAATACAAAAAAAAATTACTTCAGTTTAATAAAGAAAAAAACTTGAAAACACTGTAGCGTACAAATGGTATCGCTACAAAATTATAGACGCGTCGACAACTTAGGTCATTAGCGTCTTGATTACATTAAATAACAACTCGCTTAAAACTAAATGACATCACAAAACATCCATGCGCGGAGGCAGGATTCGAACCCACGACAGTCTAATCCAGAGGCCGCGACGCTAACCACTGGACCACACTGTCCTCTAATCTAGTTCTTAGAATGGTTATTAGCCGGATTACAGATTTTGCTCGTATGCATTTAATTATTTTCTGGGATAATGGATCGAAAATGTATCGATATGAGTATCGATCTTTTATAATACGATTTTATACTGTGTCGATACCTAGTATCGATACTTTTTGGTAAAGACAGTGTGGTGTAACGGTTAGCGTAACCGACCTTTAGATCACACTGTCGTGGGTTCGAATCCCACCTCCGCTCATGGATGTTTTGTGATGTCATTTGGTTTTAAGGAAGTTGTTATTTAATGTAATTAAGACGCTAATGACCTAAGTTGTCGACGCGTCTATAATCTACAATAAATAAATAAAAAGATACTTTTTGGTGGATCAAAGTACCTGATTGGTTGCTTAAACGTTCGGGAACGAGACTATATGCGAAGGACACGCCCGCGGCGCAAGCTATTCATGTACTTTTCACGTGATCACTCCATCTGTAAAACGGCCCGACTATAGACGTTTTTCACGTCAAAAGGAACTTTATATAAGAGATTTTCCAACATTCACTAAAAGGCGCTTTTACTTGTTTTGCTCAGTTGCGTAGTTTAAATTTAATCAGAATACCCGTTTGTCTTATTTAGAAAAATTGCGTAATCAATCATTATTAATTTGCATAACTTAAAATTTAAATGGTTTAAAATCTGCATTCGGTCTTAGCAAGTGCATTTAATAGAATATAGAAGAATTTAATTAACTTTAGGGTTAAATGGATAATAAATAATTTGACATTCATTTATTGATAACATTACTAGCATAATCATAAGCCTTAAAACTGTTCATTGAATATTTGACAAACATTTGCCATAGACGTAGGTACAGATTGTTGAATAAATAATGTTTTAAAAAATAATCAAAATTTATTTTGTTGCAGTTCAATATTTATTGTTAAAATTTGCATTTCAACCTATAGGTTATGTGCACGAAACCTACTAGCTAGGGATATCAATTGCTGCATCAGCCAGCAATCCAGCTGGATCCAGCATATTTTTCGGCCTGCTGGATCCAGCACCGGGTGCTGGATCCAGCGCTGCGGATCCGCAAGTAATTAACTTTCCAAATAATGACGCAAATTAATTATCAGTTTGTATTCACACAAAAGCAAATGATTGATCTCAGATCTACAAAAAAATTGATACAAATGCTTGGAAAAATGTTGTTTCGAAGTGAAAATTGTTCAGTTGTCCATTGTGCATTTTCAATATTACTATTCCATCTCCGTTGCCAATCTATCTATCTATCTATAATATATTAATATAAATTAATTAGTAAAATTATATTTGATAGTATATAATTTATAGATTACCTACATTATATACTAACTAAACATGTAAAGTTAATTATCTCAAGTGTTAAACTGAACCAAAGTTAGGTTTACTATCTAAATGTGTAAGAAGTTTTACTGATTTGTAGTGACCAGCCGAAATAATAAAAGTTTCTTAAGTATTTTTAAAGAATCGATAAATTGTTGGATCCGCGCTGGATCCGCGCTGGATCCAGCTGGATTGATGTCGATCCAGCAAAAAATTAAAAAAATCCCGCTGGATTGAAAACGTTGCTGGATTGCAATCCCTACTAATAGCGCCGCTAGCGGGCAATAGTGCACAACTGAACTCATTTTTATTGTTGTTTTAGACCGCGAAATTTGTTAATAAACGAATACCATTTAATTTAGTTGCGTGCATATATACTATAAATAGCATAGCATAAAAGGTACATGAAAATTATTTATTTTAAGTTTTTTTCTTCTTCCATTTTGACTTCGCCTCCTTGCACACAGCCTATAGGTTTTTAAAACAGTTTAATTTATTTAAAATTTTTAAATACCAAATTTTTAATTTTGGGTTTACAAAATGAGATGTTGATATGCAGAGATACGATACGTCCCTCTACTACAATTAACTTTTTCACTGTTCATTGTGCAAGTTTGAATACGAAAAACACAAAAAATGGAAACAGTGGTCATCTGTAAAGGATGTGAAACTTTGGATGGATAAATAAGTCAAGGTTTACAAAGAAGACATTCTTAAAAACGGAAAAGACAAGAAATACAAATATTACTTTTAAAAACTGAAAAAATACAAAAACTAACTGCAAAATTTACAACTTGCTGTTAAGGAATATGATAATCCTATTGCTTTTTAAATCCTTTCTTTGAATAACAGATAGAGATTGTAGATTATAGACGCTCTAAAACACTTTTGAATAAAGGGGAATTTTTTGAGGATATTTTATGTAACAATGGAGTTATAGGTACCTATAATAAAATTTAAAAATAAATAATACACATTAAAATACTTTGTCTTAAACCCAGAATCTTTCAAAAGATTGTAAATATTTAAAAAAAATTGTAAATGAAATAAATAAATATCCGTAAACCTATTTACTTTTTTTCAAAAGAAATTCTGAAAAGAATCAACCGTCAATCACGATAAACCAAGATAAATGTCGTTTTTAGGTAAAGTTAAAACTTTCTTTTGACTGTTTCGTGCCTTTAGACATTTAAAACAATTTGAACCTATAATATTTGGTTGTTGGGAAATAATATTGGGAGAGCCTGTCCGCTCGTATTTCGGTCATGTGCACAAGGATTTATAACTAAAGGTCATTTTACAACACAAAAAATTATACTCGAGAATTTAAAACACTAATAACAGAGTAAAATAAAAACGTGGGACTTATTTGAAATATTTATGTTGGTGGGCTTGGAAACACATTTTTCTAGACAAGCCGTTCTTATTTAATAATTTATTATACAGTCGTTATACAGATTTTTATGCGCCCCACGTTTTTATTTTAGTCTGTTAAAAGCCCCAGATTATTACTTATTCCGCTGACGCAGCGACACAAAGTGCCCCTGGTTTGTGTCTAAATTTTTTTCTAGTTTTTGGTACAGCTGATGATTTAAAATAAAACCGTTTAACTTAAAAGTTTTTTTACCTATTTACCGTACTGCGCGACGCAAAGGAGGCCGGAGGGTCTTGTGTTTATCAGTCTATGTATGTATGTACGTATGTATGTATGTTTGTTCCTTTGTGACACTCTAGAGACCAAACGCGTGGGCCGATTTTGATGATTTTTACGTCAATCGATTTGTCTAAAGTGTCCGAATGTCACTAAAGACATGACAGTAATCAAAACTTAATATGACGACAATGAGACGCCATATTGTGAAAAATAAAATGTAAAAAATAAAAAAATAAATGAAAAAAAATTAAAAACCCCGACTGCGTAAAAAAACTAAAAAGAAAAAAGTTAAAAAATCAAAAAACCCGACTGCGTAAAAAAAACTAAAAAGAAAAACAAGTTCAGTACTAAAAAAATAAATTCTAATGTGGAACATAGCGATTTTAAACAGTCGGGACCCATTATTGAGAAGATTTGCGCCGATCTAGATTTCTTATGGGTCCCGACTGTTTAAAATCGCTATGTTGCACATTAAAATTTATTTTTTTAGTACTGAACTTGTTTTTTTCTTTTTAGTTTTTTTTACGCAGTCGGGTTTTTTGATTTATTTTTTATTTTATTTTCTAGTTTTTATTTTTATATTCCAAGCTTACATGAAAATGAATATGAATGCATTGTTTAGTTTCCATTCTAAATTTTACTTGAATTTTAATTTTTGTCGCTTTTTCCTAAAGATTTCAAATAACAGTCTATTTCTAGGCTGGCATTTTCAAACAACAATTTTTTATATTATTTCTTACTAGACTTAAGTTATATCTATCCCGCACATAATGTCGCTTGTACAATGGCCTTAATTTCGAATCGCATTTGACGCAATTCTTGGAACCCACACCAACATATACAATCACAATTTAAATACAGTGAAATATCTTTTCTTAAAAACGTGCACCAAAAGACAGAATGAATCTTGAAGGAAACTAAAAGATGCCAGTCGAGGAATTTCATTTCTCCAATGGCGGCTATTTCCGAAAATTTTAACTATACGGTGACTTGTTTAGCACATGAACACCAAAAATCACGTAATTTTCTCAGAATATTCATATCGACGATCCATTTTCAATAAAAGTTTTTCATAACAATAACACATTGTTGAGACGTTTAGATGTTCCATAACAAATAGTCGACAATCACCCTTTACATAACTGTCAAATGGGAACTGGACTTACGTAGAACCAAATAAAGTCGTATCGAAACTGAGAACCAATCGAAATCAGTTCTGGAATTGAGAATGATTCGATATTGGAGGCCCTCCTCGAGACCTTTAATTATTGTCCGTTACAAAGAGGTGACGTGTCCCCCCCAGGGGGGACATTGGAGTGTAATTGCTATCGCAAATTGCATTCCAATGTTCTTTTGGAATTAGCGCTCCCAGGGAGCCGAGCTGGTACCAGTCGCGGATTCTAATACACAAATGGATTATATGTTGTGTTGAAGACGCTAATGACCTGAGTTGTCGACGCGTCTATAATCTAGAATTAATTTAATTTAGAGGTGACGTGCGTCTGTGTAAAGCCTTGTCCAGACCAAAGATAACATTGTTAGAAACACGTGTTTCTAACAATGTTATCCACAAAAATAAATTTAAACCCAAAAAATGTTAATAACATATGTTAATAACTTTTGTTGGGAACATTGTTAATAACTTTTAGTCTGGACAAACTTAAAAATTGTTAATAACATATGTTTCTAGCAGTGTTCATTTTTTGGTGTCCCATCACAAGTCGGTAAACTCAAAGGAATGTTAGCTACAATATTGCAATCTGAACGCCATGTTGATCAGGGGTATTTTGTCAACAATATAAGTACCTACAGGCAATTTGCTCGTAGGTATATGTCGTATTTGGGTAAATATAATTACCTACCGTCGTTATCAATTATGATAGATAGCGAAACGGAAAATGTGTATAATATATTAGCGAATATTTAATTTTTATTGTATTGTATTTGTATTGTAAAACAAAAACAGAATTAAATTAAATAATGATTTGAAATATAAAATATTATTTTTGTTTTTTTTTTAATACATAACTATAAGTCAACCAAAATTAAAATATAGGTAAATATTTAAAAAAAATATAAATTTCAGAATTAGTTAATAAAATTTAAATAATCATACTTGCTAATTGCTATTATTATTAGCAATGACTTTTTTCTTTTAATTTATTTTACAAACTATAGGTAGTCGGTGTCTGCCATTGCATCTGTTTGACTGAATGTTTTCAACATTTTTATTTTGTGTGGACGTGATGTTTTAAAAACTTTGTTGGTATACTTGTTAGTAAACATTCAGAAAAACAATGTTTTTATAACATTATTTAGTGTGGACGGATCTCGTTAACATTGTGTAAAAACATTTGTCGATAACATTTTTGTTATCAACAATGTTATTAACATAACATTTGGTCTGGACAAAGCTTAAGAGAGACTTTACTGTACAAGTTTCGATGGCTGCATGTACGTAGTAAATTTTATATACCTACCTGGGAATGACCGGTGGATCTACCTGGTTTTGTATATGCACTCAGCATGTTGTTGACCCCACCTTACTTTACACCGCGGTGTCATGTAGTCTTCTTATGTGTTCAGAAGCACGTACGTGTGTTCTTGGCTGTACAAAAGTATCACACATGCAATGGATGCGCTTTTTCAGATGCTTGGCAATTAACAAAACAGACAAAAATAAAATAAAACAGTTTACTTAATAAAAAATAAAAATATGAGTAATGTGATAGACTTTATGCTCTATACAACTTTTAACTTTTAAATCTAGATTCTAGCCATAAGAATGTCATTTGTCAATGCTAGCAGATTGTTATTACAGAATTCAGATTTTTGATTTATTTTTATTTTTAATAACAAATTGAAAATTCAATTGATATGTTCACCCTGATTATTTCATAAAGGAATAACTACTAGGTACTTTTCTTTTTATTACTTTTTTTTTGTTTTGGGAACCGTCCTGTCACCGGAAGCACTGCAGCCTCTTGAGTTTATTATTTTTACTATATTATAACTGATTATTATTTTGTTATCTGACTAAAGGACAGTGTGGTGTAACGGTTAGCGCAGCCGACCTTTGGATCACACTGTCGTGGGTTCGAATTCCACCTCCGCTTATGGATGTTTTGTGATGTCATTTAGTTTTAAGGAAATTGTTATTTAATGTAATTAAGACGCTAATTACCTAAGTTGTCGACGCGTCTATTATCTACAATAAATAAAATAAATGTTAAATAACTAAATACAACAATGAGTTAATTTGTGGATATAATATAATAATTATTAAATATAGACTGTAGCCATTCCACAAGCATATACTTTTCTTAACGTAATCAGTCGGCAACCTTCCATTACGTTAAGAAAAGTATATGCTTGTGGAATGCCTACAGTCTATTTAATAATTATTAAAATAAATGTTATCTGATAATTTTTTAAGATCTCTCGATGCTCGTTTCTCGTTTCAGCGAGATCTCGACAATTTCTCAAAATCGAATATTCGAGGAAAAACGTTGTTTGTCTCGTCTTGACGGCAACAATAACTAGGTAAACATCATTCGTTTACATAACGATCAAATAAGATTGATGTAAATATGTCCTTAGCGTACAAATGCAAGACTTACACCCAGTTGGGTCAATCCAGATCGACGACCTATAAGAAGAACTAAAGGTAGACAGAGAAAGAGAGAGAGAGTAGTTCTTGTAACAGCTCACCTGGTAACACAAGACACGCTGCCGCGAGTTGAACCAACATTCTATTGCACTACATGGTGCAACAATCCTGTCTTGAAATGCACAATCATCCACCGGGTACAATCGTTATTTATTATGTGCGCCACCACTGTACAATGTGACACAAAAGTCATCTGTACATAGGATTTCCAGCCATATGTTTCTGTAGAGGCTACAGCCCAAGGCGACAGAATGGGGTCGTTCCACATCGTCCCACATTTTTTTTAAAATCTATACAAATAAAATAGTTACGTAACTGACTGACTGACAGACAACGCACCGCCTAAACCACCCTTGATAGAAACATGACATTTGTACGATGTGTTCTCTATACAGGGTGTAGAGGTGCCCTAAGTAAGAATTTTTCGGAAATCAACTCCAAAAGGGAGTAAAATGAGGTGAAAATGTTTGTATAGAAAATCATACTCCCTGCGTGTATCAACTTGAAATTTGGTATAAATACCTTCAAAACAAATAATAAAATACATATTTTAGAATTTTTTTAAACAACCCCTAAGGAGGGGTGCAACGGGGTGCTGAAGTTTGTTACTGGGCAAAAAAAAATCGAACCGCTATAGTAGATTATGAAACAATATTTTTTTAAGAACTTTTCGACAGCTTCTTCAGTAAATTGTGTAAATTTTCTATTAAAAAACAAAAAACTTATAAATAAATTATTCAAATTTTAAGAGTATTTTTTATTCAAAATAATAAAATCGATGTTGAACTTTGGCTCATTTTTTCTCAAGTATTTAAAGTAATGGGGAGAAAATTAATAACTGACTTCTGTGTCACTCATTATTATTTTAAAGAAAGAACTTGTTTAACCAAAGGCAGTATTGATTTATTGTTCCAATTATCAACTAAAAAGTTGCTTCTATTTAGAGCAAATTGTGGTATGACATTGCACAACGGCGGCAAATGTTGCAGTTCGACCCGGATGTAGACAGTCTGAAAAAGCACACTTTAGATGTCATAAATCCTTGTCTATATAATAAATTCATGGCAACCCTTACAAAAATTCTTTTACCGAAATCGGTTTAAATCGGGAAAAATTATTTCAATTCTGTAAACATTTATAATACCTATACATAATTTTTTTTTAATTAATTTTTCTAATTTTTAAATTTTGCCAGTTATCAATCCTATCATATTCAATCTAATACGATGACAAAATTTTACGGATTAAGTTTAACCATTAGTGGACTTGAGAATAGCCGAGCGTGTAGCAATGTCGTTGCTATGGTTCCCCTATTACATGTCTCCAGTTCCCGGATTCTAGCCCAAGAGCTGGTAAAAGTGTCAATTGGATTTTCAATTTATTATTAAAAAATAAAAAATAATACAGACGCTAATGACCTCTGATGTCGAGCGTACTATAATTCACAAATCATTCATTCATTAAAAAATAATGAATTGAAAATATGAATTGGTGCTAGGCCCAAATAACTTTAGCTGTTGGTGGTATTTAAAACACAATTTAACAATGTTTTTAACCATTAGTTCATATTATATTATAATGTCTTAACTCTTAGAAACAACTTAACCTTCCAGCGGTCTCTTCGATAGCCAGATTCTTCGTTTAAAATGACAAATTTTAAACAGTAGAAGAATTAATGATCATCAGTATTAATAAATAAAATCCTAATTTTGTCTGTAATAAGTTTTTATTTCGATTTGGATCTGTATTTTTATAGCATACACTTAGACTTAATTAGTCAGTTTAAAAATTTTTGTCTGTCTGCATGTTTGTGTTTGCACCAAATTAATATCATCACGCTTTTATTAAATAGGGCTGAGCAGTATCAAAAAAAAAAAAATACATTAACGCGAGTGAAGCCGCAAGGAAAGGTTAGTTAATAAATAAATTAAAAATTCGACTGATGACCAGTCCTATACTTCCCACCTAGTAAATATTTGCAAAAAATAAACACTTTTTTTTTTTATTCTTTGACTAAGCCCAAATAACCTTAGCTGTTGGTGGTCTTTAAAACACAATTTAATTTTTATTCTTTGAAAAAAGCATGGCCCTCTTTTTTGTTTGGTGATCTACTGATGGCTAACATAATATAGCAAAAATCATGGTTACCTTGATTTACGTACAATTTTTATTTTTACTTCCCACCTCTACTATGGTAGGGAAGTAATGAATTCAGTCCGAAAACAATATTTCGAGATTTTAACAGATTTTCACGTTTTGAGACCCTAGCAATCGTTTAAGATCATTTTCTGACTGATGTCTGTATGTGTGTGTGTGTGTGTGTATGTGTGTATGTGTGTGTGTGTGTATGTGGTCAATTTTTCGCCTTCGATATCTTAAGAACGGAACAACATACGGGCATGCCGATTGTTCTATTGTGTTTATCAGCCTTTAACTTAGATCTGATTAGATTTTGAGTCAAATCGGTTCAGTGGATCCTGAGATATTCAAAAAAACGTCCTCAATGTCACGTATTAACATAGGTAAAAAAATATATAAATGAATTCTAGATGTTATAATATGAAAAAAATGTAAATATTTTTTTTCTCTAAAATGTATAGTTTTCGAGAAAAAAAATATTTTACTAAAAAAAATAAAAATTGTACGTAAATCAAGGTAACCATGATTTTTGCTATATTAAGCTAGCCATCAGTAGACCACCAAACAAAAAAGAGGGCCATGCTTTTTTCAAAGAATAAAAATTAAATTGTGTTTTAAAGACCACCAACAGCTAAGGTTATTTGGGCCTAGTCAAAGAATAAAAAAAAAGAGTGTTTATTTTTTGCAAATATTTACTAGGTGGGAAGTATAGGACTGGTCATCAGTCGAATTTTTTTTAGTAAAATATTTTCTTTCTCGAAAACTATACATTTTAGAGAAAAAAAATATTTACATTTTTTTCATATTATAACATCTAGAATTCATTTATATTTTTTTTTACCTATGTTAATACATGACATTGAGGACGTTTTTTTGAATATCTCAGGATCCACTGAACCGATTTGACTCAAAATCTAATCAGATCTAAGTTAAAGACTGATAAACACAATAGAACAATCGGCATGCCCGTATGTTGTTCCGTTCTTAAGATATCGAAGGCGAAAAATTGACCACACACACATACACAGCCACACATATACACACACACACATATACACAGACATCAGTCAGAAAATGATCTTAAACGATTGCTAGGTCTCAAAACGTGAAAATCTGTTAAAATCTCGAAATGTTTTTTTCGGACTAAATCCATTACTTCCCTACCATAGTAGAGGTGGGAAGTAAAAATTAATATCGACCTCAATTTCATCAAAATGAATTATATTTCATATAATTGAAAGTGAATGTTTCTGGATGACCTCAGCTGTCGAGCGTCTATAATCTACAATCTAATGTTTCTCATTAACGTTGACTAATTAAAAATTGTTACGCAGAAGGGTTCTTTATTTTTTTTCCAAAGGTCACCATTTAAATTTACTCGTGGCCTTATCGACTAGGTAATTGTTATACTACTCATGTGGGTTTGACCCAAATTAGCTAAGGTACATGTTTCAATGCAACATTTTTCCTTGTAAATTCATCCCTTAATTATAGCTATGACTGGCCTTGAACTTTCGTGGCCTTTGTTTACCATTCTTCACGCTTGCGCAAAACAGTTGGGCATTGGGGGAGGGAGGGCTAACCCTGACGGCCGAGAAAATGCTAGTTAATAATAAGAAAATAAATGGTGCTGAAGAATATAATCGTAAAACATGTCCGTGGACACGTTTACGGTAATGGCCTTAGTTGTCAAACGTCTATAAATCTACAATAAATAAAAATCCAACAAACGTTCGCTTTTGCAGACGGGTGTGAAGTGATTGAGAGATACATTTTTTTACATACCTTATAAGTAGGTACCTGGTACCTACTTTATAATTTTCTATAAAGTAATGAATCGATGTTTACATCAGTAAATAATATTGTGGTTAATGTGGTCAATTTATAAAAAGTCCTTCAATGAACTCTCAGTTTTTTTATCAAACATTGTGTATTTTATCGACCTAATTTTTTGCTATAAATAATTTATCATTTTCACTATAAATTCGGGGACATTTTACGAAGTTACGCAATTTGCATGTATGCATAATTAACTATTGTTTACACAAATAATGAATATTTCTACATGCATTTGAGTTTACGCAATCAGTCCAGTGATTATACGCAACGGTGAACAATTATTCCAACAAAATCAAAGAGTAAAAAATTTTTATAAGTGGCGACATTCGACAACTGAAATAGAGCAATATGCACTGACGTGTTGTTAGCGAGTCGAGACAGACAGATCTAATGCCCATATTCATAGTTAACCCTTAAGGTAAGTGACAAGGCTCCCTTCGCTGAGGGTCACTTAAGTGCTGAGAGCACCTTATTCAAAAGAGCGTTTCATAGTCATTTCCTTGAGTGAGGGAAGAATTATAGTAAACCTCCATGATTTTTTCCTTTAGAACAGTTGGTCATACTGGAGACCGATTGTGTTTAGTTGTCATTTTTGATATAAATGCGCGTGTTTTTCATGTGTTTTACTGTTTTTACTTTTTCGACACTTAAGGGACATACTATCCACCCTTAAGGTGAGGGTGATGTAAAGGCCCTTACAGACGTCAATTTTGAGTATGAAACGCATATTCGATTTGAGGGTATGAGTAAGTGTCCCTTACTACTTAAGGGTTAACTATGAATACGGCCGTAAGTGGGCCACCTGTCGTTGTCGTACAGTATAATATTAAGACTGCAGTGGAACAAAGACAGGTGCCCCTTTTAACTATGTCTGTCTTTACTCGCTTTCCACACACAGAGTGGTATAGGGCAGTGCACCCTGCATTACTATATTTCAGTGAATTCGACAAGGTAGACAAGGCAAAACGATTAGAACAAATTTTTAGGTCGATCGTCGATTTTTGGTCACATTCGGAGCGATACGTTGTCTCAGATGAAATGGTTCGCTTTCCCACACTAGTGTGGGAAAGATACGTTTCCGTACACCGGCCTGTCAAAAGTCACTTTACATGCGTACATACATGCATGTAAAGCAGCTATTTTATAGTTGGTACGGCAGAAAATGATTAATGTTTCTCTTACGATTTGCAACCAATTTAAAGGAACAATATGCTTCAAGGTCACTAAAATTGCACCAAACAGAAATGAATGAGAACCGTTTGTAACGTCGCCTCTTATAGAACTAAATTACTCGTTCAAAAAAAAAATATTGCTTTGTCAGATTATCGACACCATTGTACTTGGCACAATAAATTATTTAAAAAATTTGAACAAAAACGGTTTTATCGCACAAAAAAAGTAAAAACAAGCAATAGAAATTACAAACAAAATAAAAGATTTTGTAAGTTTTATTATAACAATACTGGAACGTTGCAAAATTGTTGTTTACTTTAAGATTGCCAAATCAATTTTTTTTTCGCTTATTCTGACTTTTTAAAAGATCAAGATAGTACAAATCGATAAATAAAACTAAATTAGGTAAACGCCAGATGTATATAATCTATCTGCTATCAGATGAAACGTCACAAAATTTGAATTCTTTGTATAACATGTACAGGGTGTATCACAGGATTGAATACATAGAAAAGTAATGAGTGCAACAGGGAAAACATAAGCAAAATGAGTAGCGTGACAAAGATAGAATACACATGGCTAACTTAACTAAATTATTATTATCATGGTTTTTTACATGAATAGAGGGCAAAGCAATCTCTGATCTTAACTAATTTGTACTGTGTACTTTTCCCTATGTTCGGTTTCCTGTGATACACCCTGTTATATAACAGCGGCTGTCGTAGTCAGATTGAAAAATCCGTCGTTTTATAAAACGCCTAGACGTTTTATAAAAGGCGGCCAGATGGTCAAATTTTTGTTGACTTTACGTTATTTTACAATTTGGCTAATCATTTTATAAAACGGCTGGACAACGACAAACAACGCGCGGCCAGATTCATGTTTTAAAGTTGTCATCTGTTTCACATTCTGGTAAAATTCAATGTGGTACCAAATTCGATACTAATATTATAAAGAAGAAAAGTTTGTATGTTTGTTTCCTTGCTGCGGGCAAACTACTGAACCGATTTAAACAATGCTTTCACTGTTTAAAACCCTACTTCTTCTCGAGCAACATAAGCTATACATTATTGCGTTAAGACAAAAGAGCGATGAGCAGTGAGCGAGAATGTAAAACAAGTCGGTAATCTCGCACGCGATATCTGAGATACAGAGAGGAGTGTAGCCTAGTGGATAGCGTACTTGGTACCAGCCTCTAGAATGTTTTGTGATGTTTTTTTAGTTTTAAGTTAGTTGTTATTTAATGTAGGTAATTTAAGACGCTAATGACTTAAGTTGTCGACGCGTCTGTAATCTACAATAAATAAATAAAAACTGAGATAATACAGTAAAGTGATTTATGAGAAATATGTTGCTCTTGATTATGTCGTTGCCAAACCAAAATCCATTCGGGGCTCGGGCAAAGTCCGACCGGAAAGCTGGTAATAAATAAACCACCGAGGTGTAGTTATAGGCGAAGTTCTACTGTAGCTAAGTAAAGTTCAATTATAATAAAGCTTAAGTTTTACGATCATTTCGATTGGTTTGTGAACGTTAGATGTCGCGTTTGCAAGGCCAACGTATATCTGTAATAATTATTACCTATGTGAAATGCGTGAAACCTTCACACATTGTTAAACACGAACATAACTTACAGCTGGACATGTTTCATTCACATAAAGGATTGTATTCCAAATACTCTCACACTATGTACTATTACTAACTTATTATTATAATTATATCATTACATAGAGGAAAGCGGAACAAAAAAAAACTTCAACAAAAAAAAAAACAGAATCTTCAAAAAAGTCACTAAAACGAGGAAAATAATATAATTTTGAGGTCGACGCCAATTTAATAAAATATGAAGTCGAAAAAGTAGAATATATTAATTGCTATACTATACTTTTTAACAGACTTCATATTTTATTAAATTGGCGCCGCATCAAAATTTTATTATCTTCCTCTTTTTTTAGCAGCTTTTTCGAAAGAGGTTCTATTTTTTTCAATTTTTTTTTACTTGAGTTGTGATTGGTAGGTCAGTCGGGACAATTTCAAATTTCACAAAATGTACTAGATCATATTTACATATTTATTTTGTTGTAAGCTGAAGGCAATGGCGGATTTAGAGGTCTGGAGGTCCCGGGGCAACAAAGGAGTGGAGGTCCCCTGGCCCCAAATTATTTTCCAAATAAAGTGGACAATTTTTTTCAGTCGAGTTTTCCAATAAATAATTTATTGTGAAACCAAGTATAAAAAACTCGGGTCGCAGTGCCAAACCCTGCCGACAATATAGTGTATTTGCTAATACAGGCCATGTGGCTTTAATACGTGAACTTAAGTTTGTTTCTGGACAAAATAAAAAATTTAACCCCTTAATACATCCCTTAAAATAATATTTTTTTCTTAATTTCAATATTATTATCAATGCAACCTCTGTACCACATTAAATACACCCTTCCATAAGTAAATCCGTATCAACAAACTAGTGTTTTCATAAAATTTGAAAGTCCGGTCCTGTCGGGCCGATTTTATTAAAATTTTAGCAGCACGTTTTAATCTTTACTAAAGAGTTAAATTTCAATTTTGAAACGATTCTGACAATTTTTTCGGTATTTTTGGGCCCAAAAACTTTTTGGAACCCCTAAATACAACCCTGAAAATGGTCTGATCGGGCCCATTTTAAATAGGCTTCTTGCGGTGATGGGTTCCAATGTGTGTACCAAATTTCGTTTCAATCGATTAAGTCTGTCGAGAGTTATCGTGTACACACATATATATATAAATATATATATATATAAATATATAAATATATATATATATATATATAAATATATACATACATATATATATAAACATTTTCAAAAATGGTGCCAAATTGTTCAGGAGGCTATGAAACGTCGAGAAATTTTGGTCCGACCCCTAGGTCCCGCCATCCGACCGACGCCAATAGTGTATGTGCCATATTATGGCAAATACACTAATAACCGAGAATTCAGAGAATTTTTTTTCCGAAGTCTCTATTGTAGGGGCCCCTCTTTTGTGGAGGCCCCGGGGCTACAGCCCCGGTTGCCCTCCCCTAAATCCGGCCCTGGCTGAAGGTAAGTGTCACTGTTGGAATGTATTTTTTCAAATTACTCTATCTTGGAAATGTTAAGAGTATAATTTGTTACGAAGAAAATGGATGTGTAATTTAGGATACTTTCCCCTACACGCGTAGTAAAGTTATTTTTAGACCATTGCCACTTGTTATATACCGAAATTATATTTGTTCTTTTCATTTTAATTCACAGTGTCACTCCTATTCCGCGATCCATTCAGTCAATTTTCCTAATTCCTATGTCATGGGCGTGACTGATTATTCTATTCTTCTATTTTACCTGGATGGAATAACAATGCTTTAAACTTGGCAACACCGTTTAGATAATATCTAATTTACAATAATAGCACCAACTTATTAAATAATGGAATATTATGGAGATTAAAATTATAATTAACTAATTATTGTTCTTTTGTATAAATATCACTACATCAGGAATAACCAACATTTGATTGAATTGCGTCATCATCGCCGATTTCAATCTATCTGTTCATCTTACAATATCCAGATCACCCTACTTTAATTTTAATAATAATATTAAATCATTTATTAAGACTGCATATTATACAGTAGGTATTAAAGAATGAATGAATTGTGGATTATAGACGCTCGACAACAGAGGTCATTAGCGTCTGACGTAGGTATTAAAAGCGTCAAAGTCTCTGGATCACAGGTATTAATTAATCCCTACTATAAAAAGCAGATAGCTTTTTAAGAATTTTTTGAATTCATTGACATGAGTGCAGTTGATTTTATATTATCAGGCAGCTTATTGAAAATGGTAACGCCTAGGTATGCTGGGGATTTTTTACATAGATACATTTAAACAATTGGTTTTTTGAAAAGTATTCATTACTAGCGGCCCGTCCCGGCTACGCCCGTCATAGTTCAGCCATTTTGTACAAAATATTTACAAATTATAAACACAAACCTTCCTCGTTTATCGCTCTTTCTATTAGTGAAAACCGTTTCAAAATTCGTTGCGTGGTTTAGAAAAAGTAAACAGATAAACAGACAGAGGCAGAGAGTTTTTACTATTTAGAGATTAGAGAAGAGATAGAAAAGAGATTTTGTGGATATTTTCGCCACTGGGCAGGAATAGTCAACGGTTTAATGTTCTGAAGCTATCGATCATATAACTTTAATCCTGCTGCCATAGCAGGAATTATTTTTACGCCAAATTCTACCGGAAATTACCGCTTGCACTCTAATTCATCTCAAATCCTTTCCACTCGCCTAAAAACGGTTACAGCTCTCCCAACGCTATTTTCAAAGCTTTTGAGTAAACGCCAAATGAAGAACCAAGAATCACACTACAAATCCGTCAGACGAAAAATTGAAAAAGATTTTCCTAGAAACACTTACAACTTTTTAAAAATTACGTAATCTTTCACACGTAGCCAAAACTTTTTTTCAAAAAAGTCGACTGTATGATTTGTAGTGTGATTCTTGGTCCTTCATTTGGCATTTACCCTGACCCCTTAGCTTTAAAAATAGCGTCGGGAGAGCTGTAATTGTTTTTAGGCAAGGGGAAAGGATTTGAGATGAAGACTACAGGAAGTAACTTCCGTAGAGAATACTCTTAAAAATCTCACAGCAGGATTTATCATTTCATCATCTCCAATTATATCACAAACTCAACTCCCCTTGTTATCCCCAATTCCTGCAATCACAGCAGAAAACTCTAATTTATAATCCCTATATCAACCTTCCTCAGTTGTCCGTAATTCCATATACGTCATGAAATTACTCCCAATTTCAATTGCCTGTTTTTATCCTTAATCCCTGATGGTGCAGCAAGATAATCCACTTTTTATTGTTACTAACGGCAACTAGTGATGAACTTACAAGCTTCTAGTTCATAATATTTTCGTAAGATGAGACTAGTTGTGATGTGATATGCTTAAACCCAGTTTTTAAATAAAAAAAGGAACAGATTATAAGAATGAGACAAAAAGAGCCATTTACTTATTGAGCGCAAAAGAGATCACATCCAGTTTTGTATTGTTAAACAGAAATGGGTATATGGTCGAAGACCTGTTTCATCAACAGGTATATTTCAAATACAGTCAGAGATAAAAATTCAGAATTATAAATTGTTACGTCAATGTTTCAACTTACAGGACAGGGATGTTATGGAGCTCCACAACTGTAACTGAAACTATCGGATATCCGAAATAATTTCATATCCATATCTATAACCGCAACCGATAACAGACTCGTAATACACTGTAAAAAATGGATGTAAAAATACTTCGAAAGTTAAGGTAGAATTCGCTCGATTTTCTAAGTGATTTTACATTATTATTTATTTTTACACAGAAAACTTCATAAAAACTTGGACTTTTACTGTAAAGTTAAACAAATTTGTGATTTTTACATAAAGTAAATTAAAATTACATAATTAATAAAGTGTGTAAAAATTACAAAATGAAATGTATAGTTACATATATAAAATGGATGAATACAAAACAAATTAATGTAAAATTAGTAACCACGCATGCGCAATGTGTTTTTATGGAATCTACGCGATGTGGCGATACCTGTTTGCGACGCCATTGTCTCTTTGTGTGCCTATTACCAGATTAATCGCTGGCTACAAATGTACCATCGATAATCTGCTAAAAACCTTAAGTTAAAAAATTTGGTTTCGATCCATTCAATGGTGTCAGCCAAACCTTTGCACATACGGACAGACATCTAAAACTTGCTTTTTTGGTGTGTATGGAACATATTATGAATTTCTTCGACATCTCAATTTCAATTTTTTTACCATCATAACTTCACTTTTATGGTCACTTGAAAGCAAAAAACTGTACAACTAATATAGGTAATTATTCTAGTACTTAAAATAGCATACATACGTATACCATTTATTTTTGAATTTTAAATGGATTATCAAAAATGAAATTTTGTTTTTTACTGTACAACTTGTTTCCGACGTCTACGGTGCATTGACTTACCCACTATATTTTAAAACAATGCAGTTTTTATTAAAAACTAAAACACCTAATAATTTAAATAGAATTTGATTATTTTTAAGATAATAGGTTTGATCGAGAAATATTATTAACGACTTTACGAGTACCTATTAAGTTTGTCTTCACCAGGGAGCTATTGCTAGTTTGAAATCATTATTCGAAACGTTGATTTGAATTTCGAAAAACCAATGACGAACTCGAAAACCTCCAGACATAACATTTTTTTTAAATTAAACGAAATAAAATTTTCCAAAATTTTTGATTCCATGTTAGCCGACTGGAATTTCGGAAAAAAAATACAAGTGTTGTGTTTAACGGTGTTACTCTCAGAAATCGTATTTCAGCGCTTTCAAAAAACCTTCATAGCTTAAGCAACGAATAATTTGTGGATGGAAAAGTCGAAAGCAGAACGTTTGACTTAGGAACTTTGTTTGGACTAGTTAGGAGATAAACATACTAAAAGTCCTTACCCCTCCGAGGTACGCCCGAGGGGGGGGGCACAAAGACGGTCCCGTTTTTTGGTTTTTTGCTTTTATCTCGAAAACGGTGCGTCGTACGAAATTTTGTTGTAGTACATAATGAAAGCTGATAAAATTCTCTACAGCTTTAACTGTCACACTTTTCATCTATCTCCATTCTTTGCCTAGCTATGAGCTTCGAAAAAGGGCCGATTTTCAAAAATGTGTTAAATTCTCTGTCGCACATTGTAACAATACGAATTTACCAAAATCATTTCTAATTGCTCTTCCACACTATTAAAAACACCCACACACTATTAAAAAATAACAAGCTGGGAGTACCTCCACGCGGTGAAGGCGGAAACAGTTTACTTTTAAACTGGATAAAACTCCCAATAATATCAATGAATAAAATTCTCGACCAATTTTTCAGACAATGTATTTACAAAAAATTACAACAAATAATTCAAATAATTGACGTTTCGATCCGGATTGGATTTTCTTCAGAACCGAGCTAAAAAAATAATAATATAAAAATTAATTATTAATTAGTTTATATCTAAGAAATTAAGCCGTAGATTCGACAGATGAGGAGAAAGAAGAAGAGGCAAACGCTGAGGAACCACAACCAGGCCCGTCACGCCCAAAGAGGCAGCGAATTAAATAATTCATTTTTTAATAAAGTGGATGAGCAATAAGAAATGATTTTGGCAAATTCGTATTGTTACAGTGTGCTACAGAGAATTTAACACATTTTTGAAAATCGGCCGTTTTTCGAAGCTCATAGCTAGGCAAAGAATGGAGATAGATAAAAAGTGTGAAAGTTAAAGCTGTAGAGAATTTTATCAGCTTTCATTATGTACTACAACAAAATTTCGTACGACGCACCGTTTTCGAGATAAAAGCAAAAAACCAAAAAACGGGACCTTCTTTGTGCCCCCCCCCCCCTCGGGCGTACCTCGGAGGGGTAAGGACATTTAGTATGTTTATCTCCTAACTAGTCCAAACAAAATTCCTAAGTCAAATTTTCTGCTTTCGACTTTTCCATCCACATTCCCCTTGTGAGCACTCATTGACTGAACTATCATTATTTGTCCCATAAAATGAGCATAGTATAGATTTTTGGGGACTCCGTATCGAATTTCAACCTTCTAGCTCACCGGGAAATACGAGAAAACTGTCTGACGCGACATCTCTCGGAAGTCTACTTTTCGTACATGCATTATCTATGTAGTTAGACGTTGTCACGTCAAGTTACATCTGGACAGGAAAAACAGACAGACGACATGAATTTTATATTATAGACATTTATACAGAGTGGGCCAATGAAAACAGTCCGCGCAAGTTTTGGCCACTTAACATCATTTTTGCGAAAAAAGCTCGCACACGTCAATTTTAGAATCAAGGGGGATATCTAAATCGATTAGTATTATTTACATAGCTTCAACCCTGAGAGCAGGGTGAATTGCACCCCAAAAATTTTAAACAGAAAGGGGTGTCAAACGATTCGCCGTTCGAAAGGCCTCTCAATTCTTTTTACAACAGTCTTTTTGTTTTTCAAATTCGATCATTAATTGCGGAGAAAATGGCATTTTAATTTGTATCAAGTAGTCTTAAACAATTGAGCATAGCAAACAAAAGCAATAATCTTTCTTTTTCTGTTGCAGGTATTCGATGAGATCTCTGGTCTAAGGTGGTTTAAAAAGATGGAGAGAACAGCTCAAGCAAAAGGTAAGAGAAGTACATTATTACAGTAGACTCTCTTTAAGTCAACGCCTTAACAGAACTATAGAGAAAGAAAATGTTGAGTAAATGTGAACCCACTCTTTTTATTTCTTCTAAGTCCAAGCCAAATGTTTTTAGATCAGTTGGTTTCTAAATGGGAAAATTGAAATTAAATTGTGTTTTTAAAGACCACCAACATGTAAGGTCATTTGGGCCTAGCACCAATTAATATTTTCATTTCATTATTTTTTTTTTTAATAATAAATTGAACATCCAATTGACACTTTTACCAGCTCTCGGGCTAGAACCCGGGAACTGGGGACTTGTAATAGAGGAACCATAGCAACGCCATGTAAACAACAGCATTGCTACACTCTCGGCTATTTAAGAGATAGATACTATACTGTATTGTTAGGCTAAATTGAAATTGTAATAAAACATAAAACGTCATTCAACTTTTAAATAATATATTGAGCTCAACTACTTTAAAAATCATGATTAAAAATAATAAAAAAATAATACCTTGTACTTTGCGACCAATTTATTTGTGATCTATAAACACTTCTAGATATCTATTAAGTATTACTAGAATTATGTTTTATAAGTACAAATTATTTGTTTTCAAATTGTTTTATTAATTAATCAATTATCTAATATCTTACATAGATAATTTGTTATAACAAACAAAAGATACGCAGCAAATAATTTAATAAATATACAATTGACATGTTGATGTGTAATTAAAACAAATACTTAATTGTTAACTTAAAGATAAAATCCTTTCGAAATTGGTTTTTTTCCATAATATTTTTATACCACAAATATTTTGTCTTAGGAACATTTATAGCTTATTGTTATTCGAACAATTTACACTATTTTAACTTCATTTTATGAAATTGGCAGTTACTGAATATTTATGAAAACATCATGATTCAAAAACTACAAATATTAACTATTATAATGTCGATCCATTAATAGATAATTTAATAATAATTTCTTTACATTATTCTTAATAGTAAAAAAATAAAAATTTATAGCTGCATTTTATTTAAAAATATTTAAATAAATAATTTCTTTCGATACTAAACTTAGATGAACAGATTTATAATTAAAATCATAACCCTCCTTTTTTTCGTAGTCGGGTAAAAATATGTCTCGATTAAAATTGTTTTATAGCTGCATAGTAAATAAATGACAAATCCCTTTAGTAAATAAATAGTAAATAAAATGGTAAAAAAAAGGGTGTGGGTCTCGGGATCCCCGACAGATGTGAAACATCAAAGAAAACGTTATTGAACTCGGTGGTATTCTCTATGTAGTAGTATATATTTTTTCAAAAGCAGCAACTAACTGTTATGCTGACATAATCCTATATACTGCACTGTAACACACGCGGTCGCGGCGTTTGAGCACGCCTGAGTAGAAACGCAATTAAATACACAGCGAAGTATCTATATTACATACCTAAACGTGTATACAAATACTTTTGCTTTACAGTACGTTCGTATGTATACTCTCTCTCTCTCTCTTCCCGTGCCCGAGCGCGCGGAAGCCGAGAAAGAGAGAGAGTGCCGCAGTGGTGGGGAGAACAGCAGCGAAGGAGCGGACCATAAATTTCGTTGCATATTTCCCCTCACGTGGCTGTTCACAGCCCGACATAAGATGTTTCACATCAAAAAGATATCGACGGCACAAAAAAGTATCTATCATTTATTTACTAATATTATTATTATAGCTAATATATTTATATACAACACACAACACAAATAATAATAATTATTGATGCCATGGCGCTTAAAATGTTTACAAATTGTCTTTGTCAACAATGACTAGATTACATCGTTTGGAATTGTTAAGCATTTATCATAGATAAGTTCAATATGGATTCTGCAAAACATCCTCAGGAATGCAAGAAATGCTAACAAACATTAACACAAATTTTGAAATTTTTAATTGTCAGTTATTATCCAAGAAGTACCTTGAATCGACTAGTTTTTACCCCCGAAATGACACGAAACCATCCGAACTTTTCGAAAACACAAGAATAAACGTATCATCGCTGAACGATTCAACACAAAACAGATCCAACACAGTGCGTCAACTTTAGTAATTGTTGTTGTTGTTTTTAAGTACAGATTCTTTCAAGCCGTTTCGGACCCAAACCAAGTCGATCGAATATGCGTCCTGGTTTATTAAAATAATTTCACATCCATTCAAATAATGTTATACTTGTTTCTTGAATTGATTTCAAACAGTTTTCTTTGGCAATAATTGCATTTCAATCGACTTTCCTGAATCACCATCGTTTAATCCATTTTCAGGCAGAGCATCTTCGTTAGCTTTTTCATCAACAAAATCCATTTGATCTCCACCGTTCAACTTTTCTGGTAGAATATCTTCATCAGGTTTCTTCTTTATCAAGTCCACTTGATCGCTACCATTTGAGTCATACATTGACGGAATATATCTGTTAGCTTTTTTGTCTAGATCATTAGCAAGACTAATGAACAAATCTCGAAACACAAGTCCATCCATACTTTTAGATAAATAGTACAAAAATAACCAATCAGCAAAATGACAATCTTTAGTGACGGTCAAAACATTCCAAGGATTTAGTTTTCCCGGAAAAGCTAGCGAAAACACCAGATGATTGAATCTTGCACTTTTACTATGCAGTAGGTAGGTAGCTAGTCTCCATAATAATCCTAAGAAACTCACGATGACCAACATTAAGAACCAAAACCATAAAATCACGTAAATTTTGTCATTGACTATATTCAAGGCCATCACGCACATTGCGTCATAATTTTGAATCGTTCCCGTTGGACCGTATTTGTGGAAAGTGCATTTTGTTACCTATAAAAGAATTTCATTATTTCACAATAGTAATAATCCATTGGCGTGGCCACGGATGACGGAGCGTATAACGAAGCGGAACGTACATCGTTAAAACCGCGTACAGACCGAAGGTCTATCGCAACCGAAGACACATGTGCTCGGATGTTCGGAAGCGTTCGGTACGTAAAGCATCACCGAACGTGACCAAACGCATTCCAATTCTTTACAACGCAATCGCTAGCGTTGGTTTGCATTCGCTCGAAGAAAATTTTGTTTTGAAGTTCATCAAACCGGGATGTGAAATTTGGTACTGTTGGACGAGAACAACCTCTCCAAACTGCTTCCAATTTCACACACCAACTCCACAGGCGCTGCTTTTTTTCGCGTTTGAACTATGGGTCTGTACGCGGTTTCAGATCTACTATAAGCAACTGGGCGCTGTGACTGATGCCTTGGGAGATATTTTTCAGCGCCCTTTATTTCTTATTATTAACTAGCATTTAACTGATTGATTCGTGGTTCAAGGCGCCGCTCACTAGCGCGGTGCCTCCTTAGCCCTGGCACTCGGGACGACCACCCCCTCTAAAGCCGGCAATGCTCAGTCTTAATTGTAGCTTGTTGATAATTAATTTACCTACTTGCTAATTGCTCGTCAAATTTATCAAGTATAATTGGCACATACATGAGTATATTTATAGACTATATCACCACGCTTGTAACTAAACGGGGCTGAGGAATATCCAAAAAAATATACATTAACGCAAGCAAAGCCGTAGGTAAAGGCTAGTTTGGAATGGAGCCTAGAGAAAAAATTACAATTTTTGTCTTCCACAGCCCCATAATCACATACTTAAAGAACTTTTAAAATTATTTGATACGTACTTTTGGAAAAACATAATCTAAGATATCGACGCTTTGGCCATCAATGTCCTGTTTAAGGAATTCTGATCCAAGAGAGTAGAAGTTTCCTCCAAGGAACATGTTCGTAAAGTAAATGTTAACAAGAACATTGATAAAGTTTAATACTTCACATGTGACAAGCCAAAATGACCATGGTGAATTATGAGCTTGACTCATAAATGCTTGCTTGATTCTTTGCAAATCCTCTTGTCTAAAACACAACACAAATAATATAATAATTACCTAGACTGACACTTTCGAAATTCAACGTGGTAGATATTTAGATAAATATTTTGGAAATAAAAGTTATAATTGTAATTGCTTATATTATTATATGAATAAACAATTCTGAACGCTATTTTTAACTTTTCGAGATTTCGAGTTCAAGATCTGGCATTGATAGTTAGTTAGTTTTTACGAACATCAAATTGTCATGACGGATGATAACACCGGCGGTTCCACCAAAATCTGGCCAGATTAAACAGGTGACCAACTTATTGAGTGTCATGTAACCAAAGATTCCATGGACGTTAGGTGAGTAAGTTACAGAAGGGGTCAATTCAAGAGGTTTTATTGTATATGTAATTGATCTAATAACGGCTTCAAAAAAATTTAAAACGTACCTCTTGGATCTTGAAGGTATTGTACCATCTTTCAATACATATTCTTTTTCATGCAAAGCTAATGTTGCCAATTTAAGACCTATTACAAGAGTTTTGATTCGATTATCTGGAAAAAAAATACACAACAATTTAAAAAGATTCATGTGCTTTGTCATCAGACTATAAAAAAATGTATTGAAGTGTACCTTCTTTCTTTTTCCAAATGTAATGTGGTATATAAAACGTGATAGCTTGGAAAAAAAGTACGTAAGCTACCCATTGATAGTAATTATGGCGAATAACTTCGTCTTTGGAATTAAAAGGCAAAGGTCCTACACCTGGATGAGGAATCAGACCAGAGTCTAAGATACTAGAGTTTAAGTGTTTCACCTAAAAAAAAAGAATTTTTAAAAATTATAATACCTACAATTAATCAGTTACTTTGTGCGTCCTAACAGAGCATGTGCTGTTCAAATTGTAACCATAAATCTGATGGCGGGAAAGATTATAATCAATTCTAAAGGACCCCGCTTACAACATATGGAAAAGTGATCCCGGTCAAATTAAGTAAGAATTTAATATGTTGTCGTTCGGATGGTCCTGATCAAAACGCCTAATCCAAAGGTTTCATTTTCTTCAGATTAAGTAGTGTTGCCGTTTAGATCTAGACTTTATAGACTCTTGTCTTGTCTTATCTTGTCTAAATAAACTAAGTAGTAGTAGGTAAAGTAAACCACTCGGTTAATCTAGACTCTTGAAAATAATCTAGAGTCTTGATATTAAACAAGACAAGAGTTTTTTAATCTAGACTTAGACTTAGTGAAGTCTTGATATTTCAAGACAAGATAAGACTTTGAAAGTCTTGTCTTGTCTTGTCTAGACGGCAACACTAAGATTAAGAAGAGGCTGCAAGGAGTTCGGGAACTTTCAGGCATGTTTTATAAAATATATTCCATGTATGCTACGCACACAAAATGTGTATATTTTTCGACTCTGCAAAAATACTTGCCTATAGCAAAAATATCGTATACTTGACTACATCAATCCTTATTGATTTATACCCAATATTTCCAGTATCGGATAGTTTCGAATACTATAGCGCTCTATCAACATAAGCTCCCCAGAATTAGGTGTACGTCATACATGAAATATATATTGTAATGCATGCCTGAAAGTTCCCAGATGTCCCTGCAGTCTCTTCTTAATCTGAACAAAATGAGACCTTCAGATCAAAATATCTCAGAAATCAGAATCCATTGATTTTCGCGAGTTCTGTCCATTAGGACTTTTGATCAGGACTATCCAAACAACAACACACTATTTGACCGGGAGCACTTTTCCATAATGTTGTGTACGAGGTCCTTTAAACTCCTTTAATTAAACAACTCTTACCACTGTAAAGGTGGATGTACAAAAACAAAAAGTATTGATCACTTTTAATTTAACAGATTGAAGTTTATCATCAGCTTCGCTCGTGATGCATTTGATATGTTCCCCGATGTATTGTGTAGCTGTGACCATCAAACAAGCCATCATTAATATTGCAAATGTGAATCGATAATGCAATTTAAACACCGTATTGTCGATGGTGACCGGAGTTGGCTTTAGGTTCACATTTTTTTTGATATTTGCGAATATCTCCAACATTTTGGCGTAGTCCTCCTGAACAAAATTGTATCCGAAGAATTTGTTCTAAATAATACTTATCTATAAATAAGAACGTGATTTTGAAAAAAGTATGTTTCATATTTTTGAGTTCTGATTGAATTAAATATTATTTAAATAAATCCGCTGTGTCGGGGAATTGCGATCTAGTGTCGGGGAATTACGATTCTTAATAAAAGAGATGCAATGCTGCGGGTGGTCGAAATCGATTCAGCGTGATTTTTTCAATAGGAATATTTTCAGGTGCAAGTTATATTTAAACAATATCTGAGAGATTTTTGAGGTTTATAAAAAATGACAAAAGTAAGAAGACCCCCCTCTTTGGAAAAAAATCGCAAAATTCTAGAAAAATAAATTTGCTCCGATCTGTTTAATATTAAGTATACTTATAGAAAAAATAACTCTGAATCGATTTCGACCACCAACGCCCCTCTATCACTTTTAGTTTAGGAGATATGAGCGTTTATATAACTTTTTATTGAAAAATTTATAACTTGCCTTAACCTAAATCATAACATCTGACTTAGTGTCGGGGATTTGCGATCTAGTGTCTATATCCGGTAGTAATACTAAACGATTTTAGATATTGTAGACGCCCGACAACAGAGGTTATAATCGTCTTATCAAAACGATTCTCATAATAATTATGACATTCAATTTGATCAGATGCTTATGACCTGCGATTGACGTTTTTAATTCACTTAATTTTTTTTCAAATATTGAAAAAAAATTAAGTGAATTAAAAAGTCATTAAGTTTGGAATGTAAAATAAGAATTATTTTGTCTGCACATTAAATGTTTCTGTGGTTCCATGTTTTTAAAATTTATATACAGTACTAGCCACTACCCGTGGCTTCGACCACGTTTATTTTGATTTATGATTTAATATCCCCCCCCCCGCGAGAAATTCTCCCCCTGCGAAGCAAAGTCGGACTGGTTGTGTTTATAATATTAGTAGGATTCCGCCTATATGCTACTAAAATGCAAAGGAATTTTACGTTTTGTTAGTAGTAGACAACCAATAAAAATTTAATTAAATAATTAACTCAAGAATTAATTTAAAAAGTTGAATAAAACATAGCCTATAGCACTTCTGGAATCATAAGGAACATTTAAAAAAAATCATCAAAATCCGTCGAATAGATTTTAAGTTAAATCATTTGGAACATACATACATACATACAAAGAATTTTATATAATAGTATATAGATGGAGAGAGAGACAGAGACTGTAGATTATAAACGCTCGACAAATGAGGTTCCACTGATTATAATAGTATGATATTCAACTTACGCGTTTTTTCTTAAACTCCTTTCTGACTTGTGCTTTACTGGGTTTTATCATTCATTGGCCAAGCGATTTTCCTGTTAATACACAAGAAGTATATAAGAAAATGAAAATGATTCAAATCATTTATGTCCAAAAAATTGGTTCCCAAACTGTTCACCGCGACCGACGTACACCCCAGGGAGTTTCAAGTGAGCAAGATTATTTATAGCATATCTAATCTCCCTAACGCAGGGATGGCGAACCTATGACACACGACAGAATTTTGTTGACACGACATTGAGGTACAAAATCGAAATACTTAAAACTATCGTCTCTGATCATCTCAAGTAAAGACGTACCTATCTGCCATTTTCACCACAATTGCGCTACAATTCGTGAAAAGAAAGTCAGGATTAAAGGCGGTTGTTTGGTGGCGTATCTTACTTTTTCAATTTTTGTCAGTTACGTCTTTACGTCAAAAATGCTAATTTGATCTAGGTATCTAGGCACACGGAAGTGTGTCAGCCAAGTTCGGCAAATACTGACTGTTTGTATATTTACACGAACCATTTCGAGCTACTTTCGACCCCCTATAACTCAAAAATTATTAAGCCTACATACTTGCAATTTTGCATGTCTAATAAGACCCTCTTGGACACCTAGAATCCTAAATTTCATAAATAAACCTATTAAAGTTCTTGAGTTATTAACGTTGTCAACGTATTCTGTACACACTACTATGAACTGTTCACAGACCGAGGTGGTTACATAGCTGGCGCCCCTAGCGGTCAAATTTGGCAATGCCTATCCTCATTCGCTAATCAAGGTCAATTGTGCGGTTTTAATTTAAAAAAAAAAAAACATCGAATCGCAAAACTAAAATAAAATAACCTCAGATACGTCACATAACCAAACTATTTCTCATTTTAAATACTTTAGCAAACAAAACAACTTCTAAATAATTATTCGTTCACTTAACAGGGTAAATTTCGTGGTTTAGTTTTAAAAAAACAATAGTGAATCGCACAGCTTAAATAACCGCAGATACGTCACATAACCTAACTATTTCGCGCACTAATTTGAATAGAAATTTGACATACCTTGTATATAAAAGTTCACAATCTCCTAACAATGACAGTTTTACACTGATGCACGTAAATTAAATGAAGCAAACGATCTATTAACACAAAAACTAATGTACATAACAAATTCAATCGGGCAATATCCTCTATACTTGATGTTTGTCATATACGGTCATTGTTGTACACAGTATGTGAATCGTATGACATTAGGTGTGTTTTACATTAGTTTGACGTTATCAAAAATTATGATAAGAATTTTCAAGCAGGTGATAACGACCGTCTTTGTTTCTTTTAAAAGTTTGGACCTGTGTGTACTACCAATCAAATAAAATGTATCATCAGTATGCTTATATTGGTTCATTGCACCACCGCGGAGTCATTTTTTCTTTTCTTTGTTAAGACCATCTAAGGTCATACGAGCCGGATGAGATCAAGTACAATAGGTATCAACCACAAAAAAATGTTTTGGCACAAATGTAACTTGGTGCGCTGGGAACTAGCCCTCAAAATTTCCTACCTCTGGAGTGCCGACGTCAACCCCTTTTCCGCGAAAAAACACCTCTAACCGGGACATGGCGCTAATTTTTTGCATGCAATTTTCAAATGGTTAAGCCGGTAATAAAAATGAACATAATATGGGAAAAAATATTTGCCATTTATTATTATAAAAAAATTCTCGTTTATGATCCAATTTATTAAAGGTACGCCCACAATGGAGGCTCAAATTTACGGGTAGTTTTGAGGGCCTTAATCGCGGTCTTTAAATACAAACATCTAATTGTGCAATTGTCTTCAGTATATAGTAGTGTTGACCCAATGAATGTTAATAATTGAAGGAAGGTTTGGTTGGGGGTCAAAATAATGAAGCTTTACGTTTCGAAATATTTAATTTCATCTTCATCTTTCATCTTCAGAGCCAATGAACATGTTCATAGGCCCTGAAGATGAAATTAAATATTTCGAAACGTTGGCCACAAGCGATATGTTGGTAAAGCTTCATTATTTTGACCCTCAACCAAACCTTCCTTCAATTACAAATATCTAATGAAACCTGTATTTATTTTCGAAACCTAACAATGATGTTAAAGTTTTGCTAAGCATCTAGGTACTATATAGCTTTAAACCTAAGAAATTACAAAGATCTTTCTTAAATTGTCTTAGTAACGCTTGTTAAAATATATAATTAATAATTTAATTTATGGGAAATTAATATTTTATAAATCATAAACGTAGTCAATTACATTTAAATTTCCAGTCTTAATTGTGTCTATGCAAGTATATCTGTGGACAAAATGCAAAAGCAGTTATGTCAAATTTTGGGTTTATTTTTTTCTAAATCCAGAGTCTATTTTTCGTGGCAACGAAAAATTACAGCATCGACGATCACATGAATCCAAAAGGCTTCCTATCAAATGGACGATAGCAAGCCGCGACGGACGCCAAGTCGAATTATTGTACCTTGCCAAATCTAAATAAAATCGCAACGTTTTAAGTTTATTTAGCTTTGAAATGTACGCTGAAGGATGAATCTTGTTCGACTCAGCTTTTACGTAACTCGTTTATTAGGAAGGTATCTCGATGAATTTAATTAAGGATGAGCTTTTTGTCATTGCAGAACTAAAAAACAGCAGGTTCATTCAATTTATTTATTTATTAATTGTAGATTATATAGACGCGTCGATAACTTAGGTCATTAGCGTCTTAATTACATCAGTTAATAACATCATTACTTAAAACTAAACGACTTCACAAAACATCCATGAGCGAGTTGGAATTCAAACCCACGACAGCTTGCTTCAATGGGTAGCACACTGACCATTAAACCAAGCTATCCTCCTGAATCAAAGAACTAAAGAATTTAGCCATTTTCGTTTGAGTTAAATTCGACATAAATGATATTATCTTTCAATCATAGATATATAATTTAATTTGTAATTTCAAAGAATTACAAACTTGAAGCAAATAGTCCTATTATTACTTCATAATATGCAAATAGCATAAACATTTAATGCATTTCTTATGCAAATTATTCTTTAATTATTATTATTCATGCAGAGTTTTCAATGGCGACTCATAAATAATGTATAATCCTATCCCATGAGGTTCGCTATGATGTCCAATTAATCAATTGTTTTTTTTTATTTTAAAAAACTGATCATCCATGAACGTACTTTATGCGTCGAATGTTCCGTACATTACTTTATCTGTAAGTCTCTTCATGTATTAAATTTTTTTGAAATTTTCGATTCAATACTTGAAGCAAAAAGGGGGGGGGGACATAATTTTTCGCAGTTTTGAAACAAAAATGTTATGGAAAAGCACTCTAAAAAAATGGGTGTGTGCTTATGACCGTGTGACAGAAGTGAAAACTTCAGATTTCTAATTTTTGGTATCATCTATTATAGCGCTTTTATGAACTAAAAATAATTTATTACTAAAATACTAAAATTGTATTTTTAATTAATTCCACCTTGGTTTCAAAAAAATTATAATTATTGTCAAAGAAAGAATATAACAAAAATAAAAAAATATGTAAATAAATATCATATAGAATTTAGAAAAAAAACGCCAAAAATTCTACGCTGCCATCAGGTCTCGACCCAGGTTCCTATGCATAGAACGCAAAAATGTAACCACTGCACTATGAGTCGAAGTGATGTAGACGGCCGTTTTTATGATATAAGTATGTTGCGAATTCTTACGGTAGGGTTGCGAATTCTTACGGAAGTAGTTGTGAATTCTTACGGAAGTAGTTCGGACGCTTCACATTTTTTCAGTACCCAGGCAAAAAGTGCATAACGCGCCTAAGGGAGTTTTCACTTCAAAAATTTGAAAAAATATAAATGCAATCCTCATTAGGAAGCCCTTTCAAATAATATATCACTGGATTAATTGAAAAAAAAGTTCCGACAATGGATACGGGCACATGAGAAACGTAATATAGATGACAGCAGGTTTATAGTCACCTAAGTTATCATTGATTTTTATAGAAAAACGCGCGAAAAATCAAATTTTTTTCTCTTCTGATAGCATGCAACCACTTCTTTTCAGTTCTGGATCCTTAAGAAATACAAAACCTCTATGATTTGAACATTGGTAAACACGGCATATCGACAATGATTCATTATTTTAAATAAACTTATCCTGTACACACTACTATGAACTGCCCACAGACCACGGTAGTTATATAGCTAGCGCTCCTATAGCGGTCAAATTTAGCAGTGCCATCTCCATTAGCATCTAACATAACATTTTAAGAGAAGAGCGTCAAAATGAATTTGTGCTTGGAAGTCTCGGAATGCTTAATCCGTCCCTGCAAGAAAATATAGATAAGATTTAATTAAAGTTGATTGTTAGTGCCGCTACTGAAATGCCTTACTTTTTCAAAAAAATTGATCTGAACCTACATAATTATACCTATATGTCAATTTATGCAACTTTATTAAACGTAACCTGAGACCTAAAGCGCATGCAATTTAATCCAAGGTTGTATTCATTACGATTGAACGTAACGTTATTATTTACTACGAAAATCAGTGGTCTTAAACAAATAATCATACTGCATTAAAACCCCGTCTATAATGGGGTCGACCCACTATACCGTGAAGGTGACTTTTTTACGGATATTGTGCTCTAGGTATATAATCAATATCCATTTTTGGTATTAATTTTGAAGCGTTTATTATTAAAAAAAAATGGATGTGTGCTTATGACCACACGACAGAAGTGAAAACTTCAGATTTTCTAATTTTTGGTGTCATCTATTATAGCGCATTTATGAACTAAAAATAATTTATTACTAAAATACTAAAATTGTATTTTTAATTAATTCCACCTTGGTTTCAAAAAATTATAATTATGGAAGCTTTTTCGTTGGAAAGCAGCCAATTATATAATTGATTCGAATCAATTATATAATTGGCCGATTTCCAACGAAACATTTTCAATTGCAATTCAGCCGTATAAATCTATTAATTTATTTATTATAATTATTGTTAAAGAAAGAATATAACAAAAATAAAAAAATATATAAATAAATATCATGTAGAATTTAGAAAAAAAAACGCCAAAAATTCTACGCTGCCATCAGGTCTCGAACCCAGGTTTCTATGCATAGAACGCAAAGACGTAACCAACTGCGATATGGGTGGAAGTGTGTAGATGGCCGTTTTTATGATATAAGTATGTTGCGAATTCTTACGGAAGAAGTTGCGAACGCGTCACATTTTTTCAGTACCCAGGCAAAGAGTGCCTAACGCGCCTAAGGAAGTTTTCACTTCAAAAAATTAATTTTACAGTAATTTAAAATTGCCACCAGTTAAAAAGGGCTAATCAGAACGTGGGTCAACCCCATTGTTGCAAAACGCAAGACGTAAACTAACGCAACGCGTCGCAAAAGATCACATCGTCTCACAGTAAACATCAAACGCAGATCGCGCCAAGTTGGTTCAAGTCCAACTTTTACGTTGCGTTCACGTCGCGTATGTTACGCCAGCCAATCGAGATAGCTTGAACGAACTAGGTTATGGCAGACGAAATAAGCAACTGCTCTGACTGGACAACGCAGACAAAACGTACGTTTATAGGTAGCTTGAATGAGTGAGGTTATGGCAGACGAAATAAACAACTGCTCTGGCTGGACAGCGCAGACAAAACGTACGTTTATAGGTAGCTTGAATGAGTGAGGTTATGGCAGACGAAATAAGCAACTGCTCTGATTGGACAACGCAGGCAAAACGCACGTTTATTATAGACAGCTGACGCAGCGTCAGTTATTTGCGTGCTACTTTGGGTCTTACGTATTTTGCGACAATTATAGACAGTAAGGTCTCATTCATTTATTCTGGTCAAAATTAACACGCGACTCGGTTATTCTGCTAATTTTTTTATGCTAAAGGAATAATAAGTTGGGTTTGTTTTCTGATAAATCCAGAGTAAGTTTGAAACCCAGATTATCGTGATTATAATAAAATTAAGAAAAATCGCAGGATAGTGGACAAAATATTTGATTTATTAAATTAAATGTACGACGTTTCGTCTATAGATTTTGTCCACTATCCTGCGATTTTTCTTAATTTTATTATAATCACGATGAACACGATTTCTAATATAAATTATCGTGATTCGTGAACGAGTATGACGAAGGCTTGGAGAAAAATTTCCTCTCTGCAATATCTTTCAACTCCGTGTGGGCGTCAAAGCAAATTTCTCCCCAGAACGTCAAATGGTTTCCTTGCAGAGGTTGGTAGCAAATCATCTCCATGTCTTCGTCATATTCGTTCAATAGCATCCGGTGATTTCAAAGCGTAGTCGTACCCTTATTGTTTCATCATGGAAAACAAAACAAGCCTTATTAATGAATTAAGAATGAAATCAAATCATTGTAAAAATAAAATGTAAAGTCAATAGGAATTATGCATGAGGGTGTGTGGTGTTATGAATGGGTCAAATAGTAAATTGTGTAATAGTATGAATGATCTGTAGATATGAATGTTGCATAATTTTTAAAAGGAATTGTATTTAATTTGTGTTTCAATGAAGTTCAGTTAAGTTGTAGAGTGCGAATCATTTAATACGGAAACAATTCAGTTTTCTTTACTTCTTTGGTGGCTCAAAAGCGTAGTGCCATTTCTCGTTAGAACTTGAGGATTGAAACTCTAATATCCCAGGAATCAGTAGGTACGTGATTTTGGTTGTTTTGTGTTGATAAATTTTTAGATGAACTGGTATCTGATCCATGAGAACACATTTACGTTCATAACACATGTGAATGTTACCACATGTCACATATGTTCCACTTTTAGTTTATCAAGATAGAGTAGTACACCGAGGACAGGACGGCGATGTGTGGGTGGACTTGTCAATTTTAGATTAAATTCAATTGTCTCACATGAATTACGTCTATCGAAAAAGGTTAAAAAACCGCAAAAATAGATCAAATAATAATTTTTTTCTCCTACCTAGGCCGAAAGTTCGTACTTTCGTCCCTGCCAAGCGGGAACAAAGTCGCTCTTTATTCCCGTGGTACGGACAAGTGCGCGTGCGCAATAGTACTTATGCCGGCTCTCACGCACCTACTTCTGTCTCCTACACATTAAAATTATTTCCTTTAAAATTATTTTTTAATAATTTTAATGATAAAATAAAATAAAAATAATAATTTTAATAATTTTTTTTTTAATTTTGCGAACTTTCGGCCTGGCAGGAGAAAAAATAGTATGCGCAACACGGGAGGAAATTACTACATTTCCTCCCGCGTATTTGCCACCCTCGCCTTCGGCTCGGGTTGCTATTTTACACGCGGGAGGAAATGTAGCACTTTCCTCCCTTGTGGCACAATGTACTATTGAGGAGTGATTTAAAGTTTAATCTTCTCTAATATGCTTTTGATTGTCCAATAGGTGTTTTAAATCATTCGATGTCTCTTCCATGCCTCAGCTCTGTTTATAATTTCAACTAGCTTTCTGAACTGGCTTCGCCGGGTAGATTTTATTAATTAATAAAAATTTGAATTTAATTTTTAGCAGTGTAGATAATATTATCTAATAATTTATATAAACAAATATTATTAGGACATTTTGAGTTTATGTAATTAATGTCACATCTTATTTTCAAAACTATTTTTAGAAGTTTTTAAAATAATTCACATTAAAAAAAAATTTTCATTACAATTTAAGATTTTGTATAATGTAGGTAGGTATCTACAATTATACATTAATTGTCAACAAAAATGTTTTTAAATTACTTGACATGAATTTGTAAAAATATATCTGATGATGACTGTATTGGTCGAAAGCGCGCTTACTTATATGAAATACTTTATAAGTTTTAATTTTGGAGTTGCTTTTATTATTATTTTTCAAGAATATCTAGATTTTAATTTGACAAAGATATACTCAAGAGCGACAAATTTCTCATAATATATCACTTCATTGTATCTCATATAGTTTAGCCGAGGACAGTGTGGTCCAGTGGTTAGCGTCGCAGCCTCTGGATCAGACTGTTGTGGGTTCGAATCCCACTTCCGCTCATGGATGTTTGTGATGTAATTTAGTTTTATGTGAATTGTTACTTAATGTAATCAAGACGCTAATGACCTAAGTTGTCGACGCGTCTATAATCATACTAATATTATAAAGAGAAAAGATTTGATTTTTATATGTTTGTTTGTTTGTTTGTAATGGATAAACTCAAAAACTACTTAACTGATTTTAAAAATTCTTTCACCTATAGAAAGCTACAATATTACCGAGTAACATATGGGCTGTATTTTATTTTCAAAAAAATTAGAGATCCCTACGAAAATTACAATAATGTAACCCAAGGTATCAAAAATTTGCGTATAAAAGTCATTATTTGGCGTTCGCTGCGACAACTATTGATTAATTATAAATTCGAGCGAACGAGCGAAGCGAGTGAGTAATGTATTAATAAATTATAAATTCATAGCACCCGGGCGGAGCTGGACCGGGTCGCTGTTTACAATAAATCAAATATTTACTTCAAAAATTGCATGTAGGCTCCATTACTTTTTCTCACTATTTACCCCTCTTTTGTCTTAGCAGAATAATGTATAGCCTATGTTACTCGGGAAGAAGTATCCTTTTAAACAGTGAAAGAAATTTTCAAATCGATTCAGTAGTTCCTGAGATAACTCGCGACAAACATACAAACTTTTCCTCTTTATAATATTATTATCTAGAATAGTGTTATTAATTTTTATAAAAAAAATAATAAGTAAATCATTTTCACTTGTTACAAACCGTTAATTAAATAACTAAACGCTCTTCCGGGATTGAATCGATCGCGTCTGGCAGCGAATTGTGTATTATATACAAAGTTATCACATCATAATAATTACAATATGTAAATAAAACATATTTCGTACGTGAAGGTCATATTATGGTGTATTTGCAAGGTCACGAGCACACGCCAGTATAATTGATGGGCTAAAGAAAAAAACTGCGTATGTCAAATTCTTCATATTATTTTCTATAGTACTCAAACAGGACAGTATGGTCCAGTGGTTAGCGTCGCGGCCTCTGGATCAGACTGTCGTGGGTTCGAATCCCACCTCTGCTCATAGATGTTTTGTGATGTCATTTAGTTTTAAGTGTGTTGTTATTTAATGTAATCAAGACGCTAATGATCTAAGTTGTCAACGCGTTTATAATTTACAATAAATAAAATAAATATAGTATTCAAATAGTGTTTCAAAAATGTATGCCAAAATTTCTAGGACGTATAGTACATCAAAAAATTCGACTAATGACCAGTCCTATACTTCCCACCTAGTAAATATTTGCAAAAAATAAACACTCTTTTTTTTTATTCTTTGACTAGGCCCAAATAACCTTAGCTGTTGGTGGTTTTAAAACACAATTTAATTTTTATTCTTTAAAAAAGCATGGCCCTCTTTTTACTTCCCACCTCTACTATGGTAGGGAAGTAATGGATTCAGTCCGAAAACAATATTTCGAGATTTTAACAGATTTTCACGTTTTGAGACCCTAGCAATCGTTTAAGATCATTTTCTGACTGATGTCTGTATGTGTGTGTGTGTGTATGTGTGTATGTGTGTATGTGTGTGTGTGTATGTGGTCAATTTTTCGCCTTCGATATCTTAAGAACGGAACAACATACGGGCATGCCGATTGTTCTATTGTGTTTATCAGCCTTTAACTTAGATCTGATTAGATTTTGAGTCAAATCGGTTCAGTGGATCCTGAGATATTCAAAAAAACGTCCTCAATGTCACGTATTAACATAGGTAAAAAAAAATATAAATGAATTCTAGATGTTATAATATGAAAAAAATGTAAATATTTTTTTTCTCTAAAATGTATAGTTTTCGAGAAAAAAAATATTTTACTAAAAAAAATAAAAATTGTACGTAAATCAAGGTAACCATGATTTTTGCTATATTAAGCTAGCCATCAATAGATCACCAAACAAAAAAGAGGGCCATGCTTTTTTCAAAGAATAAAAATTAAATTGTGTTTTAAAGACCACCAACAGCTAAGGTTATTTGGGCCTAGTCAAAGAATAAAAAAAAGAGTGTTTATTTTTTGCAAATATTTACTAGGTGGGAAGTATAGGACTGGTCATCAGTCGAATTTTTTGTTTGGTGATCTACTGATGGCTAGCTTAATATAGCAAAAATCAGGATTACCTTGATTTACGTACAATTTTTATTTTTTTTAGTAAAATATTTTTTTTCTCAAAAACTATACATTTTAGAGAAAAAAAATATTTACATTTTTTTCATATTATAACATCTAGAATTCACTTATATTTTTTTTTACCTATGTTAATACGTGACATTGAGGACGTTTTTTTGAATATCTTAGGATCCACTGAACCGATTTGACTCAAAATCTAATCAGATCTAAGTTAAAGGCTGATAAACACAATAGAACAATCGGCATGCCCGTATGTTGTTCCGTTCTTAAGATATCGAAGGCGAAAAATTGACCACATACACACATACACACACACACACACACACAGAGACATCAGTCAGAAAATGATCTTAAACGATTGCTAGGGTCTCAAAACGTGAAAATCTATTAAAATCTCGAAATATTTTTTTCGGACTAAATCCATTACTTCCCTACCATAGTAGAGGTGGGAAGTAAAAAATGAGGAACCTTTGATCTATACTATTACTTACTGTTTACCATCGAAAGGTTCCGCGCGATATAGGTGTAGGTACTCGTCCGCTAAGTACGAAAAATCCAGCTTAGGTACTTTTGCCTTGCCACCACAGAAGTGAGCCCAGCCACCAGGAATTAGTTCAATGTTTATATCCTCAATTTACTATTTGCCTGACCCATTTATCATTGCTTTAACAAGCTGCGAGGTGATATGACCCAGTGTTGCTTACCTATACAGTGTGTAAACGGTTTTACCGAACATAGGGAAAATAACATTGAGAACATTTACAATTTTGTAGTAGGCTATGGGCCATAAGACCTAATGTAAATTTGTACCTAAGTAAATTACGTAGGAAAAATTATATACAGTGAATTTTTAAACAATATTCCATAGCAACAGTTGACTATTAAAGTAACTCGGAACCTGCTAAATAAGAAAAACAAAGCTACATCTACTGCATATTTACATTAGATCTTATGGCCCATAGCCTACTACAAAATTGTAAAATATGTTTTCAACGTTATTGGCACTATGCTCGTTAAACCCATTTACACTCGGTATAATATATAGAGTTGGTAAAGGAGTCGTTCATTGTTTACTTCGTTACCATAGCAGTAATAATTATTGACCTTGAAAATTAAGCTCGAGGTCTTCAAGGACATATAGCTCAAAAGTGCAATAAGGCACTTTCATGGAATTTTTCATCGTATTTTTATTAGGCAGAATGAAAATATACGTCAATTTGAAGAAAACTCTACAATCTGAGAAACATTGAGCTCTCTAAGACTGGTAGGACAAAATCAGCTAAATCGAATGCACCTTAGTAGACTTTTTTAATATTTATTTTGGCATCACTCTAAAATCTGAAAAACATTGAGCTCCCTAAAACTGATAGGACCATTAATCAGCCAAATAGAATGAGCCTTAGTAGACTTTTTAGTATTTATTTTGGCATCACTCTGAAATCTGAGAAACATTGAGCTCTCTAAAACTGTCAGGACCATTAATCAGCCAAATCGAATGCGCCTTAGTAGACTTTTTAATATTTATTTTGGCATCACTCTATAAAATCTGAGAAACGTTGAGCTCTCTTAAGCTGTCGCCACTCGGCTGTCAGGAACAAATCAGCAAAACCGACTTCTTAGTAATTATTTAGCACTATTTTGTGCTACCAAAAATAGTTGAAAGAATTGTGACGCTGTTAACTTAAAATAAAACCAGCGGGATCGAAAACAAAAAGACAAAACAAAGCTGATATAAATGGTACTGGATTTCTACTATTTTGTACCACCAATAATAATCGTGTAGCTCGTGCCCTTTAAGAAAAAATTGTCACTGCGAAAAAAAATTAAATTTTCCAAATAAAACTAAAGCAGTCGACACAAATTATTTGTACTGAAGTAGTACTATTTTGTACTACAAAAAATAATTGCCTCGGGAAAAGACTAGTTCAAATTAATAGTTTTCTATCGGTGACCCACCCAAAATTAATTTTATACATCCGATTAAGTAATAAAATTAAAACATGACTTGATAGTAATTATTATTAAGAAACATGAATTACATTTTTATTGGTATTAATAAAATGGAAAAAACGATTTCGTCATTCATACTGTTTGTTTAAATAATTGAGTTTTCATTCTTACTTAATAAATATAATTATGGGATTTCATATCAGACAATTTTTCTTTATATTAATAATATGATAACAATTTATTGATTTGGATTACTAAATACATAGTATCTATATTTTTGAATTTCAGAAATCATTTTAGATTTTCTTTTATTAAAACAGATTATAGCTAACAAGTAACAATGAAAAATATATTTACCTACGTCAAATACCTAAAGAGTAAATACATTTTTTTACACTTTTTTGTTCTTCTCATTATTTTGGAAACTTAAATTATTCTGTAAAAAACTTTCTATATTCAAAAAATTCACGAAAAATAATATCTTTTTGAAATTAAAAGTTTTTATTGAAGACATGCATGCTTTTAGTGTTTTTTCGTATCTGTTTTGCAGATCTTAAATAGCCGTTTATTGACTGGTGACGTCATGATCCATTATGAAACGCTTTTCGATGATATATTGAAAAACCCGTTATCTAATGAACATTATGTACCTCTTTTCGGTGTTATAAATGAAATATGGTTACTATGGTAACAAAATGAATAAATATTGTATCGAGCACAATGTTTTTATTATGAGATGTACTTCTGTCAGTGACAGTAAATTATTCAATTAAAGTCTAAAACCATGCATGTGTTAAATAAAGTATAGTGTGCAACGCGTGTGCTAAATCTTTATGCGTCAGGCGCATAAAGATGTATTTAGCACACTTGTTGCAAAATATACTATTACATAATCTATAATCTAAGCGATATTATTTTTATATAACACATGCACGCTTTCAGTGTTTTTTCGTATCAGTTTTGCGGACTTTAAATGGCCGGTTATTGACAAGTGACGTCATGATCCATTATGAAACGCTTTTCGATGAATAATGGAAAAACATTTGAAAAACCCGTTATCTAATGAACATTATGTACCTCTTTTCGGTGTTATAAATGAAATATGGTTACTATGGTAACGAAGTGATTAAATATTGTATCGAGCCCAATGTTTTTATTATGAGATGTACTTCTGTCAGTGACTTAAAATTATTCAATTAAAGTCTAAAACCATGCATGTGCTATATAAAGTATAGTGTGCAACACGTGTGCTAAATATTTATGCGTCAGGCGCGATGTTTTCAGCACTCGTATTCGGTTCGCGATGCTCACTCGCCAAGGCTCGTGAGCGCTCTCCTACTACTCGTGCTGAAAACATCGCGCCTGACGCATAAAGATGTATTTAGCACACTAGTCACACAATATACTATTTCGCGCGTAAAAACACCTTTCATAATTTTTTTTTACAAATACAGTTCGTTCTTTTTATTACAAAAATACTTGTCAAGCGCTGATAACTTCTGGAAAATTCTGTAAAAACTTATAAAAATGACATATTAGGTAGGTATCTACTATAAAACAAAATTTTATATTTCAGATATTTCCAAAAGAAAACTGGCAGATAAGAGTCTCAAGCGGGGTAAGTCAATTTTATTTTTATATCTCATTAAGCTATCATAACAGGAAACTGAATATAAAAAAACAGGGAACCCCCTGCAGGTAATACGCCTAATAGGTACCTATACTATACTTTTAAAAATTAAACTCTTCGAACAGTTTTTCTTATTCAAAATCAAAATTATTATTGTAAATTATACATAAAGTACAAAATGGTATCCCTCTGTAATTTCGTTTTCCTTCGAATTTTTTGTATGACATATATAGACGGGAAACATGTTTTCAAAATTTTTTTTTGTCTATTTATAACGCTAGTAAGCAATAAAATTAATTACTATGTAATAATTATTATTGATTTCCAAAGAAAAAAATTCATTTTATTCATTTATGACTATTTACTGAAGTATTAACAATAAATTTACAATCCTGTGTAAATAACTTATAGACTTTTATATCAGAAAATCCATTTTTTAAGATAAATGGTATAAAGTTGATTATTTTTATATCTGACGGCCCTGACACTAATTAATTTTTCAATTTTTATCTTGCACTAAATACCACAATTTTGCTCTTGAATTCTTGTCCTAAAAATTATCGTCAATATAGAGTAGGTACTTGCAATGATTTTTTTATCATGCAGAACGAAACTTGAACAAAACTATAAAATCTGAGAAACACTGAAATGTTGAAGCGCAATAAGGTCTTAAAATTGCGCTAAGTGAATTTTAAGGGTTAAAAATCGATTTTCGAAAAATCAATTTTTAGTACGTTACAAAATAGATAATATATTATAAGCATGCTTTGGAAAAACAATTTGCATAGTCAAGTGATAGTTAAATACTTTAGAGTTTAGGTTATTAAAATAAACAGTAAATAGTTTTAATACAAAGGAAAAAGGAAGAAAATATTAATTTCAGTGAGTAGTTTTAAATAGCTCTCTTATAGAGGGTAACTTGCTCGCCTAGGTGTTTATATTGTTCTGCAAGGGGGTTAATACCGACATTTTGTTCTGCAAATTAAAATATATGCTTAAAACAGTCGCCGTAACAACATATTAAAATTTGAACCTTGAACTAATAACATAAATTTAGTCGGGTACATGACACGTTTATGGTGATCTGCCACCCCTTTAATACTGACCAATCGATTTGCAAATATTATAATGACATTATTGGGTCACGGACAAGCTATACAAACAATTTCAGCCTTGAAGCAATAATAATAATTGTGATCATTTTTTTTGTTACATGTTGGGGGCGGTCTGCATCCCTCCCATACCGCTATCTAGCAAAATCCCTTACTCAGGGCACTTTAATATGCCTCCCTCAACATCTTCACAAAAATAAGGCCTTGAATAAATGACACCAAAAAATTGTCTCTAGCTCTCGGTCTACGTACAAAAATGCTGTGATAAAATAGGTTTTTAGACTTTTTCAACAATCGTTAGAAAATTCATGTAGTTGATCACTCCAGAATACTTTCATGTAAAAGATAAATTGTACATTTCAAAATTGCACGTGTTCAATATCTTTGATACGTTTGATTATGAATTAAATAGAACTTTTCGAGCACCCATATCCTTCTTATGTGCACTCAAAAAAAATTTTATTGATTCAAACGTCAGGTGATTAATTAAACTACGCGCAATTAATTAAATTGATACTTTAGTTCTGTTGAGGTGTACCCTTCAGTTTTCATAGAATATTATAGATAATCAATAATCTTGAAATCGATTAATCATATTTGCTTTCGTTGAAACATAGTCAATAATTGTGTTCAATGAGCCATGTTCCTGAGACTACTTCTTTCAATATTATCCACGAGAGGCAGCACTTGTGGTAGGTACAAACATTATTTATTAATATTATGAAGTACTACTCACTCGCTTCGCTCGTTCGCTTGAGTATTATAAATACACTTTTTGACGCGTAGCATTTAGGTTATAATATTTATATTATAAGACTCTGCTAAAAGGAGGATGAGCAGTGAGCGAAAATTGCACCCAGACGAAGTCGGACCATATAAGTCTAAAATATTAATTTTTGTTCTATAATAAAATACTATTGCTTCTTTGAGTTACGTCAGTTTGTATAAATCGAAAAATTTTCTTTTTGAAATTTTTAAATGTTGTTCATAATATTCACGAACATATATGTTTCAAGTCACGTTCGCATTCTGAATTCTTATCTTTTTTACACCGAAACAATGACATTTTGCAATAAAAATAACCAAACATACTTATAATGAATTACCGCAAAAAAGTTAACACATTTTTTTCTTATCATCGTTTCAAATTAAAATGTGTTGCAAAATCATTTCATTCATAATAAATGATTTTTACATAATTATTTTGATAGTGATATCTTGTGATGCAAAGATACTTTAGCTGTCTAAACGTCATGCGTCATGATTTATTATGGTCTAAAAATTTTTTACTGTGAAAAACAAAGCATTACGTACTAATTAAGATCAATTTACAATATTATCTTTATAAAATTTTAGACAGATGCCTATCTTATTAAGACAACAATAAAATTAATCAAATTACTTATATAAATCATAAAAACTTGTGATTTGATCAAATTATTATCTTTTTCTATTTTTATTTATCTTCAAAAAGCTGTCAATTATATTGCGTTTCTTATTATTACTTATTACTGTTGGCACTAGTGTACTACGTACTTAAGACTAAAAAAATGTTATTTATTAGTCCTTTGAATCATCCAAAGTACCTAGCCATTAAACGACGCGACACGACAGTTCGCGAAGCGACATAACACCGCGCTCTCTCTGAAGTGTTAAATTTTGTCGCGTCGTTCTTGTGAGAATAGCTGTATTAGAAAACACGTAAATTTTTTAAACCAGCATAATGTCGCTTTATGTCGCCATGTAGGAATTGACCTTGAAACTTATCAGTTTTTGGCTATATTTATTATAATTATAAACAAATGAAATAGAATGCTAACAAAACACTTGCTTGAAAGTGCAAAGGTTTTTAGAAATTAACCGCCCACTCCAAATACTCAAGTAGAACTACAAAAAAAAATTACACCTGCGCCAGTTCGTTATCATCTGCTACTCATAAAGTACGTTCAAAAAGTCCGTAACTTATATGATAGGTACCTTTCCATTTTTACATTACGACAGCCAGAGAAAAATTTGAATTTCGGATGCCGACCTTGTAAGTTAAATGTGTATTTCAAGAGAATAACCAATCATGGGATAGAGGTCCAATTTAAGATTTTTATCTAGTGACTGTTTTATATCTTTTTTTTAAAAAAATCACAAAAAATTCATGATGTTCAATTATAAATTAATAGTGTACAATATACTGACTTTTTGACAGCATTAATGCTCTGAGGATGGTGCAATGAGCACCGAAACGTAAGCTTATAAATGCAAATTTAATCATCAGTATTGCAAATTTTATTTGATCCTTTTGCCACTGAGTTTTTTCTCTCCTAATTTTTAAATGTTTGTTTATCAGAATCCATTTTTTATAAATTTTAACAAATATTATAAAAGCGAAAAACAATTATGATTACAAGGATTTTACTGTTTTTAAAGTTAAAGGATTCGGGTAAACGCCAAATGAAGAACCAAGAATCACACTACCCCTACAGACAAATTTTTTGAAAAAGAGTTTTGGCTACGTGTGAAAGATTACGTAATTTTTTTGAAAAGTTGTGTTTTTTCTGGAATATTTTTTTTCTTCAATTTTTCGGCTGTGGATCTGTAGTGCGATTCTCGGTCCTTCATTTCGCGTTTACTCGAACTCTTTAGCTTTAAAATAGCGTCGGGGGAACCGTTTTTAGGCGAGGTAAAAGGATTTGAGATGAAGAATGCAGGAGGTAACTTCCGGTAGAGAGTACTTATACGTAGAGTTCATACATTTAGAGAAAACCAAATCTTAACGGAAACCTGCGCACAACAACTGGTGGGAGAAGTAGTCAGTGGAGTACGCACAGACGTAGGTGCTGGGGGCTTAATTAAATCCGATTTTTTCTTTAATAAAACAAACTTTTAATAGTTCTTTTGTTGAAATAAGATAAAGAAAACAAAATGTTAATAAACATGCATCACTGATAATGCACTTCAAACGCAATTGAGGACAGTGCGGTGTAACGGTTAGCGTAGCCGACCTTTGGATCACACTGTCGTGGGTTCGAATCCCACCTCCGCACATGGATGTTTTGTGATGTCATTTAGTTTTAAGGAAGTTGTTATTTAATGTAATTAAGACGCTAATGACCTAAGTTGTCGACGCGTCTATAATCTACAATAAATAAATCAAACACAATTCAATACTCCATTTTTAACAGCATGTAGGTAATAATATAACCTAAACAGTGAACACTGAATGAAGAGTAAATTTATTTTATTTATTGTAAATTATAGACGCGTCGACAACTTAGGTCATTAGCGTCTTGTTTAGATCAAATAAAAACTCACTTAAAACTAAATGACATCACAAAACATCCATGAGCGGAGGCGGGATTCGAACCCACGACAGTGTGATCCAAAGGCCGCTACGCTAACCGTTACACCACCCTGTCCTCGACACGTAAATAGTGCACTGACATGTTGATGTACCTACACATAAACTGACGCACCCCGTTAAAAATAGAATAGACCAGTCCGAACCAAATCTGATTTCATGCGCATGAGGCGATTAACTTTTCTCTAAATGTATGAACTCTAAACATATCCCATGTGGACAGCTGTATAGAATCTACAGCAGGCAAATTATCAACTTCAAACTTTACTCCGTACTGTACACACCTGTAACAAAAAGCAATAAAAACACCTGTTCTATGATTGTTTGATGTTGACACTTACGTACCTGTTGCTGAGCTAGCATTGCATTTGCAGATAAAAATATTTACGTAAAAATTACCTATGAAAATGTATTTGCGTTGTTTTGTATTTCTACTAATTTTCTGACATTTAAAAAAATCTATTTTTCAGATTATTATGATAACATTGTTTATAATTTTTTTTGTATATTTTTTTAATTTTTTGTTTAATGCTGATTCTAGTTTATTTATTTTGTACCAAAAACTATAGTATCTATACCTAAACTAATATTATAAAATTGGTAAATTCTACACTTTGTACAATAGAAGCACTACTAGGTATCGATCGATGTGTTCGTATATATAGTAACGCGCCTACAAAGTCCACATCATGAGAGAGTCATGTTTTTAATGATTTATACAGAAGTTAATAACTTTAATAAAAATAAACTAAATCGTCACTTAGTCTGTAATTGTAAAGTTCTAAGGACTAGAAGAGTGAATTTTCCGTTTTCATAATTTTTTTCCTGTTTTTCAAATTTCAATCTATCTATATCCATTTGTTTGGTTGAACGCGCTAATCTCAGGAACTACCAGTCCGATTTGAAAATTTTTTTTGTTAGATAGCCCATTTATCGAGGAAGGCTATAGGCTATATAGTATCACGCTACAACCAATAGGAGCGGAGTATCAATGAAAAATGTTGCAAAAACGGGAAAAATTATTCCTTTTGAGAGCTTCCGTTGCGTGCGCTGCGTAAACGGTTAAAGTTACGCAAAAATCATGTATGACGGAATTGTTCCCGGAAGGTTTATATATATAGCGAACGAGCATAGCGAGTGAGTAATGTAATTCCTAAACCACGCAACGGATTTTGATGCGATTTTCACCATCAGTTAGATAATTTTTCACCGAAGGTTTATATATATAGCGAACGAGCGAAGCGAGTGAGTAATGTAATTATAAGTATTATTCAAGCGAACGAGCGAAGCGAGTGAGTAGTGTATTTATAATATTCAAGCGAACAAGCAAAGCGAGTGAGTAGTGTGTTGCACCCGGGCTTTCTTAGCACCCGGGCGAAGCCGGACGGGGCCGCTAGTTAGAGATATGTAAAATATAAATAAATACATATAAAACTAGTCGCCCTGCAGTCTGGCTTCGCCCGGGTGCAAATCGCTAATTTCCCTCACCATGATGATCCTTATTTTGTTTTAGCTGTTTAACCAAAAAGTAGACTTTTTTTATTATAAATTTTTTGGTCTTACCACTTTTGTGTATTTAGTCACTATCTAGACTCTAGATAGTGGCTAAATACACAAAAGCCACTATCTAGAGTCTAGATAGTGACTAAATACACAAAAGTGGTAAAGACCAAAACATTTATAATAAAAAAAGTCATTCTAGACTTTTAATATAAAGTTTGAAAGAATTTTTCAAATCTATTCTGGGATTCCCGAATTTTCAGATATAACATAGACTGAAACTTACTCGTATATGTAGATATAGACGATAGATAGATATAGATAAAAGAAAACAGCGAGGAAAATTCTTAAAATTATTGCAAGTTTTCTTTAAAAGAATTTTTTTGACTAAATTAATCAATTACAAGGAAATATAGGTGGGTTTTAAATTACTTTGATAACAATAGTATATTTGTAATTTTACGTTGAATTCAGTTATTTTAAGAATTAACTATACTACGAAATCAATATTCACTTTGAATATCATATTCTCTATAAAATTACGTCAGAAATTACAATGAGTTGACACTCTAAAGTCCCAACTATATAGTTAAAAATTCTTTATCTTTCAGACCAAAAGCCAATTCACGTATTTTATTTTACCTCGATTGCACTCGCATACCGTGTTCACAGATGATCCGGTAACTATAGGCAAAAGTCTGTCTATATCGGTTGTCACTGACTGCTGCTAGCTAGGTGGTAGGACAACTATAATATAGCTGCTTTTCACTATTTTCAAAAAATTTTGATACTTTATTTGTGTCGCCAACTTCGATCTTATAGTAGGCCGAGGCACACACAGGAGTAGATATAATAGCAGACGGATCAGGCGAATAAACATAAATCCCTATGGAAATAGTTTACTTTCCCACACTAGTGTTGGAAAGATACGTTCCCGCACACCAACCAGTCAAAAGTCACCTTACATGCATGTAAAGCAGCTATTTTCCCACACCGATTTTTTTGCTGTCGTCAAAAAGAGACTCAATTTTCCAATTTTTTTAAATGGAGAAACAAAAAGTTTCAGAAGTCTTGGTACAAGCTTTTTCCTTTACATATCAATTATTAAAATAGCTATGAAATGACAGATCATTTCGAGAGAATGAAAATAAAATTAATTGATGAATGATGAATTAAATGAATCATTTTTTTACTATTGTTAAAAAAATCTAACCAGATCCGGAGTGCGTTGGCTTAAGAAGACCCTCATCAAGTAATGATTCATCGTAAATTCTTGCTAACTTCTCGCGTTATTCCAAAAATATCAATGGCATGAAATGACTATTTCAAGGTTTCAAGGAGTATTATACTGCTAGGAATGTATTTTTTAATGTAGCAATTTTGAAACAAAATTAAGAAACCAACTGGATAATTGGTCAAATAAAATTTGGACGATCTTTACCCCCAAACGAAAACCTGTAAAATACTTTTATTGAGAAAATATTTTATGAACATTCATCGGGGGGTAGAACAACTTTCATCGAAAACAGCAAAGTGCCGTCCAACTTCCGACCCTTCGTTCAATATGGCATAAAATAAACCAAGCATATTTTAAATATGCCATATATTTTAATAATAATTATCAAAATGTATGACATATTGAAAATAAATAATTATTATTTATTTTTAATTTTCGAGGCACTGAGTGGGAGTTATATTAATACAGTTGAAAATTGTTTTTGATGAATTTGCGATTTAATAAATTCACCGACTTAACTGTCCAACAGTTTGAATGTTTTTTCAAAATATCTCCTGAACGGTTTGTTTCACAGAAAAAAATATCCTTTTCAATTTTAAACTAGAGACCTAAACTAAATTTGCTACAGCTTAGATACATCGCGATTTTCTTAAATCTCAAAGTTAAAGGATACAAAAGGGTTTTTCTAATTTTTGAGGTCCTGAAGAAGACACAATTTGTATTAGCAAATAAATATTTTTATTCTCTCCCCCCCCAAATTTAAATTTTATGTTCCGATTCAAACTTAGATATCTACCTACTAAACTTTGTTTTGAATTGTATTTTTTGCATAAGTTAAAAATTAATGGAATCCAATTTTCCTTGAACTTCCAGCCAAAACAAATAACGTAAAGTCAAGGTAAGCGCGGTAATGCAAATGACTCTTTTATATATCGTTTGTTTTTCGTTATTTTTTCATGTATCTTAATGATTTTAATTAATACAATACATATTGATCCCGGTTATAATAGAAAATATTCTACAAAAACAAAATTCAAAAATCAGTTAAAGACAGTATTAAAATTGAGGAAATTGAGGAAAACCCCCCAGGGGAGACATTGGGATGTAGTTGTTATCGCAATTGCATTCCAATGTTCTTTAGCAATTAGCGCTCCTAGGGTCCCGAGCTCGTACCAGTCGGTTTGTGTATGCCAGCTGGCGGATTTTAATACACATCAAATATGTTATTTGTTGTATTGAAGACGCTAATGACCTGAGTTGTCGACGCGTCTATAATCTACAATAATTAATTAATTGAGGGAAAAAAACTAATTTTTTCCTTGCAGTCAAACGCAAAATTTCAAAATCGGAGCCTCCTAAATATAAGTCCAATAAAAAAGTAGCCTTATTGTGATTTGTCTGGGTTTAACACTTAAAAGTTTAGGAACTATAGAATTTGTGTAATGATCAGCGTTGGCCTTTAGAGCAAGTTATCGTAGGTTCGAATCCCACCTCGCTCTTGGTGAATTTATGATATCGGTTAGTTTTAATTGATGATGTTATTTGAATTTGATATAAATAAAATTGATTGCCTAAAAAAACGGTTTAAAACTGTTGAAAAATAAATTTAAGGATTAACAGAAGTACACTTAAAATATAATTTTTTAAATATTGGCGCCCATTGGAGCTACTAATTTATGTATACGTGACGGTAAATTGTTGAGTCATCTTAAGATGCATTGTTAAAAACAGGTTTCTCGCTTTTTTTAACTTCGTCATGTTCCACAGATCACAATCAGCAATCCTCACATTTTATTTTATTATACAGGGACTTCAAAAGTCTGAAAGTGTTCATATTTTTACAAGCTTTTATTTAACTTGCAATGTATGTTAGTTTGTGTGTTTGTAGGTTTGTTTAGGTCAAATATTGCAAGTCAATTTTGAACGACTTCCACGTATCCGATCGATTTGAAATTTTGTACACATATATGTATTCCCGATGACAATACATGAATAAATTGTTTTTAGAAATAAATTCAACCACTAAAAGGTTCAAACGGGGATGTAGTTTTTTTTTGACTAATCAACGGCCAGGCCAAATCGCTGAAGCTAGAAACTTGAAATTTGGACAGTTGGTTCCTTTTCTGACGTAAGCATCCACTAAGAAAGGATTTTTCGAAATTCAACCCCTACGGGTGTCAAAGGGGGGTAAAATTTTGAAAGACTAAAATGAACAAAATAAATATTAGTAAAAAAAACTTTTTAGAGACAAGCTTTTATTTAAATGCACTAAAAAGGAAAAAATAATTTTTAATAAATTAGGTTCATAATTATAAAAGCGTGGGTCATGACTAATAAACTATCATAGATTTCACGACCCACGGCTTTTATAATTATGAACCTAATTTATTAAAAATTATTTTTTTCCTTTTTAGTGCATTTAAATAAAAGCTTGTCTCTAAAAAGTTTTTTTTACTATTTATTAATATTTTATTACAGTAGAACTCAGCTTAATTCCCGTCTTATCTGAGTTTGCGATTTACCGAGGTTGCATCTGATTAACCGAGCTTTCGCGCGCAAAAGCACGGGTTATTAGAACACTGCGATTGTTTTTGTATAATGAATATTTTAATGAGTACCTAAATGTTGATTCTGTCGTAAAAATATTACGTAGTATTTTTTTAAATTCTTAAAAATTCCGAATTTTTCGATTATTCGAGGTAGGGTCGATCCACAATGAGAGCTGTCATTTTTTTATTCGTCAGATAGAGCTAGTAAAAAGTGAGGTATGTGTTAAACGTTTCATTTTTTATTCGTCAGATGGCGCTAGTGGCAAGTAAAATATGTGCCAAACGTTTAGAGATTAACGGTTTGTGTTCAGTCATTATTCATTTATCCATTATTAGCTTCGCTTGCTAGTGGCGTCATCAGGTGACAGAAAATATAAACAATACTGGCATTAGAGTGGCGTAAATCTCACTTGTTAGTGGCACCATCAGGTGACAGAAAAAAAGTCTGGTAGCCGTCATTGTTTGTATATAATAAATAAGTGGACAAAATAATTTAATAAATGCAACTCCGAAAGAAAATATGGGTTTTGACGGAAAACGTGAGACATCTGATGGTAGAAAACTAGTACCATTTGATAATAACATTTAATTGACAACTGAGGTATACACAACACACATAAAACTAAAATAAATATATACTTAATTTTGGATTTGGTCTACAAAAATTTTTCTATAAATATGTTCAATCCAAACTATGAACTCCTAACAGACAGATAAAACTAAAAGGGTACAGAAAAAACTTCCACTAAAAACTAAATTTAAGTAACAGACTTTTAGAACGACTAGGCATAAAAATGTATCTACAGACAGATGCAAAATCTTAAATAGATAATTATTGTTTTTAATAATTATATATAAAAACTTTGCAATCCAAAAACAACAACAAAAAATTACACACCACAACCACCAACGTAACAATTACGCCATTAAATTCGAGGTAGCCAAAACTGCTAGCCTCTATACTTAAAAGTTAAAATACTGAGATATATAGCTTTCTTCAAGTCCTACAATTTTTGCAAACGTGGTTAGAATTGCAAATTACTTTTTTAAGTTACTTTTTTTCATTTTGCTCTATCATATTTGTTATAGATTTTCCGTGGTAAAGATTTAAGAGGCAAAACTATTCGTATTCCCATATTTTTGGGTCATATTGTGCGGGGGAAGGGTTTTGAACACCTAATTTTAACAGGAAAAATTAACGGGCTAAAAAATAGAGGTCGAAGTAGACTAATGTTTTTAAAAAGTCTAAGAACTAATTGCAACCCAATAGACATTTTAAAAATGGCGGATAGCCGCGAAGGGTGGAAGTCCATGATTGCCGACGTCTGTAGCAGACATGGCAGATTTGATTGATATTTTTGTACAGTGGGATTGTATCGACCTCTGCACTACTCCATAAAGTAATTTAGTCCGCGTATATATTAATCCCACTATCAAATATCAACGCCCCACGAAAGGACAATTACTACCATGGTGCAAGATTTATTTTGTCACATGGAGTTGTCTTATTACAGAAAAAATCTCTGAACAGTTTCAAGGATATCACCTCAAAGTTCAAACACAAGTTTGCGATTGGGTACAGTCATACAGTTCAACCATCCATAGAAAGTTGGGTTATATTAATACAGGGTCTTCAAAAAATCAGGCAATCTAAATTCTAAATTATTTGCTAAAAACGGCCACTGTCTCGCGCTTCAACTACGTTTTTTTTAAGACCCCGTGGATTTAAAATCATTCCCGTCCCGCTAAGTTAAAATTCACGCTTTTGATAAAAACCAGTCAATCTTAGTTGACTCAGATAAAGTTTAACATACATTATAGGGGGCAGCTTGGTGTAGTGGTCAGCGTGCTGGCCTTTGGATCAGACTGATGTGGGTTCTAATCCTACCTCCGCTCATGGTTGTTTTGTTATGTCGTTTTAATTGGATGTAATTTGTTAATTAAGACGCTAATGACTTTAGTTGTCGAACCTCTATAATCCACAATAAATAAATAAATAAATAAAACAAATAAATAAATAACATACACTAAATGACATGTTTATCTCAAACAATAATTTTTGACGTTTGATGTGACGTCATCTGATTCCAGCAGATCACATTTAACGAGCATTTTAAGTGTGCTTTTATTATGGATGACTTTAAAATACGTTTTCTCATAATCTAAGGTACCGTTCAAGTATTACGTAACGCAGTTTTTGAAGATTTTTGACCCCCCCCCCCTCCTCCTGTAATGCACCGTAACGCTTCGCTTTACCCCCCCCCCCCCCAACGTTACGTAACATCCAAGTGATCATTTTTACCTAAAAATGTCAATTATGTCGCGCAAAATACCGGAAAATCACTTGATCCCCCTCCCCTCATTGTAACGCACCGTAACGTTTTACAAGACCCCCTCCTCCTCAAACTGCGTTACGTAATACTTGAACAGCCCCTAAGAGCTCAATGAGTTAGGTATGAGCTGATGATGCTATAAAAAAATGAGAGACCATTCTTAAGGAAGTAAGAAGCTGATGACCTCAGCTGTTGAGCGTCTATAATCAACAGTTGACTCCAAAAGGGTAACAGTTAACATGGTATTTCAATGGCGAAATTCGATGATGCCATCCCTGGATTAATTCGGCCCTGTACGTTTGATTCGAATATAAATTCCAAGACCGAAATATATAATTACAAATTATGACGTTGTTAAAGGCCACTAAACATTGCATGGAACACGATATTTACTTAATATCTGCATTAATTGTTTTTAATTAAAGACATCTGTGTAGAAAAGAGCTGCAATTAGACGTCACTTATGTAATATTTAGTGTCTACAAGTTTGTAGTTATCTATTGTATGAAGATGTTAACACGTGAAAATAATTATTACAGATTATAGTTTGCTTACATTAAACCGCCAGCGGTCTATCAGCTGATTATTTCAAGGATAAAGCTTAGAATCTCCATGCAGCAATGTTTTCTGGTTAGGAGATTCTTACAGGATTTTCGAAAATCCTCATAGTCAACTAAATTATTTTCATTAAATAGACAATAGCCATTCCACAAGCAAATACTTTTCTTAACGTAATCAGTCGGCCACCTGCCATCGTGATGTTAAACGTCAACCAATTAAGATATACAAGGAAAAAATCAGAAGCCACTGTCAGGACAAAAGAACAGATCCCACCCTCGGGGCACTGTTTGAGTAAGTCGTAACTCAACCAGCCGGAAACTGGGAATTTCTGGTTCAAGTCCTGACAGTGGCTTCTGATTTTTTCCTTGTATATCTTAATTGTTTGACGTTTAACATCACGATGGCAGGTTGCCGACTGATTACGTTAAGAAAAGTATTTGCTTGTGGAATGGCTACTGTCTATTTAATAATTATTATATTATAACCACAAAAACTTAACTAATTGTTGTATTTAAATTATTTTCGCCATTTATTCGAACTCACCATAAAATTTTTTTTATTTAATAAGTTTTAATAAATCTACTTCACAATATATTTATTAAGACATTTAAATGTCAATTTATATCTCCTGATAAAAGATAATGTCTATATTTTTGTTGCCATCATATATTTTGAGATAAACTTTAAATTTTAAATCGGATCTATACTGGGTGGTTCAAAAATGCATTAATTGGGATTTACCAAGGCTTTAATCAAAATAGCTTCCTGTAGTAGACGCTAGTGAACTCAACGTCTCCAATCTAAAATCATTCTATTTATTTATTGTAGATTATAGACGCGTCGACATCTCAGGTCATTAGCGTCTTTCAACTATACTAAATAACAACTAAATTAAAACTAAATAACATCACAAAACTTCCCTGAGCGCAGGTGAGATTCGAACCCACGACAGTCTAGTCTAGAGGCTGGTACCAAGTACGCTATCGACTAGGGTATACTGCCCTCTAAATTCTAAAATAATTATATCCAGAGCTGCACAAACTGATAAAATGGTTTGCTTTCCAGTCCAGCATAAATCGCTTATGACCTCTGTTGTCGAGCGTATCTAATTTACAATATCTATCTAAGCTAACCCTGTCCAGTCCTGAGTAGGGTAGACTTCTTTTAAAGTAATCAACAGCTAGAATTATTTGGGCATATTTTTAATAATGTCCAATTGACACTTTTACCAGTTCTTGAATTAGAACCTGGGAACTGATGACTTGTAATAGAGAAAAGGCCATATAAACGTTATTGCGCTCGGCTAAGGCTCGGCTACTCTCAAGCCCCGATAGACCTTGGTTTTTAAATATTATCTTTTCCTTATTATTTTTTGTAACACCTAATCAAGTACTAATTGCACTTAGATTTAATTTTTTCGACACTTACAACAATTTTATAATGAAAGTATTTATTTAAAATTTATCTTGTTGTTATGGAAAAATACAATGAACTGTATACTAAAGATAACTTATAAATTAAGTAGGTACTTGTAATTTATCAATGATAAAGTACATAAAGCATAATATCTGTAGGTACACCGTACACCGCGGTGTCTCAGAACGCCAAAGATTTTCAAGACATCTTCTTATATATCCAGCCCCAGGTTAATTTCGCACGAAATCCATTCAATTTGTATCTTTTTGAAAAGGGGAGATTCTGTTCTATAAAACGGAACAATATTTAAATCGATTCGAGTTCATAATTACTTCTAAAATTGTAACTGAAAATCGCGAACAGCAATTGTCGGTTGGTCTATACGTAGGTACGTACGTCCGAGCTCTACAGGTTGCAATTCTTGACGAATCGCTTTGGTTTATATTTTATTCGTTTTGTTTACTATCAGACTAGAACCCTATTCAAATTTACTGAAATGCGTTCACTAGTTTAATTTCTATTAAACAATTTTATTTTATACTTATATTTGCAGTCGAAATTGGATCTACCTGAGAGCATAATAAAATATCGACACACAAAGTTTAATTAAAACTTAAATCAAAGCTGTCAAAATAAAAAGTAGATTGTTTCTGAAATTAGAAGTTAAATCATGATTAAAATATGCATAAGATTATCAGTCCATTGCACTGAAAATAAAAAGTGGAACTGACTATAAAATAGTGCAAATGACATTTTATAAATGATTTTGGTCAACGAAACAGCAGTCTTCAATAAATGGTATGGCTTAAATTGCAATAATATATTTCAATGATTTTAATTTTGGATGTTATGATAGAGTTTTTTCAGTTCACTAATACTGGCAATTGAGAGCAGTATAGCCTAGTGGTTAGCGTGCTTAGTGCCGCAACCTCTGGACTGGACTGCCGTAGGTTCGAATCCCACCTGCGCTCATGGATGTTTTGTGATGTTATTTAGTTTTAAGATAGTTGTTATTTAGTGTAGTTGAAAGACGCTAATGATCTGAGATGTCGACGCGTCTATAATCTACAATAAATAAATAAATACTGGCAATTTATGTTTTTTTTTTTGCAAACCATAATTCTACTTTTTTTATTTTTATACATAGCACATTCTAATTTGTGTGTTGTCGTCCTTGTAAATTATATTTTAATGCAGATCATCAAAGTAATTGGACACTTTTTTGCGTTAATAATTATAATTAAATATCTGGTATTAATTTGCGAACACAAAGTAAGCATTTTATTAAAACATTTCATAAAACTATATGGTAACAAAACCAGTATCTTCGCGAAACTACGTACCCGTCCTTTCTGAACTGTTTGTTAACTTTCAAATGTCTATAATTCTAACATCAATTAATATTCAGTTCTTTAGTAATTTTATGTAAATTCTCAAAACGGACTTTGAACCACCATAAAAATTGGCCAAATTTGTGAAGCCTTTATCTTCTTAATTACTTTTGTAAACAAATCACAAAATTATTCATTCTATGCAGATAACATATTAAGATAGTTATGAATAATATTATAAAAATATCGGGGTTTAAAAAAACAATAGTTTGTTATAAAATTACTAGAGACAACCTATATCTTAAATTGTTAAAGTGTGTTTTAAAGACCACCAACAGCTAAGGTTATTTGGGCCTAGCACCAAATCATATTTTCAATTCATTATTTTTACTTCCCACCTCTACTATGGTAGGGAAGTAATGGATTTAGTCCGAAAAAAATATTTCGAGATTTTAACAAATCTTCACGTTTTGAGACCCTAGCAATCGTTTAAGATCATTTTCAGACTGATGTCTGTATGTGTGTGTGTGTGTGTGTGTGTGTATGTGTGTATGTGTGTGTATGTGGTCAATTTTTCGCCTTCGATATCTCAAGAACGGAACAACATACGGGCATGCCGATTGTTCTATTGTGTTTATCAGTCTTTAACTTAGATCTGATTAGATTTTGAGTCAAATCGGTTCAGTGGATCCTGAGATATTCAAAAAAACGTTCTCAATGTCACGTATTAACATAGGTAAAAAAATATATAAATGAATTCTAGATGTTATAATATGAAAAAAATGTAGATATTTTTTTCTCTAAAATGTATAGTTTTCGAGAAAAAAAATATTTTACTGAAAAAAGAAAATTGTACGTAAATCAAGGTAACCATGATTTTTGCTATATTAAGCTAGCCATCAGTAGATCACCAAACAAAAAAGAGGGCCATGCTTTTTTCAAAGAATAAAAATTAAATTGTGTTTTAAAGACCACCAACAGCTAAGGTTATTTGGGCCTAGTCAAAGAATAAAAAAACGAGTGTTTATTTTTTGAAAATATTTACTAGGTGGGAAGTATAGGACTGGTCATCAGTCGAATTTTTTTTTTTAATAATAAATTGAAAATCCAATTGACACTTTTACCAGCTCTCGGGCTAGAAAGTAGAAACCTATATCTTTTAATTTGTTTTTTCAAAAAGTCATTCTCAGTTTTGCTAAATCACACTTTTCAAACCCTTAACATTATAAGAATTGAAGGAGCGCTGACCACATGCTAGAATTTTTACCTCTGAAGTTCTGAACAAGTTATTCGTGATTACGTCACTCATACTGCATATGTATGTTGGAACTGGAAACTCAGGCCATTCTTAATTCCCCCACGTGTCTGTCTAATAAAAACACCAAAACCACCTTATTACGTAGAATCTCTGTTATTTATCTTCTGAAAATGGGAGAGGAAAACACTACATACACAATTTTCCATAATGTCGGATTTAGGACTGGGCAACTGCCTAGGGAACCCCACAGAAGGAGAAGACTTCTGAAGGGAAATGTTCGTATTTTAAATGCTTGTAGCGCCTCCATAACCTTTTACCTCAGTGACGGTATAGCGCCTCTATACCTTTTAACTCAGTATTTAGCCCAAATTTTACATCGATGGAAACACTACCTTATATTTTATAGATTTATAAAACATTACAAATTCATATAAAATCGCAGCATAAGTTCATTGAATTTTTGATTTAAAATCTCGACCATTGATCTTTTCGCCACACGATCAAGATTATAGCGTTGCTAGGCAACGCTACTCAAAGGAGAAAATGCATTACTTTGATTGGATATTGAACCCAACTAAAAAAAATCATAGTGTAAACACCCGACTGCAAATATCGTCAACAATATCAACATAGTTTTAGCATAAAGGTGTAAAATTTATAAATCAGCATTTTGTTTCATGCAATGCATGATGTAGGTACATCGTAACATTTTTAACCTGACTGTACATGACTACTCAGCAAAGAGGGGGATATATATAATACTCATACAAACATAAGTGCTAGTCCCCCTTCGCATTGTTCACGTAGAACACCTTGTACGGAGGCTATTTTCCCACTAAACAGTGATGAATAAACCAATCGTCAGTATCGTTCTGCGCTTGCGTATGCAACTGTTCAATTGTTAATCTTAATAATATTCGTTTTTGTTAGAGAGGGGCTAAAGCCTTGCTTGTTCGATGGTAGTTACTGAATGCTACGAGACGAACATTTCTTTTGACCGAATATATCGAAACGAGTATTTTTAGGTGCATTAAACTTTTTAATTTAAGTGTATGTTTGTGTGATAAACATAGTGTTGTTTTAGTGTGTCGCCAAAATGTTTGATGTTTTTGGCTCCGTGAAGGGGCTACTGAAAATAGATGCAGTATGCATTGACAATAACATATTTAGATTGCATTATAAAGCTACAGTGATAATCCTAATAGCTTTCTCTTTGTTGGTTACGTCCAGACAATATATCGGAGATCCGATAGATTGTATTGTGGATGAAATCCCTCTAAATGTTATGGATACGTATTGTTGGATTTACTCAACGTTTACTATTCCGAATCGTTTGACGGGACGCGTCGGCAAAGACGTCGTCCAACCTGGAGTGGCGTCGCATGTCGACGGCGAAGATGAAGTACATTACCATAAATATTATCAGTGGGTTTGTTTCGCATTGTTCTTCCAAGCGATGCTGTTCTACGTACCGCGATACCTGTGGAAGACATGGGAAGGTGGAAGAATCAAAATGTTGGTGTTGGACCTCAATTGTCCGGTCGTAAATGAAGATTGTAAACAAGATCGTAAACGTCTACTCGTCGATTATTTTGCAACGAATCTACACACACAAAACTTTTACGCGTTCAGATTCTTCATGTGTGAAGTTATGAACTTCATTAATGTGGTCGGACAAATATTCTTCATGGATTTCTTCCTCGACGGTGAATTTAGCACTTACGGACGCGACGTGTTAAGATTTACTGAAATGGAACCTGAAGAACGTGAAGATCCGATGGCGAGGGTGTTCCCAAAAGTTACGAAATGTACTTTCCACAAATACGGTCCGTCAGGAACCGTTCAGAGGTTCGATGGTCTTTGTGTTCTGCCATTGAACATTGTCAACGAGAAGATCTACGTCTTTTTATGGTTTTGGTTTGTAATATTAAGTGTACTCACTGGTATTTCGCTCATCTACCGAGCGGCCGTTGTTTTCGGTCCTAAATTGCGCCTTTATTTATTGCGCGCGCGATCGAAACTTGCGCCTCAAGATCAAATTGAGGTCATCGCACGCAAATGTCAAATTGGTGATTGGTTTGTTCTTTACCAATTAGGAAAGAATATTGATCCACTTATTTATAAAGAAGTTATAGCGGATTTAGCTATAAAGTTACAAGGGAAAGAAGTAGTGTAAGTGTATTATTACATTAGGTGCAGATTATTTTATGTAAATACAGCTACAGCTGTTGAATTAAAACAATTAATGATATTTTTTCTTTGTATCGATGCTAAGAAAAAACTGAACCTAATGTTATAAGCACTATATTATTTAAAAAAATACGGACAGTAATATTACGTGCGATAAACATGTGACAGTCACAGTGTATATGTTTGATTTTCTGCTTTAAAAATGACGCATGCGTATATATTTTCTATTAGAAATTAAATTAAATCGAACGGTGCAACAGTCAGTACTGCATTTCTGGTATAACAATGCCACGTGGAAGTCAGTATTGATCGATTTAATACACACGTGTGTGAAAGAAAGAGATATATATATATGACGCCATCTTTGAAACGAAGTATTGTATGTGGACATATTTATGTGCTCAATACTTGATTCCTGTTATGTAATGAAGGCTTGTATAATGATATTGATTTTTTACATTTGCTGTCGAAATTCCTATTCATTTTTAAACTTTTTTTATATGACGATTTTTTAAAAAAACATTTTGTATATATTGAAGTGCCTGCAGAAAGATACAAAAAAATATCAAAACGCACAAAAACAATGAACTTTTATATAAATTTTTGCAGTAGATATCTTATAATCATTCCTTCGACGAACATTTTTATAAAAACAAAATTCTGTGATTCACAAAAGACTGCCGAAGTAAGTAATCTTTTAGATGTTGTTTTGTGTGTTTTTATACACAAATGGTTGCTTCCATTTTTAAAAAATCAAAATACAATTTTACAAATAAAATGCACATTCCATTTTTTTTTAAATTAATGAAGACATTACGATTTTTTATCGCAATATTTAATAAGAAAATTACGTAGACAGTAAGTTCTTAAAGATACTCTTATGACAGCAAGATGTTTTTAGGTTATGTAACAGCGGCCATTTTTTTTTTATTTTCCTTTCAATTATGGGTTATTATATTATTAAACAATTGAATTCATATTAACGGGAAATCTATGAATTCATTTGTTTTTTTTTTTGATTATGCATGTACGTAATCATTCTTTGAATACTGCCAATTGTTTTATTTTAACCTTATTTTTTCGATTCTGTTTTCCTAAGCAATCCCATATTAATATTTTAATATTCTCTTTTGCTAAATCGTCACCTTATTTTATATAAGTAACATCGTGTCGAAATCAATTTTCCATTTAAATTATTAAGAATTTTGCGTTACGCCACTGTAAAGTAGATTAATATCTACATAAATACGAAAATCAAAATATTCTAAATTCACACAAAATTAAGTTAATATATATTTTGAAATTAATTATTTGAGTATTTTTATATTTTTTATAGTTTTTTATGATGTAAATAATATATAATTAATTTTGAAATATTTAATAACATATTTTAAGTGTGAATTTTGAAAGAAAAGGTTTCTGCAATATTTGTTTAGATTTTAAGTAGAAAAACTTAAAAACAAGTCACTAAACGTTTGGCAAAATTTTGTTCAAAATAGGACGTAGAGATATCGATGATCAGTAAAGAAAGTAAATACCGAAAACACAGCCTGGTTTTTAAAAATCCAACAAGCAAATATAATTATTAGAAATTTATCGATTTCATAATATACTATAAAATTAAAACGATTAGTAAACCAGTAGCGTACGTGTATTTTTAAAAGAAGTATTATAGAAAATGCTATAATTGTTTATTGCATTGAAATTATGGATCTGTATAGAAATAATTGCTCAGTTAGTACCTACTATATTTTGAACATAATTTTGTTTATAAAAATATCGTTTTGAACATGCATTAAAAATTTTAATACATGGTCAGAACCGATACGAAGATTTTATAAAACCTGCAAACAAATGATAATTTTTTCATCTATTTGAAATAAAAATAATTTAATAATGTGATCTATAGTTTTGTAGAAATTATTTTAATTAATTATTTAGTTAGTTTATTTACCCTGCCTATTTAAGTTTTACTCTGTCATTATTTAAAACTATAGAAACATTAGTCTCACAGAACCGGACTTACTTTTTTTTCAGATAAATTTGTCAAAATTTCATGCAATACATAATTTGTTTTCTTTTCTAGAAGTACAAGCTTTTGAAAAAAAATTTGTCCGATTCCAATTTGACTAATAGCTTCTGCGAGCTCTATTTTTAATAGAAATATTGACTTGCTTTATCTGTCTACTTCTGCATACACAGCTAATTCGGTTTTTTTTCAAAATAAGTATATTCATTGAAATTTTCAGTTCTCAAAATATTCACACTGGAAAGCTAAGACGATTTTTTTAGAAAATTAACAAAGAAAAATATTTGTAAAAGTAAAACCTTTACTATACTTAAATCTAAATGAATCAAATCCAACTATACTTGCCTTGTATCACATAGTATCAAGTGATACATCTAGCAGATACTTGTTTTTGATTGGCCATTACGTCGACCTTGGTTGTTTACCATTGGCGTACACGTATAAAAATAAATAATTGAACTCGATTCAATAGCCATAGTATAGGTTTGTGTCTCGAATGCTGTCAAAATGTTTTGTTCTTTTTGCTTTCCATAAGATGATAATTTTGTGAGATCTTTAAATTTTAATCTTATAAATGATTTGAACGTATTTTAAATTATAGGAAGAGCAGCCAATTACATAATTGAATCCTGCAAATATCGGAAAAAATCATTTTGTCAACCATAGTCACAGTCAGGACTCTAACCTGAACCTTTCCACTATCGCGGCGGAATGAGCTTACATTACTCACCCGTGACATGATTACCAATCCATTCTCCATATATGCAAAAGAAGATTTCCACTACATGCGAGTGTTATTAATTATAGCTAGGTTGTAGATGTGAATCATCGTAATAGCGAGAGCTATTCATATATGGAGAATGTTAGATTGGTAATTGAGTAATGTAAACTCATTCCGCCCTGATAGTGGAAAGGTTCAGGTTAGAGTTCTGACTGTGACTATGGTTGTCAAAAAGATTTTTTTCGATGTTTGCAGGAATCAAATATGTAATTGGTTGCTCTTTCAATAAAAATTTTCAATTGCAAAACAGCCGTATAAATCTATTTAATATATTTCAATTTATAGTTACAATATATCATTTTCAAATGAAGAACGCGAAATATGATCCTCTTTTATATTAAATTTTAATCTATTGTTTTTAAAGTCGTGTTTTGCTTCATATAAGACACATGATACCTGGTATATTATTATTGATACTATATGCAGATATCATTTATTATATGTTTTCAAAGTAACAAGGCTTCACTTGCGATATTTTATGACCTATCAATACAGTACAAGTTCGATAATTTGACGTTCGACATTTAGTAATCCGACGTTTCTATGTCCACAGCCTTCAAAAACTTCACTGATATATTTTATGGTGTTATAACACTGTTTAGTTCTGAACAAACTGCCGCGAATTATGTGTCAATAGTTTTTTTACCCGAAACGTCGATCAATCAAATACGAGACATTAACATCGAACATAAAAATGGAGATTATATAAAAGTAAGTTAAATAAAAGTCTGATTTAATTAAAAACTCTCCACTTTTTCTGTGTACTTTCAGATATTTAGGTAGGTCGGATTGTCGAATAGATTCTCATTACCTACCTCAGTTGTCAAACGTCTATAATTTACAATCATTAATTCAAACTTGTACTATATTGTAATTTGTAACTCTCCTGATGATGCTAATGTTATCAGCGAAATACGCGTCGAAGAAAAATGTGGCGTATATCAACAAACTCAAAATTATTGTATAAAATGCATGAAATCTTGAATTTAGTTCAAAGATTGATCGATAACTTTCAAATGTAAAAATACATATATGCGTTTAAATTAGTAAATCAGGATGCTACAAAATTATTGATAAAGATCTAAATTGGGTAAATTTAGTATCAGGGTGAAACAAAAAATCACCTTTTGTCTCATTTTGTATCACGATTCATGAAATAAAATGTCTATCGAATGTTAACAAATGAGTTGTGCGATATCTATATTAATACGTGAACACCGAAAATTGTGGTACCTTTTTTTACTATTTATTATAAAAAGAGGGGAATGAAACTTATATCATTCGAAAGGTACGGTGCCATAGATGTGCACACAAAAAATCATGTGTGTATGTTGCCGTTTAAGCAGTTAAAATACACACGATTTCCCCATACAAAACGCTTTAACCACAAATATGTTGTTTCTCTCGCTTTTTAAAGACCTCTGGTGACATACCACGGAGATTCTATGAACTATCAATATTGTTGGATTTCTTCGTTGTCGGTACAATTATGTTGAATTTGTGTTTATAAGGTTATGTGACAAATAAACATGGATTCACGCATATACTTATAAAATATATACCAAACTTTGTCTATTTACTAGATGTGCGATGAGTGAAGCCAACAAAGAGAGTAAAAATATATCTGCGTCTCTTTTGACGAAGTAATTCCGCATTTATTCCGATGATGTAATTGGTCGATGGACGGGCGTTCCATCTGAACAAAATGTTGAAATTAAAAATATCTCGGGCAAAATGTCTTTATCTATGACAGTAGCCAATCAGGAACCAGCCAGCTGAGTCCGCATAAAAAAAGACAGAAATACCTGCACCTATGTTGGCTTCACGATTTTTCATCTATTAGCAGTACAGGTTTCATATGTACATGGATTTACTTTACAGATACAAATACAATTGGTCGAATGTCGACCACAGGCGATACTAGTATTTTTAAAACAGCTTTTTTTTTGCGTGCAAAATGTCGTAAAACATGTAGTCGGCTGTGACATTAATTTTTCTTTTTTTTTAGCTGTTTATGCCGAAGTGACTTTCTAAAAACAACAATGTTCTTTGTAAAAACCGATTGTGCCTTTATATCACGAATAGATATTATAAAAATAGAGATTATGAAAAATAAATTGAAAAGTATTTAAACTATAACAAATTGTTTTTATTTTATTTTTTTTAACACCACTAACTACCATAACCTTAAGGTGCATTTTCATGTGACGCTTGATGCTGGCTTCTAGCGTCAAATGCGTTCACGTGACATGAACGCCATCTTGAAAAAATGTAGCGTCAAAGCTAAACATTGTTTACGCTCGAGTTGTACTGGTTCTAAGCTGTACTAAACCTAGACAAAGATTAGTCTGATCTCAATAATAAAACGGATTTTGAAGAATTTCATCAAAAAAATCAAATTTTGACTTTGAAATCAAATTTTTATCTTATTTCCCTAATTTTATCTGTTAAAAATAGCGCTATTTAACCCAAATGTGTTCTAAGTATAATTAAAAAAAAGTTTTTGACAATGAGAAACCAGTTGACAGCTGTCAAGGTCTTCATAAAGAAATGTTACTTAAATCCTAATCGTTTGTTAATAATATTAAGATTTCTGCAAAACCTGATATTTGTTTATTAAATTTGACGCTACATTTTTTCGAGTTGGCGTCCCTGTTGAAATTTGAAATGTTATCACGTGACCGCATTTGACGCTAGAAACCAGCGTCAAGCGTCACATGAAAATGCACCTTTATACTAAACCAACAAGGTCATTGAAACAGTAAAATATTCATAGAGGGCAGTGTAGCCTAGTGGATAGTGTATTTGGTTCAGCAACCTCTAGAGACTGTCGTGGGTTCGAATCCTACCTGCGCTCATGGATATTTTGTGATATTATTTAGTTTTAAGAAAATTGTTATTTAGTGTAGTTAAAAGACGCTAAGGACCTGAGATGTCGACGCGTCTATAATCTACAATAAATAAATAAAATAATCATACTTTTTTGGCCAGTAACTTTTTCAGGGTGGTCACTTTCTGCAAAACCTGGAAAAGTCAGGGAATTTTACTGGTCAGGGAAATTCGTTGAAATGTCAGGGGATTTATGTGAAAAAAAATGGTCAAATGGTATCAAACGCCTTACAAAATCTTTGCAAGTAGTTGCATAGTTAAGTTGGTCGAAAATTTCTCTGAAACGTAACCATAAATTGCTTTTTTGTATATTTGTTACGTAAGAAAAGTCTACTAAAAAAAACCGGGAAAAGACAGGGAATTTTTTTCTGAAGAAAAAATCGCCACTCTGTTTTTTTCATACTTACCACTTTATATGAACGGTTTCTGATAAAGCCGACACTGCCTTTTACCAATACATCGACATTCGACATACAAAAATTAAAAGGTACAACAATGTTGCATTAAATGAAGAATTTAATAACGGTATCTATGTACAGGGTGGCACATCTTAAACAATGCAGTGAAATATCTCGTAAACGGTACAAACCATAAAAAATGTTTTATACAAAAGTTATAGAGTGTCAAGGGGGACAGAAGACTGTGCTATAAGATTTAACATGGGTAGTGCTGTGAAGGTCAGGCGAAGGTCAGCTTCGATTTTTTAATTGTAACAGTGCATTTTTATTCCAGAATACGATACAGTATTTAATAGTGAACATTAAATTATTAAGGTACATATCAGCTAAAGTTAATAAATATTGAGATATTTAGAAATTAAATAACAGCCAAAATGAACGACAATTAGATAAATTTTGGCATAGCAGATAGCCATGATATTACGTACCGGCCTTCTTGGCGAATTCAATTCATTAAAGAACCGAATTGATATATTTATTTGCTATTTAATTTGTAAATATCTCAATATTTATTAGCTTTAGCTGATATGTACCTTAATAATTTACTGTTCACTATTAAATATTGTACCGTAATCTGGAATAAAAATGCACTGTTACAATTAAAAAATCGAAGCTGACCTTCGCCTGACCTTCACAGTATCACCTATGTTAAATCTAATATCACAGTCTTCTGTCCCCCTTGACACTCTAAACTTTTGTATAAAATATTTTTTATGGTTTGTACCGTTTACGAGATATTTCACTGCATTGTTTAAGATGTGCCACCCTGTATATAATAATAACTACCTACTGTAATTTTATTTCTTCTATTCAAGTTTTCTGACAGCACTGAAATCAACCGTTTATCTTTTTTTCCAGCCAGCAACATTGTCATTGCTTCAGCAATAGTTTACTGTTTTTTTAGTGTATTTGCCAACCTGTATAGGGAGTCGCAGAAAAAAAAGATTGTGAACCACAGTTATAGTGTATTTGAATAAGGGTCCGCGAAAGATCAAAGTTTAAAACCGCTGGTCTAGATGGTAATTAATTGAACTATAAAATCCAATATGAAATCGTGTCTTTGATTGTCGATCCTTATTTGTTTTGACTTTTGACGCATTCATAAAAAAATAATTACTATTGAACAAAGTACGTATTTAAAAAAGATAATTTTTGGTTTTGAATTTCAAATAGTAGATTATTTCCGTTACTAGCATTTATATCAGAATATTATCATTTTTCATATGAATTTATAATGTGCTTCCTTTAAAAAATAAATATTTGTGATAAACAATAACTAGGGAATTAAAATTTGTGTTCATATTCGTCGTCGTAAAGACTAATAGGCGTCAGGGATGTGAAAAAATAATCGATTTTTATATTAATCGATTATTTTTTTCTTATAATCGATTTTTAACAATCGATTTTTTTAATAATAATAATCGATTTTTTATAAATCGATTAATTTTTTAATAATAATAATCGATTTTTTATAAATCGATTAAATAAATTACACTTTTTTTTATTTTTTTTTATTAATATTAAGAAAGAATATAGGCTTTGGGAAACCCATATGCAGCCAACATTTATAAATTACACGTTTTAATCGATTTTTGTAAACAACGCCATCTGTGCGACGGATGAAAAAATGTAAAATAAGTTCACTAAACGTAAACTAATCAGTCGGAAAACGGCGCCATCTGTATGACTGTTTTCGAATAATAGAAAAAATCGATTTTTCCACAAAAATCGATTATTTCTTCAAAAATCGATTTTTCACAAATCGATTTATATTGAAAAGAGAAAAATCGATTATCAAATAATCGATTTATATTGAAAAGAGAAAAATCGATTACTAAATAATCGATTTTTTTTACTCAATGTCACATCCCTAATAGGCGTATCTGAACATTTAGCTTTAAGGTGCGGCCTCATGCAGTCGCACGACGCTCACTGTCTTAAATTTTAGAACTTGACTATAGCTTTTATAACTAGAGAACATTGAAATTTTGGCCGTCATCTTGGATTTTAAGGGCCCCTGAGTAAATTTTGAAGTGGCCCAATATCTTAAAATGAATTTTTGGGGAATGGCATTTCGATTACTCCAAATTTCGTGCTTTTTCGATATAGATGCCACTGCACTATTGGTAAAAATAAAAATCATGTACCTAATATACTTCAACTAAAGACAAAATATATGTTTTATCAATATAAATTCATTAGTTTTTAAAATAAGCGCTTCAAAAACTCATAAAATTTATAATAGCTGCTAACAATTATAGAACCATCTTGTGTACGAAGTTGATATGCTAGTTTCGATGTAAAAAAAGATATTATCACAATATTTTAATACCATAAAAATTACTCATTTTAATTTTTAAATTCTGACGAAATATGTTTGAACAATAAATATAGGTATTAAAAATATAGGTGCATTTTATTGCACTAATAAAAATTTTACAATGGTATTAAATTTGAGTAGCGTCTCGTCAAACTTGTATAATTGTGCAGTGAAAATGCACTAAAAATATTGAAACTAATCCAGTTCGTAAAAATATTCCAATTGTATGTGTAAACAATACTATAGTTAGAATCATCGGCGCCCAGGGCAAGATTCTAATTTGGCGCTCTTTGCTTCAAAATAATCATATTGCGGCCTCCTCCGCGGGATTAGCGCCCCTGGCACGAGTCCCGGTTACCAAGTCCTAGCTACGACGCTGTATGTAAATATCTTTTTGCCATACCCACTACAAAATAGCTACTTTCTATGTATCTATAGCGGCCAATAATGACCCATTTAACAGGCAGGTGTGCGGAAAATGGTTTACTTTCTGCACAAGCGCAGAAAATAACGGTTGCCATGGCAACTTCTGTTCTGTTAATTCGCTCTATACGCTGCGTACGCTTGCGTGCGCCTGTCATTACTTACTTGCACGAACTTCGCGGCACACTAGAAGAAAAGACGGCGACGCAAATGAACTGTCAGAATTTTTTGAAAATGACGTAAAAAGTAGGTATTTTGTAGTGGGTATGGCAAAAAATACCATGTATGTTTCGTACGTAATGGTATTACGGCTCGTGTGACTGTAAAAACTTGCTATCGCTCGTTTTCACATACTGTCATCACTCGCCGTAATATGCCCCATTACGTATCTAGACATACAATCTACTATTACTGACACACAAACGCTAATGACCTCTGTTGTCGAGCGTCTATAATTCAAAGTTCATTCATTCATTACTGACACCCAGCTTCTCCAAGCGTATGTTGAACAATAAATTATTTATAAGTATCTATTGGCTGTCTCATATCGAGACGGACATTACAATGAAATAGAGGAAAGAAATCTGAGCAGAAATCCTTAGACATTTTTTTTGATCCGATGCACCATTAAATTAATTATCACCCTACTCATCGGATGTCTAAGGACTTTTCTGCTCAGGATTTTTGAAGTGAAAACTTCCTTAGGCGCGTTAGGCACTCTTTGCCTGGGTAATGAAAAAAATGTGAAGCGTTCGCAACTACTTCCGTAAGAATTCGCAACATACTTATATCATACAAACAGCCGTCTACAACACTTCTACCCGTAGCGCAGTTGGTTACGTCTTTGCGTTCTATGCATAGGAACCTTGGTTCGAGACCTGAAGGCAGCGTAGAATTTTTGGCGTTTTTTTTTCTAAATTCTACATATTTATTTATATATTTTTTTATTTTTGTTATATTCTTTCATTGACAATAATTATAATTTTTTTGAAACCAAGGTGGAATTAATTAAAAATACAATTTAGTATTTTATTAATAAATTATTTTTAGTTCTTAAATGCGCTACAATAGATGACACAAAAAATTAGAAAATCTGAAGTTTTCACTTCTGTCGTGTGCTCATAAGCACACACCCATTTTTATTTCCTCTATTTCAAATTTCAATGTACTGTCCCTAGGCGATCGATCTTGAAACACCTGTAATATAATAATTAATTCCTGTACAAAAATAAACTAGCGACCCAATTACGTAATTTTCATTGCACATACATGTTTGCATACACAATAAGACGGTAAGACAAACTATAATTTATTTTGAACAAAATGTTTAAAGGTATTTACTTCACAGTTTATTAGCAGAAGTCAAGTAACTTTTTAGTATAGGCAACTTGCTTAGCTCCTGTGTTTATAAAATAATCGATATATCTGATAACTGGTGACGTACAAGGACTGATAGTGCTAACCGTATCATTAAATACTATAATAATCGTTACTAATATTATAAATGTGACAGTAACTCTGTCTGTGTGTCTGTTACCTTTTCACGCCTAAAAAACGTAACCTAACTTTTTGACATGAATGCGTTTTAAAACATCAGCTGCCATCTTATCGTAACAGTTTTATTTTCCAGCCGTAGCCGTGCAGATCATTGACGACTGTGCTCTGATTGTTCGAGAGCTACAGAAGGTTCCTAGCCGCAGCCGTCAACGGCTACGACTACAGCTGGCAGCCGATAATGTGGTACGCGCTTTTAACACTGTTTATTTAACCAGTTCGAAAAATTTCATTAAACGGCTAGTTACACCAGATGACTGAAACATACGTGTAGAATTCTTCGACTTCCGGTATCAAATATATTCCTATGAATAATATAATACCTTCAAGCTAAAAAAAAAATGGTTACCTCACTAAAACATGCGAACAATAGGTGATGCATATGCAGCTTGTAAAACCTGTCAAGAAAAGAGAGGATTGCGTTGTGAGCTCCGGCAGCTGTTTCCTAGCTATCGAATCCATCGCGCCATCAAGTAGCCTTGATGGGTGACGGTTGTCTTAATTTAGCCACGACTCTTGGGTTTTAAACCTTTCTCTCTCTCTTATATTCTTCTGTCAGTTTATTGACTGTATTTTACCTCTTGAGATTAAGTGCTTTTACAACACGGAAATGCCTTAACATAACCATTTTTTAAATCCGGTCTCTTTTCGCTTTATTCTCATTTTTTTGTAAAAAATCCACAGCAAAGAAGTAATAACTGACGTGGGTGTAACCGAAATTGTGAGGTTTCAGTTTTTTATATGGCGTTACCATGACTAGTTTATTACAAACTCCTTGTTCCCAGTTTCAAATTTGAAAAAGTATCCATTTTTCAATTTAAGTAAGTATAGAAAAAATAACGCTGAATCGACTACAACCACCCGCGCTTTTAGTTTCAAAGATATAAACAGCAACCGAGAGATTTTTGAGTTTTCTTAAAAATGCCAAAAGTAAGAAGACCCCCCTCTTTGTACAAATTTGCAAAATTTTTGAAAAATAAATTCAATCCGATTCGTTTAATATTAAGTCTATTTATAGAAAAAATAACGCTGAATCGACTCCAACCACCCGCGCTTTTAGTTTCAAAGATATAAACAGCAACCGAGAGATTTTTGAGTTTTCTTAAAAATGCCGAAAGTAAGAAGACGCCTCTCTTTGTACAAATTTACGAAATTTTTGAAAAATAAATTCGACCCGAATCGTTTAATATTAAGTCTATTTATAAAAAAAATAACGCTGAATCGACTCCGACCACCCGCGCTTTTAGATTCAAAGATATAAACAGCATCTGAGAGATTTTTGAGTTTTCTTAAAAATGCCAAAAGTAAGAAGACCCCCCTCTTTGTACAAATTTGCAAAATTTTTGAAAAATAAATTCAATCCGATTCGTTTAATATTAAGTCTATTTATAGAAAAAATAACGCTGAATCGACTCCAACCACCCGCGCTTTAAGTTTCAAAGATATAAACAGCATCTGAGAGATTTTTGAGTTTTCTTAAAAATGGCAAAAGTAAGAAGACCCCCCTCTTTGTACAAGTATGCGAAATTTTTGAAAAATAAATTCGACCCGATTCGTTTATTATTAAGTCTATTTATATACTAGCGGACTCGTCCCGGCTTCGCCCAGGATCTGAGAAAACCCAGATGCTAGGAATTTCCCAGTTGCTAAGAATTTATATTTTAATAGCCAGGCTGATTTTATTAATACATTACTCACTCGCTTCGCTCGTTCGCTTGAATATTATTAATACATTTCTCACTCGCTACGCTCGTTCGCTCGAATTTTATTAATACATTACTCACTCGCTTCGCTCATTCGCTCGAATGCCGCAAATTACTTGTATGAAATACACTCATTTGTTGCAACGACTCGCGCGCCAGCTATTGTAAAATTGTTGTACTAATTCGGAAACCTTCGCGGGCGTGCGCACAACAACTCACCAAAGTTTCATCGCAATCGGTTGAGTGGTTTCGGAGATCACTTTTTTCACTCGGGCGAAGCCGAAGTAGACAATTTTATAATTTAGAAACCTTCGTGGTCGTGCGCACAACAACTTACCAAAGTTTCATCGCAATCGGATAAGTAATTTCGGAGATAACTTTTTTCACTCGGGCGAAGCCGGAACGGAAATTTTATAATTCAGAAACTTTCGCGGGCGTACGCTCAACAACTCACCAAAGGTTCATCTCAATCGGATAAGTAATTTCGGAGATAACTTTTTTCACTCGGGCGAAGCCGGACCGGAAATTTTATAATTCAAAAACCTTCGCGGTCGTGCGCACAACAACTCACCAAAGTTTCATCGCAATCGGCTGAACGGTTTAGGAGTCCTTAAACAACATACTTACAAACACAAGTATATACAAACATTGACTTTTAATATACTTAGGTAGGTATAGATAGATAATTAGGTATAATTTAATAATAATAAAAAATTGAAAACATTAATTGGTACTAGGCCCATATAACCGTGGAAATTAGTGGCCTTTCTTAAATTTAAAAAAATAACAAATGTGTTGATTTGCCCATCGTTTAACATTCGGAAACGAACACTCGAGCATCTTTGTTTTGTAAGAGACTTCAATGCATGGTACAGACACATTTTAGAAAAATTGCAAAACTCTACAACTGAATTTATTTTCAAAACATACGGCATGTGTACAAAATATTCAATGAGAATTTGTCCAAAATTATAATTTTACTAATCTTCCAGAAAAAAATCTCAAATTTATTATTGGTCTAGGTACCTATATCTATATGATCGAGCTATCTCTAATCACATTTAGAAACAAAATAATTGTTACCTATCTTATTATATTATATTTTTTTAAATTGTTAAAAACACTTTTTATATACAATTTTCAGTTGAATATTGCTTTTAAATTAATTTCCAAAAACTTATTACCCAAGTTAGCATCGCATTCATGAATGATTTCAATGCACGATATAGAAAGATTTTGTGAAAACTGAAGAACTGACCGCTTGAATCTAGGTATAACATACTAAGTACCTATAAATAAAATTGAATAGGTATGTCTGTCTGTACGGACTAATCTTCGAAACGGCTGAACCGATTTCGATGGGACTTTACAGATATGAATAGGAGGTTGTCATAGACGTGATCTAGGCTATTATTTTTAATTGTTTATTTTAAAATTTCTCGCGGGGGATAATTCCTGTGGGATAGTAACAAAACGTAACTCTGAAATTCTTTTCCATTTTAGCGTATTTATGCCATTGACACCATTAGCCCGGCTTCGCTTCTCAGGGGGAGAGATTCTCGCGGGGGGATAGTAAATCATATATTCTTATCTCTGCAGGAACTACTTAACCGTTTCTAAAAATTATTTCACTAAAAGAAAGCTACACTATCCCTGAGTGATATTAGTAACACGTAAGCACAAATTGTATACACTTGACCCGAGCGCGCTTGATATCGAGTGGAGCCGAGTAAACCCGATTCAGCATCACCGACCCGAGCGTGACGGTTCACTTTCGTTCACTACTCAAAAAGAACGCAAAATGCGCCTAAAGAAGTTTTCACTTCAAAAATTAAATCTATAAAAGCATAACTGTTACGTGCAGAAAGCTAAATAGATGATATACAGTGTGTCCACAGACTCATCCTCAACATGGGGATCTCCGTTGTTATGGGAGATAGAGATTTGGTTAAATGAGACAAAATGTGCAGAATCTCCAGTACTACTACCCTGTGTAATCAAACTTTCCATATTTTGCTTGGTTCGCGACCGACAGTTGAAAAACGAGATTTACCCATTTTCGTTTTTTGTTTATAACTCGCTTATTAAGGAAGTTAGAAAAAAAATATTTTCACTTTCTTAAGGCCCTTTTTTATGAAGATTTCAAATCTCTTTTCATATTTTTATTTACTTTTATAGTTTTCGAGATACTTGTATTAACTTTGTTTTTTTAAATACACGTCAAAGATGGCCATGGCACCACTCGAAAGAGATTTTTTTCCTCTTTAATTTGATATGAGAGTTGATGGATTTATTTTCAAAAATAACAGAGTTATACGTAAAACACTGATTTTTAATAGTAGGCTATGCTAAATTAATTGATAAAACAACAGAAGGCTTAGCAAACAGTTAAAATTCGCGTTGGCTTGGTAAACGGCTGTTTTGTTTTAGCTGTCAAAGTGTAGTTTGTTGCTAATTTGTCAGTTTACTAAGTGATTTATTAAATTTACTTTTGTTATCATGGAACCATTTTGTAACAATGAAAAATTTGATATGTTATCTTGTTATATTCTATGTCACAAAAATTCGACCAGAGCTGCAGAAATGTACTTCGATCAGTATCCAGAACGAAGACAACCTCATTCGTCTATTTACAGAAACTTACGAGTAAATTTAATAAACTATGGATCATTTAAAAAGCCGTTTACTAAGTCAAAGCGAATAAGTGAAGAAGACAAAACTACTGTTTTACGATCAATTGTTGAAAATCGATTATTTTTCATTGTTACAAAATGGTTCCATGATAACAACAAAAAATTTAATAGATCACTTAGTAAACTGACAAATTAGCAACAAACTACACTTTGACAGCTAAAACAAAACAGCTGTTTACCAAGCCAACGCGAATTTCAACTGTTTGCTAAGCCTACTGTTGTTTTATCAATTAATTTAGCATAGCCTACTATTAAAAATCAGTGTTTTACGTATAACTCTGTTATTTTTGAAAATAAATCCATCAACTCTCATATCAAATTAAAGAGGAAAAAAATTCCTTTCGAGTGGTGTCATGGCCATCTTTGACGTGAATTTAAAAAAACAAAGTTAATACAAGTATCTCGAAAACTATAAAAGTAAATAAAAATATGAAAAGAGATTTGAAATCTTCATAAAAAAGGGCCTTAAGAAAGTGAAAATATTTTTTTTCTAACTTCCTTAATAAGCGAGTTATAAACAAAAAACGAAAATGGGTAAATCTCGTTTTTCAACTGTCGGTCGCGAACCAAGCAAAATATGGAAAGTTTGATTACACAGGGTAGTAGTACTGGAGATTCTGCACATTTTGTCTCATTTAACCAAATCTCTATCTCCCATAACAACGGAGATCCCCATGTTGAGGATGAGTCTGTGGACACACTGTATAAGGGTCTTTGATGTTGACATGTCTAAATCTCCCGGCTAAAACTTGAAACAAAATCGTTCCTCGGTTTGAGTATATAACGAGTTGAGCTGCTGTCGAAGATTTATACAAATCAAACAATCAGCTAGCGTCGTCTGGCGGCAACGTTTCTGTCTCGTGGTTGTAAATTTACCGCGGCTCGTCTTGACAAAAACTGGATAATTAATATTCGCAGACAGGTTTGACAGAGACATATGCATACACGGAACGATGATGCAGAAGTGAGAAGGAATTTTTTTACATATTTGCTTCTTCTTTTTAGTTCTTAACTTGTTTTGTGTACAAAGATTTTTTTACACTAGAAAAAAACGTAGTATATTTACTTTATAAGAAGAAACTGAAGAATGCTTTAAATAAATTAATTTTTACAAAGTCTGTTTGCCTTGCAGTACCTATCTGTACATGACGTCATGTAAGTAGGTAAGAAAAATATTTAATATAATATTAAATAGATTTATACGGCTGTTTTGCAATTGAAAATTTTTATTGGAAGAGCAATTACATTATTTATTCCTGCAAATATCGGAAAAAAATCATTTTGACAACAGTCGGGACTCTAACCTGAACCTTTCCACTATCGCGGCGGAATGAGCTTACAATTACTCAACCGTGACATGAATACCAATCTAACATTCTATATGCAAAGGAATCAATAGATTTACACTACATGCGAGTGTTATGTTTGGGGTGTTTGAAATAATTTCACCTACATGAATAGCTCTCGCTACTAAATTCACATCTACAACCTATAGCTAGTATGTGGAAATGTAGTGGAAATCTATTGATTCCTTTGAATATATGGAGAATGTTAGATTGGTAATCACTAATCATGTCACGGTTGAGTAATTGTAAGCTCATTCCGCCGCGATTGTGGAAAGGTTCAGGTTAGAGTCCTGACTGTGACTATGGTTGTCAAAATGATTTTTTCCGATATTTGCAGGAATCAATTATGTAATTGGCTGCTCTTCCAATAAAAATTTTCATTTAATATAATATTTCAAGTTTTGACATTTAAAAATTGGTATCTTTAAATAAAAAAAATAAGAAATCCTCTAACACATGACGTCTAAAAGCGTTTTTGAGGGCTGCGAAATTTGCCTCTTTTCTCCACCCCTGCATACCACGGCCCGACAACACTTGCCTTTCCATGTTTAGCGATGACTCACTGTACCTGAGATTCGTCAAATTATCTTCTTAACAGTTCTCGGAGGCTTTTGTGTCACCTCCTATTGGACTATTGATTCCGCACCACATTCGCTCACCTTCCCACTGTCCCGCATTAAGGTACGTGCAGTATGGTGCTGGGATTTTAGATGGTAGCGTAGATCATAGCAGGGCTTGCTTAAATTAATGCATTGTTATAGTTATATGCGAGCGTACACAACGAAGCAGTGAGTGTAGCAGGTATAAGCGCTGTTACAAGAGCTGGTAGATACAAGAATGTATCTCACCATTCTTTCAGCGCGCTGACTACTACAATCAACGTGTGACAACTGTCAAATGGCCGTTAAAAGTTTCGCAATGGATGTGACTAGTTTAATAAGTGAAATTTTGTCAGTTTTTATTTAATTTGTTTTGAGTTTTTTCTAAGACGTATTTAAAAGTGTTAGGTTCCATACGTAAATATTCAAAAGACCGGTTTGGGTAAAATTTTAATTCTTGGTATAAATGGTGAAATTCGTCATGTTTAGATCGTTTTCTATTAATAGGGATGATAGCTCCTACCCAAATTTGTATTTAAAATATACCACTTTGTAGCAGAAGAACACAAATATTCGTCTTCGCTATCTGACATTTCAAACGCGACTTAAGCTTGTATCAACGCTAGTATCAAAGCTTCGTTGTGCAAACCTATAAGCTCTTATAATTTTATCCACCATCTACCATACATGCTACCATCTAGAATCCCAGCTGCGTACTGCACGTACCTTTAGATAGTGGGAGCTTTTATTGTCCTTATTTTTTTTTATTATAAATTTTTTGGCCTTTACACTTTTGTGTATTTAGCCACTATATTCTTATTTAAAAAGCTACTAGTTCTTAATATTTTGATTAAATCATTATTCGTACGGTTTTTATCTTTTATAGGTTAAGATAATAAACTAAGCGTTTAATAGGTGGTAATGAATCGGACAATACAAATTTTACGATCATTTTTAATCGACTTTAATAAATAAAACTGACATCCAATAATGAGCGTGACTTGAGTAATTAAACTCTAGTCGACGTATTGCTTGTTTGTTGGGCATTTAAGCGACAAAGAAACATTTTTAAGCGTTCATTCTTCGCATTTCTTTATCAATTAATACATTAATTGACCCATCAGTTAACCCAACAGCACAATTAGTACGTATAACCAGAGAGGGGGCATTGAGAACTCCTATTCAGTGAAGTTTTTAATAGTGTATTTTTAGTATCGCCGTTTTTAAACTACTTCAAAAATTTACCTATAGATAATAATCGGAGACTATAATACTTGATTTCTAGTGCGACTTTGAATATAGATTTAAGATAAAAGTTTCCATCGTAATTCAGTGCTAGAATATTTTGAAAGTAGATTTAGCATTGAAAGTCATACCAGAAATCGAGCATTAATGGTTTTAAAACTAACATTATGGATTTCAAAAGTTTAATGTTACTGTTAACTGTCAACAGTATTGCAAAAATAAAAATATGTTCATATTATAATATTCATTTCAATATTTATTTATTTATTTAAGTATTTATGTTATTTTATGATTCAGATTTGAGGCAGGTTGCAGGTATACTGAGTGCCGTGACTTGAACACGTTCAATGAAAGCATTGTTTAGACTTTAGAGGGTCTGGATTGCATTTGAGGTAGAGTTAGAGTTTATTTGATAGCACAATGGGCTCTATGACCTTTGTAAGCCTACAGAAGTTTATAATATCTTCTCCAAATAATGTGAAGCTCGTTCTGAATAGAGTCAGTTCGGCCCGGAAAGATTGGGACCTTAAAAAAAATACAAGAAATGAAGGTCCGCACTGTGCATCGAATCTACTCTGCACAGAGAAGAGCCAGTGCTGGTTGCTTTTGTTTGTTCTTGTGTTTCTTCCGATGACAGTTTGGTGTAATAGTCAACGTGTTGGTCTTTGGAGCATGCTATCGTGGGTTCAAAAATTGAATCCCACTTCGCTCATGGAGGTTTTGTGATGTTATTTAGTTTTATGTGATATGTTATTAATTGATGTAAGTAAGACGCTAAAGACCTAAGTTAATGTCGACGCATCTATAATCTACAATAAAATAAAAATTGGGTTTCTTCCGAGCCAAAAATGACATTAAATGTTGGTAAAAAAACAGCCGGATATAAAAAATGTACTTTATAATTATGTAATTAGAATTTCAATGTATCTATTCTTCGCCATGTTTTACATCGAAGCCAGAAAAATGGTTAAGGAATCGGTTATGAAGAAAGAATATGCAAAAGAGAGAAAGATGGTTAAGGATTCGGTTAGGAAGAAATAATATGCAAAAGGTCAAATATTAAAAAATTCTCTATTTGCTAGATAAGTCAATTACCAATTTTATAGTCCGAGGAAATTAAAGAATTAAATTTAATATAACCACAGATAGTTATACTAATGAAGTCAAATAATAACGAATGGTTTTTTCTTAACAACAGTAACACCTTTATTTTAAATGATCGGTATGAAAAATGTTCAACAAAGACAGATATATAAAAAATGCGCTTAGATATAATGGTTTCATCCTTTCACGGCCACATCAGGTGCCACTTGTTGCACAACACAGAAGTACCTTTGGTATTTCTTTAGAACCGAACATACTTCGACTTTTTAAGGGCATTCTTGCGACTGTTCTTGGCTCGTGATAATTTCTGGTATAGTTTGGTTCTGAACTCCTAAAGCGTATGTTGGCTATGCAGAATTCTTCGGACACAACTGCGTGTTTAACTTAGGTGAGTACTTATATACTGCTACCATCTATATTACGATTTATCCAGGTGTGCAAGCTTTCACGGCCGGAATTGTTCTAAGTCTTCATGGTTTCCGGGCTTGTAGGCCGTGGTCCGGTGGTATTTCTACCTGACGTTTCGTCTACAACTGCCGTAGACATTCTCAAAGGCGATGTGGCAGCGGTCGAAGTGTCCACCAAGAAGAACACTTCGACCGCTGCCACATCGCCTTTGAGAATGTCTACGGCAGTTGTAGACGAAACGTCAAGTAGAAATACCACCGGACCACGGCCTACAAGCCCGGAAACCATGAAGACCTAGTATATTACGATTCTTATGTGCCCATCTCCATTTTTTAAAAATAAAATTCTTGTGTAAATAATCAATGTCACTTTCGAAGCAAGTAACTATTGTTTTAACTTTAAACATCAATAATAATCTATAACAATCTAAGAGTTTAATTTAAGATTTCACATTACAATAAAAAATAGTATATTGTGCGACTAGTGGGAGAAAGAGGAGATTCCTGTGGATTTTGCCGCACGAGCGTAGCTAGTGCGGTAAAACACACGAGTGGAATCTCCTCTTTCGACCAATAGTCGCACACAATATTTTGTTCAACTACCGCAAGAAATATGTCATTTCGTGGCTCTGCTGAGTGTGGGCGAAATAATGGGTGACCTGATTGATTGCGTAAACGTTCCCAGTAATGACGTGGGCGAAATGCTATTTCGCCCACTAGTGGGCAAAATGGGATTTCGCCCACTCTGCCTTAATTGATTTCGTAAACGTTCCCCGTAATGAGCGTGGGCAAAATGGCATTTCGCCCACTCTCTACGTCAACAGTCAGGGAATTCATTATTTCGCCCACACTCAGTAGAGCCACGAAATTACATATTTCATGCGGGTGTTGAACAAAATATATTTCTGATACCTACTTACGTATTCTTAAATAAGAATACGCAAATTTTAAAAATGCAAAATATTTTGTTTATTGTTTAACTATAGATATGATAATTGGCACTGACAACAAAAGTATGTACCTACGACAAATTAGACTTTTAAATTCGATTTTCGGTCAGTATTATTCATCTTCTTGCGTCATTTCGTTTGTGTAACAAAAAATAATATTAGGTACCTATGTATAGAAGACAAGAGTGCAAAACATTTAACTTACCAATTTTTTCAAATGTAGTCAGTAAAGTCAATATTCTCATTCTCAAGGAGCGGGCAAAGACAGAAGGCAACCATTGAAGCCATCACTTGCGGCCATTTTTCATTAAAAATTTAATTGGAAGAGCAGCCATTTACATAATTGATTCCTGCAAATATCGGAAAAAATCATTTTAACAACCATAGTCACAGTCAGGAATCTAACCTGAACTTTTCCACTATCGCGGCGGAATGAGCTTACAATACTCACCCGTGAGCCGTGACATAATTACCAATCTAACATTCTCCATATATGCAAACGAATCCGCCGCGATAGTGGAAAATTTCAGGTTAGATTTCTGACTGTGACTATGGTTGTTAAAATGATTTTTTGCGATATTTGCAGGAATCAATTATATAATTGGCTGCTCTTCCAATAAAATTTTCAATTGCAAAACAGCCATATAAATCTATTTAATATATTTTTCATTAAAGCCACAATATTGGCGGTCAATTTTTATATCAAAATAAATGCAAATTATTAGAACGCAAAAAAAAACTAATACCTAAGGCAGTAGTTTGCGCACCTGAACAAATTTAATGGTAAAAATACTCATTCCTTATGGCGTTTCAGCTCAAATTGGTTATTATTCTTCTTTAATTGTACCTACTATATAAATCATAAAATCTCGAAATTTAAATCAGTAAGTATTTCACAATCCACGACATAACACACAGTGCTTAGCATCATAATATTATATAGTGTTACGAATCCTCAGTGTGTGTTTTTTAAAAAATAATTAACCACACCTGAAGATGGCAACTCGTTGCTGAAACGCGTCGTGTTAAATCACAAGAAGTCACAAGACGGACATAATACAAGGTATTTCTAATACTTACTTCAAAATATTTAATTGTAATCACAGAAATCAGTTAAAAAATATAAGTACACTACCGCCCTCTACACATTTTTCTCTTTTGTGAATTATGAATATTTTTTTTGTAATAAGCTACCTAAATACAGTTCCTAATTTTCAACTAATTTGTTCTTTTCGTACGGTGATAAATAGAGCGGGAGCAACATACAAACAAATACGATTAATAGGGTTCTGCCTCTGCGCCCACTACGGCGGAACCGTAAGAAAAACAAACAGATATTACCAATGTCAGACAAAGTCATGTAAATGTACAAACAAATAATAATTACAATTAATAAAGTAACAAATTACCAGCAAGCTTCTATTGTCAGTCCAAGACACTTTTTTTATTTATTTATTGTAGATTATAGACGTGTCGACATCTAAGGTCATTAGCGTCTTTCAACTACACTAAACCAAGACATTTTTCTTGTATATCTGGCACAAAGTGTTGAGTACCCTTAAGAGAGTAAAGGAATGCCTTCCACAGTTTAACTTGTTCCCACAGACAGACAGACAGTAAGACCGATTGCCCACCCACCTGATTCACCGTGTTACCCCCTCCCGTCTACGTCGCACACCCCCTCATCAACATTTGTACAAGAAGATGAGTATCTAACGTACATATGCCTCTCTGTTAACTGCATCGTATAGGTTTAGTGCATGTGAATAGACAATACTCATTTCCAGTCCGTTTATTTGACAATAAAAATTTTAAATGTTGAAATATATCACCATCGCTGTGAAGCGGTCAATACATTTGTACCTTTTGTGATGAAAATAAACTGTTAATGGAGCTCAACTGGTTACTTGTAATGGCGGTCACATTCCATGATTCAACAAAACTAAACAAAAAATTTCTGTACGGCTTGAAAAACCGGAATCTGGTGTTGTCTTGGCGATAGTTTAGTATCCTAGTAACTTGATAGTGGTCAACTTATGGGCTGTACGTCTACTTAGTCATTATATATGTATTTTTATTCAAGTAATATTTCAATTGACTCATGTCTCAAAAATCTAGATCATTTTCAAATCTCTACGTAAGTCATTAAATATGGTCGTAAACGGATATTTTCATTATTTTTATGTAAACGTATTAAAAATCTCTAAGTACCAGTTAATATTACGTCCAATTAGGGTTGCCATATATCCGAATTTTATCGGACATAATTGGGATTCTAACACTTTGTTCGGAATGCGGGCGGAATTCTGATTTGTCCGGAATTTTCGTAAACGTGAAAAAAAATTAAATATCAGTCATTTCCAGCATGATATAAAATAAATAGAATTAACATTTATTGGATAATCACTAGACATTCTTTTTTTCCGCAAGATTTCTTCTGCCTTTTTGATTTAAAATTACATTACTTATAAAAATTTTCACAAGAAAACGTATGTTTAAACTATCAACAGATAGATAACAAAGTAAGAGTTCGGAAATTTTCTGGAAAACTAGGAATTTTCTCCGGAAATCTACTTTTTCATTCTGGTAATCCTACGTCCAATTAATAAAGAAATAAGTAAGTACGCTTCTGCAACTGCGCAAATTATAGCGACAGTCAAGAACAAAACTCATAAGAAAATAACTAATAATTCGCTTATCTGAATTAATATTCTCAAGAGGGCACTGCCTTCCAATAGATTTTTGTATTTGTACTATCATTATGAGAAAATGCATAGTTTATTTACATTCTAAACAGTAATTTACCATGTAGTAATGCCTAAAGCATTTTAAACTAATGATTTAGCGTCGTACGCGTGGGAAAACAATAACATAAGAAACAATTGACCAGCGTATAGCTATCGATTGTTTTATTTCTTTAACATTCAATAATGGTGCGTTGTTACTTGGTTGTAACAAAATCCAGTTAGGAAGTGCAGTCTAGGTCTTTCAGAACAGTGCATGCAATAAACCTAGAAAATAAGCGAAGAATAAAAAATATTAACCGTGTTTATTCTATTTAACAAAGCGATGTTTATTTTCCTCAGGTTAAGCATATAGTTGAGACATTAAAAAGTATGAGGCATTTGCTGCATTTATTTTGTTAATCCAGCAGAGCATAGTTTGAGGAATGTCTCTGAGCTACAAGATTTGAGATTTAAGGGTTGTGCAAACCAAAACAGCCGCGGTGGGGGCTGCAGCCACGGTCGTGTTTGCAACCGTGCGACCAGAAACCAAAACGACCAAGATTTCCGGACTGACCACATTGTAGCTATTAGTAAAATGGACAGTGAAAATGAAGAATTGGAAGAAATACATTGCGGCCACGGCCAAACTGTACAGGAAGCTTCTGGCCATGGCCGCTTGTTAGAACGCTGTCATAGGCTGCAGCCGTGTTTGCCAGATCGTGGTTAGTGGCCGCAATTGGACCGTGACCTTGACCGCGGCCGATTCGGTTTGAAGAACCCTTTACCCCAGTTCTGAGCTATTAATCCCACGGGAGATCATAGGTTTATTTTCCTCAGGTTGTGTATATAGTTGAAACATAAAAAAATATGAGGCATTTGCTGCAATAATGTAAGAGCATATCGTTTAAGGATTATCACTGAACTACAAGATATGAGATTTACCCCAGTTCTGAGCTAATCTCACGGGAGATCATGGGTTTACCTACTTTCCTCATATAGACATATAGTTGAGACAAATATGAGGCATTTATTTTGTTAATGTAGCAGAGCGTAGTTAAGGAATATTCACTGATTTACAACATTTGAGATTTACCTCAGTTCTAAGCTAGTAATCCCACGGAAGACTTTAGGTTTACTGGGTGAACATAAATTCTTCACGCGTGTCACCCAATTTATATGTTAAAATGTTCTCTGAAACGTAGGCAATGCACCTTAAAAGGATGTTGAACTTTCGCATGGCTAGACGAACTAGACAGATATAATTCCTCGATAAGCGCGAAATATTAAGACTGTTTGATTTCCAAGTTGTCTCGACTAATAGCCAAACATCGCGTTACTAGAATACTGACTGCTAGTTCTTCCTAAAAACGCTTATGACCTCAGTTGTCGAGCGTCTGTAATCTACAATATCTCTCTCTTTCTAAACAACGAAATACTGGGTTTTATAAAAGTCAAACGTTTATTAATTTTAAATATATTGCATTTTTAATTGACTAATGACCTAAGTTATCGACGCGTCTATAATCTACAATAAATTAAAGAAATATGTAGTTTTTTGATAAATTTAATGCGATTCAGTGGCAGCGTCAAAGGGAGACCTAAGGATATACGTTATGCCCCTCTTAAATTACTCAGCGCTCCTCTAAAAAAATCCAGAGGACAAAGTAATACGTTTCATGTAAGGCGCGATTTGCATATATCAAGTTTTTTGTGCCCCCCCCCCCATCGATCAATTTAAAATTTACTCACATCACACGTAAACACGTTTGATCTGAAAAGATAATATTAAAAAACACAATTCATTATAAAAAAATTTATTAAAATAACAACTTAAAAATGTGTCAATATAAGGATGAAAATATACTTTTGCAATTAACAATATTTCAATGTACTTTATTTAACTTAATTTAGAAACATTTGTAATTACAGCTTACAAATTACTTCTCATAACCCGATAGTCCATTTTTTCAAAACAAATGCTGTATTCCGGATTCGAAAACTCAACAGATCTATCAATCGGTTCTTTTTTTATCACTCACATTCTAACTTGGAATTTTCCAGCTTTAGTTATGTACTTAACTCCTTTAAAAGGTTTATATTTTTCACCATACATATCGAGTCTATTAACCTTCAAACCACTTATAGCCATCTGGTTAATAGTAAAATGTACATTAATCGATGGATTAGCATCAGCAGTGCTCGCCCCACTTACTAAAGACACCTGAAAAAAAAAAACAATTGCATATTTTTACAGTCGCACCTAAACAAAAAAACAAAAGACACACAGACAATCATTTGTTCTTTTTATATTCAAGACTGCATTAAGTTTATTATAATCAACACTAGCGGTTACCCGCGGCATCGCTGACATTAAATCTGTTTTGACATAAAAACTTAAAAATTTGTTTATCAATATCTAATAGTAGGAGAGCCGACAGTGTGGAGTGTGTGAATGAATTGTAAATTATAGACGCCCGACAACTGAGGTCATTAGCGTCTAATCCGACAGTGTGGAACTCCCCGGTATAAAATAATAAGATGAGTGTCGTATCAGATGAAAGAGCGTCGAAGTCCTTACACAAAAAGTACAATTTGCCACCCGTCATCCTGGCGGGGGCCGCTTGCCGCCCCTTTGAAAATTGAAAATTTTTTACAAAAGCCACCCGGGACAAAATAATAAGATGAGTCATATCAGATGAAAGAGCGTTAAAATCCTTACACAAAAAGTATAATTTTAACGCTCTTTCATCTGATACAACACTCATCTTATTATTTTGTTCCGGGTGGCTTTTGTCAAAAATTTTCAACTTTCAAAGGGGCGGCCAACGGCGCCCGCCAGGATGACGGCTGGCAAATTGTACTTTTTACTTCCCACCTCTACTATGGTAGGGAAGTAATGGATTCAGTCCGAAAACAATATTTCGAGATTTTAACAGATTTTCACGTTTTGAGACCCTAGCAATCGTTTAAGATCATTTTCTGACTGATGTCTGTATGTGTGTGTGTATGTGTGTATGTGTGTGTGTGTGTATGTGGTCAATTTTTCGCCTTCGATATCTTAAGAACGGAACAACATACGGGCATGCCGATTGTTCTATTGTGTTTATCAGCCTTTAACTTAGATCTGATTAGATTTTGAGTCAAATCGGTTCAGTGGATCCTGAGATATTCAAAAAAACGTCCTCAATGTCACGTATTAACATAGGTAAAAAAAAATATAAATGAATTCTAGATGTTATAATATGAAAAAAATGTAAATATTTTTTTTCTCTAAAATGTATAGTTTTCGAGAAAAAAAATATTTTACTAAAAAAAATAAAAATTGTACGTAAATCAAGGTAACCATGATTTTTGCTATATTAAGCTAGCCATCAATAGATCACCAAACAAAAAAGAGGGCCATGCTTTTTTCAAAGAATAAAAATTAAATTGTGTTTTAAAGACCACCAACAGCTAAGGTTATTTGGGCCTAGTCAAAGAATAAAAAAAAGAGTGTTTATTTTTTGCAAATATTTACTAGGTGGGAAGTATAGGACTGGTCATCAGTCGAATTTTTGTGTAACGATTTTGACGCTCTTTCATCTGATATGACACTCATCTTATTATTTTATACCGGGCAGTTTCACACGGTCAGCTCTGAGACTATAAGCAATACATTATCCCCGACATTTTGCAGTCACCGACTGAAGTTCTATATTATTGCTTTAGTTGGCTGCTAGATGTCTGAGATAATTTTCCTTCGACTTCGACAGTGTTTCTGTCGAATTTGACAAAAATTCTTAACCCAACCATCGCTGGATAAAAAGTAGCCTATACTTGAAGCTTGGTTATCAATGATAGTACACCAAGTTTAATCAAAATCCGTAGTCATTCTTGTATGATGCTGACTGCTGGTACAGACAGACAGACAAAAATCCTGAACTCACGTTTTTCGTGTCATAAAAAATACAACAACAAAAAAACTACAGGAAAAGGTGCCGTTACAATTCTATAAATTAGTATTCATTGCATTAGTTTCAATTATCTATAAAATAATCATAACACTTACCGAACCCCGGATATTTGGAAGTTTGGATACGTCTATTCTCCCCACATCCCAGTGTAAAACTTTCGTAACTGGGTCGAACGAATATTTGCCTTGATTTGATGTTAAACTGCAATTTAGTACACACTTTGGCATTTGAATTTCCAGTTTGACACCTTCAACAGTTCGTCCGAGTGTTTGTTTCGGTCCGACTGTAATATCAAGTCGCCCTTGTTCGCCAGCGCGTAATTGCAAATTGTGCCGCACATAAATCGGAATGGCTACGACGCTTTGACTGCCGATATGATAAGACATCAATCTCATATTACCATCGGGAGGAATAAATGACAGAATGCGTCCCGACTACAAAAAAAATATATTCTTTGATCGGAGATTTGCTGACTATTAAAAAATTAACCTCAAAACTATACAGTTTAATATATACAATTGGAACATTCATATTATACTCGAGTAACTTTTGCCTGCGGCTTTACTCAAGTGAAGGTTGATTTTTCCCGCAAATTCCCCTTCATTAATATCGATTGTAACGAGAACAAGTAAAAATATCCAATACTTGTTTGGGTACCAGTTGACCACGTACTTAAGTTTGATAAAAATCGGTCTAGCCGTTTTCGAGTAATGCCAGCACAGACAGACCAAATTTTAAAAATACGTTCTCCCGTCTAGATATTATACAAAATACCAAAGAAAACGAAATTACTGACATAGTTACAATTTTATTTATTAGTAATAATTGAAAAACTGTCAAATGGATCAGCTGTTTACTGTCCGCCATCTTTTTGACGCTCAAGTGTACCAACTGTAAGTGGTGAATTCATAAACTGCCAAATGGATCAGCTGTTTACTGTCAGCCATCTTTTTGACGCTCAAGTGTACCAACTGTAAGTTGTGAACTTACCTCCCATCTTTTAAAACGAACACATGGATGAAAACTAACATCATCGAATAATCGTGGATTCATAAACGATAAAGTTAAATCAGGCATTCCACTTAATTTGATACAACAATCGATCTACAATAAAACAAAAAAACTGTTAATCCCAATCAATACGCTAATTTTAGTTAATAACTTACGTATCCTTGTATTTCCGCAAAAACGGTAGCTCCCGATTTATCAATGATTGCATCGACTTCTTCGACTACATCAAAATATGCTTCGTTGTTCGTATACTTCACACCAGTTCGTCGCCATGGTACATTTGATAATTGACCACTAGGTAGTGTTCCACTTACACTATGAATTAGAATTTTTAATTTAATAACACACGAATCTCTTTAGTTATGTTTGCATAATATCTTACATTAGAAATATTTACATGTCAACTGACCTACACTCAATTACTGAAAAGTTTGAAGTTTTATTATAAAACAAGCGATTTCACATATTGTACTGAGATGGAAAAAGTTAACATTATGGCTAACTGTTCACTATTTTTATGTACTTTTTCTTTATAATAAAAAGCTTCGAAACTTACTTCGACTTTCCGGTTACCGTATTGGCAATTGTACGTAAAATATTTGGTGGTTTTATCAGCTCTTTGAGAATATTACTTTCAGTAGCCAGTGGAAATCCATTGTCTAACATTTCATCGAGAAGCTGAAAAGTTTAAAAAAACAAGAAACCATAAAGTAAACAACTTTACCCCCTCTCGCCCCTAGTTTTTCTAGTGACTCGGTAAAATGTCACGGAATCTAGTTTTAATGAAAAAAATATATATAAAGACTTACCTCATAGACTACGACATAATTCTCTTTAATTATACTTTCAGTGCATTCTGAAAAATAATCCTAAAAAAAACTATTTATTAAATCAATACCAAATTACTATTCATATAAAACAATAAAGTTACATATTTCTTCAACAAAAATAATATCAATTCCAAGTATAAAGGTTCATTGTTTTCAGCCTTTCTGTCGTATTTTTGAAGCGATGCGACTCGATTCAACAGACGCTAATGACCTCTGTTGTCGAGCGTCTATAATTTACAATACTCAATAGGACTCAAGGGTGAATACTAGTAACGAATTAGCGTGTGAAGTCGTGGAATACCTGTGCTCTTTTAATGCAATAATTTATCGATATTTTACCTGAAATGTATCGACAACCCGGTGTAAAAATTCAATTACAAATAAAGGAGGAACTTCCTGCATACAAGCAGCTACCAAACTAACACCTCCTCGTTGTATTGACAAAAGATAGTGATGTGGGGTCGCAATAACTGGCGGTACATCGTTTGGATTATTTCTTTGAGCTTCCAAATAATAATCACATACTGAACGAGAAATAACACTTCTCCAGTGTTTTTCTAGAAAAACGTCACTTAAAAGAAAATTGAAATTAAAATATAATAAGCAATTCTCTAAAGAAAAAGTAAAATATATATTTACCCTGAAGAATTAATAATAAACAAACTGTGAATCATTTTTTAATTGAAAAATATCATTGATCGGTACACATGAGAACATTTGACAACTAAAATGACAGCTGACGTATTATTTCCCACGTTGTCATGTTGGTATTTTAATTTTTTGCAAAATAAATTAAAAAATTAAGTAAAAAATATTCATAATTGTTTAATATAAAAAATACGTTTATTGTAAAAATTCTAGCAAATAAATGCTCAGATTTATTTAAAAAATATATTATTATGTTTATAAAAAAACTGTCAGCATTGAATTGTTTATGTTGGTAGAAAACTTATTATTCAATCAACGTCAAAGATGGCTTCCCTAGTAAAATTGGGGAAGTATTCTGGAATAATTAAAAACAGCAACAATGCAGCTGTCATTTATACTTCCGTACGAAATCGTAAGTAAATTATTTTTTCTTGCTTTGATTTGCACAAGTACCTATTTCTAATAGTCATTTTGCCTGTAGGTATTATTAACCTTATTAAAACCTGGGCTTATTTTTAGATTATTGGAATAAAGATTGGAAGCCAGGTCCTTATCCAAGAACACCTGAAGAACGTGAGGCAGCAGCAAAAAAATATGGTCTTCACCCTTCGGAATATCAACCCTATCCTGATGATGGTGTAGGTTTTGGTGATTATCCCAAACTTCCTGACGTGGGTCCTGAATCTAAGGATCCCTACTATCCATACGATTTCCCCGAAACGAAAAGAAATTTCAATGAACCGGTAAGCTCACAATATTAAGTTTAAACAATCACTTTGGATCGATAATTAATCCTGGTTTTAAGCGAATACATACAAAATCGAACTATTTTATATTTTTTAAATCCTTTTTTAGATTCATCAAGCTGCAAATATTATTGGCGCGGACAGATTTGATCCAGCAGCAAAGTTTAGATTTCCCATGAAGGTAATGTGGGGCTCATTTTTGGGAGTCATGAGTGGTTTTGGTCTTTTATATTATATTCTTGAAGATATGAAAATGTTTCGGCCAGTTTTACCAAAACAGTTACCAAGCAGTGGCGGTCCCCATTACACTTTTGAATTAAAATAATGGTATGGTAAATATTAGTGTTAAAATGCAAATGTATATGAAATTATTGTTAATAAAGTTATCAAAAATTGTAGTTTGTGAATTAAAAAAAAATTAAATGTCCTAAAAGGAGCTCTCTGCTTACTTATGTGTATCCTCCTTAAATCAATGATACCAACATCAAACATGATACGAAGATATGTCATATTGACAGCGAAAACCAAACTGTCAAATTATTTTTAATGTTAAAAATATTTATAATTTTATTATACAAATTTAATAAGTTTCAAGAATGTTTAAACAATCAGATGACGATGATGATACATTTTTTGCACCAATTGCAAGGTAATTAAGTAACTTATTTTAAAATAGGTACATCAATTTATACATGGTATTGGATATATTTTTTTATGTTCGTTAGCTCTAAATTGGCGTCTTTATTTGGAGAAACGATGGCCGCCCCAGAATCAGATAATAACAAAAGTTTAATATATACTGCACCGAAACAACCACAATCTCCAAAAATTCCACCACAAAAGACAGACACTCCGCCTAAAGCAAGTTCCTTAATTATTGCTAAAGTTGTGCACACTTTCAAATTGTAAGTACCTAATTTTCAATTTCTATCATACATACAGTAAAATCCGATCAAACAAGCCCGTTTTATTGGAGCCTTCGCGCGTGAAAGCCCGAATTATCCGAGCATTGCAATTGTGTGTGCATGATTGGAATAATATATCTTACTAAGTAAATGTTCATTTTGTCATAGAAATATGTACTAAAATAGCTCGTATAATTGAAGGGATCCAACTGTACTTTGCGCAGACATAAGTTTTCCAAAAAAAATATATATTTCAAAATTATCGTTACGTACTACATCACAATTTTAAATAACTCCAATTTTGCATCACTAATGTTTCTGTTTATAACAGATTAGATTAGAATTGTGCTTGCATTGTCAAAAATATACCTTTTTTGTAGGGAAAATGGTAACTACTCTTCTATAGGGAAATTAGGACTGGCATTGGTTGGTAATAAATCAACAAAATTTTACCAACTAATTTTATACAGAGGAAAGGCTGATCACATAGTGAATATTAAATTAACATCGAAATTTGAATTGGTGATACAGAAAAATAATTACGTAACCTTTTATGATGATAGATTACAAAGTTGGAGTATTCTATTTGAAAATGAGAATGATTTGCGAGAGTTTATTGGAAAATATGAAGAATGTGATATTTCCAAAATAACTAATACAAACATTCCACAACCCACCACTCCTCCAAAACCGATCATAGAACCTAAACCTGTCGATACAGATAAAATTACTCCATCGGCAAACAGTAATGTTCAGTCGTCACCAAAAAATTTAACAATTCCAAATATTAGTGATAACGTACAATCAGATAGTTCAGAGAGCAAATCGAAAGCTGAAATTTTATCAAGAATGGCTAAAATGGGTCAACCAATACTGTTGCCAAATCGAGCCGATTCAATTGTTACGTCTGATGTGACTGATTCAGATACGGAGTCAGATTATAAAAAACACAAATCTGTAAAGAAGCCACCTAAAAAATTAATTTCATCTGAACAGCCCATCCCCAGTTTAGCAACTGCAACTGGTGTTCAAGCAAGTACGCCAAATATTTTGCCATCACCGCCACATCTGCAGCATTATGCTTTTGTGAATGGTCAATTTTTACCTATTGGATCTGCCATTGCACAACCATTAGCACAGAGTCCATTAACTAATCTACCAATCAGCCAACCAATAGGACTTCCAGTAGTTGGAGGTGTTTCTAGTCAACAATTGGTCAGTTTTGATCCATTAAGTCATCAGTTAATACCACCTCCAGCTCCTGCAATATCCAGTGAAAGTATGAATGTGTTTTTTGCTGAAAATAGAATCCATAATAGTGAAGTAAGAATGCATATGTTAAAAATGAATGATAAAGTGGAGAAAATTCTAGAAAAAATCGCTAATTCCCAAGTAAATAACAGTCCTGGATATTTACAAAATGGTAATGATGAAATTATGCGAAAACAAATTGATGATTTAACAAATCGGTTAGAATTATTGAAGACCGAAAATATACAGTTAAATTTGCAGATAGAAACAAATTCTAAATGTGCAACGTCGGATGTGCTTGAAAATTGTGTAAATGAAAAATGTAAAAAATTACAATTGGAACTTTCTAATAAAATTAATCAAAATAAGGAAGAGATTTCTGAGTTACTTATAAAAATTAAAAATTTTGAGGATAATTTTGTTCATAAAGAACATTTAAACAAACAAAAGAAGATCATTGATGATTTAGAATTGGAGAAACAGACTTATTTAAGAAAAATCGCGGATTTCGAAGATCAAGTTAAAACAAATCAAATTCAGCTTAATAGTTATATGGAAAAATATGAAAAAGAAAATTTGATGTTACAGACATCCAATGAAGAGAAGAAACGAAACGAAGAGTACAAAGATGACATAATAAAAAATTTGAATGACGAAATCAAAAAATTGCAAAATGAAACACAAATGCTGAGTAAAAATAAAAAATGTGATTTTGATGAAGAAAAGATAGAACAAGAGATAAAGATGATTATGAATACATTGTACAATCAATTAACTAACAAAATAGAAGACGAAGAACAGAAATCTGAAGTTGCTTCTGCAATGATTCAATCTACTTTCAAAATCATGTCCAAATTAAAAAATATTTTTACGAATATCAACACTGAAAAGAGTAATGATTTGACCAGACAGGGTAATTCCCCACCACCAGTACCTCAATTTGATGTTTAAAAGTCAGTGAAATAGATAAAAACATTCATTTGTTGAACTATGATTAATTAATATTGAACTATCCTGATATCATTTCTATTCCATAGTTTTTACTGTGCCAATAATAAAATACAAACGGCGCTTTTGTTTTCCTTTTATAGCTCAATAAGATTTTTTGTTTTTAATACTTAGTCAAAAATAGGCTGAACATTGTAATTAACGTAACAATAAAATTTGTTTACAGATAAATAATTTAAATCCTTCTATAAAGATCTGTACTATTATATATTTTTAGGTGTTTACTTTATAAAAACTTTTAAGTTTTTGTAAAATTTTCTTTTAAATGTTCGTTAATTTTTTGTTGGGAGAATTTTTTTCAGTTAATATCCGTATTTTAAGTACCTATGCAATGTTAAATATTTTTGAAGAATTAAAATTTGTTAAAAAATATCGTCTTTTTAATTGTAGTCTTAACCCTAGCTGCCGTCTGTCGATCATCTACAATCTATAAACTACCTAATAATTTACTGTAACAATACTCAATAGAAATTTGACTTTTTATTAGTTTCCTTGCGAAAACCAAAAGATATAAACAAGCAGAGATGGTTTCTCTATGATTGCCGTGGAAATCAGTAAAATTCAGTACTAAAACCCATGGTGAAAATATTAATATTAAAAATATTAAATATTTTCACTATGACTAAAAATGGGCCAAAACCAAAATATGATAAACAATCATTATCTAAAAAATGTTGATATTTACTGGTTTGTCCCTTGCTTCCTACAAGGGTTGGTTTAATTCGAAGATAACCCCTATGCTCCGACACGATGTGGGCTCTAGATTATTTCATGTTAAAAATCGATTTTGTGCTGCTGCTAAAGTAGATTAGGGAACATTTGAAAAATATGGCAGCGGCGTCGTATTTTGAAATAATCTTAGTAATTTTATTATTAACATTACCTTTTCTTTATGAAACAAGTCAAAGTTTTCGATACTACATCAAATTTTTCGTATATTATTTAGTTGTAATGATAAATTCAATTATTGTTATACCAATAATGGCTTTTAAACCATGCAATGTGAGGAATTTGCTGTAAGTATACCTGTCTTTGTTTTTTAAATTGTCATCAGATATATTTATTTCACTCTTACTGAACTGTCACTGTCAAAAATGACATCTATTTAAAAATATTTAACTGTTTAAATTAATACATTTCCGCAAGGCGCTGTTTTGATTTATGAATATTAATTTTCGTATATTTTAGACTAGCTTCTACAGTATGCCATCATATATCAACAATTTTGGGTTTGCGCTGGCAGCTAAGAGGAAAAGAGCATCTGGAGAAGGAGCAAGCCTGTATTGTAGTTGCTAATCATCAAAGTTCTCTCGATATTTTGGGAATGTTTGATATTTGGCCGATAATGGATAAATGTACTGTTGTTGCTAAAAAAGAACTATTCTTTGCTTGGCCATTTGGTCTTGCCGCATGGCTATGTGGTTTAATATTTATCGATAGGATGAATTCAGAAAAAGCCAGAGTTGCTTTAAATGAAGCTACAGATATTATAAAAAATAAAAAAGTGAGTTATAAAGACACAATCCGAATTATTTGACTTTTTAGACAGAAAATGATCAATACTGTGTGTTTTATTGTAGATAAAACTGTGGATATTTCCAGAGGGTACTAGAAAAAATACTGGAGAAATTCATCCTTTTAAAAAAGGAGCTTTCCATGTTGCAATAAATGCGCAAATACCAATTTTACCGGTCGTATTTAGTTCGTATTATTTTTTAGATTCAAAGGAAAAAAGGCTTGATCATGGTAAGTTCTTTATTCTAGATGGCACTAGAGCAGCTTTAAAATTTTCGCGTTTAAATTATGAAAAATTAAAACAAAATAACAATTTTGTAACAGTAGATACGTAAAAAGTAAAAACTATATAATTATTCATGGAATTTCATGATGAAAACATGTCTCTCAAAAATAATGAATTGACGCCAAAATATCCACCCAAATCATAATTTATTTTGTTAATTTCTGCGTGTTTTTTGTTGCATTTAAAGGGAAAATAATAATTACAACATTGCCACCAATTTCTACGGAGGGATTAACAAAAGACGATGTGGAATCTCTGATAGAAACTACACGCGATGTAATGATTGAAACATATAAACAAACAACCAAAGAGGTGTATGATACTCTGCCCAGTATTCAACAATAGGGACCATTAAATTATTAATTATCTTAAGTTTTGAACAGCTGCACAGTGAAGTAAGTCCTAAACTATCAAACTCTAGTCTCAGTACTCCATTTGTTGTGTTGTTCATTTGTTATGCCTTGTAGTAACATTAAAAACCCGCTAGATAGCGTGGATGTACTTGATTGAACTATTTTCATTACATTGGAGAGCGATTATTTTTAATATTAAATGAAAGGCTGTTTAAACCAAAGATTTTTTAATGTTAAAAAATTCACCTTTAGAACTTTTTTCACAGTGCAAGTTCATACCACTATATTATACTCTGCTGTAGATGAGAGTAGGTAGTTGTTATGAATATTGAAGACTTTATAATAATACATTGTGTATGAACTGATTTTTATTTAAAGAAATAAGACTAAAATACAAGATATTTTAGATTTTTTATATCTGTAACGAAACTCGTATCATATCAATTATGTAATCTATTTATTATAGGTTTAAAGTCATGGAAAAATTTTAATATCATGATTTATTTAAATTTTTATGAATAATTTAAAAATATTACAACAATTTCTTCAGAGCTATCTATTTTCATCTCAGTATTATTTTATACCAAAGATTTTTATTTAACCGACTGATATCGCCATTTTTATATTAAGTTAGTATTATTTTCATTTATTGTGCCATTAATGATTTATTAGAACAGTATAGTGTCATCAATAATTAATTATTTAATTTCTAAGTATTAAAAATAGCTTATATTTTGTGCCATATCAGTGTTTTAAGGTACATATTAGTACTGTTTTTGGTTTTTAATTACCTGTCTCAAAAAATTGAAACAAACTTTTAATTTTCAAATGTTTTAATTAGGGTCGTGTTTTGTTATAATTAATTATCATTCTTTTGTTTAAAACTAAATCGCTCTATTTCAATTCAGTAAACGTAGAAAACTGCGGTCCTTACAATTGTTAATAAAAATGCGGCAGGGAAAACGATTTTAAAAACTACACTGGGGCAGGCGCGGACTTGGTTTATTTTTTCAGGGACGCTAACATTTGTAGGCCCCGAGGGAGAAACTTGAGTAATTTTTTATTTGTTGGGATTGGGAAATGGGAGGACCGGGCCTTCTCTAATTCCGGGGACCCGGGATACTCCAGCGCCCCTGACCAGTTCGCGCCTGCACAGGAATGTGGGGCATATGGTTTGTGTAGTATTAAATTAGTAAATAGTAATGATGGAATAATTTTAGGTTAATGTTAAGTGGGGTAGATGTAAACGCTCAATTTGAAATTACATACAGTAGAATCCGGATAGAACGACTTTCAAGGGACCGGCGACATTATGTCGTATTAACCGGACGACGCACAAAGCTGACGCATAATATATACAATATAATATATATGAAACCTAACTTGAGTTTGCATTTACGTCGCTAAAAACGGTTAGTCGTTATAAACGAAGTCGTAATAGACGGACTCTACTGTATTTTATAGTTAATTAATACAATTACCCCTAGTTCACATTTACCCCTCTTGGCCCTATATTGTGTTAAAATCGGTCACTTTTCTGCATTTACTGATGCTGGTGAACACGGCCCTTAGGGTGCGTTCCACTTGGCGACCATTGCGCCCACTACGCTCACGCCTTATGGCCGCGCTTATTACGTTTGGTCGTTGTAGGCGTTGCGATCGCCAAGTGGAACGCACCATTAGAATAATGTCGTTTTCAGTTTGATTGAAATGTTTTATTACGTTTAACTAATTTAAATTTACTGTGATCAATGATATACCAATCACTTCTCTACATAATTCTCGATTTTAGGTATTTTCATAGTCCATTTATTAATCAAATTTTTGGATTGTGAGATATAATCGTTTGTATAGATATTCTATATTTATTGTAAGTTTTAATTGTTAATAAAAATTGACAGTACACATTTCAGGTTTTTTGAGTACTTTTCGAATACTTAATAGCGGAATCATTAAGTAGTTAGTTTTTAAAAATATTTCTCGTATTTTAATATATTTATTATACTAAAATATAACTTTATGTATTGACACTCTAAAACGATAATTTGGAAAATCTCATTTATTTATAATAAAATTTAATGTAATTAAAGGGTTGTGAGATTCACAGTTTCTAGTAATTTAAAGACTATTACCCGCATTCCAAAGATCTCCTCCCCTTATAGCCCGGGAGTTTGCATTGCATTTTAGGTAGTGTTTTTACGCCGATCGATTATCTTTTTCTATAAATCTGGTATGACTAATAAGTAAACCAAGCGTCAGCTGACGCACACGCGGTGGGTGTGGGTGTGAGAGGCTGCGAAAGTGATAAAAAAAAATTTTTTTTAAGTAATAGTACGCCGGCTGAAACTTTTTTTATAAATAGTTGACATCATAGTGAGTTGAAAAAAAATTGTCAACTGTATCGTGGAGAGGGGATTGTGCGACAGCTGCTCGTATGAACTTGTAAAAAAACACGTAAAATATTGCGCATTTCACTTTTTTGCACTGACAGCAGCTGAGACAATTGGGTTTTTAAACGAATTTTTTTTTTACTTAAATGGAAGGACCACATCAACTTTTATAGCAAAACTGTTTTTATTTAATTTTTTTGCTTACTAATTAAAAAGTTATATTTAAATAAAAATTAATTTTTAAACTCAGTTCCGATAACGCGCCGAAAGAATCCGAACGCGTGTGACGTCATTATGTTATCTATGGTCTTTGTATCCATGGTTACCAAGTTAAAAATTTATTATTTTTGATAGTATGTGTAATACATATACACAAATACCAACAAATGCAGACACATTTTAACATAACGACGTCACAAACATTCCTGGCGCGTTTTGAAGTCACGTGATATTTTTTAAATTTTTATACATTTTAATTAATTTTTAGTAATTTATCTATAGCTTTAAAAAAATGTTTCTTTTCGATTTTCAATATTATTTATGTTAAATTATTAGAAAAAATTAATAATTTTTTTTAAACTTAAATACCTAATTACGTTACCTAGGATTATGATAGCGATATGATCATAATCCTAGGTAATGTAATTGTTTCAGCTGCTGTCAGTGCAAAAAAGTGAAATGCGCAATATTTTACGTGTTTTTTTACAAGTTCATGCGAGCAGCTAACAATTTTTTTTCAACTCACTATGATGTCAACTATTTATAAAAAAAGTTTCAGCTGGCGTATTATTACTTAAAATTTTTTTTATCACTTTCGCAGCCTCTCACACCCAGACCCACCGCTGCTTGAGCAGCTGATGGTCGGTTTACTGATTAGTTGTACAAGATCAACTATCGATATCAAAATCAGCCGTCTTACTATGACCATTGACTAAGTAATATGGGTAAGACATCTAATGTCTGTTGTTTGAAACGTGGAGCCTCCAATTCATAAAGAACCGACAGCCTAACTATGTGCATCTCTCTCAAGAGCTTTATTTACTAATCATGCATCTCTATTTGAGTTGAGGCTCGACCGGTGCTGCCACAAAAATCAGCGGTAAAAAAATGACTCATTCCGATTAAAAATATTTTCAAACCTCCTTGTTGCAATGGTGACTTTCGTGCAAATCGCGAATGTGCTAACCTCCATGGTGCTAACCTTGGCGAATGTGCAGTAGCTTTGAAATTATATTTGAATTTATGACATTATTTTTTGATGTTCATAGGGGACTAGATTAATTAAATATTTTTCAAAAAAAAGACATCGCGTATTGGGCACAAAAGAATTTTGTCACCATTTGTGGGCTCCGTTTTTTACCATTTTAGTACGGAATTATTTTCAGTAAAATAAAAAATTATCAAAATATGCTGTTTTTTATAAAAAAAACTGAAACTGAACATTTCTATTTGTTCTAAAAAAATATTATATTGCTTGTTTCAAAATTTCACGAGTTTTATCACAATCATTCAGAATCTTAATTTGAGACTATGCAGGTAAGAATGTATAAAAGTGGACAAAATACCCCAAAAATAATAACTGTTCTTGAAATTCAAAATAAATTCGAAAAAGTATTTCAGCATTTAATATAATATAATATATAGTGCAACTGCAACCTCCTTACTCCGAATGCGAAAATTGCGAGGTAATTTGGACGTGTTTGAAATATTAATAGAAAGTAATTTGTCAGAAATTTTAAAATGCAAAATATTACACAAATTGAGAAAAAACAGTATCAACTCAATAACATGATTTAACAAAGAAAACGTTACCACGGTTATTCAAAATTATGTTAAAAATTTCAGAGCAAAGATCATAGACACTACAGCCAAGATCTTGAAATGCAGGACGCCGAAAAAAATAGCTTTTTTATATATTTTAATTTTTTCAAGGTCTTGTATTTATTTCGTAATTAATTGTTGTGTAACCATGGTAAACGAGAAATTAAATAAAGTCCAAGGAGGTGTTATAAAGTCTATTTTTTTACCGTAGAAATGTATTTGTTTGACTCAAGTTGGTACCACAAACATTTAGTTATATTTTAAGGTTTAAAATTTTACAAAATAAAAATTGGAAACTAACCATGGTAATAGAAAACTAATATAATTTTTTTTATAACCAATTCTTAATTTGAGTGTTCAAAAATTAAATAATATAATAAAGAAACCGTGCTAATTTTTTGACGACAAATTTGCTTTAGAAAACAGTTATAAAGAACTATGAAAATAATTGTAACAGAAACCATTTTTATACCTACAAGTTTTCAAAATCGTATCTAAACGTGACAAATGTCAATATACAATATTAAGAATTATTATCACAATATTAAACTTTCGTAGCTGTTCATTATTTTAAATAAATTAATTCTTGCGGTTATTTATTATCTAATATGAATTGTTCGCTTATGGTTCGCTCAAAAATGGACATACAAAAAAGATTTATGACAATGACTTGCTGTAATTTTTTTTATAAGCTATAAATTCTTTTTATTGTGTAGTTTCACAAATCATTTATTCAATATGTTGAAATAAAACTCTATATTTAATAATAAAAATAGGTATCTACAATGAAACGAATATAATACACACGCACAAAAAGATTTACTTATAAAAAAATGCACATAATGTCAATTATATTAATTCTTCAAACTTCATAATATACAACATATTATAAAACAGCTATAAAACATTTAAATTATTATAGGTACCAGAAATTTCTAAAATTTAGTCAAAAAAATATAATGAAAAACACAATTCTGGAAATTTTTAAACAATTTAGCTTTTTTCAGATTTTTGACATTTTAAATATTAATTGACAGTCATTTATTAAATAAATTTAAATAAACAGTTTATGGATTGACCGCTGGAATCGCATGATCGTTGCGCTCTACACTAGCGACACCCTTATTTCTGTCCATAAACTAAACTGCCAAACCCCTAGAAACAGAGAAGTATGGTAGCTTTAATATTTTTCTTAACCTATGGTTTGGCAGTTTAGTTCATGGAGAGAAATAGGGGTGTCGCTAGTGTAGAGCGATCATGCGATCCTAATAGTCTCTCCAAAAACTGCTCACGTATTACGTCATAAGGAAAGGTATCTTCCTCAATGATTACTTGATCTATGCTATGACTTTTTCATTTGCAACGCTGCCTCCCGGACTATTATTATCATTCGACTTTTATTAAGTGTCGACTGCATCTTTTGTTTTTAAATTAATCATTTTGTTTACTGTTTTTTGCTTTTTAGTGAATAGCACGTAAAGGACATGTTAATTTTATGAGTAGGTATTTATCGTTGAAAAAAAAAATGCCGATTTTTGACGTAATTTATCTAATTCTAACCATCACATACTTCTTGTTTATTAAATAGGATATTGCCCATAATATAATTAAACAGAAAATGTAAATACGAAAACGATTTATTAAGTAAAAAAATGTATTACACTGTAGGACATTATGTATAACAAAATCAAAATTATGTAATCAATATAAAAAATCCTTTTACTGATAACAGCTAATCTTGAATTTTAGGATTATACTCTGTATGACGTACACGTTCCACAATATTTTTCTACTGCATCAATTCAAATCTTAAATAGCCAAGAATAATAAAAAAAAACCTAAATTAAGCCTTCGGAAATGTACTTGAATTTCACAAAAACATAACTGTATGACATAAATTTCTTGACAAGTATAGTAAAAGTTGTTAACGCGTCATCGGCGATTCGACTGCACCGAAATTGAAAAAAAAAATGTAAATTCTACAGTTAAAATAATTATTTGTTTATATAAAACCATACAATAAAACTGAACGATCGATCCAGGAATTAATTAATTTTCAAAGGAAAGTATTTCATTTCCAAGGGACAAAACTAATCTCGCACTACTTTAAAAAATTACAGCTAGCACTGCAAGTAGTATCCAATATCTGTGTACTTTTTAACTAAAATCGTTGAAATATACAAAAAATGATTTTTTTTAAATACTACTTTTAAAATACTTATTAGTGGTTCAACTATTTCAAAAACAATTATTTTCACTGAAATTCTAAACAGTTGACAATATTATGCAATTTCGACTTTTCAAAGACAGTTTAAAAATTGGGCAGCTCATTTTTTTTGTCACTGCTTTCAGTCCAAGCTTTAGCAATAGTTCGTTTCATTTCATCATCTCCTGTTTCATATCTAAAATATCACAAAAACGTCAATATTTTTTCAAAAAAATAAATTAGTACATTGTTCAAACAAAGAAACTTTCAGCTAGGAGATCATTGACTTTGCATTAATTCGAAATCTTGAAGATCGAATATTTTGTGAAGTGAAACTTCTTTAGGCACGGTAAGTACGAGTAATTCTGATTGGATATAGAAAAAGCGTGCCGGAAGTAATGCTGGAGGTAAGGAATACAATTGCGATACTTATATAGAGGAATTAGTTAACTCATTAACAGATGGCAGTAAAAAAAATACTTACAATTTTTTCATCATATTCATTAGACTTGCTGACGGATCCTTTTCTCCATCATCTAAATCATCAGCAGCAAACTTATTGGCAGTGCTTGCTTTTTTATCTAACTCGGTAATATGTGACCAATTATTTTCCTTACATTTTACTAATATAATAAGGACTTTATCAGTTTTTTGTTTCCAAGATGACCTTGAGACATCGATTGGTTCAAGAAGATTCTTTATAATGAAACTATAATCTTTATTTTCCAAATTTTGGACATAAAGCTCACAAGATCTTTTTTCAAAACTACATTTAACTGAATCTGCTGGTAGTGTGTGAACTTTTGGTAATGTAACATACACTTTAACAGTTTCCCGTGTTTGATCCCAAGCTAAAAAAGGATAAAAATATTGGTTTGTTGATCTAGCAGTATTTACTTTGTATTTGAAAGATTCTAGACAATTACTGCTAAAGTCGCCGGTACCTCGAACCTGGTTCTGTACGCAGTACAAAGAAAAAAGTTATATTTTAATATTTAATTACCATAATTAGTCAATTTTACGATACAGTGTCTGCTACTCGCATTGGCTTTTGAACTAGCATTTGCGCTTTCCTGTGTTCTTAACTGATCTTCTCGTAATTTTATATTGTCTGATAATTTTCTTATTTCCAAGGATAATGTATTTTTTATTTTTGGTCTTTGTGCTAGTGACAATAAATTCTCAAGTTCAGCAAGATCTTTTTTCAACTAAAAAGTTAAAATTTATAATTTAATTTGGGAAATAGAAAAGTTGGCTCTCAGTAAAATTCTTTTCTAGCTGATACATCAGGTAAGAAATATTAAATTGGCACCGCTAGAAAATCAATAATAATTTACTATTATATTAACGTTTTCATGCAATCCATTTTAAGGTTATCACAATATGCTATCACTGCATCTAATTAAGGTTAGAACCGGAAAATAATTAGAAATTATATTTTAAAAGGAAATATTAATATTTATATTACTTAGGTTTTTCTAGACACGGTAATTATTCCAATATTATCTGTGTTATCCATAATATGCAAAGACATAATATACTTTTTTCGAAAAAGATAAAATTAAATAAACGATAAAGAAATGTATGAAACACTCACTTCTTCAACAACTGATGCCATTTCTTTACTTTTTATTATAAAAACTTGTAGACAAAAAATTGAATTGATAGAAACTTCTCGAAAACTGCAAATCGAAGTAGTTGGACCAAACCCGTCAACCACTCAAGAACAACGCCTCACAAATGCTATTTTGCAATTCGCTTCTTTCTACTGGTTCATTATATTATCTGGATTTGTTGCTGATTTGTTGTGTTGGTCAAAGTGGTGTTGGGTCAAAAATTCGGGACTTCTGTCAGTGACTCTCAAACTTTTATATGCATTTTTATTACTCGGTTATACAATTTTTCAAACCAAAACTAAAATAAAAATCGTGACAGAATTAATATATTTGTGTTATTAAAGGTTTTCTAAACATAATCCAATTTATATAATGGCTTTATATTTTTAAATAATTAAATTACGTAAATTACAGATACAAACCCAATTTTGCAGTGTTGTCTTAGCTTTAAACATTGATTGGCAAATGTCAATTTATGGTTATTTACGTTTACACAGAGAGAAAATATAAAAAATATGTTGAAAATCAAATCCTTGTCAATATTTTTTGTCTTGGTAGATTTATTTTGTGAAATATTATGAATTGTTTGAGAGAATGGGCGACATCACGGCCAGAAATTAAGGAATATTCACCGAGGGAGAACAGATTACAACAAAACAACCAAATGAAGTAAGTACTTAATTATTTTCAGGAAGGGTTAATACCCTTTTGATTATTTTATTAAGACTAATAATATTCTCTTATACGAACGTGAATCACAGAATCTTGTTTTTATTCTAAATTGAATTCAGAATTAGGTAAAACTTTTTTCTCAAAAAATGATTTTTGATGCACTAGAATCTTAAATCAGTCTGTAAAAACGGTCTAGAATTGAAAATCGGACAACAAAAATGATAAATATGACATATCCATTACAGATTGGATATGATTTCTCATCGTACTCATTTCATATTTTCAACAAACATTAAATATCGGTCCTTCTTAGTGAACCCGATATCATAGTTTGATGATCGACGAAGCAACATTATTATTTTTTCTTTAATCGACTCTATTTTTCTTCAAAATTATGTTTCTGCGAAAAAATTGCATATTCATCTACCAACGTAATATGATTTATGGTTTCGTAACAAAACTACGCTCTCTTTTTTTAACAACTCATCATTTCTCCGATATTTATAGAATTTATAAAAGTAGACAAAAATGTTTATTTTTCCATTTAAATTTAGTGGCAATGTTAATTTCATAATAAGAATTCAGGAAATCGTAAAATTATATTTTTGGCGATACCTTCGTGATTAGATAGATTGTACATTACAAATGCTCGACAGCTTCCCTTAGTAAAGATTAACATCACTTTATCCAATACTTTAATGAAAAACCTGTTTATAGACCCAACGATTTCTAACCCTTTGATTGTGGTGAAGGGTACTGAAATGTTTTTTTTTGTTATTAGTTAAAAACAACGTCTAGTTCTTCCTTCTACGAAATATTTCAAACACAGATTAATATGCGTTGACTTTTCAGGGACGAAAAACTTCTAAATCACAACACTATAGACCCATTGTTGAGAACACAAGCTCGATTAGATTCAAAATGGCTAAAGGCTGATTTACAATCAGTATTGCAATCCCAAGATGGACTGTCGAATCTATGGAATGGACTTATCCAGGATGGAGAACTTACCGGTACATTTTCTGATGGATTACTTAATAATTCCGGAGTTACGGCAAAGAAAGGAATTTCCGGGAAATATTACTGCGGGTTGAAAGTAAGTCTCACATTAAATATTATGAAATTTCTCCCTTGGAAGCTAATTTTATTTTATTTTTTTACAGGTATTGTCTTGTCCATGCTGTGATGGAATTTGTGGTCCGAATCAGGGTTGTAATTGTTTTCCGTGCCAACGATTAGATGCAGAAGAAGCTACTCGAAAACAACAACTTCCTAAAATTTTTACTCCGTCTAATACTTTATTTCAGTCGTGGACATGGGGTCCACAACCAAGTATGTACATTACATTTTCTTTTTTATTTTCGAATGAATGAATGAATTGTGGATTATAGACGCTCGACAACAGAGGTCATTAGCGTCTGCTTTTTTATTTACATTTTTAAATTATATTTTGTGTTAATGACTGTAAACTTCAGAGATGATGTTCCATAACGACATTCCTGTTACATAACCTTCAATCATTTGACAGGTGTATTTCTATAGTGCTACCATCTACATTTATATATAGATGAAACAAATGATTGACATAAAAATAACGTATTTAAGTATCTTTTGTTTTGTTTGAAACAAATTATTATATGATTTTTTTTAAATAAATTGCGATTTTTATTGCAGCTGTTGACCAAATAAACGAATGTATAGAGAGCTTAAATCATGAACAACGCAAGCTTTGTTTTGAAGCTGCGATTAATACCTTATCGTCAACCCGATTAAGACAGCGGTTAATTATTTTCAAACGATATTTCATAGCCTTAAATCGTTCAAAATCTGTAAATGAAGAACATAAATCAGTTCATAGAAAGACGAAAATTGAAGAAGTTTTGACGACCAATAATAAATTAGATCTCAAATCCAAACCAATTAATCCTGTTGAAAAAGCAACGCTTGGACTTGCTAGAGTAGGCTCAAGAGCGGTACTGAATTTCTCGTTTGCATTCTTAAAGCGAGCATGGAGAATGGGTAAGCAGAATAATTCTGTTTCGTTTAAATTAGGGCTACTAAATTTTCATTCGTCGGACCGCGCTAGTGACAAGTAAGATATATGTCAAATGTGTACATTTTTTATTCGTCAGATGGCGCTAGTGGGAAGTAAGGAATAAATAAATACAAAACTGCGATTTAGTCTTTAAATGATTGAATGACAGATACTTTACTTGCTAGTGGCACCATTAGGTGGCGGAAAATATAAACAGTACTGACATTTGAACGACATCAAAGTGACGTATTCGTCACCTGCGAGTGGTGCCATCTGGTGATAAAAAAGAAGTCTGGTAGCTCTCAATAATACAAAAACTTTTTATTGAATCGACAGAAATGTCAAGATGTTTTTGTAATTCATAAAAATTTTAGGTTAAGTTTACATTCTTTTCTGTTTTTTTAGGAGAAGATTCTGATTTGTGTAGTGAACTGTTAACCGAATCGTTCGAAGCACTACAAATGTTACCAGAAGCTACACTTTTCGATGAATCTGGTGTTTCCCAAGTTTGGCTTGAAGTGGTCGACAGAGCTACCAAATTTTTAAAACAAGTTGTTACTGGGTAATAATAAAATCACTAAATAAAACCCGTTGATAATAATATAAATGTTCAACATGCTATATATAATCTTTTATTTATAACAGTGAAGTGAGTAGCGGACGAACTCATTGTGAAGTACCAACATCAGATCGCCACATTGCCCTATGTCTCTTACTGGAATTAGGAGCACAAAGAGGGACTCTTAGTGGTATTTTAGATGCAGTGTTGCTACTGTTATCGCTTTGGGATAAAGCTATGTGTCAAGACGATAACAGGTAATAATTATAAATGTCTGTCTTTATTTCTTCATATTTAACAATTTACCAATGTTATACAAAAGTTAGAAAACGATTTTTGTCTCTTCAATTCAAAGATGAGCATGAAACCAACAAAAAAGTTGTAACTTTTTTTTCACAAATCTTTAAAAATTAATGTTTTGCTGCGTCAATTGTTTTTATCATTCAATTGTTTAATTCATAGATCAACGCCGCATGGTGCCAGTGCTCCATTGGTACCTATTTTGCGACGTTTCGAAAGCATTCCAGCCTTGAAAACTACCAACGAACAAATGCAAGACGATTCTAATTGTAATCCAAACGATTGTTTTTTGAGATTACTTACTTTGCCGGACGATGATAGTTTAGCAGTAGATTTGCGACAGGCAGCTGTTTTAATGATGGCTCATCTAGATCGGCTTGCTTCACCTCATGCACCCTCCCAATCATTTATTAAGGTATGTCCGAAATATTCAAATTATTTTTTTAGAAGGGTATTTTTGGAAAAATAAATAATGGAATAGTAATTATCGATAATTGATGTTTTTAAAAATACAGAAAAGTTCCACTAATCCGAACCTCCACTAATCCAGATGTCCTTAAAACTAAAAAATTCGACTGATGACCAGTCCTATACTTCCCACCTAGTAAATATTTGCAAAAAATAAACACTCTTTTTTTTATTCTTTGACTAGGCCCAAATAACCTTAGCTGTTGGTGGTCTTTAAAACACAATTTAATTTTTATTCTTTGAAAAAAGCATGGCCCTCTTTTTTGTTTGGTGATCTATTGATGGCTAGCTTAATATAGCAAAAATCATGGTTACCTTGATTTACGTACAATTTTTATTTTTTTTAGTAAAATATTTTTTTTCTCGAAAACTATACATTTTAGAGAAAAAAAATATTTACATTTTTTTCATATTATAACATCTAGAATTCATTTATATTTTTTTTTACCTATGTTAATACGTGACATTGAGGACGTTTTTTTGAATATCTCAGGATCCACTGAACCGATTTGACTCAAAATCTAATCAGATCTAAGTTAAAGGCTGATAAACACAATAGAACAATCGGCATGCCCGTATGTTGTTCCGTTCTTAAGATATCGAAGGCGAAAAATTGACCACATACACACACACACACATACACACATACACACACACATACAGACATCAGTCAGAAAATGATCTTAAACGATTGCTAGGGTCTCAAAACGTGAAAATCTGTTAAAATCTCGAAATATTGTTTTCGGACTGAATCCATTACTTCCCTACCATAGTAGAGGTGGGAAGTAAAAATGTAAATTTTAAATTATGTGTTTTGTAATCCGGGCCGACCACGGATTCCCTAATTCGAACCGTATGTTATGTTTTTGTTACTTCTCACTTGCCCATTGGTGGCGGAAGGGGAGGTCCAGTGGACTAATCCCCATCCCCAAAGTAGCGTCAATACCCTCCCCCCAATTGTAAATTACCATGTTTAATATCCTTTGTTGTTCCGCTGCCAATACGCTTGCCGTAACTGAAAAGCAAGGGGAATCCTCGACTGTGTGCAGAACATAAAAAGGGAAATCCCCAAATTAGTTTGTGTCAACATTGCACCAAAAAGGCCTAACCATTCGCAGAATGCCACGGCACTGGCAACGCGCAATGGAGGCTAAACAAGGGTACATTCGCGAAGCAAAAATATCAGAATTTTTTCAATAAATTTCGAATTTATATTCGATTGTTTTATAATATATTTGCAATGATTATCTTAAAAGTAGTGCTTTTTAGTTTTCCTTGAAAATATATAGGTATAATATTGTGCCACTATTTATTACGCCTTTGCTTAATTACTTTAATTTTGCTTCAGTATTCCGGATTGACCAGTTTTAATGGATCTGGATTGACGGAACTTTACTGTGTCGATATTTGTTGTTTTCTGTGAATATTTAATAGAAAATGCGTGTAATTTACTGTCTTGTTGTCTCATTAGCAGATTGAACACATTGTCTAGTGATAATAATCGATAGTTCGATAACTATCGATGATGCCTAATATCGATATTTCTCCACCTCTAGCGTACAGTAGTTCTTTTATGTTAACAGTGAAGGTGTATTGATTTATTATTTTTTTGTTATAGAGCTCCAGTACTATTACGCAACAAGCTGTCAGTTTTGGATGGTTATCGTGGGCAAACGGATCAGCTCCGCAACTATGTGATGCAATTTCCGAATTAGGAGTCAAACAGCTAGCATGCGCAGAGCGTTGTTTGCTGTTGTTAGCGCATAATGGAAAAGTCTATATTATGTATTATAATAGTGAAACACAGTGTCCACAGCTTGTAGAAGGTAAATCATTTGTTTTTTATTTCACTTAGAGCTCTTTCACGCTAGCCTGATGCCGGAACGACTTTTTATCGGGTGCCGGACGTCTCCTGTTCACACTATACGGTAAAATTCCGATGACTCGAGCTCATTTTTGAAACAGGCGACCGTGCGTGATGGACGACGACAAAGTTCTTGTTGTGATGTGGAACTTTTAAACAAAAAAAGAGAATGAAAAAAAATTAATAACGATCTGAAGTTTTATCCCAGAGGACAGTTCTCTTAGTCACTTGTCTTCATTTTGTTGCAGGCTTAAAAGATGTCATCAAAATAGCTTCGCACACGGATGGCAAACACTTCCTGGCATTAACATCTTCCGGAGAAGTGTATTCGTGGGGAAATGGGGACAATGGCAGACTAGGTAGGTAATCACCGATCAGAACTCATTATATCTATAAGTCCTTATTTGAAGAATGTTTATGTTTGAATTTCCTGACTTAATTTTGATGTGAAAGACAATTGACAGTGCTGCTGAAAAACAATCGATAACTGAAACAATAGAACGTCTAGTCAATATTCACGTGTTTTGCGACGATTCTTGATTTATATTATTTTTTTTTAGGTCACAGTGATAATTCTTCAAAAGACACGCCCACTTTAATTGAAGCACTTGTGGATAAAAATATCATTGATATCGAATGTGGCGGCACATACAGGTAAAAATAACAACTTTAACTCAATTAGATACATCTATCTATCTCAAGGTTAGTAGAGCATAGGTTGCCTCATTCCGATAGATAGTAGTGGGGGGATGACGTCACTCAGAATATACCATGCTTGCTCACTTCAATAGAAAAGATCAGACCATGGACGCTGCTAATTTTTGGAAATAAAAATCACAGTAACCATGGTAGTGTGATATGTTTTTTCAATACCTAATAGAAACATGATTCTTTTGTTAGTGAAAAAAATATGATAAGTTGTCAATTTTGCGATAGCTGTTAAGTGTTATGGTGTTTTGTGGTTATTTTTAATATTTTGTGAATATAAAAGATAAAATAATTAATTTATCAATTTGCTAGTTAATTCTATTCGTTTCTTAAATTTAAAAAAATAGGTAATTAACAAGATCTGCCATTTCTTGAGCATTATTTAATTTTTTGTTTGTTTATATTATAGATATTAAAACCTAAATTTTGTAATAAAAATAAAAATTATCCTATTTTTTAACATCTATTCTTCTATTTATTGTCTCCTGCCAATTTTAAGAAAAAATCTGCACGAAGCACCTAATATAAATAGGCATAATCTTCAACAATTTTTGTACTTGATTTAAACTAAATTCTAGCTGACGTCATTCCCGCGCTTACGCTGATTGGTCAGATGGGACGAGGCAACCTGTACTCTAATAACCTTGTATCTATCTAGTATAAATATCAATTATTGACAAATATAATTGATACAAATTAAATAACTTATCCAGTGCCATATCTAGGGGTCCTGGCGCCTTTGACTAAGAGAGAACTTGGCTTAAAATTCACACAAGGCAGAACTAGGACCAGAACTATTTAAAAAAAGGCATGTTTAAGTTCTGTTTGAAACTATGCATTTTGCAATAATATAGATTTTACTATGTGATCTGGCGCCCTTTTGCTTCGTAGGCTCCTGGCTTACCCCGAGGTACGGCACTGAAATTATCTAATTTTTGATAAAAGGTCGAGAGGACAGTGTGGTCCAGTGGTTAGCGTCGCGGCCTCTGGATCAGACTGTCGTGGGTTCGAATCCCGCCTCCACTCATGGATGTTTTGTGATATCATTTAGTTTTAAGTTAATTGTTATTTAATGTAATCAAGACGCTAATGACCTAAGTTGTCGACGCGTCTATAATTTACAATAAATAAATAAAAGGTCGATTTTTTAACGTATTTGATTATTTTAGTGCGGCAATATCTTCATCAGGAGCTTTATATACATGGGGTCGCGGGACGTATGGGCGTTTGGGTCACGGAGGAAATGAAGACGTACTTGTTCCGACACCCGTTAGTGGTTTGGCGGGTCAGCGAGTCATACACATTGCCTTGGGATCCGGCGATGCTCATACCTTAGCCGTAACTGAATTGGGTCGAGTTTATAGTTGGGGCGACGGAGACTATGGAAAACTAGGTAAGAGATAATAAATTCAATATTTAAGGTTAAAAAAATTCTGTAATATAGAGATATGGTGATCCGCAGATATGATCGAAATTAGGAGAGGAAATTTCTTTGGCCAAAGGATCAAATAAATAGCAATACTGAAATTTAGAATTGCATATCTTCGCTAACGTTTCGGTGCTCTTTACACCATCTTTAGAGAATTTCTGACAGCATTGAAGCTCTGAAGATGGTGTAAAGAGCACCAAAACGTTAGCGAAGATATGCAATTCTAAATTTCAGTATTGCTATTTATTTGATCCTTTGGCCACAAAGATTTCCTCACCTAATTTCATTCAATATTTAAATTCTAACCTAATTAAATTGTAATAGTTACGCATTTTAGTTTATTTTTTGAAAGGGAAAAAAATTTAAAAAATAAATTATTACGAAAGGCGTGTAAGCGATTAGTTTAAGATAAAAACTTTTAAATTTGAAATAATTACAAAAAAAAAATGTGAGCCGTCGCGGGACGCCTGGCAGATGTGAAACATTTTTATAGCTTGAATCTTTTATTTATTGAACTTGACAAATTTATCAAAATAAAATCTAGCCTATATCACTTAGGAGTAGCTTTCTATTAATAAAAGAATTTTTAAATCGGTTCAATAGTTCCAGATATAATAATTTATGATTTATTACAACGCCGCGAGACATTCTCCCCCTGCGAAGATAATAAGTAAAAGAATTTTTAGAATCAGTTCAGTAGTTCGAGAGATAAGAATTTACAATTTAACACAATTTACCCTAATTTTCCCTCGTTTACCCTAGTATACCCTAATTTCTTGAATTTACCCTAGTTTTCCCTAAATATCCTAATTTACTCTTATTTAGCCCCCTTTGCCTTAAGTTACCCCAATTTACCCTAATTTACTCTAATTTGCCCTAATTTACTCTAATTTACCCTAAATACCCTAATTTACCCAAATTTTCGTTTTTTTAAAAAACAAAAAAATTAATTTTTGGTGTCATGAAATTTCAAAAAAATTATAATTATTGTCAAAGAAAGAATATAACAAAAATAAAAAAATTTATAAATAAATATCATGTAGAATTTAGAAAAAAAAACGTCAAAAATTGTACGATGCCATGAGTTTCTGAACCCAAGGCCCCATGCATAGAAGGCTAAAGTGGTACCACTAGTCTGCAGATGAACTCGCTAGACAGATAAGTGCCGCAGTGGTGGGGAGAACAGCAGCGAAGGAGAACATTTCGTTGCATATTTCCCCTCACGCGGCTGTTCACCGCCCGACATAAGATGTTTCACATCAAAAATAACTCGGAATTGTTTAAATTTCAGGTCGTGGTGGGTCTGATTCATGTAAAACACCAAAATTGATCGAATGTCTACAGACGGAGTATATAAGTCGCGTATATTGCGGGGCGCAGTTTTCACTCGCCCTCACTTCGGACGGTCGACTGTTCTCGTGGGGTAAGGGTGACGGTTACCGATTGGGACATGGATCTGACGAACACGTACGATTTCCGAAATTAATTGAATGGCTTGAAGGAAAACATGTGGTATCCGTGAGCGTAGGCGCAGCGCATGTCCTGGTGTTGACTGATCAAGGCGAAGTGATCGGATGGGGGAAGAATGAATGCGGACAAGTTTCGGATGATGGGCAGACTTGCGTTCAACAGCCGACTGTCATAACGCCCCTTAATACTGTGATCGGAGGCTCGACTCCACCGCCTGCTGTAGGCGTAGCGTGTGGACCAGCACAAAGTTTTGTTTGGAGTGAATACAATACATGCTGCATCCCGCAACGACTACCGTTTGTGATCGATTTGTCGGAAGCAACTTTCCGGTGAGTTTGTTTTAATTTTTTTTAAAGTTGGTTAGAAATGAATTTTGAGCGTGATAGTGCCCTCCACTTTATGTCTTGTCTTGAAAATCTAGACAAGACAAGAGTCTAGACAGTCTAGATCTAGACGGCAACATTAGGTATCACTCGTTTAAACATACTGTCACCGCTCATCAGTAGTATACCTCATTACGCAACTAGATATACACTCTACTATAATTTTACGGTTAATAAACGCCCCCCATTGAAATAAAAATACATGTTTAAATACAAATGTGCAACGCTTTTAATTAAAGAAGTAAAAAAATAATTACAGTGTTTTCATTTGTGACAAAAATACAAAAATAACACAGTATTCATAAGTACATATATTATATGTACTTTTATCATAAGAGTATGTACAAAAAATTTAGTCGAGATCGTAAATTAACGCTATATTATTCAAATCACATTATCGGTTTCGAAATATTAATTATTTAATATCCGTGTCCACCATAACCTCCGTATCCGCCGAGTCCTCCGTAGCCTGCGCCGGCACCGTATCCTCCATGTCCTCCATATCCGCCTCCGTTTCCGTAAACTTGTGGGTGAGAAGCGTGACCGATCTTCTTAACGACTGCGTTGAAACCGGCATGAGGGTGGGATGTGTATTCGACTACACGGATTGTGCCTGAAATAAACAAGCATAATCAAAACTAGCTGTGCCTACCCGTCGATGAAGGGGCATAGAGTGTATCAAATTAAAGCTGTAGGACGGTATGTGTGTAAGATAGAGATCGATATATAAAGCAATAAGTAAGAAAGAGATAAATGATCGCTAATGGGAAGTTTCTGTAGTTACTGTAAATAAATAATACAACCTGATAGCGTCATTTTTGTTTTGTGATTTTATCAATAATTTCAGTAGTCTTACAGTAACTACAGAAACTTCCTATTAGCGATCATTTATCTCTTTCTTACTTATTGCTTTATATATCGATCTCTATCTTACACACAGAACGTCCTATGCACAGCTTTAATTTGATACAATATGTATACAGCTTGGAAATCTACGACTTGCCCATACGAATATAATGAGAGCGCGTTTGAATAATGATTTGCATATGTAAGAGTGAGATAAGGGAATCATAAACGCTGATTGTCTTGGAAACTGTATCATAAATAAAACACTTTGTTTCTGTTTGTCAATCAAAATCTGTCATTAATAGACCATTTCATCGACGAAAATTTAAATTGTGTTTTAAAGACCACCAACAGCTAAGGTTATTTGGGTCTAGCATCAATTCATATTTTCAATTCATTATTTTTTTTTTTTTAATAATAAATTGAAAATCCAATTGACACTTTTACCAGCTCTCGGGCTAGAACCTGCGAACTGGGGACTTGTAATAGAGGAACCATAGCAACGCCATGTAAACAACAGCATTGTTACACGCTCGGCTATTCTCAAGCCCTTTTCATCGACGAACATTTTTTCTGCGCATGCGCCTTATTCCGCCATATTTTTCGGGCAATTTTCATATTGACAGATCACAAGTGATTGATTTTGAAAAAAGTAAATAGCAATTAAATAAGAAATATTATTTGAAGAAGTGGTACAGTGGAAGTTAAAAAAAAATTAAAAATAGAACCTTCTTCAAAAAAAGCCTCTAAAACCAACAAAGGAAAATAATAAAATGTTGATGTCGGCGCCAATTTAATGCCGCCGACCTTAAAATTTTATTATTTTCCTCTTTTTAGTTTTAGTGGCTTTTTTATGCGACTTAGACAAGAAAACATGTTTCTTTTGTCTGCCTCGTGATCTTTAAGTTTGAAAACTTACCGTCAGGTTCGTGTAAGCTGTAAGCGCCTTTGACAACATCACCATCGCGAGTTTCCCATTGTTGCTTGTTGTCTCCAGTGTGGGGATCTTTGACGCCATAATCGAATTTGTAGTGTGCTGGCGCCTGAAAAAAATAAAATCAAATAAGAATATTTCGTACTAGCTTTCCGGGCCGTCTTCGTCCGGGTAGATTTTGGTTTGGCAACAAAATAATCGAATAACAATTTTCAACAGAACAGTCAAAAGGCGATCCGATGCGGTGATTTGATTTTTTTTCTCGTACAACTACAGTGTCGATAGTATGCGCAGTCCCTTCTGATCCCATAGCCTTTTAACAAACAACTAAACAGTTGTGCGATTAAAAATTGATTGTATGCGCCAGGCCTAAGCGTATTAAGGCTATTTCCGTATTTTTATTGATCACTTTATTGTAATTTATGCAACTTTGTGTTAGTTCTTTTTTAAATTTTATAATACTTACGAAATAGTCAACACCGCCGCCGTGTTCACCGCCTCCATAACCGGCTCCACCTCCGTAGCCGCCGCCGCCATAACCGGCTCCTCCACCATATCCTCCATAACCGCCACCGCCGTTGTAAGTGGCTGCGCCACCGTAGCTAATGGCTCCTCCATAACCGCCAAGATGGCCGGCTTGTACTGACGCAGCTGCTGCTGCGATTACAGCAAAAGCCTGGAAAAAAAAAAACGCGATTGTAGAACCTTTAAGTATAGAATGATTCTTCAACGTATAGACCTTTTCATGGGCTTGAGAATAGCCGAGAGTGTAGCGGCGCTGTTGTTTACATGGCGTTGCTATGGTTCCTCTATTACAAGTCCCCAGTTCTAGCCCGAGAGCTGGTAAAAGTGTCAATTGAATTTTCAATTTATTATTAAAAAAAAAAGAAAAAAATAATGAATTGAAAATATGAATTGGTGCTAGGCCCAAATAACCTTAGCTGTTGGTGGTCTTTAAAATACAATTACAATTAGACCTTTTCATGACGAATATTTTTTTTCTGCGCATGTGCCCAATTCCGCCATGTTTTTCGGACACTTTGACAGATGGCAAGTGACTGATTTTGAAAAAAGTAAATAGTAATTAAATAAGAAATATTTTTTAAAGAAATGGTACAACAGCCTAGAAAAAAGTACCTTTGAAGTTAAACTTTTTACAATAAACAATTTATGACAGGTATGATTCTAACCTTTCAACCACCGTCTCAATTTAGCATAAGCGTATTATTCCACTGTGTTGTGCACTAATTTAGCACAGTTAGTAACATTTTCATCTAAATTAGCATTGAAAAATGTTGCTTGCCCAGTCATTGCGTCAAAAAGTGTATGAAACTTTTGAATGGCGACGGCGCTTGCGCGTGAAAATAATGAAAAGGTCTATTCGTTTTATAGAGCAACGGTTTACTGGAGTTCTTGAGCCCCCAGAGGCTCGCAAAAGCTACGTGAAACATCTGGCAATGATTTAGAATTTGTTCTTAAATTTTACCCACCAAAACAGAAAAAATTGAATAAAAAAATTATTATTATTTTTTTTTATGTTTTTTAATAATTTATCATAAATAATGTTGAAATAACGAAAAGAAAAACATTTTTAAAACCATAGATGATTAATAACATATTAATTAAAATGAAATCGGATCAGTCATTCACGAAGCACAAACAGACACAACAATTTTTAAATTATCCAAAGCCTGCTTACAATATTACACTATTTTGAAACGTCAAAATATTGATTTTTAAAATTACAAAATCTATAAGAAAACGAATTTTTCCTGGGATGAGACCTAGCTAGATCGATTTTTTGCTCCCCAAAACCCCTTAATTAGTCGCTAAGTTTTATGTCGGTATTTTTTGACTCAAGATGATCCCAATGAGCCATTTTCCTGAGAGTAGTTCTTTCAATTATCCACGAGAGACAGCACTTAATTATTAAATTATTATTGTCATTGTGTATATACAGTATGTAAACAGGTAAGCTGCACATAGGGAAACAGACGCTAATGACCTTTGTTGTCGAGCGTCTATAATCCACAATTCAATTCAATTCACATAGGGAAATTAGCATTGGGAAAAAATGAATGGATCAGAGTGAGCCATGACTCATAATGTACGTATTTATATAGGGTTGCTATGGTTATTTTAGTGTTTTTATTTTAGTTTCAATTTTTTAAATTTTATTTGACATTTAAACAACTATTAAACTAAAAATAATTGAAACTGAAATAAAAACACTAAAAAAACCATTGCAACTCTATATATTGCAACTCTGATCCATTCATTTTTTCCCAATGCTAATTTCCCTATGTGCAGCTTACCTGTTTACATACTGTATAATATATTGGTAAATGATAAAATCAATCGATTTGAAACCCCTTATATCCACACCATATTATTCACATAACAATTAGAGGTGAAAATAATAAATATCTCAGACAGCTATGCTGCCATGATTTTTGAGCTATATCTAAGAAAAAATCAAATGACCACTGTCGGGATTCGAACCCGAAACCCCCAGTTTCCGGCTAGGTGAGTTACCGATTTCTCCACAGTGCCCGAGAGTGGAAACCGATCTCTTCTTATATATAGCAATTTCACGTTGAAAATACACTACATGCGAGAGTCGACTATTTAAATAAACTGCAAAGCATAGTAGAGCTATTAAACAGTCGAATCATTATACATGCGAGAGTTAACATTTTATAAGTTTTAACAACTTAATAAATATATATTGGTTAACAACTTACCAAGAAAGAGTTCATTTTATAATATTAATAAATATTAAATAAACAACTGAACACTGCACTAATTGTCAATGCAAGGACTGACTGATGGTTTGTCGAGCGGACGCCGGTTAATTTATATGAAATTACTCCGGTGCATTCTCCAAACAAAAGCACCACACTCTACGCCCCACGCTTCTCACTTACTATAACATTGCGTAACAATTTGTTGTTGTTGTTATTTGACACTCGCTTAAATGTGTTGTTTTCAACTAAAAATGGTGTAAACTGGATTGTAATAGCGGTTCATAAAAAACGTTTGACATATAATATATGTTACGCACGTCGTAATCTAATTTGACGGGTCACCGCGGTCAAACTATTTTGATGCAATTTTCACCTGTGACTGCATTGTTTCGTAGTTTAACTCGTATGTCAACAGATAAAGTGTCTGTAAGTGTTCATTTCTGTTCAAGTATATATTTAAAAAAAAAAACGCATTAGCGAGCCTCGTGCAAGAATGATTTTGCAATAGTTGTAGCTATTTTCTAAAAGTACGGAAAGCTTTTGGAGATGATTCCTTGTCGAACATTCGGAACAGTCTTCCATGCTCTAATATTCTTCATTGAGAATTAAGCTCCTCCAATGGGAAGTAAAAATTCGCTTTTTAGTGTATTTGCCATATGGCACATACACTATTGGCGTCGGTCGGATGGCGGGACCTAGGGGTCGGACCAAAATTTCTCGACGTTTCATAGCCTCCTGAACAATTTGGCACCATTTTTGGAAATGTCTATTTATATATGTATATGTGTGTGTGTGTGTGTGTGTACGGGCAATAACTTTCGAAAGAGTTAATTGATTTTGACGAAATTTGGTAGGCACGTTGAAATCCATCACCGCACGAAGCCTATTTAAAATGGGCCTAATCGGACCATTTTAAGGGTGGTTTTTAGGGGTTGAAAACTGTTTTTGGGCCCAAAAATGCCGAAAAAATTCTCAGAATGGTTTCAAAATTGAAATTTAACCCTTTAGTAACGATTAAAATGTGCTGCTAAAATTTTAATAAAATCGGCCCAACAGGGCCGGACTTACAAATTTTATGAAAACACTAGTTTGCGGATAGTGCTTTACTTACTGAAGAGTGTATTTATTTTGGTACCGAGGTTGCATTGATAAAAATATTGAAATTAAGAAAAAAAATATTATTTTAAGGGATGTATTAAGGGGTTACATTTTTTATTTTGTTCAAAAACAAACTTAAGTTCACATAATAAAGCCACAATGCCAGTATTAGCAAATACACTATATTGTCGGCAGGGTTTTGGCACTGCGACCCGAGTTTTTTATTTTTTTCCTAACATTAATTAAAATTATCCAAGGGTGCAAGCTTTCACGGCCGGCATTGTTCCAAGTCTTCATGGTTTCCGGGCTTGTAGGCCGTGGTCCGGTGGTATTTCTACCTGACGTTTCGTCTACAACTGCGGTAGACATTCTCAAAGGCGATGTGGCAGCGGTCGAAGTGTCCTCCTTCGACCGCTGCCACATCGCCTTTGAGAATGTCTACTGCAGTTGTAGACGAAACGTCAGGTAGAAATACCACCGGACCACGGCCTACAAGCCCGGAAACCATGAAGACTTGGATTAATTAAAATTTTAATATAAATTAATAGATTTTTTATACGGCTGAATTGCAATTAAAAATTTTGTTGCAAAAGCATCCAATTATATATAATTGATTCCAAACATATCGGAAAAAAATCATTTTACCAACCATAGTCACAGTCAGGATTATAACCCGAACCTTTCCACTTTCGCGGCGGAATGAGCTTACAATTACTCAACCGTGACATGATTACTAATCTAACATTAACATTTGGGAGAGTCTTCCATGCTCTAATATCCTTCATTTTATTTTTTTCCTAACATTAATTAAAATTTCAATATAAATTAATAGATTTTTTATACGGCTGAATTGCAATTGAAAATTTTGTTGGAAAAGCAAGCAGCCAATTATATAATTGATTCCAAACATTTTACCAACCATAGTCACAGTCAGGATTATAACCCGAACCTTTCCACTTTCGCGGCGGAATGAGCTTACAGTACTCAACGTGACATGATTACCAAACTAATATTTTCCATATATGCTTCGGAATCAATAGATTTTCACTACATGCGAGTGTTAATTCAATATAAGTAGGTTGTAGAAATGAATCTTCGTATTAGCGAGAGCTCATCATGATTTTAAATTAACATGATACCAATGCAACCCTCTAAGTTGAAAAATAGGATCGGGAGAGTGTAAATAGTGAACGTATATTTTTCACTGTTTACAAACGACGAACAATATAATTTTTTGCCCTTATCAACTGCATTTAAGAGTATCCGATAGCGAAAGTTACCCCCTGCACTGTTCCATCTCAAATCCTTTCACCTCACCTAAAAACGGTTACCGCTCTCCCGACGCTAGTTTTAAAGCTAAAGAGCTCGGGTTAACGCCAAATGAAGAACTAAGAATCACACTACAGATCCTACAGGCGAAAAATTGAAAAAAAATGTCTGGAAAAACTTACAAGTTTTTAAAAATTACGTAATCTTTCACGCGTCGAAAAATTCACCTGTAGGATCTGCAGTGTGATTCTTGGTCTTTCATTTGGCGTTTACCTTTAAAAATAACGTCGGGAGAGCCACACTGTAAAAAATAGATGTAAAAATACTTTGAAAGTTAAGGTAGGAATTCGCTCGATTTTCTAAGTGATTTTCATTATTATTTATTTTTACACAGAAAACTTCATAAAAATTTGGACTTTTACTGTAAAGTTAAACAAATTTGTGATTTTTACATAAATTAAATTCACATAATTTGTGTAATATTCCAATAAAGTGTGTAAAAATTACAAAATAAAATGTATAGTTACATATATAAAATGGATGAATACAAAACAAATTAATGTAAAATTAGTAACCACGCATGCGCAATGTGTTTTTATGGAATCTACGCGATGTGCAGGCGATACCTGTTTGCGACGCCATTATCTCTTTGTGTGCCTATTACCAGATTAATCGCTGGCTACAAATGGACCATCGATAATCTATGTAATCGGCCTTCTCATTTCTTACAGTGAAGGACTAAGAATCACACTACAGATCCTACAAGCGAAAAATTAAAAAAAATCTGGAAAAACTTACAAGTTTTTAAAAATTACGTAATCTTTCACGCGTCGAAAAATTCGCCTGCAGTGTGATTCTTGGTCCTTCATTTGGCGTTTACCTTTAAAAATAACGTCGGGAGAGCAATAACCATTTTTAGGCGATGGGAAAGGATTTGAGATGAAGAGTCCAGGGGGGTAACTTCATTACATAATCGGTATTTGTGCAGTGTTAATCGAATGGCTATTGGCTATCAGTGTAGAGAGAGAGAGAGCCCTCTTAACATCCAAAGACCAAACGTCATAGACTTACGTAAATTATATTATAGATAGATAGATAGATAATTTTATTGTCAATAAGAGATACATAGATCTTTATGACACGTCAAAATAAAATTTGTTAAACACGATATTAATTATTTAAGAAATCTAAAAATTCATTCACACTATAAAATGCATTTTCCAGTAAAAGTATTTTCATATTTTTTTTGAAGGCATTTATTTCGTCAACTTTTAAACTTGCCGGTAATTTGTTGTACAGAGTTGCTGCGAAAATCGATGGGCAAAACTTATAAACGTCAATGCTTGCCAAAGGTAGCTTTATGTACTTTTTGAGACGAGTATTATGATCGTGACCATCCATATAGATTGCTTAAAATTATAATTCGTGATGAACGTAAGAACATCCGATTAAATTATTCGGAAATGTTGATGATGAGAAACATTTGATTATAAATTGAATTGTTTGATTGTTTTCCCATGAACTTTCCAATTAAATATAAGACTTAATTTTCCGTGCACTCTGGGCTTCGCAATCGTTCCTTTTACGCAGTTACGTATTGTATTTTATAGACCACCAACAGCTAAGGTTATTTGGGCCTAGCACCAATTCATATTTTTAATTCATTATTTTTTTTTTTTTTTTTTAATAATAAATTGAAAATCCAATTGACACTTTTACCAGCTCTCGGGCTAGAACTCGGGAACTGGGGACTTGTAATAGAGGAACCATAGCAACGCCATGTAAACAACAGCGCCGCTACACTCTCGGCTATTCTCAAGCCCTTACGCAGTTACGGTTCATTTTTAAGGTTCCGTAGGTACCTCAAAATGATAAAAAAACGGAACCACTACAGGATCACTTTGTCCGTCTGTCTGTCCCTTTTTTAACTTCCCATTGGAAGTTATTATAATGGGTCCGAAAATCGAAATCAAAATGTATAACAAATTTTTATGTTTCAAGGTCACTACACTATTTTTAGAAAGATGTATGTACGTGTGTGTATATGTATGTACGTACGTATGTGTCCATTTCTTTCTAAGACGAAATCTCGAGAATGAAAAATGATATCGACTACGTTAGGGTGCCAATCGACGCGTATTAACGTAAATATGATCTGAAAGAAATTTTTTCAAAATCGGTGCAGCCGTTCTTTTTTCTTAACCAAATAGACTCCAAAAAAGAATATCTCGCGAATAAAAAATTATATCGACTTCGTAAGGGTGTCAATCGAGGCGAATCTTCTGGAAGATAGGTAACTCTCATAAAAATTGCCCCCCTCCCCACCTGAACGAAAACATGGATCCGCGCGTGAGTGGCGTCACGCTTTGAATGAATGAATTGTAAATTATAGACGCTCGACAACAGAGGTCATAAGCGTCTGAGCGTCACGCTTTACTCTATGTGTAGTTGTATTTAGATATTCATATATCAAAAGATTTAATCGTTTAATTATTATTATAAATTAATATATTACGTTTTAATTATTACAATTAATATTATTAATTACTTATTATATATAATCTTGAGAAATGATGTTTTATGTTTGACGTTTTTTATACGTTGCGCTAAATTCTTAAGGGGAAAACGCGTTGAAACATTGTAAATATTATTATCTGTAACTGAAACTTAAAAGTATGAAACACGATTTTTTAACGCCTATTAATTGGATTTTATCGAGATTTTATCTACCTATATACAAATAAATCATCAGCTGTACCAAAAACTAGAAAATAATCAGGACACAAACCAAAAGACACTTTGTGTCGCTGCGTCAGCGGAATAAGTAATAAAAACGTGGGGCGCATTTGAAATATTTCTGTTGGTGGGCTTGGAAACACATTTTTCTAGACAAGCCGTTCTTATTTAATAATTGTACAGTCGTTATACAGATTTTTATGCGCCCCACGTTTTTATTACTTATTCCGCTGCGCAGTGACACAAAGTGCCCCTTGGTTTGTGTCCTAACTATTTTCTAGTTTTTGGTACAGCTGATGATTTAAAATAAAACCGTTTAACTTAAAAGTTTTTTTACCGATTTTTATTTTTTAGTTTTTAGTTTGATTTCTGGCCGGTATCATTATGCAACTGTCCATCTCCTGATTCCATCATCAGACCCTCGTTACCAAGTTGAAATTACCGTAATATTGTATTGTCACGGGAACTCAATGTGTGTGCAAAGTTTCATAAGAATCGGTTAAGTAGAAGTAGTTGAAAAAGCTTTCGTAAGATTTAAAACAAAGATAGTAACAAACAAATATACGGGGTCAAACTAAATAAAACCGTTTAAAAAGTGCTCATTTCCTAAACATAGAATCAGTATTAATCAAAGAATGATTATTTAAACTACATTTTTTAAATTTTTTAAGTACTTTCATAATATAGACCCGCCCACCATATATGTACGAATTTCGTGAACTAAAATATTTGAAAATATTCACATTGATAAGAGGGTCTAGTAAAGATCACAGAAAAAATGGAGAAATATCCCTAAAGATAGTTTTCGAGGAAAAAAAATAACGAACCTTATTACCAACAAAACTTAATTATGCGATTGCGTTGGCTGAATCACGAAATCATAATATATAGAGGAGTATCGTTTAGAGAAGGTAGTAGCGTCATTTCTGCGCACAAACGAGTTTTGAGTCGGACGGGTCTATGGTCAACGGTTCGTCTCGACTGGCAACGAACAACTAAATGACAATATTCAAACAAGCCGTGAGGTTGGTCGTTTATTAGGACTAAAGTGCGACCCTTGAGGTCCACACGACGAACTTCCCAGTTTGATAAATATTTAATAACAATAATTAAATTAGATATTACACAGAAAAGTAATCATTTTAATCATTAAAACATAATTATTATTTATTTTTAACAATAATTAAAAAAAAAAAGGCTGAACCGATTTTTATAAAATTTATTTCGGATCAAAATGACGTTAACACGCCTCGAGTGACACCCTTACGAAGTCGATGTAATTTTTTATTCGCGAGATATTGTGTAAAATCTACTTTTTTGGAGTCTATTTGGTTAAGAAAAAAGAACGGCTGAACCGATTTTGAAAAAATTTCTTTCAGATCATATTTACATTAATACGCTTCGATTGGCACCCTAACATAGTCGATATCATTTTTCATTCTCGAGATTTCGTCTTAGAAAGAAATGGACACATACGTACGTACACACACACAGAGAGACATCTTTCTAAAAATAGTGTAGTGATCTTGAAACATAATAATTTGTTATACATTTTGATTTCGATTTTCGGACTCATTACAATAACTTCCAATGGGAAGTTAATAAGTTAAATATCTGGATGACCGAGCTTTGCTCGGATGAGTTAAAAAAAATAGTACTTAAAGTTTCCATTTCATCAAAATCGTTAGTCGTTTTTAAGAAAAAAAAATTACATACCTATAAGTAGATAATATTATTATACGTCATACTACATAACGCATGTACCTATATATTTTATATAGGTAATATAAAAGTAATATACCTATTTATTGAAATATTAGTTAAAAAAATAACAACAATAAAATCTAAACGTTAAAAAAACTTTTTTTTAAAATGATAAAATCGATAAGAAAACGAATTTTTCCAGAGATGAGACGTAGCTAGATCGATTTTTTGTCCCCCGAAACCCCTTTTCGGTAAATTTGATCAAAATCGTTAGAGCCGTTTTCGAGAAAATATTTATATTATAGGTACATATATACAAGATTTGCTCGTTTAATAATATAGGGATAATAAATTCGAGTGAACGAGCCAAGCAAGCGAGTGGAGTAATGGATTGATTAATTAACGAACGAGCAAAACGAGTGAGCCCGAGCGAAGCCGGACGGAGCATCTAGTTCCGTTATAATATATTTATTGATTACGATAGTTTAACCTCGTCACGAGCTGTCACTACTCCCGCTAATTCTCCCTTGATCTTGAAACAATCGGCAAGGAGATTGTTTAAAATTGGTAGGAGGTATTATAGGTACAGCATGTACAACAATTATTACGGTTGCATTATAACAATGGGTGTAGTGTGTTATTATGCAGTTATGTCATTATTACAAGTCGCTCAAATAACATAACCAATGAAATAAGTAATATAATAATATGTAACGTAACTTGTAAGAGAGCACGCGTGTTCTCGTCATGCTTCACTAGTCACGCATTCATTGTTATCCGCGTATTTTATGCATATATATGATACGTCTGTAGACCGATTGTGTAACTTCTGCTTTACTTCAAATCATTCAAAACATATTAAGAATTTAAGAGGCGCCTGCACTTCAAGTTGTCGTTTAAAACCTTTAGAGGCGCTGTCGTCGTTTTGAATGTATAACAGTTTAATTTTTTGAAATATTTTGAGTAATTCGACAACTAGCATATAGAGGACTCTGAACGTACAATAAGCCAATGCACATCTGACCAGGGCTGCAGCCCAGGGCCCCGTGGGTATAAAGGGCCCCCAGCCCCAATTGAAGACAATGGACAGTGGACACCCTAGTAGAAATGAAATCTAGTTTCTGTCTAGTAACTGGCTAGTTTGACTAGATTTATAAGCCAGGCGCTGGCCAGTATAATATCGAGTCACTGTCTAGTAACTGGCCAGTTTTGACTAGAATTCCAATGAAATGTGGCGGCTATTAAATAAATAAAACATGTTATATTGTCCTCTTTTTTTTCCTATACCGTGTACCTAGAACATCTTCGAGTTTGATGGCTCTTTAGCAATTGTTAGGGTTGCCAGATGCCCCGTATTTTACAGGTTACCCCGTTTTTCAGGCTAAGATATACAAAAACCCATAATTTCGAAAATAAAATACGGAGTAAATAAAGCTCCAAGTTACAAGTCAAATGTAATTTTAAGTTATCTTGCAAAGATTTTTATATATTTGCTTCTCAAAATGAAGAGATTTTAAAAGCTGTTTCTTCTAACCATAAATATAAATCTAAAAAATAGATTATCTTCATTAAACATTGCTGTTTTAATTGTCTCCCGTAAAAATATCTAAAACCCGTATTTTTTATACTGGTAACCCTTTAATCAACTAGCGGCAGGTGGCAACCCTGGCAATGGTGCAAGATCTGTACGGCCCGCCATACGGCAAATTTGACACCCGTATTCTAGGAAGCCCTAAAAAAATCGAGAGATAAATAAATCGAATAAGTGTATACATTAGTACTAGACCCAGATAGCTTAAAAGTCATCCTTCATTTCGATCCATGGACATCATAATTCTTGCACAACCACAATGCTTGTCGAGAATACTCGACAGTCGACAGTGTGTGGTCTCCTTTAGGAATATTTGTGATATATAATAATAGTCATGTAAATGCTATAATATGTATATTTTTGTGGTATACAAAATACAAAGGGTACAGGTGGGTTTTGTAACCACCTGCCGCTTTACTTTTAAACGTGCGATATCGGCTAGAGTATGACTGTGTAGAATGGAGATAGTAAACATATCGATTGGAGCAAAAACATTCAACCGTTTTGATATCACCCTCTAAAATCTAAATCAATGTTTTTTTAAGTGAAACTTCTTATACTGTGCCACTGCCTCAATGATATGAAAGGTAAAATGCTAGCTCGAAGAAACAAAGTGTGCAGGACGGAAAACAATGCTTAGAATGCATCTCCTGACCAACAAATCTTTAAGAACCTTTTCTTTAAAAACGGTTCTTTCAAAACCTTTTCTTTAATAACCTGTTTTTACAAGCTTTTATTTAACTTGCAATGTATGTTAGTGTGTTTGTTGGTTTTTGTGTTTGTTTAGATCAAATCTTGCAGGTCAATTTTGAACGACTTCCACGTATCCGATCGATTTGAAATTTTGTACACATATGTATTCCCGATAACAAAACATGAATAAATCGTTTTTAGAAATAAATTCAACCCCTAAGGGGTTCAAACGGGGCTGTAGGGTTTTTTTGACTAATCAACGCCCAGGCCAAATCGCTGAAGCTATAAACTTGAAATTTGGACAGTTGGTTCCTTTTTTTTCTCCGCGGGGCCTTTTGTTAGTTTGACGAACGAAAAAACGCCGATCGAGAGAAGGAGATTGAGCGTCTATATAGTCTTTCGTCGAAATTGCGTTTTAAAGACCACCAACAGCTAAGATTATTTGGGCTTAGCACCAATTCATATTTTCAATTTATTATTCTTTTTTTAATAATAAATTGAAAATCCAATTGACACTTTTACCAACTCTCGGGCTAGAACCCGGAAATTGGGGACTTGTAATAGAGGAACCATAGTAACGCCATGTAAACAACAGCACTGCTACACGCTCGGCCATTCTCAAGCCCTATAGTCTTTCGTCGGTATTGTCTCTAGAATCTAGATATTTAACTTGTATAGAGTGCTTTTCCTCAGGAGAGGTCCAAAAGAGGTTCCAGAAAATGTATCGCGATTACTTTCTATAGGTTCTGACTAGCTGAAACTCGACGTTTGAAGTAATTCAGGGAAGGATGAAAGGGGTGAATTTTATTCCTCCAAAAATATTTTGAAAAAATGTCAAAATCATTGCAACGGGAATTCAAAGATTTTTGGAAAACTTTAAATGAATATAACTTCTATACCATGCTCATTGAAATCAATGTGTCGATTTTGCAAAAGTTCGGGGAGATTTCGATTTTCGTCAAAAATCGCATTTTTGCCAAAAAAGTCACAAAAATCGAAATCTTTAATACATTTTTGAAATTGAGAATGTTAACAGAAAAAATTGCGCTGAATCCATTGAGCACAAGCAAACGTCTATCTCGTTTAATTTAGAAGCTACGCCATTCAAAGATTTTTTGGGACGTGTCGATCGAGTTTACCCCTCAACGCATCCTTACCTACCCGCCAGCCAATCGGTTCCATTTCCCCGCTAGCAACTCATTTCCCCTACCCCTAGCTGTGTCATTTTTCCACTTCAAGAAAGATCACTCATCACTTGTTTCGAATTTAAAAAGAAATGTATGTTAATACTAGCGGACCCGGTCCGGCTTCGCCCGGATGCTAAGAAAGCCCGTGTGTTAGGAATTTCCCGGGTGCAATACACGACTCACTCGCTTCGCTCGTTTGCTTGAATATTATAAATACACTACCACTCGCTTCGCTCGTTCACTTGAATATTATAATTACATTACTCACTCGCTTCGCTCGTTCGCCATATATGTATTTTTTAAAGCTAAATAAAATTCAAAAAAGAATTTCTTTAAAAAAATAGATAAAAAATTCTGGATAGGGACACCCTCATCACCTAGCGGTATGGAATATACTTTACGACCTATTCTCATACCTACCAAATACACACAAAAAATTTCATGATAATCGGTCAAGCCGTTTCGGAGGAGTATGAACACAAACACCGTGACACGCGATTTTTATATAATACTAGCGGTCCCGTCCGGCTTCGCCCGGGTGCAATACACTACTCACTCGCTTCGTTCGTTCGCTTGAATATTATAAATACAGTACTCACTCGCTTCGCTCGTTCGCTTGAATATTATTATTACATTACTCACTCGCTTCGCTCGTTCGTTTGAATTTTATTAATACACTACTCACTCGCTTCGCTCGTTCGCTTGAATATTATAAATACACTACTCACTCGCTTCGCTCGTTCGCTTGAATATTATAATTACATTACTCACTCGCTTCGCTCGTTCGTTTGAATTTTATTAATACACTACTCACTCGCTTCGCTCGTTCGCTTGAATATTATAATTACATTACTCACTCGCTTCGCTCGTTCGTTTGAATTTTATTAATACACTACTCACTCGCTTCGCTCGTTCGCTTGAATATTATAAATACACTACTCACTCGCTTCGCTCGTTCGCTTGAATATTATAATTACATTACTCACTCGCTTCGCTCGTTCGTTTGAATTTTATTAATACACTACTCACTCGCTTCGCTCGTTCGCTTGAATATTATAAATACACTACTCACTCGCTTCGCTCGTTCGCTTGAATATTATAATTACATTACTCACTCGCTTCGCTCGTTCGTTTGAATTTTATTAATACACAACTCACTCGCTTCGCTCGTTCGCTTGAATATTATAAATACACAACTCACTCGCTTCGTTCGTTCGCTTGAATATTATAAATACACTACTCACTCGCTTCGCTCGTTCGCCATATATGTATTTTTTAATGCTAAATAAAATAAAATCTGTGGATGGAACAGAATAATATAAAAATCGCGATTAAAAATCAGGGGTTGATCGTATAAGGGTGAAAATTTAGAATTGTATGTATTTTTCAATGCTGAATCATGAAAAAATAAAAACAAAAAATTTTGTCTAAAAATTAAAAAAAAAAATTTTGGGTTGGACCACCCTTAACATTTAGGGGTATGAAAAATAGATGTTGGCCGATTCTCAGACCTACCCGATAAGCACACAAAATTTCATCAAAATCGGTCCAGCCGTTTCGGCGGAGTTCAATAACGTACACCGTGACACGAGAATTTTATATAATTAGATATAGATTATTATATAGATATATATTATTAGGGCTTGAGAATAGCCGAGAAAGATATAGATTATGTAGTTTTGTGTCAGCCTGTAGAATATTTGATAACAGGAAAGGTTTAAATTGTGCACGTTCATGTCATTTTGACTTAATTGGTTATTATGACATAGGTACACGATTATACCTATGTACTATTATAATATAACGTATTGTAATTGTATCAGTTATTCGCAAGTTTTGCATGTTTCATAGCAAATAATTATGTAGTCTTTTTCTCTGTCGAATTAAAATTGATTATTGTTTATACCTACATTGGTCAACGACTAATAATTTACTGTTTTTAATCATGCTTTAACCCTTCATTGACCGGTTTCTAAAACTATAGTCACCAATATGTGAACTTAACAATCGTAAATTTATACATATAACATAGTGTCCATTCCTAAACCAAATATTTTAATACGAAAATATTAGAATTAGGTATGGACAACCCTTAATAAAAGTGTTAGTAAATATCCTAAAGAATACAATTCCACCAAAAAAATAACCTCGTATTTAAAAATCAAAAGTTACACGTGATTGAAGTTAGATAAAAGAAGTACACTATTTTGAACATCCTGTATAATAAATTCATTTTTTTAGGACAGACATTGATTTGTCCGTCTACTATCTAGTGATCCTCAAAATTTCAGTTTGATAAAGTTTTCTGTTTTGGCTATGTCGAATTTTAGGTAAAGGTCTGCATATGTCAAAAATTTCTGAAAAACTTGAATAACTCAAAAATTACTGAATTTTCGAGCATGGCTTCCCTTACAATTTCTATTCACATATAGGTGCAGAATAGAAAAAACAAATAAAAACAGGGTGCTAGGTTAAAAAACATAACTTTGATCTGTCACGCTTAAATGGGACAGGCTGTATAATTGAAAATATTTTTAGGTTATACACCATTAAAATTTATACAACTTTTGTATTTAAACTTCTTTTCTATCGGCCGACAACGCAAGTCTTGAACACCCTGTATAGACTTAAACATAATGTACCTATCTCTCGAAATAAAAGCGAGAGATCGTTATTGCTTGTTCTGCAAGAAAAAGAGAGAAAAAACACGGCTGCGCACGCATACCGTGTCCTGCCATCTAGCCAACAGTAGTAACAATCAAACTATATAGACAGACTCAGACTGTTGCCTGGTTGCCGGATCGCTGAACACGGTATGTGCGCGCAGTCCAGGTAAAATAAGATATGTGGATTGTTAGATTTAAGTTAACGATTTATTCACAGGTTGCTAGATCAGCTTTTAACTGCCGTAAATCACAACAATGCGGGAACATCAACGCCAGTCGGGTTTCCACCGAGCCAGGATAAAGAATGCATCACCGTGGCAACATTGAATCTTCTCAGATTGCAGGTAATTTGTTATGATATACTATTCAAAAAGAAGGAATGTTATAAATTTGCATATTACTCTGCTTAATTTTATTCTCGCCTATCTTGTAAACAGGCCCGGACTTAAAGACCCAGGACCCCTAGGCACTTGACAGTTGGGCTCACCAAGCCCAAAAAAAGGGGGAAAAATTTAGCAAAATTTTAAAGTCGCCAATTGGGTTATTTTACAAAATGTTTAGGCTTTTTTTTCTTTAATTTCCATCTCCGCCCTGACCGGGGCCCTCTCGGCGGCTGGGCCCCTAGGCCGGTGCCTTGTTGGCCTAGGCAGAAATCCGGGCCTGCTTGTAAACGACTGAACCAATTGAAGCGAAATCTTTTTTTATATTGTTCTGCATCTTAACTTTGCATTTAGGTTATAGGCTGTTAAAATCGTTAATTAACTGTTCCCTCTTTGCGGGGAAGGAACATTTATTCAGAATAAGTAGTATCTAGGTTCATCGGGAAAGATCCTGATTTCGCGCCCTTGGCATACGAAGTTTACGCCCTTAATTGCTATTATCCTCACACAGTTTGATAACTGCCAAACCAACTGAGACGAAACCTTTTGTGTAATTAAACAACCAGTGAAGTTAATCCATCGGGTGTATTTCTTTTTCCAGCTACATACAATGATAGCTCACAATGTTGATGCTCGATCAGTGGGGTTAGCTCCGAATTCCCGTCTGTTATCTAATTTAAAATCTCACGCCGTCGCACTAGCAAGCGGAACAAACATTCTCCGCACAATACAAATGGCGGCCCAAGCTGCTCTCACGGCAGGCTGGAGTATTTTGCTTCCGACTGCGCACGAAAGAGCCCGAGCATTGAGCGCGTTATTGCCAGATATCGGAACTGTTGGATCATCGGCAAACGGCCAACGATTTATGACCGATTTACTTGTCGGCAGCTTGATGGCTGATGGCGGTTTGGAAGCTGCTTTGCAGACGGCTATTGCAGCGGAATTGACCGGGAAACCGGAAACTGCCGGAACAGCGTCTCGAAGTTCGGACGGACAGATTCCGATGATGCATCTGGTTAAACAACTGCTTAGGTATGGATCTCAATGCTAGAGCAATTCGATAATAATGTCAATACGAATTTTGATGGATTTGTCGTTTGGACTCTGTCAAGGGTTTTCGGGTCCATTTAGAGTCCAATTGGAAAATTTAGGGCATGTAAGATCATTGCGGGTCAAATGAGGAATGTATCATTGTATGGGTCATTTCCGATTCATTTGAGAGATTTGGGTTCATTTTAGAAGTTCGGGGGCATGTAATGATCATTTCGGGTCCATTTTGAGGGATTTGAAGGCATGTAAGAGTCATTCAGGGTCCATTGGAGGAATTTGGAAGCATATAAGAGTCATTTCAAGTCCATTTGAGGAATTTGGGGCATGTAGCGTCATTGCGAATCAATTGAAGAATTTATGGAATGTATGGGTCATTTAGGATTAATTTGAGATTTGGGTCCATTTGAGAGATTCAGGGGCTTGTAAGGGTTCATTTTAGAAGTTCGGGGGCATGTAATGATCATTTCGGGTCCATTTTGAGGGATTTGAAGGCATGTAAGAGTCATTCCGGGTCCATTTGAAGAATTTGGAAGCATGTAAGAGTCATTTCAAGTCCATTTGAGGAATTTGGGGCATGTAGCGTCATTGCGAATCAATTGAGGAATTTATGGAATGCATGGGTCATTTAGGAATAATTTGAGATTTTGGTTCATTTGAGAGATTCAGGGGCTTGTAAGGATCATTTCGGGTTCATTAGAGCGATTTTGCCCATGATATTTATTTTTTGTTTACCAGAAATGGAAGTTCGTTGACACAAACTCGTCTCCAAACGTTTAACTCATCTAGCAATAAATACAACATGAATCTCAAATTTGAAGTAACGCCAAGCCTTAGCCTTTTGCTGCGATTCCAAAGACTGCTAATTTCTAAGATGTACGCCATGAATCAAGATAATGTCCTTGGGGCGGAGTCGCTACTGAATAAATATTTAGTGCAGATATGCAGTCACACGACCGAAACTTTGATTGTTGCGAACGAAGTCGCTTCCACAAATTCGAAAAACTTTTCGTATGTCTCGCAGATCCTGAAAGGTGATATTGTCGGTAAGTGTTTTCATACTTTTGAAATTAAACACAACGTTTTAATTTATTTACAATAACTTAGGAACTTTATTTTATTTTTCGCACAACATAGTGGCTTCGCTTCGTCAAACAGAGATCTTGAATTTTCATGTTATTATAAATTGTAAAGAAGTAGTCAGTATTTTTAAGGCCATCAACTGGAAGAGATCTTGATTGATGTTTTGATTGATGACTATCCAATTTTACCAGTTTGGGTTTAGAGGCTGGGAACTGTTAGTTGCTTTATGCTTAAAAATCGGTAAACTATTTTTGTAAATTTTTCATTTTTGTTTTTGGTGTCCGCGTTCGAAAAAACCATTTTAAACAAACAGTTAATTTAGTATTCTATATAAAAGATGCGTAAAATAGAGGCGAGCGTCAAAAGGGGCTTTGAATTTTGATATTTGAATGCGAAAAAATCGATATTAGCAAATAGAAAGTGATTCAGATTATCAGATAAAATGTGTATCTCAAGGAAATATCTTTATATGTTGAAAAATTTTTAATATAAAAACTAATTAAAACTTTCAAGGCAACAAATAAATGGTTTCTAAATCAATGAAGTGTATAAAAACGATAGTAATTTGATTAATTTGTATTATTTTAAATTATTATACTGCAAATTGTTTCGTGTAGTAATGAACTCCATTCAGTTCTTTCAGATTGATCCGTTATTGGTCAGCATCTTTACATTGAGAAACTGTTTTTTTATTGATTATTGTTAACAAATAATAAAACATTTTGTGTCATAATCGATTACAATCGATCAATATTGCATATTTCACTAACTTTTGATTGAGAAACTGACCTTCAAAAAGTTTAATATAATACTGCCTAATTATTTCATCGATTCAGCGTACTGAGTCTGAGACATTTTAAAATTTTTTCATCTATCGCAATTCTTATCATGTTTTGCAAATCTGCGACTTTTTTTAGCGCTTTGTGGTACGATTTAACCTTACTAATTATAGAAAAAAAACACGGTGAATTGATTCCGACCACTCGCACTGCATTATCTCTTGTAGTTTAGGAGATTATACCTATAAAAACATTTTTAGTTTATCAAATGAGGTAATGAAATGTGTATCATTAAAATACGTCCAAGAAACAATATTAAAATGGGTAGGTTAACGAGTTTTGTTTGACGGTTATTTCAAATGTTTATAAAAACAAATGCGACACTAGCGCTATTAACTATTTATTTTAGAACTATCAAAAGTCAAAACAATAGTTTGATAAAGTTTTAAAGTTTGGTATCACAAATTTATAATAGTTATGGTAGCAGTTAATATTTGTAATAATAGTAGTATAATTAATCAATTCATATTTTCATTTTAAAAAATGGAGATTGCCTCTAGCTGTAAATGCGAGGCCGATTTCATAATCTTACTCCTTCTGCTTTTAACGCATCGCTGAACATTCAGTTTAATTGTCAATTAATCATCAACAACAATTAAAAAATGGGAGTAAAATCATAAAACTGATATATCAATTATAATTTTGACAGTTGACGTATTCTTTTTCAGTACAGGATTTCGCTAAACATATTATAAATTATTAAATAATGTTTTCGCAGCATAAATGTTTTTGTTTAATATCTGAAAGTTTTGTTAAATAAACTGAGGGCGCTATTGTAGTTTCAGAACTAGCGCAGCCGGGTCAACTGTCATTTTTGAAATAATTATATTTTTCAATTTTTTTAAAAATGGTCACTGATAATAAATGAAAGAATAACGTAGAGTTCATACATTTAGAGAAAACCAAATCCTAACGGAAACCTGCGCACAAAGACTGGTGGGAGAAGTAGTCAGTGCTGTACGCAAAACAGATTCTGACGATCAGACATAGGTGATGGGGGTTTAATTAAATTCGATTTTTTCTTTAATTTAATAAATGAAATTAATAAAATCTTTTAAAATCATTCAAACGTGCATCACTGATAATGGATTTCAAACACAATTCAATACTCTATTTTTAACAGCATCTAGGTAATATTCCTAAACAGTGAACACTGAATGACAAGTAAATAATGCACTGACATGTACACATAAGTTGGAGCACCTCTTCAAAAATAGAATAGACCAATCCGAACCAAATCTTGTTTCTGCGCATGAGGCGGTTAAGTTTTCTCTAAATGTATGAACTCTAAATAAGACAAAAGATAGGTAAACAAAACTCATCCAGCAGAATATTATCTGATCTTCTGAACAGGTCCTTGAATGTAAGGTGTAATGTCTTTCGATAGCTGACTATTAATTAGTTCCTTTTTTAATCGCAAGATAACGTAGTTGCAAAAGCCACTTCCGAATACAATTAAAAAATGCGTTGGGTAAATTTCATTTTTTATGTTTTAAAAGTTTAGCGTTCAGTATGTTTAAATTGCTATACTGCAGAGTTGGTATGATTGATTAGTTTCTATTTTTGTCGCAAGATAGCGGGACTGCAGTTGAATAGCTTTTACAGAGTATTGTTAAATTTCAGATGTTTTGCTTCCCGAGCTATTGGTATGCTTAATTCTCCTACAAACGGAAATACCGTTATTTTTGACTTCTGTGGATTGGCTCCAATTATTTGGACCTTTATTGGACGCGTTGGATAAATTGAACGCGCGTACTCCGGGCGTCGGTGCATTGGATGCCGACGATTTAGGTTGGCCGGGATGCGTAGCGCCGCCACCGGCCGTCACACCGCATAAGACAGGCGACGATTTACCTCTCATCCGAAAAGCTGACCTTGAAAATCACAATTTAGATGGCGGATTGTGGATTGTTATCAGTGATAAAGTATACGACGTTCAGGATTTTAGGTGAGTTTAAACAACAATATCTTCTAGCTACCGTATGAAGGCTTTCTGACAAATGAGGGCTACCAAGCTTTTTTCTACCACCTGATAGGCAAGTAAAGTATAAAATTACTAGATTTAGTAACTTTAGTAGGTAAGGTATACGTCACTTTGATGTCATTCAAATGTCAGTACTGTTTATATTTTCTGCCTACCTGATGGCACCACTAGTAAGTGAAGTATCTGCATTCAACCATTTAACGACTAAATCGCAGTTTTGTATTTATTTAATTAATTATTGATTGCTTAATAATGGATAAATGAAGAATTACTAAACACAAACCGTTAATCTAAACGTTTTGACATACCTTACTTGCCACTAGCGCCATCTGACGAATAAAAAATGTAAGCGTATGACGTATACCTTACTTGTCACTGGCGCCATCTGACGAAAAAAATGTTAACGTTTGACGTATACCTTACTTGTCACTGGCGCCATCTGACGAATAAAAAATGTAAGCGTATGACGTATACCTTACTTGTCACTGGCGCCATCTGACGAATAAAAAATGTTAAAGTTTGACGTATACCTTACTTGTCACTGGCGCTATCTGACGAAAAAAAATATGGTAGTCCTCATTCTAGTGAAATTTTTCATATTAAAAATTATTTTGAAAAGTGATTATGGAATAAAGAAGTCAAGTATGGCTCTTCATACCGATTTTTTCCTCAATGATTAACAGGTTTTTTTTATGAGTAAAACCTTTTTAAAAGTCGATACATTTACAAATTAAAAATACTCTTTTGCAACTAGTTTTGTCACAGTTCCTAACGAAACTCAAAATAGCCAATAACATTTTGCTTTTATTAGATGTGAAAATATGTGCACCTTGGAAATTCTTCAAAGATACGCAGGTCGCGATGCCACTCAAGCATTTCATAGTGTTCCTCATAGTCTTTATGCAACTGAACTAATGAATTCGTTCCTCGTGGGAAATTACTGCCAACCCGAACAAGACGCAATTTCTGTAAGTAATTAACAATAGTTGAAATCAGTGCCATATCTAGGAATCCTGACGCTCCTGGCGAAGGAGAATTTGGCACCCCTGGCGAAAGGAGAATTTAACGCCTCATGGCGACAAGGAGAACTCGGCGCCTCCTATCGAAAAGGAGGACTACCGACTCGGCGCCCTCTTATGTCATAAAATTCACGCAAGGCAAAACTATAGGACTCGAACTATTTAAAATAAAATATTAGTAAAAAAAACATTTTAAAAACGAGCTTTTATTAAAATGGACTAAATTGGAATAAATAATTTTTAATAATTTAGGTTTATAATTATAAAAGCGTGGGTCGTGACTAATAAACTATCATAGAGTTTACAACCCACGCTTTTATAATTATGAACCTAAATTATTAAAAAATATTTTTTCCTTTTTAGTCCATTTTAATAAAAGATTGTCTTTAAAAAGTTTATTTTTACTAATATTTTATTTTGTTCTTTTTAGTCTTCCAAAATTTTCGGCCTCCATTTTGGATTTATAATGACGTTACACTGCTTATTGTATTCTACTCGTCATACCCTTTCATTTGATATCCATATCATGGGAGTTATAAAGAAATAGGTAATCCGCCATTTTGTGCCGGCCGCCATATTAAATTTTGAATTACGTCACACATCTTATTGTATTCTACTTGTCATACCCTTTCATTTGATACCCATGCCGAGGGGTTTGTGGCCACCATATTTCATCCACTTTTTTTTTCGTATTTTTGTAGAGTCCAATTGACCTTTCAAGTGGCTGTACAACAATATTGGATACGGAGCGTGCTTTGGGTCATTTATTGGGTCTTCATTCGTTCCGTTTACGGCAGAGTCTGTCTCTTCAACAACCCGAACTCGAATGCGGCGATTTGTTGAAAGCTCGATTCTTACAAAGCGGCTTACAAGTAAGTTTGTATAAAACATTTAAAAAAAAAATGGAATTGGAAAAATGATTATTTTTATTTAAATTGTTTTCAGGTTGTCCAACCTCCAAATCCATATGAAGAAGAAAAGGGTGAAGCCAGGAGTACCAATTCAACGGCTGGAAATACCCCAACTGAACCTAAACCAAATATATCCCAAAAACTATCAAAAGCGCAATTACCAGCGGATCGTGTTACCAACTTCATATTAGCTTTAGCCGAAAGCAGACTTTCTGTAAGTAAAAAATACAGAGTCATACTGGAAACGTTTTATATTGGTATTAAATATTTTTTTTGTTCTTGTAGGACAACAATGTCTCTACGTTTTTAGCAATGGTGGAACAGTATTGTAAACAAAGCAATTTTATGACGCATGCAGATTTTTCATTTGACCACCCTGTTGAAGAAATAGGACGTGTTCTGTTGGCCGTTATTTTGAAACATCAAGCTCTTGGCTATCACGCATTATCATTGGTCGATGCTTGTAAGTACAGAGTACCAACTCAAAATAAAAATTATATACCCTGCTGTTGACTTATTCTCAAAGAAAAAAATGTCAGAGTTTAATTATTATTTATTGTATTTCATCGTAATCCAGTAAAGCATTAAGTTTTATTTTTGGACTTTTTGAAGCCCTGATATCCCAAGTTCAGGCTTAATAAAAGACACGAAATTTTTTTTTTCGTTTAAATAATTTAATGTTATCTCTACATTAAAGTTACAGCGGTCAATCGCCCAAAACGTCCACAAGTTTTTGAAATACGCAATTATTAAAATTTAAAAGTATCTGATACATTTTTAGAGTGTTGGGTCTCCAAGTCACTATTTGAATATTTTGAAGTATTAGAAATACCTTGTATTATGTCCGTCTTGTGATTTAACACGACGCGTTTCAGCAACGAGTTGCCATCTTCACAATCCACGACATAATACACAGTGCTTAGCATCATAATATTATATAGTGTTACGAATACTCAATGTGTGTTTTAAAAAAAAAAAATTAACCACACCTGAAGATGGCAACTCGTTGCTGAAACGCGTCGTGTTAAATCACAAGAAGTCACAAGACGGACATGTAGTGAAAATCTATTGATTCTGAAGCATATAAGGAAAATGTTAGTTTGGTAATCATGTCACGGTTGAGTACTGTAAGCTCATTTCGCCGCGAAAGTGGAAAGGTTCAGTTTAGAATCCTGACTGTGACTATGGTTGGTAAAATGATTTTTTCCAATATGTTTCGAATCAATTATATAATTGGCTGCTTTACAATGAAAAATTTTCAATTGCAATTCAGCCGTATAAATCTTATTAATTTATCATAATACAAGGTATTTCTAAGACTTCATAATATTAAAAGTATTATTTGTTTCCGATTTAATGTCTGTTATCGAGCGTCTACAATCTAATCTAACGATTTGTTTTGATGTTATTTTGTTTTTTCTAGATATAGCCGATTCGAACACAAAATTATCAAAACTATTGTCAGATATTATCCGTCAAGTACATTCAACAAAATGGAATTTGATAAAAACTAGACAAGAACAAAATCGAAGTTACAAAGAAGTTTGCATACCGATCCTTGAAAAGTGTCGATTTTTGTTGTACGAAGTACGTCCGACGGTTTCACCGGCATCGCATGCTTACGGAACGCTCGATGTGTTGTATAAAGAACCTCGGTTGAAGTGTTTTATTCGTAAAATAATCCGCGATATTCGCGCTGGAAAAATGACAGATGTTCAAAAACCGGAAGATATCGTCAACGCCTCGATCCAGTCCCAGAGTATGGACAGATTGAAATCGAACGAAGACTTGACGAAAATCTGTAGTAAAAATATAACATCTGAAATTAAAACAACGTCGGAAGATATAAAAACTGAAACAGATGATGTAAATAATGAAATAAAAAATGGTAATGACGTGAAGATATCGGAAACTTCCGAAGGAGCGAAAAATCATTCGGATCAAAAAAATGTGGATGAGGCAATTGTGAGGCAAATAAATGTTCAAGAGATTAAAACTGACGATGAAAAGACTGAAGAAGATAAAAAGGAAACAATGCAAGAAGAAAAATTAATCAAAAATGAATCAGAAAATAGGGATATAAAACAGGAAGATGATATCAAAGATTTTAAACAAAGTGTGATAGAAAATACATTGTTGTTGGGCGATACGTTAAAAAAAGTAATGGATAAAGAATGGAAGAAATTACAAAAAGATTGTCCGAATGTGATACACGCCATAATTGAATTCGTTACGCAAGATTCGTTGAGCGATGTCGAATCGTTACGGAGAGCGATGTATTGCCAGGTAAAATTTTTGATGTGAAACATCTTATGTCGGGCTGTGAACAGCCGCGTGAGGGGAAATATGCAACGAAATGTTCTCCTTCGCTGCTGTTCTCCCCACCACTGCGGCACTTATATTGTACTGAATAAATAATTTATAAATTAATTGTCCGGGTATATTAAGTTATACATATATCAGTAACAACGGCTGTCTAGACAAGTTCATCCGTAGAGTAGTGGTACCACTTTAGCCTTCTATGCATGGGAACTTGGGTTCAGAAACTCATGGCATCGTACAATTTTCGACGTTTTTTTTTCTAAATTCTACATGATATTTATTTATAACATTTTTTATTTTTGTTATATTCTTTCTTTGACAATAATTATAATTTTTTGAAATTTCATGACATCAAAAATTAATTTTTTTGTTTTTTTTTTTTTAAAACGAAAATTTGGGTAAATTAGAGTATTTAGGGTAAATTAGAGTAAATTAGGGTAAATTGGGGTAACTTAAGGCAAAGGGGGCTAAATAAGAGTAAATTAGGGTATTTAGGGAAAACGGGTAAATTCAAGAAATTAAGGTATACTAGGGTAAATTTGGGTAAACGAGGGAAAATTAGGGTAAATTGTGTTAAATTGTAAATTCTTATCTCTCAAACTACTGAACCGATTCTAAAAATTCTTTCACTTATTATCTTCGCAGGGGGAGAATGTCTCGAGGCATTGTAATAAATCATAAATTATTATATCTGGAACTATTGAACCGATTTAAAAAATTCTTTTACTAATAGAAAGCTACACTATCCCTAAGTGATATAGGCTAGATTTTATTTTGATAAATTTGTCAAGTTCAATAAATAAAAGATTCAAGCTATAAAAATGTTTCACATCTGCCAGGCGTCCCGCGACGGCTCACATTTTTTTTTTAATCAGTACATAAAATTTAAGGTATTTGTTTGTAACAAAATATTGTTCTTTAGGTTCAACGATGTAAGATTCGTAAGCAGGGGATGGAAATGATGCAGCGTTTATTGGACCACGAATATTCTATTACATCGGTCCGTTACAACGTATTGTGTGGATATTTGGGTTTGACAACGGAACGTTTGGCCGAGGAACCGGTACAACGCTGCCTTGAGAACGTACAACTAGTCACACCGACTGAAAAAGTAGAATTACTTCTGGCTCAGTCGGTAATCACTGAATGGGGTGTACAGGTGCTGAGGAATCACGTTACCAGGGAAAATAAAGGTGAATAAAGATTTTAATAATACAATAGACCCCCGTATCCGCCGGGGTTTGGTTCCACTATCTTCCACGGATAGTGTATTTGTGTTGTTCGATTTTAAAAAATTAAAAAATCTCAAATAAACCGAAGTGAAAAAGTAACTCTTTTTCCCGTAAATATATTGTTTCGATACTATTTTTAGTGAAAAAAATTTAATTAACCAATCGTCAATTAAAATTGTTTTCAGAATCTTTCTATTCCCTGTCTCGAAGTCAAAAATCAAAACAGATTTGTTCAAAATCGAGTCACAACTATGCATTGATTCGAGAAGTCCCTCGAACGCGTTTTCTACTCAACATAGTAGGGTTGCTGTCTTCAAATCGAAGCGATTGGTCCGAACTTTGCTGCGCCGCAAAATGTGGTTTGCAAAGCATTGCTTCGTCACTGGTGCGTCAAACGGCCGATGCTGCCGGACACCGTAAACCATCTGTTCAGCCGTTTCCGGAATCAACTTGCGTGTTGTATGAAGGCATGATTGAAAGATCCGGTCCAAAACTTAGCGAATTGTCCGGTCAGGAAATCGCGCAGCTAATGAAAATCGGTACCAAGGTTGTTCGAGGACCCGATTGGAAATGGGGAGAACAGGTGAAGAGTTTTTTTTCGTTTTTCTGAAGTTTTTTGTTTTTATATATTTGATTATTCTACATGATAATGGGTTTCTTCTTTTTGAAGATTTCCATCAAAATGATGAAGCGCACGTGCACAGTCTATTTTTAGACTGCGCGTGCGCACCCACCATTTTAAAGGAAATATTCAAAAAGAAGAAACCAATGAACACATCCATTATGAGATAAGATTGTGCACAAAATAAAATTTTAATAGATATTAAGATTTTTAATGTCCGTTGACAGGATGGTGCTCCACCAAGCGAAGGAAGAGTGATCGGCGAGTTGGGCGATGATGGTTGGGTGCGTGTGGAATGGGCAAACCGTAGTACGAACAGTTATCGCATGGGCAAAGAGGGTAAATTCGATTTAACTTTAGCGCAGCCGCCGCAACTAATGGATTGTGACTCGTATACGGAAGATACGACGGATCAATGTACGTTTTTTTTTTTGTGTATCACAACTTTTTTTGCAACTACACTGATATTTTAAGAAACAGCATACATTTCACAAACTATAATTTTTAAAGAGTTCAATTTAAAAGTGTTAAAATTTGTTAAGTTAGGTGCATTACAAGTTTGTTTTTAGCCGAAACGCTTCAAATTACTTTCATGCATTAAAATGAATCACCTCCACAAAGAATATGTGTTTTAAAATAAAAATAATTCAAGCTTTGTTGTCACATAACCTTAAATTTTCATCTGTCAAAATCGTACAACACTGCCATCTACAGTACTTTGTTTAAAAAACTGAACGTCGCACAACAAATTAAAGTGAAAAGGTGCATTTTCATGTGACGCTCGACGCTGGCTTCTAGCGTCAAATGTGGTCACGTGACATAAACGCCATATTGAAAAAAATGTAGCGTCAAAGCTAAACATTGTTTAGCTTTTACGCTGGCGTCATTAGTTGTCTCTGCTGGTCATTAATGATACGAGTTTTCTACAGCTAGGTACTGAGTTGTGCATCAAGTATCAACACACAGGCTTGCTAAAGAATTGCTTTATGTTGCTACTAGGGGGTTGATTCTACGAATTTAACCCATTGATTTTATTACTTCGAAAGTACCTATTTATTAAGGAAAATACTATCACCTGATGGTTTTTCGATGGTTAATTAAAATTCCCGTCTCACTTAGAACAAAACAATTTTTTTTTATTGAATACTAAAAACATTAAAATTTCTCAAGATACAATTTATTTTTTTCTCATATTCTGGTAGTGCATATAATTACCTATAAAAAAGTAAGCATAGTTATATTTTTAATTTTTATTCCTTATAATTCCTGTACTTTCGCCGGTTATTTAAGTCAAAAATATGGGAATTTCATTTTTGATAATCGTATTCAGACATTGTCTTTTCTGTTAATAAATTTACAAAGAGCTTATTTATTAATTATTATAACAAATTCACCAGGGTTTTGATTTATGGATGTCTTTATTTGACGCTCTCTTTACAAGTTTACAACTGTCAAAACCTTGCTGTCTGTTGACGCTGGAACTTGACGCTACAGTTTTTCAAGATGGCGTTTATGTCACGTGACCACATTTGACGCTAGACGCCAGCGTCTAGCGTCACATGAAAATGCACCTAAAAACTATGTGTTCCAAAAACTTATTGTTTTTAAATATAGAAATAGTTTTAAAAAAGCACGATTTTTGTTTTGATGAATTATAATTTTGAATTTTAGGCCACCAGCAATTAAAAGAAAGTCACCCGATAGCACTTTTGAATCAGTCATCAATAAAACTCCTACTCAACATGGTTTTGTGTGCTGGATCAAGTACAGTTAATGTCCACGATCGTACTTCAGCTGTTGAAATAATCACGGGCTTATTGCGTGACATTTTGAAATCATCATCGCTTAATCGTACCACGGCGGCACAAAAAAGCGATATCGTACCGATAACAAGTTATCATGAAAGCTGGTGTACGCTTGTTTTAATCAAAAGTATCGCGGTTTCGAACATACTTTGCAAAAGTTTAAGTTCGCCGGCGTGGATCGACTTACTATTGAATATTATTACTTTTGAACACGAAAGTGTTGAAGAAACAGAAGAAAGCTTACATAAACGGGTAATTGTTTTTTTTTAATATACATTAATTAACAAATGAATGCTTGAGTTAGCATTCCTGTTAGGAACACCCATCGAATAACATAACGTTACGCGTTCCTAACATTGTAACATTACGTCATTTGACGGGTGTTCCTAACAGGAATACTAACTTAAGCGTTCATTTGACTCGATGATTGACTCGTTAGTCATAACTTTATGATTAGTTTACATGGTATGATTAAAATATGATAATTTCCATAAAAACTCGAAATCTATGAGTAATCTTAGTAATAGATTATTATCGATGGATCTTCTCTGTTGCAGATACAAGCGATACGTTTATTAAAAGCAGTTTTACCATGGTGGAACACTGAATCCACACGCACGAGCCAACTTCTCGAAAAACTCTTTACAATCCTCGGCCAAACGTTAGTTCTCTGTAACTATGACCGACACGATTACAGCAGAGATGCAAAATCGTTAGTCCCATTGACCCAGTCGTGTTCGAATATAATCGCTTACGAGTTGATTTCTCTACTCCGAATATTATTCGTAAATCCCGGATGGTATCACAGTTTGTGTAGTCTATTGAGCCGTTCAGTAAATTCGGCAGCTTGCGAACTTCTTCGTGGTCTCGAAGTACAACAGAACGATTCAGTGGACCTCACAAATCAAAAATTACATGAAGCTGTAGCTGGATTGAACGTCATCGGTGCCGAAGATGCCCGAGTTCGAATCGGATCGATAACCGATGTGGAAGGTGATCCTGGTACCGTTTTTAGTATATCGACTAAAGGGAAGATTGTCGTTCATATACACTCAAAAGGGATTGAGAAAAAATTGTTATATCCAAACGTAAAAATTTTACCGGAACCGAGGTTCGACATGAATATTCTATCGGAATCCGAAACTTTGGTCAGTACATGGGCTACACTTTTACTGCTTGGAAGGACGAACTCGTCAAATGGATTCGAAAGAAAACCTACCAGTATCCCGGGGAATATAAATATTACGTATTTGCGTACTCAACAGTTGACCTTGAGTGCGTTAGGTGGTATACGTGAATTAACTAATCATCAAACGAAACTACGTCGAATACTGCGTCATCAGGATGGTTCGATGGCTAGCGGAGACAGGCAGCTGGTTACTGATGAAGACGACTGTGCAGGAGAAGCCAAAACACAGTCATTGATACTGCAGAAAGTACTCGTGAAAGCAACGCAGCCCTGCCCACTTAAACCGATATTTACTTTACAAGAAATAATGGAGGCTGCACTAAATGTTAGTCAGTATTTGGCCACGGAATACAACAAAAACACTGTAAGTATATAACATAGAGTCATAGAGATATCTAGTAGAAAAAATTGGACGCAGAACGAAAATCGCGGTGAAAAATTAAATAACGCATACGCGTGCATTAAGAGACATCTAGTAGAAAACATTCGACGTAAAACAAGTATGGCGGAGAAAAATTAAATGACGCATGCGCGCGCATTAAGAGACATCTAGTAGAAAACATTCGACGTAAAACAAGTATGGCGGAGAAAAATTAAATGACGCATGCGCGTGCATTAAGAGACATCTAGTAGAAAACATTCGACGTAAAACAAGTATGGCGGAGAAAAATTAAATGACGCATGCGCGCGCATTAAGAGACATCTAGTAGAAAACATTCGACGTAAAACAAGTATGGCGGAGAAAAATTAAATGACGCATGCGCGCGCATTAAGAGACATCTAGTAGAAAAAATTCGACGTAAAACGAGTATGGCGGAGAAAAATTAAATGACGCATGCGCGCGCATTAAGAGACATCTAGTAGAAAAAATTCGACGTAAAACGAGTATGGCGGAGAAAAATTAAATGACGCATGCGCGCGCATATCGTTATGAAAGACAAGGAAAATATTAGGTATCAATCTTTTGTTTTTTTCAGAAAACAACAACGATTTGCTCCAAGATGGTAACGAGTAACAATAAATCACTACAGAATCTTGCCAAGCAAGAAGCCGGTAGTGTCGCGGTGTGCGGGAGTGAATTACCAACACCGACGAGTGAATGTTCGGCACTGGCGAGTGATCGTAGCGGCTGTGCTCCGGTTAAAAGACGCAAGTCTAAAAGTGAAGCGGCTCAAGCGCAAGCACTACCGGCTGTCAGTCCCTTAGTTTCTCAGCTCATGGAAATGGGTTTTTCAAAGAAAAGCGTTGAATATGCCATCCGAGCTCTGGGTAATATTTTATAATGCGACTAACAAAAATGATTTATCGGCGCGAATTTCTAACCTTTTTTTTATTGTTTGTTATTCAGGCGTAGTTTGTGAGACATCTTTAACTGCCGAAAACATTGTAGCATTTCTATTGGAGCATCCGGAACCTCCACCGTCTGATTCCGATACGCTTAGCTCTTTTGACGGAATGTCCGATTCGGAATCGATTACGGAAGATGATGAAATGTTGTCAACATCGATGACCGACGGAGTGAGTGTCCGAAACTGAACTATACTAAGCTGTTTATATTTTCTTTTTGTTTCCCGTAGCTCAGTTCGAAAATTGTAGGCAGTGACCAATACTTAGTTACTAACAGGCTTAATGGAGTGGCAAAGCAATATAACAATATAAAGCATATCCGTTCTTAGAGTTTCCATGCATAAAAAATGTGCCGCTTATATTGCATTGTGAATTATATTAGTCACTGCCTACAATTTCCGAACTGAACTATAATTGATTTGTTTCTGTTTTGTAACTGCTTTGTTTTTGTTTCAAGGGCGCATGCACAGGTGTTCCGACATATTTACAGCGCTCCGATTTCTTAACGAACGATGAATACGCACTGTACGTTCGTGATAACGTAGTTTCCGGAATGCTGGTCCGCTGTTGTCGTGATTACGAGGGAGTCGAATTGGGAGATGTCGGTCGGGTTGTAAAAATAGATCGCGAAGGACTACACGATTTGAATTTACAAGTAGATTGGCAACGCAAAGGGGGCACTTATTGGGTACGCTTTATCCATGTCGAATTACTCGGATTTCCACCAACGGCTCCGGGACCCGCAGCCATCAAAGTCGGAGATAAAGTAAAAGTTAAAGCCAGCGTCGCCGTACCAAAATATAAGTGGGGTTATGTAACGCATGACAGTGTAGGTGTCGTCTCGGAAATATCGGAGAACGGACACGATGTTACTGTTGATTTTCCGAAACAGGCGAATTGGACAGGGCTGTTGTCTGAAATGGAATTGGTGCCGGCTAGTCATGAAGGATTTAAATGTACGAGTTGCTCGATGGAACCGATTGTTGGAGCCCGCTTCAAATGCAAACAGTGCGATTCGTATAATTTGTGCGAAAGCTGTTTTTACACTAAAAAAATTCATAAACATTCGTTCCATAGGATTGCTGAACCAGGTATAATAAAATTTAAACTAATAATTTTATTATTTTATTCTATGTGTAGAGAACCTCAACTGCTTCACACTAGTTTTTTTTAAATATATTTAAAAAGAAAAACGTAATTAAATCAAATCAAAAGAACTTTCGGATTTCGGTTTCGATTTTGTCGAGAGTTGCAGTTGTGGTTTCAGTCACCTGTCTCAATTTAATTAGTTCTGATTTTAATCACAAGATGGCTGCAATTACCACTGCACACTATTTACCACTACACATTATTTACCACTACAAATTATTTACTATTTATCACTACACACATACCGTAGAATATTCCAGTGAATATAGATTTAGTACCCTCTTTATTATAAATGCACAGTGTAAGACAGTTGCTAAAAACAAATTTGTCTTTTTAAGGATCTCCGTTAGTTTACGCCGGTAAACCGGGTCGTTATTATCGCCAAGAATTGGGTCCCGTCGAAGAAGACGAATATATCAAAGATTGGATCACGTGCGTGAAAAGGTTAAGAGCATCGTCTCGCGAAAGCTGGGCGCAGCGTCTCATCGACGGTACCGAAGGCTGCTGGCTGAGCTGTGGCTCCCAGGGCAAGCACTGGTTGCGATTGGAAATGCAGCCGAATATAATAATTCAGTCGTTGTACATGTTCGTTGATCCGTCGGACAGCAGCTACGTACCGTCGTTGGTTATAGTCAGTGGCGGCGCCACTTTCTCATCTATGGTCGAGTTGAACGTTTTAACTGTCAGAGGAACAGATGTCCGTGTTTGTTTGCTACATGATATCCGAGAGGTTCGTATCTTCTAGAAGTCTTGGACAGAATTACTTACTGTCGTGGGTTTGAATCCCACCTCCGCTCATGGATGTTTTGTGATGCCGTTTAATTTAATTTGATATAATTAGACGCTAGAGACCTTAGTTGTCGATCGTCTATAATTTACAATAAAAAAGAGGCTTGATGTGTGGGTAAAACCACACTACTAACTTCCCATTGGGTGCCCTTAGAGACTAGAGATCAACATTTTACAACTATTTTGCAGTAGTTTTTTTGTTATAAAAAAACCGCCAATTCAAATTTTTTACATACCTTATCAGGTGTTCATTATGAATGAAATTAGTCCGGAATCGATATCATTCTTTGTTCTCGAGATATGCGAGACGAAAAAGTTCACGAACGTACGTACTCACGCACACACAGACATCTCTCTAGAAAGGATGGATTTGAACTTAAGGGACCTTGAAACGTGGAGATACCTCAAAATTTTTCATGTGCAAAATCGGACCCATTACAACTTCCAATGGGAAGTTAAAAAAACAAACCATAGCCGAATTTTGCGCATCGATTCACGTCCCACGCGAAATTCGCCTCAGTTTTATTAATCCTTTATTAAGGATTCAATTTAAAAATTTTAAGTCAGAAGCTAACAAAACAAAATTTTGAGATGACGACTACAATGTTTAAACAACACAAGCATTTAAACTTTATACAAACGAACAACATTTAATTTTACTGAAAAATTTTTCGTTAGAAAGCAGCCAATTATATAATTGTTTCGAAACATATTGGAAAAAATCATTTTACCAACCAGTGGTCACAGTCAGGATTCTAACCTGAACCTTTCCACTTTCGCGGCGGAATGAGCTTACAATACTCAACCGTGACATGATTGCTAAATTAATATTCTCCTTATATGCTTCAGAATCAATAGATTTTCACTACATGCGAGTGTCAATTCATATATGCTAATTCAATAGCTATGATATGAAGTGAATCCTGGTACTGTGACCACTGGTTGGTAAAATGATTTTTTCCAATATGTTTCGAAACAATTATATAATTGGCTGCTTTCTAACGAAAAATTTTTCAATTGCATTTTAGCCGTATAAAACTATTATTTATTTTAATTTTACTGTTTATTTGTTTCAGTATTATCCTTGCATTGAAATAGCTATAAAGCAGTGTCGCAACAATGGAATCGACTGCAAAATCCACGGTCTTAAAATTATCGGTCGTCGCATCTTGTCCCATACGAAAACGTTGCATACTTCCGCTTCGTTCCTTGCTTGTGATTTGGACCAATCGTTTGATCAGCCGTTGCCCACTCAGCCACAGTCACCATATACACGTAAGATAATCCATGTAACATTTTCAGATTTGTAGTTAAATTTCGATGACATCCAAATTAAAAACATACTACAGAAGTGAAACTTGTAGTAGATTTACAGAGGACAGTGTGGTCCACTGGTTCGCGTCGCGGCCTCTGAATCAGACTGTCATGGGTTCGAATCCCGCCTCCGCTCATGGGTGTTTTGTGTTGTCTTTTAGTTTTATGTTAATTGTTATTAAGACGGTAATGACCTAAGCTGTCGCCGCGTCTATAATTTACAACAAATAAATAAAATAAACGTAGATTTACACACACATATATATATATTCATATGTACAATCTGCCTGTAATGATTGCTGCAGCGATACCTTCCCAGCGTCTCACTCTAGCTCAATGATACAAAGTAGTTTCGTTATTCGTTGTTCCGTTCTGAATATTATAATAAAACTATCCAGTTTCCAAAAGCGCTACTCCAAAAATAATAATAATAAATCGTTTTTTCAGCAAGGGACATAGTTGACGGTAAACCGAGCACAAGTTCTGATTTTGTCGGAGGCTGTCGTGTCTACGTATGGGGATTAAACGATAAAGATCAACTCGGAGGAATGAAAGGTTCAAAAGTCAAATTGCCGGCATTCTCGGAGGTTTTGAGTCAACTCCGACCTATTCATATAGCTGGAGGTTCAAAATCACTCTTCATTGTTTCTCAAGAAGGAAAGGTAATTGTGTTGTTGTTTTTTTTTTAAATAAAGTGCATCAGAATTGTCCCTACACATTATGAAACACATTAGGTAGGTTGAATGGTTCTAACGCTGTGTGTACTAAATGGACATGATATCATAACAAATTTTTTGCTGAGGATAATTTAGATGTAACCTCTACATAGCTCTAATTATTTTATAACCTCAAATTAATTTATATAGCTATATTTTCTAACCTCAAATTCTATATAGGTATATTTTAATAACCTCAAATTATTTTGGCCAATGCAGCTAATATGCGTACTTATGATATTTTTTCAATCAACAGTTAGGTAACCATTCAACAAAATGACATATCGCTATGTTTATTAGCGCTATTTCGTCATTGAACCCACCATAAACAATAATGAAAATGGCGGCTGCTGGACATGATATCATAACAAATTTTTTGCTGCGGATAATTTAGATGTAACCTCTACATAGCTCTGTAATTATTTTATAACCTCAAATTAATTTATATAGCTATTTTCTAACCTCAAATTTTATATAGCTATATTTTAATAACCTCAAATTATTTTGGCAAATGCAGCTAATATGCGTACTTATGATATTTTTTCAATCAACAGTTAGGTAACCATTCAACAAAACGACATACCGCTATGTTTATTAGCGCTATTTCGTCTTTGAACCCACCATAAACAATAATGAAAATGGCGGCTGCATATTATTATTATTATTTAAAGAATCAATAGGCATAAATCCATTATTATATATTTTACAAATGGTGATAGAAAGCAATTTATTCATAATACATTGTAATTGTAATATTTATTAAATGAAAATGTCTTATAATTATTAGTGCTGTCGTGTTCTGACGTTTTTATATAACTTAATCTAAGAAAAGTCCTGAAGGTACACATTTTTAGCATATCTTTGAAATATGGCAATTGAAGTTGTAAAAATATTTGGATCAAGGTTATTCCCTAAAATTGACATTCTTGTTACCGGAGAATGACGTCTTATTTTTCGAGAATTTGACGCGAAACCATTTTCTTTTGTAGCTATACGCGTGCGGAGAAGGAACTAACGGTCGTTTGGGTCTCGGCCATAGTAATAACATATCGACTCCAAGACCGATCCCATTCTTGAATCAGTACGTCATTAAAAAAGTGGCCGTCCATTCAGGAGGCAAACATGCACTGGCATTAACAACCGATGGAAAAGTATTTTCGTGGGGCGACGGCGACGACGGAAAACTCGGCCACGGTAACAGACTGGGTCTTGATAAACCAAGACTCATTGATGCATTGCGACAATGGCGTATTCGAGACGTTGCTTGCGGCAGTTCCCATTCAGCCGCCATTAGTAGTTCAGGAGCCCTGTTTACTTGGGGTCTCGGTGAATACGGAAGACTCGGACACGGAGACAACGTAACGCAACTCAGACCGAAATTAGTCAAAGCGTTAGCCGGTTACCGTGTGGTCCAAGTCGCTTGTGGAAGTCGAGATGCGCAAACGCTAGCTTTAACCGACGATGGTCAAGTGTTTTCATGGGGCGATGGTGACTTCGGAAAACTTGGTCGAGGAGGTAGCGACGGTTGCAGCGTACCTCATTGCGTCGAAAGACTAAACGGTCATGGGGTTATTCAAATTGAATGCGGAGCACAATTTTCTCTAGCTCTTACAAAAGCCGGAGAAGTTTGGACTTGGGGTAAAGGTGATTATTTCCGTTTGGGTCATGGAAGCGATTTGCATGTGAGAAGACCGACACTCGTTGAAGGTTTAAAAGACAAAAGAATTACGCACGTAGCTGTCGGTGCATTGCATTGCCTTGCTGTGACGGATCAAGGTGAGGTATACGCGTGGGGTGATAACGATCACGGGCAACAAGGTAACAGCACAACTATGGTTAACCGTAAACCTTCGCTTGTACACGGACTCGAAGAAGTGAAAATCAATAGGGTTGCATGCGGAAGTTCGCATTCGATCGCGTGGAGTATGCCCGATACGCAACATACAACTAAACTCGAACCAGTCGTATTCACAACGGCTAGAGATCCGCTCGGAGCGTCAATGCTTGGTTTGTACAGTTCGGAAAAATCGATCGATATGAATACAACGAAAGAAAAAGAACGTACTTCGTTGACGAGTATGGTTATGACTTTACCGTCTCCGGCCGCTATGCAACACGCGCTAACTCACTTGTTAGACGCCGCTCATATTCTTTTGTTACGTGTCAGTCTTGTTAGTGCCTTGCGAGCTCATGGAGATACTCGAACTAACGAACTGGGGAAACCGATGTCAGATAGCATTCATGAATCGAATATGATGAATTCAATGAATGTATCTATACCGCCACCTGAAGCGGAGATAGCGCAAGGCGGCGGTGAAGCTCCGGTTAGTATTATGGAAGTGACCGGAATTCACAGTCCGGTTGGAACACCGGAAAGCGAAGATTGTCCTTTGCCGGTGTATCCATCGATGACGGCTAGTAGTTGCTCGGCCAGCTTGTCATCCAAACAGTCGAGGATGTCAGCCAGCGCCATGTCGGTTATTGCGGCAACTCTAACTTCTCACGCTGAGGTTTGTTCAGATTTTATTTTATTTAATGTCACGGTCTTCTAGAATCTAGAAATGACCTCTGTTGTCGAGCGTCTATAATCCACAATTCTAGAATCTAGATCGACTGTTTGTTAACAACAAACAGTCGATCAACAAATTCTTGTTTATCTATAGATCGACTGTTTATTAACAACAAACAGTCGATCAACAAATTCTTGTTTATCTATAGCTCCTGTGGCGCCAACTACTTTCACGCTTAATAAATATATGACTCTGCCTTTGTTTTTAATGGTAGTTTTTTTTCAGGTTGTTGGTGAAACTACTGCAATATCGGGTTTGGATGATTTCACATCACTCCTAACAGAAAATGATGCGCGCTTATTGGTTGATCTTTTGAAACTTGCCGTGGCTGGACGTGTAGAATGGGACGGCGCAAAGGATATTATTTCATCGGTTTTAATTGGTACTACTGATTTTGTTTTCTTATACTTACCATAACCTATAACTTCATTTTAATTTTCTGAGTTGTAATTGGTTAGTTGATATTTTTGTCTTTGAGAGATCTTAGGATAACAAAACCCTGATTAGTGTATCAAACTAATTGTAATTTCTAAATGTTTTCAGCTTTGGGCTCAGGTAACTCCAGTATTGGAAATATGTTATTGGAACTGTGTATAACGGAACTAGAAGACGCTGCTACGGACACCCATGCGTTTACACTATCGCCGCAACCAGTCATACAAGAAACTAGCCATCCGTATATCGACGACATAACGCTTACGGGTCATGTAAAAATACCCGGAGCCGACGCGTTGAGAGTAGAGTTCGATAAAAGGTGTTCTACGGAAAGAAAACATGATCCGCTTGTAATAGTCGACGGTAACGGCAAACCTATCTGCGTCAGATCGGGAAGAGATTGGTCGGATTGGTCTCAACACATAAGAATTCCTGGTAAGAGAATTTTATTTTTAATCGGTTCCAAATAAAATTGTTGATTTTTGAAAAAATATCAGGCCTTGTAAACATCGAAAATACTCACTGTATATAATTATTATATAAGAAGAAATTAGGTGACACTGTACAGGTTTGAATCCAAATCAGTTTAAAAAATTATCTAAATTAAACACGGAATAGCAGAAAATCAACAACATTTGACATTTTGTGCAAGACCCTGTACGAAAAATTCATAACTGCTTCGATAAAAAAATAATTTCATTGCAGGTGATGAGCTTCGGTGGACTTTTACAAGCGACGGTTCAGTGAATGGCTGGGGCTGGCGTTTCACAGTTTATGCTGAAATATCAGCGACGGATCCATTCAAGAGACGATCGGATCGTGGAGTTTTGAGCAGGCCATCGGTAGAGATCGTCACTTGTTTGTTGGTCGATCAACGATTACCGCAGCACACTTCAGATAAAGCTGTGGTTGCGCGATTAGCCACTGCTCTTGCAGCATGTTCTCAGCTTAGTGCTCTTAGTAAGTTAACTTTTCCGTAAAGCAGTAAATACAGTAGACTCTCTAAAGTTGCCTGTTTTCTTACACTGTCCTCTACATGGATTCGTAACAATACATTCTATTACAACGCGTACTATGACATCACATGTGTCGACATGCGTTAGTCGCGCAAGCATTCAATTATCGATATTACAAACTTAAAAAAAAATATTGCTATATCGATATATATGGTTACATCGATATATCGATAAAAATATCGATACATCAGTACATCGATATTTTTTAGTTTGTAATATCGATATTTTTATTGATATATTGGAAACAATATATCAATATTTTTATCGATACATCGGAAAGGCGTCTAGGCCAATTAATGAGTTGACGCCATAAATCTGTTATACATATATATAATACTCCTATATTGCTAGCGCCCGTAAATGGAAGTATCAGGTTGCAAGTGAGACAGCAAATGACTGTTTCTATCTTTGTCGAGAAATCCATCTCGTTGTGCGTAAGCGCATTGCAACTCTCGTGGGAGAATTGGCAAGTATAGTGGGGAAAACCTCCTCTGCTCGAAGCTTAAAGCCTAGTTATAGTAAACATTCTCGGACATGCGCATAAGAATCGACGTCTTGCGAGAGAGACAGATATGTCTGCAGCGTAGGGTTTCGTCCGACTCCAGACCCCGGCTAGCAATATAGGAGTATTACATATATGCTGTTATATAAATTTATATCCCTTGTTTTGATATGTGATAATTTTGACTGATAACTTTTGAAAAACGAAACTTACGAGATATATGAATTAATTTTCTTTTTTTTATTAGCTGCATCACAACGCATGTGGTCTTTGAAAATGCTACACAAACTTTTGGTGCCGTCGAAAATCGATGCGCCCGGAACGAGTGGAAAAAGTACTTTAGCAATGCTTCTAAAAGGAAAAGCGCCATCTGACAGCGCCCTCGCTACATTATTGGACGAACTACCGGCTGCGTTGCTAAGACAGTACGAATATGAAGATCCTTGCGTGAGGGGAGGCGTTCATTTAATGCACTCAGACTTCTTCAAAGTACTTGTAGCATTGGCGTGCGACCTTGAACTTGACTCGATGGTCGGTTTATCGGACAGCCATAAATGGGCGTGGTTTAGACGGTACTGTATGGCGACGAAAGTTGCAAGAGCACTAATTCACCGATTACCTTTACCGAGATTGTTTTGTCTTGAAGTACGCAAGAAACTTCATGAAGTGACACCATCGCATACCGATATTACAGAAGATAACGTTTGGGAACACGAAAATCATGATTTGTTCAGAAAGGAACATGACGAACAATTACTCACATGGCTTAACAGGTTAGTTTTTATTACTAGACCTAGGATTGTCATTACTTTTTGGAATTATTGATAGATTTTGGGGATGTTTTCCGTTTTTATCCAAACTAATATTATAAACGTGAAAGTGTGTTTGTCTGTCTGTTTGTTATATCTTCATGGCTTGACCACTGAAGCGATTTCGACGAAAATTTGCAAAGAGATTCCTTGAAGTCCGACAAAAGACATAGACTACTTTTTATCCCGGAAAACTCTTCCCGAGGGAGAGCATTTAAGCCATGCATCCACACTTCCACACTATACTACCTGTGGTGTTAGAAAGACAGGTTATGAATGAGCCATTTTCCTGAGAGTAATTTTTTCAATTATCCACGAGAGGCAGCACTTGTGCTAGGTACAAACATTATTTATTCCCCATTAGTGTCGTGTTGTTTTAGTGGTATAACTTAATTATTAAATTATTATTATTATGAAATTAATTAAATAATTAAGTTATATCACTAAAATGACACGACACTAAAGGGGAATAAATAATGTTTGTACCTACCACAAGTGCTGCCTCTCGTGGATAATTGAAGGAACTACTCTCAGGAAAATGGCTCATTAATGATGCATTCTACATTTCCATAGTTACGCATCATGTATTTGTGTATTTTGGAAAACAGATTATTGCATTTTTAATTGTCAAAATCGACATTAAATTCATAGCACCCGGATGAAGCCAACCGGGCAGCTGGTTTTAATATAAATAATTGCGTATTTTTATGATAAAAATAATCGATAATATCGACCGTATTATTTTCTTTTTTCAGACGACCAGAAGATTGGACATTAACTTGGGGCGGTTCTGGTACGATTTATGGTTGGGGACATAATCATCGCGGTCAACTGGGAGGCATCGAGGGTGCAAAAGTGAAATTGCCAACATCGTGCGAATCTCTGACCGGCTTACGTCCGATCCAAATAATAGGCGGTGAACAGACCTTACTCGCCGTAACAGCCGATGGTAAAGTATATGCGACTGGATACGGTGCGGGCGGAAGACTGGGCATCGGAGGTACAGATTCAGTATTGGTACCTACACTTTTAGAATCCATCCAACACGTATTTATTAAAAAAGTAGCCGTCAATTCCGGTGGAAAACATTGTCTTGCATTGTCAGCCGATGGAGACGTATATTCATGGGGAGAAGGCGACGACGGAAAACTCGGTCACGGTAATCGTAATTGCTATGTACGACCAAAACTAGTCGAAAAACTTCAAGGACAAGAAATTGTTGACATTGCATGCGGAGGAGCGCATTCCGCTGCAATTAATAGTTCCGGACAAGTTTTTACATGGGGTAAAGGACGTTACGGTCGTTTGGGTCATGGCGATAGTGAAGATCAACTTGAACCAAAGTTAGTCGAAGCTTTACTTGGATATCGGGTTATCGATATAGCTTGTGGATCGGGCGATGCCCAGACTTTATGTATTACGGATGACGATAATGTGTGGTCGTGGGGTGACGGAGATTACGGGAAACTGGGCCGAGGAGGCAGCGATGGATGTAAAGTTCCGTTGAAAATTGAAAGCCTTGCTGGACTCGGTGTATGCAAAGTCGAATGCGGTTCACAATTTTCTGTGGCGTTAACACGATCTGGAAGCGTTTATACATGGTGAGTCATTAATGAGGACTACCATTTTTTTATTCGTCAGATAGCGCTAGTGGCAAGTAAGGTATACGTCAAACGCTTACATTTTTTATTCGTCAGATGGCACTAGTGACAAATAAGGTATATGTCAAGCGTTTACATTTTTTATTCGTCAGATAGCGCTAGTGGCAAGTAAGGTATACGTCAAACGTTTACATTTTACCATATTTTTATTCGTCAGATAGTGCTAGTGACAAGTAGGTATACGCTAAACGTTTACATTTTTTATTCGTTAGATTGCGCTAGTGGCAAGTAAGGTATGACAAGCGTTCAGAGTGGTTTAGAGATTAACTGTTTGTGTTTAGTCATTCTTCATTTATCCATTTCTAAGAAATAAATAATTAAATAAATACAAAACTGCGATTTAGTTATTAAATGATGAACGACGTGTCAAAAAAATGTATTGCATTTCAACTGATAAAAATATATACTATACTATACTACTACTATACTTTACTTGCTAGTGGTGCTATCAGGTGGCGGAGAATATAAACAGTACTGACATCAAAGTGACATATACCTCACTTGCTAGTGGTGCCATCAGGTGGCAGAAAAGAAGACTGATTTACCGAGCAATAATTTTTTTTTAAATTTTACTTAAATTTTAGATTTCACAATAATTTCGTCTGATGAAAAAATATATAAGAGAATTAAAAAAAGATTAGTATTAGAGAAAAACATTTTTTTACGTTACAGGGGTAAAGGTGATTATCATCGTTTGGGTCACGGAACCGATGAGCACGTCCGTAGACCGCGTAAAGTGGCTGCACTGCAAGGCATGCGCATAATCGCGTTAGCAACCGGATCTTTACACTGCGTGGCGTGCAGCGATCAAGGTCATGTATATACTTGGGGAGACAATGATGAAGGTCAATTAGGGGACGGTACAACGAATGCCATCCAACGTCCTAGACTCGTCGCGTCATTACAGGGTAAAAAAATCACAAGAGTCGCTTGTGGATCAGCACATACGTTAGCGTGGTCTACGAGTCAATCATCGGCAGGCACACAACTTCCATCGAGGGCTCCCGTCGAATACGATCTAGTCCGTGACATTCCGTTAGACGTTTTACATAATCGACTCGTATTGCTTCATCATTTCTCGGAATTATTGTGTCCTTGCATAACGATGTTCTCCGTTATAGGCGAAGTATCGTTAGATCAGTTACGAGGAATGTTAGTATACGGAATTAAGGAAGCGACGTTTAGGAAAGTCGTACAAGCGACGATGGTCCGAGATAAACAACACGGTCCCGTTATTGAACTTAATCGAATCCAAGTTAAGTGGTCGAGATCACGCGGAGGTCTCGCTGGACCCGATGGTATGAAGTCTGTATTCGGACAAATGGTTAGTAAACTGCCGTTACTCACTTCAGAATCGTTAACTTTGCCGCATAGAATATGGAAAGTTAAATTTGTCGGTGAAAGTGTAGACGATTGCGGTGGAGGTTACAGTGAAAGTATAGCCGAAATGTGCGATGAGCTTCAAAACGGAAGCGTACCTTTGTTAATGCCAACGCCGAATGGACGCGACGAAGCCGGAACTAACAGGGACTGTTTCCTTCTCAATCCGCGAGCGACCACTGTTCTTCATCTTAACATGTTCCGGTTTCTGGGTGTTCTGATGGGAATTGCTATAAGAACTGGTTCTCCGTTATCGTTATCCTTGGCCGAACCTGTATGGAGACAGTTAGCGGGACAACAGTTAAGTCCGGCCGATTTGACCGAAGTAGACCGAGACTATGTGCCCGGATTGTTGTGTATTAGAGATATGTTGACCGAAACGTTTACGGCACTCGACATGCCTTTCAGTACTCCTTCTGCTAGTGGTGTTGAAATACCATTAAGTGCGAAGTTCAAACGCGTCACAGCCGAAAATAGGTTTGTATATTTTTGACATAGATACGTTTTGACAGATTTATTTTGATGTAGAAAAAACTAAACAAATTAGTTACCAAATTCTCCAAATTAATATGTTCGAAGATTATTTCAAGGCACTTCTGGGGTAGCAAGTTCTTTCATTGAGAAGAGTAAAACAAAACAGTTGACTCTCAAATACGATTTCAATCTACATTTCCTAATTGGTGAAATAATTTGTCATTCATTACATAAAACAATACATTTGTATTCCCCCATCTATGTTTGCGTTAAATATTTAACGCGAGCGTTCCGAACTCATTTATATTTCATTTATATTTTTTTTTCAGACACGAATATGTAAGATTAGCTTTAAATTTCCGTCTGCATGAATTCGATGAACAAGTGAAAGCTGTTCGCGACGGTATGTCGAAAGTGATTCCTGTGCCATTATTGTCACTGTTTAGCGCTTACGAATTGGAAACGATGGTTTGCGGATCTCCTGACATACCTCTTACGATGCTCAAAGCCGTCGCATCCTATAAAGGTAAGAATCGTTTAACAATACTATTGTATTGCATGCGCTAGAGAGATAAAATTATAAACTACAAATGCTTGACAGCTGAGGTTATTAGCGTTGCTATAAAATCTTGAACATACTTAATCGTGGAGGACAGAGAGAAAGGAGACTAATCTCCATGCATTCACTGTTGTCTAAAAAGTGAGGAAAATGAGGGTTCCTATTCCGGCGGTAGAGGCGCTGCAGCTATAAGACCTCAAGTAGAGTGGATAACCGGGCAATTTGAATATTGCTTTATTTTGCAAAATAGAAATAAACTGAATTAAAAAATAATTGATCAGGTTAACCGACAACAAACAATACCACGTTGTCGTGGATTCGTTCATAGAATCACAGAGATTGGCTCCGTTCAGAAGGGGCAACAATACACGAGATTCGGGGCCTTATAGCTACAGCGTCGCATGTAAAGCTTTTACGAACTCTTGCCGTCATCGATTTTCAGTACACGTGCTTCGCATTATGATCTACCGAGATCAACCTCCTTACTCTTTATCCTCCACAATACTGGAGTATGTTTAAATCGTGAGAAATTTACATAAGTGAATAAATTTATTAATATTTAAATTCAATTGTTTGTGTTAAAGGCGTGGATGCCGGAGCGCCTCTTGTGCAGTGGTTTTGGGAAGTGATGGAAGAACTAACGAACCAAGAACGTTCGTTGTTCTTACGTTTCGTTTGGGGCCGCACTCGACTTCCGCGCACCATCGCTGATTTCAGAGGGCGAGATTTTGTTCTTCAGGTGCTCGACAAGTATTCGCCTCCAGATCACTTCTTGCCCGAAAGTTATACGTGTTTCTTTTTGTTAAAAATGCCGCGTTATTCATGCAAGGTAAGTTTTGTTTTTAACGCTAGTCATTTTTTTTATATTCTAGCTAGTACCATGATTACCATCATGTTTCGATATAAAATAAAGAGTTTTCATTTTTTTTGTTATAAAAAAATTCACAGATTTCGCAATCCTTGCAACCATCGAGGACATTGGAAATGATAACAGCATATATGAAACATAATTAACTGTTTATTATACACACAATATTTATCAATGCACTGTTTAGTTTTGTCAGGAATAACCCTATTATTCTTCTGTTATATACGCGTTCACTTTTGCTTGATTACTTAACTTTTAAATGGATTTTTCTACAGTATTTATTAACATTTGCTCAAAAATAACACCGCAGATCGTCGCAAATACCTCTCAATTAACTAGACATGATATAAAACACATTTCGAAAAAATTGCACTTGTTCAATTTTGCATGATTGCTCCTCACTTGATCGCGACACCGTTGTCTTTTGGCCTTGAACGAAAACTCGTAACTCTGCCCCCATATACGAACATAAACATTTTCAATGTTAAAAAGTAATTTCAACATCAAAACAATCTAATGATAGATTGTTATTTTTTCACATAATACGTCATCTGTCAAATTTAGACAGGTTATATTACGTATACGAAATCAATACGTGATTTCTGATATGATTATTTAGATTGTGTTACGAGAAAAACTGAAGTACGCCATTCATTTCTGTAAATCGATCGATACGGACGAGTATGCTCGAGTAGCAATGCAAGGTGATCCTGCGCTGGGGGCAGCAGGTGCCACAAGCGGGTCTGAAGATGCAGACAGCGATCGAGAAGTCGACAGTATTGCTAGCCATGACGAACACGCATCATTTCAACCAACATCGAGTAGAGCACGAAGACTTGTTTAAGGTGGTTTCGTCCAGAGATAATTATAATATACTAACCTCAAAATTTTTATTTGCTTATTTCTAATCTCATCGGACATTCACATATCCAGGCATGGATATTTTTCGACATGACAATGTCGGAACATTTTTGAGAGTGTTTAATTTTTTCAAAAACTGTCAACGGTGTCTTAACATAACTTATACATTTGTTTTGTGATCAAAACAAAATGGAGGGAATCTTACAAAATGGAATGGTCATTTCCAGACATTGCCCCATTTGGCAACACTATAATTATTTCTCTTCTATTCAAAAATTCTAAATATTGACTAGGTTTCTTGTGAGAAGGGATTAATTTAGTGTAGAAATCGATTATTAGTTTTTTTTAAATGAAAACATTGAGGTTATAATATTATTAAATAATGGATAAAATCTAACTAAAATAAACCGCATCCAAGAAATCATCTTACAACCCACCGCAAGCCTTTTTTTTTGCAATATAAATGTCAGTAGTAAATCATTAAATATGAAATTCAACTTTGAAAATCATTTTTTCTGACTTCTCGATATTGCAGACCAAAATCGTAAAGGTGCATTTTCATGTGACGCTAGACGCCAGCGTCTAGCGTCAAATGTGGTCACGTGACATAAACGCCATCTTGAAAAACTGTAGCGTCAAAGCTAAACATTGTTTAGCTTTTACGCTGGCGTCATTAGTTGTTTCTGGTCATTAGTGATGCGAGTTTTCTACAGCTAGGTACAGATTAGTGCATCAAGTATCAATAAAGTTTTATTACAAAAAGTGCAGTTCAAATAATGGATGAACCCAAAAACGTTTTTTTCTGATATATTTTTTTTATTCTGTATAGCAATTTCATTAAGTACAAGAGTAGCTATAACCCTATTTCATCTAAGTCGTTTAATTTGCGCTTGCCAAATTATTTTTTTACACTCATATATCCATTTTTGATAATCGTATTCAGACATTGTCTTTTCTGTTAATAAATTTACAAAGAGCTTATTTATTAATTATTATAACAAATTCACCAGGGTTTTGATTTATGGATGTCTTTATTTGACGCTCTCTTTACAAGTTTACAACTGTCAAAACCTTGCTGTCTGCTGACGCTAAAATTTGACGCTGGAACTTGACGCTACAGTTTTTCAAGATGGCGTTTATGTCACGTGACCACATTTGACGCTAGACGCCAGCGTCTAGCGTCACATGAAAATGCACCTTAAAAGTATGAAAATTGAAAATTCTCAGCTGGGTGAGACTTGAATTAGGTCCATAATGATTTTAGAATAAATTTTATTTTCATTATTAAGTGGGAGTAAATTTTTGCGAAAACAAAAGAAATAAAAAAATAATTCATAAAATTTACGATTTGTATAGCTGTAATTTTTTTAAACAAAAACTTTTTTTAACGCTTTGTGTATTATTATGTCATAATATAAGAGAGATAAAATTATTTGACAATACAATAATATTTTTTTTATTTAATAATTTGGTATTAAAAAATAACGCTGTTACGATATTGAGTTTGATCTAACGCTCTAATTGGCATACTTTTTCTGGCAACATTTTTTCTAAAATTTTGCTATTTTTTACGAAAGATATTTTGCCTAGTTAAGTCAGAAATTTATAGCGTTATATTTAATGAAATTAATCTTTAGATAGTTATATTATTAATTAAAATAAATTATAAAAAACAATGATCAACTCTAATTTTATCTTAAATTTATTAAAAAATACGATATAGCTATTAATTTATCAGTTGAAAACCAAAATAGTAGCATTTTAAATTGCCTTAATTTTAGTACCACAATAAAAGTTATACTTGCCCCTTTATAGACGCCATTTTGATTTTTTTAATGAAAAAAAATATTGACTGTCACTATTGGATCGTGACTGAATTATCCTGTATTGCTGTAAGCTACGTAGGGCGTTATAAAGACAAGTACATTTTGTCATGTAAGTAATTCAGTGAATAATAATTAATTTTAGTGCAATATTAGGAATTGTTAAAATAAAAACAATTGCAAACGCAAGACCAGAAACAAAACCAATCGTATCCGACATTTTGAAATTTGAACTGATATTACCAATATCAAAATGGTAAAGAAAGTAAAGTCTATTAATTTAATATTTTAGATATAAATAAAGGAGAATTAAATGAAAGTAAAAAAATGTCTTCCCAGCTAATTTCGCCAAGGAAATCAAAACCAACGTTAAGATAAACAGTTCTAGTAACATTTAACAAAAGTTACTGTTGAATTTTGTATTTAGTAATTCCGCTTTAACATTGCGATACTTTTGCGCACTATAGTAATTTCCCATTCCGTAATTCGCTATAAATATTTCATACCGCTTCATGCTTCAGAATTATCTCTATGTATTTGTATGTGATATACTAAAAATAATATTTAATAACATTTTTACATGTAACCACAAAGTATATAGAAAAATGATGCATTTAAATGTTTAACATGCACATTCTGTTTATTCAGTGGAATATCAGTTTTATGTTTTGTTTTAAAAACAAACTGAAATCGTGACAATTGAAGAGTATTGTTTTTAAGACAGCTTCAAACTATTCGCGTTTTCTTCTGTTTTTTTCGCAGTTGTTTCTCTGAAAATATGACATATTCACGTCCTGTGATTTCGTCCAGTTTACCAACAGTGAAAAACGAATGAAAAACAAAAACGCAAATAGTCTATTGTTGACTTAGGATTTGAACAATGGCGTAGCTAGTGGTGCTGTTGTTGTTGACACCTTTGCCTTAGCTCCACAGACGTTCAGTTTTTGAGTTATAGTCTCAGAACTAGTTGAAATGTTATGTGAATTTTCAATCAATCATAAAAATAATGATTATTGAAAAAAGATGGTATGGCGATGGGCCCAAAAAAACAACTAGCTGTCGGTGGCCTTAAAAAATATTATTTATTTGTTATTAAAATATTGAGTTTGTAAAACAGAACTGATCAATAAATCTTGAGCTTGTTCAGAAAGTTTTTTTGTGACAGATTAAGATATTATCTCGTTGACAAAAAATGAAACGAATAGACGTTACCAAAACGACTTTGTGTAAGTAATTTCGTAGCTAGTAGTACAAAACTTTTATTCTAATAATTAAGTTGTTAGTAAATTTATGATTAAAATTTTTAAATTTACACCCACTAATTGAAAAAAATATTTCAATACAAATGAAGTATAAAATATATGTTATTTAGTTAGTCATTATTTTTTTTTATTAAGGGCCACTAAATTTTTGTTCTGAAAATATAATTGCGTTCTGAAATTAGCCGACGCAAAAATGTGATTTATAGATTTTTGGGCTGCAGGGAGGTGATGAAGAGCTGCTGATTTGTGAATTTATAAAAACGAAAATATTTAAAATAAACAACGTTTACTCTAATGCTAAGTATATTATAATTTTTTTTATGTAAACAGCGATTACATAATTTTTAGGCACTTCTAAATTGATGTAGACAAATTATTTTTTATTTATTATAAATATATAAGTTTATATATTAATATTTAATAAATTGATATAAATGCAGATGACAATTTATGTCTACTTTATTTGATCTGTAAAGGGTTAAAACAAGTAGAATTTACATCAAAAGGGTTAAGGAAGACGTACAAGCGCTGGTCAGTGCATTTGATTAACTATTATTAACTTTCCATCGGAAGTTATTGTAATGGGTCCGAAAATCGATATCAAAATGTATAACAAATTTTTATGTTTCAAGGTCACTACACTATTTTTAGAAAGATGTCTGTGTGTGTGTGTACGTACGTGTCCATTTCTTTCTAAGACGAAATCTCGAGAATGAAAAATGATATCGACTACGTTAGGGTGCCAATCGACGCGTATTAACGTAAATATGATCTGAAAGAAATTTTTTCAAAATCGGTTCAGCCGTTCTTTTTTCTTAACCAAATAGACTCCAAAAAAGTAGTTTTTACACAATATTTCCCGAATAAAAAATTATATCGACTTCGTAAGGGTGTCAATCGAGGCGTGTTAACGTCATTTTGATCCGACATAAATTTTATAAAAATCGGTTCAGCCGTTTTTTTTTTTTTTTTTTTTTTAATGTTAAAAATAAACAATAATTATGTTTTAATGATTAAAATGATTACTTTTCTGTGTAATATCTAATTTAATTATTATTATTAAATATTTATCAAACTGGGAAGTTCATCGTGTGGACCTCAAGGGTCGCACTTTAGTCCTAATAAACGACCCACCTCACGGCTTGTTTGATCTGTAAAGGGTTAAAACAAGTAGAATTTACATCAAAAGGATTAAGGAAGACGTACAAGCGCTGGTCAGTGCATTTGATTAACTATTATTGGATCAAGTTTTGATCGAATTAGACAACTGTTACCATAGATAATACTCGTAGATGGCTGTTACATCCAGTATGTCACAAAAAACGCCTGACTTGCCTCGCAATCATCATGGTGAAGTACTTGATGATCCTTCATTAAAAGGATTCACAAGATATATCAACAGTTCTACTGTTCGAGGAAGGGCAAATGTAAGTTCTATTATTACTATATCTTCATTCTTTTTTGGTCTCATAAAATGAAAAATTCCGGTTTCGGCACTTTTAGATTTAAATTTAACTGATCAATATACAAATTACCAAACGATTGCAAACAGGGAAATAGTAAATTAAGCGTAATAAGAGGTTTGTTCCAACATGCAGTTTGTGTACTGTACATGTACTAGTTCATAAAAGATTTTATACACATGCGTTAATTATTCAATTTTTTCGACTGATTAAAGAATCGCCATGTGTTGGAACGGTTTTATGGGTCTATGGACTATCAACTGTCAAAAAGAAGAAGTGACATAATCTTTCTGATGTCTATTTTTATTTCTTACGCTACGCGCATGTCTCCGACTAGCGGTTAGGCAAAAATCTTCGAACTGATTCGACCTTTCGAGAACCAGTTCACATACCGTCGAACGTTATGTTAAAACAACCGACTTCTAGTACATATTTTAGTCAATAGTTTTGTTGGAATGGTACTTTCACTTTACGGATGTGCCTGACGGTTTACAGACTGATTTGGTGATGTGTTGGAATAAAGCTATTGTGTCGAATGAGATCGGGCGACTTTAAAAAAATATATTTGGGTTGGGCTGCAATTTAAATTTTTGGCGTTTTGACATAGATGCATACAACTTAATTCTGTTTTTTTAATTCGGTATATTTTCTTTTCTAGGTTGCAAAAGCAACATACTTGAGTTTATTCTTATATTATATCTATCATAAGCTCAAACCTAAACCAATTGTCGCAGATTCAGAAAGCATGGAATCCGAAAAAAATGACTGACAACTTTATTTGTTTAGTTTGTGTATTCTACAAATAAATTATGTATTATTGAATAAATTTCATTTTGATAAATAATCATTGCCTGTAACTATACCATGGCATATAACTGTCGTAGGTATGTTGCCAATTTGATGCTTGTCAGCCAATTTCTAAGACCTTGGATATAAGCTGTGTTAAATGCGCGCTAACCCTGCCCGTAATTTTACTTCACAATAGTCAGACATCACATTGCGGTCGTTTGCGCAGCATAATATATGCGCAAATTATGTTTTCCACTTCAAGTGATTTAGCTGACATTTCATTAAGCTGTGGATCTCGAGTATTTTTAATTATCATTATACAACTTATGAGTTGCTTACTTATGTAATTGATGCATAATTATGTTCGTATTTTAATGCATTACAATCAGTGTCTCTTCGACTGGCGAGGTGGTTTTTTGGTTTGTGCAATATTGTGTTCCCTAAATTAACATTAAAATGTTGTTTTTTTATTGCTGTTTTCAAAATATAGTTCCGGAACTTCCGATGGTAAGTAAATAAAAATTTTAATTTATCTTAACTTTTTATACTATTTAAATCATGAAACATAATAAATAAAGTACTACAAAATACTACACAATATATATTTTAGTATCTCATAATTTATAATAAGTAATTACATTTTATCATACAGCTATTTATTTTTTAGATTTTGGTTTTAGTTGAAAATATAGGACGGTCAGTCCAATAAAAGCATATGTAGCCTTTGCAACCTAAAACAAAATTATTATTTATTTATTAATTCGTGTTTTTCAATAATCAAATTACTTAATATGATTTGCATAAACCTTAATCACAAAAGTATGTAAATTTAATTTCTATGCATGCAAAATTTGGAGCATTTGTATTGCAGAATTTTCAATGCAACCTGTCATATAATCTAAATCTTACATCAATAAAAACTAATATAGTGTTTTGTTTCTGGATATATTACATCGAGCACGAAACATGCATGATGAACTCGTTTTATCGGTACCTATATTATGAAACAAATGATTTTACCGCGACATAATCATGGTATAGCGTAGAAAATAACAATTTGTTTATAAATAAACTTGCCAACTTTTTTAGCAAAGGATATCAATAATTTTCTACAAAAAAAAGTTCGTATGCCTATGGACTATAGAAACATAACCTACAACATTCATTTTTTTCCTTTCTTTTGTTTCTGTAAAATACCTAGCGTAAGATAATATCGAATTGAGTCCATCTCAACTTACATTTGCTCTACCAGCATTTGTTGTGCCATTAAAAATTTTTGATAAACCTTTGAGGTCTGCACCGCCAGAATCTGCGCCTGCCATTTTCTACAAGAATAAAGTAAATTAATGTAAAAAGTAGACAGTTTTGAATTAATGGATATGTTTAATAATTACTTACCTAATATGTAGTAATAAAATTTAAAATTAGATAATATTTTTATGCACTTAAACCTTTGACAAATCTACTGCTGATACTTTCTCAAAAGCAGTTAGCTTACTTTGGTTTATTTATATCTATCTCTCTTGTCAATATCAACGCAAGGTTACAAATTTTCCTTAACGTACGTCCTAGTTTGTTGCAATATACTTATTTTGTTATATAATGGATCTGGAAATTGATCCCCACAATTTTTGTGCCATCTGCCCCAGTTATAGTTAACTACTATATTTAAATTTTAAAATGTGAGTGACGACTGTCTTTTTAATTTAATTGTAGGCATTTTGCATATAACTTAATTATTCGAATTTTGCATAATATAATTTGAAATTAATAATTTCAAAAGTGTAAAATAACTTTCCTACTGACAAATTTGAAAACGGAGAACTTACTAAAAACTTTATAAATAAAGATGCTGTTTTCATTATATTAGCAGGCTTTAAACTCTTTATGTTCAATAATTTTAGGATAAAGTCAATCAAAAGATTTAATAATTGCCCGAGTCATAGGCAACTAGTATTACACATCAATAAACTAAAATTAAAAATATTTTCACTTCATCTAAGTTCACTTCATCCGGATAACTCAATTAATCATAACTTAAAGCGCTTTAAAAAATACTTTTTATAGGGTCGTATAGAAAAAATAAGTAGGTATTGTCATGGGACATGGATAATTAATGTATGGCGAAGGTAGATAATAAGAAGATTTTTCCAATTTATTTTTTATTCAGTTTATTTTTTAAATAAAAATTTAAAATATCTCTGTAATAGTTGTAAACTTAATTATTAAGTACAAAGGCGTTTAATATAAATAAGTTTTCTTAAAATAATTTAAAAAATTGCACCTCATCAAAAGTTTTTGAATCGCTTCAAAATATTTTTAAAAATATTTTTGTGTAAGTATTTAATCTAAACTGCTGTGAGGATAATGAATAAGCAAGTTTTAAACCTACCTAGAGTTAATTATCAATCAGTTTTTATTCTATTTACATTATTTTTTGTGGTTTTGATATTTATACAATCTAACGATTCCAAATCTTTTGTAATTTGGTACAGAAGACCAGGGCGGTGCGAAGGGAACATTGCGCACGGGATATAGCATTATTAGGCGCTCTCTGAAATAAGATATCATTAGAAATAATTAGCTTCTGGCGTCCCTGCCCCTTCCCCTAGAGCCGACATCCGGGGCTTAGGCCTCTTCCCCCCATACGCACTGCCCTGCAGAAGACATGTTTTTTTTAATAAAATGGTAATGATATTGTCACAACCACGTTTTAACTAAAATTGATATTAGAAGTATTAACAATACTGTTAAAATATGGAAGATCTACACAGTCCATTCTGTTATAATACATTATTATGATCCATTTGCAATAAAACAATCAAATTTATACATTCTGAATTAAATAAAAAGAACTTTATTGTATAACAATTAGGTGCGTTTGTTGGCAAATTTTGAACTGGTTTTGAATTGCTAAAGAGTGTGTTGGCAATATAGAGACCTCTTCGGACACAATTGTTTGTTTGTTGGCCAAATTCTCGTATTATTCTGACTGAACTTGGTTATAGCAGTAGCCTAGAACTGCTAGAAGTCTAGAATTGCTAAAACCAAGTTCAAACAGTCCAAATAACCCGAGAATTTGGCCAACAAACGATCAGCTATGTTCGAAAGAGTTCTATATTGCCAACACAAACTTTAGCTGTTCAGAACCAATTCAGAACCTGCCAACAAACGCATCTATTATTATTATTATTTTGCATGATACAGTTGGATAGTTTTCAAGACAGACAGATAGCTGTTGCCTTTTATGAAGCCATTTGTTAGTTGCACTTTACGTCAGTAACGTGGAACAAATTTATATATAAAGAAATTGTTACTTCACGCATTCCAAAAAAAAATAATAATAATATAAAATGTAAAACCTTATTTTAAAATATTGGTTGACGAAAGTTGTTTGCACTTTGCCAAAAACATTTACACCTTACTCCATACCTATACTTTATAGTTGATAAATTCCTATTAAATTGACATAAAATTTTTCAGTTGTATAATCCAGTATCATTTACAGAATCTGTTATATGTATGAAAAATTAACGCATTTTGATTTGGAGTTACCTTCCCAAATATTTTTTCTGCCTATTCTTAAAAACCGCACGAAAATCGATTGAAAATAACTAATAAAAATAAGTTTCGAGGTAGAGCCTTGAAAGTACTGAATAAAACACAGTTCGTAGTAAAAAACGATTTCGTAGGCCGCAAATTAAATAAAAAATAAACCTAGTTTTATGAATTAATTGTAAATTATCACATAACTATAATACTACCAGATTTGACTTTATCGATTTCAATGTAACAGAACAATAATACAGTCGTCTCTTTCTAAGAGGCCCCTCTTTTAAGTAATCGTCTCGTTTAATTGAGCTTTTTTCACCAAAAGTTAACAGAGGAAACTCTCTCTATCACTGATATCTAATTAATGGACAGCAAACAGACGGCAAGTTCTTATATTCGCTTAAAACTTTTCAAAAGTAGCAAACCGTACTAAAAGGGGGGAGTTTAGCAAATCAAGTAAATTTCACTTCGCGAACGACTCACATACCCAGAAAAAAAGCATAGAAGAAGGGGTCAATTTCTTTTCATTCATTTTATATGTAAGAAGAAGACAATAATATTTTCTAATCCATCATTTGTTAGGCCGCCATGTTTGTTATGGCCTGTGAGGTCAGACTATGCTTCAGCCTTGTTAATACAAGGATATAGCGTCTCTATATCCTCTATGCTCAATGTCTGTAAATGATAATAGGCCGTTTTTCATGATGTGGCTTCATTTTTTCGAATATAACAGATTCTGTAATAAAACTATACACAGGGCATTTGATTTACACTTATCTATATTTTTTAATACAAAATTTTATCACTGATCTGCCATAAAACATTAGTTTACTGGTATGCCATGGCATTTTATGAGTTTAAAATGGTAACTTAAGTAACAATACTCTTATATTTCTTTTTTATTATTAACTAATTATGCTTCTTTTTTATTTTAACTAACAGAAAAACGTAAGATCAGGCGCATATCGAATACCCTGGATATATCTTATTGTTATAGAATATCGCATATTATTTATTCTAATATCACTTTTAGTATATTTTTTTGATTATTGCACTTTCTTCACTATTCCATTTTCATTAATATCTTCGTATATAGGCTGACCACATATTTGAGCTCCGTAAAATGAACGCTTTCCCTAAAAATTAATTAATAAGTATTATAAATAACTTAATTAAAAAATGAATTCACAAATGGTGACAAAGAACTCTTGCTAATTATAGAAGCTTTCATCAGAACGGTTAAAAATGTTCGAGTGACGTCGGACAAAACCACTGAGCAAGGAATTTATATTATATAGAGGCGCCACAAGCAAGTGAATTGTGTTTTAAAGACCACCAACAGCTAAGGTTATTTGGGCCTAGCACCAATTCATATTTTCAATTCATTATTTTTTTTAATAATAAATTGAAAATCCAATTGACACTTTTACCAGCTCTCGGGCTAGAACCCGGGAACTGGGGACTTCTAATAGAGGAACCATAGCAACGCCATATAAACAACAGCATTGCTAGACGCTCGACTATTCTCAAGCCCACAAGCAAGTAAGTCAGTCGCCATATTTAGTTAGCTCATTCATTTTATATGTAAGAAGTAGAAGAGAATAATATTCTCTAATGCATCCCCTGTTTGGCCGCCATGTTTGTTAGGCTTGTGACGTCAGACTTGGCTTCAACTTTGTATAAGCAGTTGTATACGTACAGCGTCTCTATTACCTCCTTGCTCAGTGGGAAAAAACATTCTTTAAAAATGCATAAGCTACTTGAAAACCCCAAAAAATCAATAAAAAACGAAATTATAGACAGAGGTTCTAACGTTTCGTTATAATTTTATATATTAGGTATAGGAAAAAATTGTTTTATTTGGTTTTAACTTACGGTTTTTACCTTTTCCATGTAGGCTTTGATGTAGAAATTTCCAAAGAGAACAATAAATGACATCATGTAAATAATCAGAGTGTAGTGCATCCAAAGTGGGAATTCACATCCAGTTCGAATACCGTTAATTCCAAGGATCAAGGCACATGTGAATTGAATCTGAAAAAGAATTAAATAGTAAAGTCAAGTTAAACTCCTAATCAAAAAGAAACTTTTTAACAAAAAAAAACCTCCTTCAAAAAAACCTCTAAAAAGAGGAAAATAATAAAATTTTGAGGTCGGCGTCAATTTAATAAAATATGAAGTCGGTCACAAAGTACCATTTTAATTAATATCTACTTTTTAACAGACTTCATACTTTAAACCGACTTCTGTCTTGATATTTGACATTTACCTTAACGGTGTTACAGCCCGTTACTCAATTTTTATTAAAATCAGTCGAACTACTAAACCGATTAAAGTAAAATTTATGTGGGACCACCCCGGAGGTATGCCCTATTAAATAAAACAATAATAATAATATGTCGGCCCTATTGGCCTACACACTATCTAATTCACGGGGTCCCTGCAGATTGGACCCAGCAGATTGCATCGTGTGTAGAGGCTTTTAAAGCTAGAATGATGGTAATAATAAAAAACTAACCAGTTGTAAGATAGTTAAGTATTTTTTCCACCAGAGATATCTGGTAACTGTTGGACCCAAAGCCGACAGTCCATAATATGAATACATCAAAACATGAATTGCAGAATTGACCATCGCGGGCAGGAAAGCTGTAAAGACAAAAAAAAATTGATTACATTTTAGCATAAAATTTTAACAAGGTCTTAACTTTTACGGGAAATAAAATTCAATAATGTTAACTTATACCTAACTGATTTAAAAAAAATTCTATCTGATTAGGGAATTCGTAACAAGCCACAGTTTTAGTATCTGTCATGAGTGACTTATTATTCAACATTCTGCTGTTATTATTAACAATTTTGTCTTGAACTTTAGCATATCCATATTCCATTTGACGAATTTAGATATTATATGCCTCTTCATTGAAAAAAATATTTCAAATTCAATCTCAATTCCTACTTGTATTAATTTCCAAAAATGTTTGGGCTTGAGAATAGCCGAGAGTATAGCAATGCTGTTGTTTACATGGCGTTGCTATAGTTCCTCTATTACAAGTCCCCAGTTCCTGGGTTCTAGCCCGAGAGCTGGTAAAAGTGTCAATTGGATTTTCAATTTATTATTAAAAAAAATAATGAATTGAAAATATGAATTGGTGCTAGGCCCAAATAACCTTAGCTGTCGGTGGTCTTTAAAACACAATTTAATCCAAAAATGTTTAATACCAAGAATATCTTACTGACCACACAAATTGACTGCACTTTCAATATAAAAGCTGCTATGTTGTGAGAAAGATTGGGTTAAATTACATTTTGTGGCGCCATCTATTGAAATGGGTGAAGTGCAGGCCACTTTTAAATTATCGGAATGCATTATTATTTTAAATACTTACTGGAACCACTAGGAACCCATTTGATACCGATCCACCATAATGAAAACATCGTTGAATGATGGTAAACATGTAAAAATGTCAACTGTTGATATTTTTTTCTGAGAATGAAGAAGAATGTATCGCAAAACTCAAGCAGTTTCGAAAAATAATACCACCATACAGCGTTTGCTATCTGCAACAATAATGAATGAATGAATGAATGAATGAAAAGTTTATTTGTAAATTAGAACCTATACAAATACAAATTACAAAATCGTCAAAACAAAAAAATAATTATTTTAATAAATAAAAAGCACAAACACTTGAAATAGTAGATTGTGTATCTAGATGCGTAATGGGGTTTATGATTAACGAGTTGTGACAATATGTAAAAACGAGCGATAGCGAGTTTTTAGTCACACGAGGCATAATACCATTACGCACGAAATATGGTATTTTTTGCCATACCCACTACAAAATGCCTACCTACTTTTCACTTCATTTTCAAAAAAATTTGACAGTTCTTTACATAAGTTGCTATGGTAACCGTTTACTTACCGCACTAGTTATGTTATGAAAACACTTTCGGCCGGTATACATACATGGAAAGTAGCTATTTTGTTATGGCTAAAAAGTTTTTTAATTCACTCGAGGATCGTTCCGGGTTATTAACCCATTTTTAAAAGCACAAATACCTACTTGAACTGAAGAATGGGTTATTAGTCCAACCATGGTCATAGGAATCTATAGGGACGGGAACGCCTATGTCTCGGACATGTGCCCACATTCTATTGGCCGCGTATTTGCGCATGCTCAATTGCGCCAGATGTAGTCGTCCGCGTCTTTGCGCATCCTTAATTGCTCGTACAGCGCTTGCGCAACTGAAGCAACCAATCGAATGTGGGCACACTTGCTTCCTCACCGCTCCCTCTCAACAGCTACCACCTCACTCGCTTGTACTCCATCCCAAGATTTCTATGTCTGAGCCCGACACAATCGTCAAGTGAATTTAAGAAAAATGTGTTTGTTGAATTACTTTTTCAAGTGTTTGTGTTTTTTATTTATTATTCAATCATGATCTGCCAAGTGCCTACCGAAGAATCTGCACAAGTGAAATATTATTTTATAAGAAAATGAAATTATTTCACTAATCTAGTTTCTTAATTAGAGCGGAACGCAATTTGGTATACTATTGACGCTCTTCTTGCGAACAGAATCCGCGATGCAGTCTCGATTAAAAAATATACCTATAATCGATATTAGAAAAGTAAAGCCATATTATGTCAAGGTCGTGATTTTATAATTTTTTGCCATACCCACTATAAAATAGCTACTTTACATGCGTGTATGTATGCATGGAATGGGTCGTAGCTAAGATCATCGACTGGGTTCAGTTAACGCAGGCAGGTGTATTGAAAGTGTTTTCAAAACACACTAGTCTGGTAAGTTTCCATAGTGATTTATGTTTATTTGCTCTGATCTGCCCGTTATTACCTATACTCATGGCCTGCTATAAATGTGAATTTGACGACACAAATAAACTCAAAATGAAAATTTTTATTGGAAGAGCAGCCAATTACATAATTGATTCCTGCAAATATCGGAAAAAATCATTTTGACAACCATAGTCACAGTCAGGACTCTAACCTGAACCTTTCCACTATCGCGGCGGAATGAGCTTACAATTACTCAACTGTGATAATACCAATCTAACATAATATACGACACAATAATTAACAACACACAAACACCCAATACTCAGTAATCGTCTACACACATACGCACATTTCCATTTCATCTACCTACTATATAAATCATAAAATCTCAAAATTTAAATCAGTACTTCACAAACCACGACATAATACACAGTGCTTAGCATCATAATATTATATAGTGTTACGAATACTCAATGTGTGTTTTTAAAAAAATAATTAACCACACCTGAAGATGGCAACTCGTTGCTGAAACGCGTAGTGTTAAATCACAAGAAGTCACATGACGGACATAATACAAGGTATTTCTAATACTTCATAATATTTATGCAAAGCAATCAATAGATTTCCACTACATTTGAGTGTTATTAATTATAGCTAGGTTGTAGATGTGAATCATCGTAGTAGCGAGAGCTATTCATGTAGGTGAAATTATTCCGCCGCGATAGTGGAAAGGTTCAGGTTAGAGTCCTGACTGTAACTATGGTTGTCAAAATGACTTTTTCCGACATTTGCAGGAATCAATTATGTAATTAATGGCTGCTCTTCCAATAAAAATGTTCAATTGCAAAACAGCCGTATAAATCTATTTAATGAACCCAAAATATTTTTAAAAATAGTGAAGTGATATATAGATATGAGAAATTTGTTGTTCTTGATTATTTCGTTGCCAAACCTAAATCTACCCGGGCGAACCGGGGCGGAAAGATACTTGTATGCAGTGGCAGACTAAGACCGTCGGAGGCCCGGGGCGGCAGAACTAAATGAGGCCCCCGGTCTGCTTAGAAATTGATGTATTTGTAGTGTAAATTTCGCAAAAAATGAATAATATAAATGTAATGGCTGACAAAAAAATCAAATATTTATAATAAACGACCTACCTACATTTATATTTTGTATACGTACGGGGCCTCTAACTCCAAACTGCCTCTTACTTACTAAACATATTTTGGCTTTGTTTGGAATTTGATTAAGAAGGACTTCTCGAGATTTGGAGGTCCCCCAGGGTCAGAGGCCCGGGGCGGGCCGCCTCGCCCCCTTAATCCGCCACTGCTTGTATGTATAAATTTGTATAGTAGAGTGCCCGCGGTGAGAGATGAAGTCAGGCACGTCATCGATAATATGCTAGTGAACGCCTGCTTGCCCGCAGCAGTGTCTTGTACACAAAACTGCACATTGGGTTTTATGACGTTAGGTACAATTTTGGCAAACTGCTATTCATGACAATAAACAGCCAATAGCAAGCTAGAAGGCGGGCGCAATGCATTCACGTTACTATGACGCGGTGGCTTCATCTTTCGCCGCGCGAGGTCTAGTAGTATATGTCATCTGTGGTAGTAGGTACCTATGTCAAACATAACTCACACCATGTAACACAAAGCAAACATAACAAATGCGGAGTACGAAATGACTTAAACGCCTGCAGCTAAACTAAATGAATAAAATAAATGAATACCTGCAGTTCGTCTGGATGATTAACCTGCCTGCAGGGTTCACAAATATAACTGTATCTCAGTCTTGTCGCGGCAGTGAATAACTGAAACAAAAAAAAAACACTTTAAACAAATATATTTACAACTTCAGAACCTCTTAATTATGCTGAGAAATTTTGTTTGTAAGAAAATATACTGAGTGTCCAACAGTCCAAGATAAGCGTGAAATGCAAGAGGATTTCCGAAACGGTAAGATATAGAGATTTGGTGCAAGGCAAACTTTTCATATTTTGCTTGGCATACGACAAACAGTTGAAAAACGAGATTTTTCCGTTTTCGTTTTTACTTCCCACCTCTACTATGGTAGGGAAGTAATGGATTCAGTCCGAAAACAATATTTCGAGATTTTAACAGATTTTCACGTTTTGAGACCCTAGTAATCGTTTAAGATCATTTTCTGACTGATGTCTGTATGTGTGTGTGTGTGTATGTGTGTGTGTATGTGTGTGTGTGTGTATGTGTGTGTGTGTGTATGTGTGTATGTGGTCAATTTTTCGCCTTCGATATCTTAAGAACGGAACAACATACGGGCATGCCGATTGTTCTATTGTGTTTATCAGCCTTTAACTTAGATCTGATTAGATTTTGAGTCAAATCGGTTCAGTGGATCCTGAGATATTCAAAAAAACGTCCTCAATGTCACGTATTAACATAGGTAAAAAAAAATATAAATGAATTCTAGATGTTATAATATGAAAAAAATGTAAATATTTTTTTTCTCTAAAATGTATAGTTTTCGAGAAAAAAAATATTTTACTAAAAAAAATAAAAACTGTACGTAAATCAAGGTAACCATGATTTTTGCTATATTAAGTTAAGATCACCAAACAAAAAAGAGGGCCATGCTTTTTTCAAAGAATAAAAATTAAATTGTGTTTTAAAGACCACCAACAACTAAGGTTATTTGGGCCTAGTCAAAGAATAAAAAAAAAAGAGTGTTTATTTTTTGCAAATATTTACTAGGTGGGAAGTATAGGACTGGTCATCAGTCGAATTTTTTTTATTTATAACTCTCTTATTCTGCACTACACACTACACAATTAAATTTATTATGTTAACTAGTAAACCCTACCCTAGCACTGGCATTGCCAAGTTGGGTAGGTTAAATTCCTAAGAATTTTGTATAAAAAATTGTGTATTGTGTATATTTTGGAATACATTTATTTATTATTATTATTATTATTAACTAAGTTAGAAAAACGTATTTTCACTTTATTAAGGCACTTTTTTATGAAGATTTCAAATCTCTGCACATTTTCTCTCATTTAACAAAATCTCTATCTCTTACCATTTGGGAGATCCCCATGCATTTCACGCTTATCTTGAACACTGTGTATACAGTATGAATAAAAATAATGTGATTAATTAAAGCCAAAACACTGTCTAATTTTCGTGTTTATTCAAAATGTATCTACAAGAATTCCGTTTATTGGACGACGCAAAGAAAGATTTGAAGAATTTGTAAAAATATCTGCTATGAAACAGACGCGATCCTGAGAATAGCTGGGAAAATTTTTCGTTAAAGACAATGTCTTCAAATTGGCTGAAGGATACAGAATAAAAACGCAATTATTGTAAAGAATTTCGCATTTACGTCAACTAATAAATGCGAAATTCACACTATATAATAATATTGTGTTTTTATTCTGGATTCAAGCAAAGAGCGCGAAATCAGAATCTTGTCCTGGGACCCAATGATTCTAACTATGACGTTGGACGTAGTCCTACGTCAAAACGCTTTTTTTGGGTTCAGGAACATGTAAATTGAACAATGTAAATTGAATTTTTGTACGATTACAAAATCTCCGCTATATAAGTATAGCCCGATTACTCTTCGAATGACACAGTGACGTCATCAGCCTATTTGCAACAACACACCACCCACTTGGCAACGGACTGTCTGCTTGCCAACCGTTACCCTATCTGATGCTCTCTAATGGTTTTTACCATAGACGACGTGTATTTAATTATTTATTGTAGATTATATACGCGTCGACATCTAAGGTCATTAGCGTCTTTCAACTACACTAAATAACAACTAACTTAAAACTAAATAACATCACAAAACATCCATGAGCGCAGGTGGGATTCGAACCCACGGCAGTCTAGTCTAGAGGTTTCGGTGCCAAGCATGCCAACCACTAGGCTATACTGCCCCCTAGACGGCGTGTAGGAGTTTAAGTAGAGCACGATAACTTAGAATGACACAGTGGCGTCATCAGCTTATTGGCAGCAACACACCACCCACTTAGCAATGGACTGTCTGCTTGACAATCGTTACCCTATCTGTTGCTCTCTAATGGTTTTTACCATAAACGGTGTATATGAATTCTAGTGGGTGGAGACCTGAACAATCGTTGTCGAGTGATGTCGTCTTGGTGTCATTCTTATAGTATTGTGTCTCTATTAATGGTTAATTTAACTCAAAAAGAATAATTAATTACCTGAATAGCAATGTATGCATTTAATAACGCCATGGCTAGATTATATGGAACTAGCGCCCATGTTAATTTGAAAGCACGTCTGTGCTGCATTAATTTAGGCCCAGCCCATACTATTGCTAAATAAATCGCTGTATAAAATAATGTTGGCATTGGAGAATCTACTAGAGGCCATCCTCTTGTCCTGGAGTCTGTAAAATACCAATAAAAATATGTTACACATTTTTAATTTAATAAAACACAGCGTTTTGGTTTATTTACACTTAGGTAAAAAGTTTATTTTTCGTATAGGTACAATTAGTTTTATGTTTTCATCTCGTTTTTTCAGATAAAAGTACAAATTTTTGAAAAAACTGGAATTCGAAAAAAGGGTAAACTAGAGTTCGTGTCCAATGCATCCCAAAACATAACAAATAGGTACGTGTTATCAGGGCCGCAGTAAGGGTAGGGCGGAGGGGGCGACGGCCCCGGGCGCATTAAGCAAGGGGCGCCGAAGACGCTGTATTTTTTGACATGAAAAACGACAATGATTATTGCCAGGCTAATTACAATTCGACAAATATAAAATATACAATAAAAAATAATACTTTTGCAAATAGGACTAAAGAAAGAAATATAACACTTATTATTAATTTGTATTTCACATTACGTATTTAATATAACAAAAGTAGCAAGCGCAAAGCAAATGCTTGAATCATTAAATGAAAATATTAATAAAATGTCACATTTAGAGTACTACAAACAATTCATTATTTGGGTTTAGTGGAAAGCTATTCAAACATGGGAATAGCATATAGAATTTTTTTAAGAATTCCCATAACCACTACTTCATGTGAGAGATAGTTCAGTAAACCGAAGCTCATAAAAAATTATTTGCGATCTTCAATGAGTCGGAAACGGCTAACGAATTTGGCGATAATTTCTATAGAAATATATTATATAGGTAACTAAAAGTGCGAGTTGTTGGAGTCGATTCAGCGCTATTTTTTCTATAAATTGACTTAATATCAAACGAATCAGGTCGAATTTATTTTTCAAAAATTTCGCAAATTTGTACAAAGAGTGGGGTCTTCTTACTTTTGGCATTTTTAAAAAAAACTCAAAAATCTCTCAGATGCTGGTTATATCTTTAAAACTAAAAGTGCGAGTTGTTGGAGTCGATTCAGCGCTATTTTTTCTATAAATTGACTTAATATCAAACGAATCGAGTCGAATTTATTTTTCAAAAATTTCGCAAATTTGTACAAAGAGGGGGTCTTCTTACTTTTGGCATTTTTAAGAAAACTCAAAAATCTCTCAGACGCTGTTTATATATCTTTGAAACTAGAAGTGCGAGTTGTTGGAGTCGATTAGTGAACATTTTTTTATGTTTTTCAGTTGGTTGTGTTGGAATAACTTATAAAAATCTTGTATCATGCATTTTTTGATTTTTATTGGGGGGGGGGGGGCGCAAATTGAAATGTTGGCCCCAGGCGCAAGATTTCCTTGCTGCAGCCCTGCGTGTTATATTTAAATATTATTGGATTTGGAAATAACATGTCTATTTCGAAAAATGAACATCGTGACGTCAGAATTTATATAATTAATGGAAATCGTTTCAAGCGGGAATTTTCTGCACTTGTAACACAAAATTTTGACTTAACTGCAGTAACTAACAACATTTTTAAGGTACATAATTTTAATTTTATGTTTTCACATGCTTTTTCGTTAATTCCCAAAGATATGAAAACGTCCTATTGTTTCGGACAACATAGTGGCTTCGTCAAACAGAAATCTTTGTTTGATGAAACAAAATTTGAATAAAATGTCTTACCTGAAAGTGACTGAGTCCATAAGTAGTAACCATATATTTGACTGAATATGTTTTGCGTTTTGTTAAGCGACTGCTCCATTTTTTTATTTAATTAAATTCTACGTTATTAACCTAATCTGTAAAAGAAAGCAAATGTAAGAAACGGCATTTCTCGATACATTTTGAGCCGAAATATTAGTAGTCTGCATATTAACGTTTGTGAAAAATGTCTCCTTAACATTATAATTAGAATCATAACCCTCCTTTTTTCGCAATCGGGTAAAAACAAAGCAAATGTTAGAAAATGATTTATAAGGAAAGTAACAAACACACTTCAACTGACTTAATTTTTAATTCAAAATGAAATTGTTTTTAAAAATCAAACATTTCAAATTTATTATTTCAAAGGCAACACAGAACAAATAGAAATAAAACAGAAGAAACAATCAACTTTCAGAAAGTATTATAAACAGAAATTTTAAATATAATTTGTGCGTATACAGGGTGGCACATCTTAAACAATGCAGTGAAATATCTCGTAAACGGTACAAACCATAAAAAAATGTTTTATACTAAAGCTATAGAGTGTCAAGGGGGACAGAAGACTGTGATATCAGATTTAACATAGGTGGTGCTGTGAAGGTCAGGCGAAGGTCAGCTTCGATGTTTTAATTGCAACAGTGCATTTTTATTCCAGAATACGATGCAGTATTTAATAGTGAACAGTAAATTATTAAAGTACATATGAGCTAAAGTTAATAAATATTGAGATATTTAGAAATTAAATAACGGCCAAAATGAACGACAATTAGGTAAATTATGGCATAGCAGATAGCCATGAATCATGATAATATTACGCACCGGCCTTCTTGGCTTGAATTCAATTCATAAAAGAACCGAATTGACAAATTAAATTTGCTATTTTATTTATAAATATCTCAATATTTATTAACTTTAGCTCATATGTACCTTAATAATTTACTGTTCACTATTAAATACTGTTTCGTATTCTGGAATAAAAATGCTGACCTTCGTCTGACCTTCACAGCACCACCTATGTTAAATTTGATATCACCGTCTTCTGTCCCCCTTGACACTCTATAACTTTTGTATAAAACATTTTTTTATGGTTTGTACCGTTTACGAGATATTTCACTGCATTGTTTAAGATGTGCCACCCTGTATAAGGAATATTACCATTATAAAATTAGAAAATCAATTAAAAACCGTAGAAAGTAAAACTCAATTTAATAAAAGTTTTTTAAGAATTTCAATGAATATTTTGATACTTAAATTAACATTTAAATAAACTTTTAGTATTTTAACCTACTCTCAATTAATAATTAAGGACGTGCGTCCTCAATTTCTAAATGGTCCACCTTTCGCAATAAAAAAACACATTCGTGACAAACTAAGAAAGAACTACCTATACTGTGTGCATTTATTCAAAGGTAAAATGCATTGAAGTTAATTTGCATTATCTGCAGTTTTAGGGCGGAAAATGCACTGCCAAGCAATTGTCACTTTTATTTTCAATGTACTTAAAATTTTGTATCCAAGAATAAATATGTGTACAGGCATACCCCGATTATTACGGTTAATTCATGCGACGAAAATGACAAAGAGCACAGTATAATTACGATTGTGCCGCAACCAAAGATGCAAAACTACTTCTAGAGTCATTTAAGAGTAGTCTCTATCAGAAATTACCCCTTGCAATCTTTATCTCAAATCCTTTCCCTTCGCCTAAAAACGGTTACCGCTCTCTTGACGCTATTTGTAAAACTAAAGAGTTGAAAAAAAATTTCCTGGGAAAACTTACAGCTTTTTAAAACTTACCTACGTAATCTTTCACACGTAGCCAAAACTTTTTTTCAAAAAATTCGCCTGTAGGATCTGTAGTGTGATTCTTGGTCCTTCATTTGACGTTTACGTAAACCCTTTAACTTTAAAAATAGCGTCGGGAGAGCTGTCACTGTTTTTAGGCTAGGAGGAAGGATTTGAGATGATGAGTGCATCATTTTAACCCCTATATGTCGCCGGGAAAAAAATACATCTACGTCAAAAATCGGAAGTATTTCGTGGGAATTGGGTTAGTAAACCCATATTTTATTTCAATGCTCCATAAGGAAATGAAAGTATGGTGATAGGGGTCGAAAAAACGTGTCCGATGTAAGATCAGATTTTGATTGTCCTATATCCTCAAAACGTAAATTAATGTCATTTTCTGCGTTATTGCTCTAGAATTTTCTATAAAATAATTTCTGCAAAAATGCGTCGATTTGAAACGGAGCGTCATTCCGAGCTGTTCTAATATTTTCGCAGGAGGGGAATTTCTCGCGGGGGATAATAAATCATAAATTCTTATCTCAGGAACTACTGAACCGATTCTAAAAAATCTTTCACTAAAAGAAAGCTACACTATCCCTAAGTGATATAAATAGGCTATATTTTATTTTGATAAATTTCTCGCGGGGGGGGGGGGTTAATTCCTGTGCGATAGTAACAGAACGTAACCATTGTTTCAAGCTATGAAATTGTTTCACATCTGCTAGGCGTCCCACGACTGCTACATTTTTTTAAATGTTTTATTAAGAAATTAAAAAAATATACCCACATAAAAGATCTCCTACCTAGGCCGAAAGTTCGTACTTTCGTCCCTGCCAAGCGGGAACAAAGTCGCTCTTTATTCCCGTGGTACGGACAAGTGCGCGTGCGCAATAGTACTTATGCCGGCTCTCACGCACCTACTTCTGTCTCCTACACATTAAAATTATTTCCTTTAACATTATTTTTTAATAATTTTAATAATTATAATAATAAAATAAAAATAATAATTTTAATAATTTTTTTTTTAAATTTTGCGAACTTTCGGCCTGGCAGGAGAAAAAATAGTATGCGCAGCACGGGAGGAAATTACTACATCTCCTCCCGCGAATTTGCCACCCTCGCCTTCGGCTCGGGTGGCAATTTTATACGCGGGAGGAAATGTAGCACTTTCCTCTCTTGTGGCACAATGTACTATTTCATCCTATGTCAAATCTAATCTTTAAATTATTGATATCGATTTATTTAACTTTTCAGCGAAATCATTAATGATTTTGCCTCGAAAAAAGCACGTAAAGTGTTTTCCGTTTTTAAATATAAGCTCTTCAACTGTTTACCATTCTCATCAGGAAGTCAAGAAGATTAAAAAACGATTACAGAAAAATAGCAGGCACTAATGATTTTTAAAAATAATTTTTTTTTTTAATTTTAAAAATAAAAATTTGTTTTTTAATTTTAAAAATAAAAATGTTAAGAGATACTATTCAATTTAGAGGGCCTCCACTTTCTTTCATTGCCCCGGGCCCCGACGCCTTTAAATCCGGCTCTGCCCAGGATAATATTCTATAATCTGTACAATCGTGAAAATCAAATTGTAATCGGTTCAGCGGTTTTCAAGTTTATCGCGAACACACAGATAAACATACAGCCGCGTAAAGGGTCGATTTATATTATCCGGTCAGACACGACGCGGGAACGTAGCGTTTCCGGCAAGATAAACATTTTTACATGCATTTCAAATACGAATATTTATACTTAGCGGATCCCGTCCGTTCAGACACGTATCAATACTCGCAATACTCACAAGTCAGTCACTGACCTGTGAGCCGGCAAGGAGGACACTTCGACCGCTGCCACATCGCCTTTGAGAATGTCTACCGCAGTTGTAGACGAAACGTCAGGTAGAAATACCACCGGGCCACGGCCTACAAGCCCGGAAACCATGAAGACTTGGAACAATGCCGGCCGTGAAAGCTTGCACACCTGCATGTAAAAATGTTTGTCTTGCCGGAAACGCTTCGTTCCCGCGTCGTGTCTGACCGGATAATATAAATCGAGCTTAAGGGGACTTCATACAATTTAGATACCTAAATAGTTATTTGAATTCTTACACGTTATTAACGAGCTTTGGTGTCCAATTACAAATCGCAATAAGACAAAAAACCAGTAGCGGCGCTAGGGTTTTTTTCTAGGGTGGGCCAGTTTTGGAGCACGCTGATCTGAAGGTGGCCAATAACATTTATTCCCAAAATTTCAGTGCTCGATAAAATTTTAACCCAAATTACTTGCTATAGAATTTACAAGAAAAATTGTTGAAATTTCGAGGGTTAAAATGTATTTAAAAGATAACCTATAAGAGATTGGTGATTATGCCAGGGTGGGCCAAGACAGTTTAAGGCGGGCGACCCACCTTCTGGTGCCGTCACGGAAAAAAATGTAACAATAGAAACCGCAATAAGCGGGGTATTCCTGTATTATAATAATAATGTTTTTGTTAACGCTGAAACATTAAACAATAATTTTTTGTCGAATACACATTAAATTTGCAACAATTTTATGCTGTTTTTTATATTCCTGTTTAATTCTTTGATATATTTGTATTTAAGATTTTATTCAAAATTAAAATAAAATTTGTAGCGCTTATACTTTTTGATTGGAATATTTTTTAAGTAATACCTAAGGGAAATAATTATTGAGTTTAATATTTGTTTGTTGACATTAAGGTGACGCCACTCACACCATGACAATTACTGTCTTTATTTAACATTATCTCAGTTTCATTCTTTAAAAATTTGATTACAAACTTTTTGGTAATTGAGGAACGCGGAAAAATCACACAAATAGTATATCCGCTAAAGGACATCCCACATGTTCAGTTATTTTCTGTTTTGCACGAATCAAAACTCAGTAAACTTAACTTCTCAATGTTAACGATTTTAGTAACACAATGTTAAAATATTTTATATTTTAAATTGATTTAAAAACCTGATGACTAAATTTACATCTAAAAGCTAGCAAAAAGATTAAAAGACAGTAGTATTTTGCAGGATACTTAAAAAACTCCGCGGTATAATATTGATAAAAACTAAAGTAATATTTTGATATAAAATATTTTTGCAAACCGCGTCTAGGTACGCAAAATATTTTTACTTCCCACCTCTACTATGGTAGGGAAGTAATGGATTTAGTCCGAAAAAAATATTTCGAGATTTTAACAGATCTTCACGTTTTGAGACCCTAGCAATCGTTTAAGATCATTTTCTGACTGATGTCTGTATGTGTGTGTGTGTGTGTGTGTACCTATGTGTGTATATGTGGTCAATTTTTCGCCTTCAATATCGTAAAAACGGAACAACATACGGCCATGCCGATTGTTCTATTGTGTTTATCAGCCTTTAACTTAGATCTGATTAGATTTTGAGTCAAATCGGTTCAGTGGATCCTGAGAAAAAACGTTCTCAATGTCACGTATTAACATAGGTAAAAAAAAATATAAATGAATTCTAGATGTTATAATATGAAAAAAAAATTTTACTAAAAAAAATAAAAATTGTACGTAAATCAAGGTACCATGATTTTTGCTATATTAAGCTAGCCATCAGTAGATCACTAAACAAAAAAAAAGAGGGCCATACTTTTTTTCAAAGAATAAAAAAAGAGTGTTTATTTTTTGCAAATATTTACTAGGTGGGAAGTATAGGACTGGTCATCAGTCGATTTTTTTTAATTATATAGGAAAAGGAAGCAATATCTCAAATGGACTTGAGAATATCCGAGCGTGTAGTTTCCATTGCTCCTCTATTACAAGCCCCCAGTTCCCAAAAAAATAAAAAATGAATTGAAAATGTGAAATGGCGCTATAGGCCCAAATAAGACTGACAGTTTTATAGGATATGTACCTATACCGAATTAGCACTTTTTGTTAGTCTGTCTGTCTGTCTGTATGTTTGCTCCAACTCAAAAATTAGCGAACCGATTTTGATTAGATATTCACCACAGAGTTTGTTACATCATCGCGGTTCTACTAAAGGGGATTGAGCAGTAGCCAAAAAACCCAAATTAACACAAAAAAAAATAAATTAAAAAATTGTTCAATTTTGATATTTAAAAAATTGTTCAATTTTGAATTTATACAGTCGAAACGTTTGATGTGCGTATAGTTCGTATTTTTATACCTTAGAATCAATTTTAAACTACATTTAAAACTAAACAAAAACTTGTATATGTTGAACGTCCTTTATATGTTGTTAAAGAAACTTGACGAATCTATTATCGAAGTGTTTCTGTGATTTCACGTCAAAAGTAGATGTCAATTTTTTATGTTTTTATGTGGGTTTTTTAAACAAAAGTACAAATCTTTGACAAAACTGCAATTTGACAATATAGAATTACTTCTTCATTTCAAACACTGTATCAATATTTTAGTATATTTTCTTGTTTCAATTTTTTTGCCATTTAAAACTTAGGACATAAAGGTCCTCAACTTACCAAAAAAATACTAGCAAGTGGTTATTATTTTAATAATAAATTTCGCAAATTCACACATTTGGTTTTGTAAATATGATATTTTTCATAAAAAATAATAAATTATTTTGCACACACTTATTAAAACGAACACAATATTTTTCAAAATCACTCGTAAGGGGAGCTGACACTATGGGAGCCCTCTTCTTCTTTGACAACGGAAGTTCAAGAAGAGAATGACTAGAATCTCATCAAAACAGCCAAGTAAAAGAGTCCCCCATAAAAAGATGCATTTTATTCTATTAAATAAAAAAGCTAAATGTAGGACAACATGTTCTAAAATAATATTATTTATTATGCATATTGGATATACCCCCTCTGATTGTGTACAACATACCATAACGTACACTATGCCATAATGTACAGACTGTTCAAAATAACTGGTTCATTGCTCATAAAAAATTATTTGTTCATTTAAAGACACCAACTGCCAAGGTCTTGTCAACTCATAAATAATCAATACTAATAATAAAACTGTTAAGGGAAGCTTTTCCGTAAGTTACTTTTTTCAAAAGAAATTTCATCTTTTTAGGCCTTTTGCATTATATCAAGTCATCATTTTAAAATTTTCTTAGTGTTCCGGCATAACTCTTAAAAGTTAAACTCCTAATCCGATTTCAAGGAAATTTGGCCCTTGAACTCAAAGGATAGGCAACTTTATACAAAAGCAACAAACGACTGAACTACGATGGACTTAGTAACTGATTTTCAGTAAAATTCGGTACCAGTATCAGCGTTGTAGCTAGGATCATCGGCGCTCCTGGCAAGATTCTGATTTCGCGCTCTTTGCTTGAAAATAAACATATTCGCATCGCTGATTTCGCCCTCTAGGGGTTAGCGCCCCTGGCACGGGCCTCGGTTGCCAAGCCCTAGGTTATGACGCCGACCCGTGTTATGGAGCTAACATACTCAAAGATAGAGTATAGCTAGATCTTTATACACACTTTGACTTTATCCATAAACATTTCCAGTGGATTTCTGTGGAACATTGTAAAATTAATAAAAAGTAGGCTAATGTTCATTGATAACAAAAATAATTTATTTATTTGTTAATTATCAACTTCGCGAGCTATCTGTACGCAATGTCAATTAATATTATCGATTTATTATTAAACAGTATCAATTAGAAGTCGGCGAAAATAATAAAGAAATAATTCCACCGACTTCTAATTGAATGTAAGTTAGGGAAGGTGATTGTAAAACGAAGAGAAAACTTATTTTATCCTTTCAGACTCCTTTTTTGAAGTCGGTTCAATTTTTTAAAATTATTTTTATTTCACTCTTTTTACTGTCCTGTTGACGTATTTAATATAAGGTTCTCCGGGGACATTAATTTTTTTAAAGTGGCCACGAAATGAAAATTCGCCCCGGACCTCAGTCAGTGTTAGTCCGCTACTGACCCGAACTCTTAAAGTATTATTTTATGTATTGCTGATGTACGGACCATTTAATGCTTTTTAAAAATATCTTTATTTTAACATTATTGAACAGTCTATAGGTGTTTCATGCAGATCAAGTACCATAATATGTGTGTCTTGAGATTCAATGGGTTACACCTCGTATAGCCCGCCACATTCTACAACAGGTTCCGTTTTCTGTGATGGCACGGCGAATGGTCCGCGAGATGAACTGCTTCTTGTCTTCAGTGTTTTGTGTCTTGATTCGAGATTGTTTGACTGATAATAAAGAAATACATACATTGATGATTGAATCAGTGGTACTTCATTATCGATTTCATTAATCAACTACTGATTTATGATGATAGACTCTGATGACCTCAGCTGTTGAGCGTCTATAATCTACAATATATCTATCGATTAATGATGAGGTTTTGTCGAAATGTTACCTAACTAACGCATGAGATTGAGCACCTTATTAAATTATTAACACAAGGTAATATTTCAACAACTCATCATATAGATTTTTTGCACGATTTCAGAACCCGTTGCCTCATCTACAGAGTGTAAACGGTTTTATCAATAATAGGGCAAAGAACATTGAGAACATTTACAATTTTGTAGTAGGCTATGGTTTATAAGATCTATTGTAAATATTATGTGGTAAATCCTTTGTTCTTTTTTATTTAGCAGGTTCCGAGCACTGAAATATAGTAGTGGAACAATCACTCGTTATACCACGTGGAAAACGAGTAAGAAGTAAGAAGTAGCAAGAAGGAAAAAAAGACATTTATACCATTATTACTATATATTTACAGCCATAGTTAATTTGGGCCACCTGTCCTTGTTCCACTACAGTCTTAATAGACTGTACGACAAAGACAGATGGCCCAATTAACTATGTCTGTCTTTATTCGCTAGCAGCGCGTCAGTTTACGTTCCAGAATTTCTATATTTCAGTGGTTCCGAGTTTCTTGCTGCTATGGAAAATTGTTAAAAAAAAAATAAAATATACGCGTCGACTAGAGAATCTTCTTCTTTTTTTAAAGTTGGTTAAAAATTCACTGTACTATTTTTTCTATATAATCCACTACATATTTACATTAATAAGAAGTATTAGAAATACCTTGTATTTTGGTGTCCGTCTTGTGACTTCATATATCATATTTACAATAGATCTTATGGCCCATAGCCTACTACAGAATTGTAAATGTTCTCAATGTTATTTTCCTTATGTTTGGTAAAACCGTTTACTGACTGTAGTATGGAACAGTCCATATAAAAAACATCCCAGATAATAGCTGCGTCCAAACTTTTCGGACAGGTTAACCTTATTTATTTACCGCGCATCTTTTTTTACCCCCACCCCTTCCGGAATTAAGTAATCGCCTTTTTTATGGCGTCCCCTCCCCATTTCTTTGCAGATTTGGATTTTCAAAAATAATTAATTAGCATGGTTTCTGAGATATTAATTGTTAAAAATGAAAAAAATATTCGGGATAGCTGCGGAATTTTCAGCAGTTTATTTGAAACAAATGAAAAATGGGTAAAAAGATGTGCGTTAAAAAATAAGATTGACTTGTCCGAGGATTTTGGCCGCAGATTATCTGGGAATTTTTTTATTGATTGTCGTCTGTCTGTTTATACCGGCATTACTTGTAAACGGCTAGGTCAATTTTGATAAAGCTATAGTAGATGTGTGATGAATGGATGCCTGCTATATAATTTAATTTGATATAGCCATGACTGTTTCAGAACCGCTGATTAAATGACTATACCGTTAATATGTTTTATTGGTGACACACCTAAATAAAGCTAGGGCTAGGATTTTGAGAAATTAAAGGACTTATGAGTACTATAGGATTTCAATAGGGACTGCCGGGCTATGATTTATCTTGAATGAGTTTTTTTATGGTTTATCTCAGTCACTCCCCTAATCCGATTTCCATGAAATTTAATACACGTATATATAGGACTCCTTAACTGAAAAGATAGGCTTATATCCGACTTCGCTCGCAGTAAGGTAGGGCTCCCATTAGGGGCGAATTTACTAATAGGCTAATGGCCGCGGTTTATCGTACATTTTAATCACGATGTTTTTTTAATCACACTGTTAATTTTTGACAGCTACGTGTTCATTGGTTGCTGCGTTTCGTTACCATAACAACCCGTAATTTAACAGTGTGATTAAAAAACATCGTGATTAAAATGTATAATAAACCGGTCGTAAGTAGGGTAGAGCTTAGGGCGAGATGTTTCAATTGGGGAGAAAAATTTTAGATGAAAGCAAAACGAAAAAGACGCAAACTTAACATGCAAGATTCTAGGAACCATTGTTTGTAATTTTCATAATATAAGTATTTAGTGAAGAATAATCAAAAATGGGACCTATTTTTGATGTGAAACATCTTATATCGGGCTGTGAACAGCCGCGTGAGGGGAAATATGCAACGAAATTTATGGTCCGCTCCTTCGCTGCTGTTCTCCCCACCACTGCGGCACTCTCTCTCTCTCTCTCTCTTGGCTCAGGCGTGCACTGTAACACACGCGGTGTTACAGTGCAGTATATAGGATTACGTCAGCATAACAGTTAGTTGCTGCTTTTGAAAAAATATATACTACTACATAGAGAATACCACCGAGTTCAATAACGTTTTCTTTGATGTTTCACATCTGTCGGGGGTCCCGACTCTCCCGAGACCCACACCCTTTTTTTATCATTTAATATATTTTACAAAAAAGATGGCAATCGCTTTCGAGCCTATAGGGGAGCTACAACTTTAAATCCGCCCCTGGCCAGTGTCGTATACTAAATATACGTGAACGGAGCAATGGGTGACCGCTATTAAATCATAATTTCATACCACCCGGACGAAGCCGGGACGGGCCGCTAGTACACTAATAAATAATAACATTCGAAGATTTTTCGTTTATTAAAATGAAGTATAAATTTATGTAGAACAGATAACATTTTACACAACCCTCAGAAATTTTTTTCACACATAAAATTAGTGAATGATTAAATTATTAATTTAATAACTTTTGCAATCTACAAAATTTTGTACCTGTAATATAACATGTTAATTAATTATTGGGATGCTTTCTCTCTTACGTAGGTACGGGGTGTTTTTTTTTTTTTGCAGCACGTAATTGACAGATTGATTATAAATAATTGAAAGATTCTATAGTCAACTGATGTCATAAACATCCATAATAATAGATAATAACATACCTAACACAGTTCGTTTGATTTCAACCAACATATTGACTTTTCATGTTAAATAACTCCATTTGATTTACATTGGATTCAATCATTAATGAAAATAGTAGGCTAACTTCGAAATCTATCCAAAAGCATGGTAACGGTATTAATGTTACTAACAAGCTTAAGGTAGTTGTCGTGCTACAATAACATCCAAAAGTTTCGTTCATAATACGTTGTAAAACAATAAATAAGTATAGTGTTCAATGTAAAAAAAATTTGTTAGAGATTGTACCTAAACTGTTGTTCACATAGTAACACATATTTCACTTAGTTTGTTCGCTTGAATTATATAAAAATATCAATCTTTTCTCATAAATTGTTGAACTTTGCGTTATTATATCTCAACAATAAAAAGGTCAATAATGTTTGGATTTTCTTTTTTAAACTCAGAACAAAAACATCAATGAACAGTTAGTTTTTTGAAAATTTCTGACTGTTACTTTTTTTTTAAATTAAAAAACTTGTCAAAAACATAACCTTTCCTATGCTCTCCGTGTTAATTATCCGAACTTTAATTAAGTTTATCTCGAGTTAGAGATGGTCAATCAACTTCAAATTTTAATGGTATTTGTATTATAGTATCCTTAATGAGTATACGAAAATTTAGAATTTTCTGACACTATACCCATAACACGACAACTACCTTAATGGAGCGGAAAAGCAATGAAACAATGTGAAGCGTACCCGTTCTTTATAGATTTTCCTATGCATAAAAATTGTGCCGCTTATATTGCATTGTGAAGTATAAGTGTATTTAATCACTCACACTGCCCAGAACTTCTGAACTGAACAATAGGTATTTGGTAAAAGATCCAGAGCCCTCTTAATAGAAAATTAAACATAAGCTTTTTACCCGACTACCAAAGAAGGGGGGTATGTTTTTCGGGTGTATGTATGTAGGTATCTATAATAAGTAATATATTATCTTTGCATTTTGGTTGGCGCCTTTTGTAGCATAAACGGCTTGACGGATTTTGAAAAATGTGGCGCCTATAGATTCGTGATAGTCTCACGAGTGCTAACGGGTATATTGACGTCACGAAAAATTCAATATGCGGACGCCAGAGTCCAGACACCATGTTGTGAATATGCTAAAGTATAATTTTCCTTCTAAATACAATATATTATGGGTATCAAAAGAAAGGTTTCGTTGAGAAGGATTCAAATAGGTTATATGACGTCACGAAAATTTCAATATGGCAGACGCTAGACGTCATTTTGTCAATACGCAAAAAATCGGTAAAACCTTTTGTGTAGGGTATCAAAATATGAAAGGGGTTAATGAGTAGATTCAGCTAAAAAGGAAGGAAATAAAAATAAATTATTTAAAAAAATACAAAAAACCCGACTGCTTAAAAATCGAACTTAAAAGATGGAAACAAGATCAAATGATAACATGCAGTCGAAGGTATACATGTAGTGACAAGTTGAACAGAAATATCTGATGCCTCCGACTGCATGTTATCATTTGATCTTGTTTCCATCTTTTAAGTTCGCTTTTTACACGTCGGATTTTTTGTTTTATAAATAATACCTTTACCTATATATTTTTTTAAATATCTTCATAGACTAAATGAAACAATTCGCGTCTCTGTAACATTTTATGTTATACCATTTATTAAAATACTGTGTATTCTTTACATAAATAGACCCCGCCCACGCATTATTCTGTTTATAAAATATAGTCAACAGAAAAAAATTACACACCATCTTAAAATGAGTAGGTAAATATATTTCTACATCTGATTATTACGGAAATGTATCAATTTTCTTCAAGTACTGGTTAAACTATATTATATTTTATGAGTTGTTAAAAAACGCCTGTTTTTTCTTTCAATTTTATCAACAATCATAAAATTTCTCCTTCCAACGGTTCTACATTAAACGAGTGTGGGTAAAAGTATATGATTGCGGCCCTGACGTTGGGATTGGCTAGAAAAAACAAACAATCTTGTGAAGAGGCAAAAGAAAGTTTATATAAAAAAATGTGACCCCTTTCTCCCGTTAATATATTTAGAATTATGAAGTGGTTGTCAGCCAATCATATTCGAGATAATGAATTCCAAATTGAAAATGACGCAAAATGTATGTTAATCAAATAGCCTAGACAGATGAATTTTTAAAAACATAATCAAAATATCTATACCTTTACAAGTTTACTCTATGACATCAGACAACCAAAATGGAATTCTGTTTGAAAAATAAATGGGCCGTTTAGAAGTGAAACTTTCGAATATTTATAATATTTTGTTTTCAGCACAAGTAGTAGGTGAGCGCACACGAGCCTTGGCGTGTGGGCATCCGAGCCGAATACGAGTGTTGATGTTTTCAGCACCCATATGCGGCTCACCAAGGCTCGTGTGCGCTCGCCTACTACTCGTGCTAAAAACATCTCGCCTGACGCATAAAGGTTTAGCACACGCGTTGCACACTACACTTTATTCAACACATGTTTGGTTTTAGACTTTAATTGAAATAAAAAAAAAACAGTTATACGTAATGGTTCATTATATAACTGTTTTTCATTATACCACTGAAAAGCGTTGCATTATGGATCATTATGTAACTAGTTACATAAAGAAAAGCGTTACATAATGGTCACTAGTCAATAAACGGCTATTTAAGGTCCGCAAAACAGTATTACGCAGTGGATTTTAAATTCAATTTTTCTTTTTATTATGTTTTTTAATTAAAATAGAGAAAAAATAAGTAGATAATTATTTATTTTAAATTCATATAATTATAATGTTTTTTTACTATTAGTATTATAAATCAACACATTTAATAATTAATAGCTCATTATTAACAAGAACTTATAAAAAATATAAATAATATTACAAATTAAAAGCGTAAAACTGAGTGAATTCACAAAATACAATTCTTTTTTATATTTTAAGAAAAAATCTTACTATTAAATAATTTATCATAATAGTATTTTTATGTAATTGAAATTTGAAAAAAGGTATTATAAAGGTAAATGGTGTAAGTTTGACAGTGGCGACTGTGCGCAATGCCACACAGACACGAAAAAACACTAAAAGCGTGCATGTGTTAGAATTTTTTAGAATTTAGAATTTTATTCAATTTACAAAATTATTATTACAAAATTTAAGGCTAATAAATTACATAAGATAAAGATAAAAAAATAATAGAATAATAGTATATTGTGCGACTAGTGGGAGAAAGAGGATATTCCTCGAGTGTGGATTTTGCTGCACGAGCGTAGCGAGTGCGGTAAAACACACGAGTGGAATCTCCTCTTTCGACCAATAGTCGCACACAATATTTTGTTCAACTACCGCAAGAAATATGTGTCATTTCGTGGCTCTGCTGAGCGTTCCCCGTATGTGAGCGTAGGCGAAATGCTATTTCGCCCACTAGTGGGCGAAATGGCATTTCGCCCACTCTCTACGTCTACAGTCAGAGAATTCATTATTTCGCCCACTCTCAGTAGAGCCACGAAATTACATATTTCTTGCGGGTGTTGAACAAACGACATTATTACACGTTCGGCTGTACTCAAGCCCCATTATACTTCATGAATTGCAATTATTTTTATCCATGTATATAAGTATCTTCTTATAGATTTGAATTTCTTTTTTTCCCAAATCTGGTCATCAATATGCAAAGGTCAAATCACACTGTGAGATTGTTGATCGTGACAAAAGAGCAATATTGACACAAATTTATTGTTGATTTCATGTCAGTGTTACAATGAAGTTTGTGCCATCGCCCTGGGCACCAGCCGCAAAGTATGTAACTATTGTTCATATAAGTACTTCAGTTATTATCTCTACTAGACAATTTTATTGCCAAGAAATTATTTACATAAATAACAATCGTCACTCGAAAGTTTAAATTACTTGTTTTAACCCCATTTGCAAAAAACTTTCGCTGTGCTTAGATTTTCTCCTTGAAGGCGAAGGTCAAAAATACAGGTGTTTCACAATAAAGGCGTTAAATGAGTGCCTGAAGAACGGTAGATTTTTTTCTGAAAAATTCTCTGCAGTGTGAATATTCCAAATCTTCATGGTTTCCAGGCCTGTAGGCCGTGGTCCGGTGGTATTTCTACCTGACGTTTCGTCTGTAACTGCGGTAGACATTCTCAAAGGCGATGTGGCAGTGGTCGAAGTGTTCTCCTTGGCGGCTCACAGGTCAGTGTGTCGGTGACTGGTGTCCTCCCTTCTTTTATGCTAAGTACCAGTGTGTTTTCTGTTCGGTCGTAGTCCGTCTCTCCGTAATTAATAAACAAGCCCGGAAACCATGAAGATTTGGAATAATGCCGGCCGTGAAAGGTTGCACACCTGGATAGTGTGAATATTAATATCAACTCTGGCAATTCCGTCAATGAATTTCTTGAAGAAAGATCCGAACCTTTGGTTTTCTCTATATTATCATATGTTATTTCACTTTGTTTCATTTGAATTGCCGATTATAATTCAAATAGTGTAAATTCAAATTATATACAAATCGAATTATTTCGATAATCGAATTTTACCGATTATTTAAAAAATCGGATTATCGATTATTTTTAATTCGAATTATCCCATCACTACATATAGCTACAGCGCCATGCGTAAAATCATTACGAATCCTTAACGTCATCAATTTTCGGGACACGCGCTTCGCATTGTGGTATGTCGAGATCAGTCTCCTTTCTCTCTATCTTCCATGCGACACTGGTTGAACAATAAACATGAACAACTGCTTCGCGTAATAGTTTTTCAATGAATATTTTTATTCAATCAAAACAATCTGCTATTACAAAAAATTGTACACTTAATATCATTGCATATGGTGCGAATTTTAATGTTAACAATACTTTGATGGTGCCATAACATGAGCAGAACAAATCTCATAGAATACTCGATAGATCTCTCAAACATCTGTTATTGTTATATCATTAGTGATCCGCAATACGAGATGTTTTAGTCGTCTCGATTGTTCAAACATTTCAATGACTCTCGATGGTTATCACTTGAACTCGATTGTTGTTGTTTCATAGTTCACCGAGACTGAATCGTACAGTACTGCATACTGAATTCAATAGTAAAGAGATCACAGAATACCGCGGACTGAACAATCAACGAGTCGCGTGAACGTCAGTCAACTAGCATATAACCTTGAATCGCGATTATATGTATTCTCATTCGCTGCTAATCCTATAACCTATGTGGCAAATAATCGACTTGAACAAACTCCGAGTCGATTGTGGTCTTGATTGTTATTATGAACGATTGATATTGATATTTATTTTGTCATTATAAAATACAAAATATCTGTTTGACATGTCAAATATTAGTAAAAACGAGAACAAAATTACAAAGTTAAAAATTATATTCTAAATTCATCAATATTATAGAGGCACACTTCAGTCAGGTGTACTTTAATTCTCTTTTTAAAAAGAGTTTTCGGCAAATTTTTGATTGATGGAGGCAATTTATTGTAAAATTTTTGTGATATGCAGTGAAAATTATTCTGGGTAGATACTGGACAGGTAACACTTAGGTAGTCGTAAAGCTTCCTTATTCCTAGTATTATAATTGTGGTTATTATTTCTGTTGAAAGATGAGATATTTAGTTTGGCAAATATTATCAGATAATATAAAGAAATAACACTATATAAGTTAGGTAATTGTGGACAACAATATAATAATTATTAATTAATTCAACAATGAATTTTTAATCCACAAGGCATCCACTAGGTATAGTGTTAAGAAATACTATTCACTACCTAGTGGATGCCTTGTGGATTAAAAATTCATTGTTGAATTAATTAATGATATAAAGAAGGTAAAGTCATTATTTTACAGTTTCAAAATATGGTTTGCAGTGCTCACGAGGTGGAGCCCGAGCCAAAACACGAATTGCCATTTTTTGTATTTTAAAAACTCTATGTATAAACGTTGAGCTACCCCATAATAAAACACCATATTCTAATTATAGGTTGGAAAAGATCAAAATAACAAATTCGGGCGGTGGAGGTGGATGCCACATCAGCAACTCTTCTTATTGCATGTAATTGTTTCGATTGTAAAAACATCTCGCATTCGCCCATCACTATATAATATCATTATCTCAAGAATATCATCACGTATCGACAATTTGTTCAAATACTGTGTAAAACATTACTATATACAAATTTATAAGTAAACGTTAATTTTAAAATGCTGCAACCGATGTTTAGAGTGCATGGAAAATTTAAAGTGTTGTTTATTTTATAAATGACTTTTTTAGTGACAGTCTGACAGATCTCTTGACAAAACTCGGTTGAAGCCTGTACGACAACAATGAATATATTTTTAGACATTAAGCTGTAAAGTATATATTTATTTAGAAATTTGTAATAGAAATATTACTTAATTTAATTGTGTTTCGTGACGGCTTTGTCATTGATGTTGTCTTCTTAAGTTCTTCTAATGACTTTATTTTTGAAGCGAAGTTTTTTTACGGACATTGTGCGCTTGGCCGCAAGGGAGTAAACTGAGAAGAAACCCTATTAAGTATTGGTGTGTATTAAACCGTCCGTCCCGGGGTCGAATCTCCGTGCAGCAACATTAATTACCTACAGTTTGTTTTTACCCGACTGCGCCAGAGGAGGGTAATGTTTTTCGAGTGTATGTATGTATGTATGTATATTTCTTTATCACGCTCTGTAGCCTAAACGGCTTGATGGATTTTGAATTCATTATTTTTTTATGGGAACTGAGGGCTTGTAATAGAGTCACTATATAAACGCCATATAAACAACGGCATCTCTATATGCTCAGCTATTCTCAAGGTCGATTACTTTCTAATTAAGACATTTCACTAGTTTGTCAATGAGTGGATGTAAAAATAATAAATTAGAAATTTGTCAAACAATTACATACGACACTAAATTACTAAATTATCTTTCAATTAACACAACTAATTTTATTTGTTTTTCCAAGGTCGGTTCAAGGACAGAAATCTTATCTTAACCCGGGCGAAAAGTGCCCTATACTTTAAGCTTGGGTTTAAATTAATAGTGTACCAAGTTTTTAAAGTGATGTCGATACGGACAGATAGACAAAAATTCTGGAAATGTGTTTTCCCGTTTTACGCAAACTACTAATTTTTCGTGTCTGATGTTATTTTTCTTATTAGAAGGATAATGTTTTTGAGAATCACGAAAAAAATGGATGGGTTCAACCTTTGCACGCGGTTGAAGTGAAACTTATATATCATGTAACCCGGTTGCATTAAAACATTATGCTCCTGAATCTAGCCACGAGGCGTGGTAACTATATCCAGGGGCATAATGTTTTAATGCAACACGACTATTAAGGAGTTTCACTTCAAAGCTTGTAACCCGGTTACATGGAACCCGTAACATTTTGACATAACACGTAACGGCCTGACTTACGTGAAAATGCAAAAATGTAGCTAAAGAAATTATTTTATCGCTTGCTTCCCTCAAATATTTCATCCGGCCCCTTGACATTTTCCACTGGTTATGGGCCTGAGATTTATATTTCAACGATTAGCAGCTGTGTAGAACGGTCTTAGTAAGTTAGTATAAATATTAAAACCAGAAAAGAAAATTGAGTAAATATAAACATACTACTGAATTTCCCTACCGTCTATACTAGACTGAGAGTCCACTGTCAGATATCTTATGTCTGGAACAGGTGAGTTAGTATTGGAAATCTTACTGTCATTACCGAATGATTTTCACCTGTGTATATTAAACTTAAAACGCACCGCTAACGCACACCAAAGTTTGCATTAAATTATTGTTTTACCACTATTTAATTTTTTTACACACCGTTTAAAAATATAGGCAAAGTATTTAAACATTTGAAAATTAAATATTTAGAAATATTTATAAGTGTAGGTCTTTGGACTTATAAGTAAATAGAACCTCACTGTTTATTTATCGACTGTTCAAAAATAATTATTATTTCTACGTTTTAAAAAAAGGATAGGTATATATATTTTAAACCCACTTCAAAAAAGAAGGAGATTCTTAGTTCGATCAGTATGTAAGCATTTTATTTTAATTTATTTATTAAATGTATGTCCGCCGAATACTTACTCAGGAATGGTTGCAGAAATTTGAATAAATATGATTCCGTTATGTTCAAGAAGATGTCGGATTGGTTCCATATAATTTTTTTTAAATCGCTTCAGCAGTTTTTATTTTTTTCTAGTAATAAATATATTTTTTTGTATGTTACAGCTATATGTATGTTACCTCATATCTCCTGCATGTATGAACCGATTTTGATGATTCTTGTTTTATTTAATAGGGCATACCTTTAGGGTGGTCCTACATAAGTGTTACTTAAATCGGTTCAGTAGTTTTTTTTTAGTTTAGTAACCAAATATCAAGAAACTTTTATTAAATTGACACCGACCTCAAAATTATATTATTTTCGTCTTTTTACTTAGTGACTTTTTTTGAAGGAGATTCCTTTTATAAAAAGTTTTTAACAGCATAATTCACACTGACTTTTAAATTATCCTTTTATATTGCCATATTGATTACGTCATAAGTAAACTCCTTCCATCTGTCATATGCCAACAGTTTAGGTCTAATGGTCGGTTTAATAATAATAATAATAATAATAAACCATCAATCCCACTGCTGGGCAAAGGCCTCCCCCTACGTAATGGTCGGTTTATCGTGCATTTAATCACGAAGTTTTTTAATCACGCTGTTAAATGACGGATTGCTATGGTAACGAAACACAGCAACCAATGAATACGTACCTATCTGTCAAAATTTAACAGTGTGATAAAAAAAGCATCGTGAGGGCAGTATAGCCTAGTGGATAGCGTACTTGGTACCGCAGCCTATAGACTAGACTGTCGTGGGTTCGAATCCCACCTGCGCTCATGGATGTTTTGTGATGTTATTTAGTTAGAAAGTTGTTATTTTGTGTAGTTGAGAGACGCTAATGACTTGAGATGTCGACGCGTCTATAATCATTAATCTACAATAAATAAAATAAATAAAAATTAAAATGTACGATAAACTGGCCATAATTATCTTTTGGAGAGTAAAAATTCATACAAATTTCGTTTCAGATGAGTAAGTTTTACTGGTTCATTGATTACGCATGTTAATTTACAAACATATTGTATAACCTATAAAAAAATGTAAATACAATACTTCAGGCTAGTTTACACAGAGTTATAGGTATACAAACAAAAGAAGTATAACTACATTGTTAAAGTAAATAACCTGTACAAAATACGCGTATGTTGGATTTTTGATTCGAGACTTCCGTGTAATAAGCCGAAAATAACTACATTAAATACTTATAGTATGAACGGAAAACTAACAAAAAGAATTTTTAAAACAATGATTGTTTTAATTTAATTTTTTGATGCTTTTCTACCGACATTTGTTTGAGCAGACATTTTCCTGAGAGTATTTCCTTCAATTATCCACGAAAGGCAGCACTTGTGGTAGGTACAAACTTTATTTATTCCCCATTAGTGTCGTGTCATTTTAGTGTTATAACTTAATAAATTATTTAAATAATTTAATAATAATAATAATTTAATAATTAAGTTATACCACTAAAATGACACGACACTAATGGGGAATAGATAATGTTTGTATACCTACCACAATTGCTGCCTTTCGTGGATAATTGAAGGAACTACTCTCAGGAAAATGGCTCATTGATCTATCTCTCGAAATAAGAGCGAGAGATCGTTATTGCTTGTTCTGCAAGAAAAAGAGAGAAAAAATATGGTTGCGCACGCATACCATGTCCTGCCACCTAGCCAGCAGCAGTCTGTGACAACCGATATTGACAGACTTGCCTAGTTACCGGATTATCTGTGAACACGGTATACGCGATCAATCCAGGTAAAAAAATAAAAGTTTTGGGATTTCGTTGTTTTTCCGCGATTACGGCCAAACGCGTGGACCGATTTCAAAGAAATTTAATGAGAGTATTCTTTGAACCTAAGCACCGTCGTAGCTGGGATCATCGGCGCCCAGGACAAGATTCTGATTTCACGGTTTGCTTGAAAATAATCATATTTTATTGTTACAAAACTGTTTTCTGAGTTGGCGGAATAAATATTTATTTACAATAATTAAAAATACAATAACAATAAATGCAACAACGAAAAGTCAATTCTAACAATAAAAAAAAATTAAACGGTAATTATTGAACTAAACGAGCCACTTAAATAACAGTTAACAAATAACTATATATATACAAGGATTATTTATTTGTAATTATTTATGTCATTGTCAGCGTTGCCAGTAGAATACGAATAGTACGATTTGCGTACTATTCGATCTCTTTGCGTACTCGCGTACTCTCCGTACCTTTTGCGTACTATTTTAAATTTTAATACTTAATGAAATTGCGTTCGGATCCAGTCTCCGAAAGTCCAAAAACTAACATTTATACATCTTTTGCATTTCGCTAAATATAAATTTATAAATACGACTGGTCAGTGGTCACTACATTTTATTATATTAGCTTCGAGTTTAAACGAATTGATGGTAACCGCAATATATATTTCTCTCTTCGTTTATTATACAAATAATATATAACTTTTTCTTTTGTTAATAATATGTGATTTTTTAAATTTTAGTAATCATTTATATGTTAACCTCATATCTCCTGAATTTGTTAACCAATTTTGATGATTCTTGTTTTATTTAATAGGCATTACTTTCAGGGTGGTCCCATATAAATTTTTACTGAAATCGGCTTAGTAGTTTATTATTTTAGTTTAATAATCAAATTTCAAGTCGGTTATTAACGTGCAAACTACGTATTGCAAAGCCACCAAAAAGTAAAAAATTATAACAAAATAGAACCTTCTTCAAAGAAAGCTACTAAAAAGAGAAAAATAATAAAATTTTGGGTTCGGAGGCAAATTTAATAGGTATTAATATAAAGTTTTAGTAATGAAATTGCCGCCGACCTTAAAATTTTATTATTTTTCTCTTTTTAGTGGCAATTTTTGAAGGACGTTCCATTTTTTTATAAAAAAAAATTAATATGTATGTGCTGCGTACTTTGGGAAGGATTTGCGTTCTATTTTAGGTTACTGCGCGTACCCAAGAGAGAAAAGTGTCTGGCAACGCTGGTCATTGTATTTATATCATCATCTTGGGGTTTGCTACACTATGAAATTCTATGAAATAGGTACGTTAAAATTAACTTAAAAACACGAAGAGCACAAATTCTACTGTTAATAAAACTATATATTAAAAATATAAATATGAAGACGCCTGGCTCATATTTTGACAGTTTTTTAATTAGTCATGCGCGTTTAATGGAATGAAATCATGAAATCTTTCCGAAGAAAGTGGCAAAAGTGTCAGCGCGTGTGAACAATTAATAACTTGACCCGTATCTTTTCTTTTATTCAAGCCGAATCAACGATGACAGCATCTTTTGATGAGTGCCACATTAAAAAAAACTGTTTCGTTGCATTGGTAGAGTTCTGAACAATCTTCAGTTCAAACTAACTGAATCAAATAATTTTCATTTTCAGTACGACTCTTGTGTACCAAAACACTAATATTATAATTAGGATTCTCGCGTTAATCTTTATACTGATCAAGGTTCAAATTACATTACCAAAATCATGTAACCAAAATTATATATACTTTCAGCAATTTAGGGTTAAAAGCGTTTAGGGTTGCGCCGTGATTTCATAAAACCGCATCCTAATTTTTGTATTAATTTGGGTCTAGTATAATTATTTAGCATGTGTTACACGCATCAAGAGGAGTGGCGCTTCAGTTCGGCTGATGACTTTTGTACTACCGACTTAGGTTTACTGACGTATAACCATGGACAATTACCACAACCATAGATAATAACAACAAGGTGTATGTATTAGCTTAGCGGCACTGGCGAGAACTAATTGTGCCAACACGGCACACGGTGAATGGTCCCCAAGCGGATGGGGGGAGGTCAGGGGCATTCCGGCGAACGGCGACGCGCGTTTCACACGTGTATAACTACGTAGCTTATAAAGGTGTATTTTTACGGGCATAATAAAACGGTATAAACAATTTCCGTAACAATGTTCTTAATATAATTTTCTATGTCAAGGTGAATTATACTTTTATCCATTCGCACTTATGTCACTTAGATTTAGTACTTATTATTGTTACGCGGTAAAAAAGAAAGGAACCTCAACAATTAGAAACTTTAGAATATTATTAAGATTAAGATTAATATATAAGAGATTAATGGGAAGTTGGACCGTGGGTTGATTGAAACTCAGTTAAAGTTTTAATTCGCAACGTTTCGTCTATATTTTAGACTTCTTCAGGCTCTGTGAATAATAACCACATACATTACTGTACAACTCATACAAACTTATAATATATCTTATTACAAACCTTAAAACATAACACGAGTATGTCAGTAATAATCTGTAGTCATCATTCATTTACAGCGATAATATAATATTCAAAATTCTTTTGAAAGAATTGATCATAATAATTTCATTAAAATTCATTTGTTCAACAGACACAATTTTTTCTTTTTTTAAAAAAAACAAACAACATGGCTATTTAATACAAAATCCAACTATTAAAATAATTAAGTGACATAATCACTAATTATGCGTAACATAATCTAATCAGTGACTCTAAAAATCTTCTTTCATTACCGATAGTAAATGAAAGAAGATAGATAGTAATGAAAGAAGATTTTTAGAGTCACTGATTAGATTATGTTACGCATAATTAGTGATTATGTCACTTAATTATTTTAATAGTTGGATTTTGTATTAAATAGCCATGTTGTTTGTTTTTTTTAAAAAAAGAAAAAATTGTGTCTGTTGAACAAATGAATTTTAATGAAATTATTATGATCAATTCTTTCAAAAGAATTTTGAATATTATATTATCGCTGTAAATGAATGATGACTACAGATTATTACTGACATACTCGTGTTATGTTTTAAGGTTTGTAATAAGATATATTATAAGTTTGTATGAGTTGTACAGTAATGTATGTGGTTATTATTCACAGAGCCTGAAGAAGTCTAAAATATAGACGAAACGTTGCGAATTAAAACTTTAACTGAGTTTCAATCAACCCACGGTCCAACTTCCCATTAATCTCTTATATATAGTTACGATGGACATGACAACTAATTACATTAAGATTAATAGATATTCTTTACTAAATTCTACGAATTGCATCGCTGATTGCGCATTTTAGGGTTTGTGTCCCGACCCCTGGCGCGGGTCCGTTGCCGGGTTCAAGTTACGGCGCTACACTGTAAAAAATGGATGTAAAAATACTTTGAAAGTTAAGGTAGATTTCGCTCGATTTGCTAAGTGATTTTACATTATTATTTATTTTTACACAGAAAACTTTATAAAAACTTGGACTTTTACTGTAAAGCTAAACAAAATTGTGATTTTTACGGGCCGGTATTATAAACATTTATTTAATCAACAGTTAACTAATCGTAGATTAAATGTAATCTTAGATTAATGAACGTTTCGGTATTATAAAGCAAACATGGCCTTCAGTTAACCAACTGAAGATTAAAGTTTTTAAACATAAATTCAGTTCAGTGTATACACCAGAATATCATCGAAAGGGGGGAATAGTAACTATTTTTGCCTTTGAAGCTATATTCGAACTGATTCGAACGGTATTTAATTTTTAAAAGCACAAAACAGTAAACACGTGTTTTGTGAATTAAAAATAAACAATTCGTTGGCGGCATCATTTTCATAAAACAAGCAATTACTGCCTGAAAAGAACCAGTAGCATAAAATCTCAGTGTAATTAACAACTGGTTCATCACTGATACTGAACAATTCCTCAACGTATCAGGTTGTATTTGATTTTCAATTTGTTCTAATATGTGCAGTGTTGAATCTTTGGATAGCCTAAATCTTGATTTGAATTCAAAATCAGAATACTGTTCCGGTCTATCGCGAAAAATTCTAGGCAATCTTTCTGGTTGCTCATCAAATTCATCGTCTGTTGAAATGGATGACACGCTTGAAATAGAAGATACCGATGAAACGGATGAAATTTTATTTAGTCGAAAGGGCAAAAAATATCTATAAAATAAATTTTCCATGATTATTGTCAATTTTATATCCAAAATTGCCGTATCATTATTATTTGATATTTTAATATAAAACTCGATATAAAATATTGTAAAATTTATTTACCAAACTTTTATATTTTACACAAAAATATTGATTATATAGGATTATTAACAAAAATAAAGTTTTGAAAACTGGACTTACCTTTATAATCATAGATTAAATTTTAATACATGCTCTTAAATAGCAATTTTCGTCAAAATACTATAAGACAGATGTAGGTATCGGACACCTTTTTAATCGTAGATTAAATTTTAATGCAGGTAGGTAGCTCAATTAGTTTAACTGACGAAAATAACTATTGATTAGTTTAACTGAAATTTATAATACTGAAATCTCCAGTTAAGTTAGTTTAATCAAAGATTAAATTTAATCTTGTTTTATAATACCGGCCCTACATAAAGTAAATTAAAATTACATAATTTGTGTAATATTCCAATAAAGTGTATAAAAATTACAAAATAAAATGTATAGTTACATATATAAAATGGATGAATACAAAACAAATTAATGTAAAATTAGTAACCACGCATGCGCAATGTGTTTTTATGGAATCTACGCGATGTGGCGATACCTGATTGCGACGTCATTGTCTCTTTGTGTGCCTATTACCAGATTAATTGCTGGCTACAAATGGACCATCGATAATCTATGTAATCGGCCTTCTCATTTCTTACAGTGTATATACAAATCATGCAAAAGAAGAGAAACTATTAAACACATATTTTAGAGAGTAACACAATAAACATTTAGATATTAAATCTACATCTTTATTTCATTAACATACCTGTGTTTATTGTATGTATAATATAAATGTATATTTAATTTATCGGTAAATTGTTTTTGCACAATTGCCCGAACAGTCAAATGTTTCGTTTTTTTGCGCACTTATGATGACGTCCTTTATTTGGGGTTTTTCCAATCAGTTTTTTTAAATTAAATAGCTTAAAAAATAAAACTGCTTCTTGGGGTATTTTAAAATTGAGTTTCAGTTTTGGCAACTCCTGAAAGGGCACTCAACAGTGGCGTAATTACAAGAAGCGGAGCCCCAGTTTGAACTAGAAAAAGGGGCCAATCTCCTCTAAGTTCTAACAAAAAAAATTTTCATTTGACAAAATTAAGGTCTTAATTATTATTATTGAAGTAATATAAATAAATATTCATAATTCTATAATCTGCAATATCTATCTATTCATAATAACTTCCATAATAACTTCATAACTTTTCAGCTCCGTCGTATTTTTCTAGAAGTTCTAACACTTTCTATTTATCTTTCCCTAAGTTTAATCATGAAAAAATGCTCCTATATACAAAATGTGCTCTATTATAAATGGCATGCGGTGTGAAACTAAAATTAACTAGTTTGATATAAAATTTAAAAAATATAGAAAAGTGTTAACAGATCACTTACTTAAGGTACGTGCAGTATGGAGCTGGGATTCTAGATGGTAGCGCAGATCATAGCAAGGCTTGCTTAAATCAATGCATTGCTATATATGCGAGCGTACACAACGAAGCAGTGAGTGTAGCAGGTATTAGCGCTGTTACAAGAGCTGGTAGAATCAAGAATGTATCTCACCATTCTTTCAGCGCGCTGACTACTACAATCAACGTGTGACAACTGTCAAATGGCCGTTACAAGTTTCGCAATGGATGTGACTAGTTTAATAAGTGAAATTTTGCCAGTTTTTATTTAATTTGTTTTGAGTTTTTTCTAAGACCTATTTAAAAGTGTTAGGTTCCATACGTAAATATTAAAAAAACCGGTTTGGGTAAAATTTTAAATCTTGGTATAAATGATGAAATTCGCAATGTTTAGATCGTTTTCTATTAATAGGGTGGACATGATAGCTCCTACCCAAATTTGTATTTAAAATATAAAATTTTGTAGCAGAAGAACACAAATATTCGTCTTCGCTATCTGACATTTCAAACGCGATTTAAGCTTGTATCAATGCTAGTATCAAAGCTTCGTTGTGCAAACCTATAAGCGCTTATAATTTCAGCCACCATCTACCATACATGCTACCATCTAGAATCCCAGCTGCGTACTGCACGTACCTTTAAGTAAGATAATAAAATGAATGCTCCTGATAAATATTATGTATAATTTTTGTACAAAATATCTCTATTCATGTATAATTTGGCAAATGGTTTTTTATTGTATGATATGCTATGTATTTTCAAGTGTATTTTCTTTCTTTTTTGTATATTTTTTTTCTGTGGCCTGTTATTGGGATTTTCCTGTTGACTGCATTAAATAAATAAATAAATAAATAAATTCTAGGTAAGTCTGGGCCACTAACTTTGCGTAACCCTTGAAATCGGGTTTATCCAGCCTGTCAGTAGTTATTTAAAATCATAAGATCAGGAGATCAGAAACTATTCAACCGAAATTCATGTGGGAAGGTTTTAGGCTATATATTATACATGAATGTTCATTCCCGGATAACACCGGGTAATTACGACTAATAAGAATATAAACGTTCTTTAATAAAACCCGGGAAGTGTTGAGGAAAACAAATGCAGTGCGTAGCATCTTATTGTTTCGATGACCTTAATAATAGTTGATTTAAAGAATAAAAAAATAATCTAAAATTAAATATGTAGGATACTACTTTCTTCTTTAAAACCTAGATATAACTGTCAAGTTTTCATTGTGAAGACATAAGGCGCAGTGCGGCAGTGCACTTCATAAACTGAAGAATACAGTGGTATAAATTATTCCGTTTGGCTCTTTTACGATGAACAGATCTGTCATTAAATACAAAGATGACACAGTCTTGAACATTTATTGTATTCATTAACAGCAAATAATTCACACATGCATTGTCAAGTTTATGTATATTTCAATGGTGTAATTTTTACGGAATCAAAGTGTCGTTAAAATTTATAGTTTTTTTAATAGTAGGTAAATACTGTTGCCGCGATTATGGTAGAAAGATAAAATTTAATCTTTCTCGACAAACTTTACTTATAAACCAACTGGAATATAATATTTTGGTTTCTGTAAATAATTTAAGGGTTTCTTTAAAAGATGACTTATTTTTTTATTTATCGTAGATTATAGACGCGTCGACATCTCAGATCATTAAAGTCTTTCAACTACACTAAATAACAACTTTCTTAAAACTAAATAACATCACAAAACTTCCATGAGCGCAGGTGGGATTCGAACCCACGACAGTCTAGTCCAGAGGCTGCGGAACCAAATACGCTATCCACTAGGCTACATTGCCCTTTTTAAAAGATGACGTGAAACTGCAAAAGATATTATCGACCTTGCTCACTAAAAACCGACTTTGCTCGAGTCAGTTTTGTACTGCCGCTGTAGGATTAAATAACTAATCAAATCTAAACTAATATTATAAAACTGGTAAATTCTGCACTTTGCACAATAGAAGCACTACTGGGTATCGATCGATGTGTTCGTATATATAGTAACGCACCTACAAAGTGCACATCATGAGAGAGTCATGTTTTTAATGATTTATATAGTTAATAAAAATAATCTAAATCGTAACTTAGTCTGTAGGTAATTATAAAGTTCTAAGGACTTGAACACCGAATTTTCCGTTTTCATAATTTTTTTCCTGTTTTTCAAATTTCAATCTATCTATATCTATTTGTTTGGTTGAACGCGCTAATCTCAGGAACTACCAGTCCGATTTGAAATTTTTTTTTGTTAGATAGCCCATTTATCGAGGAAGGCTATAGGCTATATAATATCACGACCAATAGGAGCGGAGCATCAATGAAAAATGTTGCAAAAACGGGAAAAATTATTCCTTTTGAGAGCTTCCGTTGCGTGCGCTGCGTAAACAGTTAAAGTTACGCAAAAATCATGTATGACGGAATTGTTCCCGGGAGGTTTATATATATAGCGAACGAGCGTAGCGAGTGAGTAATGTAATTCCTAAACCACGCAACGGATCTTGATGCGGTTTTCACCATCAGTTAGATAATTTTTCACGGAAGGTTTATATATATAGCGAACGAGCGAAGCGAGTGAGTAATGTAATTATAATATTCAAGCGAACGAGCGAAGCGAGTGAGTAGTGTATTGCACCCGGGCTTTCTTAGCACCCGGGCGAAGCCGGACGGGGCCGCTAGTTCTTTTATATTACTAGCTACATTTTAATTCCACAATTAATTTAATTACCTCAAAAAAGTTTATTACTGCCCATATGAATTATGACAAACCGCTCGGATGTTAAAAAACTGCTTAAATTATTAGTTCTTTTTAATTTTGCTTCATGAAATCAATTTTGCAGTTTTATAAATAAAAATTTAAATAATAGCCTTCCAGCATTTTCTTTACACCTGAACGCACTGAATTTTAATTTTCTTAATTTTTTATTTATTAACTTCCTACTTGAAAGTTTCAAACGACGAGAGTTACTTATCTAAATTTGCATATTTTAGTACTTTGAAATACCTGTTATTTTTTTTATTCATTGGCTCAGTTGTAGAAAAAATAGTATCTTATAATTAACATGGTTAAAAATAGGAAATCCTAAATTAAACTGAATAATTAAAAAAAATATTTTTTAATTATAACCATTCAAAGGTCACAGTTTAGATATTTCTGTATACCGGAAAACATTTATTTTTATCACATCAAAAAATTTCAACTTCAATTTTTACTTCCCACCTCTACTATGGTAGGGAAGTAATTGATTTAGTCCGAAAAAAATATTTCGAGATTTTAACAGATTTCACGTTTTGAGACCCTAGCAATCGTTTAAGATCATTTTCTGACTGATGTCTGTATGTGTGTGTGTGTATGTGGTCAATTTTTCGCCTTCGATATCTTAAGAACGGAACAACATACGGGCATGCCGATTATTCTATTGTGTTTATCAGCCTTTAACTTAGATCTGATTAGATTTTGAGTCAAATCGGTTCAGTGGATCCTGAGATATTCAAAAAAACGCGTTCAATGTCACGTATTAACATAGGTAAAAAAAAATATAAATGAATTCTAGATGTTATAATATGAAAAAAATGTAAATATTTTTTTTTCTAAAATGTATAGTTTTCGAGAAAAAAAATATTTTACTAAAAAAAATAAAAATTGTACGCGTAAATCAAGGTAACCATGATTTTTGCTATAATTAAGCTAGCCATCAGTAGATCACCAAACAAAAAAAGGGCCATGCTTTTTTCAAAGAATAAAAATTAAATTGTGTTTTAAAGACCACCAACAGCTAAGGTTATTTGGGTCTAGTCAAAGAATAAAAAAAAGAGTGTTTATTTTTTGCAAATATTTACTAGGTGGGAAGTATAGGACTGGTCATCAGTCGAATTTTTTTCTACTATACCTAGATAAAAATAATATATTAAGTACGTACTTGTAAAAAATAGGGATTTTTCAATTTTTGTTTTGTTTTATTAAGTGGGCAGTATTTACAACAAAATGATACCTAAATTACTTCATTCTAATTTCAAACAAGGCGTGAGGCGAGTCGTTTATTAGGACTAAAGTGCGACCCTTGATGTTCACACAACGAACTTTACAAGTATTACAAGAATTTTTACAAGTAAAACCATATTATGTAAATTACGAAAACGATAAGTAAATATACCTAATTATTAATATCTATTACTATGCATTACCCGCGTCATCGCCCGCGTTAACAGAAACTTTATTTTATTTATCATATTATATCCATTAATGTCAGTATTTTTGGAGTTGGAATGGTCTCATCGTCCAATTGGGTGGAATTTTTCAGTTAAATACGCGACTGTAAAATTATAATCAGTATAAAAAATAAGAACAAATTCCACTAAGGAATTGACACGATATTATTGTTGAATAAATACCGTTAACTAAAAACATTAATTAGTTGCAATGCAGATGTTAAACCATTTCAATGAAACAGGTTTCCGGTAACATATTGTTAGTTCGTCAGTAGATGATACTTGCTACACGTCATAATTGTAAATATTACTTTTTGATTCAATCAACACCTACTTATTCTTCTGTACAAAAGGAATGAAAGTACCGAAAGTTAGAACTTAGTACTAGTTAGAATCAGGGGCATATTTAGATATTTACCGCCCTTGGGCTAAATCAGTAAAATTTGTTTGTATGTAGTAGTCCAGTAATTTTAGATTTCCACTGCAGAATAATTCCCAGTTAGCTGAATTTTTTTTATATACCTTCGTTATGGTGTTTTAAAAAACGTGTAAAAAGTCCCCCTCGATATCGTGCCGGCGTTGCCAGATATTCGAGGTTCATGTTCACGATAGACGGTTTTTTGCGAATTTCTCGGTTCCGTTCCATTTTTGGTAAAAAATGGTTATTATCAATCTTGTAGAGGACAAAATTCTTTACAACTTTTGCACAAACATTTTTTGTCTACGATTCATAGTTTTACTTATTTAAGTACCCGTGGCTTCCTCCTCCTCGATTTTTCATAACGGTATTATGCTGCCTCCCGAGGGCCTAACGATTAATTATAATTTTATCGAAATTAATGCAGTAGCTCTTTAGTTATAAGCAACCAAGCATACAAATCGACAACGGTCATTAGAACCAGACAGACAATTTTTTTTGGAAAAAACGATATTTATACTTGACATCAATTATAAAGGCCATTCGTAAACTTATTTTGTAAAAAAAATTACAAGGATTGAGAGAGTGCCGTTTAAGTATGAGTATGCATTCGCCTACCATTATAACGCACTCTACTAAGAATAGTCCGGAGCAGCCATACTTTTAATTTTTTTTTTCAAAATTCCTTTACGAATACTCATTATACTTAATTGTTATAAAGACTATTCGTAAAGGAATTTTGTAAAAAAAATTAAAAATGTGGCTACCATTACTAGAGTGCGTTACTGCGTTATATACGGTATGCAAATGCATACTCATAATTAATGCGCACTCTCTCAACCCTTGTAATTTTTGTTTACAAAATTACTTTACGAATGGTCTTTATAATTGATGTCAAGTATAAATATCGTATTTTCGAAAAAAAATTGTCTGTCTGTCTGTCTGTTTGAGTGCTGTCGATTTGTATGTTTGGTTGATTATAACTAGAGAACTACTGCATTAATTTCGATAAAAATTATAGTTAATCGTTAACTTAAAGTTCAACTTAAAATAAAGCTACAAATCATTTTGTTAGGCCCTCGGGAAGCAACATAGTCCCGTTATGTAAAAACTATAAATCGTAAACAAAAAATGTTTATATAAAAGTTGTAAATAAATTCGTCCTCTTCAAGATTGATAATAACCATTTTTTACAAAAAATGGAACGGAACCGAGAAATTCGCAAAAAACCGTCTATCGTGAACTTGAACCTCGAATATCTGGCAACGCCGGCACGATATCGATGGGGACTTTTTACACGTTTTTTAAAACACCATAACGTAGGTATATAAAAAAATCTGTAAATCGGTTGACCCTGCAGGCCATCCCTGGAACTTCCCGCTATTTTCAAGCGCTTTGAGTTCGAAGCACTTGATAATATACCCAAAAGTAGATTTTTGAGTTCTTCGAGCTCAAAAATCTGAAAATTGCTGATAACAACACTATTTTAATTTTTGAAAAGCTATAACTTTTGAATGCGTTGTTCGATTTTGACCTTTGAAAACGGCATTCGCCGCAGTTTTTTTAAGCTCTAAAAATATTGTAAGAGGTACAAAATCGCGATTGGTTGAGAAATCTTGAAGTTATTTTGAAAAAACACTTTTTTCGAAATCTATTGACTACGGTATCTCTCGAACGGATTAACATTCGACGCAGTTTTCTGAGGAGAAGAGCTGAGTAGATTATGAAATCAATCGGTACAATATTCTAGAAGTTATTTTGAAAAAACATCGTTTTAACAACTTTTTTTTTCGGTTTTTTTGGAATTTCTCAAAATCTATTGGGCCGAATCGGTTCAAATTTTCAGGAAATCTAAGTTCAGTGGAACCCTTTCGAATGCCGCAAATCGCGATTCGATCGGTCAAGCCGTTCAAAAGTTATGAGAGGTTTACACACACACACACACACAGAGAGAGAGACAGACACATACTGACATCATCGTAAAAATAGTCAGAATAGCTTCCTAGGATCACAAAACGTCGAGATCTGATGAAAACTCGATTTTCAAAAATCGGGGTGAAATCAATAACTTCCTCTATTTTTGAAAATTTTCAATTTTCTTAGGGGGAAGTTAAAAAATTCAGCTAACTGGGAATTATTCTGCAGATGGGACGTTTTAATGTCTAAAATTACTGGAGTATAGGGGGTAATCTCTGGAACTACTGAACCGATTCTAAAAATTCTTTCACTAATAGAAAGCTACACTATCCCTAAGTGATATATAGGCTCTCGTAGGCTATATTATTTAATTTTGATAAGATAGGGCACTTTTCATCCCGGAAAATTGTATAGTTCCTGTGGGATAGTAAAAAAACGTAACTGCAATTTTTTTGCATTTTAGCGTATGGGCGGAATCCTACTAATATTATAAACATCACCAGCTTGGCTTCGCCTCACACGGGGGGAGGAGTAATAAATCATAAATTCTTAGCACCCGAGCGAAGCCGGACGGGAGTGGGACCACTACTTGTTCATAAGAGTGTATAAGACTTTCTGATACCACCGCTATACCGCATTATGTCCTACTTATTCATAAGAAATTTTATGAATACTTACACATTTTGAGCTTCCGTTCATAACACAGCTAAGTATTAATTATTTTGAGTGAAAATAATAACTCCACCGAACGAAACATTTTGATATTTTTTATCGGTAAAAATGATATAACCTTAAAATACTAATATTTCCTTACAAGTCTTTTTAAAATCACACACCGTACTGTGCATTTTATTTGTGCGTCCTCCGTTAATATTTTTTCAACCATTTTTCCACTTTTTCTCTAACGTTTAATTCATTTTCACAACATTTTCCTACTAAATGTTTGAAGTGTTCCGCCTACAAATACTATTCCTGAATGGAAAATTGGGAACTTCATTCTCCAGGACGGATCAATACAGTCAGCTCTGTGAACCCAACGCGGAAATTCTGAACATCTGTTTACCTTAGTGACGTCATATTACCACGAATATGACGTAACATAACAAGGCGCTTTAAAATAACATGCGCCTTGAACGTCATGCAGGATTATTACATGTCAAAGGTGAGTCGAGATCGTTGATAGGAATATGTTTTAAAGTAAAACTCCGGGGTCGATTCTTAATGATCAGTAAGAATCGACCTCTATCATTAAGAATCGACCTCGATCATTAAGAATCGACCTCGATCATTAAGAATCGACCTCGATCATTAAGAATCGACTTCGATCATTAAGAATCGACCTCGATCATTAAGAATCGACCTCGATCATTAAGAATTGACCTCGATCATTAAGAATCGACTTCGATCATTAAGAATCGACCTTGATCATTAAGAATCGACCTTGATCAGTAAGAATTGACCTCGATCATTAAGAATTGACTTCGATCATTAAGAATCGATCTCGATCATTAAGAATTGATTCTGAAAAATCGAGGTCGATTCTTAATGATCGAGGTGGATTCTTAATGATCGAGGTCGATTCTTAATGATCGAGGTCGAATCTTACTGATCGAGGTCGATTCTTAATGATCGAGGTCAATTCTTACTGATCGAGGTCGATTCTTGATGATCAAGGTCAATTCTTAGTGATCGAGGTCGATTCTTAATGATCGAGGTCGATTCTTAATGATCGAGGTCGATTCTTGACGATCGAGGTCGATTCTTGATGATCATGTTGATTTTTAATAATCGAGGTCGATTCTTGAGGATCAAGGTCGATTCTTAATGATCGAGGTCGATTCTTAATGATCGAGGTCGATTCTTAATGATCGAGGTCAGTTCTTAATGATCGAGATCGATTCTTAATGATCGAGGTCGATTCTTGAAGATCCAAGGTCAATTCCTAATGATCGAGGTCGATTCTTAATGATCGAGGTCGATTCTTGATGATCGAGATCGATTCTTGAGGATCAAGGTCGATTCTTAATGATCGAGGTCGATTCTTAATGATCGAGGTCGATTCTTGATGATTAAGGTCGATTCTTAATGATCGAGGTCGATTCTTGAGGATCAAGGACGATTCTTAATGATCGAGGTCGATTCTTAATGATCGAGGTCGATTCTTATGATCGAGGTCGATTCTTAATGATCGAGAAATTGGTGGATTCTTACTAAGCAAGGCCAATTTCATAGAGAGCAAGGTCGAAACTTCATGAGCAAGGCAATTTTTAGTAAGCGAGGTCTATTCTCTTTGAGCAAGCTGATTCTTAATGAGCAAGGTCGATTCAAAATAGGTCTCGATCAGTATAAGAATTGAAAGGCACAAAAATATAATTTTTCCGAGAACAGGAAATTAATGCAAGTGATTACATTGTAAACCGTCTATTTGCACCGAGCTATATACGATACAGAATTTTTATCAATATTTTAGGACAGAAAGAATAGGTATAAATCATTAAAAGAAAAATAGAAAACACAATTTCAATATTCTTTACAGTCATTTATTTCATAGAATTTAATTATTGTCAAGTTATTGAAAATGCACTTTTTACATATTTTATAATATATTTATATATATAACACATTCAACGTAAAAAATATAATGAGCATTATATTATATTCAATACAATTGTTACCTCATAAGATATGCTTTTCATTTTCGATGTGTACATTTTTTTTTTCAATAAACACAGGAAAGATAACTTAGTTTACCACTGGCTTACAAATAAGTTTGAATTTCTAAATGATTTGCATCTAACAATACGTTAATTAATCGTGGCAGCATCTTGAAGTCTGTTGATCACGTGGATTACAAAGTTAGCCTATGTTTAACTTCAAAGGAAGGATATAACTGTTAGATAAGATACTATTACACAATTACTGTGATGAACATTTTTTTACCAACATGCTGCCATGCACCTTAAAATTTGAAACGAACTCACAAAATGTAAATTAAAATATTATGTCAGTTGAGATATTACCTAAAAAGTGTATGGTGGGTCAGTTGTGTTACATCTACCTCATAGAGCTCAATTGGAGAGTTAAGTTGGATTCATACTATCTACCTTGGAATAAAAAAAACAGTCCATATGATTAACTGAAGTGAAATATAAAAATGTTAAGCCCTATACAATTTATGAGAAATAGGTAGTGTCACAATCTTGTTCTAACAATTAAATGAAACTTGTTACTTGACTAATGCATGTATTCAAAGTTCGTATCTCGAATAGTTTACTTCCACGAATTTTACGGCAAGTACTGTTATTCAAAGGAAAAAATTCCCTGTAGGTGAGTTTGTTGGCAGGTTCTGAACTGCTAAAGCGTATGTTGGCTATACAAAACTCTTCTGACACAATTGCTTGTTTGTTGGCCAAATTTCAAGATTCTTTGGACCGTTTGAACTTGGTTTAAACTACTAGAAGCCTAGAACTGTTAGAACTAAGTTCAAAGAGCCCGAAGAGTTCAAACATGAGCCATTTTCCTGAGAGTAGTCCTTTCAATTACCACGAGAGGCAGCACTAGTGGTAGGGACAAACATTATTTATTCTCCATTAGTGTCGTGTCATTTTAATGGTAGATATAACTTAATTATTAAATTATTACTATTATTAAACTAATTAAATAATTAAGTTTTATGTACCACTGAAATGACACGACACTAATGGGGAATAAATAATGTTTGTCCCTACCACAAGTGCTGCCTCTCGTGGATAATTGAAAGGACTACTCTCAGGAAAATGGCTGATTTGACCAACCAACCTGCAGTTGAGTCCAAAGAGTTTTTAATTGTCGACAAGCGATTTAGCAATTACCTGCCAACATACACAGAGTTACTATGTTAGGTCATCTGGATTTTTCAAAAGTAAATCAACCTGAAACAGTCTTTGAAAGTATAAATATTATGTTATTTTCCCTAGGAAACACCATAAGTATAAAAACAGAGATAGTTTACCAACAAATTTAATTAACAGATTGCAAACAGCAAATATTTGCTTCTTTGACGTACGAGACGCAAAATCACCAAAAACACAAACCTAATGATAAGTTCATCAGAATGTGAGAATGGTTACATATCTGATGAGTTTTCACTGTACAGTAACTATTTTGTTAGACCAGAAGGGTTTTTATTACAAGTAGAATCACTTTTTAATTCTTTGAACAATGGATAAAATGTTTATTCAAATCCACATTATTCTAAAATCATATTAATAAGCAAATGATCAGAATTAATTATATAATATATACCTATATATGTAGCACCAATTGTTTATATTATGTTACACATAACAATTATCATTCCGTGTCAATATAAACTATTTTTTTATATAATTTCAGACTCAAACTGACTTATAAATATAAATAAAATCGCAGACAAATTTGCACAAAGAACGAGTGAAAATTTAATGGCTTACCTAAGTCATCAATCGAAAATATTTCTGGAAAGCAATTCGAAAATTTTAAGTAGATATTTGAATTGTGTATTTTTCAGAAGTCAATTTTCTAAAATGTATCATATATGGACATAGCTGTATGATTTTTATGGCACTTTATAGAAAAAAATGTTGGCTTCTCAATGGTGACTGTGACAAGATTAGAAATTACGATATCGAAGCTAAACGAATGTAGTAGCCTCAGATGGCATAATTTGTACCTATAATTAAATGGTAAAGATTCAATTGCAGCTTTATAAATTCATTTTTTGACACCTTGCGTTACAGGAACAAAATTTAATGAGCCATTTTTATATGTGAACTATAACTAAATTATATATTTAAAAGCCAGTTTGGTGATGATTTGATAAAAAAATAATGAGATAATCAAATATGTTTTTGAATGAGATTTATTTTGCAGATAAAATTATGATTTGCTGAAATAAAAATAAACGAATTTTAGAGTATTTTAAATACTTAAATTTTTATTAAGCCATATATTTTTTATTAACCAGGTAGCTAAAAAATGTTTAGTGGAATTTTTAAACAGTTTTCACTGTTTAAAAAATAAAAATGAAAAATTTTTATAATAAAAATCTTATTTGTTTATAAAATTGGATAAATTTATTACAAGTTTAATGTAATAATAATTTTATATCAAGTCTATATTAATTTATAATTAGTGTTACGTTCTTAACATGACAATTATTTTATTATATTTTGATATGTACCATTCTAAATTCCAAAAAAAAAGGAAAATTGAATGAAACAAAAACAGAATTAATTACCTCATTAATTTAAAAGTTAGAGGCAACATTTACATTAAATTGATCAAGAAAATAAATTGTTAATTTAATAAAAAAACAATAATTATATCTAAAAAAACAGCACAAAAACGATGTGCAAAATTTCATATTATACATCAAGGACTAAAATGATCTTTCGGCTTGGCAGCCATGGCAGTATAATTACAATAAAAAAAGTTGAATTCCAAAAGCAATTGTTAGTGAAGTTTTTAATATACTTAACATCATAAAAAATAAATATACAAATTAAAAAATACTAGAATATAATATAAAATTTTAACATTTCAAAAATTTATAACAATACGTACAAGCAAAAAACTTTTAAAAATCTAGAATTTTGCTTTTGGACTACAACTTATAAAAACAAAAAAAAACAAATATAACTTAGGACTTGTCTAAGTTTTCAATGAACACAAATTGAGAAACTTAAAACTACAATTACATAAAAAAAATGCTAGCAATTTATTACATTGACCTCTCGTAGATTTTAATGTGATAAGCTTTTTTTTCACAATGCAAGTAGTATTTTTAAAAACTATTTTTTATTCTCATATGTTTATATTGCTTTCTTTAATTCACAATTTCATTATCACTGTCTCCATCGTCACTGTAAAAAAAAAGAAAAAAACAAATAATGATATTTCATAGCTTTTCCAATATTATCATTTTCGACTTTACTTCTCAAAATTTCAGTGGAACGCTACGTCAATCTAACAGTCCAAGCTCTGATCGTACAAGTCTACTAGAAATTTATTATACAGGGTGTCCCAAAGAGAATGAGACATAAAGTAACAGCTGATTCATTACAAAAAAATATTGCGATAGACCCCAACATGTCTATTCCAAAAGTTGATATTAAAAGAGATACAGGGTGTCAAAGTTTAATTTTTATTTTTATCATTATGACGCGGCATTTTAATAAGAAACATTGATTTTTTAAATAAAACTCAAAATTACCATATGATAACGCCACGCCGGCGTTTTCAAAACCACCTATGTTCATTTTCAAAATTTGCCATTTAAAACCACATTGCATCGATTACTTTAAGTGCAAATATCTTGAAAAAGGTTACTCCTAGCCACTTTTACAAAGTATACCTTTTTTACGTAAAAATGACTGAAAAATCAATTTTTTAATTCAAAAAAATAGTACGAGTGCGTACAAAAAAGTTATGACTATTTGAATGAGTGAAAAGGTGTGTAAGTGGCGCCCCCTACAAGTAAGATTTGAATTTCTCGTGTCAAAAAATCCCCATATACCAAATTTCATTAAAATGCCTAAATTATTTTAAAAGTTATTTAAGAAAATCAAAAATAAAAATTAAACTTTGACACCCTGTATCTCTTTTAATATCAACTTTCGGAATAGACAAGTTGGGGTCTATCGCAATATTTTTTTGTAAGGAATCAGCTGTTACTTTATGTTCCATTCTTTTTGAGACACCCTGTATAAGAGAGACACCCAATGACGCCACGTTACAATGCAATATCAGAAAAATTTATTTAACCCGTCATCGTCGGGATTCAAACCCGAAACTCAGTCAACGCGAATCTGGAAGTTTCGGGTGATGGCCGATCGGTTAAATAAATTTTTCTGATATTACACTGTAACGTGATGTCATTGGGTGTCTCTCTTATATATTTAGAGTTACGAGCGTTTCTTGTACCTGTTTTAAATATATCTTGATATTATGATGTATTGAAATTTTAATATAGAATTTAACAGATAAAATGAAAAACATCAAATCGATGGCAGACTACTAAATTCAATTTTTTTTTATCATTTTTTGTTGCCAGTATCTCGAATACGGCTGAACACTATTTAACGAAATTTATAGCAGATTATTGGGATCCGTCAAATGGGTGGAGCTTAAAAAACATGGCGCAAAGGGGGGGAAATTCTATATACAGGGTATACTTTTGCGTGTAATTTGTGATTTTCAAATTGATAAGAAATAATAAATATAAGTGCAATTTGCGATTGGGCCGGTACGAATCCTAAACAAAGGAATTTCTTTGAAGGAGAACGAATTCTCAAAGCCGGACATATTATCCAAATGTGTGAAAAAAACAAGATAACTGAGCTGTCAAAAGTAGTAATCTTTACGGCGTATTGCTTAAACACATCAAAATTAAAAGAAAATCTTCACGAAATTAATCATCCGTTCAATGCTTCTTTAAGGCAGGGTTAAATGAATAATGTAAACACATAACTGCAACATAATATGTTATAATATTGTAATAAGTAGGTAAGCTACTAACCTCAAAATATTTGTATACAAAGTTAGTCCTATAAATTTGTCAATCATCAAATGATTTTACTATTGTAGTACAGTATGATAATAAGTATATCTTATTATTAATATAAAATATTTTTTTAATTCATAAATACAGTTTTTCCACATTTCATTAGAAAATAATTCGTTGTAAAGTAAGTTTTACAAGGCAATAACTGACAGTGTTTAATGCCATGATATTAGAAAACGTCGCGAATTCCATTTTCGATAAACTTTTTGTTTATTTTACTTGTTTTATATTTGTAATAAACAATTTCACGATAAATTTGCACTGTTAGCATGTAAAATTTTCCCTCGTTTTGAGTACAATTTTGTGCCACCAGATGTCATATGCTCATTTGACGGATCCCAATAGAGAAGTTTAAATTATTTACAATTATCATCGTCTGCCTTGCAAATTTTTTTTGCATACCTGGCAACCTCATATTTGGAGAGGTCCGCCAAGTATGCAAAAAAAATTTAGTTATGCGTGGGGATAAATAAAAAGATAAATGGCTACTATCATATTTGGAGCATAAATGAGGAGTTGAGACTTTTTTTAATTTTGGATTCTACTAATCATAAAATATACTTTACCTTAATTATCCTAACACGGTAGTCTTGATAAAATCACAAAATATTTACATTCATTTCATTTGTCAAAAAAAAAAAAGTATTAACAATATTGTTTAACGTATTTAAGATTGTTTATTCGTATACAGGATAAGGCTATAATTAAATGAACTAATAAATTGTAATGGCAACATAATATGGAAGGAGTACTACTGGAAGGACGAGGATGGAGAATATATACAGGAGGAGGTTGTTGGATCTCGTCGAACTGATCCGAATCAGTGAAAACGAGGGACGAAGGAATCCAACGCGGCCTAAGCGTTGAAGTTAACGATCCAATATATGCGAGCATAAACAGAAAACATACAATTAATGTTAGTTAATTATATCTAAATTTGATCTAAATCATACATAACACAAATATATACGAGTGGAGACACATAATGCGTCCCACATTTTTTTTTGTTGGTACAGTAGAGTCCGTCTATTACGACTTCGTTTATAACGACTAACCGTTTTTAGCGACGTAAATGCAAACTCAAGTTAGGTTTCATATAGATATACTATGCGTATTATGCGTCCGCTTTGTGCGTCATCCGGTTAATACGACATAATGTCGCCGGTCCCTTGAAAGTCGTTCTATCCGGATTCTACTGTATCTACATAAATTACAAATAGATTATGAAACAATTTTTTTTAAGAATTTTTCGGAAGCTTTTTCTATAACAAAAAGATCCCAAAAGTGCGTATTTTGCAATGGAATTTTAAATATAGAATTATGTCGCTACTGAAATGACGTAAATATTATTCAGTCTGTGATTGGCTGACTAGATGTACTGTCACGTTCACTGATTTGACAAATGAACCATTTTCCTGAGAGTGGTTCTTTCAACTATCCACGAGAGGCAGCACTTGTGATAGGGACAAACGTTATTTATTCCCCATTAATGTCGTGTCATTTTAGTGGTATAACTTAATTATTATTATTATTATTAAATTAATTAATTAATAATTAAGTAAGTTATCACTAAAATGACACGACACTAATGGGGAATAAATAATGTTTGTCCTTACCACAAGTGCTGCCTCTCGTGGATAATTGAAAGAACTACTCTCAGGAGTGAACCAAAAAGATGTTAATTTATAACAAGCGACTAGGCCGTGCAGTCAGGGTCCATTCTGATTAGTCAAATACCCGATCTTGATGTCGTTTGACGCACACAGACACACCTAAACGAACGTAACAACTAACTAGTGCCCGTATTTATAGTTAACCCTTAAGGTAAGTGATAAGGGTCCCTTCGCTAAGGGTCACTTAAGTGCTGAGGGCATCTTAATCAAAGGAGCGTTTCATAGTCATTTCCTTGAGTGAGGGAAGAATTATAGTAAACCTCCATAATTTTTTCCTTTAGAACAGTTGGTCATACTTCAGACCGATTGTGCTTAGTTGTCATTTTTGATATAAATGCGTGCTTTTCGTGTGTTTTACTGTTTTTACTTTTTCGACACTTATGGGACATACTTATCCAACCTTAAGGTGAGGGTGATGTAAGGGCCCTTACAGACGTCAATTTTGACTATGAAACGCATATTCGGTTTGAGGGTATGAGTAAGTGTCCCTTAATACTTAAGGGTTAACTATGAATACGGCCGTAGACCAATCAGAATGGACCCTGACTGCACGGCCTAGTCGCTTATTAATTTATACACATCCCTTTCTACAGATAAAGAAGTGTGACTGTCTTCTTTGTCATCATATGGCGCTTATGCTCAGCGTTTAAAAAATATATACAATTTCTTTAATTCTCGTTTGCAATTAAGATGGAGGATATAAGAACGAAAAAGTTGGCTTACGTTATTTGTTTATGTATGAAGGACATGTACCTACTGTTCAAAATTTTGATATGTGGGACGAACCTATTTGCGCTTTGGTCATATACTCATACTATGTTAATATTTGTTATTATAAAAACATAATTAACAAATGATTATTTTACCTGGTACATGGTTTCACGTTGACTCCCGAGACAGCTTTATCACCTAAATTAAGAGCTGGATTGTTCTGCAATTCAACAGTGTGTATGCATCCACTGAAACCATATTTGTAACGTCCGCCTGTCATTAGGCTAATATTTGGCGTTCCACCTACAAAACATTACGAAGTTAAAGGTAAACGTTCATTAAACAATTGAAATTAAAAAAAAACAAGTACAACTGATTAGGCTACCATTCTTGAAAGTCTGTATAAAAACAGTATGTCTATCTCTACTCATGAAGGAACTATTTAAAAGCAAATGTTCATTAAACAATTGAATACACAAACAATTGAAATTAAAAAACAAGTGCAACTCATTAGGTTGGCATTTTTGAACGTGTATAAAAACAGATGTCTGCATTATGATGCATTATTGTAGATTATAGACGCGTCGACAACTTTTATGATGCATTCATTAATAATTGTAGGTAATGCACAAATCAAATAAAAAAAAAGTCAAGAGGTGTCATGGGACACCCGACAGAAGCTATGCTTTTTACGCATTGTATATAAAAGCAAATTTATCAAAGCTATAGACAATATAGTTGAAAAGTTATTATTTGACCGCCATTTTGAAATCTGATACTATTTTATTTTTTTGTGTCCTATAAAACTCTTAAATATCAATTTTCAAAAAGATCGGATAATTTTTACAAAAGTACATATGGCCGCCATTTTGAAATCTGACGTCATTTTATTTTTTTGTGTCCTATAAAAGTCTTAAATATCAATTTTCAAAAAGATCGGATAATTTTTACAAAAGTACATATGGTCGCCATTTTGAATTCTGACGGCATTTTATTTTTTGTGTCCTATAAAACTGTTGGTGCATATATATGTGTACATAGGCCACTGCGCGTGCGCCAGTATATTACTTTCACTGCTGGCCATAGATATACTTTTAATAACATGAGCGTGACGACTTACACCGTGATGCGATCGTCTTACGCGCCTATAGAAGCATAGCTTCAAAAACAAACAAACAAAACAAGTGCAACTGATTTAGTCGCCATTTTAGAACGTTTATAAAAAATAAAATTTATGAACTCATACCTAAATAAATATTTCCTCTGGTGTTCAACAAATCAGCAATTCCTTCTGATTCTGCAAATTCAGTTCTTTGATTATCAACTTCAATGCTGCCAACTGCTCCCGAACGTTTTAAGACAATAATGTGACGTTCTCCGTTATCAACTCGGAAAGATGTAAAGTTGACAATGGCTGGTCCCGTTCCTAATTCCCAACTGTATTCCAAATAACCGCCAACAACTGCAAACAATAATTAATAAACTGTATATTTGTTAAAGAATGTGATGTTTTTAATAATAAATTTTCTAATTTACCAGCAAGTGAAATATAATCCTCATGTCTTCCGTCTATATCAGGCGTTTGTCCATGCCAGAATATAAGTCCATCGCTAGTATTTGTCGTTATTTCTAAAGCAATTATTTCATTTTCGTCTGCATTTATGTGAGGCAGAAGATCCGCACTTAATTCTATGTAACCGTCGGCTCTAAAACTCGCCTCATTTTTTATATCGGCATCTAAAATAAATAAAAACAATTTAATATAGTATAATTTATATATTTTTAAAGTGAAACTTTATTAGCCTTGTTTTTTTTCGTTCGGTTACGCATGTCGAGCGTCACGTCACGTCCAATCGAAGCGATTGACCAGACCAGTATTCATCGAAAAGCAGCGACGTTATGTTCATAACTACAGTCGAACTTCGGTAACTCGAACTGCGTTAGCTCGAATTCTTGATAACTCGAACAAAATTGATTGACAGTAGCGTCAAGAGTGAAAATTAATATTATTTTATAACTCGAAGTCTCGATAACTCGATTTTTTTTGTGGCAAGTCATGGTTCGAATTATCGAAGTTTGACTGTATATTGTACGACTGCATACAAGTGTGATGGTAGTCGACCAGACCATTACTTAATAAAAAGCAGCGACGTTATGTTGATATCTATATTGTAATCCTACATAACTATAATATCATATGAATATTTAGTCGATCAGCACATCAGATACCCATTGACCAGCAACGATAGAATCCAGATTGTTACGTTCGTCTCCATACTGATCAGGGTTTAAATTACATTACCAAAACCATGTAAACAAAATTATATATTTTCGGCGATTTCGGGTTAAAAGCGGAGTTATGGCAATAAAGTTTCACTTGCACTGTGGTTTCATAAAACCGGATCCTAGTTTTGAAATTTTGCTATATCACATTAAACTTAAAATTATAATTTAAAAAAACTAAAAAACACGCTTTAATGAACAAAAAAGTAAAAAATAATTAATTTTATTGTAAAAAAGCGTGGGGTGCTTTGTATCATATTTTCATACCACCCCACGCTTTTTTACAATAAAATTAATTATTTTTTACTTTTTAGTTCATTAAAGCGTGTTTTTTAGTTTTTTTAAATTATAATTTATTTTTGCTCTTTAGTCCTGGAGATCCTGGTCAGGATAATGGAACAAACTTATGGAATTATTGTATTGTAATCGGTCCTTGATAAGTGTGCAAAGTTTCAGTTCAATCTGAAGTTTTTTGCTTTTTTTTAGTCCTGGAGACCCTGGTCAGGATAATGGAACAAACTTATGGAATTATTGTATTGTAATCGGTCCTTGATAAGTGTGCAAAGTTTCAGTTCAATCTGAAGTTTTTTGCTTTTTTTTAGTCCTGGAGATCCTGGTCAGGATAATGGAACAAACTTATGGAATTATTGTATTGTCATCGGTCCTTGATAAGTGTGCAAAGTTTCAGTTCAATCTGAAGTTTTTTGCTTTTTTTTTTAGTCCTGGAGATCCTGGTCAGGATAATGGGACAAACTTATTGAATTATTGTATTGTCGTCGGTCCTTGATAAGTGTACAAAGTTTCAGTTCAATCTGACCGTTCAAAGTTGGTCAAAATCAAGTTCAAAGAAGTCGGTTACAAACAAGCAAACATACAAGTGAAGCTAATAAAAGCGTGTTAATAATTAAACGGAGACAAAACGAACTTACTTAGTTCACAGTTAGTTCCGGCGAATCCTAGAGGGCAGTCGCATTTATAAGTGAACGTTGTACCCCTACATGTTCCTCCGTTACGGCAAGGAGCATGGCTATCACAGAGATTAGCTCTTTCCTCTATTTCACAATGCAGCCCACTGTAAATAATTATGAAATAAGTACATTGTGCAACTAGGACGGAAAGTTAGCGATTATGAACGAGTGTGACATTTGCTCGACCGAGCTCAGTGGTAATCGAACGAGTCGAAATCGCCAATTCCGCCCAAGTTACACACAGCACTTTTTGTAATAAGTACATTGTAGGTTAGGCGAACTGTCGGATATAGTTTACAATCATCGCGTAGGATGGCGTCACTTTCGCTTACTTTTGACCCGAAAAGAATTTCCAAAGGGACGAAAACATTTTAATTTTGATCTGCGTATGCGCGACTTTTGCTTTTTGTCACTGGCATGCAAAAGCCAACTTTCGTCCCCGAAAACAAGTATGCAATGTTGCACTATCGATGTACGTATTACAAAAAGTATATTATAGATTATGTTTTCCTTTATATTTACCTAGTGTAAACATTTAATGGTTTTTCCAAAACAGAATTTTTTCTATGGATTTAAATGTTTCAAAAGTGAAAAAATATTGGTAATAAATATAGACTAGGTCAGGGGTCGGCAACCTTTTGAGACGGAAGAGCTAAAAGTTACAATTTATAAAATTTCCCAGTTTTTAAAGAGCCACTAACATTTTTATTTCAATATTATGGTATTTAATTAGGATTATAACTAAACAAACAGAACAGTGTTGCCACATTTAAAAAATGTCAGCTGTTCGTATACTCTCTACTCCACCTATTCTCACTGTTCTCTGTTGAGTGTTTTTATTCTGTTCTTTGCAGTATAATACTTTTTATGAGTTTTGAAAATAAAATAATATAATTATTAATATTTGCGCATAGAACTGGAGAGCCGCATCTTGACATCATAAGAGCCGCATGCGACTCGCAAGCCGCAGGTTACCGACCCCTGGACTAGCTTTAAGTTTCTATTGGAGGAAAAAAACATGCGAATTTTCAATTCACAGCGCGCTTATAAATCGCTGTCTTACCTAAAACCTTGCTGACAACTGCATTTATAATCGGTAGGCGATGTCGGATAGCAATGTCCGTTGTTAAGACACGGGTTGACAGCACATGGGAACGATGACCTATCGGGATTTACGTCGTTTTCATGATCATTTGAACTATGGCTGTTATTCTCAAAGACGTCATTATATCCGCTATTTACTCTATCTCTTTCAGCATGGAAATCAGAACAATCTTGAACGTTTGCTGAATCCATTATAGAAGTTATCAGACTAAGATTCAAACCAGTAACTTCGATCTAAAAATTAAATTTAAGGATTAAAATACATCTCAATTCTCAACCGATACAGCTTAGTCTAATACTAATCTTAAATCCAGATTTAAAGCTGAAAGAACAACATTAAATACTCATAAAAACACCGTAAATGTTAATTGTAGGTTAGGCGAACTGTCAGATATGGTTAACATTCATCTCGTTGGATGGCGCCACTTTCCCGAAAAGAAACCAAGCATTAATGATGCGCACCTCACATCCTGAGGCTCGCGTATCGCAAACAAAACACATATTTTGTGGCCTTTTTTAGCTTACAACAATTTCATAATTAATAACATAGTTCGGCAATTATGATGTTGGATTTCAGAAAATCTAGTTTGATAATGACCTTAGATTATAACCACACTGCTACAATTTCCACTTCGAAACAACATTTTTCTACGCATTTTGATCAAAATTTTTGTTTGAAACACGATCTTTTTCTATGTAAATCAGTCTTTTGTTTTTTGTGAGTACAGTCTAATGTTCTCTAAAACAAAGAGTTTGTATGGACAGACAGACAGACGTTCGGTCAATATATTAACCGAGTCGGTGAAGCGAATAAGATTCCGTTGTTACATACCCCTGAAATGCAACCCTCAAATCCGCTGTGGACACCGACGCCTTTGTTAAGAGTGATTCGTTCCTTATCATAGCCTCCTACATACAGAGGTGTTTGTAAATTGAGAGCTTTGGAAGGTCCTGGACTACGGCCGGACACTGCTGAGCCTCCATTAACTATCAGCTTGCCTTCACCCATTATTCTAGCTGCTGACACGGTAATCCATTCGTTTGGTTGCAGTTCACGGTCACTTCTGATAATAGCCGGTCCTAAGCATATAAAAATTAAAAATTTTAATTTTTCATTTTGGACAGTTCATCCAGAATAATCATTCAAAACAAACCTTCTAAATTAGTTTTACGAAATTATGGAAGAAATGAAAAAATTCAGCGAAAAATATTTCAGCAAACTTAATGAGCGCCCAATGTGTTGGCCAGGAATTTGCTAGCGAGTGTTGATAACGTACGCTTGATGAAGCAATTTCAACCTTTAGATTTAGAAAATTTTGAAACAGCCAAAAAAATTTTAAGTTAGGTGCTCAATGGAACACTATGCATGTCGTGTTCTTAACAGGAAAAACATTTATTATCCGCATGGACAGATTGCTATTCTATAAAAAATGTCATGAGGTGTTGTGGGACACCAAGCTATGCTTCTTACGCATTGTATATAAAATCGAATTTATTTACATATAAAATACGGACATAGGAATATAGGGACAGAGTACAAGCGAGTGGGGTGCTGTAAGGGGGGCGGTGAGGAAGTAAGTATGTCCACATTTTATTGGTAGTTTCAGTTGCGCAAGCGCTGTACGAGCAATTGAGCATGCGCAAAGACGCTGTCAATAGAATGTGCGCATATGCATAGCATGGACATTTTTTATGAGAAATAGCCATGCATCCTCCTCTGAAGTGCTTCCCCCCTCGTCTAAAGTGGCACTTTATAGTTTATACTCCGTGTCTCTAGATTCCTATGTCCATGATATAAAGCTATAGAAACTATAGCAACAATACGCGCTGCTCAGCCAATGAGATGTGTTGCATTGCCGCGTTCCAAAGGATCCTCGTTCCAATTCATGACGTTTTTTTACTTCCCACCCTACTATGGTAGGGAAGTAATGGATTTAGTCCGAAAAAAATATTACGAGATTTTAACAAATCTTCACGTTTTGAGACCCTAGCAATCGTTTAAGATCATTTTCTGACTGATGTCTGTAAGTGTGTGTGTGTGTGTGTGTGTATGTGTAGGTGTGTGTGTGCGCGTGTATGTGTAGGTGTGTGTGTGTATGTGGTCAATTTTTCGCCTTCGATATCATAAAAACGGTACAACATACTGCATACCGATTGTTCTATTGTGTTTATCAGCCTTTAACTTAGATCTGATTAGATTTTGAGTCAAATCGGTTCAGTGGATCCTGAGATATTCAAAAAAACGTTCTCAATGTCACGTATTAACATAGGTAAAAAAAATATATAAATGAATTCTAGATGTTATAATATGAAAAAAATATTTTACTAAAAAAAGAAAATTGTACGTAAATTAAGGTAACTATGATTTTTGCTATATTACTAGCCATCAGTAGATCACCAAACAAAAAAGAGGACCATGCTTTTTTTCAACGAATAAAAAAAGAGTGTTTATTTGACTGGTCATCAGTCGAATTTTTTATATTTTAGGTCCCCATGCTAAACGTGCGTTAAGAATCTATTAATTGTAAAGAAGCATAGTTTCAATTGTACTCACCTGATCCAACATCAAATCGGAACTCCAAATGTCGATCCTTGATTGCCAAGCTTGTAAAGTCACCGTCGCCTTCATCGTTTTCACCACAATAAAGTAGAATTCCATCTTTAAGGTCGGCAGCATTAAATCGAACGCCCATTTTGAATTTTCTTGTAGGTTTTGGTGTGGGATATGCAATGAACGCATCGTCTGCAAATGCTGGTTCATTTACGTTTATATCCAATTCGCAACGACTACCCGCTTTGCCCATTGGACAATAACAATCGAACCCATTTTGTTTATTTACACAACGTCCTGGACCGCAAGCTCCTGCAAAAAAAATAATTGAAATACTTGAAATTAGTGATGTAAATGCGTATAATACTCTGGTACAAAACGTTTGTATAAAACGGTATTAAAAAATAAAAATTAATAAACAAACACTTGAAAAATTCTACACATTTATTCATCTCAACGATCTTCAGGAGTTTAAACTCCAAAATATGGGTTAGAAACCCGAAACGATCGTTGAGATGAATAAATGTGTAGAATTTTTCAAGTGTTTGTTTATTAATTTTTATTCAATCATGTTCTACCAAGTGCCTAGCGACAATTCTATAGAATTTAAAACGGTATTATACGGTATCTAAAAAAAATAATACATCCCAGTTTTACACTAGGTATAAATACTGCGTATTTTACTATTTTATACAGCACGTATAAAACGTTTAACACCGTTTAAAACGGTTTAATACCAAAATGAGAACAAAAACTTTTCCTATTTTGCAATTGGCAGTACTGAATAATGCACTGTAACCGTAGTGTGAAAAAGTAAAAAACCGTTTTATACTGAAAAAATTAGGTATTATACCATGGGTTTAATACACAAAAAAGTTTAATACCGTATTTTTACATCACTACTTGAAATCTATAACTGGAATAAAGTTTTTGATACTCCAAAAACAAAACTACTATATTAACTTTTAAACAGCATATTGTAGGGCAGAAACGTGTGACAATGACACAAGCTGCAAATGTCAACTTTCTGCTTGAGTAATACACAGTACTTTATGTAATAAATGCATTGAAAGAACAATATTAAATAATTATCATTGAGTTAAAAGGTACAAAGGCGCTACAACTGCTTATACAAAGTTGAAAAATTGTGTTTTAAAGACCACCAACAGCTAAGGTTATTTGGGCCTAGCACCAATTCATATTTTCAATTCATTATTTTTTATTTTTTAATAATAAATTGAAAATCCAATTGACACTTTTACCAGCTCTCGGGTTAGAACCCGGGAACTGGGGACTTGTAATAGAGGAACCATAGCAACGCCATGTAAACAACAGCACTGCTACACGCTCGGCTATTCTCAAGCCCTACAAAGTTGAAGTCAGGTCTGACGTCACAGGGGATAACAAACATGGCGGCCAAGCACAGGATGGAATGGGATTATTATTTTCTTCATCTTCTTACATATAAAATAAGAACTGAATAAATATGGACTGGTTTCACTTTTAAATGCTCGTAGTGCCTCTATTACCTTTTAACTCAGTAATAATCATAAAAACACCGTAAATTGATATTGTAGGTTAAGTGAATTGTCAGATATAGTTTTCAATCATCGCGTAGGATGGTGCCACTTCCCCGAAAAGAATTTTCCAAAAGGCAAAAACATTTTATTTTTGATCTGCGCGTACGCGACTTTATTTTTCGTCACTGGCATGCAAAAGTCAACTTTCGTACCCGAAAACAAGTTTGTAATGACGCACGTATTACAAAAACATTTCAACAAAACAGTACCTGGGAAACAAGCTTCGCCTATACTTTCACAATTTGTGCCGCTGAAACCAGCCGGACACAAACAGGAATATCCGTGTTTGGTAGCGGCTTCTTGACAAACTCCACGATTGTGGCATGGATTTACAGCGCATGTCTCACAAGTCGTTATACCAACAGATTCTTGAGCTTCTCCCATTAAGTCGTAATCCAGTCTTCCGATCACCAATCGGCTTATGCAACCTAAGAAGCAAACATTACATCCATATCAAATTTCTATCAATCTTATAAAAAGATAAAGTTTCTTTACAATTAGTAGAAGAAATCCTTCGTAGCATAGGATAAAATAAAGCAATACTGATTGTTAAATTGCATTTATTGTACTGATGTCTCGACAATTTTTTTTGTCACCTTCAGAATATCAATCCGAAGAGGACAAAAAATATTGTCAAATGCAACAAAATTTTGTCCGTTTACGGTCCTTATTATGTAGTAGATGTCTACCAAAAATGAATTAAATTGTTCAACCCAGTTAAAAGATACGAGCAAATAAGTGTTCTCCAAATCGACCCTTTAACACCCTGTATCTTGTTAGGGAAGCACTTTTGGAAAAAAAGTTATTCTTGGTTTTCGTATTATTTTTACAGTAGGTACATCCTGTATTATTTATGGTACTCATTACAGAATCACCTTGTATATAAAGCAGTAAATAAGAACGAGATAAATGATCGCTAATAGGAAGTTTCTGTAGTTACTGACTACTGAAATAAGAAATTATTGATAAAATCACAAAACAAAGATGACGCTATCAGGTTGTATGGGTTAGTATGGGTATTATTTATTTACAGTAACTACAGACACTTCCTATTAGCGATCATTTATCTCGTTCTTATTTACTGCTTTATATATCGGTCTCTGTCTTATACACAGAACGCCCTATGCACAGCTTTAATTTGATACAATATGTATAGTAATTTTGGTTCCAAAAAGGGTTCTTGAATAGGTCTGTTAATAATATTACTATACTCACCAACGAATCCAGTTTTGGGTCCAGATTCGGGAGAAACATCATCATAATTTGGAACTCCACCAATATACAACGGTTGCATTAAATCGAGGCCTTGATGTTTGCCAGCCGACTGTCCTTGATAAGGTCCATGACCATCAACGTACATAAAACCTTCTCTGCGAGATCTGGTTACTTTAATTGTGTGCCATTCGCTCAGTGTTAATGGCCGATCACCCTGTATAACAGCTGTTCCGGATCCACAATTGAAACGGAATATCGGATAACCATTGTTGAGTGACAAGGACACGAAATCTTGGTTGGTCTTCGACTGATCGTTGTATAATATTAAACCTAGAAAGACAAATTTCAGTGATAAAAACTGATGTAAAAAGAACGAAGTAATAGATCTATTATCATTAACGTACCATCTGAACTTTCTGGTTTGAAGGATATTTCAATACTGAATTTAAGGTAGGCATCTGGTATCGGCGGCAGAGTTATGTAACTCAAAGGCGCCTGTGCAAAGTACGGTACTATTCCCGTTACGACTAAAATCATTGGAACGTCCATTTTGGTTTCACCATTAGAAGCAGTACAAACGTACGTTCCAGCATCGTTTGCAGTTACTTCTGGAATTGTTAAGTGTGACTGGAAAAGAGAAAATGTTATACTAGCGTCATTGCTTGGGTTATGGCCGAATTTGACAGAAACCTTATTTTAACCCAAACGAAACTGAACAAAAAAGTATTTACAATAAAAATGGACAGTAAAACAATAAATAAATACTTACTTCATATTGACTAACAGCCTTTGGCAAAATTCCATTTTGTTTGGTCCATTTATACGAAATTGGAGGTTCCAGATCCGTCAAGCAATCCATTGCTACTGTCGAACCGTACGGTGCTGTTTTAACTTCTGGTTGTAAAGGCGTATCGTTTTGACCGCCATTGTTTAAATCTAAATAAACAAAATGATATAGTTGATTATTATTTTTAAATCCAACAATCTTTTTGTAGACAAATTATTTATTTGATTGATGGCTGCAGTTACAAATGTTTAAAATATTCATCACGAAATAATAATAGTGTAGAGTACCGCGGTGAGAGATAAAGCCAGGCACGTCATCAATAATATGCTAGTGATTGCCCGCAGACAGTGCCGAGTACACAAAACTGCACATTGGGTTTTATGACGTTAGGTACAGTTTTGGCAAACTGCTATTCATGACAATAAATATGCAATGCAATGCGCAATGCATTCACGTTACTATGACGCGGTGGCTTCATCTTTCGCCGCGCGAGGTCTAAATATTAATGAAAAATTTGAATCACTATAAAGCCAATATTCTATAATTTATTAGAGATATAGTAAATTGTAGATATGCAAGTTTTCGTTACTTCTCGGTACTTGTAACTATTCGTTACTTGTAGGTACAATACTCGTTACGAGTACTCGGACTACTCGAGCATTTTACGTGTTAAAACGGAAAGACAGTCTCTGCCTGCACATGTTCACGTAATTCGTCATTGCGTAGGCACCAGGTGGCAGGTAGGTACTGAATATTCGTCAGTCCGACGAACTATAATATGAACCACAGAACAATAACATAATTTTATGATAGTACATCAGGTTATGTTACAATACTGTGATAGTTAGATGATTCGAACACAAAATCTAATCCGTTACATAGTAAAAAATTACATCGAGTATCGAGTAACTGTTTTCAAAAAGTAACGATTATTTTTCCATGCTGATATTAGTTACTTCGTATCCTGTCAAGTAACGAGTACTCAAGTAACGAAAAGTTACTTTTCTTGCATTTCTAGTATTTTGTCGCAGTGACTACTTCGCTCGTTAAAAAAATACAACCATTGTACTAATATAAAGGAATTAGTTAACCCACTAACAGATGGCAGTAAAAAATAAATGAAAAGGTGTTTCCTCTCATTCAATAAATTCTCATAGATGGCGCTTACTTAAAAGTTTGCATGGTTTTTTAGGATATGCCAATGAGAAAGGACGCGAAAGTATATCAGAGAGGGGGAGAGAGAGGGGGGACAGAGAGAGGGGGGAGAGAGAGAGAGAGAGGGGAGGGAGCGAGAGATGATCAATAAAAAACGCGCCAAATTAACAATAAAGCTACATACCTTCAATTACAAGGTCATAGTCTTCACCGTACGTTCCGGTGCTATCAGTGGCTTCACATTTGTAACGACCGGCGTTTTCGGGTCTTACTGTATTTATTCTCAACAATGGTCCGCGCGCTTGGCAATTGTCTGCTAGTCTATTGTTCGGTTTGCTCCATTCGTAAGTCGATCCTGATCTGGCGCCGGAACAACGCAAGTCAACTGTATCGCCTAGTCGGACGATTGGCAACGATGGTTCGATCCTCAATGGAGGAAGAACGGATACAGTCGGCGAGGGTCTTGGACCTATTTCCAATTGTAATTATTAAGATCTAGTAAGAATTGAATTGAATTGTAGATTATAGACGCTCGACAACAGATGTCATTAGCGTCTACAGATCTAGTAAGAAAAATATAGCCCTTGATTATAAAAAAAATACCCTATAATTGTGTAACACTGAGCAAGGTTACAGTGACGCTACAAGCATTTAAAAGTGAAGCCAGTCGCCATATTTAGTCAGCTCATTCATTTTATATATAAGAAGAAGAAGGGAATATTCTCTAATCCATTCTCTGTTTGGTCGTTTGTTAGGCCTGTGACGTCAGACTTGGCTTCAACTTTGTATAAGCAGTTCGAGTTGTCTCTTTTTATCTCCTAGCGTGTTGTGTAACGACACGAGCGCCTCTACCGGCGGGAACACAAACAATTAACAGGATATTTTTTATAATCAAAGATATAACTTTTGATGCATTTTGAAGCTAGATAAAACATTTGATTTTTTCAGTAGCAAATACTTTTCAGTTTTTTAGTACACATTTTTAAAACAATATTAAATAATATTTTAAAATCACTTTAGATGTATTTCAAAATAACTTTGATTTGATGAATTAAAAAAAAAAATGTTATAAATATTTCAAAAACAATATCTAGCCGATTTCGATGATATAGTTTATTTACACACGGACAGATAATCAACAGTGGCGTAGTATAATTTTTACAATTTATTTTTTAAATAGGAGGTTCTGTGATTCAAAGTACGTAGGTTAGATCAAGTAAAAATTTCATAAAACTCAACAAAAAAAAAAAACTAGTTCAAATAACGGAATAGTCGAGTGAATAATATTTATTACTTATTCTGTTACTTCGTTAAGATCCGAAAATCAAAATTTTTTATGAGATATCAGTGTAAAACTCAACTTTTGTAAAGTTACAAATTTAAACTAAAATAAAAAAATCAATTTTTTATTACAATCAATGATCGCCGTTGGTACGCCACTGATAATTACGAACATACATAACTATATACAATTTTATAGTAATCTTTATTACCAACACAAGTATACCGTTGTTAAGTACCCCTACGTCGCTCCTAGACCAGTAATACGCAAACGTTACCGCAACGATACGTACTTTCGAAGTCTGTACATTTCAAGCAGAGCTTCTTTCAGCAGAAACGCGAAAGGGCGTTTTTACACTTGCCGACACGACACCGGCATGACAACGATAACGATGCCAGTGGACGCAAATCTCATGTAAAATTGGGAATTCTTTCACACTCAGCTACATGTTGGTTTTGTGTCGTTACAGGCGTCAACGTGTCGTCTCCGATTTTTAAATTATTTTATTTAGTTTCACTACTACCTAAGTAACTAACTAACAAAGTACAGTGGAGTCCGTCTATTACGACTTCGTTTATAACGACTAACCGTTTTTAGCGACGTAAATGCAAACTCAAGTTAGGTTTCATGTAGACGTACTATGCGTATTATGCGTCCGCTTTGTGCGTCGTCCGGTTAATACGACATAATATCGCCGGTCCCTTGAAAGTCGTTCTATCTGGATTCTACTGTAGTACATTTCCATAGTTACGGATTTTTGCTGCCAAAATAATATAAAATATTTTTCGCCCACTCGAACGACACTGCCAGCAAATGTGCCAGCGTGTCGGTGTTGATGTCGTGCCGCTGTCGGGGTCAGTAGATGTGAAAACGCCCAAACTTGTAGACATTTGATTGCAAACAAGTCGTTCACGTTTAGATATAGTCGCGGTAGCGTCGAAATCGCGTATTATTGGTGCCTAAACCGATTTAATGGTGAATATATACATAGTGATCTATTGAGAGACGATATTTTACGATTGAACATTTCCTCTTTCTAAAATCTATAACCATGATAACCCATAAATGAACCACAATATCATAGATAATACAATAGTATTATACAGATTGTATCAAATTAAAGCTGTGTATAGGACGTTCTGTGTGTAAGATAGAGATCGATATAAAGCAATAAGTAAGAAAGAGATAAATGATCGCTAATAGGAAGTTTCTGTAGTTACTGTAAGACTACTGAAATTATTGATAAAATCACAAAACAAAAATGACGCTATTTATATATCGATCTCTCTCTTACACACATACCGCCCTATGCACAGCTTTAATTTGATACAATCTGTAGATAGCCCCTATCATGAATGCTCTGATCCTTTTAGTACTGACTAGTGTCACTCATGGCGCTAGTGTGCAATCATAGATAATACTTTTAATTTACGTATTTAACGATAAAATCGTGTCAAATAGATAAAAATTTTGAATTTTCGTCGTTACTATGATTCTAAAAAATTAAATGATTGCACACAATAAAATCTAAACCAGTTTTCTGAATACCGTTTTAGTAACTAAAAAAAAATACATAAAAATTAGATTACGTCACAACATGATATCTAAATAGTCATAATATAAAAAAAACACTTATAAGCTTTCATAAAAACAAAAAAATACAACCAAAAGTATAAATCTGTTAATATTCTATCGTTTTATGGTGGAGGAACAGATATAAAATAGTACGTGGTGGTGGGAGGACGGGTATAAATGGTTACACAGTCATGGTGGAAGAACGGGTATAAATGGTTACACAGTCATGGTGGAAGAACGGGCATTCATATGGTGGAAGGGCGGGTATATACATTTTTAATATAAAATTCGCGACACAAATTACTGTTTCCAAACTCATTTTTTTACTTTCAACATAAAGTAAATCAATAATAAGATAAAAATAGTAGAGTGTATATCTAGATGTGTAATGGGGTATATTACTGACGAGTGGTGACAGTCACACGAGTCATAATACCATTACGCACGAGATATATATTATGGCATTTTTTGCCATATCCACTACAAAATATCTAATTTTCAATTCATTTTCAAAAAATTTTGACAGTTCATTCGCATCGCCATCTTCACTTTTACAGTATGCCGTGATGGTCGTGAGTAAGTAATCGCAGGTGGATAGAGCGAATGAACAGAAGTTGCTATGGCAACCGTTTACTTATCGCATTAGTGCAGTAAGTAAAACACTTTCGGCACACCGCCAGTTAAATGACCCATTACAGGGCGATATACATGCATCGAAAGTAACTATTTTGTAGTAGGTATTGCAAAAAAATATTTTTCGTATTAATAGTTCTAGTTTAAAGAGCAATGAAAGAAAACTACTTATTTTGTTTTTTGTTGTCAAAGACATAACAAAGATACCATCTGAAACTAGTAACTAATGTACTGGTAAAAAAAACAACCATCCGAAACTAGTAACTAATGTATAACAATATATGAGTTAGGTAATTGTGGACAACAATATAATAATTATTAATTAATTCAACAATGAATTTTTAATCCACAAGGCATCCACTAGGTACTGTAGGTAGTGAATAGTATTTATTAACATATCAGTCAGCATATTATGCCATCATGATTGTTAAACGTTAAAAGATTGTTATAAGATATATAAAGAAAAAATCAGAAGCCACTGCCGGGACATTGTTGAATTAATTAATAATTATTATAGTAACTAATGTACTATTGGTAAAAAAACAAAAACAATCAATTGAAAAACTTCTTAGTTCGTTCTTTGCTGTTAAATATATCATAACAAAGATATCATTTTAATAGATTGATTGTAGATTATAGACGCTTAACAGCTGAGGTCATCAGCGTTATCATTTTTATATTTTGAAATTACCAACAGATATACTTTTGGTTGAAAAACAAAACAAATGCGTCTATCGAACAGATGACAATCACAGGACGGCACAAACACTGAAAAGATTAAACAAAAAAACAAGTGCAATGTTTGAAATGAAGAATAAGCTCAGTTGCAGTACATATAATAATTATGTAGATGGTGGCTGAGTCGCCTCAGTTTTTTAAATAAACAGACCCGTCGCGTGGTGTCTTTGAATGCGTCTCCTTACTTCTCGACAAGGCGTTGGTAGACGTCTACAGCCTCTATGGTCACAAGCGAGCACTGTGCAGCGATCGAAGTACGCTGTGGTTTACAAACACGCATGCAAATCACTTGTCATTACAATTGTTTTTACTACTACTGTGCTACTACGTAACTTTAAAAAACTGTGAAAATTATTTTCGATACGAAAACTTACATAAACATGTACAAAGCGAATCATCTGGTTTCGAAATCGATAAATAAATCAAATAATGGTTAATAAGTGATGTTTTTTGCAAGGCTATCAACAGATCTGCGCCTGTAATTACGTAAAAGTAATTAATTACAGTTACAAATTACTTTTCTTAGTAATTGTAATTATTAATATAAGTGATGTTTTTTGCAAGGCTATCAATAGATCTGCGCCTGTAATTACGTAAAAGTAATTAATTACAGTTACCAATTACTTTTCTTAGTAATTGTAATTATTAACATAAGTGATGTTTTTGCAAGGCTATCAATAGATATGCGCCTGTAATTACGTAAAAGTAATTAATTACAGTTACCAATTACTTTTCTTAGTAATTGTAATTATTAATTACTTTAAAAAACGAATGTAACTGTAATTGTAATTAATTTCTTTTAAAAACGAATGTAACAATAATTGTAATTAATTACATTTAAAATGGAATGTAATTGCACTCAATTACATTTTATTGTAAAGTAACTGTAATCGTACTCAATTACTTTTTTTGTGTAATTGGCACAGCTCTGGCTATCAAAACTCGTAGTTAAATAGACCTAGTACTAACTAATATCTGCATTTTTTATTTTCAATAATATATTCAAAATCCAATTGACGGTTTTCCGATTAAAATTTGGGAAGTGGAGGGTTTGAAAGAAATTAACTTTGGAAACGTAATATAAAGAACGAAATTCCTTAAAACTCGGTTATCCAATCATGTTTTTATTGGAGTCTCCAAAAAAGTGACAAAAAGTTAATTGTTAATAAATTAACAGTAATGGACCTATTTTTCGAAGTAAGAGCAAGAGGTCGTTATTGCTTCTTCTGCAAGAAAAATAGTGTCCTGCCACCTAGCCAGCAGCAGCCAGTGACAACCGATGTAGACAGGATCATCTATGAACATGGTATGTGCGCGCAATCCAAGTAAAAAGATATGTGGATTGGGGTTAAACTCTTTTGTTGAAATTAAATAAATAATTTAGATTAGAAACTAAATTTTCGACTTTTCAGTTTTCACTATTTATCGATTAAAAGTCAGATATTTTTCAAAAATATTTTCCGCTCGCTTTGTACGTATTTACGTGAAAAAAATAAAAATGTATTTTAAAAAATTACGCGAATCATGCATCAAAATAAAAAAAAACAAGTTATTTTCAAAAAATCAGTACAAAAATATATGGACTAATAAAAAAATGAAAACATTAGCAGTTCAAAAAATTAAATTCTATTATTGTAATTAACAATAAAAAAACACATTAATTAGAGGGTTCGATAAAAAAATATTAATTAGAATTCAAATGAATATTAAATGACGTGAAAGCTTAAAACGCACTGTATGATGTTTTTAAATGAGTAACGTAAAAAAAAAACACATGTAGTTCGAAAACTACATAAAACTAGTTCTAACAATTAAATTTTGGATTACTTATCTGTATTCCTGAAAATGAAAATATGTATAAAACTATCTTAACAGGTTTCTGATGACATGTTATCAGTTTGTTCATAATAAAAACAATAGACACTAGAAAGTATTTTTGATAATCGCCATGTTAATATGTGCGTTGAACATAACCTATATTAAACTACAACGCAATGAAGAACACAAAATGTGTGGTTATGTTATAATTGCATTAGGTTTTAAGTCTATCATTTTCATAAAAATTCTTCCACAGTAATTTTTTACCGAGATTAATATGACAAGTGTCACAATCTTCAAAAATTTTTGAACTTGGAAAACGTTCACAATAAGTAATTTATTATTCCCTGAGAACTTTTTCACGAAAATATTCCCGTAGTAACTGTAACATGCTTACAGAAACTGATCATCAAAATAAAAAACTTTCAATTCTTAACAGAAGCAAAATAAACTATTACAAACGGTAATACAAAATTTATAAGTAATTAAAAATTAATACATACGGTCTACGATAAGATCAATGAAATCCCTCGCTGATCCGGCTTCACAAATGTAACGTCCCGCGTTGTTGCTTTGCACATTAGTTATTCTGAGTACTTCTCCGTATGCCCGTGCATTATAAGGCAACGGCTCGCCATGTTTGCTCCATCTGATGTCGGGCTGTGGTCCAGCAGTATTGGACTCACAGCGAAGTTCGACGTCCGAACCAGGTGGGGTGGCTTGGTTACGATTTATTGCAACAATGGAAGGCGAAACATATGGTTCTATACAGAATTAAGATAGATTATTATCCGCACAGATATATATCAGTTCGAAGGTCGGCGCTCTAATCAGCTCTAATTAAGTGAGGTTACTTTATTTACTATGACAACAGATGGCGACACATGGCTCTATTTCATCCGCACAGACATTGAACGTATTCTCCAGTTTTAGTGGCGACATGTTTAATCTATAGTAATATTATTTATTCAGTACATGCACGCTTTGAGTGATTTTTTGTCTGTAAAACTCGTTACATAATGAACCATTATTACCTCTTTTCGATGCTATAATGAAATATGGTTACTATGGCAACGAAGTAACATTAAAACACTTACCGTTTACAACGACTTCAGCTACTGCATCAGCTTCGCCGGAGGGACTCGTGGCTCGACACATGTACTTTCCGGCATCTGATATTTCAATTCCTCGGAAGACTAGTTCGCCACCTTGTGCATGTACGGATCGCGGCAGCGGCCTTCCAACTGCCGTCCAACTAATATCTATTGGTGCGTCTCCCGTTACGGTGCACTGTATGTAAGCATTTTCGCCCGGTCTTACCACTTGCCTTGGTGGGTTTAATTGGATTCTCGGCGGTGCTATAAAAGAAATTAGGATTTATTTATTAACAGCCTACAGTCGCGGCTTCGCTCGCGTTGAAGTCGACTTTTTGGCTACGGATCAACCATATTTAGTAGAAGCCTATCCAGTTTCTTAATGTATATCAAACATCGGTTCAGTAGTGTTTGTTTTAACCCGGAACAAACAGACAAATAATTATGAGGATTGCTAATTAAGTCAAAGTATCTTTTAACCGGTACATTTAAGTAGAAATTGTGGCTGAATACACAAATGTGTAAAGGCCAAAAAAATGTATTTAAAAAAAAGTAGAAACTAGAAATGTCGATAAAAATGTACAATTATTAAAGACAAAGCCACAATTTTATTTATTTTTATCAATTTTGTGTCGTTTTTTTGAAAATATGTTTGAATTGTATTTTTTTAAACAGTGTTTAAATCCAAGTTTAGGTACTTTTTGCTCCCGAAATGTACATTCAATAATAAAATTGTTGTAGTTTTTTTTTTTTTTTTAAAAAAGGTATATCCAATTGTATATGTCCACATATATAGAGCATATGCACATATACAAGAGAATATCACTTGGGGGTTGGCTCTACCATATAATATCTGGCCAGTATCATTAAATATCAAAGCTGGGTCTAAACGATAACACAAAATATCCATGAGCAGAGGCGGGATTCGAACCCGCGACAGTCAGATCCAGAGAGCACGACGCTAACCACTGGACCACGGCTGTCCCCATTGTTGTAGTTAAGAAGTGACTAAACTGTTTTTTCTAGTGTCAAAGAATGACTGACATTATGTAATTATTAGATAAATAATTAAATTGATCTACTAGTTGCATAATATCAATTCATCCCAACATGCATTGGTGTGAGCCGTGAGGCGAAAAAATTAAAATGCACTGATTTCTATGAAGTAGCGCGCACGGTAAAGAAACGCGGCATGAATCTAGATATAATTTCTTCGCGCTGCTCAAGTGCTTATTTTTGGGTACGTTCAACGGCTCTAGCGGGATATAGTTAATAAACGTACTTCTAATGCAAAACATTATTAAGGGGCAGTGTAGAGATACACTGTAGATTACAGACGCTCGACAACTAAGGTAATCAGCGTAAGGGGCAGTGTAAACAATAATACACTGAGTCTGTCAAAAATAGTGGGCAATTTTTGTGACGAATTGAGGTACACGCTGAAGAAGCATATTTTCCCTGAAGCGTTTTTTCAACAAAATAATTATGAAATGCAATTTAGCCACGGCTTATTGAAATATATCAACTGAATTACTCGGTTGTAAAATTTAATTCGCGCATACATGCTGCGAAACCGTCCGCCATATTCTCAGCAGGCATAGCTGTTAGTAAACTATCGTATCAGTTTAAAACAACTTTGTTTAAGGTCTTAGAAGGGCTACCAGGCTTCTTTTTACCACTTGATGGCGCCACTCGCAGTCGCAAGTGAGGTATATAGGTATATGTCACTTGGATAAGTTCGGTTTTACGCTCGATTGATCGAGCCGAGCGAACAGATTTTTGGTCACGTGACAAGCGAGCAAATCGAGCCATCTAAACAATTCCGAACGTAATCTAGCAGATTTTTCCAAACGTCAGAATAAAATGGCCCCAGCAAGTTAAATTCTTATTACTAAAGCCGAAATACATTCTTTATTGCTCCTCATTTTGATTTAATTCAACGTTGTTATAATAATAAATCATGATTCGCAATTTTTTTCGTTTTTATTCCTTTATTTTAAAATTAATAGTAATACCGGTTGTTGATTTTTTCGACTCATAGATATAATAAATATTTTATTTAATCATTCTGTGCGATATAGACTTATAATTGGTTATTACTATTCTTTGAATAAATATTATTCGTGTATTTTTACCTATTGAAAAATTACCTCATATAAATAAACTTCGAAATTTATCCATTCTCACAACAAGGGTTTCCGCTCATTTTTAAAATGAATGCTCTGAAGTTGGTTAAATCTGCTTGCTCGCTCGCTTTCCTCGGAGCTCATAGAGCGTGCTCGATCTCCTCCAGATTTTAAATCCGAACGCAGGATACAGATCTTTCAGAGCATATAAATGTTAAATTCGAACGCATTAGATCACTCAGATCGATCTGAGCTCAAAACCGAACTTACCCCATATAATGTGACTTAGCACTTAGCAGCCTATTCAAGGTCAATTTTGGCAAATTTCATTTTCTCCCCTCCCGCCTTCTCAATCCCCTTAATAACGTTTTGTGTGCTTTTACAGAATGCAGAAGTTCCTTACCTCTGGCAAAAACCATATCATTCGCTGTTTACAAAAGCAGCAAAAATAAAACATGAAAAGGAATAATAGGCACACAGCTGACATAATTATAAAAATATACTACATAGAAATAAAATATACATTATGTTGATTACTTTTTTAATGAAATATTATTATTTATCAATCATTAGATTAATAATTATTTATTAAAATCAATCAAAGTCAGTATTCAAATATGTTTGTTGTACCTCACTGCGCCAAACTTCTTGAAGCAGAAAAGTGGCTCTTTGAATAGTTTGCAATTTGCATTTTACTTAACATAGATACCTAGTTGTTTTCATTTACGCTGCGCGATAAAATAAGGCATTACGCGGCGTAAATAGAAATAGCTACATCAAAAAGGATGTAAATTATTGAAGGCGCCATTTAGCTACTCCATGAAGCTTTAATGCTATATTGTAAAAAAAAATAGCCTCAAAGAAGATGACTATCGTGTATCGATATAAAAATTTTATTTGGCTTCTCAATTACATAAAAAAGGTTAAGTCGTTCAATGCAAAAAAAAAGGGTGTGGGTCTCGGGACCCCCGACAGATGTGAAACATCGAAGAAAACGTTATTGAACTCGGTGGTATTCTCTATGTAGTAGTATATATTTTTTCAAAAGCAGCAACAAACTGTTATGCTGACGTAATCCTATATACTGCACTGTAACACACGCGGTTGCCCGAGCGCACGGAAGCCGAGAGAGAGAGAGAGAGAGTACCGCAGTGGTGGGGAGAACAGCAGCGAAGTAGCGGACCAAACATTTCGTTGCATATTTCCCCTCACGCGGCTGCTCACTGCCCGACATAAGATGTTTCACATCAAAAAATTAAATTGGTAAATTTTAAAATTGATTCTGGTCAAGAAATAACTCTTTTCTAATTGAATATAAAATGTATTTTTTTGCACAACTGTCTGATAAGATTTTTGAAATTAATTTTGCCAAAATGTTATCAAAAAAGGTCTTTAATGATGCAGATAATATAAGAGGATATCCTAAAACTCTATATCTTCGGGAATTTATCACTGAGGTGACTGAGCTACAAATGTCAAATTAACATTGGTCCGAATGACTATCATTTGTTTCATAGCATGTAGTTCTCTTTTATTTTGGTTCGATTGATTGTCATACTGTCGTTTATTTCAAAATTGTAGTTCTTTTTTATTTATTTATATAAAAACTTGGTCTGATTGTCATTTGTTTCAGAGCTGTAGTTATTTTTTATTTATTTGTATAAAAAAATGATATAAATTTTTATTAAATTGTTTAAATGAAAATATAGCAGACAAACTACATGTACGTATAAATCTACAAAAGCAGTTGCACCAACATACAAAAAACTGTTTCCAATCGCATGGACTTGGTACTGAGACATGGTTATTACAGCATCTATCACAAAGATGATGATACAGGATGATTTATTACGCACAACATTCATAACAATACCTTTGAAAGCACACGGATCATCACCCTCTGTTTGCATTTCAAACAGAATATTATTTATATGTGTTACACAAACTTTTACAGTATTATTCAATAAGTCATACAGCAGCGACACATTTTGCCTGTTTCTTAAATTGTACAGTAAAAATGTTCACACGATTAAAGTATCGTAACTTACACAAACAAATGCATAAGTTATAACATTAAATGGATACTTCATCGTTGTATTCACCTGTTGTGTTTACTTTACATGTTGAGTTGTTTGTAGTCTAGCAGTGGTGTTGGAATATTGACTCTCGCATGTAGTGGTTTTTCAGTGACAGAATGCTTTAAAGGGAGAAAGTCGATCGTTTGAAAATGCGTCACTGTGTGAGTAATGTCAACTCAGTCCGCCGCGATAGTGGAAAGTTTAAAGTTAAAATCCCTACGGTGACATAGGTTTGAATTAATGAATTTTTCCTGATTACAGCATTGTGTTACGTCATTGTTCTTACAAAATGGTGTTTCATATACTGTTTGCAGTCATTATGCATTCATTTAATTATAAAATTACTGTTAGGAACACACATCAAATGACGTAACGTTACAATGCAACACTAGAAAAATTCATTTTAAACCTATGTCACCGTCGGGACTCAAACCCGAATCTTCCGCTATCGCGGCGGCTGAGTTATTATTTACTCTATGGTGACAAGGTCAAATAATCATACTGTTTCCATTATAAAGCAATGAGCCATTTTCCTGAGAGTAATTCTTTCAATTATCTACGAGAGGCAGCACTTGTGGTAGGTACAAACATTATTTATTCCCCATTAGTGTCGTGTCATTTTAGTTGTATAACTTAATTATTAAATTAATTAACTAATTAAGCTATATCACTAAAATGACACGACAGTTATTCCCCATTAGTGTTGTGTCATTTTAGTGATATAACTTAATTAGTTAATTAATTTAATAATTAAGTTATACCACTAAAATGACACGACACTAATGGGGAATAAATAATGTTTGTACCTACCACAAGTGTTGCCTCTCGCGGATACCTGAGGAGCTACTCTCAGGAAAATGGCACATTGTAACTAATATTTCACATCATGCGAGAGCTGATTTTTAAATTAAGTAGTTTGATTCATCCAGGAGAACTGTTCAACCAAATGATGCATTTGCAATACAAATTTTGTTTAAAAATTGAACAGGCAAAATGGTTTATGGCTTTGTGGGCTTTAGTTCTAACATAAAGTATCACATACTCTAATTAAGTAACTAAAAACAAGTCACTGCTCAAAATAACATAATAAATCAAAAAGAAAAAATATAATAGGAAAGTAGCATACTTACCAATAACCAATAGTTTGGCTTTGACTGTGAATGCGACACTTCCAGTCGGAAGTATTCCAACACAGTTGTATTCTCCTGCATCGGAAGGCTGTACATTATTTATTCGCAAAACTCCGTAACGTACTTCCGAATTACTCGGAAGGGGCTGTCTGTCTGTACGCTTCCAATCCAAATGAATATCGGTATTTTCTATAACAAACAATAATGAATTTATAATTAGAAGATCAAGTTTTTTTCCCAATTTTTTATGAAATATGACGAAATAGACAAGTTATAATAAAAAAAATTCGACTGATGACCAGTCCTATACTTCCCACCTAGTAAATATTTGCAAAAAATAAACACTCTTTTTTTATTCTTTGAAAAAAAGCATGACCCTCTTTTTTGTTTGGTGATCTACTGATGGCTAGCTTAATATAGCAAAAATCATTGTTACCTTGATTTACGTACAATTTTTATTTTTTTTTAGTAAAATATTTTTTTTCTCGAAAACTGTACATTTTAGAGAAAAAAAATATTTACATTTTTTTCATATTATAACATCTAGAATTCATTTATATTTTTTTTACCTATGTTAATACGTGACATTGAGAACGTTTTTTTTAATATCTCAGGATCCACTGAATCGATTTGACTCAAAATCTAATCAGATCTAAGTTAAAGGCTGATAAACACAATAGAACAATCGGCATGGCTGTATGTTGTTCCGTTTTTACGATATCGAAGGCGAAAAATTGACCACATACACACACACAGACATCAGTCAGAAAATGATCTTAAACGATTGCTAGGGTCTCAAAACGTGAAAATTTGTTAAAATCTCGAAATATTTTTTTCGGACTAAATCCATTACTTCCCTACCATAGTAGAGGTGGGAAGTAATAATATATTCAAATAATAATACATTACAAAAAAAAAATAATATAAAAATGTAAAAACTTAAGTAAACTACAACAGAATAGCTTAGCTTTTGATAAAGATCCTAACATACCGCCTTTACTCAAATACTTTCCAAGTGCCAAAATAGCGGAAAATGTGGTTTTCAGGCATGTGATTTTCAAAAATTGTTTTCTTGGCAAGGGGCTCCCTCCTCAGTCTCTAGCCGAGGGCCTCCAAAGGAGTCAGCCCGGGCCTGATTATATGCGGAGTCATAATAAACGAACTCTACTGGACGTTAATTTAAAAATCTTACCAACAACACGGCATCTCATCTGAGCCATTCCGCCAATCGGAACTCTGAACTCTTCTTCCGATGATGGTCCTGGACGATAAGGGGGATGTGTTGGATAACTCGGATTAAGGTTGTTATCATCGTCTCCTTTACCTGGATCTTCGCCTAAGTATCAAAAAATGAGTTATTAAACACTTTTATAAATATAAACTAGCGTTGAGATATATTTGAATGATATACTAAAAATGTTCGAATATTTTTACGAGTGCCAAATAATTTAATTTACAATTTTTCTTGTGTTCAAACCAAAATGGAAGGATTATTCATACAAAACGCAAAAAATAACATACATACGATTTGTAATTTTTGTTAAAAAAAGTTGATTCAGTCATGCGATTCTCAATGATAGTTTTTATAAATCCTGTTACATCTTAGACACTTAGTTCTCTCAAAAAATAAATATCCAGACAATTAAAATATAAATAAATTATAATTAAAATATACATATTCAGACAATTAAAGTGAAAACATCTTCACAAAAAGCTCTTTTTTCTTTTTAATACTTACTCAGCAAATCCAGTGTAATTCGCAAGCGTAAAAAATATTTATCAAAATTAAATTAAAAATATTTAACAAGCTGTACCTATATTATTATATTATGTAAGTTGAAAAATAAATAAGCAGTGGTGGCTTCGAACTCGACAAGTTAGGCAAGATGGCATATAATGACCCATTTTCCTGAGAATAGTTTTTTCAATTATCCACGAGAGGCAGCACTTGTGGTAGGTACAAACATTTTTTATTTCCATTGTGTCTTGTCATTTTAGTGATATAACTTAATTATTAATAACTTAATCATTAAATTATTATTATTATTAAATTAATTAAATAATTAAGTTATACCACTAAAATGACACGACACTAATGGGGAATAAATAATGTTTGTACCTATCATAAGTGCTGCCTCTCGTGGATAATTGAAAGAACTACTCTCAGGAAAATGACTTGTGGTAGGTACAAACATTATTTATTCCCATTGTGTCTTGTCATTTTAGTGGTATAACTTAATTATTAATAACTTAATCATCAAATTATTATTATTATTAAATTACTAATTAAATAATTAAGTTATACCACTAAAATGACACGACACTAATGGGGAATAAATAATGTTTGTACCTATCATAAGTGCTGCCTCTCGTGGATAATTGAAAGAACTATTCTCAGGAAAATGGCTCATTCTAATTGTTCATCATTATTAAAACATTTAAATTCGTTAATGTAAACAAAACTAAAAAATTGTGTTTACCAAAAATAATATCAATTCTTAATTTTTATACACAAGGAGCAATATTTACGAAACAATTTTCTTCCGTATTACATTACTCATAATTTTTTAAATAAATTTTTCATTACCTGTTATGTCACCCCTAGTAGGACCATTGTCAACGACAAGTCGCACACTCTCATCTTTAGCTCCAGCGGAATTCTTGGCAACGCATCGGTAAATGCCTTCATCACTCTTGGTCACTCTTGTAATTTCATGTACGGCGATTTGAGGTGATTCAAACCCAACCAAATCACCGACACTTCTACACAATTCAAATCATTAAATTATTAATTTTGAAAATGTTTGGTGGGGGCTATCAATTGGGTTTTTAAATGAATTTTTTTTTTACTTAAATGGAAGGACCACATACAAGTTTTATAGCAAAACTGTTTTTTTTAATTTTTTTGCTTACTAATTAAAAAGTTATATTTAAATAAAAATTAATTTTTAAACTCAGTTCCGATAACGCGCCGAAAGAATCCGAACGCGTGTGACGTCATTATGTTATCTATGGTCTTTGTATCCATGGTTACCAAGCTAAAAATTTATTATTTTTGATAGTATGTGTAATACATATACACAAATACCAACAAATGCAGACACATTTTAACATAACGACGTCACAAACATTCCTGGCGCGTTTTGAAGTCACGTGATATTTTTTAAATTTTTATACATTTTAATTAATTTTTAGTAATTTATCTATAGCTTTAAAACAATTTTTCTTTTCGATTTTCAATATTATTTATGTTATGTATTAGAAAAAATTAAAAAATTAATATTTTTTTTTAAACTTAAATACCTAATTGGTTCCAATATAAATTTGTTATTTTCAGTTCAGCATTTTTTCAAAAATAAACTAGTACAAATCCAAGTGATATTTTTAGCAGTTCTTAGATTAAAACCTGGGAACTGGGGGCTTGTAATAAAGCAGCCCTGGAAACGCCATATAAACCCAGAATCTGTGGGTTTGACATAATAGAACTATTTTGACATGTTTTATCTTAAGTTAATTCAAATCCAACGATGGAGAAGTTCTCCTTCTTTTAAGAAGTCGGACATCGGAAGCAGATTTGGTTCTGGCACAAATTTTGTACCATTACTGGATTAAGTTCTGGCAAAATGGCCGGATAATAAATTTAAATCACTCCTCCATCTCTAATATTCATATTCTAATGTTTTTATATTATTCAATGGACCTATCTCTCGAAATAAGAGCGAGAGATCATTATTGCTTGTTCTGCAAGAAAGAGAGAGAAAAAATATGGTTGCGCACGCATCCTGTGTTCTGCCACCTAATCAGCAGCAATCACTAACAAATGATACAGACAGGACTATTGCCTAGTTACCGGCGCGAAAACCTGGTAAAAAAGATACGCGGATTAGTAAATATTTGAACTTACGTTACAGTATAATCGCTTTGTTTCGACCAAATAACAGATGGCTGTGGTTCTCCAGTGGCTCTGCACTCCAATCGTACCCGTTCTCCTTCCTGTACCGTCACAACACCACTGTTTGGTGAAATGGTAATACTTGGTAGCGATTGAATTGTTAATGTAGCAATATCAGACATTTCACCGGCGTCATTTCTGGCTGTGCAGACGTACTGTCCAGCTTCTTCCAATGTTATTTGGTTAAATCTAATAAAAATAAATTAAAAAATTAAAAAGAAGTAAAAGGATGTAAGTCGCGGTGACGTTGCAGTTGCGTGTTACAGGTGGGAAAACGGTCTAGCCTCTGTTATTTTGAAGGCTATGCTTCTCACACAATGAATAGAAATATATAATTTATGTAATCACGTCTTTTTTGACGCGTTATTACGAATTAAATTGAATTAACCCTTTGTTCTTACCTTAAAACTCCTCCCGGTAATTCTTCAGTTCGTGAAGTGAGATATTTGTTATCTGGCCTTGTCCATTTTAGAGTAGGCGAAGGAATGCCAGCAGTTATGCGACACTGCAGAAGCGTACTTGATCCAATAGTAACGGTTTGTCTTGCATCGGGGAAGAGTTCTATTATTGGAGCTTCACGGCCTAAATAATTTTCCGTATTAGTAATAATTCATATAAATCGTAAGTAATAACTTCTGCTGTATCACCAAACAATTTAATAGTGTATTCGTATTTCTGTTTAAACTTATTGTGTTTCAAATTGAATTTACACACGCTCAGTTGATTTCAAATTATCAGATCATATTATATTAGGATTTGACATTTGACGCTATGACATCTTGTGGCAGAAAATGAAAGAATAGTAAAATGCGGTTGCCACGCCTCTATATCAAATCCCAATAAAAACTAGAGTAACTTATATCAGTAAATGCTTAACGTATGAAGTCTTCAAATAAAATACAAAAAATAAAACTCACGTTCAACTTCTATCACAGAAGATGCTTGCGATGTTCCAGCTTCATTTTCAACAAGACACACATATACTCCTCTGTGTCGAACTTGAGCATTTTGGATACGCAAAGTTTGGCCTAATATTTGCACTTCTGGTCCAAATTCTTCACCGACCTTAGTCCATTTTACGGGTGCTGAAGATTCGCCGGTGACAGTACAATGCAATTCAACTGTTTTGCCTTGGGAAACAGTTTGACGTTCTGGTTCCACATGGGCTACTGGAGGTCCACTAAAAATAGAAACAATAAAATCTATTTCAATTCGTGCCATAAGCAATATAAACAGTTATTCAACAGTATAGTGAGTTCATTTTTAACGAATAACTAAGAACTATGGGAAAGAAAACTTTTTTTTTACCCGACTGCCGAAGGAGGGAAATGTTTTTCAGGTGTATGTATGTATGTTTCTTTGCATTTTCGTCGGCGTCTTCTGTAGCGTAAACAAGATAACGGATTTTGGAAAATGAGGTGCCTATAGATTCATCATAGTCTCACGAGTGCTTCTGGGTATATGACGTCACGGAAAATTCAATATGGCGGACACTAGACACCATTTTGTCAAAATGCTAAAGCAATTTTCCTTCTAAATACATCAATATGGGTATCAAAAGAAAGTCTTCGCTGAGAAGATTTCAAATAGGGTATCATATGACGTCACGAAAAATTCAATATGGCGGACGCTAAACGCCATTTTTTCAATACGCAAAAAAATCGGTAAAACCTTTGTGTGAAATGTTTAATGAAAAGGCTTGATGAGTAGATTGCAGTCGAAGGCATACATGCAGTAACAAGTTGAGCAGAGAAATATCTGATGCCTCCGACTGCATGTTAACATTTGATCTTGTTTCCATTTTTTAAGTTCGCTTTTTACGCAGTCGGGTTTTTTGTTTTTTTAAAATAATTTATTTTTTTGAAAATATATTCAGCCCACGTGATGGAGATATTGGAGGACGACTCTTTGGGTAGTAATTATTTCTCCTACTTAAAATCCCTAGGATCCAGAAGAAGAATTCATGGCTTTGTTCTTAGGGATAACTGAATGTATTATCAATTGTGAATCATTTAAATTTACTTACACATTAGTAAATATTGAAACTCGAGCTTGGCTAGTTCCGGATGTTCCAGCTCCGTTTGTGGCTGTGCAAATATAGGATCCGGAATCTTCTGGTTTCGGATTATAAATGGTCAAAACACCGTTTCTTTGTGACGACTCAGCTGGTAATGAACCGGCTGCTTTTGACCAATGTATTCTTGTTTCACCGTTCGGTGCTAAACATGTCAGAGTGAATCTGTCACCAGTTGCACCGGTGTATTCTGGTGGATTTATTGATGGAATAATATTTGGTAATGGAGGTAATGTTGTTGATGGAAGAATATAAATTGTAGTTGCTACTGTGTCTTCACCAACTGTATTAAGAGCAGTGCAACGATACTCTCCTTCATCTGATTTTGAAGCATAAGGAATGCTGAACAGGCCGTTTACAAATGAATGCTGGAAAAAGAAGTTAAAATTAAATGCAATACAAAAGTTGGAAGTGGTGTGTGTTTTAAAGATCACCAACAGCTAAGGTTATTTGGGCCTAACACCAATTCATATTTTCAATTCATTATTTTTTTTTTAATAATAAATCGAAAATCCAATTGACACTTTTACCAGCTCTCGGGCTAGAACCCGGGAACCATAGCAACGCCATGTAAACAACAGTATTGCTACACGCTCGGCTATTCTCAAGCCCGTAAAATTTTACATACATATGCGTTCCCATCATGGCAGGAGATTACACAAGGGTCCAAAATTATACAAGTAGATATTAAAAATGTTAAATTGAATTTTTACCTGTGGATTAAGTCTACCGCCAATACGAGTCCATCGAAGATGTGGAGCTGGATTTCCTGTGGACTGACATGTTAACTGAATCTGTTGTCCTTCTTCAACTTCCAAATATCTCGGGGTGATACTAACTCTCGGTGCGCTTGGTGGAGAACCTTGAAAATTTAACCGATCGATTAATAAACAATTAACGATTAACAAATTTTTAAAGGAAACAGAGGTGACCGATAAATTTACCTGGAGCGTTGATAACATTATCAGGAAAAACTGTTTGCATGCAAAAGAAGTATTTTATTAGAAACACAATTTATATGAGGTTTATGATTTAACAATTTATTTCTTTTGTGACTATTAAATTTAATATAAAAGTCTATAGTCAAAGATTGAGACTAAATTTTAAAGTGAAACAACTTTATATACCTTTCGACTTTGTTTCTTTCATTTCTTACGTTTATTATTTATAAAGAAGTTGTGTTTGTTGACAAGTTCTGAACTAGTTCTGAACTCTCAACGCGCCTGTCGGCAATACAGAACTCTTCGGACACAACTGCGTGTTTGTTGGTCGAGCGTAGAACTGCTAGAACCAAGTTCAAACAGTCCAAAGAATCCAAGAATTAGACCAACAAACACGCAGTTGTGTCCGAAGAATTCTGTATTACCAACACACGCTTTAGCAGTTCAGAACTTGTCAATAAACACACCTTGTATAATATTATGTATTTTTGTTTTACATGCAGCGCACTTAACTCTATAGTTTATACAAACCGAAAATTCGCTGCAAAGTGAAATTCGGACCTTAAGTATATTTAACAATTGTGTGAGGTTAGGTAATGATTCTCGTAAATCGTTTTTTTTGCCATACCCACTACAAAATAGCTGCTTTGCATGCATGTAAAGTGATTTTTGACAGGCTGGTGTGCGGGAAAGTAATTCTCTCACACTAGTGTGGGAAAGCAAACCATTTCCATAGTGATATATGTTTATTCACTCTAATCCGCCCGCTATTTACCTACTGACAGCTACTTTCGGCCTACTATAGAAGTGAAGTTGGCTACACAAAATGAACTCTCAAAATTTTTTGAAAATACTGAAAATGAAGTGAAAAACAGCTATTTTTATAGTGGGTATGACAAAAAATACCATATATATCTCGTGCGTAATGATATTATGACCCGTGTACTCGTTTTAACATACTATCACTACTCGTCAGTAATATATCTCATTACGCCACAAGATACAAAATTTACTATTTTAGTGGTTACAAGTAATAAAAATAGGAATATATACCTCCTACTGTCAAGGTAGCTCTATCTTCAATGATATTAACGCCGTCAGAAGCACTGCAAATGTAAGTTCCTGAATCGGATACTGTCACGTCGGCAATAACTAACAAACCTCTACGATCATCGGTTGCACGATCTCGAGGTAAGTCTCCGCCTAATTTACTCCATTCCACCGCAACAGGACCCTTTAAAAATATAATAGAATAAAAAAAATAATAATAATTTAAAAACTCAATTGCTGGGTTGCAGAAAGCATTGTCAGAAAATCTAGTTTAACAATGACCTTAGATAGTGACCACACGCATTTCTCCATAAGAATAAGAATTGTTTATTGCAACAAAAGAAGTGCTTTAAGAAAAGCATTATAGAATTTTAAACTGATTCTGTCTGAAAAATTATTAATTGCAACAATATTTTTTTTAAACTGTGCATACATCTATTTAACATAGTCTTTTGTACAATTTCCGCTTCGAAACAATATTTTTCTACGCATTTTGATTAAAATTTAGCTTGAAAATCAATCTAATGTTCTACATGACAGAAAGTTTCATAACGACATTAGACTGCTCCTGCTTGTATAAAAACTGTAATTATATGATCACAATCTAAGGTTATTGTCAAATCAGACGTTTTGACAACAGTGACGGCTTCTCCTATGAGACAGGTGAGGCAGTGCCTCACCAATAATTTTGAAAATTAAATAAATTGCAAATTTATATTATTTTACTATTTGCATAAATATATCCATTAGAATTAATATTTGGCTTCATAGAAATCAGTAAAATATGGGCCTGCCGTCAATCTTAACGCGCTTCGCTAGAAATATCATCCATCCCATTTCTGCATGCGGTCGTGTATGGTTAGAGGCTCGCCTCGCGCCTCCTTATCTAGCGTATTAGTAATGTGGTGTTTATGATACCGTAATAATCTAGTCGAATCTAGCTTTAAGTAGCGCATAAAAACATTCTTTTGAGGCAAGCCTCTACGTAAATTTAATGCGACATTTAATGTGTGTTATTATAGTTTTCGGTAAATACTTTTGTGGTTTTTCGTACTGATTTTTGTTTTGCTTTTTTTTTCCAACAGTGGGCAGTGATTTTTTAAAATCTAACTTACTAAAAAAAATTTTTTTTCAACTGTGCCTCACCACTTTCAAATACCACGAGCCGCTACTGTTTGACAATGCTTTCTGCAATCCAGCATAGGCCTACTAATTTAAATTTAAATGAAACAAGTGACAAATGTAACAAAACACTTACAGCGCTTATTATGGATCTACCAGTGCACCTAAATCGAATTGTAGTTCCGGCATCTACAATTTGTATGACCGGTTCAGTAATTGTCACTGTAATTGTCGGAGACGGTCCGGGGCCTGGTCCCGGTCCTGGACTCGGTGATGGTGTGGGGAATTCTGAAAAAAAAAATTGAGAATTGAAAAATTTTACGATATTACAAGCAATGCGAAATTTTTGAACAAAAAGAAAATTAACAAAATATTAATCGAAAACGTTTTCAAAATAAATCGGTCACCGATTGTATTTTTGTTTTTGTAGGACTTGGATTGAAAACCAGCTTTAAGCTGAATTTCACGCCTTTTGATAATTCTTTTTATTATCAAAAAAGACAATATTATAATTATTTTTCAATAAAAAAAATCAATATTAGAAATGGGCACGGCTATTCTTTAATTTTTTTTATTTATTAACCGAAAAACGTAGCTGTATTTGTTCCAATAGTTTCAAAGCTACTACTTAAAATATACACAAAGAATAAAATACAGTAATTTTTGTACTTTTTTTTTGCCACCAACAGCTAGGGTTATTGAGCCTCAGAGCCTAGTACCAATTCATATTTTCAATTTATTATTTTTTAATAAATAATAAATTGAAAATTCAATTGATACGTTTACTAGTTTAGAACCTGGGAGCTGGGGGCTTGCAATAGAGGAACCCATGAAAACGTCATATGAACAACAGCATCGCTACACGCTTGGCTAATACAGTATCAAAGGTTCTGGAATTTATCCGTTGACACTATGGACTACTTTTTCATCACACAAACACACTGTACATTAAAAAAAAAACCTGGGCGTGTGTAAATCTCACGCGTCTAATACGCGTCATATACGTTGGTTCTGATCTTAACTATATACATTACGCAATATAGTTAATTTCATCTAACTATCACAGATGGCTATACTATACTCTTGGCATCTCGCTATGTAGCTCTGCCCCTTGGGTATTATTTCTACTATGCGAACAGAAAGGGGCGTGTCGTTCGAGTTTCCTCCTCAATGTACTACCTGCAAGCCAATCCCGATCATTTCATTTCCTCCATTCATGACCATGTCGCTCTTTAATTTTTTCGTTTCACTGTTAAACGAAATTACTCTAATCGCGAAGTTTCACTTCGAAAAACTAAGCCTAATTATTAGTAATGACAATTTTATAACACTTCGTATTATATTTTTTATGAGAAATGCACTACACAAAACCAGCTACGCTTTTGGCACATTAAATTGTTACAGATTGAAAAATAACCGGCCATTTTTTGAAACAATTTTCGATGTACTAAAGAACTTAAGTAATCGGTTTACAATTCTTTAAAGCGTTTTGATAATTTCGTTGAAATATACACAATAGTAATAGTATATCAAAATTAATTCTGGAACACATTTCTAAATTATTAGTAGGTACCTACTTAGAAACTAAAAAAAATATTGTACAATTATTGTTTTATTTGAAGGGTTAGTTTCTTTTAATTAATATATTAATTTATATATACACTGTCCACATTTAAGTATTTTACAGGTTTTTCACATTTTTTTTTATTATAGGATTTGTTGGCCTTTGTGTAGAACAGTTAGTCACGTCAAAATTTTAAGGTCTTTCACATTTAAAAGTTAAGTACGTAGTATTTAAAAAAGGTGTGTGACCTTTACGCGCAGTTGAAATGAAACTTGTGTAACATGTAAACCGGTTACATGTAACCTGTAACCGTAAAAGTACAAAACACGGTTAAAGTAGTTTAAATTAAAACGATTTAGTGAAATAAAGTTCATAAGAACTAGGGCCCCAGACGGTTCAAATCGACTATAAAAAAAAAACCCAAGAAGTCTCAGAATAATCACATTCTTTACGTTTTGTGTACTTATGGACAAGTTATCGCAAATTAAATGCAAAATCCCAACTTTAATCATTAATGCAACTAAGTATTAATGATCTATTAAAATTTCCAATAATTAATGGAACGTGAGCGAGACGTTTTGTCTGTTTGCGCGAGCTCCCGTCCGGGTTAGCAAGACGCCGCGCGCGACAAAAAAATTCTGTAACCGCCCTTGACGTCACTAAACTCATTTAGATAAAAATTACAAAACTTAAATGTGGAATTTAAAAATATAGTGAACGAGACAGAGGCTATCAAAAATTTGTCATAAATATTTCAAATGATTGTTTAATATTTGTAAATTAAAATTCAATAAAAACATTAAAAAACTAAATTATTTATTAGAAATTGGTATTTCGTTCACTATAAATTCAATCAGAAATGTAATATTATAACAATACGCAAATATTTCAAAATTTTGAGCGCAACTTAAAATAAGCACTTTCCAACACTTATCAATAATTATCAAATCACATTAAATAGACGCTTATTGATTTCAGTTGTCAAGCGTCTATAATTTAATCTGTCAATAAAATTACTTGCGCTTTGTTTATAATTTTTTACGTATCTGTTAAAATATTACAAAACTTCTCTTTTTTTTGTCAGACAAAATATTTCTCAAACCCAGATAATAACTAACTCTGGATAGTCCCTCATTTATGATTGGCTGTCACGATAAATCGGGATTGTATCGTTAAATGAAAAAGCATATCATTATATCGGCATCGGCGATAACATAGCAGTGTTGTATCGGCCGATGAAAAAACGCCCGTACGTAAATTATATATAGATAAAAAAACGAATTTCGATGTCGTTCCATCAAAGCGAATACCCTTGATTTGAAGAGTCCTATATCTGGCACATCCAAGAAATGATAAAGTATGAGACCGAACTATCCAGAGTTTTGTAATTACAATAAAATATAACAAATGAAGCTGGACAACAAAACACAGTAGAAAACAAAATAGTATCTGGATCACCATCACCAACAACGATGACATAATAATACGATGAAAATATAGACGCCATTCACAAGTGCGACACAAACGGTTGATAAGCGATCATTTTACTGTAAAAAAAAACAAGTCAAACCTGGATACATTCTCGATGTAATTTGACCTATTACATAATTATCCTTATTTCGAATAATGCAACGAACAATCGTTGCATAATTCTTCATATACGTTTTCCATGTTCTTCTGGCACCCCATTTATATTTAGCATATTCATTGCCATTCATATTATCTTCGAATGGACTGCTCTTTATCATTTCGTCATTCTCATAAAAAAATATTTCCATAGGTTCCAAACCACGATAAGTGCAGATAAATAAAACAGGTGTCCCAACCGCACTCATTACTTGTGAAGGTGTTAACTCCATTGCCAGAGAACCTAGGCGATTAGTTTAAAAAGCATAACTGATTAAAGGCATGCAATGCAAACAATAGAGAATAATTGCTAGTTGTTTTCTCAATCCTGATTGTTTCAAATTTAACCTTGGAGTACTCGTGCGGTGTTGAAAAGACAAAGCTGTTTTTAAATACAACAATGAGCTAAGTTTTTTGTGGTTATAATATAATAATTATTAAATAGACAGTAGCCATTGCACAAGCAAATCCTTTTCTTAACGTGATCAGTCGGCAACCTGCAATCGTGATGTTAAACGTCAAACAATTAAGATATACAAGGAAAAAATCAGAAGCCACTGTCAGGACTTGAACCCGAAATTCCCAGTTTCCGGCTGGTTGAGTTACCACTTACTCACACAGTGCCCCGAGAGTGGGATCTGTTCTTTTCCTATATATACCTATTTCAACACTAAATTACACTTCATGCGAGAGCGGATTTTATTTAAGTTATAAACATAACTAAATATTAATAAGTGTGATTTAGTGTTGAAATAGGTATATATAGGAAAAGAACAGATCCCACTCTCGGGGTACTGTGTGAGTAAGTGGTAACTCAACCAGCCGGAAACTGGGAATTTCGGGTTCAAGTCCTGACAGTGGCTTCTGATTTCTTCCTTGTATATCTTAATTGTTTGACGTTTAACATCACGATGCCAGGTTGCCGACTGATTACGTTAAGAAAAGTATTTGTTTGTGGAATGGCTACTGTCTATTTAATAATTATTAATATTATAACCACAAAAAACTTAACTCATTGTTGTAATATCGGTATAATTTGTTTTTGTTATTTAAAAATTGATTTTAATATGTCGAAAAGATATCACGTAACTTTATTTGTTACAAAAGGGTGCCCGCCTATTCCAAGTTTAAACGCAGTATTGTATTAATTAATCACGAATCGTGATGATGCTAAATTCCCATAAAAATATCGCTGATCAGTAAGAATGTTAGCAGATTGCATTTTTCTTTCGAGTCAAAAACCGTAAAATATAAAACTCACTGCAATTATCTCTATTTAGGGTGATCAGACGTTTCTCAGTCTGAAATTTTCATATGTGATTTGGAGCCATTATTAGGTTCCTTGTTACTAAAAATTATTACGAAATAAGCTTCGTGCAAAACGTAAAATGAAGTTCAATTATTTTTATTATACGCCAATTCGTCCTTTTGAAACCAAATAGAACTAACTTAGTTAAAATATCAGATTTCGTTAAACAAAATTTACACAGTCATCTATATTATAGGGATGTTACGGAGCTTCAACTCTGAATCCGAAATGTCGGAGCCTCCGGTTCTAATTGTAGGTACCTTCGGATCCAGACTCCGGTTCCGATAAATTTAAAATCGAGATTCAGCGGAACTTAGCAGACCGCCGACGACCGACAAGGAATGCTCGGCCGCCATCAAGTATCATGCGAGTTGCACAGGTTGCGAAAAGTTGCAACTGTGATTAGTGTTTACTAGTGCTGTGCATAATAAAATTTTTTTTGTAATTTAAATTACACATTTATTAAGAATTATTGCTAATTAATAATTCTTTTTTATAGAATTAAAAATTAATTTATAATTGTTTTTTGCAAATTTTTCGTTTGATTTTGTGACCTCCGACTCCGCAAAGGTTACTATGAGACCTCCGCCTCCGATAAAACCACCTCTGTAACATCCCCAATCTATAACATTGACTAGTTATCGAGGCAAAAGAAAAAGAATTTATTAAAAAAATAATAAAGCCGCATACAGATCAAATATCCAACGCAACCGAAGACACTCAGATATTCGGAGTCATTGTGTTTGGTGTACATTAAAGAAAGTTTTGTTTTGAACAGAACCATTGTCACCAAACTCAAATATGAAACTCGGTGTGACCTATTGCAACATACATCTCCGAATTGCTTCCAGCTCCACATGCCAACACCACATGCCCTGCTGTTGGCGTTGGATTGAATCGGAATCGTGGTCTGTAAGCAGCTTTGGAAGTAACTGAACTTCACTTTAAAACAAAAGAGAGTTCGTGCATAACAAAAATATATTTATTAAACTGATTAAAAATACTTTACCTGTTTGATCGCAATATCTTCCAGAGAAGCCTGGTAAACAAGTACAGATGACCTGTCTGCCAGGACCTAATGAACAGCTCTCTTCGTTTCCGTTGCACGGACATCGTACACACGTTCCGAGTGGACCGGCTGATTTATCGTTAATGTCTCGGTAATATCCAGATGAACACGACTGTAAAACAATTTTGAAAATCCTTAATATCACTGATCAGAGCCGAGTAGTATTCGAATACTTCGATATTGTCAGTATCCAATTGCATTTACATGCTGTATTAGAAAGTCATTCTAATATTGTATCCGTTATCAGTATCCGATCCAAATCGGTAATGTATCTGTTGTTGAATACAATAAGGCTGTATAGACGTGTATTTAGATACCAAAAATACCCGTAAAAATTATCCGGTGTCCCAAAAAGAATGGGACATAAAGTAACAGCTGATTTCTTACAAAAAAATATTGCGATAGACCCCGACATGTCTATTCCGAAAGTTGAAATTAAAAGAGATACAGGGTGTCCAAGTCTAATTTTTATTTTTGAATTTATTAAATAACTTTTAAAATAATTTAGGCATGAGAAATTCAAATCTGACCTTGGTATGGCTCTTACTTGTAGGGGTTTTCAAGATATTTGCACTTAAAATAATCGATGCAATGTTGTTTTAAATGGCAAATTTTGAAAATGAACAAAGGTGGCTTTGAAAACGACGGCGCGGCGTTATCATGGTAATTTTGACAGTTTTATTTAAAAATTCAATGTTTCTTATTAAAATGCCGCGTCATAATGATAAAAATAAAAATTAAACTTGGACACCCTGTATCTCTTTTAATATCAACTTTCGGAATAGACATGTTGGGGTCTATTGCAATATTTCTTTGTAAGGAATCAGCTCTTACTTTATGTCCCATTCTTTTTGGGACACCCTGTATAGACCTCCGATACAGTTTTGTTTGAATTAAGTTGACCTCACGCTACATTACGAGCAGTACTGTCTTATGACTTAAGATGATCTAAGTGTGAAAAAATACATACCTCGCAACTGGTTCCTCTATATCCCGCAGGGCAGCGACACAATTCTACTAGTTTAGTAAGATTTTGTCTTGTATAAATTGGAACGGCCGTGTCAAGTGTGATGTCACTGAGATACGATCTAACGGTGTTAGATGAATACCAAGCACGAATTAAAACGGCTTCAAGATTCGTTAAGACTGTCAGTAAGTCTTCACGATTCGCTGGTCTAGGGCCGGAACGATTTTCAAGACGCTGCCATTCTGCCGTTGTTGCGATTGGTACAGAAATGATCTGTCAACAAACGAAAAAAATACTGAGTTTATATGCTTTGCATGAACTCTCGCTATTGTTCATTTCTTGCCTCAGCGGAAAAATATAGCACTGTTGATCACACGTCTTTTTTAGGGTTCAGTTCTGGAACCCTATTACTAAGCCTACGCCGTCTGTCTGTCTTTCCGTCTATCTGTCCTACCTTTAAAAGGCTGTATCTTTTGAACCATAACAAGTAGTCGGTTGAAATTTTCACAGAATATGTGTTATTATGGCGGATATCCTAACAAATAACAAAAAAAACAAAAAGTAAAAATTAAGGGGGGTTCCCATACAAAAAACTTGTTTTTTCAACGTTCTTTTGTTTTTGCTCTATCGTAAAAACGGTAATACATACAAGCTTTAAACTTGGTGTGATTATAGTGAAGACTAAGTCAAACAACAAATAATAAAAACCGACCAGGCGACCAAGTGTGAGTCGGACTAAACAGTTTATTATGTTTAACAGTTTTGACATTTACATTAACGGTGGCACATACAGAAACACTCGCATTTTAAAATTGACATATCTTTTTTATTTGTCAACCGATTTAAATGAAAGAAACACTAAATGTTATCCCACGCTTAACTCAAACATTACCCCTACCTAAACTCCTTATTTTTATTATTATACGGAGCCCCCGATGCGCGAGTCAACTTGACCGGTTTTTCTTACGAAACGAAATCTGCGTTGAGAGTACCGGGGACTCACTGCCTTTTTTATGTTATATAATATCTTTAAGAAATGCATGAAGTTAGAACGATTACTAAGAAAAGTGCAGTATATTTATTTACATTTTTTTCACCAGGTTCGGAAATGAACTTGTTCCTCCAGAAGACAGTGATTCCGTTTCCTTTAAGAATGACATCTTGATCTGGTTCACGGACTGCTCCAGGTCCATCAATATAACGTAATGTAAATTGCAGGCGACCGCCGTAAGATGTCACTTTATTTCCGGTGAAATATGGCGGTAACGACCAGAAGAGACGTTGACCCGGCGATCGGAAACTATAACCTATTTCGTTCATTGCGACGTTCAGTTCAAAATCTGATGTTATACGATCTCCACGTGTTCTAAGAAAAAAAAATTGCTCAATTTTCTCTAAAGGTTATTTTATAGTCAATTTTGAATTCGTTATTAATTTTAATGATGAACCGAAAATACAATTGATACTTTCACCAGGAACCTTGAAAATGAGGGTTGATATTACATGAATCGTTGGCAACGTAATATTGGGCTTAAAACTTACAAATCAACAAGAGTGAAGCCATGGTCTGTATCGATAACTTGCATCGGTATTTGTTGTAGATAATAGTTGCTGTTCTGGCATTCATCGGTTACACCGGAACAGAAACATTCCGTACATCCATCTGGATTAGTTTTTGATAGAGCGAACGTTCCTTTACGACAATGATCGCACAGTCTTCCTTCTACATTACGTTTGCATTGACACTGATCACCGATGCATATGGCACTTAACGATCCTGCTTCATTACATTCGCAAGTTAACGATCCACTTGAAAGTCTGCAATCGAATGGAGTGCCACCTGTTGCATCTCCGCTGTAACCCGGCTGACATTGTTCACAATTTTCACCCGTAGTGTGATCTCTGCAATTCTGTTATTAAAAGAAAAGGTATTAAAAAACGTTTAATCACTGGTTCATACGTTATCAAGCATGCTTGACAAAATTATTGTGATTTTTTGAAGTTATAACTCTTCAGCGAGGGTAGTAAATTGGAAAAACAAAACATTAACAGGCATATTACTAAACCAATTCAAAAATTAAAGAAACCCTGACAGGGATAAAACGGCTTTAATGATTTGGATGAAATATACTGAAAAGGAGTTTCGGGGAACAAAAAGTCGATCTAGCTTAGGTCTCTTCCCAGGAAATTTAGGAAAATTTTATAATAGAATAGAATATTTATTTGTTCCCAAAACATTTGTCACTATAATTATAAATTATCATATGTCAAAAATAAAAATAAGTAAATAGTTAAAATTAAAAATGTCAACAAATGCAGCGGAACGTGTTCTAATGAAAAATGTATGAAGTATAACTTCGACCGTGCGCTTATGTGGATGAGGCGCACAGTCCATTTTTATTATTATAAAACGTGTTTCAACTTGAAGTCATTAGCACGTGACGTGCAAATAGACAGTAATAATAATAATTAAAGACAGTTGAAGAATACAGGTAAGTATATAGGAATTATTGTGATTACGAAAGTATTTTGATAGTCTATGTGCATGATTGAAGGCATGCGCAGATGCTTGTTAAATATCAACCACACGTGGTATTTGTCAAGTATGATGCTTGCGCAAGTATGCTTGAAGTTTGTGATATTGCTTGAGAATAATTTTAAAATTAGAATTGAATCATTAAAATTACATTACCTCACAAACTCCGGTTTCTGAGTCGCACTGGTTAGAATGCCCGTTGCATTTACACGGTTCACATAACCCTAGATATAAACCTTCTGGTGCTCTCGTGTAACCGATGTCACAGTCCTCGCAAGATAATCCTTGATATCCAGGCGGACAATAACACTGTTCAACAGGTAATGCCCGTGGTAATCCTGTATTTCGTTCATCGGCAGTATCCAAAATAACAGATATCAACCTATAATAATACAAAGTGTAGAAGGATGAAAGTAGAAAGTTAGGATACTAGCTTTTTTAACGTTGCTAATGCAGTGTAGTTCAGTGTAGGATTGTACCAATTGATTAGTAATTTTACAATATAATTTCATAATTAATACCACGCCACTGGTAGATTTCCACACCTCGGATTATGTTGAGCCGTAAAATAGGGGTGGAGGTCGGATTTGGATCCGCGGCACATTTGTACTGGATTCGGTATCAGGCTTTTTGAAAAAAGAACTTCATCCCGAATTGTAGTTACAGTTTATAAATATTTTAAATATATTACTTGCTGAAAAAATTTGGAGTTGATACGATGACTTAAGATTCCTGAATCCTTTAAAGTTAAGTTTGGTAGCACTAAAGCTGATTTAATAATTTGAGTTGAAAAAACTTACGCGACTTCTTGCGTATTTGTTGTATAAGTAGCTTTGATTAAGATTTCTTCTATATCGGCTAAAGCCATTAGTAAATGTTCTCTGTCAGTAGTTTGTCCATCGCTACGTTGCCAATACTGCTCCAAAAGTGGGACAGTGAAACTTTGTCTTGTATTTGGATGTGGATGTTCCTTACTGAAGTACAGTAAACTGATATCATTAGCCTAAAATGAAAATAACGTTTATATTTCGACATTCAATTAGGAAAACAAAAGAACTTCTCGATACCGAAAATTGCTTCTAATTATTTTTGAAGCTGTGCTTCTTTATTCTTAACGCACGTTTGGGATGGGGACCTAACATACAAAAAGTGAAACGTCACGCCATGAAAAAGTGTAACGCAGTACTTTTGCAAAACTTATTCGATCCTTTTGAAAATTGATTTTTGCGAGTTTTATACGGCACAAAAAAATAAAATGGCATCAGATTTCAAAATGGCGGCCAAAAATAACTATTCAATTACTTATATTTTTTATAGCTTTAATAAATTCGATTTTATATACAATTGCAAAAAAAAAATAAAATGGCGTCAAATTTCAAAATGGCGGCCTTATGCACTCTTCAGTACTTTTGTAAAAATTATCCGATCCTTTTGAAAATTGATATTTGCGACTTTTATACGGCACAAAAAAATAAAATGGCGTCAGCTTTCAAAATGGCGGCCAAATAATAACTATTCAATTAATTATATTTTTTATAGCTTTGATAAATTCGATTTTATATACAATGCGTAAGAAGCTTAGTTTCTGACAGGTGACGAGGAGTCCGACGACACCTCATGACTTTTTTTTACTTACACTGATCAATTCTATATCCGGCGCAGTATTGCGAGATCCTAATCCACCAGGAATGGGAACATAACGTAGTGTATAATTCAAATAACCACCGTAAGATGTCACTTTGTCGCCTAGATAGCGCGACGGTAACGTCCAATAGTACACGTCTGGTCGCCGTAAAGAAAATTCGTCATAAACAATTTCTTGGTTGTTCTGGTCGAGACGTATTCCATCGATGTGTTGATGTTTGTTTTGTGATTCAACGAGATTGAAATCGTTTTGGGATCGGGTGAAAACTGTTGTTATCTGTAAAATGATTTAGTGAAATCACAATTGCATTTTTTTCAGAATTGGTTTCTATTTTAATAAGGATTTAGTCAGTGTTAATTTTTAATAATGAGTACAAAAGAAAAAATCAAATTGTGTCAAACATACGACATACGACGAGAATATAAAACCGTTAGAAAGCAGCAGAGAGGATAACGGTTGTCAATCAGACAGTCAGTTGCTAAGTGAGGGCGATACTTTGCCGCCAATATACTGTCATTGTAAGAGTAATCGGGCTGTACTATTATAATATTATGTAATATAACTTACCCTATCTCGATACCAATTGGAGCTGGTACATTGTCTGGTAATGCCCATACAGAAACAATCTATACAGCCGAATTGGTTGCTGGAGTCCAAGTAGAATGTGTTTGGCTTACATTGATTACAAGATGGTCCAGTCACAAGGTTCTAACAATGACAAAAAAAGACAATATTAATACTTTAAATTTCATTTTTATCTTTTAAAATAATAAATAATGGAAAACTTACCGATGCCATCATTGCAATGAATAAGCATACAGACATATTCAAAATACAATTAGTACATTTAAAAATATTCAGTCGATTCATATTGTAGTAAAGTTTTATATCGAGAGTAAGTTTATGTGGTGATGAAACGAAAAAGCGACATGATAGATATATTGAGAAAGAAAGAGATTGATCACGATCAACAACCATTGAGGTAAAAGACATACCGTATATAACTGCTTATACAAAATTGAAGCCAGATTTGACGTCACGGGGCCGAGTAAACATGGCGGAAAAACACGGGATAGATTAGGAATATTATTCTTTTCTTTTTCTTATCACATATAAAATGAGGGCCGAGTTACAATGGCGACTGGCTTCACTTTTAAACGCTTATAATTCCTTTATATCTTTTACCTCAGTGTCAACAACTGATGCACTATTTATGAACTACACAACGCATTTGGTTAGAGCTGCCATCTATGATTGGGTGGGCAAAGTAGTAAAGAAGTTTCACTTAGGATTAAATTGAAGCACATAAAAACTTCTCAATTTGTCGCCCAGTGAAGATTGCGGAGATAAAACTGATTGAATTTATCCAAATTAGCCTGGATTTGTGGTTCTTAGGTTATAACTTGGTGGGAAATGCCCGCCTGATTTGAATCAACGAAACCAGAAAATTGACATACCTTGCACATGCATTGTCCGTATGCGTCAGGCGACGACTGCACAGATCCATCTGGATCACAGATACCTCTCTTGCACGAATCTCCTGGAATCAGTGGATTTCCGCTGTAGCCTGGGGCGCACTGTTCACAGCGTCTGCCGACATATCCAGGCGGGCAATCGCATGTCACTTGTCCGTCACCAGCCAATGAACACGTCCGAGCAAATCTAAACAAGTGAAATAAACGATTATGTTAATCCCACATATTAAACATAAAATGTTCAAAAACTGATAACCAGAAATCAAGAAGTATGGAGTTGCTATGGTTCCTCTATTACAAGTTCCCGGGTTCTAGCCCGAGAGCTGGTAAAAGTGTCAATTGGAGTTTCAATTTATTATTAAAAAAAAAATAATGATTTGAAAATATGAATTGGTGCTAGGTCCAAATAACCTTAGCTGTTGGTGGTCTTTAAGACACAAGAAGTATTTGTCAACAGTTCACGAGGATGATGTTATTTAAACGGTCAACGGTTCTACATTTTAGTTTGGAAACCTGTACGTTTAATGTTTTAGTGAAAGTTCGTCTTAGGATCAATTTTATAAAATTTCCAGAAAACTTCTTCCTTATGGATTAGAGTGTTATTAAAAATGAAGACCTGATGCACTGCCGTACAGAAATCTGTACGATTCACGGAAACGCATCAGTGATTTCATGAGAATCTATCCAAAATCAAGGATTCCATTTCAACTCGTCCAAGAGTTCATTTAAATCTTCCCAAGCACTAATCTAACACGTTACCTAAATCTATTGGAATACGGTCGAAAATATTGTGTCAATCCATGTGATTTTTCTAAGTGATGAAACCACAGTTGGATTGTTCAATAGCAAATATACCAGAATTTATCTAGAAATTAATACTTACTGATTGCTAGGACTTGTAAGTGGACATGGACAAACTTGACAAGGTATTCCTTGACTTGGATCGCCATATGTTCCCAGTTTACATGGTTCTTCTTCCCGATAGCAACGTCCCAACCAAGGACCTGAATTATGACGCAAATATCCAGGAGCGCATTGTTCACATGATAATCCTGTATAGCCGACCGGACATCTACACTCTTCAACCAAGTTAGCTTTACCTTGACCTGTATTCCTTACCGCTGCTGAATCCATCTGAAGATTTCTTATTGTAGTATCAAGACTTGGATCACTAAGATATTGCATTTTTATTAAAATATTTTCAACGGATGCTAAAGCCATCATGATTTCCGCTCGAGATGCACGCAATTCCGGTTGACCAGGGACACGTTTGACCCATTCGCCTTCAAATAAACGAACCGAAACACTATGGTCACGTCCTGCTTCTAATGGCGGTCCTTTGTGAATCAAAGTATAACCGTTTCCGGTTAAAATTATATCCGGTGTTGTTGTTGGTCTTCCGCGACCTTCAAATCTTAAATTGTACTTCAAATAACCACCGTAACTCTTCAATTGACTTCCATGGTAATTTTCGGGCAAGGCGAAATATGGTACCATGCTATTCGAACTCAAGTCGCCATAAGGTAATCTTGCTTGGACGCCATTTCGATCAACAGGTGTAATTCGCGGTGATGGATAAATCGGTTCATCGTGGATTGTTAACCCTCTTTCCAAATCAAAAGTTACACCGATTAACTTGTGAGTGTCAAATGGTGGTGGAAGCTGAAGTGAAAATATTTTTAAATGATTATTTTGTAGTATTATAGAAGCATTTTCAAACTTTGATACGGCGGACATCAGAGGAGACAAAACCATATTTTGTGTTATGTTGGTAAACATGTAAGAATTTTTTAGTGACTAAAATTTCGGTAATCTGGGTATACTATTTTCAAAGTTGTTTATTATATATAAATAAAGTACATAATTGGTTAATCTATACTTAGAAAAGGCGATAGACAATTAAGTTCTTGAGATCCTGAAGATAAAAGTGGATGAACACGACTGAAGGTATAGCTTACGAAGGGCGATTAAATTAAATTTTAATTCTCAATGGTAAATACGCTACAATAATTACAAATATATCAATAATAAAGGATTTCCTGCCCAACTTGGAAGACCAGAGCTAAGTTAGGAGATCAACCTATATTATGCATACGGACAAGACAATTTAAAATTATAAGTACCTGGTAAGTAAACAGATCTGCTGATTTACATTCATTTGTAGCTCCAAAACAGAAGCAAGAAATACAGTCTGACGCACTCCTTGCTTCATTATTGAAGAATCCGGCTGGACAAATATTATCCGGTTTTATAACTACTAAAATTGTGTCGGGAACAGCAAAAACTGATCCTCGAATGTTAATAGCTTCACATGAATACGCCCCTTGATCACTTTCCTAAAACATCATAATTAATTAAAAAAAAATACTAGTAATATTACATTAGAAGTCTAATTTCTTTTAATAGTTTTAGATTTACAATGGTTCTCATACCTGTATATCTGGGCACATGAGTGTACCAACACCTCCAACGCTTGTGTAGTTACATTTTGGGGGTATGTGTCCCCAATTCAAACGCCAAACAACTTCGGGAGTTGGTATAGCCACAGCTGTACAAGTTATTATGAAAACATCGCCGCGATTTAATTGTACCATCGGAGGTGGTGGAGTCTGGATGTAGACAGATGCTATTAAAAATATAAATCATTTATTTCAATTGATGTTACTCAACTAGATGCGTGTTGGTCCAGAAGAAATTTCCCATAGAGCCCCTCACAAAGCAAGCAGGCCCTCGTTATCTAATAAAATACACAGCAAATCGTTCTATTACTGGGTACTAAGACATTCATCTGGGCTTGAGAATGGCCGAGCGTGTAGCAGTGCTGTTGTTTACATGGCGTTACTATGGTTTCTCTATTACAAGTCCCCAGTTCCCGGGTTCTAGGCTAGAACCCGGGAACTGGGGAGAGCTGGTAAAAGTATCAATTGGATTTTCAATTTATTATTAAATAAAAAAATAACGAATTGAAAATATGAATTGGTGCTAGGCTCAAATAACCTTAGCTGTTGGTGGTCTTTAAAACACGATTTTTTTGAAGACATTCATCTAGTCACGGATGGACTGAGTGACTTATCACAACGGACCGTCTGTTCGGGATCTAGTTAGTTGTCGGGAAGCACAATAGATCTTTGTAGGCCTGACTGCAGCGGTAAATTTTTCTTGTCCCCAAATGAAATGATCTATCTATTGCTGGATTCGGATTTAGAAAGTAAAAATTTATTGGAGTCTGTCAAGCTTACTGACGTCGGGGATGAGTTGAGTATTCCGAATATTCATCTCCATTGTAATTATATTTTATATTTGATACAGTTTTTAACAGACTTAAAAAAAGAGGTTATCAATTTGACGGCTATGTTTGTATGTATGTGTGCGATTATCTCAGGAACTACTGAATCGATTTGAATTTCTTTTCATTTAGAATTTTTTTATCATTAAGAAATATTTTTTTTAGAATGCGTTAAATCAGAAAATTAAAATACAACAGCTGGTAATCTTTTCAGTATAACAACGGGTTTGATATTTACGGAGCCACCCTGCATGCGTCGAAACCACTGAACTCCGGAAGTCAGTGATCGAAACACAACTTAAGACAACTCTCGAAACTTAACTCTGAATAATCTAATCGATTCTAGATTTTAAGGTATAACAAAAGAAAATACATTTTTTTAATACTTACAGCAACCGACTTCATCGCTGTTGTCCAAACAATCACGTTCCAAATCACAGTGGAAGCTTTTAGGAATGCACTGATCACCGGAACGACATTGGAATTCATGGTACATGCACGGTGATCCTGGTGGATTAGTAGCACAGTTTTCTTCATCTGAATTATCTCCACAGTCGTCGTCGGAATCGCACCGCCATGTTTTTAATACGCACTTCTGGTTAGCGCATCGGAATTCATTCGGTTCACATCCATGCGGACCTGACATCACGAAAGAATAATATATTAAAATGTAGTTAAATTATCGAACTAAACTGGCAAAACAAATAAAAAACTTAATGCACATTCCACTAGCCACAAGCAATCACTACAACCAATAACCGTTATTGTCTTAAGTTTTTAAGTTTACCGTACTGTTCAAAACTAAGAGAATTAAAGAATATTAACAGCACTATGTTTGGAAACCATATAAAACTACAATTTAGTCACTTCTTAACCACTATTACAGTTTTATAAATAAAAATAAAAAGGAGATAGATCGGTTGTTATTGTTTGCTTATAGATTTAAATTCTTAATGTTGATAAGCTGATTATAGACACTCGACAACTGAGGTAGTACTTACTGCATCGCATCTCATCAGAGCCATCTGTACAATCAAATTTGCCATCACAGACTAGATTTTTGGGAATGCAATCTCCGTTGGAGCAAGTAGCTTCATTTACGTTGCAGGCTGTTGGCGGACGTGTTGGAGGTGGAGACCCTTAAAAATATAAAAAAACGTGTTATAATTACAGACTACATATCGTTATTATTCACTCTAGTCGGATTTCTTCGGAAATATTCGGTTTGTGTTGAAGATGTTGAGTATGTGATTTAAGCAGAATCTTGATGGTAAGGTCGCAAGCCCTCATTTCTGGTGTGTGCTAAATATGATTACAATAGCAGCTTGTACTAAAAGTATTGCATTTTATACGTCGCTTACCACAAATAAGGGTTTAAGAACACCGCCATTCCGGTCTTTCAACGTAACCTAAATTTAGTTTGACGAAGTTCATTCAGCAACTAAACAGTTTGACAAATTTATTATGAACTTACCATTATTATCCAGATAGCAAATACAAAAAAAAAGAATAATATAAATTTAAAATTGAACAAATAATTTTGATTCAAAATATTTTTTACGTGAAATTTACCTGACCCATAATACTCAGAATTATAATGTGGAAGAACTCCATATTTTAAAAGTGATGATTGGAATTCCAATTCTGTCGGCGTATTTAAATCTTTAAATTTCCCAGCTGCATGAAGAAATAGAAGAAAACAATTCAAAAAAATTTTATTATAAGGTTGGTACCTACAGACTTGAGCGCGCGTGCGTCGAAAATACGCACATATATGTGCTTACTCAGTTTTATTGTCCGATGCAATGAATTTTCGATCTCACGCTTTATTCATTCAAAGAACACGATTTTAACTGCAGACACGCACGAAGGATAGGTATCATATTTTTGAACGGTGCCAAAAAACAAATACTTATAATGGAAAAATCATTACAAACTACCGCAACTGTACGCACAAAAGATATATTTTTGTGCAGTACCAAAATAACAACACTAGTATACATACAATCTTTTGCGAGTTACTTAAAGGTACGTGCAGTACGCAGCTGGGATTCTAGATGGTAGCATGTATGATAGATGGTGGCTGAAATTATAAGCGCTTATAGGTTTGCACAACGAAGCTTTGATACTAGCATTGATACAAGCTTAAATCGCGTTTAAAATGTCAGATAGCGAAGACGAATATTTGTGTTCTTCTGCTACAAAGTGATATAATTTAAATACAAATTTGGGTAGGAGCTATCATGTCCACCCTATTAATAGAAAACGATCTAAACATGGCGAATTTCATCATTTATACCAAGAATTAAAATTTTACCCAAACCGGTTTTTTGAATATTTACGTATGGAACCTAACACTTTTAAATACGTCTTAGAAAAAACTCAAAACAAATTAAATAAAAACTGGCAAAATTTCACTTATTAAACTAGTCACATCCATTGCGAAATTTGTATAACGGCCATTTGACAGTTGCCACACGTTGATTGTAGTAGTCAGCGCGCTGAAAGAATGGTGAGATACATTCTTGAATCTAGCAGCTCTTCTAACAGCGCTTATACCTGCTACACTCACTGCTTCGTTGTGTACGCTCGCATATATAACAATGCATTAATTTAAGCAAGCCTTGCTATGATCTACGCTACCATCTAGAATCCCAGCTTCATACTGCACGTACCTTAAGACCCTTAATGCACCCTCCAGATTATAATATGCATGAATAACTCACGTATTTGCGTTCAAGTCTGTATAAAAATATAAAAAAAAAACTTACAAGCTTCAACTTTGAGTTGTACAAGTTTTCGGCTACCGGGTGTTGATGATCCGTATCCAACTGCTTCACAAATGTAAGTGCCGCTATCGGTGACTTGTATATTTGGCATTTCCAATCGGCCATTTACATCTCTCGATCCGGTCGGCAATGGTCGTCCGTTAGCGCGTACCCAACGAACAGGTGCTCTGATTGGACCTTCATCACGGCATTGGAATACAACTTCGCGACCTACATTAATCAAAATAAATTAGATATCTTTTATAAATTGTATGTTTAGTTATTGTGCTTATTTACACAGCGTAATTTGAAATGTTCAGTTAGTTATATCATAAGTGTTTTGTTATAATTTGTAAAAAAGCGTTGATCTGAAATGTCTGTAATGATCACGGACATAGGAAATATAGGGACGAAGTGCAAACGAGTGGGGTGGTTGGTGAGGAAGCAAGTGTGTCTACATTCTATTAGTCGCTTCAGTTGCGCAAGCGCTGTACGAGCAATTGAGCATGCGCAAAGACGCGGCCAATAGAATGTAGGTACATGCATAGCATGGACATGTCCATTACGACATAGGCATGCGCATTCCCCTGAATGGCTTCACCCCTCGATTAAAGTGGCACTTTATACTCCGTCCCTATTGATTCCTATGTCACGTTAATGATGTAAAAAAGATATGTGTTTTAAGCTAAGAATAGTTTTATTTAAGCTGATAGCTGCCGTTCGAAGCTGGGTTTCTTTTCTTGATCGTTTTTTTAATACCTATTTTAGCTGTGACGCCATTCTAGGCGGGGTAATTTACATAGTCGATATTAACATTTTTGAACTAATAATCCTTTTAGAAGGAAACACGTTATAGATTTATCACTCTCGGTTGAAGAGTCTAAACAGAGAAATATCTTTGCAGGCCGAAAACTTCAAAACTAAAAGAGACACATAAATTTGCTGGTGCATATTGGAATTTTCGTAGCTTTATTTGTAAATTATTCATTAAAAAAAGATTTAAAGTTTTGCAAATTTTTATTTGGGTCTACCCTTTTGATTGCGCATGACGTGCGCATCTGTATCTCTTTTATTGGTGTGCATTTGTTTATTGAACATGTTTTTTACAGGTACGGCGTATGTGAAAAAGATTCGATATATTGCAAATTTGTCTAGAATCGTATTTTTCCAAAAGGGTACACTTTAACAAATTATATAAACTTCTTAATGCAACAGGTTAAATATCGTACGATCTAAAAACGAACAATCAAGACATATTTCTAACTATCTTACTAATGTCTATGCTCCAGTTGAACTTTCCGAACAGCCATAAACATTTGTTTCACTGTAACAAGCGGAACACATTAATTTGTTTGTGTTCGGCAAACTACGTATTTTTTCGTGTTCGTTCGCCAGGTTCAGTTTCAGTCTCAAACAAATGTGAAACGATTCTTTAAAATTGTATTTGCATTCAAGAAAATGCATATTTTAAAAAATACTTACATAAATGACATGAATTTATACAATAAACAGTTGCAAACACACGACAAAGACAAATGCTTTCAAAACAAAATTTCTACAAAATGAAGTAATGTTTTATGTAAGTACATATACCTATAGTTGTGTTTCAAAAGTGTTTTGATAATTAATATAAATCACATCACTCTATTTCAAAAACATGTTCTACAGAACTAAAAAAAACCATTAAAATGTAAATTATTGTCTATTATACACATAGACATAGAAATCTAGGGACATAGTACAAGCGAGTTGGGAGGTTGCTGTTAAGGGGGGCGGTGAGGAAGCAAGTGTACCCACATTCTATTTGTCGCTTCAGTTGCGCAAGCGCAAAGACGCGAACGACTGCATCTGGCGCAATTGAGCATACGCAAAGATGCGGCCAATAGAACGTGAGTATGGACATGCACCCTCCCCTGAATCTTCCCCCCTCGTCTAAAGTGGCACTTTATACTACATCTCCAGATTTCTATATCTATGATTATACAGCACTGCATCTGAAAAAAAGACTGTAGTATGTACAGAAAATAGCTTTAAAAATGATATGTAATTCACACCATGCTGCAGGGGCCATTTTGATATCTCGTCGATTATAAAGGGGGCTTTAAGCCGTTTATTTTTTTAAATACTCAAGTGAACTGAACTACAGTTTGTATGAATAATGATTCAAAATATTCAAGATAAATAGACTGTACATTATAGACGCTCAACAGCTGAAGTCAGCAGCGTCTAAAATACTCAAAACATTGTCATCAAAGTTTGGGAAATTTCTTATTTTTTTCTTTGATTTGAGTGGATTAATAAAGCTTAAAATTCAGCAGAAATTTAGTTGAAAATTCGTCAAATAAAAAAAGCACGATGTACATGTATAAAGGACCGCATTAGCACCGATGAAAATAAATCACTGACCGAAAAAAGTAACAATAAAAAAATGAGTGTTAAAAAGTATTTCTGGAAATTTTATTATTAAAAATGATTTTGAATAAAAAAAATGTTGTTTATGCCCCTGCCATGCAGCAACTGAAGTCTCTATCAGTTCAACTGAAAATGGTTGCAAAAACTGAAAAATGATCGAGCCAATAAAATTTTATAAATACTCACCGGCCCTTATAATGTCTGCATTCCAGGCAGATTACATATAGACAAAAATAGAAATTAGTTTCGAAAATACAAACAAAAAGAAGGAAAATGTCCCATTTATTATGTAAAGTACCTGTTGCTTTATCTAGTATAAGATAAATATTATGAAAATATGTTTTTATTTGAATTACGCTTGGCTTTTGATACGACTTTCAGCTCTAAATCCAGATTTAATAATGTCATTTGTTTTAGATCTCCATTTAGTTAAAAACTAACGATATTCTTAAATCTGGATTTAAAGTTAAAAGTCGTATCAGAAACCAAACATTTCGTGCGGAATCAAAAGATAAATTTTAGATTCAATCCGATAAAAACCCTAATTATCCCAGACAAAATATCTCGAGGTTAACTCAGGCGATATCAAAATGCAATATATTATAACATTTTCAAGACACCACAAGAACTGGAGATATGTAACTATAGCTAATAAAAAAGTGTAAAAAACTTTATTCTTCGTAACTGGTTCGATTCAGTAGATAAAATTCCTATAGAAAATTCAGTAAAAATCATCCGACAAACACAATAAATTTCAATATGTAAAATTTATTTACTCACTTTCTTTAATGATTTGTTCATCTGGGTATGTTTTTAAGTTGAGTCCATCGCCCGGTTCTGTAAAAAGAAAATTAAATCAAAACATGAAAATATTTATTAATTGTCCTGTTAGTGACTACTCTTTACAATTGTGTTCATTCCAATATCCAAATGCAATATTAATGCATTTTTGTACAAATTATTTACAAAATATGGATCATGTCGATTTTAAATCCAAAATGGAAAAAATACTTTTAGCTCCCCATTTAGCAAATGCATCTTTTTTAGTGCTAATGCCGTTAGTGGATATGGCCCGATTACTCCTAGAATGACACAGTGACATCATCAGCCTATTGGCAACAACACACCACCCACTTAGCAATGGACTGTTTGCTTGATAACCGTTACCCTGTCTGCTGCTCTCTAATGGTTTTTACTATAGACGTATATGAATTCAAGTGCGTGGAGATTGGAACAATAGCCGTTGGCAACTGATGAAGTCTCGGTATCATTCTTATAATATTGTGTCTGTACAGTTGTTTTTTCTTAAATAAAAAAAGATGTGCTCAAACTTCTAGGGTGAATTTTAGGGCCCAAAAAGACAAACAATTGATGAACACTGAACATACGCTTGAAAGTCTATTGTTATAAAGCTATGGGCAAAATCAATTTTCATGTAGGTATCGTAATAAATGCAAAAGGGAAAAAAAATCTTCCTTCCGTTTCAGACTCATTACATTACATATCAGATTGTTTTCGTCCGTATCACGGAGTTTCGAATCTATTTTCATGGCTTCTTTTATTATTATTTTGAACTTTAAGAAGTTTGGGCAAACATTTCTGTCACACCGTGTATAATATGAATTATTAATTTTTAATTACCATTTCACGTACAAAGGATTTATTAAACAAACTAGGTATTCATTTTTATAAAAAATATTTCCTGTTTATTAATACTGAGGGTTATTATTAGTGTTTTGTTATACAAATCTACTTCATACTTGAATTTAAGGGGACTTCACGAATCTTATTTTATAAGTTCTGTCAAGAGATGGCAGTTGCCATCTCCTCACGGAACTTATGGACTCAGACCCTTTGAAGTTCACCTTTAAAGCATTATTAAGTTACCAACGTTAAACAGTTGCAAAAACTACATCTGAAATTAGTAGGGGCCAGCGCACACATGTTACTTTTTGCAGCACAATTTTGCGATTAAGTCGCTAGGAGATTGTCGCAGCTACCAACAGCAGACGGCCGCACATTCTTCGCTGAAATATACAACCAATGTGTCACGAACGCGCGATTAACGGAAACATTTCGCACACTTACTCGTGGGCTCGCGCTACTTCATGCCATGAATTTCGATGAGACTGCATTCTTCACGCGCATGCGAAACACGCATTGACCGCCAGATCGAGCGAAATTGCGATAATCTCCATACTGTTGTCAAATCGCGCGATCGAACGAGAGTAGCTGATTAATAATCATAATAATTGAAGGAAGGTTTGGTTTTACTGAAGAAATAGTCATAATATCGCGATGCAGTATCGATGCAATTGCTAAATCGCGCGTTTTCGTTAACAAAAAGTAGTATGTGTGCGTTGACCCTAAAATAAATTCAAGTAATTTATGCAGTAGCAAATTATTGATCAGTCAGTCGCCGGTTAATTATAAGATACCATTTTTAATGGCGACTGGCTTACGATAAGTCGATGGGCAGTCTAGTTCGTCGCTTATGTCGTAAGGGCAATCCACTACCCCATTGCAGCGAAGATATTCATTAATGCATGGTCCATTCTCGCAACGGAAGTATCCATATTGACAACTATGACCTGCTTTATCAACACATATAAATAAAATTGTACCGGGACTTATGTTTGTCATTTTGTTTTCTTGCGGGTTTTCGAGCAATTTGTATGCTACCTAGACGAGGGAATGTGTTCTCAAATCTTTTTCTATACTGGCATTATTCGAAATAGTAATGGAGTAATGTTGATGGAACTTGGTACATGACTATTTGACTTTTAAACCCGCATTGTCTAATTGCTGGCCACAGCAAAGGCCATTCCATTAAAAAATGACTATTTAATCGAGATGGGCACATGGAAAATGTAATATAGTTTTTCCCCTTCTGATAGCATGCAACCACTTCTTTTCAATTCTGGATCCTTTCGAAATACAAAACCTCTATGACTTGATCATTGGTAAACACAGCACATCGACACTGTCAATGATTTATTATTTAAAATAAACTGCCCACAGACCGAGGTGATTATATAGCTGGCGTCTGTAGTGGTCAAGTTTAGCAGTGCCCATCCTCATTGGTATCCAAATAAAGTATGGAGTACTTTTTACCCAGATACGCCCGCGTTAAGATTTGAATTCTCGTCAAAATAGGTCAACACGAGCGATTTTTCGAGCAAAAAAGTAGTTTTCGATCAATGTAGGTACTAAAATACAAAAAAATTAAACTCGTACTTCTATGCCTTCTTTGTCTATTGATATTACCAAGTCATCCTACCAATTTGTGAAAGCAACTAGTTCAAGAAACACAATTTATTCACTTAAAAACACACAAGATTGAAAAATTGGAAGCAAGAATTAAGAAATTAAAACATTAATAAAAAACAAGAATTAAACACACAAAAAAACACTCTTTGGATACTGTCCAAACTCTTCGTAACAAAATAAAATCACCTAATCAAGACTCTTCTTAGACACTACTTGAAAAACAATTAATAATCTACTAGCTATTTTTTTCAGACATTTTTGAAAAAGAGTTAAAACTTAAATTTATGGATGAAAAAAAGTAATTTATTCAAAAATGAAGAAGTGCAATTTGCGTTTGAGGTTTACGTTTCTTTACAACAAAAAATCTTCATTAAATGCCAAGGCGCTTCTGGGGAACTGTGGACTTGGCGCCCTCTCATGTCATAAAATTCACACAAGGCAGAACTAGGACTAAAACTATTATGCCAGGATCAACAACACACAATCTGTGAAAATTTCAACTAGCTACCTCTTACCGTTTGTGAAACAGAGCTTTGTGACAGACAGACGGACAGATATCGTAGACTCAGTAATAGGGTTCCGTTCGGAAGTAAAATGTATTTAAGCGCTGTTTGTTTGCATTTTGTAATAAAATAGATTTTACTGTATCACCCGGCGCCCCTTTCCTTCCGCGAACGCCTAAATACGGCGTTGGTAGTATCCAAAAGGTGCGACTTGATTACAGATGAAGGAAAATAGATTTGTTACGAAAAATCTGGAAATATTCGTGTGTACAAAATAAAAAGAAGTATACATACCGGGTGGTCTGAAAGGCGGGAATGTTGTTGGGGAATAACAGTTTCGTTCATCAGATCCATCTCGACAATCCGGACGTCGATCGCATTTGTACACCGAGTTAATGCATTCACCCGAATCACAGGTGAATTCGTCCGGTCTACAACCTAATATAAAATAAATACGATTAAAAAACATACAAATAAATGCTACACAACGATTTTATCCAATCAAATTTCCTTCAATATTATGCTTCTGGCATGCAACACTAATTTACTTTTAATATTCAAGTTTGTATTATTTTAAATTACATATTAAATAATAGTAACATCGGTAAATCGAATATTTTTTTAGAATTACAATCAAACAAACAATTAATAATGTATATTGCATTTCCGATAAAATTGTGTCTCTCTGACGGCGAACACTAGGCATGTTCGGTAAAGATAGGGCTGAACTATAGTGATGGAAGAAGTTGGTACATGGTAGTGTTTGCCAATGAGGCTATTTCTCGAGTAGTGTAGCGCGGCGAAATAAAAATTCGTCGCCTTTGACATTGGACTGTTTACCGACTGCGGACGGAAATAGTGATGAGCGATACGAGATATTTTTACAATCGAAACAATTGTAATCGTTCATAATAACAATCGAGTCCACAATCAACTCGGAGTTTGATTTTACAATCGAAATGTTCGAATGTTGAAGTCGATTTGCCACATAGGTTATATCAATAGCAGCGAATGAGAATAAAATATAATCGCGATTCAAGGTTATATGCTAGTCGACTGACGTTCACGCGACTCGTTGAATATAAATGTGTTGTTTAAATATCCTATTTATAGAATTTTATTTCCAACTGAAAAATATTCGATTTTCAGAGTTTTATGTTTGTATTTTAATTTTTAACTTAATATTAAATTTTTCGCTTCTTTACATTAATATTTCCTCTTTTTAACAGTTTTATGTTGTAGTTTAACTCAATTATAATATGATAAGTTCTTCTTTGCATGTGTAAAATACTCGTAAAAAAATCTTGAAGCTCTCATTGGTCGAGGTTACAATGATGGCATATTTATGTTGTCTGGTATTAAACATAATAATCAGTTTAATATTTTTAGCTATATTTTCTTTTAAATAACTAAATATCTTAAATATTATTTAAAAATTTGTATGTAAACACATATCATGCATACTACAATCGACTTAAGATATTTTTTTTTTGGCTTCAAAACAATTAGACATTTTATAAAATAGTCATTTACACAAATATCACATCAAATACTCAACGATACTAATAAATCGACAAAAAAATATTTAAAAAACGTTGGACAATCTCTCACAATATCTTATATTTAATATTTTTTCTAATTAAAAAGCTACTAGAATTGCACGAGTTTTTGTAAGGTACTTACTTATCTAGAATTTTTTATTTCGCAAAACGAAAAGATACGTTCTTTGAACTCTAAAATCTGAGAAACATTGAACAATTCGTTGAAGCGCAATAATTTATTAAAGTCGGCTAATGTTACTGTGCTATTTAAATGGCACGTGAAGCAACGTCACTTATTCGCGCTGACGTCATTTGGCAAATAATACCAAAAACGTGATTTTACCAAAGTTTTTTGATGTCACCCTGGCTAAGTGACGTTAGTTGTTGTTTAAATAGCACATCAACTTTAATCAATCATTCGTTCAATCTTAGATTTCAGGGTTTTGTTCAAATTGACGTATATTTTCAACGGGCGTAATAAAAAGTTGTGATTAAAAATTCCATTAAGTGCCCTATTCTAACATACCTATCCATTAAAATAATTTTTCGATAAAAGCTTTAGATTATTAAAAAATCGACAAAGAACAAAATACAAATAAAGCTTTTTTGTTTATTTGATCTACTGCCTCGATGAAAAAAATATTTAAAAATGTGATTTTTGATTTTATACGAGTTACGAACGACTTTCAGATACAAAAATGATTGATTGTAGATTATAGACGTTCGAAAAGCAAGTTATTAGCGCCCATGAGATAAAAATAATTAGGCATTCTAATATATAAACGAAAATTATATCTCGATTATAAAAGTTACAAAGTAAGATCTAGAGATTCTTCTTTCCGGAATCAGTGCTTTATTAAAAATTAACCGATTTGTGAACAAAATTATTAAGTACCTAGCTTATATTCGTATAGTTGTTTGGTAGAAGTTGATTGACAGGAAGTATGTTATTATTAAAGTTTAATAACAAATGTATTATTTATCCAAACCTACGATATCTATTTAAAAAAAAACCGACGTTACGCCTTGATCTTTGTTAAAATCAAAAATATAATATATATTTTTTTCGAGATTAGAAAATAAGAGGAAAGTTACTATCAAAAATTGATATTTTATCGAACTAATATTTTACTAGAAAAAGTAAATTAAAAAACATCAGTTTTAAAAAGCGTAATGAAGTTGTCAAGTCCCCTTTTCGCGCCTATATGCTCGCGATAAACTTGAAAACCGCTGAGCCGATTTCAATTTGGTTTTCACGGAGCATTATCCTAGACGTGTTTTGTTTTATAGCTAGCTATAATGAGAGAGAATACATCCCAAATATAAAAATTCTGCCACAAATTGTTTTAACTTTTGTTTCAAAAACTTTCTGAAAATCAATAAGATAGATACGTCTTAAGCATTAAAATACTGAGAAAACATTTTTTACTGTTGTTTCGAAAACTTATTGTAAAAAATTGATGATCTTAAAAATAATGCGACCGATTTTACGACAAATTAAGTTTAGGTCAAAAAGCTCCTTCTTTTTTCTATCCATGCACAACTTAATGATATTCTTTTTGAATTTATCTTAAACATATACGATGACACCAGGCATTACTTATTTTGTAACACTAAATTTACATGCTGGATAAAATGCTCATATAAAAATACATTTTTTAAATAATCTTTATTAACCTTTTGACGGCCAACTGCTCAAAGAAAACTGTTTAAGGTTAGTTGGCGACCGCAGTCGCTTTGGTCACGATGAAAACGCCATGTATGACGTCACGGATAGCGCTCGCATCGAGCCCACAAAGCCCGCTACCCGCGTTTGTCTGTTGGTCGACGCGGTCGTTAACTATTTTCCCGCGCATTTTAATGTCACAGAGATGACAGCAGAATAGTAGGTTATATTTTACAATAGTGAAATGGATGAATATATTGAACTCATTTGAGCTCTACATGTCTGTGGAGGATGCTAAACATATAATATCTATCATAACATTTGACTGATTTAGCTTTTCTGAGACAAATATAACCTTACTTTGATGCAAAATATCCTGTTTTTTGACGGAATAATGGTAGCCATGTTTGTTGTCGTCCACAAGTCGTTCCACTACAGTTTTCGTCCGCAACGTTTGTAAGCAAGGGGAACGGCTATTGTGCGGTCGTGGGCGCGGGCGTTGCGGGCGCCAAGTGGAACGCACTCTTAGTATATTGACATTCTCTTTTTTCATTATTTATTACATCATCAATAAGTACATTGTTACGTGGGTAGAAAATTGGCGATTGCGAACGAGGATGGCGTTTGCTCGTCTGAGCTCAGCGAGGGCGGCAGTCACCCGAGTCGCAATCGCCAATTTCGCTCGAATAACACATACCTAGTATTTTTTGTAATAAGCGCTTTGTAGGTTAGGCGAAATGTCAGATATAGTTTAAAATCATTGCGCAAGATGGAGCCACTTTCGCTTTCTTTCGACCGAAAAAGAAATTCCCAAGGGCCGAAAACACTTTACTTTTGATCTGAGAATGTGCGACTTTTATTTTACGTCATTGGCATGGAAAAGCCAACTTTAATCCCCGAAAACAAGTATGTAAATGCATGTATTTCAAAACTATATTCCGTTTATAATTTAATTTTCTTGAAGAGGTTTCGTGTATTGTCGGGAGACATTTTTGTCTGTCGGTTTATATTGGCAACGCACGGAAACGGCTGGACAAATTTTGATGAGACAGGAGACTTGGTGCATTATCAGTTGGTATCAGAATGAAAAGAAGTTTATCTATGGCTATTTTGTCCGTCAAATGGTTAAAACGATTGTCGTTCAACGAGGAAACAGATTTTTATAAAGAATACGGCAACTGTATTTTTATAATAATAATAATAATAATTGCTAATCACCGTTCAAAAAATATACTGATGACAATCGCCAACTAATCAAACAAAGATCTTTTGTTTATATTCAAACTCCAATAACAAATTCTAATACACTGTAATACTTCACAAATTACAGCACTATTTCAAAATATTAATCGATTTCTACTTTATATCTATTTCTAAACAAAGAAAAAACATAATTATACTGAAACAATGCTAAAAAACGAATACTATTTTTAAAAACTTCACATTTTTCAAGTTGCACAGCAGAGCTTTTTGATTTATGAAATTCAAGTGAAAAAATTTTTAGTTTGAAGTTTCCGGTAAAAATGAATTTTGTAGTTCATAAATCAAGGAGCATCTTTTAATTTTAAATTTGAAGCGTTCGTCAGTTGCTATTAATTTACTTAAATGAAGGCATACCAATTTTTATCCTCCAGATTTATACTAGAATTTAGCTAAAAAATACTGCTTCTTCCTTTGAATTTTGAAATATTTCAAAATCCAAAGGAAAAGCAGTATTTTTTAGCCAAATTCTTATACAAATCTGGAAGATTTAAAGTAAATTAATAACAACAGATGAACGCTCCATAAATATAAAATTAAAAGATGCTCTTTTATTTATAAATTTTTTTATAACTTGCAAATTGTTCTTGGTTTAACGAAGAAAATATAAAATTATTTCATTTGTTTTATAGCGCATGCTAAACACTTAGAACGAAATATACAGTTGTTTTAGAAATGTTAGGTTATTATTTATCCATGTTTAAGATGACGGCTTGTTTTGATTAACGTTTGAATAGGTTGACGGGAATGAAGCCAGTGTAATATTTTTTTTTAAAATGTTCTTTATTAAAATGTCGACAGTTTCGTAAGAATTTCTTACATCCTCAGGACCTGAGTTAAATATATAAATGAATACAATTTGTTGAGAAAAAAAAAGAAAAACAAGAATGAAGTTTTGATGCTTACCCTTAATGTGAACAGAATTACGATTATAAACAAATACATTGCTGTTACAAACTAATTATATTATTTAAATTGATACAATGGTCTCATCTATAGTGATATATTGAACAGTCCTCAGATAAATGAAAAAAAATTATTTGAAAAAACAATTAAGAGATTGAAATATTATGTAAGTAATAAATGCATTTTATGTAATGGTTGTGGCAGTAAAGGAAAGACAAAGTTAGAATTTAAAAGAATATTGATGCAAAAAAAAATAAAATTTATAAAAATTTTTTTTTAAATTTTTTATTTCAATCTCTTAATTGTTTTTTCAAATAAATTTTTTTCATTTATCTGAGGACTGTTCAATATATCACTATAGATGAGACCATTGTATCAATTTAAATAATATAATTAATTTATAACAGCAATGTATTTGTTTATAATCGTAATTCTGTTCACATTAAGGGTAAGTATCAAAACTTCATTCTTGTTTTTTTTTCTCAACAAATTGTATTCATTTATATATTTAATTCAGGTCCTGAGAATGTAAGAAATTCGTACGAAACTGTCGACTTTTTAATAAAGAACATTTTTTAAAAAAAAAATATTACACTGGCTTCATTCCCGTCAACCTATTCAAACGTTATTATTTATCAGTTGTCGAAAATTAATGAATAAAAAGTTGACAGGCGTTATAATTTATTCTGAACTAAACTAACCACAAAAGTTATGTGCAATTTGAAAAAAAATGAAGTTTTCAGAAATAGTAAAAATATATTTTTTGAAATATTAACAATTAATAAACAAAATAAAAATGAAAATGAAAACGATGGCAACACAATCTAACCGAAACAATTTTGTTCATCTGAGAAATCTTTGCAGTCGTAGAAACTGTCGCATCGTAATGTTCCCAAGATGCAAGCCGAACCATCAGAGCAGCGGAAATTGATGGACGATGGGCACTCGCCCAGTGATGCCTCTGTTCTTGCATTACCCCCATCGTACACAACCATTAAAATAATTTTTTTACCTCATTGCATACTTTGAAAAATTATTTAATTTTAAAATTCAATATAGTTCCTTCTTCACATTTTAAAGATTAATAATTTTCTATTTTTTATCCAGGCTTGAAATTCACCGACCCTATTTAAATGAGGCCCGTCCAACGAAATTGAAATTCAAGTTTCTGATATAACGCAACCATTTTTACTTGGCTAAGGCCCGTATTCACCGAGCCTAGTTAGATATTTATTCCGTTGATTTATTCCCTTGGTAACTATTACTCGGAATAAATACCGATAAATCAATTCACCAAACGTAGTTAAGATTACTGCAGGTATAAATCGTAAGAATAACTATTCTGTCCAATTTCAAGGGTATAAATATTTATTCGCCTAGTAAAATAAGATGGGCACGAAATGCACAAATTACTTAAATTTGCACCTGAAGTTACTATTCTGTCGAATGAATTGCTTGGTGAAATAAAAGTTAATTTTATTCCAAGGAATAAATTTATTCTATCTTTAACAGTATTTGGTGAATACGGGCCTAAGATATTTTCCTTGTCGCAAAGATATTTTATATTGGCTCATTAGACAAATGGTCATGTTTAGCGCGCATATTTTCTCTCGAAATAAAAATTCAGCCAGTAGTGATTTTTTTGGTGTTCACCATTGGCATCTTAAGAACGGTTAAAGATACAAGATCGGTTAAATTAGAGAATTTATGATACATTTTTAGAGTGTTGGGTCTCCAAGTCACTATATGAATATTATGAAGTATTAGAAGTCACAAGACGGACATAATACAAGGTATTTCTAATACTTCATAATATAGAGAATTTAGAATGCCTAGAAAATTTCTGTTTCCACCATTCAACTCGGAGTGGTCAAAAACAAAAAGCCACAAAGTTTGATTGAAATAGCGTCAATGGATTGGGAAAATAATAATTTTTTTCTGAAACCACAAATTTTAGTTTTTTCGTGATAAATCAAGAACCAATCAAAATATCCTGGATTTCTTTTCAGATTCTTAATCGTTATGAAAAAGCGCAACTTTTCTCTAATTTAACCGACCTGGTATCTTTAACAGTTCCCAAGATACCAATGGTGAACATCGAAAAAATCACCACAATTTTACGAAAGAAAAAAAAAATGCGGGACCTCTTTTAAACTTAAAATTTCTTTCCATCGAGATTTCTTTCTCCAGGTCTCAAGAGCAAAATATATATTAAACATGGTTCAAATTTCAAATGGAATCGGTGAATTTGGGTCCTACTTATCCACTAGGCACGGGGCCACGAGGCTACCGGAGCCCACAAAAAATATAAATATAGTTATATGACGTAATATAAAACTACAAATAAATAAACTCTAAAACATGGTGAAAAAAAACCTCAAGATTCTTCGAGTTCATCAATTAATTTAGTTACAACATTGATAGGTACGCAATGTGCCAAATAAAATGTTTTTTTTATTAGTATATTTAGGGGCTAGGGCCTATTAAGACCACAAAACAACAGCGTGTAAATGTATACAAATTGAAGTACTTATACAGGGTGGTGACCGTGACTGCCGCACATAGAGATTTAACCCGTAAAATCAACCTTTCGCGATTTCCTGCTTCCCTAATTATTTTAGGAAAAATATCTTCAAATAAAAGTTTTAGAACATAAAATTCTGCATCTAGATCATTAAACAAAATTAATTTTGCATGCTTTGTACAGCAGAAATTTGATATGAAAATGTCAAAATTACCTCAAAAACGGATAGCGATAGCCATGGAACTTTAACAAAATGATTAGAAATTATTCTGACAGTTAAAACGTTATCATTTTGTTCAAGTTCCATGGCTATCGCTATCTGTTTTTGAGGTAATTTTGACATTTTCATATCAAATTTCTGCTATTACAAAGCATGCAAAATTAATTTTGTTTAATGATTTAGATGCAGAATTTTATGTTTTAAAACTTTTATTTGAAGATATTTTTCCTAAAATAATTAGGGAAGCAAGAAATCGCGAACGTTTGATTTTAGGGGCTAAATCCCTATGTGCAGCAGTCACGGTCACCACCCTGTATAAAATAAAATTTCAAATTAATTTTCTTCAGATAAAGTTTGTTCAAAAACCAAACGTGACCACGAAACTTGACAATTAATTCAAACTCAGCATTTTGTAAAACAAACCCAATTTATTTTGATTAACTATTTATTTAGATATCGATTTTTAATATTTACCACAATCGACTTCATCACTGGAATCCGAACAATCCTGTCTTCCATCACAAACTCTGGTCCTCGGAATGCAAAGTCCATCGGAGCACCTGTGTTCTAGAGGATTGCAAGTGTGAGGTTCCGTGGGGCAATTGCGTTCGTCGCTACCGTCGGGGCAATCGTAACGATTATCGCAACGCAACGCTTGCGGGATGCATGAACCGTCCAAACATTCGAATTCGTTTACTGTACAACGTTGAGCTGAAATGTTATAATTATAGTAAGTCAAATATGTTCTAACATATAGCTGTGCCCAACACATGTGGCGAATTTGTACGTTTTTTTTCCATTTTATTTAGCATTTACATTCACTACGTCAATTTTCTTTCCGTTAAAACACTAGTTAATGTAGAAAATTTTGTTGAAAAAAGGGCCAATTATATAATTGATTCCAAACATATCGGAAAAAATCATTTTACAGTCAGAATTTCAGAATTTCACAGTCAGAATTCTAACCTGAACCTTTCCACTTTCGCGGCGGAATGGATGGTTGGTAAAATGATTTCTTCCGATATGTTTGGAATCAATTATATAATTGGTTGCTTTCCAACAAAATTTTCAATTGCAATTCAGCTGTATAAAAAATCTATTAATTTAACTAGTTAATGTCCAAGTGGGTCGCGTAGATCAGCCGATTTGTGAACGCACTATAAAAATAATAATAACCAAAATAGCTTCCCGATATACGAAATTTATTAAACAACTGACGTAAACCTTTTTAAAAACGTTTTAAATCCAAAAAAAAATTGTCTAAATCGGCGCAACTAACGATGTTTATTACTGATAACAACCTTTAGAGTTTAGAAGACGACACCGTACGTCTGCAAACAAAGTAAGTACGTGCGTCTCGTTTGGAAGGATTATTACTTAAAAAAATAACTTTTATCTGCTCACGTTCCAGAAAATGGAAAGTCTGAAACGACCACACCCTTAAAAAAATCTGTGGAAAATATTAATAATTTGTGCTACTTCGTTCTGATTTCATATTTATACAGAATATACGTTCAAATTCGCCACAAAGTTGGCGAAAATTTCAGCAAAATAATTTGTCTAGTTTTAATATGTATATAAAATAATCAACACGATTCAGAGCTGGTTTAAGAATTCGTTGGGATAGGATATGTACGAGCACACATTAATTTTAATATTTATATACGTTCAATGACAATTTTTAGAGCTTCACTCGTCAACGGTAGATGTCTCTGTATGCACTGTGTTTACAAAGAAATAGTTCACCAGTTCCTTATCTGATCAATCAGATAAGGAACTGGTGAACACCCAAATACATTTACACTGTAATGTGTTTGTGCTAGCAAATAATGAACTGGTAAACTTCTTCGTCTTAAACAATACATGTGGACTGCAGAGTCATCTATCGTTGACGGCAAAAGTCACCTTATCAAGAATCTTTGTCCGTATGAATATTTAAATACTGTATGGTACGAAGCTTGATCTATGTACGAACTGAGGTAAATATGCTGGGACAGAAAGGTAAGAAGGTTTATTTCATGCTATCTCCAAAGTTCACTGACAAGACGCTCCTTGCACCATCTCTGAAGCATCGACTCAACTATCTTATATGGTTATTAAAACTAGAATTATATTAGACTTTGATTACTTAGGCTAATTTATACCGAACTTTAAATCGATGAAAATAATTACAACCAACTTTACTGTTTATTTGTTCGTCAAATAAAAATACATAATATACATTCTACTTATAAATTTGGTGGGAAATTAAGAAGTTAGCTATGCTTATTTTAAACGATTTTTCAAGTTCGAAATAAATTATGCTTCAGCGAATTATTTGTTCTGATATTATTTTTTTTACAATAAACTTGAAAATCGTAGCATAGCAAGTTCGTATCCGAGTATTTACATAAAACTATAATTTTGATAACTTAAAAATGAAAAATATTTTTTAAGATTATATAGCTATTTATAAATAGTTGCAAAATGCATCAAAAATACATTGTACCAAACCATTATTATCGTCAAGCACAAGCAGTCCAAATGCATCTTTAAAAAAATTAATATGTTTAATTGCTTTAATTATTAGAAAACCAAGTCCACTTACTGATACCAAATACCAATTGGAGAAACCTGAAAACCCTAGTTAAAAACCCTAGAATTTCACTTGTTTTTCAATTCTTTTATTATTTCACCGATATCATAGAAAGCTAAAATAATTAAAGCAACGAAATTTAAAAAAAAATCTCAACATGCTACGTTTTTATCTTGCTGTAAACATATGGCAAAACAGTAACATTTTTTAATAAATATAAGGCAAATCAGTTGGATTGTCTTTATCGTATGTTCGTGTATCAGGACTAGGTAGTTCCTTCAGTTGGACAAGTACAAAAAAACTATCTGGCCTAGATTTATAATGATGTTTACGGATTTGTATTGTTCTTCTTCGGACGATTTAGACTTGGGTAGTTCCGGCCCTATATAGTCCTTGGAACTATGTTCTCTGTTAGAGACGTTCTACCATTCCCTAGAACGTACCTTAGCATGTTCATATAGTTTCGATTTTATCACGAGATCTAGCTGTCGCCCTCAGCGTCGTAGCTAGGATCATCGGCGTTCAAGGCAAGATTTTGATTTCGCGCTCTTTGCTTGAAAATAATTATATTCGCATCGCTGATTGCGCCCTCTCCAGGGTTAGCGACCCTCGCGCGGGCCCCGGTTGCCACGCCCTAGCCATGACGCTGGTCGCCCTACTTGAATAACAAAACCCATAATTTAATTAATCATTATGTGAATCTAGTAAAAAAGTGATTAGGGAAAAGAAACGGTAGCAATATTCCCTATTATAATTAGAATTAAAGAAAGATAAGGATATATTTCAATCTTTTCTTTCCTTCAACGTCAAGGTTCAAGTATCGCGAACTAGTTCCGCCCAATAAAGGACACGTTCCATGTACCAAAGATCTTTGAAACTGTTTTGCGCAAACCTACATCGATTCAAGGTCAAACAATCCACCTTTTTGTCTTATATTAGGTGTGTTCTAAGTTCTACACTAGTTCTGAACTCCGAAAGTATCTGTCGGCAATACAGAACTCTTCAGATACAACTGCGTGTTTGTTGGTCAAATTCTCGGTGTCTTCGAACTTTTTAAACTAAGTTCTAGTAGTTCTAGGCTATCATCCTAGAATCGCTAGAACCAGGTTCAAACAGTCCGACGAGTCCGAGAATTTGATCAACAAACACGCAGTTGTGTCCTAAGAGTTCTGTATTGCGGACAGATACTTATGGAGTTCAGAACCAGTTCAGAACTTACAAACAAACACAACTATTCAACTGATATTATGATATTATGAACTTTGAGAATTTAATGGGGTTGACTCACTATGTTGAAAGTGGTTGTTTTTTTATGGATATCATTGTACTCTAGGTGTATAATCAATATCCATTTTTGGTAGGAATTTTGAAGCGTTTATTATTATTTTTTTTATTAATAATTTAATTTTACAGTAATTTAGAATTGCAGCTAGTAAAAGAGTCAATCAGAAGTAGCGCGCTATGGCAATGACGAAATATGTCATGTGAAATAAATTCCGTAATTCTCCCTCGTATTAATTGCTCAGCAAAAACGTCTGAAAATAATGTGTAAAAATAATACTATTGATATTTGAACGTATGAAGTAACAAAAACACTAAAAAACGCTTCTTGACGCTTGAAAGGTGCTTGATAGTTGTAAATACAAGTGTAGTTTCTGCACTTTTATTGGCGGTTAGAAAAACGCGCGAACCTAGTCCTATGACGTCATCCGACTAACAATTTTTCAGGGTCTTTCCGAGTCTCTAAAAATTCCGAAAAAAATTTTGATAGCCTTAAATTCAAAAGCACTGCCGATAAAAAAATACGTGGGTCAACCCTTATTGTTATACATAGTGTACATTTTCAAGTTTATAATCGATAAAAAACGTGCACAAAGCCAACTTACGGCAATCACGCTCATCGGAGCCATCAAGACAATCGTTGTTAGAATCGCAGCGATATTCGGAAGTTATGCATTGTCCGTTATCGCAAAGGAATTGATCGCTCCGGCAACTAGCAACTGTGCAATAAAAATGCAATTGTGTTACAGTAAGCGGCAAGCAATTAATATTTTATTAAAAAAATAAATAAGACAATATTCAACGAATAATAAAAATGGTGCGTACTTGTAAATGATCTCAAACTCGTGGTCAAAATCAATTTACCACTCGTTTCTTCTGTTATATTTTTAGTGTTGAAGGAATAATTGGACTAGAAGCATGTTTTACATTCTAATGAAACCAGGGAATGCTTTAAACTTTAAAGCATCAGGTGATCGTGAACGAGAATTACGTCTGAAGAAGATTTGCTGCTTCCCCAGAACAGCAAATGGCGATCCCCTGCAGAGATATATATTTTTAGTGTTGAAGGAATAATTGGACCAGAAGTATGTTTTGCTTTCTGATGAAATCAGGGAATGCTTTAAAGCATCAGGTGATCGTGAACGAGAATTAAGTCTGAAGAAGATTTGCTGCTTCCCCAGAACACTAAATGGCGATCCTCTGCAGAGATATATATTTTTAGTGTTGAAGGAATAATTGGACCAGAAGCATGTTTTGCTTTCTAATGAAATCAGGGAATGCTTTAAAGCATCAGGTGATCGTGAACGAGACGTAAGTCTGGAGAAGATTTGCTGCTTCCCCAGAACACTAAATGGCGATCCCCTGCAGAGATATATATTTTTAGTGTTGAAGGAATAATTGGACTAGAAGCATGTTTTGCTTTCTGATGAAACCAGGGAATGCTTTAAAGCATCAGGTGATCGTGAACGAGAATTAAGTCTGAAGAAGATTTGCTGTTTCCCCAGAACACCAAATGGCGATCCCCTGCAGAGATATAAAGGAAGCAGATTATCTCCAGGCGATGTCATACTCGTTCACGGGCATCTGGTGATTTCAAAGCCTTTAGGCAGGGCCGGCTGAAGGTACTAGCAATTCGAGGAAGGAATGTCGATAAGACCGGCTCTGTTAATTATTTACTAGCTTATGGAATATGCTTTTGTATTCTTATCATTTAAAATCAAATTTTGTTTTAATTATGACGAAAGATGAATGTATTGTACGCACCATTTTTCAAAAAAAATGTTAAATAATGTAAAACTATATATAAAGTTAGCATAAGAAAATAATAAAAGAATAATCAATAATATTAAAATAAATTACTAAAACGTATTCAATAAATAAAATATATACAGAGAAACAGAAGAAAATATATCTAAAATACTACAAAAGTAATACCAGAAAGTTACAAAAATATCACAAGAGAAAACAATTTGATAATAATCAGTCATATTTTTAAACATGTTATTTCTGTAAAATTAGGCTTTCCTCACACCAATAAACGTGACAGCGACATTACGTCATTCCAAGGTCTCTAAAACTTCTCCCACCAGAAATATTGAGACGTGAAACTTTTATCTCATATTGACGAGTGACGACTGCGAGTTTCGCGTCGCAGTTGAGTTCCTGTTACTTTTAAACACTAAGCAGTGCTTCTCAAAAAGTGAGCCGCGGCCCCCCCAGGTAGTCGTTTTACTTAGGAGGCTGTTGTCAACGTAATTAGTTTATTTTGAGCCAACATTTCATAATTTTCTCAGAGGAGAATTTTAAGTTACTACCACCACAATGTTTTTTCACTAATCGCACGGTTTGGACAATTAGGATAACCTTTCAATTTTCTTACTTGATTTAGGGGACCGTGGAGCCACAATATTTGAGAAGCGCTGCTCTAAAGGACGTAGTTACGATTTTAATTAGTGTTTTCTTGCTTAATTTATATCGAAGTAATTCTTCGATTTAAATTTACCAAGAAAACATTTATGTTAAATTCGTTAAACGTGTGGCTTTTAAAAACATATTATTCATACATTTTAAATTAAAGTACAACGTTTTGTTTATTTACACATAAGAACTTTATTTTATAACAAATGTTTCGCACAAAACAGTGACTTTCATCAAACAAAGATCAAATCTGGGGCAAATGTTATAAAATAGTTTTAAAAAAACGTAGTGTTTTATTATTATTCAAAATGTAAAATAGTTTTCAATTTTATTTTATTTATTTATTGTAAATAATTTATAGACGCGTCGACAACTTAGGTCATTAGCGTCTTGGAGTTTTCAACTGTTATAAAATAGTTTTTAAGTGTAAATAAATTTAAACGTTGCATTTTATTTAATTTAAAATGTATAACATTATAAAATTATTCATAACCATAATATCCCAAGACAACCAATAACCAGAGATATAATAATTGAAAATATTTTTGAAAATGAGTCACAATGCCCAATAACCTGTGCACAACTGATTATCAACAAAAAAAAAACACTATTCTAAGACACATAAAGCAGCCAAGGAGAGTTTCGGCAACACTTGCAAAAACATGAACAATGCAAGACTTAAATATAATCAACATACTCTTTTCAGTGGTGGAAAAACAATTTAGTTCATCGGAACCGTCACGGCAATCGGGACTTAGATCACAACGGCGGGCAATATTCAGGCACAAACCATCATTACAACGGAACTGATCGGGTGGACATGATGTCACTGAATTGTAATATTAAAGCATGTAAAAAAACGAACAGCATGCAAACATAATACCCATAATCCAAAATAACATAATAAAAATTATCCCTGTATCCATAAATAAACATCAAAATTATTCTATTCGATCAATTAAATCTTCTTTAGTTCTGATTATTAAGAGACATTTCACAGGTCAACGTGTCGCCGGTCGCGACCGGGCGTAATATACAACGTGTATGGCCGGCGCACCGGCCGAGACACGTCCGACCGGTCGACATCCCAGCCGGCGTCAGTATAGTTTAGTGTTCAGAGCAAGGCACGCGATGTAATAGGCGCACGTGTGGTACAGTCATATTGATTACTGAGCGCTTGATCATTTCTCCGCGATTGCACACGCGGAACTGTGAAATATGGCGACACCCGAGCTGTGAAAATCGCCTAAGCCTCAACTATTATGTTCTGAGTATTTTACTTGCAGTTTATTTCCTAACGTTTTATTAGTAAATAAATGTCACTAAATTTTCGTCTATTGAATCAAGTTTATTTATTCAATTTTATTAGAGAACTCTGTTGCGCATTATAAAAATTCTGATCGTTTCGTGTTTTGGGGACAAAAAATATTTTATTTAAAAAAAAATTTAGTTGTGACGACCAAAATTAGTGACTTTATAATAACATTCCTCATTCAAAATACTGTCATACAAAAATTGCAAAAAAAGTTCTAAGCACTAAAAAATTATAAAAAAAAATTATTTAAAAATAAATTTAGAAAATCATTTAAAATAATATTAGTACCCTTATATTCCTCATTCATAATATTAAAACACACCAATCAATTTTGAAAAAAAAAAAAATTAAAAGAAAAAAAAACTGAAAAAATTTCCGATTAACAATTTCAGTCGTAGCTACTAAAATTAGTATTATTGTTTCATTCCTCATTCAAAAAATCAAAATAAAGAAACTTTACAAATATGCAATCAAAAATTGGTTATTAAAAATTTGTAAAAAATAAAAAAATAAAAAAAAATCAATGCTCAGTAAAAAAAATTGAAGACTAAACATACCACAGTCTAGTTCGTCACTTCCGTCAAAACAATCAACTTTTAAATCACATCTAAATCTTTCATCGATACATTCTCCACTTTCACATCGAAATTGGTCAACATCGCAAGAAGTGCCGCAGTCACGTTCGTCTAAACCGTTTACGCAGTCAAAAACTCGGTTACAACGAAACTCTGACGGCACGCAAGTTCCATCACCACAGTCAAACTGATCAGGTTGACATACTGTTTCTAAATAGATTAAAATAATAAACACATTGTTACATCCTAGACCTAATTAAATAAATATAGACAATTTTTAACACGGACGTCGTGACTAAATACACAATTAAATGAATGCATAATGACTGCAAACAGTATATGAAACACCTATTGTAAGAACAATGACGTCAGGAAAAATTCATTAATTCAAACCTATGTCACCGTAGGGATTCTAACCCTAAACTTTCCACTATCGCGGCGGACTGAGTCAATCAGTGAGTTACGTCACTGTTCTTACAATAGGTGTTTCATATACTGTTTGAAGTCATTATGCATACATTTAACTAATAAATAAACTACACCTTGGACCAAATCAACACGTCATTCAGTAACTCTGTCATATTTTTAGTATTGAAGAAATTATTGAACTGCAAGTACGTTTTTTGATGAAACCATAGCAAGTTTGAAACCACCAGATGGTCGTGAACGAATGATTTGCCTAATGACTTTAAAGACTTGCCTCTCAATACATTTCAAAAGAAACTTAAGAAATCATTGATTGCACGATGTTTGTATATCGTTGATGACTTTTACTATGAAATAATTTATTGCATTGTTTATACTTTATTTTCATATCTGTTATTATTTTTATATTTATCATATCTGACAAATTCGACTCCTTGTAGTCTTTTGAACGAAATAAAATAATAATAATAATAAAGAAAGATTTGGTGCCACCAATATCTCTGCAACTCTGTGCGGATGTCGAACCGAATTCTCCCCGGACACCAAATGGTATCCTTGCAGAGATATTTCCAGGTTCTCGTCATACTCGCTCACAACCATCTGATGGTTTTTAAGCTTATACCATGGTTTCATCAGAAAACAAAATATGCATTCCCTCCAATTCTTTTAACACTAAAAATACAGCAGAAAAACCGACTGGTGTATTAATTTTGATCAGGATGGAGTTTTGTTATACTTATATGAAGAATCAATTTTGATGTTTTTAATTCGAAGAAAATAAAACGTTTAAAACGAAACCATAGAAAACAAAGAAATGTGTTTTCAGCAAACAAGTGAAATCCAAAAGAACAACGTGGAAAATGCAAAAAGTGAAACTGAAATCGTTGCGCAGAAAAACTATTTTTTGACAGGTTTCTTCCCAGATTTTAGCTTTTATTTTTGATAAAAAAAACTTCATAATGTACTGGAATATTTAAAAAAATAAAAAATACGGACCTTCGAGGAGAATGTAAATTACAAACCTAAAAAATCCTAAAAAAGTTAAACATTTGTTTATCTAAAAATTCAGATCAAAAATCAGAAAGTAAAATTTTTTTAAATTTTCGAGTCTAATATTATGGTCAGTGTTGTGAATACTATCAGATTCGAGTTCAACTAATCAGGGCTGGCTTAAGGTATCAGCAGTTCTCCCAAATACCCAGGCGCCCAAAATTTAGAAGCCCCCCCTGTCATGTGTCTGGAGTCTTCCAAATACAAAGTAAAAACGTGAAAATAAATAAAACTATAATAGGATAAAATCCGTATCTTCTCCGCGTTTTCCGCAGCATACCTAAAACACAGACTGTTTTCTTTTACCCTTTTCCCCCCATTTGGCAATTAATCTGCTTTTCTTTCTTTCAAAATATATAAAACAATTTACAATGCCACTGAACGCGCAAAAGATTTAAAGTTGCTGCCACGCAGTACGGCACCTGGACACTGGACAGCTTATTCAGTTTACCTACACATTTGCATTGTAAAATTATATTTTCATCTTATCCCCTCGTTATAATTAACATTTTCTGATTTTTGCCTGGTTAGACTTATTTTTTCCTGATTTCCCTAGTTTATTAAAAAATCCACAACTTTTCCACGTATGTGATCGAATGGTCATATACAGTAGAATCCGGATAGAACGACTTTCAAGGGACCGGCGATATTATGTCGTATTAACCGGACGACGCACAAAGCGGACGCATAATTTAAGCTTGTAATCTATATGAAACCTAACTTGAGTTTGCATTTACGTCGCTAAAAACGGTTAGTCGTTATAAACGAAGTCGTAATAGACGGACTCTACTGTACCAGTAAAAGTTGTGACGCTTATAGATTTCCCTGGACGCTAGCACTCTGGTAATCAAAGCAACAGTCTGTGCCAAAAGTAAAAAGATGTCCGAAAACTTCGTCAAAAAACAATTCTTTGCAACGATCAAATAATAGCGTGTGTGAAAATTATTTGTGTTTTGAGATAATGAAAATTAATAGCAATTAAAAGCAAACTATGATGATTTTGTACCCACCGTCTGTAGTGAAGTTGTTATCTTCACCACAGTTCGACTCATCAGAGCCATCTTTGCAGTCGACATAACTATCGCAATAATAATGGCGGTCTATGCAACCGCCGTCATTGCACTGGTACTGTCTCGGTGAGCATGTCGGATCAGCTGGCATTTGCATGGCAAAGTGTTAGCACGCGTTTAGTGACACAGCACAGCGGATGATTTGGAGGAAAGAGAGAAATAAGTATAGAAAATTTACCGGAGGATTTACACATAGAGAAGCGTTTTTGTTAAAAGCATTATTACAGAAATTTTCAGAAAGCAACGAACTATAATATCGTGTGACTGATTTCTGGTCGTAATTCATAATCGTTTCTCACATTCGATTTTAAACCATCTATCAGTTAGCAGAAACAGACTACTAACACGGCATATCACGTGCTAGCACGTTGACGAAGTGAGTTTCATGCCGTTTTGTCTTTTCAACCGCGTATTAACCAATGTAAAATATGTTGGCACATGCCGTGTTTTGTCGAGCTTTCGAGTTTATAACATTCAACTTTATCAATCAGTCAACAAGAATGGAGAAATAACACTGCACGTGCCAGTACGTGTCGTACCAAAACTGAAACAGGCAGCTTTAAATAGTTCTTCACCTAAAAATGGTGACATTTTCAGAACCATATTGGCCAACGTAAAGTAATGTATCGGCACGTGCCGTGTTATGCTAGAAAATTTATAATCATTTTTTGACTCTTTACTTTCTCACATTAAACTGTTAATCATCAATCAACAAACAGAAATGAGGAAATAACACGGCACGTGCCAGCACGTGTCGTGTTAACATTGAAACAGCTTTTTTTTACCCGAAAATGGTGACGTTTTCAACCTCATATTGACCAACTTAAAATTATTACGAAACTTCACGTGTCGTCATGTGTTATGTCGTGATAGTAGTATGTTCTGTCACACGATATTTATACCAGACCTACGACGGCTTCAACTTGTCACTAGTTCGCTTTTAATATTAACTGGCTTCAAAATATTTACATTGAGTTTTAAGGGTAACTTACTCTGTAAAAGAATACTGTTTAAGGTGTTTTTTTTTTAATTTGGAGTGCTGATGAAGCCTATAAAAGCTACATTGTATACCATATAGATATTACTTGAGTAAGGTAAGTTAGATCAAATCAATAGAAACAATAAAAACATAACCGTATTTTTTCGAGAAGGAAACGCCTGTTAAAAATTGCTGTTAAATTTTTTTAAAGTAAAACTATAGACACGTTTTGCACTTTTACGGCAGAAAGTCAGGCCGTTACGTTAGACCGTTATGACTTACGGGTCACATGTAACTGGGTTACATGCTATATAAGTGTCACATCAAGAGTTAGGCGCCCATTTTATAAATGGCGTTAAAGTCAAAAAATCGACGGAATTACTTGCAATTTTAATGGCAAATTTCATTAACAATTTGAATCATAAACTGTTATAAAGATTTATGATTAAATAAAGTATTGATTTGATAAAACTTGTAACACATTACGTTACATTGCATTTTTCTCATTTCGTTTCAAAGAAATGTTTGTTAAGAAAAACGTAATATAAATTTTCACAATATTGATAGCCACACTGAATTTTCTTCCTAAACATAGATTTTTTACTATTACAAAGAAAGCTTGATTTACACCCATAAAATATGTAAAACCAAACGATATTTTACAGAATCATTGTATCATGTTAGCTTATTTCTTTTCGATTATCAAAAATCAGTACCATAACTGATCCAGAAGGCTGTACCTACCAAAATTATTTTATAATTTTTATTTGTTTAACAAGAATATAGTAATTTATAAAATTAATAAATAATACAATGATTCCGTAAGAAGAGTACCTAAACTTGGCCAAATACATTTTTTGTACAAAATTAATTTGGAATTAAACCTCCTTTACATACAGTACAGAAAAAATAAAACAGTTGGATTTCTAATTTCTGTAATTTAAATTAGAGAATTAGATGTAAAAAAAAGAATATATTTAGTAAAAGCTATTATGTGTATGATTTGTGTATTTTGTGAATGAAAATGTTTTAAAAAATATTTTGAGATTAGTGGTGCGGAAGTGCACAGCAATCTCAACAGGTGACGGGCCCAGCATGCAGTGGAAGCGACCTGGACCCATAACCTGTTGAGATTACTTGCACTTCCGCACCACTAATTTCAACAAAAATAAAATAAAAATGAAACAAACGGAAAATATTACTAAGAAATAGATTTGGTTTCACAAATATTTATTGTTAACAACAAAAAATAATATTATCTATATTTTTAAATTCTTCACAATCATTAAAAACGTCTTCATATAATGATTAATTATTAGTAAAAAGCATTTCTCAAATTAAATACATAAAAAAAACAAAAAAACAAAACAAAAATTAAAGCAAGCAACAAATAATCTCTGTCTGATGCGTAATTGTTTCAAAAGTAAAAATGCAGTAGCTACTTATTAAGTCATTTTAACAATATGCTTAGTTATGTTGAGGATAGACCATGTACTTTTTTTAACAATCATTAACTTGAGCTTCAAATTTACTTAAAATTATATTTTTACAATTAATAGCTTCAATTTTGGGTTTTAGTTGTGAGGAGACGTAAATTCATTTTTAGTTAATCGGGTTTAAAATTTCTAATTTACTTGTACTTTTACAATTAACAGCTTACAGACAGAAGATGTATTTTAATCATCGATATAACTGGATCGATCATATTTTCGCAAACTATTAAATACAAATAAATGCTTTTTATTTGTACTTAATAGTTTGCGAAACTTTTAGATCGAGAGCTAGTGACAATTTTTTGGTGTTATTTATTCAAGGCCTTATTTTTGTGAAGATGTTGAGGGAGGCATATTAAAGTGCCCTGAGTAAGGGATTTTGCTAGATAGCGATATGGGAGGGATGCAGACCGCCCTCAACATGTAACAAAAAAAATGGCCATAATTATTATTGCTTCAAGGTTGAATTTGTTTGTATAGCTTGTCGGTGACTCAATAATGCCATTATAATATTTGCAGATCGATTGGTCAGTATTAAAGGGGTGGAAGATCACAATAAACGTGTCGTGTACCCGACGAAATTTGTATTATTAGTTCAAGGTTCAAATTTTAATATGTTGTTACGGGGACGGTTTTAAGCATATGTTTCAATTTGCAGAACAAAATGTCGGTTATTAGTCCCCTCTCTTAGAGGGAAACTTGCTCGCCTAGGTGTTTATATCGTTCTGCAAGGGGGTTAATACCGACATTTTGTTCTGCAAATTGAAATATATGCTAAAACCAGTCGCCGTAACAGCATATTAAAATTTGAACTTTGAACTAATAATACAAATTTCGTCGGGTACATGACACGTTTAGTGTGATCTGCCACCCTCTTTAATACTGACCAATGAATCTACAAATATTATAATGGCATTATTGGGTCATCGACAAGCTACACAAACAAATTCAGCCTTGAAGCAATAATAATTGTGACCATTTTTTTTTGTTACATGTTGGGGGCGGTCTGCATCCCTCTCATACCGATATCTAGCAAAATTCCTTACTCAGGGCACTTTGATATGCCTCCCTCAACATCTTCACAAAAATAAGGCCTTGAATAAATAACACCAAAAAATTGTCACTACCTCTCGGTCTATTAATCGCACGAACATTTAACATATAAATAATAGAGTTATATGATTGGTCCAGTGTTGTACATCGATAGTTTGAGCATTAAAGACAAAAATAAAAAGCGAAAACCTACCACCAGGAGGGGTTGTGAATATGGGACAATTGTATTCATCGTCACCGTCGGGACAATCTCGTATGCCGTTGCATCGTTTGTAACCGGCAATGCAATAGCCGGCGTTGCAATAGAATTCTGTGTTCGGATCACACGCACTACCAACATTGGCTGGACAACACAACAGTAAGTTATCTCAACGTTAATTCACAAAAGCAAACATTAGCGTTGGGTTGCAGAACGCACTGCTTGAAAATCTGATTTGAGAAATTATGGTGGAAGAAAAAGGTCATTTATGGTGGAAGAAAAAGGTCATTTATTGTGGAAGAAAAAGGTCATTTATGGTGGAAGAAAAAGATCATTTATGGTGGAAGAAAAAAGATCATTTATGGTGGAAGGAAAAGGTCATTTATTGTGGAAGAAAAATGTCATTTATGGTGGAAGAAAAAGATCATTTATGGTGGAAGAAAAAGATCATTTATGGTGGAAGAAAAAGGTCATTTATAGTGGAAGAAAAATGTAATTTATGAAGGAAGAAAAAGGTCATTTATGGTGGAAGAAAAAGATCATTTATGGTGGAAGATACGTGTTACTAAAAATGTATATAATAGAGTTAAATAACGTCATTTAAGAAAATGAAAACGAGTAATAATAATAAAAAGGGTATTACTACAATTCAATGAACACGAAAGAGATTAAACGACCATTTAATACTTAGCAACTTTAAGTTGCTACTTATCTCGAAGAATTTACTAAACAAAAGAACACACAATTTTAGTTATTCAAAAGGGGCCTGCACTTCAAGTTGCCGTTGAAAACCTTTAGAGGCGCTGTCGTCGTTATAAATGTAATATTATTTTTAACAGTTAAATTTTTTTAAATATTTTGAGTAGTTCGACTACTAGCAAATAGAGGACTCTGAACGAACAATAAGTCAATATATGTCTGACGTCACCCCACTCTTACACTTTACCGTATCGACTTTACAGCATCGATGCTTGAAACACAATCAATCACAAAACCTTTGAAAAACACGAACTGAACACGAAATTCAAAACTGACTTTTTTACTGATGTAAAGAAAACGAAAGTAGCGCCCTCTCTTAAACAATAGCTACACTTTTTAGTGATTGATAGCAGCTACAATGTTACAGTATCTGTCATGAGTGACTTATTATTCAACATTCTGCTGTTATTATTAACAATTTCGTCTTGAACTTCGGCATATCCATTTGTTGTTTCCAATTTAGGTATTAAATGCCTCAAAATGCCTCGTCATTGAAAAAAATATTTTAAATTTAATCTCAATTACTAATTTTATTAATTTCAATACATGAACCCAAACATGTTTAATACCAAGAATATTATCTATACAATCTTACTGATCACAACACAAATTGACTGTACTTTCAATATAAAAGTTGCTATGTTGTGATAAATATTGGGTTAAATTACATATTGTGGCGCCATCTTTTGAAATGGGTGAAGTGTAGGCCCCTTGTAAAAGATGTTCTAAAAGTCGTTTAGTCACAATAAAAAAAAAACAATGACAATATGATTATTAACATAAGAAACATAGACCCTCAAATAATAACAATCTGAATACTCGTTTGTGCGCATGTATGACACTGGTGTCTTCTCTAAACAATACTATTCTATCTACCTAAAACCCACTTTCATTATTATAGTTAGAATGGCTGAGATTGGATTTTTAATTAGAATTTTAATCTATAAAAGTAATCTAACCAAGAAACTATATTTAAATTTTCAAAAATTAACAAACTCAATATTTTCAAAAAATACGCACGCTTCGACAAAAAAATTTCGAAGACATTGCTACCGATTTGCACTTTGAAATCGAGGTTCAAATTAAAAATTAAAAAAATTAGAGTGGCTTTTGCAAACACGCTATCTTGTGACTAAAATATGAACTAACCAAATCGGAACATCTGTCAAAAGAAACGTTACGTTTTTTACGCAGGTCTGCGCCTTACAATTTCAAAAGTACTTAATAATATTCTGATGAGTTTCGTTTACAGTACAATATTGTTTTACACATAAAAGTTGAGCCGGCTGCGTTAATTCTAAAACTACAGTGTGGCCCTCAATTGATTTACCAAATCATTATAAAACCAATGATTTTATTTTTAAATATTTTTTTATCTTTTCGTTTTTTGGGTACAAAGAACAAACGTGTATTCAGTTGTAAAACAAAAACATTTTTTTTTAAATATCTGGTCTATGTTACCTATTACTCTGGCGAAAGTTCTCGTTCTTGGTCTGTATCTGTTTTTGTTGGCTAACAAAAAATATTGTTACATTAAAAGAAAATAGAAATTAAAATAACCTAAATCTAACTTTCAGTTTATTATTGACTTAGAGAATGATCTATCTATGTCTGAAACGCTGTGAACGCTATTGGTCCAGATCTGAATCTATGTTAACGCTATTGGTTCACCTCTATCTATATGTTCACTTTATTGGTCCAAGTCTGAATCTCTATTAATGCTATTGGTTCAAGTCTCTTTGAATGTTATTGGTTCACGTCGGAATCTCTATGAACGCTACTGGTTCAAGTCTGAATCTCTGTGAACGCTACTGGTCCAAGTCTGAATCCCTATTAATACTATTGGTCGAAGTTTGAATCTCTGTGAATGCTATTCGTCGAAGACTGAGTCTTTATAAACGCTATTGGTCGAATTCTGAATCTCTATGAACGCTATTGGTCCCAATCTGAATCTCTGTGAATATTATTGGTTGAAGTCTGAATATCTATAAACGCTATTGGTCGAGGTCTGAATCTCTGTGAACTAGTACATAATATTATGACCTACTGAGAGATGCATTTTCTAGTCTGTCGCATAGTTCATTCTCTATTTCAATGGATTTTATTTTTTAATTCAATGTCTATAGAAGAACCACCACCAAAATCACCTTTTAGTAAAAGAAGTAAAAAATACAATTCTCAACTATTTAACTGTTTGATAAATTAATTTGTTAATTTATGATATGAATTAAATAATCGTTAATTGCATCTAAAAATAAAATAAAACTTCAATTATTTTCATCTGTTTTTAAAAATTTGAGGCAACTACCTAATGAGCCATTTTCCTGAGACTAGTTCCTTCAATTATCCACGAGAGGCAGCACTTGTGGTAGGTACAAACATTATTTTTCCCCATTAGTGTCGTGTCATTTTAGTGGTATAACTTAATTATCTAATTAATTTAATGATAATAATAATTTAATAATTAAGTTATACCACTAAAATGACACAACACTATGGGAAATAAATAATGTTTGTACCTACCACAAGTGCTGCCTCTCGTGGATAATTGAAGGAAAATGGCTTATTCTTATTTATCTAATTTAATGTCAAATCATATGAACTATTTTGGCGGATAAAAAATATTTTTACACCATTCGTTTCCACGAAAAATACAATAAAAAATTATTTGAACTAAAAATACTTTTATATTTAAAAAAAAAAAAATAAACAAATCAAAAAAAAATAAATAAATAAAAAGTGTGTATGTGATATTCGTATATTGTGAATGTTAAAATATTGATATGTAAGTAATAATTGGTTTTAAAAAATGTGAACATCATTTCATTATGAACACTGAAATATCTACAAAAAAAATTTATATTCGAAATGTTTTATGATTTCTTTGTTATTCAATGTTTAGAGCATTTAAAAAAATTCTTTAAACCATACATATTTTAATATATACAGGATGTTTCAAAATCAAACCATCATGTCATTCGTAGATTGAAAATTCAGCGCTGAGTAAAAAAAGACACTTAACATTGAATTTTCTATCTACGGTTGACATACTATGGCAGTTTATTTTTAAAACAGCCTATATATTTAATATATATTTTAGGTGTTTTATTAATTGATTACAAAAATTAATTTAACATTATCATTTATCTCAACAGTGTTCATTAACTAAAAAAAAAAAAAACAGTGGCGTTTTCTCGGGTGTGCCAAAGAAAAATATTAATGTTAAAATATAACATACTGTTATAAAATAAGGTTAATATATTTTTTATCATTTATATTTTTTTATGTATTCGTACATTTTAAGCACTAAGCGATTTGCACACCCTGACAAAGAAGTCAAAAAGACAGTAACTGATGTCAACTAACCACACAAGATAATTTTTTATTTTTTCGGAATGATGAAAAATTAATCTTTTCAATTTTTTAATAGGTACCCACAATTTTTTATTTCAACTATAGTCCATCCTGAAAGAGTAGAGTAATAATTCATTTTGGCTTGAAGTTTTTGACAAATTCCAGTGATACCATACAGTAGATACCTAACCTTATTTTAAATCATTCCCAAATTCAAGTAAAGACTTAATAACCAATAAACTAAGTTTGCTCTGATTATATTAATTAATATATATTGTTATAAATTGTAACAAATAGATAACGTTCAGAATAATCTAAAAGTTTATTGGTTATAAAGTTTTTACTTGAATTTAGGAACAATTAAAAGAAAGCTAGGTACCTACTCTACGGTACCATTGGAATCTATCAAAAACTCTTCAAACCAAAATGATTTAGTACTTCAGAATGGACTATAGTTTTTGAGTATAAGAACAGTAAAAATTGTAGTTAAATCAATATTAACGCCCTTAACATGTACAAATTTCGAATAGACTTATTTTTTATCATCACCTTCGAAATATTTGGAATTTATAAATTTATCATTTTGGCCAAGTAATTCATAAGCTATGTACATTACTATATTTAAATAAAATATAGTAAATAGTGACTACAAAACAATGAGTAAGTGTCAAATACTTACGACAGTCGCGCTCGTCACTTCCGTCTCGACAATCTCTGAAATTGTTGCACTGCTTGGTTCTGGGGATGCATTCCCCACTGCCACAACGAAATTCAGTACATTCTGCAAAACATATCAACGACTAAGTTAGTTTAACATAAGAAAGAAATAATATATTATTTTAAAGAGAAATAATAGTATATTGTGCGACTAGTGGGAGAAAGAGGAGGTTCCTCGAGTGTAGCGAGTGCGGTAAAACACACGAGTGGTATCTCCTCTTTCGACCAATAGTCGCACACAATATTTTGTTCAACTACCGCAAGAAATATGTCATTTCGTGGCTCTGCTGAGCGTGGGCGAAATAATGGGTGACCTGATTGATTGCGTAAACGTTCCCCGTAATGAGCGTGGGCAAAATGCTATTTCGCCCACTCTGCACGTCAACAACCAGGGAACTCATTATTTCGCCCACGCTCAGCAGGGCCACGAAATGATTTATTTCTTGCGGGTGTTGAACAAAAAATTAAGTAGTGTATTTCAGTTTCAACTAAATTAATTTGAAAGTGAGTTATCCATCAAGCAACAAATGTGTAAATCACTCGCAAATTAAAATTCGAACGTGTTTTACCTGACAGTTTTTCGAAATGTTGACACATAAAAACTGACTAACATAACATAAATTGAAAAAAAAAATCGTATTTTTGTTCATAAAATTCCTGAAAAATTATTCAACACCGAAAACCCCCTTCCAAAACTAATCTTCGTACGCTACAAAGCAAACAATAACAATTCCAAATTTAAACAAAATTTCGAAAAATGTACAGAAAATAATATTTGCTGTACATTTTCCGAAATTTGTAATAACAAAGATTTACTGTCTATCCAACACATGGCATATCCTGAAAATCACAAAACATAAATATTTTTAAATTTTTAATCAAACAAATTTCCTGGAGCTAATGAAACCTTCTTTTAAACCAATTAATAAGGGCATGCATGATGTACGCATATTTACAATTTATTAATTTCAAGGTCGGATTAAGAATGGCGCAATTTTAGCGCAACTGTTTCAGAGCCTTCGTAGAAAGTCTATTGACTTTAATCCGAGCTTGATCATATAACCAATACTTCCATCGAAGCAGAAAGGTGTAAAATCATTTATGATAGTGCAGTGGCGGTGCCAAAAAGGGGCTTGAATGACTCAATGCCTCTCCTAACAAAATCTAAAGTATAAAATCTTATTGTTTCACAGAAGTCGCGGCTCCCTAAATAAATAGAATTTGACGGCGCCACTGTGACACTGAAGTAATAAATATGTAACTTTTCCAAGCATTTAAACGGCTGCAAATAACTAATACATGATAAATATTAATTTTTTTTAAATATTTATCCACTGTTTAATAAAAACAGTAGTCGCAAAATTTAAAAATAAAATAATGTTCTTTATTTGCGACTGTTTTTCTAGTCTTTAGTTGAATAAAGAACTAAAAAAATTTGACATATTTATTTTTGATGCAAAATTTCACCTCACGTTTGTAATTTTAGGATTTATTTCCAAAACTTTTAAAATAATTTTACACCTGTATGTAATATATACAGAATGATTACATAAAAATGGTTTTCCAATATCTAATATGAAAATTGAATGATCTATTTAGCTAAATCATAAAAAATGCAAACATCACTTTTATTCAATACAATGGAAGATCCCTTCATTTCTGCAATTATTAATTTCTAAAACCATCCTAGCGATATTTATGACAATGTCAAGTTACTTATTTTGCGAAAACAATTTTTATGCGTCAGGCGCGATGTTTTCAGCACGAGTAGTACGCGAGAATGCACGATCCTTGGCGAGTGCGCATCGCGAGCCGTATACGAGAGCTGAAAACATTGCACCTGACGCATAAAGATGCATTTAGCACACTAGTTGCACAATATACTTTTACAAGATTGTTTTGTATCATCAAATAAGCATATCGGGGGCGATCTCTAATTTTTGCAGAAAATTAATTTGTAGATCACCGCAATACTTCAACAATATTTTTAATTAAAATACAGAATATCTGTAGGTTTTTTTTACGGTAGGTATTATAATTAATCAAGAAATTATTAGTCCTATCCGTAAATAAATTCACATACCTATTAGTGAATAACACAATTAGGGCATGCAATTCGAATATTCGAATATTGCGAATATTCGGCTGCATTTATTATTCGAATAGTAATTCCTATTATTCGAATATATTCGAATTATTTGTTAAGAATTAAAATTGTTTAAAAACGGTTTACGGCGGCGCTAAAACATCTTACAAATGCTACACTAGCTCTAAGTTCGCGCTAGGGCGTGGGAGGGGTATCGAAACGGGGCGAGGAAAGTTTTTTTTTGTTAATTATTGCATGTTTATTTGATATAACTATTTACTTACGTTACGTTACGTACGTGTACTTAATTTGCTTGATTTGCTCTTCGCACGTGCTAATAGACGTATTATTTATTTGTGAAGTATTTTTTTATAGGGGAGCAATATCCCATACTTTTGTGGTACTAATTAATAAAAATGCGTCTTAGATGCTCATTTAATATTTTTGTTTGAATAGGAAAAACAGAAAGAAAGAATTTTGAATTTTTTTGATTACTTAAATATGTTCATTTGATCTATGGTTCTCGGAAGCTATGTGCGCTCTAATATTTAGTTGATTTGATCTGAATTTTTACGTAACTAAGTAAAGTAAAAATGATTATTTGATCTCTTTTTAATTAGAAGTAAGCTGCTTTTGTTGTTAAAATATTGATTGGATTTATGGACATGCAGTAGGCGTGTTGATTTTAAATAATTAAAAGTCATTTATTGAAGTTCCGCAGTGTTTTTATTATTTTTACCAATTATTCGAATATATTCGAATATTGGCTAAAATTTGAGCGAATATTCGAATACCTGAAACATCCGAATATTTGCATGCCCTAAACACAATATATCAGACGACATCAATTATTATTATCGCCATGATATTTAATAGAAGGCTATAATATAAGAAAAATGTAAATGCCACTGTCGGGACTTGAACCCGACAGTGGCATTTACATTTTTCTTATATTATAGCTTTCTATTAAATATCATGGCGATAATATTTCGTCTGATATATTGTGTTATTCACTAATATGTGAATTTATTTACGGATAAGGACTAATAATTTCTTGATTCATATTTTTAATTGTTATCGAACTTTTGTAATTAGAGTTTACATTAAATTTATATGCAAATTCCTATCAACAATTTATAAATTACTCTGTTGTCACTTTTCATCATATTATATTGAGAATTGCAGTAATAAAATTAATATATGTATATAATATGCGAACTAATTGCCTGTTACTTCAGAACAATTATTAGTAACCGGTTAACAGTAACAGTTATTAAAAAAAAGAAGGTGTGAGTGACGTGGTACTCACGAGAATTGATGTGTAAACATGTGAGCTCGTATCAGTTCGGTTTCGCCGACGCATAAGTGATGTCACGATATGGTTGTGCGCATGAGCAACATGCGCAAGCAGTGTGCGCGAGCACGCTGTACACACTACACACACACTTACGCAGGCACATCAATAAGGGCCAGCGCATACATGTTATTTTTGTATCCAAAACGCGCGCATTAAGCAACTACATCGCGAGTGCAATGCGATTTGACGATTGTTCGGATACTCGAAATGTCTCGTTCGATCGCGTAATTTGACAACAGCATGGAGACACGATCGTACTTTCTAGCAATCGATGCGTTAGTTCTACATTCGTGCGCCTGTGCATGAAGAGTGCAGCCTCATCGGAATCCATAAGTAGCGCGAACCTGCGACTAAGTGTATGTGTTACAATCGCGCGTTCGTGATACACCAGTTATTTCAGCGAATATTGTGCGATCTTATTGCTGTTGATAGCTGCATCTGACAATCTACAAGTGACTTAATCGCACAATCGAGATACGAAAAGTAACATGTGTGCGCATATACTGGTAGCGCGAACCTGCGACTAAGTGTGTGTGTTACAATCGCGCGTTCGTGATACACCAGTTATTTCAGCGAATATTGTGTGATCTTATGCTGTTGGTAGCTGCATCTGACAATCTACAAGTGACTTAATCGCACAATCGAGATACGAAAAGTAGCATGTGTGCGCATGTACTGGCCCTAAGACTTTGATCTGACGCTCGAAGTCTTACGCAGCACGTACCGTGTACCGAGAGCTAAGATGTTTACACATCAAAAATAATTTTCCATAGATATTATAGGTAATATATTACACACCGTCGGCCCTACAGTTAATTTCGTCTTCCCCGCCGGGACATTCCTTAACGTTATTGCAGCGTTGAGCGATGTTTAAACATCTGCCGTCGTTGCATCTGAATTCTTGCGCAGTGCAAGCGCGCGTTTCGCAACGCTCGTCCGATCCGTCGGGGCAATCTAAGTTCCCGTCACATTCGCGGCTTATTTCGATACAAGTTCGGTCAGCGCACTGGAACTGACTCGACAGGCACGCTTTGCTCGCTGCATACAGGAATTTATTACGTCATAATTTTACGCGATGGTTGCGATAATTTTGGATATTATGTTTATTTCACTGTACAATGTTATATAGCCTTATTACTCTTAGAGTGACACAGTGACGTCATCAGCCTATGGCTGGCAAAGCACCGTCCTCACTTAGCAACGGACTGTCTGCTTGACAACCGTTACCCTCTCTGCTGCTCTCTAATGGCTTTTAGAGCCCGATTGCTCTTAAAATGACACAGTGACGTCATTGGTCTATTGGAGGCAAAGTACCGCCCCCACTTAGCAACGGACTGTCTGCTTGACAACCATTACCCTCTCTGCTGCTCTCTAATGGCTTTTAGAGCCCGATTGCTCTTAAAATGGCACAGTGACGTGATACTTTTATCAGTTCTCGGATTAGAATCTGAGAACTGGGGGCTTGTAAGTTGTAATAAAAAACGGCATTGCTGTACATGCTCGGTTTTTCTCAAGCCCTAAATATTTTATAAACATTTCATGAAATGTCCAGCATACACCAAATGGTTATTTAATTAAAATATGTCTATTTCATCAATGTTCAATAAAGGTAGTATATTTTGAAATTTGCGACCGCAACGTGTGACAACGACACGCGACGGAGACAGGTCTCAAAGGTCCTGATCATTTTTTTTCTAATATATGAACAGTTGGAGATGATGGACGGTATTTGGACCTTATTGCTCGACACAATAACGTCCGCGCCGAAAAATTGATTGGAATGATTAGCAAATTTCGATTTTTTAAAAATAAATACAGAATTTTTGAGACATACACGCAAGACCGGCTCAAAGTATCAGCAGAGGTAACACGTCCTATTTACAGATCAAATTTACCGGTATAATAAAGTAAAAACGGAGCAAAAATCATAAGGTGATCAAGTTTTTTTTTGATTGGAGCGACAGAAAACTTAAAGTCATGTACGACTTTTGTTGGCCAACATTGTACAGTAAATAAACGTGGAGAAGTCTTTTTTTTGAAAATTTTAAAAATAAATGTTCAACAAATATTAACTAATTGGTATGACTTTTTGCGACAACATTATTGTTCTGGTTTTTACGAAGGAAAAAACAACAATTTATTTAACTCGATTAATCAAAAGTGAACAAAATTAATTAATAATTTATTTATTTATTGTGGACGCGTCGACAACTTAGGTCATTAGCGTCTTAATTAATTAATAAGGGTTGCACTTAAGTACAGACCTCTATTAGTTTTAATAAAATAAAACTGGAAATTATGAAGAAATCTATTAAAAATATCTTAATCAAAATTTTGACTAGTAAATATTATTATTTGAACATTTCTCTTAAAATATAGCTTACAAGGAACAGAGCAAATTAGTTCTATTTCCACAAAATATCAACACCGTTTTACAAAACCTATTGTTGATACTGGAATAATTTTTGGTCAATTAATTATTAACGGTCAAAGTTCTGAAGAGGTTTCATAGCATTTACTAATAATAAAAAAATGTTTATTTTTTATAATTCAAACACTGTTCAGTTAATTTATACTATATCTTAAAAATTTAAATGTTTGTGCAAACTATTAATATACAAATAAATGCCTCTCTAAGAGTAATGACACACACAGCGGTTTGCCAGCGGTTTCACAGCGGTTCTGCGCCGACTAGCCGCCTGAGGCGGCTGCCGCCTCGACATGACACATAGAGTTGTCCACTCGGCGGCCAGGCGGTTCTTGTGGAGCGAACGATGTGTCGAGGCGGCGATCAGGCTGCTCTCAGTCGGCAGGCGATTCTTGCCGCGGTGTGTGTTTTACAATCGCCTCGGCACAAACCGCTGTGTGTGTCATCGACCTTAGCATTACTGTTAGGAACCCCTATCGAATAAAGTCATGTAACAGTACAACACTAGACAGATTCATTTTAAACCTTTAGTCACAGTCGGAACTCAAACTTGAATTTTCCACTATCGCGCCGGCTGAGTTATCATTGACTCTAAACTGACACGATTAAATAATCAATTGTTTGCATTATAAAGCAACTAATTATTTCATTTAAATTAAGGTATTATTATTTTGCTCTGTTCCTGTTAAAACTGAATACTTGAAAAGTTTAATAATTATTGAAGAATGATTACATTAATCGTTATACAAATATTATTATCAGTTTTTTAACAGATATCAATGCTAACAAAATTACCTTTCAATATAAAACAATGTTAAATGACTAAAATCAAGTCTTTCTCTTAGAACTACTAAATGCAATCAGTTTTTAGATAAAAAAAAATGAAGACAAATTAAACTTTCAAAACATGATGTGCAAAAAATCTCTTGGTGATTAAATACTTTTCATTAAAGTCAAACTTTAAAAGTCCTAGTTCATCATTTCAAATATTTTTTATTTTTATTTATTGTAGATTATAGATACGTCGACATTTCAGGTCATTAGCGTCATTCAACTAGGTACATCAAATATCAACTTTCTTAAAACGAAATTACATCACAAAACATCCATGAACGCAGGTGAGATTCGAACCCACGACCGTCTGATCTAGAGGCCGATTTGCCAATTTAAACTGAATCAAAAAACATTTTCTAATGGTTTTAACAACCTGGATTTTGCCCACAATTTCAAAAAAAAAGTATATTTATCATTTATTAATTTGTCCTCATAGCACGTGAATACGAAAAGTTATGACAAATTCATTTCCCACATTCTAGACAAAAACAATAACAAATCGGTTCATCAGTATCTAAACAATCGAATCTACTAAAAACAAATTCAGGGGCCAGATCATGTCTGTGGAAAATAGGTATACAGGGTTTCTCTTCTGGAATGTTTTCTAGCGTGTGAAGGACTATCTCTAGCCATTTTGAAAAAAAAAATAACGGAATCCAGATCATGATCTGGATTCCGTTATTTTTTTTCAAAATGACTGCTAACACTTATTTCCAAGAAAGATCATAATTTTCTCAAAAATGGTTGGCTTTAGGACAAAAATTACACAACAAAAATGTTTAAAACAATTTGAGGCAAGTTTTATGGTCTAAAGTTAACCGTGTTCTATAAAAAAACAAAACTTGCTCAAAATGTTTTAAATATTTTTTGTTAAAACAACATTTTGAGCAACTACAATTGTTGTCTTAAAGAATAGATTTTGGCAACAATTTTGAAAAAACAACCCATCATATGTGACCAAGTTAGAAATAAGTAGTCCATTACCACCTTAGAAAACGTTCCAGAAAATAAATGCAGTAACACCTACTGTCCCACATCTGTCCCTATACTAAATCTCTACTTTACCTAAACGTTTAAAATAGACACTATACAACAATAAAAAATGTAAAAATCTCTGTCATTTTCATAAATAATTAAATATTAAATTATTAACAAACTATATTACTGATATGCACATATTACAGGCACATGCTTTTCATTCATTCACCATGCTTTTTTCAAAACAAGCAAAATAAAAAACTACACTCTAATCATGCTTCAAATAATTATTAAACAAGCTTCTTCGACAGTTAAGAATAAATATTTAAATATTTACATTCACGTATTTTTACGCAACATAAACATTTAAAAAAGTTGAAAATAAATATTTAATCTTAACCGTATTTAAAAATTATTTTTATCTAATAAAAATCATTATCATATTTATTCACATTTCCGGATAATGATTTTTATGATTATAAAAATGTTCCACAAATAACCATTTTGTTATAAAAAATTTAAAATGGTGCGAAAAATTATATACAAGTATGTTGGGTGTTTGTATATTCAATAAAAATGGTAGCTTAAGTCAGATTTATTATATTTTATATTATCAAAATAGTTACAAATCTCATCTCTTGGTTGGAGATGGGCGGCAGAAATATCAAGGATGGATGAAATGAAAGATCTGAGAGGTCAGTGACTTGGATGATGTGGAAGAGGACGGTTGTTACACTATCTGGACCTGCTTTAGCGGTTAAAAAGTATCCCTCGGAAAGAAAAAGATAGAATGATGGAGTGGTCCATCGATGCACATAGGCCACTGCTCTATCTTCCTAATCATGTGAATCCGAAAGTCCAGTAGTATGTAAATCGATGTTGTGGTTTATCTCTATCCTTTTCTTGCCCCGTCCATACATGGGCCACATCATCATTCTATCTTTTTCTTTCGGAGGAACACTTTTTTAACCACTAGGACACGTCTAGGTAGTGTAAGTCAATGGCCACAGCAACCGACGGAAAGAAGGTGTCGAGAAAAATCGAGGTGACATGGATGGAGCGAATAAGGGACACCATGCCAAATATGAACATGATGCAAAATTTACTCAAACATAATGACAAAATTAAAAATATCAAAGCTAGTTTTATCCTCAAAAGAACATCAGATAATAATCCGAAAATTCTGGATATCGTCCCTTATCTCACGCAAAGACGTATCTGCCATTTTCACCACCACAGTTACGCCACTTCGTGAGAAGAAAGTCAGGCTTAAGTGCGATTGTTCGGTGGCGTATCTCATTTTTTCAATTTCTGTCAGTTACGTCTTTAAGTACGTGAGATGACAGACGAAGACGATATGGTAATTTATGATATTTTAATAATTTCAAAGTATTCCCTAAACTTTGGAATCAACTAATGTTCTTACAAGGACGAAACTAATCGTGATTTATTTGTTCGTCATATGATGTGTATTTAAATAGGGTTTTTTAATTAATTATTTGTTGTAACACATTCTGTCAGAGAAGATACCCAACTTGATAAAATGATGAGCTTAATTTCTGTTCAGAGTTGTTTTTGAAATTAAGTTTATCTACTGATACTATTGTCATGGAACATTTTTATAAAATATATTGTAACAAAAATAAAATAAAAAAGCAAAATGCATACAGGGACAATTCATTTCGTCGGATTTATCAGAACAGTGATTGACGCCATCACAACGTTGTTTCGCATCGATACAAACTTTGGAATTGACGCATTGGAAATCGGTGGACCTACATGCTGCGAACATAGAGTAAGAACACCGGTTGAGGTTATGTTACAAACACAAGGTCAGCCATGTCATTTTGAAAAATAAAATGGTGAATGCAATCTTTTTGATGAATGGCGATTTGCTGACCAAAGGAATGAGGAACAAACGCTGATATGAAATAATTATGTGAATACTACTGAACTAATGGATATATTTTGACAATAATTATGGTAGATAAATATCAGATATGCAAAAAGAGAATGTAAGAAAATTGGAATGACATAAGAAGAGATAACGTGATACACAAAACAAAAGCATGTGATGGGAAGAGAAAATGAAGAACTTGTGCGAAGAAATATTTATTCACGTCAGACGTACACAAAAATAATAAGACTTTAAGGATTAGAAAATTCCAATATGATAAAATTGTGAAAACGAAAAGAGATGATGAACAAAAATCACGAACTAAATGAAAATTGAACAACAAGAAAAAAGTCGTGAAACTAATAAATGTGAGGGACAAAAATCAATAATAAAAAGTGAGGACCAGAAAGAATGAGTTAAGAAACAAAACTATATAAAAAAAATTGAACAACAAAGAATCCTTAAAACGATTAACAAAAATGAAACATAGAAAAGGTAACAAGAAGAATGAACTCAGAAACACAAAACTGTGAGCGTAAAGAACAAAAATAGAAATGGTGAAATTGAAATTTGGACAACAAAAAATAAAAATATTTTGCGATAAAAAACAAGGAGAGAATAATTTAAACATAAAATCGACTGAAACGAAAATGAGGAACAAATGATTTTAGTTAGATCAACAATGAAACGTGTCTATGAAAAATTAGAACACAAAATGGCGACAACGATAAATGATTTATCAAGATTAAGTCAATAATGAAATAATTGGAAAATTTAGCGATACAAACAGACGAGTTGTGGATATTAGAGTGACTTTTATGAGAGACACACTAATGAGGAACAAATATGAGGAACGTATGATTTTTGTCTATGAAAAATTAGAACACAAAATGACGACAACGATATGCGAAAGAGCTGTAAACGATTTATCATAGATTAAATCAAAAATGAAAAACTGAAATTTTTAGCGACACAAAAAGACGAGATGTGGCTATTAGAGTAACTTTTATGAGAAAAACACTAAGGAGAAACGAGAATAAGGAACACATGATTTGTGTTTATGAAAAATTAGAACACAAAATGGCGACAACGATAAATGATTTATCAAGATTAAATCAATAATGAAGAATAGGAGAATTTAGCGATACAGACGAGTTGTGGATATTAGAGCGACTTTTATGAGAAAAACACTAAGGAGAAACGAGAATAAGGAACACATGATTTGTGTCTATGAAAAATTAAAAACAAAAGAGTAAATAAACGATTGAATCATTATTTCCACAATGATGAAAAATTTAGCGATACAAAAAGACGAACTGTCGAAATAAAAGTGACGAAAACGAAGGTAATTATAGAGGTGTATGAATATAAACAATGGAACTTACGACATTTTCTTTCATCCGACAGATCATTGCAATCGTAATGTTTATCACAAAGCTTACTGATCGGAATGCAGCTACCATCTCCACAAGTGAATTCCGTTCGGGGGTTGCATTTGGGAGCTGGTTACAATGGTTGAAGAATGATGCAAAAAATAATTAAAAATTTACATGCTTAAATAATATGCAACACTGCAAATCAAATTTAAAAAAAAAAATGGCCCGTGTACACACTACAGAAGTGAAACTTCTAGACACATGAGTCATTACAAACACGATTATATAAGTATAGATAATTAATAGATTTATACGGCTGAATTGCAATTGAAAATTTTTGTTGGAAATCAGCTAATTATATAATTGATACTAGAAAAAATCATTTTATCAACCATAATCACAGTCAGGATTCTAACCTGAACCTTTCTACTTTCGTAAACTCATTCCGCCGCGAATGTGGAAAGGCTCAGGTAAATCATTTTACCAACTATAGTCACAGTCAGGATTCTAACCTGAACCTTTCCACTTTCGTAAGCTCATTCCGCCGCGAAAGTGGAAAGGTTCAGGTTAGAATCCTGACTGTGACTATGGGTGGTAAAATGATTTTTTCCGATAAGTTTGGAATCAATTATATAATTGGCTGCTTTCCAACAAAAATTTGGGGATTTCTGAACCAGTTCTGAATTTCCAAAGCGTATGTCGGCAATACAGAACTGTTCAGACACAACTGCGTGTTAACTGGTCAAATTCTTGGACTCTTCCAACTGTTTGAGCCTGGTTTTAGCAATTCTACCAGTTTTAGAAGTTGGAGAATTTGACCAACAAATACCTACGCGGTTGAGTCCGAAGAGTTTTGTATTGCCGATACGATAAGCGCTTTGGGAGTTCAGAGCCAGTTCAGAATTTACCAACAGACACATTTAATGTGCACAGTGCATTCAAAGTGACTCAACGCATGCTTATAGCGTCTCGCGAGTCACTGCGAATAGAATAGGTACTGGTTTTCGAGACAAGCGTGGTGAGGTTAATCTAGTCGAGTCGACTGTTGTAGACAGACAATGCAGCGCAGCGTCTTGTCACGTCACATTTTTTCGTTAGCAATTCAGCACATGAATCAAATTCACTCTACTGAGCGTAAAGAAGTTTCACTTTTAAAATACGAAGCACTTTCAAACGTTTGACAAAATTGTTGAATCTTCTCAATCAATACAAAATCTTGCAAATAATACCACCCAAGGATTTATCCATCATGATCAAAAACAAATTAAAATAAATAAAATATATACAATTAATCATGAACCTTACACCTTAACCATAACCAATAATATTTAGTAATTCTTACCACACCGGCCCTTACCTCGTTACATGAATTTTCATATTTACAAAAATTAATCAGAAAATCCCAATATCCAAAAAAGCTTATTTACATACTAACATGATATTTACAGCATTTATACGGGTTAAAAAATGTGATAGATTACAATATTTTATTTATAAAATATACCAATTTTAAACTTACATTTCCAGCGGCAACTGCATTAATGAAAAATGTAGTTGTATATACAAATTAAATTGTAAAATACTATTAAAATTACTGAATTAATGATGAACAACAATGGAGGGTCAAATTGATAATGATTAATTAACCAGCCACAATAAATTGCTCAATGAGTTTGTTATCCTCGCCAATTCATTATTATTATTAATTTTGTTTTCGTTTTTACTATAATTAAAACCTTATAAATTAATTACGGTTTATTTGAACGTATTCTGGATCAAAAATAGTCTTAGCGCATAATTTCCTCAAGAGGTGGTAATAGCATGCCGGTCCGGTCCGCCCGGGTTAAAAATAGACACAATATGCTATCGCGGACTTTTTTTGTGGAATATATTATGCTCAACAAATCTTTCATACAATAGTATGAAAGATTTTCTAACGATTTAGGAAGCGTATGCCAAGAAACTCTCTACTCGGTCTGTCGACTTGCTATGAAAAAAAAGGATACCTATAAATCGGTTCAGTGTTTCACGAGTTATAAGTAAGCATACTAACGGACGGATAGACAGAGAGACGTTGGCTTTTATAATATTTATAGAAGATGTTTGTGTTATAACATCTCCTATAAATATTATCAAAATTAATCGAGCATTTCGTCACCTTTTTACGAAACTTATCGACTGAAATCTTGAAGTCTAGTTACAGAATTCCTTTCGTAAATGCTTTTAAATGTATGTTGGTAAAAATTTTTGATCTCTTTTTTCTTTAACGCCACAAATTTATCAGCTCAATTATTATGCAAATTGCTAGTATGCTAAATATGAAATAATTCACAATGAAAAATGTGGTGAAATTAAAAAAAATCTTATAAATCATTTCAAGTAATATATTTCTGTAACAGACATTTCAGAATTCAGTCATTGAGTCAGTTATAATGTAGTTAAAAATGATAAATTATGATATTTTGTAATAAACCATCACAAATTAAAGAATGCTGCATGCAATATTTAAATTAAGTACCTATCATAAATAAAACAATTTTTCATAAATTTTATTATCAAACTTAAAAAGCTAGTAAGATAGTTGTCTCTTAGAAGTTGTAGATTGTACATCACAAATTATTTTCAAATATGTGCTTTGAAACATTTTAGATTAATAAGAAGCCATCTGGAGTTAAAAAATAAATCGCTAACGGTTTGAAATTTTTTTGGAACTACATATTTGGATAGACTTGCAGTTGATTACCACGATGTCTACATCGTGATGCTTTATACATTACAAAAGCTGTACTAATATTTATGAGGCGGAAAAGCTTGTATGTTTGTTTGTCGCGGGTAACTTCAGGAACTACTGAACCGATTGGAAAAATTATTTAGCTATTTAAAAGCCCACTTCTTTCAGAATAAGATAGGCTATATGGATTATTAAGCTAAAAAGTTTTTCATTTTTTACTTTTTAGTGTCAAAAAGTGACATTTAATACCTTAAAGGAATCACACGCTGTTACTCACTTTTATTAAAATCAGCCGAACTACTGAACCGATTTTGATGAAATTTCTATGGGATCAATCTGAAAGTATACCCTTTCAAATAAAAAAAGAATTTTCCAAATCGCTTTATAAATGACGGCGTTCTGAGGTAACAAACATAAAAAAAAATCACAGATTTCGCAATCCTTGCAACCATCGAGGACATTGGAAATGATAACAGCATATATGAAACATAATTAACTGTTTATTATACACACAATATTTATCAATGCACTGTTTAGTTTTGTCAGGAATAACCCTATTATTCTTCTGTTATATACGCGTTCACTTTTGCTTGATTACTGAACTTTTAAATGGATTTTTCTACAGTATTTATTAACATTTGCTCAAAAATAACACCGCAGATCGTCGCAAATACCTCTCAATTAACTAGACATGATATAAAACACATTTCGAAAAAATTGCACTTGTTCAATTTTGCATGATTGCTCCTCACTTGATCGCGACACCGTTGTATTTTGGCCTTGAACGAAAACTCGTAACTCTGCCCCATATACGAACATAAACATTTCCAATGTTAAAATTAATAAACAAAAAATACAACCGAATTGAGAATCACCTCCTTTTTTTGAAGTCGGTTAAAAACGACATTGAACAATATATTAATGGCTGGAAAATGCGAGAATACAATGGTCAACACTGGATCTAAATGTAATTTACTGACTAGGGTACTTACGGCAGTTTTTCTCGTCCGAAGCATCATTTCTGGCCGGGCAGTCTTTTATGCCGTTGCAGCGGAGGTTTCGGTCAATGCAAGTACCATCTTCGCACCGCCATTGCGTATGTGAGCATGCTGTGCAGCAGTTAGCAAGCCATTATACACGTGCATACCATACGATTTTATAACCAGTGGCGTACGTAAATATTTGTTGCAAAACCCCGCTAACCCAAGATATATGGGTGTAAGAAATTCATTATTTGAATATTATAAATAATTTCAAATAGTTTTTTTATGTCGACTTATTGTTTTTATATGTATTATTTAGTTCTTTTACATTTTATGTATGTCACTGGTAGCATGAAATAAATAAATACCAAACCATGGAAAAATCATAAAAAAATAAATCAATATTCATGGAGCAGAACAGGATTGAGGTGATTTTTGTATTTGCAGACCTGACGAAATTCGTGAAAGATTTTATATTATTTACAATTAGATTATTTCTTCTTTAGATGTTACAATTATTTAATTTTGAAGACAATTAATTATGTTTCTATTCATACAATTATTAGTTATTACAACACAAATATAGGCTTTCATCATCCTTTTCATCAAGGCAATTTACGGGAACTTTTGCTACAGATGATACACGAAATCAAATCCAAAAAATAATCGCAATCATATTATAAATATGTATAAAACATTTTTCACCATTTTCTGAAAATTGACTAAATTTAAATGAAATCGATTTTATAATTTATAAGATATTAAATTCGAAGAAGCATAAAAAAATAACTCTCTATCAAAAAATTATCTTGACTCGGTCATACTAAAAATTCTCTAACCCACGAACTGTAACGTATCAGGTAGCTTTTCAATTTATTTAAAAAAATACGAACTGGTAATAGGCCTAGATAACCTTGGAAGTTGACGGTCGTAAACAAAAAAGCACGTGTGACGTGTGTGTTTTACACACGGCGGAAGTTATACTCCTTAACAGATACCCCGCGACTGGTACGTCAGCGACATCTATGAATCGAGGTACAAAGATGTTCTTGATGTGGCATCTAACGGAATTTTTCTGAAGTTCTTAGTTCAAACAACTACCTACAGTGGGGCGCGCGCATCGTTTAACGCTGTGCGCAAACTCGCCCGGAGTAGCATAAAGAAGTATAACTTGTAAAAAGAAATGCCCGTTTGAAACAGGAACAAAAAAAATCAGTTCTATAATTTCTCTGTTGGGTTGTCTTGACCACTGATGCTCGATTTCTGGTATGACTTTGAAAGTAGATTTAAGATAAAAGTAATTTTAACACTGAATTGGTAAGTGTTAAAAGTACTTTGAAAGTAGATTAAGAGTTTAAAGTCGCACTAGAAACCGAGTCTTAAACCTTGAAAATAATTTATTACGACCGAAATTAAATATTATGCTTCTCCGCTTCATAAACGAAGTGAATTCAACTTTAATTAAAAATCAAATATGTCATGTCCCAATGAAATTATTTACGAAGCTGCATATTTATAAAAAATGTTACAGTATTTACAGTGAAACTAAGGATGGATCAAGGAAATAATTAAAAAACTCTTAAATATACTAAGTTTGTAGCCAATGTATCAAAAAAAAAGAGGGTGTGTGCTTATGACCACACGACAGAAGTGAAAACTTCTGATTTTCTAATTTTAAAATATATATATGTTTTAGTGTCATCTATTAGCGCACCTATGAACTACAAATAACTTACCAACATACGACAAAAACCTTTTCAATTAAGTTTTAGTGTCATCTATTAGCGCACTTGTGAACTACAAATAACTTATTAGCAACATACCTACCACAAATACCGTTTCAATTAAGTTTTAGTGTCATCTATTAGCGCACTTATGAACTAGAAATAAGTTTTAGTGTCATCTATTAGCGTACTTATGAACTACAAAAAACTTACTACCAGCATACCACAAATACGTTTTCGTGTTTGAGCCGAGAAAACCCGTTCAGCGTCACCGAACATGAAATTATTAAAGGTTCCTAGTCGCTACGGAATCCTAAAAATCGCATTACCCACAGAAATATTATACGACTTTTATTTGATAGATGAACACTTTTGACGAAAAATTGGATTAAATGTGAAATCTAAACAAAAACAGAGGGCTAGTGGGTCATAAATTCAAAATTAATGAAGTGATTCCAAAACAGTACGCAGTTTGCAATTAGTCTGTATACAGATGATCTTTAAATTTTTAATCATTTAATTTGAACCAACGATGCACGACAGACGTTATTACACGATTAAAATTAATTGCAGCCCAACTGAAACATTTGAATTATGTACAAATTTACAAATGAAAATGTAGGTTAGAATGCATTTGATGCAAAACCCGGAACAAACTCGAAGCATTTTCATTGCTATTTTCATAATAGCCTAATGGTGGGAGCGTTGCCCATATTCGGAAGGTAGGTACTGAGTAATTTCGTCAAGAAACGGTTATTAACTTCCCATTGGAAGTTATTGTAATGGGTCCGAAAATCGAAAGCAAAGTGTATAACAAATTTTTATGTTTCAAGGTCACTACACTATTTTTAGAAAGATGTCTGTGTGTGTGTGTGTGTACGTATGTACGTACGTACGTATGTGTCCATTTCTTTCTAAGACGAAATCTCGAGAATGAAAAATGATATCGACTACGTTAGGGTGCCAATCGACGCGTATTAACGTAAATATGATCTGAAAGAAATTTTTTCAAAATCGGTTCAGTCGTTCTTTTTTCTTAACCAAATAGATTCCAAAAAAGTAGATTTTACACAATATCTCGCGAATAAAAAATTATATCGACTTCGTAAGGGTGTCAATCAAGGCGTGTTAACGTCATTTTGATCCGACATAAATTTTATAAAAATCGGTTCAGCCGTTTTTTTTTTAATTATTGTTAAAAATAAATAATAATTATGTTTTAATGATTAAAATGATTACTTTTCTGTGTAATATCTAATTTAATTATTACCTATTATTAAATATTTATCAAACTGGGAAGTTCGTCGTGTGGACCTCAAGGGTCGCACTTTAGTCCTAATAAACGACCCACCTCACGGCCTGTTTTTATATCACATTCACACTTGTGCGGGAAAGTAAAATTCAATAGTAATCTAATGTTTTTCAATGTACTATTTTTAATTATTACTAAATCACCATTCGCGTCCAATTTTTCAAATATATATGTAAACTTTATCTTAGGGAGAAGGACTCAATAAAAACTCTAGAATTTTTAATTAGTTTATATTGTTTATGCTATTTTTAATAATAAATAAAGGAAAAATCAGATCATAGCCTACTATCAGAAGTTAAATTTGTTACACAAGTGAACTGTCAAACATTTTGAAAATATACTGAAAATGAAGTAAAACCAAGCTATTTTATAGGGGGTATAACAAAAATACGATATACATCTCGTGCGCAATATTATCATTCGTGTGACTGTTAAAACTCGCTGGAGCTCGTTCGGGCGTAATTTACCTCATTACGACACTAGATATACAATTTACTATTATATTACAGAGAAACAGTGTAACACTTTTGGATACAGAGGCTATTTATAAAATATTTCGAATAAATCTTAAAAAAAAAGATTATTTTGAGACATTAAAAGTGTTTTACATCTGCTTATAAATAAACATGTCAATCATAAAATATGCAAATTACAAATTTACGGGGCAAGCTAACCTATACTGAAATCTATTTCTGATGCAGTGAAAATAGTTGGCTGCAAAACAATCGAGCGTATTGCAAACTAAATATGCAGTGATTTTAGAAATCATAAAATTGATCCAAAAATATCTCTAATTCGTCTTAAAACACATTAATTTTCATACTGCAAAATTATGGGAAAATACATTTTACATTGTAGGAAAACCGTTAGATCAAAATAGTAATAACAAAAAATGTAGTAATCTAGTAGAGATCTGACTTAAATTGAGCAAAGTATAAGCAAAAAACACCGTTTTTTTCTAATTTTCTCCCCTCTGGGGCCAAAATTCAAAAATCGGGCGACGATTAGGATCAAATAGACCCCGAGAGAAATCGAACAAAAAAAAGTTTTTTAAAATCGGTTAACCCGTTTGGGCTGTACGACTGATACAAAAAATCCGTTACAGACTCACAGATTCACAGACGTACAGACAAAGCTAGTGTATATAGGCGCTTCTAGCTTCGCTAAGATCGCGTCATAGGCACAACTGGAAGTGACAGTGGCAGGTTAGAAAAGAGAGATAGAAAATGGATAGGTTCTCTTTTCCTTGTCTTCTGATGCATTTGTGAACTTAAAAGTTTATATCTAGTATTATTGTTGATTTATATCTGTAACCATGGCTGTTTATTTGTGATAGAAAAAGATAGAAGAACACGTCTATTCTCCATCTATCTTTTGCACCGACACTTTTTTGGGTGGTTTCCCTCCTCTATCTATGATATATCTATGAGTAATCTACGAAAGCTTTTAAAAGTAGAAGTTTGTTTTCTTTGTTGCCATTTTGGAAAATGGCGTAGAATGTCAACGTGTCTCTCCATCTTAAATGATTCGTAAGGTTCTTAAGAAGAAATGTTCTAAGCGCCACCTTTTTATTAAGATTTTCAGTATTCTTCTAAAATTATGCGAGTCGAATATATCTTTCAAATATTCTTAGATTCAATTCGCTTAATACCTCAGTTGTCGAGCGTCTATACAAACTATCTTTTGATTTCAATTTTTTCAATTGGTATTTTTTTTAATTTACATTGGCTACATCTTAAATAGTAATACATATTTAAAATAATTTGGCGAAGACACTATATTTTTGGACATTTTGTTGAATAGTTTAGGAAGAATGTGGATTCGACAATTTTAGGAAGGCTGAAGAAATATTAATAAAACATGCTCAAATGCCAAAAGCAAGCCAATAAACTAAATCATGCCTTAAACAAAATATTTTCACAAATATAAAAAGAAACCATAAAAATAATAAAATTAATTAATAAATATATTATTACTACAATTAACATTGACAATAATGGGTGGTCATCAATTATCACGACATAGAAAGCGCCATTTTGTAACAAAAATAATATTTTTCTAGCAAATTAAACTTAAAAGTAAGAAATATTTTATATTAAAGTTTTCGAATCAACTTAAAAATAAATAGAAGTTCGTAAATAAGTTTCTGTTATAGTTCTTATAACAGGCCCGACAACCAGCATTTTGGGGCCCGACACATTGATGATTTTGGCCCTTCCCCTACACAGTTGCAAAAAAAAAACAATTAAGAAAACAAATTATTATCAGTTTGTCGATCAAGTGCCTCAAATATTTTGCATGAAAATTCATTCCCGGAGAAAATTAAAAATTTTAAAGTAGATACATAACTTAACAAAACTGATATTTCGCGATAGGCTTGGTATAATTTTCCCCTAAGTTCCCCTTGTCGCCGGGCCTGTCTAACAATAAAAAAACAATAAAATAAAACTTTTTTTCTAATTAAATTATAATAAATCTTCTTTTTTATTTTAAACCTGACAATTTATGGATCTGTCTTGCAATTTCGGAAGACATATAATCATAAAATATTTCGTCAATTTAAAATAAACAAATAATAAAACGGTTTGCCAACATCAATATAAAATGTAACACATGCAATTATTATTTATTGTAATACCAACTTCTACAAAAATAGATCATTCCTGTGTTTTGTGTTTGTAAAAAAGTATCATAGTCCATGATACGAGGAACTACCCGAATTTCAACGAAATATACATATAAATAAAATTGAATGTCTGTCTGTTTGTCCGGGTTAATATTCGAAACGGCTGAACCGATTTCAAAAATTCTTTCCTTAATAGAAAGTTACACTATCCCTGAGTGCTATTTTTTATTTTGATAATTCTCGTTTAGGGTATTCGTGGAACACTTTCAGGGCGTAGGACTGGAAAACCCTGCAGACAATTTGTAGGACAATTTGACCATTCGGATTCAAAATTATTAATTAAACAATAGTGTAAAAATCAGCCCGTTAGTAATAAAATTTCAGACCTCGTTATTTTTACATATTGGGGGCGAAGGACTCGGCAGTTCAGCCTATCTTTTTTGTACGACAATAGCAGCTCCCTGTTATTTTATAAATTATCTGGCAATTTAACTGAAAAACAAACAAAGTGTTAGGTGTAAAATTTAAAAAATCGCCAGATCAACATGTTTAGCGGCTTTGTCTAGAATTTTCTCAGAGAGAAAAGTTGGGAGCCTCGTCAGAACGAAGCCACTTACGAAAATTCAGTCTGTTAGTAATCACTTTAAAAAAGGGGCGATGTACCCTGGACTAAGTAGTTTTGTCACTAAATTCTTCGAATGAACCAGTTGAAGTTTAGCTCCAAAGTAAGTAATTACAAATGGTTATGATTATTGATTTTCACGATAAAGGATAATAATAAGCAAACACAAAACATACAGGAATGTTTCTATTCAAGGAGCAGTGCATGTGAATTACCTTTTGAAGGACAATTAAACTCGTCTGAATCGTCTGGGCAGTTCGGATAGCCGTCGCATTGTAGTTCGATGGGGATGCATTGGCCATTATAGCAGGTGAACTCCTCGGGGAGACAAGCTAAAGACCACCACAACACATGCGTACATTTAATACAAGGGCACATTGTATATGAAAAGCTTAGATGCATCCAGATTGAAAAGTAAATTTTTACATATTATGTACTAACAGTTAGTAAATAATTTGTTCCGTCTTGTATAGCTTCTTTTTATTGTATATGTGCGCAAGCAAATTATTCCAGGCAAATGGCTTTTGCCTAGGCCCTAGGCGTATGCTATCTGCCTGGACAAATTCTATTTAAAGTTTTCGTTATTTTCGTTACCTACTTTAAATATTTTGATACGTACCAAAAATTCGTAATTTCTATCTGGATGTAAGTACATTTCGTTAACTGTGTTTATAAAACAAGTCACAAAATATAAATTTTGAAAACCTACTTTGGCATAATAAAAGTTAAAAACATAAAACAAAAATTAAAAAGTCTTCATGGTTTCCGGGCTTGTAGGCCGTGGTCCGGTGGTATTTCTACCTGACGTTTCGTCTACAACTGCGGTAGACATTCTCAAAGGCGATGTGGCAGCGGGTCGAAGTGTCCTCCTTGGCGGCTCACAGGTCAGTGTGTCAATGACTGGTAGTCCGTCTCTCTGTCATTGGTCAACTGCGCAGTTGACCAATGACAGAGAGATGCACTACGACCGAACAGAGAACACACTGGCACTAGGCATAAAAGACGGGAGAACACCAGTCATTGACAGTTGACACACTGACCTGTGAGCCGCCAAGGAGGACACTTCAACCGCTGCCACATCGCCTTTGAGAATGTCTACCGCAGTTGTAGACGAAACGTCAGGTAGAAATACCACCGGACCACGGCCTACAAGCCCGGAAACCATGAAGACTTGGAACAATGCCGGCCGTGAAAGCTTGCACACTTGGATAAAAATTAAAAAGTTTATACTCTTCACAAATATTGTAAACATTAATTTATTATGGATCAATGGATAATGTTATCAAAACTTTTGTGTGTATAATTCCTTAGTATTGTTTTTTATTTATCTTTCTATTGAATGAATTTACTAGACTACAAAAGCAACTAATTCATTAAAAAATACTATAAAATTTATGAAACACAATTAACGAAATGAATTAATAACAAATACTAAAAGCACATAAAATAACCTGTGTCAAACTAAATAAATAACAAATATTGCTTAAAAAGCTTCTAAATGTGTTTGGAAAAGTCTGTGAAAAATAAGCATTTTCTGTTAAAAACAAAGTGTGGAATGAAAAATTCTTCTCATTAATTTCACCGAAACTTTTACACATCAACGAGCCATTTTCCTGAAAGTAGTTCCTTCAATTATCCACGAGAGGCAGCACTTGTGGTAGGTAGAAACATTATTAAATTATTCCCCATTAGTGTCGTGTCATTTTAGTGGTATAACTTAATTATAATAATAATTTAATAATTAAGTTATACCACTAAAATGGCACGACACTAATGGAGAATAAATAATGTTTGTACCTACCACAAGTGCTGCCTCTCGTGGATAATTAAAGGAACTACTCTCAAGAAAATGGTTCATTAAAAACATATAAACCGTGTGCTGTCTACACGAGTGCTACAATGTTTAAGAAATAGGAGTATTTTTTTGGTATATTTCAACGTTTTTTGTTGTCACAAAATTAAGTAGGTATTCAAATTAATTTTGAAGTCCTGCTTTAAGAAGTTTTGAAGTTGTGATGCAGCTTACTCACTAGAAATACTCAACTGCCAGAAATACCGAGACGCGAAACTATTATGCTCGGTTTCTGATATGACTTTCAGCTTTAAATCTATTCTTCAATTCTCAGAACAGAGATAGCTATAGAAGCAGCATATCACATCGCTTGTGAAGCCACAACTATACACTAAAGTATAAAAATAAAGACGCTATGCTTTCATCTTCAGCAAACACTATACATGTATAGTGTTTGCTGAAGATGAAAGCATAGCTTTCGAAATGTACATCCATCAATAAAACTGTTGTGGTAAAAAGTAACTATCTTTATTTTTGTTTTTATTCCAACCACAGTGCTCATATATTTATATTTTCACTATTTTGTAGTTGTGGAAATTTTAAAATTCGATAATCTTTAACACAGCATATTAAAAAAAGTGTTCGGCATAATTTCGAGAAGAAATAAATACCTACTATGCATTGAATGTTTTACTACTACTTATGCATCGACAATAATTATTGTGAATTGAACAAATAACATTTAAACAAATATATTAATTACAAATGTACATACTTACGTCACAGAATGCAATATAGGAGACATGACATAATAAAAATATACGTTGAATACGTTTATAATACTTCTATATACAGGGAGTTAATGAATAAGTGTTACAAACTTAAAGGGCATGTAGGAAACGCAAAAATAGATGGAAAATTTCCTGTAGACATGTAGACAGTGGCGTAGAAATTATTAAATAAGAAAGGGGCAACAACATACCTAGATCTGCCACTGATTTAATATTTTTTGTTGGGAGTATCAAATCATGTACTTCAATTAGTACAACATTACTGTCAAAAATTTCGAGTTATTCTGATCAGCCAATTTTTAGATATTCAAAAAATATTAAATTTTTCGAAGAACTTTAAGACACTGTATCTCGAAAACTAAAGCTCCAGCGACCCATGTCTACAGGAAATTTTCCGTCTATTTTTGCATTTCCTAGATGCCCTTTAAGTTTGTAACATGTGTTCATACCCTGTATATAGTAGAGATCTGATTATTCGACATTTTGGTTTATTCGACACACTATTTATTCGTTTGCGGTAGTATAATGAGTCATTTTCCTGAGTGTAGTTCTTTTAATCATCTACGAGAGGCAGCACTTGTGGTAGGGACAAACATTATTTATTCCCCATTAGAGTCGTGTCATTTTAGTGGTATAACTTAATTATTAAATTATTATTATTATTAAGATAATTAAATAATTAAGTTATACCACTAAAATGACACGACTCTAATGGGTAATATTTCCATATATTCGACAATTTGTCGAGACCGTTTATGTCGGATAATCGGGACTCCACTATATTATGATTGAAATATCAAAATTGGTAGAGTTTACCAAAAGCTACACTTGAAATATTGTCTTTAAATTAATCATGTACATAAGAAATCTGTACTGCTGATAGATCAAAAATCGTGAAGCCAACATACGTGCGGGTATATATTTCTGTCTTTTTTTATGGGAACCCAGCTGGCAGGTTCCTGATTGGCTACTTCCATAGACAAAGACAGAATTTTTAAAAGAGAGCAGGTATACTATTGACCACTGGGGCACTGAGGTTTTATTTACGTCAATGGCATCCATGACATATTTCTTTGTCTTTATATATTACGTTTCAAGTGGTGTTTATACTTCAGTTCATGGAATACTTCAGTTGATAGTGATATTATTATGCTCAAAAAGATCCGAAACCTGTGTTTACTTCTTATATCACTATGAATTTCAAGGAATATGAGTAAAAAAACTGTTTTTAACAAAATTAAACTAGGTTACGTTATAATGACAACAGCTGTCAAGCGTTTTGTTTACATTTTGTTGAAATGAAAGATATCTTTATTTCAACATTTTGTTCAGATGGAACGTCCGTACATCGACCAATGACATCATCGAAATAAATGCGGAATAACTTCGTCAAAAAAGACACAGATATATTTTTGCTCTCTTTATGGACTTCACTCACCGCACATTGAGTAAATGGACAATCCGCGGTATATAATTAAAGTATATGAAATTAATACAGTTATTATTACCAACTGTAAGGATTAAAAAAGTTCTAACAGCAACTAAAAACCCAACATTTTAATTCGCTCAAAATAAGTCAAAAACTACCAATTTTGGAATTCCACTATCGAAATTACACAATGAATTATGCATATATTATGTAATCGATAGTATTGTCTGAATCAATTTTTGTACACTAAGTCTGCATTACAAATGCAGAGATTTCAACGATCTAACAAGACACGAACCACCGGAACAAAAGCATTTCGGTACAAAATGGATGTTTACGGAGGAGACCTACTTTAAAAAGGATAATATCACATGACTAACACTATTTTTGTATCAATATTATATACACAAATAAAGAAATATTATTATTACAGTAATATTTTTTAATGAAAATTTCAAGAATTGTGAAGCATCTCAAACTGTGATGAAAAACTTTTAATTATAATTTCAGCTAAAATTATTACCCAATCAAGTTTAGTTTTATAAACAAATGTTCTTTTTGTAATTTTTTTATAAAAATTTAATCATGAGGCCCTATGCTCATAGAATTTAAATAATTTTAACGAAAAAATTGAGCTAACTATACAGTGCGTTTGATTTCAACAGACGTATAGACATTACACGTTAAATAATTCCATTTGATTTATATTGGATTCAAGTTAAAAAAAATAGTAGGGTAACTGATAAATCGACCCAAAAACATGGTAGCGACGATTTGGAAATTGTAATATAGAAAAAATAAATTGTGTCCGTAGTATACGCTGCCACAGTTTTTAATATGATACATTTTTAGAGTGTTGGGTCTCCAAGTCACTATATGAATATTATGAAGTATTAGAAATACTTTGTATTATGTCCGTCTTGTGACTTGTGATATACGATACAATAATTAACAACACACAAACACCCAATACTCAGTAATTGTCTGCACACATACACACATTTCCATTTCATCTACCTACTATATAAATCATAAGATCTCGAAATTTAAATCAGTACTTCACAAACCACGACATAATACATAGTGCTTAGCATCATAATATTATATAGTGTTATGAATACTCAATGTGTGTTTTTAAAAAAATAATTAACCACACCTGAAGATGGCAACTCGTTGCTGAAACGCGTCGTGTTAAAAGACGGACATAATATACAAGGTATTTCTAATACTTCATAATATGTTTTTATTATTATCGACTGAGCCTTCTACTTGAATCCAATGTAAATTAAATGGGGATATTTAACATGTAAGAGCTATATGCCCGTTGAAATCAAATGTAGGTACTACATTATATGTTTAGATTTATTTGTAAAAATTAACCATCGAAATTTATAAAATGCCAATTCCAATGAGTTTTGGAGAGGAGTGTATTTGTCAGTCATGAATGAACTATAAAGGAATCAAAGGGTGAACTGAATAACTATGAATGATAAGTACTTACGACAATTTCTTTCATCTTCGCCGCCACGACAGTCAGAAACGAAATTACATCTACTAGAATTACTAATACATACGCCATTGTCACATCGGAATTGATCGGGTCTACACGCACCTGAAAACAAATGAAAAATTTATTAGTTGAATATAATTTTTGTTTAACCAAGTTCTCTATTAAATTAGGACTCACAGAAGACGAAAAATTTTTTTTTATTTGCTTAAGCCTCAATCACATTGGGCGAGTTTATTAGCTACTAGCCGGTGATCAAACCAGCGCGCGAGTTAGCAGGTAAAGGAGCAAGCCTTTCAACTCTCTACTCGCCTAGTGTAATTGAGGCTTTATTTGAGAAAACAGTATTTTTTACGATTTTTTACAAAATTAAAGAGTTCTTCAGACATTTTTCTTAATTAATCATACTGATTCCAATGTGCACACACGCACTTCTGCCTTTTACAATTTTATTTATCTTATATAAAATCAATAATGTTCGTTACATAAACTTTGTATTAAATTGTTATCCACCTATATATATATTTTCAGTATGTATATAAAAAATAATAATATTAAAAGCCTGCGGGATTCGAACCTGGGCTTGTCGTTTGAACCTCTCCTTAGTCTAGTACTTTACCACACAGCCACCGGGCTTATGTCAACATAGACGTTAACATAGCTAGTACCTATATGTGTTTTGTTTCACATGACAATAGGGTACATGCCAGTGGACAGTGATCAATATAAAACTTTGTTATAATGAAAGTTTATGCTCTAAAATATTTATTAGAATTTTTATTTTTATTAATTAAGTTTCGTAAACATATTTAAATTAACAAATAAAACCACGATTTTTAATCTATTTGTTACGTGACTTAAAACACCGCGTGACGTCATTTTTAAGTAAAAAATACATGTATCCATATAGCAACGCAGCTTAGATTGCTTACATTATGTTTACATAGGTACAAAACGGTATTTTTCAACACTCTGTTTCTGGGTTTTTAAATAATATTTGAAGCTAATATAAACGAGCTTTCATAAAATTATGACGTTTGCACTCTACATATTTGAGTAGAGCAAAAACGATTTTCAGCTTATTTGAAATCAGAATGAAGAGATTTGGGTGTCATTTTGTTCATAATTTACTGCTCTATTAATATAACACAAAAAAAATTTTAGTCATCTATCCTATTACTTCCTTCTATTTCCGTAACATCCAATATTTCTCAAATGCCACCCCAGTATGAGATAAATAGACTTTATTCGCGTCAAAAATAAATAATGTTAAAACTAAACATACAACACACATTTTGACATTATTATATCCTGGACGTTAAATAAATCAAAAAACCACAACGGATCTTTTATCCCGAATCAAAATCTAAGATATTCAAACACATTATTCAGATATGTCCGTATCGTTTTACAGTTTGGTGAACAGAAAGGGTGTTATATAAATCGAAATACAAACAATAAATAACGTACATTAGATTACAGCGTGCAATGGATTGAAGTAAGGTGTCGGGATTCGAAGAGGCGCCGTTTACAAAGAAGAGATTCCTGCCGTTGACACCAAATGACATTACATTTACGTTATACACAAAGTGGCATACCGATTCTCAAATGTTTCACAGGTATTTTGTTTCTATAGTCCTTATGTGTCATCCTGATATATTATAAAGGATAATGTGACATAGAAGTGTATCGTTGTAGTACTTCCAGACAAAGTAGGGTACGTTTGGTAGTTTAGGATAGTTTTATTCAGAAGAACCATACACATATTTACAAAAATGCCTAGAGGGCAGTATAGCCTAGTGGTTAGCATGCTTGGCGCCGCAACCTCTAGACTGGACTGCCGTGGGTTCGAATCCCACCTGGCGCTCATGGATGTTTTGTGATGTTATTTAGTTTTAAGTTAGTTGTTATTTAGTGTAGTTGAAAGACGCTAATGACCTTAGATGTCGACGCATCTATAATCTACAATAAATAAATAAATACAAAAATCCCTGACAGTCTATGGTGTAACTATATTGTAGTTCGCGTCACACATTTTTTTACAAGCTTTTATTTAACTTGCAATGTATGTCAGTTTGTTTGTGTGTTTGTTTAGGTCAAAACTTGCAAGTCAATTTTGAACGAATTCCACGTATCCGATCGATTTGAAATTTTGTACACATATATGTATTCCCGATGACAATACATGAATAAATCGTTTTTAGAAATAAATTCAACCCCTAAGGGGTTCAAACGGGGATGTAGGGTTTTTTTGATTAATCAACGCCCATGCCAAATCGCTGACGCTAGTAACTTGAAATTTGGACAGTTGGTTCCTTTTCTGACGTAAGCATCCACTAAGAAAGGATTTCTCGAAATTCAACCCCTGCGGGTGTCAAAGGGGGGTAAAATTTAGAAAGACTAAAATGAACAAAATAAAATATTAGTAAAAAAAAACTTTTTAGAGACAAGCTTTTATTGAAATGTACTAAAAAGGAAAAAATAATATTTAATAATTTTGGTTCATAATTATTATAAAAGCAGGGGTTGCGACTAATACACTATCATAGAGATTACAACTCCCGCTTTTATAATAATTATGAACCAAAATTATTAAATATTATTTTTTCCTTTTTAGTACATTTCAATAAAAGCTTGTCTCTAAAAAGTTTTTTTACTAATATTTTATTGTAATGCATTTTTCGTTTCGTATCATTTTACCCCCCTATATACCGTCGGGAAAGACGTAGTTCTACGTAAAAAAATTTTGGGGACGACCCCGTAATATTATAAACAAGCCGTGAGGTGGGTCGTTTATTAGGACTAAAGTGCGACCCTTGAGGTCCACACGACGAACTTCCCAGTTTGATAAATATTTAATAACAATAATTAAATTAGATATTACACAGAAAAGTAATTATTTTAATCATTAAAACATAATTATTATTTATTATTAACAATAACTAAAAAAAAAAAACGGCTGAACCGATTTTTATAAAATTTATGTCGGATTAAAATGACGTTAACACGCCTCGATTGACACCCTTACGAAGTCGATATAATTTTTTATTCGCGAGATATTGTGTAATATCTACTTTTTTGGAGTCTATTTGGTTAAGAAAAAAGAACGGCTGAACCGATTTTGAAAAAATTTCTTTCAGATCATATTTACGTTAATACGCGTCGATTGCAGGCACCTTAACGTAGTCGATATCATTTTTCATTCTCGAGATTTCGTCTTAGAAAGAAATGGACACATACGTACGTACGTAGGTACACACACACAGATATTTTTCTAAAAATAGGTGAAAAATAGTGTAGTGACTTTGAAACATAAAAATTTGTTATACATTTTGATTTCGATTTTCAGACCCACTACAATAACTTCCAATGGGAAGTTAATAACCCAATAATCGATCCTGAATACTGAATTAATAACAAAAGTAGATAATATCGATACTATACGAAAGTTTAGGAAAGTATCTAAAACTATGTGCGTAACCTTTTGCAATAAACCTATATGTGGGCTGAGACTGTATATGATATGCGTTCATCCTTTGAAACGTTATCCTTCATTTGATTTTTATTATTTACGAGTCCTGTTAACAACTTTCATGTAACTTCAGTATCGTCCAACAATCTATCTATTACATAAATTTAAGTTTACAGGTGGCCACAAGGCAACGTGGTTTATGTCGAATTTTTATTACAAGTTTTTATACCTTCAGATGTACGTTTTTAAATTATTTTTCGTATTAGTTTTTCTCGCAGCTTCTGTCGCGTGAATGTCGATTTTTCCCGCAGATTCGCTACTATTTTGAAAAGATGACTTCACTTTCGGTGTTATTTCAAATCGAGTTTCAAACACCCTGTATACTGCCGTCCGAACGTAAAAATCAGTATCTCAAAAATTGTTAGGTTAAGTTCTTATAATATATTATGCGAGCGTACACAACGAAGCAGTGAGTGTAGCAGGTGCACTGTTACAAGAGCTGGTAGACTCAAGAATGTATCTCATCATTCTTTCAGCGCGCTGCGACTACTACAATCAACGTGTGACAACTGTCAAATGGCTGTTACAAGTTTCGCAATGGATGTGACTAGTCTAATAAATGAAATTTTGCTAGTTTTTATTTAATTTGTTTTTGGTTTTTTCTAAGACGTATTTAAAAGTGTTAGGTTCCATGCGTAAATATTCAAAAAATCGGTTTGGGTAAAATTTTAATTCTTGGTATAAATGATGAAATTCGCCATGTTTAGATCGTTTTCTATTAATAGGGTGGACGCATGATAGCTCCTACCCAAATTTGTATTTAAAATGTACCACTTTGTAGCAGAAGAATACAAATATTCGTCTTCGCTATCTGACATTTCAAACGCGATTTAAGCTTGTATCAATGCTAGTATCAAAGCTTCGTTGTTCAAACCTATAAGCGCTTATAATTTCAGCCACCATCTACCATACATGCTACCATCTAGAATCCCAGCTGCGTACTGCACGTACCTTAAGAAGTTTTACTTCAAAAATGGAGATACCGTTTTATAGCTTAGGACGGCAGTATAGACACAGTATATGCAGTTCCAGATTAATATAGAAATGCAGACATACTGACAGTTGGTGTTACGGCAGCATATTATATACTATCTTTATAAAGCTAACTTTACACTGATTTACAATTTATTCCAGAATTCCTAGGAGGTACATGAGTATTGCTTTCGTCAGCTACGTCTTTTTTGTGATGACTCTAGTAAGACGTTCTGACAAAGGGCCGGCGCATACTATCGACACGATAATTGTACAACAAATAATCATAAAACCGCATCGATCGTCTTTTGACTTTTCTGTTGAACAACTATCGTCGGCAGCTATGTCCACAGCTGTGTATTGACGCTAGAATACGCTCGACTAAATAGTTGTTCGGTGACCCATTAGTTTAATAGTGAAATCATGGCAAAACTGATTGATTGTATGCGCACCACTAACAACTAAACAGTTTAGTCGAGTTGAAATCGCGACACGCACACAACTCGACTATAAACTGTTTAGTCGTGGAAACAATTGTGTGTATGCGTCTGGTCTAAGGATTCCATACCGGAATTCCGAGACTTCGCTATTCTGTAATTTCAAACAACATTTTTAAACTTATATCAATTCCGGAATTGGAGAAATTAATATCGGAATTTAGTTATTTTTGAAACGATTAAAAATTAACACAATTTTGCTTTATTCGCCGGCCATAGAAAGTTGGCTTTAATATAATTTTTTTACCAATGAATGATCTCTCTAGAGTTGTATAAAGAATAAGTTTTTGAAGTTTAATATTCGAAGTGTTCCTAATTATTATCTATCAGTCGATTATGTTGATTTTTTTTGCTTTTTTGCAAATTTCGAAGTTTCATTAAACGTTTCTATATATAACTAATAAACATATTTCGGTTTTAAAAAATACATGTTTTTTCTATACTTTAGCGAAAGTGCCTGTATTATCGGCGAGGCGATCGAGTGAATATAGTTGGTCCGCTTGGCGTTAACAGCGGGGTAATCGGGGGAAATGGCGGAAGGCGTTGTGTGTATGTCAATTTCTGTGCGACAGAATGTGCAAATTCTGGCATTTCTGTGGATGAAAATATTAAATTATAACGATTTTTTCATTAATTACGCCGTTTAGAAAACGCGAGAGTGTATTAAAAAAACCGCACGGCGAGCGTACGGCACACGGCGTGTTTTACTTTCGTAAATTACCTACTTATTATAGAAAATACGCTGGTTATTCATTTCTTAGACAGTATTCCATCTCCACTGGCTTAGTACCCTGGATTCCGGCGAGCCATTCGGCCCGACGCAAACCAGTTGACCTGTGCGACACATGCCACGACGTTGCTTGCAAGCAAAAGTTATTCTGAGTACAAAGTTGAATCAATCTAAAACGGTTTTAATATAGCACGGGGGTGAATGGCGGGATGTTGCGAGATAAACATTGTTATGGGTTGATAGTTAATTACAGTACAAACAACACTGTACTGCAAGTGTACATTACATGCAGATAATATACGTATAGGCGACTTTGCATAGATAGATACATGAAAGCATTCTAAATGCATCCCTACCATAGATATAGAAATCCGGGGATGTAATATAAAGTGCCATGTTGGTTAGCGAAATGTGTGTCGAGAAAAGGTGTTAGTGATATTTTTTTAATATTTAGTATCTTCACACTAAAGGTTCCATCCCCCTTCAAATAATTAATCAGCATCTAAATGTATAAACGATACGCTTTAAAAAAACTCCGTTAGATGTCACTAGTATCACGCGTCTACCTCTCATGGAAATTAGTGGGGGGCGGATGCGTCATCGTTTAAACTTTGCGCAAACGCAAACTTGTTCGGCGTCGCATAAGAAGTATAACTTCAATAAAGATTGCAATTCTTGTACCTTGTATCTTATAATTTAATTTATTTATTGTAGATTATAGACGCGTCGACATGTTAGGTCATTAGCGTCTTAAATTACATTAAATAACAGCTAACTTAAAACTAAATGACATCACAAAACATCCCTGAGAGCAGGCGAGATTCGAACCCACGACAGTCTAGTCTAGAGGCTGGTACCAAGTATACTATCCACTAGGCTACACTACCCTCTTGTATATTATAACTTATTCCTGTGTTTTAACTGAACCCGCAAAAATAACAGTTTTAGCGCTATTAGTGAATGAGATGTACAATATTATATATGCAATGATAATTTACATTTATTCAGGTATATGGTAGGTACATCCAGCAATATTAATATGATTCCATTATGATGTAATCGTATCCTATATAGTAGTTATTTTAACTCGCCGTGGATACATAACCAATTATTTGTTATTCACCAAATACAAATGGTATTTTTGATTTTACATACATTTTGTGAAATCTTTAATCAGATCACATAAATTATCACAAGTAAATTATTGTACTAAAAGTAATTTTATGTTTTGTATAGCCTATGTGTTATAACACAGAAGTTAACAATGCTCGCTCTTAGGTTGTAATAAGATAGGTAATAATTTAAAGAAAATATGCGGTTTTATTTATTTATTATAGATTATAGACGTGTCGACCATCTCAGATCATTAGCGTCTTTCAACTACACTAAATAACAACTTTCTTAAAACTAAATAATACCACAAAACATCCATGAGCGCAGGTGGGATTCGAACCCACGACAGTCTAGTCTAGAGGCTGCGGAACCAAATATGCTATCCACTAGGCTACACTGCCCTCTATGTGGTTTTAGATAAAATTCGGAATTTCTTAGAATTTTTTTCTAACTCACCATGTTTATACAAAACGACACGCTGATCCAATGAGCGCAAACAAACGTCTGTATCTCTACTGGTTTAGAAGTAGCATCTATTTAAAGTTTCTCAAAATTCGCAAAAAAAAAACTTCGAATGCCCAAAACTTCTAAACCAAAAGAGATACAGAAGTTTGCTTGTACTCATTGGAGTCAGCAATTTTTTTCTATGAAGGTCTTCAATTTGAAAAATATATGAAAGATTTCGATTTTTGTTATTTTCTGGCATACCTATTACCTAACAAAAATGATTTTAAAGATTTTTTCGTTGGAGAGCAGCCAATTATATAATTGTTTCGAAACATATAGGAAAAAATCATTTTACCAACCAGTGGTCACAGTCAGGATTCTAACCTGAACCTTTCCAATTTCGCGTCGGAATGAGCTTCACAGTTAAGTATTGTAAGCTCATTCCGACGCGAAATTGGAAAGGTTCAGGTTAGAATCCTGACTGTGACCACTGGTTGGTAAAATGATTTTTTCCTATATGTTTCGAAACAATTATATAATTGGCTGCTCTCCAACGAAAAAATCTTTCAATTGCATACAGCCGTATAAAAAAACTATTATTATCAAAAATAATTTTTTTGATAAAACTTGAAATTTCTCAGAATTTTTTCAAACTAAAAACATATGCTGATTTCAATGAGCGCAAGCAAACGTCTGTATCTCTTCTGGTTGAGAAGTTGTATCCATTTGAAGTTTCCTAAAATTTGCAAAAAAAAAACTTCGAATGTCCAAAACTTCTAAATCAAAAGAGATACAGAAGTTTGTTTGTGCTCATTGGAATCAGCATATCTGTATTGATTTTCAACATCACAGATATGACGCTAATGACCTCTCTTGTCGAGCGTTTATAATTCACAATTCATTCATTCATTTAACATCATAGATACACTCTCATTTATATAAATGAACTTTTGACTAATTACCTTTCGGGAAACCATCTCTGATAAAAATTCAGCTTTTATAGACAATATTATAGGCCCCCATAAAATCCACAAACCAATCCAACACGCGCTTTTGTATACATTTTATGAAATCTTTAATAAGATCAAATAATTTATGTAAAATCAATAAAAGTAATTTTCCAGTGTGAAACGGTCGCAAGTGTGAACACTGATAATATTCCACAAATCTGAACATGTACTCTCTTTTGAATACGTATAACAACGAAACAATAGAAGGTATTGTAATCCAAAATGAAGTTATTTAACTGGTTGTTTTAAGTTTGTATATTCTGTATTTAAATTAACCTATATTTGACTTTGTCGAAATGGTCATTCGATTTCAGAAACTCATTATATTATATAATTTGATTTTGTAGTACCGAGTTTGTTTACAAATAAATAATTGCATACTCAGTGAACTTATTTTTTTTTTGTTTTTTTATGATATGTTTTGTTTAGAAAAATTACCTGCATATTAAACTAACAATATCATTGGGCTTGAGAATAGCCGAGAGTGTAGCGATGCTGTTGTTTACATGGCGTTGCTATGGTTCCTCTATTACAAGTCCCCAGTTCCCGGGTTCTAGCCCGAGAGCTGGTAGAAGTGTCAATTGGATTTTCAATTTATTATTAAAAAAAAATAAATAATGAATTGAAAATATGAATTGGTGCTAGGCCCAAATAACCTTAGCTGTTGGTGGTCTTTGAAACACAATTTTTTAACATTATCATTAAAGTCAGTATTACACTATACCTAAAAATGAAAACTGTATTTGTTGCTCAATCACGCCCGAACTACTAACGGATTTACTTGAAAATTTGCATGGGTGTCGTAGGGATATCTGCTAGAATAAAATATATTATGTAGTTTTATTTCTTTATTTTTATTTATTGTAGATTATAGACGCGTCGACATCTCAGGTCATTAGCGTCTTTCTACTACACTAAATAACAACTTTCTTAAAACCAAATAACATCATAAAACATTGAAAGATTTTTTCGTTGGAGAGCAGCCAACTATATAATTGTTTCAAAACATATAGGAAAAAATCATTTTACCAACCAGTGGTCACAATCAGGATTCTAACCTGAACCTTTCCACTTTCGCGGCGGAATGAGCTTATGACTATTGTAAGCTCATTCCGCCGCGAAAGTGGAAAGGTTCAGGTTAGAATCCTGATTGTGACCACTGGTTGGTAAAATGATTTTTTCCTATATGTTTCGAAACAATTATATAATTGGCTGCTCTCCAACGAAAAAATCTTTCAATTGCATTTCAGCCGTATAAAAAAACTATTATTATCATAAAACATCCATGAGCGCAGGCGGGACTCGAACCCCCGACAGTCTATGCTAGAGACTGCCGAATCAAATACGCTATCCACTATCCACAGTTTTATTTCTTATTTCCGACATTGTTGTAAAATGTAATAAATTTTTTTCAACTGTATACATGTACAGAAGTATCTTACTACCTACTATACCTCAACGTGCATTCGTCGCTATGCAGTGTGCATAATGGAGAGAACTGCAGTATCGTCTGTCATTCGCGAGCGGACATCGATGACACATGGTTTTCTATTCGCTATGTTTTCGTCAAATATTATAGACATAGTCTGTCCAAACGCGATAAATTTAACAACTATGCAACACAGATTGTTGATTAATTATAGACGTTCGACAACTAAAGCCATTAACGTCTAATTAGCAAGTTTTACATTTAATTTTTCACAGAAACTCATTAAGTGACAAACTGAAGATATTTCGCCTACAGATTTCCGATCAAGGCTAAAAAATATAAATTCTTTTAAAAAGTAAATAAATATTACATCAGCAGAAAATTAAATGTTTGCAGAAAAAATACAACCGCCGGATTTACGAGTCTTATATCTTAGGTATGTTTGTATTTACGGTGTTAGTTTCTAACGAAGTGATCGCTTCGTGTTTATTACAACATCATTTATTTAAAGTGAATGAGTCAATGACTGCCGTATAGTAAAACACGTGGGAGTCATAGAGATTTACTTTAAAAATAATCATGAACGGGTAAAAATAACGTAACAAATGAATAACAGATTATCGTAACATTTTTCTAATAGTTTCGTTTACACGGAAATGGAAGTTGCATCCTGTTTTTTACACAATTTTATTTAACTCATAATCCTGTCTTTATTTATCTTGTTATAAAATATTCCTAGATATACAGGGTGTGCAAGACTTGTGTTGTCGGCCGATATATTGATTTTGGGTCAATATAGAAAAAAAAGTTTAAATACAAAAGTTATATAAATTTTATTGGTGTATAACTTTAAAATATTTTCAATTATACAACCTAGCACCCTGTTTTTATTTGTTTTTTCAATTCTGCACCTAAATGTGAATAGAAATTGTAAGCAAAGCCATGCTCGACAATTCAGTAATTTTTGAGTTATTCAAGTTTTTTAGAAATTTTTGACACATGCAGACCTTTACCTAATATTCGACATAACCAAAACAGAAAACTTTATCAAACTGAAATTTTGAGAATCACTAGATAGTAGACGGACAAATCAATGTCTGTCCTAAAAAAATAAATTTATTATACAGGGCGTTCAAAATAATGTACTTCTTTTACCTAACTTCAATCACGTGTAACTTTTGAATGTTAAATACAACGAGGTTATTTTTTTACCGACATTTTGTTCTGCTAATTGAAATATATGCTTAAAACAATGGCCGTAACAACATATTAAAATTTGAACCTTGAACTAATAATATGAATTTCGTCGGGTACATGACACGTTTAGGGTGATCTGCCACCCCTTTAATACTGACCAATCGATCTGCAAATATAATGGCATTATTGGGTCACCGACAAGCTATACAAACAATTTCAGCTTTGAAGCAATAATAATTGTGACTATTTTTTTGTTACATGTTGGGGGCGGTCTGCATCCCTCCCATACCGCTATCTAGCAAAATCCCTTACTCAGGACACTTTAATATGCCTCCCTCAACATGTCCACAAAAATAAGGCCTTGAATAAATAACACCAAAAAATTGGTACTAGCTCTCGGTCTATATGGTAAAGGACCGACGGTCCAATCGTACCATGCACCGCAGTTTTGGATCGCTACGAGTCGAACGGACGAAAAAAGAACGAAGTGTATGGGAACCTTTAGAATATTAAATACTTTTAGAAGCATTAAATCCACTATCATAATAATTAGTCACTATTTGTATCATTATAATTAACAGGCTCGTTAATGTTGTCTTAATTACTGTGGCTGCGTACAATTACGAAATCCATCCGAATCAATTCCAGTTGCATTAATATACATGTGAAATCCTAACCGCATAGCGTTCAAAGAGCAATAAGTTGTAATGCGCGTGCGTGTAACAAGCCTAAAACACCTAACCTATATTTATGCGTGAATAGAAATTCTAAAGTCATAAATCAAAATCGTTTATGGCGGAATATAAGGCTGTATAGTGTATATCTATCTGTCTGTCACAATCTTCTATAGCACTTGAACTATAAAGTCTTTTCCCGACGGTAGGGGGGAGGGGGTAAATGATACGAGACGAAAAATGCGTTACAAAAAACGTGTGACGCGAAATACCAAAGTTACGCCATAGTTTGTTTATGTTATGTATCATGTATGTCATGTTAATATTTTTTGACAGATATGAAAAATAAATTGTTATAGCCCGGGAGTTTGCGTTGCATTTTAGGTTGTGTTTTTACGCCGATCGATTGTTATCTTTTTCGATAAATCTGGTATGACTAATAAGTAAACCAATCGTCAGCTGATGCACCCGCGGTGGGTGTGGGTGTGAGAGGCTGCGAAAGTGGTAAAAAAATTTTTTTTTAAGTAATATAGTACGCCGGCTGAAACTTGTTTTTATAAATAGTTGACATCATTGTGAGTTGAAAAATAATCGTCAGCTGCATCGTGGAAGGGGGATTGTGCGTCAGCTGGTCGCATGAACTTGTATCTCCGTAAATACTTAATATATTGAAATAAAATAAACGCCTTTGTGTTTGTGGCAATGATTTCTAATAAGAAACAGTTATACATTAATTATTTTAATTCTTTTAATTCCCATTCTATAAGAACTATCTACCAGATTTCATCACTTTGGTTGAAAAAAAAAACATAAATCTCGACATAAGGCTCTTTGCTCCGAGGCCATAGAATTACAATATGTTAAACATTTATAACGTCATGCCGAGTTTCAAATGTAAATATGGAAGACAGATCTAAAACAGATGTACCTACAAAGTACAAACCTACTGCAATCATTATATCAATCTTAAATAATTCACAAGCCAAACTTTACTAGTTTCAAACCTATTAGCTTCTACCGACAGCGAAAATTTTAATAAATAAAACAACGACACAATTGCTGGCAATAGCTGTCCAATCTTTAATTCAATTGCAACGTTTCGATCTCATTATCGGAGACCCTTTCCAAGCGATGACAATCTAAACACTATTTCTTAATTATTTAATTTAATTATAAATAAATAAATTGCTATGTGTTCGAGTAAAAATTGAAACAACGTAACATTCTTATACCTTCTTATACCCACTACAAAATACCTATACTTTTCATTTTCAGTATTTTCAAAAAATTTTGACAGTTTATTTACATTTTTGATGTGAAACATCTTATGTCGGGCTGTGAACAGCCGCGTGAGGAGAAATATGCAACGAAATGTTTGGTCCGCTCCTTCGCTGCTGTTCTCCCCACCACTGCGGCACTCTCTCTCTCTCGGCTTCCGCGCACTCGGGCAACCGCGTGTGTTACAGTGCAGTATATAGGATTACGCCAGCAGAACAGTTAGTTGCTGCTTTTGAAAAAATATATACTACTACATAGAGAATACCACCGAGTTTAATAACGTTTTCTTTGATGTTTCACATCTGTCGGGGGTCCCGAGACCCACACCCTTTTTTTATTATTTAGTAAAAATAAATTACAAAAATAACGTACAAAACAAAACAAAACAAAAATATTATAAATATAAAAAAGGAGAAAAAAATAAAAATGAAAGAAAGAAAATGTAATAGCAGGCGGATAGAGCGAATAAACATAAGTTACCATGGCAACCGTTTACTTGCCGCACTAGTTATGTATTGAAAACACTTTCGGCACGCCTGCCAGTATACATGCATGGAAAGTAGCTATTTTGTAGTGGGTATGGCAAAAAAAATATGAAAGCGTAAACAAATGATTTTAGAAAAAAAACTTGATAGTAGTAAAAACAAATGCAGATCAGAAATAAATAAATTTCAAAAATAAAAAAGTAGTTCAATAAAACCCGGGGAATCTGCAGTAAAACTAAAAAGTAGAAAAGTAGTAAATAGCAAAAATAAATAAGAGGAATCTGCTGTCAAAAACGCATTTCGAAATAAAATGCACGGCTGTTTGAAATTTGAGAATAAATTGACCCCAGTCCGAATTCAAATGGAATAAAGTAGCTACAGTGAAAGCACATTTATACAACACATATTGGTTAGTATATTGGAAGTGTAGAGCATATGCCATAAGTGCCGGCCATTAGTTATTTACACGGAGTATATCAAACAGCACGTCACCTGTGTATTACAGGGTGTATTTTTAAATCACCAACAAACGAAAAGTGAACTCGGAAACCGTTCACAAATTATCACAAATTCGGTTGGAACGCTTTAAGAATCGTCCACAAACGATCACAAGTTCGGTTGGAACGCGTTCTATCCACTGCGCATGAGCGTGACGGTAATATTACGGTATTCAGAATGGTTGGAACAAAGTTTATATGATCCAAATTAATACTTTAAACGTTAAATAGATATTCCGAAAATGGTTCCTTACCGAGATATTACAGAAAGTATAAAAACAATTAGGTCCTCTTCAGGATATAGATAGATAGATAGATGATTTATTGGTGCTTACACTATATAGTTTACACAAGTCACATTAAATACATTTAAAACTTTATAAAATTATTTTTGAGTAAGTTCTTTCTTAATTAAAATCTTTATTATAAAATGATATTTTTTCTTCTAAAAAAACATTTAAAAAATTTTATATAAATTTTTTATTCAAAAATTCCTCGCTGGAATAAAAACTATTTTTTGAAAGGTAGTTTTTTATCTGTTCCTTAAACTGGTTAACTGGCAAATCTCTAACAGACTGTGGTAGAACATTGAATAATTTTGGCCCATAGTGGGTTATACCTGTCTTTATTTTTTGGATATACGATGAAATTCTATATGTATGTCCATGTTGGATCTAGTGTTATGTGAATGAAAATTATTGTTAATTTTACGTACATAATGCATTGAAGAATGTAAATAGACGGCACAGTCAAAATTTTAGAGATTGCAAAATTATCTTTACAGTCCTCATGAGTATTCTGAAGAGGACCTAATTAAGGTCGAAAGCTCGATTCCTTGATAGTATATTCGTAGTTTTAAGTTAGTTGTTAGTAGTGATGTGCCGGATATCCGTATCTGATCCGTATCCGCGGATATCCGAGGGAAAAGAAAGATCCGTATCCGTATCCGTTAGTTTTTTGGCGGATCTTTTACCTTATCAATTTTCAATTCATATATAAAATTTTATATATATAGGTGATTAGGTAATAATGAAAAACAGTTAAATTCCATTCAGATTATTTTTTATTTTTTAATATCGTGGTCAATAACTTTTTCCCATAACAGATAGTCTCTTTCCAAAGGTCGATGTGCAATATTTAGTATTTACCGCTGCGTACTCTAAGAAAGTTAAGATCCGTATCCGTATCCGTATTCGCGGATCTTGAGACAAAATATCTGTATTCAGATCCGTATCCGCGGATATACATTTTTAACGATCCGGCACATCACTAGTTGTTAGTTTATTTTGTGTAGTTTGTAAGTTAGTGTAAGTAAAATATGTTTTATAATTAGTGACTACTAAATACAGTTCTAATCTTAACTTCGAGTGACCATTGTACTTTCATTTTAATTTAATTACGGAGTTTTCCTAGCATTTTAAATAAAATAAAGATATCTATTGTAGTTTTTTTTTTTAATTAAAAAAATAACTTCGAAAAACATTGTTTTCAAACTCCCTGTATCTTGGTTAGGAATTATTTTCGGAATAGCAATTATAGCGTCCATATGATCAATTTTCGTTTGTCCGTGATTTTAAAATACACCCTGTATATGTTTATACACATTTTATATGTACTATTGATGAGGTTTATTTTATGGTAAAAGCAAACATCTAACGTTGCCATCAGTGCATTTTTTATATAAAATGTATTAGAATCGACAGCTACCAAACTACTCTCTCCCTACCTATTTTAAGTACATCTATCTACCTCCGGAACTACCTTATTACATCAGAAGTAGAGGTGAAACAGTTCAGGATGTGTGGGATCATTAAACCAAATATTATATAAATGTCGATTACCAAATCGCCTACTGGAAGATTCAAATTTCGTCGAAAATTCCAGAACTAAGGCCTGAAAATCCAGGACGTCGGCATTTTCGAGAATTTTGATAGTTTGTTCCCTGTGGTCAGTTGGGTCACTGAACAAAAATTCAGCTTTGCATATTTTCTGATCATGCGTTTTGCAGCCTCGAATGAGACCTTTAAAATTTAAAACATGGAAAATAGACGCTAATGACCTTAGTTGTCGATCGTCTATAATCTCTCTCCCCCTTTCTTCTTCTCTCTCTCCTTTTCTCCCTCCTCTCTCCTTCTTTCTCTCTCCTTTCCTCGTTCTCCCTTTTTCTCCCCCCTCATTCTTTTTATCTCCGCCTTTCTCTCCGTTTCCCTCTCTCATTCCCCCCTCTCACTCATGATATCCTCCCTTTCTCACTTCCCCTCCTCCATCTCTTTTCCCAATTTCTCACTCTTATGAAACAAGATAATGTTTGCCTTTTGAACTCTATCCAACATTAACTAGATTACCACTGCGTTTTTGAAATAAGAATGTCAGTCCCGTGCGCATAGTTTTTCCTCACCTATTTTAAATGTATATAGGTTTGAAAATCTATAAATATAATGTACAAAAGAGCATGGAGTTCGTGTATTCGTCAAATTGATCGTTTTTAATCTAAAGGGTTTTTTTTTTAAAGTAGAGCAGGTATTAACAAAAGTGACAACCGTTTTTTTTTCAGTATAGATGATTTGTTTTCTGCTTGATATACAAACTTTTACAAATATGTGATTAATTATTATTTATTGATATATTATAAGTAATGGAAATTAAAAGCTTTTAAAAAACTGGAACAGTTCCCTTCAATCAAAATTGAAAAAAGGTATAAATACTTGAAAAAATAAAGTACCTACGTTTTAACATTACTTTTTTTAAGGTGACCATTTTTTGTGCTATATACGGAACATTAGTTAGGTTACGTTTAAAAAAATAGGTAAAAAAACTTTTAAGTTAAACAGTTTTATTTTAAATCATCAGCTGTATCAAAAACTAGAAAATAATTAGGACACAAACCAAGGGGCACTTTGTATCGCTGCGTCAGCGGAATAAGTAATAAAACGTGGGGCGCATTTGAAATATTTCTGTTGATGGGCTTGGAAACACATTTTTCTAGGCAAGCCATTCTTATTTAATAATTATACAGTCGTTATACAGATTCTTATGCGCCCCACGTTATTATTACTTATTCCGCTGACGCAGCGACACAAAGTGCCCCTTGATTTGTGTTCTAACTCCTAATTATTTTCTAGTTTTTGGTACAGCTGATTATTTAAAATAAAACCGCTTAAAAGTTTTTTTACCTATTTTTATTTTCTAGTTTTTAGTTTGATTTCTGGCCCTCATCATTATGCAAACTCCCCATCTTTTCAACTGTCCATCTCTTGATTCCATCATCAGACCTCGTTACCAAGTTGAAATTATCATATTGCATTGTCACGGGAACTCAATGCGTGTGCAAAGTTTCATAAGAATCGGTTAAGTAGAAGTAGTTAAAAAAGCTGTCGCACGATTTGAAACAAAGATAGTAACAAACAAACCTTTTACAAACGGCTATCATTTTTTACGCATATCCGTTTACTCTCGTTAAAAAATTATCGTGCGTGACAAGTGTGCGAAGGTGCCTTCTTTTTGAAACTCGTGCGTTGATTTTGAAACTAGTTTCCGAAGCACAGTGGGCCCTTTTAGGCCTGAGTGCAGCGGGAAAAATGTTTCCTGCCTGGTGTCTCTTAATTAATTTATTTATCTATTGCCTGGGAATAAATTAGTTATGAAAAAACAGATTAGCAGTTCATGATTGTTTGCTTGGAATGGTAAAAATACAGCCGGCCCTGGTTATAAGCATAATTTCTATAAAAGTGTAAATTATAAATAATAAATAAGTTTAGATTACTATATGTACAAATTTAACACGGCACGAAATAAAATTGTTATGAAAAAGTAAACAATACAAATGACCGTAAAGTTTTCAGGTCGTAATTTCAATAAAGTAAAACTTTTCTAATAGAATATAGTAAAGCTCATTTATCATTTTTTGTCACATTTTATAGTAGCTTTATTTTTTGAAGTTAATACATTTTATGTAGGTATATTAATTAGGGGACAGGGAATTAAAATGTAAAATTAAAAATTTACGAATATTGACTCTCCTGTATATTTTAGAGCAAAACGGTAATTAAATAATTTATTAAAAATTTTAAAATTCATATAATGTCGTATTTCCATTTAAGAGAGTAATGAGGTATAATTATAAAATGATTTATATAATTTGATTTCTTGAACAAACTATAAAAAAGCAGCTATTATTTTACTGCATTCTTTTTGTTGTAATGAGTATTTATCGGATTATTTATTCTTTGGATTAAATTTTATATAAACAAAGAATTCTGATATGCTTTAAATTAAAAAGCATTACCATATTTTAAAGTTTATACTCGAAAAAATAATATATTACCCGAGCTAAAAATTATTACATCCTGCACAACAGAAAAAATAAAAATTATTTGAGGTTATGTATGGAAGATAATTAAAAAAGTGAGAATCGTCGACAATGTGTCTCATGAAAACATGTGCATGGACAGACATTGTCGAATATTATGAGTTACGAGTTAATTTAGAATGACGAGCTCGTTGGGGCAAGTGTTTCATATTTCATATTGTTTATACGCGGTTGGGTAAAAATATCTACAAGAAAATCAACGGTCACAATACAAAATGGCTTATATTGCATTTTTATATGATATTTTACGCACGTTCAGGTAGAATATTATAATATTTGAATTTTGTTTTATGTGAAAAAGCATTTTACAAAATTTATTTTTGGGGCAAGTATTCTATTTCGTCAGTTGAAAAAAAAAAATACCTAAAAGAAAATGTATGAACACACGGTACTTACATCTATTTATTAAGGTACTGTCTAGGGTATTTTCAATTCGTTATTATTTTTAATAATTAACTAAAAATACAAATTATTGGTACTTTCTCCAGTGTTCTTACAGATTATATTGTAGAAAACCCCAAGATGATACGCCGCTGGCAACAATAGAAGCATCTAGAATAGGTCACAGTGGTGAGGCGTGAAATGATATCGAAGATACGCGTACCTGCTAGACGTCTAGAAAACACTAGAACGCGCTGTGTTTAAGCCACGTAGCTCTATATAAGCAGGGGCAGTCACCGTAGTGAGTCAGTCGTGAGACAGTGTCGATTTGAAAATAAACACAGCATATAAATTGTTCAGTGTTATTAAAGTGCTTCACTTTGTTTAAGAATTACTGTTCGTTATTATTATCGTTTGATTGATAGCATTGACATACAGTTATTGTATTTGAATTGTTGTTACATTTTTAATTATTGTAAATAAAAATTTATTCCGCCCTGCACGTAGAAAACAGTTTTGTTACAATATTATCATACGTTAATGACAGTTTTACAGAAACCTTATCTTAACTTTTTTAAACCCGCACTGGTTAAAGCAGAGGCCATTCCGTTAAAAAATAAAAAAAAATTATCTTAACCTGATCGAAGCCATAAAAAAAGTATGGTAAATTTTAAGTTTGAGTACCAGTTGATATAATGTCCCAAGTTTCATCAAAATCAGTTCAGCCGCTTTCGAGTTACGCTAGCATAAACAGAAACTAGAAATACCAGTTAATCTCGAAAAACTAGCAGAAAAAAGAAATTAGAGACAAGGGTTCCGTTACTATTATATTAACTATTAATAAACCCCATGTTTTCACATCCTTGTTTATTGAAAAAGGATGTGTAAATATGTAATACTGATGCAATAAGTAAAGCACGGGTATACCAGGCATGAGTGATAATAGCCATAGGTTAAATTTTGTACTAGTCGTTATCCGAGGCATCGCATGCGTTAACAGAAACTTTATACTGAAAATGAGCAATTATCACTTGGCATCGTGTAAAATGCCTCAAAAAAATAAAATTTTCCAAAAAGTAATTTACAGGGAAACCTCCCTTTACAGTTTTATTAATATTTGATCGTGGTTGTATGTGGTTAAGTCAAATGTCTGTACATCCCTGACTGGAGAACAGGGATGTGAGTAGATATAGAACACCGTTTCTAAAACCGCCACATACCGCCGCCACATGACCTCGATTGACCTGCCGAAAATATTGACCCATTTAAAAAAAATTAATTTTTAAAAAAAATTTTTTTGATTTTTTAAAAAATTTTTTTGTTTTTATGTTCTTCGCGAGAAGCTAAGAACATTCGACCTCTTGAAAAAAAGCTGTATTTTGAAAAATAAAAAAGTTACGTAAATTTAAAAAAAAAACTTTATTTTTTTCAAAAAATTTTTTTGGTTTTCACATTCCTAGTAAAAACAAAGAACATTTGCCCTCATGAAGAAAAGCTCTATCTTTGAAAACAAAAATTTAAGACCCGTCACCACCACCAAAAAAACCCGGCACCTCAACCACATTTTCCGGTTTTTCATCATACCTAAACTGAGTTTAGAACTCGTAAAAACGAATTTTTAGTTTTCTGGAAATATTTTTGAATAGTTTTCTTAGAATATTAATAAAAATTTTGAGAGCATGAGAATAGTCGAGCGTGTGCAATGTCGTTTGTTTATATGGCTTTGCTATGGGTTCCGCTATCATAAGTCCCCCACAGTTCCAGGATTCTAATCCCGAGAGCTGGTAAAAGTGTCAATTGGATTTTCGGTTTATTATTAAAAATTAGTAATAAATTGTAAATATGAATTGGAGTCAGACCCAAATAACCTTAGCTGTTGATAACATAATAAAAATAATAATAATAATAATAATAATAATAATAATAATAATAATAATAATAATAATAATAATAATAACAATAAAAAATTTTGATTACCTTAATAAATATATAGATCACAGACACTTTTTGTGAACAGCTTGTATAGTTATTACACTCAAAATATTTTGTTATTAATAAAAAATTCTTAAACACACTATTTTTGAAAATAAAAAAGTTTAAAACGTCACACAGTAAATGAATCGTAGTTCACTAAAATATTTCGAAAATACTAATGTCTATACACATAATAATATTATATTATGCAGCTTATCCCGCAGTCAAACAGACACTGAGATACCTGTTGACTTTAAGAAGAGGGGGCGCGCTGGAAAGGGAAAACTAGTGTTGTTCTTGAACCAAGGAAGTTAGCTAACATTATTTTTATTACACGCGACTTGCAAAGATTTTATGTGTGCATTAAATAAGTAATAATTTGTAAAAGCATATTTGTATTCAATTATACTTTAGACGTATATATGCGTTAAAATGCTTTTAAAATTACACAAATAATACATGACGGATATATTTTAACAAACAGAACAGTAGAAACGTTTAAAATGTTCTAACAAATGGATCACGTAGTACACGTACTGTATACAATAACATTACAATAACATTAACATTTAAAATGTTATTACACATTAATAGGTAGGTATACGTGCGGTAAGCAATATTCTTTATTTGAAAGCTTTTAAAATATGTAAATACATTTATTTCTACATATTTAAAGTAATAGCTTCCTAGATATTATGTTTCAACATTGTTATTACAAATTAATAGGTAGGTACACGTGCGGTAAACAATATTCTTTATTTTAAAGCTTTAAATTGTAAATATATTTATCTACATATTAAAAGTAATAGTTTCCTAGATATGTTTTAACGTTATTATTATAAATGAACCAGGTAGTGCACGTACTGTATAGAAATAACATTGCAAATTGTAGAGTCTTGAGTCGGTTGTTATATTGTAATGAGGAAATGTAAATAGGTACATTTATCTACATATTAAAACTAATAGCTTCCTAGATATTATGTTTCAACGTTTGTTTATTACAAATGAACCTGGTAGTAGGTACACGTACTGTATACAAATAAAAAGTAATAGCTTCCTAATATAATAATATACCAATCTCATTTTACAACGTTTTTAATAGTAATTGTTGGTAGAGAGGTTTTCAATTGCCGCCCTCTTGGATTTGTGTTTTGTACACGGTTTGAATTTGTATAAATACACAAGCGTTCTCAATACCCAGGCATCAGAAGCAATAATTGCTTGCGTTTGTGTGATAGTTATTGTACTTGCTCACATTACAAATAGTGTTAAATAATGACAAGTAGTTCAGTTATAGAAAATTTCAATTACGCCGGTTTAGTATTTGTCGACTGGCGAATTAAGTGTGATAATATCATTTTAGAGGAGATAAAAGTTAAAAGCATACGATATAAAGCCGAATTTAACGAATTGGTATTGATATTTTCTACTAATATCGGAAGAGAGCTGTACACAATCGCTGAGCAGGTGACGTCCGATAGAAGTGAATGGTTAAATATCACTTTCATTTCATGTGTGCACGGTAAGCCTGAAACTCTTCGCTTAATATTCAAAGGCTTTAACCTGTGTCCAGCAGACGACTACGACAAACAACGGCTTGACAATCTTCTAGAACACAGCAGTTTCTTGCTTAGTCAAAAACACGCAGACGAAATAAATTTTTTAAACACTGAGATAAATACGACACTAAATTTTGATAATGAATTTTAAACACTGAGATAAATTACAGTTATTTTCATCAAGTATAAATAGATTTGTTGTGCTAGTGTTTCGCCTCAGAACGTAAACGATTGTGCTACGTACTGCTGTGGCTTTTTTTTGAGTTCATTGAAGAAACATTTTTAAAAGGTAAGATATGATGAAGAAGAAAATAATTACAGTTAATGATAATTAAACATTATTTTTTACAGAAATATCATTAATTTTATATTTTTTGTTTTTTAGTTAAAAAAATGGACAGCCTAAACGAAATTGGTGCGGGAAGTTCAAAGTCGTTCAAGTCATTCATAAAATTAGACACTTTGAATAAATGCGTGCCGTATCCGATTATAAGTGTTAAGCATATGAAAACAACTTTCGGAAAGAAGTTGGTGGTAGAACTGAAGAACGGAATCGTCTTTCTTCCGGAAAGATTCAATAAAATGCCCGAAGAAAATAAAAAATTTATACTGGAAAGAAAAAACTTTGCATTAATTTACAAGGGGATGGAGAAACGCGGTCAATATAATACTGCAATTCTGCAGTTTGTCGATGTGAAGAAAAAAAAATCTTCAAACCATCAAACAATTATTAATGACAATATTCTTGCCGTTGATGATGATGATGATGTTGGTGCAGATGTTGCTAGCAAAAACGACGGCGAAATGAACGACGACGACGACGACGACGACGACGACGACGACGAAGCTTATTAAGTTTAAAACTGTTAATAACAATGTTTCGGTGTGCAAAATGTAGTAGAAACTATACGCGGTTAGACAGTCTAAAAAGACACTCTAAGACAAAGTGCATTAAAAATAGTGACAATAATAACGAAATTGTGTTGTGTGAAGTTTGTGGAAAATGTTATTGTAGAAAAGACAGTTTTTTAAGACATTTTAAAACAAATCACCAAACACAATTAGCTATAAATAACAGTGACTGTGAAAGTTTAAACTCATTTGTGACAAATATGGTTAACACTACGGCTTCACACCCACCCTCGTTGCCGTCGGCCTCTTCATCCTCACGTCTTCAAGACTTGTTGGAGTCATCATCATCATCATCATCATCACCACCGCCACAGCCAAAGAAGAAGAAGAAAAATGAAAATTGCAAATACTGTGAGTTTTGTGAAACGAACATTTGTTCCACCAGCTATTCATCTCACATTAGGAGCACTGCACATAAAGAGAAGGTATTTATTCATGATTATGACAACATTTTCATTTTAAAAACTGCTTTTAAAAATAGAATTATTAGTTACCGTCTTAAAAATACGGATCGTGATAATTTGAGTATTGAAAATTTTTTAAACAATAATTTAGAAACAATTAAACGCTTAATATGTTTAAAATTGGACGAACACGCGTCAATAAAAGTAAATTTAGAACTTTTTGCACAATATTTTATTTTTAAAAATAAAAATAACAAAGGTACTCAAAATGAAAATGATGATGATGATGATGACGATGATGCTGATGATATAAAATTAGATCAAAAATCTTTTAATACAAAAAGTGTTGTTGTCAGCAAGGGAGATGACTTAAATGAAATATTAACGACATTTTTTGACAAAATAGAAACAAAGTCCAGTGAGTTCCAAGAGAAAGATTCTGGTTGGTGTTTAATATTGATTAAATATGTAGAAATAAACATTTATAAAAACAATCCGTTGAGAGCCGAAAGCTATATGGAGTTACCGGTCAAAATTCTTAAAAAACGGGCTGTAATAAACGTACAAAACCAAGACTCTTTTTGTTTTGCATGGAGTGTTTTAAGTGCACTGTATCAGACTGACAACAATGCGCATAGAACAACAACTTATCAGAAATACTTTAATACGCTAAATTTTGAAGGAATTGAGTTTCCAGTAAAAATTAAAGACATTTCAAAATTCGAGAAACTCAATCCTGATTTAAGTATCAACGTATACGGTCTGGACTCGAAAAGTGATGTTATTGGACCGTTGCATTTTACTAAATCAAAAAAAAATATTCATATTAACCTACTTTACATATCTAATAATTTTAAATCTCACTATTGTTGGATAAAGCATATGTCGCGCTTAATTTCTTCACAATTGTCGAGCACATCACACAAGAAATATTTGTGTGACGGATGTCTGGTATATTTCAGTACAAACGAGTTGTTAATTCGTCACGCGAGTGAAGATTGTAAAAAAATTAGAGTGAAATTACCGACAGACGAGCCGACGATAGACAAATACGGAAAACCCACAAGAAAAAATATAATTAAATTTGTAAATTTTCAAAACAAACTCAAAGTTCCCTATGTAATATATTGTGACATGGAAAGTTATTTTCAACGTATCGAGGACAATAACGTTGATAGTGTCGATGATGATGATGATGATGATGATGATGATGATGCTAATTTGTCCAATACAAAAAATGTAAATTGTCATAAACCTTACAGTTTCGGATTTTATAAAAAATGTTCGTTTGACGACAAGCAATCATATTATAAATCGTACAGAGGTCTCGACTGTGCCAAAATACTAGTGCTTGAATTGTATAAAGAGGCGCAGAAAATCTGCGATGTATTGAGTGTTCCGAAACCAATGCCGCGTTTGAGTCCGTCTGAATATAATAGAATACAAAATTCCACATCCGTTTGTCACATTTGTGAAAAAGAACTTGTAAGCGATAATGGTGACATTGTCATAGACCACTGTCACGAAACCGGTAAAATAAGGGGACCCTCTCACAGCGTATGCAATCTTAATTATAAAACAGCAAATTTCATTCCGGTCATTTTTCATAACCTTAATTATGACAGCCACCTATTTATAAAAGAATTGGCTGCTATTTCGTCGGACATAACAGTTCTTCCAGAAAACAAAGAAAAATATATAAGTTTTAGTGTAAAAGTCAAAAATGAACTCGGAAAATCTATAACATTGCGTTTTATTGATTCATTTAGATTTATGTCGTCAAGTCTGGAACATTTAGCTGAAAACCTAAAAGACGATCAGTGTATAGAACTGAAAAAAATGTTCTCAATAAAAATTCAATTTGACTTGGTAAAACGCAAAGGAGTTTTTCCATACGAGTACATTGATTCGATGGAAAAATTAGACGAAACTAAATTACCTCCCATTGACGATTTCCATAGTTCGATAAAAAACAAAAATATATCCAATTCAGACTATGAGCACTCTTTAAATGTTTGGCACGAATTCGATTGCAAAACAATCGGAGAGTACTCGGACGTTTACCTTAAAACCGACGTAATGCTTTTAACTGATATTTTTGAAAATTTCAGAAAGGTGTGTCTAAAAATGTATAAATTAGATCCGGCTCACTATTACACCACTCCAGGACTCTCGTGGGATTCGATGCTCAAATTCACCAATGTGGAAATACAACTGCTCACCGACGTAGACAAATTGAATTTTATAAAGAAGGGTATACGCGGCGGTATCTCTCAGTGTTCAAATAGGTATAGCAAAAGTAATAACAAATATATGCATAGTTATAATAAAAATGAAGAGTCCAAATATATCATGTATTTAGACGCGAATAATTTATACGGTTGGGCGATGCGACAGCCTTTACCCATTGGCAATTTCCACTGGCTCGACGAGTCTGAAATTAAAATTTTCAATTTGCAAGACAAGAAAGACGACGACGAATACGGCTATATTTTAGAAGTAGACTTGAACTATCCAGACCGACTGCACGACATTCACAACGATATGCCTTTTTGCGCAGAGAAAATGATACCGCCGAATGCTAAAACTAAATACAAAAAATTACTGACGACACTGTTCGATAAGAAAAAATACATTATTCACTACAGGACTTTAAAGCAGGCTCTCGAGCACGGTTTAGTGTTGGAAAAAATTTACAGAATCTTGAAATTCAATCAAAATTGTTGGTTGAGACCATATATTGATTTTAACACAGAGCAACGATCGGCGGCCAATTGCAAATTTGAAAAAGATTTTTTCAAGTTGTTAAATAACGCCATCTACGGTAAGACTGTCGAATGTGTTGAGAAGCGTGTAGATGTAAAATTGGTAACGCGTTGGGAAAATGTCGGAAACAAAATCGGTTTGCAAAATTTCATTTCGAGACCAAATTTTCATTCTTTGTCGATTTTCAACGAAAATTTCGTGGCTGTACAGATGAGACGTTTAAGCGTAACATATAATAAACCAAATTATGTTGGGTTCACTGTACTTGATTTGTCAAAATTTTTAATGTACGATTTTTACTATGATTTTATGAAACGAAAGTATGACGATCGTGTTAAGCTTCTCTACACCGACACCGATTCACTTATAATGGAAATAAAAACAGAAGATTTTTATTCCGATATGAAGGTAAACTTAAATAGATTCGATACTTCCGATTATCCTTCAGATAATCAATACAGTCTTCCGCTCGTCAATAAGAAGGTCGTTGGACTTATGAAAGACGAGGCGAACGGAACGGTCGTAGAGATTTTTGGAGGTCTTCGTTCAAAAATGTATTTTATAAAAATGTATCGTTCTAAAACAAAGAAGAGAATTAAGGGTATTAGCAAAAATGTCGTTGAAAAAATACCCATCTCAGATTATTTAAAGTGTTTGAGCGGAGAGGAAACTGTTCGTTGTCAAATGTCTGTCTTTAGATCGATAAAGCATGTTCTATTTACGCAAAACTTGTGTAAAGTCGCTCTGTCGGGCGCGGATAATAAACGTTGTTTATTGGAAAACTCGACAGACACTCTAGCACACGGACATAGAAAACTTAGAACTTTAAACGAATAAAATAATAATTTTTTTGATTGGTGCCAAATCTATGAACGGTGAAAATATTTCACAAAACGACGATTATTTACACTGTGCTTACAGACCGGCGAGACTTTAATGTGTGTGTCAAATGTGCGTATTTAAATCTGTGAAAAAAAATCAGTCTAAAGTGATGATAAAAGACATATTTTATTGGTAGGCTCACACAAAACGTTGGACAATTGTAGAATTGTAGATTATAGACGCTCAACATCAGAGGTTATTAGCGATTTGGGCAATTGTAAAGTTGCAAAGTGAACATTATTTGATAAAAAAAAAAAGCTGTGCTATTTTTTTAGTGAGAGAGAGAGAGAGAACAATTTTGAAATAAAGACAATTTTTGTATTTTAATAATAATCAATTTTTATATTGATTTTTTTAGTTTAATTTGAATAGTATTTTTTTAGTTTTAATTTGAACAGTAATAGTACATATCTGTTTTTTTCTAGTAATTTAATTTTTTTATTTTAACAATTTGATTATTTTTTTAGAATTTCATAATGGATTGCGCGTGTGAAGTATGCTTGGGTTATTTAATTCACCCGAGCATATGTGAAAACGGTCATAACATTTGTAGAAACTGTGACATGAAAAGTAAGCGTTGTCCGTTCTGCAGATCATCGAAACGCTGGTCGAATCGACAGCTGCACTTGATCATGGAGAAATTGACAAATGTCAAATGTCTTAACAAGGGGTGCGTTGTTGTGGGACGTCTGTTCGCAATGGACGATCATCTGCGCCATTGCCTATTCCAACCTGTCAACTGTCCGAAAAAGGGCTGTCGATGGTATGACAAATACAACATGTTGGCGGATCACGTCATCGTCAATCATAAGGACGCAACGAAATCTAAACACGATCTGCAACACGAAGATTATTTTACATATATTAAAAATTCTCTCGTTCATGTCGAAATCGACATGACGTCGAACGATGATTTTGTGTTTAGATTTCGTTGCGTGAACGATGTCGACTTTTTAAAAAAGAGAGTGATCGTTCTGATTGTCGATACGGTAGCGTGCGCTTCTAGACGTTATATAGAATATTTAGAAGTGTGCGTTCGTCGGCATTTGTATTACGCCCTCGAGGATGAGCTTGAGTTGAGAATATGTTAGACTACCAACAACAACAACAACAACAACAACAACAACGCATTCTCTCTCCATGTCTCAGTTTGTACAAATGTTATTCCGTATACGTGTGATTTGTATGTTTTGTTTATTTTTACTAATTACTAATATAGTTTTAATTATAAATAATGTATAATTTTTACTTTTTTGCGAAAATAAAAAACAAATATTACACGTCATGTTTTCTATATATAAAAATAAAACATTTTCCCATTCCTTCTTCAGTTGTCCTTGTGAAGTGTGTCTAAAGAGTGAATTCTTAACAAAATGAAATTGGTGCAACAACCCATCAAAATAGAAATTGTAAATTTAGATCAAAAAAGTGAAAATTCAATAAGTAAAAAAAAACATGGGCTTTTACTTCCCTACACAGTAAGATGTATTATTGTAGGCCCGTCGAATTGTGGTAAGACCAACGTGATGGTTTCTCTGCTGATTGACGAGAACGCGCTCAAATTTGAAAACGTCTATGTCTATTCAAAGTCTTTGCAACAGGAAAAATATCGTCTGCTTGCAGAGATTTTAAACGGCGTCGGTGGATTGGGCTATCACACATTCACCGACAACGAAACAATCATGCACCCGAACGAGGCAAAACCGAATTCAATTTTTATTTTCGACGACGTAGCGTGCGAAAGTCAAAGTAACATTCGCGAATATTTCAGCATGGGACGACACGCTAGCGTCGATAGTTTTTACCTATGTCAGTCGTACAGTAGAATACCTAAACAACTGGTCAGGGACAATGCTAATTTTATTGTGCTTTTCAAGCAAGACGACATGAATTTGCATCATGTGTACGACGATTATGTGAATACCGACATGACTTTTCAAGAATTTAAGAATCTCTGCTCCGAATGTTGGGCGGAGAACAAGTATAACTTTTTCGTGATCGACAGAGATTCGGACCTGAACGCCGGCCGCTACAGAGTGAATTTCGACAAATTCATAGCGGTGAAACGATCAGTATAAATATAATTGTGTGATATTCTATTCAGTTATTATACTGACATCTCTCTCTCTTTGCTGTTGTAGTAGTAGTAGTAGTAGTAGTAGTAGCAGCAGCGAGATGAATAGAAAAAACGAAATTTCAGTGAGAAGGCGGTTGAGAAGAGCTATAAAGTCTGTTAGAAACAAGTATAGTCAAATAAAATCTGGTGCTTTTGAACAGAGTAGAACTGTCGAGACGCAATTGAAACCTTTGATCGAACCCATTAAAACTCTAATTGAACGTGTGAAAAAAGAAGAAGAAGATGAACGAGCGTGTCTCAAGAGAGAGTTAAACGAAACTCCACGGAAACCGTCGACTAGAACGTCGACATCGACGCCGACTTTAAAACGTAAAATTGATTTTCAAACACCCGTATCCTCCAGCACGCCTGCCGCCGCCAAAAAACATCTCGGCGATATATATTTGAATGAGAAACCTACAAAGGAAAAGGACGTCGTTTACGGAGTTAAATATATAGATGGAAAATACATGATCGGGAATAAGGAAGTGTCTTTCCTCAACGACTCGGACGAATTTGTCATCGGTAATTATAAATTAAAAGCCACTCGGGGTCTGTATGAATTGATTTTTATGACCAAACCCGAATCGTATACGAAAGAAGATGTGTCCATGTACAAGCAAATTTTAAAATACACCGGCGCTCATTTGAAATCGGACGGCAAGATCAAAAGCAATGTCGGTTATAAGTATAAAAATATAATCATGCCTCTATTTAAAAATGAAAGCAAGGTTGCAGAATCAGAAACAGAAGCAGAAGCAGCAACCGCAGAAGCAGCAGGAACGACGACGAGTGGAGAGGGAATATTCTTGAAATTGAACAGAAACAAGAAGAAAGAGTACGTGTACTGGAACGATTTAAACGAGCTGGTAAACAGACTCAAATTGTTGTACGCATCTCAACAAGCGGGAAATACATCCCATCGCAACGAAATAGTTTCAATCATAGAAGAACTGCGGGAGGCAAACGTTATTGAATAAATTGCACGCAGTTTGACGCGAATTAACCAGTGTATTTTTAACAAGAGAGTGAGATACACGCACACCATGCCTATCGACAAATTTGGACGTCATAGTCGATCGAAGTTAAAATCTGCAAGCGTCGCTCCTCATCAGAGCGTCGTCGTCGGTCCTCCGGGCGTCGGATTTAAAATTGTAAAGAATGATTTCGACATCGATAATAAAAGACTGACAAACGTCGGCAGGCCAACAGCCTTTCAAGACGCTGTTAATGTAGACTTTTTAAGGCACAGTTTAGATGTGCGATTTGCTAATCTTGAAAATAAAGAGTTTTTGAACTTGTTGAACAAACACTTGAAGTACTTTCCCGGACACTTGTTGATTCGTCTGTTGGGACGAGAAGCTAGTTTAATACCCGAAGTTCGAGGCGGTAAGTTACCGACCGAATATTTTTATCGTTTGACCGAAGGCATTGTCGACTATGTATTCGGCGAGGAGGTTGACGGTATGGAAATACAGTCTATAAGAACGTCGCCCATGGATGTGAAAATATTTATAAACGACCAATTATATACCAAGTCGCTGCAAACGATTAGGGTCAGCGCCGGTGATCGTATAAAGTTTGCAGCTAGTGCGGGACAAAAAACGTTAAAACTTAAAGACAGGGTGACGCTAGGCGTGGAAATATACTTGCGATATTCGTTATTACGTTAGATAAATTGACCGGTCTCTCTCTCTCTCTCTCTCTCTCTCTCAATGACGAGCTATGACAGTGACATAACACTTACAAAAGAATTGATAAGTGCAGAAAGGGAGGTGAGAGCGGCTTACAGTAATCTAAGAAAACGCACTGCGGAAGCGGAATCGTACAAAAGAAAACAGCTTGCATCGTTTAGCAATTTGCTAGCGACGAAAAAGAAAAAGAAAAAAGCAAAAAAAAGAAACACTGGCAATTCTTTTTTTTCTACACAATATGATGACACTAAATATGATGACACACAACTCGATAATACACAACGAGAATCATTATTGCAAAATATTGATAAAATAAGTGAATATGTTGATGATGATGATGATAACATTAGTGACTCTTATCGAGAACAATCTGTGAGTTTTCCTATGGAAACTCTATACGAGTCGATGTCGATGAGAGAGCCGACGTTAATTCGTCGTTTTTATAAAATATCGCCGCCGCGGTCGGCCGCGAGCCAAGCAAAACGGTTGAAGAGAAAAGGCGACGTGTCACAACTTACACATTCTACACACTATCTCGACGTCTCCAATGAAATAATAAACATTCCGTATAGAAATTTGAGAACGCCTTATTTCAATCGATTTCCAACAACTAAACGCTCTTACTATAACGATGATGATGATGATGGTGGTGATGAATCGGAACCGTCTAGTATAAAATATTTCACCAACGTCTCTAGCAGCAGATTGGAACCTATATTAACAAACACAAACTTGAAATTAGCATCTGTGGTTAGGGAGAGAGTGCAGAGTCCCGTTGTAAAAAAAACGTCGCTGTCAAAAGTACAGCATAGAAAATTTCTGCTAAATCCTGTATTTTACACTCCGCCAAAACAATGAAACGCGATCGTGCTCAAAATAAACCGCAAAAGTCTGCAGAAAAAATCAGAATCGTTAACGAGTTGCACAGACCGGCTAGGAAAAACTATAGACGCAGACGCGTGATCGTCAAGGGTCTCCACGACCTCTATCAGGCCGATCTCGCCGAAATGATTCCGTACGCCGACGTAAACAACAATCACAAGTACATTCTCACCGTGATCGATGCGTTCTCAAAGTACGCGTACGCTCTGCCGTTGAAAAGCAAGCGCGGAAAAGATGTTGCCGAAGCAATGTTGAAAATCTTGAAAAAACTGAAAAAGCCGCCGAAAAATCTGCAGACGGACAACGGAACGGAATTTTACAATGTGAATTTTCAAAATTTAATGAAAAAATATTCTATAAATCACTATTCGTCTTTTAGCACTTTAAAAAGCAGCATTGTCGAGCGTTTCATACGCACGCTAAAGACGCGACTGTGGAAACATTTCGGCATCGAGGGAAACTACAAATGGCTGGCGGCGTTGCCGGACATTGTCGCCGACTACAACGACACCAAACACAGAACTATCGGAATGAAGCCGAGAGAGGTGAATGCAAAAAATGAAAAAAAATTATTGACGACCGTCTTTTCCAATTTAAAAACGATCGATGTGAGAAAACAAAACATACACGTGGGAGATCGCGTACGCATCAGTAAATACAAGCATTTATTCGCCAAGGGCTACCTGCCCAACTGGACGACGGAAATTTTTACAGTGTCTAAAGTAAAACTGACCACCAACCCGCGTACTTATGAGCTGATCGACGCCGCCGGCACGCCCATCAAGGGAGGTTTTTACGAGGAAGAGCTACAAAAAGTGCCCGATCACGACGTTTATTTAGTGGAAAAAGTTCTAAAAACAAAAGGCAATAGATTGTACGTCAAGTGGTTGGGTTTCGACACGAGTCACAACTCGTGGATACTCAAGAAAGACGTGGTATAAAATAAAAGAACGCGTTGCGTCGCCATCGAGTATAAAAATGGTAAATTACTCTTCGACTAACGCATTCGTCAGAGGACGTGGAATCGTAAACACCGTCATTAACAGTCTACCGTTTGAAGTGCACATACCGGGTTTTCGTTTCTGCGGACCGGGAACAAAGTTGGAGAAACGTTTGAAGAGAGGCGACGTCGGCGTGAACGATTTGGACGAAGCCTGCAAGGAACACGACATAGCGTACGCGAACACAAAGGATTTAAAAGAACGGCACACGGCCGACCGCAAACTTCTCGAGAGAGCCTGGAGTCGCGTCAAAGCCAAAGACGCCAGTTTAGGTGAAAAGACTGCAGCGTGGCTTACGACGAACGCTATGAAAATCAAAACGAAACTCGGCATGGGCAGAAGACGAAGAAGAAGGAGAAGAAGAAGAACCGTTGCTGCAGCAGCTGCTGTCGGTCGACGCAGACGCATTAGTAAGAGGTCCTCTAAAAAGATGGGAGGAACAGGAAAAAGTCGAAAAAATGTCACCAAGAAGAGTCTCATTAAACAGGCAAAGTTAGAACTGGACGCTATAAACTCTACAGGCGTAAACAAATATGTGACCGCTGCAGTGAAAAAAAACGGTGATTCTCGAGTAATACCAATACCCAAAACGGGTGGCTTCTTACCGTTAATCCCGCTCTTTGCCGGTCTGTCCGCGTTGGGAGCACTGACCGGCGGAGCTGCAAGCGTTGCCAAAACCGTCATGGACGCCAAGGCGGCCAGGGATAAGTTGGCCGAAGCGAATCGTCACAACGAAACAATGGAAGCCATTGCGGTCGGAAATAAAGGAAGCGGACTGTATTTGAAGCCATACCGAAGAGGTTATGGGCTTTTTTTAAAACCTTACAAACCGACGTCGGCTTCAAAAAACTTTTAAAAATATTGCCGAAACACGCGCTCAACGATGCGGAGATTGTAAGATACGCGAAAATGTTAAATGTCAAGTTCTTCAGAGGCGTGTACATGAGAAACGCGTTGCCGAAGAAACCTAGAGTAAACGAGAGCGCCGTAGTGAATCTGGACGATAAAAACGGTCCCGGAACGCATTGGGTCGCGTACAAAAAAGTCGGCAAAAACGTAAAGTACTTTGACAGTTTCGGCAACTTGCAACCGCCGAAAGAGCTCGCGGATTATTTAAAAGGTTGCAACATAGTATATAACTATGAGAGAAGACAACAATTCAACTCAGTTTTGTGCGGCCATCACTGTTTGTTTTTCCTACTGAAAACCTAGTGAAATGTCGTTTACGTTCACCCTGAACGGAACCGAGTCGGTGTTGAGCAGTCCGTTTTATCCGTCGATCGTGCTCGACGAGAACGAAGAGTATCAACTCGGTTTAATCGAATTTGAGGCCTGGCACACGATACCAAACGTCAACGAGACCAACAACAAGTTTTTCTACTATGATCCCGACTTCCCGCAGCTTGCCGACAACAGAAAAACAATAGAGATACCGAGAGGAGCGTACGAAATCAACAACATCAACGACTACCTCGTCGAGGAATTGAAAAAAGCGAACAGAAACATCAGAATCACAGCAAACAACAACACGTTGAAAACTGAAATAAAGAGCGACGTAATCATAGACATCGGCGCCGAAGGTAGCGTGGGATCTCTGCTGGGCTTCAGCAAGACGCGAGCTCCTCTGCCGGCAAACAGCGTGGAAAAATCAGATTTCACGGCTCACATTACGAAAATAAACGCCATCAGAGTGAAATGCAACATCGTCAGCGGATCCTATTTAAACGGACAACCTGAACACACTCTGTTTCAGTTCTATCCGCAAGAGGAGCCGGGCTATAAAATATCCATAACTCCGAGCAACGTCATTTACTTGCCGATCAATCGTCGCGTTATAGACAACGTTACAATCACTATCGTCGATCAGGACGATCGTCTAGTGGATTTCAACGGCGAGCCCGTTACCGTGCGATTACATCTTAAACGCTTATAATGGGAATATATTACGGAGAATATTTTAAAGAGCTATCACGACAAAAGGACGTCAGTCGAGCGTCTACCACTGAGCCGATAACATCAGCAATAGCAACTAAAAAAAAAGGTAGAAAGACAAAGGGACGAGGATTTGAAAAGAAGAAGAAGAAGAAGAAGAAACAAATTAGTAAAAGCAATTTAAATTTTCTAAAATCGATCGGACTCGAATTAAAATAAGATGCAAGACATTTTGGCTGTTGATTTTCCAATCGTTCTCGACGAAAGCATAGACTCGATTCGCGTACACTCGCAAGAACCGTTCAACACCAATCAGTTGAAGACCAACGATGAAATTCGCATAGCCATTCAAAATCAAGACACCGTCACGTTTCCTCACGACAGCGTGCTCGAAGTGCGCGGAAAATTGGTCAACGAGGACGGCACGAAAGCAAATACATCGAACATCATAAACAACGGAATTGCACATCTGTTTGAAGAAATTCGCTATGAACTGTGGGGTATGCAAATCGATTCGACTAAAAACGTCGGCATCACCTCCACCATGATCGGCTATGTGCTGCACAGTCCGGACGATGTGAGAGCACTTTCAAACTGCGCATGGGATTTGAGTTCAAAAAATGCAAGCTTGCTGGATTCGGAGGGAAACTTTAGCGTCAGCATACCTTTAAAGTATATTTTGGGTTTTGCACACGATCACAAGCGAGTGATGGTGAACGGTAAACAGGAATTGATACTGATACGTAAAAGAGACGATAATGCGGCAATTTTTACAACGACAGCAGCCGACGGAACAGCTCAAAAAACGGGTAAAATAGAATTGACGTCCATCAAATGGAACGTACCGTACGTCATACCGTCCAATGACATGAAAATTAAATTGTTGAAGACGGCAAACAAAGATAAAAACATCGTGTTTAGAGCATGGGATCTGTATGAGTATCCAACGTTACCAACGTCTACTAAGCACGTATGGACTGTGACGACCACCAATCAAGTAGAAACGCCGCGCATGATCATCGTGGGATTTCAAACGGGTCGCAACGGCACTCAACTGAGAGACAGTAGCCTCTTCGATCACTGTAAACTGCGATCGGCAAAACTCTTCTTAAATTCTGAATCTTATCCGTATGAACCCCTATCGATGAATTACGATAAAAACGATTTCAACATCGTCTACGACAAGTATCTCAAGGGTCAAGAAGCCTATTTTTACGGAACTAAAAACGCACCTCTTTTCAATAAAAGCGACTTTAAAGACAAATCACCGCTAATTGTTTTCGACTGTTCGCGCCAACCGGAGGCTATCAAAAAAGGCGTTGTAGACATCAAATTGATGATCGAAGCTCACGAAAATTTTCCCGAAAACACTACGGCTTTCTGTCTGATTTTACACGATAAACTGTTTACCTATCACCCGCTGCAAAATACAGTTGCGAAAATTGTGTAATGTCTCATAAAATAGGAATTTGCGACGTTCAATTCGTCATTGGCAACAGACACGAATACTTTGCAAAGGAAGTGGCATTTTGCAAGTTGTCTGGTGAAAGTGTAGAACAAATAGTGTTCGGACCGCCGTACGAAAAAAGCTCGCTTGACGATAAGTATAAAAAACAGAATGCTTACAATAATAGTAAAATAAACGGTCTAGACTGGAACGACGGCGACGTCGAATATCGCGAACTAAATAAGCAATTGAAGGAAATTTTTAAAGGTTCAACGCTTATTTTCGTCAAAGGACTCGAAAAACAAAAATTCTTAAAAAAGAACGGACCTGATGATTTACTTTATGTAGATTTAGATTCGAACTGTCCTTCGTTGAAAGTATTGTCTTTTTTGCCGTCAATTATTAATGAGAAAATCGACTGTAATGTAGCCACGCATACAAACGTGAAATTTGTAAACAATTGCGCCTGCAAGAACGTGCTCAAACTACAACAATATGCAAATGAATTCCCAGACATGGTTAAGGTGGTGGTGGGGAGGATAGAATAAATACTACAGTACTGTTTTTTTAATAATTCAGTCGCAAAAATGAGTGCAAGCAACGTTATGGGTATTAACAAGTGGTGTGTTGGATTTGTGCCTGTGAGATCGTCATCTTCGTTCACTTTAGAAGAAATTCTCGGCATAGAACTGTTTAATCAGAGCAAACGTTTTACAAATCTCTCTGCAGAAAATAAACGCAAATTAGAAGAATGGGGATTTATCTTCGATGAAAATAATGTGGCGCAGCTGACACCGATTCTTTGGAAGGACGGTATAAGATTTTTAAAGGCAGATCCGCGTCACGTGCGATTTGTTTTAGACGACGGACGTATAGTTTTCGAAGCGTTCATCAAAAATACCCATTATGAAAAAAGTTTTAGGCTCACGGTTAACAATAAAAAAGCGGTCGAAGATCTGTATGAAAAAATATATTGTTATTTAAGACGATTGGAACTTTTGAACGCCGACATAAACCTTCGTGAAGATATTAACAGTCTTGTAGGAAAACTGCAACAGAATTTAAAAATCGACGACGACGACGAGACGAATTCATCTACTGCTGCAGCTGCTGAGATCGTTGACACGGATTTCATAAGAAGCTTGGGGATAATTGCAGACTGCATATAAAATTATGTAGAGCGATGGAGGGGGAACTTATGTTCTATTGAAACACTCGATTTACAAGAACGTCAGAACGTTAGTATGCAAGTTTTTGTTGAAAGATGAACACCACTCCGAATATATTCCAGTTTTACAACAACCTGTCGGTAGAGGATGTGGATGAGTGTAGAGGTGAAGATATTGTAGAATTTCCATTGGTGCGCGAGTTTGATACCGAAAATGTTACTGCTGCTGCTGCTTCTGTATCAAAAACAACGATGATGACGACGACGACGACGACGACGACAACACCTTCGTTTCTACCCGTCTTGGCGGCGTTGGATTCTGAAACGAAACTTTTGATGCAAAACATTTTTTTCATCGACACGAAACGAAACAAATACGTAAACATCGGTTGGCTGCCCCCTTCTGCTTCTTTTGCTGCTCAAGGTTTTCAAGCAACGCTCGAACTGAGAGATGTTAAATCGAGCAGCATTTTTATCGATCAAATCGATTGGTGCGCGCTGATGCTATTGTGTGACTACATTAACAAATACTTTAACGACGACGCTCATCGGCGATTTTATTCAGTGATTGGTGCAAACGTGGAAATTAAAGAAGTTTATCTAAAGAAAATAAAACACTTAAAATTTCAAAGAACAAATTCTTCTACTTCGTTGATTTTATCAAAAAGTGAGTGGGACAGTCTACTGGAACTGAAAGACATTCTGAACAGTTTATTGTGTTCGTATGTTTACTACTCAAATAGCATAAATATATATTATAATACGTATTTAGATAAGTGCAAGTTGTTAAATTGCTTACGCTTAAGCGCTAATGATTTTTTTATACCTAGAGATATTTTACATACTATTAATTACGAAAGACTATTTTACGAAATACCAATAGTTTGTAGTGAACAAATAATAAATGACTTTTCAAGTCTTTCGTAATGAATAAAAATAAAAAAAAAGTTGTATGTTTTAACGATAAGATAAAGATTAATTATATGGTTTGTTGGGATTTTGCATATCGTAAGGCAAGAGTGGGAATATGGGAGCAGATTGCTAGAGATAGCGATCGATTCAAAAGAAGAATTGAAGCCGTCTCTCATATTCTCATTCCGGTGCTGAAAATTGTCAATTCACCGTCGTCAGTCGGTCAGAACAGAACTACTGTTGCAACCGCTGTGAATAACAACAACAACAACAACAACAACAACAACAACAACAACAACAACAACAACAACAACATGGAGATTCCTGAGGCTGGTATTACAGTTGTTGTGAGAGATAAAAACACAAACGAATTACTGCAATCAAACTACATTGATTGCTCAGATTTAAAGTCACTAAAGGAAACAATTATAGTGAACAATTTAAAAATTAAAATTATTTTTGAAACTGATGAAGATAGACTCGAAGATTCAGACGAGTACTATGACGACGACGACGACGACGGCTATGACGATGATGAAGGATATTATGATGATGATGATGATGATGATGAAGACTTTGAAATGCACAGCAGTAAAATATAAAATTAATAATCTTAGATTTAAACAATTATTTTAAGCATTTTTAAATTATAATAACCATGTATTTTTTACAATAAATATTTTAAAACGTAATATTGTTTTTGATTTAAAAAAATACCTTGGGGAAAATTTATATTTCAGATATTAATACTAGAGAAGTGTGTAATCGACATTCAGTGTTACAATGGGTGTCGCCGAGTGGAGAACATCCTCCACGTTTGTAGTGTGCTGTTTAGTGAGCGCGTACGTAATTGCAGACCTGGTAATTTTAGATTTTTGGGTTTCTGATTTGGATAACAAGTGCGGATCGATTTTGAAAATAAACAGTACCTACAGTCGAATGTTTCATAAATTTCAAGAGGAAAACGTCGAATATGTAATCGATGCAATGGCAAAAGTCAATAGTACATTGAACGATTTCCAAGAACAACTCAATCGATCGACCACGCATCTGTTCGGTCTGCTGACTTGGAACGTACATTATTTAAGACGTAATATAACCACTCTGATGGAAACGTGTACAAACTGCACACCTAATAATTAAGAGAGCGAGAGAGAGTTGATGAAATAAAGATGGTGGGATAATTATTACAAAACATGTGCGCTCGTTCGTGTGCTTTTCAGTTTGTCAATCGAAGCGATCGATTATGGAACACTTAGACGTTGTTAAAGATAAACTGAACTCGTTGTGCAGTATTTCAAGAATTTCAAAGACAAATATGACAGCACCGCCGCCGCCGAGTCTTGTGAACTGATTGATTCTAAAAACGGTTTACACTTTGCGAGTTGCGTGCGATCTGACTATAGCACGAGATGCGGACCAGATACCTGTCTGTGTGTTGGAATCGACAGAGAAATTGCATTTGTGGAAAAATTGATAGATCATTATAATGATTATACAATATTAATTATGAATAAGCCTGTTAGTTTTTAAGATGGCCTTATATTATTTATGAATAAATAAAAAATACTTCTTAAAATATATTTTGTGTTTTATTTTGTCGTGGAACGCTGTGTGTGTGTGTGTGTGTGTGTGTGTGTGTGTGAATGGCGACAAACGTACGTTGTGCGTTGTTCAATGCGCGCGAAGAATGTTAAAACCAAAAATTTTTTTAAATTTACGTAACTTTTTTATTTTTCAAAATACAGCTTTTTTTCAAGAGGTCGAATGTTCTTAGCTTCTCGCGAAGAACATAAAAACAAAAAAATTTTTTAAAAAATCAAAAAAATTTTTTTTAAAAATTAATTTTTTTTAAATGGGTCAATATTTTCGGCAGGTCAATCGAGGTCATGTGGCGGCGGTATGTGGCGGTTTTAGAAACGGTGTTCTATATCTACTGATGTGTGAAGGTGTAATGCGGTATAATCGCAGGTAAAGCACGGGTGTGACTGAATGATAATCGTCACTGTACTCCGCAACTTACTAGCATTCTGTTTAACACTGTGACGCGGTATTCAATGAACACACTTGCCTGGCAGTCGAATACAGTGGTGCATTTATTTCGCATTTTATAATATTCAAATAAATTATTGTTTCAAAACAGATTTAAAAGAAAGTATCAGGTCCGGATTAAGTTGTTAACTGTTCACCATAAGATTATACTTAAAATATGTGCCTACCCGTCAGTTACGGGGGAAAGTCTATAGATAAATTCAATATTAAAACAGATTCAAGTGGTATAGATTGTAGATTATAGACGATCAACAGTTCAGTGAGTGTTATATAGGTGCTTTAGCTTACGCGATTCGGGCCTAACAATGGTAGAGGAGCTGGCAACTCTATACAGTTATACGATAATGTTTTTTTTTTCTTCTAAAAGCTTGTATAGTATATCAACGTGCCACTATAGGTATGGAACACACAGGTACTTACGGCCGTATTCATAGTTAACCCTTAAGTAGTAAGGGACACTTAACTCTACCCTGAACCCTCAAATCGAATATGCGTCTCATAGTCAAAATTGACGTCTGTAACATCCTTACATCGTCCTTACATCACCCTCACCTTAAGGGTGGGTAGTATGTCCCTTAAGTGTCGAAAAAGTATGTGCGTCTTTATTTAGACAAAGAAGCAAATAGACGTAGGTAATAATTATTATTATTCTGCTAACCTAACCTGCATTCTCTGTGTAAACTCAAGGAAATGACTATGAAATATTCCTTTGAATAAGGTGTCCTCAGCACTCAAGCGACCCTCAGCGAAGGGGCCCTTATCACTTACCTTAAGGGTTAACTATGAATATGGGCATTATTCCACCAGAAAATAGTTGAAAAATGTTATTATATTATCATTTGAAGCCACAAAAATCTCGATTATTTTTGCCTACCTGTTTGTTTCTATGTCTGGGTCTTTCACAAAAACATCTGAATGAAATTTCATGATGTTTGAAACATAATTTACAGCCATTTTCTAGTAGCATAGGTACCTGTACGTTCTCAAAAAACAGTTGCAGGTCTAAAACAATAAATACGTCTCTGTTAAAAAGGCGGACTACGTCTGCGGTGCGATAACATTTGCATATCGTCCGTAACACAGTATCATTTAACAGTGTGAAGTGAGCCGCACAACACGTACAAAACAGGGTGGTAACCTAACGGAACGTACGCAGCGGTGCGGTGGTGTGGTAACGGCATACGCACCCCTTAGAGATACCGGACGCATCGCCGAGAGGGTAGTTTAACGCCTAGCACACAAACAAAACGACTTGGCTTAATTTTTTAATATGATCATTTTTCGCATATGCTAAAGCAGTTGTCTATTCCATGTGGTACACTGTGCCCAAGTGAAATATTTAGTCCCTTTTGTTGAAATATAGACTAGAGACAGTAATGTGTTGCCATTATTTATAAAATATGTTAAAAACATTTGTCTATTTCGCCGTACTATACTGTGATCCAGTTAAATTTAACAAATTTTACAAGCTTTTATTTTTGATTCACTTTTCTGTAAAGGGGAAATCTTGTATGAACATTTTTGACCAATTTTCACTTGTTCAATAGGGTCGTCCCACGTATCTAAATAAGAATTAAAATAGCGGGGGAAAGTACACTGAACCGATTTATTAACTTCCCATTGGAAGTTATTGTAATGGGTCCGAAAATCGAAATCAAAATGTATAACAAATTTTTTTTTGTTTCAAGGTCACTACACTATTTTTACACTATTTTTAGAAAGATGTCTGTGTGTGTGTGTGTGTGTATACGTACGTGTGTACGTATGTGTCCATTTCTTTCTAAGACGAAATCTCGAAAATGAAAAATGATATCGACTACGTTAGGGTGCCAATCGACGCATATTAACGTAAATATGATCTGAAAGAAATTTTTTCAAAATCGGTTCAGCCGTTCTTTTTTCTTAACCAAATAGATTCCAAAAAAGTAGATTTTACACAATATCTCGCGAAGGGTGTCAATCGAGGCGTGTTAACGTCATTTTGATCCGAGATAAATTTTATAAAAATCGGTTGAGCCGTTTTTTTTTTTTTTAAATTATTGTTAAAAATAAATAATAATTATGTTTTAATGATTAAAATGATTACTTTTCTGTGTAATATCTAATTTAATTATTATTATTAAATATTTATCAAACTGGGAAGTTTGTCGTGTGGACTTCAAGGGTCACACTTTAGTTCTAATAAACGACCCACCTCACGGCTTGTTGATATTTTTTGTTAATAGCTAATGATAAATTTTTCGTTAAATAATAAATTAATTAATTAATAAATTAATAATGTAGGTAGGTATTAAGGCTCACGTTTATTGAATTACTTGCTTTGTTATCGAAAATCTGAGATGAAAACATTTTCCAACCTCTGAGCAACTTTTGACTCGTAGTACTTAATTTAATGTATTTTTACCTTTGGCTGTATTATTTTAAAACGAACGCAAAATTTAAAGAAAAATTAGGTAATACACAATGATGTAGATACTTACCCAAAATTTTGGAAACTTTACTAAACAAACAAATTCACAAACTCACAGATTTATAAATATTTCACAGTTTTATTAAAAGTGCGTGTTACAGGGACACGATGCCCGGGAAAACGGTTAGCATACAGTCTGTGTGCTTCTGCAAAATATCCACCAACTTAACCGTATAATAAAACCATGTCTGTTTTTTTCAATATTCGAAAAATATACTGTTTTATGAATATCACGGCAAAGCAATCGATAATAACTGATTATAAAATTATGCATTTTATAGCAGTTACATAATTAGTGAGAAAGAAAGGTTTGTATAAATTTTTAACGAGTGCATTTTATGAAACGTAATTCGCCAGTGGCGAGTATAATTTTTCTAATAAAACTTTTTCATTTTTTCCTCGAAATTGAACCTGCCGATTTCTTTCATAATTGAGGATAGTGATTATTTAATCATATTTGATTTATGGGATTTTTTCCGCCTCTAATTCTGAATCACCTTGTAACTTATTACGTTAAGACAAAAGGGGTATGAGCAGTGAGCGAAAATTTAAAGCAAGTTGAGGATCCCGCACGCGATTTCTGTGCTTAGTATTATTCTTGTAGATTATGGACGCGTCGACAACTCAGGTCATTAGCGTCTTCAACACAACAATTAATAATCCATTTGTGTATTAGAATATTCCAGCCGGCATACACAAACCGACTGGTACGAGCTCGGGCTCCTGGGAACGCCAATTCCCAAAGAACATTGGAATGCAATTGCGAGAACAACTACATTCCAAAGTTCCCCCTGAGGGAAATTTTTGTGCTAAATAAGATACAGTAAAAAAGCGATTTATGAATAAAAAGTTGCTCTTTATTATTTAGTTGGCAAATCAAAATCTACCCGGGCGAAACCAACCTGGAAAGCCATTTTTCTATAAAATCGTTCCGCAATTTTATGGATCGCAGTATGCCAACAAGAAGTGAACATCGTTATGCGGTAATGGAGAACTCTATAGGCGGTTCGGGTTAAGAGCTTGGGTCAAGGATGGTGTTTTCTGTTATTCGTTCTAAAAATATTATCTTTGTAAGCAAAAACAGTTTTACTTTTATTTAAATTAACATATATCGCACAATGGTTTAATGGATTGTTTAGAATTCATGATGTTTTTTTGAATTATATAACGTAAACATGACAGACGAAAAAAAATGAACGTCGATGAATTATTATTATTTGAACAAGCAATTATGTTTAATGAACAAATATAAAGATACACAAACAATTCACTTATTTAGTACTGCATTGTCAACTCAGAATGCATAGATATTAATATGTTCATAATAATTAATATACAGAATGATTTATAATACGTGTAAAAAATCGATATACCTATATATAAAAAATATTAGTAAAAAAAAACTTTTTAGCGGCAAGCTTTTATTGAAATGTACTAAAAAGGAAAAAAAAGTTTTTTTTACTATTTATTTTGTTCATTTTAGTCTTTCAAAATTTTACCCCCAACCCCCTTTGACACCTGTAGGGGTTGAATTTCGAGAAATCCTTTCTTAGTGGATGTTTACGTCAGCAAAGGAACCAACTGTCCAAATTTCAAGCCTTTAGATTCAGCAATTTGGCCTGGGCGTTGATTAGTCAAAAAAACCCTACAACCCCGTTTGAACTCCTTAGGGGTTGAATTTATTCCTAAAAATGGTTTATTCATGTATTGTCATCGGAAATACATATGTGTATAAAATTTTAAATTGATGGGATACGTTGAAGTCGTTCAAAATTGACTTGCAAGATTTGACCTAAACAAACACACAAACAAACCAACACACAAACTGCCATACATTGCAAATTAAATAAAAGTTTGTAAAAAAAACAGTGAGTCAACTGTACTCTCAAAAGATGTTTAACATAATGGCTATGCAGTATGCATCACTACGTTAAGACAAAGGGGGACCTTTTAATTGATGTCAAGTAGAAATATCGCATTTTCGAAAAAAATTGTCTGTCTGTTTTCTGCCTGTTTGTTTGCTTATAACTAGAGAGCTACTGCATTAATTTCGATAAAATTATTATTAATCGTAAGCTTAAAGTCCAACTTAAAAATTAAAGATTCAAATCATTATGTTAAGTAATCAGGAAGCAGCATAATCCCATTATGTAGGAATCGAGGGGAAGAAGAAGAACCCGCCGGTACTTACATAAATAAAACTATGAAAAAATGTTTGTACAAATATTGTAGAGGATTTTGTTCCCTACAAGATTGATAATAATCATTTTTTTGCTAAAAGTGGAAAGAAACCGAGAAATTCGCAAAAAACCGTTTTTCTTGATCTTGAAGCTCGAATATCTGGCAACGTCGGCACGATATCGATGGGGTTTTTAAAACACCATAACGAAAGTATATACAAAAATTGAGCTAACTGCAAATTTTTTCGCAGATTAGTCGTTTTTGTATCTAAAATGACTGGGCCGTAAAGAGAGTTTTCAGATAACAGTTAGTACTTTTATAAGACAAAAACCCACAATAAATGAAGTAAATAAAAAAAATAAATTAATTTCAAAATATTAGTGCGTCAAAAGTGACCAATAAATATGAATTATTAAAAATAACGATTCCATATAAAATTAAGTACGGTCTACACTTTTTAGAACTAAGAAAAAAATATAAAATTTTAATTACTCTAAACTGGTAAAAACATTTTTAAAACATTATCTTTCAGTTTTAAACATCACAAATTATAAAATTCATCAACGTTTATTACATTTTTAATGATTCATCATTATTTTTAGAGCGTGTTAATATTCAACACTACATTTGAATAAATTCTACTGAAGTTATATAACCTCCTGGGACAGAAAAAGCGTCAAATCCACAGAATTATCGTACCACACGTCATATTTAACTGAAATGCTAATCACGTGACTTCAAACGGTCATATTGGAAGTTTTAAATTTGTTTTCCGACTTATGACCATGCCTCACCGAGCTAGACCTCACGCGGCGAAAGATGTAGCCACCGCGTCATAGTAACGTGAATGCATTGCGCCCGCCTTCTAGCTTGCTATTGGCTGTTTATTGTCATGAATAGCAGTTTGCCAAAATTGTACCTAACGTCATAAAACCCAATGTGCAGTTTTGTGTACACGGCACTGTCTGCGGGCAAGCAGGCGTTCACTAGCATATTATTGATGACGTGCCTGGCTTCATCTCTCACCGCGGGCACTCTACCTATGGCAGCTCACATGGTCCAGATGCCAGCAAAATGCATGTAGTTACATCTAAGCGTGCTTCTACCGACGTCCAGTCGGTTGGGCTGGCAGCTTGCTTGCGGCTGCCACCATCAACACGCAAAACATATCTTACTTGCAGCCGTATTTGCAGTCTGGCAGCTTAACCAGTTTCGCTGCGGTGGCAGCTCGGTGAGGCTCACTTAAGTGTAATATTTTTCAGCAAAACTTTTCTATTTTTTCATGCACAAATATTGTTTTTAAGGGCTTGAGACGAACATTTTCTTTCGGCCAATAACGTTTTCCATACTTAGAGATACAATGCATTTTATTCAATGAAAATTTCAACCGGCTCCCTGTTATGGTTCAAAAGATACAGCCTTTTATACGGGGTTTACATGCAGCCACTGCCGCTGCTACTCGCGCTGCCCGCTGTCCTGCCCTGAATAATTCCACGGCAGCCTTTGAAGCAAGTGACTGTTTACATACAGCTATACTGCGCCTACCGCATTATTCTCCAGCAATAATGGAGGACGTAGAATTTGCCGCGGCCACAGTACTCTGTTTTTTGAGTTTGCAAAATTATATAAATGTTTTAAATAGAGATGTGATAGAAAAAAAAACGTCGACGTTGAAAAAGACGATGGTGGATGACAGCGATTCATCGCAACAGAACTTTGTTAGTATTTTTTATGAGAAGGATCCCATAATAATCTCTTAGTTGCATATAGCTCTAAAACTTTGACAATTGATCATTGGTCCACTCAATCATGGTTATAACGCGAATAAACAAATAAGTTTCGGATCGTGCACTTGGTTAAGCAAAAAGAATAGACAGAACAGCGGGCAGCATGTAAACAGTCACTGCCGCTCGCGCTGCCAGTCCTTTGACTTCCGTTCAAAATACCGCCACTGAAGGGAGCGTGCGGCAGCGGTAGTGGCATGAGCAATGGCAGCGCGAGCGACGTGTTTACATGCTCGCGCTGCCCACATTCATGCCCAATTCCCTGCTCACTGCCGCGGAAGTGAGCTGCATGTAAACCCGGTATTAAATGTAGGACAGACAGACAGCCAGACAGACAAACGGCGTAGGAACACTTAAAAAGTAATAAGATCTGTTACAGTTTAATAGACTGGCAACACTGAGTACAATATGATTTCTGTGATTGAATCTCGTAACCGCCTAACTGTTGCGAGCAGAGCGGCGCAGAGATAAAAACATCGTCCGGGGTCATCATTGCTGCAGTCACGCCTTCTCCGTCGTAGCATCATTATCATAGTCACTACAACTACTGTCGTAGTACCGGCAGCGTTGTGACCTGATGACTTTTATATTTACCTATACGTTATTACATAACCTATAATTCATATGCTACACCTACGTACTGCTATACCGTTCCATACAGAATGTTATTTTAAACTTCATTTATGTTAATATAAAAAAACAGGTAAAAAAACTTTTAAATTAAACGGTTTTATTTTAAATCATCAGCTGTACCAAAAACTAGAAAATAATTAGGACACAAACCAAGGAGCACTTTGTGTCGCTGCGTCAGAGGAATAAGTAATAAAAACGTGGGACGCATTTGAAATATTTCTGTTGGTGGGCTTGGAAACACATTTTTCTAGACAAGCCGTTCTTATTTAATAATTATACAGTCGTTATACAGATTTTTATGCGCCCCACGTTTTTATTACTTATTCCGCTGACGCAGCGACACAAAGTGCCCCTTGGTTTGTGCCCTAATTATTTTCTAGTTTTTGGTACAGTTGATGATTTAAAATAAAATCGTTTAATTTAAAAGTTTTTTTACCTATTTTTATTTTCTAGTTTTTAGTTTGATTTCTTTCCCGTATCATTATGCAAACTCCTCAACCTTTCAACTGTCCACCTCCTGATTCCATCATCAGATCCTCGTTACCAAGTTGAAATTATCATAATATTGTATTGTCACGCGAACTCAATGTGTGTGCAAAGTTTCATAAGAATCGGTTAAGTAGTAGGTATCTAGTTGAAAAAGCTGTCGCAAGATTTGAAACAAAGACAGTAACAAACAAATATACGGGTCAAGCTAAATAAAACCGTTTAAAAACCGGTCAAGTGCGTGTCAGACTCGCGCACCGAGGGTTCCGTACAATAATAAAAATTCGGAGTTAGGTATAAGGGATAAAAAATTAACAGAATTTTTTTACGCTTGTTTTTCTTAAAAATAAAAATTTTAAATTATATGATTTTTAGTGTTTACATAAATTATAGACTACCTATCGAAAAAAAAATTAAAATGTAGGTATTTGTTTTCTTTTAGTGTTTACAAGCCTATTCCAGAGACAAGCTCATTTTTGTTTGTTTGTATATTATAATCATCACTCAAAAACGGGTGAACAAATTTTAATTTTTAAAACGGGTGAACAAATTTTAATTTTTGGTATAATTTCAAAGTTAAAATACTTTTTATCTCGCTCACCGTCACTCGAAAAATACACAATTTTGAATTTCCTACAGGTCAGTTTTCTAGTCATGCCTCCCTTTATAATACCTTGAATAATCGCTCCTCCTCTCTTTGGAGTTACTTTAATACTCTCGCTCCTCTGCTAGGTACCCTCTGGCTTAAATATAAAAAAAAAATCAATGGTATCACATAATTTTCATAAAACAATGACATATTTCTCAAGTTTATAAATAAAAACAAATTTTATACTTTTAAATCTTGTACCTGGGAGCAATATGTCATATGTTATTATTTATAACCTACTAAAAACAAAACAATTGAAACAAAAGAATAGAGACCACACACAGATTATTGTAATTGAATACTGACATATTTTCTAACAGGACAGTTTTTTACATATATCTACCGAATGTCATCGAAAACAGTTCGTAGAGTTTAGTGTGTTTGTTGATCGAGTTCTAGAACGGTTTTCCGGACACTTCGAACTGGAATCAATAATAAAAATTGTTAATTGTGGTTTAAATTCTGTTTTCTAACAATCGGATTTATTACTAATAAAATCAGTCTCGAGTTTGTGTTCTGTGCTATTGTCAAAATATACATTTATTTTTGGAGTAATCAATCCCAAGACTCTTGGGATTGATTACTACTGTTGGGCCAAGAATAGTAACTCTGGAGTTAGTTAGTTAGTTAGAATCAAGTTAGAATCAAGTCAAAAAGTTCGAGATCGAGAATTTGACCCACGAAATACGCAGTTCAAACAGTCTGGGACCCAACGCAGCACGTAAGTTGACGTTACGTCAGCCGTCTATAATAAACGTGCGTTTTGCCTGCGTTGTCCAATCAGAGCAGTTGTTTCTTCCGTTTTCCATAACCTCGTTCGCTCCTTAAAATCCCTGAGCTATTTTCCTGACAGTAGTTCTTTCAATTATCCACGAGAAGCAGCACTTGTGGTAGGGACAAACATTATTCATTCTCCATTAGTGTCGTGTCATTTTATATAGTGGTATAACTTAATTATTTAATTATTATTATTATTAAATTAATTAAATAATTAAGTTATATCACTAAAATGACACGACACTAATGGAGAAAATGTTTTATTCTCCATTAGTGTCGTGTCATTTTAGTGGTATAACTTATTTAATTAATTTAATAATAATAATTAAATAATTAAGTTATACCACTAAAATGACACGACACTAATGGAGAATAAATAATGTTTGTCCCTTCCACAAGTGCTGCCTCTCGTGGATAATTGAAAGAACTACTCTCATGAATATGGCTCATTCCAACCAACTTGGCGCGATCTGTGTTTATGTTTAGCGTGAGGCGCTGCGATCTCTTGCGACGCCTTGCGTCTTATGTCTTGCGTTCTGCGGCAATTATAGACAGGGCTTAACAACATCATGTTCTAAAGATGGAAATCGCATAAGTATTCCGTGAATCGTTGAAGGAAAAATTTGTATCAAGCCTTTAATTTTGTCATTGACAGATACAGTAAGTTAAAGGGTCACGCATTATGTCATCAAGTCCACTTGCATTAACATAAACACTATAACCATGTGTAAACAACCACTGTCTTTACATTAATCATCTCCGGTATGCACTGGGGAGTGTATAGAATCACCAGTAACCAGTGTAGTTTCGAAATACATACGAGGTCCCGCATAAAAGTAACGAGAATTATTTCTTAACTCCCCAACTAAGAACGCCATCATTTTCGTTTGGTAGCTTGTTTCCTTCGCAACAGATAGTACATATGAATATATGAAGTATCTTTTTTTAAGTCCCCAATTGGCAAAGAATGGCCTCATTGTCGATTGGTAGCATGTTTCCTTCCCATATAAGAGTTCGGCAATCAGTACTGGTGGTTTTAAACCACCTCGTATATGGTTATTGTTGAAATGTGAGAAATAACAACGACTTTATTTTTAATTTCGGTATCTGCAATTTATTAATTTACGGTATTTTTTGAAAATAGCAGCTCTTAAGTGAGCGCCATTGCAGTTTAAAGTTTAAACATTCTTGGCATCTTTCTAGAAAGTTTTCCATTACTCCTCGTAATAAATCAGGTCCAATATTCCTAATTTCATCTCGAATTGCATTTCAGTGTTGCATACAGTGTTGCCAATCGGAGAATTGAGAAATTAGTTTTGGTATTCTTGTGTCAGACCTCGTATTTACGCACTTATACCAGTAGAGAATGTATCTCTAGATTATGTCATGCATGTCTGATTATACATTAATATGCAGTCCGAGCAACTTAGCTGCATAGGCTATGTTTGTTTGTCCATACAAACTGATTCAAAAGGTTATCATTCAAGCAACATTTAAGATTCAACTATAGGAATTTCAGATAATTTCGGGCATTGACATGAAATAGATATTGTAGATTATAGACACTCAACATCTGAGGTTATTATTATTATTATTGTAGATTATAGACGCGTCGACAACTCAGGTCATTAGCGTCTTCAACACAACAATTAATAATCCATTTGTGTATTAGAATCTGCCAGCCGGCATACACAAACCAGCTGATACGAGCTCGGGCTCCTGGGAACGCCAATTCCCAAAGAACATTCGAATGCAATTGCGTTCCTCGGGCAGCAAACTTCACACTAGTTGCAAAGGCTGTGCTTCGTCCCTTGTAATGCAATATACTATTGCATCATTACATTATAAAGCCATAATCAGCTGTAACGGTTATGGTGCTGTAATTTATAGCCAAGTATATGTAATTTAACACTATCGAACCTGCGGCAAAACTTGATGGGTAATCTATATTCTTAACGAACCACACAAGTGGTATTCGCAGTTCAAAATTAAATACGCTCTTAGAAATTAAATCAAAGTATAGGTTGTAGTTTGCTTTATAGTGTAAAAATCGACCACTGGCATGGCATCTTAATGATATCTTTAAATCAATAATGTCAATAAAAACACACGGTAGAAGTGACACTTCTAGACAAAGGCGTAACTATATCGTAGCGCAAATGGTCGCAGTGCGATGGGGCCCAGAGGGCCACTCCAGCCTGGTCCTTCCCAAGGAAAAAAATACCTAACTGAATTGTGGAGAGTAAAAATTAATAAATAGTTGGTTATCAACTTTTAACAATTTATAATTTAAATGGTTTTACTTCCTCTCCTATTTCGAGTCGGCCCTTTTATTATTTTGCTGATGTGACGCCGTCAAAAACATTTCAAGTTAAGCCAGAGGGGGGGGGGGGGGGATTTTGCAATATTTTGCGACCAGACCAAAAAATCTTAGTTACGTAACTGCTTCAGACAACTTTGTCTACCCAACCATAGATGACAAAACCATGTGCGTTGTGTACTTCAGTTTTTGATTTCCTCAATCTTTTTCGTTTCATCGTCTCACGGATTATACATTCACTATACCTATAGAAGTTTCACTTCAAAAAACTGTTTGGATAATTTATATTAGAAATCGTGTCCATCGTGATTATAATAAAATTAAGACAAATCGCAGGATAGTGGACATTTAATAAATCAAATATTTTGTCCACTATCCTGCGATTTGTCTTAATTTTATTGTTTGGATAATCATTTATGTAACAACAATTTTTTTAGAAAATGATTTAAAGAATGCGGAAACGATAAGAATTTTAGTTTTTGTAAGTTGATCAAAATCAATTTTTAAGCCTTACAGCCAAGAAATTTAAACAAAAAAACATGAAATAATTTTAATCACGACATATCAATAAAATAATTCTATAAATAAAATACAGCAATTTAAAACACAGTTGTATCGTAAATTTAAGTATGAATGAATCAGAAATATATACGTGACTATATTTTATAATGAATACAACATTTTTTATTTCAGACATAATTATAAATATGTTTATGGTAATATGTAAGTATGATATGAATATAATTACCTTATTTATTAAGTGAATGAAATAATTAAACACTATATTTAAACTTGCCACAGGTGATGTTTAAAAATTTTACACGCGCATCGAAATTTATTATGAATAATATTATATCATTATAAAGTCTGATACATATATTAATTTGCTAATATCAAAATTTATTACATTAGGATTCGATTAAAATATTCTTTAATTTCTCAATTTAAATGAAAAAGATACGAAATTGGATCCAATATTTAAAAAGGTGCACCTTAAGCACACGAAAGTTTGACAACTGTATTAATTTTGTAACAACAAAATTGATTATAATCCGTTTTGTATTTAATATCAATTTAAAAGGGGCCTGCGCTTCACCCATGTCAAGAGATGGCGCCACAATGTGTAATTTAACCCAATCTTTCTCACTACATACCAGCTTTTATATTGAAAGTACAGTCAATTTGTGTGATCAGTAAGAATCTATAGATGATATTATGTCAATGAAATAAAGACATAACTGTTGTTTTGAACTATTGTGTTGTGTCCATTGCATGTATTTGATTTTGGTGGACCTCGAGCACATAAAAAAATGGAAGAACACAAACATCAAAGACAGCCCGTGATTGTGACGCATTACAGTAGAATTTCTGTATCGAAAAAGTGTTATGAGGTCATATTGTGTATTTCTAACATCGTCAGGTTTCACCACTGAGGTAAAATCTATTGAGGACGCATACCGTATACAACTGCTTATACAAAATTGAAGCCAGGTTTGAAGTCACAGTTCTCTTCAAAGATAGAGGACAGCTTGGTGTAATAGTCAGCAGTAAGAATACATTCTAAACACCTTTGCTTAAATCGCCTAAGATGACGCGAAGAATGATCATCCCCGCTTGCGCAATATGACTGCAGTTTTAACAGTAGATGACAGCTTGGTGTAATAGTCAGCAGTGATGCCATATTAGAGATTTTTTTAGGGATATTTTGATAGGTAGGGGAAAATAATTTTTACGAAATATCTACGCATTTTTAACATATTTTGTACAACTGCTTAAGAATGTCATCGGGTTCCCGTTTTGCTATTAATAATTAATAGCAGAACTAAATTCGAGGACAGCTTGGTCAGTGTGCTGGTCTTTGGAGCAAGCTGTCGTGGGTTCGAATTTCACCTCGCTTATGGAAGTTTTGTGATGTCATTTAATTTTAAGTAATATATTATTTGATGTAATTAAGACGCTAATGACATAAGTTGTCGACGCGTCTATAATCTACAATAAAATAAAATAAATAAAGTTTTGACAGTTTCACATCAAACCTAACCTACACCAAATCTAAATTGTGTTTTAAAGACCACCAACAGCTAAGGTTATTTGGGCCTAGCACCAATTCATATTTTCAATTCATTATTTTTTTTTTTTTAATAATAAATTGAAAATCCATTTGACACTTTTACCAGCTCTCGGGCTAGAACCCGGGAACTGGGTACAACAATTAATCTAACTGGCTTGTCAACTATCATTCTACACGCTAGATTTAAATTGGGAGTCCTTGGGAATCCACAAATGAGCGAGGTTTCACTGTAACTAGTTGAGCTACTATTCCGTATCGTGTTTCGTCCCATGTTTTTAAAAAGAAGATAAACCTGCCTTTATAATTTATCGGCAGCCTGTGCCAATATCTGCAGGCAATATAAAGTTTTGGAGGAGTGTCTGGTCTTAGTAAGAAGAAACAGCGCGTTTGATGTAGGTACACGTAATATGTAGATATTTAGTTGATTGAAGGTTTCTTGGCACACCTCCACGGCTTCTTGTAGCACTTGACATTCTTCTTTCCAGACAACGTCTAATTTTAAAATTATATGATTTACAGACACTTTGTGATATTTTACAGATAATTTTTTTATTTTTGATATTACGGAAGTCAATAGAAAAATTAAAATTGTGTTTTAAAGACCACCAAAAGCTAAGGTTATTTGGGCCTAGCACCAATTCATATATTTTCAATTTATTATTTTTTTTTTAATAATAAATTGAAAATCCAATTGACACTCTTACCAGCTCTCGGGCTAGAACCCGAGAACTGGAGACTTGTAATATAGAGGAACCATAGCAACACCATGTAAACAACAGCACTGCTACACGCTCGGCTATTCTCAAGCCCACGGAAGTCAATTTTTTACGAATTGATCGTACAGTTCCTCTAACGCTTAAGAAAAGCCGAGCGTATAGCAATGCCGTTGTTTATACTAGCGGTCCCGTCCGGCTTCGCCCGGGTGCTAAGAATTAATAATTTATTATCCCCCTCGCGAGAAATTCTCCCCCTGTGACGAGAAGTCGATCTAGCGGTGTTTATAATATTAGAAGGATTCCGCCTATTCGCTAAAATGCAAAAGAATTTCAGAGTATGTTATGTTACTATCCCACAGGAATTATCCACCCCCCTCCGCGAGAAATTTATCAAAATAAAATATAACCTATATCACTCAGGGATAGTGTAGCTTTCCATTAGTGAAAGATTTTTTAGAATCGGGTTCAGTTACAGTTCCAGAGATTATCCCCTACATACAAACACACTAATTTTACCACTATATAATGTTAGTATAGATATAATAGTGTAGCAAACCCCAAGATGGTACGCCGCTGGCTACAATAGAAGCGTCGAGAATAGATCACAGTGGTGAGGCGTGGAATGATATCAAAGATACCAGTACCTGCTAGACGTTTGGAACGTACTAGAAGCGCTGTGTTTAAGCCACATAGCTCTATATAAGCAAGGAGCCGACGGGAATTGAGTCAGTCGTAAATGAGTGTCGAGTTGAATTTGCGAACATAAATACAGTATATAAATAGTTATTGTTCAGTGTTATTGAAGTGTTTCACTTTGTTTGAGAATTACTATTGTGTTGACTGTTAGAATTGACATATAATTGTTGCTTTGATTGTTATTGAATTGTTGTTACATTTTTTATTATTGTAAATAAATAATTTATTCCGCCCACGTAGAAAACAGTTTTGTTACAATAGTTTGATCCCCAGGGTCTTATCCAAGAACTGAGCCATCAACAGCTAAGGTAACAGCATAATTTGATTTTCAATTTATTATTTAAAAAAATTGAAAATATGGATTGGTGTTAGACCCCAATAACCCTAGCTGTTGGTGGCCTTAAACAAACAGACCGTTTCTCTATTAAATTTGTGAAGTAATAATAATGAAAAATTGAAAAACTTGATCGGTACTAGACTCCTTTGTGGCCTTAAATTTTTAAGGCCAGTAAGTGCCCAGTACCAATTCATCCTCAATTTATTGTTATTTAATAATAAACGGAAAAAATGATACTTTCATCAATGTTGCTGGAATTCAGGAATTGGAAACTTATAAATAGATTGTTCCGTCATAAAAACAACGGCGTTCCAACTATCTTGAAACCCGTTCAGTCAGTGGCGTAGATAGGTTTTTGCTCTAGGGGGTCTGATCATTTTTTCAATCTATTGTTAATAAATAATATAGTAATTAAATGAATGCATAATGACTGCAAACAGTATATGAAACACCTGTTGTAAGAACAATGACGTAACACAATGCTGTAATCAGGAAAAATTCATTAATCCAAACCTATGTCACCGTGGGGATTTTAACCCTAAACTTTCCATTATCGCGGCGGACTGAGTTTACTAAAATTCTTACAACAAGTGTTTCATATACTGTTTGCAGTCATTATGGATTCATTTAATTATGTATTTGTTCACGACGTCCGTGTTAAAATTTGTATTTAAAAAATATAGTGTTTATCAATAGATAATCTATTCTTGAAAAAAATTTTTTTTATCAACTAAAGATACTCATTTCGCTTATGTCTGCCTTGTTGCACTCATTAATTTTCTGTATACCTAATAGAAAAATGGTGAATGTATTTTGAATGTTTTATCTTGGCTGTATAAATAAATGCCTTTCTTAAGAATGAAATTTAAAAAAATCAAATTAAATTGTTTTGTTCTGGGAGGGTCTAGAACCCCTGGACCTCCCTCATATCTACGCCACTGCGTTCAGTTATTGATATGTTAATTCAAAAATTTTTCAATAGTCCCTATGTAATGATGTCAACAGTGGTTGGCCTTCACAAAAAAGAACTTCAAGTTTATGTCGTTTAACACTAAACCGTTTAACCTGATAATTGTAATGTCGATAATAATTCATTATATACAAACATCCTATAAAAATAACTTATCTCATATAAATTAATTATAAATTATTACATTCTTTTAAACGATCATAATAACATTAATATGCCATAAATTCATCGTTTATAAATAATTAATATTTTAATAGCCATATTAATGGTTATTTCAGACAAGACAGAAACACGATTTTTTTTATTTATAAAATATTCATGTCTATAATAACCAGAAAATTAACAGTGACGATAATAATTAACAGGCTTCAAAGTTGTACACAGAATTCACTCGACAGTGGACGGGGCCAATTCTACGAACAAAATATGTAATTTCGAAAAAAAAAGAGCCTTGGTGTGTAGGTAAAACCATACTGCTAACTTCCCATTGGGTGCCCTTAGAGATTAGAAACCAGTCTACCGTGGATAAACTATTTGCAATAAACATTTTACAACAATTTTACAGTAGTTTTTTTTTGTTATAAAAAAAACCACCAATTCAAATTTTTTGCAAACTTTATCGGGTGGACATTATTATTATTATGGTCCGGAGTCGATATAATTATTTGTTCTCGAGATTGCGAGACGAAAAACATTTTACAACAATTTTACAGCAGTTTTTTTGTAATAAAAAAAACCGCTAATTGAAATTTCCTGCAAACCTAATCAGGTGGTCATTATGTAATTATGTGTCGAATGAAATTGGTCTGGAGTCGATATCATTATTTGTTCTTGAGATATGCGAGCCAAAAAAAGTACACCAACGTACGTACGTACACACACATACACACACAGAGAGAGAGAGAGGAGGGGGTGAGAGATGATTTGTTTCTCTAACAATAGCGCCATAAAATTTAAGAATTCTGCAAGGCACTTTATTTAATTCAACTAAGAATAGTGAAGTAAGAAAATACATTGCAATATGAAAACTAAAGGGTGGTGAGTTAAAATATATAAGGGCTATTTTTTATACAGTTTATTCAGGCTACGTGCCAAAAGAGTCGTAAGTTTAGATTTTTAATATAGGAAAAATATTGTATACAGGCAAAATAAAATGTTACTACAAGGCTGGAAAGAAACTCTTTTGTATTGACGAAAACAGACTGGAGTTTATTTAGCAGCAATCAGTGGCGTACTTCACAATTTCTTGTATAAAATTACACAACAAAGTGCCGTTACGATTGACAAAAATTTTATTGGACAACGCAGCCAAATTACATAATTATATTTGCAATATTAGAAAAAATCATCATTTTATCAACCTATGTCACAGTCGGGATTCAAACCCGAACCTTTCCACTTCCGCGGCGGAATGAGCGATCATTTACACGATTAACAATCAAATTAGTTTCCCAATATATCTGATAGTTAATCGTGTCACGGTAGAGTAAATGATATCTCATTCTGCCGCGAAAGTGGAAAGGTTCGGGTTTGAGTCCCAACTAATGGTTGATAAAATGATTTTTTCCCGATGTTGCAAAATCAATTAATGTAATTTGGCTGTTTAACCAATAATTATACATTTTCAGCCGAACTAAATTCATACTGCCATTAATTGTTTTTAAATGAATGACTAATGACTGCAAACAGTATATGAAACACCTGAGTAATAGACGTGGTCGTTATTTCACGTCACTAGTTACAATAACTAGCTACGCGGTATGTAACCGAAGCACTAGTTTCGAGTTACATTACAAGTAGTGATTTTTGCAAATGCGTTACTAAGCGAGAGCGGGTGACAGTGACACGAATAAATCCGAAGTAACCCGAACACGCACAGTGTATAGCTACAAACACTTAGATAGTGATTTAATGTATTTTAGTTTCGTCTCGTTTCGTGTGTAACTGTATAGTTGGTAACTGGTGGAGGTATTTATGCAAGCAATCACAGTAGCTGAATAAAAATAACTAGTTACAAAAATCACTAGTTTTGAAACAGGTGACGCCGACCAAGTCACTGGTTTCGTTACGTTTCTTGAAAATAACGTAACGACCCACGTCTACTGAGTAAGAACAATGATGTAACACAATGCCGTTATCAGGAAAAATTTATTAATTCAAACCTATGTCACCCTACGGTTTGAATTAATAAATTTTCCTGATTACAGCATTGTGTTACGTCATTGTTCTTATTCAGGTGTTTCATATACTGTTTGCAGTCATTAGGCATTCATTTAATTATGTATTTGTTCACGACGTCCGTGTTAAAATTTGTATTTATTAATTATTATGTTTGTTAGAATTAGAATATGTCAAGTAAGAAAAATTGAATTTTCTATTTGCGATTTGAAATGTTGCAGCATAACAAACGCCAGATGTGTGCACCGATAAATTAAATGATTTGCAAGGAGATAATTATTCATGAATTACAAGTAGACAATATGAGTCACCGTTTTATTTTCGTTGTGTTTTCGGTTAATTGAAAAACTGCCAATATTATTGTTATGTATGACCTTCAACATACAAAGTCAAAAAATACGGAATATTATGGAAAGTAGCTACGGGGCCATCGAAGCTTTATAAAACTTACTTGCTTTCCACGCTACTTGCAAACGCTGTGCTTCGTCCTTTGTAAGGCAATCGCTTTATAATATTGTGTATGTTTGCTCTTAATTATTTCGCTGTCAATAAATAAATACTAAATAATTTGCAAAAAAAAAAACCAAAAGCTACTCGGGTGAAGTCGGGCCGAAAAGCCAGTACTTAATACAGGAAGATAAATTTTCCGGAAAAAAAATACAATGCACGAGAAATCGCTTGAGAAATAAAGTGACAGGATTAATTATTATGCGCAGTATTCCACATTTTTCAATTCGTGAATATATTAAATATACGTTAGAGAAATATAAATAAAATATGTATTTGTTTTCTTTAATTTAAAAATGGTCGTTTTCAGCCCCTGCAGTATTATTTTTTCATGTACACGTGTCAAGCAATTTTGTATTATATTCGTTTTTTTCAGGAATAAAATTAACTAGAATTTTTTTAAAACGTGACTAAAATGTCATATATGATTTTAATTTATTTCAACATTGTTATATAATTTAATTAAAAAGTGTAGGTATAAAATGTGAATTTTTTTTCGACTGGTACACAAAATCTACTAATTTAGTAAATGCATTTTTCACCGAACTGTATTTCCATACAAATAATAATACAGTTCGCGACAAAACGTAAACAAATTATATTAATTATATTTTTTTATGCCAATAGAATCCTATATTTTATTATTATTTATCAACCGACGATTCATAATGACATAGCTGCATTTGTTTCAAATTTAATTATAAATTATTTTTATATGTCTAATTGTAAACAGGACCGTGGGGCTCGGTGGAATTTTTTCAACCAAGTTGAATTAAGTTTTATGTATGCATATAAAAAAACTTAATTGCGAAAATAATAGGCCGCTGTAAAATTCAGATCCTAAAAAAGTCCGGGTTCCTCCCTCTCTCGACGGGTTTGCTTGTAAAAATTAAACCCGCTATATTTTAGGAATCAAAAAAGATATTGAGATCGCACAGATATCCCTTTCTCCTGTCTAAAATTTTATAACGTATTCCCGAACCCGATCGCATTTTGAACCAAGATTAGATTTTTTGAGCCAAATTGACGCTAATAATTTGTCTCCTCTCGAAGCTCTACAGGCCAAATTAAAAAAAAAATAGTTCAGGATACACAAGGTCCTTCTGACTATTAGAGGTTTTTTTTAAATTTTCTTTATTTATTTATTTATTTACCTACGTCAGTTCTACTGCGAAACATTTCAATATTATTAAAAAAATTAATCAGAGGAATGTCTTGTGCCGTCAGTGAGAGCCTTTTGTGAAAATTATTGAGTCACAAAATTAATTATTTAAATCTTCTTACGAAACATGGAAAAAAAGTCAAGAGGTGTCATGTGACCCCGACAGAAGCTATGCTTTTTACGCATTGTATATATCAAAGCTATAAACAATACAATTGAAAAGTTATTATTTGACCGCCATTTTGAAATCTGATGCAATTTTATTGTTTTATTTTATTTTTTTGTGTCCTATAAAACTCTTAAATATCAATTTTCAAAAAGATCGGATAATTTTTACAAAAGTACATATGGCCGCCATTTTTAAATCTGACGCCATTTTATTTTTTTTGTGTCCTATAAAACTCTTAAATATCAATTTTCAAAAAGATCGGATAATTTTTACGAAAGTACATATGGCCACCATTTTGAAATCTGACGCCATTTTATTTTTTTGTGTCCTATAAAACTCTCAGATATTAATTTTCAAAAGGATCGGACAGTAGATATACTTTTAACATAAGCATGTTAATGTTTATTTTAATTTTAATGTCAATTTTAATTATTTTAATAATTGTTGCGTATGTTTAATAACGGTTATATTATAGATGTGAAGAAACTGTTTTAATTAAAAACAGAAAAGTGGTGATCCTGATGATAATGGAAGAAAACAGCTTTGAAGTGGCTTAAGGATCCAAAATAAGAAGCAAAGTTATATTATATGCACCATTGTAATTTTTGAAAGGAGCAACACACATAGCCTTTCTGGCTTTGTTGCACCCTAAATAAAGTTATATTCTATTCTATTCTATGTCGGTGACGCGAAACCATAAGTTTTTCCCCTCCCAGAAATCGTCTAACACGCCTATAGCTTCAATAAAAAAAACATAACATTGTTGTTAAAAGAAACACGACGTAAAGTTTATTTAATTTTCGTAAGCTTTTGAACACAGTGTACGATATTTCACTATTGCTTATTAAAATTTATATTGTAAATGTGTAATTAAACTGAAATTATTTCCTTACGAAATTTAAATTTTGCATCAAGATAAACTTTTCGAGTTTAAAATAACCAGAATAAAAAGAAGCAAAAGAAGAATAAAAGTAATTGTAACAAAGCGTCGACATTTCACGCGAATTAAAGTCGAATTATATACACAATATTATATAATAAATCGCGGTTTGTTATACGCTAGAAACTCGGAGGTCGCCGGGTCGATGGGGTCGTTTCTTAGTGGGGAGAGAGGATAGGACGAGTGGGCTGTGGGCGTTTAAGCAAAAAGGAAAACTTGTACAATGCTTCCGTAGTCATCGCTGGCCTTTAACAATGAATATTGATTATATAAAGATAATGAATATGAATAAACAGTGTAAAATATTATTGTACTTGATTCCATCGGAAACTCTGATTGCGCGATAAACGTTTGTTGATTTGAGGTTATGTACCGAATATCCATCACGATTAATTAAAGCATGTACCTATAGTTTGTGTTTGTACAGCGTGAATCGAAAAGGTTGAAATTATTTTATCGTCTCCATGGGACTCCCGAATATGTAAGCGATCAGATATAGACCTTGATGACCTCAGCTGTTGAGCGTCTATAATCTACAATTTAATCTCTGAATTGAATTGTAAATTATAGACGCTCGACAACAGAGGTCATTAGCGTCTGTTTAATCTCTGAAGTCTAACCGATCAGATTAGAATACGATGATGTCAACCATTTTGATAGCGACTAAGGAGGGTTTGGGTTTAGCTGACAGTGGGGATTTGCACCTTCTGCGATGACATTTCACCAAGCAGAAACTAAGGGGCGGGGGTCAGTAAAAATGTTTACACATTAAACCACAAAAACCTTTAAGCCATTGCAATTTTAATTTTATTTTTTAAATACCTATAGGTCAGAGGTACCCTAACTGTGCGTCGCGACGCCTAGGTGAGTCGCGAGACGATACGCACCGGTCAAATCGAAATCAAATCGAAGTACAGGTCACAAATAAATTTAGAAAAAGAAATGAGAGTAGAAATTTCAAAACTTCAGCCCCGATTTGAGAAATTATGCTCAGAAAAGCAAGCTTATCCTTCTCATTAATTGTATTATATTATGTAGTTTTCTAATTATTAGAATTAGAATCTAATAATAATTAAGATTCTATATTCTTTGGAGTTTTCGTTGAATAATGAAGTAATTTTATTGTCTGCTAGAGCTACACACAGGTATCTTCATTTTGAAGGGCGTCGCAAAAAAAAATGCAACCTGTATAGGGAGTAGCAGTAAAAAAAAAAGATTGGGAACCCCTGACCTAGGTAATGAAAAAATATTTACAGGTGCTAATCAAAATTTTAGTAAACAATATAATGTTAAACTTTTTCCATATTTCTATTACCTATTCCTTTTTTCGGTACCTATCAATAATAAATTATAATTTAAAAAAACTAAAAAACACGCTTTAATGAACTAAAAAGTAAAAAAATAATTAATTTTATTGTAAAAAAGCGTGTGGTAGTATGAAAATATGATCCAAAGCACCCCACGCTTTTTTACAATAAAATTAATTATTTTTTTACTTTTTAGTTCATTAAAGCGTGTTTTTTAGTTTTTTTAAATTATAATTTATTTTTGCTTTTTAGTCCTGGAGATCCTGGTCAGGATAATGGGACAAACTTATGGAATTATTGTATTGTAATCGGTCCTTGATAAGTGTGCAAAGTTTCAGTTCAATCTGAAGTTTTTTGCTTTTTTTTAGTCCTGGAGATCCTGGTCAGGATAATGGGACAAACTTATGGAATTATTGTATTGTCATCGGTTCTTGATAAGTGTGCAAAGTTTCAGTTCAATCTGAAGTTTTTTTTTTTTTTTTTTTAGTCCTGGAGATCCTGGTCAGGATAATGGGACAAACTTATTGAATTATTGTATTGTCATCGGTCCTTGATAAGTGTGCAAAGTTTCAGTTCAATCTGAAGTTTTCTGCTTTTTTTTTAGTCCTGGAGATCCTGGTCAGGATAATGGGACAAACTTATTGAATTATTGTATTGTCGTCGGTCCTTGATAAGTCGACAACGTTTAAACTAAATCTGACCGTTCAAAGTTGGTCAAAATCAAGTTCAAAGAAGTCGGTTACAAACTGACAAACAAGCAAGCAAACATACAGGTGAAGCTAATAAAAGCGTGTTAAAAAAAATCCTTCAAAAATTATACCTGATATCAAAAATGTAAACCTTTCTCTCCAGATAACAGGAAACTATTTTAAATCACAAATACATATCCCGAAAAAAGAAAAGTTTTCGAAATACAATTAAAAAAACTATTTTGTGACAATATAATTTTGACAACGAACGTATTTAGGTGGATATATTGTTCAACAAGAGTACATTTATAAGCTAAAAAATAAATGAACAGTTAAATATTGTATAAAAGATAACTAAAAACAAAACAAAAATGTTTGCAAAAGTACTTTTTACGAGGACAAATGAAGAGTGTGATATATTGTGTTGTCAGTGCCGCAGGACTTAATATTAAAGACGCTAATGACCTCTGTTGTCGAGCGTCTATAATTCACAATTCATTCATTCTGGACTTAATATTTGCACTAAATTATGTACCGACACCTTTTCGTAAGTAATGCATAATCCGCTAACTAGTGTTTTCATAAATTTTCTAAATTAGATTCTGTCTGATAAAATTTTAGGAGTAGGTACATTTAAATTTTTATCAGAGTTAAGTTTTAATTTTAAAAAAATTCCGAAAAAAAAATATTTTTTTTGGCCCGGTATTTACCCAATGGGTACATACCTTGGGTATTTACCCAAATTTTAATACACCCAATACTTGCTTATCTCTGGACACATAATATGATAGAAAACACAAACTATGGCATAACCATGGTATTTTTTGAAAAGCATCATTTTACCCCTTATATACCACCTGAAAAGAAGTAATTCTATGTCAAAAAAAATGGGTGTGTGCTTATGACCACACGACAGAAGTGAAAACTTCACATTTTCTAATTTTTGTAATCATCTATTATAGCGCATTTATGAACTAAAAATACTAAAATTATATTTTTAATTAATTCCACCTTAGTTTAAAAAAAAATTATAATTATTGTCAAAGAAAGAAAATAAAAAAATATATAAATAAATATCATGAATAATTTAGAAAAAAAAAACGCCAAAAATTCTACGCTGCTATCAGGTCTCGAACCCAGGTTCCTATGCATAGAACGCAAACACGTTATCAACTGCGTTATGAATGCAAGTGTACTGCGTACCGTTTTTATGATATAGCTATGTCAGCCGCGTCACATTTTTGCGAACGATTCCCTTTTTTTTAACCGACTTCAAAAAAAGGAGGTTTCTCAATTCGATCGTATATATTTTTTATGTGTGTTCGCGGATAGCTTCGTCGTTTATGAACCGATTTTGAAAAAAAAAATTTTATTTGAAAGGATATACTTTCAGATTGGTCCCATAGAAATTTCATCAAAATCGGTTCAGTAGTTCGGCTGATTTTAATAAAAGTAAGTAACGGCGTGTGATTCTTTAAGGTAAATGTTACTTTTTGACACTAAAAAGTAAAAAATAAGAAACTTTTTAACAAAAAAAAAACCTCCTTCAAAAAGGCACTAAAAAAAGAGGAAAATAATGAAATTTTGAGGTCTGTGCCAATTAAAATATGAAGTCGGTTAAAAAGTATAGTATAGTGATTAATATCTTCTTTTTAACCAACTTCATATTTTAATTGGCACAGACCTCAAAATTTCCTTATTTTCCTCTTTTTAGTGTCTTTATGAAGGAGGTTATTTTTTTGTTAAAAAGTTTTTTTAACTACCCAGGAAAAGAGTGCCTAACGCGCCTAAGGAAGTTTTCACTTCAAAAACTACGCCCCTGATACATGTGTACATTAGTTACGCGACGCCGCAACGCGGTGCGCGGGTATGAACCGCGGGACCACGAACTGGGAGTAGGGTGATTCCAGAGTACCTCTACTCCGTGGCGCGCTGTGGACAGAATAGTTAATTGCTCTTAATTGGAATTTTCAACGACGACCAAGTAATTGGCGACTGCGCGAGATAATAAATTTTAATGAAACAAAAGGTGATCGCCGTTGTCATCTTTATATGAAGGTATATTTCCGTCCCATATACTGCCAGATACATATTAATTAGTACACCCAGAATTATGAGTCGTGACTTCTTCATTCTCGAGGCTTTAGAGATTTTTACAAGCTTTTATTTAACTTGCTGTGTTAGTAATTAGTATATGTGTGGGTTAAATCCTGCAGGTCAATTTTGAACGACTTCCAAGTATCCGATCGATTTGAAATTTTGCACACTTATGTATTCCCGATGACAATACATGAATAAATCGTTCAAACGGAGGTGTAGAGTTTTTTTGACTAATCAACGCCCAGGCCAAATCGCTGAAACTAGAAACTTGGACAGTTGGTTCCTTTTCTGACGTAAGCATTGTCGTCTGAGCCAGAGGCCGCGACGCTAACCAGCGGACCACACTGTCCTCCATATTATACCTCATACATAAACAAATAATGTACAACTTTTTCGTTCTTGTATCCTTCCTTTTAATTGCAAACAAGAAATTATTAAAGAAATATATATTTTTTAAACGCTGAGCATAAACCACCATATGATGACGTAGAAGACTAGTTACGCTTTTTTATCTATAGAAAGATATGTATATAAATTATCTTCCTTGTGGTTTCATTTTGACAGATCAGTCGGAGTGCCACAGTACATCTACGTCATTTCGGTAACGACTAGCGGCACAAGTCTATGTTTAAAATTTCATTGAAAAAATTTGGGAATGTTTTTGAAACTTAGAGAGATAGAGACGGAACATGGCAGAAAAATTGATTATTTTATTTTCAAAATATAATAATTACTGGGTAAGTTTATAAATGACAATAGTCGGAAATGATTTATATAAATCTAAAACTTTATTTTACCGATTATTGCATCGTTAAATGATTGATAAAATTGATTACTTAACACTCGAATAAATAGTAAAATAAAAAGCTGGAAATGACAATCAATTCTAGAATAATCAATTACCTAGCACGCATATAATAAAACTGACCGCTGAACTATACACAATTAACTTTACAAACAATTAACTTTGAAAATCGTTAAACCAATTCTAGAAAACAGGTCACTAAAAAAACTGAACAGAATGAAATGATGTCAGAAAACAAAAGCGAAGCGTTCCAAGCATGACCATGGTGACATCACGGATCGTTCATTTGTCGTGCGCTTCAAACTTGTTTTGTTTGGCGCCTAGCATTTGTTTCATCATCGTTTTCATAATGTAAAATTATCGTGTGTATTAAATTACGCACAGTCAATAAATACATTTAATATGTTCACAGATATTCCAGTAAAATAATATAGTACACCAAATGGAACTAGATTTATTCCATGTAAGGACATACTTCTTTTTTTATTTAATTCCATATTTAGATATTTGAATTGTACATACCAATATGTTATTAAGTCATTATGTAAAATGCTAAGATAGACAATAAATAATTTATACTAAATATTGTTTAATGAGAAAATTATTTAAAAGTTACTAATTTGACTCCTCCACAAACTCATCACCATCATCAGAGCAAAGACGCCAGCTATCAATTGTTTCCATATTTGCTATAATAAACGCACAAATCAATACGTATTTAACGATACCCAAAAACTACAAAAACGTGTAAGAAGAGGAATGAGCGGTGAGCAAAAATGTAAAGCAAGGTAGGAATCCCGCACGCAACTTTTGAGCTCAATTGCTGCACGTTAGCTAAACTATCAGAGATACAGTAAAGTGATATTGGTAATGAAAAGGCAGACTTTCTTGCTAAGGAATAGGGCGCCAAAAATTTAATAGGCCCGGATCCTTTTTGTGGCTATCCAAAAAGTCACGTCAGAATGGAAGTTCGAAAGTGGGAAGAAGAAAACAAAATCTCACGTTGGAATTCTACTCCTGGACTTCGACAATCTAAGAGATTTATCTCTCATTCATCAAAAAAGACAAAAGATTTTCTTAACCTCGGCAGAATGGAGCTGAGAATATTGACAGGTCTCTTCACTGGTCATTGTCCTTAAGGTATCACCTTAAGAAGATGGGCAGGGTAGAAGATGATAGTTGCCGCTTGTGTAAAGAAGAAACAGAAACTGCTGAACATATTTTGTGTCCATATAAAGCAGTTTACTCCAAAAGGCTGCATTACCTGAGCAAGCCAATCTTAGAGCCTGATTGGAAGAAGGTCCCCGGAAAGGTATTAAGGTATATCAAACACCTACTGCCTGAATAGAAATAAGTACGAGGGGATTCACAAAAGATCTCTTAGGTCGCAGCATCGCCCCATGTAATTCTAATTCTAAGCTCCGTAACTCGACTTATCATTACCTAACTCGATTTTTTTATGTCCCTTGAGATTCGACTTAAAGTGTAACTGTAATTAGAAATAATCTGAGACAGATAAAAGTCATCGTTAGCACATATGATATTAATTAATCTTTGAGTTATAGTGCTGGTAATTGATTCTTCATGAAACTATAATGAATACGTATTTGTAATAGAATATTACTTCTAACAATACTTTCACTAATGATGTGAAAAATATCTGCTGGGAGATATTGACGTTTTTACCTTGCATAAATAAGGACGGGAGAAATATAGGGTGGGGCAAAAGAATCTGGATATTTTTGAAATGAAAAATACCGTACCTACTGGGAGTTTTTTAATTGAAATAGTATATTGCATTACGTTTTTGGTATTTTGTGGTTATTTTTAACTTCCCATTGGAAGTTATTGTAATGGGTCCGAAAATCGAAATCAAAATGTATAACAAATTTTTATGTTTCAAGGTCACCACACTATTTTTAGAAAGATGTCTCTGTGTGTGTATGTGTGTGTACGTACGTACGTATATGTCCATTTCTTTCTAAGACGAAATCTCAAGAATGAAAAATGATATCGACCACGTTAGGGTGCCAATCGACGCGTACGTATAAATATGATCTGAAAGAATTTTTTTCAAAATCGGTTCAGCCGTTCTTTTTTCTTAACCAAATAGACTCCAAAAAAGTAGATTTTACACAATATATCGCGAATAAAAAATTATATCGACTTTGTAAGGGTGTCAATCGAGGCGTGTTAACGTCATTTTGATCCGACATAAATTTTATAAAAATCGGTTCAGCCGTTTTTTGTTTTTTTTAATTATTGTTAAAAATAAATAATAATTATGTTTTAATGATTAAAATGATTACTTTTCTGTGTAATGTCTAATTTAATTATTATTATTAAATATTTATCAAACTGGGAAGTTCGTCGTGTGGACTTCAAGGGTCTCGCACTTTAGTCCTAATAAACGACCCACCTCGCGGCTTATTAATATTTTGTACTTTTAACACTGCCGGAATCCGAACTCAGTATGTTCCGAAATAGCGAAAGACCTTGGAATGCGAGTTTAATATTAATTGTTGATTGTCACTTGTTTAACATAATATTATTTGTTTCTTTGGATTGTTTACAATATAACGTTTCATATCTTCTGCATTACACATATTATTTTATGTATTAAACACATTCAGTTCAAAATTTACAAAATCAACCCCTTTCTATCAAACCGTAATAAATTTGTTTTGAGAATTGACCGTCATTTATTCTACTATCTGATACAAAACGGAGAGAAATATCTAATCCTTAAAAGTTCAATATACCATATTGTGTAGAATTATTATTTATTTTATTAATAATGCACTATAATGATTATAGAGTAAATTTATATTATAAACAGTAACAAATAAAGTACAAGTATCAGAAAGGGCAGTGTAGCCTAGTGGATAGTTTACTTGGTACCAGCCTCTAGACTAGACTGTCGTGGGTTCGAATCCTGCACCTGTGCTCATGGATGTTTTGTGATGTTATTTAGTTTTAAGTTAGTTGTTATTTAATGTAATTTAAGACGCTAATGACCTAAGTTGTCGATGCGTCTATAATCTACAATAAATAAATAAAAATAAAAAATACAAGTATCAGCTCTCTTAAGTAAACCATTCACTGCACTGCTGTAACTGCCACACGCACAAACTGACCCGACTACTACTGTAGCAATCCTTCAAGACATTTCAAATGTGTATGTTGGATTTGCGATGAGAATGGATTCTCGAGATGGAGAGGCCCTTAAATCAGCTTTGATTACCTCTGTAGTCGCGCGTTTACGTGAATCAACAGTTGACTCTCGTAAGGCGCTGCACTATCTTTTATTTATTTATCGTAAATTATAGACGCGTCGACTACTTAGGTCATTAGTGTCTTGATTACATTAAAAAACAATTTTAATTAAAACTAAATGACATCACAAAACACCCCCTCCTCTATTTATGACATCTCTGTCCGCAACACACATGATTGGGAGTTGATCAAGAACCCATGAATGGGTCCTTTGATAAGTTGCATTATGAAATAAATCTACTATGTATTATATTGTAGTGTGTCATCTATTGTTGAGAAGTTAAAATGTTACTCAAGTCGCAATTCTGTAGAAGTAATTGATTACTCCTAACGACTCGATGATTAATATTTAATTGTATGTAAGCGATACGTCGGTATTGCTTAACGAAAAAGCAGTCACGATTTCTTCTGAGTCTTTTGTTATAATTATTAACCAAGAAATAGCTTCAAGCTTATCTGACTCATGCAGTCTCTTGTTAAAGTTCAATTAATGAACAGGGATGGTTCTTTATTTGAAATTATCCGGACTTTCCGATTTTTTGTCTCAAATAGTTAAATCCTGATTTCCGCTCAATTTTTGTGAAATGTTACGATTCCATTAAAAAACAAAAGGGTGTGTAATTTGACTCTTTATAGACCGAGAGCTAGTGACAATTTTTTGGTGTTATTTATTCAAGGCCTTATTTTTGTGAAGATGTTGAGGGAGGCATATTAAAGTGCCGTGAGTAAGGGATTTTGCTAGATAGCGGTATGGGAGGGATGCATACACATCAAAAGGACACTTTTGTGAACAAATATTACATAGCTATGACTATTTTTGTGGGGTACAATTTTTCAAAAAATTAAAATTTTTTTTGACAGTCAACACACATAACTTTCTGTTTTCATCAGTAAAAACACATAAATAACAACTTATTCAATTAACTAAAGTACATTTGAATGCGACCAAGCTCGATAAACAATGCAAAAAAAATGATTAAATTCACAAATTATAATTTCTTTTCTCCTTTAGTTTACTTTTTATTCTTGACATCTTTTTATTTATTGTAGATTATAAACACTTGACAACTTAGGTCGTTAGCGTCATAATTATATCATCAATTAAAACTAAACGACAGCAGGACAGCGTAGTCCAAAGACCAGCACGCTGACCATTACACCAAGCTGTTCTCCATTCTTAACATCAATAACCTAAAATGATCCAGATATGCACATTCATCATGCCAAATTTCATTTTTGAAGTGAAAACTTCCTTAGGCGCATTAGGAACTCTTTGCCTGGGCACTGAAAAAATGTGAAGTGTTCGCAACTACTTCCGTAAGAATTCGCAACATACTTATATCATAAAAACGGCCCTCTACACACTTCCATCCCATAGCGCAGTTGGTTAGGTCTTTGCGTTCTATGCATAGGGACCTGGGTTCGAGACCTGATGGCAGCGTAGAATTTTTGGCGTTTTTTTTCTAAATTCTACATGATATTTAGTTTTATATTTTTTTATTTTTGTTATATTCTTTCTTTGACAATAATTATAATTTTTTTGAAACCAAGGTGGAATTAATTAAAAATACAATTTTAGTAATAAATTATTTTTAATTCATAAATGCGCTATAATAGATGACACCAAAAATTAGAAAATCTGAAGTTTTCACTTCTGTCGTGTGGTTATAAGCACACACCCATTTTTTTATACTTTTGATTATTTCAAGACCTCAAGATACGCCGCTGCACTTTTAACTATAAGATGTTGAATTTATTAGAGAATTAATTACAAGATTATTAAGAATCAATTGTTTTACTTCTGTTGTAAATCGTCCTTTATTTTCATCCTGACAAAAACGTAACAGCCAGTTGTCGTGGTTTCACTTTTCAAGTTCGCTATAATTTTAATTTTAAGAGCGAAACACTGACATAAAAAATGTAGACTAAACCATTGTTCATTCGTTTTTTAAACAAAAAATTCACAGATTTCGCAATCCTTGCACCATCGAGGACATTGAAAATGATAACAGCATATATGAAACATAATTAACTGTTTATTATACACACAATATTTATCAATGCACTGTTTAGTTTTGTCAGGAATAACCCTATTATTCTTCTGTTATATATGCGTTCACTTTTGCTTGATTACTTAACTTTTAAATGGATTTTTCTACAGTATTTATTAACATTTGCTCAAAAATAACACCGCAGATCGTCGCAAATACCTCTCAATTAATTAGACATGATATAAGACACATTTCGAAAAAATTGCACTTGTTCAATTTTGCATGATTGCTCCTCACTTGAACGCGAAACCGTTGTCTTTTGGCCTTGAACGAAAACTCGTAACTCTGCCCCCATATACGAACATAAACATTTCCAATGTTAAAAAATCATTTCAAATCATCGTGTTGTTCGTTAAAAAGCGCAAAAGTAACAAAAATGAATTTTACGAGTAACTCCCAAAAGACTCAAAGAGTCAACAAAAAATAAGTTGAGGAATAGACGCTCGATAACAAAGGCCATTGGTGGCTAAAAATAAGTTGAAAAATGAGTGTTTACAATATTGTGCTGCAGTCAGTCAGAAAGTAATTACCTCTATAAATTTTATGGCAACGTTTTTCTTGCCATAAAGTTTACGGCGATACGCAATGGACTTCTTATTTATTTTAGAGTGGGTGGTTTTTTTGGTGAGTTTAATATCAACTGTGAAAAAATGTCTTGTTATTTTAAGTAATAGTTGTTAAAGTTTTCTCAATGTTCTCACTGCGCACAGCTTTGAAACTCGATCTTTTATTTATTTATTGTAGATTAAGACGCTCGACAACTTAGGTAATTAGCGACTAATTACGTCAAATTAAAAGGCATCGCAAAAATGCATGAGTGAAGGTGGGATTTGAACCCACGACAGCTTGATCCACAGGTCAGCACGCTGATCGTAACATCAAGCTGCCCTCCTCGATCTTTTAACTTCAATGATGTAGGTACCTACTGAAAATATTTAAATAAATAATAATAATAATGCGTTTAACGTCCGTTTCTCGACATTATGTCATAACAGACGCCATTCGCACCATTACTATTTTCCATTTTACCACTTCCCGTTGTTTTCTACATTTTTATACTTCAACTTAATTAATAGCAATGTGCGAATGGAGGAATTATAGGAAATTAGGATAAGGTCGGCAATTTTGGGAGCATAGGAGTTTGACAGGTAATCGGCCATGGCCTTGAATAAGGAACCATCTCGATATTCATCTACTGAAAATATTTACATATAATGGCTTTGAAAATTGTAAATTAGATGCCACTACTATCTAAAAGATTCGACATATAGGTACTGTTGATGTTTTATCTCTTTTTAAAAACATTAAGTACAGTGTGCAGTATGGGCCAGCAGGATATTGACACCAGCGCTCCAAGCGGTTGGTTTACTGCAGATAGAACAACTGGTAAGATCTCTTATAAGTAATTACTCATACGCTTCAACGATCTCATTAATTTATTTTCTGTTTTCTGCGCAGCCTTGCGGCACTCGTGGAGGTGATAAGAACTAACAAATGTAGAGATGAGCGTATTGGGATCCGTCATATGGGTGGAGCTTAAAAAACATGGCGGAGATCGGGGAACATTTCATATACGGGGTATACTTTTGCGTGTAATTTTGTGATTTTCAAAGTCATTTTCACGATAAATTTGCACTGCATAAATGTTTGCCTGATCCGAATACAATTTTCTACCACCAGATGTCATATGCTCATTTGACGGTTCCCCATAACTACAGAGGCAACTTAACAGAACTGATACTTGCGTGTAATTTTGTGATTTTCAATGTCATTTTCACGATAAATTTGCACTGCATAAATTTTTGCCTGATCCGAGTACAATTTTCTACCACCAGATGTCATATGCTTATTTGACGGTTCCCAATAACTATATAGAGGCAACTTAACAAAACTGATACAAGTCCGTTATAAAATATTATGAAAGCGCAAGTCCCTCAAGTTTATTGTAATGAATTATTTAGCAAGAAACATTTAAAGTTGAGCTGTTTAGGGAAGTCCCGACGGTTTTGTAAGTCTATAATAATAAACAAGTTAAGTATGGATTATTCATAGCCTTGTTAGGGAAGATGTTAAAGACCATGATATAGGTTACACTAAGCCAGAGATGTTTTAACTTATGTATAGTTAAAAAATTGTATTTCCTCTCAGAAATGAAATTTAATATAGCTGTGTTTCGCGGTATTTAAAAAAGGGTGTAGCTTATATACCAGTCGGATATTTGTAGGGTAAGTACAACAAAAATTGAGGCATGTAAAATTTGTCATCATTATCATCAATCAGAGACAATATAAAATCATCAATCTATGCAGTGCGACTGCGCCGGGGTCTAAAGGGAAAGTAAATAGATAGCAATTTATTGTTTTGAAGTTATATTTTTTACGGACGCTGTGCTTATAGGCAGTGGCGGACTAAGCCCGTCGGAGGTCCGGGGCGGCAAAACTAAATGAGGCCACCGGTCTTAGAAATTGATGTAAGTGTTTGTAGTGCAAATTTCGTAGAAAATGAATAATATAGATGTAATGGCTGACAAAAAAAATCAAATATTTATAATAAACGATCTACCTACGTTTATATTTTGTATACGTACGGCCCCTTCCAACTCCAAACTGCCTCTTACTTACTAAACATATTTTGCCCTTGTTTGGGATTTGATTAAGAAGGACTTCTTGAGATTTGGAGGCCCTCCAGGATTAGAAGCCCGAGGGGAGCCGCCCCTTAGTCCGCCACTGCTTATAGGGTGTAGGATAAAAAATACAGTTTATATCTAGGACGCAATGATTTTTTGACTCGTGTGACTGTTAAACTCGCCGCGCTCGTTTAACCTAATATAACACCTTGTCAATAATATACTTTAATACGCCCTAGATATACAATCTACTATTTTTAGGGTTCCGTACTGGAATCATATTACTAAGGCTACGCCGTCTGTCTGTCCTGCCTTTAAAAGGCTGTATCTTTTGAACCATAACAGGTAGACGGTTGAAATTTTCACAGAACATGTGCTATTATGGTGGATACCCTACTAAATAATAAAAAAAACAAAAAGTAAAAATTAAGGGGGGTTCCATACAAAAAACTTGTTTTTTCAACGTTCTTTTGTTTTTGCTCTATCGTAAAAACGGTAATACATACAAGCGTCAAACTTGGTGTGATTATAGTGAAAACTCTATACACTAAAACCATAAATAATAACAACCGACCAGGCGACAAAGTGTGAGTCGGACTAAGCAGTTTATTATGTTTAACAGTTTTAACATTTACATTAACGGTGGCACATACAGAAACACTCGCATCAAATGAGAGTCGGACTAAGCAGTTTATTATGTTTAATAGTTTTAACATTTACTTTAACGGTGGCACATACAGAAACACTCGCATCAAGTGTGAATCGGACTAAGCAGTTTATTATGTTAAACAGTTTTAACATTTACATTAACGGTGGCACATACAGAAACACTCGCATCAAGTGTGAGTCGGACTAAGCAGTTTACTATGTTAAACAGTTTTAACATTTACATTAACGATGGCACATACAGAAACACTCGCATTTTAAAATTGACATTTTTTTTATTTGTCAACTGATTTAAATGAGACAAACACTAAATGTTTTCCCGAGCTTATCTCAAACTTAACCCCTACCTAAACTTCTTATTTTTATTATTGTACGGAAACCTCGATGCGCGAGTCCAACTCGAACTTGACCGTTTTTTTTTTTTTAATTTTAAATATATGGTGTAATAAAACAAAAATACCAATAAGTGAATCGCTTACCCTATATACACATTTCGTATACACCACTTTAAACACTCCCGACTTAAAAGGGTGAAACTCTCCATTCATTAATAAATTGAAGGTTGGTAGCACTGCAGCATCCCGGTAAACATCATTAAAATATACGGCAGGCAGGGTGTTTTGAAAAAGCCTAAATCAAGACGCGCATCCACCATAATATTCGAGTTACTTTTAAATAATGAATTCGAAGAAGAAAAACGAGGCATATTAAATGTAACTCATTTGGAATTAATCATCTTTAAATCGTGCCAACCGCGGTGACTAAAAAATATTGCATCGTTTTTTTTTCTAATTTAAACCTAGGGGATGTTCTTAAATTACGTCATGCTATTTTTTAAAGTGAAACTTTTCGTCCAAGAGCTCATAACAAATTTAATATTCGAGTTACTTTTAAATAATGAATTCGAAGAAGAAAAACGAGGCATATTAAATGTAACTCATTTGGAATTAATCATCTTTAAATCGTGCCAACCGCGGTGACTAAAAAATATAGCATCGTTTTTTTTTCTAATTTAAACCTAGGGGATGTTCTTAAATTACGTCATGCTATTTTTTAAAGTGAAACTTTTCGTCCAAGAGCTCATAACAAATTTTCGGTAAGTGTTTGATTTAACTACTCGAAAAAGGTTTCGTGTCTACAGTTAACATTTGTTATATTCTGGAATCTGAGAACTTTGAAATAAATTCTGTGCTGTTAATAGTATTTCTGTGTAATCATACGATAAGATTACAATGATAATGGTTATTTTGGAATTAGTGCTGGCACATGAGGCTATGCTTCTGAGTTCTGAAGCATATATACCTCGTGCGTAATGATATTATGACTCGTTTTAACATACTGTTACTACTCGTTAGTATAATATGCCTCATTACGCATCTAGATATACACTGTAAAAAATGAGAGGGCCGATTACATAGATTATCGATGGTTCCATTTGTAGCCAGCGATTAATCTGGTAATAGGCACACAAAGAGACAATGGCCACATTGCGCATACGTGGTTCACTGGTTACTAATTTTACATTAATTTGTTTTCTATTCATCCATTTTATATATGTAACTATACATTTTATTTTGTAATTTTTACACACTTTGTTGGAATATTACAGAAATTATGTACTTAATTTTAATTTATGTAAAAAACACAAATTTGTTTAACTTTACAGTAAAAGTCCAAGTTTTTATGAAGTTTTCTGTGTAAAAATAAATAATAATGTAAAATCACTTAGAAAATCGAGCGAATTCCTACCTTAACTTTCAAAGTATTTTTACATCCATTTTTTACAGTATACAATCTACAATTTTGCGTTGTAAAAAAGATAAATAACCGCGTTTTAATAATGGAAAGAAAACCATTCAAATCAGCTTGTCGACATCGGAATTAAATCCACAATCGACAAATAAAGTATTTCCGATTTTGGGGGGGCTTAATGACATCCAACAGCGATAAAAACAATCCATGTACGGTATTTAATTTTTAATATAAATATGTGTCCCACGAGGTTGACTCAATATCCGGCCCTGTTCCATTTCCTGCAGATAATCTTATCATAATTCTTTTCTAATTTATTTAAAAACAGTACGTACGCCACAAGTTCACAACTGCTATTTCGATGACATTCAGTCATTTCTCCTGTATTTACAGTGGAACGTCGATTATCCGGATGTCATTTATTCGAATCTCTATCTCTAAATAGTATAAAACAAAGTCGCTGTATGCCTCTGCCTGTTTCTCCGTTTACTTCTTCTAAACCACGCAACGGTTTTCACTAATAGAAAGAGTGATAAACGAGGAAGGTTTGTGTATGTATTTTGTAAATATTTTGTACAAAATGGCTGAACTATGACGGTGTTTTGTCAAAAAAAAACTGTTTTCGTACGCTTACATGGCTACTAATAAATAGTATAAAACAAAGTCGTTGTCTGTCTCTGTCTGTTTCTCCGCTTACTTCTTCTAATCATAATTTCATACCACCCGGGCGTAGCCGGGACGGCCGCTAGTAGATTATAACATGTAGTCGTAACAGCGCAGCTCGTTCTTCTTTTGTCCCTCTTTGTACAAATTTGCGAAAATTTTGAAAAATAAATTCGACCCGAATCGTTTGTTATTAAGTCTATTTATAGAAAAAGTAACGCTGAATCGACTCCAACAACCCGCACTTTTAGTTTTAAAGATATAAACAGCATCTGAGAGATTTTTGAGTTTTCTTAAAAATGCCAAAAGTAAGAAGACCCCCCTCTTTGGACAAATTTGAGAAATTTTTGAAAAATAAATTCGACCCGATTTGTTTGATATTAAGTCTATTTATAAAAAAAATAACGCTGAATCGACTACAACAACTCGCACTTTTAGTTTCAAAGATATAAACAGCATCTGAGAGATTTTTGATTTTTTTTAAAAATGCCAAAAGTAAGAAGACTCTTTGGACAAATTTGCAAAATTTTTGAAAAATAAATTCAACCCGATTTGTTTGATATTAAGTCTATTTATAGAAAAAGTAACGCTGAATCGACTCCAACAACCCGCACTTTTAGTTTCAAAGATATAGACAGCATCTGAGAGATTTTTGAGTTTTCTTAAAAATGCCAAAAGTGATAAGACCCCCCTCTTTCGACAAATTTGCGAAAATTTTGAAAAATAAATTCGACCCAATTCGTTTGATATTAAGTCTATTTATAGAAAAAATAACGCTGAATCGACTCCAACAACCCGCACTTTTAGTTTCAAAGATATAGACAGCATCTGAGAGATTTTTGAGTTTTCTTAAAAATGCCAAAAGTAAGAAGTAAGGGTGGTTTTTAGGGGTTAAAAATGTTTTTGGGCCCAAAAATACCGAAAAAATTGTCCGAATCGTTTCAAAATTGAAATTGAAATTTTTAGTAAAGATTAAAACGTGGTGCTCAAATTTAAATAAAATCGACCCGATAGGACTTTTTTAGGATTTTTTTAAAAACATTAGTTTGCGGATACGGATTTCCTTGCCGAAGGGTGTATTTAATTTGATGCAGATGCTGTAATGATAACAATATTGCAATTAAGAAAAAAATATTATTGTGAAGGGATGTATTAAGGGGTCAAATTTTTTATTTTACACAAAAACAAACAGTTCACATAATAAAGCCACAATGCCTGTATTAACAAATACACTATATTGTCGGCAGGGTTTGGCACTGCGACCTGAGTTTTTTTAGATAATATTGATTTCTGAATGATATTCCTAATAATTTCTATTTTAAATTTCGCGCTTCAATACGTAGGTCGTATAGGTCAATCGCAGACATATTTCGCATTGTTACAGAATCTGAGTTAACCAAATGTATTTGACAGTTAATATTTTTTTGTCAATTTATCGAAATTCACAAAGTTCGGAATTAGCGTAGAAAAAAAAATTGTTTGCCACTGTAATATTCAAGTTTTTTTTTCCAACACGATTGTGACTTTATAGATAAACGATACAATAACTAAAAAGCCGTGCATTTTGTTTTCTGTGAAACAAAATAAAGCCTAGAAGGGAAATTTGATTTAAATGTACATTTTAGTGTATAATATGACGTAATGGTTTGCAGTATATTATGTAGGGAGATAGAGATGTATCGATATACATTGTGTTCAAAAAAATTATATCTACTGTTGAAATTTGTGACTGCTCAAAATTAGCTTCATAAAAATTACTTTTTAATACAATGGCCATAACGCGAAACCTTTTTTCCAAATCAGCACAACATTATGCGAAATAACAAAATAATAACCGGAAATTATAGAATAATATTATAAAAATATAGAATTATAGAAAAATATAGAATAAAAATATAATAAATACAAATTTTAACAAGGACGTCGTGAGTAAATGCACAATTAAATGAATGCATAATGACTGCAAACAAAATGGATACTTCATCGTTGTATCACCTGTTTGTGTTTACTTTATACATGTTGAGATGTTCTGTAATCTAGCAGTGGTGTTTGAATATCGACTCTCGCATGTAGTGGTTTTTCAGTGACAGCTCTTTAAAGGGAAAAAGTCGATCGTTTGAAAATGTGTCACTGTGTGAGTAATTGTCAACTCAGTCCGCCGCGATAGTGGAAAGTTTAGGGCTAGAATTCCTACGGTGACATAGGTCTGAATTAATGAATTTTTCCTGATTACAGCATTATGTTACGTCATTGTTCTTACAATAGGTATTCCATATACTGTTTGCAGTCATTATGCATTCATTTAATTAAATAAAAATATAGTTTATTAGCTGCCCTGTTCCTCCTCGCCGAGTGCAAATCGTTATGTTTGCTCAATGCTCATCCCCCTGTTGACATAGCGTACTGCGTAAGGCAGGGCGCATTTACACACAATAATTGTTTCCACGACTAAACAGTTTAGTCGAGTTGTGTACGTGTCGCGATTTCAACTCGACTAAACTGTTTAGTTGTTAGCGGTGCGCATATACAATCAATCATTTGTGCCATAATTTCACTATTAAACTAATGGGTCGCCGAACAACTATTTAGTCGAGCGTATTCCAGCGTCAATACACAGCTGCGGACATAAACTGCCGACGATAGTTGTTCAACAGAAAAGTCAAAAGACGATCGATACGGTTTTATGATTTTTTTTTGCACAATTATCGTGTCGATATAATCCCATAGCCTTTTGACAAAGAACTAAACAGTTGTGCGATTAAAAATTGATTATATGCGCCGGCCCTATTAATATTTATACAATTCGCGTCACACAATTTTTTATTTTATTTATTGTAAATTATAGACGCGTCGACATCTCAGATCATTAGCGTCTTTCAACTACACTAAATAACAACTTTCTTAAAACTAAATAACATCACAAAACATCTATGAGCGCAGGTGGGATTCGAACCCACGACAGTCTAGTTCTAGAGGCTGCGGTATCAAACACGCTATCCACTAGGCTACACATTTTCGTTTCATCGAGCCAGCATTTTACCGTTCAAATTGTCGAGGCAGTGCCACCTAAAAAGTTTTACTTCAAAAATCTCCCGAGCTCGGATTTTCTCTCCACGGCACTGATCAGGACCCTTTTATATGGCTATTTGAACGCATCGTACACAGTTTTAGAGAAAAGCTCCAACCCCAATAGCGACATAACAATATTTACTGCACGCCAATATTGAAACTATATTCTATTAGAAAAGCGCGATATACAGAAAAGACGAAAGAGTAGGACTTCCAGTCCGCCTTATCCTTTATCATCTTATCCTTTATCACCCTTTCTCTTCTTCGCCTTTGTCGATACTCGATAGACAATCGTATGTCCTGTCTACAACGAATCTTTTTAATCTTTATATCCAGTCGACATCTGAAGAATTTGGGTAATAATGAATATACAAAGAACTAGATATTGTTGCTTTGATTTGTAAAACTAAGGGAAAAACTATTTTATTTTTTTTGAGGTTTTCTGGTCCCTTTTTTGAAAACAGTTATTTTTTTTTAATTTCTTATTTTTTGGTTTAAACTGAAAAGTAAGTTTATCCTAGCCAATAGCCATACAAAAAAAAATCATTAAGCCGTGGATAATTTTTTTTTACTTTTTGAATCGGTTTCAAAAATTGCTAACTTTAATAATGAATATTTAGGATATTGGGTAATCTACTTAAACCAAAAAATAATTAGATGTTAAATTTTCAAATATTAACATAAATAATTAATATTTGTGATATTGGGTACTTGGACCAGAAAATAAGTAGATGTTAAATTTTTTAATTTTTCCAAGTACCCCAATATCCTAAATATTTATTATAACATGGACGAAAAAACAATAATTTAATAATAAATTTACAAAAATATCATACTAAACTTTAATATTAGAAATCGTGTCCATCGTGATTATAATAAAATTAAGAAAAATCGCAGGATAGTGGACAAAATATTTGATTTATTAAATGTACAACGTTTCGTCTATAGATTTAGACTTTTTCAAGTACATACATAAAAATAACAATATTTATGTTAACTGCTATGGTTAGTATTTAATATTAATTTTCATAAATATTGTTATTTTTATGTATGTACTTGAAAAAGTCTAAATCTATAGACGAAACGTTGTACATTTAATAAATTAGATATTTTGTCCACTATCCTACGATTTTTCTTAATTTTATCATACTGAACATTTTATAAAAGTGTGGACCGTTCTTTAAAACGGAAAACACCGAAGGCCTTAGTATCAAACAACCTGCGGTCACAAATTGTAAATAAATATGTTACAAATAAAATTTCTTCTTTTGCTATATTCTCCTCTGTTTAGATACTTTCAACCTTTCATTTCACAAGTCACGATTTTCTCTTTTCAAAAGAATTTTTACTTTTTATTGTTGAACGACAATTCTATTAACTCTTTTACAACCGATCATCTTTTCTTTCAACGTTCAGATATTTTCTGATAGAATAATTCTGACAGTTGGCATAACAAGAGATACAAAACAAGTTGATAAAAAAAACACACACATTCGATTCTGTAAGGAAATTCAAAAGTCATTGTAAACTACAATAAAAGTATAGTTTGAGCAACGAACGAACATGCGTTCTTTCGTTGGTCAATCAACAGTATTGTAACAAACCCCAAGATGTTACGCCGCTGGCTACAATAGGTAGCAAAACCCAAGATGTTACGCCGCTGGCTGCGATGGAAGCGTCGAGAACAGGTAGCAGTGGTGAGGCGTGGAGTGGTGTCGAAGACACGGGTAACCGCGAGAATATTCTGGAAAGCGCGCGAGCGTGCTGGGTCAAGCTGCTCGGACTATATAAGCGAAGTACGAGGAAATCAGAGGCCAGTCGTGAAACAGTGTCGAGTTGAATTTGCGAACATAAATACAGTGGTATATAAATAGTTATTGTTCAGTGTTATTGAAGTGCTTCACTTTGTTTGAAAATTACTGTTCGTTATTATTATTGTATATAGTTGTTATTGTTGCATTTTATTGTTATCTATTTAGTTTTGTTAACATTTAATTCTTGTAAATAAATAATTTATTCCGTCCAGGTAGAAAACAGTTTTGTTACAGTATCATTATATTATGTCACAATTCCATGCGAAACGTGGAGTGTCAGATCATGACGACCTTAGCGGATGTAAAGTGCACTCCGAGAGGAGTCTTCGAAACAGAGAAATCAAATATATATGCTACCATAAATGTTAATAAAAACATCGATAAGTTTTGACAGAAAGGACCGTTAAAAGACGGAACCTCTATAGCGAGGATAAAGTTTACTCCGAGCGGTGTTCTCAAAACTGAGGACACCCCCACCACCGAAAAACCCGACTAGTTTTCCGACCTGTATATACGAGCGTGTTGAGTAGTGACAATTTGTGTTGTTTGCTGTCAGCACCATCTGGGAAAAGCGGATGTATAACAGTTAAGTAAGATCATCTTTATGTTACAATATTATGTAACATACTTATATAAGAACGTATGTGGGGATTATATTTTATGCATAACATTGTTGTAGCCGTCACTATAGTCATGTTTCAAAATTTAAGATAGTGAGTCATGCATAATTCGTAATAAGGTTAATGGAGCGGAAAAGCAATGAAACAATATAAGCATATACGCGCCCATGCGTAAAAACTGTGCTGCTTATATAAATAGTGAAGTATAAGTGCATGACTCACTATCTTAAATTTTGAAACTAGACTTTCGATATTTACACCCTTTAATTACCAAATCACTTTCCCCATGCATAAAAACTGTGCCGCTTATGTAAATAGTGAAGTATAAGTGAACGACTCACTATCTTAAATTTTGGAACTTGTCTATAGATATCTGCAGTCTGCACCCTTTAATTATCAAATTACTTTCCTTTTAACACATAAGACGTCCCTTATTTTGCAATTTTATAGCAGATTTTGACCTCGATTTCGTTCGCTTGAACACTGACCGCGATTTCGCTCGCTTTATCACTTTGACCACGATATCGGTCGCTTGAACATTGACCGCCATTTCGCTCGAATGAACATTTTGACCGTGATTTCGCTCGCTTGAACACTTTGACTGCGATTTCGCTCGCTTTGACACTTTGATTGCGATATCGCTTGCTCGAACAAGTGATTGACCGCGATTTTACTCGTTTGAACACTTTGACTGCGATTTCGCTCGCTTGAGCACTTTGACCGCGGTTTCGCTCGATTGAACATAGGCGTTATAATGTTTGTTTTTTAGATACTTATTAGAAACTTAAAAAACTTTTTATAAAAAGAAACTTTCAAAAAAAGCCACTAAAAAAAATCGAAAGTAATACAATTTTGAGGTTGGCACCAATTAAATTACTGTAGATAAAACTTTTTGTATTATATTATCTAGTTTTATTAAATTGGCACCGACTTCAAAATTGTATTATTTTCGTGTTTTTAGTGGGTTTTTTCAAGATTTTTTTTATAAAAAGTTTTTTATTTTTTACTTTTTAGTGACTTTGCAATACGTAATTTGCACATTAATCGACTTTTTTTTGATATTTGATTACTAAACAAAAAAAAACAACTACTGAACCGATTTAATAAAAAAATTATATGGAACCAATCCGACATCTTCCTGAAGACAACGGAATCAAAATTTTTCAAATCGGAGCAGCCATTCCTAAGTAATCGGTGAACTTACATTTAAAAAAAATACATACTGATCGAATTGAGAACCTCCCCTTTTTTAAGTCGGTTAAAAAGAGCCATAACTTCTAATAATAAAAGGGATACCTATATACCGATCTGCGCGTGTGTTCATTCGATTCTGGGCTTGAGAATAGTCGAGCGTGTAGCAGTGCTGTTGTTTACATGGCGTTGCTATGGTTCCTCTATTACAAGTCCCCAGTTCCCGGGTTCTAGCCCGGGAGCTGGTAAAAGTGTCAATTGGATTTTCAATTTATTATTAAAAATAAAAAGGGTGTGGGTCTCGGGACCCCCGACAGATGTGAAACATCAAAGAAAACGTTATAGAACTCGGTGGTATTCTCTATGTATAGTAGTATATATTTTTTAAAAGCAGCAACTAACTGTTATGCTGACGTAATCCTATATACTCCACTGTAACACACGCGGTTGCCCGAGCGCGCGGAAGCCGAGAGAGAGAGAGAGTGAGTGCCGCAGTGGTGGGGAGAACAGCAGCGAAGGAGCGGACCAAACATTTCGTTGCATATTTCCCCTCACGCGGGTGTTCACAGCCCGACATAAGATGTTTCACATCAAAAAAATAATGAATTGAAACTATGAATTGGTGCTAGGTCCAAATAACCTTAGCTGTTGGTGGTCTTTAAAACACAATTTTTATTCATTCGATTCTGCATTTTTCTTTCTATATGTCTATCAACATCTGTTTAGATATTTTCTTACCGCAGGCTAAACTGATGCAACGAACAAACAAAGTGTACGAATTACACAACAAATGCTTCCCGAAATGTGTAAATAAATAAATTAATTTCTGGGAAACATCTTACTATATCTACACAATAAAGAGGGATTGTGGGTAAATTTGTAGATTGACAAACTATTTAAATGTTTGATGACATTGCGGCGGTCACCACAACTGTGGCCGTATATGCACTGTCACCCCCTAACACGAGATAGGACTCCGCCTCCCTATAGCCTCGGTGTTCGGAAAACATCGTTCGAAATGTTCACATACAAAGAATTAACATCTAATAAGAACTTAAGGTTAAAATAGAAGATATGGATTAATTTGAATTGTAAAATGGCTTTAAGCTGTGTATAAAAAAAAATTAGTTCCGGCGTAGTCGACCAAAAAAAAAAATACTTGACGAATAGCCACCCTGGCTTGTACAGTCTTTTTAAATTTCTTCACAGGCGCGTCTCTCCTCTCAAAAAATCTGTTAGAGTGAGTGAGTTATATTATACCGTCCTTGAACAACAATCAATTTTTTTTGAGGTTATATGTAATGATGTACCTAATCTCTTGAGAGTACCAATGACTCACTGTTTTAAGATTTATTTTTTAAAACCACCAATTGCCAGCACTATCTGGGCCTAGCACATTGTCATATTATTTCCAATTTGTTATTTTTAATAAAATAATGAAAATCTAATCAATGTCTACTTTTAATAGTTCTCAAATTAAAACCTGGAAACTGGGAGTTAGTAAGTAATAGACAATTCAATCAAAGAACTGATGAAATTATCCATTGGTACTGGGCCAAGAAACTCTTGATAGCTGGTGGCTTTAAGACCGGCGCATACAATCAATTTTTAATCGCACAACTGTTTAGTTGTACGACAAAAAAATCATAAACCGTATCGATCGTCTTTTGACTTTTCTGTTGAACAACTATCGTCGGTAGTTTATGTCCACAGCTATGTATTGACGCTAGCACACGCTCGATTAAATAGTTGTTCGGCGGTTCAATAGTTTAATACTGAAATTTGGCACAACTGCCATTGCGCACCCATGTAACAGCTTTAACAGTTTAGTCGAGTTGAAATCGCGACACGTACACAACTAGACTAAACTGTTTAGTTGTGGAAACAATTGTGTGTATGCGCTCGACCTTTTAAAAAAAACTTACCTGATGATACAGATTATTCAAAAACACCGCAAATTATAAGTATGCTTAAACACGCAAGTTATGTAAACCGATTCATTTTTAAATGGAGCATGTACTGTTTGCGCGATTCGAACGGAAACAACCGTTTTCCTCGTCATCGAACCGCCATCAGTTACAGAAGACACAGGATATGACGTCACACATGCGGGCTACTGCCGGAAGAGACACTCGTTTGAACGGAAACCGCTTGTGGTGTGGTGAACGCGCCACTGCAGGCCGATAAGCAGGGGTTCAAAACTTTGTCAGTTAGCAAAGCGCGCATATAGTTGATAGTTCAATTGAACAAATTTGAATTCATCGCGATACGTAAAATCTATTCATTTTTAATTGTATAGAGTTTATACGCATGGTTCAAACCTGTCGTTTATTTTACTCTTCATTGGAAAGAAACAGCATAGTTTTTTTTTAATATCCTAAGAGCAATTTCATAACTTTTCATTTTTAGCCCTAGTTTTTTTTAATTCGCAGATATTCACTGTAAGAAATGAGAAGGTCGATTACATAGATTATCGATTATCGATTACATAGATTATCGATTTGTAGCCAGCGATTAATCTGGTAATAGGCACACAAAGAGACAATGGTGTCGCAAATAGGTATCGCCACATCGCGTAGATTCCATAAAAACACATTGCGCATACGTGGTTACTAATTTTACATTAATTTGTTTTTTATTCATCCATTTTATATATGTAACTATACATTTTATTTTGTAATTTTTACAAATTTTATTGGAATATTACACAAATTATGTAATTTTAATTTACTTTATGTAAAAATCACAAATTTGTTTAACTTTACATTAAAAGTCCAAGTTTTTATGAAGTTTTCTGTGTAAAAATAAATAATAATGTAAAATCATTTAGAAAATCGAGCGAATTCTACCTTAACTTTCAAAGTATTTTTACATCCATTTTTTACAGTGTTCCATGGTGAGTGCGAGAGAGACTCAACGAACTATATAGACCTAAAGCCTATAACATAGTCGCATAAAATCTCTGCGAATTAAAAAACAATAATTTAAAAAAAAATAATGACACTTCTTGTAGAGATAGTGGATTTATTTTTATTTATTTATTGCAAATTATAGACGCGTCGACAACTTAGGTTATTAGCGTATTGATTACATTAAATAACATAGGTAACTTACTTAAAACTAAATGACATTACAAAACATTCCATGTGCGGAGGCGGGATTCGAACCCACAGAGGCCGCGAAGTTAGCCACTGGACTAGTGTCCTCAGAGATAGTCGAAAGAAGATGAAAAAAATAGTAGCCGATCAAAAATATAGTTTTTAACCTACATTTAAGGAGTTAAAAATGGACAAATTGGTGCATTTTCAAATAAAAAAAATTACTCGAAAACTATCGACTTTACAATAAAAAGTCAATAAACATTTTTTGTTGTAATTGAATTAAAGAATATAAAAAAAATATTTCCGAAGTATAAAAAACCAATGTTGGTCAATTGTTAAGAGTTTAAACAATGTCGATTTACACTACCGCACCAGGTTACTCGCACCGGCCGGCAACAAGCATTTTATATGATGAGTGCTTTATCCTGAACACGATTCTGCAAAAAAATTGATTGCGAATAATTTTTCAAACGAAGGTGGCGATTCCGCTTGGACTAAACAAACTAAAATTTTAAATGAAACTCGTTTGTTTCTTTTGAACGTAGTTCATGAAACCAAACCAAAACTATGTTGTTATAATAATATAGAATATTATTACGGACGCAAAAAGCCGTAACAATCATACATGAAGAAATGATGTCAGTCAATAACATAGATAGATATAAAATCGACAGAAATAGGAATGTGAGTAATTGAAATGAAAATATTGAGAACCTCTCAAATATAATAACACGGTCAAAGTTTGCCTGTCGACCTATACATTCAATAGCGGAATTCAAAGGTGATTTGTGAGATTGTGTTGTACTACAGAAAAAATATTATATCTAGAAGTCACCTTTTGAAAAAAAAACGTCAAACTATATCATAAAGCATATTATATTCCGATAAACAATACTGAAAACAAGTTCCTCATTCCTCGGGCAGCAACCTTCACACTAGCTGTAAACGCTGTGTTTCGTCCCTTGTAGTGCAATATTCTATTACATAACAAGGGACATACTATTTTTCACAACAACTCTATTGACAATTCGATTTGAGGTATCTGCAATTTGGGCGCGCAAAAAAGCCGCAAAAATATTAGATTTGTCAGATCCATGTGAAATTTATGTGGGGTTATGTCTGTCATTTTGACGTTTCAAGTATATTATATGCGAATTGAAGTTGGCGCGACTCAATAGCTCTATATCTCTTTTAACAACGTTAAAAACAGAAAAAACCGACAACTGAAAATTTTCATCCCTAGGGTTGAAACTCTCAGCTAAGCAGGTACCGAAAATCGAATTTTCAATAGCGGCGTTGTGAAAAACATTAATGCATTAGAGAATCGAAAATGCAACATCCACTGAACAAAAACATACAACACTAACAATATTTCGATTAAAAAAAAAGGAATTGCGATAAATTTTTAACACGCTTTTATTAGCTTCACCTGTATGTTTGCTTGCTTGCTTGTTTGTCAGTTTGTAACCGACTTCTTTGAACTTGATTTTGACCAACTTTGAACGGTCAGATTTAGTTTAAACTTTGCACACTTATCAAGGACCGATGACAATACAATAATTCCATAAGTTTGCCCCATTATCCTGACCAGGATCTCCAGGATTAAAAAAAAGCAAAAAACTTCAGATTGAACTGAAACTTTGCACACTTATCAAGGACCGATTACAATACAATAATTCCATAAGTTTGTCCCATTATCCTGACCAGGATCTCCAGGACTAAAAAGCAAAAATAAATTATAATTTAAAAAAACTAAAAAACACGCTTTAATGAACTAAAAAGTAAAAAATAATTAATTTTATTGTAAAAAAGCGTGCGGGGTGCTTTGTATCATATTTTCATACCACCCCACGCTTTTTTACAATAAAATTAATTATTTTTTACTTTTTAGTTCATTAAAGCGTGTTTTTTAGTTTTTTTAAATTATAATTTATTTTAAATTAAAACATTATTAGTGATGTGTTTTTGTTCAGTGCATTTTAAGTGAAACGATTTCTCTAATGCATTAATGTTTTCCATAATTACCACGTAAAAAAATCTGCCTATGTTTCGTCGTAAATGAAATTCACATACATGTTTTCGAGCGAATTCCAGGAACCGTAGAAATAATAAGCAAACCGAAAGATCGAGTTTGTCTCTTTATTGTTCGACACGAAGGTAAAATTATCCAACACTTCACTTTTGTGGAGTTCAAAAGACTAATCGATATCGACATTAACTTTTAAAGGTAAAGTTTGCAACAACTTTTCACATTTTCAATAGTTGCAGAAGAAAATATGTTAATTTGAAATACGATTACAAAACACAAAAAGGAAAGACAAAGATAAATGTTAAGAAAGGCTTTCTCTTTTAAAGTAATCAGACACCTACTCAAGTTTCTTTTGGTCTAAAGAGGTAGATAGAGATAAAAGACAAACACGTGTCAAAATATCGTTAAATTTTTAAGCACGAACTGAAAAAATATTAACGCTGTTATAACCACGAAAAATGAATTTCTTGAGAATCTCTTTAAAATTGTATAAATCGTATTTTTTTAAGATTTTTTATCTTTTAAATTTGTTTAGCTTCGCACGCTGAGATAAATCTACCGAATCGTAGTAGTTAAGTTAACAAATACAGAGACAATTTTTTTAAAACATACATAGGCTGTTTCATATTCTAAAATCATGGTATAGAGGTATAGATTATTGGTATCAATGGACTGCACGAAAGATGTTTTTTTAAGGTATATTATTTTTAAGGTATATTAATTCACCCGACTTACTAGTGAGAAGATTTTACCTGTCTGCTCCCGTCTACCATACCAGGAATAGAGATCTATTTTATTTACCCCCAGTCACGACCAATTTTGCCTTTAACTCTCCACTTTTCAGGATGGCGCACATTTTCAACGTTATTAATAATAAAACTGATATTGATATTTTTGGGGACACTCTCTGCCGTTTTAAAAGACAAATTTCTGTTTTTTTGAAGTAATAGTGAGTTCTTTTATTTATATTATTTAATTATGAATTTTTTTTTGTCATATCTTTTGTTAATGTAGGTAGCTACTGTGCTGCAAAAGTGAATTTATTGTAATACTGTGCAGGCTTGTTACTGGACATTATTTGTCTGTTAACCCGCCAGATTTACAAATTAAAAAAAAAATAAATAAATAAAAAAAAATATAATGGTTTTGGGTTGTTTATAAAATTTCGGTTTGGCAGTGTACACAGTTTGAACATGCGAGGACTTTAGTAATAGTGGATTTCATTACAAAATACACTCGTCTTCAGTTCTTCGATACCAATTTAGTTCGCGAAGTCGATAACACAGATAATGGTATTGCCGATCACTTGGCAAAAACAACAGCGCATCTAAGATTATTGGATTCTTTGAAATCTGATATTCGACTTTAAAAAAATTAAAGACTTCTATATATTTGAGCAACTAGACAATACATATTATATAATATTATATATTACAGATTTTATATGATCAGAATACGAACATACCTACGCTCTAATATCTTTTTTTTGTCTATAACTGTTCGTACTTATTTGCGCAATTCAGGTGGAAAAAAATAAATAACATAAACAATTAAAATTACTTACAGTAACGTAAAATCCCGTGGTATCTCTTTAAGAAAGGTTTAGGAACTCACCTGAAACAAAAAAATACATTTATTTAATTAAATACAATCTTCAAAAATAAAAAAACTCGGGTCGCAGTGCCAAACTCTGACAATATAATGTATTTGCTAATACAGGCAATATGGAGTTATTATATAAACTTAAGTTTGTTTTTGGATAAAATAAAAACTATAGTGTCGATAGTATGCGCAATATCCCTTCTGATCCCATATAAACTGAGAGCTGGTGACAATTTTTTGGTGTTATTTATTCAAGACCTTATTTTTGTGAAGACGTTGGGGGAGGCACATAAACAGGAGTGTGTCGTGTTGAGGCGATCTGTCGACGGTGTCACGCAATCGGTAAGCAGTGAATGGTGAGTCAGTCAACGGTCGAATCAGTCGGTACAGTGATATAAATAGTGGAGTGGATGTAAATAAATAGTACTGAAGTAACTGAGTAAATGACCGACATAAATAAACGTTAGAAATAAATCTGATATAAATACAGTGACATAAATAATTACAGATAAATAATCCTTGTATATATAGTTATTTGTTAAGTGTTATTTAAGTGGCTCGTTTAGTTCAATAATTACCGTTTAAGTTTTTTTATTGTTAGAATTTACTTTTCGTTGTTGCATTTATTGTTATCGTATTTTTAATTATTGTAAATAAATATTTATTCCGCCAACTCAGAAAACAGTTTTGTAATATTATTTTAATAGTTTATGTGATGTAACCATTTTCAGTTAACTTCAAAACGGACAGACAGATGAAGATCAAAGAATTATCATTAAACTTTGTACAAAGTACACTAAATTTCAATAACTTCGAGTGTATAATAAACTGGAACAAATATTTGTCTTCCACATTAGAAACGCAAAGGAACCGCAAACTACTGGGCCTACCATAATAAATAATAATAACGCATAAATTCGCACGCGACCAACGAGCATATCCTGAGATATAAATACATTACATTACACAGTGATCGAAAATTAACTAAATTACAAGTTCGAAAATTTAAGATAGTGTGTTAAAAATTGTGTTTTAAAGACCACCAACTGCAGCTAAGGTTATTTGGGCCTAGCACCAATTCATATTTTCAATTTATTATTTTTTTTTTAATAATAAATTGAAAATCCAATTGACACTTGTACCAGCTCTCGGGCTAGAACCCGGGAACTGGGGACTTGTAATAGAGGAACCATAGCAACGCCATGTAAATAACTGCACCGCTACACGCTCGGTTTTTCTCAAGCCCTTAAGATAGTGAGTCATGCATAGTTCGTTACAAGATTAATGGATCAGAAAAGCAATGAAATAATTTAAGGATACGCGCCCCATGCATAAAAACTGTGCCGCTTATATAGGGTGGTACATCTTAAACAATGCAGTGAAATATCTCGTAAACGGTACAAACCATAAAAAAAATGTTTTATACAAAAGTTATAGAGTGTCAAGGGGGACAGAAGACGGTGATATCAGATTTAACATAGGTGGTGCTGTGAAGGTCAGACGAAAGTCAACTTCGATTTTTTAATTGTAACAGTGCATTTTTTCCAGAATACGATACAGTATTTAATAGTGAACAGTAAATTATTAAGGTACATATGAGCTAGTTAATAAATATTAAGATATTTAGAAATTCAATAACGGCCAAACTGAACGACAATTAGATAAATTATGGCATAGCAGATAGCCGTGATATTACGCACCGGCCTTCTTGGCTTGAATTCAATTCATAAAAGAACCGAATTGACAAATTAAATTTGCTATTTAATTTGTAAATATCTCAATATTTATTAACTTTAGCTCATATGTACCTTAATAATTTACTGTTCATTATTAAATACTGTATCGTATTCTGGAATAAAAATGCACTGTTACAATTAAAAAATCGAAGTTGACCTTCGCCTGATCTTCACAGCACCACCTATGTTAAATCTGATATCACAGTCTTCTGTCCCCCTTGACACTCTGTATAAAACATTTTTTTATGGTTTGTACCGTTTACGAGATATTTTAATGCATTGTTTAAGATGTGCCACCTCGTATAAATAGTGAAGTATATAGGCTTCACTATTCTCTAGAACTGGGTAGTTCCGGACATGTTTCGCATCTTTCCATATTTCGGCATATTATAGTCAGATTTTATCATGAGATGTGTTATTAAACTGTTTCTGACAGATTATAATAGACGAGTTCATGTTTTCAAAACTATTTTCCATAACAAGAGCTTGGAAATTGAGTCCAGATGTTGCTCCTTATAATCAGGATATACACAGAAATTAATAAAGCAAAGAAAGATAGATAGATTGTTGATTATAGATACTCGCTAGCTGAGGTGACGCTAATGACCCTTGTTGTCGAGCGTCTATAATTCACAATTCAATTCGATAGCTGAGGTCAGTAGTGTCTAAAGCAGAGAAATAGACCTGCAAGAGGAGGAAAGGGGAATTTTACAATGGCGGCGCCACGTAAAAATGACCGACTCCATGGCTTGGACATCGTTCAAATTCACATCTACGACGCATGCTTGGAAAATTATCCCAACAAGATGGCGGACGTTCAATAATTTCTAAGTGACTAAACAGGAGTGAGAACTATGGCGTCGGATGTCCAGTGAAATAATGGAAAACACGAAAGCATAAGAGAAAATCGTTCCAGATAAAATGCAGCATCCACTGAACAAAAACATACATCATTAAAAAAATTTGAAAAAAAAAGTTATTCCTTTTTTTTATCGAAATATTGTTAGTGATGAATGTTTTTGTTCAGTGGATGCTGCATTTTAAGTGAAACGATATTCTATAATACATTAATGATTGCCATTAGTACCAAATAAATAACTCGCATATGTTGTGTCTTAAATGAAATTCACTGTGTACATGTCAGTGTTACGGCCACATAAATCCACCACTTTTTCGATCACCGTGTATTAAAATGTATGTAGTGCGTAGGTATTATCTATTATGTATTTGGGAAAGACATGAAACTAGCTAGAGTCATCATAAGTTAAAATAGAGTTTATGTTGGCAATGCACTGAACATTCCACACATTCTTCAGTGCATGCTAGGCGGTATACAGTTACAGACTGTTTTGCAAAAACTGTCACGGCGACATGTTTTAACTGACAGATTAATTTCGCTTTTAAAAATTGAATTCCTTTTTAATTCCACACATAGCTTTCAGCACGTTGTCATTAAAAACAAAATGTGTGATTATTAAAATTTAAATGTTCAAAAATGTAGCCGCGTTGCCAAGAATGCTATTTCAGAGTCACACCTATCCATTTAGAGCAAGTGAGAGAGATAAAAACAATCCAGCTGTTACAACAATGCGCAGAACGAAATACAATCGACCTATCCAGCAAGCGAGAAAGATAGATACAACGCAGCTCGTGTTGAAGGAGAACCGGTGCGTGTTACGTTCTGCGCATTGTTGTACAGCTGCGTTGTTTTTATTTCTCACTTGCTCTAAATGGATAGGTCTAATACCGAATGAATGAATGAATTGTAAATTATAGACGCAGGTCTAATACCAAATCTTACAACAGTTTCACGTGAAATGCATTATGCAAGGTGTTGATTAGACCTGCGCGATTCGAGAAATACTGAATCGATTTTCGATTCGTCGAAAATATCGCAAAATCGAGTCGTCTATTTTAATTCCAATCGATCCGATTCGATTCGCATGGCGCCGAAACGATATTGAAAATAAAAATGACTCTAAAAAAATATACAACCAAAAATAGCCATTATTTTTTGCCGTATCTGTTAGCAAGTTAATGTAATTTCTTTACATTATAGTATCGCATTTGTATTCTTTCTCCTTAACCCTACCACTACTTCCGGCACGTTTTTCCCATATCCGATCGGAATCACTCCTACCCGTCGCATATAATGGTATTATGACTCGTGTGACTGTTAAAACTCGCTGTGCTCGTTTTAACATAATGTAACTAGCTCGTCAGTAATAGGTATACCCCATTACGCATCTAGATATTATACAATCTACTATTTCACAACGCCGCTATTGAAAATTCGATTTTCGGTACCTGTTTAGCGAGTTGAAACTGAGAGTTTCAACCCTAGGGATGAAAATTTTCAGTTGTCGGTTTTCTCTGTTTTTAACGTTGTTAGGAGAGAGATAGAGCGATTGAGACGCGCCAACTTCAAATCGCATATAATACTCGCAAACGTCAGAATGACAGACATAACCACACATAAATTTCACATGGATCTGACAGATTTAATATTTTTGTGGCTTTTTTGCGCGCCCAAATTGCAGGTGTTTCAAATCGAATTGTCAGTAGAGTTGTGAAAAATAATATGCAATTACTAACGACATATAGCGTTTGCGACGCGTGTGATTGCTGCTCTCGTACCTCGGGCAGCAAACTTCACACTGGTTGCAAACACTATGTAGGTATAATAAGAAGTATTAGAAATACCTTGTATTTTTGGGGTCCGTCTTGTGACTTCATGTGTTGTTAACACGACGCGTTTCAGCAACGAGTTGCCATCTTCAGGTGTGGTTAATTATTTTTTTAAAACACAAGAGTATTCGTAACACTGTGTATTATGGCGTGGATTGTGAAGTACTGATTTAAATATCGAGATTTTATGATTTATATAGTAGGTAGATTAAATGGAAATGTCAGTATGTGTGTGTATGTATGTAGACGATTAATGAGTATTGGGTGTTTGTGTGTTCTTACGAATACTCAATGTGTGTTTTTAAAAAAATAATTAACCACATCTGAATATGGCAGCTCGTTGCTGAAACACGTCGTGTTAACAACACACGAAGTCACAAGACGGACACCAAAAATACAAGGTATTTCTAATACTTCTTATTATTCATATTGGAGACCTAACACTCTAAAAATGTATAACTATGTTTCGGCCCTTGTAATGCAATATACTATTACAGAATTTCAGTTTAGCGAAACTGCTTGTAGATGGCGTATCACAATGTACCATCTGTGGCCATTTTATGAAACATACGACATTCTAACTATCGTTAGTCAAAACGATTTATATATTTTAATAGAAATTCACACAAAATATTTATACATCGCATGACACTATTTTCTACAAAGAAATATTTATTACATTATAAAAGGGAAATTAAAGTCAAAGAAACCTTATTAATCAATAAAGCATGTAAATTTAACTTTATTCCACTATAAATTATAATATTACTGATTTCATTTAACTCTGTATAAAGCAATACTATAAAACATTTTAATGTGATATATTTAAATAATATATAAATTATGATTGGATTTTTAACGAAATGGGTTGTTTATGTTTTTTTATACTAGTCGAAGAAATAATTTATTTCATTTTTAAGGCCACTAACTGCCACAGTTATCTAGGCATAGTACCAAACCAATTCATATTTTCAATTTATTTATTATATTATGAAGTATTAGAAATACCTTGTATAGTATCCGTCTTGTGACTTCTTGTTAATTTACACTACGCGTTTCAGCAACGAGTTGCCATCTTCAGGTGTGTTTAATTAACCACACCTGAAGATGGCAACTCGTTGCTGAAACGCGTAGTGTAAATTCAAAAATAAAAAAAAAAAATTAACCACACCTGAAGATAGCAACTCGTTGCTGAAATGCGTAGTGTAAATTCAAAAATAATTAACCACACCTGAAGATGGCAACTTGTTGCTGAAACGCGTAGTGTAAATTCAGTATTTTCTAATACTTCATAATATTCATATAGTGACTTGGAGACCTAACACTCTAAAAATAAAAATGTATTATTTATTATACCTAAATGATGGATTTTACCCAAACATCTAACTTTTTACCAAATATGATTCAACTAATTTCAACGAAGTTCTCTGTCTGCTTGTACCAACATGATCATGATTCGAGAACGGCTGGACCGATTTTGATGAAATATGGTATACTGGTACCCACTGTAGGTTACTGTTTATCCCACCAATTGTTTGAGTACCATCAATCATTATTACTCCAGGAAGGGCTGGACATATGAAGATTCACCTTTTAATCCAGCGAATATATTGGCGACCAATATTGGGTATGGTTAGGCATTTGTGATCATTTGAATATGTCCAGTAGCCACACGACAGGATTCAGTTTGGCCAGCGTTGGCTAAGCTTAGTACACCCAATGTTTAGTGAATATACAGTATATATACCAACGACCAACAACAAAATGAATAGTGAAGATTACGCAATTATTGCAAGTGTTTCAGAGATAATAATTTCTTGTGTCCAGATCCTATTTCATGTTTCATGCAACTCATAAATCACAATAATACACACACACTGACAAACACCGCGTAGTGAAAACTGTCCAGTCGTCTGGATGAAAACAAAGTCATATTTGCAAGTCGAGACCAGCGTTGGCCAATCACTTTGTTGTGTGTTTAGTGTTGCTGTCTAGATCTAGACTTTCTAGACTCTTGTCTTGTCTAGATTTTCAAGACAAGACTAGCAAAAGTCTTGTCTAGAAATGTTCAAGACAAGACTTGCAAAAGTCTTGTCTAGAAATGTTCAAGACAAGACTTGCAAAAGTCTTGTCCAGAAATGTTCAAGACAATACTAGCAAACGTCTTGTCTAGAAATTTTCAAGACAAGACAAGACTTGCTTTATCTAGATCAAGACTCTTGCCAAAACTCTAGACAATTTTCAAGAGTCTAGATAAACTAAGTAGTAGTAGGTAAAGTAAACCACCTGGTTAATCTAGACTCTTGAAAATAATCTAGACTCACTAGAGTCTTGATATTAGACAAGACAAGAGTTTTTTAATCTAGACTTAGACTTAGTGAAGTCTTGATATTTCAAGACAAGACTTAAGTGACGTCTTGTCTTGATATTTCAAGACAAGACAAGACTTTGAAAGTCTTGTCCAGTCTTGTCTAGACGGCAACACTATGTGTATTCAAAAAACCGCCCTCAAAATGAATGTCTTCCAATGCCAACGTTGGTGACTGTTAAATATTGGTCATATGAAAACCAAGAGCTAAAGCCAATAAGAGAATGCAATGCAATTAGTTTACTGTAAATTTAAGACTTCCAACAACTAAGACTATGTAATACTATTAGAACTATTGATAACCGATTTTTTCGAATGGGTCAATCGAGGAGGTGGTAAATAGGAGGCTGACAGTGAGGTGACAACAGTTAAATATTAATTCGAGTGTACATGTATCATGTATACTCAGAGACACATCTCTGTAGATACAAGCCAATGTCAATTCCATCACCAGGTCATGCCATTAGGGATTCAAACTGCATAAAAGCGATGGGACCGTCCAACCGCCACCATTGCACCAAACACACAATACTCTAGTCTATATACTAGGTGCATTTGTTGGAAAGTTCTGCGAACTGGTTCTGAACTGCTAAATCGTGTGTTGGTAATACACATTGGTTAACATATTACTAGAAGATTTTGAACCTTAGCAGCGTAAATGAGGCCACTTTTAATAGAGGCAGCTAGACGTCGCACTATTGGCCATCTGTTGACTAGCATCCTAAGTTTTATTATTTAATCTCTGAGTACAGAATAATTGTAGAGTTTTCAGAAGTGAGTTGTGTTGACAATCGTTAGGCCATCTGGTGACTAGCATCTTAATTTTATTTAAGACAATCTTGCGTCATTGGTTCATATTGCATAATATTTCGCGGTTACTATTAATAGACAACCCCAAACGTTCTTTCGAAACGCCTCTTTTTTGAGATGTTTATATTCACAAGGAATATTATTATAAGTATATAGAGGCAGAACCATAAGTAAAAGATTTTTTATAAAAATTTGTTTCATGCAAGTTTATTGACAATGTTGTATCTTGTGACATCGTATTTTTATTATGATATAATCTGATAAATATTTTAAATTGCAATTTAGATAATCTGGCTGGCCGGTTGTGATCAAGTTGTCTACGAAGTATGCGATATGTAAATTTATGTTGTATACAATATATCTGAAGCATGTATTTTAAAATTTTTGGATAAGCTGCGATGTTGACTGGTTTATACATGGTCCGTACACAATATCACAATAATTAAAAGATGATAAAATGAGCGATTCCACTATTTGTCTATGTATAATCCTAAATTTTTGCAATAGTCTACAGAATCAGTTTGATGACCAGACAGCGTTACAGCACTTTAGCCAACTGATTCCGGCTTTCTATAGACATTATATTGAATTTAACATTAGGGCAAGACTTTTGGACCAATTTATATTTTATATTTTTCAGTACATGGATCACTATCTTCCCATATAATATGTTAATCAATGGTAATACATACCTCTTCGGACACAACTTCCTGATTGTTGGTTAAATTCTCGGATTTTTTGAACTGTTTGAATTTTGTTTTAACAGTTCTAGCCTCCTAGAACTGTTAGAAGTCTAGAATTACTAGAACCAAGTTCAAACAGTCCTAAGTGTCTGAGAATTTCACCAACAAACAAGCAGTTGTGTCCGAAGAGTTCCATATTACCAACACATTCTTTAGCAGATTAGAACTTGCTAAATTTTCCTGGTCGCCCAATCACAAGAAACAAAGGGGCACGAGCTGATCATGCACACAGGTCACTTTATCTTAAAATAGGTATGATAGAAATGGGGAGGACGACGCGGCGTCAGCTATCCATATACACATATCAGTGAGTGAAATAGATACAAATTTCAATAATTTATTTACAGAATGCAGCGAATGTTTTCAAAACAGGTCCGATATATATAACGGGACATCCCACTAATGTCTCGAGAATGTTGTCAGTTTGATGTTAAAAATTCGCGATTCTAAAATACAGAAGTAATTAAGAGTGCATTGCACGTATAGCTAAAATGCAAGGTCAATTCAAACCTATAAATGTTAGTGTTCGTAAATTTGTCAATTTTGTGTCACTATACTCACTTTTGTTGATTACATGTTGTTCTTGTTTCGTTTGGCCATGAAAACATTTTCATGTACAAAATGTGACAAGAATACTTATGTAATTTTTAATAATGATTGAACGGATTAATTTAAAAGTACAAGTGGGCTGTTTTTATTTCAATGAGTGGGTCAACATCTACACTTGCACTTTTTCATAATGTATTTTTTTGAAGTAAAACTTCTTATAGACGGCGCTGGCTCGTTGATTCGAAGACTAAAATACCAGAAAGGAGAGACGTGTTCACGCCATATATAGATTGTATCAAATTAAAGCTATGCATAGGGCGTTCTGTGTGTAAGATAGAGATCGATATAAAGCAATAAGTAAGAACGAGATAAATGATCGCTAATAGGAAGTTTCTGTAGTTACTGACTACTGAAATAAGAAATTATTGATAAAATCACAAAACAAAGATGACGCTATCAGGTTGTATGGGTTAGTATGGGTATTATGTATTTATTTACAGAAACTTCCTATTAGCGATCATTTGTCTCGTTCTTATTTACTGCTTTATATATCGACCTCTGTCTTACATACAGAACGCCCTATGCACAGCTTTAATTTGATTCAATCTTGTAGCGATACCATTTGTACGCTACAGTGTTTTGAAGTTTTTTTTATTTATTACTTTATTAAACTGAAAATAATATTTTTTTTTGTCTTTGTATAAATTTGTAAAGTCAAAATAATTGTAGTATAAATATGTTATGTAATGAAAAGAGATTACATGATTTTTTTTGCTGCGAGATGGCTATTCGTGTTGTCCTTCTCTGTTGATTATAAAAACGGATTATTTTTGGGGGACACGGATAGTGATCTTACAGTCGTCGTTGCAGTAAACTAGAGTAACATTGTGAATAATATTTAAAGATTTTTTGTACGACAATATTTTGACTTGTTTTTTTGAAAAAATTTGGTATTAGATTTTTTGTGCTTCGTATCCCCATCAGGGTTTATATTTATATTTTTTTTTGTGAAGCGGTTTGTATTTTTTAAACACACGCACACTACACAAAACATTTACTAGTCTTGTCGACAGTAACTGATTCCAAACCATACCTTTGCCTGACAACTACGGAATTATTTCTAGGAGCTGTCGTTTCCCTTTATCCGTGTCTAAACTTTGGATTCTTTCAAGTTTAGACGCCTCTCCTTCCCACACAACACAGAATTTTTGTATTTATTTTTATTTTTTTATTGTAAATTATTGTACAGAGTTAAAAGAAAAGAAATTTTTTTTTGATAATAATAAACGCTCTGAGAGCAATTAAATAAAAAGTGTACTTGAGTTTGTTTTTACTTATTGGAAGATTGATAATTTTGTACGGCCCGTTCCACCCCTAGACGACGGAAAGAGCCAGAAGGAACGGGAACGTTACAATCTGTATATATCATAGATAGAATAGGGAAGCCTGAATCCACCCAAAAAAGTGTGGATGCAAAAGATAGAGATGGACCAGTTCTTCTATCTTCTTCTATCACAAATACATAACCATGGTTACAGATGTAAATTAACAATACCTACTATAAATGTTTAAATTCACAAATGCGTCAGAAGACAAGGAAAAGAGAACTGCTTCCAAGGTAACACTGTCACTTACAGTTGTGTCTATGGCTCCCCTACTCTATCTATGATATCTCTATGGTTCACGCACGTAACCAATAGTAATAAATAAATACTTTTTAGACCAGCGCGGAAGTAATGTCAGAGAGAGAAAGGGTAGTTTACTGATGAATGAAGTCCATGAGCGAGAGAGTCAGTACAGGTGGAGCCCTAACATTTCTTTTAAATAAATTAAAACGTTTATAAATGGTTTTATTTAGCTTGACCCCGTATATTTGTATGTTTGTTTATACATATATTTGTTTCAAATCTTGTGACCGATTTTTCACCCAGTTCCCGTTATCCGATTGAGTTGAAATTTTGCACACATGTGTAGCTCCGGTAATAATACAATATTATGGTAACTAGCTGACCGGCCCGGCTTTCGTCCGGGTGTAAATCGTACTTTTGAATTTACATTCACTTCCCGTGATCCGATTGAGTTGAAATTCTGCACATATGTGTAGCTCCGGTTACGTTTCAGTGGATTGGATAAATGTAATAAAATCAGACTAAGCAAATAAAGCACACTAAAAAATTAAAAATAGGTAAAAAACGTTTAAGTTAAACGGTTTTATAAATGTACTAAAAAGAAAAAATAATATTTAATTTAGGTTCATACGTATAAAAGCGTGGGTCGTGACTGTAATAAATTATCATAGAGTTTACGACCCACGCTTTTATACTTATGAACTTAAATTAAATATTATTTTTTTCTTTTTAGTACATTTATAGAAAAAACCGTTTAACTTAAAAGTTTTTTTACCTATTTTTTTATTTCAATTAAAATGCATATCGTCGTTCATTTACAATTAGTAACGGCCGAATCTATTATATTTTCGAATAAAGCAATTCGATGGTGAAAGGTAAGGTTACACTTTTTTGATTAAATATAACATCAGGCATTCCGGTACCCCTGTGACCTTGCCAATTTCGGCGGCCTCGTTTAAAAGCAATCATAAAAAAATAAATTGAAATTTTCCCTGTTACGTTAAAATTTCATGATGAAATGAAACACAGCTATATTCCCGAAATACAGTGTTTTATTATTAATTTTTAACCAGTGAACACGGAATGAATAAAATATGCAATTACAAATGACAGAATATCATAGATAATATGTCGCGACACGAAATCGATTTCCTCCGTTTCAAAATATTGTAGAACAGACGAGCGTGACAGACGCAAAGTTACTGAATTAAGTTCGCAATTGGGAGATCCGGGGTCTAATCCCGTGACCGATTACCTTGAATGAGATTTTAATCACATCTTTACTGGCGTCCCCTTCCCCCAAATTTCTTCAAGAGTGTTGCAGAATTACGCAAAGCTCCACTGCACCTATTTTTTTATTCACCTTGGTCAACTGTTTTTTTCGTTTTTTTTCATTGTAAATAAAAATTCAATTATGAAATGATAAAAATGCAATGATTTTTTTACATATAAATCATAAGTTTCACTGCCAAAAATCTCGACTTATTTCTGAAAAAAAAAAATGGAAATTTAATAGGTATAGTGAGTCATGCTCTTATACTTCACTATTTATATAAGCGGCACAGTTTTTATATGTATGGGACGTGTATGGTATTTTGTTTCATTGCTTTTCCGCTCCATTTTGTTACGAACTATGCATGACTCACTATCTTAAATTTTGCAACTTGATTGTAGACGATATTGCAAATGATGAAACGAAGCTACACGAGATCAGACGGAAAATATACGAGATGGGACGAAACCACACGACATGAGACGAAACCACACGAGATGTGACAAAACTACATGCGATGTGATGAAACTACGCGAGATGAGACGAAGCTACACGAGATCAGACGAAAACTATACGAGATGAGACGAAACTACGCAAAATGAGACGAAACTAAGCAAATTTTCTTCTGGAGCGAAGCTCTAAAGCAGACATTACAAATTTAAATAATAAAAACAACTACAAGAAAAAAAATAGACTTACACGAATAATAAGTACGTGCGTACGTACATAAAAGTACATTTAAAGGGGTGTAACAAAATCAAAGTCTAATGTTTCTACTCTATCATTAAGTTGTTGAAAACATGAAATTTCGTAATATTTTCCTCAACTTTACATGAAAATCGTAGCGTGCCGGCTGCAAAATGTTACATCAGATAAAAAATATTTAAATTGCATATTATAATAATTGATTAATTCTTACATTACTTTTTATATTTTAAATCGGTAACCTATAAAAAACTGTGCCATGTTTTGTCGAGAGAAAATTAGGTTTCATATTTCTTGTGTTTATGATTTAAAAAAAAAAAAACTAAATACGTACACGGAAAATTTTACATGCATATATGAATTGGTGTGAAGAACTGTTTAATTAAAAACAGAAAAGTGGTGATCCTGATGATAATGAAAGAAGACAGCTTTGAAATGGCTTAAGGATCCAAAAATAATAAGCAAAAACTGTTAATATTGCATTTATTAAGCTGACGTTTCGAGAATTACATTTGAGCTCTGAGGATGAGAATATAATTCTCGAAACGTCAGCTTAATAAATGCAATATTAACAGTATTTGCTTATTATTTTTGGATCCTTAAGCCATTTCAAAGCTGTCTTCTTATATGAATTGGCTTATAAGGCCTAAATAGCCCTGGTAGTAGGTGATCTTTTTTTTCATCAGCAGCTAGGGTTATTTGGGTCTAGTACCAATTCATATTTTCAATTTAATTTTTTTATATTTCGGACATCCGAAATTAGGAGGCTATCCGAAAATAGGCGACCATTTTAAAAATCTGTGAAAATATTTAGTTTTGTATTAAATTTCTTTTTGTTTAAGAGTAATGGAAATACAAACTTTTTTCATCATATTATGTTTCCTCAGACTACAAGGTATGTGATAAAGCAAAAAAATAATTACTTGAATAATTTTCATTACAAAATTTGGGGCATTTTCAAAAGCTATCCGAAAATAGGCGACCTTCCCTAAATTGAAAATTCAATTGACATTTACGAATTTTCAGTCGTCAGATTAGAACAGTTTTCAGTCGTCAGATTAGAACTTGAGGATACTGGGGGCTTGTAATTGAGGAGTCATATAATTTTATTTATAAACAAGATCATCACTTTACGCTCGGCTATTCTTAAGATCAGTTGGTGATCTTATAAAAAAGAAAAGTCGAATAGTCAATATTTATATTCATAGTAGTTTTTACTTGAGACTTTGCTCTGTCTTTCGGTAATCGTAAAAAAGTAAGGAAAACGAACAAGCAAACAGCGGCCATTGTGGGTTAACGTTCGTCTACTGTCAAAAACAGTTTCTTAATATAGGAACATTTTGTCTGCATAAATAATTAAATAAGCTTCCTTTATAGTGACTAATGATGTATAATGATAATCGAATGAAAAATATTAGTAAAAAAAACTTTTTAGAGACAAGCTTTAATTTAAATGCACTAAAAAGGAAAAAATAATTTTTGATAATTTAGGTTCATAATTACCTATAAAAGCGTGGGTCGTGAACTCTATGATAGTTTATTAGTCACGACCCACGCTTTTATAGGTACATAATTATGAACCTAAATTATTAAAAATTATTTTTTTTTAGTGCATTTAAATAAAAGCTTGTCTCCAAAAAGTTTTTTTTCTAGGTACCTAATATTTATTTTGTTCATTTTAGTCTTTCAAAATTTTAACCCTTTTTGACACTTGTAGGGGTTGAACTTCGAAAAATCCTTTCTTAGTGGATGCTTATGTCCAAATTTCAAGTTTCTAGCTTCAGCGATTTGGCCTGGGCGTTGATTAATCAAAAAAAACCCTACATCCCCGTTTGAACCCCTTAGGGGTTGAATTTATTTCTAAAAACGATTTATTCATGTATTGTCATCGGGAATACATACGTGTACAAAATTTCAAATCGATCGGATACATGGAAGTCGTACAAAATTGACTTGCAAGATTTGCAGACCTAAACAAACACACAAACATACATTGCAAGTTAAATAAAAGCTTGTAAAAATTATTTGCTGCCGATCTACTGCATAAAGATGTTGAAATATGCAATCGTCTTGAGTTTTTCCCGTTGATTAGAGTGTCCATTTTAATAACATAGGTAGGACATATATGAATAAAATATAGAATAATGGAGTTTAAATTGATTTGTATTTCGTAGGACAGCGGCAGTCCCCTGTTGATTTCCACTCATGTCAAATGAGAATCATGCAAGTATTAATAAAAGGTCTTTATTATCGTATTATAATGCCATTAACTTAACGTAAGCGTCGAATTATTTATAACTTGCATTTTTTCATAACGATGGACTTTGCTAACTTGAATCATTTAATTATGTCAATACAAACTGGCCAAGCGCGAGTCACACTCGTGTACCGAGGGTTCCGTACAATAATAAAAATAAGAAGTTAGGTAGGGGTAAAAAATTAACAGATTTATTTATTTAAGCTTGTTTTAAAAAGTTCTTTTTTTTTACTTATATTTTAAAGTAAAAAATTCCAAAATTATAAAAAAAACAAACAAAAACAATAACGTATCGTTACTTGGATTTGAACCCGGCTCTTCGTGGTGACATGCGAACGCCTTACCGTTACTCTACGCGACCCTGTTTATAGCACTGCAGAAACAATAGTATACTTTGGTACAGCTCTATAGAATATATTATACACAGTATAGAAATGCGTTACATAAAAACATTAATTTATTAGAATTAATTGATTATTTAATTCTAATTATTATTTGCCAGGATTCATGCCACAACAACAGTAATTGTCATTGATCGGATGGTTTACTATCAGTGGCGGCGCGTGAACATTTTAAATGGGTGTTCTGCAGAGTCAACCTGGAGATTGGAGTAGCCCCCCCCTAATGAGGGAACCTCGAAAAAAAAATCAAAAATACATTTGATGCAATTTTTAAGTGTATTTTTGATCTGAATAATTTGTCTACACATTGATTTCGCTAGCGCTAAAATCGTAAATAAGTGATTTTTATAGCAATATTTATTATTGTATTAAAAAAAAAGAGTGTGTGTGTGTACTATGTACGCACGTCAGAAGCTATACTTCTTTTACGTAACAAAACAAAAATAACTCCAAAAATTTTATCCCGCGTGCACTAGTACTAAACGTTTGTAAAAGACGATAAAATAATAAAATAAAGATATTAAATAAATTAATTTAATTTAATAAATTATAAATTTATTAAATATATTTATTTATGATATTTATATCTAATTATTTATTAGAAGAAAAAAAAAGTATGTTTGTCTTGAGAATTGAACCCGAAGCCCATTGGATATAAAGCCACTACGTTATCCGTTAGACTACAGATACATCTAATGCCACAGCTATTATAATACGGTTACCCTGTGTGCATATGGTAAGAGTTCGTACTGTACCGCGTCCTGTGAACCTAAAAAGCTTGCTAACGCATACAAATCTGTCTCTTTCTGTACTTTGTTTACTCTATTTAACACATTGATTTTGGTGCAAAATATAATGCAGCACGCGTCACTTGCGTAGTGAAATTAGTACGGCTGCGGACGGTTTATAGAATATAGGCCCCGTGGCATGCCGTCATTTATAATTATGTTATGTGATGGCTTCATAATTAGGTTTCATAATTATGAAATTAAAACATATTATGCAGATTTATAATACAATTTTTTTTTAATTGTGCGTTATTTTCTGGCAGTGCGGCAGCTCCGCAGCTCTCATAGAGGAGCCGCCACTGTTTACTATACTAATTTCTATATACCTGCCTTTATTATTTAGCATATGACTAAATTTAGTTGCGGTAAGGAATCTAATCATATTGATTATTAATAAATTTCATTGTTAGATATTTAGTAATTGCTGTTTATTTAATTGACCCAAATATCAGAGTGATTTTTTGTATAAATCATGAGTAGGGTAATATTAAAAGTTTTATTGTAAAATTAATTGTCAAGAGAATCCATTTTCAATTACTTAAATTAATGAAGATAATTAAACAACGAAACTTTTCAGTTAATTAATCCTTGCACGGAGGTATACCTCCTGTCTGTCTATGTGCCCCTGATATATGCGCACACAAATATATACTATTCACATTCATAATTATAAATATAAAACACTGTATAGGGATGGGCACTATATTTAATAAAAAAAGCGCCCAAGTGCGTGACGGACCACGTACAGTGAAGGGTTTCGTGAAGTCGGGAAGAACGTTCACGGTTAAAATGCAAAGTTAATAATAATTTATAGTCTTTTATTTTAAGCTGAACATAGTTTTCCAAAAATAAGTTTGTATTTTAAAGTATTTCGCAAATAGCCACTGTGAAAAACAAAGTTATTTGTGCGATCGCTAAACTCAAAAAAATAGCGTGCGTAACCGAAAATATCCCATATCTCAAAAAAACATATCTTATTCAAACCAATTTCGTTGGAAGTGTTTATTAAGTTCTACCACCTTAATTTTTTTCAGAATTTGGCTACGGAACCCAAAAAAGATAAACGAGTCTTACAGTAGTCGCCAAATATTTTAACATCTAAACTCGCTGTTTAATGCTAATGTTAGCAGAACGAACGGTTCACAGAATCACAGCTGTATCTTCTTTCTCTTTGTCCCTATCTCTCTCTGTTTTCAAACGCTATGAAAATGTGTGCGCTCGCTGACACGCTGCAGCATAAGCGCCGCATCGTAGATTCATATTAAATTGAGTAGCGCGAGCTTCCCCTTACTTTCTGTTACACATTTCCGTCGCATTCCCGAAATTAGTCCTACCAAATGCCGCATACCGAGATCTAAGATGTATACAAATCCAAAAATTGAGCGAAGGGGCCATTTTAACTCCAAAAATAGTGATATTTGATGTATCGGTTAAATACCTACTTCGTTTGTATACAAAAGGTTCCGTATTTGAAGCAATTCGTATCATGAGTTTTTGAGGTGATTATCCCAGAAATTACGGTACTGATTTTGTCAAAGTTTATTGACCATTTTTGACGACATCCTAAAGATGGCATGAAATTTCTGCCGAAATGTTGCTATTTTAAAGAAGACATACTAAACACCAGTATCGTCTTTTATTGATTCTTAAGCCACGAACTGACATCTACAGACGCTAATGACCTTTGTTGTCGAGCGTCTATAATTCACAATTCATTCATTCAGACACCGTCTTCCTCATTTATATCAGTTGATTATTCGATCACAATTTCTACAAACTTCGGAGTTATAATTACATGATAATATTTATTTTTTGACGAAACTATCAACGATTTGATATTATATCTGATGATTACCCAGCCTTGTTGTAAGGTAAATTATGTATCTCTACGTATTGGGCACCCACTGAGCTTTGGCTAAATATACTCCAAGTTAAGGCATGTAATTTACCACAAATTACAATAATTACCTGACAACTTATAGCAACATCTAGACAGAAAAAGAATACATTTTAATGCGTTTTCAGTTTTTAGGCGCGATCTTAGCGAAGCTAGAAGCGCCTATATACACTCGCTTTGTCTGTGAATCTGTGAATCTGTAACGGATTTTTTGTATCAGTCGTACAGCCCAAACGGATTAACCGATTTTAAAAAACTTTTTTTTGTTCGATTCCTCTCGGGATCTATTTGATCCTAACGTCGCCCGATTTTTGAATTTTTGCTCCAGAGGGGAGCAAATTAGAAAAAACGGTGTTTTTTGCTTATAGTTTGCTCAATTTAAGTCAGATCGATTCGAAACCTGTCTTAAACGAAAGAGCAGAAAATTTTAGATAGATTTCATGTATAATATTGTGTCAAAATAGTTTTTTTATACATATTTATATGATTATTAAGCTAAATAAATGCGACTTTATCTAATAAATCGCGAACTTGTTTCGGTTGTCCTTGTCTGTTGCACAGTGTGATATGGATATTGGAAGATAGCGTATGCTCTGTCTTATATTGCATTATTTCAATATAGTTATTCAATTTTTTGACTGCTGATGTTTGAATTTAAGTTTAAAAACCCTGGCCTACTGAGTTAAAATGACGTGTAACTAATTATTGACGTCGATCGGATAGCGAGACCTAGGGATCGGACCAAAATTTCTCGACGTTCATACCTTCCCGAACAATTTGACATTCTCTGTCTGTATGTCCCTTTGTACGCTTATAACTCGAGAACCACTGATCCGATTTACATGATTTTTATTCAAGTAAATAACTTCTTATGCGACTGCGAGTTTTAAAATATTCTGGCATCACGCAAAAGCAACCGAACTGATTCTCAAATAAAAACGTATGTTCTAGCATCACGCAAAAATAAGTAGGTGATGCATTGTTTTTTAAACGGTGGTTTCATTTAGCTTGATCCCGTATTTTGTTACAAATCTTGCGACCGACTGAGTTGAAATTTTGCACACATGTGTAGTTCCGGTGACAAAACAATATTATGGTAACTAATTCTGACCGGCCCGGTTCGTCCGGGCATAAATCGTACTTTTGAACTTTCACCCACTTCCTATGATCCGATTGAGTTGAAATTTTGCACACATGTGTAGCTCCGGCGACAATACAATATTATGGTAACTAGCTGACCGGCCCGTTTTTGTCCGGGTGTAAATCGTACTTTTGAATTTTCACCCACTTCCCGTGATCCGATTGAGTTGAAATTTTGCACACATGTGTAGCTCCGGTGACAATACAATATTATAATAACTAGCTGACCGGTCCGGCTTTCGTCCGGGTGCAAATCGTACTTTTGAATTTTCACCCACTTCCTATGATCCGATTGAGTTGAAATTTTGCACACATGTGTGGCTCCGGTGACAATACAATTTATGCTAACTAGCTGACCGGCCCGGCTTTCGTCCGGGTGTAAATCGTACTTTTGAATTTTCACCCACTTCCCGTGATCCGATTGAGTTGAAATTTTGCACACATGTGTAGCTCCGGTGATAATACAATTTATGGTAACTAGCTGACCGGCCCGGCTTTCGTCCGGGTGTAAATTGTACTTTTGAATTTTCACCCACTTCCCGTGATCCGATTGAGTTGAAATTTTGCACACATGTGTAGCTCCGGTGACAATACAATATTATGATAACTAGCTGACCGGCCCGGCTTTCGTCCGGGTGCAAATCGTACTTTTGAATTTTCACAGGCAAAAGGTCTTTCTCCGGTAACGTTTCAGTGGATCGGATAAATGTTATAAAATCAGACTAAGGAAATAAAGCACACTAAAAAATTAAAAATAATAATAGATAAAAAACTTTTAAGTTAAACGGTTTTATAAATGTACTAAAAAGAAAAAAATAAAATTTAATTTAGGTTCATAAGTATAAAAGCGTGGGTCGTGACTGTAATAAATTATCATAGAGTGTACGACCCACGCTTTTATACTTATGAACCTAAATTAAATATTATTTTTTTCTTTTTAAAACATTTATAAAACCGTTTAACTTAAAAGTTTTTTTACCTATTTTTATTTGAAGCTATGCTTCTTAACGCACGTTTCAGATGGGGACCTAAATAATAAAAAGTGAAACGTCACGTCACGAAGTAGTGTAACGTCACTTTTGTAAAAATTATCCGATCCTTTTGAAAATTAATATTTGAGAGTTTTATACGACACAAAAAAAAAATGGCGTCAGATTTCAAAATGGCGGCCATATGTACTTTTTTTTAAAAATTATCCGATTCTTTTGAAAATTAATAATTGAGAGTTTTATAGAACACAAAAAAATAAAATGACATCAGATTTTTCAAAATGGCGGCCATATGAACTGTTTTGTAAAAATTATCCGATCCTTTTGAAAATTGATATTTGAGAGTTTCATAGGACACCAAAAAATAAAATGACGTCAGATTTTTCAAAATGGCGGCCACATGTACTCTGTTGTAAAAATCATCCGATCCTTTTGAAAATTGATATTCGAGAGTTTCATAGGACACAAAAAAATAAAATGATGTCAGATTTTTCAAAATGGCGGCCATATGTACTTTTTTGTAAAAATTATCCGATCCTTTTGAAAATTGATATTTGAGAGTTTCATAGGACACAAAAAAATTAAATGGTGCCAGATTTCAAAATGGCGGCCATATGTACTTTTTTGTAAGAATTATCAGATCCTTTTGAAAATTTATATTTGAGAGTTTCATAGGACACAAAAAAATAAAATAACGTCAGATTTCAAAATGGCGGAAATATGTAGTAGGTACTCCTTTCTAAAAATTATACGACCCTTTTGAAAGTTGATATTTGAGAGTTTCATAAGACACAAAAAAATAAAATGACGTCAGATTTCAAAATGGCAGCCGTATGTACATTTTTGTAAAAATTATCCGATCCTTTTCAAAATTGATATTTGAGGGTTTCATAGAACACAAAAAAATAAAATGACGTCAGATTTAAAAATGGCGGCCAAATGTACTTTTTTGTAACAATTATCCGATTCTTTTGAAAATCGGTATTTGAGAGTTTCATAGGACACAAAAAAATAAAATGACATCAGATTTCAAAATGGCGGCCGTATGTACTTTTTGTAAAAATTATCCGATCCTTTTGAAAATTGATATTGAGAGTCTCATAGGACACAAAAAAATAAAATGGCGTCAGATTTCAAAATGGCGGCCATATGTACTTTTTTGTAAAAATTATCCGATCCTTTTGAAAATTTATATTTGAGAGTTTCATAGGACACAAAAAAATAAAATGACGTCAGATTTCAAAACGGCGGCAATATGTACTTTTTGTGTAAAAATTATCCGATCTTTTTGAAAATAGATATTGACGAGTTTTATAGAACGCAAAAAAATAAAATGACGTCATATTTTAAAATGGCGGCCATAGGTATATACTTCTTTGTAAAAATTATCCGATCCTTTTGAAAATTGATATTTGAGAGTTTAATAAGACACAAAAAAATAAAATGGCGTCAGATTTCAAAATGGCGGTCAAATAATAACTTTTTAATTGTATTGTTTATATCTTTGATAAATTCGGTTTTATATACAATGCGTAAGAAACATAGCTTCTGTCGGGTATCTTACGACACCTCATGACTTTTTTTATTTAGCAGGTTCCGAGTTTCGCTTAATAGTCAATCGTTGCTACGGAAAATTGTTTAAAAAATTCACTGCACTATTTTTTCTATGTAATCCAATACATATTTTACATTAGGTCTTATGGCCATAGCCTACTACAAAATTGATCTTCTTAGTGTTATTTTCCCTATGTTCGGTAAAACCGTTTACACACAATACCTACATGAATATCGCGCCTTGTAATTCTTGAATTACTTGTATGCTCCAAAATTTTTAATATTCTAGAAATACAACAGCTAGCCGAGTCATTTTAGATTTGAACCGGGAAAAAAATTGCAGTTAGCTTAATTTTTGTATACAGCTTCGTTATGGTGTTTTAAAAAAACGCGTGTAAAAAGTTCCCATCGATATCGTGCCGGCGTTGCCAGATATTCGAGGTTCAAGTTCACGAAAAACGGTTTTTTGCGAATTTCTCGGTTTTGTTTCCTTTTTAATAAAAAATGGCTATTATCAATCTTGTAGAGAACAAAATTTTCTACAACTTTTGTGTAAACATTTTTTTTCTACTATTCATAGTTTTACTTATTTAAGTATCCGCGGCTTCCTCGATTTTACATAACGGGATTATGCTGCTTCCAGATGGCCTAACATAATAATCTGTAGCTTTAATTTTAAGTTGGACTTTAAGCTAACGATTAATAATAATTTTATCGAAATTAATGCAGTAGTTCTCTAGATATAAGCAACCAAACATACAAACCGACAGCAGTAAAACAGACAGACAATTTTTTTTCTCTCGAAAATACGATACTTCTATTTGACATCAATTATGAAGACTATTTGTAAAGGAATTTTGTAAAAAAAATGTACAGGGGTTGAGAGAGCGCGGAGAAAGTATATGACTAACGCACTCTACTATTAGTAGCCATACCAACTTTCTTCGCGCTCTCTTAACCCCTGTAAAATAATTTTTTGAAGTGAAAACTTCCTTTGTCGCGCTTTGCCTGGGCAGTTAACAACAGTGATGTGAAACGCACCCGACGGTGACAATTGGGGTTACTCGGCTCAAACACGAACACGTATTTGCAATATGCTGTTAATAGTCTGTAGTTCATAAGTGTGCTAATAGATGACACTAAAAACTTAGTGGTTCACAAGTGCGTAAACAGATGACACTAAAACATATATTTTGTAGTTCACAAGTGCGCTAACAGATGACACTAAAACTTAATATTATCGTTAAGAAATAATATTCATTAAATTTAATTGTATAGGCCGATTTTAATATATTTATGATTAAACTGTGTGATTATATATTATATATATATTTTAAAATTAGAAAATCTGAAGCTTTCACTTCTGTCGTGTGGTCATAAGCACACGAATAGTCTTCATAATAATTATAATGACTATTCGTAAATAAATTTTGTTCTACTCGCTACTGACCGGTTTTCTCGTTCTATCTGTAACATAATGCGAACGGCGTGATCCTGGCGGATTCAACACAGTTTATAGGCAAATCTCGCCGGACGTACTGTAAATATTAGAGACCCACTACAGAGGTGTTTACGCCCAACACTCATGTCATTCGTGGCTACCCAACCCGGCCACTCAGTTGCTGTAAGTAAGCCTCATTAGTGATGACAGTTTGTCACATGTAAATGCATATGTGTAGATGGGGTCCTCCGCTCCACTTTGACACCAATGGCGACGCATTTATGTCCTGTCGGTTTCACGGAAGGTGGAAACTACTCATTAACTGTGTTTGGTTTTTGAAATTGTATAGAATCAACGCATGAATAATAATGATGCTATCCTGTATATGGTCAATGTTAGAATTTACAGGAGGACAGTGTGGTCGGGGCCTCTGGATCAGACTGTCGTGGGTTCGAATCCCGCCTCCGCTCATGGATGTTTTGTGATGTCATTTAGTTTTAAGTGAGTTATGTTATTTAATGTAATCAAGACGCTAATGACCTTAGCTGTCGACGCGTCTATAATTTACAATAAATTAAATAGAATTTACAGCATTGTAAAATTTATGTCTCACTTTACTTTATGTAATGTTAAATTTGTTAGAAAGTTACAAAAATTTGACAGCACTGTAATTTTTAACTCTAAAAAATAGCACCATAAGGGTGTGTGAATAATTGAGCTGTCGAGTACCGAGCGAGTAATAAAAGTGCTCGATAATCGAGTCGAGTGGAAAAAATCTCGAAAAAAATTTTGAGTCGTTTAAAAAAATACCTAGTTGAAAAAATTCGATTCCAGTAGAAAAAATACTCGAAAAAATTCGAGTCGAGCAGAAAAAATACTTAAAAAATCGAGTTTACTAGAAAAAATAATCGAAAAAATTCGAGACCAGTAGAAAAAATACTGGAAAAAAATCGAGTTCAGTAGAAAAAATAATCGAAAAAATTCGAGTCTGGAATCTCCAAATTTTTTTTTTCATTTGATGTACCAGAAAAAAATTTTTGATCAAGATTTTTTGCACCTTATGGCCGCCATTTTGAATTCACAAAAATATTTTATAGCTTACAATCTAGATCACTGTTATTAAGACAAATAGAATGGCATCTCGAATATGAAAATCGGCTCAGTGGATTTAGCCCCACGAGGTTACGAATTTGCATATACACACATACTATATAGGCTCCTAAAATCATAACCGTTCCTTTTTGGATTTGTCGTAGTCAGGTGAAAATTCAGGTCCAGCAGAAAATACTCGAAAACATTTCATAATATGATTGAAAAAAGTTTACAAGGAAAAACCTCAATAATTATTAGAACGTTATTTTTCCACGGAAGTTTCGAGATTATAGACGTTCGAAAATCTATTATTGGTCGTGTTTTTGTAGCCTAGGCCCTATAGATGTTCTTTTAAATATAGGTTACGAGAAAAATGAATTATATGTCATTAATTTTATTTTGTCAAAAATCTGAGATCCATCGCTTTACAGCAAATATTACAGATGCTAATGACCTTCGTTGTCTACTATCTATACCCTATACAAGCCGACCACAGAAATTATTCCAATCGTAAAATATATCACCAACCAAACACGTTTATTGGTTAAACATAGAACTATAAACACCTATCGAATTCGAGTAGACAGTTGAGAATCTATATAATTAATCACAGTCTAAACAACCGAAAGCTACTTAACAATACCGACGGTACGCATTAGAATGTACAATTGTTGTATGTGTTAAAACAATTTTTTTTCATTTCACTCAGCTGGTACACTTGTTTACATTAATTTGTAAGTTGGTACGTGTTTATATACAGAAAGAACTACAAAAATAGCTCAGTGATGCAATTGTGTACGGCTACACACCTTCAAATTGCTCTATAAATATTTTTTATGAAGTTATTATCTGTGACTATAACGCAAAGTGGCTTATGTCATATCTTTTTTGAAGTAAAACTTCTTTATAGTCGCGGTACCTACGTAGAAGTGATTCCGATCAGAATGGAAAAAGCATGACGCATGACGAAATCCGAAAAAAGTTGCATTTTTCCGAGCATTTTAGTTTGAACTTTTAATCGCGACTTCTCCGAAACAAGTAGGTAAGCGTAGAGAGTTAAATTTTTTATTTTCTTTATAAATTTATAGAGAACAAAAAAGTATTCTATGGTTTTGTCGGATTGGCCGATAATTGGTCGGAGATACAGCACAAAACGTGACACAAAATATAAAGATTCAAGTTCGGGCCAGAATAAGGCAGCAGTCCCATGTACACGGAAAACGCACGGAAGACAGAACTCGAAACTGCAAATGGCGGAGGTTGACCAATTAGATTCTTTCCGTAAAGTTTTAATATTACGGAAAGAATCTGATTGGTCAACCTCCGCCATTTGCATTTCCGAGTTCCGTCTTTCGTGCGTTTTCCGTGTACATGGGACTGCTGCCTGAGCCCATTTATCCATTAACTGCAGGCGAGACATGAACAGCATTTTTAGGGTTCCGGACCTTCGTATGAAACCTTATTGTACCCTGCCTATAATGTCTGCCTGTCTGTTGATCATCTGTCACAGGGGTCTATCTCACAAACATAAGAGGTAGCTATAGTTGAAATTTTCAAGATTGTGTGTTGTTATGGCATGAATCTTGGCCACTAATAATTAGAATTAAATAATCAATTAATTTTAATAAATGAATCTTTTTTATAGTGACAAGTGAAAGTGGCGTCATCGTACGCGATGATCATAAACTATATTATTTAGATATATTGGAATCAAACCATGATATAACTGTCAAAGTGGCGTCATCGTACGCGTTGATTATGAACTATATTATTTATATTGGAATCAAACCATGATATAACTGTCAAAGTGGCGTCATCGTACGCGTTGATTATGAACTATATTATTTATATTGGAATCAAATCATACAACTGTCAACCGTGAGTTTCGAGTTAACACTGTGCTTTTTAAGATACACTGTTTATACTAATTCAATTGTTGTAACGGTACGGAACCCTCGTGGCGCTCTTGACCGGTTTTTAAATCGATAATATGGGTCTGGGGATTGGCCTATATTCTGCGACACACCGTATAACTGAAACAAATGAGTGTAAGACTAATGAAAAAGTTAGTCTGTATGTCAACTTTCACGTAATGTCGCGACCTACGCGTATACTACACTGTAATTAGAGGTTGCTGTGAATAAACGGGGTAGCTTTACGAGCCCTCAATTTGTGCTGTTGTTCTTGAAAGTGTATTTTTTAAACATAGGTTAATATTGCTATTAAATGAAAAAATACATTAAAATTGTTACACCGACAAAAAAACCTCTACATATTTTACTTTCGTTGCGTATAATAACTGAATAAATTATCAAAAAAGTTAAATAGGTTCACATAATATCTGAGAAGTAAAAATTACTAATAGAATTGAATTATATTTTTCACAAACATCCTATATCCTCCCTCTCGATACAGAGCTTGCTCTAGAGAGAGGGAGTATCCTTTTTATATACTTATTTTTACAAGCTTTTATTTAACTTGCAATGTATGTTAGTTAGTTTGTTTGTGTGTTTGTTTAGGTCAAAACTTGCAAGTCAATTTTGAACAACTTCCACGTATCTGATCGATTTAAAATTTTGTACACATATGTATTCCCGACGACAATACATGAATAAATCGTTTTTAGAAATACATTCAACCCCTAAGGGGTTCAAACGGGGATGTAGGTTTTTTTTTGACTAATTAACGTCCAGGCCAAATCGCTGAAGCTAGAAACTTGAAATTTGGACAGTTGGTTCCTTTTCTGACGTAAGCATCCACTAAGGAAGGATTTCTCGAAATTCAACCCCTACAGGTGTCAAAGGGGGGTAAAATTTTGAAAGACTAAAATGAACAAAATAAAATTATAAATCAATAATTATGCACCTGCAGAACAATTATGGCAACATCTACGAGAGAAAGAATTTTTCTTTCCTCTCAATTTAAGTCACATCCTAAGTTCGGTTAGCTTCGAGGTAGACCTCGCGCGGCGAAAGATGAAGCCACCGCGTCATAGTAACGTGAATGCATTGCGCCCGTCTTCTAGCTTGCTATTGGCTGTTTATTGTCATGAATAGCAGTTTGCCAAAATTGTACCTAACGTCATAAAACCCAATGTGCAGTTTTGTGTACACGGCACTGTCTGCGGGCAAGCAGGCGTTCACTAGCATATTATTGATGACGTGCCTGGCTTCATCTCTCACCGCGGGCACTCTATATGAAATTTTAAATGAATTTTGTGCCAGACATAGTATTACTATATGAGCCCTACTAACAGCAGCCATTTTGTGCGTTTTTCCAAGGTCTGAGTCGCATAGTACTGAATTGTACACTGTAAAGAGCCACATAATAGATACCTATGTACAATCATTCATCACTCAACAACTGTGGTCGAGTCGATGTTCGATTGTGCAGTAATCGCGTAAATACGAATTCAACAGTGAAGAGATCACAGAGTAGGTACCAACTGAACAGTGAACAATCAACGAGTCGCGTGAACGTCAGTCGACTAGCATATAACCTTGAATCGCGATTGTTGTTCGATTGTGCAGTAACCGCGTAAATACGAATTCAACAGTGAAGAGATCACAGAGTAGGTACCAACTGAACAGTGAACAATCAACGAGTCGCCTGAACGTCAGTCGACTAGCATATAACCTTGAATCGCTGCTATTGCTACGAGTATAACCTATGTGGCAAATAATCGACTTGAACAATCGAATATTTCGATTGTAAAATCAAACTTCGAGTCGATTGTAGATTCGATTGCAATTGTTTCGATTGTAAAAACATCTCGTATCGCCCATCACTAGCCGAATTCGATATTTATAAATCCAGGAATCAGGATTAAGGTTCCGGTGGAAACGTATAGTATATAACAATATTTCAAACCGTTTTTTTTTAAACAACATGTAAATAAATGCAGACAAACCTGTTTGGGAAAATGAATATCAAGTGTGTAATATCAAAACAGCTCACACCTGTACAGCAGACAAAAGCACTTTAGGAAATGTTTGCGTTAAATGTTACGTTATTTTTATTACAACTTGATGAATATCGACCTAATTTATCATCACAATAAACACATATTAAGTAGAGTGATTCCAAACAAAAGAGTAACGTACGTCGGACAAATTTAGTTTTAACAATTCGTTGCACGTCTTGTCTATCCACGAATGCAATTCCCCATGTAAATGATTATACGTGGAATATATACTATAGCCTAGTATATTGGAAATCTAAAAGCATTGACAGATTTTTACAAACCGTTAAATGGCGTAAAAAGTTCAACAGATAAAAAACGATTGATTTAATCTATGCAATACTAATATACAGGGTGTGACTTAGAAAAGGTAACATAGGGAAAATAACAATGAGAACATTTACAATTTTGTAGTAAGCTAAGGGCCATAAGACTTAATGTAAATGTGTAGTAGATGCTTTGATTTTTTTAAGGAAGTTCCGAGCTACTCCCACCTCGTGGCGGGGTGGCCCAGCTATCATAGGGGCCCAACCAGCTCGATATAATATATTTAACTACTTTCACAAACTTAGTCTGTACTATAAACTGCAAACTGTATCGTGATACGGGCCCAAACTTAATTTTGTGGAGGGGGCTTTAGAGTTTGGGTCATGCCACTGAAGCTACCGCATCCATGCGGCTTAAATTTTTTAGATTCATAAATAGTATTTATGAATCTAGAAAATTTAAGTCGCATGGATGAGGTATCTTTTTTTAGTACCACTGATTTAATAGTTTGTTTCTATTTATAAGTATATTTCGATGATTTATTTCTTTATTAAATCATTAACTAAGCCGGAATGCAAGTTAAATTATGCGGGTCAATTTTAAAGTAACAATTATTATGATGTAATTGTAGAGCAATAAAAATAAAACACTTTAAAAGACTAAATAATCACTAAAAATATTTTATTAAGCGGCATGAAATAAATCGATTATTAAAATTTAAAGTGATCATTATTAAGTTTGTTTCTTTTTTAATATTTTTATTTTATAATGAAGATACGACTTCCTTAGCGACCTTATAAAAATAAAAAAATTTCCATTTGATTTTTGACCAGATTTGCGAATTCTCTCAAAACGAGGTAGTTCTAGGAACGAATTAACTCGTCAAGTCAAAAACTACAGTTGAATCTCATTAAGTCGAACTTTCGATAACAAGTAAATATTCCGATACCTAGATCTTTCATGTCAAATTTTACAATACTTATGTCGAATCATTGTTTTTCTTTGCCATTTTTATTTCGGTATATTTAATTAACTCAAACTTGCAGACAATGTAAGATTTAGCAGCATATATTTACTTATCAGTACATTTTGTTTTTAAAATGTTCGAACACCAAAAAAATGTTGTATTTAAAAATACATACAAATCTAAAAGATATTTTTTCGGTAACTCGAAAGATTCTCACCAACTTCGATTTCAAGTTACCAAAATGCAAATGGATACTGATTTGTTTAAAGAAGACACCAGCGTCATACATGCGCACAAACGAGTTTAGTGCCGGAAGAGTCCATATTCTGTTTACAGGAATGGTACGCGACATACAAAAGATAGACAAATTCTACCACTGGTATATTTTTCCCTACTACTCCTACTAGGCAAATCGGCCATCTTGTTGGTGTTTTCTCTAAACGAAACTACTAATAATTCGCAATTAAAATAAATGGCATCAATATGAATGCTCTATGTAGGATGATCTTGTACGTATGACATTTCTTCGACTATACAAAGACATAATTCACAAATCATATTTTTCACGAACTTTAGGAAGTTTATGCATGGAAATTTTTTCCACATTTTTCATAGCAACTGGTTAACTGCACAAACTGTACAAAAACAATTTGTTAGAAATACATTCTTTATACTGTTGTCGGGCTTGAGAATAGCCGAGAGTGTAGCAATGGTGTTGTTTACATGGCGTTGCTATGGTTCCTCTATTACAAGTTCCCAGTTCCCGGGTTCTAGCCCGAGAGCTGGTAAAAGTGTCAATTGGATTTTCAATAAAAAAAATAATGAATTGAAAATATTAATTGGTGTTAGGCCCAAAAAACCTTAGCTGTTGGTGGTCTTTAAAACACACACATACAGATTGTATCAAATTAAACCTGTGCATAGGGCATTGTGTGTAAGACAGAGATTGATACATAAAGCAATAAGTAAGAATTAGATAAATGATCGCTAATAGGATGTTACGTGGTTACTGTGAATTAAACTGATAAAAGATTTACATTTTTACAGCATAGAAGGAGCGAAAAAACAAAGATGACGCTATTAGGTTGTATAAATATTATTTATTTACAGTAACCACGTAACATCCTATTATCATTTATCTCATTCTTACTTATTGCTTTATGTATCGATCTCTGTCTTACACACAGAATGCCCTATGCACAGGTTTAATTTGATACAATCTGTATATTGTTGTCATGTGCTACAGCAGCCATCTTTTTGGTTATCCTACATAGAAATCATTTCAAATTCGAACTCCAGATATCAGCCACTTTGATTTTAATTGCGAATATAAAGATCAAAAAATAGAAGAAAAAAAATATTTACCTGTTCTCCATTGAGCCCATGTTGTAGCAATCAAGGTGGTTGCACAAGCCAATATTAAGCCGAACCTCATCTTGTTCAATAAATGAAGCCAAAATCACGATAATACGAACACCACTCCACTAAGAAAGTGGCTTTTAATTTATTCACGTCTTATACTGAATACCAAATTATTTCCGGGCACTAAACGAAAAAAAGACGATATTCGTAATTAATTTATTTTGATGATGTTTTACAATATTCTTGTAAAAAGTACTTCCACTACGTTTTTGTGTTTAACTATTCATGAAATTTAATTTTATTTGAAAAAGTTGTCTTAATATGTTTTTTAAAGTTTTCAACATCAATTAACGCACGAGAAAATGTTTAAGTTTTTCTTCTTTGAAGAAAATTTGAGCAAAATAATTTTAACTTAATATAATTTCAAAAAGAAGTGATTTTTTCTTTCATTATAAATTTAATAATGAAACAAAAATTTGTAAATTAATGTCTTCATAGAACTGAATAAAGAAACGAACATTAATGAAGAGTTACGTTTTTCTGTCAAATTATATTGATTTATGTGAAACACGTTTATAAATCATAAAATATTACTATTTTGTATATTTTATATTAAACTAATTATACATAAGCACATTAAAAAAGCAGCGTCACGTACTCAAAATCTATTAAATATGTTTAAATGATTTGTAAAAGTATATTTTAACCAAAATTTAATTTATTTGCAGAGGTTAACCGGTAGAGTGCCCGCGATGAGAGATGAAGCCAGGCACGTCATCAATAATATGCTAGTGAACGCCTGCTTGCCCGCAGACAGTGCCGTCTACACAAAACTGCACATTGGGTTTAATGACGTTAGGTACAATTTTGGCAAACTGCTATTCATGACAATAAACAGCCAATAGCAAGTTAGAAGGCGGGCGCAATGCATTCACGTTACTATGACGCGGTGGCTTCATCTTTCGCCGCGCGAGGTCTAACAAAATCTCTGAATGCACTCGTAACAAGTTGGGCAGGTTTTAATAAAATTCTGAAGAAAATTACGTCACCGATATAACAAAATTTTTATTTTTTCCAGATTAGGTATATTTTAAATATAGCTTTCAAAATAGCGTCGGGAGAGCGAGAACCGTTTTATAGGCGAGGCGAAAGGATTTGAGTCTTGAGATGGGGTAACTTACGCTATCGAATACTCTTAAGAGTACAGTAAGCTATTATTATGTCATCACGCTAAGTTATGGGGGGGCACGGGCAACGCCGGGTTTAACAACTGGTAAATTAAACGTCAAGGTGCAAAAACTAAAGAAATTCGTAATACTAGATCACACACTATTTTTTTAACTGAAACAAAATTCATATACAGTCTAAAGCACAACAATTTCACACAAGAAAATAATGAGCAATCAAACCACTTGCACTAAATCACAACTGAACACTATAAAATTTCGACAAATTATGCTTCAAAGGTATGACTTTTTCACTAAATTACAATTAATAACTTTATTTACGTAACTTCAGTTTTTTATATTACGTGAGCTGTTCAGTGGCGGATATGCTTTATAAATATATAATTATTATACAGGATGTTTCTAAATTGTTGTAGAGATAATTTCGGGAGTTTTTTCTACAATAAAAAAATTTCCAAACGTCTTAATGTAATTTTAAGCACGGAAATATGCTGTTACAAAAAATGACGTAACATTCGGTCAACCTGTGATTGGCTGACAAGATCTACTGTGTTACTGCTCTGTCACATTGAAAGCAAGGTAATTTATATATCTGTAGATAAAGAAGTGTGACTAGTCTTCTCGTCATCTTAAGGCACTTTATGCTCAGCGTTAAAAAAAATATATTTTTCTGTAATTTTTGTTTGTAATTAAGACGAAGGATATAAGAACGAAAAAGTTGGTTTACATTATTTGTTAATGTATGAGGAATAACATCAACACGCACTGTTCAAAATTATCAAATTTTGATTGGTGAGACGACTCATTATAAGTCAAGGTCACATTGTCAAAGGCTTGACGGAAGGTATGTTTTGAAAGACTAAGTGTAAATTGTGTTTTAAAGACCACCAACATCTAAGGTTATTTGGGTCTAGCACCAATTCATATTTTCAATTCATTATTTTTTTTTTATAATAAATTGAAAATCTAATTGACACTTTTACCAGCTCTCGGGCTAGAACTTGTAATAGAGGAACCATAGCAACGCCATGTAAACAACAGTATTGCTACACTCTCGGCTATTCTCAAGCCCAAGACTAAGTGTATAGTTTAAATGAAAGTCTTTTGATAGAACAGTATGCTGTGCCTAGACTGTTGAATAGTGGAATTTATCGCGTAGATTATCAGATCGCATGACAAATAAAAGTGATTAAGTTGGTATTCTCACGCGTATATTTGAATGTCACGTTTACCAACCTAACTAATGCAAATTGTGTGTTAGCGCCGTTAGCGGCCCAATTCGAAATGACCTAAGAGGACAGGTGCTGATTCCTACTCATATTTATTACCCAAATAAATAAATATACGAGAACAAGCCAGCTCGAAGAATTATTATCAATTTAAACGTTTTTTATACAGCGCATCCTAAAAATGTGTGCCCAAATTATAAAAAAAAATTTATTAAAAAAAAACAAAAAACCCGACTGCGTAAAAATCGAACTTAAAAGATGGAAACAAGATCAAATGATAACATGCAGTCGGAGGTATTTCTGTTCAATTTGTTACTACTATGCCTCCGACTGCATGTTATCATTTGATCTTGTTTCCATCTTTTAAGTTCGATTTTTACGCAGTCGGGTTTTTTGTTTTTTTTTTAATAAATTTTTTATTTCAAATGTTTTTAGTTGAAAATAAATCGATATAGATCCTAAACGGTCAGTCGAATCGAAAAATGTTGAGGGAAAACTAAAAATGATTTTTAAATACCTATTCAACGATACCCCACTTGACATAGTTTGTTTACTTTCATTTTTTTCATTTTCACAATATGGCGTCCTGTAGTCGCCATATTGAATTTTCACTAACGTCATGTCTGTAGTGACACTCGCCGGACTAAGGGGAATCGATTGACGTGTGAATCATAAAAATCGGCCCAGGCGTTTGGTCTGTATAGTGCTTCAAAGGAACATACATACATACATAGACTGTTACACACATTACCACTCCTTTGCTTCGCAGTCGGGTAATAATAATATATGGCGCGTCCTAGAAATTTGTGCTCAAAACATAATAAAATTGTAAAGAGATGTTTGTATCAGCATCATTAGAGAACTACTGGCCGAATTTGATGAAAATTGGTATAATCCCGCCACGATAAAGTTGAAATGAGGTTTCTATCAAAATTGAAATTCACAAACAAAAGGTTAAATGGCTAAACGGATGTGACGATAAATGATATATTATATCACGATTAGGTCTCGCTAGTACGACGGTTCACATCTACAACCTATAGCTATAATTAAATAACACTCGCATGTAGTGGAAATCAATTGATTCCAAAGCATATAAGGAGAATGTTAGTTTGGTAATCATGTCACGGTTGAGTTACTGTAAGATCATTCCGTCGCGAAAGTGGAAAGGTTTAGGTTAGATTCCTGACTGTGACTATATGGTTGGTAAAATGATTTTTCCGATATGTCTGGTATCAATTATAATATTGGCTGCTTATCCAATAAAAATGTTTCATTGATATATTAAGTTCTTTGTTTCAATACCAGATGGCAATGAGAAGTTATTTTTTTCAGGGCAAACCGAATGATTGGTTTGTTTACGCCTATAAAATATGTTTTGGAATACGGAATAAAAGTCATGCTAAAAAGATGTATAAATGGTTAAAAAATCTATTAACATTACACCAAAGTTAATCCAGTGAAAACAAAACACCCAGTATAGAAAACCTTTATTGTATCACAATACAATATTTGTCACGTTTTTAATGAAAAATATTACAAATTAAAAAAAAAGGTTATTAAACAAATGCATTTTTAAATGCTATCAATATATTCGATGCATTCGCCTAGTTTTATATATAAAAATTTATTAGTTTTTAATTTAAAAAAATACATTACTTTTAATGAAACCACCCGACATTTTATTTTTATCTTTTTTAACAAAGTTCACCATTTTCAAGATTTTTATTTCACATAACGACAAAAACTTTAATATAAAATTATTACATTAATTTATGATATTAAAATAAACGTGAAAACAGAACAACAAATCACAACCGAAATGGGACACTATTATTAAAAATTTCAATTAGCTTTGAAATTACTAAAATATTTATCAGACCAATTTTCAGTTCACGAGTTTGTATAAAAACTTAAGCTGTTTAACAGAATTCACAATGCCTATCCAACAAAGACGATCTTTGCTCTAATGCAGTGTTAATTAAAAATACAAGACTATCATTTTTAACCGTTAACTGGTGACGGCCAATTTCATAAGCCTTGATTTCGTTTATATGCATTCGTTTACGCAGTTTTCCTAAAAACAATAAGAGCGAAACTAAACGGGGGAATTTTCCGCGGTACTTTTAACGCGGCGGATTGCAGGTCCAATTCGAAACCGTGCCTATAAAATAGACCGAGAGCTAGTGACAATTTTTTGGTGTTATTTATTCAAGGCCTTATTTTTGTAAAGATGTTGAGAGAGGCATATTAAAGTGCCCTGAGTAAGGGATTTAGCTATATAACGGTATGGGAGGGATGCAGACCGCCCCCAATATGTAACAAAAAAAATGGTCACAATTATTATTGCTTCAAGGCTGAAATTGTTTGTATAGCTTGTCGGTGACCCAATAATGCCATTATAATATTTGCAGATCTAAATTGATCAGTATTAAAGGGGTGGCAGATCACTCTAAACGTGTCATGCACCCGACGAAATTATTAGTTCAATGTTCAAATTTTAATATGTTGTTACGGCGAGTGTTTTAAGGATATATTTCAATTTGCAGAACAAAATGTCGGTATTAACCCCCTAGCAGAACGATATAAACACCTAGGCCAGCAAGTTTATCTCTAAGAGAGGGGATTAATAACGACATTTTGTTCTGCAAATTGAAATATATGCTTAAAACAGTCGCCGTAACAACATATTAAAATTTGAACCTTGAACTAATAATATAAATATTGTAGGGTACATGACACGTTTAGGGTGAACTACCACCCCTTTAATACTGACCAATCGATCTGCAAATCTTATAATTGCATTATTGGGTCACCGACAAGCTATTCAAACAATTTCAGCCTTGAAGCAATAATAATTCTGACCATTTTTTTACTTCCCACCTCTACTATGGTAGGGAAGTAATGGATTCAGTCCGAAAACAATATTTCGAGATTTTAACAGATTTTCACGTTTTGAGACCCTAGCAATCGTTTAAGATCATTTTCTGACTGATGTCTGTATGTGTGTGTGTATGTGTGTATGTGTGTATGTGTGTGTGTATGTGGTCAATTTTTCGCCTTCGATATCTTAAGAACGGAACAACATACGGGCATGTCGATTGTTCTATTGTGTTTATCAGCCTTTAACTTAGATCTGATTAGATTTTGAGTCAAATCGGTTCAGTGGATCCTGAGATATTCAAAAAAACGTCCTCAATGTCACGTATTAACATAGGTAAAAAAAAATATAAATGAATTCTAGATGTTATAATATGAAAAAAATGTAAATATTTTTTTTCTCTAAAATGTATAGTTTTCGAGAAAAAAAATATTTTACTAAAAAAAATAAAAATTGTACGTAAATCAAGGTAACCATGATTTTTGCTATATTAAGCTAGCCATCAATAGATCACCAAACAAAAAAGAGGGCCATGCTTTTTTCAAAGAATAAAAATTAAATTGTGTTTTAAAGACCACCAACAGCTAAGGTTATTTGGGCCTAGTCAAAGAATAAAAAAAAGAGTGTTTATTTTTTGCAAATATTTACTAGGTGGGAAGTATAGGACTGGTCATCAGTCGAATTTTTTTGTTACATGTTGGAGGCTGTCTGCATCCCTCCCATACCGCTATCTAGCAAAATCCCTTACTCTGGGAACTTATATGCCTCCATCAACATCTTCACAAAAATAAGGCCTTGAATAAATAACACCAAAAAATTGTCACTAGCTCTCGGTCTAAAACGAGTGAATCTGAGAATAAATGTAACAGTCAAAGGAGATCCTAATAATATTATCTACTGCAGCAAGAGTGCTCAATGTTCAGCATCAGCATAATGTTCCCATTTCTCAGTATCAGATTATCGTATTACAGTGTAAGTAACGGTATGTTTTTTAAGAGTAAATACAATTAGACAGTAGATACAGCCACAACAATTCTGATTACAAATATATATAAGAACCATGATAATATGGTACGAAGTTACGTCCAATGAATTAATAAGTGATTTTGAACCCGTTTTTTAGTTGTATTTGCCTATAATATACAGGGTGTTAAAAATGTACTAATTAAAACAAACAAATAAATTATAATTTAAAAAAACTAAAAAACACGCTTTAATGAACTAAAAAGTAAAAAATAATTAATTTTATTGTAAAAAAGCGTGGGGTGCTTTGTATCATACTTTCATACTACCCCACGCTTTTTTACAATAAAATTAATTATTTTTTACTTTTTAGTTCATTAAAGCGTGTTTTTTAGTTTTTTTAAATTATAATTTATTTTTGCTTTTTAGTCCTGGAGATCCTGGTCAGGATAATGGGACAAACTTATGGAATTATTGTATTGTAATCGGTCCTTGATAAGTGTGCAAAGTTTCAGTTCAATCTGAAATTTTTTGCTTTTTTTTTTAGTCCTGGAGATCCTGGTCAGGATAATGAGACAAACTTATTGAATTATTGTATTCTCGTCGGTCCTTGATAAGTCGACAAAGTTTAAACTAAATCTGACCGTTCAAAGTTGGTCAAAATCAAGTTCAAAGAAGTCGGTTACAAACTGACAAACAAGCAAGCAAGCAAGCAAGCCCGCATACAGGTGAAGCTAATATAAGCGTGTTAAAAAAAGTCTTAGTCAACATGGGTCCGTAACTGAAGTGTTTCAGAGACATTGCCATTTTCTATTTATTTATTTATTTATTTTTAAACTTGAATTATATCACATCGATAATTGAAGGAATAATAATAATTACAAAATTACAAATTGAACTGGTGAAGTGTACAAAAAGTTATAAATGCCACAAAACACCAAAACAACTTAAAAACTTCTCGACGTATGTTTCGCCAACCAAGTTGGCATCATCAGGAAATGATTTAATCATCTCCTGGTTGGCAAACGTACGTCGCGAAGTTAAGTTGTTTTGGTGTTTTGTGGCATTTATAACTTAAAAGTCTTACAGAAAATTTCCTGAACATCCGTATAGCAAATACACTATTTCGTCGGGAGGGTTTTGCACTGCGACCAGTGCTTTTTTATATTGAAAACTTTAATATAGTGTTACACTAAAAATCAATTTAGATAAATCTCTAAATTACAGTCTAAACTAAACCATGAAAAACACAAGTTTGTTAATAACGATCTGGTATTAAAGATAATGTAAGCAGTTAATTTAATATTAATTTATTATCATCGCTCGTTGTTATGCCGTATGATTTATCACAGTCAGTGTTAAGTACAATCATTGGGTGTAATTAATCTGTTTAAGAATTGTGTATCTAGAAGGCGGCCAACCATATTATTACAGAAGTATACAATAATATGATAATTATAAATACCACTTGAATGCATTTACACACCCATAGTGTCGTCATTTTAAAGGCACTATATACAGTAGACTTCCGATTATCCACTTTTCGGTTATCTAACTATCCGGTTTAAAGGCCAGTTTACATAAATCATTGCCGTGAACAGTGGCGCAATTTCAAAATTTTGGCCCGGGGGCCAATAAATAATAAAATATAGGTAGGTAGCAGGTAGGGGTGCCAACTCCATAATATGGAACTTAACCCGAAGAGTTTGAAGGGTATGGAATACCCCCCCACTTAAGGGGGGGGGGCGGGCAGTCCCCCCTGGGAATTTTTTTTAAATATAGGTCTCTACAGTTACAAAAAATAATAGTAATAGCAATTCAAGAACCGGAAGCAATCGTCCATTTTGCCCCCTCCCCTCGTAGTTACGCTACTGGGCGTAAACGTGTTTCAGTGTCAGTGAAAAATAATATCGGCGCCTTTAGTTCAAATGAACACGTTCACACAGTGACGTCTTTTCTCTTCAGTGTTGCTTCAGTATCCGTGCCGTGATAATTTATATCGTTGCCAACGATTGTTTTGCAGTTTTCACTGACGTGTTTCTGACAAAAAAATTAACGAAATCACTGACGACATTTTACGGATTAATGTGAGTAGGTATCACTGATATAGAACGGACGTCACTGATACGGCACGGATACAGTACTGATGTGTTTAAATCAGACATATTCATATTTGAATACCCTGTATTAATATGCACAACGAAGCATATAACAACGCTTGTCTAACACTAGCCAAATAATTCTTTGGAATCAGTATGCTAACTAGAGAATCACGTATTCGTTCTATATTTTCTAAAGTCTAAACAATTATATAAACGAAAATTAGGGCTCCCGTGTTAATGTAATATTATGAATAACGATTGTTAACGCCGCAACGTCTTGTAACTTCATACAAAAAATTCACAGATTTCGCAATCCTTGCAACCATCGAGGACATTGGAAATGATAACAGCATATATGAAACATAATTAACTGTTTATTATACACACCAATATTTATCAATGCACTGTTTAGTTTTGTCAGGAATAACCCTATTATTCTTCTGTTATATACGCGTTCACTTTTGCTTGATTACTTAACTTTTAAATGGATTTTTCTACAGTATTTATTAACATTTGCTCAAAAATAACACCGCAGATCGTCGCAAATACCTGTCAATTAACTAAGTAGACATGATATAAAACACATTTCGAAAAAATTGCACTTGTTCAATTTTGCATGATTGCTCCTCACTTGATCGCGACACCGTTGTCTTTTGGCTTTGAACGAAAACTCGTAACTCTGCCCCCATATACGAACAGAAACATTTCCAATGTTAAAAATATAATTCCTTAATTTTTCAGAAAGCATACAAGTTTGGTTTTTTAATTTTAAAATTATGTCCACCAATTTCACGAGCATACTTCGAAAACCTCTTTTTTGTCGATTTTTATATTGATATACCGAAAAAAAGAAACAGAATGTAAAAATATTTTAAAAAAAATATATAAGAAAAGCTTTTAATTATATAAATGCCCTGTAAAGTAAGAACTAATTTTTCATACATTTGGAAACTAAAAGCTTTGGGGCGGTCAATTGAGCAAAGCAACTATGCAATAGTGTTATAAGACCGCCCCAATGCTTTTAGTTTCCAGATGTATGAAAATTATTTTTTCACAACGCCACTATTGAAAATTTCAGTTTTGGTACCTGTTTAGCGGATTGAAACTGAGCGTTTTCATCCCTAGGGATGAAAATTTTCAGGTCGGTTCTCTCTGTTTTTTAACGTTGTTAAGAGGGAGACAGATCGATTAGATCCGCATATAATTTTCGAAAACGTCAAATTAAGAAGGAGATAGAGCGATATTGAATCCGCATATAATATTCATAAACATCAAAATGACAGATATAACCCCACATAAATCTGATAAAATTTTTGCGACTTTTTTGCACTCCTAAATTGTAGGTACCTCAAATCGAATTGTCAATAGAGTTGTTGTGAAAAATAATATGCAATTACTCGGTATGAAACTTGACGTTTGCAACACGTGTGGTTGCATACCCTCGTACCTCGGGCAGCAAACTTCACACTAGTTGCAAACGCCAATTTTCTTACTTTGTAATGCAATATTACTATTTACTTTTCAGTACATTTTTACTTCCCACCTCTACTATGGTAGGGAAGTAATGGATTCAGTCCGAAAACAATATTTCGAGATTTTAACAGATTTTCACGTTTTGAGACCCTAGCAATCGTTTAAGATCATTTTCTGACTGATGTCTGTATGTGTGTGTGTGTGTATGTGTGTGTGTGTGTATGTGGTCAATTTTTCGCCTTCGATATCTTAAGAACGGAACAACATACGGGCATGCCGATTGTTCTATTGTGTTTATCAGCCTTTAACTTAGATCTGATTAGATTTTGAGTCAAATCGGTTCAGTGGATCCTGAGATATTCAAAAAAACGTCCTCAATGTCACGTATTAACATAGGTAAAAAAAAATATAAATGAATTCTAGATGTTATAATATGAAAAAAATGTAAATATTTTTTTTCTCTAAAATGTATAGTTTTCGAGAAAAAAAATATTTTACTAAAAAAAATAAAAATTGTACGTAAATCAAGGTAACCATGATTTTTGCTATATTAAGCTAGCCATCAATAGATCACCAAACAAAAAAGAGGGCCATGCTTTTTTCAAAGAATAAAAATTAAATTGTGTTTTAAAGACCACCAACAGCTAAGGTTATTTGGGCCTAGTCAAAGAATAAAAAAAAGAGTGTTTATTTTTTGCAAATATTTACTAGGTGGGAAGTATAGGACTGGTCATCAGTCGAATTTTTTATAGATGCTTTTCTCATAATTTTTTTTTAATTTTTAAATATTAATAATTAATAGCATATATTCAAATTAGCACCCACGTGTCATTTCAGTGTATTTTAATACAGAAAAGCGGAGCTGCATTCTTAATAACTAACGTAATTGATTCATCGTATAAATTAATATTTATTTATTGACGTTACGTTACTATTAAATGATTCACCTGCTTCAACGGCGATAGAATAAATTAATCGACGATTGTAATTTTAAAATGAAAATGAGGGCAAGAAAATACATGAACACTGGTTTAACGAACACTTTTGTTATCGGAAATTTTCTTTTCAGTAGCATGAAAATATTAAATGCTTTGTTATCGAAAATCATCTTTTTTTATAAATATTCTCGTCGGTGCTAAAAAATGCCAAAGAAATCGTTTTTAATAAAAGAAAAATTTTAAGCAATGTTATTTATTTTTGAAAAATAGCAAAAAAAAATTTGTTTAAGAGGGCTATCTCACTGACAACCAAATATTTTCGATTAACACGTAAAAAAACCCTTACGGGGTTTAACTAAAGCCCACAAGGATAAAAAATAATATTCTTGATCTATATTGTATCGCAAAAAAGAGAAAAACAGGCGTTCACTATTTACACTCTCCCGACCTTATTTTTTAACTACCAGGGTCCGTTTTGGTTTTAAATTAAAGATAAAGGATGCGTCTAGACGCGCTTTAGGGTATTTTTTTTATATTGAAAAGTTTTTTCAGTAGATCTGATATAAAACCATGTAGTATTTAGAACTATTTTTTTTTATTTGGCCTATAGCGCTCTAAGAGAGAAAATGATTGTAATTTTATTTTTTCATATTTGAAATTGTTATTTAATAAATATTTTCATTTAAAAAAAAATCAAATATAAAAGCTTTCGGGATTCGAACCTGTGCTTGGCGTTTGTACTTGTCGGTCGACTTGTACTTTACCATACATTCACACTGGCTTGCTCCATCTAACACCTTAACATATGTATACAGGCTGTGTTTTGTTTCGCATGTCAACCACTTCCTGTTTCCGTTACATCTATATTTCTAAAATGCCACCCCAGGTATGAGACACAATTCTGCACGTCGATACCCGTAATTTGTACGCGACAAAAAACAAAACAGCTATTAGGCACTTTGTTTTTGCAAACAATATATGAGGAAATTATTCAAAATAACTGGAAATGTAATTATTCATCAATTATATAATCGAACTCAATTTAAAATTACTCCAAATTTAAATGAAAATCGAATAAACGAAAATTTTGCATATTAAATGGAAATTATAGCCCTTTAAAGGAGGATTTGTGACCAAAACTGAATGAAATTAAGCTTTCTATGTGAAAGAAGTCCGCAGGGTTTTAATTAAAATTATATTAAAACAAAACTATATCCATAGGACATAGGTACCTTCATACGTTTTTTGCCTATCAAATAGAAATCACATTATCATATCGCAAAACTTACTCCAAAGCAAAAGGTGAATTTTATAAGTGAACTAGCTTTTGCCCCGTAGCTTTGCTCATGTTGACGTCGACTTTGACGGTAACTCTACGTTAACTAAAGCTGGGCGCACACCAAGTAAACAAAACTGCCTTCAACAAAATCGTTTTAGCATACCTATAAGGCAAAAACGTTTTTTCTATAATTCTGTGTCTTGCATAAAAACGTGCTGTAGATTATAGACGTTCAACAGCTAAGGCAAGAGAAAAATCGTTTTTGTTTAAAATGCATAAACGTATACCTACATACCTATAAAAGCGTTTTATCATTCCTAAAAATATATAAAGCTGCTTTATACAGTTTGCTGTACTAGTGTGCGATAGCGATTCATTTAAATACCATGGAAAAAGCATGTTTATACACAAATTATTATTGTTACGGATCACCCTGTATATAAACGTCAGGCAAGAATTCTGAGAAGCGGTGTCTGACGTTGAACACACTGGTGCCTACGCGAAGATTCTAGACAACGCTAGAGAATACGAGGACGCACTGAGTGTACACCGCGCGCCAGTATATAAGCAGCGAGTCGACGGGAATCGGGGAATCAGTGAATGGTGAGTCGTGCCATCAAGTGGATCAGTGATATAAATATTAGTCAAACAACGGTCGAATAGTCAGTACAGTGATATAAATAGTGGAGTGGATGTAAATAAATAGTACTGAAGTAACTGAGTAAATGACCGACATAAATAAACGTTAGAAATAAATCTGATATAAATAGTAAATACAGTGATATAAATAATTACAAATAAATAATCCGTGTATATATAGTTAGTTGTTAAGCGTTATCTAAAAGGGGTTCGTTTAGTTCAATAATTACCGTTTAAGTTTTTTTATTGTTAAAATTGACTTTTCGTTGTTGCATTTATTAATAAATATTTATTCCGCCAACTCAGAAAACAGTTTTGTAACATTATGTAACAATGTTTTTAGTTAACGCAGTTTTGCTTAAATGGTATACGTCCAGCCTAACCATATGATTAAATTACTATAAGGTAATTAGAATAATTTGCCTTTAAAAATTGGAAAATAGTATATTACCCATCCGATAGTTGGCAGCACCTGTAAGACTCGACATGTAATATCTCTTTTTAATACCGCACCATGAGTGTTAGCAGAATATTCCTGCCAGCACTCCTAGCGGTTGCAGGATACCTAGTCATTTTCATAATTTTTGTCTACCTGTCTGTCTATCATCAGGCTTCTTTACTAAAGGGGATTCAGTAGTAGGCAAAAAATTGACAAGAACACGAGCGAGGCCGCGGGTAAAAGCTAGTATATTTTATATGCATGATATTTTTGTCAGTTTAGAAATCAAGGGCCTTGATTTCTAAGCTGACAAAAATACACTGGTGTAAACTATGGCATCTCAATTATTTATAGCATGGTTCAATTTTTGACATGTCAAGGCCACTTGTAAGAGTTTTAATGACAAACAGATAATAAATTAATAACAATGATAAGCTACTAACGGAACCACCCTCTGAACAGGTAAAAGCCGGCAGTGTGTGTATTTTTCTAGACTTAACACCGTGTATACAGTAAGTATGTAGATTGTAATCAGCTCAATATAATTAGTTTTTAATTTGAGTCTGAACACGGTATCGGTGTAGGCTCAACATATGCATACAACGAACATATAAAAGTCTTATTACACTTTCCTCGTCAGGGCTGGAATCCTATATTCTACTATCAGATAGCCTTAAACACAAAATTTCAGAACGACTTATCGAATAGTTTTTCGCTATAAATCCGTTGTGCTTCCTATCTTATTGTATATGCAGCAAGAGGCAAACTTGTGTCTACGACTATACGTGCCATACATCCTTAAGACATATATCAAAATATTTTTTTTAAAATGCAAACTGGACAATCGAGTAGATTTTTTGACCAACGCTTTTTCATCCTTTCAACTACAGACAATAGATTGAAACGCGCAAGACACGATTCTAGTACATGCGGCAGGAAGATGGTTCTTACGCGCACGACTGTAGCGTTACAACTGCCATAAGGATGTATGACACCAATCTCAAATCACCGAGAAATGAATGAATTTTTGTATTAACTTATTTCTTAATATATCTCCAATAAGCACACAACATTTTAGAACGGTTTACCGAATAGTTTTTTAGCTATAAATTCGCCATACAGCCGTAAAATATTTTTAAAAAAGGCATAGTTTTTTAGCTATAAATCCGGTGTGTTTTCTATCTTATTGTATATGCAGCAAGAGACATACTTGTGCCATACATCCTTAAGACATGTCAAAATATTTAAAAAAAATGCGAACTGGACAACTGAGTAGATTTTTTGACCAACACTTTTTCATCCTTTGTACAAATATATAACTGACGCCCTATATGATATTCCTTGAAACAACGCGGGAGCAGTCGGTGTTCTGGCGCGGTGGTGTGCGGCTGGTGAAGGTTCAGAGCTTTATAATTAATGTCCTAACACTACCTACAGTTACAACTACACCTTAGTGTTTTATATCACGTCATAAACGAATCTGATTTAAATAACACAACAAATACAAGTGCAAAATATGGACGAACTCATGCTGCAATGTCAAGGAAAAAATTATGCTGAACTCTTCTCTTTAGTTAACAGATAAACAAGTTATGAGATTAAAAACAGGTCTGAACAACGTACCGCCGTTTGTAAATATGTAAATTATTAATCTAGACAAATATGTCACTCTTTTTATTCTAACTAGAAATATAGGTCCTCATCTATTTATAACGAGTTTTCAATCTACATGTGTTATACCTTTGAAAATTAAATATATCGAAAAGTTTTAAATTTTTTATTAGATAGGTAGATACATACGTTTTTCTTTTAAAAATTTGGTCGGATATGAAATATAACTGCTTATCTATTGAATTTAATCAGCAATATTATCGCTTGTATACACAGAAAATTGTATTTCTAGTGTCGTAATGGGGTCTATTACAGATGAGTTGTGACAGTATGTAAAAACGAGCGAAAGCGAGTTTTTACAGTCACACGAGTCATAATACCATTACACACGAGAAATATTTGGCATTTTTTGCCATACGCACTACAAAATACCTACTTTTCACTTCAATTTCAGTATTTTCAAAAAAATTTGAAAGTTCATTTGCGTCGCCATCTTTACATTACAGTAGGCCATGAGTATGTAATAGCAGGAAGCTAGAGCGAATAAACATAAGTTCCTATGGCACCCGTTTACTTACCGCACTAGTTATGTATTGAAAACACTTTCGGTACGCCTGCCTGTTAAATGACCCAATACAAGCCGGTATACATGCATGGAAAGTAGCTATTTTGTAGTGGGTATGGCAAAAAATATAATGCCTATTAAGATGAGCACAATTTATTGTTCTTGACAAACGTAGGAGAAAAGTGGCAGGGTGTAGAAAAAAAACTGAATACAAATTTATATCCTAATAATATTAGTTCGTATTTTTTCCGTATTTAGGGTCGATTTATATTATCCGGTCAGACACGGCGCGGAAACGTAGCGTTTCCGGTAAGACAAACATTTTTACACGCATTTCAAATACGAATATTTATACCTAGCGGATCCCGTCCGTTCTGACACGTGTAGTTGAAATGCATGTAAAAATGTTTGTCTTGCCGGAAACGCTACGTTCCCGCGCCGTGTCTGACCGGATAATATAAATCTACCTTAATTCTGATGTTTCTTTTTTATTTAAAATTTTTGTCTTGCCGGAAACGCTACGTTCCCGCGCCGTGTCTGATCGGATAATATAAATCGAGCTTAATTATGATTTTTTTTAATATTCAAGTCGTCTTGTTATTTAATAAAATTTTTACAACTCATAAAAATGTCAAAGAAGTAAATTAGACCTCGATCTCCATATAATGACAGTTCATAAATCTTTAAAAAAATAATGGAAATAAGTGATATTTATGCATAAATTATAGACCAAAGCAATACTATAAGATTCAACTATAGATGGCATGTTTCGAACTAAACAATAGTGAAGTTCCAAAATTTAAGATAGTGAGTCATGCATAGTTCGTAACAAGCTTAATGGAATGGAAAACCATGATTGAAACAATGTAAGCATACGCGTCGCATGCATAACAACTGTGCCGCTTATATAAATAGTAAATTGTATAAGTCTTTGCGCAAATATAGGCAAATTCATGAGGCGACTGTTCGAGTTAAATTATTATTACGTCGAAAGTATTTTTTATTTATTGTAGATTATAGACGCGTCGACAACTTAGGTCATAATTAGCGTCTTAAATAGGTACATTAAATAACAATTCTCTTTAAAACTAAATGATATCACAAAACATCCATGAGCGGAGGTGGGATTCGAACCCACGACAGTGTGATCCAAAGGTACGTCGAAAGTAGTTTTCAATATTTGCTTTTTTTTAAGTAAACGGTTGCCAAAGCAACTTCTGTTTATTCGTTCTATCCGCCTGCGATTACACTCACGATCTTCACGGCATAGTGTAAAAGTAAAGATGGCGACGCAAATGAACTGTCAAAATTTTTTGAAAATGAAAAAGTAAACATTCTGTAGTGGCAAAAAATACCATAATATTTCTCGTGCGTAATGGTACATTATGACTCGTGTGACTGTAAAAACTCGCTATCGCTCGTTTTTACATACTGTCTTCAATCGTCAGTATTGTCAGTAATATACTCCATTACGTACAACCTACTATTTGCACGAAAAAACCTGCTATTATGATGGCTGTCATTTTTGAAAATTTGAATTTCTGTGCGAATCTCCGCTGCGTTGATTCATTCGCTATAGCCGTTATATCAAAAATATTAAAATATTTATACCTGCAAGATTGTTTTGCTTGAAAACGACATAATTTATTTTTAATAAAAATTAAGTTTCTGATAGTAATAATAACAAAATGGTGTATGCATTCATGACTCAATGGAAAGGTACCGAAAAGCACGTGACTATCTTTATTGTAGTGGATGGTTAATAATTATTGTTATTACGAATTATATTTTTTATGTGAAATCAATATGTGATACAATGCACACTAATTCAAAATAGGGAAATAAAATGACCATAAAAACTTTGTGTTAAAATACAAATTTAACAAGTAAACTTTAAAGTATTACGAAAAAATAGATAATTTTGAAGCTATGCTTCTATAGCGGCGTTAGACGATTTCTGGAAGGGCCGGGTAAACTTTTAGATTCGCGTCACGGTAAAATCGTCACGCTCATGTTATTAAAAGTTATCTATAGCTATGGCCAGCGGTGAAAGTAATATACTGGCGCACGCGCAGTGGCCTATATGTACACATATATGCACCAACAGAGTTTTATAGAACACAAAAAAATAAAATGGCGTCAGATTTCAAAATGGCGGCCATATGTACTTTTGTAAAAATTATCCGATCTTTTTGAATATTGATATTTAAGAGTTTTATAGGACACAAAAAATAAAATGGCGTCAGATTTCAAAATGGCGGTCAAATAATACCTTTTCAATTGTATTGTCTATAGCTTTGATAAATTCGGTTTTATATACAACATAGCTTCTGTCGGGTGTCCCATGACACCTCTTGACTTTTTTTGTCAATTTACTTAAATTCAAAGAAAACATAAAAAAACGTTAATAAGTTGATTCAGAGAAAAAAAGTCCTCGATGGCGTATGTCAATGGTTAACTCGAACTTGCCAGCGCTGCTTGAAACACGTTGCTATATAACCTATATTGCCTATAACGCGACGCTAACTATGTAACGCATAGGTACATGTGCTACCATAAAATATTAATAGTAAATAGATACTTATGTATAACATAATTTTCACCGACATATCTAAAAGAATTATTATAATAATGAAATACATTATTTAAACAAAAATACCTATGTTAATATATTAAAAGTATAAAACTGTGGAAGTACTTTTTTCCTCAAAAAATGAAATTGTAATGCCTTATTTAATTTTATATACCAACCAAATAAAATGTTATTTTTTACTTTTTTAGTGTAGACAGTAAAGTGAATTGATTTTCTCGATTTAAAAAATATGATTATCTGGAAGGTACGTGAAGTTTTAAATGTCAAAAAACTGTCACAGGAAAATGGTGGGTGTCTTCAACGCTTATATAAAATTGTTGAAAATCGATAAAAAAAAATAACTTCATTTTGTTTGTATTTATAAGCCAATTTTTCCATTTATTACAGTCACAAATTGCGTTAAAATTCAAAATAGGTTAGGAAAACTGTTTTCTATATTTTTAGATTAATTGTCACAAAACACTTTGTTTGGAGTTAGGAGAAACAAGATTCAAGACAAAAAGTTTTAAATGATCAACGTTTCATTACAAATTATGTCCTGAAAATCCTGAAGAAGTCACGATTTGTGTCGAAACGTTGGCCATTAAATAGTTTACTAAATAAATATTGTTATTTTTTTGCCTTTTATCCCGTTTATATTCTATTTTTATTCACAAGATCAGGAGCAACTATTTTTTCGAACTGCTGAACAAGTGAAGTAAGTGGGGATACAATAGGCGCCGCCCACTAAACAACTGGATGCAGCTCTGTTCTTACAGGAAACAAGATACATTGAGAATATTTTGATTTGATTATTTTCTAAAAAAATTGGAGGAGTCACAGGGTAAAAAACTTCGTACAATAAATAACTTGTGTTGTTTAAAAGAATTTTTAACTGTTATCAGTAGGTAATTCATGTCTTATCAAAATATAAGATTACAAGTAAAGTATATTTTAAGCTTTCTAATTTATATAAACAAACGATAGTGAAAAACAATGACATAAGAATAACAGAAATATATTGTTACAAATATTCATTCAGTAAACTACGAAAAAAATATAAAACAGCTCAGATTATTTTAAGTTATTTTTTTATCCAAACCAAAATGCGGATTTTTTTCAAATATGTACCTCTCAAAATAATGTTTAACATTATTTTATGTCTATAGGTAAAATTATTTTCCAAATATTAGATCTATCATCTTCAATTTTAAAATCTTGATTTCAGGTTTGGATTTTGGAATCAACGACCCAAAAAACCTATAAGAATCCTTTGCGCATAATTATAGAATAAAGGTTAAACGCTAATTATCTCAGTTGTCGAGCGTTTTTAATCTACAATCTATCTATTGAATAGACACATAAATGTCACTATCGGGATTTGAACTCGAAACTCTCAATTTATGCTGGTTGGCCGACAGACAGATAGTAGATTATAGACAATAACCGTATTTAAAAAATAAAAAAAATAAAAAATAAAACTTTTTGTGTAGTGAAAATGGCCACAGCAGCCGATTAACTTTGTTTTTTATTTTTGCTGCAACAAAAAAAAAAACTCGGGTCGCAGTGCCAAACCCTGCCGACAATATAGTGTATTTGCTAATACAGGCATTGTGGCATTATTATGTAAACTTAAGTTTGTTTTTTGACAAAATAAAAAATTTAACCCCTTAATACATCCCTTAAAATAATTAAATTTTTCTAAATTTCAATATTAGACATGGATTTTATCAGTACACCCAATTAAATACACCCTTCCATAAGTAAATCCGTATCAACAAACTAGTGTTTTCATAAAATTTGAAAGTCCGGTCCTGTCGGGCCGATTTTATTAAAATTTTAGCAGCACATTTTAATCTTTACTAAAGAGTTAAATTTCAATTTTGAAACGATTCTGACAAGTTTTTCGGTATTTTTGGACCCAAAAACTTTTTGGAACCCCTAAATACAACCCTGAAAATGGTCCGATCGGGCCCATTTTAAATAGGCTTTTTGCGGTGATGGGTTCCAATATGTGTACTAAATTTCGTTTCAATCGATTAAGTCTGTCGAGAGTTATCGTGTACACACATATATATATATATAAATATATATATATATATATACATACATATATATATATAAACATTTTTAAAAATGGTGCCAAAGTGTTCAGGAGGCTATGAAACGTCGAGAAATTTTGGTCCGACCCCTAGGTCCCGCCATCCGACCGACGCCAATAGTGTATGTGCCATATTATGGCAAATACACTAAAAATTGTAATTGCTACAACAAAAAAAACTTTTTATTTGCTACAAAAAAAACCTTTTATTTACAACAAAAAAAAACTTTTTATCTGCTACGACAAAAAAAACTTTTTATGGGTATAAGTATCTGCATTTATTGAATTGGCGCCAACCTTAAAATTGTATTATTTTCGTCTTTTTAATGGTTTTTTAAAGGAGGTGTTTATTTTTATAAAATTTTTTTTATTTTTTACTTTTTAGTGGCTTTGCAATACGTAGTTTGGACGTTATTAACCGACTTCTTTCTTGATATTTGATTACTAAACTAAAAAAAAACTAGTGAACCGATTTCAGTAAAATTTATGTGGGTCCACCCTGAAGGTGTGCCCTATTAAATAAAAAAACTCGGGTCGCAGTGCCAAACCCTGCCGACAATATAGTGTATTTGCAAATACAGGCCTTGTGGCTTTAATACGCGAACTTAAGTTTGTTTTTGGACAAAATAAAAAATTTAACCCCTTAATACATCCCTTAAAATAATATTTTTTTCTTAATTTCAATATTATTATCAATGCAACCTCTGTACCACATTAAATACACCCTTTCATAAGTAAATCCGTATCAACAAACCAGTGTTTTCATAAAATTTGAAAGTCCGGTCCTGTCGGGCCGATTTTATTAAAATTTTAGCAGCACGTTTTAATCTTTACTAAAGAGTTAAATTTCAATTTTGAAACGATTCTGACAAATTTTTCGGTATTTTTGGGCCCCAAAACTTTTTGGAACCCCTAAATACAACCCTGAAAATGGTCCGATCGGGCCCATTTTAAATAGGCTTCTTGCGGTGATGGGTTCCAATGTGTGTACCAAATTTCGTTTCAATCGATTAAGTCTGTCGAGAGTTATCGTGTACACACATATATATATAAATATATATATATATAATATATATATATATATATAAATATATACATACATATATATATAAACATTTGCAAAAATGGTGCCAAATTGTTCAGGAGGCTATGAAACGTCGAGAAATTTTGGTCCGACCCCTAGGTCCCGCCATCCGACCGACGCCAATAGTGTATGTGCCATATTATGGCAAATACACTAATAAGAATCAATCAAAATCGGCATATGCAGGAGATATTAGATAACATAAAAAAAAATTTTATTACTAGAAAAAAAAAACTGCTGAATCGATATAAGAAAAAATTATATGGGACTAATCCGACATCTTCCTGAAGACAACGGAATCAAAATTTTTTAAATCGGTTCAGCCATTCCTGAGTAATCGGTGGACACATATTTAAAAAAAAATACATATTGATCGAATTGAGAACCCTCTCCTTTTTTGAAGTCGGTTAAAAATATCGCATAGTGACATTTAAGATGTGTTGATAAAAGTATGAAAATTGTCATTAATAAAACTTATTGTAACAAATTATTAATAACAATGACGTAATAAACATTTTCAGATCTATATCGTTAATTCACTTAGCCTACAATTTTTACATTCATGTTAATAAAGACGTATTCTGTGACATCATAATTATTATAATGCGGTTTTTCTTTTTTATTTCACGAAAGCTATAGTAAATTTCACTAAAGACGCAACATAGGCAAGTTTCGTTTATCTGGTATAGTTATGGAAAACATAAATGCATTAGAAATTGTGAAACTGAAATTGTGTTTTAAAGACTACCAACAGCTAAGGTTATCTGAGCCTAGCACCAATTCATATTTTCAATTCATTATTTTTTTTTTTAATAATAAATTGAAACCCGGGAACTGGGGACTTGTAATAGAGGAACCATAGCAACGCCATGTAAACAACAGCATTGCTACACGATCGGCTATTCTCTAAATGCATTAGAGAAAATCGTTTCACTTAAAATGCAATATCCACTGAACCAAACCATGCATCACTAACAATATTTTAATTTAAATTTTTTTGCTGTAATTCATTTTTTTTAAATTAAAATATTGATAGTGATGCATGTTTTTGTCAACCGACTTCAAAAAAACAGAGGTTCTCAATTCGACATGTACATTTTTTTTTAATGTGTGTTCAGCCATAACTTCTCGAGGGGTCGACCGATTTGAATAATTTCGGTGGAACGGCCCCATATAATTTTTATTTGAATCAGTTCAGTAGTCTCTTTTTTCTAGTAATCAAAATTAATTTTTTAATTATATTACCTCATAAGTATCTCCTGCATTTGATTCTTTTTCTAATCAATAGCTAGGGCATACTTTCAGAGCGATTTCACATAAATTTTACTTAAATCGGTTAAGTAGTTTTTTTTTAGTTTAGTAAAGAAGTCTCTCAATAACGTGTAAATTACATATCGCAGTCACTAAAAAGTAAAAATAAAAAAATTTTATAAAAAAAAATAAAACCTCCTTCAAAAAAGCCTCTAAAAAGGAAAATAATAACATTTTGAGGTCGGCGCTAATTTAATAAAATAAGTAAATGTACCTACTTATATAAAAAGTTTTAGTAATTAAATGAACCATTTTCCTGAGAGTAGATCCTTCAATTATCCATGAGAGGCAGCACTTGTGGTAGGTACAAACATTATTTATTCCCCATTAGTGTTGTCATTTTAGTGGTATAATTTAATTATCAAATTATTATTATTATTAAATTAATTTAAAAATTGGGACATACCACTAAAATGACATGACACTAATGGGGAATAAAAAATGTTTGTACCTACCACAAGTGCTGCCTCTCGTGGATAATTGAAAGAACTACTCTCAGGAAAATGGCTCACTGGCGCCGACCTCAAAATGTTATTATTTTCCTTTTTTAAAAGAAGTTCTATTTTTTTCAGTGGATATTGCATTTTAAGTGAAACGATTTTCTCTAATGCATTAATGTTTTCGATACTCGCCTATGTTGCGTCTTGAGTGAAATTCACTGTATACAAATTTATTGTTGTCAAAAACTACAAAGTTTACAATTAATACTTTAACAACGACCGTTTGAAAAAGATAAAGTTTTTTTGACAACACGTAAACAAACGTTGAAATTTTAATTTAATAGCAGTTTATAACCTAGTTATTTTCACAGTTGGCTTCTCTGTTTTTATGACACAACAAAATTATTTTAGATGTTTTCATCATAAATTATGCAGTTCTATTCTTTCATGTACTTTTAGCTGATATATGTATTTTTGGCAACAATGCAAATTTGCTTATGTTAGAGACATGGGCGCCTCTACAAAGTTTTCCAAAATGGAGCAACAATAATATACATAAATTAATAAGATCTATACGGTTGAATTGCAATTGAATTCTAGGAGTGTATCCCTATTAAGGGTATTTGAAATAATTTTCACTTTCATGATGAGATGTTTTCATCATAAATTATGCAGTTCTATTCTTTCATGTACTTTTAGCTGATATATGTATTTTTGGCAACAATGCAAATTTGCTTATGTTAGAGACATGGACGCCACTAGAAAGTTTTCCAAAATGGAGCAACAATAATATACATAAATTAATAAGATTTATACGGCTGAATTGCAATTGAATTCTAGGAGTGTATCCCTATTAAGGGTATTTGAAATAATTTTCACTTTCACGATGAGCTCTCGCTAGTACGAAGATTCACTTTTACAGCCTAGCTATATTGAATTAACACTCGCATGTATTGATTCCGAAGCATATATGGAAAATATTAGTTTGGTAACCATGTCACGGTTGAGTACTGTAAGCTCATTCCACCGCGAAAGTGGAAAAGTTCAGGTTAGAATCTTGACTGTGACTATGGTTGGTAAAATGATTTTTCCAATATGTTTCGAATCAATTATATAATTGGCTGCTTTCCAACGAAAAATTTTCAATAATATACATGCATAAAGCAGACTACTATTGCTCAATTTCTGGTAGGACCAGTAGAAAATAGAAGAAGAAGATAGTAGATTATAAACGCTCAACAGCTGAGATAATCAACGTCTATATTAGATTTAACCTACCTACTTTAATGAATGGTTTCTGGTACGACTTCCAGCTTTAAATCTAGATTTAATAGTGTCATGTTTTCAACTAATGGAAATCTTCATTTGTCAAAAACAAAAAATGACTATACATTCTTAAATCTAGATTTAAGACTGGAAGTCGTACCCAGCATTAGTACCTATAAAAATTAAACAATGATTTTCATCGTAATTCAGTGCTAAAATTAGTAGTTTCAAATAAGCTGTTTTGAGATATATGTAGAGCTGAAAGGTTTTTAAACGGAATTACAACAAGCCGTGAGGTGGGTCGTTTATTAGGACTAAAGTGCGACTCTTGAGGTCCACACGACGAACTTCCCAGTTTGATAAATATTTAATAATAATAATTAAATTAGATATTACACAGAAAAGTAATCATTTTAATCATTAAAACATAATTATTATTTATTTTTAAGAATAATTAAAAACAAAAAAAAAAACGGCTGAACCGATTTTTATAAAATTTATGTCGGATCAAATTGACGTTAACACGCCTCGATTGACACCCTTACGAAGTCAATATAATTTTTTATTCGCGAGATATTGTGTAAAATCCACTTTTTTGGAGGTTATTTGGTTAAGAAAAAAGAACGGCTGAACCGATTTTGAAAAAATTTCTTTCAGATCATATTTACGTTAATACGCGTCGATTGGCACCCTAACGTAGTCGATATCATGTTTCATTCTCGAGATTTCGTCTTAGAAAGAAATGGACACATACATACGTACGTACGTACGTACACACACACACACACACACACATACACACACACACACACACACACATACACACACACAGACATCTTTCTAAAAGTAGTGTAAAAATAGTGTAGTGACCTTGAAACATAAAAATTTTTTTTCCTTTTTGATTTCGATTTTCGGACCCATTACAATAACTTCCAATGGGAAGTTAAAAATCTATTTCATTATACAGGGAAAAAATGGCATAAGCGAATTAGCCAGTTGACTAGAGATATGGCATGTTCAGCAAAAAATGTCACAAGACACAGCGAAAAGATTTAGTAACTGTATTTCTAAAAATTCTAGCTTGACAGTTATACACTGAAAATATGACTGCTAAAAATTATTGACATTGTTATTATTAATAATTATGTAATTAATCATATTTCTTCATAAAAAAACCGGTGTAACTTTTGCATTGATTTTGTTTGGAAAATAATCGATTGATTGAAAAATCATATAAACGTTATAATCTACCTGTAACATTTTATTAATTCAGTTGGGTATTTTTTGAGTCCAGTCCTGTCCTGTAAACCTTCCTTAAAGTAATAATCATTTTCGCTCTAATTGCAAAATTAACATGTTTACAGGCAATTTATTAGCTAGCTAATTCTTGTAGATACATATTATGAACAAAAAGCGCCATTGTTTTATTTATACAAATAAAAAAGTGAGTACCAAATAAAGTCATATAAAAAACTTTTTAACAAAAAAGAAAACCTCCTTCAAAAAGCCACTAATAAGAGGAAAATAATGAAATTTTGAGGTCTGCGCCAATTTAATAAAATATGAAGTCGATTAAAAAGTATAGTATATAGTGATTAATATCTTCTTTTAAACCAACTTCATATTTTAATTGCCACAGACCTCAAAATTTCATTATTTTCCTCTTTTTAGTGGCTTTTTTCAAAGGAGGTTTTTTTTTTGTTAAAAAGTTTTTATTTTTTACTTTTTAGTGTCAAGAAATGACATTTACCTTAAAGGAATCACACGCCGTTACTCACTTTTATTAAACCGACTTTCTTACGCTGTCTGATGTGTCAAAAAGTGACATTTACCTTAAGGAATCACACGCCGTTACTAACTTTTGTTAAAATCAGCCGAACTACTGAACCGATTTTGATGAAATTTCTATGGGACCAATCTGAAAGTATATCCTTTCAAATAAAAAAAAATATCCAAATCGGTTCATAAATAACGGAGTTCTGAGGTAACTAACATAAAAACAAACAAAAAAAAAATACAACCGAATTGAGAACCACCTTTGAAGTCGGTTAAAAATTATTTATAAGATAAATAATGTTTGCATTATTCAAGAAAAAAACTTAGGTAGGTATTAGGTATATAATTCTACCTAAAGTTAACTATGTAGAAATGTTACGCTATTCTAAAAAAATGACAAAACATTTGAAACGCACGTTTTTATATTTTAACGCATTGTTGAATACAAAACATCACAATTTTTTTTTTAAATAAACTTGCGCAAAGTCGTAAACTTTAACGACTTTTCAAACAAATTCGAAACGATAAAAACATATTTATAATAAAATATGTTTACAAACAAAAATAATAAGGCATTACAATTCCAAAACTTATATCTAAAATAAATGTGACCCACCATTTTCGTTTTCAATTTTTTTCCGTAAAAATAAAGAAAACAAAAACCGTACGAATTTACATTTCAAAAAACAAACACGTAATTAAAAAAAAGCATCCGTTTAAACAAAAAAAAACAAAACAATTTCACTAGAGAAAACAAAAACTTTTACAAAAGTTTCACACACAAGTTTCGCGTAATAAATTTGTGGAAAACGGGAAACAGGATATCGCGCCTCGCTTTTCAACGGTTGATGCGCGAATGAAAGTTGTCAGAGAGACTCCAAGTGAACTGTGTAGACCGACAGAGCTCAGTTCAGTAACTGACTGACTCTCTCGGTAGTTGGTGAATGAACTACATTACATATTCATATTATACGTGTGACCATACTGGTTGCCTCTAGCCGAGTCAACTGGAACCACCGCAGGAGTCAGGCGAACCTTGCGGCGATCTGAAACCATGTCGACACGCCGCGATATGTCATACTGATAATAAAGAAATTCCTTTACATTGTTTTCTAATATCAATAATAAATAAAAAAATAAATAAAAATAAATAAAAAACTTTTTAACAAAAAAAAAACCTCCTTCAAAAAACCACTAAAAAGAGGAAAATAATGAAATTTTGAGGTCTGTGCCAATTTAATAAAATATTAAGTCGGTTAAAAAGTACAGTATAGTGATTAATATCTTCTTTTTAACCAACTTCATATTTTATTAAATTGGCACAGACCTCAAAATTTCATTATTTTTCTCTTTTTAGTGGTTTTTTGAAGGAGGTTTTTTTTTGTTAAAAAGTTTTTTATTTTTTACTTTTTAGTGTCAAAAAGTGACATTTACCTTAAAAGAATCACACGCCGTTACTCACTTTTATTAAACCGACTTTCTTACGATGTCTGATATGTCAAAAGATATTTACCTTAAAGAATCACACGCCGTTACTCACTTTTATTAAAATCAGCCGAACTACTGAACCGATTTTGATGAAATTTCTATGGGACCAATCTGAAAGTGTATCCTTTCAAATAAAAAAAAAATTTCAAAGTCGGTTTATAAATAACTGAGTTATGACGTAACAAACATAAAAAAAAAATACAACCTGAGAACCACCTCCTTTTTTTGAAGTCGGTTAAAAAAACACATCTTCTATGCATATAAAACCATGCTAACGAGGCCGTGTCTACATGCAATATTTTTTCAAAATTATAATCGCAGTCTTATTATAGACGCGTCGACAACTCAGGTCATTAGCGTCTTCAGCACAACAAATAATCTATTTGTGTATTAGAATCCGCCAGCCGGCATACACAAACCGACTGGTACGAGCTCGGATCCCTGGGAGCGCTAATTCCCAAAGAACATTGAAATGCAATTTGCGATAGCAACCACTTTCCAATGTTCCCCCTAGGGGGGGTAGGGTAATCGCAGCCTTTATAATAATTATGAAGACTATGCGTAAAGGAATTTTGTAAAAAAAAATTACAGGGGTTGAGAGAGCGCGGAGAAAGTATGACTATTAATAGTAGAGTGCGTTATACGATATGCGAATGCATAGTCATACTACGACCGAGTAGAGAACTCACCCCCACCACTACACACAGCGCAATTGACCAATTACAGAGAGACGAACTACGACCGAACAGAGAACACACTGAAGAAGGGAGGACACCAGTCACTGACACACTGACCTGTGAGCCGCCAAGGAGGACACTTCGACCGCTGCCACATCGCCTTTGAGAATGTCTACCGCAGTTGTAGACGAAACGTCAGGTAGAAATACCACCGGACCACGGTCTACAAGCCCGGAAACCATGAAGACTTGGAGCATAGTCATACTTTCTCCGCGCTCTTTCAACCCCTGTAATTTTTTTTACAAAATTCCTTTACGAACTAAAGTTCACATTAAATTTGAAATTTTTCGTTTGAAATTATAACCGACCAAATTTAACAGGATACATAAAAATAGAATAATTTGTTAGTCTATAATTTAATAATTAAAGGGGTCCTGGTTTAATTCTACCGAGCGAGTGAACCGAGTGATGTCCCGTTTTAACTTGATTAAACCAACGCGAAAGTAGTGAATGAAATCCCGCAATAGGAACTTATAAGAGATACCGAACTAAAATTTACACGGGCGAAACGTCGTCCGACAAAAAACCAAATTCGAATTATTCTCGCTTGAAATTATAATCGATCAAAACCAATAGAATTGTACATAGAATTGTTGGTCCATTATTAAATACTTAAAAGGCAATTCGAAAAAAACCGCAATCACATCGACCTTAATTAAAAACACACAAAACTTACGTTCACCTCATTTCACCGAGCTAGTTGATTCTGCTATTCAGAACGAGAGAGACAGAAATAGGGGGTAGTTACGTCTCTCTGTGTGTATGTGTGTTGTACAAAATATACGAGTAACGCGTGCGGCGCTGTCTGTCACGCGTCGTTAACCGGGTAGTCGGGACGCTTTCACGCGAACACTTATCCTGCCGGAGACGGCAGCGTACGTCCTGCTGCAGCACGCTCTGCGGGGCCGCTGGGGTGTGACCCGCGGCACCACGTTATACTAGTGCCTTTTTACAGCTTGTCGTACCAGATTATAGACACTTTCGTCAAAAAAAAAAAAAAAAAAACGTCATGTCATACATTCACCGGCTTTCCGGCCCGGCTTCGCCCGGGTTTTTATTGATTTGGCAGCGAAATAAACATGAGCAATAAATTGTATAATTTTATTTAAAACAAGCCGTGAGATGGGTCGTTTCTTAAGATTAAAGTGCGACCCTTGAGGTCCACACCACGAACTTCCCAGTTTGATAAATATTTAATAGTAATAATTATTAAATTATATATTACACAGAAAAGTAATCATTTTAATCATTAAAACATAATTATTATTTATTTTTAACAATAATTAAAAAAAAACATAAACGGCTGAACCGATTTTTATAAAATTTATGTCGGATCAAAACGATGTTAACACGCCTCGATTGACACTTTTACGAAGTCGATATAATTTTTTATTCGCGAGATATTGTGTAAAATTTACTTTTTTGGAGTCTATTTGGTTAAGAAAAAAGAACGGCTGAACCGATTTTGAAAAAAATTTCTTTCAGATCATATTTACGTTAATACGCGTCGATTGGCACCCTAACGTAGTCGATATCATTTTTCATAGATGCGCAATACCTAAGCGTATTTTCGAATTGAATTGTATTTTAAAGACCACCAACAGCTAAGTTTATTTGGGCCTATCACCAATTCGTATTTTCAATTCATTATTTTTTTAATAATAAATTGAAAATCCAATTGACAATTTTACCAGCACTCGGGCTAGAACCCGGGAACTGGGGGACTTGTAATAGAGGAACCATCGCAACGCCATGTAAACAACAGCATTGCTACATGCTCGGCTTTCTCAAGCCCTAAGCGTATTTTCAACGCCGAGGTAACAAGTATATTAAGAGTTTGATATTAGACATTTAGTGATAGCGGTTGCCCCGGATAGGGGTTGTGGAACACCCCTTCATATAGTCGTCAAGAAGACGGTCAAGATGAATAGACGTTGGAGTAAAACGGGAAGTGGAGTGGATAATGTATATGTGTCATGGTTCGTATAATGCCGACAGATTCACCACGTTTGCTTTAACTGCACGTATAAAACTTCTTGTTGTAATAAGCTCTCAGCCTCTCCAGCCTGGGCCCGGCCCCAGGCCTGCTCTAATGTTAGTTTCACTCTTGATCTATGCATACATGAAGAGATGAATCAGAGATGCAAACACGCAGAGCCGGACTTATAGACAGATAATTTGGAGGCACGAAACATTTCCTGCTGCACTCTAGCCTACAATGGGCATTGTGCCTTCCCGACAAATAAGTAGATCCCGAACAGTCCTTGGCCTTCGTGAAAAGGGAATCACTTGGTACCCAAACATTTCGTCCCTCATCTTTCACGTAGACATATCCGAACAGTCCTCGGCCTTCGTGAAAAGGGAATCACTTGGTACCCAAACATTTCGTCCCTCATCTTTCACGTAAAGACATATCCGAACAGTCCTCGGCCTTCGTGAAAAGGGAATCACTTGGTACCCAAACATTTCGTCCCTCATCTTTCACGTAAAGACATATCCGAACAGTCCTCGGCCTTCGTGAAAAGGGAATCACTTGGTACCCAAACATTTCGTCCCTCATCTTTCACGTAAAGACATATCCGAACAGTCCTCGGCCTTCGTGAAAAGGGAATCACTTGGTACCCAAACATTTCGTCCCTCATCTTTCACGTAAAGACATATCCGAACAGTCCTCGGCCTTCGTGAAAAGGGAATCACTTGGTACCCAAACATTTCGTCCCTCATCTTTCACGTAAAGACATATCCGAACAGTCCTTGGCCTTCGTGAAAAGGGAATCACTTGGTACCCAAACATTTCGTCCCTCATCTTTCACGTAAAGACATATCCGAACAGTCCTTGGCCTTCGTGAAAAGGGAATCACTTGGTACCCAAACATTTCGTCCCTCATCTTTCACGTAAAGACATATCCGAACAGTCCTCGGCCTTCGTGAAAAGGGAATCACTTGGTACCCAAACATTTCGTCCCTCATCTTTCACGTAAAGACATATCCGAACAGTCCTTGGCCTTCGTGAAAAGGGAATCACTTGGTACCCAAACATTTCGTCCCTCATCTTGACCGTAAAGACATATCTGCCATTGACACCAGAGTTACGCCACTTCGTAAGAAGAAAGTCAGGCGTAAAGGCGGTTGTTCGATGGCGTATCTTACTTTTTCAATTTTTCTCAGTTACGTCTTTACCGCGTGGGATGAGGCCGAGGGATATGTGCTTCCTGAAGGTTAGAGTCTGAGGCGCTTGAAAAGCACCTCATTGATTGTTATTGTTAGGATATGTCCTGACTCCTGAGCGGTCATAGAAAGCAATCAGTTCTTTCAGGGTCACAATCCCCGTATTATTTGTTTCCAGAGTATGGACACCAAAGGTTTTGTGTCTGAGGACAGCCAAGGCAACAAACTAGCTGATTATGTGATAGGGCAACTACACTATCTGCACAAAGCACGGGTTTTAAGAAAGAGTTTCTGTGGAAACTAAAAGCTGCGAAGCCGCGGTTAAAAAGTGAGTTCTCCATACTCTCGAGAGATGTGTGAATATTCAGATTCGAAATGACAGCTACATATAACCTCAAAAACTTTTGACAGCTAACCGATCAGGACGCAATATAGCTGACAGTGAAGCTTCAGAGACATTTCACCGAGTCAAAATTTTTTGTTGGGGGCGCCAGTAAAGCAAGTACCAGATAAAAATGGAAAGAATCGAATCAAGGTAGTTTAAAGGCACGGGATTAGAACCTGGACCTAGAAGCCAATGACCTCAGTTGTCGGCCGTCTATGATTTCCTGCAATCTTTCCATCAAAATCTGGACTACGGCACGTCTACGCCATCATTCATCGGTCTTGTTAGTTTATTAATATAAGTTGAGGAAATTGGGAAATCTTTTATAGTCTTCCAGTCGTTGAAGAAAAATCTGTTAGTCGTAAGAAATATAAATGGTGATTATCTCTCTCATCAAGTGATAAATTCCATGCCAATTGCATAGGATCATTAGTCATCGAGTTCGCTAGATGTACACTGTACACATAAACATTGATCGTTTGGCGTAATGCCGCTTAGTTACTACAGAAGTGCATGCCAAGTTTTATTTATTTTTATCTTAACACGCTTACACTAACGGCCAGAAGTTAAAAGAACAACATTAAAAAAACAAACTGGTACATGAAAAGTTATGGAAAAAACTCTAAATTTAAATTGAACTAAACACATTTCTGTATTAATTATTGATGTGAAACATCTTATGTCGGGCAGTGAACAGTCGCGTGAGGGGAAATATGCAACGAAATTTATGGTCCGCTCCTTCGCTTTTGTTCTCCCCACCACTGCGGCACTCTCTCTCTCTCTGTCTCTCTCGGCTTCCGCGCGCTCGGGCACGGGAAGAGAGAGAGAGTATACATACGAACGTACTGTAAATCAAAAGTATATGTATACACGTTTAGGTAGGTATGTAATATAGATACTTCGCCGTGTATTTAGTTGACTACGTGATAAATAAATTTACTTTACTTTACTTTCTGGCTCAGGCGTGCTCAAACGCCGCAACCGCGTGTGTTACAGTATATAGGATTACGTCAGCATAACAGTTAGTTGCTGCTTTTGAAAAAATATATACTACTACATAGACAATACCACCGAGTTCAATAACGTTTTCTTTGATGTTTCACATTTGTCGGGAGTCTCGAGACCCACACCCTTTTTTTTTATCCGCTACTCGAAAAAAATTGTTGATTTTTACTATACTTTTCAGATTCCAGTTTATTATTGCAGCTCCTTAATTTTTTCGCCTACGCACCCTTCAACAGTCAGAAACACTGTCGCCAACCCCCATTAATAAAAAACAGAGTATTTTATTTATTTACAATTCCTAAAGGAATGGGATGGAATTGTGGGGCATTGTAGGGAATAGGGATTTGTCTCCTTACACAACTCAAATAGCTTTTATATCCCCCTAATATCTTTCATGTCCCCCTAATAGCTTTTATGTCCCCCTACACAACTCAAAGCCCCAGTTTAGGAAACGCTGTATTACTGTATTATTTGAAACGTTCATTTTGATTTGGTTGGATTCAGATTATTGAGCGGTAGTGTATGTGGCATCTGAGATAGTAATCATCTTTCAGCTGTGTGTATCATCGGATCTTGTGCAGTATCTGATCTGTCAAAATGACGCTAAACATGGAAAGGTTATTAAGAGATTCCGCGCATAAAATACAACAATTATGACGTTTTGATGTTACATTTTACTGCATGCAATATACAATTAAATCCTAAGGCTAGACTTCAAGATTTTAAGTTCATAACTTCCCTCAAAATGTACCTACAGCAGTATTATCGATTAACAACAGAGTTAGTACAGATTGTTTGATTTTAAAATCTCTGACTTATCCAGATTTTCCATGTCTTAATGTAGACATTTTACGTATTGACTTTATTACTATGGGGGTGACGATGTATGCAACGTCGCGATGCCGACAGGGACACTGGCTATGGGGTAGAAAATGAGAAAAAAGTAATTTCTTTATTATTGATTTTATTAACTTAAATCACAACAAATTTAACTAGTTATAATTACACGTAGACCGTAGTACCAGTAAAGTTATTTCTAAATATTATAGTCCATGTTCTGTATTTTATTTTCCTTATTCAACCAACATTTCATCCACAAATTGGAACTTCTTTAGCCTTTAGAACTCTAAGAATGTTATATATAATGTAGGTAACAATTAAAATTGTGTTTTGAAGACCACCAACAGCTAAGGTTATTTGGACCTAGCACCAATTCATATTTTCAATTCATTATTTTTTTTTTTTAATAATAAATTGAAAACCCAATTGACACTTTTACCAGCTCTCGGGTTGGAACCTGGGGACTTGTAATAGAGGAACCATAGCAACGCCATGTAAACAACAGCATTGCTAAACGCTCGGCCATTGTCAAGCCTAGAGGTAACAATTAAAACATTTTATTTGTTTCAAATCTGCACGTTAGTGAATATTACGTTTTAATTAGGTATGTCGACTATTGTAGGTATATAATTTTCTTAGAGTCTTGAAGAAGTTCCAATTTGGGAATGAATCGTTGGCTGAATAAGTAAAATAAAATACAGAAACTAAGTCCTATTCCCAGTAATTTGTTTTAGTTATTATTAGTCAATCAACTCGAAAAAACGCAAACCGGGACAAATTATTGGTTTACCGGGAGTCCGGGACATGTCCTGGTGTACCTCAGTTCTGTCGGACTGTTTATTATTTAAAATTATCACAATATAAATATGCCAATTTTTTAAATTTAATGTGTTATTTTGGAAATAAATTAGTGTTATTATTACAAGCAGCGAAAAATAAATAAAAAAAATACATATTGGGTTGCGCTAAAATAGTCACAATATATAATAATATGATACATTTTTAAAATTTATTGTGTTATTTTGAAAATAAATAAGTGTTTAATTTTACAGCAGCAAAAAATTATAGAATAAATTAAAAAAATGTAATTTTAGTTGCGCCTACACTAATGTCTGGCAAGGTGCCTGTAGCAACGTTTGCCCCTTTGAATAATTAATTTGATCAATCATGGGCGCAGCGAGGGGGGTGCAAGGAAGTGCGACTGCACCCCTCTGGCTTAGAGACGGAGAAGAATAAAATAGAAAATCCGGGAGAAGGAAAAAGAAAAAAAAATGGGTGTGTGCTTATGACCACACGACAAAAGTGAAAACTTCAGATTTTCTAATTTTTGGTGTCATCTATTATAGCTAAAAATAATTTATTACTAAAATACTAAAATTGTATTTTTAATTAATTCCACCTTGGTTTCAAAAAAATTATAATTATTGTCAAACAAAGAATATAACAAAAATAAAAAAATATATAAATAAATATCATTTCGAATTTATAAAAAAAAAACGCCAAAAATTCTACGCTGCCATCAGGTCTCGAACCCAGGTTCCTATGCATCGAACGCAAAGACTAAACTAACTGCGCTATGGGTGGCAGTGTGTACACGGCCGTTTTTATGATATATAAGTATGTTGCGAATTCTTACGCAAAATTGCGAACGCTTCACATGCGAATTCTTAAGCAAAATTGCGAACGCTTCACATTTTTTCAGTACCCGGGCAAAGAGTGCCTAACGCGCCTAAGGAAGTTTTCACTTAAAAAAATCAGAGTTGCAATAAACAGAAACCTTAATATGTCAGTATTAATTAATATAAAAAAACAATACTTGAAAATGCAATTTAATTGGAACAGAAACTGAAGTCTTGGTTTCTGTTTGTTCTCAATCATCATGGTAAATCATTTGATTGATATCTTTAAATAATAGTAATTTTCTGAATTACTTGGAAAATGCATAACCCTGAAGATGAAAAAAAAATTCGGTACGTTGCATTTCACAACACAAGATGAAGATGAAAAAAAAATCGACAAAATCATGGCGATTAAATCGTCTGATATTATTATGTCATATGTAACGGGAATGAATGGTCTAATCGTAATGATTGTTATTTCTAAAAATCGACATGTTGCATTTCACAACACAAAATTTAGCATTTTGCACCCCTCTGGAATCAATCCTACCGGCGTCCATGTGATAAATGATTAATAATAGAAGACCGAATATTAGACCAAAACAATATTGGATGAGATCATTGATGATTATAATTATTATTATAATCATCAAATCATCCATACGCAGTACATCTGACATAAACAGTGTGAGAATGTCGCGGAATAATTGGATGATTAATTTAAGAAATGTATACATTTTTTAATACAATGTTCAACAGATTTAAACATGATCTCATAAAAATATGTTCGTAAATTGGAAGCAACAAAATCTTGACATATAAATAGTGTAAAAACTGAGATCATCAAAAAAATCACAAAACGGCCTAAAAATTTTAATTCCCTTATCGACCGTTTGACATTCGTTTTGTTTGAGCATTGTGCAAAACAAATAAAATCAATTCAAAAAATGGGTATTAGAGCGAGAGCTGGCTGCAAAAAAGCTGGCCTATCGACTAACAGCATGAAATGATCTTTAAAAGTTAGTAACTTATACAGACCATCCATAAAATTTTTTGCTGCCTGGGCGGAACTTGTGCAGAAATTCGCCATGTCCTCTCTCCTGAATATTTTTTGGATAGGAAAAAATATTCAGGAGAGAGGACATGGCAAATATCTGCACAAGTTCCGCCCAGCCAGCAAAAAATTTTATGGATGGTCTGTATAAGTACTAACTTTTAAAGATCATTTCATGCTGTTACTCGATAGGCAGCCAGCCCTCGGACTATATGTCTGTATCGCGGGTAGACAGATAATGTGAATACCGTTAGACACAAATGATTGCGTATTCGTTTCATGGAAAGAAATACATCCACTTTTATGTATCTTATAAAATTAAATGTTCGTAAAATATAATAAATAACATAATTGTAATTTTATTTTTTTATATTTGAATTTGTTATCCAATAGCCACATACATATATATTTTCAATATTAAAAAAAAATATTAAAAGCCTTCGGGATCCGAACCTGTGCTTGGCGTTTGTACCTGTCGGTAAGCTAGTACTTTTCCGCATGGCCACCTAGCTTACTGTGTTTGAGACCTTAACATAGTTTATAACATGCTGTTTTGTTTCAGATGTCAACCACTTCCGACTATTTACGTTTCATCTAATATTTCTAAAATGCCACCCCAGTATGAGACATATTAGACGTTATTCATGTCAAAAACATTTCATTTTAACACGAGTCACCATAAACGAATATAAAAACAAGCCGTGAGGTGGGTCGTTTATTAGAACTAAAGTGCGACCCTTGAGGTCCACACGACGAACTTCCCAGTTTAACAATTAACAATTAAATTAGATATTACACAGAAAAGTAATCATTTTAATCATTAAAACATAATAATTATTTATTTTTAACAATAATTAAAAAAAAAGAAACGGCTGAACCGATTTTTATAAAATGTATGTCGTATCAAAATGACGTTAACACGCCTCGATTGACACCCTTACGAAGTCGATATAATTTTTTATTCGCGAGATATTGTGTAAAATCTACTTTTTTGCAGTCTATTTGGTTAAGAAAAAAGAACGGCTGAGCCGATTTTGAAAAAATTTCTTTCAGATCATAATATTTACGTTAATACGCGTCGATTGGCACCCTAACGTAGTAGATATGATTTTTCATTCTCGAGATTTCGTCTTAGAAAGAAAGGGACACATAAGTACACACATACACACACACAGACATCTTTCTAAAAATAGTGTAGTGACCTTGAAACATAAAAATTTGTTATACATTTTGATTTCGATTTTCGGACCCATTATAATAACTTCTAATGGAAAGTTAAAAACGCCAATGGTTGTCGCTTAGTTCCTATTATTGCCACAATGAAGGCGATCTGTCAGCTACCCGTACTTTTCCCCATCCGTGTACATAGTCTATACGTGAACCAATTTTAACAAAATTTGGTAAACGCACTCTTTAAATCGAAGTCGAAATAGTATAAATTACTTTATGATTAACACTCTAGTAAGTTCAGAATGGTTCAATAGTTCATAGTTGCAGCAAAAACCATTTTACGAGTTTAAAAAAGAAAAGCATAGGCGGGCAGGTGTAAATTTTCTAAAAATGTGAATAAACGATAAGAACTTTCGTTCCATTTTTTAACTATAATAGTATGACCTTAGTCATGTACAACTTTAAGCAAACAAGTCTTACGAAATATCATGTAATTTATACTTATGTAAATATCAACATCTTTTTATTAAATACCGACAAAAGATTTCAGAGTAAACGTTGAAATTGTTGAAGCCATGATTTTTCTAAATTATTAACTTCCCATTGGAAGTTATTGTAATGGGTCCGAAAATCGAAATCAAAATGTATAACAAATTTTTATGTTTCAAGGCCACTACACTATTTTTAGAAAGATGTCTGTGTGTGTGTGTACGTATGTGTCCATTTCTTTCTAAGACGAAATCTCGAGAATGAAAAATGATATCGATTACTTTAGGGTGTCAATCGACGCGTATTAACGTAAACATGATCTGAAAAAAATTTTTTCAAAATCGGTTCAGGCGTTTTTTTTTCTTTTAATTATTGTTAAAAATAAATAATAATTATGTTTTAATGATTAAAATGATTACTTTTCTGTGTAATATCTAATTTAATTATTATTACTAGATATTTATCAAACTGGGAAGTTCGTCGTGTGGACCTCAAGGGTCGCACTTTAGTCCTAATAAACGACCCACCTCACGGCTTGTTTAGTATTATTTTAGGTTAAATTAAAAACGGTAGAAGCATTAGAAAAACGAAATTAATTTTTACTAAGTTCCCCCCTCAAATTTCTACTGGAATGAAATGTCAAGGAAGTATAGTGTCTCGCGAATTTGACGCAAAGCTCCTCTGTTTTGTAACTCTCCTTAGTCAGCTGTTAAAATGTTTGAGGTTATATATAGTTGTCATCATATTCGAATCTGAGTGTTTATACAGATTTCTCGAGAATATCGGGAATTCAGTTTTTAACTTCCCACTGGAAGTTATTGTAATGGGTCCGAAAATCGAAATCAAAAAGGAAAAAAAATTTTTATGTTTCAAGGTCACTACACTATTTTTACACTACTTTTAGAAAGATGTCTGTGTGTGTGTGTGTGTGTGTACGTACGTACGTACGTACGTATGTGTACATTTTTTCAAAGACGAAATCTCGAGAACGAAAAATGATATCGACTACGTTAGGGTGCCAATCGACGCGTATTAACGTAAATATGATCTGAAAGAAATTTTTTCAAAATCGGTTCAGCCGTTCTTTTTTCTTAACCAAATAACCTCCAAAAAATAGATTTTACACAATATCTCGCGAATAAAAAATTATATCGACTTCGTAAGGGTGTCAATCGAGGCGTGTTAACGTCATTTTGATCCGACATAAATTTTATAAAAATCGGTTCAGCCGTTTTTTTTTTTAAATTATTGATGTTTTAATGATTGAAATGATTACTTTTCTGTGTAATATCTAATTTAATTATTATTATTAAATATTTATCAAACTGGGAAGTTCGTCGTGTGGACCTCAAGGGTCGCACTTTAGTCCTAATAAACGACCCACCTCACGGCTTGTTTTTTGTATAATTTATGAGGAGCCATTTCCATGATTATTATTTCAGATAGAATTAAAAAGGGGATGCTAATAAATCCTTTGTACACCTATCCGGAAAAAAGTTGTTTTTTGTGTAATAATGTGGTAGGCGACTTTTTTTCCGAATATTCTATACAAAATATCACTACAAAAAAGGTCGAAAAAAAAACTTGCCTGGCGGCCTCGAATATTAATTAAAAAAGAAGGTTATATTTATTCACATAACATTTTTTTGAAGTCGGTTAAATAGCAAACTATAGGTAGCTGCACAATCGTATTCACAAAAATTATACTTGAAAAAATTTACACGCTGAAATTATTACATAAATATATAAAAACTCTACTTTCATACAAATCAGTGGCGGCTCCTCTATAAGAGCTGCGGAGCTGCCACACTGCCAGAAAATAACGCACAATTAAAAAAAAATTGTATTATAAATCTGCATAATATGTTTTAATTTCATAATTATGAAGCCATCACATTATTATAAATGACGGCATGCCGCAGGGCCTATATTCTATAAACAGTCCTCAGCCGTAGTAAATTCACTACGCACGTGACACGTTCTGCATTATATTTTGCACCAAAATCAATGAGCTAGAGAGAGCAAAAACAGTAAAAAATGAGACAGATTTGTACGCGTTAAGAGATATTCTGGGTGCGCAGAACGGTAGTACGAACTCTAATTTAATAAAAGCGGCATATCCGGGCATATCCGAACGTTTATATAGCATAGCTTATTAATGTTATTCCAAACTGAAAACGCTCTTGTCACATAGTGACTGGTGATATCTATCTGTTGGCACACACACACACACACACTGGCTGGTGCATACAGTCTAATATTTTGTTTGTGTTGATGGCGATATAATTCGTTTTCAATTGTAGTTCAAATTTCAAACAATGAAGTGTTATAGATAACCTCACGCGTGCTGAAACGTTTTTCGAAATTCACACCAATTTGAAGAAAAACTGGAGAAAGTTGAAGGCACAAGATCGCCCTTTGCCTGATATTTTCATAGAAAAACAGTGCTGCTAGCCGTGAAAAAACTTACGTAAGCGGCAATTCAAGCAAAGAACTATATTTTAAAAATAATCTGGATATGCGGTTGCAATATTAAGAAACGATCTTTTCTGTTTTCCGTGTGTTTTATTTGGTGGTGAGCAAATGGTGCGACGCGAAATTGGTGTAACAGACTTAAATCATTTAAGTGAAAAAGTAAAAAAATATGCACTCTCAAAGAATCACCTCGCATGAGTGAGAATGGAATTTCGCGATGTTGATTTTTTTTTCGAGGTCCTCGCATAATGGGGGGGCGGTGCTACGGGTCCACGTCTCCAGGTTGACTCTGCAGAACACCCATTTAAAATGTTCACGCGCCGCCACTGCATACAAATACTGCACATATTACCTAATAAAAAAAAATGGGTGTGTGCTTATGACCACACGGCAGAAGTGAAAACTTCAGATTTTCTAATTTTAAAATATATATATAATATATAATATATTTTTAATCACCCAGTTTAATCATAAATATATATTAAAATCGGCCTATACAATTAAATTTAATGAATATAATATCATAACGATAATATAAAATTTTAGTGTCATCTGTTAGCCGCACTTGTGAACTACAAATAACTATTAAGTTTTTAGTGTCATCTATTAGCACACTTATGAACTACACACTATTACCAGTATATTGCAAATACGTGTTCGTGTTTGAGTCGAGTAACCCCGATTGTCACCGTCGGGTACGTTTCACATCACTGTTGTTTTCACCTCAAAAACAGTCAGACCTCATTTTGATAAAACCAACCCAGTCAGCAGTCAGTAGAAGTTTGAAATTTTTACCGACAGTTGAATAGGTCGATTTTATAAATTAACTCTATGTCAAATTTCAGCTTTTACAAAACACTATTTTTTGTCCTCTTCTTAAAGCGTCCCGACGCCAGAGGAGTGAAGACCCAACCGATGACTTGCTGACTGTAGTATATTTATTTATTTATTTAACCTCAAAATATTCACACAAAATTGAGTCAAGACTGGTCTGGGAATGCCTAGATACTGTTGATAAACTGGGTGTATACAACAGAGTAACCCTAATGTGGGTTCCAGGGCATACAGGCATCGAAGGCACACGCTAAGAAATAATTCGCTCTGGCAGTTAAACTATTTAGTACAAATAGGGACACTTAAGGAAATTTACTAAAGAAGTGAACATTTTTCAACTACAAAATTTCATCAAAACAGTGAATGACGATCACTGTATTAAATAAATTTACTTCATTATTATAACAAATAAGTCGTTCACTGCTCTAGTAAAAATAAAATTTGTCATAAGTTAGAATCTTATAACAACTGGCGTAAAATGAAAATACTGACCGAGTCAAAATGTTTAACTAACTCTGTAGAAATAGAAACACTGTATTAGTGATACTTTCCTACTGGAATAAAAATACATTATTAATTCACACAGTGAATTTTAATCACTGGATTTAGTATTTATTTTAACTGTTCCATTTAATATAACTTACTGTAGCGGATCAGCCTATACTAAAAACTTCTACTGCTGATTCTACAAGCCATTTTTTAGAAATAATTTTATATGAAACATGTATCTAATATCAATTTTTTGTATTTTCAAAAATGTTATGATTAATTATTAATCATGACATTTTTGAAAATACAAAAAATTGATATTACATGTTTCATATAAAATTATTTCTATAAAATGACTTGATAGAATCATCAGTAGAAGTTTTTAATAGGCTAATCCGCTACAGTAAGTTATATTAAATGCCGATGTGCTTTCTTTCTGTACAATTATTGTACAGAAAGAAAGCAAATCGGCTTCTTTACAGTTCTGTAATGCAAGACTGCAGCTGATAAATATAATTCCACATAAAATTTTAATAAAACAACTTTTCCAATTATTTATAAAAATTTTTAATACTAGTTATCAATCATAATAATATAATATAATTTTCAATAAAAACTGAAAATAACAGCAGACAATTGGCAGGGGTTGTAACGTGAGGCTTAACTTTTGCAATGTTTCTTGGCTTGCGGCGATCCTTTTATTCAATGAACTGCTATCCTAAAAAATAAACAAGAAATAGTAAAATATTCTTGCCTCTTGGAAAATAAGACATATTATGTATAATAGCTAATAATTTAATTTACCGTTAAATGAAGCAGGAAACTCTCCTGTACTTCTAATTTGGACCGTCACCAGTTTTTTTTTAATTGATTTTTGTTATACATAGGTTTCGCACGTACTAGTTCCTATAAAAATCCAACGACATTGACAGCATCTACAAAAATAAAATTACATTGGATTTGAAAAAGGAATTATAATTAAGAATTAAATGAAACAATTTTTTTGTCGAAAATGTTTTTTCCAGCTTGCACAATTATAATCAAGTAATGAATTATGCTCATCGTTTGCTTCTAAATTTTTATTTAGCTTTTTTTTATAACTTGTACCATTTTTTTTATCATATTGCTGTAAAAACAGGCCATTCCGAAAATAATGTTAACTCTTTCCCTGGGTATAAGTAATTAAAACCCTTGAGTAACTGAAAAATATAAATTATCGTTGTCTGTCGTTACCTGTTTCCATTTTTTTATTATAAATATATAGTCTACAACTGATACGTAAGAAAAAAACATTTTCGATATTACTTTATTATAGTACCCCTATTACAAGTTGTAAACATAATATTATGCGTACTTACCAAAACAAAACACCTTTATTTATCTCACAGAATATTAATCTGTTAATATTATTAATTTCAATACCCGCTCTATCAGTTTAACACTAACATCGGATTAATAATGTCGGCAGTTGAATGGCGTCTGTAAAATTTATAATTTATATTGCGCAATGTCATGTAAACTAATAAATGATTCCATCGAGAAGCAATTTTTCTCAGTTTCTCTTAAAGCGATTTATATGACACTATCCTTTTCTTCAATCTTTTAATAAAAATAATCGGGTAAGTACAGTTTTACTAGAATAATCAACACTATTCACTAAACCGACGGATCTCCAGTGAATAAATTTAACAAAAGTAATACAATTAGAACGTTTTAACTGGGTTGTTAAACAATGTTTTAATTTTCACTGAAAATACTTAACAAAAACGAAACAAACGAAAAAAATCAACTATTCGAGTTAAAACAAAATCGACTAGCAGAGTATTTCTTGTTTCTCTATCTAACTCAAAGACCAATTCGGTAGTATAGTAATTAAATGTAACTGATCTAGCTAACGACGTCAGTTATTTTTTCTTCACTGTAGGTTTAAATCGTCATTAACTAAGTTGTTAACATTTTATCTAGAGGAGTTAATTTTTCAGCTATTCTAGTTAACATTTTGCAGTTAAAATAATTTCGTTCTGAAAGCGAATGCTTTTCTTAGCGTGCAATGAAATAGCAGACTCCCTCGCTAAAGAAGGAGGAACTAAAACCTTTATAGGCCCAGAACCTTTCTGTGGCTATTCTAAAAGCCACATCAAATTAGAGGTTCGCAAATGGGAGGAAGAAAAGAAAATCTCTCGTTGGAAGTCCACTCCAGGACTGAAACAATCAAAGAGATTTATCTCGCATAGCACCACAAGGACCAAAGAACTCCTTATTCTCAGCAAAGCAGAACTGAGAATAATGACAGGACTCCTCACAGGTCACTGCCCTTTGAGATACCATCTCTCAAAAATGGGTAAAGTTCAGGATGACAACTGTCGCTTCTGTAAAGAAGCAAAAGAAACTGCCGAACACATTCTATGTGAATGTGAAGCAGTGTTCTCCAAAAGGCTGCAACATCTTAACAGGCCTTTTCTAAAGCCTGAAGACATATGGAGAGAAGCCCCCAGAAAGGTTATAAGGTTCATAAAAAGCATTTTACCCGACTGGGAATAAACTATTAGGGGACTCACAAAAGATCTTATAGGTCGCAGTGATTGTGAGATATCTAATGTCTTATCACCCCGAGTAAATCTAATCTAATCTAACCTCAAAATGTTAGCCTTTACAAAAATTTTGCTACTTTTGATCACCCTTGGCCTTCTACATTTCTCCTCAATGAATTGTAAATTATAGACGCTCGACAACTACATTTCTCCTCTGTGTGCAAATAGTCTATTCCTCGCAACTCTAAAATACAAAAAAGCTAGGGTGTGGTTTTATGAAACCAGGGTACAAGTGAAACTTTTAGCCGAAAAGAAATAGAATATTTTGTTTACGTGTTTATTTATTTATTTATTGTGAATTATAGACGCGTCGACAACTTAGCTCATTAGCGTCTTGATTACATTAAATAACAATTCACTTAAAACTAAATGACGTCACAAAGTATCCGCATGAGCGGAGGCGGAATTTGTAAGCCAAGACAGTCTGATCCAGAGGTCGCGACGCTAACCACTGGACTACACTGTTCTCTCAAATTGAATTAAATGACATCACAAAACATCCATGAGCGGAGGCAGGATTCGTAACCCAAGACAGTCTGATCCAGAGCCCGAAACGCTAACCATTGGACCACAGTCTCCTCTGTTTACGTGTTGAACTCTGCAACGTTAAAAGTGCACACCCCGCTAAATTTGACTGTACGATAGTAAAATATTAAAATGAATAGAAAAAATATATAATCAAAATAGAAAAAATGTAAATAAATATCAAGTGGAATATGGAACACCTATTTGAAAAAATAAGCTAAAATTAATGATTCCACCGGGATTTGAACCAGCGATCTACTGCGTATAAAGCAGCTGCGATACCCCTACGCCACGCATTCCGTTGTATGTATCTACTGCTATATTTATGATATAGGTACCACGTTATCTGTTTGGATGACGCAGTGTTCTGCAATAGTGTTGGGATTATATACGCGATTCTTCAATTAGACGTGACGTTACGTGACCTCGACATGCGTAGCCGACCGAAAAAAAACGAGGCAAAAAAATGTCAAAAATATTTACCAAAAATCAGTCTGTATAAAATAGACTACGTCTGAGGTCCAGATGTATTATTTAAAAAAATGTGTCAAAAACATCAACAGACACTCAAGCAAACAACAGAGTCACTTCTCTATTTATTAGTGTACATCCACTTGTTGAGAAGTGAAGAGGTCGACAATACACGTCAATATTTACATTACCTATATTAAAAAATTGTTTGGTTTATCAATTATACAGCATATTATCATGGAATAGGTGTAGCATTCTGGTGTAGACGAGTACAACAGTGCTTTGTGTATTTGTCTTTAAAAAATAACTCTGTAAATATACAATATGTTTTTAAAAACTTGCACATTATTACAATCTTTTCCCACATTCCTCAAGAATATAGAAAATAAATTACAATTGAATTTAGTTTTGACTTTTGACCTCTTAATGACACGCAGCAGCTCAAAATGCGTGTACCTACAAACCGAAAATCAACCAAATTTGAGAATGAACAAGATTAAAATTATTGGTCGCCATCTTGATTTTTAAAAGTTTCGGTTGCACAATGCTAATTTTAGCCTCAAATTTGTGTCCAGCACCTGCAAATACATCAATCAAATCAAAGCATTATAATTAGACAAAATTTAAATGTTGGTTGCCATGTTGAAATTTGAGGTCCCTGGCTAAATTTTGAAATGATCAAATACCCTAAAATGACCCTAAAGGTATGCTCATTCATCATGCCACATGTCATGCTTTTATACTAAAGTGAATAATTATTATGGCATGCCGGTGTACTAAAAGAAATCATTGAGTTCGATTAGTATAATAAACCGGAAACCCCCGACTGGTGATGCACAAATACTGATGTATTTGGCAAATATTCGTACTCGCGGCTGCGCTCCTGTGAACGTCGATTTTGCGAACATTACGTTTCATCGCTCGGTTATTACGAATCTCCAGTTCCTAGGTAAAAATATAAACTGTATTTTGAATTTATTATACAAAAATATCAATTAGTATTGGCTATAATGCTGGAAATTGATGACCGTAAATAATAAATACATAAATAATTTATATTGATTGAAATTTCGGAAACAGTCTCAGAAACAACCTATTGTATTATCTGTAAAAATAGTTTTTTTTTACAATACGTAGATTAGCACCACTGATCAGAATATAATGGATAGCGGAAAGTATTACTATACGATTTAAAATACTTATGTCAAATCAAATAGTCGGCTAACAAAAATCACCCATTAAACATCAATATAGCGCTACACAGATTGCTTTCATATAACGGTTCGCCAAGGGCGTACAGCCAAGATTTTGAGCAGGGGGGGGTAGTGAGGTGACGGGGCGAGAGAATATCTGGACCCCCGTAGCCGCATCGCGTAGTTGCCGTGGTTAACACTGCAGACGATTTTTTTTTTAATTTGGGAGGCTTGGACCCCCAGAAGCCCCACTGAGGTAACCACTGACTAATACTTAGGAGTATACTTAAGATGTAAACGAATTTGAGCATTGAAAATGAAGTGATCAAATTCACACAGTTTTAATTTATCCTCCGAAAATCGTGAGAGAACTTTCTCTTTATCTTGGATTTTTGCTGAACAAGCGTATTAAAAATGATGTAATTTTGATATTTTTTAACATTTTTATAAAATAAAGTATTTTGTTAGTTAATAATAGATTGTGAATTATTTTTAATTTATAACTATGATGATCTTCAGAAGTAAAAAACTAAAAAAAAGACAGATAAAATGAGCAAGACCAAGACTTGATATGCAAGACCAAGACCAGACATATTTGAGCAAGACCAAGACCAAGACTGAATCAGCAAGACCAAGACTATCCAAGTCTTGGTCTTGGTCTTGCTTTGCTCATCACTACCTGAAAGATAATATGGAATTAATATTTACATGAAAAGGTCGCCAAATCATAAAGTAATTTGTGCATTTCGTGCCAATGCTATTTTACTAGGCGAATAAATATTTATACTCCTGAAATTGGACAGAATAGTTATTCTTACGATTTATACCTGCAGTAAAGTTAACTACGTTTGATGAATTGAATTATCGCTATTTATTCCGAGTAATAGTTACCAGGGGAATAAATCAATGGAATAAATAACTAACTAGGCTTGGTGAATACGGACTTAAGTGATTTGGTGTTTTGTAGTTAGGGGTCGCCAAATTCTTGAAAATTTCAAGATCTTGTCTTGATCTTGTCTTGATTTCAAGACAAGATCAAGACAAGAAGTAATTTTAGATTTCAAGACAAGACAAGAAATGTTATGTCAATACCAAGATTTCTTGTCAAGAAAACAAGAAATCTTGAAATATCTTGACTAACAATGAAAACGCTAAAAAGTAAATTTATTTGTAAAAAAGATAACATATTTTAACATAACATAACGTATTATTTTAATTTATTGAACACATTTTTTGCTAGACCGATTCACAAAAATGTAAATTAAAAACAATAAATGAAAAAACTCGGGTCGCAGTGCCAAACCCTGCCGACAATAATATAGTGTATTTGCTAATAAGGTCTTGTGGCTTTATTATGTGAACTTAAGTTTGTTTTTGGACAAAATCAAAAAATTTAACCCCTTAATACATCCCTTAAAATAATATTATTTTTCTTAATTTCAATATTATTATCAATGCAACCTCTGTACCAAATTAAATACACCCGTCAGCAAATAAATCACTATCCGCGAACTAGTGTTTTCATAAAATAAGTCCGGTCCTGTTGTGCTGATTTTGTTAAAATTTTAGCAACACATTTTAATCTCTACCAAAGGGTTAAATTCCAATTTTGAAACAATTCTGAGATTTTTTTCGGTATTTTTGGGCCCAAAAACTTGTTTCAACTCCTAAAAACTACCCTTAAAATGGCCCGATCGGGCCCATTTTAAATAGGCTTCGTGCGGTGATGGGTTCCAATGTGTGTACCAAATTTCGTTTAAATCGATTAAGTCTGTCGAGAGTTATCGTGTACACACACACACACACACACACACACACACACATATATATATATATAAGCCATGAATTAAGGCACATAAGACTTCTTATGGAGTCAACGCCTAGCCGATTTCTTGGCTTTGTTATTGTTAAAGCTGGTCTTGAAAATAGCCTTTCCGCAGGTACCTACAGATGTAAGATGTTGCTGGCGTTCCAAGAAAATCCTTGGCCATTTTCGATAACGACGGGTAGACATTTTCGTGTCTTCTCCACCAATCAAGTATATTCTCAGAATTTTCTGTCCTAGGCTCATTTAAGTATTTTTCAATTTCATACTTCCAAGATTCTGAGTTATTTGCGTTCGTCAGAAAACAAATAAAGATCGAGGAACCACCAGATTGCCGTGTTAGCACGCAACGCAATAAAAAGTTCGCCGGCGAGGAATCACCATGTACGGTGACACTGGTTAATCAAGAAATTTCAAGATCTTGAAATTTCTTGAGTCAAGACAAGACATAAGATGTCAAGAAAACGTCAAGACAAGATTTTTTAAGATTTCTTGATTTTTTTTCAAGACAAGACAAGAAGTTATTGTCAAGACAAGAATTCTTGTCTTGTCGACCCCTATTTGTAGTTACTTTTAATATTTTGAGTCTTCACACCAACGTTTCCATCACTCTTCAAGTGATATTCATGGATCTATCTATTCGCTATTCATTACATTCAGATCAGTGGTTAGCACCTTTTAAATTTTAATGCAAAAAGGTTTGGAGCATTCAGTTTGTATTTTAAGACCAATAATATTCCAATTCTTAGACACAACAAAATTCTATTTAAAGTCCATGAGTCATTAGCCTTAAAATTTATGATCCGACACGTCCTATAATGGATTTATATTTTAATAAGATTAACTTAAAATACCAGTCAATTGATTGTAGGTATATGCTGGACAGGTAATCCAAAAAAACTAGTTTTACGTGACTTTTATAACAGTAATAAAATTGATCGGCAACCCATTGAAATCGTTTCATTAAACATCAATATACACGGCTATAAATAAAATTTCTACTCAAAACGTGTCGCTTAAGACAATTGTCGAATATAAAATAAATCATTTCACCAAAAAAATGGCGCCTTAATTAATTGTTTTATTTAAGACGTGCTGGAATTAAAGAAATACATTGAAAAAAAAAGAATAACTTTAACTTAGCAGGTTTATAGTTCTTTCTGAAAAAGTGTAGAGTAGTAAATCATTTTGGTTTGAACTTTTTGACAGATTCCAGTGGTACCTAGCCTTCTTTTAAATCATCCCCAAATTCAGGTGAATTTGGGAATGATTCAAAACTAGGCGAGGTACCTACCTACTCTATGTACCATTGGAATGTGCCAAAAAATTCAAACAAAAATGATTTATTACTTTTCATTATTTCAGGATGATTTTATAGATGACCCATGTTATTTAACCTCTTAGGTAGTTACTTAATTAGTAATTTAATACTGGCATTGAAAGACATTCGCTTTGAGGGCGGTTTTTTGAACACACATCAAAGGGATTGGTCAACTCTGGTCCCGACTTTCAAATATGACTTTGTTTTAAGCCAGACAACTAGATAGTTTTCACTATTATGAGTTGCATGAAACATGTATTAAGAGCTGGGCACAAGAAATTATTACCGCTGAAGCACTTGCAATAATTGCGTCATCTTCGCTATCCATTTTGTTTAATGTTGGTGTACTAAGCTTGGCCAACGCTGGCCAAACAGAATCATGTCGTGTGGACATATTCAAATGATCGCACATGCCCATTGCCCAAGCATACCCAACATTGGTCGCTAATACATTCGCCAACATTACCAATACGTTGCCCATGTCGTCTGGAGTCGGGTTTAGAAGTGACTAAATTGTTGTTTTTACAAGCTTTTATTTAACTTGCAATGTATGTTAGTTTGTTTGTTTAGGTCAAATCTTGTAAGTCGATTTTGAACGACTTCCAGGTATCCGATCGATTTGAAATTTTGTACACATATGTATTCCCGATGATAATACATGAATAAATTGTTTTTAGAAATAAATTCGAATCCTAAGGGGTTCAAACGGGGATGTAGAGTTTATTTGACTAATCAACGCCCAGGCCAAATCGTTCAAGCTAGAAACTTGAATTTGGACAGTTGGTTCCTTTTCTGACGTAAGCATCCACTAAGAAAGGATTTTTCGAAATTCAACCCTTACGGATTTCAAAGGGGGGTACAATTTTTAAAAGACTAAAATGAACAAAATAAATATTAATAAAAGAAACTTTCGACACAGTTTTTCGCAAATTTGCAACAACAAGACGCCTGTTTTTACACAGTCTTCTTGCGTCTTTTTCTAGACTCACGGGCTCAGTAACATAAATACAATAAGGCAGTATATAGCCCATATAGAAGTTGTGACGAAGCTTTATTCAATGTGCTTTGTTAGGCTGATGTGTTTTAATGCTGCCTACACACACACAAACTCCTACCCTCGGCGAAACTATACAGAAATCACATTTGTTTTGACGAAAGCACACATATCTAAAGCTAACGTTACAGGGTATGTCAGTAATCATTATAAAAACGGGCCAAGTGCGAGTCATACTCGCGCACCGAGGGTTCCGTACAATAATAAAAATAATGAGTTAGGTAGGGGTAAAAAATTAACAGATTTTTGGAGTTCACTCCTTAAGAATCGATTTTCATATAAGGCCCTCGGTATGGAAATTTTATGAGGAGTAAAATTTATACAAGCGTTAACTAAAAAGCGTTACGTTTTTCTGCGCAACGTAACTTGCGCACCTGTACAGGGTATGCTGCGCGACAGCTGACGCATGTAAGTATGTATATGTTTACCTACTGCATAGTCAAAGACAATCGTACTTAAGGAGTAAACTCCAGTCGTGCGTCGGAGCTGACACACACACTTTTTTTATTTAAGCTTGTTTTTAAAAAGTTTTTTTTAAATTTATTTTATTTTGTTCTTTTCTTTTTATAGTGTTTCAAAATGTTTCCGTATAAAATTTAATTAAATAAATTTTGAAAGTAAAAAAATAATATATTAACAGAATATTTGTTGAATAAAAAAAACAAAAACGCTGCGATCCGTAACCCGGGATCAAACCGGTTACCTTTAGATCTTCAAGAGTAACACTACCACTGAGCTAGCCGAACGATGTTTAACACCACCGCTCGACTAACAGAATATTTGTTGAATAAAAAAAACAAAAACGCTGCGATCCGTAACCCGGGATCAAACCGGTTACCTTTAGATCTTCAAGAGTAACACTACCACTGAGCTAGCCGAACGATGTTTAACACCACCGCTCGACCAGTTTTATACATATAGTACAGTAAAGTACGGGCTGGAGTCATTACCGTAGCAAAATAATAACAATAATTTATTAAAATTGATTGATTATTTCATTCTAATTAATATTTGCCAGGATTCATGCTACAACAACACATATTCTGTGAAAATTTCAACTAACTACCTCTTACCGTTTGTGAGATAGCCAGTGTGACAGATGGACACAATGAGCCTCCGTTAACATTTTTTTGTGATCTTTTGAAAACTTTAAACGCCTACAACTTCTAAAGGTACGTGTAATATGGAGCTGGAATTCTAGATGGTAGCGTAGATCATAGCAGGGCTTGCTTAAATTAATGCATTGCTATATATGCGACCGTACACAACGAAGCAGTGAGTGTAGCAGGTTTAAGCGCTGTTACAAGAGCTGCTGGATACAAGAATGTATCTCACCATTCTTTCAGCGCGCTGACTACTACAATCAACGTGTGACAACTGTAAAATGGCCGTTACAAATTTCGCAATGGATGTGACTAGTTTAATAAGTGAAATTTTGCCAGTTTTTTTAAATTTGTTTTGAGTTTTTTCTAAGACGTATTTAAAAGTTCTATACGTAAATATTCAAAAAACCGGTTTGGGTAAAATTTTAATTCTTGGTATAAATGATGAAATTCGTTTTCTATTAATGGGGTGGACATGATAGCTCCTACCCAAATTTGTATTTAAAATATACCACTTTGTAGCAGAAGAACACAAATATTCGTCTTCGCTATCTGACATTTCAAACGCGATTTAAGCTTGTATCAAAGCTTCGTTGTGTAAACCTATAAGCGCTTATCATTTCAGCCACTATCTATACCATACATGCTACCATCTAGAATCCCAGCTGCGTACTGCACGTACCTTTAACCAGAAAAGATACAGACGTTTGCTTGTGCTCATTGGAATTAGTTAATTTGAAGAAGTTCTGAGAGATTTCGATTTTCGTCAAAAATTCGCATTTTTAAAGGTGGTAGCCTAGTTACTTTCTCTGTCACCCCGTACAGAAGTGGCTTCACTTGTCATGTTACATTCGTCCCCTGTTTTTATTGTCTCTTTACACTGCCTTTTCTTCTATTCTGCAAACTTAATATCGATACGTTTTTTTACTCCTGTTTTTTTACAGAATTAAATGTTTTGTCTACTTAAGTGCAACTGCAAATTTGAAACAGCTAAAAACAGTTTCAGTGAAACCAAAAACAAAAGACTGCGTGTAATTAGTCACATGATCACTTCAGCCCGAAGCAAGATTGCTTTTGTTCCGTAAGCATAGGAATTCAGCTTATATAACAAAAATATATCGGTAAGTAACTTTTGGAGTTATCTTGCGACTAAAATCGGATCAGCCGTTAAAAAACACTGTACCTTTCATATGCTCGCATGTTCCTTACTATAGTTCAAAAAGTTTAATCCCTATTTTGTAGATTGAATATCCTGTCAGTAAGTTATTCTTTAAAATAGATCGCTAAATTTAAATTTACTTTGTTTATAGTTATTTTTTGGTTACCTACCTGCAGGATATACTCGTAATATTATGTGAAACGTTTATGTCTGACCTTTCCTAATTCTTTCTTTTTGCTTTTATTTAACTTCAAACGAATTAGCCTACGGCCTCTAAATCCAAAAGCAAACAAGTCAAATGTTTCAAGTAAAAAAAAAACTAAACTAAAAATTTCCTAAAGCTTGTTGCAGTTAGTATTTTTAACAGACTTCAAAAAAAGGAGCTGGTTCTCAATTCGGTTGTATTTTTTTTTTTATATGTTTGTTACCTCAGAACTTCGTCATTTATAAACCGATTTGAAAAAACATTTTTTTATTTGAAAGTACTTTCAGATTGGTCCCATAGAAATTTTATCAAACTCGGTTGAGTAGTTCGGCTGATTTTAATAAAAGTGAGTAACGGCGTGTGATTCTTTAAGGTAAATGTCATTTTTTGACACATCAGACAGCGTAAGAAAGTCGGTTTGATAAAAGTGAGTAACGGCGTGTGATTCCTTTAAGGTAAATGTCACTTTTTGACACTAAAAAGTAAAAAATAAAAAACTTTTTAACAAAAAAAAACCTCCTTCAAAAATCCACTAAAAAGAGGAAAATAATGAAATTTTGAGGTCTGCGCCAATTTAATAAAATATGAAGTTGGTTAAAAAGTAGATATTAATCACTATACTAGACTTTTTAACCGACTTCATATTTTATTAAATTGGCGCAGACCTCAAAATTTCATTATTTTCCTCTTTTTAGTGGATTTTTGGAGGAGGTTTTTTTTTTGTTAAAAAGTTTTTTCAAAGTATTTAATTGATCGTTACTTATATACATTGTTGTATACCGAAATATAAGGAGTGACTTTACATGGGACACGTATGTTTTACATGCACACAAACTGTGACTTAAATGCATGACTCACACTTTAAATTTTGGTACAACAATATAATAATATGTCCTTCATATTTGATTGTTCAAATTGTTGAATTATTGATTTTTTGTAAGCTAATAGACATTCAAAATTTCAATTTTTCTGTTCTTATTTTATGTGAAAAGTTTGGAAATTAAACGGGAAATAATAATTTTCGAAATTTTGAATAGGTACCATTCAGGTACGTATTTAGGGTCAGCCGACAGGAATTTAAAAAAAAACCAGAGTTCTAAATTCTAGGAAATCGAATTGTAGCGCAATAGAACAAACTTATTTTTTGTCCCATTTTAGGGTTACAAATTCAGCCTCTTTTTAAATTTTTCAACTTTCTAGCTCACCGGGAATTACGAAAAAAACCTGTGGAAGGAAAAACAGATCTTAACACGGTAAATGAGGTCGTTATGACGTTTTCATTCGTAAGGAGGACACTATCACTGAGGAGGACAAATATAACCAAAGGAGGACGTCTGGTCACTTTACTTTACATGCATGTAAAACAGCTATTTTATAGTGGGTATGGCAAAAAAGTATTTTCCGTACTGTAGTTGATATTTTCCGAATTGACTTTCATCAAATCAGAAATTCCTTTATACACACAGACACATCGACATAAAAACTTACTTGTCTAACTTCATGTAACAAATATACTGTGTATCCTTTCTTAAGCTATCAGAAACACGCTATTTTTGTTTCGGTGAAAGGAAAAAGGTTTATCTCGACTTCATTGTTAATCTTACCTCTATATTCCACAGGACTAAGAAAACCATATAAACAAAAAAGTGAGCTTTGTTTTACTAATTCATTTTTATATTGGCCAAACATGTAATGCCACACTTGTATCCTATACAGTATACACAATAAACACAGGTGATCGAAAAAAAAATATAGGACTGAAAACTAAAAATAAATTTCAAAGTTCATAAATTTCACAGGATGGTATCATTCTATTGACCAATCAAACTTAAAGATTATTGAAATGTGTAGACTGCAGGAATTCAATGAATTGTTATTTATAAATTTCATTCAATAAGGCCCGATTCACACTATAGTGCCGGTCACGCTTCGGTCTCGGTCCAGTCTCGGTTCGGTAAACGATTCCTAAACAAGAAACAATGAGCGTATTCTTACTATCAGCACCGCTCAAGTTTGGATTCAATCACGCTCCGGCACCAAGCCGTTTAGAAGAATATTTTGCTGGAGCGTGGTTGGACTTGTGGTGTTTGCTTTTGATATTTTACGCTCAATTTTTTCAAAATCATTTCAAACGTCCACATTCTTCTCTTCGTTGTCTTGCGTTTCACTCTTTTCTTATTTACCGCATCTTCATCAAGAAGAATAGCTATAACAGCTAATTCTTCAATTGAAAAATCGAACGACATTGTCAGACAACTAGAAAAATTGTACTTTAATAAATGAAATAAAGTAAAATTGTATTGCAAAGGAAATACATCCGACTTCAACCATCAACGATTTTATACTGAACCAGAGGCTAGTGTGCAAATCGAGATTGAACCGTGATCGAACCCAGATGATAGTGTGGATACAGTAAGATTTTACCGAACCGAGAGCGAACCGTGACCGGCACTATAGTGTGAATCGAGTCTTCGCTTCAATTTGATCAATGAAAGTGATCAGTCTAATCAAAATTAATTAATCATTTTTATCATTTCTTATTATTTTCCAAAGTATTAAAAATATTAATAATTGAAGGAAGGTTTGATTGAGGGTCAAAATAATGAAGCTTTACGAAAATATCGCTTGTGCCCAACGTTTCGAAATATTTAATTTCATCTTGAGGTTGAGGGTCAAAATAATGAAGCTTTACCAAGATGAAATTAAATATTTCGAAACGTTGGCCACAAGCGATATTTTCGTAAAGCTTCATTATTTTGACCCTCAACCAAACCTTCCTTCAATTATTAACATTCATTGGGTCAACACTATTATATACTGAAGACATTAAAAATATTATAAAATAATGCATGAAGTTAAGATATGAAAATTGAAGGAAAATCTCCGTGACTCAGAATCAATAAAAACATGTACTGAAATATGAGTCATGAGTTCTGCGACTATTAGAAACATCCTTGGCGATAGTGGAAGATTCGGGTTTGAGTTCCGATGGTGACATAGGTTTGAAAATGAATTTTTCTGGTGTTGCATTGTGTTACGTTGTTCGATTGGTGTTCCTAACAGGAATCCTAACATAAGCATTAATTTGTATTATAAATGAATAGTTCGTGTTTTTAAATCACCAATATCTTACTTTGATAAACTGAAAATTCGAAATAATTTACACTATTAAATAAACATTCAAATTCTTAAATCGTTTCGGCAGAATTGTTAGTTTTTGTAATTGTTGAATTTTGCTGTATTTCAAGAGGATGACAGCCCATTAATTACCACATACAGATATCCAAATAGACGGACAGACTAATTTTCTGTATATACCTATGCCTTTGACGTGACTAATGGGTGGTTTCTGAAAATACAGTTACCAAACCTTTACAATAAAATGCACAAATATTAAAAATACAGTTATCAAACCTTTACAATAAAATGCACCTACAAATATTAAAAAAAGCTGGTTTATTTTATTGCGTATCAATAATCCGTTTTGACTTGTGCTAACAGATAAACCACATATCTATAAAATAGCTTTTAAAAAGGCCTGCACTTCACCCATTTCAAAAGATGGCGCCACCATATGTAATTTAACCCAGTCTTTCTCATAACATAGCAGCTTTTATATTGAAAGTACAGTCAATTTGTGTGGTCAGTAAGATTCTATAGATGCTATTCTTGGTATTAAACATTTTTGGGTTCATGTATTGAAATTAATAAAAGTAGGATTTGAGATTGAATTTGAAATAATTTTTTCAATGAAGAGGTAATTTAAGGCATTTAAAATCTCTGGAACTAGTGAATAATTCTAAAAAATCTTTCACTAATAGACAGCTACAATATACCTGAGTGCTACAGGCAGAAATTTATTTTGATAAATTTTTCGCGGGGGATATTATAAAGAGGTAAAATTTGTTTGTATGTAGGGGGTAATCTCTGGAACATACTGAACCGATTCTAAAAACTCTTTCACAATTAGAAAGCTACACTATCCCTGAGTGATATAGGCTATATTTCACGCGGGGGGGGGGGGATAATTCCTGTGGGATAGTAACAAAACGTGACTTTCAAATTCTTCTCCATTTTAGCGTATTGTCGGAATCCTACTAATATTATAAATACCACCAGCCCGACTTAGTTTCGCAGGAGGATAATTTCTCGCAGAGGGGGGATAATAAATCATAAATTCTTATCTCTGGAACTACTGAACCTATTGTAAAAATTCTTTCACTAATAGAAAGTTATACTATCCCTGAGTGATATAGGCTATATTTTATTTTGATAAATTTTTCGCGAGGGAGGATAACTCTAAATTCTTTTGCGTTTTAGCGTATTGGCGGAATCCTATTAATATTACAAACACCGCCAGCCCGACTTCGCTTCGCAGGGGGAGAATTTCTCGCGGGCGGGGGTGTGATAATAAACCATAAATTCTTAGTACTCGGGCGAAGCCGAACGGGACCGCTAGTATAATATATAGATGAAGATATTATAGCTTGTAGCGAGTTCGAATAATACAGTCACATACAATACGTGCTTGTAACTGAACATAAAATATTGTGAATGACATTTAAAACGTATATCATGTTTAGTTTTTAAAATATAATGGTCGCATGGGCGCACGCGACTGCGGCAAGTGCGTCCGTCTATAATAATGCTAGGCAGAAGATTCCACGGTTCGCCGTTGAACGTTGGAACAATAATACAGGAACGCATTCAAGTCAAATTAACGGATTGATTGATCTCTGTAGCTATACATGATGTCCCTTTTCGTGTAGTGAACGGCATGTCTGTCTGCATGCGTCAATTTATAACGCACGAGACATTTTACTGAGAGGCAAGACGACGCAAGTGTGTCTCGAGTCATGCTAGCTTCACACGATGCCTCTTTTCGTGCATCTTGATGCATGTTCTTAAGCACAGTAGCATGCCTGTCTGCATGCGTCAATTTATAACGCACGAGACATTTTACTAAGAGGCAAGACGACGCAAGTGTGTCTCGAGTCATTCTAGCTTAACATGATGCCCCTTTTCGTGCATCTTAAAGCACGCGCTTACGCGCTGTGAACGGAGATGCCTGTCTGAATCATGCGTCAATTTATACCGCACGAGACATTTTACTGAGAGGCAAGACGACGCAAGTGTGTCTCGAGTCATGCTAGCTTCACACGATGCCTCTTTTCGTGCATCTTGATGCATGTTCTTAAGCACAGTAGCATGCCTGTCTGCATGCGTCAATTTATAACGCACGAGACATTTTACTAAGAGGCAAGACGACGCAAGTGTGTCTCGAGTCATGCTAGCTTCACACGATGCCTCTTTTCGTGCATCTTGATGCATGTTCTTAAGCACAGTGGCATGCCTGTCTGCATGCGTCAATTTATAACGCACGAGACATTTTACTAAGAGGCAAGACGACGCAAGTGTGTCTCGAGTCATGCTAGCTTCACACGATGCCTCTTTTCGTGCATCTTGATGCATGTTCTTAAGCACAGTGGCATGCCTGTCTGAATGCGTCAATTTATAACGCACAAGATATTTTACTTAGAGGCAAGACGACGCAAGTGTGTCTCGAGTCATGCTAGCTTCACACGATGCCTCTTTTCGTGCATCTTGATGCATGTTCTTAAGCACAGTGGCATGCCTGTCTGCATGCGTCAATTTATAACGCACGAGACATTTTACTAAGAGGCAAGACGACGCAAGTGTGTCTCGAGTCATGCTAGCTTAACATGATGCCCCTTTTCGTGCATCTTAAAGCACGCGCTTACGCGCTGTGAACGGAGATGCCTGTCTGAATCATGCGTCAATTTATACCGCACGAGACATTTTACTTAGAGGCAAGACGACGCAAGTGTGTCTCGAGTCATGCTAGCTTCACACGATGCCTCTTTTCGTGCATCTTGATGCATGTTCTTAAGCACAGTGGCATGCCTGTCTGCATGCGTCAATTTATAACGGACGAGACATTTTACTAAGAGGCAAGACGACGCAAGTGTGTCTCGAGTCATGCTAGCTTAACATGATGCCCCTTTTCGTGCATCTTAAAGCACGCGCTTACGCGCTGTGAACGGAGATGCCTGTCTGAATCATGCGTCAATTTATACCGCACGAGACATTTTACTGAGAGGCAAGATGACGCAAGAGTGTTCTGAGTCAGTCGGAACTTTCTGGCATCATGCATGCGTCTTGAGTTGCTTTCTTTAAAAAAATTCGACTGATGACCAGTCCTATACTTCCCACCTAGTAAATATTTGCAAAAAATAAACACTCTTTTTTTTATTCTTTGACTAGGCCCAAATAACCTTAGCTGTTGGTGGTCTTTAAAACACAATTTAATTTTTATTCTTTGAAAAAAGCATGGCCCTCTTTTTTGTTTGGTGATCTATTGATGGCTAGCTTAATATAGCAAAAATCATGGTTACCTTGATTTACGTACAATTTTTATTTTTTTAGTAAAATATTTTTTTTCTCGAAAACTATACATTTTAGAGAAAAAAAATATTTACATTTTTTTCATATTATAACATCTAGAATTCATTTATATTTTTTTTTACCTATGTTAATACGTGACATTGAGGACGTTTTTTTGAATATCTCAGGATCCACTGAACCGATTTGACTCAAAATCTAATCAGATCTAAGTTAAAGGCTGATAAACACAATAGAACAATCGGCATGCCCGTATGTTGTTCCGTTCTTAAGATATCGAAGGCGAAAAATTGACCACATACACACACACACACATACACACATACACACATACACACACACACACATACAGACATCAGTCAGAAAATGATCTTAAACGATTACTAGGGTCTCAAAACGTGAAAATCTGTTAAAATCTCGAAATATTTTTTTCGGACTAAATCCATTACTTCCCTACCATAGTAGAGGTGGGAAGTAAAAATGAAGTGGAATGATAAAAAAAGTCTTGACTTTATTGATTCATATATAGATAATTTTCAAATGCATCATGTAAAGGTACCTTAAGTGTCACTTGCTCTATTAATTGACCAAAAATCAATGGTCCGATAAACGGGAGGATTGCTCTGAAAAAAGATGTTTCAACTTTGCTTCAGTCTACAGCTTGTTACAAAGAAATAATAAAGAAATTACATAACAGTGACTAGCACTATTATGTAATTTCTTTATTTTTAGATCACTGCGTTTAAATTAATAGCAAAGTGTTCTTTCTTTATGATGTTTATACTTATTTTTAGTAGCGGCATAATAATAATTCAACTAAATACATGCGTAATTGTTACGAAACGCAAGAATGCACTTTTTCCAGAGTCTCATTTAGGTATTTACGTTTTAAATTCTTAGTTGTAATTTTGATAAAATTAAAAATATTTTTTTCTACATATCGTTAATGTTAAATTTATTAATCATATAATATAGAAGTAGGTTATAATTTTACAGTAATTCTTACTTAACTTCATCAACGTTAAAATAATTATCAATAGACAAACATTTGGTACAAAACACATTACTAAATAAATAATAATGAAAAATTACGGAATAATAAAAGTGACCCAAAAAATACACATAGACACTGCGCACTAACCACACGCTACACTGTTCTTCTTTAATTAAACAGTATTTTACAAAAATGTACACAATAATATTAAATATAATTTTTAAAAAACTCGGGTCGCAGTGCCAAACCCTGCCGACAATTAGTGTATTTGCTAATACAGGCATTGTGGCATTATTATGTGAACTTAAGTTTGTTTTTTGACAAAATAAAAAATTTAACCCCTTAATACATCCCTTAAAATAATTAAATTTTTCTAAATTTCAATATTAGACATGGATTTTATCAGTACACGCAATTAAATACACCCTTCCATAAGTAAATCCGTATCAACAAACTAGTGTTTTCATAAAATTTGAAAGTCCGGTCCTGTCGGGCCGATTTTATTAAAATTTTACCAGCACATTTTAATCTTTACTAAAGAGTTAAATTTCAATTTTGAAACGATTCTGACAAATTTTTCGGTATTTTTGGGCCCAAAAACTTTTTGGAACCCCTAAATACAACCCTGAAAATGGTCCGATCGGGCCCATTTTAAATAGGCTTCTTGCGGTGATGGGTTCCAATGTGTGTACCAAATTTCGTTTCAATCGATTAAGTCTGTCGAGAGTTATCGTGTACACACATATATATATATATATATATATATATATATATATATAAATATATATATACATATATATATAAACATTTTTAAAAATGGTGGCAAACTGTTCAGGGGGGTATGAAACGTCGAGAAATTTTGGTCCGACCCCTAGGTCCCGCCATCCGACCGACGCCAATAGTGTATGTGCCATATTATGGCAAATACACTAATAAATAATAATGAAAAATTACGGAATAATAAAAGTGACCCAAAAAATACACATAGACAGCTGTGTTGTACATCGCCAAAACAGGAACTCATTGACGCAGGCGTCCATGCTACTTTGCGCACCAATCACACGCGACACTGTTCTTCTTTAATTATAACAGTATTTTACAAAAATGTACACAATAATATTAAATATAATTTTTAAAAATTTATTTGATTAACCATTACTTTAATTTAGTTATGGCTAGGTTCGGGCTTGGACTCCAAGGAACAAAAAGAGTCAGATGAAGAGTGACTAAGGAGTCCGGAGCAACGAGTGGAAAGCAGAAATGCAAGACTTCGGTGTCACTCCCAGCTCACTTCGAAGATGACGAACTTGGTTTATTTTTGGCTCGTTGATGGAGTTCACAAATCTCCGTTATGTGATTATTAATGAGATGGTCCTTAAATACATTTTGATCCGAGACGTAAAATTTGCAGAAAGGGCATAAATTGCAGTAGTTTTCTGGGTCAATCATAATTGGTTTTTTTTTTCAGTTTCCGAATGGGACAACGAATATTTTCTTCGGCGATTTCGTCGCGTAACACTGGTCCAAGATGAAACAAATAGGTCCAAATGACCTCTACGATTTTCCGTAACGTCCACATGTTCGTTCAAAAATCTTTGTATTCGCGTTGTAATATCGAAATGGGTTAATATTTAACTTATACTAGGGAATCTAATTTCTAAGATATTAAACGACCAGCGACATCTTCTCTTATTTTATAATAGAGTGTAAACTGTAAATTCGCGGTTAGAAAACCCAGAGACGAAAAGAGATCACCGCATTTCAAAAATCTGAGCCAAAAAATTAGTTCCAATAGTTCTGTAGATACTTTTTACGCGACTATGACAAAACCAAAAGAAGGGTTATGAAACTCACAGGCTATGTATGTATGTAAGCAGTGAATAGTTTGGTACCTCGTACAGCCTAAACTACTGAACCGATTTCAGCAAATGAGGTATCGCTAGATTTGTTTTGATTCAGAGTGTGTCCTATCATATGATTTCACAGGAAATTCAATTTGGCGTACGCTAGACTTCATGATATGAAATCGTGTGTTGACTCGGTCATGGAAAAGCCATCTAGACGACAAGTGCAAAACAATCTATACGGACGCAAACCAATGTTAATGAAACAAACCTATAGGCGCCACAAGCTAAACATAGTATAATTCGTCTAACGAAGGTGTTGTTTTAAAATGTTTTTTTGTATTACATGAAACAGCTAACTTACAAACTCTACAACAGCCTACAATGTACAATCTTCTGCAGCTCTGCTGCCCCGGTTCTGCAGCTTTTTCGTTAGAGAGGGCAGCTAACTTACACACTCTACAACAGCCCTACATAGTCAAGCGGCAGGTAATTCCGAAATTAATGATATTTTGGTGTGTTATTTGCGGGTACTCTGTGGAGTAGAATCTGAGTTTTCGACCTCGAAGACCCTGTGCTAACGTGGGGGGAGCCGAAAAATCACGAAATTTTACCACCTTTTTTGCTTTTTTCGAAATCTCTCAGAAACGGTCGACTTAAGCAATTCTTTCATTATGTAATGTTTTAAAGAGGATTACATTTCCTACAATTTTCATTCCCACAACTTTTCTGTGGTACTAATGGTAAGCGCGCTGCAGCTTCTTGAAAATCACCCGCTCCGCTTTTTGTAACCTTGGTAACCAGTGTGTAACATGTGTATTTTCAATTTAAAGTTCGATGAAGAAGAAAATAAATAAAACTATTGAAAAGAACATTACATTTTAACCATTGGTTACAAAAGTTACAAAAAGCGGAGAGGGTGATTTTCAAGAAGCTGCAGCGCGCTTACAATTAGTACCACAGAAAAGTTGTAGGAATGAAAATTGTAGGAAATGTAATCCTCTTTAAAACATTACATAATGAAAGAATTGCTTAAGTCGACCGTTTCTGAGAGATTTCGAAAAAAGCAAAAAAGGTGGTAAAATTTCGTGGTTTTTCGGCTCCCCTCACGTTAGCACAGGCTCCTCGAGGTCGAAAACTCAGATTCTACTCCACAGAGTACCCACAAACAACATACCAAAATATCATTAACTTCGGAATACTTTCCAGACGAAAAGTACCTGACTACTGGACTATACAATGCACAATCTTCTGCAGTTCTGCTGCCCCGGTTCTGTAGCTTTTTCGTTAGAGAGGGCAGCTAACTTACACACTCCACAAGAGTCCTGTACTGTACAAATAACAACAACAACTACCACACATACAAAACGTAGAGCAGCACAGATGGTGGATTGGATGTGTACAGACGGAATGGCATGCCAGTGGCGATGTCGAGTGATAATTGTCCGCATAAATCAATGACATAACTACCACAGATCCGATAAACTCCCCGTGCTTGTGCTAGCCCATGTCACTATGTATTGTGTGCTCTATGTACACTATAATATATACACTAAAAGTTATGTATTATTATGCTTATTAATGTATTGTAACTATAGAGCACATTGTACAATTAAAACACTGGTTAAAGCTTCATACTTCAGCCAAGCTTCGATAAAGCACGACGTACACTTATCGGGATTGGTAGACTCTCTCGGGTCGGCATTACCGATCGGGTGACTTCGGATTGTGATGCACAAATCGACACTAAATACAACTAAGATACTAGTAAATTAGTGCAGTTTCGATAAAGTACGACGCACGCTTGTCGGGATCGGTTCAAATCCATTCGGGGCGGCTCAGTACTGATCGGGTGACTTCGGATTGTGATGCACAAATCGACACTAAATACAACTAAGATACTGGTAAATTAGTGCAGTTCCGATAAAGTACGACGCACGCTTGTCGGGATCGGTTCAAATCTATTCGGGGCGGCTCAGTACTGATCGGGTGACTTCGGATTGGGATGCACAAATCGACACTAAATACAACTAAGATACTGGTAAATTAGTGCAGTTTCGATAAAGTACGACGCACGCTTGTCGGGATCGGTTCAAATCCATTCGGGGCGGCTCAGTACTGATCGGGTGACTTCGGATTGGGATGCACAAATCGACACTAAATACAACTAAGATACTGGTAAATTAGTGCAGTTTCGATAAAGTACGACGCACGCTTGTCGGGATCGGTTCAAATCCATTCGGGGCGGCTCAGTACTGATCGGGTGACTTCGGATTGGGATGCACAAATCGACACTAAATACAACTAAGATACTGGTAAATTAGTGCAGTTCCGATAAAGTACGACGCACGCTTGTCGGGATCGGTTCAAATCCATTCGGGGCGGCTCAGTATTGATCAGGTGACTTCGGATTGGGATGCACAAATCGACACTACAATTAAGATATCGGTGACGTTATACATAGTACAGTTCCGATAAAGTAGGTACGACGCACGTTAATTGAGATCGGCTCATCTTCGCTCGAATCGGTCACGGGTCAAGTAATGCCTATACCGATCGGGTAACTTCGGGATTTCGTTTCACGATATCTTTGATTAAATTTTAAAATTTAGGAAATTGCAAAATTTAGAACAAAAAAAATGTAAATGTGAGGCGGCGCCGCGCTTAATAGTTAGGGTGGGCTCGGGTATTAGTGGATAGTTTCATCATAGTTTCTCCAGTGATGCTAGTAGGTACAGACAGACAAAAAGCCTCAGCTTGTCAAATTCACTTAGCTTAGCGTTAGCAGTACATGCGAATTCAATTACAAGCTATAACCTCAGTTCTCGAGCTTCTATAATATACATTTATACAATCTATTTTGCAAGTTAGCTTCGCTTCGCACAGCACAGCTTCCAGTGGATGGCCCGCTTTATATTGTCAAAAATTATTTGTCATACTAGAACCTAACTTTTACTACAGTCAGTCTCTTGAATTCATACCAATTTGTCTTTTATGTAAAGATGGGTAATTTACACGAAACTCAATACGATTAATTATTATTTCTAACTAATTCAGGGAGTCAAAAATATACAAAAAATACAACGCTGTTCTTTGAAAATGTCACTTTTGACAAATCAGACAGCGTAAGAAAGTCGATTTAATAAAAGTGAGTAACGGCGTCTGATCCTTTTAAGGTAAATGTCACTTTTTACACTAAAAAGTAAAAAATAAAAAACTTTTTAACAAAAAAAAAACCTCCTTCAAAAAGCCACTAAAAAGAAGAAAATAATGAAATTTTGAGGTCTGCGCCAATTTAATAAAATATGAAGTCGGTTAAAAAGTACAGTACCTATAGTGATTAATATCATCTTTTTAACTGACTTCATATTTTATTAAATTGGCGCAGACCTCAAAATTTCTTTATTTTCCTCTTTTTAGTGGCTTTTTGAAGGAGGTTTTTTTTTTGTTAAAAAATTTTTAACTTAGTATATTTATCTATAAGGCGGAGGTGGGATTTGAACCCATAACAGTTTGATGCAAAGGCCAGCACGCTAACCGTTACACCAAACTGCCCTAAACTAAAAACAAGGTGTTTTAAAAAAAAATTAAAATCGTATATTATACGCTCATGATCCATATAACATCGATTATTCTCGATCTTCTTCTACAAAATTTATATTAGACTTCAGAAACGCCCATTGTTACATAATATGGATGTAAACATACTTTACAATATAAAAACCGTCATTAATTTACTAACGATCTTTTTTATTACATCACTTTATAGTTAAGAAAATATACTATAGCAACCAACAAGTCAACAGTTTTGAAATAAATTAAGTATCTCTAAACTTATACTATTTTCAAAAGATATTTATTGCTTTCAGCAAAAGAACTGAAGACATTGTGACATATTTTTTCCTTGGTTAAATATAGTTTCTTCGAGATTGCGTGTATACCGTAAATTTAATCTAGAGTTCAATTTTTTATTCTAAATAAATGTATTTTTACGGAATAAGTAAATCTCTTCAATCTAAATACTTTCATTTCCTTCTTTTTTTGTGATTGCATTGTTCAATGTATAGTTATTATATTAATAACAATGAATAACGAAAAAACGTGCTAAATAATAAAATAACTGACAATCAAAAACAAATGAAACTTATATATAATAATTGACACATGCTATCTGATTATTGGTGTATGCACAAACAATTGGGTCCCCGGAAATCTCAAGAGATGCGTAAATATAAACCTCAAAAAAGGTTGACACATGACCAAGGAGGGTAATTATAGCTAACAGTGACGTTTTACCGAGACTCTCTAGCAGAAATTGCTACAAAAAATTGACTACACACACACTCACTGGAGAGTTAACAAACCGTTTTGAAATACAGGTGTCTACGATAAAATTTTGCTCCATGACAACGTAATATATTCTATACTAATCTTATATCTACATATAAAATTTTTACGAGTGGTGTATGATGTATGCTTGAACGTTATTAACTTAATAACTACTGAACCGAGGACACTGTGATCCAGTGGCTAGCGTCGCGTTCTCTGGATCAGACTGTCGTGGGTTTGAATTCCGCTTCCGCTCATGGATGTTTTGTGATGTCATTTAGTTTTAAGTGAGTTGTTATTTAATGTAATCAAGACGGTAATGACCTAATTGTTGTCGACGTATCTATAATTTACAATAAAAAAAAATTAACTACGGGATCGATATTAATCCAACATCTATAATAAGATCTAAGATCTCTCTATAACGAATGATCCTTGATAGCATTGCCATCCGTCCCGGTTTGGAACTTCTGTCCTGGTCGTCCAGGTTGATCTACAAAATGTCCCGGTGTATAAAAATATTGATGTTTTATTGTTATAACTACCTACTAAAGAACGCAATCGCCTTCAAATAGAAACAGTCGAAAGCAAAATTCAAACAAAATTCAATTTAAGATTTCAGAATTCCATAAGTATGTTATGGGTAAACCTGATCTGCTAAAGAAGGTACAGACATCTGAAAAATATAATTAGTGTTTGATTTGGACTATGTTATTGACTAATTTTAAGGCTTAAAATTTAAGCTGATTTATATAAGAGATGAAGGCTAATAACGTTGAATTGGTAACCAATACTATTTTTCTATTTTTTACTAGGATATTTTCGAGTTATCGCTAGGTGCCCCAGTCAGTACTTAGGTTATTATGGCAACCCTAATCCTTGAGTATATCAATACTAAGACAAATTACTTACATCATTTCTAAAACACTTCAGTAAATTTATAACGATTTATTAATTTACACTTAAAAAAGGCTGCATAGATGCAGATGCATCATTGTCACAGATCATTAGAAGAACTAGTTTTACTTCATTGTAAACAATTGACCTCTTTTGTTTTATTATACTTGACAAAAGAATCCAGTTGGCAATTAAAAAATATGTCACTGATCATTGTTGATGCTCAACTGTTTGTTAACATTATTGCTGATGATGATTACAAACGAGAAATTTTATCCATAGTTCAATTTCATACAAGGCGACCATTTTTACTTTCGACCGACCATAGGAATGATTAAAGTTTTATAAAGACGAAAAAAATCGAAACAGATATTTCAACGAATTTCGTACCAAAAAAGCAAGTTTTAGGTGTCCGTCTATCCGTATGTACAGAGATTTGGCTAACACACAGTTCAACTAATTGAAACCAAATTTTAAATTTAGGATTTTTAGGTGATTCCTCAGGGTTGTTCTTCTCTTCCTCCACTAAGAATAGTTTATTAATGAATGAAAATGTCACGGAAATGGTGTCGCGGAAGTGGCACAAAGGCTCCGCTGTCATTGTCATTCACTCTCCTTGAACAGTTATCAACATTTTTTGAGGTTATATACAGCTGTCATCGTATTTGAATCTGAACTTTTACACATCTATTGAGAGTACAGCGGATTCACTGTTGTCGATTTTTTTTACTATTTACACGATCAAATTACCGCAACGCGACGTTAAACAATATTACAGTTTGTATCTACTATGTTAAAATTTCCATCTTTTAAAAACATTCAGTATATTTATACAGTGTTATAAATCTTGAATTCTTATATCATAAATTACTATTTTCTAAGAAAACCCATAACCTGGTTTTTAATAGATTAACTGATGCCGCATAAATTTTTTGTAATAAATTTTAATTCTCTTCAAGAAAGCTGAAGTCAATTGATTTAAATTTTATTTTTACGTATTTATAAAAAAAAACAACGGAACGTTAGTTCGAAATGCAAGTCGGGCATATTTCAATATAAAATTGTTGAATAGAAGCAAATGAGTTCATTTTTAATTGAAAAATTTTAAAGGTTTTTTTAAATTCTACGATCTTTTCATTTCTTTGACTGAAGTGTCGAGTTTCAATAAGAATGAAAGATTCTCTGAGTTCAGCCTAGTGTCCTATATATCTAAAATAAAAAGTTTGACAACAAAATTAGACTATCACAGTGGTCATTACTCATTGTTAGTACACTTCTAATGATTCGGTTTCTATTATTGCACTACGCTGTGCTACAACCACTGAGTTAAGAGGTTATAGAGCCGCTACAATCATTTAAAAGTTAAGCCAGTCGCCATAATATGTATTGAGGATTTATTTTATATGTAAAAGGAAGAAGAGAATAATATTCATATCCATCCTCTGTTTGGCCGCCATGTTTGTTGTGACTTGTGATGTCAGACCTTGCTTCAACTTTGTATAAGCAATTGTATGCGGCATAACGCCTCTATTACCTTTCAGTTCAGTGGCTACAACACACGCGCACGCGCGCTAGCCCCGCTCCTTAATTTTTCTCGCGACTGATACGACAGTTTGAATGAGAACTGGCAGCTGTGCCTGCTAAGAACATGGCGGTCGCTTGCGCAGCATGTATGCGGTATAACGCCTCTATTACCTTTTAGATCAGTGACTACAACACACCGCACGCGCGCTAGCCCCGCTCCTTAATTTTACCCGCGACTGATACAACAGTTCGAATGAGAACTGGCAGCTGTGCCTGCTAAGAACATGGCGGTCGCTTGCGCAGCAATAATGCGGTATAGCGCCTCTATTACCTTTCAGTTCAATGGCTAAAACACGCCGCACGCGCGCTAGCCCCGCTCCTTAATTTTACCCGCGACTGATACAACAGTTCGAAAGATTAACTGGCAGCTGTGCCTGCTAAGAACATGGCGGTCGCTTGCACATCATGTATGCAGTATAGCGCCTCTAATACCTTTCAGTTCAGTGGTTACAACACACCGCACGCGCGCTAGCCTCGCTCCTTAATTTTACCCGCGACTGATAGACAGCTGTGCCTGCTAAGAACATGGCGGTCGCTTGCGCAGCATGTATGCGCAAATTAGTTTTTACGTTTCGAATGATTCAGTTAATATATTTCGATTTAGTTTTTGCCGCAGCCCTAGACGTTTATTATTCTGTTAAACTACGAAGTTGACATGAAACTAAAAATAAAATAAAACATAATTTAAATACTAATTTTTAGTGAGCTTGGAAAATAAAACGAGTTTGAAATAATATTATAATGCAGCAAAGAAACAAATGCAGGAATTATATTGTCGGTGAAACAATATCAAGTCGTAACGGTCTTCTTCTGCATGGTTGGGGTAGATTTACGTGTATTTATGAATACGACACAAGACGACACTGGTCCCATACTCCCTTATTAATTCAAGGCGGTGCCAGTCAGTGCTTTGGACTTACCCTACATACAAACATATAAGGTATATATGTAAACCTAACATAGACAAATGTCACTAACCAAGTGAACAAATTTGTTAAATGAACATCTATAGTTCCTATTTTGAAATGAAAATATTCTAAAAAAAATTGCCACGCGTATAACAATTTTAGTGACCATTCATTGGTTCATAGTTATGATACCAGAAATAAGCTTAATCTGTGCTTGCTTTTACACAGATAGGATGCCAATACTACGTACGGATCAAATTATTATGGTATAATATATTGTGTAACAAGTGTGCTTTAAATACATCTTTATGCGTCAGGTGAGATGTTTTCAGCACGAGTAGTAGGCGAGCGCTCACGAGCCGAATAGTGCTTAAAACATCGCGCCTGACGCATAAAGATTTAGCACACGCGTTGCACACTATACTTTATTCAACACATGCATGGTTTTAGACTTTAATTGAATAATTTAATGTCACTGACAGAAGTACATCTCATAATAAAAACATTGGGCTCGATACAATATTTATTCACTTTGTTACCATAGTAACCATATTTCATTTATAACACCAAAAAGAGGTACATAATGTTCATTAGATAACGGGTTTTTCAAATGTTTTTCAATATATCATCGAAAAGCGTTTCATAATGGATCATGACGTCACCAGTCAATAAACGGCTATTTAAGGTCCGCAAAACAGATACGAAAAACACTAAAAGCATGCATGTGTTGAATAATAGTAATTTATGCAACTAGTGGCAAAAGTGACGGATTATAGGACAGTCGCGATTTTGCGATACGAGCCTAAGGTTATGTTGCATTTATACCAGAACGAGTGTGTGTTTACCGCGCGAGTCGAACGCCGATCAGCTAGTTACCAAATATTGTATTGTCACCGGAGCTACACATGTGTGCAAAATTTCAACTCAATCGCATCACGGGAAGTGGGTGAAAAGTACGATTAACACACACAAAATTTCATCAAAATCAAACCAGCCGTTTAGGAGGTGTTTATAAAAACTCAAAAACGTAATTTTTACACCCCCCAAAAAAATAACACCTCCCAAAAAAATTACAACCCCCCCAAAACATTACACCCCCCAAAAAAATTACACCCCCAAAAAAATTACACTCCCCAAAAAAATTACATCCCCCAAAAAAATTACACCCCCAAAAAAATTACATTTCTTAAAAAAATTACTCCCAAAATAATTACACTTCCCAAAAAAATTACACTTCCCAAAAAAATTACACCCCAAAAAAATTACACCCCCAAAAAAATTACACCTCCCCAAAAAATTACACCCCCCAAAAAAATTACACCCCTAAAAAAATTGCACCCCCCAAAAAAATTAATGTTCAATCGGTACAGTTCAATCTTAAGCACTTGGCAGTAACCAGCGCCGCTTCCTAGTACGCGGTTCGTATACAATGTATTCCGTAGGTATAATGAATTTTGTCATCTGTGTGTACGGTAAAATATTGTTTTTATTGTATTTTATTCTTTACATGACTTTGTATAATTAAATACGTAAGTACGATAATATTCTGTTATCCTTTCAACACACTGATTTCGAACAGGGTTGCCAAAGGTCGCTCCGGCAAAAAAATAATCGTGTTTTATTTGAAATTGTATCCAGTTTACAAATTCGAAACACAAATAAAAATAACGAAGTTTATGTAGAGTTTTACGAATGCAATGTTGAACTTTAGTACGTATAGCAGAGGTTCTCTAACTGTGCGTCGCGACGCCCTGGGGCGTCGCAGCGCTATTCTAGCGGAGTTGCAATTTTAGAACTTCAGTCCCGATTTGAGAAGTTATGCTCAGAAAAGCAAACTCATCCCGCTCATTAATTGTACTGTTTGTAGTTTTTTATGTTTTTTAATTATTAGAATTAGAATCTAATAAATAATAATTAATATTCTATATTCTTTGGAGTTTTCTTTGAACAATAAAGTAATTTTATTATCTGCTAGAGTTAGGTAAGATCTTTTAGAAGGGCGTCGCAAAAAATTGCAATCTGTAAATGGAGTCGCAATAAAGAAAAGATTGGGAACCCCTGACGTATAGCATTAAATGTTTAAACCTGCGGGTAATATTTTACAGAATCAGACCATAATATTTTATATGAAAATTAAATAGTATGTACTTACGTCTACGAAATTCTTGTTGGCGAAAATTAATCAAAGCACTCACCTGAAACAAAAAATACACAGAAATTAAAAAAAAAATCTTTTAACACTCGAACTTCTAAACTAAAACAAACCTAGAAGTTTTCTTTTGCTTATTAAAATTAGCGTATCTTTTTCTTATATCGTCACTTTGAAAAAAATCGTAAAAATTATCAATTGCAATTTTTTAACTTTTCCAAAATAAATGCAATTTTTGACAAAAAAATAATCTGATTCCAATAGGTAGAGTGCCCGCGGTGAGAGATGAAGTCAGGCACGTCATCAATAATATGCTAGTGAACGCCTGCTTGCCTGCAGACAGTGCCTTGTACACAAAACTGCACATTGGGTTTTCTGACGTTAGGTGCAATTTTGGCAAACTGCTATTGGATCTCCAAAACAGCCAATAGCAAGCTAGAAGGCGGGCGCAATGCATTCACGTTACTATGACGCGGTGGCTTCATCTTTCTCCGCGCGAGGTCTACACGCGAACCTCTGAAACTTTTTTGGTTTAAAAATTATGGGCGTTTAAAGTTTCCTACAATTAAAAAAGTCTTTTCACGCCCCTAATTTCTTAACTAAAACGATACAGAAGTTGTCTTTTGCTTACTAGAATCAGCATTTATCCTATTTATTATAAAAGCACCTAAATTTAAAAAAGCTATTTTATGAATTAAGAGTATTCGATAGCGGAAGTTACCCCCTGCATCCTTCAGTTCAAATCCTTTCTCCTCGCCTATAAAACGGTTCCCGCTCTCCCGACGCTATTTTTCAAGTTAAAGGGTTCGGGTAAACGCCAAATGAAGGACCGAGAATTACACTACAGATCTCAAAGGCGAATTTTTTGAAAAAAGTTTTGGGTAAGTGTGAAAGATTACGTAATTTTTTTTCAGGAATTTTTTTTCTTCAATTTTTCGCCTGTAGGATCTGTAGTGTGATTCTTGGTCCTTCATTTGGCGTTTACCCGAACCCTTTAGCTTTAAAAATAGCGTCGGGAGAGCGGGGACCGTTTTATACGCGAGGGGAAATGATCTGAGATGAAGAGTGCAGGGAGTAGACCTCGCGCGGCGAAAGATGAAGCCACCGCGTCATAGTAACGTGAATGCATTGCGCCCGCCTTCTAGCTTGCTATTGGCATATTTATTGTCATGAATAGCAGTTTGCCAAAATTGTACCTAACGTCATAAAACCCAATGTGCAGTTTTGTGTACACGGCACTGTCTGCGGGCAAGCAGGCGTTCACTAGCATATTATTGATGACGTGCCTGGCTTCATCTCTCACCGCGGGCACTTTAACTTCCGCTATCGAATACTCTTAATGAAATATCTTAGATCAGAGGAAGTGACACGATAAACAGTGTTTAATAACTAATCATCACTTGCAACGTTTCGTCGACGAAACGTTGCAATTGATGATTATACACTGTTCATCGTTCCACTTCCCCTAATCCAAGAAATTTAGTTATTTTTTCAAAATGTTTTTTAACTTCCCATTGGAAGTTATTGTAATGGGTCCGAAAATCGAAATCAAAAAGGAAAAAAATTTTTTATATTTCAAGGTCACTACACTATTTTTACACTACTTTTAGAAAGATGTCTGTGTGTGTGTATGTGTGTGTGTGTGTGTGTACGTACGTACGTACGTACGTACGTACGTACGTACGTATGTGTCCATTTCTTTCTAAGACGAAATCTCGAGAATGAAAAATGATATCGACTACGTTGAGGTGCCAATCGACGCGTATTAACGTAAATATGATCTGAAAGAAATTTTTTCAAAATCGGTTTAGCCGTTCTTTTTTCTTAACCAAATAACCTCCAAAAAAGTAGATTTTATACAATATCTCGCGAATAAAAAATTATATCGACTTCGTAAGGGTGTCAATCGAGGCGTGTTAACGTCATTTTGATCCGACATAAATTTTATAAAAATCGGTTCAGCCGTTTTTTTTTTTTTTTAATTATTGTTAAAAATAAATAATAATTATGTTTTAATGATTAAAATGATTATTTTTTCTGTGTAATATCTAATTTAATTATTATTATTAAATATTTATCAAACTGGGAAGTTCGTCGTGTGGACCTCAAGGGTCGCACTTTAGTCCTAATAAACGACCCACCTCACGGCTTGTTCGTTTTTTTTTTTAGAACAAGCGTTACAAAAGTGCTTCACAGAAGATCTCAGAATTTCAGAACGCCCCAAGATTACACATCCAATACCAACTGTGTGTAATCCGACAGCTCTGTACAAATTAAGAGAACATTTCAGATGTGTAGTCGCAATGCGGAGAAGATACATTATGTGAGGTTAGAGTCACATGAATTAAACATCAAAATATTCACAATCGGGCGTGTGTGTGCCATCATTATACGCCTACAGTCAGTTGTTTCACCCCCTTCCCCACCTACTCATGTCTTATTTCGTTATGCACAACCGTAGATATCATATTGTTAATCTAGATTAATCATTATATCTGTGCGTATATCCTTTTGCGCCGGTCACACAGTGATAGCATTTTTAGGTTAATTTTTACCTTTTACCTCTCTAAAAATTGCGTTATAAGACCGAAATCAATCTATTTATACAGAGAAGGGGTCTTCTCTGGCTAGGGATGCACAAAGTATCTGATTAGTTGTTTGAAAATCATTATTAAGTGTGAGATCTTGTTATCTGCAGTCGGTTGTTCGGCTGTACCCAAGGCAAACAGAAGGTTCAAAGTTTAACCTTTCTATAGCCTTTCCCACCAACAAGTATAGTTATCACGTGAACAGCACATGCTCTGTTACGAGCAGCTGCTGTCTAACTAGGGCTGTACAAAGTATCCGATTGGTTGTTTGAAAATCAATTAAGTCATAAGTGTGAGGTCTTGTGACTTGTTACCTGCAGTTTGTTCGGTTGTAGAGTAAAGTGCCCTAATATCGGATAGCTTTTGAAAAGTGTCCATATTTTTTTAACTCATTACATAAAATGACATTTCTTGGACATACAATACGCAATATAGTGTCGTTAACAACGTCCAAAAATATGGAAAGTTTTAAGGGAACAAAAATGAACGAAAAATTCAAATTTATAAAAAGTCTCATTTTTCTGTGATGTCAAAATGTCGTCTAATATCGGATAGTATATAAAAAGATTATTCTATAGTAAAAGATTATTCTATAGTAAAGGTTTGACTGCTGGATACACCTTAAATTGTTGTTTGCGACATCTTCCTTTTAGAACTTTTGTAACAGCGGTATCCCAAATTAGGCAAATGTCCGATATTAGGGCACTTTACTCTACTGTTCAAATGAAGTGCGGGTTATAATTACATATTTCCTAATAGGTTTTTAGATTTTTGAACGCATTTGATAATTTCAAAAATTATACGAAGAGTATCGTATAAATAAAGGCGCCACCTTTAAAATAGGGCTTTTAATTCACCAGTAGCGTACATAAGGATAACATATATTTACTACAAAATAGTTACGTAAGTGTATTTAATAGACAATTGGGGTAAAGAGTTCTATAAGAGGCGACTCATTAAGTGATTTTCTTGAGGTTTAGCGTTTCATCAAATGAACTCGCTTGAAGAGTAGGTACCTATATAAATTGCTCAAACATATTTTAATATTATATTTTACCAGGTACTGTTAATAGCATCTATTTTATTTTTAATTCAACTTTTAACTTTCCATTGGAAGTTATTGTATAATCCGATTACTCTAAGAATGATACCGCTACGTCAATGACAGAAAACGTCTATTTATCTGAACGTCTCTTACCTGACCTAGTGGCGTAGTGTGGAAAGGGTTACTGAAAAAAAAAGTTGTTTTTTTCCCTTTTTTCCCTTTTTTCTATTCTAAGAGTAATTGGACTCTAATGGGCCCGATTTTGCGAATGAAAAATTTTGGCATATCTGGACGTTTTGAGGTCTCTAGACTTCGTGGGCTTGGTAGCGTCGCGGCCTCTGAATCAGACTGTCGTGGGTTCGAATCCCACCTCTGTTCATGTATGTTTTGTGATGTTATTTAGTTTTAAGTGATATATGATATTTGTTGTATTTAAGACGCTAATGACCTAAGTTGTCGACGCGTCTATAATCCACAATAAATAAAAAAAAACTCGGGTCGCAGTGCCAAAACCCTGCCGACAATATAGTGTATTTGCTAATACAGGCCCTCGTGGCTTTATTATGTGAACTTAAGTTCGTTTTTGGACAAAATAAAAAATTAACCCCTTAATACATCCCTTAAAATAATATTTTTTTTTCTAATTTCAATATTATTATCAATGCAACCTCTGTACCAAATTAAATACACCCGTCAGCAAGATAGCACATCACTATCCGTAAACTAGTGTTTTCATAAAATTTGTAAGTCCGGTCCTGTCGGGCCGATTTTGTTAAAATTTTAGCAGCACATTTTAATCGTCTACTAAAGGGTTAAATTCCAATTTTGAAACGATTCTGAGAATTTTTTCGGTATTTTTGGGCCCAAAAACTTTTTTCAACCCCTAAAAACCACCCTTAAAATAGTCCGATTGGGCCCATTTTAAATAGGCTTCCGTGCGGTGATGGATTCCAACGTGTCTACCAAATTTCGTTCAAATCAATTAAGTCTTTCGAGAGTTATGCCGCGAACACACATATATATATATATATATATATATATATATATATATATATATATATATATATATATATATATATATACATATATATATAAACATTTCTAAAAATGGTGCCAAAGTGTTCAGGAGGCTATGAAACGTCGAGAAATTTTGGTCCGACCCCTAGGTCCCGCCATCCGACCGACGCCAATAGTGTATGTGCCATATGGCAAATACACTAATAAAAACTCTAGACTTCGAATCTACTGTTTTTAGAAATATGTCTCTCTGTGTGTACGTACGTTCGTTCGTACATGGATGAACTTTTTCAGCTCGCATATCTCGAGAACAAATGATGATATCGACTTCGGACCAATTTCATTCGACACATAATTACATATTTTTGTTCAGTGGATGCTGCATTCTAAGTGAAATTTATTGTATAAAGTCAAATAGTCCATCTGTCAAGCAATACGTTTTTTTTGCTGCAAGTCCAGATATTGCATGATAGATTTATTAGTCAAATGTACATTAACAGAGTTGACACGTCAATTACAGAAATAATTATAAATCTTACTTTACAAAATCATTTACCGAATAAAATTCTCCTTCTAATAATATTTTAAATATAGCTTTCCTAAATGCCGTGAAGTTTTTGTTTCTAATTTCTAGATGTAGGTAATGGACAATTCTTTGTTACCAAAAAACCGTTGTTGGTCAGCTTGCTTATTCGAATGTCGCCTCTTGTATAACTCAATACTCTTTACTTAGAACATATATGCATAAAGATATACGTAATATACAGTTTACAATGATGGATTAGCGACACAACTCAAAATTATATAGCGTCAGTTGAATATGGGACAGTTGAAGTACCTACAACAAACCTACTACTTAAACGGCAATTAACAGTTTGTCAACTGTTTGTGTCCCTGCGCATTTTATCTGCGCTCACGTACCAAACACGAGCCAATTTAATATGACGGTTACGTCATCGTTAAAATGAAACTATTCTTTTTCTATCCTGCAAGCGTTGGCATGTAACATGTATAATATAAAAATTAATAAACCAACACTTGAAAAATTCTACACATTTATTCATCTCAACGATCGTTTCGGGCTTCTAACCCATCATCAGGAGTTTACTTTAAAATTTTAAAGTAAACGAAACGATCGTTGAGATGAATAAATGTGTAGAATTTTTCAAGTGTTGGTTTATTAATTTTTATTCAATCATGTTCTACCAAGTGCCTAGCGATAATTCTATAGAATGTGAGTGCAAAGTTTCATAAGAATCGGTTAAGTAGAAGTAGTTGAAAAAGCTGTCGCAAGATTTGAAACAAAGATAGTAACAAACAAATATACGGGGTCAAGCTAAAAACCGTTTTTTATACTATTATACTATTATAAAGAAATAATTCTGAACGCTCCTTTTTAACATGCTTGTGTATAAATCGGATTGCATCGGAACTGACCGCTACTGTTTGGAGAAATCCAAATCGACCAATACATTTTTTCAATTGGGTTTCATCTAACCTCTCGCCAAAGCAAGCAATCAAGCACATTAAAAATGAGCGTTCAGAATTTCAAGCAATCTTTTCTTTATCCAGGTGTGCAAACTTTCACGGGCGGCATTGTTCCAAGTCTTCATGGTTTCCGGACTTGTAGGCCGTGGTCCGGTGGTATTTCTACCTGACATTTCGTCTACAACTGCGGTAGACATTCTCAAAGACGATGTGACAGCGGTCGAAGTGTCCTCCTTGGCGGCTCACAGGTTTGAGAATGTCTGCCGCAGTTGTAGACGAAACGTCAGGTAGAAACACCACCGGACCACGGCCTACAAACCCGGAAACCATGACGACTTGGAATCTTTTCTTTTATGTGAACTTTTGTTAAAACACAAAAAATACAACCATGTCTTTAAAGTTTTAGAACTAAGAAAAAGGCAATTTGATTTTTGTAACGTAAAAGTAAAAATAAAATGTGTCAAATATAAACACAAATTATTATCCTTTTAAAGGACTTGATGCATGACCTGTATACGATAAGGAAATTTATTTCAGTCATCCTGAAACATTTGTTATGATTCTGAAAGCGATAAATTTATGTATTTCCGACGGACCCAACGATTGGCTCCTGCCTGGACAATTAAAGACCAATAAACATCTTAGATAAAAAGAAAAAATATATTTCCCGACATGCGTAATTGTAGACTGTTTCGAGACTCGTTACGTCAGAGCTGGATAGTACTGAGTACAAATACCTACTTAAAAAAAGTATTTTAAGTACGCTTTACCACTAAGCCATATGAATGATGCTATTATAAATCGCGCATAGTGCAGTATAGTATAACTGCAGTACGACTCCAGCCATCTGCTATACTGTACACGTTCATAGTTCATGCCATAACAACACACAATCTGTGAAAATTTTAACTAGCTACTTCTTTCCGTTTGTGAGAGAGCCCTGTGACAGACAGACGGACGGACAGACATCGTACGCAGGGTAATTGGGTTCCATACGGAGATGCGGAACCCTAAAAAGCATATTTAAAAAAATAATAAATTATATTTTGAAACATAAAGCCTTATCGCCATGGCCCATGTATAGTCAAACATGCTTTGAGGAATTATATTATATTCTACATTTTTAAATGTAACCAACTTAGATTCTACTTTGAAGTAGACTTTTCTTGACACAAATTTTTGACTTATTTATTAAACTACGGTGCAAGGAAAATTGTCACAAAAAGACGTCAAACGTCCACGTCGTGTTTTATACGGATTTCATAGTTTTGACTTTTGAGTTTTGGAGAGTTGGATAATCGATACGGGAACACAACCTGTCATGGATTCCGAATCGTTGTTTTTTCTTTAGAATTCTATATTTGAGCGTTTTTTAGTGTAATAACCAGGCTAAAGAGACTAATATTTCTGAAATATGTGAGGTCAAAATTGAAAAAATAACCAAATAAATAACAGCTTTAAATTATACCCAATGAATGATAATTCCTGAACCTGTTTCGTTTCTGTGTTTTTTGACTTTAAAAGTCCAAAACTGGTGTGAATTTGGTTATTATTTGGTTCTGCATTTCCTGCTAAGAAAGATGGCTTTTTTGCGAAACTAAAAATAAGTGTTATGGATTGAAGCATTCTGAGAAAATAAAAATTAACACTAATCCTTGGTGGCAAATGGTACCACAAATAATATGATTCCTCTATACAGATTGTATCAAATTAAAGCTGTGCATAGGGCGTTCTGTGTGTAAGATAGAGATCGATATAAAGCAATAAGTAAGAACGAGATAAATGATCGCTAATAGGAAGTTTCTGTAGTTACTGACTACTGAAATAAGAAATTATTGATAAAATCACAAAGATGACGCTATCAGGTTGTATGGGTTAGTATGGGTATTATTTATTTACAGTAACTACAGAAACTTCCTATTAGCGATCATTTATCTAGTTCTTATTTACTGCTTTATATATCTGTCTCTGTCTTACACACAGAACTCCCTATGCACAGCTTTAATTTGATACAATCTGTATAAGTTTAGTTCAATAAATCTTTTGTCTATCTTTTTCTATGTAAATTTGGTTTTGATATTCGAAAATATTACCGGCAAATAATTGAAAAATTCCATAAAATTACCCCACCCCATTAAACATTTTTTTAAAATAGCTAAGCTCTCATTTTCTTCAGCTTTGATATCAAATATCTCAGAAACCAATCACTTTAGCTGATACTTTATAATACAAAAAATATACAAAATGAGGTTCTTTTTCTAAATCCGTTGAGAAAAATGTAGAATGCTACTTAAAATAACAAAGTTGTGTGTGTCGGGGGCGGTTGGGGACGGCGCAACGATTCGGCACCTATTGTCAAATTATGTCCTCCTGATCATCAAATTTCCCAGTTTCCAATAATTTTCAATTAAATGCTTGGACGGTTTTCGCGTGGACATCCTGTATATATATATCTTTCTACCTATAACCACTTTGTTTGTTTATTTCTTTATCCTACTGTAAAATTCATTAGTCTCTCTTTACTTCGACAAGGGGCCGTTTGTTTCTTTTCTGGGGTTTTACAAAAAAACGATTTGTTTCACACTTGGCACGTGGTTTTGTCTATACAGTGTGTCCACAGACTCATCCTCAACATGGGGATCTCCGTTGTTATGGGAGATAGAGATTTGGTTAAATGAGACAAAATGTGCAGAATCTCCAGTACTACTACCCTGCGTAGTCAAACTTTCCATATTTTGCTTGGTTCGCGACCGACAGTTGAAAAACGAGATTTACCCATTTTCGTTTTTTGTTTATAACTCGCTTATTAAGTAAGTTAGAAAAAAAATATTTTCACTTTCTTAAGGCCCTTTTTTATGAAGATTTCAAATCTCTTTTCATATTTTTATTTACTTTTATAGTTTTAGAGATACGTGTATTAACTTTGTTTTTTTAAATACACGTCAAAGATGGCTATGACGCCATTCGAAAGAGATTTTTTTTCTCTTTAATTTGATATGAGGGTTGATGGATTTATTTTCAAAAATAACAGAGTTATACGTAAAACACTGATTTTTAATAGTAGGCTATGCTAAATTAATTGATAAAACAACAGAAGGCTTAGCAAACAGTTGAAATTCGCGTAGGCTTAGTAAACGGCTGTTTTGTTTTAGCTGTCAAAGTGTAGTTTGTTGCTAATTTGTCAGTTTACTAAGTGATTTATTAAATTTACTTTTGTTATCATGGAACCATTTTGTAACAATGAAAAATAAGCGATTTTCAACAATTGATCGTAAAACAGTAGTTTCGTCTACTTCACTTATTCGCGTTGATTTATAGTAAACGGCTTTTTAAATGATCCATAGTTTATTAAATTTACTCGTAAATACACTCTGTAAATAGACGAATGAGGTTGTCTTCGTTCTGGATACTGATCGAAGTATATATTTTCTGCAGCTCTGGTCGAATTTTTGTGACATAGAATGTGACAAGATAACATATCAAATTTTTCATTGTTACAAAATGGTTCCATGATAACAAAAGTAAATTTAATAAATCACTTAGTAAACTGACAAATTAGCAACAAACTACACATTGACAGCTAAAACAAAACAGCCGTTTACTAAGCCTACGCGAATTTCAACTGTTTGCTAAGCCTTCTGTTGTTTTATCAATTAATTTAGCATAGCCTACTATTAAAAATCAGTGTTTTACGTATAACTCTGTTATTTTTGAAAATAAATCCATCAACCCTCATATCAAATTAAAGAGAAAAAAAATCTCTTTCGAATGGCGTCATGGCCATCTTTGACGTGTATTTAAAAAAACAAAGTTAATACACGTATCTCTAAAACTATAAAAGTAAATAAAAATATGAAAAGAGATTTGAAATCTTCATAAAAAAGGGCCTTAAGAAAGTGAAAATATTTTTTTTCTAACTTACTTAACAAGCGAGTTATAAACAAAAAACGAAAATGGGTAAGTCTCGTTTTTCAACTGTCGGTCGCGAACCAAGCAAAATATGGAAAGTTTGACTACGCAGGGTAGTAGTACTGGAGATTCTGCACATTTTGTCTCATTTAACCAAATCTCTATCTCCCATAACAACGGATATCCCCATGTTGAGGATGAGTCTGTGGACACACTGTATACACAGGACGGCTTTTTACTTCCCACCTCTACTAGTATTGGTAGGGAAGTATTGGATTTAGTCCGAAAAGCTTTTTTCGAAATTTTAATAGATCTCCACGTATTGATAAATTTGATAAATTTTCTAGAAAAGTCCACATCATGAGAGAGTCATGTTTTTAATGATTTATACAGAATTATTAACTTTAATAAAAATAAACTATTTCGTAACTTAGTCTGTAATTGTAAAGTTCTAAGGACTAGAAGAGCGAATTTTCCGTATTCATAATTTTTTTCCTGTTTTTTCAATCTATCTATATCTATTTGTTTGGTTGAACGCGCTAATCTCAGAAACTACCAGTCCGATTTGAAAAAAATTTTTTTTGTTAGATAGCCCATTTATCGAAGAAGGCTATAGGCTATATATCACGCTACGACCAATAGGAGCGGAGCATCAATGAAAAAAAATGTTGCAAAAACGGGAAAAATTATTCCTTTGTGAGCTTCCGTTGCGTGCGCTGCGTAAACGGTTAAAGTTACGCAAAAATCATGTATGACGGAATTGTTCCCGGAAGGTTTATATATATAGCGAACGAGCGTAGCGAGTGAGTAATGTAATTCCTAAACCACGCAACGGATTTTGATGCGGTTTTCACCATCAGTTAGATAATTTTTCACGGAAGGTTTATATATATAGCGAACTAGCGTAGCGTGTGAGAAAGCGAACAAGCGAAGCGAGTGAATAATGTAATTATAATATTCAAGCGAACGAGCGAAGCGAGTGAATAATGTAATTATAATATTCAAGCGAACGAGCGAAGCGAGTGAGTAGTGTATTTATAATATTCAAGCGAACGAGCGAAGCAAGTGAGTAGTGTATTGCACCCGGACTTTCTTAGCACCCGGGCGAAGCCGTACGGGACCGCTAGTAGATATAAGTTTTTATAAAAGATACATCATGTCAATAAACTGACAGATTCAGAGGTCTGATTTATATTTGAATATATTCCGTCACTTCGGATATATGTAAAGTAAAGCAATTAATCAAACAAATGAAATGAACGAATATAAAATGAATTTGAAATAAATTTACAAAATCAATTTATCGTTTTAAACTATAGACGCGAGTTTTCATGCTTTCAACTTGCAAGTTTACTTTTTATTCAGGACGATTTCGTTCGACCTCGCACGGCGCAGAACAATCGAAACTTTTAGAAAACTTATGACTAAAAGAAATACCGCGCACTGGATCAAATCGAAAACTTCTGTTTTCTAAAAATGTAGATTGTTATATGCCGTTTCGTGTGTCCTGATATGTAACAGAAATAGGCAAGTCAAGTGACTAAGTTGCTTCAAATTTACTTGCTTCATTTTTAGAAACAAGGCAGACGATCTGTTTGTCAAGGCAAGTATTATTTTTATTATTTTATACAGACAAGCTATTTAACAATCGAGTAAATAAACAAGTCACTCGAACAAGCAACTTACTTGTGTTATTCATTCAAGTAAATAAGGACATCCTTCTACTTACATTCAGTTTCCTTATATCTGAATATGATACATAAAGTAAGTAGTTCGAAACAACCAAGTTGGAGCAAGGAACTTTGAGCAAGTAACTTGAAGCAAGTAATTTGAAAAAAGTACCTTGAAACAATTGGAACTTGAAGTAAGCTAGTAACTTGTTTCGTGTAAACTAGTGATGGACAAAATCGCATTATTTCAATAATCGGATTCTTAGATTATGAATGATTCTAATAATCGGACAATTCTTTTGAATTATGAGTACTGCATTTCATATCTATAGGTAATAATAGGCGGACCTAAGACTAGTTCACTAGCCACTAGTAATGATGGGTAAAATCTCATTATTTCAATAAAAGAGATTCTTAGATTATGATTGATTCTAATAATCGGATGTTTTATTCGAATTATATCAAACGATTCTTTTGAATTATGAGTACTGCATTTCATATCTGTAATAGGCAGACCTAAGACTAGTTCACTAACCAGTATTCAACAAAAAAGTATTTCGTTGTTGTTACTTCTATCTCTATATTATTTTATATTTATTTCACTCAGTTTCAATGGAATTTCCGATCATAACAATCTCTTATAAAGCTTTCCGATTATAATTCGAATTATATTCAATTCAGATTATATATAATTCGAATTATTTCCATAATCGGATATTACCGATAATTTAAAAAATCGGATTATCGATTTATTTTTAAATCGAATTATCCCATCGCTAGTGTTAACCTAGAATTAAGTGCCAGATTATGATGTTGAACACTATAATATTGAAATCGTTAGGAGTCCATGTTTTGGGATTAAATATGCAAGTAAGTGAGTAAACGATATTGACTTGAACAGACATGACATTTACTTTTATACCAGTAGTGATGGACGGAATGACGATGATACATGTGTACTATATTGTGTATTATTTACATATAAAAATATTAATTAATATTCGTGATTTATTGCTAATTGCGTATTTGAAATTTTAATTTTGCCTGCATTAAATATGACGGAATTTCCAAAAAATTCCAAATTTAGTCTACATGAAATACCTATATTGCATTACAAGGGAAGAAACATAGCGTTTGAATCTAGTGTGAAGTTTGCTGTCCGAGAAACGAGGGCAGCCATTCGAACGCGTTGCATGCGCTGTGTTTCGTTCGGAGTAAATACATATTATTTTTCACAACAACTCTATTGACAATTCGATTTGAGTTACCTGCAATTTGGGCGCGCCGCGTGCAAAAAAGCGGCAAAAATATTAGATCTGTCAGAACCATGTGACATTTATGTGCTGTTATGTCTGTCATTTTGACGTTTTCGAGTATTATACCTATGCGAATTGAAGTTGGCACGACTCTCTCTTAAGAACGTTAAAAACAGAGAAAACCGACATCTGAAAATTTTCATCCCTAGGGTTGAAGCTCTGTTTCAACCCTATAGCAATGAAAATTTAATACAAAAAATGTGACGCTATCACTGTAAAAAATGGATGTAAAAATACTTTGAAAGTTAAAGTAGAATTCGCTCGATTTTCTTAGTGATTTTACATTATTATTTATTTTTACACAGAACACTTCATAAAAACTTGGACTTTTACTGTAAAGTTAAACAAATTTGTGATTTTTACATAAAGTAAATTAAAATTAGATAATTTGTGTAATATTCCAATAAAGTGTGTAAAAATTACAAAATAAAATGTATAGTTACATATATAAAATCGATGAATACAAAACAAATTACTGAAAATTAGTAACCATGCATGCGCAATGTGTTTTTATGGAATCTACGCGATGTGCAGGCGATACCTGTTTGCGACGCCATTGTCTCTTTGTGTGCCTATTACCAGATTAATCGCTGGCTACAAATGGACCATCGATAAGCTATGTAATCGGCCTTCTTATTTCTTACAGTGTACTCTGGATTTGTGCCCGTAGCGAATAGACCTATATTTGGAAAGTAGTCCAAATCGTGTTGGATCGTTTATTTAGCCAGGGCCGGCGCGTCAAAATATGTCGCCTAAGGCGAATACAACTTTTGCCGCCCCCCCCACATATTAAAAAAATTAATAAACCGATGATATATTTTATTTACTTAACAAATAAAAGCGGCTGAGCGACATGCGACATCTTTTATCTAGTAGTAGAAGGTAGAACTAAGAATCGGTGAAAACTCGAACAATATAATTATTTTTAAAAAGTAGAATACCGCACGAAAAATTCGCTGTTACAAAAATATGCCGCCCTAAAAATATGGCGCCGTAAGGCGATCGCCTATCCGACCAGGCGCACGTGTCGGCCCTGTATTTAGCTTACAAGGCGACTCTATAATATACCTTTTCTGCGGTTTATATGTATAAGTAACAAACATAACACATGCATACCTATATATTATACGTACATAGTTTGTAAGAGATACAACTTTTGAACAACCAAACTGAATTAAAAGTTTTTTAAATTGACAAAACTCCCAACCGCAGTTTGTTTAAAAGAAAGCTTGATTACAAGAAACATTATGACTTCACAAAACAAAAACTAAAAAAAAAGTATGAAATTGTATATTCACTTTTATTGAAAAAATTAAATGTGTTTAGAAGTTTTTATAAGATGGCATCATTGATTTACTGTTCATATATGAAATATAAAAAAATTAAAATCGAATACCCGAGTTATTCTATCTCCGTGTTTTCCAAGAGGCGCTGAGGCGATCCAGGTCGGTGGTAGTATCCCAGTGGCGGCGCTCGGATTTTTTGTCAGGGTGGGCCAGAGTTGTTTTTTATTGTAGATTATAGACGCGTCGACATCTCAGGTCATTAGCGTCTTTCAACTACACTAAATAACAACTATTTTAAAACTAAATAACATCACAAAACATCCATGAGCGTAGGTGGGATTCGAACCCACGGCAGTCCAGTCCAGAGGTTGCGGCACTAAGCACGCTAACCACTAGGCTATACTGCCCTCGGGCCAAAGTTGGACATGGTGTTCTGAAGGTGGGTCAATAACATTTCTTCGCAAAATTTCAGTGCTCGTTAAAATTTTAACCTAGATTCCTTGCTATAGAATTGATAAGAAAAATGGTTGAAATTTCGAGGGTAAAAAACGTATTTAAAAGATAAACTAGAGATTGGGGATTATTCAAGGGTGTGCCAAGGGGTGGGCCAAGACAGTTTAAGGTGTAGTTTGATTCTTTGTCTACCATTTGGCTTTACCCGAACCTCCTAGCTTCAAAAATACGATCGAGACGTGCATGATAACAGCGAACCTCTATTTTTGAAAAATCTAAATTTTCTAAGTGTTTGCTGCTTCTGTCTTTGAAGTCTATGTCTGTTTCACTGACTGTATATCTATAATATAGACATCAAAAACAGAAAACAAATATATAGATTCTATATATTTGTTCTCTGTTTTTGATGTCTTTGTCTGTTTCACTGACTGTACATTTTATAGCTGCTGATTTAAATTTTTCGCCTTTTAACGGTCCTTTCTGTCAAAACTTTTCGATGTTTTAAACCCTTATGGTAGCATGATCTACTCTTAAGCGATAACATTTAACTTAGGCTATTGTGCGATTTTTTGCATAAGCTAGTATTTCAAATGTAAAAGAATGTTTCTTCATTCTAAATCTCATTTGACTGTCTGTGTATTTTGCAATTAACTGTCTACGACACTTTCGTAAGCACCTACGATATATTATGAACTCCATCTAATTATATATTCATAATATGATCCGACACACGTAAACAAATCTGTTAGACAATGATTCTGGGGTTCTTTAAAAGATTCAAACAAAAAGTTCTTCACCACTCATCGCAACATATAGAAAACGTTAGCTTAACTTAAACGTAACGTAAAGTCAAGCCCACCACATATACATGACTTCAGACCTTTGACCATACACTAATGGATTGCTGAAGCCTAGCCGTGCCGTGTAACCACCGGTTGTTCTGATTAATGCAAATTATATAAGACTGTGTATAAATTTTGCTTGTATGTTACATAAGCTTAATTTTTGGAAGGCAGAACAAAAAAATAGGTTCTTTCGATTAGTGATTGTGTTTTAAAGACCACCAACAGCTAAGGTTATTTGGGCCTAGCATCGATTAGTGATAATAATTAGTACCTATTCAAAAAAATATTATATATATTTTTAAGTTATTTTTTATTTGTTACCTACGTTTACTGTTGATATAAAATGACCTTTAGAATATGTTAAACAACAAACTAGCAACTCGCAGGGAAATTTTTAAGTTCGCGAAGTGAAAGATAGAACAGGACCGAAGTTAGTACGTTTCTTCCACATTTTTTTTACGCCTTTTTTATATTTTCTGAATTTAAATTCATTTTTTATTTTCATTAGTTGCTTTGTAAGAAAAGATCAAGATGCAACTTTACTACACAAATATAATTACAAATTTCCCAGTTTTCGACAATAAATATGTTTAATTGATATATAATTTAATTCTAATTAACGTTTTTTTCCTTTAAAATTTGGAAGCAAATATATAAAAATCAAAATCAATAACAAATTTAGATTTTCTGAAATTGTTTTTAAGAGTGTTCTCTACCGAAAGTTACCCCCTGCACTCTTCATCACAAATTGCTTCATCTCGTCTAAAACGGTTACAGATCTCTCGACGCTATTTTTAAAGCTAAAGGGTTTGAAACGCTAAATTAAGGACTAAAATCATACAGGCGAATTTTTTGAAAAAAGTTTTGACTACGTGTGAAAAATGACGGGATTTATTTATTATTTTTATGAAACAGCCATTGTTTTGGTAAGAAATATGTTTTAAGAGAATAGTAACGAATATTTCGTTAAACCCCATACATTTTTGAACGCCAATCGACTCCACTTTAAATTTCGCGCTCAAATTAAGACCGCCTACTTCTGTAGTCTATTGAAACTAAACGACACCACAAAACCATGAGCGAGGTGGGATTCAAACCTGCACGACAGCTTGATCCAGCACGCTGACCATTACACCACGCCGTCCTAAGTACACTACAGTATCTTAGATATACAAGATATTATTGCCCAGCCGGGTAGATTTCTATTTTAAAAATATCCTGGTGCCGATCCTATCTCAGCAATAAAACATGAATATTCAGATGGGACGGAGATTTGCATGTGAAGAGAGGCTGTTGTTGTCGACGACGTCGGAGAATAAGTTGAGTCAGTCGCGACTTGCGCGCCAACTTTACTTGTTTTTGTGATAGAGGATCACTCGAAAAAAACAAGTGACTGCGCATCAACATGAAGTTGCCACTCTTCACATATACATACTGCGTATAAGTAACAAAAGGTCACTGACGCGGTGTTCTATTGGCTGCTGCGGTTCTGTTGTTTAAACTTTTTTTACAAGCTTTATTTAACTTCACTTGTATGTATTTATGTATGTCCTGGAATTTGTTAATCAATATTTCACCCACTTCCACTGAAGCTATCGGGCTGAAATTTGGCACACACGTTTGGTTCTCGTGACAATGCACGATTACTTAAATGCCGCCATTTTTTATCCAATATGGCGGACGTTACAAAATGGCGATTTATCATTTCCACAGCAACCCCTATGATATGGGTATCAAATGAAAGGGCTTGATAAACAAAACACAATAAGTACATTTTGGGGGAAGTTTAAGGGCATTTTGAGGGCAATTTAGGGCATTTTGGGGGCAATTTAGGGCATGCTGGGTGTCGAAGGGGGGTTAAATTTCTAAAGACTAAAATGAACAAAATAAATATTAGTAAAAAAAAACTTTTTAGAGACAAGCTTTTATTTAAATGCACTAAAAAGAAAAAATAATTTTTAATAATTTAGGTTTACAATTATAAAAGCGTTGGTCGTGACTAATAAACTGTCATACAGTTCACGTCTCACGACCCACGCTTTTATAATAATGAACCTAAATTATTAAAAATTATTTTTTCCTTTTTAGTGCATTTAAATAAAAGCTTGTCTCTAAAAAGTTTTTTTTACTAATATTTATTATTGTTCAGTGTTCACCACAGTTTCTAAAATTCCAGCTCAAGTGTTATCAGACTGCTGCTGGATAGGTGACAGAACACGGTATGCGTATTGCGTACGCAGCCATATTTTTTCTCTCTTTTACTTGCAGAACAAGCAATAACGATCTCTCGCTTTTATTACGAGAGATAGGTCCATTGCAAGGAGGATGTTTGATAACCAGGTGAAAGCAATCAAGCAACGGTAATTTCTGATAAATACAGCCTTAAATCTCGTATCTTCCGCTCTGAGTGTTTGTTTTTCCCGTATTTTATGATCATCACTTGTGTATTATTGTTATTGCATTGCATGGCCTGAGATGAATGCCAAACGATTAAAAGACAAATATACAAACAGTTATAACCTTTGTACAGGGTGTAACAGTAAGTTTTCAACTTCCCTTGAAGCTGTCGGATTACACATCGATCTGGATTGCCACCAGTTTCTGGATTCGTAAGAACAGTCTCAATATTGAGAGTATTATCTCATGTCCCCGCTGCAGATACAAACAGTGAAGAAGTAAAGCTATTTTCAATGCTGACACACGTTCCAATTTTATAAAATGTCTAGGAATATATATATATATATATATACAAAACTGTTTTTTGAGTTGGCGGAATAAATATTTATTTACAATAATAATGAATACAACAACCAAAAATCAGTTCTAACAATTAACACAAGTAACAATAACTAAACAGTAATTAACACTTAACTTAACTATATACAATTAACTATATACAATTGACTATATACCAGGACTATTTATTTCTAGTTATTTATTTTATCAATTTATATCACGGAACTATTTATATTACTGCACGATTTATTTGACTGATCAATATTTATATCACTGATCCACTTGATGGCACGACTCACCATTCACTGATTCATTCAACACGACACACTCGCTGTTTATATATCTGCGTTGCCTACGCCCAGTGTGTGCTCGTATTCTCTAGAACTTTCGTGAAGGTACGAGTTGTTCGGGAAGCAGACCCCCGTTTCTCAGAACTGTTGGCCGCCGTTCATATACAGGGTGATTCGTAACAATATATAATTACGCTATGACTAAATGGGGATGAGCAGTGAGCGAAAATAATGATTTGCACCCGGGCGAAGCCGGACTGCGCAGCTAGCAAGTTAAAAAAAAACAACAAATATTTAAGCAAAAGAACCAATAACAGAACAGAGACCAGAATGCTTTTGAGAACTTATGTTATTGCATAACTTTGGTAACTACTATTTTTGGAATCGTTTCTTTTTAAGTAGCAGTTCCAAAATAACTATTATTTAATGTGGAATCTCAATGTTTAGGAAACTTATTGACTTCTTGAGAATACATTTTCAATCACTTTGTAGTTTGTATAGGTATTATAGGACATCCAGCCCCGGGATCCAATTACTTCCCGGTACTAAATGAGATTTCTCAGGGCCCGGGATTATTGCAGAGGTCCTATCGGTAGTAGTCCCAACGTTTTAAAAGTGAATGGCACGCACGCGCGTAGGTCGTAACGCAGTGTTCTGGCTGCTCTGCTATTTTGTAAATATGGGAAGTCCCGCCCTAATATTGTAATTATTAATAGTTTTTTTATACGGCTGTATGCAATTGAAAGATTTTTTTTTCGTTGGAGAGCAGCCAATTATATAATTGTTTCGAAACATATAGGAAAAAATCATTTTACCAACCAGTGACCACTGTTGTTGGTAAAATGATTTTTTCCTATATGTTTCGAAACAATTATATAATTGGCTGCTCTCCAACGAAAAAAAAATGTAATTATTACTCGTGTAAAATTCGTTAAAATCTAATACAGCAAAAATCCTCAATATTTGGTATTTTCGGTACAAGTCCCGGGATTCTATCAGTTAGGTTTCGACTTCATTTTTGGTCCCGGAACTAGGATACCCTAGTATGTATTACTGCGTAAACAGACTTTCTGTTATACCCTGTAGAGCTGTTCGTGTTTCTCGTCGTGCAATCGCGATCGGCGGGGGCGGTGAACGAACGTACTGACAACAGAAAATATGCACGTAGCATTCCTTCAGCACATACTCTACATTTGAAAACAATGATACGCTTCAGGGCTGCCAACAATAAGGTATTTGCATGATTTATAAAATTTAAATTTTTGTTGGAAATATACCAAAAGATTCTAAATCTTGTCATAATATAGGGTCATCCCATGTATCAAAATTTGATAATTTTTAAAAGTGCATATTATTCCTCATTCATAAACAAATAATCTAAGCTAACTTTAATTGCAAACAACAATTAATTTAAATTTTAAACGTTGAGAATAAACTGCCATATCGAAGAAGACAGTCACATTTCTTTATCTATAAAAAGAGATGTATATAAATTATCTGCATCGTGGTTCGCTTTCAATTTGACAGATCTAGTCAGCCAATCACAGGCTTAATATTATCTACGTTATTTCGGTGGCGGCACAATTCGATGTTTAAAATTCCATGGAAAATACAACATTTTGGGCATTTTTTTATTATAGAAAAAGCTTCTGAAAAACTAATCTCAAATAAACTGTTTCATAAACTATTTGTAGATAATGTTGCTTATTTGATTGAAAAGTGCCCGTATCCAATTGCTTATTTTTAAAATAACTTAATTTTTATTTGCATCATATGCGAACGAGTGTGTGATTACCGTGCGAGCCGAAACTCGGAATAAATGCAACATAACCTTAAGAGAGTACCTATTATAAAATCGCGATTGTCAGATTCGTCACTTTAGACACGCATTACATACAATATTTTTTGCAACAACTGCTTCTCAATTTAAAACACAATTTGGATAAATATTTTATTAGTGACATTATAGCAAAGTTACATATAAAGTACTTTATTACGCACGTGTGTTATAAAGTAAAACAAAACAGTATTACTTTATAGAACGGAATGCGTTAAAATTTACTTTAAACACTACCGTTCGAAAGCATCAGAAGCTTCCATAAAGAATCATTTTTCAAACGGTACACAGCCATCTAAAATTGTACTTTTGATTCAAGTGTTGCAAAAAGATTATTATTTATTTATTTTGTAGATTAACGTGGCAAGTTTGTGGAGAGGGAAAACCCCCATTGAAAAACGGGTTATTCGAATTTTAAAACGATGCAAAATTATTTACGATTTAATACAAATGAAGAACAAATCTCATATGAAATTGAATTATCTTTTCACTGGGAATCCCCTGCAGGGTTATCCAGCAGTCGTTGACCAAATTCAACGCCAATGTTCAGAAATTGAACAGCTACAGTGCATGTATTTTGAGTTTAGCATACAATATCCAGCATGTAAATACAGTAAGTACAGTATAATCTATGATAACGTAATACACATTATGTAATACGAGAGAGAGCGAAAGAAGAAGTGAGAGAGAACGAGAGAAATGATAATAAAGCGTGATTACATTCGGAACTGTGTATTAGGTCGCAACGGGGTGTCCTGATCAAGCGAAGGGCGGAGCGCTAACAACATATTATCACACGGGACACTGTTCCGACACCAGTGTAGTAACGAAAAAGAGGTGAAATTGCTGGGGTACCGTACCGTTAAAAAAATTTGGAAATTACTTTGTAAAGGTTGATAATATTGACAAACTTAATTAAAAAAAATTAAGTTTGTCATGTAATAATTACACATACAATTAATGCTTTTCAAGATTCTAGGTCATCGGGAAATACCCTATAGATGATGATTCAAAAGACAAGCGACTAGGCCCTGCAATCAGGGTCCATTCTGATTGGTCGAAAACCCCATCTTGGTGTCGTTTGACACACACACACGCACCTAAACGAACGTAACAACTAACTAGTGAACTCTGTATACTAATATGGATAGTTGATAGCGATTAAAAAATGGGCTTTGTATGTGGAGAATGTTCAAATACATATTCTTCAAGACAGGCATTAATGTTCACAAAATTAGAATGAAAACTTCAGATAAGGCTTTTAATCTAATTCTTTCTATAAAAGTCGATCAATTTTCTGACATGTCAAAATAAAACTTAATTAAAATTTATTTTTTCATTCCAAATTCTCAAGAACACTGTTACTGTATAAATTTTAGACATCCTATAATATCTCAAATAATAATATTATTAAATTAGGTTTTATTTTGAAATGTCAAAAAATGGATCGACTTTTATAGAAAGAATTAGATTACAAGCCTTACCTGAAGTTTTCATAATAATTTTGTGAACATTAATGCCTGTCTTGAAGAATATGTATTTGAACATTGTCCACACACAAAACCCATTTTTTAATAGCTATCAACTATCCATATATTAGTATACAGAGTTCACTAGTTAGTTGTTACGTTCGTTTAGGTGTGTGTGCGTGTGTCAAACGACATTAAGATGGGGTATTCGACCAATCAGAGTGGACCCTGACTGCAGGGCCCAGTCGCTTCTAGTCAAAATAGGTCCCTGATTTTTTTATCTTTTTATTGCATTGGGTAATCTTGAATTTTTTACAGGACAATGGGGTTGTATTATTACTCTTACTTGACATTAATTTCAATTTGATACCGCTATCCATTCCTGAGAAAAAGGATCTTGACGGACATGACGAAATTATAAGGATTCCTAGTGACTACTGGCCCTAATAAAAACGAATTAAAAAATACAGCTGACAAAAAAAAAATGGAAATCACAGCCAGGTTCGTCTACCCGCTTAAAAAGCGCGTACGTTGTATCGCGGGTACAGGCAGATGACGTGAATACCGTTAAACACAAATGATTGCGTATTCGTTTCATGGAAAGAAAATCATCCACTTTTATTTATCTTACACAATCAAATGTTCGTAAGATATAATAAATAAAATAATTTGTAATTTAATTTTTTTATATTTTAAATTGTTATCCAATACCTATATATTTTCATTATTAAAAAAAAAATATTAAAAGCCTTCGGGAATAGAGCCTGTACCTGTCGACAGACTCGTACTTTACCATACAGCCACACTGGCTTACTACATCTGATACCTTAATCTATATCCTATCCCTATGAGTAAATCTTGTATATATGTACCTATGTACCTATATAAATATTTTCTCGTAAACGGCCCTAACGATTTCGATGAAATTTACTGAAAAGGGGTTTTGGGGGGCAAAAAATCGATCTAGCTAGGTTTCATCCCTGGAAAAATTCGTTTTCTTATCGATTTTATCATTTTAAAAAACAGTTTTTTAACGTTATAAAACAGTGTCGTATGGTGAGTAGGCTTTGGAAAAAACAAACTATTTTCATTATTTATGTCAAATTACTCTGACAGTCAATCTTTAACTTATTAAAATAATCAGTAATTATTTGAAAATATGTAGGTACATACGTTATGTAGTATGACGTATACTAACGTATAATAATATTATCTACTTATAGGTATGTAATTTTTTTTCTTAAAAACGACTAACAATTTTGATGAAATGGGAACTTTAAGTACTATTTTTTTTGAACTCATCCGAGCAAAGCTCGGTCATCCAGATATTATCTATTATACATGCTTCACATGTCAAACCCTTCCCCTGTTTCCGTTACAGCTAGTATTTCTAAAATGCTACCCCAGTACGAGACAGAGGTTATTCAAGTCAAAATGGAAATCACTGCCAGGTTCGTCTATCCGCTTAAAAATAGTTCGTACGCCACTGAATATTATAAAAGATGTTCAGCAATCACATTGTTTTATTGTGTATTACACTGGTTTGTATTTGTTATTTGTCTACTGTTACAAACAAACTAAACCGTCCAGAGATTCAGAGATACTAACAATGATCTATGTACATAAATTCTATGTCCTCAAATGGTAGCACTGATGAATAACTGAATAATAATACGAGCTTTTTGTTAATGAAATTATAATTTGATGTTCTTTTTTCCTTACTGTACACCATTTCAAGTTCCATGATCCCGGATGGACATTTAGAGCTAGTTCAGACATCGCAGCCAATATTATAGGACATTTATAAGTAGAGCCGTTGGAAGAAAATCCGAACTAGAACAATTTTACGCAGAGCATCAGAATTTTGAAACAGGATGGAAAATTACAAAATGCAGGATATTAGTACTGTTACGGATCAGCCTGTATATAAACTGCATGCAAGAGTTCTGCGAAACGGGGTCTGCTTACTGTAACAACTAGTACCTGCGCGAAAGTTCTAGAGAAAGCGAGAACGCACTAGGCTTACGCCACGCAGCATATATAAACAGCCAGTAAGAGTGAGTGGGAGAATCAATCAACGGTGAGTCACTCAGTCAAATCTACGGTGGATCAGTGATATAAATAAATGAATTGATAAAATAAATACTAGTGTAGTGGTAATAATTACTGTTTAGTTATTGTTTACTTGTGTTGATTGTTAGAACTGACTTTTCGTTGTTGCATTCATTATTATTGTGTTTTTAATTATTGTAAATAAATATTTATTCCGCCAACTCAGAAAACAGTTTTGTAACAGTACTGTTTAAGGTATGGCATTGGCACTTGAAGGTAGGGCATTGTCCCTCTATCCCTTCACCCTTAGTTACGGCCCTATCCAAACACGATTGGAGAATGCGATGATAAATAAGAACACTGCAGATTATAGACGCTCGACAACATAAATAAGAACAGAAGTCCAAACAAAAATCGAACATATTGTAATGATTCTTGCAGTCAGTGTAAAAATGTATCAAATTGATGTTATATTGGTTCGTTCCCACACTGAACTACACTATATTAGCAATTAACATAATTAACAAGACTTAATAATGAACAAAAGTGTAAACTAACCTGGTATGCAGTCCCGTTCGTCGGTCCCATCAGTGCAGTCTGCCACGCCGTCGCAACGCTTGTAAGCTGGAATGCACCTCGCCACGTCGCACATCAACTCACCCTGGGCGCAATCTAACAAACATTAAAATTTAAATTAGCAGCCTGATTACAACTTTTTCTGAGAGTTTTCTAACTCAGCAAACATTACGAAGAAATGAGATAGAAGCTTGGAATCAATTAAGAAAAAATCTCTGCAAATTTTAGACGGTAACTCGCTCAGCGCGAAATTAAAGGGTTCAGATTATAGATGAAGATGATGGGTTCGTGACTGAAGGATGTATTTTATTGTTAGATTTTTCGCATTTAATTTCTAACGTTTCGTATTTCGTAGTCCAAGCGGCAGGTAATAAATGAAGGGGGTTACCTGGAAAGTATTCCGAAGTTTATGATATTTTGGGGTGTTGTTTGCGGGTACTCTGTGGAGTAGAATCTGAGTTTTCGACCTCGAGGACCCTGTGCTAACGTGGAGGGAGCCGAAAAACTACGAAATTTTACCACCTTTTTTGCTTTTTTCGAAATCTCTCAGAAACGGTCGACTTAAGCAATTCTTTCATTATGTAATGTTTTAAAGAGGATTACATTTTCTACAATTTTTATTTCCACAACTTTTCTGTGGTACTAATGGTACGCGCGCTGCAGCTTCTTGAAAATCACCCGCTCCGCTTTTTGTAGCCTTGGTAACCAATGTGTAACATGTGTATTTTCAATTTAAAGTTCGATGAAGAAGAAAATAAATAAAACTATTGAAAAGAACATTACATTTTAACCAATGCTTACCAAGGTCACAAAAAGCGGAGCGGGTGATTTTCAAGAAGCTGCAGCGCGCTTACCATTAGTATCACAGAAAAGTTGTGGGAATGAAAATTGTAGGAAATGTAATCCTCTTTAAAACATTACATAATGAAAGAATTGCTTAAGTCGACCGTTTCTGAGATTTCGAAAAAAGCAAAAAAGGTGGTAAAATTTCGTGGTTTTTCGGCTCCCCTCACGTTAGCACAGGGTCCTCGAGGTCGAAACCTCAGATTCTACTCCACAGAGTACCCACAAACAACATACCAAAATATCATTAACTTCGGAATACTTTCCAGGTAAAAAGTGCCTGACTGCTGGACTAAGGGTTCAAAATCGCATTATATTTTTTCCTTTGAATAAACTTTAACAAAGCGTTTCCAAATAACTCATGAATTTAATATTTTTATCAAAATTTGTATTCAAAAAAATATATTAAATTATCCATCTTTTAATGATATTAATTTAGGTATTTAAACACGTTTTTTATTGATATTCTAGCGAATATATTATTTATTGGTAAAAGAACAGCTGAGATTTTTTGGTGGATTTTTGACGAATCCACTGCCCAAGAACAGTTAAAGAACTCATTTCCTTTGATTTTTAATAAAAATAGATATTGCGACGAAACTATTTTTGTTATCCCAAAATATTTTGTAATCGACAACAGAAATACAATTCACCAAAAAAAAGAAACCATCAAACTTTTACAAAAATTTGTTCAGCATTAATTTTTCATACATAAATTATTTCTTTGTAATGCTGATGAGTTAGTTATCTAAACTCTTATAGAATCTAATTTTTAGTTTATTTTATTATTCAGCTATGACCGCTTCTAGCGGATAATTAATTTTTGAGACTTTGGGTTAATGATTTTACAAGTCGATATTTAAAAATTCAATTTTGTTATATTCCGCAAAAAAATCGCATAACCTACTTACTAAAGAAAAAATCAGGCGATGCGTTTTTTGCGAAAATTATTACTTACATTTGTTTCAATTTTCCGATTCAGATCATTCCATTTAAATCAGAATCCGAATCGAGAAATTCCGAATTTATTTAATCCGCTCTAGTATCACCAGGGTCCAGGGTCGTGCGAAGGGAAAATATCGCCCGGGCCTTGCACTAATTTGGGGCCCCTCACTCTTCAAATATCAAATTAGATGTACTTGTTAGAGTAGATTCTGGCGCTCCCAGAGCCGGCGCTCGGGGCCTAAATCCCATTCGCACGACCCTGACTATTATATCTGATGCTAAAACGAATCTCAGCAGTTATCTAATAATATTTTTTAACACTAATTTCAAAATGAAAATTTGGTATTTCATAACATTAAAATGGAACACATAAAAAATTTAATTTCAATAACGTATGACAATAATCAATAAATAATGTCATAGAGTATTAAATCATTACAATTTTAATATCAGAAAAATAACGAAAAACGAAAACTTACAAATATAACATAACCCATATTTTTTAAACACTAGAATTTAGAAATATTGATTTAAATATTTACAATATAATGCAATAACACGTATCACTTCGATCATCATTTTACAAAATTCCCGCACTGAACCCTGTGTAAAGGGTTTTATTCTGGACGATACATTTTTACATACTAACCACGTTTTTGACTGAACACAAAAAAATCTATTCTATATTTCATAGACAATAGCGTAATGCTATAAATAATTGACGTAATTCATTATCATTACAAAACATGATTTAACGAGTATTACATAAACACATGGACGCCGCTAGAACATTTTTCAGGAGGGGGCAAAAAACGTTTTTGTGTGTTTAAAGTTACCAACAGATTCGGTAATTTGGGTCTAGTACCAATTCATATTTTTATGATACATTTTTAGAGTGTATTCATATTTTTAATTTATAATTTTTTAGCGATAAAATAAAATTAAAATGATACTTTTAGCAGTTCTCAGGTTATAACCTGGAAACTGGGGGCTTGTAATAGAGGAGCCATGGAAACGCCGTATAAACAAGGCATTGTTACCATAGAGACATCATAGATAGAGTAGGGGAGCCATAGGCACAACTGTAAGCGACAAAGTTACCTTGGAAAAGTGAGATAGAAAACGAAGAAGTTCTTTTTTCCTTTATTTCTATGATTGTTACACGGTCGGCTATTCTAGAGCTGTGTGTGTTTTAAAGACCACCAACAGCTAAGGCTATTTGGGCCTAACACCAATTCATATTTTTTTTAATAATAAATTGAAAATCCAATTGACACTTTTACCAGCTCTCGGGCTAGAACCCGGGAACTGGGGACTTGTAAAAGAGGAACCATAGCAACACCATGTAAATAACAGCATTGCTACACTCTCGGCCATTCTCAAGCCCTATTCTAGAGCTAAAAAATTATATGCAATAAAATATGGTTGTATAAAGCAAATCACTTATGCCTGATTTCTGGTATGACTTTGAATGTAGATTAAAAATAAAAGTAGATTTTTAGGACAAAATTTTATAATTCTTTCCATGGTAATTTAGTATCAGTACTTTGAAAGTAGATTTATTCTCGGTTTCTGATACGACTTCCAGCTTTAAATCTAGATTTAAAAATGTCGTTAGTTTTCAACTAAATGGAGATCTCCGTTTAGTTGAAAACAAATTACATTCTTAAATCTAGATGTAAACCTGGAAGTCGTATCAAAAACTGAGCATTGGTATATTATATATCTTTCCAGTACTCTATTACAAGTCCCCAGTTTCCGGGTTATAGCCCAAGAGCTGGTAAAAGTGTCAATTAGATTTTCAATTTATTATTAAAAAAAAAATAATGACTTGAAAATATGAGTTGGTGCTAGGCCCAAATAACCTTAGCTGTTAGTGGTCTTTAAAACACAATTTTTTCTTTCCAGTAGGTAACTTTTTGCAATACTTTTGACATTGACAGTTGAAGCAGTCCGGTCATTTTCTTGCCCCCATTTGGCACCGCCTATGTCTAAAGCACAGGTCACACTAGACTACAATTAAATCTCGTCTTTATTATTACACTTTTGATATAATTTTATGTGTAAGTAACTTTAAACTGTTACCGACCATTAACATATTTTTTGTTGTGTGAAAATGAATCCAAAAATATTTACTAAAACATATCTTAATCCTATGCAGTGCGTTCAATAAATTAAGTGACATATGCTCGGTTGCACAAAGCAATGTCAGAAAATCTAATTTGACAATGACCTTAGATTGTGACCACACATATTTCTCTATAAGAAAAGCATTGTTGAATTTTAAATCGATCCACGGAAAATAACTGATATTTTGAAACGATATTTGCTCGAACAGTGTATACATGTATTAAACATAGTTTTTTGTACAATTTCTCGACTTCGAAACAACATTTTGAAAAGCGATCTCATCTCTTTCTATGTGGATCTGTCGTTTGTATTTATGTGACTACAGTCTAAATAATAAACAGCTTGAAAACGATATTAAACTGTTCCTGTATAAATATAAAATGTGATTATATGATGACAATAATGTCATTGTCCAATCAGATTTTTTGACAGTGCGTTCTGCAACCAAGCATTTGTATTAGAAAGACACATTTAAACCATAATATTAATTAATTAACACAAAACATAAATCACAGTAACTATACCCAATTTGTCTTCACAATTAAGTTCATCTTCGCTACCAGGACAATCATTTTCATCGTCGCAGAACTGGTCGGAACAGATATAGATTTCGTCATTTGGACATCTGACTTTATCATCTGCTCGGCACCTGTCATGAGGAGTGGGAATCGGTACAGGTACAGGTTGTCCAGGACCAACAACAAAAGTATTGTTGTGAACGTTAAAAGTCGTAATTTCAGGACGAATTTCGTGATATGTTTCGGTTGAAGTCGAATATGTCCGATTGCGTTCGTAAGTCTGATTATAAGATGTCAACCATCTGTGTTCTTCATCTGTTTCTCTAAAATCAGTTCTTTCGTACACGGTTGATGTAGTCGTTTCGTCTTAGTGAAGGAAGTTATGAATGGCGAAAAAGTTAGTAAAAAAAAAAGTATAAACAAACAGAATTAGACACGATGTACCACATAAAAAGATAATTGCATGATAAAAAATTCAATCAAAGCATCAAAAACAGTGCCGTATCTAGGAATTCTGGCGCCCCTGGTGCAAAGGGAACTTGGCGTCCCTGTCGAAAGGAAGAATTGACGCCCCTGCTGAAAGGGTTGACACCGTCTCATGACATAAAATTCACAAAAGGCAGAGCTAGAACTTAAAACTGTTTAAAAAAAGACAAAACCGCGTAATTTTAACAAACAGTTCACCCGGCGCCCCTTTGCTTTGGGAGCTCCTGGCGTAGCCATCCCCGGCAACCCTTAGATACGGCGCTGATCAAAAACATTAATGTTTTATTTTGTTACTGACTTTCTGAATAAATTTGAGCGCACATAATTTAAATGATTTTGTATAAAAAGCGTTCCTTAAATGAAGATTCGATTTTGCAATAATACGAACTTATTGATTTTTTTTGTCAAGAGCTTAGAGGCAATTTTTGGTCAGTCGACTGTTTATTGTATGAGTGACGACCAAGCGTTTTTATGAACAAGCGCTCACTTGCAACTGTTCGACTGATATTAAATAGTTTGTGAATTATTTAGTTCGATCTGTGTGCGCTGACCGTCGATCGGCCAGGCCTAACCATAACTAAATTGAAGCTGTATGAATGAATGAATTGTAGATTATAGACGCTCGACAACAGAAGTCATTAGCGTCTAAATTGAAGCTGTATACTGCAAGTATAAATATATAGTAGTAACAAATAATTGAATTGAAAATATGAATTGGTGCTAAGCCCAAATAACCTTAGCTGTTGGTGGTCTTTAAAATACAATTAATTGTAACAAATAATCATCCAAGCCAATGGAATTTTACGGGTTTTCAGAAATGCGCTCCTTAAAATTATTTAGAAGTGTCGTGCGTCACTATTTTTGTTTATTCTTTGCTCAGAAACATTTTTTTAATCTTTTAGTTGTTTGTATTTCTTAAGAATATTTGAAACATTAAATTTCAAAAAATAACTTTTTTATAATTGTGTCTAGTAAATAGAAATAAAACATCAATATTATTTAGGTTTCATTTTAAAAATCAAAAACTAATTCAATAAAAATGTATAATGATTCCTGTTATGACAATGAATTCTATAAATAATTTACGTTGTAAGCCTTTAACCATATGGTAATAATTGTAAAAAGTTTATAATTTCTACAAATTTTACAACAAGTACTAGTACCTATGCTTTCACAATATTAATTCAGATTATAAAATATACAAGAATAAAAATAATATGATAAATGCATTCGCAGTTTTTCAATGCATTTTTCCACTCCTGATTCAAATTAACGAACGATTCAGTTTTCAATACAGTAAAACCTCGTTTATCCGAGGTAATGTGGGGAGGAGGTACCTCGGATAAGCGAAAACTCGGATAACACGGAAGAAATAAAAAATTTGAAAATTTTTAATCATTTTTTATGTATTTGAAATGGTCGAATTAAATTTAATTACAAAAGTATATAAAAATACTACGCGCGTACAGCATAGTCGTTCATCCGTTTTATCCGAGTTTTTCCGTATTATCCAAGCATACACCTCAATTAATGCGGACTGCTCGGATAAGTCCGTTTCCTCGGATAACGTGGAGACTCGGTTGATCGAAGGCCGAATAAACGAGGTTTTACTGTATTGAAGAAATTATTGGACTGGAAGCACATTTGTTTTTTGGTGAAATCGGGGTAAACTTTGAAATCACCAAATGCTCGTGAAAATGACGAAGACCTGGAGATGATTTGCTAATTGTAATATCTCTGCAAGGGAACCATTTGGTATTTTGAGTAGAAATTCGCTTCGGCGCCCGCACAGAGTTACAGAGATTTTGCAGGCAGCAAATCTTTCTCGAGGGCCTTCGTCATTTGATGGTTTCAAACTTACCACCCCGGTTTCAAACAAAACAATGCTATTATACACCGTAACACTGAAGTATTCAATTGTATATTAAGTTCGCAAAAATTCTGTATGTCTAAATTCTCTGTCGTAGCGTAAGTCATGTAATTGTAATTTTAATACTAAAAATATAGCACAAAAATCGAGTGGTTCGTTAATTTTGACCAAAAGTTTATTAATATATTATTTGCATTGGGCGCTAACGATTTTTTATAGTAAGTTTTCAAAAATAACTCTTGTCTTTTTGGGAAAATGGTTATAGTGCTTACAACACATCACAAAGCAAAAAATTAATTGCTCGTTTTTTTCCAGAGCAAGTCATTTATCAATAATTTCTTTACAATTAGTTATTGTTAATAATGATGTTAATAATTATTTTAAATAATTCATTATAATTATCTTCAAACTAAAAATTTAGTAAAGCAAATTTGACGCTTTGAGAAGAACTTAGAGGAAATTAACCAGAAACCTACACCTGGAAGTTGCCGTATTTATTTTAAATAAAGCCACGGCGGTTATTTAAAAAAAAATGTAGCAATATATTACAGGGTATCATTTGTTAACAAATATTAGAAAATGTTGGTGCCAAAACAATTTTAAACTGTTGTAGATTATAGACGCTCGAGAACACAAATTGTTGTAAAATTACAGAAGGTATGTTACGCTTGACTTTGCTACTTCTTCATAGAGTGCCAGCTTATGTACGAACTATGACAAAAGTCAAGCATTTATTTTAATATCCAAAACACGGCAATTATAATTGATTTAATTTAATTTCAATTTAATTTTTAAGAAAATAAATACGGCATATAAGCAGAGTAAAAAGTTAATATCACATTCCACAAGAAGCAAACGATGAATTGTTAGGATTTCTTAACTTATTTTTACAGAAAAATTGACAAAATAATGCCTTTTTGGAAATCAGCATTTCAATTTCACACAGAACATTAGCAAATTTTGAGTATTTCAATTTTGATTTTCAATTGTAAAACTAATAAATATAAAATTACAAAATTTTTCAACTGAATTGTATTTGTTTTCAGTTTTTATTAATTGTCAAATTTGATAATATTGTATACTGAATTTCAATAACCAATAATAATATCTTGCAAAGTAGATTAAATTTCTGCATATAAACAGCATCACACGTTTGATACAAAAATAATCTGATAGATTTTAAATCTAAAATACAGACTATTTTGAAATACTAAATAAACCCCTAGAAGTTATGCAACACAACTCACGTGTAACACGATTTCAATATTGATTTGATTGCATGCAAGTCTCGGAATCATATTAAATCCAATAAAATATTATTTTTTTTAAATACACATAGAAAAATTCAATTGACAAATCGATTTGTACAAAAAAATTGCTTCACACTAGGGATATAAAAATTAATTTAAGAGGTACGTATGTCTTACAATTTTATTGTTGAAATACCTGTTCTTTCTATTTTATAGATTATAGATGAATACACGCAAAAATAAGCTTATTTAATTCCATTCTGCTCCAACATTTGTTAATCAATCAATTCTCGCATTAATCTAATAAACAAAAATGAATTAAGGTATCTTCACGTTATACCATGCCGAGGCCGGGACGTGTCACGGTCAAAGATTATTAGTATACTTTTATATGAACTCATTCATGATCAACAGAGCCGAGTCCGTGTCCCGGCCGGGGCACGGAATCGAAATGTCGGTGAGTATTCTTTCCCGGCTCCGGCCGGCTTCACAATACTAATTGGTACACACGCAGACACGGTCGTCCAATAATTACTTGAATACCGCCTGGTGTAACATGATTGACTAGCCCGTCCGGCGCCCGGTGGAAACGACACGGCACGGGCCGAGACCGGCTTTGGCACGGTCTAGCGTGAATAATCCTTTAGAAAGCAACACAATTTACAAATAAAAATTATAACCGAAAAGTTATGTGTTCGTATGCAGTTCTATTTTTAAATATAAAAAAACCGTTTAAAAATATATCACATTATAGTAGTTTATGAAACAAGTGTCTAAAGTGACGGTTTATATGACAGTCGCGATGTTGCAATACGAGCCTAAGGTTATGTTGCATTTATACCGGAACAAGTGTGAGTTTACTGCGCTCGCCGTTCTGGTATAAATGCAACATAACCTTAGGAGAGTATTGTAAAATCGCGACTATCAGATTCGTCACTTTAGCCAGGCGTTATATACAATATTTATTGCAACAACTACTTCAAAAGTTCAATTTTAAGCAAATAAAACACAATTTAGATCAATATTTCATTAGTGACATTACAACATAGTAATCTATTTATAAAGTACTACTTTACACACGCGTGTTTTAAAATAAAACAAAACAGTATTACTTTATAGCACGGAGTGCGTTAAAATTTACTTTACGCACTACCGTTCGACTACAGCAGAAGCTTCTATAAGGAATCACTTAACAAACGGAACACAGGACTCTTAAATTGAACTAAATTGAACTTTTGATGCAAATGTTGCAAAAAATATATAGGTAACAACCACCATAGGTTTGTTTATTTATTTAAATTAAGCTTTATTTTTTATTTCACATTCGCAAAGCGACGTTATTCTTATAAATAATATAATTATCTTTAATTTTAAGCAAATAATACATTATTACATATTATTCAATGTGTGACATTTATTTTCGCGACGTAACCCTCTATAAAACTACATCAAACATTAATTGTAGGGTCTAAGCAAAGGTCAGTTCTTGGCCAAAACCGATTGTTCGGCTTTTGCCATAACTTGGTCGAAGCCGATTGTTCAGCTTTTGCCATAACCTGACCAAAGCCGAATGTTGGCCGAAAGTCCAATTTTTGGCCGAAGCTTCCGTCAGAGTCTAAACATTTGTATTAAAAAATATCACACAAAGAATTCTTTAAAAAAAATATTTTTTAGTTGTTAATTCGTGCGTTTTTAAACGATATTTACATTTATACAACAGGACACAAAACACAAAAAGCGCACCATATAAGCCCTATATTAGTACCTATTACACCCTTACGATTAGACACAACAAAATACATATATACATTTTTTACATATTAAGTACACAAAATATGTTAAATTCAGTTTTATGAAATAACTAGGGATAAGCCGGATAACCGGATTTCTTTTTACCGGACACAAGAGAATACGGCCGGATATCTGGTAAAATATTTGGCTACCCGATACCAGTCAATAAACGCTATAAATTCGCGCCTTTTTTCACAAGATGCAATTTTGGAAAACACTTCAAAATATTGCATCTAATAAATGTTTTCAAAGAGTTAAAAATTTAAATACAGTTAAATTAACAAAACTCTACATTTTTAAGGTTCCATGACATTTGATCCCAGCAATTTTATACCACAACAAGTGATCCCACTACGACTGATCCCAACGACATGTGATCCCAACGACAATTGATCCCACGACATTTGATCCCAAAAAATTGTCTATAAACTAACAGAGCCTGATAAGTAATAAAGTTATTAAATTTTATTAATTTAATGAAATAATTTAGTCGAGGGAAATTTGTTTGAATTAAATTTGTAGACGTTATGATATATTTGTAATTACGACAAAGGGAATAATCGATTAAATTATTTCATTAAATTAACAAAATTTAATAACTTTATTACTTATCAGACGCTATCAGTTTATAGAAAATTTTTTGGGATCAAATGTCGTGGGATCAATTGTCGTTGGGATCAGTTGTCATGGGATCACTTGTCGTGGTATAAAATTGCTGGGATCAATTAACGGCACACCCATTTTTAAGTTATTTTGATATTCGACTGGATACAGTAAATATTTGGCTATCAAGTTATCCCGCAATAGGTACCAGATTATAGAAGCTAGATAATAGAGTCTACATCGGATGTAGGTCGCTATTTTTAACGAATCACGTGAGTCGTTATGTCAAGCGATTTTCAAATATGTTTAAACCAGCTCCGTAACTATTTCAATTACACAAAAAGTAACAACAGTAGAATCCGGATAGAACGACTTTCACGGGACCGGAGACATTACGTCGTATTAACTGGACGACGTACAAAGCGGACACATAATACGCATAGTACGTCTATATGAAACCTAACTTGAGTTTGCATTTACGTCGCTAAAAACGGTTAGTCGTTATAAACGAAGTCGTAATAGACGGACTCTACTGTATATAAACTTTAACTGACTGTAAACGGTTTTTTCTGGCACCTAACAATAATGCTAAGTAATATTTTGTTTAGTAAAGTTTAAAATCATGCGAAAATTAATATCACTTATAATTTGTAAATATATTCACTACTTTCTACATTAATAATACATTTTTTTGGAATAAAAATGTTAATCGATTAAGTTGTAATTATTATAAGTTTCCTTTCGTTGACTTTTAAAAATAATAAAAGCTATTTTAGTAGTTTAGTTTAAGCGTGAGCCGATTCTACTAATCAAGTATTTGATCGATAAATCATAATCTACACCGATACCATATATTGTATCGATATGAGTTTTAATCGTATCGTCAGATCAAAAAAAAAAAGCAATAATCGACTAAAATGTTCAACACAATACAAAATAGAGTAATGGTGTGCCTTGTCTTGTTTTATTTTAACAAATGCACAACAGCAATTATGTCAGAAAAAAACAAATAATAATAATTCACGTTTTCAAAAGAAGTTACATTATTCTTACCAACTTTACAATCTTCTTCATCGGATGAATCTCTACATTCCGCCTTTCCGTTACAGCGTGCTTCTTGCGGAAGGCATTCGCCACTACCGCAAGCCAATTCGTTCGGTTCACATCGAGAATGCTGGGGTGCTACTTCAGGTAAAGGAATATATGGCAAGGTAATGTTTTAGCAGGATCAAGAGAAATTAGTGAATAAAATAAAATAAAAAGAATTAATAAACGATATAAAAAAATTAAAAAATAATAATAAATGACCAATAGCCATGATTTTCGCCGGATAAATTTATTGACTACTTTTACTACTAGCAGTAAAAAAATTGAGGTAAGTATTGAACAAATTTCTGCATCATTTTTTAATACAGGTCAAATTTTACAACACGATGTGATGCAGCGCGACAGTGTGCGAAGTGAGAACGTCGCTCTTGTGAGAGTTGCTGCATTTGAAAACACATCATTTTTAGAAGCAGCATTTTGCCGCCTCGTGTTGCGACAGGCGCGGATCCAGCCCTTAAAAAAGGTTGTAGTCACGGCCACCCGAAAATCGGCCAAGTGCGAGTCGAACTATGGACTCGCTCACGAAACGTCAAACAGTACAAACTACTAGACTAGTAGCCAAAATAAAAAAGTCACTCGCGTTCTTACCCGCACGGTTCGTTTTTTTTTAATTTTATTAAGGCATTGCAGATATAACATCAGCCTATCAACATCAATTAGAGTTGTGGGCATGCCCACCGTGGCCACAACGGTGGATCCGCGCTTGTGTTGCGACGCCATAAAATATGTGAATTGGCCTTTACTTATAAAATAGACATTAAATTCTTCGATAACATTACATTTTTTACCTGTTTTCACACAGAATAATCAACAAACATTAAGTTATTAAAAGAATTATTGCAAATTCACTTTTACATTTAACGGTTTTAAATAAAAAATAGCAAAATATAAAGAAATGTTCTTCTAAAATTAGATGCTTTGCAATCTACAAAATAAAATATAAGTAAGTATATAAAATATTGAGGAAACAAAATTGAAACCATAAAGTAATCATAATAAAAAGGGTGGCGGTTGGTTAGGATGGATGACGTAAATCATTTTCCCAAGTACTCACCTAAAAATTCTCGGAAATTAAAATCTTCAGGTGAAACTTCAACATCGCCGATTCTTCCATATGTTGAAATCTGTCTTCTGATACGGTTGTGAATTTCATCTTTGTCATGGTAGTCAACGGTCCCCAAATCCAAAGTCACCGTACATTTAAATCTGTCAGCAGCACTTCGTCTATAAAAATAATAATAATAATTTATTATATTTGTGGGCAGAAGCGTGCGATAAATCATAAATCGTACACATTAATATCGGAATAATATGAATCAATAAAGTTGCGTAAAGATTTTTAATTACTAAATGGTTTAAATTGTAATTTGATTTCGCTGCTTATGCTGCTTCCTTACGGTGCCGCCTCTTTGTATCATAGCACGGCACGGTCCTGATTCCATCTTCAGGAACATAACTAATTTAATACTAATATTATGAAACGTGCATTGAGTAATTAGTAAATTATATTCGTTGTAGAACTTAGGGCAAAGACAGACACGGCGGTTTTAACCGAAGCGTTTACCAAGTCCATAGGTCTCTTAATATAGCATAATAGCAGTGACTATAGGATTTTTCACTCAACGATAATAGTGTAAAACACACACATCTGTGCCGTTCGGTACGTTTCATACGGTGGTTTTGAAACAGCTGTGTGTGTTTTACACTTTGATGCTATTATTGAAGGACCTATCACCTTGGAAACCGACTCGGTAAACGCTTCGGTTAAAACCGCCATGTCTGTCTTTGCCCTTATTCAAATAATGTCAGTATTATTCATAATCATTTAATTATGTTTTATCCAGTGTCAAATCAAACGAGGAATCATTTCATACTATACTTTGTTTCTATTAAAAAAAAATTCGACTGATGACCAGTCCTATACTTCTCACCGAGCTTCTCACCTAGTAAATATTTGCAAAAAATAAACACTCTTTTTTTATTCTTTGAAAAAAAGTATGGCCCTCTTTTTTGTTTGGTGATCTACTGATGGCTTGTAATATAGCAAAAATCATGGTTACCTTGATTTACGTACAATTTTTATTTTTTTTAGTAAAATATTTTTTTTCTCGAAAACTATACATTTTAGCGAAAAAAAATATTTACATTATTTTCATATTATAACATCTAGAATTCATTTATATTTTTTTAACCTATGTTAATACGTGACATTGAGAACGTTTTTTTTAATATCTCAGGATCCACTGAACCAATTTGACTCAAAATCTAATCAGATCTAAGTTAAAGGCTGATATACACAATAGAACAATTGGCATGGTCGTATGTTGTTCCGTTTTTACGATATCGAAGGCAAAAAATTTACCACACACACACACACACACACACATACATACAGACATCAGACAGAAAATGATCTTAAACGATTGCTAGGGTCTCAAAACGTGAAGATCTGTTAAAATCTCGAAATATTTTTTTCGAACTAAATCCATTAGGTACTTCCCTACCATAGTAGAGGTGGAAGTAAAAAAACTACTAGAATGACAAAAGTGAATGTTAAAATTACCCTATTTTAACAACATGGGACGATCTTCGTCCTGGAAGGTCGTCGTAGAGGCTTTCTACTGCTTGGCTTAAGGCTGTTGCAAGCTTACGAAACTCGATACTGTTCGAATCGGTGAAGTCTTCTCTGTAGGGCTCAACAACTGTCAACGTGATACGGTAATAATCTGCAAATCAAATAATTACAGAGTATTAAACAATCTGCAAACAAAAAAAGGCATATGTCACGGCACACACGAGTCACGACCGAAGTGGAACTTCTTTTGTATGAATATTATAAAAATAAATTAGGGCTAAGAGCACTTGTACATTGTGCGTCGTGCGAAGTCAGAAGTCAAACAGCCAGTTACAAGTCATTTGACTTGTCACTGACAGAAGTAAAATTTCTCGCGGGGGGATAATAAATTAATAAGGTGTGCCCTCAGTTGATCCCAGCAATTTGATACCACGACATTTGATCCCACGACAACTGATCCCAACGACAATTGATCCCACGACATTTGATCCCAAAAAATTGTCTATAAACTAACAGAGCCTGATAAGCAATAAAATTATTAAATTTTATTAATTTAATGAAATAATTTAATCGAGGGAAATTTGTTTGAATTAAATTTGTAGACATTATGATATATTTGTAATTACATTGATATTCGAATTCTAACGAATGTAATAGTAAATATAATGTGTTTATGAGTTAATAATCCTTTAAAGATTATGTAAAGATCAAGTTGAATAATTCACTTTTATTTATCATTTCCCGGGATACGTCGTAATTTTGTCAAATATCGTATTTTTTAAATTTTGTTGAAAAATTACCTATTGTACATAGAAACTTCGAAACATCAGATGTGCAGTCAATTTGGTCTTTCGTACTTTTCACATTATAACGAATTGTTAAATATGTCATTAAAGTTTATGAAAAGTCAGCGTGAAAATTTGTTATTAATTCATAAAGGATTATTAAATAATAAACACATTATACTATTACATCCGTTAGAATTCTAATAACAATGTAATTACAAATATATCATAACGTCTACAAATTTAATTCAAACAAATTTCCCGACAAAGGGAATAATCGATTAAATTATTTCATTAAATTAATAAAATTTAATAACTTTATTACTTATCAGACGCTATTAGTTTATAGACAATTTTTTGGGATCAAATGTCGTGGGATCAATTGTCGTTGGGATCAATTGTCGTGGGATCAAATGTCGTGGTATCAAATTGCTGGGATCAAATGTCATGGAACCAATTAATAAATACTGAATATATGTGAGCGGATCCACGGGCAACCGCTAGCTTATAAATAATTCAAGGGGGTGTTAAAAATTATTCTTCACACCAAGAAACCATCTATTTATGAAAACATATTTTATAACAGCGGCATTTCAAAATTTATTTTTTATTAATTTTTTTTACTGTTAAATAAGAGACATTATTATCTTTTCGGAAATTGCATTTGATCATTCAAATAGAATTTATGGATTACAAAATAAAATGTAAAAAGTACGCATTCACATATGTATTATGTGTCTTTACTAAGCATTGAAGTCACCACGAACTCTATATTAAAATGGACCAACTGCGTTTATTAATTACAAGTTAATAATTATTAGAATGTTGTCTATGATAAAGAAAATTGCATTATCCATGATAATAATGATATTTTGTTCTATAAGTTTCAAAAATACAAACAAAAAAAAAAAAACTATAAAAAAAAATGGGTGTGTGGTTATGATCACACGACAGAAGTGAAAACTTCAGATTTTCTAATTTTTGGTGTCATCTATTACAGCGCATTTATGAACTAAAAATAATTAATTACTAAAATACAACAATGAGAGTTGAGTTTTTTGTGGTTATAATATAATAATTATTAAAATAGACAATATTAGCCAAACCACAAATAAATACTTTTCTTATCTTAACGTAATCAGTCGGCGAACATGCCATCGTGATGTTAATCGTCAAACAATTAAGATATACAAGGAAAAAATCAAAGACCACTGTCAGGACTTGAACCCGAAATTCCCAGTTTCCGGCTGGTTGAGTTACCTTACTCACACAGTGCCCCGAGAGTGGGATCTGTTCTCTTCCTATATATACCTATTTCAACACTAAATCACACTTCATGCGAGAGCGGATTTAATTTTTAAGTTATAAATATAACTAATTAACTCATCAGTCGATACACGACCGTTTTTTAAATACAACAATGAGAGTTGAGTTTTTTGTGGTTATAATATAATAATTATTAAAATAGACAATATTAGCCAAACCACAAATAAATACTTTTCTTATCTTAACGTAATCAGTCGGCGAACATGCCATCGTGATGTTAATCGTCAAACAATTAAGATATACAAGGAAAAAATCAAAGACCACTGTCAGGACTTGAACCCGAAATTCCCAGTTTCCGGCTGGTTGAGTTACCTTACTCACACAGTGCCCCGAGAGTGGGATCTGTTCTCTTCCTATATATACCTATTTCAACACTAAATCACACTTCATGCGAGAGCGGATTTAATTTTTAAGTTATAAATATAACTAATTAACTCATCAGTCGATACACGACCGTTTTTTAAATACAACAATGAGAGTTGAGTTTTTTGTGGTTATAATATAATAATTATTAAAATAGACAATATTAGCCAAACCACAAATAAATACTTTTCTTATCTTAACGTAATCAGTCGGCGAACATGCCATCGTGATGTTAATCGTCAAACAATTAAGATATACAAGGAAAAAATCAAAGACCACTGTCAGGACTTGAACCCGAAATTCCCAGTTTCCGGCTGGTTGAGTTACCTTACTCACACAGTGCCCCGAGAGTGGGATCTGTTCTCTTCCTATATATACCTATTTCAACACTAAATCACACTTCATGCGAGAGCGGATTTAATTTTTAAGTTATAAATATAACTAATTAACTCATCAGTCGATACACGACCGTTTTTTAAATACAACAATGAGAGTTGAGTTTTTTGTGGTTATAATATAATAATTATTAAAATAGACAATATTAGCCAAACCACAAATAAATACTTTTCTTATCTTAACGTAATCAGTCGGCGAACATGCCATCGTGATGTTAATCGTCAAACAATTAAGATATACAAGGAAAAAATCAAAGACCACTGTCAGGACTTGAACCCGAAATTCCCAGTTTCCGGCTGGTTGAGTTACCTTACTCACACAGTGCCCCGAGAGTGGGATCTGTTCTCTTCCTATATATACCTATTTCAACACTAAATCACACTTCATGCGAGAGCGGATTTAATTTTTAAGTTATAAATATAACTAATTAACTCATCAGTCGATACACGACCGTTTTTTAAATACAACAATGAGAGTTGAGTTTTTTGTGGTTATAATATAATAATTATTAAAATAGACAATATTAGCCAAACCACAAATAAATACTTTTCTTATCTTAACGTAATCAGTCGGCGAACATGCCATCGTGATGTTAATCGTCAAACAATTAAGATATACAAGGAAAAAATCAAAGACCACTGTCAGGACTTGAACCCGAAATTCCCAGTTTCCGGCTGGTTGAGTTACCTTACTCACACAGTGCCCCGAGAGTGGGATCTGTTCTCTTCCTATATATACCTATTTCAACACTAAATCACACTTCATGCGAGAGCGGATTTAATTTTTAAGTTATAAATATAACTAATTAACTCATCAGTCGATACACGACCGTTTTTTAAATACAACAATGAGAGTTGAGTTTTTTGTGGTTATAATATAATAATTATTAAAATAGACAATATTAGCAATATTGTCTATTTTAATAATTATTATATTATAACCACAAAAAACTCAACTCTCATTGTTGTATTTAAAAAACGGTCGTGTATCGACTGATGAGTTAATTAGTTATATTTATAACTTAAAAATTAAATCCGCTCTCGCATGAAGTGTGATTTAGTGTTGAAATAGGTATATATAGGAAGAGAACAGATCCCACTCTCGGGGCACTGTGTGAGTAAGGTAACTCAACCAGCCGGAAACTGGGAATTTCGGGTTCAAGTCCTGACAGTGGTCTTTGATTTTTTCCTTGTATATCTTAATTGTTTGACGATTAACATCACGATGGCATGTTCGCCGACTGATTACGTTAAGATAAGAAAAGTATTTATTTGTGGTTTGGCTAATATTGTCTATTTTAATAATTATTATATTATAACCACAAAAAACTCAACTCTCATTGTTGTATTTAAAAAACGGTCGTGTATCGACTGATGAGTTAATTAGTTATATTTATAACTTAAAAATTAAATCCGCTCTCGCATGAAGTGTGATTTAGTGTTGAAATAGGTATATATAGGAAGAGAACAGATCCCACTCTCGGGGCACTGTGTGAGTAAGGTAACTCAACCAGCCGGAAACTGGGAATTTCGGGTTCAAGTCCTGACAGTGGTCTTTGATTTTTTCCTTGTATATCTTAATTGTTTGACGATTAACATCACGATGGCATGTTCGCCGACTGATTACGTTAAGATAAGAAAAGTATTTATTTGTGGTTTGGCTAATATTGTCTATTTTAATAATTATTATATTATAACCACAAAAAACTCAACTCTCATTGTTGTATTTAAAAAACGGTCGTGTATCGACTGATGAGTTAATTAGTTATATTTATAACTTAAAAATTAAATCCGCTCTCGCATGAAGTGTGATTTAGTGTTGAAATAGGTATATATAGGAAGAGAACAGATCCCACTCTCGGGGCACTGTGTGAGTAAGGTAACTCAACCAGCCGGAAACTGGGAATTTCGGGTTCAAGTCCTGACAGTGGTCTTTGATTTTTTCCTTGTATATCTTAATTGTTTGACGATTAACATCACGATGGCATGTTCGCCGACTGATTACGTTAAGATAAGAAAAGTATTTATTTGTGGTTTGGCTAATATTGTCTATTTTAATAATTATTATATTATAACCACAAAAAACTCAACTCTCATTGTTGTATTTAAAAAACGGTCGTGTATCGACTGATGAGTTAATTAGTTATATTTATAACTTAAAAATTAAATCCGCTCTCGCATGAAGTGTGATTTAGTGTTGAAATAGGTATATATAGGAAGAGAACAGATCCCACTCTCGGGGCACTGTGTGAGTAAGGTAACTCAACCAGCCGGAAACTGGGAATTTCGGGTTCAAGTCCTGACAGTGGTCTTTGATTTTTTCCTTGTATATCTTAATTGTTTGACGATTAACATCACGATGGCATGTTCGCCGACTGATTACGTTAAGATAAGAAAAGTATTTATTTGTGGTTTGGCTAATATTGTCTATTTTAATAATTATTATATTATAACCACAAAAAACTCAACTCTCATTGTTGTATTTAAAAAACGGTCGTGTATCGACTGATGAGTTAATTAGTTATATTTATAACTTAAAAATTAAATCCGCTCTCGCATGAAGTGTGATTTAGTGTTGAAATAGGTATATATAGGAAGAGAACAGATCCCACTCTCGGGGCACTGTGTGAGTAAGGTAACTCAACCAGCCGGAAACTGGGAATTTCGGGTTCAAGTCCTGACAGTGGTCTTTGATTTTTTCCTTGTATATCTTAATTGTTTGACGATTAACATCACGATGGCATGTTCGCCGACTGATTACGTTAAGATAAGAAAAGTATTTATTTGTGGTTTGGCTAATATTGTCTATTTTAATAATTATTAATTACTAAAATACTAAAATTGTATTTTTAATTAATTCCACCTTGGTTTCAAAAAAAATTATAATTTTTGTCAAAGAAAGAATATATCAAAAATAAAAAAATATATAAATATCATGTAGAATTTAGAAAAAAAAACGCCAAAAATTCTACGCTGCCATCAGGTCTCGAACCCAGGTTCCTATGCATAGAACGCAAAGCTAACCAACTCTGCTATAGGTGGAAGAGTGTAGAACGCCGTTTTTATGATATAAGTATGTTGCGAATTCTTAGGGAAGGAGTTGCGAACGCTTCACATTTTTCAGTACCCAGGCAAAGAGTGCCTAACGCGCCTAAGGAAGTTTTCACATATAAATACTTACAAGGCCTATGTGCATCTTCAACTTCAGGTATGTTTTCTCTATCTGGTAATGCTCCAGAACCTGATATTCTTCCTGAGAGTAAGTCCTCATCATCTGTCCACCTGAAAAAATTTTTTTCTTAAGATCACTGCTAGGATTATTTGGACAAATTCATTATTATTGTTAATAACCGATCGAAAATCCATTTGATATTATTTCATCAGTTTTTAAATTTTTTAAAGACCACCGACAGACAGGATTATTTAGGCCCAGTACCAATTCACATTTTCAATTTTTTATGTATTGTTACGGATCACCCTGTATATGAACGGCGGGCAACAATTCTGAGAAGCGGTGTCTGACGTTGAACACACTGGTGCCTACGCGAAGATTCTAGACAACGCTAGAGAATACGAGGACGCACTGAGCGTACACCGCACGCAGGTATATAAACAGCGAGTGTATCGTGTTGAAACAATCAGTCGACGGTGTCACGCAATCGATAAGCAGTGAATGGTGAGTCGTGCTATCAAGTGGATCAGTGATATAAATATTAGTCAATCAACGGTCGAATCAGTCAGTACAGTGATATAAATAGTGGAGTGGATGTAAATAAATAGTACTGAAGTAACTGAGTAAATGACCGACATAAATAAACGTTAGAAATAAATCTGATATAAATACAGTGACATAAATAATTACAGATAAATAATCCTTGTATATGTATATAGTTATTTGTTAAGTGTTATTTAAGTGGCTCGTTTAGTTCAATAATTACCGTTTAAGTTTTTTTATTGTAAAAATTGACTTTTCATTGTTACATTCATTGTTATTGTGTAAATAAATATTTATTCCGCCAACTCAGAAAACAGTTTTGTAACAGTATTAATAATAAATTGAAAATCCAATTATTGATATCTATTTTTACCAGTTTTTGGATTAGAAACTGGAAACTTGGGGCTTGTAATAGAGGATCCATAGAAATTTCACGGTCTCACGAGATTCTCAGGGCAAAAATATAATTTAGGTATCAGATCTATTATTTGTATCACGTAATTTTA